>CM075350.1:125340000-130340000 GCA_037693485.1 Kitagawia praeruptora
GCTAATCACATACACGGTGTATGATACACCGCACAATAAACTTGTGGCTACTGACAACTGTGGAAGATATTGAAACTACAAAAAGCATAAAAAAACAAATACAAAGTTATCTTCAGCATATGTGGCTAATCCGATTCTCGCTGATTTGTTGGAAATCGGTCAACATAGTACAATTTAATGCTTCTTACAGTTTTTACTAATCGTGCAACAACATTATAACAAGTCAACAAGTCATCTGATTGTTTTGCTACTACTGTCTGATTTTAAAGGTACTTGTTCAATTTCTTCCCTGTGTAGTCTACTTTTATCAAATACTTACCCTTTGATTCAAAACTTAGGAAGCCAGCAAACTTGTGTACATGCAACCAATCAAAAGCAAACAGATAATAAACTGACCAAGAAATGGCTTTAAAATTGAATGCGCCATGTACCAAATATAATAACATATATTCACCAAACTAAAGACTTTAATGAATGAAACTAGATATACAAAATAAAAGGAAACATGAGAATGGTAAAGCTCATATTTATCCAAAGGTATTCTTACTATTAAGATTAGCCTTTTATATCAAGTTTTAATATAAACTTGAAGAGTAAAAAGGACTTGATTGGTTACTTAACAGTAGAATAATTACAAAAGATATGGATCAGCCTACGTAAACAGTAAGGAGTATGAATATCAACAAGATTACAGTATCTTACCTCAAGAAAGAAACGCCCATCTGGAAGTGGCTCACATCTACAAATTGCAAAAATAGGCTGATTACTTGAAATCAAGTTAGAATCAACATCGAAATCACCATAATTTATAAGGAAAAAAATTCATACTCGGTTATCTCCACTTCACAAGCAAGATCAGCTACTAAACCTGAGGTAGGATCAGTGATGACCTATAAAGCATTAATAGATAGGACATAAACAGTGGAGTAAGAGATTTTTAGGGTGTTCAAATTTTGTTGAGGAGAAGTATGAACAAAAAAAGAAGTTAAATCACAATATATATTACCATTCCCATTCTTCGATTTCCTTCCATTATCCTCCTCACCTGCAATGTAAATACCATTAGAATAGACTACCATATCAGTAACATTAGAGCACTATCAAATGGAAATTCAACATCAGCAAGAAGAGTTCCAATCATAGAAAACCAAGTAGTGTTGCACATGTGTATCCACTATATAAAGATGACATAATATCATATTTCAGAAAATAGTAGTACTTGGTAGTTGGTATAAGTCTACACGCTTTTCTTTTTGCATTTACTGAATCTCTAAGGAACACGAGCACTGAACGTGTTAGAAGACGAGGTAGTTGAGATTGACTGATTACAAAAGAGAAACTACCAACATCTAGCCTCTTTTTCAACTCGCTCTGGATTACACTTTTTATAGGTTCCTACAGCATGTCTACATTTTTACATGAGGAGATTGAAAATCCCTTCACACATAATCATAAAAACATTTTAACAAAATTGATCAATGCATGCAGGTTCTTAAACCATAGCACTAGCCCATTCAGGACTCAATTATATGGTGCAATGCCTAGCAACCAAAAGGAAACTATACCAACCCACCATTAGTCTATACCGGGCTTCAAATATGTTGAGTTGCAGCTTCTGGCATGGTAGAACAACATCCATGACGAAAAGAGGGATCAAATTGACACCCATGTTTGTCAAACTGTCGTTCTCTAATTTCCTTTCAGCATATTCTACAGGAAAGTTCCTCTGTATGATGTTGTTCAGTGTGACACTGCAAATAGATAAGCAGAAGATTTTATATATGAAAAATTCAGCATATAGAAACTACGTAATCATATAAAATACTAATGACAAGGGAGAACTTAAATTCAAAAAAAAGTATTAATGCCAGTGACAGTCCCTATTAGCAACTAGAGCACAGATATAACAAGAAAAACCAAATACCACTAGGGATAGTTGGCAACTACAAGAAAAACCAAAGAAAACTTTTTAGTGCTGTAAATAGGGATCAGCCCGAGTTTACATTGTTAATAGCATTATGGACTGTCTCATTTAGATGTGTTGCATTTATCTTTTTAGCCCACCTGTTTTGGGTTTTACACCACTAGGGCTTTACTTCTGTGAATTTATACATTATTTTGCGCAATTATTTGTTTGCGTACAAATATCTGAATATCAATATTGAATTATTGATTAATATAAATATTAGCTTGAGGTAAGAATTGTTCAGCAGTTCAATTTCCCTAGGTATTTGGGATCTTCAAGTGCTTCGACATCATGTTATCTGCAGTCTACTAACCACCTTAAGTTGTATTTGCTATTCAAACACAAGGATGGAACCCAACAGGTATGTGGAGAAGTAAATTTATCTTGTAAAGCAGTTTAAGGAGCAAGTATGTCAAGTGTCAACTATCTGCATAAAGCCATAAAAAATTCACTCACCTGATTGAACATGTTCTGGGACTAATAAAAAGAACTGTTCGGCATAACGGGCATCTGTTACCTAGCATTTACAATTAAGGATCAGAGGGATATCGACTTTGAACATGTTTAATACTAATATAATGGAGTGATCGGAAAACCATAGAACTCACATCTGTCCATTGCTTGAAACAGGCAAGAACGACAAAAGGAGTGTCCACAAGGAGTTGTTAGTGGTTCATATAGCAACTTTAAGCAAAGGGTGCAGTCAAAATCATCACTACGTGACGTTATCCCATGACTTCTCCTCCCAATTGTACTAGATGTTCTCATTGCTAGATTCTGAAGAGGGGTGCTAATTTCACCAAACAAAAACAGTTTCAGGATTTTCCGTTGATAATTGAATAGCCAGAAATAGAAGAGTACATAAATTATGTGATCACAAAACAGAAACATAGGCCCTGTTTGGCAATTAGCTGATAGTTGTTAGCTGTAGCTGATTGAATTAGCTGTTTTGACTAGCGGATTGAATTAGCTGTTTTGACTAGCGGATTTAAATTACCTGTTTTGAATAAAAGTGTTTGGTAAATAGCATTTTGAGTAACTTTTTGTGACACATAGCAAACCTCTAATTGAAAAAGCTCCTAAAATGAGCTTTTTGAAAATTAGCTTTTTGATCTCAAACCTCTAACAACCAAACACTCACATTAGATGTTTGATTTGGTCAAACCTCTAATCTACCCCAAACCTCTAATTTCACCCCAAACCTCTAACTTCCAAACACCCCCTATACTATTTAGCTTCTATTTACTTCCAAATAGCAAAAGCAACGAAAATTACCTTAGTGGATCAACCTGCAGTCCTGACAAGATTACATCATGGGCCTGCTCAAACTTTTCTAACTGCCAAATCGAACAAGAGTGATTGTTAGTTTAGTAAACAAAGAAAAAAAAACACATTAGTTATCAGTCAGGTAGATAGGAACATATAATCGAGCACATGAGTGAAGGGAACAAAAAAAAAACTAATTTATGTAAAAAGACAAATAAGTAAAACAACAAAAGGACACACGAAAGCTTTCTAAGGAAGTTTATCACACTGCTCCACCTAAAATTCAATCTGCAACATCTGACTCCATGTTTAGGAAACAGTCATAGCTCTGCATGCCCATGTATCATGGTACGGACACTAATGTTCATGAAAGAGCAATATCTAAACTACTTGACCATGATAACATTGATTTTCTCACCAATATCAGTGAATCGGCCTTCAAAATATATGATGCTAATGAACTGTTCCGTAAGTTCATCAACTTCTCGGCATCCTTCAGTGCGAGCTGACACAAGTTACCATTAAGTTTAATCAGTACTTATTGCCTTAATTTAATTGGATAAGGATAATTTTTACCATAAAAACAAACAGAAGACATACTCCAGCATGTATTGTAGGATCAAGGCCACTTAATGGTCTATTTTCAGACTCTGATGATTGTCTTTGTCTCAAGAATTGGCAGATTCTGTGACAAGTATAGATCAGATATATGTTAAAAGAAAACCCATGAGAAAGGCACTAAATATACAAACACCAAGAAAAGATTTAGTAGCGATAAATGTGTCTAATAATAAGACTTTACCTGATGTAAGCAGTGCACCGGTTACGAAGAATGACGGGATCATTTGGTTTGATAATATAAGCTTTTGAGTAGCAACTGATTGCCTAACATGAAGCATGGTCTATCAGCAATTAATATAAGATAGAGGTAACATGCAAAATCACCCATTATATTTCATGCTGAGCTTATTTCCTTGTCGGAACAGATATTATTTAAGAGAAACAATCATTGTAGCATCAGCACACAGTTTAAATTCACCAATAAACAACGAGCCACGTAAGATTCGAATCTCTATAAATATTAGTAACTTACCACTTTCTTGCAGAAAAAAGAATCTAGCGTAACTCTCAACACCATATTTACACTTGCATACTGCCAAGTGGCAACAACTCAATGCCTATACATAGCTAAACAAATACACAAACAAAAGAAATCTCGCCCTATAAAAGTCTCCATGACCTCTCCATATTAACTTATAGAATGTTAAGACATAAGCACAAATTATTTGCAAACATTTAACTGTATCTTTGTAACCTGTACACATTGACATATAGAAGTATCTCAACATAATGATTCATAATTTCGAGGAATAACGAAGCAAAATCAATTCTATTAGACTACAGAAACCAAGTTAACCCGAAAATCAGAATATGGGAACATATATCGAATCACCTCCTCGAAGCGATTAGCGCGGAATGCTGTGTTCCCCATCTGCATAAGATCATAAAGATGACTAAACCTTTCCCATGACATGCTCTCTTCTTCATTTTCCTGAAAACATACATACACACAACTTCATTCATTACATAATCCAAAAAAAACTCTTTGTTCTTCAATCAATTCAACACCTCCTCAAATTCAATAATTATGTGCAAATTACAATAACCCTATTCATAACCTATCGAAATGGTCTCTAAATCATCAATAACAAAGCTATCATCAAGTCTTGTCATCACAAATAAACAGATAAACCAATACAATTTGAAACCAAAACAAGTACTAGTAAATTAAATTAAATTAATTGTGAGTATAAAAAGTAAATAAAATGATGAAAATTAATATTGCTTTACCCAAAGGAAGTCTTCAACATCGTTAACTCCTTGGAGACTCAGACCAGAAGAGGAAGCTTCTTCACTTGACATTTTTGTAAGTATACGTGTATGTATAGGAGGGGGAGAGATAATAATTAATAACAGGAGAGAAACAAAAGGGACAGTGAGGGAGAAGAAGAGGGGGGGGGGGGAGTGTTATAAGGTGGGAATAATGAAACGACGTCGTAAATTAGGACAAGGAGCAGGGAGGATGAATCGTGTGTTGCCCAGTATCCTTCATTGTATATACGGACCTCATTCGTTTACGTGGTGCTCTGCTTTCTAAAACCCCTCTCTCTCTCTCTCTCTCTCTTATTTATATAATAAATCTCTCTCCCTCTCTCTCTCGGTCTCTCCTTTTTATTTATTTATATAATAAATCTCTCTCTCGCTAGGAGAGGTTTATGTGGAGGGAGATGGGGTGTTAGAGCTTTCCTTCTCAGACTTAGAGAGAGAGTGGGTCCTCCTAACTTTGTTAAACACCTAGATCAGTCAACCTTCCGTCCGTCTATTTATGTATGTGTTTACTAGTACTCCTAGTAAATTACTACAGCTGTAATTTTCGACGCGTCTTTACCCTTTTTAACTTCCTCCTGCCTCCTACACAATTTCCAAGCAGTAAAAATCTGAAAAGGAAATGTTACTTTATTAAGCATCTTTAGTGGTATTGGTTAAAATATTTAATTAATAAATATAAAATAATAAGAAAAAAGGGTTTCAAAAGTTAACTTTAGAAGAATTTTCTAAGACTAACCTTAAAAATTATGTGAATTTTTTTTTTTTTACCTTTTATGTTTAAAGGTTCCGCATGAGCATTAATGATAATCAGGATATGTCTTGCTTTTATAGAATTTTAGGAAATTATCCAAAATTTAAATTTAGGCTCCCTTCACCCAAAATTTATTGAATCTGTAAAGTGTTGAACTCCAAGTATCCAATAGAGTTGGCTATAATGATTAGTTATATTTTAAAAATATTTATGTTATTATTATTTCAAGTTGTTAAAATATAATTTATTATTATAAATATGGTAATTGATGATATTGAGTTTTGGGTGATGGTCCAAATGGACCATTTTCAATTTTTCATGACCACATACTCAATTTCAAAAAAGCGGCCCAAAATATCTTAGAGATGCGACACACCGTCCTTCGCAACACGTGTTGCGCTTCTTCGTGCTCTGCAACAACCCCGTATTGCGGCCTTTCGTTCTTTGCATAAGATCATGATGCGACACACCGCATTCCGTAACACAACAAATGTGACACACGCATTAGCAAAACAGTAGAAATTTTTTGAAAAACAAGATACGAAACACATTAGGGACAGGTGAGGGCCAAAATTCTATGGATGATCCATTTTGATAATTTTCTCTAGAGTTTTATTATAGGTCTTTAGAATTTTGACAAATATAGCCATTATGATGGGGTTATCTAAAATTTTAGATAACAGTAATGTTCCGTTGGAGATAATTTTTTTTTACACAATCTCTATAATTTTTATTTAAGATATGTCTGACACACTTTTAACTAAGGGGTTTGCATGGTTTAAGATACTCTTAGGCCCCATTTGAGGAATCTTATTTTTCAAAAATAAGTTACTTATTCTGGAAAAAAAATACGTAAATATGTACTTTTTTATGAAATAATTAACTTATTTTCGCAAGATAACGAATATAAAAAATGTGAATTTTTTTTTATGTTGTTAGTTACATTTGAACCTCTACATATAATAATTTTTAGCATTATATTAATAGTACATATTAATTTGTAAGTTGTTACCAATATGTTGAATAACAGAAGAACTCTTCTCCTCTCCCCCTTCTACCCTAGCCTCCATTAAAGTTTTTTGAGGGGGCTTTCATCGGGTTTCACCGGTGGAAAGCCCCAATTCAATTTTTTTTCGTTTGTCTTGCTTTCTTTCCTTTCAATAAAGTTCCCAATTTATTTGGGTTTCAGTTATTCTCAATTTATTTGGGTTGTGTTTGCCTCTCCTTGTGAGAGTTTGGTTTTTGTTTGGATTGAATTTGGGAGTTTTCCATGGCCGAGGTTATAGATCGGCAAATTTTTCATGATTTTGATTCAGAGATAAAGGCTACTATGGAATCGCATCTATGGTCGTCGGTCCAGAACAGTTCGATGATTGCAGTAAAAACATGTGTATATCAGTTATCTTCAAATCGCTTGGTTGCCTTTAGAAAGGATTCAACAGCGATCCCTTAAGCGTCTGTTCTTGCGATTGTTTTTGTAGATGTTGTATGGCTTTTGATTAATGGATTGATTTCTTTTTGTTAAAAAAAAATAGTACTTATTAATTTGATTTTTTTTATTACAAATTTATGATTAGGCAGGATAAACTGTACGTATTTCATATCATACTTACTCCCTCCGTCCCACAATACAAGTCTCTTTTGAGAGAATTTTTTTTCCCACAATACATGTCCATTTTCAATTTTCAATGTAAATTTGTGATAATTTTCCTAAACTACCCTTTTTGAAAATTGTATAGCAATTAATGAGGAATGACCAAGAGTATAAAATAGCTCATGTTTTTAAAAGTCAATGCATTTATAATGGGCATAAGAGGAAATATATCATCTAATTAATGTTTTCTTAAGATGCGTAATTTTTTCAAAAGAGACTTGTATTGTGGGACGGAGGGAGTAATATTTTTTCAAAAGAATCCTACATAGACAAGATAAATCCGTATTTATTGCTCATCACCGTCATATACCGTCTAAGCGAACCAACACACGAACATTGCAATCACTTGTATAGATTATTTCCACCATCCTCAAAGAGGCAGGTCCCTCCAACAATACTTCTATGTGTTAAAGGGAAATCGAACCCTCGAATCTCGATCCTATATAACACAACGCAAATTCATACCACCTGAATTAGAACTCGTTGGTTATATTAATTTGATTTGAATGCTAATAAATACTCCTTCCGTTCCTATTTAGTAATCCATTTTGAGAAAAAAAATTGTCCCTAAATAGTTATCTCTTTTCATATTTCAATGCATGTTTTTCAAGTTTTTCCAAAATTATCCCTACACTTCTATTTCCAATGTTTGACTTTATAATTAATTATACATTCAAAAGTTATTATTTAATGTAATAAGAGCATCTCCAACAATCTCTTAGTTGGCTCTTAAATATAATATAAATTATATGCCTCTTAGCAAGTTAGTACATAGATTTCCGTGTCAACTCCAACAATGCTCTTTATCTTGACTCCTAACTTATATTTTATTAATATTTCAAACCTAACTATGACATACATTTAAATCCAACCATGTGCAAATGAATATTTTATTGGTAGAAAATAGTTAAGAGCCATGTAGTAGCTCTTAAAATTGAGGAGAGAGAAGAGGCTCTTAAGCTTTTTAAGAGCCACTAAGAGTCTCTTGGAGCCCATTTTTTTCCCATGCTCTTTATTTTTAGACTTAAGAGCTTATTTAAGAGTCTCTTGGAGATGCTCTAAGTAAGGGCAACTATGAAAACAAAATATGACATTAAATATTTCTTAAGATGTGTGTTTTTTTCAAAATGGACTACTAATTAGGAACGGAGGAAGTATTTATCAAAACATGATTCCAATATCGAGAGTTTAGAATTTAATTTGTAAATAAAATAAGAGCGTAAAAAGTTTTTAAGATTGATTCAAGAAAGAGAATATGAGAAGATTAAAAGGTAAAAATATATGATAGTTTCATTAAGAGAAATGCTAGAGTCTCCAAAAAAATTCCCAAAACGGTTCCCAAAAGCTTAGTTATCAAGTTCTGATTGGATAAGTATTTTATAAATAAAGAAACCCTCCATGTATTCATATGAGCCCACTAATTAAAAGATGTCATTTGACATTTGACATTTGGGAACAATTTTGGGAACCATTTTGGGTTTATTAAATACTAAAATTCTCATAATTATAATTATAATCTTATTACGGGAATTTTTCTTAATATCATGTAGTCAGGTGAATAGCATAAAATCCCATAAAATAAATGTACGGTATGAATATTTGAAAACGAATCTTATGTATGTGCATATAAATTACTGTATAAAGTAGAGGTGATTCGAGTTGGATTCTCTGTTATAGAAATCGCCCGATTTCTGAAAAATCGGTCAAAAATCGGTTAAAATTTTGGAACCGATTCGACCGATTTTGCAAAAATCGCCGATAAATCGCCGATTTTTCAATCAAATCACCCGATAAATCGTAAATCGGTACCTCAACCGAATAGTTCCGATTTCCGAAATCTGCAACACTGGTTGGATTAAAAAAATTGAGCTTAGGATCGTATTTGATTGAGCCTTTAATTTTAAGTTTGAAATTCGATTAGAAAAAAGTTCGATATGATCGAATTTGGCTTGAAAGCTTAAATCGATTTCACCAGATATTGACAAAAACTTGATTATGATCGGTTCAGCTCGAGTTTGATTCGAATAAATATAAAAATTATATAAAAATGTTAAAATTTTGCATAAAAATATATTAATAATATAAAAAATTAAAAATAAGAATGGCTCGATTATTAATAATATAAAAAAATAAAAATAAAAATGGCTCGATTTGACTTGCAAATCATACAAGACGAGTAAATTGAAATTCGAGTTTGGCTCGTTAAAATATTTGAATGATTTGAGTTCAAGCTCAAGTTAACTATTACTAAACCAAATTTTATTATTTTAGTAATCGAAGTTGAGTAGCTCACGAATCACTCAACTTGTTTATGGATTAGCTCATGAATCACTCAACTTGTTTACCTAATCCGTAGGATAAAGCAACGAAGAGTAGAGAAAAGAAAATGTGTATATTTTTATCTTTGGCGCTATCCTGTAAATAAGTAGGTCCATTTTAGAGGAAACTGGATATTTTCCAATTTGCGTGTGCATGAAATGAATTCTTTTTAGTTTTCTAATTCAGTTAGAGTTCCTTGTTATAGGACTCCATATGGGTTCCGAAAATCGACCCTCTTTTTAACCGATTAAATCGAACCATCCAAAACAATGGGTTAAACGGGTTAATTTTTAAAAAACTTGAATTAATTGGGTTGGGTAAGGGTTTAACAAATTTCAACCCTTACCCAACCCAACCCAACCCAACCCGTTTATATAAAATGTAGAATTTTTTTACATTTTTTTTTTGCATATTTTGTATATTTTCTGCATATTTTTTTACAAATTTCTGCACTCTATAAATTTTCTGCACTATATAAATTTTCTGCAACATTCTGCAATACTTTTTGGCTTCTGCAACACTTTATGCAACATTCTGCAACACTTTCTACAACATTTTCTGCAAAGTACCGAATTTTCTGCGATATGCGGGATTTTTTGCAAAGTTTTTTCGATTAACAAATTTAACCCGACCTAACCCGAACCAAACCGAACTAATTGGATTGGGTCGGAGTTGAGTTACAGAATTTTTTTTCAATTAATGGGTTAAGTTCTTATAAAACCGAATTAATTGGGTTGAGTCAAAATTTGACGAAAACCCGATCCAATCCGACCCATGTGCAACCCTACTTTCCATGTGCAGCCCTACTTTGTTATTCTGCTTACTTATTGCATGCGAATATTTGTAAGTGACAAATGAAAATAGTACCAATGTCAGTATTATTTATGATTTCTTATATACATCCATACAAACCTATAAACAAAAGATCTCATATGCCAAAAGGAAGATGGCCGTCTGGATTAGATCCCATTGAACAGCAACACCAACTGTCAAAACATAAGCAAAAACAAAACAAAAATAACGAATTTAGAAATAATTTTAAAAGAGAAAAAATTATGCACACATCTATATATATAATTATATTAAAGTCGAAAGATTGAAATTTTATTATAAGTTCTCATGGCGTTATTCTTTACACAAATATTTTTGATTTTCGGCGGACCGATAAAAACTAATTTAGATTACCGCCTTATTAATTTCGGACAAATTAATGATCAATATTTAATATCAAAAATTATTCTTACTCTTAATAAAGTTTTGGATTTAATCGGGCCTGAACTAGTTTGTATGATTAGTTTCTCTAATATAAATAAGCTATAAGCTAAAGTTTTTAACGCTTCTCGTATTTTGGCGGCAGAACCACAACTACTATAAATTGAACCGGATAGGAAGCTAGCCAGCAAGAGTGATTGAAGACGGACAAGAAAATTCTGATCGCTCTAATTTGGAATGGAGCCACGTTCCATGCAGGAGATCCACAATGTCAAATTTCTTTCATTTCCTAGTGTTTTGGCAATAAGGTGAAAGACAGCACGCCCTAAATCCCTTGCAACAAATTCTTCATAATCTTTTTTGCTCCATTTTCGACCATGCATGTATGCCGGGGTGGCCTTAGGGAAAACCCTAGTCGAAATCAATTTAGGGGACCTATTCTTGCATATAGGATGCATATTCTATACTTTCTACAATATTGAAGAATTGAAAATTTTGGATCTTAAAGTGTTGGGAATCCTAGGCGCAAGACTTGTCCGTCTATAACTAAGATCAGTACCCCTGCATATATGACCGTGTATGTGCACACATGAGTACATGACACACCACCGATCGAAACTGTTGCCCCTTATTTGTGTCAATATATTGGTGAGGGGTTATTTGTTTGGTAGCAAACGTCCAAGCATAAGATTTGTAGGAAGAGGTTCATTCCTATGCGCCAAAATGCCTAGGCTAACTGCTGGAGGGAACAACTATTTGATCATGACTACTCCCCTCCATTGTTTCTTCTGCAGTCTAGTTGTCCAACCATTTACATGAGTCACTCGTATCATTGTTTCCTCCTTTGCCGTCTAGTTGTCTACAATTCAAAGCAAGCTTGGAGTGGTGGAGTCGGGGAAACACCTATAAATTCCCGACTCAACTTCTATTAATTTTTAAGTAATAATGAAAAAGAAATACAGTAAATTTCCAACAATTTTGTAAATCAATAGCAAAAATATTTTTATTCACGTCTAATATTCAAAATTCAGAATTAAATATTTTTAACATTGAATATTTAATTATACAAATTATGAATTTATGGTAAATTAATTTTTAAATAGCGAATGCATATGAATTATATGCATGTATACTGGTTTTATCTTGTCCTAATTAATACTAGACCTGGCAATTCGTGTCGTGTCGTGTATATTCGTGTCGTGTACTTTCGTGTTTCGTGTTTTTTATACCTTACACGAAAACGGAACGAAATTAATTCGTGTACCTGTTCTGTAAAACGAAAAACGAAACGAAAATTTTCGTGTATACATGAAACGAAACGAATGTACACGGACTATGTCAACTTTATCTCGTGTACACGAAAACGAAACGAAAAATAAAACGAAAAACGAAACGAAACGAAACGAAATAGTACACGAAATAGTTTAATTGTTTTAGTTTACATCAAATTTGAGTTCAGTGGCTAAAAAACAATACATTAACTGGATCATTAACTGAATACATTTTTGTTCTTGCTTTTTCAGCAGCTCCAAAAGGACCAAAAAAAGAAGCAGAATATCTTATATGGCAGGAGGATCTGGATCATTAACTGACAAATCCAGAATATCTTCACAGAGTTCTTCTACTTTCTGCTGGGGAAGGACTGTGAAAGAGAAAAAAAAAACTCATTAGCACTTTAGCCAGGAGGAATTGCAGATATGAATTTCTAAGGCAAGCAATGGATGGAACAAGAGATAAATATAGACAATCATTTGGACATTGTAATTTTCCCAAAAACTGGACTAGTCTCAACAGGATAGAAGACTAATTGAATTCTTGATGATGCTTACAAATTGATTTAACACGAAGAAAACATATCAAATTCAGTCAGCATACTCACATATTGCCTTTACACTGGTGCCTGTTAAGATAACTACTTTAGAATCTACATAAAATTAACAAAGCATGAACAATTGTTCCCTCTGCATTGTTGTACCCGGGCACTTTAAAATGTTAACTTCTGGCAAGCACTCTGTTAAATCATCGATTTGTTGATATCATATTGATTTGAAAAATAACTTCAAAATATTAACAGTAGAACAATACATTTGTGATTTGTCAACCATCACAATAAAAGTTAACCCATGGCACTATATCAAATCGACATTTTCTTTAATCCCACTATAACACGGAAATATTCTAGGAAGGACGGGTGTATAATACAACAAAATTTAACGTGAATTACCTTGTTTTTCATTGTATCTCCAGTCCCGTGTGCATATCAAACTCTCTACAACTGTATGTGCCAAACAACTTCGGTACTGATCCAATATTCTTCCTCCAGTACTAAACGCGGACTCTGAGGCAACTGTTGAAATAGGAATCGATAGAATATCTCGAGCCATAAGTGCGAGATTTGGAAACCTGAACTGGTTTGAATTCCAATATTCCAAAATATCAATATCAATGCTCCTATTTATCCGCTTCTCTTCCAAATACCTATCTAGCTCTGTTTTCTCTAAAGTGGGATTCAACTCATTATCCAAGGCATCAAATTCCTGACAAGAAAGATTATACAGGCATATTATTTATGGAAAATTATGCAAGGCAAAAATTATGCGAGTACAGGAAATACCTTCATTACATCTGATCCATCCATCTGAATTGAAGTTCCAGGCTCAGGTTCACACACAACAGTATAGGTAGGTATTCTGTCTTTGTAAACATTAAACAACTGCCTTAAAGTTTCATGAAGTTGAGTAATCTGTTCACAATTTTCTCCATACAACATTTTGTACGAAAACTCAACAAAATGAGTCTTATACCGTGGATCAAACACAACAGCGATGGCAAGAATAATGTTGTACTCAGCCCAATACTTATCGAATTTGGGCTGCATTTCTATAGCCAAAGATCTAGCTACATAATTCTTATCCTCAATCGCCTTCTTCAATGTTAGTTGGACCAAAAAGACATTTGGAAAGTACAAATTCGCTGTGGGATATTTCGAACCAGAAAATAATCTTGTAACATTGTAAAAAACCCCAAGAAACTTACAAATTCCCTCCACTTTCTCCCATTCTTCATCATTAAGACCATGTTTGTAATTAGAGTCAATTAAATGCAAATGATCTATAGCTAGGCGATAGTAAAGAGCACCATCAAGCATTAGGTACGTAGAGTTCCACCTAGTTGGGACATCTTGACGCAAGCCTTTAATTTTGGTCAAACCCACTTGTGCTATGCATTCTTTGAACTTTTCTTTCCTACCTTGAGATCCCTTAATATATTTAATCGATTCTCTAACCTTAACAACCGAATCATCCATATCTTTCAGACCTTCTTGTACAATTAAGTTTAGGATGTGAGCACAACACCTAATATGAAAAAACTACCCTTTACTTAGCAATGCATTTCTCATGTTCAATTGATTCCTTAAAATTTTAACAAAGGCATCATTACTTGATGCATTGTCTAAGGTAATACTGAATAACTTGGACTCAATACTCCATTCACACAATAACTTATAGATCTTATCAGATATAGTAACTCCTGTATGCGGTGAAGGCATATATGAAAAATTTAGCAGCTTTTTATGCAATATCGAGTCATCCGTAATATAATGAGCTGTAATTGTTATATACCCATCAGTCGCAACGGATGTCCACAAATCCGAAGTAAGACAGACTCTACCATCATAAGTTTTAAACAAATTGAAAAGCAGCTTCTTTTCATATCTATACAATGCAATTATGTCGCTTTTCAAAGTGTTCCTACTAACCAAAGTAGCATTAGGATTTGCATACTGAAAAGCCTCTTTAATACCTTCGTACTCTACAAATGAAAGAGGGAGATTATGTCTTACCACGGCATTTGTAATCAAATCTCTGAATACCTTTGGATCGAATGATGAGTTGCGTACTGTGATAGAACCTTGGCTGCTGGCCAAGATCATTTGTCGTATATCTCCTGTGTTTAAACAAAGTTTCTGATGTTTGAGCATATTACCAGTCCCATTTGTCGAGTTGTAAACGCAGGTATACCCACACTTGGTGCATCTGGCATGGATCACATTATCTTCACCAACTGGAAGTTCATCGAATGTCTTCCAGGCTTGAGATCTTCGATTTTTAGGTCTATTTCCTTTGCGTTTTTTGGTAGGTTTACTCGAGCCTGAAGTAGGGTCTTTTGGGTCAGTCGGGTCTTTTGATTCATCGGCTTTGTCCTCGTCGTGCATATCACCTTCATCATCACTCAATGATTCATAGTCCTACGAATATACACAGCTAATGATTAGATAAATATCAACTAATTCCGGTAATATTCATATCAACTAATGCACTTTCACTATAATTTGTACATTGCTGTTGAAGCTCAATTCATATCAACTAAGTTTTACCAACTGTTTGTTTTCCTTTTATTATCAACTCAATATTCAGAAGAAATCATGTCAATCTATGTACAAATCTTGAAGCAACAAAAGGTATAACAAAGCAACACAATTAGTATATTAAACATTATTTTGAACTTTTTAGAAGCAGATGCAAATGCTTACAAGAGCAAAAAGTTGATTCTATTTAATCCAGGTTTAAAGATGAGTTAATATAATAGAGTCGTATTGTGTTTTGTACGGCAGTTGAGAAGTTTTAAGAAGCAGCATTACTAAATCCATGTGCAGCCAAGAACAGACACACACAATTACAATATAAAACACTTAAAAGGGTCGTCACAGGATCACCAAAAATAAGCATATCCCATATATAACTCTAACTGTTACCATGCCTACGTATCAAGTTGCATATAAACAATAACCACCAAGTTCTTCAGAGGTAGTCCAAAACCAAGGACCACACAGACACATGAACACCTCAGATTCAAGAAATATTCAGGCTTCGATTACCATCTAAGGATTAAAACATGGCAGACAAAATCGTAATGACTAGATATTGCACATCCTGTCAGTAATTTATCTTTAATCAGTTAGATTATCAGATTTTTCTTTTAAGGTTATGAAAGTTCATCAGATATCAGATTTGGCAACCATCTACATCTAGTTGATATGAAAATATTCAAAAATTGAAGATAAAGAAAGTCGAGAATTGAATATTACCGGAATCATGGGATTTGTTTCCTCCATTATCGGAATCGAAGAATCTGCAGCTACCGTAGAAGAATCGAAGAAGGGTATTATTTTGCGGCTGAGCGGCTCGTTGCTTTGGAAGGAAAAGGAACCCTAACGCCTAAATGTGTTTGTGTTTGTGCGAATTGTGATTGTGTTTGTGTCGACTGTGTGTATATTGAAGTTGATTAAAGCCCAAATAAGCCCAATGGCCCCAAACCAGAGTATAAAGCCCAAATAATACTTACATAGTTACATAATATATTAATATTGTATAAAAATAATATACATAATTTTAAATTTATGATATGTATAATACTATAATATAGTTTTAAAATATTTATTTAATTATTTATTTAATTTTGTTTCGTGTATTTTCGTTTCGTGTCGTGTACCTAATGGTAAATCCATTAGGTACACTAAATTCGCTCGTGTAATTTCGTGTTCGTGTATTTTCGTATTCGTGTACCGAAAAGGTCAATCCAAACCCGTAATTTTCGTGTCGTTTTCGTGTCGTGTTTTCGTGTCGTGTCCAAAATTGCCGGCTCTAATTAATACTGATATACGGAGTATGTGTTATTTTTCAATCTTACTGGTTTTATGTCATGATTCAATACTTTTTTTGTTCCATTTTACATGTTCTTTTAATTTATTAGTCGTTAAATTGATCAATTTTTGATTAAATATTAAAAATTATTCAATCATTATTTTTTTTAAATTGAAAGTTGCATCGTAATATAGATTAGATGTACTTTTTCGTGATCTAACATTTTTTAATTTTTTTAATTATATAATATATATAAATTTTAGTCAGATCAATATAACCAATTAAAAGTCAAAAGGACATTTATTTTGGTACAGATTAAGTATGTTTATTTTATTATGCTTTTTTTAATTTCTTCCAAACTTACACTATTCACGAATCAATGAAAGAAAAGAAAAGAATGAAAAACGAATTATTTTCTTCTCTCTAAATTTCCAAATGTGCAAAGAAGAATTTGAAGATAAATATATGTTGAGTATGGAATACAGTAAAAGAATACAGAGGGGGTGAATGGATTCTTGAACTTTTCTTGATTGAGTCTGTGTAGCAGATAAGTGTTTGTGTGTGCAAAGATGTAGGTGCGGATAAAGAACAACACAAGTCACAATATCACTTTAATCTAATGTATTATTAGATAAAGGTTGCTACAATCTGTGAATACAAATGATAGTATTCTCAGCTTCATTTTTCTCAGAGAGATATTGCTTACAATGAATATGAAAAACTTGACTCTCCAAAAAGTTCAAATGCTAAGGAAGTGAGGCTGTATCCTTATAGAGCATGAATACAACCTACTTACTACAAATAAGATAGCTAAAACAAATTACTTTCTAGTCTGTCTATCCTATTTGAGTAAGAGTCCAAACGGTTACAGATTTGACTTTGCAAAGCCTGTTCAGATCCACTTCTTTAGCCCTTTGTCTCTTCTATATCTCTCCAAGTTTCTTTGTAGGCTTTCCAGAGCACGTTACAGATTGAGATCTATAAAGTGCATTGGCTTGTTGCAGGTTTCTGACTTGTACAATTTCTCCAGTATTTTGTCTCCAAGAGTGTATTCGAGAAGTGACTAAGTAAGTGATTCGAGAACTAGAATTGACTTGATCGATAACTCTAAATTCTCGAACACTGTTATATTGACATATCGAATTACTTCTCGAATAGCTCTTTTTCATCAGGATTCCTTGAGTTGTCGAATAGAACATTTGACTTATCGAATCCTCGAGATATCGAATAGCTTTCTGAGTCCTTGAGATATCGAATGGAACTTTGACTTGTTGACTCCTTGAGAACTCGAATACTACTCTTGACTTGTTGACTTCTTGAGTTCTCGAACAGAGTAATAGACATATCGAATCTCTGAGATATCGAATGAGATATCGAACAGTGTATTCAGAGATATCGAATAGTGTCTTGAGATATCGAATCCCTGACTTCTCGAATGCTGGACTTCTCGAATAGACAAAACTACTTCTCAAATTGGTACTTAGGCAAATTCTTCAGTTTCTTCAAATCCCAACTGTGATTATATGACAGTCTTTATCTTCTTGCTTGAGGCATGAACCTTGGAACTTCTTTCAAGCATTATTCTTGACTATATAAGTACAGTTACACAACTAGGATTTGGTGCCTATTACAAGTACAGAACAAGTAGAGACTCTACAACTAGAGGTTCCCTCAGTTAAGAGGTCATGTAAGTAATGCAAAGCATTACAAATAATTAGGCTTGTTATTAGATGTAAACAGGCATGCCTCTGTGACTAACAATCTCCCCCAAATTGTGAGTGAGACCCTTAGTCACAATTTCATGTCTGATAACAAGCCTAACATACATAAAGATAAAACTTGAAAAGTACAGGTATGAAATTTGATTGAGCACATGAATGAAATTACAAGATGAATAATCTTACAGTATGATGAAATACTAGCCATTCTCATTTGATTCCATCTCCATTGCTTTGGCTTGTAGATCATCATATGCTTTCTGTTTTCTTTCTTTCTCCTTTTTTGCATTCTCATCCATGGCCTTTATGATCTCTGCCAAAGCATCCAATTCTTCAAGAATGATAGATTCTTTGAAATCTTCAAGTACTGGTTTTAGAATGTTAGCAGGATAGTGACTGAGTAGGTTCATTCTTATATTGACATTATTTCCATTTCTCCTCCTATGCTTCACCACATAGGGATTGAATTGAACTCTACACAATCCTTTTGCCCTTAGCTTTTCTACTTCAACTTCCAGCCTATCAATCTCCTTCTCCCTTTCTAGCCATTTCTCAAAGCACCCTTTTCTTATCTTATCAGCATAGTCTCTCTTCATCTTTACAAAATCAATCAGCTCCAGCTTCCATACTTTCTCAACTTTGTCTTCAGAATCCAATAATGCAATGATTCTTTCTATTTCATATAGCTTGCCCCAATTTTGACACTGTCCTTGTTTGAATTTCTTCTCCCTTCCATCAGTATATTTAATCTCAAGGTAGTTATTCATAATGGCAGCATAGTAGATTCTTTGAGCTCTTAGATATTGTAATTGGTCTTCATCAAAGTCTTCATCTAATGGTTGGAGTTTTAAGCTTGGATAGATTGTCAGAGTCCTTGATTTGGATAGCTTTGGTTTCCTTGCAGCTTGTTTGAATTTGATCATTTTTACATGGTTGCCTGGCAGTAGCATGTGACCTTTGTTTGTAGACCATTGTAGCATTCCATTAGCAGTTTGCTTTTTGAAACACACAGATGGTTTCTTGACTTGAATCTTCTTCTCTTCTTGAGGTGGCAAAACAGTTGCAGAAGCCATTGAATCAGATTTTGGTAAGTCATTACTAACAGTATTCACCCTAGACTCAGAGTCTTGTGTTGTGGTGAGGTTACTGCTAGCAATGCCTAAGGCTTGCTGTTTTCCAATTTTCCTCTCAGAGACTTTGCCTTGGTCATCATCATATTTCTTGTCATCCTTCTTCTTCTTCTTGTTTTCATCACCCTTATTACTCCTGTGATGTCTTCCCCTTCCATCACTTTTATCTTTATCCTTATCTTGATCACCATCCTTGCTTGGGTTGAAATTAGCAGACTCAGGTACAATGCCAGTTGCAATGTATGATCTGAGATAAGATATAGCTTCCAATTCTTTTGCTGTTCTTACACCCTTCTTCTTGTTCAGCTTCTCAATGATGGCAATAATGAGGGGTTTGTTCTGAGGGACTAGATGCTTAGGAATGATCAGCTGCTTGATATCATCAATTCTGGTTGCAGTTTGATAGATGATGGTTCTAGGATTTATGATTACTTCAGGTAGCCTTGAGGGTTGATCATTCCTTAAGTCATCAAAGAGACTCTTGTTATTTTCATTCCCTTTTACAATCAGTCCAAGGAACACATCCACTTCTGAGTACTTTAGGCTTTGTAGAGTGTTGAAAGTCAAATGCCATATTTTTGACTTAGATACCATCATTATCTCCTTGAACCATAAGTTGTTGAATTTCCTAGGAATAACAGTGAGGTTATAACATCCAAGCCCATAACCGAATGTATACCGGACCCAACAACCCACCACAGGTCAGTCCAAAAGTGCTAGCAAATTGGTACACATTAGTTATTGACTTGTATCTATAAAGGTCCCAAATACTCTTATTCTAATCGATGTGGGATGTTACAAACACCCCCTCTTATAGGGTCGACGTCCTCGTCGAGCCCACACACAAACTTACTAAACCCGGGCAGTGCCTCTGCACTTCCGGCCGGGCAGAGCTCTGATACCATTTATAACATCCAAGCCCATAACCGAATGTATACCGGACCCAACAACCCACCACAGGTCAGTCCAAAAGTGCTAGCAAATTGGTACACATTAGTTATTGACTTGTATCTATAAAGGTCCCAAATACTCTTATTCTAATCGATGTGGGATGTTACAGAGGTAGTCAATCTGCTCCTTCAACTCTCTCAGATAGAACTGAGTATCACCAGCATGTTCCCTTGTGGCTTTCAGAAACTCCAAGAAGGCTGTATCATGATAGACATTTGAATTAGCAACTTCTTGTAGCTTGGCCTCAGTAATGACTTCAACTTCTACAGGCTTGGCACTTTCAGATTTGAATGATGGAGGTTCATCAACTGGCATGCTCCCTGCAACCACTGTGGTTGTGATAGATTGCTTCTGACCACTAGGAGTAATGACATGTACAGTTGGTAGAGTGACAGTTGGCAGTGAGGTAGGAGGCTCATCAACTTTGGATTTTCCTTTGCCTGGCACATTAGGTATGGATTTTGAAGCCCTTCGGTGACCACCCTCCTTTATCTGTATGCCTATCTCCTTAGGTTTCTCCCCTATCTCCTTAGGTTTCTCCCCCTTTGGATTTGAATTCCTTATCCTTTTCTCCCCCTTAGGCTTGTTGTCAGGCACAGAGGCTTTAGAAGTGACCTTTGGGTTTGAAGACTCTTCAGGTAGATGGAGACACATATGCTTCATCATGGCAGCCAACATAGATTGCTGATGCAGAAGAACATTAGTTGTTGTGGTTGCTTGAGTGTCCAACTGATCATTGAGCAGTGCAACCTTGTCTGTAAGATGAGCATTAGACTTAGTGAGAGTAGCTACCTCCTTTTCAAGTGCATCTACCTTGCTGAACAATTCAGTAGATTTGAAGCCAGACAGGGATTGGTCTTTAAGTCTCTGCACTTCAAACCTAGACATGTCATGCACTGGAACTTCAGTTACCAGCCTGTCTCCATATAAATTCTTGAACATTGTCTTCAGCATGGCATTGGAGTCTGTGGTTTGATCAGATAGAGATTGAAATTTATGTCCCAGACTTGTCACAGTATCCTTTAGCAGTGCTAGCCCATGATCCATCTTGGTGCAGGTGGTGTTACAGTATTTGAGGTCTTTAAACACACTGTCCAACTGAGGGAATTTGGCATCAAAGGTCCTCTTGATTTCTTTCACTTGAGTGACTATCTTATCACACACCCTGCTGACCTCAGATTTGACTCCTTTTCCAAGATAGTGGGCAGCCTTGAGGAATCCCTTGTGTGAATCATTCATGGCCTCATACACTTCACCAGGTGTCAGAGATTTGGCATTGGATCCTAGTGAAGTGATGTATTCCTCCCTGAGATATTGAAGTGCTTCATCAAGAGTAATATCATATTTTCCTTACAACCAGGCATATATATTGCCATCTCTCTCAGCATCATCAACTATCTTTGTCTTCTGCATCTCCGCATCATCCCTATGGCATAGCAGAATGGCTTCATAGTCTGGATTAGGGATGTTGGAGGTGACCAAGTTCTGAGCAATCTTGACAAACTCAGGAATCTGATCCACAACTAAGCTTTGAAGTGCTTCAACCGTCAATTGTGGTGGAACAGACCCTGATCCTGAAGTACTGTCATGTTGCACAGGCTTCAGCCATTGTGACAAAAAGTCAGAGCTAGAGCTAGGCAAGCTAGACTCCTCAGTTACAGATGCAACTTCTGTAACCGGATGGATTGACTCTACTACTGGTGTCTCCACAGAAGTGGGATGAGTTACACCAGCAGTTGACACAGGCACAAAGTCTCTAGTAAAAACTAGTGGAACCTCTGTGTTTGTGATGGTGTCATTAGGAGATGCCCTAGCATGCATTCCTCACCATCTAAATGTGGATCCTGGGTGGTGAGAAAGGTGCCATGCACCAAGTCACTTGAATTCATTGGCTCATCAAAAGAAAAGAATTCTTGATGATCAATGCCTTGCTCCTCAATTGCTTGAGTTGCAGGCTGCAAAGAAATTTGAATGGTAGATTCTGGAAGAGAAGTGTCATTTAGATTAGAGTTTGGCAACTCCCCCTGAGAGATAGAGGGAGTTTCAATTGTGATGTGCTCTTCACTCAGTGTTGTGCCAGCCTTATCACTCCCATGTGCTGACTCTGTACAGGTAGGTGCATTGGGGAGGATGCTTGATTCTATAGATGCATCCTGTTGAGAGGATACATCTAGTGAACTGTTTGCCCCTGATTTTACAACTTCAGCCATTTGTGTGACTGAAGAGATGGTTTTAGTTTTCTTCTTCTTTGGCCTGATTAGGGGTGACTCAGGTGCCTCACTTTCTAATTCTACAGCCAATGCTGCTTCAGACAGAATGGTTAAAGGTGCAGAAGCAACCTATTTTCTCTTCTTTTCCTTTTTACTAACATCATCCTTTTGAGATGATGATGCAGTTGGCTCGGTGTTTGGTAGGGTGTTTGGTTGAGGTGGTTGGATAGCAGACCCTGGGTTAGCATTGTGTTCTACTTGCTTGGGTCTAGCTAACTCAGATTTGGAGACAAATGTTGGCATGTTGTGAGGGTAAGAATCAAATAACTTCTGCATATGGGAAGTTATTACAAGCCTTACATCCACATCATTCCTAGTATCCAAATTACCAAAAATGAGTTTGGTCATGGATCTAGGATAGCCTAATCTACTTTTATCTAAACCAGGTAAATCAGCCACATTTTTATCTAGATAATTAAGTACAGACTGAATAAACCTAGGAAAGAAGATATCATTACCTCTCTTGGTTGTGTTCTTACCAAGTTTTCCATAGAGTTCCTGCATTATGAGCTTTCCAACATCAATTTTCCTATCATAGGCAAGTGAGTAGCATATCTGTTGAACAGGAGCACTTAGTTGGTCGAAGCTGGATTTCTTTCCACTGAATACTTGCAGGAGAGTGGCAAACACATAGCTCCACTCTTTTCGCAGATGTGCCCGTTTTAGATTTCCAACCTTGATGGTGTCTGAGTACCTTATTAGTTCAAAGAATTCCACTAGTTGATCTTCTGTTACAAGGCCATCATACTCATTCTGGTGAAGACCCAGGGCCTTGCTCATATTCTCAGAAGTGATGCTGAACTCTTTACCAAGTATCTTGCAGTTAATGATATAACCCAGACTGCCATCATCTAGAGCAACTGTTTCTGTAATGGCAGTATTCCAAAATTGCTCCAGAATGTCTAGATACAGAGTTGGATTGGCCGTAAGTGCTTCTTTGATATAAGATTCAGACATCCATTTGACGAAACACTTGTAGTTAGCATTTGGGGCTTCGACATCACTTGAGATAGCAATGAAGTTAGTGTTGAATTTCACATTTGCCATTGATTTGAAGAGAAGAGAAAAGAGAATGAAGGTTGAAGAAGAAATTTGGCTTTTAGCAGTTAGGGTTTTCAGGGGTTTTGGGAGCTTTGATGCTTGAGAAATCGAATGAAATGAATCGAATAGATGTGAAATTGTATAAGTCTTGTTGAGTATGTTTTGTATCGATAAGTCAAGCATTCGAGAAGTAGAAAACAATTATTCGATAAGTCAAGAAAGGCTTATTCGATAACTCAAGCAGGTTGAAAACTCACAGCTGGCAGCTATCTAACTTAGAATAAATTCTAAATTAGGTAAAATATATTTTTATGAGTAATTCTGAATTTTGAATAAAATCCAAAATCGGTTAAGATTCAACGAGAATTCAGCCTTTTCAAATGATTCGAGAACTCAAATATAGTATTCGAGAACTCAGTCAATAGAGAACTAAAACACTATATTCGAGAAGTCAAGAATACCTCTATTCGATAACTCTAAAAGACTCTATTCGAGAACTTGAGAGTGCTCTAATGAGACTTGTTAGAGATGTCGAATAGTGAATCACTCGAGAAGTCTGACTTATCGAAATATACTCATCACTCACAAAAATTAATTGTCACTATCTTTTAAAATTCACCAGCCATATTCATTTAAGAATATTCTAGCAAATTAAACAGTGATTTTCTCAAAATTTCATAGAAATTTCAAGTTGACAAAATATGATTTTTCAACATATGCAGCAGATTTGAAATATTTATAAATCATACTTCAGCCAACACTTACTCAAAAAAAAATATTGAGAATTTAGATAAGGTAAGTGTTTACTGCTGCAACAATCTAGATGTTGTATTCACTTAGCCAGAATCTGAAGAATTCAGCATTCCAATCTCACTAACCAACCTTGTGAAGGTGGCTTCATCTAATGGCTTAGTGAATATATCAGCTAGTTGTTTATCAGTAGAAACATAATGCAACTCAATGGTTCCATTAGTTGCATGTTCTCTAATGAAATGATATCTAATGTCAATGTGCTTTGTTCTAGAATGATTGACAGGATTGGCAACTATAGAGATTGCACTTGTGTTATCACACATGATTGGAATTCTTTCCAACACAAGTCCATAATCTTTAAGTTGATTTCTAATCCAAAGCACTTGAGCACAGCAACTTCCAGCAGCTATGTATTCAGCCTCAGCTGTGGAAGTTGACACAGATTGTTGTTTCTTGCTATACCAAGAGACTAACCTTTGTCCAAGAAACTGGCAGCTACCTGAGGTGCTTTTTCTATCCACTCTGCATCCAGCATAATCAGCATCAGAATAACCAACCAGATTGAACCCTGTGTCCTTAGGATACCATAGACCCAAGTTTGGAGTGCCCTTCAGATATTTAAAGATCCTTTTTATAGCAATCAAATGTGATTCTTTTGGATTTGATTGAAATCTTGCACACAAGCATGTAGCAAACATGATGTCTGGCCTACTTGCAGTGAGATAGAGTAGAGAACCAACCATGCCTCTGTAGACTGAGATATCTACTTTCTTGCCTTTAGCATCTTCATCCAATTTAGTTGCAGTGGCCATGGGTGTCTTTGCATGTGAGCAATCTTCCAAATCAAACTTCTTCAATAAATCCTTGATGTACTTGGTTTGACTGATAAAGATACCATCCTTCCTTTGATTAACTTGCAACCCAAGAAATAATGTCAACTCTCCCATCATACTCATCTCATATCTGCTCTGCATTAGCTTAGAGAACTTTTCACACAGCTTCTCATTAGTAGAACCAAATATGATATCATCCACATAGATCTTAACTAAGATAATATCATCACCATGTTTCTTGTAAAATAGTGTTTTGTCCAATGTGTCTCTAGTGAATTTATTTTCAAGAAAAAATTGAGATAAAGTATCATACCACCCTTGGAGCCTGCTTAAGTCCATACAGTGCCTTAAGCAGTCTGTAGACAAATTCTGGGAAG
Organism: Kitagawia praeruptora; assembly: GCA_037693485.1. Classification (NCBI taxonomy): domain Eukaryota; kingdom Viridiplantae; phylum Streptophyta; class Magnoliopsida; order Apiales; family Apiaceae; genus Kitagawia; species Kitagawia praeruptora. The sequence continues at coordinate 125,365,777 of CM075350.1, forward strand.
TGTGGATCCTCAAAGTCAGGTGGTTGTTGCACATAAACTTCTTCTTCCAACTCTCCATTCAGAAATGCACTCTTGACATCCATTTGATAAACTTTAAAGTTTGAATGAGCAGCAAATGCCAGGAATATTCTGATGGCTTCCAATCTAGCAACAGGGGCAAATGTCTCATCATAATCAATGCCTTCCTGTTGAGAGTATCCTTTTGCAACCAACCTTGCTTTGTTTCTTACTATTACACCATCTTCATCCATCTTATTCTTCAGAACCCATTTTGTTCCAACAATGGTTCTATTCTTTGGTGCAGGCACAAGTTGCCATACTTTGTTCCTTTCAAATTGGTTCAGCTCCTCTTGCATGGCAATAATCCAATCTGGATCTAAAAGTGCATCATCAAGTTTCTTAGGCTCAACCTGAGATAGGAAACCACCATAGAGACACTCATTCTGAGTTGCTCTCCTAGTCCTTACTCCTGCATTAAGATCTCCAATGATTTGCTCTGCAGTGTGTGATTGATAAGTGCATATTTTTGCATATTTTTATTACCTATTTATTGCTTGAACTCGTATTTTAATAATTTATTTTGTTGCATTTCAGGAAATTCGTGAATAAATAAAGAAATGACAAAATAAAGAAATAAAGTGCAAGGAATGAAAAAAGAGGAAGAAAAAGGACCAAAAAGAAAAAGAGGAAAAAGAATTAGGAGTTTGGTGGAAAGGGAATCTTGGAGGACACATGGAAGGTGGAGATCATCCCAGCACACTTAAAAAGTGTATGGCCAAGATCAAGTCTACCAAAGCTTAATGGTGAAGGAATCTTTTAATGGCTAGGATTACACCACCACACAAACCAAATGTAGGGCCAAGATTTACCCACACCCCCCTAAACCCTAATTCCCATCCTATAAATACCCCATCATTTCCCTTGTATTTTTAACTTATCTTAGGAGTAGTGTAGGGTAGTTTTAGGGTAGATTTAATTTCTTGTTTTTGTAGTTTCAAATCTTGTAAACACTCTCCCTTTTATTTTAATGCAATTTTATTTCCTTTAAATTCTTGTCTTGCACTTTCCTTTATTGTTGCCTTGTTTCGTTACTTTCGTAAATCCGTTTAGTGGACAAAGTAGCGAAATGCTAACCACTAGGGGTTGAGAGTAACGAAACTTTAATTTCATAGTTTAATTTAGTTTTAATTCGTAGTTTAGCCCCTTTAAAAATCAATTTTATTGTGGGCTTTTTAATTCCAAACATCGTTTTAGTATAATTTTATTTTCGTAGTTAATCTTTATTTTCGTTAAAAAATATATACAAAAATATTAGTTTTTAATTTTCAGTATATTTTTACTCGTTTTTAACTGTTTTAATTCGTAGCATTTGTAGTTCCCCTGTTTCTTGGTCTTTCAAACAAAACCCAGAAGAAAAGAACCTTTCAAAACCCAGCTCTCTTTGCTTATTCCCCTTCTACGAATACACACACACACATCCCTGTTTCTTCACTTTCATTCTTATTCAAACTCATCTCTCTCTCTCTCTCTCTCTCTCTCTCTATCTCTATCTCTCCTTCTCTATCTCTCTAATCTCTCTCAACCCACAATCCTTCTTTTGTTCGCCAGTCTCTCGAACGAACCACGATGCTTCGAACCCCAAACCCCCGTCCCTGTATGTTTCCGACTGCTAAGATTGTTGAGTTTAATTAATTTAGTTTAAAAAATTAATTTAGTGAAGGTTTGTGGTTTAACGTCGTTGGATATTGCTGAAGTTTAGAGCTGTTGTTCTGTTTCTATTTGTTCGAGTCGTTGAGTTCCGAGTCCTGTAAATCTCTTGTTCTAATTAGCGAGTTGCAGCTGAGTTGATTAACTGAGTGTTGTCGATTTATTTTTCGAGCTTGAATCTGCGTTGCTCTTCTCTTGTTCTTGCCGAATTGTTAGCTGAACAGGGTTTAATTTTCTGAGTTAATTCTGTTTAGAGTTCTTGTATCCTGATTGTTGCTGCGAGTCTGTTCTGAGTCCAGTGTTTGTGTTCGATTGGCTGAGTTGTTTGCTGTGAATCGTTGTGTGCAAGCCTGAGTTGTGAATTGTCGTTGAGTCGAGTACTGCTTTCATTGTTCGAGTTTTCATTTGATGCATTTCTTCTAAATTCTGAGTCTTGCAGCTTATATGTTCGATCGGTTTTTGGCCAGTTTATTTCCTTGTGATCGTGAAGTTTTAGATTGTAGTTTGTGATTGCTGTCGAGATGTAGTTTGTTTTATGGTTGAATTGTTTGATTGAATTTTTAGAATGCAGTTTGTTTTCGAATTATGTTTACTCTTGTGATTCCTGTTAATAAAATCTAAGTTGTAAGTTCGAATTTAAAATCTTTATAATAATTTGGTTGTTGCTCTTTTCACTTTTAAATTAGTTAGTTTAAAATTAGAATAAATTTAATTTTCTTTAAAATAGTTTAAATTTCATCTTAGTAATTAATTAGTAAAATTCCATTTTTCTAAAACCCAAAATTTGTTCTGGTTCGATTTAATTAAAAAATTAAGGATACGTGAAAATTTTAGTCCCTGAGGAACGAATCTCACATATTACAACGAAACGAATTGTGCGCTTGCGATTCAATAAATTTAAATCTTTATTTTTAGCACATCAGTGATCTATCCCATTTCCTTGAGTGCTCAGCCTGATTTCTCATTCTTGATGTTGCTTCATCATCCAAATCATGATCATCCTGATTTCCTCCCCCTGTGAGGTTGCCACTACTCACAGGTGTGTCTTGGATGCTAGTTTCTCCACTGTTGATTGGCACAAATTCTTCTCTTGTATTATCATTCACTTGAGTCTGTTGAACTTGAGTTTCAACTTCAGTTTCAATCTCTTCATCAGAATCATCTAGATTATCAAACTTCAATGGATCTTTATCTTCATCATTGGCTTCTTCTAGTCCAGGCTGTTTTCTGTCATCAAATGTCACATCTGTGCTTTCCATAATTTTCTTTTGACTGATGACATAAACTTTGTATGCAATTCTTTCCATAGAATAGCCAAGAAAGATTCCTTCAAATGCCTTTGCATCAAACTTACCAACATATTCAGAATTATCCTTCAATACAAAGCATTTGCTTCCAAAAGTGTGAACATACTTTAGAGTAGGCTTCTTTCCAGTCATCAAATTGTAAGGTGTCTTTCTAGTGTTTTTGTTGATGAGGGTTCTGTTCTGGATATAGCATGCAGTGCTCACAGCCTCAACCCAAAAACATATAGGCATCTTTGCATCAAGTAACATTGTTCTAGCAGCCTCAATTAGAGATCTATTCTTTCTCTCAACAACTCCATTTTGTTGTGGAGTCCTTGGAGCTGAGAAATCCCATTCTCTTTGCAGAATGCTTCAAGCATGGCATTTCTGAACTCTGTCCCATTATCACTTCTCAGTGCAATCACACTTGCATTGTTGGCCTTTGCTTCCTTGTCAACTTTCTTTATGTGCTCAATGATTACTTGTGGAACCTCATCTTTTGATGCCAGAAATTCCACCCATGTATACCTTGTAAAGTCATCAACCATCACCAAGGCATACTTCTTTCTTCCTAGTGACATAATATTGACAGGTCCAAACAAGTCCATATGAATGAGTTGTAGGGGCTTGGTTATTGATGTCACTGTCTTTGACTTGTGGCTTGATCTTTTCATTTTTCCCTTTTGACAAGCCTCACACACTCCTTCTTGACAGAACTCAAGTGTGGGCATGCCTCTCACTAACTCTCTTTTGACTAGAGAATTAATGGCTTTGAAGTTCAGGTGTGATAATTTCTTGTGCCACAGCCAACAATCTTCATTTGATACTTTTGAGTAGAAGCAACAAATTTTGTCCTTGTTTGCAGAGTCCATATTGGCTACAAACAAGCTTCCTTTCCTTACTCCAGATAGAGCAAAGTCACCAGTCTTCTTGTGGGTGATCAAACATTCATCTTTGTCAAAATCCACCTTGAATCCCCTATCAGTAAACTGACCAACACTTAGCAGATTATGCTTGAGTCCCTTGACCAGTGCTACATCTTCAATGATGACATTTCCAACTTTCAACTTGCCATATCCCAATGTGTTACCCATGCTGTCATCTCCAAAAGCAACCATTGGGCCAGCCTTCTCCTCATACTGTGATAGCAGGGCCATATCACCAGTCATATGATTTGAGCATCCACTGTCCAAAATCCACATGACCTTCTTTTCACTTTCTTTGCCTTGAGGACCTGATGGAGATGTGTCATCCTTGGAATTGGCCATCAAGGCATAGTTACAAAATTCCTGCTCTTCTCCATCACTGTCAGATTCATCCCAACACTTCCCTTCAGCTATGTAGGCCTTATCTTGTGTCTGCTTTTTCAGAAGGGCCTCATACTTAGCTTCGAGCTCAAGATAATCTCTATCCTTCTTTTTAGGCTTTTTGCATTCACTGGCAAAATGTCCTAGGTCATTGCATCTATAACACCTTACAGATGACCTATCCACATGGCTGGTTTTGAACTTATTCTTGTTTGGTTTCACAGGTGCCTTGCTCCTGTTGAATGAATGGTTTTGGGTTTTGGGTTTGAAGGGTTGATTCCTCTTAAATCTGATGTTTGGAAATTTTCTGACCATGAAAGCATATGAAGTGTTTTCCATCCCATCTAGTTCTTCAAGAGTATAGAACTCATCTTCCTCCTTCTCCTCAACAGGTTCACTTACCTCAGCTTCAGTTTCTTCATCTTCTACTACATCCTCTATCCTCAATTGGCTTGTAGATGCTTCTAGGTCTTGAATAGATTTGTTGACAATCAAGGCACATGATGTGTTTATCATTCTGCCTTGGTTGGCTTGGATAGCCCTTTTCTGAAGCAACTCAAGCTCATGAGTTTTTAAAACCCCATAGAGCACATCATATGTAACTTTGTTCAAATCTCTTTCCCTTAGAGAAATGACCCTTTGCTCTAGATGATTTGGTGAAGATAGCAGAAACTTCATGTTCAATTCCTTGGTGCTGTAAACCTTGCCTTTCATCTGCAACTCAGTAACTAGCTTGTGAAATCTCTCAAACATCTCAGTGATGCTTTCCTTGGGCTGTGCCATGAAAGCTTCATACTGAGTGACCAGTATCTGTTTCTTGTTCTCTCTGACCTCATCAGTTCCTTCACATAACACCTCAATGTGATCCCACATTTCTTTGGCAGTGGTACATGAAGCAATGTTTGCAAACATTGACATGTCCATGGAATCTATAATCAGCAACATGAGGTGACTGTCAAGGGCAACCATGTCCTTTTCTGATTCTGTCCATTTGGATGGATCCTTAGCCACATAAGATCTTGGAATAGTAGTGGTTCCAACAGTCTTTTCAGGAATCTCCTGTTGGGGGAACAAATGGACCATTCTTGAGAATCTCAGGATACAAATGATGAGATGCTTTGATGAACAACTGCATCTTTATCTTTCAGAGGTTGTAATTCTCTTTGTTAAACTTAGGGACTTTCACCGTTCCTGTAGTCTTTGGTGTATTCGAACTCATGATCGTTTTTCTGTTTTTGAATAAACAGCCCGCTCTGATACCACTTGTTGAGTATGGAATACAGTAAAAGAATACAGAGGGGGGGTGAATGGATTCTTGAACTTTTCTTGGTTGAGTCTGTGTAGCAGATAAGTGTTTGTGTGTGCAAAGATGTAGGTGCGGATAAAGAACAACACAAGTCAAAATATCACTTTAATCTAATGTATTATTAGATAAAGGTTGCTACAATCTGTGAATACAATTGATAGTATTCTCAGCTTCGTCTTTCTCAGAGAGAAATTGCTTACAATGAATATGAAAAACTTGACTCTCCAAAAAGTTCAAATGCTAAGGAAGTAAGGTTGTATCCTTATAGAGCATGGATACAACCTACTTACTACAAATAAGGTAGCTAAAACAAATTAATTTCTAGTCTGTCTATCCTATTTGAGTAAGAGTCCAAACGGTTACAGATTTGACTTTGCAAAGCCTGTTCAGATCCACTTCTTTAGCCCTTTGTCTCTTCTATATCTCTCCAAGCTTATTTGTAGGCTTTCCAGAGCACGTTACAGATTGAGATCTATAAAGTGCATTGGCTTGTTGCAGGTTTCTAACTTGTACAATTTCTCCAATATTTTGTCTCCAAGAGTGTATTCGAGAAGTGACTAAGTAAGTGATTCGAGAACTAGAATTGACATGATCGATAACTCTGAGTTCTCGAACACTGTTATATTGACATATCGAATTACTTCTCGAATAGCTCTTTTTCATCAGGATTCCTTGAGTTGTCGAATAGAACATTTGACTTATCGAATCCTCGAGATATCGAATAGCTTTCTGAGTCCTTGAGATATCGAATGGAACTTTGACTTGTTGACTCCTTGAGAACTCGAATACTACTCTTGACTTGTTGACTTCTTGAGTTCTCGAACAGAGTAATAGACATATCGAATCTCTGAGATATCGAATGAGATATCGAACAGTGTATTCAGAGATATCGAATAGTGTCTTGAGATATCGAATCCCTGACTTCTCGAATGCTGGACTTCTCGAATAGACAAAACTACTTCTCGAATTGGTACTTAGGCAAATTCTTCACTTTCTTCAAATCCCAACTGTGATTATTTGACAGTCTTTATCTTCTTGCTTGAGGCATGAACCTTGGAACTTCTTTCAAGTATTATTCTTGACTATATAAGTACAGTTACACAACTAGGATTTGGTGTCTATTACAAGTACAGAACAAGTAGAGACTCTACAACTAGATGTTCCCTCAGTTAAGAGGTCATGTAAGTAATGCAAAGCATTACAAACAATTAGGCTTGTTATTAGATGTAAACAGGCATGCCTATGTGACTAACAATATATAAGAATTTTATTTCCAAATCTTTAGAAAACTTTTCTTTTCTTCCAACAAATATCTTTTAGGAATAAAATAAAGAAATCAAATTTTCATCTTTCTTTTTCTTTCAAAATTTCTGGAACATAATGTTAAGTTGCATGGCCGGTTATTACACCACGTTGTTGAAAGTATTTAGGAATTAGGAGGCAAACTGTAGTATAATTTACAAGAAAGTGTTCTTTCTGATTTAAATACAGTACTTAAATATTCATAGATCAGATTAATAAACGGCAATAACGAATCTAACAAGAGGTACCAACATAACGGGACACATGTCAAACGACTGACGTTATAATGGCGGCCGAATCTACGACCGACCTGAACTAAACCCCATAGTTCTAGCCTTCTAGGTAATGCGCATGATAAAATTAATTATTTCATTTTACTTTGGAAAATACATAGATGTGGAACATACTGCATTACGAAAAAAGGGATCTACAACTAACTTTCATTATTAACCATTTTAAAAAAAAAAAACTTTCATTATAAACAATTCACAATTCACGGGTGTTTTCATTTTTCCCTCCATTCCGTTGAATTGTAATTAATATTTGGATTGTGTACGAAAATTAAGAAATGAAAATAAAATAATAGAAAAGTATAAGAAAAGTAGATAAAGTGATGGATTCATTATTCAAGTGATTAATTAAAAAAAAGTAAAATTTAGTGAAAAATAGTGGATTCATTTGTATTTCTAAAGTATTAAAATTTACTATATTTAATAAGTTTTAAAGTGTTAATGGGAAATCACAAAATAATAATTGTTAACAATTAAATGGAATAGAGGGGGCATTTTATAATTTGTACATTTTATAATTTTTTATAATATTTTATTAAAATAGTATATGATAGTAATATGTTTGGTTTTTATTTTAAAATAATAATTTAACATGTTATTGATGAGATTCAAACTTAATTTTTTTTATTAAATAATAAATACTAAATATCATTTAACATCATATCTAACGTTTCTTATTTGTTTAAAAAGATCAACGATTATTGTTCTTTTATTGGTTAACCAAATTACAAATTATAAAATATTTTGAGTATGCTTATTATAGATTAGTATAGATGTACTAAAACAAAGAAAAACCAAAAAAAAAAACATCTTATTTATTATTTTATAATTTTGGAAATATAAATTATGTTAATGGGACATGCCGCATGTGTGTGGTGCAATAGTGGATTTGTCTACAGTCACAACCGTTTCGGATTAACTTATGCAAAAACAAGAGTAGTGCCGTATGATAATTGATAATTTGCACATGCAGTATGTGATTTTCGCGTGTTGAATTTAATCAGATCAATACTTTATTTAGTTTTGTGAAGTTTAGCCGTTATTAGAATCTCTATTCTCTAGTCGATGCAATTCAGTGTTTAAGCTTTAATAAAGAACTATATGTAATTTAAAATTTGGATATTAAGCTAAATAGTAAAGTGGGATAAAATTACAAAAAATGACGATGAGTTTACACTTTACAGCCACGGTGGCGTACCGAATTTAATTGACTGGCTAATACTATTGCGGTATAGTTTAGTCTAACGACGTACAAACAGTATAGTAAATAATCAAGGACTTTGTTATGGTTGTTACTCCCTTTTTTAACGTAGGAAGTGGAGAGATCGATTATTTCTTTTCAACAATAAAATGTTATGAAAGGGTGTTGTGTTCTTTATGATTTTATCTTTATTGGTTTTATAGATTATTTGCCTACTTTTTTTTCTTTTTTTTCTTTTTTCTTTTTCTTTTTTTTGACGAAAGCATGAACTTGCATTAAACCAAATCATACGATATTACATCCGATAGATTATTTGCCTACTTTATCGTAAGTGTTCGCTCATTTCAATTTATGCTGCTCGTGAGTTCTGATAAAGATATTTGTGTTCCGGAGATTGGTTTGTAAAGAAGAGAAAAGAAGGTGAAAAAGAGAAAAAAAAATATATAAAAAATTATGGGTTTCCAAGTTTTATGGAATCTCCAAATCATTTCATTTGGAAAGATTATTATGAGAGAGTTGTTAGAATTTTTTTGTGATCTTTTCTTCTCTCTTTAAAAAATTCGGCAACACGATTTGGGAAGAAAATTTTAAAAAAAATTTCCCTTCTCTTCTTTCGTTAGTCAAACTCGGGAGCACAACAGAGATGTTAGATTCGCAACGCAGATAACAAATTATATAAGATACATGTATTAAATTGGATACCAAAATTTATTACGGAGTACCAAATAATATGGTAAGGTGACATGGCAGTTTGAAAAAATTTTATTGATTTCTCTTCTCTCGTTAGTCAAACTTGGGAGCACAACATAGATGTTAGACTCGCAACGCAGATAACAAATTATATAAGATACAGGTACCAAATTGGTTACCAAAATTTATTACCAAATAATGTGGTAAGGTAACGTGATAGTTTGAAATTTTTTTATTGATTTATTAATGTGAAGGCAGGGATCTATCTTATTAAATATTTATGAAATACCAATTAGATTGTGAATCATTTTTAGAATATTTGGAAAATTTTATGTATTGGTCTGGTTAGTCGTTTGGCAGTCATCTAGGAAGAGATTTATACGACTTTACTTTCGGTGGCATGTTAAGTTGTGTCTCATTAATTATTGTATCATTTAAAAAGAAGAAAAAGAAAACCATAGTGGATGGAACAAAATATGATTTATCACTAATACTAGATGATAATATAACCCGTGCGAAGCACGGGTCGAGATAATTTATTAAAATTGATCATTTTTTATTAAATTTTATAGAAAATTTATTTATTATTAAAATATACTATAAAAATGATAAATGTACAAAAGAAAACTACGATATTTATGCAATTCGATAGTTTATAAAAAAAATTGTAATTACATCAGAATTCCAATAATTCTAGGAGACACAAATCTAGAAGTAAATATTATTAAAACGTGATTTCACTTACTAATAAGATATTAGATGATAAGGGCCCAAGAAAATTTAATTAAATTGATCATTAATTTATTATAAAAAATTACGCTATTTACAAAGAATTTGCTTATTAATAAATGTTATTTTATATATTATTTATTTAAGAAAATCGAGAAAAAAAACTAAATGATTCTGATATATACGTTAAAATGTACATGATTATGATAAATACGTTATTTGTGAACTGAATAGAGTTATAATAAAAATTACAATTATAACAGTATTAACAATTTATTATTTTAATAAAAAATAATATAGAATCCTTGAAGAAATAGGAATATTAGGGATGAAACCAATTTTTGGTACCGAAGTACCATTAAAAATGTATTTCGTTTGTTATAGATAAGCATGTCACCGTAGATTAACATATGTATTTGTAGTCTTTTTTTTGAAGTTGTAATAAAAATATTTATAATTGTAATAGAATTTATTTATTTATTTTACAAAATAACACATAATTCTAGAGAAAATAGGAATCTTGGGGTGAAAGCAAAATATGGTACGAACCAAATTTGGTATAAAATAGTATATTAAAAAGGGGTTTTGTTATTAATACACGTTATAGATATAGATTTATTTATTATTTTTTTAAGATTATATTTTAAACAATCAAGAAAACATAACATACATGGTTCTGGTTCTAATAGATATCTTATTTATACAATTCAGTAATATTATAGTAAAAAAATTATAATTATAACAAAATTCCAAACAATTATTTTAAAAAATAATATGAATTTTAGGGGAGTAGGAATCTATGATGAAATAAGTGTGAAACCAAATTTGTTACGAAAATATCATTAAACAGAAATTTATTAATAAAGGTTATAGATTCGTTAGTGTTTTATCAAATGTTATACGATCTGGTTACGTATTCGTTGGTTTTTTACCCTCTATTTATTGGCGATTTTTTATCGTCGGTTTTTTCTATTAAAAAAAATGATAAACAAAAGAATTATAATCATCATAAGTAATTAAGAACTCTATTTTTAATTTTTTTTAAAGGAACATAGTATTCTAGGGGAAATATGATTCTTTTAAAAAAAATTACAAATAAAATAATTATAATTATAATAGGATAAAAATTACTAAAAGATTTATAATTATAATAGGATTTATAGGAATTTTAGGAAAAATAGAATTTTAGGGGTGAAACCAAAATATAGTGCGAACCAAAAAAGGGTGAAACCAAAATATAGTGCGAACCAAAAAAGGTACATTTGAAAGAGGATTTCGCTTATTAATAAAGGTTATAGATTCGTCCCAGTAAAAGAATTATGACGGATGGTTAGCAAAAAGGGAATGGGGGGGGGGGGGGGGGGGTTTTGTTTACGTGCAAATGAGTTAAGCAGGCTTTCTATTTTTTTTAATTGTTTGAGGTCCGTGAGAACATAAGTAAGAGCCGGGTGTAGATTGATAGGAGTAGACATAGCCCATAGGACCCAATCCATCATCCAAATTTCGAATCCATAAGCCCAGTTAAGAGGACGTGTGATTTGCAAGGTATTTTTGTCAAAAGGAATAAAAAAAAACTTGCGAGGTATTCTACTTATATTTATTGATTTATCTTCTTATTTAGGATTAAGGAATGAATAGTACGGGAGCGCAATCTATCTATTACTATATATTATAAAGTAAAATGCATTATGTGTACCTGAAGTTTCAGGATTGTGCACTTTGTGTACCTGGATTTTAGAAATTAGCAAAAAGCATGCTGAACGTACCGATTATGTGCAGTTGGTGTACTACCGTTAACCATCTACTAACCCCGTTAAAAAGGAGGGTATAACAGTAATTGCAACAGCTTATGTACGTAGGTGTATATGGCGGTAAAATCAGCTATTCCTTAACATTGATAACCCTAATAATCCCCTCTTTAGTTCTTTTAATCCCCTCTTCTATTTGCAGTAGCTTCTGTACGTGGGTGTCCTAATGCCTTGGTGTTTGAGAGAATCTGAGTTTAATAATGCTTATTTGCCAGCCGAGTGTCCGAATTATAGTAGTAAGTAATGGTTTAGTGAATCTTTCTATGTGTTTTTTTGTAGAGTTTGCATGTTATAGTCGTTTATCTATGTATTTTGGGGCTTGTGTGATGATTGGTATGTATAAATTGAACTGGGCTTGTGTTATTTTGTGATTTGCAGATGGAAGTGGTTTATTTAGTATAAAGATTCATGGTGGTGGTCAGTTTAGTGCAGCTTCATCTACGTATGTTGGTGGCATGTACAGGTATATCCATAACTGTGATGTTGATGAGATGTCCGTGTTAGAGCTTGGTACTATGTTAGAGGAGGCTTTTGGTCATCTAGGCTATTGTGAATTCTCATATAAATTGCCACATAGTAATGGTTTAAGCTCTGTAACTACGGATGTTGATGTAATGAACATGTGCACAAAAGTTGATTCACTACCACCTTTACTTTAGAACCTATTACTAGTGAACAATATTGGGAGAAAACTGGCATTCCTGGTCCACTACCACCTTTACTCAAGGTTCAACCTGGCAGGCCTAAAAAAGTTAGGAACAAAAAAAATGATGTCCCTCTTGATCCTACTAAACTTAGGAGGCAGAATACAAATGTTCACTGTGGACATTGCAAAGCAAAAGGCCACAACAAAAGGAGCTGCACCGCTAAGGTGACTAAATTTATTGTTTGTTTGCCACAAAATCTATTATCTCATGATAACTAATGCAAATGCAAATCAACTTGTGATAAAAGCAAATAAAAATTAATATGATTCTTGAATCAAGTAACTTGAAGTTACTTGTTTTGTTCTTGTTTTCCAGTAACTTGAAGTTACGGTAAACAAGAACAAAACAAGTAACTTGAAGTTACTTGATTCAAAAATCATATTAATGTTTATTTGCTTTTATCACAAGTTGATTTGCATTTGCATTAGTTATCACATCACTTGTGTTTAACATAATTCATCATACAAACCATTACTTCCAACACTACCAACGCAGACAAGAACAACAATTGCAAAACTATGGCTTGCACAGTTTCTAAGCTGAAATGACAAAAAAGGACTAACGGTGTTAATAGATGGTTAACGGTAGTACACCAACTGCACATAATCGGTAAGTTCAACATGCTTTTTGCTAATTTCTAAAATCCAGGTACACAAAGTGCACAATCCTGAAACTTCAGGTACACATAATTCATTTTACTCTATATTATACATCAACACAAGGGCAAAATGTTCCATTTTAATGGCCGTGAAATTACTGTTCTGCCCCTATTTGTTGAAAATTAACAAAAATGCCATCCTTTGAATATTTGTGTAAAAATTAGTTGAAATTATGTTATTGTTGAGAATCGAACTCCTAACCTTCCACTCTTAAACTCATGCCATAATCATTATGCAACACTTAGTTTTGAGTCTATTTTAAAAATCTTAATAGATAAACCTCATTATCTCCTTTTGTCCCATTTTTTTTTATTTCAACAATATATTAAATCTCAATACAAGTGCAAAAAGTGCCAATAAATTGGTTATAAAATTACTATTTCACCCTCATTTTTAGGAAATAACAATTGTGTCACCCCTTTAAAATCCATGTAAAAAATGGAAGAATTTGGGTTAGCTTTCGGGAGCCACCACTATCGTTTTAAGAGGTTCATGATACAACCACTATATTACATTATTTTTCGAGTTTCCTTAAAAATCTTATAAGATATCACGCCATTTTCACTTTAACTTATTCTCAATTTTGTTTTCAATTTTGAGTAAATAAAATGTTAGTTTACATTATTTATATAATTTCATTTTTTCAGTTTTCGTAGTTTTATTAATCTATATACTCAATCATCTTATAAATTTTAATACACCTGTAATTTTCGATTAAATAAATATTAAATATGTTATTTATAATTCATATATTTATATTGTATTATATATTTGATCATACTTTATTTGAATTAGTTGATAATTGATACCTAAAAAATAATATTGAAATTTGATCTAATATAAGGAATATAGTATATGCAATGTATTTCATTATTCATTACTTCTATCATTCTAAATTAAGAAAATTAGCTTTAAAATTATTTTTAAATTATACAATAATCATGTTTATATATTCATAACATCCATTTTTAATAATTTTCTTTTCAGAATCTACACATCAGTTATTTATATTTTCTAAAATAATCTACACTCTCTTTGTCATTATAAATAATTAACATGTAAAACAAAATGTTAAGATTCTTGATTATACATGAATGTTACTAAGTCTGGATTTTAAAAAATTCAAAAATATTTACCTTTATGTATATATTAAAATATTTAATATTGAAATAAAATACAATTTATTTGAAAACAAGTTTTTTTTGGTTAACCATATATCTCAAGTTTACATTTATCCTGAAAGAATGTGATTGTTTAGCGAAATATTACGTAATACCTAATCTCCTTTTGGATATAATATTAAAAATATTACTAACATAATATGTTTCTTCCAGGTTGATCTGATGTAGAATGATATGAACTATAATTTAATTATTTGTTTACATGCCATTTTTTTCAAAATTTTCTTTTCAACCTCAATCTATTTCCTATAAGAATTTTGTTTTTGTAAGTTCATGACCGGTGTGAGAACATGCATTATAGACTTGTAATATAGATGACATTAATATATTTTAAGGCAAGCAAAATCTTATAAGATAAATCATGTCATTTTCACTTAACTTATTTTAATGAGTATGTTACCTCTTGCGACTAATTGTGGATGGTTGTAATCGTGTTGACGGTTGTAATCGTGTTGATATGGAAAACAATGTCTATCATTATGGAAAAAAAAAGATTATCATCTTACTTTCTCAAATTAAAATTACACGATCCCATTCAAAACTCAAAATTGTACATCATACACAATATTATTATTGGCATGTATATACAGACCTATTGGCATTCCTTATTAACACATATATCACTACTCATATTACAATTTCATAATTTCGAGTTTTCAGTCCAAAAATTATCAAACCAACCGCTATCTTCTTCTTTAGAACAAAATTAGAGGCATTCACATAGAGGCCCGTGCCTTGCACGGGCTGTTACGCTAGTAAGATAATTTAAGGGCTAAAGTTAATCTATTATCGTATACTATTTTTAAAAAAGAATATATCTTGGCTGATACCCTTAAACACAACCAATTCACTACCTGAATTTTAGGAGTACGTAACTTCTTAGTACGTGCTTATCAATAAACTAGAATTACTTAATTTAATTCTTACTAAAACAATCAAAAAATAAAGGAACAAATATAATTAAGAATATTATCCGAAAATCTTATTTGTTTATAGATATCTACTTGTAAAATTATTAAAGCAATAAAATACTTTTATTATAAGATATATGAAGTAGATTTATTAGGAGAAAACTAGCATGATAGCCCGTGCAAAGCACGGGACATATGATAATTCATATAATTTTCTCATGTTAGTCTACTTCACGTATTTCGATCTATCTAAGATATTATAGTTTCAAAATATTCTCAGATTCTGAACCATAAGAATTATATTTTTAGTTGTATTTGGTCAAGGTAAGAAGAATGACTAACTGAAAACAGTTGGTAAAAGTTAATTGTAACTGCCAAGTAATACCAAAATAATCTTGGTGTATTGAAATGCGTGAAAAAATGGCTGGCTTATTTATTTTGGGACGGAGGAAGAATTAAATTTTATATTATTTCTATGTTTGTAAGAAATAATGTAATGTGATGAAAGAATACAAATGATAGAGTCATATGTTCTGCTTGGAAAAGTTCAGCCCACATTTTCAATTTTGGATCTTTTTCTCCGACCAATTTCAAATAACAAGGAGAACAACAAATTAATCCTAATAGTTGTGCACATCCAAGAAATATATATGATGTGTGCTTTTTTAGGATCATGATATTTGTTAGGAATAATTCATGAGTTGTGATGTTAAGAATAGAATTTTACTTATACTTCTTGTATATCCTGATCTTATAAAGGATTTAGCACTTTGTATAGGAGATATGTGTTAGACAGTAATCTGTAGAATTAAGTCAGGAACAGTGCATCGAGTACTACATGTCAGGAACTGAGATTGAATCCTGATATGTCAGGTCAAATACTGATCAAGTACTGATGGGATGGTCAGATCCTGATGCAAGATGGAATCCTGATATCAGTCGTGTTACTGATGATGTCATTATGGATGCTACAGAAACTGGCAAGTGCTATAAAACAAGATCTTTGTTTGAGGAACAAGCAAGAAGATTTCATGAAGGAAAGAATTTTCTATTGATGGAAACTATCAACTGGATGGCAGAACATTGTCATGTATAGATTATCTTTCTGTGATTAGTTGATAGGTAGCATTATAAATACTCTTTCAATATCATTGTAAAGAGCGTGTGTTCAAAAGTTCGAATCGTGAGTTTTGTATGCGTAGCTCTGTATAAGGTTTGTATTCGAGAGTTCGAAACAAACAGAGAGAAAGATAGATTTATTTTGTCAGCAGCTGCTAAAGGTATTTGTACATCTTTGGTAGAGTTTGTATTTGATTTATTTAATACAAACAGAGTTTGATTCATTCGTTTATTCTTGTTTATCTAATCAAGCAAAAATCAGACACGATTATATAACTTGTATTCAACCCCCCCTTCTACAAGTTATTCGAGTTAACAATTGGTATCAGAGCAGGTTGATTTCGAATAATCATAAAGATCTGCAAACATGTCTGGTTACAAGGATGGGAATACTAAGATTCCTATGCTCAAAAGAAACGAATATACTCTATGGGAAGTAAAGATGTTGCATCATCTGGAAGCAACAGATCCTGATTATCTTGACAGAATCAGAGATGGACCTTTTATCCCAACGAAGGTTGTTGGACAAGCAACTGTTGATGGTCAAGTTGTTCCAGAACATACAGCAGAGAAGCCTAAATCTGGTCAGATAAGGACAAGGAGAATGTTCTTAAAGATGCTAAAGTGAGAAACATATTAGTCAACAGTCTTGATTCTATTCTCACTAACTATGATCTCTCTTGTGAAACTGCTAAGGATATATGGGACAATCTTAAGGTTAACTGTGAAGGAACTAAGCCTATCAGGAAGAACATGAGGACACTACTTATACAACAGTATGAGTACTTTGAATCCAAGTCTGGTGAGTCACTTACTGACACCTTTAATAGGTTTACAAAACTCATCAATGAGATGGCCATGCATGGTAAATATTATGACTTGGAGGATATGAATACAAAGTTCATGAAAGCTTTGCCTGATTTCTACAATGAGAAGATATCTGCAATTGAGGAAGCTAATGATCTGGATGAGATATCATTAGAGGCTGTGTATGGAAAACTGAGGGCTTATGAACTTGACAAGCAGCAGAAGAAGAGCATGAGTGAAGGAAAGATGAAAACTGTTGCATTTACTGCTCAATCTGAATCAAAGAAGCTTCCAGAGGAACTGCATGAAGAGCCTGCTGTAAAGAACTCAAGGAAGAAGAAAAGCAAAGAAAGTTCTGAGTCAGAGACTACTGATACAGACTCTGATAACGGTGATTCTGAATCAGAGATGCAGGAACTCTTTGCTATGTTTGCTAAAGCTTTCAAGAAAGGAAGATTCAACAGGAGAAGATTTAGCAAAGGACCTTTTCAAAAGAAGGAGAAGAAGAAGAGTGACAAAGGCAAAAGTACAATTGTCAAGCTTGATAAGGCCAAGATCAAGTGCTTTAACTGCAACGAGCTTGGACACTTTGCAAGTGAGTGTAAGAAGCCTAGGAATTCAGGAAAGGGTAATGCACTTATGGTCACACAGAAGGATTGGGCTGATTCCAGTGATTCTGAAGAAGAATTGGATTATGACAACATTGCATTGATGGCAAATGTTTCAGACAAACCCGGATCTCCAAAGAAAACTTCTCCATCTTCTGTTAAGGTATCACTTCACTCTTTTGATTCATTTGATAACTTAAATTCTGATAAAATTAGATCTATCCATGCTGAGTTTAAGAATCTTATGACTAATTTTAGAATTCTTACCAGTGAAAGAGATGAACTTAAGGTTAAGAATGATAAATTAGTTGATAGAAATAATTTTCTTGAATATGAGTTAATTCAAATGGAAGAATACAAGTTAAGTTCTGATAAAGCTAAGCATAATTATAGTGTTATTCTTGAGGCTTATGACTTTGTCAGAAAAGAACTAGAGGAAGAGAGAGATGTGATTAAGACCATTAACAATTCTGGTAAAAAGACGCTAGAAATATTTTAAAGTGGAATTCGTGGTAAAGTTAATGGTTTAGGTTTTGATAAGGCTAGACAAGAAGAAAAAGTAGCTATTGTCAATGATGATAGTAAAGTAGAAGCTAGCACATCTAAATCTGAAGGTAAGAAAATTGTTTCTGAACCTAAACATGTTATATTTGTTGATTCAAAAGGTACCCCTGTTGTACACAAAAGAATTAACAATAGTAATTCAGATGAGAAAGTGTTAGAGAAACCTAAGAATGTAAACATAGGGTTTCTTTCTAAGTCTCAGTTGAAACAGAGACTAGATGATCTTTCAGAGTCTTGCAAGATCAAAAGAAATAGGAATGGAAAAGAAGGTATTAACCAAGAGAATAATTACAAGAATGTACCTGATGCACCTAGGAAAAAAATACTATAAGTGTGGAAATCATAATCATTTGGCCCTAGACTGCAATCAAAAACCTTCTTGGAAAACTGAGTCCAGATTTCCAAAGACTCAGAAAATTCAATACCAACCACAAAAAGCTTGTTATCATTGTGGTAGTTTACTTCATTCCATTTACATGTGTAGAGAATATCATGAACTGTATTATGACTATTATATCCTGCATAATCAGAGTCTGAATAGCCAATTAGGGAGAAGTCAGATTCTCTAGGATACCACAAACCAAGATTTGGAGTTCCTTTGAGATATCTAAAAATTCTCTTCACAGCAATTAAATGAGATTCCTTAGGATCACTTTGGAATCTAGCACATAAACAGGTAGAAAACATTATATCTGGTCTACTTACAGTTAAATATAACAATGAGCCTATCATGCCTCTATAACTAGTATTATCCACACTCTTTCCCTTAGAATCAGAGTCTAGTTTAGTGGCTGTTGCCATGGGTGTTTTTGCAACTGCACAGTCTTGAAAGTCAAACCTTCTTAAAAGATCTTTGATATACTTTGACTGATTAATGAAAATACCAGTCTTAGTCTGTTTGACCTGCAAGCCTAAGAAATAATTTAATTCACCCATCATGCTCATCTGATACTTAGACTGCATAAGCTTGCTAAACTTAGCACACAACTTTTCATTAGTAGAGCCAAATATGATATCATCAACATAAACTTGAATTAAAAGCAATTCACCTTTTATCTTTCTAAAGAATAGAGTTTTGTCAATTGTACCTCTTGTGAAGCCATTTTCAAGAAGAAATTTAGACAAAGTCTCATACCATGCTCTTGGTGCCTGCTTTAGTCCATAGAGTGCCTTGTCAAGTTTGTAGACATGATTTGGAAACTTTGGATCAACAAATCCAGGTAGTTGCTCCACATACACTTCCTCATCAAGCTTTCCATTTAGAAAAGCACTCTTTACATCCATCTGGTATACCTTGAATTTTGAATGAGCTGCAAATGCAAGAAACATCCTGATTGCTTCCAATCTTGCTACAGGTGCAAAGGTCTCATCATAATCAATGCCTTCTTCCTGAGAGTAACCCTTGGCCACCAGTCTTGCTTTGTTTCTTACAATCATACCAGATTCATCTAGCTTGTTTCTGAAAACCCATTTTGCACCAACAATTGATCTGTCTTTGGGTCTTGGTACCAGTTTCTAGACTTTGTTTCTCTCAAACTCATTTAACTCCTCCTGTATTGCAATTACCCAATCAGGATCCTGTAAGGCTTCTTCAACCTTCTTAGGTTCATTCTTTGAGAGAAAGCAACTATACAAGCATTCATTTTGAATTGATCTTCTAGTTCGAACACCACTATTTGGTTCATCAATAATCAAATCTTCAGTATGATCCTTTGTCCATTTTCTAACAGGTGGTAGATTGCCTCTGCTAGATTCTCCCCCTAAGGTAGTGGTATCTCTTGTAGAAGAAATATTTCTGCCTTAAAAAACCCCCTTGATCAGTAGAATCAGTAAATTCCATTCTACTGCTAGTTACTGATCTTTCCTCAGTAGACTCTGAAGGATCAGTTCCTGATGGAGTAGACTCCGAATAGCTAGTCTGCTCCTGATGATCAATGTGTCCTCCTTGATTTATTTGCTCCCCCTCAACAGTAGCATTCCTTTGAGAAGCAATAGAAATTCCTTCTGGAGAACCTTCATTATCACTGGAGAGTATCTCAGAATTCTTCAGATTTTCAAATTCCAATTTGTCATGGCTCTCATCAGTTTGCAGAATTCCAAATTTCTTGTCATCAAATGCAACATGAATTGATTCCATAACAATGTGAGTTCTGAGATTATAAACTTTGAAGGCCTTAGATGCTGAATATCCTAGAAAGATTGCTTCATCCGATTTGGCTTCAAATTTTCCAAGTTGTTCTGGATGAACTTTTAGGACATAGCATTTGCATCCAAAGATGTGAAAGTATTTCACACTTGGTTTCTTTCCTTTGATCATCTCATAGGGAGTTTTTCCATGACTATTTACTAAGGTATAGTTTTGAGTGAAACATGCAGAGTTAATAGCTTCTGCCCAAAAATAAGTTGGAAGTTTTGCATCTGCAAGCATGGTTCTTGCTACCTCTATGAGAGTCCTGTTCTTTCTTTCTACTACACCATTTTGATGAGGTGTACCAGGTGCAGAAAACTGTTGAGTGATTCCATTGTCTGCACAAAAATCCTCCATTGTAGAATTCTTGAATTCTGTACCATTGTCACTCATAAGTACTTTGACTTTGTACTTAGAGTTATTTTGAATAATCTTGACAAGTTCAATGATTTGCTGAGGAGCTTCATCCTTCTTGTGTAGAAAGAACACCCATGTGAACCTTGTGAAATCGTCCACTATCACTAGAGCATATCTTTTCTTGCTGATAGACATAATGTTTACTGGACCAAACAAATCAAGATGAAGCATGTGAAATGGTTCAGTAATTGAATTTGCAGTCTTGCTCTTGAAAGTGGTTCTTCTCTGTTTTCCAAGCTGACAGGCATCACAAAGTCCATCTTGCACAAAATTTGCCTGAGGTAGGCCTCTCACTGAATTGTGCTTAACAAGTTGATTAAGCTTCTTGAAGTTGAGATGTGAGAGCTTCTTGTGCCAATTCCAGCTTTCATCACTTGTTGCTTTGCTGTAGAGACATCTAACAATTTCTTTAGATGTATCACTTAAGCTGGCTTCATATATGTTACCATGTCTTTGACTAGTTAGAACAATGTCTCCATTCTGCATATTCAAGATTTTGCATCCTTCTCTGTCAAAGATTGATTGATAACCTTTGTCACCCAGTTGACTTATGCTTAAAAGAGTATGTTTCAAGCCTTCAACCAGTGCTACGTTTTCTATGATGACATTCCCCAAAACAATTGAGCCATATCCCAGAGTTTCTCCTTTGTATTAACACCCTTTAAACACGTTTGCAAAGCGTGTTTAAAGGGTGTTAATACTTGAGAAAGATTGATATATTCTAGTTACATGACCACTTTAGTTGTTTTAGCTTAAAAATCGTTTGGTGTAAACATGTTAAGTCCAAATGCCCTAGATTTTTAGTTAATTGGTTTCAAAACACATTTACTTGCATCTTCTTCTATATATAATAGGAGAACAAGGGGATATTTTAGGGGTATTTTTAACCAATAAACTCCTTGTGAAATTACGATTTTACCCATATATATTACAAAATTACATTGATTTGCCAAATTACAATTTTACCCATATATATTACAAAATTATTTTGATTTGACACTCCGTTATTTTAAGAGAAAAAATAAGTTATTTTGTGTTTGTGGGGAATTGAACCAACAACCTCCTCTATATATTTTTTCCTACAAACCATTATGCTATATTATGTTTTTTGGCATGGAGTTAAAACTCTTTTTAAATAAGTTCGACCTCTCTATTATCATGTTTTTACTATTAGTTTAATTTATGAGTAAAAATAGTAATGACAAATATTAGTTTCAAAATTTGAAATTTTACTTTTCAAAATATAGTACGTAATTATATACACTAATTTCAAAATTTTATTCCACTCTCTTATTTTAAATGAGTTAGTTTGTTTTTGTTGTAAATTGAATCATTAAGCTCGTTCAAACAATTCATCATTCTGATAATTGTACTACATATATTTTTTGTTTTTAGGTAAATTCTTTTAGATAAATTCGGCCTCTTATTTATTCTGTTTTCACTACTACTTTAGTTTTTGAGCAAAATATAATGGTGATTCACATTACTTTTTAGATTTTATATTTTAGTTTACAAAACATGGTATGTGATTATATATACAACTAATTCAAAAATTTGATAATAATATCACGTGATGTAAATTGGTTTATTTTCAATTAATTAAATACTTCTTACATATAATATTAACTATAATATATTTTATATTTTTACATAACAACATATAATTAAAAGATAAGATCCTTAAAAATGTCAGATAGTACAAAAGTTAAAATAAATACAGATAAGTTGAGAAAGATAATCTTCCTTGAAAAAAGATCATATAATATATAATAATACAAAATATAGGAATCAGTTCATATGTACATCGATTAAAAGTCGGATGATACAAATAGAGAAATATTGGTTGGAAAAAATATTAAAAAATCAAAATAAATTGCAAAAATGATTAAAATATACAGTCAAGTTAACAAATATCATAGAAAATAGGATATTGCATAGCATGCACACACACAAAATATTATGATATCGATCAATCACATTATATACTCCGAGTTAGTTAAAATTATTTACCTAAAAAGATAAAATTTTAAAAAATGCGATTAGTTTTTTATATACTGATTGGACAACATCTTTATTGTGAAACATTACGTGGATAAATAATAGGTTTCTTGAGTTGTCAAAATTAAACTGATATATGATACAACTCATTTATTTTATGATTGTATTCTTAAATATACATTGGAAGACATAGCAATATATATATATACATTGGAAAAGAAAGATATCAAAAGAACTTTGATATTTTTTTCACGAGCCGAACTGACTCGTTTAACTAAAGAAAGCTATATGTATGTCATAATAAGATCATAAAGAACGAAGTTAAATGCTCACCCAAAATACAACGGTAACTTCTGCAATGGAACATGATAAGGAAATTGTCTCAATTAAGAAGATTTCAGAATAATCATGATCAAATAACAATGGATAAAATTATGCAACTGATCACACCTCACTTTGGCATATCTAGATCTCCCTCACAGGACTCCATATGAGTCGTATGATAAAATAATTTTCTCTCAAATTAACGCCAACCGTGAAGGCCGGTGAATACGTCACCCGAAAATTCATGATATCCCTAAAATTCATAAATGTCAAATTGTACATAAAGTTTAAGAAAATAGTAGGTTGTAATAAGTTTTAAATAAAACTCCATCATGAAAATTGAATCTTGTAGTACCCCGTATGATAGCAACAAGCGGTTGTTGACTCAGAGCATACATAATAGCCATTTTTTTTGGCAGACTACGATAAAAAAATTCAAAAAATGTATTAAATAAATTTTGATACAAAAATATTTTTTCATAAATATAATAAAAAATATTAAATAAATACTAGTTTTTATAATAATTACAACAAACAATTTTTACTTTTAATAAAAAAAATTACCTGAATATTGGGACAATCATCCAAGTGTCTCCATCTTGCTCAAAAAGGGTTGTCCTCCTCCGTCATCAATCCATGATTATGGCAGTAGTTATAGGCCTCCGTAACAAACCATGGATAGCACTTTGTGTGAAATTCAGGAGAATAACGACGATTGAAACGCTTCACATTATCCACAATCTGTTGAGAGGAAAGACGAATGAGCGCAAGAGGGGAATGTGATAAAGAAAGATGATAGCCCATAGCAGTTGCTGCTGCAACTCCCCAACAACAAGCTGCAATAATACAAATTAATTGACATATGTTTTAAGACTACGAATCAAATGACAAGATATACTAAAATTTAGACGAGAGTCTTTAAAATATTAAAATAAATCACCGTACGAGCTAAACTTGTGTGTAAGTTGTTTTGGTTTTTTCTTTTCCGCCAGTCTAACATAACGTTTGAGTGATGGGGTGTTTGAGTTATTTATAATTGGTGCTTATTTAATTTAATTGGTGAAATAATTTTTTGAATATCTCTACCAATTGACCAAGTTAATTTTTATTTCACCAGTCCAGTTAGATTAGAATTTTATTTTCCTTCGCCATTTGACTGAAGTCAGTACCAATTAGATTATTTTTTTCTTTGGTTTTTCTTTTACGCCAGTCAGCTACAACTTGTTTACATTCCTCCGCCATTTGACTAAAGTCAGCACCAATCAGATTTTTTTTTGGTTTTTTCTTTTACGCCAGTCAGCTACAACGTGTTTACATTATAGTTTTAAACTCTATCTTTGATATTTATAACCAACTTTTCTTGCAAGTGTGATATTAGTGGCAGTTATAACTAGTAAAATAATATAGGAGCTAAATGTGCACGTACATATATGTATTGAAACCCCACTATACTATTCATAGTTGTGGGGCCCCTTTTTCTTCGCTCTTCTGGATACAATGTGTATTTAACAAAATAATTATTGGGAGAAGACCACTATAAAAAGGGTCAAATGATCAATTTTCGATGCACCTATATAAAAAATTCACGGCCAAAAAATTTCTCGGTAACTATTCAACTATGAAAACAATTTTAACATCATTTCTGTTCTATTACTTCAACTAAAACTAGCCACCCATCTGATGCTTCTTCATGGGCTCCATTTGAATTATGAAAAAAAAATGTTACTTGTTAATCTCAACATATATTTTGATGCAATGCATACACTATTTTTGTTATTCTTAACATAAATTTGGAGTGAAATTTTATGGCTCCTTTTGTCGGAAGTATAATCAAAAGTGTACTCAAATCAAGATTACAAGAACAAAAATATCAAAAATATGTTCGAGGCACGTGAAAATCACGTTGTTCTACAAATCAATCTCTTCCATGTGGTACTTGAAGGTTGATTGGCTTTCGTCTCCCAGAATACAGCGAACAAAGGTGATTTGAATCACTCACAAACCCGACTCCTACGAACCGAACACATATTGCTCTATCTCTCAGAATTAAACCTTAAACACTAAAGAATATAAAATCAAGTAAATAATTTTGTGGTATGTGTACCCTTCTCCCAAAGAACTTCCACACTCCAAATAAAAATATAAAATATTTGTAATCCCCAAAATAAAATAAATGTTGTAACCAACATCATAATGGGTGGACAAATAACTATTGCCACATTAATTTTAGAGTTACAAATTTAAAATGCAAAAATTACAAATCCAATTTTATTCAAATTTCTAAAACTTTCAACTTATAGAAGGTTGCATAGATAATTCTAGTGCAAATAGTAAGGCTCACTCAACTCCTAAACACAGAGCGTGACAATCATGTATCACTTGATGTATCAAATAGTGTAAGCATTCTAACGATGCGAACTTCAACCTCTCAGTTAAGCGTCTTAAATGTTTTTTTTTTCTTGATAGTTCATTTAGTTATGTCATTTCTTGAGGTATAAACTTGCGAATGAACATATTTTTGTTTCCATGATAGATGTTTCAGAATAAACAAGATTTGTAATTTATCTCCATGTGACTAGTACTTATCATATATGACGGTCATAGGTCTACCTACACTACTATATTTCGTATGAAAGAAGTAAAAAATTTCTCAGCTATTGATATTTGGGATGAAGGAATTGAGAAGGTAATTATTTTCTCTTTCTACATGAAACTATTTTTCTTTAAACACGAGTGTGTAATTGCTCCTCCACTTAAATTATAAGGTGTTATTGGCTTCTGATGTTTTTAAATTGTAATACTGCAAGAGCACGGTATATATTGCTAATACAGAATGGCAAGCAGGTCGTATTCACAAAGAGACATGTTACAAATACTGATTCAATGCATGTCAGGATCTGTCCTAAGGAGCTGATCAAGATTGCATATGTGACGTCATCAGTATTGGTGATCAGGATTTGGAGGCACATCAGGATTGCAATGCTAATCATGATTTGAAGATTATGAGATATCTATTACTCCTTATGTGTAGGATAGATTGATATATCGGTTCCTGATTTGTAGGAACGTAACTACCAATTAGGATATGTATTGTAAACAGTAGTTAATTGATTTGACATATCTTGTAATTGATAGGGCAACTGTGTGATGTATATAAACACATATTAGGTTTTACTTGATTGTAATCGCTTACACGAGAATACTTGTAACTTAGCAGCTCTCAAGAACATCAGAATTTCTTGAGAGAGTTTTGTAACAGTTTTAAATCAGTAATCAATAAAGTTGTTATTCTTCATACTTGTTTTAATAAAAGTTGAAAATCTTATATAATTGTATTCAACCTCCCTTATACAATTGTAAATCACTGGGTAACAAGACAGGTTCTGTCAATTTCTATTCAATTCTTGTAAATTATTTCAAGAGCAAAACAATGACGCGAAGAATATTTATCTAAACTAATAACAAACTAAATTATCAATACTTAAATAAATGCTAAACTAATGAATTTAAAATCTAAGACAATCAGATCCACCATGCTTGCAAAATAATTGGCTTCTAAGCTAAAGCAACTAAAGCGATTGTTAGTCACAGAGGCATGCATGTATACATCTAATAATAAGCCTAATTGTTTGTAATGCTTTGCATTACCTACATGACTCCTTAACTGGGGAACCCTCTAGTTGTAGAGTTTCTACTTGTATTTAGTACTTACAATAGGCACCAAAATTCTAG
Source organism: Kitagawia praeruptora (assembly GCA_037693485.1). Taxonomy (NCBI): domain Eukaryota; kingdom Viridiplantae; phylum Streptophyta; class Magnoliopsida; order Apiales; family Apiaceae; genus Kitagawia; species Kitagawia praeruptora. The sequence continues at coordinate 125,392,618 of CM075350.1, forward strand.
CTGTGTAACTATGTAAATTAAGTCATGAAATAATGCTTGAAAGAAGATCCAGAGATCATGCCTCAAGCTTGAAGAACAAGGCTGTAGAAATAAACACAGTTGGATTTTGAAGATTGAAGATTTGCCTAAGTACTAATTCGAGAAGTGTTCTGCTCTATTCGAGAAGTCAAGGATTCAGTATCTCAAAAGACACTGTTCGATATCTCAAGGAGTCAACAAGTCAAAGCCTCATTCGATAACTCATGGATTCGACATGTCTAATACTCTATTCGAGAACTCAAGAAGTCAAAGCATCATTCGAGTTCTCAAAGAGTCAACAAGTCAAAGTTCATTCGATATCTCAGGGAGTACTCAGGAAACTATTCGACATCTCAAGGATCCCATAAGTTAAAGCTCTATTCGATAAGTCAAGGATTCCTGAAGAAAAGACTAATTCGAGAAGTGATTCGATTTATCAAGAATACAGTATTCGAGAACTCAGAGTTATCTATTAAGGCAATTCTAGTTCTCGAATCAATTACTTAACCATTTCTCGAATGAGTTTCCGAAGACAAAATACTGAAGAAGTACAAGTCAGATATCTGCAATAAGCCAAGGCACTTTCAGGACCACAGTACTGTAAAATATTTTTGGAAAGTCTGCAAGAAGCTTAGAGAGTTGTTACAGGAAACAAGATGCTAAAGAAGTGGCTCTGAGTAGGTTAAAGAAAAGTCAAGTTACATGTTGCTTGGATGTTTACTCGAAAAGGGATATACAAATTAGAAAGTAATTTTGTCTGTCACTACATTTGTAGTAAGTAGGTTGTACACATGTTCTATAAGTGTACAACCTCACTTCTCTAGCAGTAAGGAAGTTTTTCATTATCTTAGATAACATCTCTCTCTGAGAAAAACGAAGCTGAGAATACTAATATTTGTATTCACATACTGTAGCAAAATCTTTATCTAATACAACGTTAGATTAAAGTGAGTGATTGTATTTTTGTGTTTTTATTCCGCACTTATATATTCTGTTAAACACAAACACACACTTAGCTACACAAACATCAAACAGATTCAAACCTTCAAGCAAACGTTCTTGAGATTCAAATCATAAGAAAAGTTTGAAAATACATTCACCCCCCTGTATTTGCCTTGTGTGTATTCCATACTCAATAGCGATCACGCAACTATAGTTTGTCATTCTCTCTCGAGTAATAACGCTCTCGAGACATACTTACACGTAAATAACTTTTGGCAATTCAATTAATCAGGTAACTAAAGCAATTGTTAATCTCTTTCGAGTATTAACGCTTTCAGAAATCCATTGATGCTCTCGCACTCAAATTCAATTATGCTAATCGTCTGTGTGCCTCTAGTGAGTAAAATCTCTCGATCTATTACTCATATTTGCATTCAATTAATTCATAATATCGGCCGATTACACAAACTAAACAACAAAACATAATCAATTAGAATAATCATAACCAATCAAACCACTGTGAGAATCATACCAAGATTATTGCAAACATGACCTCCCCTTGATACCCTATAAACGACTACTCGCTAATAATAAGATTAGAAGCAATAAATATAATGAAGAATATCATATAAATCATACACTAATAAACAAGAGAATATAATAAATACCTCAACTTTACATTAATGGTGATGAGTCCAAGCTTGTTAGTTACAGAGGCATGCCTGTATACATCTAATAACAAGCCTAATTGTTTGTAATGCTTTGCATTACTTACATGACCTCTTAACTGAGGGAACCTCTAGTTGTAGAGTTTCTGTTTGTATTGTACTTGCAGTAGGCATCAAATCCTAGTTGTGTAATTGTACTTATAGAGTCTAGAATAATGCTTGAAAGAAGTTCCAAGGTTCATGCCTCAAGCAAGAAGATAAAGACTGTCAAATAATCACAGTTGAGATTTGAAGAAATGAAGAATTTGCCTAAGTACCAATTCGAGAAGTATATTTGTCTATTCGAGAAGTCCAGCATTCGAGAAGTCAGGGATTCGATATCTCAAGACACTATTCGATATCTCTGAATACACTGTTCGATATCTCATTCGATATCTCAGAGATTCGATATGTCTATGTACTCTATTCGAGAACTCAGGAAGTCAATAAGTCAAAGTAGTATTCGAGTTCTCAAGGAGTCAACAAGTCAAAGTTCCATTCGATATCTCAAAGACTCAGAAAGCTATTCGATATCTCAAGGATTCGACAAGTCAAGTGTTCTATTCGACAACTCAAGGAATCCTGAAGAAAAGAACTATTCGAGAAGTAATTCGATATGTCAATATAACAGTGTTCGAGAACTCAGAGTTATCGATCAAGTCAATTCTAGTTCTCGAATCAACTACTTAGTCACTTCTCGAATACATTCTTGGAGACAAAATACTGAAGAAATTGTACAAGTCAGAAACCTGCAACAAGCCAATGCACTTTATGGACCACAATCTGTAACGTGCTCTGGAAAGCCTACAAGGAAGCTTGGAGAGATATAGAAGAGACAAGGAGCTAAAGAAGTGGATCTGAACAGGCTTTGCAAAGTCAAATCTGTAACCATTTGGACACTTACTCAAAAAGGATAGACAGACTAGAAAGTAATTTGTTCAGCTACCTTATTTGTAGTAAGTAGGGTGTATCCATGTTCTATAAGGATACAGCCTCACTTCCTTAGTCAAAAAACTTAGTAACTTTGTGAGTCAAGTTTTTCATACACTGTAAGCTGTATCTCTCTGAGAAAAACGAAGCTGAGAATACTATCATTTGTATTCACAGATTATAGCAACCTTTATCTATTAATACATTAGATTAAAGTGATATTGTGTTTTGTGTTATTCTTTATCCGCACCTTCAATCTTGCACACACAAACACTCTTGCTACATAGACTCGAAGAAGAAAAGTTCAAGAATCCATTCACCCCCCTCTGTATTCTTTTATCGTATTCAATACTCAACAAGTGGTATCAGAGCGGGCTGTTTATTCAAAAATAGAAAAACGATCATGAGTTCGAATACACCAAAGACTACAGGAACGGTGAAGGTCCCTAAGTTTGACAAAGAGAATTACAACCTCTGGAAGATAAAGATGATGTTGTTCATCAAAGCCTCTCATCCTTTGTATCCTGAGATTCTCAAGAAAGGTCCTTTTGTTCCACAACAAGAGATACCAGAGAAGACTGTTGGAACCACAACTATCCCAAGATCTTATGAGGCCAAGGATCCATCAAAATGGACAGAATCAGAAAGGGAGAAGGTTGCTCTTGACAGCCACCTCATGTTGCTTATCATTGATTCCATGGACATGTCAATGTTTGCAAACATTGCATCATGTACATCTGCCAAAGAAATGTGGGATCACATTGAGGTGTTGTGTGAAGGAACTGATGAGGTTAAGGAAAACAAGAAACAGATACTGGTCACACAGTATGAGGCTTTCATGGCACAACCCAAGGAAAGTATTACTGAGATGTTTGAGAGATTTCACAAGCTAGTTACTGAGTTGCAGATAAATGGGAAGGTTTACAGTACCAAGGAGTTAAACATGAAGTTTCTGCTATCCTCACCAAACCATCTAGAGCAAAGGGTCATTTCTCTAAGGGAAAGAGATTTGAACAAAGTTACATATGATGTGCTCTATGGAGTTTTAAAAACTCATGAGCTTGAGTTGCTTCAGAAAAGGGCTATCCAAGCCAATCAAGGTAGAATGGTAAACACATCGTGTGCCTTGATTGTCAACAAATCTATTCAAGACCTAGAAGCATCCACAAGCCAGTTAAGGATAGAGGAGGTAGTAGAAGAGGAAGAAACTGAACCTGAGGTAAGTGAACCTGTTGAGGAGAGGGAGGAAGAAGAGTTTTACACTCTTGAAGAACTAGATGGAATGGAAAACACTTCATATGCTTTCATGGCCAGAAAATTTCCAAACATCAGATTCAAAAGGAATCAACCCTTCAAACCCAAAACCCAAAACCATTCATTCAACAAAAGCAAGGCACCTGTGAAACAAAACAAGAATAAGTTTAAAACCAGCCATGTGGATAGGTCATCTGTAAGGTGCTATAGATGCAATGACCTAGGGCATTTTGCCAGTGAATGCAAGAAGCCTAAAAAGAAGGATAAAGATTATCTTGAGCTTGAAGCTAAGTATGAGGCCCTTCTGAAAAAGCAGACACAAGGTAAGGCCTACATAGCTGAAGGGAAGTGTTGGGATGATTCTGACAGTGATGGAGAGGAGCAAGAATTCTGCAATTATGCCTTGATGGCCAATTCCAAGGATGACACATCTCCATCAGACACTCAGGTACCATCTCTCACTACTATAGACATTGACAAGGCTGTCGCGTGCCTACCAAATAATAAATTCTAACAAAACCTTCTAACTATGTAGCAGGGTAAGTCAGAGTCGATCCCACAGAGACAAACGTATCAATCACTAGTTGTTTCTGATTTAATTCGGCTAAGCAAGTAAAACAATAAATATTGAGAATTTATTAAACTAATCTTATGCTAAAGCGAATTGTGTTTATATTAAATCAAATATTAAAAACATCCAGAATTAAGTGTCCCCACTAGCATGAATTAATGCAATTATGAATTCCCGCCCCAATTAATCGTACGCTGCTCAACAGGAAAGATGCGCCCTATAAATACCAATAACCTCTCTCAAGTATTAATGGCTTCTCTAAAATACAATCAAGCCTATTCTCATGGTATCATGCATATTAGAGACATTAAGCATAGCACCCTAATTTCCTAACCATCCCTTCTGCCTATTCTCATGGAGAAGTTCAAATCCTTATTGGATAAATCACAACCATCTAATCCAACTCTCGTCGATAATTAGATATTGGTTCAAACAATGCACATAATCACGTCTGATTTGTAATTGCTAATTAAAACAACTCAATAAGCAAGAGCAATTAAACAATCAAATTAGGGGAATTGGGAAATTCACACATCAATCATAACTAGGGTTCTACTTAACCCTAGATTAATTATCTACTCACTCATGATTGAATTAATAAAACAAGAATTAATAATTGAACACATAATTATAAGAATAGAAGAAAAACCTTTAATTTTGATCTTCAAAGAAAATAAATATTCTCCCAAAAATCTCCAGAAGAAAGTTTTTACAAAGTTGTGTCTATAATAAAATCTTCAATCCCCCAAAACTATGCCCTAGATGAGTTTATATATTGTTACAAGGCTAAAATAATTGGCTTAATTAAATTAGAGGCCAATTCTTTTATAATTAGAATCAATTCGGAACAAGTTGCCAGGTGGGGCCAGCTTTTTAATCTTTTGTGCGCGCATAAAACAACAAAATATTCATCAGGTTTGTAATTGTCGACTACGCTGGCAGCTCCTGGCCACTCTCCTGACTTGCGCGTGTCACGCACGCGCCAGATATATAACCAACAATCTGCGCGTGTATTGGAGACAGCGGGTGAGGCTCAGGAGCTTTGCGCGCGTGTGTAGTATGAATTGAACTTAAATTACATGAAAGATTGCATGCTCATCACAGAACCCGCATGCCCCTCACTCAAAGCGCCGAATAAATTTAAGAAACAGGAACTTTTGCACGACCATCTTCAATCCCGCATGGACAACATAAAATTTCTGTCATCTTTTCTTTCCTCTACTAATTCACACGGCTACTCCAACAAAATTGCACATCCAATTTTTTATTTTTTTAGCAACTCGCTTCTCTTCTTCCTTTTTATTTAAAAATTATTTCCTCCAAAATTTAAATAGAACACCTGAAACACTTCACAAAAACTTATCAAAAACTAATTAAATCTACACGATTATTCACAAAAGCACCATAAATGTGGGAACAAAATCCTATAAAATATATTCTATCAAATATCCCCAAACTTAGCACTTTGCGCGTCCTCGTGCAAACTAACATAATAATTATACTAACTAATTAGTACCACTTCCGTAGGTGATCACGGTTGCATTTGGCATATGCAACAAGCCCTTTAAACCCCTAGGTAGCCCTAGTGGACGAGTAAGGTCTCGTGAGGGTTTATAGTGAATATACCCACAAAATCCATTTACCTAATGCAATGCAATGCATGAATGCAACTAATATGAAAAAAATGCAAAGATCCCATTCAAACTCACCAAAACCAACTAACAGGCAAATATCTCAAAGAATGCAAATAAATCCAAGCAGAGCTCGACTAAGTCCCCGTATACTAACAATACATGAACAGAAACGTGCGTGTGTGCAATGCTCATCAGAAATACTCCCAAAACTAGGTCAAAAATCATACATATCCTTCGCCAAGACAATCACAAGTTTATAAATAGAATAAACTGTAGACACTTCATAACCTCGGAACACCTCCATCCTCATTCAAGTTAGCCAGGTATTCATGCTTTATTACTACGACACTATATACAATACGCATGCTTATTTAACCGTGCAATGAATGAGACCCCAAAAGGCTTATACAATAATACCCATGTAGCGAGTGTTAGGTCAGCAATCCCAAACCACAAGGGCTTTAGGTTACTAGGACTAAGTCCCCTCAGACTTAATTACTCGAGTATTAAAGAGCTCACTCTGGTTAATTTTGCATATAAACAATTAAACTATTGATTTTTTTTTTATTTTCTTTTTTTTTTCCATTGCAATCTGGAATGAGCCTTTCTCATTTCCAACCCTAGACTACTCATATAAATATGAGCCGGCTACTAGCCATTTGACACCTAGCCATTATTTAACAATAAATACAACTAGCATGAAATCCCTGGCTTCCCCCAAACTTAGACTTTAATGCTCCTACGCCATCAAGGGAATAACGAAAATTCTAAATATAAACAGGTGATTAAATCTCAAAGCATCCAAACAAGCATGACCTTAACCTAGCCCAAAAGCACTTAATGAGTTTGTGTAAAAATTTTGTTCCCGTAACATGCAAGTCAATTTCCTAGAAACTATAAATCAGCCCTCTACTCATCATCACCACACTCAATTAAACATCTACCTATCAATCAGAATCAGCTCGTCCTAAGGGATCATGAAATATGCATGCCATGAAAATGCAACTAAAATGAACTCGCATGGTATACGAACATTAAAACAGAATGTCCTATATGAAACAAACGTAGATAATACAAACTTACATGCATGAACTACTACTAATATGCAAAATATGATATTCTATATGAACACATAATACAGCAACAACTAATTTTTTTTAACACTACTAATATACTACTACAACAAAGCACATCCCCACACTTAAATGTGGCAATGTCCTCAATGGCACAATACTAAGAATATCAACTAATAACAAGAAGGAAAGAAATACTCCCCTATGCCGAAGCATGAAGTGCACCAGTCCTCCACAGTATACAGAATCCATGGGTTGCCTCCCAAGTAGCGCATTTGTTTAACGTCGTTAGCCCGACACTGACTCATCAATCATTCAGCAGAAGGAGAAAACAACAGAATATCCACCTCCTCGTTAATTGGTTCACCAGCTCTATAGTGCTTTACTCTTTGCCCATTCACCTTGAATGACTCTCCATGGCTATTCATCAATTCAACGGCACCATAGGGAAAAACCTTGCGTACCTTGAACGGATCCGACCACCTAGAACGAAGTTTTCCGGGAAAAAGTCTTAACCTCGAATTGAACAGAAGAACTAACTCCCCTTCCTTGAATTCTCTTCGTAACAGCCCTTTGTCATGCCACTTCTTTGTTTTCTCCTTGTAAAGCTTAGAGCTTTCATAAGCCTCAAAACGAAGCTCATCTAGCTCATTAAGTTGTAGAAGTCTCTTCTCACCCATTGCTAACATATCAAAATTCAGACCCTTGATAGCCCAAAATGCACGGTGCTCTAACTCCACGGGAAGATGACATGCTTTTCCATAAACCAATCTATACGGAGTTGTCCCAATAGGTGTCTTAAACGCAGTTCTATAAGCCCAAAGTGCATCATCAAGCTTCATAGACCAATCCTTCCTTGATTTTGCGATTGTCTTCTCCAAGATATTCTTTATTTCACGGTTAGAGATCTCCACCTGACCACTGGTTTGGGGATGATAAGAAAGTCCCACCTTATGATAAACTCCATATTTCTTCAACATTGCTTCAAAATGATTTTCGAGAAAATGCTTTCCTCCATCACTAATCAAAATCCTTGGCACTCCAAATCTGGGAAAAATCGTCTTCTTAAAGAACTTGCTCACAACACGAGCATCATTAGTGGGCGATGCAATGGCTTCAACCCATTTTGAGACGTAGTCCACAGCTACCAAGATATATCTGTTCGTAAAGGATGGAGGGAAAGGTCCCATGAAATCTACTCCCCACACATCGAAAAGCTCCACTTCAAGAATGCTATTGAGAGGCATCTCATTTTGCCTTGAAATATTCCCCGTTCTTTGGCAACGATCACAAGAATGAACATATTGGTGGACATCTTTAAAAAGAGTTGGCCAATAAAAACCGCACTGAAGAATCTTTGCAGCAGTTTTCGTAGTACTTGCATGACCACCACTTGGCAAATCGTGACAATGTGAGATTATAGAAGCAATCTCATTATACGGAACACATCTTCTAATGACTCCAGCAGCACAAGATTTATAGAGAAAAGGATCATCCCAAAAATGCTTCCTCACATCATAGAAAAATTTCTTCTTTTGCTGCGATGAGTACCCATGAGGAATAGTTCCACTAGCTAAGAAATTAGCTATGTCAGCATACCAAGGAACCTCTAGACTTGCAAGAGAAAGTAGATGATCGTCAGGAAAAGAATCATCAATCAGAGTAGATTTATCATCATCCTTATCAAGAGTAAGGCGTGAAAGATGATCAGCAACCACGTTCTCAGCCCCTTTCTTATCCTTAATCTCTAAGTCAAATTCTTGAAGAAGCAAAATCCAACGAATCAGATGAGGTTTAGCATCCTTCTTACTCATCAAGTATCTCAAAGCTGCATGATCAGTGTGAACAATAACTTTCGAACCAACGAGATAGGATCGAAATTTTTCCATAGAATACACCACTGCTAGCAATTCTTTCTCCGTTGTTGCATAATTAATCTGAGCCCCATCCAAGGTCTTGCTTGTATAGTATATAACATGTAGCTTTCCATCTTTCCTTTGGCCTAGGACTGCACCAATAGTGTTAGGAATAATTCATAAGTTGTGATGTTAAGAATAGAATTTACACATTATACTTCTTGTAATCCTGATCTTATAAAGGATTTAGCACTGTATATAGGTTTTATGTGTAAAACAGTTATCTGTATAGTTTAATCAGGAATGAACAGTGTATCGGAGACTACATGTCAGGAACAGAGAGCAAATCCTGATGACGTGTTCAATACTGATGGTTGATCAGATACTGATGCAGTGTGGAGATCCTGATATCAGTCGTGTTACTGATGATGTCATTATGGATGCTACAGAAACTGGCAAGTGCTATAAAACAGGATCGTTGTTTGAAGAACAAGCAAGAAGATATTATGAAGGAAAGAGTTTTCTATTGAAGGAAACTATCGACTAGAAGGCAGAACATTGTCATGTATAGATTATATCTTTCTGTTATTAGTTGATAGGTAGCATTATAAATATTCTCTCAATATCATTGTAAAGAGTGTGAGGCGTGAGACGAAATTGTGAGTTCGTGTGCGTAGCTCTGTATAAGGTTTGTATTCGAGAAGTTCGAAACAAACAGAGAGATATTTGTATTGTCAGCAGCTGTTAAAGGTATTGTACACCTTTGGTAGAGTTTGTATTTGATCTTATTAATACAAACAAGAGTTTGATTCATTCGTTTATTCTTGTTTTTATAATCAAGCAAAAATCAGACAGGATTATATAACTTGTATTCAACCCCCCCCCCTTCTACAAGTTATTCGAGTTAACAATTGGTATCAGAGCAGGTTGATTTCGAGTAATCATAAAGATCTGCAATCATGTCTGGTTACAAGGATGGGAATACTAAGATTCCTATGCTCAAGAGAAACGAATATACTCTATGGGAAGTAAAGATGTTGCATCATCTGGAAGCAACAGATCCTGATTATCTTGACAGAATCAGAGATGGACCTTTTGTTCCAACAAAGGTCGTTGGACAAGCAGCTGTTGATGGTAAGGTTGTTCCAGAACATACAGCAGAGAAGCCAAAATCTGAATGGTCAGATAAGGACAAGGAGAGTGTTCTTAAAGATGCTAAAGTGAGAAACATATTATTCAATAGTCTTGATTCTGTTCTCACTAATTATGTTCTCTCTTGTAAAACTGCTAAGGATATATGGGACAATCTTAAGGTTCACTGTGAAGGAACTAAGCCTGTCAGGAAGAATATGAGGACATTACTTATACAACAGTATGAGTACTTTGAATCCAAGTCTGGTGAGTCACTTACTGATACCTTTGATAGGTTTACAAAACTCATCAATGAGATGGCCATGCATGGTAAATATTATGACTTGGAGGATATGAATACAAAGTTCATGAAAGCTTTGCCTGATTTCTACAATGAGAAGATATCTGCGATTGAGGAAGCTAATGATCTGGATGAGATTTCATTAGAGGCAGTCTATGGAAAATTGAGAGCTTATGAACTTGACAAGCAGCAGAAGAAGAGCAGGAGTGAAGGAAAGATGAAGACTATTGCACTTACTGCTCAATCTGAAGTAAAGAAGCTTCCTGAAGAACAGCATGAAGAGATTGCTGTAAAGAATTCAAGGAAGAAGAAAAGCAAAGAAAGTTCTGAGTCAGAGACTACTGATATGGACCCTGACAACAATGATTCTGAATCTGAGATGCAAGAACTCTTTGCTATGTTTGCTAAAGCCTTCAAGAAAGGCAGATTCAACAGGAGAAGATTTAGCAAAGGACCTTTTCAAAAGAAGGAGGAGAAGAAGAGTGACAAGAGCAAAAGTACAATTGTCAAGCTTGATAAGGCCAAGATCAAGTGCTTTAACTGCAGCGAGCTTGGACACTTTGCTAGTGAGTGTAAGAAGCCTAGGAATTCAGGAAAGGGTAATGCACTTATGGTCACACAGAAGGATTGGGCTGATTCCAGTGACTCTGAAGATGAATTGGATTATGAAAACATTGCATTGATGGCCAATAGTTCAGACAAACCTGGATCTCCAAAGAAAACTTCTCCATCTTCTGTTAAGGTATCACTTCACTCTCTTGATTCATTTGATAGCTTAAATTCTGATGAAATTAGATCTATCCATGCTGAATTTAAGAATCTTATGACTAATTTTAGAATTCTTACTTGTGAAAGAGATGAACTTAAGGTTAAGAATGATAAATTAGTTGATAGAAATAATTTTCTTGAATCAGAATTAATTCAAATGGAAGAATACAAGTTGAGTTCTGATAAAGCTAAGCATGATTATAGTGTAATTCTTGAGGCTTATGACTATGTCAGAAAAGAACTAGAAGAAGAGAGAGATGTGATTAAGACCATTAATAATTCCAGTAAGAAGACAATAGAAATCTTTGAGAGTGGAATTCGTGGTAAGGTTAATGGTTTAGGTTTTGATAAGGCTAGACAAGAAGAAAAAGTAGCTATTATCAATAATGATAGTAAGGTAGAAGCTAGCACATCTAAATCTGAAGGTAAGAAAATTGTTTCTGAACCTAATCATGTTAAATTTGTTAATTCAAAAGGTACCCCTGTTGTACACAAAAGGATTAACAATAGTAATTCAGATGAGAAAGTGTTAGAGAAACCTAAGAATGTAAACATAGGGTTTCTGTCTAAGTCTCAGTTGAAACAGAGATTAGATGGTCTTTCAGAGTCTAGCAAGATCAAGAGAAATAGGAATGGAAAAGAAGGTATTAACAAAGAGAATAATTACAAGAATGTACCTGATGCACCTAGGAAAAAATGCTATAAGTGTGGAAATCATAATCATTTGGCCCTAGACTGCAATCAAAAACCTTCTTGGAAAACTGAGTCCAGATTCCCCAAGACTCAGAAAATTCAATACCAACCACAAAAAGCTTGTTATCATTGTGGTAGTTTACTTCATTCCATTTACATGTGTAGAGAATATCATGAACTGTATTATGACTATTATTCTTTGAAATCTGAAACTCCTAGTCACAAACAGTTTGTGAGATCAGAGTCTAAAGTTGACTCTGCAACAGGTAAAATAAAGGCAAAATCTTCAAAATCTGTTGTCTCTAAATCTAGTAAGAAAGGATCCAATCAAAGTTGGGTCCTAAAAAATTCTAACTAGTTACTTTTTGTTTGCAGGGCACAGGAAAGAAGCATTCAATTATCTTGGACAGTGGATGCTCTGGACACATGACTGGAAAGAAGTCCCTGCTTACAAAGTTTGAGAGGAAAGCTGGCCCAGTAATATCTTTTGGAGATGGCAACAAAGGAGAAACTCTGGGATATGGCTCAATTATTTTGGGGAATGTCATCATAGAAAATGTAGCACTGGTTGAAGGCTTGAAACATACTCTTTTAAGCATAAGTCAACTGGGTGATAAAGGTTACAAATCAATCTTTGACAGAGAAGGATGCAAAGTCTTGAATATGCAGAATGGAGACATTGTTCTAACTGGTCAAAGGCATGGTAACATATATGAAGCCAGCTTAAGTGATACATCTAAAGGAATTGTTAGATGTCTCTACAGCAAAGCAACAAATGATGAAAGCTGGAATTGGCACAAGAAGCTCTCACATCTTAATTTCAAGAAGCTTAATCAACTTGTTAAATACAATTTGGTGAGAGGCCTACCTCAGGCGAATTTTGTGCAAGATGGACTTTGTGATGCATGTCAGTTTGGAAAGCAAAGAAGAACCACTTTCAAGAGCAAGACTGAAAACTCAATTACTGAACCATTTCACATGCTACATCTTGATCTGTTTGGTCCAGTAAACATTATGTCTATCAGCAAGAAAAGATATGCTCTAGTTATGGTGGATGATTTCACAAGGTTTACATGGGTGTTCTTTCTACACAAGAAGGATGAAGCTCCTCAGCAAATCATTGAACTCATCAAGAATATTCATAATAACTCTGAGTACAAAGTCAAAGTACTTAGGAGTGACAATGGTACAGAATTCAAGAATTCTACAATGGAGGGGTTTTGTGCAGACAATGGAATTACTCAACAGTTTTCTGCACCTGGTACACCTCAACAAAATGGTGTAGTGGAAAGAAAGAACAGGACTCTCATAGAGGCAGCAAGAACCATGCTTGCAGATGCAAAACTTCCAACCTACTTTTGGGCAGAAGCTATTAACACTGCATGTTTCACTCAGAACTGTACCTTGGTAAATAGTCATGGAAAGACTCCCTATGAGATGATCAAAGGAAAGAAACCAAGTGTGAAATATTTTCACATCTTTGGATGTAAATGCTATGTCCTAAAAGTTCATCCAGAACAACTTGGAAAATTTGAAGCCAAATCGGATGAAGCAATTTTTCTAGGATATTCAGCATCTAAGGCCTTCAAAGTTTATAATCTCAGAACTCACATTGTTATGGAATCAATTCATGTTGCATTTGATGATAAGAAATTTGGAATTTTGCAAACTGATGAAAGCCATGACAAATTGGAATTTGAAAATCTGAAGATTTCTGAGATACTCTCAAGTGATGATGAAGGTTCTCCAGAAGGAATTTCTATTGCTTCTCAAAGGAATGCTACTGTTGAGGGGGAGCAAATCAATCAGAGAGAACACAGTGATCATCAGGAGCAGACTAGTCTTTCAGAGTCTATTCCATCAGGAATTGACGTTTCAGAGTCTACTCCATCAGGAACTGACCTTTCAGAGTCTACTGAGGAAAGATCAGTAACTAGCAGCAATATGGAATCTACTGATTCTATTGATCAAAGGAGAGTTTTTGAAGGTAGAGAGAATTCTTCTACAAAAGATACCACTAACTTAGGGGGAGAGACTAGCAGAGTTAATCTACCACCTGTTAGAAAATGGACAAAGGATCATACTGAAGATTTGATAATTGGTGATCCAAATAGTGGTGTTCGAACTAGAAGATCAATTCAAAATGAATGCTTGTATAGTTGCTTTCTCTCAAAGAATGAACCTAAGAAGGTTGAAGAAGCCTTACAGGATCCTGATTGGGTAATTGCAATGCAGGAGGAGTTAAATGAGTTTGAGAGAAACAAAGTTTGGAAACTGGTACCAAGACCTAAAGGTAGATCTATTGTTGGTGCAAGATGGGTTTTCAGAAACAAGCTAGATGAATCTGGTATGATTGTAAGAAACAAAGCAAGACTGGTGGCCAAGGGATATTCTCAGGAAGAAAGCATTGATTATGATGAGACCTTTTCACCTGTAGCAATATTGGAAGCAATCAGAATGTTTCTTGCATTTGCAGCTCATTCAAAATTCAAGGTATACCAGATGGATGTTAAGAGTGCTTTTCTAAATGGCAAACTTGATGAAGAAGTATATGTAGAACAGCCACCTGGATTTGTTGATCCAAAGTTTCCAAATCATGTCTACAAACTTGACAAGGCACTCTATGGACTAAAGCAGGCACCAAGAGCATGGTATGAGACTTTGTCTAAATTTCTTCTTGAAAATGGCTTCACAAGAGGTACAATTGACAAAACTCTATTCTTTAGAAAGATAAAAGGTGAATTGCTTTTAGTTCAAGTTTATGTTGATGATATTATTTTTGGTTCTACTAATGAAAAGTTGTGTGCTAAGTTTAGCAAGCTTATGCAGTCTAAGTATCAGATGAGCATGATGGGTGAACTAAATTATTTCTTAGGCTTGCAGGTCAAACAGACTGAGACTGGTATTTTCATTAATCAGTCAAAGTATATCAAAGATCTTTTAAGAAGGTTTGACTTTCAAGACTGTGCAGTTGCAAAAACACCCATGGCAACAGCCACTAAACTAGACTCTGATCCTAAGGGGAAGAGTGTGGATAATACTAGTTATAGAGGCATGATAGGCTCTTTGTTATATCTAACTGCAAGTAGGCCAGATATAATGTTTTCTACCTGTTTATGTGCTAGATTCCAAGGTGATCCTAAGGAATCTCATTTAATTGCTGTGAAGAGAATTTTTAGATATCTCAAAGGAACTCCAAATCTTGGTTTGTGGTATCCTAGAGAATCTGATTTCTTTCTAATTGGCTATTCAGACTCTGATTATGCAGGGTGTAAAATAGATAGGAAAAGCACTACAGGTACATGTCAATTCTTGGGAAATAGATTGATTTCTTGGGCAAGCAAGAAGCAACAATCTGTTTCAACCTCAACTGCAGAAGCTGAGTACATAGCAGCAGGCAGTTGTTGTGCACAGCTCCTTTGGATAAGAAATCAGTTGATGGATTATGGTATGACACTTAGTAATATTCCTATGTTTTGTGATAATACTAGTGCTATTAAAATTGCAGAAAATCCAGTTCAACATTCAAGGACTAAGCACATTGATGTCAGGTATCATTTTATTAGAGAACATATTGAGAATGGTACTGTGGAACTTCATTTTGTTCCTACTGACAAACAGCTTGCAGATATTCTAACTAAACCACTTGATGAGACTACATTCAGTAGACTAGTAAGTGAGTTAGGAATGTTAAATTTTTAGATCTTTAACATCTGCAAAAGTAGCAAGGACAAGGAGCATCTCAAGAAATCCATCAGGGGATGAAAGCCTCGTTTGCTCTTGGATTCCTTGTCTGGGCGACTTGAATGAGAGCAGCTAACTTAAATGAATAGCATCTCCATCAAGATCAACCTCAGACTCTCGGCCAAATTCTTCATCCTCAAGTTTTGAGGAGGTTAGGGGAAGATTGTATCCAACAGATGGATGTTCTAGGAGAAACCTCTGGATATTATCGAAAACCAATCCATTCATGATTAGTTCGATGAGAAGAGTCGTTTGTTCAAAGAGATGATCAAGAACAGGATATTCATCGATCAAAAATCTGGAAAATGGGTTTGAAGGGATTTTTGGGTTGAGAAGCATTGTTGAGAAGAAAAGAAATTGAAAGGTTATGGAGAATGGCATAAGGCGTTTGGTTCTTTTAAAGAAAGACGTGAGAAGCTGAGCAGTCACTTGGAAGTCTTAATGAAGTCAAATGCTAATTATTGCATGAGACTGTATTTCTTGTTTCAAGAAATATTGAAAATATCTAACCAATTGATTTTCTGTTCAGATTAATTGTTTATTTTCTTTTTCAGATAAAAGAAAAATGCCACGTGAAAAACTCCATATTAAGTCTCTGATAATATTGGTCAGGATTTCATGTGTGACCATCAGGATTTGAAAATCATATTTTTAAATCACATTGCATTTTGTGATTATTTTGATAAGAGGTCATCATGAAAAGGAAGCTGATCAGTATTGCTTATTTATACCCTGATTTATTTCATGAAAATCAATTTTGGATTTTATTTTCCAAAAATCGTGGGTAACCGCATTTTTCAGAGACTGACACCTGTCAATCTACGTGTCAACGTGGGATAGTGGTCTGAAAGATTTGTGAAATATATTTGTTTTAAAACTCTAATCGTGCAATTGATTTCTCTAATCTTACATTCTCTAAAGCAAAAATCACTCTTGAGTTTTCAAAATCACTAATTCATTTCAAGAATTTTTCAAGTTTCTTTTCAGATCAAAAATGGCAGCTCAGAGAAGATTACCTAAATCAGTAGCCTTCAAGTTTGGTGACTTTGATTTTATGACAAACAATCATGTTGCAGCTATTACCAACAAGGAAAGAGTGTCATCTGATTTTCATCCAATCATGGACTTTCTGGTGTATGGACCATTAAGTTATGCATTGACAGCATCTCCACAGATTAATCAAGTAGCTGTTTCACAAGCTTGGGAGAATGCTGAGGTAATTGATTCTACTCAGAATCAATCAGGTAAGATTGTTCTACATTTAGGACAAGATTTATTTGACATTACTGAATCTGTTGTTAGTTCAGTACTTTGCTTACCTGTTACTGATAGTTATGAGAATGTACCATCTGATGATAATATAAAAAACTATGTTGTCTGAATTAGGTTATAGTGGACCTCTAGATAACATGAGCCAGTTGAATAGAACTTTTCTTAGAAAGGAATGGTCTTTTTACTTTGATCAAATTGCTAAATGTTTTACTGGCAAATGTAGTTCTTTTCAACAAATTACTTCTGTTACATCACATATTGCTTATAGTTTGCTTTATGACAGAGTAATTAACATTGGTCATATTATCTTAAGTCAGATGAGTATTAAACTTGGGTCAAGAGATCAAAACAGGAAAATGGTTTATTATCATAGATTTATGCAATTGTTTATTAACCATTTTATTCCTGATGTTGAAGCTAGATTTGGTAGGGAACATTGTGTTTCTTCTTATGAACAGCAAAAGAGAATTTTCTCTGATATTACAAAGAAGGACAATGAAAAGAATCTAGATGAAATACCTGCAATTCATTATCCACATCATTTTCAGGTAATTCTTAACACTCATCTTCCTACTATCTACAATTCTTCTTTCTTTTGTGGTGAAATGGCTCAGGAATCTCAATTGGAGGAGAACCCACCTGTGTCTACCCAAGTAGCCCAAAACATCATAGTCTCTGAAACAATTCAAGAACCAAATTTTGATCCACAGCCTATTGTTTCAAAGAAACCAACCTCTGGTGTTTCTCAAAAGACATCAGTTGTAAGGAAGAGAAGATTTGTTGTGTCAAGTAGTAGTAGTAATTCTAGTGAAGATGATGATGATTTAACTCTTGCAGAGAGAGCAGAATTGAAGGCTGCAATTCAACTTTCTTTGTTAGCACAAAGAGATGAAAAACCTAGTCACAGCCAGGCTGCAGTCTCTCAAAAGGCTGTAGTTCTTAAAAAGGGAAAACAATTACTGGATACTGTCTCTCAAAAGACTGTGTCTATTGAACAAAGATCTCATCCCAAGATCACTTCTGTGTCTACACCTCTTGAGTCTTCTCAGGATAAATCTTTTGCTCACTATATCAGGAGAACAAGGAGAAAGATTCAATTGTCACCTACACACACAGAGTCTAGTCCAACTAATATCATGCAGGTTTCTACAAATCAAGCTACATCTATGTCAGTATTTGACAAGAGAGATCTGGATATTGATTCTTCATGGGAAACTACATTATCATACAGACTGGCTATGGGACTAATTTCTCTCAAAGTGAAGTTGTCAAGGCCTGTTCTAGACTTTTTGGTTGAAAAAGTACCAAAACTTTTATTTCTAGATGAATATGGACTTCTACATCAAAGACTTGACTTAATGAAGATGTATTTCTATGTATCTGTCAGAAGACAATTAGTCAAGAAATTTGGACTCTCGAAGCATGTTGCACTTCAATCACTTCATGCATATTTATTTGACAAGGATGTAATTATTGAAGATGCTTCAGCTCAAGGTGAACAACTGGAGGAAGTAGATAGAGTGAAGCAGTCAACAGAAGATACTATTGCACCAGTGGTGAATAGTAGGAAAGATCAGATCACAGTCACTGTAACACAAGAACCATCTAGTCAGAGGAAGGATGACTCAGGAGCTGTGATAGCTGATGTTGAAAGGTCTTCTGTGATGACTGAGAATGCAAGTGAGATACCCTATGATATGGGAGGAATGACTTTGGTTGATTTTTCTGAAGATCAAACAAATTTTGTTCAGTCAGAGTCTATCCACCTTGAGGGTGTGTCTCAGCAAACAACACTTAAAGACGGTGATATACTAACTATGGTGTCTAATGAAGTATTACTGAAGACATCAGAGTCTAGTAAACAACCTGAAAGTGGTATACTGGAGCCTGTAGTTTCTGAAAGGAAAGAAGATGATTGTATGGGTTCAGAGACTATAGCAGCTCACTCCTTGGAGAAAACCTCAAGCCACATGCCATATGAGGAACCCTCTCTCCATGTGAGTTCAGGTATAAAAACTCCTTCTAAACTCTATTTTTCTGTAGGTCATGAGAGCACTTATCTAAATTTGAGTGATACAGTTGAAAAGATGGACTTAGATCCACAATTTGAGCGGCTGGCTCCTGACCAGGCAAAAGGTGAGGTAGAAAGAGTGTTGACTTTAGAAAGTCAAAGTGAG
Source organism: Kitagawia praeruptora (assembly GCA_037693485.1). NCBI lineage: Eukaryota > Viridiplantae > Streptophyta > Magnoliopsida > Apiales > Apiaceae > Kitagawia > Kitagawia praeruptora. The sequence goes on from CM075350.1 coordinate 125,411,689, forward strand.
AATGAGGGTATGGATGATCAACTCCATAGTGAGGGAGAGAAAATTAGGAAACCATCATTTGATTTCTGAGATCAGGTTTTTCCTGAATCTTGGTCTGAAAATTTGGGTATGGATGCTGGTACTTATTCATTCATCAAAATGTATCAGAAGAATGACCTAGCACATCACAATGCAAAGCCAGAAGTTAAAGCTCAGAAGCAAAAGGAGAGGCTTGCAGAAATCATTAACAGAAGAGGTGCCAGGATAAAGCAATCTCTTGATACATATGTACCAGATGAAGATCCTAATGATCCTAGTGTTCCTTTGTATGTACTTCCAATATCAGCTAGAATTGAGACATCAATAGTCTCTGATCACTCTAAGGAGGAGTCAGGATTTGAAGATGTTAGTACACAGAATACTGGTGAAGGAGATGATGATCATGTTTCAGTTCCAGAACAGAAAGATGAAGACGTTGATACTTCTAATCAGGTTTTATTACTTGAATATCATACAACTCAAGCAACTTCTTCTACAAGACTTGAAGATAAAGTTCTTTCTGATTCTGATACTGAAGATACTAGAAGCACTTCCAACATTGAAGTTCATTCTGATGTTTTGAAAGATATTCAGAATTCTCAAATTGCTATTCAAACAAGACTTCAATCACTTGAAGATAACCAAGTCACAATTATGGAAAATCAAGCAGTTCTTATGAATCTCATTTGTTCTGTTTCTGAATCTCTTGGAATTAATGTTGCTGATGTCAAAAAGGGGGAGATAAAGACAATTCAAAGACAACAACAACACTACCAGACTGAAGGAGATAAAGATAAATCTAAAGCTGGGGGAGATAAAGATCAGACAAATGGTAGTAAAAAGAAGAACCAGGAGTGACAGTGGTGAATCTCAGCTAGGAAGTGGTAAAGGAAGAGCAGCATTAATAGTTAAAATTCTTTCTTCTAAGTACTAGATAAACGTCTACATCTGTGAAGGAGGTACTTAACTTCATAATTCTACATTCATAAATTCTATTCTGGTTGTATTGTTATATGTTTTGACATCCACAACTTAGATTTATGCTTCAGATTGTAAAGCATAAATAGGGGGAGATTGTTAGGAATAATTCATAAGTTGTGATGTTAAGAATAGAATTTACACATTATACTTCTTGTAATCCTGATCTTATAAAGGATTTAGCACTGTATATAGGTTTTATGTGTAAAACAGTTATCTGTATAGTTTAATCAGGAATGAACAGTGTATCGGAGACTACATGTCAGGAACAGAGAGCAAATCCTGATGACGTGTTCAATACTGATGGTTGATCAGATACTGATGCAGTGTGCAGATCCTGATATCAGTCGTGTTACTGATGATGTCATTATGGATGCTACAGAAACTGGCAAGTGCTATAAAACAGGATCGTTGTTTGAAGAACAAGCAAGAAGATATTATGAAGGAAAAAGTTTTCTATTGAAGGAAACTATCGACTAGAAGGCAGAACATTGTCATGTATAGATTATATCTTTCTGTTATTAGTTGATAGGTAGCATTATAAATATTCTCTCAATATCATTGTAAAGAGTGTGAGGCGTGAGACGAAATTGTGAGTTCGTGTGCGTAGCTCTGTATAAGGTTTGTATTCGAGAAGTTCGAAACAAACAGAGAGATATTTGTATTGTCAGCAGCTGCTAAAGGTATTGTACACCTTTGGTAGAGTTTGTATTTGATCTTATTAATACAAACAAGAGTTTGATTCATTCGTTTATTCTTGTTTTTATAATCAAGCAAAAATCAGACAGGATTATATAACTTGTATTCAACCCCCCCCCCCTTCTACAAGTTATTCGAGTTAACAAATAGCTTGATCACTAGCATCACACATGATCTCAAATGGTAAACTCTAATCCGGTGGTTGTATAATTGGAGCAGAAACAAGAGCTTTCTTTAACGTTTCAAAAGCCTCAACACAAGCATCAGTGAACACAAAAGGTACCTCCTTACCCAAGAGCTCAGTAAGAGGTCGAGCAAACTTCGAAAAATCTTTTATGAAGCGGCGATAGAATCCCGCATGACCCAGAAAACTTCTTATCCCCTTGACTGAAGTAGGGGGTGGTAAGAGCTCAACAACCTCGACCTTGGCTCTATCAACTTCAATGCCTCTTTTTGAAACAACATGACCCAAAACAACTCCCTCTTGTACCATAAAGTGACATTTTTCCCAATTGAGAATTAGATTAACTTCTTGACATCTATGAAGCACCTTCTCCAAGTTATGTAAGCATGCATCAAAAGAAGTTCCACCAACTGAGAAGTCATCCATAAAAACTTCCATAATGTCTTCAATGAAATCTGAGAAAATTGCCATCATGCATCGCTGAAAGGTGGGAGGAGCATAACATAGACCAAACGGCATTCTGCGGTATGCAAATGTACCATAGGGACATGTAAAAGTTGTCTTTTCTTGATCATTCGGATGGATAGGAATCTAGAAAAATCCTGAATATCCATCTAAGAAGCAAAAGTAAGAATGTTTCGCCAACCTTTCAAGCATTTGATCAATAAAAGGGAGAGGAAAATGATCTTTCCTTGTGGCCTTATTCAATTTCCGATAATCAATGCACATTCGCCACCCTGTGACAGTTCTAGTAGAAATCAACTCACCCTTATCATTCTTCACCACGGTCATTCCTCCTTTCTTTGGAACAACATGCACAGGACTAACCCACTTGCTGTCAGAGATAGGAAAGATTATACCTGCATCAAGAAGTTTTAAAACCTCCTTTTTTACCACCTCCATCATATTAGGATTGAGTCTCCGTTGAGGCTCAATAGAAGAAGCTTGCTCATCTTCCAGAATAATCTTATGCATGCAGAATGATGGATTAATGCCCTTGATATCATCAATGGAATACCCAATAACATTTTTATATTTTCTCAAGACCGTGAGCAACTGCTCAATTTGAATGTCATCAAGCTCAGAATTAACAATGATAGGATATGATTCATTAGGGCCCATAAACACATATTTCAAAGATGCAAGTAGTGGTTTCAGTTCTACCTTAGGAGGCGTGGAACTCTCCTTAACTCCCTCACGCTATAGCACATAAGAATGTTCAGGCTTATATGTAGGTGCTGCATCCAAAAGCTTCTCGTAACCCTGACACTCTCCATTTTCTTCATCAACATTACCCTCAAGAACAGCTTGAAGTGGATCCTCTGATAAAAGAATTTTTGCTTTCATGTCGATAACCTCCTCTAGTGCATCCACCCTATTTACAAACTCATCCGTAGAAGGATGTCCCATTGTACTTTGCAGCTTGAATTCCATCTTCTCTTCGCCTACTTCAAAAGAAATTCTTCCATTTTTCATGTCAATGATAGCTCCAGCTGTTGCTAAGAAAAGCCTCCCAAGAATGATAGGAATATTTGCATCTTCTTCCATTTCCATGACAACAAAATCACATGGAATATAAAACTTTCCTACATTAAGGGGCACATCTTCAAGAATTCCAAGTGGAAATTTAACACTTCTGTCTGCCAGTTGTAGAGAGATGCGTGTGGGTTTCAGTTCACCCATCTGAAGTTTTTCACAAATCGATAAAGGCATCAAACTGACACTTGCTCCAAGATCACACAAAGCTCTTTTAATTTCGACATCCCCAAGATGAACAGGAATAGAGTAGCTACCTAGATCCGCTAACTTCTTTGGAAGATCATTTTGCAAGATGGCACTGCACTCTGCCGTTAATGAGATGGTAGAGCTTTCTTCAATTTTTCTCTTCCTTGACAAAATATCTTTAAGGAATTTTGCATAAGAGGGCATCTCCGTAATAGCATCCATGAATGGAATATTGATATGTAGCTTCTGCAAAATTTCAAGGAATTTACCATACTTCTTCTCAAGCTTAGCTTGTGCTAACCTTTGTGGAAAAGGAACAGGTGGCACATATGGTTTAAGAGGAACAACTTCTGATTCTTTAGTTTCTTTCTCCCCGAGCTCTGGTTCTACCGGTTTCTCAGTTGTAATCTCCTCTTCACTTTCCTTAGCATTCACAACATTTTTGCTCGCATTCAATTCCGGCCCTTTCAATTCCTTACCACTTCTCAAAGTTACAGCATTGATATGGCCCCTTGACGGTTGCTCAGTTTGGCCAGGAAGTTGGCCTGAAGACTTATTAAGTTGGCTCAACTGTTGAGAAATTTGAGTGATCGTGTTTTCCATCATTTTGTTGTGAGCCTTTATCTCATTGATACTTGAATCAAAGTGCTCGTTCTTCTTCGATTGAGTAGAGATAAATCCTTCCATAAGACTTTCCAAGTTAGATTTCTGCGGCTGAGCTTGCTGAAAACCAGGAGGCTGAGAAAAAATATTTTGTGAAGATTGAGCTTGACCCTGATTGTTCCTGTAAGAGAAATTTGGATGATCTCTCCAACCTGGATTATACGTGTTGGAGTAAGGATTATACTGCGGCCTCTGATTCTGATTGTAAAGAGCGTTAACTTGCTCAACTGCCACTCCAGAAGGATTGTATTGACAAGCAAGTTTGGTGTGTCCAACAACACCACATATCTCACATGAAGCAACAGTAGATGGAGTGCTTCTGGCATCCAATTGCTCAATCTTTTTGACCATACTAAATAACAAGGGAATAATAGCCGAAGCAACTCAACGAAACAACTTAGCATAGTAGTATTCAACATGGTTAGAGCATCAACCTCATACTTACCACCTTTCTTAGGATGATTTCGATCACTGTATGGATAATTATCATTAGACGCTATCTCGTCTAACAAAGCTTTCGCATCCTCAGTACTCTTCTTCATAATAGATCCACCAGAAGAAGCATCAACAAAGTTCCGGAACTCTTGTGTTAACCCATTATAGAATGTTTGGATCAACAACCAGTCAGGAATTCCATGGTGAGGGCATTGTCTTTGAAGTCGCTTAAATTTTCTCCAAGCATCATGAAGTGACTCGTCATCGTCTTGACGAAAATTAGATATTTCATTCCTGAGCTTAGAAGTCTTCTTCTGACTGAAGAATTTTAGTAGAAAAGCCTTCGCAAGACTATCCCAAGTAGTGAACGTGTTTGGCCCCTCATCTTTCAACCAATCTTTTGCTGCATCTCGAAGAGAGAATGGAAATAAGCGCAGCTTTATAGCATCATCACTAACATTTGTCAGCTTTATTGTATCACACTTTTCAAGAAAACTCTCAAGATGATCAACAGGATTTTCAGTGGACAATCCTGCGAAAGAATCATTGGAGATGAATTGGATGAACTGAGGCTTGAGTTCAAAGTGTGTAGCTGTGACTGTTGGTCTCACAATACTGGAGAGTACGCCTGTAGCATCTGGAATACCATGCTCCCTGAGAGCTTTAGCTGTTGTATCACCCATAACTTCCTTATCCTTGTTTTTCCTTCGCTTGCCTGCTTGCCTTCTTGTTGTAGCTTCAATTTCAGGATCAAGAGCAATTAAATTTTCAGTACCTGAACTTCGAGTGTGCATGCAAAAAGAGAACTAGGCACAATGATCAAATAACAAGGGAATAATAGCCGAAGCAACTCAACGAAACAACTTAGCTAAATCAATTCAAAAATTAACTAATCTAACACTGCTTTGTCCCCGGCAGCGGCGCCAAAAATTTGACAAGGCTGTCGCATGCCTACCAAATAATAAATTCTAACAAAACCTTCTAACTATGTAGCAGGGTAAGTCAGAGTCGATCCCACAGAGACAAACGTATCAATCACTAGTTGTTTCTGATTTAATTCGGCTAAGCAAGTAAAACAATAAATATTGAGAATTTATTAAACTAATCTTATGCTAAAGCGAATTGTGTTTATATTAAATCAAATATTAAAAACATCCGGAATTAAGTGTCCCCACTAGCATGAATTAATGCAATTATGAATTCCCGCCCCAATTAATCGTACGCTGCTCAACAGGAAAGATGCGCCCTATAAATACCAATAACCTCTCTCAAGTATTAATGGCTTCTCTAAAATACAATCAAGCCTATTCTCATGGTATCATGCATATTAGAGACATTAAGCATAGCACCCTAATTTCCTAACCATCCCTTCTGCCTATTCTCATGGAGAAGTTCAAATCCTTATTGGATAAATCACAACCATCTAATCCAACTCTCGTCGATAATTAGATATTGGTTCAAACAATGCACATAATCACGTCTGATTTGTAATTGCTAATTAAAACAACTCAATAAGAAAGAGCAATTAAACAATCAAATTAGGGGAATTGGGAAATTCACACATCAATCATAACTAGGGTTCTACTTAACCCTAGATTAATTATCTACTCACTCATGATTGAATTAATAAAACAAGAATTAATAATTGAACACATAATTATAAGAATAGAAGAAAAACCTTTAATTTTGATCTTCAAAGAAAATAAATATTCTCCCAAAAATCTCCAGAAGAAAGTGTTTACAAAGTTGTGTCTATAATAAAATCTTCGATCCCCCAAAACTATGCCCTAGATGAGTTTATATATTGTTACAAGGCTAAAATAATTGGCTTAATTAAATTAGAGGCCAATTCTTTTATAATTAGAATCAATTCGGAACAAGTTGCCAGGTGGGGCCAGCTTTTTAATCTTTTGTGCGCGCATAAAACAACAAAATATTCATCAGGTTTGTAATTGTCGACTACGCTGGCAGCGCCTGGCCACTCTCCTGACTTGCGCGTGTCACGCACGTGCCAGATATATAACCAACAATCTGCGCGTGTATTGGAGACAGCGGGTGAGGCTCAGGAGCTTTGCGCGCGTGTGTAGTATGAATTGAACTTAAATTACAGGAAAGATTGCATGCTCATCACAGAACCCGCATGCCCCTCACTCAAAGCGCCGAATAAATTTAAGAAACAGGAACTTTTGCACGACCATCTTCAATCCCGCATGGACAACATAAAATTTCTGTCATCTTTTCTTTCCTCTACTAATTCACACGGCTACTCCAACAAAATTGCACATCCAATTTTTTATTTTTTTTAGCAACTCGCTTCTCTTCTTCCTTTTTATTTAAAAATTATTTCCTCCAAAATTTAAATAGAACACCTGAAACACTTCACAAAAACTTATCAAAAACTAATTAAATCTACACGATTATTCACAAAAGCACCGTAAATGTGGGAACAAAATCCTATAAAATATATATAAAATATATTCTATCAGACATGTCTGTTTCAGAGTATAAATGCATGATTGAACAACTATCTGTTGAAATGTTTAACATTCATACTAGTATGACTGTTGCTAATGAAGAGATTGCTAAACTGTCTACTAAAAATGAAATGTTAACAAAAAAGAATGAGGAACTTGAGCTAACTGCTATGCAAACAGAAAACCTTAAGAAAGAAGTTGAATATCTGCAGAATAAGGTGTTGTATGCTAGTCAGGTTGAAAAGGCTCTTAGGGATGAATTAGCTGAAAATGAATTCAAACTAAAAACTTTCAAGAAATCATCTGGTCTAGTGAAATCCTACTGTGAGAAAATTGAAGCAAAACCCAAGGCTGCTATTGGACTTGATTATGACACTCTTAAACAGAGAAAAGGCTATGCTGTCATTGAAGATGACACAGTTGTTCATGAGGAAGTGCCTCACATTTTGAAAAAGACTGAAAATCCAATTTTTAAGGAACCAACATTTGAAATTGATGAGGATGCCTTACTCATCAAACAAATGTTGAATGATGAGGATGAGGCACAATCAAATGAACAACAAGCATCATCCAAGAGTGAGAGTGTCAAGTCAAAAGACAAGGAGCCAGTAGTTGATAGGCCAAGACCTAAGAAGTTTGTTAAGTTTGTTTCAGCTGGGAAGAGTGAATCAGAAAAGAAAGTGACCAAGAAGAAACAGAACAGAAATGGCAAGTTAGGGATTAACAAGGATAACAATTATGCTTATATGCCTAATGCCCCTAGGAAAACTTGTCAGAACTGTTTCAGTACCAATCATTTAACTCATGCATGCAAGAAACCTGTTGGTAGTGTGTCCAAACCGTTCTATGATTGTTATGTGCCTCTAAGACATAGAGATGCACCATTTTGTGATAAATTTGACTGTATGCCATGCAATATGAATGTAATGACTAGTTGTTTCAATATGAGAAGGCAATTCATTGATGGTTGTATCAGTCACAATTCTCACACACACTACACCAGGTCAAAGTCTTCAAGTCCTCCTAAAGATAGGAAGGTACCTCTGTCACCTAAGTCTGAAGCCTCAGGATCTAAGACTTCTAACAGTGACAAGAAGACTAATGCCAAGAAAGTTGACAAGCATGTTGTTTATGATAAAACTGTTTCTAAGTCACATGGACCCAAACTTGTTTGGGTACTAAAGGAAACGTAATACCTTTGTGTTTGCAGGGCAAAGAAAGTGAAAAGAAGGTCATGTGGATTTTGGACAGTGGATGCTCAAATCATATGACTGGTAATATGGCCCTGCTATCACAATATGAGGAAAAGGCTGGCCCAATGGTTGCTTTTGGAGATGACAGCATGGGTAACACATTGGGATATGGCAAGTTGAAAGTTGGTAATGTCATCATTGAAGATGTAGCACTAGTCAAGGGGCTCAAGCATAATCTGCTAAGTGTTGGTCAGTTTACTGATAGGGGATTCAAGGTGGATTTTGAAAAAGATGAATGTTTGATCACCCACAAGAAGACTGGTGATTTTGCTCTATCTGGAGTAAGGAAGAGAAGCCTGTTTGTAGCCAATATGGATTCTGCAAACAAGGACAAAATTTGTTGCTTTTACTCAAAAGCATCAAATGAAGATTGTTGGATGTGGCACAAGAAACTATCACACCTGAACTTCAAAGCCATTAATTCTCTAGTCAAAAGAGAGTTAGTGAGAGGCATGCCCACACTCGAATTCTGTCAAGAAGGAGTGTGTGAGGCTTGTCAAAAAGGAAAGATGAAAAGATCAAGCCACAAGACAAAGACAGTGACATCAATAACCAAGCCCCTACAACTCATTCATATGGATTTGTTTGGGCCTGTCAACATTATGTCACTAGGAAGAAAGAAGTATGCCTTGGTGATGGTTGATGATTTTACAAGGTGTGGAATTTCTGGCATCAAAAGATGAGGCTCCACAAGTAATCATTGAGCATATAAAGAAAGTTGACAAGGAAGCAAAGGCCAACAATGCAAGTGTGATTGCACTGAGAAGTGATAATGGAACAGAGTTCAGAAATGCCATACTTGAAGCATTCTGTAAAGAGAATGGTATTTCTCAGCAATTCTCAGCTCCAAGGACTCCACAACAAAACAGAGTTGTTGAGAGGAAGAATAGAACTCTAATTGAGGCTGCTAGAACAATGTTACTTGATGCAAAAATGCCTACATGTTTTTGGGCTGAGGCTGTAAGCACTGCATGCTATATCCAGAACAGAACCCTCATCAACAAAAACACTGGAAAGACACCTTATAATTTGATGACTGGAAAGAAGCCCACTCTAAAGTATGTTCATACTTTTGGAAGCAAATGCTTTGTATTGAAGGATAATTCTGAATATGTTGGAAAATTTGATGCAAAAGCATTTGAAGGAATTTTTCTTGGCTACTCTATGGAAAGAATTGCATACAAGGTTTATGTCATCAGTCAAAAGAAAGTTATGGAAAGCACAGATGTGACATTTGATGACAGCAAACTACCTGGATTAGAAGAAGCCAATGATGAAGATAAAGATCCATTGAAGTTTGATAATCTAGATGATTCTGATGAAGAGACTGAAACTGAAGTTGAAACTCGAGTTCAACAAACTCAAGTGAATGATGATACAAGAGAAGAAGTTGTGCCAAACAATAGTGAAGGAACAAGCATCCAAGACACACCTGTGAGTAGTGGCAACTTCACAGGGGGAGGAAATGAGAATGACCATGATGTGGATGATGAAGCAACATCAAGAATGAGAAATCAGGCTGAGCACTCAAGGAAATGGGATAGATCACACATTGCAGAGCAAATCATTGGAGATCCTAATGCAGGAGTAAGGACTAGGAGAGCAACTCAGAATGAGTGCCTCTATGGCTGTTTTCTATCACAAGTTGAGCCTAAGAAACTTGATGATGCACTGTTATTCAGATTGGATTATTGCCATGCAAGAGGAGCTGAATCAATTTGAAAGGAATAAAGTATGGGAACTTGTGCCTGCACCAAAGAACAGAACCATTGTTGGAACAAAATGGGTTCTAAAGAATAAGATGGATGAAGATGGTGTAATTATAAGGAACAAAGCAAGGTTGGTTGCAAAAGGATACTCTCAACAGGAAGGCATTGATTATGATGAGACATTTGCTCCTGTTGCTAGATTGGAAGCCATCAGAATATTCTTGGCATTTGCTGCTCATTCAAACTTTAAAGTATATCAAATGGATGTCAAGAGTGCATTTCTGAATGGAGAGTTGGAAGAAGAAGTTTATGTGCAACAACCACCTGGTTTTGAGGATCCACACTTCCCAGAATTTGTCTACAGATTGCTTAAGGCATTGTATGGACTTAAGCAGGCTCCAAGAGCATGGTATGATACTTTATCACAATTTCTTCTTGAAAATCAATTCACTAGAGGCACACTAGACAAGACATTGTTTTACAAGAAGCATGGTGATGATCTTATCTTAGTTCAGATCTATGTGGATGATATCATTTTTGGCTCTACAAATGAGAAGCTGTGTGAGAAATTTTCTAAACTCATGCAGAGCAGATATGAGATGAGTATGATGGGAGAGTTGACATTCTTTCTTGGGTTGCAAGTCAATCAAAGGAAGGATGGTATCTTTATCAGTCAGGCCAAGTATATCAAGGATTTATTGAAGAAGTTTGACTTGGAAGACTGCTCACCTGCAAAGACACCCATGGCCACTGCCACTAAATTGGATGAAGATGCTAAAGGCAAGAAAGTAAATATCTCAGTATACAGAGGCATGGTTGGTTCTCTACTCTACCTCACTGCAAGTAGGCCAGACATCATGTTTGCTACATGCTTGTGTGCAAGGTTTCAATCAAATCCAAAAGAATCACATTTGGTTGCTATAAAAAGGATCTTTAGATATCTGAAGGGCACTCCAAACTTGGGACTATGGTATCCTAAGGACACAGGGTTCAATCTGGTTGATTATTCTGATGCTGATTATGCTGGATGCAGAGTGGATAGGAAAAGCACCTCAGGTAGCTGCCAGTTTCTTGGACAAAGGTTAGTCTCTTGGTATAGCAAGAAACAACAATGTGTGTCAACTTCTACAGCTGAGGCTGAATACATAGCTGCTGGAAGTTGCTGTGCTCAAGTGCTTTGGATTAGAAATCAACTTAGAGATTATGGACTTGTGTTGGAAAGAATTCCAATCATGTGTGACAACACAAGTGCAATCTCTATAGTTGCCAATCCTGTCAATCATTCTAGGACAAAGCACATTGACATCAGATATCATTTCATAAGGGAACATGCAGCTAATGGAACCATTGAGTTGCATTATGTTTCTACAGATAAACAACTAGCTGACATATTCACTAAGCCATTAGATGAAGCCACCTTCACAAGGTTGGTTAGTGAGATTGGAATGCTGAATTCTTCAGATTCTGGCTAAGTGAATACAACATCTAGATTGTTGCAGCAGTAAACACTTACTTTATCTAAATTCTCAATATTTTTGGAGTAAGTGTTGGCTGAAATATGATTTATAAATATTTCAAATCTGTTGCATATTTTGAAAATCATATTCTCTTGTTAACTTGAAATTTCTATGAAATTTTGAGAAAATCACTGTTTGATTTGCTAGAATATTCGTGAATGAATATGGCTGGTAAATTTTAAAAAGATAGTGAAAATTGAGTTTCTATGAGTATAATTCGACAAGTCAGACTTCTCAAGTGATTCACTATTCGACATCTCTAACAAGTCTCATTAGAGCACTCTCGAGTTCTCGAATAGAGTCTTTTAGAGTTCTCGAATAGAGGTTTCCTTGACTTCTCGAATATAGTGTTTTAGTTCTCGACTGACTGAGTTCTCGAATACTATATTTGAGTTCTCGAATATAGTGTTTTAGTTCTCGACTGACTGAGTTCTCGAATACTATATTTGAGTTCTCGAATCATTTGAAAAGGCTGATTTCTCGCTGAATTTTAACCGATTTTGGATTTTTATTCAGAATTCAGAATTACTCATAAAAACATATTTTACCTAATTTAGATTTATTTCTAAGTTGGATAACTGCCAGCTGTGAGCTACAACCTGCTTGAGTTATCGAATAAGCCTTTCTTGACTTCTCGAATAGTTGTTTTCTACTTCTCGAATGCCTGACTTGTCGATACAGAACATACATCTATTCGACAATTCAAGTACTTCATACTTTTACAACTTCACATCTATTCGATTCATTTCATTCGATTTCTCAAGCATCCAAACTCCTCTGAAACCCTAACTGCAAAAGCTAAATTTCTTCTTCAACCTTCGATTTCTTCTATCTCTCTCTCACACAAATGGCAACAGTAAAGTTCAACACCAATTTCATTGCTCTAACTAGTGATGTTGAAGCACCCAATGCCAATTTCAAGTGCTTTGTGAAGTGGATGTCTGAATCGTACATTAAGAATGCTCTATCTGTTAATCCAACTCTGTACCTCGACATTCTAGAACAGTTTTGGCAGTCTGCTACAGTGGAGGTGGTGGCTCTTGACTCTGCAATATCCTCGTACATCATCTACTGCAAGATTCAAGACAAAAATCTCACTATCACCACAGAGGATATGAATGAGGCACTTGGGATGGGTACCAAAGGAGAGGTGTATGACCCACTTGCTACAAATGCTGAATTAGAAGACTTCTTTGATTTCATCAAATATGCAGACAGAATCAGTCTTGGGCACTTGAACAGGAAGCATTTGAGGAGGGAATGGAGTTATGTGTTTGCTACACTTCTTCAAGTCTTCACTGCAAGAAAATCTAGCTATGACCAAATCAGTACTCCTGCACAGCAAATAGGCTATGCCTTAGCTTATGGAAAGAAGATAGACGTTGGTCTCATCATTCTGCAGGAGCTGTATGGGAGACTTGGTAAGAATTCAGCCAAGAGAGGTAATGAAATTTTCTTCCCTCGTTTTATTCAATCTGTCCTTAATTTCTTAGATGATAAATTGATTGAATTAGATGGGATGAATAAAAATAGAATAGGCTATCCTAAATCCATGACCAAACTCATTTTTAGTAATTTGGAGACTAGGAATGATGTGGATGTAAGACTTAACATAACTCCCCATATGGAGAGTTTGTTTAGAACTTACCCCCACAACATGCCAACATTTGCCTCTAAGTCTGAGTTAGCTAAGCCCAAGCAAGTAGAACAAAATACTAACCCAGGGCTAGCTAACCAACCCTCTCAACCAAACACTGTACCAATTACTGAACCAACTGCATCATCCTCTCAAAAGGGTGATGTTAGTAAAAAGAAGAGAAAGGAAGTAATGTCTGCACCCTTGAATATCTTATGTGAAGCAGCATTAGCTGTTGAACTAGGTCTAGAAAGTGAGGAACCAGAGTCACCCTTACAAAGGCCAAAGAAGAAGAAGAAAACTAAGACCACCTCTTCAGTCACACAAATGGCTGAAGTTGTAAAATCAGGGGCAAACAGCTCATTAGATGTATCCTCTCAACAGGGTGCATCTATAGAATCAAGCATCCTCCCCAATGCACCTTCTTGTATTGAGTCAACACATGGGAGTGATAAGGCTGGCACTACACTGAGTGGAGAGCACATCACACTTGAAACTCCCTCTATCTCTCAGGGGGAGTTGCCAAAATCTACTCTACAAGACACTCCTTTTCCAGAATCTAACACTGAAATTTCTTTGGAACCTGCAACTCAGGCAACTGAGATGCAAGGCATTGATCATCAAGAATTCTTTTCTCTTGATGAGCCAATAATTTCAAGTGACTTAGTGCATGACACTTTGCTCACCACCCAGGACCCACATTTAGATGGTGAGGGAATGCATGCTGGGGCATATCCTAATGACACCATCACAAACACAGAGGCTTCACTAGTTTTTACTAGAGACTCTGTGCCTGTGTCAACTGCTGGTGTAACTCATCCCACTTCTGTGGAGACACCAGTAGTAGAGTCAATCCATCCGGTTACAGAAGTTGCATATGTAACTGAGGAGTCTAGTTTACCTAGCTCTGACTTTATGTCACAATGGCTGAAGCCTGTGCAACATGACAGTGCTTCAGGATCAGGGTCTGTTCCACAAAAATTGACGGTTGAAGCACTTCAAAGCTTAATTGTGGATCAGATTCCTGAGTTTGTAAAAATAGCTCAGAACCTTGTCACCTCCAACATCTCTAATCCAGACTATGAGGCCATCCTATTATGCCATAGGGATGATGTGGAGATGCAGAAGGCCAAGATTATTGATGATGCTGAGAGAGATGGCAATGCAGATGCCTGGCTGCAAGGAAAGTATGATGTAACTCTCAGTGAAGCACTTCAATATCTTAGAGAGGAATACATCACTTCACTGGGCTCCAATGCAAAATCCCTGTCTCCTGGTGAAGTGTATGAAGCTGTCAATGATTCCTACAAGGGTTTCCTCAAGGCTACACACTATCTTGGCAAGGGAGTCAAAACTGAAGTCAACAGGGTGTGTGACAAGACAACCACTTCAGTAGCAGAAGTAAAGAGGGCCTTTGATGCTAAATTTCCTCAATTAGACAGTATGGTCAAGGATCTCAAACACTGCAACACCACCTGCACCAAGATGGACAATGGCCTAGCCAAACTCACAGACACAGTCACAGGCCTAGGAAACAGATTTCAAAATCTATCTAACCAGACTACAGAGGCCAATGCTATGCTCAGGACACTGTTCAAAAATCAGTATGGAGACAAGCTGGTCACTGAAGTCCCTGTGCATGAAATGTCCAAGTCTGAAGTGAAAAGACTGCAAGATCAATCCTTAACTGGTTTCAAGGCCACTGCACTGCTCACCAAGGTTGATACTCTTGAAAGGGAGGTGATGTCTCTCAAAGAATCCAATGCCCATCTGGCAGGCAAGGTTACAAATCTAACTGAACAATTGAACACTCAAGCCACTACTACTGCTAATGTTCTTCTGGATCAACAATCTATGCTGTCTGCCATGATGAAGCACATGGGTATCCCTCTACTTGAAGAATCTTCAACTCCAAAGGCTCCTACTACTGCCTCTGTGCCTGACAACAAGCCTAAGGGGGAGAAGAGGATAACAAGGAACTCAAAATCTAAGGGGGAGCCTCAGACTAAGGGGGAGAAATCTCAAACCAAAGGCATTACAACCAATGACAGTGGCCAACCAAGAACTGCTAAGTCATCTCAGTCTGAGAAAACTACATCCAAGGATGACAAGCTGAAGAAAGTGGTTGTAGATGAAGTTGCCAAGCCATCCGAAACTGAAGGGAAGTCAGAGTATGAATTTGACATCCCTGACATTGCTAAACAATCCCTTCAATCTGAACCTTCAGAATTCAGAAATGTGCTTACTCAAAGGGTATGTCAAGAAACTGCAAACTCTAGACTATACCATGACATAGCCTTTTTGAAGCATCTACAAGAGTTAAGGAAAAGAGCCAATTTCCATTACTTTGACTACATCAAGCTTCTTGTGCAAGATGTGTTTCTAGTCACTGTAATGAGAAGAGAAATTGTGCAAACCAATCCCCATGCCATCATTCTTTCGAATGATAGAGAAATCTTAATTCACACTACCAAGAACCTCTTTCACATCCACATTGAAGCCTTTCAAATTCTGTCTAGCTCTGAACTTGGAACAATCATCAAGAAGATAGAAAGGAATAACTCACAAGACAATGATATGCTCAAAGAGATTCTCACCAAGTGCATGAAATCTCAACTGCCTCAAGTAGTTCCTCAGCCTCATTGTATTCTATATGAAAAGGATCAGGACATTGTTGCTTTCAGATTTGGCCAACATCTAAAACCAAACAACATGTCCACCATAAAGTTTCTGGCTGGAGTTCTACATTCAAGGAGTGGAAAATCTGAATCTGAAAAGGAGGCTCTTAACATTCCGGTGAAGTTTATCAACTCTCAATCAGACATCAAGCCTATTGCTCAAGGTGGAAAGTCAAATCAAGACAAGGATGATCATGATAAAAGTGGAAGCAGGGGTGGAGATCAAGGGAGATATAAGGGCAGTGATGACAAGAAGAAAAGGGATGATAAAAGCAGAAAGAAGAATGATGACAAGGGTGGAGAAAAGGTATATGAAAAGAAGAGTGGAAAATAGCAAGCCTTAGGCATTGCTGACAGTAACCTCACCACAACACAAGACTCTAAGTCTAGGGTGAATACTGTTAGTAGTGACCTAGCAAAATCTACATCTATGGCTTCTGCAACTGTTCTGCCACCTCAAGAAGAGAAGAAGATTCAAGTCAAGAAACCATCTGTGTGTTTCAAAAAGCAAACTGCTAATGGAATACTACAATGGTCTACAAACAAAGGTCACATGCTACTGCCAGGCAACCATGTAAAAAGGATCAAATTCAAACATGCTTTGGCAGAGATCATAAAGGCCATGGATGATAATGCAAGAAAGGAGAAAGAAAGAAAACAGAAAGCATATGATGATCTACAAGCCAAAGCAATGGAGATGGAATCAAATGAGAATGGCTAGTATTTCATCATACTGTAAGATTATTCATCTTGTGATTTCATTCATGTGCTCAATCAAATCTCATACCTGTACTTTTCAAGTTTTATCTTTATGTATGTTAGGCTTGTTATCAGACATGAAATTGTGACTAAGGGTCTCACTCACAATTTGGGGGAGATTGTTAGTTACAGAGGCATGCCTGTATACATCTAATAACAAGCCTAATTGTTTGTAATGCTTTGCATTACTTACATGACCTCTTAACTGAGGGAACCTCTAGTTGTAGAGTTTCTGTTTGTATTGTACTTGTAGTAGGCATCAAATCCTAGTTGTGTAACTGTACTTATAGAGTCTAGAATAATGCTTGAAAGAAGTTCAAAGGTTCATGCCTCAAGCAAGAAGATAAAGACTGTCAAATAATCACAGTTGGGATTCAAAGAAATGAAGAATTTGCCTAAGTACCAATTCGAGAAGTATATTTGTCTATTCGAGAAGTATATTTGTCTATTCGAGAAGTCAGGGATTCGATATCTCAAGACACTATTCGATATCTCTGAATACACTGTTCGATATCTCATTCGATATCTCAGAGATTCGATATGTCTATGTACTCTATTCGAGAACTCAGGAAGTCAACAAGTCAAAGTAGTATTCGAGTTCTCAAGGAGTCAACAAGTCAAAGTTCCATTCGATATCTCAAAGACTCAGAAAGCTATTCGATATCTCAAGGATTCGACAAGTCAAGTGTTCTATTCGACAACTCAAGGAATCCTGAAGAAAAGAGCTATTCGAGAAGTAATTCGATATGTCAATATAACAGTGTTCGAGAACTCAGAGTTATCGATCAAGTCAATTCTAGTTCTCGAATCAACTACTTAGTCACTTCTCGAATACATTCTTGGAGACAAAATACTGAAGAAATTGTACAAGTCAGAAACCTGCAACAAACCAATGCACTTTATGGACCACAATCTGTAACGTGCTTTGGAAAGCCTACAAGGAAGCTTGGAGAGATATAGAAGAGACAAGGAGCTAAAGAAGTGGATCTGAACAGGCTTTGCAAAGTCAAATCTGTAACCATTTGGACACTTACTCAAAAAGGATAGACAGACTAGAAAGTAATTTGTTCAGCTACCTTATTTGTAGTAAGTAGGGTGTATCCATGTTCTATAAGGATACAACCTCACTTCCTTAGTCAAAAAACTTAGTAACTTTGTGAGTCAAGTTTTTCATACACTGTAAGCTGTATCTCTCTGAGAAAAATGAAGCTGAGAATACTATCATTTGTATTCACAGATTGTAGCAACCTTTATCTAATAATACATTAGATTAAAGTGATATTGTGTTTTGTGTTATTCTTTATCCGTACCTTCAATCTTGCACACACAAACACTCTTGCTACATAGACTCAAAGAAGAAAAGTTCAAGAATCCATTCACCCCCCCTCTGTATTCTTTTATCGTATTCAATACTCAACAAAGCTAATAAAGTACATCTAATCATAGAGATGAAGAAGGAGAAACCCTAATTAGAATGTATGTAAAAGTAGCGCATCTATCTATCCTCCCTACCTACCTAAAACTAATAATTTCCCCAATAATAATATTTGATCCTATATTTAATAATAATAAAAGTCTTCTAATATTTTGATCAATAAACAAATAAATATCCATAACTGAATAGTACTCCCATGTAAAATTTGCAACCGACTTTTCACCTATATTTCTCTATTTCTGGGCTTTTTCAGTTGGACTTTTCTCTTTAACCCATCTCAGAATTAAAGAAAATTCTCTAAATTTCGTGTGGACTGTATGATCATCAAGATCCGATTTCTGGAACTCAAGATAGCGCCAAATAGTGTAGTACCCATGTAGTCCACTAATTCCGATTTTTTATCTATTTTATCTTCAAATTGGCTCTTTTTGCTCCAAAACCTTTCAAGTTATGGATTCTTTATTTCCTACAATAAAAAAAAATCTATTAAATAAAAATTAAAATCAATGCAAAACATAATAAATATGAGAATAAAATTATCTAAAATATATGTATAAATATATTCCATCAAAACCCTTTCATTTATTATCAATCTTTTGATTTATTATCGGGTTACTAAAAGAAATCCTTTTATTTATTATCAACCTTTTCATTTATTGTCAGGTTACTAAAAAAAAGTAGTGGTACATCTCTTAAAATGTATCTCAAATATATTCTTGAATAATATATGTCGTGTGCTTTTATTCATAAAACTCATATTTATGTACAAGAAATATTTCTCATTTATGAAAAAATATTCACTAATATGGTAACATCTCATCATTTGATGAGAACGATTTTGAAGACTGTATCATTTCCTAAAAGTTAAATTGAGAATTTTGGTATTTATCTTATTAACTAAAAGGGAGTTTGTTTAAAAAAAAAAACTAAAATGGAGTTGATACAATTTATATCCGAAGATAAATAATATGTTTTTGAATATTTTAGTGATTTAAATAAAATAATGAAACCATGAGTTTTGTACAACAGTATACCATATCTTTTTGTATTTCACGAAGGTGAATTTTCGATTTTTTTTATTAAAATCGAGACGAAATTAATCTTAACCTGTGTTCCAGATTTTTTTTACTGAAAGACAAGAAAAAAAAAAAGTTGAAAATTTGTTTTTTTTTTCATCTTGATCTCGGAAGACTTTTGTAAAAGAAAAATAAAAGATTTGAAAAGAAAATTCTTATATATATATTTTCAAAATCTTCTTCCCACTTTTTGAAATATTTAGAAAGGAAAAAAAAATTACCCATTTTTTATTCTTTTCCGTAGAACCCTTTAATAATTATCATAATTATTATACAATCAAATATTATAAAGGGTTTGATGTTCCTGAGGTTAACTCAAGAAAATTTGCTAAGATAACTAAAATTCTCCATATTAATGTACGGGGTACAATTGTAATTACATAATCTTTTTAGAAAATTATCAATATTTACAAAAATGTCATATATATTTACACTATAGGTATCCTGAGATAACCTCAGGAACTTTTTTCTCTATTATAAAATTAGGAAACCAAAAATAAAAATCTAATAAAGCAAAAAGTAAGAAGAGCGGTACGAACGTACGATTTCGCAGCTCAGCCCTTTGTTTCATATATCCTGCAAAAAATTGTAAAACAACAAATTATATAGTAACTCAACTTTCTCTTTTTCATTTCCTAATTTAGTTTTCGGAAAGTGTATTTAATTATTATTTTTAGCAATATAAAATTATAAACAGAAAAAGCCTAATGAAAGAAAAATGGCAACAAATCAAAATAAGGAGGGGGAAGAAGATGAAGAAGAAAAGCAAGTAACTGAAATACCCCTTGTACCCCAAAGCTTAATTAAATCAAACCCCGAAACTCCTAATCGCAATCTTAATCATAATTACATTTTTCCCTGTGAAACTAGCAGTTCCCCAAGCATGATCAACATTTTTCCTCCTGTTAATCACGAAAACCTTCGTCCTGAGCCTCCTGATCAATCCTTGCCTGATCATAATCCTTCCGAGGTTTCTGCGTCGCCTGGAGCTGAATTGGTTGTAAATGTAGTTCCGGATACCTGGTGGGATTTTGGGTTTAGTTATTTCAAATGTAAGGTTTATTCGTTTGTTTCGAGGCTTCGTGATCATTCCTCAGGATTGAGTGTTGGCGCGGCTGCGGTGATGGTGGCATTGTGGTGTTTGAGGGTGCAGAAGCAACGGAGAAGGCGGATGATCACGCGTAAGGAAAGTAGGGACCAATTGATTCGTGTTATTAAGGAGAAAGACGAGGTTTGTTTGTGATTTTGGTTTGTTAGGGTTTAATTTGGAAGAATTGGTGTGAAGGTGTTTGTTGAATTGTCCCAACTAACTTACTAACTAACTTTTGGTTTTGCAGAAGATAAGCACGTTATTGCGGCAAGTTGCGCAGATGAATGAGATATTGCTGGGTTTATACACCACGAAAGGACGAACAACGTGAAGATCATGGTCTTGTTTTTATTCCGGCTTTGGGGGTAGACGAACAACGTGAAGATCATGGTCTTGTTTTTATTCCGGCTTTGGGGGTTTATACACCACGAAAGGACGAACAACGTGAAGATTATGGTCTTCTTTTTATTCATTTTATTCAGGCTTTGGGGGAACGCGGTATGCCTGTGTTTGAGCATGTATTATTTGTGCATAATTCATCTCTCTACTAAATCGCAACAAGGGGAATGTAATGGTCTACTTTGTTGATGAACTATTTTTTAGCTCAACATTTTCCTCCATTTCTCCATATATCAAGACATCCATTCTCAAGAATAATAACAGGGGAAGTTTTAAACATCATACTGACATTATCGTTAATCGTCGGAAAACAACCTTTCAAATGCTCCCAAGACATACCACGTCTGATTGGTTTAGACATTTAGTGATCAAGTTTAGTTTGATAATCATATTAGCATTGAAAACTCATAAATCATAATCACAAATGAATATCTTATCTGTAAATGTACCATAGGGACATGTAAAAGTTGTCTTTTCTTGATCATTCGGATGGATAGGAATCTAGAAAAATCCATTCACCCCCCCTCTGTATTCTTTTATCGTATTCAATACTCAACAAAGCTAATAAAGTACATCTAATCATAGAGATGAAGAAGGAGAAACCCTAATTAGAATGTATGTAAAAGTAGCGCATCTATCTATCCTCCCTACCTACCTAAAACTAATAATTTCCCCAATAATAATATTTGATCCTATATTTAATAATAATAAAAGTCTTCTAATATTTTGATCAATAAACAAATAAATATCCATAACTGAATAGTACTCCCATGTAAAATTTGCAACCGACTTTTCACCTATATTTCTCTATTTCTGGGCTTTTTCAGTTGGACTTTTCTCTTTAACCCATCTCAGAATTAAAGAAAATTCTCTAAATTTCGTGTGGACTGTATGATCATCAAGATCCGATTTCTGGAACTCAAGATAGCGCCAAATAGTGTAGTACCCATGTAGTCCACTAATTCCGATTTTTTATCTATTTTATCTTCAAATTGGCTCTTTTTGCTCCAAAACCTTTCAAGTTATGGATTCTTTATTTCCTACAATAAAAAAAAATCTATTAAATAAAAATTAAAATCAATGCAAAACATAATAAATATGAGAATAAAATTATCTAAAATATATGTATAAATATATTCCATCAAAACCCTTTCATTTATTATCAATCTTTTGATTTATTATCGGGTTACTAAAAGAAATCCTTTTATTTATTATCAACCTTTTCATTTATTGTCAGGTTACTAAAAAAAAGTAGTGGTACATCTCTTAAAATGTATCTCAAATATATTCTTGAATAATATATGTCGTGTGCTTTTATTCATAAAACTCATATTTATGTACAAGAAATATTTCTCATTTATGAAAAAATATTCACTAATATGGTAACATCTCATCATTTGATGAGAACGATTTTGAAGACTGTATCATTTCCTAAAAGTTAAATTGAGAATTTTGGTATTTATCTTATTAACTAAAAGGGAGTTTGTTTAAAAAAAAAAACTAAAATGGAGTTGATACAATTTATATCCGAAGATAAATAATATGTTTTTGAATATTTTAGTGATTTAAATAAAATAATGAAACCATGAGTTTTGTACAACAGTATACCATATCTTTTTGTATTTCACGAAGGTGAATTTTCGATTTTTTTTATTAAAATCGAGACGAAATTAATCTTAACCTGTGTTCCAGATTTTTTTTACTGAAAGACAAGAAAAAAAAAAAAGTTGAAAATTTGTTTTTTTTTTCATCTTGATCTCGGAAGACTTTTGTAAAAGAAAAATAAAAGATTTGAAAAGAAAATTCTTATATATATATTTTCAAAATCTTCTTCCCACTTTTTGAAATATTTAGAAAGGAAAAAAAAATTACCCATTTTTTATTCTTTTCCGTAGAACCCTTTAATAATTATCATAATTATTATACAATCAAATATTATAAAGGGTTTGATGTTCCTGAGGTTAACTCAAGAAAATTTGCTAAGATAACTAAAATTCTCCATATTAATGTACGGGGTACAATTGTAATTACATAATCTTTTTAGAAAATTATCAATATTTACAAAAATGTCATATATATTTACACTATAGGTATCCTGAGATAACCTCAGGAACTTTTTTCTCTATTATAAAATTAGGAAACCAAAAATAAAAATCTAATAAAGCAAAAAGTAAGAAGAGCGGTACGAACGTACGATTTCGCAGCTCAGCCCTTTGTTTCATATATCCTGCAAAAAATTGTAAAACAACAAATTATATAGTAACTCAACTTTCTCTTTTTCATTTCCTAATTTAGTTTTCAGAAAGTGTATTTAATTTATTTTTTTTAGCAATATAAACAGAAAAAGCCTAATGAAAGAAAAATGGCAACAAATCAAAATAAGGAGGGGGAAGAAGATGAAGAAGAAAAGCAAGTAACTGAAATACCCCTTGTACCCCAAAGCTTAATTAAATCAAACCCCGAAACTCCTAATCGCAATCTTAATCATAATTACATTTTTCCCTGTGAAACTAGCAGTTCCCCAAGCATGATCAACATTTTTCCTCCTGTTAATCACGAAAACCTTCGTCCTGAGCCTCCTGATCAATCCTTGCCTGATCATAATCCTTCCGAGGTTTCTGCGTCGCCTGGAGCTGAATTGGTTGTAAATGTAGTTCCGGATACCTGGTGGGATTTTGGGTTTAGTTATTTCAAATGTAAGGTTTATTCGTTTGTTTCGAGGCTTCGTGATCATTCCTCAGGATTGAGTGTTGGCGCGGCTGCGGTGATGGTGGCATTGTGGTGTTTGAGGGTGCAGAAGCAACGGAGAAGGCGGATGATCACGCGTAAGGAAAGTAGGGACCAATTGATTCGTGTTATTAAGGAGAAAGACGAGGTTTGTTTGTGATTTTGGTTTGTTAGGGTTTAATTTGGAAGAATTGGTGTGAAGGTGTTTGTTGAATTGTCCCAACTAACTTACTAACTAACTTTTGGTTTTGCAGAAGATAAGCACGTTATTGCGGCAAGTTGCGCAGATGAATGAGATATTGCTGGGTTTATACACCACGAAAGGACGAACAACGTGAAGATCATGGTCTTGTTTTTATTCCGGCTTTGGGGGTAGACGAACAACGTGAAGATCATGGTCTTGTTTTTATTCCGGCTTTGGGGGTTTATACACCACGAAAGGACGAACAACGTGAAGATTATGGTCTTCTTTTTATTCAGGCTTTGGGGGAACGCGGTATGCCTGTGTTTGAGCATGTATTATTTGTGCATAATTCATATCTCTACTAAATCGCAACAAGGGGAATGTAATGGTCTACTTTGTTGATGAACTATTTTTTAATGCACAACTACTTGTTAGCTCAACATTTTCCTCCATTTCTCCATATATCAAGACATCCATTCTCAAGAATAATAACAGGGGAAGTTTTAAACATCATACTGACATTATCGTTAATCGTCGGAAAACAACCTTTCAAATGCTCCCAAGACATACCACGTCTGATTGGTTTAGACATTTAGTGATCAAGTTTAGTTTGATAATCATATTAGCATTGAAAACTCATAAATCATAATCACAAATGAATATCTTATCTGTAAATATATAAGTGTGTCATATAATTGCAAGCAATATTTTCTGAATTTGTTAACTTGCAGTTCAACAATACCTTGGAAAATACAGGTCCACATTGGTCGAAAAGTGGTACAATCATATCAGTAGAGCCTTTGCCAACTAATACATTGGACTATAAACATTGCATTGCAACTTCATCCTTCCATGAGCCTTTGCCAACTAATAAATTGGCCTATAAACAATACATTGCAACTTGATCCATCCATGTACTTGCTCTTCGTTTAAATATGGATGCATCACTTTCCACATGGAGAGGTTGCTTCAACACCTCCGCGATTTAATGCATTGGGACCTTAGCTGGTAAAACTAATTGTCAGGGACCTTGCTGGCTTGTTGGTATGTATAGTTGTAAGGATTACTGGGAGCAATCAACTAATCAAGCAAAAAAAGAAGAATTGTATAGTGGTCCTCAGCTTGAAAGCCGTTATTGCAAGCAGTTAACATTTTCAAATGAATAAAATCACTTAAAAACATCAGTATCATGCTGTGGGGTGTTTGAGGGATTCACGGACCCAACAGACAACATACTCGTATACTTGAAAGAACTAGTAGATGAATGAAGATTTCTGAAAGATGCGAAGTAGAACAATATATACGTCTTACTTGAAAGAATATCTGATTAATTTGAAATTGCTGATTGAGATCCAAGTATCACAACACATGAACTGAAAAATGAATGCCACAGCAGGTTGCCCCTCTCTGTATCTGGTTTGGTGGTGGAATATTTCTATACACATATAAGTAGCCTTTACAATTAATTAGGTCATCATATAACCCTGTCGCTCACACCTGAACCCCAATTTTCTAAGATTTCATGGACTCGTGTAAAGCTCACTTTGTTCACCCATTGCTCCCATAGTTCAGCAGGAACATACTAAAAGTAAAGCCTACATTAGAAGTATGTGGCTCACACCTGAACCCCAATTTTCTAAGATTTCATGGATTTGTGTAAAGCTCACTTTGTTCACCCATTGCTCCCATAGTTCAGCAGGAACATACTAAAAGTAAAGCCTACATTAGAAGTATAAATGCATCAAAGAAGAGTGTGCATGCATCAAAGAAGAGTGTGCATGCCATGGCCAATATTAAAATATATTTCTCTTACTCTCCAATCTACACGAAGTGAAATTATACATCTGTGATTAAAAGGGTTTTCAAATTTTATAATAAGGATCTGAATTACGACACTTCCCAGAATTTTTTAACACCGGTGAAGAGAAGAAGAAAGAAGCCTGAAGAAAAGAAAGAAGAATCTGAAATGAATATATTTTTTTTATAGATATAGAAAATGACATCTGTAGAATATTATCCCACTTTTGGGTGTAAGGTTTTGGAAGGAATATTAAGAAAATTGTCTCTTCTCTTTCATTTCTCTCATAAAAATACCCGGGAACATGACAAGAAGAAAATATAGTTATAATCATTTTCTTTCCTCTTCCCTCCGCTCCAAAACTCAAAAGCCATATTAACTTAATGGAACACAACAGAAGAGACAAAACCACTCTTGTTACTCTTACCACAAACCAATCAACACAGAACTGAGAACACCGAGACACTACAGTGAAGAGCAAAAGAGAACTACGGTCACAGCTACCTGTTCTCAAACTAGCTCAAATCAATCCATATGGAACAATGAAATGCAAATCAATTTGATCAGCTAAACAATTTGAGAAAGCATATGATTAAGCAATAAAGGGCTGACATATAATGAGAAAACTATGTCCACAGCATCATCTTCGCTCAATCATTTTCTCCTCGTATATCATTAACTTATTCCATGTTCAGAGTATCAAGGCTGACATGAGAGAAATGCTACATACTATCATCATAAAATTGGCGAAAGTGAGTTCTTTGCTGTATACATACCTACATAAACTTGAAAAACTAATAAGACCTGAACTTTATTGACACCTATACTTTAAGTTATGTGCTTTATGCAAATACTACATACAGGTTTGAAGTTAATTTCTTCACTAAATGTGGCAGAATGGGTAACCTCACTCTACAACAATTCAGGGGTAAAATGACATCAAATTTATGTTTTATGAACAAATATTTCTAATTTGGCCTTTTTATAAAGAAAAAATAATTAGTTCTATCCTTAAACAAAAGTAAAATGCATAATGAACAACCTTTAAATGTAATGAAAGTAAAATCTGAAGGTGAATAAATGTAATAGATTACCTAAAGATAATCAATGGTTGAAGATAGCTTATAAGCTAGCCTTTTGATCCACTATATTTATGTGTTGAATGTCGAATATCATATCGATCTACATACTCCAAAGGAGTAACTGACTCGTTTCTAGTTCTCTTGATCTTTGGGCTCAACAAACCCCTATGCCTAAAACCATAAAGCTGGATAACCTGGTTGTCAGCAAAATTAAACGCCCTCTCCATACTTTTTATGCACTTCTCAACCGCGTAATCCCCATAGCTCCCACAAGGTTTGCAACCCACAAAATGTGTCACAAACGGCCACCTCTCATCACCTAATCCCGGATGATACTTTTCAATCATCTCCTCATACCTATCCACCAACCCTTGCCAAAACCCATGCAAATAATACGAATTCTCAACAAACACTTTATTCATCCACTTATCCTTCTGTGAAATCAACAAGTATATCAACGCAGACTGATCATCAGCCTCAAATGCAGGTCTCCCTTTCAAATTCGCCGTCAAAACCCTCCCCGCCTCATCACGAATCGGACCTTTCGGACCCATTGGAGCCCAAACATCCAACAAATCCAAAGACCACTGACAATTCCTAAACAAAAAACTCCCCGTATTCAACGCAATCCACGATTTCTGATTAAACAACAAATCAGGGTACCCATGAATCACCATATTATACCTGTCATACTTACTATACGGAATCTCAAACACCATATCAGTAAACCAAGCATCACTATCCATCCACCAAATCCATTCCACTTCAGGATGAGACAACATTAGTTTCCGAATCAACGGCAATTTAGCCCAATAACCAGCTAACTCCTTATCCAAATGAGCCATATTATACACAATCTCAATACCATGTAACCTACAATAATCAATCTTATTTTTAATAGCTTTCAACAAATAATGATCACCAATCGGGTTATCACAAGGCCCCGGTGGAGAACCGGTAACAAGCAAAACTCTGGGTTTCCCATTAACCCGAGTCGAAAACCCGGGGTTTTTCTTCAACCACATTCTCCTATCACCATCCCAAGACTTAATCTTAGGTCCAAGACTATAAGTCTCATTGATAAACATATCATGTTGTTGTTCAACCGGGTCATTTTCATCAGCCGGGTCATACCCGGATCGGATCTCAGCTAAGATCCGATTAGTCTCTTGAATAAGATTCTGATTATCTAATTCAGAGTCAGTTACAAGATTACCAAGACCAATAGTGCCACGCAAGACAAGAATAGTGACAAAGCCACAGAGGATGGTGATTTTAATGTTGTTGAAGGTTTTGTGGATCTGACGGTTACGAGGATTGGTTGTGGGGCGTCTGACGGCGGTGACATTTGAGGCGGCGGTGGAAGGTAAGTGAGTTGAACTCGCTCGTTTCTGAGCCGCGAACGATTCACCCACCATAATATAAATAAGATAAATTAAATTTGTATGTAAAAGAGAGTGAGGGGTTAAGAATGTGGAGGAGTGACACTCCCGGTGTTTACGCAATTCCGGTTACATATATACATACAGAGACGGAGACATACAGTCGAGTGCTGTATCGAAAATTGTAGAGACATTTGTATGCATCCTAAATATGGGGTACGTTCAATGGCAAACATTTGCCATTTAACTATTACATAACATATGGCTCCATCCAACGGTCCTGATTTAAAAAAAAAATTACACCGTACCGCAGAAACTTTCCGCGGTACGGAGAAATTACAAAAAAGTCCTCACTGTTCACGTACCGCAGAAAGTTTCTGCGGTACGGTGAACAGTAGATTTTTGATGTGAAAACAGGGGGCAGTTTTGTAATTACCCCGTACCGCGGAAAGTTTCTGCGGTACGGTGTAAATTTTTTTTTTAAACCCCAACCGTTGGATCAACGATCCAACGGCTGGGACATCATATGTTATGTAACAGTTCCCTGGCAAATGTTTGCCAGGGACCGTGCGCCCCTAAATATATGATGAACGGAATTTTAAAAAATACTGTAAACCAGTGTATGATTTCAGAAAAAATAAAAAAAAATAAACAATGTATAGATTTTTTTTTTTGAGTAATAAACAATGTATAGATAGAAAATTAAAGAGAAAAATACTAGTAGTACCGGAATTTTGGGGAAATAAAAAAGTATGAGAATATTATATGCATATTTTAATGGTGTTTTGTTCATTGGGATTTTTATATATGTATGCGAGGACAAAAAAAGTACGATTATAAAAAATTTAACTTTAGAGAAATGTTCTTATTCGTGATCGATTCCTTCTTTTTTACTTTCGTATTCCATTCAGAAAGGATAAATTTAGAAATATTACAATAATAATAAATATATTTGAGATTTTATTTTATTAAATATTTAAAGTTATACATAACCAAGATCTTCTTCTCCAATAATAAAATGTTATGGAACCTCCCTCCGTCATTTCCATTTCTCATCATTTCAAAATTGGATGTTTGGTCCGCATTTTAAGGTGAATTTTAAGGATAATTGCATAACTTATTTTTGAAATTTTCTTTTTTTGTATAAAAATAGATCAATCCTATTTTTATACAAAAAAAGAAAAGTTTAAAAATAAGTTATGGAACTATCCTTAAAATTCACCTTAAAATGCGTGCCAGAAAGTGAAAAAAAAATGTAAAGAAATGGAAAGGACGGAGGGAGTATTTTTAAAAACAGTTCGTGGCACTTATATGATGTGCGAGTTATATTTGTCATATCTATTTTTATAAGTAGGAAATTTTTGTGGAGTACTAATTTAATTGAAGTATTTAAAGTATATATATGTTTTGTATTCAAAATATTTTAAAATTTATTATTTTGAAAACCTTGTTATATAAATATCATAATTACATTGATAATCTTTTTTTTTTTTTTTGAAACAAAGAAGAACTTTTCATTAACTCATAGAAAACTCAGAAACAATGGTCTCCAACACATTCAATGGAGGAGACGAGAACAATTTGTAGCTATCTAGCTCACAAGGGACACGCGCCATCAAATGCGCCGCCTCGTTCGCTTGCTTTCTAACATAGTGTAAGGATAAATCAGATCTAATACGCATGATATCACGACAGAGCTCGAAAACATCCCCAATCTCAAGCTGATTAGTTATGTTCTTACAGATGACATTGACTGCAAGCAGAGAATCACTCTCTATCTGGATAACCTGACCACACCGAGACAACATCCATAATAATGCCTCACTAATGCCAATGGCTTCTGCTTCCAGGGCAGTTACTACTCCAGGCAAGTGCACGCATTTTCCTTGAAGAAACTGACCACCAGAGTCCCTCAAAACCATACCAACGCTAAACGAGTTACTCCCTTGAAGAACAGATGCATCCACATTAAGTTTTAAACACCCCTCCAAAGGTGGCACCCATTTCCGATTTTGCAACATCTGATTACTATTGGCGCCTACCAATGAGACCTGCTTCCTGGATTGCACTTCTCTCCATTCCGATATTTGCCTCTTACTTCCTTCCATGGCCAGTAAGGGGCTTAACACCTTATTATCCCACACTTTCAGATTGCGGGCATACCAAACACCCCATAAAACAGTGGCAATTCTAATAGCCTCCTCACTCGTAGCTGTAGCAAGTTTCTGCAGAACCCAACTAGGAGCAAACTCCACCTCCCTCATGTCATACGTAGAGTTCATGATCCTCCAACACTCTGATGCATATCTGCAATCAAAGAACACATGAAGCAGGTGCTCCACATCCACATTACACATAGGACACAAGATTGTGACATTAACTCCCTTCCCCCTTAACCTATTTCTCACAGGTACATTATTTCTACAGATTCTCCACAAAAACATCCGGACCTTATGAGGAACTTTCAAAGACCACAACTTCTTCCAACCTGCAGATTGCATATCTCCATGAAGAGGTACATTTTGATCCCACCACATCCTATAACCTGATTTAGCACTGTAAACACCGTCACTCGTGTGTACCCAAGCTAAACGATCCCTTGCCTGCAGACTTTGGGGAATTCGTAGTGCAAGGATGATTTTAGCATCAATATCTTGGAAACAGTTTTGAACCAACTGAGTATTCCATTGCTTGAAGTCTGGTAGAAAGAAATCGCACACTTTTTCACACCTCGTACTATTCGTATGCCAATCTTCCACACAAAAATCAAGCTTCGGTTTTAACCAAGCATCAGAGAATGCATTTATCTCCTTACCATCTCCTAAAACCCAACGAAAGCCTTTACTTATACCCTCTTTAGCCTGCCAAATCCCTGACCAAATGAAACTAGAACCCCCTCCTCGACCAGCCTTTAGGATACTAGTATTTAGAAAGTAACGTGCTATGAACACTCTTGAAACCAGAGAATCCGGTTTATTAATAAACTGCCACACATGCTTACCAAGAAGAGCAAGGTTAAACCCATATAGATCACGAAACCCCAACCCTCCATTCCCTTTAGCCATGCTAAGATTTCTCCAAGAATGCCACCTTAGACCTCTAGTAGCTGCAGAGTTTGTCTTCCACCAATACCCATTCATCATATTCTCTAACTCCGTACATAAAGATTTTGGAATCAAAAAACACGACATACAATAACTTGGAATGGCTTGTGCAACATTCTTGAGCAATATTGCCTTCCCTGCTTTAGACAGAAGCTTAGAACTCCAGCTCTGAATACGCTTCCCTACACGATCTTTCAGAAATGAAAACACTCTCTTCTTCGAACGACCAATCAACGATGGGAGCCCTAAATACTGCCCCTGACTTAAATCATTACTGACCCCCAACAACCTTTCAAACTCCTCTTGTTTATCTCTTCTGACATTAGCACTAAAGAAAATGCCCGATTTTTGATAATTAATTGATTGACCGGACAAGAGCTCATACCTTACCAAAAGAGCCTTCACTTCCTCCACTTCAGCTGACTGTGCCTTAAAAAACAAGAATGAATCATCTGCAAACAGCAGATGAGTGATTGCAGGCGCC
Source organism: Kitagawia praeruptora (assembly GCA_037693485.1). Lineage (NCBI taxonomy): Eukaryota > Viridiplantae > Streptophyta > Magnoliopsida > Apiales > Apiaceae > Kitagawia > Kitagawia praeruptora. The sequence goes on from CM075350.1 coordinate 125,443,178, forward strand.
CCTGGACTAACTTTGCAACCACTAATTCGACCAGCAGCAGCTGCTTCCCTCAAAGACGACGACAACCCTTCTACACACAGAAGAAAGAGATAAGGCGACAGAGGGTCCCCCTGCCTAAGCCCACAACTTGGGTTTATAGGACCAATACTGGAGCCATTGAAACATACTGAGTATGAAACCGTGGAGACACAAAGCATGATCCATGAGATCCACTTGCTACTAAACCCCATTTGTGTCATACGCTCCTTTAAAAAAGACCAATCAACCCTATCATACGCTTTACTTACATCGAGCTTAAGAGCAATTTCTCCTTCCGACCCAAAATTTTTCCTTTTCATGAAATGAAGCACTTCAAACGCTACAAGCACATTATCAGAGATGTTCCTTCCGGGCACAAAGGCCGATTGATTCTCAGAAATAAGACTAGGCAAAATATTTTTCAGCCGATTAGCAAGAACCTTAGCAAGGATCTTATACAACACTTGTTACGACCAACTCAACACGCAAGTGCACGTGATCTCAAGTAATACAGATAGCAAATAAGGTTCGTTCCTACAGGGACTCGTTGTATTGTCTAGCTACTCACTCACCAATGTATGATTGTTTTTCAATGCTAAAACAAATAAATAAGTGGATTGTTGTTATCACTAAAATTTATCTAAGGAATTTAACTAATTATCAACTACTTAAACTGAGATTTGTATCGAATTACTTATGCAAATAAAACATGGGAATTTAGCTTCTTTAAACAATCCATCTATGGTCTCCAAATCCCTAGCCTTGTTCATGTGATTTATTAACACCTGATCGAACACACGAAACTGATATAAGCCAACTTCCGTTAAACAAATACCATCCTAAACAATATCCACAATAAAGATAGAAATCATTTAGTCTCCCAATTATGCCAAGTCTTCATATGTCTATAAAGAATTAAACATAATGGTTGAGGTGCAAGCATTCAATTGATCACGTAGTCGTCATAAAACAGTTAGAGTTACGACACTAATTACGAATGATAATTATCACGCATAAACCTACGCTAACATGGCAAGTTCTAAACTCTTGTATTCACTTTCGCTTCAACAAGAATTAACACACAATTACAGGAGTTAGCTACTCTCCTATAACGAATTAAAACAACCATGGTAGGATATCACATCAATCACACTATAGGCATCAAGAAGATTCAACGCATAGAATTCACGAATAAGTCCACTAAACCCCCATGACAACGAATTAGTTCATGATTGAACTAATCATCATCATGGGTTCCAATGAAAACATGATAGAAGAAAACAAATAATGACTGAAATTAATATCAAGGGTTTTAAAGAATACACCAAAGTCAAGCATCCACAACTAGGAAGAATACAAGAATAATGTTTAACAATCTTCTTCCTCCTGCTTGTGCTAAAAGACTACGTACATAAAACAAGCTATATCTCCTTAGGGTTTTCTTTTTCTTCCCCTATATGGGCCTCCAGGTGCTAGTACAAAAGAATGTTTTTTAATTTATTTTTAAATCACACAAAACAAATCAGGAAACGGGTCAGCCGAACCGGCGACGCGGCGCCGTCCACAAGTACAAAATGGGCGATGCGGCGCTCTAGCTTAACCCACGGCGACGCGGCGCCCTGATCCAATGCAAAACCGGCGACGCGGCGCCCTAGTGTCTGTCCAGCACAAAATTTTTCCTTTCCTTGATTTCGACTCCGTTTTGCATTTCGATTGCTATGCTTCGTTCCTCTAACACCTGTGATTGATTTCCCTACACAATACCCTTAAAAGAGATCAAAAATACCACAACTCAAGTACAAACCATCGTTTTAAGCCAAATGGAAACGTTCTAAGTAGATAAAATACCCACTTATCACACCCCCAAACTTAAACCGATGCTTGTCCTCAAGCATAACAAACAAAATATTTACAACTACCTAGTACCACTTCCGTAGGTGATCACGGTTGCATTTAGCATATGCAACAAGCCCTTTAAACCCCTAGGCAGCCCTAGTGGACGAGTAAGGTCTCGTGAGGGCCTATAGTGAATGTACCCACAAAATCCATCTAATAATGCAACTAACAATGCAACTAACTACATGAATGCAACTATATGAAAATGCAACAATCCCCTTTAAACTGACCAAAACCAACTAGCAACCAGCTGCCTCAAAGAATGCAACTAAATCCGAATAGAGCTCGACTAAGCCCCCGTATACTAACAATACATGAACAGAAACGTGTGTGTGTGCAATGCTCATCAGAAATGCTCCCAACACTAGGTCAAAAATCATACCTATCCTTCGCCAAGACAATCACAGGTTTATAACAGAATAGACTGTAGACACTTCATAACCTAGGAACACCACCATCCTTATTCAAGTTAACCAAGAATTCATGCTTTATTACTACGACACTAAATACTATCAATACTACGCATGCTTATTTAACCGTGCAATGAGTGAGACCCCAAAAGGCTTATACAATAATACCCATGTAGCGAGTGTTAGGTCAGCAGGATCCCATACTATAAAAGCCTTAGGTCACTAGGACTAAGTCCCCTCAGACTTAATAACTCGAGTATTAAAGAGCTCACTCTGGTTAATTTTGCATTTAACTTATTTACATGACTCTTTTTTTTCTTTTTTTTTTCTTTTCTTTCATTTTTTCATTTTTTTCTTCTTTTTTTTTTTTTATGTATGCAATCTGGAACGAGAATTCTCAATTCCAACCCTAGACTACTCATATAAAAATGAGCCGGCTACTAGCCGTTTGACGCCTAGCCATTATTGACCAAAATTAACACTAGCATGAAATCCATGGTGTCCCCCAAACTTAGACTTTATTGCTCCTACGTCATCAAGGGAATAACGAAAATTCTAAATATAATCAAGTGATTAAATCTCAAAACAACCAAACAAGCATGACCTCAACCTAGCCCAAAAGCAAACAATGAGACTGTGTAAAGATTTTGTTTCTGAAGCATGTAAGTCAATTTCATAAGAACTATAAATCAACCCTCTATTTATCATTACCACACTCAATTAGACATCTACCTACCAATCAGAATTAGCTCGTTCTAAGGGATCATGAAAAATGCTATGCAACGCAAATGCAAATGCAACTATATGAACATAAATATCACAATAAACAGAATGTCCTATATGGCATACAATTATGCAACAATATTATGAACGCAACTAAACTAACACATGCAATATATAATATATAATTCCTACATGAACAATTGGTACAACAAACACTACTAATACTCAACCACCCCCAAACTTAGAATCTTCAATGCCCCCATTGAAGGTAAAGAATAGTATAGAGAACATACCTAGTTAACGGCAAGATCACCTTCCTCGGGTGGTAAATAATGAGATCCAAACACTGGCCAATCAATCAAACCTTTATAATGAGGAACGCCGCCTGACCATTCCTCCAATCTCTCAAAAGTAGCTTTAACAAAATCTACATTAGGTGGCCGAATCCGCTCGTCATAATCCCACCTCCAGCGATACATCAAGGGGTTAAGCTCAAAAGAAGGAGCTTCTTCAAAAGAAGATTTAAGCCGCACCCGAGAATCCCAAAGATCGACCAAACCAAGCGACTCATGCGAACTATCACCCTCTGCAATCTCACTTATATAACCCAAATTTCTGTGATGAGAAACGCCGCCGGGCCATTCCTCCACTCTCGTAAGAATAGGACTATCAAAGTCAACAGAAGTATGAACAATGGACTTCGAACAAATAGCGTTCAACTCATTTAACATCTCACACTCTAACAAAACATCTTCCTCGAGAAAAGAATCAATTTCATTATCCTCAAGAATACGAAGTTCTTTATTGCTCCCATATTCTAACAAAACATCTTCCTCAAGAAAAGAATCAATTTCATTATCCTCAAGATCCATCAGCAAAACATCTTCTAAAGAGTCTTTCTTCAACAGCTGATCAAACTCCTTACTTTGTCCTTTATCAACCAATTCCACCCTAAAACACTCTTCATCCAATGGGAGCTTCATTTCTTTGAACACATTAAAAGAAACAGTCTGATCTTGCACTCTCATTGTGAGCTCTCCTTTTTGCACATCGATCAAGGTTCTACCCGTAGCCAAGAACGGTCTCCCCAAGATTATGGGAATCTTCTTGTCTTCCTCGAAGTCAAGAATAACAAAATCGGCTGGAAAGATAAGCTTGTCGACTTTCACCAAAACATCCTCAACTATCCCTCGCGGATAAGTAACAGAACGGTCAGCAAGTTGTAGAGTCATGGTAGTGGGCTTTGGCTCTGGAAGACCAAGTTGCATGAACACTGATAAGGGCATGAGATTAATACTTGCACCCAAATCACACAAACATTTGCTGAATGAGATGTCTCCAATAGTGCATGGAATGGTGAAGCTTCCCGGATCCTTCAACTTAGGAGGCAACTTTTGTTGCAAGATGGCACTACATTCCTCCGTCAAGGCAACGGTCTCTAGCTCCTCAAGTTTCAATTTCTTCGAGAGAATACCCTTCATGAACTTCGCATAGCTCGGCATTTGCTCAAGAGCCTCCGCGAATGGTATGTTAATCTGTAGCTTCTTGAATACATCCAAGAACTTAGCGAATTGCTTGTCTAACTTTTGCCTTTGAATTCGTTTTGGGAATGGAGGAGGTGGAAACACCTTATCTTCTACTTCTTTTTGAGAATTAACACTCTTGTGAATGATAGGAGTTGAAGGAGTAGCATTAGGAAGCAAATCAGAACCAGAATCGACCTCAACTGAAAAGTCACATTTTTCCTCCAGAGAGCACGGCGACGCGTCGCCGATTTTATACTGTGAGGCGGCGCCGCGGCGCCGTAGTGCCTGCTCAGGATTTTCAATTTTTTCCTCGGTTGCTTTTTCTTCGTTCTGACCTTGTAGATTTCTTCCTGATCGTAATGTTATTGCTTGAACTTGTTCCTTTTGATCTTTCTTGCCTGGATTCACCTCTGTGTCACTCGGAAGCGTTCCTGGTTGACGGTTCAACAAAGCATTGGCTAGCTGGCCAATTTGATTCTCTAAAGTTTTCAATGACACCGCCTGACTCTTATACATCATTCGAAGCTCTTCCAACTCCGACTTCTCAGACTGATTCAATGAATTCCCTTGAGGTGGCTGAAATCCTGGTGGATTGAATGGTTGCCTTGGAGCATAAGGAGGTTGTTGAAAGTTCTGATTATACGGCCTTGCATTGAACTGCTGATTTTGTGGTTGAACACCACCCTGATTGTTGCTCCAACTGAAGTTAGGATGATTCCGATTGTTGGGATGATAAACATGGGGTACTGGCTGCTGAGCTCTTTGAAAATTTCCAACAAATTGTGCGGATTCAGCTGAGATAGCACACATATTTGTGTCATGTGCCCCTGCACACAATTCACACACCATAGCAACCTGGTTAGTACCAAGATTAGAAAGGGAATCTACCTTCATTGTCAATGCTTTGAGTTGGGCAGCAATAGCAGTAGCTGCATCCAAGTCAAGAACTCCGGCCACTTTGGCAGGTGGCAAGCGTTGCGTAGGATTCTGAAACTCATTGGCCGACATCATTTCAATCAGATTATAAGCATCCTCATAACTTTTTGCCCATAGCGCACCTCCAGAAGCTGCATCTAACATAGGCCGGGACTGAACTCCCAACCCGTTATAGAAATTGCTGATTATCATCCAATCCGGCATTCCATGATGAGGACAACGTGCCAATATCTCCTTGTACCTCTCCCAAGCTTCTCCCAAAGATTCCTGGGAATGCTGAGCAAACTGAGAAATTGCATTCCTATAAGCTGCTGTCTTTGCCATGGAGAAATACTTAGTCAAGAACTTTTGAGCACAATCTGCCCATGTTGCAATAGAGCCTGATGGCATAGAATGTAACCAACTCTTGGCTTTATCCTTAAGAGAGAAGGGAAATAGCCTCAATCTGATTGCGTCATCTGTAACTCCGTTGAATTTGAAGGTATCACAGATCTCAAGGAAATCCCTAATATGAGCATTGGGATCTTCAGCAGGACTACCCCCAAACTGGACTGTGTTCTGAATCATCTGGATGATGTTTGGCCTTAACTCGAAATTGTTAGACCCTATAGCTGGGCGAACAATACTAGAATGGATGTCCTCCACTTTCGGCTGAGAGAATTCACTCAAAGCCTTCGCTGCTGGTTCTTGATTAGCCATAACTTCCCTTGCTTCAAGATTGTCTTTTAAATCAAAATCAAGTCTTCTCCTAGCTAGTTCTTCTGTACGTGCTAGTTCGTCTCTACGTGCACGAGCTCGTGTACGCATAAACTCTCAACAAGTACCTGAAATTCACCAACAAGAAATTTTATGAAAACGTCCTAGTCACCGAAATTCAATGACCACTGATGGCAAATATTGAAACTAAACAAAATAAAACCGCGTCCCCGGCAGCGGCGCCAAAAACTTGTTACGACCAACTCAACACGCAAGTGCACGTGATCTCAAGTAATACAGATAGCAAATAAGGTTCGTTCCTACAGGGACTCGTTGTATTGTCTAGCTACTCACTCACCAATGTATGATTGTTTTTCAATGCTAAAACAAATAAATAAGTGGATTGTTGTTATCACTAAAATTTATCTAAGGAATTTAACTAATTATCAACTACTTAAACTGAGATTTGTATCGAATTACTTATGCAAATAAAACATGGGAATTTAGCTTCTTTAAACAATCCATCTATGGTCTCCAAATCCCTAGCCTTGTTCATGTGATTTATTAACACCTGATCGAACACACGAAACTGATATAAGCCAACTTCCGTTAAACAAATACCATCCTAAACAATATCCACAATAAAGATAGAAATCATTTAGTCTCCCAATTATGCCAAGTCTTCATATGTCTATAAAAAATTAAACATAATGGTTGAGGTGCAAGCATTCAATTGATCACGTAGTCGTCATAAAACAGTTAGAGTTACGACACTAATTACGAATGATAATTATCACGCATAAACCTACGCTAACATGGCAAGTTCTAAACTCTTGTATTCACTTTCGCTTCAACAAGAATTAACACACAATTACAGGAGTTAGCTACTCTCCTATAACGAATTAAAACAACCATGGTAGGATATCACATCAATCACACTATAGGCATCAAGAAGATTCAACGCATAGAATTCACGAATAAGTCCACTAAACCCCCATGACAACGAATTAGTTCATGATTGAACTAATCATCATCATGGGTTCCAATGAAAACATGATAGAAGAAAACAAATAATGACTGAAATTAATATCAAGGGTTTTAAAGAATACACCAAAGTCAAGCATCCACAACTAGGAAGAATACAAGAATAATGTTTAACAATCTTCTTCCTCCTGCTTGTGCTAAAAGACTACGTACATAAAACAAGCTATATCTCCTTAGGGTTTTCTTTTTCTTCCCCTATATGGGCCTCCAGGTGCTAGTACAAAAGAATGTTTTTTAATTTATTTTTAAATCACACAAAACAAATCAGGAAACGGGTCAGCCGAACCGGCGACGCGGCGCCGTCCACAAGTACAAAATGGGCGATGCGGCGCTCTAGCTTAACCCACGGCGACGCGGCGCCCTGATCCAATGCAAAACCGGCGACGCGGCGCCCTAGTGTCTGTCCAGCACAAAATTTTTCCTTTCCTTGATTTCGACTCCGTTTTGCATTTCGATTGCTATGCTTCGTTCCTCTAACACCTGTGATTGATTTCCCTACACAATACCCTTAAAAGAGATCAAAAATACCACAACTCAAGTACAAACCATCGTTTTAAGCCAAATGGAAACGTTCTAAGTAGATAAAATACCCACTTATCAACACGTTACATAAAGCAATTGGCCTTAAGTCCTTCATATTATCAGCATCTTCTTTTTTCGGGATAAGCACTACATTAGTATCATTTAAACCTAACGGAAATGCATTATCAGCCAGCCAAGAACGATAGCACTTAAACACCTCAACGCCTAAACAGCTCCAAAAATGTTGAAAGAAGGCAGGATTAAGCCCATCAGGGCCACTAGCTTTGTCCGGATGCATTTGTTTTACTGCAACAGTGAATTCCTCATACGTTAACTCTGCAACTAGACTTTCATTTTCAATATCTGAAATCAGTGAGTCACCCCCTGTAACATTCAGATGTCTGTCCACATTAGAGCCAGCAAAAACTTTCAAAAAATACCCCTTGACCACCTCACACATCCCTTCATGATCATTAATAATCTCCCCCTCATCATTCTTGAGAAACAAGACATTATTCATCTTCTTCCGTAGAGAAGCAGATGCATGGAAAAACCGAGAATTAGTGTCTCCTTCCTCTAACCAAAACACTTTAGCTCTTTGACGCCAATAAGTTTCTTCTTGTAACAGCAAGTCATTAAGTAAATTTCTCTCCTGAAAATACGCACGCACACTCTCTTCATCAACACGATCTACCAATCCATCTACTATATCCTTCTGAGCTTTTATTTTGTCTCGAAACTTATGAAAGAAATTCTTACCCCACTTAGCCATAAAAGTAGAAACAGAGTTTAATTTGGGGAGTAAACTACTAACAGGTAACTGAGACCAAAAAGATATTACCTCGTCCTTGAAACCAGCTTCCTTCAACCATACATTCTCAAAACGAAACCTGAACTGTTTCAGAGGACACTTTAAACTCATCAAATCCAAAATAAGAGGATCATGGTCGGAGCTTGCTGAATGGACAACTTCAAGCTTGCATAACGGAAATTTATTCCACCAGGCTACGTTAGCAAATGCTCTGTCCAAACGCTCTCTAACCCAATCTGGAGTACCTCTCCCACGTTCCCAAGTATACTGCCCTCCCAACAAATCTAGCTCGAGCAAATCGCTATCCTCAATAGCTAGACGAAAGCCATCCATTAAAGACTGTGGATGCAAAACTCGTCCCATCTTATCAGAAGAGTAAAGCAAGTCATTAAAGTCTCCTAAAATACACCAAGGAAGAGGCGATTTAGAAGCTAAATTTCTGATAAGATTCCACGAAGCTTGTCTCCTAGCTCTCTCTGGGAAGCCATAAAAACACGTAAGACGCCAAGCATGCACATCATTATCAGAGATGCACACATCAATAAAATTACTAGACGAATCTAAAACACTGCAGTTAACACAGGGTTTCCAGAGAATGGCAAGACCACCCCCACGCCCCACTCTATCCACAACAAACGACGAAGAAAAACCAAACTTCACACGGATTTCCTCAATTTTATTACTGAAAGAAAGAGTTTCTGAAAGAAAAACAAAAGCGGGTTTGCGAGACTTTATCAAGTCCCCAAGAGCACGAACTGTCCGGGCATTCCCCAACCCCCGACAGTTCCAACTAAGAAAATTCATTGTAGCTGGATAGCTTGCTTAGCAAGCTTAGCCAAATCAAAGTCAGGGGATGCTGTACAATCTTTTACAGAAAGAACAACGTCCATGTCTGTGCTTTTGTTACCAATTAATTGTGTTGAGCTGCTTCCCTCCACAAACTTACGTTCCTCAAAACCAGGCCCACCTCTTTTTCTTTTCCTTTCTTCTAAGTTAAGCCCATCTAACTCCTCCTCTTCAGGCCCATTAATATAACCCAACTGTTTGTTAATTCCCGCACTTTCTGCAGTTTGAAATTTAGATATACCCCCACCAGCTGTTAAGATATACCTACTTTCAAAATTCCTACTATTTCTCCCCTTAATTATCTCACCAGTTGAATCTTTCCCTGATCTCCCCGTGCTATCCGGAATATTGTTAGACCTTCCAACCTTGGCTTTCCATTCCGTATCTCCTTCCTCCCTCAACCACTTACTACGAGCTGGACCCGCCGCCCTACGCGGTGGTGCCCTCAACCAACTGCCCCACTCCTTACTTTCTTCTTCTAGACGTTTATCCATATACCGTCTACAAAATCTGTCTGTATGTGTTACAAGACCACACGAGAAACAGAATTCCCCAAGACGTTCATACTTACAGGACACAATGACTTCAGACCCTGTTTTACGAGCAATTTTCTTCTTCCTCTTAAGGGGTTTCCTGACATCTATCTTCACCCTCACCCTCATGAACTCACGCCAAATACTGGTATTATTCTTATCATCATACTCCAAAAATTCCCCGAAGAAATTCCCTAACTGTTTGCCAACAGTCTCAGACATTAAAGCATTTGGCAAATCATGGATTTGAATCCATATGTTGAGATGCCACAACGGTACTTTCAAAGGTTCCTCACCATCTGGGATTATCTCCACAACCAGCATTGCGTTGTCAAAAGACCATGACCCTCCTTTAAGAACCCACTGTAAATCTTCTCTATGATAGAACTGAAAAAGAAAAATCCCAGCTTCAATCTCCTTAATGTTTATTCCCATAGCAGGCCTCCATACATCTGCCATTTTCGACTTCATAGCATTTACATTAAAGTTTTTCTCCGTCACAAACCTTCCCACTAGACAAAGTCCATATTTGTTTACCGTCTCCTCGACATCACCTTCAAAAGAAAGCGACTCATTCTCCTCATCTTCGATACCCAGCCCTGCCATCTGATCCTCAATACCTTAATACCTCGCCATATGACACTAGCACTCTCACAACCTAATTCTTTCAAAATAAAAGAACAGTAGAGAGAAAACAAAGACTCTCACAATACATGGAGAGAAAAAAAATAAATTTGAACACTTATTCTCTAGATGTATGTACATGTTAATATGTGATCCAGTGAGGTAATTTTTGTGTTATAATCTTAATAGAAATTTCTGAGGACAATTTCAGATCCATTTTTCTCTTATTTCTAAGGAATGAGAGGAGTGTCCTAATTACATTGATAATCTTAAAAGTCATGTATGTTTTCAATATGTACATCTTGAAAATCCTCATGTATGTTTTCAATAAGTCATGTAAGCTTTCAATATGTACATCTTGAAAATCCTTATGTATGTTTTCAATATGTACATCTTGAAATCCTTTATGTTTTACAATCAGAGCAAATATGTTTTGCAACTCAAATGTATTTCGCAGAACAATTCGTCTTGCAATATTTTGTTAGCAAAATATACAAAATTTTCAAGATTTTCAATGAAATAGTGATATTCATGTAATAAATTTTGTAAAATAATAAATTTTGCAAAATTTTAAATACAAAATGTATACTTACTTAGCTTACTCAGTTATAATACCACTCAAAGTGGTGTCTGAGGAGGGTAAATGTACGCAGACCATGCCCCTATACAATAGGGAGGCTGTTTCCGAAGGACCCCCGGCCAAATACAAATACAAATAAAGGAAACTAATACAATCTAAACTCACACACACCCAGGGGTCGAACCCTTGACCTCCTGCAAAGGAGACAAGGGTTCAACCCACTGCACCAACATGTTGTTGGCCCAATAAATACAAAATGTATATGTACACCAAATACTCCAATTAAATGAATACTCCATAAAACTTTGCCCTTTTTATAAAATAAATGTAGGGTATCCTTTTATATGAAAATCAAATGATGATATTTGTATCGTTATTAATCAGCCTCTAAGGAGAGTTGTGCGAATTTGCTTTCGTCTAATTAAGTTTGATCCCATTAGTTATTGTACTCTTTTAAAAAAATATTTAAAATGATGCAATATCATTTTGAGTACAAGAATTATCAAAATTAAAATAAATAACGGATCATACAAAAATAAAACTGAACAAATTCATCTCATAATTGTTCAAACGGTACTTAACGCTAAATCCAAAAGAAAAAGAAACATACTCATTAAACATAGACTAAAATTAGTTAATTTTGTGATCAACACATTACACATATTATCTACAAGAATTATTTAAGAAAATGTTAAGAATCCAAACAAAAATTTCAAATTTTTTCCAAATATTATGTATATTTTTACTGTTGATTAATAATATAATTAATGATATGAATTCTATATACATTCATATGAAATCTCTCCATTTTACCAACTCAACATTAGCACATTATTTTAAAAACCTTTTTAAAATTTTTTTATTTAATTCACTAATTACTCATTTTTTAAACACATGATATAGTACAAAATTTATACTATTTGTTTTGTATGAACAAGTCTCAAACCATGATACCATCAAAAAGCAAAAACAACCAAGTCTCACACCAACCTGTCAAAAAAAAAAAAAAACCCAGTCTCACACCAACGTATCGGGTGAATACAGACAAACTGCAGCCCAGATACATCACAACCCTTGCAATACCAGTTTGGTTGGACCCAAACTTGCAAGTCCAATTCTAAAGATTGTTATGCGTGCAACAGACAAAAATTAAAATAATGGGAAGTCAAGGACTTTTTTTATTAAAAAAAAAGAGATAAATTCATTAATCAACCAACCATAATATCCGACATAAGAGTTTCCAACAACATATGCGAAGGAAACATGAATAAATTGTGGCTATTCAACAAATAGGGAAATCTAGCTAACAAATGAGCTGTTTCTAACGTGGCGAATGATCATATCATTCCTCTGACCGAGCTTAATCCCATAATACTCGAGAGTGTTTTCAATCTCCAATTAGTAATCCCTATTCTTCTCAAGAGCATCAGCCACCATAAAAGAGTCACATTCGATAATAACATGATGAGAATCAGTCTCTTCAATCCAATCTATTGGGGAAGCCAAGGACCTAAAAAGAAAAATACAAATTGTGCAACAAGCAGCTGGTAGTTTTTTTTCTTGAAGGGAGCAGCTGGTAGCTTTTGTTAGCATAATAGCAGTAGCATCCAAATTATGCAGTAACAGTGTGTACAAATCTACAATGCACACTCGTATGACATAAGATGCACCTCACTATATTTCGATCAAGATTTAAGAATATGGCAGAGTAGTTGAAACAAGATTGTAAAACTAATAATTTTATCAAATGCTTCTTATATATGACTGAATCACTCTCCTGAGGAACAGATTTTTCCAGTTTTGCAGTGCGTTTACATATTTTAATATCATGCAAACTAGGTTCTAAATTAGTTTTATAAATTAGTCGTAACACAAATTTTGTGAAACAAACATATCCTACGCCTAGAGGCCCGAAGGGTAAGAGGGTACATCTCGGTGAAGATTGCGGAGCTGTTGCTAATGCATTGTTTGGATCTCCGTACCCTCATGCTATGCACTGGTCCAAACTCATCTGGACTCTCAAGTTACAAGAGACAGGCCCAGGCCCAGTCCAGAAATGAAGATATATATATGCTGTAAACAAGTCACAGGAGGGTATGGAATGAATTGTGTGTGTTCAGATAGGTTACTTGGGAGAGGGCTAGACCTCTCGAATGTCTAGTATTTATCTTTAATTTCCTGTAGTCGTTATCTTCATAGCACCACCTTTATTTACTCTGTAATCTTTCACCCAGAAATACAAATACAAAACATTGTTATTAAGCCTTTCTAATCTGTGTCATTATTATTTGGTTGATCAATTGTGGAACCCCATCTCAATTCATTACAAGTGGTATCAGAGCAGTGACGATTCCATGGCATCCACAACTCCAACGATGACTCAGCGGGTCGATGATAACAAAGAGACGATGACAGATTTCGAGAAAAAGCTGAAAGAGATGATTGATAAGGCATTCGACAAGATCAAGCAGAATGTGACCAATCACTGGAAGAGTGGGATACGGAGCGGCATATCAAGGCGGCAAAACAGGCTGTGTGTCAAATGGGGTATGCAGGGAAGGTGTTTGATGGAAGTCCTGAGAGAGTTTTGGAGGAAGGTAGTCCTGATTTTAACAAAAGTGTGGATACTCGGAAGGGGGATATGATAGGAGAAAGGGGCAATCGGCCGGGAATAGCTCCATGTCAGTTGTATACACCAACAGGTACACACCCAGAATTTTCTTCTCATATAACTCCTCATTTTAATTGTTATGATGAATTTGGGAAGGGGACTGATGTGGGGGGTTATGGAGAAGTGGGTACAGATTTTTGGGGTAGTTATAAGGATGGTGGGTCGGGTGGAGGACCGGGGCATGGGCGTGTTCGAACACTCGACATACCGAGGTTTGATGGGAATGATCCGGATTGGTGGGTTCTGAGAGTTGAAAGTGTTTTTTCGTCCCATTGTATGTCCGAAGAAGAGATGCTAGAGGCTGTAGCGATGGTGTTAGGCGGGGACGCCTTACGATTGTATCAATGGGAGAATAACCGACGTCCCTTTCATTGTTGGACTGATTTGAAGGGGGTTATATTAAGGCAATACCGTTCATCTACTTACCAAAATTTCAGCCGTAGTTATGATGGTTATGGTGGATATGGCGGGAGAAGTGAGTTCAGGGGAGAGGGTTCTCATCTTAATGAGTATAGAGATAAAGTGGGGGTGACTAAATCTGGGAATGGGCAGTATAGTCAGTGTTACAGTCAGCATCAAGAGGCCCCGATGAATGCTACTGAAGACGTATATCGTGCAAATGGGAAGGAGTTGCATAATAGTGCGTACTGGGATCAGTTACAGCATAAAGGGAAGTTTGTAGCCGGAGGAATTAGTGACCAAAGTAACAATTATAACTGGTCCTGTTTTTCCAATCAGCAAGATTCAAACGCGTGGCACCCTAGTTCGGCATGTTCAGGGCGTTACGGTGGGGTGGAAGGGGAGGATGGATCGTGTGACATTACTGGACACACCTTGTCATTTCAACCAATATACAAAGAAGTTGTGTCCAAAGGTGAAATGGAAGAAGGAATAACAATTACCAATGTCCCTGCATTAACCCAGTTCGATTCATGTACAGAGGTTGGCCCAAATAACGCCGCTCCAATAGTGGATAGAGCTGAAAAAGTAATTCAGCCAGAAATAGGGCAAGAGGGCAGTGGAAGCAGTATATCAAATGATGAAACTGAGTGTGCGAAATCAGGTACACTAACTGCAGAGAGAGGAGTTCAACTGAGTGATGAGTTTGAGGGGTATGATGTCGGGGGATGTGCGTGCAATGAGCGGGGTGAAGAGGAAAGTAAGGAAGCTAAAGCAAGGTCCAGGAGTCTAGAGGATTTAAGTGTAGAAGCCTCTGTCAAGATAATAAATAAAAATGAAATGATTTACAGTCAAGAAAAAGGCAGTGCGGAAAGTGCGGTGCTCAATGCCAAAGAGTCAAAAGCTGATCCATGCGTTCCCCCAATAAGGATAAGGCAGCTAGATAAAGCAGAAGATACAACATCCAACGAATCATTGGACGAAAACAAAGTACTTGTGAAATTTCTGCATAAAGACGCCGATCAACGAGAAGTAATTGAGGTTTTAAAGCGTTGTGGCAATATTTTGAAGATCGAACTTTCTGGTGCTGGACAAAGTTCCTTTCAAACTGCTATTGTGTATTTCGAGGAAAGGACAGGGATGAAAAAAGCTCTTAAAACAACTGATTTCTTACTGAAAGGTGTAGCCCTTAATTTGGAAACAACTTCTTCCCTGGAAAGTCAAGGTGAGAAAATTACCATTCCTAGTCTGATTGGTGATCCTAATGCCCCAGTTGAATTACTGAAGAATCCGACACGGACTGTTGCTATTAAACAATTGACTTGTAAAATATGCCCAAGGCATGTTGAAAAAGCTCTTACCTCCGTGGAAATATCATCTGATTTGATGGGTGTTACACTTTCGGATGGTAAGAGGCCTCACAACGCTATGGAGAACACAGGACGTAGAAAGCCTAGAAATATAACGCAAACGTCATCCCAGATGATTTTCAACACCGAGGATAGCAGTGCGAGTCAGACAATATCAAATGCAACAAAAAATCTTTGTTCTGAAGTTCGGCTTAATACAACAGTTTTGACAGGAGTATGTGATGCTCCATATCACACTGGATTACCCGAGGCTGCCTCTGATTCTAGTGTCAATTCAATGAAAGTGGAAGCCTTCTCAAATAACCAAAATCATATTCAGAAGTATAAGGAGTGTGTGCAACTCAAGGAGCTCCAGGACCCATTTAAGAAATCTGAGAAGTTATCTAGCATAATCTATGAAGCAACTAGGCCATGCCAGGAAAATATTGAAGATAAAATGGCTTCAACTGGATGTAGAAACCAAGTGGAAAACAAAATGTATGTGGGTCGTTATGATAAGAAACTAATTGAGCCACTAGCTACTGAGCCTGAGAATGGACTCCTGGATTCAGTGGTAAAGCCTGCACAATTTTTTGGTGATGCTATGCTTCTCTTTGGGGAAAATAGGAGGGATGAAAAGGAGATTGAGTACAACTTGGGACCAATCTTTAAATCTTCAGGTCACAATTTAAATAAAGATGCCAAATTTCTGCAAATATCTGGACTGTATTTTTCAAATTTACAGAAGGGTGAAGGCGAAGAGGCATGGAAAACCGTAAGGTGTTTATTGTATGTATTTCCACGGAGACAATGGAGACCGGGAATCTTGGCAGTTGTTACTAAACCAGGCCTGATCTATGCTTGTGGGAGGAAGGAAAATGCTACGTGGGAAGGAAGTCGAGACCATAACTCCGACCTTGAGGACAAGGTCGTTCTTGGGGGGCGGGGTAATGCTATGCACTGGTCCAAACTCATCTGGACTCTCAAGTTACAAGAGACAGGCCCAGGCCCAGTCCAGAAATGAAGATATATATATGCTGTAAACAAGTCACAGGAGGGTATGGAATGAATTGTGTGTGTTCAGATAGGTTACTTGGGAGAGGGCTAGACCTCTCGAATGTCTAGTATTTATCTTTAATTTCCTGTAGTCGTTATCTTCATAGCACCACCTTTATTTACTCTGTAATCTTTCACCCAGAAATACAAATACAAAACATTGTTATTAAGCCTTTCTAATCTGTGTCATTATTATTTGGTTGATCAATTGTGGAACCCCATCTCAATTCATTACACCTCACTGAAATCATCAAGAACCATGAATCCCATCTTTTCGAGCCCATCCAAGCACTTGTCCTGGCAAGCTAAGGAAGCTTTTATCAAAACATCGAAAGCTAAAATCTCAGGTCCGGCTAACACCTTACCTCCTTGGCCTACTTCAAACAAGCTCATTGAGACGTCGTTGAGCCGACTCTTTGCAACTTCAAACAGAAATGTGCAATTGCGCAGGGCTTCCAGTGTTTGCGGGTTGTTTGATTCGGCAATCAGGGCTTGTTGAGCGAGTGAAGAGACGTTTTGGAGTTCAGCAAGGGAGAGATCAAGTGATAGGAGTACGGGGTCAGGCTTTGGTTGGATTGATTCGGTTGGTTGGTTTTCGAGTGTGTAGTTGTAAGTACAAGTAGTGAATTTCATTAAGACAGCAATATAGGCGATATAGACGACGATTAAGAGAGGAATTCCGGCAAATTTGGATAGGTAAGTAAACTTAAAATTGGTAGAATGGAGAGCAAATTTAGATGCCATCCTGCTAGTAACTTGTAGTAATGTATTTTCATAATAGGCCAAGCCATTAGTAGTGTTATATAAAGTTGTGAGATAGCAAAATGGTTCCAAAATTCGTTCTAATTAGTGAAATTCATATTAATTCATGCGAGCGAGGTTTATTATATTTACGAGCAAGCAATCAATAAAAAATTGACAACTCATATTTTAGGAGTTCTAAAAAAGTTTATTTTAATACAACTTCTAATTATCTGTATTTAGCTGCACACAAGTGATCAGCCTTGTTATATTAGGAGCATCTCCAAGAATCAACACCTCTAGTTGTAGTCCCTTCTTTAATTTCCAGTACTGTTTGGGTAGACAAAGGTTTATAAATTAAAGAAATAGGTTCCCTACCGGGTACGTAAATTTACATATTCAGTGAATTAAATTAATTTCCCTTTTGTTCATGCTTTTATGCCTCAAGTAAACCATCCTTTTGTCATTTCCAACGGATTTATAAAGAAAAGTGAAATTTCCCCGATTCTTGCATTATTCCGTCCACGCTTGCTAGGTTTCGCTTTCACAATTGGAGAAATGTATTAATGCATGGAACCTGTTTGCAACACATAAATATCGATAAGGTCCTAGCCTAACGATGAATACTGAGATCATGTAATAGACATGGAAACGAAGATGAAGAGAAATGGAGGGAAGTGATATAATATTAAATACAGTAAAAATTTAGTTGGTTGAGTTGATGAATATTTAGAGCGATTAATAACTACCGCAAATTTGTTGAGTTTGGAACACATTTGAAGACTTCTATAAAAGTCCCAGAGTACTTTATATATACACATATCTTTAGTTTCCTTAAACAGTGGCATTGGAGTGGGAAGAAGCTGGAGTGGGAAAAGAACATCTGCGCGTCCACATCATGATTTAATTTGCTGTAGAATCCAAAAACTTAAGCTAGGTCGTGGCTCTGAATTTGTACGACGGTATGAGCTTTATGCATAGTTCGACATTTTTTTCTCTTAGTTACTTTAGCTATAGGATTTACCGGTCCTAACGTGATCAGCTTGTTACTTTCGAACAATATTTATCTTTACAAATGGCCTCGTGTGATCAGATCTGTGGTGTTACTTTCGAACAATATTATCTTTACAGATGGCCTCGTGTGATCAGATCAGTCGGGAAGGTGGTGTTATTTCCGACAGCTAAGGCTGCCGCCTCGCTTGTCTGGCATCCGTTTCTTGCTACAATCACATGTACAGAGAATAAGTAAAATGAATAGATCAGAGTATGCAATATATATTTCTTCAAGTCAAAATAAACCTAATAATCAGATATTTCTCACAAAACAATTCAATTCTTTTAAAAGCGAGCTGTAGTAAAAACATAAGTATCAGGTGAAATCCCATTATGTATTGTTTCATTAGACCAATAGCATAGTAACTCATCTACGGAATCATCCGAGTGTCTGATGTGTTATAAATAGTTAATTAACAAACATGGCGACTGATTAATCAGTACTCAAGCTCATGACGACTCAAATCAGGACTTGTAAGAGACAATGTTTTGGATCGAGCTAAGTTTAATTAATATAGATTAAGCAGTTGAAACATTTTGTCAGAGCTACAAATGGTTAACAATCGATCAAATTGGATTGGAGCAGACAAATCGCAGCCCAAATGCATCATGCATGGTCATAGAATATCAGTTTGGTGGGACAAAATTCAGAAGTCCAGTTTAGATGGATGTGCGACAAAATATATATTGTATTGTATGCGATAAATTGTATATACTTATGTAAGTAGAGAGAAGAAGTAATCACAAAAGGATTTTTATATATTGATGTTGTGTATTACAAGAGTACTTGGACGTTCCTATATATAGACTAATTTAGACTTCAATAACGTAACTGATTACATCATAGTTAGCTACTGTAGATCTTCTCACTATGACTTAGTGTAAATGTATGACTAACTATGTTGACAATTTGACACTCCCCCTCAAGTTGATGCATATATATCACTCATGCCCAACTTGCAAATAAGAGGATGAAGCATCTTCTGATTTAAACCTTTGGTAAATATGTCAGCTCTCCGATCTTACAAAGTGAATACCAATGGTATCATTATTGATCTTCTCTTTTATGAAGTGTCGATCAATTTCGATATGTTTGGTCCGATCATGTTGAACTGGATTATGTGCAATGGCAATAGCGGCTTTGTTATCACAATGTAGCTTCATTGGAGTTGCAGATGCAAGTCCCAATTCTTCTAGGAACAATCTTATCCACAATAATTCACGTACACCTTTAGCCATAGCTCTATATTCTGCCTCAGCACTAGATAAGGCCACCACAGGTGAAAGGCATATGACTCAGCCTATTTGTAGTTCGAGGATCCAACTCAACTTAAAGTAGATTGTAATAAGTAAATAACATTAACTGTCACAGGAATCTCAGAAGATGCTATCTATCAGAAGGAACAAATCTACAAGTCAATCTATAGTTTTGATATTTTACACTGGAAGAAGTTCAGTCTACTGATCAAGCCTCAGTGTGGTATTCAAAGTCATGGATTTAATTCAGAAGGACAGAGATTTCTACAAGTGACAAGAGACAGTACCAGTACAGAATATTTAAAGAAAGTTGTCAGAAGAAATTGACCACAGCTTAAAGTCAAAATGAAGAACAGAAGTTGAAGTTAGTCGTTCATGAACCAGACCGTGCATTGAGCGTCAACAAATATTCAGTGGAGGTTCTTTATTTATTTCAGTGGTTTAAAAGTGAAGATTAGACTATCAAATGAATTATGTTAATTCTCTATTAATTAATTTAAAGTATTTAGTTAACTTAATTAATAAATTAATTCTTCAAGAATTAATTTATTCATTAAGTTAATTATTGAATTAATTAATTTAGAATTAATATAGATTGCAGAAAGACTATCAGAAGTGTTTTAAGACTATGGTTTTATTATTAAAAAGACTATCTGAGTTAGTCTAGGTGATAGTCTGCTAAAGAATTCGGTAGTCTGCCAAGAAGAATAGTCACACCGGTAGTCTGCCAAGAAAGGATAGTCACACCGGTTGTCTGCAGAGTATTGATAGTCACACCGGTAGTCTGATAAAGAAGGAAAGTCACACCGGTAGTCTGCAGCAAGACAGATAGTCACACCGGTAGTCTATGTGTTCCATGGATAGTCTGCAAGCCTCTAAACAGTCCGTGGATAGTCTGTTTTAAGTGTTAAAATAGACAGAAGATATTTTCAAGACAAAGACTACAAAAGAGACAGAAGCATTCATTCACAGAAACATGAGACAAGAAAATTAAAGACAGGAGCAAAACATTACATCTCTCTCTCATCTTTAAGAGCCACTGACTATCTCATTTAATTCACAAAAAATCAAGTTCAACTCATTTGTAATATTTGATCCGATAGAACTTAATTATTTGTGACTCTTGTATTACTAGCGAATTAAGTTTCCTAGTTCGTATCTCGATTTTTATTAACTAAATTAGAAAAGTTCATGTCGAATTTTCTAATTAGTTTTTATTAACGTGATAATACTCTGTACTGATTTTGTAACAACCATCAAGTTTAATATATCGTTATATTTAACTTGAATTTTGTTTCAATTAATTCCGCTTAAATTTGTCTAAACTAAATTTTATTTAACGGACAAATTTCGATAAAAAGATAAAGATTGTATTCAACCCCCTCTTCTAAAATCTTAACGGACCTAACAATTGGTATCAGAGCCGTTTGATTGATATACAAATCAAGATCCTATTCTTATTCAATTAAAAATCAAGCTCGAATTTTTAACTCTCTTAAAAATTCATCATGACTTCTAAAGCCATTGTTAAGATACCTATCTTTGACAAAATTAATTATGATATGTGGAAGAATAAGATGGAGTTATTTCTGGAATGTACAAATGTTAAATATTTGGTTGTTTTGAAAACCGGACCTAAAACTCCTATGGTCTATGAAGATGAAGTTGAAGCTGAGGGTAAAATTGTGATTCCTGCTAAGTCTTATGAAAAAGACCCTGCTACCTATACACCTGAGGAAAAGGAGGATGCAGGGCTTGATAAAAACCTCAGACTCATTCTAATAGATTCCCTGGATGCTGTGATGTATAGCCATGTGATGAATTGTAAAACTGCCAAACACATGTGGGAAACTATTGAAACCATTAATGAAGGAACTGATGAAGTCAGGGAGAACAGACTTCAAATATTAACCTCTGAGTATGAACACTTCAGAGCTGGCCCTAATGAAGGCATTCAAGAAGTGTTTGAAAGGTATAATAAAATAATCAACAACTTGCAAATCCATGGCAAGAACTATACACAGAAGGAGATTAATCTGAAGTTCTTACTGACTATGCCAACTCACCTGGAACACAGGATAACAGCCATAAGAGAATCTCGTGACTTGAATAAAGTTAGTCTTGAAAAACTCTTCGGTGTTTTAAAAACCTATGAGTTGGAACAAGTCCAACAGAAAGAGATTCATGGTAAAGGTAGAGTTGCAAGTTCATCTACAGCATTAGTGGTTGAGGCTCCTAAGGAAGTGGAAGCTAAGGTTGTTCGACCTTACAACTCAGACAAGGAGCAGACTGAAGTGGAACATGGTCAGACACCAGCTACTCAGGATGGAAGTGAGTTTTACTCATTAGAAGAATTGGATCAGTTGGAGGATGAATCCATGGCACTCATGGTTAGACAGTTTGGTAACTTTAGATTCAGGAGAAATCCTAAGTTCAAGTTCAAGTCTAATAACAGATTCCAGAGAGGAGGTTCCTCATCCTCCAGTAGCAGAGGTGGCTACAAAACTGGAACTGTTGATAGAAGCAAAATTCGTTGTTATAATTGCAATGAACTTGGACACTTTGCCACTGAGTGTCAGAAACCTAAACAAGCCCAGAAGAGAGATTATGTTCCTGAAAAGAAGAAACCTGGAAAAGCCTATGTGGCTGCTGGTAAAAGCTGGGATGACACAGATATTGAAGATGAAGAATTTGGAAATCTTGCACTAATGGCAAATGGTGACATGCTCACTGATCCTAAACCACAGGTAAAACTTACTGACTCTGAGTTGGTTCGTCAGTTAGGTGGTTCCTTGGCTAATGCACAAAAACACATTGCTAGATTAAATCTGTTAAACACTGAACTTGAAAATGAAGTGTTAGAACTGAAAAAGGTGCATGTTAATCAAGATCAACAAAAAGAGGAAATAGCACGACTTAATAGAAGAGAGAAATCCATTCTAGAAGTAGTGACTAAACAACTTTCTAAAATTGCTGAACTTGAAACCAAGGTTAGTGCTTGCTTTAATTCTGTTAAACTTTCTAAAGAGCATTTCAATAAACAAGCTATAGAACGAACTGTAGGAATAGGGTTTGGTTATAACGAAGCTGTTGGATTGTTAGGCATAAATACCCCTAACCTTGTTAGTGCTAAAGAGAGGGGTATACCACATGTGCTTAAGAAGGTTGAAGATCCGCTCTTTAAGAAGTCGATTGCAGAACCTCCAAACTTCACTTCTATCATTATTCAAGAAGAGATGCGTAATGAGGACAGTGCAAATGGCATTGTCCTTGATAATGTTAAATCTGTTAAGAAACCAGTTAAGGTTGTTTATCCAACCAGTTCATCTAAAACTGGGTTAAGTGGTGATAAGTTGAAAAAGAACAATAACATGTCTAACATGCATACCATGCCTATCATTGATGTTTATCATAAAGCATGTGGTGTTGTCAATTGTATGTCTTGTGCTTTCAATGTAATGTCTGCTTACTTTAATGGTAATCAAGCATGTGCTAGTAAGACTGCTCCTCGACAACACATGAATAAGAATAAAAATGTTAGATCAAAGACTGCTAGTCCTTCTCAGGATAGGAGAGAGACATTTGTATCAAAGCCTAAACAGACTTTTGGTAAGACTGCTTACAAGGTCAAATGTCCAGTCAGTGAAACAAATGTTATTGCTGCTAAAGAAACATGGATACCCAAGATAAAACAGAAGATTGTCAAATCTGTTTATAGGGTTAAATGTATGTTGGTTTGTGGTGAAAATGGTGTCAATGTTAAAAATGTTGTTTTGCCTGACAAAGGCCAATTCTTTAAGTATTCTGGACCCAATCAGGTTTGGGTTCCAAAGAAGGTTTAACCTATTTGTCATTGCAGGGTGTGAAACAGGTTGATCGAGTGACCTGGATCTTGGACAGTGGATGTTCAAGGCATATGACTGGAGACAGAACCCTACTGACAAATGTGGTTGAGAAAGCCGGCCCAGTGGTTACCTTTGGAGATAACAGCATAGGTACAACTGATGGATATGGCAGATTGGAAGCTGGAAATGTTATCATTGATGAAGTGTCTTTTGTGAAAGGACTTGAGCACAATTTGTTAAGTGTCAGTCAATTTTGTGACAAGGGATTCGAGGCTTACTTCAACAAGAAGAATTGTCTAATCTCACACAAGAGACATGAACAACCATCTCTTACAGGAGTCAGAAAAGGCAATCTGTACGTGGCCAATATGAACACTGGAAGCACTGAAGAAATCAACTGCTTTTATTCTAAAGCATCTACAGATGAAAGTTGGCTATGGCACAAGAAACTCTCCCACCTTAATTTCAAGACAATGAATTCTCTAGTTAAAAGAGAACTGGTGAGAGGGTTGCCTTCAATGGAATTCACTCAAGAAGGACTCTGTGATGCCTGTCAAAAAGGCAAATTGAAAACAACAACTCACAGGAGACTGACACATCATCAATAACTGAACCTTTACAACTGTTGCACATGGATCTGTTCGGTCCAGTTAATGTGATGTCTATGTCAAAGAAAAGATATGCTCTCGTGATTGTTGATGACTACTCAAAGTACACATGGGTTTTATTTCTGAATTCCAAAGATGAAACTCCACAATTAGTGATTGATCACATCAAGTTGATTGAAATGGAGTACAAGAAACCAGTTAGAGCAATAAGGTCAGACAATGGAACCGAATTTAAGAATGCAGTTCTAAATGATTTTTGTACTGAAAAGGGAATAGCAAGGCAGTACTCAGCCCCAAGAACTCCTCAGCAAAATGGGGTAGTAGAAAGAAAGAATAGAACGTTGATTGAAGCTGCACGTACTATGTTAAGTGAATCAAAGCTTCCCTTGTACTTTTGGGCTGAAGCTGTTAACACTGCATGTTATACCCAGAATCGAACTTTAATCAACAAAGACTTGATGAAGACCCCCTATGAAATTATGTATGAAAAGAGACCAACACTCAAGTACTTTCATGTATTTGGAGCAAAATGCTTTGTGCTTAAAGATGGAGATGATCGTGGTGGAAAATTTGAGGCCAAAGCACATGAAGCAATTTTCATTGGTTATTCAAGAAGAGCTTACAAGGTGTATGTGATTGATCATCAGACAATGCTTGAAAGTGTCAATGTATCATTTGATGACACTAAACTTCCTAGTATCCAAACGGAGGATTCATCTGAAAAGTTATCTTTCGATGATATGACAGACTCCGATTCAGATGGTGACAACCAACCTGATGTTGCTGCTAATGATAACAGTAATAATGATGATAATGATCAGGGTGGTGGTGGTGGAAACAATGATCAGACTGGAGATACCACTGACACTCCTGAACATTCATCTAGTCAAACTGGCAACAACTCAGGGGGAGGTGATGAAGGATCAGCTGGTCATACTCAACATCATAATGAAGAACAAGGCGAATCATCAAGGTCAAATCTTCCCAGACAGACTGTGTGGAATAGAGCTCATCCTTTTGAGTTGATCGTTGGTGATCCAGATGTTGGTGTAAAAACTAGAAGGAGCTATCAAAATCAATGCAATTATTCTGGGTTTCTGTCTGCAATAGAACCTAAGAAAACAGAAGAAGCTCTTTCTGATCCTGATTGGGTGATTGCTATGCAAGATGAACTCAATCAATTCAAACAACAAGAAGTATGGAAGCTGGTACCCAGACCTAAAGACAGGAAAGTAGTTGATACCAGGTGGGTATTCAGAAACAAACTTGATGAAGATGGCATTGTAACTAGAAACAAAGCAAGACTGGTTGCTAAAGGTTATTCCCAAGCTGAAGGAATAGATTATGATGAAACCTATGCACCAGTGGCTAGACTTGAGGCTATAAGGATATTCTTGGCATTCGCAGCACATTCAAACTTCAAAGTTTATCAAATGGATGTCAAGAGTGCCTTCCTGAATGGCAAGCTGGATGAAGAGGTATATGTAGAACAACCCCCTGGCTTTGAAGATCCAGAATTCTTGGATTTTGTCTACTTTCTCTTCAAGGCAATTTATGGTCTTAAGCAAGCTCCAAGGAAATGGTATGACACTCTTTCTGAATTTTTACTTGAAAATGGATTTGTTAGAGGTGTCATAGACAAAACTCTCTTTACTAAGAAACATAAGAATGATACTATATTAGTCCAAGTCTATGTGGACGATATAATATTTGGGTCTACTAATGATCTTCTGTGCAAGAAATTTGCTAAGCTAATGTAGGGTAAATTTGAGATGAGCCTGATGGGTGAGCTGAAGTTCTTTCTTGGATTACAAGTAAGTCAAAGGACAGATGGAATTTTTATTTGTCAATCCAAGTATGTCAGAGAGCTCCTCAAGAAATATCAAATGGAGGACTCATCTTCAGCAAGAACACCATCATCAACAGCTGTGAAATTTAGAGCTTGTGAAAATTCTGCTAAGGTAGATATCACAAGCTACAGAGGTATGACAGGTTCATTACTTTACCTTACTGCAAGTAGACCTGATATTATGTATGCTACATGCTTGTGTGCAAGGTTCCAAGCGGATCCTAGAGATGTGCATCTCATTGCTGTTAAACGAATCTTGAGATATCTTAAGGGTACACCTAACTTAGGTATTTGGTACCCTAAAGAATCTGGTTTTAACCTTGTTGGATATACAGATTCAGATTATGCAGGTAGTGTTGTAGATAGAAAAAGCACCTCTGGGAGTTGTCAATTCCTAGGTGGTAGGTTGGTCTCCTGGTACAGCAAGAAACAACAAACAGTTTCCAACTCAACAGCTGAAGCAGAATATATAGCTGCTGGAAGCTGTTGTGCTCAAATCTTGTGGATTAGGAATCAGCTACGTGACTATGGCTTTGTACTTGACAATATTCCAATTCTGTGTGACAATACAAGTGCCATAGCAATCTCCAACAATCCTGTGCAGCATACGAGGACCAAGCACATTGACATCAGGTATCATTTTATCCGAGAGCATGTCATGAATGGTACCGTGGAGTTACATTTTGTACCCACGGAAGAACAAACAGCAGATATTTTTACTAAGTCTCTTGACGAATCCACATTCACCAGAATTGTTGGTGAATTGGGTATGTTAAATAGTCCTAGTAATTAAACTAGTTAATATCTGAGGTTTGATCTTTAATAATTTACAAGTGATTATCTTGTTAATATTTGTTGATTAAAATCACTTGTATAATTATTTTATCAACTTACCTTGTTACTTGTTAATGTTCAAATCATTGCCATTATCATCTTAATATATCCCTACTTACTTCTTTTCAATGTTAAAATAATTCATTTTCCTTAAAAATAATTTTCTCAAATTTTACAAGTTGTAATTTATGAGAAACTTATTTTTCTTGAAAATTATATTTATGATGGTTTAATAAGTCATATTTTCTTTTTTAAATAATTTTCTATTAGAAATTTATTTTATTAGAAAATATATAGATTTATTAATCTACCATGAATAAATATGTAAATAGTTAATAGTTTATTAACTGGTTTGTAGTGTTTGTCCTTTTGTTATTAATGTTTGATTTCATAAAAGGGACTACATATGATTGTTTTTATAATTTTTATTCGATTTTATAATTTTAGTGTAAATTATTTTGCTATTTTATAGCTTGTTTTAATAATTAAATTTGCTTCATTGTTAGAATTGAATCATGTAAATAATCTGGTACATATTCTGTTAATATTTGATTGTTAGAATAGTTATATTGGTCCTCATCTCGAATTTCGAGATGCAGTTCGAGATGGTCAGTTTCGAGATGCAGTTCGAGATGTCGAATTTCGAGTTGAAGTTCGAGTTAGTCACTAACTCGAAAATCTTCCCTGACTTAGAATTTTCAACTTCACTCTGGTAGATCAAATCGATATAGGACCTAATATTTGTGTGTTGTTGTGAATATTATTGTAAATTAATAGTCTATACTTATAGTCTATAGTCTACATAGTTAGTCTCTAATTGTCTCTTAGTCTATTTTGTCTTTAATTAATAGTCTATATTACTAATGTACAGATAGTCTGTAACGTTAGTTATAGTCTGTTAGACAATTTTTGTCTACTTAGATTATTCGGCAGACTATCCAGCCAATAGTCTATGTACAATAGTCTGTGTATTATTATTAATGTAAATTAAATAGTCTATTCTCAATAGTCTGTATTGTAAATTAATAGTCTATAGTCTTTTAATTAGCTCTTTTAGACTATCTGTCAGACTATCCAACAATAGTCTGTTGTAGTTAATTTTCTTTTATTTATTTTAGACTATCGGTATTGTTAGTCTAAATAGTTTAAATGGTATAGTCTATTAGTCTATAGTCTAATTCTTTTATTAATTCTATTTTAGACTACCGTTTAGACTACCGTTAATATGTATACAGATTGTCTGTAGACTATCGTTAGTCTATTGTTTGTCTGAAACTCACGAGTTAAGTCTCTGAGTCTTTTTCTCTGTTTGTTTATATACATACAATACACACAACGAACCGCCGCCCGATTTTCTTCAAAAATCGACCGTGTTTCTCAACCAAATCACGATCTGAAAACACCTGTGTTCTAATCTCTTCAAGCTCTTTGATTTGACTGGTTAATCCTTCGATTTGGTCCAGTTTTTAGTGATTGCGTTTTTCGAAAATCAAGAAATACGATTTAAAATTCAAGAAATTTGGCTTCGATTCTGCAAAAACTAAAAATAGTGGTGTGTTTGTGTGAATTCAGAGATCAACATACATTAATTTCAGAATTTTCTGTGAAGTTTCGATTTTATTGATTTTTCTGGTTAATTGAATTAATTGTTAAAATCCCTAAAATTCGAATTTGGGCAAATTAATTCAGTGTGTTGAAATTAAAATGGCTGTTAATATGAAGATTATCAATCATAATTTTGTTGGTCATTTTAATCCCGATAATTGTACT
The DNA here is from genome assembly GCA_037693485.1 of Kitagawia praeruptora. Taxonomy (NCBI): domain Eukaryota; kingdom Viridiplantae; phylum Streptophyta; class Magnoliopsida; order Apiales; family Apiaceae; genus Kitagawia; species Kitagawia praeruptora. Next base: position 125,471,775 of record CM075350.1, read on the forward strand.
CTCGAGAGGGTTAAACCTTGGATTCGATTTTTAAATGAGCATTCTCTTATTCGTCATGCCTTAATTCTCGATGCTCCTTTAAAAGTTGATTCACTGTTGGCAATGTGTTCTACATTTGTTCTCTCCTCGGACTCAACATCTTTTACTTTTACTGTGGGGGACACACCTTATGTTGTGAATGACTCAACTGTTAACACCGTTCTACGACTTCCAACAAATGACTTTGTTGATCTTCCATCTGAAGCAGTACTGACACAATTTTTCAATGACATCCATTATCAAGGAGAAGTTGATCTTTCTAAGTTGTCTAAAAGTAACTTCATGGCTGAGTGGGATTATTTCTTTGACACAATTGCTAAGGTGTTTGCTAACACTAAAAAGAATAATTTTCACAATATTTCTACTTTGCTTCAGAGAATTGGTTATGCAGTTGCTAATAATCAAAGGGTTAATTTTGGTAAATTAATTTTTGATGCCATGGTAAATCGTCTCATAACTGCCAAGAACGATCATGATTTGGGTAGTAAAGTTGATTGTTACTATCCAAGGTTTTTATCTCTCATATTTAATCATGTTGTTTCTGATGTTCATCAAAGATTGTTTGCTAACTCTCGTACTGAAGCTTCAGGAAAAACACATAAAAAATTTTTCACCAGGTTAGCAACAATGAAGAAGTACACAAATGTTCCAGTGGTCATTACTCAGTATATGTCCAACTTCATAGAACTGCCAATCATACAAGAACAACCACCACAACAGCAACCTGAGCATGTTCCTGAGCAACCAGAACAAGAAGCAGCAACTGCTTCTGTACCTGAACATCAACTTCAAGTGGCTCAACTCACTATTGCTGGGATTTCTGCATCTGCTACTGAACAGGTATTATCTTTCCCTGAACCTACTTCTGGAGCCCAAGTGGCTGATAGGTTAGACCAAGAGGTTGTAGAACCACAACTTCTATCCCAGGTCTTAGAGCCAAACACAGTGTCATCTAAAATCTCTAAACCCAAATCCAGAAGTAAATTAACAGTGAAAAGACGTAATGTAAGAAGTAGTGATATGAGTGATCCCACAGCTCTGCCTCCACCAAAGAAGCGAAGAAACTTACAAATTGAGGCAACTGTCAGCCCATCCATATCCTCCCAAAAGGATACGGACATTGAAATGGCACATGAACAGTTACTGGAACCATTCTCTCAACAGGATGAGTCCATTGAAATTCGCCAGTCGGCCATGGCACCCTGTACAGAGTCAAGCACACCCCTATTACTCACAATGGGGGAAAACATAACTGTAGAATCTGATGTGGCTAGGGACAATGAGCAAGGAGAGCACAATAGGGTTGATACTGAAACAGTGCCTACCATAGTCACGGTAGAAGAGCCTTCACAGGTTAATGAGGGAAATCTTGACTCTCAGCCACAAATAATAGAGTCATCATCTCCCCTCCCAGGAGGAACATTCCTGGCTCCCTCAAGGGATTTTCCACTCGCAGTTTCAACTGGAGAAAGTGGAAGGCAACTCGATCTTTCTGTCACTGAAGAAATTCAGACATCAATTCCAAATGAGATGACAGAAATGACTGAGGAAAGGGATTTGCGAACTCCCATTGCACCACCACTGACCTTCCAAGAGGAGGCTAGGGTGATTTTATCTGCAGGTACACTTTCTGGAGCAGCTAAGGAATTAGTGAGGAGTGATGTGAGGAACACCACTAAACTGAGTGAAACACATGCACGTCAGATGAGTGAAACTCAGAGTGATATTCAGGTGAGTGCACACACTGACACATACACTCGTTCATTGGAAGAAAAGATTAAAGCTCTAGAAAAGGAACTTGAGGCCAGTAAAGCTGAAGCAAAATTACTTCGAGCACAAGTGGATGAACGGTCTTCTTCATCTACCTCTGTCAAAAATCAGCTTGCTGTGATAAAGAATGACATCACCAAGATGAAGACAACTTACACAAACAAGTTCAACACTCTCGAATTATCTTTTGAACGGGCACTTGATGATGCTGGAGAGGTTACTGTGACTCAAGATAAACTTATTTCTGTAATCTCCGACAAAGTTGAAAATCTTCAAACAGCATTGATTAAGAGTCAGTTGTCTACTGAACGCCGTCTTGATGTGATTGAAAGGCAGAATGCACAACAAGGTAAGGGGATCAAACATTTGTTCAACATGATCAGCAGAACTCACACACCCACAGCAGAAGAAAGGGAATTCTTTGTAGAAAAAGGTGGAGATGGTGATGAGCGAGACCCTGGAGATGGTGCATTTCACACTTCGGTAGAGGATTCCTCAACTAAGGGGGAGAAGTCAAGAGAGGGAACTAGTGAACAAGGCAGAGATAAAGGGAAAAAGATAGCAGATTCTCAGAAGAGTGCAGAAGACACTGAAGGGTATTACTACTCAGGTGAACCAGACAACTTTGATGTTTTTGCTGATCTAAAGTTCTCTGATGAGGGTGAAAAAATACCAGAACCAGATTTTAGCAGCTGGGAAGATGAAGTGCCAGTTGACCCTGAATATGAAGCTGAGCAAGCAAAACTGGATTTTGAAGCTGAATTAGAAGCTGAAAGGCAAGAAGCAAATCTCAAATTGCGAGATGAAAAGCTTCAGAGAACACTAGATATGCTTGCACACAAAGAAAGACTTCAAAAAGAGGAAGCAGAAGCAAGGCAACGAGAGCATGTACTTAAAACTCAAGAGAGGAAGTTATACGTCAAGTTTAAGAGTGGTGAGAAATGGGATCGTGCTCAACGAATGATAGACTCACATCAATCTCTTGATAATGATGATAGTCGACTTCTTTCTATTTTTGAAAGACTCAAAGAGCTTAACCCAACACACGATATGTACATGAGAGCTCTAAGAACAGAAGTTGTGAGAATAACAACTGCAGGTGAAACGAAAACAGATGAGCTATTAATATTTGTTGATTGTCATGAGTTTGGAACACAAAGAGTTTCAATTCAGTTCTTCTATGACAAATCATTGACAGAAATCTGGGTTCTTAGGCCAAAGGTAAGAACTTCTTCTGAGTTGGGTGTACTACTTCATGAGAAATTCAAAGAGTTTGCTGAAAGAGCTGGTCCTGAAATAGTTGAATTGCCTAGACAATTGAAATTCCTTAAAGGTGAAGTGCTTCATACAATCAATCTTGAGAATGAGGAATTGTTCACACACTCTGCCAAGCAGCTGGTCTATATTGAACATGTTCTGAGAAATCAAGGATTTTCTACTAAAGAGAAGTTAGAAATTGCTGATAGTATTAAATCCTATGCAGAAGTCAATTTTTTTAAGGATTATGAGAAGTTCAAAGGTCAGTTGAGAAAGGCACTTGGAATTCCTCTTGTTCGCCCTACAGGATTCTCATCAAGAAGAGAGTTGCTAGTTGATGCAGAATTACACAAAAATCTGCCAGAAATGGATGATCCAGAAGATGGAGAAATAAGGAAGGAAGACAGTCAGAAATGAAGAACAACTCTACATGTAATATCTTTAGAGTTAGATAGATCAAGATAGGATAATGTTTAATATGATCAGGCTAGAGGATCATCTATCTTGTATTTATCATTATGTTTGAATCTGGAAATTGTTATAAAAACCAGAACTTTATCATTATTTACTTGCTATTAATGTTTTATCATTTACTAGTTTAAGTTGAGTTAGTTGAGTTATCCTCTAGGAATTTGCTTGTTAATTTATAACAAACAAATAGGGGGAGATTGAAAGGCATATGACTCAGCCTATTTGTAGTTCGAGGATCCAACTCAACTTAAAGTAGATTGTAATAAGTAAATAACATTAACTGTCACAGGAATCTCAGAAGATGCTATCTATCAGAAGGAACAAATCTACAAGTCAATCTATAGTTTTGATATTTTACACTGGAAGAAGTTCAGTCTACTGATCAAGCCTCAGTGTGGTATTCAAAGTCATGGATTTAATTCAGAAGGACAGAGATTTCTACAAGTGACAAGAGACAGTACCAGTACAGAATATTTAAAGAAAGTTGTCAGAAGAAATTGACCACAGCTTAAAGTCAAAATGAAGAACAGAAGTTGAAGTTAGTCGTTCATGAACCAGACCGTGCATTGAGCGTCAACAAATATTCAGTGGAGGTTCTTTATTTATTTCAGTGGTTTAAAAGTGAAGATTAGACTATCAAATGAATTATGTTAATTCTCTATTAATTAATTTAAAGTATTTAGTTAACTTAATTAATAAATTAATTCTTCAAGAATTAATTTATTCATTAAGTTAATTATTGAATTAATTAATTTAGAATTAATATAGATTGCAGAAAGACTATCAGAAGTGTTTTAAGACTATGGTTTTATTATTAAAAAGACTATCTGAGTTAGTCTAGGTGATAGTCTGCTAAAGAATTCGGTAGTCTGCCAAGAAGAATAGTCACACCGGTAGTCTGCCAAGAAAGGATAGTCACACCGGTTGTCTACAGAGTATTGATAGTCACACCGGTAGTCTGATAAAGAAGGAAAGTCACACCGGTAGTCTGCAGCAAGAAAGATAGTCACACCGGTAGTCTATGTGTTCCCTGGATAGTCTGCAAGCCTCTAAACAGTCTGTGGATAGTCTGTTTTAAGTGTTAAAATAGACAGAAGATATTTTCAAGACAAAGACTACAAAAGAGACAGAAGCATTCATTCACAGAAACATGAGACAAGAAAATTAAAGACAGGAGCAAAACATTACATCTCTCTCTCATCTTTAAGAGCCACTGACTATCTCATTTAATTCACAAAAAATCAAGTTCAACTCATTTGTAATATTTGATCCGATAGAACTTAATTATTTGTGACTCTTGTATTACTAGCGAATTAAGTTTCCTAGTTCGTATCTCGATTTTTATTAACTAAATTAGAAAAGTTCATGTCGAATTTTCTAATTAGTTTTTATTAACGTGATAATACTCTGTACTGATTTTGTAACAACCATCAAGTTTAATATATCGTTATATTTAACTTGAATTTTGTTTCAATTAATTCCGCTCAAATTTGTCTAAACTAAATTTTATTTAACGGACAAATTTCGATAAAAAGATAAAGATTGTATTCAACCCCCCCTTCTACAATCTTAACGGACCTAACAACAGGTTGTTTCTTGCTTCGCCAAGTAACCAAATTGCCACCAACAAATGTGCAGTATCCTGAAGTAGATCGTCTATCGTCTTGACATCCGGTCCAATCTGCATCTGTATAGCTTTCAACCCTGAGATGATTGTTTTTAGTAAACATTACTCCTTTTCCAGGAGCAGCCTTAAGATACCTTAATATCATATAAACTGCATCCAAATGTGGTTGACGAGGATCATGCATATACCTACTAACAATTCCCACTGCATATGATATGTCTGGCCTTGTATGTGCAAGGTAGATTAGTCGACCAACTAACCTTTGATATTGGGATTTCTCGATAATTTCACCAGCATCTCCACAAAGTTTATGATTTGCTTCTATTGGAGATTCTGCAGGTCTACATCCCAACATCCCTGTTTCATTCAGAAGATCAAGTGTATACTTCCGTTGTGAGAGGAAGATGCCACCTGGATTTCTAAAGACCTCAATACCAAGGAAATACCGTAGTTTTCCTAAGTCCTTCATCTCGAATTCAGAGGCAAGCTTGCGTTTGACATTAGCAATCTCACAGGTGTCGTTGCCGATGATCACAATATCATCAACATAGACAATCAACACTGTAATTTTTTCATCTCGTCTTTTTACGAACATGGTATTATCTGAGTTGCTCTGTTTGTAGTCAAATTTAATCATTGCTCCCTGAAATTTGCCAAACCAGTCTCTTGGAGACTGTTTTAACCCATAAATAGTCTTCTTTAGCTTGCATATTTTCCCAGTGGTCGCAGCTGTAGAAAAACCCGGTGGAATATCCATGTAAACCTCTTCTTTCAGGTCTCCATGTAAGAATGCATTTTTTACATCCAATTGCTGAAGTTCCCATCCAAGATTTGCTGCACATGATATCAAGACTCGGATAGAGGCCATCTTTGCTACTGGAGCAAAAGTTTCCTGATAATCAATCCCGTAAGTTTGAGTATACCCTTTTGCTACAAGTCTCGCTTTGTACCTATCAATCAGCCCATTAGGTTTCTGTTTCACAGTGAATACCCATCTGCATCCTACTACCTTCCTTCCAGCGGGAAGCTGAGTTAACTCCCAAGTGCCATTATGTTTCAAGGCATTCATTTCCTCTATCATAGCATCTTTCCATTTAGGATCAAATAAAGCATCCTGCCAAGTATGCGGAACAGAAACACTAGACAAGGATGACACAAAAGCAAGTGAAGATGGAGATAATGCATTATAAGATACAAAGTTTGAGATAGGATGGTTAATGCAAGAACGTACACCCTTTCTTATAGCAATAGGAAGATCCAAAGTGGGATCAAGAGTACTACCATTATCGGGCTCAGTTATAGGAGCTGTAGAATCTACAGGATCTGATTCGAGGTCAGAGGTCTCTGGATGTGGTAAAGTGGTGATATCATCATTTCTTCGTCTAGAGTATGTAATCAAATCTGGTATGCCAAACCTATTTAAATCATCCGACTCATTATTCGTAGGCAACGATTTTGAGCTAATGTTTGGAATAGGTATATTCATGAACGGAAGTGATTCACTATCAAGGAGACTATGATCTGACTCATTTGTTTCATTATCAAGACTATGTCTGTTTATCTCCCCCTGAAGCAAAGAGGAGGAGCCGGGAGAGAAGTAAGAAATGGACTCCCAGAAAGTAACATCGTAACTGACAAATACCCGACGTGAGGGAGGATGGTAACATTTATACCCTTTCTGAGTGGGGGAATATCCAATGAAAACACATCTAAGGGCCCGAGAATCAAGCTTATCTCGAGAGGGTGCATGGTTATGAGCAAAACATACGCTCCCAAATACCCGAAGAGGAAGTGGATGAGAAGAGGGTGCAGGAACACATGACAATGGTGTTTTGAATTTTAGAACCTTGGTAGGAAGACGGTTGATAAGATAAGCAGCAGTCATGACTGCCTCTCCCCAAAGATATTTAGGAACATGCATGGTTAGCATAAGAGACCGTGCAACCTGTGTTAAGTGGCCAATTTTTCTTTCGGCTACCCCATTTTGTTGAGAAGTTTTAACACACGTAGTTTGATGAATAATACCACATGTGTCCAAATAAGATGTAAATGGACCTCCATATTCAGTACCATTATCACTTCGAAGGATTTTAACAGAGGCATTAAACTGTGTTTGTAGCATGTGATGAAAAGATTTAAAACACCCGAAAACTTCATTTTTTTGTTTCAGAAGATAAACCCAAGTTAATCGAGAATAACAATCTACAAAGACAACAAACCACCTATACCCATCATGTGTAGAATTTCTAAATGGACCCCAAACATCAGTATGAATAATAGAAAACAAGGTAGAACTTCTTTTATTTCTGGGCGGATAAGTTGATCTTTTATGTTTAGCCAATTCACATGGTTCACAGAAAAAATCTTCTTTATTACAGTGTTTTACTAAAGCGGGAAATAGATGTGTTAAAACACCAAAGGATGGATGACCTAACCGTCTATGCCATTGATACAAGGATTCAGAAACAGAATTAGATGACACCTGATAATTTGAAGGAGAAACAGAATTCCCTTCCATAACATAGAGACCATCGACCACTTTACCACTGCCAAGGACCTTGCCTGTCATTAGATCCTGAAATACACAGTGGGAAGAAAAAAAGGTTACTGAACAATTGAGGTTGTCAGTAATACTGTGAATAGATAGTAAATTTGCAGATAAAGAAGGAACATGCAAAACATCTGATAATGGTAATGATGATGAAAGACAAAGAGAGGTGCCCTGTCCATGAATAGGTGCAAGATCTCCATTAGCAACACATATATTGCCTGTTTTGTCATGATATGATTCCAGAATACTAGAATCTCCAGTCATATGTGCTGATGCTCCTGAATCAATAATCCAAGATGTTGGATATTTATCGGAAGTAAGATGGCAGGATATACCTGCATGAGCAGAATTAGCTGTAGGAGAAGGGGTCTTGATTTGTGACATGAATTGACGGAAGGCGTTGAGCTCTGAAGCGGTCATCGTCCCTGTTGTAGAGTCAGGCTCGTATTCTGAAGTAGTATGATGAGCATTAAAGGAACCCCTACTCATGCCTCTGCCAGATGAGACACCACGGTAACCACCTCGGCCACGTCCACCTCGTCCTCGAATTCTGAGATGAGGGTGCAGAATAAAACATGTCTCACGAGTGTGGCCTAATTTTTTGCAGTAGTCACATTGAATAAATCTTTCTCCAATTACAGCTATTGACACATGCTCTGGTTGTTCTGGTTCTGATTGCTGGACACCTTTAGTTAAGAGTGCGGATCGATCAGAAGAGACCATTGGGGTCATACTTTGCTTTCGGCTTTCCTCTAGCCTGACACGACCATAGGCCTCTTCCACAGTAGGAAATGGAACTTGTCCGATCAGTTGATTTTTAATTGAATCATACTCATCCGACAATCCATCAAGAAATTTCATCACTTTTTCTTCAGTGACCATCTTCTGATATTTTTCTTGATCTTCAGCAGTTTTACACTCAAATATAGTGTAGTGTCCCAATTCACTCCATAATGATGTTAGCTCAGAATAATACTGAGCTAGTGTGCAGCTTCCTTGAGTCAATGCCCACATCTTTCGCTTCACCTCAAACCGCTTGGCTACATTCCCGGAGAAGGAATAAGTCCGAGTGAGAGAATTCCATACATCTTCAGCGGTATCAATGAAGATATAGCTTTTTCGAATATCTACCTCCATGGAGTTAGATAACCATGAACACACCATGGCATTTTCTGAATCCCAATCATCATAGTCTGTGTCCGTCTCCAGGGGTTGCTTGGCTTTCCCATTAATATATTTCATTAATTTATGGGATTTAAGGGCCATCGTGCAGGCTTTCGACCATTCAAGGAAATTCTTCCCATCGAATTTAGGACTTACAAATGGGATACTATGGAACCCCAATTTACCAGTCCCTTGATTAGTATTTTTACTTGTAACCGAATCATTCACAACCTCCGCCATTATTTTTTAGTAAGGAAATTACAAAGGTTCGGTTAATAACAACACTCTCCTTGACTACCCAAATATTTTAAAAGACAAGAATAAAAGCCTTGACTTAGTTTTTGCAAACCCAAAAAAAAAAGGCCCAGTTAAACAAAACATAAGTTCAGGCCCACAACACTTATACTCTTTAGCCCAATAAGATGTGAGAGTTTGGCCCAATAAGATGTATGAGTTTGGCCCAATAAAAATATTGGAGGACTTGTTATACAGCCCAAATATTGTTACGACTTGTTTAAAACAGAGCAGATATGACAATTAGCAGCGATTACATACAAAACAAGTACACAACATGTTGAGATTTGGGCTTACCCAGTGATTTACAGTCTGAGGAGAGTTTCGATGATGACGGAAAAGAGCTTTGGTTACTGAAAACGAGTTGAGGAACTCTTTGTATTGACTCATCGGAAAAGTGGGCTGCCAACTGTTCGTTTTAATGACTGAAAGAGTTTGTCACCGGAAACAATGGCTTTGGCCGGAAAACACAGAGGTAAGGATCTTAATGCTCTGATACCATGATAAATTGTATATACTTATGTAAGTAGAGAGAAGAAGTAATCACAAAAGGATTTTTATATATTGATGTTGTGTATTACAAGAGTACTTGGACGTTCCTATATATAGACTAATTTAGACTTCAATAACGTAACTGATTACATCATAGTTAGCTACTGTAGATCTTCTGACTATGACTTAGTGTAAATGTATGACTAACTATGTTGACAATTTGACAGTATGTAATGGGAAGCAAAGAGCTTCAAATTTTTCATTATAAATACTAACTAATAAACTTCTTGTGCAACAGGGTATAATTAGCATGTAAACATCCATATTATGTCCACTAATCTACAACGTACACTTGTATGACAGAAGACCCATTTTACTATTTTTGTATTAATTACGAAAATTGCTTGCAGACTAGATATGTGAAACTAGTTAATCAGCAGGGCCTTTTAGAAGATTAAAGTTGCGATGACCCTTGGCCCATGTACTACAGCAGATTGAGACAACTGGGACCTGCAAAATAATTTCTGTGTTCTAATCTATTGTGATTAGTGTCCTAATTTCTATGCCACCTAACAGTACCCTTCTCTTTTTAAGCAACTAATTCTTCCCATCAACCTCCAGTTGAGTAGACTTGTTCAAAAGACCGCGACAGAGAGAAACCATAGTAGTTAAGTAAGGCATGTCTAACAGAAGAAAAACAGGAGCCGCTAGAATCACTGACGATGAACTTAAGGAACTTGTCCTGAAATTACAAGCACTGATACCAGAGTCTAGTTCAAGGTGCACTACAATGGTAAGTTCTGGTATATGCAGTTTATTTAATGTCAAACTTCCTCTGTTTTCTTTTCCTAATTAACTTCATTTTACCTGATACTGATTGAATATGCATGACAATTGCTAGGTTAATGTTTACATATCTCCTAAGAATTCAATTTCAGTACTGTTTAACGTAGCAATATGGGTTTAACTTTTACTATCAGACAATGGAATCGCTAATAATTGTACTCAAAATTTGAAACATAAGGTTCAAAGCTATAAACCAAATTAAATTTAACATTTTCACATATGAAACAGAAGTTAAGTTCTGTCGTATAGAGCGAAAGTCAGGCCAACTGATCATGTGTGTCAAGTGTTAACACTGATACATAAGTGCATGCAATGTCTGTGACCAGGTATCTTCATCAAAGATTCTCACAGAGACATGCAATTACATCAAGAAGCTGCACAAAGAGGTGGATGACTTAAGCACCAGACTTGGTCATTTACTGGACTCCATGGATAGTGATAGTGTGGATGTGGAGACTCTCCGAAGCCTTTTGGAACGATACGGCCTTTCTTAATTAGCTCTTAGCTAGATTTGTCTCCTAAAGAAGAGACCTCTCTATCCAGTGTTTATTTCAAAGGAAATAGAATGTACTAGCTATCTTCCTTCTCTATGCACTAGGCAGCTATGCGCTGTAAACTGATGTCTCCCCCTGGTTTTGTTGGATTTATAATGGGAAAACATGATAGGACTGGCTTCTTTAAAATAAAAACAATTTCATATATACAAAAAATTTACACATACAGAAACTTACCTATAAAAAGTTTTACATACAGTATTCAAATAAATCATCAGCTCCACCAGAACAAACCTTGTTTGGCATTTATTTTATAGGGGAAAAAAAAATACTATGTCATGACTTTCGACTACAAATGCGAAACAATACATTTATAAATTCTTTATAAATCGAAGTAGGTCCGTATCTTATATTCGGTTGTACCCGGAGTCCCGAACCCAGGACCCAGCATATAATGCATGTACCACAAGTCACACCGATACAACACACACGCCATAATGTCATTAGTCATACCACCTTATTGCAGAAAACGACTAAACATTTCAACAGGTTGTATCTTAGCAAGTATTGCTAAGCTGTCACTCATGCATTGTTTAGATAACTGCACTTTCATTCTAACCTCATCACAAACCGTTGATCCCATCTCTTCTAATCCATCTAAACACGTCTCTTGATCAGTCATCGCAGCACTTATCCACGCATTCAGGTCCCTGATCTTAGTTCTGGTGAACACCACTTCTCCTGGTCCCACTGTCATCGAGTTGATCGATTTGTTGAGCTGAAACACCGCGTCTTCGAAGAGAATCTCGCAGTCGTGTAGTGCTGACACGGTTCGTGTGTCGGTTGAGTCTGTGATTAGGGTTTGAGGGAGTGAAGAGATGTTTTTTAGTTCGGTAAGGGAGATGTAAAGAGATGTGTTGAAGAGGAGTTTGGGGTCAGGTTTGGTGGAGAGTGATGGAGGTGTGGTGGTGGTGGAGATGTAAGATAAGGTTGCGACCGTGAGTAGAGTTAAGAGGACGAGGAGAGAGATTGCGGTGGTTTTGCTACGGTTAGTGGTGGCAGGTTTTTCGTAACTGTTGATAAAGTGTGTTTTAGAATCCATGTCTGCTTTCTTCTTACACTTCCCGGGCGTTTGTTAGCTTGCACGGTTTGATATATGTTAATAATTACTCGTCCATTTTATAAGTCACTGCACGCAACTAGTCGTAATCAAAGCAACTTAATAATTTTTTCAAATAATTTTTTTTTAAAAATTCTTTTGTTACTCATCTGACTCGGACAACGATTCTTGAACAAACTGAAAGTTCTTACTCCGCTAATGACACAATTAATAATCCATACCAATTAGCTGCACATTAACTTCCAAAAGAGTATTCGATACTAAAAATCATTTCTTCATCTTAGAAAGTCCAATCGCAGATGCCACGAGGATGATACGAGAAGAATTTGCCTGTGTGGATCCTCTTCCGTGCCTCAGGAACAAATCTGAAGTAATCCTCGATTAAGTCATCTCTGTTTCCCAAAACTTCTAGCACCTGCAATGAGAATTCACAACTATGGTGCAGACATCTTCGTTGTTTGGAAATGCCAACTGCAAACATAATTACTAGATTAGAAACTTAAAGAGCCAAAACAAAGCTAATTAATACCGGACCTTGACACGGTGGATAAGCTTATTTGCTCTATCAACGTCATCCTGAGTAAGTTGCGGATAAAGATATGGCAATACTGTATTGTTGAACTTGAGACCAATTGCACTGTGAAATTTAAATAGCGTCTTAACCCTCCTTTCAGTTTCCTTTACGGAGACTCTGCAATGCAAAGATTAACAAAACAAAACAATAGAAATGCCTGATGAAATGAAACAGTAGCAACAATCTAGACTATATTTTTAAATTTGATTGCAGCACATGTATGAGAAATCGTAGTGTTTTTACATGCAAAACTAATCCGAGTCCAGTAATAAAACCGATACAATTTGTTACTGATTCAGCTTAAGCACTACAATAAGCAACACAATTAAGAAAACATACTGTGGTACATAAATAATCATGAACTCATAGCCTAACCAATCGAAATATTTACTATAAAATTCATTAAGATAATCATAGTAATAATCAACAGCAGAGGACTGGGAGCGCCCATATATAATATCCATAATAGTTTCTCTGTTCAACAATATAGCTCTGGTGTTGAACATGTATTTTCTCGTAATTTGCACATTCAATCTAATTTCGTCCATCATCGTTGATCCGCTCTCCTCCAATCTGTCCAAACAGGCCTGCTGATGAGTCTTTACCCTATCAAAAACCTCCAGATATTCGGAGACTTCAACTCCTGTGAAAAAGTAAAGATTCTTGGATGAAGCTACTGAATCGTTAAGTCCACTCACTTCCTTGTTTAACAAGGTTTGACACTCTTTCAACTCTGGGATGTTGTCGGGGTTGGAAATATTAGCTAGATGGATGAGGTTGTAGACGGTGAGTTTGAACGAGTGAAATATGATGTTGGTTGGGAAGAAATGAACAAATTTATCACCAGAGATGTTGGCGGAGATGGAGGATGATAGGGTGGAGATGCAGAGGTGTTTGTATGGTGCGAGAGAACATATGGCTTGGATGGATTTGGAGGGTGTGGGATCAGCATCATGTTCGTAGCTATGGATAGTTACTACAGTGATGACGGTGATTATTCCTGCGATGAATAGAGTGAGTATGAATATTAAAGTGAGGATGAAGGGTTTTCGAGTGTTCGTTCGAAATGCTGATGAGGAATGGTTTCCCAGGAGGTTTGCTTCTTCTGTTGAAGCATCCATATTTTCGAATTTGATTGGTTCGGATGTATGAGAAAATCGTAGTGTTTAAGAAGTCTTTAGTCCAAGTCAAGCCACATGTAAAGGTTCGGGTAAGTGGTGGTCTATGAGAAGTTTCCTTTCTTTTCTTGACTATTCTTCTGCACTAACACTGTTTATTATTTATTCATACAAGATTCAAAAATTTTGTGGTCTTAAATGTTGGGGCGCTAGTCTTGTCCGTCTATAGCTAGGACCACCCATGTTGAATGTATATGTGAGAATGTGCCTTGAAGCTTCTTAGCCGCCGGTAGGTGGCCACCTACTACACCCACCTACCACACCCACCTACCACACCTACCACCACCTAACCCACCTACCCCTTAGATTTTGTCTATAAATAAGAAATGCATGTAAGCATTTGAAATTATCTGAGGCATATGAAAATCTCTGTAATCTGTTTATCCTCAAGATCAATAAACTATTTCTCTTCTGCATATAATCTTTTCTTGCTTCCGTTATAACAAACTGGTATCAGAGCTTTGGTTGAATCTGCTGAAAAAATTCTCGCCGGAATTTTTTGCCGGAGTACTGTTCATCGCCGGAGAAGACGACACTGTTCAGGCGGAGTTACTGTTCATCGCCGGAGAAGACGACACTGTTCATCACCGGAGAAGAAGACACTGTTCATACGGTACTGTTCATACGGCACTGTTCATACGGCACTGTTCACGGGTACTGTTCACAGGCACTGTTCACGGGTACTGTTCATAGGTACTGTTCACGGGCACTGTTCAACGGTACTGTTCACGTATACGGTACTGTTCACGTATACGATTCTGGGAGAAAGATGTCTGGTGGTATTAGCGTCAAGGTCGACAAATTTACCGGGAGAAATAGTTTCAGTCTGTGGCAAATCAAGATGCGTGCCCTGTTAAAACAACAGGGGCTCTGGGCGCCGTTGAACACAAAAACGGTTGCTTCTACAAGCGCTGAGATGGCCATTCTGGAAGAAAAGGCACATTCAACGATTCTGTTGTGTCTTGCAGATGATATTATTACTGAAATTGCGGAGGAGGATACCGCGTCTGGTCTGTGGTTGAAGCTTGAAAGTCTTTACATGACGAAGTCTTTAACAAACAAGTTGTTGCTGAAGCAACGTCTGTTCAGTCTGCGAATGCAGGAAGGTATGCCTCTTCGAGATCACTTAGATCAATTAAACACAATTTTATTAGAATTGCGTAATATTGATGTTAAAGTTGAAGATGAGGATGCTGCTTTGATTCTGTTAGTTTCTTTACCATTATCGTACGAGAACTTTGTGCAATCGTTTATTGTTGGTAAAGATACTATTTCTCTAGAGGAGGTTAGATCTGCTCTTCATTCTAGAGAGCTGCGCCATAAGGCGGCTGGTACAGGTGCAGATAATCATGCCGCTGGGTTGGTAGCTAGCGGGAGTACCGGACATGGAAAGTCGGGGAAGTATAAATCCAAGAAACCAGCTTCTAAGGGTTTGAGAGCTAATGATGTCTGCAATTACTGTAAAGAAAAGGGACATTGGAAATCCGACTGTCCCAAGAAAAAGAAGCAACATGATGCTGCTGCAGGAACTGTTGCTGTAGCTGATGATAATTCCGAAGAAGATATTGCTCTAGTTGCTGTCAAGGACACGCATCACTCTGATGTGTGGATCCTTGATTCTGGAGCGTCTTATCATATATGTCCGCGCAGGGAGTGGTTTACAACCTACGAGCGAGTAGACGGTGGCAAGATTTCTATGGCTAACAGTTTTACTTGTGAGACGGTTGGATTAGGCTCGATTAAAATTCAGACACATGATGGTAAATTCTGCACATTGAATGATGTTAGGCATGTTCCACTTATGACAAAGAATCTGATATCTTTGAGTATGTTAGACAGCAAGGGTTTCAGTTTTCAAGGTGAAGGTGGAGTTTTACATGTCTGCAAGGGTTCTAATGTGGTTCTGAAAGGTGTTAAACGCGGTACCTTGTATCTTCTTCAAGGTTCTACGTTATCAGGTTCTGTTGCTGTCGCATCCTCGGAGAAGTTTAAGAGGTTGCGACCTGATAATGGTCTGGAATTTTGCTCATCTGAGTTTGATGAGTTCTGTAAGAATGAAGGGATTTCTAGGCATCATACAGTCAGGGATACACCGCAGCAGAATGGTGTAGTAGAGCGTATGAATCAGACATTTCTGGAGAGAGCTAGGTGTATGCTCTCTAATGCTGGACTAACTAGAAGATTCTTGGCAGAAGCAGTTAGTACATCAGGTTATCTGATAAATCGTGGATCTACGATTATTTCAGAAAGTGGTGGTGTTGAGAAACAGGTGGAGCAGGAAGTCACTCAAGATGAGAGTGAACCACAACAAGAAGTTCAACAACCACAATCAGAATCAGAATCATCAGTTTCAGTAGCGAATCAGCACAGTTTGGCTCTTGATAGATCAAGGAGAGCTAATTATGGGGTGCCTCCCAAGAGAATTGTGGTGAGCAAAGTGGGTACTGCTGATAACCCAGCTGATATGCTCACCAATCCGGTTCCACATAGCAAGTTTCAACATTGTTTGGACTTGTTAAATATTCGAAGTTGTTGACTGCCCTTTTGAGGGCAAAATCTGAGGCAGAAGAGTTTTTTTTTTTTCTGGTACATCTGGTACATCTGGAAGATTTTTTTTATTTGGTACATCTGGCATTATTATGATGCATCTGGTACATCTGGAAGAGTTTTTTTTATCTGGTACATCTGGCATTATTATGATGCATCTGGTACATCTGTTATCTGTTTTTGTGAGAGGATTCAAGTCAAGGTGGTACATCTGTTATCTGTGAGAGAATTCAAGTCAAGGTGGAGATCTGTTATCTAGTACATCTGGCATTACTATAATGCGTCTGGTACATCTGTTATCTGTTTCTGTGAGAAGATTCAAGTCAAGGTGGAGATTTGTGAGAATGTGCCTTGAAGCTTCTTAGCCGCCGGTAGGTGGCCACCTACTACACCCACCTACCACACCCACCTACCACACCTACCACCACCTAACCCACCTACCCCTTAGATTTTGTCTATAAATAAGAAATGCATGTAAGCATTTGAAATTATCTGAGGCATCTGAAAATCTCTGTAATCTGTTTATCCTCAAGATCAATAAACTATTTCTCTTGAGGATAAAATCTTTTCTTGCTTCCGTTATAACAGTATAGTTTAAGAAATGATCAAACGACGAACCATAGTATTAGCAGCAGCTGTTGGATGGTATAATATAGTTATACTATCATAGCAAGTTGCAAAACTGCATTTGTATGAATGAGAAGGCAAAATCAAGAATACATACTGTGGGAAAATTAATATAAATAGATGTAGCTGTTTTCTTACATGCATTAATTTGAGAAGGGTGGAGTTCGATCTACTTACTAATCAAAAGAAAATGATGAAACAATTTGATTACACATCGAAAGATAAAGTAGAAAACTAATCCGATTACAGTTTTACAACTGATATAGTTCTTTGTCAATAGAGTCTTAACATCAAAATAAGCAACACAATTAAGATTACATACTGTGGAACATAAAAAAAATAAAAACTCATAGCTCAACCAATCGAAATATTCACTGTCAAAATCAAAACCAGAGGGCGGGGAGTCGTATAATTGATCCAAAATAATGCGTCTGTTTGATAATATAGCTCTGGTGTTCCACATGTATGTTCTTGTAATTTGCACATTTAATTTGATTTCATCTATCACCGTTGATCCACTCTCCTCCAATCTATCCAAACAGGCTTGCTGATATGTCTCTATCCTGTTAAATACCTTTAAATATTCTGAGACTTCATGTCCTGTAAAAGAGTAAATATTCTTGGATGAAGCCACTGAATCGTTAAGTCCACCTACTTCCTTGTTCAACAAGGTTCGACACTCCTGCAACTCTAGAATGTCGTCGGGGTTGGAGATATTAGCGAGATGAATGAGTTGGTTGACACTGAGTTGGAACGAGCGGAAGATGATAGATTCTGGAAAGGGATAAGTATCAAGGTCATCACCAGAGGTATCGGTGGAGGTTGATAAGGAGGAGATACATAGCTGTTTATATGGTGCGAAAGAACAGACTGCTTGGATTTTTTTGGAGGATGCGGGGTCGTCAAATAATGTAAAAACACTGCTAGGACCAGACCCCCGGATAATTACAACAGTGGTTACTGTGATTATTGCGGCGATTAAAAGAGTGAGTATGAATATTGAAGTGAGAATGTAGGGCTTTTGAGTGTTCTTCTTTGGAAGTGCAGATGAGGATTGGTTTTCCAGGAGGTTTGTTTCGGCTGAAGAATCCATATTCTTGAATTTGATAGGATTATATGTTTGAGAAAATTTTAGAGTTTTTATTGTGCTTTTGATCCAAGTCAATGGATGATGGTGGGTGTTGGATGTGAGGATGATCATATTTTTGACTAATCTTCTGCATTAACACCCTGTTTAAATAAATATGTCATCATGTCTATTTGTTTGAATCAAGATTTTTTAATAAAATCAAGCCCAATTAAGTAGCAAAACTTAATATATGTGGTTAATTTTAATTGTGATACAACAACATTCCCAGTACGTTACAAGTTACAACAGGATGACAGAGATGTAGCTTCTTAGTTCTTACAAGTCAATACGGTTTCAACATCAAAATAAAAAGCAGAATCAAGAACACATACTGTGGAACAAAAATAATCATATACTCATAGCTCAACCCATCAAAATGGTAACTATAATAATCCTCAGTAACAGATGATGGGTCTCTATATATATTATTCAAGATGGAGTCTATGTTCTGCAACACAGCTACGGTGTTGCTCATGTATCTTCTCGTCTTCTCCACATTCAATCGAATTTCCTTGTTCACCGTTGATCCTGCAGTACTCTCCTCCAATTTATCCAAACAGGCTTGCTGATATGTCTCCATCATGTTAAATATTACCACATATTCCACTACTTCAATTTTTGTAAAATAGTGAAAATTCCTAAAGGAAGACACTGAGTCGTTAAGTCCACTCAACTCCTTGTTCAACAATACTTGGCACTCGAGCAACACTGGCTCTGCGGTGTTGTTTGGTTTGGTGATATTAGCCAGATAACTGAGTTGGGTGACAGCAACCTGGAACGAGTGGAAGATGATGTTTTCTGGGTAAAGATAAATATCGAACTCATTTGTACCGGAGGTATTGGCGGAAATGATGGACAAAAGGGAGGAGCTGCAGAGGTGTTTGTATGGTGCAAAAGAACATATGGCTTGGATAGATGTAGAGTGTGTGGGTTCAACAGATGTTTGATCACTGCTAGGACTTGACTGCCGGATAACTATAACCGTGGTCACGGTTAGTATTCCTGCCACAATAAGAGTGAGTACGAATATTAAGGAGAGGATGAAGGGCTTTTGGGTGTTCTTCTTTGGAAATTCCTCTTGTTGGAGGAGGTTTGTTTTCATGGAATCCATACACTCTGATTTGATCCCAAGATGTATGAGATTATAATTAGTTTTTTTTATTGTGCATTTCGAATAATGAGTAAGGCTCATGGTTGTAAAAATCGGTAATCGGTATAAATCGGTTGAGGCACTGATTTAATATTAATCGGGTAATCGGGGATTAATCGGAAGGATTAATCGGAGTATTAATCGGATATTATAATATTATTTTAAATACATTCACAGGATTAATCGGATTTCAAAAATCGAATCGGTTGGTTACCTTACAAAGGATTAATCGGCTAAATCGAGGATTTTTAGAACCATGGTAAGGCTTAATGGAAGTCAACTGATGGAAGGTGCCTATAGACTATCAGAAGGTTCCTTCTTTCAAGTCTTCTTGACTCAATAATGTTTTGAATTATTTCAAAACGCCTACTTGCAATATTAAACTCAAGAAAATTTTAATCAACAGTTGATGAATCACAACAGATAAGATTTTTTCATCACCAGAGTTTAAACATCGTAATTAGTATGCAAAGTAAGAAAACATATTGCAAAAGAAAAATAATCATGTAGTCGTAGCCCACGCCATGAAAAAAGTAAGCATACGAGTGAATGGCATTATGATCAACTTGTACGGAGCTGGAGCTGGAGCTGGAGCTGGGGCTATATATTTTATTTACAATGGGATCGATGTTTAACAAAACAGCTCTGTTGTTACTTATGTATCTTCTCATATTTTGCACATTCGATCTAATTTCATCGATTTTCGGTGATCCACTCTCCTGTAACTTATCCAGATAGGCTTGCTGGTATGTTTCGATCCTCTTGAATAGATCCAAATATTCGTTGACTTCCTGACTGAATGAGTTGAGACCCTGAAATGAAGCTAGTGAGTTGTTGAGTTTACTCATCTCCTTGTCCAACAACATTTGGCACTCTTGCAACTCTAGGATGTCGTCGAGTTTAGAGATATTAGTAAGACGGATGAGTTGATTGGTGCCAAGTTGGAACGCGAGGAAAATAATGTTTTCTGGCGGAAAAACATTATCCAGTGGCAACGTTGCGTTGTCACTGGATACATTGGTGGTGATGGAGGAGTATAGGGTGTTGCGACACAACCGTTTGTATGGTGTGAAAGAACAAATGGCTCGAATGGAGTGGAAGGGTGTGGGAGAGAGATTTATCATCTGAACATTGTTTGGATCAGACACCCGGAGATTTATTATAGTTGTTATAAAGAGTATTCCTGCGATTACTAGAGAGAGTAAGATTACGAAAGACAGGATGTAGAGCTTCACGGTGTTGTTCTTCGGAAATTCCGACGAGGGTTTTTTTTCCAGGAGGGTTGTTTTGGTTGAATCCATGTTAATAAATTTGATTTGGTATTGGTGTGGTGGATGAGATGAATTTACAGTAGTCTTCTTGTTGTGCATTTTAATACAGTGGAAGATGATTGAGACTGTGAGAAGTTTCCACTCTATGAGACATTCTTGACTTTGTCTCCAACTAATTTTCATCTCGAAAGCGATGGTCGTCTCCTGCTACTTTTGGTCATTAGAGCTTGTCTTAGGTAAAGCTTATGAATTTTTAGTGATTGTGTCGGTCTAAAGCATTAGGAAGCAAGAAAGATTATAATAAATGTAAAAGGAAGAACACAGATAGGTTGAAGAAATTTTTTTTATTGATCTTGAGTATACAGATTACAGCACACAACTACTGATTCAGATCTAGATTATCGATTCAGATTATCGATTCTGATCTAGTTTACGGATTCAGATTACAGACGACGTTTATGTCAGACTTACAGACTTACTGCTAGGTTATGCCCTGGAGCTTTCTAGGCGGTTACAGAAAAGCCCAGAAAAATAGGCCCATAACAGATAAAACACATTGCGCGCCTCAGGTCCTGAGCAGTGAGCACTGCGCGCCTCAGACCCTGAGCTTCATGCTTGAAATATCTCTGTTTGGTTCAGGCCCTGAGCCTCCCAACTCAAGTCCTGAGTTTCTCATTGCATATAACAGAAAATACCCGAAATCCCAACGATTTGGGGCATTACAGATTCAAACCATATTCTAACAAATCTCCACATTGACTGGAATTCTCTCACAAATAACAGATGTACCAGATGCACCATAATAATGGCAGATGTACCAGATAAAAAAAACTCTTCTGCTCAGATTTTGCCCTCAAAAGGGCAATCAACAACTCTGAACATTTAGCAAGTTCAAACAATGTTGAAACTTGCTATGTGGAACCGACTTGGTGAGCATATCAGCTGGGTTATCAGCAATACCCACTTTGCTCACCTTAATTCTCTTGTACCACTGCCTCGGAGACTGCTTTAGCCCATACAAAGCCTTCAATAACTTGCAAACATAGTCTTTTTTACCAAGAACCTGAAAACCATCTGGATGAGTCATGTATATCTCCTCTTCCAGCTCTCCATGCAGAAAAGCTGTCTTCACATCGAGTTGTTCAAGCTCCAGATTCTGATGTGCAACTATTGCTAGTAGCACCCTGATGGAGGTGTGTCTGACCACTGGTGAAAAAATCTCATTGTAATCTACTCCCTCTTTCTGAGTGAACCCTCGAGCTACTAACCGAGCTTTATACTTGATACCCTCAACCGATGTTTCTCCTTCCTTCTTCTTGTAGACCCATTTACAAGTAACAATCTTTCTGTCTCGAGGCCGCTTGACTAATTCCCAAGTCTTATTCTTCTGAAGTGACTCCATTTCATCTCCCATTGCAGCAAACCATTTTGTAGACTCAGTACATGTCACTGATTCTCTGTAAGTGGATGGCTCATCAGAGCTAGGATCCACCTCTTCAGCTACCTTTAGTGCATATGCCACCATATCTTCAAAACCATATTTCTTTGGAGGCACCCCATAATTAGCTCTCCTTGATCGATCAAGAGCTAAACTGTGCTAATTTACTATTGGTACTGATGATTCTGATTCTGATGATTCTGATTCTGACTGTGGTTGTTGAACTTCTTGTTGTGGTTCACTCTCATCTTGAGTGACTCCCTGCTCCATATGTTTCTCAACACCACCACTTTCTGAAACAATAGTAGACTTCACAGTAGGGTTAAACATAGAATTTTCATCAAAGACTACATTTCTACTCAGTATAACCCTATTTTCAGATGGAGACCAGATTCTATAACCTTTAACCCCATCCCCATAGCCTACAAATACTCCATTTTTAGCTCGTGGCTCCAATTTACCCTAATTTACATGATAATAAACAGTACAACCTCATCTTCAACTTCAACATTGACATCAACATTACGCAATTCTAATAAAATTGTGTTTAACTGATCTAAGTGATCTCGAAGAGGTATAACTTCTTGCAATCGCAGACTAGACATACATTGCTTCAGAAACAACTTATTTCTTAAAGACTTTGTCATGTAGAGACCTTCAAGCTTCAACCACAGACCAGCCGCAGTATCCTCCTCCGCGACTTCAATAATAATATCATCTGCAAGACACAACAAAATTGTTGAGTGTGCCTTTTCTTCTAGACTGGCCATCTCAGCGCTTTCAGGATCCGTCGTCGATTTCTTTTTCAACGGCGCCCAGAACCCCTGTTGCTTTAACAAAGCACGCATCTTGATTTGCCACAAACTGAAACTATTCTTCCCAGTAAATTTGTTGACCTTCACGTTAAAACCAGACATCTTTCCCATCGAACACCAAGCTCTTATACCAGTTTGTTTTAACGGAAGCAAGAAAGATTATAATAAACGTAAAAGGAAGAACACGGATAGGCAGAAGAGAAAAGTTTTATTGATCTTGAGGATACAGATTACAGCACACAGCTACAGATTCAGATCTAGATTATCGATTCAGATTACCGATTCTGATCTAGATTACCGATTCTGATTACAGACGACGTTTATGTCAGACTTACAGACTTACTGCTAGGTTATTCCCTAGAGAGTTTATATAACACTCTCTAGGCGGTTACAGAAAAGCCCAGAAAAATAGGCTCATAACAGATAAAACACACTGCGCGCCTCAGGCCTTGAGCACTACGCCTCACGTCCTGAGCTTCATGCTTGAAATATCTCTGTTTGGTTCAGGCCCTGAGCCTCCCAGCTTAAGTCTTGAGTTCCCCCTAACATATAACAGAAAATACCCGAAATCCCAACGATTTGGGGCATTACAATTCTAACAAGCATTAAGTCAAGATTAAAATATTAATATTAATAAATATATAAACACTATATAATTATGTAGTTATAGAGAATCGAATCAGAGATAAAGCTAGAAAAATTAAAATAAATAAATCCTTATGTGTAGTTGTAAGAAATTGAATTTAAGGTAAAGGTAAAAAGTATTAAAATAAATAAATCTTGTATAATTATGTAGTTGTAAAAAATCGAACCAGAATTGTGTTTTATTCTTTTATTGGTAAAAGTTTGTGCAAGATTTTTTAAATAGTTTCCCTACTATTGGTAAAAGCCATTGTTGTTTTTGTATCTGATGTACTCGTATTCAGATCATAAGATTAAGTTGTTTTTTGTCTAAATCATTCTATTATTCAGAAATCTCAACCAAGGATTTAGTAGTTTGCAAATAGAATTCTCTAGCAACATAAAGTTAGAATACATTTTCTAATACATTCCGTATACATTCTTTTTAAACAAATATGTCTAGGGTGTTGTAGTAAATTTTTGTCAATATACATTAATGTGTATTAGCAAATATAGAGTAGATCTTACAACAATAATTTAAACATGCTATTTTTAATCTAAAAATATAATACATTCCATATACATTCTCTATAACCAAATACAGAGTAGATCTTACAACAATAATTTAAACATGCCATTTTTAATTTGAAAATATAATTTTAAAAATCAGACAACCCGGCAATAGGCTGGATATGCCAAATTCTGATCTGCTTGATAAGTTGGCTCGAGTTGAACGGAACGATAATTCTGACCAGCTTCATAAGTTGGCTCGAGTTGAACGGAACGATCAACCTGCAACAGAACTAAAATGTCTTAGTCTCCATTACTTAACACAGTTACGACGTTTTATGGTGTAATGATCATACCTCGAGAATTTGTAGATGAGCCTGAATAGTACCAGGCATCTGTAAGTTGCTGTGACATACAAACGAAGACAAAAAAGATGAGTAACCGCCAAATGTTAGTGCCAATCAGAACATCCTGGACTCGCCTTATTCATGTATAATTTAAGCAAAGAATGAAAATATAATGAAGAGCTAACATGTAATTTTTACAAAGAAAATAGAAACTACCTGGAATTGCTGAAACAAGTGTGATTTCAGAAGGATGCAAATTCACCGGAGGGAACCCGAGTGGTCCCTTTCCTTTTTTTCTTTGGCCTAAAATAGTGTCAGTGTCAGTCTACAGAGCACGCTTGGCTGTCTTACAACATTGTTCACATGCATAACAGTATAATGTATTTTGAAAGCAAATCTTCTATGATAATTAAACTTCATTAATTAAATTACTATAAGACCTGTGCAGATGATTGTGGATTCCCTCCTGTTTGGTTTGTCATTATGGAGTACTGTGGCCAGAATATTCTCCACCAATCCTCTAGCAAATTTTCTTTGTAATCCGCCATTAAGCCAAAAACAGAAACAAATTTAAACAACTTTGTCAAATGTACATACACATGTTGCCCCCATCCTGGGAATCTTTTACCATAATTTGTACACCATTACTATCCCATTCACCTAAAAGTTAGATAGGCAACATATAATTGAATATAAAGCAAGCAAAAAGGCACTTACATTCTGATATTTCAACATTAGCCTTTTCATCAAAGGTTCGTGAAGGTCTCCTTATCCTCTGTAAGGTTAGCTCCACTACGCGGACAAATAGTAGCCAAATATCGGAGCATCTTCTTCATTGTTTGTTTGGGGATGACAACTTTCTTCCAATATGTACTATCAATATTTTTGTGAAATATTGTACAGTAAAATTGATAGATACTACAAGAATTCGTATTTGATGAGTTTAACATCTTTTTTAGAAAAAGAGAGATAGACAAATTATTTGTGTGATCTTTTCTAGATCTATTTCTGTGATCTTTTCTAGATCTGGAAAATTGGTTAAGCCGATAAATCAAAGTGATCGTGGTGAAGATGAAGTTATGAGTTGTAACACAAATGACTTGATAAATGCTTTATATAGACCGAATAGAAATTTCTAGAGACTCCAAAAGTTCCGAATATTCTCTCGAATATTCGAGAATGATTCTAGAGATATGCACACATATAATTTTATAAATTAAAAAAATCGCAATACATGCTTCGAGAAAAATCGAGAAACTTCTACACACATCTACTAGAATAGTGAAGAAATTAAATTTATATTGTTTAATAATGTTCGTTTTATTTGAAAGTAAATTATTCAGATTATTTCCCAATTTCTTTTAAATTTTTTGATTAACAGGGACATATTTAAGTTGAAAGGTTTGGATTTCAATTATTTTGGACAGTGTGAAAGTATGTAACATCCATAAATATTATAGACTCGAACCGAAGTCATATTGCAGAAAATTCAAATCATCATGTGTATCAGATTCAAAATTTACTTCCCAAACATACCATTTCAAGTTCTACGGAACATAACCAATATGATTATATGATTTTACTACAAACTAATTGCATTATGATCTATTCATCTCTAATCAATCATTGTATAGGATTTGACATGACAGATATGATTATAGGATTTTGCTTACATGCCTTTCCTTTTTATCATTGTTTCTGATGATATTCAGTTATTCACTGCTTAACAATTATTGTTAAACCAAAACAAAGTTTATCAAAGTATTCAACAATTTAATTAGTTTGCAGGAAACAATTATTGTTTCTGATGATGAATAGTGTTCTTCATGAACTAACTTTTATTTCTTGATTTCTTTTGATCATCCAAGCTATAATAAGGTTAGATAAGGGCTAAACAAGGCTTGATAAGTTCATACATACATCAAGGAAGGTATAACACTCTTGAAACCCTAACTCTCAGCTTGAGTTTTGATGATTTGGATGAGTTATAGAGAGTTGATGCATGTTTAGAGCATTATGATTATGATTAGGCTTTGGTGAAGGTTAAAATAATTTAGATGAATGGAAAGGAATTGCTTGGCCTTAGTTCAAAGTTAAATAACATGCATGTCTTGTTTGGAGTGAAAACCATGATCATTGGATGGTTTGAAATTTGGAAAACATGTAAACATAGCTGTCGTAATGCTGAAACCGTGCATCACAGTAGGCTTAACTCACTGCCTAGCTTTGTAATCTGCCATGTTAAGATATATTATGTGATGAGCTTCGTTGTAATATAAAGATCGCATGAAACGGACTTACGGTTTAGGAGTTATGATTAAATTCATAAAAGTAGTTCGAAACCGTAAATGGTAGTTCGTAACTGAAATTGGATTCCTTTAATATTACGAAATCAGTGGAAAATCTTGATAATTAAATATTAGAAGTAAAAAGGAAGGTGTGGGAGAAAACCACATGTCGAATGGATTGTTTTCCAATTTTATAAAAATGTTCGAATCAAGGTTAAATGCGAACGAACCCCTAAAAGCATAATTGGTTATGACTTTGGAAAATGACTTAGAAAACGGGCGATAAAACTCATAGTACAATCTTGATTCGTAAATGATCGACCTTAAAACTTACATGGCTTAAGTATGTATCAAGTGTGGGTATGATGATGTGTCATAATAGCGAACCAATGTCGAATCGTATCGGTGATAAAAAGAGTTACACTAAGAGATGTATAACGATATAATTCAAAAACGTGTTTCGACTTAAGCAGAGTGTATACTTAACCTTGTTAATATGTTAAGTGATTAATCCCGAACCCCTTGGACAATTATAGATCGCCAGGCTGACCCGGGTCACGCTACTACTACCTCCACCCGCACCCGATTTCCAGGCAAGTTTCAAATCCTTTTTAAAAGGCTGTTGTCGTGAATATATATATATGCTTTCTGTTATACATATGCCATAGCATGCATGCCTACTTTTAAAGTCATATTGATATACTTGTTCCTGGAATTATTGTTGGCTTATAAGCTAGATAGTTAAGGTATCAGTTATAAGCCGGATATCACTAAGACCCTTAAGCGAAGGGCAGTTGAATCTCATTCCTTGACTATAGACCGGGAGTCGATATTCCTTGATATATTGATATTATTTTTAGAGGAAAATATTTAACTAAATATTTTCCATTTATTATCTGGCGAACAATATTGGAATATTCCTTGAAGATTATTTGATAAATATTATTTGGAATATTCATACGATATTTATTTATTCAATGAATACTATCTTTAATATTCCTCTAAGGTTGATTTAATATTTCGAATATTACTTCGAACCCTCATTTAAATTATTTACTTAAAGAATATTCATTCAAGCTTATTTACTCAATAGATATTATGTTGAATAGTCATTCGAGTTTATTTATTTAATGAATATTATTTTTAATAATCATTCGAGCCTTATTTATTTAAATGAATATTATTTTGAATATTCATTCAAACTCTATTTATTTTATAAATATTAGTTTGAACATTGATTCGAACTCAAGTATTCGGTAAATATTAGTTTAAATGTTCCCTTGAGGCAATGAATATTACCTTCAACATTCATTTAAAGTCGATTCGATTATTGAATATTATTTCAAATATTCATTCGATAATCATTTCTTAAAGAAATATTATTAAGTTGAATATTCATTATTTATTCAATGAATATTGTCTCAAATGTTCATTCGATAATTATTTCATCAATAAGTATCATTCTTAAGTTGAATATTCATTATTTATTCAATTAATATTATCTCAAATATCCATTTGGTGATTATTTTATCAATAAATCTAATTATTAATTCGAATATTCATTATTCGTTCAATGAATATTATTCTAAATATTTATTTAAAGATTATTTCGAGCAATACTCTTCCAATGTCTGTGACTTAATAAATATTCTTGGAATATTTATTTAATGCTTCGAACTCGTTTCAAAAATGAGTTACTCCAATCACATAGTATCTTCGACCTTCGAATATTATATAAATTATTTCAGAGTCTTATGATTATTATTATATTATCAAAGAAGGTTCTCAGTAATTCCATTCTGCGTTCGATTCTATTATAAGGGAACCTTACTTGAGAAATGTTATTTATCTTGTGGACTTCCCGGTCATAAGTTCTTTAAAACTATTCTTTTCACTCGCAACTTGGTTGCTATTATGCATTGAATCTTTGTGTACCCACTCATCATTCAAGGGGTAAGAGTGTTGGAACAAGTTGATATCCATTAACAAGCAGCAGCTTGGGAAATATTGGTGAAGCTTCCTTTCCAACTAGATACGACTACTTTGTGGAGTCTTATCAACAAGTATTACACTTGGGGAAAAAGGGAAGATCTTTACGTTTCAAAGTTATGGATGTTATTGGAACTAAGAGTCGTGTAAGAGGCCGAGTAGCGCCGGTCCATCCCATTGGCCCAACCTTTGGCCGGGGAGATCTAACAGGGCGGTAGACAAGTAAATCCGTCAGTTCTTCCTTCTACCGGTAGTAAAACTAATTTGAGCTGTACAATCTGCGACTGATCATCGTAAGGATTGGAACAGCGGGCGCGGTGAATACTCCAGTATTAGTTCATCATCCAAGATTGGAATCTTCTGCAAATTATCATTGTTGACAGAGTTGAAAAGTATTTGAAACTGGAATTGCGATATCTTTCTTGCTAGTTCCTCTTTTATGAATGTGATGTTATCTTGCTTATCTTGACATAGCAGATATTGCCATGAAATATATATGTTTTAAGTTACCTTGTAACTTCATCCTTTATATTGATTTGGCACCCTTTTCGTTAATGCATGACATATGATTTCAAAATATACTTTTGAACTGTCATATATATCACTATGCAGTTATATTATTGTTGGTGGGCTATTGCTCACCCTTGCTTATTTATTATGTCACAACAACAGCTAGGACTGATGGCCCGCGTCAGGCGCACTCGGTGCAAGCAGGTTACCCGCCCCACAGGACTACCCACTGATGTCATTGCTGCCATTGCGGAGGTAGCATAGATCAGCAGCCATGGGTTTACCAGTTTAATTATATGTATCAATAATGTTAACCAACGGCAAAACTTTTAAACTTACGATGTTATCCTTTTGGTCTGTAATAACTTATATTCGTAAATTCGTAATGTGAGACTTATTTCAATTTCATCTCTCGTACTATAACTGTATGTGTGTGTGAGAGTGGATATCATTGTGGGGTCACAACATGTTACTTCTTTATGTTGGACTCAAGTCAAGTGTTATTCATGGATTATGAGACCGTAACGACCCGATCCCTGACCCTGGATCTGGGGGTGTTACAGAAATGGTATCAGAGAGAGAGTTATATATCCCAAGAGATGATGCGACGTTATAGAATAATAAATTAACTAATATAATAAGAACTCTTGCCAAGTTCACCTAAAACCCTTATGGGAACTTTTAAGTATCATGATAGTAATATAGTTCGTCTTGTGTAGGCGAGCGACATGGCTGCCCAGGAGGCATCTGCGAGACAGCATGATAAGGACATATTTCGGACCAGAGACCCATACTATGAGCACTTGCCTACTGATGAGGAGGAGGACCCTGAGGAGGTCCATGTTGATTCTGATACTAATGTGATTGAGTCAGAGGAGGAGGACCCTGAGGAAGTCCGGGTTGATGCTGATACTGATCTTGTTGAGTCAGAGGAGGAGGTCCAGGCAGGGCAGGATGCTGAGTTAGTTGCTGAGGGGGAGGATTTTTGGGTTGTGTCTGAGATTAGGACTTTGAGGGAGGATACTGACATGACCACGGAGCAGGTGATGACTGTAGATGAGGGTGCAGAGGGAGATGTTGATGAGCCCGTGGATGATGCGGTAGGGAGTTACGGACTTAGTGTGCCACCCCTCTCTGGTGAGAGAGCCCCTACGTACCCCACCACTACTTCATGGGAGCCCATTTTCTGATGAGTTCGAGGAGCTGACACCAGAGCCTCAGCAGGCAGAGGCTACCCTTCCAACAGATCCAGCCCCTCCACCTCATGTTCCGACTGAGGGAGTCCCATCATGTGTACACCACTATGCTATTGCCAAACTTACTACTGAGGTAGCCGTGGCTGAGGCCAGGCTGGCAGAGTCCCGCAGAGAGCTAGCGGCGGAGAGGGAGGCCCGGTTGAGGCACCAAGGCAGGGGGCGTGCCAGGGCTAGAGAGATGTATAGACTGGTGACCGGCATAGAGCTTAGGGCTCGTATGAGGGTGCGACAGTTACCCAGTGATGGTCACGGCATGGTATCCAGGGCTGATGTAGAGGAGATATTTCGTCTTGCTATGAGGAGGGTTCGAGCTTTGGCCCACCGTCGTGGCTGATTGCAGTGATAGTGATGTATTGGTCTAGTTGTCTAGTCTTGTACGGTCATAGTAGTGCCGATTTTTGGAGGGATAGTTCAGTATGTAGTTTCCCTGTTGTAGACTAGACAGATAGACATCATATTTCACTTTTGACCAGTTGTTATTCGGATGGTTGTAGTTTCTAAAACTGTTGTTGTAACTTGGATATTGTACCTTTCGGTACCTTGTATATATTTATTTCCCTTTCAGTCATTTCAGTTTCGTTACGACGCAATCACTAGCTTGTTATATTATATCTGCATATACTGCCTTCGATAAAAATTGCCATGATATATAGAACTGTGGGATCCTAAATCTAATCATGCATCGATATTGTGAGGGGAAATCCTCTGAAATAGGTAAATAAACCTAATGTATATTGTCCAAAATTTCAGTAAAATGCCTCCGAGAAGAATGGGTACTAGGGCTAACCCCCATGAGTCTACTGACCAAGAAAGTCACAATCAACCTGAGGAAAACCTTGAGTATAATGAAGAACAGGATCAGGATTACAATGAACAAGAGGATTCCCAGTATGGGATAGGGGATGAAACTTTCTATACTGCGGAGTTCGAAGAGGAAGTAGAAGGAGGGGAAACTGAAGTCGAGCATCAGGGGGAGAACCAGGGCGGAAACCCCATGGGACAATTTATGGATCTGCTCAGGCAGAATTTGAACCAATATCCCCAACCACCCCAAGGAAACAATACCAATGTGGCCACTTCTTTTCGAGCATTCAAGTCCCTCAAACCCCCAGAGTTTCACGGATGATCACGTTGAGGCAAGGGCCTGGGTCAAGGAAATGGAGAAATCTTTCGAGATTCTAAGTATTAATGAGGCCCAGAAGACTGTTTTTGCTACCTACCTTCTAAAAGGTGAGGCCAACTACTGGTGGGAAGCCAAGAAGAATATGGAGACAGATACTATAGTAACCTGGGATAGGTTTAAATAGTTGTTTCTTGAGAAGTACTTTTCAAAGTTCATGAAAACCCAGATGGAGCGTAAGTTTCTAGAGCTGAAATAGAACAATATGTTATTGGCTGAGTATGAAGCCAAGTTTACTGAGTTATCAAGGTTTGTACCAGAGTTTGTGGATACTGAAGAGAAGAAAGCTAACAGGTTTCAGCAAGTGCTGAAACAGTGGATTCAGAACAGAGTGGCAGTTCTAGAGATTACTGATTATGCCACCTTGGTGCAAAAGGCAACCATTGTGGAAGCAGGGAGTGATTAGATGCAGAGAGAGAGAGAAAGGGGGATTAAAGAGAAAGCATGCCAGCGTGGGCGGAAGTTCCATAGGAGGAAAGCCCCCAAATAAGTTCAAGCGAGGAACAGTTTCCCTACCTGGTAGAAGTATGGGGTTCAAACCATCTGCGAGCATGAGTGTAAGCCAGGGCGGCAAACAATCAGGAGTATCCCGTTCCCACCCTTCCCGACCTCCATTACCAGTATGTACTACTTGTGGGAAGAGACATCCCGGGGTGTGCAACCTGAAATAGATAAATTACTATAAGTGTGGACGAACTGGTCATTATGCCACCGCTTGCACTACGATCATCCCTAATAGCACCACTTGTTTTCAATGCGGACGGCAAGGGCACATAAGGAAGGATTGCCCGATGAGCAAACCAGCAGCCTCAGGGGCAAGTAAAGCTGCCTCTAATAGGCCACCAATTGCTAGAACTTTTAACATGACAGTGCAAGATGACGTGAGGAACACGGATTTGATAGCAGGGACACTTTCTCTCAATTCAGTCAGTGCAAATGTTTTGTTTGATTCTGGAGCAACTAAGTCTTTTATATCTAGAGATTTTGCGCATAAATTGAAACTTAAAACCCAACCGCTAATGGAGTCTTTGCAAGTAGAGATAGCTAATCAAGAAGTCGTTCTAGTTAATCAGATTCACCCCGATTACAAATTAGAAATAGGAGGACGATCCTTCTGTGTTGATTTGATCCCTTTTAAGCTAGGGGAATTTGACGTTATTTTGGGAATGGATTGGTTGTCTCGCAATAATGCGCAAATAGATTGCAAAGGGAAAAAGGTTAAGTTGAAAACCCCAGGAAAGAAGGAAATAGTGTTTAGAGGGATGCGACAGACCCAGAATATTCTAACCATGGCGCAGGCTAAGAGGTTGTTACGAAAAGGGAACGAGGCTTATTTAGCTTACGTTATAGACACCCAGAAAGAGGCGCCCAAGATATAAGACATTACGGTAGTTAACGAATTTGAAGACGTGGTTCCTCAAGATCTTCCCGGACTACCACCGGATAGAGTGATTGAGTTCGCTATCGAGTTAGCCCCGGGGATGGCGCCAGTTTCGAAGGCCCCTTACCGATTAGCACCAGTGGAAATGAAAGAGCTAGCAAAGCAATTGTAGGAATTGTTAGATAATGGTATGATAAGACCCAGTGTGTCGCCTTGGGGCGCACCAGTGTTGTTCGTTAAGAAAAAGGATGGGAGTATGAGGTTATGCATCGACTATCGAGAGTTGAACAAGCTAACCATAAAGAATAAGTACCCGTTACCCAGGATTGATGATTTGTTTGACCAGCTAAGAGGAGCTGTGTATTTTTCCAAGATTGACTTGAGAACCGGATATCACCAACTGAAGATTAAACCTGAAGACATCCCGAAGACTGCATTCCGTACCAGATATGGACATTATGAGTTCTTGGTGATGTCGTTTGGATTAACCAATGCTCCAGCAGCTTTCATGGATTTAATGAACAGAGTGTTCAAGGAATATTTGGATGAATTCGTGATAGTTTTCATTGATGATATCCTTATCTACTCAAAGACGGAAGAAGAGCACGCCGAACATTTGAGGATAACCTTAGAGACACTCCGGAAGGAGCAGTTATATGCCAAATTCTTGAAGTGTGAGTTCTGGAAAAATGAGGTGCAATTTTTAGGGCACGTAATCAATAGTGAAGGAGTGCTAGTTGACCCCTCCAAGATAGAGGCAGTTTCAAATTGGGAGCAACCAACCACTCTAACAGAGGTAAGGAGTTTCATCGGGTTGGCAGAATACTATAGACGATTTGTTCAAGATTTTGCAAAGATTGCAGCCCCATTAACTCGACTTACCCGTAAAACTTAGAAATTTGAATGGAATAAAAAATGCGAGAAGATTTTTCAAGAGCTGAAGAAGAGGTTGGTGACGGCCCCAGTGTTGGCGTTGCCTGATGGAAAAGGAGATTTCGTGATTTACAGTGATGCTTCGCATAAAGGATTGGGATGCGTGCTTATGCAGCATGGTAAGGTGATAGCATATGCGTCAAGGCAATTGAAGGATTACGAGATCCGATACCCCATCCATGATCTGGAATTAGCAGCAATTGTTTTTGCCTTAAAGATTTGGAGGCACTACTTGTATAAAGAGAAGTGTGAGATTTACACTGACCATAAGAGCCTCAAGTACATTTTTACGCAGAAAGAGCTTTACATGCGCCAGAGAAGATGGCTAGAGCTAATCAAGGATTATGAATGTGAGATTCGCTATCACCCGGGTAAAGCCAATGTGGTGGCTGACGCCCTTAGTAGGAAAGAAAAGCTCAAGATAATAACTACGGAGGAAGAATTGATAAAAGACTTTGAGAAGTTGGAAATTGAGGTTAAGATGCCAGAGGATGGTCAAGAGAAGTTGATGGAGATTCGAATCCAGCCCCCATTATTGGAAAAGATTAGGCTATGCCAAGAGCGAGTAATGGAAGCAGAAAAGAACTCGACAGAGGAGGTAATGACTGGGGAAGAAATAAAGTGTGAAAAAGATAAAGAAGGGATCATGAGATACATGTGGAGGATATGGGTCCCAAATGATCAGGAACTCAAGGATGAAATTTTATATGAGGCACACAACTCAAGGTACTCAGTGCACCCCGGTAGTACCAAGATGTAAAGGGATTTGAAAGAGTACTACTGGTGGCCCAACATGAAGAAGGACGTTGCAGAGTGGGTAAGCAAATGCTTGACCTGCCAGAAAGTGAAAGCAGAGCGCCAGAGGCCCAGTGGACTTCTATACCCCTTAGAGATTCCCTGTGACGCCCCTGACCCTGGTTTAATTTCCTCTGGAAAAAAAACCGGCCAGAGGGTCCGTCAAAACTACATCACAACCTGATTCATCCTGCTAAATTTTTTTTTTTAAACTTTATATCTCAACTACTATCTACAGTGTACTGCCATTTGTACAACTATAAATCAACTCTATCCTGACTTACCTCGAATCAATATATAATCAAGATTCACGAGTGCTCCGACCATAAGTCAACTACAAATATCAGTACGTGAAGTACCATTGCTAAGTCAAGCGCCAGCTCTGCTGGTTCATCTCTTCTTTCTACCTTACCAAAAATCCTCTTCTTATCTTCAATATCTTCCTGTAATAATTTATAAAATAAAAGAATGAGCTACAAAGCTCAGTAAGCATATACTGCAGAGTATGACAAATATGATTTTTTGTCGCATAAACCATTCATAAAGCTTTACCAACATATCATAACCTTACCAGCTTGTGAAATGTCAAGATAGAAAATATTGGCAAGATCATCAAGTGACTGTAATACAAGATAGACTCGAAACACTTTAACATAAGAAGAATTTTCAAAAGAATATCATCGATAAAATTTCAGAAGAATCTTTTCTCCTAAGTACAATTTAGGAGAATCTCACAATATATCTTGGATAAGGTTACAACCTTCTAAGAATAATTAGAAGAAATTTCACAATAATATATTGGATAACATTTCTAAAGAGTACTTTCTTCAAAAAACAAATAGAAGAATTCACAATAATATCCTTGAAAGGATTCAAAGAATAGGAACTTGTTTAACAAGGTCAAATCGACTTAAATCACAATCTGAACTAGTAACTAGTCCATTTCAACAACTCTTTAGCAGCTAGCTTCAAACAACAATATAGCTAGTGCAGATATTCAAGAAATAACTACTAGCTTGAACAATTTAACTAGTACACTTCAATAACCTTAACATCTCAACTAGCTAGAACAATTTAGCTAGTTAACTTTAAATAATCTCAACATCGCAACTAGTTAGTACAATTAACTAGTAAGTCACAATGACATCACAACTAGCTAGAATAATTAACTAGTTGTCCAAATCAACATAAATAACAAGCTCAATCAATTTGCTAGTGTAAAATCTCGAATAGCATGGCTAACTAATAAATATTAATTATTCTGATAATGAATGGTCACTGAACTTGAAGCCAAAGAAAAACTGACTTGGTTACCCGATAAAACTAATCAGAGTAACCCCAGATAACGAACATTTTAGATGGAATGGTGTATCAACAAAAGGTACCAAAA
Source organism: Kitagawia praeruptora (assembly GCA_037693485.1). Classification (NCBI taxonomy): domain Eukaryota; kingdom Viridiplantae; phylum Streptophyta; class Magnoliopsida; order Apiales; family Apiaceae; genus Kitagawia; species Kitagawia praeruptora. The sequence goes on from CM075350.1 coordinate 125,507,829, forward strand.
AGATAAGAGATAAGCACGTGAATAGTACCATCACTAGTACTAGGATAATTTCCATCACCTCACAGTCACTACACAAGATTCTACTAAAATGTCACTACCGCATAGATACAACAGATCTAAGTCATCTAACAGATCGGGGTTTACGTAATATACCCGAGTCTCCTCCAACGTGATATTTGCAATATGGCCTTTTATCAGTCATCAATACGCAACTCTACAGTCATTCACATGTCGTGTTCTACATAATCTATCTGTACGATACCAAAAGGTAAAGGTTTATAAGCCAGCATACACGTGGTCACCAATAATAACTGCAACAGCAGAACCATCATCACGGTCATTAGCATCCTCCTCTGGTAGCGCTTGAAATCATCAATAAAATTTCATCGTCAAGATTTAACGAACATGGCTCTATCCATTTCTGGAATCCTGCATCAGTTACTATCGTTCATGGTCTCTAAGCTGAATCACCTCATGCTGACGCAAGAAGCATACTCGTGACGTCGTCTATCGTACATCTCGACTTATAACATCGTCTTTCAATATCAAAATCTTCTCGATGCATCATAATTTCCGAATGGTGCAGCAGTCCCTATCTGAGGTGGAACCGTAATCTTTGCGAAATTGAAACTTGTGGGCCACCAACGTCAACAGCTATCTGGATAATTAAACCACATCAATGGCGTGAGGAAGTCTACGCGACTCGGATCCACATACGCCATCACATCCTCGAATAACAACACATCGTCAAATTCTCGGGTCAGCAACTAGTACAGTATAACTTCGAATATTAATTTATCTCTCCAGTTGCTAATATCATCATCATAACATATCCAATTTCATACTGTATACATTCCCAAAAAATTTCAACCACTGCTGCTTTCAATAAGTATCTTTAGAATCTAATCACAATATCCTAATTTAATTCACAAATTTTCAAATGTCATCATATTCTAAGATCGTCACATAACATCCTATTAATTTCTTATACGTCCATTTACCCCATTTGCTCCCTCTTCTTTTCTTTTTCTTCTTTCTACTATGTCACCCTCGTGACGCCTCCGATCCAAACTTAATAACCATTCTTCTTCATATACACTGTCAAATTTGAACTTAATTCAATAGTATATTCTCAATTCCCTTCCGTTTATATACTTCTAAACTCTCGATACGAACCTCAATCCCTGTCACAATATCAACCTCAAAGAAATCTATACATCATCACTCGAAGTACTTAATCTCGAATCCATCACATCCTTAACACATCTGAACGATTCTTCCCAAAAGTTCCTTGCATCAATGTAATCAATCAAATTCTCATTACCAATAACAATTAAACTTCATATACTGGAAATCTTAAATCCCAATATCTTCTACAACCTCAAAAGAAGGTTTTTAAGACCTAATGACCACATAATCCTCAAACATCAAAATAAATATTAGTCTATGTCTCCAATAACAAAGCTCATTTCCTCGAACACAAATATTCATTCATGGATGCTAAAATCACGTCATTAAACAACGTTATAATTCCCAAAATTCTTACATTCGGGGTTACACGCTCCATCCCCAGACAATTATTAAATCCACAAAAGGTATCTCCAGAGTCATATAAAAAATCTAGAGAATTTTTTTTTTTCGCTCCTCAAAACAATCACCTCAATTCGTTATCACATACATCGCTAAACAATTTCCATCACTCCTCAAAAGTATTTCAGTAACTTATATTCTCAACATTGATTCATGTTCTAGAATCCTTAATTTCTTAACTAATATCCTTGATAAGTATCCTTACTATCTTACTCTGTGGTACTGTATCTAGTAATCCACAATAACCTCCACATGAGCCCTCGTGCTCTTTGACATTCACTAACTAAGGATCTTATCAACTCAAGACCCTAAATCTTAATCTCACTTCCCTTACGAAAAACCATTGCTATGATAATCTTATTCATTGAAAACTTCAAATCCTACACATTCTTTCTTCAGATCCTTAGTCCTTTGACAATTTTAGTCACACAATGCTTTATCCTTACACATATCTCACTCTTCCACTCCATAGCTCTGATACCACCTGTGACGCCCCTGACCCTGGTTTAATTTCCTCTGGGAAAAAAAACCGGCCCGAGGGTCCGTCAAAACTACATCACAACCTGATTCATCCTGCTAAATTTTTTTTTTTTAAACTTTATATCTCAACTACTATCTACAGTGTACTGCCATTTGTACAACTATAAATCAACTCTATCCTGACTTACCTCGAATCAATATATAATCAAGATTCACGAGTGCTCCGACCATAAGTCAACTACAAATATCAGTACGTGAAGTACCATTGCTAAGTCAAGCGCCAGCTCTGCTGGTTCATCTCTTCTTTCTACCTTACCAAAAATCCTCTTCTAATCTTCAATATCTTCCTGTAATAATTTATAAAATAAAAGAATGAGCTACAAAGCTCAGTAAGCATATACTGCAGAGTATGACAAATATGATTTTTTGTCGCATAAACCATTCATAAAGCTTTACCAACATATCATAACCTTACCAGCTTGTGAAATGTCAAGATAGAAAATATTGACAAGATCATCAAGTGACTGTAATACAAGATAGACTCGAAACACTTTAACATAAGAAGATTTTATTTGACTGAGCGACCCCAATAGGCCTCTTAACCTGATCATCATATCATAAAGTGACAAGAATAAAAGAGACTTGTAACATTTTAACATAGAGAAGATTTGTTTGACTGAGCGACCTCATTAGGTCTCTTAACCTTAACGTTTCCAGATGCAATTATGATCATCTGTCTTACTATTACCAATTTGGTAATCTTCGTAACCACGAAATGGATCCATTCGTCTTTCCAGATGCACTTTAGGCAATCTGTCTTAACTATTACCTTTCGGTAATCTTCATCATCAATACCCCATAAAATGGGTTGTTAACTCAGTCGAAAATTCATCATCTAACTTGAACTACTTCATTCTTACTTATACTTGAAACATAACCACTAGCCAGAACAATTGACTAGTTACCTCAATAACATAATTGCTAACTGAACAATTAGCTAGCGATCTTCAACAACATCTTAATTCCATCAACTAGTCTGCATCGACTAGCTCGCTAAATTAACCTCATCATAGCATAGCTAATGAACAATATTAGCTATTCTATCTATAAATCATCATACAACTGATAAATCATCGCTAGCCAGAACAATTGGCTAACTATCTCAACAACATAGCTGCTAGCCAAAACAATTAGCCAGCGACCTCAATAAAATCTTGATTTCTATTAAGTCGTCTGGATCGACTAACTCATAATAATAATCTCATCATAACATAGCTAACGAAACAATATTAGCTATTCACATATATAAATCATCATAACTGATTTATCGTCGCTAGCCAGAACAATTGGCTAGCTACCTCAACAACATAATTGCTAGCTGAAACAATTAGCTAGCGATTTCAAAAAATATTTTGATATCATCAACTAGTCTTCATAGACTGAAATAAGCTCATCATAGCACAGCTAATGAACAATATTAGCCATGTATTAGGGAAATCATTATAGAATCGCATAAACGTTCAATTTGGATAATACCGATCAATGAATATTACTTCCATCAATAAAAGTGAATTCGGATAATACCGAAGGATAGGTATTATCTTCACTGATAAGAATTAACTTGAATAATTATCAACCAAAAGTACTATTTTAACCAATAAGAATCAACTTGGATAATATCGACCAATGAATATTATCCCGGTCAATAAAAATCAGTCTGGATAATACTAACCAAAGAGTATTATCACTAACAATAAAAATCAATCTGGATAATGGCAGTCAATGGATATGATTACCAGAAATAAAATCAATTTGGATAATCTCGACCAATGAGCATTATCTCCATCAATAAGAATCAATCTTAGATAATACCGATTAATATATATTATCTTCACTGATAACAATCATAAAATAGAAATATCGACTTAACTGTATGTACGCATATAAACATAATACGTACAGCTTAACAACATTCAACATGTACGGCTCAACAACATTCAATATGTTACGAATAATGTAACACCTAGATAACCAATAAAAACAGAGACAATATATACTTACAACCACCGCTATCCAAGCAGTCCAACCTTTCCTCAACTCACTTCTCCAATAACCTGGACAAGCATCAATAAACTCTTCAATCGTATATTCTCAATAATAAATATACTCTTATCGTCACAAAGCAACATGACCCTAGAATGATCAAACTTTACAACTCAGCCCCATTTCTAAAATTATCTACTAAAACCAATCATATCTTCTTAAGTCATAATTTACCGAATAAGCTTTTATTGCTTATTAATCGATAATCCCACTATTACGTAGCTTGCTACTTAAAACCCGAATTTATAAAATTCTACGTTTACATAACATTTATAAATCTCGTAAATTCTATACATTTATTAAGTTTGAGTTACAACATTTTCACAGAAAATCGGACATGACCTTTTCGTAATTGGAAGTTACCCGGTGTCACAACACCTCAACAAAACAATTCCAAATCTAACTGTTGATGCCGATTTTCGTCACGGACAAGACATCAAATTAAGATTTATAATCGGGTATTCGTATAGAACTATAAAATTAGGGTTTATAATATTTGGGGGAAAATATAGGGTTTTTGACATTTGGGGCTGAACTTGAGGGATTTATCTCATTGATAATAGAATTCTGGATCCCTTCTCAAGGTGCCTACGTATCCTTATATAGGAATCAAGCCCACGTAGTTCTTTTCATTATATGATTTTAATTAGGCCCAAACTCCTATTCTTTAGGAGCAAGTCACCTTTACATGGTAAGTTTCCACGTGTGTTATTTTGTCACACAAGGTACAGATTAATGACCTATCAGGTCTCTTCTAATCCGTTAATAAGGCCCGGTACCCATTATCGGGTCAAGTTTATATTTTGTATTAACAAGTCCCCAGTATTTACTGAAGGTTTCCTTAAGTGAATACTATTCAAGTATTTTTCCATCAATAAGTATGTTTTCACAATTTTTGATATTGAATTTGATTTGCTTCCCATGTCTATAAGCTAGCATAGTTTTCTAACTTATCATGGTAGCTAAACATTTGAGGGTGCTCATTCCCTCAATCTTTAGATTTAGGTCGACCTGTACAAAGGTCCTTGTCCTTAGGCTTTGTAGCTTTTCTATTTTATGCTTATACATGTTTTCCAATGAACCTCTAGGGATTAGTCCCCAGTTCTAAGGTATTTATATGTTTCAAGCAAATTTATATTAGCAATCTGCCAATTTATGCCCACATTCCGTTCTCCTGATCCAGAGATCACTCCTGAATCAGATACATATATGTTTAAGCATATAGAGATGAGGATATATCTTTTATAATTTTCGATATTTCTCCTGTAAGCCTTTCCATAAGTTAACTTCCGTGAGAGGTTTTATGGTTAAGCCCTTGCTTCCAAGCCCCAGACAATTCGATTTGGACCCAAATCATGCTTGAGTCTGCTTGCACATTGTATGCTTCCAAGCATCAAGTATTTCGATTCATCAAAAATCATACTCGACTCTGCTTGTGCATTGACAAGATTGTCTGTAAGCCACAAATTTTCCGAGGACTCTACTTACTAATATCTCTTTCACTACACCATAAACAAGCTATCGCAACCTTTTTCTAATACATGTTGCCAGATTATGTTACCTTAGGTATACTACTTGTGGCCTTGTATAGCCTAGTATAACACTATTTATTTTGTGTTACCTTAGGCCAAAACGTCATGTTGCTCTAGTTCGAAAGTGTTGGATGCGGGGCAACATACATAATATGTTGCCTTAGATCATTAATAAACACAATTTTAATTCATTAACTAAAAATTAAATAATTACTTAAAAATTACATTTACCATGAAATCAATTCATTTTTATGAAAATTAAGAGTTTATTAAGTTAATGAGTTACAATTTATAAAAATTAAGATATTTAGTCATTATTATTTTTTCAAATTCTCTTTATTTTATTAAATTTAAATTTATAAAATAAATTAAAATATTTCCACTGTATTTAATTTTTTGCGTATAATTAAAATTAAATAATTATTTTACTTTAGAAATATTTAAAATGCATAAAAGTATTTGATACATTTTATAAAATGCAAGAGTTTGGTGTAAGTGAATTAATATTTTTAAATATTAATTAAAATATTTAATTAATAAATTTAAAATGTATTTTTTTTCATGTAAAATCAAAAATCAAAAATAAATAATTATTTGACTTTTTAAATGTCTAAATTACATTGAAGTAATTAATATTTTTGTTCTGTAAAAAATAAAAAATTATCATATAAATGAATTAGAATTTTTAAATACTAATTAAAATATTTATTTATAAAAGTTAAATTTAAAAGTTTAAAAAAATTGAAAATACATTAATGTAAACTTAGGAGGTAGAATTGTGGGCTAACATTTGTAAAATTTGGGCTGAAATTTTCGAACGGCAAAACACCCGCTTTTCTTTTCACTAAATACCGCCCCTTCTTTAGTCAAAAAAATACCGCCCCTTCTATTTTTTATAACATCTCTCGATCCCTCTATTCCAAACCCTTTCTCTCTCTCTCTCTCTCTCTCTCCCCCAAATCTCAATCTCTCGCTCTCAGGTTTAATTAGATTCACACCGTTGCGTGAAATTTGAAAGCTTTAAATTAAGGCTTCTTCGAATTGGGGTTCTAAATTTTGAGTTCAATTAGGGTATCTTCACTTAAATTTCAACTAATTAGGGTTCTTTCTCTTTGATTCAGGTCTTCTTCAGTGGATTTGAAGCTTTGGAGGTTCGATTTGAGGTATTTTAATTTTCGATTTGGTTTCAGTTTAAGAGTTTAAATTGATTAATTTATCTAGGGCTTCTATTAATTTGGGTTTCTATTTGTTTCAGGGCTGATACGTGTTCTTTTCTTTGGTTTTAATTAGGGCGTTGATTTCTTTCTCTCTTGGTTTAATTTATTGCTTAGTTATATGTTCGGTTTAAAGCCTATTTGTTGAAATTTGTTTAGTTTGAATTGAGTCAGTTGGGTGGAGAGAGTATTAGGCTTTCTTGAGGAGGGGTACTCCTTCAAACAAACAGGCTAAAATTCAAGGTACATATCTTTGTAGATGGCATTTTATGTAACATTTGTTTAGTTTCAAGTTTCCTACTACGAAATTCAATTTTTATGTCACATAATCTTCATAGAGTACTATAGAACATGACTCATTATTACATTGTCTTTGTCACTGCTCAGTTAAAGTTGATTTTCTCAACTAATGTCTGGTAAAAATAATTATAGTAGTTTAGACTATCAACTTCTACATTAAAAGGTGCCTTCCAAGAATGACCAAGCAGGAACCAGGAATCAAAGGTGCTATATATATTGTGTGCTATTGTTTCTTGTATTTGGATTTTCTTTGTAAGTGTACATAAACTTGTATCACTCCGTTTCACCGATAACAACATGTTCAATCTAGTTAAGCATACAAATGTTGTTTTCTGTCTGTCACTCATTTCTGGTTATCACAGTCAGAATTTCACACTACTGTACGTTGTTCCCTAGTATTATTCTATCTAGTATATATATTATTTTATGTAGTTGGCTTTCTTATGAATCACTCGATCACTTGTTTTGTCTACGATATCTTAATCTTTATTTTCATGTCCTCGCATTTAATAGGCTATCACTATAACTTATTCAGGAGAACGATCCCTAAATGCTGTTGATAAAGTTGACAAGTAAATAGATTACTGTAGCCATGACATGCTGCCAAAAATAATCTTAATTAGTCATCAGTTGTTACCTTTTGTTTGTTGGGAATTCTCATGGTTCTCGATTTAATAACTTATGCATGACATACAAAATTTGATTTCATCTGATGCATAACTTATTTAAATGATTTTTATCAATGCTTTCAAGTATCTGTTCTGGTCTTAACATTAGCAGAACATAAGACAACAATGTGTATCACATACAAATTTAGATATACTCTAATGGAAGAAGAGCAGGTTGACAGTCCACTAATCTAGTGCTATCTTATACTTCTTGTTGTTCACCAAAGAGCACTTTTTACACACACACTAAACTAGCCTTCCATTTTGTTCAAAGGTAGCAGAACATTATTTGGTTTCAGTTTATTTATTTTACTTGTGAATACAGGATAACAGGACTAACAATTTTGCTATTTTTCAATTAAGGTACAACTGATAGACTGGTTAGCAGAGCAGAGGAATGGGATTTAAAAATCTTATTGGGAGCCTGGAGAGGAAAGTAATGCAGTTCCCATTTTCTCTTCCATTTCAGGTAATTAAAAAGATATAACAAGGTATTATATGTAGTGCATGGGAACAGCAGAAAATATGACAACAATATTTTACTTCTGCTGGTTTGTTTTATCTTAATAATGTTGACATGCCTAATATATAAAGTGCACTCGAAATTTAGCAAATATTCAATATATATAATTTACTTTTGATTAATGACTTTTGCCCTGGATGCTGGAATGTTAGAAATAAGATTTGCTCGGTAATTAACAATTTGTTTATAATACTGGAATGTGTGTGTTTATGTGTCCGTGTGCAGTATTCAGTCCTCTTAAAAGAACAACTCTTTTTTTAATAAAATATGTAAATTGACTTGTGTTTTTAATTGCAGTGTTTCATGTGATTACGCTGGGACAAACATAGCATTCCATGTTGACCAGGGATCCAACTCTAATTACATTGCATTAGTGGTTGAGTTCGAAGAAGAAGATGGTGATATTGCTGGTGTTGGTCTAATGGAAACTACCTCATCATAAAAAACCTCAAGCACTAATGGCCAGGTAATTACAACTGAGTGGAGAGGACTACAACAATCTTGGAGGGCCATCCCCTGGTTCTTTCTATTGCCTGTTTTTGAACATTGTTCTCGCCTATAATTAACCTATGCTTTTCTTTATTTTTATTGCAGACCAAGGTTGGAGATGCCGCCAAGGGTGGAAAGAAGAAATGAGCATTAGGAATTTTCTTTACCATTTTTGTTGTACTAGAAACTATTTCTTTTTGTCAAATGTGATGATATTGGGGTAATAATTGTGACATTGGAAGATTACCATTTTCGGATGTATAACATATATGTAGTAGCTTTTCAAAATTTTCTTCATGAAATGTTGCAGTAGGTTGTTAATATGTTGCACTAGCTACCATATATTGTAAAAAAATGTGGCAAGAAACTGTTGCCCTAGGTACAAATATGTTGCCAACAAAAGTGGGTCCCATTGTGGGTTCCACTTTTTTAAAAATATTGATACACCAAAGGTAACATATATTTTATGTTGGTATAGATCAAATTTGTGTTGCTATAGCATTCTAGTGCAACATAAAATGGCATCTGATAAAAATGTTACCTTAGATACCCTAGGGCAACATTGAAAAAGCTATCTTAAAAAAAATGTTACCTTAGGCCTTTTTTGGGCCTACTGCAACATATATGACCCCTGACGCAACACAAATTTTAAGTTGCAGTAGGCTGTTTATGGTGTAGTGTTTTCCCGGTACAACATCCCCGGTATATGAACCATCGTAGCATTAAATGCAATATTTTGTTCCAATTTGTGCTTGCAATCCTCAAACTCTATATAAGTACATTTGATCGGATTGCACACTAAAATGTATATGTACTATGCCCCCAAGTGATTCATTACTTCAAAATTGAAGTTGTACATCACTAATTTAGGACGGATAAATTTATAATCCTCAAATGATCTTCGACGGATCATAAGTTTAGGATTCGATTAATTTACTACCCCCATGTGATCGTCGACGGATCACAAGTCAAGAATTTGATCAGTTTCTCGCCTCCAAGATGTAAATTTGTTGATGAGGACAATGGATCACTGCAGTTTGTTTAAGTGAACTGCAACCCCCTAGTGATTTACTGTCCTTATAAGTAAAGCACATTACTGGTCTGAACTAGAGAAATATGTAACTGATCAATTATTCAATTATATTTTCATTGCACAACGATTGGTAATAATTCATGTAGGTTATGTCCAGATGCTCGACAATGTCCCGCTCATTTGAAAATCTCCTTTTCCTTTTGTTTGTGGCCTTCAATCACAGCTTGTCGAAAACCTCTTTGCTGTTGAAACTCCATGTGCAATTATGGTGCCTTGACAGTGGCTTCCCAGGACTGCATATAGAAGTGCAATGTTTTTCCCTGCTGTGACGATCATTTGTCTGCTTTACTCCACATTGTGTAGAATTACTTTAGCCATTTTCAGAGTATATAGTCAGCTTCCATGAATATTTTGACTTTATTTTATACGGCTCTCACTTTAAGTCAGACCTAGTTAAACATGATGAAACACCCATAACCTTGCAAAGCAAGAACCAGATTTACGATTTCAGTTCCTGCCTATTTCCGGTAGAAGCTAAAGTTCGATGATGTAAATCCCTTAGTGATTCGAAGATTCAGAGGTTATCTTGCGACTGCTCAAGACTTCAATTCATGGCTGATGGTTTTTGCTTCAGTCCTTCACAAAATTTTGATGGCTACAAGATCCTCCTCGGGCACAAATGTACATTAGATCATGTTTCGTTGATTTCTATTATCAAGCTTATGAACCTGGTGTCTGGTGCATGCAGAACCAATTGAGGACTCAATGTATCGGGTGGCTTTGTACCTAAGAGGTTAATCAAGTTGATTGTCTGTTCCGAGATTTCTTGTTGGTACCAAGTTGGCTCGTTGTGCCGTGTCAACTCACAATAAATTCAACCTCTTTGATTCTCTAAATGCCGATTTTGCTTGGTATTTTGTACTAGGAATATATATCATATGCAGTTCAGATAGCCCATGTGTGAAACTTAGGTCATTTCGCTACTTAGACTAAGTAATGAGTATCTGCAGAACACAATATGTAGCTCTAGTATATTCTGTACTTTAATAATGTTATGCAATCATAACTTTTTCTTTCTTCTGCAAGATATATAAAATAATCATGACATTAAACACGCATATAAACAAATAGGCAAATCTAAAAGTGTCATAATTTATTTATTTTTAGAAAAAATATGCCCGCATAAATTTTTAAGTAAAGACATTAAATTTTTATGCATGACATAATTCATGTGCAAGTAATAGAAATAAAAACTTATCTCTTTAGATGAACTTGACTCTGAATTCTGAATTTGAAAGGCTCTGACAGTAAATTATGGAATGATGCAGCTAAGCTTTCTTATCACGGCTCGAGGGTAGACATAAAGAATCACTTGATATTTTTTTTTTTGAAATTCTTTTATTCAAAACCCATGCCTTGCTTTGGGGTAGTATACAATGGTTACTCTCTTTTTTTCGGAGCCCAGCTTCTTTGATTTTATTTTTTTTTCCCGGAGCCCAGCTTATTTGCTTCCTGCCTTTGCATATTGTTGCTCTGCATCTTGTGTCATCATCTTTTCTCTCCTAAAATTGGAGACAACCATATGTTTTTATGTTTTTGGTTGCTACTTTGTTGTTGCAAGCTAGTGTGATCTCCATCTTGTCTTCTTTGTATAGTTCTCATGGCCTTAATCTGGAAAGAACTTGCAGATTTTACAAATTATTACAAGTCTAGACAGCTAGACATCCTGTCACTAAAACATCAATAACTTTCAGCAGAAAAATCCTTTTCACGAACCGTTTGTTGAATAAAAAACTAGACTCCGAGAACTTTCCAGTGGTATATTACTCATTGCCCCGAACTTCCTAGATAAAAGCAGTTTAATCTGGGAAGTTAAGCGTTCTGCTGTCTCCATGTTTGCAAATGGACAGCTTGACCACTGCTCACTAAAACGGTTATAACTCTCTGTAAAAATAATATTTTCGCGAACTGTTTTTTGCATTAAAAAGTAGACTCCGAGACCTTTCCAATGGCATATGATTTACAGCCCCGAACTTCCTAGATCAAAACAGTCTATTCTGGGAAGTTAGACATTCTGCAGTGTAAGATTCCATTGCCTATGTCACGTTTGCTTCATCCTGATTGATTAATTTCAGCAGCCTTATTTTTGGCGATGAGTAATTGATAAGGAATTTCTTTCTCATTCTTGAATTCGACTCCTTGCTGCAGCAATTTTTCCTTTGAATTGCTTTTACAGCCTCTTGTGTTTGCTACGTGAGCATGTGGCTGAAATCCTGGAGAAGTTTATTGTGTTTTCATCCCTTATGTGTGAAGTACTGACCTCTTACATAGTTTTATGCAAGAGTATGGTGATAGGGACACATTAATCCATGGTGCGTTCATGCTCGCTTCATCCCCATCGTTTTTGTGCTTCCACGATTCGGGGAACAACAAACACATAAATTCCATATTTTTATTTTGCTAGCTTTCATAACCACCGAGACTATAATGTAGCGACATTCCATCTAGTTTTATTGTTATCATGTTTGTCGGTCCAGATTATACAGGAGTGAACTGCAATAATCCCCATCATGATGTCAAACTTTACTGGATTAAGCCACCAAATGTGCTGGGTTTTTGCTTCTAAGGTCTGGTTCTGGCTTGAAAGCTTTCTTTTTTCATTTTTCGTAGATTCTTTAGCATTCACCGTGGGCTTTGTATGTAAAGCAAGCCTTGCTGCATTGTTTTTAATCTCCTGACAATTATGTTTTTCCACCATCAAGCATGCAGGATCAACACGTCACTCCAAGCGTAGACTTTGGAGATGTCTGTGTTTGAACACTTGTAGATGTATATCCAATGTGCCATTGTGAACCAATGATATAATATGTGTTTTTTTTAAACAGCTGATCTACCAAAACACAACTTCTTTGCCAGGCATTTTAGTCGTACAATGTTTGGAGAAAACTTGGTCAAATATTTCCTGCAACTAAGTTACAAGTAAAATTTAGGATGGTGTGTTTCCATCAGATAACTCCCTGTAATTTGTTTACAGATTGATAAACACAAGTCATCAAGTAAAGTACTTGACATAAATTAAGTTGCTATATATTAACTCGATCTTGCTTGTGTTTCATGCTCAAAAATCAGACATATAGATCATGGCTAGGACCACAAATTAATACTACATGGCAAATATGACATACACACATATTCAAATTATTCAATCCATTTTCAATATAGAATAAGTATGTACGTTTACAATTAATAAAAAATAATTAATCATGATCCATCATATTTTATTCTAAAGTCATAAGCCCTCATATTATGTCATATAAAAATTTAATTGGCATTTGACCACGATGATAAGCAAATCATGCATGTAAAAAATATATTACTAAATACATATTAGATTTAGAACTTCCCTGGAGTTTGTCAGGACAAACTAATATTCGAACAATGAGGCTTCATTAGTCCCTCACGCGTGCAGCCCTCATGATCAGTTGTTAATAGTTATGCAAAAAAATTAGATTGCGTAGAAAATAATCTAATACGATCACTATACGATTCCCACAGACGGCGCCAAATGTTGATGCCGATTTTCGTCACGGACAAGACATCAAATTAAGATTTATAATCGGGTATTCGTATAGAACTATAAAATTAGGGTTTATAATATTTGGGGGAAAATATAGGGTTTTTGACATTTGGGGCTGAACTTGAGGGATTTATCTCATTGATAATAGAATTCTGGATCCCTTCTCAAGGTGCCTACGTATCCTTATATAGGAATCAAGCCCACGTAGTTCTTTTCATTATATGATTTTAATTAGGCCCAAACTCCTATTCTTTAGGAGCAAGTCACCTTTACATGGTAAGTTTCCACGTGTGTTATTTTGTCACACAAGGTACAGATTAATGACCTATCGGGTCTCTTCTAATCCGTTAATAAGGCCCGGTACCCATTATCGGGTCAAGTTTATATTTTGTATTAACACTAACAATCCCCAAAATCCAATTATCAATCCAATCTCCACCAATTTCTACAAATCCACTTTATACAAATTAACAAAACCATAACTCAACATTTGCAAATCTAGTGAACCCCATATTTGGTATGCTTTTATATAAGACTTAAATAAACAACTTTCATTCTTTGACCGACTTGAAATTAGGCTGTTAACATCCTCAAAATTCATACGCAAAACTAGATGATCAGAACGATATCTTAAACTCCACCGCGCACCCTTTACTCTAACATTTTTCATAAATCCAGAAATAATCTTTTTATTACAAAATATTCCAGATCTCAACTTCAATATTAAACCAATCCATCATAAAAATTTCAAATCACAATTCATCTTTTAAGACCCAAAACCAAATGCTCAAACTTGCGGCGGAACACAGAAATTTCTGCGCTGCGCTACCTTTACTAAAATGGGCATAACTCTTAGCTCATTTACTCTATCGACGCAAGGTTTTCGCGTAAACAAACTAGACTCCAAATAGAACGAACAGGGCACAAACAGTCACGAATTACAGAATAGAACAGGGCAGTGGCTGCTCTTCCCTGGACAGTTTTCAACTCTTAAACAACAAACATCATTCACTAATTACTACCAAGCAATAATCAACACTTAATCTCAAGAATCAAACCTACTTGTAAACCCCCTCAATTTCAGTCACGACATCAATTATTATCAACCATAAACAACCATGGTAAGAACTTAAAGATTAGGAGTTATACCTCTTAAAGCAATCATCAAACTTCACCAAAGCAAAACCAAGAACTTCTAACTTCAAATCCCATGGATCATTCTAGCTTCAAGCTTCTTTAATCCTCTTCCTCTTCTCATAAATATATATATATATATATATATATATATATATATATATATATATAGGCAAGTGCTCAAATACAAACCATTCTTAAAATACAAACCTACAAACCAACACTAAATTAATTATATTTCATTTATTCTAAGGTTTCCGCCAAGGGTACCTTCACAAAAAATGCTTAAAATAATTGGCTCTATCCAACAAAAAAAAAAAAAATTTCAAAAAAAAAAAAAAAATCTTGCCGTGGAAATGCGAAGCATTTAAGACAGTAAACGGATGAGTTAGGTAGTCATGAGGGCCGAAGGCTCTCGACACACCCGTCAATCGTCTATTGCCTTTACCATTGATTGCCATTCCTTACCACTTTAGAATGATAAAGGCGCGAAGCGCCGTACAAGAAGGTGCGAAGCACCGTTAACCAGTGAAATCCACTGCCACGTCATCACGTGAACAGTGATTTTTTTTTTATATTTTATTTTTTTTTGTTGGATAGAGCCAATTATTTTAAGCATTTTTTGTATTGGGGTACCCCTAGTTTGGTCATTAGATTAGCTTGAAATATTAGATTATGCTTGGTTTGTAGGTTTGTATTTTAAGGAGGTTTGTATTGGAGTAGCCCCCTATATATATATACACACACACACACACACAACCATTATATATATATATATATATATATATATACACACACACACACAACCATCCACCTCTTCTTCTATCTCTCTCTTTTTCCCCCTTTCTCTCTTCTTTTCTTCTTCTTCTCCTCTTTTTTTTTATGGCTGATTTTTTCTCATCAAATGGATAAGTATGGCCTCTTCATCATCTTTTATCTTATTCCTTCATGTGAAAAGTCTAAAATACCCTTACTTTATCCAAAAATCAATTAAACTAATTCTTTTTCCATAATAATTGTTTTCTTAAAACAATTATGCACTTAATTCATACAAGAAATTCTAACTACTTAACTTTATAAAAATAAAGTTATCTATACTCTGAAATCTCATATTTTCAGTAATTATGAGTTTACTTGCAAATTCCCGGAAATAAATCCCAAAAATTCTCCAACCTCAAATAATAAATATTTGATATACTAATTCCACAAAATCTAAAATTTACCATCTTGATCTCAAAAGTCTTCATTATCTCCAATATGGTTCAAAATATAATCATATTAAATCTTATTCCAAATAAAATAATCACAATTAATATTTTCGTGATCGGGGTGTTACATTCCCGAATGGAAATGGGAACATATAGCTATGGACTTCGTAGTGGGTTTATGATAAGTGGATTTTATATCCACTTGGAGCATTATAAATCGGCTTAAATTGATTGTCTTGGACTCAAGTTTCTTGTAGTTTTAATGTGTTTTGCTTAGTTGTGCAGGGTTGAAGAAATGTCGATTAAAGGTGTAGTTTCCGTCGTTGTGGAGTTGATTCATGATATCGAATGAAGAATGGAGACTAATGTCAACTATCAAGAAGTATACAAGTCATTAGGGATTAAAGACGGAAGCTCATGCAAAAGGAACGGGAAGAAAAAGCTGAAAAACGAAGAAAAAATTAATTCCCGCAGATTGAGACCGAGCTGAGAGCTCAACTGGCGCACTCAGCCCCATTTATGGCAGATTGGAGCGGCGCTCTCAGCCCCATTGGCGCTCTCAGCATCGTGGTGCGTTGGGAAAATTCTAGTTTTGCCCTTTTTACGATTTTGGCCATATCTTGAGTTCTAGAAGTCCGTTTTGGACGATCTTACTGTCCACGCGAAGCTAACGAGATTCTATATCATTCTAAAGTGGTCCAGAGATCCAATTACAACTTGAACGGTCCAGAAATACTGAAGAAAAGTCAGCTACGAATTTTCCTTAAAAACAGAATCAGTTTAGGAAACGTATTTTGCAGAAATTCTATTTTAACTCTATTTTTGGTATTTTCTTGCTGGGTAAGACTTCTAGAGCCTATATAAACACATCCAACCCTTGTAATTTGTATCATTAGGAGTAGAACCATTACATATCAATTACTTAGGTTTATTTGTATATTTTCATACTTTATTTTTATCATGGTTTCATCAGATCCCATGATGACGAGAGGTTCGATTATGCACTAATCGTTGTCATGGGATTCTAACGGATTTATTTATGGAGCTTTAGTATCTTGATGCTTTAAAGATCTGTGTGTGATGTTTATCTGATATCCTCGTATGGTTGTGCTTATTGAATTTAGATGCGTAGCTAACATCTAATTTGTTAATCTCTTGTGAAGCGAGAGTGGATCTTGAGATTTAGAACTTGCCATGCTAGCATATGATAGGTTGATGTTTTAACATCATGATTTGTGGCATAAATAGAGATATTATGCTGCCCTATGTGATCAATGTGGATAACTTGTTCTTCAACCGTTATGTTTTCAAATTCTATAGAGATATAGGGTCTAAGCATAATTGGTGTCTATTCATCTTCTAACTCTTTTGTGGATGTATGTTTAGTTTGGTATTCGTATACTGAGAAGTAGCGTATACTTATTTCGTGTTGTCTGATCAGATATCATAACCATTGCATATAGTGATTAAAGGCGTCAGATCTAAGCAAAGTATTTAATGAAGTTATGATCCCATGTTTTCTCTTGCAGAAGTAATTCAATTCCAATTCTTGTTAGTTAGTTAATTCTTAGTTTGTTAATTTACTTCTTAGTTAATTTAGTTTATAAAACCCAAATTTGTTAATTATCTTAGCAGTGAATAATAATCATACATTGTTGCATAGGTACAAAACTGAATTAAAACCATAACCAGATCTCTGTGGGAACGAACTCAACTTTATTCTATATTACTTGTGACCACGTACGCTTGCGTGATTTAGTACAAACAAGTTTTTGGCGCCGCTACCGGGGATCATCGGTGTTTTATTTTTGGTTTATGTGCTTGTCAATAGTGGTCGTTAGAGTTCACTGACTCGGATTTCTTTTTCTCATCTATTCTTGTAGTTCGTTGGTGTTTCAGGTACTTATCAGAGAGTGTTGACATTGAAGATGGATTTTCTAGCTTACTATGGAGTTCAGTAGGTGGCTAGTGTTTGTGAGCTATGTACGGGCGCACATGAGACGTATCAGTGCTGGAGCAATCAAGGTGGTCTTCAACAGCCTCAGCAATGTGAGCAGTGTTTGGGCGTTCATGATCCCTCACAATATTGTTACTACGAAGTAGTTGATCCATATGTCACTTATGAGGAACAACCATATTTCCAATACCATCCTCAATAGTACCAGCAAGATGTTCCAGATATGTCATATTTCTTTGGTAGTGAAGAGTTTCGACATTAGCAACCTACTCCTACTTTTAAATCAGATGAGGTTGATGCTATGAAGGAGATTAGGATGCTTCTAAAGAGTCATGAGGAGTCTATCAATTCTATGGGGACACTAGTTGCTCAAGTTTTGAGTGCCTTGGAACAAGAGAAACATCAATTCATACTAGAGGCAATTCCAGAGAATAACGGTGATTTGGAGCAGGGTACTGCATGCATAATTGAGGAAGACAAATTCCAAGATGAGGTGAGAGTTTACAAGCCATGTGAGGAATTTGATCAAGCTAGTGAGGTGGATGATTTGGAAAGGGCACAATTCGGGACAGACACTGATGAGCTACAAAAATTTCAAGAATTGGTATGTGCGTACCAAGAGGACACTGATGAGCTACGTAAATTTCAAGAATTGGTATGTGCATTCCAAGAGGCTGATGATCATGGGAAAGATGCAGATCTTCTACTTGTCTCATTGTTTAAAGATGGAGGTAGCGCATTAGAGCCAATGGAGGAAGTTCTCTTTGAGGAACCAAAGGCTTTAGCAACTTACATTTACCCTCCTCCATTATTTTCAAGCAAAGCCCGCGAGTGTGTGTTGTTCTACAAATTGACAGATTTTGGGTCAACAGATGAAGGCATTGGAATAAGACATAGTTGTTATACGAATAGGCCAAGCGAGGAGAAAGGGCAGAAAGTGTGCCACCGTGATGACGATGAAGTCTCGCGAAGAGAGGACCAGGCAAACTATTATCATCCTTAATGGAGGCTTGGAAGTAACGTCAAGCTATTGACGTTAAAGAAGCGCTTCGTGGGAGGCAACCCACGTTTTTCGGCATTTTTATTTAGGTATGTTTCCTACTATCCTTTGTATTACTCTCCATTGAATATTTCAAGTTTGGGGGTGGTTGGGGGGATGAGTAGTGTGTAGTAGTGATTGTGTGTCATTGTGTTCATATAGATATCATATTTTGCATATTAGTAGTAATTCATGCATGTTCGTTCGTATTATTTATGTTTGTTCATGTAGGACATTCTGTTTTTTTATTTTTGTATACCATGTGAGTTCATTTTAGTTACATTTTCATGGTATGCATATTTCATGATCCCTTAGAATGAGCTGATTCTGATTGGTAGGTAGATGTTTTAATTGAGTGTGATGATGATGAGTAGAGGGCTGATTTATAGTTCCTAGGAATTGACTTGCATGTTACGGGAACAAAACTTTTACACAAACTTGTTGGGTGCTTTTGGGCTAGGTTGAGGTCATGCTTGTTTGGATGCTTTGAGATTTAATCACTTGATTATATTTAGAATTTTCGTTATTCCCTTGATGGCGTAGGAGCACTAAAGTCTAAGTTTGGGGGAAACCAGGGATTTCATGCTAGTTGTTAATATTTGTTAAATAATGGCTAGGTGTCAATTGGCTAGTAGCCAGCTCATATTTATATGAGTAGTCTAGGGTTGGAATTGAGGATTCTCATTCCAGATTGCATGAAAAAAAGAAAAAAAAATCAGAAAAAAATGAAAAAAAAATGAAAAAAAAAGAGTCAAAAGTCCAATTGTTAAATGCAAAATTAACCACGAGTGAGCTCTTTAATACTCGAGTAATTAAGTCTGAGTGGACTTAGTCCTAGTAACCTAAAGCCCTTGTGGTTTGGGATTGCTGACCTAACACTCGCTACATGGGTATTATTGTATAAGCCTTTTGGGGTCTCATTCATTGCACGGTTAAATAAGCATGTGTATTGTATTTTGTGTCGTAGTGTAGTAATAAAGCATGAATTCCTGTCTAACTTGAATGAGGATGGAGATGTTTCTAAGTTATGAAGTGTCTACAGTCTATTCTATTTATAAACCTGTGATTGTCTTGGCGAAGAATATGTATGATTTTTGACCTAGTGTTGGGAGTATTTCTGATGAGCATTGCACACACGCACGTTTCTGTTCATGTACTGTTAGTATACGGGGACTTAGTCGAGCTCTACTTGGATTTATTTGCATTCTTTGAGATATTTGCTTGTTAGTTGGTTTTGGTGAGTTTGAAGGGGATCTTTGCATTTCCATATTAGTTGCATTCATGCATTGCATTGCATTGGATTTTGTGGGTACATTCACTATAGGCCCTCACGAGACCTTACTCGTCCACTAGGGCTGCCTAGGGGTTTAAAGGGCTTGTTGCATATGCCAAATGCAACCGTGATCACCTACGGAAGTGGTACTAGTTAGTTAGTTAGTTGTAATTGTTTATGCTTGAGGACAAGCATCGGTTTAAGTTTGGGGGTGTGATAAGTGGATTTTATATCCACTTGGAGCATTCTAAATCGGCTTAAATTGATTGTCTTGGACTCAAGTTTCTTGTAGTTTTAATGTGTTTTGCTTAGTTGTGCAGGGTTGAAGAAATGTCGATTAAAGGTGTAGTTTCCGTCGTTGTGGAGTTGATTTATGATATGGAATGAAGAATGGAGACTAATGTCAACTATCAAGAAGTATACAAGTCATTAGGGATTAAAGACGGAAGCTCATGCAAAAGGAACGGGAAGAAAAAGCTGAAAAACGAAGAAAAAATTAATTCCCGCAGATTGAGGCCGAGCTGAGAGCTCAACTGGCGCACTCAGCCCCATTTATGGCAGATTGGAGCGGCGCTCTCAGCCCCATTGGCGCTATCAGCATCGTGGTGCGTTGGAAAAATTCCAGTTTTGCCCTTTTTACGATTTTGGCCATATCTTGAGTTCTAGAAGTCCGTTTTGGACGATCTTACTGTCCACGCGAAGCAAACGAGATTCTATATCATTCTAAAGTGGTCCAGAGGTCCAATTACAACTGGAACGGTCCAGAAATACTGAAGAAAAGTCAGCTACGAATTTTCCTTAAAAACAGAATCAGTTTAGGAAACGTATTTTGCAGAAATTCTATTTTAACTCTATTTTGGGTATTTTCTTGCTGGGCAAGACTTCTAGAGCCTATATAAACACATCCAATCCTTGTAATTTGTATCATTAGGAGTAGAACCATTACATATCAATTATTTAGGTTTATTTGTATCTCTTCATACTTTGTTTTTATCATGGTTTCATCAGATCCCATGATGACGAGAGGTTTGATTATGCACTAATCGTTGTCATGGGATTCTAACGGATTTATTTATGGAGCTTTAGTATCTTGATGCTTTAAAGATCTGTGTGTGATGTTTATCTGATATCCTCGTATGGTTGTGCTTATTGAATTTAGATGCGTAGCTAACATCTAATTTGTTAATCTCTTGTGAAGCGAGAGTGGATCTTGAGATTTAGAACTTGCCATGCTAGCATAGGATAGGTTGATGTTTTAACATCATGATTTGTGGCGTAAATAGAGATTTTATGCTGCCCTATGTGATCAATGTGGATAACTTGTTCTTCAACCGTTATGTTTTCAAATTCTATAGAGATATAGGGTCTAAGCATAATTGGTGTCTATTCATCTTCTAACTCTTTTGTGGATGTATGTTTAGTTTGGTATTCGTATACTGAGAAGTAGCGTATACTTATTTCGTGTTGTCTGATCAGATATCATAACCATTGCATATAGTGATTAAAGGCGTCAGATCTAAGCAAAGTATTTAATGAAGTTATGATCCCATGTTTTCTCTTGCAGAAGTAATTCAATTCCAATTCTTGTTAGTTAGTTAATTCTTAGTTTGTTAATTTACTTCTTAGTTAATTTAGTTTATAAAACCCAAATTTGTTAATTGTCTTAGCAGTGAATAATAATCGTACATTGTTGCATAGGTACAAAACTCTTTCTTCCGATCAACGAAAGGTATACGGTCGATAGGCTAGTAGATATCTACCTCAAAGAGATAGTGGCGCGACATGGAGTCCCAGTCGCCATAGTATCCGACAGAGATCCCAGATTTAACTCCAGGTTTTGGAGGAGCTTTCAAGAATGTGTAGGAACCAGGCTAAACATGAGTACAGCTTACCATCCCCAGACGGACGAGCAAAGCGAAAGGACCATCCAGACACTAGAAGATATGTTGAGAGTCTGTGCTATAGACTTTAAAGGAAATTGGGATGATCACTTGCCATTGATTGAGTTCTCCTACAACAATAGCTTTCATTCAAGCATAGGGATGCCGCCTTACAAGGCCCTTTATGGAACGAAATGTCGATCTCCCTTGTATTGGGATGAAGTTGGAGAGCGAAAGATGCTCGGGCCTGAGATGGTCCAACGAACAAAAGATGCAGTAGATCTAATCAGAGGACGGCTGGTAGCAGCCCAGGATCGATAAAAGAAATATGCCGACTTAGCTTGGAAAGGAAAAGAATATGAAGTAGGAGACCTACTGTTCCTAAAGGTATCTCCTTGGAAGGGTTTAATGAGGTTTGGAAAGAAAGAAAAGCTGAGCCCTAGATATATTGGACCATTTGAGATCTTAAGACGTATTTGGGAGCTAGCTTATGAACTGGCATTACCCCCGAACCTGCAGCAGGTACACAATGTGTTCCATGTCTCAATGTTGAGGAAGTATAATCCAGATACCAAGCACGTAGTGGAATATGAACACGTGGACATGCAACCAGACTTGACCTATGTATAGATCAACCTGTGGAAATCATAGACAGAAAAGATCAAGTGCTCCGAAACAAGGTCATCAAGCTTGTCAGAGTTTTGTGGCAGAACCACAACATAGAAGAATCAACCTGGGAGCTAGAAAGCGCAATGATGGAGAAGTACCCCCATTTGTTTTCAAACTGATTCCGGGACGGAATCCTTTTAAGGAGGGGAGACTGTAAGAACCCAGATTTTTGGATAGAATTAAAACTTTTTATTATGTAATAATGTAGGGGTGAATAGTGGTTATTACTACGATGTATCGAATGTCTATTGAATGAATGGGATGGATTTAGATTCAAGTATTTATATGTCATGCAGAAAGCTTTTGGTTGACAGCATAGATAAGAATAATCTATCTCCTAGGGATATAAGTTATATTATTCCAAGTAGAAAGATTATTTTTATGTCATCCAAATCAATATATGTTATTAGCCCAGTGGTTCCGTAAAAGGGTTAAGGAACGCCCGAAAGAGGACCAAGACATTTTAATAAATATAAGGAATGAAAGAAAGAATAAAGTATGAATAGTGTTTTTTATGAAAACAAGAATATTATTAGACGACGCTATATAGGAGTATTCAGAACGGATTCCGGAGTTCGTATTCATGATCCAGGGGCGAAATAAGTGTATGTAAACGATATCGGATTCAGAAAAATAGCACTTTTATTTTCTCCGAGATTTCCCTGGACACTGCAAGACTTAATGATTTATTAAAGGGATTTAAGGAATTTAAATTCGAGGAGTATTAAGTAAGATGGAGAATGGTATTATAATTATTAAGAAGGTTTCCGGTAAAACCCTAACTAGAAATCTTTGAGATATTCCTATGAACGATCAATCAAATTGAGCAATAACCGGACAAAAGAGCAAGCAGAGAATCAAGATGCATACATGTGGAATTGGTGGAAAAAGAAGAACCTAAGTGGCATACTTGAAAGTCAACTACAACTAGGATGACTCTTTAGCACTTAACCAAAAATGGACTTGCTTAATATGGAGCCAACACTTGGTTCAATAAGAAGGCAACAAGTGGACCAATAGATGATTGAAAACACAAAAGGAAGAGATGCATCCAAGTATATACATAAAGATACATGCATTAAGCCATTTTACACACCAAATACACAAAACAAAAACACCATCTCTCTCCCCCTTGTAACTCTTGGCCAAGAAGAAAAAAGGAGGTTCCCATCGTCATTTGATCTACAAATTTTTATGGTGAGTACTACACTTCATATGAATGATCTCCTAAAAATTTCAAGTCCAAAATCCTTTGTTTCCATTTTCAAAAAAATCATCAAATATGATGATGAATAGTGTTCTTCATGAACTAACTTTTATTTCTTGATTTCTTTTGATCATCCAAGCTATACTAAGGCTAGATAAGGGCTAAACAAAGCTTGATAAGTTCATACATACATCAAGGAAGGTATAAAACTCTTGAAACCCTAACTCTCAGCTTGAGTTTTGATGATTTGGATGAGTTATAGAGAGTTGATGCATGTTTAGAGCATTATGATTATGATTAGGCTTTGGTGAAGGTTAAAATAGTTTAGATGAACGGAAAGAAATTGCTTGGCCTTAGTTCAAAGTTAAATAACATGTATGTCTTGTTTGGAGTGAAAACCATGATCATTGGATGGTTTGAAATTTGGAAAACATGTAAACATAGCCGTCGTAATGCTGAAATTTTGTTAAATCTTGAAAACCGTGCATCACAGTAGGCTTAACTCACTGCCTAGCTTTGTAATCTGCCATTTTAAGATATATTATGTTATGAGATTCGTTTTAATATAAAGATCACATGAAACGGACTTACGGTTTAGGAGTTATGATTAAATTCATAAAAGTAGTTCGAAACCATAAATGGTAGTTCGTAACTGAAATTGGATTCCTTTAATATTACGAAATTAGTGGCAAATCTTGATAATTAAATATTAGAAGTAAAAAGGAAGGTGTGGGAGAAAAACACATGTCGAATGGATCGTTTTCCGATTTTATAAAAATGTTCGAATCAAGGTTAAACGCGAACGAACCCCTAAAAGCATAATTGGTTATGACTTTGGAAAATGACTTAGAAAACGGGCGATAAAACTCATAGTACAATATTGATTCGTAAATTATCGACCTTAAAACTTACATGGCTTAAGTATGTATCAAGTGTGGGTATGATGATGTGTCATAATAGCGAACAAATGTCGAATCGTATCGGTGATAAAAAGAGTTACACTAAGAGGTGTATAACGAGATAATTCAAAAAATTGTTTCGACTTAAGCAGAGTGTATACTTAACCTTGTTAATATGTTAAGTGATTAATCCCGAACCCCTTGGCCAATTATAGATCGCCAGGCTGACCCGGGGCACGCTACTACTACCTCCACCCGCACCCGATTTTCAGGCAAGTTTCAAATCCTTTTTAAAATGTTGTTGTTATGAATATATATATATATATATATATATATATATATATATATATATATATATATATATGCTTTCTGTTATACATATGTCATAGCATGCATGCCTACTTTTAGAGTCATATTGATATACTTGTTCCTGGAATTATTGTTGGCTTATAAGCTAGATAGTTAAGGTATCAGTTATAAGCCGGATATCACTAAGACCCTTAAGCGAAGGGCATTTGAATCTCATTCCTTGACTATAGACCGGGAGTCGATATTCCTTGATATATTGATATTATTTTTAGAGGAAAATATTTAACTAAATATTTTCCATTTATTATCTGGCGAACAATATTGGAATATTCCTTGAAGATTATTTGATAAATATTATTTGGAATATTCATACGATATTTATTTATTCGATGAATACTATCTTTAATATTCCTCTAAGGTTGATTTAATATTTCGAATATTACTTCGAACCTTCATTTAAATTATTTACTTAAAGAATATTCATTCAAGCTTATTTACTCAATAGATATTATGTTGAATAGTCATTCGAGTTTATTTATTTAATGAATATTATTTTTAATAATCATTCGAGCCTTATTTATTTAAATGAATATTATTTCGAATATTCATTCAAACTCTATTTATTTTATAAATATTAGTCTGAACATTGATTCGAACTCAAGTATTCGGTAAATATTATTTTAAATGTTCCCTTGAGGCAATGAATATTACCTTCAACTTTCATTTAAAGTCGATTCGATTATTGAATATTATTTCAAATATTCATTCGATAATCATTTCTTCAAGAAATATTATTAAGTTGAATATTCATTATTTATTCAATGAATATTGTCTCAAATGTTCATTCGATAATTATTTCATCAATAAGTATCATTCTTAAGTTGAACATTCATTATTTATTCAATGAATATTATCTCAAATATCCATTTGGTGATTATTTTATCAACAAATCTTATTATTAATTCGAATATTCATTATTCGTTCAATGAATATTATTCTAAATATTTATTCAAAGATTATTTCGAGCAATACTCTTCCAATGTCTGTGACTTAATAAATATTCTTGGAATATTTATTTAATGCTTCGAACTCGTTTCAAAAATGAGTTACTCCAATCACATAGTATCTTCGACCTTCGAATATTATATAAATTATTTCAGAGTCTTATGATTATTATTATATTATCAAAGAAGGTTCTCAGTAATTCCATTCTGCGTTCGATTCTATTATAAGGGAACCTTACTTGAGAAATGTTATTTATCTTGTGGACTTCCCGGTCATAAGTTCTTTAAAACTATTCTTTTCACTCGCAACTTGGTTGCTATTATGCATTGAATCTTTGTGTACCCACTCATCATTCGAGGGGTAAGAGTGTTGGAACAAGTTGATATCCATTAACAAGCAGCAGCTTGGGAAATATTGGTGAAGCTTCCTTTCCAACTAGATACGACTACTTTGTGGAGTCTTATCAACAAGTATTACACTTGGGGAAAGGGGGAAGATCTTTACGTTTCAAAGTTATGGATGTTATTAGAACTAGGAGTCGTGTAAGAGGCCGAGTAGCGCCGGTCCATCCCATTGGCCCAACCGTTGGCCGGGGAGATCTAACAGGGCGGTAGACAAGTAAATCTGTCAGTTCTTCCTTCTACCGGTAGTAAAACTAATTTGAGCTGTACAATCTGCGACTGATCATCGTAAGGATTGGAACAGCGGGCGCGGTGAATACTCCAGTATTAGTTCATCATCCAAGATTGGAATCTTCTGCAAATTATCATTGTTGACAGAGTTGAAAAGTATTTGAAACTGGAATTGCGATATCTTTCTTGCAAGTTCCTCTTTTATGAATGTGATGTTATCTTGCTTATCTTGACATAGCTGATATTTCCACGGAATATATATGTTTTGAGTTACCTTGTAACTTCATCCTTTATATTGATATGGCACCCTTTTCATTAATGCATGGCATATGATTTCAAAATATACTTTTGAACTGTCATATATATCACTATGCAGTTATATTATTGTTGGTGGGCTATTGCTCACCCTTGCTTATTTATTATGTCACAACAACAGCTAGGACTGATGGCCCGCGTCAGGCGCACTCGGCACAAGCAGGTTACCCGCCCCACAGGACTACCCACTGATGTCATTGCTGCCATTGCTGAGGTAGCATAGATCAGCATCCATGGGTTTACCAGTTTAATTATATGTATCAATAATGTTAACCAACGGCAAAACTTTTAAACTTATGATGTTATCCGTTTGGTCTGTAATAACTTATATTCGTAAATTCGTAATGTGAGACTTATTTCAATTTCATCTCTCGGACTATAACTGTGTGTGTGTGTGTGTGTGTGTGTGAGTGGATATCATTGTGGGGTCACAACATGTTACTTCTTTATGTTGGACTCAAGTCAAGTGTTATTCATGGATTATGAGATCGTAACGACCCGATCCCTAACCCCGGATCTGGGGGTGTTACACTAGCAGTGTATATTGCATTGTCCAGAACCTCTAGGAATTGCAAGAGGGCAACAAACGAAGTAAACACAAACATATATACTCCATTTTTTTTAAAAAAAAGTTTTCAACAGCTTCTTCTACCATTCTTTTAAACAAACACAAAGCTTCGTCGGTGTGGTTCACTCGAGTATACCTATCAATAACAATAGTCCAAGAAACCACATTCTTATCCTGCAGCGAATTAAACACTTCCCTAGCCTTATTGACATCACCCCATTTAGCAAACCATTTACCAAACCCAGCAATCATAACATGAATCATAGCATACTACTAACAACACCCAGCAAACAAGGAAATATAAAACCCAGATAAACTTCTCAAACCATCAGCCACCACTATTGGTTTAGGCCTTTTATCAAATACCTGATGAACATCATTCAAATTCGCGTTTTCAACCAAATTCCACAAGAGAATGACACAGTCGTTGCCGTGCTAGCACAAAGTGAACCATCAGGAGACACTGCAACCCTATTTACGTAAGCATTAGGACCAGCAAGAGTAGATGATGAAGATGGGAAAGCGAGCTTTGACTGAGATGGGGATGTTGAGTTTTAGAGACATAAAAGAGGAGAGAGATGGTGGTGGAGAGATGAGAAATAGAGAGAACGATTTTGAGGGAGATCGGAGCAACTAAACAACTCAATGAAATGTTATTTCTTTTTGGCATTCTATCAAACACCTCATGTGTTATTACAAAGCTCACAATATTTTCACAAACAGCAGCTCAGCGAGGCCTCTAAAATGGAGGTTCTGATACCATGATAACTTCATAAAAATGAAGAACAGTTTATTAGAATTGCATTGAAGAAGTACAGAAGAACTAGAGAGAACCGAGAGAAATCAAATGTCTACTTTGTGAATTAATTTACCACTAAAATGAAATAAGTGGGACTTTATATAGAGTCCAATATTAACTTAACTACAATGACTAAATTACCCTTATTATATTCCTCAATACATATTAGTCTTGAAAAATGTATGAAAAAACTATAAATATCGGACACACAGATTGTAGTCCAAATTAGTCTAAATTCAAAATTAAAGATACACAAACACGCACTTATCGATATGCAACAAGGATCAAAAGAAAGCTTCCTCTATCTGAATATGAAGAGGAAAATGGCAATCATAAACATTAGAGTGATGAACCAGACCCGATTTTTTCCAATAGAAGTCTTAATTCGTGCGCTGTCAATTTCACCAATAGCACCATATGGAATTAGGCACTAGGTATTGGTTGTCAGCTTATAAGATTCCTGAATCAACGGTCCCATTTATTATAGACACGGATCGTACAATTATTTTAAAATTACTTTTTTAAATAAAAGTTTTTATCATATTAATTTGATTAAATAATTTAATGACATGTATTTATTTTGATATTATATTAACATTTTTTTTTTGAAACAAAAAGAAATCAATCCATTAATCAAAAACCATACGGCATCTACAAATACAATCGTAAGAACAGACGCTTTTAAAATTCATATTTCAATTTACCAAAATTTAATTTAGTAATAATATTTACGAGGTCTGTATCAAAAAAGAATTAAACACAAAAAAGGAACATGATAACCATTATAAGTCGTTCCATTACTTCTAAATCAAATGTTCAGATTCGGTTCATTTTTAAATAATTTTTGTAAGAGTATTGTTGAGAATAAAAATTGCACTATTAGTTCAATTAATTGAATAAGAACTTTAATAAATAACTCATTCATTAAAATATTTTCTTTTTCCGTTAATTTTTTTCAATTTTTAAAATCTGTAAAAATTTTAATTTAGTTTATTAAACTTATTTTACAAAAAAAATAATCTGAAGATAATAGGGTTCTACTGCAGAATTTATTTTGTTTTGTAATAAAAATATAGTGTTTTGCTACTGAATTTCAAAGTTATGTACAAGAACTTAAAAGTTGTATAT
Organism: Kitagawia praeruptora; assembly: GCA_037693485.1. Taxonomy (NCBI): domain Eukaryota; kingdom Viridiplantae; phylum Streptophyta; class Magnoliopsida; order Apiales; family Apiaceae; genus Kitagawia; species Kitagawia praeruptora. The sequence goes on from CM075350.1 coordinate 125,537,360, forward strand.
AATACAATATTCTCGACTTTTATTTTTATTTTTAGTTAATAAATTCCTACTATATAACTTCACTATTAAATTAAATTTATATTTAATATTACTATTTTAATTAATTAAATTAATTTAATATTTACTAATTAATGGAGTCCCAAGTTGTACATAATACTATATTCTCATCTTTTTTTTAGATTTTTAGTTAATAGATCCGTGCGAAGCACAGACACAAATTAAACACGAGCCGAGATTAAAATATTGATATTAATAAATTAATAAACACTATTTAATTATGTAGTTATAGATAATTGAATCAGAAATAAAGCTAAAGAAAATTAAAAAAAATAAATCTTTATAATTATGTAGTTGTAAGGAATAAGATCCGAGGTGAAGCTAAAAACAATTAAAGTAGATAAATCTTGTATAAATATGTAATTTTTGTAAGGAATCGAATCCCGAATTTAGTGATAACCAAATTTGATATTTTGATACTTAGGTGCTATTGCATATAATTAAAACAAGATTTTTCACATTAATAAAGATTTTAAGTTTAGCTTTACTAGTACATCATCAGTTTCCGGATTAATGCAATTAGGGAAATTTTATTTGGTACCCTTATACAATTGTCTTTTGCCAATAATATCATTACATTATTGATTTCTATTCATGATGCCGTTTTACACTTCTCCATGATGAAATGCCACTCCATCACTAAAATGTTAGTATCTGAAATCCTCAGAGTAACGAAAGGTACCAGGGACAAAAACCAAAATTACAAGAGTGCCAAAAAGAATTTCCCATGCAATTATCCTAGTTATTACAAGATTAGACTAAAGACGAGTCCTGAGAAATTAGCTGTAGTGAAAATAAGAGTAATGACTTCAGCAAAAACAGAGTCTACTAGACAGACTCTGGAATTGGATGGTTTAAAAGATGAAGAGGTTCAACTCAAATAGGGATGGGAACGGGTCGGGTTCGGCTCGGGTTTTACAAAATCCAAATCTAAATCCAAATATTTTCGGGTTTCGGGTTTCGGATCCAAAACTCAATATCCAAATCCAAATCCGTCGGGTTTCGGATCGGATCAGGGTTTTTTCGGGTATTCAAAATTAAAAATAGTGTAAATAAGTTGCTTAACAAAAAAATAAAAAAAAATTGTGCAAGTAAGTTAAAAAATACCGCTACATCCATGACAATTTATTTTCTCGATCTTTTCATATCTTATGTCTCAAAGATATGTGTATGTATAATATGTATTTATAATATACATTTACATATAATATATATAGGCTAGCGTTCAAATAGAAACCAATATTAGAATAGAAACTAGAAACCTACATTAAATAAATTATATTTCATTTATTTTAATGGCCCCGCTAGGGGCACCTTTACAAAAACCTTATAAAATTCTTGGCTCTATTCAACAAAAATATAAAAAAAAATAAAAAAAAGTTACTGTTCACGTGCCACGTCATCACGTGAACAGTAACTTTTTTTTTTTTGTTGAATAGAGCCAATAATTTTAAACATTTTTTGTATTGGGGTACCCCTAATTTGGTCATTAGATTAGCTTGAAATATTTAATTTAGGTTTAGTTTCTAGTTTCTATTCTAAGTTAGTTTCTATTAGAACAAGACCCTATATATATATATATATATATATATATATATATATATATATATATATATATAGGGGTTGATTCAAATGAGAACCATTATCTAAAAGAGAACCGGAGAACCATTGGATCCTACTGTAGAACCTATTTTGTTTCGTAATAAAAATATAGTGTGCTGCTATTGAATTTCAAATTTATGCACATGAAATTAAAATTTTTACAATTGAACTTGCTTTTTTTCCAAAGTTTTCCACATGACATTAAAAGTTCTACAACCGAACTTATTTTTCTACAAAGTTCTACGACTGAACTTACTTTTTTCAACAAATATTCTGTTACTGAACTTAAAGTTCCGAAACTGAACTTAAAGTTCCGCTATTGAACTTATTAGAGTTCTCCGGTTCTCAGTTTAGTGTGGTTCTCCATAGAACGTGACCCTATATATATATAAAATAGTGTATGTATAATATGTATTTATAATATACATTTATATATAATATATAATATATAAAATATAAAATATAATAAATAAAAGTCGGGTATTTTTCGGGTTTCGGGTTCGGCTCGGGTTTTGATCGGGTTTCGGATCGGATTTCGGATCGGGTTTCATGAAATCCATATCCATATCCAAAATCTTTCGGGTTTAAAATTTAAATCCATATCCAAAATATCGGGTTCGGATCGGATAAAAAATCGGATTTCGAATCGGGTATCCGTCGGATCGGATTTTTTTCACATCCCTAAACTCAAACAGTCGAAATCTATAAATTAAAGAAGTCCAACTAAAATTACACCCAATTCTGTTCGAACTGGAGCACCTATGAAACATAAATTATGAAATTATCTACATGTACATTGTAATACAACAACTACATCACAGGCAACTTACCCGAGTATATTTATACAACTTAAATAAATACTTATCAATATAGTTTTAACATCAAAATAAGTAAAACAATCAAGAATGTATACTGCGAAACACAAACAACCATATACTCATAGCTCAAGCCATGAAAATAGTAACTATAGTACGAATAATGATCAACATGGAATGAGGGACGGCCACAAAGTTCATCGAAAATGGAGTTGATGTTTAACAAAATAGCTCTGGTGTTTCTTGTGTATCTTCTCATTTTTTGCACTCTCAATCTGATCTTATCATACACCATTAATCCACTCTTCTCCAGGCTATCCAAACAGGCCTGCTGATGTTTCTCCATCCTGTTGAATCGCTCTACATATTCTTCGACATTAAGTCTTAATGAGTAGAGATTCTCGGCAGAAACTGCTGAGTGGTTAAGTCCACTTATCTCTTTCTTCAACAACACTTGACACTCGCGCAATACGGACTCTGGAATGTTGCTAGGTTTAGAGATATTAAGAAAGAATGCGAGATCAGTGAGGTGATTGACACCAAGTTGAAACGAGTTGAAAACTATGTTTTTCGGAGAAAGAAAAGTGTTGTTGCATATAAAAATATCATCAGAATCATTTATTTTTTTCGCTACATTTTCATGAGATTTGAAGAAATATGTAGTCTATAACTATCGTAGTAATGGAGATGAGCAATGTAAGAGAAGGTAAGTTCTAAACTCTTGTATTGCTATGTTTGTTGTGTGTTACAAGAGCTGTGATACTAAGTATATATAACCTAATACAAGCACTTCTACGTAACTGATTACATCATATAATCACTGTAGATCCTAAGACTTACTGTAACATCCTTTGACATCTTAACTAGACTTTAACACCCCCCCTCAAACTTAAGATGGTTGAACCAGCTTGAGTTTGTAAACAAGATCACGAAATGAGCCAGGAGGAAGAGCTTTCGTGAAAATATCTGCCGTATTGTCAGCACTAGAGACAGCATGTAGACGAACTGTGCCTTTTGCAACCTGTTGACGGGTGAAATGACAGTCGATCTCTATATGTTTAGTGCGTTCATGAAATACATCATTATGAGCAATGTCCCTAGCACTTTTGCTATCGCAATAGATGATAGTGGCTGGAGTATGAGTTACAGTCATATCTTCAAGTAACCATCGTAGCCAAATTAATTCCTGTGTGGTGTCAGCCAGAGCTCGATATTCTGACTCGGCACTGGATTTTGAGGCGAGGGATTGTTTCTTACTGCGCCAAGAGATAAGAGAGTCACCCAGAAAGAAGCAAAATCCTGTAGTAGAACATCTGGTAGTGGGATCACCACCCCAATCAGCATCAGAGTAGGCATGTAACTCAAGTGAGGAGTTGTATGCATAATGTAATCCATGAAAGATGGTGCCTTTGACATAACGGAGTATGTGAATGACAGCTGTATAGTGAGGAGTGCGAGGAGCTGCCATAAATTGACTAACAATGTGAACGGCATGAGCAATGTCAGGACGAGTGACAGTAAGATAAATCAGACTTCCTACCAACTGACGATATAATGTAGGGTTGGCAAGCAGATCACCATCTTTAGAGTTAAGTTTTACCCCGTATTCCAAAGGTGTAGATGTAATCTTAGTGTCACTGATTCCAGATTTCAATAAAAGATCAGATGCGTACTTAACTTGAGAAAGTGTGTATCCAGTAGGAATGGAAGAAACCTCAAGCCCCAAGAAGTAGCTTAATGAACCTAGATCTTTCATTTCAAATTGTTGATTGAGAAACTGTTTGAGTTCAGAGATACCTGCAGTATCATCTCCGGTGATAATCATATCGTCAACATAGAGGAGGAGGAGAACAATTCCTTGATTGGTCCGTCGAATGAAGAGAGCATGATCATATGGACTAGAAGAAAATCCTAGCTCACTAATGACTTTGCTAAATTTCTCGAACCAAGCTCGAGGTGCTTGTTTTAGGCCATAAAGTGCCTTGTTAAGCTTGAGCACTTGACCTGGAAAGAGATCAAAACCGGGAGGAGGTTTGAGATAAACTTCTTCATCTAAGTCTCCATTAAGGAAAGCATTTTTGACATCCATTTGCCACATATCCCACTGTTTTGATGCTCCAACAGCAAGTAAACTTCGAACCGATGTAAGACGAGCAACTGGTGCAAAAGTCTCCTCATAATCAATGCCATACTCCTGGGTAAAGCCTCTAGCAACTAGACGAGCTTTATATCTCTCAATAGATCCATCAGCATTTGTCTTAATTTTATAGATCCATCGACAACCCACAGCTGTTTTGCCAGGAGGCAAGGTAACCACATCCCAAGTGTGATTTTTGTCTAATGCCTGAAGTTCTTCTGCCATAGCCTCCTGCCAAAGTGGGTTAACACTTGCCTCTCTATATGTTTGAGGCTCGTGCAATGATTCTATAGCAGAATATACATGATAATCAGTAAGACGAACAGGAGGTTTTCTTACCCGAGTAGATCGATGAGCATGCTCATCTGAAGAGGATGGTAAAGTGGACGGCTCGATACTGGAATCCTCAGACTGACCTGTTGTCGAAGGGACAGTAGTAGCTGGGGATGGTTGTGTGAGCTCAATTGGAAAATCTGTAGGAACTGTGTTAGAAGATGTTGACGAGTCTACATATTCATCACTGGGATGTAGATCAATAAAAGGATCTGTAAAGTGAGAAATGCTAGTAGAGGTGTCAATGTGAAATTCTGACATAGATGAGAACATTTTATGCTCCCAAAAAGTAACATTACGAGAGACACGAAGACGTTGTGAAATAGGATCCCAACATCTGTATCCCTTTTGACCACTACCATAGCCAATAAAACAACAAAGACGAGCACGTGGTTCAAGTTTTGTTCTCTCATGTGGAGGAAGAAGAACAAAACATGCTGAACCGAAAACTTTAAGGGTATCATATGAAGGTGGTTCTTCATACAATTTTTCATAAGGAGACACGTTATCTGTGACTGGAGAAGGAATCATGTTTATTGTATGAACAGCAGTTAATGCAGCTTCTCCCCAAAAGAATTCCGGACAAGAAGAAGAAATGAGAAGAGCTCGTACTGTATCAAGAATGTGTCTGTGTTTGCGTTCGGCACGACCATTTTGTTGTGATGTGTAAGGACAAGAATTTTGTGCAAGTGTACCATAAGATGCCAAAAATTTTGTAAGTTCTGATTCTTTGTATTCTTTTGCATTGTCGGCACGAAAAAGTTTGATTTTCTTTCTGAATTGAGTATCAATCATAGTGGCAAAGTTTTTATATGTTTCTCCTAATTCAGATCGATTTTTCAAAATATATATCCAAGTGTATCGAGAGAAATCATCAACAAAGATCACATAGTACCTAGACCCCCCCATGGTTGGAGTTGGAGAGGGACCCCAAATATCAGAATGTATAAGATCAAAAGTAGCTGATGATTTTTCATAATGAATAGGAAATGGAAGTACATGTTGTTTTGCCAATTTACATGACACACAATCAATAGTGTCTGCATTTACGCTACCTAGATGACCACTAGAAACTAGAGTACGTAAACGAGAAGGTGAAGGATGGCCTAACCGAGAATGCCATATGCTAGTTGTAGATGAAACAGAACCAACTAGATTATTGGATAGTGATATTGGTGTAGGAAGATGAAGTGAAGTGAGCTCAAATAACCTTCCACATCTACGTCCTGTCCCAAGAGTTTGTCCTGTCTGAGGATCCTGTACATGACAACCAGAAGAGGTAAAAGTAATGTCAAAACCGAGATCACATAATTGGCCAATGGATACAAGATTAAGTGAAAGATTAGGAACATAGTATGTGTTAGGAAGAGAAAGATCTTCTGTAGATACTGTTCCAATATGTGCCACTTTCATTGTGGAACCATCAGCAGTTTGAATATTGGGAAGACATAAACTCTGTGTTTTCGTGGTAAATATGGATGGATCATTTGTCATGTGATTGCAACATGCAGAATCGAAATACCAAGAAGTACCTGAAGTGACAGAGAATGCAGTGGAAGGGGAACTGGTTTTAAATAAAACCTGGCGGAGCAAGGCTTCAAGCTCGCTTGTGGATGTAGTTTCTGATGTAGATTCAGAAGTTGCAGCAGCGGAAGACTGAGTGAACTTGTTCGAACGAAAGGATGACTTTTTCTTGCAAAATTGGATTGAGTAATGACCCTTTTGATGACAACGTTGGCATGTATGATTGCGAAGAGCTATGCAATCCTTAGTTACATGTCCACTTTGACGACAAAACCTACAAAATGGATTGTCAGAAGTAGGTATCAAAGGTACTGCTAGTACAGTATCAGTCGTGGGTGTAGTTTTGCCAATGCCGAGTCGAGTTTCCTCAGAAATAAGTTCAGTTAAAGCACTCTCCAAAGAGGGCAACGGAACACGATGAAGAAGAGCAGCTCTAACTGGTTCATAGTCCTGAGTGAGAGCCATTAGAAACTGGATGAGCCGTTGTTGATCACGATATGTGTGATAAAGAGTGGCATCCTCTGCGTCTTTCCACTTTGGTTCAGACAAAGTCAGTTGATCCCAAAGTGCTTGTATTTGAGATAGAAAATCAGCTACAGATTGACCAGGTGTTTGTTTTTGTTTGCTCAAAGAACTCATGATCTGATATTGATGAGCAAGATCAGATGTAGTGTACCGAGATGCTAATAAATCCCATATTTCCTTGGCAGTCTCAAAATTTCCAAACTGAAGATTAATCTTAGAAACTGAAGAGTTTCTAAAAAATGTGATTGCTTGATGATTTTTGACATCCCATTCTTCAATGCGATCTTTAAACGTTGACTCCGCTTCATCTTTCTCTTTTGTTGGAAAAGTAATATCACCACTTACATATCGCCAGATTCTTTTACCCTTAAGAAAACTACGCATAGCTTGAGACCAAGCCAAGTAGTTGGAGCCATTAAAAATTGTATGAATCGGCGAATTACTTTCTTTTTCCATGCTAGATATTGGGTTCAAGAAATATAGCCAAAATATTACAAGTGAATATTACTTCAGGAATATTGGTGCAGATAATACTCCAAGTGAATATTTGGGTTTGATAGAGTTTGGCCCAATAAAAGGATAGGTGGCCAGTAAATATTGGCCCAAATAATGAAAATTAATAGGCTAGTAAATATTGGCCCAAAGGAAAGAAATAAAACAGATTTAGCCCAAGATTTATGTGCTCTGTTTATGTGCTGCAGAGAACCACGGTGAATGAAAATTGGGTTGCAAACTTGCGATACCACTGACAAATGAATGAGTCGGACGAGTTGTTTTATTTGTAAACTCGGTCTGAATTCGTGGGTGATGTCTTTTCTGATGGTGTGTTAGTGAGTTGACTCGGTGAGCTGACTCCGTGGTGAGTTTACTCGGAGTATGATGACTCAAACAGAGGGTAACAAGATGATGCTTGTGTTTATGGTGCACTGGATAAAACAAGATGGAGTGTGATTCCAGATGTGTGTATGGTACATCTATGAATTGACTCCAAGGTGTTTGTTTAAATGACACAAAGAAAAGGTTGTTGATATTCTGTGACCGGAAACAATGGAGGTCGCCGGAAACAATGGAGGCAGCGGAACAAAGTGAGGATATGAGCCTATTGCTCTGATACCATGAAGAAATATGTAGTCTATAACTATCGTAGTAATGGAGATGAGCAATGTAAGAGAAGGTAAGTTCTAAACTCTTGTATTGCTATGTTTGTTGTGTGTTACAAGAGCTGTGATACTAAGTATATATAACCTAATACAAGCACTTCTACGTAACTGATTACATCATATAATCACTGTAGATCCTAAGACTTACTGTAACATCCTTTGACATCTTAACTAGACTTTAACAAGATTTATTATTGAAGATGGAGGATGATAGAGTGTAGCGACACAACGGTTTGTATGGTGTAAAGGAACAAATGGCTCGAATGGTTTGGGAGGGTGTGGGTGCAACATATGTGTAAGTCATGCTTGGACTGGACTCCCGAATGGTTACTACAGTGGTGATGGTGAGTATTCCGGCTACTATAAGAGTAACACTATTAAAGAGAGGATACAAGGATTTTCGGTGTTCTTTTTTGGAAATTCCGATGAGGAATGTTGTTGGAGGAGGTTTGCTTTCATGGAATCCATACACTCTGATTTGATCCCAAGATGCATGAGATTATAATTAATTTTTTTTATTCTGCATTTCGAATAATAATCTAGGCTTAATGGAAGTCAACTGATGGAAGGTGCCTGTAGACCGTGAGAAGGTTCCTTAATGTTGTGTTTGGTTGGGGTGAATGGAATGGAATGGAATGGAATGGAATGGGTGAAATTAAAGAAAAATAGTGAAGATTAGAGAGAAGATTTGGAAAAAATTGAAATAGTACAAATTTGGTATGATAAGAATTATGAAGAAAATGAGGGTGGTAAGGAATGGAGCATTCCTTCTCAAAATGAGATGCTTGAATTATAATATCAATTGTGAGGAATGGAATGGATGAAAGAATGAAAATTTTGAATATCTACTCATTTTATACTTGAAATCCCATTCCATTCCTTCCAATTTCATTCATCACAACCAAACACAACATTAATGTTTTGCATTATTTCGAAACGCCTACTTGTAATATTAAACTCAAGATAATTTAATCAACAGTTGATGAATCACAACAAATTATATTTTTTCATCACCAGTGTTTTAACATCATAATTAGTATACAAAGTAAGAATACTTGCAAAAGAAAAATAATCATATAGTCGTAGCCCACGCCTTGAAAAAAGTAAGCATACGAGTGAATGGCGTTATGATCAACTTGTACTAAGCTTGAGCTGGAGCTGGAGCTGGGGCTATATATTTTATTTACAATGGGATCGATGTTCAACAAAACAGCTCTGTTGTTACTTATGTATCTTTTCATTTTTTGCACATTCGATCTAATTTCATCGATTTTCGGTGATCCACTCTCCAGTAACTTATTCAGACAGGCTTGCTGATATGTTTCGATCCTCTTGAATCGATCCAAATATTCGCTGACTTCCTGACTGAATGAGTTGAGATCCTGAAATGAAGCCAGTGAGTTCAGCTTGAAAAGATTGTTTAGCAATGTCAGGAATGTCGAATTCATATTCTGGGGACTTCTCTTCAGTTTCAGATGGAATCTTGGCCTCTTCATCTACAGCCACTTTCTTCAGTTTTTCCTCCTTGGATGCTGCCTTTAATTTCTCAGACTGATTTGACTTAACAGTTCTTGGTTGACCACCCTCATTTATTGTAATGCCTTTCTCCTTAGGTTTCTCCCCCTTAGATTTTGAGTTCCTTAATGTCCTCTTCTCCCCCTTAGGCTTGTTGTCAGGCACAGAGGCTGTAGAAGTGACCTTTGGGATGGAAGAATCTTCAGGTAGGGGGAGTCCCATGTTCGCACTTATTCACGCAAGAGAACGTGGTCAACAAGTAATATAGAGTAAATAGGATTCGTTCCCACAGAGACTCAAATTGTTTGTTATGTTCACTTATGCACCAGCTTATGATTTACACTCACTGCTAAGACAATCACAATTTTGGTTTTGATTTACTAAAGATTAATTACCAACTAAGCCAATTACGAGGAAATAACTTAACTTTAACTTTATAATAAACAAACATGGGATTCAATTTCATTTACTACTTCATCTAGAATCTTATGCCCTTTAGCCCAGCATGTGACAGCGTTGATTACTGATTAGATGCACTAAACTGATACACACCAACTTTCGTTGTGCATATACCATCCTACTGATCATCCACAATTGATAGAAGTCAAGTAGTCACCAAATATGTGTAGTCCCTATATGTCTATAGCAATTGAACACATACCGGATAAAAATCAAGCATCCATTAAACCACATAGTCAATGCAAGACGGTTAGAATTACACCACAAATTAATACATGTTCTTCACATGCAAAAACCTATGCTAGCATGAATTGTTCTAAACCCTAGATCCACTTTCGCATTCACTAGGATTAAACAAACAATTACAAGTGTTCGCGACGCACTTATAACGAATAAGCATAAACACACTAGGCAATCAATACAATCAATCACACACCAAGGCATAATTAACACTCAATTACTAGAATCCATAGCAAAATCCATTAAAACCCCATGATAACGAATTAGCCCATAATTGACCTAATTGCCATCATGGGTTCAATTGATAACATAATTCTAAACAAAACAATTAATAATAAAAGAAAGGAGAAATAAGGTTTAGAAATAAATCCCCAAAATAGAAGAGTACAAAGGTTCCAAAGAATACTCCTTGCTTGTCACTAGCTTGGAGAATTTCCTTGAAATTGTTCTTAAGAAAATAGATGAAAATTGTTGATAGAGAATATGAGAAAAAGTTGCTACTAATTAAGATCATTCTATGTTTTTAGGTTTACAAGTATTTATATAAGCCCTAATAAAAAATGGGCCCAAAATAAAATGACCCGGTTCAGAAAATGCCCCACAGTCAGGAACTACATAGCGCAAGGGCGCCTGAAACTCGCGCAAGAGCGCCCCCTACACGCGCTATGGCGCCTCAAAACCGCGCAGGTGCGCTTGCTAACTCCTGGAATGCTGATTCTCAGCGCTGCCTCCCTTGCTGAAGTGCTATAGCGCCCCAAATGAGCGCCCTTGCTCCTGAATCAGCGCAACAGCGCCTGAAACAGCGCTGCAGCGCCTGGCATCGCGCAGGAGCGCCTCCACTCCCTGTCCAGAATTGTAGAGAATTCTCTCCTCTTCGCGTGGGCTTTTGAATCGCCCAATTCCGATGTCTGGAACTCCAGTTATGGCCAAAACAGTGAAGTATGCGCATTGTGCTCAAATTCCTGAGTTCTCATGCCCTGGACTTCCTGTAATTTCTACTTTAAACTCACAGATTACCACCATTTCTTCACCAACAACACCAATGCCACCCTACTATGCAACCTACACAAATTAGATGAAAACACATCAAACTAACACGAAACTTGAGAACTCGCAATCGTTTTAAGTACGAATGGAATGCAAATAGTGGATATAAAATCCACTTATCAAACCCCCAAACTTAAACCGTTGCTTGTCCTCAAGCAATGCAAACTCAACTCTAAAATGATGAATGAATGCAACTAAGAATTTAATGTCATGATTATGCAAGAATGTCCTAATGCAATGATCCCACACAAATGATCTGAAACCAACTCAACAAGCAAACGCCTCAAAGAATGCAACAACTCCAAACAGAGCTCGACCAAGGCCCCGTATACTAACAATACATGCTCGGAAACGTGATGTGTGCATTTCTCACTAGATATACTCTCGAAACTAGATCAAAGACATAACCAATTCTTCGCCAAAACAATCACATGTTTATAAACAGAATGAACTTTAGACACTCCATGACTCAAAGACACCGCCATCATCATTTAAGGTATACAAGGATTCATGCTTTATTACTACGATGCTATATACAATACGCATGCTTATTTAACCGTGCAATGAATGAGACCCCAAAAGGCTTATACAATAATACCCATGTAGCGAGCGTTGGGCCAGTGGATCCCAGACTATAAAGCCTTAGGTCACTAGGACTAAGTCCCCTCAGACTTAATAACTCGAGTATTAAAGAGCTCACTCGTGGTTAATTATGCATTTAAATTATTTATATGACTCTTTTTTTTCTTTTTCTTTTCTTTTTCTTTTTTTTTTTTGCGATCTGGAATGAGCCTTTCTCATTTCCAACCCTAGACTACTCATATAAATATGAGCCGGCTACTAGCCATTTGACACCTAGCCATTATTTAACAATTAATACAACTAGCATGAAATCCCTGTTTTCCCCCAAACTTATACTTAAGTGCTCCTACGCCATCAAGGGAATAACGAAAATTCTAGATATAAATAGGTGATTAAATCTCAACAGCCAAACAAGGTATGACTCAATCTAGCCCAAGAGCAAACAGTGAGACCGTGAAAAGATTATGTGTTCCCGACACACGCAAGTCAATTTCATAAGTACTTAAATCACCCCTCTACTCATTGTCATCACACTCAAATTAACGTCGACCTATCGTGCCAGAAACAGACACTCATATGGAATCATATAAAATGCATGAAATGCATGAACAACATGATAATAAATCCTAATTAAAGCTATATGACATGTCATCCTAAATGCAATCTAAATGGCATGGCAAACTAAATGCAAAAATACTAACATGAACTAGCATGAATATGCAACTATATGCAATGCAAAGACTCTTGATACCCTAAAATCACCCCCAAACTTAAAAATTTCAATGTCCTCATTGAAGGTAAAATTAAAGGGTACAAGAGATACTCCCCTAGTCGTCGGCATCTCCACCCTCCTCAGGTGGTGTGTCTGGTGGTGGATAGACGTGGAGGCTCCAACACAACTGTTGTTTTATTAGAAAGCAAGTAATCATGGGTTGCCTCCCACGAAGCGCCTTTCTTTAACGTCTTTAGCTAGACTTGGCCACGATTTTCCTCTAGAAAAATTTCTGCACCGTATCTCTATAAGGCCATTTAATGATCTTCTTCGGAGCAACGTCATTGACAACAAGCTTCAACCTCCTTCGCTCTTCCAAAGTGCCCGTGACATTGTTCCCACACCATATTTGAATAACCAACGAATAGATGATATCCTGAATATCTGAAATCATCCATCCACTACCTGTGTGCTTTTGTAAAGCCGCCAAACGTACTTCTTCCTTATCAGGCGGTAAATCTGATGAGATGATGATAGAAGATGTTACAAATGAGCTCGAATCAAACTCCTGAGATTGAGAGGATATCAACTGCAGTTCCAAATCAGGTGGTTCTTTGATAGAGGCTTTCGGAGGGTTGCCTTCTGCAGATAGCACTTCTAGTGACTCGAAACAATGCATCATTCCAATGCTTTGTGAATTAACCTCTAACAACGTTAGATGCTCGTCTTCATTATTCTCAGGTCCCAATTCTAGAAACATAGGCTGCCCCAATGGATCTTCATACAAATTATCCTCTAATTTATCATGAACCAGAACATCCTCCATTGATATTGTTGAAGAGTCTTCCACATATCCTTCATGTTCAGAATTTAATTGAGACACCTCAACAAGTTCATGGCTCTCAACTAACACAATTTCAAAATTCTTCTTCTCAACATCTTCAACATTTTCAGATTGCAAAGGATGTGGTTGCGGCTGAATATTCAGAACTGCATTTTCTGGCCTTTCTTCCTTGTCAGCTTCCTGTTCTGCTTCGTTCTCATCTTCGCCCTCAGACTCTCCTTTCTGAACATCGATCAAGGTCTCACCCGTGGCTAAGAAAGGCCAGTTAAGATTGATAGGAAGGTTCTTGTCCTCCTCCTCTACAGCTAGGCCTTCTGTATCACTTGCAATTTGATTCAATGTTTGCAATGCATTTGAAATTTGACCAATCTGATCTCCTATTGTCTGGAGAGACAATGCATTGCTTTTAGCCATCAACCACAATTCTTCTAATTAAGCTTCTTCGGTCGACTGTTGGATAGACCAAGTCTGAAATTGCTGCTGCTGAAATTCAGGAGGTTGAAAGTGTTGATGCACTGGGGCATACTGATGCTGAAATTGTTGCCCCTGTTGCTGCTGAATTCCCCCTGGATTGTATGGCTCATCTTCAAACTGCTGATTTTGGAGCGGGTAGGATGGATATTGGGATTGCTCCATACCACTCTGATTGTAGTCCCAGCTGAAATTTGGCCGGTTTCTGTTATACTCACATTGATGAGTGTAATGTCCACCTGCACACAGCTCACAAACAATTACGAATTCCTGCTCCCAATAATCCATCAAATAAAAAGAAAAAAAACGTCCGAGTCAGTGAATTTAACCCAAATTGATGACAAGATCATAAACTAAACAAACAATGAACCGAGTCCCCGGCAGCGGCGCCAAAAACTTGTTCGCACTTATTCACGCAAGAGAACGTGGTCAACAAGTAATATAGAGTAAATAGGATTCGTTCCCACAGAGACTCAAATTGTTTGTTATGTTCACTTATGCACCAGCTTATGATTTACACTCACTGCTAAGACAATCACAATTTTGGTTTTGATTTACTAAAGATTAATTACCAACTAAGCCAATTACGAGGAAATAACTTAACTTTAACTTTATAATAAACAAACATGGGATTCAATTTCATTTACTACTTCATCTAGAATCTTATGCCCTTTAGCCCAGCATGTGACAGCGTTGATTACTGATTAGATGCACTAAACTGATACACACCAACTTTCGTTGTGCATATACCATCCTACTGATCATCCACAATTGATAGAAGTCAAGTAGTCACCAAATATGTGTAGTCCCTATATGTCTATAGCAATTGAACACATACCGGATAAAAATCAAGCATCCATTAAACCACATAGTCAATGCAAGACGGTTAGAATTACACCACAAATTAATACATGTTCTTCACATGCAAAAACCTATGCTAGCATGAATTGTTCTAAACCCTAGATCCACTTTCGCATTCACTAGGATTAAACAAACAATTACAAGTGTTCGCGACGCACTTATAACGAATAAGCATAAACACACTAGGCAATCAATACAATCAATCACACACCAAGGCATAATTAACACTCAATTACTAGAATCCATAGCAAAATCCATTAAAACCCCATGATAACGAATTAGCCCATAATTGACCTAATTGCCATCATGGGTTCAATTGATAACATAATTCTAAACAAAACAATTAATAATAAAAGAAAGGAGAAATAAGGTTTAGAAATAAATCCCCAAAATAGAAGAGTACAAAGGTTCCAAAGAATACTCCTTGCTTGTCACTAGCTTGGAGAATTTCCTTGAAATTGTTCTTAAGAAAATAGATGAAAATTGTTGATAGAGAATATGAGAAAAAGTTGCTACTAATTAAGATCATTCTATGTTTTTAGGTTTACAAGTATTTATATAAGCCCTAATAAAAAATGGGCCCAAAACAAAATGACCCGGTTCAGAAAATGCCCCACAGTCAGGAACTACATAGCGCAAGGGCGCCTGAAACTCGCGCAAGAGCGCCCCCTACACGCGCTATGGCGCCTCAAAACCGCGCAGGTGCGCTTGCTAACTCCTGGAATGCTGATTCTCAGCGCTGCCTCCCTTGCTGAAGTGCTATAGCGCCCCAAATGAGCGCCCTTGCTCCTGAATCAGCGCAACAGCGCCTGAAACAGCGCTGCAGCGCCTGGCATCGCGCAGGAGCGCCTCCACTCCCTGTCCAGAATTGTAGAGAATTCTCTCCTCTTCGCGTGGGCTTTTGAATCGCCCAATTCCGATGTCTGGAACTCCAGTTATGGCCAAAACAGTGAAGTATGCGCATTGTGCTCAAATTCCTGAGTTCTCATGCCCTGGACTTCCTGTAATTTCTACTTTAAACTCACAGATTACCACCATTTCTTCACCAACAACACCAATGCCACCCTACTATGCAACCTACACAAATTAGATGAAAACACATCAAACTAACACGAAACTTGAGAACTCGCAATCGTTTTAAGTACGAATGGAATGCAAATAGTGGATATAAAATCCACTTATCATCCCATATGCTTCATTATGGCAGAAAGCATCTGTTGTTGGGTGAGAAGAACATCAGCATTGGCAGTGGCTTGAATGTCCAACTTTTCATTGAGAGCAGCAACAGTGTCTGTTAACTGAGCATTGGATTGCTTGAGATTGACCGCCTCCTTTTCCAGAGTATCCACCTTGGTGAATAACTCAGTGGCCTTGAAACCAGAGATAGATTGTTCCTTGAGTCTTTGTACTTCATATTTGATCATGTCATGCACAGGGACCTCAGTTACCAGCTTATCCACATATTGATTAGCAAAAAGTGTCTTGAGCATGGCATTGGCCTCAGTGGTCTGATCAGTGAGATTCTGAAATTTGTGCCCCAGCCCTGTGACAGCATCTTTGAGAATAGCCAAGCCATTGTCCATTTTGGTGCAGCTAGACTTGCAGGCTAGAATGTCCTTGACCACAGTCTCCAGTTGAGGGAATTTGGAATCAAAAGCCCTTTTTATCTCATGCACCTCCTTGGTTGTGGCTGTACACACTTCTGTGACTTCTGTCTTTAGACCCTTGCCAAGGTAGTATGCAGCCTTGAGAATTCCCTTGTAACTATCATTGACTGCTTCATACACATCATTAGGGGTGAGAGATTTGGCATTGGACCCTAGTGAAGTGATGTACTCCTCTCTGAGGTACTGGAGGCCTTCTGAGAGAGGAATGTCATATTTTCCTTGCAGCCAGGCATCTACATTGCCTTCTCTCTCAGTATCATCTATAATTTTGGCCTGCTGTAGCTCCACATCCTCTTTATGGCACAAGAGTATAGCTTCATAGTCAGGATTGGGCAGGTTGGCAGTGAGGAGGTGCTGTGCAATCTTTGTGAACTCAGGGATCTGATCCACAATTAAGCTTTAAAGTGCTTCAACCGTCAATTGTTGTGGAATAGACCCTGATCCTGAAGCACTGCCATGGTGCACAAGCTTCAGCCATTGTGACATAAAGTCAGAGCTAGAGCTAGGCAAGCTAGACTTCTCAGTTACAGATGCAACTTCTGTAACCGGATGGATTGACTCTACTACTGGTGTCTCCACAGAAGTGGGATGAGTTACACCAGCAGTTGACACATGCACAGAGTCTCTAGTGAAAACTAGTTAAACCTATGTGTTTGGGATGGTGTCATTAGGAGATGCCCCAACATGCATTCCCTCACCATCTAAATGTGGGTCCTGGGTGGTGAGCAAAGTGTCATGCACTAAGTCACTTGAAATCATTGGCTCATTAAGAGAAAAGAATTCTTGATGATCAATGCCTTGCTCCTCAATGGTTTGAGTTGCAAGCTGCAAAGAAATTTGAGTGGTAGATGCTAGAAGAGAAGAGTGTTGTAGATTAGATTTTGGCAACTCCCCCTGAGAGATAGAGGGAGTTTCAATTTGGATGTGCTCTCCACTCAGTGTTGTGCCAGCCTTATCACTCCCATGTGTTGACTCTATACAGGTAGGTGCATTGGGGAGGATGCTTGATTCTATAGATGCTCCCTGTTGAGAGAGGACATCTAGTGAACTGTTTGCCCCTGATTTTACAACTTCAGCCATTTGTGTGACTGAAGAGGTGGTTTTAGTTTTCTTCTTCTTTGGCCTTAGTAGGGGTGACTCAGGTTCCTCACTACCTATACCTAATTCCACAGCCAATGCTGCTTCAGATAGTATGTTTAAGGGTGTAGACATTACCTCTTTTCTCTTCTTTTTACTAACATCACCCTTTTGAGAGGATGATGCAGTTGGCTCACTGTGTGGTAGAGTGTTTGGTTGAGAGGGTTGGTTAGCAAGCCTTGGGTTAGCATCTTGTACTACTTACTTAGGCTATGCTAACTGTGACTTTGAGTCAAATGTTGGCATGTTGTGGGGGTAAGTCCTAAATAGACTCTCTATATGGGGAGTTATTTTGAGTCTTACATCCACATCATTCCTAGTTTCTAAATTACCAAAAATAAGTTTGGTCATGGACCTAGGGTAGCCTATTCTACTGTTATCTACTCCAGGCAATTCAATCAATTTAGCATTTTTAAAGTTAAGTACAGATTGAATAAAGCGAGGAAAGAAAATTTCAGTACCTCTCTTGGTTGTGTTCTTGCCAAGTCTCCCATATAACTCTTGTAGAATAATTTGACCAACATCTATCTTTCTCCCATAAGCCAAGGCATAGCCTATTTGTTGTACAGGTGCACTAATCTGATCGAGGCTTGACTTCCTGGCTGTGAAGACTTGAAGAATGGTGGCAAACACATAACTCCACTCTTTCCGTAGATGCTTTCTGTTTAACTTCCCAAGATTGATCACATCTGAGTAGTTGATGAAATCAAAGAATTCTTCCAACTGTGTATTTGTGGCCAGTGTGTCATATGACTCTTGTTGTAATTCCAGTGCTTGATTCATGTCTGCTATAGTAATAGTAATATCCTGGCCTTGAATCTTGCAATAGACTACATAGGAGGTTATAGCATTCTCGAGGGCGATGACTTCCACGGTGGCAGTTCTCCAAAACTGTTCCAGAATGTCTAGATACAGTGTTGGGTTGGCAGAGAGTGCACTCTTGATGTATGATTCTAACATCCAGCGTACAAAGCACTTGAAATTTGCATTAGGTGCTTCCACATCGTTAGTTATTGCGATGAAATTGGTTTGAGATGGTATGGTGAGTTGGGTGTTTGCCATTTGCATATAGAGAATTAAGGTTGAAGAAGAAATTTAAGCTTGTGCAGTTATGGTTTTCAGAGGTTTTGGGAGTTTAGATGCTTGAGAAATCGAATGAAATGAATCGAATGGATGTAAAATTGTATAAGTATGAAGTACTTGAATTGTCGATTAGATGTATGTTTTGTATCGACAAGTCAGGCATTCGAGAAGTAGAAAACAACTATTCGATAACTCAAGAAAAGACTTATTCGAGAACTCAAGCAGGTTGAAACTCACAGCTGGCAGTTATCTAACTTAAAAATAAATCTAAATTAGGTAAAATATGTTTTTATGAGTAATTCTGAATTTTGAATAAAAATCCAAAATCGGTTAAAATTCAGCGAGAAATCACCCTTTTCAAATGATTCGAGAACTCAAACATGCTATTCGAGAACTCTATCAATAGAGAACTTAAATACCTTATTCGAGAACTCACTCATGTCTCTGTTCGAGTTCTCTAAAAGACACTATTCGAGAACTCAAGAGTGTCCTGAATAGGCTTGTTAGAGAAGTCGACCACTAATACTAAAATGAACCATTCGAGAAGTCTGACTTATCGAACTATTCCTTTTACTCATAGAAACTCAATTTTCACTATCTTTTAAAATTTACCAGCCATATTCACTCAAGAATATTCTAGCAAATTAAACAGTGATTTTCTCGAAATTTCATAGAAATTTCAAGTTAACAAGAAAATATGATTTTCCAGCATATGCAATAGATTTGAAATATTTATAAATCATATTTCAGCCAACACTTACTCCAAAAATATTGAGAATTTAGATGAAGTAAGAGTTTACTGCTGCAACAATCTAGATGCTGTATTCACTTAGCCAGAATCTAAAGAATTCAGCATTCCAATCTCACTAATCAACCTTGTGAAGGTCGCTTCATCTAATGGCTTAGTGAATATATCAGCTAGTTGTTTATTTGTAGAGACATAATGCAACTCAATGGTTCCATTAGTTGCATGTTCTCTAATGAAATGATATCTAATGTCAATGTGCTTTGTCCTAGAATGATTGACAGGATTGGCAACTATAGAGATTGCACTTGTGTTGTCACACATGATTGGAATTCTTTCCAACACAAGTCCATAATCTCTAAGTTGATTTCTAATCCAAAGCACTTGAGCACAGCAACTTCCAGCAGCTATGTATTCAGCCTCAGCTGTAGAAGTTGACACAGATTGTTGTTTCTTGCTATACCAAGAGACTAACCTTTGTCCAAGAAACTGGCAGCTACCTGAGGTGCTTTTCCTATCCACTCTGCATCCAGCATAATCAGCATCAGAATAACCAACCATATTGAACCCTGTGTCCTTAGGATACCATAAACCCAAGTTTGGAGTGCCCTTCAGATATCTAAAGATCTTTTTTATAGCAACCAGATGTGATTCTTTTGGATTTGATTGAAACCTTGCACACAAGCATATGGCAAACATGATGTCTGGCCTACTTGCAGTGAGGTAGAGTAGAGAACCAACCATGCCTCTGTAGACTGAGATATCTACTTTCTTGCCTTTAGCATCCTCATCCAATTTAGTGGCAGTGGCCATGAGTGTCTTTGCAGGTGAGCAATCTTCCAAGTTAAACTTCTTCAATAAATCCTTGATGTACTTGGTCTGACTGATAAAGATACCATCCTTCCTTTGACTGACTTGCAACCCAAGAAAGAATGTCAACTCTCCCATCATACTCATCTCATATCTGCTCTGCATGAGTTTAGAAAATTTCTCACACAGCTTCTCATTTGTAGAACCAAAAATGATATCATCCACATAGATATGAACTAGGATAAGATCATCACCATGCTTCTTGTAAAATAGTGTCTTGTCCAAGGTGCCTCTAGTGAATTGATTTTCAAGAAGAAATTGTGATAAAGTATCATACCATGCCCTTGGAGCCTGCTTAAGTCCATACAATGCCTTAAGCAATCTGTAGACAAACTCTGGGAAGTGTGGATCCTCCAAGCCAGGTGGTTGTTGTACATATACTTCTTCTTCCAACTCTCCATTCAGAAATGTACTCTTGACATCCATTTGATACACTTTAAAGTTTGAATGAGCAGCAAATGCAAAGAAAATTCTGATGGCTTCCAATCTAGCAACAGGGGCAAATGTCTCATCATAATCAATGCCTTCCCGTTGAGAGTATCCTTTTGCAACCAACCTTGCTTTCTTTCTTACTATTACACCATCTTCATCCATCTTATTCTTCAGAACCCATTTTGTTCCAACAATGGTTCTGTTCTTTGGTGCAGGCACAAGTTCCCATACTTTGTTCCTTTCAAATTGATTCAGCTCCTCTTGCATGGCAACAATCCAATCTGGATCCAACAGTGCATCATCAAGTTTCTTAGGCTCAACTTGAGATAGAAAACATCCATAGAGGCACTCATTCTGAGTTGCTCTCCTAGTCCTTACTCTTGCATTAGGATCTCCAATGATTTGCTCTACAGTGTGTGATCTATCCCATTTCCTTGAATGCTCAGCCTGATTTCTCATTCTTGATGTTGCTTCATCATCCAAGTCCTAATCATTCTCATTTCCTCCCCCTGTGATGCTGCCACTACTCACAGGTGTGTCTTGGATGCTTGTTTCTCCACTATTGATTGGCACAAATTCTTCTTTTGTGTCATCATTCACTTGAGTTTGTTGAACTTGAGTCTCAACTTCAGTTCCAATCTCTTCATCAGAATCATCTAGATTATCAAACCTTAATGGATTTTTATCTTCATCATTGGCTTCTTCTAGTCCAGGTAGTTTGCTGTCATCAAATGTCACATCTGTGCTTTCCATAATCTTCTTTTGACTGATGACATAAACTTTGTATGCAATTCTATCCATAGAGTAGGCAAGAAAAATTCCTTCAAATGCCTTTGCATCAAACTTTCCAACATATTCAGAATTATCCTTCAATACAAAGCATTTGCTTCCAAAAGTATGAACATACTTTAGAGTAGGCTTCTTTCCAGTCATCAAGTTATAAGGTGTCTTTCCAGTGTTTTTGTTGATGAGGGTTCTGTTCTGGATATAGCATGCAGTGCTTACAGCCTCAGCCCAAAAACATGTAGGCATCTTTGCATCAAGTAACATTGTTCTAGCAGCCTCAATTAGAGTTTTATTCTTCCTCTCAACAGCTCCATTTTGTTGTGGAGTCCTTGGAGCTGAGAATTGCTGAGAAATACAATTCTCTTTGCAGAATGCTTCAAGTATGGCATTTCTGAACTCTGTTCCATTATCACTTCTCAGTGCAATAACACTTGCATTGTTGGCCTTTACTTCCTTGTCAACTTTCTATATGTGCTCAGTGATTACTTGTGGAGCCTCATCTTTTGATGCCAGAAATTCCACCCATGTATACCTTGTAAAGTCATCAACCATCACCAAGGCATACTTCTTTCTTCCTAGTGACATAATATTGACAGGCCCAAACAAATCCATATGAATGAGTTGTAGGGGCTTGGTTATTGATGTCACTGTCTTTGACTTGTGGCTTGATCTTTTCATCTTTCCTTTTTGACAAGCCTCACACACTCCTTCTTGACAGAATTCAAGTGTGGGCATGCCTCTCACTAACTCTCTTTTGACTAGAGAATTAATGGCTTTGAAGTTCAGGTGTGATAATTTCTTGTGCCACAGCCAACAATCTTTAGTTGATGCTTTTGAGTAAAAGCAAAAAAATTTGTCCTTGTTTGCAGAATCCATATTGGCTACAAACAGGCTTCCTTTCCTTACTCCAGATAGAGCAAAATCACCAGTCTTCTTGTGGGTGATCAAACATTCATCTTTGTCAAAATCCACCTTGAATCCTCTATTGGTAAACTGACCAACACTTAGCAGATTATGCTTGAGTCCCTTGACCAGTGCTACATCTTCAATGATGACATTTCCAACTTTTAACTTGCCATATCCCAATGTGTTACCCATGCTGTCATCTCCAAAAGCAACCATTGGGCCAGCCTTTTCCTCATACTGTGATAGCAGGGCCATATCACCAGTCATATGATTTGAGCATCCACTGTCCAAAATCCACATGACCTTCTTTTCACTTTCTTTGCCCTGCAAACACAAAGGTATTACTTCTCCTTTGGTACCCAAACAAGTTTGGGTCCATGTGACTTAGAAACAGTTTTATCATAAACAACATGCTTGTCAACTTTCTTGGTGTTAGTCTTCTTGTCACTGTTAGAAGTCTTAGAACCTGAGATTTCAAACTTAGGTGACAGAGGTACCTTCCTAGCTTTAGGAGGACTCGAAGACTTTGACCTGGTGTAGTGTGTGTGAGAATTGTGACTGATACAACCATCAATGAATTGCCTTCTCAAATTGAAACAACTAGTCATAACATTCATATTGCATGGCATACAGTCAAATTTATCACAAAATGGTGCATCTCTATGTCTTAGAGGCACAGAACAATCATAGAAAGGTTTAGACACACTACCAGCAGGTTTATTGCATGCATGAGTTAAATGATTGGTACTGAAACAGTTCTGACAAGTTTTCCTAGGGGCATTAGGCATATAATCATAGTTGTTATCTTTGTTAATCCCTAACTTGCCATTTCTGTTCTGTTTCTTCTTAGTCACTTTCTTCTCTGATTCACTCTTCCCAGCTGAAACAAACTTAACAAACTTCTTGGGTCTTATCCTATCACCTACTGGCTCCTTGGTCTTTGACTTGACACTCTCACTCTTGGAAGATGCTTGTTGTTCATTGGATTGTGCCTCATCTTCATCATTCAACATTTGTTTGATGAGTAAGGCATCCTCATCAATTTCAAATGTTGATTCCTTAAAAATTAGATTTTCAGTCTTTTTCAAAATGTGAGGCACTTCCTCATGAACAACTGTGTCATCTTCATAGCCTTTTCTCTGTTTAAGAGTGTCATAATCAAGTCCAATAACAGCCTTGGGTTTTGCTTGAATTTTCTCACAGTAGGATTGCACTAGACTAGATGATTTCTTAAATGTTTTCAGTTTGAATTCATTTTCATCTAATTCATCCCTAAGAGCCTTTTCCACTAGACTAGCACATAGAACCTTATTCTGCAGGTATTCAACTTCTTTATTAAGGTTTTCTACTTGCATAGCAGTTAGCTCAAGTTCCTCATTCTTTTTGGTTAACATTTCATTTCTAGTAAACAGTTTAGCAATTTCTTCATTAGCAGCAGCCATACTAGTATGAATATTAAACATCTCAACAGATAGTTGTTCAATCATACATTTATACTCAGAAACAGACATATCTATAGTAGTGAGAGATGGTACCTGAGAGCTTGATGGAGATGTGTCATCCTTGGAGTTGGCCATCAAGGCATAGTTGCAAAATTCTTGTTCCTCTCCATCACTATCAGAATCATTCCAACACTTCCCTTCAGCAATGTAGGCCTTACCTTGTGTCTGCTTTTTCAGAAGGGCCTCATACTTAGCTTCGAGCTCAAGAAACTCTCTATCCTTCTTTTTAGGCTTTGTACATTCACTGGCAAAATGCCCTAGGTCATTGCATCTATAACACCTTACAGATGACCTATCCACATGGCTGGTTTTGAACTTATTCTTGTTTGGTTTCACAGGTGCCTTGCTCTTGTTGAATGAATGGTTTTGGGTTTTAGGTTTGAAGGGTTGGTTCCTCTTGAATCTGATGTTTGGGAATTTTCTGGCCATAAAAGCATATGAAGTGTTTTCCATCCCATCTAGTTCTTCAAGAGTATAGAACTCATCTTCCTCCTTCTCCTCAACAGGTTCACTTACCTCAGCTTCAGTTTCTTCATCATCTACTATCTCCTCTATCCTTAGCTGGCTTGTAGATGCTTCTAGGTCTTGAATAGATTTGTTGACAATCAAGGCACATGATGTGTTTATCATTCTGCCTTGGTTGGCTTGGATAGCCCTTTTCTGAAGCAACTCAAGCTCATGAGTCTTTAAAACCCCATAGAGCACATCATAATTGATTTTGTTCAAATCTCTTTCCCTTAGAGAGATGACCCTTTGCTCTAGATGATTTGGTGAAGATAGCAGAAACTTCATGTTGAACTCAGTAACCAGCTTGTAAAATCTCTCAAACATCTCAGTAATGCTTTCCTTGGGCTGTGCCATGAAAGCTTCATACTGTGTGACCAGTATCTGTTTCTTGTTTTCCTTGACCTCATCTGTTCCTTCACATAACACCTCAATGTGATCCCACATTTCTTTGGCAGATGTGCATGATGCAATGTTTGCAAACATTGACATGTCCATGGAATCAATGATTAGCAACATGAGGTGACTGTCAAGAGCAACCATCTTCTTTTCTGATTCTGTCCATTTAGATGGTTCCTTGGCCACATAAGATCGTGGAACAGTTATGGTTCCAACAGTCTTCTCAGGTATCTCTTGTTGTGGAACAAAGGGACCATTCTTGAGAATCTCAGGATACAAAGGATGAGAGGCTTTGATGAACACCATCATCTTTATCTTCCAGAGGTTGTAATTTTCCTTGTCAAACTTAGGGACTTTCACCGTTCATGTAGTCTTTGATGTATTCGAACTCATGATCGTTTTTCTGTTTTTAAATAAATAGCCCGCTCTGATACCACTTGTTGAGTATTCACTAGTACAAAAACTGCTTTATGCGTCTGTCAAAAAGGGTGATATGTAGCTGTTCACAACAGATGCGTAGGGAGGAGTAGTATCAGCTAAAAGTATATGCGTCTGTTGGAAAACAGACGCATATAGTCTATTGCGTCTGTCAATAACTGACGCATATAACAGGAAAACTGACGCAAAAAGTTGTCTTTTGCGTCTGGTTTTTGTAACCGACGTATAATTTTTTTTTACATCTATCTACAACAGACGCATAAAATAGGAAAACGGACGCAAAAAGTTTTATCTTTTGCGTCTGCTTTTTTTTGTAACAGACGTAAAAAGTCTTTTTTTAATATTTATTTTATTTTTTCAGTTGTACCTGTCCATACCTATATATAATTTGAGTGTATTATCCTATATTTTCACTTAGCACCTGTCCATGCCAATAATTTGCATGCATACACAAAATACCATATTCAAATCCATTATACATCTCAATCCCAAAAATATTAAAATTACTAATTTGATATAATGGAATAGTACTCGATTAACAAAATGTTCAACTTATTCCACCAAAGTACAATGTTAAAGATGTCGGTGAAATCTTATTCCACCAAAGTATAATCATACTAATTTTCATGATCATTTACATTTGTGAAGAAATGTCAGTGAAAGATGCAAGCTTAACCCAGCCGCCAAACCCTCTTTCATGCCATATAAGATCACAAGTAGCCTCACCTATTGTAGCGGTGAGCATCTGGTGTTTTCTGCCAGACTAAAGTCTCTTCTTGCTGAGCCAAGAGTTTCCAACAAACATTCTGTGTTAAGACTAGAAAACCTCCTTGCACTCTGTTTGTTCCTTCAATGTTTTGAGGTCCACCTGCTACTTGGTCAAATAAACTTAAGTATGTCCTGCATAAAATAAAAACAATTCACGGTTCACTTTATTCAGAAACTATACAACTTTTGGCTATATAGAACAACCTTTGTAAAAAAATGTCATGCACAAATTGAAAATAAGGTGGATTTTCTATCTTGAACACCATGTATTATGATTCACAAGCATTAAATTCTAATTTTATCATCAGCTTAAAAAATTCTGAAGAAAAGAAGACATTATTACTTCCGCCACGAGAGTGTATCAGACACTATCAATGAGCAATTATTTAGATAATTTACCATAAAGCAGTTGTGAAAGCATAGGTCTAATTTCATTTAAATATGCAATTTAAAATACAACTAAAACATAAGTGAAACAATTTGAGCAAGAAAACAGAAGGATTAATGAAACCAAGCAAAAGGCTACGTACCCTTGCAGGCTTTAACAAATGAACGTAATGCAAAAACAGAATCAACGCGAACTCGAAGCTCTGGGTCTCGCATTCCCGCCACAACAATTTGGAATGCTTTACGAAAATTGTCCTTATCCGAGAAGTTAATATGAGCATATTGTCCAGCAACCCATGCAGACTTACATTGCACCACACGAGAATTTTGATGAGATAAAATAAAAGTAAAAAAAACATAGTATGTTTTATCTTGATGATGGAACTGGAACCAAATCATAAATTTAAAATTTGAAACCATTAGTAAGAAACCTGCAGAACCATCTACATGGGAACCACCACGGCCACAATGCAATTTACATATAGTAATGGTTTATTTCGAAATATAAATAATAATCAATGTACAGAGTGCATGCTATAACTTAGGTGTATAAATATAAATTCCGGTAGGGACACATTCTGTATTATCTATGAATGACGGACAACTTAGGTTCTTGCAGATCCAGGAAAACGCAAAGAAGGAGCAAAAAAAATGTTTTTTATATGGAACCAAATAGAATGTCATGAAACAAGAAGGAAATTGGGCCAATAATTATACTAATAGACAGGACAAATGAAGACATATTAAAACTTAAATTAAAACATGAAATGGGCTGGGTTCAAGATGATTTTGGGCTAGGAGTTGTTATGGACCAGAAACTAAAGAAACTGCTTAACAAGATAATGAAAATGTAGTGACATAAGCATACAAAAAGAAATGAATTAAAATTAGAAAAAACACAACAAAACCAGCAAGAGTGTCAAGTTTAGGGATTTAGGGGTTTATTAATTTGTCGGTTCAAAACATGCATTTGTAAGATCTTATTACTTCCTTGCAGCTTTTGGGAGAGGCCATGCACATTGGTTTCTCTTTTTTTTTTTTTTGTGTGTTTGCTTTAGTTTCACAAGTTCATATATGATGACATTTGTATTTCTACAAAAGACGAGAAATTAAATATCCTCCTTTTTACACCATGCCATTGACTGTTCTGTTATTGTATTATAATTACTTGGTCGGTTGTATTATAATTGCTTGGTAGCTTGAAGTGTACTTTTCACAACAAGGTTTTTTATTTCTCTTTGAAAACCTGCTTCTGACTTTATTTATATGTGAATAGTTGGCTGCTTTTGCTTTTTTTAAAGAATTTGTCAAATTTTCTAATGGTTTTTTTTAGTAGAGTGGAGGCTGTGTGATCTTCTCCAGTGACAACCCAAAAACCTTTATGGTGTAACATGTAATGCATAACAGTAGTACTAATGCAGATAAATAAAATAAACACTAAATTTAGGTGATTGCAGAATGAAAATAGGGCAGAATACAAATGGGATACTTGCAGTAGCTACCGTCTTCTGTAGACAGAACTAATAAAAATTAGTATAATAAAAACTTAGAAAAATG
The DNA here is from genome assembly GCA_037693485.1 of Kitagawia praeruptora. Taxonomy (NCBI): domain Eukaryota; kingdom Viridiplantae; phylum Streptophyta; class Magnoliopsida; order Apiales; family Apiaceae; genus Kitagawia; species Kitagawia praeruptora. The sequence goes on from CM075350.1 coordinate 125,565,425, forward strand.
ACAAAACATTAAAGAAAAACAGAAGATGGATACTATTAAGCAAGCATGCTAAAGACTCTTTTGACAGAAATTAGGACAACAACAGAAAGGCAGAGCCCAGAAGCATAAAATTGAAAGTATCCCTGGGAAATTAAAATTATTTCCGTTGTTTAAATTTATCGCAAACTCACTAATGACTTACCTATTGTCAAAAGGGAAATTACAAAATACAATATTTTATTTTATTTTTTATTATTAAACATTAGTCCATATGGTTCAAGTGTTCAACAGAGATAATCAGACACATAAATAAGTTTACCTGAAGTGAGATATAAACTAGTACATCAAAGGGCCACCAAGAAAATGAGCTTACAGAATAATTTTAGATATAAAATGTAGGGTTGTTTTAAACCAAAATCACTTGCCAACATTATATACTATAATATGCTATTAGATTTCTTTTTAATAGTGATAGAACAGAGGATACTATTACTGAGGTCTAGCTTAACGGATTTGTGTGCAGGTCAGTGTGAGCCTGAGTACAGGAGAAAGACTTTAACTTTAATTGTATGGTAATTTAGTTTTCATGCAAGGTATATATACAGAAAGAGGGAATTTTGCTACCATGTCCTCTCCCAGCTCTTGTCTCCTTTCTAACTAATTCCTTTAGTCTCTTACTCTTACTACACTATCTTCTTATTCCTTCCTAAATGCCGTTTACAATTTCAAGCTCAATTTTCTTAATTCCTGAGACTACACACATACCTGAGACTGAATTGAAGATCGAAACTTAGGGCTTCTAAAATCAAAACGCTCACAGCTTCCCCCAATACACGAATTACAGCTTCAATCAGTGCTTGGAGAGGTAATTAACGGGTACATCAATTAGTAACTGCTTGTATTAGGTTTTTAATGGGTAGTGGAGATATATCATCAACAGTTAATAAAAGATATTTAACAAAATTAAAACAAATAATTTCCAACAATTCACAAGTAGCATAAACAAATAACAATCAGATAAAGGTGGTTTGATCAAACAAATTAAAGTTAAAAATAAACAAGCAGTCTAAATGTATCTACATAGAGAGAGAGAGAGAGAGAGCATGAGGGAGAGAGAGAGAGAGAGAGAGGGGGGGGAGAGAGAGAGAGAGAGAGAGAGACCAGTAATGTTTGCAGCTTCCTAATCGAACTAGATGGGATTCTAATTAGGGCTTCTCAATCTTACTAGATAGGCTTCTCAATCGTAGTGAATCGTTAAAACTTCTAAATTGCCGGAGAAGAATCGGTAGTGGCTGTCGGATATTAACTGCATTCAATTAGGGCTTGGATATTGAAGATGCAATTAGGAATCGCCGCTTTGGAGAAGAGAATCACCACAAAACCGAAGATGATTAGTTTGGAGAACATGATTGAATCACAACTTAATTTGGAGAAGAAGAGGTTTGTTTTGTAATTGATGAGGATACACTATACAGGGCGCTCGATAATCGATATTTTTTATTATATATGTTTTTTAAATTTTTTTATTCACTTTATGCGTCTGTTTCAAAAGCTTAGACGTATATGGTTGAACTATATACATCTATTATACACTAACAGACGCAAATGGTTGAATTATATACGTCTGTTTTACATTAACAGATGCAAATGATTTTTCAACAAGCGTATAAAACTACTTTATACGTCTGTTATGTACAACAGACGTATAAACATATCTATTTCTGGTATATTCGTCTGTGTAGTGCAGGACAGACGTATAAAACTACTTTATGCGTCTGTTTTGCATATAACAGATGCAAATGAGGAGACGCATATGACAGTTTTTGTACTAGTGATTGAATACAGTAAAAGAATACAGAGGGGGGGTGAATGGATTCTTGAACTTTTCTTCGGCTCGAGTCTATGTAGCAGATAAGTGTTTATGTGTGCAAAGGTGTAGGTGCGGATAAAGAACAACACAAGACACAATATCACTTTAATCTAATGTATTATTAGATAAAGGTTGCTACAATCTGTGAATACAAATGATAGTATTCTCAGCTTCGTTTTTCTCAGAGAGATATAGCTTACAGTGTATATGAAAAACTTGACTCACAAAAGTTTGTTGTTCATAACTAAGGAAGTGAGGCTGTATCCTTATAGAACATGGATACAACCTACTTTCTACAAATAAGGTAGCTAAAACAAGTTACTTTCTAGTCTGTCTATCCTTTTTGAGTAAGTGTCGAAATGGTTACAGATTTGACTTTGCAAAGCCTGTTCAGATCCACTTCTTTAGCCCTTTGTCTCTTCTCTATATCTCTCCAAGCTTCCTTGTAGGCTTTCCAGAGCACGTTACAGATTGTGGTCCATAAAGTGCATTGGCTTGTTACAGGTTTCAGACTTGTACAATTTCTTCAGTATTTTGTCTCCAAGAATGTATTCGAGAAGTGACTAAGTAAGTGATTCGAGAACTAGAATTGACTTGATCGATAACTCTGAGTTCTCGAATACTGTTATATTGACATATCGAACCACTTCTCGAATAGCTCTTTTCTCTGGGAATCCTTGAGTTCTCGAATAGAGCATTGTGACTTGTTGAATCCCTAAGATCTCGAATAGCTTTCTGAGTCCTTGAGATATCGAATGGAACTTTGACTTGTTGACTCTTTGAGAACTCGAATACCACTTTGACTTGTTGACTTCTTGAGTTCTCGAATAGAGTAGTAGACATATCGAATCTCTGAGATATTGAATGAGATATCAAACAGTGTATTCAGAGATATCGAATAGTGCCTTGAGATATCGAATCCCTGACTTCTCGAATGCTGGACTTCTCGAATAGATAAATATACTTCTCGAATTGGTACTTAGGCAAATTCTACATTTCTTCAAATCCCAACTATGATTATTTGACAGTCTTTATCTTCTTGCTCGAGGCATGAACCTTGGAACTTCTTTCAAGCATTATTCTTGACTATATAAGTACAGTTACACAACTAGGATTTGATGCCTATTACAAGTACAGAACAAGTAGAAACTTTACAACTAGAGGTTCCCTCAGTTAAGAGGTCATGTAGGTAATGCAGAGCATTACAAACAATTAGGCTTGTTATTAGATGTATATAGGCATGCCTCTGTGACTAACACCTTTTCTTCTAGACTGGCCATCTCAACGCTTTCAGGATCCGTCGTCGATTTCTTTTTCAACGGCGCCTAGAGCCCCTGTTGCTTTAACAAAGCACGCATCTTGATTTGCCATAAATTGAAACTATTCTTCCCAGTAAATTTGTTGACCTTCACGTTAAAACCAGACATCTTTCCCATCGAACACCAAGCTCTTATACCAGTTTGTTTTAACGGAAGAAAGAAAGATTATAATAAACGTAAAAGGAAGAACACAGATAGGCAGAAGAGAAAAGTTTTATTGATCTTGAGGATACAGATTACAGCACACAGCTACAGATTCAGATCTAGATTATCGATTCAGATTACCGATTCTGATCTAGATTACCGATTCAGATTACAGACGACGTTTATGTCAGACTTACAGACTTACTGCTAGGTTATTCCCTAGAGAGTTTATATAACACTCTCTAGGTGGTTACAGAAAATCCCAGAAAATAGGCTCATAGCAGATAAAACACACTGCGCGCCTCAGGCCTTGAACACTACGCCTCACGTCCTGAGCTTCATGCTTGAAATATCTCTGTTTGGTTCAGGTCCTGAGCCTCCCAGCTTAAGTCCTGAGTTCCCCCTAGCATATAACAGAAAATACCCGAAATCCCAACGATTTGGGGCATTACAATTCTGACAAGCATTAAGTCAAGATTAAAATATTAATATTAATAAATATATAAACACTATATAATTATGTAGTTATAGAGAATCGAATCAGAGATAAAGCTAGAAAAATTAAAATAAATAAATCCTTATGTGTAGTTGTAAGAAATTGAATTTAAGGTAAAGGTAAAAAGTATTAAAATAATTAAATCTTGTATAATTATGTAGTTGTAAAAAATCGAACCAGAATTGTGTTTTATTCTTTTATTGGTAAAAGTTTGTGCAAGATTTTTTAAATAGTTTCCCTACTATTGGTAAAAGCCATTGTTGTTTTTGTATCTGATGTACTCGTATTCAGATAATAAGATTAAGTTGTTTTTTGTCTAAATCATTCTATTATTCAGAAATCTCAACCAAGGATTTAGTAGTTTGCAAATAGAATTCTCTAGCAACATAAAGTTAGAATACATTTTCTAATACATTCCGTATACATTCTTTTTAAACAAATATGTCTAGGGTGTTGTAGTAAATTTTTGTCAATATACATTAATGTGTATAAGCAAATATAGAGTAGATCTTACAACAATAATTTAAAAGTGCTATTTTTAATCTGAAAATATAATACATTCCATATACATTCTCTATAACCAAATACAGAGTAGATCTTACAACAATAATTTAAACATACCATTTTTAATTTGAAAATATAATTTTAAAAATCAGACAACCCGACAATAGGCTGGATATGCCAAATTCTGATCTGCTTGATAAGTTGGCTCGAGTTGAAAGGAACGATAATTCTGACCAGCTTCATAAGTTGGCTCGAGTTGAACGGAACGATCAACCTGCAACAGAACTAAAATGTCTTAGTCTCCATTACTTAACACAGTTACGACGTTTTATGGTGTAATGATCATACCTTGAGAATTTGTAGAGGAGCCTGAATAGTACCAAGCATCTGTAAGTTGCTGTGACATACAAACGAAGACAAAAAAGATGAGTAACTGCCAAATGTTAGTGCCAATCAGAACATCCTGGACTCGCCTTATTCATGTACAATTTAAGTAAAGAATGAAAATATAATGAAGAGCTAACATGTAATTTTTACAAAGAAAATAGAAACTACCTGGAATTGCTGAAACAAGTGTGATTTCAGAAGGATGCAACTTCACCGGAGGGAACCCGAGTGGTCCCTTTCCTTTTTTTCTTTGGCCTAAAATAGTGTCAGTGTCAGTCTATAGAGCACGCTTGGCTGTCTTACAACATTGTTCGCATGTATAACAGTATAATGTATTTTGAAAGCAAATCTTCTATGATAATTAAACTTCATTAATTAAATTACTATAAGACCTGTGCAGATGATTGTGGATTCCCTCCTATTTGGTTTGTCATTATGGAGTACTGTGGCCAGAATATTCTCCACCAATCCCCTAGCAAATTTTCTTTGTAATCCGCCACTAAGCTAAAAACAGAAACAAATTTAAACAACTTTGTCAAATGTACATACACATGTTGCCCCCATCCTGGGAATCTTTTACCATAATTTGTACACCATTACTTTCCCATTCACCTAAAAGTTAGATAGGCAACATATAATTGAATATAAAGCAAGCAAAAAGGCACTTACATTATGATATTTCAACATTAGCCTTTTCATCAAAGGTTCGTGAAGGTCTCCTTATCCTCTGTAAGGTTAGCTCCACTACGCGGAAAAATAGTAGCCAAATATCGGAGCATCTTCTTCATTGTTTGTTTGGGGATGACAACTTTCTTCCAATATGTACTATCAATATTTTTGTGAAATATTGTACAGTAGAATTGATAGATACTACAAGAATTCGTATTTGATGAGTTTAACATCTTTTTTAGAAAAAGAGAGATAGACAAATTATTTGTGTGATCTTTTCTAGATCTATTTCTGTGATCTTTTCTTGATCTGGAAAACTGGTTAAGTCGATAAATCGAAGTGATCGTGGTGAAGATGAAGTTATGAGTTGTAACACAGATGACTTGATAAATGCTTTATATAGACCGAATAGAAATTGCTAGAGACTCCAAAAGTTCCGGATATTCTCTCGAATATTCGAGAATGATTCTAGAGATATGCACACATATAATTTTATAAATTAAAAAAATCGCAATACATGCTTCGAGAAAAATCTAGAAACTTCTACACACATCTACTAGAATAGTGAAGAAATTAAATTTATATTGTTTAATAATGTTCGTTTTAATTATTTGAAAATAAATTATTCAGATTATTTCCCAATTTCTTTTGAATTTTTTGATTAACAGGGACATATTTAAGTTGAAAGGTTTGGATTTCAATTATTTTGGACGGTATGAAAGTATGTAACATCCATAAATATTATAGACTTGAACCGAAGTCATATTGCAGAAAATTCAAATCATCATGTGTATCAGATTCAAAATTTACTTCCCAAACATACCATTTCAAGTTCTACGGAACATAACCAATATGATTATACGATTTTACTACAAACTAATTGCATTATGATCTATTCATCTCTAATCAATCATTGTATAGGATTTGACATGACAGATATGATTATAGGATTTTGCTTACATGCCTTTCCTTTTTATCATGGTTTCTGATGATATTCAGTTATTCACTGCTTAATAATTATTGTTAAACCAAAACAAAGTTTATCAAAGTATTCAACAATTTAATTAGTTTGCAGGAAACATTAACTTAAGCTGTTTACATAACACTGCAAATAATTCAAATATTTGAAAATTTTAAAAGAACAAAGTTCAGAGACAGTAAAGTAAACTCTTTGAAGCCGGTGTGCACCCCAAGATAATTTTTTGTTTAAACAAACTAAAGAACCCCCCCTTGCTGCTAATAGTGAAAGGGAGTGCTACTAGGGAAGCTGCTAAACAGTGATGTCAAATTTGAAACAAGTACGTACCAAAACAAGTGACTCTAGTCAAGAAATTTGCTGAGTAATTACATGTTTGCACCCGTCTAGGCACAAACGAGGTCTCTATTATTGAATAATATATGCACACAAGCAGTCTATCAGTCTTGTTGAATGTAGGAAGGTTGATCCTTAACCATCTCTATGTTTGGAGTTGTCTCACATCGTTTGTGAGAGGGACAGATTGCTAGTTAATAAGTAGCCAATTAATTCCATTTGAATGAGCCCTTTTGGGATGTGCCCAAAACAAATTCATGCGGGCTAGGTCCAAAGCGAACAATATCATACTATTGTGGAGTTAAGCCTTGTTGGTGGCCCAACAAGTGGTATTAGAACTATGGTTGCAAAGGTCCATAAAAATCTCAAATGGACTTTCTAGATCGATGGATCAAGAAAGAGGCAGGTGGGCTACCCCGAGACAGATGGGCTTCCAGTATACATCGGACCTTGTTGGGATTTGATTGCTAGTTAATAAGCAACCAATTAACTCATGATCCCTTTTGAGATGTGTCCAAAAATAAATCCATGCGGAATATGATTTAATTCTAGACAATACCATTATTCTAAACCGAATCAAAGATATTTCTAAGAATGCAACGATTTAACTTTTTGAGATTCCAACGTGTTTTGTCATGATCCCGTTTGAGAGGTGTCCAAAAATAAATCCGTGTGGGCTAGGCCCAAAGCGAACAATATCATATTATTGTGGAGTTAAGACTTGCAGGCGGCCCAAAACTCTGATATTCACGAACTTGGAAAATCTCATACAAAGCAATTTCAGTTCAAGAAAAGCTAACAACATATTAGTGAAGTCACAAATGAATCAAAAGTGATAAAAAGATAGACAAAGGAGACAAAAACAACACCAGAAACAACATGAGAGGTGCGGGCAACTAATGTTGTGTTTGGTCGGGCTGAATAAATGGGGAGGGAATAGAATGAGATTTGAACTAAAATATGTCTAGAAGTTGAAACTTTTCATTCATTCCTCCATTCCATTACTAAAAACCTTAACTAGAGCTCAAACCCACCCATTTGAGAAGGAATGACCCATTGTCGCTCATACTTATTTTGAACCCAAATCTCATGAAAGTAAATTTATGCAAACTCATTTCTCTTCGAGTCTTCCTTCCTACCACCCATTAGTTCATTTAAATTTTCCATTCCATCCACCCGTACCAAACAAAACATATATGGGATGGTTTGGACGGAATCAGAATGACCATAATAAGCTACATAGTACAAGCAGGGCCTCACATTAAGTGAATTAAACTTCAAAATCTGATAGGCAATAACAAAAATTCCTGTTGAATAATATTTGTTGTAACGTAAGATCCTGATGGGACTTTTCTCCTGCACCTTAAGGTTTTAGAGCGACTGATTACTTAACATGCGATCAGAGCTCGTTTAAGAGGGGTCTTAGTTTCGAGTCCCTCCACCCCCATTTATTTCATTAATTATTGTTGTCTTCATTACCTGTTGTCTGTCCATTCTGTTTACCATCTGTCTGATCAGTCGTTGTGAAATGTTTCATACGATTGAGGGGGAGTCTGTCTGATCAATCATTGTGAAATGTTTCATACGATTGAGGGGGAGTGTTGAATAATATTTGTTGTAACATACTGCGACTGGTTACTTAACAATTCCGACCATTAGCATTTGGATCGATAAGGTCTAAACAATCAATCTTTCCTTTCTTTGCAACTAAAATTTGTGGAATCTGAACAAGCACGAAACCGGAAACATTTTACATTTCCATTTTTCTGCTTGCACTTAACATCAAACAAAGAATGTAACTTTCCCGGTAATATACAATTTTTTTTGAAAAAATAAATATCTGACCTGCTTATTGCTAGCTAGCCACGAAATCAGATATAACTAACCAACATAAAACCATCAAAAGAAGCTAAAACTACCACTTTCTGATATCAAATGTGCACTAAGAATTAAATCACAAACATCTGCATGGTCATATTGATAACTTCATAAAAAGGAAGAACTGTTTATTAGAATTACATTGAAGAAGTACAAAAGAACTAGAGAGAACCGAGAGAAATCAAATGTCTACATTGTGAATTAACTTACCATTGAAATGAAATAAGTGGGACTTTAAATAGAGTCCAATATTAACTTAATTACAATGACTAAACTACCCTTATTATATTCCTCAATACTCCTCCTCAAGCTAAAGAGCGAGAACAAAGTGAAACTCTTAGCTTGAAGATAGATAGACTTTTCAGTCTCGCGATTTTGCTTGCCGACTATCAACTTCATTTAAGTCCTGGCTTTGCTTGCCATTAGAGGACCCTAGCTTTGCTTGCTATTAGAGGAATCCTGGCTTTGCTTGCCATTAATGGACCATTTCAAGTCCTGACTTAGCTTTCCATTAAAGGACCCTGACTTTGTTTGTCATTAAAGGAATCCTGGCTTTGCTTGTCATTAGAGGACTATTGCTCACAGAGCTCAAAATAAGCATGAGCACACGGTCACTTCGATGGAGTGACCTCTCAGCTTCAACAACCAATGAAAAAGCACAATTTCGAGTAAACAAAGCTCTATACTCGATGATCTCTAAACATTAGGTTCCATAACTCAGCAATTCTGGCTGTAAGAACCCAGATTTTTGGGTAGAATTAAAACTTTTTATTATGTATTGATGTAAGAGTGAACAGTGGTTACAACTACAATGTAATACTGGTTTTAATGAATGAATAATGAAAGAATATAGATTCCAAGGTTATATGTCCTGAAGGATGCTATTGGGTGATAACCTAGATTAGAATAATCTATCTCCTAGAAAGATAAGATATGGGAATTCCAAGTAGTGGAAATATTCTCATGTCATCCAAATCGATATCTGTTATTAGTCCAGTGGTTCCGTGAAAGGGTTAAGGAACGCCCGAAAGAGAACAAGGACATTTTTATAAATATAAGGAATAAAGATGGAATAAATAATGAATAGTGTTTTTGGTGAAAATAAGAATATTATTAGACGACACTATATAGAAGTACCCGGAATGAATTTCTGAGTTCGTATTAGTGATCCAAGAGGAAAATAAGTGTATGTAAAAGCTGTCGGATTCTGAAAAACAGCACTTTTATTTTCTCCGAGATTTCCCTGGACACTGAAGGACTGAAGGATTTATTAAAAAATGATCTAAGGAATTTAAATTCGAGAAGTGTTAAGAAATATGGAGGATGGTATTATAATTATTAAGAAGGTTTTCGGTAAAACCCTAACTAGAAACGATTGAGTTATTCCTCCGAACGATCAACGAATTGAGCAATAAATGGACAAAGAATTAATCAGAGAGCCAAAGGGAAACCATGTGCTAGTGGATAAAGGTAAGTAACCAAGTAGTTACATAAGCAACTAGCATACTTAAAGAACTAACCAAGTACTTAGCTTTATCCCATCTTAAACCACAAAACATCAACACTTGTCCAAGCAATTTCCATCATCCATGACCACATCACTTTAATAAAGTAGCTTTATGCTAGATATTATGTAAAGACAACAATAATGCAAGGATCAACCAAGAAAACAAGCCAAGAACATCAAACTCTACCTCTTGCATCCATTCGGCTATATGCCTAAATTCAATAACCAAAATCATCCTTCCCACCATTGTTTGATCCCCAAATTTTTACCATAGATCCTATATTTCATAAAAATGATACCCTAGAAATCTTAGCCTCAAACATCACTTTTTACATTTTCAAAAAAATCATCAAAATGGAGGATGAATAGTAACCTCAAGAACAAAACTTTTGGATCTTGATCTTGGTTGATGATCCAAGCTTCATGGAGGCTATACAATGACTATACAAGGCTTACTAAGTGCATACACTGAAAATAACACCTAGAGGGGGGTGAATAGGTGTTTATGGCTAATTATGCTTATTTATGACTTGTTTTGATTTTTACCAGAAACAGCTTGCTGTTTGTGATTTAGCAGTTTACAAATGGCGTGCTGTTTGTGCAGTGCAGTAAGTAATGTGCAGGAAAAATAAAGAACACCACAATCTTTTAGCCAGGTTCGACCCCTAATCCCTTATGGTCTACGTCCTGGTCCCTTACCAACTTGGTAAGAGAATATTTTATTGATCAAAGATAATCCAATTACAAGATACAACAATATATCTCCCTTTTTCCTAGCTGCTGACAAATGGCTTGCTGAACACCTGTTTCTGAACCTGCTCTCTAAGCTATACTTCCCAAGTATACTTCTCTAGCAACGTTCACCAAACCCTTGTTCCCTAACCAATCTGCCCAACAACTAAAACACCCAGCTGCTTACAAATGGTTTGATGTTTGCTGTGCTGAACTAACTCTCTAAGCAATACTTCCCAAGTACACTTCTCTAGTCTAGTTCAACCCACCCAAAACCTTAAGCCAACCTTGTATAACAACTATTCAATACAACTTGAATAACACAATGATTTGAATCAATTACAACTCAACCTATGAACCCCTCCGAATATATATATGCGTGTATATATGGGTTTAAAAGGTTTAGAAGGATTTTGCAATGTAAGCTTTGTGGTTGTGTATATAGTCTTCTTTTTGTACTTGTATGGGGGTTCATAAGAACTGAAGAAGAACAACTCTTAAATAGATAAACAAGAGTATTTTAAAGTCAATCTAGAAAGGCTCCAACGTTAGGAATTCTTGAAGCCGTTAGAATTGATTTTCCTTGAATAGAAAATGATGTTAAGAACGTGGGAGGAGTTTGAATATCAACTGAAGGAGAAAGAGATATGGAGCGTGTATAGTGTATGGAGAATAATATTTGTTTATGATGAGGAAGAGACAAGAGCATGTGGTTGGAAAAGAAAAGTCAAAGATGTCATGCTACTTTCCTTATTCAAACCAAGGAATATATTGTCCCCAATATACTTGAGTGATGCTCTGGCATGATAGAATATATCAGAGGATTCATTACAATATTTCTAAAGATGTCTCCACCAATTTCTCCTTGAAAATCGCAAGATTATATATTTCTGTCAGACAGAAATAGCTTGCTGTTTGCGTTATGGCGAGTTCATCCAGCATGATTCTTTGGTTCTGATAGGCTGAATGTAACCTTTGCTCTTCCATATCATCAACCAAGATACCTGAGAGTATGAATATGTCTAGTTGATCTTTATCTACAGGAATTCTGAACAGTTGGAAATGGCTTGCTGTTTGCGTATTTTCTGTGTGCAAATGGCTTGCCAAACTGTCACTATTTTCTAATTCTAGCTTGCTGTTTGTGACAAACTGATTATACAATCAGTAACAGTAAGCTGTAGAGCCCTGCAAAACCAAGTTAGCACAAATACAAGTAGCATGCTGTTTTATATCTATTAATAAGCCAAATGTATGTGAACATAGTATCATTAAAATCAATAGCATGTTAGTATAATAAATAACATTCCAAAATATATGTAATCATCGAATCATCAAAATCGAATAGGCTAACAATCTCTCACTTTTTTATGATTACCAACATATATTTTTAGGAGTACATACTCCCCCTCAACACATGCATCATTGATTTAACAACATGATATTCAATTAAGCACATAAGGATTTATATGAACTAAAATCCCAAACACATAACCTCCTTAAGAGTTAACCACCTAAAATCTCTCCCCCTTAATCATTAAAAAGGGTAATCACGTAGCATATTCAATATAAGCATGGATCAAATCATGGTAATGGCATATAAAGAGTTCAGATACAAATGGTAAGCCAATGTTACCCATTCTGTGCTTGTCAGCTTGCTGACTACACAGTTCACATGCCAAGCTCTCTTCGTATGACTGAAAACCTTTCTTCAGCTAGTGGCTTTGTGAAGATATCCGCTAGTTGAACTTCAGTTGAGACAAATACCAACTCTGGGGAATTATTCTTGACCGTCCTTGTTGACCTTGGTAAAGAATGTTGAGCTATTTCTTTATGAGTTGTCTTTCTCATCTTTTCTGGTGGTGAATGATCTTCTTCATCATAAAGAGGTAGTTTCTCAGTAGCCCTTGAACCTCTAGGACCTTCCAAAGTCATTTTAGAAATTGCATCTTCAACTTTAGCTTGCTGATTTGAACTTCTAGCTTGCTGATTGCTAGTAACTTGAGGTTGCATTCTTTCACTTTCACCTCGGTGTTAGCATACTTTAGTGTGGGTAGCCCTCTGATCAGTTTCTTGCTTGATAAGCAAGTCCATGTGTGCATGTCCCAATTTTCTATGCCAAACATAAGGGTCATTGTCCATTGCAGCCAAACAGTTAACCATAATGGTACTCTTCTTTCCAATTTCCTGCATAATACAATATATATACATATATTTGTCCAATCTATATACTAGAGGAAGCTCGTTAGTATCAAAATAATAATATACTCATATTCAAAGGAATATACGAGGACAAATAACATACGTACTACTTGAGTACCCAAATTTTGTTGGATCCACCAATGTTTGTTGATAGAATATAAAGATCATGTAGATCAGATTTCTTGATCCACTGTTGTATCACTTTTGGTGCTTGATTTTTGATCCTTTGTGTTCTGCCAGACTAATAATGGTAAGCTGTTTGTCTTCTGTCATTTGCTTTCTGGTATGCTGATTGTCTTCTGACTGGTTTACTCTGGTAAGCTGTTTTCCCTTTATCATTGATTTGAACCACACAATGTATTTCCAGATGGCCTTTTCCACCACACTTGTTGCATGTTTTCCAAGGCATAACATAGTCATAAGGTATGCCATTTTTACCATCATATTTGAGTACACCAAGCTTCTTGTATATGTCCATGCCAACTCCTTCTCTGACTAAAGGGACTTTTGCTATTTTCATTATTGTCTTTAAGCTGTCTTCTCCTTGAACAAAAGTTTCCATGCCTTTCTTGAGATCTTTAACTTCTTTTTCTAGGAGAGTGATCAATTCAGCTTGCTGTTTGATGAGTTCAGCTTGCTGAATTCGCTTCTCAACAGATTTTGAAGACTCGGCTTGGTTAGACTCTTTGATCTTGAATGTTTTTATACATTCATCCTTAGCTTCAATCTCTGACTTCAAATCTTTGAGTTCTTTCATGAGCACCTCATTCCTCCTTAGAATTTCTTTGTTGACTCCTTCGAATTGAATGATTTTCTCTTTTAAATCAGTAAAAAGATCATCATGATTGTTTGTAGGAGCCTTCTCAGCCATCAAATCAGAAATGATTTTCCTCAAATGAGCATTCTTCTTTTCAAGCTCATTTTTCTCATTTTTCAATTCCATGAACTCAATAATAGATACATTACTTGGTACCTGCATGGTTAGTTCATTTAACATAGGAATACTAGAGGACAAATCAAAATTAAGTGAGTGTACTTCACTACTATCGTCATCCGAATTCGACACATCACTGTTTACAAGGACTTCTTTGAAATTTCCTCGTACAGTATCTTCATCATCAATACCAACAAAAGCTAGGTCGACCATGTCATCACTTGAGTCATCATTAGAAGCTGATTCCTCATCATCATTCCTTGTAAGGAGTGCCTTAGATTTATTTAGGTCAATTGAGGCAGCTTGCTGTTTGTGACAATCAGCTTGCTGTTTTGGATTGACACATATTGTAGCTTGATAATTCATTTCTAAGGTATCCCATATTTCCTTTGCTGTGATGCACGTAGAAACCTTGTCATAATCTGAATCTGAAAGACCACAAATTAGTGTATACTTGGCATTTCCATTATAGCTTGCTTTTATCAATTCTTCCCCGGTAAGATCATCAACATCTTTTGGCTTGCCGTTTTCATCCAGAAAGGTAAATGGACCATCTTTAACAACCAACCATTCAAGTGGATTTCTGATTAGAATCATCTTCATCTTTAGTCTCCATAAATCATAATTTTATGTACCAACGAGAAGTGGTGGCATGTTTGATGATTCTCCCTCTACATAAATGTGTTCCATAGGATCTATACTTTCCTGTTACAGAAATGTTAGTACACCAAAGCTCTGATACCAATTGAAAATAACACCTAGAGGGGGGGGTGAATAGGTGTTTATGGCTAATTATGCTTATTTATGACCTGTTTTGATTTTTACCATAAACAGCTTGCTGTTTGTGATTTAGCAGTTTACAAATGGCGCGCTGTTTGTGCAGTGCAGTAAGTAATGTGCAGGAAAAATAAAGAACACCACAATCTTTTAGCCAGGTTCGACCCCTAGTCCCCTATGGTCTACGTCCTGGTCCCTTACCAACTTGGTAAGAGAATATATTATTGATCAAAGATAATCCAATTACAAGATACAACAATATATCTCCCTTTTTCCTAGCTGTTGACAAATGGCTTACTGAACACCTGTTTCTGAACCTGCTCTCTAAGCTATACTTCCCAAGTATACTTCTCTAGCAACGTTCACCAAACCCTTGTTCCCTAACCAATCTTCCCAACAACTAAAACACCCAGCTGCTTACAAATGGCTTGCTGTTTGCTGTGCTGAACTAACTCTCTAAGCAATACTTCCCAAGTACACTTCTCTAGTCTAGTTCAACCCACCCAAAACCTTAAGCCAACCTTGTACAACAACTATTCAATACAACTTAAACAATACAATGATTTGAATCAATTACAACTCAACCTATGAACCCCTCCGAATATATATATGCGTGTATATATGGGTTTAAAAGGTTTAGAAGGATTTTGCAATGTAAGCTTTGTGGTTGTGTATATAGTCTTCTTTTTGTACTTGTATGGAGGTTCATAAGAACTGAAGAAGAACAGCTCTTAAATAGATAAACAAGAGTACTTTAAAGTCAATTTAGAAAGGCTCCAACGTTAGGAATTCTTGAAACCGTTAGAATTGATTTTCCTTGAATAGAAAATGATGTTAAGAACGTGGGAGGAGTTTGAATATCAACTGAAGGAGAAAGAGATATGGAGCGTGTATAGTGTATGAAGAATAATATTTGTTTATGATGAGGAAGAGACAAGAGCATGTGGTTGGAAAAGAAAAGTCAAAGATGTCATGCTACTTTCCTTATTCAAACCAAGGAATATATTGTCCCCAATATACTTGAGTGATGCTCTGGCATGATAGAATATATCAGAGGATTCATTACAATATTTCTAAAGATGTCTCCACCAATTGCTCCTTGAAAATCGCAAGATTATATATTTCTGTCAGACAGAAACAGCTTGCTGTTTGCGTTATGGCGAGTTCATCCAGCATGCTGCTTTGGTTCTGATAGGCTGAATGTAACCTTTGCTCTTCCATATCATCAACCAAGATACCTGAGAGTATGAATATGTATAGTTGATCTTTATCTACAGGAATTCTGAACAGTTGGAAATGGCTTGCTGTTTGCGTATTTTCTGTGTGCAAATGGCTTGCCAAACTGTCAATGTTTTCTAATTCTGGCTTGCTGTTTGTGACAAACTGATCATACAATCAGTAAGCTGTAGAGCCCTGCAAAACCAAGTTAGCAAAAATACAAGTAGCATGCTGTTTTATATCTATTAATAATCCAAATGTATGTGAACATATTATCATCAAAATCAATAGCATGTTAGTATAATAAATAACATTCCAAAATATATGTAATCATCGAATTATTCTATCAGCATGTTATAATTGGTATGTTGATTGTCCTATATTCTGGCATATCATTTGTTGATCTTAAGATTTTTAGTTTTTGATGGATTAAGGGGGAGAACTTTAGGAGAATGGCTTCTAATTATTCTGAACATGCATGCTTTAACATATGATCTTTAGTGTTATATTTCTTACATGTTAGATCATCGTTTTATATCTAATTTTGAGATGCAGGGATTTAGGGGGAGTTATTCTTATTCTCCTAAATTAGTTGTAATCATCAAAAAGGGGGAGATTGATACTCCTTAAGTTTTGATGATCACAAATAGTAAGCCATTTGGCTTATTAATAGATATAAAACAGCATGCTTTCTATATACGTACTAACTTGGTTTTGCAGAATACAAATAGTTTACTGATTGTATAATCAGTTGATACAAACAGCAAACCAAAGGTCGTATGCAGTGCTTATGTTCAGAATCAAACAGCATGCTAAGTGCATGGACATTCAGCAAGCCAGTTTCAGTAACGGCAAGCCAGTTTCACAAAATAGCATGCTGATTTCGTCCTAGCAGTTTTACCGAATATCAAGAAATCAAAGAGTATCAAATGTGAATGATGTTAGAAACGTGTAAGGGCCCTCTGAATATTGTTTAACATGCCAACACTCATATTCTATACATATTGGGAGACAAACATATTCCTTGACTTAAAATAAGGAAAGTAAGATCTACTTTATCTTATTTTAATCCTCCACTCAAAGACAACACATGGGACTCATCATAGCAAATATTCTCTCCATGTTTTTGACTATATACACGCTCCATCTCTTCTAAATTTGCAGAACATCAAGCTCCTCTCTTTTGCTTAAACAACTCATCATCTCTAATGGTTTCATTTCATACCGTTGGAACCATTTCAAGCCAATTTTCAAATACTCTTGTTTACCTATTTAATGACTGAATATCTTCAGTTTTTATTATCAATCAAGTACAGAGAAACAAGCTATACATACAACTTCAAGCCTTCATTGCAAAATCCTTTTCAATCCTTTAAAACCCATTACAGTCGTATATATATATATATATTCAGATGGTCATAGATTGAGTTGTATCATTCAAACATTTGTATTGTTCAAATTGTATTTATTTGTTGCTGTACAAACGTTGGCTTAACGTTTAGGGTGAGTCGAACTAGACTAGAGAAGTAAACTTGGGAAGTTGTACTTAGAAGGTTAGTTCAGCACAGGAAACAACAAGCCATTTGTAAGCAGCAGGGTGTAAGGGAGATATATTGTTGTATCTTGTAATCGGTTTATAGTGATCAATAATATATTCTCTTACCAAGTTTGGTAAGGGACCAGGACGTAGACCATAGGGGTTTAGGGGTCGAACCTGGCTAAAAGATCATGTGTCTCATTTTACTTACCGTTTATTTCATTCTGCATTGCATATTAGACGTAAACAGCGTGCCATTTGTAAACTGTGTTATTACAAACAGCAAGCTGTTTCTAGCATTTTTCAAAACAGGTAATAACTAAGCATTGTTAGCCATAAACACCTATTCACCCCCCCTCTAGGTGTTGTTTTCATACACACCCCAAGGAAGGTATAACACACTTGAAACCCTAGATCTTGTTTTGAGTTTAAGCATGTTCTTGATGGATCTAGCTTAGTGATGATTATATTCATGTTATAAGCATGCTTAGTGATTTAGTGATTCAAATAGAATGATGATTATTATGGTGAAGCATGATGTTCTTGGACTGATTGAGATGTATATGAAGTGTAGAAATTGTGTGGATTCCCGGTGTAGCTTGGTTGGTGTGTTATGATTTTTAGAAACATTCCATTTATAGCCGTCGTAATGCCGAAATTTCGATAACATTAATAAAACGAGTTTGACAGTAGGTATAACTCACTTGCTAGCTTCGTAATCTGCCATGTTAAGGTATATTATGTTATGAGCTTCGTTTTGATATAGAGATCGCATGAAACGGACTTACGGTTTAGGAGTTATGATTAAATTCGTAAAAGTGGTTCGGAACCGTATACGAAAGTTCGTAATTGAAATTTATTCCCTTAAATGTCGTTTAAACAGTGGCAAATCATGATAATTAAATAATAGAGATAAATAGGAGGGTGTGGGAGAAAACCACATGTTAAATGGATCGTTTTCCGATTTTATAAAAATGTTCGAATCAAGGTTAAACGCGAACGAATCCCTAAAAGCATGCTTGACTATGACTTTGGTAAATAACTTAGAAAACGGGTGATAAAACTCGTAGTACAATCTTGATTCGTAAATGACCGATCTTAAAACTTACATGGCCTAAGTATGTATCAAGTGTGGGTACAATGACATGTCGTAATAACGAACATATGTCGAACCGCATCGGTGATAAAAGAGTTACACTAAGAAGTGTATAACGAGATAATTCGAAATCGTGTTTCGACTTAAGTAGAGTGTATACTTAACCTTTTTAAATATGTTAAGTGATTAATCCCGAATGCCTTGGCTATTTATAGATCACCAGGCTGACCCGGGACACGCTACCACTACCCCTACCCGCACTCGATTCCCAGACAAGTTTCCAATACCTTGGAACCGTTGTTGTGATAATATATATGATTGTTGTTATACCTATGCCATAGCATGCATGTTTGTTTTCAAAGTATATTTGAATACTTGTTCCCTGAATTGATATTGGCTTATAGACTAGATATGGATTATCAGTTATAAGCAGGATTGTTTTGTTAGGACCCTTAGTGAAGGGCGTATGATATTTATTCTTTAAATATAAGACCGGGAGTCGGTATTTTGTATTATATAGATAGTCGTGGAAACCTGGAGGGATTCCAGCGACAGAGTAGTATTCATTTTGAGGAATGTTATTATTAAACATTATTTATATTTCCATAAAAGTATCAAATACTTGGAAATCTTTCGAGAAATGTTATTTGAGTATTATTTCAGTCGAGAAATATTAAATGAATATTATTTTTGAATATTCACTAGAGTTTGATTATTAATGAATAATTACTTTGATATTCATTGGAATTTTATTCATTAAATAAATATCACTTTCGGATATTCATTTAAGTTTTATCTAATTGATAAATATTATTTCAAAAGTCTTCTTTGGAAGTTCTAATTACTCAAGGAATATTATTTCGAATATTAAGGTTTTGATTACTAAATGAATATCATTTGGATATTTATTTAGAATATTATTTATTAAATGAATATTATTTGGATATTCATTTAGAATATTATTTGTTTAATGAATATCAATTGAATATTCATTTGGAATTTATTTATTAAATGAATATTATTTTGAATATTCATTTAAGATTTTATGTACTTGATGAATATTATGTTAAAATATTCATTTGAAGTTCTATTTACTTAAGGAATATTGCTTCGAATATTCCTTTAAAGTTTTGATTACTAAGAATATTATTTGGCTATTCATTTAGAATATTATTTATTAAATGAATATTATTTTCAAATATTCATTTAAGGTTTGATTTATTTACTGAATATTATTTTAAATATTTATTTGAGTTTATTTAATTAATGAATATTATATTGAATATTCATTTAAAGAAGAGAGTTATTTAGTAAACGATTCTATACATTTATTCGAGGATTACTTACGAGCAATATTATGATTTAATAATATCCCTTAATTATTATTGATTTAATAAATATTCTTGGAATATTTATTTAAATTCTTTTAAGTTCTTTTTATAATAATTCATATTACTCAAAGATTATCTTTCACCTTCAGATATGGTGTAAAGGGGTTGAGTTGGCACAGTGGTAAGTGCTCAATCCGTGAACCGTGAGGTCACGGGTTCGATTCCTGCCGGGGGTCAAAAACCGGAAACAATCTCCCTACATTTGTGTAGGGGCATGATTGCGTACATCCTACCCCCCTCAGACCCTGCTCATGCGGGATATACTGAGTACGTTGTGTTGTGTTGTGTTTTCTTCAGATATGGTGTAAAATATTTCGGAATATCTTATGACTATTTATATCAAGGGGAGGTTCCCAAACTTTAATTTCATTTAAATCTATCTTAAAGAAGATTTAAATACTCGCTCAACTTCCAAACATATATAAGGGGACCTCACTTGAGAGATGTTATTTATTGGACTGCCCGGTCCTATACTTGCTAAACTATCTTGTCACTCTTATCTTGATTCTTTCAAACATCGATATAAATCTGTTTGGTTACCTCCTCAATGCTCGAGGGGTAAGAATTGATGGAACAAGTTTATATCCATTAACAAGCATCATCTTGGGAAATATTGGTGAATTTTCCTTTCCAACTAGATACGACTACTTTGTGGAGTCCTATCAACAAGTAAAATACTTGGGGAAAGGGGGAGGAACTTTACGTTTCAAAGTTATGGATGTGAAATGAACTAGGAAATGCGTAAGTGACCCAGTGGCGCCGGTCCAGCAAATGGCCCAACCGTTGGCCGAGGGGGTTCCAGAGGGCGGTAGACAAGTAAATCCGTCGGTGCTTCCTTCTACATGTAGAGAACAAGAGGTGGGGAGCATAACATGTGACTGATCATCGTGTAAATGCTATGTCTCCTGGCGAGTCAAACTCCAGTATTAGTTCATCTCTCAATGTTGAAAATTTCCTGCAACATTATCATTGTTGGCAGGTTTGAATAGTGTTTGAACTGGAATTGCAATATTCTTCCTGCAAGTTCCTCTATTATGAAAATTTGATAATATCTTGCTTATCTTTGACATAGCAGATATTTCTTCGGAATAATTAAATTTTGAGTTACCTTGTAACTTCATCTCATACCTTATATTGGTACTACATTCGTTAATGCATGGCATATGGTTTCAAAGATATTTTGGACTGTTATACATTGTCACTGTTCAATTATATTTTGGTGGGCTATTGCTCACCCTTGCTTTATTTATTTATATCACAACAACAGCTAGATCAGATGGCCGCGCAAGGCGTATCCAACATAGGCAGGTGTCAGCCGTCAGAGGATTAACCGCTGAGGTCATAGCTACCATTGCTGAGGATGCAGCTTCTGGTAGGCTAGTTGTTAGCATTTGATCATCAAATGTATTTATTATATGG
The DNA here is from genome assembly GCA_037693485.1 of Kitagawia praeruptora. Taxonomy (NCBI): domain Eukaryota; kingdom Viridiplantae; phylum Streptophyta; class Magnoliopsida; order Apiales; family Apiaceae; genus Kitagawia; species Kitagawia praeruptora. Next base: position 125,586,793 of record CM075350.1, read on the forward strand.
CATATACCAATGGATGGCAAAGAATATGTATTGGTAAAATTGTAATTTTTTGGGTTGTAAGAACTCAAACTTATGATTAATAATATTGATGGTTACTCTGATTTCATCTCTGGGACTATAACGGGTGTGTTTTATGTTGTTGTTTTGGGTCACAAGGTTGTAATTTAATTATGTTGGTTTTGTGGATGGATATTGAGACCGTAACAACCAGATTCCTGACCCCGGATCTGGGGGTGTTACACTGGCCCTACAGATTCCCAAATCGATCATCTAAAGAGTATTTTATGGTAGCCCAATCTCGGTGCAATTTCTGGATAAAATTATAGCAACTTGACTATGCAAGCTAAGCTATTCAACTTTCAGCAACTTGACGATGCAAGCTAAGCTATAAAATTAGCACGAGTACTCGTTCACCACATTTCAGATGTGAACTCTCGGCTTATATATTCACAAGAAGAGGAAGATCAGAATTTTATGGAGCCTTTAAGTGTGTCTGTAACTTTGACCCCTTCATATCTCTCTCTTTGGATAAGGCCGGTCGCATAAATTGGCAACCCTCAAAGTTTCTGTTGTATCCCTGATATGCCTCAAAATGCATACAGCCAACTATATCAGACAAAACCTCATAATCCTTTGCTGGAGGAGGAAACGGTGACTGCATATGGCCCGACTAAGACATAGACTGCATACTCATCACAGCCACATTACGTTCCAGAGCAGGCATTTTAAACTTGTCAAAAACAGCTTCTTCATCAACATTTTGATCATGCCATTTTCCTTGAGCAGTAGTTGGAGCATGTCGATTCCTGACAGGGACTCCAATTCCGGCCAGTAGGAGCATATCATGTCTTGACAGAGGACTCCAATTCCCTGCCATTCGGACCAATGCTCACAGAGCTCAATAGCTAAAATTCACATAAGCTTTTTAAAAAAATGATGGCAATTCATTTCATCTTTAAAAAAAAGTCTCCATCGATCTCTTCTTCCTTGTCATCCAATAACATCTATTTTCAAAGGCTACTTCAAGGCTAATGACCTACTTCAAGGGACATGGCCGCCTCAATAGAATTTCGCGCCTGAATTTAAACATAGAATCGAGGCACAATTATTAAAGAGTAATTTGCGACTTGACAAAGCAAGACAAGATGAGCGACTTGAAAAACCAAGACAAGATCATCACCTCATTGAGTCAACTTGACGCTATGCAAGCTCAACTGCAAATAAGCATGAGTGAATGTCCCTTCAATGGAGAGATCCCTCGGCTTTAATAATCTTCAATAAACCATAAAGAAGGGCATATAAAACTCATAACGGAGCAGCAAGCTTCTGTAAAACCATAGAACACAAGTAAACAAACAATGTACCACCTGCAGAACTGGTGGCTCAGCTATTGTGGAAACTTATTTCCTGATTTTGGCATGAATGAAACACGATCCAAGAGCTAACAGAAGGAAATCAATCTTGCTAGCAACATCTTGTAAGCTAGCTGTAACAACCCAGATTTTTGGATAGAATTAAAACTTTTTATTATGTAATAATGTAGGGGTGAATAGTGGTTATGACTACAATGTATCGAATGTCTATTGAATCAATGTGATGGATTTAGATTCAAGTATTTATATGTCTTGCAGAATGTTTTTGGTTGACAGCATAGATAAGAATAATCTATCTCCTAGGGATATAAGTTAAATTATTCTAAGTAGGAAGATTATTCTTATGTCATCCAAATCAATATATGCTATTAGCCCAGTGGTTCCGTAAAAGGGTTAAGGAACGCCCGAAAGAGGACCAAGGCATTTTAATAAATATAAGGAATAAAAGAAAGAATAAAGTATGAATAGTGTTTTTTATGAAAACAAGAATATTATTAGACGACGCTATATAGGAGTATTCAGAACGGATTTCGGAGTTCGTATTCATGATCCAGGGGCGAAATAAGTGTATGTAAACGATATCGGATTCAGAAAAATAACACTTTTATTTTCTCCGAGATTTCCCTGGACACTGCAAGACTTAAGGATTTATTAAAGGGATTTAAGGAATTTAAATTCGAGGAGTATTAAGTAAGATGGAGAATGGTATTATAATTATTAAGAAGGTTTCCGGTAAAACCCTAACTAGAAATCTTTGAGATATTCCTACGAACGATCAATCAAATTGAGCAATAACCGGACAAAAGAGCAAGCAGAGAATCAAGATGCATACATGTGCAATTGGTGGAAAAAGAAGAACCTAAGTGGCATACTTGAAAGTCAACTACAACTAGGATGGCTCTTTAGCACTTAACCAAAAATGGACTTGCTTAATATGGAGCCAACACTTGGTTCAATAAGAAGGCAACAAGTGGAGCAATAAATGACTGAAAACACAAAAGGAAGAGATGCATCCAAGTATATACATAAAGATACATGCATTAAGCCATTTTACACACCAAATACACAAAACAAAAACACAATCTCTCTCCCCCTTGTAACTCTCGGCCAAGAAGAAAAAAGGAGGTTCCCACCATCATTTGATCTCCAAATTTTTATGGTGAGTACTAAACTTCATATGAATGTTCTCCTAAAAATTTCAAGTCCAAACTCCTTTGTTTCCATTTTCAAAAAAAATCATCAAATATGATAATGAATAGTGTTCTTCATGAACTAACTTTTATTTCTTGATTTCTTTTGATCATCCAAGCTATACTAAGGCTAGATAAGGGATAAACAAAGCTTTATAAGTTCATACATACATCAAGGAAGGTATAACACTCTTGAAACCCTAACTCTCAGCTTGAGTTTTGATGATTTGGATGAGTTATAGAGAGTTGATGCATGTTTAGAGCATTATGATTATGATTAGGCTTTGGTGAAGGTTAAAATAGTTTAGATGAACGGAAAGGAATTGCTTGGCCTTAGTTCAAAGTTAAATAACATGTATGTCTTGTTTGGAGCGAAAACCATGATCATTGGATGGTTTGAATTTTGGAAAACATGTAAATATAGCCGTCGTAATGCTGAAATTTCGTTAAATCTTGAAAACCGTGCATCACAGTAGGCTTAACTCACTGCCTAGATTTGTAATCTGCCATGTTAAGATAGATTATGTTATGAGCTTAGTTTTAATATAAAGATCGCATGAAACGGACTTACGGTTTAGGAGTTATGATTAAATTCATAAAAGTAGTTCGAAACCGTAAACGGTAGTTCGTAACTGAAATTGGATTCCTTTAGTATTACGAAATCAGTGGTAAATCTTGATAATTAAATATTAGAAGTAAAAATGAAGGTGTGGGAGAAAACCACATTTCGAATGGATCGTTTTCCGATTTTATAAAAATGCTCGAATCAAGGTTAAACGCGAACGAACCCCTAAAAGCATAATTGGTTATGACTTTGGAAAATGACTTAGAAAACGGGCGATAAAACTCATAGTACAATCTTGATTCGTAAATGATCGACCTTAAAACTTACATGGCTTAAGTATGTATCAAGTGTGGGTATGATGATGTGTCATAATAGCGAACAAATGTCGAATCGTATCGGTGATAAAAAGAGTTACACTAAGAGGTGTATAACGAGATAATTCGAAAACGTGTTTCGACTTAAGCAGAGTGTATACTTAACATTGTTAATATGTTAAGTGATTAATCCCGAACCCCTTGGCCAATTATAGATCGCCAGGCTGACCGGGGGCACGCTACTACTACCTCCACCCGCACCCGATTTCCAGGCAAGTTTCAAATCCTTTTTAAAAGGCTGTTGTGAATATATATATATATATGCTTTCTGTTATACATATGCCATAGCGTGCATGTCTACTTTTAAAGTCATATTGATATACTTGTTCCTGGAATTATTGTTGGCTTATAAGCTAGATAGTTAAGGTATCAGTTATAAGCCGGATATCACTAAGACCCTTAAGCGAAGGGCAGTTGAATCTCATTCCTTGACTATAGACCGGGAGTCGATATTCCTTGATATTTTGATATTATTTTTAGAGGAAAATATTTAACTAAATATTTTCCATTTATTATCTGGCGAACAATATTGGAATATTCCTTGAAGATTATTTGATAAATATTATTTGGAATATTCATACGATATTTATTTATTCGATGAATACTATCTTTAATATTCCTCTAAGGTTGATTTAATATTTCGAATATTACTTCGAACCCTCATTTAAATTATTTACTTAAAGAATATTCATTCAAGCTTATTTACTCAATAGATATTATGTTGAATAGTCATTCGAGTTTATTTATTTAATGAATATTATTTTTAATAATCATTCGAGCCTTATTTATTTAAATGAATATTATTTTGAATATTCATTCAAACTCTATTTATTTTGTAAATATTAGTTTGAACATTGATTCGAACTCAAGTATTCGGTAAATATTATTTTAAATGTTCCCTTAAGGCAATGAATATTACCTTCAACATTCATTTAAAGTCGATTCGATTATTGAATATTTTTTCAAATATTCATTCGATAATCATTTCTTCAAGAAATATTATTAAGTTGAATATTCATTATTTATTCAATGAATATTGTCTCAAATATTCATTCGATAATTATTTCATCAATAAGTATCATTCTTAAGTTGAATATTCATTATTTATTCAATTAATATTATCTCAAATATCCATTTGGTGATTATTTAATCAATAAATCTAATTATTAATTCGAATATTCATTATTCGTTCAATGAATATTATTCTAAATATTTATTCAAAGATTATTTCGAACAATACTCTTCCAATGTCTGTGACTTAATAAATATTCTTGGAATATTTATTTAATGCTTCGAACTCGTTTCAAAAATGAGTTACTCCAATCACATAGTATCTTCGACCTTCGAATATTATATAAATTATTTCAGAGTCTTATGATTATTATTATATTATCAAAGAAGGTTCTCAGTAATTCCATTCTGCGTTCGATTCTATTATAAGGGAACCTTACTTGAGAAATGTTATTTATCTTGTGGACTTCCCGGTCATAAGTTCTTTAAAACTATTCTTTTCACTCGCAACTTGGTTGCTATTATGCATTGAATCTTTGTGTACCCACTCATCATTCGAGGGGTAAGAGTGTTGGAACAAGTTGATATCCATTAACAAGCAGCAGCTTGGGAAATATTGGTGAAGCTTCCTTTCCAACTAGATACGACTACTTTGTGGAGTATTATCAACAAGTATTACATTTAGGGAAAGGGGGAAGATCTTTACGTTTCAAAGTTATGGATGTTATTGGAACTAGGAGTCGTGTAAGAGGCCGAGTAGCGCCGGTCCATCCCATTGGCCCAACCTTTGGCAGGGGAGATCTAACAGGGCGGTAGACAAGTAAATCCGTCAGTTCTTCCTTCTACCGGTAGTAAAACTAATTTAACCAACGGCAAAACTTTTAAACTTATGATGTTATCCTTTTGGTCTGTAATAACTTATATTCGTAAATTCGTAATGTGAGACTTATTTCAATTTCATCTCTCGGACTATAACTGTGTGTGTGTGAGTGGATATCATTGTGGGGCCACAACATGTTACTTCTTTATGTTGGACTCAAGTCAAGTGTTATTCATGGATTATGAGACCGTAACGACCCGATCCCTGACCCCGGATCTGGGGGTGTTACAGAAATGGTATCAGAGAGAGTTATATATCCCAAGAGATGATGCGGCGTTATAGAATAATAAATTCACTAATATAATAAGAACTCTTGCCAAGTTCACCTAAAACCCTTATGGGAACTTTTAAGTATCATGATAGTAATATAGTTCGTCTTGTGTAGGCGAGCGACATGGCTGCCCAGGAGGCATCTGCGAGACAGCATGATAAGGACATGTTCCGGACCAGAGACCCATACTATGAGCACTTGCCTGCTGATGAGGAGGAGGAGGTCCATGCTGATTCTGATACTGAGGTGATTCAGTCAGAGGAGGAGGACCCTGAGGAAGTCCGGGTTGATGCTGATACTGATCTTGTTGAGTCAGAGGAGGAGGTCCAGGCAGGGCAGGACGCTGAGTTAGTTGCTGAGGGGGAGGATTTTTAGGTTGTGTCTGAGATTAGGACTTTGAGGGAGGATACTGACATGACCACGGAGCAGGTGATGACTGTAGATGAGGGTGCAGAGGGAGATGTTGATGAGCCCGTGGATGATGCGGTAGGGAGTTGCGGACTTAGTGTGCCACCCCTCTCTGGTGAGAGAGCCCCTACCCTACCACTACTTCATGGGAGCCCATTTTCTGATGAGTTCGAGGAGCTGACACCAGAGCCGCAGCAGGCAGAGGCTACCCTTCCAACAGATCCAGCCCCTTCACCCCATGTTCCGACTGAGGGAGTCCCAGCATGTGTACACCACTATGTTGTTGCCAGACTTACTATTGAGGTAGCCGTGGCTGAGGCCAGGCTGGCAGAGTCCCGTAGAGAGCTAGCGGCGAAGAGGGAGGCCCGGTTGAGGCACGAGGGCAGGGGGCGTTCCAGGGCTAGAGAGATGTATAGACTGGTGACCGACATAGAGCTTAGGGCTCGTATGAGGGTGCGACAGTTACCCAGTGATGGTCACGGCATGGTATCCAGGGCTGATGCAGATGAGATATTTCATCGCTATGAGGAGGGTTCGAGCTTTGGCCCACCGTCGTGGCTGATTGCAGTGATAGTGATGTATTGGTCTAGTTGTCTAGTCTTGTACGGTCATAGTAGTGCCGATTTTTGGAGGGATAGTTCAGTATGTAGTTTCCCTGTTGTAGACTAGACAGATAAACATCATATTTCACTTTTGACCAGTTGTTATTCGGATGGTTCTAGTTTCTAAAACTGTTGTTGTAACTTGGATATTGTACCTTTCGGTACCTTGTATATATTTATTTCCCTTTCAGTCATTTCAGTTTCGTTACGATGCAATCACTAGCTTGTTATATTATATCAGCATATACTACCTTCGATAAAAATTGCCATGATATATAGAACCGTGGGATCCTAAATCCAATCATGCATCGATATTGTGAGGGGAAATCCTCTGAAATAGGTAAATAAACCTAATGTATATTGTCCAAAATTTCAGTAAAATGCCTCCGAGAAGAATGGGTACTAGGGCTAACCCCCATGAGTCTACTGACCAAGAAAGTCACAATCAACCTGAGGAAAACCTTGAGTATAATGAAGAACAGGATCAGGATTACAATGAACAAGAGGATTCCCAGTATGGGATAGGGGATGAAACTTTCTATACTGTGGAGTTCGAAGAGGAAGTAGAAGAAGGGGAAACTGAAGTCGAGCATCAGGGGGAGAACCAGGGCGGAAACCCCATGGGACAATTTATGGATCTGCTCAGGTAGAATTTGAACCAATATCCCCAACCACCCCAAGGAAACAGTACCAATGTGGCCACTTCTTTCCGAGCCTTCAAGTCCCTCAAACCCCCAGAGTTTCATGGATGATCACGTTGAGGCAAGGGCCTGGGTCAAGGAAATGGAGAAGTCTTTCGAGATTCTAAGTATTGATGAGGCCCAGAAGACTGTTTTTGCTACCTACCTTCTAAAAGGTGAGGCCAACTACTGGTGGGAAGCCAAGAAGAATATGGAGACAGATGCTATAGTAACCTAGGATAGGTTTAAACAGTTGTTTCTCGAGAAGTACTTTTCGAAGTTCATGAAAACCCAGATGGAGCGTAAGTTTCTAGAGCTGAAATAGAACAATATGTCAGTGGCTGAGTATGAAGCCAAGTTTACTGAGTTATCAAGGTTTGTACCAGAGTTTATGGATACTGAAGAGAAGAAAGCTAACAGGTTTCAGCAAGTGCTGAAACAATGGATTCAGAACAGAGTGGCAGTTCTAGAGATTACTGATTATGCCACCTTGGTGCAAAAGGCAACCATTGTGGAAGCAGGGAGTAATTAGATGCAGAGAGAGAGAGAGAGAGAAAGGGGGATTAAAGAGAAAGCATGCCAGCGTGGGCGGAAGTTCTATAGGAGGAAAGCCCCCAAATAAGTTAAAGCGAGGAGCAGTTTCCCTACCTGGTAGAAGTATGGGGTTCAAACCATCTGCGAGCATGAGTGTAAGCCAGGGCGGTAAACAATCAGGAGTGTCCCGTTCCTACCCTTCCCGACCTCCATTACCAGTATGTACTACTTGTGGGAAGAGACATCCCGGGGTGTGCAACCTGAAATAGATAAACTGCTATAAGTGTGGACGAACTGGTAATTACGCCACCGCTTGCACTACGATCATCCCTAATAGCACCACTTGTTTTCAATGCGGACGGCAAGGGCACATAAGGAAGGATTGCCCGATGAGCAAACCAGCAGCCTCAGGGGCAAGTAAAGCTGCCTCTAATAGGCCACCAACTGCTAGAACTTTTAACATGATAGTGCAAGATGACGTGAGGAACACGGATGTGATAGCAGGGACACTTTCTCTCAATTCAGTCAGTGCAAATGTTTTGTTTGATTATGGAGCAACTAAGTCTTTTATATCTAGAGATTTTACGCGTAAATTGAAACTTAAAACCCAACCGCTAAGGGAGTCTTTGCAAGTAGAGATAGCTAATCAAGAAGTCGTTCTAGTTAATCAGATTCACCCCGATTGCAAATTAGAAATAGGAGGACGATCCTTCTGTGTTGATTTGATCCTTTTTAAGCTAGGGGAATTCGACGTTATTTTGGGAATGGATTGGTTGTCTCGCAATAATGCGCAAATAGATTGCAAAGGGAAAAAGGTTAAGTTGAAAACCCCAGGAAAGAAGGAAATAGTGTTTAGAGGGATGCGACAGACTCAAAATATTCTAACCATGGCGCATGCTAAGAGGTTGTTACGAAAAAGGAATGAGGCTTATTTAGCTTACGTTATAGACACCCAGAAAGAGGCGCCCAAGATACAAGACATTCCGGTAGTTAACGAATTTGAAGACGTGGTTCCTCAAGATCTTCCCGGACTACCACCGGATAGAGTGATTGAGTTCGCTATCGAGTTAGCCCCGGGGACGGCGCCAGTTTCGAAGGCCCCTTACCGATTACCACCAGTGGAAATGAAAGAGCTAGCAAAGCAATTGTAGGAATTGTTAGATAATGGTATGATAAGACCCAGTGTGTCGCCTTGGGGCGCACCAGTGTTGTTCGTTAAGAAAAAGGATTGGAGTATGAGGTTATGCATCGACTATCGAGAGTTGAACAAGCTAACCATAAAGAATAAGTACCCGTTACCCAGGATTGATGATTTGTTTGACCAGCTAAGAGGAGATGTGTATTTCTCCAAGATTGACTTGAGAACCGGATATCACCAACTGAAGATTAAACCTGAAGACATCCCGAAGACTACATTCCGTACCAGATATGGACATTATGAGTTCTTGGTGATGTCGTTTGGATTAACCAATGCTCCAGCAGCTTTCATGGATTTAATGAACAGAGTGTTCAAGGAATATTTGGATGAATTCGTGATAGTTTTCATTGATGATATCCTTATCTACTCAAAGACGGAGGAAGAGCACGCCGAACATTTGAGGATAACCTTAGAGACACTCCGGAAGGAGCAGTTATATGCCAAATTCTCGAAGTGTGAGTTCTGGAAAAATGAGGTGCAATTTTTAAGGCACGTAATCAACAAAGAAGGAGTGCTAGTTGACCCCTCCAAGATAGAGGCAGTTTCAAATTGGGAGCAACCAACCACTCCAACAGAGGTAAGGAGTTTCATCGGGTTGGCAGGATACTATAGACGATTTGTTCAAGATTTTGCAAAGATTGCAACCCCATTAACTCGATTTACCCGTAAAACTGAGAAATTTGAATGGACTAAAAAATGCGAGAAGAGTTTTCAAGAGCTGAAGAAGAGGTTGGTGACGGCCCCAGTGTTGGCGTTGCCTGATGGAAAAGGAGATTTCGTGATTTACAGTGATGCTTCGCATAAAGGATTGGGATGCATGCTTATGCAGCACGGTAAGGAGATAGCATATGCGTCAAGGCAATTGAAGGATTACGAGATCCGATACCCCACCCATGATCTGGAATTAGCAGCAATTGTTTTTGCCTTAAAGATTTGGAGGCACTACTTGTATGGAGAGAAGTGTGAGATTTACACTGACCATAAGAGCCTCAAGTACATTTTTATGCAGAAAGAGCTTAACATGCGCCAGAGAAGATGGCTAGAGCTAATCAAGGATTATGAATGTGAGATTCGCTATCACCCGGGTAAAGCCAATGTGGTGGCTAACGCCCTTAGTAGGAAAGAAAAGCTCAAGATAATAACTACAGAGGAAGAATTGATAAAAGACTTTGAGAAGTTGGAAATTGAGGTTAAGATGCCAGAGGATGGTCAAGAGAAGTTGATGGAGATTCGAATCCAGCCCCCATTATTGGAAAAGATTAGGCTATGCCAAGAGCGAGTAATGGAAGCAAAAAAGAACTCGACAGAGGAGGTAATGACTGGGGAAGAAATAAAGTGTGAAAAAGATAAAGAAGGGATCATGAGATACATGTGGAGGATATAGGTCCCAAATGATCAGGAACTCAAGGATGAAATTTTATATGAGGCACACAACTCAAGGTACTCAGTGCACCCCGGTAGTACCAAGATGTAAAGGGATTTGAAAGAGTACTACTGGTGGCCCAACATGAAAAAGGACGTTGCAGAGTGGGTAAGCAAATGCTTGACCTGCCAGAAAGTGAAAGCAGAGCGCTAGAGGCCCAGTGGACTTCTACACCCCTTAGAGATTCCCGAATGGAAATGGGAACATATAGCTATGGACTTCGTAGTGGGTTTACCAAGAACCAAAGCTAATCATGACGCCATATGGGTAATTATAGATCGACTAACGAAGTCAGCTCACTTTCTTCCGATCAACGAAAGGTATACGGTCGATAGGCTAGTAGATATCTACCTCAAAGAGATAGTGGCGCGACATGGAGTCCCAGTCGCCATAGTATCCGATAGAGATCCCAGATTTGACTCCAGGTTTTGGAGGAGCTTTCAAGAATGTGTAGGAACCAGGCTAAACATGAGTACAGCTTACCATCCCCAGACGGACGGTCAAAGCGAAAGGACCATCCAGACACTAGAAGATATGTTGAGAGTATGCGCTATAGACTTTAAAGGAAATTGGGATGATCACTTGCCATTGATTGAGTTCTCCTACAATAATAGCTTTCATTCAAGCATAGGGATGCCGCCTTACAAGGCCCTTTATGGAACGAAATGTCGATCTCCCTTGTATTGGGATGAAGTTGGAGAGCGAAAGATGCTCGGGCCTGAGATGGTCCAACGAACAAAAGATACAGTAGATCTAATCAAAGGACGGTTGGTAGCAGCCCAGGATCGATAAAAGAAATATGCCGACTTAGTTTGGAAAGGAAAAGAATATGAAGTAGGAGACCTATTGTTCCTAAAGGTATCTCCTTGGAAGGGTTTAATGAGGTTTGGAAAGATAGGAAAGCTGAGCCCTAGATATATTGGACCATTTGAGATCTTAAGACGTATTGGGGAGCTAGATTATGAACTGGCATTACCCCCGAACCTGCAGCAGATACACAATGTGTTCCATGTCTCAATGTTGAGGAAGTATAATCCGGATACCAAGCACATAGTGGAATATGAACACGTGGACATGCAACCAGACTTGACCTATGTATAGAGCAACCTATGGAAATCATAGACAGAAAAGATCAAGTGCTCCGAAACAAGGTCATCAAGCTTGTCAGAGGTTTGTGGCAGAACCACAACATTGAAGAATCAACCTGGGAGCTAGAAAGTGCAATGATGGAGAAGTACCTCAATTTGTTTTCAAACTGATTCCGGGACGGAATCCTTTTAAGGAGGGGAGACCGTAAGAACCCAGATTTTTGGATAGAATTAAAACTAATTTTTATTATGTAATAATGTACGGGTGAATAGTGGTTATGACTACGATGTATCGAATGTCTATTGAATGAATGGGATGGATTTAGATTCAAGTATTTATATGTCATGCAGAAAGCTTTTGGTTGACAGCATAGATAAGAATAATCTATCTCCTAGGGATATAAGTTCTATTATTCCAAGTAGGAAGATTATTCTTATGTCATCCAAATCAATACTCCCTCCGTCCCTTTTGATTCTTAACATTTCACTTTTTCAAAACTTTCAGGCACGCATTTTAAGGTGCATTTTAAGGATAGTTAAATAACTTTTTTTAAAAATTTTCTTTTTCTGTATAAAAATTTAAACATTAAATTTTTATACAGAAAAAGAAAATTTTAAAAAAAAGTTATTTAACTATCCTTAAAATGCACCTTAAAATGCGTGCCAGAAAGTTTTGAAAAAGTGAAATGTTAAGAATCAAAAGGGACGGAGGGAGTATATGTTATTAGCCCAGTGGTTCCGTAAAAGGGTTAAGGAACGCCCGAAAGAGGACCAAGGCATTTTAATAAATATAAGGAATGAAAGAAAGAATAAAGTATGAATAGTGTTTTGATGAAAACAAGAATATTATTAGACGACGCTATATAAGAGTATTTAGAACTGATTTCGGAGTTCGTATTCATGATCCAGGGGCGAAATAAGTGTATGTAAACGATATCGGATTCAGAAAAATAGCACTTTTATTTTCTCCGAGATTTCCCTGGACACTGCAAGACTTAAGGATTTATTAAAGGGATTTAAGGAATTTAAATTCGAGGAGTATTAAGTAAGATGGAGAATGGTATTATAATTGTTAAGAAGGTTTCCGGTAAAACCCTAACTAGAAATCTTTGAGATATTCCTATGAACGACAAATCAAATTGAGCAATAACCGGACAAAACAGCAAGCAGAGAATCAAGATGCATACATGTGCAATTGGTGGAAAAAGAAGAACCTAAGTGGCATACTTGAAAGTCAACTACAACTAGGATGGCTCTTTAGCACTTAACCAAAAGTGGACTTGCTTAATATGGAGCCAACACTTGGTTCAATAAGAAGGCAACAAGTGGACCAATAGATGATTGAAAACACAAAAGGAAGAGATGCATCCAAGTATATACATAAAGATACATGCATTAAGCCATTTTACACACCAAATACACAAAACAAAAACACCATCTTTCTCCCCCTTGTAACTCTCGGCCAAGAAGAAAAAAGGAGGTTCCCACCATCATTTGATCTCCAAATTTTTATGGTGAGTACTACACTTCATATGAATGATCTCTAAAAATTTCAAGTCCAAACTCCTTTGTTTCCATTTTCAAAAAAATCATCAAATATGATGATGAATAGTGTTCTTCATGAACTAACTTTTATTTCTTGATTTCTTTTGATCATCCAAGCTATACTAAGGCTAGATAAGGGCTAAACAAAGCTTGATAAGTTCATACATACATCAAGGAAGGTATAACACTCTTGAAACCCTAACTTTCAGCTTGAGTTTTGATGATTTGGATGAGTTATAGAGAGTTGATGCATGTTTAGAGCATTATGATTATGATTAGGCTTTGGTGAAGGTTAAACTAGTTTAGATGAACGGAAAGGAATTGATTGGCCTTAGTTCAAATTTAAATAACATGTATGTCTTGTTTGGAGTGAAAACCATGATCATTGGATGGTTTGAATTTTGGAAAACATGTAAACATAGTCGTCGTATTGCTGAAATTTCGTTAAATCTTGAAAACCGTGCATCAAAGTAGGCTTAACTCAGTTCCTAGCATTGTAATCTGCCATGTTAAGATAGATTATGTTTTAATATAAAGATCGCATAAAACAGACTTACGGTTTAGGAGTTATGATTAAATTCATAAAAGTAGTTCGAAACCGTAAACGGTAGTTCGTAACTGAAATTGGATTCATTTAATATTACGAAATCAGTGGTAAATCTTGATAATTAAATATTAGAAGTAAAAAGGAAGGTGTGGGAGAAAACCACATGTCGAATGGATCGTTTTCCGATTTTATAAAAATGTTCGAATCAAGGTTAAACGCGAACGAACCCCTAAAAGCATAATTGGTTATGACTTTGGAAAATGACTTAGAAAACGGGCGATAAAACTCATAGTACAATCTTGACTCGTAAATGATTGACCTTAAAACTTACATGGCTTAAGTATGTATCAAGTGTGGGTATGATGATGTGTCATAATAGCGAACAAATGTCGAATCGTATCGGTGATAAAAAGAGTTACACTAAGAGGTGTATAACGAGATAATTCGAAAACGTGTTTCGACTTAAGCAGAGTGTATACTTAACATTGTTAATATGTTAAGTGATTAATCCCGAACCCCTTGGCCAATTATAGATCGCCAGGCTGACCGGGGGCACGCTACTACTACCTCCACCCGCACCCGATTTCCAGGCAAGTTTCAAATCCTTTTTAAAAGGTTGTTGTTGTGAATATATATATATATGTGCTTTCTGTTATACATATGACATAGCATGCATGCCTACTTTTAAAGTCATATTGATATACTTGTTCCTGGAATTATTGTTGGCTTATAAGCTAGATAGTTAAGGTATCAGTTATAAGCCGGATATCACTAAGACCCTTAAGCGAAGGGCAGTTGAATCTCATTCCTTGACTATAGACCGGGAGTCGATATTCCTTGATATTTTGATATTATTTTTAGAGGAAAATATTTAACTAAATATTTTCCATTTATTATCTGGCGAACAATATTGGAATATTCCTTGAAGATTATTTGATAAATATTATTTGGAATATTCATACGATATTTATTTATTCGATGAATACTATCTTTAATATTCCTCTAAGGTTGATTTAATATTTCGAATATTACTTCGAACCTTCATTTAAATTATTTACTTAAAGAATATTCATTCAAGCTTATTTACTCAATAGATATTATGTTGAATAGTCATTCGAGTTTATTTATTTAATGAATATTATTTTTAATAATCATTCGAGCCTTATTTATTTAAATAAATATTATTTCGAATATTCATTCAAACTCTATTTATTTTATAAATATTAGTTTGAACATTGATTCGAACTCAAGTATTCGGTAAATATTATTTTAAATGTTCCCTTGAGGCAATGAATATTATCTTCAACATTCATTTAAAGTCGATTCGGTTATTGAATATTATTTCAAATATTCATTCGATAATCATTTCTTCAAGAAATATTATTAAGTTGAATATTCATAATTTATTCAATGAATATTGTCTCAAATGTTCATTCGATAATTATTTCATCAATAAGTATCATTCTTAAGTTAAACATTCATTATTTATTCAATGAATATTATCTCAAATATCCATTTGGTGATTATTTTATCAATAAATCTTATTATTAATTCGAATATTCATTATTCGTTCAATGAATATTATTCTAAATATTTATTCAAAGATTATTTCGAGCAATACTCTTCCAATGTCTGTGACTTAATAAATATTCTTGGAATATTTATTTAATGCTTCGAACTCGTTTCAAAAATGAGTTACTCCAATCACATAGTATCTTCGACCTTCGAATATTATATAAATTATTTCAGAGTCTTATGATTATTATTATATTATCAAAGAAGGTTCTCAGTAATTCCATTCTGCGTTCGATTCTATTATAAGGGAACCTTACTTGAGAAATGTTATTTATCTTGTGGACTTCCCGGTCGTAAGTTCTTTAAAACTATTCTTTTCACTCGTAACTTGGTTGCTATTATGCATTGAATCTTTGTGTACCCACTCATCATTCGAGGGGTAAGAGTGTTGGAACAAGTTGATATCCATTAACAAGCAGCAGCTTGGGAAATATTGGTGAAGCTTTCTTTCCAACTAGATACGACTACTTTGTGGAGTCTTATCAACAAGTATTACACTTGGGGAAAGGGGGAAGATCTTTACGTTTCAAAGTTATGGATGTTATTGGAACTAGGAGTCGTGTAAGAGGCCGAGTAGCGCCGGTCCATCCCATTGGCCCAACCGTTGGCCTGGGAGATCTAACAGGGCGGTAGACAAGTAAATCCGTCAGTTCTTCCTTCTACCGGTAGTAAAACTAATTTGAGCTGTACAATCTGCGACTGATCATCGTAAGGATTGGAACAGCGGGCGCGGTGAATACTCCAGTATTAGTTCATCATCCAAGATTGGAATCTTCTGCAAATTATCATTGTTGACAGAGTTGAAAAGTATTTAAAACTGGAATTGCGATATCTTTCTTGCAGTTCCTCTTTTATGAATATGATGTTATCTTGCTTATCTTGACATAGCAGATATTTCCACGGAATATATATGTTTTGAGTTACCTTGTAACTTAATCCTTTATATTGATCTGGCACCCTTTTCGTTAATGCATGGCATATGATTTCAAAATATACTTTTGAACTGTCATATATATCACTATGCAGTTATATTATTGTTGGTGGGCTATTGCTCACCCTTGCTTATTTATTATGTCACAACAACAGCTAGGACTGATGGCCCGCGGCGCAAGCAGGTTACCCGCCCCACAGGACTACCCACTGATGTCATTGCTGCCATTGCTGAGGTAGCATAGATCAACATCCATGGGTTTACCAGTTTAATTATATGTATCAATAATGTTAACCAACGGCAAAACTTTTAAACTTATGATGTTATCCTTTTGGTCTGTAATAACTTATATTCGTAAATTCGTAATGTGAGACTTATTTCAATTTCATCTCTCGAACTATAACTCTATGTGTGTGTGAGTGGATATCATTGTGGGGTCACAGCATGTTACTTCTTTATGTTGGACTCAAGTCAAGTGTTATTCATGGATTATGAGACCGTAACGACCCGATCCCTGACCCCGGATCTGGGGGTGTTACACTAGCAGTGTATATTGCATTGTCCAGAACCTCTAGGAATTGCAAGAGGGCAATAAACGAAGTAAACACAAACACATATACTCCATTTTTTTAAAAAAAAAGTTTTCAACAGCTTCTTCTACCATTCTTTTAAACAAACACAAAGCTTCGTCTGTGTGGTTCACTCGAGTATACCTATCAATAACAATAGTCCAAGAAACCACATTCTTATCCGGCAGCGAATTAAACACTTCCCTAGCCTTATTGACATCACCCCATTTAGCAAACCATTTACCAAACCCAGCAATCATAACATGAATCATAGCATACTACTAACAACACCTAGCAAACAAGGAAATATAAAACCCAGATAAACTTCTCAAACCATCAGCCACCACTATTGGTTTAGGCCTTTTATCAAACACCTGATGAACATTATTCAAATTCACGTTTTCAACCAAATTCCACAAGAGAATGACACAATCGTTGTCGTGCTAGCACAAAGTGAACCATCAGGAGACACCGCAACCCTATTTACGTAAGCATTAGGACCAGCAAGAGTAGATGATGAAGATGGGAAAGCGAGCTTTGACTGAGATGGGGATGTTGAGTTTTAGAGACATAAAAGAGGAGATTATCTATCTCCTGGAGATAGATGGTGGTGGAGAGATGAGAAATAGAGCGATTTTGAGGGAGATCGGAGCAACTAAACAACTCAATGAAATATTATTTCTTTTTGGCATTCTATCAAACATCTCATGTGTTATTACAAAGCTCATAATATTTTCACAAACAGCAGCTCAGCGAGGCCTCTAAAACGGAGGCTCTGATACCATGATAACTTCATAAAAATGAAGAACAGTTTATTAGAATTGCATTGAAGAAGTACAGAAGAACTAGAGAGAACCGAGAGAAATCAAATGTCTACATTGTGAATTAATTTACCACTAAAATGAAATAAGTGGAACTTTATATAGAGTCCAATATTAACTTAACTACAATGACTAAATTACCCTTATTATATTCCTCAATACATATTAGTTTTGAAAAATGTTCGAAAAAACTATAAATATCGGACACACAGATTGTAGTCCAAATTAGTCTAAATTCAAAATTAAAGATACACAAACACGCACTTATCGATATGCAATAAGGATCAAAAGAAAGCTTCCTCTATCTGAATATGAAGAGGAAAATGGCAATCATAAACATTAGAGTGATGAACGAGACCCGATTTTTTCCAATAGAAGTCTTAATTCGTGCGCTGTCAATTTCACCAATAGCACCATATGGAATTAGGCACTAGGTATTGGTTGTCAGCTTATAAGATTCCTGAATCAACGGTCCCATTTATTATAGACACGGATTGTACAATTATTTTAAAATTACATTTTTAAATAAAATTTTTTATCATATTAATTTGATTAAATAATTTAATGACATGTATTTATTTTGATATTATATTAACATTTTTTTTAAAATTCATATTTCAATTTACCAAAATTTAATTTTAGTAATAATATTTACGAGGTCTGTATC
Source organism: Kitagawia praeruptora (assembly GCA_037693485.1). Classification (NCBI taxonomy): domain Eukaryota; kingdom Viridiplantae; phylum Streptophyta; class Magnoliopsida; order Apiales; family Apiaceae; genus Kitagawia; species Kitagawia praeruptora. The sequence goes on from CM075350.1 coordinate 125,605,045, forward strand.
AAAAAAGAATTAAACACTAAAAAAGAACATTGTAACCATTATAAGTCGTTCCATTACTTCTAAATCAAATGTTCAGATTCGGTTCATTTTTAAATAATTTTTGTAAGAGTATTGTTGAGAATAAAAATTACACTATTAGTTCAATTAATTTAATAAGAACTTTAATAAATAACTCATTCATTAAAATATTTTCTTTTTCCGTTAATTTTTTTTCAATTTTTAAAATCTGTTATAATTTTAATTTAGTTTATTAAACTTATTTTACAAAAAAAAATAATCTGAAGATAATAGGGCTCTACTGCAGAATTTATTTTGTTTTGTAATAAAAATACAGTGTTTTGCTACTGAATTTCAAAGTTATGTACAAGAACTTAAAAGTTGTATATAATACAATATTCTCGACTTTTATTTTTATTTTTAGTTAATAAACTCCTACTATATAACTTCACTATTAAATTAAATTTATATTTAATATTACTATTTTAATTAATTAAATTAATTTAATATTTAGTAATTAATGGAGTCCCAAGTTGTACATAATACTATATTCTCATCTTTTATTTAGATTTTTAGTTAATAGATCCGTGCGAAGCACAGACACAAATTAAACACGAGCCGAGATTAAAATATTGATATTAATAAATTAATAAACACTATTTAATTATGTAGTTATAGATAATTGAATCAGAAATAAAGCTAAAGAAATTTAAAAAAAATAAATCTTTATAGTTATGTAGTTGTAAGGAATAAGATCCGAGGTGAAGCTAAAAACAATTAAAGTAGATAAATCTTGTATAAATATGTAATTTTTGTAAGGAATCGAATCCCGAATTTAGTGATAACCAAATTTGATATTTTGATACTTAGGTGCTATTGCATATAATTAAAACAAGATTTTTCACATTAATAAAGATTTTAAGTTTAGCTTTACTAGTACATCATCAGTTTCCGGATTAATGCAATTAGGAAAATTTTATTTGGTACCCTTATACAATTGGCTTTTGCCAAAGATACCATTACATTATTGATTTCTATTCATGATGCCGTTTTACACTTCTCCATGATGAAATGCCACTTCATCACTAAAATGTTAGTATCTGAAATTCTCAATGGTAGCCTTCTCAATTGAGTAACGAAAGGTACCAGGGACAAAAACCAAAATTACAAGAGTGCCAAAAAGAATTTCCCACGCAATTATCCTAGTTATTACAAGATTAGACTAAAGACGAGTCCTGAGAAATTAGCTGTAGTGAAAATAAGAGTATGACTTCAGCAAAAACAGAGTTTACTAGACAGACTCTGGAATTGGATGGTTTAAAAGATGAAGAGGTTCAACTCAAACAGTCGAAATCTATAAATTAAAGAAGTCCAACTAAAATTGCACCCAATTCTGTTCGAACTGGAGCACCTATGAAACATAAATTATGAAATTATCTCTATGTATTGTAATACAACAACTTCATCACAGGCAACTTACCCGAGTATATTTATACAACTTAAATAAATACTTATCAATATAGTTTTAACATCAAAATAAGTAAAACAATCAAGAATGTATACTGCGAAACGCAAACCACCATATACTCATAGCTCAAGCCATGAAAATAGTAACTATAGTACGAATAATGATCAACATGGAATGAGGGACGGCCACAAAGTTCATCGAAAATGGAGTTGATGTTTAACAAAATAGCTCTGGTGTTTCTTGTGTATCTTCTCATTTTTTGCACTCTCAATCTGATGTTATCATACACCATCAATCCACTCTTCTCCAGGCTATCCAAACAGGCCTGCTGATGTTTCTCCATCCTGTTGAATCGCTCCACATATTCTTCGACATTAAGTCTTAACGAGTAGAGATTATCAGCTGAAATCGCTGAGTGGTTAAGTCCACTTATATCTTTCTTCAACAACACTTGACACTCGCGCAATACGGACTCTGAAATGTTGCTAGGTTTAGAGATGTTACGAAACATGGCGAGATTAGTGAGGTGATTGACACCAAGTTGAAACGAGTTAAAAACTACGTTTCTCGGGGAAAGATGAGTGTTGTATTTGTAAAAAACATCAGAGTTATTTACGTTTTTTGCTATGTTTACATGGGATTTATTATTGAAAATGGACGATGATAGAGTGTAGCGACACAACGGTTTGTATGGAGTAAAAGAACAAATGGCTCTAATGGTTTGGGAGGGTGTGGGTGCAACATATGCGTAAGTAATGCTTGGACTGGACTCCCGAATGGTTACTACAGTGGTGATGGTGAGTATTCCGGCTACTATAAGAGTCAGTAACACTATTAAAGAGAGGATACAAGGCTTTTCGGTGTTCTTTTTTGGAAATTCCGGTGAGGAATGTTGTTGGATGAGGTTTGTTTTCATGGAATTCATTGGAAAACAAAATTGATTTGGGGTTGTTTTGGACAGAGGAGCAAATGAGTTCACATATCTTTCGTATGATGTGGTTGATAATTTGATATTCAAGAATGAGTGTGACTTTTTGACCTTCTTGTGCCACTACATTTCATATTGGAAGACTTAAGTTATGGTCGTCGCCCGGTGCTTTACGTCCATCTCCCATGTCCCTCAAGTGAGAATGCAATCATGAGATTTCAATTCCATTGATAGAAATGAAAATAAAATTAATACTATATACATTTTTGTACTTAAATTCATTCTTATTTTTATTTACCGGATTGATCCTAAATCATTTCGTAAATTTAATATTGTTTTTTTTAGCAATGCGTTATATAAAGCGCAATGAGATAACTTAAGTGATAAAGGACTTATCTTTTATTAATTCAGGTCCTGGATTCGATTCTCGCTCATCCCCGAAGAATAGATACTTACCTTGTAAGCATATAAGCTTAATTATTCAAAGAAAAAACAATGCGTTGTATAAGCGCAGACAGCAATTTGTAGATTTTACATAGAAAAAAGTTTAACCAACCTTAAATTCCCTTGTGTTCATTTTGTCATTTTTTGTGATGGATATTGCCGTTGGCGTTAAGGATGGTGTGGCAGGTTGAAATGCGACTAGGCCCCTTTTCAGCCCATTACGAAGAATCTGTTGGGTTCTAAAAAACGCTTAGTTAAAAAGCGGTTTGGCCCATATCATAAGTTGCGTTTTCTAAACTACATGTTGGGCTGCACATGGGTCGGGTTGGGTTGGGTTTTCGTCAAACTCCGACCCAATCCAATTAATTCGATTTTATAAGAAATCAACCCATTAATTGGGAAAAAAATTTGTAACCCAACTCCGACCCAATCCAATTAGTTCGGATTGGGTCGGGTTAAATTTGTTAATCGAAAATTTTTTGCAGAAAATCCCGCACATTGTAGAAAATTTGGTACTTTGCAGAAAATGTTGCAGAATGTTGCATAAAGTGTTGCAGAAGCAAAAAAATGTTGCAGAATGTTGCAGAAAATTTATATAGTGCAGAAAATTTATAGAGTGCAAAAATTTGTAAAAAATACACAGAAAATATACAAGATATGCAAAAAAATGTAAAAAAATTCTACATTTTATGTAAACGGGTTGAGTTGGGTAAGGGTTGAAATTTGTTAAAGCCTTATCCAACCCAATTAATTCGGGTTTTTTAAAAATTAAACCGTTTAACCCATGGGTTCAGATGGTTCGATTTGATCGGTTAAAAAAGGGTCGGTTTGGATCGATTTGGTCGGTTTTCGGAACCCATTTACAGCCCTAACTACATGCATTTTCTAAACATGCAATACAAGACACTTCTTTCGAACTTATTTTTACAAAAAATCATTTTTTTATTGGATTTACGAACCTTGAGGATGACCTTTGGAAAAAAATCACATGTTGTCAGGAAACTCCAAATAACGTCATACGGCCAATTTTCTCTTCTTTATTTCCAAATAACGTTTAAAAAAATTTGTAACCCAACTCCGACCCAACCCAATTAGTTCGGTTTGGTTCGGGTTGGGTCGGGTTAAATTTGTTAATCGAAAAAACTTTGCAGAAAATCCCGCACATTGTAGAAAATTTGGTACTTTGCAGAAAATGTTGCAGAATGTTGCATAAAGTGTTGCAGAAGCCAAAAAATGTTGCAGAATGTTGCAGAAAATTTATATAGTGCAGAAAATTTATATAGTGTAGAAAATTGTAAAAAATACGCAGAAAATATACAAGATATGCAAAAAAATATGTAAAAAAATTCTACATTTTATGTAAACGGGTTGGGTTGGGTAATGGTTGAAATTTGTTAAAGCCTTATCCAACCCAATTAATTCGGGTTTTTTAAAAATTAAACCGTTTAACCCATGGGTTTAGATGGTTCAGTTTGATCGGTTAAAAAAGGATCGGTTTGGATCGGTTTTCGGAACCCATGTGCAGCCCTAACTACATGCATTTTCTAAACATGCAATACAAGACACTTCTTTTGAACTTATTTTTACAAAAAATCATTTCTTTATTGGATTTACGAACCTTGAGGATGACCTCAGGTAACAACCAAACTCCAAATAACGTCATAGGGCCAGTTTTCTCTTCTTTATTTCCAAATAACGTTTAAAAAAAAATTGTAACAGGTATTTACAAAAATATTAAAGTACGTTTGTACTTGTAAATTTGGTGCACGATCGTTTTGTTGGCATGTTTTGTGAGTGATGAGATGGGATTTGAGGAAAATCTTTGTACTCTATTTTGTTAGTGTAACATCACTAATTTAAAGACAAATGTGGTACAGTAATGTTGATTACGTGCCTACACTTACATCTAGACATGTGGCGTAACACGAGTGGCTCTGCTTTAAGTTAAAAAAATAAATAAAATAATAATTATTGTAAAAGACAGGCACTCAGGCAGCCCGCAATTCGTTCATTTAGTTGCCGCCGGTGACACTTTCATTTCTTGTTTTTTCACTTGGCCCGCTTCTCCTTTTATTTTCTCTCTGTCTCTCTATCTCTCTCTCTCTCTCTCTCTCCCCAAAATGGCTATGAATATAGGGATGATGGATAGTGCTTACTTTGTTGGAAGGAATGAGATTCTCTCATGGATCAATACAAGACTTCACCTCAATCTCTCTCGAATTGAGGAGGTACTCATTTTTATATCTTCAATTTCTTGCATCATTCACACTCCTATTCTTTCCTGTTTTATGGATTTAGGTTGCTCAATTCAAATTTTACTACTACCCAATTTCTTGCAATTTTATGTTCTTGTGTTAAGCTGTTAAAAAAAAGAGGCTCTTTTAATGTAATTTATATAAAATTCTTTGTTGCTGCTGCTTGGTGTGTGTGTGTGTTTGTTCAACATTTTTTTTATGTATTCGATTTTTAAGCAGTGGGAGGGGTAGAGTTCTTAGACTTCTTCTAGCAATAGGAACACTTCTGTGACCTGGACACTTCTTGATTCTTCAGTATTTCTTTAGCTCTGAATCTGACTTGATTGCGAACATATTTACAACACTCTAGTGAAACTAATTCCTCAATGACAAGATTTTTAGGTGCAATTGTCGAGTTTTAGCCGTGATCCTTTGATTTTACCTGTAATTGTATGACTCATCAATCATCTTCGACATTTGGTTATCAAATGATGCCGAAGTGATTTAGAGAAAGTGAACCTACTTTTAATTACTTTTGTTTGACCCATCGGTAATCATAAGTAGTGATGACATTAACTAGTCGACCATACTCACCACTTCCCATGTATTGGATGGAGATGGATTTTTTTTTTTTTTAATTCTGGGTAAAGCCTGTAACACTCGATCTCCTTGTACATCCAAACCATCTTTCACAAGTACAATTTATCTTTCCTCATCCCCTATGTGTATGTGGTATGGTATTATTGCTGCTATCTTGCGTCAGAATTCAGAAACATTTATGCTTCTTCATATCTTTTTCCTGTACATTAACCTGAAGTTAATCTAGTTGAAATGAATGAGCTTGGGAACCTTATATTGAAGAAACATCAGGAAATAGTTTCATTATACTTCGTGACCAGCCCTGGTCATTATATCCATTCAACCTTTTAGAATTGCATAAAATCATATAAATAACTCATGATGGTTATCTTAAATGCATGAGATATTCTCCTCACCCCACACGATACAAGTGAAATGTCAAATTTCTTATGTTTGACTATAACTATTGTACTAGGCTGCCTCCGGTGCTGCTCAATGCCAGATGATGGATATGACCCATCCTGGAGTTGTTCCAATGCACAAGGTAATCTCTATTCTGCTCTGGGTTTCCTCATTAAGCATACTATAGTTTCATGTTACTTAGCTTTTCAATATGGTGTTGGCTTTGCCTACGCTTCTTGTTCTTTTAGGTAAACTTTAACGCAAAGACAGAATATGATATGATCCAAAACTACAAGGTGCTTCAAGATGTCTTCAATAAACTCAAAATCGACAAGGTTAATTTATAATTCCCAAGGTCCCCAACAATGAATATGTTAGGAAGAGGGAGCACGGAACTTATCATTTCTTTTTGGTCTGTTGTTAATTGTAAAAGATTTCCTGCCTACTATTTGATTATCTAATTCATGTGACAGCACGTTGAAGTTAACAGACTAGTCAAAGGTCGACCACTGGATAACTTGGAGTTTCTACAGTGGCTGAAACGTTACTGCGACTCTGTAACCAGTGGAATAATGAATGAGTACATCCTTCAAAAAATAGAACACTTATAAATGCCAAAAGAAATATTTCCAACTAAGATTTAATGTTGATATTTCAATTCCATTCAGGAACTATAATCCTGTCGAGCGCAGAAGTAAGTTGGGGAAGGAAAAAAGTTTGAAAAGTTTTAACAAGACCTGTAAGTCACTACAAGCAAACAACTCACATAACTCTGACTTGTGGGACGGAGTCGGTGTTGATAAAATATCTGGTTAGCACAAATCATGTTCTTCTAAAGTGGCTGTAATTTGTAATTTATTCAGTTTAAAGTTTCAGTTTTAATATTTACTGCTAGGAATTAAGCAAGGAAAAGCACCTGTGCCAGCAATTGGGACTAATTTTGTGGGGGAGAGAGAGTATTTGACAAAGGAGGTAATTTGCTTCAAACTTTTGAGTCATTCTTCATGATATCAGCTTGTTAAATATGAATCTGATGCATTCTTGAATATATTTGTTATGTCTTATCTGCTCCTGTTTTCCGTTGTAATTTTGTCAATTAATCATCCAGATTGCAGAATTGAAGATTTCTGTGGACCTTCTGGAAAAGGAGAGAGATTTCTATTTCACGAAATTACGTGATATTGAAATATTCTGTCAGACTCCTGAAGTAGAGAATCTTCCGGTAAACTTTTATCACATTGTTTCTTTCCTTACACAGGTCTTTGTTTTCCATTATAGTTTTTATTATTCATATTTGCATGATCCGATGTCATGATTGAAGTCTAGTTTTGTTGTTTAGTTCCCTTATTTATTAGCTGTGCCTATTATGTGAAGTATACATCTCATAGACAATTTCAACACTGATAGATACAATAACTTGAAAGGAAGTATCAGAGATAACTTTGAAAGAGCATCTCCAACAGGGTTGGCAAAAATGATTAACTAAAATAGTATAAAATAATGATTATCTAAAATTTGTGGAACCTGCAACATGTTGTACTCCAAAGAGATTGACTATAATTATTATTTGAACTTGTTATAAATAGATTATATTATTTAAACATGGCAGTAAGATGATGTGGAAATGTGCCATAGGTGTAGAGGTTCAACATATATAGCCAACATGATCGGGTTGCCTAATATTATAGCCAAGGGGATTGCCCCATTGGAGTGATAAGATATTTACATATTATGTATAAATTTTAATTTTGGTATGTCACATAAATTTTTAGCCAAGGGGATGCTTTAGGACCTTACCATTTTTTTATTAGTAGGAACCAAAGCTCTAGAAATTTGTAATACTCTTCACAGGAATGAAAGAAACAAAACGAAAAATAAAGTAAACAGAGACAAGCAAATGGAAGGAAAGACACTAAAACTCCATTAAAATGAAAGAGAGACTCCGAGTTACAGAAAGGTAAAATGAAAAGAGAAAACATTCATCATTCAGCCTGCCCACACATTGGTCATTCTCCTCTACTTAACTCGACATGATTACACGTGTCACTCTCCCATTGGTGGCTTCTAAAACAGAATGAAGGCACGGGATCCTAAATAGATGCTCTACTCCAACATATAAAGACATCGTTTGGTTTAACTTAAATGTATAAACAATTACAAAAAATTGTAATTGACCCGCTAAAATAAAGTTTGACTTCGTAATATCCTCGTGACAATCCATTCCTCTTCAAACAATTCTTGTCCTCAAGAATTAAATTCTGGAAACTGCTCTTGGATTGAACTTGCATCCTCCCAGCTAGCATCCTCGGGAACAGAGTGGCTCCATTGAATTAGCCACTGCACAACCGCTTGATTATGTTTCTTGACCATTCGACATTGCAGAATCTTCACAGGATAGACTAAAAACTGGCCTTCCTGACCAATTTTGGGCAACTCTGTAGATACCATATGATTAGAGCCTATCTTTTTCTTCAACAAACTTACGTGGAAAACAGGATGGACCAGACTGTTAGCGGGTAGATCAAGCCTGTAATCCACCAAGTATGTCTGTTCTCTTGGCGTCTGCATACTGCTTGTACCTGTTTTGAGCTGCCTTAATGGATTCTTGCAATAGACTATTCATGGCCTCCCTTCTGAGTTGAAAATCTTGCACACTGTCAACAGAGGTTCTATGGCTAGCTGGGATGCACAGTTGTCTAGGTTGTGTCCCATAAAGAGCTTCAAATGGACTTCGTTTGATAGCAGAGTTATAAGTAGTGTTGTACCACCACTCCGCTAGTGGTAACCAGTGACACCACTGCTTGGGTCTATGGCTCACCATCCCTCTCAAGTACTGCTCCAGGCATCGATAGGCATCGATTTAAGCGTTCTGTTTGCCCATCTGTTTGTGGGTGATAAGAGGTACTCAACTGTAACTTTGTACCTGCCAACTGAAACAAAGCCTTCCAAAACTGACTAGTGAAGATCTTGTCTCTGTCCGAAGTAATTGACTTGGGCATTCCATGGAGTCTATAGATGTTATCAAGAAACAACTGAGCAATCATAGTAGCACTAAATGGGTGAGCTACTGGAATAAAATGACCCACTTTAGTAAAACGATCAACTACCACCAATATGCAATTCTTATTGCTGGATTTCGGCAACCCTTCAATAAAGTCTAATGAGATGTCCTCCCAAATCTGACTGGGTACAGGCAGTGGCTGTAGCAAGCCCCCAGGGTAAGCATTGCCAGATTTGATCTTTTGGCATATGTCACAAGCACTAACATAAGCTATGACATCCTTCTGTAACGAGGGCCAGAAAAAGAATTGATTAACTCGCTTGTATGTTGCCCCCTGTCAAGAATGCCCCCCTTGTGGGCTATCGTGCATTTCCCAAAGGATTTTGTCTCTCACACCCCCAATGCTGCCCACATATATCTTACCATTCATTTTAATGAGACCATGACAGTATTGATATGCTTTAAAAGAGTCAATACCTGCTGCAAGGCCATCACCTGTTGAGCTAGTGTATCGTTGTCATAGCTCTGCACAACCTCAGATAACCACCCATTTTGAACTGCAGAGATTTCAAATAGCATACTGGCACTTTCTTCACTTGAGAATCAAGACAGGGCATCCGCTACAATGTTGTCTGTCCCCTTTTTATACTCTATCTCGTAGTCCAAGCCCATCAATTTGGCCAACCACTTCTGTTGGACTATCGTGGACAGCCTTTGCTGAAGGAGGTATTTTAGACTTTGATGATCCGTCTTGATGATGAAGTGGTTTCCTTGCAAGTACGTATGCCACTTCTGTGTTGCTAGTACAATAGCCAATAATTCCTTCTCGTAAGTAGAAAGTTTTTGGTGTTTTTGAGCCAGACCTTTATTGAAGTAGGCCAGAGGTTGTCCCTTCTGCATAAGAACAGCCCCAATCCCCGAGTCACTAGCATCTGCTTCGATAGTAAAAGGTAGGCTATAATCGGGAAGAGTGAGTACATGAGCAGTTACTAAAGCCTTCTTCAGTTGTATAAAGGTTCGCTGGGCAGTTTCAGTCCATTGAAATGAACCCTTTTTGAGTAAGTCTGTAAGAGGCCTGCTAACGACTCCATAGTTTTTGATGAACCTTCGATAATAACCCGATAAACCGAGGAATCCTCTGAGTTGTTTGACTGTCCTTGGGGTTGGCCAGCCCTGCACTGCTAGTACTTTCGAGGGATCCGTAGAAACTCCTTTCTCAGATATAATATGTCCAAGATATTCAATCTGTCTCTGGCCAATTAAACATTTGCTTGCTTTGGCATATAGCTGGTGCTCCAACATCTTCTGCAAGACTAGCTCCAAATGACCCAAATGATGTTCTAATGTCGTACTATACACTAGAATGTCATCGAATAAAACTAAAACACTACTTCGTAGCTGGTCTTCAAAGATATCGTTCATAAGAGCCTGAAAAGTTGCTGGTGCGTTGGTTAGACCAAACGGCATCACCTTGAATTCGTATAACCCTTGATGGGTCTGAAATGCCGTTTTAAAGATATCTTCAGTAGCAACTCGAATCTGGTGATACCCTGCTCGTAAATCCAGCTTAGTAAACCAACTAGCACCCTTGAGTTCATCTAGGAGTTCATCAACAAGGGGAATCGGGTATTTGTTCTTGATTGTTACATTATTCAGCTGTCGATAATCTACACACATACGCCATGTACCATCTTTTTTTTTTAACCAGAATGATGGGAGAAGCATAGGGACTTGTGCTCTTCTGTATAATCCCAGTTTGCAGCATCTCTTTTATTTGCCTTTCGATCTCAGCTTTTTGAATGTAAGGGACTTTATACCCCCTTTGGTTAATGGGTTGGCTGCCCTCAATCAAGGGAATTCTGTGATCATTAGCCCTTAAGGGAGGCAACCCCTTCGGTTCAGAAAATACCACTTGATATTTGCCCAATAGTTGCTTCAACGGAGCAATGTCTGGTACCTTAGCAATAGCAGTGTTGGTTCTGCCGTAACAACACAAATGCACCCTTGTGTAATCCCTCCTTTAGACCTCAAGAGCTTGGTCATCCCTTTACTGCTAATAGCTTGTAGATTACCCTTAGCAACAACACCTTGTAAACTGACTTGTTGTCCTTCCTTATGGATTTGTATCTTATAGTGCTGATAATCAAAGGTGATTGGGTTGTACAGCTTCAACCAATCAACTCCTAGGATAATATCTGCTCCTCCCAAAGGAAAAGGCCTGAGGTCAGTACAAAATGGAACTCCTTGGATCTCATAATGTAGCTGTTTACAGAGGGAGTCAACGTGTGCCATCAGCAACAGTGACTGCAAGTGGAGCTACAATGTGTGCAGTTAATCCCAGTTTCTTTACTAGCTCAGTATTGATGAAGCTATGGGTGGAGCCACTATCCACCAAGATATGGACCTGGTGATTCTTATTCGCTCCTGGCATCCGTATGGTAGACAGAGTGTACCAGCTAAAGCATTCAAAGAAATTTCACCTGGTTGGGCTTCCTATGCTAATAGTTCAGTCGTCTCATCTACGACTTGACTAAGTTCTGCATCCTCTTTAGAATCTGATTCTTCACCCAGCAGTTGGTAGAGTTTTGCTTTGCATTCTTGGCCAGGATGATATTTATTATCACAGTGAAAGCATTGGCCCTTGGCCCTTCGTTCAAGAATCTCCTTGCTAGACAAGGTGGATTTGGGTCTACTGGCTTCTTTGTAAGATTTAAATGGAGCAGCTGATGTCTGTGAAAAACCTTTAGTGTTAGCAACTGTAGAAGGTGTTGTAGGTGAAGAGGACTTAGAAAATAGAGAGATGGATGGTTTAACTGCTCGAGCCGCTTCTTGCTTGGCCAAGAAAACAGTGTCTACCAGTGTTTGGGGTTTAAAAATGCGAACAGAATTTTTAATATGGTCCTTGAGGCCACTCAGAAGGCTCGATACAAAATACTCTTCACCCAATCCTTTGTTCTTATAAGCCACCAAGGCCCTTAGCTCTTCAAATTTATCCTTGTACTCAGATACGGTGTTGGTTTGTCTTAGTTTATTGAACAAATCCTGCACGTCTCGATTCTCAGGATTCTCAAAACGAGCTATGACATCTCCTTGAAACAGTTTCCAATTGAGATTACCCTTGCTAGTGTGGTAATATCTGTACCAATTACTAGCTCTCCCTTCAAAGTGTAAACTAGCCATTTTCACCTTCTTACTGATGTAGGACAGCGGGTAAAAACAATGAATAAAGCAGAGATTATATGTATATCCCAAGAACAATCAATTTTATTCTCAAGAAAAAGGATATAATCAAAGCGTGCCTCTAAATGTATCATCTTCGGTCTATATATACCGAATAACAAACCCAAAGTCAAAAGACAAATCCCTAAACATATGGGATCATATAAAATCAAATCACAAAATCAAATCACAAGTAATAAAGTAAATCCCTAAACATATGGGATAATATCAAATCATATCTCTAGAGATACTATGATGAGCTGGTCCCTATCAACTCTCCCCCGCTAAGAAAAGTTCGACTATGTCGAACTAAACTCCGTGTAGCGCTGGAAAAGATCGGGAGCAAGTCTGCGAAACTCTGAAGCGCTGATCCAAGTGCGCTCATCCTCTGACCTGCCACTCCAATGAACCAAATACTGATGATAACCACCACCACGCCGAGTCGGTACATACCTCTCATCAAGAACATCAACAGGCACATCAACTGTCTGCTGTGAAGAAACATAAGGGGGTGCAGGGGGCACAAGTACTGGTGGGGTAGAGATAGGATCAATAGAGCTAGAAGGTACTGGTGTAGTAATAGACGGTGAAGGTGAAGAAAGTGAAGAGGATGAATAAATATCAGCAGGTCCATGAAAAGGAGTAAGATCTTCCACATTAAACACAGGGCCAATAGCCATACCACTAGGAAGATCTAACTCGTAAGCATTAGTACCAACTCTCTTACGAATCCGAAATGGACCCGTCCTCTTTGCATGCACTTTCTTCCAAGCACCAGGAGGTAACCTCTCAGTGCGGTGTCACAACATAACCTGATCACCCTCATTATACTCCTGAAACCTGCGATGAACATCTGCAGCAGACTTATAATTTTCATTGCTCAAATTAATTTTCTGACGTATCTCAACATGCAACTCATGAATGTGATGTGCAAAAGACTCTGCAGACTCGCTAGACCTATATGCAGGTGGAAGTGGAACCAAATCAACGGGTTTCCTAGGCTGACGGCCGATATAGGCCTCGAAAGGACTGACCCCAGTAGACCTATTAACAGAACTGTTATAGGCAAACTCAGCTGTAGGTAAAACCCTATCCCAGCTAGACACATGTTCCCCTACAAGACACCTAATCAAATCACTTAGACTCCTATTAACGACCTCAGTCTGTCCGTCGATCTGTGGATGATAGGCGGTAGAAAACTTGAGACTAGTCCCAAGTAACTTCCAGAGAGTCCTCCAGAAGTAACTCACGAACTTGACATCTCTATCGGAAACTATGGTTAAAAGGACACCATGTATCCTAACTACCTCACGAAAGAAGATGGAGGCAATACGGGAAGCATCATCAGTCTTGCTACAAGGAATGAAGTGAACCATCCTAGTAAAACGATCCACAACAACGAAGACTGAGTCATGCCCACTACGTGTCCTAGGCAACCCTAATACAAAATCCATACTAAGGTCCTCCCAAGGAGCATGAGGAACCGGAAGAGGAGTGTATAAACCCGTATTCTGTTTCCTACCCTTGGCCGTTTGACAAGTACGGCACCCTGCAACTATACGAGCGACATCCCTCTTCAAGCTAGGCCAATAAAACCTATCCTCAACAATGGCAATGGTCTTGTCTCGACCAAAATGACCGGCTAACCCTCCCGCATGCAACTCTCTCACGAGATGATCCCTCAAAGACGTACTAGGGATGCACAAGCGAACCCCTCGAAACAAGTATCCATCATGAACACAATACTCTCTCGAAGGTGGAGAGCTAGGATCCTGAAAGCTAGCATAGATCTCTCCAAAATCTCGACATAACGGGTAATCCTGGATCATATGTGTGAATCCGACTATCTCTACACTCAAAGTGTTAAGGAGAATGGATACCCTACTAAGTGCATCAGCGACTTTGTTCTCGCTACCTTTGCAATGCTCAAGCACAAAGGTATACTCCTGAACAAACTCAAACCACTTAGCATGTCGATGATTAAGCTTCTTCTGGGCGTTAATATACTGTAACGCTTGGTGATCGGAGTAGAGTACAAACTCCTTAGGCAACAAATAATGTCGCCAATACCTAAGCGCCTGCACTACAGCATAAAACTCCCTCTCATTGGTGGTATATCTCTTTTTAGCCTCGTTAAGCTTTTCACTGAAGAAAGCTACAGGATGGCCCTCCTGACTCAATACTCCACCTATACCTACGCCAGAGGCATCACATACTACGTCAAAAACCCTACCAAAATCTGGCAAAGCAAGAACTTGAGCATGTGTCAGCTTATCCTTCACCTCGGTAAAGGCCCTTGCAGCTGACTTAGACCAAACAAACTCCCCTTTCTTCATGCTATCAGTAATGGGAGCCATAATGGTACTAAAGCCTCTGATAAACCTCCTATAGAAGGTAGCTAATCCATGGAAACTACGCACCTCATGGATAGTAGAAGGTTCAGGCCACTCTGTAATTGCCTTTACCTTCTCAGGGTCTGCAGAAACCCCATCCTTGGAAACGATAAATCCAAGAATATCACGGAGTCACGCACAAAAGAGCACTTCTTTAGGTTCACATACAACTTCTCATGTAAAAGAGCTGCCAGAACCTGTCGCAAGTGAGATAAGTGCTCCCCACGAGTGGGGCTATAGATGAGTATGTCATCGAAATATACGACAACAAACCTACCAATAAACGGACGAAGCACCTGGTTCATGACTCTCATGAACGTGCTCGGGGCGTTGGATAGCCCAAAGGGTAGGACTAACCACTCATAAAGCCCATCCGATGTCTTAAAGGCAGTCTTCCACTCATCTCCCTCCCGGATACGAATCTGATGGTATCCACTCCGTAAGTCAATCTTTGTGAAAAACTGAGCTCCAACAACCATATCTAGCATGTCATCAAGTCTAGGGATAGGAAACCTATACTTGACGGTGATCTTGTTGATAGCTCGACTATCACAACACATCCTCAAACTGCCATCAGCCTTTGGTGTGAACAAGGCTGGTACAGCACAAGGGCTAAGACTCTCTCTCACAAATCCCTTACTCAACAACTCCTCAACCTGTCGCCGCATCTCTATCTGCTCAGTAGGATTCATCCTATAATGCGGCAGGTTAGGTAATGAAGATCCAGGGACTAAGTCTATAGCATGCTGGATGTCCCTAAGAGGTGGCAATCCCTGGGGTAGCTCATCGGGCATGACATCTGCAAACTCATCAAGAATCTGTTGAACATCCCTAGGAAGCTCAGTACCCCTCTCTACGGGTGTGTCTCTAACCTCTCTAGAGATTTAGACTCTAAGGCACATCTCTCAAACTCATTCTTCTTCAAAACATGGAGAGATTTAGTTGGTTGTGTAGGTACGCTGTTGACCTTCGCCTCACTTCTGGGAATCTCACGAGGTCTACTAGGTTGCAAAGTGACCCTCTGCCCATTATGCATAAACACATAAGTGTTCTGTCTCCCATAGTGAGTCACACTGCGGTCATATAACCAAGGTCGCCCTAGGAGTATATGAGCAACATCCATGGGGAGGACATCACACCATACACTCTCCTCGTAACCTTCTAGGTGGATCGGTACAAGACATCTATGAGTCACAGGAATAGACGTCTTGTTGACCCAAGCAACACTATAAGGGTGTGGATGTGGTTCAGCCTTTAGCTTCAATCGCGCAACTGCGATCTCGGCAACCACATTAAGACAACTACCCCCATTAATAATGACCTTAGACGACACTCCCCCAACCCTGCTGAAGATATGGAAGATAGAAGTTCTCCTCCAATCTTCCTCCCTCACATGAGTATACATGCATCGCATGACACTCATCTGACGACCAGCCATCTCTAGGCTCTGCTCCGCCTCGTCGTCCAATGCATCATGTGAGCTAAACTCATCAACTACGGGAATGTCATCCTCTCCCTCTGGAATAGCTCCAATATGGGTCACACTCTTCTTCTTCTTCGGGCATTCAAATGACCTATGCCCTGGCTCCTGGCAATAGAAGCACTTAAGAGTGGAGGTACCTACTGGCTGTCTAATAGGGGCACTCACACTGTTACTAGATCTAGTACTCCCCTGAGGTGCGGAAACTGTCCGACTCTGGGGTGCGGCCCGACTCACTGTCTGACTCGAGTATGAAGCACTCCTCTGTTGGGAGGGGTCCTTCAACCGATACTCATGCTCTAATGCGACCTGAAAAATATCCTCTAACGTGTTCATCTGATTAATGAGCACATGCTGTCTAAGCTCTGGTCGCATATTATTGTGAAACTTAACGAGGGTCATGCGAGTCTCCTCCTTAAGATCACACCTATGGAGCAATTCCCGAAATTTGCTGATATACTCAGCAAGAGGCATAGTACCCTGGTAGAGGTTATCAAACTGCTCCATCAACCTATCCTTATGTCCCCTAGGCAGGTAGTACCGAGACAAGCGCATCTTCATCTCAACCCAATGCCTAATAAGCGGCTGTCCTGTGCGCTCGATATCTCTCTCAACACTGCTCCAAAAGATGTTAGCTTGCTTTACAAGCTTCATCTTGGCAAACCTAATCCTATACTCATCACTCATCTGATGCCAATCAAAGAACTTCTCCATACTGGCTAACCAGTCAGAGAACGCATCTGGGTCAAACCTCCCATCAAACTCAGGGGCATCTACCTTAATCTTCGACACATCGTGTCGCCTATAATCGTATCGATCATAATCCCTATAATTACGGTACCCCTCATCCCTCTCATGATCCCTGTAAACGTGCTCACGTTCCCGACGTGGAGGTGGATCGAACACCTCTTTGTCACGATTTCTCTCTCGATTCTCAACAATGACTGGTTCTAATGTATCTATCCTAGCATGTACTTCATTAAGCTTAGTTTCCAACTTAGCATCCATAGCTTCCATTCTAGTGGTGAGTGTCTGTATACCCTGTAAAATTTGAGCCATAGTCGGCTCAGGGGGTCTGTGCTACTACCACTACGTGTACCTACCATGATGTACTTAAATGCAGAAGCTGAGATAAGACAGTAATTAATTAAACAATTAAACTATAATTCGACGACAGATATTATCACTAATCCCAATGGAATATAATAAACGTGACAGAAAATTTGCAACTAATATGGAATACTTATGCAACGAAGAGAATAAATCCACGCAAATACGCTAGGAGAATTAACTACTAATATTATGAATTAAATATTCTAATAATATGGATAATGAACCTAATATTTAAAACAAAAAATCTTTTTTTTAATGAACCAAAACTAATACTTAATTAAGTAAATAAAACAGATGGGGCTCAAAAATATTACTCGAGGCTGATTAAAATGTTGGGTCTGGTAACTCAACGTCAATGAAATGAAACAAAACAGGGAACATGATGTGTATATATATGAATGGGTGTATGTATATATGAGATAGAGATAGATACGGGTTACCTTTTTGTTTCTTACACACAAATCAGTTGGAAAGCAACTGATGTTCAGAGGAGATGTCGTGACCGTTGTCGACGGTGTATGGCTAGTCACTTCCGGCGAATAGATGTGGAATCCGACAAACAGTAGCGTGCCAAAGATGTGTTTCTGTCTGCTTCTTTCCTTGTCTGCTTCTTCTCTTCTTGTTGTGGATTCAATCTGACTTAATAGTACTGATTTGTGAATGATGGAGTTGGTTTATGTAATTGGATCGGGTAATACAAAAATTAGGGTTCTACGTATTGGGGTTTTGGTGGATGAACAGCGGCGAAATTGAGGCTGTGGGCTGGTGGTTTTATAAGCAGCGAAATGGTGTTTTGTTCGGGTATTTATGGTGGAAATGAACAGTAACAGTGGTGAACAGTGATGCTGATGAACAGTAAACACGGCAATGAACAGTAAAAACGATCTGATGAACAGTAAAATTGTAGGAATTCGGCTCTGATGCCAATTTGATGTAGGACAACGGGTAAAAACAATGAATAAAGCAGAGATTATATGTATATCCCAAGAACAATCAATTTTATTCTCAATAAAAAGGATATAATCAAAGCGTGCCTCGAAATGTATCATCTTCGGTCTATATATACCGAATAACAAACCCAAAGTCAAAAGACAAATCCCTAAACATATGGGATCATATAAAATCAAATCACAAAATCAAATCACAAGTAATAAAGTAAATCCCTAAACATATGGGATAATATCAAATCATATCTCTAGAGATACTATGATGAGATGGTCCCTATCACTTACTGTCATCGATACTAATAAAATCAAATTATTGCTCTGCTTTAATTATCCACCCTTTAGGATCAGTACCATCAAACTTAGGGAATTCCAATTTAGGGGTTGGATTAAACAGCTGATGAGGCCTGAATGGAATGATGGGCTGTTTGGTGGGTTGAAGTTTGAGTAAGTGAAAATGGGTGAGGACTGAGGCATCATAAAATTGTTATGGGAGGTATATAGAGTTGTTGGTGACCATTAAAGGCAGTATGATTTGGCGTGGCTGATGGATTAGGAGTGAACAGTGGAGGTTGGTTGGATGGTGTAGTATTGTAAGTAGGTGGGGCAAAATAAGGTTGTTGATGGTTGGGTGGAGCAAAATAGTGCATCTGGGGTTGTGACTGTTGAGTATGATGAGAAAGAGGAGGATTAACATGAAAATTAGTAGTGGGTATAGTTATAGTAGGAGGAGAAGAGAGAGGTGGAGTTACCGGAACTGTAGTATGAGGCACGAGGTTGAATGCAGATCCCGGTGTATTTGAAGAATCACCACTAGGAAGGATCGGACGGCTGGTATTGTTGTCATCCTCTTCAACTCGATCAGGTGGTTGCAACTTTAGAAGGAGATGTTTCAATTCCCCCAAGGTGTGATCCACCTTTTCCATTCTTACTTCAAAACGCTCCATACGTAGATCCATATCAGAAAACCTCTGAATATGATCCTCCTTCGTTTTTTCTAAACCTTCAGTAATCTCGTTTAGTTTCAGCTCTTGACCTCCCAACCTTTCATCTAAAGTTCTCATTCTCGTCGCTTCTGCCATCAATCGAAGCCAAGGATTAATGGCTCTGATACCACTTGTAATACTCTTCATAGGAATGAAAGAAACCAAACGAAAAATAAAGTAAACAGAGACAAGTAAATGGAAGGAAAGACACTAAAACTCCATTAAAATGAAAGAGAGACTCCGAGTTACAGAAAGGTAAAATGAAAAGAGAAAACATTCATCATTCAGCCTGCCCACACATTGGTCATTCTCCTCTACTTAACTCGACATGATTACACGTGTCACTCTCCCATTGGTGGCTTCTAAAACAGAATGAAGGCACGGGATCCTAGATAGATGCTCTACTCCAACATATAAACGACATCTTTTGGTTTAACTTAAATGAATAAACAATTACAGAAAATTGTAATTGACCCGCTAAAATAAAGTTTGATTTCGTAATATCCTTGTGACAAAATTTAGTTGATATTTTTTGGCTGCATGTTCTTGGCTTTAGTTATTTTCTTAACGTTCTTGGTTTGGTTTGGTTTGGTTGTATATTACATTATTACTAATACTTTTTTCTTAAAATATTTGATCATAATATTATATAAAATAAAATATTTTATGTGATAAAAGAATATTTTTTATTATCATCACCACCAAAATTACAATCCTAATGTTATTAATTCAAGTGGTTTTATAGAAGTAATTCTATCTATATTGAGGAAAATTATCACATTATATTCCTGTTTAGTGTTTATAATACATAAACATAAGGCAGTTATGTATCTGTTGCATTGAATCGTTGAATCAAAATCTCTGGTATGTCTTGTTATATTCACTGTGACGTTTATACTGAGTTAATAATAAAACTTAAGCAACTTTTCTTCTTCAATCGCAAACCTGTTAGCATCTCCTTCTTGTCATTAGGTGCTTTTGCAAAACATGATTCAGTATATGAACTAAATGCCTTTCCTGATTCTAGATTTGCTGTAGTTAGTATTATAACTTAAACTGTTGCAGATGTCAGTCGCAATCAAGAAAATACTGTATGCCTCTGATACAAGGGACTCTGAAGTTGCAGAAGCTCAAGAAGACGTAAGGCAAAGTACAGATGTTGAAGGTGGTAGTGATGGAGAAAATATCAGAGACAACTAACCAGAGTAAACATAGTTCTTGAATGCAAGATCCTAGTAGAGCATTCTAACCTGACAATGTGTAATAAGACTCTATCTTGCTGATTTTCCCCAAGTTCCTGAAGTGAAAATTGTTCAACAAAGTGCCACCAGATTTGGAACAAGTGGTATGTTCTTGATGATTTGTTCAAGTAAAATTGAACTTCGAGGTTTGTTCTGTGTGATATTGTATTTTTCTGTATAGTTACATGGTCGAATAGCAATTGTAAACTATTATTGTATTACTTTTTAGTCATTGTTGACTTTAAGTTATCTAGTTTTCTTTCCAAACAGATTCACAATTCACGTATAGCTTTCATGTATGTATTGAGATTGAGTCGAGGAATGCGTATAGCAAAATAAAAAAAAATTAAAAAAGGTTTTACCGCTGCCGGGAGTTGAACCCGGATATGTGGTTAGATAAGATTTCCATATTGCCAGTGCTACAGCGGAAGATTTGATGATAATGTAGTACTTAATTACAGTCTATTTAGTAGAAAATTAAAAAAAATGTACATTTGACAGATGGATTTTTTTTTTCTCTATATATTTACTCATTTACTAATAGATAATATAACTCTGTTTTGTAATGCTATGAAGGTACATACACTAGTTTTTCAATATTTTTCCGTTCAGATAAGCAGCTCGGATCATCATTAAGAAATATAGCCATCTTTTCGACATGAATGTTAAGAAGTAATTATTTTAAATTAGCTCCTATAAAGAGAAAATGATTGCTCATAGACCAAAATCAAGCTAAACTAATCACCTAAGCAGATAGAGAATTCCATCAAACAAACTAAAAACATCTACAACTCATCACATTATTCCGGCATAACTTTTACATCAAAGTTGTGACTGTCCACACCTATACACTATTTCTAAATAAACTTCACACCTTGACAGTAATCTTTACCCTGAGAAAAATTACTAATACTAAATAGAATATAAATGAAAACAAGGGACTAAAGTTGCTTCTAAAAACGAGAATTGGGATATAACTGGAATTTTGAAAACCTCTTCAAGTTGCACCGAATTATAGTGTTTCAACAAATTGGGTGCAACTTTCGGCATTTTCACTAAAGTAGTGCATCTCTTAAAGTTGAGTTGGAATCACTGACAGCAAAATAGTGTATAATTTGACAAAACAATAATTTATGGATAAAGAACAATAATTTGACAAGATTAAGAAAAAACTCTGCTCAGCGCAACATGGTATTTTGATTCCAATTCTTTGCCTTAAACCAAATAAAATTGCAACTTTAGATACCACTTTACACATTCCATTACCCAAGTAGCGAAAGCTAGATAATTTTTAGCTAAATTAAGGTGGACATAATTTAATTGTCTTCGTCTTCTTCTTCACCATCCTCATCATCGCCATCTTCCTCGTCATCATCTTCAGATCCTTCGCTGCCATTTTCCTGCTACAGAACATCTTTATTCAGTCACCATATATAAACTAGTAGCTTCAAGCACAAAAGTCATAAAAGTGAATATATAAAATTTGGCCAGGGCAAGATTAAGTTTCTCGCTACACAGCCGCACCAAAATGATACTCCCTCCGTCCCTTTTGATTCTTAACATTTCACTTTTTCAAAACTTTCTGGCACGCATTTTAAGGTGCATTTTAAGGATATTTAAATAACTTTTTTTTAAAATTTTCTTTTTCTGTATAAAAATTTAAACATTAAATTTTTATACAAAAAAAGAAAATTTTAAAAAAAAGTTATTTAACTATTCTTAAAATGCACCTTAAAATGCGTGCCAGAAACTTTTGAAAAAGTGAAATGTTAAGAATCAAAAGGGACGGAGGGAGTAGCAAATAAGCATATGTGAATCGTATTGGTAGAGAAAAAATCTGAAGCAACTTACTACAACAAAACTAACAGGGTCGGTGCAATCAATATTAGAATTTGAAACAACAATACTAATTGCCGATTATAAAAATAGGTTTAAATGCTCCTAACATTGACATAAACAGTTTAGTAACCTGTCACATAAGTATACACATATTCACATATATATATATATGTTCTCAATTCTGTCGGGAAGGTATCACTGAATTTTTTTGTTCTGGGCACTAATTTGAACTAAGTAAAGTTTGCAGTTTCTCCAGATTATGACTGAGCATCCTTTTGATAATGGTTCTAACAGATTCGAAATAGACACTATAAACTCTCAAGTCTCAACCCAGCTCACATACCACCTTTGATAGATACTGCTTATCAACTATAGCCCGGAAAAACAAAACTAGATGTTGCTTCAGAATAGTTTAAGCTATGATCCGCATTTTAAATCACAATTTGGCAACTTATAAGTTTTAAACTGTGTGCCTATATTTTACACACAGACATGCACATAGAAAAAGTTTCTGTCCAGTGCAAAATGTTCAGACAAAAAACCAATTTGGCTCCCACCGACTCCAAGAACTTAGACCTAGTCATCCAGTATGTACAACCACAGCATGTAGCTCTTATAAAGCACATAATTTGATTTTTTGCTTCAGAAGATTTTGAAGATTTTTTTATTAACTATCTAGAATGCATAAACTAATAAGGATGCATAGTTACATGAGGTGCCTGTTTAACAACTCCCGTAACTGATGAGATAAAAGTTGTATGTTAGATGGTGAACTTATTTAACAGAGAAAGCACCGCCAAAGACATCTTTAGTATCCGATATAGTAATATTTTTATGACAGCATCAGTAATTGTATGTTACCTCTTCATCACCTTCAAACTCTATGTGATCAGCCTCCTGTTACAAGTAGTGGCATTTAGTAAAATCATATAGCTTGTAATAATCCAAAAAAAACAAAAAAGAGTGAGGGCATTTACTTGGTTAAAATAATTCAGAGGATTGGGCCACAATTCTTCCCTAATTAACTCTGCAATCTGCAGCACGAAAGAATTCATCTCTATGCATGAGTACTTTTAAAGTTTTGTGCTTCAAAAACGGTAATTAACTTCATCACGTAAGTAAATCTCGAGTGCAGACTTTTACCTCATCAGGAACCTCATTCACATTATCTCTGTGCTCAGTTTCACTAAACCAGCTAAAGAAGCTGCATTTACAATATTAAAGAATTACAAACTTGAATAGGAGCCCATATACTTTCTGGGTCATTCTAAAATTTTTTTAAATGCCAAAAAAAAAAAGAGTTGCTGAATTTGTACATGATGATTATGAGGATGCACATTTTTTTTATAAAACCATCAGATGAATATGATCTGTAAAAGATAGGTCTATTGAATAGATACTTAAAGCCCAAACCAAGACTGTGCAACTAGTGTCAGAGCCACAAATATTTTCCTAGCGTAGTAGAAGATAAATTACATAAAAACTTATATATAAGAAGGAATACAAAAGAAAAAGTAAGCAATAGCACTAAGGTAAAAAAACAATGATTTCATCATATTCAAATTAATTAACAAAAAGACTAACAAAATCTGTTATATAAAAAAAGAATCATGTAATTAAAGAATCGCTAATTGCTATAACAAAATAAAGGGGAACTATTGCTGTTAGAAACACGCAGTGCATAGCGCGAACATACGTGCTTTTTTGCAAAAAAATACATAAACATAACGTGATAAATTTGTTGCTCATTTGTACAGTTAACAATTCGATATCATGCCTCTCAGTCTTAATCAAAACAACAATAGGTCACAGTCACTAGCGAATCACAAGTTATAGCGCTTTAAACAACAATGAAAGGAACTTAAATAACATAAACAAATCTTAAACTTTGAATTTTTAAGCATAAAATGATATAAGTAGTAGCAAAAGAAGCAATATTAACCTTTCATCATCATGAGGTCGTTTGTTCCCATTCTTATCATGAGCAACTCCATTCGCAAGGCCCTAAAGAATTGAAAAGATTCAATCTGCTGATGATAATGATAAAATGTTGAATAAAATATCTAAGCAAGTGAAGGAAGACATACCATTCCCTCTTTCCACTGAATTGATGTAGCAGTTATTTTTGTTGATCCTTCGTCGAGGAAGGTCAATGTCTTCGTAAGCTTTGAGTTTTCAAAGTAGGGATTTGGATTGAAGATCTTAAAAAGTGGGGAGAAAAACCACATTAGTTAATAATGTAAGCATAAGAAAATACAGAATAGAGTAGCAATAACGATATTGGAGACTCACGAATGAAATAGAGTAACCAGATTTCACATCTTTGGAATCTTCCACTTCAATGGAGCTCAAATACTTGAAGATCTAACAATAACAGAACGAACGGTATGGTCATCTTACTTAACAATTTGTAATTAAATCCATCAGGTGAAGGGAATAAAACAGATAAGCAACTCAGTTCAAGACTGGATTTTCAAAACTAATTATGGGGGAAGGGGTGGATAAGCTAACCTTCTCGTCTTCTTCACTCAGAAGTTCGCAGAGAGTAGGATGACTCTGAAACTGCATGATAAAAAGAAGACAAATTAGACAAATAAATTGTGGACAATGACAAAGAATTTCAACACAGCTACAGTAATTTATACTATAACATGTGTATATAAGAGGAGTAGGTAGGTTTACGAACAGCGGTGAACCAGAAGTCAGGAATGCTTTTGATGACTTTATGTCGCTTATCATAGACAGGTTTACGAACTTCGTTATACTTCTGTTCAACTTCCAAGACTTTATCACTTTGTTCGTCATTGATCTGAAGAAGAAAAACAGCAAAAAAAGTATCAACATAAAAGTTCTTATTCCAGTTGCTGCAGATGTATAGTTAAGCAATTTGACATCCGAGCTTCGTGCACTAAAATAATAGTGAGGAAAACATTCTTTTGGTGCTGAGACGCATCTATTTTAAAAGTTTCAGTTAGAAGGAGGGGGAGGGCATAGTATTCTTAGTAATAAATACATCACACAACATTATATTGCACAAATAACGGCAGTTTTGTAGATCCTAGCAATGTTTGATGATTCAAAATCACTTTGCCACAAAAAGTAAGTATCCAGCAAACAAATTTGATCTTTGTACCTAGAAACACAACATTATATTGCACATATATAACGGTCGTTTCAATAAGGTAGACTGGTAGTATCAAAGCACTGTAGCATGGTAAATCATGTATCATTAATAACTTGTCGTGCAACACTAATATCCACCTTGTCATGGGCATGTGATACTGAAAAAGCATATTCACATGACATACATCGCAATGTTGTCGGGGTTCATACAAGAATTTTAAACATCTAACTATTCATACATGCATCACAAGTGAAACGGAATAAAAAAGTTCCAAAGAAAATCCAAAAAATCGAAGTAAACAAGAAAATCGAAACTTATTCAAAGCTCAACTTCAATTATTTTACATATGGCAAATTTGGAAACAAAACAAAGGGAAGAATGGAATATTCGAGAACATATACTTATTGGAGCTCATCTTTGATCAGAGTGCAACATAGTATCGAATCATAAAGTGGGGGCAGGGAAGTATTCACAATTTCACATTAATAAATAAATCAGACATAATTATATTCCCCACATAACAGCAATTCAATAATGTCTAGCTGTTCGAAAATTCAATCATCTAGCTACAAAAAGAAATTATCAACTCCACTCTCCAAACAAGTTTGACAATTCAATCATCGAGCTACAAAAAGAAATTACCAACTCCACCCTCCACACAAATTCCATCCATCAAATCGAGAAATTAACAACATAACAAAAACAGCACAAATTCACATCACAATCACAACATAACATCTCAATCTCAACATACGATGCGAAAACTCGAAAACGAAACAAAAGGGGTGCCAAGAATTGTGTTAAATTATACCTTCTCCAGCTCATCTTGGATCTCTTGCAACTTCTCAATAGAAAGAACAAGCTCAGCATCAATTTGGTCTGAAACATCCTCTTCACCCACCTTCACTTTCTTGCCCTTATCTGCTACCATCTTTTTTATTGAATTGAGGGTTTTACCTGCTGAAGATAGAAAGATACAGAGAGAGTTGTGTGTATAGATGTGAAGTTTTATTTAGGGTTTTAAGGGGGTGAGGGGATAATAAAACAAAGGTGTTAGGGTTTTGGGGAGACTTACCCTCGATCCACTATCTGGTTGTGTTGGCTTAGATTTTTAGCCCAACTGCCCTTTTTTTCCGTTTGTCAGAAAAAAAAAAGATTTATTTTTTTATTATAAAATTAATTATTGGTGAATTATTAAAGTTATTGTTAACATAGATATGAATTTACTGAAGTGTAACCGTGTGCTAGCAATTGTAAAAAAAAAAAAAAAAAACTATGCTTGATATTATTTAATATGTTGATAAAAAAAACATGTTTCAGCGTATGCACGTTGTTTTTAAATATTTTTTGATTTTTATATTTGTTGCATATTTACATTATTTACATATTTAATTTTATTACATTTTTTAATATTAGTATCAGCTAATTTTTTGTTTGTTATAGAATAAAGATTTGCAGCCAATTTTACAGGTTATATATAACGCATTATATTTGAAGGTTTAAGGTAATTTATAATATAATTTTACACTTATACTATATTATAATAATAGAAACATTAAAAGTTTGGTCGGTGATCGGTAATGTACTTTATGTTTTTACTTAATTACCCTTAATTATTTATTCTTTAATTAATTTACTTTATTTTGATACATACTTATGTTATTTAGTCATTTTTTACTTAATTTCCTTTATTCTTATTCAGTCATTCGACTCATTCTTTACTTAATTATCTTTAATTAGCTATTCTTTACTTAATTTCCTTTATTTTGGTACATATTTATTTAATTTAATCATTTTTTTACTTAATTTCCTTTATTTTGGTACATATTTCTCTTTTTTAGTCATTCTTTGCTTAATTTACTTTATTTTGGTACATATTTATCTTATTTAGTTATTCTTTACTTAATTTCCTTTATTTTGGTACATGTTTATTTTGTAATTACAGGAAATTCTATTTTGTAAAACAAAATAACGGTATTATAGTTTCTAATAACTAACCAATTATATATATATATATATATATATATATAATAATTAAATAATATCAACTAAAAATTTCAAACCTATAAAATTCATATTTTAAATTTTTTAATAATAAATTAAATAAAAATTAGAGAATTTATAAAAAATACTAGATTTTCTAGTTTGTATTGCAAAAAAACTATCTCTTTAAGTTTATTGCAAATATACTATCTAAATTGCAAATATATCCCAAATCTTTTATTTCCACCCCCATCCCACCGAACCGGCGACTACCCCACTGGACCGGCGACTACCCACCCGCCACCCCCGTCCCCCTCCGCCCCCTCCCCCGATATCCACCTCCGATCTCCACCTCCGATTTCCACCACCTCCCCGACTGACCTCTGATGCCACCTCCAACTGATGCCAACATCACCATCACTTCATCAGATCGGGGCCGCGGGCCTCTCCGTTTCCGACCAAAATCACTCAACGACGGTTGTTTAATGTTAAGCTTCCTCTTCGTTTCCGCCGCTTCATCAACGCCGTCACCATTGTCGGAGAACACGACGGCATCACTCGACGACGATTGTTGGATCAGGCTTGATGAGATATTACGAGATATAGATTAGTGGTTAACAATTAAGATGAGGTGTAGACTGAAGACCTTTGCTGCTTTAATTCTTTAATCAAACAATTTGGTTGAATTGTTTAACAACTGATTACATGCTGTGCTGCCAAGACGACCACTATCAGGACAAGACGTTGCAACACACATAGGCTCTTGCTGGGTGGCCTTCGGGCGCGTGCAACACACTCGCTGGCGGGCGGACCAAAATATTTCAGACACTTAATGCATAAGATAGTATTTTTGCAATTTTTTTAAAAAATTGGTATAATTGCAATTAAGATGGTAAAATTGCAAATAACTATTCTTAACAAAAGTAAAATTACAAAAAATTACTTTTATCAATTTATTTATCAAAAAATCTCTAAAAATTATATCTTATCAAAAAAAATTTGTATATCGCATAGGTTTTAAATAGTATATAATGAATTGACTAAATGCTAAAATTTGGAATAGCCAATACTAGGAGTCTAGGGACTAGGATGTATCTTGCGAGAAGCAAAGTTAGCCCAACAATTAATAGGCCCAATCATCACAACCAAAAGAATTGGACCAGCCTGACATCTCAAAATGTAAACAAATTTGAGATGGAATATCAATGATGGTAGAATTTGTTTTTCTTTGAAGGCAATCATATCAATGATGGTAGATTAAACAAGCTACAGTATTTAGCTATTTTAATAATTAGTCTCTCTTCTTTTTGTTGTCTTGGCAAAAAAAAACAACTTTTTCTTTGTGAAATTTCAAGAGAACATGGATTATTGACAATTATTTCAAAGTGGTAAGATCAAAAGTGTAAGATTTTCTAAACAGTAACTGGATAACTGTAGGGCCTTGAGTCTGAATATCAGATGCATACCTAACTAAACTACAGAGAATTGTCTGAATATCAGATGCATACCTAACTAAACTAAAGAGAATTGTAGGCTTTTAAGCAAGGCAATACTGGCCTTCTAAAAGCAGATTGCATGTTCCTAAAACTGATGACCCATAAAAGTTGAAGGAACATGATAAAATTATTTAAGTGTTGTTACTTGTTTAGACAAGACTCAAGAGGGGTCTACCGGTCTAGTTCTTGTTTTCCACTTTTTTAGAAGGGTCTAGATGAAAGTCTCTAAAGTCTTGTCTATTGACATGGTTAGTAGTTAGTTCGTTGAGTTCGTTATAAACAAGTTTATTTAGTGATAGTGTTAGTGCCCTAGAGACAATGTAGTTGTGCTTCTAGGAAAGACTATTTTGTTATGTTCCAACGATTATTTCTATATTGATTTATTATGTCTTTATTTACTGCGAAATAAATATTAGAATAATAAATGTTCTTGGAATATGTAACATGTATTCTATATCTTTAAGTATGTGACTTAAAAATGAGATTATATGAATAGTGTTTATATTCCTAAATATCCCTAATCGAGCATTAATAATATGGGACAATTATAATGCATAAAGATTAGTATGTTTGTTGACTGATGACCACATCTCATTGGTCATAGGTATAGTGATACTAAAGTCAAGAACATAGGTGCATGTAATATTCTACATGACACTGGATTGACCCACAGTGAGTTTCTACATGTTGATAATGTCATTAGAAAGACTCACAGTGATAATGGTGTAATGATCCTTAGACTTGAGATCATTATATATATTTCTATACGAGGATTAATATACTTTGACTACATTAAAAGTTACCTTTGACCGGGTGATGATAAAAGTGTACATCGGGTATATTATGAGACGTTTGAGAAATATGAATGATAGATAAAGGATTTAACCCTCCTATTATTAGGAGAGATATTATTGGCCTCTTGATTGAGTGAGATTATGAAAATGCATGGCCATGCTCAAATATTGATTTGTTTTTAATAATCTACTCATTGATCAAGGAAACCCGGATTAAACGTTGAAGAGGATGACTAATTATATGCCTCGAGTTTAATCTATAATATATGGTTAAAGGGATTATATTACACGGAAACATTAATCACGAAAGGTTTAATTGGATCACCAGTTAATTATTATTACTTGGGTAGCAATGATGTATTACTAGATGCCGCTCATTGTTTACAATTTTAATTAGGTATTAAAAGTGTTGCCAACGTAATAATAACCTATAGGGTCACACACAAAGAACGCTTGAAGGAGAAATAATTTAAATTATGAATTTAAATTAAATAAGTAATTTGTTCTATTTATAATGTTAATTAAGTTTGACTTAATTAATTAATTAAATAGAAAAAATGGAATTACTTTAACTAATTCCGAAATTAGTTATTAATTAATTAAGTGAGACTTAATTAAATAATAAATTGGAATTTCGGATTAGTATTAATTATAATTGGATTATAATTAGAAAACTAATTCTCTTCTCTCTATATATATCTCTTTATGGCTGATTTTACATGGTGATACAAGTTTTACAAAACCCTAGCCGTTCTTGAGAGAAAAAAAGAAGATAGAGAGAGAAACAGTTTTCGGGTGCTAGTACACATCAATCCTTCGAGAAAAGCGTTCGTGTGGATACCGGTAGAGCGTAGATCGCGAGAGCGGGATGCGTGGTGATTCAAGTTGCTTTGGACCTCCATCTGTCATCAACTGTTAAAGCTTCGTTTTAAGGTAAACGTTCATAACTACGAATTAAACGTCTTGTTTTGCATGGATCCTGCGATTGGGTTTCGATTTTATTGTTTTTATTATTGATTTCCGCTGCGTTTGATGCTCGAAACCCTTCAATGGCATCAGAGCTACTTGCAAAACGCTTTTAATTCGGTTATGTGTTTAATAGTTTTGGTGTATATAAACATGTATGTGATTTGCCATGTTTTTGTGATTATACGAGATGTGTATGTATATGTTTTGAACATATGATATATTAGTGGATTGTATAATCATGGGATGATTTTATAAATTGCTGAGTGTATATGATACATGCTTGTTCTTATTTTTGGAGATTGTATACGATACGATTTTCGAAAAATTGTGCAAATTTAGTGAAATTTGCGTACTGTGTCCGATTTACGCAAACGAGATATGTTTTCTGACTGGAATCGGGCCACTGAGCAAGACTGACAAAGTCAGGTTCGCATCTGTAAGCCGTTTGACATAGTTTACTGCCTGTAAACAGCGATTTATGGTTTTCAGAATTTGATTCTGATTTTCTGAAAATCGTTTTATGAGTTATAACTTATATGATTATATTGGATATGATATGTTGATGACGTTCATATATATATATATATATATATATATATATATATGATTTATGTTTGTTCTTGATATGGGGATTGTATACTATACGATTTCTGTATACGCTGTTAAGATTCGGTGAAATCTGTGTCTAGTGTCCGATTTTCGCAAACGATATGTGTTTTCTGACTGGAAACGAGCGTCTGAACAAAACTGATAGCAGAGCTATCATCGACTCGTCTGTAAGGCGTTTGACGCCGTTTAGTGACTGAAAACGGCGATTTATTGTTTTCAGAATTTGATTCTGATTTTCTGATTTTTGCGTTATATGATTTCTTTGATTGGATCATCTGAAATATGATATCGTTTAACATGATTAGATAATATGACATGTTCTTTAATTGTTACTTGAGCATGGTGGATGGTTATGGCCTTGAGACCCATAGGATAGAGGTTTTTGTTTATGGTTTGGTTTCTAAATACGACTTGCATGTCGTCATTCCTTGTAATGATTAAATCTCTAATATAACTCGAGTTCTCCTTGTAATTACATTAGTATAGTTGTTTTGTTTATGTAATGTACATGAAGACATGAAGACAAGCAAGCAAGGAGGCGATCCAAGAAGACAAGAAGAATGAAGACATGTAACTGTATTTATGTTTTTACCACCATAGATTGACCTTGATCCTTTCATTAGCTTAAAAGGATCATATAGGATAAAGGCCATAACCAATCACGTTTACATACTGCACTTTACATATGATGTATGAATGTATGTGTAGAATACATAGAGATGCGTGCTTTAATTAGATTAATCATGTATGATTGAATGTATTAGATACATCACCCATGCCATGCTTGCTTAAACAAGATAAAATCTGTAACGACTCGAGATTTTATAATTAAACATAATGATCATGAGATTTCTGTGTTTACGAAACACGGAATTAAATACGAATTTTCAATGATTTTGATATGGGGAGATTTTGTTAATAACGGGCCATGCCTGTAAGGAAGTCGGGTATTAAGTGATACCATTGTGTCTTCTCCGATAACCTGGAAATCAAACCATTGATGAATCTTGATTTGAAGTATTTAATTCAAGGAAAAATTGGGAATCTCTTTATGATGGGATCATGGTCGTTTTAACTAAAACCCCTAAGAAAAATATTAAGTTTAAGATGCCTTCCAATGGGAAACACTCGTCAAGACCTAGATCGACAAAGGGTAGGTGCGCCAAAGCGGAGTACCCTCATTTATCTTGGTAAGACGCGATCGAGTAAGTTAGTGATACTTAACTGTTAGACCATTGGGTTCGACTTAATGATAAGTGGATTTTATATCCACTTGGAACATTCTAAATCGGCTTAAATTGATTGTTTTGGACTCAAGTTTGTGTAGTTTTGATGTGTTTTGTGTAGTTGTGCAGGTTTCCAAGAATATCTAAGCTTTTGTCGTTTTTGGAGATTTAATTGATTAAAATTCGGATTTTCCGGGAAGGCTGCGCAGCTTATACTGTTTTGGCCATATCTGGAGTTCTAGAAGTCCGTTTTCAGCGATCTTACTGCCCACGCGAAGCTTGAGAGATTTTCTACAACCTGGAAAAGGAAACAAGTGCAAGAAACGTACTGATTAAAGGCACGCACGTAATCTTAATTAAAGAAGGCTGGGAATTTACTGTTTTGCCCTTTTTCTAATTCTAATTGTATTCTGGGCAGTTTTGGGTACCTTCTTTAAATCCTAATTGTAATAGAAGGCAATATCTTGCTGGGCAAGATTTGTAGAGCCTATATAAACACATCCTACCATTGTAAATTATAACACTTCATAGCTTTTAATCGTATTAAGGTACTTTCAATCTTCAATTCTTTCTTCAATATTATGTTTTTATTCATTATTATTTTGTTTTCTTCTTTAATTATGTGTAACTAATTCTCTAATCTGAGGATTGGGTAGTATTCCTTGGTATTCATGCATGCTTGATTACGTGATTTTCTGCTTTGCTGATCTGTTAATGAGATCTTAACACAATTAGAAGAGTAGCTAACTTTTGATTGTATTCTAGGGATTGTAATAAGCTCGGGAGAGAAGTTGCAATCTTAGTACATGATTTAATAGACATAATTTGAATATTAGATCGGGAGATTAATAGGAGAATTGTGAGACATATAATTCTTGGCATTTAACAGTTTATAGATATACTTTGATTGTATCACGGGAGTGACAATTAGGGTGTAGCTGTAGGCACTATATTGTAACCTGGGAGGGTGCAGTATAACTTTAGAAGAATTGTTTTCAGCAAGGTAGGAACACAGATATCACATTAATATTGAGCATGTATTGAGACCAAGTGAAGAACCCCAGTTCTTAGATTGTTTTCCCATATATTTGAATCTCAGTTTAAAGTCAATTCTTAGTGCTTATAATTAGTTCTAGTTTAATTTAGTTTATAAACAAACCAAACATTCTTCTACACTTCTAAATTGTGAGAGATAAGAAACTTGAACTTGATATTACATTCAGTCCTTCCCTGCGAACGAACACACAAAAATACTACTAACAAATTGGCGCCGCTGCCGGGGAAGGCAGTATAGTTGAGTTTAGGTTAATTGTTTCTTATTGTTTAGATTTTATCTTTGTATATATTTTTCTTTTCTTTCTTTTGTGTTTCTTTCTTTGGAGTGTCTACAGGTTCTTTGAGGTAGACAACTTAAACAGGTTTTGAGGAGAGAGACTAGATGGAGTACAATTTTGGTTGGAACAACGCTCAGAATTTCTACAACAGTCAGGAACGATATCAAGACTTCAATCCTTACCCACAATTCAATGCTTATGAGGATTGTAATGCATATCAGGTGAATTCGTTCTATTCTGAGAACTCATTTTATGCTCCATATGCCCCTAGCAATGATTATTCATATTCGTTTGAAAATCAATATCATGATGATGTTTATCCATATATGTGTAATGATGTTGATACGAGTTTAACTCAGTCTAATCCTTCTTTACTTGCTGATTGGGAGATTGCGCTGAATAAAATTATTCAAGGAACTCAGTCTAATCCTCCTTTACTTTCTTTGGGAGTTGTTGATGAACCAACTTTAGAGATTGCTAGTGATAATGATATTCCATGTGATTCAATAGCTTGGTACGAGGAGAATGCTAAACTAAATAATTTTATTTGGGAAGTTCGAGCAGTGTGGTATGAAGGTTGTTATAGAACTCCCCCTTGTGTCAATTTTCCTCTATGCCATGATTCTTGTTTAGCAATTGATGATAATGTTGTGTCTGATGAGTCTACTTGTGTAGTTGATAATTGTCCCATGCGCATTAATGATAATTTGGATGCAATTGAAATTCTACCAAATCTAGAAAATTTTGAGCTTAATACATTGGTAGACGAGATTAAAATTGATGAGTGTCCAATTATAGAAGAGAAGGAAGTTAAGATTGAGGAAGTTGAAAATCTTGCTTTAGAGTATAAGGATCCGATTTGGGAGGAGTATATGAGTCGTACTTATAATGATTATTCTGACGACTTTTCTAGCTATTTTGATGTTTCCAAGTCTCTTGAGCATGATAGGTTCTTGAAAGTTTTCGTACCTTTCAATGAATCTAAGGTTTATTTGCACAATATGCTTATATTAGAAATTCGTAGATATGTGCATCTGTTTGCTTTTTCTGTTCATTGAAGTTTGCAGGTAGAAATACGTCAAGCTATTGACGTTAAAGAAGCGCTTCGTGGGAGGCAACCCACGCATTAGTGTAGGAAGAAAAAAAAAAAAATTTTTGAGTGTTTTCAAAAAAAAAAAAAAAAAAAAAAAAATCGAATTTTCAGTGTGTAACGCAGGCTGCGCCTGCGTTACTGCTTTCAGGGCAGGTTGCAGGGGTGTAACGCAGGCTGCGCCTGCGTTACTGGACTTGAAGCAGCCTGCATGGCTGTTGCGCAGACTGCGCATGCGCGTCTGGTGCTGGAGCAGGTTGCCCCTCACGCTGGCAGTTGCGCGTGGAAGAAAAAAAAAAAAAAAAAAATCAGCGTGGTCTCTTCTTCTGTCTGTGTGTTGTACCTGTTTATATATATATATAAAAGTTTTCTTCCACCCCCATTCTATTTATACCCCTATTTTACCTAATTCTTTTCCTATTTCAATTCCAAAACCACCCATCTTTTCTCCAAAAATTCTAAACCTATTTATATTCTAATTATTATTATTATTATTATTATTATTAATAGTTATTATTATTATTATAGTTATTATTTATTATTATTATAGTTATTATTATTTATTAATATTATTATTATTTTCTTATTTATTATTATCTTTATTATTATTATTATTATTATTATTATTATTATTATTATTATTATTATTATTTGTATATACCCACCTATACATACAAATCCAATTCCTCTTCTATTTTATTTTAATCTCTAAAAATTCAATTCTAAAGAGGAATTTATTGCAAGTTCACCTCTTTGATTCGTATTGGGTAAATCTTTTTCTCTAATCTTATTACGAATTTGTGTTCTTGTCAATGGGATTTTGTAGTGTTCAGGCAAGGTGGCCAGACTATGGAGCTCGTATGCAGTATCCTCCGCCAGATTCATCCGAGGAGGAGGACGAGTAGGTATGTTTTCTGCTATCCCTTGTATTATTTCCATTCAATGCGGACATTGAATATTTTAAGTTTGGGGGTGGTTTGAGGGATATGTAGTTGTTGTTGTATTAATTGTTCATGTAGGATTTCATGATTTGCATATTAGTAGTAGTAAATTATGCATATTTGTTCGTGTTATCTACGTTTGTTTCATATAGGACATTCTGTTTTTATTTTTTTCGTATATCATGTGAGTTCATAATAGTTTGCATTTGCACCCATGCTTGATAGGAATTTTGTGTTGTTGACGCTTTTGATTGAGAAGTGATATGCTTTGTTCTTGTGCACACACATACACTAGTAAGTTGAAGCTAGTAGACTTATTGAATGTTGTAAGTAATTAGAAGAACATGAATATGTGCAAGATGATTTAGTTTGCATGCTTTGAATACAAGTTGGTGCGTTAGAGAGATTTTTGCTTGGGATTGAGTATGTTTTTCCACCAAGTGAGTTTTTGAGCCATATTGCATATTTTTTGCAATTTATTCGTTTGCTTGAGTGTCCACGGATTGTTTGCATTGCTAGCAGTTGTTTGAGGTCTTTCTTGAAACGCATGACATTATTTGACGATTAAAATGATAAAGGCATTTAGGAATAACCGCATACTTTCCCATATTACCACACCATGTTTACATGATCAATTAGTTAACCCGTTGAGCTTAATCCTATTTTTTCGGTGACATACCACATTACTTGCCTAGACCTTTTTCTTGTATTGGCCGTACATTAATTTGAACCCACATTGTCAAAGGCTAGTATAGTGCTTAAGGGAGTAATAAGGTGTGCAAGGAGGGGTTTATTGTCGGTCATACTTTTGGGGAAAATATTGAGATTGGGTTTGGTTGTTACTTGATAGTCGGCATATGTAATAAATTGTGGGATCATTGTTATTGTTTATATTATTGTTTTATTTAGCTCTCGGAAAAAAAAAAAAAAGAAGAAAAAAAAAAGAAAAAAAAAGAAAAAAAAAGAAAAAAAAAGAAAAAAAAGAAAAAAAGAAAAAAAAAAGAAAAAAAAAAGAAAAAAAAAAGAGAAAAAAAAAAAAAAAGAAGGAAAAAAAAATATTATGAGAGCATGTTTGTGTTTGTTGTGATCCTACTTTAGTCGACTAGTCGAGTGTCTTAGTAAAATTTATGTGGGGGGAAAATAGAATGTTGTGTATGATTTATTATGGTACTTACTAGCTTTTGACACTTCACCTGTTTTGGCTTATTTGACATACCTTGTCCCTAGCCCACATTACAACCCAATTAAAGACCTTTTGATTATCGTCATTGATGTATGTTGTGTTAAGAGTTAGATTGATACCAAATGTCAAGCATGTTTATGATTTTGTTGGAATTGAGTGATACACTTACCCTTGTTCTTGAGTGAATATTCTTTTGTGAGTGGATTGTGAGTGTTTGCTTATTTTTGCGTATGAGATCCCGAGTTTTGTCTCAAAGATGTGCTCTTGTAGGCTTATGCATGTTTACTAACTTATTCTTACACTTGACATGGGCTTGTGAGAACTTATGCATGTTCATTGAGTAGACTATGTGAATACTTGCACTTTCGACACCAAGACATTGCGTATTTACTTTGATTCTTAAGTTGATATGGCATGAGAGGATTTGAAGGTATGGTAGGCTAGATTAATTGAAATTTTCATAGTAGTTGCATTCATGCATTGCATTGCATTAGGTTAAATGGATTTTGTGGGTACATTCGCTATAGGCCCTCACGAGACCTTACTCGTCCACTAGGGCTGCCTAGGGGTTTAAAGGGCTTGTTGCATATGCCAAATGCAACCGTGATCACCTACGGAAGTGGTACTAATTAGGTAGTTATAATTGTTTATGCTTGAGGACAAGCATCGGTTTAAGTTTGGGGGTGTTTGATAAGTGGATTTTATATCCACTTGGAACATTCTAAATCGGCTTAAATTGATTGTTTTGGACTCAAGTTTGTGTAGTTTTGATGTGTTTTGTGTAGTTGTGCAGGTTTCCAAGAATATCTAAGCTTTTGTCGTTTTTGGAGATTTAATTGATTAAAATTCGGATTTTCCGGGAAGGCTGCGCAGCTTATACTGTTTTGGCCATATCTGGAGTTCTAGAAGTCCGTTTTCAGCGATCTTACTGCCCACGCGAAGCTTGAGAGATTTTCTACAACCTGGAAAAGGAAACAAGTGCAAGAAACGTACTGATTAAAGGCACGCACGTAATCTTAATTAAAGAAGGCTGGGAATTTACTGTTTTGCCCTTTTTCTAATTCTAATTGTATTCTGGGCAGTTTTGGGTACCTTCTTTAAATCCTAATTGTAATAGAAGGCAATATCTTGCTGGGCAAGATTTGTAGAGCCTATATAAACACATCCTACCATTGTAAATTATAACACTTCATAGCTTTTAATCGTATTGAGGTACTTTCAATCTTCAATTCTTTCTTCAATATTATGTTTTTATTCATTATTATTTTGTTTTCTTCTTTAATTATGTGTAACTAATTCTCTAATCTGAGGATTGGGTAGTATTCCTTGGTATTCATGCATGCTTGATTACGTGATTTTCTGCTTTGCTGATCTGTTAATGAGATCTTAACACAATTAGAAGAGTAGCTAACTTTTGATTGTATTCTAGGGATTGTAATAAGCTCGGGAGAGAAGTTGCAATCTTAGTACATGATTTAATAGACATAATTTGAATATTAGATCGGGAGATTAATAGGAGAATTGTGAGACATATAATTCTTGGCATTTAACAGTTTATAGATATACTTTGATTGTATCACGGGAGTGACAATTAGGGTGTAGCTGTAGGCACTATATTGTAACCTGGGAGGGTGCAGTATAACTTTAGAAGAATTGTTTTCAGCAAGGTAGGAACACAGATATCACATTAATATTGAGCATGTATTGAGACCAAGTGAAGAACCCCAGTTCTTAGATTGTTTTCCCATATATTTGAATCTCAGTTTAAAGTCAATTCTTAGTGCTTATAATTAGTTCTAGTTTAATTTAGTTTATAAACAAACCAAACATTCTTCTACACTTCTAAATTGTGAGAGATAAGAAACTTGAACTTGATATTACATTCAGTCCTTCCCTGCGAACGAACACACAAAAATACTACTAACACTTAACTAAGTGACCACAATAGGATTGTGAACTTAGAGGCATAGAGTTTGGTAAGATTTATTAGATAAATAGGAACAAATGTTGTTATATGAACAAATGTTGTTCTACCAAACTATCCAAGAGTTATATATGATATAATTGACAAATGTTATCTACCTAAATAATCATTTTAAGGAGAAAAGCCAAAGCTGACCTTAAAAGGGATGAAATATGGATCTTGGCTCACTAGAAAGGTTTAGAGAAACTTTTCCGAATTGATAGGTAGGGCTATTAATTTGATAAAAATAGTGAGAGATATATATATTTTGAATATATATGAATAATCACTTGAACATAATTTAATAATTCCGTAGACTAATTATTTTATACATTTTAACATTGTAGAAATTCGAAATGGCAAATAACTCAAATAACTTCTCTGTACGATCAGTCCTTGAGACGGACAAGTCGACAAGAACTAACTTCCTAGATTTGCAAAGGAATTTGAGGATTGTCCTCAGGCAAGAGCGAAAGCTCTATGTCATAGATATTCCTTACCCTGGACCTCTCTCTGAAGGTGCAACGGAGGCTCAACGAAATGCTTATTAGAAGCATTTGGATGATGACACCGATGTCACCTGTTTTATGCTTGCGACTATGAGTCCTGAGCTGCAAAAACATTATGAGAATTTTGATTCTTATATCATGATCGAGCACCTTAAACGTATGTTTAAAGGACAGGCTCGTCAAGAGAGA
Organism: Kitagawia praeruptora; assembly: GCA_037693485.1. Taxonomy (NCBI): domain Eukaryota; kingdom Viridiplantae; phylum Streptophyta; class Magnoliopsida; order Apiales; family Apiaceae; genus Kitagawia; species Kitagawia praeruptora. The sequence goes on from CM075350.1 coordinate 125,644,723, forward strand.
TTTGATACAAACAAGGCTTTTTATGCGTGTAAACAGGGTAAAAGGAAGAGAAACTATCAAAATTATTTGGAGGATCTAAAGAAACTGAAGGTTGTTCAGATTTCTGATTCAGGTAATTATGTTGTAGAAGTCAATTTGTCTACTTCTACATCATGGGTATTAGATACTGGATGTGATTCCCACATTTGTATAAATGTGCAAGAACTTCGAAGGAGTAGAACTTTGGCGAAAGGAAAAGTCGACCTACATGTTGGCAATGGAGCAAAGGTTGCTGCCTTAGTTGTAGGGACTTATTATTTCTCGTTGTCCACTGGGCTTATTTTAGAACTAGAGAACTGTTTTATGTGCCTGCGATTTGCAGAAACATTATTTCCATTTCTTGTTTGGACAAGATTGGTTTTTCGTTTTTGATTCAGAACAATGGTTGTTCGTTTTCATTGAATAATGTTACCTATGGGGTTGCACGTTTGTTTAATGGTTTATATGTTCTTGATCTTGATAATCCTGTCTATAACATAAATAATAAACGTCTTAAGACAAATGACTCAAATCAAACATATACCTCTGGCACTGTCGTTTAGGCCATATAAATGAGAATCGCATTTCCAAGTTACATAAGGATGGATACTTGGATAAGTTTGATTTCGAATCATACGAGGAATGTGAACCATGTCTCATTGGCAAAATGACTAAAGCTCCTTTTACCAGACAAGGTGAGAGGGCCACCAAACGATTGGAATTGATACATAGTGATGTATGTGGTCCAATGCGTACGATGGCAAGAGGTGGCTTTTATTATTTCATAACCTTTACTGATGATTTTAGTAGATTCGGATATATGTATCTTTTGAAGAACAAATCTGAATCGTTTCAAAAATTCAAAGAGTATAAGGCTGAAGTTGAAAAGCAATTAGGCGAAAGTATTAAAACTCTACGATCTGATCGTGGGGGAAAATACTTAAGCTTAGAATTTAAGAATTTCCTAAAGGAGTGTGGTAACGTATCACAACTCACTCCTCCTGGAACACCACAATGGAATGGGGTGTTTGAAAGGAGAAATCGTACCTTGTTGGACATGGTGCGATCGATGATGAGTCATGCGGATCTTCCAATTTGTTTCTGGGGTTATGCCCTAGAGACGGCTACACAAACACTAAATCGAGTTCCTTTAAAATTGGTTCAAAAGACACCATATGAGATATGGACTGATAAACGTAATAGCGTTTCAATTATGAAAGTTTGGGGATGTGAATCGTTTGTGAAACGCTTGGTCTCTGATAAGCTAGGACCGAAATCAGATAAATGTAATTTTGTAGGATACCCATTACTAAAAGGTATAATTTCTATAAACCTTCCGAGTACAAAGTGTTTGTTGCTCGAATGGCTGTATTTCTAGAGAGAGAACTGCTTTCTAAGAAAAATAGTGGGAGGACGATAGACCTCGATAAGGATCGAGAACTACAAGATAATGTTGAACCAGAGTTGGAACATGAGCAGAATGAGAATCAAGATGTTGAGAACAATACTGCTCAAGAAACACAGGTTGTTCGTAGATCTAGTAGGATTCACCAGGAGCCAGAGAGATGAAGGAATTTCTACACATGCGGAAGTATTTATAACATTTATTTGCATAGAAATCCTAATTAATCATGCATATATTTCAAGAAAAATAAGAGAATTACCTTGAATGCTTTCCGGCAACAGCTATGAACTTCAAAATAAGCACTTGTTCTTCTCCTTGCAATCACCCCTCAGTATGTGGAGTGCTCTAATGGTATCCACCAAGAAATTTGATAAAGGAAGAAAAGAGAGAAAAATTTGGCTAATTTGATTTAAATTCAAGAAACTCTTTCTTGAACTTATTTTGTGTTTGCCGGGGATATCATCTGAAATCTGAGAAGCATGCCTATTTATAGAGAAACCTTGGGTGTGGTTTCTTGACTTTTGCATTATTTAATTAATTAATCTTTATTAATTAAACAATTAATCATTAAAACTATTTTAATGATTAAAACATGTTTCTCATTGATTTCATTTAAAGCTATTCTCTCTATATATTTAATATCTCAGATTAAATATATAATTATTATATTAAGAACTTTTCTTAATATTTATAATTAATTAAATCATATTTATTTAATTATTTAATTATTTATTTCTCAAATAAATAATTATTAGCCAAAATAATTTTTCTTCATCTTCAACAATATTTCCTTTTATGGTGTGACCCTTTAGGTTCATAATTATGTCGGTAGTAGAAATAAATAATAATAAACTATTTATTATTATTTATACGAATTACAATTAATTCGTTAAAATTAATTATCGTTATAATTAAATTCATTCTACATCGTGAGTGATACTTTTGAAGGTATATCGCGACTATCCGAATAACATGAATTCATCGCTAGGAATATAGAACCTATTCAGTGACTGGTTACCGTACAATAAATTCCTTCTGCCCTAACAATATCCCGATTAAATACAAGGCATAGATCTCGTGTCAAGCCTATCTAATTTAATCATATGATTTCTTATTCCTTATGTATAGTTCATGTTAATGCAAATTAGAAACTACTTTCTAATTTCATTCACTCTGGCCAGAGATTCCTGAACTACCATATTAAGAATAGCATAGGATATTCACTTCCTTTACTGGAAGGGACAGATCCTTTATTAATCGTTAACTATCTCCATATATAAATTCCAATGCCCAGAATAGAACTTATTAATTGCCCTTAAGACTAAGGACTAAACCAAAGCATTGTTCATTATATACAAGATGACTCTAACAATCTCAAGTCTAAGGATACTTGTACAACCATCACTATATGAACAATTAGTGACACGTGAGTAAACTCTATTAATTGTTCAAGTGATCGAGTCATGTTCAGTGAACTCATTCCCCAATGAGCACCTACATACTAACTATAGTGTCACCACACAAATGCCTATGAGAACAGACATCCTTCGTAGGAAGCAAGTATAGTATGTACCGATCTTTACGGATTGACTAACTCCCAATTAGTTATCCTATGATCAGGAACAATTTAAGTTTAGTGTTATCATCTTCTAGATCTCACTATTATAATCTCATTATAATTCTAGAAGCTTTACTCTAAACTATGGAACATCTTATTTAATACACTTTAAATAGATAAAGCCCGTTAATAAAAACAAACAAGTCTTTTATTAATATAAAGAAAATCAAATAAGATTACATGAAAGTTCTTCCTAACTCATCTTACATGATTGGATTTAGGACATAACCTTTCAATCTCCCACTTGTACTAAAGCCAATCACTCTGGTATCTAATACCCATCTTATCCTTATGTCGATCAAAGTGATCCTGAGACAATGGCTTTGTTAGCGGGTCTGCTATGTTGTTATGTGTGTCAACTCTCTCGATATTGACATCTCCTCTTTCAATGATCTCCCTGATCAGATGAAAACGCCGCAATACATGTTTGGAGCTCTTATGTGATCTAGGTTCCTTAGCCTGCGCTATTGCCGCGTTGTTATCACAATACAACACAATAGGCTCCTCAATGCTAGGAACAACTCCCAACTCAGAAACAAATTTCCTCATCCAAACGGCTTCTTTTGCAGCCTCACTTGCAGCTATATACTCTGCTTCCGCTGTGGAGTCAGCTGTTGTAGACTGTTTGGAACTCTTCCAACTAATCGCTCCACCATTTAGAGTAAACACATACCCTGACATGGATTTGCTATCATCACTTTCTGATTGAAAACTAGAATCAGTATAACCCTCTATTTTCAACTCAGATCCACCAAAAACAAGAAAAATATCCTTAGTCCTTCGCAAGTACTTAAGGATGTTCTTCACTGCTTTCCAGTGATCTTCACCTGGATCGGACTGATATCTGCTTGTCACACTAATTGAAAGAGCAACATCAGGCCTAGTACATAACATCGCGTACATGATAGATCCTATTGCTGAAGCATAAGGAATCTTACTCATACGCTCTCTTTCCTCAGGTGTCTTAGGAGACATCTTTTCGGAAAGGGATACTCCATGGCTCATCGGTATGAGACCTCTCTTAGAATTTTCCATGTTAAACCTTTTAAGCACTTTTTCGATGTATGTACCCTGGGTAAGACCTATCATTCTTCTAGATCTATCTCTATAGATCTTCATCCCGAGAATGTAGGATGCTTCTCCCAAGTCCTTCATAGTGAAGTTCTTTGATAGCCACACTTTGACTGATTGCAGCATCGGTATATCATTTCCTATAAGTAGTATGTCATCCACATACAATACAAGAAATGTTACCGCGCTTCCACTAACCTTCTTGTAGACACATGGTTCATCTATGTTTTTGATAAAACCAAACTCTTTGATTGTCTCATCAAAACGGATGTTCCATCTACGAGAAGCTTGCTTTAACCCATATATGGTTCGTAGCAACTTACACACTAGGTGTTCATTCCCTTTGGAAATAAAACCCTCTGGCTGTGTCATATACACTTCCTCTTCAAGTTTCCCATTGAGGAAGGCCGTCTTCACGTCCATTTGCCAGATCTCATAGTCGTAGTAAGCAGCAATCGCAAGCAAAATCCGAATTGATTTTAACAGGGCTACAGGCGAAAAAGTTTCATCAAAGTCAATCCCTTGCCTTTGTCTGAATCCTTTTGCCACGAGCCTGGCCTTATAGGTCTCCACCTGGCCATCTGCTCCAATCTTTCTTTTGTATACCCATTTGCACCCAATAGGTTTCACATCCTCTGGTGCTTCAACCAAAGTCCATACTTGGTTGGTATACATAGAATCCATTTCGGATTTCATGGCACTCTGCCATTTCTCTGAGTCAACACTACTCATAGCCTCATTATAGGTCATAGGGTCATCATCATCAATGATTGACAACTCATTGTCATTCTCAATGACAAGGCCATAATACCTCTCAGGTTGGCGAGACACCCTATTTGACCTACGTACAGGCTGTTCTACAGAAGGTTGTTCTTTCTGAATAGGTACTTCCTCTTGAACCGTAGTAGTTTGTGCTTCTTGAACTTCATCAAGTTCAATCTTGCTCCCACTGTTCCCTTCAAGGATAAACTGTTTTTCTAAGAAGGTAGCATGTCTGGAGACAAACACCCTATGATCAGTGTAAAAGTAATACCCTAAAGTCTCTTTAGGATATCCCACAAAACTACATTTTACGGATCGAGATTCCAGCTTATCTGGGTCAACTTTCTTAACATAAGCTGGACATCCCCAAATCTTAATGTGTTTAAGACTCGGTTTCCTTTCTTTCCATATCTCATATGGAGTTTGAGGAACAGATTTGGTAGGCACCTTATTCAGTAAATATGCTGAAGTTTCCAATGCATAACCCCAAAGGAATACTGGAAGATCTGCATAGCTCATCATGGATCGAACCATGTCTAACAAAGTTCGATTTCTTCTTTCAGATACCCCATTCAACTGTGGAGTATATGGAGGAGTCCACTGAGAAACTATACCATTTTCTTTGAGATAATCTAGAAACTCTCCACTCAAGTATTCACCACCTCGATCTGATCGAAGAGTTATAATACTATGTTTGGTTTGTTTCTCCACTTCATTCTTGTATTCTTTGAACTTTTCAAAGGCTTCAGACTTGTGTTTCATCAAATACACATATCCGAATCTAGATCGATCATCTATGAAAGTAATGAAGTACGAAAATCCACCCATAGCTTGCGTAGACATTGGTCCACATACATCTGTGTGTACCAATCCTAGCAAATCTGCAGCTCTCTCTCTCCATGTCCACTAAATGGAGATTTGGTCATTTTACCCAATAAACAAGACTCACATGTAGGATATGATTCAAAATCAAAAGGGTCAAGTAACCCTTCCTTATGCAATGTTCGAAGTCTATTTTCACTAATATGACCAAGTCTGCAGTGCCACAAATAGGTTATATTTTCATCATCTCTTTTTCTTTTATTAGTGTGTTCAATTTGTAGTAAACTATGTTCTACGTCACATACATACAGACCATTATTTAAAATACCACTACCATAAAGAACGTTATTTCTAAGAATTGAACATTTATTATTCTGAATAACAAACGAAAATCCATCCAAGTCTAACATGGGAATAGAAATAATATTCCTTACAATCGAGGGAACAAAATAACAATTATTTAAAACAATAGTCTTGCCCGTAGGCATATGTAAATCAAATGATCCTACGGCTTCAGCGGCAACCCTTGCTCCATTTCCCATCCGTAGAATCACTTCCTCTTCTTCAAGAGTCCTACTTTTCCTTAGTCCCTGCAACGAATTGCAAATGTGAGAACCACAGGCGGTATCTAATACCCAAGTAGAATTTTGACTTAGTGACATATTCACTTCAATCATGAACATACCTGAATCAGAAGCGGTAGTCTCACTTCCTTTCTTCTTCTTCAATTCTGCAAGGTAAATCTTGCAGTTCCTCCTCCAGTGCCCCACCTTGTTACAATGGAAGCAAACATGTTTGCTCTTGGGGTCTTCTTTAGCCTTGGAAGGATTAGGCTTCTCACCACCCTTCTTCTTCTTGGGAAAAGTCCTCTTCCGTTTCTTGGAAGTAGAGCCTTCACCAATAAGAAGAACAGAACTCTTCTTAGAAGGAAAATTCGACTCAGCAGTTTTCAACATGTTATGAAGTTCAGCCAAGCTAACACTCATTTTATTCATGTGAAAGTTCACAACAAACTGCGAGAACGAATCTGGAAGCGATTGCAAGATCAAGTCTTGACATAGCTCCCCATCCATGACAAAACCAAGTTGCCCCAAACGTTCAATCAAATTTATCATCTTGAGCACATGGTCATTCACAGATGTCCCCTCTGCCATTTTACTACGGAAAAACTCTTTTGATATCTCATATCTAGCTGTCCTCCCCTCTACATCATACAATTCTTGTAGATGTATAAGTATAGTGTAAGCATCCATTTTCTCATGTTGCCTTTGAAGCTCAGGGTTCATAGATGCCAACATTACACATTGGGCAACATTTGCATCATCTATCCAAGTCTGATAGACTTGATGCTCATCATATGGTGCATCATCAACAGGGGTTTTAGGTAATGGTGAGTCTAGCACATAATCCAACTTCTCTGATTTAAGAACAATTCTCAAGTTTCGAAGCCAATCAGCATAGTTGGGACCAGTCAACTTGTTAGCATCAAGAATGCTACGGAGTGATAGTGCAGAAGACATGATATATATATATAGTAAATCTGTAAATGATAAACACATAACAACACTCAGCAAATATTCAATTTTCATTTTAAAACACTATATGAATCGGGTCTTTATTCATAAGTGGCTCCCACTAATTTATCTAATTTATACAACCCTCTATATGTATAAATGAGTATTCACAATACTAGTGAGAATAGGGATCCTACTTTCCATCACACAACCTCGGCTGTGGCACGAAACGCCATGTGATGTTCCATAGGCAGACAAGCTCTTGTCAATTACATCTCATGTTATTCCCTAAAACTTTAGCCTCTTGAATCATTGAGTCACGGCTGTGGCACGACAAACTCAATATTCTAAGTCAAGTCGAACCCAACATCTCGTACAATTGAATCAATCTCTAACGACCCACGGCTGTAGCACGTAACGACCATTAGATTCTAATTCATTGTACACATCTCTATGTAATAGACAAGTATTTCTAATTTTGAAATCAAAGCCCTCGGCTGTAGCACGAAACGACAATGATTTAAAAATAAGAACTACTTTCTACCATGTTGGAAGGCTATGACCGACACAAGCCCGTTGTGTCTTTGACCATTTACTAACTTGATATTTTAAAAGAGGGGTTTTAATCATATTAAGGTTACGAAACATTTTCGTTATAACCTAGATGTCTAACATGCTTAGTATGTTTAAGGAATCATCCTAAATCTAACATCTCATGTTCAACCTAGACATATATCATCTATATATTCATTCAATAAAACATAGGTAGGCATGTTAGATCATGTAGTACTGTTTTAAACTTATGTATGGATCATTGGTTATGTTTAAAAGTCGTTAAACAGTTAAAACGGACCTTAAAAACACTTCCGGAAGCTATAATCGTTTCAAAATTATTTTTATAAAAATATTTGACCCCTCAATTAGAACCGCCTCGTCAATACGAATCCGATGGCACCAACCACGCCCCGAAAGAAGCTTACACGCGCCCACACGCGCCTTCCGAAGGTTCTATTGCAAATGACGCCTTGTAACGCATACGGGTTATGCGTTACAGCCTGTTGCGCTACTTCAACATGCGTTACAATGCTGTAACGCATTTCCATAATGCGTTATAGACCGTGTCCAGCGCGCGGTCCCTTTCCTAGCGTGTTGTCTTGGACGGTGGAGTTTTAAAAATAACAGCAGCCCACTACTAGATAGTAGGCCCAACATAATAATTCAAGCCCGCCATACTATTACAAGTCCACCAATTTATATTTTTATATATTATTTATTAACAGATTATTATTTATAAATTCAAAACTCTTTAAAAATTCATAATAAATAATCTGTAAGCTCAAATAATATAATAAAAATATCCCCACGTTCTACAACACTTATAGAATTTAATTCCAGAGTCAATTTAATTTAAAAAATTAATTTCGAATTAATTCATAATTAATTTGATTATAGCCTCCATGAACTTCAAAAATTCATAATAAATCCATACTAGCTTCAAAAATTCTCAAATTTTTTCTGTGATCTATATGCATCAAACCTAGTCTCTGATACCATTGAAGGAATTTCTACACATGCGGAAGTATTTATAACATTTATTTGCATAGAAATCCTAATTAATCATGCATATATTTCAAGAAAAATAAGAGAATTACCTTGAATGCTTTCCGGCAACAGCTATGAACTTCAAAATAAGCACTTGTTCTTCTCCTTGCAATCACCCCTCAGTATGTGGAGTGCTCTAATGGTATCCACCAAGAAATTTGATAAAGGAAGAAAAGAGAGAAAAATTTGGCTAATTTGATTTAAATTCAAGAAACTCTTTCTTGAACTTATTTTGTGTTTGCCGGGGATATCATCTGAAATCTGAGAAGCATGCCTATTTATAGAGAAACCTTGGGTGTGGTTTCTTGACTTTTGCATTATTTAATTAATTAATCTTTATTAATTAAACAATTAATCATTAAAACTATTTTAATGATTAAAACATGTTTCTCATTGATTTCATTTAAAGCTATTCTCTCTATATATTTAATATCTCAGATTAAATATATAATTATTATATTAAGAACTTTTCTTAATATTTATAATTAATTAAATCATATTTATTTAATTATTTAATTATTTATTTCTCAAATAAATAATTATTAGCCAAAATAATTTTTCTTCATCTTCAACAATATTTCCTTTTATGGTGTGACCCTTTAGGTTCATAATTATGTCGGTAGTAGAAATAAATAATAATAAACTATTTATTATTATTTATACGAATTACAATTAATTCGTTAAAATTAATTATCGTTATAATTAAATTCATTCTACATCGTGAGTGATACTTTTGAAGGTATATCGCGACTATCCGAATAACATGAATTCATCGCTAGGAATATAGAACCTATTCAGTGACTGGTTACCGTACAATAAATTCCTTCTGCCCTAACAATATCCCGATTAAATACAAGGCATAGATCTCGTGTCAAGCCTATCTAATTTAATCATATGATTTCTTATTCCTTATGTATAGTTCATGTTAATGCAAATTAGAAACTACTTTCTAATTTCATTCACTCTGGCCAGAGATTCCTGAACTACCATATTAAGAATAGCATAGGATATTCACTTCCTTTACTGGAAGGGGCAGATCCTTTATTAATCGTTAACTATCTCCATATATAAATTCCAATGCCCAGAATAGAACTTATTAATTGCCCTTAAGACTAAGGACTAAACCAAAGCATTGTTCATTATATACAAGATGACTCTAACAATCTCAAGTCTAAGGATACTTGTACAACCATCACTATATGAACAATTAGTGACACGTGAGTAAACTCTATTAATTGTTCAAGTGATCGAGTCATGTTCAGTGAACTCATTCCCCAATGAGCACCTACATACTAACTATAGTGTCACCACACAAATGCCTATGAGAACAGACATCCTTCGTAGGAAGCAAGTATAGTATGTACCGATCTTTACGGATTGACTAACTCCCAATTAGTTATCCTATGATCAGGAACAATTTAAGTTTAGTGTTATCATCTTCTAGATCTCACTATTATAATCTCATTATAATTCTAGAAGCTTTACTCTAAACTATGGAACATCTTATTTAATACACTTTAAATAGATAAAGCCCGTTAATAAAAACAAACAAGTCTTTTATTAATATAAAGAAAATCAAATAAGATTACATGAAAGTTCTTCCTAACTCATCTTACATGATTGGATTTAGGACATAACCTTTCAAGAGATATTATGGATTTCTCCTGTCTCAAAGTGGCGATGTAATGCTTATAGATGATGATGAGCCTCTCACCTACAAGGATTCTATGAACAGTCCAGATTCTGAGAGATGGCTGGAGGCCATGAAATCTGAGATGGATTCCATGTATGAAAACCAAGTGTGGACTTTGGTTGCACCACCAGATGGGGTAAAACCCATAGAGTGCAAGTGGGTTTTCAAAAAGAAAACTGACATGGATGGAAATTTACAGACCTGCAAGGCAAGACTAGTGGCGAAAGGTTTTAAGCAAATTCATGGTATTGACTATGATGAAACTTTCTCACCGGTAGCTATGGTCAAATCCATCAGGATTTTGCTTGCGATAGCAGCTTATTATGACTATGAGATCTGGCAAATGGATGTCAAGATTGCTTTCTTAAATGGGAGCTTAGAAGAGGATGTGTACATGAGAACTACAAGATAATGTTGAACTAGAGTTGGAACATGAGCAGAATGAGACTCAAGATGTTGAGAACAATACTGCTCAAGAAACACAGGTTGTTCGTAGATCTAGTAGGATTCGCCAGGAGCCAGAGAGATATTATGGATTTCTCCTGTCTCAAAGTGGCGATGTAATGCTTATAGATGATGATGAGCCTCTCACCTACAAGGATTCTATGAACAGTCCAGATTCTGAGAGATGGCTAGAGGCCATGAAATCTGAGATGGATTCCATGTATGAAAACCAAGTGTGGACTTTGGTTGCACCACCAGATGGGGTAAAACCCATAGAGTGCAAGTGGGTTTTCAAAAATAAAACTGACATGGATGGAAATTTACAGACCTGCAAGGCAAGACTAGTGGCGAAAGGTTTTAAGCAAATTCATGGTATTGACTATGATGAAACTTTCTCACCGGTAGCTATGGTCAAATCCATCAGGATTTTGCTTGCGATAGCAGCTTATTATGACTATGAGATCTGGCAAATGGATGTCAAGACTGCTTTCTTAAATGGGAGCTTAGAAGAGGATGTGTACATGACACAATCTCAGGGTTTTGTCGATTCAAGATTTGCTAGAATGGTTTGTAAGTTGCGACGATCCATTTATGGATTGAAGCGGGCCTCAAGGAGATGGAACATCCGTTTTGATGAAACAGTCAAAGAGTTTGGCTTCATACAAAATGAGGATGAGTCGTGTGTTTATAAGAAGGTTAGTGGGAGCCATGTAGCATTCCTAGTATTATATGTAGATGACATATTACTAATAGGGAATGACATTCCTTCTCTACAGGCTGTGAAGACTTGGTTGGGAAAAAGTTTCTCGATGAAAGACTTAGGCGATGCTACCTATATTTTAGGGATCAGGATCTATAGAGATAGATCTAAAAGATTAATGGGCTTGAGTCAGAGTACATACATTGACAAAGTGTTGCATCGTTTTGGGATGCAAGAGGCAAAGAAGGGCTATGTCCCGGTGTCTCATGGGATAGTGATCTCAAAGGGAAACTGTCCTAAATCATCAGATGATAAAGACCGTATGAGTCAAGTACCATATGCTTCGGCAATTGGTTCTATAATGTGTGCAATGATATGTACTCGTCCTGATATCTCGTATGCTTTAAACATGATGAGCAGATACCAGTCTAATCCTGGTGAGGGTCACTGGATAGCTGTCAAGAATATTCTTAAGTACCTTAAATGGACTGAAGATTCGTTCTTGATATACGGAGGAGATGAGAAGCTGGTTGTAAGAGGTTACACTAATGCTAGTTTCCAGACAGATAGGGACGATTCTGTGTCCCAGTCTGGATTCGGTTTCTGTCTAAATAGAAGTGTTGTAAGCTGGAATAGTTCACAGTAAATGATTCTACAATGGAGGCTGAGTATATTGATGCTTGCGAAGCAACCAAGAAGGTTGGTTGAGAATTTACTTAGGCGATATCACCTTATTAATGAGATTAATGGTCAAGGAGATATACATAAATGTAAAGTGCATATTAATGATAATGTTGCGGAAGCACTGACCAAGGCTTTGTCGCAGCAGAAGCACGAAGGTCACACTAGTTCCATGAGTATTAGATACATGGGCGATTGGCTCTAGTGCAAGTGGGAGATTGATAGTGTTAGTGCCCTAGAGACAATGTAGTTGTGCTTCTAGGAAAGACTATTTTGTTATGTTCCAACGATTATTTCTATATTGATTTATTATGTCTTTATTTACTGCGAAATAAATATTAGAATAATAAATGTCCTTGGAATATGTAACATGTATTCTATATCTTTAAGTATGTGACTTAAAAATGAGATTATATGAATAGTGTTTATATTCCTAAATATCCCTAATCGAGCATTAATAATATGGGACAATTATAATGCATAAAGATTAGTATGTTTGTTGACTGATGACCACATCTCATTGGTCATAGGTATAGTGATACTAAAATCAAGAACATAGGTGCATGTAATATTCTACATGACACTGGATTGACCCACAGTGAGTTTCTACATGTTGATAATGTCATTAGAAAGACTCACAGTGATAATGGTGTAATGATCCTTAGACTTGAGATCATTATATTTCTATACGAGGATTAATATACTTTGACTACATTAAAAGTTACCTTTGACCGGGTGATGATAAAAGTGTACATCGGGTATATTATGAGACGTTTGAGAAATATGAATGATAGATAAAGGATTTAACCCTCCTATTATTAGGAGAGATATTATTGGCCTCTTGATTGAGTGAGATTATAAAAATGCATGGCCATGCTCAAATATTGATTTGTTTTTAATAATCTACTCATTGATCAAGGAAACCCGGATTAAACGTTGAAGAGGATGACTAATTACATGCCTCGAGTTTAATATATAATATATGGTTAAAGGGATTATATTACACGGAAACATTAATCACGAAAGGTTTAATTGGATCACCAGTTAATTATTATTACTTGGGTAGCAATGATGTATTACTAGATGCCGCTCATTGTTTACAATTTTAATTAGATATTAAAATTGTTGCCAACGTAATAATAACCTATAGGGTCACACACAAAGAACGCTTGAAGGAGAAATAATTTAAATTATGAATTTAAATTAAATAAGTAATTTGTTCTATTTATAATGTTAATTAAGTTTGACTTAATTAATTAATTAAATAGAAAAAATGGAATTACTTTAACTAATTCCGAAATTAGTTATTAATTAATTAAGTGAGACTTAATTAAATAATAAATTGGAATTTTGGATTAGTATTAATTATAATTGGATTATAATTAGAAAACTAATTCTCTTCTCTCTATATATATCTCTTTATGGCTGATTTTACATGGTGATACAAGTTTTACAAAACCCTAGCCGTTCTTGAGAGAAAAAAAGAAGATAGAGAGAGAAGCAGTTTTCAGGTGCTAGTACACATCAATCCTTCGAGAAAAGCGTTCGTGTGGATACCGGTAGAGCGTAGATCGCGAGAGCGGGATGCGTGGTGATTCAAGTTGCTTTGGACCTCCATCTGTCATCAACTGTTAAAGCTTCGTTTTAAGGTAAACGTTCATAACTACGAATTAAACGTCTTGTTTTGCATGGATCCTGCGATTGGGTTTCGATTTTATTGTTTTTATTATTGATTTCCGCTGCGTTTGATGCTCGAAACCCTTCATTTAGTCCATAAGTTTCATTCTCATATCGTCTCATTAGTATTTTCTCTCGAGAGTTCAATCATAAGGTCAGTGTCTTCTCATCAATAATGGTGGCTACAAGTGATGTTATCCAGGCTATGAACAATATTACTCTGGAGGATGAAGAAGGAGGGGGTATTGCTATTGACGAAGTTCCAGAAGGGGATAATGGTCAAACTACCCTGGGATTCAATGCGAAGCTTTGCTTAGTTGGACGTTTCTTGATAGAAGGAGCAGTAGACTTCCAGGCTATGCATCAAACTCTAGCAGCATTATGGAGACCAGGAAAAGGAGTGTTTATCAGAGAAATAGATCTTAATTTGTACTTATTCCAGTTCTACCATGAGCTGGATATTAAAAGGGTCACTGAAGGCAGCCCCTGGTCATTCAATCGCAAGGTGCTGATTATAGCACGAACGAAAGAAGAAGATATACCAAGAGGAGTATGCTTAAACAAGCTTGATTTATGGGTACAAATCCATGAGCTTCAAGCGGGATTCATATCAGAAAGAATCATTAAGGAGGTAGGCAACTACATTGGAGAGTATGTGGAATCATGCTCAAAAAACTTCACTGTTGGCTGGAAGGAATTCATGAGGGTGCGGGTGTCTATTGATCTAACAAAACCTTTGAAGACGAGAATGAAAATCAGAAAAACTGGAGGGGAGTGGATTTGGATAGTGTTCAAATACGAAAACGTCCCAACCTTCTGTTTCATCTATGGATGAAAGGGCACTCTGAAAAGTTCTGTAGCAGATTGTTTGACACACCGGAAGCTGAAATTTTGAAACCATATGGAGTCTGGATGCGAGCTCCATTCCGAAGATAGACGAAAATGTTTGGGGCACGATGGTTACGCGATGGTAGCGAGGAAGGTAGTCAGAGTTCCATTGATGGAGAAGTCAGAGAAGGATTTGCAGGGGAGAAAAGCCCGCCAAAAAACATGCCGCAAACACAAGAAAGTGGAAACATGGGAATCAATAAAGGTATTATTCTCTATCAAAAGAACACAAATGCCACAAGACCTGCTTTTGCCACAAGACCTGCTTTTTCAAACCCAAATACTTTATCTGTGAGAAAGGATAGTTTAAACAGCAAAAGTGATGGCACTACAGTTGGTGAAAATAAAAAACGTAGAAAAGAATATGGGCCTGAATTAGATACAGAGAATAATGTTAATATTGAAATACAAATGGGCCTAGAAGAGGAAGCAGGAAAGGATATGGAACAAGACCTGGATACAAATACTACAAGTGGTAACGATCCAAAAAACGTGCAAAAGGTGGTCTCCGGAGCGGAAGTCCACCTATCTCAATGAGTACTTTCAGCTGGAATTGTCGTGGGCTTGGGACCCCATGGGCTCGTCAATTCCTTAAGGAGTCCGTACTCCAAAAGAAACCCAATTTTATTTTTATGTGTGAAACTCTCTGTAAGAAAGATAAGGTGGAAAAAGTTAAGAAGTATGCTAGGTTTTGATGGCGCCATTGCGGTTGATTCTCAAGGTCACAGTGGGGGCCTTGCTTTTCTTTGGAGAAATAAGGAGGAAGCTACTCTTCTGTCTTCAAGCAAGAACCATATAGATGTGATTATCGACATGAAGGGCATTCACAATTATCGGCTAACAGGAATTTATGGCGAACCAGACCGAGCTAAAAGAACGGAAACCTGGGATCTCATAAGAGGCTTAAATGCCCAGAGTGCTATGCCTTGGTGTCTGATAGGTGACATGAACAATATTCTGCACCAGGAGGAGAAGAAAGGAGGAAATCCTTACCCAACGTGGCTTATTAGAGGCTTCCAGACATTGTTAGACGATTGCAGTTTGAATGACATGGAGATGCAGGGTTATAACTACACTTGGGAAAGGGGTCATGGGACTAATAATTGGATCAAAATAAGACTAGACAGAGCTCTAGCCTCGAGTAGTTTTCTGCAAGTCTTCACAGAGGCTAAATTATCAAATTTGGAAGTTTCAATGTCAGACCACAACCCCTTATTTCTTAAACCAATTGTTACCCCTATAACGTACGCTGTCAAGCGTTTTAGGTTTGAGAATGCGTGGTTGCGAGACCCTATATGCGGGGAAATCGTGAAGGAAGTCTGGAGCTCTAACCAAGATAAAACTCTCAAAGAGAAGATTGATATATGTTCTGAGTTGTTAACGAAGTGTGGAAAAGAAATTATGGGAAGTTTCAGAACTAGAATAAGAGAGTGTAAACGTGTCATGAAATTATTCAAGGCAAGAAGGGATGTAAACTCGATTAAGTTATACCAGGAGGAATCAAAGAAGCTAACTGAAATCTATAACCAACAAGAAATTTTTTGGAGACAACGCTCTAAGCAACTTCGGTTAAGAGAGGGAGACCAAAACAGCAAGTTCTTTCACGCCTCAGCAAAGGTTCGAAGGAGAAAAAACCAAATAACATCTCTGCAAGATAGTAGTGGTAACGAAGTGACTTGGGATGCAGGTATGCAGGAAGTTATGGAAGACTATTTCAATAACCTTTTCAAAGCTTCTCAAACTGATCGGGAGGAAGTTATTAGTTGTGTTAATAAGAAGATTACGAGTTCAGGCAATTCACATCTTCTAGCTCCGATCGAAGTGAATGAAGTTAAAAAGGCCCTCTCTACCATGCATCTGGATAAATCGCCGGGGCCCGATGGTATGAGTCCAGGGTTCTATCAAAAGTTTTGGAAGATTGTTGGCCCGGATCTGGTTAAACTTGTGACGCAGTTCTTTACAACTGGTAAATTCGAGCAGTACATTCCAGATGCTATTATCGTGTTGATCCCTAAGAAACTAGTGCCTACTAGTATGACTGATCTTAGACCGATCTCCCTCTATAACATCTGTTATAAAGTAGCTTCCAAGGTACTTGCCAATCGATTCAAGACAGTGCTAAATGACATCATATCCCCTAATCAAAGTGTGTTTATTCCTGGGCGCTTCATCTCAGATAACACAATGATCGCTCATGAGATTATGCATTTTATGAAGCGGAAAACTAACGGCAAGGCAGGCCTAATGGCTCTCAAGCTAGACATGAGAAAAGCCTACGACCGGGTCGAGTGGGAATTCTTAAAGGCAATGCTTTTAAAAATGGGTTTCTCAACAATTTTGGTGGGTTTGCTTATGGAAAGCATAACATCGGCTAGATACCAAATCAGTCATGGAGGGAAAGAGTTTGGTAGTATTATCCCAGAGAGGGGCATTCGCCAGGGAGATCCTCTCTCCTCGTACTTGTTCCTTGTTTGTATGGAGGGGCTTACAGTTGTCCTTGGCGACTTTGAAAGGCTAAAGCTAATTTCTGGCATTCAAATAGCAAGGGGTGCTCCTGTTATTTCTTCTATGCTTTTCGCCGACGACACTTATATTTTTTGCAAAGCAAATTGTGATGAAGCTGATCATATCAATAACCTGCTGAAAATCTTCGAAAAAGCATCAGGGCAAAAGGTAAATGTCGACAAGTCATATGCGTTCTTCAGCCGAAATACTCATCAAGAGATAAAGCAAGCTATCTGCAACTTATTAAACTTTCACGAGGCAGATGAGCATTCCAAATATCTAGGACTTCCAAATACTATCAGCAGGAATAAATCGACAGTCTTTGCCTATTTAAGAGACCGTATGAGAGATCGTATTCAAGGTTGGGATAAGAATCTCCTATCAAAAGGGGGGAAGGAAATTCTGATAAAGTCAGCGACTCAGGTAGTCCCTAATTATGCTATGAGCATTTTTCTTCTTCCGAAGAAGATGTGTTCAGATATGGAAGGCTTAATGTCCAGGTTTTTCTGGAAAGCTTTAGGAAACAAAGACAATGGAATTCCCTGGAAAAGTTGGGACTCAATGTGCAAAAGGAAGTCGCAAGGAGGCTTAGGCTTTCGTAAATTGCACGACTTTAATTTAGCGATGCTGGGCAAGCAAGCTTGGCGTCTCGTCACTAACCAGGAAGCTTTAGTCAGCAAACTGTATAAAGCACGGTACTACCCTCATGGCTCTTTTCTAAGTGCAAAGATAGGAAACAACCCTTCGTATGTGTGGAGGAGCGTCTTAGAAGCTCAGATTCTGTTGAAAGCAGGAGCAGTTCGCAGAATAGGAGATGGAACAAATACTGACATCATCAACGACCCATGGCTGCCCAACCAGGAAAATCATTTCGTGCAATCTGCACATCGCTCACTACAAGGGAATATGGTGTCTTCTCTGATGATCACAGGCCAAAGCGACTGGGATAGGGAAGTGCTAGATGATATTTTTGACGAGAGGGAAGCAAATATAATAGCGTCTATACCTACAAGGGACTCAGAACCTGATTCTTGGTACTGGAGTAAAGAGAAGCTGGGTATGTATTCAGTCAAGAGCGCTTACATAACCTTACAAGATAGAGCTAATGTAAATGGTTGAGTGACAACTAAGGTTTCTGGCGGAAGATTTGGAACTTGAAAATTCCAGCAAAGGTTAGAATTTGCGTCTGGAGGGCTCTAACGGGTGCACTACCAACAAAAGATCAACTGAGAAAGAGAAGGGTGGAAGTTAGCAGTATGTGCCCCGTTTGTAATGCTTCAGAGGAGGATATTTTTCATACACTAGTTCTCTGCCCCTTCGCAACTCTCTGCTAGCAACAGTTGGGCCTATCGAGTGATGGCAGCGAGGCAACAAATCTCCAACAATGGCTAGGTACAGTCGTACAAAAATGCTCAAAAGAAAAGCTTCAGAGGATTCTTATGCTGCTATGGACAATTTGGAAAAATCGGAACGATATCGTATGGAACCAGAAAGGAATGGAATTTCCAGAGGTGTTAGCATCGGCAAATCTCTGCTTTAACCAGTGGAAGAGTGCTCAAGACAAAACATTCGACAACTATCTTGGGTTCATGACTCAAGCGGATGGCAAGGAGCACTGGGAACCTCCAACCGATGGTATGGTAAAAGTTAACACTGATGCTGCAATATTTGATGATTCTACTCGGTTCAGTTTCGCTTTTATTGCTCGAAATCATAAGGGAGACCTAATAGAAGCTGTATCAAAATGCCAACAAGGGGAGATGGATCCTTTCCTAGCAGAAGCCCTTGGAGTACGCGAGGCCTTGAGCTGGGTAAAGGAAAAGGGATGGCAAGCTGTGGTAATGGAAACATATTGTTTTATCTCTGATACAAGCAATCCGATGCTCCTCAGTTAATCTATCTTACTTAGGTAGAGTGGTTGATGAGTGCAAAAGTTTGTTAATTCAACTAAAAGAACGTCATATAACGTTAAATTTTGGAAAACGATCTGCGAACAAGGTCGCTCACTATATAGCGAGACAATCTAGTTCCATAGCTGATCGTAGTTGGTCCGGGGGGAATGCCCACCCAGATCTATCTCATGTAATTTTGAACTATTTGAAGTTTTAATGCAATCCTTTTATGGCAAAAAAAAAAAGAAGAAGGGTCTAGATGTCTTATCACTTGTTAGATGCAGATTCAATCCTTGATGAGACAAAATATACACATGTTCAACTTTCATTCAGGTTTTTTCTTTGAATATAGCTTAAGCTAATTAGTACTATTGGTTTTTTTGGATAAATCTCGGGGTGAACGAGAGACGACTAAGAAGTACAAATTGGTAAGACAATTAAATATTGTAAAATTAAGTAATAACGATTCTTTTATAACTAAGTAAACTGAATCTTGCTCAAAGGTAGAGTTTGAGAACGTAAACAGATCTTACACCTGCTTCAAATAATAGAGAGATTGTTTCTGTGAAATACCTCAGCTTTAGGAATTCTTCAAAATTATCATAACTAAATACTACATAATTCATTAAGAGTGCAACTCAGTAGAGGACTTTCTTGTGATGGGGAGATGAAGACAGTTATTCCATGAAAGCTGCAATGAGAAGGGTCCTTTTCTGGTAGATGGATGCGATTTGCCATCTTTTGCATTCTCACTAATCCTGCTAGTATTCTCTTCAACTCTTACTGCATTGATACTCCAGCAACCCAACAACCAGCGGCCTCCACTTTTAATCCAAGATGAAACTTTTTGCTTTATGGCTCTATTGGTGGAGCTCATATCTCCTACACAGTTGGGATTTATTTTTTCTTTATCGGAGACAGTTAATGACCTATCCAAAGCATCAACAGAAGTTTGGCCCTTGCTCAGTGCATCAGGCTTTGTGCTCTCTATATCGAACAAATCTGAGCTATTATCACTTGCAGTGTCGTCACACCAAGAACTGCTCCCAGAAGAAGCTGGTATGATGCTCCGACTCCCAGTGTTTGGAATTGCATCCCATGTCAGCCTGGAATTTTTTTTAGCCAATTTCACTGCTATATCTAACTCTTTGGTTATTTCAGAGCCAAACATCTCAACTGAATTCTGCCAGTCTCCTTGAAGTGTTATTTCTGCATTATCATGCTTCTCCACTTTCAGATTTTCTTTCCTTGAGATGAAAACAGGAAATGAAAATTGTTCTACATTCTGGATGAGAACAGGAAATGAAAATTGTTCTACATTCTGTAGTCCAGGTTGAGACTGAACCATTCCATGTCCACCATGATCAGCACTCCCATTAGCATAGTCAGCATTCTTCTCTAGAGAATCAAGGTAACAAATCTTCAAATCTTTAGTGAAAGAGGGAACACCGAGATGGCTATACATATCTTCACTATCCATGTAGTTAGGATTCAAAAGTAGAATAGAGCCTGGAAGATAAAACGTCGACATTTAAAAAAGGCACAATTGAAGTGAATATAGATCTTTATAAAACAGCTAAACCACTTTCCAATTTAGATCACATGCGAATAAACAAAGTGGCAAACACAACAAGAAAGCACAAGATTTTGTGTTCAGAAGAAGACTATTGCATGATAACTGTTGGGAGCTCTAAAGACATCAATGAGATAAATATATGTAGATAACGAGGCTTTTACAAATAATGTTGCGTTTTGTCAGAGGCTTTAGGTGATTTTTACTTCCTAAGAAGAGCGCAACAAGAGCAGACATAGGGAAGAGACAACTTTAGCAAAAATAATGGAACCTACCACAGAGAACCGTTTTAAAGTTTATCACCTTTAATAAACATAAAATATATTGTAAGATCAAACTTTAAAACAGGTAAGTGGATATTGCATGTAACACAAAAATCTACATCTAAACATTTGTAACAACAAAATTTGGAGCTGGGATCCCCTGTCCCCTTCCTCCGTGTCTCCTTTGTGTGTCCCCTGTTGTTTTTAATACAAAAAAAAATGCTCTTGTGGAGCCCATTTTTATTATTTATTAAAATGGGCCCCGCAGGGGCACTATTTTTGTATTAAAAAGAGCAGGGGACACGGAGGAAGGGGACAGAGGATCCGGACCCTTAAATTTGAGGACAATTCATTCAATACAAGGATACCAGATCGCAGCACTGAGGAAAGTAACACTTATTATTACAATACAGATAAAAATTAAATTTTAAGTCTGGAGTTATTTGAAACAAGTGATTCGGAAGATCAATCTGCTTACTTTATAGTTAGTATAATTAAATTTTAACTGCTTTTCGAGAGCAACAGGTTTTCGGGGGAATTTTTTTTTACTACTTTCTCAAGACCAGCCGTGACACTTTCGTCTTCACTGGCTAGCCCCTCCTTAATTTCTCCGGTGCCTGGTTGTCATGTCATCAACTGGTTTAGCTTTTACAAGATGTGACTCTGTTTCTATTTAGTATCTGCTGATGTTATTGACAAAGCTAAGATTTCTAGGAGTCTTAATTCCATCATCTGATAATGTAATATAGGGTGAGACTTAGCATCAAGGGAAAAACTTAATGAAACTAACGCGAACCAAATAATATTATACCATAGTACTGTAATTATTAAAAGACATACCAGAAACATGAGTTAATTAAACAACTTTTACAACTCCATAATTATTAAAGAGTAGTGCTAGGGACCCCAAATTTAGTCCCCAAAAAAGTCCCCAAATGACATGGCATGAGTGATTTGGCAAATTATAATGTTTTAATTGGATGGCCCTGGCGGGCCCATTTTAATTATAACCAATCACATTCATTTGGTAACAATTTTTGGTACCCAATTTGGTACCTCTAGCATTTTTCATTATTAAAAGATATACCAGATACAACATGCAAGAACTTGAATTTACATACTAGAAATATGCAACATACGAGATACATACAGGAACTTGAATTTACATACCAAAAACATGAAAGAACTTGAATTTCACGAATTTGAAGCTTCTCAGTAAGAAAACAAATAGTGCCTCGGCTCCTGCTTCCCTATGGAAAAACTTGCTAGAAAATTAAACCGGCCGATTCCTTTTATAAAGAGATGAATGTACCAGAATGGTATGTGAATAAAATTTGCAAGGCATAATTTATAAATTTATTAAGTTACATGCTTTTCAATTCGTAAGGGGAAAGACTTTAATTCAAAAGTATTTCCCCTTACGAATTTATAAATTCAAATTTATAAATTTGAATTTGAATATTAGCTGTATTGAATCAATATTAGATATGAAATTCAAAACCTGATTCGAACTCGAAAAAACCGGTTTCGATTTAAAACCCAACTAGCATGAAAGCCCGTGCAAAGCACGGGCCACATTCTAATTTGCACAATTTTTTTTCGCAAATCGTAATTGAGTTGGTCATATCTTGTTTTCAGTCTATTCCATGTGCTTCGATTCATTTAAGTCCAATAGTTGGTAACTGTTCAAATTTTGAAATATTATTGAATTTTATATTTTGAATATCATACAGATGCAATTCTTAGATTAAGCCGCTCATGCAATGGGGCACTGAGAAGATGATATAATTTAGGGACATATCTTTTCTAACAAGTAAAAAAAAATTAAAAGTACGTAGAGGCACAAAAATGAAATTTGGGGCACATTTTGTTCGAGGTAGCACCAAAAATAGTTTAAGATATAAGAAGTGCCGAAAAATAAATGGTATGTAGATTTTTAGTTTAGTACAAAATTCAAATTTACTTGGAATTTTCAATTTCTCAAGACCGACTTAGGCATCATATTTATAAATAGTACTGGTTTATTGTAAGATGAATGACCAATAATAATGACACATAAAAGTTACTCATTAGTGGTCAAGTACTATTGCAATAATAATGTGTCGTTTAGTCTAATTTCTAGCAGTTTTTAAAAGATTATCACGATAATGATATGCTATTTATTTTATTTCCATTAGTAAGTAAACCAGTAAGAGGAGATAGGTGCATCATTACATATTTGGTAGGAGATGTATTATGGCAGCAATAGCACAAACCGATTTAATATTAGTAAAAATCAACTAAAATGTATGTTGTATCCATACAAACTAATATGTGCTACAGAGAAAAAAAAAATATTTTTTATAAAGTCTTAAAATATCACTAATCGATCATTATGTTATATGTAGTCAAATATAATTTTAAATATTTGTTTAGTATATATAATCTTGTTTATGATACTATATTATAATTCAACTATGCATTTTATTCATTTATTTAATCGTTAACTCATATAGAGTCCAAATCTAACATATGCTAATTCTATTTATATATATATATTGTACATAGTATCAATCATATTAAAGGTCTGTTTGGTATTGATGTTGCAGACTGTAACAACAATTTTTTTTTACAAAACTTGGTTCAAAACAGCTAAGTAAATCTAAAAGCAATTTTTCAACAACATTTTTTTATAAAAAAATTGCTTTAGCAAAAACATTTATTTTTCACAATTGCAACTTTTGTAGACAACAATTTTAGGTTAATGTATCAAACCCCAACAATCACATATTAAATAAATTTTATAAAAGTTAATTTAAAATGAGATATAAACAAACACTGAAAGAGATAATTTATTCGGTAGTTGTGAATTTAACTCCATTTATATTTAGAGGTCATAAATTCAGTTCCTTTTATAAGACCAAAAAATCATATCGTGTTTCCGTATATTCTATATCATATGTACCCTAATTCGATGGTTGAAAAACTCATGTTATCTTTTGTACCACGTGAATGCATATCTTATTTTCATGGCATTCTCATCCTGATAAGTGGATTTATATCCACTTGGAACATTCTAAATCGGCTTAAATTGATTGTCTTGGACTCAAGTTTCTTGTAGTTTTGATGTGTTTTGCTTAGTTGTGCAGGTTTGCGAGAATGTTGATTAAGGTGGATGCTTCTATAATTTTTTGGGAATTAATTGATTAAAATTCGGATTTTCTGGAAAGGCTGCGCAGCTTACACTGTTTTGGCCATATCTGGAGTTCTGTAAGTCCGTTTTCAATGATCTTACTGCCCATGCGAAGCCTGGGAGATTTTCTACAACTTGGGATAGGATTCCCAGGAGCAAATTGCGCTGGGTAGGAGCAATTTGCGCGAAGAACAGACTGCTGGGCGCAAGTTGCCCCTGAAAAATTACAGTTTTTACTATTTTGGCCATATCTTGAGTTCTACAACTCCGTTTGGGGCCCGTAAGCAGTCCACGCGAAGATAACAAGATTCTCTATCATTCTAAGGTGGTCCAGAGGTCCAATTACGTTTGGAACGTTCCAGAAAAACTGAAGAAAAGTCAGCCACGAATTTTCCTTAAAAACAGAATCAGTTTAGGAAACGTATCTTGCAGAAATTCTATTATAATTCTGTTTTGGTATTTTCTTGCTGGGCAAGACTTTTAGAGCCTATATAAACACATCCTACCATTGTAATAGAGATATACAGATTATCATAGTTTTATTACTGTAACCAGCTTAGATCTGCAAGGGAGAAAAGGAGAGAAGGATTCAACGCTCGTGACAAGCAACGGATCTAGATCTACTTCATCTTTTGTTCTAGATTTGTTTTCTCAAACTCTTGTTTATTAATATAATTACTTCTTTTATTTATATCTTGTTATTTACCATGTTTTCATCAAATCCCATGGTGACGAAAGGTTTAGTTATGAACTAATCGTTGTCATGGGATCCTAGTGGATTTATCTATGTAGCTTAGTAGTTTGCATGCCTTAAAGATTTATGTGTGGTGAATTCTTGATATCCTCGTATGGTTAATCTTAATGCTTTTGGATGCGTAGCTAACATCTAAATTGAATTGTTAATCTTTTGTGAAGCGAGAGTGGATCTTGAGATTTAGAACTTGCCATGCTAGCATAGGTTCATAATTGTTTATCAATATGATTCGTGGTGTGAGATGAAAATACTTATACTGCCCTATGTGATCTAAGTGGATAACTTGTGCTTCAACCTTTATGTTTTCAAATTCTATAGAGATATAGGGTCTAAACATAATAGGTGCCTATTCATCTTCTATCTCTTTTGTGGATGTATGTGTAGATTGGTACTAGTATACCGAGAGGTAACTTTTACTCTTTTCGTGTTATTCGATCAGATATCAAAACCATCGCATGTTTTAATTAAAGGCTGCAACTCTAAGTGAAGTAGATGATGAAACTAGGATTCCATGTTTTATTCTCATATTAGTAATTCGAATTTTTACTCTCATTAATTGTTTAATTCTTAGTTTTATAATTTGCACTTAGTTAATTTAGATAATCAATCTCAATTTTGTTATTTTTCTTAGCAGTGGATAAAAACCATACATCGGTGCATAGGTACATTAATTAAATTGAACACCATTCTAGATCTCTGTGGGAACGAACTTGATTTAATCATATATTACTTGTGACAACGTGCGCTTGCGTGAAATTAGCATAACACATCCCCCGATTATTGTATCAGGCCGGGATACCTTAATCTCCGATCTCATTCTCATCCCCCAATTTTTTATTTTATAATAGTCCATATTTCTCATACTGATAGAAATATTTTCGCAATCCCCAACCCGAATGGGAAGGGGATTGGATCGCAGTCGGACGAGATGGATGAAATGCTCATCAATACGTGTACCAAGTGAATTTGTTTTGTTTTTGCCATGAGCATAACATGAATAAATATTATGATTTATGATTTCACAAAAAATATTATTATACATGTACAAGAAATCAAAATTTGAATTTATGTCATTTCGTGTACAATGTGAATTTGTGTCGTATTTTTGTATCACATACATAATACAAAAAGTAGGGGTGTGCACGGGTCGGTTCGGCTCGGTTTTTACCGAAAACCGTTACCAAACCGTACATGTCGGTTCGGTTCGGTTTTTACCTATTAACCGTAACCGAACCGCTCGGAACGGTTTTTTTCGGTTCGATTAACCGTTTGTCGGTTTCGGTTTTTTTCGGTTTTTTATTTTTAATACTTAATATCATGCTAGTAAAAATTATAAGTTTCTAATTTTCTTAAACCCACTATTCCTACGAAGGTGGCGCATGTTTTAGCTTAAATGTGGTCATAAGATCAATCAATTCATTTTTAAAATATAAAACTGTAAAATCAAATTTTTTGACATTTTTAAATCTTTTTAAGTACATAATTATTTTTTGATAGATTATTAATAATTAGTGTAAAAAATAAGATGGGAAACTTTTGCAATTCAAGTTCTACTAGCTTTTGTCTTACTTCTTATATAAAATTCTATATTTATATAAGTATATAATATAAAAATATAAATTATTAAAATAATATATTTTCGGTTCGGTTTTTCGGTTCGGTTATTGGGATAAAACCGTAACCGTTACCAAACCGTTCCGTCGGTTCGGTTCGGTTACGGTTTTTTTCGGTTTTTGTCGGTTACGGTTTTTTTCGGTGCGGTTTTTCGGTTTTTCGGCTCGGTTTCGGTTTTTCGGTTTTATTTTGCTCACCCCTAACAAAAAGAATACTTTATAATTTTAAAATTTCATGAAAATATAATAATAATAATAATAATAATTTTAATTTTAATTAAATGAGATGGAAATTTATTTTTTGTAGTTTTATCATGCATAAATTTATAAAAAAATCAAGAAAAATCTAGGAAGCATGTTTTGTAGTTAATGATTTTAAGTAGCTATCAGAATTGTTATGGTGTAGTGGTTGTGTTCATAAATTTAATCTTTAATTATCAAACCTGAGTCTACCACACCATCCAGTTAATTAATCACGTACCCAGTTAACCAATCAGAAAACTATGAATTATTTTAGAACCAATCATAGGCCACTTCTAAATCATGGACCAATCAAAGGGAGTACATTGATAATTCTATTCAATGTAGAAAACCTAATTATATACGATTAAAATAATTGACATATACTTTTTCGTAATTTAACATAAATAAACTTTTTAGTTTACATGTTAAAATATAAAATATTTGTTATGCTAGATCCAACGTTTTTCATCTATTTATTTTAAGATCTAAAGATTTATTTATTTTATCGTACTAAGGACAAGACTACAGACTAACAAAATTTTGGATAAAATCCCTCTTACATTTATTATTAAAACTGTATTTGGTTGTTAATACAATTATCTTCAAATAATTAGAAGCTTATTTTGATAATCAAAACGAAATATAAGTAGATTTCCTAAATCAAATAGAATTTTCAAGTTTAAAATCGTCATTTCTTCTCTCTTTTGTTTCTTGGTAGTTTTAATTAGAAAATAATTGTTAAACCATCAATATATATATATATATATATATATATATATATATATATATATATATATATATATATATAGGCCATTGTTTCCATGGAGAACCATCTTGCATGGAGAACCGGAGAGAACCACTAATTTTTGATTCTATGGTAGAATCAAAATTTTAATTTTGGTTTCATAAAAAACATTTAGAGCACGACAGTGCTCGTTAGGCGTATGCGGATACAAATGTGATATCATGCGATGAACAGTATAGGATATATATTTTTTTGCCAAGGTTTCAAAAGTGCGAGCATAAATAATTCGTTTGAAATCCATTGCGATCCTTATTGTCAAGTTAGGATCTTGGCTTTTTGTATATATCCCGAATTGACGTGCACACTATTCAAGTGTCTAATGCAACCACATAAGGATGTGTCTGGCGAGGGTCTTCAATAAAAGATGGAGATGTAATCATGGCGAACCTTGCACGTGTCCCTTGTTGGGCTAGTTGTGCATGTCTTAAAGATATTATGCATAGGGATGCCTCCACCCATGCGATCTTGAGCTCAAGATCTGGTCATGGGCCTTCAATAATAATCCAGTGTATAGCATCACGGAATCTATAGCTTGTTTAGGCTACCCTACTTGACAATTTAGTTCGCAAGTTTGAAGATATTTTTGACATATATGTACTATCGCGACAATATACGAAAATTATTTTACAAATCCAAATGCAATACTAAATATGTTATTTTAAAAAATGTCGCGATATTTATTTTCTTCAAATATAATGTCTTTTTTGTAAGAACTTTCTTCACAATTATGTGTCTCGCATATATAATTTTTTTCCTCCAAAACATGCAGCTCGGACGAGATTTTAAAAAAAATCCATAATTCGTTAACGTATAAATATCTCGTACCATATTTTTCAAATAACAATAATTTTACAAGCATAAAAATATATTTCTCACACGAATTTTTAAACAATAATATTTTTTCTAAAAAATATTTAAGAAACAAAAATCTCATGTATGCGTACATGGCATTATATCCTTTATTATCAAACCTGAGTCTACCACACCATCCAATTAATTAATCATGTACCCAGTTAACCAATCAGAAACCTGAGACTACTGTAGAGATGGGTGACGCAGCAGCAGCAGTTAAGGCTTTGAAGGAGTATTCTCAGCCGAAGATCAATGATATCCAGTCTAGCATTGTTAGGCCAGCTATTGCAGCGAACAACTTTGAGATCAAGCCGGGCACAATTCAGATGGTGCAGAATTCAGTCCAGTTTGGGGGAGCTCCTACGGAGGATCCTAACATGCATATTCGGGACTTTATCGAGATCTGTGATACTTTCAAGTTTAATGGTGTTTCGGATGATGCTATCAAGTTGAGGCTTTTCCCATTCTCTCTAAAGGATAAGGCTAAGGGATGGTTACACTCTCTACCACCTGGTTCCATTACTACATGGGAGGATCTTGCTCAGAAGTTTCTTACTAAATTCTTCCCTATGGCGAAAACTGCAGCATTGAGGAATCAGCTAGCCCAATTTCAGCAGCAACCTGGAGAATCTCTGTGTGAGGCTTGGGAACGTTATAAGGAGATGATAATGAGATGCCCACATCATGGGATGCCAAACTGGATGGTAATCAATTGTTTTTACAATGGGCTGGGAGCACAATCTAGGCCAATGGTAGACGCAGCATCAGGAGGAGCCTTATGGGCTAAGAGCTACGAGGAAGCTTACGATCTAATTGAGATGATGGCTGCTAATGAATATCAAAATCCAACTCAAAGACTACCACAAGGCAAGGTTGCAGGAATTCTGGGAGTTGACACAGTTACAGCTCTAGCAGCCCAGCTAGAGGCACTTAATATGAAATTAGATTTAATGACAAAGCATGGGGTGCCTCAGGTTGCGAGAGTATGTGAACTATGTGCTGGCGCACATGAGACGAGTCAATGCGCCATCTCAAGTGAATCAGTGCAGTTTGTGAGCAATTTTCAAAGGCAACAACAACCAGCTCCAAATTATCAACATCCACATCAGTCTTATAACCAGTTTCAGGGTCATCAGTACGGAGTTGAGCCATTTAATTCTTCAGGTTTTCAGCAACTGTATGCTCCAAGGCAACAGTTTCAACCTCCTGGTTTTCAGCAGCAACAGTTTCATACTGGTTCTAGCCATCAGTCGAATGAAAAATCTGAATTAGAAGAGCTGAGATTAATGTGCAAGAGTCAGGCAGCAACTCTCAAGAGTCAGGAAGCATCTCTCAAGACATTGGAGAGTCATATAGGACAAATTGCAAGTGCCTTGGTAAATATGCAACAAGGAACTCTTCCAAGTGATACAATGGGTAATCCAGGCAAGAGGGAGGTCCATGAGCAGGTGAAAGCTGTTACTTTGAGATCCGGAAAAGTCACGAGTGATCCTAAATCAGCAACTGAAGAAGATGAAGATGTTCAGAATCAGCAGGATGAAAAATCTGCAGTGCCAGAAATTGAGAAATCTGATTTAGTGGCTGATCAGCTAGATGGTGAGAAGAACAAGAAACCTAGAGCCGGCAATTTCGTACACGACACGAAAACACGACACGAAAACGACACGAAAATTACGGGTTTGGATTGACCTTTGCGGTACACGAACACGAAAGTACACGAACACGAAATTACACGGATGAATTTAGTGTCGGTTTTGGGTTTACCCCTGAGTACACGACACGAAACGAAAGTACACGAAATAAATAAATAAATAAATAATTTTATTAAAATTATATGAATACATATTTTAAAATGATATTATATATATAATTTTTACATAAGATAAATACAAAATAGTTTCAAATTTTAGTTTCACAAGACTTAAACACACTTCATTCCTTATGACATATTCATATAAGACTCGACTAGTAAAAAATTAATATTTAAATATTTTAATTTTTATTCAAAAATTACACGAAACACGACACGAAACGTACACGAAATAAAGGTACACGAACACGAAACGAAACGAATCTTTAACGGGTCGGTTTTGGATTTGGCATTACGTACACGAAACACGAAAGTACACGACACGAAAGTATACGAAACGAACGAATTGCCAGGTCTAAAGAAACCTGTTGAAAAGTTTACTCCGGAGCAATCTTCAATGAATAATCAGATCTATCCTCCTCCTCCATTTCCTGGACGTTTGAAGAAAAGTCAAGAGAAACAGTTTCAGAAATTTATGGAGGTCTTCAAGAAACTGTCCATTAACATTCCTTTTGTTGAAGCATTGGAGCAGATGCCAAGATATGCTAAGTTCATGAAGGATATTTTGTCACGGAAGAGAAGGTTGGAAGATTTTGAAACAGTGGCATTAACGGAGGAGTGCAGTGCGGTGTTGCAACAGAAATTGCCACCTAAACTTAAAGATCCGGGAAGTTTCACTATTCCATGCACTATTGGCAATCTTTCTTTCAGCAAGTGCTTATGTGATTTTGGAGCTAGTATTAATCTCATGCCCTTGTCTGTTTTCAAGCAACTTGGTCTACCGGAGCCAAAGCCAACTAACATCTCTTTGCAGTTGGCTGATCGATCTATCACTTATCCGAGGGGTATAGTAGAGGATGTTTTGGTGAAAGTTGATAAGCTCATATTTCCAGCTGATTTTGTAATCTTGGATTTTGAAGAAGATAAAAAGATTCCCATAATCTTGGGAAGACCGTTCTTGGCTACAGGAAAGACTTTGATTGATGTGCAAAAAGGAGAGCTTACAATGAGGGTGCAAGATCAGAGTGTCACCTTTAATGTGTTCAAGGCAATGAAATTTCCGACAGAGGATGAAGAGTGTTGCAGTGTAGAAATAGTTGATACGGGTCAGAGAAAGAAGTTTGATCAGTTATTGAGTGAAAAATCTGACATGTACATGCTAAAGCATCCCATTAGTGATTCCATTGACAGTTCTTCAGTTCAAGATCTCTCGAGTGTCAAGCTTGGGAAACTTCCACCACATTTGAGGTATGTCCTTTTGAATAATGAGCTAGTGATTTTTGAAGAAGGGCATGATAACGTGTTGCGAAGGTGGAAAGCAGATGATAAGGGAGAAGAAATTTTTGTTAAGCCGGTTGAGTCGGAGAAGCATCTTAGAGGTGTGAAGAAGAAAAAGAAAAAGATTTGGCCGTTGGGTAGAAAAATCAAGTTGAAGGCTGAAGGAAGAAATTTGTGGAAAGCAAGCAACAAAGATGTCAATATTCGTATGAATGGTTTGTCTGTTGAGAATGGCTCGGTTATTCTTTTGAAACCGCCTTGATTTGAGGAAGTAACGTCAAGCTATTGACGTTAAAGAAGCGCTTTTTGGGAGGCAACCCAAAATTTGGTTGTATATTTTAGGGATGTAGTATTGTTTTTTTATTCAAAAAAAAAAAAAAAAGTCCGAACAGTATGCGCCAGCGCATGAAGCGCCAGCACACGCGCACCTGCGCCAGGGGAGACAGAAACCTTCCGCGCGTGAAGCGCCCGTCCACGCCTCAGCGCCACTTTACTTCTGTCCAGCGCCAGTTAACACATGTTGAAAACAAATGGGAGGTTTCACGCGTGGCAACATTTTGTCCATCCAGGTTTGTTAATATATAGTATAGGTTAGTTAATAGTTAATAGCTAATAGTTAATGTACGTGTACGTGTGTTAACATATTATTAAAAAAAAAAAAATCATCTCCTAAATAAATTCCTACCCCTTTTCTAATTCTTTTCTCCACCTAAAATCCTAATTCTAGCCCCATATTAATTCCAAATTATTCCCAATCCATATCATATTTCATATTTTATTTTATTTATTTTATTTATTCTTATTTTTATTTTTTTTATTTTTATTATTATTTTTTTCCCCAAAAATATATACCCACCTATACATACAAATCCAATTCCTTTTCTACTTCTTTAAAAATTCAATTCTAAAGAGGAATTAATTGCAAGTTCACCTCTTTGATTCGTATTGGGTAAATCTTTTTCTCTAATTTTATTTTATTACGAATTTGTGTTCTTGTAAATTGGGATTTTGTATTATTCTTGGAATTTGGGCTATTTGTGGTGTGATATTGCTTGGTAATTATTGGTGGAGTTTCTTGTGAGTTGGGTATTGATTCTTATGGCTCCTAAGCGTGGGAGAGGTGGTGCTAGTATTGTGAAATTTTCGTCTCCCGCATGATTCATTCGAGGATGAGGCATTGCAGGTATGTTTTCTACTATCCCTTGTATTTACTTCCATTCAATGCGGACATTGAATATTTTAAGTTTGGGGGTGGTTTGAGGGTTTAGTAGTTGTTGTTGTATTATTTGTTCATGTAGGATTTCATGCTTTGCATCTTAGTAGTAGTAAATTATGCATTTATGTTCGTGTTATTTACGTTTGTTTCATATAGGACATTCTGTTTTTATGTTCGTATTTTATGTGAGTTCATAATAGTTTGCATTTGCACCCATGCTTGATAGGAATTTTGTGTTGTTGACGCTTTTGATTGAGAAGTGATATGCTTTGTTCTTGTGCACACACATACACTAGTAAGTTGAAGCTAGTAGACTTTTTGAATGTTGTAAGTGATTAGAAGGACATGAATATGTGCAAGATGATTTAGTTTGCATGCTTTGAATACAAGTTGGTGCGTTAGAGAGATGTTGCTTGGGATTGAGTATGTTTTTCCACCAAGTGAGATTTTGAGCCTTATTGCATATTGCATATTTGCAATTTATTCGTTTGCTTGAGTGTCCACGGATTGTTTGCATTGCTAGCAGTTGTTTGAGGTCTTTCTTAAAACGCATGACATTATTTGACGATTAAAATGATAAAGGCATTTAGGAATAACCGCATATTTTCCCATATTACCACACCATGTTTACATGATCAATTAGTTAACCCTTTGAGCTTAATCCTATTTTTTCGGTGACATACCACATTACTTGCCTAGACTTTTTCTTGTATTGGCCTTACATTAATTTGAACCCACATTGTCAAAGGCTAGTAGAGTGCTTAAGGGAGTAATAAGGTGTGTAAGGAAGGGTTAATTGTTGGTCTTACTTTTGGGGGAAATATTGAAATTTGGGGTTGGTTGTTACTTGATAGTCGACATATGTAATAAATTATGGGATCATTGTAATTGTTTATATTATTGTTTGTGTTCTATTTAGCTCTCAAAAAAAAACAAAGGAAAAAAAAAAAGAAAGAAAAAAAAAGAAAAAAATATATATTATGAGAGCATGTTTGTGTTTATTGCGATCCTATTTCAGTCGACTAGTCGAGTGTTTGTAATAGTAAAATTATGTGGGGGGGAAATATGGTGTTGTGTATGATGTATTATGGTACTTACTAGCTTTTGACACTTCACCTGTTTTGGCTTCTTTGACATACCTTGTCCCTAGCCCCGTTACAACCCAAATAAAGACCTTTTGATTATCGTCATTGATGTATGTTGTGTTAAGAGTTAGATTGATACCAAATGTCAAGCGTGTTTATGATTTTGTTGGAATTGAGTGATACACTTACCCTTGTTCTTGAGTGAATATTCTTTGTGAGTGGATTGTGAGTGTTTGCTTGTTCTTGCGTATGAGATCCCGAGTGTTGTCTCAAAGATGTACTCTTGTAGGCTTAGCATGTTTACTAACTTATTCTTACACTTGACATGGGCTTGTGAGAACTTATGCATGTTCATTGAGTAGACTATGTGAATACTTGCACTTTCGACACCAAGACATTGCGTATTTACTTTGATTCTTAAGTTGATATGGCATGAGAGGATTTGAAGGTATGGTAGATTAGATTAATTGCATTTGCATATTAGTTGCATTCATGCATTGCATTGCATTGGATTTTGTGGGTACATTCGCTATAGGCCCTCACGAGACCTTACTCGTCCACTAGGGCTGCCTAGGGGTTTAAAGGGCTTGTTGCATATGCCAAATGCAACCGTGATCACCTACGGAAGTGGTACTAGTTAGTTAGATAGTGTAATTGTTTATGCTTGAGGACAAGCATCGGTTTAAGTTTGGGGGTGTGATAAGTGGATTTATATCCACTTGGAACATTCTAAATCGGCTTAAATTGATTGTCTTGGACTCAAGTTTCTTGTAGTTTTGATGTGTTTTGCTTAGTTGTGCAGGTTTGCGAGAATGTTGATTAAGGTGGATGCTTCTATAATTTTTTGGGAATTAATTGATTAAAATTCGGATTTTCTGGAAAGGCTGCGCAGCTTACACTGTTTTGGCCATATCTGGAGTTCTGTAAGTCCGTTTTCAGTGATCTTACTGCCCATGCGAAGCCTGGGAGATTTTCTACAACTTGGGATAGGATTCCCAGGAGCAAATTGCGCTGGGTAGGAGCAATTTGCGCGAAGAACAGACTGCTGGGCGCAAGTTGCCCCTGAAAAATTACAGTTTTTACTATTTTGGCCATATCTTGAGTTCTACAACTCCGTTTGGGGCCCGTAAGCAGTCCACGCGAAGATAACAAGATTCTCTATCATTCTAAGGTGGTCCAGAGGTCCAATTACGTTTGGAACGTTCCAGAAAAACTGAAGAAAAGTCAGCCACGAATTTTCCTTAAAAACAGAATCAGTTTAGGAAACGTATCTTGCAGAAATTCTATTATAATTCTGTTTTGGTATTTTCTTGCTGGGCAAGACTTTTAGAGCCTATATAAACACATCCTACCATTGTAATAGAGATATACAGATTATCATAGTTTTATTACTGTAACCAGCTTAGATCTGCAAGGGAGAAAAGGAGAGAAGGATTCAACGCTCGTGACAAGCAACGGATCTAGATCTACTTCATCTTTTGTTCTAGATTTGTTTTCTCAAACTCTTGTTTATTAATATAATTACTTCTTTTATTTATATCTTGTTATTTACCATGTTTTCATCAAATCCCATGGTGACGAAAGGTTTAGTTATGAACTAATCGTTGTCATGGGATCCTAGTGGATTTATCTATGTAGCTTAGTAGTTTGCATGCCTTAAAGATTTATGTGTGGTGAATTCTTGATATCCTCGTATGGTTAATCTTAATGCTTTTGGATGCGTAGCTAACATCTAAATTGAATTGTTAATCTTTTGTGAAGCGAGAGTGGATCTTGAGATTTAGAACTTGCCATGCTAGCATAGGTTCATAATTGTTTATCAATATGATTCGTGGTGTGAGATGAAAATACTTATACTGCCCTATGTGATCTAAGTGGATAACTTGTGCTTCAACCTTTATGTTTTCAAATTCTATAGAGATATAGGGTCTAAACATAATAGGTGCCTATTCATCTTCTATCTCTTTTGTGGATGTATGTGTAGATTGGTACTAGTATACCGAGAGGTAACTTTTACTCTTTTCGTGTTATTCGATCAGATATCAAAACCATCGCATGTTTTAATTAAAGGCTGCAACTCTAAGTGAAGTAGATGATGAAACTAGGATTCCATGTTTTATTCTCATATTAGTAATTCGAATTTTTACTCTCATTAATTGTTTAATTCTTAGTTTTATAATTTGCACTTAGTTAATTTAGATAATCAATCTCAATTTTGTTATTTTTCTTAGCAGTGGATAAAAACCATACATCGGTGCATAGGTACATTAATTAAATTGAACACCATTCTAGATCTCTGTGGGAACGAACTTGATTTAATCATATATTACTTGTGACAACGTGCGCTTGCGTGAAATTAGCATAACACATCCCCCGATTATTGTATCAGGCCGGGATACCTTAATCTCCGATCTCATTCTCATCCCCCAATTTTTTATTTTATAATAGTCCATATTTCTCATACTGATAGAAATATTTTCGCAATCCCCAACCCGAATGGGAAGGGGATTGGATCGCAGTCGGACGAGATGGATGAAATGCTCATCAATACGTGTACCAAGTGAATTTGTTTTGTTTTTGCCATGAGCATAACATGAATAAATATTATGATTTATGATTTCACAAAAAATATTATTATACATGTACAAGAAATCAAAATTTGAATTTATGTCATTTCGTGTACAATGTGAATTTGTGTCGTATTTTTGTATCACATACATAATACAAAAAGTAGGGGTGTGCACGGGTCGGTTCGGCTCGGTTTTTACCGAAAACCGTTACCAAACCGTACATGTCGGTTCGGTTCGGTTTTTACCTATTAACCGTAACCGAACCGCTCGGAACGGTTTTTTTCGGTTCGATTAACCGTTTGTCGGTTTCGGTTTTTTCGGTTTTTTATTTTTAATACTTAATATCATGCTAGTAAAAATTATAAGTTTCTAATTTTCTTAAACCCACTATTCCTACGAAGGTGGCGCATGTTTTAGCTTAAATGTGGTCATAAGATCAATCAATTCATTTTTAAAATATAAAACTGTAAAATCAAATTTTTTGACATTTTTAAATCTTTTTAAGTACATAATTATTTTTTGATAGATTATTAATAATTAGTGTAAAAAATAAGATGGGAAACTTTTGCAATTCAAGTTCTACTAGCTTTTGTCTTACTTCTTATATAAAATTCTATATTTATATAAGTATATAATATAAAAATATAAATTATTAAAATAATATATTTTCGGTTCGGTTTTTCGGTTCGGTTATTGGGATAAAACCGTAACCGTTACCAAACCGTTCCGTCGGTTCGGTTCGGTTACGGTTTTTTCGGTTTTTGTCGGTTACGGTTTTTTTCGGTGCGGTTTTTCGGTTTTTCGGCTCGGTTTCGGTTTTTCGGTTTTATTTTGCTCACCCCTAACAAAAAGAATACTTTATAATTTTAAAATTTCATGAAAATATAATAATAATAATAATAATAATAATTTTAATTTTAATTAAATGAGATGGAAATTTATTTTTTGTAGTTTTATCATGCATAAATTTATAAAAAAATCAAGAAAAATCTAGGAAGCATGTTTTGTAGTTAATGATTTTAAGTAGCTATCAGAATTGTTATGGTGTAGTGGTTGTGTTCATAAATTTAATCTTTAATTATCAAACCTGAGTCTACCACACCATCCAGTTAATTAATCACGTACCCAGTTAACCAATCAGAAAACTATGAATTATTTTAGAACCAATCATAGGCCACTTCTAAATCATGGACCAATCAAAGGGAGTACATTGATAATTCTATTCAATGTAGAAAACCTAATTATATACGATTAAAATAATTGACATATACTTTTTCGTAATTTAACATAAATAAACTTTTTAGTTTACATGTTAAAATATAAAATATTTGTTATGCTAGATCCAACGTTTTTCATCTATTTATTTTAAGATCTAAAGATTTATTTATTTTATCGTACTAAGGACAAGACTACAGACTAACAAAATTTTGGATAAAATCCCTCTTACATTTATTATTAAAACTGTATTTGGTTGTTAATACAATTATCTTCAAATAATTAGAAGCTTATTTTGATAATCAAAACGAAATATAAGTAGATTTCCTAAATCAAATAGAATTTTCAAGTTTAAAATCGTCATTTCTTCTCTCTTTTGTTTCTTGGTAGTTTTAATTAGAAAATAATTGTTAAACCATCAATATATATATATATATATATATATATATATATATATATATATATATATATATAGGCCATTGTTTCCATGGAGAACCATCTTGCATGGAGAACCGGAGAGAACCACTAATTTTTGATTCTATGGTAGAATCAAAATTTTAATTTTGGTTTCATAAAAAACATTTAGAGCACGACAGTGCTCGTTAGGCGTATGCGGATACAAATGTGATATCATGCGATGAACAGTATAGGATATATATTTTTTTGCCAAGGTTTCAAAAGTGCGAGCATAAATAATTCGTTTGAAATCCATTGCGATCCTTATTGTCAAGTTAGGATCTTGGCTTTTTGTATATATCCCGAATTGACGTGCACACTATTCAAGTGTCTAATGCAACCACATAAGGATGTGTCTGGCGAGGGTCTTCAATAAAAGATGGAGATGTAATCATGGCGAACCTTGCACGTGTCCCTTGTTGGGCTAGTTGTGCATGTCTTAAAGATATTATGCATAGGGATGCCTCCACCCATGCGATCTTGAGCTCAAGATCTGGTCATGGGCCTTCAATAATAATCCAGTGTATAGCATCACGGAATCTATAGCTTGTTTAGGCTACCCTACTTGACAATTTAGTTCGCAAGTTTGAAGATATTTTTGACATATATGTACTATCGCGACAATATACGAAAATTATTTTACAAATCCAAATGCAATACTAAATATGTTATTTTAAAAAATGTCGCGATATTTATTTTCTTCAAATATAATGTCTTTTTTGTAAGAACTTTCTTCACAATTATGTGTCTCGCATATATAATTTTTTTCCTCCAAAACATGCAGCTCGGACGAGATTTTAAAAAAAATCCATAATTCGTTAACGTATAAATATCTCGTACCATATTTTTCAAATAACAATAATTTTACAAGCATAAAAATATATTTCTCACACGAATTTTTAAACAATAATATTTTTTCTAAAAAATATTTAAGAAACAAAAATCTCATGTATGCGTACATGGCATTATATCCTTTATTATCAAACCTGAGTCTACCACACCATCCAATTAATTAATCATGTACCCAGTTAACCAATCAGAAAACTATGAATTATTTTAGAACCAATCATATGCCATTTCTAAATCATGGACCAATCAAATTAAAATAAATATGTTTCCTTATATAATTTAACTTACTACCTTTTAACCAAGGTTAAACCAATCAATCATTCTAAATATATTTAAAATTTGAATTATAATCCTAAAAATATGTTTCCTTATATAATTAGTTAACACTTCTAATTTAAATACAATAATGATTTTATTAAACATATCCATAAATAAATATTTTTTAAATTAAAAAAATTTTACTAGAAAATCACAATTTTAATTTGAAATCAATCACCATATGCTATTATATTTTTAAATTAAATTTCATAATTAATCATTCATTAATCAACCACTCTTTTTAATTAAAGTCAGTCACAATCATATTATCATACATTATAAATTTATTTTTATAATATATATTGTACAATTATAATCAATATTAAATAATTATAATCTTACTTAACTAAAAATCTGAAAAAATCGGATTTAAAATCAGATTTTAAATAACTTGGATAAAATCCATACCTTCAAAAAATTGATTTTTTTTATAAGTTCAAAAATATATTTATTCATAATTTGTTAATAAAATTAATTAATAAATGCATATAAGCCAACACTACAAAATCGGATATGAACAAATTTTAAATAGTTTGGATAAAATACATATATTCAAAAACTCAATTTTTTTTAAATAGCTTGGATAAAATCCATATTTTCAAAAAATCGATTTTTTGAAAGGTTCAAAAATATTTTTATTCACAATTTGTTAAAAAAAATAATTAATAAAATCATATAAACGAACACTACATATATTTAAATTACTTTAATTATTAAATATACACTATATGAGTATCATTATTGGTTAATGAATAAATTACCAATCAAAAATTAAAATTATTTAAGAGGCAATCAGAATTTACTTCTAAACTTTAAATCAATCAATCATATACAAAAGTTTTATTATTTACCATGCTTATTATAATTTACTAATCGCGGTTAAATTAAATTTAAATATAAAATATTTTGATTTAATAGCTTTGCATATCACATGGTTTTTAATTTAAAAAAATTCTACTAACCATAAATGTTATTTTATATAAATCCTCATAACAGTATATTACATATGGTTATATATCTTTTAGTCATGAATTGTTTTTGAACATCCCTTATTATAATAAAGGATACCCGAATCTAACATGTGTTAGTTAACCAATACAAAGATTGTGAATTATTTTAACATCATTCAGAATCTATTAAATTTAAATCAATTAAATGTAACATGTTTCTCTATTGGATCTAGATTCTACTTTTCAACCAAGACTAAACTCAAATCAAATCAAGTTACACTCAATAACAGTTAATTTTTATTTTTTTTCATATCAATTAACTAAACATGAGTAGATTATAGCTCGTGCTCCGCACACGGGTATTTTAAAAATTATTTTATAATAATAAAAAATAGTTTATGATTGAATAATAAAATTTTAAAAGAATAAATAATTCTTACAAACTAAAAAATATAATTATTATATCAACTTAAACATTACAGGAATTCTAAGCCTCTTATTCCCTATTCCCCATGAAACCTAGCCAACTTTGATAAACAAAGTGTATGCATCAATTCTCCTTATGACTAAATCATATTAATTTCGGTTAAGGTACTACTTTATATCTTTTTGTTGTAATTTTTTTTTTGAAAGGCAAAGCTTATATTATAATATAGCTCCAACAGGAAGGAGCTAGATAGGCAAAGCCTTTACATACGTGATTAGCCTGCATCACAACTGGACATCAGGAAGGAAACATGATTAAACCTACTACAGTACAAAACTACTGAAAGAACCATAAACTGCTATCACATATAAAACAATCAACAAGCAACTTAAAAAGGAACTTAAAACAATCAATAATCTATTTTTTTTACAGTGTTGGGTTGCCAATGTTATTCAGTGATTAATTAACAATTTTATTCTAAATACAATAATTATTTAATTTAAAAAATTATACATTAATACATGAATCTATTATATTTATAATAGATATTTTGATATCTGAAACTCTCAATTCAAAATCATAAGATACAATTAAAATCATGAATTAAAAATTATTAACAATATAAAACTATTTACCACACTATTCTAAATACACATTCAAAATTTAAGTTATGTAAAGTATTAAATAATTCAATCATTAAAAAAAGTTAGGATCAACCAATTAAAATATAAGAATTAATTTTAAACCAATCATTTTTTAACATTTTAATTATGAAAATTTTTAACTATGCAATAATTAATGGAAAAATAATTTGAACTGATAATATAATTGAATTATTCAAAATATTAAATATACTCTTAAATAGTACTATACATTATTTGGTGTATAAATTATCAATCAAAAAATAAAAAATATTACAGAGTCAATGAAAATATTGTTAGTGAATGTTTCCATAATAAATTGGTCAATTTAGCACAAATTTTCTTATAAATCACTATTTATTTATAGATAATTAATTCATCAATAAAAGGACATATGTCATTCACAAAAATAATTAAACCTGCAAAAATCATCAATAAAAGGGCATACAACATCTACAAAAACAATTAAAATTGAATAAACACATAGTCAAATAGATCACTAATTTCATTTATCCAATCATTGAATAGATCTTCAATTATGGTACATCTCTAGCTTATATCACTAAATTATACAATCTTTTCGGCGAGATAATCTAACAATTTGTTAAAAACATGAGAAATGTGTAAATCTGATTTGTCATAACGTATTCAAACAACCGACCAGAGCTGTGATTATATATTATCCAAATCAATGAACTAATATAACAAAATCTAATATATGGGTAGACAAAATCCACGAATAGGATATTAGGCTCTCAATAAAGAGAGATATTTATTGAAAGCCAAAGTAAATCAAGAAAAAGAAAATAAGGCTTATCATTTACAAGGAGATATTACAAAATCTAATATTTTGGTAGATAAAATCCACCAACGGGCAACGAGGTACTAGATTCTCAATGATATATTTATTGAAAAATAAAGATAAATCAAGAAAAAAATTCTAAAAAAAAAACTTAAAAAACTAATATCAGCTCCTAAACTTTAGTTTAGCATTTCTTGGGAAAGATGGAGAGAT
The DNA here is from genome assembly GCA_037693485.1 of Kitagawia praeruptora. NCBI lineage: Eukaryota > Viridiplantae > Streptophyta > Magnoliopsida > Apiales > Apiaceae > Kitagawia > Kitagawia praeruptora. Next base: position 125,687,120 of record CM075350.1, read on the forward strand.
AGAGAGAGAGAGAGAGAGAGAGAGAGAGAGAGAGCAGCAGCTACAGTTTTTGTTATAAAAATTATTAATAATGATAAATAAAAATGGTATACACTTAAAATATATATTGTTTTTAATAAAAGGGCGCCTTTTTGAATTTTGTATTCTTGAATTAAAGTAATAGTATCAATTCTCATATCTTAACCTAAGAGCATATATTGAATTTGCTTGGTTGGTTGATTATATTTTTTTTATATTAACAAAGCATAAAATATGGCTAAGTAAAATAAATAACTTGGTAGAAAGATTCTACAAGAAGAGAGATATTTGTTAACGAGAAATAAGAAAAAATTAATAAGGAGGGTTTCATTTTGTTTGGCAGACTTTACACCATGCATGCTACTCTTAGTTTTGTTTTGTAACATCTCAATGTTGTTCTAAGACATATAATTATATATTTACATAACTTGGATACATAGTAATATTTCATGTAATTGACATATTTTTTCTATTCGCGTATTTCATTTAATTTCGTGTACACGAAAAAATTTGTGTAATTTAGGGTCATTTTGTGTTCTAATTTCGGGTACACGATTTAATATCATGTCATTTTCGTTAAAGACCCTAAAGTACATGACATGAATGTACAAAACGATTTGTCATGTCTACATAAGCTATTTCTTCTTATATATGTCGGAAAAATATACTCACTGTTAAAGGAAATTGAATTTCATGTTATTTAACCCAAAATCTGAATTACAAGGACACATATGTAACAATGTGATTATGTGTTTATATATTACGCACTTGATTTCAATTTTATGGACATTAACTTATTTTCACAAGTTAGTAAAATGAAAAAAAAATAGGTGATACTCATTTTCATATGTCTTATTTTAAGAATTAAAGAAAACAAAAATTTATTATTCCATATTTTACTAGAAAAGAATATAAAAACCAAAATACAATCTTCCAAACTGAAAATGCACATTTTAAGTTGTCTTTACAAATAAGCTAAGTGCAATAACCATAAAATCTAACAATCATATGTTACTCCAAGAGCGCGATATATTGAATTTGTTTGGTTAGTTGATAATATTTTTTTTATAGTAAATCAATTCATTAATAATAGGACATATAATTTGTAAAAATGATATTGAACAATCACATAGCAAACTAGATTAGATGAAAGTTTCTATTGTTATAATTACGTTCGTTTCATCTATCTTGCATAGTAGATATCCTTTCTCATATGACTGAAACATGCAATCTTTTTTTGATAGACAGTCTAATGATTTATTGGAGTCGTGAGGATTAAGTTTCTATACATTTTTTAAATGTTATAAAAAAATTTACCATGATCATACAAATATTTTCAATGAATTAATATAATAAATATTTTAAGGATTCGATATTGAATAAATATACCGAATTCTCATAATATGGGTGAAAAATTTGTTAACATGATACGTAGAAATATTCTCTAAAAAAGAGAGAAATAAAATGAAAGCTAAATTTAAAAAAAACAATAAAGATGGATTTTGAACTTTTCAACGCGGGTTGTATTTGTTTTGATGATTGGTTCATAATATTAATATTAATTCAATTGGTATGAATTCACATATAAGTAATTTTATACTTACGTTAATTAACATTTCAATAAAAATATATATTTTTCTAAATAAAAACTAAAATAATATATTTATATTAATTTATTAATACAATTTATCGGTCGGTGCGTAGCACGGGTAGAACGCTAGTTTGTATCATAGGGGGGATTATAATACAAATATTTTTTTTAACATTAATATAAAGAGGGGTATATTGATAAATCACTAAATTGGCTTGAAAGTGCATTTTGACCTATAATAGATGAAAAGAGACGTTATTTCATTTGTTTTCTTTGAAATTATTTCTAAAATAAGAGTTAAATAAAATGAAGAATTAAGAGCTATTTAAGAATCTAGTGGATGAGTTCCAAAATTTTCTTGAAGTGGGCTTCTAGCATGATGGTCATGGGGTGATAATAAAATTGATTCCTAGCCATAGGTCATGGGTTTAATCCTTGCTAACAACAATATTTTTAATATATTTATATAATCTGAGGATATTTTAGTAAATTACTAAATATGAGGGTATTTTAGTAAATTACTAAATGGCATGGAAAGTCATGTCAACATATAATATAATATATATAGACTAGCGTTCAAATAGAAACCAATCTTAGAATAGAAACTAGAAACCTACACTAAATAAATTATATTTCATTTATTTTAATGGCCCCGCTAGGGGCACCTTCACAAATAACTTATAAAATTCTTGGCTCTATTCAACAAAAATATTAAAAAAAATAAAAAAATTAAAACAAAGTTACTGTTCACGTGCCACGTCATCACGTGAACAGTAACTTTTTTTTTTAATTTTTTTGTTGAATAGAGCCAATAATTTTATACGTTTTTTGTATTGGGGTACCCCTAATTTGGTCATTAGATTAGCTTGAAATATTTAATTTAGGTTTAGTTTCTAGTTTCTATTCTAAGTTAGTTTCTATTAGAACAAGATCCTATATATATAAAGGATATTGTTAATAAGTGAGTCAAATTACTAAAATTAGTATAATATATGGGCATTTTTATTCTGAGTAAATTATAAAATAAATATAGCTAATAAGTGAGTTAATTGAGCATGTAGTGAATGAGTTTAAAATGTGTCAGAAGTAGGTGACTTGGTTTAGTGGTTGTATATAATATGTGAACATAAAGTTAAAGTTGGTTGAAGGTCATGGGTTCAATTCCTTTCAACTTCAAAGTTTTTAACTTTAAAATAAGTTCAAGGACAAATTTGTAATTTAAACAACAATATTTTTAATATATTTATAAAATCTGAGGATATTTTAGTAAATTACTAAATCTGAGGGTATTTTAGTAAATTACTAAATGGCATGGTATTTTAGTAAATTACTAAATGTCATGGAAAGTCAGGAAAGTCAAATAATATATAAAGGATATTGTTAATAAGTGTGTCAAATTACTAAAATCTATATCTATAAAAAACTATTTGTATTATTTTTATTACAGGTGTTTTGCGAAGATTTATATACTTCTATAATTTATTTTGATTTTCATAATCACTAATCATAAAAATTGATTGAGAAGTTAAGGATCGTCTGCCATGTGTAAAAATAAAAAACTATTTGTATTATTTTTATTACAGGTATTTTGTGAAGATTTATATACTTCTCTAATTTATTTCGATTTCCATAATCACTAATCATAAAAATTGATTGAGAAGTTAAGGATCGTTTGCAATGCAATTGTCCGAAAAGAAATCGGAGCAATATTCGATATATATTATAATGCCTGGAGATCGAAAAGTTACCAGAAACTTTTAAGGTATTTTTCTTGAATTTTCGCTTTTTTGATTTTTTAATTAAAATTATTTTCTTGCATTAAATAGCTCTTAATGACATATTGATTAGTCATTAATTATACCTAATAAATATGTATTAAATTTATTTTATTTATTTAAGAAATTATAAAACTTTATTTGAGCATTATAATTATTATTTCAGTATTAAATATTAATTACATATATAATTAAGTTTATTTTTAGGCAAAATGACGATTAAAAATTGTTTACATTGCGTCCTTTTTTATTCCCTATCGAATACCACTCCAATTTCTTTTCGGAAAATTGTAGTATAGACTACCATTAACTTCTCAAGCAATCTTTATCATTAGTGATTATGGAAATTGTAATAATTTATAGAAGTATGTAAATCTTCGCTTAACACCTATAATAAAAATAATACAAATAGTTTTTTATTTTTACACATGAATAAATTACACATGGGTTATGACCAAACAGGTTAAATTGAAAAAAATCCAATTTTATCGATAGATTAAATCGATAAAAAAGTTATACACCCGTTGTTCATTAAATTGTGTCAAAATAAATTAATATTCTAATTAAATAAATTCTTACACTACAATTGAACATGTATGTTATGGGAGGGGTGTCGGCTTTAAAAAGTGTTATTATATATAATATTTATAACTTTTGATCGTAAAGATCAAAAACTACGTTTGTATTATAATTACTACTTTTTATGTTTATGATATTTTTGAGATTTTAAAAAATTGAGATATATAAAGAGAATACCTTCAAACTTATAAATTTATGTAAATTATTTTGAATCTTATTTTTTAAAAATTCTTAAGAGATCAATCAATTTTTAAAAATAATAAAAAATAATTTATCTATTTTTAATATTTTAAAAGGAAAATTTATGCACCGCGCGAAGCGCGGATAAGTTGCCTAGTATATTATAATGCCTGGAGATCGGAAAGCTATTAGAAGCGTTTAAGATAGTTTTCCTAAATTTTCGTATTTTTGAATTTTTTATTAAAATTATTTTCTTGCATTAAATAGCTCTTAATGGCATATTAATTAGCATTAATAATACCTAATAAATGCATATTAATTTTGTTTATTTATTTATTAATTTAGAAAACTTTATTTCAGTATTATAGATATTATTTCAATATTAAATACTAATTACATATATAATTGAGTTTATTTTTAGGTTAAATTATGACTTAAAATTATTTACATTGCGCCCTTTTTTATTCTTTATCAAATACCATTGCAATTTCTTTTTGGATAATTGTAGTATATACGATCCTTAACTTCTCAAACAATCTTTTATTATTAGTGATTATGAAAATCGTAATAAATTATGAAAATATATTAATATTTGCTTAACACCTGTAAAGGTAATACAAATATATTTTTATTTTTACACTTGAGTTATGATCAAATCGATTATATTGAAAAAAATCCAATTTTATCGGTAGATTAAATCGATAAAAAAGTTATATACCCGTTGCTCATTATATCGTTTCGAAATAAATTAAATAAAATTTTACACTACTATTGAACATGTATGTTTTGAGAGGGGCGTCGGCTTTAAAAATTGTTATTATATTTAATATTCATAACTTTGATCGTAAAAACTATGTTTGTATTTTAATTGCTACTTTTTATGTTTATGATATTTTTTAAGATTATTAAAATTTTAGATATATAATGAGAGTATTTTCAAATTAATAATTAATGTAAATTGTTTTGAATCAATTTTTTAGAAAAATCTTAAATGACCAATTAATTTTTAAAAATAATAAAAACTAATTTATATATTTTCAATATTTTAAAATGAAAATTTATAAACCGCGCAAAGCGCGGATAAATTGACTAGTTAGTATAATACAGGGGCATTTTTATCCTGAGTAAATCATAAAATAAATATAGCTAATAAGTGAGTTAATTGAGCATGTAGTAAATGAGTTTAAAATGTGTCACAAATAGGTGACTAGGTTTAATGGTTGTATATGTGTACATAAAGTTAAAGTTGGTTGAAGGTCATGGGTTCAATTCCTTTCAACTTCAAAGTTTTTTGCTTGTAAACTGTTTAATTATATTTCACTAAAATTTTAAGTTGTATATATGTTTTTATTATTAAAATATTTTTTGAATTTTATAAATTTCATGAAAATAAATGTTATTCTAATTACGTATTTTAATTATTACTAGAAAAGAGTACCAAACCAAATATATCCTATTTCGCTTATAATAGTATAGTATAGATATATAAAAATATTATATAAAAGTAGTTTTTTTTAACATTTTAAATATTTTTATCTTAATATTTTTATTTGATTGTTTATAATTTTAATATTTGCTAATTAATTAGTAATAATATAAATTATAAAAGATAATAAAATATGATTATTGGTTTTTGATATAACTGATAGTCTTTTTTTTAATATAAAACAGACCATTATATCTTTCAAAACTCCAAAATTTCGAAACGATCTTTTCTAATAATTAATTATTTTTTAATTTTTTTTGTGACAAAATTAATTTTAATGCTGATTACAAAAATTGTGCACTGTAACAGACAAACTACTTGACGTCTTGACGACTTGTTTGCTGTAGAAAGGACTCTCGTGGGCTTTGCCGTGTGCATATGTGTTTTTTTTTTGAATTTTATTAATAATAGAGATTTAACCAAATCAAAAGAGTGACCTACCAAAAAAGAGTACCAAACCAAATATACCCTATTTCGCTTATAATAGTATAGTATAGATAGATAATAAAGGATTTGAATTTGATTTAAATTTACTTTTAAAACCCAAAAATATTTAAATTTAAATTTTACGAAACACGACCAAGTCTTCTCCAATTCCTAATTTTGGCCTTATTTTAGATTCAAAATTAATAAAAATTGATCACGAACCAGACCCTACTTTAACTCCTAGAAAATTTTCATGTTTTTTTGTACTTTTCAAATTGTTAAGCAAATATCAAGAAATTTTCAAATTTTTATAATATATTTTTTCTTGAATGCCTATAAACTTCCATACTTCAGAAGAATTCAACAGACATCGGAACACAAAGCACCATTGATCTTAATAAACATCAAACAATGTTTACACAACTTAGTATCTCACTGAAGAACTAGGGAAGTGAACAAAACAAAAAATACAGATAAATGAGGAAATAGCAAATTATAATTGACCATCTTTAGCTTATAGTCAAAGTGTAAAATTAATACAATGAACAAGGCCCCAAAAGAAAAGGGCACACTAGCTTCACTCCAGTTGCTACATCTATGTTTTGTTCAGTGTTAAAATTTGGCCAGACCTCTTTGTGGATCTCTGTTAGCAGCATTGCCTGCTGCAAACAACTGGCAAAAGAATCCTCGATTTATTACTTAATTTGCGGTGGTAGTATTTTTTTCACCAGCAACCCAGTACCGTTTAACTGCTAACAATATTTTTTCAGGGATAAGAGGACCTCCCTCGTTATCCACCATTTTCGTGTTCCACCTCATGCCGTCTACAATTCTTTTCACATCGTTTAGCACATGCTCTTCGTCACGAATTATAACCGCTCCTTCAGGTCGTAGAATCCTATCCATCTCTATGAGAATGTCTTCTGCGCTACACCTGCATGGGCTTCTGTTAAATGCAAATAGATGCTATATGCAGAGTAAGCACTAAAATGGAGGATTGTACTTCAATAGGCAATTGATTTGCCACATAATCTACACCAGAGGATGTATTTTTCAATATTAAGGAACTTAACAACTAGAATGGTGGAAATCTTACTAACTGATCAGTTATCCTACCGAAATGAAGGTTTACATCATATATCTTACAAAGTAGCTAGTGACCAAAAGAGTAAAGCAAAGTTGAGAAAATACTTGTCTTTGTATAAGCTAAAAAGGCCACTGGCATGAATAAGATCATACGTTCTAGGGTACGTAGAGAAGGCTTCACACCTGAAAAAGAGAAATATGAATTTCATACTGAAGTCGGATATAGGGAAGGTAAAGAACGTGGAACAAGAAAAAAATAACCATCTGAAGTGAATGTCATGACCAATTGAACCAAGATGCTTAACAGACTAGTATCATGCTGAGCTAATAGTCTACATCAACCAACTTAGTAACAACATGAGCTATGGTCCACATAGAAAATGCTAATAAGAACTATAAGAGTACCCAAACTCCAAACTGAAAGTTAATGTTTCAGATGCAGACTATTAGAGTTGACAGACAAATGGCTAGACAGAAGATTGTTTTCAGGAAGTTACCAGTCATGATATATACCAATGAGGCCTCGATCAAATACTACACCTAGAGTGTCTTTTTCGGCTATTGTTGGCATCACATTCATAACCCAAAGTTTAGGAGACTGAATTGCAGCAGCAAAACTTCCTAGTCCAGCATTCATATCCATGATATTACGATACCTCCCAGAGTCAATGAGCTTATTAAAACTTTTATAAGCCTTCACATGATTTTGCCATGCTTTGTTGTCCTCATGGAATGAGTCAATAGAAACTCCTTGAATGGCTCCTCTAGCTATAGTCGGAGGAATTTCATTCAGTCTTTCTGGGAATGGCTTTACTTCCATTGAATCTATAGACCTTGGATAAGGAGTTATACAGGCCTCCATCTTTTTGTACCTATATGAAGATGAAATGAAGTATATCATTAACTAGACCCATCATAAATCTAAAATGTTTCAGAACTCATTCAATACTATGTGTCTCGACCAAAACATATTTGCTTAAGGCATGGGGCGATATCACATCAACTAATTTTATCAACGTCACTCACAGGCAGAGCTTCGGGTTGGACTCAGTATACTTATTACCTTTTAAGGTTTAGAGTCAGTATCCATGTGGAAAGAAAACCCCAAAGTGTACATGGCTCGTATAATATACAGATCAAGTTAGTAAAAATGTACCAGACATCATTCGCATTGGTTTCACACGCTGGAGCACTAGAATCTTGTCCAGGACAGTTTTGCTTATTTTTTGGTTTTCTCCAGACGGCTATATCTTCTTTCTCGGATATCTTTTCCCAGCAAAGAAGTTTGGCAACATCTTCAATCTTCTTCTGGTCCTCCTCAAGTTGATCCCGAGGACGCATCCATGCTTGAAAGTGGGTCCTCCAATTGATGGGAGGGCCTGAAAGAATCCAATAGCCACCAGGCCTAAGAACTCTATCAACTTCCATCATGTACATTCCCCCTACAAATACAAATAAGATGGTATAAAATTTATGTTTATATATAGAGATATGGTGCTCAACTCATATATTTACAGATTTGGTGATGACTTGGAAAGAAACACAGGAATAAAACAGCAGTCAACAAAAACAAGATACACAACTTCTAAAGCAATGTTTTGGGGTCGATCCTCGTCAATTTATTTGTCAAACTCCAGTGATATAGGTCATACTTTTACAAGTAAAAACTTATATCACACCAGTCCAATTCCTTTAGTTAACTAACAGGAAACTTTATTGTTTTCTTGATCCTAAATTTACTAGATGAGCAGTAACAACGTTTGATGTTCAATATTGAAGCTTAGCATATAGGTAAAAGGACACATACTCATATAAGCTTAATTTGGCTAGCTCGTATTGGTCAGTCATAACAAATATTTTTCCAAAATTTTGAATTCCCAGGAAAATAAACACATTGTATTTCATCCCACTACTCACCATTTCCGCCCCACGGAATCAAGCAGCGAGAACAATGGGCCATGTCGAAAGCCATAGACGGATAAGGCATCTTTATAGTTCCAAGAACACCAATAACTGCAGGTACACCTCTTTCCAAAGCAAATTGTACTTGCGCTTCATGTGAGTCTCTTGGTGCAAATGACATGGCTATGACATTTTTCTTGAACAGGTATGCACCCCAACTTGCAACCTAAGTACAAAACCATACAGAACAAAATAATTTTGAATAAATAAAATTAGCAAGATCAAAAGGCAGCAACAATTACTCAAATGACTAGCCGGAGACCCACCTGCAAAGATATAGTTACCGATACGTGACAAGAAGAGGTCACAAGAATGCAATAAGAATGGGGAATTTCAACAAAGTAACAGTATGCTAAATGAGCTATCAAAAAAATTACGTGCATCTAGAAGTAAAACAAAAACAGGAGTCCGTAATGCAGTGTATCAAAGATATAATTAAATGTCCTCCTTACCCCACAGCCAGTATCTAATGCAGTTCTAACTATTCCATTGTCCATTGGGATAACACCAGCAAGTTGTTCAATATATTTATCTGCCCCCTGAGGAAATTGTGTACCGCCACCAGGGAACCTAAACACATCGCCTTCATACTGAATCCAGTTCTGAATTGCCTTTTCAACCGTCAAGCTCTTGTATGGTGCATTTGCATAAGGTACAAAATCACGGCTTTTGGGCCATAGAAAGGGAGTAACATATCCTTTTGGCGCTGGAATAAGGCAATGCAGCTTCTCGTTATCTGGAGGACAATGCCTCTCCCTATAGTTCATATTTTCTCTAGGAAAGGTCATTGCACGCGCTTGATCTTGACAAGGCGTGTAATCAATGAATCGATCATCACAAGGAGGAATTTCCTTGACTTCAAAGTCATCAAGTGGTTTAGCTTCATGACCATGATGAGTCTCCACATTCAATTGAGGAAGCGCGTTGCAATCGGCCTTTTTCATTATTTCTACAGCTATGCTATCTCCTTTACCAAAACCACTTCTTTGCCATATACCAAGAACATAAAAACAAAGACACAATCCAGCTACAATTAAGATAGAAGACAATTGGCCCTTGCTTCTACGATCTCCTGCATTCCCTTTATTGCCCATAATAATTCACCTACAGCATCGTTACAACAATTATTTTTTTTAAAAAAAGACGTCTAGATCAGTCGCATTGATCAAGAACATCAATCCCACATGGACAGATTCACGAATCGAAAGTGGTAAATAATATTGCATGCAATCAACAAAGAAACATATCTACTAGCACAAAATATTCGAAATTTACAAATGACAAAAAGCACACAGAAAGACAAGAAATCTTACGAATCGGATTGATCACAAGATACGTGTCTCGAAGAAGATCTAATTACAAGAATGTTGTGTTGCTTTCCGTATCATTCTCCGACGATCATATTATTCAGATAATTGGTGAAGATTCAAAAGAAACTATAAAGATGGGACTCTGTTCTTGTATTTAGGACAGTTTGCAGATGATAAAATCTACGTTAATGACTCATCATGATGTAATGATGAACCTTGTACTTTAATTACCGTATTGCTAGAGACAAATGACAATACTCACTACAAGTACGGAGGAGTGTTTGTTATTTTAAGTGTGTTGGGCACCAAGTGTGGGGGATGTCTTCACGTATTTTTCTATTTGGGTGAAGACTGCTAACTGTAATTTTATTTTATTTTTTATTTTCAAGACGTACTAATTTTCTTTTTAAATTAGATTTTAGGAACTAAATTTATAAAAACTGAATCGCGCTACTGTAAATTTGTTAATTTGACATTTTCGTTTACAAACTTAGGGCCTGTTTGATAAATCTGAATAAAAAATACTGAATTATTAAATTTTCTGAATACACTGAATGAAAAATTTATCTGAATGAAAAATTTACTAAATGGAAATCACTGTTTGATAATAACTATGTAAAATATCTGAATGACGGTTCATATACTGTTATACCCTCAAATTTGATTCTAAATTACCAATCCGAAAATCATTATTGAAAAATATATCATAAAACATTCGAAATGAATTAATAATAAGGAGAAATACTAGTAATAAAATCTATAATATTTATAATTGATTTTTTTTTTCGTTTTTCATAAAAATTAGACATTTTGCACCACCTAGCACCTAGGAACCGATTGATATTTGATCGACCTAAATTGATTTTTAAAACGCTGATTATACACTATAAAGCGTGAGCCATAAAATTGTTAAATTTAAAATATCAATACACACTTTCATTTTCTTTAAACTAAAAAATCTTTAAATAAAATAAAAAATTACACATTTTATAAATTTGAAATATATATTGTGTACATTTACATCGTATTACGAGTAAATAATGAGAAACATGGATGAAGCAAAAGTTAATAATAGTTACATTATTCATAAATTATGATAATTATGAATATATTTATAGATTAGAAAAGTAAAATAAATAAATATGCACTACACAAACAGGACAAGCACCAGCGTGAGGTTAATACGGGTAAAACTCCATTCAGTTCTTCTACTGACCGAATAAGTGAGGGTGATCTCACTTACCCAAAAAGTCTGTTTTGGAATGAATCAGTGCATTTGATAACATGTGGTAGATGTAAAATGGCTGACCGATTAAGTAAATTACTCATTAAGTAGTTATTAAGTGTTATCAAACATGGCCTTAAGTGTGTTTGGCTACTAGTAATAAGTCCGTTTTCAACTTATTTGGGGTAAAATGGTCGTTTTACGTTTTGCGTAGTGTTTGGTCCAATAAGTTGAACGAACTTATTCTATACAAATAAGTTGATAAGTTACAAGTTGGAAATCCTAACTTTCAACTTATTCTTATTTTTCTATACACGTAATATTTTTTTTTTTGAACATCAAATCATGATATATTAGAAAGCCAATTGAGAGGGTAACCTGGACATGCCCAAGTACCAAACTTTACATTAACTACTACCACTTCATAACAAACATTCCACTAAGAAAGCAAACTACAACAGCTACTAACTAAAGGAAACCAGTACTAGAACTAAATTAAAATAAGTAGAGAAATTAGGATCATTAGGTGAGCTAGATAGGTCATGGATGATTCAAGAGATTAGACAGCTTAGATAGATCTCAATTTTGCTGTGACCCAGGAGCAATCTTCCTCATCTCAATATCTTCAAACAGAGCAAACTCTAAGAGAACTTCTTCAACATTCATAAAATCTTCCATGCAAACCTGGGGGTCTATTAGATTGAGGACTGATTCTTGCAAGTAAGACATTGCATCTTGATCCAGGGCAGACTCCATGCTATCCTTAGACTCCCCTTTCAACTTGGAATCTGGGGCCTCCTTTTCTTTAGGTACAATGCCTTCAACTGCAAAACTCTCATGAGATGGATGAGAAAGTTTGTTGTTAAGCAAGTTAGCGATAGACTCCACTTCAACTCTTCCATTTGCTGAATTAATAACATTTTTATCCAGGTTTTTCAAAGAAAGACCAGCTGAATCCAACAAGGTAATTGCTTTAGAAGACAACAATCCATCTTCGTTGAACTTTGAATCTGCATACATTTTAGCTTTGCCCTTGTCCCTTATCGAAAGTTCTAACTCATTGCCTCGCTAAGCCTGCTTATGACAGCCTCCCTCTTGAATTTTTAAGCTTTGGTTATGACAGCCTCCCTCTTGAATTTTTAAGCTTTGGTTATGCTGGCTAGCTCTAAAAGCAAATAGTGGATCTGCTTTGAAAGTAAATGCTTGTTCTTTAATCTTCATGAGATTGAGTTGTTCTTCCAGCAGATTCTCTAGATGAGCCACCTTCTCAGACCATTTTAAGAGAGCCTCATACTCCTTCTCTTCAATGACTTTTCTTCGTTGCCTCTTAGGTTTGGGACCCTGTATGACTTCTCCTAGTCCCATGTTAGATTGAATCTCAAGAGCAGGTGTGGTCCCCATCCTATGTCAACATCAAGAAGATCACGCAGAGGTTGGAAGCTATGGTCCACTTCGACTAGCTCAGATAGGTTATGTAAGCCATCGTTAGCTCCAAGTCGTGCCACCTGATTTATTTCTGCAAACACTGGATAAATCCTACACATAGGCTCAATTTCAGATGGGATCAAGGGGTTACAAGCGTTAATGGCCTGTATAGTAGCCACTAAACCCTCTCTTGAAACTTCATCAAAAGTCCTGACGACGGAGAATACGGAACGATTCCACATGCTCAGTTTCAATAAGCATGTTATTGAATCCTCTAGTGAAAGCTTCTTTTATACCCAAGTGAATTGCCCACAACTGAGCTTGCATGTGTGTCATGTCTTTAAAAGGTCCCATGACTCCCCAGATTAAAAAACCATTATGATCTCTCATAATGATACAGACACCCAGTAATTAACAATTGTAGAAGGGGGGTTGAATATAATTGTATAAGATTTTCGACTTAAACAGAAATAACACAAGTATGAATCAATAACAGCTTTATTAACTTTGATATAAAACTGTTACAAACTTACAAACTCTCTTAAGAAATCCTTATGTTCTTAAGAGCTGCTAGGTTACAAGATGACTCATGTAAGCGATTACAATTATGTAAAACCTAAACTATGTTTATATAACATACACAGCTACACTATCAATCACAAGATATTCTAAATCAATTACATATTACTCTGAATGCATATCTTGTATGATAGTTGCCTTCCTACAATTTAGCAACCGACATATCAATCTTTCTTGATCTCTGGTCTGATTAGAATCTTCACGTAATCCTGACCAGCTTCTAATCCTGATAACACCTTCATACTGATGTTGTATTACTGATGACGTCAGCATCAGTATCTGATCAGTAACAGTCCAGATCCTGATATCACTTGAATCAATATCTAACAATCTCCCCCAATTTGTACTTAATGAAATAAAGCACAAATTATTTGATTCAATGATGTCAAAAACTCAAAACAAAATTCTACAAGTAATCTTCAGGCTTAGTCTCAGAAATTCTCACAAAGAAATTACTTATCTGCAAGAAACTTGATAGTAACTCCTCTTCTTTTTCTCCCAGAATCTGAATCAATCTTTTCTTCAGATTCTTGAGTTCTTCATTGTTCTTATCAATCTGATAGATACCAGCTCTGAGATTTTGATTTGAGCTCCTTGCTAAATATAATTCTCTCAACAGTAAATATGCAAGATCTCTTCCACCAGGATTCAAAGACAACTGTTCTTGATACAATATCACTTCTTTAACAGCTGAACCCCTTTGCATTTCTACTTCTTGTCCTTCTGAATTCAAGTACATGGGAGTATAATTACCATCATACCTCGATCCTCCTTCTAGATATCTGGATTTGATTGTTATGAAGATCATGAAACACCATTTATGATAAACATTGGCTTCTGTATCAGGAATTCTTCTGTTCTCAAGTAGATAAAGAACATATTTCAGTTCTTTTGTTGACTTGCACAAAACATCATGAATAAACAGCTTCTTAACACTCTTGTCCTGCATGAAGTACAACATCTTCTCTACTTTCTTAGAGTCCACATTGTAAGCAACAATTGCAACAGATTCAAGTTCCCAAAGATCATCAATAGTCAGTTCATCACCAAGTTTCTTAACAAGAAAATGTTGATCTGTCTGAGCTGTAGATTTTAATTCAGCATCTCTAAAACCAATACCACCTCTAGTGCGAGATTCCATCCCTATCAGTTCAGATTGCATTCTTGTCCATCTTGGTGGAGATGACTCAGAAATTTTAGCTTTCTGAAGACCAGGAGTAATTAGAGGTGGTAAAACTATTCCAGCAGATCTGAAAATCCCCGGTCCAGTATACTTCATATCATCAATATCTTTCCATTTTCCTCCTTTCTTCTTGGACTGTGGTTCACTTGAAATTTCATCCTTAAAAACTTTGTTAGAATCATACCATAAATCTTTATCAGATTCAAAGATTCTTTTCAAGTACTCATTTCTTGCATCATCAACAATGTCATTTTCAGTTTTCTTGATTCTACTTTCTTCTTCTCTGATTGAAGCATCAATATCAGAAGTAACAACCTGAGTCATTTCAGGAACATCTTCCTGTGCTTTCACAATAGACTTTCTCCTTCTAGTTCTCAGCAAATTTTCTTCTTCAACTTCTGTATTGACAGTTTCATTAGGATCATTGAACTTGTTGTCTGGAATCATTTCAAGAAGAAGTGAAGTTTTCTTCTTTTTATGATCAGAAATTTCTTCAATTCTGATACCACTAGACCTTGTCTGCCTTATACTTGCTTGTACAGGTTTCCTTCCTCTACCTCTATTTCTGCCTCCTCTGCCTCTTCCTGCAGCAGGAGCTTCTTTCTGTCTTTCAATTTCTTCAAGAATCTTCTTCTGTTCTTCTAAAAACTCTTGAGTACTCATGTCAGTATTTTCTTTAGAAACTAAGGCTAATGCTTCCCTAGCATGATGTTGTTGAACTTTAACATCATTGTGATAAACAATCTCACTTTCACCTCTTTTAGAAGTTATTTTCTTGAAAAGATGTGGAGCATCTTTTATGTCAATAATGAACAAATCTTTATTTTCTTCAGGAATTGTTGGAAGTGTTTGATTTAGACCAGGCACTTGAAATTGTTCTTCTGTCATGACTTGAGATTGCACCATCGTCCTCCCTGTTCTCTTGCCAGATTTAGAAACATGAGTTGACTGCTTTGTTTGAGTTTGAGATGTACTTTTCCTTGTCACCAAAGCAGCATCAGAGGTTTCTGCTTTATCTAACTGACCACCACCATCATTTCCAGAAGTATCATCATCCTTTCTTACAACTGGATTATGTGTGCATTTTGTTTTGATTACCTTCTCCCCCCTTTTTGACATCAGAACCCTCTTCAATAAAGAAAGACAAGATAAGCTTGAGAGTTTCATCAATAGTATCAACTTTAGAAGACAAGGTATCAACTTTAGCTTCCACAGTATCCATCCTTGTAGTAAAAGAAGTACTTAAACGTTCAAACTGATGAGTAGTAGGAATTGTAGCATAATCCTTGAGAAACCGAGCATGAAACTTTTCATTATCAGACTTGATAGTCTTGACTTCATCTTTCAATCTTTTTGCAAAAAGAGTAGAAGTCTTGAGAAGAGACTTAAGCTCAGGAGTAGACATCATAGTAGAAATATGACTGGAATGAAAAAGAGCATTATTGAAGTTCATCTCAGCAGTTGGCTGATTCCATTCAGTATCCAATTCATAACCTTTCATGGCTCTAGTATGTTCAAGAAGTTGAGAACTATACTCCCCTCTGAACTCTTCTTGAGTAACAGACTGCATATACTTACTAGAAGATCCATGAGCAGATCCTAGACTTGCTTTGAGAACTGCTTTGCAGTTGATTTGTTTCAGGATTATCATCAGCATTATCATCATCATCTGAGCTCTCATCAGCCTCAGGAATTTGATCATCCACATTATCTTCAGGATTCATAACTCCTTTCAATTTTAGATTAACAGTAGATGGAACTGTTGATTCCTGAAAACCTGCATTGGTAATAGAAACATTTCCTAGATCTCTCTGTTCTTTTAAAGTGATCTCATCACTTCTCACAATGTTACCTAAGTTACTTTCAATAGTAACTGCTACCTCTCCAGAAGTTTGTAACTTCTCACTCTTTTCTACCTCTCCTTTTGCCAGTACAGGAGACTGCCACTCTTCACTTTTCTTTTTCTCTAATTGTTTACTTTCATTCTCTCTTGAAAGGTTCTGGCTCAACAAATTCAAAGAAATAAGAGGTGGCTGAGAAGAGCAGACTGAAGTCATACAAATAGAGGTATCCCTTGTATCAGGTCTATCTGTAATCATACTATCAGTATTAAAAGAAGTAGAGAGAGAAGTGTTACCTGATGAAGTAGTTAAGGATTCCATTGGCCTTGCAGAAATCGGCTCAATAAGCAGTGGAATATTTAGATCAGTGGTACTCGCATCAGGATTGATAGCTACAACTAAAGCACGACTTGCATCAGTATTTTCTACTGATGGTTCTTACGTAGTCTGAGGTTGTGAAGCTTTTTCAACACTTTAAGTCGAAGGTTCTTGTGTACTTCCCTCATATGTAGTGTCCTTAATTATCTCATCACATTCAGCAATATGCTTATCATGAGTAGCTTTATCTGCCAGACTTTGAAATAAGTCAAACTCAATTTCAGAAGCCCCTTGAGCAGTGTCAGGAAAATCCTTTGTTAATGTGATTTTGCCTGCATCTTCACTTTGAGAAGATGGTTCTTGTGGGGCAGGAATATTCTTGTCTTCACATTCCTTTGAGAAAGTGGTTCTTGTGGGACTATTCCTTCAGTAATGTCTGCATCCACACTTTGAGTGGATGGTTCTTGTGTGACTGGATCTGCAGTAGCTGCTGAACTACTTTGAAGTTCAGGTTCTTGTGGGCTAGATCCTCTCAGAGGTGAAGTAATCCTCTGTTTCTTCTGTCTATGAAAGACCTTTTCAGTAGCATCTTTCTGTTTGAGTGAGACAGACTTTAATCCAAGCTGTGTAGCTATTTTGTTCACTTCATCCATAGACATTTCAATTATCCTTCTTTTTGGAGATGTAGGAGCTGGAGAATCAGAGATTTCAACAGGCTTCACAGGTGAAGTATCAGGAGTAGAAATATCAGAATCTACAGTTACGTCAGGAACTGATGATACAATCGGATTCAGAATGTTTTCAATATCATCATCAAGATTCTGTATCTCCAGAGGAATGAAGTATTGGCTTTTCTTAAGTAATCTCCTTCTCTTCTTTGGCTCTTCAGAAATAGCCATTTCTTTAGAAACAACAGTAGTAACTTCCTTTTTCTTCAAAGAAACTGATAAAGGAAATTTGTCAGCATCAGAATCATAATCAGATTCAGAATCAATTTTCTGACTGAATTTCCTCTTTTCCCCTGTTTCCTTATATACCCCTATATCAATCAAAGATTGATCAATCTCAAGCACAGATTTCTCCTTAGCCAGGACCCCTTGTTCACCCCCTTGTGACTTCTTTTGAGAGTAGGTTGAAGTGGAGAAATTCTTTGATCCTGATTGTCTTCACACATCAGATCTAGTTAATTTCTTTGATTTTACAACTGATGCCTTTTGTGAGACACCAGAGGTGGATGATTGTTTGATAGAGTGTTTGGGTTGTGTGCTTTGGTCAGAAACAGGATGGGTAATTTCCTGTCTCATAGCACCAGAAATAGGTCCAAGACCATCAGTAATAGATCCATAATGAGTAGGCATTCTCTTTGTCAAAAGAAGCCTGACCTTATTAGGAATAATAGGATTACCCTCCAAGTTATTTACCTTATCAGATTTCTCCAAAGATTTAATATTGTTTTTAGAAATCTTAAAGATAGGCAATTTATCATCATTTTCAAATTCAACATTGGGACATAAATATGAGAATAACAATTGAAAGAATCTAATAAAACAGACATATCCACACTTCTATGTTTTTCTAGCATAAAAAGCTTTCAAAAGAAATAATCCATAATCAAAAGGAGTTTCATGAATTAGAGAATACCAAATTTAAACTGAAGCTGAAGGCAATGCATCAAAGTTAGAAACTTTATTAAAAAAACACCGACTGATGGTATCAAAGAAGAAATTCCATTCCTTCTTAAGCTTTGTTCTGTATAATTCCCCAAACTTCATTGGTTGTCCTTTGATCCCAAGACTCTTTGCAAAATCAAGAAGTGTAGCATCAGAAACACTTTTTGCTGGTTTGCCATTGAGAGATGGTAGTTGTAGAGCTTTCACTATCACCTCTGGAGTCACATTATATGTAGTACCATTGTACTCAAAGGACATGTATGGATTCTTTGTTGTCATTCCTTCACCAAAAACTGCTGTTGACCACACCTGCATAACACTCTTGAAAGAAACCTTGGAAGGTTGAGTTAATGCATAGTTAATTGGACTTGAGGCCAAGAAATCTTGAATGATATGAAAATCATTCGTTAAGTCCTGATGATCAAGAACAGCAACAAAATTGTTTGGTGCAAAAGTAACACCATTAATGACAACCTTACTGTTTGCAAACAATTGATTTTCCATTGTAATGGAGAGATATTGTATCTTGAGCAGTTAAGGTTTATTTTCGCACAAAGTGAAAGAGACGATACAATACTGATACTTTAAGAATTAAAGAATCAATTTAGAAAACAAAATTGATTTTAAACGAAACTAATGATTTCTCAAAGGACAGATGTTAGTAATCAACTCGTGCTCACATAGGTAATGGACAAAATTACCTGTAAGAGTGGTGATAACCGCACGTGACACGATTTACAAATTGTATGTATATACTCAAATGAGTACAACACACGCGCCCGCAATTTTCGAGAAATAAGATTATGATTAAAAATAAAACAAGGTAATTTGTTTTAATTTAAAGAAATTAAAACATCATAATCTAAAAATACCTGGTATAGTTTTAACCAAGTATCACTTTCACATTCACATTTATCTATAGAAATTATAATTGTGTCTGAGCCGTATGAGGTAGGAAACTCTCAAGTACGGTTCTAAGGGAAGGAATTGACTCGCCTATTCCGACCGGGGAGAACAAGCCATTCGACAGGGAGATTCTGAAATTGCGGAGGCTTGGTTCGATCAGGCCGCTGAGTATTGGAAACAAGCTATAGCGCTTACTCCTGGTAATTATATTGAAGCGCAGAATTGGTTGAAGATCACGGGGCGTTTCGAATAAAAGAAGACACCTTGTTCTTTTTCTTTTTTTTTATTTAGGAGTTATATATATCTATTTTTTTGTTATAATTAATTGTTTGTTGGCCCCATCAGTCAAATAATAAAAAGGACCATTCCTCTGGCAAGAACCAATTGAAGAATTTCATTATATCCCCTCTAAGCGTTCTATTTCGTCTGGGTATTTCGTAGGGATAAAGGATACACAGATAGAGTATAAAAGAGACTTCGCTCTTGTCTTTCTTTTAAAAACTAATAAAAGAGACCCTCGAATCACTAAATAGATATCTCAGGATATCTATTAGTAATGGCTAATAGCTGCTCGGGTGATTTGGAATAGATTAAAAATGTTCTATGTAAAACATGAAGCAGCTCCATCTAAGAACTTATAATTGAGATATGAATATACCGTAGGCTACACAAAAAGATGTTTTTGCATTAATCCAAAGCCCATAAAGAGTTTTATAATATTAAAAATAAAAAGGTCCATTGAGCGCCTCATGCCTATGTCATAATAGATCCGAACACTTGCCCCGGATCGACTTACAGATCATAATAGCTCTAGTGAATAACTGACGAAAATAAATAAATGGGAGATAGAAAAATAGAAGAGAAACAAACTCATTATATAAATATCTCTTAAAGATTCACTCATTTTTTGACTGTTGGCAGGTCTCTTTGTATGTGTTGTCCGGAAAGAGGAGGACTCAATGATTATTCGTTCGCCGGAACCAGAAGTAAAAATTTTGGTAGATAGGGATCACATAAAAACTTCTTTCGAGGAATGGGCCAGGCCGGGTCATTTCTCAAGAACACTAGCTAAAGGCCCTTACACTACCACTTGGATCTGGAACCTACATGCTGATGCTCACGATTTCGATAGCCATACCAGTGATTTGGAGGAGATCTCTCGAAAAGTCACTACACCATAAACAGCCTACGGTAACACCAAAAAAATGTTACAGCAGGTACATTATATGTTACCTTAGGCCCGAAAAGTAGCTAAGGTAACATTTTTCTGATGATAGCTCTCAGCATGTTGCCTTAGGTGTCTAAGGTAACATATTTGATCCCTAAGGTAACATGCAATTTTATGTTACCTCAGCTTGCTATAGCAACAAAAATGTGATCTACGGTAACTTAATATATATGTTACCATAGAGACCTTGATTTTTTTTAAAAATAGTGGGACCCACGATGGACCCCGCTATTTGAGCCACTTTTGTTGGCAACATTGTTTGGCCTAGGGTAACATTTTTTTTGTTACATTAGATTTTATTTAGCAACATTTCCATTAGCTAATGCAACATCTTTTCAAGAAAAAATTGGAAAAAAATTGCAATTATGCATCCCAAATTAAATATCCTATTCATTCCAAATCCAATACATTACATAATTCATAATCTAGAGGTAAATGTAATTACAAAAGACTATGGATAGTCTTATAGTTATAATAAGTACAAAAAAAGAATATGTCATTGGTTCATTTCAGTGTCACATATGTCTTGGACTTTTGTATAGTTTATCATGGCCACCTACAAATCCTCCACCTTTATATGCCAAACATTGTTATATTTTCGGCAATAACAACAGCCATTCAATCTATCTCCTACAAGATAATTTACCGGAGTTACCAAAACAAGTAGGCGGTAATATAGATAGCAATTGACAAACAAGTAGGTGAATATATAAGAAAGCACAAAATTAATGCAGCTAACAGTTCAAAGAAACTGACCTTCTAACTTTTTATATTATGCAGTTTATACAAGCCACCCTGCAAAAGTACTATAGAGAATCAATAGTTGTGATTGAACCATCATAAAGCAGTACAAGCCATGTACCATGTTTATCATGTTCCTAAAATAAAGACAGGGCATTAGATTTCTGGCCACAAAAATCTAAACTTATCCAATACACAAGATTCAACTAACATTTCACATATCAGGAACAACTGAACAGATACTGACTTAGATTCTAGCTTATAATGAGCTAATACAGCGTCAACCGGAAGAAAAAAAATCACAGCCTATATTTGTGAGAAATATAAGTTCTGGATCACTGTAATTGATGCATATAAAGGCCAACATCATGAGCTCTGCTAAGTAGATATTTAAATTGACTGAGAAAGCAATTTTTAAAGTTCTATATCTCATCCCATCAAGGCATCAATTACTAGCGCTGCAGAATTTTTAACTCGTGATTTCTCTTTAAACTTTGGCAAATTGAAAAAAAAAATTATCAGTCCTTGTGAGAATAGATGAACTATACAAGGGTGAGAAGCTAGGGTTTTAAAGAAAAATAAAAATCAGTCCCTGCTGACAAAATAACAGTCCCTGAATGCAGATGTTATTTTGCCACCTATCACCATCACTTTAAAAGTTTGTAATTATATGATTATCTTCTAGTGACATGGTGCTTTTCAGGTTAGAATGATATGGAAATGGTTGCACAAAAGGCAATCGTTATATATATATGTAAAAGACAATAACTATACTTCAATTCGTATGAAGTTATAACATAAACAGTTTAAGAGTCAAACCAGCCATGATGAAATGCCGGGTAATTCTGTTGCAGGTAGTTATTGGCTTCCACCACTTCCAAATGCAACACCTATTCTAACCTGTGGAGTTGATAGAAAAGAGTACAATACTGCTTTTCCGTCTAGAACTGGCATCAAAAGAAGCTGCATTTGCAAATTGAAAAAACGTCAAATTGAAAATTCACCATATGAGAAATATGAGCCGATGGAATAAGATGCGTATATCCAGCCAGATTACTTGGTTCACAATAATCATCATTGACAAAAAAACAACCTAAAAGAGGCAACATGACGTCTTCTAAATGAATATCCGTAGTTTTCAAAATGAAAAACAATGATCTTATGATATAAAACTCTTAGCTCTAAGTTTACACAAATAGTGATGATGATCTATGATGTGACGTTTAAGACTTAAAGTTCATTGTCATGAAGCAATCTGCTGACAAAATAACAGTCCCTGAATGCAGGAAACAATAGAACATGAAGCACTACCGTTGGAACTTCATATTTTGGTGAAAAAACCTTGCTGACAAAATTATTTTATTTATGAGATTAAGATTGTACAATTTACTGTACCTGCAATTTTTGTACTACACTTCAAAGAATTTTCTCACCTCACCTTTAACATTGGTTATGTCCTTACAGATTGCTGTTTAGAATAGTTTAAACCTTATTGACGTAATTATCTATCACTTATTTTTTATATTAAAGAGTCAAGCTAGTTTGGAGACCTTATTTCTATAAACATTATCTACCAATCTTGTAGCAAGTAATACATGATCTAGAATATAGTAGCAACTAGAAGTTAGAGATATAAATGAACACGCATATACAACGTAAAATCAAGACTGGTGCTTACTCTAGTTCCTGCCAAAGAGCGTCAAATAGCTAGTTGTACCAACAAGAACTGGGCGACCTGTTTTGTGCATTCTAGATATCTCGATTACAACAGCCCTCCATTTCCCAGTAGTTGCTTTGAACACCACATCTGAATCATCCTGGAAATGCTATCTCCACCAGCAAATATGCTATGAAATGGGATGCTTTTCCAACTAAGGTTAAGTGTCAAACTGAATTCCTTTATGAATAAAAATAACTTTGCCAATATCTATTATATTAACGAATTGCAAATAATAATGAAAAAAGATTATATGAGACAGAGAGTAAATATAAAAGGAACATATTAGCCAGAAGGTTTCCAGGAATAAGTACAGACATTCTTTATTTACCACACACAGGAATGTGTGAAGAATGAACTAAAGAAATACTTCTAGAAATCAGAAAATGATAGCATTGAGAACTTTCTAGTACATAATAAACAATCCCATAATAGTTTTAGTATTTGCTTACCAGAACTATGACATTGGCAATGAAGTTTGCATCCATCGCATGATCCCAAGTGGCCAACAACTCCATACCACCAGCCTGCAATGCATTTACAGACATGTTTATTATTCTATTCTTTCCGACAAAACTGGTTCAATAATCCTTTAAAAATTAAGATGCACCAACGTAGTTTATACAGTAATTGTTACCGTAAGGGAAATCTTTGTTTCTTCTCCACTGTATCTCTATATGATCCCCCGGTTGTAACTCGTCTAAACAATCTGAGAGATGAAGATCATGTGCAGGAGTTTTAACAGTTGATGCTCTTATCCTATCCCACTCTATATCATGTTCTATTGTTGCTCTACCTTGAGCCGAGTACCTGCAACACAAAATTTATTTCAACAATTGACATATAGCCCTTGGAACAAACATCAATCTTTTGAATTGTATTACGTTTAACCAAATTTGGTATTTTGGTACTTTGGTACTATTACGTTTTAATGGTTTTCCACATTAATAAAGAGCATAGAAGATTTACAAATTCTGTTAAAAACAGTCTCCTTTATATCCAACAATATATTAACAATCAGCATAAACGGTGAACAAATTTCTATGTGGATTCATCTTCTAAGCTTCATATAACACAAATAAAATAGCTTTAATCAAATACAAATTTGTGTACCTTGCCCTGAAGTTGTCCGATTGGTAATCATAGCTAAGTTCGGCATCATAACATGACAGCATAAACCCAACATTCCCATTCTGCACTCACAAAAATAAATTGACTCTCAACTATTTGTTCATAAAATAAAAAGAAAAACTAGGATTCATAACAAACATCTATCTGAAATCAAAAATTACTAATCCCACTCATTTGTGGGATTGTTTCACCTTCATAATAAAGTTTTTTAGAGATAATCAGGTTACTAATCTAATTTGAACAAACAAGTTAATTAATAAATTCAGGGGTATACATCAAGTGGTCGCTGAAATATTAAGTGAGTCATTGGCGTAAGCCTTAACGACAGTCTTAGTCGACTAACCAAACTCACAAAATGTATACCTTATGTGATCTTTCTTTGCTAAACTTAACAAATTCTTTAATAGTTCGAGGTCCTAATTACCAAACCAGCTAGACTCCATAATCTATCTTAAACTAACACTACATGTTTTCATATCATATCATTAACAGTAGGCATTCATATGGAAATGGGTTATACCTCCAAATTGAAGCCCCAAATCCACCAAACAAGGCCCAAATCCAGAGCCCAAAGCAAAAAAAGCCCTGAAATCGAAAAGAGAGATCTATTAGTTGAAGTCTAAGTGAAGAAATCAAATCGATTGAGCTCAAAATCAAGAACCCCTAATTTGAGAAACTCCTCTGTTTTTCCAAGACATCTTCCGTATTTTTAATTTCACACTTAAACAAGAAAACAAGAAAGTTATGAAAACACATCATAACATAAAATTAACTAGCAGAATAATCGACCAAAATTAAACACATAAAATAAATTCAAGGAGATGAAGTTTGGAAATACCTTTAATTCGTAACAACAGACCCTGGATTAAAGAGAAGATTTAAAATCGAAGTACAAACTTCAAAGCTCAAACCGAAGAATCAATTAAACTCAATTAAACTCAATATTAAATCCTCTAATTTGAAGAAAACCAAAGTCTCGAGCGAAACCTCGAACCAAAGTCTCAAAATCAATTAAGAAGTTGAATTACTTACGAAGCCAAGATATTGAAAGTTGCGGGAGAGAGAGTTGTACGTATGAGAGAGATAGAGAGAGTGAGAGAGAGTGGTTAAGAGTAAAAGAGAGGTGTTTGAGAGAGTAAGGTAAGAGGGAGCGGGAGCAGGCAAAATTTTGGGCGAAAATTTGGGCGGAAAATTTGCCTCTCTTCCAATTAGTATAGTGCTTGCAATTGGTACTGTGTGTCTTTTTTTTATTTTTTCATCTGATGCATTTATTAATTATTTGAAAGAAAATTTATAAATTATTTTTATGTATTTTATTAATTTAGAAATTTATTTATTCAAATTTTAAGATTTCTTATTTTAGAATTTATATTTTTACATTTCATTATTTTGTATTTGTTAAATTTTTTTTTAAAATTTTAAAATTCATAATTATATTAAATAAAATATCAATATTCGTATTAAAGTTGGGGGAGATTCATATTATTCGTATATTAATATTATGTTTTAATTCATATTTTAAATTTTTAATATTTTTAAAATCCCTATTTTAGAATTGTATGAATTTATTATTTATAAAATTTGTATACCATCCAATATTTTATTTATAAAATTCATATAATATCCTAAATTTTTTATTAATCTTAAAAGTTTAATATATTTATCTTTTACTAATTTAAAGGTAAGCTCTTATTTTTATATAAAATAAAATAATTTAGGGGTAAAGGTAATTTTTTAAAAAATATTTAATTTTTAGTTAAAAAATTCAAAATTGAGTTTATTAATGATCTAA
Organism: Kitagawia praeruptora; assembly: GCA_037693485.1. NCBI lineage: Eukaryota > Viridiplantae > Streptophyta > Magnoliopsida > Apiales > Apiaceae > Kitagawia > Kitagawia praeruptora. Next base: position 125,713,289 of record CM075350.1, read on the forward strand.
GGTAACATATCATGTATGTTGCTAACATCCAACACTTTAAAGCTAAGGTAACATCACGTTTGTGGCTAAGGTAACACAAAATACAAAATGTTATGTTAGGTCCAAAGTAACATGCTAAGGTAACATATTTTAGCAACATCCCTGAAAAAAATGTAACGATAGCCCATATATGGCGTAGTGAGTCTTTAGTGCCCATTTCGGGCAACTCTCCATCATTTTCTTTGGCTGAGTGGTATGTATTTCCATGGTGCTCGTTTTTCTAATTATGAAGCATGGCTAAGTGATCCGACTCACATTGGGCCAAGTGCCCAGGTGGTTTGGCCAATAGTGGGCCAATAAATATTGAATGGTGATGTGGGTGGGGGCTTCCGAGGAATACAAATAACCTCTGGTTTTTTTCAGCTTTTGCGAGCATCTGGAATAACTAGTGAATTGCAACTCTATTGTACCGCAATTGGTGCATTGATCTTTGTAGCGTTAATGCTTTTTGCTGGTTGGTTTCATTATCATAAAGCTGCTCCAAAATTGGCTTGGTTTCAAGATGTAGAATCTATGTTGAATCACCATTTAGCGGGGCTACTAGGACTGGGGTCTCTCTCTTGGGCGGGGCATCAAGTACATGTATCTTTACCGATTAACCAATTTCTAAACGCTGGAGTAGATCCTAAAGAGATACCACTTCCTCATGAATTTATCTTGAAACGGGATCTTTTGGCTCAACTTTATCCCAATTTTGCTGAGGGAGCAACTCCCTTTTTCACCTTGAATTGGTCAAAATATTCAGACTTTCTTACTTTTCGTGGAGGATTAGATCCAGTAACTGGGGGTCTATGGCTGACCGATATCGCACACCATCATTTAGCGATTGCAATTCTTTTCCTGATAGCATGTCATATGTAAAAGACCAACTGGGGCATTGGTCATGGCCTAAAAGATATTTTAGAAGCTCATAAAGGTCCATTTACGGGTCAGGGCCATAAAGGCCTATATGAGATCCTAACAACATCATGGCATGCTCAATTATCTCTTAACCTAGCTATGTTAGGCTATTTAACCATTATTGTAGCTCACCATATGTGTATTCTATGCCCCCTTATCCGTATATAGCTACTGACTATGGTACACAACTGTCATTGTTCACATATCACATGTGGATTGGGGGATTTCTCATAGTTGGCGCTGCTGCCAACACTAGAATATGAACCGTTTCATATTCTCGTTTCACTCCTTTCTCTATTTAACACCAAGAGACTTGTCCACTATGTCTTTAACCCTTCTTCTCTCCTGTAGATCAAAAGCTCTTCACAGAAAATATCTTTACAAAGAGATGGCGAACTCTATCATTAAAGAAAAGAATCTCCATCTCGTCGAGAAGAGAGATATCTTCAGTTACACTCGTGAAGAGTTTGATGCTTTCAACTGGGAAAGACAACTTGAGACTCTGTGGTTGCAGATGGATGCTGGTCTCGAAGAAATCGAGAAAGAAAGACCTGCAAAAGTGATTGACATCGATGCTGCCCTTCAAGCAACATTAGCATGGCTTTCGTCTAAGACATCCTCATCCCACTCCATCAACCATTGTTAATGAATATGTCACCAAAAATAACCTTATCCCACCTCCACCCAAACAAAGTGGCAAAGATGGGATCTGGGATTTGGACTTTATTTTTCATGTTGAATAGATTAGTAGATAGAGAACAAAAAGATGTAATCTTTGAATGTAATCTCTTTCTTACTATTAATGAAAAACTTTGTGTCTATAATCTTATTCATTGTTTTCTGCATTGAACTTGTTATTCAAATTATTAAATCAAAGAAATAATCATGAAAACTAATTAAAGCAATCATCTTATTAACAAGTTCAATAGTCACAAGTGTATCAGGAAAATAGAACAGAAAATGAAGTACTTAGATACTGAAATACATTACTGATAAATGAAGCGTCGCATCAGTATTCGATGTTTGACTAGAGTCAGGATTGACTTTTCATCAGGATTCGAAATGTATCAGGATTTGACGAGTATCAATACTTGATCTTTCTCTGTTCTCATAAACTATCATAATTTATCATTCCAAGTTCATTCACCAACTTTGTAAACGTAGCTTCAGGTAGTGGCTTGGTGAATATATCAGCTAGCTGTTGATCAGTAGGAATAAAGTGTAGCTCAATTGTTCCTTCCATAACTTGCTCTCTTATAAAATGATATCTGATACTGATATGCTTAGTAAGAGAATGATGTACTGGATTTCCTGTTATAGCAATAGCACTTTGGTTATCACAATAAATAGGTATTTTTGAATATGACAAACCATAGTCCATTAGCTGATTTCTCATCCACATAATTTGAGCACAACAGCTTCCAGCAGAAATGTACTCAGCTTCTGCAGTTGATGTAGAGATAGACTTTTGCTTTTTACTAAACCAAGAAACAAGTCTTTCTCCAAGAAACTGACAACTGCCTGAAGTACTTTTGACTCTCTAGCATACCAAAGGCCAAGAGATGGGGTGCCTTTCAAGTATCTGAAAATCCTTTTGACTGCAATAAGATGTGGTTCTCTGGGATTTGCTTAAAATCTTGCACATAGACAGGTTGCATACATGATATCTGGTCTACTAGCAGTTAGATACAAGAGTGAGCCAATCATACCTCTATAGTTGGTTACATCTACCTCAGTACCTTGATTAGGATCAAGCTTGGTAGTTGTAGCTATGGGAGTTGATACAGTAGAGCTGTCTTTCATGTTAAACTTCTTCAAGAGATTCTTTGTGTATTTTGACTGATTGATAAAAATTCCATCATCAGTCTGTTTAACTTGTAGACCTAAGAAATAGCTCATCTCTCCCATCATGCTCATTTGATATCTAGACTGCATTAGCTTTGAAAACTTCTCACACAATTTGGAGTTAGTTGACCCAAAAATGATATCATCAACATAAATTTGAACTAACAACAAATCCTTACCATGATTTAAATAAAACAAAGATTCTGATAGCTTCAAATCTTGCAACAGGAGCAAATGTCTCATCATAGTCTATTCCTTCCTGTTGAGAATATCCCTTTGCAACTAGTCTTGCTTTATTTCTGATAATGGTGCCATCTGAATTTGTCTTGTTTCTGAACACCCATTTTGTACCTACAATTGACCTTCCTTTTGGTCTTGGAAAAAGTTTCCAGACTTCATTTCTTTCAAACTTATTTAGTTCTTCTTGCATAACCATAACCCAATCAGCATCTTTGAGTGCATCTTCAACTTTCTTAGGTTCCTCCTTTGACAGAAAGTTATGATAAAGACATTCATTTTGAGTTGCACTTCTGGTTCTCACACCTGCTTCAGGATTCCCAATAATTAAATCAGGACTATGGCTTTTAGTCCATTTCCTTGCTGGTGGTAAATCAATCCTTGAATTTGATGCTCCTCCTGGATTGGTGTTATCTTCAAAAGAACTAGTATTGCTAGAAGCTCCTCCTGAGATATTGATATCTCTTTCCGATCTACTGTCAGATTTTCACTTGAATCTATTTCTGATGAATCTCCTCCTGATGTTTGATTTGATTCAGTGTTGATGGTCTCTTGTAGTTGCTCCCCCTCAACATTTACGTTATCGTCAATAATTTGTGTTACATCAGGAATGTTTGGATCGTCAGGATTTGATGGAGTATCAGTATCTGACAAGATTTCATCAAAATTCTTGATAGCTTCATTTGCAAAAATCAAATCATCATGTAAGTCTTCAGCAATTCCTGTAATCTTTTTATCATCGAAGGATACATTTATAGACTCCACGACTGTCTTTGTTCTTAGATTGTAGACTTTAAAGGCTCTTGATGATGGATAGCCAATAAAGATGCCCTCATCAGCTTTAGTCTCGAATTTTCCAAGCTGTTCAGGATGAGGTCTTAGAACAAAGCACTTACAGCCAAATACATGCAAATGCTTCAGACTTGGCTTCTTTTCCTTGATCATCTGATAAGGAGTTACACCATGTCTGTTGATCAGTGTAATGTTCTGAGTGTAGCATGTTGTGTTGACTGCTTCTGCCCAGAAATATGTAGGTAGTTTAGCTTCCTCCAATATAGTTCTGTCAGCTTCAATAAGAGTTCTGTTCTTTCTTTCAACCACTCCATTTTGCTGGGGTGTGCCTGGAGCAGAGAATTGTTGAACTATTCCTTTGTATTTGCAGAACTCTTCCATTGCTGAATTCTTGAATTCAGTTCGATTATCACTTCTTAAAATCTTGACTTTATACTTTGTGCCAGTTTCAATCATTCTTACAAGGTCCAGAAGTATTCCAGCAGTTTCATCTTTTCTATGTAGAAAATACACCCAGGTATATCTAGTATATTCATCAACAATAACTAGAGTGTACCTTTTCTTGCTGATGGACATTATATTGACTAGTCCAAATAAGTCAAGGTGGAGCATGTGATATGGTTCATTAATTGAGGATTCTGTTTTACTCTTAAATGATGTCCTTCTCTGTTTAGCCTTCTGACAAGCATCACAGAGTCCATCTGGAGTATATAGTACCTTTGGTAATCCTCTTACCAAATCTTTCTTTACCAACTCATTGATATTGTTGAAGTTGAGATGAGAAAGCTTCTTGTGCCAATTCCAACTTTCATCTATAGAAGCTTTACTGATGAGACATGTAGAGTGTCCATCAGTATTGGTATAGATGTTGGCTTCATAAATGTTACCATGCCTTTGACCAGTTAATGCAACCTTCCCTGAAGTTTTGCTGATTACTTCAAAATGAGTATCATAGAAGTTGACATGATAACCTCTGTCTGTGATTTGACTAACACTTAGTAAATTGTGTTTGAGTCCTTTCACCAGAGCTACTTTTTCAACGATGACATTTCCAATGATTATATTGCCATATCCCAAATTTTGTCCAATGTTGCCATCTCCATAAGACACAGTTGGGCCAGCCATTTCCTCAAATTCTGATAGCAAGGTTTTGTCTCCAGTCATGTGCACTAAACATCCACTGTCCATGACTAACACATTTTTCTTTTTACCCTGCAATCAGAACCACAAAGAACTCAGTTAGAATTTTTAAGAACCCACAGTTGTTGGGTTCTCTTTTCATGCAATTTAACATTTTTAGCAGCAGAAGATTTTTTTTATAAAAACAGCTTCTTCTGGATTGATTCCATCAGAATTTGTCCTATTCTTATCAGATGTTACAAATGCATGCTTAGAATTCAAATTCTTTGTTTTATCAAAATTTGCACTTTTATTAAACTTCGGCAAAGGCTCATAATAATTGTAGTACAAATTATGATATTCTTCACACATATAAATCGAATGCCATTTACTGCCACAATGGAAACAAGGATTCTGTGGTTTATAAAATACTGATTTATTCCTAATGTCAGACTTAGGAACTACAGTAGCCTTCTTTTTACTCCTCCTGCAATCAATAGCAAGATGATTAGAGTTACCACAATTAAAACATACTTTCCTTGGTGCATTTGGAATATACTTATAATTATTCTCCTTGTTTATTCCAACTTTACCATTCCTGTTTCTTTTGACAGTTGGGACTTTCTTCCTATCTGTCACTTGACAGATTTTGTCCCTTAGCTGTTTCTTAGACAAAAGACCTACATTTTTGTTCTTGACAGTTCTAGTATTATAATTATGAGTAGAAGTGGATCCCTTTTCAGAAGTAGATTTGGGATTTTCTGGATACACATAATCAACAGGTTTTAACTTAGTTTTAGTACTGTTTGTAACATATCTGTAGGTTTTTGGATTTGTTGACTCATCAACAACTACTCTTCCTGGTTTTGTTGTTTCATCAGTAACAACCTTACCTTTCTTCTTTTTCTCATTCTCTAGATTATATCCTAGACACTCTTTCCAATTTTTATCAGTGATAATATCATGAGTTTTCATTCCAGAATGTGTCCAGGTTCTGAGTTTTTCTTTAGCATCTTCAAGTTCTTTTTCAAGTTCAGTACATTTAAATTCCATCTCTAGTTTCATGTGTTTAGCATTATCACATTCTTCTTGTACCTCATTCAAGAAAAGTAACTCAGATTCTAGATGATCATTTCTCTTAGCTACCTCTGCCATTTCAAATTTTATTCTTGCATTTTCAAGAGACTGACTCCTAAAACTAATATGCAGAGATTTTAGAAATGATTTTAACTCAGATATACTATTAGTATCAAAATCAAACCAAGTTTCAGATACCTTATTTTCAGCAGCAGCAGTCTCATCAGTATTAGCCATCAAAGCATAATTCACTTTCTCTTCTTCAGAGTCAGATGATGAGTCCATTCAATCCTTGCTTGATGATATAAGAGCTTTACTTTTGGTCTTCTTGCACTCAGTTGCAAAGTGACCCATTCCATCGCAGTTGTAGCATCTGACTTTTGACTTGTCAAATTTGCTGCTTTTGGCTTCTTTCTTTTTGTACCTGTCTTTATCAGCATTGAAGGTTTTCTTCTGGAACTTCCCTTGCTTCCTAGCTTTTCTGAACTTCATCTTTTTGAAGCTCTTGACTATCATAGCAACCATCTCCATCATATCAGAATCAGTAGAGTCATCATCAGTATCAGAATCAGACTTAGCATCAGTATCTGATGATGAGTCATCAGGAATTGACTCTACAACTCTACTCTTTCTGCTAGAAACCTCCTCAGCTTTTCCCTTTGATTTTGATTCCACATTCAAAGCAACAAATTTTGCCTTGACATTCTTCTTATTCTTTCTTTGTTGAACCTCAAGATCATAGGTTCTCAGCATCCCATACACTTCATCAAGAGACAGCATCTTCAGATCATACTGATGCCTTATGATTGAAGCTTAAGTATCCCACTCCTCAGTCAGAGCTCTTAAAAACTTGGTATTTGAATCCTCTGGATCATACTCTTTGCCAACTAGAGATAGATTGTTCAGGAGTGTCAGAAATCTATCATACATATCAGTGAGACTTTCATCAGATTTAGCGTCAAACTGCTCATACTCCTGAATCAACAGAGCCCTTCTGTTTCTTTTGATAGATTCAGTGCCTTGACATTGAGTTTCCAAGGTATCCCAAATTTCCTTTGCAGTCTTGCATGCTATTACCCTGTTTGACATGACATTATCAAGACTGTTATGCAAAATATTCTTTACATTTGCATCTTTAAGCACTTGAGCCTTTTCCTCTGGAGTCCATTTACTCTTTTCCTTCATGACATAATGTTCTGGAACTGTATCTGTTCGACCAACCAAAGTTGTTGGCATAAAAGGACCATCATTAATCCTATCAAGATAGTCTGGATCAGTTGCTTCTAGATACATCAACATTTTCACCTTCCATGTTGGATACTCAGTTTTCTTGAGAATATGAATCTTGATACTTTCATAGTTGCTTGTCGACATCTTCAGATCGTTTCTGATTAACATTAATCAGTTTAGCTCTGATACCAATTGTTGCCCAGTAATTAACAATTGTAGAAGGGGGGTTGAATACAATTGTATAAGATTTTCGACTTAAACAGAAATAACACAAGTATGAATCAATAACAGCTTTATTAACTTTGATATAAAACTGTTACAAACTCTCTTAAGAAATTCCTATGTTCTTAAGAGCTGCTAGGTTACAAGATGACTAGTGTAAGCGATTACAATTATGTAAAACCTAAACTGTGTTTATATAACATACACAGCTACACTATCAATCACAAGATATTCTAAATCAATTACATATTACTCTGAATGCATATCTTGTATGATAGATGCCTTCCTACAATTTAGCAACCGACATATCAATCTTCCTTGATCTCTAGTCTGATTAGAATCTTCACGTAATCCTGACCAGGTTCTAATCCTGATAACACCTTCATACTGATGTTGTATTACTGATGACGTCAGCATCAGTATCTGATCAGTAACAGTCCAGATCCTGATATCACTTGAATCAATATCTAACATGTTTCAAAGACATTAGTCTTGACAAACCCAAATGGATGTGGAATTCACACTCTGTTCATTTTGGATAGATGTTTTGAGGGAAGTGATTTTAGAAGAACAATGGAAGTTGCAATTTAAAACTCAATACAGAAGGGTGCTTGAGGGTTAGAAGTCCCCTGTTAGGGTATATAACTTGTTCCATACACTACATGGGATCTTAGCTAACTCTTTCCATCCCGCATGCTTCTTGAAAACCCCACAAACCGGTTGTTTTTTATTGGGATTGTGCAATTTCTGATGCAGTGGCTGCTTGTACGAAACCCCCTTAGCAGATAATCATATCTCTGATTCTTATGTCCCCTTAATAAAATATTAAGAATAGACAAAACTATCATTAGCCTCCCTATTAGAGAATAAAATAATATAAACCTAATTATTTTATCTCCCTCCATGCAGTTCGAATTTGAGAGTTTTGCTATAGCTTTGTATTGGACCAACTAAATTAAGTGGTGGCCCAGTTCCATCTTATGGCCCTGAAATCTTTCCCTCTCTTAGCCAGTTCATGGGCTTCTTGATTGAACTTCCTATTGATGTGTTGTAAACAAAGGTCCAATGGATTTATATTCAATTCTGCTAGCATTAACCCTGTCCTAGAGTCCTGTTTTTTTAAGGAATAGTATTCTACAAACTCATCCACCACTTGTTTAGAGTCCGAAAAAATTGCAATACTACTGGCGACTAGATAAGAGTTTGACTATGTCTTGAGAATGAGTTTGAGGGCTTCCAATTCTGTAGAAAAACTGTCTGTGGCATGTGTAGGACCTGAGAATAGGACTTTCAGTTTTTTGTGTTTATCTTTGATGATTCCTACAATTCCTCCTTTTTGCAGATTAGATAACCATGACCCATCTAAAGTAGCCACTAAATCTGTGGCTCCATACCTCTTCTCCCAGAAATTAGTGAATGATTGATGATGGAATGCTAGGATTAAGCCTTTTGGATTCTTCTCCCACTCCTGTTCTTGAGATGGATCTAGCCATTTGACCAAGATTGCCCATTTAAAAGTACATACAAGTATAAGCTTCTGTAAGACACTCTTGCTAGTTTTAGTGTTGCAGAATGTTTTTTCATTCCTGGCTAACCATATTGATCACAAGACTGCTGCCAGGGTCAGGTGCCACGCTTCTTTAAAGTGTGTCCCTGAGAACAACTTTAAGAGTATTGTCCAGAGAGACCCTAAGTCGAAAGTCACCCCCTTCACATTCCACCATCTTGCAGTAAAATCCCATGCCCATTTCGCTAGTTCACATTTAAAGAAAATATGAACTTGGTTTTCTCTTCTCCCTGAACACCAACTGCATACATTTTCAATTCCTGAGTTAGCAATTCTTACTGATAGAAATTCCCTTGTAGGTAGGACCCCATGATGAAATTTTCAGAGAAAGATAAGAATCTTCGGTGGGGCTTTAATTCCCCAAATTTTCTCCCACAACGTTGACGTCTGAGAGGCGTTGGATGTTTGATATGTGGTGAATGACCTCATGTAGCATTCTTTTGTTTTGAATTTGCTGTTTGAGGGAGCCCAACACAACACATCCTCACCACTAGACAGCTTGATATTGTTAACCAAATTGAAGAATTGTGTTATCTCCCTCAGCTCCCCTTGATGAGGATTTCTAATCCACCATAATTCGTTGAAATCACCCCTCTCAGCCCAAAATATCCTTCAAATTTTCAAAATCATATATCTTTTGATCCGTTCATTAGAAAATTGATATATATATATATATATATATATATATATATATATATATCAAATTTCTCTACTCATCGAAATCTATCCATTGATTTCCATTAATATATATTAAAAAACAAATATTTTGAAAATAATAAAAAAAGTTAACTTACAATACCAAACACTCTACTGATTTATAAGTTCTGATTTACCAAACACTTTACTGACTTATAAGTTCTGATTTACTTATCACTTATATTACACTTATCACTTTATGCTATAAGTTACTTATTTTAAGGTAAGCCAAACGGGCTGTAAAAGTTGTAACATTTTTATGTTTTCACTTTATTGTCATTGAAAATTCCTACATATTTATTTTAAAAAAGAATCCCCACATATTGTATTTAGCCAAAATAAAAAAAAAATCCCTACATATCGTTGTTAAATTTATTATAATTTCTTCGAAAAATATGTTCTTGAAACTAGGGGTGTGCACGGGTCATTTCGACTTGATTTTTAACGGAAATCGTTACCAAACCGTATATGTTGTTTCGGTTCAATTTCTACCTATTAATCGTCGTTCGAAATGGGTTTTTTTTGTTCGGGTAATCGTTTGTCGGTTTCGATGTTTTTTTTTATTTTCTACCTAATTAAAAAATATTTTATACATTAAATAGTAATATGTTTTTTTATAGGCTAAACTTCTTTAAAAGGATGAAGAAAGTACGTGAGAAAATCATGTACATTGGAGCAGAAATTACTATATCAACCACAAACTTTACCAACACTAGATAATGTTGTCATGTAATGAAAATAAACAAAAACAACATACTAAACAGGAATATATTTTAAGATATTATAACATAAAAAAAATTAGAAATTACAATGACATCATTTTTTTATCATAAAAATATAGATGAGTGTACATTTAAATTTAGAATTGAAAACTACAATATATTAGTAGTAATTACTATAGAGGGACATGAATAGCAAAATGATTAACAATAATTTATAGTAAAAAGAATTAACAAAAGCTTTTTTTATTATGTTTATCATATCGAACTATACTAGATTATGTAGAGTAAATAATGTATTATTATATAATCTTATTATATTAATATATATATAATATTATATAAACGGTTCGGTTTTTCGGTTCGATTATTTGGATAAAACCGTAATCATTATCAAATTGTTCCGTCGATTCAGTTTGGTTACGATTTTTGTCGATTTTGGTTTTTTTTGGTATGGTTTTTCGATTTTTCTGTCTGGTTTTTTTTTTACTCACCCCTACCTAGAGTAGACCTTATATAATTTTGATTTTGAATAATTGCGTTTTGATGCTGAAAACGAGTATTTCAAAAATTAAATTAGAACTAGCTTATAACCCGTGCGATGCACAGATTTTTTTTGATATGTAACAAATTTTATTTTATGTTATAAATATATTTTTATATAATCATTATTTATAATATTTTATTTTAATTTTAATATTAATAAATTAATATAAATTTAATTAATGATATGCATGATTTAAAACTTATATTATAAAATTTTAAAATAAATATGTCGTTGATAGGATTCGAACCTTGAATATAATATATTTAATCATTAGATCTAACGATTTTGATTTTTTACTAAAAATCTAATGGTCATTATTCGTAGTATACAGATTTTTATTATATTTTGTTAATGATTAGAAGATATGATGTAAATTTTTTTGGTAAATATTAATTATTGCTAGATATGATATGATTGATGTTTTTAGGTGTTTATAAAAGGTAATATCTTCAACTAAAAGTAAATGTGAAAAACATAATCGACTAATTACCGTAATTATATTATGTTATTATTTATTTTAGGTGTTTTAATAGTATAGATATTGTATATATTTTTCTTTATAATAAAGGTTAAATAAGTAAATTCACGATATACTAAGAAACATATACCAAAAAATAAGTTTCAAAATTTTTAATGTTTCGGCTAATGTTTTCTTTTTATAAACAGCGTATACATATTTTTAATATATTTATTAATAATTAAAAAATATGATATTATATTAATCTATACATATACAAAACATCTTTATATACACCAATCTATGCATATATGTAATCAAAATCATCAAAAACCCACTCGAAGTAAGACTTTTAATATATTAATGATTATAAGATTAGTTTTAAATTAAAGGGGTAACGTGTTTTAATTTGGAAGAAAATATTAATGATTGGAAGATATGATACGATTGATGTTTTTAGGAGTTAATAAAAGGTAATATCTTCAATTAAAAGTAATTGCGAAAAAATGCAATTGACTACTTACCTTTAATTTATATTATGTTATTATTTATTTTAGAAGTTTTAACAGTATAGATATCATATATATTTTTATAATGAAGGGTAAATAAGTAAATTTACTTAATACCAAAAAACAGCTACCAAAACTTTCAATGTTTTGGAATTTATATAATAGTATAGATTAGTAAATAAATATATTGAGTCTTGTGATTTTTACGCTTATCTAAAAGATTTACTCTATCCATCAAGCATAAAGATGTACAAAAATCGGATTGGACCATATTTGGACTGGATTTTGTAAAATTGAATAGGATCAATTTTTTCTAAAATCGCACCGTGCCGGACTCGATTTCATCTAAAATATCTCGGCTCTGGATCGGGCCCATCGAATCGGGATGATTAGCCCGGGCTTGATCTGAACTTTTAATTTAATTTTAACAATAATTTTTTTAGTATTTTTTATTTTATTATAAAAACTATACTTTTTTCATTAATTTATTAAATGGCTTAGACTTTTATCCGAGATTTCTTTCATTTTTATAAAAAGTTCAAATAAAATATGAATTTATTCTGATTTATATTTGAATTTTTTTAAAATATACACATAAATTTGGATTTTTATCATGCTAGGTTGAACTTTTATCTAAATTGTATCGATATTTTGTTCGAATCAAACTTAACTCCGACATTTTCGAATCGGGTTATGTTGGAATTTTGTGAAAAATATATGATCCATTTAGATCCGCAAGCTGGATCGGACTGAGTTTTTGAATTGGATTTTTTCCGATTAAATCGGATCGAATGAACTTTTTGAATTTAAATATTTTTGTGCATCTATAATCGAGTACGATGAGAAAGAACATGTATTAATTTGAAAGGTATAAAGCTAAATCATTTATTATATACTTAAAAAAAGTTGTACCCCACTAAAAATGTGTACACAATAAAATATATATAATTATTTATAACATTCATAAAAAAAATCAATACTCACTACTAAAAAAACGCTAATAGACATCGGTTTCTGGCCGATGTCTTTGCAAAATCCTGACCGATGTCTTTGTCGGTGATGTCTAAAGTCGAAAGGATTAGACATCGGTTTCTGGCCGATGTCTATTAGCATATAATACATCAGTTTTATAAATATTTCTGATGTTTATGTACTGTCTTCTTGGGTTAACTGCATGTGATTAACTTTTGAATTGTTATATTAGAGGTCTTAGATGTTATTTAACATATAGCAAATATAGAATAATTCGACATATACATCAATTTTTTTCCCAAATATTGATGTCTAATCCTTGATTAACATCAGTAGATATAATTAAAACTGATGTATAATGTCATATTAGACATCGGTTTTAGACGATGTTGGAGACATCTATTACATTGGTTTCTTGTTTTTAAAACCGATGTATGAGATCCCATAGACATCAGTTTTAAATGATGTTTATATATATATTTATATATATATATATATATATCATTTACCCCTGTTGTATTTATTCATTTACATACCGAAGAAAAATCAAATAAGCCAAAACTCATATAAGGCATCAAAATAACCACAACTCGATTATCATTATCAAAAAAACCAGTACATCGATGATACACTTAAAATCGGTAAATGAACAGAGAGTAATGGATTCATATTTATACTGCCACATGCTTGGCATACTAATAAGCCAAATCAAACAATGCTAATACTCATAACAATTAAAATAAAATCTAGTAAGATTCATGCAAATTTTAAGGTCCTTGATTGCAGATTCTGATCGGCATCTCTTCATTGCACCTCCATCACAGGTGTGGATTTCTAGATTCTGAAGTGGCACTATAATACGATCACACACAATTTTACAACATCAAGAAGCTGCAATCAGTCAACAAAGCGAAGTTAAGAAATATGCATAACATCAATATGAGCAGTAGTCATTAAATAATTATATAGTGCAAAAATTACCAAAGAACGACCAAATGATTATAAAAAAGGGGGGAGGCATTGAGATCTCTCTAGCACTGTAAATAATCTATATCTTAGCATGCTAATAACCACTGTGAAGCACAATACACGACCATAAAAGTTATCGCATCCTTCAAAGTAGATACCATGTAAGATACAGAGTTTGCAACATAATTTATGCCAGCACTCATTCATCCTGTTTAGAATGTAAGGAATTCTCATACTGCAGAACATATCCTAGTTGTAGATTTGCTTAAAAATTATACAGATGGACAAAAGCATCTTATACAGTGTTTCTTCTATGGCCTGATAGAATCTTCTTAATACATCAACTGATGCATGAAAACAATAGTACAAAAGTAGCATACAATAAAACATAACAAATTACCTCAATGTCTTCGCAGCTAGCATAAAGTGGCAATATATTCTCAAGAGCCAGGTACTTTGGCTTCTTTTTTATATCCTGAAAAAGAAAAATTCTGTCAAGGAAGCACAAATCTGTGGAAAGCTAATCTAGATATAGGTAAGACCTAAGACAGTAGCCATGCAAAAAATGTATACAACAGCCTCCTAAAACGAGGAAAAAAGGCAATAAGAAGTTTACCGTCCAAGTTTAAAACATCTATACAAATGTGAGCTTTTAGAATGCAGGATGGTTCTTACCTAATGAGATTGCAAAAGGAGTAACATTTAGCTTTTCCTATCATGCAAAACAATCAGAATCATTTAAATTTTGCATCTCCGACATGAAACTGCAGTAAAATTAACATGCAATCACTATTTATCACATCAAAACAGAATAAGCAGATTTAGAAGTATAATATATTATCGTATGCACACATGAACTACCAGCAGAATATGGTCAAGTCTTGAGGTTTTATTTAACATATAAATGGGGTTATATTCCAATTCCGAATTCCATTTCTTCATCTATTTCATTTTTTGATTTAGGACGATGTGTCTGCTCCTGAGGTTACCAGATTGCTAATATACTTTCTAATTTTAAATCGTACTCCGCAATGTCCTTCACAAACAAGAACTCATATTTATCAATCTACACTCTGGAGATGCATACACACGTTCCAAAAATTACGAAATAGATCCTTACCAATAACCAAAAGAATTATCGAAAACTAGTGAGTACAGTAAGTACCTCCCACACAACAACAGTCTGATCTTTGGAGAAAGATGCCAAATATTTGCCATTATGAGAAAATTGCAGAAACCACACTTCATCCTTGTGTTCTTGCAATATCTGACCCAATATAAAATTAAGAAAGAAAATGTAAGTCTTGTCAGCCTATCATCAAAGAAAAGATTTTGACTTTAGTTCTGAGCACAATTCCTTGTCCAAAAAATTTGAACTTTGAATCATAGCACCAAAGAAGATGGTAATTATAAATACAATTTATGCTAAAATGAGCCTATTCTACAATGAAGAAATATACTACCAACCTAAACTACACAATCTTATTCCTCGAGAAATTTAAACAGAAATTTGTTCTTTTGCTCTGAAACACTAAAAAGAATCATACGCTGAATATGTAAGACATAACAATGTCCTTAAGTTTGATTTACAACTTACTTCCAACAATATTTTATATTGTCAGAACTTGTCTCACAAAAAATGGTAATTGAGTCTCTATTTGTAAGTTTGTGGAACATAGAGACTGTCATCTTTCAACAAAGTTCTCTCAAGTCTAAATTCTGCCAGCACATAACTATTTTAATGTATTCAGGTAGACCCTAGACCTCTAGAACTGTATAGTTCTCTTAATTAGAAAATCTACCAGCTACATCATTCATTTACAAGAAAAGATTATCCTAAAAATTACATAATGGAACATTATCCTAAAAATTATCCTAAAAATTATCCTAAAAATTACAACTTACTTCCAACGGATGTGATTCTTTGCTGTTTTCTCAATCAATCCTCTTCCTTCGAGAACATTGAAACTGATCTGAGGCTGCATAGGGAATGGTGCAGGGAAACTGGGTTCCGCCGCTTGAAGAAGAGGAAGTTGAAGAAGGTGATGAAGATGAATATGGAAAGTGTAACTTAGTTTTATAAGTTCATAGGGAATATAATCAATTGTAAAAAAATACGAGGGCAACATAAAATATTAGAATTACAAAGATCATAACAATGTACTGAATTCAATTGATTCACGGGTTCTATTCTTCAAGGCATAAGTTGGACACATCCATTTTATAACATACTTGGAATTACAAGCATTTCCAAGGTCAATTTATTCAGGAAGAGATCAGAGCACATATAAGATACATTAACAGTGCTGTGAAAATAAACTAGTCAAAGATGACTCACGATGCTCAAGGCACCAACACCCATATAATCCCATATTCTTGGCATAACTTTGAGCAACAAGACATTCACCACCATCAGCTACAAACATACGAACAGGCTCTACATCACGATCCAGACTTCCACTTGCAAATCCCTACGTTATCAATATCCATTAAAACCACATAATGATATTACTACCATTTAGAGCATTATATCTCATTAATAACTTGTATTCAGGTCCCTGACAGTTAGTAATAGCTGTTTCAGTCTTCAATGCACGTAAAATTCACCGGATATGCACTGTCAAATAAAGGTAATAATCCTTTTGACCTTATCAACTGCCTTATCTGTTCCCATTGTGCAGGAGTTGGATCAATGCCAGTGGGATTATGAGCACATGCATGAAGTAGCATAATTGCACCAGATGGTGCAGAACGAAGGTCCTCTAACAATCCTGTCAGCCAACATAAAGGGAGAAAACAACATAAACAAGAACTGCAATACAGACTTATACAAGTATATATTTTAGTCATATATGGATCTCTCTCTCTCTCTCTCCCTCTCCCTCTGTGTGCATATATTTTTTCACGAGGAATATCAATGAGAATATATCAACTACCAACTATACAAGAGATATAACAAATTAAATTCATGGTACAAAGTTCCATAATGTCATCTACTGTAGGTTACTATATGATCGGAAGACAACTTTATCAAAGATTTATATCGGAAGCACATATTAAACATCAAACTGTACTACAATACAACACCTAACCAAAAATTTACAACTTACTTCCAACGGATGTGATTCTTTGCTGTTTTCTCAATCAATCCTCTTCCTTCAAGAACATTGGTTATATCATAGATTCTCCTTTTTCTCACCTACAAATATATGGAACTAGTCAAATATTACTCACGCTTCAAGAAAAACTATGATATTTAAGACAAAACTGTACTAATTACCTTTTCAATAAATCTCTCTCACTTCCAATGTTCTCCCTGTTCGAATAAAGTAAACCACAAGAAGACTTTAAGTTTTTGGACACATCCAAAGGATTGTAAGATTTTAATGCTTCAGTCCATGGCTACACACAGAATACACATAAACAAAATTACTCAAACATAAATACAAACAACAAACACAAACAAATAAATTACTAATTAAACCAAAAAATAATTAACCCAAACTTAACCAAAGAACACCAAACCTGTACATAAATAACTGATACCCACAGCAGGTAGTTCCCTTCTCCTCAAGGTACCTGTATTAAACTATTACTAATTCTCCGTACAAAAAAAATTAGGGTTTTGAATTCAAAAATCCCCAATTGAAAACTAAATTGAACTAATTGAAATCAAACACAAGCTTAGGCACTTACCAATTTGAGCTTCAAATAAATTGAATTGAGTTCATAGTTTTGTAGCTTCGAATCGAATAATCTCCGGTTGAATCGAGAGAGAAGGGTGATAATAGAGAGAGAGAGAAGGGTGAGAGGAGAGCGAGAGGGAGAGAGAGAGAGAAGGGCGAGATTTAGGGTTCTTGAGGGAGGGGGTGAGAGTCGAGAGAGAAAGAGAGAGAGGTGAGGTCTGTCGACAGAGAGAGAGGTGGGTTTTGTTTTTAGGTTTAATTAATTATTTTGATTTAATTTGTGTGAATGTAGATATTAGAATTGAGGGGGGAAATACAAAAATTTTGTTAAGGGGGGAACAGATTTGGCAAGTAGGCGGGCAAATGAAAGTAAAAAGGGGGAAAATAAAACTAAGAGGGGGAATAATTCAGAGGGAACGCGCGTTTATTTTTTAAGTAGACATTTAGACATCGGTTCATAAATGAAGCGATGTCTAAAAATTTTTAAGAAAACATTTAGACATCGGTTGATATGTCAAGTGATGTCTGAATGTTTAAAATACATCGGTTTTAAAACGGGCGATGTTAAATTGATTTTTAACATCGGTTTTATTGTAATCGATGTTAAAAATGGTGATGTCTATTAACAGTTTTTTAGTAGTGACTTTTCTTGGATTATGCTAGAATGATAAGAAGAATAAGGGAATCAAGTATAACAAAGTAAATGATTATATCAAAAATTATGTGAAAAATATCGGAATTAAATATATTAAAGTAATATCTTTTTCGAATTATATTAGAGAAGTGTATTCATTTTAGATTTTGATGGATTAATAATAATTCATGAATTTTACAAGATTATTACTAATTTTAATTCTACACGGATTCTTGCGAAGTTGATATAAAATCTTGGAAAGTTGATGTAGAATCTCACAAATTTTGAGACATTTAAGATAAATTCATTAAAATCTCATTGATTTTAGCCGGATTTTAAAACATAAAAAATATACTGGCAAATTCTTCAAAATCCCCCATTTTATTAAATTCAAAAAAGTTCAAAATTTTTTGAATACCGCTAGATTTTAATGAATTTTTTAAAATCCAGATTAAATATCATCAGATTTTAAAAGATATTTTCAAATCCAAATTAAATATCATCATATTTTAAAGAACATTTTGTAATCCAAATTTAATATCATAATTTTTTTTAAAAAAAACTAAAATCCAAACTAAATGCTTATAAATTTTTAAAATAAAAAAAAAATCCCCCTAAGACTATATGAAAAAAATCCAAATCAAATATGTCAATAATGAAATCCCCACCTAACAACCCATTTTTTTGCCTTATATTAGATCGCTCTCATTCATACAATCAACACATAAACCACTCCACCTTGTTCAAATAAAACACATTCATTCTCTCCTCTCACCTTGTTTAACTCATTTGATTCCCCTCTCACTCACTCCTCTCATTCTCTCCTTTCTTACCCTTCATGTCTCATCTCATCTCTCTCCTCCATCTTTATCTCTCTCCACCCTCATCTCTCCCACAAAACCCCCCAACAATCCAGTTATTGATATGGCTCGCTCCTTCATTTTTCACAAAATTCGATCCAACAACCCAATTCTTTGAAAACATGCCTTAGATCCCTACCCCTGTGAAAGCCCATGTTCTTCGATTTTCGATCCATTTGTTTATCAAAGCTTCTTTGATCAAAGCTTGGGATAGAGGTACGGGAAGAATAGTCCCAGCTGCATGGTTATGTTATCAAGTTGGTATAATGTGTATAAATTAAATAATTTAGTTAACTTTTTTATGGATTTAGTATTCTCCGAAAATTTATAGTAGGAGTATTATTTATTTATGGTTGTGAATTGTGGTTGTGACAGGGTTGAAACGATGGAGGTCACACAGTTTGGTTCGCGGAGTGGCATGGGTTTGGAATCAGGAATGGGTTGAGGTGGTATGGGTTGAAAGTTATATTATGTGCTTGCTTCAGAACTGATGACCTTTATAATATTATTAAATTATTAATTTAATTAATTTATTGTGTTATATAAAAATTAAAAAATATTTTTTTATTATTAACGATGGTGTTTGTTTACAGAAATCCATAATTGTTGCACAAAACAGCCTGGAGTTGGTTGGTCTTTCTATCTTGTTGTCTTCCTCAGTAGTAAAAATTTCCCGTTTGATATAGGATCTAAAATAGTTTGTCCATCGAAGTCTGCAACTCTTGTCGCGTCTATTTAATCTATTTATAAACGATTGAGTAATAAACACACGGATACACGTACGCATGGATACATGGGTACAAATTTCAAACATATATACGCATATTCACACACAAACACAACTGATGAAATGAGCTATATTAATTTATAAATTAAAAAAGAAATAAAAAATGAAGTGTATATATACAAGTACTAGTACGAATAGATGCCCAATTGCCTGGACCATTTTCTTGAATGTATGATGACAAAATAAGGTCCTTTTCTGGATTCCATGGTCCTTTCTTGATCTCTCATCCCATTTCACTAGGTAGTCTTCCCATATGTGATCTTTCTCTTCCCTTTTCCTCGGTCCCTATATATTTCTTGGTGTGTAGAGTAAACACTTTTGCAAAGTAATTAGAAGGAAGGGTATTAATAGGAAATAAAATAGAAGAAGTGATTTTGTTATATTGGCTAAAAATTAACATAAATTTTGTTGTTAACTTTAGCGCTACTCGCTAGCAAGTCAATAACTATAATTGTGATTACTTTATAAAATTAAACTATTTATCTTGATAAGGATTTAGGTGCATTTAAATGTCTTATATGCATGCATAATTCAATATAATTAAGTAGTTAGCTCTTTTTGGCTCAAATTTTTGAAAAATTAGATCACATGTACTTCACTTAATTCTCTATGTATAATTTAACAAAAGTTTTTTGTATGAGTTTAAAGCATTACAATCGTGAGAATATCATGATTCCATAGAATTATTTATTAATACCATGTAAGAATCAATAATGTGGTTTATTGAGCTTGAGCGCAATGCGCTTTGCTTAAACTATATTCCTAATAACTCCTTCAATGTAAATTAACAATAATCCTTACCAAATATTCAAAAATCTTCTTTATATATGCACAATCTACATTTATTCTTAGCTTTAAAAACGTACAAAAACATTTTCTAATTTTCTAAAATTTGCGTCGAAAAGAGCTAACCACTTTTTTATTTTGAATTATGCATGAATATAGGACACTGAAATGCACCTAAACCCATATTAAGAAAAAGTGTTTAATTTTAAAAGGTAATTAATGACTTTTACTACGGAGTACTGCTAAAGTTGACTCAATAGAGTAATGCTAATTTTTAGTCAATACTCATTAGTTAATT
Source organism: Kitagawia praeruptora (assembly GCA_037693485.1). Classification (NCBI taxonomy): domain Eukaryota; kingdom Viridiplantae; phylum Streptophyta; class Magnoliopsida; order Apiales; family Apiaceae; genus Kitagawia; species Kitagawia praeruptora. The sequence continues at coordinate 125,734,237 of CM075350.1, forward strand.
CTTCATTTTTTTCAATATAATTCCCCATCTTGTAATCACTTTGCATCAATTGTTTACTCTACATACAAAGAAACATATACAGAGCGTGAGAAAGGGGAAAAGATTGATCATATATGAGGAAACTACCTTATGATATTGGAAGAGAGATTAAGTAAGGTCCATGGACTCCTGAAGAGGATCTTATCTTTTAATCCTACGTTCGAGAAAATGGTCCATGCAATTGGACAACTGTTCTTACTAGTAGTGGTATATTTATATGCTTACTTTTTTATTTCTTTTAACCTTATAAATTAGTATAGAGCTCATTTCGTTAGTTGTGTTTGCATGTGTATATGTATCTATGTCAGAAAGTTATATCCATGTATTCATGTGTGTGTTTGTGTGTTTATTACTCAACTGTTTAATTGATACCATAGTTTTAAGTGGATGTGGCAACAGTTGCAGACTCTGATGGACAATCTATCTTAGATCCTGTATCAAGCGGAGAACTATCACTACTGAGGATGACAAGACATAAAGATTATTAGATTCCAGGTTGTTCTAGATAGCAAGTATGAAATTTTGGAGTCGTTTGTAGAGTTTCTCCAAAGATTCCAAATTAAATTAGAATAATCAACTTTTGAAATGTATCAGCTATTCACATTATTTGGTGTGAATAAGATGGTTAAAAGTATGCTTAATATAGAACTTGCTATATTATTTGTTGTTGGAAAAATAGACCCACATTGTCGAGTCATTTTGAGCTTCGATTTGAGTGTGCCTTGTGTGCGTGTTTGCAATGAGTTGTGCTTGGAGAGTGGTCTCGTCTGCGAGATCTTTCCAATGCATGTTCAAACACTCGAAACGACTAAGGGATGGATGAGTTATGATCATCCAAAGTTGATCCCTTAGAAGTGGAAATTATAGAATGGAACTTGAAGTCCCACATTGAAATGGAAAAGGAGTTTCCTTTGCTTTATATAGTACAACACATGAGTAGTGTTCACTTGTGTTGGCTAAGTGTTGATCCATCTCCAATGTGCGCGGGGAGTGCAAATCGTGGGACTTCGTGGGAAAATTCGTGGCTTCGCAAGCCTTCGGGCTTTCCGCGTGTGCGACCTGCGGACACGAATACAGTAGAAAATTGGGCCGAATAAACCCAGACTGGTTTTGCTAATTATTATTTCCACTGGACTTGGGCTTAAAATCTTACTAAATTAATTCGAATTTGGAATTAATTGTGGTAAAGGAATTTTTTGCCACTGACTTAACATAATTAATTAAGGCGGTTAATTAATTAGGGAAATTGCCACCGACTTCTTTATTAGCGCGGCTAATTAATTAGGGCAATTGTGTAGCGCACAAGTTTTCCTATCCTATAAATACTCATCTAGAGCTCTAGGATTATTCATTCAATATACACATCCTCTTCTCAAACACATCCTCTTCTCTTCCTTCGGTGATATTCTTGCTCGTTTCAAGCTCGCTGACGCTGCAATCCGTTTTATCCTGATAGGCATTTCGTTTGCACATACGGTGAGGGCAAATACGCTTTAAGGAGACAGTCACGCACTGGACTCGGGTTTTTCTGTTCTTGTCTCCTTTTCTGTTTTGTTTGATTATACACGTTACACGCACGATTATTATATTATTTGTATTTATCGCAGATTGTCTAACATTTTTATATTTGGCTAAGAATTATATCAATATATCAGTTATTTCATGTGCAAATATTTTAAATGGGTTGACATGACTTCCATCTTCGTGGAAGGACCGATAACGATGTTAAACACTATTGCAAATTTGCAATGTTCAGTTGAAGAAAAAGGTAAACTTGGCTCCTGGAAGTCGTAGTGATGATGGTCAGTGCCATGCTGGCTGCAATATTAATACTAACATTAGTGTACGGTGTACCTGTTCAGGACTGAGGACACTGACTCTTCCAAGACGCATTGGGTAAGAAGACTACAAGCAAATGTGCACTTGGCAATAAAATCTCTGTCTCATGCGCTCTTTCTTTCTACACAAGCCTTTAAGTCTGGTCATGATGGTATATCTCTTTCTATGCCAACATCTGCTCCAAATTCTGATGCTACTCTACCCCAGACCGTATATGTTGGCTCAGTTCAGTTTTTACCTATTAATCGTAACCGAATCGTTCGGATTTTTTTTTTAATTTCGATTAATCGTTTGTCGATTTCAATTTTTTTATTTTCTACCTAATTAAAAAATATTGTATAAATCAAATAGTAATATGTTTTTTTAGGCTAAACTTCTTTAAAAGGACGAAAAAGTACGTGAAAAAATCAGGCACATTGGAGCATAAATTACTATATCAACCACAAACTTTATCAACACTAGACAATGACATGTAATGAAAATAAACAAAAACAAATTACTAAACAGGAATATATTTTAAGATATTATAACATAAAAAAATTAGAAATTACAATGATATTATTCTTTTATCATAAAAATATAGATGAGTTTACATTTAAATTTAGATTTGAAAACTACAATATATCAGTAGTAATTACTATAGAGGGACACGGATAGCAAAAGGATTAATAATAATTTATAGTAAAAAGAATAAATAAAAGCTTTTTTTTATTATGTTTATCATATCGAACTATACTTATGGTTCTAAAAATCCCCGATTTAGCCGATTAATCCCCGATTAATCCTTTATAAGGTAACTAACTGATTCGATTTTTGAAATCCGATTAATCCTATAAATTTATTTAAAATAATATGTTTTAATTGAAAATTAGACTAATATATTAAATATTATTATAATATCCGATTAATACTCTGATTAATCCCCGATTACCCGATTAATCTTAAATCGCTACCTCAACCAATTTATACCGATTACCGATTTTTACAACCTTGACTATACTAGATTATGTAGAGTAAATAATGTATTATTATATAATCTTATTATATTAATAAAATAAATAAATAAATAAATAAATAAATATATAATATTATATAAACGGTTCGGTTTTTCGGTTCGATTATTTGGATAAAACCGTAACCGTTATCAGACCGTTCCGTCAGTTCAGTTTGGTTACGATTTTTTTCAATTTTGGTTTTTTTGGTATGGTTTTTCGATTTTCTGTCTGGTTTTTTTTTTTTGCTCACCCCTACCTAGAGCTTATATATTTGATTCAAAATAATTGCATTTTGATGCTGAAAACGAGTATTTCAAAATTTAAATTAGAATTAGTAAATATATTGAGTTGTGTGATTTTTACACTCATCTAAAAGATTTACCCTATCCATCAACCATAAAGAGTACAAAAATTGGATTGGACCATATTTGGACTGGATTTTTGACTATTTAGGCTTATATGCATTACAAATGAGTATCTAAAATATCTCGGCTCCGGATGAGCCTATCGAATCGGGATGATTAGCCCGGGTTTGATCGGAACTTTTAATTTAATTTTAACATTAAATTTTTTATTTTTAGTATCTTTTTATTCTATTATAAAAACTATACTTTTTTCAGTAATTTATTAAATATTAACTTTTATCCGAGATTTCATTCAATTTTATAAAAAAAATCAAATAAAATATGAATTTATTTTGATTTATATTTGAATTTTTTAAAATATACGCATAAAATTTGGATTTGTATCATACTAGATTTTGAACTTTTATCTGAATCATACCGGTATTTTGTTTGAATCAGACTTAAATCCAACCTTTTTCGAATCGAGTCGTGTTGAAATTTTATGAAAAATATGTGATCCATTTAGATCCGTGAGCTAGATCGGACCGAATATTTTGAATCAAATTTTTCCCGATTAAATCGAATCGAATGAACTTTTTGAATCCAATTTTTTTGTGCATCTGTAATCGAGTACGATGAGAAAGAACATGTATTAATTTGAAAGGTATAAAGCTAAATCATTTATTATATAAAAAAAAAGTTGTACCCCACTAAAATATGTGTACACAATAAAAAAATATATAATTATTTATAATATTCATAAAAAAGAAATCAATACTTGTTTTGGATTATGCTAGAATGATAAGAAGAATAAGGGAATCAAATATACCAAAGTAAATATACGTTTTGGATTATATCAAAATTATGTGAAAAATATCAGAATTAAATATATTAAAGTAATATCTTTTTCGAATTATATTAAAGAGGTGTATTCAATTCAAATTTTGATAAATTAATAGTAATTCATGGAATTTACAAGATTGTCACTGATTTTACGAATTCTTGCAAAATTGATATAAAATCTTGGAGAGTATGTAGAGTCTCACAAATTTTGAGACATCTATTATCTATTATATATCTAATACACCAACAAGGGGTTTCCCTGAGCAAATTAATTCATAGGCTCGGTCCTTCCGAACCTCACTCCAAGCCTAACTCAAAATATTTGTAAAAATAATGTTATTCAAAGGATTTGAACCCATGACCTTCCATAACGAATGCAACACCATAACCAATTGAGCTATGTGAACATTTGAGTTAATATTAAAAATCATTAGCAACATACATAAATATTTGTATAATGTATAATCCCAATAATTATACATACATACATACATACATACATACATACATACATACACACATATATACATACATACATACATACATACATACATACATACATAAATAATTATACATGCATACGTACATACACACATACATACATACTTACATTCATACATACATATATAAATACATACATACATCCATACATACTTACATAATTACTAATTATACATGCATACGTACATACATACATACATACATTTATGTTATAAAATCTATTAATATTTTATTATTTGTAATCTATATATTAATTGTTGTATAATTAATATGCATATTTATACATACATACACATGTACATACATAAATACATACATATATAAATTTCTGTGGATATATAATAATATACTATAATATTATATACATACATACATACATACATACATACATACATACTATATAGCATACATACATTCATACATACAAACATAGATACATAAATACATACATACATACATACATTTATGTTGTATAATCTATTAATATTTCATTATTTGTAATCTATTAATTATTTTATAATTAATATGCATATTTATACATACATACACATGTACAAACATAAATACATATATATATAAATTTTTGTGAATATGTAATAATGTACTAAAATATTCACTAACATATACCATATCTTATTAATCATTTTAGATCTACTGTAATTATTTACGAATTAAATATTATAAAAATATCACAATACAAAAAAAGAACCTTCATGCGTATATAATTATATATAATACAAACTTGTATTAACATTAACTATCATAAAACTCATCAATCACATCTTTAATACGTAAACGCACAAAACAATATAACAAACACACACACACATATATCTAATAGAGCGAATGGGGGGGGGGGTTTCATGAGCAAATTTATTCATATAAAAAGTTATATTTACCTCTACTAATTATATCTATGTTATATTTCCTGGAGGCTATTTAAGTATTGTAACACTAACATATTTATTACATAATAATAATTGATGTGAACTGATATGGATTTATTATTATGTAATTAATACTTGTATGTATCTCTGTATCCATCCATGTTAACTCTATATATTTATATTTTGAAGTACAGTTTTGATCTTAACATTAAACAATTTATTACATATCGTTCAAGTTTGCTTTAAAAAACAAAACATAGCGTAAAATATAAACAGATTTAATTTAATCAGAATTATCATTTGCATTTCACGATCGGGTATTGCATAAATTCTATTTCCTCCCAACAATTGCTGCGAAGATATGAACAATCGAAAATATCAACAATCCAATCTTGCGTGATCACGAATAATTCATAAATATTTGTAATCTAGAGCCCGTGCCTTGCACGGGCTACAAAGCTAGTTTATGATAAATTCATTAAAATCTCATTGATTTTGGCCAGATTTCAAAACATAAAAAATACACTAGCAAATTCCTCAAAATTCGACATTTTATTAAATTCAAAAAAAGTCCAAATTTTTTTGAATACCACTAGATTGTAATGGATTTTTTTAAATCCAGATTAATACCATCAAATTTTAAAAAATATTTTGAAATTTAAATTGAATACCGTCATATTTTAAAATCCAAATAAAATATCACCATATTTTAAAAAAAAAAAATCCAAATTAATTACTTATAAATTTTTAAAATAAAAAAAGAATCCCTTAAGACTACATGAAAAAAATCCAAATCAAATCTATCAATAATGAAATCCCACCTAACAACCCATTTTTCCCCCTTACATAAAGATCGCTCTCATTCTTACAATCAACACATAAACCACTCCACCTTGTTAAAAAAAACACATTCATTCTCTCCTCTCACCTTGTTCAACTCATTTGATTCCCCTCTCACTCACTCCTCTCATTCTCTCCTTTCTTAGCCTTCATGTCTCATCTCATCTCTCTCCTCCATCTTTATCTCTCTCCACCCTCATCTCCCCAACAATCCAGTTATTGATATGGCTGGCTCCTTCATTTTTCACAAAATTCCAACAACCCAGTTCTTTGAACACACGCCTTAGATCCCTACCCCTCTGAAAGCCCATGTTCTTCGATTTTTGATCCATTTGTTTATCAAAGCTTCTTTGATCAAAGCTTGGGATAGAGGTACGGGAAGAATAGTCCCTGCATGGTTACGTTATCAAGGTTGGTATAATGTGTATAAATTAAATAATTTAATTCACTTTTATATGGATTCTGCGAAGTTATTGAATAATGCTCCTGTGTTGTTTAATACAAGTTGTCGAAGAAACGTTGTTACATTTAAATATATGGTATTAATTTTTGTGTTTGTTTGTGAAATGTTATCATCTATTAATTATTGTGAAACTTTAGTATTCTCCGAAAATTTATAGTAGGAGTATTATTTATTTATGGTTGTGAATTGTGGTTGTGACAGGGTTGAAACGATGGAGGTCACACAGTTTGGTTCGCGGAGTGGCATGGGTTTGGAATCAGGAATGGGTTGAGGTGGTATGGGTTGAAAGTTATATTATGTGCTTGCTTCAGAACTGATGACCTTTATAATATTATAAAATTATTAATTTAATTAATTTATTGTATTATATAAAAATTAAAAAATATTTTTTTATTATTGACGATGGTGTTTTTTTTACAGAAATACATAATTGTTGCACAAAACAGCCTGAAGTTGGTTGGTCTTTCTATCTTGTTGTCTTCCTCAGTAGTAAAAATTTCCCGTTTGATATAGGGTCTAAAATAGTTTGTCCATCGAAGTCTGCAACTCTTGTCGCGTCTATTTAATCATTTATAAACAATTGAGTAATAAACACACGGATACACACATGGATACATGGGTACAAATTTCAAACATATACACATATTCACACACAAACACAACTGATGAAATGAGCTATATTAATTTATAAAGTAAAAAAGAAATAAAAAATTAAGTGTATATATACAAGTACTAGTACGAATAGATGTCCAATTGCCTGGACCATTTTCTTGAATGTATGATGACAAAATTTGGTCCTTTTCTAGATTCCATGGTCCTTTCTTGATCTCTCATCCCATTCCACTAGGTAGTCTTCCCATATGTGATCTTTCTCTTCCCTTTTCTCTCGGTCCCTATATATTTCTTGGTGTGTAGAGTAAACACTTTTGCGAAGTAATTAGAAAGAAGGGTATTCATTTATAGGAAATAAAATAGAAGAAGTGATTTTGTTATATTGGCTAAAAATTAACATAAATTTTGTTGTTAACTTTAGCGCTACTCGCTAGCAAGTCAACAACTATAATTGTGATTACTTTATAAAATTAAACTATTTATCTTGATAAGGATTTAGGTGCATTTAAATGTCTTATATGCATGCATAATTCAATATAATTAAGTAGTTAGCTCTTTTTGGCTCAAATTTTTGAAAAATTAGATCACATGTACTTCACTTAATTCTCTATGTATAATTTAACAAAAGTTTTTGTATGAGTTTAAAGCATTTCAATCGTGAGAATATCATGATTCCATAGAATTATTTATTAATACCATATAAGAATCAATAATGTGGTTTATTGAGCTTGAGCGCAATGCGCTTTGCTTAACCTATATTCCTAATAACTCCTTTAATGTAAATTAACAATAATCCTTACCACATATTCAAAAATCTTCTTTATATATGCACAATCTACATTTATTCTTAGCTTTAAACACCTACAAAAACATTTTATAATTTTCTAAAATTTGAGCCGAAAAGAACTAACCGCTTATAAATGTTGAATTATGCATGAATATAGGACACTGAAATGCACCTAAATCCATATTAAGAAAAAGAGTTTAATTTTAAAAGGTAATTAATGACTTTTGCTACCGAGTACTGCTAAAGTTGACTCAAGAGAGTAATGCTAATTTTTAGTCAATACTTATTAGTTAATTCTTCGTTTTTTTCACTATAATTCCCCACCTTGTAATCACTTTGCATCAATTGTTTACTCCACATACAAAGAAACATATACAGAGCGTGAGAAAGGGGAAAAGATTGATCATATAAGAGGAGACTACCTTATGGTATTGGAAGAGAGATTAAGTAAGGTCCATGGACTCCCGAAGAGGACCTTATCTTTTAATCCTACGTTCGAGAAAATGGTCCATGCAATTGGACAGCTGCTCTTACTAGTACTTGTATATTTATATATTTACTTTTTTATTTCTTTTGACCTTATTAATTAGTATATAGCTCATTTCGTTAGTTGTGTTTGCATGTGTATATGTATCTATGTCGGAAAGTTGTATCCATGTATTCATGTGTGTGTTTGCGTGTTTATTACGCAACTGTTTAATTGATACCATAGGTTTAAGTGGATGTGGCAACAGTTGCAGACTCTGATGGACAATCTATCTTAGATCCTGTATCAAGCGGAGAACTTTCACTACTAAGAATGACAAGACATAAAGATTATTAGATTCCAGGTTGTTCTAGTCAGCAAGTATGAATTTTCGGAGTCATTTGTAGAGTTTGTCCAAATATTCAAAATTAAATTAGGATTATCAACTTATGAAATGTATCAGCTATTCACATAATTAGGTGTGAATAAGATGGTTAAAAGTATGTTTAAAATAGAAGTTGCTATATTATTTCTATATTTGGCTAAGAATTTTGTCAATATCAGTTATTTCATGTGCATATATTTTAAATGGGTTGGCATAGCTTCCATCTTTGTGGAAGGACCGATAATGATGTTAAACACTATTGCAAATTTCCAATGTGCATTTGAAGAAAAAGTTAAACGTGGCTCATGGCAATCGTAGTTATGATGGTAAGTGCCATGCTGGCTGCAGTATTAATACTACCATTAGTGTACCTGTTCAGGACTGAGGACACTGACTCTTCCAAGAGGCATTGAGTAAGAAGACTACAAGCAAATGTGCACTTGGCAGTAAAAGCTCTGTCTCATGCGCTCTTTCTTTCTACACAAGCCTCTAAGCCTGATCATGATGTTATATCTCTTTCTATGCCAACATCTGCTCCTAATTCTGATGGTACTCTACCCCGGACTGCACCTAGGCTAATCCCCCACTTCCAATGGTAAAAGTGCTGTTGCTGTCGTCGGGACTAATGACCTTCAAGGCTCCTCGTGGTTGTAACTAAAATGCTAATCACAAGTAGCTGATGATTCTTGTTGATGATCAGTAGTTGCGCAGCCAAGTATCATTTTAAATCACTCAGCCATCTAATTACCTAACTACTGAGCCATATTTCCCAACGCCCGCTTATCAAAATAAGCTTTTTCAGTTGTGATATCTCTTTCTCCACAAGCCACTATTCATCATCCTGAAACTATATCTCTTTCTCCACCAACCTATGCTCCTGATTTCAATACTACTCTACCACTGACTACACCTGGGCTTGGCTCCCCACTTCCAATAGTACCAGCACCAGTGCACCACGGTTGTCGTTGGGATGATCATCAGTTTTCCAGCAAAGCAGCAGCGTAAATCATTCAGGCATCTACCTACTCAAAACTACTGAACAATATGTCATCAACTGAACAAAAATAGCACTAATGGCTGCAGAGATGGAATAAGGTGACTCCTAAATTAAGGCTGGATAATAATTGTGCTCGTCATCCTCCTCTACACCAGCTCCTCCAGCTGTTCTTGGTTGGCAACATAAGAATTTCCAGCAGGAGCCTCCTGCTTTGGTCGCTACTTCAGCTTTTCCTAGTAGGCTGAATTGAGATGACCGTTTTCAAATTTATAATTTACCTCGTTTTCAAATTTATGAATGTACCTGTTTATTCATTAAAGTAGTCTGAAACTCATTTATTATGTTATCAAGGGTGGTTAGAATTCTAATGTGTATATATTTAATAGTTTTAGTCACTTTTAGTTGGGCGAGAGTAAGTCTGCCACTGCTGTTCACTATGATGCATGTGGCGGAAATGCACAGTGTTGCAAAGTATATTTTTAGTTATTATATTTCTTTTTTCCATTATTGTTGGACATATATGATCTTTTGCATCATTAAAGATTTTGATTGAAAAGGGGGCTAGTGGACTGCAGTATGTGGATGAGTATGCATTCTATGTGTACTAACTACACTTGCCTTTCTATGGAGTTGCAATTTTAGTAGACATGGGTTGCTATCCCAGGACAAAGGAATTTCAGAAAGAACAATACAGAAACATGATTTTTGATGCAAGTCAGATGGCTAGCCTCTAGTCTGTTGTAAACTCATTCTGTTTGTTGTATTAAATGACTGTCCATGATGGCATAAGATATTTTTTTGTAAACTTGGAAAATACAGGTGTTTAACAGGTAATTCTTCTGTTTGTTGTTTCCGTAATCTAGATATTGGCTGCTCAGTTTTGCCTAATTTAGTTTCACAGTGTTAAATGATCTGGGTTATCGTTTCCTTATTTGCTCAAGTTAGATATCAGCCCTATTCGCCTACAAGTTCCAATTATTTCATAAGTTTTGCCTAATAGTTTTACAGTTTGTAGATATGTTATTACTGACCTATTGAAATTTGAAAGCATGTCCTATTGTCCTTCACAGGTGATACGCTTCTCCAAATGGAAAGGATCCGTCGTGGATTATATAATTGGAGTTTGTTAACTCAGAGCGTGACAGACGATCTATCCAAGTAAGCTTGAGGCTGTACTGATCCACACACACACACACACACACATATATATATAGATATAATTTTTGCTATTACACCAGGTATATTGCGATTTTGTTTATTGTTGTATGCAGCTACTCCTTCATAAATTTGGTTGCAAAGTATACCTTGAACACTGGATGCAAAGAAATTTTTGAGGATGTGTAATTCATATGATAACTTTATAAATTAAAGAATGTCACACCATTGATTTAGAGTTGCAGAATTAAAGCAGGAAGAAAACTAAGGAACTACATTTCTGAGATGTTGATTAGAGTAGCTACATCAGTCCTCTATATAGAGGGCAAGAAACAACAAACCTGATACAGACTAATTACTAGCAAAAAGTCTATATTACCCTTACATGATTATTCCTTATTACACATATCCCTTAATACTCCCCCACAAGCTAAGAGCAGGAACAAAATGAAGCTCTTGGCTTGAACTATATTAACCACAAAACAAATTGCACACAATTGGAGCGTACTGCAAATGGTTTTCAATGTCCTAACAGGGGCTCCAATTCCTATCATTTGAGGACCACAGTTGGAGTGGACTGCATTTGATCTTCAATGTCCTGACAGGTGCTCCAAGTCCTGCCATTAAAGGACTAGTTTAAGCTTGCCATTCAAGGAATCTTGGCTTTGTTTGCCATTCAAGGACCTTGGCTTCGCTGTAAACTACATTTTCACATTTTTCACATGTCCTGGCTCTTCTGGCCATTTGAGGACTATGTCTTCGAGCTCTGGCACTGGCTCGGGCTTCAGGCACTGGCTTCATTTCGCTCTCGATCTCTCTTCTTCTTCGTCCCCAGTAATTTCTATCTCCAAGCGGTTTTTCAAGGGCTCAATGGCCTACCTCAACAGAATTTGGTGGACTTCAAAAGTAGAGTCAAGGCATAATATAGCATGGGTTGTAGAATATTAGCTCGAGTATGCACATTTCGTTGATGTACCCAATCTCGGAGCAAAATCTGGACAGAATTATAGCAACTTGACTATGCAAGCTAAGCTATTCAATTTTAGCAACTTTATAGAGCAAGCTAAGCTGTTCAATAAGCTCGAGTACTCATTCACTCTGCTTATTTTTGAAGTGAACTCTTGGCTTGTGATTAGCACCAGTACTCACTCATTCCAGTGCAGTTTTGTTAACTTCACAACTCCGGAGTGAGCTCTTGGCTTGAATATTCTAACGAGAATCCACCAACATACTTCATATTTAACTGAATGGCCTATGTTCTTATCACACGTTAAGATGTGCATAGTCGCAAACTGTAGGTCCTTAAGTGTTACCATCCGATAAATTCCTAGTTCAGACCATTTATTAAACACATAAACTGCGTCACCCAACACCTTAGCTCCCCCATAAAGAAATAACAAACCGTCCTGATTTGAGGTAATGTTGCACCGATGACAATTCCACAAGTTAGGCATTTTATCAAACACTTTAAGTGCAACAACTAACAACACAACTCCCCCATCGAAAATCATATAATGAACCGCAAGCTGTCCTAATTTGAGGTGAGATGGAGTCATTTCCTTGCTCCAATTTGAACAAGTCACGCTGAGTTTCATAAAACTTGTGACCACTCACAGCAGAAAAACGCTCATTAAGTTCAGTCCAAACAGTAAAGGCACTATCCATGTAATTCATGATATTACTAATGTCATCAGAAACCGTGTTTAAGATCCAAGTTATGACCATGTCGTTCACTCGTTTCCAATGAACATATAGAGAAGAACTACTACCAGGTGCGACATAATCGCCAGTAACAATCACAAGCTTATTTTTGGCAGATAAAGCTATCAACATTGAACGTTTCCACGAAGCATAGTTTTCAGATCCAGTCAGTTTCTTTGAAATTAAGATCATTCCAGGTTGATCATTGTTATGGAGGTAAAGAGGATGAGAATTATTATCAATTGACTCAGGATACTTTTGTTGATTTTGTGCATTTTGTGAATCTGACACAGGTGAAGTAGTAGTGTGTGAACGAGTATTAACAGCAGGATTAGACATTGGTGATGTATTTGTTAAAATCGCATCAGCATATGATCGTGGAGAAGAATTATGATAAGTATTGTGATTCATTCAGTGAAAGAGATCGATACATACAAAGATGATCGAAAACAGATATACAAAAATGTGATCAAGATCGAGACGAGATCGAGAAATCTCAAGATCAAGAACAAATTGCTAAAAAACAGGTAAAAACCTATGATTAAGCAACGAAATGCAAGGAAAATTGCAGAAAAACTTACGAGAGAGATCCATCGAGAGATATCGAGAGAGAAAATTCACGAGAGAGATCAATCAAAAGAGAAATGAAAGAGAAATGAATGACGATAGAAGAACGAGTCACCGGAAAACAACAGAACGATGATTTACCGGTGATTTATCGGAGAAACAGAACGGAAATGCGGAAGATATTCTCTGATACCATCTTAAGTTTCTACATAACTGCCATTGATTCAACACACTTCATTTCACCAATCAAGAATGTGCATTACATTGATGAGAGGAAAAGTTTGTTACAGAGAATTTATAGAAAGTAAGTAATGAAGAAAGCTAATTTGAGAACAATATATACTAAAAGTTTGTTACACAAAAACAGTTATGATAAGCTCTCTAAAGACTTGATAAGCTATGCTTGATAAACTGACTTGATAAGTGACTTGATAAGTGAATATATCCAATAAGGTTGCACTTGATGTTTGTAAAGAAACAAGTTAAAGCTTCCATGGTAGTTAGATTTGGTGAGGCTTGAGATGATTTTTGAGAAAACAAAATGGTTAGGCGAATTTTCTTTGCTTGAGAATCGAGTTTTTATATCTGAGTTTGAGAAGCAACAATCTTGGGAATGTTAGGAGGGATGAGAATGGGAAAGACATCCATTGTATGAAAGGACCTGAAGAGAGAAAATTAAGAAGGAATTTGAGGGATTAGGGTTTATTTATTGCTAAGAAATCAAGGCCAGAATCAGAGGCTCTGATACCGTGATAACTTTATAAATTAAAGAATGTCACACCATTGATTTAGAGTTGCAGAATTAAAGCAGGAAGAAAACTAAGGAACTACATTTATGAGATGTTGATTAGAGTAGCTACATCAGTCCTCTATATAGAGGGCAAGAAATAACAAACCTGATACAGACTAATTACTAGCAAAAAGTCTATATTACCCTTACATGATTATTCCTTATTACACATATCCCTTAATATCATATTTATCCAGAAATTAATTACAAGTAATTCAACAGGATCAGATACTCAGCTTATTCTAAATAAAAGTACAGATGTTAAAGAAAATGGAGTCATCGAAAGAGTTGAGTGCGAACAACCCTGTTTATATTCATTTCCAGTTCATGATATTGAAGCCTCAGTGCTTGATATGGATCTAAAAAGAAATAATAGGTTTGCCACAACTGGAACTTCTACTTTTAGAAAGTCATTTTTTAAGTGGAAGAGATTAGGTTTCTGCAGTAGTTTTATGGTGCTGACCAAGATCTATTATCATATAATGTCAACATGATGTAGGAACCATCTGGGAAGAATTAAGGAAAACACATTGTAATAAAAGTGGAAGAGGATAGGATGATGACAACACGGATGTCGTTAATTGGGAGTCAGTCAAGATTGCTACAATTGGAGAAGTTGCTCAGATTATAGCTAATTGAGGAGAAGGATGAGACGAAGGATGCCTAATTCTGACTAAGGAACGGTATACTTCGAGAAGTTGCTTATATTATAGATGACCGAGGAATGACCAATGTGCTCGCAAGTCGCAACATGTATCAATATACATGATTAAATTGATTAATATTTTCACGGGCACTACTTGAGTCTTGGAACTTCTATCTACTTTGTTATCAGTTTTGCACTCTTAAAAATTTCTGTAGGCACTCAAGTTTCATTTTGCTCTCATATACATGAATTGGCAAGTTTAATTTGAAACCTGTGTATTTCTTTTTGGCATAGTTCTTTCCTAGCAGGTTATGGTGGTAAATCTGTGGGCATTGTGGACCCAAAGATAGCAGAGGCTATGGCGTTTCGGGAAGCATCATCTTGGCTCAAGAAATTACAGGTACCTCATACTTATATTGAGCTCGACTCCTTGAGTGTCGTACAGGCTTTTCATTGCAGCTCAGAAGACTCCTCTTATTTTGGTTCGATCATTAAGGATTGTAGTTCTATTGGAAAGGACTTGAGATCCTACTCGATTTATTTTGTATGAAGATCGGTGAATTTAGCAGCTCATTGTCTTGCTAGAGAGGCTAGTTCTTTATCTGATCATAAGGAATGGCATTCCACGGCTTCCTTCCTCATCCATGTAATAGTTCGTGATATGCAATGACAGAATCTTTTTATTTCAAAAAAAAAATTAATCTGAAACATGTGTATTTCTTTTTTGGCATATTTCTACCAGTTTGATGATAGTTTTCTGAGATGACCAATTAGGATGTTTTGTCACTTATTTTTTTTTTTTGGCTTAATGCCCCCGACTTTGTCTTCCTAAATTGTTTTTTGACTATTCCTAAATTGTTTGTCACTTATTTTGATTGAGTTATAATCCATCAAAATATGACACAGATAAATATTTTTGTATTTTATTTGACATCTCTAACATTTTCCGAGTAAGAAATGATAAAAAAAAGTAATTCAAACTTCCATTCTAATATTTACACATTGAGAATAAGTACTTTCTTCAGTCTTTTAATCTATATACTCTTAAAGTGTAATGAGGAATTTACCCAATGGGTAAAAAAATTTACCCATGACCCATATTTTGTACTAAAATCAAGCTATTTTGGTAACTATCCACGGATAATCCATTTACCCACCAAATATTTTACCCATTCTATTATATCTTTCCATAATCTATTTGAAATTCAAAAAAATCAGTTACGGAGATTATATCTCAATCAAAATTTCCATAATTTTCTCAATTGGTTTAGTCTTCCTCCAGAATCAGCATTCTACTTTTCATCCTTTTTTGAAAAACCTAATGGAAAACTAACGATTTCTTCATCTCCAGTATCATGGTTTAAGAGTTTTATCGCAATCTTCTGCAAAATCTTAATATAGAATTGTCCGATGGATTCTGTAACAAATTCTTCATCAGGTGCTTAATCGATTCTTTCATTCTTTGTTGTAAGTTATATTAATAATGTTTGTTATATGTTGCTTTTTATCTTTGTAATCATCCAGGTAAAAAACGTCATGTGCGTAGTCAAAATATCGAAACAATTTTGGGGAGCATTAATAATGATGAGAATCAAGGTATTTATGAATTTGGAATCCATGTCTTAAATCTTCAGTAATTGTTTGACGTCCATGTGTTCCTTTGAGTATAGGTACAAAACGTCGAGTTCGTGGAAAGAATGTGGATAAAACATTGTCAAGTAAGGTTACTGATCATACATTAAAACCTATTTCTGAACCAGTAGCTTATGCCACAAACACATCCCATGGTATATGTTTGTTATTTCTCTTTTCCTTCTTTTGCAAAGGTTTCCTATTTTCCCATGATATGTATTGATGTTAACAATGTTTGATTTGCTGTTTTCAATTAGTAGTCGGATGTGGACGTGGCTTACCAGCAAATAATAAAGAGAATTGTAGTCCAAATTTACCAGCAAATAGGACGAGATCAAGACAACTGCCACAAAGTATACTTCAGAGTCCTGTTTCTTCACCATCAGAGAGTCAAATTTTTGAAAGTACTAAAAAAAATGGTATTTGTTTCTTTTTTCATATGATTTAATATTAAGCTTTTCCTATATAATTTTTTCATACTATTATTTGAATGTAGTCCTTAAAGTTCATGCTTCTTCACCCTTGGACAGTCAAAGCATTCAAACGACTCCAAAAAATGGTATTTATGCATATTTTCTTTTGATTAAATATTAAGCTTATGCTATCTGATTTTTTATACTATTATGTGAATGCAGTGAGCAAAAGTCGAGTTCGTGGGAAAAATGTTGATAAGATGATGTCTGATGTACTATTACGAAATGCTGCCAAGTCTAGACCTCCTTTGGCAACAATTGATCAGAATTTGTTGTTTAGATCTACATCATCAGGCAAATCGCCAATCCATTGCTCACCAGGCCAGAGCTGTATATTTGCGTCATGGTTACTTCTATAATTTTGTATAATTAATCGACATGTAAATTCTGATCAAAATTTATTATATCAACTTTTTCTATGTTTTAGCAGGTTCCAATCTATCAAATAGTTCTACTATGACACCTGTGACTACATTCCAAAGTAGGCTGCCAGAATTTAATTAATATGAAGTAGTATATTTGAGATTAGACTTATATAACATATTATATTTTTTTTATTTGTCATTTGTTATCAGGTAATACACCAAAGAACCAGAATAACAATATCCCTACATGTGTAGATCAATCTGGCCAAAGTACCGTCACTTTCTGCAGGACTATTCCGGTTCCAATTGATTCAAAGATGGAGGGTGTAAAAAGTAGTTTTGAAGTTGGTGAGAGTTCTGGAATTAAGAATTTGATCAATGATTTCAACATTGTTGAGGACAATTTTAGTAGTGAAAGTGATACATCTGAACAAGGTATTCATTTGAGTGTAATAGTTTATATCTTTATTTAATTAATTTTAGTTTTGTATAATTCATAATTAAGCAATTGTCATTCAAACAGGTGATATTGAAGAGGTTGATTATGAAAATTATTATAGCCAGCAAGATTTTTGGAATGGTTACATGGATATTGGTTGTCCAAACAAAAAATGTTCAAAATGTGAAGCTGTGATGTGGAATGAAGAGAGGAACAATAAGGCGTCAACTAATAAAGCACCAACATTCTCACTATGTTGTAAAAATGGACAGGTTCATCTTGAAAAGGAAAAGCAACCTCCTGAACCTCTAGCTACACTCCTCTCTGGTGGTATGAAAACTAAACATTTCAAGCAAAATATTAGAATGTACAATTGTATGTTTGCAATGACTTCTACTGGTGGCAAGATTGATCATAGGATCAACAGAGGTGGTGCTCCTTACTGTTTCAAACTTCGTGGCCAAAATTATCACTTAATAGGAAGCTTTCTACCACCTGATGGAGAGGTTCCGAAGTTCTGTCAATTATACATTTATGACACAGAAGATGAAATCAATAATAGAATTAATGCGTTTAATGGTAGCAGTGAAGTTATTGATCAGGAAATTGTTGAGTCTTTGTTGCAAATGTTGGATGAACATAACAAGTTGGTAAAAGGTTTTCGTATGGCCCGGGATAGAGTGCAACATAATGCAGTAGATGAATTCAAATTGGTGCTTATATCCTCAAGTTCAGAAAGTGGTCGACCAAACCACATTGGGCCATCAAATGAGGTTGCAGGATTGATTGTGACAGATGATTATACTAAGGGATATAGAGATACGGTAATTGATTCAAAGGTAGACGGATTACAGAGGATTTTTGAAACAGATGCACGCTTTATGCAACTACAATATCCAATCCTCTTTCCACATGGAGATTTAGGATTTCACCTTGAAATCCCTTTAAATAAGCTTGATAAGCAACCTCGCAATGATCCAGAAGCTGAACAAACACTTGAATCAGATGAAAGAGGATCTCGAGAAAACGTTACCATGAAAGAGTACTACAATTACAAACTAATGATACGTCCAACAGAAGGTGTTTTCATTAGTTGTAAATTTAATTTTTTGCAATTCTACTTTCTTATGTCTAGATAGCATTCTCATTAATTTTAACCTCACATGTTACAGGATTGACTCCACATTTAGGTGGACGTTTGTGGCAGCAATACATTGTAGATGCATTTACCGCAATTGAGCAATACAGATTGGATTGGATTAGTGGACATCAAACTACTATACGTTCTGATCTATATCATAATATTAGGGATGCAGTACAAAAGGGTGACCACAATCCATCTAATGTTGGTAGACCAATCATTCTTCCTGCCTCTTTCACAGGTGGTAGACGCTATATGAACCAGTATTTTAAGGATTCTTTGGCTATTTGTCGAACCTTAGGCCATCCTTCTTTATTCTTAACCATGACATGTAACACCAAATGGCCAGAAATTCAACGAATGCTCAAATACTTACCTGGTGTTGATGTTGCTGATGCCCCTGACGTCGTTTCAAGAGTTTTTAAATTAAAAGTTGACCAGCTTATCGATCTGGTCAAAAAGAAAAACTATTTCGGCCGTTGCATAGGAGGTACGATTTCTTTAAGTTTTATTGAAAACCAAATTAATTTTATATCAACTAATTTTTTTAAATACATTCTAACCATATATTATTATTTTTTTTGACTTTGTGTAGTAATGCATGTTATTGAGTTTCAAAAACGTGGTCTGCCTCATGCACATATGCTTATATGGTTACACCCAGATGATAGGCCTAAAACTTTTGAACAAATTGATGCTTTAGTTTCTGCAGAAATTCCAAACCCAGACACTGATCCAGTTGGATATCATGCTGTTAACAATTACATGATTCATGGACCATGCGGGACTGATTGTGTCAATTCCCCGTGTATGGTTAAAGGGAAATGTATTAAACATTTTCCTAAAAGGTTAGTTTATAAATAAGTTCCGTTTTAATTGTATTATACCGCATGTTTGTCTTTATTTTTAATACATTCCCAAATTTTTTCCCAATTTTAAAAGGTATAATTCCCATACATTCTTCGATGATTGTGGCTTTCCTATCTACAAGAGAAGGAGGACTGGTGTGTATGTTAAAAAAAAGGGAGATGACCTGGATAATCGTTTTGTTGTCCCATACAACCGCGATCTTTTAGTTCGTTTTCAATGCCACACAAATGTGGAGATATGCAATAGTTCAAGATCGCTAAAATACCTATTCAAATATTGTTTAAAAGGACACGATACTGCTACAATGTGTCTCAAAAAGAAAACAAATGGTACAGGTAATTTTGCTACAGTTTCAAATAATCCTGAAAAGCGTCCTATAAATGAGGTTAAACATTATTTAGATGGTAGATATGTTTGTGCATCTGAAGCGGCTTGGAGGATATTTGGTTTTGACATTCATTCGCGGTGGCCTTCAGTTGACCGTTTGCCTATACATTTACCTGGTGATAAACACGTTTCCTTTAAAAGTAGAGATAAATTGCATGAAGTTGTGGAGAAAGCAAATTCTAAAAAAAGCAAGCTAGAAGCTTGGTTTGATGCAAATAAAAGTTTGCCGGATGCAAGAAATTGGACTTACTCTGATTTTCCAAGCAAATTCACTTGGCATGCAAGACCTGGTATATGGAAACAAAGAAAAAGAGGTGATGTTATTGGTCGACTTTCAGAAGTTCATTCAACGAGTGGTGAATTGTTATATTTACGCATGCTTCTGTGTAGGAAAAAAAGGTGCTACATCATTTGAGGATCTCAGAACTGTTAATGGTCATGTACATCAAACTTTTAAGGATACATGTTCCGCACTTGGTCTTCTCCAAAATGATAACCAATGGCATGAGGCGATTGTTGAAAATTCACATACATCCATGCCTCCTCAGATCCGTTTAATGTTTGTGAACATATTGGCTTACAGTCCAATTTCAGATCCCCTGAGACTTTGGGAAGCTAATTGGCGATGCATGTCTGATGACATTATTCTTTTGAGACGACATTTGCTTAATGATCCATATTTGTGTCTTTCAGAGCACGATGTACAGAATTATGCTCTAGCAGGTTAGCTTCATTACACACAATTCATGTATCATTGTTTACTTATCTACTATACCACTGTTTTGTAGCAATTTAACAAACTGTTTGTAATTTTGTTTTTGTTTCAGAGATAGAAAAATTGTTAAATGATATTGGAAAAAGTTTGAAAGACTATTCTACCATGCCATTTCCTGGAGAATCTTATTTCAGAAACAATGTTAACCGTCTCATTCTTGAAGAAACTGGATATGATAGAGAAGAGCAAAAAACTCAACATGAGAAAAACCATCGACTCCTCAATGCTGAACAAAAAAATGTGTATGATCGTATTATACACAATATAAATGAAAAGAAAGGTGGTGTATTTTTTGTTTACGGTAGTGGAGGCTGTGGCAAGACTTTTTTGTGGCAAACATTATGTTGTCGCCTACGATCAGAGGGTAAAATTGTACTTCCTGTTGCCTCATGTGGTATAGCAGCTGTTTTGTTGCCTGGTGGAAGAACTGCTCATTCACGCTTTCATATTCCTTTGAAACTTGACCAATATTGTATTGCAGGGATTAGACATGGAACGGATATTGCAGAACTAATTCAGCAAACTAATCTTATTATATGGGATGAAGCTCCTATGCAACACCGTCATGCTTTTGAATGTGTAGATCGATCTTTGAGGGATATAATGTCTGCTGTTGACAAAAAAAGATCAAAGAAGCCATTTGGTGGTATAACAGTTGTTTTTGGTGGAGATTTTAGACAAATTTTTCCTGTCATTCCAAAGGCAACAAGGGCTGAAATTGTATCTGCTGCTCTGAATAGGTCTAAGTTATGGGACTTTTGTCAAGTATTTTTACTGAAACAGAATATGCGGCTACATTCAGGTAATACAGAAGCACAGAATAAGATCATTGCTGGTTTCAGTAAGTGGCAGCTTTCTGTTAGAGATGGCAAGGAGGAGTACATTCGTACTTCTTCAGACATTGGTGACATGTTGATAAAGATACCATACCAGTATGTTGTACATTCATCTGAAGATCCTATCAGGACTCTTTTTGAGATCACTTATCCGAATTTTCTTTCCAACATGTCTTCACATTCTTACCTGAGATCAAGAGCTATACTGACACCAACAAATATTGTGGTGGATGACATTAACAACCAAATACTTGACAAGATCCCTGGAACGATGCACACATTTCTTAGTCAGGATTCTATTGATGATGATGGTGATGAAGATAATGATTTCAGTACTGCATTTCCATTAGAATATCTCAACTCAATAAATATGCCATGCATTCCCAAGCATGAGTTAAAGGTCAAAGTTGGAGTCGTCGTTATGCTTATGAGGAACTTGAACCAAATAATGGGATTATGCAATGGGACGAGGATGATTGTTACTGCATGTAAGAAAAATAGTATTGAATGTGAAATTCTTTGCGGCTCACATGTCGGAACTAAACATCTGATTCCAAGAATCGAGATGGTGCCAACTGATACTATCTGGCCATTTGAATTAAAAAGAATTCAATTTCCAATTCAAATTTGTTATGCAATGACGATTAACAAGAGCCAAGGTCAGAGTCTTGATACGGTAGGTTTATATCTACCTAGAGCTGCATTTTCTCATGGTCACATATATGTTGCCATCTCGCGAGTTACAAGGCCCGAAGGTCTTCACATTCTGATTGACAGTGATACTGGTACTACCACAAATATTACGTCAAATGTTGTATTTGAGGAAGTTTTTTACAATCTTCCAAGTGTAGATGATTGATGCATTGTTTAGTTGTATGACTCAAAGATCAATTATCTTTATTGTATGACTCAAAGATCAATTATCTTTATTGTATGACTCAAAGATCAATTATCTTTATTAGTAAAGATCTATTATCTTTATTAGTAATTTTCAAATATGTGATTGTTTTTTCTTAACTTCAAATCAGCTTTAAATTGGTACCATTCATTTATGCTTTAGCTGTATGTTAGATTAGTTTTTTTAATAAAAAATTAAAAATGTTAATTTAGATTTGAATTATAACTACACATATTTTGACGTTAAAATTAATAATCATAACTGACTTGCTGAAATAAATTTGGAATTCAAATTTGTTAACCAAGATTACATAGATAACTAACAATAACTAAATATGGTTATGATTTACAGAATCATAACAAATTAAGTACATCATTATCAAAACTCTCATAGGATCACCATCATAATAAGTCCATAATTATCAAAATTCTCATAGAATCAATCCAAATCAATCAGTAGTTAGAATCAATATCAAGATCAAATCAACATTATCATCATTTTTTTATGTCGGTGTATACATGTGGCGCTCAATTATAAAAATATAGATTATCACAGTTGTTTACAATACAAAGTCCACTACATTTCACTGTCTTCAACATTACATCGAGAGTAAGAAAGCCTCAACTTCTCATTCTATAAATTTACCATGTTCAGTATACTTTGTTTTGTCATAATATAAATGTTTTAACGATAGTGCTGGTGTTCTTGAATCGTTTTTATAGGCTTATTTTCAATGGAGTTTGCTGTGTTTGATCGTCTTGAGAACCTAGACCAGTCTACAACAAACTGGAAAATTAAAGTTAGAGTTACTAGGATGTGGGCGAGCGTTACTGCAGAAACTGGATCATTGAAAGGATTCAATCTTATTCTGTTGGATGATGATGTAAACTTATGACTAATCGCTCTTTGTTTTTAAATTTAAAACTTTAATTTTCCTGTATTTGATTGGTTTTTTAACATTTCGTAACAATCTTTTTGTAGAATAATCATGTTCATGCATTTGCCTATCACAACATTTGGAATGCATTGACAACTCCCGTAGTGGAAGGAGGTGTATATGTTATTGAACAATTTTCAGTGAAAGATGCTGTTGGGACTTTAAAGCCGGTTCAAACAAAGATTTGTATTAGGTTTACTAAAGATACTACTGTGAAGGAGGTTGCAGATGATGGCATGATTCCTCTATATAAATTTGAATTCTTGGATTTGGGAGATCTACAAGCCGAGGCCAATAAATATCAGCCACGTGAAAATCCAGAATTTGCTATTGGTACATTACTTCTCCAACTTAATATATTGTACAAATTTTTAAGTCATTCCTTTTATTTATCATTCAAACAAACAATCTATGTTTTCATCTTCTAAAAACCAGATGTCATTGGAGTTCTTGAGGATTATGAATATTCCAGAAAGATTGACACAAAATTTGGGGAAAAAGACATTGTGAGGTTTAGAATCTGTGATTCAAGGTTTGTAATATGCTTAAAGAGGTTATATTTTGTAGTATCTGGATCATGTAGTACAACATATATTCCTGTAAACAACACTCATGTTTAACTGATTGTAGTATTTTTTTTAAAATTTATTTTAGTAATCAGCACAAAGTTACTGTATGGGGAGATCTTGCGGTAAGTGTAGAGGAAATGTATGGGAGACAACATGAGAAACCAATTATAGCAATTTGTACAAGTACCAAATTGCAAACATTCATGAGTAAGTACATTTCGAATCCACCAAACTTCTTTAATAAGATATTATTGTCATTCTTAAACTTTTAACATTTCCTATATACAGATTCTGTGCAGATTGGTACATTGCCTTCCTCAAAAATTTATCTAAATCTGGATGATGAAACTGTTACAGACATGAGGATGAGGTAGTATAGTGTAATAAAAAAATTTCATTACTTTATATCTTGGTTCATGTATTCTTACGTAGTTACAATCTATCTAAAGGCTTAAAGAAGAGAAGTATGTAGTAAAGGCTGAGAAATCCATCCAATCCTCAAATTATGAGCTGTCCTCAACCTTCTTTGAGAAATTTTCACTGAAGGAGTTGAATGAGAAATTGACATATGATCATCTCAAGGTTGGATTTTATCAATTTTCTCTTTTTATTGGTATTGTGCTATTTTTTTAGTTATTAATTTTGTTTAGTATATTTGTGATGTAGAAAAAGATATACTGCACTTTTACTATTCTTAAAGTGGAGGAAGATTCTAGCTGGTGGTTTTTCAGTTGTAACAAATGTCGTTCTGAAGTTGAAGGTATTGACACAAGATTTAAATGTTCTAACTGTCCTCGAATCATTCCAGTTGCTCCTAAAAGGTACCATTTTTTTAATTGTGTTTTTAAGATCAAATTAGGTTTCAGTTTTGGCAATTATGCATGTTTGACAACACCTGTTTTGTGAATCAGATTCCGTATCATGGTGCTTGCTCAGGATTCTACATATGCATGTAATGTTGTTCTAATGGATCGAGCTGCTAGAAGAATTCTTGGTACAAGCGCTGCAAAAATGGTTGAAGATTTGAAGAATGTATGTATACACTTTTTCATTTTTACTACAGGTTAGTACAAGTATGTTACATGATGATTATTATGATTTGACAGGTTCCGGAGGATGGTGTTCCTAACCTTATTAAAAGTCTGGTTGGGAAAGAAATTTCAGTTCAGATCAGTTTGAACAAAGAAAATGTTACTGAGGATAGTACTCTGTTTGAGGTTGATGATCTTTATGATTTTGCAATGACTAAGCCAGCTTTGACTGAATCATCAAGTGTTTCTGACATTCCCACTATTAATTTAACTGTTGATGTAAGTTTATTAGTATGTTACATATGCATTACCGAGTTTAGGAATTAAAAATCATGTATCAGTTGCTTAACTTAGCATCATTGTTGTAGAATTTTGAAGGTGATGAGTTTCAAAAGACTCCAGGCTCCGCCAAATCAGTCACCAAAAAAATTAAAAAGGTACAGCTACATAAGATACTGCTTATTTCATTTTAGACTAACACATTACATAATCAGATGAGAAATTTAATAAACATTGATTTACCATTCTCTTTTCAGGAACCTTGATTATGGATACATGTCTGTGAAGATTGGTCGTAAAGCATTGTTTAAGATTCGCCTTTTTAAAGTTTGCTATTATATTACTTTTCAGGAATAAGTTTTGGTGGACTGTTTTCTTTCTAATGTGTTGGATATGTTATGGATTTGAGACATTGTTTGTTCTCCAAATTATGATTTTAAATATGTCATGGTTTTGCGAATATGTGCTTCAATTTTTAAATTTGCTTCGTAAAACATTTATGCTATAAAAATCTTTAGTTTATAATCTAGCATCAAATTTCCTTAAGTTAATTACATATTGTATGCCAATAAACTCTAATTAATATTTTCACCCAAAAATCATTTAATTATATTAATTGAACCAAGTATAATGATAAAATGTTTGAGAACGTGATAAATTAAATTTTTGTCAAAGGTTTGGTATATAACATGATCCATGATAATGTTGAATTATTTTGAATGTGCTTTCAAGAAATTGTAAATTAAAATTATATTTGCAACATATCAGTATGAGCTGAAATATTTTAAAATCTGTAAACCGCAAATTTTTTACCATCTCAAAATATATGTGATATCAACAAGTAAATTTTTTACATATGAATATGAAAAAAAAATTAATATAAAAATATATGTAACTGAAAATATTTAAAAAACTTTGTATGTACCTGTAACTTTTTTTTTTTTTTACGTATTATATGATATAAAGTTTTTTCTGTTTATAGCACAAAAACTCAATAATAATATGACGATGGCTAATTAAATCATGTATTTTTGTAACTAATAATTTGAGAACTACAAAAATATTAAAACAGAGTAGTAAAATATTTAGATACATATAGAAGGAGATAGTAATAAAATCTAATCATTGTTAATAAATAAAAAATTCAATACGTCAATATAGTAAATATATAATTTGTAAAGACGTCAACACGTTATAAAAGAATAATTCAATACGTTATTATAATCAATTATATAAAATTACTTCAGATAATTATTCAAGATATGTCAAGATTTGTTTTAGTGCACACGTGAAAATCTTTTAGTATATCATTGATCTTTGATATTATGTTCGATATAAATTTTTTTAATGACCTTTAAGGTAAATATCTCCATATCTTTTTATTTTTGATAAGTGTATCACAATTATAATCATGATTTGTTCTGTTTCATATATTCCTATATTTTTGTCCATATCATTAGCTAAATTAGTGATCACATATATATCTAAATTAGTGATCACATATATATCTCAAAGGACTCATATATATATTTCATTAATACGATCAGTTGCTCCATATTAGGTCATCAGTTGCTTGATAGCAATTCCGTCTTTATGCGTTTATAGTTGGTTTTACAGTAATGGCTATGTATGACAGAATTGCTTTGCTTGATCGAACAAAGACAACATGGAGAATTAGAGTTCGTGTCAGCAGGCAGTGGCTATCATTTGCCAATAATGAGGATTTTTTTCAAGGATCCAACCTTATTCTTTTAGATGAAGAAGTAAGTATAATTTTATATCATGATTTCTTATTTATCATCCCAGTTTACTTATGATTTTCCATTCACAGAACCATCAAATTCATGCTTTCGTTAAAGCCGATATATGGAATATTCTTGGAAATAATATCGTTGAAGGAAATGTGTATGTTGTTTCTCACTTTATTGTCAAAGTTGCTACCGGAAGGTTAAGGCCAGTTCATTCAGACATGTCTATCATGTTTACTAATTGTACCATTGTGCAACCTGTCATCACGGACAACTTTATAATTCCCTTGTACAAGTTTAATTTTTCTGAATTGGGAGATTTGCGTCATATTTTTAGCACGTATGAAGAATATCGAAGTCCTCTGTACTCTATAGGTATATCTTGCTAATTAGATGCATTCATGATAAAGTGGGAATTTTTCTTGATACACATTATATATTTTTATAATTTACTATTTAATGTAGATGTTATTGGGGTTGTACAAGATCTTCAGCATCCAAGAATGGTCCAAACTATATATGGTGCCAAGTTATTAGTACATTTTACAATTACGGATGGAAGGTGATAAAAGAGTGAATAATTTCTATCATAAATTTAATTAACAAAAATAAACAGAAAAAAAAAATTAATCTCTACTGTTTACAGGTCTTCGGCAAAAGTTAATGTTTGGGATGAACATATCGCATTTATTGATAAATTGTTTCAACATGGACTGCATTCTCCTGTTATTGTCATTCTTGCCAGTACTAGACTTTGTAAGTTTGAAGGTAAGTTGATATTTTAATACTTTTAACATCACATAATATTTTTTTTCCCTTTTTGCACGCGATTTAATATTATAGCATGACATATATATTTTTAATGATAATTAAGGTGAGATTGAGGTCGCTACTATTCCTTGCACAAAGATCTACATTAATGAGCATACTGAGCATTTCCTTTTCTTTAGGCAAAGGTAACACTTATATTACTAAGATCTTCCTTTATCTTATTTTTCAGATATATATATTCTTTTAGTTTGAAGCATAGATAAACAATAATTATTTGTATCATTTTTAGGATTCAACGCGAAGGATTTCAACCTCAAGGACATCTTGCTTGAGATGAAGTGCAAAGAGCAACATACGCAAATTGTGACTTTTGTTTTGCACCCATTTACTATTACTGAAATAAAGCATTTGTAGCATTTCTGTCATTCCGACTATATTGGTTATTTTTGTAACAAGTTTTGCGATTATGACAATGTATTGAAGAATTTTCTTTGAACAATATCAATAATCTGATTTTGTTATTTGGATATTTGAATAATCTGATTTTGTTATTTTGTTATTTCTATATAAATTTGACTTAATTTGTTGTAAGATTTACAATATCAAGTTTTGTTTTTTTGGATGTAAATTTTAGTTGCAATGCTATAATTTAAAAGTTTGGCCTTGCAGGAAAAAATGATGATATAGACTAATCACAAGAGCATAAATTGTGTTTTTGTCATTTTATACCAATTTTTGGCATGCAACTGTTATCTTCCAATGTCCCTTTTGGAAAAAATGAAATAATTTGTCATGGCTTTTATATTATAATTGTTTAAATTAGGTCATAGCAGAAGCTACAAGAAAAGTTATGGTATTGTTAAAAGAAAACATAAATCTGGTTCAAACAAAAATTGACTAAATATAATTTAGGAGATAGTACTCTTATGCTTACATTAGTAATTCAGTAAACACAAAAACTAATTTGCATGTTTTGCTCTTTGCACAATATGAAGAATGAAAACCAACCAACATAATGGAAAATAGTTGCATCTCCGAGAAAAGATGAAGTGTTTCCAGTAAGCAATAATAGTTTTATAAAAGGTTGTCACAAAATATCCACCATTTCATTACATAATTAGATTAATAAAAAAGTTGCTGGCATAATTTTTAACAGATATAGAAAAAGGACTAATGCAAATCAACTAGGAAAACAACTCCATCATGTTCATCTTCCAACAAAGTAAATGTCAAAACTTGGTTACGCTTTAGTTTATTGTCCTTCGCAAATTTATTCCAACCCGCAGAAATTCTCGGCAATCCTTTTGAAAGCACTAATCCAACTGCCCATTCTCCAATTTCTGTTATAAGCATAACCTGTTCGTTTCCAATCCATTGACGGTCATGAGGAGTTATAGTCTTCGGAATGTACTGAAAGTAAACAGATTGTAATATAGTTTAAATGTTACAGTAATAAATATTGTTCTTATTAGCCAGATTATAGTAACGTGATAATGTAATGAGGATGTGTTCAAATTTTACCACTCCATGGGAGGTACTGTTGACATGGGATTTATTCATCACTGCTGTAAACTCGTGAGGAACAAAATCTATATTTTGTTCTGGTTCTTCAACTTCATTATCAGCATTTGCATTATTGGCTTCGGTTTCATCTATGTCTTCATTGTTGGCTTCTACATTAACATTATTATTAGTATCCATTTATAAACTTTATAAAGAACATAAAAAGGTAAAGTTGGCATCTAAACTGAATGCATGTAAATAAACAAAATGTTGAAGTTTTACCAGCATTTTCTCCAAGTTGCTGAATTGACATTTCAACTCTTGACTTATCGAACAAGACGATATCAAATTGTCCACTTCCCCAATATGTACACATTATGACATCATCTATATCAAGTTTAGTGTATCTGACCATATCCGTAAGACCATATAACAGACTTGAACTTTGTGAATATCGGCATTCGAATAATTTCCCATATGGCAGAGCACAAAGAATAGCTGGAGGAATCACTTTACCAAAACGTTTGAAAAATGGATCTGGTATATCCTAAATAAACAGACATTTATAATTTTATAGTCGTCTAACTATAGATGTAGAATTATGTAACATATGTACTAACATAGACATAGAAAGAAAAGTTAGTGTAACTCACAACTTCTCCATCAAGAACTGTACACTCATCAGCAATTGTGATAAACTTCCACCCAATCCCATTAATTGTATCTGTTAATAACAAATTAGTCAAGATATATTGGATTTAATCAATGTGATATATTAGAAAAGCTTAATAATTTGTAAGATATTATTGTTAAGAAATGATATACCTTGATCACAAAATGTATCCGAATCACAATTATTTGGTAGCATGTACTCAATTTCTGATCCGAATTCATCTAATATGTATACCAAGAACATTCCAGCACCCTGATAAGAAAATACCAGGATTGATCCAGGCCCTCTTTTACACTCATTGATTAAATCAGCAAAATTGGCCAAAGCTTGAATATCCTTTCGGTATTGGACAGAAATCCTGCGACCACTTGGTAGCTGTAATCGAACTTGAAGAGGTATTTCCTCTACTAATTCAGAAACAAATTTTGTTGGTAAAATCTGTACAAATATTGAATATTTTAAATTCAAAATGAACAAATATAACAGTCAAACAAATTTACAATGTCGAGACTAAGTGTTTACCAGAACATCACTCGAACATTGTTCAGTAGTAAGGACAATGATAAAACGCAAGTAACTTGAGTTATCAACAACCATCTAAACATAGCAAACAGAAATGTAATTAGTAAATTACATATTTTGCAAATTTACTACTATTCTTAGCAAGAGATTGTATTTTTAATTACGTCCTCCTCTTTTCCATTCTCTCCTTTGTTCTTCCCAAGTTGCTGAT
Organism: Kitagawia praeruptora; assembly: GCA_037693485.1. Lineage (NCBI taxonomy): Eukaryota > Viridiplantae > Streptophyta > Magnoliopsida > Apiales > Apiaceae > Kitagawia > Kitagawia praeruptora. The sequence goes on from CM075350.1 coordinate 125,765,154, forward strand.
CTGAATTACAATAATAAAGCAAAAGTCATAATTGATTCTATTCAGCTAATTGATTATCTAATTAGACAATATACATATCTAAATTTAAAAACCTGATTCCAAGTAGTTCTCTAAATTCCAAAAGCACTGAGTACTAGGATTTTTTGGAAACCTCAGTGTTCGATTGTAGTAATCAAACTCCATTCCATCGTGCTCATACAATTTTGCAGATATCATATTCCTCCCACAAAATTTGAAAATAATAATATCATTCTCTTTCATTTTGAAAAAATCCATCATCTCTCGAATATTAGTCATTTGTCCATCATTTGAGTCATAAGAAATGAAGCATCTTTCTCCTGCAACTTCAAGTTTTTCCAAACTTTCGAGTTCCTCACTGTACTTATCTTTCACAATTTTTGGAACCAACTGTCACCATTCATTACATGTTGCAATAACAAATTTTGAATGTTAAGAAAGAAGAAACAGAAAACAGGAATTGAGAGATAGAGACACAACTAAAAATCAGAAAAAGTACCATCATTCCTCCTTCTAACACCTCTGTTGTCACAATTTTGAAGAAAGATCTCTTACTGGAATTCAATACTACAAAAAAATTAAACAGTGAGAATTGATTTACATAACAATAAAAGTGTATGAAAGATGTTTGTAACTAAATTTTAAGAAGAAATATTGCCACCTTCTCCTTCAATATGCTCATGACCTTTAAAGATGCATACATTCAGATTTCTGTTATTTGTATCCGCAGATTTATAGAGGACTAACTTATCACCCACTTCTAGCTCTGTTGCATTGAAAAAATCTGTCCATCCTTTTCCAAAAGCACATTTTCCTCCCAACCATGCAATCTCAATTTCCCAAGATTTCTTACAAAGTGTTAGGATAACTTTTGAACCTGTTTCCCAATTCTCATATAGTTTCCACAAGTCCTTATTCATTATCTATATTACAAATTTCCAATTAGAAAGAGCCAAAATTAATCTAATGTAGTTAAACATATATTACCACTCTTAATAAAAACAATCACTCACCACTTTATGCGAGCAATCATCATCAAAAGAATTGCTAATAATATCAATCTCATAGTAGTTAGAAACATTCTTTAAAGCATTAAAACAAAACAGAGCAGCATTTTTTTCATATTCCATGGAACCAACTTCAGGTTTCAATTGACCCTTTCTCCATTTTTTTGCTTCTTCACTTTGCAAATACTTGACAGGATGAATGAGAGGGTAATTACATTCAATTCCAGATTCCTTGAATATTGTGACGTTGAAGATATCATTGCCATAATATTCAAATTGTAGAAGATTGAACAATTCGACCTCATAAAAAATCATAAAATTCGGTAATCCACTGATTTCCATTGAATCTGCATTATACTTTGCTTGCCAAACACATTTTTGGCATCTTATAAATATAGCAGAATTAAGATTATGTCCAATTTCTTTGTGAAATTTTGTTGGGACAGACTGCAAAGAAACAAATACATAAACAAGAATCAAGTCCAACATTCGCTATAGTTTTAAAAAGAAAACAAGGTATACATATAAACTACACTTACAAAACTTCCCAAAGATCCCAAATGATTATTTGACAACATAAAGCTTGACAGAATAGTTTTTTCCCCTGATACATAGTAAATGATTTATAAACCTTCCAAATGTAAATAAATGAAAAATCATACAGTCATAGCGTAGTAAACATACATACCATTACTTGAAACAGTCTTCCACTTTCTTTCCCAGGTTAATTTGTCAAATACCTGCATGAAAAAATGATGTTGACAGCTAGATAACAAGGAATAAGCTCCAAACTAAGTATAAACAATCCTATACATATTATGTAGGTTATCAATTGTCTAAACCGATTAAAATAAACCCAGATTATCAAATATGGAATATGTACTATTATAAATTAGGATTTATATATATTACATAAACTACATGCAAACCCCAATCCCAAACCCCAATTGCATACATCTGTAACATACTGGACATGATTTTTGTCTAATAATATACATAATCTATAATCAAAGACAATAATCAGGTATATGTAATCAATGAAAAAATATACAAAAAATCGGCAACATGTATGACATTGATAGATCAGTAAGAAGATAAATACATACCTCCATCCTTCGACTCTTCAATTATGCAGATTCTCCAAAACTTTTAGCTTCCTCTTTTGATTCCTAATGCTTGAGAAGAATTTAGCAGCAACTCAACCTCTGCATGTACTGTTATAATTGGGTTTCTTGTGTTTTATGGTTTATGGTTTATCATAGTATTTACTCTTTTTGGGTTATTACAACACTTTTGCCTCTATCCACACAAATAATTATTTACGTATTAAAGTTTCTAGGTGGTTGTTATAGATTGGTTTAATTAATTTTAGTTTAAAAAAAAGTCAACTTAACCAATTTAGTGGAATAGTATTAAAAATTTATTAAAAATTGTATTTAATTAAAATGAATGTAAAGTAAATTGTATTTTTTAAATATAATTTTAAACATTATTATTTTATTCATATGGAAAAAATTAATAAATAAATTATGAAATTTTACTTTTACGAGTTTTAACATAGGCGTCACACCGCTTTTCCACAATGTAAACAATTTTGGGTACAGTGGGTGTAATTTTATAAATATCGACGAATTTATTGTCAAGCAAAAAATATATATAATAATATAAATTTATTAAAACATTTATGTTTACAACTAAAACAATAATTATAAACATAAATATCGACGAATAGATGGAGAAACAAAAAATGGAATATGTAAAAAGATATTTTTTTTTTAAAAAAAAGACATAACATGTTTTAACATTACAAGGCATTTAATTTGACACAATACACTCAATCTAATTGATTTAAAAGTTAGAGAATCCAAGTCATGATCATTAATTTAGATTTGCAAGTTAAACATGTACATACGTTATCTAATAATATAGACAGCATTATTACATGAAATTAAATGCATAAAAAAGCTTTTAGAAGATCAACAGTCTCTTTACATGCAAGCTGTAGAAGTAATACATTTACTCCATTTGCTGCTCCATCTTCTCTCATTCTCCAAGACACAATATACACTGATTTGCTCTTTCATTTTTAACTTTTGTATCCGAAATCTTAGACTATCAATATCTAATTCTCTAATCAAAATGCTTCAGAATCTTCGTTCAGATATTGTTGCCTTGATCTTTTCATTCCTTATAGTAGATGTAGGAGATTTCAACAGTTTTGTTAAGTGTCTTATGGGATGGTTTACTAAGCAAACTACTCCAAGAATCAAAGAAGTTCTTGAAAGCCTTAACTGGGATTATTTGTATCAGTTCCATAATCATCCTATAGAGGTTACACGGGATCAATTTGATGGTTTTATCACTTTTGCTATTAGACATAATGTGGAGCAAGCTTTGTACTACAATTCCATTCGGTCCTTATTCTTCAATCAGAATGTTGCACATCATCTTTATGTTCTGTCTTCTCTATCAGGTAACCATTATCCTTCTTCTTTTTGCTTTGTCTTTTTTAAAGCAATAAACAGAACTTTTCATAGAGATGAGATTGTTCAAGAGATGCATGATATCCTTAATCAGACACATTTGAGATCTAAGATAATTGAACTTATTAAGTTTCTCGAAGAAATGTACTGTGTTTTGTTTGATAAGGATTATCTCTTGCCGATTTACAAGTTTTGCCCAAATGCAAAAAACAAACAACCAATCTATCAACTTGAAGGTCATCCTCTTGAAGATGAATTGTGGAACTCACTTTGCGATCAAACAGTTGAAAGTGGTATTTACCATAAAAGTCAAGAAAATGGCAGATGTTTGGTAATGGCACATATGTGGAATACCAATTGTGCTTATTGCAAAGTGCAGATCCTGTTGTTCAAAATTCTCCTTTCTGCTGTTGGTGATTAAACATTTTAATGTAACTCTGTATGCTAACTAATTGCTGTTTTTGATGAATTTCTTAACATTTTATGGATGCATGTTCTATTGATTCTAATACATTTACTTAATATCTCTGATTGTAGACATTGATGCATGTTTGGCTTAAGTCTATCAATATATGTTAAGTTCCTGTCCAATTATGTTGGATTTTGTTTTAATGTACACAATGTTAAGTGATATATGCACAATACAGTAATGCATATAGAAATATTGGCATGATTTATCAAATTCAACGCCACAATGTGGCCTGTTCCTGCTCCTGGTAATTGTGCTCTCTCTATTGACTGATTATCCTGGTGCATTTTAACATAAGCCATGCAAACGGTAGTTTAGTCTTTTCCAAATTAAGCTATACAATACAACAATCAACAAGAGAGTACAATGGTACACATATTAGGAATAATTCACAAACTTCATCCTAAAACTTAAGAGAATATCTAAACATTAAGGTTCAGGCAATATAGAATTCTTAAGTACTACCACTGCATAATTGATAGATAAAGACTCATAACAGAATACACTGATGAAAGTTTGCCTTAAGTCCATCAATATATGTTAAGTTCCTGTTAATTGCTTTTTCATGTTGTTTTACTGTAATGAATGTTAAGTGCTATATGCACAATATACTAATTATAACTATATCCATTTATCATATAGGCAAAAGTGACTATGGAGTGATAGCTATCATTAAGAAAGGAAAAAACCTAACTTAATATATGGATTCTTCAGACTTTTAAAACATAGTTCCAAGTGGTGTACACTTGAAGGTGTAAACTTCTTCCAGTTTTTGGGTTGTACACTTGAAGGTGTAGACTTCTTCCAGTTTTTATGATGAATTTCATGTAATCTGAGAGTGTTTATTATAGTGCAAATGGCCAAATACGTATGGATAGATTGATCTTAATTTATCAAATTCAAGACCACAATGTCAGCCGCACCTTCTCCTGTTACCTTTGTTTTATCCATTGATTAATGCTCCTGGTTCATTTTGAAATAAGGTTTCAGAGTGTAGTTTAAGCTATAGAACACAACATTCAACAGTAGAGAACAATGGTAAATTGTAGGAACATACGATAAAACAGATAAAGTTTGAACTTCAACAAGAGTACACAAATTAGGAATATTACACAACCTCTTCCTAGACTTAAGAAAATAACTACAAATTAAGGTTAATACAATATAGAATTCTTAATTAGTACCAATGCATATTGTTAGATTAAAATGCATAGCAGAACTATATATTGCGAGTGAAATCCACAAGTCCAGCGCTCATTTTTGCCCGTTGTTCCTCCACTTCACCAACCTTTGTCAACCAGTCATTTAGCTTTTGTGTCCAATGTGATTCAAATTTCTTGAATCCTGTTAACATCTCTTCCACAAGCAGTTGAGACTGTTTCACATGCCCAACAAGTGATACTTGGGTATCTTCTACAAATCTGCGCTCTCTTCCTAAATAAGAGTTATCAACCTGAACTTCTTGCTGTGAAGATTGGCCAGTCGATAAATGCTGGTTTCCTGTCACCACCTCTGTTATGTTCCTACATTTTAAAACAATGCCAACACTGTTATAATTTAGAAAATAAAAGCATGAGGATAATCGTTTGACAGAAATATGTACATGTATTTTTCCTCGATTCCAATGCTTCGAGCAAATAGTTCTGTTTGCCTATCCTCCATGCTCTTGAAAAACAAACCGAAATCTTCATTTGCTAAACGAATATCTTCGTTTAAATCTGCAGAAGTCAGATTAATGTTATTCAAGTCATTCACCAACAATGACTTGATGTTTGAGTACCTTCTCCTTTTTGCTGATCTTGATGAACTCATTTTTTTGATACTAAGTAACAAGGAAACCTTATACATCAATTTAAGACTGTTCCCGTTTGAATTTATACACATATGATTAACTGGCTAAGTTAATGGTTGGTTTTTTAACTTCCACGTTCTATGACATGTTCTACACTAAACCATTATGAATTCCTTTGATCTTGGCATATATGTAAGTTTTATGGTCAGTTTTTTTAACCAACAGAGATATTGGTTGGTTTTATTACTTCCACGTTTAGATTTAACTGCTTATCAATTTTTTTAATTAGGCATTTTTATTATTTTTGTGAGTGTTCTTCTATACTTAAAACACCTATATATCTTACTTGATATTATTTCTGAAATATACACTTTTATTTTGAAAGTTTTAATGTAATTTATTGAATATAATAAAAAAAATTAACAAGCGAACTGTTAACTAAAGTAAAAAATTTTAATGTGAAATTTGAAATATGAATTTTGTCTTATAATGAAATTACAGCTTAAATTGATAATTATTTTGAGATAAATACACCTGTCTCCAGATTTACTAAGTTACTTAAAACACCTATATATCTTACTTGATATTATTTCTGAAATATACACTTTTATTTTGAAAGTTTTAATGTAATTTATTGAATATAATAAAAAAAATTAACAAGCGAACTGTTAACTAAAGTAAAAAATTTTAATGTGAAATTTGAAATATGAATTTTGTCTTATAATGAAATTACAGCTTAAATTGATAATTATTTTGAGATAAATACACCTGTCTCCAGATTTACTAAGTTACTTAAAACACCTATATATCTTACTTGATATTATTTCTGAAATATACACTTTTATTTTGAAAGTTTTAATGTAATTTATTGAATATAATAAAAAAAATTAACAAGCGAACTGTTAACTAAAGTAAAAAATTTTAATGTGAAATTTGAAATATGAATTTTGTCTTATAATGAAATTACAGCTTAAATTGATAATTATTTTGAGATAAATACACCTGTCTCCAGATTTACTAAGTTACTTAAAACACCTATATATCTTACTTGATATTATTTCTGAAATATACACTTTTATTTTGAAAGTTTTAATGTAATTTATTGAATATAATAAAAAAAATTAACAAGCGAACTGTTAACTAAAGTAAAAAATTTTAATGTGAAATTTGAAATATGAATTTTGTCTTATAATGAAATTACAGCTTAAATTGATAATTAATTTGAGATAAATACACCTGTCTCCAGATTTACTAAGTTACTTAAAACACCTATATATCTTACTTGATATTATTTCTGAAATATACATTTTTATTTTGAAAGTTTTAATGTAATTTATTGAATATAATAAAAAAAATTAACAAGCGAACTATTAACTAAAGTAAAAAATTTTAATGTGAAATTTGAAATATGAATTTTGTCTTATAATGAAATTACAGCTTAAATTGATAATTATTTTGAGATAAATACACCTGTCTCCAGATTTACTAAGTTACTTAAAACACCTATATATCTTACTTGATATTATTTCTGAAATACACACTTTTATTTTGAAAGTTTTAATGTAATTTATTGAATATAATAAAAAAATTTAACAAGCGAACTGTTAACTAAAGTAAAAAATTTTAATGTGAAATTTGAAATATGAATTTTGTCTTATAATGAAATTACAGCTTAAATTGATAATTATTTTGAGATAAATACACCTGTCTCCAGATTTACTAAGTTACTTAAAACACCTATATATCTTACTTGATATTATTTCTGAAATATACACTTTTATTTTGAAAGTTTTAATGTAATTTATTGAATATAATAAAAAAATTTAACAAGCGAACTGTTAACTAAAGTAAAAAATTTTAATGTGAAATTTGAAATATGAATTTTGTCTTATAATGAAATTACAGCTTAAATTGATAATTATTTTTAGATAAATACACCTGTCTCCAGATTTACTAAGTTAACAATTTAAAAATTGTGAGAAATAATTATATTTAGATTGTGATTGTAAATAAAGTTATTGTATTTTTTATGAAAAAAATAATAATATTTATGAAATTATATTACTGTATTGAAATTTTAATTAATATTTCACGAATATTTCACATTTTACCTTTGTATAGTTAGTAAATGAGATTCACGGTTAAAATCAAAATCATTTTCCTATAAAATAAGGGAATTGATAAATAAGCTCCACAATTTACTATTTAAGCTCCAATTGATTTTTACATACATGCAAATTACATTATTATCCATATCATGCATGAATGAAGAACTACAATAAGGTTATGGGTCAAAAATCACAAATACATATATACACAACTCATGCTTTAGACCAATCGAATGTCAATTCATACTTATATATGTTTTTATGATTTCTTACTATTAAAATTTATCGTCAAATTTATTGTCAAAAGAACATAAGTTTATACACACTTTTTACATGTTATAAATTAAAATCAATGTTTGTTACTAATAAAATTAATAAAACATTTTTGTACTATTTAAAATTTAAAAAAATTGTATAAAAATAAAAAATTATAGAACGCGCGTAGCGCGGGCAAAATTCCCTAGTTTTCATAAAAGTTATAACAATAGTAAAATTTCATTAACTTTGTAAACACTGTAATTTGAGTAACTCCAGCTCTCTGCAATTTGTTTTAATGAGTTCCCTCCATTCAACAAACAAACTACTCACCCTTCTCATCAAGAAAACACCATCACTCTCTCCCAATCAACTCTATCAAATCCACTCTCACCTACTCACCACTGGCCTTCTCCCTTGTTACCCTTCATTTCTCATCTCTCTCCTCCATCTCTATCTCTCTCTCCCCTCATCTCTCCCACAAGCCACCTCAATTTTTCACCAAATTCAACAACCCAGTTCTTTAAAATGGCGCCTCATGATGAGAAAACATGCCTCAGATCCCTACCCTATAAAAGCACTCACCTTTTTCCAAGAAATGGTGAATCTTGGAAACCCCAAGTCTTCGATTTTTGATCCGTTTGTTTTTGCTTCTTTGATCAAATCTTGTAATAAAATTGGGGTTGTGAGGGAAGGAAAGGCTGTGCATTGTTATGTTATTAAGTTTGGTTTGGATTGTAATGTGTATGTATTGAATAGTTTAATTCACTTTTATTTGGACTGTGGGAAGTTGTTGAATAATGCTCGTGTGTTGTTTGATAGATGTTGTGAAAGAAATGTTGTTACTTTTAATTGTATGGTTTCGGGGCATATGAAAGCTGGGGATTTTCCTGTCGGATTGAGTTTGTTTGTGAAACTTTTGAGGGGTGGTTTTGGATTGAGTTTGAAGCCGAATTATGTTACTTTAGTGATTTTGGTTTCCGGTTGTGTGGAGTTTGGGGGGTTTGATGTAGGAAATGCTCTTCATTCGTATTGTTGTAAGACGGGATTAGATTTTAATAAAGAGGTTTGTAATGTTCTTATTGATTATTATGCGAAATGTGGGTGTATTCTTGAGGCGGAAAGAGTGTTTAGTGACATGCCTGAAAAGGATTTGGTATCGTGGAACACGATGATCACAGGTTATGCCAAGAGTAGTGACTCTAGAAAAGCATTTGCATTGTTTAGGAAGATGAGGAAGAATAATATAGCAGTAGATAGAGTGACTCTAATTGGTTTGATTACAGCATGTGCTAACAGTAGAGACTATAAGATAGGAAATGTGATTCATGGTTATGCAAAAGTTTGGGGAATGGATGATACTGTCGCTGTTGGAACTGCACTGATTAACATGTACTCTAAATGCGGAGAGATAGAATATGCGAGAAAATTGTTTGAACATCTTCCGAAACGATTTATTGACTCTTGGAACTCCATGATACATGGTTATGTTGAATGTGGTCTCAATAATGAAGCTTTAGATCTATTCACTCAGATTGAGTCTCAGAAACTAAAAGCAGATGAAGTTACAATGCTAGGTTTAATATTGGCTTGTCGAAATTCTGGGGAAATGCATGTTGGATGTCATATACACTCTTATATAGAGAGCAAAAGTTATCTCACAGGGAGTACTCGTTTGTGCAATGCTCTTATAGACATGTACGCAAAATGTGGCAGCATGACTCGAGCTAAAAGTGTTTTTGATGCTATGCCAAGGAGAGATGTTATCTCATGGACATCGATCATAATGGGGTATGCCTTAAATGGTGAAGTAGAGGAAGCTTTAGTAGCTTTTAAGCGAATGGATGCTGAGAAAATTGTGCCGAATTCAATTACATTCCTTGGAGTTCTGTTAGCATGTAACCATGCTGGTTGGACAGAAGCTGGCAGCAATTTATATGCCATCATGCAGAAGGTGTACCATATTGAACCAACAATAGAGCATTATGGGTGTATGGTTGATATGAATGCTCGCGCTGGAATGCTAGGGAATGCTCATCAATTTGTGAAAAAAATGCTGATAGAACCAAATGCAATCATTTGGAGGATGTTAATAAACTCTTGTAGAGTTCACAACCATTCTAATCTGGAGTTGAACATGGTGAATGCACTTAAAATACTAAAGACGTCAACTGATCCGGAAGATCATGTCCTTATTTCAAAAATTTTTGCTGAAGCAGAGAAGTGGGATGATGTTTTATGCCAAAGAAGTGTGATGCTAGTTCAGGAAGCCTCAAAAGTGGCTGGAAAAAGCTCTGTCTTTTTTTAATAGATAAATACTTCAGGTGTGGGGTTTTCTGTTTTGCAAGACATCAAAATCTTGTAGCTCTAGGCACAAGGTTGCTCTACTAATATAGTGCCAGTATCAAATTTTAGCCCAGTATACAAGGCACCACATATATTGCAAAATTGTTGCTATGCCAAAGCACTTCATAGGTAGCCCGACAGACTATGCACTTGATTGCTCTCTCCAAATCTGGGGCTAGGAGGTATACAGTGGATTATATATGCTTTTGATGTCTAACAGTAACTGTATCATCTAATTTCCTGGTCCCTGATGCATAACATATAAATTGGTCTTTTGATACTTCATGCTAATTGCTATTTTGGTGTATGTAGTTTACGGATGTTGATGTCATGCATGACAGTTTGTAATTGGGGGGGGGGGGGTTGGTAACTTGCAGTTTTACTTGAATTATTGCAGTTTATTTTTTATATTTTTTTGCTAGGGGGTAAATGAATATTTTTAATATATATGCTAATTATATATCATTGGAGCCTCGACCCCTGGAGACACGATTCTGTATACTAATCTATCTATCTATGTATGTATACATATAAAGTAAGATCTTAGTGTGCTGACATGGATCTTTCACAGCTCCTATTCTATTTTTTCTGGATTCCTGTAATTCCACTGTTTAGTGCCTTCACAAGCAGAAATTGAAAGGTCTAACAGAATTTGAAAGGTTCGAGTCTTTATTATTTCACTCCGGTTAGGAATCTCTGAGGACAAAAATCTAAAATGCTTTTTGAAACAATTTTTTATACTTAAAAATACATATATAAGCCGTGCACCACTATGAAATTGTAGCGGGAAGAGAGTAAAGCATAGATGAAACAGAAGAAATTAGCGGCAACACGCTGTGTTCTTCAAACATCGTTGATTCCATGGTCCACATTGGATGTGTAATTACTTTTTTCTCTCTTTAGACTTGTCTGTACTTTGCATACATGTACGGTGTACCATTTTGTTGATGTACATGTACCATTTTGTTGTATGTGCTATGTATACAGTTTTGATTCTTAATGCAAGCTGAATATATATATATGTGAGGAGTGTGTCCAGGTCCTTATGATTGACAAAATGAAATCTGAACTTTTCTGCAATACCACTCTCTTATTTCCTCTCTAAAAATGTATATACAGGCATCTATATGGTATTTTGTCATGTTTATATATCTCTTCATTGTGTCGCTCTTCATCTATATGTTTATACAGGCATCCATGTGTTTCTTTTTGTCAGGTTTGTCGATGCTATGGCCTAGGGGTCAGAAAAATCCCCGCATTAGTTAGATTGAAAGCGACGTTCCTTAAGGTTTGTCATATTTTAACATCACAGACTTAGAGTACTCAGTGATATAGAGATTATGATACTGTCTTCTATGTTACCTAGCAAAAAAAATATTGTCTTCTATGTCTTTGATTACTCATTTCCTAAACGCAGCACTTTCAGATGTAGGTAGAACCTGCATCTATCTATATGTGTGGCTGTGTGCTATAGTTAGCTTTGGACATAGAGTCTCTCACAGCTTCTCATTCCTTGGACTTTCTGCCAGCAAAGATAAAATGCCTTGGCTAATGAAAATTTCACTATCTGGTATTTACACTCAACTTTTTATTATACTCTCACTTTACTAGGGATACTAGAACCTGCTCCGCTGCAACAACTTTTTGGTATGTGGTTTTAAGTAGAAGCCCATACTTTGATTAATGGTGTCTGCTATCAGATTAGGAATCACAGAATGAAATTTTACTTTGCTGTGTGGCTTTGGTAACTCGCTAATTAAGTTATGTCTTGCTATCTTACAAACAATTAATTAATTGGTTGTCATGTATTTTAATCAAAGATTGGAATCAGTTTCAAGCTATTATTCATGTGGCAGGCTACAACAGAACATTGTTTATGAACATAAAAAATAATTTAGGACATTGGTACGTAAATTAAGTTCTGTCTAGCTAGATTACAAATAACTAATTGGCTGCCATATATACTTTTTTCTTGCAGCAATTAGGACGGTGACATATACATTGATTGACTTTTAAGATGTACAGAATACAAATTGAAGCCTAACACAGTTATAAAAGGATGAAATTATTTGTTTCCAATCTACATAATTCAATTATGAAATGCTTAAGCATAGCAAGCGAGCTAAGCATGATAATAATGTGCGACAAACTGACCATAGAAAAGGGAATGCCAGGGCGATAGCCTACAAAGAAACTTGAGGTGATCATGTTGACAAATTAGATTGTTTGAATGAAATATTCGATTTTGTAACGTATAAAATTTGTTGGTTTTTGGCTTTTTACTTATGCAGTCAATCTGTAAATTAAATTTTGTAGCGGATCTAAATTTTACATGTATTAATGAAATATTTGATTTTAGGGTAGACAGTCATATATAGTGATGAATTTAATTAGTTGATATGATTGAGTAGTTTTATAGATTTTATGGTTATCATCATTATCTTATAAACAAACACACACACACAAAATAAAAATAAAAAAACCCTCTATGTAGTTTTTAATCGAGGAATTCTTTTTGTACATTCAATCTATAAATTTAAACTTTCGAGTTGTAAATTGCAACTGCTTAACAGGAATTTATATATGCACGCTCAAGGAAAAACACTCAAGGAAAAACAAAATTGGGGTTAGAATATTAATCATTAGAATCACTATAAAAATATGCTCTTATCTAGTGTCTCCTAATTAATTGTACTGAATTATTTGTGTATTAAAATTAATTTTTTTAAGTTAATAAATTTAGAGAATGTTGCTCCTGAGGTTGTCCTCAGGCTAACACCCTAAGGTTAAAACATTTTACATTGTAAAATCAGAAGGACATATTTGTAATTTCAATGCTAAACATGTACTTACAAATTTACCCTTCTAATTTATACCTAAAACATGTTATAACCTCTGGTAGGTACCTGAGGACACCCTCAGGCACATTATTCTCATAAATTTATTGTATATATTAAATGAATAAAATTATGTGAATTAATCTGTAACCGAGTGTACTGAATTTGTTGGTTGTTGGCAAATTAAAGATGTAGATTTTACCCTTTAGTTTCCGTTGACAAATTAAATCGTGCAAGTAAAGATTCTTGTTAATTTGCTTTGAAGTAGTTATTACGAATATGAATTGGTTCGCTGGCATTAATGAATAATTCTATAGATTTTTTCATAGTGACGTGCTTGTTATTAGCTTTAGACACCTATAAAGCCCTTTTCTTATTATACATTGAGGGTGGCTTACGTGTGGTCCAACTTTTTTAAAAGGTTGAGGTTGAGCTGAAAAGACTAACTTCTTAGTTTTGTTCGATTATGCAAAGTCAATATTAAGGGAAAGATTTTAATTCAAAAAGTAGTCCCTATTGAAGTTACTGACTTTTCATACCGAGTATCGCTAAAGTTGACTATAAATTTATGCTAGTTTTTAGTCAATATTCGGTTATTAATTCTTCTGTTTTTTCCCTATATATACCCCTCCTTGTCATACCTTTGCCTGAAGTCTTTACTCTACAGAGAGAAAGAGAGAAATATACAGGGAGCGAGAGAAAGGGAAGAGATAGATAGAAAATGGAAAGACTACCTAGTGAAATCGGAGAAGAAATAAAAAAAGGTCCTTGGACTCCTCAAGAGGACCTTTTGTTGTCATCTTACATTCAAGAAAATGGTCCAGGAAATTGGACATCTGTTTCTATTAATACTGGTATATATTTGCATTTTCTTTTTACTTTAGAAATTGATATCGGCTCATTTCATCAGTTGTGTTTCTGAAAATTGTAATCATATATCCATGTGTGTGTTTGTGTGTTTATTAATTAACTGTTTAATGGATACTATAGGTTTGAATAGAAGCGGCAAGAGTTGCAGACTACGATGGACAAACTGCCTTAGGCCCGGTATCAATCGGGGAACTTTCACTAGTGAGGAAGAAAGAAAGATTATCCAACTTCATGCTATTTTGGGCAACAAGTATGTATTTTTGGAGTCATTTATTGAGTTTCTCTTGCGATTCTTAATTGAATTAATCTAAATTATAATCAATTTATCAGCCATCTATATTATTAATTATTAATTATAATTAATCGTGAGTAAGATTTTTAGATTTTGGTTTAATGAAGGAGTTGAGATTTTATTTCCATATTTAACTAAGAATTATATTAATGTTATTAATTTCATTTGTGCATATATTTGTAGATGGGCTGGCATAGCTCATTATCTACCCGGAAGGACGGACAATGATGTTAAAAACTATTGGAATTCATATTTGAAGAAAAAGGTAGACGGGGCTAGTGGTAGCAGCAGTGCTGCTGGTAGTAATATTCATACTACCACTAATGCACCTGATGAGGACTCTGACTCCTCCAAGTGGCGTTGGGAGAGAATGCTACGAGCAAATGTCCATTTGGCAAGGAAAGCTCTATCGGATGCACTCTCTCTTCCCCCCCAAGCCTCTGTTCATGATCACAATGTTATTTCTCCTTCTCCGCCAGTGCCTACTCCTAATTCCAATGATATACTACCCCCAACTGCACCTGGCCTTGGCTCCCCAATTCCGGTGGCATCAGCACCATTGTTGTCATCGGGATGTATGAGCTTCAAGCCACCTCATGGCTGGAATCAACAGCAGCTGATGATTCCTGCAGATTATCACCAATTCCGCAGCCAAGCAGCAGGCCAAATCACTCAGGCATTTAATAACTCAACTACTGAACGATATGTCTTCAACTGTGAAAACATAGCGCTATGGCTACAGAGTTGGAATGAGAAGATTCCTAATTTAAGGGTGGATAATGATTCTGCTCGTCATCCACCTCTGCCTCCTACTGCAGTTGTTCCAGCTGTTTTTGGTAGACAACATGAGGATTCCCCGTCTCCTGCTATTTCTACTTCAGTTTTTCCTAGTGGGCGGAATTAGGATGCCTGCTTGCCGCACATGAAAATGTCTTCCTCATGATCAGGCTACTTGGCAATCTTTCGAATTTTCTTTAGCTTTGAAATGTACTCTTTTTTTTTTTTTTGTGGCGCAGATGTTTTACTCTTTTAGTAGTGTATGTATTGCTTTTTTCATAAACTGCATAAATTCCTTATGTTTGCTGGATACAGTCCTCCCTTTGACACCTAAGAGATTTTAGTTCCTTTATTTCAGTTAAGATATTTTAGTTCTTGTATTTCAATTTATTTTTAAATAATTAAAGACCTCATTTTCAATTTCAAGAATGTACTTGTTTGTTCGTTAAAAGTTTTGTTCTAAAAAGTGACGATTAATTGCTGATTAATCGTTGTTCAGTAGCTCACTGAACGGATTTTTAGAAAATCGGACTAAAATTTGTTTTTTTTAAAAATCGGTCAAGCGGAAAAAATTGGTTAAAAAGAGGTTAATTCAGTCAAAAATCGGTAAAGTTCGGTCAAAATTAAAAAGAAAATGTAAAAGTTTTAAAAAAACTCATAAAAAATTAAGAGGTAATTGCATTTTGCACCCTCTAACTTTCGTTCAAAATCAATTTTGTACCAGAACTTTACAATAAACAGTTTGCTACCCTTAACTTGTAATTTGAATGCAAATTGCACCCCTTTGTAATTTTCTGTTAAATTAAGGAAGGGTAAAATAGGAATTTTGGAATAAAATTTATGTAATATAAATTTCATATTTTCCAAATTATTTTAAAAATTGGAATCATATTATAAAATTTATAATTAAATTTTAATTTTTTTATCTCCAAATCATGCTAATAATTATAAATACATTTCTTATTACAAAAAATTTATTCCAAAATTTATAATTTTACTAATATTAAATTTTAAATATATTTTAGCATTAATTTTGATTAGATATTAAATTAAATATAGAATTTGATTCACTAATTCTTTACAATTATTTTAAGTTAATATTATTTTAGTAAGAAATTTATTTTAATATGAATTTTTAATATAAAAGAATTTTTTAGCATAAATTTTTAACTTATTTGAAATTCTAACCATAAATATTATTTATATTTGATACCAAAATTCCGATTTTACCCTTCCTTAATTTAATAGAAAATTACAAAGGGGTGCAATTTGCATTCAAATTACAAGTTAAGGGTAGCAAACTGTTTATTGTAAAGTTCTGATACAAAATTGATTTTGAACGAAAGTTAGAGGGTGCAAAATGCAATTACCTCAAAAATTAAAATTAATAATAAAAAAAGTCTAAAAGTGATATCAATATCAATAAGGACAGAGTTTAGTATCAATATCAATAAAGCAGATTACATTGTTGAGATTGACAATATTAGGTATTAATAAATAAACACGCTCACTTGGTCCAATGGATCAGTTTGCGAGGTCAAAATCTCTATCGAAAAATTGAAGACAACAGAGCTTAAAATAGACCTTTTTTTGCTAGAGCTTAAATGAAATATATTGTGTTGAATTCCCTTGTTGTACTCTTTTGGATATAGTAATAAAAACGAGTGAATTCAAACTTTTTAACTTATAACTGTGTCCTTTTTGTTTTAAATATTTATAAATTTCTTGAAATATTTATTTAATATTTATATTTTATGTATTTAAAATAATTATATATAAAAAATAATTTTAAATTGATTCTGATTAATGGTCCTATTTATCATTCTAATTAATCACCGATTATTTGATTAATCCCTATTTCTGTTACATACCTTCATCGATTAATTCCGAATTCCGCTTTTTATAACCCTGATTAAAAGTAATACTAACTCGTTTAAGGATGTTATGTTTCACCTGCCATTGTAACCGGTTGCAAGTCAATGACAAAACAATACTAAATATATAATAAAATTTAATATCCAAACGCTTTTTTTCTCAATCATGACACCTAGGCTGTCAATGGATCGGAGTTTCGATTCGATCCGAAACCATATAAACGGTATGGATATATATAAAATAAATCCGATCCGATAAAAATTCGATCTGGACAAGAATCCGATCCATTTAATACGGATATGATTATTACATGATCCGATCCGAATAAATATGATAACATCTATGTATAATATAAATCCTGAATACTTTTTGCCACAATCTTCCGGTTATGTCCTTACTCCCACCTTCTAAAATAACTTTGAAAAGGACATAAGTGTAAAATCACTTTAACTCCACGTCAGTAATACACGTCAGAAATCAATCACAATTGATTGTCCGCTTATACAGGCTAACTATTTTTATTTTCAAATTTCAATCATGAACAAAACATCTGCATAAAACAGACATACGAATTTGAAAATGAAATAGTTATCCTAAATTTTCAATGGACGATCAATCAAAGAAATCGAAATCTGCAACTGATGATACCAATCCAAACGATGAGTACAGAGTTTCGTCGAATCTTGAATTCATGCGGAGGAAAAGAGTTAGAAGTAGCATTGTGATTCATCAACGGAAGTTTCTACACTCGGCAATCGAAAGAAATCAATGAGTTTCTTTTGTAAAAATACAAAGGTACGGTATATCAATTTTAATTTCGTGAGAGCATTTTTTAATTTGTCTTCATTACAGTGATTATAGTGTCAATTGTTTGTTGTTTGTGTTAATTATATATGTTTGTGTTTTCAAATTGAAATTATTAAGAAATTTTGAAATAGAGCGCTAAGTGTTTGCTTTAATGCCTGAACAAAAATTAGCTGATGTTTTTTTATATAATATAGGGTTATACTTTGCCTATCTTTTTTATTTTATTTGTCTGGTAATAGGAATCAACTGATTTGTTTATTATTTCCAGGGTTGCAGAGGTGTGCCTTCTGGTGAGTACTTATTTGAGTTTTGTTTATTGTTTATATGTATTTGTTTGTTTGTTGCTAGAATTTATGATTTGTTTACAAAATTACGAGTTTATAGTTGTGGATTGGGGATTTGTGGTTGGTAATTATGGTTTTGTGCTCTATTGGTGAAGTAGAGCACTAAGTGTTTAGTTTAATGCCTAAACAAAAATTTGTCCAAGTTACCGGGTATTGGAATTAAAATTTTGATGAGAGAATCTGGCCTGATGCAATGCTTTGTTTTCCTGCTTGATATTTTATTATGACATTAAGGATCTTAAGTACCTGCAGACACGCTCCATAAATGAGTCAATATGTCTTTATCCTGGTCAAAACATCATGATTTCAGTATATAATATCCTTTTTTATGGCTAATTATGTGTCTTTTGTTGACTAATAATGTTTTTGTTGTGGCTCTTTCAGGTTGCAGCTCTTCAGTTATCTGTGCTGGAGGGTGCGAAAGATGAAATTGAGCTCTAATTATAGGTTTCGTGTTTAGGTTTGTGTCTGCAATCATATAAGGTATAATCTGAGAAATTTTTGTGACAGACTTTACATTATTGTTGTTGTTTGGGCAGGTGGGAGAGGATTTTCGTGTGGACATGATAGTCACCAATCTGCCTACTGTGTTTTCTGCAAGATTATTAATGGAGATTTGCCTACTTTCAAGGTTACCCCAACCCCATTAATGCTTTTTTATCATAATAAGATTATTTGATTGGTTTTCTGTGTTTTTACTACTAAAATTCCCATCTTTTTCTTAACATTTAAATTAGCATATTTTTCATCGAAAGTGGTCATTTTGTTTTCATTCCAAGTGAAACTCAAGCAAATTGAAAAAGAATCAGCTTTTGGTGGGAAGAGGGTGAAGGCAGGTAGATCACAAGTCAAGAAGAAAGACATTTCCATTGAGCAAGAGTACGCAATGTGTATCTTATAAAGTACTGCATCTTTACCAGATTTCCAAGTCTTTTGTGCTTTTTTAATTGTTGAACATATTCAATTGCAGGTTATTGGGGAATTTGGCATGGGCTTTCTTACAGCAGGGCAAATACAAATCAGCTGAAGAGATGTACATGTATGTTTCTCAATTGCTAGATTCATGTGACCTGTTGCACAAGTAGTTTAATCTACATAATAAAGTGCGACTTTTTACTGCTGATTGGTATGTATCTTGATGTAGAAACTCACTTTCTTTCACAAGATCCCAATTAGTAAAAGATGGTCGTTATTCAAACTATAAAACTACATATAATTATTGTGTTGTATTGTGTGAAAATATAGTTAAAAATTAAAGCTTTAGTAGCAGCAATAGCCATTACTTTGTAGTCTGTATTTTTATTGATTTTTTAATACTCGGTCCATTTTATGGAACTATTTTCTGCTGTTTTGATCTATATTCTCCGAACTATCCTCAACATTGATTTAGCCTGTCGGTGCATAGCTTTAACAATATGGATCAAAACAAACCTGCTCATATAATCTGATCTTAACTTATATGTTGTAATTTATGTTTTTGACTCAAAATTACCATAAATTGTTGTTCTTTAAAGTTCTAAATTTGTTGGATTCTGGCAAACGTAATTTGCGGCATTACTTATTAGATAACCTTAATTAAACTCGAAAGTATTGTATAATCTTAAACACAATAAGAGAACAATTTTACAAATAAATATTTAATTGCTTATTAGTTGCTTGCTTAGAATAAAAAAGGAATTATATATCTTGGGTTTTGGCATGTTTTCTGCTGCTTTGATCTATATTCTCCGAACTATCCTCAACCTTGATTTAGCATGTCCGTGCATAGCTTTAAAAATATGGATCAAAATAAACCTGCTCATAAATCTATCTTAACTTATATGTTGTAATTTATGTTTTTGACTCAAAATTAACATAAATTGTCGGTCTTTAAAGTTCTAAATTTGTTGGATTCTGACAAACTTAGGAATTTGCGGCATTACTTATTAGATAACCTTAAACTTTAAAGTACTGAAAGCTTAAACACAATAAGAGAACAATTTTACAAATAAATATTTAATTGCTTATTAGTTGCTTTCTTAAAATAGAAAAAGAATTATATATCTTGGGTTTTGGCATGTTAGACAATTCTGTTGTCAATATAAAACAATTTCTAATGCAGGTACTTTCAAGTTTCCCTTTTTAAAGATACGTGTCTGATTTCATTTGTAAGAGATATAGAGAATGTTAATGACACAACAGAAAAAGCAAAATTTGGGACTGCTGACTTTCTTTAAAAACTTGAAAATAGGAAGGAAATTATGATTTGTTTAAGCTTTATGTTCTATTAGTCATCTCCAAGATAAGTTTATGTCTTCTAATCCATCGCTCATGTCCATTTCTGCATTAAAATGTATTTTGATATGTGCAAGGCTTTAATCTCTCTCTTTTTTCCCTAGAAATCGCGACTTCGTTTTATGAACAAAGTCTCTTGATCTTGGCCTGATTATATTATTTTATCAATGTGCTACTTCCATTTGGTCATAATTTTATGCTTAAATCCTTCAATCTTTAAGAGCACTGTCATTGAGATCACTTTTAAACTCTATGTGCCTTTTTATAATATGGAACCTCTTCAAAAAATCAATTACGCATGTACAAGGATTAATATGTTTAGTGGAGGTTTTTAGAAGAAGTGCTCATACATAAGCCAATCCTGTGAATTCAATTCTATTTCCATTATTTATATCTCAAGCTTTACTTTCTCTCTTCATTTAAATTGAAGGTAAGGTAGTACTTTATCACTAGATATAATGATTAGTTAGAAATTAGAATCAATTGCTTTATTTACTAATAGACAAAAATACAAAACATTTACTATTTTTTATGTTTGTGAATCTTTAAAATTGCATGTGATTTGTAGCCTGTTTGAATAATTTCTTTATTGTTTGAGTTTTTCTTGGTTGTGTGGTGTAGCAGAGTGATTCCGGAAGCAAGTGATATGGGCAGGCTACTTGAGCGGTTATTTTGCAACTGCTGCTTTTAGCCAACTGCTCTAGCAGTTGCAACCTTATGAAAAAGCTCTGTGGTACGTCCTGCATAAGCTGTGATAAAAATCCGTTGCCCAGGTTCAATTCCTCTTTCTGTGTTTTATATGTTTGTCTCTTTCCATCTTCTGTATTGATCTAAAGGGATTGGGTAATTGAGATAAATTTTATCTATTTCATCATTTTAGATTCAAAATGGTATTGTTATTTCATAATATTTCAAAGGGAAGGTCATGAATATTGTAAACAGAGGGGTGCCAATTGTCATAGAAGGTGTCAATTTGACGTGGATGAGAGAAAAGAAAAAATTATTATTTATGTTATGTTGATCAAGTTTATCATTCCTCAAGAGTGACTCCATCGAAGATGTTCTTTGGCTCTTTTAGAGCACTTCTTGGCACTCTATGCTCTATAATAGAATAACAATTGCTAGCTTAATATAAAATGCTTATTGGCACTAAAAACCATGTGATCAAGCTTTGCTGAATTTTGCAGAATTGGTCTATCTAGAAAAATATTCATTTCGTACATATTAGGTATTTGACCATTAATCAAAGTTGCATATTTAAAAAACTTTTGAAGGTGGGTGAGTAGTAGTCTTACTTATTGATCTGTCATGCAGGTTGCAACACTATTTCCCAATCAAGGTCTCATGAATCCAAGTCTTGCTTCGATTCGATCCCGGTCATCATTCTTGAGACCTCCAATCAGTACGTTTTCAACATGGATGTCCCTGGCCTCTCCAAATCCGACATTCAGGTAACTATTCTTTTTTTTTTTCTTTCCCATCCGATCCTAAAATAAATTGAAGAAATGCTTTCTGTATTAGTTGTTATATTGCATTATATATTTATTAAATATACAGTATATATCATTAGAGAGCACACTATTAGCACTTTCTGTTGTTTTTAGTATATTTGATATTTGTATAAATTCTAATCTCAAGTTGACAACAAAGGGTGACTGTTGACATGATTATAAGAATTTTTAAGTACTTGGAATACTTATTTATACTTATTTTCAATGGTAGTCAGAACCTTTTCACCACTTCAATATCAAAACCTTGCAATAATTAAATAAAACTTTTGTATAATGCTTTTAGTGATATTAATATAGGTTCTGCTAATCCAATTGGTTCTCACTCAATTTCACATGTTCGGCAAAAGAGGATTTTAGCTGCTCCACACCTCTCAGGTTATTCCTGTATTTCTAAAAATCTGTTATCGAATATAAATTATTGCATGATGGGATCTAATAGACGCTAATGATCAAACTTTAATAGGAAGTTCCAAAATAAGCGGTAATAGTCAGGTTATCTTATGCCATCACAGAGAAGGCTGGACTGGCCCCTGCTGAGGTCGATGAGGATGGAAAAGAAAGAAATTAATCCTCATATTCCTCAGTGTATGTCCTCTGCATCTTGGTATTTCAATGCAGAAAGACCGGTATGTAATATATTCATCATTTTTGGTGCACTGTGCACATTTCATTGCTAGATTTTGTTGAAATTAGAGCCTGGTATTTTTTTCATGCAATAGAGTGTGAAACATTAAAGGAAATGGAAGTCGGACCCAAATTATAGTAAAGCATGGTATAACAGAGGTGCAAAGATGTATCAGGCTGAAAAGTACAGGAAAGGTGCATGCTAGAAGTAAGTGAAAGCCCCTTCTATCTACTGTACGTTTTGTGCATTTGTTCTTTTGATTGGTGGAGCAAGATATACTATTCATGCTTTGGGCTCCTTGGCCCTTTATAATTGAATTGAATTCCCTTATCTCTCTTACTTCACTATAGGTGCATTTCTTATGATCTTATTTAATTAAACAGTTGTGGAGCAATGACACACAATGCAAAGGCATGTATGGAATGACCTCGCAAATTAGGTCCAAAGTGGACAAGTAAAAACATTGGCCCAGATGAGAAGGTGGAAACCTTTGAACTTGATTATGATGGGAAAAGGGACCGCTGGAATGGTTATGATGCAGCATCGTATGCTCATGTTATTGAACGCTATGAAGCTCGGGATGAAGCTAGAAGGAAATTTTAGCTTGATCAGCAGCTTAAGAAATTAGAGGAGAAAAACAATAACCAAAATGATGAAGGTGGAGTTAGTGGTGATGAAGAAAATGAAGATGACTTGAGGGTGGACGAAGCAAAGGTTGATGAAAGCAAACAGATGGATTTTGCCAAAGTTGAGAAGCGTGTGCGTACTACCGGAGGTGGGAGCACAGGAACTGTTAGGTATGTTGGCATATATAGCTATGACTTTTTACTTGCTTGATCTGCTTTGTTGTGGTCTTTTACTCTTTTTTCATTCAACCATTCGTTAATGACTTTTATCATACTTCAACACGCATCTTTGAATATTCTTCTGTAAGCTCTTGAGATTTATTTTACGAATGTTATATTATTGATAATTTTTGTTTGGGCAGGAATCTGTGTATTCGGTAAGATACTGCAAAGTACCTTCTCAATCTTGATGTCAATTCCGCTCACTATGATCCCAAAACCCGATCCATGCGTGAAGATCCTCTTCCAGATATGGATCCAAACGAGAAGTTCTATGCATCGAGTATACATGGATATGAATATGAAATATATATTGATTTTCTTGGATTCGTGGTTCATTCTAGGTATCTTATTTTGGTTTATAACTTATTAGTTGGCTTCACTCTACATTACAGGGAGATGATCAAAATGGAGTGAGTGGTCAGGCTTTGGAGTTCAAGCAGCTCAATATTCATGCATGAGAGGTGTTTGAGAAGGGAAATGATATTCACATGCAAGCAGCTTCATCCCAGGCTGAACTGTTGTATAAAATTTTTAAAGTGAACAAGGAGAAACTGAAATCTGAAGTGAAGGAAACCATTGTAGAGAAGTATGGGAATGCAGCTATAGTGCAGATGCACTACCGAAGGAGCTCCTTCTGGGACAAAGTGAAAGAGTAGTTGAATATGATCGTGCTGGTAGATTTATAAAGGGCCTGGTAAGTTCAAAGTAACCTGTGTACAATTATATGGAGTGAACATTGCAGTAGTAGAAACATGAATGAACACACATGTACTTTATTTGGTCAATTAATCTCACCCCTATAAATATATAGAAGGGTGCACACCATGGCTTCGTTTATCCTGTCAACTAATCTGGAAGAGCTTTATGATGTCTGCAGGAGATGTCCCTTCCAAGGAGTAAGTACGAGGAAGATGTGTACATTAACAATCATACAACTGTTTGAGGCTATAATTAAAACTTACTAAAGTTGGTGTGTGTTTACATAAATGTCTTTAATAATAGCATGTTTTGCTTAGTGTCTTTTATCTATATGTTTCACTTAAAGGTGCTTATTCTAGCACATTTTTGCTAAGTATTTGACTATTGTTTTGAGATGTTTATGTTAAAATTTTGTAAATTTAACTTTACGATTACTTCAAAAATACATGTCTTAAGAAGTAGTGAAAAAAATATTAGTCTTAGAAACTTAATTTTCATCTTTGTTCACGAGCTTAAATTATTTTATTTTATCAAAAAAAAAAAAATCAACGCCCGCTCACAGAATGTGGGCAAAAAAAAATTTATCAATTTTTTTTAAATATTGTAACTCTATCAAATTATTTATTTTAAAAATAATCAACGCCCGCTCGCAGAGCGCGGGCAAAAAAAAACTAGTTATAATATATATACTATTATATTTAATAATATAAATATAATTATACAAATCTATACTATATTATAAAAAACGAAACATTAAAAGTTTTGGTACGGTATGGTACGGTACATTACTTCCCTTATTTAATTATTTTATTTCATTACCATTAATTATTTTACTTACTTATTAAAAAACAAAACACAATCTTTTCTCAAACTATAAAATATCAGCTCTTCACAACACTTTACCTAAATAATAATTAACAATTACCTTTTCCAGCTAAAAGTTAAATAACCTTTCTATATTTTCTAACTAAAATATCTCATTTTCTCCTAAATAATAACTAACCAATTATCTTTTTCAGCTATTACCTTTTCCACCTTTTCTAACTATTCTAACTATTATCTCTTCTTTCCGATAGATTAGTGTTAAGCTTGTGAAAAGATAGATTGGCGCTTGAACATTTCCGATTCATCGCTCCGGCACTGAAAACTCATATATCGACGATTGCGATTGTATTTCCGGCGAGTTCTCTATCAAATCAGGCATGAAGTGAAGCCAAGAAGTAGCTGATTGATTGTGATAAAGCTTCAATCTTTTGTGTAATTAATTAGATTGTTTTGTAACCATAGAAAAGCAAATAAAACGGTTCCAATTACGAGGTTGGGTTTTCCCGACTTATATTCAATGGTGGTTGGTTCGATACGATGGTGGTGGCGGTCACCGATTTTGAGCAGCGGGGGTGTTGCCTATCAAAGGGTATCATGCTATGCTAAGGGTTCTGCATATTCATAACTCAGAGTTCATCAAATAGTGTTGCACTTAGCCAAGGTAAATCCGATGTGAATAATACCACGGCTCAGGTATGATCTCTTGTATCCATTTATATGTTTAAATCGGTTATTTTTAAATTGTTATTTTCGAATTTTTGAGTACTTGGATTTCTTGATGTTGTTCTTAAGTCTCATGCATTGGTTTAGTATAATATTTTAGTTTGATGTGTTATAGGAGTGCTGCATCTTCTGATAGTGTCTCATGTGGTTTGGATGAGGAATTGGTAATTTGTAATATGTGAATTCGTGGTATAGCTTGCTGATATTGTGTGATCTCTTCGGATCCGGTTATTTTTTAGCTATTAGAGTTGTCTTCGGTGAGGATATTCAGATGGGTGGTTGGGGAAGATGAGGGTTTTGATCAAGTATTTTGATTCTTAATTAATTTGCTTTTATTGTAATTGATTGTCATCATTTAGTTTTCAGTTATATTTTGAGTAATCTGGAATTGTGTCTTAGTTTGTTATCAATGAGATCTCTTGTGTTAGTATTTTGGTTTAATAACATTAATTAGAAAATTGAAATCAGGTTTAAATTATTTAATGCTAATTGCTTGTTTATTTTTTGATTGAGGTTTTGACTAATCAATGTTTAATTGATGGTACTTCTCATTTTGCTTTTGATTGATTTTTTGATTAGTCCTAAGTAGATATTAGAGTTTAATTGGCATATAGTTATTAGAGTTAATTTTGTTTAACGTTAAAATGTAATAAAGGATGTTTCCTGATTATTGCAGAAATTAGGGTAGTTAGTTATTCATGATTAATTAGTCACTATTCATGATTAATGACAGCCTAATATTGAGTTTCGTTAATGTAGTCAATAATTTTTCAGTTTCCTTCTCCAGTAGAGAAATTGAGTTTGATTGGTAGCTTAATTTGTTATGTGGTTTTCTTGTAATTAATGCATGTTGATTTTGAAGATTTGGTAGCTTTAAATAATTTTTGTACCATTTTGGGCGGCGATGATTGATGGATTTTTGGGCCTGTATGAGGCATTGTTGTGCCATTTTAGATGGTTTTTCTGTTACATTCATAATTTACTAAATTTTGCAATTTTAAGGGGTAATTTATTACCTTGTTTTTGGGAATTATATATTGTATAGCTAATAACCCGTGCGTAGTACAAGTTATATTTAATTTTTTTCAATTTTTATAAAATAGTATAATATAATAAATATTATTTTTAATTTATTATTAATTATTTTGTTCTATCTTAATTTATATCTAACCAAAGGAATTCCCTTTGGTTAGGTTTTTCTTTAAAAAATTTATTTTGTGTTACTAATTTTGTTGGTTAGATTTTTTAATAAAATTTTTATTGTTTTGATTCTAAACATATCTAATGTTGTTGTTGTTTTATTGCAGGAGTTCAGTCCTTCGTGTTTTTCTTTTCATCTTTAAAGTTTTATTATCTAAGTGTCCAAAGGCAACATGCGTGTCTTTTGGGTTGGATGGTAATCTTTTTTGAATGAAAGAAATCATTGATCCCGATTATTGTATTTCGGTACAATTTATGTACGAGTAAGTTATTCCTGACAAAAAAAAAATACTATAATCTCTTCTTTCCAAAAATATGATCATTATGTTCGTTCTAATTAATGAAATAAACTAATAATATTATAATTACTAATAACTAACTAACTGATTATTTTTTCCAGCTAAAAGGTAATATCTTTTCTATCTTTTCTAACTTGAATATCTCATTTTTTCCTAAATAATAACTAACCAAAAAAACGAAACATTAAAAGTTTTGGTACGGTACGGTACTTACCTTATTTAATTGTTTTACTTTATTACCCTTAATTATTTTACTTAATTATAAAAAAACAAAACAAAATCTTTTCTCAAAATTTTACACGAAGCTCTTCCCAATACTTCTCTTAAATAATAATTAACCAATTACCATTTTCATCTATTACCTTTTCTAACTTTTCTAACTAAAATCTAATCTTTCCAAAAATATGATCGTTCTAATTAATGAAATAAACTAATAATATTATAATTACTAATAACTTGCTGATTACCTTTTTCAACTAAAAGATAATATCTTTTCTAACTAAAATATCTCATTTTTCTTCTAAATAATAACTAACCAATTACCTTTTCTAAAATTTTCTAACTAAATTTGTTTTTCCCAAAAAAAATATGGTTGTTCTAATTAGTAAAATAAACTAATAATATTATAATTACTAATAACTAATTGATTACGTTTTCCAGCTAAAGGATGAATAGTACTCCCTCCGTCCCATTTTATGTGAACCTCTTTCCTTTTTGGGACGTCCCAAAAAGAATGAACATAAGATATTTACTATTTTTGAACACTACTTTTCACTATTACACCCAATACTTCTACACTTTTTTTATTAAATAAACACTATTACACCCACTATTTTCCTCCACTATCTCAAATCTATTATTAAATAATGATGGGTCCCACCACTTTACTCACTTTTCAACTAATTTTACTCTTTTTCTACTACAATTTCTTAATCTCCGTGAAGGTCAAAGTGGTTCATACAAATAGGGACGGAGAGAGTATAAATATGTCTTTCAATTTGTAACATTAACTTGACTTGAATGCTTTATAAGATTAGTCTTTTTATAGTTTATGGACGAATAAATACGGTAGAGGAGACTACGAGAAACTATATAATAACTTCAATTTGAAAGGGGTTTGAAGTAATAATAGCATTAAAATATGATACATCTTATAATTATGAAGATAAAATAGACTACTGTTTTTTTAAAAAAAAAGTTAAATTATACTACTAGAAAATTTAAAATTTTAAAAAATATTATATATATCTATACTATTATATAAAAGTCCAAATATTGAAAGTTTATCGGTTTGATTTTCAGTACAGTTATCCTAATTGTTAAAATAAATTTTGGTTTTCGGTACAATTATCGTAATTATTAAAATAACTAAAAACATCAGTTATAACATATCTTGCAATCATCAATGTTTCTTTTCTAATTAAGTACATTACCTTTTAATTTAAAACATAATTTTGCAATTATTAATGTATACCAAAAAAATATTACACCATATTATCGTTAGATTTTTAGTAATTAATAAGAACCGCTAGATGTAATTATAAGATATATTTTATGATTAAATTGATTTACTAAGATTCAAGTTTCGAATACATCATCGACATATTTAACTTAAAATTTTATAATATAAATTTTAAATCATGCATATCATTAATTTAATTTAAATTATATTAATATGAAATAATTTTTAAAAATAATGATTATATAAAAATATAGTTATAGCATAAAATAAA
Source organism: Kitagawia praeruptora (assembly GCA_037693485.1). Taxonomy (NCBI): domain Eukaryota; kingdom Viridiplantae; phylum Streptophyta; class Magnoliopsida; order Apiales; family Apiaceae; genus Kitagawia; species Kitagawia praeruptora. Next base: position 125,794,171 of record CM075350.1, read on the forward strand.
ATTTATAGCCTATCAAAAGAAACCCGTGCATCGCACGGGTTATGAGCTAGTAATATATAATTTTGAAACCATATAAGATCTAAAATCTTTTCGTAGTATTTTGTACTCCCTCAGTTTGTTAACACTTTCTATTTTGGGATGTCCCAATACATTGTTAACATTTCCTAAAATAGTAAGTTTTAACACTATTACACCCACTACTTCACTTATTTTAACAATACTTTACACTATTACACCCACTACTTAACTTGTTTTAACTATAAAATCACAATTACACCCACTACTTAACTTATTTTAACAATAAAATTACTATTACACCCACTACTTCATTTATTTTAATAATATTACACCCACTATCTTGGCTTCCGTGCAAAAAGCAAATATTAACATCCCATTGGGACGAAGGGAGTAATAAAACTTAAAACAATTATGTTTCTGATAAATATGTTATCATTGCATTGCATTCAAAGTTGAATTTATGTTTTAATTTAAATTAGTTTTTTTGCTTAAAGTTCATATCTTGATTATTTTAATTTTTGTTTAGTACATTTCAGGATTGATATATATTTATTATTGATTTTTAATGTTACATACTTCTTGTATTTGGATGTTAGTGTATACTCCTACATGCTACATCTTAAAAAAGTATATTTCAAAATTTTGTTTATTTTTTTAAATTTTCATTTTAATATTAATATAAATTTTATTTTAAAATTTATTAATTGGATTGGATATCTGATCCGATTACCCGTGATCCTAATGGAGCGGATATGGATTGTTCATCAAAAAAATCGATACTTAATCCGATCCGATCCGAAAAAATAAATGAATTTGAATATGAATTCATGCTGATCCGATCCAAACCCGATCCATTGACAAAACTAATTAGGGGTGAGCAAAACCGGATATTCGGTCCGGTTTTTAAATCCGGATCGGATATCCGGTTTTTGGGATTATGAAAAATCTATTCTGGTTCCGATTTAACCGAATATCCGGAATTCGGATATCCGTTTAAACCGGATCAAAAATCGGATTATCCGGATCCGAACAAATCAAGTAAAATTTATTTTAGTTTGTATAAATAAATGAATTTTATTACATTTTCAATAAGTTATCGTTAACTTTACAAATGATAAATTAATTAATAAAATTTTAGATATCATCATCTCATATTTTAACAATTATATTCAATTTTTTCCTAAATTTATTGGACCTAACATAAACTACCATTCATTTATTTAACGAGTTCTTATAAATATTTTTTAAGAGGTATTAATACTCCCCTCGTCCCGTTTATATTGACCACAATTTCTTTTTTGCATGTCCCAAAAGTAGTGATCACATTTCCTAAATAAAGCAAATTAAATATTAATAATGTTATATTTTTCAAGTATGCAAACAATTGAGAGAAAATGATTAAGTAAGAGAAAATATTTATCAAGGTTGATTTAAGAAAACTTACACGAGGTTACGAAATTTTCACATACAAATATATGGAGTTGTATTTATAATTTCACATTTAAGTACATCCCAAAATATGTTTTTACAACTAAAATACTTTTAAACTTAATATTTTCAATGTTGAATTATTTGTCTACGGTAAGTTCATTATTTATTTAATATATAAATCATTCTTTTAATCAGATATTAAAAATCGGATTGGATCCGGATATCCGGATTTGTAAAAAGTTGTGATCCGGATCCGAATTCATTAAAAAAAATCCTGATCAAATATCCGATCCGATTTTTTTGGATCGGATATTCTAATTTTCGAATTTTTCTAATCGGATACCAGATCGGAAAATCGGATTATTCGATTTTTGGATTTTTTTGCTCACCCTCAAAACTAATGACACCCCAAGTAGAAAGTTTGGGAGGGTACTGCACTAAACTAAAAATTAACATCCGTTATTTGAACAATTTCGATTTAACGAAAATCAAATCCAAAATGTGAAAATGGGAGGCTACTACACTAACTTTATATTTGTAAACTAATACTAATTAACATCCGTTATTTGAACAATTTTGATTTATCGAAAATCAAATCCAAAATGTGAACAATCGCACTCACTAACTTTTAATTTTCGCAATAGGAAAAAGGGAAATTATATTCTATGCATTGCATTATCTTTTACTTGCCATCTTTATTTACAAATTATTTTAGGTCCCGTATTCTAGGTTTGCTTGTTGGCTACGACTTAAAATAAGTTTTTATAGACTTATTTTCGGGTAAAAATTTCATATTTTAATAATTTTTTTATACAAATATTTAATGTATGTTTGAGATTTTATAAATTACAAAAAAAAAAAATAACTTTTTCAAAAAAAATTAGGAATCTCTAACTTTGTCAAGTTGACTTATTATGGAAAATAAATTCCTCCAAACACCCCAAGAATCGAACCCAGATACTCGAACAACAAAAAATAATTTCTTACCACTTGGCTTATGTGCTCAAAGTAAAAATGTGTTTAATTTGCCATCATTTTTACTATTTCCACTTAATTACGTTGGGTACACAAAAAAATACTCTCTCCGTCCTTTTGGTTTCTTATCATTTCAAAATAAAGTGTTTGACACATATTTTAAGGTTGATTTTAAGGATAGTTCTATAACTTATTTTTAAATTTTTCTTTTTTTATATAAAAATAGGACTGTTTTATTTTTATATTAAAAAAAATTAAAAATAAATTATGAAACTATCTTAAAATCTATTATCTTTCTATATATAATAGAAGAACAAGTACTTGTTAAACCTCCATCCTGAACAAATAAATTAGCTCCCGAACCTAAATCCGAACCTAACTTAATTATAATATTTAAAAAATATTGTTGTACCAAGGAGTTGAAACCATGACCTATTGAAAGGCATATGATGTAGCATATTTGTATTTCGAGGATACAACTCAACTTAAACAAGATTGTAGTAGTAAATAGTAAATAGACTGTCACAAGAAATCTCAGATTGTATTATCTGTTAGAAGAAAAAGATCAAGGTCAATCTACAGACTTGAGGAATTACTACATTGAAAGAAGCTCAGTCATCTGATCAAGCCTCAGTGGAGTATTCGTTAAAAAGTGGATTCATTTAAAGTGACAGAGATTTCAAATGTGACAGAGACAGTACAGAAGATTAAAGAGAGAGAGGAGAAAAGAAAAGGAACCAGATTTTAAAGTCAATATATGAAGAACAGTCATTGCGGTTAGTCACTCATAAACCAGACAGTACATCGAGTGTCAACATTAAACAGTGGTTGTTTATCATTAATTTCAGTGGTTCAAGCTATCAAGTGGACTGGCTACGAGAAAATAGAATTATCACAATAAAATGGAAAGTGATATTTTCTTAAAGCTGGAACCCCGGTTGGAATTGATATATTTTTTGTTAAGCAAAAGGAGTCCGGTTCCAGACGCTCAGGTAACCGCAGCTTAAAGTTTAAGGATTTAATAATATTAATAAATATTTTATTTAATTAGAAAATTATATTTATAAATATCTAATAATATTAGATATTTATTTTTATAATTTCTGAATTAAATTAATTATTTATTAATTACAGATTATAAGCTGTGCGGATTAAAAAGCATTTCTACGGGCCATAATTCATTTGATTTTGAAAAAGGTGGCAAGTCATTTGATTTGTTTATAAACAGACGCGTGAGTTTTGGTTGAAAAGAAAAGTGGCCAGGTTTAGTCTTTAATTCATTTAAGTCATTGTCAGGTAATTTGAACTAAAATGACTTACACACGTAAGTCATGCTAGCTTATTCAAAGTAATACTAGCTTCCTCGAGAGTAATATCAGCCTGTACTCAGAGTAATATTGGAGTGTCATAATGGACAGAGTAATACTGGAGTGTCATAATGGACAGAGTAATATTGGACTGTCATAATGGACATAGAGTAATACTGGGCTGTCATAATGAAGAGTCATAGTAGATCAAGTTGAGTGTCATAATGGATCAAAAAATGACACAGAAGGCAGAAGATATTATCTTCATTGATTATAAAAGAAGGCAGTGACACAGAAGAAACACACGTATAAGAAAAAAGAGATAGAAGCATAACATCAAATATACACAGACTCATCTCTCTCTCAAATACTCAAGAACACAAGCTCTAATTAATTTCTGTAAAATCAAGTTCAACACCTTTGTAATATTTTATCCGATGGAACTTATTTATTTGTGATTCTTGTAATACTAGCGAATTAAGTTTCCTAGTTCTTATCTTGATTTTTATTAACTAAATTAGAAAAGTTCATGTCGAATTTTCTAATTAGTTTTTATTAACAAGATAATAATCTGTACTGAAATTGTAACACCCATCAAGTTAATATATTGTTATATTCAACTTGAAATTTGTTTCAATTTATTCCGCCCAAATTTGCCTAAACAAAATTTTATTTAAATGACAAATTTCGATAAATTGGTATAGATTGTATTCAACCTCCCCTTCTACAATCTTATCTAGGGCTGCACAAAGGTCTAAAACCGGACCGGACCGGACCGACCCGGACCGGACCGAAGACCGGATTTTATTAAATTCATGGACCGGGGACCGGACCGGTCATAACCGGTCTTTGGGACCGGACCGGACCGGACCGGAAAAACCCGGACCGGACATGAACCGGACCGGTTTGGACCGGTTTGGACCGGTTAGTTAATATTTTATAAAAAAAAATTAATTTTTATAATTTCATTTTCATTCTTTATTGATTTATAAATTACTTGGTAAGTTAATTTAAATTTAAAATAAGTAAATGTCATATTATTTGTAAAGTAACATTAATTTGTAAACGTAATTATAAATTATATATAGTATGAAATATGAAATTTAATCATTTATATTGTAGTGTTTACATATTCTATTTCATAAATTTATTATTTACCAATTTGGATCACTAAAATATGTTATGTGTGAATATTTAATCTTTAAACTATATAATTTAAAAGACAAAATAATGTAAAATTAACTATATACATAAAATCCGGTCTGATCCGGTCCGGACCGGGTGTTTTCAGGGTTTGGACCGGACCGGACCGAAGACCGGATTTTTTTGATTTTACGGACCGGGGACCGGACCGGTTATATTCGGTCCGGTCCGGTCCTTGGACCGGTAGACCCGGTCCGGTCTAATTTACCGGTCCAGACCGGAAAGTTGTGCAGCCCTAATCTTATCGGACCTAACAATTGGCATCAGAGCCTACTGATTGATACACAAATCAAGATCCTATTTTTATTCAATCAAAAATCTATCTTGAATTTTTAACTCACTTAAAAATTCATCATGTTTTCAAAAGCCATCGTTAAGATTCCCATATTTAATAAGGATAATTATGATATGTGGAAAAATAAAATGGAGTTGTTTCTAGATGTTACAAATCCCAAATATTTGGGTGTTCTGAAAAATGGACCTAAAATTCCTATGGTTCATGAAGAACAAGTTGTTACTGATGGAGTTGTTACAACACCTGCTAGAACCTATGAAAAGGACCCTAAGCTCAATCCTTCTGATGAAAAGGAGGATGCTGGACTAGATAAGAATTTGAGACTCATTCTGATTGATTCCCTAGATGCTGTGATGTATAGCCATGTGATGAACTGTAAAACTGCTAAACACATATGGGAAACTATTGAAACCATCAATGAAGGAACAGATGAAGTCCGGGAAAACAGACTCCAGATTTTAACCTCTGAATATGAACACTTCAGAGCTGGTCCTAATGAAGGCATTCAGGAAGTGTTTGAAAGGTATAACAAAATAATCAACAACTTGCAAATCCATGGCAAGCACTATACACAAAAAGATATTAACATGAAGTTTTTGCTGACTATGCCTACTCACCTAGAACATAGGATAACTGCCATCAGAGAATCTAGAGATTTAAATAAGATTGCTCTTGAAAGACTGTTTGGTGTTCTGAAAACTTATGAGTTGGAACAAGTACATCAGAAGGAGATCTCTGGTAAAGGCAGAGTGGCAAGTTCTTCTACAGCTCTAGTAGTTGAGATTCCTAAGGAAGTGGAAGCTAAGGTTGTTCGACCTTACAACTCAAACAAGGAACAGACTGAAGTGGAACATGGTCAGACACCAGCTACTCAGGATGGTGGAGAATTCTACTCACTAGAAGAGCTAGATCAGTTGGAAGATGAATCCATGGCAATGATGGTGAGGCAATTCAGTAACTTTAGATTCAGGCGAAATCCAAAGTTCAAGTTTAAGTCTAATAGCAGATTCCAGAGAGGAGGTTCTTCATCCTCTAGTAACAGGGGAGGATACAAAACTGGAACTGTTGACAGAAGCAAGATTCGTTGTTTCAACTGTAATGAATTGGGACACTTTGCCACTGAGTGTCAGAAACCCAAACAAGCACAGAAAAGAGACTTTGTTCCTGAAAAGAAGAAAGCTGGAAAAGCCTATGTTGCTGCTGGTAAAAGTTGGGATGACACAGATAGCGAAGATGAAGAATTTGGAAATTTTGCGCTTGTGGTAAATGCTGATACATCAACTCGTTATAGTACTCCGGTAATACTTACTGATTCTGAGTTGATTCGTAGTTTACGTGATTCCTTGATTAATTCACAAAATGAAAATGCTAGACAAGTTCTGTTGAACACTAATCTTGAAAATGAAGTGTTAGAACTAAAAAAAGTGCATGTTAATCAAGATCAGCAAATAAAAGAAATAGCTCGACTTAACTACAGAGAAAAGTCGATATCAGAATACATGTTAAAATAAGTTGCTAAAATTACTGAACTTGAAACTAAGATAAAGGAACAGGATGTCAAATTATCTGCTTGCTTTAATTCTGTTAAAACTTCTAAAGAGTTTTTCAATAAACAAGCTGTAGACCGGACCGTAGGAATAGGGTTTGGCTAAAACGAGGCTATTGGAATGTTAGGCATAAATTCCCCTAATCCTGTTAGTGTTAAAGAAAGGGGAATACCACATGTGCTTAAGGATGTTGAAGATCCACTCTTTAAGAAGTCTATTGCAGAGCCTCTAGATTTGACTTCTCTCGTTATTCAAGAGGAGATGCGTACTAAGGACATTGCTAGTGGAAGTGTCAAACTTAATGAAAAATCTGTTAAGGCACCTACAACCAAAAATGTTAAATCTAATAAGGTTGTTTCTAAGGAACCAGTTAAGTTTATTGAGTCAACCAGTTCGTCTAAAACTTGGTTAGGTGGTAATAAGTTGAAGAAGAACAATAACATGTCTGACATGCATATCATGCCCATTATTTATTCTTCTCATAAAGCATGTGGTGTTGTCAATTGTATGTCTTGTGCTTTTAATATCATGTCTGCTTACTTTAATGGTAATCATGCATGCGCTGATAAGACTGCTCCTCGACAACATATGAATAGGAACACAAATGTCAGATCAATGACTGCTAGTCCTCCTCAAGTTAGGAGAGAGACATTTGTACCTAAGCCTAAACAAAGTTTTACTAAGCCTGTTTACAAGGTCAAATGTCCAGTCAATGAAACAAGTGTTATTGATATTAAACAAACATGAATACCCAAAATGAAACAAAAGATTGTCAAATCTGTTTATAGGGTAAAATGCTTGTTGACTAATGGTAAAATTGGTGTCAAGGTTAAAAATGTTGTTTTGCCTGACAAAGGCCAATTCTTTAAGTATTCTGGACCCAATCAGATTTGGGTTCCGAAGAAGGTTTAATCCGTTTGTCATTGCAGGGTGTTGAACAGGTTGAACGAGTAACCTGGATTTTGGACAGTGGATGTTCAAGGCATATGACTGGAGACAGAACCCTACTGACAAATGTGATGGAGAAGGTTGGCCCAGTAGTTACCTTTGGAGATAACAGCAAAGGTAGAACTGATGGATATGGCAGACTTGAAGCTGGAAATGTTATCATTGAGGAAGTGTCCTTTGTAAAAGGACTTGAGCATAATTTGCTCAGTATCAGTCAATTCTGTGATAAGGGATTTGAAGTCTACTTTAACAAGAAGAATTGTCTGATTTCACACAAGAGACATGTACAACCATCTCTTACAGGAGTCAGAAAAGGAAACTTGTACGTAGCTAATATGAACACTGGAAGCACTGAAGAAATCAACTGCTTCTACTCTAAAGTATCCACAGATGAAAGCTGGCTATGGCACAAGAAACTTTCTCATCTAAATTTCAAAACAATGAACTCTCTGGTTAGAAGAGAGTTGGTGAGAGGTTTACCTTCAATGGAGTTCACACAGGAAGGACTATGTGATGCCTGTCAAAAAGGCAAGCTTAAAAGGGCAACTCACAGGAGCACTGACATATCTTCAATAACTGAACCTTTACAACTACTTCACATGGATTTGTTTGGTCCAGTTAATGTGATGTCGATGTCAAAGAAAATATATGCTCTTGTGATTGTTGATGATTTTTCCAAGTATACATGGGTCCTATTTCTGAATTCTAAAGATGAGACTCCACAACTAGTGATTGATCACATCAAGTTGATTGAGCTGGATTCTAAGTATCCAGTTAGAGCTATAAGGTCAGATAATGGAACTGAATTCAAGAATGCAGTTCTGAATGATTTCTGCACTGAAAAGGGTATAACTAGACAGTACTCAGCTCCAAGAACTCCTCAGCAAAATGGCATAGTGGAAAGAAAGAATAGAACCATGATTGAAGCTACACGTACTATGTTAAGTGAATCAAGGCTTCCATTGTACTTTTGGGCTGAAGCTGTCAAAACTACATGCTATACCCAAAATCGAACTCTTATAAACAAAGACTTGATGAAGACACCCTATGAAGCTATGACTGAAAAGAAACCAACACTCAAATACTTTCATGTATTTGGAGCAAAATGTTTTGTGCTTAAAGAAGGAGATGATCAAGGTGGAAAATTTGAGGCCAAAGCACATGAAGCAATTTTTATTGGTTATACAAGAAGAGCTTACAGGGTGTACGTGATTGATCAGCAGAAAATGCTTGAAAGTGTCAATGTAACATTTGATGACACTAAACTTCCTAGTATCCAAACTGAAGATCCATCTGAAAAGCTATCTTTTGATGACATGACATATCCAGATTCAGATGATGACAATCCACATGATGTTTTTGCTGATGCTAATGACAACAATGATAATGGTGATGATGATGATCAGGGTAATGGTGGTGAAAAAAATGATAATAATGTAAATACACCTGACACTCCTGAACGTTCATCCAGTCAACCTGGCAACAACTCAGGGGGAGATAATGAAGGATCAACTAGTCATACTCAACATCACAATGAAGAACAAGGTGAATCATCAAGATTAAATCTTCCAAGACAAACAGTTTGGAATAAAGCTCATCCTTTTGAGCTGATTATTGGTGATCCAGATGTTGGAGTCAAAACTAGAAGTGCTACTCAAAATCAATGTAACCATTCAGGGTTTCTATCTGAAATGGAACCTAAGAAAACTTAGGAAGCTATTTTTGATCCTGATTGGGTGATTGCTATGCAAGATGAACTCAATCAACTCAAACAATAAGAAGTATGGAAGCTGGTACCCAGACCCAAAGACAGGAAAGTGGTTGACACAATGTGGGTATTCAGAAACAAGCTAGATGAAGATGGGACAGTGACAAGAAATAAAGCAAGACTGGTAGCAAAGGGTTATTCACAAGCTGATGGCATTGATTATGATGAAATCTATGCTCCAGTAGCAAGACTTGAGGCTATCAGAATATTCTTGGCATTCGCAGCATTCTCAAACTTTAAGGTTTATCAAATGGATGTCAAGAGTGCTTTTCTGAATGGTAAGCTAGATGAAGAGGTATATGTAGAACAGCCCCCTGGCTTTGAAGATCCAGATCTATTGGATTATGTCTACTTTCTCTTCAAGGCTATTTATGGTCTTAAGCAAGCGCCAAGGAAATGGTATGACACACTCTCTGAATTCTTACTTGAAAATGGTTTTGTTAGAGGTGTCATAGACAAAACTCTCTTCACAAAGAAACATAAGAATGATACAATATTAGTTCAAATCTATGTGGACGATATAATATTCGGGTCTACTAATGATCTTCTTTGCAAGAAATTTGTTAAGTTAATGCAGGGTAAATTTGAAATGAGCATGATGGGTGAGCTGAAGTTCTTTCTTGGATTGCAAGTAAGTCAAAGGACAGATGGGATATTTATCTGTCAATCCAAGTATGTCAAAGAGCTTCTCAAGAAATATCAAATGGAGGACTCATCTTCAGCAAGAACACCATCATCTACAGCTGTTAAATTTGGAGTTTGTGAAAATTCTGCCAAGGTAGATATCACAAGCTACAGAGGTATGATAGGTTTATTACTTTATCTTACTGCAGGTAGACCAGATATTATGTATGCTACGTGCTTGTGTGCAAGGTTCCAATCAGAACCTAAAGATGTTCATCTCATTGTTGTGAAAAGAATCTTGAGATATCTTAAGGGTACGCCTAACTTAGGCATCTGGTACCCTAAATATTCTGGTTTTAATCTTGTTGGATATACAGATTCAGATTATGCAAGAAGTGTTGTAGATAGGAAAAGCACCTCTGGGAGTTGTCAATTCCTAGGTGGCAGGTTGGTTTCCTGGTATAGCAAGAAATAACAAACAGTTTCCAACTCCATAGCTGAAGCTGAATACATAGCTGTTGGAAGCTGTTGTGCACAAATCTTGTGGATTAGGAATCAGTTAAGAGATTATGACTTTGTACTTGACAGGATTCCCATCCTGTGTGACAATACAAGTGCCATAGCAATCTCCAACAATCCTGTGCAGCATACGAGGACAAAGCACATTGTTATTAACAGAATTTCTTATATTGGACCATTGTTAGTATCAAAATGGTATATGTTAATTAAATTGTTTAGGAACTAACGTTTGATTTTCAGTTTCTAACAATTGGAAGACAAGACCTAACAAGTGTTAACAAGTGGTAACAGTTGGTATCTAACATACATGATCTAAATCATGATAAAATAGTTTTGTTTGTATTGGTTTAAACATTAACATACGTAATTTGATTAATATTTATTATTAATTGGATTTTTGCTTATGTTCTTGTTTAGAAAAACCGGTTCAAGATCTCTTTAATCTTCTAACTCAAAATCTCTTTCTATAGTTGTGATTGCTTATATATTAAACCTTTTGAAATCACAACTGTACATCATTTCTCTTAAGATAAATGCAATATTTTCACAGAAAACTTTTCAATGTTAAAACTGCATTCTATCTATTGCTCATATTCTGTGATGCAGGTTCATCTAAATGGAGTTTTGTATTCTCACATGTTTAGTCATAAGGTTGTAAAACCAACAACTTTTATCCCAGACTACAGTCAAACTTATACACATTCGAATTTACCCCTAAATGGAAGTTACCTATCAGACTAAAGGTCACCAGGGAGTAACTGCACTTGATGCAGCAAATAAGGATGTGTGGGATTTTCAGTTTGAGAGTCACTACCTTATACACTATCCAAAATATTTTATACGCACAAAGTGAGATTGCACACACTTAAAGATGAATTGACGGAAACCTGTTATCTAACCTTTTTACGGTTAGGATTATAAGTTAAAGGTTCTTTACTGAACCAAGAGTCTTCACAGACCTCGAGAGAAGGTATTGATCTCAAATGCAAAATTCAACAAGATCATTATCTAACTCCCCAGAGGGAACATCTCTGGATCCTGCGGGTAACGGGTCCGACATAGGTGCAGATCGGCAACTTGTAGACTATGATTCAGATTTACCTGATGAGTTTAACAAGGTGATGTCTTCACAGACATTAGAAGGGAACCTTGATCTCAATGCTAAATTTATAGATCATTGTTTACCTTCTCAGAATTCAAATCTGAAAACCCTAAAAAGGGAAAACTAGCAACTTGTAGATTATGACTCAGATTCGTCTGACGAGTCCAACGAGGATTTGGGATTTGTGAACTCCCATTGCACCACCACTGACCTCTCTTCAAGGGGCTAGGGTGATTTTTCCTTGCAGGTACACTAATGGATGTTGGAGCTATGAGTGATATGAGTGATACACCAGTGAGCATGAGTGTAAACACAGAGAGAAGTGAGACACTCAACACAAATGAGTGGAGAGAAGAGTGAAACACTTGTGAGGTACACTAAACACTATCACACACTCACAGTGAGGAAGAAAATGAAACTTCCTTTCTAACAAAGAACTCTATAATTGGTACAACTACTTTGTCAACTAGTTGATTGGAGGATTCCTCAACTAAGTGGGAGAAGTAAAGGGGTACAAGAAAAAGGAGAGTAGGTTAGAAAGGGGGAGCATTTACAGACTGTGCTTTGGAAGAGAAGCAAGTCAAGTTACTAAGGGGGAGGCTTAGATGGAGAAGTAAGAGGACTTTCAGTTTACATGAAAGTGGAGTAATAAGGAGGATTACATCACAATGCTATTCTATTAGTCTTTCAATGTACTATGTATGAAGACTAAGAGGAGGAGTAGTAGATTTCCTAGAAGTTATAGAAATGGTATTGATTCACCATTGTCTATATAGTAGGAACAGTTGTTTTTCTTTAGTGAGAAAAGCTGTGTCAGAGAAGGAAAGTGATTGTAAATCAAGAACTGCTGATAATCACCAATGTAAGATATGAAGGGTTATCATGCAGAGTTATGAAGAATCAGAAATGAAGATGAGTTATCTATTGAAGATCAGTTCAGTGCTAGAGGAATAATCATCTATCATTTCATCAATTGAGGATTCTGGAAATGTTATATTTAAACCAGAGAAATTTTTTAATGTACTATTTACTAAGCTCTTAAATGCTTAATCTTTTTCTTGTTTAAGTGAGTTAGTTGAGTTATCCTCTAGGTATTTGCTTGTTATTGTCTAACAAACAAATAGGGGGAGATTGAAAGGCATATGATGTAGCCTATTTGTATTTCGAGGATACAACTCAACTTAAACAAGATTGTAGTACTAAATAGTATATAGATTGTCACAAGGAATCTCATATTGTATTATCTGTTAGAAGAAAAAGATCAAGGTCAATCTACAGACTTGAGGAATTACTACATTGAAAGAAGCTCAGTCATCTGATCAAGCCTCAGTGGAGTATTCGTTAAAAAGTGGATTCATTTAAAGTGACAGAGATTTCAAAGGTGAAAGAGACAGTACAGAAGATTAAAGAGAGAGAGGAGAAAAGAAAAGGAACCAGATTTTAAAGTCAATATATGAAGAACAGTCATTGTGGTTAGTCACTCATGAACCAGACAATACATCGAGTGTCAACATTAAACAGTGGTTGTTTATCATTAATTTCAGTGGTTCAAGCTATCAAGTGGACTGGCTACGAGAAAATAGAATTATCACAATAAAATGGAAAGTGATATTTTCTTAAAGCTGGAACCCCGGTTGGAATTGATATATTTTTTGTTAAGCAAAAGGAGTCCGGTTCCAGACGCTCAGGTAACCGCAGCTTAGAGTTTAAGGATTTATTTATATTAATAAATATTTTATTTAATTAAAAAATTATATTTATAAATATCTAATAATATTAGATATTTATTTTTATAATTTTTGAATAAAATTAATTATTTATTAATTACAGATTATAAGCTGTGCGGATTAAAAAGCATTTCTACGGGCCATAATTCATTTGATTTTGAAAAAGGTGGCAAGTCATTTGATTTGTTTATAAACAGACGCCTGAGTTTTGGTTGAAAAGAAAAGTGGCCAGGTTTAGTCTTTAATTCATTTAAGTCATGGCCAGGTTATTTGAACTAAAATGACTTACACGCGTAAGTCATGCTAGCTTATTCAAGAGTAATACTAGCTTCCTCGAGAGTAATATCAGCCTGTGCTCAGAGTAATATTGGAGTGTCATAATGGACAGAGTAATACTGGAGTGTCATAATGGACAGAGTAATATTGGACTGTCATAATGGACATAGAGTAATACTGGGTTGTCATAATGAAGAGTCATAGTAGATCAAGTTGAGTGTCATAATGGAGAGTCATAATGGATCAAAAAATGACACAGAAGGCAGAAGATATTATCTTGATTGATTATAAAAGAAGGCAGTGACACAGAAGAAACACACGGACAAGAAAAAAGAGATAGAAACATAACATCAAATATACACAGACTCGTCTTTCTCTCAAATACTCAAGAACACAAGCTCTAATTAATTTCTGTAAAATCAAGTTCAACACCTTTGTAATATTTTGTCCGGTGGAACTTGTTTATTTGTGATTCTTGTAATACTAGCGAATTAAGTTTCCTAGTTCTTATCTTGATTTTTATTAACTAAATTAGAAAAGTTCATGTCGAATTTTCTAATTAGTTTTTATTAACAAGATAATAATCTGTACTGAAATTGTAACACCCATCAAGTTAATATATTGTTATATTCAACTTGAAATTTGTTTCAATTTATTCCGCACAAATTTGTCTAAACTAAATTTTATTTAAAGGACAAAATTCGATAAATTGGTATAGATTGTATTCAACCCCCCTTCTACAATCTTATCGGACCTAACACCTATCATAATGAAACTAAACTCACCAACCAATTTTGCTAGATAGACATTTATGCTTATAAAGGAATTCATTAACTACATACATGAATACTTTTTAGGTTATATTATGTTTAATATACATTAAACTATTCATTTAAGATAAAATTACTCATATTATAACTTGTGCGCATTATTTTTTTATAATTATTTATAGACATACCCATTTAAATAAATTTTACAAAAAAATTTCTTATATTTTTTAAATGGAGAAAATAAATATTATTTTGAGATAAATTGTTTTGTTCATAATCTCATATATGAAATCCATATATAAAATAATTATTCTTTGAGATCAACTATTTTGTTAACAATATCACATATGAAGTGCTCGTGGTTAATTTTGTGGTGAAATTTAATAAAAAAATGCACTAAAGTAAAATTGGTTGGTCAAATTAGAATCAATTAAACTATAGGCATACTAAAAATATGAATTTTAAGAAAATTTATAAAAAAAAATACAAATGCGATTTGGATTACATATCGATTATTGGTTAATAATTACATATAATATATAGTCTATTTATAAGACGGTATGATAAATACTATTGTTGTGGAATAAAAACTAGGTTATTAGATTGCGGCTAGTGTTTGCTGTATTTAATGCTAGGGTGCGTGAGCTTCGTGCTTTAATTGCTGCTCTCGTGCTCGTGGCTGAATCTGCCCTCACAAGATGCCTACGTACTTTGATGAATATCAAAGATCAAGCCAAAAAACGTAGTTCTGAGAATGAGGGGTCAGACCCTTTATATAGGCTGAGAAGCCCTAGAATCGTGGTAGAATTAGGTGACTTGGTGGGCAAGTCACCGCCTTGAGGAAGGTTCTAGACTCCTTCCTTGTAGGAATCAGTTTCCTTGTTGAAGTAGGTGCCTTGGAGGCTAAGTCAGGCAGGAGTAATATCCTTATTTGACTCTTATTGCTGAGCTGGTTATTACCCTTAATATTAATTACGAAATTAATATTATAAATAGGGTTTGGGCCCATTTAATGGGCCCCACGTTTTGACCATATTGGGCCTAATTAATGTCACATTAAATATGTCTTCAGGGCTTATTTTTTACCCATATCATTTGCCCCCCAACTTCTAGGAAAACTGATCAGGTTTTCCTTGAAGTTTTAACGGCCTTTTTTGAGACTCGGGTCAGGGCTCATCTTTATACACTAGTGTTTCACGAGTATTGTCTTGATGTAAAGCGTGGAGCGACCGACGCGTTTACGACAATGTTAATTTGATGTTAATCGGCACTAATCAGCTTTAAACGACGTTTAAACGATGTTAAACGATGCTAAACGGCGTTAAACGGTGCTAAACGGCACTAATCGACACTAAACGGTGCTAAACGCGCTAATTGGCACTAAACGGTGCTAATCGGCACTAAACGGTGTTAAACGCGCTAATCGGCACTAAACGGTGCTAATCGGCACTAAACGGTGCTAAACGCGCTAATCGGCACTAAACGGTGCTAAACGCGCTAATCGGCACTAAACGGTGCTAATCTTCACTAAACTACTAAGCTACATAAATAACTCCGTTAGAATCCCATGACAACGATTAGCCCATAATTGAACCGTTCATCGTCATGGGATTTGATGAAAACATGATATTAAACAAGATATGAAAGAAAGAAACAATAATATTAATAAAACAAAAGTTGAGAAAACAAATCTATAATCCAAAGTAACACAAAAGATGAAGTAGATCTAGATCCGTTGCTTGTCACGAGCGTTGAATCCTTCTCTCCTTTTCTCCCTTGCAGATCTAAACTATAATATGTAATGTATGTAATAATGATAATAATCTGTTTACAAGGGTTGGGATGTGTTTATATAGGCTCTAGACACCTTGCCCAGCAAGAAAATACCCTAAAATACATCTAAAATTCGATTTAGGAGTCAGAAATCACGTAGAAATCAATTCCAGCTCGAAAAGGGCAAATCTGTAATTTCTCCCGCACCTCTTGGTGCATGATGCGCCGGGTCTGATGCATGATGCGCCGGGTCTGATGCATGATGCGCCGGCCCTTGCTGCGTAAAAAACTGATGTGCTCCCGTTCTGTGAAAACTGATTTTTCTTGCCTTTTTTCGCCTTTTCCTTCCGTTCCTTTTGCACGAGCTCCCGTCTTTCATTCTTAATGACTTGTATACTTCTTAGAAGTTGACATTAGCCACCATTCTTCATTCCATATCATCAATCCACTCCACAAAACGCTCCAAAATCGACGGAAACTCCACCTTTAATTGATATTTCTTCAACCCTGCACATATACTCAAAACACATCAAAAATACAACAAACTTGAGAACAAAGCAATCAATTTAAGCCGAATTAGAATGTTCCAAGTAGATATAAAATCCACTTATCAACTAGGTTTGGCCAACAACGGGGCTTCTGCCATGTACCTCTTCAATTGCTCAAAGGTCTCTTGGCTCTCAGTAGTCCACTCACAATTTTTCACTTTTTTCAATGCTTGAAAGAATGGAAAGCATTTGTCACCAGACTTGGAGATAAATCTCCCCAGGGCTGCAACTCGACCGGTTAACTTCTGTACATCTCGTATAGAACGGGGTGGTTCCATGTCCAAGATTGCTTTGTGTTATTCCCAGATTACACACTTGTATAATTGTAGAAGGGGGGGTTGAATACAATTCTTGATAATTATAAATTTCTGATAAAAACCACAGAAATCTATAAGGAAATAATTGCTGAATAAGAAATGGTTCACAAACACATAAAAAATTAGGTGGTTAAATGTACCACCTGAGACTTTTATTTGAAGAAAACTCTGTGATACAAATGTACACAGCTTCTGTTTTTACAACTCTTTGCTTCTAAGGATATTCAAGAAACCCTAAGCAAATATGTCTGTTTTCTTAAACTCTAAAGAGTTGCTACACTTGGTTATATATCCCAAGTTTACAAGTACTACAGGAATAAGATAATATTAATCTAATTCAAGTTGACTTGCTACTCCACTCCAAATCCACATGTAGCCGAAAGGTTGTCCTTGTGAACAGATATGTCCCCTGCACCCTTCTTGTATGTACTGTGTAAATGGAATGCTTCTTTCTTCTGTGTTTCCAAAGTATGGCTGCCATACTGCTTTTTATACCTACTATCAACCCATGTGATCTGTCAGTCAAACCTATCCTTATCAACTGCTAATCCTTAGCTAGCATAGGATAAAATGATAATGATTATCCGTTGATGTTGTGCACAGTTATCCGTTGATGGTAGTTTGAGCTGTATCCATTGATAGAGTAGATTTGAGTTGTATCCGTTGATAGAGCCCTGTTCTCATCCGTTGATACACTTTCACTTAGACAGAATTACATAACATAGCTTATTTACAATTGGCTACCCTATTCTGCCTATCCATTGATGGTCAACATGACTCTGAATAAAAACACTATCAACTGATAAATAGAGATATTGCAGTATGCTACAAAATCTCATTCGTTGATGAGCTACCTGTCAATGAATAGAGTTATAATGTCTTATCCGTTGACAGTTACAAAACTTGACTTATACAATTTTGCTTGAATGTTAAGTTATCATCAACTACAACATATTCCTAACAATCTCCCCCAATTTATACTTGATGGCAATAAAGCATAAATTCAGAACCTTGATGATAACAAAACATTCCTAAAGATATATACACACTACAATATGCAAAAATTGTATTAAGCTATAAAAATTAAAAACAGAAAGCTTTAAGAAACTTATCAGAGATGTGCTCCTTTAGATTGAGCAAATTAATGATGTTTCCTCTCTCTGGTTGGCTGCACCCTTGACTTTCCTTCCTTGGCAGAGTTGGACTCAATTTGCACTTGAAGTTGCATATAGAAGGTATCTTCTTCAACAACTTTTGGATTTAGCTTTAGTTGTAACCATCTTAGGTATTCAGAACTAGCCTTTGACAGTTGGTCTTCTAACCTGAAGAATCTCCTAGTGCCCTCTTCATCCCTGAACTCCATCATCCAAAAGGGTTGAATGTGGATTTTCTGTCCATTGTATGGGATCTTCATTTTCTTTGGTAGACTTGAGGGTGAGTTCCATTCTCTCCTTATTTCTTCTATTCTGCTAATTATCTCCCTTCTAGCTGTCTCAGAGAACCCTGTGTGTCTCTTAAATGCTGAGAGCACTTTGGTCAATGTATGATAATTCTCTCCAAGAACCTTCTGTAATGGCCATGTCCTCTGATTTCCTCCCTTGTAGACAAACACTAATCTCTCAGGCAGATTCTTGTACTTATCAATTCCTCTTACTTCTGACAATTCATCCAAAAATAGATTCATGCCAGAGTATTCTTCAATTTCTGCCTGATAGATAAAGTCTTCTTTGTTTTCCAAGATTGGTTGTTTGACAATAGCAGGTACCCTAGCAACTTGAACTGGTCCCTTTGAAAGTTGCTTCTTTGGAGCCCTTTTCTTCTGTTTTGGATTCAGCAAGAATGAAGGAACTTCAATTGAATCAAAATTCATTGGTTCTTCTTTAGGCATTATGGGGTCACCATGAAAGTTCACAGATGGGTTGATTACTGTTGCAGATATAGATACTGATGAGCCAGTGGTTTCTTTTTCTGGAGAGGGTTCTGGAGAAAGAACCCTTTTGGTTTTAGCTTTCCTTCTTTTAGGTTTGGATTTGGGAACTTCCTCAGGTTTCCTCATCTCATCCTCTACCTCATCCATTAACTCCTGAGCCAGCCTGGCCCTCTTTTCATCTGAGTTTTCATGTTGATTTTCTGTACTTGGATGAGCTTCCCTTTGGATTCTGGAGACTTCTTCTCTTTTAGCTTCCACAAATCTAGGATGGCTGTTGGATATGTTTAATACTTTTTCATTCCTTATAATTACAGCCATCCAGTCTCTTACACTCTTATTTGTCTGCTCTTTGAACTCTATGATTGTTTTTCCCATTAGCTTTTCTTCATCATTC
Source organism: Kitagawia praeruptora (assembly GCA_037693485.1). Lineage (NCBI taxonomy): Eukaryota > Viridiplantae > Streptophyta > Magnoliopsida > Apiales > Apiaceae > Kitagawia > Kitagawia praeruptora. The sequence goes on from CM075350.1 coordinate 125,813,643, forward strand.
TTGGGAAATGGGTAGTCCAATTGAAGCTTGTTCTTCCCATTTTCCTTTGGTGGTGAGTAGGCTCTGGTTTTGATGATTGGTTCAAATTCTTTGACATATGATGGCTCAGCAACATAGAATGTAGGAGCCATAATTTTTGGAGTGATTACCTTCATGATTGTGGTTGATATTGTTGGAGTAGAAGATTGAGCATTAAGAAACAGAGATGATGCAATTGATTCATTGATCATCCTCTCTGTCTTTAGAATTCTTTCATTAGTCTCCTTGTTGATCTTTTCCAAAGCTTCTATTCTGGCTTGCCTTTCACCATCTGAGATTTCTTCTAAACTTTGAATCTCAGGTAAAGCCACTTGTTTCTTCACATGGGAAGCCTTTATTTCAAACTCTGTTGGATTGACCACTACAATTGGCTGTTGCTCCCCCTCAATCTGTGCTATCTTACTACTGGTAGCTTGAATTTGACCAGAAGATGTTGCAGCCTCTTCTTTGCTTGTTCCCATTTTCTCCCCCTTTTTGTTAGCATCAAGGGTTGGGGATGAAGCTGCAAGTAGCATTTCCAGTAGTTGAGTTTGTTTTGATTGATTGGCAATGATAGTTTGCATTTGAGATTCCATACTATCCACTCTGGAGGAAAGAAGTTGAACAGACTTAGCCAGGCTATCTTCTTTGAGAAGTTTGCTAGTAAGCACCTTCTGAGTGGTAGTAGGAGCTAGTGCCTCAATCCTGGCATCTAGTTCTATCTTCATATCTCTAATTGCAGTTTTGACCTCCTCCTGTTGTGTTCTTTGAATAACTGAGTGCATCTTTTGCAATTTCAGTGAGGCCATAACCTGCTCAAGAACAGTCTTTCTCTGTGGTTCTGCAGTTTGGTGCTCAGCCTTAGCAGATTGATATTGCTTTATGATTTCCACATTGAGATCCCCAAGTTCAGTAGCACTGGTAAACATCCATTCTGGAGTCTCTTCCTCATTGATTTCTTCACCATCTGAACTTTGACTGTCATCACTGCCAAATTCTTCACTTCCAGCACTTGGAGACAGGGTTTGAAAAGCTTCTTTTGCTCTTTGAAGAGATTCTGAGGTGTGCACTAGGTGCATTGCCTCCTCTGCCTCCACATTGCCCTGTTGTGCCATGACTTGATAGGCAGAAACAGGATGAGTAAAGGTTTCAGGATCCAAAGAGATGGAGTCAATAATTGACTGATATTCTTGTCGAAATTCCATCTCTTTGGAAGCTTCATTAACCTCCATTAACTCACTTACAATGGTTGAATCTTCCTGCCTTATTTCTCCTGTAGTCCTTTCTCTCCTCTCATCTCTCTTTTCTTGCATCAGGGGCTCCCCCTGGCTCATACCTCTCACACCCTCACCTTCACCTACTAAGGTGGAACTCTCTTGCTCTCCTTTTTCCTGACCGGAAGAAATGGTCAGCCTCTCATTATTTTTCTCTCCTTTTGCCTGCTCACAAGGCAGCCTCTCACTCCCTTCCTTCATTCCTAAAAGTGTTTCAACTACTACAAACTCCTCCATAGTTGACATGGGAATGTCACATTTTGCAATGGTAGAGAGAGTTGTCAACGGATAAAGTGTATCCGTTGATGTAGTAGTTATTGCTGTCAACGGATGATTATTTATAGACACATCCGTTGATGGAGAAACACTTGTCAACGGATGAAGGATATCCGTTGATGAAGGAAAAAGAGTATCCGTTGAAGTGAAAACCAACACTGAATCTGTGGTGATTGATTTTAAGGAAGAGGCCACAGATAGTGTTGTGAATTCAGGAATGGAAGATTGATGGCCCAACAAATCATCTAAAAGATGATGACCACCAATTGTTGAGTGGGGCTTCTCCAAGAATTTTAAAGATGGAGAATCAGGAATTGATGTAAATATCATATCCACATCCAGTGATGGAGTTGGTGATGGTGGATTAAAATGTGTATCGATTTGAAGGTTAAGATCAAGGGGCTGTGACTCCACATTTATTGAAGTCACATCAAACTGAATTTGAGAAGGTACAGTTTGCTGTACTGTGTGTGCACCCTGTGATTCCCCAATGGTTTTGGATTTTACTCTTCTACCATAGGTTTTTGAGTGAGAGCTATCTGTGTCTCTTCCCCTTTTGTGCAATGTTCCTGGAGTGGAACTTAAATCAGTAGTCATACCCTGTTGAGAGGATGTAACTAGAATTTGGCTTGAAGGTTCATTAACAGTCTTTTGAGAGACTGAAATGTTGGTTGCACCTGCTTCACCTTCCTTATCCTTAGGGCTTCTTTGATGTTCACCCTGTCCCTCACCACTCACTACCACCTTCGCACTCCCCTCAAGAGTTTTGGTAGTTTTTGCAACAGGTGCCTTTTGAGAGACACCTGAGGTTTGTCTTTTAGATTGTGGTTTTGGAACTCTGGATTTGGTCACTTTGGTAGGAGCCTGATTGGTCACAGCCACAGACTCCATTGTGACACTAGAAGGCAAAGAAATTTGGGGGTTGAAGATAGGGGTTTCAGGGTTGGAAATAGTTACCTGAACAATTGGTAGATATACCAATTGTACTTCTGCATTTAGGTTCATTCGAATCAAATCACTTAAGACTCTGTTCTCCTGAACAAAATAATTGAACTTGCTATCCGGGTTAGCAATGGATAGCTCATTCTCAGATACATGCAGTGCTAGGAGCATAAAAAATCTAGCAAAATAAACATTCTTGCTCCTAGTTTCCTTTTTACCTAATTTAGCTGCTATCTCATACATGACTAGTGTGCCAAAATTATAGAATTTATCAGTCAAAAGCATACATAGCATAACTAGCATGGAATTTGTAACAGCATCAAAATTACTAATCTTGCCAGAAAAAGTTTTAATGAAGGCATCACAAAAATAACTCCATTCTTTAACCATACCTTTCCCAACAATTTTCCCTAAGTTCTCAGTACTAAGGGTATAATTTATGGAATTAAGCATGGTAACAATTTCAGCATTACTGGGTACTTTCAGACAGTTATTCTCAGGCAATTTTAAACAAGCAGTTATCACATCAGAATTAACTACATAGTTCTTACCCTTCAAAGAAAAAGCAAGTGTACCGTCTATGCCATTGTACTCAGCAGATGCCCACACCTCTTCAATTACCTCATGGATTAGAGGAGTGGTGGCAGTCATAGCATATGACAGTTTGCATTTCTTCACGAAATTCATCATGGTGTGATATGCTTCTGGAGCGTTCACTGTATCAACAAAGGCCGCAAAATTGTTCTTCTCATAGGTAAACCCAGTGGAAGACATCATCTTAACAATAGGCGCCATTGAAGTGTTTGAACTTTTGTTGCAGAGAGAGTTTTAGTGAAGAAGATGCAGTTAACTAATGAGATTCTTGAAAATGAATAAAGGTGAGATGTGAGAGTACAAGACAGCCTTTTATATTTTTCAAGAATTAAAAATGAAATAATTAAAAGTAATTACCTCATTGGACAAAAGTAACTGTCAGATAATAAATGAAAAGACAAGAAGTACAGCCGTGACTAATTATACACGTTTACCAACGGCTATAAAAAGAAATATGTATATCAACGGATAAAGATTGGACGGTTGAGAAAACAGTTTATCCATCGATGACGTGGACAACCTGTTATCCGTTGACATACGAAAATCTAGTAATGTGTTTATACTACAAACGGATAAAAGGATATCCGTTGATAAGCAAATTTTGCCTTAAACAAAATTTCTGCTAAGAGTTTTTCTGAGAGTTTTTAATTCTCAAGTAAATCAAAACACATTTCTAGCTGCAAATACAGTATGATTAGATATCACTAGGAATTATGAGAAATTAAGCATACCTAGTTCACCTACCAACCTTGTGAATGAGGATTCATCAAGAGGCTTGGTGAAGATATCTGCAAGCTGCATTTCACTTGGCACAAAGTGCATTTCTACTGTACCATTCATCACATGCTCTCTAATGAAGTGGTATTTGATGTCAATATGCTTGGTCCTCGAATGTTGCACTGGATTCTCTGTAATGGCAATAGCACTAGTGTTGTCACAGAAAATTGGAATCTTCTCAACTTTTAGACCATAGTCAATATATAAGTTGATTTTTCATCCAAAGAATCTGTGCACAACAACTTCCAGCTGCAATGTACTCAGCTTCAGCTGTAGAAGTGGAGACTGAGTTCTGTTTCTTACTGAACCATGACACAAGCCTGTTCCCTAGAAATTGACAGGAGCCTGTAGTACTTTTCCTATCAATTCTGCAACCTGCATAGTCTGCATCTGAATAGCCAATTAGATCAAAGCCAGAATCTCTTGGGTACCAAATGCCAAGGTTTGGTGTTCCCTTGAGATACCTGAAAATTCTCTTAATAGCAATCAAGTGAGACTCTCTAGGTCAGCTTGAAATCTAGCACAAAGACATGTGGAAAACATTATATCAGGTCTACTAGCTGTTAGATATAGAAGTGAGCCTACCATGCCTCTATAGCTTGAGATGTCCACAGATTTTTCCTTAGTATTCAACTCAAGCTTAGTTGCAGTGGCCATAGGTGTTTTTGCAGAGGCAAAATCCATTAAGTCAAATTTCTTTAAGAGATCATAAATATATTTTGTTTGACTTATGAAAATTCCCTCATTAACTTGCTTTACTTGTAAACCAAGAAAGTAAGTTAATTCACCCATCATGCTCATTTCATACCTACTTTGCATAAGTTTGGCAAACCTTTTGCAAAGCTTCTCATCTGTAGACCCAAAAATAATATCATCTACATAGATTTGAACAAGTATTGAAGAACCATTGACATTTCTACGAAATAAGGTTTTATCTACTGTACCTCTAGTGAAGTGATTCTCCAAAAGAAATTGAGATAAAGTGTCATACCAGGCTCTTGGTGCTTGCTTCAAACCATAAAGTGCTTTCAAGAGAAGATATACATATTCTGGAAATTTTGGATCTTCAAAGCCAGGAGGTTGATGGACATATACCTCTTCTTCCAGTTCCCCATTTAGAAAGGCACTTTTGACATCCATCTGATAGACTTTGAAATTGGCATGTGCTGCATAGGCTAGGAAAATTCTAATTGCCTCAAGTCTTGCCACTGGAGCAAAAGTCTCATCAAAATCTATTCCTTCTTCTTGAGAATAGCCCTTTGCCACTAATCTAGCTTTATTCCTCACAATTATGCCATTTTCATCAGTCTTATTCTTGAGAACCCATTTGGTACCTATGATACCTCTATCATCAGGTTTGGGCACAAGCTTCCATACTTTATTTCTCTCAAATTGGTTTAGCTCTTCTTGCATTGCTAAGACCCAATCTGGATCTAGAAGGGCATCTTCCACTTTCTTAGGTTCCTCTTGAGACAGGAAACTACTGTATAGACATTCTTCTTGTGTGGCCCTCCTAGTTTGGACTCTTGAGTTTGAGTCACCAATGATTAACTCAAAAGGATGATCTCTGGTCCATTTTCTTGAAGGTGGAAGGTTTGATCTAGATGAGGTTGCTTCATCTACGTGAGCATGATCTTGTTGATTGGTCATTGAGTTTTGACTTTGAGAAACTCCCCCTGAGTTTGTTGTCCTTGCGGAATTATGAAGTTGACTGTTAACAGATGCATCATTTTGTCTATCAACGGATGCTCCATTTTGCCTGTCGACGGATGCATGAGAATGCCTGTCAACGGATGCATCTGATGCTCCAGTATGACTGTCAACGGATGCTTCATTTCCAGTGTTAGCATCACTTCTAGTTGGGCCAACAACTCTAGGTGAATTTCCATGGCCATGATCTTCATTTTCCTCATCATCATCAATGTACATTCTTCCTTCTACCTCATTTTCAAATCTCAACTTTTCATGGAAGCCTTCATCATTTAGACCTAGAATCTTTTGATCATCAAACACAACATGTACAGATTCCATAACAATGTTGGTTCTTAGATTGTAGACTCTATAGGCTTTCCCTGCTGCATATCCAACAAAGATAGCTTCATCTACCTTTGCTTCAAATTTACCCAAGTTATCTCCATGATTTCTTAGCACAAAACATTTACATCCAAAGACATGAAGAAAAGCTAACGTTGGTTTCTTGTTGGTGAATAACTGATAAGGAGTCATTCCTCTAGCTTGATTGACCAAGGAAATATTCTGAGTGAAACAGGCAGTGTTGACAACTTCAGCCCAGAAATATGTTGGCAATCTTGATTCACTTAGCATTGTTCTAGCTGCTTCAATGAGAGTTCTGTTTTTCCTTTCAACAACCCCATTTTTGTTGAGGTGTTCTAGCAGCAGAAAACTCATGGACAATTCCATTCTCTTCACAGAAAGTCTTCATTGTGGAATTTTTGAATTCAGTGCCATTGTCACTCCTGATTCTTTGTACTTTTACTTCAGAACCATTGTTTACTAGTCTGAGATGATTGATTATGATTTCACTTGCACAATCTTTGGAGTGCAGAAAGAAGGTCCATGAAAACTTAAAAAAATCATCCACAATCACCAGACAGTATTTCTTCTTTGAAATGGACATGACATTTACTGGACCAAATAAGTCCATATGCAGCAATTGAAGGGGCTTAACAATGGATGACTCTGTCTTGCTCTTGAAGGATGATTTCTTTTGCTTCCCTAATTGGCAGGCATCACACAATCCATCCTTGATGAACTCCAATTTGGGGATTCCTCTAGCAAGATCCTTTCTTACCAAATCATTCATAACTTTAAAATTCAAATGTGACAGCTTTTTATGCCATAGCCAACTCTCATCCTTGCTTGCTTTGCTGAAGAGACAAGTAATGGATTATGAGCATACTGAGTTGAAATCAGCTATGTAAACATTTCCTTTCCTAAAGCCTGTCAGAACCACATTGTTGTTTTCCTTGGTAGAAACAACACAGGCTTCTTTAGTGAACTTTACTTCATAGTCTTTGTCACAAATCTGACTAACACTCAGCAAATTGTGCTTCAAACCTTCAACTAAAGCCACTTCTCAATGATGACATTGTCCTTTGTAATCAAGCCATATCCCTTAGTATATCCTTTGCTGTCATCTCCAAAGGTAATTCTAGGGCCAGCTTCCTCCTTCAACTCTGTGAGCAGGGTTGAATCTCCTGTCATATGCCTAGAACATCCACTGTCTAGGTACCATAGATTCCTCTTATTTCCCTGCACACATTCCAAAATACAAATCAAGTTGATTTTGGTACCCAAGTTTCCTTGGGTCCTTTCTTGTTAGCCTTTGGTTTTACACTCTTAGCAATCTTCACTTTGGGTGTAGATGCTTGAGTGATAGGTTTTGACAGATGCTCATTTGCATAAATATTTGATGCATGCATTTGTGGAAAATTGGCATACATATTATCCATGCTAGGAATGCTCCATGACATTTGTGGCATATTCACAGATTGAAAATAAGGATTAGGCACATATGGCATGTTCACATATGGATTTGAAAAACTAGCATTCTGATACAAACCAGGCATTGCAGGCATACTTGGCATAGATTGAGGTACATGAACAGAAGTCCTTTTAACAGACTTGCAATTAGAAGATAGGTGATTGACACTATTGCAATTACCACAAGTTTTCCTAGGAGCAAACTTGTCAGGAGAATAATTGTTTTTCTTGTTAATGCCTATCTTACCATTTCTGTTCTTTTTCTTTTTACCCTCAGTCTCTACCTTTTCATTAACTGATTTACCAACAGCCTTTTTGTTAAGTAAATCACCTGCCTTAGCCTTCTCACTTGATTTGGCTTGGCTACTTTCACCAGAAACAAAGTTCTTGGCTACTGGACCATACTGATTATTTAGTTTCTTGAGTTCCTTCTTACTAACAGACTTTTTGCTAGTCGACGGATACCTCTCATCCGTTGATGGTTCATCTGTCAACGGATGATCACTATCCGTTGATTCACAAATAGTCTCTAGATCCTCAAGGCAAGGTTCTAGCTCCTTTTTCTTTTGAGTCCAGGTATCCCTCACAAATGATTCTATTCCCTGGACTTCTATTATGTTTTGAGAAATATTCCTACAACTTTGAAATTTAGCAATTATCCCTTGTTCTTTTTCAAGCTGGTCTCTTAAAATCAGTTCTCTTTTTAACACAACTTCAAGTTCACTTTTAGCATTATTGCAATCAACTCTCATTTTCTCAAATTCTAGAAATTGATTTTCTAGAACTGCATTTCTATCACTTAAAAACTGATTAGTTTCTTTAATCCTATTGTTCTTGAAAGGCAGAGTGTATAAACTTGTAACACTATAACTAATGTAACTCAATTAAAAGAAAAGATACTTAACCAGAAGACAATCAAGAACAAGAAGTCACAAGAAATCAACACTATATGAAGACAAGGTAATTGATACAATTGAACATGTTAACTATGATCAAGCCAAGAAGAAATCATTGAGAGAAGTTCAAGTCAAAGTTGTTCATGCCTCAGTGATTTGAGAATTCGAGAATCAAGATCATAACTATCAGTATCAACAAGACCAATTGATTTCAAGTGAACAAGAAGGAAAGCGAATATTGGAAAGCCAAGTTACTAAGTGAATATGGTAATTTATTCAAGAAGCAGAAACACTATCAAGACTAGTCACTTATGAACCAGACCAGTGCATCAAGTGTCAGGACATTGATAGCAAGTTTATGCCAGTAATAAAGATCCATGTTCAAGAGCTTGCTGAAGAATAAAGAAGACATGAAGATATCACAAGCTCAAGATGTGCATTGAAGTTTCAAGTTGAAGACCAGAATATTTTCTAAGTACTAAATGTTCTGGATGGCCAAGTAGAATATTTCTAAGTAGAAGTTCTACTTAGAAATTCGAGATGGCTAAGTAGAAATTCTCAAGTAGAAGTTCTACTTAGAGTGCAGCTTCAACATGACACATGGCATCTTCTGATTGGCAGATTTCCAAGCTTTCAAGATAAGGCAAGATTTATGTGGACATCATTGGGCCACGTACATCTTAGTCTTTGAAGACTATAGGACATAGATTACATGTAGTATAAATAGAAGCACTTGTGTAATGTTTTAAGTTAGTGAGCAATATTGAGAAAACACAAGAAAAAGAGAGAGAGTACATTCACAGAGCTTAGAATCATTCACTTCTCTCTGAACTTCTGTTATACTTTGTAATGAATGTTGTAGCAACCTTTTCAAGTTATATATAAGAAATATATTCCTTGAATCTGCGTGTTCATTTATTGCATCGTATTTATTGCTTCTCATATTCGAAAAGTTGTATTCACCCCCCCCTCTACAACACATTTGGACCTAACAATTGGTATCAGAGCGGATGTTTAACATACAAAACATAGATCCTTGTGTTTGGTAGAAGAATCGTGAGTTTTCATTTTCTAGATCTACTTTTCATTTTCTCGAAAAGTGTGCTTTAATTCGTTGGTAGTGAAAACTCATCCGAAAAATTATTTAAATACTCCAGGTGTGATTATTTAGCTTGGGTGTATTTTAATTAATTTTTGTGAATTAATCTGGGTTCATTGATATTTGGTGTTCTTGAGTGTTCATCATCTGTTCTTATCAAAGAAGATAACCCAACAACTTTTTGATCTCCTTTTTCAAACAGATAAGATAGTCAAAAAGGTGTTTTTGTACTTTTGATTTGATAATTATTCCTTGGCCGAAAGTGTAACAAGACATACTCAGTGCCTAGCAAGTGGGTTAGTTGCTTTCGGTGTGTAAAGTATCAAAAGTCAAAAAGGTGTTAAAGAAATAATATTGTTTATTCAACATTAAAGTAATCTGCAGAAAATTATTTTAAGGACAAAAGTTCTACATAGAATTTCTACTTGAGATTTTCTACATAGAATTTCGACTTGGACAATTTCTACTTGGTGAAGTTCGACTTGAGCAAAATTTCTACTTAGAGAAATTTCGACTTGGGCAAAAGTTCTACATAGATATTCTACATAGCCTAGTCTTGGGTACTTAGAATTTTTTTAGTGACAAGATTTGAAATGGCTCCTAAAAATTCTTTCAAGATCCCAATGTTCAACCGAGATCACTATGAAGAATGGGTTTTCAGAATGAGACTCTACTTAGAGACAATTAACCCTGAGTATCTGGAAGTCCTTGAAAAGGGTAAATTTGTTCCAATGAAAGCTATTCCTGAGCGTACGGAAGGAGAGGAGGTTATACCTGCTCGGTCTGAGCCTAAAAAGGCAGCGGACTTTACGGATGCTGACAAGGAGCAAATAGCTTATGATACTTCTGTAAGACAAACCTTGATGGAATCCCTTGATCATGAAATGTTCAACATAGTCAAAGGTTTGAATACAGCAAAGAAGATTTGGGACAAGATAGAAGTTGTCATGGAAGGATCTGCAGAGGTTAGAAGCAACAAGACACTTATACTCAAGATGGAGTATGACACCTTCAGAATAAGAAAAGGAGAAGGCATAACAGACGTCTATCTAAGATTCAGTCAGTTGGTATTGGATTTGAATCTGAGAGGTGTAACTCTCCCCATGGTTGAGACCAATACGAGATATCTGAGGAACCAGCCAAAGAGCATTGAACATAGGGTCTACGCAATCAGAGAAACCAGAGATTTGCATACAACTTCTCTGGAAGAATATTATGGAATTTTAAAGACCTATGAGCTGGAGACACTTCAAGATCAAGCATGGGACAATGATTCAAAAGGAAAAGAAATTGCATCAGGATTAGTTGCTGATGAGGAAGAGTCTAAGAAGGCAATGGTTGCAGCAAAGCCTAAATCATCACTTGCACCACATCAAGTTGATAATGATGACGAGTGCGCATCTAACAGTGATGATGACTACTTAACCCAAGAAGAGCTGGACAACATGGACGATAGTGTCGTGGCATACATGGCAAGGAAGTTCAGCAACATGAGATTCAGAAAGAGCAACCGACCACAGAGAAATTCTTCATCTTATTATCGGGCTGCTAAGGGTGGTGGTAGTTCGTCAGGCTACCAAGGTAAAGGCAAGAATACCAGCTACAAATCTCCTTTGGATTTCAAAATGAAGTTCAAATGCTATAACTGTGGTGAAGCTGGACATTTTGCCTCGGACTGCAAAAAGCCTAAACAGACTTATCCAAAAGAGACATTTGAAGCCCTCAAAAGCAAGTATGAATCGCTGGTGAAAGAAAAACATGGAAAAAGAGCTTTATTAGTAACAGAAGGAAGAGCTTGGGATGATTCAGATGAGGAAGATGTTACGCATGTAGCAAACTTTGCGCTCATGGCTGAGACATCAGAGGAACCAGAGGTACCTGTTCTAACCCTTAAAGTAGAAATGTCTATTGATGATTATAAGGAACAGAACGGGGCTCTTAGCGAAGAGATCTACATGTTGTGCAAAAGCCTAGACACTTCTCAAAAGGAACAGAAAACACTTGTGGCCAAAAGCAGAATGCTTGAGGCAAAAGTGGAAGAGTTAGAGGCTGCTTGCACTGTAGATACTTCTCTAAGAGATTTTATTAAATCTTTGGAACACAAGCTCGTCCTTAAGGAAGAAATAGAAGCATGTCTTAGGAACAAACTAGCTGAGTTAGAAACTAAATGTGAAGCTTACAAACTAGCTGCTAGTAAAGTGTATGTAGATAATGACGTATTTAAGAAGATAACTGGAGTAGGTGTAGGACTTGATTATTCTAACCTTTCTAAGAAAGAAGGGAAGAGACCTATCGATTCTAGTTCCAGTGACCTTAAAAATGAAATTCCTAGCATTTTTAAATCTTCTGTCAAACCCATCTACAAACACCTTGTTCCTAGAATAGAAGAAGAAGAGACTGAATTGATAGCTAGATATGAGATTGAGATGGAAGATCGCCAGAAAGCACAACCTATAACTCCTATCAAACAAGTTAAAATCAATTTCCCTAGTGATGAATCTAGACTAGGAATAGGAGCTAAGGCTGTTAAACAACCAGGGAAGAAAGGCATAAAAGAGGTTAAGGCTGAACGAATAAAGAAAGCATGTTATCACTGCAAATCTACTGAACATCTTTCTTATGCATGTAAAGCTAACATAAATGTTCCTGCTGCACATGCCATGCCTGCCACACATACAATGAATAAACTGCATCCGAATCATGCACAGTGTGGTCAACCTAATTGTATGCCATGCACTTTTAACGTCATGCAAAATTTTGTGAATTTAATGAATGCATCTAGCCAGTCATGCTCAAATACTGCTGCTAGCTCAAACATCAAGAAAAAGCATGTGAGAGCCAAGACTGTCAGTCCTCCTAAAGTTAGGAGTGACAAACCTTCTCCTAGGACTGACAAACATGTCATGTCTGAGAAAGGAAAGGAGGAAGTCGAAAGCTCTAGTAATGTTAAGAAAAGTGCATCTTCTGTTGTTAAATCTGTTGATTCTCGATCTTATCGAAAAGCCGGGCCCAATCAAAGTTGGGTTCCGAAGAAAGTCTAATCAATCTGTCATTGCAGGGCATTAAGCAAAATAGAAATAAAGTCATATGGGTGCTAGACAGTGGAGCATCGAGGCATATGACTGGAAACAAGTCCCTGCTTACAGAGTTGGTTATGAAAGCTGGCCCTTATGTTACCTTTGGAGATGACAGCATAGGTGTGACAAAGGGATATGGCAAACTGAAAACTGGCAATGTCATCATTGAAGATATTTCCTATGTTGAGGGATTAAAGCACAATTTGTTGAGTATCAGTCAATTCTGTGACAAAGGTTACGAAATTGTTTTCAACAAGAAAGGTGTATCGATCACTCACATCAAGGAAGGCTCACTAGCTTTGAGAGGAGTTCGAAAGGCAGATCTTTTTGTTGCAGACATGGATTCAGCAAATCAGAATGAGGTCACCTGTTTCTACAGCAAAGCCTCGGATGATGAAAGCTGGTTATGGCACAAAAAGCTTTCTCACTTAAACTTCAAAACGATGAATGCTCTCGCGAGGCGAGAATTGGTGAGAGATCTACTTCAAATGGAGTTCGCTCCGAAAGGACTCTGTGAAGCTTGTGAAATGGGAAAGTCGAAACGAGCATCGCATAAAAGCAAAGAAATTTCTAGTATTACTGAGCCTCTGCAACTTCTTCATATGGATTTGTTCGGCCCAGTGAATGTCCTATCTTTGTCTAGGAAAAGATATGCATTGGTAATCGTGGATGACTTCTCCAAGTATACATGGGTATTGTTCGCAATGACGAAAGACGAAGTACCTTTCCTAATCATTGATCACATCACTCAAATTGAGAATGTTTCAACACTTACTGTGAAGACGATTAGATCAGACAATGGCACTGAATTCAAAAATGCAGTGCTTAATGACTTCTGTGTATCTAAGGGAATACGTCGTCAGTATTCAGCCCCGAGAACTCCACAACAAAATGGAGTAGTTGAAAGGAAGAATAGAACATTAGTTGAAGCAGCAAGAACTTTGTTGTATGATTCGAAACTTCCTCTGTATTTCTGGGCAGAAGCAGTGAGTACCGTGTGTTACACTCAAAATCGATCCTTGATTATAAAAGATAAAGAAAAGACACCATGTGAGCTAATGAACGGCAGAAGACCAACAATCAAATACTTTCATGTCTTTGGAGCAAAATGCTATGTACTTATAGATGATGAAAATCTAGGCAAGTTTGCAGCAAAAGCTTGTGAAGGAATTTTTGTTGGTTACTCCACAGATGTGGTAGCAGCTTATAGGGTGTTCTTAGTAAATGATCGAAAAGTGACTGAAAGCTACAACGTCAGATTCGACGATACCAAACTCTCATCAATTTCAAGAGATTCTAGTGAACCTGAGTCCCTAAAATTTCAGAATCTGGACTTAGAAGAACTTGAAGATGAACCTGAGTTGGTTGTCCCATTAAATGTTCCAAGTGTACGTGAAGAACCTGAGTCTAGTGAACAAGCTAATCCTACAAGATCAGGAGAGACTTCTTCATTATGAACCGGCAACAACTCAGGGGGAGTAAATAGCAGCTCAAGGACTACTGTTCAAGGCTCGAGTCGAGTTGACTCTAGTTCTGTAGGAGCTGGCACTAACTCAGGGGGAGTTAGTGAAAGTAACCAAAGTAGTCAGCATCACAACTCAGAAAGTCATGCTGAATCATCAAGACAATTTCCAAGAGAACGGGTATGGAATAGAGACCATCCGTTTGAATTAATTATTGGTGATCCAGATGCTGGTGTGTCTACTAGAAGAAATGCAAGAGCTGACCTGGCTAATATTTGCTTATATTCTGGGTTCTTATCCAAGCTTGAACCTAAAGAAATAGAAGAAGCTCTTGGTGATGCTGATTGGGTGATTGCAATGCAAGAGGAACTCAATCAGTTTGAAAGGCAGAAAGTTTGGAAACTGGTACCCCGACCAAAGAACAAATCAGTAATTGGAGCTAGGTGGGTATTCAGAAATAAAATGGATGAAAACGGACTTGTAACTCGAAACAAGGCTCGTTTGGTTGCAAAAGGTTATTCTCAGCGAGAAGGAATTGATTATGATGAGACCTATGCACCGGTTGCAAGACTTGAGGCAGTCAGGATGTTCTTGGCATTTGCAGCACATAAGAACTTCAAGGTTTTTCAGATGGATGTGAAAAGTGCCTTTCTGAACGGAGAGTTAGAAGAAGAGGTGTATCTGGAACAGCCGCCTGGCTTCATTGATCCAGAACTTGTAGATTTTGTGTATCTTCTCTTCAAATCTGTCTATGGCCTCAGGCAATCCCCAAGATGTTGGTATGAAACCCTATCCGTATTCTTAATTGAAAGTGGTTTTACTAGGGGAGTAATTGACAAAACATTGTTCTATAAGAATGTGAAGAATGATTTAATACTTGTTCAAGTCTATGTGGACGATATTATCTTCGGGTCATCTAATTAGCGCTTGTGCGAGAAATTTGCTAAGCTAATGCAAGAGAAATACGAGATGAGCATGATGGGAGAGCTGTCCTTCTTCCTTGGATTACAGATCAGTCAGAGAAAAGATGGTATCTTTATCTGTCAATCCAAGTACGTCAGAGATTTACTCAAGAAGTACAATTTAGAAGATGCATCAGCAGCTAAGACTCCCATGGCAACAGCCACGAAGCTTGATGAAGACAAATCAGGTAAATCAGTTGACATCACAAGCTATCGAGGTATGATTGGCTCACTTCTCTATTTAACTGCAAGTAGACCCGATATAATGTTCGCGACTTGTTTATGTGCAAGATTCCAAGCGGATCCTAGAGAATCACATCTCATAGCCGTCAAAAGAATTTTTAGGTATCTCAAGGGCACACCAAATCTAGGGATTTGGTACCCAAGAGATACAGGTTTTAATCTAATTGGCTATACGGATTCAGACTATGCAGGTTGCAGGATTGATAGGAAAAGCACATCTGGTGCTTGTCAATTTCTTGGCAGAAGATTGGTGTCCTGGCAAAGTAAAAAGCAACATACAGTATCTACTTCTACTGCTGAAGCTGAGTACATTGCTGCTGGAAGCTGTGTAGCTCAAATACTGTGGATGAGGAACCAATTGAAGGATTATGGCATGGAGCACAAGAAAATTCCAATTATGTGTGACAACACAAGTGCTATTGCCATAACCAACAATCCTGTAGATCACTCAAGAACCAAGCACATCGACATCAGGTATCACTTCATAAGAGAACATGTCGAGGAGGGGACCGTGGAGCTACATTTTGTGCCCACAATGCAACAAATTGCAGATATATTCACCAAACCTCTTGATGAAGTAACATTCAATAGGTTGGTTGGTGAATTGGGAATGCTTAACACAAGTTAGTAAAGCCTTCCATCTGTAAAATCCATGTTTATGTGTGTATATGCAAGCTACTTAATCATTATGTGCTTAGACTTTAAAATGCCTAATTAATGATTATTATAGGTTGCATATAGTGTCATTTTACATGAATTCATTGTGTTTTAAGTGTCTTTTATAGCACAAATCTTTGAATTTATGATTGTTAGATTGCATAATCATAGGGGGAGTTAAATTCATAATATTCTAAATTTTGCATGATTTTTAGATGAATTTACCTGTGTTTTTCATGTAATTAGAGGCCTTAGAATTATCAAGGAATGTTTTAATTATGTCATATATTAAAATCCTTGAATTGATATTTATATTAATTTGGCAATATTAAGTGTTGAGTTTTTTCAAAGAAAAATTGTCAAATTATTCTAAGTATCTTCAAAATTTCGAGTTAGTCACTATCTCGAAACTCATCTTGAAATTCTAGTTGAATTTCGATTTGAGCTTCCAGAGTGAATTTTTGAAAATTCTAAGTCTGGGAAGAATTTCGAGTTAGCCTCTATCTCGAAATTCATCTCGAAATTCGACTTAGGGTTCGAATTCGAGTTACCAGTGTGCCTATTTTTTATTCAAAATATTCAAGATAAAGTCTATCTTACAGGGGATATTTTTGAAAAGATATAAGTCCAAGAGAATAACTTCGAGTTAGTCTCTATCTCGAAACTCAACTCGAATTTCGACTTGATGTTCGAGATAGAGTTCTCAGTTGGTCCAAGGGGATTTTTTCGAGTTAACTCCTAACTCGAAACTTATCTCGAATTTCGACTTGAAGTTCGAGATAGGCATTCCATGGTGGTTTTTGCTGATTAAATGGTCTTTAAATGATTAAATGGTTCAAGTGTTCGAGTTAATCTATCTCGAAATTTATCTCGAAGTTCGACTTGATAACATTTCGAGATAGACTTCGGCTTAAAATTTCGAGATAGACTTCGACTTAGGTTCTCCCTGTATGTACTTAGTATTTTCATTCTTTTTAACAGGGACACTTTTGTCATTTCACAATCATGCCTATATATACATCTCTAACTCGATCAATTCATTCACTTTTACCTAATCAAGTTTTACAGCAGCCTCCATATACATACAGGCGATTTCGACTTACAGACCACGAATTCGTGATTTTTGTGACTAAACTCATACAGACCACGGATTACTGCCCGATTTTTGACAGCCATTATCTGAGTGATTATATCTGTGTTTGTGTATTTGTTCAACTGTTCATCATTATTCTTATCCATCTATACACACGCACATACACACACGAATATTCATATCAAGCTTTAGTAATTGGCTTGTAATTGATTGTCTCACTCACGATTTCACTGGTATTCGCCTGTAATAGTATCACGATTTACCCCATAGTTTAATTTCTCAGATTGCTTTTGGTATTCTCGATAAATTGAAAGGGATAAAACTGTGAATTTGTTGATTACTTGTTTATATCCCGTAGTTTGATTTCTTGAAGTGATTTTTGGTATTCACAAAAAGAAATTAAAAGGGCTATAACTGATACTTCTTTAATTAATTGTTTTTCGAAAATTAAAATTAAAATTCACATTTTGTTAAGGAAAAACATTTTAATTAAAATGGCTCACCAATTTTCACTTGCTAAAAACAATTTTTATAATATTTCTACGGAAATTGGTGATCAACTCCCGCGCATTAAGTCTTGGATACGATTTCTCAATTTGTATTCCAAAGCTAGCGATGCTTTTACTGCTAAACCTACACTAGTACATGATGCTTTACAGCAATTATGGACTAGTGCGGTTTCTTTTGGGAGCAAATCAACCCCCTACGGTTTCAGGTTTACCTTAGCGGGTCAGGAATATGAGGTGTCTGAAGAAATTGTCAACAGGGTTCTGGGGTTTCCGATAAAAGATGCTTATGATCCCGAACCTACAGCTGCAGAACGCCTCAGATTCTTTGAAGAAATAGGATGTTATCCTCCTTCTGGCCGGATCACTGGAAACATCCAAAAACAATTCTTTCATGTGGAATGGAATTACTTTTTCGAGGCTATCACAAGATGTTTTCGGGCACGAGAAAGCGATTTCCATCAAATTTCCATTCCCATGCAAACCTTTGGAATTGCCCTAGCAAGAGAACTGGATATAAATTATGGACGCATAGTTCTCTCTGAGATAGTGAGTGTAATGGGATCTCCTGCAAGCAGAGACCTCAACACAACAGATGTTGTCTGCTGGTTTCCTTGGTTCCTACAGATGCTGATTAATGATTTAATACCGAAGGATGCTCTTGCAGTTAGACAGAATTTTGCCAGAAGTCCAACATCTGCACCACTAGGGATGGGCACTAAGTCACTTTCAACAATTGATAATCAGGACAAACATCAAGGTAAACCAATGTCAATTCCTGAAAACATTCAACAGTGGCTTATTTATGATGCAGGAGTTACCACCTTGGTGGAATCATCGCAAGTTTCATCATATGCTCAGAATCGGTCTGCTCATGCTGAGGCATTTGAAGAGATTCCTGATGAGCAAAGCGGTGACGAACAAGGTAATGAATCAGGTAATCTCTCTCTGCATACTACTCATTCCTCTTCCTATGTTTCTGATTCCCAGACCCAAGAGACTGCTAGCCCGCAGGATCTATCCCAGGGTGAGAGCTATATTTCTAATTCTCTGCCACCCCTGTCACCGGAATCCAAACAGAAGGAGGATAACATCCTATTTCTTCAAAGAATCTGAGGCGTTCTGCAGCTGTAGGTTCAGGATCATAAGCATCTTTTATCGGAAACCCCAGAACCCTGTTGACAATTTCTTCAGACACCTCATATTCCTGACCCGCTAAGGTAAACCTGAAACCGTAGGGGGTTGATTTGCTCCCAAAAGAAACCGCACTAGTCCATAATTGCTGTAAAGCATCATGTACTAGTGTAGGTTTAGCAGTAAAAGCATCGCTAGCTTTGGAATACAAATTGAGAAATCGTATCCAAGACTTAAAGCGCGGGAGTTGATCACCAATTTCCGTAGAAATATTATAAAAATTGTTTTTAGCAAGTGAAAATTGGTGAGCCATTTTAATTAACCGTACCTTCACCGGTACGTACTGATGCTGCAAAGAGGATCGGTTCTGATGTTGTACAAGAACACTTTGTAGCCTCTCAGCCTGAGATTCCAACTCAGGAACCAACAGCAATTGATCCCATAACTGCAAATTATATTGCTTATCCAGTTTCTGCAGGTACTGCTTCATATTTCGGATCAATTATTGAAGACATACACGAGCGTGAGACAGGGAGTGTGTGTGAGAGGTTAGGGAGAGAGGGACCTTCATTTTTAAGGCCCGAAACCGAGCGCCAAATACTAACAGAACGAGTATTAGAGCGAGGTCACCTAAACCAAACACTGTCCCTTAATTTTGAAAATCTTGATACACGTATTACTTCTATGGAAAATCAGATGAAGCAGTTTGGGCAGACAATGGGGCAGTTAGGGATGAATATTGGAAACAATCAAAGGGCTCTTGATGACTACGCAGCACGAATGGCAAGTCAAGCTACAGCTTTTAATGTTTTGACAAACAAGGTAAATGACTTGGGCCATGCTGGTGGTGTCTTGGGAAACACTCTGAATGAAAGGATGGGAGCAATGGAGATTACAATGGATACTCTGGCTGTGGAGATCAGTAGAGTGATGTTCGCAATCAGAAGTTTTGTGCCCCCGGAGTGTTTCGAGCCGCAACAACCTCCCCCCGATGCTGGTACAGGTGGTCCTAGTGGAGCAGGAGCCTATGGTTCTGGTTTTGAAGATTCTTATGCAGCTGGTGGATCTGGAGACCAAGGTGGAGTTCAGGATAACTCACCTAAGGGGGAGAGTGGAAAAGAGACGAGACAGCAAGGAGTTCAAATCGAAGAAATTCAAGAACAAGCTGATCTTGTCAAAGAAAAAGAAATTGAGCCGTCTATTGATGAAGAGGCTCTGAGGAGGAGAAAGGGTAAGGCAATAGCGATTGAGCAAGATGAGCCATTCGTTGACCTGAGTCATCAAGAAAAAGTACAGGTGGTACATGACTCAGATTCCGATATGGAAGACATACCTTTGGAACATGCTATAAAGAGATCATTGAAGGATCAAGGTGGAGGTGCTGGAATGTCTTTCGGAATGCCTGAAGAAATTACTGTTGATGAGGAAACCCTTAAGTCTCAACAGTTAGCCTTGGAACAAGCTGAGTTCTTTAAAATGAAGGCAATGCAAGAACGTGCTGTGTTTCTAGAAAAGAAAGTGGAGCTACAAGGGAACCAATACGATCATGAGCTTGCAAGGCTAGCTGATCCTCAAGTGGATCTGGACAAGAGAAGGTTAGGGCAGAAGTGGGATGAAGCAAGGAAGATAATGATGGGACCCTGTGCGAAAGGAGTTCATAACAAGGAGGCAGATGATCTGTTCTACAACCTGAATTTGCAAAATCCAATGGCTGCGGACTACAAGAGTGCATTAAAGAGATTAATTTCTAAAGTCAGGGTTGGATACAATGCAACGCTTAAGGAGTGGCAGGTTATATTGTCTTTGACAGAAGGAGTCCCAATGTCTTTTCTATATGTGGATGACCAATTCATGACGAGAAGATCTGCATCAGAGTTGTTCTTGCTAGCAACAAAAATTCAATACTCTCATTCTGAGAATCTAAGCATTCTGTATAGGGATCAGTTAATGCAGCTAGCAGAGGACAAGGGTCCAGAATTCTCAGCATATCCTAATGTTGTCCGGATGGTAGTTGACAGTAAATTGAAGAGGGTGAGCATGGAGGAAAAGGACTTAATGGAACTTTCAATGGAATCTCTTAAGGCCGTCTGTAGACAAATGATGAGTAAGGGATTCGCTTCTGAGCTTAAAGATAAATCAGTGAAGATCATTGAAAGTGCCATATTCAAGAAGAGAAATGAGGTGTGGAAGTGTGATATCATTGCTCCAAACCCTCTTGATAACGTGAAGATTGAGCCGGAGCTGATAGAAAAGAAATGGAATATTCTTCAAGCTATGAAGAATGTAGATGAAGCTCTGAATCTTCCTTCTGGAGAACTGGAACAAGGAGAGATAAGGGAGTCAGTTGGTGTTCCAGGAAGAGATAGTGTATACTAGATACACTCTTTTGTTGATGATACAGCTGATGCCTTAGTATTCATAGATGCAGACCAGAATAAAACACTCTTGCATATGAGTAGAAAATGGCTGTTGCAGACTCAAAATGCTGCATTTCTGGAGAAAGTGTTATATGTGTTCAAATGGGAAGATGTGGAAGTTAAGTATGTGAAAGAAAAGCAGAGACTCGTGAGTTACCTGTCTGATGTAGTAGTGGAAAAGAAGCGAATGGAGCAAGATGCGGCTAGTGTCCACAATACTAACCGTGTCAAGGGCTATCCCAAAATGATCTATTGTCAGTTTAAAGCTAATAAAGCTCATTGGAAACCTCAGCTTATAATGAAGAAATTTGAGGACATTCCAAAGATCAGGACTACTCAGGAGGTGGACAAACTCAGAAGGCTTTTCAAACATCCTTACCCAGAACCCAAGAATCCTCTGGAAATGGAAGCAGTAAGTTTGTTGAATGCTAGGTGGACGCAGCTTCATGATCCAGTATATAAGAAACAAAAGCAGTAGGAGGAGAAGCGCAGAAGGCAGAAAGAAGAGAAAGACCAAGCTGCTGAAGCTAGGAAAAGGAAACGGAATTAGGGTTAAAGGTCAGAGTGGTGTGAACTTGAAGTTGGAAAAACTTCATGTCTTTCGGTTGCTTTAACTCACTTGAGGAAAATTCACCTTAGAGTGAATCCAATAAGGTGATATAAGTTTGACTAAAAGATATGAAATAATCCAGGTGATAGGAATCATTCAAATGATCTTTAATTCGAGGTTCGAATTCTGTTTCTAGTTTAAGTTCTTTGTATTGTTTTCAAGTACTTTTCAATTGTATATTTTTCAAGACTGTAATGTTAATTATCTTTTCTCGTCTCATTGTTTAGTTGAGTTATCCTTCATTAATTTGAATGTCATTGTTAGACAATCAAATAGGGGGAGATTGAAAGGCAGAGTGTATAAACTTGTAACACTATAACTAATGTAACTCAATTAAAAGAAAAGATACTTAACCAGAAGACAATCAAGAACAAGAAGTCACAAGAAATCAACACTATATGAAGACAAGGTAATTGATACAATTGAACATGTTAACTATGATCAAGCCAAGAAGAAATCATTGAGAGAAGTTCAAGTCAAAGTTGTTCATGCCTCAGTGATTTGAGAATTCGAGAATCAAGATCATAACTATCAGTATCAACAAGACCAATTGATTTCAAGTGAACAAGAAGGAAAGCGAATATTGGAAAGCCAAGTTACTAAGTGAATATGGTAATTTATTCAAGAAGCAGAAACACTATCAAGACTAGTCACTTATGAACCAGACCAGTGCATCAAGTGTCAGGACATTGATAGCAAGTTTATGTCAGTAATAAAGATCCATGTTCAAGAGCTTGCTGAAGAATAAAGAAGACATGAAGATATCACAAGCTCAAGATGTGCATTGAAGTTTCAAGTTGAAGACCAGAATATTTTCTAAGTACTAAATGTTCTGGATGGCCAAGTAGAATATTTCTAAGTAGAAGTTCTACTTAGAAATTCGAGATGGCTAAGTAGAAATTCTCAAGTAGAAGTTCTACTTAGAGTGCAGCTTCAACATGACACATGGCATCTTCTGATTGGCAGATTTCCAAGCTTTCAAGATAAGGCAAGATTTATGTGGACATCATTGGGCCACGTACATCTTAGTCTTTGAAGACTACAGGACATAGATTACATGTAGTATAAATAGAAGCACTTGTGTAATGTTTTAAGTTAGTGAGCAATATTGAGAAAACACAAGAAAAAGAGAGAGAGTACATTCACAGAGCTTAGAATCATTCACTTCTCTCTGAACTTCTGTTATACTTTGTAATGAATGTTGTAGCAACCTTTTCAAGTTATATATAAGAAATATATTCCTTGAATCTGCGTGTTCATTTATTGCATCGTATTTATTGCTTCTTATATTCGAAAAGTTGTATTCACCCCCCCCCCCCTCTACAACACATTTGGACCTAACAGTTCTCTTTAGTAAGTGATTTAAGAGTAACACTCAAGTGATATAGTTCAGTAGACATTTCATCTATAACACTATTGCATTCCTCTTTGGTGAGCTCAGAGAGATTAGTAGAAAATACCTGATTGCTAGCTGAACTTGCTTCCTGCTCAGAATCAGCCATTAATGCAAGGTTGATAAACTCAGCATCATCATCAGAATGATTTCCATCAGCAGCCCAGTCATACTCTTGGGTCATGAATGCCTTTCCTTTCTGTCTGAGAAGATCAAAATATTTCTTCTTGTAGTCAACAGTTTCAGTTGGCTTTCCCTTGTTCTCTGATCTAGGCTTCATACATTCACTTATCATGTGACCAGCAATTCCACAATTGTAGCATTTAATTTTGGATTTATCCACATAGTTGCTTGTAGAAAAATCCTTGTTAAATGGCTTGGCCACCCCAGAGTTTCTTCTGAATTTTAGCTTAGAGAATCTCTTAGATAGAAAGGCTAAATGCTCATCTATCTCATCCAATTCATCCTGCTGAAGGACACTCATTTCTTCAGACACCTTTTCCTTGCTTTTGCTTGATTCTGCTCTACCTTCACAAACCTCCCTGTTTGGTGTAGATTTAGCAGCTTCAGTCCTCTTCTCCTCCTTCTGCTCCAAGTTGGCAACAAGTGCAACTGACCCACTTTTCTTTTGGGCCTTCTCAATTTCTTCATCCTGCTCCATTTCTAGTTCATATGTCTTTAAAGTTCCATAGAGCCTTTCAAGAGTAAATGACTTGTACTCTTGAGTGTTTCTTAGAGAAACAGTCATAGGCTTCCACTCTTTGGGCAGTGATCTCAGAAATTTGAGATTAGAATCTTTCACTTGGTAGATTCTTCCATACAGTTTCAAGCCATTCAGTAGCTTTTGAAATCTACTAAATGTGTCATTCAATGTCTCTCCATTCTTGAAATGGAAGTGCTCATACTGTTGGATCAGTAGCTGCATCTTGTTTTCTCTTACCTGTTCTGTACCTTCACAAAGAGTTTGAACAATGTCCCATACTTCCTTGGAGGTAGTACAGTTGATAACATTGTCAACCATGTCTGTTTCTAAGCCATTAAATAGAATATTCATGGTCTTTTTATCTTTGTGGACTTCTGCAACATCCTCAGTACTCCACTCAGAAACAGGTTTTGGAATGTAAGTGTCTGGTGCATCTGCAGCAAGACCAACTCTTGAAGCAGCCTTCATTGGAACATGAGGACCCTTCTCAATGCAATCTACAAAGCCTACATCAATAGACATGAGATGTAGACGCATTTTTACTTTCCAGTGAAAGTAATTTTCTCTATCAAGAACCGGTATCTTCACTCCATAATCCTTCTTAGACATGTTGGAAGTGTGTTGATCTTTAAACTTCAAATATATTAGAAGCTTGCTCTGATACTAATTGTTATTCCTAGATTACACACTTGTATAATTGTAGAAGGGGGGGTTGAATACAATTCTTGATAATTATAAATTTCTGATAAAAACCACAGAAATCTATAAGGAAATAATTGCTGAATAAGAAATGGTTCACAAACACATAAAAAATCAGGTGGTTAAATGTACCACCTGAGACTTTTATTTGAAGAAAACTCTGTGATACAAATGTACACAACTTCTATTTTTACAACTCTTTGCTTCTAAGGATATTCAAGAAACCCTAAGCAAATATGTCTATTTTCTTAAACTCTAAAGAGTTGCTACACTTGGTTATATATCCCAAGTTTACAAGTACTACAGGAATAAGATAATATTAATCTAATTCAAGTTGACTTGCTACTCCACTCCAAATCCACATGTAGCCGAAAGGTTGTCCTTGTGAACAGATATGTCCCCTGCACCCTTCTTGTATGTACTGTGTAAATGGAATGCTTCTTTCTTCTGTGTTTCCAAAGTATGGCTGCCATACTGCTTTTTATACCTACTATCAACCCATGTGATCTGTCAGTCAAACCTGTCCTTATCAACTGCTAATCCTTAGCTAGCATAGGATAAAATGATAATGATTATCCGTTGATGTTGTGCACAGTTATCCATTGATGGTAGTTTGAGCTGTATCTGTTGATAGAGTAGATTTGAGTTGTATCCATTGATAGAGCCCTGTTCTCATCCGTTGATACACTTTCACTTAGACAGAATTACATAGCATAGCTTATTTACAATTGGCTACCCTATTCTGCCTATCCATTGATGGTCAACATGACTCTGAATAAAAACACTATCAATTGATAAATAGAGATATTGCAGTATGCTACAAAACCTCATTCGTTGATGAGCTACCTGTCAATGAATAGAGTTATAATGTCTTATCCGTTGACAGTTACAAAACTTGACTTATACAATTTTGCTTGAATGTTAAGTTATCATCAACTACAACATATTCCTAACACTTTGATCTTATCAGGGTTGGCCTCTATGCCTCTCTTCGAAACCATTAATCCCAAAGATTTTCCTGATCCAACGCAAAAAGCACAATTGGTTGGGTTCAACATCATCTTGTGGTGCTTCAGCACTTCGAATGCCTCTCTGAGGTACTTGATACGGTCTGCCTTGAATAGGCTCTTGACCAACATGTCATCAACATAGACCTCCATGGTTTTCCCAATCAGAAGGGCGAATATCTTATTCACCAGTCGTTGATAAGTAGCGCCTGCATTCTTTGGGATGTCATTCTTGTGCATCTTAATCTGATTATTGCTGCTGAACCCATCCGTGAAGCTCAACATCTCATGTCCAGCTATGGCAATTATCAACATGTCTATCCTTGGCCGGGGGAAACAGTCCTTCGGGCATGCATCATTCAAATCAGTGAAGTCTATGCACATCCTTCACTTCCCATTTGCCTTCTCGACCATCACAGACTCAGCCAATTCGGGGAACTGAATTTCTTCAATAAACCTAGCCTCTAAGAGCTTGTCAACTTCTTGCTTAATGACATCTTGCCTTTGAGGAGCAAAATTCCTCTTCTTCTATTTTATTGTCTTCCGTTCAAGATCGACATTCAACCGAAGGGTTATAAATTGGGGATCAATCTCTGGCATATCAGCCGTTGTCCAAGAAAATACATCATTGTTCTCTATTGGTCTTCATCCTTGGATCCTCAATCAAGGTACTTAAGACATATTGAAGAGTAGATAGTCCTTAACATCTTCGGCCTTGCATGGCTTTGATTGTTGCGTGTGGCTTTTATCTGCTCGTCTTTTAACCTGGGTCCTTCACGGACTTAAACTCTTATTTGGTCGTGCTGTAACCTAACTCTTGACCCTTCGGGGTCTTTATTTATGCATTTGCTTGTTCTCCATTCGTGTATTCTTTTATTTTCGGTACTTGGTCATCCTTAACTTGCACTCATCAGGTGCTTGGCACATAAATAAAATCACACAATAAATGAATGGAAAACAAACTTACATTAATAACTTGAAATGGGTTCAACCCTTACATAAGGTACTACCGTCCTACTCGGAGCAACATGCTCTTCAATAGTTTCAATGAACCTTATTTCTACTTCTACTAGACAAATAAGAAGCTAAGTTCTACTAGGATAACTTGAGCCCATCGGGGCTTTACAAGACTAGGCCTGCACCAGATTTTGTTTTTGATGCTCCATCAAAATAGAGCACCCACCACTCCTTCTGGTCTCCTCCTTATTATTCTGAGGTTCACTTCCTGCTTGGGGTATTACCTCCTGCCCCCCGACTTCTTGGTTGCCAATGGTACATTCAACCACGAAGTCAGTTAACGCCTTAGCTTTAATGGCTGTCCGAGGCTTCTGTGCGATGTCCTCTGACGGCCTTTCTTGACGTTTCTTACTACTGCGGACATCCATGTCTTCAATCGGAAGGACCTGCCCCCGACTCCATCAGGCCTTAACGAGGCTACATAACAGCTTCGTGCCATCTTTTGATCACCTTTATGTTCTCCAACACCATTCCTAGTCGGGAACTTGATCTTCATATGATAAGTTGAGGCGACAGCCTTGAATGCATGAAGTCCAGTCCTTCCGAGGATAGCGTTGTACGTTGAAACCGCCTTGATTACCAGGAAGTTCAACATCTGAGTGGCCTCCTTAGGCTCCTGTCCAATAGTTACAGGCAACTGAATAGTCCCTTCAACTTTGGATTCTACTCCATTAAATCCATATATAGGCATGTTATTGGGGGTCAACTGAGAATCACTGTACCCCATCTTCACAAATGCATCATGAAATAGAATGTCAACGGAAGCTCCATTGTCTATCAAGACTCGCTTCACCTCTAAGTTACCAATCACAGAAGTTATGACCAATGGGCCGTCATAGGGGAACTTCACCCCTTCCAAGTCTGAGTCATCAAAACCAACCACTACTTCAGTTTTTGCATGCTTCGGGGCCTCTCCCACGATGTGCATCACTTCTCTAGTATAAGCCTTCCGAGAATTCCTTGTTGTGCCGGCCGCAGTCGGGCCTCTTGAGATCATGTTGATTACTGGCCTTCGGGGCTGTGGGTTGTGATCTTGATCGTCATCCCTCCTATCATACTCTCTTCTCTGATTACCACGGTCGTCACCCTTAGTGAAGTGGCTCAGTTTCCCTCTACGAATCAAAAACTCGATCTCATCTTTGAGTTGCTTGCAATCATCAGTGTCATGCCCCACATCTCTGTGGAATCTGCAATACTGATTCTTATTTCTCTTTGCGGGATCACCCCTGAGTGGCTTCGGCCATCGGAAATCCTTATCCTTCTCAATGTCCAACAAGATTCGACTCCTAGGAGTATTCAACCTTGCATACTCAGTGAACCTCGGTCCTTGGTTCTTCTTAGGGGCATAGTCGGAGTCCTCGCTAGTTCGGGGATACTTGTCCCTACACTACTACAAAACTGAACTTAGGATATACCACTTAGATAGCGTTTATCCAGAAGCGCTATAGAAGTGCATTACTTCAATAGCGTTTTTTAGAAAAGCATAATGTAAGTTAATAAATAAAAAAACAAAATTAAACAAAAAATCAAAAATATATACTACGATAGCGGTTAAGTAAAAAACGCTATTATAGCTTGCACTTCAATACCATTTTCCAGACCCGCTCTCTAAGTTACCGTATTTTAAGAAATATACATTTATTTTATATTTATAATTTTAACACTAAAATACAAAAAAAATCATTGGCGTCAATAATTTTAGGTCATAACTTCCTCTCTCAGCCTCAGCCGCTCACATCGCCGCTCACCCTCCCCACTCTCAACACCCTCTCGCCGCTAATACAACCTCTGTTCTGAACCTCGATCTGTTCTCTACCTCTGTTCGATTTGGGATTAAAGATTTAATTTGACCGAGATTTCATCTCTTAACTCTCTCTCTCTCTCTCCGCTGTGACACACCTCTCTCTCTCTCTCGTTGCTCTCTCACTCTCGCTGCTGTGACCTCTCCCGCCGCTCTGACCTCTCTCTTCCTCCCTCTAATTTCACAACCCATCTCTGATTTGATCAAATTCCTAATTAGAAACTATAGAATTAGAAACTACCATTCAGTTTTCAATCTCCAAAGGTTGATTCACTCTCTCTCTCTCTCTCTCTCTCTCTCCCCCCAGTACGGCATTGACATCGAGAAGCTCTACCAATACGGCGAACGCCTCAACGAAGTCACCGATAAGTCTCAGGTCACTTATTATCTCTGCGAAGACGAGGAGCTCGGGGTTTGTACCTCCACACTTGTTTCCGTATATCTGTACTTTTATGTTATGTGCGTGTGTTTGTTTATATATTTTCGTGTTTGTGATTTATGATTTAGCTCTAGTGTTATGTTTATAATCGTCCTTGTTTTAAAATAATTGAGTTTTGTTTGTGTATGTGTGTGTTCGTGTTTGTGATTTATACTTAAATTGTTCTACTATTATGATTTTAATTGTCTTATACTTTTAGTACTTCCTTGTTTGAATATAATTGAGTATTCTGTGTGTGTGTGTGTGTGTTTCATGTATTAATTGTTTGAATGTAATTGAGTATTCAGTGTGTATTTCATGTACTTCCTTGTATTAACCGCTATCGTAGTATATATTTTCATGAACACCTCTGCTACCTCCTTTTGAATCTACGAAAATGTGTACTTTAGCTTAGAGTTTAAGTATGTAAGTGGCAGTTAAAAAAACAACTTTGCAGTCCTCCAATTTTTTTGGTTTTCGATTATTTATCAGTGACATTGCGTTGTAGATAATCTTTCTTTCTTTCTTGTTTTTGGCCCAGTAGGAACTGAAATCCTAGCTACTGGCATGATTCGTACTAGGACTGACTATTGTTATTTGGTGGAAGAGGTTGCTTCTACAGAACCTGGCATCCTCTTTTTCCAGCTTTATGTAAGATTACAGTTTTCTTTGTTCTGGTTGTAATTTCTATGTCATAGTAATAATTTTCCATCACAATACAGCAACTCCGGCACACCAGGTGCAAATATGGCTCATATATTGACGTATGTGTATGCATAGGAGCATTTAAGCAAAACAAACCGTAAACTGAGATGCCAGGGGTAAGAAGTATCATTTGGTGTTAGTATGGTGACTTCAAAACATGTGAACTTTGCCCTTGCTCTCTGTATTGGTAGATTTTGTCTTGATTTTAATTTGCATCTTCTCCTCTGCTAACAGATGTTCAATGTCTGAAGTGTGATGGTTTAGTAATCTCCTTGACAATGGCAATTGAAGTCGCAAATAGGGTGTTAGTGATTAACGGTGACTAACAGTTCAAACAGGTTGTAGCTGTCACATGATTTGGGTAGGTTTATCTATTCAAATGGATAAATTAGTTAGACAGAAGGGAAGAATTTGTAGATTCCTACAGAGAAAGAGACATCCTGTACTTAAATGGACTACTCATGAAGTACAGAAGCAAGAGTCTATGGAGTATGGCTTTATATCATTATATACAGGTTCAGGCTCTCGGTCTGTGCATTTTCTTAGCTATTCTTTGTGATACCCCTAAATGTATATCATATATTATAGTATTAATAATAAAAAGAATATTAACATATATATAAAAAAAATCTTAACTAGCTAATGAGTTAATAGAGTTGCCACAATACGCTAATATCTAACATTTTCTCTTTTAGGCTGTACCCCTTTGCATTGGTACTTTTAGAAATCTATTTAGAAAACCAAGGATATTTAAGTTGTAAAGATGATGCTGGTAATATAATTACTCCCTAATGTGTCAGGCGAGTCACAGTTGAGGTGAGAGGTTAATCACCGATAGAAGTTGAAAGTTTTATCGTTTAGGTAAATGACATCGAATAATCTGTAATTCTGTTATCCTGAACGATTTGTTTCGCTTCTGATTGTTAATTTTTTGTCGAGCCGAGAGGAAATTAGAAATTACCCTGGGTCTAAATACTATATTCTTTATTCCATACTTTTGTTGTTATAATACTCCGTAAAGCCAATAATATGTTGCTTTGACATAAATATGGATTAATTCTGGTTTTTGCAGCTCAGAGCACAGCATGCATAAGGAATTTCCTGGAAAGACAGTTTTCATTGGAAAAATGAGTTTTGTAGGTTATGCACCTATTCTGTTCTTCATAATAATTATCACCACCTTGATTTTCATCGCAACAATACTTCATGGTAGGTGATTCGACATGATTTCTGGAATATTCATAAATTTACATTAAGTTATGCTGACATTCTGATCATGACTGCCTCTTTCATTTTTGCCAGCTCTCAATCTTCCAAAAGTAACTGCTGTAGTTGGACTTTGGGGCTGGACTGCTGTTTTAGTATCTTTTGGTGCAGTGTTTATGTTAATCCATTGCAGCAGGTACAATTTAATCATCAAACTATATAATTGGAGTATTAGACAATTGTACATTCTTTTTCTGTATAAATTATGTTTACTAATTTGAGGTGTTCATGTTTCAACCTTACATTTCTTACTATCCCTGCTATTTCTTTCGGCAAGTTAAATAAGTCTTTCTAATGCAATGCACAATGATATGTTACTTCAAAAACCAGGGATCCCGCTCATCGCCATCTGCTGTTAATATTGATGCCGCTACTGCTGCACTTGAGGGACTGCGGCAGGTTGAAGCTAAATATCCAGCAGCTAAATATCCAGCATGACGAATCTGCCATTACTGATATGAGCTCCATTGTTCACTAGATTTTTCTTTTTTTTTTAACATTATTTACTAGAATTTATGTTGTTCCTTGTTATTGTGAGATATTGATTTTATGAAACTTGTTGATATTCGTGGTTTATTTCGATTAAAGTAATTTGACTTCTTAGTACAACTTTTGTTGGGATATTTGTGTGATTGGAGTTGGCATATAAATTTCTATTTATGTTGTGCATTTTTTTAAATAATTTTTGTTTAAAAAATTAGGATTATTATTTAGAGGGGAAGAAAATTAAAAAAAATAATATATTTTTGCATAGCGTTTCTAGAAGTGCTATGTAAGTATGTATTTTGTACTACAATAGCACTTCAATAAACGCTATACAAGTACATTTACGTTTAGGAAGCACTTGCTTAGATAGCACTTCTGATAATGCTATCTAAGAGGTTCACTTGCAGAATGGCGAAAAAAACGCTATCTAAGTGATCCTCACTTCAATAGCGACTCCTTAGATAGCGTTTAAAAACGCTATGTAAGAGCTAAAAAAAACGCTCTGTAAGTACAAATTTGTAGTAGTGCTAGCATCATACTCCTGGTCATCATACTCATGGTCTTGCTTTCGCTTCTTGGAGTCGTTGTTACCCTTGCCATTACCTCCGACGGCTTCTTTCTTCATGCTATCCTCAGCTTTGATATACTTGTCAGCTCTTCGTTGAAGCTCGGCCATGTTTTCAGGAGGATGCTTTGCCAATGACCTTTTAAAGAATTCATCAGTAGTTCCATGTTCCAAGGCTACCATGGCCACCTTGTTTTCCAAGTCAGTGATGTTCAATGTCTCCTTAGTGAACCTCTTGAGGTAGTCTCTCAAGTTTTCATTCTTCCCTTGCACCACGTACATGAGAGATGCGGAACTTTTTTCATGAACTCTCCCGTTGATGAACTGGCTAACAAAAGTGGCGTTCAACTCCTTAAAAGAGCCAATTGAATTCGCAGGTAGGCGGCTATACCATCTTTGAGCCATGCCCGACAGAGTTTGAGGGAATGCCCTACACTTCAAGGCGTCACTTGCAGGCTGCAACAGCAGTGCGTTTGAGAACGTCCTAACATGATTTGCGGGATCACCTGTTCCATCATAAGCCTTGATTGTCGGCATCTTGAACTTCCTAGAGATGTGAGCATTCATTACCTCCTCGGTAAACGGGGGTGTGGGATCATTAGGATCCCCAAGCGGCATCAGATCCTTGGGGTTGCTCTTGGGGGTTTCCACCCTTGTTGTTCTTCCTGTTGGGGCGTCAGCCCTTCTTTGCCTTCTCGAAGACCTTTCTAAGTCTATAATGGGAATCGGTCCTGAGGTTGGAGGAGGTTGAGTTTGATTCGATCTAGCTTGTTCTCTTGCAATATCTTCCTTTATCCTTAAAATCTCAGCTTCATGAGCCTTGATTCTCTCAGCAGCTGTCAAAGGAGGTCCATCATGGATGGTTTGAGTTCTCCTTCGAGGTTCTCTTCTAACACGTCGCCTCCTCGGGGCTTCATCTCGATCATCGTCATCAAATGACGAGTCATCGGTATAGGGACCAGAGTAGTCGTCATACTCTTGATCTCGTATCTGTAATACGTGACCGCTTGGTCCAGGGTCCCTTTGTTGAGGGGGATAGTTAGGCAGTCCATACATCAGATTGGTACTCAAAGGGAGCACAGTGGTGGAGATATGTCTCTCAAAGAGTGGACGATTGGTTAAAGGAGAGATCACCATCTGAAGAGAGGTGGTTTCTTGACTTGGCTGGATGACTACAAGTAACGTACTCTCAACATGGGGATTCGTCCCTATAGGCTGAGAAACTTGAGGCTGAGTGATCACCCCTATCGTTAGGGGTACCTGTTAGTAGCGGGAGGAGCAGAGCTGAGGGGTATGGCCTCGGTAGAGGTCGTTGATGTTCTTCGTGTTTAAACCATGGTTGATGTTTTCTTCCCACAGACGGCGCCAAATGTTGTGGAATAAAAACTAGGTTATTAGATTGCGGCTAGGGTTTGTTGTATTTAATGCTAGGGTGCGTGAGCTTCGTGCTTTAATGGCTGCTCTCGTGCTCGTGGCTGAATCTGCCCTCACAAGATGCCTACGTACTTTGATGAATATCAAAGATCAAGCCAAAAAACGTAGTTCTGAGAATGAGGGGTCAGACCCTTTATATAAGCTGAGAAGCCCTAGAATCGTGGTAGAATTAGGTGACTTGGTGGGCAAGTCACCGCCTTAAGGAAGGTTCTAGACTCCTTCCTTGTAGGAATCAGTTTCCTTGTTGAAGTAGGTGCCTTGGAGGCTAAGTCAGGCAGGAGTAATATCCTTATTTGACTCTTATTGCTGAGCTGGTTATTACCCTTAAAATTAATTACGAAATTAATAGTATAAATAGGGTTTGGGCCCATTTAATGGGCCCCACGTTTTGACCATATTGGGCCTAATTAATGCCACATTAAATATGTTTTCAGGGCTTATTTTTAACCCATATCAACTATACAAAATATAGCAAATTAATTAGCGAATTAAGAAATATATGAAGTTTTGAAAGGAAATTTGAAACATTTATATATATAGAGTAAGGATCTAGGAAAAACCTTATTTGATGGAAAACTTAGAGAACTAAATCTACACCATTCATTACTATAATATAGAATCTGACTATATTGACAAATACAAATACAAATAAGGTAATTATCTCATTAAAATACATTTAAGATTTAAGTCAATATTCAATAATGGAAACTGTATAATGGCATTTAATTCAAGATATACTCTAATTTCAATGAGATCTTGTTGCCTATTTTCAATTTATAAAATGTTTCTACAAAGTTTCTATCAAATATTTCATTAATTTTTTATTCTTGTAGATAATTTTGTAACTATTATTAATAAGATTTAATATAATTATATTTGTTAAATAATAAAATTAGATTTCTATTAGGTGTTCTACTAGGTGTTGTCAATCTTTAGCTAAAATTATATTCTAGTAGGTGTTCGATTAGATGTTCTATATATTCAATCAAAATTGTATTAAATATGTCACTATTATTTTCATAACAAAATTTATTCTTCAATTATTTTTTTTAACAAGATTTAATATAATTAATTTTTCTAAATAATAAAATTATAATTCTAACAAGTATTCAACTAATTACATTAGGTGTTCTACTTGGTGTTCTACTAATTACATGTGTTCTACTAGGTGTTCTACTAAGTGTTCTACTAATTACATGTGTTCTGCTAGGTGTTCTACTAATTTCTTGTGTTATACTAATTACATGTGTTCTACTAGGTGTTCTACTAATTAGGTGTTCTACTAATTACATGTAATTACATGTGTTCTGCTAGGTGTTCTATTAGGTGTTCTAGGTATTCTACTAATTACATGTGTTCTACTAATTACATGTGTTCTACTAGATGTTATACTAATTACATGTGTTCTAATTATATGTGTTCAAAGGAAGTTTTTATATTAAGTTACATATCCTTTATAGTAATTACATGAATATAAATATGTCACCATTATTTTTAGAATAAAATTTATTCTTCAATTATTTTTTTAATAAGATTTAATATAATTAATTTTTTTAATAATAAAATTATAATTCTAACAAGTATTCTACTAATTACATTAGGTGTTCTACTAGGTGTTCTACTAATTACATGTGTTCAACTAGGTGTTCTACTAAGTTTTCTACTAATTACATGTGTTCTGCTAGGTGTTCTATTAGGTGTTCTAGGTATTCTACTAATTACATGTGTTTTACTAATTACATGTGTTCTACTAGGTGTTCTACTAATTACATGTGTTCCAAGGAAGGTTTTATATAAAGTTACATATCTTTTATAGTAATTACATGAATATAAATATGTCACTATTATTTTTAGAATAAAATTTATTCTTCAATTATTTTTTAACAAGATTTAATATAATTAATTTTTTTTTAAATAATAAAATTATAATTCTAACAAGTATTCTACCAATTACATTAGGTGTTCTACTAATTACATGTGTTCTACTAGGTGTTCTACTAAGTGTTCTACTAATTACATGTGCTCTGCTAGGTGTTCTACTAATTTCGTGTGTTCTACTAATTACATGTGTTCTACTAGGTGTTCTACTAATTAGGTGTTCTACTAATTACATGTAATTACATGTGTTCTGCTAGGTGTTCTAGTTATTCTACTAATTACATGTGTTCTACTAGGTGTTCTACTAATTGCATGTGTTCTAATTACATGTGTTCAAAGGAAGTTTTTATATTAAGTTACATATCTTTTATACTCCATCAGTCCCGACCATTTCTTAACATTTCAAAATAGGGTGTTCGGCACGCATTTTAAGGTAAATTTTAAGGATATTTGCATAACTTATTTTTGAAATTTTCTTTTTTTGTATAAAAATAGAACAATCTTATTTTTATACAAAAAAAGAAAATTTCAAAAATAAGTTATGGAACTATCCTTAAAATTTACCTTAAAATGCGTGCTAGAAAGTAACAAAAAAAAGTGTTAAGAATTGGGTGGGACGGAGCGAGCAGTAATTACATGAATATAAATAAATTTGGTTTCCTTAAAAAAAAGATTAGATATTCCATGCAATTATATATGGAAAGATTTTGAATTTATTGAAAAATAGATAAGAACAATCTTGTTAAAATTGGCAAGTAGAATTTAGGAAATATTTCAAATCTGCATTCATTAATGAATAATTTGGTTTACTTTTATATGGTTTTTATTAGATTCTAGCATATTTGATGAAATAGCATGAACCGTCAGATTGATATAAAATCAATGGATGAGAAAAGTTTCTTGGTTCTCTCCAAAAAATAGTTTTCTCTTGAGCAACTCTATATGAGTAAGGATCTAGGGAAAACCTCGTTTAATGGAAAACTTAGAAAACTAAATCGAAATATAGCATATATGGTATGCAAACTAATCGTTGGGAGATGAAGAAAAATGTGGTGAAATTAGATTTAAAAAAAATATCACCGATTGACGGGAAAAATCAAATTAAAAATGGAGGGAATTAGGTGTGATTCTGTGTGTGAGGGTGTATTTGATTAGTGTGTGGGTGCCCCTGGCGGGGCCATTAATCTTAATACATCTAATGGCTAGGATTAGTAGCTTAGTTTTATTCAAAAAATAAGTTCTCTTTTGAGCACTTGCCTATATTATATGTATATATATATATATATAATAGAGCAAATGGGAGGGTTCATAAGCAAATTTATTCATATAAAAAGTATTATTTACCCCTACTAATTATATCTATGTTATATTTCCGGGGGCTATTTAGGTATTGCAACACTAACATATTTATTACATAATAATAAATGATATGAACTAATATGCATTTATTATTATATAATTAATACTTGTATGTATCTCTGTATCCATCCATGTTAACTCTATATATTTATATTTCGAAATACGATTTTGATCTTAACATTGACCAATTTATTACATATCGTTCAAGTTTGCTTTAACAAAACAAAACATAGCGTAAAATATAAAATACATTTAATTTAACCAGAATTATAATTTGCATGTTACGATCGGGTATTGCATAAATTTTATTTACTCATAACAATTGCTGCGAAGATATGAATAATCGAAGATATCAACAATCCAATCCTACGTAATTACGAATAATTCATAAATATTTGTAATATAGAGCATGTCCGTGCTGATTCAAAATAACGAAATGTAACAAATATTATAAATATAATTATTTATATTTTAATTGCTCGATTTTAAAATAAAATATTACAAATAATGTTATGAGTAAAAGAGGATTATACAAAGTACATTTTTCTTCTTTAAATACATGAGTAGCACTCTAGAAAGAATCATATATCTTACATAGAGAACCGTGAAGAACCATCTATTTTTTTTATTATATAACAAAACCATTTTTTTAAATTTTTTTCCATCACAATGTATTGATTCTTTAATAAAATAATTTTGGTCAATCTACAAAGCTAGTTTATCTTAGGACGGAGGATTACTTTTAGTTACTTATGTTTGCCTCCAAAATTTAGCTTAAAAGATGCCTAGTTAAAACAGAGTAATAATAACTCTAAAACAAACCTGATATATGAGTACAGAACATCTCTGCATCCCTCTCCTCAATCTCTGTAAGTCTTTAAAATCTATCAAACAAGTTCATGCTCTTGCCTATAAAACTGGCCTTAAAAACGACCCATTAATCGCCGGAAAATTTCTTCTCCACTGTGCAGTATTGATCACCGATGCTCTCGAATACGCACACCGTCTGTTTCTTGATTTCCCTGAACCAGATGTGTTCATGTACAATACCCTTATTCGTGGCTTCTCTGTATCTAATTTTAGGCACAAGGCTTTTAGTACATTTGTGGAAATGTGTCGAAATTCGAACCCTGATAGCTATTCTTTTGCTTTTATTCTCAAAGCGGCAGCTCTTTCGAGGTGTTTCAGGAGTGGTATTCAGTTGCATTGTTTAGGTGTGAAGTATGGGCTTGATACCCATTTGTTTGTTGGGACTACATTGGTGAGCATGTATGCGGAATGTGGGGGTTTGAGGTTTGCACGGAAGGTGTTTGATGAAATGCCTGAGAGAAATGTTGTGGCGTGGAATGCGATGGTTACTGGGTTTTTTAGGTGCGGTGATATGAAGGGTGCGGATGAAATTTTTGGGTTGATGCCGATGAGGGATTTGAATTCTTGGAATGTGATGCTTGCGGGGTATGTGAGGGCGGGGGAGGTGGAGGTTGCGGAGAAGTTTTTTTTGAAGATTCCGGATAAGGATGGTGTTTCTTGGAGTACTATGATTGTTGGGTTTGCTCAGAATTGTTGTTTTGATGAGGCTTTTGGTTATTTTAGAGAGATGCTACGAATTGGAATGATACCGAATGAGGTGAGTTTGACTGGAGTTCTGTCTGCATGCTCACAAGCTGGAGCATTTGAGTTTGCAAAAATCTTACATGCATTTATGGAGAAATCGGGGTTGGTTTGGATTAGTTCTGTGAATAATGCTCTATTGGATACTTACTCTAGATGTGGTAATGTGTGCATGGCACTTTTGATCTTTGAAAGAATGCAGGGAGAAAAGAGTGTGATTTCGTGGACATCAATGATTGCTGGATTAGCAATGCAAGGGTATGCTGAGAAGGCAATGGCTCTTTTCATGGAGATGGAAGCGTCTGGACTAAGGCCTGATGGCATTACTTTCATTTCTATCCTTTATGCATGTAGTCATGCTGGGTTGATTGAAGAAGGATGTAGATACTTTTCTGAGATGAAAGAAAAATATGGCATAGAACCTGCAATTGAGCATTATGGTTGTATGGTTGATTTATATGGTCGTGCTGGACAATTGCACAGGGCATACGATTTCATATTAAAAATGCCAATACCTCCGAATCCCATTATTTGGAGGACTCTTCTTGGGGCTTGCAGCATTCATGGTAACATTGAATTAGCTGAGCAGGTGAGGAAAAGGTTATTTGAGATGGATCCAAACAATTCTGGTGACCATGTTTTGTTGTCAAATATATATGCCGTTGCCGGTAACTGGAAGGATGTCGCCAGTGTGAGAAACTCAATGACAAGTCATAAGTTAAATAAAACTCCAGGTTGGAGCATGATAGAAGTTGACAAGGTTATGTACAGTTTTGTGGCAGGTGAAAAGCGAAATAAGATCACAGGAGAGGTTTATGATAAGCTTGAGGAGATTATGTTGAAGTTAAAAGTAGGAGGATACGTACCAGAGTCTGGAGGTGTTTTGCGATGTGGATGATGAAGAAAAGGAAGATGCGGTGTCTAAGCACAGTGAGAAGCTTGCTGTTGCATTTGGGATGACAAGGTTGTGTAAAGGGAGAGTGCTGAGAATTGTTAAGAACTTAAGGGTGTGTACGGATTGTCATACGGTGATGAAGTTGATATCCAAGGTTTATGAATTGGAGATAGTGCTGAGAGATAGAAGTCGTTTCCATTCTTTTAAAGATGGTTTGTGTTCGTGTAAAAACTACTGGTGATCGAGAATTGATAGGTTTGGAATGTCACATAGTAAAGAAACTAGACCACCACTGGTGAAAGATTGTATTGGTGGCGAGGAGAAATAGAAGGTAGTATCATCCTTCTTAAGAGGATTTCAGATCTGCAGAGGATGAATATAATAATTGATGGATAATGGTCACTTAGAAATGAAAAAGAATCATCGCAAGTGCTGCGAGGATCATGGAAAGCAAATCACTAAGCTAAGTGATGAGTAAAATCCACTCGAGTAAATGAGATAGGCACGGCTAAGGAAGTCTCTGAAGCAATGGATGACTCCTCAATTCTGGTAAGGCAGTACTGACATCCTGGATCGTAGCATTGTACTTACTCTATAGTTTCCCTTTATAAAAGTCTGACTTAACGTTTCCTTGCCTCACTTTGACTTCCAGGATAAACTAATGTACTTGTCACCAAATATTATTGTCACAACTATTGTAGAGTTTAGATTTGGCTACCGACAACTAATTAACAACTTTGTCAACTTTATATGGTGAGGTAGTTTATAATAGATGGAAATTCTCAGTAGCATCATCTTGCTATTGACTTTTATTTATGATGCTGGTTTCTTTTTTCTTCTTATTTGTGATACCTTTGTTCTTGTGGTTTTGTGTTTGCAGTACTCTTAGGGTACTTAAACACTATTAAAACGTAAAAATATTACAAAATGCATTGACACCACTAGGAAAAGTCAAGAGCATGATGGTACTATTGAGAATATCCCTTTTCTCAATTAGTGGCAGTTATGTTTCTACATGTAATTTTTAGTACATAGTATTTGAATTGAAGGCATACAGTTGAGTAAGGAAAAAGGACAACAAATCTTAATGTAAAAGGGGTATGGATGTCATTTGAGCATATTTTAATGTTTTACTAATGTTTAAGTAACAGGGAATACTGTATATACAAAACCATAAGTACAAGGGTACCAAAATAGTGGCAACAGTTTTGGCAGAAGTCAATAGTACGATGGTACTTTTGAGAATATCCTACAATAAATAATCGTTTGTGTGATTTCAGTAGAACTACACTAAGGAATTATGTGATATCTTCCTATTGTCATTGTCATGATATTACATGACAGAATAACTGATGTTCAGTGCGTTAGCATGGATATAAAAATTTTAGTGATATAAAATTTTACTCAACACACTTTCATGAATAGGTTTGGATACATTATGTCAATAGCAAATTATGTGAAAATAGGATTGAAACATGATGTTTCAACATTATTTGATTAGCCAAAAAAAAAAAAAATTATTGACAAATTATATTAAAATTCATTGTGATGAAATATAAAAGCTTGTATCATTGTTGCCAAGAGGATTTTTGATCTGCATAAGATTATATTATTGATAGCTGGTGGCTTATGGCTTGTATCATGTAGGTATGAAATGGAATAATCAGAAAATGCTTTGAGGACCCAGGAAAGCAAAGCACTGAGCATAGTAGGGAATAAAATTCTCTCATTGAGTAAATGATATAGGCACACTTAAAGAAGTCTCTGAGGCAATGGACAGCTCTTCTCAATCCTGGTAAGGCATTACTGAATACTGGCATCTTAGATTAATGTGCCATACTTTCAATGTTATTACCCTATAAAAGAGTGCGATTCAATACACATTCTCTTGCCTCGCCTTGACTTCCAGGATAAACTAACATATTTGTCATACCAAATTTTAAGATGTCACAACTTTTGAAGAGTTGAGGTTTAGCTTAGATAGTTAATTTAGGGAATTTAGTGAGGCAATGTTAAATGATTGGTTTTTGGTAAATAATCTAGAGTTAATTGCATTTTACACCCTCTAACTTTCGTTCAAAAACAAAATTATACAACCATTTTGCGAAAATCAGTTCACTACCCTTAACTTTCAAAATCATATGCAACATGCACCCCTTTCACGTTTTTCCATTAAAAAAATTGGTTATCATTAACATTATGAGGGGTAAAATTGGAATTTCAGCATATCATTTAAATGATTTTAATGTTAAAATTTTCAAATTATACTAAAAGCTAGAATTTGAAATCGTAAAAAAATTTAATTTCAATTGTTTTAAATTTTACTGATATCAATTTTTGAAAATTGAAAATTATAAATTATATTCTATGATAAATTTTATGATTAACTATGATTATATGTATTTAAATATAAATTTCGCTTGATAAATATTTTTAAATTATTTAGCGTGATGATTATTTAATTGCATTAATAACAAATAGATTCTATATTAATTGTTTAATATAATTTTTCATGTAAAAAATGCATTAATATAAAATTTTTAGTTAATTTGAAATTTATTTATTTATATTTTTGTTCAAATTCCAATTTTACCCCTCCAAATATTAAAGGAAGTGAACATTT
This sequence comes from Kitagawia praeruptora, assembly GCA_037693485.1. Lineage (NCBI taxonomy): Eukaryota > Viridiplantae > Streptophyta > Magnoliopsida > Apiales > Apiaceae > Kitagawia > Kitagawia praeruptora. Next base: position 125,855,045 of record CM075350.1, read on the forward strand.
TTAATAAAAAATTGTCAAAGGGGTGCAAGTTGCATTCGATATTCAAAGTTAAGGGTAGTGAATTGCTTTTGGCAAAATGGTTGTATAGTTTTGTTTTTGAACGAAAGTTGGAGGGTGCAAAATGCAATTAACTCAATAATCTATAACTAAAGTTTTGCTATTGGTTGGTTGAATGAATTTGATATTTTTTAAACATTGATTTTGTTAACAAATTGGATTGTTTGAATGAAATATTTGATTATGTAACATATGAAATTGGTTGCTATTGGTTCGAGATATAAGTAACAAATTTATGAATTAAATTCTATAGCGGAACTAGAATATATGTGTTTAATGAAATAATTGGTTTAATGACATAAGTAATAATGATGAATGTATTAGTTGATATAGATGAATAAAAAATTTATATATTAATAGTGATGAATTTAATTGGTGAACGTAAAATTAAAAGAATAGTTTTATAGATTCCGTGGTTTTCATTATTATCTTATAAGCACAAAAGCATAACTCTCTCTAATTACAAGTTACGTGGTGTACATACAATCTATATATTTTAAAATTTTGAATTTAAAATAAAAATTGCTTGAGCAATATTTTATGTACAACCTTAAGGGAAAAAAATTGTGGTTAAAATACGACTCATGACACGCGATATATATATATATGCTTTTACCTAGTGTATCGTAAATACTTTCTACTTTTTTTTTTAGGGATAAATAATTTCTACTTAATAAGTATATTAAAATTATTTTTAGTTAGTTGATAAATTTATTGAATATATGAAATGAATGAATTTGTGTCCGGTTGGCTTATTAAAGATGTAGCTTTTAGGAATTAATTTTCGTTGACAAAGTAAATTGTGAAGGTATAAATAAGATCCTGGATTTTGTGGTTAAAATTATTATTCATTTTCTTTGAGATAGTTATTACGTAAATGATAATTGGTTCTTAGCTGGTATTAAGGAATAGTTTTATAGAAACATGATACTGTCAAGTATTGTTAATAGCTTTAAACACCTAAAATGACCTTTTCTAATTATACATTGAGAATTAAGTGTTGTATGTGTGATTGTTTTTTTCTAAAATTTGAGTGCTTATGTTGGATTATGCATGGAGATAATGGCACCTAAATCCATGTTAAGGAAAAAAAATTTAATGTAAAAAATAATCACTATTAAAGTAAATGACTTTTTTCGGCAAGTATTGCTAAAGTTGACTCCAGCTAAGTGCTTATGTTGGATCATGCATGGAGATTGTGGCACCTAAATCCATGTTAAGTTAAAATGTTCAATTTGAAAAGTAATCACTATTAAAGTAAATAACGTATGCCAGCGATTATCGCTAAAGTTGACTCTAGATTTTTCTGCTGATTTTTATTCAATAACAGTAATTAATTCTAGTGTATCGTAAATAATTTCTACTTTTTTTAGGGATAAATAATATCTACTTAATAAGTATATTAAAAATATTTTTAGTTACTTGATAAATTTATTGTATATATGAAATGAATGAATTTGTGTCCGAGTTTGGTGGTGGTTGGCTTATTAAAGATGTAGCTTTTACCAATTAATTTTCGTTGACAAAGTAAATTGTGAAGGTATAAATAAGATCCTGGATTTTGTGGTTAAGATTATTATTAATTTTCTTTGAGATAGTTATTACGTAAATGATAATTGGTACTTACTGGTATTAAGAAATAGTTTTATAGAAACACGATACTGTCAAGTATTGTTAATAGCTTTAAACACCTAAAAAGGCCTTGTCTAATTATACATTGAGAAATAAGTGTTCTGCGTGTGATTGTTTTTTTTTCTAAAATTTGAGTGCTTATATTTGATTATGCATGGTGATATTGGCACCTAAATCCATGTTAAGGAAAAAAAATTTAATGTAAAAAATAATCACTTTTAAAGTAAATGACTTTTTTTGACGAGTATTGCTAAAGTTGACTCCAGCTAAGTGCTTATGTTGGATTATGCATGGAGATATTAGCACCTGAATCCATGTTAAGGTAAAATGTTCAATTTAAAAAGTAATCACTATTAAAGTAAATTACATTTTCCAGCGAGTATCGAGTAAATTACGTTTGCCAACGGGTAATTATACATTGAGAAATAAGTGTTGTACGTGTGCTTTTTTTTTTTTTCTAAATTATGAGTGCTTATGTTGGATTATGCACGGAGATAATAGCACCTAAATCCATGTTAAGGAAAAAAAATTAATGTAAAAAATAATAACTATTAAAGTAAATGACTTTTTTCGGCGAGTATTGCTAAAGTTGACTCCATCAAGTGCTTATGTTGGATTATGCATGGAGATTGTGGCACCTAAATCCATGTTAAGTTAAAATGTTCAATTTAAAAAGTAATCACTATTAAAGTAAATAACGTATGCCAGAGAGTATCGCTAAAGTTGACTCTAGATTTTTCTGTTGATTTTTATTCAATTACAATAATTAATTCTAGAGATAAGTTCAAAACTACCCATGTCAACTATTGGGCTTTTAAAAATATATAGCCCAACTTTCTAAAATTACCATCCATACTTTTCTTAATTTTAAAAATACGTTTTGCAACCTCATTTGCAACTTAAGGGCGGCGTCAGCCGTGTGAGTTGCAAATGAGGTTGCAAAAGTTGCAAAGGTTGCAACTGAAAACTGGAAGTTGCAAATGAGGTTGCAACTGAAAACTGGAAGTTGCAAATGAGGTTGCAAAAGTTGCAAATGAGGTTGCAAATGTTGCAAAAGTTGCAACTGAAAACTGGAGGTTGCAAAAGTTGCAAAGGTTGGAAATTCGTGTGCTCCCCTACGCAACCTCATATGCAACCTTATATGCAACCGAAAACTGGAAGTTCAAGTTCCAGTTTTCAGTTATCATTTTCGACCTTTTTTTTTTGAAATCTATTATAAATATATATATATATATATGTATATAATAGATTTCAAAAAAGAGGTCGAAAATGATAAATGAAAACTGGAACTTGCAATTGGAAATTCGTCTGCTCGCCTATATAGCATATAAGGTTGCATATGAGGTTGCGGATGCAACCGAAAACTGGAAGTTCAAGTTCCAGTTTTCAGTTGTCATTTTCGACCTCTTTTTTGAAATCTATTATATATATATAATAGATTTCAAAAAAGAGGTCGAAAATGACAACTGAAAACTGGAACTTACAATCAGAAATTCGTCTGCTCCCATATATAGCATCGAAGTTGCAACTTTTGCAACTTCCAGTTTTCAGTTGCAACCTCATTTGCAACTTCCAATTTTCAGTTGCAACATCATTTGCAACTCACACGGCTGGCGCCGCTCTGAAGTTGCAAATGAGGTTGCAAAGGTTGCAAAACGTATTTTTAGAAAAATGAAAAGTTAAAAACAAAGTTGGTAGTATTTTTGTAAAAGTTAAAGTATTTAATTGAAATAGGAAGTTAATGATAGTAAAAACGTAAAAGAAAGTTAAAAACATATATATTTTTGTAAATATCCCTTAATTCTAGTGTATCGTAAATAATTTCTACTTTTTTTTGGGATAAATAATTTCTACTTAATAAGTATATTAAAAATATTTTTAGTTAGTTGATAAATTTATTGTATATATGAAATGAATGAATTTGTGTCCAAGTTTGGTGGTGGTTGGCTTATTAAAGATGTAGCTTTTACGAATTAATTTTCGTTGACAAAGTAAATTGTGAAGGTATAAATAAGATCCTGCATTTTGTGGTTAAGATTATTATTAATTTTCTTTGAGATAGTTATTACGTAAATGATAATTGGTTCTTAGCTGGTATTAAGGAATAGTTTTATAGAAACAAGATACCGTCAAGTATTGTTAATAGCTTTAAACACCTAAAAAGACCTTTTTCTAATTATACATTGAGAAATAAGTGTTGTACGTGTGATTGTTTTTTTCTAAAATTTGAGTGCTTATTTTTTATTATGCATGGACATATTAGCACCTAAATCCATGTTAAGGAAAAAAAAAATTTAATGTAAAAAATAATCACTTTTTAAGTAAATGACTTTTTTCGACGAGTATTGCTAAAGTTGACTCCACCTAAGTGATTGTGTTGGATTATGCATGGAGATATTAGCACCAAAATCCATGTTAAGGTAAAAAGTTCAATTTAAAAAGTAATCACTATTAAAGTAAATTACATTTGCCAGCGAGTATTGAGTAAATTACGTTTGCCAACAAGTAATTATACATTGAGAAATAAGTGTTGTACGTGTGATTTTTTTCTTTCTAAAATTTGAGTGCTTATGTTGGATTATGCACGGAGATAATAGCACCTAAATTCATGTCAAGGAAAAAAATTTAATGTAAAAAATAATCAATATTAAAGTAAATGACTTTTTTCGGCAAGTATTGCTAAAGTTGACTACAGCTAAGTGCTTATGTTGGATTATGCATGGAGATTGTGGCACCTAGATCCATGTTAAGTTAAAAAGTTCAATTTAAAAAGTAATCACTATTAAAGTAAATAACGTATGCCAGCGAGTATCGCTAAAGTTGACTCTAGATTTTTATGTTGATTTTTATTCAATATACAGTAATTAATTCTTCCATTTTTTCCCTATTAATACCCCCCCCCCAACCTTGTAAGCACTTTGCATCAATTGTTTGCTCTACTAACACACAGTGTTCTAAAACAAGGCCGCCTAGCCGCTTAAGCGGTCCGCTTAAGCGTCGAAGGTCCTCCAACCGTTCCGATTTTATGTTAGCCGCTTATTCCCCGATTTTATATAATTATTAAATATATATATACTTATGTATATAAATAATTAAATATATATTATATAATCCGCTTAATTGGTCCGCATTGAAATCCGCTTAAGCCCCCGCCTAGCCGCTTAAGCGCTCGAAGGTCGTCTCGCCGCTTAAAACCGCTTAGCGCTTTTTAGAACACTGCTAACACATACACACAGAGAGACAGACGCCGAGAAAAAAAGGAAGAGAAGGATTACAATGGAGAGACTATCTAGTGAAATGGGAGGAGAGATGAGGAAAGGTCCATGGACTTCCGAAGAGGACCTTGTTTTGTCGTCTTTCGTTCAAGAAAATGGTCCAGGCCACTGGACATCTATTCCAACGATTACTGGTATATATATACACTTAAATATTTTTATTTCATAAACTCAATATTGCTCATTTCATCAGTTGTGTTTCTGTGTGTATATGTCTATGTGCTGGAATTTATACCTGTATATTCATTTGTGTGTTTATCAATTAACCGTTTAATGGATACTATAGGTTTGAACAGATGCGGAAAGAGTTGCAGACTTCGCTGGATGAACCATCTTAGGCCCGGAATCAAGCGGGGCAATTTCACTCCTGAGGAAGATAGAAAAATTGTCCAACTTCAGGCAATTCTGGGCAACAAGTAAAGATTTTTGCATTCATTTGGCGATCTTCTCCCTTGATTCTTTATTTATTTTTTTAAACCCAAGATTCTTAATTTAATTAGGATGATCAATTTATGAAATCTATCAGCCATTTATATAATTAATTGTGAATTTTTGATATGATGGTTTGATGCCTGTTTAATAAAGAATTTAAGATTTTATTTCCATATCTAACTTTGAATTATATCAATATCGCTAATTTCATTTGTGCATATATTTGTAGATGGGCTAGCATAGCTCGCTATCTTCCTGGAAGGACCAACAATGATATCAAAAACTACTGGAATTCGAATTTGAAGGAGGTAGACGAGCCCCACAGTGATGATGGTCGGCACAATGCTGGTAGTAGTGGAAATGCTACCACTGGTGTGCTTGATCAGTACTCTGATTCTAACTCTTCCAAGAGGCGTTGGGAGAAAATGCTGCAGGAAAATGTCCACTTGGCAAGAAAAGCTCTGTCGGATGCGCTCTCTTTTTCCCCACATGCCGCTATTCTGGATCGTGATGATTTATCTCTTTCACCACCAACCTATGCTCCTATTTTGGATGCTAGTCTACCCCTGATTTCACCTGGGCTCAGCTCCCCACTTCCAATGGCAGCACCACAACTGTCGTCGGGATGTATGAGCTTCAAGCCACCTTATGGCTGGAACCAAAATACTAATCAACAGCAGCTGTTGATTCCTACTGACAAACATCAATTTCGCAGCCAAGCAGCAGGTGAAATCACTCGGGCGTCTGCGCCTGGGCTCAGCTCCCCAATTCCAATGGCAGCGCCACTGCTGTCGTCAGAATGTATGAGCTTCAAACCACCTCGTGGCTGGAATCAAAAGACTAGTCACCAACAGCTGATTACTCCTGCAAATGATCATCAGTCGCTCAGCCAAGCAGCATCCCGAATCACTCGGGTATCTAATTGCTCAACAACCACTGAGCCGTATGTTTTTAATTGTGAAAATATAGCGATATGGCTGGAGAGGTGGAATAGGGAGACTTCAAAGGAAAACAAATCTGCTGATTATCCACCTCCGCCTCCTGCTGCAGTTGCTCCTCCAGCTTTTCTTGAAGGGCAACATGAGCATGACAGCCTGCCGCAGCTGAACACATCTATTCCTTATGATCATGCTTCTTGGCCATTTTTCTAAACATTTCAACCTTCAAAGCACCCATACAAATACAGGAGATTCAAACATTTATTTCGCTTCGAAGTGCAGTTTTTATGTGGTGCCATTTCCTTTGGCTTGCTAGATAATGTCCTCAGCTTGTAGCCTATGAAATATTATTTCTTGTATTTGAATCGATTTTTAAGTAATTAAGGACCTCAGTTTAAATTTCAGTTTCATATATGTAACTGTGTTTTTACCAAAAGAATATCAAACTTGCCTTAAGGTGTTATGTTTTTAAGTGCAGCGTTCACCTGATATGACAAAATTTGAAATCTAAACGAATTTATACTTGATCATGAAAAAGTTGCGACACTTCCTGTAGAAATTATTTTTCATAAAATGTAAAAACAGGTTGAATTTGATTGCAGAATTATTTTTGCAAATATTTTCAAAAAATGGTAAAATCGCAAAAAAACTTAGAAAAGTGGTATTTTTGATAATTTTCCTAAATTTTACTCCTTAAATCAATTACTTAATACATTTAAAATTAATTAAAAAAATGACATGGTACACATATCATTTTATATAGAGAAATTTAGTATACTCAACTTTTACAAAATCCAAACATCTATTTTGAATATTCCAAAAAATTTCATTAAAGTTAAAGCATCAACTATTTACAAAATGGAATATTATAATTAGAAGTCCAATCATCAACAACTTCTAATAATCAATTTTTGTAATAAGTGGTGATGTTTTACATGTTCTAGTAAAGGATCTCTTGCAAATCTGCAGAATCAACTATATAGATTTTCTAATAATTGAGCTGACCATCTTTCTTTTACTAATAGAAAAATGAAGGGTATCCCGAATTAGTACCCAAAAAATTTCCCAAATGCAAGTTCCCAAAAAAATTGGGCACCATGCATTCATACCAACCACCCAATAATTTTTTTTTACTATGCCATGTAAGCTTTGCCACATCATTTGGGAGTAATTTTTGGGTACCAATTTGAGCTCTTACTAATCTATACTATCTAATCTATACTATACTATAATAAGCAAACTAGGGGATTGATATGGGCTAAAAATAAGCCATAAATACACATTTAATGTTGCATTAATTAGACTCAGCTTGGTCCAAATATGAAGCCCATTAATAAGGCCTGAAACCCCTAATTAAATATTAATTTCGTAATTAATATTGGAGGTAATAAACAGCTCAGCGATAAGAGTCAAATAAGGATATTACTCCTGCCTGACTTAGCCCCCAAGACACCTAATTCAACAAGGAAACTGACTCCTACAAGGAAGAAGTCTAGAACCTTCCTCAAAGGCGGTGACTTGCCCACCAAGTCACCTAATCCTATCACAATTCTTAGGCTTCTCAGCCTATATAAAGGGTCAGACCCCTCACCCTAAAACTACGTTTTTTTGGCTTGATCTTTGATATACATCAAAGTACGTAGGCATCTTGTGAAGGCAGATTCAGCCACGAGCACGAGAGCAGCCATTAAAACTCGAAGCTCATCATACTTTGTATTTAATACATACAAACCCTAGCCGCAATTTATAAACCCTCAATTTTATTCCACAACATTTGGTGCCGTCTGTGGGAAGACAACATCAACCATGGTTCAAACACGAAGAACAACACCAGTTGTAACTGAGGCCGTACCTCTCAGCTCTGCTCCACCCCTCAGGGAACAGGTGCCCCCAGCATCAAGGGCAATCACCCAGCATCAGGGGCGATCACCCAATCTCAAGTTTCTCAACAATCAGGGGCGATCCCCCATGTTGAGAGTACGTTACCTGTGGTCACCCAAACAAGTCGAGAAACCAACCCTCTTCAGATGGGGGTCTCTCCTCTCTTTGATCCGAATAATCCACCACCAGGGGTACAGATCCACACCACAGATCTCCCATGGAACACTTACCCGATGTATGGTTTGCATAATTACCCACCGGCTACGCAAGGTGCAGGACCAAGTGGTCATGCCTTGCAGATCCGAGAGCGAGAGTATGACGACTACTTTGGCCCCTACACTGACGATTCATCAACTGAGGACGAACCTCCAAGAAGGCGACGTGTTAGTAGAGAACCTCGGGCGAGGACCCAAGGAATCCATGATGGACCTCCACCAACGGCTGAGGAGAGGATAAAGGCTCATGAGGCTGAGATCCAAAGGCTAAAGGATGATATTGCCAGGGAACAGGTAAGGCAAAGTTTGATCCGACCTCCTCCAATCTCAGGGAGGATTCCCATCGTAGATTTGGAAAGGTCCTCTAGAAGAAAGAAAAGGGCTGATGCCTCAATTGGAAAAACCACAAGGGTGGAAACCCCTAGGAGTAACCCCAAATACCTGATGCCGCTTGAAGATCCCGATGATCCTACACCACTGTCTACCGAGGAGGTGATGAATGCTCACATCTCTAGGAAGTTTAAGATACCTACTATAAAGGTTTATTATGGAATGGGCGATCCCGCAAACCATGTGAGAACATTCTCGAACGCACTGTTATTGCAGCCTGCTAGTGACGCTCTAAAGTGTAGGGCGTTCCCTCAAGCCCTGTCGGGTATGGCTCAAAGGTGGTATAGCCGTTTGCCTCCAAATTCGATTGGATATTTCAAGGAGCTGAGCGCTGCTTTCGTCAGCCGATTCATTAGTGGGAGAGCTCATGAGAAGAGCTCTGCTTCTCTTATGAACGTAGTGCAAGGGAAGAGTGGAAACTTGAGGGATTACATCAAGAGATTCACCAAGGAGACATTGGGTATCTCTGATCTAGAGAACAAGATAGCCATGGTGGCCTTACAGCATAGAACGACCTACGAAGTCGTTAGCCAAGCATCCCCCATAGGACATGGCTGAGCTCCAACAAAGGGTTGATAAGTATATTAAAGCTGAGGATAACATGAGCAAGACCAGGACTATGGTGATCAGGAGTATGATGCTAGGGACAAGTATCCCCGAACTAGCGAGGACTCCGACTCTACCCCTAAGAAGAATCAAGGGTCAAGGTTCACTGAGTATGCAAGGTTGAATACTCCTAGGAGTCAAATCTTGTTGGATATTGAGAATGATGAGGATTTATGATGGCCGAAGCCACTCAGGGGTGATCCCGCAAAGAGAAACCGGAATCAATATTGCAGATTCCACAGAGATGTGGGGCATGACACTGACGATTGCAAGCAACTCAAAGATGAGATCGAGTTTTTGATCCGTAGAGGGAAACTGAGCCACTTCACCAAGGGTGAAGAACGTGGTAGTCAGAAAAGAGACTATAACAAAAGGGATGAGGATCAAGACCACAACCCACAGCCCCGAGGGTCAGTAATCAACATGATCTCAGGAGGCCCGACTGCGGCCAGGACAACTAGGAACTCTCGGAAGGCTTATGCCCGAGAGGTGATGCACATCGTGGGAGAGGCCCTGAAGCGTGCAAAATTGAGGTAGTGGTTAGTTTTAATGACTCAGACTTGGAAGGGGTGAAGTTCCCCCAGATGACCCGTTGGTCATAACACCCATGATTGGGAATTCAGAGGTGAAGCGAGTCTTGATAGACAATGGAGCTTCCGTTAACATTTTGTTCTATGATGCGTTTGTGAAGATGGGATGCACTGATTCTCAGTTGACCCCCAATAGCATGCCTATATATGGATTTAATGGAGTAGAATCCAAAGTTGAAGGGAATATTTAGTTGCCTGTAACTATTGGACAGAAGCCCAAGGAGGCCACTCAGATGTTGAACTTCCTGGTAATCAAGGTGGTTTCAACGTACAATGCTATCCTCGGAAGGACTGGACTTCATGCATTCAAGGTTGTTGCCTCAACTTATCATATGAAGATCAAGTTCCCAACCAGGAATGGTGTAGGAGAACATAAAGGTGATCAAAAGATGGCACGGAGCTGTTATGCAACCTCGTTAAAGCCTGATGGAGTCGGGGGGCAGGTTCTTCCGATTAAAGACATGGATGTCCACAGAGATGGAGAACCAGGAAAGGAGCTCGAATGAGGGTCAGGGCCTTCTCAGCCCCGTGGATCCAAAGGATTGGCTCCCAAAACTTCAGGAGGGAGGATACTCGCTCATGAAGCGCATATCCGAAATTGAAGAAAAACTTGGAGATACAATATGTTAGCCAACCCCTAAGGGTTAGAATCCCCTACTTTATTAACGCGAATGATACCCCTAGGAGGAGAAGGGTCGATTTACAAAGGGCTGAGCCCGATGACTCGATGCCTCTAGGAGATCGTGACGATCCAATCTTGTCCTTCACTAAAGAGATAATGAATGCTCATATCTCAAGGAAATCACCCACTATCGAGGTATGTGATGGGGCAGGAGATCTCACTAATCATGTGAGAATATCCTCCAATGCACTACTACTTCTAACCCCTGATAGACGCAGTCAAATATAGGGCGTTCCCTCAAACCCTGGGGGGCATGACACAACGATGGTATATTCGGTTGCTCGCGAACTCAATCAGCTCCTTTAAAGAACTAAGGGCATTTACGCCCCGTTCATTGATAGAAAGTTCAGGAGAAACATTTTACATCCACATGGATGTGCAACAAGGAAAGAATGAATCCTTGAGGGATTACGTGAATCACCATGGAAGCCTTGAAGGTCCCGAACCTAGATGATAGAGTAGCTATCAAGGTAGAGGAAAGTGTAAGGGAAGCCTCAACCCTTGCTGGAGGCAATAGAGGTAATAACAAGAAGCAAAGGTAGTCACGAGTAGGATGTTAAAGATGTGTGTCATTTAATAAGTAAAGACTCTGACTCTAACTAGAAGAAGAGAAATCAAGGACCGAGGTTCACCAGCTATGCACGTTTGAATATTCCCAACACCCAAGTCCTGAAGGACATTGAGAAACACAAGGATCTCTGATGGTCGAAACCATTAAGGGCTGATCCCGGGAAGAAAAACAAGAACTAATGTTGTCAGTTCCATAAAGATTGATCCCAATGTTTTCACGATTGTAGATAGCTAAAACATAAGATCAAGTTTTTGATCTGAAGAACATTATAGGAGAAGCTCTATAACGAGCAAAAACCGAAATGGCATTTGCCTTTGATGATTTTGAAGGGGTCAAGTGCCTCCAAGATGACCCGTTGGTCTTAACACCTGTGATAGGCAACTCATAAGTGAAAGGATTCTCAATTGACCCCCTTCAACATGCCCATCTATGGGTCCAGTGGAGTTGAGTCGGGAGTTGGAGAAAACTATTCTGTTGTCCATGAAAATAGGACGAGAGCCTAGGGAGGCCATGCAGATGTTGAACTCTTTTGATGGTTAAAGAAAATACCGCTTACAATGTTATCCTTAGGAGGACATGCTTGAATACCTTTAAAGTGGTTGCCTCAAGGTAAGACACCTATCAAATTTCCTACAAGGAATGGAGTTGGTGAAGAAAAGGGAGAACAAACAATAACAATGATTTTCTATCCAACCACTTAGAGACCTGATGGAGTCGGGGGGCAGGTCCTTCCGATTGAAGACATGAATGTCCAAGAAGATGAGAAAGAAAGAGGAAATCTCACCGAGGACTTAGTCTCCATTCCCTTAGTTCATGAAGGACCCGAAACGTTACCTAGGCATGGCCGAGTGAACCCTTGAAGGGAAAATTGGATACATTCCTGCAAGAGAACAACATTGTGTTTGCTGGGACAGAGTAACCACAATAAAATCCCAAGCACTCGCTGACTTCGTGGTTGAATACACCATTAACAACCAAGAAGTCGGGGGGAAAGAGATAGTACCTCGAGAAGGAAGTAAGTTTCAGAACAAGAATGACGAGCCTATATCTGACCAGAGCTCTATTTTGATGGAGCATCAAAAACATTTTGATGGAGCATCAAAAACAATATTAAGAGGTGTAGGCCTAGTCTTGAAAAGCCCCGAAGGGTCAAGAGTTAGGTTACAGCACAACCAAATAAGTGTTTAAAGTCCATAAAGGACCTTGGATGTAAGATAAGATGAACAATTAAGCCACATGTGGCTACTTAAGCCATGAAAGGCTAACAACAAACCTTGAATCTCAACCAAGGATCAGGGAATCCAAGGGCATCCTTGATCAAGGTAAAGGAGTCCAAGAAAACCAGGAAGGTCTGATAACTAACTTTGGAATCTTGTATTTATCTTTGGTAATCTCTGAGCAAGCATTAAGTGTCGTCCTCATCAAGGAGGAGAGCAAGGTTCAGAAACCTATCTATTATGTAAGCAAGGTGTCGCATGGAGCTGAGTCAAATTACTCAGCTAACGAAAAATTTGTTTTGGCATTAGAAACAACATCGAGGAAGCTACGACCATACTTCCAAGCAAAAAAAAATTGTAGTCCTGATGGACCAACCATTAAGGAACATAATCCACTGCCCGAAAACCAGTGGTATGCACATCAAGTGGGCAACCGAACTAGGAGAATTCGATGTAAAGTATAAGCCTAGGACGACCATCGAAGCCCAGACTCTAGCTGACCTCGTGGTTGAATATAACATTGACAACCAAGAAGTCGGGGGGCAGGAGGTAATAGACCAGGAAGGTTAGCAAGGTGAGAAGCCTTGGAAGAGAAGAAAGAGTATTGGGTACTCTATTTTGATGGAGCATCAAAAACAAAAACCGGTGGTGCAAGTTTAGTTATGCAAAGCCCCGGTGGGTTTGCACTTGAGTATGCCTTAAAGTTGGACTTCCAAATAACCTATAGTGAGGCAGAGTATGAAGTTCTGATAGCCGGCCTTGGATTGACAAGAGCCCTGAGGGTCAAGAACCTGAAAGCCTATGGAGACTCAAAGTTGGTAGTCTCACAACTAAATGGAGAGTTTGAGGATAGAAAAGAATATGTTCAAATATTCAAGGATACTTCCAGGTCCTGAAGACCCCACCATCAATTCGAAATTGGTAGCACCAGATGATGTAAGCTGAAGGATATACCCTAAAGCTCATCTTGAGACTGGTTGGCCCCCTGATAATGTCTTGAAGGTACAGAAATTGTTAATGAGAGTGTTGAGATAAGAGGTCCTTTACAATTCCACACTTTAGGTCTTGAACTTCAAATCTCAAAATCAAGCCTTGATGACCAACAAGGTTATCTGCCTCCAAACGAACCTGATAAGAGGCATCAGGCTACTTAAAACCTAGTCAAGGTTCTACAAGCATAAGAAGAAGGTTGGAAACCTAGAAGTAAGATAGAGGATTGACAACCAGCCAAGGCACACCAGACTTAAAGTTGAGTGCTTAGTGGCAAGAGAACTTCTTGAGCGATCAACCGAGAAGCAAGACCTCCACTATATGAAGCAAGGGGGGCAAGAACTAAGGGACTCCATTATTTCTACATTTTAGAAGGAGAGTTAAAGGTTGAATGTTTGATAACCAACAACGAACGAGTTCTCCTTTTTAAATCAAGAACAACAAGTAGTAAAAACTATGAAAGCCACGGTGCTAAACAAGGTTTCCAAGAACTCTAGCTTGATTCCAATGCAAAGAATTTGGGCTAAAAAACAAGGAACTCAGGAACTTAAGAAATTTCATTAGATGTAACCGAGGCCACAAGGCCGAGGCACCTCAAGGAAGCCTCAAGGCCGAGTAGCCCCAACTGAAGTCCCTCGCGAAGGGCAACAGCCGAGCTCGCCTGGCCGAGCACCTCCCGAAAGGCCATAGGCCGAAGTCACACAGTCGAAGACACCTGAAAGCCATTAAGAGGCCCTTATTTCGACCAAAATCCTGGTCAAAATGACCAAGAATCCTAGTCGAAAAATCATTCGACCCAGCGAAAAATTGGTCTTCATTTCGACCAAGATCCTGGTCGAAATGACAAAGAATCCTAATCGAAAATCTTTTCGACCAAGAAGCTGGGAAGACCCTTATTTCGATCAGAATCCTGATATAAGGGTCAGCATTCCTGATCGAAAATCCTGACCTAAGGGTCAACATTCCTGATCTAAAATCCTGATCTAAGGGTCAGCACCCCTGATCGAAAATCCTGACCTAGGGGTCAGGATTCCTGATCGAAAATCCTTTCGACCAAGAAGCTAGGAAGGCCCTTATTTCGATAAGAATCCTGATCTAAGGGTCAGCATTCCTGATCGAAAATCCTGACCTAGGGGTCAGCATCCCTGATTGAAAATCCTGACCTAAGGGTCAGGATTCCTGATCGAAAATCCTTTCGAGCAAAGAAGCTAGGAATGCCCTTATTTCGATCAGAATCATGATCTAAGGATCAACATTCCTGATCGAAAATCCTGATCTAAGGGCCAGCATTCCTGATCGAAAATCCTGATCTAAAATACCACAAATCCTCGTACAAAAAAAAGGGCTATTTAATGAAAATTTTTATGTGCCTAGAGTCATGAATGACCTCAATTTGGGACGAATTTCAAAGATTTGGGAGCCAATGAGGCCAAAAATACGATTTTAAATTACGAGAATATTAGGGCTGAGGACCCCTCTAAAATTACAAAATTATTATTATTATTGTTAAAAATAATAATAAAATCCGGATCGGACTTTATTCGAATGAAATTTTATCCGAGTGGGACACCTTCGATTTAGGGATCGAAATTATACGAGATTCGGACAAAAGAAATATTATTATTGAATAATAATATTCAAAAAAAAAAAATCATTCGACCAAAATCCTGGTCGAAAAAGACCAAGATCCTCATCGAAAAATGCTTCGACCAGCAGCCAAAAGAGGCCTTATTTCGATCAGCTTTGATCGAAAAAAAAAATTCATTCGACCAAAATCCTGGTCGAAAAAGACCAAGATCCTCATCGAAAAATGCTTCGACCAGCAGCAAAAAGAGGCCGTATTTCGATCAGCTTTGATCGAAAATAAAAAATTAAAAAAATTATTATTAATTCGACCAAAATCCTGGTCGAAAAAGACCAAGATTCTGATCGAAAAAAGCTTCGACCAGCAGCTAAAAGAGGCCTTATTTCGACCAGCCTTGATCGAAGGGTGTGAAAAAAAAAAACCGATCACGATTCTGCTCGAATCGACCAGGACTTCTGCTCGACAAAGCCTTCGACCAGTAGAAAATTTGGTCCTTATTTCGACCACAAACCTGGTCGAAATCGACCAGGATAATGTTGATGGCGAAAATGCAAGATGGTCACCAAAGTTTTGAAGATATGGCAAGTTGCCCCTCTGCAAAAATAAATATATATACATATTTATTATTATTACTAAATAATAATATTAAAAATCCAGGTTGGACTTTATTCGAGTGAAATTTTATCCGAGTGGGACACCTCCGATTTGGGGATCGAAATTATCCGAGATTCGGATAAAAGAAATATTATTATTTTACAATAATATTTAAAAAGGAAGAATGCAAAAAAAAAAAAAAAGGTTCGACCAAAATCCTGGTCGAAAAAGACCAGGATCCTGCTCGTGAAAACGTTCGACCAGCACAAATGTTGATGCTTATTTCGACGAGGCCTGGTCGATTTCGACCAGGTTCATATTCTTTTGGAAAAACTGCAGTTTGGTACCCCAAGTTGTGCTAAGTTAACAAGGTGGTCCCTACAGTTTACATATTCACAAAAAAGCCACTATAATTTATAAAATTACAAAAAATACCCGTGGGTACATAAAAATTCCTAAATTATTAGGAATAATTAAGGAAAATACCTGTGGGTACATAAAAATTCCTAAATTATTAGGAATAATTAAGAAAAATACCTGTGGGTACATAAAAATTCCTAAATTATTAGGAATAATTAAGGAAAATACCTGTGGGTACATAAAAATTCCTAAATTATTAGGAATAATTAAGGAAAATACCCGTGGGTACATAAAAATTCTTAAATTATTAGGAATAATCAAGGAAAATACCTGTGGGTACATAAAAATTCCTAAATTATTAGGAATAATTAAGGAAAATACATGTTGGTACATTAAAATTCCTAAATTATTAGGGAAATACCTGTGAGTACGCGGAAATTCCTCATAAATTAGGAAAATTATAGAAATATTTTCTTAAGAAATTGAGAGATACTTTATGTTAACAATGCATAAAAGCTCTATAAAAGTGCCGAAACTGCTAAAAGCAAGCACAAGTTAAAGCCTCGAATAAGGCCAATCGTCGTAAATGTGTAGGTCGCTCCACACTTTACAATAAGACGATACTCGTGAAACACTAGTGTATTGAATCCCCGGTAAGGAAACGAAAATAAACCCCGAGTCTCGAAAAAGACAATTATAACTTCCACGAAAACCTGATCAGTTTTCCTAGAAGTTGGGGGGCAAATGATATGGGCTAAAAATAAGCCCTAAAGACACATTTAATGTTGCATTATGACAAGGCTGTCGCGTGCCTATCAAATAATAATATCTAACAAATCCTTCTAACTATGTAGTAGGGTAAGTCAGAGTCGATCCCACAGAGACAAACGTGTCAATCACCAGTTGTTCTCGATTCAATTCAGCCAAGCAAGTAACACAATAAAATATCAAATATTATTAAACTAATTTTATACTAATGCAATTAATCAATTAACTAAAACTTCCAGAATTAAGTATCCTCACTAGCATGAATTAATGCAATCGTGAATTCCCTCCCCAATCAATCGGATAATACTCAACAGGAAAGGTGCGCCCTATAAATTACCAATAACCTCTCTCGAGTATTAATGGCTTCTCTAAAATACAATCAAGCCTATTCTCATGGTATCATGCAATTTAGAGACATTAATCACGGCACCCTAACTTCCTAACAATCCGTTCTACCTATTCTCATGGAGAAGTTCATGTCCTCATTGGATAAATCACAACCATCTAAATCCAACTCTCGTTGATAAATAGACAATGATTCAAACAATAAACATAATCACGTCTGATTTGTAATTGCTAATTAAAACAACTCAATAAGCAAGAGCAATTAAACAATCAAATTGGGGGAATTGGGAAATTCACACATCAATCATAACTAGGGTTCTACTTAACCCTAGATTAATTATCTACTCATACATAATTAAACTAATAAAGCAAAAGATATAATATGAACACATAATATTATAAAGAATAGAGAAAAACCTTCAATCTCCAAAGAAAAGTGAATAGCTATCTCCAATCTCTCTATACTAGAATATACAAGTTATGTACAATAATTTTTCGATCCCTAAAAAACTATATTTAGATGTGTTTATATAGGCTCTAAAAGTCTTGCCCATCAAGAAAATACCAAAACAGAATTATATTAGAATTTCTGCAAAATACGTTTCCTAAACTGAATCTGTTTTTTAAGGAAAATTCGTATCTGCTTTTCATCAGTATTTCCGAACCTTTCCAGTTGTGATTGGACGTCTGGGCCACTTTAGAATGATAGAGAATCTCGTTATCTTCGCGTGGACTGCTTATGGGCCTCAAACGGACTTCTAGAACTCAAGATATGGCCAAAACAGTGTAGATTGCGCAACCCTTCTCAGAAATCCGAATTTTAATCAATTAATTCTCCAAAAATAATAGAAGCATCCACCTTAATCAACATTCTCGTAAATCTGCACAACTAAGCAAAACACATCAAAACTACATAAACTTGAGTCCAAAACAATCAATTTAAGCCGATATGAAGCGCTCCAAGTAGATATAAATCCACTTATCACACCCCCAAACTTAAACCGATGCTTGTCCTCAAGCATAAACAACTAACTAACTAACTAGCTAACTAATTAGTACCACTTCCGTAGGTGATCACGGTTGCATTTGGCATATGCAACAAGCCCTTTAAACCCCTAGGCAGCCCTAGTGGACGAGTAAGGTCTCGTGAGGGCCTATATCGAATGTACCCACAAAATCTATTTAACCTAATGCAATGCAATGCATGAATGCAACTAATATGAAAATGCAAAGATCCCCTTCAAACTCACCAAAACCAACTAACAAGCAAATATCTCAAAGAATGTAAATAAATCCAAGCAGAGCTCGACTAAGTCCCCGTATACTAACAATGCATGAACAGAAACGTGCGTGTGTGCAATGCTCATCAGAGTACTCCCAACACTAGGTCAAAAATCATACATGTCCTTTGCCAAGACAATCACAGGTTTATAAAAAGAATAGACTGTAGACACTTCATAACTTAGAAACACTTCCATCTTCATTCAAGTTAGCCAGGAATTCATGCTTTATTACTACACTACGACACATAATACATTACACATTACGCATGCTTATTTAACCGTGCAATGAATGAGACCCCAAAAGGCTTATACAATAATACCCATGTGGCGAGTGTTAGGTCAGCAATCCCAAACCACAAGAGCTTTAGGTTACTAGGACTAAGTCCCCTCAGACTTAATTACTCGAGTATTAAAGAGCTCACTCTGGTTAATTCTGCATTTAACAATTAAACTATTGACTTTTTTTTCTTTTTTTCCTTTTTTTTTTCATGCAATCTGGAATGAGCCTTTCTCATTTCCAACCCTAGACTACTCATATAAATATGAGCTGGCTACTAGCCATTTGACACCTAGCCACTCTTCAACAAATATTAACAACTAGCATGAAATCCCTGGTTTCCCCCAAACTTAGACTTTAGTGCTCCTACGCCATCAAGGGAATAACGAAAATTCTAAATATAATCAAGTGATTAAATCTCAAAACTCCAAACAAGCATAACCTCAACCTAGCCCAAAAGCAAACAATGAGACTGTGTAAAAGTTTTGTTCCCGTAACATGCAAGTCAATTCCTAGGAACTATAAATCATCCCTCTACTCGTCATCACCACAATCAATTAAACATCTACCTATCAATCAGAATCAGCTCGTCTTAAGGGATCATGAAATATGCATGCCATGAAAATGCAACTAACATGAACTCACATGGTATACGAACATAAAAACAGAATGTCCTATATGAAACAAACGTAGATAATACAAACATACAATCATGCATGAACTACCACTACTATGCAAAACATGATATCCTATATGAACAAATAATACAACATCAAGTACAACTACTAATCCCTCAAACCAGCCCCAAACTTAAAATATTCAATGTCCGCATTGAATGGAAGTAAATACAAGAGATAGCAAAAAACATACCTAAACATCTGAATTGTCACCCTCCTCGGTTGAATCAGGCGGTGGATACGGCGTACAAGCTCCATAGACCGACCACTTCCCACATAACAAGAATTCTACAAAACCCATAATTTACAAGAACACAAATTCGTAATAAAAATAAGATTAGAGAAAAAGATTTACCCAATACGAATCGAAGAGGTGAACTTGCAATTAATTCCTCTTTAGAATTGAATTTTTAGATTTAAATAAATAGAAGAGGAATTGGATTTTTATGTATAGGTGGGTATATATATAATGGAGTGAAAGGATGAAAATAAAAATTTGAATGTGTGATGTAGGCTAGAAATAGGATTTATGGAATAAAATAAAATAAAATAAATAATAATAATAATAATAATAATAAATAATAATAATAAATATCAATTAGAATAGATACAGGTTTAGAATTTAGAAATAAGAAAAGAATTAGGTGGAGAGATCATTAAATAGGGGTATAAAGATTTTTTTTTTTTTTATATATATGAACACAACAACACGCTGAAACCAAACTGACCACCCTGATCAACGCGCAAACTGCGCGCGTACAGAGCAAACTGCTCAAAGATCAGTTGCGCATGAGCAACTTGCGCGACAAGGGGGCAACTTGCGCCAGGGACAGTAACGCATGAGAAAGTTGCGTTATACAGCCGTAACCTGCTCTGAAATGCAGGATCATCCTGCGTTACACACCAAAAATCCGATTTTTTTTTTTTTTGCACAATTTTTTTTTTCTCTAATGCATGGGTTGCCTCCCACGAAGCGCATTTGTTTAATGTCGTTAGCCCGACGCCTGTTGACAATTATCCTGGCGAAAAAGCATATAGATGTACATATCTCCTAATTTGAATTAATCTAATGATGTGAGCACCAATTAGATAACAAAAAAGATATATAAATTGACATGTGAGGCTCATGTAATGCTCAAGAAATCTCGGCATGTGAAAGTATTTCGAAAAATCATCTCCAACATAACTATAGTTACTTTTCACAAATTCCTCCCAAATTGGGTCAACAAAAGGCATACACATATTTTCAATTTTAACATCATTCAAGTCAAGTTTATCCAAATTCGGTTCCATCTCATCTACCACAATTGGAATCACAATATCCTTATTCAAATTTATATCTACCACAACCATACTATCACACTCATCAAATAGCGTGCAAAAAGAGTCATCTAAGAAATCAATCTCATTACTATCAAACGAGTTTTCACACGAGTTAATTTCTTGAGAAGCATATGGGTCAATAAGAGTGAGACTTTCAAAATCATAATCTTCATCATCATAATCATAAAAAATTAGCTTACTATTACTAACCTCATTTTGGAACTCTTTGAACTCCTTACCACTCCACAAAGTTACATCATCAAATTGACTCATTGGTATTTTCTCCGTTTGAGTGCGCATCTCAAAGAATTCAGTTACCTCTTGAGCTAGTTGAGCAATTGAGTTTTCAATCAACTTACCTTGAGTTTTCAACTCATTAAGACTTGTCTCAACCTCTTCATTCTTGCTCAGCTGTGCAACAACAACTCCTTCCAAAAGATTTTCCAAGTTGGATTTCTGTGGTGGCTGAGGTGGATTGTCTTGGTAGGAAAAATTAGTGTAATCTTCCCAACCAGAAGTGTAAGTATCAGCATAAGGATTATATTGTGGTGGCTGGTGAGGGTGGTCATGGGTATTGTAATAAAAATTACCATCCCAAAATTGTGTTTGATTTGGGTAGTAAGGGATATTAAATTGGCAATTATTTTGAGTATGTCCCTGTATACCGCAAACATCACAAGGGGCAAACAAAGAAGAATTTCTTGACTCAATATCATCGATCTTTTGAGAAAATGCCCGCATAGTCTCAACCAATGCCTCCATGCTTTCTTCTTGCTCCTCTCTTTACTCGCTTAATTTCTTGTTATAGGAATCTGAAAATCAATTTTACAAGAAACAAGAAAAACCACAAGCAAAGATCAAACAGAACAAGAATAATAGCCGAAGCAACACAACTAAACAACTTGGCCAAACTAACTCAAAAATTAACTAATCTAACACTGCTTTGTCCCCGGCAGCGGCGCCAAAAATTTGACAAGGCTGTCGCGTGCCTATCAAATAATAATATCTAACAAATCCTTCTAACTATGTAGTAGGGTAAGTCAGAGTCGATCCCACAGAGACAAACGTGTCAATCACCAGTTGTTCTCGATTCAATTCAGCCAAGCAAGTAACACAATAAAATATCAAATATTATTATACTAATTTTATACTAATGCAATTAATCAATTAACTAAAACTTCCAGAATTAAGTATCCCCACTAGCATGAATTAATGCAATCGTGAATTCCCTCCCCAATCAATCGTATAATACTCAACAGGAAAGGTGCGCCCTATAAATTACCAATAACCTCTCTCGAGTATTAATGGCTTCTCTAAAATACAATCAAGCCTATTCTCATGGTATCATGCAATTTAGAGACATTAATCACAGCACCCTAACTTCCTAACAATCCGTTCTACCTATTCTCATGGAGAAGTTCATGTCCTCATTGGATAAATCACAACCATCTAACTCCAACTCTCGTTGATAAAGAGACAATGGTTCAAACAAAAAACATAATCACGTCTGATTTGTAATTGCTAATTAAAACAACTCAATAAGCAAGAGCAATTAAACAATTAAATTGGGGGAATTGGGAAATTCACACATCAATCATAACTAGGGTTCTACATAACCCTAGATTAATCATCTACTCATACATAATTAAACTAATAAAGCAAGAGATATAATATGAACACATAATATTATAAAGAATAGAGAAAAACCTTCAATCTCCAAAGAAAAGTGAATAGCTATCTCCAATCTCTCTATACTAGAATATACAAGTTATGTACAATAATTTTTCGATCCCTAAAAAACTATATCTAGATGTGTTTATATAGGCTCTAAAAGTCTTGCCCAGCAAGAAAATACCAAAACAGAATTATAATAGAATTTCTGCAAAATACGTTTCCTAAACTGAATCTGTTTTTTAAGGAAAATTCGTATCTGCTTTTCATCAGTATTTCCGAACCTTTCCAGTTGTGATTGGACGTCTGGGCCACCTTAGAATGATAGAGAATCTCGTTATCTTCGCGTGGACTACTTATGGGCCTCAAACGGACTTCTAGAACTCAAGATATGGCCAAAACAGTGTAGACTGCGCAACCCTTCTCAGAAATCCGAATTTTAATCAATTAATTCTCCAAAAATAATAGAAGCATCCACCTTAATCAACATTCTCGTAAATCTGCACAACTAAGCAAAACACATCAAAACTATACAAACTTGAGTCCAAAACAATCAATTTAAGCCGATATGAAGCGCTCCAAGTAGATATAAATCCACTTATCACATTAATTAGACCCAGCTTAGTCCAAATATGAAGCCCATTAATAAGGGGGTGAGGATCCTCTGTCTCCTTCATTGTGTCCCCTTCTGTGTCCCCTATACAAAATGAGTGCCCCTGGCGGGGCCCATTGTAAGGAAAATGGAAATAAAATATTTTATTTCCATTTATCTTACAATGGGCCCCGCCAGGGGTACCCATTTTGTATAAGGGACACAGAAGGGGACACAATGAAGGGGACAGAGGATCCTGGCTCTTAATAAGGCCTGAAACCCCTAATTAAATATTAATTTCGTAATTAATATTGGGGGTAATAAACAGCTCAGCGATAAGAGTCAAATAAGGATATTACTCCTGCCTGACTTAGCCCCCAAGACACCTAATTCAACATGGAAACTGACTCCTACAAGGAAGAAGTCTAGAACCTTCCTCAAAGGCAGTGACTTGCCCACAAAGTCACCTAATCCTATCACAATTCTTAGGCTTCTCAGCCTATATAAAGGGTCAGACCCCTCACCCTAGAACTACGTTTTTTTTGGCTTGATCTTTGATATACATCAAAGTACGTAGGCATCTTGTGAAGGCAGATTCAGCCACGAGCACGAGAGCAGCCATTAAAGCTCGAAGCTCATCATACTTTGTATTTAATACATACAAACCCTAGCCGCAATTTATAAACCCTCAATTTTATTCCACAACAGGGATATAGTTTGGTTGTTTGGTTCAACCATTTTAAAAAAAATACTATATTTAAAAATAACAATTACTATATTTGAAAATAGTTACAAAAAAAAAAACATCCAATATACATGCACACAGAGTAGTCTACATACACAACAATTCTAATCTAATACAAACAGCTTCTATTCTAATCTAATACAAACAGATTTCGAAACTGAACTGATACCACTTTACTTGGATTCTGCTTTTGTAAGAAAAGGTAGTTGAATAGTATTAGTATCATGCTGAAATTGGAATTGTATTATTAAATAATTTTAATTGTCGAATTTAATATTTTTAAAAATAAATGATCATAATATATCATATTAGAAAAAATACAATCTAAAAAAATATAATTAAAAAAGTTTGTATTACAAATGAATTTGTTTTTGAAATAATGTATTACAAATGAATTTTAAAAAGAAAATTATAATACAGGAAAGATATAATTAAAAAAGAATAACATTGAATTTTATTTATTTTTGTATTAATCTTAAAAAAAAGTTCATATTTAATAACATATAAATATTTAAAAAATTAATATAATTATAGATATTAGAAAAAGAGTCGTACATTGCAGGGGTTATAAGCATATAATCCAAATTTTTGGTCTGGTACTACTAAAATCATATGATCCGTTGGATTAAAAATAGACGATCAAGATTAGATCACATTAAAAAGAAAATTATAATCTAAAAAGGATATGATTAAAAAAGTTTGCATTAGAAATGAATTTTAAAAAGAAAATCATAATCTAAAAATGATATAATTAAAAAAATTGTATTAAAATTGAATTTTTAAAAGAAAATTATAATCTAAAAAGGATATAATTAAAAAATATTATATTAGAAATGAATTTTATTAATTTTTTTTATTAGTATGTAAACAAATTTATATTTACCATTTAGACTTTATTTTGAGATCCAAAAATCATATTTGAATGATGTTACAATCCACACGACCTCATAAAATTATTTTTAATTTAGTGATGATTTAATAATTATTATTCAAATGGAAACACTCAGAATCTCAAGAAAAAATATAATTACGAATTTTTACATTAATCTTATTCAATGTAGAAGTTCTAAACTGATAAAAACTATTCAATGTAGAAAACCAAATTATATCAATCTATACTATTATATTAAAGCCGAAACATTGAAAGTTTTAAAAATTTTGGTTTTCGGTTTGGTTATCCTATTTATTAAAATAAATAATAACATAATATAATTAATGGTAATAAGCTGATTGACTTTTTCACGTTAACTTTTAGTTTAAAATATTACCCTTTATAAACAACTAAAAACATAAATCATACCATTTCTTTTAATCATTAATATTTCTATCTAATTAAAACATGTTACCTTCTATCTAATTAAAACACGTTACCTTTTACTTTAAAACTAATCTTGCAATTATTAATATATACAATTAAATACATAAATTATAGGGATATTTACATAAATAAATAAGATTTTAATAATTATTTCCAATTTTACTACCACCCAACTATCTTTTCACTTCTATAAAATCATTTTTTCAAAAATACTACCTCATTATACTTTTATGTTTTCAAAATTCCAAAAATACTACCTTACTCAATTGCAACTTTTGCAACCTCATTTGCAACTTCCAGTTTTCAAATTTCTGATTTCATGTTCTGGGGTTCAGATGTCATTTTCGACCTCTTTTTTGGACTCTAATATATATATATATATATATATATATATATATATATATATATTAGAGTCAAAAAAGAGGTCGAAAATGACATCTGACAAATGGAACTTGAAATCAGAAATTTGAAAACTGGAAGTTGCAAATGAGGTTGCAAGGCCCCGCCAGGGGCACTAATAATTGGAGAATTTGGGTTGCAAGGCCCCGCCAGGGGCACTCATAATTGGTGGATTTCTGATTTGCAACTTTCAGTTTTCAGTTGCAAAAGTTGCAACTGAGGTTGCAAAAGTTTCAACTGAGGTTGTAAACCGCAGTTGTAACTGAGGTTGCAAAAGTTGCAATTCAGGTTGCAAACCGCAGTTGCAACTGAGGTTGCAAAAGTTACAACTGAGGTTGCAAAAGTTGCAACTGAGGAGTTGCAACCTCAGTTGCAAAAGTTGCAACTGAGGTTGCAAAAGTTGCAACTGAACACTGAGGTTGCAAAAGTTGCAACTGAGGTTGCAAAAGTTGCAACTGAGGTTGCAAAAGTTGCAACTGAGGTTGCAAAAGTTGCAACTGAAAACTGAAAGTTGCAAATCAGAAATCCACCAATTATGAGTGCCCATGGCGGGGCCTTGCAACCCAAATTCACCAATTATGAGTGCCCCTGGCGGGGCCTTGCAACCCAAATTCACCAATTATGAGTGCCCTTGGCGGGGCCTTGCAACCTCATTTGCAACTTCCAGTTTTCAAATTTCTGATTTCAAGTTCCATTTGTCAGATGTCATTTTCGACCTCTTTTTTGGACTCTAATATATATATATTAGAGTCCAAAAAAGAGGTCGAAAATGACATCTGAACCCCAGAACATGAAATCAGAAATTTGAAAACTGGAAGTTGCAAATGAGGTTGCAAAAGTTGCAATTGAGGAAGGTAGTATTTTTGGAATTTTGAAAACAAGGTCGGTATTTTTAGAATTTTAGAAAGATTGGTAGTATATATTTAAAAATCTAATAGTTCACATGAGTAGTTTTGAAACTATCCCTAAATTATACCATATCTTTTAATCATTAATATTTCTATCCAATTAAAACATTTTACCTTCTATCTAATTAAAACACGTTACCTTTTTACAACCATTAATATATACTGTATATCTAAAAATATTGCACCATATCTTTCAACCATTAACAAACACCTTAAAACATGAATCATACATATCTTTCAATCATTAATATTTTTTTTCTAATTAAAACAAGTTACCTTGTAATTTAAAACTAATCTTGCAACCATTAAAATTAAAAAAATTATTGAAAATAATGTTTATATAAAAATCTATACTTATATATTATAATAATCGAAAGATGGTATAATTTGTAGTTTCGTTAACCCCCTCATTTTTTTGTTATCCCCTCATTAACAACCGTTATATCTTCGACTAAAATAGATTATAACTGTTAGATATAACAATAATAAAAGTTGTTATATATAAAGATCTAAGATTCGATTCTTGCTAACTACATATTAATTTATATTTAATACTAAAAATTATTATACACAAAGATATAAGATTCGAATTTTTTTAATAACATATTAAAATTAATATTTATAATATTATGCTATACTATAAATAAATAAATTTATAAAAATTAAAAGCAACCCGTGCTTTGCACGGGTTATAAGCTAGTATGATTAAAATAGGAGTAGCAGTTTGCCTGTTTTTTGTGCGTTTTTAAAGTGTAATTTAAGATTACATTCCTATAATTTTTTTCCATTCTAAAATGAGAAAATGACCAAAATACACCACTTTTATAGTCTCCCTGCCCAAAATACCCGTAGGCGGGAGCGTCCGCCCAAATTGTCCACGGAGTACGCATGTTCAGCTGGCGCAACCTATGATACGCATTCTGAAAATGCGCATATGGGGTAACACATCTCCCAGATGCGCAATGACGTCAGCTGACGTCATTTTTTTCATTTCTTCTCAAACGTCTCCGGCGAGCTCCAATCGCCTCTCCGTTTCGTCTTCTTCGTTCAGCACATTCCGGCATCCTCCACAACTACTGAGCATATCAAAAGGAAGCCCAGACCTCACTCTCCATCTTGCCATCTTGATTTGTGATTTCTGGCCCCGCAGGGGCACATATGAACGAATCGGAAAATGGGATCGGAAAAGCGAGCTTGGTTTGGGTATTTACAATCCAACGAAACAAACTAAAATCGAATGGGACAGCCTTGTAGAGGGGAAGAAAACGAACATTTTGGTGTATAATACGTGTTTGCTCGATTGCTAGAATGGACTGAACGAAGGCTGGCCGAAAAATGCAAAAATTCGCTCCGATTTTCGTCTCTCTCTCTCTCGTCTGTGGAGATGATGAACAGTGAACGTGTTGCGCATTCCGAAGATGCGTATTAGCTGTTACGCATTACCAAGATGCGTATCTTGAATACGCATGTGATCCCAAGCTACAGATTTGTAAAGACCACGCATTTTTCACATGCGTGTACTGTGTACTGTTGAGTATTGAACACGGTAAAAGAATACAGAGGGGGGGTGAATGGATTCTTGAACTTTTCTTGGATTGAGTCTGTGTAGCAGATAAGTGCCTGTGTGTGCAGAAATTAAGGTGCGGATAAATAAACAACACAAGACACAATATCACTTTAATCTAATGTATATTAGATAAAGGTTGCTACAATCTGTGAATACAAATGGTAGTATTCTCAGCTTCGTTTTTCTCAGAGAGATATAGCTTACAGTGTGTGAAAAACTTGACTCACAAAGTTACTAAGATGTGAAGTGAGGCTGTGTCCTTATAGAACATGGATACAGCCTGCTTACTACAAATAAGGTAGCTAAAACATATTACTTTCTAGTCTGTCTATCCTTTTTGAGTAAGTGTCCAAACGGTTACAGATTTGACTTTGCAAAGCCTGTTTAGATCCACTTCTTTAGCTCCTTGTCTCTTCTATATCTCTCCAAGCTTCCTTGTAGGCTTTCCAGAGCACGTTACAGGTTGTGGTCCATAAAGTGCATTGGCTTGTTGCAGGTTTCTGACTTGTACAATTTCTTCAGTATTTTGTCTCCAAGAATGTATTCGAGAAGTGACTAAGTAAGTGATTCGAGAACTAGAATTGACTTGATCGATAACTCTGAGTTCTCGAATACTGTTATAGTGACATATCGAACCACTTCTCGAATAGCTCTTTTCCATCAGGATTCCTTGAGTTGTCGAATAGAGCATTTGACTTATCGAATCCTCGAGTTGTCGAATAGCTTTCTGAGTCTTTGAGATATCGAATGGAACTTTGACTTGTTGACTCTTTGAGAACTCGAATACCATCTTGACTTGTTGACTTCTTGAGTTCTCGAATAGAGTAGTAGACATATCGAATCCCTGAGATATCGAATGAGATATCGAACAGTGTATTCAGAGATATCGAATAGTGTCTTGAGATATCGAGTCTCTGACTTCTCGAATGCTGGACTTCTCGAATAGACAAATATACTTCTCGAATTGGTACTTAGGCAAATTCTTCATTTCTTCAAATCCCAACTGTGATTATTTGGCAGTCTTTAACTCCTTGCTTGAGGCATGAACCATGGAACTTCTTTCAAGCATTATTCTAGACTCTATTTGTACAGTTACACAACTAGGATTTGATGCCTATTACAAGTACAATACAAACAGAAACTCTACAACTAGAGGTTCCCTCAGTTAAGAGGTCATGTAAGTAATGCAAAGCATTACAAACAATTAGGCTTGTTATTAGATGTATACAGGCATGCCTCTGTAACTAACAATCTCCCCCAAATTGTGAGTGAGACCCTTAGTCACAATTTCATGTCTGATAACAAGCCTAACATACATTAAAGATAAAACTTTTAAAAGTACAGGTATGTGATTTGATTGAACACATAAATGAAATTACAAGATAAATACTTCTTACAGTATGATGAGGTACTAGCCGTTTTCTTTTGATTGCATCTCCATTGCCTTGGCTTGTAGATCATCATATGCTTTCTGTTTCCTTTCTTTCTCCTTTCTTGCAATCTCATCTACTGCTCTCATGATTTCTGTCATAGCATCCAATTCTTCAATCATAATAGAGTTTTTGAAATCTTCAAGCACTGGCTTCAGAATGTTGGCAGGATAGTGACTGAGTAGGTTCATTCTTATATTGACATTGTCTCCATTTCTCCTCCTATACTTCACCACATAGGGATCAAACTGAACTCTACACAATCCCTTTGCCCTTAGCTTTTCTGCTTCAATCTCCAGTCTATCAATTTCTTTCTCCCTTTCTAACCATTTCTCATAGCAGCCCTTCCTTATCTTCTCAGCATATTCTTTCTTCATTTTCACAAAGTCAATCAATTCCAGCTTCCATACTTTCTCCACCTTGTCCTTAGAATCCAGCAATGCAATGATTCTTTCTATCTCATACAATTTACCCCAATGTTGACAACCCCCTTGTTTGAATTTCATTTCTTTCCCATCTGTGTACTTGATTACAAGGTGGTCATCCACAATTGCAGCATAGCATATCTTTTGAGCTCTTAGAAATAGCAGTTGCTCTTCATCAAAGTCTTCATCAAGTGGCTGGAGCTTTAATCCTGGAATGATTGTTAGGGCTCTAGATTTGGATAGCTTCACTCTCCTTGCAGCATGTTTAAATTTTATCCTCTTGACATGGTTGCTTGGCAGAAATCTTTGACCTTGGTTGGTAGACCATAGTAGTATTCCATTAGCAGATTGCTTTCTGAAACATACACATGGTTTCTTGACTTGAATCTTCTTCTTTTCTTGAGATGGTAAGACAGTTGCAGAAGCCATAGATGTAGATTTTGCTAGGTCACTACTAACAGTATTCACCCTAGACTTAGAGTCTTGTGTTGTGGTGAGATTACTGCTAGCATTGCCTAAGGCTTGCTGTCTTCCACTCTTTCTCACATATGTTTTACCCTGGTCATCATCATCCTTTTCATCCTTGTCCCCCTTTTTCTTCTTATCTCCATCACCCTTATCTCTCCTGTGATGTCTTCTCCTCCCATCACCTTTGTCTTCAGAATCATCATCCTTATTTCTCCTAGGTTGAGCCATCTCTGGAATTTCACCAGTTGCAATATAGGTTCTGAGGATATGCAGTGCCTCAATTTCTTCAGCATTTCTGGCTCCAACCTTCTTCTGTAATTGATCAATGATAGCAATGATCAGTCTGTGATTTCTGGAGGTGAGATCATGAGGAATGACCAATTGCTTGATATCTTCAATTCTGGTACCAGACTGATAAATAATTGTCCATGGCTTCTTGATCACTTCTGGTAGCCTTGTAGGTTGACCATTCCTCAAATCATCAAACAGACTCTTGCTGTTCTCATTTTTCTTCTCAATGATCTCAAGTATGGCATCTATCTCTGAGTGCTTTAGGTCTTGTAGAGTCTGGTATGTTAGATGCCATATCTTTAGTTTGGAAACCATCACTATCTCCTTGACCCATATATTGTTGACTTTCTTGGGGATGACAGTGATGTAGTCTATCTGCTTCTTCACCTTCCTCAGATAAAACTGAGTGTCACCAACCTGTTCCCTTATGGCTTTCAGAAACTCCAAGAAGGCTTTATCATGATAGTCATTGGAGTTAGCAACTTCTTGTAGCTTGGCCTCAGTAACAACTTTGACTTCTACAGGCTTGGCACTCTCAGATATAGAGATTGGAGGTTTGTCAGATGGCATACTCCCTGCAACCACTGTGGTAGTTATGGATTGCTTTTGTCCTCCAGGAGTAGTGATGTGCACAGTTGGTAAGGTGACAACTGGCAAGATAGATGGAGGCTCATCTACTTTGGCTTTTCCCTTGCCAGGCACATTTGCTAGAGACTTAGAAGCCCTTTGTTGACTACCCTCTTTGATTATTATGCCTTTCTCTCCCTTTGTCTCCCCCTTTGAATTTGAGTTCCTAGCCTTCTTCTCCCCCTTAGGCTTGTTGTCAGGCACAGAGGCTGTAGAAATGTCCTTTGGGAGTGAAGATTCATCAGGTAGAGCGAGACCCATATGCTTCATCATTGCAGCTAACATGGATTGTTGATGCAGAAGGACATCAGCTGTGGTGGATGCTTGAGTGTCCAACTGATCATTTAGCAATGCAACCTTTTCTGTGAGATGAGCATTGGTCTTGGTGAGAGTAGCTATCTCCTGCTCAAGAGTGTTGACCTTAGTGAATAACTCATTGGCCTTGAAGCCAGATAAAGATTGATCCTGCAGCCTCTTCACTTCATATTTAGACAATTCATGCACAGGGACATCAGTCACTAGTCTATCTCCATAAAGATTTTTGAACATTATCCTCAGCATGGCATTGGCATCTGTAGTCTGGTCAGATAGATTCTGAAATTTATGCCCCAGACCTGTGACAGCATCTTTTAGCACAGCCAGCCCATTGTCCACCTGAGTGCAGGTAGAGTTGCATTGTTTGATGTCCTTGAACACACTGTCCAATTGAGGAAATTTAGCATCAAAGGCCCTCTTGACTTCTGCTACTGAAGTGGCTGTCTTATCACACACCCTGTTGACTTCAGTTTTGACTCCCTTGCCAAGATAGTGTGCAGCCTTGAGGAAACCCTTGTAGGAGTCATTTACAGCTTCATACACTTCACCAGGTGACAGGGATTTTGCATTGGAGCCCAGTGAGGTGATGTATTCCTCCCTGAGATACTGAAGTGCTTCATCGAGAGTAATATCATATTTTCCTTGCAACCAGGCATCTATGTTGCCATCTCTCTCAGCATCATCAATGATCTTTGACTTCTGCACTTCCACATCATCCCTATGGCATAACAGAATAGCCTCATAGTCTGGATTGGGCATGTCTGCAGTGAGAAGGTGCTGAGCAATCTTTGTGAACTCAGGAATCTGATCCACAATTAAGCTTTGAAGTGCTTCAACCGTCAATTGTTGTGGAACAGACTCTGATCCTGAAGCACTGTCATGTTGCACAGGCTTCAGCCATGTTGACATGAAGTCAGAGCTAGAGCTAGGCAAGCTAGTCTCCTCAGTTACAGATGCAACTTCTGTAACCGGATGGATTGACTCTACTACTGGTGTCACCACAGAAGTGGGATGAATTACACCAGCAGTTGACACAGGCACAGAGTCTCTAGTAAAAACTAGGGGAACCTCTGTGTTTGTGATGGTGTCATTAGGATATGCCTCAGCATGCATTCCCTCACCATCTAAATGTGGGTTCTGAGTGGTGAACAAAGTGTCATGCACTAAGTCACTTGAAATTATTGGCTCATCAAGCGAAAAGGATTTTTGATGATCAATACCTTGCATCTCAGTTGTCTGAGTTGCAGGTTCCAAAGAAATTTCAGAGTTAGATTCTGGAAGAGAAGTGTGTTTTAGAGTAGATTTTGGCAACTCCCCCTGAGAGATAGAGGGAGTTTCAAAAGTGATGTGCTCTCCACTCAGTGGTGTGCCAGCCTTATCACTCCCATGTGCTGACTCTATACAAGAGGGTGCATTGGGGAGAATGCTTGATTCTATAGGTGCACCCTGTTGAGAGGATACACCTAGTGAGCTGTGTGCCCCTAATTTTACAACTTCAGCCATTTGTGTGACTGAAGAGGTGGTCTTAGTTTTCTTCTTCTTTGTTCTGTGTAAGGGTGACTCAGGTTCCTCACTTCCTAGACCTAATTCAACAGCTAATGCTGCTTCAAACAAGATATTTAAAGGTGCAGACATTACTTCCTTTCTCTTCTTTTTACTAACATCACCCTTTTGAGAGGATGATGCAGTTGGCTCAGTAAGAGGTAGAGTGTTTGGTTGAGAGGGTTGGTTAGCAGGCCCTGGGTTAGCATTTTGTTCTACTTGCTTGGGCTGTGCTAACTTAGATTTTGCATCAAATGTTGGCATGTTGTGGGGGTAAGTCCTAAACAAACTCTCCATATGGGGAGTTATGTTCAGTCTTACATCCACATCATTCCTAGTTTCCAAGTTACCAAAAATGAGTTTGGTCATGGACTTAGGATAGCCTATTTTATTTTTATCAATCCCAGGCAATTCAATCAATGAAGCATTTTTATAATTAAGTACAGATTGAATAAAGCGAGGGAAGAAAATATCAGTACCTCTCTTGGTTGTGTTCTTACCAAGTCTCCCATATAATTCTTGAAGTATGATTTGGCCAACATCTATCTTCTTTCCATAGGCCAAAGCATATCCAATTTGCTGCACAGGTGCACTGATTTGATCAAAGCTTAATTTCCTGGCAGTGAAGACTTGGAGAAGAGTTGCAAACACATAGCTCCACTCCTTTCTCAGATTCTTTCTGTTTAGCTTTCCAAGGTTAATCCCATCTGAGTAGTTTATGAACTCAAAGAATTCCTCCAACTCTGCGTTAGTGGCCATTCTGTCAAATGACTCTTGTTGTAGTCCTAGTGCTTGGTTCATGTCTGCAGTAGTGATAGTGATTTCCTTATCTTGAACCTTGCAGTAGATGACATAGGAAGTGATTGCGTTTTCCAGGGCTACAACCTCCACAATAGCAGTACTCCAGAATTGTTCCAGAATATCAAGATACAGAGTTGGGTTGGCAGAGAGTGCATCCTTGATATATGACTCAGCCATCCATTTCACAAAGCACTTGAAATTTGCATTGGGTGCTTCAACATCACTAGTGAGAGCGATGAAGTTGGTGTTGAACTTTACTGTTGCCATTTGTGTAGAAGAGAGAAAAGAAATTGAAGGTTGAAGAAGAAATTTGGCTTTTCGTAGCTAGGGTTTCAGGGGTTTAGAGAGTGTAGATGCTTGAGAAATCGAATGAAATGAATCGAATAGATGTGAGATTGTATAAGTATGAAGTACTTGAATTGTCGATTAGCAGACTGTTTTGTATCGACAAGTCAGGCATTCGAGAAGTAGAAAACAACTATTCGAGAAGTCAAGAATGGCTTAATCGATAACTCAAGCAGATAGAAACTCACAGCTGGCAGTTATCTAACTTAGAAATAATTCTAAATTAAATAAAATGTGTTTTTATGAGTGAATTAAATTTTTAGATAAAAATCCAAAATCGGTTAAAATTCAGCGAGAATTCAGCCTTTTCAAATGATTCGAGAACTCAAATATAGTGTTCGAGAACTCAATCATTCGAGAACTCAGTTACTATATTCGAGAAGTCTAGAATTCCTCTATTCGATATCTCAGAAAGACTCTATTCGAGAACTCAAGAGTACTCTAATGAGACTTATTAGAGATGTCGAATAGTGAATCATTCGAGAAGTCTGACTTATCGAACTATACCCATCACTCATAAAAATTTGATTTTCACTATCTTGTAAAAATTTACCAGACATATTCATTGAAAAATATCCTAGCAAATCAAATAGTGATTTTCTCAAAATTTCATAGAAATTTTAAGTTAATAAAAATATGATTTTCAACATATGCAACATATTTGAAATATTTATAAATCATATTTCAGCCAACACTTACTTCAAAAATATTGAGGATTTAGATAAAGTAAGTGTTTACTGCTGCAACAATCTAGATGATGTATTCACTTAGCCAGAATCTGAAGAATTCAGCATTCCAATCTCACTTACCAACCTTGTGAAGGTGGCTTCATCTAATGGCTTAGTGAATATATCAGCTAGTTGTTTATCTGTAGAGACATAATGCAACTCAATGGTTCCATTAGTTGCATGTTCTCTTATGAAATGATATCTGATGTCAATGTGCTTTGTTCTAGAATGATTGACAGGATTGGCAACTATAGAGATTGCACTTGTGTTGTCACACATGATTGGAATTCTTTCCAACACAAGTCCATAATCTCTAAGTTGATTTCTAATCCAAAGCACTTGAGCACAGCAACTTCCAGCAGCTATGTATTCAGCCTCAGCTGTAGAAGTTGACACAGATTGTTGCTTCTTGCTATACCAAGAAACTAACCTTTGTCCAAGAAACTGGCAGCTTCCTGAGGTGCTTTTCCTATCCACTCTGCATCCAGCATAATCAGCATCAGAGTAGCCAACCAGATTGAACCCTGTGTCCTTAGGGTACCATAATCCCAAGTTAGGAGTGCCCTTCAGATATCTAAAGATCCTTTTTATTGCAATCAAATGTGATTCCTTTGGATTTGATTGAAACCTTGCACACAAGCATGTAGCAAACATGATGTCTGGCCTACTTGCAGTGAGGTAGAGTAGAGAACCAACCATGCCTCTGTAGACTGAGATATCTACTCTCTTGCCTTTAGCATCTTCATCCAATTTAGTGGCAGTGGCCATGGGTGTCTTGGCAGGTGAACAATCTTCCAAGTCAAACTTCTTCAATAAATCCTTGATGTACTTGGTTTGACTGATAAAGATACCATCCTTCCTTTGACTGACTTGCAACCCTAGAAAGAATGTCAACTCTCCCATCATACTCATCTCATATCTGCTCTGCATGAGTTTAGAGAATTTCTCACACAGTTTCTCATTTGTAGAACCAAAAATGATATCATCCACATAGATTTGAACTAGGATCATATCATCACCATGCTTCTTGTAAAACAGTGTCTTGTCCAATGTGCCTCGAGTGAATTGATTTTCAAGAAGAAATTGTGATAGAGTATCATACCATGCTCTTGGAGCTTGCTTAAGTCCATACAGTGCCTTAAGCAATCTGTAGACAAATTCTGGGAAATGTGAATCCTCAAAGCCAGGTGGTTGTTGCACATAAACCTCTTCTTCCAACTCTCTATTTAGAAATGCACTCTTGACATCCATTTGATAAACTTTAAAGTTTGAATGAGCAGCAAATGCCAAGAATATTCTAATGGCTTCCAATCTAGCAACAGGGGCAAATGTCTCATCATAATCAATGCCTTCCTGTTGAGAGTATCCTTTTGCAACCAGCCTTGCTTTGTTTCTTATTATTACACCATCTTCATCCATCTTATTCTTCAGAACCCATTTTGTTCCAACAATGGTTCTATTCTTTGGTGCAGGCACAAGTTCCCATACTTTGTTCCTTTCAAATTGATTCAGCTCCTCTTGCATGGCAATAATCCAATCTGGATCCAACAATGCATCATCAAGTTTCTTAGGCTCAACTTGTGATAGAAAACATCCATAGAGGCACTCATTTTGAGTTGCTCTCCTAGTCCTTACTCCTGCATTAGGATCTCCAATGATTTGCTCTGCAGTGTGTGATCTATCCCATTTCCTTGAGTGTTCAGCCTGATTTCTCATCCTTGATGTTGCTTCATCATCCTCATCATGATCATCCTCATTTCATCCCCCTGTGAAGTTGCCATTACTCACAGGTGTGTCTTGGATGCTTGTTTCTTCACTATTGATTGGCACAAATTCTTCTCTTGTATCATTATTCACTTGAGTTTGTTGAACTTGAGTTTCAACTCCAGTTTCAGTCTCTTCATCAGAATCATCTAGATTATCAAACTTCAATGGATCTTTGTCTTCATCATTGGCTTCTTCTAGTCCAGGTAGTTTGCTGTCATCAAATGTTACATCTGTGCTTTCCATTACTTTCTTTTGACTGATGACATAAACCTTGTATGCAATTCTTTCCATAGAATAGCCAAGAAAAATTCCTTCAAATGCTTTTGCATCAAACTTTCCAACATATTCAGAATTGTCCTTAAGTACAAAGCATTTGCTTCCAAAAGTATGAATATACTTCAGTGTAGGCTTCTTTCCAGTCATCAAGTTGTAAGGAGTCTTTCCAGTGTTTTTGTTGATGAGGGTTCTGTTCTGAATATAGCATGCAGTGCTCACAGCCTCAGCCCAAAAACATGTGGGCATTTTTGCATCAAGTAACATTGTTCTAGCAGCCTCAATTAGAGTTCTATTCTTTCTCTCAACAACTCCATTTTGTTGTGGAGTCCTTGGAGCTGAGAATTGCTGAGAAATGCCATTCTCTTTGCAGAATGCTTCAAGTGTGGCATTTCTGAACTCTGTTCCATTATCACTCCTCAATGCAATCACACTTGCATCGTTTGCCTTTGCTTCCTTGTCAACTTTCTTTATATGCTCAATGATTACTTGTGGAGCCTCATCTTTTGATGCCAGAAATTCTACCCATGTATACCTTGAAAAATCATCAACCATTACCAGGGCATACTTCTTTCTTCCAAGTGACATTATGTTAACAGGCCCAAACAAATCCATATGGATAAGTTGTAGTGGCTTGGTTACAGATGTCACTGTCTTTGACTTGTGGCTTGATCTCTTCATTTTTCCTTTTTGACAAGCCTCACACACTCCTTCTTGGCAGAATTCAAGTGTGGGCATGCCTCTCACTAACTCTCTTTTGACTAGAGAATTAATGGCCTTAAAGTTCAGGTGTGATAGTTTCTTATGCCACAGCCAACAATCTTCATTTGATGCTTTTGAGTAAAAGCAACAAATTTTGTCCTTGTTTGCAGAGTCCATATTGGCTACAAACAGGCTTCCCTTCCTTACTCCAGATAGAGCAAAATCACCAGTCTTCTTGTGGGTGATCAAACATTCATCTTTGTCAAAATTCACTTTGAATCCTCTATCAGTAAACTGACCAACACTTAACAGATTATGCTTGAGCCCCTTGACTAGTGCTACATCTTCAATGATGACATTTCCAACTTTCAGCTTGCCATATCCCAATGTGTTACCCATGCTGTCATCTCCAAAAGCAACCATTGGGCCAGCCTTTTCCTCATACTGTGATAGCAGGGCCATATCACCAGTCATATGATTTGAGCATCCACTGTCCAAAATCCACATGACCTTCTTCTCACTTTCTTTGCCCTGCAAACACAAAGGTATTACTTTTCCTTTGGTACCCAAACAAGTTTGGGTCCATGTGACTTAGAGACAGTTTTATCATAAACAACATGCTTGTTAACTTTCTTAGTGTCAGTCTTCTTGTCACTGTTGGAAGTCTTAGAACCTGAGGTTTCAGACTTAGGTGACAAAGGTACCTTCCTAGCTTTAGGAGGACTTGAAGACTTTGACCTTGTGTAGTGTGTGTGAGAATTGTGACTGATACAACCATCAATGAACTGTCTTCTTAAATTAAAACAACTAGTCATAACATTCATATTGCATGGCATACAGTCAAATTTATCACAGAAGGGTGCATCTCTATGTCTTAGAGGCACAGAACAATCATAGAAAGGTTTAGACACACTACCAACAGGTTTCTTGCATGCATGAGTTAGATGGTTGGTACTGAAACAGTTCTGACAAGTTTTCCTAGGGGCATTAGGCATATAAGCATAGTTGTTATCCTTGTTAATCCCTAACTTGCCATTTCTGTTCTGTTTCTTTTTAGTCACTTCCTTTTCTGATTCACTCTTCCCAGCTGATACAAACTTAACAAACTTCTTAGGTCTTGGCCTATCAACTACTGGCTTCTTGGTCTTTGACTTGGCACTCTCACCCTTAGAGGATGCTTGCTGTTCACTAGATTGTGTCTCATCCTCATCATTCAACATTTGCTTGATGAGTAAGGCATCCTCATCAATTTCAAATGTTGATTCCTTAAAAATTGGATTTTCAGTTTTTCTCAAAATGTGAGGCACTTTCTCATGAACAGCTGTGTCCTCTTCGATGACAGCATAGCCTTTCCTTTGTTTGAGAGAGTCATAGTCAAGTCCAATAGCTGCTTTAGGTTTAGCTTCAATTTTCTCACAGTAGGATTGCACTAAACCAGATGATTTCTTGAAAGTTTTAAGTTTGAATTCATTCTCAGCTAATTCATCCCTAAGAGCCTTCTCTACTTGACTAGCACATAAAACCTTGTTCTCCAAATATTCAACTTCTTTCTTAAGGTTTTCTACTTGCATAGCAGTTAGCTCAAGTTCCTCATTCTTTTTGGTTAATACTTCATTTCTAGTAGACAATTTAGCAATCTCCTCATTAGCAGCAGTCATACTAGTATGAATATTAAACATTTCAACAGATAATTGTTCAATCATGGATTTGTATTCAGAAACAGACATGTCTATAGTAGTGAGAGATGGTACCTGAGAATCAGATGAAGATGAGTCATCCTTGGAGTTGGCCATCAAGGCATAATTGCAGAATTCTTGTTCCTCTTCATCACTCTCAGAATCATCCCAACACTTCCCTTCAGCTATGTAGGCCTTACCATGTGTCTGCTTTTTTAGAAGGGCCTCATACTTAGCTTCTAGCTCAAGATAATCTCTATCCTTCTTTTTAGGCTTCTTGCATTCACTAGCAAAATGCCCTAGGTCATTGCATCTATAACACCTTACAGATGACCTATCCACATAACCGGTTTTGAACTTATTTCTGTTTGGTTTCACAGGTGCCTTGTTCTTGTTGGCTGAATGGTTTTGAGTTTTGGGTTTGAAGGGTTGATTTCTTTTAAATCTGATGTTTGGAAATTTTCTGGCCATGAAAGCATATGAAGTATTTTCCATCCCATCAAGTTCTTCCAGAGTGTAAAACTCCTCTTCTTCTTCCTCCTTTTCCTCAACAGGTTCACTCACCCCAGCTTCAGTTTCTTCATCATCTGCCACCTCCTCTATCCTTAGTTGGCTTGTAGATGCTTCTAGGTCCAGGATGGATTTGTTGACAATCAAGGCACATGATGTGTTTATCATCCTACCTTGGTTTGCTTGGATAGCCCTCTTCTGAAGCAACTCAAGTTCATGAGTCTTTAGGACTCCATAGAGTACATCATAGGTGACTTTGTTCAAATCTCTCTCTCTTAGGGAAATGACTCTTTGCTCCAGATGATTTGGTGAAGACAACAGAAATTTCATATTTAACTCCTTGGTGCTGTAAACCTTTCCATTCATCTGCAACTCAGTAACTAGCTTGTGAAACCTTTCAAACATCTCAGTGATGCTTTCCTTGGGCTGTGCCATGAAAGCTTCATACTGTGTGACCAGTATCTGTTTCCTGTTTTCTTTAACCTCATCAGTCCCTTCACACAACACCTCAATGTGATCCCACATCTCTTTAGCAGACGTGCATGATGCAATGTTTGCAAACATTGACATATCCATGGAATCAATGATGAGCAACATGAGGTGGCTGTCAAGAGCAACCTTCTCCCTTTCTGACTCTGTCCACTTTGATGGATCCTTGGCCTCATAAGCTCTAGGGATTGTTATGGTTCCAACAGTCTTCTCTGGTATCTCTTATTGTGGAACAAAAGGACCATTCTTGAGAATCTCAGGATACAAGGGATGAGAGGCTTTGATGAACAACATCATCTTTATCTTCCAGAGGTTGAAGTTTTCTTTATCAAACTTAGGGACCTTCACCGTTCCTGTAGTCTTTGGTGTATTCGAACTCATGATCGTTTCTCTGTTTTTGAATAAACAGCCCGCTCTGATACCACTTGTTGAGTATTGAACACGGTAAAAGAATACAGAGGGGGGGTGAATGGATTCTTGAACTTTTCTTGGATTGAGTCTGTGTAGCAGATAAGTGCCTGTGTGTGTAGAAATTAAGGTGCGGATAAATAAACAACACAAGACACAATATCACTTTAATCTAATGTATATTAGATAAAGGTTGCTACAATCTGTGAATACAAATGGTAGTATTCTCAGCTTCGTTTTTCTCAGAGAGATATAGCTTACAGTGTGTGAAAAACTTGACTCACAAAGTTACTTAGATGTGAAGTGAGGCTGTGTCCTTATAGAACATGGATACAGCCTGCTT
Organism: Kitagawia praeruptora; assembly: GCA_037693485.1. Lineage (NCBI taxonomy): Eukaryota > Viridiplantae > Streptophyta > Magnoliopsida > Apiales > Apiaceae > Kitagawia > Kitagawia praeruptora. The sequence continues at coordinate 125,896,073 of CM075350.1, forward strand.
ACTACAAATAAGGTAGCTAAAACATATTACTTTCTAGTCTGTCTATCCTTTTTGAGTAAGTGTCCAAACGGTTACAGATTTGACTTTGCAAAGCCTGTTTAGATCCACTTCTTTAGCTCCTTGTCTCTTCTATATCTCTCCAAGCTTCCTTGTAGGCTTTCCAGAGCACGTTACAGGTTGTGGTCCATAAAGTGCATTGGCTTGTTGCAGGTTTCTGACTTGTACAATTTCTTCAGTATTTTGTCTCCAAGAATGTATTCGAGAAGTGACTAAGTAAGTGATTCGAGAACTAGAATTGACTTGATCGATAACTCTGAGTTCTCGAATACTGTTATAGTGACATATCGAACCACTTCTCGAATAGCTCTTTTCCATCAGGATTCCTTGAGTTGTCGAATAGAGCATTTGACTTATCGAATCCTCGAGTTGTCGAATAGCTTTCTGAGTCTTTGAGATATCGAATGGAACTTTGACTTGTTGACTCTTTGAGAACTCGAATACCATCTTGACTTGTTGACTTCTTGAGTTCTCGAATAGAGTAGTAGACATATCGAATCCCTGAGATATCGAATGAGATATCGAACAGTGTATTCAGAGATATCGAATAGTGTCTTGAGATATCGAGTCTCTGACTTCTCGAATGCTGGACTTCTCGAATAGACAAATATACTTCTCGAATTGGTACTTAGGCAAATTCTTCATTTCTTCAAATCCCAACTGTGATTATTTGGCAGTCTTTAACTCCTTGCTTGAGGCATGAACCATGGAACTTCTTTCAAGCATTATTCTAGACTCTATTTGTACAGTTACACAACTAGGATTTGATGCCTATTACAAGTACAATACAAACAAAAACTCTACAACTAGAGGTTCCCTCAGTTAAGAGGTCATGTAAGTAATGCAAAGCATTACAAACAATTAGGCTTGTTATTAGATGTATACAGGCATGCCTCTGTAACTAACATGTACGCATGTGAAGAATGCGTGGTCGGTGGGTAAAAAGGGCGGACGTTCCCGCACGTGGGTATTTTGGACAGCTGGAATTAAAATGTTGGTATTTTGATTTTTCACCCTTCTAAAATACTCCTTCGTTACCAAAATATTATTCAAAGAATTTTTTTCGTAATACATATCTATTTCCATTCTAAATACTCCTTCATTTTATTTTGTAAAACAAATATAAGAAACAATATGCATGTATCGACAATTAAATAATACGTACCTATATAAATATAAAAAAATATCATCTACAGTTCCACACTTCCAGTAGGGTCTGCAAGAATTTTAAAAAGAAAAAAAAAATATGGCAAAACCATGAACTCTAAAGCAAAAAAACAAAAACAAAATAAACATTTGATAGTCCTAATAATCTACTCCTATGCTGTTTGTTTTTATGGTGTCCCATCACTCCATCAGTTTACAATTTTCAACGTACAGTACTCTCTCCGTCCCTTAATGTTTTTCCTGTTTTGACTGGATACGTTTGCCAATGCCCACTTTTGATCGTTAATATCTTGAAATTCGTATTAGTATTAAATATAAAAACTTCACTGTATTAAAGTATTCATAAATACGGATCCAACAAGATCATTCATGACTATATTTGGTCTTATAGATTAGACGTAAATTAGTAATTTTTCTTATGTTATGAACAATCCCGACATTTCAAACAAGAACTACAAAAAGAGACAGAGGGAGTACTTATTTTGACCAAGCTGCTTCCAGCTACAGATACCACATACGACAGCTTAATAGAAACTCTTGTATAGTTTGACGACAAGAAAGAACATATATTAATTTAAAAAGTATTCCATCCGTCTTTAAATATGTTGGCTCTTTTCTCTGGATACGTTTGTCAACGCACACTTTTAATCGTCAATATTTTTAATTTTGTATTAGGTTTTCAATATAAAAACTTCACTATACGAATCCAATAAGATCACTCGTGACTATATTTGGTCTTATAGATTATGCGTGAATTAGTAATTTATCTCATTTTATGAACAATCCCGACATTTCAAATGAGCAACATAAAAAGAGACCGAGGGAGTATAAAGCTAAATCATTTATTATAAAAAAAAATTGTACCCCACTAAAAAATGTGTACACAATTGAAAATATATAATTCTCTTTATAATATCCATAAAAAAGAAATCAATAACTTTTTTGGATTATGGTAGAATGATAAGAAAAATATGGGATCAAATATACCATAGTAAACATACTTTTTCGATTATATCAAAATTATGTGAAAAATATCAGAATTAAATATATCAAAATAATATCTTTTTTAAATTATATTAATGGGATGTATATAAATCAGATTAGATTATATCCCGTGCTACGCACACGAGTATTTTAAAAAGTAATTTTATAAAATTTTAAAATATAAAAAATCATTGGTTAATTAAAAAATTGTACATTTTTAATTATAATTGTGAAAGAAATAATATCAATGAAATAAAGGTTATTTTTTATTATTATAACAAATACATTTAAATATTATTTCAATTAAAATATTTTATTATATATATATAATGATATGCATTAAAGAACTTACCTAAATTGAAAGTTTAATTTAAATTTTTATTAATAAGCTTATCATAAACATTTTAATTGACATTAATGATAGTTAAATTGATATGTAGATTTTCCATAAATAAGAATTAAATAAATATATGAGTCTTTATAAATCTAAATATTGATACCAAACCTAAAAAATGGATAGTTTATGGATCAAAATATATTTAAAAATTTTAACCGAACCTAAACATGGATCCCGGTTATCCAGCAATTTATAATATATATAGATTTTGATGGATTAATAATAATTTTAGGAGGATTTTACAAGATTGTTGTTGATTTTAATTTTACGCGGATTCTTAACGAGTTGATATAAAATTTTACAGAATTGATGTAGAGTCTCACAGATTTTGACCATTGGCCTGATTTCAAAACAGAAAAAATATACTAGCAAATCATTCAAAATCCACCATTTTATTAAATCCAAAAAGTTCATAAATTTTTGAATAGCACCAGATTTAATGGATTTTTTTAATTCATATTAAATAACATCAGATTTTTAAAGATATTTTGAATCCAAATTGAATGTCATCAAATTTTAAAAATGGTTTTGAAATCCAAATTTAATCATCAAATTTAAAAAAAAAATCCAAATTGAATGTCCATAAATTTCTAAAATCCAAAAAATTATTTGAAACTCCCAATGGAATATACCTCCTAAGATTATATGAAAAAAATCCAAATCAAATCAAATCTGCCATAATGAAATCCCAACTAACCCATATTTTTTCTTATATAAGATCCCTCCCATTCCTACATTCAACACATAAACCACACCACCTTGTTCTAAAAAAACACAAACACATTCATTATCTCCCTATCAACTCATTTGATTCCACTCTCACTCATTCCGCCTTCTCCTTTCTTACCCTTCATTTCTCATCTCTCTCTCTCTCCTCCATCTCTATCTCTCTCCACCCTCATCTCTCCCACAAGCCACTTCCGTTTATCACCAAAACCCCCAACAATCCAGTTATTAATATGGCTCATTCATTTTTTCACAAAATTCAACAACCCAATTCTTTGAACACACGCCTTAGATCCCTACCCTGTGAAAGCCCATGTTCTTCGATTTTCGATCCATTTGTTTGTGCTTGTTTGATCAAATCTTGGGATAGAGTTGGATCGGTACGAGAAGAATAGTCCTTGCATGGTTATGTTATCAAGGTTAATTGGAATAATATATTAAATAATTTAATATTCTCCGAAAATTTATAATACCAGTATTATTTATTTATGGTTGTGAATTGTGATTGTGACAGGGTGGAAACGATGGAGCTCACACAGTTTGGTTCGTGGAGTGGCATGGGTTTGGAATCAGGAATCGGGTTGAGGTGGTATGTGTTGAAAGTTATATCATGTGCTTGCTTCAGTGCTGAATGCTGATGACCTTTATAATAATATTAATTTATTTATTTAATTAATTTATTGTTTTATATATATATTTTTTATTATTAACGATGGTGTTTGTTTACAGAAATCCATAATTGTTGCACAAAACAGCCTGGAGTTGGTTGGTCTTTCTATCTTGTTGTCTTCCTCACTAGTAAAAATTTTTGGTTTGATATAGGGTCTAAAATAGTTTGTCCATCGAAGTCTGCAACTCTTGTCGCGTCTATTTAATCTATTTATAAACGATTGAGTAATAAACACACCGATACACACATGGATACATGGGTACAAATTTCAAACATATACACATATTCACACACAAACACAACTGATGAAATGAGCTATATTAATTTATAAAGTAAAAAAAATAAAAAATTGAGTGTATATATACAAGTACTAGTACGAATAGATGTCCAATTGCCTGGACCATTTTCTTGAATGTATGATGACAAAATAAGGTCCTTTTCTGGATTCCATGGTCCTTTCTTGATCTCTCATCCCATTTCACTAGGTAGTCTTCCCATATGTGATCTTTCTCTTCCCTTTTTTTCTCGATCCCTATACATTTCTTGGTGTGTAGAGTAAACACTTTTGCAAAGTAATTAGAAGGAAGGGTATTCATAGGAAATAAAACAGAAGAAGCGATTTTGTTATATTGGCTAAAAATTAACATAAATTTTGTTGTTAACTTTAGCGCTACTCGCTAGCAAGTCAATAACTATAATTGTGATAACTTTATAAAATCAAACTATTTATCTTGATAAGGATTTAGGTGCATTTAAATGTCTTATTTGCATGCATAATTCAATATAATTAAGTAGTTAGCTCTTTTTGGCTCAAATTTTTGAAAAATTAGATCACATGTACTTCACTTAATTCTCTGTATAATTTAACAAAAGTTTTTTGTATGAGTTTAAAGCATTACAATCGTGAGAATATCATGATTCCATAGAATTATTTATTAATACCATATAAGAATCAATAATGTGGTTTATTGAGCGCAATGCGCTTTGCTTAACCTCTACTCCTAATAACTCCTTCAATGTAAATTAACAATAATCCTTACCATATATTCAAAAATCTTCTTTATATATGCACAATCTACATTTATTCTTAGCTTTAAACACGGACAAAAACATTTTCTAATTTTCTAAAATTTGAGCCGAAAAGAGCTAATCACTTATTTATGTTGAATTATGCATGGATATAGGACACTGAAATGCACCTAAATCCATATTAAGAAAAAGAGTTTAATTTTAAAAGGTAATTAATGACTTTTGCTACCGAGTACTGCTAAAGTTGACTCAACAGAGAAATGCTAATTTTTAGTCAATACTCATTAGTTAATTCTTCGTTTTTTTCACTATAATTCCCCACCTTGTAATCACTTTGCATCAATTGTTTACTCTACATACAAAGAAACATATACAGAGCGAGAGAAAGGGGAAAATATTGATCATATATGAGGAGACTACCTTATGGTATTGGAAGAGAGATTAAGTAAGGTCCATGGACTCCTGAAGAGGATCTTATCTTTTAATCCTACCTTCGAGAAAATGGTCCATGCAATTGGACAGCTGTTTTTACTAGTACTGGTATATTTATATATTTACTTTTTTATTTCTTTTAACCTTATAAATTAGTATATAGCTCATTTCGTTAGTTGTGTTTGCATGTATATATGTATCTATGTCAGAAAGTTATATCCATGTATTCATGTGTGTGTTTGCGTGTTTATTACTCAACTGTTTAATTGATACCATAGGTTTAAGTGGATGTGGCAACAGTTGCAGACTCCGATGGACAATCTATCTTAGATCCTGTATCAAGCGGAGAACTTTCACTACTAAGGATGACAAGACATAAAGATTATTAGATTCCAGGTTGTTCTAGACAACAAGTATGAAATTTTGGAGTCGTTTGTAGAGCTTCTCCAAAGATTCCAAATTAAATTAGGATAATCAAATTATGAAATGTATTAACTATTCAAATAATTAGGTGTGAATAAGATGGTTAAAAGTATGCTTAATATAGAAGTTGCTATATTATTTCTATATTTGGCTAAGAATTATATCAATATCAGTTATTTCATGTGCATATATTTTAAATGGGTTGACATAGCTTCCATTTTCGTGGAAGGACCGATAAGGCGATAACGATGTTAAACACTATTGCAAATTTGCAATGTGCATTTGAAGAAAAAGGTAAACTTGGCTACTGGCAGTCGTAGTGATGATGGTCAGTGCCATGCTGGCTGCAGTATTAATACTAACATTAGTGTACGGTGTACCTGTTCAGGACTGAGAACACTGACTCTTCCAAGAGGCATTGAGTAAGAAGACTACAAGCAAATGTGCACTTGGCAATAAAATCTCTGTCTCATGCGCTCTTTCTTTCTACACAAGCCTTTAAGCCTGGTCATGATGGTATATCTCTTTCTATGCCAACATCTGCTCCTAATTCTGATGCTACTCTACCCCCTAAGACGAAGGAACGGATTCATCGGATGAGACGAAGGATGCCTAATTATGACCAAGGAACGCTATACTTCGAGAAGTTGCTCATATTATAGATGACCTAGGAATGACCAATGTGCTCGCAACATGTATCAATATACATGATTAAAATGATTAATATTTTCACGGGCACTGCTTGAGTCTTGGAACTTCTATCTACTTTGTTATCAGTTTTGCACTCTTAAATTTCTGTAGGCACTCAAGTTTCATTTTGCTCTCATATACATGAATTGGCAAGTTTAATTTGAAACTGTGTATTTCTTTTTGGCATAGTTCTTTCCTAGCAGGTTATGGTGTTAAATCTCTGGGCATTGTGGATCCAAAGATAGAAGAGGCTATAGCATTTTGGGAAGCATTATCTTGGCTCAAGAAATTACAGGTACCTCATATTTATATTGAGCTCGACTCCTTGAGTGTCGTACAGGCTTTTCATAACAGCTCAGAAGACTCCTCTTATTTTGGTTCGATCATTAAGGATTGTAGTTCTATTGGAAAGGACTTGAGGTCCTACTCGATTTATTTTGTAAGAAGATCAGCAAATTTAGCAACTCATTGTCTTGCTAGAGAGGCTAGTTCTTTGTGATCATAAGGAATAAGAGGAATGGCATTCTATGCCTTTCTTCCTCATAGATGTAATACTTCGTGATATGCAATAAAAGTACTCCCTCTGTTTCAATATGTCTACTTCTTAACTTTTTTGCACGAATTTTGTTTTGACCACATAGTTAAAAATGTTATTTTAATTTATTTTTTTGAATAAAAGTATTGATTCAATAATTTTATTCAAAAAAAGAAATTTTTAAAAATAACATTTTTAACTATATGATCAAATCACCTTAAAGTACGTGTCAAATAGTAAAGAGGCAAATATTCGAAAACAGAGGGAATATCTTTTTATTTCAAAAAAAAAAAGTTTAATCCGAAACATGTGCATTTCTTTTTTGGCATATTTGTACCAGTTTGATTATAGTTTTCTGAGATTGACCCAATTAGGATGGTTTGTCACTTTTTTTTTTTGGCTTAATGCCCCCAACTTTGTCTTCTGTAATGCTAACAAAAGAAAAAACAATGGAAAGGTATGACACGTGATATTTGATAAACAATTTTATATTTTATTTGGCACCTACATTTTGGGTGAAAGCCCTAAATAACCAAAAATTAAAGTGTTGTGCCCAAAATAACGAATTTCGGAAGTGCTGCCCAAAATAACGAAACGGATACGCATTGGCGCTATGCGTAGGGGTATACACATATTTGTTATGCGTGGAGTGTGTAAAAATCGTTTCTGTAGTCAGTGAACAATACAGTGGTCACACATGTGGAACATGCGTGAATAGAGATACGCATCATCAAGATGCGTATGTAAATCACTGTTCATCATCTCTGTAGCAAGGAGGAGTAAGGGATGGTAGTCTGGGAAATCGCCGGTCCATTTTTCCGATTGATTTTTTGACCAATCCGTTCACTCCATCTAGGCAACGAGCAATAACGTACTATATACCAAAATGACCGCCTTCTCTCCCACTATAAGGCTTATAAGGCTGTACCATTCATTTTGTATTTCGTTTACCGGATTGTGAAGCCCCAATTCGGACCTCCATTTGCCGATCTATTTTCCGAGCAAGCCATACTCGCCCCTGCGGGGCCAAAAACGAACAAATCAACCGGGGAAAGGGAAGAGGGAGCCGTGGGCTTCATTTTGATGTCATCAGGAAGAGTGGAGGTAATCGGAATGTGTCGAACGGACGAAGGCGACTTTAATGGCGATTTTGTGGTGGTCTGAGCGACGGAGATGCAACTGAACAAATGACGAACAAATGACATAATTGCGCATCTGGGAGATGCGTTACCCAGATGTGCATGTTCAGTATGCGTATTCCATCTACGTTGACCGTCAATGCGTGGCTCCGTTGTTATTTTGGACACTGTTCGCGTAAATCGTTATTTTGGGCAACTGGGTTGTGTTTTTGTGTTATTTTGGTTATTTTCTCTAACATTTTCCGCTTAAGAAATGATAAAAAAGTAATTCAAACTTCTATTCTAATATTTACACATCGAGAACAAGTACTTTCTTCTGTGTTTTATTTCAGAAAAATTATAACAATAGTAAAATTTCATTAACTTTGTAAGTAAAACACTTTAATTTGTGTAACTCCAGCTCTCCCTGCAATTTGTCTTGATGAGTTCCCTCCATTCAACAAACAAACTACTCACCCTTCTCATCAAGAAAACACCATCACTCTCTCCCAATCAACTCTTTCAAGTCCACTCTCACAGTCTCACTTACTCACCACTGGCCTTCTCCCTTGTTACCCTTCATTTCTCATCTCTCTCCTCCATCTCTATCTCTCTCTCCCCTCATCTCTCCCACAAGCCACCTCAATTTTTCACCAAATTCAACAACCCAGTTCTTTAAAATGGCGCCTCATGATGAGAAAACATGCCTCAGATCCAAACCCCATTAAAGCACTCACCTTTTTCCAAGAAATGGTAAATCTTGAAGACCCAAGATGTTCGATTTTCGATCCGTTTGTTTTTGCTTCTTGATCAAAGCTTGTAATAAAATTGGGGTTGTGAGGGAAGGAAAGGCTGTGCATTGTTATGTTATGTCAAATATTGTTAAATTAAGTCAGAAGATCTACAGTAAGTCAGATGATCTACAGTTCTTAGTGATGTAATCAGTTACGTATATTAAGCTTATTAAGCTTATATGTAGGACTTCACAGCTCTTGTAAAACACACAAATATATACAATCAATACAATGTAGTTCTAATATTACTACCGTGATTTTCTCTCCTCTCTACTAGTTCCATTTATTACTTCCGCATTGCTCATATTTTGACATGGTATCAGAGCGGGAGTAGAGAGGAGGAGATTTTCAGTTGAAGCTTTGTGTTTTTTCAAGGAAAACACAAGCTGTTAAAGTTGCAGAAGAAATCAAATTGCAGAAGAAAAAAAAAACTGCCCAGAATTTGTTTTTCCTATCCAAATCAGAATCAAACCAATCCTACATACCTGTAAAGAAAAGCTGTAGACGACACAAACCCAGAAGTTCGGAAGCAAACTGAGCTCAAACGCGGCGCCACGCGCCGCCCAAAGGTTCCAGTCGTCGTTGCCCGCGCCCACGCGCCGGCGCGTGGGGTGTCCTCCGGCCTTTTTCCGGCGAGGCTGCAGAAGACTTTCTGATTCGTCTTGTTATTCCGATTCCAACCATGGTAACACTTTTCAGTTTTGTGAAGATTTATTTTCTAATAAATAATTGTATGTATATATGCGTATATACATGTGTTTTTTTAAAGGAGAGAAAAAGGGGAAAATGGGTTTGGGATCGCAGAAATCTAGAACAGGAGAGTTAGAGATGGGTATGTGTGTTTAATTTGAAGTGAATGAGATGAGAAAAAAACAAAAGAAACTACTGGGTTTGTTGTTCGGGTGAATTATGAAGAAAAAGAAAGAAAAGAAAAGGGCTTGTATTATGATGTTGGGCTTTTTTATTGTTGGGCCAGAAACAAAAGAAACAGTCTCTTTAAATTGTTAGTTTTCTCAAAGGGAAAATTCTGTTAGGATCGTTTGTACAAGCATATCATTTTAGTTTAGGAGTTTGCCCCGGTTATAGATTTAATTTTGTTGTATTCAAGTGGTTGTTGATATTACGGTATCTCTCCAATTTATTACGATGCTGCAAATTAAATAGTTCAGGGGCGTTATTCCGACGAAGCAACAGAAGTAGTGTATATAAAGATGTACACACAGTTTACTGCCACAAATGGAAAAGCAAGCAGCAGAAGTAGTGTATATACAGATGTACACACAGTTCATTGCCACGACGACAAAGCAACAGAAGTAGTAGTATGTATACAGACATACACACAGTTCACTGCTATATCTTGTTAATACTGAGTGATCACAAAGTCGAATTTCAGTTTCTTCAAAATAATCAGTTCAAGGACTGATTGGTGGTAATCCACCGTTGTGCTAAAAAGCAGCACTTTCTATTATTTGACATGGCCTAAAATATACCATGTGGTCGCAAGTTCGAGTCCCGGTATTCCAAAAAACTCAATAAACTCAAGATCGGTCGATCCTAAAAATGGGTACAGTTGGACGCTCAGATTAAGCTCAAGGGCTACTAGTGTCCACTCTTCAATCCCAAGATAGGTTTTTCATCCGAAGATGAGATTTCGAGTGAGGGGTCGTGTCAAATATTGTCTGCTATCGGATTAGGAATCACAGAATAAAATTTTACTTTGCTGCGTGACTTTGGTAACTCGCTAATTAAGTTATGTCTTGCTAGATTACAAACAATTAATTAGTTGGTTGTCATGTATTTTAATCAAAGATTGGAATCAGTTTCAGGCTATTATTCATGTGGCAAGCTACAACGGAGTATTGTTTATGAACATAGAATATAATTTAGGACATTGGTACGTAAATTAAGTTCTGTCTAGCTAGATTACAAATAAATAATTGGCTGCCATATATACTTTTTTCTTGCAGCAATTAGGACGGTGACATATACATTGATTGACTTTTAAGATGTAAAGAATACAAATTGAAGCCTAACACAGTGATAAAAGGATGAAATTATTTGTTTTCAATCTACATAATTCAATTATGAAATGCTTAAGCATAGCAAGCGAGCTAAGCATGATAATAATGTGTGACAAACTGACCATAGAAAAGGGAAGCCAGGGCGATAACCTACAAAGAAATTTGAGGTGATCATGTTGACAAATTAGATTGTTTGAATGAAATATTTTATTTCGTAACGTATGAAATTTGTTGGTTTTTGGCTTTATACTTACTAGCTGATAACTCGTGCGAAACACGGGCATAGATTGAACACGAGTTGAGATTAAAAAATTAATATTAATACACTATTTAATTATGTAGTTATAAAGAATCGAATTCGAGATAAAGTTAAAAAAAATTAAAGTAAATAAATTTTTATAATTATGTCAGGAATTGAACCCCTTATAGGAAATCGAACACGCGATGAAATTAAAGAAATTTAATTAAATAATAAATCTTGTATAATTATGTAGTTGGAAAGAATCGAACCCCGAGTTAAGTGATAACCGTCAAACCCCTTAATTGAAGCCCTTACAGGAAATCGAACATGGGGTGAAATTAAATTAAATAATAAATCTTGTATAATTATGTAGTTGGAAGGGATCGAACCCCGAGTTAAGTGATAACCAAATTTGGTACTTTTGGTACTTTGGTACTATTGTGTACCATTAAAACATGGTTTTGCACATTAATATAGAGTATAGATGCAGTCAATCTGTAAATTAAATTTTGTAGTGGATCTGGATTTTACATGTATTTATGAAATATTTGATTTTAGGGTAGACAATTGTACTGTATATAATGATGAATTTAGTTAGTTGATATGAGTGAGTAATTTTGTAGATTTTATGGTTATCATCATTATTAAACACACACACACACAAATAATAATAATAATAATAAACCTCTATCTAGTTTTGAGTAAATAGCACTTTGTATAATTGTATTCCTTATCTTTGGTCACTTTTTCGATTTGGTCTCAAACTTTTAATGTCGGCATAATGCATCCCTCAACTTTAGATTTCATTTCATACTGCATCCCTTTAATCATTTTCCGTCCAAAATAAACGTTACTGTTAATATGTACAAGGGTAAAATCGGAATAAGTGTTTCAAATTTATATTATTACGGAATGCACCCCGTAGTTTTCTTATTGTGGCAAAAGACATCCTAATTAAAAATTTTACTTTTATAAAATGAATACATATAAACTATTACTATTATATTAAAGATAAAACATTTAAAATTTTGGTTTTCGATCATATAATAAACAAAATAATAAAATGATAGAGTTAATGATAATTAATCGTTGCCCTTTCTAATCAAACATACCCAAGAATTTTAATTACCAAGTACATTCCAATCATTAATAAAACAAAATTCGTATATTAAAACACGTTATCTTTTAATTAAAATACATTACCATATAAACACATCCAAAAATAACAAATCTTCCGATTATTGTAAAAAAAATATATGAATAACCCGTTTATTGTACGGGATACAGGGTAAGATAAGAAATAAGATAAAAAAAAATCAATACTATTATATTAAAGCCGAAACATTGAAATTTTTGTCGGTTTGGTTTTCGGTGCGATTATCCTAATTAATAAATAAGAAAATAATATAATTAAGATTTAATTGCATGTTACACCCTCAAACTATTAATCAAAAAAAATATTGTACCCGAACTTTGAGAATAATAAATTACACCCCATAACTTAAACCCACGTTTTCAGGAAGCACCCCTTTGTCTATTTTTCAGCCTTGTCATTAAAATTGGTAGGGGTAAAACTGGAAATTCAGAAGAATATTTAAATTTACTAATTTCAGAATTTTCTATTAATAACTCGAATTTTGAATTATATTTAGTAAAAATTATTTTTAAAAATTTACTAACATGAACTGTTAAATAGTGATGTTTTACTTTTTCTTAAATTTTAACAATTATTTTAATATTTATTTATATTCAAACTTTTAAATATGAAATTTGATTCATACAAAATTTTTAAAATTTTTTAAGGTTGTGATTATGTTAGTGTACATTAAAGGAAAAATTCTTTTGAATATAAATTTCTTAACATAAACTTTTAAGAGAAAATGACCAAAATGCCTATTTTTCACAAGTTTTTGCCCAAAATACTGATTTTGAAAAAAATGGCCCGAAATACCGACGGGATACGGAGTATCGTCCTCCGTGTTAGGGTGTTGCGGAACACCGTGTACCGTATTATGCATGATACGGAGCTGCGTCCTTCGTGTTAGCATGATACGGTGGACTGTTGATGTGTCAAATTATACCTAACCGCAAGCGCACGGTGTCTATTGCTAGTACAAATGGCAAGCGGGTCGAATCCACAAGGAGACAGGTTCTACTAATTCCTTTTCAGTTATTGCTAATTGTTTCAAGGGTCAAACGATTATTGAAGAATTATTAATTAACTAATTAAACTAGATTAACACTAATTAAACAGATGATAAACAAATTATTTAAAACCTAGGGCAATCAGGTCCACCATGCTTACACAATTGGCTCTTAAGCTAAAGCAATCAATGTGATCCTATAACTAGAGTATGTTAATCTCTCTCAAGCATTAACACTCTCGAAACATTCAACACAATTAACCACTTTTAGTAATTCAATCAATCAGGTAATTAGAGTCAAGTTAATCTCTTTCAAGCATTAACGCTCTCAGAAATCCAATGATGCTTTCGCACTCAAATTCAATTCTGCTAATCGTATGTGTGCCTCTAGTAAGTAAATCTCTCGATCCATACCCCTATTTGCATAGAATTAATCCATGATATTGGCCAATTACACAAATTAATGATTAAAACATATCAATCAGAATTAACCATAACCAATCAAACCACTATGAAAATCATGCCAATATTAGTGCAAACATGGCTTCCCTTTAAGCCCTAGAAATAACTACTCGCTAATAATTAAACAAGTAAAACAACTAGTAAAACAAGAAAACATAATTAAACTAATAAGAACAAAGAAAAGATTAAGAGAACAAAACCTTCAAACTTCAATGTTGTCACCCAAAAGAAGAGTCATGGTGTTTCTCTACATCTCCAAATAATAATATTAATCTACTCTAAACTATATTATATGATCTAATATTACTCCCTAATATCTTTTACATCATACCCTAGATGTGTTTATATAGGCTCTAAAAGTCTTGCCCAATAAAAGTATTTTAATACTCTAAATCAATTACAAGTAGGATTCCATAACTGAATAGGATTCCTTAATTAAAATTCGTCACTTCTTTTTCTCCTCTGTTTCTGGGCTCTTCTAGTCGGATTTTGATTACTGGACCACCTCTGAATTAAAGATAATTCCCTAAGCTTCGCGTGGACAGTAAGATCATCAAATTCTGACTTCTGGAACTCAAGATATGGCCCAAACAGTGCAGGCAGCCCGTATAGCCCAATATTACGAATTTTCTCCTATTTTATCTCCAAAATAGCTCTTTTTGCTCCAAATCCTTCCAAGTTATGGATTCTTTATTTCCTACAATAAAACAATAAAATCTATTAAATCAAAATCCAAATCAATGCAAAACACAATAAATATGAGAATAAAATCATCTAAAATATATATAAAAATATACTCCATCAAACATCCCCACACTTAGCATTTGCACGTCCTCGGGCAAATAAGTGAAATAAAAACTAAGTCCTAACAAACATCACTTTCGTAGATGACACGATTGCATTGAGCATATGCAACAAGCCGTTAAACCCCTAGGCAGCCCTAGTAGGACGAGTGTTGTCTCGTGAGGGTTTATAGTGAATGTACCCACAAAATTCATCCAACCATGCAAAAGATCAATGCTAACACAACACCACACACACAAGTCCTCTCATGCCACATCAACTTAAGAATCAAAGCAAACATACGATGTCTTGGTGTCGAAAGTGCAAGTATTCACGTAGTCTACTCAACCAACATGCAGAAGGTCATAAAAATTCATGTCAAGTGTAAAAATCGTTGGTAATCATGCTAAGTCCACAAGAAATACATCTTTAAGTCTAAACCTGGGATCTCCTATGCCAAAACAAGTAATAACTCACCTTTCACTCAAAAACGAATATTCACTCAAGAACAAGGTTAAGTGTATCACTCAATTCCAACAAAATCATAAACACAACTTGACACTCGCAATCAATCTCACTCTCAACACAACATACATCACTGATGACAATCAAAAGGTCTTTATTCGGGTTGTAGCGTGGGCTAGGGACAAGGTATGTCAAGTGAAGCTAAAACAGGTTAAGTCAAAAGCTAGTACCCAACAATAATCATTATTCAATTCCCTTTCTATTAAAACAAATACTTCCCCACACTTGGATTTTTCAATAACCCTTACATAATAACTTGACTAGTCGAATGAAGAAGGATCATACAAATATAAGAATGCTCTCAAATTTATTTTTTTTCTTTTTTTTTCTGTTTTTTTTTTCTTTTTTTTTCTTTTTTTTTCTTTTTTTTTTCTGAGAGCTAAGGAATAAGCACAATGATCCATAGATATTATTATGAATTTCGACTAGCAAGCATCAACCCAAAATCAATAATTCCCCAAAAGTATGATCATCAATAACCCCCCCTTTTATGAACACCTTATTACTCCCTTAAGCACGATACTAGCCTTTGACAATTTAGGTTCAAATTTAATGTAAGGCCAATAGAATAAAAAGGATAATGGCAAGTAATGTGGTGTGTCACCGAAAGAATAGGATTAGGCTCAAAGGGTTAACTAATTGATCATGTATAAAAGGTGTGGAAATATGGGAAATACGAGGTTAAACCTAAGTGCCTTTATCATCTTATCATCAAGTAATGTCATGCATTTCAAGAAAGATCTCAAGTAAGTGCTAGCAATGTAAACAACATGCGGACACTCAAGCAAACGAAAAATCATGCAAAAGATATGCATATAGGCTCAAAACTCACTTGGTGTGACAAAACATAATCAATCTCAGGTAACAAGACTCTCTAACGCACCTACTTGTACTCAAAGCATGAAAACCAAGTCATCTTGCACATATTCATGTCATTCTAATCACTTACAACATCCAATTAAGTCTACCAGCTTCAACTTGCTAGTGTAAGTGTGTGCACAAGAACAAAGCACGTCACTTCTCATACAAAAGCGTCAATAAACACAAGAATTCTACGCATGCATGGGTGTATCAAGCAAAATACAACAACTAATCAAATTGCATGGCTAGAATTATTTTTGGTATTTTTAATTTTTTAATTTTTTTTTTGAAATTTTTTTTTTTTAAACAAAACAAGTAATACACTACGTTGAGAACACCTCCCCACACTTAAGCGGTTCATTGTCCTCAATGAACAAATATAGAAAAGAAAAGAAAAAAAGAAAAAGAAAAAAAATAAATATAATAAATATACAAAGAAAGGTGTAGAATACTCCCCTAGTGCATAAGCATGAAGTGGCCTTTGAAAATATTGAAGAAGTATGTGCTTGCTCAAATTTAATTTCTACAAGGCGCGCCTTACATATCCTTCCCCATCGCAACTCAACATGCTTGTTAGGCAAAAATCCCCTGTTTGTAGCAATTTCCCAACACTAGCACCATCTCTCCCAACTCACAAGAAGCTCAACCAATAATTTCCAAGCAATATCACACCAAAAATAGCCCAAATTCCAAGAATAATGCAAAATTCCAATTTACAAGAACACAAATTCGTAATAAAAATAAGATTAGAGAAAAAGAATTACCCAATACGAATCAAAGAGGTGAACTTGCAATTAATTCCTCTTTAGAATTGAATTTTTAAAGAAGTAGAAAAGGAATTGGATTTGTATGTATAGGTGAGTATATATATTTGGGGGAATAATAATAATAATAATAATAATAATAATAATAATAAAATAAAAATAAGAATAAATAAAATAAATAAAATAAAATATGAAATAGGAGATGGATTGGGAATAATTTGGAATTAATATGGGGCTAGAATTAGGATTTTAGGTGGAGAAAAGAATTAGAAAAGGGGTTGGAATTAATTTAGGAGATATATTAATTATAATATATATACATAACACATAAACACTCACCTGGACAGAAAACTTGCTTGGACAACATGGACATAAAATCCACACACGGACAGACGATGCCTGGCGCAAGAGGCGCGGATGGGCGCGTGAGGCGCGGGAACATTCTGCCAATCCTGGCGCAGGTGCGCTGCTGGGCGCAGGTGCGCTGCTGGGCGCATGACGCGCGGGCGGTTCCTGTTCAGACTTTTTTTTTTTTCTTTTTTTCTTTTTTTTTTTTTTTTTTTTTTGAATAACACTCAAAATTTTTTTTTTTTTTCTTCCTACACTAATGCATGGGTTGCCTCCCACCAAGCGCTTCTTTAACGTCAATAGCTTGACGTTCTCAAAAATACTCCGGAAAAGGCGTAATATCCACTTTCTCAATCATAAATTCGCCACCACAAAAAGTATCAAGAACATCTGTGGTTGTCTTTATCCTGCAGAAAGTCTCCAAACAAGCATCAGTAAAATAAAATATGTCATTAATAAGCAATAGAGAGAGTGCTTGTGCAGTTTTGGAAAACTTTGTGAGAAAACAACGATAAAATTCAACACCACGGAAATATTGAACTCCCTTGACATAAGGTGGAGGTTCTGGTGGTGGCTTTTCTTCACTCCTCACTTTCACTGGAGTCATTCGGACATCTTGGCTTATCACATCATTGGTTAATAAGACACTTCCATCTTCTCCCTCTTCTCGAGCTTGAAACGTATGAGCCACTTTGTATGGATCCTCAACCAGAATTTGAGAAATATCATCTTGGACAATATTTGTTATCACATCAACCTTGAAATAAGTGTTCTTGAGCAAAGAAGCCTTGTAAGTAGAGGCTAGATCGAGAACAAATTTATCAATACATGGTAGATTAGGCACAGGTTGTGGAAGAGAAACAACAACCATCTCTGTATTGCTTTCCTTTGTAGCCTCATCATCAGTCACATTGTTCTCGGTAGCAGCAACATCATTGATCTCGTCATCGGTGGCATGCTCCTTCTCTTTATCAATAGCCTCATCATCAACATACATGGAGAAACTATCATATTCCTGATCGCTCGTGAGATTGATAGCAATCAGGTCCTCTTCGGATCGGATAGATGATGATGGTAAATAGTCGAGCTGCCCTGTAGTAGAAGAGTTAGCCAACTGTGCAATTTGAGATTCAATCGCCAAACTTTGAGTTTCTAATCCTTTGATCTTCTCGACTTGTTCTTCAGAACTCTTTAGTAGTTTATTCAAGATATCCCACATCTCATTTGTCTGATCAGCTTGTACATCTACACTGGGTTGAGAAACATGTAGATCTTCTTGTAGAGGAGGATATTGATATTCTTGCTCTGGCGGCTGCTCATATGACTGATAATATTGTTGCTCAAACGGTTGCTGATTATGATATGAAAAATTTTGAGCACCATTGTCCTTGTAGTAAAAATCTGGTTGATTCACACATTCTTGATCAAAAGTGTTTGAATACTGATTGTACCCATATCCTTCTTCAAAAGAATTCATTTGTCCCAACTGAGCACTCTGAGAATTATAGACATTGTAATAGCATTCCAAACCATAATGACCCTGGACACCACAAATTGGACAGAAGTTGTAAGTTTTAGGGGCCACTTGTGACATCTCATTGATACTCATTGGACGCATAGTGGGCTCTGTAGGGTTGAATGAGGCAATTTCTTGAGTGCGTGCCTCCAACATGGAAGAGAGTAGTGCAAAAGTATCAACTTCACCCATTGCAAACCTGTAGACACTCAACAAAGCCAAGAAAACGTAGTAAAATCTGCCTCAATTGGAACAAAAGGTTCCAACGAGACAACGGAAACAATCTAAACAACTAAATTAAAATCAATAGAAACTCGCTGTCTCCCCGGCAGCGGCGCCAAAAACTTGATGTGTCAAATTATACCTAACCGCAAGCGCACGGTGTCTATTGCTAGTACAAATGGCAAGCGGGTCGAATCCACAAGGAGACAGGTTCTACTAATTCCTTTTCAGTTATTGCTAATTGTTTCAAGGGTCAAACGATTATTGAAGAATTATTAATTAACTAATTAAACTAGATTAACACTAATTAAACAGATGATAAACAAATTATTTAAAACCTAGGGCAATCAGGTCCACCATGCTTACACAATTGGCTCTTAAGCTAAAGCAATCAATGTGATCCTATAACTAGAGTATGTTAATCTCTCTCAAGCATTAACACTCTCGAAACATTCAACACAATTAACCACTTTTAGTAATTCAATCAATCAGGTAATTAGAGTCAAGTTAATCTCTTTCAAGCATTAACGCTCTCAGAAATCCAATGATGCTTTCGCACTCAAATTCAATTCTGCTAATCGTATGTGTGCCTCTAGTAAGTAAATCTCTCGATCCATACCCCTATTTGCATAGAATTAATCCATGATATTGGCCAATTACACAAATTAATGATTAAAACATATCAATCAGAATTAACCATAACCAATCAAACCACTATGAAAATCATGCCAATATTAGTGCAAACATGGCTTCCCTTTAAGCCCTAGAAATAACTACTCGCTAATAATTAAACAAGTAAAACAACTAGTAAAACAAGAAAACATAATTAAACTAATAAGAACAAAGAAAAGATTAAGAGAACAAAACCTTCAAACTTCAATGTTGTCACCCAAAAGAAGAGTCATGGTGTTTCTCTACATCTCCAAATAATAATATTAATCTACTCTAAACTATATTATATGATCTAATATTACTCCCTAATATCTTTTACATCATACCCTAGATGTGTTTATATAGGCTCTAAAAGTCTTGCCCAATAAAAGTATTTTAATACTCTAAATCAATTACAAGTAGGATTCCATAACTGAATAGGATTCCTTAATTAAAATTCGTCACTTCTTTTTCTCCTCTGTTTCTGGGCTCTTCTAGTCGGATTTTGATTACTGGACCACCTCTGAATTAAAGATAATTCCCTAAGCTTCGCGTGGACAGTAAGATCATCAAATTCTGACTTCTGGAACTCAAGATATGGCCCAAACAGTGCAGGCAGCCCGTATAGCCCAATATTACGAATTTTCTCCTATTTTATCTCCAAAATAGCTCTTTTTGCTCCAAATCCTTCCAAGTTATGGATTCTTTATTTCCTACAATAAAACAATAAAATCTATTAAATCAAAATCCAAATCAATGCAAAACACAATAAATATGAGAATAAAATCATCTAAAATATATATAAAAATATACTCCATCAACTGTGCACCGTGTTAGATGGGTGCGTAGCACTGTCACGGAATACCGTCCACCGTATCATGCCCTGTTACGGAACACGGAGCTCCGTATCATGCCCTGTTACGGAACACGCAGCTCCGCAACACATCCCCTATCACGGTACACGATGTGTCGTGTCCCGTCAGTAAAAAGGGCCATCCAGTTTCCCAGGTGATTATTTTGGGCCATCACCCAACTTTTAATGTAAAAATATTTATTAATGATTTTTTAAGTAATTTAAAAATGCAATTATTAATAAAATTTATAATTTATGATGAAATTCCGATTATACCCTCATTTATTTTAACTATAATGGTCAACTTTAATGAAAATTGGTCAGAGGGGTGCATATTGGTTTCATATTTAAAGTTATGGATAGCAAACTATTTTTTCCAAAGTTATGGTACAATATTGTTTTTAGCTGATAGTTTGGGGGTGTAAAACGCAATTAACTCTATAATTAATGGTAAGTACCCGATTGTCTTTTTTATTTTAAATATTTAAATTTTTTATTAAAAAATGTTACCTTTTATAAACCACCTAAAAATATTATTTGTACTCTATCTTCCGATCTATAATCCACATCTTAAAAGGGTTAAATACCAAATTGGCCACTGAATAACTTGACATATCTCAAATACACCACTGATAAATTCGGGGTCTCATCTAAAACACTTTTAAAAACATAAATATCAAACAAATAACTCTATATATGTACCCGGGAATTAAAAGTAATTTTTCATCGAGTTCTACAAATTTTTCTTAAATGCTACTGTAACCAAATAAAAGGTTATGTATTCTAGTATTTTTAATAATATATTTAGATTTTAAGACTTTTATACGGTTTATTCGTATAAGGTTTTTTTAAAATTTTAATTAAAAAAATTGAATCCGACGGCCTGATTTTTAAACGCTAACGCGTTTAAAAATCAGGATAAGTTAGGGTTTAGGGTCTAGGATTTAGGGTTGTAAACAACCCTAATCCCAAACCCTAAACCCTAAATTGGTATACGGTTTATTCGTCGTTCTGAATATTCATAAAACTCAAATGGAAACGTTGAACCCCAAAAGTTAATTATTGAACCCCCAAGGTTAATTAAAATTACATTTTTTAAATTAAAAAAGTATAATTTTAATTGACCATTTTTAATATTATTTGCAAATAAATGTTTAAAAGAAAAAAAAAAGGCTAAGCAAAAAAAAACAAGAAAAAAAAATACCAACCCCAACGCCACATAATGTGGCGTTTCCCCCCTCCCCTAACTTGAAGTCACAGTAACCCTATATCAACTTTGGTTTTACACCCAGAACGCTAACTTATCAAGCGTTGTAATTAAAAAAAATATTCTAAAACGCTAAGCGATCTAGCATTTCTAAATATATAAATATAAATATATATATATATATATATATATATATATATATATATATATATATATATATATATATAACGCTACACGATGTTTGGTTATGGAGTGATATTTGGGGCCAATATTTTGAGTTGTGACATTTTGGACCAATTACTCTAAAATTGTGATATTGGGGGTCTTTTTTCAATTTATCAGTGGTGTATATGAGATAAATTTGATATTTAACCCCATCTTAAAATAAAAATAATAATTAATTGGTGAACATAAATATATGCTCATTTAAATAGTAGAAAAAATGATAAATAATGGAGTAAGTTGTTATTTCACTTCTAATTTTTTTTAAGGGATACTAATATATTTATAGTATTTTTTCAAGTAAAAAAATATTATTTAACATTATATCTAAAAAATTTATTTCTATTATATTTAGTTAATATTGTTATTTAAAAAAATACAGTCAAAATAATAATTGGGGTTTGATTTGTTACAATACTATAATTATGGGGTGCATTTAGTTATAGTTTAGACAACTAAATTATACTTCCGATTTTACCCCTGTGTATGTTGACGGTATGGGTTCTTTTGGATGGAAAATGATTAAAGGGATGCAGTATGAAGTAAAGTCTAAAGTTGAGGGATGCATTCTGTCGACATTAAAAGTTTGAGACCATATCGAAAAAGGGACCAACGATATGGGATGCAAAGTGCTATTTACTCTCTAGTTTTTAATCGCGAAATTTTTGTTGTGCATTCAATCTACAAATTTTAACTTTTGAGTTGTAAATTGCAACTGCTTAACAGGAATTTATATATGCAAGCTCAAGGAGAAACAAGATTGTGGTTAGAATATTAATCATTAGAATCACTATAAAAATATGCTCTTATCTACTGTCTCCTAATTAATTGATTGTACTTAATTTTTTGTGTATTAAAGTTAAAATTTTTAAGTTGATAAATTAATTGTATATATTAAATGAATAAAATTATGTGAATTAATATGTAACCGAGTATAATGAATTTGTTGGTTGTTGGCAAATTAAAGATGTAGATTTTACCCATTAGTTTTCGTTGACAAATTAAATCGTGCATGTAAAGATTCTTGTTAATTTGCTTTGAAGTAGTTATTACGAATATGAATTGGTTCGCTGACATTAATGATTAATTCTAAAGATTTTTTGATAGTGACGTGCTTGTTATTTTCTTCAGACACTTATAAAGCCTTTTTTTTTTATTATACATTGAGGGTGACATATGTGTGATCTAACTTTTTTAAAAGGGAGCTGAAAAGACTAACTTCTTAGTTTTGTGGATTATGCAAAGTCAATATTAATGGAAAGATTTTAATTCAAAAAATAATCCCTATTAAAGTTACTGACTTTTGATACTGAGTATCGCTAAAGTTGACTATAAATTTATGCTAGTTCTTAGTCAATATTCAGTAATTAATTCTTTTGTTTTTTTCCCTATATATACCCTCCTTGTCATACCTTTGCCTGAAGTCTTTACTCTACAGAGAGAAATATACAGGGAGCGAGAGAAAGGGAAGAGATAGATAGAAAATGGAAAGACTACCTAGTGCAATCGGAGAAGAAATAAAAAAAGGTCCTTGGACTCCTCAAGAGGACCTTTTGTTGTCATCTTACATTCAAGAAAATGGTCCAGGCAATTGGACATCTGTTTCTATTAATATTGGTATATATTTGCATTTTCTTTTTACTTTATAAATTGATATCGGCTCATTTCATCAGTTGTGTTTGTGTGTGTATAAGTATGTATGTCTGAAAATTATAATCATATATCCATGTGTGTGTTTGTGTTTATTAATTAACTGTTTAATGGATACTATAAGTTTGAATAGAAGCGGCAAGAGTTGTAGACTACGATGGACAAATTACAGGTATCAAGCGGGGAACTTACACTAGTGAGGAAGAAGGAAAGATTATCCAACTTCATGCTATTTTGGGCAACAAGTATGTATTTTTATAGTCATTTATTGAGTTTCTCTTGAGATTCTTAATTGAATTAATATAATCAATTTATCAGCCATCTATATTATTAATTATTAATTATAATTAATCGTGAATAAGATTTTTAGATTTTGTTTTAATGAAGGAATTGAGATTTTATTTGGGTTTTATATCAAGGTGCCCACTGTTCTCACCAGAATCTATCAAGTGACTAACTCATTTAAATCTTTAGAATCATTATATATATCATTCCATTAATTTTTGATAATAAAATAACGGAAAAGATAACAAATCGATGACGTGTTTCTTTACCTTTAACCTAAATTTCATTCGATATCAAATTCATTCAATATCAAATAAAAAATTCCCGAATTAATTATTGGATTTCACCCTAATTGCGTAAAGAAGATTAATTTTTCAATCATTCATTTCGATTTTAATTGTTCAATTAGTAATTGATCCTTCTCTTCACTGCAATTTATAGACGTCTTTGTAATAGTTCTTCATCGTGGAGACATCTATACACATATTTGTTTGGTTTTAGTTTAAAAATTGTGTGTTTATTATTAATCTACTTAGCATACACATTAATATCTACTGATTAGGATTCCGTTAACTTTTCCATTATTTTTTTTCAAATTTAACGAAGTGATATATGTAATGATTTTAGTGGTGTAAATGAGTCCCCGTGGAGATCGGGTAGTCACTTGATAGTTTTTTTGTGAGAACGATGGGTACTTTTATATAAAACCCGATTCTATTTCCATATTTAACTAAGAATTATATCAATGTTAATTTCATTTGTGCATATATATGTAGATGGGCTGGCATAACTCATTATCTCACCGGAAGGACGGACAATGATGTTAAAAACTATTGGAATTCATATTTGAAGAAAAAGGTAGACGGGGCTAGTGGTAGCAGCAGTGGTGCTGGTAGTAATATTCATACTACCACTAATGCACCTGATGAGGACTCTGACTCCTCCAAGTGGCGTTGGGAGAGAATGCTACAAGCAAATGTCCATATTAAGGAATAAAATATGAGGGTATTTTAGTCATTGTAGTGATAGGATATTGGGCTATATATAAAGCCCCACTTAGCTTTATTTCAGACAAGATCAATACAATGTAGTCACTTTAATATATTCAGCTCTTTACCTATTTGTATATATTTTATCTTTCTGTTCATCCCTTTGTTCTATAATTATCTGTCTTTGATTATAAACCTATAAAAGTTATCATGGTATCAGAGCCTCCGGTTCTTGAGGCCTAATAATTAATCCACGAATTTCTTATCTATCATTTCTTCAAAAATAAGAACCCAGAATTGAAATCTTAAAACGAAGAATCGTGTGGATGATTTCCGGAGGATGTTGGCTACGTTGTCGAGTGTTTGTGTGGTTGTTTGTGAAAATCTTGTGAGCTTTGGGATAACACATGAAGTGTTTGATAGAAGGCCTTGGGATTAACACATGAGGTGTTTGATAAAAGGTCTAAGAGAGAAGGATTTGAATTCCCATATCAGTGTTATGTTTTGTGTTGTGGCCGCCGTTTGTACTGTTATCGTTGGTTTCTTTCTGGCGGTTGAAGGGCTACTTCATTATGCTGGAAAGTATTTGAAGAAGACAAACCAGAAGCCTCTCTTTGAAGCACTGCAGAAAATCAAAGAAGAATTGATGCTGTTGGGGTTTATCTCACTACTTTTAACTGTATTCCAAGGCATCCTCGTCAAAATTTATGTGTCAGAAAGTTTAACAGAACACCTTCTGCCCTGCCCATTATCTGGTAAACCTGGTGAAGAGAAAGCCTCTCATTCGAAGCCAGAAACAACTTCTCATTTTCGTCGCTTGCTTGAGGAATCAGCGAAGGAAGGTTACTGTGTTGCAAAGGCTAAAGTTCCGTTGTTGCCACTCGAAGGTCTACATCACCTGCATATCTTTATCTTTGTCAGCATCTAATAAACATCATGGAGGCCCTCCAGTTGTTTGATAATATTTCTAAGCAGGAGTTGTTAGCTTCCTATGTTAATAGTTCTAATATGTGGGTAGTTTATCTCTGCTCTCTGTGAGTGTGACATATACGTCACTTCAAACTGTTAGTAAGGGAGCTATTCAGCATACTTGATGATGCTAGTGAAATGAACTATCTTTATGGACAATATCGAAAGTTGGCAGGTCATTCTCAGGGAAGTTTTATTGGACCAAAAACAAATTGGTCTAACACCAGTCTCCGAACTGAAGCTACAGGGTATGGATTAGTTTTCTTTGCACAACTTATACTAGCAGACCTGAATAAAGACTTAAAAGGACTAAGATGTGATGTTAGCGGTGCTGGAAAGATTGCAATGCATGTCTTAGAGAAGCTTATTGCTTATGGTGCTCTACCGATCACAGTTTCAGATTCGAAGGGTTATTTGGTGGATGAAGATGAGTTCGATTTCATAAAGAAGGTTCAAACATGCCCTGCACCCCAAAGCAGCTGATGTATTAAGGAATGCTAATGTTCTAATTGCTCCTTCAATGGCTGCTGGTACATGAGGAGTAGTTGCTGGAGAATATGAACTAAAAGAGACCAACGTAAATTGGTCCCCTGAGGACTTTGAATCTAAACTTCAGGAATCTATGAAGCAGACAGACATATCAGAGAGCTCTTAAAACAGCAACAGATTTCGGTTATCTGAAAGAGAGTCCAGAGGCCTTATTACATGGAGCACTCATCTCAGCATTTTTGACAGTTGGGAACAACTTGTCTGAACTACGGTGTGTATAGGATTCAGCTGCATATCCGATAAGCTACCAAATGATCCATGTTTTTCAGTCAGTACCCTGCAAAAAGGGTAAGGTAATGAATTTATGTGAAGCTGAAGCAGCAAAATGAAATGATCCTTGGGGAATCTTCGTAAGAAGCTAAAGCGTGGTGCTCCAACTGCAGCAAAACAACTCAAGCAGACTGTCAGTGACATAAAGCATGACGTAGAGTCGCAAATCCGACAGACTCATCAAACTGGCTTCAGGGTAAAGAAAATTGTGAAGAGAATAAAGAAGCTCCACATCAGTGGTCTCAACAATGTTATAAATTCAGCAACTGTTGTTGTCCTTATGAAAACCAGAAGAACTGGAACAAAGAGGTTCACAGCTTCTGCATCAAGTGCTAAGATGAAAATCCTTGATGGCACTGCAAGATTTGTAGAACAGAATGGGATCAAACAAATGTTTCCAGAATGAACGAGGAGAAAATCCTTGTCTGCAGTCAAGCAAAAAATGTGCAGAAATGTGCATAGCGGAGGGTACATGAACGAAATGTGCATACTCGAGCTAATATTCTACAGCCTATGCTGTATTGTGCCTTGACTCTACTTTTGAAGTCCACCAAATTCTGTTGAGGTAGGCCATTGAGCCCTTGAAAAACCGCTTGGAGATAGAAATTACTGGGGACGAAGAAGAAGAGAGATTGAGAGCGAAATGAAGCCAGTGCCTGAAGCCCGAGCTAGAGCCAGAGCCAAGAAGCCCGAGCCAGCGCCAGAAGCCAGAGCTCAAGACACAGTCCTCAAATGGCCAAAGAGCCAGGACATGTGAACATATAGTTTACAGCAAAGTCAGGGTCCTTGAATGACAAACAAAGCCAGGATTCCTTGAATGACAAGCTTAAACTAGTCCTCGAATGGCAGGGAATTGGAGTCCCTTGTCAGGACATTGACGTGCTCCAACAACAAGTCCTCGAATGGCAACAAGTTCTCGAATGGCAGGGAATTGGAGTCCCCTGTCAGGACATTGATGTGCTCCTACTGGCCGGATTTGGAGTCCCTGTGTCAGGAATTGATGTGCTCCAATTATTCAAGGAAAACAGTCTTAGAAGTGTGGTTTTATGACTGCAAAGGATTATGAGTTTTTTGTTGATATCGTTGGAGTTCAAGCCAAGAGCTTCACGATGTTCCCGCTCTTAGCTTGAGGGGGAGTATTAAGGAATAAAATATGAGGGTATTTTAATCATTGTAGTGATAGGATATTGGGCTATATATAAAGCCCCACTTAGCTTTATTTCAGACAAGAACAATACAATGTAGTCACTTTAATATATTCAGCTCTTTACCTATTTGTATATATTTTATCTTTCTGTTCATCCCTTTGTTCTATAATTATCTGTCTTTTATCATAAACCTATAAAAGTTATCACATTTGGCAAGGAAAGCTCTATCGGATGCACTCTCTCTTCCCCCCCAAGCCTCTGTTCATGATCACAATGTTATTTCTCCTTCTCCACCAGTGCCTACTCCTAATTCCAATGACCCCCAACTGAACCTGGGCTTGGCTCCCCAATTCCGGCGGCATCAGCACCATTGTTGTCATCGGGATGTATGAGCTTCAAGCCACCTCATGGCTGGAACCAAAATGCCAATCAACAGCAGCTGATGATTCCTGCAGATTATCATCAAATCCGCAGCCAAGCAGCAGGCATCACTCAGGCGTTTAATAACTCAACTACTGATCGATATGTCTTCAACTGTGAAAACATAGCGTTATGGCTACGGAGTTGGAATGAGAAGACTCCTAATTTAAGGGTGGATAATGATTCTGCTCGTCATCCACCTCTGCCTCCTACTGCAGTTTTTCCTAATGGGCGGAATTAGGCTGCCTGCTTGCTGCATATGAAAATGTCTATTCCTTATGATCAGGCTACTTGGCATTCTTTCGATTTTTCTTTAGCTTTGAAATGTACTCCTTTTTTATTTTCTTGTGGCGCAGATGTATTAGTAGTGTATTGTTTTTTTTTCATAAACTGCATAAATTCCTTGTGTTTGCTGGATACAGTCCTCCCTTTGACGCCTAAGAGATTTAAGTTCCTGTATTTCAGTTAAGATATTTTAGTTCTTGTATTTCAATTTATTTTTAAATATAAAGGACCTCATTTTCAATTTCAAGAATGTAGTTGTTTGTTTCGTTAAAGTAATAACTCGTTTAAGGATTTTATGTTTCACCTGCCATGTTGTAAGCTGTTGCAAGTCAATGACAAAACAAATATAATACAATTTAATATCCAAAAAGTTTTTTTTTTCAAATCATGAAATATATTATGATACCCCAAGTAGAAAGTTTGGGAGGCTATTGCACTAACTTTATATTTGTAAACTAATAATTAACATCCGTTATTTGATCAATTTCGATTTAGCGAAAATCAAATTCAAAATGTAAACAACTTTTAGCATTAGGGAAAGGGAAATTGTATTTTGTTATTTTCTTTATTTTTTACTTGCCATTTTTATTTGTAGGGAAATTCTTAATGGTACCCTTTTAGAATTGACTTTTCTAAATGGTACACAAAATAGTTTTGGCTTCCGAATGGTAGCATTATACTATTATGTCATTCTTTGTAGTACCCCTACCGTTAACCTCCGTTAGTCAAACGTTATGTTTTGGGTACCATTTGTAAAAGCCAATTCTAGAAGGGTACCATTGCTAATTTCTCTAAAATATATTATTCTGATTTTTTTATCCTATTATTCTAAAAATTTAGACATATATACGTATTAGACTAAATATAATTTCTTAGCCAGGTTAGATTAAAATGAGGGAAATTTGATTGACTGAAATTGGGGATAATTAAATTCAGTATAATCGGGATTTAAAAATGGAGTATCATCTCTAACTAAACAACGAAGAATCTCATTTGTTTCAATCCAAGTGCATCTTCTCATTACTCTATCTATCTTCCATTTTCTCATTACTCTATTTATCTTCGATCATCATATAAATGCGAAGAGGCAATTTTTAGAATAATAGGATAAAAAAAATCTAAATAATATATTTAAGAGAAATTATCAATGGTACCTGTTGTGGGAGGATTTTAGCACAACTACGTGGAGGCCGTTGCTGGAATAGCGCCGTAAAATATGGAATCTCTCAACTGCCCGGAAAGGCTCGCAATCGGAGATTTGAGGCTAGCCGCCCAGGAAGGCACACGGCTAGGGGTTACCGAAGAACACGGGAAGGTGTTTTTGTGATGATTGGGACTGAATCTACGGGATAGAGTTCAAGGACCATCTGTTGGCCAGCCAAGAACCCTAATTTGACTGTGTCACACAAGAGTGCACATGCTCTAGCTACTCAAGGAGTGTAAAGTGTCGAAGAAGATCCCGTAAACTGCCTACATACCACTATTTATAGTGGATCAAGCCCCGATGTAGTTCTTGATTGATAAGTTTGATCGTTTGTGATGATTTATCCTCTCTCCAGTGGGATAATGACTGTTGTTGCTGATATAAATCGTGTATCAACTGATTGTGATGTAGTTATCAGGTTTCCAAGCCTTATCAGGACTGTTGGAAGCCTATCCACTGATGTTTATCTCATGAATGAAGGATTTATCATGTATATATGATGTATATCCTCGAATAACTGAATAATTATCCGTTTAGAGGTGTATTTCAGCTGTAGAGACGTGCTCCTAAAAAGTAGGAAGTGTGCCTTATCTGAATTGGCAGCCTAATCAGGCTTCCGGCGGAAGCTGGGGGTACCGCCCGGTAGCCTGGCTCCGATACCCCCCCGGTAACCTGAATCCGATAGCCCAAGTATGAAAGCCATACTGGAAGCCTTATCTGATGGCTGTCCTAGTCTGAATATGTGTTTCTGCCAGGCTTCCGGGGAAGCTGGGGGTACCACCCGGTAGCCCCTCCGGTAACCCAGTTACGGAAGCTATGCTGGAAGCCCTCTCTAATGGTTGTCATTGGCTATGGATGAGACTATCCCCGGGACCATAAGCCTTATATTCTTTCAATGTTCATCGCAAGGTAGCCCCTCTGGGGGTACCGCCCGGTAACCCAAACTATGGCAGCCCCTTTGGTAAGCCGGTTATGGAGGCTATCCTGGTAAGCCATGTCTGGTAGCTGTACTGGAAGCTATGTAATGATGTCTATGGGTTGTGGATCATCCATGGGAGGCCATTCCCAGGACCCTTATCATCATATCTAGCTGTTACCCATCTCATGGCAGCCCCTATGGTTTGTCATAGGCTCTTGGAAGCCTGTTATCCGGGAGCCATGCCATTCGGGAGCCCTTCTACCCGGGAGCCCTATTATCTTGGGAGCCCTATTATCAGTTTTCATTGGTTACCACGGGTACCCTGGAAGCCCTCTAAAACATCCTCTTTCCTTGTGGATTGGACCCAAAACTCATCATGGGCCTAAATCTGATCCATGCAAGATTTTGGTCACAACAACTACCCCCCGGTTCCTTGAAGCATGAGTGCAAGAGGAACCAGAACAAGGTAAGGTCCAATCCTTTCTTATTATTCTCTCGGAGAAGTACACATCTTCCACATCGTGTTCCCAAGCTTACATGAGCTAACTCGGCATAAGAAACAGGAAACACTCTGCTTCTGCATGCATATTTCAATGTGAGTTTTCAAATCAAGGATATCTTCTATTCACTTCGTTTCATTCGTGGTACTCCGGTTGGCATCATATCATGGGGCTACCGGCTTCTGGCATTTCTTTTTTAAACATCATGACTTTACATTCTGAGATGCTTCCTTTCTCTACCAAATTGGCCTTCAAATAAGAATCTTTTGATGTCTAGAAGCTTCTGTGGTTGCAGGGATGCCTCAAGCATCCAAAACCTGGGCTACCAAGACAACTAGAAAAAGAGATAAGTAACTAGGGCTAAGTAGCCCTTAAAGACAATGCACAAGATCACACATATTTGATGCATACAGGAAAGTATGAATATGCTAGTGCAAATGATTTTGTAAAAAATGTATGTTGCCACTTCTCCAATCAAGTAGGACCTTGGCGAACAAACTTTTTCAGGCATTGTGCCACAATTTTCAGATGTTTCCATTATTCCAACGCATTGGATCCCCAAAGAAATTGTTGAGTATTTTGAGGACTTCTCCTATAATGAGTATTTTGAGGACTTCTCCTTTAATGAGTATTTTGAGGACTTCTCCTATAAGTTGTAAGTGATTTGTACTCACATGAATTTTCAGGAGGCAACACATAATCTCATATGTGCGCTTATATCATTAATAATCTTGTATGCGTGTCTCAAGGGGAACCAATGGAAGGTCGTGGAGACACCTTCAATCGCTGCCATGTCTTTCCAAGTGGTAACATGTGGGGCATATAGCGTGCCTAGGTACCTACTCGACAGTTTCAGCTAGCAATTTTGAAAAAATGTTTATAAAAACACATGCATTGTGTAAATCATGATGATTTTCATGTATTGGTTCAGGTATAATTCAGATCATGTAGGCATATTCATATGTTTGTGAATTTATGCAAGGCAAAACAATGATCTTTCTGACAGAACATGCATCTCAGCAAAGCTTTCAGATGAATGTTGAAAAATCTTCTTTATAAGTGTGGAAAACATGCATGATAGTGAAAATGCAAAGGCAATAGAGTAGAACTTATCTTTGTTCTTATCGTGTCGATCCGGATTCGGGTTTCCGTTGCTGAACGTTGAGGGTGGAAGCCCCTTGTTTCATGTGAACTTCTGATGGGAACCCCTTTTTCCTCTTTGTGGTTGGGTGTTGGGGAACCGAGTTACCCCCCGAGCCCTTAGATATCTTTCTCATGTAATATGTCAGCCCATTCCAGCTTTAATCTTACTTTTGTGAAGTCTAGAAGTTGTTGGCTGTAGCTGATCATCAATGAACCTGCAAGCTGTTTGACAGAAGATGCAGAATGGAAGCTACAATCTGGAAGCTATTAGTTGGAAGCTGTTAGCTAAAAGTTTCAAGTAAGTATCAAGGAACCTGCATACCATTAGTTGCAGATGAATATCAAAGAAATCATTAGTCGTTAGCTATAAGTAAATAACAAGGAAACTTGTTAGCCATAGGTAAACATCATGGAACTCGGAATCCATTTGCTTCAGGTGAATATTAATCATCCTGCAAGCTATTAATTGCATATAAATAATATGTAAACAGTCAGCAATAGGTATATAGCACGAAACCTATTAGTAGTAGGTAAACAGCAAGGAACCTGCAAGCTGTTAGTTACAGGTGAATAACATTAACCTTGCATGCTATCCATTGCAGGTGAGCACTAAAGATATAGGCTAGCCATTAGCTACATATAAACATTCAAGGAATTTATTAACCTCAAACATTACTTATCTCACAATACATTTTCTAGTGCATGCCTGATGTTCATCTTATGTATCCTAAATGAGTGACAACATATGTATTGCTTAGGCAGTATCTAGACATGTTAATAACATATTTGAATTTTAGTAGGCAAGAGTCATTTAGCATCATGCAGATATTCATGTAGTAGAGTCACATAGGATGCATAATGAAAGATATCTTGTAGGTCTTCCTAATCATCTTGACTTAATACCTTTGGCATATCAAATTCTCCTATTCACGCAAGGATTTCAATGAATTCGGCATATCAAAAAGTTATAATCTTAAGCCTAAGGGATAATCATTTCACATACTTATCATAGAGTGCAATTTCATGCAATTAAAGAGGGTTTAGTTTCTCACATACCTGTGTAATTTGGTTATGACGTGTGTATTTAGACGCATCATAAATATTACCTCGTCTCCCTCATAGGAGTAGCGAAGGAGCTTACAACTTTGAAACCTTCAATTGTTTCAATGGTAACCCGTAATGACTGTTCATATGCAATGTGGGTGACTGGAACCCTGCCCTTCGAGATTGCAGTATTCATCTAAGAGCTTCCACCGTGACATCTCGTCTTGGTAGCCCCGCCTTGGGATACCCATCCTGGATGCTTCATCTTGGAAACCCCATCCTGGGATCCTCACTCTAAATGTTTTATTCTGGAAGCCCCATCCTAGGGTCCCCATCTTGGATGTTTCGTTCTTGAAGCTCCATCATGGATGCCCTAGGTTCAGCAGAACCTTCATCCTGGAAGCGTTTTGGTTCAGGAACCTTGTCTGGCGTAGAAAGTGTTAGAGCTTCCATCTTGGAACCCCAATATTCAGGAACCATTTTTGGAGTAGGAATCTGCTCATCTTCTAAAATCTGCTCAGCTTTGAAAGCTAATCCTGCAAAACTTTGTAAACTCTACCAACAGGAACCTTAAAATTTAATCATTAGGTTGGTTGGTTTATAAACTAATTGTTATCTAGTTTTATGAATGTATGCATATTGCATCTGATAGGGCCATCTTATTATTAGTCTTAGACATATGTTAATGGCATCTATATCCATCACTAGGTAACCTCTTTCTATCACTTAACGTTTAAAGTGCATGTGTTACTATCTAGAGCATAAGTAACTTAGTAAAATCTGTTTAGACATTAGGCCTACCATTCAAATTCTAAAACGCTTAAGCAGTTATATTCAGGCTAAGGCATTCTAGCTAAGCCTAAATCTGATTATTAGGGACTAACCATTAACTTAGTGTCGTAGTGAATGGTTTCCTAAGTAAGCGAGGTGCTCGAAGTTTGATAGGATTGTGTACTATGAAGAGAATACTACTCTACAAGTAAAAATGATAATCAAGTTAAGCTTCCATACGGGAGGTAACCTTTGCAAGTCAATAAAGGGGATCATAGATCTACATATAAATGCTTAATCACTTTTCTTTTATAGCCATAAGGTATGCATATGAATTCTTTAACTAAAGATTAGTGGATAAGCTAATTCTTTTAATAGCAAGCTTGGAAGAGTAATAGAGTGTATGAGCATTACCATAATTCAAAGGAGTAAGTTTAGTCTTCACATACCCGTATAGGTTGCTCAAAAGCGTATGGGGTTGCATGTACCTTATCCCTTGAGGTTGCAACTTCCGTCTTAGGGGCTTCCGTTGCGGGAGCTTGTCACCCGGAAGCCTGACTTTGGGAGCCCCATCTGGGAGCCCTGCTTGTGGAAGCCTAGCACCGGCAGCCCAACTTGGAAACATTTGTTCTGGGGCCCTATCCTTAGTCCGCGTGGTTGCCACCCTGGGTGTGGGGGTACCGTCCGGTAACCCTATAGGTCCTGGAAGCCCGCAGTATGGAAACCTGGCTCTGGGAGCCTTACTGGCGGTAACCCATTACTGGTAGCCTGGGTGCCGGAAGCTCGACCTGGGAGCCTTCATTCCGGGAGCCCCAATTATTTTATGAAATCGAGTGTGATAATGCCATGTAAGCCATTCCTGCAAGGCTACATTAGTAAAATCTTTGATAATCCATACGAGTTAACTCTTGTAACCACGTAGGTTAGTGATTGAAAGATCGATGTATGCCAATCACGGTTCCATACATGATTAATAACAAAGGAAGCCATGTATGGCAATCAGGGTTCCATACATGACTAAAAAGGAAGGGATCCAGGTGTGCCGATCAGGGTACCACACAAGCCCAAAAAATTAAGGGATCCATGTATGCCGATCAGGGTTCCATACATGCCCAAATAACCAAGTATGCCATGTGAACCAGTCAAGGTTCCACACATGTCTGCTAATTAATAGATGGATCCATGTGTGCCGATCAGGGTTCCACACAAGCCCAAATAATGAAGGGATCCATGTATGCCGATCAGGGTTCCATACATGCCCTAGTGACCAAGTAAGACATGTGAACCACTCAAGATTCCGTACATGTCTGGTATTGAAGGGATCCAGGTGTGCCGATCAGGGTACCACACCATCCCAGGTAATGAGGGGAACCATGTATGCCGAACAAGGTTCCATACATGCCCTAGTAACCAAGTAAGCCATGTGAACCACTCAAGGTTCCATACATGTCTGGTATTGAAGGGATCCAGGTGTGCCGATCAGGGTACCACACCAGCCCAAGTAATGAGGGGAACCATGTATGCCGAACAGGGTTCCATACATGCCCTGGTAACCAAGTAAGCCATGTAAACCACTCAAGGTTCCGTACATGTCTGGTATTGAAGGGATCCAGGTATGCCGATCAGGGTACCACACCAGCCCAAGTAATGAGGAGAACCATGTATGCCGAACAGGGTTCCAAACATGCCCTGGTAACCAAGTAAGCCATGTGAACCACTCAAGGTTCCGTATATGTCTGGTATTGAAGGGATCCAGGTGTGCCGATCAGGGTACCACACCATCCCAGGTAATGAGGGGAACCATGTATGCCGAACAAGGTTCCATACATGCCCTAGTAACCAAGTAAGCCATGTGAACCACTCAAGGTTCCATACATGTCTGGTATTGAAGGGATCCAGGTATGCCAATCAGGGTACCACACCAGCCCAAGTAATGAGGGGAACCATGTATGCCGAACAGGGTTCCAAACATGCCCTGGTAACCAAGTAAGCCATGTGAACCACTCAAGGTTCCGTACATGTCTGGTATTGAAGGGATCCAGGTGTGCCGATCATCGTACCACACCATCCCAGGTAATGAGGGGAACCATGTATGCCGAACATGGTTCCATACATGCCCTGGTAACCAAGTAAGCCATGTGAACCACTCAAGGTTCCATACATGTCTGGTATTGAAGGGATCCAGGTGTGCCGATCAGGGTACCACACCAGCCCAAGTAATGAGGGGAACCATGTATGCCGAACAGGGTTCCATACATGCCCTGGTAACCAAGTAAGCCATGTGAACCACTCAAGGTTCCGTACATGTCTGGTATTGAAGGGATCCAGGTATGCCGATCAGGGTACCACAACAGCCCAAGTAATGAGGGGAACCATGTATGCCGAACAGGGTTCCATACATGCCCTGGTAACCAAGTAAGCCATGTGAACCACTCAAGGTTCCGTACATGTCTGGTATTGAAGGGATCCAGGTGTGCCGATCAGGGCACCACACCATCCCAGGTAATGAGGGGAACCATGTATGCCGAACAAGGTTCCATACATGCCCTAGTAACCAAGTAAGCCATGTGAACCACTCAAGGTTCCATACATGTCTGGTATTGAAGGGATCCAGGTGTGCCGATCAGGGTACCACACCAGCCCAAGTAATGAGGGGAACCATGTATGCCGAACAGGGTTCCATACATGCCCTGGTAACCAAGTAAGCCATGTGAACCACTCAAGGTTCCGTACATGTCTGGTATTGAAGGGATCCAGGTGTGCCGATCAGGGTACCACACCATCCCAGGTAATGAGGGGAACCATGTATGTCGAACAAGGTTCCATACATGCCCTAGTAACCAAGTAAGCCATGTGAACCACTCAAGGTTCCATACATGTCTGGTATTGAAGGGATCTAGGTGTGCCGTTCAGGGTACCACACCAGCCCAAGTAATGAATGGAGTCATGTATGCCGATCTGGGTTCCATACATGCTCTAGTGACCAAGTAAGCCATGTGAACCACTCAAGGTTCCATACATGTCTGGTAGTTGAGGGATCCATGTGTGCCAATCAGGGTTCCACACAAGCCCAAGTAATGAATGGAGTCATGTATGGCGATCTGGGTTCCATACATGCTCTAGTGACCAAGTAAGCCATGTGAACCACTCAAGGTTGCATACATGTCTGGTAATAAAGGATCCATGTGTGTCAATCAAGGTACCACACAAGCCCAAAAAGTGAAGGGATTCATGTATGCCGAACAGGGTACCATACATGTCCCGGTAACCAAGTAAGCCATGTGAATCACTCAAGATCCTATACATGTCTGGTAATGAAAGGATTCATGTGTGCCGAACAGGGTACCACACAAGCCCAAAAAATGAAGGGATTCATGTATGCCGAACAGGGTACCATACATGTCCCGGTAACCAAGTAAGCCATGTGAATCA
Source organism: Kitagawia praeruptora (assembly GCA_037693485.1). NCBI lineage: Eukaryota > Viridiplantae > Streptophyta > Magnoliopsida > Apiales > Apiaceae > Kitagawia > Kitagawia praeruptora. The sequence continues at coordinate 125,933,493 of CM075350.1, forward strand.
CTCAAGATCCTATACATGTCTGGTAATGAGTATTCGGAGGACTTCTCCTAAAATGAGTATTTGGAGGACTTCTCCTACTAACCAAGTAAGCCATGTGAACCACTCAAGTTTCCGTACATGTCTGGTAATAATCATGAAGCCTTTAGAACTTGACATTTTCAAGATGCCACTTTGAGAAGTATACTATCCGCTCCATTGCTTTAAAACTTGGCATTTTCAAGATGCCACTCTGAGAAGTATATTATCCACTACCCCCCAGTTCTTCATGACAGCTTGTCTGTGGTGGAGAACTAATTCATCTTATCACCAATCTAGTTGCTATCATCTCAATTCTCTTATCGCTCTGAGTATATTTCAGTGAAGCTCATCAAGTAAAGTATGGGGAAGCCTCCTATGTACCCTGACAATACAGGACCCAGAACTCTGAAGTTTGTGAAGCCCAATTCTCCAGTTGGCTATGGACATGAAACCTGGATTGATTATCCGGTCAATCCTCTGAAAGTTGAGCATTTTTTGTAATAAGTTTTGGTAGCATGATTATTACTACCCCCCGAGCCTCTGGTTTAGCTCTATTTTTGATATCTTCACTTCTTTCCTTAGAAGGTTTGAATCTATACCCGGGAAGCTGGGTATTGTATCATAACTTGTTGCAGCTTTTTGTCAGGTCCATAAATCTCAATTGGGAAGCCACATTTCTTTTCAGAATTGGAAGTCCTATACCCATTTTCTTCTTGATAGGAAGCCTCCTTTCATTAATTTTGGATTTTCTCCATCTCTCATGTGGGAAGCTGCTAGCTATATTTCCCAAGGGGAAGCCATCCCTTTCTCGTAGCAACCTCTTCGAGAGGTTTTTCTTTGATTATGAGGCCTTTTAATTGCCTCTGGTTTCCTTGCATACTCTCAGGATAACCTTCCATCCTATATTTGCCAGATAGTTGGTAGCCTTAATATGTGGCAACCCCGGTGGCATGCCATTCGTGGGCTTCATATCACTTCTTTTTCGGTAGAGTGATCATCAATATCCCGTTAATATTCTTGTGATAGCTTTCCGGGATTTTGTTTACTTTCATAATTCTTTTCCAATGATATCTCATGATTTGAGCTTCAGCTGTTGAAGTGGTTCTCATAGGAACATCTTGTGAGTGAAGTTTCTGGTTCATAACTCTTTGGGAACCTGAGGCGGCCATGATATATAGGCCTTCTTTATCTGGGAGCATTTAGCCCTTAGCCGTCCTCGTCATTCTCATGAGGCTTCTATCATGCTACCGTCATGACTGTGCTGCCTAGAGCTGTTGGGAACTTGGTTGCCCCTTTTCCAAGAGCTTCCTTTGTTTTCTTGGTATTGGCACCTCCATTAGTTCATCTTAAGGGCTTTCATGCCTTTTCTTCTTGGGTGAGAGACTTGGTAGTGCTCTTCGAGATTGTGTTAGTGGCCCTTCTAGGCAACCCTTCTTATTTTGCATGGGAAGCCTCGTGGGTAAATGGCAATTGAGGCTACCACTTACTTGTCTTCTACAGCTGGTAACCCTTTTACAGAATTATAGGATATGCCTTAGTTCAGCTTTTCTAAAATCATATTTGAGGACCTTCTCATCGTCTGAGTTGTTCCCGTTTAGCAACGGGGCTGGTAGGTCACTCATTTTCTACATGACATTTGTGTTCCGGGATGCTGATCAGTTGCACCGGAAGCCCTGTATTTGCCGCCGCAGTATCAAATTGCTCATGAGGAAGATTTTTTTAGTTCCATGGTTTCCCTTACCAGCTTCCAACATCAATATTATTGGTGGTGCTACCCCCCGAACGAATTGGGAACCTTGACACGAGGTTTCCATGGTGAAAGCCCCATACTATGAGTGCACATCTTCTTTTTAGTGACTTTTTTGTCCACATGTTTAGAACGTCGTCATCATTTTTTTTGACAACTGATCCCAATTGTCAATTGTATCAGGCATTTTGATTATGAAGACAATGAATAGGAATCTGCTTCCAGCTTTATAGATATTCAATTGGCAGAGCATTTTGCTACTACTCCGGGTGGTGCACATGCGCTACCCCCCGAGTGTCTATGAATGACAAAATTCACGGTAACTGAGTTTAAAGTTACACAGCTACAACTAATAAGTTGAATTCCACTGAGCCTATGCCCGAAAGAGAACTTCCATTGGGGCTTCCTGATGGGTGGTAATTCAGGGTGCCTTCCTTGGGACCCCAATCCAATCATGTGACTGGCCAGTCTGGCTCCTTGGTGTTTTGTCTTCGGGGCTACCGGATCCAGGGATTCCGAATTCTAGGGCTTCCGGATTCAGGGCTACCGGATCCAGGGCTACCAAATCCAGGGCTACCGAATCCAGGGCTACCAGATTTAGGGCTACCGGATCCAGGGTTTCCGGATCCAGGGCTACCAGATCTAGGGTTACAGAATCCCGGGCTTCCGAATCGTAAGCTTGCAGGGTTACCGGATTTCAGGGCTACCGGATCCAGGGTTACCGGATCCAGGGTTACCGGATCCAGGGCTACCATCATATTCGGGGCTGCCACTCGTTGCACAGAACCTGGGGAGTGGTGGCCCATCTGCCTCCCAGGCCTTGCTCAGCCTTTCAACAATAAATGAGTCCGGTTGCCCGTTTGAGGGTATATATTCTTCATCCATATTGTCTGGATTCATTTCCCGGTTGCCTCCAAGGCCGCAAGTATGCCAGAAGCCTGACTTATGCTTTATCCATCCAGCTACTGGGCTTCCAAAGAATAAGAACTTTCCTTCACTGACATGGCTATACGCTTGAGATTCGTTCTGGCCTTAGTATTGATGGGTTTCCAACGGGAGTCCTTCATGCTGATGCCTTTGTATCCCTAGGCGGGATCCTTGGTGGAAGCCCCCTTGGCACCCTGATTGTGAAAGGGGAGATTGAAAGGAGAGATAGGAGTGAAGGGAAGTAACTCACTGCACTTTCATGTGTACTAGAAATGCTAAATGTAATCCCTATGTAATGGTTGACGATAACTCAACAATAGAACAGGACATGTAATAATATACAGGTGCACAGGAATCTTGGAACACAGAGTTCAGTTAAGACAAAATATCAAAGGATCATCTACAGACTTGAAGCTCACTGGAAGAAGTTCATTAATATGTTCAGGCCTCAGTGGAGAATAAAGGATGGTAACATCTACTCAAGGATGTGGAAGTTACAGAAGATTGTCTTAGTCTCAGAAGATTTTATTGTACCACAATCGAAGCTGCAGTAAGGTTTAAATAGAAGAGTGTGGAATCATATTCGGAATCAAGAGCCCCTATCAAGACTAGTCACTTATGAACCAGACCGTTGCATCAAGTGTCAGGACATTGGAGGCAAGCTCTCGTCAGTTAATATGGTTTTAATCATTCTAAAGTTGTTGATCTTCTTAAGTCATGTGAAGGATCAACACAGGAGGTAAATTAGTGTTGAAGTGCCAAAGTTCCAGAATATGCATTGGAGCTGTATTGGAAGATCGAGATACAGGTCGAAATACAGTATTCAATGTTTAAGGAACGAGAATTAAATGTACGAAGAATTAGTGGCACAACCTGATTGGACCTTTACTAAAGCTTCACATAATTGAAGGCCAAATACTTGGACGTGGTGGAGTCACGTATACGGGGCCATGTATTTGGTTGAGGAAGTCTACAAAAATTGAAGAGTGGAATGGAAATATTTAATTTAATTAAATAAAGTATTTATTTAATTTAATTAAATAAAGTACTTATTTAATTTAATTAAATAAAGTATTTATTTAATTATTTATATATTTTATAAATAAAGATATTCTTTATTTATATTTTATATAAATATTAAATATTACTTTTGAATTAAATATTTCCAAAGGCATGCTTGGCACATGACTTTGCATTAGGGTTTGGTGGAGCAAGAAAAGAAAAAGGAAAAAGGAAAAAGAAATGCTTTTCAAATTGATAAAAGAGAAAAGCAAGTCTTCTCTTTCAACAAGCAAGGTGTGCAGCCGCAAGGAGAAAAAAAGAGGGGAGAGAGAGAAAATTATTTTTCTCTCCCCCATGGCTAGATCTGTTCTTGAAAATACTTGTAGCCATGATTTTCTTTGTTACACCACTCCTCTATCTTTCTAGTGTAAACACTTGTTAAATCTTGTATAGAAGATAGGGTTGATTCTTGCCTCCTAAGTCCATAGACTTTAATATTTTTAGAGGAGCCAAGAATCATTTCTTTGTTGTGTTCTTGAGCTTATGTTCTTGAACTTGTTTGTAGCATTGCCCCCACTTCATAAATATAAATTTATATTTGTGAATCTTGTTGTGTTGTGTGTTTTGGGTGATTTTCTGTTCTTGGTCTTGGTTATTTTAATGGAGTCATATGCTTGGAGAAGACCATGAACAGTAAATGGGTTTGAGCCAAATTAATTTTTATGTTGTCCCAAAAATAATTAAAAGTCATAATTTTTTATTTGGGAATCGTATTCACCCCCCCTCTACGATCTCCGGGACCTAACAATTGGTATCAGAGCTTTTCGATTGACATACAAATCGATTGGATCCATTTTTTTGAGATTAAAGAGGGTATGAAAATAAAAATTATTTTTGTTCACTGGGCATCCAGGAAGCAGTAGGTGTTTTGTTAATCGTTGAAGCCCAGAATTTTTCTAAGTACTTACTAGGGAACCTATGTAGAAATTCCTATCTAGAAATTCTAGATAAGTTTCTACTTAGAGCCAAGTAGAAATTCTGGAGGTGGAAATATTTTCTAAGTACTCAAGGAGGGAAGCTATCTAGAAATTCTAGATAAGTTTCTACTTAGAGCCAAGTAGAAATTCTGGAGGTGGAAATTTTGGCTAAGTCAAAATTTCGAGATAGGAATTTCGAGATGGCTAAGTAGAAATTCCTATGTTGAAATTTTGTTAACTGCTGAAATTTTGGCTAAGTCAAAATTTCGAGATAGAGTTCGACTTGGAGTTCGACTTGGAGTTCGACTTGAGGTTCGACTTGAGGTTCGACTTGAGGTTCGACTTGAGGTTCGACTTGAGGTCCGACTTGAGGTCCGACTTGAAGTTCGACTTGAAGTTCGACTTAGTAGAAATTTTGTTAACTGCTGAAATTTTGGCTAAGTCAAAATTTCGAGATAGTCTATGTAGAAATTCCTATATAGAATTTCTACTTGAACTTCGAGATAGAGTCTATGTAGAAAATTCCTATATAGAAGTTCTACTTGAAGGACTTTTTCAACATGACACATGGCTACATAGCTTAACTCTTGTTTAAACAAAATGTTTTATTAAACAAAACAACAGGAGTTGATTCTTCGTTCGTTGAGGACAAACGAATTGGCTGAAGAACATTCTAATGGAGCTGGTTTCTGATTTTACCATTGGAGATGTGTTTATACATCGGTCTACTCAGTGGATCATTTGGTTATTGAAAGGGATTAGTTCGGTTAGGGAAGAGTCTTCGATCAGTGGTTTCTGAATCAATGTCTGAAGAATTTAGGATTTTGAAAAAGAATTCAGTTTATCTGTCAAGAACCAAAACACCTGAAGATTTGGTTAAAAGGACATCAGTGGTAGAAACACATAAGGTTGATTATCACTGGCTTATGATAATATGGGGTTATTGCTACAAACACACAAAGAAAAGTGATCTTTTCAAGCAGAATATGAGACATTCTATGTCGGGGTTTTTAAGCAGAACAGTCAGGCATCAGTTTGGGTTGAAGCAGGAACTGTTGAAGTCAAATGCAAGGATACTTCCATGAGTGTCAGTGGAATGGAAATTGACTGGGATCAATTGATTATCACTGGAGATGGAATGTTAAGCATCGTTCAGGTATACACTCTAACTAGTCTATCTTTGTTTGATTCAATTATAGAAGTATTAAGTGCTGAACTGCATTATGTTGTAAGCTTGATGTAATGCATGTCTCACCTTGATTTCTATGTGAATTAGATAACTTATGTTAGTCTGTTAGTGTTGCTTATTTATCCGTATTTGACTTCATGATTAAATCTTATGTGATTTGGTACTTGCTTTACGATAATTGATCATGTTAGCATATAGGGTCTTAGGTAATTGTAGGGGTACATTTACCGGAAAGAGTATGTGTTGCATGTTAAGTGCCTTGATGTTTAAATTGTCTATAATCTGCTTATACTCGCATGGTTATGTTAAATGCCATATTTGATCATGTGCTTGTTAAGATGAGTTCATTTTTTATTTTGGGAATTACCTAGGGGTCAGTATAATAAATTGTAGATTAAATGTTTAAATCTGAACTGACTTAGGTAATTAGAGATAACATAATGATTAGCTAACAACAGAGGTGATTTAGGAGGATTAGTAATCTGAGTGATTGATTCTTCTATTTTTACTTATATGCATTGCATGATTCTTATAGACTGCTAGTCTACCTTAAGTTAGGTTGGAATCACTGAGCTCATAGCCAAGACTACTTGTTAAGGCTGATATAGACGAGGAGTGATCAGTCAAATAAGAATAAGCATGTTGAACTTAAATGCTTTGTTGCTAGCTTTATTTAGAAATATCTCTAACCCTTGGACTCAATTAAATTGAGGACCACATGCTTTAATCATTTGTGAATGCAGAGTATCTTTTAACAGGTACAAGTTACATATCTTTGACATTTTCATGTTCAAGGTATATAACTACTTTTACTCTGGTATTCAAATGGTTAAGCAAGACTCCCTATTTTTCTTGAATGATCTGAAGCACACATTAAAGGAAGTCTTAGGGAATTCTTTGCGAAGGGTTTCTTAATATCAGTTTGAGGACGAACAGTGTTGATCGGGGTCAAGAGAAATAGAAGCTCACTAAGCTGGAAGTGAGGTTGTAGCTGACACGAAATGTAACGCTTATGATGAAGTCAACTGTTTGTTGAAGTTTATCAGAATGGAGTTAGCAACAACAACGGGTGATGCTCTCACACTTGGTTTATCAAGACAACGGATTCGATGGTAAAGACGAAGTTGGTGAGAAAGGACTACTTCTAATGAAATTATGTTAGGAAGGACATTAGTGAAGTATGTCAGTTGAAGGGAAGTCAAGTCAAAGGCTACCCTGGTTACTTTTGATGGTTGTTCATGTATCCGACAGATAAAGCATCCCAGTGATGGATCACATTCAAAGGATTAAGCAAGTTGACTGTGAGAACACTTTGAGGGCAGGTAATGGAGTTTTGTTGACGAATGAAGTTCCATGTTATGTCTGCACTGAAAGGAGTATTTTAGAGTAAAGTTCAGTTTCCGGACTTCATGATCAAATGGAGGAGTTGATAGGAAAATCCAGACCTTGAATGGAATTACAAGGATTATGGATAGATTTAAGGTTTCCTATTCACTACGGATGAATCAGTTAATACAGCAAGTCTAATCAGCAAGAATGGCAAGTCAAGCTACAGCTTTTGATACTTTGACTAACAAGGTCAATGACTTGGGCCATGCTGGTGGTGTTTTGGGAAGTGCTCTGAATGACAGAATGGGAGCAATGGAATCTACAATGCATTCAATGGTGGTGGAGATCAGTAGTATGATGTTCGCAATCAGGAGTTTTGTGCCCCTAGAATGTTTTCAGTCGCAATACCAACAACCTCCCCCCGATGATGGTGCTGGTGGTGCTGGTGGTACTAGTGGAGCTGAAGCCTCCGGTTCAGGTTTTGGTGGTTCCCATGCTGCTGGTGGATTTGGAGAGCAAGGTGGTGTTCATGATAACTCACCTAAGGGGAAGAGTGGAAAAGAGACGAGACAACAAGGAGTTCAAATCGAAGAAATTGAAGAACAGGCTGATCTTGTCATTGAAAAATAAAGTGAACCGGTTGTTGATGAAGAGGTTGAGAGGAAGAGAAAGGGTAAGGCTAAGGCAGTGGAGGTTGAACAAAATGAACCGTTCATTGACCTAAGTCATCAACAAGAAAAAGTACAGGAGGTACTTGACTCAGACTCTGACATGGACATACCCTTAGCACATGCAATTCAAAGATCTTTGAAGGAACAAGGTGGAGGTGCTGGGATGTCGTCAGGAAAGCCTGAAGAAACTTTTGTTGATAAGGAGACTCTTGAAGCTCAACAGTTAGCCTTGGAACAAGCTGAGTTCGTTAAAATGAAGTTGATGCAAGAACAAGCTGCGTTCCTTGAAGAAAAAGTAGAGCTCAAATGGAAACAGTATGATTATGAGCTTGCAAGGCTAGCTAATCCTCAAGTCGACCTGGATAACAGAAGGATTGGACAAAAATGGGATGAAGCAAGGAAGATATTGATGGGACCCTGTGCGAAAGGAGTTCATAACAAGGAGGCAGATGACCTGTTCTACAACCTGAATTTGCAGAATCCAATGACTATGGACTACACAAGTGCATTGAAAAACATGATTTCCAAAGTCAGGGTTGGATACAATGCAATGACTAAAGAGTGGCAGGTTATCTTATCTTTAACAGAAGGTGTCCAAATGTCTTTCATGTATGTGAATGATCAATTCATCACGAGAAGATCTGCGTCAGAGTTGTTCTTGCTAGCAACGAAAATTCAATACTCTCAATCTGAGGAACTTAGCATTCTGTATAGAGATCAGTTAATGCAGCTAGCAGAGGACAAGGGACCAGAATTCTCAACATATCCTAATGTTATTCGAATGGTAGTACAAGGGAAGATGAAGAGGGTAAGCATGGAAGAAAATGACTTAATGAATCTTTCAATTGAATCTCTCAAAGCTGTCTGTAGACAAATGATAAGCAAGGGATTTGCTAATGAACTTAAAGAAAAAAATTGGTGAGGATCATTGAAAGAATCATATTCAAGAAGAGCAATGAAATATGGAAGTGTGATGTTATTGCTCCAAACCCTCTAGATAATGTGAAGGTTGAGCCGGAGCTAATGGAGCAGAAATGGAATATTCTTCAAGCTATGAAGAATGTAGATGAAGCTCTGACTCTTCCGTCTGGATCACTGGAACCTGTAGAAATAAGGGAGGCAGTTGGTGTTCCAGGAAGAGATAGCGTATACTGCATACACTCATATTCAGAAGACACAGCTGATGCCTTGGCATTCATAGATGCAGTAAACATCACCATCAAGCTCCCTAGCATTCGTTTGATCTTAGATCTAAATTTCTAAAGGTTGACATCCTGTTTGGGGCTCAAGATCAGATGACACCAGATGAAGAAAAGCTGCAAGCAGCATCGCAGGGGGAGCTTCACTAAGTTGGATCCACTAGTCGTGTTTGATGTTCAAAGGCTAGCAGTGCTCATTGAGTAAGAGTTGAGATTCTTAGAAGCACTGAATGATCCAGATTGAGTGATTGCATATTGGACAGGAAACTGTGAATCTAAAGATAATGCAAAATGATCTCAATCATATTTGAAAGAAGACTACTCTACCCATTAAATATCTAAGGAAACATTAAGGACACATCTGTCATGACAAAGGGTTTTGTGTAATAACATTTCCTAGAGTCAGTTCTTGATGAATCTGGGTAGTAGAGTAGTAATTGGTAGCACGTGCTTGAATGAGAGTGTTTCATTGGTGGTTCTGAGTGAATTCAGTGAAGACTGAAGATGCACTAACTAATCAATATTTAGTAGGGTTCTTTGGAGATAGATCCTTGCAAATTTGTTAAGGTTCGAATCAAGGAACTAACTAAATTGAACTAGAGGCAGATACACTTAGCACAAGGAATCAATCCACATGAATACTTGGTAGTGATACATAAGTTGAAGGGTAGTTCGAAGATTCTGAAAGTTCTACTCTGCTAGTATCAAGACTGTTGGTTTCTAGTGTGCTGAGTTTGGTGAAGCTGCTGCCAAGACCAATTTCTACAAGGAAATATTTGGGTGTTGAAGGTAATGCAGTTTCCATCCGGATGAGCGTGGTATTGTTTCGAGGGACAAGTCCAACTGGTAGCTGAAGTGTTATTCCTGTCCAAATGGAGTAAACGTTCGATCTCGAAAGGAGTAAACGTTCGATCTCTCGGACTCAAAAAGGGAGTAATTGTTCATTCAACGATCATAAACCAGTAAAGCTCTATTGACTAAGGTACGTCACTCTAGTCTAGTATTGATTTAACTAAACGTGATGTTTATAGAGTGTTCATGCCATTTAGATGTTTACTTTGTTTAGGATCTGGTTTATGTTTGGCTTGTGATCACCCGGGACCCGATATTACATCTATGAGATTAATTAGGAGCTCCCAGGACCTAACATGACCTTACATGACCACTAGGAACCTAATAATGCAACATCTATTTGTATAGTCAATACATATCCAGGAATCCGTACTTTTGCTGTTATATGTTATTTATGATATATGTTAAATGTGCCAGCATAAGTATTTGCATGTGTTAATTAGTTGTATTTAAAGTTTTTGACTTATATCAGTCAATGGTAGTTAGTCATAATTTTATTTACTTCTGATTGTTTAAATCTAATATTAATGAAATCACTTAATATGTAGTTTAAGTGAAGCAATTCTCATGATATCGAAAATCCATTAATATTAGTTGTCATTTTTTTTTATATTAGTGATGTCACTTAAAATCTCTGCGCTAAGTGACAAAAAAGATTATTTCAAAAACACTAATATTGAAAGGGGTTTACTACATCGCGAGGGGTTGTCAAATATCATAAGTTTCAGCATTAATATTTAAAGTACTTTGATCTCTGATGCAACTAGTACCTCGAGCTTACATACATTATGATTGTCATGAGTATTTTCAATATGCTTATGTGATAATTGTTGAGATGTAGTGTAGGAAGTTAAATGCTGTCATTCGATTAATGTATGATTCAGTGTTTAGCGGATACTTATATTTTATGCTTTAGAATTACCATGATCTATATTGCAATATGTGTTTGTTTCAAGCGACAAATGGTAATTGTCTAGCATAATGTAAGTGTCTTATGTGCTTAATTGTTTTGTAGTAAGATGCGTTTTATTACAAAATGATTGAATGATGTTAATGCTTTTGAATGTTTTGTCACTCATATCTATGATGATTCATTAGTATTAATATGTGTCTTTTCATTCTTTAGAACTTGAATGCATAAAGAAATGTCTTGTCTATTTCTTGTGAAAAATGTTTTATTTAAACAAGCATTCATTTACCAGAGAATGAAAAGCAACGAAAAGACTTTTTCAAAATTCTCCTTGAAAAGTTTCTTGAGGATTATCTTTCTATTTCAAAATCATATATCCTCTCTCTCTAAATATTTTGTAATGCAAAATGTTTGCTCTCCACAATTTGTTTAAGTAAAGTTACTTGATAACTTGTAACTTAGGTTGCACGGTATCAGGCTATTTTATTTGAGTAAATTGTTTTAATTTTTTTTTAGGGTAGCAACCATTGGCAACTCGTTTTTCAAAATTCTTGTCGGTGTCTGTTTCACATTGACTCGTAATATCTGAACAATGGTTGTTGTCTTAAAAATTAGTACCTTGGACTGTATGACTAAAGCATTCATTCGATCTCCTTCTGTCATAAATGATCTATGCTTTACGTCGGAGATAATATCATATAGACGAGTATGATGTATATAATACCTAAGTATATATCGGAAATCATAGTCATCTATTTGATAAGAATGAATTGCAAAACAATTTCTGAAAAAAACATACAGTGAGCAAGATGAAATGGATTTGAGTTATTAATCAAAATGTTTTTGTTAAAAGAGGTGAATTTCAATTGGACATTTTTCTAAGAAAAATTCAAAAGAACACTTTTGGAAATTTGTTAAACTCTTTGTCAAAATTCTGATTAACTCTTTCTGTTTAGCCGAAATGGCTTAGCCTCAGTGGCTATAGGGGAAGGTCGTGACGTTGATTAATCCATCAATTTCTAACCAAGACCTTAGTACCAAACACCGTCATTCTAATTCAAACTTTCAACCATTGGTGATATAAGGAACTTATGTAAGTTAGCGGTTGTTAAGGGAGAAACTGCATTAGTTGCAGCAAATAAGGATGTGTCGGAAGTGCACCCACAACTCTACCTCTCGAGAAGTAAAGTAGCATACAAACTGAGGTAACTGTAGCTCGTCTGTATTCTCTCAAAAGGATGCAGAGCTGAAAAGGCAATTCAACTGTTTCTGGATGAACTCTATCAACAGGGTGATTCCATTGAAGATTCGCTCGTCAGCCAGAGCACCTTGTAATGAGTCAAGTACACCAAAAGCATTCACGCTGATGGTAAGCCTAAAGGACTAAATTTTTTTTTTTTTAACACATTGCAAGGAGTGCACTTTGTGAGGTATAGGTGGAACCCCTAAACTTCTTTGTTTACCATTCATGGTGAATGAAGTTGTTGAGCCGCCTTCACAGGCAATTGAGGTACACTTGGATTTCTTGCCATATATTAGAATCCTTGTCAATCCTCCTAGGAGAAATAGTCCTAGTTCCCTATCGGGATTTCACATCCGCAGAGCAATCTGTTGATGTTGCAAGGCAATCACTAACAGCTTTCCATGACTGAAAATAGTGAGTTAATTCATCTTCACAGGTGATTGAGAGAGATGTTTGTACACGTCTACTCTCCCAGAAATTCAAATTCTGGAACACATGGAATACTCAAAGCTTAAACGCATATCACATTCAACGATCCAGTGCATGGATTTGCATATGGGGAGTTTGTTGATGCTAAAAGTAGTTGAGCAACAACTCATTGACTATGATTCAGTTGGTTTACCAATTTGATGAGTCTTTTGAGGATCAGGGTTTTGGAATTTCAGTCACTCCTGGAATGGAGGAGATTCAAATTTCGGAAGGGTTATTCCCCGACAACGAGCCACGTGTGCATGGATTTGCTCATGGTGAGTTGGGTGACGATCTAACTGAAACTCTGTCTGAGATTACATCTCAGAACCTAGAGATCTTCAGTGATCGACAACATGCTATAGTCAACGATCCATAATATCTTGGTGAGACTAGCATGGATTTACTTGCAGGTACAAATTGCTATAAATGGAATGAGAGCAAGTAAGGGAGAGAAACACTTGAGTTAAGTGAGAGAGTGATACACTTGAGTGAGAAGTAGGGAGAGAAATGAGTGGAGCACTTACGCTTGAAAGTGCAAACACCAACAGAACGTAGTAGATGTGAGGAAACCATAGACCAAACACTAACCTTGCTAATATGTCTGAATCCTGTAACTATATTTTCCTGCTCTAAAATGTTGAAGAGATTCTTTTCTGGAAGACAAGCCAAAGAGGAGTCTAGCTGAAGCTTAGTGGGAATGTCCAAGCTATTACCTTTGGGTGTATTAATCCGTGTTGTTCTCAATCTCAAAGGGGGAGACATTGATTTTTAGGCCTAAGGAGGATTTTATGTTCAATTGGAGGAGAGTTCCTTATTCGATTGGATGTAGATGATACTTTTATTGTCTTAGAGGCTATTCTCAACTAAGGGGGAGAATTTGGTGATACAAGAAACAAGAAATATAGTTTGGTATTAAGAAATATAGATTGATAATTTGAAGAAACTTGGAACATATCTTGTGGAGGTTAAATAGAGGACATCTAATGACACAAGATTGGATTGGATCTTGCAAGAACTAAGGGGGAGAATTAGATAACATTTAAAGCTTAGTGATGCAAGAGCTGAGAAGGAGAAATTACTAAGGGGGAGAAATCTTAGTAATATGTTGGAGCCTAATTCCTAAAGGTGTTGTAGATTTAACTGTCTTTTCATCTGAAGTGCAGAAGTTACTTTTTGTCAAATGGGAGAAGTTATGGAGAATCTTAACATCTTGATTTTAAAATGCTATATCTTATTCTGAAAAGATATCTAAGGGATTTTGCTCTGTTTGTTTGAAGATCTGTACTTGGAACATTCTTAGGAGAGGTTCGGCAGAAGAATTCTTTCTAGCACGATCAATGAATGAAAATGAGGATTTCTTTAAAGAGCATCAACTCAGGGGGAGTTTTTGCTAAGTAGAAGTTTTCTAGGTAAAGAAGAATGTTGAGGGAGATTTTCAAGGGGCATTTGAAAAGTGTCCAAGTATGTTCTATTTCTTGTTTCAGTGATAGATGAAGTCAGTGGAGCAGTACAGGGAAGAAAGAAAAATATATCTCCTGGAAATAGAACATCCTGAAGAAAAAGAAGAAGTGACTTTCATTCCAAGAGAGAACAACCTTAAGGGGAGAATGAGTTGACCTCTTATGGGGAACATAGAGAGCTGTATGTTCTAGTTCAAATTGCAAGATGAACCGGAATGGTTGTTAAGGAGTCTCTACTAATGATTTTATTCTTTATTGAAAGAACCCCATCTTTGAAGAACAACGAAGTAGAGAAAGCTCAAGGAAAATGAAATTCAGAAATTCATCATTCATTTTCAGCAACTCAGGAAATCTGGATTAAACTGATTATATCTTTCCAGAACTTTTTGTATATTATTTTCATATCCAGTACTTTCATTGTTTCTTGTATGTTAGTTGAGTTATCCTCTAGTAGTTGATTTTATTTAATTGCTATTGGGGGAGAGTGTTTGGAAATAGTATTTGATTGTTATTCCATATCAACCAAATAGGGGGAGATTGAAAGGGGAGATTGAAAGGAGAGATAGGAGTGAAGGGAAGTAACTCACTGCACTTTCATGTGTACTAGAAATGCTAAATGTAATCCCTATGTAATGGTTGACGATAACTCAACAATAGAACAGGACATGTAATAATATACAGGTGCACAGGAATCTTGGAACACAGAGTTCAGTTAAGACAAAATATCAAAGGATCATCTACAGACTTGAAGCTCACTGGAAGAAGTTCATTAATATGTTCAGGCCTCAGTGGAGAATAAAGGATGGTAACATCTACTCAAGGATGTGGAAGTTACAGAAGATTGTCTTAGTCTCAGAAGATTTTATTGTACCACAATCGAAGCTGCAGTAAGGTTTAAATAGAAGAGTGTGGAATCATATTCGGAATCAAGAGCCCCTATCAAGACTAGTCACTTATGAACCAGACCGTTGCATCAAGTGTCAGGACATTGGAGGCAAGCTCTCGTCAGTTAATATGGTTTTAATCATTCTAAAGTTGTTGATCTTCTTAAGTCATGTGAAGGATCAACACAGGAGGTAAATTAGTGTTGAAGTGCCAAAGTTCCAGAATATGCATTGGAGCTGTATTGGAAGATCGAGATACAGGTCGAAATACAGTATTCAATGTTTAAGGAACGAGAATTAAATGTACGAAGAATTAGTGGCACAACCTGATTGGACCTTTACTAAAGCTTCACATAATTGAAGGCCAAATACTTGGACGTGGTGGAGTCACGTATACGGGGCCATGTATTTGGTTGAGGAAGTCTACAAAAATTGAAGAGTGGAATGGAAATATTTAATTTAATTAAATAAAGTATTTATTTAATTTAATTAAATAAAGTACTTATTTAATTTAATTAAATAAAGTATTTATTTAATTATTTATATATTTTATAAATAAAGATATTCTTTATTTATATTTTATATAAATATTAAATATTACTTTTGAATTAAATATTTCCAAAGGCATGCTTGGCACATGACTTTGCATTAGGGTTTGGTGGAGCAAGAAAAGAAAAAGGAAAAAGGAAAAAGAAATGCTTTTCAAATTGATAAAAGAGAAAAGCAAGTCTTCTCTTTCAACAAGCAAGGTGTGCAGCCGCAAGGAGAAAAAAAGAGGGGAGAGAGAGAAAATTATTTTTCTCTCCCCCATGGCTAGATCTGTTCTTGAAAATACTTGTAGCCATGATTTTCTTTGTTACACCACTCCTCTATCTTTCTAGTGTAAACACTTGTTAAATCTTGTATAGAAGATAGGGTTGATTCTTGCCTCCTAAGTCCATAGACTTTAATATTTTTAGAGGAGCCAAGAATCATTTCTTTGTTGTGTTCTTGAGCTTATGTTCTTGAACTTGTTTGTAGCATTGCCCCCACTTCATAAATATAAATTTATATTTGTGAATCTTGTTGTGTTGTGTGTTTTGGGTGATTTTCTGTTCTTGGTCTTGGTTATTTTAATGGAGTCATATGCTTGGAGAAGACCATGAACAGTAAATGGGTTTGAGCCAAATTAATTTTTATGTTGTCCCAAAAATAATTAAAAGTCATAATTTTTTATTTGGGAATCGTATTCACCCCCCCTCTACGATCTCCGGGACCTAACAGATTGCATTCGTCGTCGAAGGCCCTTTTGATCCCCTATCTGAGATCTCTTCAGATTACTTCTTTCAGGGGAAATTTCGCCCACCTTTCATGATGATGCCATGGTACCCCTAGGTGGGATCCCAGGTGGAAGCCCCCTTGGCACCCTGATTGCATTCGTCCTCGAAAGCCGTTTTGAGCCCCCATCTGAGATCTCTTCAGATTACTTCTTGTTGATGAGTGGATTTTGTAATCAACTTATATGAGGTCTATAGGTAGTTGTATAGGCTAGCGATCAACTGTTCTTCGAACTAGGTTTGGGTTGTGTTTGTGGGGGTTGAGCTGAGCTCGAGGGTATCTCCAATAATCTCAGGTGCCTTTAGAGAAAATTAGAGAACTTAATGCATCGTACCCTGAGGTGCCTACGTACCCTTGTATTTATAGGGATCAAGCTCACGTAGTTCTAATATGATTCTGTCTCTTATTGGAATAGCTGTATTCGGTCATCTAGTTCGTGTTGGACTCAGGTTCCTTTAGAGCCTTTCACGAACTAGTTTGGCTAAGTAGAGTAGAACTCGAGTTCGTACCCCACTTATGATTCTCTCATTGGTTAGAGTTATTCTAGGATCATCTGCGCCCTAGAATTATACTCAGATACCAATTCGTTTATCTGTTCTAGATGACTTCTAGAACTTTCTGTTGGCAACTCGTAGGAACCTGGTGCTCAGGAACCTACATTTCAGGAGCCTGTTTCTCAGGGACCTCCTTATTTCGGGACATATCACTTAGGGACCTCCCTTTTGGTGTTAGTACCTGCACAAGTAACAAACTAGTTAGACTGGATAACTCTTTATATGCTTTTATCATCTCTATGGCTGTTGTTATGCTAATTCGAACTCCTCGGCTGGGAGGAACCTGGTCTTCGAGTGCTCAACTCAGCTTCCTGACCATTGGGAACCTCCTAATACTCATACTTCCTTATTCATTTCTTCTATTTGATCTTCATAACTCGTACTGGATCATTCTTCTAGCTTGTATGGATCGGACCCTATTGATTAATGGGCTTAAATCTAGTCCATGGAGATTTTGGGCACAACAAGTACCCCCCGGTTCCTTGAAATCATGTAATGTGAAAGGAACCTATTCTAATTCTACGATCAGAGGTTTAATGTTAACCCATCCTGGTAACTATATCTTGCTTCAGCATTGTATATCCAAGCCTATATGAGCTAACTCGGTATAGGAAACAGGACATAAAATATTTTCAGCTTGATATAATTTTAAGTAAGCTTCCTTTGTATTAAGGAACCTGTTATCTCGCTATTTTCTTCTTCTTACTTCAGCTCTCGAAATCATCTTGATGCTCGCTTGTCACTCAACTCCACATTTCTTAAATTTAATAATTTAAGAAGAGATAACGGTTGGTAAGCAGGAGATAATTCAAAATTCGAATTAAACTTATCACTTACCAAAGCTGCAGTTAATGTATGAGTTCCCAAGGTTCACACGCCTCTGGTGCGTGTATCCCTTTAATTACTGCCCCAGTAGATTGCTGCCACGTGTTCACTGCTGCCTCCTATTTACCTCGATTATATAAACACATGAATGACTTTATCTTCATTTTTACCTTTACCAAATATTTTCTAAAACCCTCGGAGAGAAAAGAGCAGAAGTTCGACGGTTATCTACTGGATCCAACCCTTCCATCGCCGTTTTTCTTCAATTTAAGGTATGATTCTGAACCTTTTCTTTCCGCTCTCTCGTAACTTCGATTAGATTTTCAGCTATCTGCTTTCTTCAATCTTGCACGTCATCTTTTTATGATATATGTTTGTATATAGTCTTCACATCTCACACACACAACCATTCATAATACCTTCTTTACTGGTGATTCCATCGCCGATTTGTGGTTTCATCACTATGGTTTTACTGAAAACTTTTGACCATTTGCTTGTTTTCTATTCTCAATTCGTTTCATATGCATGTCATAGTCCATACTTATCTCTATGAATACTCAACCTCCATATAACTTCTTAAAGAACTTATTTGACATAGTCACAGTAGTTCAATCGTCTCTAGACCACAGGTTTCCCTTTAAGAATTCCAAAGTCTGACCTTTCTTCGTCTGTTTCTTGCAGATGTCTTCTGATTCAACACATTCTGACCACCTCTCTTCCGTAAAACCTGTTTTTGTCGCATCTATAAGTAATAGAACTAGGTCTAGGGTCTTGATTCCCGACACTAGTGATCCTCAAGACATTCTGATGAAACCTCCAAATGCTATTGACCCCTTAAGGCCTTTAAGCTTAATTGATTTAGGAGATGACTGGTCTGACAATGAAGAGGTATCAAAACCCGAATTTGAATCTGAGTCCTTCCTAGAACCCGACTTTCAAAGTGAGATATCTGTAGAAAGAGAACCATTCAAACAAGAGATTGTCCCTTTTTGTGAAAAATCTGATTCCATCATGACCTCAGTTAAACTGGAAAAACTATTTGAGGAATGTCACCGCCCTGTCTGTAAGATAACAATCCCAGAACCTGGTGAAAGAGCTCACAGGTTTGATTTGAAAATCCCAAAACAAGGTATCCCCCATGCTGTTATATCTGCCGCTTTCTTGAGGGTAGGTGTTTCCATGCCTCTTCATCCTTTCTTACGAGAGGTTCTTGACTTTTACGAATTAGCACCAATGCAACTCACCCCTAATTCTTATCGGTTAGCCATCAGCACCTTTATACTATATTCTAGCAAATTTACAGTTCCTTTGACAGCCCCTGAATTGGGCTATTTCTTCAGACTGAAAGACACTGGGAGGAATTCTGGCTGTTTTTACCTTTCAGCCTGGCCTTGTCACCAGGGTCAGTGCATAAAAAATGTTAAACAAAACTTTGAACAATGGCCGGAACAGTTTCTTTATTGCTATGACTGCCCCTACGTTAGATATGAGTTTAATCGTCGTCCCAATGTCCCGAAGCAAACCGTCCTTACAGGAGTTTGCTTGGAAAGAGCTACTGAGATTTTGAAACTGTCAGCCTCTCCACTAGAGATTGTCTGATCTTAATGACCCCTGGTAACCTGATGGCTTTTGGTTTTATTCCTTCGACTTCTGGTAGGAGTTTCTTTATAGTTATGCCTTTCTTATTAACTATATTTGTGCAATTTCATTCGCTTACTTCATATATATATACCTTTAACCTTAATCTACTGGCTTATGCAGACATGGCTCCAAAAGTTCCTTCATTTGTGAAAAGATCTAAAAATGTGGAAGAAATTTTCAAGGTTGATGACAATATGAAGGAGGTTCCGCTTGCTGCAACTCCAATTAACCAAGTTCCAACCCCTGTATCTGTCCAGACTCAACCATCGGGTTCCTCAAAACGTAAATTGGCTCAGACCACACTTGACTTATCAGGGAGCTCCCAAACCAGGTCCATGAGGAAAAACAAAGCTGTGAAGGCTGATCCTACCGCTGCCCAGAACCAGTTTAAGGACTTGATTGACACTCATGTTCCTGCTGAGACTATTACCGGCTGGTCGAAAATGGACTCTACTGAAGCTCTGGAAGCTATGAGGTTCTCTGCGGCCCAGAACGCCTTCTTTACTCTTAGGTTCTGTGATGATTTTGCCTTGAAGATCCAATATGACCTCAGGCTACAAGGAGAGATCTCGAAACTCAAAGAGGAGCTGGCTGCTAGAGAGGAGAGTGTGAATGTTGCCAATGCTGCGGTAAGGAGGGCTAAGGCTGTTGAAACCTCACTAAAGAATAGCAGGGATGAACTTCAGGAACAGGTGAAGAGTTTGCAGGATGAGAAATTATCCATGCTAGAGAAAGTCAATGAACTGAAAGCTCAGGTTGATGCCTTAAATGCTGCAGCCGTTACTGTCAAATCATCTCTGCTCATCCAGGAAAAAGCTAGGTATGATGAAGGTTATGACGAAGGCGTTCGTGACTACATGAGGTCCATGTGGGAGAAAATGCCCGAGCTAAACTGGTCTCTCCTAGGCGAGAACGTAGTAGGGATGATCAAAGATTTTGGGAATGAAGCTGCTGCTGCAACCTCTGTACCTCCCGTGAAATCGGTTGAGAGGTCTCCAGGTGCCAACCTTGAGACTGCAGAGGTTCCTACTCCTGAAATTGTTCAACCTATCCTTTCAACTCCTCCTGTTGCTACCAAGGGTTCTGATGAAGTTCCTCCTTCATAGTTTCAACAAGATCCTTTTTTTAAAAAACTTTTGATAACTTTTGATGAGGTCGCGGGCTCCTCGTAACGCCTCGCAAGATGTAACTTTAAATTTGTTTTCCATGGCCTTCGTGCCAATAACTTTTATGCTGGTTTTCTGGGTCTCTGTACCCATAACTCTCTTTATGGTTTATGATATTTGCTTTTGCTGCATACCTTTCTTCAAAACCTTATGAAATACTTCGCTGTTATGCACTAGAGAATAATTCAACTTCCTTATTCATATGGTCAAGCTTACGTGGGCTAACCCATTGTAAGAAACAGAACACATGCATATTTCCACTTGTTTATTCTCAAAAAAAATGCAACAAACTACAGCTGAATTGTAAAACCTGGAACCTCTGTGTTTATATTTTGTATTGATAATCTAAACCATAGTCTTCTTTAATAATTTCTTCTTCATCAAGACCAGGTTCCTCGAGTATTAATCCTGCAAAATAAACATAAAACAAAAAACAGTTAACGTTAGTAAAATCTTTCTCTTGTTTAATTCGGGTCATCTCTTGGAAAGGTTGCCTGCCTGGCTCCCAATCCTAATCTCTAAGTCCCAACATGCCTCGAGGCATGTTGGTTCCTTTTTCTCTTGGAAAGGTAACCTGCTTGGTTCCCAGTCCTATTCTCTAGATCCCAACATGCCTCGAGACATGTTGGTTCCTCTTTGTGCCTCGAGGCGACTCTAGGAACCTGTGCGCCGTTCTAGGAGTCCACACAGATTCCTCTTCTTCATATGTCAGGCTAGACATCTTATGAAGGTAAATGCTAAGGATTTTATCCCTTCTTCCCATGTGCCAAAGGCGGTTCCACATGAGGGAGAGCTTATTAGGCTTCTCTTTAAGGTGCCTTTTGTCAGGACTTTAGATGCCTTTTGTCAGGACTTTAGATGCCTTTTGTCAGGACTTTAATTCTCATGCTCAAGGAACTTGAGGCTTTTCAATCACATTTGCTCAGGAAGCTACCTGAGGCTTTGCTCAATGCCCAGGAAGCTACATGGGACTTTGCTCAATGCCCAGGAAGCTACCTGGGACTTTGCTCAATGCCCAGGAAGCTACCTGGGACTTTGCTCAATGCCCAGGAAGCTACCTGGGACTTTGCTCAATGCCCAGGAAGCTACCTGGGACTTTGCTCAATGCCCAGGAAGCTACCTGGGACTTTGCTCAATGCCCAGGAAGCTACCTGGGACTTTGCATATCAATCATTCGTAGTCCACATATTCTGTCAATTCATATTCATACTTCGCACATAATGTCAATGCTACAGGAACCTGGTCAGTTCAGGTAACCTGCAAAATACAACACCATGCTACAGGAACCTGTTAGTCTAGGTAAGCTATTTCAAAAATTTCAAATTGACATATGAAATATCAAATCATAGCATGTACAATTCTGTCTAAGTAGGAATACTACCCCCCAGTTCTTTTGGGTAATGATTGTTACGTAAAAGAACTATTAAGGAGCTATAGCTGCAAATAATGCACTCAAAATATTCAACGTAGAGCTATACATCGCTCAATACTTAAAAAAAAATCGTCTTGCAAGTAGAGAGGTTCACATTAAGTACCCCCCGAGTACATGCATAATTAAATACTGGAATCAAAATACTGGTCAGCTATAACTAATAAGCTGCCTTTATTCGTGGGCTGAAAGAGCCCTACTTTTCCTAAGAAAAAATTCATAAAAGAATTACTGATAATACTTCTTGAGATGTTCTGCATTCCAAGCTCTCGGAATTAGGTTCCCATCCATATCCATCAAGTGGTAGGTTCCTTCCCAAATTGCTGACTTTATCTGGTAAGGTCCCTCCCAATTTGCTCCAAAGGCTCCATGCGCCAGAACCCTGGTATTTGGCATGACTTTCCTCAAAACTAGGTCTCCAACCTTAAAAGGTCTTGCCTTCACCTTTTTGTTGTAATACATTCGAACTCTCTGTTGATATGCTACTAACTTCACTTGCGAATCTGCTCTCAACTCTTCGACCATGTCCAAATACAGTCTATGATTGACCTCATTGCTTTCGGGATCAAAATACTTTCTTCTCAAGGAACCTGTTCCAACTTCCACAGGTACCATAGCTTCACAACCATAAGTTAGGGAAAAAGGAGACTCACCAGTTGTAGTTCTAGGCGTGGTGTTATACGACCACAAGACTCCAGGAAGCTCCTCTGGCCAGCTTCCTTTCTTATCTTCAAGCCTTGTCTTCAAAGTGTGCTTGATAATCTTATTCACTGCTTCAGTCTGTCCATTACTCTGCGGATAATATACTGCTGAAAATGCTTTTTGGATTCCAAACTGCTCACATAATCCTCTAAGCTCTCTACTATCGAACTGCTTCCCATTGTCAGAAATCAGTTTCTGTGGAATGCCAAACCTGCATACAATGGCTCGAAACACAAACTCAGTCAATTTTGACGCTGTAATCTTTGCAAGTGGTTCTGCTTCTGCCCACTTTGTAAAGTAATCGACTACAACCACTGCGTATTTCACTCCTCCTTTTCCTTTCGGGAGCTCTCCAATGAGATCTATTCCCCAAACAGCGAATGGCCAAGGGCTAACAATCGGTTTGATAGGTGCTACCGGACGACTATCAAAATTGGCAAACCTCTGACAATTACTGCATGCCTGCACGAACTTTGTAGCATCTGCTTTGATGGTTGGCCAATAATATCCTTGTCGAAGGACTTTCATGGCTAAAGAATTACCTCCCGAATGATTTCCACATACTCCTTCATGAATCTCATCGAGGATATACTTGCATTGTTCTCCAGCTACACACTTGAGCAAAGGCTGATTGAATCCTCGTTTATACAGAACTCCATCATAAATTACATACCTGGCTGCATGATACCTCAGCTTCCTGATATCACTTTGATTGGGAGGTAGCTCCCCTTTGTCCAGGTAACGATGTATTGGGGTCATCCAGGAATCTTCAACTGGGAATTCAATGTCCATTATCTCTTCCTTGAAAACACTAGGTTGCTCCTGGATTTGAAGTGGAATTACCCCCAATAACGTGGATTCTTTCTGTGACCCTAGCTTGGCTAATGCATCCGCTTTGGTATTCTTTCCTCGAGGTACTTGATCTAGCTTCACCTCTTTGAACCTTGCGATCAACTCCTGGGAGTACCTCAAATATAAGTCTGTTCTTGGCCCTCTCGCCTGAAAACCACCACGAATCTGCCAGACTACTAACATCGAATCACTAAACACCTTGATATTCTCTACTTTCATCTCCAAGGCTAACTTGAGACCTGCAATCAATGCCTCATATTCTGCATCATTGTTCGTGGCTTTAAAAGCAAAATGAATTGAGCTATAGAGTTGGTGCCCTTCTGGACTAATTAGTTCTATGCCTGCACCTGCTCCACTACTGTTAGCAGCCCCATCTACATATAGTATCCACCAAGGTGCACAGTTGTCATTGTCTGTTTGTTTTTCTACCACCTCTTTTGGCCCCTCCTGGCCAGTAACCTCTACATGAGGTGGAAACTCGATTAAGAAATCTGCTAAAGCTTGAGCTTTGATTGCTGTCTTTGGCTTGTATTCTATGTCGAACTGACCTAGCTCCACAGCCCACTTTAACATTCTTCCAGAAGTTTCTGGCCTATGCATCACTTGCTTAAGTGGATATGAGGTTCTTACCTCAATCTTGTGAGCTTGGAAATAAGGTCGCAGCTTCCTGGAAGCCAGAATCAATGCGAAAACTAGCTTCTCCATTCCTGTGTACCTTGTTTCTGCATCAAGTAATCTTTTACTGACATAGTAGACTGGGCTCTGCTGTCCATTCTCTTCTCGAACCAGAACTGCACTAATGGAATACTCTGACACAGCCAAATAAAGTATCAATGTTTCTCCATCCACAGGTTTGGCTAACAGTGGGGGACTCCCCAAATGCTCCTTTAACTTTCCAAACGCTATCTCACATTCTGCAGTCCACTCAAATTTGCTTCCTTTCTTTATAGCTTTAAAGAACTCCTGACACTTATCTGTGGACTTCGAAATGAATCTATTCAAAGCTGCAACTCTTCCTGTAAGAGACTGAACCTCTCTCACAGTTCTCGGTGTCCTCATATCAATCAATGCTTTAATCTTGGCTGGGTTGGCTTCGATACCCCTGTGGTTTACCATGAAACCCAGAAACTTTCCTGATTCTACCCCAAACACGCATTTTTTAGGGTTCAGCTTCATTCTGTACTTCCGCAAGATTCCAAACATTTCTTCTAAGTGCTTTACATGGTCAACAGCTTCCTTAGATTTAACTAGCATATCATCCACATATACTTCCATAGTATGGCCAATTTGGTCTTTAAACATCATATTCACTAATCGTTGGTATGTGGCTCCAGCATTAATCAATCCAAATGGCATGCATACATAGCAATAAAGACCTCTATCCGTAATAAAAGAAGTATGCTCTTGGTCAGGTTCATACATAGGGATTTGATTGTAACCTGAATATGCATCCATGAAGCTGAGGAGGGCATGTCCAGCTGTTGCATCCACTAACTGATCAATCCGTGGCAGTGGGAAGCTGTCCTTCGGGCATGCTTTGTTGAGATCTGTGAAGTCTACACAGGTTCTCCATTCCCCATTAGGTTTCTTTACCAAAATAGGGTTTGCCAACCATACTGGGTAGAAAGATTCTTTAACTAATCCTGCATCCAATAACCTGTCCACCTCTTCTTTCAATGCTTGAGCCCTTTCTCCACTAACTGGTCTTCGCTTCTGCCTCACTCCTTTCTTTTCTGGATCAATATTCAACTTATGACACATGACCCTTGGATCTATCCCTTCCATATCTGCATGACACCATGCAAACACATCCAGGTTCTTGCCCAAAAAGGTAATGAGAGATTCCTTTAAGGCTGGATCGAGTTGAGCTCCAATCTTCAACACCTTTGTACCATCTTTGTCATTGATTTTCACATCCAGAGTTTCACCAGCTGGTCCAGCCTTAACCATGGTTTCTGGCATTCGAGGGTCTAAGTCTACCTCCATCTCTGTGGTTGAGTCCTCTTGAGGTTCCTGGACGGTAGACGGTTCCTGCACTTCGTGCATGACATTCCTTCTCTTTGATGCTGGCTGACTGTCTTCATTGCTTCCATTATGTTTCAGTTTTCGGGATTTTTCTTCATCCAATCCTTCTACCATACACACGTCACCATCCTTGTCCGTAGGGGGTGCACTTTCTATCAGTAAGTACGGGGTATCTGGTCCCCGAAAAACTGGAATCTCAGCATGAGGTTCCTCTTCTATGATCTCTTCAATTCTTATAGCTCTACAGGATGCTGACACAAAACCTTCCAAAGGCGAACCGCGCAGGTCGACCGTTATTTTGTCTGGGTTTTTTCCTGGAAAATTGTCAGGAACCTCGTCCATAGGTTCAGGCAATTTAGCAGCTCTAGCAGCATGTTGCAAAGCTTTGGTGTAACACTCTCTAGACTCATACTGACATCCTCGAACTATACCAACCCCATTTGGTGTCGGGAACTTCATAGTGAGGTGGTAAATGGAGGTTATTACCCTCATCTCCTTCAAAATGGGTCTTCCCAAAATAGCATTGTAATTCATATTCTCTTCTATAACGATGAATTCTGCCAACTGCGTAATGCAAAATGGTTTATCACCTAAAGTTACTGGCAAACGAATCTTACCTTTGATAGGAACCTGATTATTAGTGAATCCGTACAAGGTATCGTTTGTTGGAGTTAAATCTTTATCCAGAAAATGCATCTTCTTGAAAGCTGAGTAAGGTAGCAAGTTTACAGAGCTTCCATTATCAACTAGCACTCGATGAACCTCATAAGACCCAATTCCTGCCTCAACAACCAAAGCATCAGTATGGGGATGATGTACCCAGGAAGCATCTTCTTCAGTGAAAGTAATATCTGCATCCTCTCCTTCAAACAACTTTGGTGACCTCTGTGACAGATTGTAAATACTGGTTAAAGGACGTTCTTTAGCCTCACGGGTATACCTCTCCATGGCATTCCTGCTGCTTCCTCCAATGTGGGGACCTCCTATAATTGTGCGTATGCACCCAGCCTTAGGTGGTCCTTCCATCACGACAGGTTCCTGTGTCTGTGTCTTCTGAGTCTTCTCATCTCTATACTTTTTTCCTTCCTGAGCCACCCACTCACTCAATTGCCCTTGTCTGATTAGAGTTTCAATTAGATCTCTGAGGTGACGACAATCTGCAGTATTATGCCCATTATTATCATGGAAGTCACAGTATGGGCGTTCATTCTTATTCCCTGGGGGACCGGTTCTGAAAGGCTTCTTAAACCATGAGGACTTCTCATTCACTGCGTAAATGTGATCAATCGGAGCTACCAAAGGGGTGAAAGTTTCATAGACAGGTCTCTCATGTTTATTGTTGTTATAGGAAGCTGGTGGCGGTACCTGACTCATGACAGGTTTAGTTGGATTCACAGCTTCAGGCTTCACCTGGGACGTGCGACTAACCACCTTTTTGTTGTCACGACCATTGGGGCTTCTTTGTCTCGACCTCTTGCTTCCACTTTGCCTTACAAAATTTGGATCCTTCCTTAGTTCATCTAGAGACTCTTCCACCAGACGAAAGGGTTCTACCTGGGCATAAAAATCTGCCAACGTCTCTGGTTCTTTTCCCTGCAGTGCTTTCCAAAAATCTGAGCCTCCTTTGACTCCAGCAATTAAGAAATTCTTTATTGTTTCCTCAGATGCTTTCCTAACTTTAGGAACCTCCGCATTAAACCTCTTGAAATATTCTGTCAACGTTTCACTAGGTCTTTGTTTGATATTGGCTAAGGTATTGGTTGGTGGTGCGAATGCAACAGATGCTCTAAACTGAGTGACAAAGAGCTTCCCCATACTTGCCCAAGAACCAATCGAATCTGCAGGTAACCTTTTGAACCATTGATGGGCTCCGCCCTGTAGAGTTGCAGCCAGTAACCTGCACCTGGTGGCTTCCTTCACTTGATAAACATCCATCTCTGTGTCAAAACGACTAAGGTACTCAATGGGGTCAGTAGTCCCATCGAATTTCAACTCACTCGAAGGCCTATAAGACCTAGGCAGAGTCGACTTTCGAACCTTCTTGGTGAAAGGAGAAGCTGTTATAGGGTTCACAGCAAGATTCTTTTCATCCTTGAGTTGAGCCAAAATTTTCTTGACATCTTCTGCTGTCACCTCCCCAGTAGCTTCCGCCTTTGTCTTCTTACTCGTTCCTTCTTCCTCTTGCGACTCTGCAGTGCTTGATTCTTCAGTATCTTCATCTGAATCCGTGTTTTCTTCTTCAATTATCTCGATAGATGGGTCTTTATCTTTCTTCTTTTTCTGTGAGGAACCTCCAGTCTTGGTTTTCTTCTTTCCCTTGGATCCTGTACGGCCCTTGCTAACAGTTTTACTCTTCTCAGGATTCTCTAGTTCTTCATCACCATTATTTTGCTTCGGTTCTCCACCATCGTCTGGAACCTCTTCTCCATTCTCAGATCCTTCAAAATTCAACTGTTTCGGAGTAACCTTCGACTTCTTACCTTTCTTTGCCTTCTTTTTCTTCTTTTTGCTTGAAGCCTGCTCCAAAGTCGACAAACGTTCTCCCACAGTCTTTAAGATTTCCATCATGGCTGCTTTAGTAACCTTCGGTGCTCTGGGAGGAGATGTGTTCCCCTCATGAATCTGTCGTTCAGAACGGGTTGCTTCGCTATCCGAGTTGCCTGACATCTTTTCCACTCTTAAGATATTAACTATCCCCCTCCTTCTAGCGCCAATGTTGATGAGTGGATTTTGTAATCAACTTATATGAGGTCTATAGGTAGTTGTATAGGCTAGCGATCAACTGTTCTTCGAACTAGGTTTGGGTTGTGTTTGTGGGGGTTGAGCTGAGCTCGAGGGTATCTCCAATAATCTCAGGTGCCTTTAGAGAAAATTAGAGAACTTAATGCATCGTACCCTGAGGTGCCTACGTACCCTTGTATTTATAGGGATCAAGCTCACGTAGTTCTAATATGATTCTGTCTCTTATTGGAATAGCTGTATTCGGTCATCTAGTTCGTGTTGGACTCAGGTTCCTTTAGAGCCTTTCACGAACTAGTTTGGCTAAGTAGAGTAGAACTCGAGTTCGTACCCCACTTATGATTCTCTCATTGGTTAGAGTTATTCTAGGATCATCTGCGCCCTAGAATTATACTCAGATACCAATTCGTTTATCTGTTCTAGATGACTTCTAGAACTTTCTGTTGGCAACTCGTAGGAACCTGGTGCTCAGGAACCTACATTTCAGGAGCCTGTTTCTCAGGGACCTCCTTATTTCGGGACATATCACTTAGGGACCTCCCTTTTGGTGTTAGTACCTGCACAAGTAACAAACTAGTTAGACTGGATAACTCTTTATATGCTTTTATCATCTCTATGGCTGTTGTTATGCTAATTCGAACTCCTCGGCTGGGAGGAACCTGGTCTTCGAGTGCTCAACTCAGCTTCCTGACCATTGGGAACCTCCTAATACTCATACTTCCTTATTCATTTCTTCTATTTGATCTTCATAACTCGTACTGGATCATTCTTCTAGCTTGTATGGATCGGACCCTATTGATTAATGGGCTTAAATCTAGTCCATGGAGATTTTGGGCACAACACTTCTTTCATGGGAAATTTTGCCCATTCTTTCATGATGATGCCATGGTACCCCTAGGCGGGATCCCAGGTGGAAGCCCCCTTGGCACCCTGATTGCATTCGTCCTCGAAAGCCTTTTTGAGCCCCCATCTGAGATATCTTCATATTACTTCTTTCAAGGGAAATTTCACCAATTCTTTGCGGTTTCCGGCCAACAATCAGGCCATCCAATCCCGTATTTGGCTCATTTTGTGCACCAAGAATGCCACTATTGATCATCTCATATTTTAAGGGAATTTCATGTCCCTGCATATCATCTCAAAAAATATCTCCAGGCCCTTCTTTATGCGAGTTTTATCTCGGAATCATTTCTTGTTCATCTCGTTTTGCAATGGACTAAGCTCCATTTCGTACTTTTTCTTCAATTCAGAAGTTCTTTCAAGGGAGTCCAATTTTTCTCTCATTCGTTTGATGCACTGGTACATGTCTTTGATGGTAATAATCTGTTCTTTATCACCGTTTTCTTTATTGACACCGTTAGACGGCGTTTCATCATTGCCGGAGCGGTCAAACATCTTTTCCTCCAAAAGACGATAATAAAGCCCCTCCTTCTAGCGCCAATTGTTGTGGGAGGATTTTAGCACAACTACGTGGAGGCCGTTGCTGGAATAGCGTCGTAAAATATGGAATCTCTCAACTGCCCGGAAAGGCTCGCAATCGGAGATTTGAGGCTAGCCGCCCAGGAAGGCACACGGCTAGGGGTTACCGAAGAACACGGGAAGGTGTTTTTGTGATGATTGGGACTGAATCTACGGGATAGAGTTCAAGGACCATCTGTTGGCCAGCCAAGAACCCTAATTTGACTGTGTCACACAAGAGTGCACGTGCTCTAGCTACTCAAGGAGTGTAAAGTGTCGAAGAAGATCCCGTAAACTGCCTACATACCACTATTTATAGTGGATCAAGCCCCGATGTAGTTCTTGATTGATAAGTTTGATCGTTTGTGATGATTTATCCTCTCTCCAGTGGGATAATGACTGTTGTTGCTGATATAAATCATGTATCAACTGATTGTGATGTAGTTATCAGGTTTCCAAGCCTTATCAGGACTGTTGGAAGCCTATCCACTGATGTTTATCTCATGAATGAAGGATTTATCATGTATATATGATGTATATCCTCGAATAACTGAATAATTATCCGTTTAGAGGTGTATTTCAGCTGTAGAGACGTGCTCCTAAAAAGTAGGAAGTGTGCCTTATCTGAATTGGCAGCCTAATCAGGCTTCCGGCGGAAGCTGGGGGTACCGCCCGGTATCCTGACTCCGATACCCCCCCCGGTAACCTGAATCCGATAGCCCAAGTATGAAAGCCATACTGGAAGCCTTATCTGATGGTTGTCCTAGTCTGAATATGTGTTTCTGCCAGGCTTCCGGGAAAGCTGGGGGTACCACCCGGTAGCCCCTCCGGTAACCCAGTTACGGAAGCTATGCTGGAAGCCCTCTCTAATGGTTGTCATTGGCTATGGATGAGACTATCCCCGGGACCATAAGCCTTATATTCTTTCAATGTTCATCGCAAGGTAGCCCCTCTGGGGGTACCGCCCGGTAACCCAAACTATGGCAGCCCCTTTGGTAAGCCGGTTATGGAGGCTATTCTGGTAAGCCATGTCTGGTAGCTGTACTGGAAGCTATGTTATGATGTCTATGGGTTGTGGATCATCCATGGGAGGCCATTCCCAGGACCCTTATCATCATATCTAGCTGCTACCCATCTCATGGCAGCCCCTATGGTTTGTCATAGGCTCTTGGAAGCCTGTTATCCGGGAGCCATGCCATTCGGGAGCCCTTCTACCCGGGAGCCCTATTATCTTGGGAGCCCTATTATCAGTTTTCATTGGTTACCACGGGTACCCTGGAAGCCCTCTAAAACATCCTCTTTCCTTGTGGATTGGACCCAAAACTCATCATGGGCCTAAATCTGATCCATGCAAGATTTTGGTCACAACAGTACCCTCCTACAATTGCCTTTTACAAATGGTACCCAAAATATAACGTTTGACTAACGGAAGTTAACGGTAGGGGTACTACACAGAATGACATAATAGTATAATGGTACCATTTGGAAGCCAAAACTATTTTGTGTACCATTTAGAAAAGCCAATTTTAAGAGGGTACCATTAAGAATTTCCCTTATTTATAAACTATTTTAGGTTCTGCTTTTTAATCGGAAGGAGATAAGTGATGAGAGAGTAAAGTATTTGAGAATGCTAGAGTCTTCAAAAATATTTCCAAAATCATTTCCAAATAATGAATTATCACTATATTATTGATTGTTCCTTACATTAATGAGATGGGTACATTATGTATACATATGAATACATAAATAAAAATAAGTCATGCGTTATTCTAGAACAAATTCGAGATTCATTTCGGAATAATTTTAAAATAAAAATAAATTTAATGAGAAAACTGGGCTTGAGAACAACCTCAGGGATCTCCCCTGAGGTTATAAGAATATTGCTTATAAAATAAGGGGCCCCGCAGGGGCAGTTTTGTAAATCTAAATTTTTTATCAGTAATTTACACAAATGCCCTTAAAATTTGTATTGATTTGTTCTATCCTCAGAACCCTGAGATCATCCTCAAGCACATGAAACCCAAATTTAATTTACAATAATTTCCCCCCATTTACATTGGGAACACAAAAAAGATATGATTCACATAGTTCCTCCCATATTTAAAACTCGGACTAAGGAAATTTATGAGTAAGACGTTAGAGCAATTCCAACAGGCACCTTATTCGGCATCCTAAGTTAAATTATAACAAAATTGATGCAAAAACCAAGTCCAACAATTTCCTAAAAGTTCTCAAAAATTTAAGAGCACTTCCAACCTCCTTAAGAGCCTCTCTTCTCTCCTTTTCTATTATTTTAATAATATACATGACTCCAACTTAGTCTTTCATACAGTAGTATTCATAAAGTAGTGTTGATCAACAACCATGAAGTCACGGTGCACTACCAGTGACCCGGTGCCTTCAAGTCACGGGTGTTTTTTTTTTTTTTTTTAAAGATGGATATGGTATCATTAAATGTCGAATAAAGATATAATAATAAAAAGGAAAATGTTAATCACAACCCTTAGGGTTATGGTTAAGGTGTTATGTGGTAGTTTTTAATTGGCTCAAGGTTATGGCCCACTTGCAAAAAAGTATGTGCCCCCATGCATTCACATAAATCATCCAATAAAAATCCACCACATGGCAAAAATTAGTTCTTAAACATAGCCCTAAGGGCTGTTGTTAATAGGACCCTAATAAAAAATATGGATATCGTATTATTTTAATCTAAATTCATTAATATTGATATAAATTAAATGTTGAATATACCACCATGTAATAATGATATCAATAAAGATATAATAATAAAAATATTTATAAATATAGTTAATTAGTAAAAAAATGAATAAGGAGTAAGTTTAGAAGGATTGTTGGAAAAATGTTTGATTTAATAACATTATTTGTAGGAAGCATGCAAGTAAATTGTTGGAATTGCTCTAAATGCCTCCAAAATTTAGTTTAAAAGATGGCTAGTTTTTTTTTTTTTTTTTTGAATAAAATCGAACTTGCATAAATAATAGAATCCAACTCCAAAAAGTGAACAAGAAAATTAGGCCACTCTCCTGCGTCTGGCATAGAATTAATAGCTAATAATAACTCTAAAACAAACCTGATTTTATGAGTACAGAACATCTCTGCATCTCTCTCCTCAATCTGTGTAAGTCTTTAAAATCTACTATCAAACAAGTTCATGCTCTTGCCTATAAAACTGGCCTTAAAAACGACCCATTAATCGCCGGAAAATTTCTTCTCCACTGTGAAGTATTGATCACCGATGCTCTCGACTACGCACACCGTCTGTTTCTTGATTTCCCTGAACCAGATGTGTTCATGTACAATACCCTTATTCGTGGCTTCTCTGAATCTAATTTTAGGCACAAGGCTTTTAGTACATTTGTGGAAATGTGTCGAAATTCGAACCCTGATAGCTATTCTTTTGCTTTTATTCTCAAAGCGGCAGCTCTTTCGAGGTGTTTCAGGAGTGGTATTCAGTTGCATTGTTTAGGTGTGAAGTATGGGCTTAATACTCCCGTTTGTTTGTTGGGACTACATTGGTGAGCATGTATGCGGAATGTGGGGTTTGAGGTTTGCACGGAAGGTGTTTGATGAAATGCCTGAGAGAAATGTTGTGGCGTGGAATGCGATGGTTACTGGGTTTTTTAGGTGCGGTGATATGAACGGTGCGGATGAAATTTTTGGGTTGATGCCGATGAGGGATTTGAATTCTTGGAATGTGATGCTTGCGGGGTATGTGAAGGCGGGGGAGGTGGAGGTTGCGGAGAAGTTTTTTTTTGAAGATTCCGGATAAGGATGGTGTTTCTTGGAGTACTATGATTGTTGGGTTTGCTCAGAATTGTTGTTTTGATGAGGCTTTTGGTTATTTTAGAGAGATGCTACGAATTGGAATGATACCGAATGAGGTGAGTTTGACTGGAGTTCTGTCTGCATGCTCACAAGCTGGAGCATTTGAGTTTGCAAAAATCTTACATGCATTTATGGAGAAATCGGGGTTGGTTTGGATTAGTTCTGTGAATAATGCTCTATTCGATACTTACTCTAGATGTGGTAATGTGTGCATGGCACTTTTGATCTTTGAAAGAATGCAGGGAGAAAAGAGTGTGATTTCGTGGACATCAATGATTGCTGGATTAGCAATGCAAGGGTATGCTGAGAAGGCACTGGCTCTTTTCATGGAGATGGAAGCGTCTGGACTAAGGCCTAATGGCATTACTTTCATTTCTATCCTTTATGCATGTAGTCATGCTGGGTTGATTGAAGAAGGATGTAGATACTTTTCTGAGATGAAAGAAAAATATGGCATAGAACCTGCAATTGAGCATTATGGTTGTATGGTTGATTTATATGGTCGTGCTGGACAATTGCACAGGGCATACGATTTCATATTAAAAATGCCAATACCTCCGAATCCCATTATTTGGAGGACTCTTCTTGGGGCTTGCAGCATTCATGGTAACATTGAATTAGCTGAGCAGGTGAGGAAAAGGTTATTTGAGATGGATCCATACAATTCTGGTGACCATGTTTTGTTGTCAAATATATATGCCGTTGCCGGTAACTGGAAGGATGTCGCCACTGTGAGAAACTCAATGACAAGTCATAAGTTAAATAAAACTCCAGGTTGGAGCATGATAGAAGTTGACAAGGTTATGTACAATTTTGTGGCAGGTGAAAAGTGAAATAAGATCACAGGAGAGGTTTATGATAAGCTTGAGGAGATTATGTTGAAGTTAAAAGTAGGAGGATACGTACCAGAGTCTGGAGGTGTTTTGCATGATGTGGAAGATGAAGAAAAGGAAGATGCGGTGTCTAAGCACAGTGAGAAGCTTGCCGTTGCATTTGGGATGACAAGGTTGTGTAAAGGGAGAGTGCTGAGAATTGTTAAGAACTTAAGGGTGTGTACGGATTGTCATACGGTGATGAAGTTGATATCCAAGGTTTATGAATTAGAGATAGTGCTGAGAGATAGAAGTCGTTTCCATTCTTTTAAAGATGGTTTGTGTTCGTGTAAAGACTACTGGTGATCGAGAATTGATAGTTTGGAATGTCACATAGTAAAGAAACTAGACCACCACTGGTGCAAGATTGTATTGGTGGCGAGGAGAAATAGAAGGTAGTATCATCCTTCTTAAGAGGATTTCAGATCTGCAGAGGATGAATATAATAATTGATGGATAATGGTCACTTAGAAATGAAAAAGAATCATCGCAAGTGCTGCGAGGATCATGGAAAGCAAATCACTAAGCTTAGTGATGAGTAAAATCCACTCGAGTAAATGAGATAGGCACGGCTAAGGAAGTCTCTGAAGCAATGGATGACTCCTCAATTCTGGTTAGGCAGTACTGACATCCTGGATCGTAGCATTGTACTTACTCTATAGTTTTCCTTTATAAAAGTCTGACTTAACGTTTCCTTGCCTCACTTTGACTTCCAGGATAAACTAATGTACTTGTCACCAAATATTATTGTCACAACTATTGTAGAGTTTAGATTTGGCTACTGACAAGTAATTAACAACTTGGTCAACTTTATATGGTGAGGTAGTTTATAATAGATGGAAATTCTCAGTAGTATCATCTTGCTATTGACTTTTATTTATGATGCTGGTTTCTTTTTTCTTCTTATTTGTGATACCTTTGTACTTGTGGTTTTGTGTTTGCAGTACTCTTAGGGTACTTAAACCCTATAAATATTACAAAATGCAGTGACACCACTAGGAAAAGTCAAGAGCATGATGGTACTATTGAGAATATCCCTTTTCTCAATTAGTGGCAGTTATGTTTGTACATGTGATTTTTAGTACATAGTATTTGAATTGAAGGCATACAGTTGAGTAAGGAAAAAGGACAACAAATCTTAATGTAAAAGGGGTATGGATGTCATTTGAGCATATTTTAATGTTTTACTAATGTTTAAGTAACAGGGAATACTGTATATACAAAACCATAAGTACAAGGGTACCAAAATAGTGGCAACAGTTTTGGCAGAAGTCAATAGTACGATGGTACTTTTGAGAATATCCTACAATAAATAATCGTTTTATAGTGTGATTTCAGTAGAACTACACTAAGGAATTATGTGATATCTTCCTATTGTCATTGTCATGATATTACATGACAAAATAACTGATGTTCAGTGCGTTAGCATGGATACAAAAATTTTAGTGATATAAAATTTTACTCAACACACTTTCATGAATAGGTATGGATACATTATGTCAATAGCAAATTATGTGAAAATAGGATTGAAACATGATTTTTGAACATTAATTATTAACAAATTATATTAAAATTCATTGTGATGAAATAGAAAAGCTTGTATCATTGTTGCCAAGAGGATTTTTGATCTGCATAAGATTTATATTATTGATAGCTGGTGGCTTATGGCTTGTATCATGTAGGTATGAAATGGAATAATCAGAAAATGCTTTGAGGACCCAGGAAAGCAAAGCACTGAGCATAGTAGGGAATAAAATTCTCTCATTGAGTAAATGATATAGGCACACTTAAAGAAGTCTCTGAGGCAATGGACAGCTCTTCTCAATCCTGGTAAGGCATTACTGAATACTGGCATCTTAGATTAATGTGCCATACTTTCAATGTTATTACCCTATAAAAGAGTGTGATTCAATACACATTCTCTTGCCTCGCCTTGACTTCCAGGATAAACTAACATATTTGTCATACCAAATTTTAAGATGTCACAACTTTTGAAGAGTTGAGGTTTGACTTAGATAATTAATTAACTCGGTAAATAACAATAGGGAATTTAGTGATATCTTCTTGCTAGTATTGTTTCAATATAACTTGGCAATTAAAATTTATGAAAAGTGAGTGAGCATGGATACAACAATTCATTGTCAAATATAATTTTAATTAAAACATTTCAAGGACTCATTTTTGTCTACTAGCACATTATGCTAATGGTAAAAATATTATATTGAAATTAAAATGAGATTACGTATTTATGTTAAATGATTGATTTTTGGTAAATAATTTATAACTAAAGTTTTGCTATTGGTTGGTTGAATGAATTTGATATTTTTTAAACATTTATTTTGTTAACAAATTGGATTGTTTGAATGAAATATTTGATTATGTAACATATGAAATTGGTTGCTATTGGTTCGAGACATAAGTAACAAATTTATGAATTAAATTCTATAGCGGAACTAGAATATATGTGTTTAATGAAATAACTGGTTTAATGACATAAGTAATAATGATGAATGTATTAGTTGATATAGATGAATAAACATTTATATATTAATAGTGATGAATTCAATTGGTGAATATAAAATTAAAAGAGTAGTTTTATAGATTCTGTGGTTTTCATTATTATCTTATAAGCACAAAAGCATAACTCTCTCTAATTACAAGTTACGTGGTGTACATACAATCTATATATTTTAAAATTTTGAATTTAAAATAGAAATTGCTTGAGCAATATTTTATGTACAACCTTAAGGGAAAAAAAATTGTGGTTAAAATACGACACATGACAAGTGATATATATATATATATATATGCTTTTATCTAGTGTATCGTAAATAATTTCTACTTTTTTTTAAGGATAAATAATTTCTACTTAATAAGTATATTAAAAATATTTTTAGTTAGTTGATAAATTTGTTGTATATATGAAATGAATGAATTTGTGTCCGAGTTTGGTGGTGGTTGGCTCATTAAAGATGTAGCTTTTACGAATTAATTTTCGTTGACAAAGTAAATTGTGAAGGTATAAATAAGATCCTGGATTTTGTGGTTAAGATTATTATTAATTTTCTTTGAGATAGTTATTACGTAAATGATAATTGGTTCTTAGCTGGTATTAAGGAACAGTTTTATAGAAACACGATACTGTCAAGTATTGTTACTAGCTTTAAACACCTAAAAAGACCTTTTCTAATTATACATTGAGAAATAAGTGTTGTACGTGTGATTGTTTTTTTCTAAAATTTGAGTGCTTTTGTTGGATTATGCATGGAGATAATGGCACCTAAATCCTTGTTAAGGAAAAAAAAATTAATGTAAAAAATTATCACTTTTAAAATAAATGACTTTTTTCAACGTGTATTGCTAAAGTTGACTCCAGCTAAGTGCTTATGTTGGATTATGCATAGAGATATTAGCACCTAAATCCATGTTAAGGTAAAAAGTTCAATTTAAAAAGTAATCACTATTATAGTAAATTACATTTGCCAGCGAGTGTTGAGTAAATTACGTTTGCCAATGTGTAATTATACATTGAGAAATAAGTGTTGTACGTGTGATTTTTTTTTTTCTAAAATTTGAGTGCTTATGTTGGATTATGCATGGAGATAATAGCACCTAAATCCATGTTAAGGAAAAAAAAAATTAATGTAAAAAATAATCACTATTAAAGTAAATGACTTTTTTCGGCGAGTATTGCTAAAGGTGACTCCAGCTAAGTGCTTATGTTGGATTATGCATGGAGATTGTGGCACCTAAATCCATGTTAAGTTAAAATGTTCAATTTAAAAAGTAATCACTATTAAAGTAAATAACGTATGCCAGTGAGTATCGCTAAAGTCGACTCTAGATTTTTATGCTGATTTTTATTCAATAACTGTAATTAATTCTAGTGTATCGTAAATAATTTCTACTTTTTTTTAGGGATAAAAATTTCTACTTAATAAGTATGTTAAAAATATTTTTAGTTAGTTGATAAATTTATTGTTTATATGAAATGAATGAATTCGTGTCCGAGTTTGGTGGTGGTTGGTTTATTAAAGATGTAGCTTTTACGAATTAATTTTCGTTGACAAAGTAAATTGTGAAGGTATAAATAAGATCCTGGATTTTGTGGTTAAGATTATTATTAATTTTCTTTGAGATAGTTATTACGTAAATGATAATTGGTTCTTAGCTGGTATTAAGGAATAGTTTTATAGAAACACGATACTGTCAAGTATTGTTAATAGCTTTAAACACCTAAAAAGACCTTTTCTGATTATACATTGAGAAATAAGTGTTGTATGTGTGATTGTTTTTTTCTAAAATTTGAGTGCTTATGTTGGATTATGCATGGAGATATTGGCACCTAAATCCATGTTCAAGGAAAAAAAAATTTAATATAAAAAATAATTACTTTTAAAGTAAATGACTTCTTCGACGAGTATTGCTAAAAGTGGACTCCAGCTAAGTGCTTATGTTGGATTATGCATGGAGATATTAGCACCTAAATCCATGTTAAGGTAAAAAGTTCAATTTAAAAAGTAATCACTATTAAAGTAAATTACATTTGCCAGCGAGTATTGAGTAAATTACGTTTGCCAACGAGTAATTATACATTGAGAAATAAGTGTTGTACGTGTGATTTTTTTTTCTTTCTAAAATTTGAGTGCTTATGTTGGATTATGCACGGAGATAATAGCACCTAAATTCATGTTAAGGAAAAAAATTTAATGTAAAAAATAATCACTATTAAAGTAAATGACTTTTTTCGGCAAGTATTGCTAAAGTTGACTCCAGTAAGTGCTTATGTTGGATTATGCATGGAGATTGTGGCACCTAAATCCATGTTAAGTTAAAAAGTTCAATTTAAAAAGTAATCACTATTAAAGTAAATAACGTATGCCAGCGAGAAAGATTACAATGGAGAGACTATCTAGTGAAATGGGAGGAGAGATGAGGAACGGTCCATGGACTTCCGAAGAGGACCTTGTTTTGTCGTCTTTTGTTCAAGAAAATGGTCCAGGCAACTGGACATCTATTCCAACGATTACTGGTATATATATACACTTAAATATTTTTATTTCATAAAATTAATATAGCTCATTTCATCAGTTGTGTTTCTGTGTGTATATGTCTATGTGCTGGAATTTATACCTGTATATTCATTTGTTTGTTTATCAATTAACCGTTGAATGGATACTATAGGTTTGAACAGATGCGGAAAGAGTTGCAGACTTCGCTGGATGAACCATCTTAGGCCCGGAATCAAGCGGGGCAATTTCACTCCTGAGGAAGATAGAAAAATTGTCCAACTTCAGGCAATTCTGGGCAACAAGTAAAGATTTTTGCATTCATTTGGCGATTTTCTCCCTAGATTCCCTTTTTTTTTTTAACCCAAGATTCTTAATTTAATTAGGATGATCAATTTATGTAATCTATCAGCCATTTATATAATTAATTGTGAATTTTTGATATGATGGTTTGATGTCTGTTTAATAAAGAATTTAAGATTTTATTTCCATATCTAACTTTGAATTATATCAATATCGCTAATTTCATTTGTGCATATATTTGTAGATGGGCTAGCATAGCTCGCTATCTTCCTGGAAGGACCAACAATGATATCAAAACCTACTGGAATTCGAATTTGAAGGAGGTAGACGAGCCCCACAGTGATGATGGTCGGCACAATGCTGGTAGTAGTGGAAATGCTACCACTGTTGTGCTTGTTCAGGACTCTGATTCTAACTCTTCCAAGAGGCATTGGGAGAAAATGCTGCAGGAAAATGTCCACTTGGCAAGAAAAGCTCTGTCGGATGCGCTCTCTTTTTCCCCACATGCCGCTATTCTGGATCGTGATGATTTATCTCTTTCACCACCAACCTATGCTCCTATTTTGGATGCTAGTCTACCCCTGATTTCACCTGGGCTCAGCTCCCCACTTCCAATGGCAGCACCACAACTGTCGTCGGGATGTATGAGCTTCATGCCACCTCATGGCTGGAACCAAAATACTAGTCAACAGCAGCTGATGATTCCTACTTACAAACATCAATTTCGCAGCCAAGCAGCAGGTGAAATCACTCGGGCATCTGCGCCTGGGCTCAGCTCCCCACTTCCAATGGCAGCGCCACTGCTGTCGTCAGGATGTTTGAGCTTCAAACCACCTCGTGGCTGGAATCAAAAGACTAGTCACCAACAGCTGATTACTCCTGCAAATGATCATCAGTCGCTCAGCCAAGCAGCATCCCGAATCACTCGGGCATCTAATTGCTCAACAACCACTGAGCCGTATGTTTTTAATTGTGAAAATATAGCGATATGG
Organism: Kitagawia praeruptora; assembly: GCA_037693485.1. Lineage (NCBI taxonomy): Eukaryota > Viridiplantae > Streptophyta > Magnoliopsida > Apiales > Apiaceae > Kitagawia > Kitagawia praeruptora. The sequence continues at coordinate 125,974,102 of CM075350.1, forward strand.
CTGGAGAGGTGGAATAGGGAGACTTCAAAGGAAAACAAATCTGCTGATTATCCACCTCCGCCTCCTGCTGCAGTTGCTCCTCCAGCTTTTCTTGAAGGGCAACATGAGCATGACAGCCTGCCGCAGCTGAACACGTCTATTCCTTATGATCATGCTTCTTGGCCGTTTTTCTGAACATTTCAACCTTCAAAGCACCCATACAAATACAGGAGATTCAAACATTTATTTCGCTTCGAAGTGCAGTTTTTATGTGGTGCCATTTCCTTTGGCTTGCTAGATAATGTCCTCAGCTTGTAGCCTATGAAATTTTATTTCTTGTATTTGAATCGATTTTTAAGTAATTGAGGACCTCAGTTTAAATTTCAGTTTCATATATGTACCTGTGTTTTTACCAAAAGAATATCAAACTTGCCTAAAGGTGTTATGTTTTTAAGTGCAGCGTTCACCTGGATATGACAAAATTTGAAATCTAAACGAATTTATACGAGAAAATGACCAAATTACACTAGTTTCCTATAGAAGCTGCCCAAAATACCCACAAACACTGAGGTCCACCCTTTTTACCCACTGTGTACGCATATTTCACATGCGTACATAGTGTACGAATCTTAATATTGCGTAGTCTTCGAACCACGCATTCCAATAATGCGTAGAGTGCGTAATGTGAGTTTTAGCATTCAATGAACAGTTGCTACGACACGCATGTTGAGAATGCGTGGCCAGAGATGCGCATGACCAACATGCGTGTCCGAAGCTATTGTTCATCGTCTTCTCCCAGTTGCCGGACCAACTTCTCGACCAAAACTTTGAGCCATTTGTTCACCACTTTCAGACAATCTTTCACTACCATTCTATATACCAAACTGATCGTCTCCTCACCCTCTACAAGCATGTACCCTTCCTTTTTGGTTTGTTACACCGTTAAAAGCCCCATTTCGAGTTTGTTTTCCGATTTACTTTTCCGATGTGTTTGTTCAAGCCCCTACACGGCCATAAATCAACAAAACGATGGATAAAAATGATGATACAAGTCTGATCATCATTTTTATATTCTCAGAAGTGGTGGATGTGGCCGGAAATGCGAAGAACGAAGCTGGGCGATTTCAAGGCGATTTTTGGGTCGCCTCATTACTGGAGCTGGTTGTGAGATAATGACGTCATATGACGTCATTACGCATGTTGAACATGCGTGACATGTGATACGCATTAGAGGAATGCGTATCCCAGGCAACGCATTGGGCAAGTTGATTTGAATGGTGGTTATTTTGGTTTTTCACCCAATTTATACTTGATCATGAAAAAGTTGCGACACTCCCTGTAGAAATTATTTTTCATAAAATGTAAAAACACGTTGAATTTGATTGCAGAATTATTTTTGCAAATATTTTCAAAAAATGGAAAAATCGCAAAAAAAACTTAGAAAAATGGTATTTTTGGTAATTTTCCTAAATTTTACTCCTTAAATCAATTACTTAATACATTTAAAATTAATTTAAAAAATGACATGGTACAAATATCATTTTATATAGAGATTTTAGTATACTCAACTTTTACAAAATCCAAACATCTATTTTGAATATTCCACAAATCTATACTATTATATAAATTCCGAAATATTGAAAGTTTTGGTACCTATTTTTTGGTACCTGTTTTTTGGTACTTCGTGAATTTACTTATTTACCCTTCATTATAAAGAAAAATAAATACACCTAAAATAAATAATAACATAATATAATTAATGGTAATTAGTCGAGATATTACCTTTTATAAACACCTAAAAACATCAATCGTATCATATCTTTCCATCATTAATATTTCCTTTCGAATTAAAACACGTTACCTTTTTAATGTAAAACAAATCTAAATTAATGGTAATTAGTTGATTGCCTTTTTCACATTAATATAATAAAATTAATGGTAATTAGTCGATTGCCTTTTCACATTTACTTTTAGTTAAACAATTTATAAACATGTTAAAATATCAATCGTATCATATCTTTCGATCATTAATATTTTTTTCGAATTAAAACACGTTACCTTTTTAATTTAAAACAAATCTAAATTAATGGTAATTGGTCGATTGCCTTTTTCATATTTACTTTTAGTTGAACATATTATCTTTTATAAACACCTAAAAACATCAATCGTATCATATCTTTCGATCATTAATATTTTCTTTCGAATTAAAACACGTTACCTTTTTAATTTACAACAAATCTTACAATTATTAATATATATCCGAAAATATCACACCATAATTTCAATTATTAATCACACCATAATTTTCAATTATTAATAAAATATATTAAAAATCATATACGTTGTTTATAATAAAGAAACATTAGTATAATTCGTAAACATGCGTATATTAAGTTAGATCAAATTAAAATTAAAAAAATTATCAAAAATAATGATTATATAAAAATATAATTATAATATTAAATAAAATTTATAACATAATACAAGAAATCCGTACATTGCAATACTAATAATTAACCGATTACATTTTCAGGTAAAACATATCATCTTCCTATTTTTTCTAATTAAATTTCTTTTTTTCTAGAAATATCACGGGCAACATTAATTTTCATTTTCTATGAAACACTAGGAGCAATTTTAATTATAAATTAACATAATTAAATTATAATTAGTATAAACTAATCAATTACCTTTTTCACATAAAGCATGTCACTTTTTATTTTTCACGTTATCTTTTCTATTTTATCTAAATAAAATATCTCATTTTTCAATTATATTAAGGGCAGTTCTATTTAATAAAATAAAATAATCATATGATAAAACTAATAATTAATTGATTAACTTTTTCAGCTAAAACGTATCATTTTTTCTATATTTTCTAAATAAAATCCCTCTTTTTCTACAAATATCATGGGCAACATTAATTTCTCTTTTTCTAAAAACATTACGAGCAATTTTATTTAGTAAAATAACATAATTAACTTATAATTATTATAAACTAATCAATTACCTTTTTCATCTAAAACATGTTACCTTTTTAATTTTCTCTAACCAAATCCTCTCTTTTTCCAATTATATCATGGGCATTCTATTTAATAAAATAAAAAAATAATTTTAATTACTAATAATTAACCAATTATCTTTTTCAACTAAAATCATCATATTTTCTAAATTTCTAAATAAAATCTCTCATTTTCTAGAAATATCACGGAAAACATTTATATAATTATCATCAAATAATCTCATTTAAAAATTTAAGCATTCAAAAATAATGTTTTAAAAAATTTAATTCAAGTTAATAAAAAATATCATATATTATTAAAAAAATCCGTGCATCTCACGGGTTTTAAGCTAGTTTTCATTAAAGTTAAAGCATCAACTATTTACAAAATGGAATATTATAATTAGAAGTCCAATCATCAACTACATCTAATAATCAATTTTTGTAACAAGTGGTGATGTTTTACATGATTTAGTAAAGGATCTCTTGCAAATCTGCAGAATCAACTATATAGATTTTCTAATAATTGAGTTGACCATCTTTCTTTTACTAATATGATTAAAAATACGGATATTTACATAAATACATAAGATTTTAATAATTATTTCCAATTTTACTACCACCCAACTATCTTTTCACTTCTATAAAATCATTTTTTCAAAAATACTACCTCATTATACTTTTATGTTTTCAAAATTCCAAAAATACTACCTTCCTCAATTGCAACTTTTGCAACCTCATTTGCAACTTCCAGTTTTCAAATTTCTGATTTCATGTTCTGGGGTTCAGATGTCATTTTCGACCTCTTTTTTGGACTCTGATATATATATATATATATATATATATATATATATATATATATATCAGAGTCCAAAAAAGAGGTCGAAAATGACATCTGACAAATGGAACTTGAAATCAGAAATTTGAAAACTGGAAGTTGCAAATGAGGTTGCAAGGCCCCGCCAAGGGCACTCATAATTGGTGACTTTGGGTTGCAAGGTCCCGCCAGGGGCACTCATAATTGGTGGATTTCTGATTTGCAACTTTCAGTTTTCAGTTGCAAAAGTTGCAACTGAGGTTGCAAAATTGCAATTCAGGTTGCAAACCGTAGTTGCAACTGAGGTTGCACAAGTTGCAACTGAGGAGTTGCAACCTCAGTTGCAAAAGTTGCAACTGAGGTTGCAAAAGTTGCAACTGAGGTTGCAAAAGTTGCAACTGAAAACTGAGGTTGCAAAAGTTGCAACTGAGGTTGCAAAAGTTGCAACTGAGGAGTTGCAACTGAGGTTGCAAAAGTTGCAACTGAGGTTGCAAAAGTTGCAACTGAAAACTGAGGTTGCAAAAGTTGCAACTGAGGTTGCAAAAGTTGCAACTGAGGAGTTGCAACTGAGGTTGCAAAAGTTGCAACTGAAAACTGAAAGTTGCAAATCAGAAATCCACCAATTATGAGTGCCCCTGGCGGGGCCTTGCAACCCAAAGTCACCAATTATGAGTGCCCTTGGCGGGGCCTTGCAACCTCATTTGCAACTTCCAGTTTTCAAATTTCTGATTTCAAGTTCCATTTGTCAGATGTCATTTTCGACCTCTTTTTTGGACTCTGATATATATATATATATATATATATATATATATATATATATATATATATAACAGAGTCCAAAAAAGAGGTCGAAAATGACATCTGAACCCCAGAACATGAAATCAAAAATTTGAAAACTGGAAGTTGCAAATGAGGTTGCAAAAGTTGCAATTGAGGAAGGTAGTATTTTTGGAATTTTGAAAACAAGGTCGGTATTTTTAGAATTTTAGAAAGATGTATAGTATATATTTAAAAATCTAATAGTTCACATGGGTAGTTTTGAAACTATCCCTTTAAAATAAGAGTAGCAGTTTGCCTGTTTTTTGTGCGTTTTTAAAGTGTAATTTAAGATTACATTCCTATAATTTTTTTCCATTCTAAAATACTCCTTCGTTACCAAAATATTATTCAAAGAATTTTTTTCATAATACATATCTATTTCCATTCTAAATACTCCTTCATTTTATTTTGTAAAACAAATATAAGAAACAATATGCATGTATCGACAATTAAATAATATACGTACCTATATAAATATAAAAAAATATCATCTACAGTTCCACACTTCCAGTAGGGTCTGCAAGAATTTTAAAAAGAAAAAAAAATATGGCAAAACCATGAACTCTAAAGCAAAAAACAAAAACAAAATAAACATTATTTGATAGTCCTAATAATCTACTCCTATGCTGTTTGTTTTTATGGTGTCCCATCAGTTTACAATTTTCAACGTACAGTAGTTATTTTGACCAAGCTGCTTCCAGCTACAGATACCACATACGACAGCTTAATAGAAAACTCTTGTATAGTTTGACGACAAGAAAGAACATATATTAATTTAAAAGTACTCCCTCCGTCTCTAAATATGTTGTCTGTTTCCTCTGAACACGTTTGCCAATGCACACTTTTAGTCGTTAATATCTTCAATTTCGTATTAGTTTTCAATATAAAAACTTCACTATATTAATGTACTCATAAATATACTTTTAATCGTTAATATCTTCAATTTCGTATTAGTTTTCAATATAAAACCTTCACTATATTAATGTACTCATAAATACGAATCCAATACGAATCCAATAAGATCACACATCTCATTACAGTCCCGACATATAAAATGAGCAATATAAAAAGAGACAAGGAAGTATAAAGCTAAATCATTTATTATAAAAAAAAAAGTTGTACCCCACTAAAAAATGTGTACACAATTGAAAATATATAATTCTCTTTATAATATCCATAAAAAAGAAATCAATAACTTTCTTGGATTATGCTAGAATGATAAGAAGAATATGGGATCAAATATACAATAGTAAACATACTTTTTCGACTATATCAAAATTATGTGAAAAATATCAGAATTAAATATATCAAAATAATATCTTTTTAAAATTATATTAATGGGATGTATTTAAATCAGATTAGATTATATCCCGTGCTACGCATACGGGTATTTTAAAAAGTAATTTTATAAAATTTTAAAATATAAAAAATCATTGGTTAATTAAAAAATTGTACATTTTTAATTATAATTGTGAAAAAATAATATCAATAAAATAAAGGTTATTTTTTATTATTATAACAAATACATTTAAATATTATTTCAGTTAAAATATTTTATTATACATATATAATGATATGCATTAAAGAACTTACCTCAATTGAAAGTTTAATTTAAATTTTTATTAATGAGCTTATCATAAACATTTTAATTGACATTAATGATAGTTAAATTGATATGTAGATTTTCCATAAATAAAAATTAAATAAATATATGAATCTTTATAAATCTAAATATGGATACCAAACCTAAAAAATGGATAGTCTACGGATCAAAATATATTTAAAAATTTTAACCGAACCTAAACATGGATCCCGATTATCCAGCAATTTATAATATATATATATATATATATATATATATATATATATATATATATATATAGGGTCACGTTCTATGGAGAACCACACTAAACTGAGAACCGGAGAACTCTAATAAGTTCAACAGCAGAACTTTAAGTTCAGCAACAGAATGTTTGTTGAAAAAAGTAAGTTCAGTCATAGAACTTTGTAGAAAAATAAGTTCGGTTGTAGAATTTTTAATGTCATGTAGAAAACTTTGAAAAAGAAGCAAGTTCAATTGTAAAATTTTTAATTTATATGCATAAATTTGAAATTCAATAGCAGGACACTATATTTTTATTACGAAACAAAATCCAATGGTTCTCCGGTTCTCTTTTAGATAATGATTCTCATTTGAATCAACCCCTATATATATATATATAGATAGATTTTGATGGATTAATAATAATTTAAGGATTTTACAAGATTGTTGTTGATTTTAATTTTACGCGGATTCTTGACGAGTTGATATAAAATTTTGCAGAATTGATGTAGAGTGTCACAGATTTTGACCATTGGCCTGATTTCAAAACAGAAAAAATATACTAGCAAATCATTCAAAATTCACCATTTTATTAAATTCAAAAAGTTCATAAATTTTTGAATAGCACCAGATTTAATGGATTTTTTTAATTCATATTAAATAACATCAGATTTTAAAAGATATTTTGAATCCAAATTGAATGTCATCAAATTTTAAAAATTGTTTTGAAATCCAAATCTAATCATCAATTTTTTTTTTTAAAAAAAATCCAAATTGAATGTCCATAAATTTCTAAAATCCAAAAAATTATTTGAAACTCCCGATGGAATATACCTCCTAAGATTATATGAAAAAAATCCAAATCAAATCAAATCTGCCATAATGAAATCCCAACTAACCCGTTTTTTTTCTTATATAAGATCCCTCCCATTTCTACATTCACACCAAATCATTCAAAATTCACCATTTTATTAAATCCAAAAAGTCCATAAATTTTTTAATAGCACCAGATTTAATGGATTTTTTTAATTCATATTAAATAACATCAGATTTTAAAAGATATTTTGAATCCAAATTGAATGTCATCAAATTTTAAAAATTGTTTTGAAATCCAAATCTAATCATCAAATTTAATATAAAAAAAATAAAATCCAAATTAAATGTCCAAAAATTTCTAAAATCCAAAAAATTATTTGAAACTCCCGATGGATTATACCTCCTAATATTATATGAAAAAAAATCCAAATCAAATCAAATCAAATCTGCCATAATGAAATCCCAACTAACCCATTTTTTTTTTCTTGTATAAGATCCCTCCCATTCCTACATTCAACACATAAACCACACCACCTTGTTCTAAAAAAAACACAAACACATTCATCATCTCCCTATCAACTCATTTGATTCCACTCTCACTCATTCCTCTCACCTCTGGCCTTCTCCTTTCTTACCCTTCATTTCTCATCTCTCTCTCTCTCCTCCATCTCTATATCTCTCCACCCTCATCTCTCCCACAAGCCACTTCCGTTTATCACCAAAACCCCAACAATCCAGTTATTGATATGGCTCCTTCATTTTTCACAAAATTCAACAACCCAATTCTTTGAACACACGCCTTAGATCCCTACCCTGTGAAAGCCCATGTTCTTCGATTTTCGATCCGTTTGTTTATGCTTGTTTGATCAAATCTTGGGATAGAGTTGGATCGGTACGGGAAGAATAGTCCTTGCATGGTTATGTTATCAAGGTTAATTGGTATAATATATTAAATAATTTAATATTCTCCGAAAATTTATAATACCGGTATTATTTATTTATGGTTGTGAATTGTGATTGTGACAGGGTGAAAACGATGGAGCTCAAACAGTTTGGTTCGTGGAGTGGCATGGGTTTGGAATCAGGAATCGGGTTGAGGTGGTATGTGTTTGAAAGTTATATCATGTGCTTGCTTTAGTGCTGAATGCTGATGACCTTTATAATAATATTAAATTATTTATTTAATTGATTTATTTTTTATATAAAAATTTAATTTTTTTTAATTATTAACGATGGTGTTTGTTTACATAAATCCATAATTGTTGCACAAAACAGCCTGGAGTTGGTTGGTCTTTCTATCTTGTTGTCTTCCTCACTAGTAAAAATTTTCCGTTTGATATAGGGTCTAAAATAGTTTGTCCATCGAAGTCTGCAACTCTTGTCGCGTCTATTTAATCTATTTATAAACGATTGAGTAATAAATACACGGATACACACATGGATACATGGGTACAAATTTCAAACATATACACATATTCACACACAAACACAACTGATGAAATGAGCTATATTAATTTATAAAGTAAAAAAAATAAAAAATTGAGTGTAGATATACAAGTACTGGTACGAATAGATGTCCAATTGCCTGGACCATTTTCTTGAATGTATGATGACAAAATAAGGTCCTTTTCTGGATGCCATGGTCCTTTCTTGATCTCTCATCCCATTTCACTAGGTAGTCTTCCCATATGTGATCTTTCTCTTCCCTTTTCTCTCGATCCCTATATATTTCTTGGTGTGTAGAGTAAACACTTTTGCAAAGTAATTAGAAGGAAGGGTATTCATAGGAAATAAAACAAAAGAAGCGATTTTGTTATATTGGCTAAAAATTAACATAAATTTTGTTGTTAACTTTAGCGCTACTCGCTAGCAAGTCAATAACTATAATTGTGATTACTTTATAAAATCAAACTATTTATCTTGATAAGGATTTAGATGCATTTAAATGTCTTATATGCATGCATAATTCAATATAATTAAGTAGTTAGCTCTTTTTGGCTCAAATTTTTGAAAAATTAGATCACATGTACTTCACTTAATTCTCTATATAATTTAAAAAAAGTTTTTTGTATGAGTTTAAAGCATTACAATCGTGAGAATATCATGATTCCATAGAATTATTTATTAATACCATATAAGAATTGTGGTTTATTGAGCGCAATGCGCTTTGCTTAACCTATATTCCTAATTACTCCTTCAATGTAAATTAACAATAATCCTTACCAAATATTCAAAAATCTTCTTTATATATGCACAATCTACATTTATTCTTAGCTTTAAACACGTATAAAAACATTTTCTAATTTTCTAAAATTTGAGCCGAAAAGAGCTAATCACTTATTTTTGTTGAATTATGCATAGATATAGGACACTGAAATGCACCTAAATCCATATTAAGAAAAAGAGTTTAATTTTAAAAGGTAATTAATGACTTCTGCTACCGAGTACTGCTAAAGTTGACTCAACAGAGAAATGCTAATTTTTAGTTAATACTCATTAGTTAATTCTTCATTTTTTTCACTATAATTCCCCACCTTGTAATCACTTTGCATCAATTGTTTACTCCACATACAAAGAAACATATACAGAGCGAGAGAAAGGGGAAAATATTGATCATATATGAGGAGAATACCTTATGGTATTGGAAGAGAGATTAAGTAAGGTCCATGGACTCCTGAAGAGGATCTTATCTTTTAATCCTACCTTCGAGATAATGGTCCATGCAATTGGACAGCTGTTTTTACTAGTATTGTTATATTTATATATTTACTTTTTTGTTTCTTTTAACCTTATAAATTAGTATATAGCTCATTTCCTTAGTTGTGTTTGCATGTGTATATGTATCTATGTCAGAAAGTTATATCCATGTATTCATGTGTGTGTTTGCGTGTTAATTACTCAACTGTTTAATTGATACCATAGGTTTAAGTGGATGTGGCAACAGTTGCAGACTCCAATGGACAATCTATCTTAGATCCTGTATCAAGCGGAGAACTTTCACTACTAAGGATGACAAGACATAAAGATTATTAGATTCCAGGTTGTTCTAGACAGCAAGTATGAAATTTTGGAGTCGTTTGTAGAGTTTCTCCAAAGATTCCAAATTAAATTAGGATAATCAACTTATGAAATGTATCAGCTATTCACATAATTAGGTGTGAATAAGATGGTTAAAAGTATGCTTAATATAGAAGTTGCTATATTATTTCTATATTTGGCTAAGAATTATATCAATATCAGTTATTTCATGTGCATATATTTTAAATGGGTTGACATAGCTTCCATCTTCGTGGAAGGACCGATAACCAGGGGCGGAACTATACTCAGACCATGGGTGGCCATGGTCCCCCCACCAACTTTTCACTGCCTCAGTACTGATATTATGTATTCTTTATACAAACAGCTTGTTGAAGGGTGAAATTGCCCCTCCAGATATGTTATTAGCCCATACAGGTAAGAGGAAATTCAAGATCTGGCCCATACATAAGCCTAATGGACAAGTTGGAAAAGAAATTAAGAAACTTAATTATACTTGTAAGGTCCAAAACCGAAAATAAAATAAACTGAACAGCAGCACCGGCAGTCAGGCACAGCTACTTCACGTTTCTATTCCTCTGTCTTTGCACTTCAAAGTACACAGCCTTCTTCTCTCAAGTCTCAGTGTATACTTAATTACAAAGAGCAATTCAATATATTATTAATGATAATATAATTTTTTGCCCTTCTTTTAAATTTTTTTTGGCCCCCCTATGTTTTGAGTCTGCGTCCGTCCCTGCCGATAACGATGTTAAACACTATTGCAAATTTGCAATGTGCATTTGAAGAAAAAGGTAAACTTGGCTACTGGCAGTCGTAGTGATGATGGTCAGTGCCATGCTGGCTGTAGTATTAATACTAACATTAGTGTACGGTGTACCTGTTCAGGACTGAGGACACTGACTCTTCCAAGAGGCATTGAGTAAGAAGACTACAAGCAAATGTGCACTTGGCAATAAAATCTCTGTCTCATGCGCTCTTTCTTCCTACACAAGCCTTTAAGCCTGGTCATGATGGTATATCTCTTTCTATGCCAACATCTGCTCCTAATTCTGATGCTACTCTACCCCCTAAGACGAAGGAACAGATTCATCGGATGAGACGAAGGATGCCTAATTATGACCAAGGAATGCTATACTTCGAGAAGTTGCTCATATTGTAGATGACCTAGGAATGACCAATGTGCTCGCAACATGTATCAATATACATGATTAAAATGATTAATATTTTCACGGGCACTGCTTGAGTCTTGGAACTTCTATCTACTTTGTTATCAGTTTTGCACTCTTAAATTTTTGTAGGCACTCAAGTTTCATTTTGCTCTCATATACATGAATTGGCAAGTTTAATTTGAAACTGTGTATTTCTTTTTGGCATAGTTCTTTCCTAGCAGGTTATGGTGTTAAATCTCTGGGCATTGTGGATCCAAAGATAGCAGAGGCTATAGCATTTTGGGAAGCATTATCTTGGCTCAAGAAATTACAGGTACCTCATATTTATATTGAGCTCGACTCCTTGAGTGTCGTATAGGCTTTTCATAACAGCTCAGAAGACTCCTCTTATTTTGGTTCAATCATTAAGGATTGTAGTTCTATTGGAAAGGACTTGAGGTCCTACTCGATTTATTTTGTAAGAAGATCAGCAAACTTAGCAGCTCATTGTCTTGCTAGAGAGGCTAGTTCTTTGTGATCATAAGGAATAAGGAATGGCATTCTATGCCTTTCTTCCTCATAGATGTAATACTTCGTGATATGCAATAAAAGTACTCCCTCTGTTTCAATATGTCTACTTCTAAACTTTTTGGCACGAATTTTGTTTTGACCACATAGTTAAAAATGTTATTTTAATTTATTTTTTTGAATAAAAGTATTGATTCAATAATTTTATTCAAAAAAAGAAATTTTTAAAAATAACATTTTTAACTATATGATCAAATTACCTTAAAGTACGTGTCAAATAGTAAAGAGGCAAATATTCGAAAACAGAGGGAATATCTTTTTATTTCAAAAAAAAAAAGTTTAATCCGAAACATGTGCATTTCTTTTTTGGCATATTTGTACCAGTTTGATGATAGTTTTCTGAGATTGACCCGATTAGGATGGTTTGTCACTTTTTTTTTTGGCTTAATGCCCCCGACTTTGTCTTCTGTAATGCTAACAAAAGAAAAAACAATGGAAAGGTATGACACGTGATATTTGATAAACAATTTTATATTTTATTTGGCACCTCTAACATTTTGGGTGAAAGCCCTAAATAACCAAAAATTAAAGTGTTGTGCCCAAAATAACGATTTTCGGAAGTGCTGCCCAAAATAACGAAACGGATACGCATTGGCGCTGTGCGTAGGGTATACACATATTTGTTATGCGTGGAGTGTTTAAAAATCGTTTCTGTAGTCAGTGTACAATACAGTGGTCACGCATGTGGAACATGCGTGAATAGAGATACGCATCATCAAGATGCGTATGTAAATCACTGTTCATCGTCTCTGTAGCAAGGAGGAGTAAGGGATGGCAGTCTGGGAAGTCGCCGGTCCATTTTTCCGATTGATTTTTTGACCAATCCGTTCACTCCTTCCAGGCAACGAGCAATAACGTACTATATATCAAAATGACCGCCTTCTCTCCCTCTATAAGGCTGTACCATTCATTTTGTATTTCGTTTGCCGGATTGTGAAGCCCCAATTCGAACCTCCATTTGCCGATCTGTTTTCCGAGCAAGCCATACCCCCCTGCGGGGCCAAAAACGAACAAATCAACCGGGGAAAGGGAAGAGGGAGCTGTGGGCTTCATTTTGATGTCATCAGGAAGAGTGGAGGTAGTCGGAATGTGCCGAACGGACGAAGGCGACTTTAATGGCGATTTTGTGGTGGTCTGAGCGCCGGAGATGCAACTGAACAAATGACGTCATTACGCATCTGGGAGATGCGTTACCCCATATGCGCATGTTCAGTATGCGTATTCCATCTACGTTGACCGCCAATGCGTGGTTCCATTGTTATTTTGGACACTGTTCGCGCAAATCGTTATTTTGGGCAACTCGGTTGTGTTTTTGTGTTATTTTGGTCATTTTCTCTAAAATTTTCCGCTTAAGAAATGATAAAAAAAGTAATTCAAACTTCTATTCTAATATTTACACATCGAGAACAAGTACTTTCTTCGGTGTTTTATTTTCAGAAAAATTATAACAATAGTAAAATTTCATTAACTTTGTAAGTAAAACACTTTAATTTGTGTAACTCCAGCTCTCCCTGCAATTTGTCTTGATGAGTTCCCTCCATTCAACAAACAAACTACTCACCCTTCTCATCAAGAAAACACCATCACTCTCTCCCAATCAACTCTTTCAAGTCCACTCTCACAGTCTCACTTACTCACCACTGGCCTTCTCCCTTGTTACCCTTCATTTCTCATCTCTCTCCTCCATCTCTATCTCTCTCTCCCCTCATCTCTCCCACAAGCCACCTCAATTTTTCACAAAATTCAACAACCCAGTTCTTTAAAATGGCGCCTCATGATGAGAAAACATGCCTCAGATCCAAACCCCATTAAAGCACTCCCCTTTTTCCAAGAAATGGTAAATCTTGAAGACCCAAGATGTTCGATTTTCGATCCGTTTGTTTTTGCTTCTTTGATCAAAGCTTGTAATAAAATTGGGGTTGTGAGGGAAGGAAAGGCTGTGCATTGTTATGTTATTAAGTTTGGCTTGGATTGTAATGTGTATGTATTGAATAGTTTAATTCACTTTTATTTGGATTGTGGGAAGTTGTTGAATAATGCTCGTGAAAGAAATGTTGTTACTTTTAATTGTATGGTTTCGGGGTATGTAAAAGCTGGGGATTTTCGTGTCGGGTTGAGTTTGTTTGTGAAACTTTTGAGGGGTGGTTTTGGATTGAGTTTGAAGCAGAATTATGTTACTTTGGTGATTTTGGTTTCCGGTTGTGTGAGGAGTTTGGGGAGTTTGATGTAGGAAATGCTCTTCATTCGTATTGTTGTAAGACGGGATTAGATTTTAGTAAGGAGGTTTGTAATGTTCTTATTGATTATTATGCGAAATGTGGGTGTATTCTTGAGGCGGAAAGAGTGTTTAGTGACATGCCTGAAAAGGATTTGGTAACGTGGAACACGATGATCACAGGTTATGCCAAGAGTAGTGACTCTAGAAAAGCATTTTCATTGTTTAGGAAGATGAGGAAGAATAATATAGCGGTAGATAGAGTGACTTTAATTGGTTTGATTACAGCATGTGCTAACAGTAGAGACTATAAGATAGGAAATGTGATTCATGGTTATGCGAAAGTTTGGGGAATGGATGATACTGTCGCTGTTGGAACTGCACTAATTAACATGTACTCTAAATGCGGAGAGATAGAATATGCGAGAAAATTGTTTGAACAACTTCCGAAACGAGTTATTGACTCTTGGAACTCCATGATACATGGTTATATTGAATGTCGTCTCAATAATGAAGCTTTAGATCTATTCACTCAGATCGAGTCTCATAAACTAAAAGCAGATGAAGTTCAATGCTAGGGTTCAATATTGGCTTGTCGAAATTCTGGGGAAATGCATGTTGGATGTCATATACACTCTTATATAGAGAGCAAAAGTTATCTCACTGGGAGTACTCGTTTGTGCAATGCTCTTATAGACATGTACGCAAAATGTGGCAGCATGACTCGAGCTAAAAGTGTTTTTGATGCTATGCCAAGGAGAGATGTTATCTCATGGACATCCATCATAATGGGGTATGCCTTAAATGGTGAAGTAGAGGAAGCTTTAGTTGCTTTTAAGCAAATGGATGCTGAGAAAATTGTGCCAAATTCAATTACATTCCTTGGAGTTCTGTTAGCATGTAACCATGCTGGTTGGACAGAAGCTGGCAGCAATTTATATGCGATCATGCAGAAGGTGTACCATATTGAACCAACAATAGAGCATTATGGGTGTATGGTTGATATGAATGCTCGCGCTGGAATGCTAGGGAATGCCCATCAATTTGTGAAAAAAATGCCGATAGAACCAAATGCAATCATTTGGAGGATGTTAATGAACTCTTGTAGGGTTCACAACCATTCTAATCTGGAGTTGAACATGGTGAATGCCCTTAAAATACTAAAGACGTCAATTGATCCGGAAGATCATGTCCTTATTTCAAAAATGTTTGCTGAAGCAGAGAAGTGGGATGATGTTTTATGCCAAAGAACTGTGATGCTAGTTCAGGAAGCCTCAAAAGTGGCTGGAAAAAGCTCTGTCTTTATTTAATAGATAAATACTTCAGGTGTGGGGTTTTCTGTTTTGCAAGACATCAAAATCTTGTAGCTCTAGGCACGAGGTTGCTCTACTAATATAGCACCAGTATCAAATTTTAACCCAGTATACAAGGCACCACATATATTGCAAAATTGTTACTATGCCAAAGCACTTCAGAGGTAGCCCGACAGACTATGCACTTGACTGCTCTCTCCAAATCTGGGGTTAGGAGGTATACAGTGGATTATATATGCTTTTGATGTCTTACAGTAACTGTATCATATAATTTTCCTGGTCCCTGATGCATAACATATAAATTAGTCTGTTGATACTTCATGCTAATTGCTATTTTGGTGTATGTAGTTTACGGATGTTGATGTCATGCATGACAGTTTGTAAATGGGGGGGGGGGGGTTGGGTTGGTAACTTGCACTTTTACTTGAATTATTGCAGTTTATTTTATATATGTTTTTGCTAGGGGGTAATGAATATTTTTTATTATATATGTTAATTATATATCATTGGAGCCTCGACCCCTGGAGACATGATTCTGTATACTAATCTATCTATCTATGGATGTATACATATAAAGTAAGATCTTAGTGTGCTGACATGGCTCTTTCACAGCTCCTATTCTATTTTTTATGGATTCCTGTAATTCCACTGTTTAGTGCCTTCACAAGCAGAAATTGAAAGGTCTAACAGAATTTGAAAGGTTTGAGTCTTTATTATTTCACTCCGGTTAGGAATCTCTGAGGACAAAAATCTAAAATGCTTTTTGATACAATTTTTTATGCTTAAAAATACATATATATGCCGTGCACCACTATGAAATTGTAGAGGGAAGAGAGTAAAGCATAGATGAAACAGAAGAAATTAGCGGCAAAACGCTGTGTTCTTCAAACGTCGTTGATTCCATGGTCCACATTGGATGTGTGATTGCTTTTATCTCTCTTTAAACTTGTTTGTACTTTGCATACAAGTACGGTATACCATTTTGTTGATGTACATGTACCATTTTGTTGTATGTGCTATGTATACATTATTGATTCTTAATGCAAGCTGACTATATATATGAGGAGTGTGTCCAGGTCCTTGTGATTCACAAAAAGAAATCTGAACTTTTCTGCAATACCACTTTCTTTTTTCCTCTCTAAAAATGTATATACACTCATCTATATGGTATTTTGTCATGTTTATATATCTCTTCATTGTGTCGCTGTGTATGATTTTAATAAGATAGTTTAGCCACCATCTATGTGTTTCTTTTTGTCTGGTTTGTCGATGCGCCTAGGGGTCAGAAAAATCCCCACATTATTTAGATTGAAAGTGACGTTATTTAAGGTTTGTCATATTTTAACATCTCAGACTTAGAGTACTCAGTGATATAGAGATTATGATACTGTCTTCTATGTTACCTAGCAAAAAAAATATTGTCTTCTATGTCTTTGATTACTCATTTCCTAAATGCAGCGCTTTCTGATGTAGGTAGAACCTGCATCTATTTATATGTGTGGCTGCGTGCTATAGTTAGCTTTGGACATCGAGTCTCTGACAGCTTTTCATTCCTTGGACTTTCTGCCAGCAAAGATAAAAAAATGCCCTGGCTAATGAAAATTTCACTATCTGGTATTTACACTCAACTTTTTATTATACTTTCACTTGGGATACTAGAACCTGCTCTGCTGCAACAACTTTTTGGTATGTGGTTTTACGTAGAAGCTTATACTTTGATTAATGGTGTCTGCTATCGGATTAGGAATCACATAATAAAATTTTACTTTGCTGCGTGGCTTTGGTAACTCGCTAATTAAGTTATGTCTTGCTAGATTACAAACAATTAATTAATTGGTTGTCATGTATTTTAATCAAAGATTGGAATCAGTTTCAAGCTATTATTCATGTGGCAGGCTACAACGGAGTATTGTTTATGAACATAGAATATAATTTAGGACATTGGTACGTAAATTAAGTTCTGTCTAGCTAGATTACAAATAAATAATTGGCTGCCATATATACTTTTTTCTTGCAGCAATTAGGACGGTGACATATACATTGATTGACTTTTAAGATGTAAAGAATACAAATTGAAGCCTAACACAGTGATAAAAGGATGAAATTATTTGTTTTCAATCTACATAATTCAATTATGAAATGCTTAAGCATAGCAAGCGAGCTAAGCATGATAATAATGTGTGACAAACTGACCATAGAAAAGGGAAGCCAGGGCGATAACCTACAAAGAAATTTGAGGTGATCATGTTGACAAATTAGATTGTTTGAATGAAATATTTTATTTCGTAACGTATGAAATTTGTTGGTTTTTGGCTTTATACTTATGCACCAATCTGCAAATTAAATTTTGTAGTGGATCTGGATTTTACATGTATTTTATGAAATATTTGATTTTAGGGTAGACAGTTGTACTGTATATAATGATGAATTTAGTTAGTTGATATGAGTGAGTAATTTTGTAGATTTTATGGTTATCATCATTATCTTATAAAAACACACACACACACACAAAATAATAATAATAATAATAAACCCCTATCTAGTTTTGAGTAAATAGCACTTTGTATAATTGTATCCCTTATCTTTGGTCACTTTTTCGATTTGGTCTCAAACTTTTAATGTCGGCATAATGCATCCCTCAACTTTAGATTTCATTTCGTACTGCATCCCTTTAATCATTTTCCGTCCAAAATAAACGTTACCGTTAATATGTACAAGGGTAAAATCGGAATAAGTGTTTCAAATTTATATTATTACGGAATGCACCCCGTAGTTTTCTTATTGTGGCAAAAGACATCCTAATTAAAAATTTTACTTTTATAAAATGAATACATCTAAACTATTACTATTATATTTAAGTTAAAACATTTAAAATTTTGGTTTTCGATCATATGATAAACAAAATAATAAAATGATAGAGTTAATGATAATTAATCGTTGCCCTTTCTAATCAAACATACCCAAGAATTTTAATTACCAAGTACATTCCAATCATTAATAAAACAAAATTCGTATATTAAAACACGTTATCTTTTAATTAAAATACATTACCATATAAACACATCCAAAAATAACAAATCTTCCGATTATTATAAAAAATATATGAATAACCCGTTTATTGTATGGGATGCAGGGTAAGATAAGAAATAAGATAAAAAAATCAATACTATTATATTAAAGCCGAAACATTGAAATTTTTGT
The DNA here is from genome assembly GCA_037693485.1 of Kitagawia praeruptora. Lineage (NCBI taxonomy): Eukaryota > Viridiplantae > Streptophyta > Magnoliopsida > Apiales > Apiaceae > Kitagawia > Kitagawia praeruptora. The sequence goes on from CM075350.1 coordinate 125,992,860, forward strand.
CGGTTTGGTTTTCGGTACGGTTATCCTAATTAATAAATAAGAAAATAATATAATTAAGATTTAATTGCATGTTACACCCTCAAACTATTAATCAAAAAAATATTGTACCCGAACTTTGAGAATAATAAATTACACCCCATAACTTAAACCCACGTTTTCAGGAAGCACCCTTTGTCTATTTTTCAGCCTTGTCATTAAAATTGGTAAGGGTAAAACTGGAAATTCAGAAGAATATTTAAATTTACTAATTTCAGAATTTCAAATTTTCTATTAATAACTCGAATTTTGAATTATATTTAGTAAAAATTATTTTTAAAAATTTACTAATATGAACTGTTAAATAGTGATGTTTTACTTTTTCTTAAATTTTAACAATCGTTTCAATATTTATTTATATTCAAACTTTTAAATATGAAATTTGCTTCATACAAAATTATAAAATTTTTTAAGGTTGTGATTATGTTAGTGTACATTGAAGGAAAAATTCTTTTGAATATAAATTTCTTAACATAAAATTTTAATGTAAAAATATTCATTAATAATTTTTTAAGTAATTTAAAAATGCAGTTATTAATAAAATTTAAAATTTATGATGAAATTCCGATTATACCCTCTTTTATTTTAACTATAATGGTCAACTTTAATGAAAATTGGTCAGAGGGGTGCATATTGGTTTCATATTTAAAGTTATGGATAGCAAACTGTTTTTTCCAAAGTTATGGTACAATATTGTTTTTAGCTGATAGTTTGGGGGTGTAAAACGCAATTAACTCTATAATTAATGGTAAGTAACCGATTGTCTTTTTTATTTTAAATATTTTAATTTTTAATTAAAAAATGTTACCTTTTATAAACCAACTAAAAATATTATTTGTACTCTATCTTCCGATCTATAATCCACATCTTAAAAGGGTTAAAATATCAAACTGGCCACTGAATAACTTGACATATCTCAAATACACCACTGATAAATTCGGGGTCTCATTTAAAACACTTTTAAAAACCTAAATATCAAACAAATAACTCTATATATGTACCCGGGAAGTAAAAGTAATTTTTCATCGAGTTTTACAAATTTTTCTTAAATGCTACTATAACCAAATAAAAGGTTATGTATTCTAGTATTTTTGATAATATATTTAGATTTTAAGACTTTTATACGATTTATTCGTATAAGGTTTTTTTTAAATTTTAATTAAAAAAATTGAATCCGACGGCCTGATTTTTAAACGCTAACGCGTTTAAAAATCAGGATAAGTTAGGATTTAGGGTCTAGGATTCAGGGTTGTAAACAACCCTAAATCCCAAACCCTAAAACCCTAAATTGGTATACGGTTTATTCGTCGTTCTGAATATTTATAAAACTCAAATGGAAACGTTGAACCCCAAAAGTTAAATATTGAACCCCCAAGGTTAATTAAAATTACATTTTTTAAATTAAAAAAGTACAATTTTAATTGACCATTTTTAATATTATTTGCAAATACATGTTTAAAAGAAAAAAAAGGCTAAGAAAAAAAAATACCAACCCCAACGCCACATAATGTGGCGTTTCCCCTCTCCCCTAACTTGAAGTCACAGTAACGCTATATCAACTTTGGTTTTACACCCAGAACGCTAACTTATCTAGCGTTGTAATTAAAAAACAAAAAAAAATCTAAAACGCTAAGCGATCTAGCGTTTCTAAAAAAATATATATATATCAAAAACGCTACACGATGTTTGGTTATGGAGTGATATTTGGGGCCAATATTTTGAGTTGTGACATTTTGGACCAATTACTCTAAAATTGTGATATTGGGGGCCTTTTTTCAATTTATCAGTGGTGTATATGAGATAAATTTGATATTTAACCCCATCTTAAAATAAAAATAATAATTAATTGGTGAACATCAATATATTCTCATTTAAATAGTAGAAAAAATGATAAATAATGGAGTAAGTTGTTATTTCACTTCTAATTTTTTTTAAGGGATACTAATATATTTATAGTATTTTTTCAAGTAAAAAAATATTAGTTAACATTATATCTAAAAAAATTTATTTCTATTATATTAAGTTAATATTGTTATTTAAAAATACAGTCAAAATAATAATTGGGGTGTGATTTGTTACAATACTATAATTATGGGGTGCATTTTGTTATAGTTTAGACAGCTAAATTATACTTCCGATTTTACCCCTGTGTATGTTGACTGTATGGGTTCTTTTGGATGGAAAATGATTAAAGGGATGCAGTACGAAGTAAAGTCTAAAGTTGAGGGATGCATTCTGTCGACATTAAAAGTTTGAGACCATATCGAAAAAGGGACCAAAGATATGGGATGCAAAGTGCTATTTACTCTCTAGTTTTTAATCGAGAAATTTTTGTTGTACATTCAATCTACAAATTTTGACTTTTGAGTTGTAAATTGCAACTGCTTAACAGGAATTTATATATGCAAGCTCAAGGAAAAACAAGATTGTGGTTAGAATATTAATCATTAGAATCACTATAAAAATATGCTCTTATCTAGTGTCTCCTAATTAATTGTACTTAATTTTTTGTGTATTAAAGTTAAATTTTTTAAGTTGATAAATTAATTGTATATATTAAATGAATAAAATTATGTGAATTAATATGTAACCGAGTATAATGAATTTGTTGGTTGTTGGCAAATTAAAGATGTAGATTTTACCCATTAGTTTCCGTTGACAAATTAAATCGTGCATGTAAAGATTCTTGTTAATTTGCTTTGAAGTAGTTATTACGAATATGAATTGGTTTGCTGACATTAATGATTAATTCTATAGATTTTTTGATAGTGACGTGCTTGTTATTTTCTTTAGACACTTATAAAGCCTTTTTTTTTTATTATACATTGAGGGTGGCGTATGTGTGGTCTAACTTTTTTAAAAGGTTGAGGAGCTGAAAAGACTAACTTCTTAGTTTTGTGGATTATGCAAAGTCAATATTAAGGGAAAGATTTTAATTCAAAAAGTAATCCCTATTCAAGTTACTGACTTTTGATACAGAGTATAGCTAAAGTTGACTATAAATTTATGCTAGTTCTGAGTCAATATTCAGTAATTAATTCTTCGGTTTTTTTTCCCTATATATACCCCTCCTTGTCATACCTTTGCCTGAAGTCTTTACTCTACAGAGAGAAATATACAGGGAGCGAGAGAAAGGGAAGAGATAGATAGAAAATGGAAAGACTACCTAGTGCAATCGGAGAAGAAATAAAAAAAGGTCCTTGGACTCCTCAAGAGGACCTTTTGTTGTCATCTTACATTCAAGAAAATGGTCCAGGCAATTGGACATCTGTTTCTATTAATACTGGTATATATGTGCATTTTCTTTTTACTTTGTAAATTGATATCGGCTCATTTCATCAGTTGTGTTTGTGTGTGTATAAGTATGTATGTCTGAAAATTATAATCATATATCCATGTGTGTGTTTGTGTTTATTAATTAACTGTTTAATGGATACTATAGGTTTGAATAGAAGCGGCAAGAGTTGTGGACTACGATGGACAAATTACCTTAGGCCAGGTATCAAGCGGGGAACTTACACTAGTTTCTAAATAAATATGAGTCATGTCAAAAAAAATCTAATTAATATGAGCAGGTGAATGACATCTAATAAAAAATGGCGGGCAACGTGATAAAAGAAATGAGCGGGGTAAAAAAAGTAGTGGAGCTTAACTCCACCCCAGTATCCCATTACTCCATTTATCTCTCTCTGAGGCAAACTCCATCTAGTATTTATAATTCTGAGTTGTTTAATTGCCCACATAAGTTTTTAATCAACAGAGAAGAGGTACTCTCCTTGTCAACATTGTTTTTTCATCTTCTTGTCTACATAGTTTTTAAAGTCTTATCAATTGTTGTTGCAGGTTAAAATGAGGAGGATTTTAGCATCTGCAAATAACAGGGAACACACATCGATGCCATCTGAATCGGAAACACCACAAGAGTCCCAAGCACCCCATGTGACAACATTGATTGCTCCTACCGCTGATACTGGTGATGGACGTATGAAGATAGATGTCATAGGCGGAAAGTAAGTTATAGTTTCTAAGTTCATTTTTAATTATTATAACTTTTAAATTACGTGAGTATAACAGTATGCATATTTTAGGTTGGAGCCTTTAAACAAGTGCTCTCGTAAGATCACTGAAACAATTTATGAGAGACTTGAACCTTCGAGATTCAACTGGAAATCAGTTAGTGATGTAACTAAGAACTTCTATTTTGAAGAGTTCAAGGTAGTATTTAATAGCAAAAATTTTAAATTACTTGCAAACTAGTTATTGTTAAACACATGTAATTACTAATGTTAAAATCTATTTTGCAGAAATACTTTGTTTGGAGATCAGAACTGTCTGAAGAAGTGGTCTATGATGCGTGGCTAAGCAGTGCCAGGTTGCGATACTCAGAAATTTGCTGTTCTGCACGTAGAGCATGGGAAGAAAATAGGACACGCAATAACAGAATTGGAAGAGATGTTTGGCTCAGTTGGGTCCAATATTGGAACACCCCCTCATTTAAGGAAAAATCCGAAATTCAGAAGAAAAATCGTCGTAGCGGAGTTGATGGACATCCGTCCACCCACACAGGTGGCTCAGCTTCCCACAAAGTGCATGCAGCTCGTTTGGTAATTTCTTAACGCATTCATTTGTTTATTCTATCTATGTCTCTCTGTTTTATTAATCTGATTAACATAGTAGCTAGGCCAAGTGTTTGTCGTACTACATATTTATTAAATTTTTTTTACAGGAAGAGATTCTGAAGAGGAGGCCAACTCCTGGTGAAGTATACAAGTATACTCACTCTAAAGGTCATGACAGCGTAACATTTGTTGACCCGAAAAGCAAGCGAACATATGTAAGTATTTAATTTTGATGAAAGTAAACACTTTGATCAATTTTTAAATTGTATCTATTTGAGCAAGTCCTCTCTGCTAGTTACACATTTTGTAAATTTTAGTTTGTAGATGGCCCTTTTACTATATTAGATATGATTATTGTAGCTAATGATATGCATCTTGTACAATATGATATTTATTTCATGTCCAAGGAAAAAATATGAGAGTATCGTTTAGTTGAGGTTTTTGACCAGCATTTATTTGCTATATATATGTTATTGTACATGCCATCTATTACTGTTAATTTAAATTAGTAACTACATATGAATCAAAATGGTTTTACAGGAAATGATGGAGAGTCTTCGTATGCAACATACCCAGAATGTTGATGAATCAACTGTATCTCAGCCTATTGACGAGTGGAAATTGTATCTTGATGCTGTTGGGGGAAAGAACAAGAAAAACATAATATATGGCCTTGGATCATCGCAGACAATATTTTATGGATCAGGCAAATATCAAAACAATGCTTCTGGTAGCTCTCATTGTGACAATCAAGATCATCAAAACATGCAGACCCAGCTACAGGAGATGAAAAACCTGGTGAAGTCAATGCAGGAGGAGCAAGAAAATCGACTGAAAACAATGGAAAGCCGACTAGCAATGATGTTCGAGGCACGCACTAATGGGCATCCTGATTCTCCACCTGATGCTGATTTAGATGGCCATTGCGGAGATAACCAGTAATGTTCTTTTATTGTTCTAATGTCGCTGTTGAGCCTGGCTCCAGTTAGACTCTGTTAGGTCATTTGTTAGTTTGAGTAGCTTTCTTAGGTCGTATTTATCATTCTAGTTCTTTTAATAGGATTTGTCATTCTAGTTTGATTTGGTTTTTTGTGTGTTCAGAATCATGTAAGACTTTGTTCTCTTATTTATTTGTTTAAGTAAATTTCTTGTTCTACATTTATCATTCTGGAATGATATAAAAGAAATAAATAATTAAATAACATTTTTTAGATTTTTAAAGCAACCAATTTACCAATGGAAAATAAACAATATCAAATTTTTTTAAAATTTTTTGCAACGAACTACCAACTTAATTTAAAAGCATATCACCAAAATTCATGACCAAAAATGCACTAGTTGCCAATGAAAATTTGGTCAAGAACAAGCAAAGGAATGGTTGTTGGTAAAATAATAACGAAATTTTTGTTGGGAGTTTCTAGTAAATCTTGGTGAGATGGTCAAAGTCTCCATTACAAATTCGTTAGCAGTTTGTTGTTAGGTTTCTAACGGAAAGAAAAATTCCATTGTTAAGACCTTAACGACAAAGTTTTTACCATCAACTAATGTTCGTCGGCAATTTCGTTGGCAATCCATTTAACAACGGATTTTCATGGCCTAACAACAGAATTTTCTGTTGGGAAATTAGAGTTTTCTTGTAGTGATACTTTTTCGATTATATCAAAATTATGTGAAAAATATCAGAATTAAATATATCAAAATAATATCTTTTTAAAATTATATTAATGGGATGTATTTAAATCAGATTAGATTATATCCCGTGCTACGCATACGAGTATTTTAAAAAGTAATTCTATAAAATTTTAAAATATAAAAAATCATTGGTTAATTAAAAAATTGTACATTTTTAATTATAATTGTGAAAGAAATAATATCAATAAAATAAAGGTTATTTTTTATTATTATAACAAATACATTTAAATATTATTTCAGTTAAAATATTTTATTATACATATATAATGATATGCATTAAAGAACTTACCTCAATTGAAAGTTTAATTTAAATTTTTTTTAATGAGCTTATCATAAACATTTTAATTGACATTAACGATAGTTAAATTGATATGTAGATTTTCCATAAATAAAAATTAAATAAATATATGAATCTTTATAAATCTAAATATGGATACAAAACCTAAAAAATGGATAGTCTATGGATCAAAATATATTTAAAAATTTTAACCGAACCTAAACATGGATCCCGGTTATCCAGCAATTTATAATATATATATATATATATATATATATATATGGAAACTGGTCACCAGCCACAGTTGGATATTTTTGAATATCCAACCAACCCATCTTATACCATCAAAATGTTTAATCAACGGTCAGGGGGGGAAACACTTACGCTATATAATATAGCGTATTACGCTATGTTATATAGCGTAATACGCTATATTATATAGCGTAAGCTTTATTTTTTAAAATCCCCATTTTACCCTTAATCACTTCCGCTCTATTATATATCACTTCCGCTCTATTATATATCTTAGCCGAGAACAACACCAATTTCAGCTCAAACAGCCTTTCATGTTTTGAAATATCATTTCAAGAGTATTCAAACTTAATCTACACCAAACTTAATCATTTGGAGATATATTTACACCATCACAAACTTAATCTATACCTATTCTTAATCTACCAATCTTAATTTATTTATCCAAATTTATTCAAATTTGAAGACTTTGAAGACTTTGAAGATTTTGAAGATTGAGCTTGGAGTACCATCCCAAATTAAGATTTTGAAGATTGAGCTTCGAATTTAAGGTTAGCTTTCTATTTAATCCATGGCTTCTTTCATTTTTTCGAAGTTAAAATCTCCTACTAAGACACCTAGTAAGATTGAGATTGAGGTAGAAAATGAAGATGTTAACGAAAGTCCACACACACACCTAAAATAATAGATCTTGATGATGATAATAATGAAGATGTTAAGAATGATGATTGTGATGTTGTCTATGATGTTGATGATGGTGATGATGTTGATGATAATGATGATGGTGAAGATGTTAAGAATGATGTTTCTTTGGATGATTTGAATGATGTTTACCCATGTGTTGGTCAATTATTCGATAGTTTAGATGAAGCGGAGAGGTTTTATAGAGATTATGGTAGGCGTATTGGTTTTGAAGTAATAATTAGAACTACACATAAACGTTCAAAAACTAAAAAGATTTGTTCGCGTTTGTATATATGTCGAAAGGGTGGGAGATTAACCTCAAAATCTTTGGATGATGAAGGTGAAGTTTCGGGAAAAAAAGAGAAATAGAGATTCTCTTGGTAGAACAAAGTGTGAGGCGCGAATGTATGTTGTTCATAGAGAGACATCAAAGAAGTGGGAGGTAACATTGGTTAATTTGGTACACAATCATGAGATGGTTTCACCTAGTAAGGTACATTTCATGCAAAGGCCAAGAAACATAACACCCATCATGCGAGAATTGATTATAATTTTGAGTAAGTCGGGTATTGGGCCTCAACAATCTTTGAATGTAATGGGTGAGCTTACGGGAAGCTTAGAAAATATTGGGTTTACTAGTCAAGAGATTCGGAATGTTTTGCGTGATATTAGACATCATGTATTTGATTCGAGTGATGCCAAAGAAGGTTTGAAATTACTCCAAGAATTGAAATGTAGTAGTTTTGGGGAATTTTTCTATCGAGTAGATGTTGATGAGGATAATCGGGTGCGTTCCATGTTGTGGGTTGATCCAAGATCGTTAAATACATATAAAAATTTTGGAGACGTGGTAGTATTTGACTCCACATACCGCACCAATAGGTATAGTATGCCATTTGTACCTATTACGGGGGTGAACCACCACTACCAATCCATATTGTTTGGTTTTGCACTAATAAGGAATGAGAAAGAAAGTTCTTACGTATGGGTTTTGAAGAATTGGTTGGAAGCTATAGGAAACAAGGCTCCAATCTCAATAATCACCGATCAAGATATTGCACTTGGAAATGCAATTGCCGAAGTTTTACCAAACACGAACCATCTTTATTGTACTTGGCATATAAGTACTAAATTCGGGGAGAAGTTATCCGGTTTGTACACACATGAACCACATTTCAAAGAAGATTTCAACTTATGTTTGTACAAGTCAATGACGGTTGAATAATTTGAAAATAGGTGGGAAGATTTGGTTGAAAAATATAACTTGGTTGATCATGGTTGGTTGCAAGAAATGTATTATGTTCGACATAAGTGGGTTCGTGTGTACACTAAACTTCATTTCACTACCGGGATAACAACTACCTCGAGAAGTGAGTCAATGAATGCATTTTTTGACGAGTATGTAAAAGCTAGCACCGGTTTGAAAGAGTTTATAGAGAATTCACAAAAAGCATTGGAGAAACAATATCTTCGTGAGAAAGAAGCGGACTATGAAACAAAGTATAAGGAAAGGTCAAGAATAACATCATCCTCATTGGAGAATCATGCGGCATCTATTTATACAAAAGAAATGTTTAGACGTTTTCAACACGAACTTAAACAAAGTGGAGCCTATGTTGTGAATGAGAGAGCTTCCATGAGTACTATGCTATTTAAGGTGTACGAAGCACATAAGACCACGGTGGCGGAGGAAAATAGAAAAGTTTATCAAATAACCGTGGCCAATGGTATGATAAATTGTATTTGTCGGAAATTTTGAAAGTTCGGGAATGATTTGTCGTCATATTATTCGATATTTGAATATGATGCAATGGACGGAGATCCCTTCAAATTTAATTAACTTGAGATGGACAATTGGAGCAAATAAAATTGCCGGGTCTATATCGTATAAACCTCCTATCGTTGGCGATATTCTTCAATCACAACCCGCCCGATATACAACTTTGTGCAAAGCCTTTCAAGATTTAGCGGCTCGTGGAAGTTGCTCGGTTCCAAGATTTAAATACGTCATGGGATTGATTGAAGAAGAGTCGGAATATGTGGAAAATTTTCCTATGGAGATGCCTTCTACGAAAAAAGCACCATCATGTGAGGATGAACGTGAAGGTGAAGATTTTGATGGATTTGAAGATTTTGAAGATTTGAAAGACCCTAAAATTTCCACCACTAAAGGTCGCAAGAGGGAAAGAATGAAAAGTGGCATAGAAAAGTCCACCCCAAAAAAATCAAGAAAATGTAATCTTTGCAAAGAATATGATGTTAAACATGATTCCCGAAATTGTCCAAAAAAATTAGAAAAGTCGATTCCCAAAAAGTCCAAATCAAAAAAATCAAGGAAATGTAATTCGTGATTTTACTTTTTAGTGAATTTGGTATTGATTTTGTTGGATTTGGTTAGTTGATTACATTTTTGGTTTGGTGTAATTTGAGTGAATTTTTGATTTGATTGAATTTGGTATTGGTACTGAATTTTTGATGCTTGAAGTTGATACAAGGGAAAAAAAACAAAGAAAAAAAAATCTGGTATTACGCTCTATTATAGAGCGTAGTACGCTGAGCGTAATATCAGTGGTATTTTGAAAAATAACAAAAAAGCTCTGGTATTACGCTCTATAATAGAGCGTAGTACGCTGAGCGTAATACCAGATCAATATTTGCCAAGTTTCCCCTGTTTTTCCCTACCCCTGAACTCAACAAACAACTAAAACTTGTTTTTTCATAATTCCAAAAAGAAATCAGGACCAATTCCAAAAAAACAAGTAAAATTCGAACAAACTCAAACTTAAATTTACAACTTAAATTTCAACATCCAATCTTTAAATTTCAACAAACTAAAATTCAAACTCAAACAAGTAATCTACAACTTAAATTTCAACATCCAATCTTTAACTTACAACCAACTAAAATTCAAACTCAAACAAGTAATCTCTAAAAATTCGAACTATTAAATTACAATCCCGCGAGTCTTGCATCATGGGAAGCCAAAGTCATATGTCGAGCTTGGTCTTTATGGAGCTCCCAACCAATACGTCATCGGAAAAGTGTGATTATGTCATCATTCCATTCGACACCACACCAATTTTGGGTATTGCAAGTCAACATACAATCTATATATTTCATAACAAAAACTCCACAATCCCAAGGAGTGGTTTGCCTAGGTCGCTCAACAACATTTTCAACATCGGGGAATACGACATGTTCAAATTTGTTAGGATCCAACCGATGCAACATGAGAGGGACCAATTTTTCCTATCAAACAAATATGAATTGTCTTAGTAATGTATCAAACAATACTAACATAAATATGGACTACTAGAAATTAAAAAAAAAGGAAGATAAAATATACCACAATGTAGAACTGCGCCTTGTATAGCTCTTTTAATTTCATCATAGGAGTATCGTCCCTTAGAGGATCAAACAAAGATACTCGAAAATTGGTCAATGACCACAAGAATAGGATCCAATGACCACCAACAACAAGCGGCATGACAATATAGTCGTAATTGGTCACCATTTCACCATCCTTTATGCCATATGATTTAAAGTCCGTATCAATGACCGCCCATTCACTAGCTTTCCTTTTCGCGGGATTCTTCTTCATTGGTTTGCAATGATGAGCCTCCATCACTTGGAAGAACCACGGAGACATGAAATAATATTTGACGACACTTTCTTGATGACCAAAGAGGGTTTTTTCTCTTTTTTCAAGCAATCCCGTATAGCAATCGATTATAGTATCCTCCACTTCAAACCCCGGTCTCAAAGAAAGAATCGCTTTGGCACTACAATTGATTGGAAGATTTATAGGCTTACCACATTCCCACCAATTTTCATTGATCCAATTTATTTTATTTATCTTAATCGACTTTACGAGGGATCCTTTCTCAAATTGGTTTGTTGATAAACCCTAAAATGAACATGGTGAACAAATGAGTTATTAACGACTTACTAATTGACAAAGTGACATTGTGAAATTACAAATAAGAAATTATACCTCAACCGGAGCCTCTTCCAATTCGAAATGTACAGTAGGATCATCGTCGAATTGGGTTGGATTAAGAATTGGAGCACTATGACCAACCATAAAAGTTTCTTGAGTATCATAAGGATGGTCATAACTTTCATACCCCTCGAAATAATTTTCCTTCTCGGGACTAATTTCTTGAGTCTTTTTTGTCTTTCTTGCCTTTCTTTTAGGCAAACAACTCTTGAAATCGGGCCTTTCATATGTCGGGCCATATGTCTCGAGCATCAATTCATCAAATTTATTCACGAAGTTTGGCAATATTTCCTCGTGAAAAATCCCCGGCATATCTAAAGAGCAAAGCCTACTCATGTCTCGAGCGGTACATATGATCTACAATACATATGTAGCAAAGACAAAGTATAAATATAAATACAAAAATATTCAACAAAACTATCTCAAATAACATACTCCATGTTATAAAAAATACGTACCAAGTCCATTGCCTTGGCATTGTCGAACTTGTCTTTCGGTTGTTGGAATATTTTCGGATCCATGGTTGGTTTTGAGGGCGGCAAAATCTTTAATTTGGTAACATTATAGTACCAATCCATATACTCCTCTAGAGATATGGCATTCAAAGGTGGCCCCAAAATACCAACACCATTTTGCACAAATTCATTCCAAACAACTACATATCGAGCAAAATTTAGATAATGTTGATTCACAAATGAATGTTCGGATCTCACCCTCAACATTGCCATATCTTCCGGCGGCGGTGGCGGAATGCTTAATGGAAAACCAAACTGTCTTCCCACCCTTTCCGGAAGTTGACGTTCAACATCTTCAAAAAACACAACCGGCACATGAGCTACTCCGGCTAAAAAGGCCCTCTGAAATTGGGGATTATATTTCCGATAGAAGCGAAGATATGGCCTCCAATTAACCCATTTCACATCAAAATTATCAAACATCCCGCGATATGCATCAATATTGTGATGGACATTAAAGTACTTAGACTTTCCTGGGCCAACGGGATCAACCGCCCATGCCAAAGCCCTAGGCCATATATACCGGGTTTGAGGTGCTAGCATAGGTTGTCCCGGGCGCAACCTCTCACGTGCCCAAAGCATCAATATTGTGATGCATCCCGTAATGGACTTGCAATCCTTACGACTTGCCTCCCATAAATTCCTATATAGATAAGCAAGTGCCGCTGCACCCCAAGCATACCCATAAATTCTTGAAGTATCAATCAATAACGGAATTAATCTTGGATGAGAAACATTGTTTGATTTTGTGGGGAACAATATCGCCTCGCACAAATAAAACACATAGCCCCGTGTATATATTTCTAGAAGCGCCGGATCTTTGTTGTTCGGGCACTTGCAATATCTTTCCCTCAAAAAATTTAATTTCACGCCACCTCTAGTCCAAGCTTCATCACTTTCCCTTTCCTCAAGTGAGAGCGTCGGATCCGGCCAATGACGTAACCAAAGATTTTTTACGTCAATTGTTTCACTCAAAGTTACCGCCTCTCCAACAACCGGAAGCCCCGTTAACATGTACACATCTTCAAGTGTCACCGTCATCTCCCCGAAAGTAAAGTGGAATGTGTTGGTTTCCGACCTCCAACGCTCCACTAATGACGTAATTAAAGTGACATCATTTTGAATAACGGCTCTCGGATTAGCAAACATTCCGAAGCCCCAATGTTCTAAAAGACGAACTTGATATGGCTCTAATTCCCATTCACCAAGCAACGAGGTACTTTGACGGATTGTAAGTCTATCTCGATGATCCCCAACCCATATTCTACTACTAATATGGTTATCTTGGTCGGTAAGGAGAGAACGATCAACCGGACCACAAAAATCTTCCATCTAAAATCCAATACATACAAAAAACTTTAATCCGAAAAAAAATCCGAACTACACAAATTCACAAATTCAAACTTTAATCCAATAATTCGAACTACACAAATGCAAACTTGAATCCAATAATTCGAACTACACAAATGCAAACTTTATCCACAAATGCAAATTTTAATCCTAATAATTCGAAAATTATCCATAAATTCGAACCCTAATTCGAAAATTATACACAAATTCGAACACTAATTCGAAAAATTATCAACAAATTCGAACCCTAATTCGAAAATTATCCACAAATTTGAACCCTAATTCGAAAATTATACACAAACTCGAACCCTAATTCGAAAAATTATCAACAAATTCGAACCCTAATTCTAAAATTATCCACAAATTCGAACCTTAATTCGAATACAAGAATCTAACACACATCTTCTTAACAATTAGATGACATATATACATACATGACATATATACATACATGACAAATCTAACACACATCTTAACATTTAGATGACATATAGATACAAGAAATAGACACGAAATTACTCACTTTATATGAAGAAATGATGAAATTGATGATGATTTACTTCCGATTCCGGTGGATTTGCGCTTTCCGGTGGTTTGTGGATGATTCTAACTTGATATTTTGTAAAATGATGTTTTGTAACCACAATACGCTCTATTATGTTTCGTGTAAAATAGGCCTGGTTTTGTAAAAAAAACCGTTTACGCTATATAGTATAACGTATTACGCTATATTATATAGCGTAAGATTAAACCGGCACGTGGCAACACGTGGCAGATTGTGGGATAAAAAAGTAAAAAGGTTTACGCTGTATAATACAGCGTTGTACGCTATATAATATAGCGTAAACCTTTACATCCCAGCCGTCCATATTTTCAGTGGATGGTTATAGATGGGTTGGATCAATATTCAAAAATATCCAACTGTGGCTGTGGAAGAGGACCCTATATATATATATATATATATATATATATATATATATAGATTTTGATGGATTAATAAAAATTTAAGGATTTTACAAGATCGTTGTTGATTTTAATTTTACGCGGATTCTTGACGAGTTGATATAAAATTTTGCAGAATTGATGTAGTGTCACAAATTTTGACCATTGGCCTGATTTCAAAACAGAAAAAATATACTAGCAAATCATTCAAAATCCACCATTTTATTAAATTCAAAAAGTTCATAAATTTTTGAATAGCAACAGATTTAATGGATTTTTTTAATTCATATTAAATAACATCAGATTTTAAAATATATTTTGAATCCAAATTGAATGTCATCAAATTTTAAAAATTGTTTTGAAATCCAAATCTAATCATCAAATATTTTTTAAAAAAATTAAAATCCAATTTGAATGTCCATAAATTTCTAAAATCCAAAAAATTATTTGAAACTCCCGATGGAATATACCTCCTAAGATTATATGAAAAAAATCCAAATCAAATCAAATCTGCCATAATGAAATCCCAACTAACCCATTTTTTTTTTCTTATATAAGATCCCTCCCATTTCTACATTCAACAGCAAATCATTCAAAATTCACCATTTTATTAAATCCAAAAAGTCCATAAATTTTTGAATAGCACTAGATTTAATGGATTTTTTTAATTCATATTAAATAACATCAGATTTTAAAAGATATTTTGAATCCAAATTGAATGTCATCAAATTTTAAAAATTGTTTTGAAATCCAAATCTAATCATCAAATTTTAAAAAAAATAAATAAAATCCAAATTAAATGTCTAAAAATTTCTAAAATCCAAAAAATTATTTGAAACTCCCGATGGATTATACCTCCTAAGATTATATGAAAAAAAATCCAAATCAAATCAAATAAAATATGCCATAATGAAATCCCAACTTAACCCATTTTTTTTTCTTATATAAGATCCCTCCCATTCCTACATTCAACACATAAACCACACCACCTTGTTCTAAAAAAACACAAACACATTCATTATCTCCCTATCAACTCATTTGATTCCACTCTCACTCATTCCTCTCACCTCTGGCCTTCTCCTTTCTTACCCTTCATTTCTCATCTCTCTCTCTCTCTCTCTCTCTCTCCTCCATCTCTATCTCTCTCCACCCTCATCTCTCCCACAAGCCACTTCCGTTTATCACCAAAACCCCAACAATCCAGTTATTGATATGGCTCCTTCATTTTTCACAAAATTCAACAACCCAATTCTTTGAACACACGCCTTAGATCCCTACCCTGTGAATGTTGGAAATAATGACTAAAATAACAACATAAAGGCAGTTATATATCGTATTTAACAAGTCAAGGCCAAGCAAACGATTAACGAAACAAAACACGAAGGTATAAAACATGCATATCAGTAACTGTAAAAGCAAAGGAAAGACAGAAGACATACCAGTAGCCATAGCTATATCAGTATATCAAACAAGTAAAAGAACAGCTGAGTCGTCAGGATTTGCTCGAAAACCTGACTGCTCTGGAAGAGATAATCGCCCCCACTTACACTGTGTCAGGATGTTGGCGATATTCTTCCAGGATAAAACAGCTCCGAGTAAGATGATCACAACAACCAGAATACTCGACTTCGACTAGCACCTCAGTCGCCGGAAAAACACTAAGTAACAGATACTATGGAAGAAGGAGAACAGAGAGTGTAGAGAGGAGAAGAGAATGTAGGGTGTGGTATATAAAACCCAGCAGCTTATCTCTCTATTTAGAGGAGAGGCCAAACGTAACTGATGCCACCCAATTAATAATGTAACTCCCATTCCAATTAATTAGAATGAAACGGTCGATTTAATATAATCAAAACGGTTGTAACAGCTGATTTATATTAAATAATTCGTAACAGTTACGTATATATATTATCCACACATATCAGTTTTTATTTTAATTATACGAATATATATATATATTATCAAATTCTGTTCAGGACCCAACATCAGGATCTGATCCATCAGGATTTTAGTCCGTCAGGATCTGATGTCCGTCCATCAGTATTTGATCATCAGGATCTGGTACCGTCAGGACTTGAGGTCCATCAGTATTTGATCAAGACATCAGGATCTGGTAGTACCTTCAGGATTTCATCAGGACTTGGCCCATCAGTATTAGATGTCTAACCAGTTCCTGATTTATTCCAAGTACTGACCTGCTCCCAATCAATATATATATATTTATTCTAATTAAAATATATTTAAACAAAGAAATAAAATCCCTCGCCCAGGTCGCCTCGCGTACGCGAGACGCCGAGACATTCGCCCTTCGACCGAGCCGACCCGACCCGAGTCGAGTCGAGTCGTGACGTGGCGTGGCGTGGCGAGGCGGGCGGTGGCGGCGCGCGCGCGTGTGTGTGTGTGTGCGCGCGTGGAGCACACAGTAACACCATGCACCATCATACACCTTAGTAGTTGTACACTACCCATGTGTGTGATTCTATATAAAGCCAACAACCCCCTTTATTCATTTCAATGTGGGACAAATACACATTCTCATTTTCAAGTTCTTTCAAGCTACTAACTTTAACTCTATTTCTCTATGGGTTTCACTAAGAAAATTACTTAGACCCATATATGAAAATTTAAGTTCCCATATCTAGGAACAATTTCCAATCGTTAAAATCCGGAATTAACATCAAGAACATAAAATACTTATGCTCTAAAAACTCCATTTTCTAACAATCCCCCACAAATCCATACAGAAATGCTTCAGGTTTTACATCATGACTTGTTTTTTCAGAATCGGTACCCTTCCGGGTTTGAACCCTCCTAAGTCCCCTACTTCAATGATTACCGGATTCAGATGGAATGTTTCACCTTGAATCTTAATCCGTTTGGTGTAACCATGTTCCATAGACGATGACAAGTCAAAGGCTATGGTGCCAATCTACGGCTTTGAGACATTAATGGTCTTGTCTCGATCCTGTTCGTCGAATGTTTCAAGGAATAACCCTTTCCTCTAATTGCGACCACACAATTACATTCGCTTAGCTGGGCATCTCCAAAGATGTACTGCAATCATCTCGTCAAATGACTTGACCCCATTCAGAGTTATAATAACTCTTGCTTACTAGCAGTGTCAGTACCTTCTAGGTTCACAGGGGATAGACTCATATACAAACAGTATCATCTATGTAGCAAAGGTACTACCAATTCATCCTTACAGCTTGTTATTACCACATTGAATACACTTCAAGGGATCTCCTCTCATGTGTATTGGGTTCCCACTGATGATGAACTATGATGGGTTGACAACCCCATCCCCAACCTCGACTTAAGGACCACTGCAGGTTCCAGTCCTTTAGTTAAAGGATCAGCTATATTATTCTGAGTTCCTATGAACTCTACAGCAATAATCCTATCAGACACTAAACCCCTTATAGACTTTAGTCTAACTTGGATGTGCCTCTTTGTTTTAGCATTATACTTCTTACTGCTAATCTTGTCGATAGTTGTTTTACTATCACAATGAATAGCAAACGCAGGAAGAGGTCTACTTACTACAGGTATCGCGGACATAAGTCCGTGTAACCATTCAGCCTCCGTCCCCGTGGCATCAAGTGCACACAACTCAGCCTCAAATGTAGACCGAGTTACTATAGTCTGTTTGGTCGACTTCCAGGATATTGCTCCACCTGCTAAGGTGAACACGTATCCAGTCACCCTATTGGAACCAGACTTCTTAGCTATCCAACTTGCATCACTGTACCCCTAAAGTACACCAGGAAATCTCCTATAGTGTAAACTTAGGTACATTGTGCCTTTCAGATATCTAAGTACTCTATCAAGAGCATCCCAATGAGTTCTGTTTGGACAACTTGTTTATCTAGCCAACTTAGACATAGAATATGAAATATCTGGTCTAGTACAGTTAGCAAGATACTGCAAACTCCCTATAATCTGAGAATACCTTAACTGAGACACAGGTACTCCTGAAGTATTCTTAACAAGGGCAACCTTAGGATCATAGGGTGTACTAGCGATTCTACACTGTGAATAACCATATTTCTCAAGTATAGATTTCTCTATATAATGAGACTGCGATAAAGTTATTCCCTCAGCTGACTGCGTCAGCTTGAGACCAAGAATCACACTCGCCTCACCCATATCCTTCATTTCAAAATGCCTTTTCAAGAAAGCTTTTGTCTCGTTAATTATCTCAAGATTGGTTCCAAACAATAGTATGTCATCAACATATAGGCACATGATGACACACTCACTACCTTTAACTTTAGTGTAGACACACTTATCACTTTCATTAATATCATAACTGAAAGGCACTATAGTTTTATCAAACTTTTTATGCCAATCCCTAGGAGCTTGTTTCAAGCCATAGATGGATTTGATCAACTTACATACTTTCCTTTCCTTACCAGATGCAACAAATCCTTCAGGCTGATCCATATAAATCTCTTCTTCAAGTTCACCATGAAGAAAAGCTGTCTTTACATCTATTTGATGGATGATAAGACCATGTACAGAAGCCAATGCTACAAGCATTCAGATTGTTGTCATTCTAGCTACTGGAGAGTATGTGTCAAAGTAATCAATGCCCTCCATTTGCTTAAAACCCTTAGCTACCAGTCTAGCTTTGTACTTATCTATTGAGCCATCAGGGTTCAACTTCCTTTTAAAGATCCATCTGCACCCGATAGTAGAACACCCAGGAGGGAGATCAACTAACTCCCATGTTCCGTTAGAAACAATAGAGTCAATTTCACTCTTTACAGCGCCCTTCCAGTGCCTAGACTCTGAAGAATCCATAGCTTGTCGGAAAGTTAAAGGTTCGTCCTCGACATTGTAAGTGATAAAATCACTTCCAAAATCCTTGACTACCTTTGCACGCTTACTCCTTCGTGGTTCCTCTATCTCCTTAGGAGTAGAGCTACTACTAGGTTCAGCCCCCACATTTGTCATCTTTTCCACATGATCAGGAATAGAACTTGATGTGTAAGTAGGATCTTCACTAGAAGTATCTTGAGGCATACCAGTCTTCATAGGGTAAACATCCTCAAAGAATGTAGCATCACGAAACTCAACTATCGTGTTTGCCACTATACCATCTATGTCAGATTTTAACACTAAAAATCTCATAGCTGTAGTGGTTTCAAGATAGCCTAGAAAGATACAATCAACAGTCTTCGGACCTAGTTTCTTTCTCTTGTGTTCAGGGACAAGTACCTTAGCAAGGCACCCCCACACACGAAGATACTTAAGGCTAGTCTTCTTACTCTTCCATAACTCATAGGATGTCTTATCCATGTGTTTCAGAGGAACTCTATTCAGAATATGGCAAGCCGTATTCAGAGCTTCTCCCCACATGTATTTAGGCAACCCAGAATTAATAAGCATACTATTAATCATATCTTTAAATGTTCTGTTCTTTCGCTCAGCAACCCCATTAGACTCAGGTGTGTATGGTGGGGTAACTTCATGAACTATACCATTGCTTGCACAAAATTCATTAAAAGCGTTACTCGTATACTCACCACCTCTATCAGATCTCAACCTCATAAGTACCTTGCTAGTTTGTTTTTCTACTTCAGTTTTATATATAATGAATTTACTAAGTGCTTCATCCTTATGTCTAAGTAAATAAACATAACAGTATCTACTACTATCATCTATAAAGGTAATGAAGTATTTAAACTGGTCCTTAGTCAACACACCACCAAATTCACAAATATCAGTGTGTACTAAATCTGACAAGTCTGAATCCCTAACAATATAATGAAAAGGTTTCCTTATTTGTTTAGCAGACACACATACTTGACATTTTGAATTCTTTTCTATAGTGTGTTTTGGAATCAACTCTAAGTTCATCATATTTTTAAGAGCACCAAAATTTAAGTGACCAAGTCTAGCATGCCATAAATCTGAAGATACAACATAGTTAACAGAAGGAGTAATCTTATTTAAAGCACCCAAAACGGGCTCAGCATTTATTACAAATAAACCATTTGACAAGTAACCCTTGCCAAAAAATGTACCAGTATGAATAAGAACTACTTTATTACATTTTAGAGAGACTTCAAAACCATTAGCTACTAAACAGCTACCACTTATTATATTTCTACGCATGTCAGGAACATGATGCACTCTCGTCAGGGATAGAACACGACCCGAAGGAAACTTCAAGTCCACGTTTCCTACTCCATGTACTTGAGCAGCACTTGCGTTCCCCATCGTCACTGTCAAGCTATGACTCTGTTGATAAGATACAAATAAACTAATGTCAGCGCAAATATGTACATTAGCTCCAGTATCAATCAACCATTCATTTGACAGATAAGTGGAAAATAGTACAGGGTTGTAGGTAACATACCGGTCAACGTTAGTTTCAGAAGCCAAAGCCTCACCAACAACCATGTTCGCTACATGCCCACTTGAGGTTCCAAGCACAGCATTCGCTTGAGCTACCCCCTCGGCTTTCTTTGCTTTCTTTGTAGGGCAGTCCTTACTCCAATGCCCAACCTGCCCACAAGACCAACATGGTTTGTTTGCCTTTGGTTTCTTGGCCTTATCCTTGTCATTCTTAGGTTTATTACTATTACTCTTCTTAGAGACAGCCTTCCTTTTCTGTCCTACAGTTGCTACATTTACCTTCGAACTTCC
Source organism: Kitagawia praeruptora (assembly GCA_037693485.1). Lineage (NCBI taxonomy): Eukaryota > Viridiplantae > Streptophyta > Magnoliopsida > Apiales > Apiaceae > Kitagawia > Kitagawia praeruptora. The sequence continues at coordinate 126,013,884 of CM075350.1, forward strand.
ATGCTCAGTTGGCATCACATGTCCCTGTTTGGACTTGTGTTGTTCTTGTACCGAGATGTCCAGCATAAGGTTGGTCCAGGTGATCTCTCCTTTCTGTCTTTTCAGGGAGAGAGAGAACTCTTCCCAAGACTTTGGAAGCTTTTCAATCACACTCATCACCTTAAACTTTTCGGGGAGGTCCATTCCAGACTCCTTCAAAGCATGCACTATCATCTCGAATTCATGCACTTGCTCAGTCATGGACTTATTGTCCACCAGTTTGAAATCAAGGAACCTAGCCACAGAATACTTTTCCAGACCTTGTGAGTCAGTATTATGTGTCTGGTCCAGCTTCTCCCATAAGAGTTTTGCGGTGTAGGCATCGGAGGAGTACACATCAAACAATGTGTTCGTGAGAGCAGCGAGAATGGCTGCCCTAGCCACCCCATCCTTCTCAGCCCACTTCGCATAACCCTTAACTGATTCAACCTTCTCTTGATCCACAACCGGCTTCTCATATTCCACAACAGGCCATAAACCCTTTACAGTCAAGCACAACTTCATCCTTTTCTGCCAACGAGAAAAGCCAACGCCCCCATTGAATTTCTCTGGCAAGCCAGTTAATTCAACGGGTTGTGGAAAACTGTAAGTGGTCCAATCAATGACCCCAGCAGATGCAACCGAACTACCACTAGCAGGAATTTCACTCTCGTTAACCATTATGCTAAATACTATATAACAAATTATCTCTTCAAGAATGTTGGAAATAATGACTAAAACAGCAACATAGAGGCAGTTATATATCGTATTTAACAAGTCAAGGCCAAGCAAACGATTAACGAAACAAAACACGAAGGTATAAAACATGCATATCAGTAACTGTAAAAGCAAAGGAAAGACAGAAGACATACCAGTAGCCATAGCTATATCAGTATATCAAACAAGTAAAAGAACAGCTGAGTCATCAGGATTTGCTCGAAAACCTGACTGCTCTTGAAGAGATAATCGCCCCCACTTACACTGTGTCAGGATGCTGGCGATATTCTTCCAGGATAAAACAGCTCTGAGTAAGATGATCACAGCAACCAGAATACTCGACTTCGACTAGCACCTCAGTCGCCGGAAAAACACTAAGTAACAGATACTATGGAAGAAGGAGAACAGAGAGTGTAGAGAGGAGAAGAGAATGTAGGGTGTGGTATATAAAACCCAGCAGCTTATCTCTCTATTTATAGGAGAGGCCAAACGTAACTGATGCCACCCAAATCCATCAGGATTTTAGTCCGTCAGGATCTGATGTCCGTCCATCAGTATTTGATCATCAGGATCTGGTACCGTCAGGACTTGAGGTCCATCAGTATTTGATCAAGACATCAGGATCTGGTAGTACCTTCAGGATTTCATCAGGACTTGGCCCATCAGTATTAGATGTCTAACCAGTTCCTGATTTATTCCAAGTACTGACCTGCTCCCAATCAATATATATATATATATTTATTCTAATTAAAATATATTTAAACACAGAAATAAAATCCCTCGCCCAGGTCGCCTCGCGTACGCGAGACGCCGAGACATTCGACCAAATTGCCCAAATCGCCCTTCGACCGAGCCGACCCGACCCGACCCGAGTCGAGTCGAGTCGTGACGTGGCGAGGCGGGCGGCGGCGGCGTGCGCGTGTGTGTGCGCGTGGAGCACACAGTAACACCATGCACCATCATACACCTTAGTAGTTGTACACTACCCATGTGTGTGATTCTATATAAAGCCAACAACCTCCTTTATTCATTTCAATGTGGGACAAATACACATTCTCATTTTCAAGCTCTTTCAAGCTACTAACTTCAACTCTATTTCTCTATGGGTTTCACTAAGAAAATTACTTAGACCCATATATGAAAATTTAAGTTCCCATATCTAGGAACAATTTCCAATCGTTAAAATCCGGAATTAACATCAAGAACATAAAATACTTATGCTCTAAAAACTCCATTTTCTAACAGTGAAAGGCCATGTTCTTTGATTTTCGATCCATTTGTTTATGCTTGTTTGATCAAATCTTGGGATAGAGTTGGATCGGTACGGGAAGAATAGTCCTTGCATGGTTATGTTATCAAGGTTAATTGGTATAATATATTAAATAATTTAATATTCTCCGAAAATTTATAATACAAGTATTATTTATTTATGGTTATGAATTGTGATTGTGACAGGTGGAAACGATGGAGCTCACACAGTTTGGCTCGTGGAGTGGCATGGGTTTGGAATCAGGAATCGGGTTGAGGTGGTATGTGTTTGAAAGTTATATCATGTGCTTGCTTTAGTGCTGAATGCTGATGGCCTTTATAATAATATTAAATTATTTATTTAATTAATTTATTGTTTTATATAAAAATTTAATTTTTTTATTATTAACGATGGTGTTTGTTTACAGAAATCCATAATTGTTGCACAAAACAGCCTGGAGTTGGTTGGTCTTTCTATCTTGTTGTCTTCCTCACTAGTAAAAATTTCCCGTTTGATATAGTGTCTAAAATAGTTTGTCCATCGAAGTCTGCAACTCTTGTCGCGTCTATTTAATCTATTTATAAACAATTGAGTAATAAACACACGGATACACACATGGATACATGGGTACAAATTTCAAACATATACACATATTCAGACACAAACACAACTGATGAAATGAGCTATATTAATTTATAAAGTAAAAAAGAAATAAAAAAAATTAAGTATATATATACAAGTACTAGTACCAATAGATGTCCAATTGCCTGGACCATTTTCTTGAATGTATGATGACAAAATAAGGTCCTTTTCTGGATTCCATGGTCCTTTCTTGATCTCTCATCCCATTCCACTAGGTAGTCTTCCTATATGTGATCTTTCTCTTCCATTTTTTCTCGATCCCTATATATTTCTTTGTGTGTAGAGTAAACACTTTTGCTAAGTAATTAGAAGGACGGGTATTCATAGGAAATAAAACAGAAGAAGTGATTTTGTTATATTGGCTAAAAATTAACATAAATTTTGTTGTTAACTTTAGCGCTACTCGCTAGCAAGTCAATAACTATAATTGTGATTACTTTATAAAATTAAACTATTTATCTTGATAAGGATTTAGGTGCATTTAAATGTCTTATATGCATGCATAATTCAATATAATTAAGTAGTTAGCTCTTTTTGGCTCAAATTTTTGAAAAATTAGATCACATGTACTTCACTTAATTCTCTGTATAATTTAACAAAAGTTTTTTGTATGAGTTTAAAGCATTACAATCGTGAGAATATCATGATTCCATATAATTATTTATTAATACCATATAAGAATCAGTATTGTGGTTTATTGAGCGCAATGCGCTTTGCTTAACCTATATTCCTAATAACTCCTTCAATGTAAATTAACAATAATCCTTACCAAATATTCAAAAATCTTCTTTATATATGCACAATCTACATTTATTCTTAGCTTTAAACACCTACAAAAACATTTTCTAATTTTCTAAAATTTGAGCCGAAAAGAGCTAATCACTTATTTATGTTGAATTATGCATGAATATAGGACACTGAAATGCACCTAAATCCATATTAAGAAAAAGAGTTTAATTTTAAAAGGTAATTAATGACTTTTGCTACCGAGTACTGTTAAAGTTGACTCAACAAAGAAATGCTAATTTTTAGTCAATACTCATTAGTTAATTCTTCGTTTTTTCACTATAATTCCCCACCTTGTAATCACTTTGCATCAATTGTTTACTCCACATACAAAGAAACATATACAGAGCGAGAGAAAGGGGAAAAGATTGATCATATATAAGGAGACTACCTTATGGTATTGGAAGAGAGATTAAGTAAGGTCCATGGACTCCTGAAGAGGATCTTATCTTTTAATCCTACGTTCGAGAAAATGGTCCATGCAATTGGATAGCTGTTCTTACTAGTACTGGTATATTTATATATTTACTTTTCTTTTTCTTTTAACCTTATAAATTAGTATATAGCTCATTTCGTTAGTTGTGTTTGCATGTGTATATGTATCTATGTCAGAAAGTTATATCCATGTATTCATGTGTGTGTTTGCGTGTTTATTACTCAACTGTTTAATTGATACCATAGGTTTAAGTGGATGTGGCAACAGTTGCAGACTCCGATGGACAATCTATCTTAGATCTTGTATCAAGCGGAGAACTTTCACTAAATTAGGATAATCAACTTATGAAATGTATCAGCTATTCACATAATTTTTTTTTTGAAGAAGCTATTCACATAATTAGGTGTGAATAAGATGGTTAAAAGTAAAGGCCGAAGATACCAACTTGATGTACTAAGCTCCCACCACATTAGTCCAATTAAAAAAACTCTCTCATCTGCTCTTTTTTTTTTCTCTAATGAGAGTCGGCCGGATCTGATCCTCCTCCTTCCTTCTTCTCCTCCCTCCTTCTCCAACCAAGCATTCACCCACCTTCACAATCCCCCTTCATTCTATCCATAAATCGAAATTTTTTCCTAAAAATTTCGAAAAACCCATTCGAGTTCTTTTCAGATCTGTTTTGATTTAGAACTCGAAATATCAAATAAACACATTTTTTAGACATATCAAGATTTGGTTGCAATCCGAGATCTTTGAATTTTCGAAGTGATTTTCTCTACCCATTTTTTGGGTTGTTGCCCCAATTGTTTGGGGTTTTATGTTTGTCCCCAATTTTTTGGGGTTTATGTTTTGGGTGTGTTTTGGTTTGACGAAGGTCCACGAGATCTGGAAAGTCTACATCGAAGTTGGGATGCGGACGATTATTGCAAGAGCTCATAACTCACAATCGACTGTTCTTTACCTGTGGGGGGTCTTCACTTTTGGCATGTCTATAGCTGGTATTCGGCATGTAGATAGCTGGGGTATTGCTCGTCCTTTGGGGTTTTCTTTTTCGGCATGTCTATAGCTGGTATCCGGCATGTAGATAGCTGTAGTGTCGTTCCTCTAACCATAGTTTATGCAACTGAGACTTCTGAACACTGGATTCGGAATTTGCTTGAGGGTTGGAGGGAATATCAGATTGGAGCGAATTGTTGTCAAGAAGCCATTTCTTGGATAAAATCTTTAAAGCACAATTATCACGTGCTAATAGTTCGAATTTTGGTCTGTGAATCGTGTGGTTTTTTTGCTTGCAAATGCTGCATAAATTCTATGTCAGGCTATGGAGAGTGGTCTGTCACTCCTCCTATTTTATTAATCATGTACTCGAAATTGATAATTTTTTGAGTAATGCAAGTACGATTTGTTCAAAAAAAAAAGATGGTTAAAAGTATGCTTAATATAGAAGTTGCTATATTATTTCTATATTTGGTTAAGAATTATATCAATATCAGTTATTTCATGTGCATATATTTTAAATGGGTTGACATAGCTTCCATCTTCGTGGGAGGACCGATAACGATGTTAAACACTATTGCAAATTTGCAATGTGCATTTGAAGAAAAAGGTAAACTTGGCTACTGGCAGTCGTAGTGATGATGGTCAGTGCCATGCTTGCTGCAGTATTAATACTAACATTAGTGTACGGTGTACCTGTTCAGGACTGAGGACACTGACTCTTCCAAGAGGCATTGAGTAAGAAGACTACAAGCAAATGTGCACTTGGCAATAAAATCTCTGTCTCATGCGCTCTTTCTTTCTATACAAGCCTTTAAGCCTGGTCATGATGGTATATCTCTTTCTATGCCAACATCTGCTCCTAATTCTGATGCTACTCTACCCCCTAAGACGAAGGAACGGATTCATCGGATGAGACGAAGGATGCCTGGTTATGACCAAGGAACGCTATACTTCGAGAAGTTGCTCATATTATAGATGACCTAGGAATGACCAATGTGCTCGCAACATGTATCAATATACATGATTAAAATGATTAATATTTTCACGGGCACTGCTTGAGTCTTGGAACTTCTATCTACTTTGTTATCAGTTTTGCACTCTTAAATTTCTGTAGGCACTCAAGTTTCATTTTGCTCTCATATACATGAATTGACGAGTTTAATTTGAAGCTGTGTATTTCTTTTTGGCATAGTTCTTTCCTAGCAGGTTATGGTGGTAAATCTTGTTGGGTATTTTACACTAAACACAACAATGAGGCAGTGATATATATTAAACAAGAACAGGCATAAAACCAATTAACAAAACAAATCACGAAGGCAAAACAAGAATATAATCAGTAACTGTAATTAACAAGAAAAGTAAGAACACTTATCTCTCACAGAAGCTTAAGCCAAGACAACAAGAGAGAAAGAACACAGCTGAGTCACCAAGCCCTTCAAGAAGACTTGGCTGTTCTTGAAGAGAATATTGCCCCACTTACGTTGTGATTGGGTTGCAGCAATATCACTTCCAGGATAAAACAGCACCGATCAAAGGGTTCACAAATACACCAGTGATCAACAGCGACCAGCACCTCAGTTCGCCTAAGAACTATGTATTTCTCCTATATGTATCGTGAGAGAACAGAGAAGAAGAACGAACAAGGATTTTCCTTAACGTATATCTCATTCTTAACGTTATATCTTTGATATATATAATGCCCAAAAATAAAACGTAAGAGATATGCCTTAAAAGGAAAGTAAATATTCTGATTTAATTTCATTAACTACAGCATCAGGATTATTTTCAGTTACATAAGTATCAGGATTTGGTCATCAGTAGCATCAGGATTTGGTGTCCATCAGGATCAGGATTCAGTGCTTTGTCAGGAACTGATATCCATCAGGATTTGGCCCATCAGTATCTGATGTCTGACCAAGTCCATCAGGATTTTACTCCAAGTACTGATCCAAATTTCCATCAGGATTTGATCCAAATACTGACCCAAATTTCTAGTACTATTGTAACAAATAAATCTGAAAACCTGTTAAAATAAATCAATATCTAATTTAAAATCAGTTGCAGATCATGGGCATGAAAACTTCCTCATGGGCATGAAACGTTTCTGACCAACCAAGTATACATTCATGGACATGAAAACTTTCTCATGGGCATGAAACATTTCTGAATATCCCATCTCTTTTGATGCCTCTTCATGATCATGAAATAGATATCATGGCCATGATTTCCATCTGCAACCTGATTTCAAATCTCCTTCTTTCAACTCAATTTATCTATGGATTCCACTAAGAAAATGTCTTAGATCCAAACATGAAAGTTTAAGTCCTCATTACAAGGAACAACCTCCACTTGTTAGTTTCTGGAAATTACATCAAGAACATATTATAAATATGCCTCAAACTTTCCATTTTCTAACAATCCCCCACGAATCCATACAGAAATTCAAATACATATCTATCCTCATCATGACTTGTTTTTCAGAGTAGGTACCCTTCCGGGTTTGAACCCTCCTAAGTCCTCTACTTCGATGGCTACCGGATTCAGATGGAATGTTTCACCTTGAATCTTTATCCGTTTGGTGTAACCACACTCCATAGACGACGACAAGTCAAAGGCTATGGTGCTAATCTACGGCTTTGAGACGTTAATGGTCATGTCTCGATCCTGTTCGTCGAATGCTTCAAGGAATAACCCTTTCCTCTAATTGCGACCACACAATTACATTCGCTTAGCTGGGCATCTCCAGAGATGTACTGCTAGCATCTCGTCAAATGACTTGACCCCATTCAGAGTTCAAATAACTCTTGCTATACTGGTAGTTACAGTACCTTTTAGGTTTACAGGGGATAGACTCCAGATACATAAGTATCAATCTATGTAGTTAAAGGTACAATCAATTCACCCTTACAACTTGTTATTACCACATTGAATACACTTTCGAGGGATCTCCTCTCATGTGTATTGGGTTCCCGCTGTAGATGAATTATAATGGGCTATCAGTCCCATCCCCAACCTAGACTTAAGGACTACAGCATGCTCAAGCCCCTTAGTCAAAGGATCAGCTAGGTTTTCTTGAGTTCCAATAAACTCAACAGCAATAATCCTTTCAGACATTAAACCCCTTATAGACTTCAGTCTAACTTGGATATGTCTCTTTGTTTTCACATTATACTTCTTGCTGTTTATCTTGTCGATAGTTGTACGGCTATCACAATGAACAGCAAAAGCAGGAAGTGGACGACTTACTACAGGTAACATTGACATAAGCCCATGTAACCATTCAGCCTCAGTCCCCGTGGCATCTAATGCACACAACTCAGCCTCAAAGGTAGACCGAGTTATAACAGTCTGTCTAGAAGACTTCCAAGACACTGCTCCACCCGCAAGGGTAAACAGATATCCAGTCACTCCATTGGAACCAGACTTCTTAGCTATCCAACTTGCATCACTATATCCCTCTAGCACTCCAGGAAACCTCCTATAATGCAGACCAAGATATATGGTGCCTTTCAGATACCTAAGCACTCTATCAAGAGCATCCCAATGAGTCTTGTTTGGACAGCTTGTATATCTTGCTAACTTAGACACTGAATATGAAATATCAGGCCTAGTACCATTAGCAAGATACTGCAAACTCCCAATAATCTGAGAATACCTTAACTGAGACACAGGTACTCCTGAACTATTCTTGACAAGGGCAATTTTAGGATCATACGGAGTACTTGCGATTCTACAATTTGAATAACCATACTTCTCAAGTATAGATTTCTCTATATAATGAGATTGTGACAAGGTTATTCCATCAGTTGACTGAGTCAACTTGATACCAAGAATCACACTAGCCTCTCCCATATCCTTCATTTCAAAATGCCTTTTCAAGAACCTTTTTGTCTCGTTAATAATCTCAATATTGGTTCCAAACAACAAAATATCATCCACATACAGGCACACAATAATACATTCATTTCCTTTAACCATGTAATAGACACACTTGTCACTTTCATTAACTACAAATTCTGATTCTAAAACAGTTTCATCAAACTTTTTATGCCAGTCTCTTGGAGCTTGTTTCAAGCCATATATAGACTTGATTAACTTACATACTTTCCTCTCATTACCAGAAGCAACAAATCCCTCAGGCTGATCCATATAAATCTCTTCTTCAAGTTCACCATGAAGAAAAGCTGTCTTTACATCCATTTGATGGATGATAAGACCATGTACAGAAGCCAATGCTATAAGCATTCGAATTGTTGTCATTCTAGCAACTGGAGAGTATGTGTCAAAGTAATCAATGCCTTCCTTTTGCTTAAAGCCCTTAGCTACCAGCCTAGCCTTATACTTATCTATTGAGCCATCAGGATTCATCTTCCTTTTGAAGACCCATTTACATCCTATAGTAGAACACCCAGGAGGTAGATCAACCAACTCCCATGTTCCATTAGAAACTATAGAGTCAATTTCACTTTTTACAGCACCTTTCCAGTACCTAGATTCAGAAGAATCCATGGCCTGTCTGAAAGTTAAAGGTTCATCCTCGATATTGTAAGTGATAAAATCACTTCCAAAATCCTTGACTACCTTAGCACGCTTACTCCTTCTAGGTTCATCTACTTCATCAGGAGTAGAGCCACTATCAGGATCTGCCCCCACATTTGTCATCCTTTCCACATGATCAGGAATAGAACTTGATGTGTGAGTGGGATCATCATCAGGAATACCCTGAGGTATACCAGTCTTCATAGGAAACACATTCTCAAAGAATGTTGCATCACGAAATTCAACTATGGAATTAGCCACTATTCCATCTATGTCAGATTTTAACACTAAAAATCTCATAGCTGTAGTGGTTTCCCTATAGCCCAGAAAGATGCAATCAACAGTTTTCGGCCCTAGTTTCTTTCTTTTGTGTTCAGGGACAAGTACCTTTGCAAGGCACCCCCACACTCGAAGATATTTTAAACTAGTCCTTTTCTCTGTCCATAATTCATAAGGTGTCTTGTCCATATGTTTCAGAGGAACTCTATTCAGAATATGGCAAGCCGTATTCAGAGCTTCTCCCCACATGTACTTAGGCAACCCAGAATTAATCAACATACTATTGATCATATCTTTAAAAGTTCTGTTCTTTCGTTCTGCCACCCCATTAGACTCAGGTGTGTATGGTGGAGTTACCTCATGAACTATACCATTGCTCTTGCAAAATTCATTAAATGAGTTACTCGTATACTCACCACCTCTATCTGATCTCAAACGTTTAAGTACTTTACCAGTTTGTGTTTCAGATTCAGTTTTGAACATAATGAATTTATCTAGTGCTTCATCTTTATGTTTAAGCAAATAAACATAACAATATCTACTACAATCATCTATAAAGGTAATGAAATATCTATTATGTTCCTTGGTCAAAACACCACCAAATTCACATATGTCAGTGTGCACTAAATCTAACACATTCGAATCCCTAACCACATTATGAAAGGGTTTCCTAGTTTGTTTAGCAGTCACACATACTTGACATTTAGATTTCTTATCAATGGCATGTTTTGGAATCAACTCTAAGTTCATCATATTATTTAGAGCACCAAAATTCAAGTGACCAAGACGTGCGTGCCACAAATCAGATGATTCAACACAATTAACAGAAGGAACAACATTATTATTAATAAAACTGCCCAAAACAGGCTCAACATTTATTAAAAATAATCCATCCGACAAGTAACCTTTGCCAAAGAATACACCAGTATTTGTAATAACTACTTTATTACATTTCAAAGAAACTTCAAAACCATCCTTAACTAAACAACTTCCACTTATTATATTTCTACGAATATCAGGAACATGGTGCACTCTAGTGAGGGATAGAACACGCCCAGAAGCGAACTTCAAGTCCACGTTTCCTATTCCAAGTACTTGAGCTACACTCGCATTCCCCATCGTCACAGTCATTCCATGAGTCTGTTGATAAGATACAAATAGAGTAATATCAGTACAAATATGTACATTAGCTCCAGTATCAATCAACCATTCATGAGACAAATGAGTGGAAAGAAGTACAGGGTTGTAGGTCACATACCCGTTGTCAGTTTCAGAAGCAACAGCCTCACCAACAACCATGTTAACCGTAGGCCCACCAGTGGTTCCAAGCACAGTGTTAGCTTGTGCTCCCACAACAGGTTTCTTAGCTTTCTTTTCAGGACAGTCCTTGCTCCAATGACCAACCTGTCCACAAGACCAACATGGTTTGTTTGCCTTTGGTTTCTTAGCCTTGTTCTTGTCCTTAGACTTAGTGTTTTCCTTCTTAGTGACAGACTTTCTTTTCTGTCCAACAGTCACTACATTCACCTTCGAACTCCCAGCATGTTCAGTAGGCATCACATGTCCTTGCTTGGACTTGTGTTGCTCCTGCACCGAGATGTCCAACATCAGGTTTGTCCAAGTGATCTCTCCTTTCTGTCTTTTCAGGGAGAGTGCAAACTCTTCCCAAGACTTAGGGAGTTTTTCAATCACAGACATAACCTGAAACTTTTCAGGTAAGTCCATTCCAGACTCCTTCAAAGCATGAACCAACATCTCAAACTCATGCACTTGCTCAGTCATGGATTTCATATCCACCAGTTTAAAGTCAAGGAACCTAGCCACAGAATACTTTTCCAACCCTTGCGAGTCAGTATTATGTGTCTGGTCAAGCTTCTCCCATAATAGCTTAGCAGTGTATGAGTCAGATGAATAAACATCGAATAGAGTGTTCACCAAAGCTGCCAGAATTGCAGCCCTAGCCACCCCATCCTTTTCCTCCCACATGGTATAAGCCTTAACAGTTTCAGCTTTCTCCTTAACCACAATTGGTTTCTCATACTGCACCACTGGCCATAGACCCTTTACCGTTAACCACAGTTTCATCTTTTTCTGCCAACGAGAAAAACCAACACCCCCACCGAATTTATCAGGCATACCTGACATATCGATAGGTTGTGGGAAACGGTACGTAGTCCAATCAATGGTGGGTACAGTAACACCAGACCCAGAGCTAGTCTCAACAACAGGAGTTTCAGTTTCGTTAACCATCTTGTTAATTAACAATATATAACACAAATATTCTCTTCAAGATTGTTGGGTATTTTACACTAAACACAACAATGAGGCAGTGATATATATTAAACAAGAACAGGCATAAAACCAATTAACAAAACAAATCACGAAGGCAAAACAAGAATATAATCAGTAACTGTAATTAACAAGAAAAGTAAGAACACTTATCTCTCACAGAAGCTTAAGCCAAGACAACAAGAGAGAAAGAACACAGCTGAGTCACCAAGCCCTTCAAGAAGACTTGGCTGTTCTTGAAGAGAATATTGCCCCACTTACGTTGTGATTGGGTTGCAGCAATATCACTTCCAGGATAAAACAGCACCGATCAAAGGGTTCACAAATACACCAGTGATCAACAGCGACCAGCACCTCAGTTCGCCTAAGAACTATGTATTTCTCCTATATGTATCGTGAGAGAACAGAGAAGAAGAACGAACAAGGATTTTCCTTAACGTATATCTCATTCTTAACGTTATATCTTTGATATATATAATACCCAAAAATAAAACGTAAGAGATATGCCTTAAAAGGAAAGTAAATATTCTGATTTAATTTCATTAACTACAGCATCAGGATTATTTTCAGTTACATAAGTATCAGGATTTGGTCATCAGTAGCATCAGGATTTGGTGTCCATCAGGATCAGGATTCAGTGCTTTGTCAGGAACTGATATCCATCAGGATTTGGCCCATCAGTATCTGATGTCTGACCAAGTCCATCAGGATTTTACTCCAAGTACTGATCCAAATTTCCATCAGGATTTGATCCAAATTGTAACACCCTAGTCCCACATCGAGGAGATTTGGGACTTCTGTTCAGTTTATAAGGCAAAGTACTACTACTAAGTGCACCAACAAATCATGATCTTTTGGGGGCCTGTGGTGGGCTTGTGGATTACCCAAGTTGGCGGCATTTGGGCCAGTTTGCTTTGGCTTATTCGGATTCGAAATCGGGACTCGACCCGATTTTCGAAAAAAGACTCGGGATTTGACCCGGGTTATCACATATGGTATCAGAGACGACTCTCCATGCTATCTCCATGTTAATTGTGATTTTTCGAAAATCGGGTCGAGTCCCGATTTCGAATCCGAATAAGCCAAAGCAAACTGGCCCAAATGCCGCCAACTTGGGTAGTCCACAAGCCCACCACAGGCCCCCAAAAGATCATGATTTGTTGGTGCACTTAGTAGTAGTACTTTGCCTTATAAACTTAACTAAAGCCCCAAATCTCTTCGATGTGGGACTGGGGGTGTTACACAAATACTGACCCAAATTTCTAGTACTATTGTAACAAATAAATCTGAAAACCTGTTAAAATAAATCAATATCTAATTTAAAATCAGTTGCAGATCATGGGCATGAAACGTTTGGGTGAAGTGCCAAAATGGCACAAATTCTGATCAAAATGCCCAAAATAGCACTCCCTGAAAACACTACCCTACACTAGCACTTTCCTAGCGCTGCTACAGTGCGCGTTCTGACAAAACGCATGTGGAAGTTGCGTTTTATGTCCGAAACGCATGTGGAAAATACGTTTTATGTACAACACGCATCACCCAGTTGCGTTTTTGACCCATAACGCATCCTCAAGTTGCGTTTGAACCCAAAACGCATTTGCTGTATGCGTTTTTCATTTTTTTTTAAATGCTTTTAGTGAGTGGTTAATTGTCAGCTAATTTTTTTTTTTGTATTTTTACTAAATATATATTTACAAATCCTGTTAAAAAAAAATTATAATCAAATAGCTATTTCCAATTTTTTTTTTATTCCTCATTCTGAATATTTCTAAAACCCAAAATGGAATTAAATATTTTATTAAAAAATATTTCTAAGTTCGTATACGGTTTATTCGTCGTTCGGAATATTTCTAAAACCCAAAATGGAACTATTGAACCCCAAAGGTTAACCGTTGAAACTAAAAATTTTAATTAAAAAAATCGAATCCGGCGGCCTGATTTTTAAACGCTTCGCGTTTAAAAATCAGGATAAGTTAGGGTTTAGGGTCTAGGGTTTAGGGTTGTAAACAACCCTAAACCCCAAACCCTAAACCCTAAGTTCGTATACGGTTTATTCGTCGTTCGGAATATTTCTAAAACCCAAAATGGAATTGTTGAACCCCAAAGGTTAACTGTTGAACCCCTAAGGGAATACAAATAAAATTAAAAAAAATTAATTTAAAAATTGAATATTTCTAAATCATTATTTGGAATATTTCTTAAACCCAAAATGGAATTATTGTACAAAAAAAAAACGCAAGTTTTAAATGAGTTAAGGGTACTCATAATAGCTTAATGTCATTACTCCGACAATAGGTGGCCACATCATAGTACATGATGGTGTCTCTCGGTGCCAATACATTCAGGATGCATGGTCCAACTAAGTGTTATAAAAAAAAAAAAACACAAACGCAAGTTACACTTGCGTTCTCCCTAACGCATGTTATATGTACGTGAACAGTGTGCTAGTGCAGGCTCACTTTTCAGGAAGTGCCATTTTGGACCTTCAACCCTAAAATTGTGCCGTTTTGGGCATTTACGTTTCTGACCAACCAAGTATACATTCATGGACATGAAAACTTTCTCATGGGCATGAAACATTTCTGAATATCCCATCTCTTTTGATGCCTCTTCATGATCATGAAATAGATATCATGGCCATGATTTCCATCTGCAACCTGATTTCAAATCTCCTTCTTTCAACTCAATTTATCTATGGATTCCACTAAGAAAATGTCTTAGATCCAAACATGAAAGTTTAAGTCCTCATTACAAGGAACAACCTCCACTTGTTAGTTTCTGGAAATTACATCAAGAACATATTATAAATATGCCTCAAACTTTCCATTTTCTAACAAATCTTTGGGCATTGTGGACCCAAAGATAGCAGAGGATATAGCGTTTTGGGAAGCAAATTTAACAGCTCATTGTCTTGCTAGAGAGGCTAGTTCTTTGTGATCATAAGGAATGGCATTCTATGCCCTTCTTCCTCATAGATGTAATACTTCGTGATATGCAATAAAAGTACTGCCCTCTGTTTAAATATGTCTACTTCTTAACTTTTTGGCACGAATTTTAAGATGTTTTGACCACATAGTTAAAAATGTTATTTTAATTATTTTTTTGAATAAAAGTATTGATTTAATAATTTTATTCAAAAAAAGAAAATTTTAAAAATAACATTTTTAATTATATGATCAAATCACCTTAAAGTACGTGCCAAATAGTAAAGAGGCAAATATTCTAAACCATAGGGAATATCTTTTTATTTCAAAAAAAAAAAAAGTTTAATCCGAAACATGTGCATTTCTTTTATGGCATATTTGTACCAGTTTGATGATAGTTTTCTGAGATTGACCGATTAGAATGGTTCGTCAATTTTTTTTTTTTGGCTTAATGCCCCCGACTTTGTCTTCTGTCCAAAATTTGAACAGTGCATAAGTTCTTGCAATGCTATCCCATTTGATAAAACTAGCGTAACAGCCCGTGCAAGGCACGGGCCTCTATGTGAATGCCTCTAATTTTGTTCTAAAGAAGAAAGTAGCGGTTGGTTTAATAATTTTTGGACTGAATACTCGTAATTATAAAATTGTAATATGAGTAGTGATATGTGTTAATAATAAATGCCAATAAGGACGGTATATACATGCTGTTATGACGATGGGACCACTTGCGCTCTCGATGAGGAAAGGGGGGTCGTTCGGAACCTTGGCTCCAAGCCTGAGATCGTTTATCCTTCTTGTTAGCTGTGAATTTTGGATTGAAACTTTTGAGGGGTGGTTTTGGATTGAGTTTGAAGCCGAATTATGTTACTCTAGTGATTTTGGTTTCCGGTTGTGTGGAGTTTGGGGGGTTTGATGTAGGAAATGCTCTTCATTCGTATTGTTGTAAGACTGGATTAGATTTTTTTAGTAAGGAGGTTTGTAATGTTCTTATTGATTATTATGCAAAATGTGGGTGTATTCTTGAGGCTGAAAGAGTGTTTAGTGACTTGCCTGAAAAGGATTTGGTATCGTGGAACACGATGATCACAGGTTATGCCAAGAGTAGTGACTCTAGAAAAGCATTTGCATTGTTTAGGGAGATGAGGAAGAATAATATAGCAGTAGATAGAGTGACTTTAATTGGTTTGATTACAGCATGTGCTAACAGTAGAGACTATAAGATAGGAAATGTGATTCATGGTTATGCAAAAGTTTGGGGAATGGATGATACTGTCGCTGTTGGAACTGCACTGATTAACATGTACTCTAAATGCGGAGAGATAGAATATGCGAGAAAATTGTTTGAACAACTTCCGAAACGATTTATTGACTCGTGGAACTCCATGATACATGGTTATGTTGAATGTGGTCTCAATAATGAAGCTTTAGATCTATTCACTCAGATTGAGTCTCAGAAACTAAAAGCAGATGAAGTTACAATGCTAGGTTTAATATTGGCTTGTCGAAATTCTGGGGAAATGCATGTTGGATGTCATATACACTCTTATATAGAGAGCAAAAGTTATCTCACAGGGAGTACTCGTTTGTGCAATGCTCTTATAGACATGTACGCAAAATGTGGCAGCATGACTCGAGCTAAAAGTGTTTTTGATGCTATGCCAAGGAGAGATGTTATCTCATGGACATCCATCATAATGGGGTATGCCTTAAATGGTGAAGTAGAGGAAGCTTTAGTTGCTTTTAAGCGAATGGATGCTGAGAAAATTGTGCCGAATTCAATTACATTCCTTGGAGTTCTGTTAGCATGTAACCATGCTGGTTGGACAGAAGCTGGCAGCAATTTATATGCGATCATGCAGAAGGTGTACCATATTGAACCAACAATAGAGCATTATGGGTGTATGGTTGATATGAATGCTCGCGCTGGAATGCTAGGGAATGCTCATCAATTTGTGAAAAAAATGCCAATAGAACCAAATGCAATCATTTGGAGGATGTTAATAAACTCTTGTAGAGTTCACAACCATTCTAATCTGGAGTTGAACATGGTGAATGCACTTAAAATACTAAAGACGTCAACTGATCCGGAAGATCATGTCCTTATTTCAAAAATGTTTGCTGAAGCAGAGAAGTGGGATGATGTTTTATGCCAA
Organism: Kitagawia praeruptora; assembly: GCA_037693485.1. Taxonomy (NCBI): domain Eukaryota; kingdom Viridiplantae; phylum Streptophyta; class Magnoliopsida; order Apiales; family Apiaceae; genus Kitagawia; species Kitagawia praeruptora. Next base: position 126,030,918 of record CM075350.1, read on the forward strand.
AGAACTGTGATGCTAGTTCAGGAAGCCTCAAAAGTGGCTGGAAAAAGCTGTCTTTTTTAGTAGATAAATACTTCAGGTGTGGGGTTTTCTGTTTTGCAAGACATCAAAATCTTGTAGCTCTAGGCACGAGGTTGCTCTACTAATATAGTGCCAGTATCAAATTTTAACCCAGTATACAAGGCACCACATATATTGCAAAATTGTTACTATGCCAAAGCACTTCAGAGGTAGCCCGACAGACTATGCACTCGACTGCTCTCTCAAATCTGGGGTTAGAAGGTTTACAGTGGATTATATATGCTTTTGATGTCTTACAGTAACTGTATCATATAATTTTCCTGGTCCCTGATGCATAACAATATAAATTGGTCTGTTGTTGATACTTCATGCTAATTGCTATTTTGGTGTATGTAGTTTATGGATGTTGATGTCATGGGGGGGGGGGGGGGGTTTGTTAACTTGCAGTTTTACTTGAATTATTTCAGTTTATTTTATATATGTTTTTGCTAGGGGTGTAATAAATATTTTTTATTATATATGTTAATTATATATCATTGGAGCCTCGACCCCTGGAGACATGATTCTGTATACTAATCTATCTATCTATGGATGTATATATACATATAAAGTAAGATCTTAGAGCATCTTCAAGAGACTCCTACTTTACTCTTCAAAATAATATAAATAAATGGCTCTTAACAAGTTATTACATTGGTTCATGTGTCAAACTCCAACAATCCTCTTTATATTAGCTCCTTATTAATAATTTATTCATTAATTAATCCCACTATAACCAAAAGTTGTGTAAGAATTGGTGGACATGTATATTTTATTATTAAAATGCAAGTTAAGAGCTACTAGTGGCTCTTAGAAATGAGGAGAGAGAAGAGGCTCTTAGTGTTTTTAAGAGCCACTAAGAGTCTCTTGGAGCAACATTTTCATTCTCTCTCCTCATTTTTTGAGTTAAGAGCTTGAGTAGAGAGTCTCTTGGAGATGCTCTTAGTGTGCTGACATGGCTCTTTCACAGCTCCTATTCTATTTGGTTTTAGTTTAAAAATTGTGTGTTTATCATTAATCTACTTAGCATACACATTAATATCTACTGATTAGGATTCCGTTAACTTTTCCATTATTTTTTTTCAAATTTAACGAAGTGATATATGTAATGATTTTAGTAGTGTAAATGAGTCTCCGTGGAGATCGGGTAGTTACTTGATAGTTTTTGGTGAGAATGATGGGCACTTTGATATAAAACCCGATTTTATTTCCATATTTAACTAAGAATTATATCAATGTTGTTAATTTCATTTGTGCATATATTTGTAGATGGGCTGCATAGCTCATTATCTCACCGGAAGGACGGACAATGATGTTAAAAACTATTGGAATTCATATTTGAAGAAAAAGGTAGACGGGGCTGGAACCAAAATGCCAATCAACAGCAGCAGCTGATGATTCCTGCAGATTATCATCAAATCCGCAGCCAAGCAGTAGGCCAAATCACTCAGGCATTTAATAACTCAACTACTGAACGATATGTTTTCAACTGTGAAAACTATGGCTACAGAGTTGGAATGAGAAGACTCCTAATTTAAGGGTGGATAATGATTCTGCTCGTCATCCACCTCTGCCTCCTACTGCAGTTGTTCCAGCTGTTTTTGGTAGGCAACATGAGGATTCCCTGTCTCCTGCTATTGCTACTTCAGTTTTTCCTAGTGGGCGGAATTAGGATGCCTGCCTGCCTGCCGCATATGAAAATGTCTATTCCTTAATTATGATCAGGCTACTTGGCAATCTTTCGACTTTCCTTTAGCTTTTCATAAACTGCATAAATTCCTTGTGTTTGCTGGATACAGTCCTCCCTTTGACGCCTAAGTAGGGATGGGAAAAAAATCCGATCCGACGGATACCCGATTCGAAATCCGATTTTTTATCCGATCCGAATCCGATATTTTGGATTTGGATATGGATATGGATTTAAATTTTAAACCCGAAAGATTTTGGATATGGATATGGATATGGATATGGATTTCATGAAACCCGATCCAAAACCCGATCTGAAACCCGAAACCCGATCAAAACCCGAGCCGAACCCGAAACCCGAAAAATACCCGACTTTTATTTATTATATTTTATATATTATATATTATATATAAATGTATATTATAAATACAAATTATACATACACTATTATATATATATATATATATATTATATATAAATGTAGGCCATTGTTCCATGGAGAACCATCTTACGTGGAGAACCGTGGAGAACCACTTAAAATACATTATAATTGCTTTATATATAAGGGCCCCGCAGGGGCATCTTCACAAAAAAGTCTTATAATTCTATACTCTATCTATTTATAAAAAAAAATTACAAAAAAAACATTTTAAAAAAAATTTCAAAAAATGATGACGTGGCACCATTTTTTTAAAAGTTTTTTTTTTAATTTTTTTTTTTTGATGAATGGATAGAGGGTAGAATTATAAGACTTTTATGTGAAGGGGCCCCGCCAGGGGCCTTATATAAAGGACTATTTTAATGCATTTTAAGTGGTTCTCCACGGTTCTCCACGTAAGATGGTTCTCCCTAGAGTGGGACTCTATAAATGTATATTATAAATACAGAGTCCCACTCTAGGGAGAACTATCTTACGTGGAGAACCGTGGAGAACCACTTAAAATGCATTAAAATAGTCCTTTATATAAGGCCCCTGGAGGGGCCCCTTCACATAAAAGTCTTATAATTCTACCCTCTATCCATTCATCAAAAAAAAAAAATTTTAAAAAAACTTTTAAAAAAATTTAAAAAAATGTTGCCACGTCATCATTTTTTGAAAATTTTTTTAAAAAAAAAAATTTTTTGTAATTTTTTTTATAAATAGATAGAGTATAGAATTATAAGACTTTTTTATGAAGATACCCCTGCGGGGCCCTTATATATAAAGCAATTATAATGTATTTTAAGTGGTTCTCCACGGTTCTCCATGTAAGATGGTTCTCCATGGAATAATGGCCTATAAATACATATTATACATACACATATCTTTGAGACGTAAGATATGGAAAGATCGAGAAAATAAATTGTCATGGATGTAGTGGTATTTTTTAACTTACTTACACAATTTTTTTTTATTTTTTTGTTAAGCAACTTATTTACACTATTTTTAATTTTGAATACCCGAAAAAAACCCGATCCGATTCGAAACCCGACGGATTTGGATTTGGATATTGAGTTTTGGATCCGAAACCCGATACGATCCGAAACCCGAAACCCGAAAATATTTGGATTTGGATTTGGATTTTGCAAAACCCGAGCCGAACCCGACCCGTTCCCATCCCTACGCCTAAGAGATTTAAGTTCCTGTATTTCAGTTAAGATATTTTAGTTCTTGTATTTCAATTTATTTTTAAATAATAAAGGACCTCATTTTCAATTTCAAGAATGTACTTGTTTGTTTTGAAAAGTTCTTATTTTTTTACCCTCTTTCCATCCATCATCTCAAAAAAAAATAATTTAAAAAGGTACTGTTCATGACGATGACGTCATCAGTGACGTCATCATGAACTGTATTTTTTTTTTTGCTGGCTTGATAGAGGGTAAAAAAAATAACAACTTTTTGTATTGGGTGCCCCTGGTGGGGCCAAAGGATCTAATAGATCTAAGGTGTTCTTTATTGTTTGTTATATAAGAGTGTTCTGTCTGGAGCAAAGACCTATAAATAAATATATAAATAAAAATAAGTCATGCGTCATTCGATAACAAATTCGAGATTCATCTTGAAATAATTTTAAAATAAAAGTAAAATAAATTTACAATAATTTTCACCTATTTACGTTGGTTGTTAGTTATGTTTGCCTCCAAAATTTAGCTTAAAATATATGCCTAGTTAAAACAGAGTAATAATAACTCTAAAACAAACCTGATATTATGAGTACAGAACATCTCTGCATCCCTCTCCTCAATCTCTGTAAGTCTTTAAAATCTATCAAACAAGTTCATGCTCTTGCCTATAAAACTGGCCTTAAAAACGACCCATTAATCGCCGGAAAATTTCTTCTCCACTGTGCAGTATTGATCACCGATGCTCTCGAATACGCACACCGTCTGTTTCTTGATTTCCCTGAACCAGATGTGTTCATGTACAATACCCTTATTCGTGGCTTCTCTGTATCTAATTTTAGGCACAAGGCTTTTAGTACATTTGTGGAAATGTGTCGAAATTCGAACCCTGATAGCTATTCTTTTGCTTTTATTCTCAAAGCGGCAGCTCTTTCGAGGTGTTTTAGGAGTGGTATTCAGTTGCATTGTTTAGGTGTGAAGTATGGGCTTGATACCCATTTGTTTGTTGGGACTACGTTGGTGAGCATGTATGCGGAATGTGGGGGTTTGAGGTTTGCACGGAAGGTGTTTGATGAAATGCCTGAGAGAAATGTTGTGGCGTGGAATGCGATGGTTACTGGGTTTTTTAGGTGTGGTGATATGAAGGGTGCGGATGAAATTTTTGGGTTGATGCCGATGAGGGATTTGAATTCTTGGAATGTGATGCTTGCGGGGTATGTGAAGGCGGGGGAGGTGGAGGTTGCGGAGAAGTTTTTTTTGAAGATTCCGGATAAGGATGGTGTTTCTTGGAGTACTATGATTGTTGGGTTTGCTCAGAATTGTTGTTTTGATGAGGCTTTTGGTTATTTTAGAGAGATGCTACGAATTGGAATGACACCGAATGAGGTGAGTTTGACTGGAGTTCTGTCTGCATGCTCACAAGCTGGAGCATTTGAGTTTGCAAAAATCTTACATGCATTTATGGAGAAATCGGGGTTGGTTTGGATTAGTTCTGTGAATAATGCTCTATTGGATACTTACTCTAGATGTGGTAATGTGTGCATGGCACTTTTGATCTTTGAAAGAATGCAGGGAGAAAAGAGTGTGATTTCGTGGACATCAATGATTGCTGGATTAGCAATGCAAGGGTATGCTGAGAAGGCAATGGCTCTTTTCATGGAGATGGAAGCGTCTGGACTAAGGCCTGATGGCATTACTTTCATTTCTATCCTTTATGCATGTAGTCATGCTGGGTTGATTGAAGAAGGATGTAGATACTTTTCTGAGATGAAAGAAAAATATGGCATAGAACCTGCAATTGAGCATTATGGTTGTATGGTTGATTTATATGGTCGTGCTGGACAATTGCACAGGGCATACGATTTCATATTAAAAATGCCAATACCTCCGAATCCCATTATTTGGAGGACTCTTCTTGGGGCTTGCAGCATTCATGGTAACATTGAATTAGCCGAGCAGGTGAGGAAAAGGTTATTTGAGATGGATCCAAACAATTCTGGTGACCATGTTTTGTTGTCAAATATATATGCCGTTGCCGGTAACTGGAAGGATGTCGCCAGTGTGAGAAACTCAATGACAAGTCATAAGTTAAATAAAACTCCAGGTTGGAGCATGATAGAAGTTGACAAGGTTATGTACAGTTTTGTGGCAGGTGAAAAGCGAAATAAGATCACAGGAGAGGTTTGTGATAAGCTTGAGGAGATTATGTTGAAGTTAAAAGTAGAAGGATACGTACCAGAGTCTGGAGGTGTTTTGCATGATGTGGAAGATGAAGAAAAGGAAGATGCGGTGTCTAAGCACAGTGAGAAGCTTGCTGTTGCATTTGGGATGACAAGGTTGTGTAAAGGGAGAGTGCTGAGAATTGTTAAGAACTTAAGGGTGTGTACGGATTGTCATACGGTGATGAAGTTGATATCCAAGGTTTATGAATTAGAGATAGTGCTGAGAGATAGAAGTCGTTTCCATTCTTTTAAAAATGGTTTGTGTTCGTGTAAAGACTACTGGTGATCGAGAATTGATAGTTTGGAATGTCACATAGTAAAGAAACTAGACCACCACTGGTGCAAGATTGTATTGGTGGCGAAGAGAAATAGAAGGTAGTATCATCCTTCTTAAGAGGATTTCAGATCTGCAGAGGATGAATATAATAATTGATGGATAATGGTCACTTAGAAATGAAAAAGAATCATCGCAAGTGCTGCGAGGATCATGGAAAGCATATCACTAAGCTTAGTGATGAGTAAAATCCACTCGAGTAAATGAGATAGGCACGGCTAAGGAAGTCTCTTAAGCAATGGATGACTCCTCAATTCTGGTAAGGCAGTACTGACATCCTGGATCGTAGCATTGTACTTACTCTATAGTTTCCCTTTATAAAAGTCTGACTTAACGTTTCCTTGCCTCACTTTGACTTCCAGGATAAACTAATGTACTTGTCACCAAATATTATTGTCACAACTATTATAGAGTTTAGATTTGGCTACTGACAACTAATTAACAACTTGGTCAACTTTATATGGTGAGGTAGTTTATAATAGATGGAAATTCTCAGTAGTATCATCTTGCTATTGACTTTTATTTATGATGCTGGTTTCTTTTTTCTTCTTATTTGTGATACCTTTGTACTTGTGGTTTTGTGTTTGCAGTACTCTTAGGGTACTTAAACCCTATTAAAACATAAAAATATTACAAAATGCAGTGACATCACTAGGAAAAGTCAAGAGCATGATGGTACTATTGAGAATATCCCTTTTCTCAATTAGTGGCAGTTATGTTTGTACATGTGATTCTTAGTACATAGTATTTGAATTGAAGGCATACTGTTGAGTAAGGAAAAAGGACAACAAATCTTAATGTAAAAGGGGTATGGATGTCATTTGAGCATATTTTAATGTTTTACTAATGTTTAAGTAACAGGGAATACTGTATATACAAAACCATAAGTACAACAAGGGTACCAAAATAGTGGCAACAGTTTTGGCAGAAGTCAATAGTACGATGGTACTTTTGAGAATATCCTACAATAAATAGTCGTTTTATAGTGTGATTTCAGTAGAACTACACTAAGGAATTATGTGATATCTTCCTATTGTCATTGTCATGATATAACATGACAAAATAACTGATGTTCAGTGCGTTAGCATGGACACAAAAATTTTAGTGATATAAAATTTTACTCAACACACTTTCATGAATAGGTAGGGATACATTATGTCAATAGCAAATTATGTGAAAATAGGATTGAAACATGATGTTTGAACATTAATTATTGACAAATTATATTAAAATTCATTGTGATGAAATATAAAAGCTTGTATCATTGTTGCCAAGAGGATTTTTGATCTGCATAATTTATATTATTGATAGCTGGTGGCTTATGGCTTGTATCATGTAGGTATGAAATGGAATAATCAGAAAATGCTTTGAGGACCCAGGAAAGCAAAGCACTGAGCATAGTAGGGAATAAAATTCTCTCAATGAGTAAATGATATAGGCACACTTAAAGAAGTCTCTGAGGCAATGGACAGCTCTTCTCAATCCTGGTAAGGCATTACTGAATACTGGCACATACTTTCAATGTTATTACCCTATAAAAGAGTGTGATTCAATACACATTCTCTTGCCTCGCCTTGACTTCCAGGATAAACTAACATATTTGTCATACCAAATTTTAAGATGTCACAACTTTTGAAGAGTTGAGGTTTGGCTTAGATAGTTAACTCGGTAAATAACAATAGGGAATTTAGTGATATCTTCTTTCTAGTATTGTTTCAATATAACTTGGCAATTAAAATTTATGAAGAGTGAGTGAGCATGGATACAACAATTCATTGTCAAATAGAATTTTAATTAAAACATTTCAAGGATTCATTTTTGTCTACTAGCACATTATGCTAATGGTAAAAACATTATATTGAAATTAAAATGAGATTACGTATTTATGTTAAATGATTGGTTTTTGGTAAATAATTTATGACTAAAGTTTTGCTATTGGTTGGTTGAATGAATTTGATATTTTTTAAACATTTATTTTGTTAACAAATTGGATTGTTTGAATGAAATATTTGATTATGTAACTTATGAAATTGGTTGCTATTGGTTCGAGACATAAGTAACAAATTTATGAATTAAATTCTATAGCGGAACTAGAATATATGTGTTTAATAAAATAATCGGTTTAATGACATAAGTTATTACGACTACAACATTACATTCACTTTTACTTATCAATCACACACTTGACTGCTTATCTGCTTATCATTTAAAGTTCTAATTAGATAAGAGCCTGTACTTATCGTAACAGATTTCTGTTATTCCTTTCTGTATATTAGCCACAGCAAATGAATTACAATGTACTTCTTTTCAATCAATAAAATAGATTTTCTTCTTCATCATGTAAACGTATTGTTCTGTTCAGTAGCTTTAATGGAGTTTTATGTAGCTTAAGATGGTATCAGAGCGTATCTTCCGCATCCTTCGATCTATGCCTCCGTTCTTCACACTTAGTGAGTATTTCTTCACGTTGTTTTCATTTCAAGTTTTAGTTTGAGATCTATGCTTCGATTTACATCGTTTTGCCTCGATTTGTTGTTTTGAGACTCTTATCTGTATCTGCTTTCACGATCTGTTTTTGTTGATGTTTCCCTTGCGTTTTTCGCCATTGATTTATCAATCGATTGTTGTCATTCTGTTTTCTTTCGATTAAATGCATCATCGCTCTTATGCACATGCTGTTCAAAACAATATGTCTACACCTCCAACAAATACTCGACCTACCTCGTCATCTCCCATAACCAATTCATCATCTACTTATCCAGAGAATATTGATAACAACTCACATCCTCTTTACCTACATAATAATGACCAACCTGGTATGGTTCTTATTTCTAAGAAATTACTCGGATCTGAAAATTATGCCTCATGGAAACGTTCTATGCAAATCGCACTCTCTGCGAAAAACAAATTTGTTATCGTTAATGGTGACTACCCTGCTCCTCTTGAATCTTCGTCGTTACACGTTCACTGGAGACGTGTTAACGATATGGTCATTACCTGGATATTAAACACTGTTTCGGATGAAATTAGCAACAGTATGACTTATATGGATAGTGCTCTTTCTGTTTGGAATGAGTTGAATGAACGATTCTCTGCTGTTACGGGACACAAATTCTATGAAACTCAAAGAGACTTGTTCAAGTTGGAACAAGGTAATGATTCCATCGAGTTTTACTTCCACAAATTGAAAGGGTTTTGGGATGAATTACGTGCTTTGGAACCAGTAATTACCTGTACTTGTGGAGCAGCTAAAGAATGGGAGTCACAAATTGAAAAAACAAGGCTGATTCAGTTTTTAATGGGACTACATTCCAGCTATACTGCAGCTCGAGGCCAATTGTTGATGATGTCTCCTTGGCCAACTGTTAATCAAGCTTTTATGCTGTTGAAACAAGAAGAAAAACAACGTCACACTCAGAATACAGTGTCCTCACCAGTAGCCATGATGGTTAATATGCCTAAGCCAAGCCAGTCCAGTTCTTCTTATGTTCCTAACAGGTTCAGTGATCGAGCATCACACCCTGTACAAGAGTGTTCCCACTGTCATCTCAAAGGGCACACAAAAGAGAAGTGTTATAAGTTGGTTGGGTATCCCATCGACCATCCTTATCATCCAAATAACAAAGGCAAACGGCGGTTCACTCCAAATCCTAAGACTAACACAAAATCTCCTCAGGCTATGCAAGCTTCTACTCAGCATTCTGCTCAGAACTGTGCTGATTCTGAAGAAACTTTGACAAATAAAGTGGATGCTTTGCAGAATCAACTAAGTGCTTTATTACAGAATTTCAACAAGACTTCTGGTACTTCTTCTACACCTGCTCCAACTTTTAGTTTGGCTACTCACATAGCAGGTATCTCATTCTCCCTATTCTCATCCACTCATTTACCAAATCATGTTTGGGTTCTCGATACAGGGCCAGTCATCACATGTGTTGTAACATTACCTATATGACTAATGTTCAACTTTTAATAAAGCCTTTAAATGTGACTTTTCCTAATGGGGAAACTGTTGTGGTCACTCACATGAGTTCTGTTTTTTTACACCCTATCTCTACTTTAATCCATGGTGTCCTATACATCCCAACTTTCACTTTTAACTTACTTCCTGTTAGTCAACTCTCCTCTCAACTTCACACTACTGTTCATTTCTCTTCTAATAATTGCTATCTGCAGGACCAATACCAGAAGACGGAATTGGTTCTTGGTAGCATTGTTGGAGGACTCTATGAACTCGCCAATTTGCCCTCCGATTCTACTGCTCTTGCTGTTTCAAAACCACATCAAGATTTTCAAATTTGGCATAAGCGTCTTGGTCATATTCCTTCGAAAATTTTGTCAAAACTCCATGTAATAGATATTCATTCTGATGGTGCTCAGTCACCTTGTAATGTTTGTCCTTTAGCTAAACAATGTAAGCTACCTTTTTTCATCTAGTTCCTCTCATGCTACTGCTCCTTTTGATTTGGTGCATTGTGACATTTGGGGACCATACCGGACTCAAACGTACAATGGTTGTAAGTACATTTTAACTCTTGTTGATGATTGCACAAGAGGTTTATGGACCATCCTTTTACCTACTAAACAGCATGCTAATCAGTCTCTTAAAGAATTTTTTGCTTATGTTAATACTCAATTCCATACTACCATTAAATGTCTGCGTACAGATAATGGAGGGGAGTTTTTTAGTACTGATTTAACCAACTTCTTACTTTCACAAGACACCATTCATCATACTTCATGTCCCTATACTCCCCAACAAAATGGGCGAGTTGAACGTAAACATCGAAACCTGCTTGAAATGTCTAGAGCTCTTATGTTTCAAGCTTCTTTACCCTCTTCTTTTTGGGGTGATTGCATCCTCACCTCTACTTATTTAATAAATCGTATACCTACAACTGTTTTGGGTTACATTTCCCCTTATGAAAAGCTTTTTAATTCACCCCCTTCTTATTCTCATTTACGAATTTTTGGTTGCTTAGCCCATATGTCCGTCCATGATTCGGACAAATTCTCTCCTCGTGCTGTCAAAACCATTTTCCTTGGTTATTCTAGGACTCAAAAGGGCTACAAACTTTATGATCCTGTTTCTAAACAGTTTCATGTTTCACGACATGTTACTTTTACTGAAAATGTTTTCCCCTTTTCTGATAATTCATCACAGTCCAGTGATCTTTTGTTCACTCCACCTTTATCCTCATGTGATACTGACTACTCTTTTACTCCTTTGGCAGATTTCTCATCTGCTCCATCTTCTATATCTACCCCTCATATTCCACCTTCGCCAACCCCATATAGTACTCCTGCCTTACCAACTCAACAGTCACCTTTGCATCAACCATCTCCACAGCCTTCACCTCCACAGCCTTCACCTCCACAACCACCACCCACTCGAATATCTCTTCGAACTAAACTTCAACCCCAATGGATGAAAGACTATGTTGTTTCTGCACCAACAGGTCCTAGTACTGCTTCTGCTAATACTACTTTACTTCAGTGTCCCATTGATGAGAAATTTGATTTTTCTCATTATTCACCCCCTACTCCTATTTATGCTTGTGATGTTAGTTCCCATACTGCTATTCCAGAACCTTTTACTTACAATCAAGTTGTCAAAGACCAAAGATGGGTGGATGCTATGGATAAGGAGTTGCTTGCTTTAGAAACCAACAAAACATGGATTTTTGTGCCAACCCCTTTTGATAAGAAAATTGTAGGCTGCAAATGGGTTTACAAAGTGAAGTATCTATCTGATGGTTCTTTGGATAAATTTAAAGCTCGCTTGGTAGCAAAGGGATATACCCAAATTGAAGGTCAAGATTACCATCATACCTTTTCTCCAGTTGCAAAAATGGCAACAGTTCGCACTCTTTTAGCCATTGCAGCCGCCAAGCATTGGGACATTAATCAATTAGACATCAACAACGCTTTTCTCCATGGTGAGTTGTCTGAAGAGGTCTATATGGAATTACCTAAAGGACATCCCTTGTATGGCACTGGTTTTGTCTGCAGATTATTGAAATCCATTTACGGTTTGAAACAGGCCTCGAGAGTTTGGTTTGAGAAATTGGCTTCAGTTTTGATTGATATGGCTTTCCTTCAAACCGTAGTTGATTATTCTTTATTTGTTTACAAAGATCAAGACATTTTTGTCACTGCTCTCGTCTATGTGGACGACATTCTTCTCACTGGTAATAACACAGCTTTTATTGCCCATGTTAAGTCTGTTTTAGACACTACTTTTACCATTAAGGATTTGGGTCTGGCTAAATATTATCTTGGCTTAGAGATTCATCGAACTTTTGCTGGTTTATATCTTCACCAAGATAAGTTTGTCCATGACTTACTCCTTGAGGCAGGTTTGGAAAACTCGAAACCTCTATCTTTACCTGTGGATATTAATATCAAGCTTTCCCCCCACAGATGGTCTACTTCTCGATGATGCTACTGTTTATCGAAGGGAAAATTAATTCTAAAGTCCCTAAACTATTAACGTTTTTTGTGTTAAGTCCCTGAACTAAAAATGTGAATTTCTAGGTAATTAAACTTTTGAATATTTCCCAGCGCAGTCCTTCCGTTACTTTTTGTTGGTATGGTTACTGTTAAGTTCATTTAACTAGATCACTTTTAACTTTTAACGTTAAAAAAATCTTTTTATTTAAAAAAAAAACTTAAAAAAAATCTTTTTTAATATTAGTCTAAATTAAGGCGTGAATGACAAAATTTTTTTAAAATTTTTTTAGTTCCTCTTTTATTTATCCTACTTAAAGCAATTCCAACAATCTTGACATATTTCTTAAAAATATTAATACAATACCTACTTTAGTTATTTAAGATATTTTATTGTAGATCAATTTCAATAATATTATTTACATTTGCATCCTAATATTATTTTATTATTTTATTTAAACTCTAATTATATAATTGAAGTGAAAAATGAGAGAAAAATGAATATTTTATTATCAAAAATAAGATAAGAAATGACTTTTGAATACTTATGAATAAGGCATGAGAGAAAAATATTAACATTATTAAAGTCCTAATTTGTACCATATTTTTTATATTTTAGCATATAATTTCATGGATCTCATATAAAATATTAACATTATTAAAGTCCTAATTAGTAATATTGAAAACTGGGCTAGAAAATAGCAAGAAAATAACTAAAACAAACAGAAAGCTTGATTATAAATCCAGAAAAAAAAAAACTGCCACGTCAGCCAACTTAACGGCCGTCCAACAATTTTTAACGGAAGGACTGCGCTGGGAAATATTCAAAAGTTTAATTACCTAGAAATTCACATTTTTAGTTCAGGGACTTAACACAAAAAACGCTAATAGTTTAGGGACTTTAGAATTAATTTTCCCTTTATCGAAAGTTTGTTTGTAAACTGATGTACCTCACAGTATCTCGGCCGGACATTACTTATGTTGTGCATCACCTTAGTCAGTTTTTTCAAACTCCACGAGTCCCACATATGCTTGCTGTTCAACGAGTTCTTCGTTATTTAAAGGCAACTCCGTTCCAAGGTTTATTTTACCCTCAGCTACAGGCTTACTGTGATAGTGATTGGGGTTCTACCCTTGATTCGTCTGGTTTACTTAAAAGCATTACAGGGATGTGCTTGATGCTTGGCCCTTCTCTGATTTCTTGGCACTCTACTAAACAGAAAGTCATTTCACGATCAACCGCTGAGGCTGAACTTCGTGCCATTGCTGACACTGCTTGTGAGGTTTCTTGGCTAACTCTTTTGCTCTCCGAGTTACAGATTCCTCAATCTCTTCCCGTTCTTGTTCAGTGACAATCAGGCAGCATTGGATATTGCTGCTGACCCTGTTTTTCATCCAAAAACCAAACATTTCGCTCTTGATTGTCATTTTGTTCGGGAACAAGTTTGATCCAGTTTGATCCAGCCTCGATATTTGCCCAGTTCAGTCCAACTTGCTGATGTTTTCACTAAAGGCCTTAGTCGTCGAGCTCATTGGAAATTACTTTCCAGATTGAATGTTCGTCAACCACATTCAATCTGAGGGGGACTATTACGACTACAACATTACATTCACTTTTACTTATCAATCACACACTTGACTGCTTATCTGCTTATCATTTAAAGTTCTAATTAGATAAGAGCCTGTACTTATCGTAACAGATTTCTGTTATTCCTTTCTATATATTAGCCACAACAAATGGATTACAATGTACTTCTTTTCAATCAATAAAATAGATTTTCTTCTTCATTTAAAGTTCTAATTAGATAAGAGCCTGTACTTATCGTAACAGATTTCTGTTATTCCTTTCTATATATTAGCCACAACAAATGGATTACAATGTACTTCTTTTCAATCAATAAAATAGATTTTCTTCTTCATCATGTAAACGTATTGTTTTGTTCAGTAGCTTTAATGGAGTTTTATGTAGCTTAAGATAAGTAATAATGATGAATGTATTAGTTGATATTGATGAATAAACATTTATATATTAATCGTGATGAATTTATTTGGTGAATATAAAATTAGAAGAATAGTTTTATAGATTCTGTGGTTTTCATTATTATCTTATAAGCACAAAAGCATAACTCGCTCTAATTACAAGTTACGTGGTGTACATAGAATCTATATATTTTAAAATTTTGAATTTAAAATAGAAATTGCTTGAGCAATATTTTATGTACAACCTTAAGGGGAAAAAAATTGTGGTTAAAATACGACTCATGACAAGCGATATATATATATATATATATATATATATATATATATATATATATATATATATATATATATATATATGCTTTTATCTAGTGTATCGTAAATCATTTCTACTTTTTTTTATGGATAAATAATTTCTACTTAATAAGTATATTAAAATTATTTTTAGTTAGTTGATAAATTTATTGTATATATGAAATGAATGAATTTGTGTCCGAGTTTGGTGGTGGTTGGCTTATTAAAGATGTAGCTTTTACGAATTAATTTTCGTTGACAAAGTAAATTGTGAAGGTATAAATAAGATCCTGGATTTTGTGGTTAAGATTATTATTAATTTTCTTTGAGATAGTTATTACGTAAATGATAATTGGTTCTTAGCTGGTATCAAGGAATAGTTTTATAGAAACACGATACTATCAAGTATTGTTAATAGCTTTAAACACCTAAAAAGACCTTTTCTAATTATACATTGAGGAATAAGTGTTGTACGTGTGATTGTTTTTTTCTAAAATTTGAGTGCTTATGTTGGATTATGCATGGAGATAATGGCACCTAAATCCATGTTAGGAAAGAAAATTTAATGTAAAAAATAATCACTTTTAAAGTAAATGACTTTTTTCAACGAGTATTGCTAAAGTTGACTCCAGCTAAGTGTTTATGTTGGATTATGCATAGAGATATTAGCACCTAAATCCATGTTAAGGTAAAAAGTTCAATATAAAAAGTAATCACTATTATAGTAAATTACATTTGCCAGCTAGTATTTTTTTGCATAAATGAAACGATTTCATTTAAAAGATAGAATTTACACAATCCGAAAGGAAATGAGACATTCTTTCATCCACAAAAGCTTATAATCTATCCGAAAGGTATGTTTAACCAATCCATGGGTCGTAACCTGAATTACGACTGACATGAGAAAGAGATTCCTACGGGAGATTAGACAATAAAACCTCTATATCAGAGAAAAAGACTCCATACAAAGTAGGCCTCGTTATAAACTCCGCAAGAGCAAAATCCTATGGGAAAAAAACTCAAGGGAAAAAAACAGCGCCCCACTCAATACAGCCATACATCGATATACATAAGGCTATAAACAAAATTTCAGGGACTTGTTGTTTCCACTACACACCCAAGAATCTGCTTCCCTTCGTCTCCTCTTTACACTTCTTCTCGCCCAAGAAAATAACTCATCTTCTTCTAACACTTCTTCACCCCAAAAAAATTGAAAGATTATCAAAACAACCACAACAAAATAAATCATGTCAATAAACAATTAATTGAAATTACTTTAAAGAATAATTAAATGCAATCTACTAACCAAAAAGAACAGTTTTATATAAAACGACTATTTCTCATAAAAACTAAAAAATATAGTATTAAACTTATATAAATTTTGAAAAAGGCTGTTCACTCCTAACCAAAGGGATCCCTTTGGTTAGACATGTAATTTAATTTCAAAATAAAATTGTATTTTAAAAAATATTTTTAATTAATAGAAATATATTTTAAAAATATATTTACAATCAAAGAAATCTAAAAAGTCATCTAAAAAGACACAATAGATTCATCAACTGACGACATATCACAAACACCAATAAATGGTCCAAAAGCCAGAAATATGGCACTCCCTTTATTGGCATTAAATTCCATATAAAATGGCACAATATGTATTCACCTTAAAAAGTAAAAGCAGCACAAAAACATACCACCAAAACAATTAATGATGATAACATTCAATTAATCGAAACCATTTATGAAAAATAATCACAAAATCAATTAAGCAACAAAATCTTCAACAACTTACCCTCAAATTTTAATCTCCTTATATGGAATAAACTTCCCCAAGAAACCAATTAATAAAAGAATAAAAAATAATAATAAAGCAATAGTTGTCCAAATTATCGAAGATGGAAAACAACAATAAATTATACAACCCAAAATCACTCTCCATTAAACCTATATTACCATAATCAAAACCTTAATGATATCAATTAACATTTAATATTGCACTACTCACAAAATGAAAATGAAATCTATACATTAAAAATAACGTAATCAAGAAACATTAATGATATAAAATCACAAAATCAATCAATCAAAATCCCAAGAATACCATCCCTAATTTTCATCCCCGACTATGTGATCGCACACACTTACAACACACTTAAGGAACCCAACAAAACTTTAACACTAAACACATAATACAAATATTAAATACATTAAATTCGTGATTTAAATAGCACAAGACATATTGACTTATTATAATTCAAGAATTCAAGAAAGAAATAAAAGACTAGGATACAATTAAGGAATGACCAATATATACGCATTAAATTCATATCTACATACATTCGTATCTACATAACCCAGAACAGTTCACTAGCCACAAATTACACCCCTAACCATGCATGAAGCATGTAATCTCATGATTCATGAATAAAAATAAACGTAACCGAATAGCATTAAAGATACAATAAATACGAAATTAAAATCCAAGAATAATCTAAACAACAAAATCAATTAACATTAAAAAACGAAATCAATTAGCATATAATTTGGAGATAACAACACAACTCAACAATCATAATCAACTCGGTAAACTCGGCAAAGACTCAGCAACAGTCACAACGACTCTGAACCAAACTCAAAACGGGAATCAAACAAAACATTCTAACCAGACCCAGTGAACTCAGTAGCAAAACGAAAGAGAAAGAACTACGAACTCAGCCTAAACCAACACTAAGTACCAATCCCAAGGAACTCATATAACAATCACGCGGCGGCACTATGAAAGAACAAAACAGAAACTCACAATACTCAAACTAGTTAAGAGAAATGGGCTCATACTCGTTCGTGACTCATAAACTCAATTGAAAAAACAGAAACCCGGAAAACATAGAAGTGAACTCAAAGGTTTATACTCAAAAAGAAAATTTCTCCCGTTTTCCGAAGTGAACTCAAAGGTTTATACTCAAAAAGAAAATTTCTCCCGCAGCCATGAAACTGTGAAAGCTTATGATTAAGAAATGAATCCAAAAAAAGAATTTCTAGAACTCTATAACAAGAGTTACAAAATAAAACAAACATATAGAAACAATATAATTCAAAAGTAGATGAAATGATCAAAGTTAACACACCATAGATCCAAAAATTACACTAACATATATACACAACTAGGTCCCAATCTATAGCTAATTATTATCAAACTTTTCCATTAAAGAACCCCAAATACACATATCAAATGAACTAATTCAAAGCGTGCAAAAACTTAATAGACATATAAAATAATACAAGGAACTAATATATCGAGGAAGGAAAAAGAAACTCCCCTGACTCATGGTCGAGGCGGTGATGTGAAGCCATTTGAATGGCTTTCCTTTGAATCGTTATTGCCATTTCAAATTAGATGCATGTATAATTCTGCAAAAAATTGCATACGCCAATCTTACACCTTTGAATACCTTCGAGAAATACTTGGAGGAATTGCAGAAGACAGGGGTGGACGCAGACTCAAAACATGGGGGGGCCAAAAAAATTTGAAAGAAGGGCAAAAAATTATATTATCATTAATAATATATTGAATTGCTCTTTGTAATTAAGTATACATTGAGACTTGAGAGAAGAAGGCTGTGTACTTTGAAGTGCAAAGACAGAGGAATAGAAACGTGAAGTAGCTGTGCCTGACTGCCGGTGCTGCTGTTCAGTTTATTTTATTTTCGGTTTTGGACCTTACAAGTATAATTAAGTTTCTTAATTTCTTTTCCAACTTGTCCATTAGGCTTATGTATGGGCCGGATCTTGAATTTCCTCTTACCTGTATGGGCTAATAACATATCTGGAGGGCCAATTTCACCCTTCAACAAGCTGTTTGTATAAAGAATACATAATATCAGTACTGAGGCAGTGAAAAGTTGGTGGGGGGGGGGACCATGGCCACCCATGGTCTGAGTATAGTTCCGCCCCTGGCAGAAGAAGGTTGCTCAAGATGAGGCGCCAGTTCTTCCATCTTGTATGAAGAATGATATAGGGAAAGTTCTGAAATTATTTGTAGACAGAATTGACAAGTGATTGGACTGGTAAGAAGGTAGAAAAGAACATAATTATAGTAAATTACATTTGCCAGCGAGTATTGAGTAAATTACGTTTGCCAATGTGTAATTATACATTGAGAAATAAGTGTTGTACGTGTGATTTTTTTTTCCCCCTAAAATTTGAGTGCTTATGTTGGATTATGCACGGAGATAATAGCACCTAAATCCATGTTAAGGGAAAAAAAATAATGTAAAAAATAACCAGTACTAAAATACATGACTTTTTTCGGCGAGTATTGCTAAAGTTGACTCCAGCTAAGTGCTTATGTTGGATTATGCAAGGAGATTGTGGCACCTAAATCCATGTTAAGTTAAAATATTCAATTTAAAAAGTAATCACTATTAAAGTAAATAACGTATGCCAGCGAGTATCGGTAAAGTTTACTCTAGATTTTTATGCTGATTTTTATTCAATAACAGTACTTAATTCTAGTGTATCGTAAATAATTTCTACTTTTTTTTTGGGATAAATAATTTCTACTTAATAAGTATATTAAAAATATTTTTAGTTAGTTGATAAATTTATTGTATATATGAAATGAATGAATTTGTGTCCGAGTTTGGTGGTGGTTGGCTTATTAAAGATGTAGCTTTTACGAATTAATTTTCGTTGACAAAGTAAATTGTGAAGGTATAAATAAGATCCTGGATTTTGTGGTTCAGATTATTATTAATTTTCTTTGAGATAGTTATTACGTAAATGATAATTGGTTCTTAGCTGGTATTAAGGAATAGTTTTATAGAAACACGATACTGTCAAGTATTGTGAATCTATACTCTTTATTAAAAGCAGAAACCCCCTTTGAATGGTATGCGATGTATACCGCGGTATGCACGGTATGCCAATTAATTAATTAATTAAATAATTAATTATAAGTTAACTTATTTTACTATTTGATCTTACTTTAAAAACTATTTTTTAAGTGTATAGAAGGCCAATAAGAATAAGAACTACTAATGAAACAAGTCCTCTCTGAACTAAAATACGGTATGCCAATTAATTAATTAATGTATACCGCGATATGCCATGTATACAGCGGTATGCCACTAAATATTAATTAATTTAATTAATTAAAATTATAATATTAAATATTAATTTAATTTAATAATGAAGTTATATACTAGGAGTCTATTAACTAAAAATTGAAATAAAAGTCGAGAATATAGGACTTAGGGCTCCATTAATTAATATTTAAAATATATCTACAGTAGAATATATCTATAAATACAATTAATAATATAACTATTCTTATATTACCAGAGATAAGTTATATAAATTTAATTAATTAAAATAATAAAATTAAATAATAATTTAATTTATTATTGAAGTTATATACTAGGAGTCTATTAACTAACAATCGAAATAAAAGTCGAGAATATAGTATTATATACAATTTGGTGATTCATGATTTTATTCATTTAAAAAAGTTAAAAATTAGGAATTTAAGATAATTTATCACAATCCGTGCTTCGCACGGGTTATCGGCTAGTAGCTTTAAACAACTAAAAAGACCTTTTCTAATTATACATTGAGAAATAAGTGTTGTACGTGTGGTTGTTTTTTTCTAAAATTTGAGTGCTTATGTCGGATTATGCAGGGAGATATTGGCACCTAAATCCATGTTAAGGAAAAAAAATTAATGTAAAAAATAATCACTTTTAAAGTAAATGACTTTTTTCGACGAGTATTGCTAAAGTTGACTCCAGCTAAGTGCTTATGTTGGATTATGCATGGAGATATTAGCACCTAAATCCATGTTAAGATAAAAAGTTCAATTTAAAAAGTAATCACTATTAAAGTAAATTACATTTGCCAGTGAGTATTGAGTAAGTTACGTTTGCCAACGAGTAATTATACATTGAGAAATAAGTGTTGTACGTGTGAATTTTTTTTTTTTCTAAAATTTGAGTGCTTATGTTGGATTATGCACGGAGATAATAGCACCTAAATTGGAAAAAAAATTAATGTAAAAAATAATCACTATTAAAGTAAATGACTTTTTTCGGCGAGTATTGCTAAAGTTGACTCCACCTAGTGCTTATGTTGGATCATGCATGGAGATTGTGGCACCTAAATCCATGTTAAGTTAAAAAGTCCAATTTAAAAAGTAATCACTATTAAAGTAAATAACGTATGCCTGCGAGTATCGCTGAAGTTGACTCTAGATTTTTATGCTGATTTTTATTCAATATATAGTAATTAATTCTTCCATTTTTTCCCTATTACTAAATCCAGCTAAGTGCTTATGTTGGATTATGCAAGGAGATTGTGGCACCTAAATCCATGTTAAGTTAAAATATTCAATTTAAAAAGTAATCACTATTAAAGTAAATAACGTATGCCAGCGAGTATCGGTAAAGTTTACTCTAGATTTTTATGCTGATTTTTATTCAATAACAGTACTTAATTCTAGTGTATCGTAAATAATTTCTACTTTTTTTTGGGATAAATAATTTCTACTTAATAAGTATATTAAAAATATTTTTAGTTAGTTGATAAATTTATTGTATATATGAAATGAATGAATTTGTGTCCGAGTTTGGTGGTGGTTGGCTTATTAAAGATGTAGCTTTTACGAATTAATTTTCGTTGACAAAGTAAATTGTGAAGGTATAAATAAGATCCTGGATTTTGTGGTTCAGATTATTATTAATTTTCTTTGAGATAGTTATTACGTAAATGATAATTGGTTCTTAGCTGGTATTAAGGAATAGTTTTATAGAAACACGATACTGTCAAGTATTGTGAATCTATACTCTTTATTAAAAGCAGAAACCCCCTTTGAATGGTATGCGATGTATACCGCGGTATGCACGGTATGCCAATTAATTAATTAATTAAATAATTAATTATAAGTTAACTTATTTTACTATTTGATCTTACTTTAAAAACTATTTTTTAAGTGTATAGAAGGCCAATAAGAATAAGAACTACTAATGAAACAAGTCCTCTCTGAACTAAAATACGGTATGCCAATTAATTAATTAATGTATACCGCGATATGCCATGTATACAGCGGTATGCCACTAAATATTAATTAATTTAATTAATTAAAATTATAATATTAAATATTAATTTAATTTAATAATGAAGTTATATACTAGGAGTCTATTAACTAAAAATTGAAATAAAAGTCGAGAATATAGGACTTAGGGCTCCATTAATTAATATTTAAAATATATCTACAGTAGAATATATCTATAAATACAATTAATAATATAACTATTCTTATATTACCAGAGATAAGTTATATAAATTTAATTAATTAAAATAATAAAATTAAATAATAATTTAATTTATTATTGAAGTTATATACTAGGAGTCTATTAACTAACAATCGAAATAAAAGTCGAGAATATAGTATTATATACAATTTGGTGATTCATGATTTTATTCATTTAAAAAAGTTAAAAATTAGGAATTTAAGATAATTTATCACAATCCGTGCTTCGCACGGGTTATCGGCTAGTAGCTTTAAACAACTAAAAAGACCTTTTCTAATTATACATTGAGAAATAAGTGTTGTACGTGTGGTTGTTTTTTTCTAAAATTTGAGTGCTTATGTCGGATTATGCAGGGAGATATTGGCACCTAAATCCATGTTAAGGAAAAAAAATTAATGTAAAAAATAATCACTTTTAAAGTAAATGACTTTTTTCGACGAGTATTGCTAAAGTTGACTCCAGCTAAGTGCTTATGTTGGATTATGCATGGAGATATTAGCACCTAAATCCATGTTAAGGTAAAAAGTTCAATTTAAAAAGTAATCACTATTAAAGTAAATTACATTTGCCAGTGAGTATTGAGTAAGTTACGTTTGCCAACGAGTAATTATACATTGAGAAATAAGTGTTGTACGTGTGAATTTTTTTTTTTTCTAAAATTTGAGTGCTTATGTTGGATTATGCACGGAGATAATAGCACCTAAATTGGAAAAAAAATTAATGTAAAAAATAATCACTATTAAAGTAAATGACTTTTTTCGGCGAGTATTGCTAAAGTTGACTCCACCTAGTGCTTATGTTGGATCATGCATGGAGATTGTGGCACCTAAATCCATGTTAAGTTAAAAAGTCCAATTTAAAAAGTAATCACTATTAAAGTAAATAACGTATGCCTGCGAGTATCGCTGAAGTTGACTCTAGATTTTTATGCTGATTTTTATTCAATATATAGTAATTAATTCTTCCATTTTTTCCCTATTACTAAATCCAGCTAAGTGCTTGTGTTGGATTATGCATGGAGATTGTGGCACCTAAATCCATGTTAAGTTAAAAAGTTCAATTTAAAAAGTAATCACTATTAAAGTAAATAATGTATGCCAGCGAGTATCGCTAAAGTTGACTCTAGATTTTTATGCTGATTTTTATTCAATAAACAGTAATTAATTCTTCCATTTTTTCCCTATTAATACCCCCCCCCCCCCAACCTTGTAAGCACTTTGCATCAATTGTTTGCTCTACTAACACATACACACACAGAGAGACAGACGCCGAGAAAAAAAGGAAGAGAAAGATCACAATGGAGAGACTATCTAGTGAAATGGGAGGAGAGATGAGGAAAGGTCCATGGAGTTCCGAAGAGGACCTTGTTTTGTCGTCTTTCGTTCAAGAAAATGGTCCAGGCAACTGGACATCTATTCCAACGATTACTGGTATGTATATACACTTAAATATTTTTATTTCATAAAATTAATATAGCTCATTTCATCAGTTGTGTTTCTGTGTGTATATGTCTATGGCTGGAATTTATACCTGTATATTCGTTTGTGTGTTTATCAATTAACCGTTTAATGGATACTATAGGTTTGAACAGATGCGGAAAGAGTTGCAGACTTCGCTGGATGAACCATCTTAGGCCCGGAATCAAGCGGGGCAATTTCACTCCTGAGGAAGATAGAAAAATTGTCCAACTTCAGGCAATTCTGGGCAACAAGTAAAGATTTTTGCATTCATTTGGCGATCTTCTCCCTAGATTCTTTATTTATTTTTTTAAACCCGAGATTCTTAAATATGATCAATTTATGAAATCTATCAGCCATTTATATAATTAATTGTGAATTTTTGATATGATGGTTTGATGTCTGTTTAATAAAGAATTTAAGATTTTACTTCCATATCTAACTTTGAATTATATCAATATCGCTAATTTCATTTGTGCATATATTTGTAGATGGGCTAGCATAGCTCGCTATCTTCCTGGAAGGACCAACAATGATATTAAAAACTACTGGAATTCGAATTTGAAGGAGGTAGACGAGCCCCACAGTGATGATGGTCGGCACAATGCTGGTAGTAGTGGAAATGCTACCACTGGTGTGCTTGATCAGGACTCTGATTCTAACTCTTCCAAGAGGCGTTGGGAGAAAATGCTGCAGGAAAATGTCCACTTGGCAAGAAAAGCTCTGTCGGATGCGCTCTCTTTTTCCCCACATGCCGCTATTCTGGATCGTGATGATTTATCTCTTTCACCACCAACCTATGCTCCTATTTTGGATGCTAGTCTACCCCTGATTTCACCTGGGCTCAGCTCCCCACTTCCAATGGCAGCACCACAACTGTCGTCGGGATGTATGAGCTTCAAGCCACCTCATGGCTGGAACCAAAATACTAATCAACTGCAGCTGATGATTCCTACTGACAAACATCGATTTCGCAGCCAAGCAGCAGGTGAAATCACTCGGGCATCTGCGCCTGGGCTCAGCTCCCCACTTCCAATGGCAGCGCCACTGCCGTCGTCAGGATGTATGAGCTTCAAACCACCTCGTGGCTGGAATCAAAAGACTAGTCACCAACAGCTGATTACTCCTGCAAATGATCATCAGTCGCTCAGCCAAGCAGCATCCGGAATCACTCGGGTATCTAATTGCTCAACAACCACTGAGCCGTATGTTTTTAATTGTGAAAATATAGCGATATGGCTGGAGAGGTGGAATAGGGAGACTTCAAAGGAAAACAAATCTGCTGATTATCCACCTCCGCCTCCTGCTGCAGTTGCTCCTCCAGCTTTTCTTGAAGGGCAACATGAGCATGACAGCCTGCCGCAGCTGAACACGTCTATTCCTTATGATCATGCTTCTTGGCCATTTTTCTGAACATTTCAACCTTCAAAGCACCCATACAAATACAGGAGATTCAAACATTTATTTCGCTTCGAAGTGCAGTTTCTATGTGGTGCCATTTCCTTTGGCTTGCTAGATAATGTCCTCACCTTGTAGCCTATGAAATATTATTTCTTGTATTTGAATCGATTTTTAAGTAAATAAGGACCTCAGTTTAAATTTCAGTTTCATATATGTACCTGTGTTTTTACCAAAAGAATATCAAACTTGCCTAAAGGTGTTATGTTTTTAAGTGCAGCGTTCCGCTGGATATGACAAAATTTGAAATCTAAACAAATTTATACTTTACTTGATCATGAAAAAGTTGCTACACTCCCTGTAGAAATTATTTTTCATAAAATGTAAAAACAGGTTGAATTTGATTGTAGAATTATTTTTGCAAATATTTTCAAAAAATGGTAAAATCGCAAAATCGCAAAAAAACTTATAAAAATGGTATTTTTGGTAATTTTCCTAAATTTTACTCCTTAAATCAATTACTTAATACATTTAAAATTAATTTAAAAAATGACATGGTACAAATATCATTTTATATAGAGATTTTAGTATACTCAACTTTTACAAAATCCAAACTGTTGTACTCCCTCCGTCCCGTTTTTCTTGTCCATCAATCAAAATCCACATTTTATTCAATCTAACTATAATTTCCTAAATTACTATTTAATTTTCAAGACTTTCTATCTTTTTGAACTATTTTTATTGTAACTTACTCCAAATAAGAGTATCATTTTACCATAAATATGAATATGGACAATTTTTTTGAGACAACGAATAATGGAAATAATGGACAATAAAAACGGGACGGAGGGAGTAATATACTATGTAATATACTAGCTATAATAACAATAAAGGAGCTACTAATAATATAATTGCTTGAACAATATAAGAGAGAGAGAGATGTGAGCATAGAAATTAAGCTCGGTGCAAGAATTCTCATTTAAACATTCAAGGTATTTATAGTAAACTAAGTGCTAGCCATATTTGACTAAAATGGCAATCATAATAATCACGTTTTACAACACTCCCCTTTGATTGTCATTTAGTACGGTTCATAGATTGCCTCGTTAAAACCTTATCAAAGAAAAACCCAGTGGGATAAAAACTTTGATGAAGGAAAAAGAGTACAATCTCCCCTTGGAAAAAATCAATCATTCACTGAAGTTTTGTTGCAACATATCCTTGAGTCGACGCATTCCAATGTTATGTCGTAGTTTCCCGAATGTTGAATTCGGTAATGATTTTGTGAATAAGTCTGCAGGATTGTCACATGACTGAATTTGTTGTACATCAATTTCACCATTCTTTTGAAGTTCATGAGTGTAGAAGAATTTTGGTGAAATGTGCTTCGTTCTGTCTCCTTTGATATATCCTTCCTTGAGTTGATCAACATGCAGTATTATCTTCAAACATAACAGTGGGATTTCTCGTGATATCTGGTAATCCACATGATTCTTGAATATTTTTTATGATAGACCGCAACCAAACACATTCTCTACTGGCTTCATGAATTGCAATTAGTTCTGAGTGATTTGATGAGGTTGCAACTATAGTTTGCTTTGTGGATTTCCAAGAAATGGCTGTACCGCAATATGTAAATACATATCCAGTTTGTGATTTGCCAAAATGAGGATCTGACAAATATCCAGCGTCTGCATATCCAATCAACTGAGATGTCGAGTTTTTCGGGAAGAATAACCCAAAATCAACTGTTCCACGAAGATAACGAAATATATGTTTGTTCCCATTCCAATGTCTGTCCATTGGAGCAGAGCTAAACCTGGCCAATAAATTCACAGCAAACGCAATATCCGACCTTGTATTATTCGCAAGATACATTAGTGCACCAATTGCACAAAGATATGGAACTTCAGGACCAAGAACATCCTCATCATCTTCTCTTGGTCGAAATGGATCTTTATCAGGTTCTAAAGATCTAACCACCATTGGAGTGGTCAAAGGATGAGATTTATCCATGTAAAATCTGCTCAAAACTTTTTCCGTATACGTGGATTGGTGGAGGAAAATTCCCGATGACAAATGCTCGACTTGTATACCAAGACAATATTTTGTCTTTCCAAGATCTTTCATCTCGAATTCTGTCTTTAGATATATGACAGCATCATCAACCTCTGTAGTTGTTCCTACAAGATTTAAATCATCCACATATACAGCAATGATCATAAAACCAGATTGTGATTTCTTGATAAAAACGCATGGACAAATCGGATTATTAATATACCCATTCTTTTGTAAATAACGACTCAGTCTGTTATACCACATACGACTAGATTGTTTCAACCCATACAATGATCGTTGAAGTTTAATGGAATATATATGACGAGGTTTCTTAAACTCATCCATTTTCAACCCTTCTGGGATTTTCATAAAAATTTCACTATCAAGTGAACCATATAGGTATGCAGTAACTATGTCCATAAGACGTGTTTCCAGTCCTTTATTAGATGCCATACCTAATATGAAACGAAAAGTAATTCCATCCATTACTGGTGAGTATGTCTATTGATAATCAATGCCAGGTCTTTGAGAAAACCCTTGAGCCACAAGTCGGGCTTTGTATCTCACTATTTCATTCTTTTCATTTCGTTTTCTTATGAATACCCATTTATTTCCAACAGGGTTTACACCAATTGGTGTTTGGACAACAGGTCCGAATACTTCTCTTTTTCGCAATGAATTTAATTCTGTTTGTATTGCGTCTTTCCATTTTAGCCAGTCTTTTCTTCGACGGCATTCATCCACGCTTTGTGGTTCAGGATAAGAATTTATATCGACATCCAATGCCGCAGAATACACAAACACATCATCGATTATGGCCTTACTTCGATCCCATAATTTCATGTCATGCACATAATTTATTGAGATTTCATGATTACTTAATCCCTCATCTTTAGGGACTAGAATCTCTTCAGGAGATAATACCACTTCAGGGTATTTGCTACTTCTGGAGCATGTGCCACTTCAGAGGCATTTTTCTTTGTTTTTCGTTTTCGTGGTGCAACATCTTTTGCACCGACCGGTCTACCACGCTTCAAGCGCTGATTTGATTATGTAACCAACTCCTTTGTATTTAATTTTTGAATTGGTACATCTATTCTAGCTGGAGTATTTACTGCAGGTATATGAGATTTTATAATTTTTCTAGAATCATTAAATGCGTCAGGCATTTGGTTTGCGATATTTTGCATATGAATAATCTTTTTAACTTCAATTTCACATTGACCGGTACGTGGATCTAGAAAATGTAATCCCGACGCATTCCATGTAATGTCAGGATTAGCTTTATTCGAATATTTATCTCCCCCTAAAGGAGGAAACACTGACTCGTCAAAATGACAATCTGCATATCTTGCGGTAAATAAATCTCCGGTTAATGGTTCAAGATATCTAATTATAAATGTCGAATCAAAACCAACGTAGATACTTATTCTTCTTTGAGCTCCAATCTTCGATCTTTGTGGTGGAGTAATCGGAACATATACGGCACTTCCGAAAATTTTGAAGTGAGAAATATTAGGAATTTGACCAAGTACCAATTGTAGTGGAGAATGTTTGTTATAGGCAGTTAGTCTAATCCTAATAATATTGGCAGCATGAAGTATTGCATGACCCCAAACAGATGTAAGTAATTTTGCTTTCAACAATAGTGGTCTTGCAATAAGTTGAAGTCTTTTGATAAAGGACTCAGCTAATCCATTTTGTGTATGTACATGAGGAACTGGGTGTTCAACTGAGATTCCTACAGACATGCAATAGTCAACAAAAGTTGCAGATGTGAACTCGCCGGCATTATCTAAACGAATTGACTTAATGCAATGATCTGGGAATTGAGCTCGTAGTTTGATTATCTGGGCAAGTAATTTTGCAAAAGCATCATTACGAGTTGAGAGAAGACAAACATGAGACCATCTAGTTGAGGCATCAATTAATATCATGAAGTACCTAAATGGGCCAGAAGATGGGTGGATAGGCCCACATATGTCGCCTTGGATTCTTTCAAGAAAATTTGGACTCTCAAGCTGAACTTTAGTAGGAGATGGTCGAGTAATCAATTTTCCTAAAGAACATGCTGAGCAAGGAAGGTCATTGTTTGAAAGAACTTTAAGATCTCTTAAAGGATGTCCAGTAGAATTCTCTATAATGCGACGCATCATAGAGACACCAGGGTGACCTAATCTTTCATGCCAAAGTGTAAATGATTTTGGGTCTACTAGTTTTGAAGCAATGACATTGTGTGACTCAATGGCTCTAATTTTCATCATATATAATCCTGAAGAAAGTGAGAGAAACCTTTCTAAGATTTTCTTGTTGCGAGAATTAGCTGAAGTGATAAGAAGATATTCTTTACCAGCCTCGGAAGTGGTTTTGATGTGAAAACCGTTGAGTCGGATATCCTTAAAACTAAGAAGATTTCTAGTAGACTTACTAGAAAATAAAGCATTTGGAATACGTAAGTGTGTACCATTAGGTAAGATAAAACTAGCTTTTCCAAAACCCTCAATTATATTAGAAACACCAGATATGGTCCTAACTTGTGCTTCGATTTTGGTTAGAAGGCTAAAATATTTCCGGCTCTGTAAAATCGTATGAGTTGTGCCACAATCAGCAATGCATATATCCTCAGAAATCATTTTGTGCATAATAAAGAAACACACTTTTATTCGATAGAAAAACATAACACACTACATAGCTCAAACAAGATAATACACAATATTATAGTAATTTTATGAAGCTAATCTTCAGCTTCCCACATGGGAGTTTCGTTGGTTTCATTCGGACCATTAATGTTTATTCCTCCAGTTGTAACTATCGGGGAATTATCTAGATTATTGTTGGCGAAATTTGTTTCCACCATTTTTCCTTTTGATTTCTGAGATGATTGGTATAGATCAACAAGATGTTTTGGGATATGACAATTACGTGCCCAGTGTCCTTCCATTCCACAATTATGGCATGTATTATTCATTTTCCCTCCCTGTGGTGCCTTTCTTTTGCTCTGTTCAGATTGCCACTTCCGGTGACCAGAGTTGTTATAAGGACGAAAGTGCCCGTGACTTCGACCTCGTCCACGGTATCGACCTTGGCCTCGTCCACCTCTATGCCCTTTTCCACGTACATTCTGCTGGAATGACGTGTTATTTACTTCAGGTAAAGGGGCAGATCCCGTTGGACGGGATTGATGATTTTTAATCACCAATTCATGATTCTATTCAGCAACAAGGAGAGTTGATAGAAGATCCCCGAACTTGGTGAATTTGCGCTCCCTAGACATCTCAGCTAAGTTGATATTATTGGGGTGAAAAGGTGATAGTGTTTTATCGATTTTTCTTTTCTCAGTAACTTTCTCACCGCACATAATGAGTCTAGAACTTATCTTGAATAAAGCAGAACTATATGCCCGAACACTTTTAAAATCCTGAAGTCTTAGATTAGCCCAATCATTTTCAGCTGCAGGTAGATAAACTAATTTCTGGTGGTCAAACCTATCTTTTAGATTTTCCCATAAAAAATAAGGATCCTCGACTTCTAGGTATTCAGATTTTAAATCTTCATGCATGTGATGTCGGAGAAAAATAATGGAGGTAAAGTTTTCTTCAGCCGTAGCTTTATTTCCTGCCTTTATCGTATCGCTTAATTTCTTTGAACCAAGATGCAATTTTACATCTTGTACCCATGACAAATAATTATCTCCAGAAATATCCAATGCAACGAACGATAAGCTTGTAAGGTTTGTCATAATAAATCTGAATTTAACACACAAATTATTAAACTTAAATCATCAATATAAATATTACATAACTCCTAGTTAATCGGGTACATTAACAGATACACAATAATAAATATATATATCATTATTATCATTGATACTATAAACAGATTTATGTATAGAATAACAAATGGATTTTCACCCGTCGTACGGACGTCTACGTATACAGATTATCTCCAATCAATAAATAAACTTAAATTAGAATATCATGCATATGTTAGCTTGTGAACAAAAGTTATTTACCGTATATAATAATTAATCAACAGAATAATAAAGCACATTTTGATAGTGATATGGGCATTTCTCTTTTAAGACAATTAAGTTCAGAGTTTCTTTTTGAAAGATTCCCGTATAGTAGGCGGATTAACCGACCATGTAAATAAAAAATCTGGTGTAGTAGGCGGATTAACCGACCATGTAAATAAAAAATTCGGTGTAGTAGGCGGATTAACCGACCATGTAAAAAAAATTCAGTATATTAGGCGGATTGACCGACCATATATGTATATTTAAATTATACCTTCTCAGTTCCGGCAGGGTTTCGTGCTGATAACATGTTGTAATATACTATGTAATATACTAGCTATAATAACAATAAAGGAGCTACTAATAATATAATTGCTTGAACAATATAAGCGAGACAGAGAGATGTGAACATAGAAATTAAGCTCGGTGCAAGAATTCTCATTTAAACATTCAAGGTATTTATAGTAAACTAAGTGCTAGCCATATTTGACTAAAATGACAATCATAATAATCACGTTTTACAACACAAACATCTATTTTGAATATTGCAAAAATTTTCATTAAAGTTAAAGCATCAACTATTTACAAAATGGAATATTATAATTAGAAGTCCAATCATCAACTACTCCTAATAATCAATTTTTGTAACAAGTGGTGATGTTTTACATGATCCAGTAAAGGATCTCTTGCAAATCTGCAGAATCAACTATATAGATTTTCTAATAATTGAGTTGACCATCTTTCTTTTACTAATATGATTAAAAATAGGAGTAGCAATTTGCCTGATTTTTGTGCGTTTTTAAAGTGTAATTTAAGGTTACATTCCTATAATTTTTTTTCCCATTCTAAATACTCCTTCAGTACCAAGTACCAACATATTATTCAAAGAATTTTTTTTATAATACATATCTATTTTCATTTTTCAATACAAATATGTAGAAAAATTTAATAATAATTTGAGAATAATCAAATTAATGTTTAGAGGGAGTAAAATTTTGGGATATTTACCAAAAATACTATGTTTAAAGTTTCTATTGGCAAATATACTATCTCTTTGAATTAATTGCAATTTTACTATATTAAGTTTCAAAATTGAAAAACTGCAATTTTTTTTTTGAAAAATTGAAATTTTGAAGGGTTAGGGTTAATATTTTTGCAATTTTGAAACTTAGTATAGTAAAATTGCAAATAGTTTAGTAAAATTGCAAATAGCTGTTATTAAGAAAAGTAAATGTGCAAAAATTTATTTTTTTCTATTTATTTATGAAAAAAGCTCTAAAATTTTTTGTAAAATAAATATAAGAAACAATATGCATGCATCGACAATTAAATAATGGGTTTTGGCCATAAATACCCCAAAATGCACACCACCGTTACAAGAATACCCCAAAATGATGATGGTGGTCATAAATATTCCACTATTACGCATTTGAAATAGGGGTAATAGGTTTTATACTAATTACGCATTTTAAAAAGGGGTAATAGGTGAAACAGTACTTCCCTATTACGCATTTTGAAAATGGGTAAATGCTATTACGCATTTTAAAAAGGGGTAATAGGAGAAAATTTTCTATTAATTACCAACATCAGAAATGCGTAACATGTTTTTTTTGTATTACCCTTTTGTGAAATGCGTAACTGCGGGGTACTTTTGGCCACCAGTTCCAAAAAGTGTTATTTTCGTACAGATTATTTGATTTTGGAGTATTATTGTCATTCTTTCTTAAATAATACCTATATAAATATAAAAAAATATCATCTACAGTTCCAGTAGGGTCTGCAAGAATCTAAAAAAGAAAAAAATATATGGCAAAACCATGAACTCTAAAACAAAAAACAAAATAAACATAATTTGATAGCTATGCTGTTTGTTTTTATGGTGTCCCATCAGTTTACAAATTTCAACGTACAGTAGTTATTTTGACCAAGCTGCTTCCAGCTACATGTACCACAGCTTAATAGAAACTCTTGTGTAGTTTGACGACAATTTTTTTTATACAACAAGATTAATTTTTATGTGGTTTATGCTGATTCTGATTCCACTGCGGCTCTTTTCGTTTTTATTTCTCATCTTCCATGTACAACTTTGCAGGACTCATGGAGCATTGATGCTACTCAGTATTCCATCTCACTTCTTGACCGTGCAAGCAGTTTACCCAAATCATGTGACCGATAACATATTCGTTTACGGTTTGTATCTGTGTTAGAGGCCTATCACCTTTGTGGGCCAAACCGAAGATTCATAGGCAGATTATCGGTCCAGTCGAACGAAGCCCACTGACATTCGGTCTAGTAAGCAATGGTTATGTGGTTATGGACTCCCCAGAACGTGGGACACAACACCCCACGTTGCCCACTCTTCGGTAACTGCCCAAAGAGAAGAGAATATGTTTTGGTCAGGTTTGAATTATCATTGATACACAATTTTACACACAACACAAACACTCTGCGTTCTAATTATCTTACCTAAAAACCGACTAACTTAGTCTCACACCGGAGGTGAATCGGGGGGCCAAACCCTCGCATTCTTCTTATTTGCAGGTCCGACCGAACCAAGGTCCGGCAGAAATCCAGTCGTAACATTTGACGCCGTCTGTGGGAACATAGAGATACGTTTTGTGTTGAGTTCTACCATCAATCATGACGAATGAAACCGAAATACCAGTAGCTGATAATAGCACCGTGGCTGGAAACAGCCGCACCACTCCTCCCCTGATCCCAAGGACAGCTCCCATCACCCCAAGGCTGTTAACTTTTGATGAAGAAGGAGATATGCCGTCTCCTGAAGAACAACAGGAGATGCTCATGAAATGGCGAGAAGAACAAAAGGCCAAAGGGAAGCGAAAGGAAATGGAAAAAGAAAGGAGCAGTAGGGAGGCCGAACGTCTGGCCAAGAAAAGGGAGGCCGATCGCTTGAGGCTAGAGGCCCTAAAGCTCCAAAGGGAGGAGATTGAGTTGCAAGAGAAAACGCTCCGGGAGGCTTTAGAAGCCGAAGACCCGGAGTTGGATGACCGAAGAGATAAGAGGCCGATGACTAGAAATGATGAAGACGAGTCAGGGGACTCTGAATCAAATTCTAGGAGAACCCGGTCGAAGGTAGTGTATTCCTCTGATTCGGAGGAAGAAGGCCCACATACGGATGACCGTATCCGTAGGATTGAGAAGGCTATGTTTGGAGAAAGAAGGGTCAGCCACGAGCCAGTGGTGACCGAGGATGTTGAACAGTTTCGACCCCCACTAGGAAGGCAATTTCCAAAGATGAACGAATTCAATGGGAAAGGAGACCCCGAAGACCATTGTGAGAAGTATGAATCGCTCATGACTGGTATGGGGCATTGTGATGTGATGCTTTGCAAGATGTTCAAGACATACCTCAAGGGGAACGCATCCATGTGGTACTGGTCATTAAGACCTAGGTCGATAGGCTCGTATGAGCAGATAAAGAAGAAATTCTTGAGGCACTACTCCCACTTGTGCCGAAGAGAGAAGGATACTGAAGCCCTGATCCACTGCAGGCAGGGACCAAACGAAGAATTGGGTGACTACTTAGCAAGGTTTAAAGAAGAAGCTGGAATGGTCACCAACTTGGATAAGGTCAAGGCAGCTGGATTCCTTGTAGCCGGCCTCGACCTTGTTAAAGGTAAGAAGCTTCGATCTTCTCTTTACGATATGCCTCCTAAATCTTTGAATGATATATATTGGAGGGGGAGGCTATTAGAAGAAAGTTAGAATCCATTGGGGGTTACATAGAGAACAAGAAAAATGATAGGTATGATAGAAGGGAGGATAGAAGGGACGACCGAAGGGGTCGTAGCGACATTAAGAGCAGATTGAATGATACAAGGCCTGATAAGGGGGCCGAACGAAGAAGAGATAGAGATAGTACTATGTTCACACCACTTAACACACCTATCTCGAAGATTCTCCACGAGATAAAGGGTAAACCTGGGTTCGTTAGGCCATCCAAGTTAAAGACCCCTGAAAACAGAAGCAGCGACAACAAATATTGTGACTATCATCGGGATAAAGGTCACAATATTGATGAATGTTACCACTTGAAGAAATTGATTGAGAAAATGATAAAAGACGGAGAACTGACCAAGTTCGTTGGAGATCTGAGAGACATGCTAGATGATAAGGAAAAGAAGAGAGACACTAGAGATGCCGAAAGTTCAGAGAAGTATCGAGGCGAAGTTAGAACAAAATCCGGAGGAACCATACTCGATCGGGACAGCAAAACAGCCCGAAAGAAGTATGCCAGGCAAATCTATAGTCTCTACCAGTCAAGTGCAGCCAAGCAACCACTTCTGATATCATTCACGGAAGATGATTTTGAAGATGTGATATGGCCGCACGAAGACCCTCTTGTCATAAACCCCGTCATCGGGGAAAACAAGATTTGGAGAGTGCTGGTCGATGAAGGAAGTTCGGTCAACATACTATATCACCGAACATATTGCAAGATGAATTTGGGTGGAGAGCAGCTGGAGCCGTGCCATGAGGCACCACTTTATGGCTTCGTTAATCAACCTGTACCGATCGAAGGCACGATCACGTTGAACATTCTGTTAGGCAAGGCTCCGTACACTGTGGTTAAAGAAGCAAAATTCAATGTCGTTCGGGTGGACAGCCCGTATAACGGGATTTTGGGAAGGCCAGCTTTGTCTCTTTTTCAGGCTATGTCATCCATTCCCCACCTAAAGTTGAAGTTCCCGACCGAACATGGAGTCGGAGAGATGAGAGGCGACCAAAAGGCCGCCCGAATTATCATGTTGGAAGATCTAGAGAAAGATAAGGATGTCGAAATGAATGAAGCTGGAAAAAGGAAAAGAAATGAAAATGGCACTGGGGGCAGCCATCAACTACTGAACATAGAGTTGGAGAAATTTGGGGCCGACCTGTCGAGCCCGATTGCCGAGCCGGCTGCCGAAACCGAAGAAGTAGAGCTATATATGGGTCAGTTTGGAAAGATGATCCAAATTGGAAAGAACATGGAATCGGAGCTAAAAGAGAAAGTCATCAAAGTTATTAGGGAGTTCCATGACGTGTTTGCATGGAATCCCGAAGATATGCCAGGGTTGGACCCTTCGGTAGCCAAACACTGCCTGAATGTTTCTCCCGAAGCCAAGCCTATGAGACAGAAGAAGAGAAATTTCACCATGGAAAGGCAAAAAGTAATTCAAGCTGAAGTGGAAAAATTGTTAGAGGCGAAGTTCATCGAAGAAATCGACTACCCCGACTGGCTGGCGAATGTGGTGGTAGTAAAGAAATCGAACGGCAAGTGGAGAATGTGTGTGGACTATACCGACATGAATAAGCATTGTCCGAAGGACCACTACCCCTTGCCAAATATTGATCAACTGATAGATGCCACTTCGGGGCATCAAATACTCAGTTTTTTGGATGCATTCTCAGGATACCACCAAATCGCCATGAATGCCGAGGACGTTCCAAAGACAACATTCATCACACCAAACGACACTTATGCCTATATCAAGATGCCCTTTGGCCTGAAGAACGCCGGGACAACATTTCAAAAAATGATCAACAAAGTTTTCAAGGCTCAGATAGGTCGGAACATGGAATGTTATGTAGATGACATGATTGTTAAATCCCTTTTTAGGGATCATGTTGAGGATTTGAGGGAGTGTTTCGAAACACTTAGGAGAAACAACATGAGGATCAACCCAAACAAGTGTACGTTCGGAGTAAATAGTGGAAAATTTCTGGGATACATGGTTAGTGCCCGAGGGATTGAGGCAAACCCAGAAAAGATCAAGGCAGTCATCGACATGGAAGCACCGAAGACGATCAGGGACATTCAGAAGCTGACCGGACGGTTAGCCGCCCTCAGGAGGTTCATTTCCAGATCGGCCGAAAAGGCCTTACCATTCTTTGAAGTACTTCGAGGGTCCAAGAATTTCGAGTGGGGGCCTAACTGCCAGAAAGCTTTTGAGGAGGTCAAAGAATATTTAGTGAAAGCCCCACTCTTAATTAGGCCTGATCCGAAAGAAACCTTACAGCTATATTTAGCTGTGAACGACCGAACCCTTGGAGCCGTGTTGGTCAAAGATCATGAAGGAAACCAGCATCCGGTGTTCTACATTTCCCATATTCTCAAAGATGCAGAAACTAGATATTCGAATGCAGAGAAGTTCGCCTATGGGTTGGTAATGGCCGCAAGAAAGCTAAGGCACTATTTCCAAGGAAGGATGACAAGGCTGTCGCGTGCCCATCAAATAATAATATCTAACAAATCCTTCTAACTATGTAGCAGGGTAAGTCAGAGTCGATCCCACAGAGACAAACGTGTCAATCACCAGTTGTTCTCGATTCAATTCAGCCAAGCAAGTAACACAATAAAATATCAAAGATTATTATACTAATTTTATACTAATGCAATTAATCAATTAACTAAAACATCCAGAATTAAGTGTCCCCACTAGCATGAATTAATGCAATCGTGAATTCCCTCCCCAATCAATCGTATAATACTCAAAAGGAAAGATGCGCCCTATAAATTACCAATAACCTCTCTCGAGTATTAATGGCTTCTCTAAAATACAATCAAGCCTATTCTCATGGTATCATGCAATTTAGAGACATTAATCACAGCATCCTAACTTCCTAACAATCCGTTCTACCTATTCTCATGGAGAAGTTCATGTCCTCATTGGATAAATCACAACCATCTAAATCCAACTCTCGTTGATAAATAGACAATGGTTCAAACAATAAACATAATCACGTCTGATTTGTAATTGCTAATTAAAACAACTCAATAAGCAAGAGCAATTAAACAATCAAATTGGGGGAATTGGGAAATTCACACATCAATCATAACTAGGGTTCTACTTAACCCTAGATTAATTATCTACTCATACATAATTAAACTAATAAAGCAAGAGATATAATATGAACACATAATATTATAAAGAATAGAGAAAAACCTTCAATCTCCAAAGAAAAGTGAATAGCTATCTCCAATCTCTCTGTACTAGAATATACAAGTTATGTACAATAATTTTTTCTCTCCAAAAACTATATCTAGATGTGTTTATATAGGCTCTAAAAGTCTTGCCCAGCAAGAAAATACCAAAACAGAATTATAATAGAATTTCTGCAAAATACGTTTCCTAAACTGAATCTGTTTTTTAAGGAAAATTCGTATCTGCTTTTCTTCTGTTTTTCCGAACCTTTCCAGTTGTGCTTGGACGTATGGGCCTCTTTAGAATGATAGAGAATCTCGTTATCTTCGCGTGGACTGCTTATGGGCCTCAAACGGACTTCTAGAACTCAAGATATGGCCAAAACAGTGTAGACTGCGCAACCCTTCTCAGAAATCCGAATTTTAATCAATTAATTCTCCAAAAATAATGGAAACATCCACCATAATCAACATTCTTGTAAACCTGCACAACTAAGCAAAACACATCAAAACTACAAGAAACTTGAGTCCAAGACAATCAATTTAAGCCGATTTAGAATGCTCCAAGTAGATATAAAATCCACTTATCAAACACCCCCAAACTTAAACCGATGCTTGTCCTCAAGCATTAACAATTACAACTAACTAACTAGCTAGTACCACTTCCGTAGGTGATCACGGTTGCATTTGGCATATGCAACAAGCCCTTTAAACCCCTAGGCAGCCCTAGTGGACGAGTAAGGTCTCGTGAGGGCCTATAGTGAATGTACCCACAAAATCCATTTAACCTAATGCAATGCAATGCATGAATGCAACTACTATGCAAATGCAATTAATCTAATCTACCATACCTTCGAATCCTCTCATGCCATATCAACTTAAGAATCAAAGTAAATACGCAATGTCTTGGTGTCGAAAGTGCAAGTATTCACATAGTCTAC
The DNA here is from genome assembly GCA_037693485.1 of Kitagawia praeruptora. Lineage (NCBI taxonomy): Eukaryota > Viridiplantae > Streptophyta > Magnoliopsida > Apiales > Apiaceae > Kitagawia > Kitagawia praeruptora. The sequence continues at coordinate 126,069,641 of CM075350.1, forward strand.
TCAATGAACATGCATAAGTTCTCACAAGCCCATGTCAAGTGTAAGAATAAGTTAGTAAACATGCTAAGCCTACAAGAGTACATCTTTGAGACAAAACTCGGGATCTTATACGCAAAAATAAGCAAACACTCACAATTCACAAAAGAATATTCACTCACAAGAACAAGGGTAAGTGTATCACTCAATTCCAACAAAATCATAAACATGCTTGACATTTGGTATCAATCTAACTCTTAACACAACATACATCAATGACGATAATCAAAAGGTCTTTAATTGGGTTGTAACGGGGCTAGGGACAAGGTATGTCAAATAAGCCAATATAGGTGAAGTGTCAAAAAACTAGTAAGTACCATAATAAATCATACACAACACCCTATTTTCCCCCCACATAATTTTTACTAAAACAAACACTCGACTAGTCGACTGAAATAGGATCGCAACAAACACAAACATGCTCTCATAATATTTTTTTTCATATTTTTTCTTTTTTTTCTCTTTTTTTTTCTTTTTTTTTTCCAAGAGCTAGGTAAAACAATAATATAACAATAAAAATGATCCCATGAATTTATTACATATGTCGACTATCAAGTAACAACAAACCCAATTTCAATATTTCCACAAAAAGTATGACCAACAATAAACCCCTCCTTGCACACCTTATTACTCCCTTAAGCACTCTACTAGCCTTTGACAATATGGGTTCAAATTAATGTAAGGCCAATACAAGAAAAAGGTCTAGGCAAGTAATGTGGTATGTCACCGAAAAAATAGGATTAAGCTCAACGGGTTAACTAATTGATCATGTAAATATGGTGTGGTAATATGGGAAAATATGTGGTTATTCCTACATGCCTTTATCATTTTAATCGTCAAATAATGTCATGCGTTTCAAGAAAGACCTCAAACAACTGCTAGCAATGCGAACAATCCGTGGACACTCAAGCAAACGAATAAATTGCAAATATGCAATATGGCTCAAAAACTCACTTGGTGGAAAAACATACTCAATCCCAAGCAAAAAATCTCTCTAACGCACCTACTTGTATTCAAAGCATGCAAACTAAGTCATCTTGCACATATTCATGTCCTTCTAATTACTTACAACATTCAATAAGTCTACTAGCTTCAACTTACTAGTGTATGTGTGTGCACAAGAACAAAGCATATCACTTCTCAATCAAAAGCGTCAACAACACAAAATTCCTATCAAGCATTGGTGCAAATGCAACTATTATGAACTCACATGGTATACAAAAATAAAAAACAGAATGTCCTATATGAAACAAACGTAGATAACACAAACATAAATGCATAATTTACTACTACTAATATGCAAAGCATGAAATCCTACATGAACACATAATACAATAACAACTACTAATCCCTCAAACCACCCCCAAACTTAAAATATTCAATGCCCTCATTGAATAGAAATAAATACAAGGGATAGCAGAACATACCTGCAATGCGCCTTACACCACCTCATCCACGCTTAGAAGCCAAAAGAATCAATACCCAACTCACAAGAAGCTCCACCAATAATTACCAAGCAATATCACACCACAAATAGCCCAAATTCCAAGAATAATACAAAATCCCAATTTACAAGAACACAAATTCGTAATAAAAATAAAATTAGAGAAAAAGATTTACCCAATACGAATCAAAGAGGTGAACTTGCAATTAATTCCTCTTTAGAATTGAATTTTTAAAGAAGTAGAAAAGGAATTGGATTTGTATGTATAGGTGGGTATATATATTTTTGGGGAAAAAAAAAATAATAATAATAAAAATAAAAAAAAATAAAAATAAGAATAAATAAAATAAATAAAATAAAATATGAAATAGGATATGGATTGGGAATAATTTGGAATTAATATGGGGCTAGAATTAGGATTTTAGGTGGAGAAAATAATTAGAAAAGGGGTTGGAATTGAATTTAATATAAAAACACGTTAACACACGTCTTTACTAAACTAGTACTCCCTCTGTCCCTCCCATTTCTTTACATTTCTTTTTCACTACTCGACACGCATTTTAAGGCACCTAAAAAGTATAGTTACATAATTTATTTTTTAAATTTTCTTTTTTTGTATAAAAATAGAACAATTCTATTTTTATACAAAAAAAGAAAATTTAAAAAATAAGTTATGAAACTATCCGCAAATTGTACCTTCAAATCCGTGCCAGAATTACGTCCCCCAAGGTAAAGAACCAAGGGGGACAGAGGGAGTACATGTTTTCACTTACCTGTTACAATTTGGCGCATGAGGCGTGGAGTTAGCGCTTCACGCGCGAGAACTGGCTGGAACGCTGGCGCAGGTGCGCTGCTGGGCGCATGACGCGCGGGCGGTTCCTGTTCAGACTATTTTTTTTTTTTTTTTTTTAATATCATACTTCTACAAATCAATTTTATTCCTGAAACACTTCACACAAAATTCATCAAGACACCTTGCGGGAGTAAAAAAATTGAAATAAAAAATATCTAAGCTAAAAAAAACTCATGGGTTGCCTCCCAAGAAGCGCATTTGTTTAACGTCGTTAGCCCGACGCCTGTTGACAATTATCTTGGCGAAAAAGCATATAGATGTACATATCTCCTAATTTGAATTAATCTAATAATGTGAGCACCAATTAGATAACCAAGAAGATACATAAATTGGCATGTGAGACTCAAGTGATGTTCACAAAATTTCGGGATGTGAAAATATTTAACAAAATCCGCATCAAAACATTTATGACTACTTTTCACAAATCCCTCCCAAATCGGGTTTACAACAGGCATATACACATTCTCAATCTTAGCATTCTTCAAGTCAAGCGTATCCAAATTCGGTTCTATCTCATCTACCACAGTGGGAATCACAATATCCTTATTCAAATTTATATCTACCACAACCATACTATCATCCTCATCAAATAGCATGCAAATAGAGTCATCTAAGAAATCAACATCATTATTATCAAAAGAGTTTTCACACGAGTTAATTTCTTGAGAAGCATATGGGTCAATAAGAGCGAGACTTTCAAAATCATCAAAAATTAGCTCACTATTACTAACCTCGTTTGGTGACTCTTTGAACTCCTTACCACTCCACAAAGTTGCATCATCAAATTGACTCATTGGTATTTTCTCCAATTGAGAGCGCCTCTCAACGAATTCAGTTACCTCTTGAGCTAGTTGAGCAATTGAGTTTTCAATCAACTTACCTTGAACTTTCAACTCATTAAGACTTGTCTCAACCTCTTCATTCTTGCTCAGCTGTGCAACAACAACTCCTTCCAACAGACTTTCAAAGTTGGATTTTTGTGGTGGCTGAGAGTAGTTGATTTGAGGTGGTTGAGCTTGGCATGGACTAACTGATATCTCTTCAAATTGAGCATTAAATTGTTGGTTTGGAGCAGATAAAGAGAGATAAGTTTCCAAGGCAGTTTCCAAGCTAGACTTTTCTGGTTGAGGTGGATTGTTTTGGTAGGAAAAATTAGAATAATTTTCCCAACTAGAATTGTAAGTTTCGGAATAAGGATTATATTGTTGTGGCTGGTGAGGGTTGTAATGGGCATTGTAATGAAAATTATTATCCCAATATTGTGCTTGATTTTGGTAGTAAGGGGTATTATATTGGCAAAAATTTTGAGTGTGTCCCTGTATACCGCAAACATCACATGTAGCAACCAAATAAGAATTTCTTGACTCTACTTCATCGATCTTTTCAGATAATGCCTGCATAGTCTCAATCAATGCCTCCATGCTTTCTTCTTGCTCCTCTCTTTACTCGCTTAATTTCTTGTTATAGGAATCTGAAAATCAATTTTACAAGAGGCAAGAAAAACCACAAGCAAAGATCAAACAGAACAAGAATAATAGCCGAAGCAACACAACTAAACAACTTGGCCAAACTAACTCAAAAATTTACTAATCTAACACCGCTTTGTCCCCGGCAGCGGCGCCAAAAATTTGACAAGGCTGTCGCGTGCCTATCAAATAATAATATCTAACAAATCCTTCTAACTATGTAGCAGGGTAAGTCAGAGTCGATCCCACAGAGACAAACGTGTCAATCACCAGTTGTTCTCGATTCAATTCAGCCAAGCAAGTAACACAATAAAATATCAAAGATTATTATACTAATTTTATACTAATGCAATTAATCAATTAACTAAAACATCCAGAATTAAGTGTCCCCACTAGCATGAATTAATGCAATCGTGAATTCCCTCCCCAATCAATCGTATAATACTCAAAAGGAAAGATGCGCCCTATAAATTACCAATAACCTCTCTCGAGTATTAATGGCTTCTCTAAAATACAATCAAGCCTATTCTCATGGTATCATGCAATTTAGAGACATTAATCACAGCATCCTAACTTCCTAACAATCCGTTCTACCTATTCTCATGGAGAAGTTCATGTCCTCATTGGATAAATCACAACCATCTAAATCCAACTCTCGTTGATAAATAGACAATGGTTCAAACAATAAACATAATCACGTCTGATTTGTAATTGCTAATTAAAACAACTCAATAAGCAAGAGCAATTAAACAATCAAATTGGGGGAATTGGGAAATTCACACATCAATCATAACTAGGGTTCTACTTAACCCTAGATTAATTATCTACTCATACATAATTAAACTAATAAAGCAAGAGATATAATATGAACACATAATATTATAAAGAATAGAGAAAAACCTTCAATCTCCAAAGAAAAGTGAATAGCTATCTCCAATCTCTCTATACTAGAATATACAAGTTATGTACAATAATTTTTTCTCTCCAAAAACTATATCTAGATGTGTTTATATAGGCTCTAAAAGTCTTGCCCAGCAAGAAAATACCAAAACAGAATTATAATAGAATTTCTGCAAAATACGTTTCCTAAACTGAATCTGTTTTTTAAGGAAAATTCGTATCTGCTTTTCTTCTGTTTTTCCGAACCTTTCCAGTTGTGCTTGGACGTCTGGGCCTCTTTAGAATGATAGAGAATCTCGTTATCTTCGCGTGGACTGCTTATGGGCCTCAAACGGACTTCTAGAACTCAAGATATGGCCAAAACAGTGTAGACTGCGCAACCCTTCTCAGAAATCCGAATTTTAATCAATTAATTCTCCAAAAATAATGGAAACATCCACCATAATCAACATTCTTGTAAACCTGCACAACTAAGCAAAACACATCAAAACTACAAGAAACTTGAGTCCAAGACAATCAATTTAAGCCGATTTAGAATGCTCCAAGTAGATATAAAATCCACTTATCAAAGGACGATCAAAGTAGTAACAGATCAGCCGTTGAAGAAAATCTTGCAAAGGCCAGAAGCATCAGGCAGAGTAGTTGCTTGGGCGATTGAGCTGGGGGAGCACGATTTGGAGTATACGCCAAGGACCTCGATCAAAGCCCAAGCACTAGCGGATTTCATGGTAGAATGCTCTTTCTCAGGACCGAATGACTTGGCTCCCGAAGAGCAGCTAATTCAGGCACCAGGAAAATGGAAGTTGTTTGTGGATAGGTCAGTCGCCAAGGAAAAGTGTGGGGCAGGTTTAATTCTGACAAGCCCAGAAGGATTTGAAAGCTGTCAAGCTATTAGGTTCACTTTCCCGTTGACGAACAATGAAGCCGAATACGAAGCGCTTTTGGCAAGATTAGACTTGGCAAAAAATCTGGAAGTAAAGCACCTCAGGGCGTTCAGTGATTCGATGTTGGTGGTAAAACAATTCTCAGGGGAGTATGAGCAAAAAGATCCCAGAACGAAGGCCTACGCCCTTAAGGTACGTGAGCAATCTTTGATGTTTGAATCTTTTGAATTAACTCAAGTAGCTAGAGAGAACAACAGTCGGGAAGATGCTCTTTCAAGGCTAGCTTCGGCAGAAACCCAGAACCTGAATGGGTCCATCTATCTGACCGAAGCAAAGACACCTTCGATAGACAAGAAATAGTGTATGGAAATTCACCAAGGGGTCAATTGGATGACTCCCATCAGGGCACTCTTGGAGAAGGGTACCCTACCACTTGACCGAAGGGAAGCACAGAAGGTGAAGTATCGGTCGGGGAATTATACTCTGGTCGGGGGGCCGTTTGTTCAGACGATCGGCAAGTCAGCCATTGCTTAGGTGTTTAGACAAAGATGAACAGCAGCTAGCCCTCGAGACTGTTCACGAGGGAATTTGCGGAGAATATTTGGCAGAAAGATCTTTATCCTTCAAGATCCTCAGGCAAGGGTTTTTCTGGCCGAAGATGAAGGAAGATGCATCTGAATATGCCAAGAAGTGCAGACAGTGCCAGCTATTCAGCACTTTACCGAAGCAACCACCCGAAGAGATGTCTTCAGTCCTTAGCCCGATTCCATTTGCTATGTGGGCGGTTGACATCGTTGGGATCTTACCTACCAGTACTTAACAAGTAAAGTATTGCATTGTGGCGATCGACTATATGACCAAGTGGATAGAAGCCAGACCACTTTCAGTGATTACCGAAGAAGCAACAAAGAAGTTCATGTTAGAGCAAGTGATCTTAAGGTTTGGCATTCCCATGGTATGTGTATCAGACAATGGAACTCAGTTCATTGGAAGTAAGTTCAGAAAGTTTCTAGCTCAGTTCGGAATCAGACAGAAGCTCAGCTCAGTCGGACATCCCCAAGGAAACGGGGCGATCGAAGCGGCCAACAAAATTATCTTCGATGGGATTAAGAAGAGGCTAGGAGAAGCCAAGGGTCTTTGGGCCGAAGAGTTACCTTGGGTCCTTTGGACCTACCGAACCACCGCAAGATCTTCAACCGGGGAAACGCCCTTCAAACTGGCCTTTGGAACAGACGCCCTTCTACCTGTCGAGGTCGGCTTAGAGTCTTACCGAACACAGGTGTTTAACGTGGAAACGAACGAGTTCGGACTCCGGGAGAATGTGGATTTACTGGAGGAAGAAAGGGAGGAAGCCCACCAAAGAAACTTAAGGTACCAGCTGCAGGCAACACAGTACTACGATTTGGGAGTGAAGAAGAGATCTTTCCAAGTCGGAGACTTAGTGCTTCGGGAGTTAGCCACCTCCATGCCAGCTAAACAAGGGAAACTTATGCCCAATTGGGAAGGCCCATACGTGGTGATTGAAGTGGTTCGGCCGGGCACCTACAAATTGGTTCATTCGGACGACAGCCCAGTCAAGAACACTTGGCACGCCGCTCGCCTTCGCCGTTTTTACCAGTAAGCTTACTGGACACATTTTACCGCTTTTAATTCAGTACTTTGTTTTATTCCAGTTTATTCTGAATTCCCTAAGCTAGCATCAATCTGTAATCAAATCTATGTAAGAATTGCATGATGAATGAAAGATTATTTGCTCCACCTTTTATCTGTTGTTATTAAGCTAAGTACATTCATAGCCAAAAGGTTAAGTACACAATATTAAGCTTAACGGACCCATGTTTGGGGCCGACCGAATAAAACATGTGCCCCCTAACTTATTTTTAGTGTTCAAGTACATTATGATTAAAGCTACAAATACTTGACGAATCCAAATTTGGGGCCGACCGAATAAAATTTGGACCCTTACAAAAATGTCCTTGTATTTAATTTGCTTTGACATTAATTAAGGTCGAGAGGAAATATTTTTCAGACGACCGAATGGGACCTTAATCATTTACAAAACCCCTTAAATACTGGGGGGCAGCTAGGTTACGACAAAAAATGCACATACATGCTAGGCCGAAGCCGAAGATGCATAAAAACATAAGTAATTATGCTAAGGCAAAATGAAGCCGAAGACACATAAAAATAAGCAGATAATCATGCTAGGGCAAATAAAAGCCGAAGATGCATGAACATAAATAGAAGCTATGTTAAGGCCGAAGCCGACGACGCATAAATAAAAATAATTATGCTAAGGCAAAATTTAAACGACCCAAAGGCGAAAATATTAAGCCCGAAGGCAGAATAAAATATTACAAGCCCGAAGGCATAAATTAAAGGCCCGAAGGCAAAGTTAAATATTACAAGCCCGAAGGCCAACAAAATAAGATTAAATTCAAGGAAACTACTCGGAGAGAGGCTCATCTTCACCCGAAGAAACTACCAGAGGCTCATCAGACGCTATCTTGCCAACTAGATCGGTCATACCCAACACGGCATCAATCATCTGAGTATGATCGAAACCGAGAGAGTGTGCCTTCACCAGGGCAGCGTCATACCCCATCTGATTAGGGATGGCAGAAAAACCCGACCCGATGGATACCCGACCCGATCCGATCCGTTTGGATCTACCCGAACCCGATTTTTTGGATTTGGATTTGGATTTGGATCTTATTTTTGGACCCGAAAAAGTTTGGATCTGGATTTGGATCTCAGGGGATCCGATCCGAGACCCGACCCGAAACCCGAAACCCGATCCAGACCCGATCCGGACCCGAAACCCGATAAAAACCCGATATATATATATTTTTTTTGAAAAATCCTATATAAATATATGGTCCCAATAATATTATAAATTAATAAGTTGTATTCATGCTAACTATTTTTGTGATGATATTACCTAATTTTCTAACAATTTGATTTTTTCCTCTTTTTTAAGTAGTTTGTAGAGAATTACTTGATAAATTAAATAAAATTAGAAAAAAAATCAAAATTTGATTTGAAAATTCATACACAACCAAGTAGTCGTACTAACTAATTTTGTGAAGAATTTTACTTACTTCCACTAATTTTCTAATTAATTTTTTAATTATTTGATTTTCCATTTATTTTTAAGTAGTTTGTAAATTAAATAAAAAAAATTAAATTAAATTTGGGAAAAAGTATGAATTTGGATAAAAATTCATATACACTTAATTAGTCATACTCACTATGAACACTACAAAACAACTATAATTTGTAGTAGTAGTAGTAGTAGTAGTAGTAATAGTACGGACGTTAGAAATTTTAAGTTTAGTGGTTGACTAGGGTTTAGGGTTTCTAGGGTTTCAATTTTTGAATTTTTTAAAAATATTTCTAAACGATCCAACCGTACGGATGTTAAGATCCATATTTTTCAATGTCATTGGCAAAATTTCAAAAAAAAAATTATTTGATTTTGTAATTTAACGGTCAACGACTCAACTAGTACTTTAACCAGTATCCCGGAACAAGGTTTCGTCCCTGATTCGTGTTTCGATTTGTTTCAAAATATTTATGGATGATCCAACCGTACGGATGTTAAGATCTATCCTTTTTAATGTTATTGCCAAAATTTCAGAAAAAAATAAATTTTCTGATTAGGTTAATTTAACGGTCAAATAGTACTTTGACTAGTACCCATTAATTGAAAATTAAATGAATTAATTATTAATTTGAAAATTCAAAAATATAAGTTATATATATATAATATGTATTATATATATATATATATATATATATATATATATATATATATATAATATGTTTATTACATTATTTATAAGGTATAAATTATTAAAAGTGTTTAATACAAAAGTAAAAAGATTAGAGTTTAATAATTAGAAAAATGAAAATAGATGGGCCTAAACAATAAAAACCCCTAAAAGCCCAAACTCTCACCCCAACCCTAATCTCCCAATATAAAACCTCTCATCAGTCATCTCCCCTCACTCCCTCATTCTTCACCGCCGCTCCCAAAATGCAGATCCAAGACAAAAAAGGAATCCCTCCAGACCAACAACGTCTCATCTTCGCCGGCAAACAGCTCGAAGACGGCCGCACCCTAGCCGACTACAACATCCAGAAAGAGTCCACTCTCCACCTCGTCCTTCGCTTATGTGGCGGCTGCAAGAAGCGCAAGAAGAAGTCCTACAACAAGCCCAAGAAGATTAAGCACTGCATAAGCATAAGAAGGTGAAGCTTGGTGTGCTTCAGTTTTATAAAGTTTCATCCTTATTGTCACTATCTGTTCATAGATTCGCATTTTTGTTTGTTAATTACTACCTGGTTTGTTTAATTGATTGAATACTTGTTTATTGATTTCTGTTTAATTTAGTTCAGATGTGACTGATTGCAGCTCCTCCTAGTCCTGGCACCTGGCAACAATGCAGATTTGCGCAAAAATTTCAACATGTTGAAAAAACTTCGTAATTTATGTATCATATTATCATGGACTATTGTAATCAAACTTCGTCGTTTATGTATTCTTGGGCATTAGATTCGTCGTTTATGTATTCATGGACTATTAGCTTTTTGTAAACTTTTTATGATTTTATCAACTGTTTTTTTCATTGTATGGTGAGTTTAAAGTAATTCGGGTCTCGGGTCTCGGACCTCGGGTAAAATCCAATATAATTTCGGGTTTCGGGTAAAATCCTATCCGATCCGAAATCCGTTGGATCGGATTTGGATCTCAAATTTCGGGTTTTTTTCGGGTTCGGGTCGGGTTCGGGTCTTGTCAAAAAAATCGGGTTTGGATTTGGATATTGAAAAATCCGGTCCGATCCGACCCGTTGCCATTCCTACATCTGATAACACCTCTCTTCGGTCAGTTCCAGCTTTTTTTGGGTCTTCCGGATGATCTTCCTGAAGGCCTTGAGCTGCTGGTTTTGCCACTCAACATGCTTCTTCAGAGCGTCCATCTCCTCCAGCTTCTCCTTCAGACCCTCATTCTCGGCCTTCAGGGAGTTAGCCTGACCGGTGGCTCTCTCTAGATCGTGGGTGGCATTACGGAGCTCCTCTTCAGCCTTGACCACCCGAATTTCTAGTTGGTCGGCCGTCTTCAGTTTGGTCTGGATCCCCTCCATCCGTTCGGCAACAACAGCCGACCAAGAGACACCCTGGAAACAAAAATGGGAAAGAATTAAATGTTGAAGACGAGTAAAACGGACAAATACCAAAGAGAAAAAAGCTTACCATAGAGAGCAAAGCCAACATTTCCGTACAAGCCTCAAGGTCGTTCACCTTGGCGAACGTTGGCCTATCGGCTGGTAGAATGAGACCCCGGCAGAGATCGGGACCCACGATGGTAGACAACTGCGGAGCAGGGACGATGATTTGATCGGTCTCAATAACTCCCCAAGGGGGAGAGTATACTTTTAGACCAGAATCTCCCGATCGGCCTCTCTTTCGGGAGTCGGTCGAGGTGATCAGGTCTGCATCGTTCGTCCTCAGATCACGAGGAGGAGAAGAAACAGGCGGAGTTTCAATCGTCTCTCTCTCTCATCGGGAACCGATCTCCCATCCCCATCGGCCGGTTGAGCAGCAGCCTCGGCTTCAGCCATAGCAGCTATAGCAAGTTGAGCCGCCTTCCTGCGTTTGCGCTCGATAATCTCCTGAAGAGAAGACACTGCACGAAAGAACAGAAGGTTAAAATATTTACAGCAGAAGATAAAATGCAGTACTTAAAGGCTGAAAACAAATATGTTATGACAAGTCAAAGATGGATGTTACCACTACCCCAAAGGGCGACCAGCCAGTCATTCTTTCTACCGTCCGATAGGGGAACCTTGTCCATCTCAAGCTCGCAGAGCAGACGGTAATCATGTTTGTCCGCCTGCAGTAGGTCGGGATACTTCAACCTGGACGGATCGAGATCATGCCATCGACCGTATTTCTCCATCTTCGGCCCCGAGATAAAAGTCCACTTCTCATGAGCCCCTTTGTTGCTGGAGTTCGTTTGAGCCCAGTCGGCCCTACCGGTTCGACGGGCTATGGTATAATAGCTGTTGCTCTTTGTGTTCCTTCAGAGCTCATAATGATGCCAGAACAAGGTCGTCTAATTGGAGTCATCTCCTTGACCAGGCACCGAGCTTGGAAGGCGTTGATGTGGAAGAAGCTGTTCGGATCCAACTGCCCTATAGCTATCCCCAGTTGCTTCAGTATCTTCTTCAGAATCGGCAACATCGGCAACCGAAAGCCGCATTTGAACGCCATTTCGGATATACCAGTCGCCACACTTCCTCCGCAGTGAGGTGGAATCTCGGGGTTGTGCCAGATGCGGTCCTTCTTCCGTGGTGCGAAGAAGTACCAAACATTTCTCTCCACTAAGTATTTGGAATGGAAACCTTCGATGTGTTCTTCGGTCAGCTGCGACCGATGATTAGTGGCTGGATACAGTTTGGCGTCACTGAAGGGCGAAACCTCCGAAGGACCAGCACCTTCGGTCGACCGATCCATGTCCCTGCATTCGGAAATGAAGAGACATTAGCCTTGTACTCGGACAAAAAAGAAGAAAACAAGAGGGGGAAAGGCCGAGTACAGTAGGCCGGGATCGGCCGGGGGTAACCTAAAGCCCAGGGCGAATGGAATTACGGATAACCTAAAGGCCAGCAGGGACCGGGACAGACCGAAAAGGGTTTTTGAGTTTCAAAGATCTCGAAGGATGCTCTTACCAAAACCATTTCCAATCAAATCCTGAGATCCAAGGAAAAGAGACATACAAGGATAGGATAATGAAATTATATGCACAAAACATCCTAAGCACACGCATATTTTGTCTAAAGGGCACAGGTTATTCTACGCATATATACACAGATACATACATGATATGCAGGTTTATAATGGTAAAGAAGCAAAGAAGAAAATGGTACTTACTGATTCGAAGATTTCTGATGAGACTGTGTTCTTGAGGATAGACCGCTTGAATGTAAACGTCGACCGGAATCGGAGAATTGAAGGTAACCGGTGAAGAAACGACGGTTCCAATTGTTGCCAAGATGCTTTTGTGAAGAAATTTCTTGCTCCAAATGTTTAAGAAATGGTTTGCGCGTAAAGTGAAAAAGAAAGAGATTATGAGTTTAAGTAAAGGAGGTGTGACGTTTAGACAGAGCCGTTTCGAATTCAACGGTTGAGATCCTTGCGCAAATATCGAGAACAGACAGCTGTCAATCATAAAAGGATACGACTCCCTAGGAGACGTCTCGACCTTGTCCATCGCCCTCCTTATCTGAATGAGACGTCCGAAGAGTGAATTCCGAAGATGGGCCCAGGCTTTGGCCTCCGTCCTGAGGATAAATCCGAACGAAGCCCAGGGACATGTTAGAGGCCCATCACCTTTGTGGGCCGAACCGAAGATCCATAGGCAGATTATCGGCCCAGCCGAACGAAGCCCACTGACATTCGGTCCAGTAAGCAACAACGGCTATGTGGTTATGGAATCCCCATAACGTGGGACACAACACCCCACGTTGCCCACTCTTCGGTAACTGCCCAAGGAGAAGAGAATATGTTTTGGTCAGGTTTGAATTATCATTGATACACAATTTTACACACAACACAAACACTCTGCGTTCTAATTATCTTACCAAAAAACCGACTAACTTATTCTCACACCGGAGGTGAATCGGGGGGCCAAACCCTCGCATTCTTCTTATTTGCAGGTCCGACCGAACCAAGGTCGGGCAGAAATCCAGTCGTAACAATCTGTTAAATATATATGAGTATAAGATCCTTGAAAGGGTCTTCCCCAACACCTTAAGGTTTTGGGTGAAACGGTTTCTAACATGGTATCAGAGCTCTGGTGTTTGTGGAGGTCTTAAGTTCGAACCCTACCACCCCCAATATTCTCAATTTAATTTGGCACTAAGGAATTGCTCCAAAAATGGGCTCCTAGTGACCACTCTTACCCCATAGTGGGCTCTTACCCCATAGTGGGCTTGCGAGTGAGGGAAATGTTAAATATATATGAGTATAAGATTCTTGATAGGACCTTCCCCAATACCTTAAGGTTTTGGGTGAAACGGTTTCTAACAGTCTCATTCATTTTTTTACATTATCTATAAAAAATGCAACACAATTTCCTTTCTTTCATTAAAAATAATATAAATTTGTGCTTTAAAATTTTCTTTATTATATTCAATACATTTATAATTAAACACTCTACGAATATTTAACATAGCACACACAAAATATAATACTAAAGATCCTGCATATTGAGCACGATGAAATATTTAAAATAAATACTCATTTATAAAATATATAAATCTAAATATTTAAAAGAAAAAGACCCCGCGTATTACACCAGTCCACAAATTTCATTTTGCTTTGTACAAATTTCCTGGCAAAGGGAACAACAAAATCGGAAGGATATATACGATGCGCAAAGCTGGTCGGATGGGCCTTGTGTTTGTGCTTTTTTTACCCTCGCTATCAAATCTTTCCATCACGACTAACACGATTCCAATCACTATAGCTTCATTCACTAGAAAAACTTATTCGATTATTTCAATTTTTCATTTAGATTTTTCACTAAATCTAACTAACTAGTACTGTAATACCTAATTCTTGTCGTTTGTGCAGCTACCATGTATTTTACAATATAGAATTAAATTAAGAAAGGAAAATGTTTGATAATTTAAAATTTTATAATGTATCATCAAACACATACGGAGTACTCCCTCTGTCCATTTCATTTCTTTACACTTTCTATTTTGGGCCGTCCATTCCATTTCTTTACATTACTAAAAATAGTAACTTTTAACAATAAAATACATTATTACATCCACTACCTCACTCCACCTTTTCAACCCTTTACACTATTACACCCACTACTTCACTTATTTTAACAATAAAATTACTATTACACCACTACTACATTTATTTTAACAATATTACATCCACTATCTTGATTTCCGTGCAAAAAGCAAACATAAAGAAATCAAAAAAACGGAGGGAGGACTATTTTACATTCCTCGTGGGAAAAGAAAAGAGACGCACTAAGACTTAAAAAAGTGTAGTGAGTTTTCAGTTTTGCACGTGCATTAGAGTATCTTCAATAGTGTTGTTCAAAACGGTTGGCTAAAATGATATAAAATATTGATTAAGTAAAATTTGCAGAATTTGTAAGACATTATATTCCAATGAAATTGGTTATTACACTACACCATAAAAGGCCTACCACCACATATAAAACCTATGTTGCCTTTGTATATGTTGCCTTTGCCATGCATGTTTTTGGCTATTACAACATTTTCATTTTAATGTTGTCTTAGGTAGCAAAAATATGTTGGCATAAAATAAAAGTGTTTGCATGTTGCCGTAGGTATGAAATTGTGTTGCCTTAATTTTGCAATGAACAAAATTTTATATTTTCTACTAAAAATAAAAATTTTAACCTTTTTTTTCATGAAAATTATTTTTTGGATAAAAATAATAAAATTATTTTTTATAAAAATCTAGAATATTCCATTAGAGAGTGAATATTTCACTAAAAATGTTAAAACATTTTAAGATGTGTAATTTTATTTTTATAATTATTAAATATTAAAAATAAAATAAAATAATTTCTTTTCCAAACATATTTTAATACATCAAGAAATAAAAAAATGTTTTCGTATATATATTTTTTTAAATATATAAAATAAATCATTTAATAACAAAAAAGAATTAAATATATAATGAACAAATAAATTAATAAAATAAAATGTGGCAAAAAAATTAATAATTCTGGGGCTAAAAATTGGTGAGCGGCAAAAATACCGCCCAACCAAATTTTAGACCGCTAAAACATTCTTGACTTTCCCTTTTCATTTTCAGACACACACTCCCCTCCACGGTCTTCTCTCTCCGCTCCACGGTCTCCTCTCTCCGCTCTCTGGCTCAATACTCACACACACTCGATACTCACATTCTCTCTTTCCTTTCTTTCTCTCCTTTCTCACATTCTCTATTAGTCTAATTCTCTGTTACTCACACTCGATACACACACATGCAGCTCTCAATTGGTTCAATTGGTTCAATTTGTTTAGTTTAGGGATTTAATTCACTAATTTGGGGCTCTATTTATTTTTCTCAGATTTAATTTAGAGTTAGGGCTTGAAATGGTTCGGTCCATTTTGGGGCTTTGAAATTAGGGTTTCAGTGTGTTCGATTTGGGGCTTCCACTTTAAGGTATTTACACTTTATTTATGGATTGTGATATGTTTCTATTTTCTCGTTGTAATATGTTATTTATTATTATGTTTTGTGAGTAGTTGTTTATGTTCCTGTTCTTGTATTTGTATCTATGATATTATTTTTATTCATTGTCTCTTCTTCCTTCATACGAATTTATATATATTAACCTACTGATATGCGAAGTATGAAGTGGATTTTTTTTAAATATGTTTTCGTGTATTTAGATTGTTGTTGATGGTTGATGGTTGATGTGTAGGATAAGCACTGAATAAATCCAAGCTTCGCCCCGTATATTGATGTGAAGAGACAGAGTGGATTTTAATTTTTAATTCCATGTGAATTTTAGTGTTTATATTGTATTAAGTTATAGTTGGAATGTGGATATTTAAGCTTGTGTTAGTGTTCCAGTAGGAACCATGGGCAAAAAAAGTTGCAAGTTAGTGGGACTTCATTGTCAATATTGGCAAGATTTGGTTGAGACAATGCCACACTATATATAAGCAAAATATTTAGAGAGTGCAAATTACAAGACTTTACAGATCTGGGTACATATAGAGAGTAACTCGTAGTTGCTTGCCCTTTATATTAGACACAAAGCAAGAAAAGTTACAAACTGAAAGCTGTCTTATCTATTATCATAAAAATAAGCTGAAGTTCATTAGGAATGCATGTTTGTGTTATTATTATTGTTTTTTTTATTTTCTTTAAGATGAACGTGGAATTGACAAACTTTTTCCTCTAGTCTTGTAGTTTTATTTATGATTTATATAAACTTTATCTTTCTTGTCTGTATGCTCAGTCTTGATGCAGATCCAATTTGATTAATTTTCTGTTTGTAATTGTTGGGTCATTGATGTTCTACTTCTATTATTGTTTTCTCATCATTTGTGTAAGTATCTTGTAGGTGCATGTCAAACATGCTGTTAAGTGCTGTCAGAACTTACTTTCTGTTAATTTATATAATTTGAATCCCTCAGCGCCTGCAAAGTTCCTTGAACTTTACATAGAGTAAGGAGGTCAACTGAAGAACACGTTCGAGTAAGGAGTGCAAAGTTCCTTGAATTCTTTGTAGACTCGAAAGATAGGTGATCTCTGCCACGTCTAAGATGGTGAATGTAATCAGGGTTTACACTGTTAGTACTAAAAAAGAAACTGTAAAGGAATTGACTCTTTTATGTCTTCTCCTCCTACCTTCATATTTATGGGTTTTAATTTTTTTATTGTTTATTTCAAATATTAAAAGTTGACTTATATATCTCGTAAATTATAGGTATTCTGTTACCAATAATCCTTCTTGCTCTCTATTTGGGCTTCAACAAAGATTTAGGTTTTGGCCATCTTGGTACTCTCAGTTCTTTAACTTACTATTGCTGGTGATCAAACCTCCGAGAATTACATAATTTCTGTTCTAAACCCTTCTATCAAGCTCTTGTTTGTTGAAATGGGCGTCGACTATGATCAACATGGGTATGTATATATGTATAAATTACTATGTGTATGTTTTCTTTAATCTTTTTATTTAAAGATTAAAACTTTTCTTGATTTGAATTAATGGGCTGTGCTGATGTACAGGCAAGATGTCACTAAAGCAGCTATGAGGGCTTGTAGAGATGCTATTGCTTCCAACTCTATCCCTGCTTTTTGAAGAGGTTTTTCGATTATCTATCACTGCTTATGCCAAAATTTTATTTTTGCTCGAGTTTACTTAAGATTAACTAGTTTTTGCCTTTGATTTAGGTAATGTAGTCTATCGTAGTTGTTATATTATCGCATTCTATGTTAAGGGTGTATCTATTCAATAGAGCGTCTAAGGTGCATTGGATATGTGTGCTCCAGTTTTTGAAGAAAGTAGGCATTAGTAGATTTTTGGATCAAAATGTGTGAGTTAGATAGGTTGCATTTAGGAAAATGAATATGTATGCGTGTTAATAACAACAGATAATTGTAGACATGTGTCTTCAGACTTGGAAAAAACTTACAGGGCAATCCTAGATGAGTCCCTTGCATATCTTCTAATATTAGCCAATACAGTAAGGAGAACTATCTAGGGGAGAAGTAGACATCCTAAAAAATATGCATAATGAAATTCGAACATCTGTCAAGTTTCATGTGTTTTATGGATATTTTCTGTATAAACTGAGAAGAGAAACTTCATTTATAAGATTTCTATTTAATAATCTATAATGTTTTAGCTTTTATTCTTATCTATGTACTCTAGCTTATGCGATTTTTTTGTTTTTGTCAATATAGGTTCTGTACCTGGAGTTTCATCTGATCAGATGAAGCTACAAATCAAATTAGGAGTTCCTCGACCTCTGCACTCCTTACTCGATTCAAGGAGGTTAACTAAAGAACACGTTCGAGTAAGTCTTGATTTAATTTGTAAGCTTTATTTGTCAATTAAATTTTATTTTTTGATATTAAATCTATTCATATTTAGAATTATAATTTGATGCCACATGAGAACATCGTATTTTATTTTAGGGGTTTACTGAACCATCATCAGATAATCTTCTCCCAGATTTGCCTGTTGCGGTGAAAGTGTTCACTCTGGTTCTTGATTTAAGCGAGACACTAATATATTCTGATTGGAAGGTAAATTATGATATTTGTTCAGCCATTGATCATCGTCTGTTTTGTCTAAGTACAATGTACTTTATTTTTTGGTACCATCTTATTTGTTCATTATATATCTTAATTTGTCCGCAGCTTGAGAGAGGCTGGAGAACATTCAAACGACCAGATGTTGATGCCTTTTTGGAACACCTATCCCAATTTTATGAAATTGTGTTATACACTGATCAGCTCCTGTGGTATGTTGATTGCCACGTAACAAAAAATTTGTTTGTGGCATTTCCTGGATTTTAATATCACTGACAGTATCCTGCCTCCTCCGACATGTGCAGTATGTAGAATCAGTTGTTGAGAGATTAGATCTGAAGCACTGTATAACATACAGGTTATTAAGGGCTGCAACTAAAATATAAAGATCAGAAGCATTATAGAGTAAGTACAATTCTTACATATCTTATAGAGTAAGTATAATTTGAAATGATTGGGTTAAAATGTTAAATACATACATAGATGTTCAGATAAGCCAAATTCTAAGAGAATATTATTATTTAATCTCTAAGACTGAGCTAGATAGCATAACTAAAGCTTTAAACATGGCCCCTTCTTAAACTTGGACTTGCATCTCCTCCTGTTGTGGGCACTTGCATTTTGACGCTCATGGATTTACGTACAATTTCACTCACTTGAAGAATGTAATTGCTTCTCTACATATGATGAGAAAGTTTATTTTATTGCGTCAAGTTCGATTTATCGAACTATTCTCGTCGGCAATTCTATGTGCGCAACACATAAAAATATTTACCCTAAATGGAGGACTTATGTAAAATATAATTTATCGCTTGCAGGACCTCTCGATGCTAAACAGGGACCCTTCAAGGATTCTATATTTAAATGGTAATGCACTAGAAACTAGCCTGCAGCCAGAAAATTGTGTCCCTAAAAAATCATGGATAGGTGAAATAGAAGATACAACAATCTTGGACTACATTCCATTTCTTGAATGTAAGTTATATACTTATGTCCATATAAAAATAAACAAAAGAATGTTCTTCTTATCTTTCATTTCATCAAGTCAGGCCACACGAAGTTTTTGTTGGATATTACAATTTACCAGTGCTTTGTTTGGGGTGCAGTTGTTACTACACGTAAACCACCTGATATATGCGAAGTTCTACCTTCATTTCAGGATCGTGACATACCTAAAGAGTTCATTGAACGTTCAAAAGAGTATTAGAAGTAACTCTTATGTTTTTACTTTGAATTTGGAGTGTATTTTATGTACTTATGGCACCAGATGTTATGTATTGAATCCGGTATGTACTTATGGCACCAGCTGTTATGCATTGAATCTGGTATGGATAATTATGGTTGTAAAGTTGGTTGTGGTTATTTGGTTATCTAGGGAATGCATATTTTCATATTTATGATTTTTTGTTGGAAATTGAAAAGTGTTGCCATTGATGCTAAAGTGTTGGCAAAAAGGAAAATTAATGTGAAAAAATGTTGCTAGAAAATGTTACTATAGGCAAAAATTTGTGTTGGCATTAAAGTGGGTCCCACTAGTGGGACCCACTTTTTTTTAAAAAAATGTTTAACACAAAGGCAACATAATATTAGGTTGCAAAAGACTAATAATAATGTTGCTATAACAAGTCTATGCCAACATTAAAATTGATGTTGCCATAGAAAATAAGAATGTTGCCATTGACCCCAAAGGCAACGGCAAAAATAGCAACATCAGCTAAATGTTGCCTTTGGGGTTTTTTGGGCCTACAGCAACATATTTTGGGCCTACAGCAACACTTTTTGTGCGTTGCCGTAGGCCTTTTATGGTGTAGTGTTGATGGGCTATGAAATATTTTCAAGCTATTAAATTAATTATAAGCTAGAACATAGATAAAGAATAAAGTATTTTATTATCTCATAGTCCTTTAGAGGTTCCCTCTTTCCTCAAATTGCATCTACTTTCAAGTAAGGTGGTACAAGATTATTTCTAGAGGATCACTTGTGGGTCCCTCCCTAACCACCTTTACTTGGAGGATAAGCTATAATAATTTATTTACAAATTTTGGGTTTCAAGGCCCATTAAGGAAAATGAGTACAATTGAACCTATATACAAACTAATCATTATTGGGCCTAATTGCTAACTATAATTATACATAATATTCTAGGTATTATTCTTGGCCCAACATTTGTCCCCCACCCCTAGTTTTTAGCAATATCTTTTAGATTTTCTTTATATAATTTTTCGATTTTATTGGAGAGGATATGTTGATGAGTGGATTTCGTAACAACTTTTGTGAGTTTCTCGATGAGTTGTAAGGCTAACGATCAACTGTTCAATGGATGATTTGGGTTGTGTTTATGGGGTTGAGCTGAACTCGAGGGTGTCTCCAATAATCTCAGATGCCTTTAGAGAAAATTAGAGAGCTGAATTCGTCCTACCCTCAAGGTGCCTACGTATCCTTTATATAGGAATCAAGCTCACATAGTTCTAATGCAACTCTGTCTCTGCTGGAATAGCTGTATTCGATTACCTAGTTCGTGTTGGACTCAGGTTCCTTTAGAGCCTTTCACGAACTAGTTGATGAAATAGAGTAGAACTCGAGTTCGTACCCCTTCTAATTCTCTCGTATATCAGAGATATTCTAGAATCATCTGCGTCCTAGAATTATACTCCAATAATAACGTGTTTATCTGTTCTAGATAGCTTCTAGAATGTTTTGTAGATCATTCTTAGGAACCTGGTGCTCAGGAACCTATATCACAGGAGCCTGTTTCTCAGGAACCTCCTTATTTCGGGACATATTGCTCAGGATCCTCTTTCTAGGTACCTGTACCTGCACAAATAACAAATATGTTAGACTAGTTAACTCATCTAATATCTTGGCATGTTCTTACCTCTTTTCGTGATTGTAGCTGTATTAATTCGAACTCTTCTGATAGGAGGAACCTGGTCCTTTAGTAATCTGCTAAGCTTCCTAAATATCAGGGACCTCCTGATTATTCATGGTTTCTTGATCATTTCTCTATTTGATGCTCATTTCTTCATATCTAATCTTCATGTCTTGTACTGGACCTATCTTCTTGCTCGTATGGATTAAATCCTAAAGCCTAGTGGGCCTAAATTCAACCCATGGTGATTTTGGGCACAACAGGATATAATAGTTTTATTTTTGTTGTGTGTGTCTTTTTTTTTACGTGTATATATTTTTATTATAAGACTTAATTGCACTTTGCACCCCTATACTTAGGCGAAAATTCACTTTGGTGCCTACTATTAAAACAATTGCAATTTGCATCCCGATTGTTTCAATCCCGCTACAATTTGCACCCCTTTAACGATTTCAAGCTAATTTTGATCGTTACCGTTAGTCAAAGTAAGGGTATTTCAGTCTTTAATTATTATATTAAACAATTTATTTTTTTTTAAAAAAAGTAAGAAATAAAATTTAAAAATTGAGTTTTTTCAAAAAATTGAAAAAAAAACACAAAATCTTAAATTTATGATATTTATTTTATGGATAATATTTTGAAAATTATAACAAATGTATTTTATATTTAAATAAAATTTTACGAGAATTTAGTAATGTAAATATTTATAAAAATATGAATTATAAATTATATTTTAAAAAATCTGTGAATTGTAGATAAAATGTTGGTAAATCTAAAAATCTAAAAAATATAAAAGTAATTGAAATAATTTAATTTTAAAAATTATTGTAGAGTATAATGGCCGAAATACCCTCATTTTGACTAACGGTCACGGTCAAAATTAGCTTGAAATCGTTAAAGGGGTGCAAACTGTAGCGGGATTGAAACAATCGGGATGCAAATTGCAATTGTTTGAATAGTAGGCACCAAAGTGAATTTTCGCCTAAGTACAGGGGTGCAAAGTGCAATTAAGTCTTATTATAAATATCTGAGATTACAGTTTTGTGCACTGCTTGTTTGGAGTGGCGGTTCGTTTTCCAAGATTTTGCTTCCAAAGGTCCTTGCTTTTTCTCTCTAGGCGTGAGGTAATTGCTTTTTATTTTACTTTCTCTTCTTCTTTTATTACCGCTACCATTTTCCCGTCGTATTTTTCCGATTAAGGTGTTCGCTTCTCCTGTAGTTTTGAGTTTAACCATGTCTGACCCTTTTCATTCCTCATCTTCACGAGATGTTTATTCTCGGAATGTTGGTAAATTACCAATTAAAGAAGAATCTGTTGATTATTTCCCCAACTTAGATGATTTGGAGATTCCGGATAACACCTCTCTACACTCTTTCGGGTTTCTTGATGACCCCGAAGAGCAAATCTTTCCTGATACTCCACCTCTGAGCCCCAACACTATTGCCTTGCGGGCGGAGATAGTGCGACAGGCAGGGGAGGTGGGTAAGATTGAGTTCGTGGGCAACCCTAGTTTATCTTATACCAGTATATATGCTAAAAACCCCATTGATTGTAATTCCCTAAAGTCTTTGGTTGATCTGGATAATGGATGGAAGTGTGTCATTCCTAAACCTGAAGAGCATGTTTGGTTTATGCCTGAATTCGGAATGCAGGGGATTCCGTTTGTCTATTTCGAGTACGGGCTGCGTCTTCCGATGCACCCTTTTCACCTCGCCATCTACGAAGCCCTAAGTTGTGGTATAGTATAGTTAACCCCGAACTCTGTCGCGCAAGTGAGCGATTTTATTGCTCGATGTGCTGAGTTGGGTCATATTCCATCTTTACATTTGTTCTTTTCTATCTACGGGATCAAACATTCTCAGGGTCAAGTTTATTTTGATAAGAGGTCTGGTAGGTCTAGGTTGGTTGATGTGAAATCTTCAAACTCTGGTTACCAAGGTAAGTTTTTATATTTTAACGGTCCCGACCTAGAGTTTATCAAGCCGAGTGGGAGAATATCCCGAGAAGCCATTAAAAGGTTATCTAGCCTAGATAAGTATGATACTGAGTTTTTAGATGGGTTTCAGGGCCAAAGTCCCTTGTATGATTTCGCTCAGTTGAAAAATACCAAGTTCTTGGAAACGCATAATCGTAAATTTTCATTCTTACATTTTTTTCTCTTCTCAACGTTATTATTTTTCGATTTATTGTGTATTTACATTTAGCTCAGTGTTCACATTTTGTTTGTATCAGATGCTGGTGAGTCCTTGAAGGCTATTTTCTTAAGTGGTTTGCAAGAAGAAATGGATCGTGCATTGATTTTGTTGGCGAAGCAATCCACTGCTGTAAAGATTACTGGTGGGACTTCGAACTCAAAGACGGTGGGAGTTGCTTCGAAACCAGTGGTTCATATCAACGTTGAATTGGATGGTGAGGGCAGGACTGAGAGTGAGTCTATCGTTTCTAAGTCTGCGGAAGATGTCGGACTTCGCGATAGGAAGCGTTCTCGAGAACATGATGGTACCTCGTCCCGTTGCCTTGTTTTGAAGAGGTATGATGATTCTGGTCGAGAGACTGTATCTAAGGACTCTGTTGCCAGCGAAAAGAGCAATCTTCCTCCAATTTCCAGCCCGTGGATCCTATTTCTGCGGTGCGAGTTGAGGTATCTCCTAATCAGCGTTGGACTGCTGGTCCTAACGCCCCTGTTCAGGTGTTCCAAGTTTTCGACCTTCCACAAGATCTGACTTCATATGTAAACAAATCCCGTGCTGAGATCGCCGAGCGATGTTTAACTCGCGGTGGAAGGGTATGTTATGTTTATTTACATTCTTTACCGTCATTTATTCGTTTTAGTTTATTTATGATTTGAGTAATTATTATTCTTTGTTTGTTTGCAGTTTTTGTCAGATTTAACTCATATTGTTAATGCATACAAATCTGACGGCGATCATCAAAGAAACGACCTGATTGCTCGGGAGCCGTCTACGATTAAGTCAGAAAAGCTCGAGGCTGAAATGACCTGATTGCGGGCCATGCTTTTGATGACTATTGTTCCGATCTAGCGAAGACCATACCTAATTCAGGAATTGAAGGGGAGAATCCAGAGTCCACCTGAAGGCGGGGTATGCCTCGTTATTATGTATTCTTAACATCTTTTATCCTCTGAACTCACTTATTTGTCCAGGGTATGCCCTGTGTACCTGTTAACTTAACTTTTATCCCAACTTGGTGTTGGTTGTGAACTTGGTTTCTTAATGCTGGTTTTATTTTAACTTTATCTTGGATGTCGGTGCCTTGGGTTTTCTGAATATCTTAGTTTTTCATTCATGCTATCTTGATTTACGTGTTTCCTTATGTCAGATGAGATTTGTTCCTTTTTCTTGTTTTCTTTTGTGTATATTGAGTTTTATTTGTGTATCGTAACACTGCGAAATGTCACAAGGAGAGAAATTATTTTGTTGTTGTTCTTTATGAGTTTGTAAGTTTAAAAAGCGTAGATTTAAGAGGAAAAGAGTTAGAAACATTTACTAATTAAATAAATGTTTGTAGACTATAGCTTGCGAATGTTGTTGTCATTAAGGTTGACTTTCCTTTATCAATCGTGGCTTTAACTTGGTTTTATCTGTGTTAACCTTTGGTCATTGATTTTTTCCTTACGTTTTTGGCGTATTAGTGATGTTTATCTTTGAGTATTTAGTCGAAGAGAAATTTCATGAATCAATTAATACGTAAAGGCATTAGTAGCTTACTATGGGTTTCGAATGAGGGATTTATGTTGATATCTTTATTCTCAAATAGGAAATGCTAAAGGAATGCAACAAGAACAATTTTATTAATAAATTAATGAGGGTCTAAGTGAGGATCTCGTATCAACCCTTTTTCACTTAGACCAAATTTTTAGGCGGGAATTCATGACTTGTTCTTGTACAAAGAGATACTACAACATTACTGGTAAAAATTTTTGAGGTGAATTCCATTCCACGTATTTTTGATAGGCTCGCCATTGAGGTGTTCCAGCTCGTAAGTCCCGAGGTTTACAACCTTCTTAATCTTGTACGGACCTTCCCACGGGGCTTTGAGCTTGCCGACCTGTGTCGGTTGTGATGCAGCGCCCTCTCGAAGCACGAGGTCATTGACTTGGAAGCTTTTTGTCTTGACTTTTTTATCAAAATACTTGGCTGTTTTGTTCTGGTACTCAATTGAAGCTGTTTTGGCATTATCTCTCATCTCCTCTGTGAGGTCGTTGTCTAGGCATAAGCCTTCGATTGAGCTCTTGGGATCAAAGGCCTCGACTCGAGGCGATCCGAGGCTTACCTCAACAGGTAGCACTGCATCTGTTCCATAAGCCATTTTAAAAGGGGTTTCCCCCATGGAGGTGCGCGGAGTAGTGCGATACGACCAGAGAACGTTGGGGACCTCGTCAACCCAGCATCGGGGGATTTCCTCAATTCTTTTCTTGATCCCTTGGAGAATTGTGCGATTAGTGACCTCGACCTGTCCGTTGGCCTGAGGGTACGCCACTGAATACTTGATATGCTTGATTTTTAGCTCGCTGAGTGTTTTTTTGAATTTTTCTCCCACAAATTGGGTACCATTATCGGTAACAACTATCCTTGGGATTCCGAAACGGAACATAATATGTTCCATGAAAAACTCTGTCATTTCTTTCTCTCTGATCCTGGCCAGAGGTTTGGCCTCAACCCACTTTGTGACATAGTCGATGGCAACTACAATATATTGTACTTGGTTTCTTGATTTTGGAAAAGGCCCGACAATGTCTATTCCCCATTGAAAGAAAGGGCATGGGACGAGGACCGGATTTAATGCTGTCGTGGGTCGATGGCTTACATTCCCATGTAATTGACATGGAGCGCATTTTTTGACGAACTCTTCGCAATCTTTCCTTAGAGTCGGCCAGAAGAATCCTTGTCGAAGTACCTTTAATGCGAGGTTTTTACCCCCGTGTGTTCTCCACATATCCCGGTGTGAACTTCTATTATTGCGAGGTGAGCTTCCTTGGGATCGAGGCAACGAAGCAATGGCTCGACCAAAGATCTTCTGTATAGTTTGAAATCTTTCACGCAGTAATTCCTTGCCTTGTGCATTAAGGACCTCGCTTCGTTCCTTGATTCTGGCAACTTGTTGTCTATTATGTACTCGAGGTATGGAGTTCGCCAATCTGGCCGAGATGAAATTTCTCCGACCACGAGCTTATTGATGGATGGCTCTGATAATTCTTCGACATAAATGGGCTCGAAGCATGTTGTGGATGACGACGAGACAAGGAGTCGGCCCACTGATTTTCAGTTCTATCCACATTTGTTATTGTCCATGAGACGAAGTTTTCGAGCATTGCCTTTGTCTTTTCATAATAAGCTTGCATTTTTTCATTGTGGGTTTTGAATTCACCAATGATTTGTTTAACCACGAGCTGAGAATCGCTGAAGATGTCGAGTGTTTTTACCTCGAGCTCTGTAGCCTCGTATTCAGACTCATAATTAGTTGTTTAGAAAGCGAACTTCACTGCCTGCTGTACGCGAAAACCGTCACGAAAACCGTCGGGATCCATGCTGTCGAGGATCCATCAACGTAAAGTGTCCAAGGCCTCGTGGACTCAGTGGGCGCTTCACTTGTTGATAATCAATCACAAAGAATTGGCATTCTGCCACAAAATCAGATAGGACTTGGGCTTTCATCACCGTCCTGGGTTTATACACGATGTGAAATTGATTAAGCTCGACGGTCCATGCTGCGAGACGACCTGTCATGTCGGGCTTATGTAATATTATTTTCAAGGGCTGATTTGTCATCACCTGTATCTCCCGTCCTTGAAAATAGTGTCTTAATTTCTTGCTGGTGACCACAAGAGCGTAAACCAATTTTTCTACTTGAGGATACCTTGTTTCGGCATCACGTAAAGTATGGCTGATGTAGTACACGGGAGTTTCTTTTCCCTCCTCTTGTTTTACAAGGACTGCCGCGATCGTGAGATCACAGGCCGAGAGATATACTCTTAATGGTTCACCAGGTGTTACCTTGGTTAGGATCGGGGGCGAGGTGAGAAATGCTTTGAGCTCGGAGAGGCTCTTTTTGAAGTCTTCATTCCAAAATAGTTTCGATTGTTTTGATGCCCCTTTCATTATTTGGAAGAATGGGATGCATCTCTTCGAGGATTGAGGAATGAACCTTCTCAAAGTCGCGATGCATCCTGTGAGAGACTGTACCTCCTTTAGTGAGGTGGGGTCTTTCATGTCGAGAATTGCCCTGATTTGTTTGGGGTCGGCCTCGATGCCTCGTTGAGTAAGGAGAAATCCGAGGAACTTTCCCGAGGTTAGGCCGAAAGAGCATTTCGTTAGGTTCAACCTCATTTGATGGCATCTCACATTTTCAAAGGTTTCTCGAAGATCAGCGATGTGATCTTTTGCTCTTTTTGATTTTGCAATCATGTCATCGACATAGACTTGGAGATTCTGACCGATCTGCGAGGCAAAAATAGTATCCATCATTTGTTGGAAGGTCGCACCAGCATTGATTAATCCAAATGGCATGTTTTTATAGGCGAATACTCCTCGATGGGTGATGAAAGTAGTTTTTTCCCAGTCATTGATGTCTATTTTAATTTGGTTATAGCCAAAAAAGGCGTCCATGAATGATAGGAGCTCGTGGCCCGACGTGGAATCTATGTTGGGGAGTGGATAATGATCTGTGGGACATGCTCTGTTCAGATCAGAATAATCAATGCACATCCTCCACTTCCCGTTACTTTTCTTCACTAAAACAACATTGGCGATCCATTTTGGAAACTGGACAGGCTCAATGAATCCAGCCTCGAGGAGGCGATCAATCTCGTCATCGATGGCTTTACGTTTTTCTTCTGAAAAAATTCTTTTCTTTTGGCAAACTGGTCTGCTTTTTGGATCGATGTGGAGAGAATGTCGAGCAACGACTTCGGGAATTCCAGGCATATCCTTCGGATCCCAGGCGAAAATGTCTTTATTTCTCTAATCAACTGAATTATGTTTTGGCGAAGATCAGGATCGAGGTTCTTTCCAACCTTTGTGACCTTTGTTAGGTCACCAACAATTATCTCAATCTCCTCTATATTTTCTGTTGACATGCATTTCGATTCATTCGGGACCTCGATGAGGTCTCGAGGATCCAAGTCCACAATTTGATTTATGGAGTTATCCATAACTTGTTTATTCCTGGGGATTGCCATTGTTAGGTAGCACTGTCGAGCTACGATCTGATCGCCTACGACCTCTCCTACCCTGAAATCAGTGGGAAACTTCATTTTTAAATGGGGAATAGACGTGATAGCCTTCAAGGCTGTTAATGTCGTTCTTCCCAAAATGGCGTTAAAACTAGATACTGCATTTATGACATGGAATTTAACTGTTTGCCAAGTTTGGCATGGGAGAGAGCCAAAAAGAACTGGGAGATCGATCGTTCCAACGACCTTGATCTCGTTTCCAGTGAACCCGTATAAGGGGATGTTTACATTTTCCAGTTTTCTGCCGCCAATGTTCATTCTGGAGAAAGCACTGTGGTATAGAATGTCCACGGAGCTACCATTGTCCACAAGAATCTTTTTAACAGTGTTGGTTCCCACTTTTGCCGTGATCACCAGGGCGTCCAGATGCGGCTCTATCATCCCGGGAGGGTAATCCTCGTCCGAGAAGGAAATAATTGGAGTGGGATTAGGCCTTTGGCATTTTTGTGGTTCTAGATGAACACTGAATACTTCACGAGCGTATAATTTCTTGGCATTATTGGAGGATCCTCCAGCAGCGTAACCTCCGATTATGACATCAATAATTCTATCGGGGTCGTGCTGGCGATTTCTTTGGGAATTGATATCATTTTCAATGTAATGGACCAACTGTCCTTGCTTTATCTTCTCTTCAATGAGGTTGCTTAATTGGAAACAGGCCTCTGTAGTATGGCCATGATCTTCATGATACTCACAATACTTTAAACTCGGAGGTCTACCTACCTTCATCGGCCTCGGGGGTCGATAGTCCGGCTCCGTTTTTAGAATGGCAAGTATAGTGGATTTGTCCACTGTCAATTTTGTGAACTCTTTTTTTCTTGAGGTTTCCACGACCTGTCGGAGCGAGATGTTTTCTCAGGTCGAGGACTTCTTCTATCCCGAGACCTCGAATGCAAGTCATTTTCTTTCCTGTAATCTGATTTTGGGGATCAAAATCCAGAGTTTGAACTCTTTTCTCATCTCTGTGAATATTTTCTGGGCGATTGGATACTTCCTACGGCCTCTTGGAGTGTCATTCTGTGGTCCACGATCTCAAAAGCAGTTTAAAGTGATCGTGAACTTTTCTCAAAGTATTCCCCCAGCAAGGGGCCGTGTCTGTGTTTATCAATTCCTGCAGCAAGGTAATTGATGGTGAGCTCTTCCACGAGGTTAGGGATCTCTGCTACCTCGGCTCGGAAGCGAATTAAAAATTCCCTTAACGACTCATTGTAGCGTTGTCTAACATTCATGAGTGAAGCGGTGATCTTTCCGCCTTTGTAATTACTGGAGAATCTACCCTTAAACTTAGTTTTCAACAAGTCCCACGAGTCTATGGATCTCGGGGGCAAGTTATTATACCAACGCAGGGCGGTTGCTCGAAGGTAGGTGGAAAAGAATTGGCATCGGGCAAATCTGAGTGTCCGCAAAACTTCAACCTCACATCGTAAGTGTTCAAAAACTCGCTGGGGTCTTTAGACCCATCAAACTGGTCGAGTGACGGGGTTTTCAAACTCCTGTTGATTCGTGCCTTTTTAATTTGCACGGTGAGGGGGCTTTTAGCCGGGACCTCGGAGCCCGCCTGGCTTCGAATAAACTTTTTGCACATCGCTATATCATTTTGTAATTGAGAAATCTCCTCCGACCTATAAGAGTTGCCTGATTCACTTTGCCTCGGAGCTGTCGGGACCTCGTTTGCCTCCTTATTTGGGGAACCTGATATGATCTATTGGACTCCGTTTCGTCCTCGTAACTTGCATCATCATCGTACCCCTCGTTGCTGTACCCGGGAGATCGGTACTCAATAGAACGAGCTGGTCGAGATGTTTGTTGTAAATCGAGTTGGAGGCGTCGTATTTCTCTTTGTTTTTCCAACTTTAATTGTAACCTTTTCCTCTGAGCCTCGAGAGCCTCCAATTCGTCGTTAGACTCATTGAAGTCTTCACTGTTTTCCTGAATTCCCTCATGAGGGTTTTGTCTCCTCATTTTCTCGAGGTGAAGACGGGCGTCGCTCATCAACACCTGTTTGCCGGAAGCTGTTGGAACCCTTGTACGGGTATCAACTCGAGCTCTTTTTCTACCTTGCTCCATGGCAAGGGATTCCTGAAAATCCTCTACCTCTTCATCATTTCCATGATCAGAAAATAGCTGTCTCGGTTGCAATGGTTGTCTTAAGGTGCCGTCGTCTTCACGGGGGATTGTTCTTATATTCTCCTCCGTGAGACGTTGGACGACTGGTTCACCATCATCATCATCCATTATTTTGATGCAATTGTTGATAAAAGAGCTCCTTCTAGCGCCAAATGATAGGCTATGAAATATCTTCAAGCTATTAAATTAATTATAAGCTAGAACATAGATAAAGAATAAAGTATTTTATTATCTCATAGTCCTTTAGAGGTTCCCTCTTTCCTCAAATTGCATCCCCTTTCAAGTAAGGTGGTACAAGATTATTTATAGAGAATCCCTTGTGGGTCGCTCCCTAACCACCTTTACTTGGAGGGTAAGCTATTATAATTTATTTACAAGTTTTGGGCTTCAAGGCCCATTAATAAGGAAAATGAGTACAATTGGGCCTATATACAAACTAATCATTATTGGGCCTAATTGCTAACTATAATTATACATAATATTCTGGGTAATATTCCTGGCCCAACCGTTATAATGATTGTTTATACTTTAAAAATAGTATGTTTTTATTATTTCAAGTTCTTAAAAATAGATTATTTTATTTTAATATGATAATAAATGATATGTAGTTTCATTATAGATTTTTAGAGTTCCGACAAATATTGACATTATTTATAATTATTCTTATCAGGAACGTTTCATTGAAGATGA
This sequence comes from Kitagawia praeruptora, assembly GCA_037693485.1. Taxonomy (NCBI): domain Eukaryota; kingdom Viridiplantae; phylum Streptophyta; class Magnoliopsida; order Apiales; family Apiaceae; genus Kitagawia; species Kitagawia praeruptora. The sequence goes on from CM075350.1 coordinate 126,101,000, forward strand.
TTTTTTTTTTACATAATCTTCATAAATCTTATTTATGATAATTTAGATTCATTTTTAACTAAAAATTCTTAATGATTGAAGATGCTCTTAGATCTCATACTTGATACTCGGCAAATGTAGCCAGGCAGTGCATGCTAGAAGACTCCCACATCTGAATACGTGCTCTTGTACAAAATAAGAAAAACTGTACTATATATATCGGACCCATTTTAATAGTGAAAATCTTTTTCAATCCAGAAGAATATAAATATCACAAATTTAATTCATGAGTTTACCAGTCGAACATGTTTTTATTATGATCCTTTTTTTTAAGTACAGTACGCTATTTATTGAAAAGCTCAACATTATCCCAGTTAAGAGAAAAGATGCAATATCTGGTTATTTCTGCATATAGTTGAACTTCGATGAAGTAATAATCGATAAAATAAATAACCTCGTAATATTAATATTTTTTCCGATCCCGACATAATGGAGATAATATATTTTTACTCTCGATAAAGTAATAAACTCGATAAAGTAATATTTTTTCCTGATCCCAAACGTATTATTTTAAAGAGGTTTAACTGTACCTTTTATTTTTTTTATTGTTATAGGTTATCATCTTAGGCAACTAACACTACCATAATGTAAAACGACACAATATCGAATGTATTGATGAGTTATTCCAAATGATATTGAATTTTCTGTCCTTCAAGATTTTGATCGATTTTCATTTTTTTAATAAATATTCCTTTACTCCTTCCATTCCCCTCATTGATACTCCTTAGGTTTTGATGATCACAATCAGCAAGCCAACTGGCTTGATAGTAAATATAAAATAGCATGCTATTTGTATGTGTACTAACTTGGTTTTACATGGTAAGACAGTTTACTGATTATAAAATCAGTATGTCAAAAACAGCAAGTCAAAGTTGAAGAACAGTGACAATCAGCAGAGGCAGATCACAAACAGCAAGCTACTTGTCAACAGTCCAGAAAGAAGAAAATTACGGAAATCAAGGAGATGTTATAGGGATTGTCTTCTAAATAGTTGTAAGGGTTGTTTAATTAAGGAATACGTATTATATATCTATATGAGCTTAATTTAAACATATCTTTTCATTTAAATTTGATTTCCTAAATTATAGGAGTTGGTTTTCATCTAAAACTCTTATCCTTTTAAGAACAAAACCTCCTATACGTTTTTATATCTTTTATATCTCTGAAGAACTGATCATACATGACTTATTCTTCTTCTTCTTTCTCTCGAACGTTAACATTAACGTTGTAAACAATTTTAACAAACTAAACGTTGAATTGGATTCAAACGTTGGAGAGTTTGTTGACTTAGTTTATGATCGTTTATGTTAAGTATTTAAACTCTTGTTCTTGGTTCGTTTTTGGTTGCTGAAAATACAAGAACTTCAAGAACACACAACTCGGTTTTAATTTGCAAAATCTTTCTTGATTCTCTTGAGCTCATATATATATATATATATATATATATATATATATATATATATATACTGTATTACTTGTTTAGAGAATCTATAGTTTGAATTGTATTAATCATTCATTGTATTGTTCGATTATATTGATTAGTTGTTGGATACTTGGCTTGGGTTAGTAGGGATTCAAGATTGTTGCTAGAGAAGTATACTAGGGTAGTATAGCTTAGAGAGCATAATCTGTTTCTGGTCTTTCAGCAAGCCATTTGTATCAATGGCTGGGTGTGAGGGAGATATATTGTTGTATCTTGTAATCGGATTATATTTGATCAATAATATATTCTCTTACCAAGTTGGTAATGGACCAGGACGTAGACCATAGGGGATTAGGGGTCGAACCTGGCTAAAAGTCTCTTGTGTTCTTTAATTTTCTTGCACTTTACTTACTACCTTTACATTCAGCATACTATTTGCATTTAGCGTACCAATTGCATCTGTGAAAATCGAAATTAGTAAGCTATTTCTGGTAAATTGTTAAAATTGGATATAGTTAGCCATTTACACCTATTCACCCCCCCTTTAGGTGTGCATTTTCATTTGGTATCAGAGCTTGGTTTACTAACATTTCTGTAACAGGAAAGTAAAGATCGAAATGGCTGAACATTATCTCGAAGCAAAGTCTGATTACAGGGCTCCTCTTCTCACTGGCACATAAAACTACAACTGGTGGAAAGGCAGAATGGAAACATACCTGTCCAAGAAGCCACTGGTCTTGAGAGTTGTACAGAAAGGGAATTTCGAGTTTCTGGACAAAGATGGAAAGCCAAAAGATGTTGATGAGCTTACTCCCGATGAGGTTATCAAATTTGGCTACAATGGAGAAGCTAGAAACTCTCTAAGGAATGCTTTGGATCAAGCAGAGTATGACAAATTTTCTTCATTAAAGTCAACAAAAGAAATGTGGGATGCTTTGGAAACCTATCATGAAGGTTCGAAATCTTTGAGAAAGGTTAAACTCAGCAAGCTGATGAATGACTTCGGAAATTTCAAGCTCACGGATGGTGAAACTATCAAGGAAAGTCAAGCAAGGTTCCAGGTCACTATGAATACTCTGAAAAGACTTGGAAATCATATTCAATAAGATGAGATTAACATGAAAGTGTTAAGTATTGTACCATTCATTTATGAGGCTAAAGTCACGACTTTAGAATCATCTTCAAAAATTGACACCATGGATCACCTAGCTGTATTTGCTGAGCTAGAACAGTTTGAAAGCAAGATAAATGACAATCAGGTTGAAGGTGTTCGAGCTCCTCTAGCCAAAATGAAGAATTTGGCTCTTCATTCTACAAATAGCAAGCCATCAGAATCTAAAAATAGCAAGCTGGCAGAGTCTGATGAAGAATCAGATGAAGAACTTGCACTTATTTCAAAGAAGATCAAGAGGCTGATTGAAAAGAAGAACCATATGAAAAGGGAAATAGGAAGTTTCTCCAACAAGAAGGGCTCTAAGAAATCTAAGGAGCAAACTTGTTTCGAATGTGGCAAGCCTGGTCATTATAAAAGGGATTGCTACAAGCTAAAGTCAAAATAGTCTGCTGCTTTCAAGGACAAGAAGAAATCAAAGGCTTTACTGACTTGGAGTGATGATGATTCAGATTCCAGTGATGACTCAAGTGAAGAAATGGTGAATTTGGCTCTTGTAGGACTAAATGATGAAGATACTTTACAAGGATCCATCAAAGATGATTATGTGGATAGTGATGATTCTGAATCAGAAGATGATGCTAGTGAGGTAAAATCAATTAATTCTGATTTACCATCTACTCCTATTGTACAAAATGAACTAACCATGCAGTTACAAAGTAATGTATCCATTATTGGGCTAATGGAATTGAAAAATGAGAATAATGAGCTTGAAAAGAAGATTGCTCATTTGAGGAAAATCATTGCTGATCTAGTGGTTGAGAAGGCTCCTACAAACAATCATGATGATCTTATTGCTGATCTAAAGGAGAAAATTGTTCAATTCGAAGGAGTTAACAAATTAATTCTAAGGAGGAATGAGGTGCTCATGAAAGAACTCAAGGATCTAAAGTTACAGATTGAAGCTAAAGATGAGAGTCTGAAAACACTAAAGCTTCGAGAGGCTAGTCAAGATGAATCTTCAAAAACTGCTGAAAAGAGATTCCAGCAAGCTAAACTCATCAAACAACAAGCTGAATTCATTACACTTCTGGAAAAAGAAGTCAAAGATCTCAAGCAAGGCTTGGAAACCTTTATTCAAGGAGAAGACAGCTTAAAGACAATGATGAAGAAGACAAATATGCCTTTGGTCAGAGAAGGTATTGGTCTAAACTTCAACAAGAAAAATAAGGTGCTCAAATATGATGGAAGGAATGTAATACCCTATGACTATGTTATGCCTTGGAAGACATGCAACAGATGTGATGGAAAAGGTCATCTGGAAAAGGATTGTGTGGTTCAAGTCAATCATAAGAGGAAAACAGCATACCATAATGGACTAGTCAGACAGCAATCAGCTTACCAGAATGCTTCTGACAGAAGGCAAATAGCTTACCAATAGAGTGGAAGAAGGCAGAATCAGTCACCAAAAGTGGTCCAAATGTGGATCAAGAAATCTGATTTGAATGTTTTATATATTCCTGCTGCTAACCAATCTGGACCCAAGCCTATATGGGTACCAAAACATTGAGTTGGTGTTTATTTGTTTTGCAGATATGTCTTGCTGTTAAAGTGAAGTCAAAACAATGGATTTTGGATAGCGGATGCACTAAACATATGTGTGGAGATAAGTCTCAGTTTATAAGTCTCCAAATGAAGAAGGGTGGAAGAGTTACAATTGGAAATAGCAAGACTCTCTGAATCCTTGGTACCGGTTCTATTGGTAATAGTAATATTTCAATTGATAAAGTTCAATATGTCAAAGGTCTTACTTATAATTTGCTTAGTGTCACTCAATTGTTTGATGATGGGCATTTTGTTCAGTTTGGCATTGATAAAACTATTATTACTATTGGTACTAACAAAGTTCCCCTAGTTGCTAGAAGGGAAGGAAATATATATGTATCGGACTTTGAGATGCAGGAAACAGCGTGCTGTTTGGCTGCAGTGGACAATGACCCTTATATTGGCATAGAAGGTTGGGACATGCGCATATGGACTTGCTTAACAAATTATCAAGCAAGAAACTGGTCAGAGGACTACCCAAAATCAAGTATGCTAAGACAGAGGTCTGTTCAGCGTGCCAATTAGGCAAACAGATTAGAAGTTCACACAAAGCAAAGAAAATGGTATCAACTTCTAAACCTTTAGAGCTTATGCATTTGGATCTCTTTGGTCCAGAATCTTATAAAAGTATTGGAGGTAAACAATATGGTTTTGTAATTGTTGATGATTATTCTAGATTTACATGGGTATTGTTTCTTCGTACTAAAGATTGTTCTTTTAATGAGTTTGAGAAGCTGATTAAATTACTTGAGAACAAGCTTGATACAAGACTTGTAGGTATAAGAAGTGATAGAGGAGGTGAATTTATCAATAAAGACTTCATTGCTTATTGTGAAGAAAGAGGAATCTCCCATGAATTTTCTGCTCCACGGACTCCACAACAAAATGGAGTGGTGGAAAGAAAGAATAGGTCACTTCAAGAAATAGCAAGGACTCTATTGCAAGAAAGCAAGCTGCCTAGAAGTTTTTGGGCCGAAGCTGTGAATACAGCATGCTATGTGTTGAATCGAGTGATAATCAGGCCTATTTTGGAGAAAACACTATATCAATTGTTGAGGAACAAGAAGCCAAATATCAGTTACTTTAAGATTTTTGCTTCAAAGTGCTTTGTGCTCAAGAGAATTGGTAATGATGGTAAATTCGATGCTAAATCCTATGAGGCTATTTTTCTTGGTTATTCTTTAACAAGTAGAGCATATAGAGTTTATAATATTTCTAAATGAATTGTTGAAGAATCTATTGATGTTACTTTTCAAGAACCTAACAATGATCTGTCAAGAGATGAGGAAGAATTTGCAGGTGAAAGTGAAAGCATGCAACCTCAAGCTATTGGATCAAATCAGCAGGCTAATAGTACTGCTGAAACTGGAAGTCAGCAAGCCAAAAGGGATGCAAACACAAATAATCAGCAAGCTGGAACTTCAAATCAGCATGCTGAAGTTGAAGATGCAATTTTTAAAATGGCAAAAATGACTTTAGATGGTCCTAGAGGTTCAAGGGCTTCAGAGAAATTACCCCTCTATGATGGAGAAGATCATTCACCACCTTCAAAGATGAGAAAGACAACTCATAAAGAAATAGCTCAAAATTCTTTACCGAGGTCAACAAGGATGGTCAAGAATCATCCCCCAGAGTTGGTTATTGGTGATATTACAGATGGAGTCACAACAAGAAAAGGAAAGGCTAATTTTTGTTCTCATGCTGCCTTTCTAGCTCAAGAAGAACCTAAAAATGTCAACGAAGCATTAGAAGATGAAAATTGGATTATGGCAATGCAAGAAGAATTAAATCAGTTTGAAAGATGTGATGTTTGGGAACTTATCAAGCCACCAGAAGATGCTTCAATCATTAGAACAAAATGGGTGTTCAAGAACAAAGTTGATGAATTTGGCACCGTTACTCGAAATAAAGCAAGGCATGTGGCTCAAGGATATAATCAATAAGAAGGCATTGATTTTGATCGAACTTATGCTCTTGTTGCTCGTTTGGAATCAATAAGGATGCTTCTTGCCTATGCATGTTTCAAGAAATTCAAGCTATATCAAATGGACGTGAAGAGTGCGTTTCTAAATGGCTTGATGGAAGAGGAAGTTTATGTCAAACAGCCTCCTGGATTCGAACATGAACAGTATCCAGACTATGTGTTCAAGTTAAAAAAGGCTCTTTATGGTTTAAAGAAGGCTCCTAGGGCTTGGTACAAAAGGCTTAGTAAGTTTCTTCTCAAAAATGGATTCATTCGAGGTAAAATCGATCCCACATTATTTATTAAGCAAAATGGTAATGATATTCTTGTGGTACAAATATATGTGGATGATATTATATTTGGATCTACTAATGAATCTATGTGTGAGTGGTTTTCTAAGTGTATGCATAGTGAATTTGAGATGAGCATGATGGGTGAGCTCAATTATTTCTTGGGGCTTCAAATCAAGCAATCTAAAAAAGGAATATTTGTGCATCAATCTAAGTATAAAAAGAATCTGCTCATGAGATTTTGGCTATGAGGATGTCAATCTAAAATCAACTCCTATGACCCAAAACAGCAAGCTGACTGCAGACGAAAATGATAAGGCTGTTGATATCAAAAGGTATCAAGGTATGATTGGATGCTTATTATATTTGACTGCTTCTAGACCTGATATCATGTATAGTGTATGTGTTTGTGCAAGGTTTCAATCCAATCCTAAAGAGTCTCACTTAAATGCAATTAAAAGAATTTTTCGATATTTAAGTGGTATCATTTCTCTTGGTTTGTTCTATCCTATCATAAATACTTTTGATCATGTTGGGTATAGTGATGCAGATTATGTAGGTTATCAAGTTGATAGAAAGAGTACTAGTGGTGTTTGTACATTTCTTGGACAAAGCTTGGTTTCATGGCAATGCAAGAAACAAACTTCTGTAGCTTTATCCACGGCCGAAGGAGAGTATCTAGCAGCTGGTAGATGTTGTTCTCAGATTCTTTGGATGATTCAAACACTAAGGGACTTTGATATCAAGTGTGGAAAGATTCCAACAAATTGTGACAACACTAGCACCATTAATATTTCGAAGAATCCGGTGAATCACTCAAGAACAAAGCATATTGATGTTCGACACCATTTCTTGAGAGATAATGTTGCAAAGGGAAAGATTGAGTTGGTATTTGTTCCCACAGAGTTTCAACTAGCTGATATTTTCACAAAACCCTTGCTGAAGAAAGATTTTCAATCATTCGGCTGCAACTTGGAATGTGTTCTATGTGAATCAGCATGCTAAATGGTATAAGCTGGTCAGGTTAGCTTACCATTTGTCTCATTTATTTACAACTGGTGTACTGATTATCTTTGGCTGACCATTTGTTAAGAATTATTGTTTTAATTGCTGCATTCGATTTGAATTAATTTGTTTTATTTTTTTTACTCAATTTTTATCCATTTAACCAACAATATGTTCTTTGTTTATCTGTTTATGTGAATTATTGGGAGAGTTTATCTGTTTTGTTTAGATATAGTTTAATTTGAATTTTTTGTTTTATTTTTACTCCTAAAAATTCTCCCCTAAAAATATATCAAAACAAAAGAGGGCTATTGATAGAGTGTATTTTATAAATACTTTATAGGATTTTGTTCCCACATTTACGGTGCTTTTGTGAATAATCGTGTGGATTTAATTAGTTTTTGATGAGTTTGTCGCAGGAAATAAAGAATTGCTAAATTGGAAGGAGCTTAATGATTTTTAATGATTTTTACGGTATTTTTAGCTCAAAAGAATTATTTTGTGAACTTCTGAGAAGAAATGATTAAGTTGCGGTTCGTTGCTAGCATTTTGGAGCTAAAGAAATTGCTCAACAGAATTTTCTAAGCGCTATAGCGCCATTTTAGGCGCAGCTGCGCGGCCACCACTCTGTTCCAAGGTTCTCAGCAGAAATTCCAAGGCGCTGTAGCGCCACTTGAGGCGCAGCAGCGCGCGTAGCAGTCTGGGCAAGGCGATGTAGCGCCCGGTTCAGCGCTGAAGCGCTGCAGCGCTCGTACGGGATTTTTTAACAGAATTTTTATATTCCAATCTTATATTCTGATTTTTATTAACAGCTGGGTCTCCTTATTTAAGGCAATTACTTAAGTCTTGTAGCCCTATATAAACACATCTAGGGTATAGTTTTGGGAATCGAAAAATTATTGTACACACTACAATTTTGTAAACATCTTTTGGGAGATTTTTGGAGAACTTTTATTTCCTTTGAAGATTAAAGGTTTTTTCTCTATTCTTATAATTATGTGTTCATCTTATAATTCTTGTTTTGTTAATTCGATTATGAGTGAGTAGATTATTAATCTAGGATTAAGTTGAACCCTAGTTATGATTGATGTGTGAATTTCCCACTTCCCCCAATTTGATTGTTTAATTGCTCTTGCTTATTGAGTTGTTTTAATTAACAATTACAAATCAGACGTGATTATGTATATTGTTTGAACCAATATCTAATTATCAGCGAGAGTTGGATTTAGATGGTTGTGATTTATCCAATAAGAACATGAAATTCTCCATGAGAATAGGTAGAATGGATTGTTAGGAAATTAGGGTGCTGAGATTAATGTCTCTAAATTACATGATACCATGAGAATAGGTTTGATTGTATTTAAGAGAAGCCACTAATACTCAAGAGGGGTTATTGGTATTTATAGGGCGCATCTTTCCTTTTGAGTTATATATCTGATTAATTGAGGAGGAAATTCACGATTGCATTAATTCATGCTAGTGGGGATACTTAATTCTGGATGTTTTTAATATTTGATTAATATAAACACAATTCTCTTTAGCATAAAATTAGTTTAATAATTTCTCAAAATTTTTTGTGTTACTTGCATAGCCGAATTAAATCAGAAATAACTGGTGATTGATAAATTTGTCTCTGTGGGATCGACTCTGACTTACCCTACTACATAGTTAGAAGGATTTGTTAGATATTATTATTTGATAAGCACACGACGGCCTTGTCAAATTTTTGGCGCCACTGCCGGGGATCATCGGTGTTTTAATTTTAGTTTATGTGCTTGTCATCAGTGGTCGTTAGAGTTCACTGATTCAGATTGTTTTTCTCATCTATTTTTGTGTAGTTCGTTGGTGTTTCAGGTGATGGAGTTTCTAACTTACTATGGAGTTCAGCAGGTGGCTAGTGTTTGTGAGCTATGTGCGGGCGCACATGAGGCGAATCAGTATGCTATCTCTTATGAATCGGCATACTGGAGCAACAATCAAGGTGTCATGCTACAACCACAACAGCTTTATCAGCAGTATCCAGGTCAACATTATGGAGCACCGCCTTACAATCACCAGAATTTTTAGCAGCAGTATGCCCCGTGGCAATCACAACCTCCGGGTTTTCAGCAACAACAATCATATGCTGGTTCTGGGAATTCCAATTATGACGAATCTAAATTGGAAGAATTGAGGTTGATGATTAAAAGCAACGCTATCTCGTTTAAGACCATGGAAAATCAGATTGGGCAGATTACTAATGCCTTGTTGAGTATGCTACAAGGAACTCTACCGAGTGATACAGAGGCTAATCCAGGCAAAGGGGATGTCAACGAGCAGGTGGAAGCAGTTACCTTGAGATCCGGAAAGACTACAACTGATCAGGAATCAGCAGCTAAGGAAGATGAAGAAGTTCAGAATGATCAGGTTGAAAAATTTGCAACACCAGAAATTGAAAAATCTGATTTGGTAGCTGAGCAGTTGGACGGTGAAGTGGAAAAGAGTAAGAATCATGTTGAAAAAGTTTCTCCGGAGCAGTCTACGAATATCAATCAGATCTATCCTCCTCCTCCATATCCAAAGAGACTCTTGGAATTTCCGGTAGAGGAGGAAGAGTGTTTTGGCAAGTTGGACCCCTTAGACAATGCTTCACAAGGAAAGTATGATACTGAAGGTGAGGAATTAGGCTTGGCTGATCTATGGGATTCTAAGGTGCTGGTTGATGAGGTGGTTTCATGGTCAAATCTTGAGGATAGTGCAATTGAGTCTTTTTTTTAGGAAGATGTTTTGATTGAGGGTAATGAAGATCTTCATGAGTTGTATAGGAATTTCACTTCTGACGAGATGTTGGAGGAATTAACTGCTATGTGTGCTAAACATGGAAGTCAGCTTGAGGATTGTTCTTTTGATCCTAAGTTTGTTGTTAAGACTTCTGTTGGTGAACTACTCACTTTCGTTCCTAATCCGTCTATTTCCACTCTTGATCAGTCTTTGGTAGTTAATAATGAAAATCATCATGTTGAAGAAGCTTCCAAACTCGAGTTTAAACCACCATATCACTTTAGGTATGTATACTTGGGTCAATCATCTACTTTGCCTATTATTATTGTTGCTAACTTGTCAGGTAGTGAAGAGAACATTGTTGCTGACACCTTTGAAGAGCGAAGAAGGCTGAAACTTGTTATCAAAGATGTAGCACCGGAAAAGATAATTAAATGGCCATATTAAGCTACAGTGTAGATATTTTCAAGAGAAAAAGCCATGGCCATGTCTAGCTAAAGACTTTAAAGAAAGACGCTTCGTGGGAAGCAACCCACGCTTTTCGGCATTTTTATTTAGGTATGTCTACTATCCCTTGTATTACCTTCCATTCAATGGGGACATTGAATATTTTAAGTTTGGGGGTGGTTTGGGGATAAGTAGCGTGTGGTAGTTATTTATGTTATTGTGTTCATATAGATATCATATTTTGCATGTTTAGTGGTAATTCATTCATGTTGTTCATATTATTTATGTTTGTTCCATATAGGACATTCTGTTTTTTTATTTTTCGTATATCATGTGAGTTCATTATAGTTGCATTCTCATAGCATGCATATTTCATGATCCATTAGGATGAGTTAATTCTGATTGGTAGGTAGATGTCTAATTGAGTGTGGTAATGATGAATAGAGGGTTGATTTATAGTTCCTAGGAATTGAGTTGCATGCTTCGGAACAAAACTTTACACAGTCTCATTGGGTGCTTTTGAGTTAGGTTAAGGTCATGCTTGTTTGGTTGTTTTAGATTTAATCACCTGATTATATTTAGAATTTTCGTTATTCCCTTGATGGCGTAGGAGCACTAAAGTCTAAGTTTGGGGGAAAACATGGATTTCATGCTTAATTGTAAATATTTGTCAATAATGGCTAGGTGTCAAATGGCTAGTAGCCGGCTCATATTTATATGAGTAGTCTAGGGTTGGAAATGAGAATGCTCATTCCAGATTGCATATATAAAAAAAATTCAGAAAAAAAATGAAAAAAAAAACAAAAAGAAAAGAAAAAAAAAGTCAATAGTTTAATTGTTAAATATAGAATTAACCAGGGTGAGCTCTTTAATACTCGAGTAATTAAGTCTGAGGGGACTTACTCCTAGTAACCTAAAGCCCTTGTGGTTTGGGATTGTTGACCTAACGCTCGCTACATGGGTATTATCGTATAAGCCTTTTGGGGTCTCATTCATTGCACGGTTAAATAAGCATACGTATTGTATATAGTATTATGTGTCGTAGTGTAGTAATAAAGCATGAATTCCTGGCTAACTTGAATGAGGATGGAGTGTTCCTAGCATATTTATATGAGTAGTCTAGGGTAGGAAATGAGAATGCTCATTCCAGATTGCATATATATATATAAAAAAATCAAAAAAAAAATCAAAAAAAATCAAAAAGAAAAGAAAAAAAAAGTCAATAGTTTAATTGTTAAATGTAGAATTAACCAGGGTGAGCTCTTTAATACTCGAGTAATTAAGTCTGAGGGGACTTAGTCCTAGTAACCTAAAGCCCTTGTGGTTTGGGATTGCTGACCTAACGCTCGCTACATGGGTATTATTGTATAAGCCTTTTGGGGTCTCATTCATTGCACGGTTAAATAAGCATACGTACTGTATATAGTATTATGTGTCGTAGTGTAGTAATAAAGCATGAATTCCTGGCTAACTTGAATGAGGATGGAGTGTTCCTAGGTTATGAAGTGTCTACAGTCTATTCTATTTATAAACCTGTGATTGTCTTGGCGAAGAATAGGTATGATTTTTTATCTAGTTTTGGGAGTATTTCTGATGAGCATCGCACACACGCACGTTTCTGTTCATGTATGGTTAGTATACGGGGACTTAGTCGAGCTCTATTTGGGTTTAGTTGCATTCTTTGAGATATTTACTTGCTAGTTGGTTTTGGTTAGTTTGAGGGGATCGTTGCATTTTCATATTAGTTGCATTGCATTGCATTATTTAGTTAGAAGGATTTTCTGGGTACATTCTCTATAGGCCCTCGCGAGACCTTACTCGTCCACTAGAGCTACCTAGGGGTTTAAAGGGCTTGTTGCATATGCCAAATGCAATCGTGATCACCTACGGAAGTGGTACTAATTAGTTAGTATAGTTATTATGTTAGTTTTGCACGAGGACGCGCAAAGTGCTAAGTGTGGAGATATTTGATAGAGTGTATTTTATATATACTTTATAGGATTTTGTTCCCACATTTACGGTGCTTTTGTGAATAATCGTGTGGATTTAATTAGTTTTTGATGAGTTTGTCGCAGGAAATAAAGAATTGCCAAGTTGGAAGGAGCTTAATGATTTTTACGGTATTTTTAGCTCAAAAGAATTATTTTGTGAACTTCTGAGAAGAAATAATTAAGTTGCGGTTCGTTGCTAGCATTTTGGAGCTAAAGAAATTGCTCAACAGAATTTTCTAAGCGCTATAGCGCCATTTGAGGCGCAACTGCGCGGCCACCACTCTGTTCCAAGGTTCTCAGCAGAAATTCCAAGGCGCTATAGCGCCACTTGAGGCGCAGCAGCGCGCATAGCAGTCTGGGCAAGGCGCTGTAGCGCCCGGTTCAGCGCTGCAGCGCTTGTGCGGGATTTTTTAACAGAATTTTTATATTCCAACTTGTATTCTGATTTTTATTAACAGCTGGGTCTCCTTATTTAAGGCAATTACTTAAGTCTTGTAGCACTATATAAACACATCTAGGGTATAGTTTTGGGGATCGAAAAATTATTGTACACACTACAATTTTGTAAACATCTTTTGGGAGATTTTTGGAGAACTTTTATTTCTTTTGAAGATTAAAGGTTTTTTCTCTATTCTCATAATCATGTGTTCATCTTATCATTCTTGTTTTGTTAATTCAATTATGAGTGAGTAGATTATTAATCTAGGGTTAAGTTGAACCCTAGTTATGATTGATGTGTGAATTTCCCAATTCCCCCAATTTGATTGTTTAATTGCTCTTGCTTATTGAGTTGTTTTAATTAACAATTACAAATCAGACGTGATTATGTATATTGTTTGAACCAATATCTAATTATCAGCGAGAGTTGGATTTAGATGGTTGTGATTTATCCAATAAGAATATGAAATTCTCCATGAGAATAGGTAGAATGGATTGTTAGGAAATTAGGGTGCTGAAATTAATGTCTCTAAATTACATGATACCATGAGAATAGGTTTGATTGTATTTAAGAGAAGCCACTAATACTCGAGAGGGGTTATTGGTATTTATAGGGCGCATCTTTCCTTTTGAGTTAAATATCTGATTAATTGGGGAGGAAATTCACGATTGCATTAATTCATGCTAGTGGGGATACTTAATTCTGGATGTTTTTAATATTTGATTAATATAAACACAATTCTCTTTAGCATAAAATTAGTTTAATAATTTCTCAAAATTTATTGTGTTACTTGCTTAGCCGAATTAAATCAGAAATAACTGGTGATTGATACGTTTGTCTCTGTGGGATCGACTCTGACTTACCCTACTACATAGTTAGAAGGATTTGTTAGATATTATTATTTGATAGGCATGCGACGGCCTTGTCAGCTATCGGTTCAGTATCTCTCTCATTCGTAAACACTCTCAGTTCACAAAGGCGATTAGGGTTTTTCAGCAGCAATTTAGGGTTTTTGATTTTCTGGTCGATTCATCATGACACGTAACACGAGAGCTCGAAAATCTAATCTGTTGGCTAATCAATCACCATCTATTGTTGATTTGGGTGAGAATGCTTCGGAAAGTGCTAATGAGGTCTCCCAAACTCCTAATTCGAAGAAGGTTAAGATTATGACTCTGACATTTGCTTCATCAGAGTTTCAAGTTCGGTATGAAGAAATAGAATTGGGTGTTCGTGCTATCATTCCAGGTCAACTGATTGCAAGTAAGTTGGTCTCTGCTTTTACTCAATGTGGAGTTGTTAAGTTGTTTCAAGATTTGGGTATGGAATCGTTTTTATTGGATTTACCTAAGGCATATTACCCTGATTTAGTTCGTGAATATTATGCTAATCTTCGTTCGGATAAGTTTAGTAATTGCATGACTGTTGTTGGAGGGAAAAAGATTCAATTAAATCCACTTGTTTTGAATTCAATTCTGAAGTATGATAATGATAGTGAAGATGAGGTTTATACTGCGCAGGGTCAAGTGTCTCTCCCTGAATTTTCTTTTATTGATCAGTTAAGGGTTTTGATTGGTGATGCTAGTTCTGAGGACACTAATCTTCCAACCACTACTATGGTCACTCCACTTGCCCTTTGGTATTCAAATTGTGTAGGTCACACATTTGTCCTCGTTTAGGCAACAAATCGAACTTTACTTGTCATGATGTTATTGTTGTCTCTATGCTGTTAATTGGAAGAGCTTTTAATTTATCATCTCTAATTTTACAAAAGATGATGGCAACTCTAGATAAGTCAGTCACTGGTATTCCTTATGGGTTACTTCTCACAAGGGTGTTCGAGTTTTTTAAGATTGATTTGAAGAATGCTGTGAAAGTTACGGTTAAGGATGGTTTTGATTTAAAATTTTTGACTATGAATAATTTGAAAATTGAGGATGGGGAATTATCTCGCATTTTACTACCTCCACTTTCTCCTGTTTCTACTCCAATTGGTGAACAACTTTCTTCTGTTGAGCCTATTTCGGTTGCTCCTGGTTTGTTTATTCAGTCTCTTCAAGCAGATGTTACTATCATGACTAGTGAGCTTGTGTCTCTTCGTAGTGATACTCAGGCAATTAGAAATGATCTGATGGCTGTTAAAGCAGAGTATCAAACAATTAAGGGTGCTATGAAGGATTTTATTTCAGAGATAAGAACTGTCAAGGAAATGCTACTTAAGTCAGCTGGAATAACTTCTGCTACTCATTCTGCCATGGAGGATGACTTGGGTTTAGATGACTTGGCAAATACAGCAGAGCGGGATGGTGACAAACAGGATGGTGACACTAAAGCAACCAAGACAGATGGGGATGCTGTGGACAAGACTCCTAAAGACTCTTAGTTTTGATGAATTAAGGGGGAGAAATTAGGAGAATTTTTTTATGTTTGTTTTATGTCATGTTTGTTTTTTGTCTGAACTTGTGGTATCTGAACTTATGTGGTTATATGGTTTTATGGTTTTATGTGTGGATGGATAATATTCTGGATTTCAATATGTTTGAATGTTTTAAGTATGGTTTAATGTTTAAGTATCTTTTTATGAATATGTTGTGTGTTTATTAGATTATTGTTTTATATCTAATTTTGAGATGCAGGGATTTAGGGGGAGTTATTTTAATTCTCCTAAATTAGTGTAATCATCAAAAATGGGGAGATTGATACTCCTTAGGTTTTGATGATCACAATCAGCAAGCCAATTGGCTTGATAGTAGATATAAAACAACATGCTATTTGTATGTGTACTAACTTGGTTTTGCAGGGTAAGACAGTTTACTGATTATAAAATTAGTATGTCAAAAACAGCAAGCCAAAGTTGAAGAACAGTGACAATCAGCAAGCTATTTGCACAGAGGCAGATCACAAACAGCAAGCTACTTGTCAACAGTCCAGAAAAAAGAAAACTGCGGAAATCAAGGAGATATTATAGGGATTGTCTTCTAAACAGTTGTAAGGGTTGTTTAATTAAGGAATACGTATTATATATCTATATGAGCTTAATTTAAACATATCTTTTCATTTAAATTTGATTTCCTAAATTATAGGAGTTGGTTTTCATCTAAAACTCTTATCCTTTTAAGAACAAAACTCCTATACGTTTTTATATCTTTTATATCTCTGAAGAACTGATCATACACGACTTATTCTTCTTCTTCTTTCTCTCTAACATTAACATTAACGTTGTAAACAATTTTAACAAACTAAACGTTGAATTGGATTCAAACGAGAGTTTGTTGACTTAGTTTATGACCGTTCATGTTAAGTATTTAAACTCTTGTTCTTGGTTCGTTTTTGGTTGCTGAAAATACAAGAACTTCAAGAACACACAACTCATTTTTACTTTGCAAAATCTTTCTTGATTCTCTCGAGCTCATATATATATATTTACTGTATTACTTGTTTAGAGAATCTATAGTTTGAGTTGTATTAATCATTCATTGTATTATTCGATTTTATTGATTAGTTGTTGGATACTTGGCTTGGGTTAGTAGGGATTCGAGATTGTTGCTAGAGAAGTGTACTAGGGTAGTATAGCTTAGAGAGCATAATCTGTTTCAGGTCTTTCAGCAAGCCATTTGTATCAACGGCTGGGTGTGAGGGAGATATATTGTTGTATCTTGTAATCGGATTATATTTGATCAATAATATATTCTCTTACCAAGTTGGTAAGGGACCAGGACGTAGACCATAGGGGATTAGGGGTCGAACCTGGCTAAAAGTCTCATGTGTTCTTTAATTTTCTTGCACTTTACTTACTGCCTTTACATGCAGCATACTGTTTGCATTCAGCATACCATTTGCATATGTGAAAATCGAAATCAGTAAGCTGTTTCTTGTAAAATGTTAAAATTGGATATAGTTAGCCATTTACACATATTCACCCCCTCTAGGTGTGCATTTTCACTCATTTATTTACATTAGAGGGGGACACGGAGACCAAAACAATGCATAAAAAAATAAGTAGATGAAAAGTAGATAAAGTGGTGGGACCTATCAATATTTAATAATAGATTTGAATTAATGGAGGAAAGTAGTGGGTGTAATAGTAGTATTTCTTATTGTTAAATATGAGATAGTGGGGGATGGTAGTGGATGTAATACTGGAGGAAACTTACTATTTATTTAATGTAAAGAAATGAGAGTGACATCCCAAAATAGTAACTGTAAAGAAATAAGAGGAATAAAGGAAGTATAAGATATAGAAATTTAATTTTTCAAGAAAAAAATAAGACCGCCACAATGTCAAGTTCGCTCAATAAAAAAATTCCCATGAAATTGTTACATTTTCATTTAATAGTTAAAATCATTAAAGAGTTCGATAATTTGATATATTTTGTTTATATATATGTGTGTGTGTGTGTGTTGTTGGGCTGCTAGCGAGACCTTCACATATAGGACTCAACAACTATGGAACATGTCTCCTTTTTTTTTTGTGATCTGGCCTCCCTTTATACATACTGGAAGTTCACCTGGCTATTGACTCTCCCAAAATTTATACGAAAGTCCACATATTTCCCCTTAAGTTCAATCTAATCTGGATCCATTCTTGAATTCCATCGAAATTGTTATGGACCGTTATAACCATTGTTATAATACCACTTATTGGGCAATGAACTAACCTTGATTCCACAATAATATGATATTATTCGTGCATGGATTTATTTTTAATTAATTTCCAAAAATCTCATACTAATAAAATTAACTATCTGTTTTATTAATTAAAAATCTGTCACTTTTAGAAATGATAGAAGACGACTCCCTAACATGTGTTTTTTTTTTGATAAAACCGTACTTGCATTAAAATTTCTCATAATCAAGCATACAGATGATAAAATCTGGAGCAGAAACATTCCACTCTATACGACCTGACATAGAATATGTCGTCCTCGATAAGCTATGAGCTACAATATTCGCAGACCTAAGTGTGTAACACATTAACACTTCATCAAAGTGTTTATCCATATCCGTACAATCCTCCAAGATCATATGATCAAGCACCAAACTCACTCAATCGATGAGACAATAGCAAACTCACACAAACCGTGAGACAATAACAAAACTCACACAAACCGTGAGACAATAACAAAACTCACACAAACGGTGAGACAGCAAAAAACAAGCCGATCTTACAATTTTAAAAATGAGATTACAAAATAAAGCTACAAACTAAAACCAAACTAGAACCTTAGCAATCCGTAGATCGGGAAACAAACCCACCGGAACAAGATAACTCGGATCACTTACGAGACCAAGATAACGAGAAATCCGGAGCTCCGTGGAATTGAGATCTAATAAATTGAAGGCCAAATCAAAAAAGGTTTTGAAACCTTAGATCCGAAATACAAAACTTTATTGAAAGAAAAAGTAAAGAAAATGGAAAATTTTGGGGTTTACCATCGGTGGAGATCCGGGTGGAAGCCCCGACCGCTATTAGCAAAAGACGAGGGAGAGAAAGAGAGAAAGAATTAGGTTTCCTCCCTAACATGTGTTTATTTCTCTGTACAAATATAATTTCTTTTTGATCATGTATTAAATTTGGAATTTTCATGAAAATAATTCCGTAACCTTTCTCTACGAAAACATTATTTATGTATATTTTATCTCTGCGTATTGTGGGATATACTTGATCTGTTTCTCATATATAAAGTGGAAACAATTTCTAAACAGCAATGCCTTTAGAGCATCTCCAATAAGGGTTGCCAAGAGGTTGCCAAGTCCTATGTGGCAAGGCACCCTTGGTTGCCCATCTATTGCAGTATTAATGTTGCCAACAAGTTGCCAACCAAAGTTGCCAACAAGTTGGCAATTTCCCCATTTAGTTAAACCACATACAATTCTCCAAAAAATGTATTTAACCTTACCCATTTTTATATCTCCCATATTTTTATTATTTCATTAAATGTTTTTTTTGGAACCACATTGGCAACTTTTAAAGTTGCCAACTATTGGAGTAGATTTTTAACAAAAATTGCCAACAATGAGATGGAGGAAAGAAGAAATAAAAAAATAATATATATGATGATGTGGTAAAAATTGGCAACAATATTGACAACCTCTATTGAAGATGCTCTTATGCTCAAGTAGTTGGGCTCAAAAGCTATTATATTATATATATGTAGTATCATATGTGTTACCTTCCGTTTTGTTCAACTCTATTTAGAAATTTTAGTGTCTCAGTGCTGGCTTTTCATATAATAGTTGTAAGCATTAGGTGGCATCCTTTGATTGGCCAGCAAGCTGGACACTAAATTATTATAATATAGAAATAATCATTTTACAAGGTAGATTATTATAAAGTAAAATGACATGAAATAATAGAATGATTAGGTTACTCATTATTAATTGTTCCTGTTGATATATAAATATAAACATCTAGTGAGAACTCAAAAACATTTTTATGAGCTAGCTAGTGTGCATCTTTAGTAAATACCAGAACATGTTAGGGTTAGCGTAAGAAGCCCACCAGCTAGCTTCTTCTTCCTTCTTCTACTTCTTCTCATATATACTATTTTTATACAGCTAAATCTAATTTAGATCTGGTATACATAAACAGATCTGCGCTTCGAAAAAACTAGGTAGCATATCGAAAATTAATTAGGGTTACATTAAATCAATAGATGATGAAGAAGCGTCAAGTGGTAATGAGATCAAGATCAGGAGATTCGGGCAGAAGCAGCAGTGCATCGATGGCGAGAAGCGTGAGGTACGGAGAATGCCAGAAGAATCATGCGGCAAATATTGGAGGCTATGCTGTGGATGGATGCAGAGAATTTATGGCCAATGGAGATGAAGGTTCTACAGAAGCTCTTAACTGTGCAGCTTGCGGTTGTCACAGGAATTTTCATAGGAGAGAAGTGGATGAGGTAGTTTCTGAGTCATTTTCAACTAATTCTTACTCCCGTACTACTGGTGCTTAATCGCATCCCACTTCAATCCACAAAATTAAGACAAAATGAAAAAGAAAGGAGATCTATATATTTGTACAAATTAAAGAATCCGTGTTTAATTGCATTATTTAATTTACACCTTCACTGCTGTAGAAACAGTGAACTTATTTTATATACTCAATTCATCAGTGTGATCATGTTTGAATATATTGTATACATGTATTTCTGGAGATCTATATGAATATACAAATATGTATAAGTTTCCTCACATGAGTTTATAAATATTTTCAAGCTTCATATTACAAGGCATCTGCAGCTGTAGATAGCAACTTGGCAAGCTAGCTAATTACTTTGTATATGCATTATTTATCTCTTGTTTTAAGTTAATAAGTTCGAGTTTGAGTTCAAGTTCGATGCTGGTTATTATAACACCACTAATCATATGAATAGCTGGAGGACTAACGTTCTACTTGCGTAATGTGTATACAGAAATGATCATAGAGAATTAATTAAATAGCATTTTACAGCTTCATGCAAAATTTATCACATCCATATATGGTGGTACAATACAGGTTTGTCATGTCCCTTATATATAGTGTGAAGCTGTTCAATCTACTTTGCTATTGCTTATAGTTTAATCAGTTATGCTCATTTAGTTCCATGAATATAATATGGCCTCTTTGTGGTTTACACACATTGGCGTTCTGATCAAGAAGCCACAGGGCAGACAATGCCTACACTGATCCAACTATCTTTTTATTTTCTAATCCCCCATTTTCTATGCCACGTACCAGTACTTCCTTATTAAATTCACGAGTAATGCTAGGTGCACATAATTGGCTACAGAATATTTTCACAGAATTAACTGGATTCCACTAATGTAGATGTTATTGGTTGATATTGATGTGAATGCAGGGGCCCATTAAATTATAACCAATTAAATTAAGACACCTACCATTCTGTAAAACTTTTGTGAAATTTTCTGTAAGTCTAGCATTTTCCTAAATTCACAGCCTGAGCATATGTACCATGTTAAGTTATCAGATCTCCTAGAATCTCGAGATATTAGGAGCCGAATTTGTTCGGATCTTATTATATCTTCAGCAAGTGCTACTCCTAATATTTACATTACATATTAAAGCGGTTGGACATTTTGTTATGACAGGGAACCATAGGTTATCTGCAGTACTATTCTTAAAGTTAGTTTCAGTATATGGAATTGGGGAAGCTCAAATTTTCAGTCACGCTACTGTATAAATTTATGTGTTTTAGACTTTTAGTGTATGTCAATATGTCAAGTCAAGTACTTATCCTCACAATAATGTAGATCTCCATAATTAAGAATAAGTTTCTAAATAATCATCATTAAATGTGACATCCTAACTAACTTGCTTTATAACTAGTTGCTGAAATCACGGATAACTGTATACGTCTACGTGTCAATGTTATGTGTACTTAGTTCATGTAGCTACCTTAGAGGTGTCTATGTCGATCAGAGCTGTGTCTGGTCCGTTGTTTGTTGGTTTGTTCTTAAGCATTAGCTCCACCACTCATGAACTGCATTTGCCAAGTAGCAGCAGTTGCAATCTTGGCTCTGTCCTAGATGTTTTCGTAAGGTATCTAGAGAGATGGAACTTTAATTATGTATGATTATGTAATGGTCAAATAATTAATTAGGTCTTAAGTCATTGTCTTGTTGTATCTGGCTAATAAATCTTTTGAAACCATTATGATGACTGGCCGGTACACCTAATGTTAAAGTTTTTTTCTGCTAAAACCATAAGATGCTAGGAGCCTTGCGTAGTATGATTATGAACTGTATCATGTTTATATGTTATAAATAGGCCCCTTCTGCTTTAAAAAAAAAGACCTTTTTTTGGGATTGAAATTAGCTAGTTCACTAGCGCGCATAGAGCCTATTTTTGGAGTCGGCCCTTACGTTGAAGTTTTTGTCCTAGATCCTCCCTAAGATTCTAGGAGCCTTGCATAATAGTATGTCGCATAACATGTTTATTTGTTATTAATAGGCCCCTTTTGTTTAAAGTACGACCATACTTGGAATTGAAGAGTTGCTATTTCACTAGCTTAATTTGAGCTTATTGTATGAAGTCAGCCCATACTGCATACTCTCCATTTGATTAGTACTACTGCGTCTACCCAGACTGCGTGCATTCCAGCCTTTTCCTCATAGTCATATATTTCTGAGATCAAACCATTCGGTCCATCACAGTCGATCATCTGGATATTAATTTTGTACTGGAGTTCGTATTTAAATAGATGTGGAGAAGGATCTAACTCTCAAGCAAATTAAGACCAATCACTTTGGGTTTCTGGTTTAAGAATGAAGCAAGTCTTGTGTCTTTGGTAAGGATGTTGAGATAATTGAATAGATATTTAGCTGTTGGACCATGGAGCCAATTAAGTGAATTGTACTTAGTTAAAAGGCTAACTTAGATTGTATTAGGACCATTAAGCATTATGTATATTTTAGGGTCTTGAAGCCCACAAGTGTAAGACTTGCTAGCCAAGTAAATTAGGATTTAGGGGACCCACAAGGGATCCCCTATAAATATTAATCAAATCTCACTTGTTCAGGGCTTGGCAATTTGATAATTAAAGAGTTGTACCTCCTTATGGAGAGAAAAACATTCTAATAAAAACATTCTTCCCTATATTCTACATTTCATCATTATTATACTATTATTATCATTATTAGATTAAATCACTCTCCATCATTTGGCGCTAGAAGGAGCTCTTTGATTGAAAATTCCAACCAAAAATGGAAACGAATGAATTGGTGATCGAACAAATCGGTTCGAAAATGGAGATGTTAACGGCCCCTCGTGCTGGGGACCAAATGGCACCCCCTCCTCCTTTAAGACCAAGACAGTTATTCTCAGTGATAGAAGATAATGTAGGTGGATCTAAACGACCCACTGAATCAAAACATTTGGATGCGAGACGAAATGTGCAGCCGGATACTCGCATGAGAGTCACCACGGATGCAGGAAAGAAGGTGTTAACAAGCGACATGCGCTTGCATTTGCAAAAGGTACAAAGAGAAAAAGAGCCCGCTGTTGTGGCGGAAGATTGTCCCCAGGACTCGGACGAAGAAATATTTAATCTGGAACAGCAGAAGCGAGCCCTGGAAGAAAAGCTAAGGAGGCACAGGCGAGCTCGTCAGCTGAAACGTGGATTAAGAAATACAACGACCTTGGCACATGACGAAGCTATCGATGTGGAGAATAAGTTCCAGGAAAATGATTATGACGACTTTGCAGATGAAGAATCGATAGAGTCGATTTACTCGAGACCTTCTGCTCGCAGAAGACGACCTATGCTATCTGTGAGCCATTCGTCTTGGCGGAGTGACTCCAACGAATCAGTAAGGCCCGAAGATATTGCTGACATCCGAAGTGACCTAGCCATGTGTAGAGAGTTCATTCGAAATCAATCAGGCCAAATCACATCTGCAAAAAGTCCCTTATCGAAAGACATTGAGATAGCTCATATTGATAGGACGTTGAAAACGCCCTCGTTAGATCATTTTGATGGGACATCAGACCCAAGTGGTTTTCTCAACACATTTGATGGCCGTATGGCATTTTTTGGGCACTCAGAAGTCGCGAGATGTCAATTCTTTTCTATATGCCTCCAAGGAACAGCTTTGCGATGGTATAACAGCCTTCCACCTCGTTCTGTAGATTCCTGGCAGTCTTTAAAGACGAAGTTTCAAACTAGGTTCTCAAGCAATTACAAAGGAGGAAAGATAACCGCTTCGCTGATGACTGTCCGGCAGCGATCCAACGAATCTCTAAGAGACTTCTTAGTCAAATTCCGAAATGAAATTTCTGATATTCCTAACTTGATCGAAGAATTTGCAATAAATTATCTGGCTGCGGGAATTGATAAACATCGCCACGCCAACTTGTTAGAAGAATTCTTTGAAAAGAATCCCCGAACCCTTCAATCAGCCTTCCAAGTGGTAGAGCACCGAATGAATTTGCAAGAAGCAGTCGGGAGTATTCAATCTCCTCGCCGAGCTTTCAGACGAGAGCGCAGCAGAAGCCCTCGGCGCCGCTCTCCGAGGACTGATTATAAGCGAAGTTACGATTCATACTCACTAGTACAAAAAATACCATATGCGTCTCCCTTTTTTGCGTCTGTTAGAGAAGGAACAGCAACATAAAATACTTTTTTACGTCTGTTGTAGCTTTACCAGACGCATATAAGGGTAAGAAACATGATTATACGTCTGTTAAGATACAACAGACGTATAAGCCTGTTTTATACGACTGTTAAATAGCTACATACGTCTGGCCCCTTAAATTAGATGCAAATAATTAAAATTAAAAATATAAAATATAAAATCCCACCATATACTACACAGTATACACACACAAACAAATTCATCCCCAATTCAGAGAACACGACCCTGCTGCGGCCTGCCCTAATTCCCACTCCACCACTAAGTCATATAATCTCCATCGATTTTGTTCGATTCTAAATTTTTTTCGTATTCAAACTTTCATCTTCAAAGTTATTTTGAGTTTGAACCTTAATTAGAAGTCATCAGGTCTAATTCAAAAGCTACAAGTTATTATTTGGTTTGTTTAATAATTTGAAGTTATGGAATTGTCATCACGAAACATTGTACTAGCTACAAGTTCAAAATTTGAGATTATCAAGTGTTTTGTTACTCCATTTTGCCCTATCAATTTTATTATTTTTGAGATTGAGAATTGAATTTGCATTTTGGGTTGGAGCTGAAATGTTTTTGGGCTACAGGTGCTAGCTGAAAATAAAAAAAAATTAAAAAAAATGCCTTTTGCGTCTGTTCTACTATCACAGCCATATAAAGTCTACATTTGCGTCTGTTCTTTATTTTGATACGTCTGTTAGTGCTAGATGCAAGACAATCTTTTGCTTCTGCTCAAGAAAACAGATGCAAAATGTTTACTTTATGCGGCTGGTGTTTAGTTTTATTCGTCTGTTCCTGACAGACGCATAAACCTTATGCGTCGGTTGAGTAACAGTCGCATTTGCTTTCTAGCTGATACTACTCTACCATACGCGACTGTTGACCATAGACGCAAAAAGCCCTTTTTAACAGACGCGATAGGCATATTTTGTACTAGTGACTCGAGGACGAATGATACTAGAAGCCCTCGAAAGCCACGGACGGAGAGGTCAGATAACCAAGATAGAACATGGAAGCCAAGAGAAAGGCAAGAGAAGGAGTTTACAAAGCTCACTGTAGACAAAGCTACAATTTTGGCTACTCTAAATTAAGTCAGAACCTGACTATCGACCGCCGAGGCCAATGAAGCCAGGACGACCCCCAAGCTCCCGATACTGTGAATACCATGAGGATACTGGTCACACAACAGACCAATGTTATCAACTGAGCAATCTCATCGAGTCCAAAATCAAAAGAGGACAGCTGACTCATTACATCGACCACGATGCAGAAAGGCAAAATGATCGCCCCCGTGATCAAGATCGGGTCATTGATGTCATAGCAGGAGGGTTCGCTGCTGGAGGAACATCAAACAATTCTAAAAAGCTATACGCGAGAGAAGTATATCACATCAATCCCGAGGCACCCAAACGCCTTCGACCCAATCCTACTCCAATTATCTCATTTCCCGATGACGACTATCCGTCAGGATTGATTGAGTCTCACCAAGATGCTCTGGTAATTACAGCCAAGGTCGGCACAAACACAGTGAAGAAGATTCTAATTGACAATGGGAGCTCCGTTGATATATTATACCATCATGCTTTTGCAAGGATGGATCATGGTGATAGGAAACTTGAAAATGTGAACATGCCTTTATATGATTTCACCGGGAACGAGGTCAAGGTCGTTGGTACCATCGATCTCCCCGTTCTTTTTGGATCTCTCACGTGCCAGGCATGGCAGGTCGTTAAGTTTCATGTTGTAAATGCAGGCTAATATTAGCAATACTGGAGTGTAAGTTTAATTAGTCGACAATATATTTAAAATTCTCTCTAGATACACGAAGGGAACAAAATTAATTCATTAATATGCCCGTCATGTTTAGTGGTATAAACATATTATCAATATTGTCCCGTTGTTGATATGTCATGACACATGACGTTGACATATAAGCATGTGATAAATATCCTATTCATATGATAAAATTGATCAACATTTTATCGGTTAAGTTCAGGGACGGATCTAGGGGGTCCCTGGCCCCTCCTAGGTTGGGGCAATTTAAAAAAAATTTAAATTTATTTATGTCCTATCATTTACTTGTTCCTGACTCCTTCTAGATGGTTTATTTGTCTTCTTTTATATCCATTTTTGTATGATTTATTGAAAAATATCCATTTTTTCGCATGTTTTAGTGAAATTTTTTCATTTTTTGCATGATTTAGTCGGAAAAAAAATTCGCGCTTCGCGCGGTTCGAATTTTTAAATTTTTTTTGGACCTCCCTCGCTTTTTGCTCTAGGTCCGTCACTGATTAAGTTCAATATCGATCAAGATAAATTTGATAAATGACAGTATTAGACCGTTTTAATTTTTAATTTGACCGATTTTCCGGACAATAATGTCATGTTTCCTTGTGGTATAATTACTAATTTGGGGTATATCTTCATTTCTATACATTTCAAAAATAATAAATTTTAGTAATAAAAAATATTATTATACCCACTCCTTCACTGTCTCAAATTTATAATATAAAATACTATTACACCCATTACTTTCTTTCATTATCTCAAATCTATTACTAAATATTAATAGTTTCCATCACTTTACTCATTTTTATTCAACTTTATCATTTTTTATACATTTTGTTGGTCAACGTGTTCAAACCAATGTATATAATTGAATGAGACGGAGGTAGTGCATTACACCCATAGAGAGGGGGCTCTAAACATTGGGAGGCCTCAAGCCAAAATACAAATAGAGGCCTTCTAATATATAAATAAAAAATTCCTTAATTTGTAAAAGTTATTTTGTAACTCCTTTTTAATACAAATATTACTATTATAACATTAATGAAAGTTATTTTTACATTTTTTTAAATAATTCCAAAAAATAGTAGGTATATATTTTTTCGAAAATTGATAGAAACATGTCTAAATTATCATTTTTTTAATCTACAATGTCAGCAAAAATTCATCAAAATAGAATAAAATTAGGAAAAATTAATGCATAATATATAAGTTTATATATTTGGAGGCCTTTATAATTGGGTGGCCTAAAATAATGGGGTTGTTTAGGGAAACTTATTTTTCAGAATAAGTCAACTTATTTTAAGATAAAGTTAGAGATTCATAATTTTTTTTCTGAAAAAGTTAACTTTTTTTTTTCAACTTATAGAATTTCAAACATACAAATACTTATATTAAAAAAATTATCAAAACATAAAATTTTTAACCGAAAATAAGTTTATAAAAACTTATTTTAAATGTTGGTCAAACAGACCCAATAGTTTTATTGGCCTTATAGTGGAGCCGCCTTGAAGGGCCATGTATATGTGTATATTTAGGTTGTACAGTGTTGAAAAGGCCGTGATCATGTGCACAGATGCAGGGAGGGTAAAAGTTGCAAGGTACTCTTCCGTCCTACATGCTTTTCCGATGCAAGAAAACGATAACGAAAGGAAATAGTGCATGGTCAAAGCAATGGAGTGTAGTAGACTAGTACTCCACTATATTGCTCCTTCGGTCTCATCCATTTCCTTACATGTTTTTAGTTGCATTTTAAAGCGTATATAAAATATAGTTTTATAATTTATTTTTAAAATTTCCTTTTTTTTGAATAAAAATTTAAATTAAATTGTTATTTAGAAGAAAAAAATTTTAAAAATAAATTATCTAACTGTACTTTATAAGAGCTTTAAAATGCGTGTCGAGCCTTCTACTTCAAAGTAAAGAATTTGTTGGGACAAAAGGAGTATAATAGTGGTGGGTTTCTTTTGATTCAATTTATGTAAAATTATTAAAAGAAGACAAATATATGGTGCAGAGTGAAGGTGGAATATACTAGTATAAACAGTAGTGGTGGTGCCAAGTGCCAACTCACTCAATTCATCTAGCCCACTCCCTTGGCATAACCATTGGCCTTCCTACCCTAGCTAGCCTACCTTTCATTATCCAATCTGTTAATAAGTCTTGATACTAATCAAATGATACGCCTTCCGCCTCATTTTCCCGCATGATTAAAACCTTTTCTTATGAAAAGGTAATCGGAATTTAAATATCCACGCACATTTATATGTATTGAATTATTGACCTTTTATTATCGAGAAAAAAAGGTGACCACTAAAGATACCTTATCCATGTCTGTATTGAGGTCACGATAGAGAAGGGTATCATCTTAATCAACTTAGAACATGCATGCAACATTCCACAACGTATACAAACCAATGTATATTCGCATGCATGTATCTACAGTATTTACCCTACATTAATATTAATTTTGATTTTTGACAATGAACTCTTATTTCTTTTTTGCTAAATAATTGTGACAATGAACTCTTGTTTATTCTCTTGATAACAAAATTTTGGTAACAGGGGTAAAAAAAAAAAAATTAAGTACCACAGTATAATTAGCAGAAAAAGGAGAATAATTGGACAGAGAATAGTAGTACTGTAGTAGTACAAATTGTGCAGGCCGGAGTCAGGGAGTCCCCCACGCACAGGAGCAGCAGCAGAAGAAAAACCGTGCGTGCGTTTAGATTCTTCAGCCTGCACCATCCCAAGTGCTTTTCTGTACCTTACCTTCCCACTTTTTTTTTCCCTTCATTCCTGTCCCCTTTGTGCATGATTCGAAGGTCACGAGTCCTGGTTTTCACGTATTCTCTTGATTCATGTCGATTTCATTTATGTATTTAAACTAAATGTATGTTTTTCTCATATAACTATTTGTTTTTTGAAATAAAAAACTTTACATCTTTGAAATTAAAACGTATTTTCATATGTCTGGTTATGTTTGTACGATTGAGGGTGAATATAGAATGAATATCTAAAAATTTTAGATGAATTGATTATTCTGATTGTCTTTTTTCAAAGTGGAGAGGAGAGAGTAGTTTTTTTTTTCAAAGGGAAGATGGCCGAAAATCGTTTTATACATGCTAAACACAAAACTTAATCAATAAATAAGGAAGTTAGAGTAAAGTACTTTTTGTTAACGTTTAAATTGGACCCAAAATTTTTAAAAAATAAAATTAGAGAAGAATATATCATTTTAAAAATCTATACTATTATATAAATTCCGAAACATTGAAAGTTTGGTCGGTTGGTTGGTTGGTAACTATTGATTTTACTTATTTACCCTTACTCAATTATGAATTAAATCCATCCTACTAATTAATCAATTCCCTTTTTCAAGTTAAACATATTATCTTTTCTATTTTGCAATAAGTAAGTAATTTCTCTTTTCAAGTAAAATACAATATCTTTGATATTTTATCTAACTAAAATTTCTCATTTTTTAATCAATTTCTTTTTCCAGGTTAAACATATTACCTTTTCTATTTTTCAATAACATGTAAACATAAAATCTTTTACATTTTATCTAACTAAAATTTCTCCTTTATTAAAAACATTGCCACAATTATATAATATCATGGACGGTTACCTTTTTCAGCCAAAACACGTTACCTTTTTTCTTTTCTCTTACTAAAACCTCTTTTTTTCCAATTATATCACGAGCGTTTCTATTTAATAAAAATAAAATAATAATATTATACTCCGTAATACTAATAATTAACCAATTACCTTTTCAGTTACTAATTAATCAATTTCCTTTTTCAAGTTAAACATATTATCTTTTCTATTTTGCAATAACTAAGTAATTTCCTTTTTCAGGTAAAATACAATATTTTTTATATTTTATCTAACTAAAAATTCTCATTTTTTACCCAATTTCCTTTTCCAGATTAAACATATTACCTCTTCTTTTTTTCAATAACCTGAAAATACAATATTTTTTATAATTTATCTAACTAAAATTTCTCCTTTATTAAAAACATTATTAGCAATTTTGTTTAGTAAAATAACATAATTATATTATAACAACTATTAACTAATCAATTACCTTTTTCAGCCAAAACACGTTACCTTTTCTCAAACTAAAATCTTTCTTTTTCCAATTATATAATATCATGGACGATTTTCTTTTCTCTTACTAAAACATCTTTTTTTCCAATTATATCACAAGCGTTTCTATTTAATAAAAATAAAATAATAATATTATAATACTAATAATTAACCAATTACCTTTACAGCTAAAACGTATCTTATTTTCCAATTTTTTCTAACTAAATTCCCCCCTTTTTTTTAGAAATATCACGTTCAACATTAATTTCTCATATTTTCTAAAAAGTATGAGTAATTTTATTTAGTAAAATAACATAATTAAATTTAATTACTATGAACTAATCAATTACCTTTTTTACATAAATCATATCATCTTTTTAATTTTCACGTTATCTTTGGTTGGTTGGTTGGTACCTATTGATTTTACTTATTTACCCTTACTCAATTATGAATAAAATCCATCCTACTAATTAATCAATTCCCTTTTTCAAGTTAAACATATTATCTTTTCTATTTTGCAATAACTAAGTAATTTCCCTTTTCAAGTAAAATACAATATCTTTGATATTTTATCTAACTAAAATTTCTCATTTTTTAATCAATTTCTTTTTCCAGGTTAAACATATTACCATTTCTATTTTTCAATAACATGTAAACATAAAATCTTTTACATTTTATCTAACTAAAATTTCTCCTTTATTAAAAACATTGCCACAATTATATAATATCATGGACGGTTACCTTTTTCAGCCAAAACACGTTACCTTTTTTCTTTTCTCTTACTAAAACCTCTTTTTTTCCAATTATATCACGGGCGTTTCTATTTAATAAAAATAAAATAATAATATTATACTCCGTAATACTAATAATTAACCAATTATCTTTTCAGTTACTAATTAATCAATTTCCTTTTTCAAGTTAAACATATTATCTTTTCTATTTTGCAATAACTAAGTAATTTCCTTTTTCAGGTAAAATACAATATTTTTTATATTTTATCTAACTAAAATTCTCATTTTTTAACCAATTTCCTTTTCCAGGTTAAACATATTACCTCTTCTATTTTTCAATAACCTGAAAATACAATATCTTTTATATTTTATCTAACTAAAATTTCTCCTTTATTAAAAACATTACGAGCAATTTTGTTTAGTAAAATAACATAATTATATTATAACGACTATTAACTAATCAATTACCTTTTTCAGCCAAAACACGCTACCTTTTCTCAAACTAAAATCTTTCTTTTTCCAATTATATAATATCATGGACGATTTTCTTTTCGTTTACTAAAACATCTTTTTTTCTAATTATATCACGAGCGTTTCTATATAATAAAAATAAAATAATATTATTATAATACTAATAATTAACCAATTACCTATTCAGCTAAAACGTATCTTATTTTCCAATTTTTTCTAACTAAATTCCCCCTTTTTTTAGAAATATCACGTTCGACATTAATTTCTCATATTTTCTAAAAAGTATGAGTAATTTTATTTAGTAAAATAACATAATTAAATTTAATTACTATGAACTAATCAATTACCTTTTTTACACAAATCATATCATCTTTTTAATTTTCACGTTATCTTTCTATTTTCTTTAACTAAAATATCTCTTTTTCGATTATATCACGGGCCGTCTATTTAATACAATAAACTTATTAATATTAATAATTTTTTCATTCAAATTATTTTTTCTCTTTTCTCTAACTAAAATATTTTTTCCCCAATTATATCACGGGTTACCTTTTTCATCCAAAACAAGTTTATCTTTTTAATTTTCTCTAACTAAAACATCTCTTTTCCAAATTATATCACGGGCGATTCTATTTAATAAAAATAAAATCATAATATCATAATGCTATTAATTAACCGATTACCTTTTCAGCTAAAAAACGTATCATCTTTTTTATTTTTTCTAATTAAATTTCTTTTTTTAGAAATATCATGGGTAACATTAATTTCTCATTTTCTAAAAATATTACCAGCAATTTAATTTAGTAAAATAACAATTAAATTATAATTACTATAAACTAATCAATTACTTTTTAACCTAAAGTATGTTACCTTTTAATTTTCACGTTATCTTTTCTATTTTTTCAAACTAAAATATATATTTTTTCAATTATATCACAGACGGTTCTATTTAATAAAATTACTAAATAATAATATTATAATATTAATATTAACGATTATCCTTTTTAGCTAAAACCTATCATCTTTTTCCTATATTATCTAACTAAAATTCCTCTTTAGAAATATCACGGGAAACATTAATTTTTGCTTTTCTAAAAACATTACGAGCAATTTTATTTTGTCAAATAACATAATTAAATTAAAATTACTATAAATTAATCAATTACCCTTTTCACATAAAATATATTATCTTTTTAATTTTCTCTAACTAAATCCTCTATTTTTCCAATTATATCACGGACATTCTATTTAATAAAACAAAATAATAATTTTATAATTACTAATAAATAACTTATTACCTTTTCAACTAAAACCTATCACATTTTCTATATTTTTTTTTAACTAAAATCATTCATTTTCTAAAAATATCATGGATAACATTTATATAATTGTGATCATCATCTCATTTAAATATTTAAGCCTCCAAAAATCATATTTTAAAAAAATTAATAAAAAAATTAATATAATATTAAAAACATTCCGTGCATCGCACAGGTTTTAAGCTAGTATCAAATAATTGGATGGAAAATTATAAAAGAAAAATGTTTACACTATATTCTATATATAATTAGCGTAAGGAGTTTAACGTGACCTAAAAAAGTAATTTCACTATAAATTAGAAATTTGAAATTTGAAATGGACCAGACCGGAGTATTGGTTTTTAAAAAGACCAGTTAAAATTATACTAATAATTAACTAATTAATGCTATTTTTAGTTTAACAAACAATACGTTACCAAATAACTAATTAACACAATTTTTAATTTAACAAACAAACAGATCAAAAAATGATGTACTAAAATAACACATGATAAAACAAAACAAAAATAAAGTTGAGAAAATTGTTGTTAACTAAAATTAATACAAAAATATTTTAGACTAAAGTTTAAAATATAATTTAAAAAAACCTTACCACATAAAAGCAATCTGCGAATATGCCGACACATGAACTTGCCCAAGTGTTCCATATGTATCCTGATCGTAATTTTGACTGGAGGTCTGTTCCGGTTAAGGTCAAGAAGTGTATTTTGGATGATTTAATCGAGTAATGAATTCACTCATCGTATCAACGCAGGGGTGGCTAAGGTGGAGGGCTGCGTCAGGGGTGATGTGCGATAAGAAAGTCCCGTTAAAGCTGAAAGGGAAGTTCTATAGAGCAGCTATCCGTCCTGCGATGTTATATGGTTCGGAGTGTTGGGCGGCGAAAAAGGCCCTCGAGTGCAAGTTGAAAGCAGCTGAAATGAGGATGTTGCGGTGGTCCTGTGGCCGCACGATGTTAGATAGAATCCCGAATGTGGTTTTCAGGAGCGAGTTGGAGGTGGCGCCTTTTTCTGCGAAAGTTAGGGAAGGGAGGTTGAGATGGTTCGGCCACGTTCGTAGGAGGCTTCCGGAAGCCCCGGTGAAGAGGGTCGAGAGTCTTACGGTTGTTGGGGTGAGGAGAAGAGGCAGACGGAGGAGGTCGTGGGAAGAACAGCTCAGGATGGATTTGAAGGCCTTAAACTTGGATGAGAACTCGATAGCTGATAGGAGTTGTTGGAGGCGCCAGATTAGAGTTGTTGATTCCCTCTAGGGAGTGGTTCTGTGGTTGAGAGCCTCAGAGTTGGGCTCTCTCGGTTAGCATTAGCTTAGAAGCTTGGCTTTTCATCTTCATATTGTCTTCTGTTTTTGCAGGCGCAGGGAGCTTGGCCGGAGTTCTTCCTAGATCAGGAGAGGAGTGCCCCTTGCCCGAGTAGGTAAGCCCCATGAGATCCAGGCCATGGGCCCAGGTTCGGTCGACTACTTTACCCACCATTATCATCTTTGTATAAAATTCACTTTGCTATTCGGTGCACTAAGCCGGGGGTCTTCACGGAAACAGCCTCTCTACTGTAAAGTAGAGGTATGGTCTGCGTATGCTTCATGCGGGATATACTGGGTATGTTTGGTTTGGTTTGGTTATTTCCTCAAAAAAAAAAAAAAAATTAACAAAGGGTCGCGGGGAGAACGGGAGAAACAGTAGTATGCTTTCAAAATTTGAATGGCAATGGGCTCTCAGGTTATGGGTGTTCGGTAAAGCAGTTTTGTTTTGCTTTTAGGATAGCAGGGCTGACGTACAGATTGGGCTTTATGTAAAAGAGTTTAGATAATTATTAGACCCAGAAATATTTTAATTCCCAGTGCCAATTGGTTCTTTTTTTTCTTTTTTTTTTATGCAATAAAAAACGGATTTATACAATTTAAAATAACGAAATTATATGAATTTACATGTATGATAATTTATTTGGTAAAAACTATCAAAAAATAAGTAATAAAATTGTCAAAAAATTAAAAGATAGAGTCTGTTTGACTGACATTAATTTTCATGAATTATTATATTATATACTTTTAGAAAAAATATGTAAATGTACATTTTTTTTTTCTAATAATAAACACTTATTTTGGTGTGGGGGGGGGGGGGGGGGGTTATGAAACACCCCGTATGTATCCTTTTGTTTGAACTTTGAAGCCTGGACTTCTGGAAATATATTTGCCCCGACAGGTTTTGTTACTCGGCCTACAACAAAACCTGGGAGTTTATTTTGGAATCGCATTGGGCTACCTCTTATCTACCAGCTTTTAAAGCCCAAAACCTGTTCCTCGACTTTGGATCAATGCGAAAGCTTTCTTTAACGCTTCAACGCCGTGGTCTCGAGTTACAATTTAGAGAGAAGATAACAGAACGGAAGAGAAAATTTTAAATTTTTTTTGAGAGGTTTGCTCCCGAGTTTTTTGAGAAAAGAAGAGAAGAAGATTTTCAAAAACTTGTTTCTTTCTAAAAATGGGATGATCGTGAAAGAAGCTCTGCCATACATTTTCAAAAAATTTCCTTTAACTCACATTTTTCAAAATTTACTCTCATGATTTTCAAAAGAAAACTAGAAAACATGTTAGAGAATTTTTTGGCTTCCCTTATTTCTCATTCTCTTCTCTTCCATTCTTTTCATTAACAAAAAACTTGGGAACACTGCTCAAAGGTGTCTCGGTTCTCTTTCATGGTACATGACGTTACATTGTAGGAGTAGACGCGGAGTCATCAGTCATGGCATTGACCTCGGTTGTTGGTCCTTTTGGTGGGGTAGTTTTATGAAGACCGACCAACAGGCTTACGCATTTCATACTTTCCAAAAGTAATGGTTGCAAACAATTTTTCTTAAAAAGGATTCAAAACATAATGGTTGCATTTTTGCAAATATTCTTTCTTCTCCCTTATCGGTAGAGGAATATAAATCGAGTTGGACTAAGCTCCCGTAAATTTCTACAACTTCCCAGTCATCTTTCCCCTTGATCGTGACTATGTCGAATTCACATATTTTATATGCATATAATCAAATTTAATGTGAACAAAAGATAGTGACAACTATAAAAACTAAACAAACTTTTAGTGTGTGCCTCGTACTCTAATAACTACTTATTATGAGTTGGCAAATTTTAATTGATTTGGATTTTTTTGCATGCAAGAGAATCCATTTTTATTAAGGAAAATGCTAGACTTACAGAAATTTTCACAAAAATTTTTACAGAATGGTAGGTGTCTTAATTTAATTGGCTATAACTTAATGGCCCCCCTGCATTCACATCAATATCAACCAATAAAAACCAATAAAAATCTACCTTAGTGGAATCCAGGTCATTCTGTGCAAAAATTCTGTAGCTATTTCTGTGCACCTAGCATTACTCTTTTATTAATGAAGATAAATCAATCGTAAAGTGATAATTAAATTCTTATCAAGTGTCATTGGGTACACATTCGAAAAACGGAAGTCTGTATAACTAATGGCTGCTCAACCTATTCTATTGACATGGACTAACCTTGTACTGTGCTAGCACAGAGCTTATAAAGACATATAGACATAAAGTTGATATCAATATCATACACCTGTGATTCTGTGAAAGTGTAAAGGAAAAGCACAGACACAACCAAAAATCACTATTTAGTATTTAAGGTATTTTTGCAAAGCAAAGTTATGCAAAAACTGCAAATATATTTGAGGTATCATCTTTGAGAGGATACAAAATAGCCATAGAAAATAAAGCTCTTATATGAATCACTTTTATTGACATATTTTTGTGTATGAGGCAGCTTGATGGACAGTAACTATACATCATTTTAAGTACTACTGCAAGTCTGCAAGACCTTGAGCTCTTTATGCAAAAAGGCCTATTTCAAGATATCTAATTCTAATGGTCAATTAGCCTGTAAAAGTACAGCTTGCCAGAAGCCCAGAACTATTTAATTTCCTCTGAAAAATTAGTAGATATATTTCCAGTTTTGGCAACTGTCTCTTATCAAGTCCGCGCAGCTAAGCTAAATAGCTAATACCTCAATAATGATTAATGAGATTTCACTATTGACTCAAATCCATTTTCATATAATTAGACAGTTCCCAGAGTCCCAATCAGTATTCAGTAGTACTAGTAAGTAGGAAGGGCCAAGGGGTGTATATTAAAACAGTTCAACGTCTAAATATTACTCTATATATCTAGCATTCTAGCAAAAGAGGGTACTCACTGTATACTCTAGTAAAACAGGGGGATCCGAAATTTTATTTTACGAGATTAATTAAATAATTCCAAAGTATGGGAACGGTGAAAATTACAAAGGGGAAGGGAGAATCGAACTTGTGACACATCGTGTTGAGGAACTCAGTCTTTGCCCCTCACTAAAATAGACCTCAATTGCAAAATTACAAATTTTTGGGAAACTTGTGACGCATCGTGTTGGTTAATATTTGTTCAAAATATGGTGCATGCATGAATATGCTCCGTAAATAAATTACTACATAGGGCAGTTTGTTGAATGAAGAGGCACTTTTTTTCTTTAACTAATTATAGTCACTAGAATTGATAACACTCTATAATTGATTTCCAATTTTAAGTGACTTAATTGCTTTCACATTATTGAATGCATCTATATTAATGGCCAATCCTTTCCATTTCCCACATAAGTTCTACGTTGGAGTGTTTCATTTCTCTTTCCCTTGAAATCATAATAGAATTTCACCAAAAAACATGGAGACTCGCTCTATCAAAGCATGGTCAAATTCTGAAGTTAGTGCAGGTGCAGGGGAAGAAGAAGAGAACAATTCCACAACTATGGATAGTCAAGATATGTTCACCCTCCCTTCTCTAGATTACAGGTACACACACACACACATGCAAATATCATTGTAAATTTGTAATTAGTTCTTTTTTATCGACTCGTAGTGTATGATCAGATTATATTTTCGAAGTGTATTATTTTTTGGATTTTATGTGCAAGTGTTTGGTTAAGCTTGAAACTAATGAAATAAGTTCTTTTTGATGTGATTTCAAGTGGAATTTCGCAGTTGGATTGCAATCCTTATGATATGCTAGTCCAAGAGGCTATTGAGCCTTTATCTTGGGTAGTGCCAAACCAAAACATACCCATTAAAGGTGATGATCAATAAATTGTCTGTATATTGTGTGTGTGTGTGTGTGTGTGTGTCAAATGTGGAAGTAATTTGTAAATTCTTGATTTCGCATGTTATTGTGTTGATTTGTATATCCAGGTGAGTTTTTTTATGGACATGATGATACTCATGGAAGTGGATTTGGGGAATGGCCTAAATGGAATGTTGATGAGACGACGAATAATGTTGATAGTACTCAAGAGCAAGTGCAACCTTTACTGTTGTGTGACAAAAGTGCAGTCGTGGTAAATGATAGTGAAGAGGAGGAAAATTATCAGGTGAGGAATTGCAGATCTGCAGCTGGAGAACTGAAAGGGAACTATACTTCGAATTTGTTAACGAAAGAAGTAATATCGGGGCACTTTTACATGCCCATTACACAGGCAGCCAAGGAACTCAATGTTGGTTTAACATGTCTTAAGAGAAGGTGCAGAGACTTTGGAATCAGAAGGTGGCCACATAGAAAGCTGATGAGCATTCAATCGCTCATCAATAATGTCCAGGTTTCTTTAATTTTGGTATTCATTTGTGATGTTTTCAAATGTTTGATTAAATGTTAACTTTTTCTCAGAAGAAGTGAAATGATAAACACATTTTGTGAAACGTCAGTGTTTTATTATAGCCAAATGATTCTAGTGTCAAAATTTATAATCATACATTCATGGTTCCTAAAAAAATTAAGTTCAAAGTGAATCCGTAATTTAACACTATAATATGTTTAGGAGATGATATTTTAAACAATCTCTCACTCATGTGAGAACAATTATTCTCACGTGTTCTCACGCTAAAAGTGTTCTCCAATAAAAATATTCTCAAGTCATGGACACCTTTGTATGTTTGTGGACTCTTAGTAAGTTTGTGCTTTTCAGTGGGATTGTGGTCCTCTGGTTAATCGGTGGTGAGATTGTCTTCTTTGTTGCATTGTTACGGTGTTACACTAGTGTTAAGTGGGTCAAGGTAGAGTTAAATAGCATCAAGATCAGCCTCTACTACCTAACACCTAAAAGGTTTTAGAAGAACATTATTTACTTATCTGCATTGCATTTGTTACATTGTCATAGGGACGATTAATTAACTCAATCTGGTGGTAGGAACTGGGGAAGCAAGAAGGAGATGCGGGTGACAATGAGAAGCTGAGGAAAGCAATAGAATTACTGGAACAAGAGCGAAAGCGGATTGAAGATAATCCGGATGTTAAAATAGCAGACAGAACAAAGAGGCTTCGACAAGCTTGTTTTAAAGCAAACTACAAGAGGAGAAAGTCTGCCAGTAATGTCGAAGGAGATGATATCCTGATGATGATCATGGATGATAATACCAGCAATCATGAGTACTCTCCTGCCGATGATCAATCTTCTTCCAGCAGTACTGGTCACTATATCAGTGCGGACTTTACAAATGATCATTGGACAAGCCCCGGAGAATATTTCAATGTCGATGACTTGGAGATGGAGTCGCTTTTTTTGGATTGTGAGACATCTCCTACAAACACAATTTAGGATCTACTCGAGCTACCTTAGCATTATACTATATGCTTATTTATATCAATGAAATGCATCTACAAGCTTGGACATGGTAATTTTACATGTACCTGATATCTAAGTTGACTGGTTTTTTTTACAAGGACTTTCATGATATGAACTGCAGAGGGAGCCGGAGCCGCAGATTGATAATGGTCTAAGATTGCATCATTATCAGCTTAAATGATAAATGAATTCAAAAACAGCGCAAAGGTACAATGTGTCTCTGTGCAAAGGTATAATGTAGAGTAACAAAGTAACAAAATACCAAATTTGATTATCATTAAATTTGAAGTTTGATTCCTTACAACTACATAATTATACAAGATTTATTTACTTTAATTTTTTTTAGGTTCACCTCAACTTTCGATTCCTTACAACTACATAATTATAAAGATTTATTTACTTTTATCTCGGGTTCGATTTTCGAGTTCAAATCCTCTACACCACTTTAGGTGTGCCACTCCATATTCCACTTTAGGTGGTTGTTTTTATTGGCTCATCTCTCATTAATATAAACTAGCCGATAACCCGTGCGAAGCACGGATTGTGATAAATTATCTTAAATTCCTAATTTTTAATTTTTTAAAATTAATAAAATCTTGAATCACCAAGTTGTATATAATAATATATTCTCGACTTTTATTTCGATTGTTAGTTAATAGACTCCTAGTATATAATTTCAATAATAAATTAAATTAATGTTTAATTTTAACTTTTTTAAACGAATAAAATCTTGAATCACCAAGTTTTTTTCAATTTTTAGTTTAAATTAAATTAATATTTAATATTATGATTTTAATTAATTAAATTAATTAATATTTAACGGCATACCGCGGTATACATTAATTAATTGGCATACCGTATTTTAGTTCTGAGAGGACTTGTTTCATTAGTAGTTCTTATTCTTATTGGCCTTCTATACACTTAAAAAACAGTTTTTAAAGTAAGATCAAATAGTAAAATAAGTTATTATTAATTAATTAATTAATTAATTGACATACCAAGTTTTTTTCAATTTTTAGTTTAAATTAAATTAATATTTAATATTATGATTTTAATTAATTAAATTAATATTTAGTGGCATACCGTATTTTAGTTCATAGAGGACTTGTTTCATTAGTAGTTCTTATTCTCATTGGTCTCTATACGCTTAAAAAACAGTTTTTAAAGTAAAATCAAAGAGTAAAATAAGTTATTAATTAATTAATTAATTAATTAATTGGCATATCGTGCATACCGCGGTATACATTGTATACCATTTAAATGGGGTTTCTCCTTTTAATAAAGAGTATAGATGGGACCCCCTACATTCACATCAACCACCCAATCAAAAACAATCACATAAAGTGGAACATGCAGTGACACACCTAAAGTGGTGTAGATGATTTGGACTCCGATTCTCTATACTACATAATAATATTAATATTTTAATTTCGATTGATGTTCAATCTGTGTGATCGTGCTTTGCATGGATTATCAGATAGTATCAATAATATGTATAACTTAGTTCAGATATTTTAAATTCAATTTACTCCCCGGGCGGAGGAGAAAAAAATATCTTTAATATGATTATTATACTGGTGGAAAATCATGTTGTGTGCAACACTAACAAGATACAGTACTAAAATTTGGTTATTATTAAACTCGAGTTCGATTCCTAACTAACTCAATTTCTTGCAACTACATAAAAATACAAGATTTATTTACTTTATTTTCTTTGGTATCCTCGAGTTCAATTCATCTTAATTACATAATTAAACAGTATTTATTAATTAAATATTTTTGTCATTCAATTTTCTAGAATTACATATTTAAATAAAACTTATTATTTATATTTATTCTCGGTAATTTATTAATTTTAATTCATGCCCTATAAGATCTGAGTCCGAAGCTCTTCGTATGGGTCAACTAGTAAATAATATTATGTCTTGCTCGATGGATATAAATGTGCTAGCAGTCCTTGAGATTAATTGAAATACGTGAAAACTGGGTCGGGCATCTAATTATTGAAAAAAAAAAAAGTAAATAATATAATAAAACGATGCAAAATTGAGACAGACTAATATTATTATCATAAGATAATGTTCAAGAAATCGGTCGATTTACCGATTTATAGGCCTATATATCGTTTCAAAGTAGGTTACTGATTTAATTGAACTAAATTGTTAGGTTATACGTTTTTGTGAAAATCGGGTCAAAATATGGGTAAAAATGAGAAAATCGGGTCAATAAATCAAGCAAATTGAGATTGAACTCATGATCATGGTTCTAAAAATCCCCGATTTAGTCGATTAATTCCCGATTAATCTTCTGTAAGGTAACCAACCGATTCGATTTTTGAAATCCGATTAATCCTGTGAATTTATTTAAAATAATATGTTTAACGGTAAATTATACTAATACATTAAATATTATTATAATATCCGATTAATACTCCGATTATCCAATTAATTTTAAATCAGTACCTCAACCGATTTATACCGATTACCGATTTTTACAACTCATGATACTTTTATTGATTAAAGTTTGGGATAGGACAAATGAGAGAGGAGAAAGGAGAAGAGAAAAAGTAGAAATTAGATAAGATACGAGATAGGAGTAGATAGAAGTAAAGAAGACCGTAGCTTAGATTAGGGAAAATTAATTCCTTAGTCCCTAAATTTTGGGTCGTTTTTTGTCTGGGTTCCTAAACTAAAAGAGTCAATCTTTCGATCCCTTAACTTTCCATTTTTCTGATTAAGGTCCCTCCGTCCAAATAAGGCTAACGTCGTTAGTAGATAAAATTCGAAAAAATTAAAAATTCAAAAATATTTAATAAAATTCAGAAAAATTCGAAAAAAAAAAATTAAAAATTCAGAAATATTTCATAAAATTTCAGAAAAATTATATGAATTAAAGTAAAGAATTCTGAAAAATTATAAAATTAAAATTATATGAAATTTTCAGAAAAATTTTGTAAAAAAAAATGAGTATTTTCGAATGATTAACACCTAATTAAATTTAAAAATTAACATACCCATTCAATTTATATGCGTATAAATCGATACATGCGAACAAATATGTTAAGATATCACATTTTTACTTAACATATTTGTAAAAATTCACTTTTGAAAAATTTAAAAATTCACTTTAAATATTTATATGCGAACAAAAAGTGAATTCAGAAAAAATTCAGAATTTAAGTAAAAATTTGAAAAAAATTTAAAAATTCACTTTTGATTCAAAAAATGTGATATCTTAACATATTTGTTCGCATGTATCGATTTATACGCATATAAATTGAATGGGTATGTTCATTTTTAAATTTAGTTAAATTTTAATCATTCGAAAATATTCATTTTTTTTACAAAATTTTTCTGAAAATTTCATATAATTTTAATTTTATAATTTTTCAAAATTCTTTACTTTAATTCATATAATTTTTCTGAAATTTTATGAAATATTTCTGAATTTTTTAAAAAAAAATCGAATTTTTCTGAATTTTATGAAATATTTCTGATTTTTTAATTTTTTTCGAATTTTATCCACTAACGGCGTTAGCCTTATTTTGACGGAGGGACCTTAATCAGAAAAATTGAAAGTTAAGGGATCGAAAGATTGACTTTTTTAGTTTAGGGACCTAGACCAAAAACGGCCCAAAGTTTAGGAACGAAAGAATTAATTTTCCCCTTAGATTATAGATGGAAGAAGATGAAATACTTGGCGGATTTCTAGAAAAATCGGAAACCAAGTAGCCAATCCAAAAAATAGATTACATTCAAACCATGTTGATTGATATTTTAATAAAATGTTGACTGATAGTAAGAAATTATGTTTAAACATGTTTATTTAAAAATTTTAGAAGTACTCATAATCTCAATCAATATTTTATTAATTATTTTGTTAAATATTAATATAATATATTAGAGAATATATTCGATTTTATTCCGTTTTATAATTTCGATAATTTTTCGATGTTCGATAAATTGCTAATCGATAACTTGATCAATTTGGTCTGATAAACGATTTTTGTAACATTGGCATAAAATCTAAATTACATGTTAAATTACTATTATTGTACTTGTAGGACATGAATGAATAAAGCTTCTTTTTTTTTTTTCTCTCTTTTTCAAATTATGAAAGAAGATAAATTGGAAAGAAAGTGAATTATTCGTGTAAAATGTGAAATTTATCAGGTTGTTTAATTTATAGCAAGTTGTATTCGATTAATAATTTCTTTTCTTTTTACAAATTCGATTATTATTTTCTTTCGTTTTTAGGAACCACCAAAATATGTTTGCCTCATCCAGGATTCGTTAAAAATTACGAACATAAAGTTTCGATTTTCTCTGGTCTCCTTTTTATTTTTCATTTTTTTATAATTCGATGTTCAATCCAATTTTCGCATACCTCAATTAATTTGAAA
This sequence comes from Kitagawia praeruptora, assembly GCA_037693485.1. NCBI lineage: Eukaryota > Viridiplantae > Streptophyta > Magnoliopsida > Apiales > Apiaceae > Kitagawia > Kitagawia praeruptora. Next base: position 126,144,655 of record CM075350.1, read on the forward strand.
ATTTATTAACATATTGGTATACGGTCATACGGACATATATCGAACCTATCAAATATATATGATCTTGAAATAATAAGTTCCAACTCGGACTTGCACGGTTTTTTTTATTTCAGAAAGGGCGTCACTTCCTACTTCCTATTTACCAAGGTCGTAAAAATCGGAAATCGGACTAACTCGGTTTTGATCCAGAAAAAAATGAGTAATCGGAAACTCGGCGCCTCGGAATGAGTACTTGACTACTAATCGGATATTATTTTTAAATTTTTTTTCCTCATAATTTATATGTATTTATTCTAATTTTAGTGTACATGTGTTAAACTTAAAACATAACAATAATATTAATATTACTAATAATATTATTACAACCCTGCTAACAAGTAATAATATTAATATTACTAATAATATTTATTCTAATTTTAGTGTACATGTGTCCAAGTAATAATATTAATATTACTAATAATATTAAAACGTGATATAAGTGTATGTATAGAATCTTTGAGAGAGGACTTTTAATTGGGCCGAATCTAGATTATAACTATAGTCTATAAGTTGAGCAATAAAAATTATATTTTAGTACTTAGCAAAAAAAAAAAATATTTTTTAGTCAAACCCGAGTTTGACCCCGATTACTCGGAATCAACCCGAGTCTTGACCGAGCTATAGCAAAAACCGGTTTTTGATCCGATTAGTCACTACTCGAATCAGTTTAAAAGTCCAAAACGAGTACTCGGCCGAGTACTCGGCCCGAGTTACCGATTTTTACAACCTCCTATTTACAATCAACACGCAGTATTATTCAAAATTGGGCGCCAATTTAAAAAATATAAATTAACAACCATTCTCCTAAATTGGGCGCCAATTTAAAAAATATAAATTAACAACCATTCTCCTAATCAAAGCTTGACAAAAGAGTGATGAAAATTCAATCTTTACAAGCAATAATAGACCAATCACCCCACAAAGAAAAAACCATCATTTCAATCATAAAATCACCAACAATACAAAAACAGCAATTGCTTCAATTACATGCCCATCTCATCTCTACATCTTTTGTACAAAACCCCACTGTTTCATTCTCTTTGTTATCTCGTTTTTGTTCTTCTCCTTGTAATGATTTAGCCCATTCTCGCAGCATTTTTGATCAGGTAAAAAACCCCAATATTTCTCACTATAATGTTATTATTAGAGCTTATTCAGTGAGCAAAGACCCTGTTGAGGGTTTTGTTTTGTTTCGACAAATGTTGCGAAAAAGCATTCGAGCAGACCCTGTTTCTTGTTCGTTTGTTACTAAGGCTTGTGTTGAAGGGTCGTTATTGTTAGGTGGGTTACAGATTCATGGGAGGGTTTTGAGAGATGGGCATCAATTGGATAGCCTTTTGATGACTGGTTTGATGGATTTTTATTCGAGTTTTCGCGTGTTTGGTGATGCTTGTAAGGTGTTTGATGAAATTACTAGGAGAGATACTGTGGTGTGGAATGTGTTGATTTCTTGTTTAACTAGGAATGGGCGTACACGGGATGCGTTGGATGTGTTTGATAGGATGGAGAGGTCGAAATGTGAGGGGAAACCTAATGAGGCCACTTGTTTGCTCGTTCTTCATGCGTGTGCGAATTTAGGGGTGCTTGAATTTGGTGAAAGAGTTCATAAGTATGTTAGAGAAAATGGGTATGATAAAATTAAAAATATTTGTAATGGTCTTATAGCAATGTATTCTAGGTGTGGAGATATGGAGAAGGCGTATGAAGTGTTTAAGGGGATGAATAATAAAAGCGTAGTTTCGTGGAGTGCAATGATATCGGGTTTGGCTAGGAATGGATTTGGACGAGAAGCTATTGAAGCGTTTCGGGAGATGCGGAAAATGGGTATTACCCCTGACAAGCAGATATTTACTGGTGTACTTTCTGCTTGTAGTCGCTCTGGCCTGCTTGATGAAGGTCGTATGTTTTTCAATCAAATGAGCAATGAATTCGGAATAATGCCTAATCTTCATCACTATGGATGTATGGTTGATCTGATGAGTCGAGCAGGTTTGCTTGAAGAGGCGTACAATCTTATACTCTCTATGAGAATGAAGCCAGATGCAGTTATGTGGAGGACTTTACTTGGGGCTTGTAAAATTCACGGTCATGTAGAACTTGGAGAACGAATAGTTGGACAGCTAATTAAGCTTAAGGCTCAAAAGGCAGGAGATTATCTACTGCTTCTGAATATATATTCGTCCACAGGTGACCAGGAAAAGGTGTTAGAAGTTAGGAAATTGATGAAGGAAAAAGGAATTAAAACTACCCCGGCGTCTTGTACAATTGAGCTGAAAGGAGAAATACATTCGTTTGTTGCTGATGATACTTCACATCCCAGAAAGAAAGAGATCTATGATATGCTTGAAGAGATAGAAAAACAACTGAAAATTGCTGGTTATGTTACTGAAATTACAACCGAATTACATAAAACGGATGCTGCAGCGCCTGCAGGAAATCAGTTTAGGTTTTCTTATCACAGTGAGAAGTTGGCAATTGCTTTTGGAGTTCTCGTGACTCCACCTGGTACAAAGATTAGAATTGCGAAGAATTTAAGGACCTGTGCTGACTGCCATAAGTTTGCAGAAATATTTTCAGGAGTTTATAACCGTGAGGTGGTAATCACAGATCGCACCCACTTTCATCATTTCCGCGAAGGGCGTTGCTCTTGCAACGGAAATTGGTAGCCTTCTGCGGAAGAAGTTTTTTTTTTATCAGCATCGGAAACAAATATTTATCTTAGAACATATAATTGCAAGGTTGCACAATCATTTTCTAGATAGATATTACAGAGGTGGCAAATAGCCAGTCAATATTTCCTACTTTCCTTCAAGACATACATGCACCAATCTTCCTTCAGTTTAAATATTAGAGTTCTTAGACTGCAAAAAACAAGAGAACTTCTGTTCGATTAGTAAAATGCAAGATTTGTTTTTTCAACTTATGTGGGCAGTAGCAGAAATAAAACAATTCTTCAAACATAAAATAGAAGAATCTAGTGATTAATGTCACTTCATTATAGAGAATACTCCAGATGTTTAATGCCACAAAGCACGGGTAATGTTTATACTTGCTATTACAGATTATTGTCAATGAGAACAAAATTCTAAAACAGTACATTCACTCTTCCGCATAGGAGCCCATCCGCATAATATTGTAAGTTGTAACCAGGAAATTGGGAATTCATAGTCTACAAAAATGATAATGTCGATGCACTAACAGATTTATATCAATATGCCTAACATAGTTTGTCTTTATCTCCTCTGGTAGTCTGGTAGCTTCACTTGTTAACTTTAAGCAGCTACTGCTTGCTTTTGTGCAAATGCAACCCCTTTCTCAATGCTGGCCTTCAACTCAGGCTTAAGGGCCACCAGAGCATTTTGTTCATATTCCGTCAGTCCTTGAAGATCAGAGGAAATAATAGCTTCAACCCCTTTCTTTCCAAGCTTAATTCTTGATGCAAAATAAGGAAGCTCGGTCAATTCAGACTGGACAAAAGCACACTCATAGACATCACCATCTCCATCAAGAGCACGAAGGGAGGACTCAACAAATCTTGCAGCAGCATATGCCATTGACAGGGTAGCGGATCCTGCCCCAGCCTTGGCCTCCACAACTTCTGTTCCAGCATTCTGAATCCTTACTGTAAGCTCTTCCACTTCTTTATCAGTGAAACTTACAGACGGTTTTGTCTTTGACAGCAAAGGAAGAATAGTGATTCCAGCATGTCCTCCAATTACTGGAACATCAACATCAATAAGTTTAAGGTTCTTCTTTTGAGCAACGAATGTGTTAGCCCTGACAACATCTAGAGTTGTCACACCAAAAAGCTTCTTGGGATCATAAACACCCTTCTGCCTCAACACTTCTGCAGCAATTGGTACAGTAGAGTTAACTGGATTGCTGATTATATGGATGAAAGCATCTGGACAATTGTCAGCAACAGCCTCAACCAAGGTTTTCACTATGTTGGCATTGATGTTGAAGAGGTCATCTCGTGTCATACCAGGCTTCCTCGGAACACCAGCGGGTATGACAACCACATCTACGCCTTTTAATGCATCACCCAGTTCTGGAGTTCCTGTGAAGTCCAACACTTGGGAGGGTGTGTTGCAATGACTAAGATCAGCTGCAACTCCCTTGACATTTGCTATATCGTAAAGATGCAACGTCGAAACTAGTGGAGACATCTTAATGAGTAGTGCCAATGGCTGGCCTATTCCACCTGCAGCTCCAAGAACTGCTACTTTGAAAGAGGACCTGATCTGATTGTTAACTAAATAACTCTGGCTCTCGTTATGTGCTTTGCAAGAAAATGAGGCTTGAAGAGCAGCCCTGCTGTCCTTGCCAGAGAAGGTCGACTCTGACTCGCAGCTAAATGCTGTAGCAACCTTGAGGCCACTGAAACTTCTGATCTTGTTGTTGATGTTGCATTGCACACTTGCGACCTTTGACTGCGAAAGTGGACTCATTTTAGACCCACATGGTAATGTTGATCCAACAGAAAAGGTACTTGCTGTTGCTGCTGCCATCTGAGGAGAAAAAAAAAGTATGGCTTAGTTTGACCATTAAAAATTTAATGATAACTTATCAGAAGTTTAAGAAGATCTCCGATACTCCATAACAGATTAGATATCTATTTATCAATAGATTAGAAACACTTCATAAAATACAGCAAAATCTGGAAACAGGTGAGTTATGACAGCGCCTTACCTATACATAAACCACGTAGCAAATTAATAATAACAGACAATTAGACATGCATCTGTCTTCTGCTCATGGAACCAATAAATCTTTTTAAGTCACTCTGATGGGGATCGCAAATAATAAATATCAGGGCTAGTACCTGGTTCTCATGGGGACCAGGATCACAAAGCAATAATCAGACTGGGACAAGCAAATGAACGGATGAAATTTATCAAATAGATAACTGAATTAATACTTGGTATTCTTGTGTTAATTGTATACATATTAAGGTACTTTTATGAGTCATTCAGATCAGAGGTCATAAAAATTGCAGCCTCAAAAGATCACGTGTTACTCAATGAACCAGTATGCTGTTTTTATTGTTAAAGGTTTCAATTAGCGATTGTTACATTAAGTAGAAGCAGGTCTCCTTTGGTGCTCATTGTTTTCCTGCTACTAGTAGGGGCAAAAAGATTTCAGGAAGAACCTTCTAGTTCATCTTTCCAGAAAGCAGATGCAGTATCCAAATGAAATACTATCCATCAATCCATAATATCACATAAAATCACATAACAGTCTTTATGATATGAAGCGGCTGTTCACAAAGTCACTCACAGAATAACCACTTATTGGGAGAGCCTTCTTTAGTTAGTATATTTTACAGATCCCATATTTCATAATTATTAAGACACAAGCACATATGCAACACATCAAATTAATAACCAAAAAAAAAAACAGGTGGATGAGGTGTATTTTGCATGGACAGTAAACTTGGTATCAAGACAGAGAATAAAGATTTGTAACCAGTGCAAATAAAATAGCTGATTATGTCAAACCAAATAGAACAACCATATCCTAAACCTCAAATAGTGACTACATAATCAATAATTTAGTTATCTTCAATTTAGTCATCTAATACATAAAGTTAAATGAATAGTTACAAAGCTGAAAGTTTACCATGCCCTAAGGGAAAATAAAAGTGAATGCAAAAGAATATGGCAACAAATCGGAATCCATTGTGAACCGACCGACAAATTATAACAAAGTTATTTGTTGTTATAGTCTTATAGAGAACAGATGTGGGGAGCAGATAAGTTCACAAGCAGTGTGGACTCGTCACAAGCAATCAAAGATAAGAAAGGTTGTGACCGAACAGAATAACACCCTGTTGTAATCTAAACAAACAAAAAGTTCTTCGAGAAACAAAATCAGCTGCAGAAACCAATTCTATCACAAATTAACAAGCAAATAAAGATTAAAAAAACACCACTATAAAACAAAAGTCGAACATAACACATGTAATCTACAATGTATAAATCACAAACATCAGTAAATAAGCTGCAAATTCAGTAAACAGAGCCAATTCATATATTCGAAACTCAGTAACACAGCAAATAAACTAATCCACATCAGCTTATGTCTCGAGTTTTCACAGTATAAGCGGATTCTATCACGAGCAAACAGAGAACGCAAAATCAATCGTAGATAAAAGCATAAGCAGTGATTACCAACAGCACATCATTACGATAAACTAAAACAACAAAATCATGTAATTCATGAAATCAGCTGCAAATACACTAGCACAAGCATTAATTTAACAAACAATTATCAACATTTCGCATAGGAAGCAATTAATTAACCTAAAATAATCATTCTATAAAAATAAAAATACAAAAAGATAACATAAACGAATTAAATTTTCAATTAATTTTGAGATCTCGAAGAGTGAAATGATGTACCTTTGTTAGTAGGTGGATGAGGATTGAAGAAACGGCGTCGGAGAAGTTTGTTGTGTGTGTATGAGTCGCCCTCACCCTCACCGCCTCGAAGATATCTTCTACACAAAATGAATCTGATTATTCTGAAGACTATGGCCCTGTTTGTCAATTAGGTGATTCAATTAGCTGTTTTGAGTTTGACTAGCGAATTGAATTATCTGTTTTGAATAAAAGTGTTTGTTAAATAGTTTTTTGAATAATTTTTTGTGATACATGGCAAACCTCTAATTGAAAAAGTTTTGAAAATTAGTTTTTTATCCAAAACCTCTAACTCAAACCTCTAACAACCAAACACTCACATTAGACGTTTTATTTGGTCAAACCTCTAATCTGTAACGGACTCGGCATTTACATGGGCCTATTATACAGTTGGGCCGCTCGACTAATCTGGACTTCAAGCCCAACATTGCAAACTCATATGTTGGCTGCCGGGCTATATAACTTGTTGGGGAGGAAAGGAGGAGGATATCGAAGAACAACAGTCTTTCTCGTTTATTTCATTGTCTGTAATTTCAATTCAGCACTTCAATTCCTGTCAACCTTGTTTATGTCTATTCTGTCAATTTTAATTCCTTGTTCAGTTCATTTCGAGTACATTTTCCTTGTTTTATCAGTTATTAAACAAATATAAAATCATGAATTTTCTCGGTTATTCTCAAACACTTGATAATTCTTATGTGTCAAGCCCATTCACTGGTTTTGAAGAGTTAACCAGCCCTCAGGTTGGTTACAAATGGTATCAGAGCTGTCCTTCCTCGGATATGATGGCTGCGTCTCCATGTCTCTGCGGTTGTCAATCGTCCATTCCTCACACTCAGGTTGGTACCCCTAATCCGTATTATACACATGAGTATGAACCACCTCCGGTGCCACCATCATTTACCTACACTAGTCAAGGTTCTAACTCACAATTTTTGGATGAAAATCGTAACAACTATTCTGCCTATAAGGTGTTTGTTGAAAATCCTATTAGCCGAACAGAGTTGTATCACCCCCCTGCATCACAATCACCTTATATCTACACTCCACCGTTCACCCTACCTTGTCACACCAACCTTTCTACTGAACAACCTTATTACGCCCTTGAATCAACTACTCTTGTAACACCCATCACTACCACATTTGTTGATTCTCCCAAACTTATGGATAACCCTAACAATGCTTCTTGTGATAAGGGGAACCAGTGGGAAGACAAACTTACTCAAATGATTGCAATAATTGAGAAGATGCAAGACTATTTTACAAACAAATCAAAATTGGTTGACAATAAATTACAAGGGAAGTCATTAGCTGCTGAAAATGATGGGGATGAGGAGAATACATCGGGGTACGAGCCGTGGAATAGAGAGTGGGATTGGGACGATGAGAGTGTTGTTGAGATAGAAACTGTAGTTGAAGATGATAGTGAGTCGGTTCTTAGTGGAACGGTTGTTTTTAGGGATAGTGGAGATGTTTGTGATGGGGGTAAGGAGAAGTGGGACACTTCAGAAGGATGTGAGCTGTGGGATAGGTCGTGGGATTGGGACAGTGGAATGGAAGAAGATGGTGAAATCCGTAGAGATAAGAATCTCAGCAGACTTGCTGGTGTTATTGACTCACAGCAGCAAACAACCGAGAATGTTGGTGTTATCTATAAGCTTAATGTGATGCAGCTTAGCGACCAGCCTAGAGCAGTTACAATTCCAAATGAGTCGGATAAGGGGTATGGCAATGTTGTCAAGAACTTTGATCCTGGAGGAGGCACAATCGTTGCATCGCATTTGATTAGTATGATGGACAGCCTTGATTCAGCAGTGAATCTCAAGTCTGGATTGGTTAATGATGCATTTGGCACTGCACATAGAGCACATACTTCCACCGAGGGTGTGACAAAGTTCTTGAAGCCTTCTGTTGCTGGTTCTTTGATGCAAGAGGAGCTTGCCTATCCGGTTGAAGCTGTTTCAAATCCCAAGAAGCCATTTGCTGCTATAGTTGGTGGTTCAAAGGTGTCCAGTAAAATTGGTCTAATCAAGTCACTCTTGGCGAAGGTTGACATTCTTATTCTGGGAGGAGGAATGATATATACTTTTTACAAGGCACAAGGACTGTCAGTTGGATCATTAGTTGTGGAGGAAGATAAGCTCGATCTTGCAACATCACTACTTGAGGAGGCAAAGTCCAAAGGGGTTTCTCTACTGCTTCTCTCAGATGTTGTTATTGCTGACAAGTTTACTGCCGATGCTAACAGCAAGACTGTCCCTGCATCTAGTATTCCTGATGGCTGGATGGGTTTAGATATCGGCCCAGATTCCATTAAGACATTTGGTGAAGCTTTGGACACCACACAAACCATCATTTGGAATGGACCTATGGGTGTTTTTGAGTTTGCCAAGTTTGCAGCAGGAACAGAGGCCATAGCACATAAATGGGAAGATCTTAGTGCACGGTATGAAATGGACGAATTAATGAATTGTTTGCGAAATTCGGAGCTCATGATTTGGGAGTCTATTCTTACCGGCTCAGATTCCTCAAAGTCATTGTTACGGGTTCCGGAAACTTTGAAGGTTGACAAGGATAGTGTAATACTTGTTTATGGTTGTGGATCTCTCCATGCTGTTTCAAGCATAGATGGGGAAGTTATATGGAGCAAAGACTTGGCAGCTAAAGGGATATTGGTTCAACAGTTAATTTATAATGATGTGGCTTTCAAGGAGAGAACGAAGGTTTATGGACCAGATTTTTCAAGAGTCGGAGATGGTGACAACTCAAGTCTATTGTTGCTAGAAGAAGGCAATTTCTTTAAGTCGAAGATGTGTTCATCAGACACAACAACTTACCAGAAGACAAGGAACGAAATTTGGATTGCGAAACTGGTGTTCTTCTTTGTGCAAATGGAATTTTCTCTCGAAAAATGCAAGCAAAAGTTCCAGTACTTGTTTATTGAAATGAAGCGGATGATGGTGGAAGCTTTAAAGGTGTTTACAAACCCAGTCAACTATAAAAAGTTCAAGAAATCATGGAATATATATGCAGGAGAAGAATGCATTTTAGAGCCTGGCATCACTTCGTACGAGGATCGAGAACCTGTGTATGAAGGTGTAGTTATTGCTGAACAAGTGGATACAAACAGTAGAAATGCCAGTGCCGTGGCTTGTAAGAATGAGATCACTCCACAACAAGGAGAACTGATTAAAGATTTCCTAAAGACAAATGCTAGTGAATTGACCAATTATGGTCTGATCTGTTTGCAAGAGGAATTAAAAGAACGTGAGCTTTGCGTAATTTTTCGTAATAATCATTTCAACACCATGTTTAGGTTTGGTGGTCAGTTATATCTTTTGGCAACGGACCAAGGTTATATAAACCAGCCTGATCTGGTATGGGAGCTGCTGAATGAGGTGAATGGGAATACTGTGTTCATAACTCGGAGTTTTAAGGAATTTAGGGCAGAAGAGGATCATGTGAACAACACCTGGAATGAACAAAACGCCCATGCCAGTACTGCAGAGTATCTTGCCAGTATTAATGATTCAGCACAGGATAATTCCAGTTTCGATTCTGATCTGCAATTGGCAAGGGTTCTGCAAGAACAAGAATTTGAGCAGCAGCCACAACGCAATACACAGCAGCCAAATGTTAAGCAGTATGCTGAAACTGGTGTTGGGGTGTTGTATTATGCTACTAATGAAGATGCTTGGTGTTGGGGTGTTGTAAAATTAGCATTTGATCCCGGAGGTTGTGGTGACTACCTACACAAATGTTCCAGAAATTCACATATCCTTGCGGACAAGGACATTTTTAAGGGGAATGGAATGTAACAGACTCGGCATTTACATGGGCCTGTTATACAGTTGGGCCGCTGGACTAATCTGGACTTCAAGCCCAACATTGCAAACTCATATGTTGGCTGCCGGGCTATATAACTTGTTGGGGAGGAAAGGAGGAGGATATCGAAGAACAACAGTCTTTCTCGTTTATTTCATTGTCTGTAATTTCAATTCAGCACTTCAATTCCTGTCAACCTTGTTTATGTCTATTCTGTCAATTTTAATTCCTTGTTCAGTTCATTTCGAGTACATTTTCCTTGTTTTATCAGTTATTAAACAAATATAAAATCATGAATTTTCTCGGTTATTCTCAAACACTTGATAATTCTTATGTGTCAAGCCCATTCACTGGTTTTGAAGAGTTAACCAGCCCTCAGGTTGGTTACATAATCTACCCCCAAACCTCTAATTTCATCTCAAACCTCTAACTTCCAAACACGCCCAATAAATAAATTACTCTCACTCGTATTGTTTTTAACGTCACTGTTTTAACGGCTGTTACTTTTTTAGGCATATTAGCGGAACATATGCATGGTTGTATAAATTCCCGATTTAGTTAATTAATCCTTAATTAATTTTATGGGTCCGGATCCTCTGTCCCCTTCCTCCGTGTCCCCCTTGTGTCTCCTACTCTTTTTAGTACAAAAAAAATACCCCTGCGGGCCCCATTTTAATAAATAATAAAAATGGGCTCCACAAGAGCATTTTTTTGTATTAAAAACAACAGGGACACAAAGGAGACACGGAGGAAGGGGACAGAGGATCCCAGCTCTAATTTTATGTAGGAAGTAGTAATTAATTGATTCGATTTTTGAAATCTAATTTATTTAAAATGATATATTTAATTATAAATTAGATTAATATATTAAATATTATTTTAATATCCAATTAATACTTCGATTAATCATGTCAATTAATTCTTGATTATTCGATTAATCTTAAATCGATACATACGGATTATCAATTTTTACAACCATGAACATACGTGAATATGCTCCATGTTTTTTTCTTTTTGATTTTATGAATATTAGTACTTGTTTGTTTTTATCTTTTTTAAAGGGAAATTATCAAAAAATATCTTGTTTTTTTGGAACTTTTTTACGATTTAACCTTTTTTTAAAAATATTTGCAAAACATACCTTCTGCAATCAAAGTAAACAAATGCAACCTATTTTTATATTTTTCTGAAAAATAATTTAAAGTTGATTTTAGTTGCATTCGAGGTTGCATTTCGTTTAGAGAAAAAGCCCAAAATGCCTAGATTTGGAACTCCATGACCTGATATGCCTATGTGCGGGAACAGTGGCCCGATATACCCACGTGTTACGCATCTCCTAAATGCGTGTATTGAGATATGCATGATCAGTATGCGCAACAGAGGTAACGCATCTGAGAAATGCGCAATGACGTCAGCTGACGTCATTATCTCATTTGCAACAATGGCGTCGTCTGAGCTCCAAAATCGCCAAAAAATCGCACATCTTCGTTCTCCTTGTTCCGGCAATGTCCACTGATTCTGATATAATGAAAAGGAAGCCCATGTCTGCCTCTCCATTTATTCATGACTGATTTGTGTGTTTTGGCCCCCGCAGGGGCGTGCAGAAGCTTATCGAAAAATGGATTTGTTTTTGGGGCTTTGCAATCCGGCAAACACAATCGAAAAAAGAGGGATATAGGCATATAGAGGAGGAGAAGCCGATCCATTTGGTATATTGTATGGTACCGTTCGATGCCTGTAGGTGGTGAAAAGAATGGTTGACGTTTTTCGAGAAAAACTCGTCTCTGGCTAGAGGAAGAAGACGATGAACAGTGATGGTGGACACGCATGTTAAACATGCGCATCACCTATCACGCATGTTCAACATGTGTAACCCGGCTTGATTTTTACGAACACACCTTGATTTTGTGAAGGACACGCATGTGTAAAAGAGTGTCCGAACACTCCTTTCCCACATGCGTGTCCCGTGGGTAAATAGGGTATGTATTCCGAAAATTGGTATTTTGGACCATTTATTTTGGGAGGTGGGCATTTTGGGTCATCACCCTTTCGTTTAGCGGATGTAACTTATTATGCAATCAAGGATGATTTCAGTTATTAAATTTTTAAAATTACATTCATGGTTAATTTTAAAAAATGTGAGTTTTAAATATGGTTGCAAAAATTGCAGACGTATTTTTATAAATATTTTATAAAAATTGATATTTTTGAATTTAAAATAATAATAATAAGATACTATTGAGAATATTTGCTCTCTTTTTTTTCACGCAGTGTATCCAATATCCATGATTCTCCCGACTATAATAAATTATAAATTAAATATCAATATTTCTATCTTCCATACTTATCATCGAATAAGAGAAAGTATAACTGTGAAGTGTGAACTGAATATAACATTTTAGTGTTACATTTTCTAAGAAAATTTACATTTTCTAAGAAAATATTTGTCTCATTTTCCTGACAGCCTTTTTTCGGACCAAACCCCACTTCCCTCCACAATAGTCCTCTTTCTTGTCCAAGTTGAAAGACCCTCTGCATACATTTCATCGAAGTTGAACACACTATATGATGTTTTTTTTCTGGTACAAAGAAGGATGATGCACTAAAAAAGAAACCTAAACTTCTAACAAAAGATTATAATGAAACAACACGATCACATAAACCGTTCATGTCTCGAAGCAAAGTTGGCAGAAGATCATCTAGTGGTTCTTCGAGACTGGAAATTCTATGAACGTGATGTGATGGACATCCAAATGAGCAAGAAAATCAGCACACTGCTTAGCTTCCCTCACGACATGGCGGAGATAGAAAGATGCCAAGGCTTTCGCTGCACCTCCCAAATTCGAGAAACAATGTTAAATTGAGGATGGCTCGAGACTATGGGCCTGTTTGGCAAAATATGATATCAACTTATAAGTTACTTATTTCGGAAAAAATTTCGTATTTACATACATTTTTTTAGATAAAAATGTGTATGGGGAGTTCAATATTCGTTATCTTGCAAAAATAAGTTACTTATTTCAGAAAAAAGTACATATTTCCTAATTTTTTTCCAAAATAAGTAACTTATTTCTGGAAAATAAGATTTCCTAAACGGACCCTATATGATGTTGTTAAACAAGTACTCCCTCTGTCCCAACCAATTGTTTACACTTTCCTTTTTGGGACGTCCCAACCAATTCTTTACGTTTCCTAAAATAGTAAGTTTTAACACTATTACACCCACTACTTCACTTATTTTAACAATACTTTACACTATTACACCCACTACTTCACTTATTTTAACAATAAAATCACTATTACACTCACTACTTCACTTATTTTAATAATAAAATCACTATTATACCCACTACTTCATTTATTTTAACAATATTACACCCACTATTCTTGGTCTCCGTGCCCAAACCAAATGTAAACAAATGGCCGGGACGGAGGGAGTAAAAGTAAAGTATAAGCTCAGGCTTTACATTAGTAAAAGTTTGATTAATTGTATTTGATCACCTTGATCGATCTCAGCTTTATTTTGGTGTTACTTGTAAATTATAATTGAACGACAAAAGCACGATTTACTCGTAGTTTCGTACTTTCTTGCTACATTCTAAATATTTGATTCTTAATTGCTTGAGGAAACAGAGTTACACAAATATAGTACATAGGACAACAATGGTCTGAGATTAAAAGCATATTTAAAAAAACAACAATGCTGAAAAATTAGAGTCCGAATCGATGATCATCTTCTTCTCAGTTTCATACACTAATCTTGTCCATTTCTCTCCTAAGAGCATTAGCCCTCACCAAACTCCCAATAGTATTCACAGCCAGCTTAATATCCTCCAATGGATTCCCCGGAGCAACCTTCTTGTACAAATAACTATCAAATGTCATCTTCTGCACATACTCATCAGCACACATCTCTACGAAAGCCTCCCTGGCCGGGTTCGACCTGTAAAACACCTTCTGTAAGACATCAAGCACCTTGTATGTTGGCCAATATGCCTTATCCCATTTCTCCAAGTACTTCCTCAAATCCCCTTCATCAATCATCCTCTTCCCGTTCTCCGATCCTTCAACTATTGCCTCGGCACACATTCTCCCACTCTTGGCTGCGAAATAAATTCCCTCGCCCGAACATTTCGTGACGTATCCAGCCGCGTCGCCAACCAGGGCGACACGGTCTGCTAGTCTCTTCGGGCGTGGGTGCTCAGGAATAGGGTGAGCCTCAACACGAATAATCTTCCCTCCCAAAATCTTATCCTTAGCTCTCAACCTAGTTGCCAGCTGGAACTTCTTAATATCACCCTTGTGAGTAACCGTCCCAGTACCAACCGCCACGTGGTCACATTTAGGAAACACCCATCCGTAAAAATCAGGTGACACGTCATCACCAACATACATCTCAGCAAGATCCTCGTAGTACCTCATTTTATCATCCGGAATCTTAATTCTCTCCTGGAATGCAATAGCATACTCATAATCACCAGCGCCAATTGATTTCGCGACTCGGGAATTGGCGCCATCAGCGCCAATAACCGCGTCGACTTCCAGGGTTTCACGCTTTCCACTCGCACCCGTCTTTCCATCATACTTGGTATAATGAAGCACATACGGAGCTGTCTTATCGACAGGCTTGTCCATTTTAAGGAATAATCCGTTAATTACGGAGGCACCCGAGTCAGAAGCTCGGGTGCGAAGGTAATCGTCGAGAATTTCTCGACGAACCATTCCAATATACTCATGTGGTTTAAGTGTTTGACCAATGTCAACCGCCACATTCGAAGGTGAAATCATTTTCATCTTCGTAACACGTCTGTCAATAATATCCAACGGAAGATCAAACTCCCCAACCATACACAACGGAATGGCGCCACCACAAGGCTTGCAGTTATCCATCTTACGCTCAATAAGGAACGTCTCAATGCCACCTTTAGCGAGAGTTTCGGCGGCTGCGCCGCCAGCAGGGCCACCACCAATGACAGCAACACGGAGATTACGGCCAGTGACTTTGGGGCTGAATTTACCGGCGGAGATGCGGAGAGGACGGTAGGTGAGGGTGGTGGGACGGTGGGAAATGACGGTGGTCTCCGGTGAGGATTGACGGAGGCCGGTGAAGGTTTTGAGGGCGATAGAAGTGGCCATTGTGTGTGTGTCTGTGGTGGGAGTGTGTTGAAGATGGGGGGTGTGTTTTTATTGTTTTGTTGGATATGGTTGCTGATATGGGGAGTTATGGGCCGTTGGATTTTACACGTGGATGGCTGAGATGGGGTGTGGATAATGAGGGATAGATTTCATTCGAGTTCTTCATGTGAGTATGTGAATCAGAAAGTGACACGTTGCGCAACTTGTGGCTTTAAATTCGTCTTGTTCAAATTCAACAGTTGGGCCAATACATAGCAAAAAAAGATATAGTTGGGCCAATAAAATAAATTTACTTTCTATGCGAACTGGGAATTTGTACTGTGGGCTAATAATTTGGTCCGTATAGTTAGGTATAGTGATTTGGTTCGTCTTGATTTTCAGCTCTGTTCACTTCAGACCTGATCATCTCCTCTCTTCACCACTTCTCCTCTTTACCAATGTAAGATGGATCAGCAGACGTAGTAGTCCTAAACTAGCAGCAACATCTGGAGATCAGTTGACAAATGATAAATTTAATCAAATCAAACATATTCGGTATATTCCGCTCGTAGAAGGGTATGAGCATGAGATGCCTCGATCTCACGTTACAATCACAAATCACAATTATGAAACACAGTTGCACAGGCACGAGAACAAATGAACAATAATAAAAAGAAATGAGAGAGTATAATATGAGGTACTAAATTAACGGGTGCTAATTATCCACCAACCCTTACCTACAAATAACAACTGTTTTCTTTTGCTTTGAATATTTTCTCGAATGGAAATCTTGTACTCATTCAGTTGGCAACTTACCACAACAAACAATCTTATTTTGGTTTGTTTGGAAGAAGTGTAATCTTATTTTTATCTATGTTTTACTGCATGTTCTGTTTATTTGTTTCCAATTTTATTACAGTAATCTCTTACTACAAAAGATTAACAAAATGGGCAAAAATTGAAAGTTAGATTCAGTAGGTTAGAATCAGTAGCAGTTGGTTTATCAAACTCTCTGTCTCTTTTCTCTCCTAAACTAAACAATTTTTCACGTTGATCAAGTCCCAACCTCCTCAACATGACTTTCACATTTCTTACATGCTTATAATCCAGCCTTCAATTAGTAACATTTCGTATTCACTTCTTCTAATAGCTAAGCACTTGCGGGTTTCTTAGCAAATTAGGCATGACACTATTGGTAACATTTGCAATAGTTGCGACTTTGTTGGTGATTAGTATTGACGGTTACAACTGCAAAGTTGTGCAGTTCATCTTTGGAGACTCCTTGTCAGATGTCGGTAACAATGACAGACTCTCCAAGAGCCTAGCCCGGGCTAACCTTCCCTGGTATGGCATTGATTTTGGAAATGGCATGCCTAATGGCAGGTTCACTAATGGTCGAACTGTTTCCGATATCATAGGTACGTTAATAGCATATATTCATTTGATTCATGCACATATAAATAGACATAGTACATTTATTTTGTGACATTGCATTCTACATTGAGTTGCTTATGAATGCAGGGGATAAAATGGGGCTTCCAAGGCCACCGGCTTTTCTTGACCCATCTTTAACAGAAGATGTGATCCTGGAGAATGGTGTGAATTTTGCATCTGGAGGTGGTGGAATCTTGAATGAAACTGGTGGTTTATTCGTAAGTTGTAAACCAAAAGATATTTAATTGACATCTTTAAATTGGAGGTGAAGAAATGTGACACAAAATTATTGCAGATACAAAGGTTCTCACTTTCCAAGCAAATCGAGTTGTTTCAAGGAACACAAGAACTAATGAAAGCCAAATTGGGGACAGCAGCAGCAGATAAATTTTTCCAAGAATCGCAATATGTTGTAGCTCTAGGAAGCAACGATTTTATCAATAATTACTTGATGCCTATCTATCGTGATTCATGGACATACAACGATGAAGGCTTCATTGCTTATTTGATGGAAACACTAGGAGCACAGCTAAGGGTATGCTTTCTGTCGAAACCTATTTTTTGTTAAATTAAAAGTGAATTAACATCTAGACTTTACATTTTTCATGAATCAAGGTCTTGCATAAGCTAGGGGCACGAAAACTAATGGTGTTTGGTTTAGGACCTATGGGTTGCATTCCACTTCAAAGAGTTCTTAGTATATCGGGTTCTGGTGAATGCCAAGAGAAGACCAATAACTTGGCTCTTTCTTTCAACAAGGCTGCAAACAATCTTCTCCAAGATTTGTCAAAAAACCTTCCAAATGCAAGCTATAGATTTGGAGACGGTTATGATGTTGTTAACAATGTCATAAAAAATCCTTCAAAATATGGTGCGTCACCTTATCAAATTGAAAAAAAAAAGGCTTTAATTGTGCATTTTCATTGCCTAAATAGTGCGCGTTACATTTTTGTAAATGCAGGTTTTGAGAACTCAGATTCGCCATGCTGCTCGTTTGGAAGAATTAGACCAGCCCTTACCTGTGTTCCTGCATCCACATTGTGCAAAGACAGAAGCAAGTATCTGTTTTGGGACGAGTATCACCCATCAGATAGCGCAAACGAGCTGATTGCTGATGAAATCATTAAAAAGCTTAATTTTACACGGGTTAATGAAAACAATATGAGCCCGTCTCCAGCACCAGCTGATGCTCCATCTTCCAACTGAAATTTTTAGCGACGCATATGTGCGAGGAGAGAAGTGACAGAGTTTTAATGTTTAGAATGTACAATAAGGATTGATTTGCATTGGATTTGGCTATATGTTGGTTCACAATTTGCATGAAATATTTTCTTACTGTTTTGAATCCGAATTCGAACCCGATTACTCGAATTCGTTTTCAACCCTATTTTCAGTAAAGAAAGGTTGTTTGTTAAAACCAGGCATCCCACACCGAAATTTACACGAAGTAGGAAGTATGAATTCCTGAAAAATGACTTCCAAATTTTAAAAAAGAAAATTATTTTTCATATTCCAGATTTTGAAAGAGAAAACAGTCTTCAAATTAAATATTTTCTCAATCATTTTCATTAATTTCTATGTGAAATTAAATGACTCCCTAAAATTATTCTTCGTGATAATTATATTTACGACAAACAGAACCTAAAATTTATCAATACAAAATTTACAACTCGAACTTTCCAACAGAGCCTAAACATATCTTAAATTTTAAAATTTAGGCAACTCGAAATTTTTTCAAAAAAATTGAAAAATAAAATAAAAACTTTGAACTAAGGTTTAAAGATGGGCTAGGGATCAGATTGGTTCAAGATGAGAGTGCCTATGTTGTCGTAACAGGCTTTGGACTAAACACCCATAATGCATTTTTAAGTGCAATATTATGACCACTCATCATATCCCATTAACTGCCTGAAGGATCATGATTTTCATTGAGGCCCAAGTCACATTTTTAAAGCACGGCGCTTTCTCATTTCTGTTTAACCTTTCGATGTGGGATATCATTGCATCTCTTCTCTACTTTTAAGTTTTAACCACATATACATTTGAACATTTCCCTAGTAAAACTGAAGGCAAGAGTCGCATGACAACATTACATGCAAGAATTTGTGTTTTGTTTACAAACCAGAAAGTCACACAGATGGAAAGATGAAACTCATATATGAAAACAAACGACTATATTCCGGGGCAGAACCAAGAATTGCTAACATGAGTTTGAAGTCTCGGCTAAACAGAAAATTTTAGTAAGAAATTTTTTATAAAACCATGATTTTTAGTTAAATCAGTATAAATCTTACTTTGAGTATCGGCTAACCTCTAAAAATTAGCTTTTTAGAGATATTTCATTTAGCCCTTTAAGTAGCGGCTATCCTTTAAAATATAAAGGATATTTCATTTTAGCCCTGACTATTTTATAATCCTGGTTCCGCCACTGACTGCACTTGTATATAGAAATCAAACATGGTCCAACATTTCCATACTTAATTGTGCGAAATCTGCTTGGATATTATTCTCATATTATCTCACTGCTTCCTGATTCTGCCATGACATCTCCATACAGTTAACATTCTACTTCTCTTGTCTTCCTGAAACTTACTTAACATGCAATACAATGATTTTATTTAACTACAAGTACAGTACAAACATTTCCTTAGCACACAATATTGCTTCATCACAAGATACAACAAGATCACTGCCTATAGAAATTAATATCACTGCCTATAGAAATTAGCAATCGGGGATGCAGCCTCTTCGCGGGGTATGCCTGTTATTAGCACCGGATCCTGGATAGTCATGGAGCTCAATGTTCATTCTTCCATTGATGCCTTCCATCTTCCCTCTTTCTTCCAAGTGTGCCTGGTTGTCAAAAAATAGATGATTTCATCAATATCAGAACACAGAACATGGCAGAGTCAGGAGCTAGTTCCTTTTTAGCAATTGACATAAGGTTTGCAATGTACCGAGTGATTATCCTCCATAACTACATGACCATGAAGATCATGCTCAAGACTCCTCGGTCCTAAAGAACAAACAATTAAAAAGAAACCAATGATCATCATTATCAAGAAAATTAACCAGACTGAAGAATGACAGGGTTAAAGGAGTAGTTAGAGGAATTACTTGTGACAGGAACAGCAGTCAAGCTAAGAAGCTGAGAAAATGCTAATAGCAGCACCAGTAGCCGAAGAAAATTGCCTCCCATTTTTGTAGCAAACACTGTTTCCTTCATTTGTGACATTTTCTTAAACCCAATGGCCAACTATGGATCCATATATATATATTTACTCCCAGATGAATGTCCCTAATCTAATTACCTAAAGTCAAAAGGGATTAAAAATCTGTCGAAAAAGAGACCCTCTGGTGCAATTCACGGAATTAAGTGGAAGACATAATGATGCCTTAAAATAAGTCAATTTGCGAGCAAAAAGATGAACACCATCTTTAAGTGGAAGCTGACAGTTGAATGAGGTGTGGAGTATATGCATAAAAGTCAAGTATCGAGTGGAAACTTTTTCATGAAAACAAGTGAATTATACCTAAATTATCATTTCTCGAAAGCTTGATTGTAGTACAATGTACTTCAGTGCTACTTTACCTGGAAATAAATGGAATGCTAACAGATTAAAGTCTAAATACATACAGGAAACCTGCAATATATATTCTTAATGGTTTGGCCTTGAAAACTCCAACACAGGCTATCTGCTTGTGCTTAGTGGCCTAGTCTCCAATCTCGTGTTATAATTAAATTACTTCTAGCTTGTTGATTGTTTAGTTCAAACTCCTTAAACATGCAATATATAAGAATAGCTTGTAGTCAAATTACAACTAAAATTTATTGCCAGTCGACTAAAGTAAACGAGTTAGGGGGTTGTTAATAGGCGATGTGAGCTTCTACTGTATATTTTTCCATTGATATTGTTTTCGGACTGAATGAACACCGAGACACTGTAAGGATCCATCCGAAAGTATGTGTTAAGTCGATCATTAAAATATATGCTGTATCACTAGCTATGCACTATTCTCCAGTAACTTTCCGGTATTTTTTCGAATGCGGCTGGCTGCTATTTACTATCTTTCTTTCTGCCTCTTGTCTTTGTTACTCGAATTCGGATGGAAGTGTTCAAAGTGTTGATAATATTTTGAAAATTTTACATTGATAAAAATAGGTACGTGTTTTAACTGATGAAGCTAGAACAATGTAAGAGAAAAGAAAACTCTTGTATTGATATATGTTGCTTATTAGATACATGGCTAAAGAACAACTATATAAAGACTACAAAACGTGTTTGTTGAATGAACTGTAGCTAGCTGACTATTGACTTGTTAGCTAGCCGACTATTGACATTAACAAGATTGACTAGCCGACTATTAACATTAACAAGATTGTGTTTACATTTACATTTCAACACCCCCTCAAACTTAAGATGGTTGAAAAACCAACTTGAGTTTGCAATCACGAAATGAACCAGGAGGAAGAGATTTCGTGAAAATATCTGCAACATTATCTGCACTAGAGATAGCATGAAGACGAACTGTTCCTTTTTCAACCTGTTGACGAGTGAAATGACAATCAATCTCTATATGTTTAGTGCGTTTATGAAAGACATCATTGTGAGTAATGTCCCTGGCACTTTTGCTATCACAGTAGATAATAGTGGCTGGAGAATGAGTTACAGTCATTTCTTCAAGTAACCATCGTAGCCAAATTAATTCCTGCGTGGTGTCAGCCAGAGCTCGATATTCTGACTCGGCACTGGATTTTGAGGCAAGGGATTGTTTCTTACTGCGCCAAGAGATAAGAGAGTCACCTAGAAAGAAGCAAAATCCTGTAGTGGAACATCTGGTAGTGGGATCACCACCCCAATCAGCATCAGAATATGCATGTAACTCAAGTGATGAGTTGTATGCATAATGTAATCCATGAAAGATGGTGCCCTTGACATAGCGAATTATGTGAAGGACAGCTGTATAGTGAGGAGTGCGAGGAGCTACCATAAATTGACTAACAATGTGAACGGCATGAGCAATGTCAGGACGAGTGACAGTAAGGTAGATCAGACTTCCTATCAACTGACGATACAATGTAGGGTTGTCAAGTAGGTCACCATCTTTGGAGTTAAGTTTGACCCCATATTCCAAAGGTGTAGCTGTGATCTTAGTGTCGCTAATTCCAGATTTCAACAAAAGATCAGATGCATACTTGACTTGAGAAAGGGTGTAACCAGTAGGTACAGAAGAAACCTCAAGACCCAATAAGTAGCTTAAAGAACCAAGATCTTTCATTTCAAATTGCTGACTGAGAAACTGTTTGAGATCAGAGATACCTGCACTATCATCTCTGGTGATAATCATATCATCTACATAGAGGAGGAGAAGAACAATTCCTCGATTTGTCTGTCGAATGAAGAGAGCATAATCATATGGACTAGAAGAAAATCCTAGCTCACTAATGACTTTGCTAAATTTCTCGAACCAAGCTCGAGGTGCTTGTTTTAGGCCATAAAGTGCCTTGTTAACTTGAGCACTTGACCTGGAGAGAGATCAAAACCGGGAGGAGGTTTGAGATAAACTTCTTCATCTAAGTCTCCATTAAGGAAAGCGTTTTTGACATCCATTTGCCACATATCCCACTGTTTTGATGCTCCAACAGCGAGTAAACTTCGAACCGAAGTAAGACGAGCAACTGGTGCAAAAGTCTCCTCATAATCAATGCCATATTCCTGGGTAAAGCCTCTAGCAACTAGACGAGCTTTATATCTCTCAATAGAGCCATCAGCATTTGTCTTAATTTTATAGATCCATCGACAACCCACAGTTGTTTTGCCATGAGGCAAGGTAACCACATCCCAAATGTGATTTTTGTCTAATGCCTGAAGTTCTTCTGCCATAGCCTCCTGCCAAAGAGGGTTAACACTTGTCTCTCTATATGTTTGAGGCTCGTGCAATGATTCTATAGCAGAATATACATGATAATCAGTAAGACGAACAGAAGGTTTTCTTACCCGAGTAGATTGATGAGCATGTTCATTTGAAAGAGATTGTGGAGTGGGAGAGACATCACTACAAATTCCGATGGTTGTTTGAATATTTAGCCCAAATAAAACACAGCAGACAAATAAAACACCAAAAATTCCAGCGACTATATTACTACAAAACAGAGTACATAACAATATATATAGAAATATATATGTTAATATGTTGAGATTTGGGTTACCCAGTGAAATACAGTTTGATGGGGAGAACTTTGATGACGACGCTGGCCTGACAAGTGCTTCGGTTGTGGGACTGAAACAGATGGGTTTAGTAACTCGTTGTGTTAACCCGTTACTGAGTTGGACGAGTCACTGAGTTGTGTCGGACCTGGTCTGGATGAGATGAAGAGGTTGGTCACTGGTTTGGTGTTGTGGTTGAAATCTGGTAGTGTTGAGTAACTTACTGGGTTGACACACAAGGTGTTTGTGTAAATGTTACAACGAGATGACTCGCCGGAAAAGGTGGCTTCGCCAGAATCAATGGTGGTTTGCAAGTTGTGTGTGACTGGTGGAACTAATAAGAAGGGGCAGAGATTAGCAGAGATTATTTAATGCTTTGTCGAGTTGAGTAACTCGCTATGTTAACTCATCAAAAGGTGGGTTGTGCCAATTGTTTGTTTGAATGACTAAGAGAAGTTGTCACCGGAGACGATGACCGTGGCTGTGAAAAACGTGGAGGTAAGGAGCTTAAATCTCTGATACCATGATAAAAACAGGTACGTGTTTTAACTGATGAAGCTAGAACAATGTAAGAGAAAAGAAAACTCTTGTATTGATATATGTTGCTTATTAGATACATGGCTAAAGAACAACTATATAAAGACTACAAAACGTGTTTGTTAAATGAACTGTAGCTAGCTGACTATTGACTTGTTAGCTAGCCGACTATTGACATTAACAAGATTGACTTAGCCGACTATTGACATTAACAAGATTGTGTTTACATTTACATTTCAACATACATGTTCTTGGCCTAAAGTAAGTGTCCAAGTATTAATATCCGTGTCCATATTATCGATGTCTGACATGAATACTTCGAGATAAAATGAAGAGTCCGATAACAGAGTGATGACTCCCAATTTCTTACGGCCATCCATCCCTACAGATTGGTACCCCCTTCGGTTTGAAGAGGCGTGTTTCAAGCCCTGCCATAGAGCCGAAGAGAAGGTTGCTCCGTCACCCAAACCCCTAGACACATGTCACGCATACGAGAACCTAGCCATCCCGGAATTCCTGGCAGCCCACCTGTCCTCCTAGCTTAGGTGAGTCATCAACCCTAGCCAGCACGGAATTTGGAAAAGGTTAAGTAGGAAAAAGAAAGAGAAAGCGCACATACATGAAAAATTCAAGAATCCTCTCAAAAATAGATCGATGATCGCTATGGATCTTTACTAAAATCCGTACGGCCATCACAGAGCCTCTTGTTCATTGCATCATCCTAACCATGAGGGATGGACACGGAGACCAAGAAAATGTGTAAAAAATGAGTAAAATTAGATGAAAAGTGGGTAAAGTGGTGGGACATATTAATATTTAATTATAGATTTGAGATAGTGGAGCAAAGTAGTGGGTGTAATTTGTAATAGTGTTTTTTATTGTTAAATATATGAGATAGTGGGTGTAATAGTGAGAGAAATTTACTATTTTTGGAATGTAAAGAAATGAGAGGGACACCCCAAAATAGTAACTGTAAAGAAATGAGAGAGACTGAAGGAGTACCCCTTATCATTACTAGTTAATGTTCTGTGATTCAAAACAGTTTGATTCAAAATTACTGAAATTAGTTATTCCCAGGTGAAGTAAACATGACATTTAGTCAAACAAAAATACTCCCTCCCTATCAATGAATTATATACGTCGGGGGACGGGGACGGGGACGTGGCATGCTCTTAATCACATAACTTATTTTTAAAATAGAACAATTCTATTTTTATATAAAAAAAATTATAAAAAAAAATTTATGAAACTATACTAGTTATGCATCTTATACACTCTAAACGAAACATTGAGAAATGAATGAGATAGAGGCATTACTGTGTAATCCAAAGGAGATATCTATCAAAAAATAAAATTTGAACGAAATAAAATTAAAGCTCTCTTAAACTTTTTAACACACTGATAGGTACCCGCTGAAAGCTTACAGCGGGGACCCTCTGTAACAGTACCAACCCGCTGCCCGCTATTGCACCTCCGCCTATAACAAATATTCATTAATTACACATATGTCATTTCATATTATCTTTACTAAATTGCTCTACTTGACAAACAAATATCTTTGCATAAATACTTGTGCAAAATATCTTGTTATCTTGCTCACTAAGGCAGAGGACCATAAAGGTATTTAAGGGAACAAAAAAGCATTCAAACTGTAGCAAAAGCAGCGGTGTTAGAATCGAGGTATGTGGGAAAGGGACACTAATCACTATTCCAATAGTGGCTCACTGTAGCTTTAACAGCATAACAAGTGGGTTACCAAGTGGGTGAACAGTGATTAGAAGACCCAACCTATAAATACCCCCATTCTACACACAAGGTAAGATATACAATTTCAATAGCACAAACTTATTACTCATTCTCTCCCTTCATACAGATACATTTTCACCCGTTTCGATTATTATTATTTCGATTACTGATTCTCACACCGGAGGTGCTTGACGGCCACCACCCCCGGGCAAGCATTGTTTTGCAGACACCCTAAACTCAGGTGGAGTAACACCGGAACAGTGCTCGGAACAGTGATCGGAAGCCATTAATCGACCGTGAGAATTATCATTTGGCGCTAGAAGGAGGGGGCTTTTCTTGAAGAAAAGCCCACCACCTGCTCTACCAACACAGTAGATACTCACACATTCAAAACACCATACGAATCAAAACATCTCAAACACAATAAATGGAAACCGTAATACCCCACCCGGACGAACAAGAACACGAAGGAAATACAACAGGCATCCCGCCGGTAAACCCACCGCTAAACCCGCCTAGAGACGATGAACGAGAACAAATTCTTAGTCTCAACCTCGCAGGCTGTAACCAACAACAAATTGACTTGATCATGCAGATAGCTGCAGCCATTCCTCAAGCCGGGCCGAGGCCATTAACAAAACAAGGGAGCTCGCCCGTAAACCCGCATGACAACCATGACGAGGCGAACAGCCAACCTCACAGGACAAACTCTGCTTTCTCCCGCCTAGGTTCGTCTCAAAACACGAAACATGAAAGACACAACAAGGGTCACCATCCCCTCGAAGTGTGGGAACAAAATAGAAGACAGAGAGATTTGAGAAAAATAATTATTGACAAGAAGGCCGCCTATGACAAGGTAGTAGCTGAGTATGAAACACACAAACACCGAGAGCGATCCCCTGTCCGCTCAAAGCGGCCCGAAGTTACACAACCAACAAACGCAGAAATGTTGCAAACCATCTTAGAACTCAAAAACAAGATAGAGGGAAATAACGAGCAAGATATGGGTGGAACTCCATTCACAGCAAGGCTAAAAGCCGAACCACGACAGAAAGATATCAAACATCACAGCTTCAACTCTTTCGACGGGCTTGGAGACCCAGAAGAGCACCTTAGTTATTTCGACCAACTGGCTCTCCATTATGAGTATAATGATTTAACACGGTGTCGATTCTTCGCCGCGACTCTCCGCGGCAACGCCCAAAGATGGTTCCGCAGAATATCCACTAGGTCCATAGATACTTGGTTAGAATTTAAGAAATTATTCCTCAACAAGTTCAAAGCAAATCAACAACACGAGGTTCATACCGTGTTCCTCGAAACCATTGCACAACGCAACTGTGAAACCTTGCAAAACTACATTGATCGCTTCAAGGAAGCCGTCAACAAGGTTGTTTGTGTCAACGAGACAGAGGCCTTGGTCCATTTAAGAAGAGGTCTCAACCCTTACGAATGCGAGAAATACGTATGCCGTCTCATGGAAACTAAACTCACCACTCTAGCAAAGGCATATGACTTGGCATCTCAAGCCATCAACGAAATCGAATCCCTGAATGTACTAAAACAATCCAGGGCTCCACCCACTTCAGCACCATATTTTCAGGGAGAAAGGTACACATCTTACCAGAGGCAAACACCCGCCTTGCATCAAGTACAAACTACTCATGGACCGCCGCCCGCTCCAAGAACTCAATCATCAATCCCAGTCAGAGACCGCCAAGGACCCTCAAACCCGCAAAGACCAGATAGGCGTCCTGAGCCAAAATGGACCGAATTCACTCTCCCAAGAGCAACCATCCTAAGAGAAATCAAAGGAAAGCCTTTCTACTTTCCGCCAGCCCCAATGCACTCATCGCCAGATGACAGACCCAAAGACAAACATTGCGATTATCATGAAACACATGGGCATTTTACAGATAACTGCCTATCCCTCAAATACTTCCTAGAAAAATAAGTCAAGGCTTGCAACTTATCTCAATACTTGCCCAGACAAATACTTGGCCCATCCGCCTCCCAAGGGCACAACAAAAACATAGTGCACACTGTGTTTGGCGGACATGTCTCACCACCTAGAGAGGAACAGTCTGTCTATACCATATCTGAGGGCCCGCCAAATGTCATTACTTTCACAGACGCAGACTATGAGGGCATCAATCCCAATCACACCGAGGCACTAGTCATATCCTTGGGTATTGCTCAGAATGAAGTCAAAAGGGTCCTGGTTGACAACGGGTCCTCTGTTGACATTTGTTTCCAACACACCTGGGACAGGCTGAAACTAAGCAACGAAAAGATAGAAACATGTCCTGACGAGACACCTCTCTACGGGTTCGGCCACAACTCCGTCCCAATAGCAGGCATTGTAAGGCTCCCTGTCTACTTTGGGGAATCTCCCAGACAAATATGCAGAGTTATCAAATTCTATGTCATCAACACAGCATCTTCTTACAACATGATCTTGGGAAGACCCACATTAAACTTGTTGAAAGCAGTTACTTCCACCCCTCATCTCAAAATCAAATTCCCTACTTCAAACGGAATAGGAGAAATCAAAGGGGATTCCGAAACCTCCAAAAGGTGCTACGGCATTGCACTTACCTTGGGAAAATCCGAACCTAGCAATGTCAACAGAGAAAGAACTCAAAAAAGAAGGCAAGCAAAAAGACAGAGGCACGATGCAAACCAACGTGCAAATAACAAAAAGAGAAAAGAGGTACAATTTATCGACGGGCACGACCCGCTGACAGAAGATCCGCCAAGGTTAGATTCCAATCTAATGAAGTGTCTCAAAAGAGAAGAAAAACCGTCGATAACCCCTGCGGTACAGACGGAAAAAATAGAAATCATACCCGGAGACACAAACAAGACTGTCAATATAGGAACGGGTTTGGATTCGATCTTTAAAGATGGTCACACAGATCTCTTGAGAAAATACGCGAACATCTTCGCATAGAGTCCAAAGGATATGCCAGGATTAGATGAGTCCGTGGCAATCCACAAGTTAAATGTGGACCCGGACAAGGCACCAAAAATACAGAAAAGAAGAAACTTTGCACCAGAGCGATAGCGGGCCATTGATATTGAAATTGACAAGCTCTTGGATGCGGACTTGATCTGCGAGGTCACTTACCCTAAGTGGGTTGAAAATGTAGTGCTAGTAAAGAAAACTAACGGAAAATGGAGGATATGCGTTGATTACACAGACTTAAACGCAGCATGCCCAAAGGACCCGTACCCACTTCCTTCAATAGACCAACTCATTGATGCTACAGCGGGTCATCTAATGCTAAGTTTCATGGACGCCTACTCAGGCTACAACCAAATCAAAATGACTCCAGAAGACAGGGAAAAAACAGCTTTCGTTACACATAAGGGGGTATATTGCGACAAGGTGATGCCTTTTGGATTGATCAATGCCGGTGCCACCTTCCAGAAAACCATGAATAAAATCTTCAGCGGACAGTTGGGCCGAAATATGGAAGTATATGTGGACGATCTCATAGTAAAATCTCTCTTAACGGCTTCTCACCTCCAAGACTTGGAAGAATGTTTTTTCACCCTCAGAAAACACAGCATGAAACTCAACCCAGATAAATGTGCATTTGCACTTGACGCTGGCAAATTCCTTGGCTTCTTGGTGTCTCACAGAGGCATTGAGGCCAATCCCGAGAAGATAAAGGCTATAATCGACATGCAACCACCCAAAACCTTAAAAGAAATACAAAAACTAACAGGGAGGTTAGCCGCCCTAAGAAGGTTCATAGCAAAATTTGCAGACAGATGCCTTCCGTTCTTTGACACCCTGAAGGGGGCAACAAAAACCAAGGCCATATTTTGGACGGCAGGATGTCAAAAAGCCTTCGAAGATCTCAAAACTTATCTCTCTTCCGCTCCATTACTTGCGATCGCGGCCCCCTCAGAGCCACTGTCACTTTACTTGTCCGCAACAGACAAAGCCGTAGGGGCGGTACTTATCAAAGAGGAAAATGGTGAGCAAAAACCAGTTTACTATGTCAGCCAAGTGCTCAAAGATGCGGAAACCCGCTATCCCAACGTCCAAAAGTTTGCTCTAGCTTTGGTCATGGCAAGCAGAAAATTGAGACACTACTTTCAAGGAAGACAAATCAAAATCATCACAGACCAACCGCTAAGAAAAATACTTCACAAACCAGATTTGTCCGGCAGGTTGATCAATTGGGCTGTAGAACTTGGTCAATTTGATCTAAAGTACATACCCAGAACCGCCATCAAGGCACAAGCTTTGGCTGACTTTACGATTGAATGTTCATTTTCGACAACTGAAAAAGAAATACCCGCAAAGAGCATCACAGCGGCGGACAGCAATTGGAAGTTGTATGTAGATGGTTCCTCAACAAACACCCGCTGTGGAGCAGGGCTCATTCTGACTAGCCCCGACGGTTTTCAAGTCAAACAGGCCATACAGTTGAACTTCAAAGCCACAAACAATCAAGCAGAGTATGAGGCACTTTTAGCTGGTCTAACATTGGCAAAAAACTTACAAGTAAAAAAGATAACCATCTGATACTCCTATGGTTTTGATGATCATTTTCAGCAAGCTATTTGCTTGTAGTTTGATATAAAACATTGTGTTATGGTTGTACTAACTTGGTTTTGCAGGCTACTGATTGTTTACATAGAATATACAAACAGCAAACCATTTGGTGATACAACAGAGGCAGTCCAGCAAGCTATTTCTAGCAGACAGTCTCAAACAGCAGCCATTCACAACTGGCAGACTCAAACAGCAGCCATTCACAACTGGCAGACTCAAACAGCAAGCCATTCGCAACTGGCAGAAATCCTGAAGACATATATCAAGATTAATTCTCATGGATTTTATTCAGGAAATATATTGTGAGGACTATTTATTATATAATACGTACACAATATATTATAGAGCTCAAATC
This sequence comes from Kitagawia praeruptora, assembly GCA_037693485.1. NCBI lineage: Eukaryota > Viridiplantae > Streptophyta > Magnoliopsida > Apiales > Apiaceae > Kitagawia > Kitagawia praeruptora. Next base: position 126,174,910 of record CM075350.1, read on the forward strand.
TTTTTCAAATATCCTTATTTAAATTAATTTTATAAAACTTATAGGAGTTTCCTTATTTAAAAGATTTCTTTCTACAAAATCTCCTATACGCGTTTTTATCTATACAAATCAGAAGGGTTAAGTTTTCTACGATTCATCTCTTCCAAACCCTCTGTCAAACGTTCACAAGAACGTTGGTAAAATCTCTGTGATCATTTGAACGTTAGAAATTGATTTCTAAATCGTTCGAATAATGATTGATTGATTTTCCGAACGTTGTTTGTGAGGCTATATATAGTTTATTCTTGTGTTCATTCGTTTACAACACTTCAGAGAAAATATTCAAGCACACAAGATTTCAAACAACTCAGTTTTCCATTGCTATATCTTTCGTTTTCTCGAGCTCTTGATATATTCCATACGTGCTATATTCTAAAGAGTTCATAGTTTGAGTTGTATCCTCTATTGATTGTATTGTTCGATTTGTAAGGATTAGTTGTTGGACAGTTTGGCTAGGGAACTAGGGTTTGGTGAACGTTGCTAGAGAAGTATACTTGGGAAGTATAGCTTAGAGAGCAAGTTCAGAAACAGGAGTTCAGCACGCCATTTGTCAACAGCTGGGATAAAAGGGAGATATATTGTTGTATCTTGTAATTGGTTTTATTTCAGTGATCAATAATATATTCTCTTACCAAGTTGGTAAGGGACCAGGACGTAGACCATAGGGGTTAGGGGTCGAACCTGGCTAAAAGTCTTTGTGTTCTTTATTTTCTGCACTTTACTTACTGCTTGCATCTAGATTACTATTTCTGCACTGCTTACTGTTTGTGCACCTTATCTTATTTACTGTCATTACACTCAGCATACTGTTTGCATTCAGTTTACCATTTGTTGTGTTATCTGTGCATTTATCTGTGCATTCTGCATACTATTTGTATCTGCCTAAACGAAATCAGTAAGCTGTTTCTGGTAATTTTTAAAATCAGTTTTAGTTATACATAGTTAGCCATTTACACCTATTCACCCCCCTCTAGGTGTGCATTTTCATTTGGTATCAAAGCTTTGGTATACTAACAATTCTGTAACAGGAAAGTATTCGATCATAATGGCTGAAAACTATCCCGAAGGAAAATCTGATTTTAGGCCTCCACTTCTCCATGGCACACACAACTACCACTGGTGGAAAAGCAGCATGGAAACTCATTTATCCAGAGATCCATTAGTTCTGAGAGTTGTGCAAAAAGGTCCATATGTCTTTCTTGACAAGGAAGGCAAGCCAAGAGATGTTGATGATCTCACTCCGGATGAATTAATCAAACTTGGCTACAATGGAAAGGCAAGGAGTTCTCTTATGAATGGTTTGAACCAGGCTGAATATGATAAAGTATCTTCACTCAAATCAGCAAAAGAAATGTGGGATGCTTTGGAGACTTATCATGAAGGTTCGAAATCTCTAAAGAAGGTGAAACTTAGCAAGCTAATGAATGATTTTGGAAATTTCAAGCTTAATGAAGGTGAAACTATCAAGGATAGTCAAGCAAGGTTTCAAGTTACTATTAACTCACTGAAGAGGCTTGGAAAATCTATACCACAAGATGAAATCAATATGAAGGTATTAAGTGCAGTACCATTTATCTACGAAGCCAAAGTTACTGCCTTGGAATCCTCACCACTTATTGATACTATGGATCACTTGGCTGTATTTGCTGAGCTAGAGCAATTTGAAAGCAAGATAAATGGAAATCAGGTGGGAAGTTCAAGTGCTAAAGCTCCAACAGAAAAGATGAAGAATATGGCTCTCCATTCTAAAAACAGCAAGCCAATTGACTCTAATGATGAATCTGACTCAGATGAAGAACTTGCACTTATTTCAAAGAAGATCAAGAGGCTGATAGAAAAGAAGAACATGATGAAAAGGGAAAGAGTTGGCTACTACAACAACAAGAAAGGCTCAAAAGACTCTAATGAGGAAACTTGTTTCGAATGTGGCAAGCCAGGCCATTATAAAAGGAATTGCTACAAACTAAAGTCAAAACAGCCTATTGCTTTCAAGGACAAGAAGAAATCAAAGGCTCTACTGACTTGGAGTGATGATGATTCTGATTCCAGTGATGACTCAAGTGAAGAGATGGTGAACTTAGCACTTGTTGGAATGGATGAAAAATATGGTCTAGGAAATTCAGAAGGAGTATATGCTGAAACTGATTCTGAAGAAGATGAGAGTGAGGTAAACTCTTTTAATGATTATATTTCTTCAGATGATACTTTGTTAGATTCACTAACCATGCAGGAACAAAATAGTGTTACAATTGAAGAACACATGGCACTAAAGGCTGAAATCAGCAAGCTGACTGATAAAAATGCCTATTTATCCAAGATGGTAAAAGATCTATTGCCAAAAATGGAAGAATGGGATTCAACTTCATTCAGTAAAGCTACAGAGATCAAGGAACTAACTACTAAGAATAGACATTTAGAGGCCAATGTCAAACTACTCGAAAAGAGAAACAAGACATTGACTGAAGAAATCAAAGAGCTAAGGTCTGATGTCAAAACTAAAGCTAAAGCATTGGAATCATACAAAATGAAGGAATCTAGTCAAGCCGAATCCTCAAAAACTGCTGAAAAGAGAGTCCAGCAAGCTGAACTCATCAAACAGCAAGCTGAAGTGATCACTCTCCTAGAAACAGAAGTTAAAGATCTCAAGAAGGGCATGGAAACTTTTGTTCAAGGTGAAGACACCTTAAAGACAATGATGAAGAAGGCAAATGTACCTTTGGTCAGAGAAGGTGTTGGTCTAAACTTCAACAAGAAAAATAAAGTGCTCAAATATGATGGAAGGAATGGCATTCCCTACAATTATGCTATGCCTTGGAAGACATGCAACAAATGTGGTGGAAAAGGACATCTGGAAAAGAATTGTGTGGTTCAAGTATATCATAAGACGAAAACAGCATACCAGAGTGGATCAGGCAAACAGAAAATAGCTTATGAACCAGACAGGAGACAAACAGCATACCAGAATGTTTCTGGCAGAAGACAAACAGCTTACCAACAGAATGATCAGTCCCCCAAAGTGATCCAAAAGTGGATCAAGAAATCTGATTTAAATGCTTTATATATTCTTGCTACTAACCAACCTGGACCCAAACCTATATGGGTACCAAAACATTGAGGTATTTTTGTTTGTTTTGTAGATGTGCCTTACTGCTAAGGTCAAGTCAAAGCAATGGATCTTGGACAGTGGATGCACAAGACATATGTGTGGAGACAAATCTCAGTTTATGAATCTCAAAATGAAAAAGGGTGGAAGAGTGACAATTGGGAATAGCAAAACTCTTCAAATCCTTGGTACCGGTTCTATTGGTAATAGTAATATTTCAATTGATAAAGTTCAATATGTCAAAGGTCTTTCTTATAACTTGCTGAGTGTTACTCAATTATTTGATGATGGACATCATGTTGAATTAGGCATTGATAAAGCTGTTATTACTATTGGTACTAACAAATTCCCCCTAGTTGCTAGAAGGGAAGGAAATATATATGTATTAGACTTTGATTTGCAGGAAACAGCATGCTGTTTGGCTGCAATGGATAATGACCCATATATTTGGCATAGAAGATTGGGACATGCACACATGGATTTGATCAGAAAGTTATCAAGCAAGAAACTAGTGAGAGGGCTGCCCAAGCTAAAGTATGTCAAAACAGAAGTATGTTCAGCTTGCCAGTTGGGAAAACAGCTTCGAAGTACTCACAAATCAAAGAAAATGGTATCTACTTCTAAACCCTTAGAGCTTCTGCATTTGGACTTATTTGGTCCAGAAGCTTACAAGAGTATTGGAGGTAAACAATATGGTTTTGTGATTGTAGATGATTATTCTAGATTTACATGGGTATTATTTCTTCGTACTAAAGATTGTGCTTTTGATGAGTTTAAGAAGCTAATCAAATTACTTGAGAACAAGTTGAATACAAGACTTGTAGGTATAAGAAGTGATAGAGGAGGTGAATTTCTCAACAAAGACTTCATTGCTTATTGTGAAAAAAGAGGAATTACACATGAATTTTCTGCACCAAGGACTCCACAGCAAAACGGAGTGGTAGAAAGGAAGAACAGGTCACTACAAGAAACAGCAAGGACTCTATTGCAAGAAAGCAAGCTGCCTAGAAGTTTTTGGGCAGAAGCAGTGAATACAGCGTGCTATTTGTTGAACAGAGTCATAATCAGGCCTATCTTGGACAAAACTCCGTATGAATTGTTGAGGAAAAAGAAGCCAAACATTAGTTACTTCAAAATCTTTGGCTCAAAGTGTTTTGTGCTCAAGACAATTGATAATGATGGTAAATTCGATGCTAAATCTTATGAAGCTATTTTTCTTGGCTATTCTTTAACTAGTAGAGCATATAGAGTTTATAATTTAAATAAACATATAGTTGAAGAATCTATTGATGTTACTTTTCAAGAACCTAACAATGATCTGCCAAGAGACGAGGAAGAATTTGCAGGTGAAATTGATAATATACAACATCAAGTTGCTGGAAATCAGCAAGCCAACAATTCTGCTGAAACTGGAAATCAGCAAGCCAAAAATACTACTGAGAATGGAAAACAGCAAGCTGGAACTGCAAATCAGCAAGCTGAAGTGGTCAGAATCACTTCACATGAAGAAATTGCTCAACATTCTCTACCAAAGGCTACAAGGACAGTAAAGAATCATCCTCCAGAACTTGTCATTGGAAATATTTCAGATGGAATCACAACAAGGAGAGGAAAAGCAAACTTTTGTGCTTATGCTGCCTTTTTAGCTCAAGAAGAACCCAAAAATATCAAGGAAGCACTAGAAGATGAAAATTGGATCATGGCAATGCAAGAGGAACTCAACCAATTCGAAAGATGTGATGTTTGGGAACTTGTAAAGCCACCAGAAGATGCTTCTATCATAGGAACCAAATGGGTGTTCAAGAACAAAGTGGATGAATTTGGAACAGTTACTCGAAATAAGGCAAGGCTCGTGGCTCAAGGCTATAATCAACAAGAAGGAATTGATTTTGAAGAAACATATGCACCTGTAGCTCGTTTAGAATCAATCAGAATGCTTCTTGCTTATGCATGCTACAAGAAATTCAAGTTATATCAAATGGACGTAAAAAGTGCATTCCTAAATGGCGTGCTGGATGAGGAAGTCTATGTCAAACAGCCTCCTGGATTCGAACATGAGAAGTTTCATGACTATGTTTACAAGCTCAAGAAGGCATTATATGGTTTAAGACAAGCCCCTAGAGCGTGGTATGAGAGGCTTAGTAAGTTTCTTCTCAAAAATGGATTTACTCGAGGTAATATCGATCCAACATTATTTACAAAGCAAAATGGTAAAGATATTCTTGTTGTACAAATACATGTGGATGATATTGTGTTTGGTGCTACTAATGAATCTATGTGTGAGTGGTTTTCTAAGTGCATGTACAATGAATTCGACATGAGCATGATGGGAGAACTCAACTATTTCTTGGGTCTTCAAATCAAGCAAACCAATGATGGTATTTATGTGCATCAATCAAAGTATACAAAGAATCTGCTCAAAAGATTTGGTTATGAAGATGTCAAAGCAAAAACAACTCCTATGACTCAAAACAGCAAGCTGTTTGCAGATGAGAATGGTAAGGATGTGGATGTCAAAAGGTATAGAGGTATGATTGGAAGTTTATTATATTTAACTGCCTCAAGACCTGATATCATGTATAGTGTTTGTGTTTGTGCAAGGTTTCAATCAAACCCTAAAGAGTCTCACTTAAATGCGGTTAAAAGAATTTTTAAATACTTAAGTGGTACTATCAATCTTGGTTTGTTCTATCCTATCACAAATACTTTTGATCTCGTGGGGTATAGTGATGCAGATTATGCAGGGTCACAAACTGATAGAAAGAGTACAAGTGGTGTTTGTACATTCCTTGGACAAAGCTTGGTTTCGTGGCAAAGCAAAAAGCAAGCTTCTGTGGCTCTATCAACGGCTGAAGGAGAGTATCTAGCAGCTGGTAGCTGTTGCTCTCAAATTTTATGGATGATTCAGACTTTAAGGGACTTCAATATCAAGTGTGGCAAAATTCCAATATATTGTGACAACACGAGTGCTATCAATATCTCCAAGAATCCTGTGAATCACTCAAGAACGAAGCATATTGACGTTCGTCACCATTTCTTAAGAGATAATGCAGCAAAAGGGAAGATTGAGTTGGTATTTGTCTCAACTGAAGTTCAACTAGCAGATATCTTCACAAAGCCATTGGCTGAAGAAAGATTTGCAGCCATTCGAATGGAACTTGGCATGTGTACTGTGTAGTCAGCAAGCTGACAAACACAGAATGGGTAACGTTGGCTTACCATTTGTATCTGAACTGTTTATATGCCATTACCTGATTTAATTTTTATAATTTATTTCTCTGTGCTTATTCCAGACCTGGACTAATATTCTTTCTGTTAGTTTTTTGATGGATTAAGGGGGAGAAATTTTAGGAGAATTTATTTGCTTGTTTGGTCAAGATATTCGATATGGATATGATTATTGTTTTATATCAAAATGTACTAATATGCAGGGATTTAGGGGGAGTTCTTATTTCTCCTAAATATTGTGATATTGTGTAATCATCAAAAAGGGGGAGATTGATACTCCTATGGTTTTGATGATCATTTTCAGCAAGCTATTTGCTTGTAGTTTGATATAAAACATTGTGTTATGGTTGTACTAACTTGGTTTTGCAGGCTACTGATTGTTTACATAGAATATACAAACAGCAAACCATTTGGTGATACAACAGAGGCAGTCCAGCAAGCTATTTCTAGCAGACAGTCTCAAACAGCAGCCATTCACAACTGGCAGACTCAAACAGCAGCCATTCACAACTGGCAGACTCAAACAGCAAGCCATTCGCAACTGGCAGAAATCCTGAAGACATATATCAAGATTAATTCTCATGGATTTTATTCAGGAAATATATTGTGAGGACTATTTATTATATAATACGTACACAATATATTATAGAGCTCAAATCTTTTTCAAATATCCTTATTTAAATTAATTTTATAAAACTTATAGGAGTTTCCTTATTTAAAAGATTTCTTTCTACAAAATCTCCTATACGCGTTTTTATCTATACAAATCAGAAGGGTTAAGTTTTCTACGATTCATCTCTTCCAAACCCTCTGTCAAACGTTCACAAGAACGTTGGTAAAATCTCTGTGATCATTTGAACGTTAGAAATTGATTTCTAAATCGTTCGAATAATGATTGATTGATTTTCCGAACGTTGTTTGTGAGGCTATATATAGTTTATTCTTGTGTTCATTCGTTTACAACACTTCAGAGAAAATATTCAAGCACACAAGATTTCAAACAACTCAGTTTTCCATTGCTATATCTTTCGTTTTCTCGAGCTCTTGATATATTCCATACGTGCTATATTCTAAAGAGTTCATAGTTTGAGTTGTATCCTCTATTGATTGTATTGTTCGATTTGTAAGGATTAGTTGTTGGACAGTTTGGCTAGGGAACTAGGGTTTGGTGAACGTTGCTAGAGAAGTATACTTGGGAAGTATAGCTTAGAGAGCAAGTTCAGAAACAGGAGTTCAGCACGCCATTTGTCAACAGCTGGGATAAAAGGGAGATATATTGTTGTATCTTGTAATTGGTTTTATTTCAGTGATCAATAATATATTCTCTTACCAAGTTGGTAAGGGACCAGGACGTAGACCATAGGGGTTAGGGGTCGAACCTGGCTAAAAGTCTTTGTGTTCTTTATTTTCTGCACTTTACTTACTGCTTGCATCTAGATTACTATTTCTGCACTGCTTACTGTTTGTGCACCTTATCTTATTTACTGTCATTACACTCAGCATACTGTTTGCATTCAGTTTACCATTTGTTGTGTTATCTGTGCATTTATCTGTGCATTCTGCATACTATTTGTATCTGCCTAAACGAAATCAGTAAGCTGTTTCTGGTAATTTTTAAAATCAGTTTTAGTTATACATAGTTAGCCATTTACACCTATTCACCCCCCTCTAGGTGTGCATTTTCACCATCTACAACGACTCGCAGCTGGTCGTTCGACAAACAACGGGGGATTATTCAACAAAAGATAGCAATCTCAGCAAATATCAAGAATTGGTTCAGACAATGCTAACTCAGTTTGAAGAATATTCCCTTGAACAAATAGACAGGGCAGATAACACAGTTGCGGATATGCTATCTAAATTGACTCAAGGGGAGAAAGCAGAAGCAGACACGGTTTACTTTGAAGAATTAACCGTCCCAAGTACAAGCAAACTGGATATCATGGAAATAAGCCTGTCAAGGGATAGTTGGATGACCCCTTACATCCGTTACTTGGAAAATGGCACACTACCAGATGACAAAGTCAAAGCAAAAATAGTCAAATCACAAGTAACAAAATACTTTCTTCAGGAAGGTACCCTATACAAGAGAAGTTTCGACTCCCCTATACTTAAATGTGTCGATGAGGAAGAAGCCCTATATTGTATAAGGGAAGTCCATGAAGGCATTTGTGACGACCACATGGCTGGCAAGGCATTGGCACACAAAATACTCAGATAAGGCTATTACTGGCCAAAAATGCACAAGGAATGCAAAAACTTCACCAAAAGGTGCCGCCAATGTCAACTATTTAGCAATATGTCCAGAAAATCACCAGCACTTCCCACAGCCATCCTATCCCCTATCCCTTTTGCAATTTGAGGCATTGACATCATGGGTCCATTCCCTAAAGCCAAAGGTGATTTGCAGTACGTCATGGTCGCCATTGATTACATGACAAAGTGGGCAGAAGCAAAAGCCCTTAAGAACATTACACAAGATGATGCCATTCGCTTTGTTGAAGAACAAGTCATCACAAGATTTGGAATCCCAGTAATACTCATATCTGACAACGGTACGCAGTTCTTAGGGTCTAAATTTACTAAATTCCTATCCGACCATGGGATCAAACACAAGAAAGCGTCCGTTTGCCATCCTCAAAGCAACGGACAGGTTGAAGTAACCAATCGCATCATTGTCCGAGGCCTAGAGAAAAGACTGACTACTTCAAAGAAGAAATGGCCTTATGAGCTACCCAACGTTCTTTGGGCTTACCGCACATCAGCCAGGACAAGTACTGGGGAATCCCCTTTCAAATTGGCTTTTGGCACAGAAGCACTTGCACCAATCGAAATTGGCTCGCCATCCTACCGTGCCATCAATTTTGAAGAAGAAGCAAATACTCAAGGACTCAAAACAAATCTTGACCTTCTGGATGAAACCAGAGAGGCCGCTGTTGAAAAAATGACCGCCTACAAAGAAAAAACTAAAGAATTCTTTGGGAAAAAGGCCAGAATCAAAGTCTACGTAGAAGGCGATTTGGTTAACAGAGCAACTGAAGCATCCGACCCCAGACACACTGGCAAACTTATGCCAAAATGGGAAGGACCCTACAAATCATCAAAGTACTCAGGCCGTGTTCCTACAAACTAGCCTACCTAAATGGTACCGAAGTTAACAACACTTGGCATGGCGACAAACTACGCAAATACTATCAATAGATGGCTAGACAGTCATTTCCCTTCATCTTTTTTGTAAAGAAGGAAGCTATCTTTTCAATGGAATACTTTCGCAAAAAAAAAAAAACCGGTCTACATCTACAAGTTTCTCAACACTAACAAAATTACAGAAGTCCCAATGGGCCAGCAACCATTACACATTTCAAATTTTACAAAGTCCCTCAGCGGACCATTACACAATTACACATTGCAAATTTTACAAAGTCCCTCAGCGGACCATTACACAATTACACATTGAAAATTTTACAAAGTCCCTCAGCGGACCATTACACAATTACACATTGCAAATTTTACAAAGTCCCTCAGCGGACCATTACACAATTACAAATTGCAAATTTTACAAAGTCCCTTAGCGGACCATACAAGGTCCCTCAGCGAACATCTACAGAATTACAGTTGGAAATTTCAGAAAGTTATCAGCAGACAATTACATGGCTTCCTTTTCAAAGTCCATTTGAAGGACATGCTAACCACGGATTTTAACATACTACAAGTCTCGCAGCAAAAGACAAAATTTTGACACAAAATATACAAAGGATGCTTATTGCGGCCAATCAACAACAAAATATCAAGGCATAAGTTAAATACTCAGTACAGCAAGGAAGAAAAACAAAACGATTACTTGCGGAGAAAAGAAAAAGTCTTTTTTATTCATAAAAAGGATTACAAGCATGTTTCTTATTACAAGGCCAAAGATTCCTACATCTAAGACCATCATGCCTGGGGAGCCTTCTTCTTGGCATCCTCATCCTTTGTCCCGGAGCTCTCGCCCTGCGGAGGAGCACGAAAATTCCACTTAATTTCCTCCGACACTCCTTCGGCGTCCTCGGCATCCTTGGCCTCTTTCGCAACACGCTTTGCAGCCACTTGCCGAGCAGCCTTACGACACTTCTCGACCGAATAAAGGTCGCCCTCATCCTCGTAATACTTGGCAAAGGCATACCAACCAGCCTCTGTCTCCTTCGACATAGCTAACTCCCGACCCCAAGAAAACGGGGTAAAGGAATCATTCATGTCGGAAATATTCATATTTATTCGGTGTAAAGAGAAAGGGTTTTCTCAAACAAGCTGGAGAGGGGATGATCAGAATCAACAAGCAAATTATCCTATTTATAGGGGGGTAAATGAAGGTTAAAATCATCAACGGTCAAAAATTTACGGTCCCCATGCAGAAAGAAGTTAAGGCACAGTCAAATTTTTTGACTCCCATGCAGTATTAAATGCTGAAGACAAACTCCCACAGTCAAAATACAATTCCCAGGTAAACCATTTTCCCACATATTTACTACAGACTCTGACCAACAAATTACAAACACACATTCAAATTATGCCTCCAAACAAATTACCACAAATATACCAAATTAACACAAATATATTCCCAAAAAAACCACAAATATTCAAGAGTTCGAGATTCACAAAATAGAATCTTTACCAAAATGTTTCAAAGTCACACAGCGGACATACCCGCTGAGTGAATCCAAAACAATTTAATGGAAAGATAAATTATATAAGTAAATTATCCCCAACGAGACCCGCTCAAGGGACCTTCCATACCCCTTAGCGGTTCCGCATCTTCATCCTCACTGTTATACGCAGTAGCGATGGCACTAAGGGGCTCGACAGCAACACCGGCCACAGCCGCCGTCCCGCTAGCCTCTGCCATATTAGTATCGAGAATGGCGACATCCACTTGCTCCATTTCAGCATGAGCAGGATTCACAGCGGCATCCTCTTCATTATCACTTTTACTATAAACAGCCGCAATCGTTGACAATGTAATCGCACCTTCTATAACCAAAGGGTTCTCAGCGGGCTCAAGGTTCTCAACACCAGCAACTTCCACCTCACCAATGGCAGCATCAACTTGAACGCCAACACTTTTTCTCTCACCTTCTCCGAGACGGGCTTTCAAAGCTCTGGCTTTACGCTTGGATCTTTTTACTTTAGACTTCAACTTGGCCACTTCAGCTTGCAACTTGGCCACCTCATTTTTTATTTCAACGGGATCTTGCCTTGCTGATACCTTGCTACCATCCATTTCACCAACATTTGCCTTAGCAACTTCGGCATTTACAATCTCTGCAAATTCGGTGCTACCTTTGAATTTCATTATGACAGCGGCCTCAACGGGATGGGAATCAAGATGAGCCTCAGCCTCATCAGCACGCTCTTTCTCAAATCTTAGTGAAGTGGTCAAATTTTTTACTTGCTCGGACAAAGTAGCATTGGCAGCCTCAAGTTCTATCTTATCTTCCGCCAAGAACCGACGCAAGTCACGACTATAGTCATAGCTGGCCTGGATGTCAACTTTCTCAGTTTCTATCTCATACAAGGCCTTAGCAGCATTATCTTTCATACTCCTCTCAGCGGATAGCTCTGTCTCTAACATATTGATCCTCTTTTTTAAAGCAAGATTACTACTACGGTACATATTACCGCGGGCCATCAAACCGGTATACATACATTGATTCTACAAAAGACAACATGAAAAACCAAGATTAATAACAGAAACAAACGGGAATAAATTACAGTATCGCGAAACTACGTACCCTGGCAGCATATTTCTGGGATAGGCGGCACATCCGCTCCCAACTCAACTCATTTAGCCTCACAAGATCATCATCAGTCATGGAATCGACGGTGAAGGTATTGGGCCCTGATTTAAAGAGAAACCCATAACCTGGCCTGGACCCAATTTCTGCATCATTCACCTCATCGTCACTACTTGTATAAAACACTATCTCCTCATCACCATTATCACCACCATCCTCAGTACCATCCTCAGAATCATTCTCGGTATTTTCTTCACAATAATCCTCACCATCATCCTCACTATCAACATCGTCAAAATCTTTCTCAACGGGTTCCTCCATAACAATAGTGTCATCAATAGCAACCTCACTCACCTTAGTAGGCTCAATTCATCTACGCTTAGAAGTACCAGCCTCAACAACAGACTTCCTCTTTGAGCGACGCAGAGGAATTTCTGGACTTTCATCAACGGTCACTTTCGCTCCTTTCACTGGTAGCTCTTGCTCTCTCACGGCGGACACTTTCTCTCCGCTGTCAATATCCACAACTTTTAGGCCTACGGAAGAAACTACCTGGACAGGCTTAACAACAGAACCTTGCTCCTCCCTTCGAATAGCAACCTTTACACTTGGAGAACGAATGTCAAAATCATCATCACTATCTCTGACCATATGAGACGCAAGTGTTCTCCTAGCTGCAGCACCATCACTCTCACTTTCAGAATCAACAGCAACACCTTTATCAACAGATGGCTCATTTTTCGTAGCAACGTCCCTCTCAGCGGACTTCTCTGTCTCAGCAACAACTTCATCCTCAATGGGATACTCATCACCTTGGGCATCTTGCAAATTTGACTCCAGAAGAGTATCCCTTTTCCTTGCGGGCACATCACCTAACAACTCAGACAAAGAATCATCCTCAAAGTTTATACCACCAGATTTCTCTCCCTCAGATTCAACATTACTCACAGAAACTTCTTCTTCTTCAGCAACGGGTTCCTCATAATCAACCCGCTCAGCGGTTTCCCCAGCAGCACCTTGCCCGGAAAGATCAAAAGCATCAATGATGTTTTCCACAGCAAACATCCCACGAACCCGCTTTGGCCTAGGGGGTTGGAGAACCATGAAATCAGCATACATCTTAGCCTCCTGCTCAATGGGCAATGTGGGATGAGGATCCAACTCTGCTTTACGAGGATCCAACACTACAAAAATAAACACAAGAATTTCAATAAACGGAAATAGCAAAACCCAAATGATAAAGTGAAAACAGAAGCTTACAGCAATGTCTTCTCAAATCGGCCGTCTCAATCAAATTCGCCTCGGTCCACACCTCACCCAACGCCTTCACCAGCCTAACTAAAATATCTATCTCCACCTGGCTAAGACGGTTACGATCCGTTCTATAGGTACACTCAACCTTCTTGACAAAATTCTTATGCCAGGCAAACTCCCCACCACCAACAACCAAAAATTCCTCTTGCCAACCAGCCATGCCCTTGGGGAACACAAAAGGACGATATCCATCCAGTGCTTTTCCAATACGCGTTTGAGACTTTACAAATTGGAGCTCATAAAAGGGCTTCGCACGGCTAGCTTTAACATCAAAGAGACAGAAAAAAGCCCTAAATGTAGGCTGTTTATTCATGGCCTCGCTGCTAGCTATAAACCAATTAATGGCCCTTATCGAGTTGGGAGACATTTGAGCCAACGGACAGTCAGAAACTTGTGTGGCGGCAACCGCAAACCCGCCCTGAAATGACTTACGGGAATACAAACGGAGTCATCATCAAAACGATGGTACAACTTCTCACCAGGTCTTGCCCGTTTCCAGAAATAACCATCTTCAATTCGAAACATTCTTTCGACATAATCCCCCCAGTCGTCAGCTTTAAAAGTGTTGTCCTGTTGCAAATGAGGAAATTCGGCAAATCTAGCATCCATGTCCGCCTTCGAATACGAGGTTGGCAACACGTTGCTCGCCCGTCACAAGCTCTCAGAAGTTTCAAAGTACTGATAGCGGTTTCTCCGCAACACGGCCGGATAACTCAACGTATGTTAGGAATAATTCATAAGTTGTGATGTTAAGAATAGAATTTACACATTATACTTCTTGTAATCCTGATCTTATAAAGGATTTAGCACTGTATATAGGTTTTATGTGTAAAACAGTTATCTGTATAGTTTAATCAGGAATGAACAGTGTATCGGAGACTACATGTCAGGAACAGAGAGCAAATCCTGATGACGTGTCCAATACTGATGGTTGATCAGATACTGATGCAGTGTGCAGATCCTGATATCAGTCGTGTTACTGATGATATCATTATGGATGCTACAGAAACTGGCAAGTGCTATAAAACAGGATCGTTGTTTGAAGAACAAGCAAGAAGATATTATGAAGGAAAGAGTTTTCTATTGAAGGAAACTATCGACTAGAAGGCAGAACATTGTCATGTATAGATTATATCTTTCTGTTATTAGTTGATAGGTAGCATTATAAATACTCTCTCAATATCATTGTAAAGAGTGTGAGGCGTGAGACGAAATTGTGAGTTCGTGTGCGTAGCTCTGTATAAGGTTTGTATTCGAGAGTTCGAAACAAACAGAGAGATATTTGTATTGTCAGCAGCTGCTAAAGGTATTGTACACCTTTGGTAGAGTTTGTATTTGATCTTATTAATACAAACAAGAGTTTGATTCATTCGTTTATTCTTGTTTTTATAATCAAGCAAAAATCAGACAGGATTATATAACTTGTATTCAACCCCCCCCCCTTCTACAAGTTATTCGAGTTAACAATTGGTATCAGAGCAGGTTGATTTCGAATAATCATAAAGATCTGCAATCATGTCTGGTTACAAGGATGGGAATACTAAGATTCCTATGCTCAAGAGAAACGAATATACTCTATGGGAAGTAAAGATGTTGCATCATCTGGAAGCAACAGATCCTGATTATCTTGACAGAATCAGAGATGGACCTTTTGTTCCAACAAAGGTCGTTGGACAAGCAACTGTTGGTGGTAAGGTTAATGGTTTAGGTTTTGATAAGGCTAGACAAGAAGAAAAAGTAGCTATTGTCAATAATGATAGTAAGGTAGAAGCTAACACATCTAAATCTGAAGGTAAGAAAATTGTTTCTGAACCTAATCATGTTAAATTTGTTGATTCAAAAGGTACCCCTGTTGTACATAAGAGAATTAACAATAGTTATTCAGATGAGAAAGTGTTAGAGAAACCTAAGAATGTAAACATAGGGTTTCTGTCTAAGTCTCAGTTGAAACAGAGATTAGATGGTCTTTCAGAGTCTAGCAAGATCAAGAGAAATAGGAATGGAAAAGAAGGTATTAACAAACAGAATAATTACAAGAATGTACCTGATGCACCTAGGAAAAAATGCTATAAGTGTGGAAATCATAATCATTTGGCCCTAGACTGCAATCAAAAACCTTCTTGGAAAACTGAGTCCAGATTCCCCAAGACTCAGAAAATTCAATACCAACCACAAAAAGCTTGTTATCATTGTGGTAGTTTACTTCATTCCATTTACATGTGTAGAGAATATCATGAACTGTATTATGACTATTATTCTTTGAAATCTGAAACTCCTAGTCACAAACAGTTTGTGAGATCAGAGTCTAAAGTTGACTCTGCAACAGGTAAAATAAAGGCAAAATCTTCAAAATCTGTTGTCTCTAAATCTAGTAAGAAAGGATCCAATCAAAGTTGGGTCCTAAAAAATTCTAACTAGTTACTTTTTGTTTGCAGGGCACAGGAAAGAAGCATTCAATTATCTTGGACAGTGGATGCTCTGGACACATGACTGGAAAGAAGTCCCTGCTTACAAAGTTTGAGAGGAAAGCTGGCCCAGTAATATCTTTTGGAGATGGCAACAAAGGAGAAACTCTGGGATATGGCTCAATTATTTTGGGGAATGTCATCATAGAAAATGTAGCACTGGTTGAAGGCTTGAAACATACTCTTTTAAGCATAAGTCAACTGGGTGATAAAGGTTACAAATCAATCTTTGACAGAGAAGGATGCAAAGTCTTGAATATGCAGAATGGAGACATTGTTCTAACTGGTCAAAGGCATGGTAACATATATGAAGCCATCTTAAGTGATACATCTAAAGGAATTGTTAGATGTCTCTACAGCAAAGCAACAAATGATGAAAGCTGGAATTGGCACAAGAAGCTCTCACATCTTAATTTCAAGAAGCTTAATCAACTTGTTAAATACAATTTGGTGAGAGGCCTACCTCAGGCGAATTTTGTGCAAGATGGACTTTGTGATGCATGTCAGTTTGGAAAGCAAAGAAGAACCACTTTCAAGAGCAAGACTGAAAATTCAATTACTGAACCATTTCACATGCTACATCTTGATCTGTTTGGTCCAGTAAACATTATGTCTATCAGCAAGAAAAGATATGCTCTAGTTATGGTGGATGATTTCACAAGGTTTACATGGGTGTTCTTTCTACACAAGAAGGATGAAGCTCCTCAGCAAATCATTGAACTCATCAAGAATATTCATAATAACTCTGAGTACAAAGTCAAAGTACTTAGGAGTGACAATGGTACAGAATTCAAGAATTCTACAATGGAGGGGTTTTGTGCAGACAATGGAATTACTCAACAGTTTTCTGCACCTGGTACACCTCAATAAAATGGTGTAGTGGAAAGAAAGAACAGGACTCTCATAGAGGCAGCAAGAACCATGCTTGCAGATGCAAAACTTCCAACCTACTTTTGGGCAGAAGCTATTAACACTGCATGTTTCACTCAGAACTGTACCTTGGTAAATAGTCATGGAAAAACTCCCTATGAGATGATCAAAGGAAAGAAACCAAGTGTGAAATATTTTCACATCTTTGGATGTAAATGCTATGTCCTAAAAGTTCATCCAGAACAACTTGGAAAATTTGAAGCCAAATCGGATGAAGCAATTTTTCTAGGATATTCAGCATCTAAGGCTTTCAAAGTTTATAATCTCAGAACTCACATTGTTATGGAATCAATTCATGCTGCATTTGATGATAAGAAATTTGGAATTTTGCAAACTGATGAAAGCCATGACAAATTGGAATTTGAAAATCTGAAGATTTTTGAGATACTCTCAAGTGATGATGAAGGTTCTCCAGAAGGAATTTCTATTGCTTCTCAAAGGAATGCTACTGTTGAGGGGGAGCAAATCAATCAGAGAGAACACAGTGATCATCAGGAGCAGACTAGTCTTTCAGAGTCTATTCCATCAGGAATTGACGTTTCAGAGTCTACTCCATCAGGAACTGACCTTTCAGAGTCTACTGAGGAAAGATCAGTAACTAGCAGCAATATGGAATCTACTGATTCTATTGATCAAAGGAGAGTTTTTGAAGGTAGAGAGAATTCTTCTACAAAAGATACCACTAACTTAGGGGGAGAGACTAGCAGAGTTAATCTACCACCTGTTAGAAAATGGACAAAGGATCATACTGAAGATTTGATAATTGGTGATCCAAATAGTGGTGTTCGAACTAGAAGATCAATTCAAAATGAATGCTTGTATAGTTGCTTTCTCTCAAAGAATGAACCTAAGAAGGTTGAAGAAGCCTTACAGGATCCTGATTGGGTAATTGCAATGCAGGAGGAGTTAAATGAGTTTGAGAGAAACAAAGTTTGGAAACTGGTACCAAGACCTAAAGGTAGATCTATTGTTGGTGCAAGATGGGTTTTCAGAAACAAGCTAGATGAATCTGGTATGATTGTAAGAAAAAAAGCAAGACTGGTGGCCAAGGGATATTCTCAGGAAGAAGGCATTGATTATGATGAGACCTTTGCACCTGTAGCAAGATTGGAAGCAATCAGAATGTTTCTTGCATTTGCAGCTCATTCAAAATTCAAGGTATACCAGATGGATGTTAAGAGTGCTTTTCTAAATGGCAAACTTGATGAAGAAGTATATGTAGAACAGCCACCTGGATTTGTTGATCCAAAGTTTCCAAATCATGTCTACAAACTTGACAAGGCACTCTATGGACTAAAGCAGGCACCAAGAGCATGGTATGAGACTTTGTCTAAATTTCTTCTTGAAAATGGCTTCACAAGAGGTACAATTGACAAAACTCTATTCTTTAGAAAGATAAAAGGTGAATTGCTTTTAGTTCAAGTTTATGTTGATGATATTATTTTTGGTTCTACTAATGAGAAGTTATGTGCTAAGTTTAGCAAGCTTATGCAGTCTAAGTATCAGATGAGCATGATGGGTGAACTAAATTATTTCTTAGGCTTGCAGGTCAAACAGACTGAGACTGGTATTTTCATTAATCAGTCAAAGTATATCAAAGATCTTTTAAGAAGATTTGACTTTCAAGACTGTGCAGTTGCAAAAACACCCATGGCAACAGCCACTAAACTAGACTCTGATCCTAAGGGGAAGAGTGTGGATAATACTAGTTATAGAGGCATGATAGGCTCTTTGTTATATCTAACTGCAAGTAGGCCAGATATAATGTTTTCTACCTGTTTATGTGCTAGATTCCAAGGTGATCCTAAGGAATCTCATTTAATTGCTGTGAAGAGAATTTTTAGATATCTCGAAGGAACTCCAAATCTTGGTTTGTGGTATCCTAGAGAATCTGATTTCTTTCTAATTGGCTATTCAGACTCTGATTATGCAGGGTGTAAAATAGACAGGAAAAGCACTACAGGTACATGTCAATTCTTGGGAAATAGATTGATTTCTTGGGCAAGCAAGAAGCAACAATCTGTTTCAACCTCAACTGCAGAAGCTGAGTACATAGCAGCAGGCAGTTGTTGTGCACAGCTCCTTTGGATAAGAAATCAGTTGATGGATTATGGTATGACACTTAGTAATATTCCTATGTTTTGTGATAATACTAGTGCTATTAAAATTGCAGAAAATCCAGTTCAACATTCAAGGACTAAGCACATTGATGTCAGGTATCATTTTATTAGAGAACATATTGAGAATGGTACTGTGGAACTTCATTTTGTTCCTACTGACAAACAGCTTGCAGATATTCTAACTAAACCACTTGATGAGACTACATTCAGTAGACTAGTAAGTGAGTTAGGAATGTTAAATTTTTAGATCTTTAACATCTGCAAAAGTAGCAAGGTATGTTGTTCTTAGCTTATAGACTTGATATTCTTGTCAGGATCTATATTTGATTGTTAAATGTTTTAGCTATAACACATTGCCTTGATAAATTTCAGTATGATAGACTTGTTAATAATCATCAGGATTAGATTTGTTATCAGGATGCTGACATCATCAGTATTGTGTCAGTATCAGGATTATGAAAATTGTTTCAGATCCTGACGTTTACTTTGTGTAGTAATCTGATTCTGTGATGTGTTAAGTCTATGCTAGCAAGTTTTGATATTTGCATACTGATAATTTGTACATCATTCAGAAATCAAAAGACAAGCAGATAACAAGAAATTGTATTTTCATTAATAGAAATCATTACATGGAAATAAAATACAACATCTTTTTGTCTAAATCTCTATTCTATACTTGTCTTTGATATGAACTCTGAGGAACAGGACAAGGAGCATCTCAAGAAATCCATTAGGGGATGAAAGTCTTGTTTGCTCTTGGATTCCTTGTCTGGGCGACTTGGATGAGAGCAGCTAACTTAAATGAATAGCATCTCCATCAAGATCAACCTCAGACTCTCGGCCAAATTCTTCATCCTCAAGTTTTGAGGAGGTTAGGGGAAGATTGTATCCAACAGATGGATGTTCTAGGAGAAACCTCTGGATATTATCGAAAACCAATCCATTCATGATTAGTTCGATGAGAAGAGTCGTTTGTTCAAAGAGATGATCAAGAACAGGATGTTCATCGACCAAGAAAAATCTGAAAAATGGGTTTGAAGGGATTTTTGGTTTGAGAAGCATTGTTGAGAAGAAAAGAAATTGAAAGGTTATGGAGAATGACACAAGGCGTTTGGTTCTTTTAAAGAGAAACGTGAGAAGCTGAGCAGTCACTTGGAAGTCTTAATGAAGTCAAATGCTAATTATTGCATGAGACTGTATTTCTTGTTTCAAGAAATATTGAAAATATCTAACCAATTGATTTTCTGTTCAGATTAATTGTTTATTTTCTTTTTCAGATAAAAGAAAAATGCCACGTGGAAACTCCATATTAAGTCGCTGATTATATTGGTCAGGATTTCATATGTGACCATCAGGATTTGAAAATCATATTTTTAAATCACATTGCATTTTGTGATTATTTTGATAAGAGGTCATCATGAAAAGGAAGCTGATCAGTATTGCTTATTTATACCCTGATTTATTTCATGAAAATCAATTTTGGATTTTATTTTCCAAAAAAATCGTGGGTAACCGCATTTTTCAGGGACTGACACCTGTCAATCTACGTGTCAACGTGGGATAGTGGTCTGAAAGATTTGTTAAATATATTTGTTTTAAAACTCTAATCGTGCAATTGCTTTCTCTAATCTTACATTCTCTAAAGCAAAAATCACTCTTGAGTTTTCAAAATCACTAATCCATTTCAAGAATTTTTCAAGTTTCTTTTCAGATAAAAAATGGCAGCTCAGAGAAGATTACCTAAATCAGTAGCCTTCAAGTTTGGTGACTTTGATTTTATGACAAACAATCATGTTGCAGCTATTACCAACAAGGAAGGAGTGTCATCTGATTTTCATCCAATCATGGACTTTCTGGTGTATGGACCATTAAGTTATGCATTGACAGCATCTCCACAGATTAATCAAGTAGCTGTTTCACAAGCTTGGGAGAATGCTGAGGTAATTGATTCTACTCAGAGTCAATCAGGTAAGATTGTTCTACATTTAGGACAAGATTTATTTGACATTACTGAATCTGTTGTTAGTTCAGTACTCTGCTTACCTGTTACTGATAGTTATGAGAATGTACCATCTGATGATAATATAAGAACTATGTTGTCTGAATTAGGTTATAGTGGACCTCTAGATAACATGAGCCAGTTGAATAGAACTTTTCTTAGAAAGGAATGGTCTTTTTACTTTGATCAAATTGCTAAATGTTTTACTGGCAAATGTAGTTCTTTTCAACAAATTACTTCTGTTACATCACATATTGCTTATAGTTTGCTTTATGACAGAGTAATTAACATTGGTCATATTATCTTAAGTCAGATGAGTATTAAACTTGGGTCAAGAGATCAAAACAGGAAAATGGTTTATTATCATAGATTTATGCAATTGTTTATTAACCATTTTATTCCTGATGTTGAAGCTAGATTTGGTAGGGAACATTGTGTTTCTTCTTATGAACAGCAAAAGAGAATTTTCTCTGATATTACAAAGAAGGACAATGAAAAGAATCTAGATGAAATACCTGCAATTCATTATCCACATCATTTTCAGGTAATTCTTAACACTCATCTTCCTACTATCTACAATTCTTCTTTCTTTTGTGGTGAAATGGCTCAGGAATCTCAATTGGAGGAGAACCCACCTGTGTCTACCCAAGTAGCCCAAAACATCATAGTCTCTGAAACAATTCGAGAACCAAATTTTGATCCACAGCCTATTGTTTCAAAGAAACCAACCTCTGGTGTTTCTCAAAAGACATCAGTTGTAAGGAAGAGAAGATTTGTTGTGTCAAGTAGTAGTAGTAATTCTAGTGAAGATGATGATGATTTAACTCTTGCAGAGAGAGCAGAATTGAAGGCTGCAATTCAACTTTCTTTGTTAGCACAAAGAGATGAAAAACCTAGTCACAGCCAGGCTGCAGTCTCTCAAAAGGCTGTAGTTCTTAAAAAGGGAAAACAGTTACTGGATACTGTCTCTCAAAAGACTGTGTCTATTGAACAAAGATCTCATCCCAAGATCACTTCTGTGTCTACACCTCTTGAGTCTTCTCAGGATAAATCTTTTGCTCACTATATCAGGAGAACAAGGAGAAAGATTCAATTGTCACCTACACACACAGAGTCTAGTCCAACTAATATCATGCAGGTTTCTACAAATCAAGCTACATCTATGTCAGTATTTGACAAGAGAGATCTGGATATTGATTCTTCATGGGAAACTACATTATCATACAGACTGGCTATGGGACTAATTTCTCTCAAAGTGAAGTTGTCAAGGCCTGTTCTAGACTTTTTGGTTGAAAAAGTACCAAAACTTTTATTTCCAGATGAATATGGACTTCTACATCAAAGACTTGACTTAATGAAGATGTATTTCTATGTATCTGTCAGAAGACAATTAGTCAAGAAATTTGGACTCTCGAAGCATGTTGCACTTCAATCACTTCATGCATATTTATTTGACAAGGATGTAATTATTGAAGATGCTTCAGCTCAAGGTGAACAACTGGAGGAAGTAGATAGAGGGAAGCAGTCAACAGAAGATACTATTGCACCAGTGGTGAATAGTAGGAAAGATCAGATCACAGTCACTGTAACACAAGAACCATCTAGTCAGAGGAAGGATGACTCAGGAGCTGTGATAGCTGATGTTGAAAGGTCTTCTGTGATGACTGAGAATGCAAGTGAGATACTCTATGATATTGGAGGAATGACTTTGGTTGATTTTTCTGAAGATCAAACAAATTTTGTTCAGTCAGAGTCTATCCACCTTGAGGGTGTGTCTCAGCAAACAACACTTAAAGACGGTGATATACTAACTATGGTGTCTAATGAAGTATTACTGAAGACATCAGAGTCTAGTAAACAACCTGAAAGTGGTATACTGGAGCCTGTAGTTTCTGAAAGGAAAGAAGATGATTGTATGGGTTCAGAGACTATAGCAGCTCACTCCTTGGAGAAAACCTCAAGCCACATGCCATATGAGGAACCCTCTCTCCATGTGAGTTCAGGTATAAAAACTCCTTCTAAACTCTATTTTTCTGTAGGTCATGAGAGCACTTATCTAAATTTGAGTGATACAGTTGAAAAGATGGACTTAGATCCACAATTTGAGCGGCTGGCTCCTGACCAGGCAAAAGGTGAGGTAGAAAGAGTGTTGACTTTAGAAAGTCAAAGTGAGAATGAGGGTATGGATGATCAACTCCATAGTGAGGGAGAGAAAATTAGGAAACCATCATTTGATTTCTGGGATCAGGTTTTTCCTGAATCTTGGTCTGAAAATTTGGGTATGGATGCTGGTACTTATTCATTCATCAAAATGTATCAGAAGAATGACCTAGCACATCACAATGCAAAGCCAGAAGTTAAAGCTCAGAAGCAAAAGGAGAGGCTTGCAGGAATCATTAACAGAAGAGGTGCCAGGATAAAGCAATCTCTTGATACATATGTACCAGATGAAGATCCTAATGATCCTAGTGTTCCTTTGTATGTACTTCCAATATCAGCTAAAATTGAGACATCAACAGTCTCTGATCACTCTAAGGAGGAGTCAGGATTTGAAGATGTTAGTACACAGAATACTGGTGAAGGAGATGATGATCATGTTTCAGTTCCAGAACAGAAAGATGAAGACGTTGATACTTCTAATCAGGTTTTATTACTTGAATATCATACAACTCAAGCAACTTCTTCTACAAGACTTGAAGATAAAGTTCTTTCTGATTCTGATACTGAAGATACTAGAAGCACTTCCAACATTGAAGTTCATTCTGATGTTTTGAAAGATATTCAGAATTCTCAAATTGCTATTCAAACAAGACTTCAATCACTTGAAGATAACCAAGTCACAATTATGGAAAATCAAGCAGTACTTATGAATATCATTTGTTATGTTTCTGAATCTCTTGGAATTAATGTTGCTGATGTCAAAAAGGGGGAGATAAAGACAATTCAAAGACAACAACAACACTACCAGACTGAAGGAGATAAAGATAAATCTAAAGCTGGGGGAGATAAAGATCAGATAAATGGTAGTAAAAAGAAGAACCAGGAGTGACAGTGGTGAATCTCAGCTAGGAAGTGGTAAAGGAAGAGCAGCATTAATAGTTAAAATTCTTTCTTCTAAGTACTAGATAAACGTCTACATCTGTGAAGGAGGTACTTAACTTCATAATTCTACATTCATAAATTCTATTCTGGTTGTATTGTTATATGTTTTGACATCCACAACTTAGATTTATGCTTCAGATTGTAAAGCATAAATAGGGGGAGATTGTTAGGAATAATTCATAAGTTGTGATGTTAAGAATAGAATTTACACATTATACTTCTTGTAATCCTGATCTTATAAAGGATTTAGCACTGTATATAGGTTTTATGTGTAAAACAGTTATCTGTATAGTTTAATCAGGAATGAACAGTGTATCGGAGACTACATGTCAGGAACAGAGAGCAAATCCTGATGACGTGTCCAATACTGATGGTTGATCAGATACTGATGCAGTGTGCAGATCCTGATATCAGTCGTGTTACTGATGATATCATTATGGATGCTACAGAAACTGGCAAGTGCTATAAAACAGGATCGTTGTTTGAAGAACAAGCAAGAAGATATTATGAAGGAAAGAGTTTTCTATTGAAGGAAACTATCGACTAGAAGGCAGAACATTGTCATGTATAGATTATATCTTTCTGTTATTAGTTGATAGGTAGCATTATAAATACTCTCTCAATATCATTGTAAAGAGTGTGAGGCGTGAGACGAAATTGTGAGTTCGTGTGCGTAGCTCTGTATAAGGTTTGTATTCGAGAGTTCGAAACAAACAGAGAGATATTTGTATTGTCAGCAGCTGCTAAAGGTATTGTACACCTTTGGTAGAGTTTGTATTTGATCTTATTAATACAAACAAGAGTTTGATTCATTCGTTTATTCTTGTTTTTATAATCAAGCAAAAATCAGACAGGATTATATAACTTGTATTCAACCCCCCCCCCTTCTACAAGTTATTCGAGTTAACAACGTACCTATGTCCGCCCAACGGCCATACATATTAACTAGCGGTCTTTTCTCACCAGTGGCGGGATCTACGAATTCATCACCCATCTGCAGACATTGACACAATTCATCAATTACTACCGCTAACAGCCAACACGCCATCAACAACGACTGGTACACACATATATTTTATAGCAATTTTTTATTCTAAATTATTAACAAATCAAACAAACGGTTCATATTCCATTCCCTCCACAAACAACAAAACCCTAGAATCAAAAGGCAAAACACACACCATATACAGAATATACACACATATACAACTTACAAACATCTGATAAACACTATGAAATCTAACCACTAATTTCACACGAATCGAGAAACGGATCGAAACTACCAAAATCCCAGTACCAAATACACAAACAACAAACACAAACTCATAGATTACTAACCTTTACAGATTACACAATCGAATCCAGATTACAAATACTCGAACATGCAAAACCAAGACATAAACACAAAACCCACTCACACATACCACGAAAAGAGCGAATGAAAGGACAAATTAAACAATGACACTACGCCACAAATGCCCTACAGCAACGCTAAAAAAAGTGTGCTTATAGGGCAAAAAGTGTTGCTAAAAGAGCAGAAAACCACCTATGGCAACACTTTTGCCAAAATTGGCAGTGTTACAAAAACGGCCGCTACCGTAGACCCCTATGCTAACACTTTTATTATTTTTGGTAACACCGGATAAAAGTGTAGGCTTAGACCCTTATGCCAACACCTTTCTGATCTGTGGCTACACCTTATAAGATGTTGCTATAGACCTATGGCTA
Organism: Kitagawia praeruptora; assembly: GCA_037693485.1. NCBI lineage: Eukaryota > Viridiplantae > Streptophyta > Magnoliopsida > Apiales > Apiaceae > Kitagawia > Kitagawia praeruptora. The sequence goes on from CM075350.1 coordinate 126,200,709, forward strand.
CACTATTATCTTTGTAGTAACACTGTTAAAAGTGTTGGTGTAGACCTATGTCAACACTTCTTTAGTCTTATTGTAACATCAAATTGTGAAACACTTTGGTGTTTTTGTACTTTTTGCCAACACTTTGTTATTCTTTTGTCAACACAAAAATATTAATACTAGAGCCAATGGCTACATTCTTGCAGCTCTTTACCAACATTTTAAATAGAGAAAGCCAACATATGACATTAAAATAAAAGGTTCCCATTCAATAATATTGTCGAACATCCCAATACATAAAGGTTGTCCAAAAGTAATTCCAATACATAAAACCCCATCCAATATAACATAATAAATTACAAAAAATATCTGTGCTTCATCTCGTGGTGTCAAACACTTATTCGAAAGGTATGTATGATTTTGCCGCTTTGCCCAAATCCAGTACAACTGTAATTGAACTGGTACATCAAATTCTCTGGCAACCTCTTCCTGCGAAAGCACAAAGGTTTAGTATTCCTACTAAGTGAATCAATTGGCCTATTTGTTAAGCACACTGCACAGACACACATAGACAACCCAGATCTGCAATCATTCAGAAGCAGGTAAAGACTAGTAATATCTTCTACACCTACATTCTTCTTCTAAATCATTCTATATATAATTCCATTATTAATTCTCTTTCTTATTTTCTTGTCCTGAGTCATTCTATATATATTTTTAAACAGATAAAGAATAACAAAGTATTCAACGATAACCTGTTAGGTTCAATCACTATTTTCAGACACAAAAGGTCCACATAAGCATTAGAACTTTAAGGAGGAGACATTTTGATAGCCTAAAAGAAATAAAAATCTCAGTCATTGATACTAATTACATTTATAGATCAACCTTTTAATACTCCAATCACAGTAGCCCAGAATAGTGCAATTAGTTGATGGATAGTACTATTAGCAGAATTTAACGAGCCCCCAATATATATGGTGTAACAGCTAAAATCTATCCAACAAAAGTATGAGTGGCTCAACATCATAGTTCAGCACTATTTCACTAGCACTCACATTGCATAAAGATTCCATCAGACTTACCTTGATCAGTCTACCAGTATTAGTCAAAAACTTCAATTTGGCAGAAATGAGTCTTTTAAACTTTGGAGGTGCCCAATATTGTTCCTACAGAATAAGAAGAACAACAAAAGACTATAAAGACAGGTCTATTGGCAAACTTACATTAAAAAGGTTGATTATCATACTATAAACCAATTTATTAGGAAAAATTAAGAATCCTTTCAAAAAACGAAAAAACAACTGAAAGTGGGCATGCCAGTTTGTTATTGCATGCCAATTCGTGTCACTGCCTTCGCCCATCTGTATTAGTTGATTGCAAAGAAATCTAATGCTCCTCAAGTTTTTTATTATAACAATCAAAAGAGTAGATTACTTGACTAAAGTGTACATGGATAAAATGTATAAAACAAATGATCAGAAAATCAACAAAAAGGTAACTGCAAGTGCCATCCCCAATTTTTTTAGGACTGACAAGGTCTGATACAAATATGGTAAAAGAATGAGAAAAAAATACCTTGTTCATCATATTCCACTGGCCAACTTGGGAAAGACAATCCTTCCCACGACCTGTCTCGTGATATTTTAGCTGTACAAAAGTAAGGCACTAGTTATCCACTACCCAACTCAAGCAATCAATGAACCACAAACATGACTACATGAATCGAATTACCAAGTGAAGACAAAATAATAAGTTACCCAAGGAGGAGGAAGAATTCTAGCTTCTATTTAAGCGAGCTTGTCACTTATTTTTATGCCAAATTCCACTGGAGATATGGAGATAGATAAAGCACATATATGAGAACATCAGCGACCAGGATTAGCAGGAAAATTATATGAGATATCAACAGGAAGGTACAATCAAATAATAGATGGGGAAAATTATAAGATAGTGACAATAATAGTAGAGGTCACAAGCATAGAGTTCCTACTCACCGACAATATCTGGACCCTAAATAATATGCCATACAACTATTAATCACACCAAACTTAATATAATTAAACCAAGGAACAGAGATTAGAAGAGATGAAGCCAAAAACTACAACTCGTTGTTGTTTCTTTTTCTCTTTTGATAGCAACTCTGCTAGTTGATTGCATGTGCTACTGATTGACTACAAATCATTAATTAGGGCTACTAATTATGCAAAAATGATTAGAAAATATTGTTAAATTAACTATTCGTGACAAAAAATGTTATCATGATTTTAGAATGGTTTAAATTGCTATAAAATATAAGTTGTAGGTAAGATCAGAAACATTATCTTTGACTTGAATTAGCATTTTGCACATGCCATCCGCGTTAAGATTCCCACAATAATTCCTCTCCTTTCTTGGCTTATATTGTAATCCACTTCAGTCCAAAATTTAATAACACGATCTTGGCAATCAAGTGAACTGAAAAGGAGAAAACTTCATCTCTTAAAAAAGTGATCATATTGCGATAATCAAAAAATGCAAAACAAACATCAGGTCTGCATGAGCATGATAAAGGAGTACTTGCCTTTAATTTATGAAAATGATTTTTCCAGTAGAGATTTAACCCTTCATATGAATTTGGAAAGATCATATGTGCTATGAGAATAACAAGAGTGATTCCCTGCATAAAAATTGCAGAATCCTTGCATTAGACAGAAAGTTAAAGAAACTAAACCTCTGAATGCATGATAAGTGCAAGACATGGCAGTGTCATGCTTAGCTAAATTTATTATCCATATGTAAGTTGCTCTGTACAAATATTTATTATCCGCACACAAAAACTATATACATATAAAGTCATGAAAAAGATACACAGTATCAAAAAAGTATAAAAAATATGTCATTAGGCTATTAGACTCAAGCAAAACACATATTACATATTTAAAAGTATAAAAAAGGTGTCATTTTCATACTATAAAAAGCAGGATCTAATAAAAATCCATTAAATAAAGGGTATAAGTTATTATGTTTCCTATTAACAAAATGATATCACATTTCACCATATGGAGATTGACTAGAGGAGTGAGATCATGTAACATGTTTAATAATCAAACAAGAACAAATGGAAAATGAGTAATGATGTCCAAGTTTAAATCCAAACAAAAACAATACCTTAAATGAATGTCTAGTGGCAAACGCTACTTACCACCTGCCATGTAAATATGTCCCTAATGAAGAGAAACTCTACAACATTATAACTTTACTTGAAACCAAGAAAACCCCCATAATTCCATCTAATGATATCTCAAAGCAAGACCATTTGCTTCCCCTACAGTGCACTCCCACAAACAAGCAGCTGCAGGCCAGCAACCGTAATGTACAAGCTACCTGGAAAGCGGCTATGTATTCCTAGATGAACAACCAAGCATAAGTAAACAAAAATAAAGTGCACTATCATATTAATTTAAACAAGAATGAATGAGATACAGAAGTTGACAAACAATTACATTCATTGTACAAAAAGGCCAGTTTTTATTAGCTATAAGAGTACTTACCACCCCACCAGTAGCAAATGTAGATCCATCAGTGCTAAAAGCGAGACATTTTTGCGGACCTACACCTTGAAGGGGGTGTAATTCTTTTGGCGACAGTTGTTGACCATAAAACTCAAACAACCTGTATGAAACAGGAAACATCAGTCCTCCCTTTAGCCTTTTGATAAGTAATTAGAGGGAAGATAGCATAATTACACGGTAAAGGAATGGCCAAAGCCACATACTATTTGACAACGAGTAAAAGTATTGAATCAGTTTTTGATTCTTCATTTGAATTTTATTGCTATAAAATTTTCCAGCAACTGGTCAAGTAAACTAAATCAGTCAGGAATATTCAAAATGAAAAAGATCCAAAGGCATTGACAATTGTACACAAGTCAACTCCCCTTGAAGAAGGCTCCTCATACTGAAAGTTTTTTGTGTAAGATTCAATCCCCTTAAAAAATTTTGCTCTGTGCCAATAGTAGGAGCAATTTTAGCTTTTTCTTTCCCAAGTTTTCCGTATCTATAAACAGTCCACAACCTCGTTAACAATCGACAATGAAAACGTATGTCGCCTTACTCTTCTACTTCCCCCTCCATTATTATGCATCTAAGCTCAAAAATATATCTTATGCCTTGGATAGTTTATTTTCTACTACATTACTACTCTATTAATTCATTTATACTCTTGATTAAGAAAGTGTAAATTATAAATTAGAACCTTGCAAGCATCAGGTAATATGATGACAATATCAATAAAGCAAAAGTACACAAGTACAAGTAAGTAATATCGTCATCATACTACCCATAATATCACAAAGAAAGTAGGAAATAATCTAAACTATCAAAGTAACGAAATTGAACATCTTTACCCATAGCCCAGACAATTTTTCCTGTTCTTATTTATGTGAGTAAATCAACACAGTAAAATAACCCCAAATATACATAAACATACATAAATAAACCCCCAATTAAAACTCAAAATACCTAACCCTAAACCAAAACACCAAAATCGATTACAGAGATTTGTTTGGGGAAGAAGTGTAAAAATTGATATAGAGAACAACATACCTGCTTCAAACTTCAATTATCTTCGAGCTTGAATCATCGAGTTTGAGTCGATGTCTTCTTCGAGCTTGAATCGTCTTCTTCGATTTACTTCTATTTCCTCTTTCACCGTCTTGTTTTCTTTGCCCTAATCATCTTGCAGTGAGAGAGAAAGAGAGTTGAGAGAGAGAGAGAAAGAGTCGAGAGAGAGTTAAGAGAACAGAACCCATGAACCCTAATTGAAATTTGGGAGAGAGCTGAGAGAGATAAAGAGAGAGAGAGAGAGATAGAGTTGAGAGAGAGTGAGTAACGGAGGGAATAATTGGCAGATTTAGTGAAATTTGACCCGCTTAAATCAAAAATTTGGACAAATATTTAAGCCCGCCTATTTTTACTAATTTTTAAAGTCCAATTGCTACACATTTATTAGAAACCAATGCCAACACTGACTTTGGTGTTACCATAGATATCGATTTATGGCTATGGTAACACCGATTACTATCAATTGTAACATTAAAAAAAAGTGTTACCGTAGACCAATTTTAAGGCATATATGGCTACACTTTTGCTCGTAACACTAAAAAAAGCGTTGTTGAAGCCCATTTGTGGCGTAGTGTGAAAAGAGGAAACAGAAATCACAAAAGAAAAAGACAAAGAAAGCATACCTCGAATCAGGAGGTTGTATGTGGCTTCAATGGCAGAAATACTCGGCAAATGCTATACCAGCGTAGCAACAAACTCGGAGAAGACAAAGAAAAAGGAAAGACAACAGTAGGGAAAAGCAGTAAAAAAATATATCACAAATGATCCACAACTCCCCCTTTTATCAGCGTGAGGCGCGTGTTATAGGGATGAAAAACTTACATACAATTCGTGGATAGCTCTGATTGGTCCACGTCATTATTACAGCCAACAATAACCGCCTCGTTTCCAGCAAAACTGCCCACTAAGTCTTAACTTCCCACTTACTCCTGACACATTACATCACAAAGGTACATTCTCTTTCCACCCAAAGGTCACTTCTCATTAATACGAACTACCACTTATCATTTCTCTTATTATTGACATTTAATATTATTCCATCATTTATTTCGAATTTCTCATTTATTACCAATTATTGCATTTATTATCAAGCAGTTACACATATCATACAAAAACGTTTCAATTGCACACCCGTCAAGCACCAGAACCCGTTGACAAACATTCACATATTTTCACAAATTTTTTCTAACTCCTAAGTGTTGTCCGCCAACACTTGGGGGCATATTTTCACAAATTTTTTCTAACTCCTAAGTGTTGTCCGCCAACACTTGGGGGGCATATTTTCACAAATTTTTTCTAACTCCTAAGTGTTGTCCGCCAACACTTGGGGGGCATATTTTCACAAATTTTTACATCCCCCAAGTAATGTCCGCCAACACTTGGGGGGCACACATAGTATATTAACAAAAAAAAATATAAAATTTTCTCTCAAAACATTACGACATCTTTAGTTTCTCCTCCTCCTGTCCGCTAACACGCACAGCAGGAGTGGGGGGCAATGATAGGTACCCGCTGAAAGCTTACAGCGGGGACCCCCTGTAACAGTACCAACCCGCTGCCCGCTATTGCACCTCCGCCTATAACAAATAATCACTAATTACACATATGTCATTTCATATTATCTTTACTAAATTGCTCCACTTGACAAACAAATATCTTTGCATAAATACTTGTGCAAAATATCTTGTTATCTTGCTCACTAAGGCAGGGGACCATAAAGGTATTTAAGGGAACACAAAAGCATTCAAACTGTAGCAAAAGCAGCGGTGTTAGAATCGAGGTATGTGGGAAAGGGACACTAATCACTATTCCAATAGTGGCTCACTGTAGCTTTAACAGCATAACAAGTGGGTTACCAAGTGGGTGAACAGTGATTAGAAGACCCAACCTATAAATACCCCCATTCTACACACAAGGTAAGATATACAATTTCAATAGCACAAACTTATTACTCATTCTCTCCCTTCACACAGATACATTTTCACCCGTTTCGATTATTATTATTTCGATTACTGATTCTCACACCGGAGGTGCTTGACGGCCACCACCCCCGGCCAAACATTGTTTTGCAGACACCCTAAACTCAGGTGGAGTAACACCGAAACAGTGCTCGGAACAGTGATCGGAAGCCATTAATCGACCGTGAGAATTATCACACACACACAAAAAAACACGTGGCTATAACGACTCTGTCTCTCTCATATTTTTTTTCCTTCTCTTCTGCAAAGTTTCAACACTTCTCAAATATAATCAAGACATCTGTTGTATCGCAAATATGTAAATGCAAGGTAATTATAATTTTTAATCTTGTCTACTGTTAAATATATTTTATGATCTTATCTGGTCGGCTAACCTTGTCATTCAACCATTGTAATCTTTTTTTGTTAAATATTCAACCATTGTAATGTAATCGTAGTTCATACGCCGTATACTTTTAATAAATTAATTAATAACCGTAGCTAACCTTTTAATGTAAAGACAAATGTGTCTGTATCAGAAATGAAATAATCGTCATTTGTTAATGTTCATTCACGAGTACACGTGTCAGTCAACAATGCTTTTGACATATTAATAAGTTTATTAATGAAAAAAAATTGACAAATTTAAAAGTAAATCCAATGTAAAAGACAAGAAAAGTGGATGGATAAAGAGTTAAAAGGGAAGGTCGTTACACCGAAAGCAGAAGCACGGTTAGGCTCTTTAAGAACTAAAGAGTTGGATTCGATTTATTGTGATAAGTACTTTATCAAAATTAGCTTTATGGTGTGCAATGCACGATATAATTTTATAAAAAATTTATGTTGTATCTTTTCAATTTATTCATTTATTAATAATTTTAATTTTTCATAAAATATCAATCTAATTTAATTTTAATATTGTAAATTTTTATTAATGATTATAGTTGACTGTATCATATCCCACAGAAAATTATTCAAATTCTTGGCGATTCTTGCCCCATCATTCGCTCTAATCAATCGTCGTGGGTCCAAATATTTTAAGAGTCTCAAAATTTTGCCAACCTTCATAATAATAATAATAGTATACATCAATTTTATGTGAAGTTAAAAAATATTGTGAATCGTGTGTTATTTTGTGATGTTTTAATAATTATTCAATCTTACAATTTGGGACCTTTATAAAAGAATAACTTCCTTCCAATTTTACAAATTAATGTGATTCATTGTTTAAAAGATGAAAACAAAAATTGTTCATCAAATTATAGAACTCGAAAACTTGACAACTTTTTTTGAAATGCAATTTCAAGTATTGACATCACTTTTCAATTCACTCTTAAATTCATAATGTAATTAAGAGTCTATTCCTTTAAGTTTACCATTATTTCTCTTAATTTTAAATGTTTTACTCTCTCATCATAATTTTGTGAAAATAATTATTTTTTAATTTAGAATTTTAGTTTGTATGATCATATTTTTTCTTGTGAAAACAAAAAAATAAAATAATTATTTTTCATTTTCTATTTCGTCTTATCTTTTTACATAAATATTTATTGAGAAAACTTGAGGATGAACTAAATGGGTGGGGTGTTTCCAGAGTTTATATTAGTTTCTAGCACAAATTGTGGATGATAATTTGGTAAATTTTACATTTTCTCCTTGTACTTTAGGAACATAATACTATATTTACTTTGAATTATTATAATTTATCTTTAGGAAGGAAAAAAAAAGATCGGACACATTTTTTGATTTTTTGGCTTCGTCCTAAACCTTCGAATTGTATGAACCGGTCCTACCCATCACAAAACTTTAGTTCCGAATTCAATTTCAAATGATCCTCCTTACCACTTGTCCAACCCGTAACATATTTATGTTGTTTATATTTTGGAGTAGGCTAAATTTCTAATTTTATATATTTTTAAAATCATAAATTTTTTCAATTATTTATTCATGATATGGGCTAAAAATAAGTCCTATGGACACATTTAATGTGGCATTAATTAGACCTAGAATGGTCCAAGCGTGGGACCCACCGTATGGGCCCAAATCCTATTTATGATATTAATTTCGTAATTAATATTAAGGGTAATAATCAGCTCAGCAATAAGAGTCAGATAAGGATATTACTCCTACCAGACTTGGCCTACAAGGCACCAAATTCAATATGGAAGCTGACTCCTATCAAGTAGGATCTAGAACCTTCCTCAAGGCGGTGACTTGCCCACCAAGTCACCTAACCCTACTACGATTTTAGGGCTTCTCAGCCTATATAAGGACCTGCTCCTTCACCCTCAGAACTACGTCTTGGCTTGATTCTCGATACGAGATACGTAGGCACTCTGTGAGGACCGATTAGTCTCGAACACGGAAACAGCCATTAAAGCTCGAAGCTCAACCACCCTTAGCATTAAATACACACGAACCCTAATCGTCATAATCATAACCTAGTTTTTATTCCACAACATTTGGCGCCGTCTGTGGGAAACAACATCAACCATGGTTAACACACGAAGGACACCAGCAATTACAGAGCCAATCGCAACCGAGGCTCTACCTCTTAGCTCTGCTCCGCCCCTCACTGAACAAGTACCTCCAGTATCCGGGACTATCATTCCGTATCAAGTTTCTCAACCCCTAGGGACGACATCCAATGTTGAGAGTACGCTACCTCCGATCGTCCACACGAATCCAGGGACTAACCCCCTCCAGGTGGGGATTTCTTCCTTGATTGTAGACCCCAACAACCCTCCACGAGGGGTTCAGATCCACACTACGGATCTCCCCATAAGCACCAATCCAATGTACGGGATGCCTAACTACCCTCCTACCCAAGGAGCTGGATCAAGTGGTCATGCCCTGTATATTCGAGATCGAGATTATCGTGATTTCTCTGGTCCTTATACGGATGAATCATCTTCTGACGATGATTACGAGCGTGATGAAGCTCCAAGGAGGCGACGTGCAAGTAAAGAACCTCGAGGAAGAACTCAAACTACTCACGATGGACTCCCTTCAACAACCACTGAGAGGATTAAGGCTTATGAAGCCGAGATCCTAAGATTAAAGGAAGATATGGCCAGAGAACAAGCCAGATCAAATCAGACTTTACCCCCACCAACATCAGGACCGATTCCCTTTATAGATCTGGAGAGGCCTTCGAGAAGGCAAAGGAGGGCCACCGCCCCAACTGGAAGAACAACGAGGGTGGAAACCCCCAAGAGCAACCCCAAGGATCTGATGCCACTTGGGGACCCTGATGATCCCACACCCCTGTTTACTGAGGACGTTATGAATGCTCGTATCTCAAAGAAATTTAAGATGCCAACAATTAAAGCTTATGATGGAATGGGTGATCCTGCAAATCACGTTAGAACATTCTCAAACGCTCTGCTATTGCAGCCTGCAAGCGACGCTTTGAAGTGTAGGGCATTCCCTCAAACTTTATCAGGCATGGCTCAAAGATGGTATAGTCGGCTTCCTGCAAACTCGATTGGTTCTTTTAAAGAGTTGAGTGCTGCTTTCATTAGTCAGTTTATCAGCGGAAGAACGCATGAGAAAAGCTCAGCATCTCTTATGTATGTGGTACAAGGGAAGAACGAAAGTCTGCGAGACTATCTTAAGAGGTTTACCAAGGAGACTCTGAACATCACTGATCTGGACAATAAGGTTGCAATGGTAGCCTTGGAGCATGGTACTACCGACCTATACTTTAAAAGGTCATTGGCGAAGCATCCTCCTGAGAATATGGCTGATCTCCAGCGAAGGGCTGATAAGTACATCAAGGCCGAAGATAGCACGAAGAAGGAAGTCACATTAGACAATGGTCGTGTGAACAATGATACAAAAAAGCGCAAGCAAGAGCAGGGGTACGATGCTAGGGACAAGTATCCCCGAACTAGCAAAGATTCTGATTTGCCACCAAAAAAGAGCTTGGGACCAAGGTTCTCTGACTATGCAAGGTTAAATGCCCCTAGAAGTCAAATTTTGTTGGAGATCGAGAAGGATAAGGACTTCCGATGGCCGAAGCCACTCAGGGGAGACCCCGCAAAGAGGAACAAGGATCAATATTGTCGGTTCCACCGAGATGTGGGGCATGATACAGATGATTGTAGGCAGTTAAAGGATGAGATCGAATTCCTGATCCGCAAAGGAAAATTGAGTAACTTCACCAAGGGTGAAGATCGTGGAACCCAAAGAAGGGACTACGAAAGGAGAAATAATGATAGAAGGGATAATGATCGTGACCGTAACACGCAGCCCCGAGGGCCAGTTATCAACATGATCTGGGGAGGCCCGACAGCGGCCGGTACAACTCGAAACTCTCGAAAGGCATACGCAAGGGAGGTGATGCACATCGTGGGAGAGGCCCCGAAGCGTGCTAGAACTGAAATCGTAATTGGTTTCGATGACTCTGATCTTGAAGGGGTGAAATTCCCCCATGATGACCCATTAGTTATAACCCCTGTGATTGGGAACTCGGAGGTAAAGCGAGTCTTGATAGACAATGGAGCTTCTGTTGACATTTTGTTTCATGATGCTTTTGTAAAGATGGGGTATACCGATTCTCAGCTGACTCCGACTAACATGCCCATTTATGGATTCAATGGAGTTGAGTCCAAGGTGGAGGGTACTATCCAGTTACCCATGACAATCGGGCAGGAACCAAAGGAAGCTACTCAAATGTTGAATTTTCTGGTAATTAAGGCAGCCTCGACTTATAACGCAATCCTGGGAAGGACTGGACTTCATGCGTTCAAGGCTGTTGCCTCAACATATCACATAAAGATTAAGTTTCCAACCCGAAATGGGGTCGGAGAACAAAAAGGCGACCAGAAGATGGCAAGAAGTTGTTATGTATCTGCCCTAAGAGCTGATGGAGTCGGGGGGCAGGTACTCCCGATTGAAGACATGGATGTCCGTAGTGATGATGAACACCGAGGAAAGCCAGCAGAGGATTTAATCCCCGTCCCTCTAGAGCTGGGCGACCCGGAAAAGGTTACATACATAGGAGCATCTCTGAAGGAACCCCTGAAGGGCGAATTGACAGTGTTCTTACAAGAGAATAGCGATGTGTTTGCTTGGACAGCAGCGGATATGCCAGGAATTGACCCCCAACTTATAACTCATAGGTTGAACGTCGATCCTGAACGGAAGAAAATAAAGCAGAAAAAGAGGAATTTCGCTCCTGAAAGGCAAGAGGCCATTAAGCAAGAAGTTGACAAACTGTTGGAAGCTGGGTTTGTTGAAGAAATTCAATTCCCCGAATGGTTAGCTAACCCTGTGATGGTCAAAAAGGCGAATGGAAAGTGGAGGATGTGTATAGACTTCACTGATCTGAATGATGCATGTCCAAAAGATTGTTTTCCTCTGCCTAGAATTGATATGTTGATAGATGCCACCGCTGGACAGGAAATGTTGAGCTTCATGGATGGTTTCAGCGGATACAATCAGATTAAGATGCACAAGGACGACATTCCTAAGGTATCTTTCATAACTGATTTTGGTGTTTTCTGCTATCTTGTTATGGCTTTTGGATTAAAGAATGCAGGGGCTACATACCAACGGCTGGTGAATAAAATATTTGCCCATTTAATTGGAAAGACCATGGAGGTCTATGTTGATGACATGTTAGTCAAGAGCCTACTCAAGGCAGATCACATAAGGCACCTCAGAGAGGCATTTGAAGTGCTAAGGCACCATAAGATGATGCTAAATCCAGCCAAGTGCGCTTTTGGTGTTGGATCGGGTAAATTTTTGGGGCTGATGGTTTCCAAGAGAGGCATAGAGGCCAACCCTGACAAGATTAAGGCTATTCTGGATATGGAGTCACCCCGCTCAATACGAGATGTACAGAAATTAACTGGCCGAGTTGCGGCCCTAGGGAGATTCATCTCCAAGTCTGGTGACAAATGCTTGCCTTTCTTTCAGGCATTAAAGAAGGTGAAAAATTTTGAGTGGACCACAGAGAGCCAAGAGGCCTTTGAACAGTTGAAGAAATACATGACTGAAGCCCCGTTGTTGGCCAAACCTAGTCCTGGAGAGATTCTCTACCTATACCTGGCGGTATCCGAACAAGCACTGAGTGCTGTTCTTGTCAAAGAAGAAAAGAAGGTTCAGAAACCCATCTACTATGTGAGTAAGGTGCTACATGGGGCGGAGTTGAATTACTCTCCCATTGAGAAGTTTGCATTGGCGTTGATTACTGCCTCAAGGAAATTGCGACCATACTTCCAGGCCCACAAGATCGAAGTCTTGACAGACCAACAGTTGAGAAGCATATTGCACAGTCCGAAAGCAAGTGGAAGATTGATCAAATGGGCCATAGAGCTTGGAGAGTTTGATATCAAATATAAGCCTCGAACGGCCATCAAGGCTCAGGCATTGGCTAACTTCGTGGTTGAATGCACCATTAACAACCAAGAAGTCGGGGGGCAGGAGATGATAACCACCCCTGAGATCGAAGGTAAAGATGAAGAACTGATAGCTGACCAGAAAGAGTATTGGGTGCTCTATTTTGATGGAGCATCAAAAACAAAATCTAGTGGTGCAGGTTTGGTTTTGCAAAGCCCCGATGGGTTCACAGTTGAATATGCTTTGAAGTTGGACTTCCCGACAACCAACAATGAAGCTGAGTATGAGGCATTAATAGCCGGATTGGGATTGGACAGAGTCATGAGGGTCAAAAACCTCAAAGTGTGTGGAGATTCAAGACTGGTAGTCTCGCAAGTGAATGGTGAGTTTGAGGCCAAGGATGAAACTATGGCAAAATACCTTAGAGTCGTGAAAGCTGTTATGACTCAGTTTGATGAATGCTATGTGGAGCATATCCCGAGAGAAGAGAACGTTAAGGCTGATGCCCTCTCCAAGTTCGCTTCTTCCGAAATAGAAAATTATGCAGGAAGTGTTTACTTCCAGGTCTTGAAAGCCCCTACTGTCAACTCTAAGTTGGTAGCACCAATCGATGTTGGAAGCTGTTGGATAGATCCTATTAAAGCTCATTTGGAAACCGGATGGCTCCCTGACAATGCCTTGGAGGCACGAAAATTGTCAGTAAGAGCATTGAGGTATGCCTTGATTGAAGGCATCTTATACAAGAGATCGTTTGTTGTTCCCTACTTGAAGTGCTTAAGGCCCCAAGAGGCAAGAGAAGCATTGGAGGAAGTTCATGAAGGGATATGTGGGCAACACTTGGGGGGCAGAGCCCTAGCTCACAAGATCACTCGACTAGGTTTTTATTGGCCGGAGATGTTGGCCGATGCACAGAATTACGTCAAGAAATGTGACAGATGTCAGAAGCATGCTCCAATTGTAAGGCAGCCGCCTGAGATGTTAACGTCAGTCAGCTCTCCCATTCCGTTTGCAATGTGGGGGATGGACATTCTTGGTCCTTTTCCTATGGCTTCAGCATAAAGGAAGTTTTTGATAGTCGCCATTGACTACTTCACCAAGTGGATTGAGGATAAGCCTTTAGCCATGATAACCACCAAGCAAGTTTCCCAGTTCTTTTGGGAGAACATAATCTGTAGATATGGCATCCCGCGAATCCTTGTGACAGATAATGGGACGCAATTCAACAATAAGGAGTTTAAAAAGTACTGTGAAGAGAATGCTATTGAGCTTCGTTTTACTTCAGTAGCACACCCGCAAGCAAATGGACAGGCTGAGGTCGCCAATCGTATCATCCTTGATGGACTAAAGAAAAGGGTCGAACGCTCGAGGAATACTTGGGTGGATGAGTTGCTGCCTATACTCTGGGCTTATCGCACTACTTGTAAGGTGACTACCGGAGCAACCCCGTTTCTGCTAGCTTATGGAGCTGAGGCAGTTGTACCGCTGGAGATCATGCATGCTTCACCTCGAATTGAGGCATTTGAACCTGAGACTAATGAAGAAGGCATGAGGCTCGCCCTAGACCTGATTGATGAAGTTAGGGACGAGGCAAACGCCAGAAATGTGGAGCATCAGAAGAAAGCATCATTCTATTACAACCACAGGGTTAAGGAAAGGTTCTTTCAGCAAGGTGACTTAGTTCTTAGGAAGATCGAGGCTTCTGGAGTTGGCCAGAAGGGAAAGCTAGCCCCAAATTGGGAAGGGCCGTATCGAGTTAGGAAGACATTGGGACGAGGGTCATATAAGTTGGAGACTTTGGACGGGGTTGAGGTGCCCCGTACTTGGCATGCCCTGAACCTCAAGATTTATTATATTTAAGCTGCCTCTGCAACGATGTAGCTTTTTATTTAGTAGGAGAAGTAGAAATAAGGTTCGATGAAACCATTCCAGGGATTAATGCCCCGTGTAGGATAATAATAGTCTATGTAAGGGTTGAACCCGTTTCAAGTTATTAATGCAAGTTTGTTTTTTTTATTTGTGATTGTTTATTTACCAAGCACCTGATGAGTGTAAGTCAAAGATGACCAAGTAACGAAAATAAATAATACACAAGTGAAAATAAAACAAGTGCATAAATAAGGTACCCCTGAAGGGCCAAAGTCGGATTTAGATTACAGCACCAAATAAAAAGTTAAGTCCCTAAGGACCTTGATTGAAAAGCAGAAAAGATAAAGCCACATGTGGCTAACAAGGCCATGCAAGGCCACTTACTCCTCGGAGGATTCTCCTATCACTTCATCGTCTTCCTCTTCGTCTCCCTCCTCCTCATCTCCATCTTCATCATCATTTTCTTCCTCCTCTCCGGAGCATTCTTCTTCTTCTTCTTCAACTGCCATCGGCTGAGTCTCACCTTTCTTTGCCACCACTCCGTCATCATCGGAGGTTTCTGTTGAAGAACTAGGTCTTGTTCGAAGAGCTTTCCCAGGGAAAGACTGCCTGGCGGCTGCTTCCCTCTTCGACATTCTTCCTTCAGCAGAGCGGGAAGAAGCTGAACCCGAATGGACCACTTGAGTACACTTCCTTAGCCCAGAGCCGGAAGGCCTACGAGAACCCCCAGAGCCTGATGCTTGGGCCACATGACTTCCACCACCAACACCCCAGTTAGGGCAAGGAAAGTCTGTCGGGTTAACCACTTTAGGATACCTGTGGCTGACAGCGCCAATGGCCTTGTCCCATCCAACGGACATATTGAAGGGTCGCATTTCATCGTCATGCTTGTCCATGAACTCATAAAACTCCTCCGACCTGTGATAGGCATCAATTACTTTACCAGCCTCGGAAGATTTTTTCTTGGCCAAAGAGCGGAGACTCTTTTGAAGAGATTGACAGTTAGCTTCAGCTCGAATGGCTCTGGAGTTCAAGTCTTGGATCTCCTCGTTCAACTTGGCTTTCTCGCTCTTTAACGTTACATTCTCATCCCGATGGGCTCGACCTTGGCGAGTCGCTGACTGAAGATAAGCGTTAACCTGCGATAAGGAAGTTAGTAAGACAGCCACAAAGTGAACAAAGAATGTAAATAAACAAGTTGCTACCTGATATAGACCCTGGGCCCCAAGGCGCTCGGCTTCGTCGATTTTGTCCCCCGCAGTCGCGGTCAGGACATCAGGAGGGGTGATAGAAAGTCTTGACCAAGCCACGGCCAAGGAAGAACTCCAAAAAACAGAATCTTGATCGCAGATACCCCAATCCGGAGTAAAGGGGGTTCTAACACCTTCGCCAGCGTTCCTGTATCTCTTTCCCCCTTGGCTACTTTCCTCCAGGAATTGAGGAACTTCTCGGCATGGAGGATTCACTAGAGCGTCGGCCTTCTTTATCATCCGCCTAGTGACAGTGGGTTGATTTGCAGGGAGTTTGTCTATCTCCTCAGCAGCTGAAAGATGAAGAGAAAACATTGGAATAAGAACAAACATAGTTCATAATGAAGTAATGAAGGAAAAATTACCCTCAAAAGAAAGATTGCTGAGGCCAGCTTCAATAAGCTTCTTCTCGGTTAGAATAGTCCTATAGTGGGTGCTGAAGGAATTTACGGACGAGCGGAAGCGCGGTATAACAATTATTCCGTAAAAACCATGTATCGTGCATATAGAAAATCATATAAAACGAAATAGCGGAGGAATCGAAACCTTACCTTGAAAATCGAAGCTTATAAAATCGATGGTTGTTTTAGCAGTTGCTCCTCAGAGTGTGAAGCACTCTACCGGTATCCACCAAGATTAATTCTTCGACGAAGCTTTTTATAAAACAAGCTTTTATAAAAAAATGGTGTCTTGTTCATTTGAGAGAGAGATGAAGAAGAAGAGAGGTGGCAACTAGGTTTTCACAAAACCACTTTTTTGCATACTAAACACCTCTCATCTCTTTTTATTTATAGGGCACATGTAGGTTTTTATTATAATTAATATATCATATATATTATTATATAAATCCCACAAAATGTTTAAATAATAATTAAACTATTTTAATCATTATTAAAACAACTTGCTCTCTCAAAATACCTTCATCAATAAATTAATCTTTTTATGGTGTGACCCTGTAGGTTCAAATTAAGCCGGTAGTAGAAATAAATAATAATAAACTTTTTATTTATTATTTATATGAATTCTAAAATTCATTAAATATAATTAACTGATTAATTATATTTATTCTACATCGTGAGTGATGCTTCTCAACATATCGCGACTATCCGGATAATATGAATTCACTGCTTAGAATACCAAGAACCTGTCAGTGCTAGTTACCGTACAATCAATTCCTTCTACCCTGCAATATCCCGATTAAATACAAGGCATGGATCTCGTGTCAAGCCTATCAAATTTAATCATATGATTTCTTATTCATAATGCAAAGTTCATATTAATGCAAATTAGAAACTCCTTTCTAATTTCATACACTCTGGCCAGAGATTCCAGAACTCGCATACTAAGAATAACATAGGATATTCACTTCCTTACTGGAAGGGGTAGATCCTTTATTGACCGTTAACTATCTCCATACACAAATCCCTATGCCCAGAATAGACCTAATGGATGTCCTTGAGACTAAGGACTAAACCAAAGCATAGTTCATTATATACAAGATTACTCTAACGATCTCAAGTCTAAGGACACTTGTACAACTATCACTCAGTGAACAACTATCGACACGTGAGTAAACTCCATTAGTTGTTCAACTTATCGAGTCATGTTCAGTGAACTTATTCCTTAATAAGCACCTACATACTAGCTATAGTGTCACCACACAAATGCCTATGAGAACAGACATCCTCCTTAAAGGAGCAAGCATAGTATGTACCAATCTTTGCGGATTCACTAACTTCCGATTAGTTATCCTATGATCAGGAACTGTTTAGGTTTAGAGTTAGCATCTTCTAGATCTCACTATTATAATCTCATTATAATTCTAGAAGCTTTACTTTAAACCATGGAATATCTTATTTAAAACACTTTAAATAGATAAAGCCCGTAATAAAAACAAACAAGTCTTTTATTAATATTAATGAAATTAAATAAGAGTACAAGAAAGTTCTTCCTAAATCATCATGCATGATTGGATTTTAGGACAAACTCTTTCAATCTCCCACTTGTACTAAAGCCAATCACTCTGGTATCTAATACCCATTCACTCATTATGACGATCGAAGTGAATCTGAGATTGCGGCTTAGAGAGTGGGTCTGCTATGTTGTTATGTGTGTCAACTCTCTCAATGTTGACATCTCTACTTTCAATGATTTCCCTAATAAATCGCCACAAAACAGTTTTGCAACGTCACTTGCATCTATAAACTCTGCTTCCGCTGTTGAGTCAGCCGTTGTAGGCTGTTTGGAACTCTTCCAACTAATCGCTCCACCCTTCAGAGTAGACACGTACCCTAACATGGATTTGCTATCATCACTTTCTGATTGAAAACTAGAGTTGGTATAACCCTTCTATTTTTCAACTCAGATCCACTAAAAACAAGAAAAATATCCTTAGTCCTTCGCAAGTACTTAAGGATGTTCTTCACTTCTTTCCAGTGGTCTTCACCTGGATCCGACTGATATCAGCTCGTCACACTAATTGAATAAGCAACATCAGGCCTAGTACATAACATCGCGTACATGATAGATCCTATTGATGAAGCATAAGGAATCTTACTCATACGCTCTCTTTCCTCAGGTGTCTTAGGAGACATCTTCACCGAAAGGGATACTCCATGGCTCATCGGTATGAGACCTCTCTTGGAGTTTTTTATGCTAAACCTTTTAAGCACTTTCTCGATGTATGTACCTTGGGTAAGACCTATAATTCTTCTCGATCTATCTCTATAGATCTTCATACCGAGAATCTAGGATGTCTTTCCCAAGTCCTTCATAGTGAAGTTCTTCGATAGCCACACTTTGACTGATTGTAGCATCGGTATATCATTTCCTATAAGAAGTATGTCATCCACATACAACACAAGAAATGTTACCGCGCTCCCACTAACCTTCTTGTAGACACATGGTTCATCTATGTTTTTGATAAAATCAAACACTTTGATTATCTCATCAAAATGGATGTTCCATCTACGAGAAGCTTGCTTCAATCCATATATGGATCGCAAGCAAAATCCGAATTGATTTGAGTAGGGCTACATGCAAAAAGTTTTCATCAAAGTCAATCCATTGCCTTTGTCTGAATCCTTTTGCCATGAGCCTAGCCTTGTAGGTCTCCACCTAGCCATCTACTCCAATCTTTCTCTTGTATACTCTTTAGCACCTAATAAGCCTAACGTCCTCAGGTGCTTCAACCAAGGTCCATACTTGGTTGGCATACATAGAATCCATTTCGGATTTCATGGCACTCTGCCATTTCTCAGAGTCAATACTATGTCACATAAGGTTGTTTAGTTTGAACAGGAGTTTCCTCTTGAACCGTAGTAGTTTGTGTTCCATGAACTTCTTTAAGTTCAATCTTGCTCCCACTGTTCCCTTCAAGGATAAACTATTTATTCTAAGAAGGTAGCATGTCTAGAGACAAACACCCTATGATCGGTGTAAAAGTGATACCCTAAAATCTCTTTAGGATAACCCACAAACCTACATTTTACGGATCGAGATTCCAGCTTATCAAGGTCAACTTTCTTGACATAAGCTGGACATCCCCAAATCTTAACGTGTTTAAGACTCGATTTCCTTTCTTTCCATATCTCATATGGAGTTTGAGGAACAGATTTGGAAAGCACCTTATTCAGTAAATATGCTGAGGTTTCCAATGCATAACCCCGAAGTGATACTGGAAGATCTGCATAGATTATCGTGGACCGAACCATGTCTAACAAAGTTCGATTTCTCCTTTTATTAGTATGTTCAATTTGTAGTAAATTATGCTCTATGTCACATACATACAGACCATTATTTAAAATACCACTACCATAAAGAACATTATCTCTAAGAATTGAACATTTATTATTCTAAATAACAAACGAAAATCCATCCAAGTCTAACATGGGAATAGAAATAATATTTCTCACAATCGAGGGAACAAAATAACAATTATTTAAAACAATAGTCTTGCCCGTAGGCATATGTAAATCAAATGATCCTACAGCTTCAGCAGCAACTCTTACTCCATTATCCATCCGTAGAATCACCTCCTCTTCCTCAAGAGTCCTACTTCTCCTTAGTCCCTGCAACGAATTGCAAATGTGAGAACCACAGGCGGTATCTAATACCCAAGTAGAAATTTGATTTAATGACATATTCAATTCAATCATGAACATACCTGAACCAGAAGCGGCAGTCTCACTACCCTTCTTCTTATTCAACTCTGCAAGGTAAACCTTGCAGTTCCTCTTCCAGTGCCCCACCTTGTTACAGTGGAAGCAAACAGCTTTGCTCTTGGGGTCTTCAGCTTTTGGTGGAACTGGCTGTTTCTCACCTACTTTCTTCTTCTTGGGAGAGTTCTTCTTCCTTTTCTTAGGATTGGAACCTTCACCAATTAGAAGAACAGAACTCTTCTTAGAGGGAAAGTTCGATTCCGCAGTCTTTAACATGTTGTGGAGTTCAGCCAAGCTGACGTCCAACTTATTCATGTGAAAGTTCACAACAAACTGTGAAAACGAACCAGGAAGTGATTGCAAGACCAAGTCTTGACTTAGCTCCCTATCCATGACAAAACCAAGCTGTCCAAGACGTTCAATCAAATTGATCATCTTAAGTACATGGTCATTCACAGATGATCCCTCCGACATCCTACAACGGAACAGCTCCTTCGATATCTCATATCGAGCTGTCCTCCCTGCCACATCATACAACTCTTGTAGATGCTCTAGGATAGTGTGAGCATCCATAAGCTCATGTTGCTTCTGTAGCTCAACGTTCATGGAAGCTAGCATGATACATTGAGCAACATTAGCATCATCTATCCACTTACGATACACAACATGTTCATCATTATGTGCATCGTCAGCAGGTTCAGCAGGCTTAGGTGAGTCAAGCACATATTCCAGCTTCTCAACCCTGAGAACAATTCTCAAGTTTCGAAGCCAGTCAGCAAAATTCGGACCAGTCAATTTGTGAGCATCTAGTATGCTCCGGAGTGATAGTGCAGCAGACATAGTGTATATAGTAAATCTGTAAATGATAAACACATAACAACACTTAGCAAATATTCAATTTCATTATTAAAACACTATATGAATCGGGTCTTTATTCATAAGTGGCTCCCACTAGTTTATCTAATTTATACAACCCCCTAAGTGAATAAATAAGCATTCAAAATGCTAGTGGGAATAGGGATCCTACATTCCATCACACAACCCCGGCTGTGGCACGAAACGCCATGTGATGTTCAGTAGGCAGACAACTCTTGTCAATTACATCTCATGTTATTCCCTAATATAACTTTAGCCTCTTGAATAATTGAGTCACGGCTGTGGCACGACAAACTCAATATTCTAAGTCAAGTCTAACCCAACATTCTGTACAATTGAATCAGTCTCCAATAGCCCACGGCTGTGGCACGTAACGACCATTAGATTCTAATTCATTGTACACATCTCTATGTAATAGACAAGTATTTCTTATTTCAAAATCAAAGCCCTCGGCTGTGGCACGAAACGACAATGATTTAAAAATGAGAACTACTTTCTACCATGTTGGAAGGCTATGACCGACACAAGCCCGTTGTGTCATTGACCAATTACTACTTGATATTTATAAAAGAGGTTTTTTTTTAAGGTCACGAAACATTTTCGTATAAACCTATAAGTCTAACGTGTTTTAAGTTTAATAGATAATCTAAACCTATAACAAAAACACGAAAAATCTCAATATTATTAGTCAAGTCAAATCCAACATTTTGTACAATTAAATTAGATTCCAATGGCCCACGGCTGTAGCACGTAACGACCACTAAAATCTAATTTTGTACACATCTAATGTAACAGACAAGTATTTTCATGTTGATCGGTAACAAAGTCCTCGGCTGTAGCACGAAACGACAATGCACCGAAAACAAGAAATACTTTCTGTCATGTTGGAAGACCATAACCGACACAAAACTTTTTGTGCCTATGGCCGATTACAACTTGACATATATAATACATAGATCTCATCTTCTTTGTTATTAACCAATAATTAAAACTCTTTTAATTATTAATTCTATTTCTAAACTCTTTAGAAAATTAATCTCTCCCTTAATTTAATTTCATAAATTAAATAAATAATTAATAATATTAAGATCACATCTTAATTATTTTATAATAAATTAAATCTCATTTAATCAATTAATAAAATTACTAACTAATTATTTATTTCATAAATAAATAATTATCAGCCATTATTAATTAACTAATATTATTTAACAATCATAATCATATTATAAAGAGATTCTTTTCTTCAATTAAATATTTCAAATCAATAATCGATAATAAGATGATTCCCAGATCGGGGGGAGCATTGTCAAGAGGCGTCACTTAATACCCCTTTCTTACAGATCAAAATCTGTTTTTGACAGAATCATCCTTTCTCTCAATATTGAAAATTCATATTTAATTACGTGTTTCAAAAACACAAAAATCTCATGATTGTATTCATAATATTATTATTAAGGCAAGAAACGATTCCTATTTCTAGATTTTCTAGCGCACGCCTTATGTTGATTTAAGTTCACCTAGATCTATCATCGCATGGTAAACTTAGGCATATATCTCATATATAAACATAAATAAACATGTATGCATGCAAGCAATATCATGTCACACATTGATATAATGATGTATGGATTTATTATAGCATTTAAAAGCAATTTAAAACAATTAAAACATGCTTTAAAACACTTCCGGTAAAATAAATATTTCACAAATATTATATAAAAAATATTTGACCACTCCATTAGATCCGTCTCGGAAATACGAATCCAACGATATATTGCACGCCCAAATCGGAGTTACGAAACTCCCAAGAAATAAAATTTAATGTGACAGAAGGGCTGTAACGCATTTAATGAATGCGTTACAACAAATTAAAACAATTTTATCGTGTAACGCATTTCTTAAATGCGCGACTGGATCTGTAACGCATTTCTTAAATGCGTGACACCCCCTCCCCGCGTGCACTACACGCGCCTGAGACAGCAACTACGCAGCAGAAGGAATTTTTTTTTTTTTTTTTTTTTTTTTTTTTTTTACGTTGAGTTGCCGACCGTTGCTGATTATTTTTGTTGTTGTGAGAGTGTATGAAACGTACAGAGATAGCCGTTACACCCACTCACTTAATACAGTAACAATTACTACTATTAAGACTATAATAACTATTATTATTATCTTAATAATTTTAATATTAATAAATTAATTAACAAATAATTAATAAATTAATAAAAAATTAAAAAGACATGATTTCTAAAAATCAAGCAGCAGCAAAAATACCAGAATAGCAAGGGGTCCTTGTGCAATATTTCTAATCATAATATTTTCACATGCATAATTATTTTATGAATTTTAACTAAAACAATTTTAAAAATTCATAACAAATAATCTACACATCACAAAACTATGAGAAAAATACCCAGATCATCTACAACACTTGTAGAACTCAGATTAGTGGTCAAAATCATATGCAAAAATTATTTCGAATTAATTCATAATTAAATCCAAATAAACTTGCAAAAATCATAATAAATCCATACATGCATAAAAAAATCTGAAATTTTTTATATGACTCTCTATATGCAAGAACCTAGCTCTGATACCATTGAAGGAATTTACGGACGAGCGGAAGCGCGGTATAACAATTATTCCGTAAAAACCATGTATCGTGCATATAGAAAATCATATAAAACGAAATAGCGGAGGAATCGAAACCTTACCTTGAAAATCGAAGCTTATAAAATCGATGGTTGTTTTAGCAGTTGCTCCTCAGAGTGTGAAGCACTCTACCGGTATCCACCAAGATTAATTCTTCGACGAAGCTTTTTATAAAACAAGCTTTTATAAAAAAATGGTGTCTTGTTCATTTGAGAGAGAGATGAAGAAGAAGAGAGGTGGCAACTAGGTTTTCACAAAACCACTTTTTTGCATACTAAACACCTCTCATCTCTTTCTATTTATAGGGCACATGTAGGTTTTTATTATAATTAATATATCATATATATTATTATATAAATCCCACAAAATGTTTAAATAATAATTAAACTATTTTAATCATTATTAAAACAACTTGCTCTCTCAAAATACCTTCATCAATAAATTAATCTTTTTATGGTGTGACCCTGTAGGTTCAAATTAAGCCGGTAGTAGAAATAAATAATAATAAACTTTTTATTTATTATTTATATGAATTCTAAAATTCATTAAATATAATTAACTGATTAATTATATTTATTCTACATCGTGAGTGATGCTTCTCAACATATCGCGACTATCCGGATAATATGAATTCACTGCTTAGAATACCAAGAACCTGTCAGTGCTAGTTACCGTACAATCAATTCCTTCTACCCTGCAATATCCCGATTAAATACAAGGCATGGATCTCGTGTCAAGCCTATCAAATTTAATCATAGGATTTCTTATTCATAATGCAAAGTTCATATTAATGCAAATTAGAAACTCCTTTCTAATTTCATACACTCTGGCCAGAGATTCCAGAACTCGCATACTAAGAATAACATAGGATATTCACTTCCTTACTGGAAGGGGTAGATCCTTTATTGACCGTTAACTATCTCCATACACAAATCCCTATGCCCAGAATAGACCTAATGGATGTCCTTGAGACTAAGGACTAAACCAAAGCATAGTTCATTATATACAAGATTACTCTAACGATCTCAAGTCTAAGGACACTTGTACAACTATTACTCAGTGAACAACTATCGACACGTGAGTAAACTCCATTAGTTGTTCAACTTATCGAGTCATGTTCAGTGAACTTATTCCTTAATAAGCACCTACATACTAGCTATAGTGTCACCACACAAATGCCTATGAGAACAGACATCCTCCTTAAAGGAGCAAGCATAGTATGTACCAATCTTTGCGGATTCACTAACTTCCGATTAGTTATCCTATGATCAGGAACTGTTTAGGTTTAGAGTTAGCATCTTCTAGATCTCACTATTATAATCTCATTATAATTCTAGAAGCTTTACTTTAAACCATGGAATATCTTATTTAAAACACTTTAAATAGATAAAGCCCGTAATAAAAACAAACAAGTCTTTTATTAATATTAATGAAATTAAATAAGAGTACAAGAAAGTTCTTCCTAAATCATCATGCATGATTGGATTTTAGGACAAACTCTTTCAGGTGCAACCATTGTCAGCAAGAAGCCTGTCTCGGTCTAACAATTCTTGGGAGTTAAGATCACACACGAAGTGTGAGCTATCATGTACGAACCCGAATCTTTTGACAAAGAAGTGACCCCAGTCACCGCCTTCCCACTCCAAGATAACGAAGTCCCTTTCCCACAAATGATGAGAGTCCGGGAAGGAGAAAGAGTTTACTATATGTGGAAGGCCACTTCTAAGTTGAAAGCCAATCCATCCCGGCTTAGCATCAGAGGAGTTCTTCACTGCAAAGATACTTCGAAACATAGTTGTACTCCAAGGAATTTCCAACTCATGGCATCTCAACAAGAAGATGATTAAAAATCTCCAAGAGTTGGGATATAGCTGGCAGGGGTGTATTTGAAGTTCTGCTAAGAACCTGATGATGAATGTGTGAACGGGGAACCTAAATCCCGCCTCCAATGCTCCTTTCATTACGCATATCCTTTCGGGGTGCCAGTTGCAGGTTCTGTCACCTGGATTTGGGAGGCATACCCTGACTGCGCTCGGAAAGCCGAAGGTGCTCTTGATCTTCTCAACATCCTTTTTCCTTAATTTAGAAGGGCTACTAAAAGCAACTAAGTTTGAACTGTTGGGAAACGACTCTCCCATAGTGCTGAGTAAATCTAACGTTGACTCAAACCGACGTTCAATATATTTAGGAGGCATGAGTTTTAGCTTACCTTTCATTGTTCGCGCCATGCTCCTTTTTCTGAAAGCCTCCTCCATGGAGAGTTGGGGGGCAGCAGCTTGCTTGTCAGCCATCTTGAACCTTGAATCTTGAAGCTTGAAGCTTGAACTTGGAAGCTCGAAAACTAGAGAACTCAAGAGCTTTAGAACTTAAGAAAGTTTGAGAAATGAAGAAGTGAAAAGAAATGAAGGATGCTCCCCTCCTTTTATAAGGAAAAGGTGACCTGTAATCTCAGGTTGAAATACAGCTCGGTTCGTGTTTACAGGTCAAGTATCGTTAAAATACGAAAAAGGAGCAAAAATTATCTGTTATGGACGGAAAGAATCGTTAAGACTCATGATATGTTGGGAGAAAAACGAAGAATTTAAACGAACAGTCGACAAAATATTCTACCAAATCAGTCAGATGAGCTAAAAGCTAAGTATGCTTAAGAAAAGTTTAATGGGAAGATTAATGCTAAGCACTGGATTAGTGGTGTGAATCTCAAATAGAGCCATGAATGGCCAAACATTGATTCCATATTGATGATCGATATCGGTATGCGAAAGTAAGTAGTTCTAGCCATGAATGGCCAAACAGTGATTCCATATCGATGGTCGAAGCCGGTAGGCAAAAATTGAAAATCACTAATAGTGACAAAGATTGGTTCCAGGTCGATGGTTGATGTCGGTACGTGAAGATCAAAGTCACTGATAAAAATCGAGCCAATCACTGTCACCAAGAAAATTTCAGCCGACCGGAACCCGCCGTCAGTACGGGTATACCCCAGCCGAGCAAAGCACCCGCCGACCGGCCATCCGGGAGCCCTCCGGCCGACCGGCGTCAACTGTCGCCACGGGCTCGCGCCAGCCGACCGAAGAACCAGCCGACCGGCACCCCGGGAGTGCCTCGGCCGACCGGCACCCCGGGAGTGCCTCGGCCGACCGGGGTCGACGGTCGGTGCGGGTTTTTTCTTGTTCCGTCAAAAAAAAAAAAAAAAAAATCCGAAAAACTAGCCGACCGGGTGTCCGGCCGACCGACCCCTATTGACATGCTTCAGCCGACCCGTAGCGGTGGTCGGTACGGGTTTTCCCCGGCCGACCCGTAGCGGTGGTCGGTACGGGTTCGCAAAATTTCGTTTTTTCTTGTTTTTGTTTTTCTGACTTAGTAAGTTAAGAAAAATGGAAACTTAGCACGGATTAGTGCCGTTTAAGCACTGTTTAGTGCCTATTAGCACCGTTTAGCGCTGATTAGTGCCGTTAGTGCCGTTTAGCGCTGATTAGTGCCGTTAGTGCCGTTTTGATGCCATTTAACATTGTTTAACACTGTTTAAACATTGTTTAAGGCTGAATAGCGCTGTTAAGTGCCGTTTAACACCGTTTAGTGTCGCTCAACATCGTCGTAAATGCGTCGGTCGCTCCACGCTTTACATTAAGATGATATTGTTGAAAATACTCGCGTAAGAGCGATAAACCCTGACCCAAGTCTCGAATAAGGCCGTTAAAACTTCAAGGAAAACCTGATCAGATTTCCTAGAAGTTGGGGGGCAAATGATATGGGCTAAAAATAAGCCCTATGGACACATTTAATGTGGCATTAATTAGACCTAGAATGGTCCAAGCGTGGGGCCCACCGTATGGGCCCAAATCCTATTTATGATATTAATTTCGTAATTAATATTAAGGGTAATAATCAGCTCAGCAATAAGAGTCAGATAAGGATATTACTCCTACCAGACTTGGCCTACAAGGCACCAAATTCAATATGGAAGCTGACTCCTATCAAGTAGGATCTAGAACCTTCCTCAAGGCGGTGACTTGCCCACCAAGTCACCTAACCCTACTACGATTTTAGGGTTTCTCAGCCTATATAAGGACCTGCTCCTTCACCCTCAGAACTACGTCTTGGCTTGATTCTCGATACGAGATACGTAGGCACTCTGTGAGGACCGATTAGTCTCGAACACGGAAACAGCCATTAAAGCTCGAAGCTCAACCACCCTTAGCATTAAATACACACGAACCCTAATCGTCATAATCATAACCTAGTTTTTATTCCACAACAATTCATTCATTTTTTTCTAAATTTAAATTTTTTAAATTTTAATATGAATTTTTTTTTAGTAATATATCAGATTACTTTTTGACAACTTTTTTCTAAATTTTAAGAAATGTTAATATACTAAATTTGAATATTTATTTTTTTGTCTAATTAAATTTGTATATTTATATATGATTCTACAAAAAATATGTAAATATGTAAGTTTTTTATACATAAATGTATACATTTTACATAAAAATTAAAGGAGATTTTTTATAAATACTAAACCTGGAATTTTTTCTCCAAAAATACTTTTTAAGAAAACTATTTTTTCAAAAATATCAAGTTCTATAAAATATTTATAAAAATACGTTCTGCAACCTTCGCAATCCTATTTGC
The DNA here is from genome assembly GCA_037693485.1 of Kitagawia praeruptora. Classification (NCBI taxonomy): domain Eukaryota; kingdom Viridiplantae; phylum Streptophyta; class Magnoliopsida; order Apiales; family Apiaceae; genus Kitagawia; species Kitagawia praeruptora. The sequence continues at coordinate 126,229,037 of CM075350.1, forward strand.
AACTAACATCAATCAACTAAATGCAATTTTAAAATTTTAATAATTAAAATTTGCTATTTTTCAGAAAATGTATAAATAGGTTGGCTTTGGTTGTAGAAGATATTTACAAATATTTTCAAGTAAAATTCTAACAAAACTTAAAAAAAATGATATGTTTGATAATTTCTCAAAATAAAATTATTTATTATTAAATACATTTAATTTATATATTTTTGTATCAATATCATGTATCCAAAATATAAATTCATACTCAATATTATATTTATCATGTATTTTTGTGTATATGTACCAAAATATCAAATATAAATGTTAAATTTCATTTTGTATACTCCCTATGTCCCTCTCATTTCTTTACGGTTACTATTTTAGGGTGTCCCTCTCATTTCTTTACATTCAAAAAATAGTAAGTTTCTCCCACTATTACATCCAATATCTCATATATTTAACAATAAAAAATACTATTACACCCATTACTTTCTTCCACTATCTCAAATCTATAATTAAATATTAATAGGTCCCACCACTTTACACACTTTTCATCTAACTTTACTCATTTTTTACACATTTTCTTGGTCTCCGTATCCATCCTCATATAAACAACCATGAGGGACGGAAGGAGTACTAAATTGCAGTTATCACAATGATCTTTTTCAATTTGGACAGGTGTTTTATAGGTTCATGTTTACTTATATTTTTAGAAGTGTCATTTGTTATTGACTTACTAGCTGCGGCTTGACAAATGAATTTTGAATAATTTCTTTCGTATTCAAAATTATTAAAATTGTAAAACAAATTTATCTATCACCAAAAGTTCGGATACACTTGGATCCGAGACCATCTCCAACACAAGACACTAAATCCTAGGACACTATTTTGGTGATAAAATTATATCATTCACAAAATACACTCCAACTCAGGATCACTATTGTGGCACCCCAAAATCCGGGGTCAGGAGATTTGGTTGTCACGCGAAAATCCTCAAAATAAAACATCTGTTTAATAATAATCATTCACTTGTGATTGACCAATACTGGAAATATAACATCTGTGACCCCAAATATACCAAGATCTTTTAAGGTTATAGGGCTAGAAACAAGAATCCAAATTCCATTAGATAAAAAGCATTTATTCTCAACATTCTTTGATCAAATCTTAAACCACTGGTGTAACTTCGATAAGAAGTACGCCAGGCAACTAGACCATCACATAATAATAATAAATATTATAACTCAAATATATAAAATAGATCTTACACTAAATCCAGATATCCTGAGCCAAGTCATCTTCGAAATAGCATCACGCTTCCTCTCTTTCTGAGTTGTGCGGATACGTCTCGCCAAACTACCTTACTGAAATGTTAGAATTTACAACAGCAAGTATGAGCGAAAGAAATGCTCAGCAAGCGTATAAAAATTTTGATATAAAACCAGGGTAAGTGGGGCATAAAATCAACTGAAATGTAAAACAGTTTATAGAGAAACTGAATCAACAACTGTGATATAATTCAAATCATAACTGAAATCATTTGGCATGTCATAAAAATGAATCATCTGCCAACTCACAATATTTGGCATGTCATAAAAATGAATCATCTGCCAACTCACAATATATAATAGCCATTCGGGCGATATGGATTGGATACACTTATATAACTGAAACACCATTGCCCCCTGATCAGGTTCTAAGGCAATGGGACCCTCTATACTCCACCGGTATTCTCTTTTTTTCCGTGTGTGTATAGTTCGGATTTCTGGGGTACCCAAAATAGGCAAGTAATGTTAGCCTATAGGAAGATGGTATGGTTACCATATCCTCCTTTAATATAGCCGGACCAACTACGACATGTGGCCTCCTACGCTTTACTATTTTCCAATCCAATAGAGCAATTTCCGAATTCAACAGGAAATGCTTAGTTTTAAATACAGGTCATATCCCATTATTACTACGATAATGAGGATATGAAGAGTTTATCTGAAACAATTCCCACATCAAGGGTATTAATAACAAACAACTATGTTCGCACAGAAATATTTAAGAACCACAAATAGCTCTGAACAATAACTATTTGTCATGATATGAATCAATGAAACATAAAATAAAAGTGTTTAAGATGATCAAGAAAATACTTGCCTCTGGTCCTTAGCTATTGCGTAATGCCGAAGTAATACAACTATCTTCTTCTATCTCACGTCATCACATCCTCTGTTGATCACTCGTTGGTTTGACGCTCTTGCGATTGCCACGAGTCTGATCCGTTGACATCGAGCCTGTGCGTCTACTTCTATAGTCAAACATAAGCTGGTACTTTAGTCTTCAGACGACAATTCTGATATTTTACTAACGCTTATAAACTCAATTCGAACGTAGTAACCATGCTTACCAATATCTCTGCCAGAAGAAAATAATTGAAAATGTCCCCTTTGAACATAGGCGTTTTCCCGGTGTTAAAACACCTCACAATAAATCCAACAATCCACAGACAATGCCTTCATCTCAACCTTCTTCATTACAATCCACAAACAATACCGCATCCATCTCCAACCTTATTCATAACCCACAAAGAATATTGCATCTATCTCCAACCTCCTTGATTAGACATCTACTTATCTCTGTTGACCAACCTAAGTCAATATTAACAATTAATCCTTGTGAAAATAAACGATATCCGACCATCGTTGCCAGTAAATCAAAGAAAACATCGTCTACTCTTAATGACATCTTATAATATAAACCACATAAACAATTAACACACATTAACTATATATATATCGATCACAACTCAATTTATAACCTAACCCTTGATACTTAATATCTTGACAATTTACATCGCACGTATAAGGACTTGATAAGTAGATCACATAATCACATAGCACGTAATTCACATAGCAGATACGACTCACAATTTAAAAGAGCACTCAAAATAATTTTAGAATATTTAAAAAAAAATATTTTAAATCACTTAAAAGAATTTTAAAAGATTTAAATACCATTTTTGAATCAAAAATGATCGCTAATAAACCCTCCGGGTAATTATTGGATCACCAAAATATTTTTATAATTATCTAATCCGGGTTTATAAATAATTTTAGATTTTTAAAACTATTTTTATCGCTCCCGGATTATTTTTAGGATTTAAAACAATTTCTTTCTATTTTAAATCACTTTTAAACAGAAAATTGGTTAATTAAAAATTAAATAATCCTAAATAAATTAATTAGAGTCAAGTAATAATTAATTAATGAAATTATCTAATAAATAATTACATTTATTAGATAATCAAATTAATTAAATCATTATTTGAGATTAATTAATATAATTAAAAGTATTTAATTCTTAATTATTTTTGAATTAAAAACAATTAAATAAAGAAATAAAGAAATAATTAAAATAGAATTCAGAAATAAATTCTGGATTTATAAAACATTTTCAGAAAATAAAATTTCTGAAATTTATAATTAAATTCAGAATTATAAAGTAAATAAAAGTATATAAAAGTAAATAAAAGTAAAAATAATTGGTAAAAAGTAAAAATAAATTCCAAAATCACTTTTCAGAAAATGTTATCAGATTTTGAAGATTAAACTGGTACTATTCATCACCACCTTCACATGAATGCTCCAAGAACATTGCCGGCGTTAATGGCAGAAGTCGCCACCGTCGACGTTTCCGGCCAACTCCGGCAAGCTTAAAAACACTCCGTTTCACTGAGTTTTTTATTGCAAAACGTTCCATAACAACCCAACAATCAAACCAAACTAACAAACGCAGAATCAGGCTAACCAATCGCCGAATCCGGCCAAAATCCGAAACATTCCGGCGAGCTTCAAAAACTTTCCGATCAAAATTCGTTTTCACTCATTTCTCAACCAATTCAAACGTTCTATATACCAAATCAAAGCCCAGGAGTTCAATGACTTATATCAATCATCAAAAACACCAAACAATCATCAAGAAATCCGGAAAATTGAAAATTATATCTCACCCCCAAATTTTCGATTTCGAGTTTTAAGCTACTAAAAATCAAACAAAAATTATCATGATGCTCCTGAGATTATATACAATCTATAGATACTAACCACATCAACAACAAATCATCCTACAATCCACAATAAATTCGAGAAATTCGAATATTAAAACTAAAATCATGAATTTACGAACCAAGGAAATTAGGATGTTAAAACACACATAAACATGTAGTAGAGATCAAGAGATTCAGTTTGGTTACCCACATGAACGATTTGGATGCCGGAAACACTGTGAACGAGTGGTTTGATTCCGATGAACTTCAAGAACACAATTTCCAGATTTTACAGAAAATGAAAAATCAAAAATCTGATTTTTGATTATTTTGATCAAATAAGAAAAAATTTGCTCGTATTTATATTAAATCAAAATTAATACTCCAAAAATATTTTTAACCCCTAATTAAAATTATTAAGCCTTAAAAATAATTTTTATGGGATAAAAATGTAAAATTTTTATTTTTAAACAAATATAATATATATGCCAAAATTTCCCAAAAATTATGAATATTACAAAAATTACAACATAATGCATTTTCAGATATCCCACTATTATATAAAAATAATTTTATGAAAAACAGGGCCTCGAATTCGATACAGGGGCTGGATCCGGAAATTAAAATGCGAAATAATTGTATTCTAAAAATATAAAAATTACAGAAAATAGAATAAAATATTCTATGATACACAGAAGTCACATAACACGTATGAGATAATTTTCCTATTTAATAAAAATCATAACGCGTTTAAATACATTAAAAATAAACTAACACACAGAAAATCAACTAAAAATATATTTTAATATAATAAATGACACGTAATTTTTCGGGTCGTTACAACTATACTTAATACTAAAAGGAATCTTTCACCAATAAAATAGAATATTCTAACTTTGTTCAATTTACATTATTAATATCTATTTTATTTTAAATTATAATGTTATGGTCGCATAATATTAAATTTATTAATATAAATATTATTTATAAAAAATCAATATCCAAATTTTGTTGAAAATTGTATTTTAGAATTACGACATTTTAGAATTAACAAGAGTTAGGAACAAATAGTATGACATAGATAAAAAAATTAACAAGAGTTAAGAAGAAAAGAAGTTTCATTGATAAGAATTTAAAGTTAAAAATTATGAGAACAAATAAGTTGGAAAAAAATTACAAGAACAAATAGTAGGACATAGATGGAAAAAAGTTGTTTTGTTAACAAATATAGGGGTATTGTTGGAATTTTGAAAGTCACCAAATTTGGTAACCAAGGATCACCAAATGTACTTTTGTCACCAAATTTGGTGACCCAAAACTCATTTGGTGATCTTGGGTCACCATTTTAGTGTTGCATTGGAGTGAGTGTGACAATATATACATCACTATTATAGTAATTTAGTGATGGGTTGGAATTGCTCTGATGTCCACTAAAGAAGCTTGCTCCGTTGGATAGGAGCCTTCGCTTCTTACTTTCTTTTGTCTAAATTATTTATCATTTATCATTTCAATTTAATTATTAATTTTAAAATTTATATTAAAAAGATATCATATTTATAATTGAGTGGGATAATATCATATTTATCATTTCTTTCATAATAATATAACACATGAGTTATTCATTATAAAAATAATTCAATTTAATTATTAATTTTAAAATTTATATAAATATATCACATGAGCTATTCATTATAAAAATAATTCAATTTAATTAGAGAAAATGACCAAAATACCTCAAAATGAGGTACCCACGACCCAAATTACTGATTTTCGGAACTGTTGGCCCTCCCTACCCACGCAACACGCTACTGCGTGTAGCGTGTTCGAACTTCGAAGTACATTAGCAATCTATGTGTCTCTCTCTCGTCTCCCATCTCTCGACGAATCTCTCCGAACTCTCTCCGGCCACCTCCACATCTTTTGAACACACCAAACCCATGACCATACACTCCTCTCCATTTCCCCCAACCGATTTTATCGAAATCTGGCCAGAAGAAACATCTACGAGTTCAACGGAAATTCGAAAGAGATATTGGGTTCGAATTGGGGTTTCAATTTCGGGCGAATAAAATGGTTTGAAATGGGTATGGATGTGTAGATCGTCGAAAGACGATTCGATTGGTGTCGATTGAATTGCTCGGAAAACCTTTGTAATCATTTTTATTATCAAGAATAGTCATATTCTGTTTGTTAAATGATTTCAAAACAAAACGGCTAGTTGGTTAGTTTGTTTATTTGTTTTCTAATCAGGTCGTATTGTCAGTTCGACGGTTTATCCTAACTGTGTTTCGATGTTTTTATGAATGATTGCATTAAAATTTGCTTGTAAAAAAAAACTAATTAATTACCTTTTTTTATCTAAATCACGTTAACTTTTCTATTTTTCCTAAATAAAACATTTTTTTACCGAAAGTATCATGGACAATTCTATTTAATAAAATAAAATAATATAATTGTAATTACTAATAACTAATCGATTATTTTTGCTACTAAAACGTAATGAATTTTAATATTTTCTAAGTTAAAATATCTCATTTTATAAAAATAATTAAATCAAATAATTTAAAAATTTAAAATATACGAAATTCATATCTTAAAATTCTTGATAGCAAATTAAATGAAAAATTAAATATTATTATAAAATATCCGTGTAATGAGCTAATAATAATTATTTTAATTTTATATATTAGGGCTCATGAATTAAGACAAAATGGAATGTATAAGTAGAATAAGGTTCTAGAGAGAAACCTATTAAAAAGAGAATCAAAGAATCTATGATGTAAAAATAGATTCTAAATATTATTTTGCTTATTTTTATGAAATAAACACATAGTCATATTTTAATTGTCATTATATAGTTTTTAAAATAAAAATTTGAATCATTAATAGAATAGTAAAACAAATTTATGCATAATTTCTAATTTTTTTAATTTAGATTCAATAATAGATTCCTAGATTCAAAAACAAAACATAAAATTATGAGATTCATAATTACAGTCTCATATTTTTTCTAATATTTTTATATATTTACAAATAATTTGTTGTTCTTAATTGATTTTTTGAAAGCATCAAAAAGATAGAAATATCTTTTTTTTAATTTTTAAATTTCATTTTTTAAAAATAGTTCCCTCAGTTGTCTTTTTTTAAGAGGGTTATTTGAACCCCGATTTATATAAATATACTGGATTGTTTAATATTATTTTCAAACTTCCAACATATTCATACACCCATTTCGTTGATAATTTTTTTTTGGTGTTACCCATTACGTTGATATTGCTATAGCACCCGTCATTTTATTGAAAAGTTTGTAAATAGAAGCATTGCATGACCAAATGAGTAAATTAATTATTTTTTTATGTACATTATTTACTAATTTCTTTAAAAATATTGGGCAGTGATCCAGTGTAACAAAATCTCATGCCAGGCTGGATATGTGAGCATTGCTATTGGATACCTCATACCAGATACTCCAATCACCTTTTTCAAGATCTGGATTATAACTCCTAAAGTATAATTATACCCTCACTCAAACCAATAAAACAAACCCACCTGTAAAGCAACAAAGTTGTTCTTTAGGGTGTTTGGGATTGCTTAAAATAAGTTACTTTTGACTTAAAGGAGGTGTTTTTAACTTAAAGGAGAAAGTAAAGTTGTTTACTTTAAGTTGAATGAATGTGTTTGGGTAATTTTACTTAAAGTTAAATAGGAATTTAATAATTTTGACTTAAAGTGATATTTGACTTAAAAAAATTTTAAATTCATGATATTTAAGCTTTACAAGAATTGTGAAAAAAAAAAATAATAAAAAACTCCATAAGTCATAAGTCATAAGTCAAAAGTACCTAAATGTAACTTCTGACTTAAAACAGTTTTTTAACTTAAAACCGGCTTAAAGCCACGTTACACAAACACACCAAAAACTCCTTAAAGGAGCTTTTGGCTTAAAGTTGCATTAGCCAAACAGGCTGCTTGTTTTTGAAGACTTTTGAGTTTACAAAGCAACAAAGGGCAAAAATGTAAATTCACAATTAAGAACCTAAAATAATTTGTGGCTGAGAAAAATACATCTTGTGCTGACGTGGGATCCACATATTGTAGTGGTGCTTTTTATTGATTCCAAGTGGATCATTTTCTTACTTCCCCTCCCTGCCAGCAAAGACTTACAAAAATCTCTCTCTCTATATATTTACATACAAATAAGTATTTTTTTTTATATGAACTAAACGCCGTCAAAAGTTTCCGGCGAGTTTTTTTTTGAGAAATGGGTGAAGAAAAAGATCTGGGTATTAAGCTGTTTGGGAAAAAGATTGTGTTGACTGAAAATGAAAAGATTCCGGCGAGCTCCGGCCAAGATTCCGGCGGGGTCCGGTCAGAAGATGGTAAAGATGGGAACTTTGGAGGTGATGATGGATCAGAGGCTCAAAAGGTATGAACTTTAAGTTGTTAATTGTCTGTTCTTGTTTTATTATATTTTTTCTTGGATTTCTTGGATTGGCCCTTTTGATAAAACACACAGCTAGTTTTTGTTCAATCTTGTTATTTATTTTCTTGGGTTTTTTGATTTTGAAAGAATGAATACTACAGGATTACTACATACTGTAAGTTGACTATAGAATGAAATTGATTGAACTTGTGGGTTGATATTCTTGGCAGTTCTTACATATTTTGGTTTTTTGCCCTTAATCAATCCTTGTACTAGTCAATTTGTAAAATCTTGAGGTTTTGCTGTCTTTACAATCTTAATTGAAGATATTCATTGTTATGACTTACGAGAGGTTTAAGGTTAGATTGATAATGATGTCCTTTGTACAATTCCGAATATACTCATTACGTGTCTCTCGAAATAAGAATAGGGTGGGTTTATTATCGATCTTGCACCTACTCAGAGTAGAGAGGCTGTTTTGGTGAAAATCGATAACTTGGAGAGATTTAGAGCTTTAATTTCCCCCGAGTAAGATATTGGATAGAAAAGGATGTCCTCTGTTGTATTATTGTCTTGTTAGAGTCATTATCAGTATATGTTAGTGTTGGCTATTAGCTAGTAGAATTATTCATATGAATTGTGTCATACTCTTGCTACTGTACTGCTACTGATGTTGATTCCTGCTGGATTTCAGGATCTTGTAGAAGAAAAAAGTGAGAATAAACCACAAGACAAAGCAGTGTTGCCACTCACAGATGAATCAAAAGGATCGACAGGGGGAGGTGACTGCCCTAAAACTCCCTCAATAAATGAAGAAAATTCAACATCAAAACCTCCGAATACGGAAAATGAGCAGAGTGATGCAACTGACTTGCAAGAGAAGACGTTGAAGAAGCCAGACAAGATTCTTCCTTGTCCTCGATGTAACAGCATGGATACAAAGTTTTGTTATTACAACAATTACAATGTTAGCCAACCCAGACACTTTTGTAAGAGCTGCCAGAGATACTGGACTGCTGGAGGAACAATGAGGAACATGCCTGTCGGTGCTGGTCGTCGCAAGAACAAGAGTTCTGATTCACACTGTCGTCATATGACTGTATCTGTAGCACTCCGTGCAGCTGGAATTGATGCTTCAAATGGAATCCACAATGGCACGATAAAAAACAATGAAACAGTCCTCTCATTTGGTGCGGATCCTCCCCTTGGTGAATCCATGTCTTCTGTTTTTGTTGCTGAGAAAAAAGTCTCTAACAGTTTTAAAAATGGGTTTCACAAACAAGGAGTTACAATTCCTTGCAAAGGAGGAGAATATGTTGACGATTGCTCCAGTGGATCTTCCATCAAAAAATTGAACTCAAACATTGAAGGGAAGAAAGACGGAATTGCAGAGCCGGAGGTACAGAATGTTCATGGTTTCCCTTCTCAAGTTCCATTTCATCCTGCGCTACCTTGGCCTTGTCCTTGGAACTCTACAGTTCCGGTACAAGCCATTTACCCTTCTGGATTTCCATTCCCATACTATCCAACACCTTACTGGAATTATAGTGTCCCAGGTTCTTGGAGTATTCCTTGGTTGCCGCCTCCACCTCAGGTGACAAACCAAGATGTACCAGTTTATGAGTCAAAGTCACAAGTATTAGGAAAGCATTCTAGGGAAGGTGACTTGCTCAGACCAATCAATATCGAAGATAATGAACATTGTAAACAGAATGATTCAGAAAGATCTGTTTTAGTTCCAAAAAGTTTGAGAATTGATGACCTTGATGAAACAGCAAAGGGTTCAATTTTTGCTAGCCTTGGAATAAAGAATGATTCCATTAGCAAGGCCTTCCAACCGAAGAAAGATGAAAAGGATCACTTACTTAAACCATCGCCAATTTTACATGCTAACCCTGCAGCTATGTCAAGGTCCCTCCAATTCCATGAGAGGGTCTAAACAAGCATGTTCAAACTATGCTGTCAGTATTGACATATGTTTGTATCAATCCGGTGGATTTAGTCTGGGATAATTATGTTATCAGAGAAGATTCATGCTGATATCAGGATCTAGCCCGCAAAAAATTAATGCAGAAGATTTTTGGGAAATTATTCTGTGGAGTGTAGGAAGTGGCTCCCACAAGCTGCGAAAGGAACCAACTTCATGCTTCCGGATTAATGCAAAAAATTTCCTTCTTTACCTTGGTGAGTATTTTAGCCTTTTAGCTTTGATGTACATATCTCAGAAGACTATGTCTAAACTTTGTGTGTGCGTGTCAAAACTTACTGACACTAGGAGTAACAAGAGCTGCACATTTTTAAAGCTCCAATATTCCAGATGTTCAAAGATGTAAAATTTCAGTTTCCTTGACAGGATGATAAATAATGAATATCTGTGTTATAGTATCAATGTCTTGTTGATTGCAGCCATAAATGTTCAATAACTTTAAAAGGTTGGACCTTGTTTTTGTTAGTCTTCCAGGGGCTATCAGTGATGATTAGAAATGTTACCATGGGAGATTGGAGATACAAGAGGCCTTGCAGTTGTCTATGCAAATCATTATCTTAAACAAAGTATGCATGCTGTATAACTATATTGGTGGGGAACTACCAGAGTGAAAAGTTACCGGCTCACCTGAAAATTTGAGGTGTTAGGAGGAGGACCGAATTGGATCATATAACTTTTTTAAAATTTATGACTCTCCTAAAATCTCAAATGTATAAGAACGAGGACTTGATCGGATCATAAATGTTCAGCACTAAGAGCATCTCCAATAGGGGTTATTGAGAGGTTGCCAAGTCCTATTGGCACCCTTGGTTGCCCACCTATTAGAGTATCAATGTTGCCAATCAAAGTTATCAAAAGTTAGCAATTTCTCCATTTAGTTAAAACACATACAACTCCCCAAAAATATATTTAACTTTATCCTTTTTTATATCTCCCATATTTTAAATGTATTTATAAAATAATATAAAATTTATGTATGGGACCACATTGACAACTTTTAAAGTTGCCAACTATTGGATTAAATTTTTAACAAAGTTGCTAATAATGAGATGGAAGAGAGAAAAAATAAAAAAGTAATATATGTGATGATATGGTAGAAGTTGGAAACTATGTTGACAATCTCTATTGGAAATGTTCCGAGAACTGAAATCTAAGAGCAAGTCCAATGCAATACTATATGTGGTGCTATTGCTATAATATAAAATCAAATGTAAAAATACTCAATTCCAAAGGAGTGCTATAGTTGAATGCAAAAATGTATAAATGCATTCTTGGTTCTAAATTTAGAACCAAGGATGCATAAATGCATCCTTGCCACATCATCAATAACTAAAAATGAAGTAAAAGTAGTTCAACAATTATTACATTGTATAATTATTTAATGAAAGTTATACAAATTAGGTAAAAGTTAAAAAAGTTTGTCAAATTTGAAACTAGTAATAACACCTAGCATTGGAGTGCACCATTTATTTTATCATCAAAAAACACTTTTTGATGCTATATTATAGCAATAGCAATAACTATTTAGCACCTAACATTGGACTTCTAAGCTCTCATATCTGTGATAACAATGTAGTGTAACCAGCCAGTTGATCCAATACAAACAAAAACTGTTGCCCCATGTGCATCTAGTTAGATATATTCTCCAAAAATTTGTCCACTTGGTTCTTGGAGTAACAATGAGGGTGTTTTTAAAATAAGTTACTTTTAACTTAATGGAGGTGTTTTTAACTTAAAGGAGAAAGTAAAGTTGTTTACTTTAATTTGAATGAATGTGTTTGGGTAATTTTACTTAAAGTTAAATGGGAATTTAATAATTTTGACTTAAAGTGATATTTGACTTAATTTTTTTTTAAATTCATGATATTTAAGCTTTACAAGAATTGTGAAAAAAAAAAAAAAAAATTCCATAAGCCATAAGCCATAAGTCAAAAGTACCTAAATGTAACTTCTGACTTAAAGCAGTTTTTTAACTTAAAGCCGGCTTAAAGCCACGTTACACAAACACACCAAAAGCTCCTTTAAAAACTCCTTAAAGGATCTTTTGGCTTTAAGTTGCCATAGCCAAACAGGCTGAATATGTGTACCATGTTCAAAGAGAGAAGAAACTCCATAGATATTTTGTTGTGACTTAACAAATATGAGCCACAACTGGTTGTGTATCAAATTGGTATAGGTAGGTCATGAAATTGACTCAGTGTTTTGCATCTGATTTTCCATTTCATTTTCTCCCACTTTTTCTTCTTTTTTCCCCTTTGAAAAAGGCACAAAAGCTACCCACTTCAATGCAAATGCCAAAACTTTGCTTTTATCATTTACAAGGTGTAGCTACAGAGTTAGTTAGAATATGTTCAAGTTGAATATCAGTTAATCTTAGCCACTCTTTTACAAAATATCAGGATATGTAATTTTATTTATGTGTTGAGCTACAAAAGAATAATATAAGGTTTAATTATAACTTAAATCTTGAAGTATGATTCTCTGCACACATAATTTTTTTTAAAAAAAATGCCGTACACATCATCAAATCTTTTAAATACCAATTATGTATATACAGACCATTGCTTCCAAAAAATACTACTGAATCATTCCCGCTCTCCATTTCCTATTGTTTATTTTATTATTTCACCATCATCTTCATTTAGATTTTCCAGGTTATCAGAGCCAAATAATGAAGATTAGACACCAATTCAGTAGTATTTTTTGGAACAATGGTTTGTATATACATAATCGATACTTAAAAATTTGATGTGTACGCCATTTTTTTTAAAATTTTATCTGTATAAAAAAATCAAACTTCAAAATTTAAATTATAATTAAGCCATAATATAATCTTGATGGTCACAGTATGTGGATATACATCTTTTTCTTTAGCATATCTATTTTAATTCTAGATCATTAGCAGCCGTGGATTTATAGGACCACACGTCGTTTAGCATGGAAATGAGAAAGCCCATTGTTGTAGATTTTTTTGTTATCCTATTGTTATGTACTTAAGCACGTTAAATAATTTTAAGTGATTGACAAAATTACCATAAACAAATAGTCAAGATGTGGATGTTCATTGCACACAAAGCTTCATAGTAGTACCATTCTATCACAGTATCCGTAAATGTGTGCGTGAGTATTAAATTTTTATATGTACATCTGAGTTCGAAAATACAGCTACAACATTTCTAATAGCAGGAGATGCAAATTCAAAATCTATCACTCACATATGTTTCATAAATCAAGTATAGTTTTAATAAGTAAATTCTTCAAGCAATCTTGTATTATATACTCCATCCGTCCCATTTTGTAAGACATGGTTTGACTTTTATGGAGATTAAGAAAATACTATTTGACTTGCTAGGTGGTATACTATTTGACTTGCTAGGTGGTAGCACGTGGTTGGTTGGTTGTGTAAGTGGGTATATAAAAAATGGGTAAAGTAGGAAAGTAGTGGGTGTAATAGTGTTTATTTAATAAAGAAGAAGTATAAAATAGAGAAGTAGTGGGTGTAATAGTGAAAAGTAATGTTCAAAAATAGTAAGTTTAGTAGGTTCATTCTTTTTGGGACGTCCCAAAAAGGAATAAGTGTCATATAAAATGGGACGGAGTCAAGGAGGGAGTAATACGTTCGAACTCTCGCTCATTCTCGAAATTCCGTCCAAATATATACGGAGTAATTGTAACGGAGACAGCCACTTATAAAGTTACAGCAGTAGGTTACTTCCTTTTGCTTTTAGGAATAAAGCAGGCTTCTTATTTTAGGCACAAATCAGCCTATCTCAGATGCATTTTTTCAATTAAAACAGAATTATGGTTTAATCTTCTATCCCACTACCACACATCCATATGACAAATTTCTACAAGAATACATTAGCTAAATAAGGGGACACAAATTTCTTCAAACTTGTTATTTATATATTTATTTGATACACACATTTTCCAGCCACCTCAAAAACTCGAACATAAACTAAACCAGTCAAACTTAATTGGAGACTATGTTTTTGAAGTCAATCAAATTAATCATGTAAGTAGATATTTTCTTTGTTTGTGGGTTGTGGGAATAATCAGTGCTCGAAAAAGTTATTGGAAGAAAAAGTGGTTTTGAAGGCATAATTTATGGAAGTATATCAAAAGAAGTCAGTTGGGAATCCAACTGAACTCCTTTATTTTACTTGTGCCTTATGGTGGAGAGACACTTTGGTCCTAGCAGTATATAAATGGGAGTACAGGGACGTAATGGTTGGTTGATGACAAGTAATCCATTTTGGATATCACAAGTCAATTCCTTAAAGAGTAAAAAATACTTCATTTAGTTAAATTATTGGATATCATTACCCGTAAATTTTAATGTTCTAAGATCGTATTACTTTAATTCTACCATTTGAGTATACAATATTCCCGTATCAGCAGATTTAGGCAGCATGCGGGATTGTCTGGAACTCTGGATGTAATGTTTATGGTACCTTTGTTTGTTAAATGTAGGTACTTTTAGAAAAATAAGTCAGATAACCAATTTACATAAATTTAATTGAGACATGGTCCGGATAATTTCTTACCAGCGTCGTGTGACAATCTGAACTGGATGATGTTACTGAACCTGTTGCAGAAGCATTTCAATAGATCAACATTAACAATTACAGTTCTTTTACTATAAAACAACTTCAACAGTAATGCTTTACTGAATTCTAGAGTCCATCATTTTGTCTTCGACAACATTGCCATTTACAGATAGTTCACAAAGATTCATATACCGACCTGGACAACCACAAATTCAAGTATTCAACAGAACAAGAGTATTACATTCAAAACATGTGCTACAAAGCACTATCTAGGTTATAGCCAATTAGCCATTAATGATGGTTCTATGAAAAACATAAATTACCTGTCTGATGCATTGTTTTTGTCTTTAGTGATCCTTGTAAGAAAGCCAAGTTCATTTTATCATATTGACAGGTTAGTTATACAGCAGTTAAAAACTCTGGAATTAGAACTTCCCTTAATTAGAACAGCTTTAGGTGTCTGGACAGTCGATGCTATTTCGTTTTGTCTATTGATTGTTGTCTATCAAGAATGGGGGGATCTAGCTAATTCGGAGGACACAATTATAAGCTTTTCATTCCTAAAATGTACTGATCCAATATTCTGTTCTAGACACATAGATCAGAAGAACTAAAAATTGTATCTTCATCAAGAAAATTTCATCGAATACGTAGCAGAAGAGTTGTAGAGAGATTGAAACTTGCTTTAGAAACAGCGAAGGTGATAATTGTCCCATGCTGGAGTTCCAAAACTGCCATAGATTAATATATATCCAATAACATACAACTAAACAAGGAGAGATCATAGCAGTTATACATGCACTCTTTTAAAGGTTAAGCCTTTGGAAGGCATATGTTTCAAATAAATGTAGAAAGACTTTATCATGTACTTAAATTGTCCCCTGATCTGCCTAGAAGCTTGTATAAATTTAGATTTACCTGGATATATAGGTAAGTGCACCACCAATTAATTCATTCCGAAAGTAACATAGATAAAAGATAGAAGAGACGCATTCTTGAATAGACAATAAACTGAAAATTAACATTAAGTAGACAATCCACTACAAATTAGATACGTTATACTATTAATCAAACCGTGAATTTGACAATTCACTTAAGGTTAACAAATTTGATAATATATTCTACTTGAAATTGATAATTGGAAAAAAATATATTTTTTTGCATTAAGACAAGTACAGATACAGATGCATTGTTATCCATCTAGCTCTTTGAAGCATTCACTGAAAACATGTCCAACTTCTCATAGATATAATAATCTTGACTGAAGATCAACGAGATCGACTTTAAATTTTTTTAAGTGCATCTGTTCAGAATAAACAATATCATCTTCACAACATTTTCTTCAAATGCAAAGTTAGGAAGCTAATTTTATGCATTTCAAATAAGGTTAGTCACAGTAATCCTCCTCCTCCATTTGCTTCTTTCTGTCATTAGGTCAACAATAGTAATTCCTTATCTTTAAACTTCACATAGAGTAATTAAGAATAAATCAAAGAATTTAATATCGACAAATTGTGATCATACAAACAGAATATATAGCTTGATCCAGATGGCTCTAGGCATTTCCATGTTCCTTAGTTACCAAGACATAATTTAATATATAGCTCTTCATGAAGCCAAGTGATGACAACAGAATGAGGCACAATGTTAAAGTAATTCTATGCCATACACGGAATACACACTGATCCTGTTGCTTGCTTTGAGATGACAAGGAATCTGATAAATGCTTATCGACTTCGTGGCTTCTTCCATAGATCTTATTATATTTTACATCCTGAAATTTCCTTGTAATTGTGTAGCATGCGCATATATTCACGTAATGATAGCAACATTTTTGTTTTGTACATAAAATGAAAAGTCACAATTATAATTGAAGGAGTTGTTAATTATTTGTGTTATGCAGAAAAGAAAGTAGTATCTGAACAAGTTTAATACTAAGATTCAGTGAGAAAAGAGAATAATCATGGGCAGAGCCGCAGATCAACTCTTAGACATTTGACATATGAGCTTATAATGAAATGTACATTATGTACAAGTGACAACATGCAAGAAATTTCCTGGAAAGTTCTTCAACCTGTCCCATTCCATGGTTGATCTATTGTTTTTTATATGGAAAATGCTAGGGTTACATAAAGTTTCACAAAAACTTTCACAGAATGATAAGTGTCTTAATTTGATTGGTTATAACGCAATGAGCCCCCTGCATTCACATTAATATCAACCAATAAAAACATTTATTAGTGAAATCCAACTCATTCTGTAAATGTTTCTATGCAAATTTTCTCTGCACCTAGCACTACTCTTTTTATATTCATACATAATCATATATGAAATTCTTTATTTTAGATTCTTAATTAAGTATTGAAATACAGATTCTTTTATAGCGAGAGAGGTTGAGTGCCCGAGTTTCAGCAACGTAAGCATAAGTTTTTTTTTTCCGAAAAAGAAGAAGGTAAGGAGTGTAAATACACTAGTTTTTAGCTTACTTTAAATTAATTATCCGAGTAGATTACATACATATAAGATTTTAGCAGTACTCAAATCCAATGAGATTATTAATTTCATCATAAAAAACAGGGACTGTAGACTTCTCCTTTACTTCGTAAACAAGAAAAAAATAATTTTAATAATGTGTGGTTAAAAGAAAATAGGGTAGACTTTGTGCATCATGCGTGTTTGTCCTAGCTAGGCTCCTACCGAAAGCTTCTTAAATCAACTATTGCAGATTTGCTATGAAGTTTCCTCAAACTTCGAGTAAGGTTCACAAAAGCCAGTATATATCTTGTATACCCCTACAAATTTTTTTAGATAATTGCCAGACCACCTATATATAAATGCTACATTGTAATTCGATTAATCTGCACATCTCACATAAGCACTAACATATATACAGTGAGCGACTGAGCGTACTAGTGAACACTTGTTTGCAGCTCTCATTTATATTAACTTTCATCCATCTCGAACCAGCTTTTAACAAACATGAGTAACCCAATTTCAGTAGGGGAGATAATCTTGATTGGAATTAAGTCAGCTAGCCTCGCATCACTTGTAAGCATAAGCGTATTGTTTATGGTACTATGTTGTTTAATAGAACTATATGATGATATCTATTTATCTATAGTTCGTTCCTTACTAGACTTCCTCTCTGTCACACGGAAATGTTCTGCCAAGAGCCCGAATTCACAAGTAAAAGGTTCAATCACGAATCCTCAATCTAATCACGACGATCAAGATCACAGAGGCACTAGGTGGATTTTAAAAGAAGAAGTTGAGTTGGTAATGAAAAGATTAGGACTGTCTTGCAACCCAAGTTGTGACAAGAAAGAAAAATTTAGTTATCATGAAATTGCAGATATGTTCAATGTAGATGAGCCAAGCCTAGGGGAAGTCCAGCAAGCTTTTGATCTGTTTGATGAGAATTGTGATGGTTATATAGACGAAACGGAGCTAGATAGTGTCCTCAAGAGGTTGGGTTTGAAAGAATTCTCAAAGACAGAATGCCAGAGGATGATTAAAATTTATGATCGGAATGGGGATGGACTAATTGATTTCTTCGAGTTTTGCAAGCTCGTGGAGGACAGCTTTTGTTAACAACATTTGCTATTTTCTATTACATCTTCATTAAGGGTTCTTTTTATCTTTTCAATTTCTTTAGATTAATCTGCAAAACTTAATTACAGGGAAAAAGGGGATCAGAACGAAGAGTGGGCTGGTTACCTTCACTATCTCAGTTGATCCGTACATAAGGAATGCTTGACGCCTGTACTACAAGCGTAGCATATCAGCAAATTCATTGCTCATGATATTCCCGTCAATAAGTGCAGCCTATACAAAATAAAAATCCACAAACCAAGTATTAGTTTCATGACATACTGCATATCAGTTATGAGCATGTAGTATACACGTGCATGTATATCTTTATGATCATATGAATATGTACGGATTGGTTTTTGGTGTTTTTTTTTTTTCTCATATTCTTCCGAGATTTGTACATATATCAGTTCGTTGAACATAAAGCCAGATATAACTTAAAAGAATTAAACGTCATGCATACATTTTTCCCCTGATAACATTAGTGGAACTAGAATTTCGAAATACCAGAGTTTTACTTAACGGCCTCTTGGTCCAGCGGCATCAACCTCACTCCCTCTACAATATGTTCTCTACAATATGTTGAGGATCCGAAACTTGTCAAAAATAAGAGTGGGTGTATGAGTGTTGTTAACGGAGGAATTTAGTGATAACAGATTTCGGAGGTTGCTGGAATAACAAAATTATGAAAATAGGGGGATTTAGGATTTTGGATGTTTGGGGCTGGACTTGAGAGTTGTCTCGACTTGTTAGATGTGTCGAATCTTTTTCCAAGATGCCTGCGTACCTTATATTTATAAGGATCAAGCCAACGCAGTTCTGTGAAATTGATGTGTGTCTAGAGACTTTAGGGATAAACTTCGTTAATCCAGGTAATTACTGAATTTATCTGATTTAATCTTATTGTTGTGATATCTTTCTGATTTGAAGATATTTTCCGTTATTGATTGATTAGTATTGATTATTTCCTCGTTTCAGAGAGAGGAAATAATTAACTTGGGGGTTAAGTTAATTATTATTAGATTCATATTTGGAAATTTGTGAGATATTAGAGGCAACCGAAAATATGGTGTAACAACTACCCCAGTTCTTCAGTGTAGCTTGCTGCAGTGGAGAACTAAGCATGCTTCGATCTTCCAAATTTCCTGAGTCACTGAAACAGCTAGGAGATGAAGATTAGTAAATAATATGGAGCACCTAGGTACCTAGGTGCCCGTAATATGCATGTAAATGTAAATAAGACAATATGATATGTAAATAATAAGTTGTGTAGGTGTGAGAGAATGTATCTTGTAGGGTCATCCAAGCATTATTCCATAAAGTCATCCAAAGCATTCCGAGCAATATCATCATCTAGTCGAAGAATGTCATATCTACCATGTCTTCTCGAGGGTATCCCCCTCAAAGGGGGTCATTTTCCTCAAAATTTTATAAATTTGGGATACCCTCCACAAAGGAGGTCGTTCCCCATATCAGAAATACCCTCCTCACAAGAGGTGGATTTTCCGAAGATCGTACCTTGATGAGGCGCCGGAAGTATGCACATCCCCCTTAGAAGTACGGTTTTTGCAAGGATTTTATAATTTGGGATACCCTCCTCAAAGGAGGTCGTTCCCCATTCCAGAAATATCCCTCCTCACAGGAGGTGGATTTTTCGAAGTTCTCTTCATTTTCACTAAGACTCTCCTTAGAGGAGATCGTCTTTTAAATAAATTACGAAGACCCGCCTTAGAGGAGGTCGTCTAACACAAAAAATAAGGGAGACCCTCCTTAGAGGAGGTCATCTTCCCAAAGCCATATCAATATCCCAAGATTCTTCCAAAAAATATCAGCAACACTTGAAAGGTCTTCTAAAAAATAATCAACTCTTCGAATAAGAGCCTTCCAAAATATTACCCATTCAAAGGAGAGCCTTCTAAAATAATAAACTCTTCGAATAAGAGCCCTTCAAAATTTATCCTTAGAAAAAAGGGTCTTCCAAAATAGTATCCCCACAAAGGAGGACCTTCCAAAATATTACCCTCACAAAGGAGGACCTTCCAAAATATTAACCATACAAAAGAGGGCCTTCTAAAATAATAAACTCTTCAATTAAGAGTCTTCCAAAATATTACCCCCACAAAGGAGGACCTTCCAAAATATTAAACTCTTCGGATAAGAGCCTTTCAAAATCATGTAACACGAAGATAACACCTAAAATCTTGAAAATCTTCACAATTCAAATTCTGCCCAGATCTGTTTTTGGCATTTTTGACATTCTAAACGATTTTTTCTGAAAAAACACAAAAGATGAAAGTTGTAGATAACAAAAATATCTTTCCGGAAATATATGGCTCGTCAAAAACGGACTTATAACGAATCGGGAATCAAAGAAAACGTCTACTGTTTGATTTCTTGATGTTGAAAAATGAGATCTGATTGTTTTTTGTGATTTCGAGAATATATCGATATATAATCTGAGAAAACTCAAAAAACAAAAGTTATAGGCAATTTAACAATCTTTCCGAATCATTAAAAATCATCAAAATCCAACATGTAATGAATTTACTACGAATTTTATAAGATAACAGATTTGTATGGACAAAATCATAAGAAAACTTATTTTAATTCGGAATAGAACCACCGCCTCCACCGCTTAGCTCCTCTATTAAAGCAGCTCCAGATCCATAATAACCCCCATGCGTATGAATTGATTGTCCCCCATAATCAAAAAATATATGCCCTCCTTCTAGCGCCAATTGTTAACGGAAGAATTTGGTGATAACAGATTTCGGAGGTTGCTGGAATAACAAAATTATGAAAAAGGGGGATTTGGGATTTTGGATGTTTGGGGCTTGACTTGAGAGGTGTCTCGACTTGTTAGATGTGTCGGATCCTTTTCCAAGATGTCTGCGTACCTTATATTTATAAGGATCAAGCCAACGCAGTTATGTGAAATTGATTTGTGTCTATCCCTTAGAGACTCCTGATTTGAAGAATATCGTTTGAAGATATTTTCCGTTATTGATTGATTAGTATTGATTTTTTTCCTCATTTCAGAGAGAGGAAATAATTAACTTGGTGGTTAAGTTAATTATTATTAGATTTATATTTGGAAATTTGGGAGATATTAGAGGCAATCGAAAATATGGCGTAACAAGTGTGTTTAACTATAGAAACATAGGATAAAGCTATCATTGATTTCTCTAGATTAGCAGGACTTGAATAGAAATTTGCACCGATTATTTTAAAGAAAAATCACACATAAAAAACACACTCTTGTCAAATTGTCAAGTTTAACGAGAGTTTCAGTCAGGTATAGGGATAGCTGACAACCTAATAAAATAAAGCATTCAAGTCACCGTGCCATATCCAAAGCATTCAAGTGTCTTATACTCTTGTTACTCTGTGTTTGTGTTTTCCTACTTGGTTACTCTTGTTCTGCAAATAAAAGTTGATAATCTAATTCTGGTGGTCGTCCCCCAAAATCCAGGGCAATTATTCAGCTGAGTACTTCAAATGAGATATGGGTGCATGTGTTATAAAATTGGTAAAAGTAGACGACGAGGGTGGAAATAATACATAAAAATGTACAAAAATGAACATATAATTTTTTATGCATACTTGAAAAATTCATTGTATACGTAAAACAAAAATTAATATCATAAATTATAATAAACTATATTATAATGGCAAGTGCTCATATGACAACCCTTATACATGAGATCTAATCTCATCCATTCAATTTAATTTAATCTAATGGTCTATTAGGGTCACCCCACACTAATAACCTACACCCCACACACACTAACCCCACCTCTCGATGACGTCAATATATATTTTTTAAAAAAATAATTTTTGGGGAAAACTTTTTTTTTTTCAAAAAAAAAAATTGGGAAAAAAATTTGTGGGAAAAAAATTTGAGGTCATGCTGACGTCATACTGGTGATTTTTTTACAAAATATGGTAATTTTTGTTGAATTCTGGATATTATTTACGAAATCTGGTGAATTGTTTTTCCTCGTGATTATCAAAAAATCACCAGATTTCGCAAAAATTACCAAAATTCAACAAAAATCATCATATTTTGTAAAAAATCACCAATATGACGTCAGCATGACTTCAAAATTTTTTCCCCAGATTTTTTTTCATAACAAAATTATATTTATGACAACATCATAACGTAGGTTCTCATAGTTCTCATCATAATAAGAGGGTTTTCAATGGAGTAAGACTCATATTATAATAACCAAAATATTAAAAATTTGGTCGGTTGATCGGTACATCAATGTTGTTTTTACTTTATTATCTTTATTTACATAATTATCCTTACTTTTTAGGTTAAATATATAACTTTTTCTATTTTTTTTAAAAACTAAGTAATTTTCTTTTTCAGGTAAAATACATTATCTTTTATATTTTATCTAACTAAAATTCTCTTTCTATTGAAATACTATTGGGAAATTTATAACCTTTTCTATTTTTTAATAATAAAGTAATTTTCTTTTTTAGATAAAACACATTATCGTTTAGGGGTGTACACGGTTCGGGTTGGAAAAATTTTATGATCCAACCTAATTTAATCGGCTCGAAAAATTTTCAATCCAATCCATTAAAATTAAATTCATAATCTAATCCAATCCAATCAGTTTGGTTCGGTTTGGACGGGTTATGAATAAATATAAAAAAAAATTGCATAAAATATTACATAAAGCATTGAAAAGCAGTAAAATATTATCGTCATCCCTCTCAAATAGGTGTTCATCAATTAAGTACCGATCAACGTCATTCTTCTTTTTAGTAATTTCCATTTTTTGTTGTTGCATGTAATTTTCCAGTAACCTCCTTTTATTTGTTTCATTTCCAACACTTGGTGGTATGCTGCTTTGATGAGTCCGTCGAATAAACAATGTCAGTAGTGCTGGTAAACTGTTGTTGAGTATTGAATACTGTAAAAGAATACAGAGGGGGGGTGAATGGATTCTTGAACTTTTCTTGTTCTTGAGTCTATGTAGCAAGATAGGTGTTTGTGTGTGCAAGGATATGAGTGCGGATAAAACCAACACAAGACATGATATCACTTTAATCTAATATTGTATTAGATAAAGGTTGCTACAATCTGTGAATACAAATGATAGTATTCTCAGCTTCGTTTTTCTCAGAGAGATATGACTTACAATATATGAAAAACTTGACTCTCCTCAAAGTTAACAACTAAGGAAGTGAGGCTGTATCCTTATAGAACATGGATACAACCTACTTACTGCAAATAAGGTAGCTTAACAAATTACTTTCTAGTCTGTCTATCCTTTTTGAGTAAGTGTTCATACGGTTATAGATTTGACTTTGCAAAGCCTGTTCAGATCCACTTCTTTAGCCCTTTGTCTCTTCTATATCTCTCCAAGCTTCCTTGTAGGCTTTCCAGAGCACATTACAGATTGTGGTCCATAAAGTGCATTGGCTTGTTGCAGGCTTCTGACTTGTACAATTTCTTCAGTATTTTGTCTCCAAGAATGTATTCGATAAGTGACTAAGTAAGTGGTTCGAGAACTAGGATTGACTTGATCGATAACTCTGAGTTCTCGAATACTATTATATGACATATTGAGCCACTTCTCGAATAGTTCTTTTCTTTGGAAATCCTTGAGTTGTCGAATAGAGCATTTTGACATGTCGAATCCCTGAGATATCGAATAGCTTTCTGAGTCCTTGAGATATCGAATGGAACTTTGACTTGTTGACTCTTTGAGAACTCGAATACCACTTTGACTTGTTAACTTCTTGAGTTCTCAAATAGAGCAGTAGACATATCGAATCTCTGAGATATCAAATGAGATATCGAACAGTGTATTCAGAGATATCGAATAGTGTCTTGAGATATCGAATCCCTGACTTCTCGAATGCTGGACTTCTCGAATAGACAAAACTACTTCTCGAATTGGTACTTAGGCAAATTCTTCATTTCTTCAAATCCCAACTATGATTTATTTGACAGTCTTCATCTCTTTGCTTGAGGCATGAACCTTGGAACTTCTTTCAAGCATTATTCTTGACTCAATAAGTACAGTTACATAGCTAGAATTTGATGCCTACTTCAAGTACAGAACAAGTAGAAACTCTACAACTAGAGGTTCCCTCAGTTAAGAGGTCATGTAGGTAATGCAAAGCATTACAAACAATTAGGCTTGTTATTAGAGTTAAACAAGCATGTCTCTGTGACTAACAATCTCCCCCAAATTGTGAGTAAGACCCTTAGTCACAATTTCATGTCTGATAACAAGCCTAACATACATAAAGATAAAACTTGAAAAAGTACAGGTATGTAGATTGATTGAAGAAGATACATAAAAGTTTTCTTACAAGTTATGAGGAACAACTAGCCATATCCTTTTGGATTCATCTATTGAGCTTTGGCTTGCAGATTCTCATTTTTCATTTTCTTTTCAGCTTCTTTAGCTTTCTTCTTTGCATTTTCTTCCATGGCAAGAATAATATCTTCCATTGCAGTGAGTTCTTCAATTAGAGGGGAGTCTGACAAATCCTTGAGTACTTCATTCACCTGTTTCTCAGAATAGGAACTGATGTAGTCCATTCTAATCTTTATATTTCTACCATATTTCTTGTACTCAATGATGTAAGGATTAAACTTGACTCTACATAGACCCATAGCCCTCAATTCATCAGCCTTAGCTTCCATTGCAGCAAACTTCTCCTCCCTTTTCTTTAGTAGCTCTTCACTTTTCCTTTTCATTTCTGCCTGGTGATCTCTCTTCATTTTAACAAAGTCAATTAACTTCAGCTTCCATACCCTTTCCACTCTGTCTTCAGAATCCAACATTGCAATTATTCTTTTTATGTCATATAGCCTGCCCCAGTGCTGACATGTTCGTTGTCTGAATTTCTTCTATCTTCCATCAGTATATTTAATTTCAAGAAAATCATCAACAATGGCAACATGATAGATTCTTTGAGCCCATAGGAAATGCAGTTGGTCTTCATCATAGTTTTCATCCAGAGGTGGTAGGTTTAGTCCTGGAATTATTGTCAGTGCGTTTTACTTGGACAACTTCACCCTTCTTGCAGCATGCTTGAATTTAGTCCTTTTTACATGGTTGCTAGGCAGAAACTTATGACCCTTGCTTGTAGACCATTGTAGTATTCCATTAGCAGTTTGCTTTCTGAAACATACACATGGTTTCTTGGCTTGAATCTCCTTCTCTTCTTGAGGTAGTAAAACATTTGCAAAGGCCATGGAATTTGACTTTTGTAGGTCACTACTAACATTATTCACCCTAGACTTAGAGTCTTGTGTTTTGGTGAGGTTACTGTCAGCAATGCCTATGGCTTGCTGTTTCACACTTGTCCTCTCATAGACTTTCCCTTGGTCATTACCATCTTTCTTCTCTTTATCATCCTTCTTCTTTTTCTTGTCTTTATCTCCCTTATCACTCCTGTGATGTCTTCTCCTCCCATCACTTTTATCCTCATCTTTATCATCCTTATTTCTCCTAGGCTTGGCAATTTCTGGAATTACACCAGTTGCAATAAAGGATCTGAGAATTTGCAGTGCCTCTAGTTCTTCAGCATTTCTGGTTCCACCCTTCTTCTGTAGTTGCTCAATGATTGCAATAATAAGTCTTTGATTTTGAGGTGTGAGATCATGAGGAATGACCAATTGCTTGATGTCTTCAATTTTGGTGCCAGATTGGTAGATGATTGCCCATGGCTTTTTGATTACTTCTGGCAGCCTTGAAGGTTGATCATTCCTTAAGTCATCATACAGACTTTTATTGTTTTCATTTGCATCCCTCTTCTCAATAAGCCTGATCAGTACATCTATCTCTGAATGTTTCAATGTTTGTAGAGTGTTGTAGGTTAGATGCCAGATACTGGATTTTGCCACCATCATCACCTCCTTGATCCATAAGCCATTGACTCTCCTAGGTATCACAGTGAAGTAATTGATCTGATCCCTCAGCCTCCTTAGATATATTTGAGTGTCATCAGCCTGTTCCCTTGAGACTTTCAGAAACTTCAAGAATGCATCATCATAGTAGACATTAGAGTTTACAACTTCTTGTAGCTTGGCCTCAGTAACCACCTTTACTTCTACAGGTTTGACACTTTCAACTTTAGTAGATGGAGAGTTATCAGATGGCATACTCCCTGCAACCACTGTGGTTGTGATGGATTGCTTCTTGCCACTTGAAGTGATGACATGCACAGTTGGTAGAGTGACAACTGGTAGAGTGGTTGGGGGCTCATCAACTTTTGATTTCCCTTTTCCTGGCACATGAGTTAGGGATTTAGATGCACTTTGGTGGCCACCCTCCTTTATCTTTATACTTTTCTCCTTAGGTTTCTCCCCATTTGTATTTGAATTCCTTGATGTCCTCTTCTCCCCCTTAGGCTTGTTGTCAGAAACAGAGGCTGTAGGAGTGACCTTAGGGTTCGAAGATTCTTCAGGTAGAGGGAGACCCATGTGCTTCATCATGGCAGCCAACATAGATTGTTGATGCAGAAGAACATCAGCTGTGGTGGTGGCTTGAGTGTTCAACTGCTTAGTAAGAGTCTCAACTTTCTATGTCAGATGAACATTGGATTGTGAGAGAGTAGATACCTCCTTTTCAAGTGCATCTACCTTGCTGAACAATTCAGTAGATTTGAAGCCAGACAGGGATTGTTCTTTAAGTCTCTGCACTTCAAACCTAGTCAAATCATGCACTGGGACGTCAGTAACCAGCTTGTCTCCATATAGATTTTTGAACATGGTACTCTGCATGGCATTGGCATCTGTGGTCTGATCAGATAGAGCTTGAAATTTATTCCCCAGACCTGTGACAGTGTCATGGAGTAGAGCTAAACCATTATCCATCTTGGTACAGGTAGACTTGCATGCGAGAATGTCCTTGAGTACAGTCTCTAATGAAGGGAATTTGGCATCAAACGCTCTCTTAATCTCATGCACCTCCTTGGTTGTGGTTGTACACACTTCATGAATTTCTATTTTGAGACCCTTTCCAAGGTAGTGTGCAGCCTTGAGAATGCCCTTGTAGCTGTCATTCACTGCTTCATACACATCACTAGGGGTGAAAGATTTGGCATTGGACCCTAGTGAAGTGATGTACTCTTCTCTGAGGTACTGGAGACTGTCTAAGAGAGGAATATCAAACTTTCCTTGTAGCCAGGCATCTACATTGCCATCTTTCTCAGAATCATCTATTATCTTTGCCTTTTGTAGCTCCACATCATCTCTGTGGCATAGGAGAATAGCTTCATAGTCAGGATTGGGCAGGTTTGCAGTGAGAAGGTTTTGAGCAATCTTTGTGAATTCAGGGATCTGATCCACAATTAAGCTTTGAAGTGCTTCAACCGTCAATTGTTGTGGAACAGACCCTGATCCTGAAGCACTGTCATGTTGCACAGGCTTCAGCCATTGTGACATAAAGTCAGAGCTAGAGCTAGGCAAGCTAGACTCCTCAGTTATAGATGCAACTTCTGCAACCGGATGGATTGACTCTACTACTTGTGTCTCCACAGAAGTGGGATGAGTTACACCAGCAGTTGACACAGGCACAGAGTCTCTAGTAAAAACTAGTGAATCCTCTGTGTTTGTGATGGTGTCATCAGGACATGCCCCAACATGCATTCCCTCACCATCTAAATGTGGGTCCTGGGTGGTGAGCACAGTGTCAAGCACCATGTCACTTGAATTCATTGGCTCACCAAGAGAAGAGAATTATTGGTGATCAATGCCTTGTTCTTCAATTTCTTGAAGTACAGGCTCCAAAGAAATATGAGTGGTAGATTCTGGAAGAGAAGTGTCTTGTAGATTGGATCTTGAAGTACAGGCTCTCCACTCAGTGTTGTGCCAGCCTTATCACTCCCATGTGCTGACTCTGTACAATTAGGTGCATTGGGGAGGATGCTTGATTCTATAGATGCACCCTGTTGAGAGGATACATCTAGTAAACTGTGTGCCCCTGATTTTACAACTTCATCCATTTGTGTGACTGAAGAGGTGGTCCTAGATTTCTTCCTTTTTGGCCTCTGTAAGGGTGACTCAGGTTCCTCACTACCTATACCTAATTCCACAGCCAATGCTGCTTCAGATAATATGTTCAAGGGTGCAGACATCACCTCCTTTCTCTTCTTTTTACTAACATCACTCTTTTGAGAGGATGGTGCAGTTGGCTCATTGTGTGGTAAAGTGTTTGGTTGAGAGGGTTGGTTAGCAAGCCTTGGGTTAGCATCTTGTACTACTTGCTTAGGCTGTGCTAACTGTGACTTTGAGTCAAATGTTGGCATGTTGTGGGGGTAAGTCCTAAATAGACTCTCCATATGGGGAGTTATTTTGAGTCTTACATCCACATCATTCCTAGTTTCCAAATTACCAAAAATAAGTTTGGTCATGGACCTAGGGTAGCCTATTCTACTGTTATCTACTCCAGGAAATTCAATCAATTTAGCATTTTTTAAGTTAAGTACATATTGAATAAAGCGAGGGAAGAAAATTTCAGTACCTCTCTTGGCTGTGTTCTTGCCAAGTCTCCCATAAAGCTCCTGTAGAATAATTTGACCAACATCTATCTTTCTCCCATAAGCCAAGGCATAGCCTATTTGCTGTGCAGGTGCACTAATCTGATCGAAGCTTTACTTCCTGGCTGTGAAGACTTGAAGAATGGTGGCAAACACATAACTCCACTCTTTCCGTAGATGCTTCCTGTTTAACTTCCCAAGATTGATCACATCTTAGTAGTTGATGAATTCAAAGAATTCTTCCAACTGTGCATTCGTGGCCAGTGTGTCATATGACTCTTGTTGTAATTCCAGTGCTTGATTCATGTATGCTGTAGTAATAGTAATATCCTGGCCTTGAATCTTGCAATAGACTATATAGGAGGTTATAGCATTCTCGAGGGCAATGACTTCCACGGTGGCAGTTCTCCAAAACTGTTCTAGGAGGTCCAGATACAGAGTTGGGTTGGCTGATAGTGCACTCTTGATGTATGATTCTGACATCCAACGGACAAAGCACTTGAAGTTTGCATTAGGTGCTTCCACATCGTTAGTTATTGCAATGAAATTGGTTTGAGTGGGTATGGTGAGTTGGGTGTTTGCCATTTGTATATAGAAGAAAAGAGAATGAAGGTTGAAGAAGAAATTAAGCTTTTGCAGTTAGGGTTTTCAGAGGTTTTGGGAGTTTAGATGGTTGAGAAATCGAATGAAGTGAATCGAATAGATGTAGAATTGTATAGGTATGAAGTACTAGACTTGTCGCTTAGACATATGTTTTGTATCGACAAGTCAGGTATTCGAGAAGTAGAAAACAACTATTCGATAAGTCAAGAAAGGCTTATTCGATAACTCAAGCATGTTGTAACTCACAGCTGGCAGTTATCTAACTTAGAATAAATTCTAAATTAGGTTAGACATGTTTTTATGAGTAATTCTGAATTTTGAATAAAAATCCAAAATCGGTTAAAATTCAGCGAGAAATCAGCCTTTTCAAATGATTCGATAACTCAAACATGCTATTCGAGAACTCTGTCAATAGAGAACTTAAATACATTATTCGAGAACTCACTCATGTCTCTGTTCGAGTTCTCTAAAAGGCACTATTCGAGAACTCAAGAGTGTCCTGAATAGGCTTGTTAGAGAAGTCGACCACTAACAATGAAATGAATCATTTGAGAAGTCTGACTTATCGAACTGTTCTTTTTACTCATAGAAACTCAATTTTCATTATCTTTTAAAATTTACAAGTCATATTCAATGAAGAATATTCTAGCAAATTAAACAGTGATTTTCTCAAAATTTCATAGAAATTTCAAGTTGACAAAATATGATTTTTCAACATATGCAGCAGATTTGAAATATTTATAAATCATATTTCAGCCAACACTTATTTCAAAAATATTTGCCATTTAAATAAAGTAAGTGTTTACTGCTGCAACAACTCAGTTGATATATTCACTTAGCCAGAATCTGAAGAATTCAGCATTCCAATATCACTAACCAACCTTGCGAAGGTGGCTTCATCTAATGGCTTAGTGAATATGTCAGCTAGTTGTTTATCTGTAGGGACATAGTGCAACTCAATGGTTCCATTAGTTGCATGCTCTATAATGAAATGATGTCTGATGTCAATGTGCTTTGTTCTAGAATGATTGACAGGATTGGCAACTATAGAGATTGCACTTGTGTTGTCACACATGATTGGAATTCTTTCCAACACAAGTCCATAATCTCTAAGTTGATTTCTAATCCAAAGCACTTGAGCACAGCAACTTCCAGCAGCTATGTATTCAACCTCAGCTGTAGAAGTTAACACAGATTGTTGTTTCTTGCTATACCAAGAGACTAACCTTTGTCCAAGAAACTGGCAGCTACTTGAGGTGTTTTTCCTATCCACTCTGCATCCAGCATAATCAGCATCAGAATAACCAACCAGATTGAACCCTGTGTCCTTAGGATACCATAGACCCAAGTTTGGAGTGCCCTTTAGATATCTAAAGATCCTTTTTATAGCAATCAAATGTGATTCTTTTGGATTTGATTGAAACCTTGCACACAAGCATGTAACAAACACGATGTCTGGCCTACTTGCAGTGAGATAGAGTAGAGAACCAACCATGCCTCTGTAGACTGAAATATCTACTTTCTTGCCTTTATCATCTTCATCTAATTTAGTGGCAGTGACCATGGGTGTCTTTGCAGGTGAGCAGTCTTCCAAGTCATTCTTCAATAAATCCTTGATGTACTTGGTTTGACTGATAAAGATACCATCCTTCATTTGACTAACTTGCAACCCAAGAAAGAATGTCAACTCTCCCATCATACTCATCTCATATCTGCTCTGCATGAGCTTAGAGAACTTTTCACACAGCTTCTCATTAGTAGAACCAAATATGATATCATCCACATAGATCTGAACTAAGATAATATCATCACCATGTTTCTTGTAAAATAGTGTTTTGTCCAATGTGCCTCTAGTGAATTCATTTTCAAGAAGAAATTGTGATAGAGTATCATACCATGCCCTTGGAGCCTGCTTAAGTCCATACAATGCCTTAAGCAGTGTGTAGACAAATTCTGGGAAGTGTGGATCCTCAAAGCCAGGTGGTTGTTGCACATAAACTTCTTCTTCCAACTTTCCATTCAGAAATGCACTCTTGACATCCATTTGATAAACTTTAAAGTTTGAATGAGCAGCAAATACCAGGAATATTCTGATGGCTTCCAATCTAGCAACAGGGGCAAATGTCTCATCATAATCATTGCCTTCCTGTTGAGAGTATCCTTTTGCAACCAACCTTGCTTTGTTTCTTACTATTACACCATCTTCATCCATCTTATTCTTCAGAACCCATTTTGTTCCAACAATGGTTATATTCTTAGGTGCAGGCACAAGTTCCCATACTTTGTTCCTTTCAAATTGATTCAGCTCCTCTTGCATGGCAATAATCCAATATGGATCCAACAGTTCATCATCAAGTTTCTTAGGCTCAACTTGAGATAGAAAACAACCATAGAGGCACTCATTCTGAGTTGCTCTCCTAGTCCTTACTCCTGCATTAGGATCTCCAATAATTTGCTCTGTAGTGTGTGATCTATCCCATTTCCTTGAATGCTCGGTCTGATTTCTCATTCTTGATGTTGCTTCATCATCCAAGTCTTGATTATTCTCATTTCCTCCCCCTGTGATGTTGCCACTATTCATAGGTGTGTCTTGGATGCTTGTTTCTCCACTATTGATTGGTACAAATTCTTCTCTTGTATCATCATTCACTTGAGTTTGTTGAACTTGAGTTTCAACTTCAGTTCCATTCTCTTCATCAGAATCATCTAGATTATCAAACTTTAATGGATCTTTATCTTCATCATTGGCTTCTTCTAATCCAGGTAGTTTGCTGTCATCAAATGTCACATCTGTGCTTTCCATAATTTTCTTTTGACTGATGACATAAACTTTGTATGCAATTCTTTCCATAGAGTAGCCAAGAAAAATTCCTTCAAATGCTTTTGCCTTGAATTTTCCAACATATTCTGAATTATCCTTCAATACATAGCATTTGCTTCCAAAAGTATGAACATACTTTAGAGTAGGCTTCTTTCCAGTCATCAAATTGTAAGGTGTCTTTCCAGTGTTTTTGTTGATGAGGGTTCTGTTCTGGATATAGCATGCAATGCTCACAGCCTCAGCCCAAAAACATGTAGGCATCTTTGCATCAAGTAACATTGTTCTAGCAGCCTCAATCAGACTTCTATTCTTTCTCTCAACAACTCCATTTTGTTGTGCAGTCCTTGGAGTTGAGAATTGCTGAGAAATTTCATTCTCTTTGCAGAATGCTTCGAGTATGGCATTTCTGAACTCTGTTCCATTATCACTTCTTAATGCAATCACACTTGCATTGTTGGCCTTTGCTTCCTTGTCAATTCTCTTTATGTGCTCAATGATTACTTGTGGAGCCTCATCTTTTGATGACAAAAATTCCACCCATGTATACCTTGTAAAGTCATCAACCATCACCAAGGCATACTTCTTCCTTCCTAGTGACATAATATTGACAGGTCCAAACAAGTCCATATGAATGAGTTGTAGGGGCTTGGTTATTGATGTCACTGTCTTTGACTTGTGGCTTGACCTTTTCATTTTTCCTCTTTGACAGGCCTCACACACTCCTTCCTGACAGAATTCAAGTGTGGGCATGCCTCTCACTAACTCTCTTTTGACTAGAGAATTAATGGCTTTGAGGTTCAGGTGTGATAATTTCTTGTACCACAGCCAACAATCTTCATTTGATGCTTTTGAGTAGAAGCAACAAATTTTGTCCTTGTTTGTAGAGTCCATATTGGCTACAAACAGGCTTCCTTTCCTTACTCTAGATAGAGCAAAGTCACCAATCTTCTTATGGGTGATCAAACATTCATCTTTGTCAAAACCCACCTTGAATCCCCTATCAGTAAACTGACCAACACTTAGCAGATTATGCTTGAGTCCCTTGACCAGTGCTACATCTTCAATGATGACATTTCCAACTTTCAACTTGCCATATCCCAATGTGTTACCCATGCTGTCATCTCCAAAAGCAACCATTGGGCAAGCCTTCTCCTCATACTGTGATAGCAGGGCCATATCACCAGTCATATGATTTGAGCATCCACAGTCCAAAATCCACATGACCTCCTTTTCACTTTCTTTGCCCTGCAAACACAAAGGTATTACTTTTCCTTTGGTACCTAAACAAGTTTGGGTCCATGTGACTTAGAAACAGTTTTATCATAAACAACATGCTTATCAACTTTCTTGGTGTTGGTCTTCTTGTCACTGTTAGAAGTCTTAGAGCCTGAGGCCTCAGACTTAGGTGACAAAGGTACCTTCCTAGTTTTAGGAGGACTTGAAGACTTTGACCTTGTGTAGTGTGTGTGAGAATTGTGACTGATACAACCATCAATGAATTGCCTTCTTAAATTAAAACAACTAGTTATAACATTCATGTTGCATGGCATACAGTCAAATTTATCACAGAATGGAGCATCTCTATGTCTTAGAGGCACAGAACAATCATAGAAAGGTTTGAGCACACTACCAACAGGTTTCTTGCATGCATGAGTTAGATGATTGGTACTGAAACAGTTCTGACAAGTTTTCCTAGGGGCATTAGGCATATAAGCATAGTTATTATCTTTGTTAATCCCTAACTTGCCATTTCTGTTCTGTTTCTTCTTAGTCACTTTCTTCTCAGATTTACTCTTCCCAGCTGAAACAAACTTAACAAACTTCTTAGGTCTTGACCTATTACCTACTGGCTCCTTGGCTTTTGACTTGACACTCTCACTCTTAGAGGATGCTTGTTGTTCACTGGATTGTGCCTCATCTTCATCATTTAACATTTGCTTGATGAGTAAGGCATCCTCATCAATTTCAAATGTTGATTCTTTAAAAATGGGAGTCTCAGTCTTTTTCAAGATGTGAGGAACTTCCTCTTGAACAGCAGTGTCATCTTCAATGACAGCATAGCCTTTTCTCTGGTTAAGAGTGCCGTAGTCAAGTCCAATAGCAGTCTTGGGTTTAGCTTGAATTTTCTCACAGTAGGATTGCACTAGACTAGATGATTTCTTAAACGTTTTCAGTTTGAATTCATTTTTAGCTAATTCATCCCTAAGAGCCTTTTCCACTTGACTAGCACATAAAACCTTATTCTGCAGATATTCAACTTCTTTCTTAAGGTTTTCTACTTGCATAGCAGTTAGCTCAAGTTCCTCATTTCTTTTGATTAATATTTCATTTTTAGCAGACAGTTTAGCAATTTCCTCATTAGCAGCAGTCATACTAGTATGAATATTAAACATTTCAACAGATAGTTGTTCAATCATGCATTTATACTCAGAAACAGACATGTCTATAGTAGTGAGAGATGGTACCTGAGAGTCTGATGAAGATGTGTCATCCTTGGAATTGGCCATCAAGGCATAGTTACAAAATTCCTGCTCTTCTCCATCACTGTCAGATTCATCCCAACACTTCCCTTCAACTATGGCGTTACCTTGTGTCTACTTTTTCAGAAGGGCCACATACTTTGCTTCGAGCTCAAGATACTCTCTATCCTTCTTTTTAGGCTTCTTGCATTCACTGACAAAATGCCCTAGGTCATTGCATCTATAACACCTTACAGATGACCTATCCACATGGCTGGTTTTGAACTTATTCTTTTTTGGTTTCACAGGTGCCTTGCTCTTGTTGAATGAATGGTTTTGGGTTTTAGGTTTGAAGGGTTGATTCCTCTTAAATCTGATGTTTGGAAATTTTCTGGCCATGAAGGCATATGAAGTATTTTCCATCCCATCTAGTTCTTCAAGAGTGTAAAACTCTCTTCCTCCTTCTCCTCAACAGGTTCACTTACCTCAGCTTCAGTTTCTTCATCTTCTACTACCTCCTCCATCCTTAATTGGCTTGTAGATGCTTCTAGGTCTTGAATAGATTTGTTGACAATCAAGGCACATGATGTGTTTATCATTCTGCCTTGGTTGGCTTGGATAGCCCTTTTCTGAAGCAACTCAAGCTCATGAGTTTTTAAAACCCCATAGAGCACATCATACGTAACTTTGTTCAAATCTCTTTCCCTCAGAGAAATGACCCTTTTCTCTAGATGATTTGGTGAAGATAGCAGAAACTTCATGTTCAACTCTTTGGTGCTATAAACCTTGCCATTCATTAACAACTCAGTAACTAGCTTGTGAAATCTCTCAAACATCTCAGTGATGCTTTCCTTGGGCTGTGCCATGAAAGCTTCATACTGTGTGACCAGTATCTGTTTCTTGTTTTCTCCGGCCTCCTCAGTTCCTTCACATAACACCTCAATGTGATCCCACATTTCTTTGGCAGTGACACATGATGCAATGTTTGCAAACATTGACATGTCCATGGAATCTATAATCAGCAACATGAGATGACTGTCAAGGGCAACCTTCTCCTTTTCTGAGTCTGTCCATTTGGATGGTTCCTTGGCCACATAAGATCTTGGAATTGTTGTGGTTCCAACAGTCTTTTCAGGAATCTCCTGTTGGGGAACAAAGGGACCATTCTTGAGAATCTCAGGATATAAAGGATGAGAGGCTTTGATGAACAACATCATTTTTATCTTCCAGAGGTTGTAATTCTCTTTGTCAAACTTAGGGACTTTCACCGTTCCTGCAGTCTTTGGTGTATTCGAACTCATGATCGTTTTTCTGTTTTTGGATAAACAGCCCGCTCTGATACCACTTGTTGAGTATTGAATACAGTAAAAGAATACAGAGGGGGGGGGGGTGAATGGATTCTTGAACTTTTCTTGTTCTTGAGTCTATGTAGCAAGATAGGTGTTTGTGTGTGCAAGGATATGAGTGCGGATAAAAACAACACAAGACACGATATCACTTTAATCTAATATTGTATTAGATAAAGGTTGCTACAATCTGTGAATACAAATGATAGTATTCTCAGCTTCATTTTTCTCAGAGAGATATGACTTACAATATATGAAAAACTTGACTCTCCTCAAAGTTAACAACTAAGGAAGTGAGGCTGTATCCTTATAGAACATGGATACAACCTACTTACTGCAAATAAGGTAGCTCAACAAATTACTTTCTAGTCTGTCTATCCTTTTTGAGTAAGTGTCCAAACGGTTATAGATTTGACTTTGCAAAGCCTGTTCAGATCCACTTCTTTAGCCCTTTGTCTCTTCTATATCTCTCCAAGTTTCCTTGTAGGCTTTCCAGAGCACATTACAGATTGTGGTCCATAAAGTGCATTGGCTTATTGCAGGCTTCTAACTTGTACAATTTCTTCAGTATTTTGTCTCCAAGAATGTATTCGATAAGTGACTAAGTAAGTGGTTCGAGAACTAGGATTGACTTGATCGATAACTCTGAGTTCTCGAATACTGTTATATGACATATTGAGTCACTTCTCGAATAGTTCTTTTCTATGGAAATCCTTGAGTTGTCGAATAGAGCATTTTGACATGTCGAATCCCTGAGATATCGAATAGCTTTCTGAGTCCTTGAGATATCGAATGGAACTTTGACTTGTTGACTCTTTGAGAACTCGAATACCACTTTGACTTGTTGACTTCTTGAGTTCTCGAATAGAGCAGTAGACATATCGAATCTCTGAGATATCAAATGAGATATCGAACAGTGTATTCAGAGATATCGAATATTGTCTTGAGATATCGAATCCCTGACTTCTCGAATGCTGGACTTCTCGAATAGACAAAACTACTTCTCGAATTGGTACTTAGGCAAATTCTTCATTTCTTCAAATCCCAACTGTGATTTATTTGACAGTCTTCATCTCTTTGCTTGAGGCATGAACCTTGGAACTTCTTTCAAGCATTATTCTTGACTCAATAAGTACAGTTACACAGCTAGAATCTGATGCCTACTTCAAGTACAGAACAAGTAGAAACTCTAAGACTAGAGGTTCCCTCAGTTAAGAGGTCATGTAGGTAATGCAAAGCATTACAAACAATTAGGCTTGTTATTAGAGTTAAACAAGCATGTCTCTGTGACTAACAACTGTGTAACTGTGTAACCCGGCCTATACGAGCTCAGTAACTGTGTAATAAAACATTTGTAAGCCTCTATCTGAACTGAAATAAACATTAGCAAGTCCTAACAGAAAGAAACGGATGCAATAGATTGAAGTATTGAACATACAGTACATTCAAATTTGTATTTTAATTGAAGGGTTAATGTAAATGGGCCAATGTAATGAATCATGGATATAAAAAATATTTTATTAAATTAATTTATTTTTTAATCGAATTGGGTTGGTTCGGGTAAAAAAAATTAAAACCCGTACCCAACCCATTTAAATCGGGTTAACATTTTTTCAATCCAATTATATACCAGTTTAAAAAAAATCAGTTTGGATTGGATGAAATAGTGTCGCTTTGGATCGAATTGGTCGGTTTTATCAACCCGTGTACACCCCTATTATCGTTTATATTTTATCTAATAATAACTAAAATTTCTCCTTTTTTGAAAGCACTATATTTGGAGATTGTATTTAATAAAATAATAATATTATATTATAATTAATATTAACTAACCAATTACCTTTTGAGTTAAAATACATTATATTTTTTCTATTTTCCCTAATTAAAATGTCTTTTTTTCAATTATATCATGGGCAGTTCTTTTACTATATTAGAATAACCGAAATATTAAAAGTTTGGTCGATTGGTTGGCACGGTACACGTTGCTTTTACTTAATTACCCTTACTTTTTTAGGTAAAACATATAACTTTTTCTATTTTTTTAATAACTAAGTAATTTTATTTTTCAGGTGAAACATATCATCTTATATATAACTAAAATTTCTACTCTTCTCGAAACACAATTGGGAAATTTAATTTAATAAAATAATTATATTATATTATAATTACTATTAATTAACTAATTACCTTTTCAGCTGAAATATATTACCTTATCTATTTTCTCTTAACTAAAATATCTTTTTTTCCAATTATATCATGAGCGTTTCTATTTAATAAATAAAATATTAATATTATAATTACTAATAATTAACCGATTACTTTTTTCAGCTAAAATGTATTATTATTTTTTTATATATTTTCTTACTAAAGTTCCTTCTTTTCCATAAATATCATGGGCAACTTTTATATTACTATCATTAAATCATATCATTTAAAATTTTAAACTTACAAAATTATGTCTTAAATAAGAATTCAATTCAAATTAAGGATAAAATCATATAATATTAAAAAAAATCGTGAGATTTTAAGCTAGTAAATATTTAAAAAGTAAGCAAATTATATTTCTATTTACAAATAAAATTAAATGCACTATGTGTACCTTAACTATCAACTTATTGCACTTTGTGTACCTAAACTATCAATTAAACATTTTGTATTAAACATTTTGTGTACTCAAACTATGCAGATTGATGCATTCTGTGTACAAACGTTAAATTTAAACTAACAGCCGTTAGTTTGCTTTTGTTTATTTTTTTTGCCAAAGCTTTTGTTTATTAATTTAGCTAGGTACTTGTTGGATTCTTTTTGATGTCAGTTCTATTCCCTCCATAAATATTGAATTGAACATGTAAAATCTTATATATACAATATCAATTTTTTTAAATAATAATTTGATATGTAAATTAATAACATAAAAAATTTAATATAATTATGAATATTAAAAAAGGAACCGTGCATTGTACTTATATATAATATATAAGCGTAAAGGGGATCTTATCCATGATTTTGGTCACTGCACTACCAAAATAATCTCAACCGTCGAATCTAATATTTTTAAAAATAGACGATCAAGATTATACTCCCTCCGTCCCACTTGATTCTTTCTTAAAATTTGAAATAGGAGTGTCCGGCACGCATTTTAAGTTGTATTTAAGGATAGTTCCATAACTTATTTTTAATTTTTTTTTTGTATAAAAATTTAATAAACTTTTAAGAATAAGTTACGGAACTATCCTTAAAATGCGCGCCGGACACCCCTATTTCAAATGTTAAGATTTAAGAATAAGTGGGAGGGAGGGAGTATCGTATTAAAAAGAAAATTATAATCTAAAAAGGATATAATTAAGAAAGGTTGTATTAAAATTGAATTAAAAAAAATTATAATATGAAAAGGATAAAATTAAAAAACGATAAAATTGAATTTTATTTATTTTTTTATTAATATTAAAGAAAAGTTCATATTTACTATTACACTATTAATGGTTCTTATTTATTTTGTCGTACTGAAAATCAGACTACCGGCTACCAATTTTGGACAAAATCACTCTTACACTTATTATTAAAACCGTATTTGATTGTTAGTAGAACTAGCTTAAATAATAAAAAGGGCATTTTAATAATCAAAACGATAAGTAGATTTCATAAATCGAATAGAATTTTCAGCGTAAAAAATGTCAATTTCTTCTCTCTTTTGTTTCCACGTAGTTTTAATTGGAGAATAATTGTTAATCCATGACTAAATTAAAGATTATTTTATTAATTTCGTGTGGGCTGTAAAGTCGTCCAAATCAAATTTTAAGAATTCAAGATAGAGCATAATATTAAATTGAATGTGTAAAATCTTATATTATATCAATTTTTAATAACAATTTGATATGTAAATTAGTAATATATAAATATTAAAATAATTAACATTATTATAAATAATAAAAATGGAACAATGTGTTGCACGGGTTACAAACTAGTTTTAATAATAAATGATCAGAATACAATAATACCCCATGGATTGGAGCTAACGGTGTTAGAAGAATTTAACGGTTGTACATATAATTCACCAATCTGCATAGTTTGAGTACACAAAATGTTTAATTAATAATTTAGGTATACAAAGTGCAACAAATCGATAGTTCGGGTACACAGAGTGCATTTAACTCTTACAAATAACCACATTCTAAATGGGTAAAAGGACATTTTCACCACTGTACTATTTTCGGAATTGCAATTGCACTACTGTACTACAAACGGACTACTGTACTTTAACGTTTTTAACAAGTTCACCACTCCCGTCAGTCAAATGCCACAAAACCAAGGGTTAAAATGTTAAAAACGTTAAAGTACAGTAGTGAACTTGTTAAAAATGTTAAAGTACAGTAGTCCGTTTGTAGTTCAGTAGTGCAATTGCAATTCTAGAAATAGTACAGTGGTGAAAATGTCATTTTACCCGAATATAAAACGATCCGATCCTTTTGTTTTTTGAAGCTCAAATAATCTTTACACTCGATACTTGACAGGCCCAAGCCCAATGGTGAATCCAAAAATAAAGACCCAACGTGGCCATTCGACCCGAAACCAAACCCAGAAATATTACATCCATTATTCACCGTCCGGATCTCCGGCGACCCAATTATCCTTTCGCCGCCGTCAAGT
This sequence comes from Kitagawia praeruptora, assembly GCA_037693485.1. Lineage (NCBI taxonomy): Eukaryota > Viridiplantae > Streptophyta > Magnoliopsida > Apiales > Apiaceae > Kitagawia > Kitagawia praeruptora. Next base: position 126,270,000 of record CM075350.1, read on the forward strand.
AGCCAAGGGCATTAACGCCGTCAATTAGAATGACGGCGCTTCCGTTGATGAAACTTATAAGGCTTAAAGGAGTTCCAATACTACACCAACTACATTTAGAAGAGCGTTTGCTTCGCACTTCCCCTCACAATTGGTGTATTATTAATGACGGCACTAATCTCCCCTCCATTGTTATGGGCATTTCCGGGTACTTTTCTTTCCTCACTCTACGTGTTGAATCTCGATAAATGAATAATCTCGATAAATGAATAATCACGAAATCGATAAATTTTAGTTATGTATCGATATTTAATGTATGGAATATTCATTAATGTGTCTGTATTTATTTTTTGTTAATTGAAAATTAAGTGAAGTATAGACTTGTTGGAATTAAGTTTGTATTAATTGTTATATGATTATTCTAGGAAACCTGCGGAACTTGTTGAAATTAATTCTGTTTTAAGAGATAAAGTTCCAGTGATCAGAAGATTTAGTGGTGGAGGTACTGTTATAGTTGATCCTGGTACGATATTCGTCACATTTATATGCAATAAGGATGATGTTCCGGAAGTTCAACCGTATCCTCGACCTATTATGTCTTGGAGTAGCTTGTTGTACAGTAAAGTATTTGAGGGCGTTGGTGATTTTGTGCTCCGTGAGAACGGTATGTACATTTCACTCTATATTGCTTGTAATGAAATACGAAGTTTGTTTATAGTTTTCCGACAACTCACAAACTACGTTTTAGGTGATAATTAGAATGGATTTATATTTGTTGTTGTTATTGATTGATTACAATCAGCGGTTTATGACCCCCTTCATTTTCTTATCATGCGATGTAATTCTCTCAGTGACTTAAGTTACTCAATATTTTTATTGTGTTATGTAGATTATGCTTTTGGCAACCGCAAGTTTGGTGGGAATGCTCAATCTATCACCAAAAATCGTTGGATCCATCATACATCGTTTTTGTGGGACTATGAGATCAAGAACATGGCTTATCTCAAGCATCCGAAACGGGTTCCTGAATATAGACAAGTATGTTAGCAATGACTTAGCTTTTACTATCTGGTAGACTAATTACATTTCACACCTTCAGTATCTAAATGGTTCCATCACTCGTTATGTATGGAGATGTCATTATATCTCTAAACAAATGTAACATAGTGCACATGTAACGGATGGATATTTATATAGTCATTATATTTCTAGACAAATGTAATATAGTGCACATATATAACGGATGGATATGCATATTCATTTTAAGTTCATTGGACTTGCAGAATGTGTTTTATTTCACTTAAAAATTAAGTGCCATATAGTTGACATACTTTGGGTACGAACCCTGAGGGCATATATTCCTAACAGAACGAGTCCAATATCACTAAAATTTACGTCAGGCTTTTGAGGGCATAAGATCTTGTTATAGTATGTTCCATATTATCAATGCATCCCTGCCCCTCGGCTATGAACAAATTATCAACTTCCATGGGCATATTAATGATTGTGCCTGTCAAAAGTTCCCACTTTATATTGGTAATATGATTACTATCTACCATAATAATCAATGGGTTAAATATCAAATTGATCACTAAATAACTTGACATATCTCATATTGCACACTGATAAATTCGGGATCTCATTTAAAACACTTTTAAAGACGTAAATATCAAATAGATACATTCAAAATGTACTCGGAAAGTAAAAGTAATTTTTCATCGAGTTCTACCCATTTTTCTTAAATGCTACTTAACCAAATAAAATATTATGAATTCTAGTATTTTTGCTAATATATTTAAATTTTAAGAAATTTATTTACTATTTAATTTTAATTAAATCAAAGAAAATGACCATAAAATTGAAAATAAATAGTAAATAAATTTCTTAAAATCTAAATATATTTTCAAAAATACTAGAATTATTAACCTTTCATTTGGTTATGGTAGCATTCAAGAAAAATGTGTAGAACTCAATGAAAAATTATTTTTAGTTCCCGAATACGTTTTAAAAGTATCCGCTTGATATTTATGTCTTTAAAAGTGTTTTAAATGAGACCCCGAATTTATCAGTGTGCAATCTGAGATATTTCAAGATATTCAGTGACCAGTTTGATATTTAACCCAATAATCAATTCATCCATACTGAGTACTGTCTTCCTTTGAGAATCCACCTAACTATTTCAAATGGATGCAAACCTATGGTCTCATAAGGGCATATGCCGGTCACTTGTATTTGTGTAGGCTTTTTTATTACAGAGATGCTATTTGTAGTTGCAGTGAACATTACATGCTATCTATAGTTCTACAATGAACATTACCTTGAAAGTTTTCTGTAAGTGAGTATACTTTAATTTATGTTCAGGCCAGGAATCATTCGGATTTTATATGTCGCATGAAAGAATATATGCCAAGGACAAATTTTATCTCAAGAACTGTTGATGCACTTGAAGGCGAGTTTTCTGTTAAAACCATAGACTTGGAAGCAGTCGAGTCTTCTCCCGATACGAAGTTTGTTCATTCCTCAAAAGTACTAACAGAGCGGGAACTGGAGGAAGCTGCTTTAGGAGACAACCTACTTTTTGTTAGTTAGCTTTGTAGAGTTGGGTAGCTAAGCCAGAGATAGAGACAGAAAGAGAAAGGCATTGGATATTGATTTCTTTGTTTCACAATACATACAAGGTAATTATTTCAGTCTGATCTGAATGATTTGAAAATTGAAACTAATATCCACTGTGATTAAACTACATATTTTGTGTAGCTGATGTTGATCTATTGACACAATTGTTGTTATTTTTATATACAATACTCATTGGATTTTTGTTTTTTAAAAATTTCCGGAGAATTCTTTCGTGCGAGAGTTGTGTGGATATAATGCTCCCTGAGTAATTAAGTTGTTATTATTGTGATTTCAAATGAAATAATTAACAGAAATTAAAACTATGGGGGAATTTACGGGTTGAAAATACCTTGCTAACCCTACCCTGGAACTCGTTTGGCCTTTTTACCTCTTCCTGATTCTGAATTCAGAAGCTTTCCACAGTAACAACCGACCTTTGTAATGTAAGGGATGACTATAATTGTGCATATATATAGGAAGAAGCGTGCTTATGTAGCATACACACATATACTTATAGTTATATAATAAGTACGTGTATATATACTTTCTGAATTCTTCATATTATTCAGGCGCAGCTTATAATTTTTACTTAGTTTTCATTTGAGTATATTCCGTAAGGGTTCTTTACATGCATTAGTTTCATATATCTTAGCGTCTGTCAGTTCAAAATAATAGGGTTGCTTTCAAAGAGCTGACTGTCATATGTGGGTATGTTTTCTTTTATTATCTATTAATCCAGGGCAAATTTAGAGGAATTTTAAATTTATTGTTTCTTTTAAGAAATTTAAGTTCTGAATTATTTGTAGCATCTGATTTTGTCGGGTTCTTATAGGAAAAAATAGGTAACTCTGAAAACATTATGTTCATATAGTTGACTTTTGTAACGAGTAATGACTGAGTCAACCTGTGATGTTGGAGGTTGACTTGAATCTAGTAAGAGAATTGAAGATAATAAATTTTGTTCATCTTCTTATCTAGTATTTATTCTAGAAACAAGACTGCAATCACCCAAATAATATACTCTAGGATAAATGATATGTTGTTCTTGTCAACTCTACTGGTTACATATTGTACATGTTTTTAGGGTCTGCATCATATGAACAAACACTCTTGGACATCCATGGTAAAGGTTTTGCTAGAATATAGAACACATTCTGCAATGTTAAGCAAGGCCTTAAGAAACTATAGACCATGCACAAGATTATATTGTTTGTTATTTTCCTGCACCAAGTTTTAGTTGCAGTTGCAGGCCTTGATGCGTGTTGAAGCTCTAAGTGATAGCATTTGTATACTATTGTTGAGTAGAAAAGGGAGTATACTCATACTTTTGCTTTCAATGTGTTTTACTTGTTGAAGGTGCTTGTTAGAAAAAAAAAATATATTGCAATCTTATTTATGTACATTGAATTGAAGGTACACAATAAAAGCAAATTCTCAGTCAAAATCATGTATTCATGGTTTATAAAACAAAGTAGCATGATTTTCTTTCTTAAATTGAGTCCTGTCTGGAAAACGCAACCTATATTCAACCACTGAAAGTTTGAACAATTGTGTTGTGCCATGGGTCAGATAGGTGCTGCAGAAGGTTCTCAAATGGTCCTTTTCCAGTCACATTGTGTTGAACCACAAACCCTAAGAATGCCAACATTGCCAGTCTTCCTGTAAAATTTAGAACACAGGAATTAGTTTGATATTTAATGGATGCAAATTAAATTTTCTAGACTTAAAATATAGTTTACAAGACTTACCATTGGCAAGCTCTTTCTCTTTAGCCCCTTCAGTAGGCGCAAAATTCAGAGGGTTGAAGATGCCGCCTGGGTAACCAACTTCACCTGGTGGCAAACTGTAGCTCTTGAAGATGGGATCTTGATTTACACTTCCAGGGTTCTTGATGTCTTGCCACCTCCTGATCTCTACGTAGTGGAACAAGATGAACTCGATCACGAATAGGGTCGACGAGGATGCAAAGTACTCGGATTTTCCAGCATCGAACCATTCCGGAGCATTGATCAGACCAAGCTTTGTAAAAACTTCAGGCAATAGCATTCCAGCAACACCTAACATAGCCCATCGTCCATTAACAAGCTCTGCCTGAACGAACCATTTTAAGTTCTCAGGGTCCTCAGCTAGTGCCAAAGGATCAAATCCATTGTCACCAGGGAGACTGCATCAATAACAGATGTAAATTACAGTAGTTAATCACACATAATTTAAGTAAAATGTACTAGATCACTGTCTGTTAACAGAGGAAGGGAGTAGTGTTGTCACAAAATATCAACGCATCACACGTATGGAAACATTTTTTACACTTATGCATCAAAAAATATACTCCCTCCGTCCCCATGAGTTCTTAACATTTGCTTTTTGCACGGAAACCAAGATAATGAGTGTAATATTATTAAAATAAATGAAGTAGTGGGTGTAATAGTGATTTTATTGTTAAAATAAGTTAAGTAGTGGGTGTAATAGTGTAAAGTATTGTTAAAATAAGTGAACTAGTGGATGTAATAGTGTTAAAATTTACTATTTTAGGAAATGTTAAGAATCTATTGGGACATCCCAAAATAGAAAGTGTTAAGAATTAAAAGGGACGGAGGGAGTACCATGTACCAAGAAAAATAAGATTCCATGAAAGTACCTGCCATCGAGATAACCGGGTGAAGCTAGGCCAGGTAACCACTGGCCTTTCTTAGCCTCAACTTTGAATGAGGCTGAAGTTACCGGTTTAAACGATACCTCATGGTTTAATTTGCCGGATGATCCAGTGAGGAACCTTGTCTTTGAGGCACTTGGCCTGAGACCGGCAATGGAAGCTTGGGTGGTGACTGCAGCCATTTTCCTTTTCTTACCAAGATATATAGGTTGAGAATGGACTATTGTGCTGGTGCTTTCAGCGTATGTTCTTGTTGCCATTTTGTACTTCATTTTACAAACCATTCTTGTGGCTTTGGTTCAACGTAGAAATCAGACAGTTGGACTTTCGAAAACCAGCGGTTGTGATTTGATGTTATGATTTTGGATTGGCCAATCGTGCTACGAGGTCCTTATCCTTATCTGTGTTTTTGTCTTTTTGAGCATATCTCATTTCATACACCAACACTTTTCTCTGTTTTTTAGTATATCTCATACACTAATAAGCTACCGGGCTAAAGAAGAAATTTTTTGTTATTATGGTTTATAATTGAATTTAATAAACTTTTTCGACAATCTGATTATAAGAATATGAAGATTATGTCAAATATGCTATTTTAGAATATCTTTTGTGCAAATTTAAGTGTAGAGTATTGATTTTATAATAATATTACTTTCTTTTATAATACTAATGACAAAAGTTAATCGATCATTTTACGTTAATAAGTGAATGATTAAAATTACCAATTCACTAAAAATTTACACACTTATTTATTTTTATTCGATGATTACATCCATACGGTTGGATTTTATGAATTCAAGATGCATTAATAGAAAACTTTTATATTATGCTTCAAATTCCCTTTTCCCTTTTCTTATAATGATACTTATTACACAAGAGTTTGTGATATAACAAATATGATACTATAATATAATAAATATGAATTTACATAAAGAATATAATTAAAAGTATATAAATATAAGGATCTTGAATTTATTTTGATATTCACAAAAAACTTACGGTCACGCCATTGTCACATTTAATAATATTATTGAATGAACAATAAGAGAAGGCCCTGCAAATTATCCCTTTATTACATATACCAAGTACTGAAAAATTGTACTACCATTTAAACAATACTCTATTATTGATAAGTTATAAAATTAAATTGTAATTAGTTTTCTCCTATATCTCTGTAACAATTTAAAATTAATTTTATGCTCTTAATATAAAGAATTACGTGTCCAGAAAATTTTATGAAATACAAATTAGTTCTCATATATTCATCGAGTATTTCATACATCGAAACAAACAAAGATGTGTTTGAAATTACTTCTGATAAATTAGTATAAAAAATGCTTTTAACATGACCTTTTTCCTAAAACAAAAAAAATATGACCTTTTTCTTCATTCAATGTAACTTACAACCATGAGTGGATACAACAATTCAATTTAGTTCCTACAATGTGCTTATAAACCTATGTTCTGGTCCAGAATGTATAATTAAAGAAACTTATGCCGTGCTTCATTTATCGGTTAAAGAAAATAAGAGGTGGTGGAAGAAGGTAATCGGTCGAGTCTTGTTAAACGAGTTCGAGTTGGCTGATTAAATTTACTAGTATTTTTGATACCCCAATTATCTCCCTTTTACGTGATATGTCCCAGATAAATTACAGCATCAACTTGTGAGTTGCATGCTTGTAGGAAAAACACCATCATCGTAGTATTCTTTGTGTATAAGCAGCTTTAGTGCATTCTCAGTAGGGATGGCAAAAAAATTCAATCTGACGGATACCCGATCCGAAACCCGAAATTTTGGATAACCAGAACCCGATTTTTTGGATATGGATTTGGATATGATTTTTAGACCTGAAAATTTTTGGATATGGATTTGGATATTACGTATACCGATCCGAAACCCGAAAACCGATCCAAATCCGACCCGAATCCGAAACCCGAAAACCCCCGAATATATATATATATATATATATATGGGTTATGTATCAAACAGGCCACTCATTTCGTTCAAAACTATCAATTAGGCCACCCAGTTAAAAACTATATCATTTAAACCACCTAAATCAAAATATATTTCACTTAGACCACCCAGTTTAAAAAAAGTTAACAAATTGAACATAAAATAATAATAATAGACCCCCTGTATACAAATAAATATCCCAAATAAACATGCGGTAAATTTAGGTGGGTATTTATGTGCATACAGGCGAGCTAACTATTATTATTTTATGTTCAATTTGTTAACTTTTTTTTAAATGGGTGGTCTAAATGATATATATTATGATTTAGGTGGTTTAAATGATATAATTTTTGATTGGGTGGCCTAATTGATAGTTTTAAACGAAATGGGTGACCCATTTGATACATAACCCATATATATATATATATATATATATATGTGTGTGTGTGTGTGTGTGTGTGGGTGTGGGTGTGTGTGTGTGTCTATCCTAAATTTAATTTAAAATTTATACACATCCAAGTATAATTTAATTATATATATACACATTTTTTTATAAATATATACATTTTAATAAAAATATTATACATGTAATTCAAATTCAATTTTAATAAAACATTTTAATAATTATATATAATATGATAATTTGTAATTATTATATATAATATTTCAGATTTTGGACGTATAAATTATTATATATAATATTTCAGATTTTGGACGTATAAATTATTATCATATTAGATATAATCAATAATAATCTAGTGATTAATCGCCTCTTTCTCAAAATTAAATTTTACTAATATATTTAGGATGTAAATTCCTTTATTTTACATAAAATTTTCATTTGTGTTGGTATATTAGAAATTATTAATTTAACACATTCAGATTTTATTTAATATATCAATCCGTATAATACGTTATATTTAACTACTTAATCATATTTTATTTTATTTTTTACATAAATATAATTAACTTAGTTTGCATGTAGCGGTGTTTTTAAATTTACTTATATTATTTTTATTATTTTTTTGTCAAGCAACTTACTTACACTATTTTTAATTTTGAATACCCGAAAAAAAACCCGATCCGATCCGAAACCCGACGGATTTGGATTTGGATATTGAGTTTTGGATTTGGATATGGATATGGATTTAAAACCCGAAAATATTTGGATATGGATTTGAATTTTGCAAAACCCGAACCGAACCCGACCCGTTGCCATCCCTAATTCTCAGTGCGGGCGCTACGTTTGAGTTTTGATGGTGTTTCTATCCTTTTATTTATAAAGAAAAGAGCAATGTATGGAAATAGCAAATTTAAAAAACAAAGGCCCTCTGCTTTATTCTGTCATTATCAAATACACTCTCATCATTACTCTAAATCTGGACAACTTTTTTAACATCAGCAATCGCATTTGTTGACTTGATCCGGAACCCCAAGAAAACCAACCGTCACCATCTTCACCAACAGACTCCTCTAGCACCTAGCTGCCTCCAAAGTACCAGCGGCCTGGCAGGCAGGCAGGGGGTGGTAATAAATATTCTCACCACTCCCATTTTTACCATCTCTAAATCAAGAACTAAACAGCAGCATACACATAACTCGAGAGAACGTACACTAATGAGCCTCTTAATACAAAATATAAGGACGGACATGCATATATGAATAATTATCTACAGCTGCAGAGGGCCGCATGGTGGACTGAGTGATTTAGAATTGTCCACCACTGAAGGTTTGGCCAAAAGACCAGCCTTCAGGGGCAACGTTGTTGCATTGCAGAGTGCGACCGTCGCTGCTCGTGACTTTGAAAGACAGACTCTGCCCATCAAGTAGAGTGTAGCTCTGCCAATTCTGTCCCCAATTCCTTGACATGGCTAGCCAATCTGTTTTCGAACCTTTTATCGATACAGCTTTAATGTCACCCGCCCCTGCAACGTTTGTGATCAGTACTAGGTTGAAGAATGAGTGCCCGTTTACAGTGAATCTTATTCCTCCTTTCTTCTCGCAAGGCACCCTAATCAAGAAAAAATACATACCGTTAGATTACCAGTTCTCCTAAAACCATTCAGATCGAATGCTTAATTGGTTTATATGTCATTAACACATAAATTATGAAAAATTTATAGACCAAATTTTATGTTGAATACCTTCTGTAAGACACAGGAACGACTCCAGCAGTAGAGTCGGCAAGTTTTTTGAAGACAGGCGCAGAAAGGTCGAAATGAGCTTGGGGAGGATTGCACCAGTTGCCAGGATCATTAGGAGGGCAAAAATTAGTCGCAGTGACAATAATTGACCCTGATTGGCACCATTGCGGGTCATTGATACACTTGAGCTCAAAGCAAGCTCCACAACTGTACCCATCGTTGAAAAGTACAGTGCTTAGTGCTGCAGTATCCGTCCCGTACCCTGTGCTAAATAAATTTCCATATCCACAAGATCCACCTGCCAATGCCCCGAAATATTTCATAAATCAGCTAATAAAAAGATTAATTAAGCTCATGTCGATAATATCCACAAATCATTAAAAACAAACAACAAATACGTAATTTATACGTACCCATTGTGCCCGAAGCATCATCACCGCCATAAAAGGTAGCACGACCTTGCATCCAGCTTCCGTCATCAAATCCATGAACAAGTGAAAGAAGACACAGAATGCCTCCTAGAGTAAATACAAGCCTGCAGGACATTTTGTTTTATTTTAAATTCCTCTATTTAATTCCTGCAAACAACCAAAACAAAGTTTAGTTTAGTTAGTTACTACTGATCCGTTTAAGATCTCTTCAACTGCTATTAACTATTAACTATGAACCATAACTACTAGTATACAGTTTCATTCGGAAACACTAAAAATTTTGTTATACGAATAAATGTCGTATATAGAGGGAAAGAGAGATGATGCATAGCGAACCTTCGGTTAGATGAAGAGAAGAGTTGTGAACTTGTGATGAAGAAAGGGGAGGAAAAATTAATGGAGATTATATAGAGGAGGGTAAGGGCAAAACCGAGATTTCGAGGCGAATAAAACTGTAAAAAGGTACTATTGCACTGGTGTTACAATGTGAGCAAGTGAACTAAGGCAATTTGAAAATGTGATATGATCATGATTCATGAAGGCAATTTGGACTTGAAGGCTACTCTGCCGCTATATTTTTAGCTTTTTCTGCATGGAAATCGTCTACGCAGTACAAGCCTACCGTTTTCTTCTTCGTTTTTACTTTGTTTTTTGCCTTTTTCCTGCGACAGTTTCGTCGTCTACTTTCTATTTGTATTAAATTGAAACGGACATGTTTAGGTAGAGGTTCTTTTGGATACCCCAATTAATAAGTGATGCATGTATTTTGCCTAGAGCATGCAAGGTCTACGCGGTTCTTCTTAGATTTTAATGTTTGTTTGGTCATTGGTGCAGTGCAATGGTGTCTACCTCAATGTCAAAATTCGAACTAAAAAATGGTTATACACACTTAACCTGCTCATGTAAAATATTAAATGTTAGAGAAACGTCGAATTAAATATACATCATATGAGTTATTTGATAGGATGTAGAGAAATGAAGAATAATAAAAATAAAGTTTGAGCTCCAAAGATTTTAGTGTCCCATAGAATTTCATTTTATTTTAATTCCCAAAATAAATTCCACTGAAATGAATTAAGTTACTATGATCGGTACTTATTATTTATTTATTTTGACAAGAGATGATCGATCCCTTAGCAAAAACAAAAAAGTAATGATAATTCGATGGTTATATATAGTAACTTATGTCATGTAACGCCTAAATTAGAAAGTACGTAACAACGTGAAGAACCAAAAGATAAATGAGTTACATAAATATGGTCCATATTTATGTAACTCAATTTATCTTTTGATTCTTCATGTTGTAAGGTAGAATCGCGCTGGTGGTTACAACTTTTATGATATTTATCATTTTGCAGTCTGCATGTGTTATAGCCAAAATTCGGTTCGGGTATTTTCAAGATGGATTCGGGTCAATAATAAATTTAATTGGGGACTTCAGGGAACAAATTAGGGTTTTACAGAAGCTAGGGCGCGCCCTGGGGGTTTAGGCCGCGCCCTGGGTTATGCTGGAATTCTAAGATGATAATAATGTCGATTTCGTGTTCAATTGTTGAAGAATTCCCTCCTGTCGTATCTCAGGAGGGGGATGTCCGTCGCAGAAGGCCTCCAGGGGTTTGCCTGGATATAAGGACCCTTCTTAGACGCTAAGGGAAGCATCCGTGCGCCCTAAGGTAGAAAGATGGGGACTTTTTGGTGTGTGCTTTGGGAGCTCTGTTCCTGTAGCCAATGGGCGCGCCCTCATTGGGGAACTTTGGAGTAATCCTGCACTTTGCACCCAAAAGCTCTGGATCACCTGTCCTGCTATCTGGTGGGTGCTTCTCATTCGGGGGACAGGGATGCGTTCTGCACTTGGGGTAAACCACGGCTATACCTGCATCCTTGAAATCAAGAAATAGCTGGTAGCAGATAGGACTAGTCCTCGACGGGGGAAGTTTCCTTATCCGTGAAGTCTTGAGATCTTGGATGAGCCTTGGGCCTTTTGTGGTTAGGCCTCATAGTAGAACATTCCAGAAGCTGGTCCGTTATCCAAGCCCATTTGGGTTTCTTGTTCTCCAAGAACTACGTCTGGCTTGATCCTCTATAAATATAGAGGTACGTAGGCAAATTGAGGGGTTGGAAGTCGAGAGCTCTGAATAGCCGCCACTAACCCTATCAATCTCAGCCACCAATCACAAACAGCCACCACCCTTTTCGGCAAAAAACCACCGCTGTAGATCTTGTTTTCGGCGAAGTACCTCGAATTTTGTTGTTACCAAATTCCTCCGTCAACAAATTGGCGCTAGAAGGAGGGGAGCCAATCAAGATCTTCATCTTAGGAGGAAAAGATGTCTCACAATCAACGCGGAGGTTCTCACGAAGAGGATTATTACGATTCTGAAGATAGCTTGGGGGGTAACCAAGCTCGTCACGAAGCTTATGTTCCGGAGGAAATCCCTGTTCCTCCACACCACCATGGAACTCCAGCCACCGGTGGTGGCCAGCCGCCCGTTCTTATCAGTAACGCGGCATTAATGGAACAGTTGTATCGTATGGGAGATGCCATAAATAGTTTCAGAGCCAGGTTGAGTTCTGTGGCGGAAGTGCAAGAATCTAGGAGGAAATCTCGGAGTATCCCGCGAAATCATCGCCGGTCGGGCAAATCCCCTCAGATTGAAGAAGATTCCCGGAGGGAGGAAAATCAGGAAAGGAGATTTCAGCTGGTCACTCCTAGAAGGTTAGATTATTCAGATCCTATTGTTGAGTATCCTAGTGAAGATAATTCTGAGCGCAGGTTGTCAAATCCCCAAGAGAGGGCGCGCCCTCATCCTCATCCTCATCGGTCAGGGCGCACCCCTAGTGAGATTCAGCGGGATGAAGAACAGATGGCTAAGGAGAAAAGAGATTTTGCAAGCTTGAAGGAGCGTCTTGGAGTAAGGCTTAATGACGACGATTTAAGGATGGTGCTCCTTGAGCAGCAGAAGAAAAGCCAATACTTGGAATCACGGCCCCATGATCCACAGCGCGCGCCCCCTGACAACAGGTCGAGGCCCCATGGACATGAGCGAGCCCTTATACGGAATCATGAGCCACAGTGTGCGCCCCCTGACAACAGGTCGAGGCCCCTTGGACATGAGCGATCTCTTGCTCGCAATAATAATCCACAGCGCGCGCCCCCTATTCACAACAGGTCGCGGCCCCTTGGATCTAAACAAACTCTTCATCAGCACAACACTGGAGCAAGAGGAAACCGTGAAAACGGTGATAAAAGAAGGGAAGGGTATCCAGGAGATGGGCGCCCCAATTATTAGGGCGCGCCCTCAAGCAGAATATATCCCCGTAATTATCAAATTCCAAGTACTACTGATGAGTCTAGATCGAGGACGCGCCCTCACTCAGGAGAACAATATCAGAGAAATTCTCAGGGGAATCCGCAACCTCATGGAAATCCAGAAGGTCAGCAAACACAAACTCAAACTCAAGAGGATGTTGTTCAGCCACAAGCAGGGAATCAAGGGGGTGTGGAGACAGCGGCTCCACCTCCACCTCCACCTCCAGGGGGTACTCAAACTGTGGCACAACCAAATATTCAGAATGTTCCCGGGGTTGGAACTTTCAATGTGGATGATTTGAAGAAGCTCCTTGTTCACTTGGATGGAGGAAGGATATCTGCTACTGCACAAACTTCCTCTCCATTCTCAACTGAAGTAAGAGAGGCGCAGCTTCCTACTGGGTATAGATCTATGACAAATGATTTGCGCTTTCATGGAAATGCAGATCCTGTCGAATTCCTCGGATGCTTTGACATCGAGATGGATGTCTATCAAGTGACAGAGCTGGCTAGGTGTCGATTGTTGGCAGCCACTTTCAGGGAGAGTGCTCAGCAATGGTTTCAGAAACTTGGCCCGGGAGTTATTACATCTTGGCAGGTAATGAGGAATTTGTTTTTGACTAAATTCCAGGCATCAGTGAAATACGCTCCTCCCGTCACAACTTTGGCCAATATCAAGCAGAGGGAAGGAGAGAGTCTGCAATCTTACTTCAAAAGGTTTAACTCGGAATCAACTCTGGTGAGAGGAGCAACTGATGAAACACTCAAGAGTTTTCTAATTGCTGGATTATCAGTGGGAACCGATTTCTGAAAACATCTCCAAGGACGAGATCCACCGACATTGGCTGATGTGTTTGCACAAGCTGAATCTTTCAAGATTGTGGAACAATCTTTGGCAGATAATCGAAAGACTGATAGTCAAAACAGTTCTAAGGTAAAGGTCGGAAAGAGGAAGGATAGGTCTCCTAGTCCAACTCGCCGGGTAGCAACAGGAGCCAATCGTGTGAACTTAACTAAATCTGGCAGAAACTGGAGTCCCCCAGATACTTACACTTATGATCAAAGGCCGGGTAATTATACACCCCTAGCCGCCTCCATTGAACATATTTTTGAAGTGAACAAAAATAAAGGATTCTTCAGGAAGCCAGAGCCACTTTCTTCTTGGCAAAGTAAAGATAAAAGGAAGTATTGTGAATTCCATGAATCTTCTGGGCACAATACTCATGAGTGCCGTCAATTGAAGGATGAGATTGAGGATTTAATCAAGGAAGGATATCTAACAGAATGGATTGTCAGAAAGGTGAAAAAACATAAGGAGAATCCTGATAAGAGAGATGGAGGGCGCGCCCCCCATGTGGATGGTAGGCCTGAAGAGAAGAAGTTTGTGAAGGAAGGAAGCATTCATACTATCTTTGGTGGACACCACCTGGGAGGTGACAGCAATCACGCTATGGAGAGATACACTAGAGAAGCGAGATATCGACCTCTTACAAATGTGAATAGTCTGGAGTTGAGGCCACCTAAATTGTTCAAAGGGGAGCTTGCTGATATCACTTTTACTGAAGAAGAGGCGAGATGGGTACACCATCCTCATAATGATGCTTTGGTGGTGGCAATTCAGATTGGGTCCAAGAATGTACATCGAGTTTTTGTTGATAATGGGAGTTCGGTGAATATTCTGTATTATAGTACTTATCAAAAGCTGGGACTTCTAGACAAGGATATGATTCAGGATAACGGATGGATCTATGGTTTTTCGGGCGAATTTGTAAAGGTCATGGGAGCTATCAAATTACCAGTAACTCTCGGGGAAGGGACCCTTTCTGTAACACAAATGATGGATTTCATGATTTTGAATGTGGAATCATCACACAATGCTTTGGTCGGACGTCCCTTGTTGAAAGAAATGAAGGTTGTGACCTCCATCTATCATCTTGCAATGAAGTTTCCAACGCCAAATGGTGTGGGAACAATTCGAGGATCCCAGCATGACTCGAGAGATTGTTATCATAAGGCAATTAAAGGGTTCAGGAGACAGCAGGATGGAGGGCGCGCCGTCCGTGAGAATAATTCTGGAGTTATGAGTATTGCTCTTGAAGAAGGGAAAGTCTATTATCTTGTTCAAGAACCAGAGGAAGAAACGCCTTGTTATAGGGCGCGCCCTGAGGATCGTATTCCAGTGTTGGATGATCTTCAGGATGGAATTCTGGAGGAAATTGAAGAAGACTCGGAGGAGGTAATTACAGTTAATATCAGAGGTGAACAGGTTGAAGGGAGGCGAATGTTACTTGAAGGATTGATGCATACCCTTGTTGAGGAAGACTTCCCTTTTAAAGAGGACGCGCCCTCCAAGGATGCAGCACCAATCGAGGATCCTCGAAGTTTTGATTTTGATCTTGATCCGAGAACCCCACAACCTGTGGAAAAGACTGGTCCTGCAGAGGATACTATTTCCATTTTGGTGGATGAAAAAGATTCAAGTAAGGTTTTGAAAGTTGGATCTCAATTGAATTCCAAGTTGAGAGGAATGCTCACTAATTTTCTTTTGAATAATTTGGATGTATTTGCTTGGAGTCATGCTGATATGGTAGGAATCGATCCAAAGATTATGTGTCATCATTTGAACATAGATCCTACCAAGAAAGGAATCCGTCAGAAACGTCGACCTGTAAGTGGAGAGAGAGCTATAGCATTGAAGGAGGAAGTTGATAGACTTCTAGATGTTGGTTTGATCAAAGAATCATATTACCCTGATTGGCTGGCTAATCCTGTTCTTGTCAAGAAACCTAATGGAAAGTGGAGAACTTGTGTGGATTTCACGGACCTGAACAAGGCTTGCCCTAAAGATAGTTTTCCTCTCCCTCGAATTGATCAGTTGGTGGATGCTACCGCTGGCCACGCTTTGTTGAGTTTCATGGATGCTTATTCAGGCTATAATCAAATTCCCATGTACGAGCCTGATCAAGAACACACTTCTTTCATCACGGATAGGGGTTTGTATTGTTATATTGGAATGCCATTTGGTTTGATCAACGCTGGAGCTACTTATCAGAGGTTGGTGAACATGATGTTTAAAGATCTCATAGGGAAAACCATGGAGGTGTATGTGGATGACATGCTTGTCAAATCCTTGAAGGCAGAGGACCATGTAAAGCATTTGGAGCAAATGTTCGGAGTATTAAGGAAGTTCATAATGAAGTTGAATCCTCAAAAATGTGTGTTTGGAGTGGAATCCGGAAAATTCTTGGGGTTCATGGTTAATCATCGTGGGATTGAGGCGAATCCAGCCAAGATTAAAGCCTTACTTGACATGAAATCTCCATCCAGTGTGAAGCAAGTTCAGAGTTTAGCTGGGAGAATTGCAGCGCTAAATCGCTTTGTGTCAAAATCTTCGGATAGATGCAGAGAGTTCTTTAAGGCAATCAAAGGGGCCTCCAAAGATTTTGTATGGACTCCTGAGTGTGAAGATGCTTTTCAGAAAATTAAAGAACAGTTGGGGAATCCTCCGCTTTTAGCCAAGCCCGTGGAGGGAGAAACCTTGATATTATACTTGGCAGTATCAGAATACTCCATTAGTGCAGTATTGGTGAGGGAAGAGGTTGATCATCAGTCCCCGGTTTACTATGTGAGCAAGCGTTTGCATGATGCAGAGACTCGATACACCAGCATGGAAAAGTTGGTTTTCGCTTTAATCTTGGCGGCTAGGAAACTTCGTCCTTACTTTCAAGCTCATAGGATCGAGGTTCGTACTGCTTATCCATTGAGAAGTATTCTTCACAAACCAGAAGCTTCAGGAAGAATGTTGAAATGGGCCATTGAATTAGGGCAGTTTGATTTGGAATATACGCCAAGAACAGCAATTAAAGGTCAGGCTTTAGCGGATTTTATCTTGGAGTTTGATTCAGAAGCCGAGGAAAAGTCAATTGTGTTAGCAGAACAAGGATTTCCTCCTACGAGGGCGCGCCCTATTGAGAAAATTCCCCAACCTTGGTGGAGGTTGCACGTTGATGGAGCTGTAAACAATGGAGGAGCGGGTGCAGGTGTAATTTTAGTGACACCTGAAGGAAATCGACTAATGAATGCTATTCATTTCAAATTCGAGGCAACTAATAATGATGCGGAGTATGAAGCTTTGATTAATGGATTGAAAATGGCCTTGGAAATAAAAGTAGTAAATTTGGTTGTATCAAGTGATTCAGAGTTAGTGGTCAGGCAGATCAAAGGGGGATTTCAGTGTAGAGGTCCAAGGACAGAGCTCTACATGAAGTGTGCACAACGATTAATGCAGAAGTTTTGTGAAGTAAGGTTGGAATGCATTCCTCGAGATGAAAATTGCTCTGCAGATGTTTTGGATAAGCTAGGATCCCAGAAGGATGCTATGTTGTTAGGAACAGTTCCTCTACAAATTCAAGAAGTGCCAAGTATTCCAGAGGTGGAAGTTATGGAAGTGGAGAGTACTCCGTCAGTCACCTGGATGACTCCAATTCTAGAATATCTCCGTAGGGGGATTCTCCCAAGCGATAAAATTGAAGCAAGGCGTCTTCGATATCATGCTGCCAGGTTTGTGGAGTATGATGGAATTCTGTACAAGAGAGGTTTCAATCAACCGCTTCTGAAGTGCATAGATGGGGATGACTGCGATTATATCCTAAGGGAGGTACATGAAGGAATTTGTGGCAATCACTCGGGGGGTGGTTCGTTGGCAATGAAGGTGTTAAGGCAAGGTTATTATTGGCCTACTATGAAGAAGGATGCCTATGAGTTTGTTAAGGCATGCGATAGATGCCAGAGGTTTGCCAATTATTCAACGATTCCCGTAACTACTTTGACTTCTATGATGAGTCCATGGCCATTTGCTATGTGGGGAATTGATCTTATTGGAGAACTCCCTAAGTCTAAGGGAGGAGTCAAGTACGCTGTTGTGGCTGTGGATTATTTCACCAAGTGGGCGGAAGCAATGCCCTTGGCCAAGATAACAGCGAAGAAAATCAAGGATTTTGTGTTTAACTCTATTGTGTGCAGATTCGGGATTCCTTATAAGCTTGTTTCAGATAATGGAAAGCAGTTTGATAGCAAAGAGTTGCGAAAGCTATGTGAAGATTTAGGAATCAAGAAAGAATTTGCAGCTGTATATCACCCTCAGAGTAATGGGCAAACTGAAGCTATCAACAAGATAATCAAGCACACTTTGAAGACCAAATTGGAAGAAAGTAAAGGGAATTGGCCCGAGGAACTTCCTATGGTTTTATGGTCGTATAACACAACTCCAAGAACCACAACTGGAGAGTCTCCATTCATGTTATCTTATGGGTGCGAGGCAATGGTTCCAGTGGAAATTGGAGCAGGGTCATTCCGAAGAGATTTTTATGAGGAAGAATCGAATATGGTGAACCAAAGGCTAAATCTTGATTTTCTGGAGGAGACAAGGACTAACTCGCAGTTGAGGTTGGCAACTTATCAGCAGAGGGCTGCAAGGTACTATAACAAGAAGGTGAAGATTCAGCCTTTTAAGGTAGGTGATTTAGTTCTGCGGAAAGTTATGCCTAATACAAGAATAGCAGCACATGGAGTTTTTGGCCCAAATTGGGAAGGACCTTACAAGATCAAGTCTATCATTTGGGAAGGAACTTATCATCTAGAAGACTTGGATGGCAACATAATCCCAAGAGCATGGAATGCAGAGCATTTGAGAAAGTATTATCAGTAGGATGCGGCTTTGACCCCCTATTGTATGAAGGCTTATATTTAAGTTATAAACTAGTATAAATAAATTTTCTCCTAGTCTAGGGGGGTAGTGCATATACGCCTTCTTTAGTTCTAGTTGAGACTTGCTGTTTTTATTCCATATTATTTAGAAGTTTATTCTCCTTAGCTCGAGGGGTAGAACATGTATACCTTCCCTTGTTCTGATGAGATTATTTGAAGTTTAATAAAGTATATCTGAGATTATTTCAACTATTTTGAAGGCATTTTGATTGAAGTCAAGAGGTCGTGCTTAGGGCGCGCCCTCAGCATGTATGAAGACTTGCTATGTAGTTATTTACAAGTTAAAGGAATCCTGAAAAGGGTAGTGCCTTAGGGCGCGCCCTCAGTATGAATGAAGAATTTTGTGTTTAACAAATTTGAAGAGTTTGAAGAATCTTTAATTTTGGTCAAGACATCAAGGGCGCGCCCTAATTTGAAGAGTTTAATGAATAAAAGCATGAAGATAAATAATGAGCATAGCAAAAGTTTAAAAGGCATTAAAAAGTTAGGAGTTACAAATTGCAGGGTTTTACAAAGGACCCGCACCTTAAAAGTTGAGTACATACGAAACAGGTTTAAAAGACTGAAATCCTAAGGCGCGTCCTTAGAGGGAGAAGAAGAGATAACCTTGGGGGGTGAAGGAGGTGCATCCTGAACTACATTTGTAGGAGGAGAGCCTTGAGTAGGAATAGCAGTAGGAGAGGGTTGAACATTGTCAGTAGAGGGCGCGCCCTCAGAAGCTTCCTCTAACCCTAACTCTACTCTTTTTGCCTTAATGTCTAAGGCTCTGTCAACTTTGAACTTTGCTATGTCCTCAGCAGCAGCAGGTCCAAATTTCTCCCAAGTATAATCAGGATCATTGGCTAGAAAGCCAATAAGATAGAAGTTGAAACCCTTTTCAAAGTTTTCATCTTCAATGGCTTCTCTCTTTTCTTTTAAATTAGCCTTTTCAATTTCCAGGGAACCTTGCTGAGCTCGGAGTTCCTCCACCTCTTTTTCTAATTTATCATTTTTGGTATTCAGAAGAGTGCGATGTTCGATGGATTCATCCAGGTCATGTCTCAAATCAGCAATTCTGTCATTCTTGGCATCTAGATCTTTCTTCCATTTATTATCATTTTCGACAATCATCTTCGAATACTTCCTATTCTCAGCTTCAAGTCTGTTGAGGTGGAGTTTTTCTTTGTGAACCCTCTGGGCGCGCCCTAGAGATTGAATAAGAAGTTGAGCAGATGCCCGAATCATGGATTGAGATTCCTCATCCGCATTCATATTTTGCCAAATGTCAACCTCCTTTTCTTCAACAAGAGAGGCAGCAGCAGGGCCAATTAAGGTTTCAACATATGAGGGCGCGCCCTCATATCTTGGTTTCTTGCCCCTATTGGTGATGGGTTCTTGGATATCAGCACTCCTTTTCAAAGATTCTGTGGATGGAGTGATAGTATCGCTAGAATTCTTTTCTGGCACAGGGCGCGCCCTGGAGTCAGAGGTATCCCCTTGGTCATTTTTCTTTTCTTTATCATTCTTCTTTTTGGCAGCGCCAAATCCTCGTGGAATCCTAGGGGCCATACCTGTACAAGATAAAAGAGAGGAAAGGTTAGAGCGCGCCCTGTGTAAAGAAAGCAAAGTATAAAACAAAACATAAGAAATGAAAAATAAACAGTTAAGGCGCGCCTTGATCTACGCTATAACTATTACCTTCATCAAAATCAGAATGCTCACTATCACTAGATGAGAATGTGGGAACAGGAATTCCCTTCTTAAATTTTTTAAATTTGCAAATATGGCCAACTTTATCAGATAAAATTCCGACCCTCTTTAAGTTTTCCTCTGTAATTAAAGATTGGAGGTTAAATTTTTCTGAGGCAACTTTCAGAACAGCTTTAGCCCGGATTGAGGCCGCGCCTTCAAGTGTTTTCTGTGTTCTCTTATCTGTTGGAATTAAAAGGAATCAATAAATAGTTGAAAGTTAAAAAGGTAAGAAAAGTACAGGGCGCGCCCTCACTTACTAGGGTTCGTGTTGAATTGTATTCGGACTCGAGGAACGTCCCAGACATAGTAAAATGGTTCCTTCCAGAATTTTAGATGACTAATTCTTCCTTCAGAAAAACCCTTGTTGTTGTGAGGTTTATTGATGACAAGATAATAATAGCCAATGCTGGATTGTCGAAGGCTGAAGAAATAGCTAACTTCAGGCATAGAGGGGGTTCCTAACTCAAGGTCGTGATAAAGGATGAATAAAGCTAACACCAGTTTGTAGCTGTTGGGGGAGAGTTGAATAGGTGCTATGTCGTACCATCTGAGTATTTGTTGAAGGTAGGGATGTAAGGGCGCGCCTACACCAAGAGCCACCAGCTTTGGGGTTAAGACCATCCTTGGAATTTTAAAATTTCTGCCATAATTGAAGATGTGGGGACGGTGATGAGCATGTGGGATGGCCCAAATTCCTTCTTGACCATAGTATTGCATGGCCCATCCTACTTCATCACTTGTAGCAATGGAAGACATGTTTACACAGGCAAGTTTGCCCCGTTTCTTTCTGAGTACATTTTTCTCTTTTTCAGGTAGGTTATCATATCTTCCCCAGTCGATATCAATTTCTTCCTCAAGGACTTCCCAGTGTTTAAATGGGACAGGAGAAGGTGGTGGAGATGTTGGTTCGGAATCGGCCATGGGTGAGAGGGACGATGCCGAGGGCGCGCCCTCTGAAGAATAAGTATCAGAAGGGTGTGTATCACTAGAAGAATTAGAGTTTGGAGTGAAATCGTAGTCAGAAGGATCAGTGTATAAGGGGTTTGGAGTTTTTTCAAGGATTGGTGTTGGAATTCTTTCAGATATTTGAGTGTTAAGGGGAATACCGTCAAAAGAGTCTCCATCAGAGAAATTCATTCTGCCTTCGTTGAAATCTTTAATGAGGCGCGCCTTGTCTTCAGGAGAAATAAACGAAAAAGGGGTCCTATAAGGTTCAGGAGATAAGGGGGGTGGCAATGGAGAATGGATCCCTAAACTTTCGTTGAATTCCCTAAATGGATGAAAAGGCGGAGACGCGCCCTCCAGCTGCAAAATTAAATGAAAAAAGGGACTTAGGGCGCGTCCAAGAATTAAATAAATAGAAGAATTCTTTGCAAAAATTGAGATCTAGATGTCTAAGGCGTGTTTTGGGTAAAAGGCGCGCCCTAGAGTATAATGATTAACAGCATAAGGATGTACCTAAAAGATTTTCTAAGGTATTCTAGAAGTGTCATGAAGAATTAAAGTTATAAAAGTACGTCCAAGGCGCGCCCTGTGTCAAAGGCGCGCCCTGAGAATTGATCAGCTATACCAATTTCTCAGAAACATATTTTGAAAGAGTTATAACAGCAAAAATGGATCAAACATGCATACATACATACATATATACAAAGAACATGAAGAATATGAAGAAAAAAAAAACCAACAGTTGAATCACAAAATCGGACAAAATATACGGTGAAAATACAGATTGAGGGCATAAAAACATACCTTGAAAGTTCTGGAACAGGATTTGTGGAAGAGAATTGATGAAAAAACGCTCTGTTAGCCGGATTTTTGCTCGGAGAATTAGAATCGCCGGAGTAAGGTTTTTATGTAGAGAGAGAAAGAAAAAGAGTAAAGTAAGTGAGAAGGGGGTATTTATAGGGGTTTGGAAAGATAGTGGATGACAGCTGTTAAATCGGTTGGAATTCTGAGGACGCGCCCTCTTTCAAGGCGCGCCCTGATGAAGATTTGTGAAAAATTTTGGGCTTTTCAGAAGAAATTTCATACATCATCTCAGATTTCATATGAAATTGGGGGGTAGTTGTTATAGCCAAAATTCGGTTCGGGTATTTTCAAAATGGATTCGGGTCAATAATAAATTTAATTGGGGACTTCAGGGAACAAATTAGGGTTTTACAGAAGCTAGGGCGCGCCCTGGGGGTTTAGGCCGCGCCCTGGGTTATGCTGGAATTCTAAGATGATAATAATGTCGATTTCGTGTTCAATTGTTGAAGAATTCCCTCCTGTCGTATCTCAGGAGGGGGATGTCCGTCGCAGAAGGCCTCCAGGGGTTTGCCTGGATATAAGGACCCTTCTTAGACGCTAAGGGAAGCATCCGTGCGCCCTAAGGTGGAAAGATGGGGACTTTTTGGTGTGTGCTTTGGGAGCTCTGTTCCTGTAGCCAATGGGCGCGCCCTCATTGGGAAACTTTGGAGTAATCCTGCACTTTGCACCCAAAAGCTCTGGATCACCTGTCCTGCTATCTGGTGGGTGCTTCTCATTCGGGGGACAGGGATGCGTTCTGCACTTGGGGTAAACCACGGCTATACCTGCATCCTTGAAATCAAGAAATAGCTGGTAGTAGATAGGACTAGTCCTCGACGGGGGAAGTTTCCTTATCCGTGAAGTCTTGAGATCTTGGATGAGCCTTGGGCCTTTTGTGGTTAGGCCTCATAGTAGAACATTCCAGAAGCTGGTCCGTTATCCAAGCCCATTTGGGTTTCTTGTTCTCCAAGAACTACGTCTGGCTTGATCCTCTATAAATATAGAGGTACGTAGGCAAATTGAGGGGTTGGAAGTCGAGAGCTCTGAATAGCCGCCACTAACCCTATCAATCTCAGCCACCAATCACAAACAGCCACCACCCTTTTCGGCAAAAAACCACCGCTGTAGATCTTGTTTTCGGCGAAGTACCTCGAATTTTGTTGTTACCAAATTCCTCCGTCAACAGCATGTACTAGTAAAGTCAGGCTCCTGCAAACTACATGTTCAAGTAGATAATATACTACCCCTTACTATACATTCGAAATTTCAATCGTTTTGCCTAGCTTTTTCTCCCATCAGCAAAGTACGCAAGTCTTTAAAAATCAAAATAAATTCATCACTTCTTTGATTTGGAAATTGCAGTATAAAACCATAAAATATTTAATCATATATGAATCACACATTCACACTACATACACCAACCAAATTCTTATCATCAAATACTTGTATATATAATTACTTCTTCAAAAATAAAGATAACTGTTCAACAACCCCTCCCCGGGCCAATCCCAAATAAACACTGCAAAATAATTTAGAAAACATCAATATACTAGCTATATATGGAATCAAAAAAATCTGCATTACACATATAAGGTTATGTGTCTATCTTTAACTGTGTTTTTTGCATAGGAGATGGGTAGTGCGAGCATCATTACGATTTCATTGTTTCAAATGATTAGGAGAGATATCTTATAGGACATTAGATAACATGCCATAAAGTTCACCAGCTGTCTTAGGACTTCGAACATTCTTAATTTCTTGTTATTTTTTATATGGATATATATGCATGCATAACGTTTTATTCATAATGATCATCGGATATCATTTGATCTTGAATATGCTCAATTTCTCGTTGGTTGTCATCTTCATGGGCTTGCATCCCTTCAAATATATAATGATCATTAGATATTAATACGATTATTTGAATATTTTTGATTATTTATTGGTTGTCTTTTTCATATCCTAGTACCTTCTTATATTCATGTCGATCGCAAAATTTCATATACAATTATCTTGAATATACCCGACTCCTTGTTGGTTGTCATCTTCGTATGCATGTGCCCCGTTATATTCACAATAAAAATGACCGTGAGATATCATACGACCATCTTGAATATACTCGATTCTTTGTTGGTTGTAATTATATGTTTGCACCCCTTTGAATTCATTATGATATAGATAACAAACGATCTTGAATATGCTCAATTCCTTTTTTGTAATGCATACCAAATTTCATTCTTGCTATTGTAATGAACTAGAGGTAAAAAGGAATATCATTTTACCAAAGTCATTCTTTCAAATGAAATGATAACATGTACGCAATATTTTTATCTACGATATTATTTAAATAATTAATTTTACACAAGTCATTCTTTCAAATGAAATGATAACATATACGAATACAACGGTAACAAAAACCGATCATTACATGATCATTACATTGATTCATGATGGACAATGTACAAGAGAGAAGTAAACGGTCTTCACAAATCTAACCCCCTAATATTTACTGACAACACATTTACGTATGGGCCAATAGAATAGTGATTATAGTGAGTTGTCTGTCAACTTTTGTTTTGGAGGCATGTGTGTTATTTTTAGTAGTAAAATAATTTTTACCATAATTTTTTTTATAATTATATCTTTTAGAATTTGGTTAGTGTGAAGATATATAAAAATCATTTCTAACATCATTACATGATGCAAAAAATAAAACAAAATTTTAATTAAACAGTTCATCATCAACATAAATTTTTTTATTAACAAATTAGACTAACCATCATTGAAAGGTGGGTTGAGAAGCCTTGAAGATAGCATCTGATGTACTTGTATCACTTACTCAAGGCGACTTTCCCGATGTTCATGCATTTTATCATACAAAGCATAAGTAGTCATATTACTATCCACGTACAAGATGTCTTGGGCTTCTAACATCTCTCACCTTTTCGATTTGCTTTCAAATACAGCTATCAATGTCATAGGTGTGTGTTTTTTGTGTTAGGTCTCGGATCCCCTTTTGAGGGTGCACAAGGAAATGATGAAAAAAAAAAGATCGGCATGTGAAAGAAATCCTGATAACTCATACAGTAATGGTTAAGAAGAGTGTCAATAGAGAAACTTGTAAACTTCACTGGTTGCACTACATGTGCATCATTCAAGGTTCCCGCCTTAAATATTCTGAGAAGACTAATAAGACCAGCCACGTCAAGCTGATTAGTCGTCTCGAAGGAATAGTCCGGAAGTGGATGTGCTCCCAGGAATTGAGCTTCAGACTGTAATTGCAGCGAAAAATGATCGATGTAGGCCATTGAATGGATGATGTACAGAGCGGTGAGGAGGTGTGGAGTGGGTGATGTAGGCGACGAAGGGGTGAGGAAGTGCAAATAAAATACTTGATTTCTTGTTTCGAACTCAAATAAAATATTCTAGGAACCCAATTCGGATTCAAAAAAAAAATATTCTAGGTCACTTTAATTTGTTTTAATAGAACAATTAAAATGAACAAACTTGGGTTAACAAAAAAAAAGGACCAAACTTGATTGAATTTGAGTCCACTCACTTTTATTTGGTTGATCTCAATTTCAGTTGATTTTTATGTTAAGATTTTGATTGATCGAATTTAACATAAAAATCATCAAAATTGTATCCCGTATAATGTTCCCTTAACTTAAATTCGTGATTTCAGTAAGCACTCCTTTGACGATTCTTCATTACTATTCATTGTTATCCTTAAATTAATAAGGGGCAAAATGGACATTTTATACTAAATTTACACAATTTATAGTTAAAATCTTAAATAAGTTAAAATATTTATATTAATGAATTTCTTTTACATTAAATATTTATATTAAAATCACTTATTCCTATTAAAATAGCAATAAAGTTAAATAATTTTTTAAAAAAATTCAGAAGTTAATTTTACATTTAAATTAAATACATAACTAAAGTAAACGTTAAAATTTATTATTAGTAAAATAATAAAATTATGGAATTAGCATTATTTAATAAAAGGAAAAATGAATTTTTTTATCACTGAACTATGGACCTTTTTAGAAACCTACCACTCAACTATGAATTTTTATTTTTTACTCACTAACGTTAAGTCCGGTTTTCTTTTAGTCACTAAACTTAGGTTCAGATTTTGTTTTACTCATTAAATTTAAGTTCGGATTTGATTATTAGCATTATATTAATTTTTTTACTCACTAACCTTAGGTTTGGAGTGAAAAAGTCAATTAAAACTTTAATACTTAAAAATGATGTAGAGGACAATTTGTTAAACTTTAATTCTTGAAAATGTTGCATTAAACTTTATCTTGAAAATACATCGATTAAATTTAATAAGATAAAGTCTGCATTAAACTTTATCTTGAAAATAAATCGATAAATTTTAATACGATAAAGTTTGTATTAAATTTTATCTTGAAAATAAATCGATAAAGTTTAATAAGATAAAGTTATCCTCTCTAATGAATTATCTTTACAATTAAATCTCGATAAATGAATATGCTTGGGATTGAAAATTTTTATTCATTAATCGAGGTCAAAAATACATTGTTGTTGGTCCCGGAGTATTGCAGAAGGGGGGGGTTGAATGCAATACTGATAAAATCGAATCTTTAAATCAACAACAAAAATAAAGATTATAGATTATCAGTAGATGTATGCAAGCAATAAGTGAAACAAGATTTTCTCACAAAATAAATGTTTTATTTATTTTGTGTGAAGTGTTGCTACAACCTGGAGAGAGTGTTTCTCCAGCTTCGATATCTCAAGAGATACAGATTGCTTCGTGTGCGTACATGAATAGAAAAGAATCTAAGATGTATCTAAGTAGACTAAGTTACTATGTTGTCCCTATCGCATGGGGTGTTGAGCTGCTGTCGTTTTCAAGTGGCAGCTCATTACAATTTGCACACCCATGTGACTTTCCCAAATTGCTATACAGACAGGATAAACCTTATAAGTAAAGCAACCTAGATTCTTTCTATTTCTAGCTAATATAATTCTAGTAGATGTGGATATCACATGCTCCTCGAATTGACCAGCCTTGTCTTGTGAATCTCTTAAGCTTCTGTCGTAGTCTTGCAGGTCTGCTACAAATGATAGTGTGTTGCACCAAACCTGTTTCTTGAACATGTAACCTGTCACGGGCTTTGACTGAGAAGATACCCAATTCAAATAATTCAAGGTGACAGTAACCTTAACCACAGAGTCTACTGTCAAAGGAATATTCAGTGGTTGACAGTACGAGCTCCCGCCAATGTTGCTGTCGGAACTCCAGACTTGCTGTCAAGTGTGAGAATGTCACTGTCTCTTGCTTCGGCCAATGTTGCTGTCAAATGTAGCTTTGTCGTGACTTGCAACATTTGTCTTCTTGTAACTTTACTGTTAGGGACATGACAGTAACCTTTATTCTTGCTATCTTCTGGATGTATTCCTTGAGGCTTGAACAAGTGTATGAACTTCTCCCAAATCATACAATTATTACATGACAGCAATTATTCGAATATGAAGACATACTCTGGCTGTGACAGTATGTTCGACTTAGTAAAAACTAAGTACATGGAAATATAGTTAAGTTGTCTCTATGGTATCACCCATAAATCCCAACAATCTCCCCCAATTTGTTTTTATGGACAATAACAACAAATTTACAATCAAAACGTGTTGACAACTTAACTAACATAGATCAGAATAGTTGAAATACCATATCTGATAAATGTTGAAGAAAAATCTAGAACATGAAGCTTATGAATTAACTACAAATCAATTGCTCCTATTGAATGAGCAAATCAGAGTTTAACTTAGCTTGATTTTGGCAGTCTCCAGTTGTTCAGATTTTTCCCTCTCTTCTGAGAGCTTCATTTCTTGCTTTTCTGAGGTCTTCAACTAAAGCTTTTTCTTCTGGTGATCTGGCATCATCTTCAATGTCTTCAATGTACCCTTGTATCACTCGAGAAGTAAATACTTCAGCATCTTTTAGATCAAACCAAGTTTCAAAATCATACGTGTATGTTCTGAACTTCAGAATTCCTTGGATGAACTTGAACCTCCTTCCAGGAAAAGCATTTAAGGATTCTCTTCTTTTTCTGTCTAGCTTTGGATCTTCATTTCTCCTCTGGTCAAATATTTCCTCTAGTTCCCAAGCAACTAGCATTTTGAGCTTATGAGTAGATCCAACAACTTTCCAATAGAGATCCTTCAGTATACTGGTCCTCAGCTTGTGGAAACTATCAACATAGATTTCTT
Organism: Kitagawia praeruptora; assembly: GCA_037693485.1. Classification (NCBI taxonomy): domain Eukaryota; kingdom Viridiplantae; phylum Streptophyta; class Magnoliopsida; order Apiales; family Apiaceae; genus Kitagawia; species Kitagawia praeruptora. The sequence goes on from CM075350.1 coordinate 126,298,627, forward strand.
GATTGTCATCCTTGATTCTCAGAGGATTATCCAGTACACAGGGCTGATAACTTGCTTCCTCACTGAATAGCTTGTTGATTTTCTTGTAGCTTTCCTTTAGTTGAGCTTCTAAGTCTTCAGCACTTTGTTTGGAAGATGTGGCAGGTTTGGTAGATTGGGATGATTTAGCTTTAGCAGCCTGATAAGCTTATTCTGCTTCATATTCAGCCATGCCTGCCCTTGTAAAAGGACGATGTGCTGCTGTAAGGTCCACATCAGGCATTGGTTCCCCATCAGAACTAACTTCAAGGACTGCATCATCATGTGCTCTCCAGTCACCATACTTCTCATAGAATTCAGCATATCTTTGAGCATAGTATTCTTTGACATGCTCTAAGATACTGCTGGAAACATCTTGGTCTGTTTCCATGAGAGTGATCATCCTTTCCAAAACGAAGAAATCAATTCTTCTCCTTACCTTAACCGTTTTGCATGAGAGATCATGCATGTCTACCACATGTGAAACTATCTCCATAGTGAAGTCTGGTTCTACAGTTATACATGTAGTTCCACAGTCCTTGAGATCATACTTGCGTACGTTTTTTATTGACTGGGTCCAGTTCCACTGAGACAGATGTAATGCTCCCATCAATTGACTTATTCAATAGTTCAAAACTATTTACTTTTCTCTTATCAATGGGCTTCTCTGTCAAAACTGCTCCATGCTTCTTTTTCTTTGCTGCTGCAACTGTCTTCCCTTTTATCTTGGTGGCACGATAGGCTTGTGCTCTTGTCTTTCTTCTGTTGGATGTGAAATTCTTGACAAGCTTTCGTACCTTGACAGTTTCTTCAAGTTGACTCTTGATAGCATCTTCCATGACAGCAACTTTGACAGCTTCGACTGTTTGGCTCTTGACAACATCCTTCACTTGGGTGTCTTCAGCCAATTTGACAGTATCCTTGTTGATAGTATCTTTTTCAACATTAAAGCATTCAACTACTAATCTCAAGATACTTGCCTCCAAGGCTTCACAAATTTCTAACTCCCCTTCATCATTGACAACATCTTTCTTTTCAGTGCTGGGAGTTTCTTGCTCTTCTTGGGTAGCATCCATCTGTGTTTGTGTAGCAGTACTCTCAGATGCTTCTCTTCTAGAACTCCTGAATTTTCCAGGTTCACCACTTCCTCCAATTTCATCCTCATCATCATCCAAAGTATCATCATAGTTACAGCTTCCTCCCATCTTGGCATTTGCATCAGAGATCAACTTTTTTATGATTGAGCTAATTTCCTCATCTCTTTTTGCTAACAGCCTATGAATATCTTTGATAGCTTTAACCTTTGCACTTGTGATACTGGATTTGAGAAGTTTCTTCAGCACTGTCATGATTGTTTCAGTGCTTAGTCCTGAGACTCTATCCAATGGTAAAAAATCCAACCTTCTTGCTCCTGTCTTTGTGATCCTTCTGAAACACACACCATAAGGATTTTGAATCACCTCAGGGAGTTTGTCTTCAACCATCCTTTTAATTTGTGTTATCATACTATCATTGAAGGTTGTTGAATTTCTGACTACCAGGGTTCCAAGGACTTGGAGTACTCTAGCATGCAGACTTTGTAAAAGTTGGATTGTGATGAATATGGCCAAACGGTTTTTCAAGTAAACCTGAACAGCCCATCTTCTTTCCAAGTTGATTCTCACAGAGATACTTATTGCTTTGCTCTTTAATGTTGATGCCAATTTTGTAAAAGCTCCCCCTGCTTCACTAATTGATTCATCCACCAACTTACTGAACTCTTCATCTTTGTTGTTCAAAGTACTCTCCATGTGATCAACCATCATCAGTTCTGCATCTTCAAGGGCGTATTCACTTTCATATGACCAAGTAGTTCCAGTGGATATGCCAGCAGATATGTCCATATATTCAGGCATTTTGCCTTTGCCTTTACCAAGAGCATTTTGAATTTCTTTTTCTCTCCATTCATTCTGCAACTTCTGGAATGGAGCTTCGATTTCCTCAGGATTTGGCTCATTGATTTTCAGTGGAGGCAATACTATTCTTTTAGACTTTTGAGTCCCCTTTAATTGCTCCAACACTTCCTTGGATAACAATACTGCCTCACCATCTATTTCTGCTTCAAACAATTCACCATCTCCTGTTGCCTTTAGTTCTTTACCAAAGTTTCTTTCTTCTTTCTCTTGCTCCCCCTCACTTTTATCTTCATCTTTTTCTTCCAACCCTTGCTCCCCCTCACTTGTAGCTCTACCTTGTTTCTCCTTCTCTACTAGGTTTGCTTCATTCTGATTCTGATCTACCACTTTCTTTCCCTTACCTTCATTCTGATCTACAATTTTCTCCCCCTTAGTTGAGTTGGCAGCACTAAGGATGGCAGAGAATGAAAGAAGAGTTTGTTAAATATCAGCAAAACCAGTAGCTACCATAGTGGACAGAGCATCAAGTTTAGCTTCCATGGATTCACATCTGCCCTCAAGGGATTTCAAACTTGATTCAGCTTGTTTAGAAGGACCACCGGTTCTCAACCTTTTGGGATATAAAGGAAGAGACTGGGGCAAGGAGGCTATGGGGTTTCTCACACACTCATTGTTTTTCTAAGTGATCTCATCACTCCTCACAGAATGACTCTCAAGGCCTAGTGCCTTTGTGTGTGGGGTTCCCTCAATTTCACTCTAGACATGCTCAAGTCCCTCACCTTTTGCCAGCTCGTTTGGCTGCCTCTCATTTTTATGCTCACCTCTCTGTTCTTTTATCTCTCTTTTTCTTTTCACTCCCTCACTCATCCTAGATGCATGGGTATGAGCAGTACTTGCATGCATTTTAGCTGAAGAAGTAGAAATTTTAGATTGTACCTTCAAAGCAGAGATAGTTAGGTGATCATCATCTGAAGCATCTTCAACAATGACAGTATCATGATCAAGCTTTGTGGAGGTGACATCATCTTTACCCAAAATGTTACTGTCCACAGGTGGGTTGACAACAACTTTTGTGGTGTCTTTGAAAGTAGCTGAGGCTGTGACAGCAACTTCCTGAAGGTCAGTTGCTCTTTGGAGTTCGACCAAGATGTTGGCTGTTTCATTTTCTGGCAGAGTACCATCTTGATCTAGCTAAGTGTTTGAGTGAGTGGTGTCCATTTCACTTTGAGAAATGAGTTCTTGTGGTCCACTTGATGGGGGCTCATCCATGACTTGAGATGGATGATCAAAACCTGAAGGGATTGGACTGTCCCCTTCTCTAGGTTGTTGAGAAGAAACAATTGTTGGATTAGTGAATAAAGAAGATGATGGTTTAGAAGAGATTTTTGGCTGTTCCACAGGGGTGACTTGTGGAAAATCAAGAGTAGAAGTTTCTTGACCCTCACTGTGCCCTATCTCTGTGTGCATTTCTGCAAGTGTAGGCTCCTCATGAGTGAGTACATGAGGTTGTGCTGACTCTTTATAGGATGCCTTGGGAGATAGACCAGCTTCAATATATACTTCTTGTTGAGAAGAAGCACCTAGGGATGTGTTTGATTCCCTTTTATCCTCCACAGCCTTTTGTGAGACTGGGGGGTGGCTGACAGTGGCTTTGGTCCTCTTAGCTCTCTTCTTCTTAGGCTCAATAGGAACCACTGTGGGTTCACTTTCACTAACATCCTTATTTGCTGCATCATGTGCAGTTTCTCCCTCAACATTCTCAGAACTACTACCAACACCAGTTTCCAAGGGTCTTTTCTTGGATTCTTGCAGAGTTGTTTTTGTGGTCTTTGGTTGTCTAGATGATCTGATAGGAATGTATGCAGTAGAATGTGGGTTAGCTGAATTTGGGTTTAATTCAGCTTCATTCTCAAGAGAGAAGACAACATACCCAGAGGGTAGTGCTACATCAAGATGAGGCTCTTGATCAGCCATGTGCTTGGTGAAACAGAGTGGAATATGTGCATTTGAATTTTATGAATTGAGTGATGTGTGTGTATTTCTTTTCAAAACATTGCATTCTATAGAGAGAGATGCATTATCATCAATACCACATAATGAATTCAAACACATAGTAAGAAAGCGAGGATAAACATGTATCTTCCTGCTTAGAGCTGACTTGAGTTGACTCATAAGCAACTTTCCTACATCCACTTTGTATCCATGGACAAGAGAGTGAGTAACCTTCTTGATATAGGAGGGAATTCCATTCCATCCAGAGGTTTTGGTTGAGAAAACCTTCACTATGACATCAAAAATCATGCTCCATTCTTTCCTCAAATGCTTTCTGTCCATTTCACCAGTCGAGTACCATTTTGATGTACCCTCTTCAAGAACAGGACCAGAATACCCAATTTTCAAGAAAAACTTCTTTAGGGTTTCATTATTTGCAAGTTCCTTGTATGATTCTTTAGCTTGCAGTCCAGTTCCCAAAGCTTCGTTGATGCCTTTGATTGTGAGGATGCAGGTAACTCCTTTAATTTTGCATTATATTGTGTCCTTCCCTGCACCTCCTGGAACATAGGCAGTATTCCAGAATTCTTCAAGTCTTTCCAGGTTCAAGGATGGTGTAGAAGTTATAGCATGACCCAGATAGGACTTGTTGATAAAGGATATGAGTCCTTTAAATCCTTCACCAGCATCTCCAGCAGTGAGAATACCAGCAAAGTTGGTTTGAGAAGAGGATTGTTTGGGTGCCATTTCTTGCTTTGAGCTTGTTAGTAGTATTTTTGTGTGTTCGTTCTCAGGGAAGGACTAAATTTAATACAAAGTTCAGGTTTCTTATCTCTTTTCGTCTAGAAGTGTGTAAGAAGAATTTTGGGTTTGTGGATTAACTAAATTAACCAAGAACTAATTATAAGCACTAAGAATTGATTTTAAACTGAGATTCAAATATATGGGAAAACAATCTAAGAACTGGGGTTCTTCACTTGGTCTCAATACATGCTCAATATTAATGTGATATCTGTGTTCCTACCTTGCTGAAAACAATTCTTCTAAAGTTATACTGTACCCTCCCAGGTTACAATATAGTGCCTACAGCTACACCCTAATTGTCACTCCCATGATACAATCAAAGTATATCTATAAACTGTTAAGTGCCAAGAATTATATGTCTCACAATTCTCCTATTAATCTCCCGATCTAATATTCAAATTATCAAAGCTTATCAAAGCTTTGATAAAATCCACTTATCAAAGCTTCGGAGAGAGATTTTTGCTTTTGAGAGAGAGAGAGGTTTTGTTGAAAGTTATGTGTTTGTGTGTTTGACAGTTGCTTACATGAAAATAGCAAATGTCTTACTGAAAAAGGGAAAGTAACTATGTCTTAGCCCATTAATCAGTCACGTGGAGTCGTGGGTAGTTACTTTTTAGTGGCTGTAAATCGTGGAGGTAAAATCCCAATTAATTCGGTCCACTAAATTTGATAGTAACCTATGCGTTGTAACAAATTCATTAGTAATTTTAAGAGGATGATAGCAGGTTTTGCTTGATATTAATACCTTCGCAAGAACATACTGTCATCATTAAGCAATTTATACAATTTCCTTTAAATTTCATGACAGAGACTTTTTCCATTGTGTCGTCTAAGAAACTTGCTGTCAAGGCACATTGTGACAACATCTTCACTTATTGACAGCAACTTTAAGCGGAAATAATTTATGTCATGAATTTTAATCGACTTTGCCTATTGTTTAAGCGAAAATTACCAAATAGCATTTTAATTGATTTAGACACATATTTGTTAGTTTTAGAACACATCCACAAACATCCATACACACAAACAAGCAAATTAACAATCATTTGCAGATAGCTAAAAGTAAAGAAGATGAACAGCATGCAAAACACTGGGAAGATGAAACGATGAGCTTTTTATTAAAAAAAAACATAATAGTTCTTAAGAACTGAAACATCATTTCTTATTAAGCTCTTCAAGAGCTTCCACCAGCAACTGCTCAATCACCTTCGCTATCTCCTTCTCCTCCGTGATCTCTTTGGCATCCAGATAAGCCTGAAGCTTATCGAGGAATGGATCAAGGGGGTGCTCAGCAGCAGCAGCCTCCTTTGGCATGGACACTCCGGATGTAGACATTTCTTCCGCCTTCCTCTTACTCATAATATCTCTAGAGTTCTTAATGTGTTAAGTGAGGACAAAGGGTTTAGCCTTGGTCTTATTTATAACACAATAAGTAACTCTACAGCTCCTAACTGCCTCTTTTTAATGAAGTAATTAATTTTTTTTAAATTAAAAATACTGACAAATACCCGGGGTCATTTCAAATGACACGAATACTCATCACTAAGCAGGCGTATGAGGTAAATTAATGTCACATGACTACTCATTACAAAAATTAAAACAAGCATGTGATTTGAATTTAGCTTAGTCATAGCAAACATGCTGTCAAGTAAACAAGTAGCACATAGGACAGTAACTTCTCATGACAGTAACATTGAAAGTTAAAGTCACAAGCTGCAATTTTTTAACCACATTGAAAATGTAAAAACTAGTAAGTTAACATACCAGATTTAGCATTCTCAATTCACTTGCCAACCTGTTTAAGGTTGCTTCATCTAGTGGCTTCGTAAAAATATCTTCAAGTTGCTTTTCTGTTGGAACATAAATCAGCTTCACAGCTCCTCTTTCAACATGCTCTCTTAGGAAATGATGTCTGATATCAATGTGCTTTGTCCTGGAGTGTTGAACTGGATTGTCTGAGATGGCTATGGCACTAGTGTTATCACAATAAATAGGAATATTGGACAACTCCATCAGCTGATTTTTCATCCAAAGAATTTGAGCACAACAACTTCCAGCTCCGATATATTCAGCTTCTGCAGTTGAGGTAGATACAGAATGCTGCTTCTTGCTAAACCATGACACTAATCTTCCACCAAGAAATTGATAGCTTCCTGTTGTACTTTTCCTGTCAATCTTGCATCCAGCATAGTCTGAATCCGAATAACCAATCAAGTCAAATCCAGCATCTTTAGGATACCAAAGGCCTAGGTTTGGAGTGCCTTGAGATATCTAAAGATTCTCTTGATTGCTACTAAGTGTGATTCTTTTGGATCAGCTTGAAACCTTGCACAAAGACATGTAGCAAACATAATGTCGGGTCTGCTAGCAGTTAAATATAGCAACGATCCCACCATGCCTCTGTAGGTACTAGAATCCACTTTCTTTCCTTTAGGATCCAAATCCAGTTTGGTTGCAGTAGAGATAGGTGTCTTGGCAGGTGATGCATCTTCCATGTTAAACTTTTTGAGAAGTTCCTTGACATATTTAGATTGGCTTATGAAGATACCATTATCCTTTTGATGAATTTGTAGACCTAGGAAAAATGACAGGTCTCCCATCATGCTCATCTCATACTTGCTCTTCATAAGAGATGAAAACTTTTCACACAGCTTCTCATTTGTAGAACCAAAGATTATGTCATCAACATAAATCTGAACCAGAATGATGTCCTTGCCATGGTGCTTATAGAACAGTGTCTTGTCCACTACACCTCTTGTAAATTGATTTTCAATGAGAAAGGTAGATAGAGTTTCATACCAGGCTCGAGGGGCTTGCTTCAATCCATAAAGTTCTTTGAACAGCTTGTAGACAAAGTCATACAACTCAGCATCCTCGAATCCAGGTGGCTGTTCAACATACACTTCCTCTTCTAGTTCTCCATTAAGAAATGCACGTTTGACATCCATTTCGAACACTTTGAAGTTACAGTGTGCAACATAGGCTAAGAATATTCGAATAGCTTCAAGTCTGGCAACAGGGGCAAATGTTTCATCATAATCGATCCCTTCCTGTTGACAGTAACCTTTGGCCACTAGCCTTGCCGTGTTTCTTATCACATTTCCACTTTCATGTAACTTGTTTCTGAAAACCCACTTTGTGTCAACTACTGACTTCCCTTTGGGTCTAGGGACCAGCTTCCATACATTGTTTCTCTCAAATTGGTTTAGCTCTTCTTGCATGGCTATCACCCAATCTGAATCCACCAATGCTTCATTAATTGACTTAGGCTCAGTTTGAGATAGAAAACATGAAAACATGCTGTCAGCAGAAACATTTCTTCTCGTCCTTATACCAGTAGTGGGATCACCAATGATTAGATTGCTAGTGTGATCTCTGTTCCACTTAGTGGTTCTGGGCAAACTTCTTTCTTGATCTGCTTGAACATTTCCTCCTTGAGGGGTTGACTTTCCACCATTGATGTTTTCTCCTTCATGTTCTTCAACATCTCCAGAATCATTCTCATTCTGATGATTAGCCGATACAGTTTGAGATTCAGCTGGAGTTTGAGTAGCATCATTGGTGTTGACAGCATTTCTTTCAAACTCAATATCCTGAGTGCCAGTAGGTTCATCAGCAACAATTTCTTCTTCTTCCAAATACCCTTGATTTTCAAATCTAAGAGGCTCCATTTGACCATCCTCTTGCAATCCTGGGAATTTGGTTTCATCAAATGTGACATTCACACTTTCTTCAATGACTTTGTGATCAATGACATAGACTCTGTAGGCAGTCCTTTCCAATCCATATCCCATGAAAATGCCTTCATAAGCTTTAGCATCGAACTTTCCTTTCCTTTCATGGTTGTCAATCATCATGAAACACTTACTTCCAAATACATGAAAGTACTTGACAGTAGGTTTCTTTCCTGTTAACAGATAGTAATGAGTGTTTCCATGAGTCTTGTTGATCAAGGTTATGTTCTGTGTGTAGCAAGCTGTATTAATAGCTTCTACCCAGAAATATATTGGTAATTTAGAATCATTCAACATAGTTCTCGCAGCTTCGATGAGAGTTCTGTTCTTCCTTTCTACAACTCCATTTTGTTGTGGTGTCCTGGCAGTGGAGAATTGTTGGACAATGCCTTCTTCTTTGCAGAAGTTTCCTAGTGTGGCATTTCTGAACTCAGTACCATTGTCACTTCTCAGATATTGAACTTGAGCATTGGGGGTTCTTTCAAGAACTCTTATGTAATCAATGATTTCTTGAGCAACTTCGTCCTTTGTCTCTAAAAACTTCACCCAAGTGTACCTTGAGTAGTCATCCACCATTACCAGGGCATATCTCTTTCTTGCAAGAGATTGAACATTTACTGGACCAAACAAATCCATGTGAATTAATTTGAGTGGCTCAGTGTTGGTATTCACTTGCTTTGATTTGTGCACAGATCTCGTCAATTTGCCCATTTGACAATCCTCACATAGTCCTTCTTGACAGAATTCCTGTTGAGGAAGTTCTCTCACCAAATCTTTCTTCGTCAGAATATTCATATTCTTGAAATTGAGGTATGAGAGCTTCTTGTGCCAAAGCATGCTTTCACCAACTGATGCTTTACTGTAAAAACAGTAAGCCTTGTCTTTATTGACAGAATTTAGGTCTGCAACAAACAAGCTTCCTTTTCTGACTCCTTTTAAAGAGAGGCTTCGATCTTTCTTGTGATAGATATCACAAACCATCATATCAAAATCAACCTTGAATCCCCTGTCACTGAACTGGCTGACACTGAGTAGGTTGTGCTTCAATCCATCAACAAGAGCAATATCTTCAATGACAACATTTGCAATTTCCGAACAGCCATATCCCACAGTGTAACCTTTGCTGTTGTCTCCAAAAGTTATGATTGGGCCGGCTTTCTCCACAAAATGTGATAGCAGGGCTATATCACCAGTCATGTGCCTGGAGCATCCACTGTTGATGATCCACATGACCTGCTTCTGTTTCTTGCCCAGCAAAATAGATGATTTAAATTTACATCTGGTACCAAACTCTGTTGGGTCCTGCAGTTACAGCATCATTGTTCATTTCATTCTGCTTCACATTTAAATCAACACTAGAATTCTCCTGTTTGACTTCTTTTACTGTCCACTTGGTTCTAGAGTTAGACTTGGTCTTTCTCTTAGTGGAAGCTGCCTTTTTACCAACATAGGCAGGCACAGAAGTCTCAGCAGTTTCCAAATAGGAGCATCTTTCAGTAGACAGAATAGGCAGATTGAAACAAGTACTCATAACAACAATTTTGCATGGCATATAGTCAATGTTATTACAGACATCCATACTTCTTTGCATAATGGGGGTTCTATGTAAGTTACCACTAACATTGGACGCATTAACCTTATCCTGTTTGGGTTTCTTACAAACAAATGTTAAATGATGAGATGATCCACAATTATTGCAAAGCTTCCTAGGGGCATCATTAACATGACTATATCCATTCTTCTTATCAATCCCTAACTTGCCATTCCTATTCTTAGGCTTGTAGACATTTGCTTTGACAGTATGTTTTGAAGTTGCTATCGAGCCACCCTTGACAGTACCTTTCTTTGCCTCTGTCTTGACAGCAGGTTTGAAAGTTGCTATCTTGGGTTCTCTCTTGACAGTATCTTTTGAACATTCTGTCTGATTACTTGGTAGAGTTTTTGTCATGGGAGACTTAACAGTATCTTTTCCTTTGCTCAGTGTGCTGTCAATGCACTCTTCTTCATCAAGTAGCTCTTGTTTGATGAACAAGGAAGTTTCATCAAAATTAGCTTGAAGATTTTTGAAAATCGGATTGGAAACTCTTTTGAGAATTTGAGGTTTGACAGCATCACTATCATCAAGAGCAATTGCCTTTCCATGCCTTCTACCATACTCGAAACTTATTCCTACCTTCTGATTCTCAGTGTGATTATCATGATATTCCTAGACTAACCTAGAAGAGTTTCTAAAAGTTTTGAGTTTAAACTCGTTTTCTGTAATTTGACTCCTTAGAAATTCTTCTATTTCCTTAGCACAGATAATATCATTCTTCAATCTAGCATTCTCTTGAGCTAATGAATCTAGGGGACTGGTTCTTAGCAATAACATTTCATTTTCAGATTTGAGAGTTTCATTCTGTTTAGTTAACTAAGCAATTTCTTCGTGAGTAGAAGATAAACTATCATGAATGTTAAACATCTCAGCACTTAAATCCTCAATGGTATGCTTATACTCAGTTTTAAACATATCAAGTAAGACTAGAGATGGTACCTGATTTGATGAACTTGAAGCTTCTCCATCAGATTTGGCCATGAGGGCTAAATTCACAAACTCTTCTTCTTCTTCATCTTCAGAATCATCCCAGCATTTTCCTTCAGCCACATAGGCTTTCCCTTGATTCCTCTTAAACTGATTTCCAGATCCTTTTCCTTGATTCTATCTTGGTCTTCTGCACTCAGTGGCAAAATGACCTAGCTCATTGCAGTTGTAACATCTGAACTTCGACCTATCCACTAACCCTGTCTTGTATCCTCCTCTTGTGGCTCCACCAGTGGCCTTTGAAAAACTTCCCTTGTTGAACTTAGATGATTGACCCTGTGGCTTGTATGACTTGTCCTTTCTGAACTTGATATTCTTGAATCTCTTAGCCATATAAGCCATGGTTGGATTATCCATGCTTTCAATCTCTTCTACTGTGTAGAAGTCTTCATCTTCAACCTCTTTCAACTGCAGAACCACCTTCTCCTCGTCATCCAACACCTCCTCAATCTTCAAAGATGGCATCTGTGTTGGTTGTGAACTTTGTGCTGGTTCACTTTGACAAGCTACTTGTGGTTCATGAGCTATAAGGGCTCCTGACATGTTTGATAACTTGCCTTTGGTTCCAGTTTGAATAGCTCTCTTTTGAAAAAGCTCGAGTTCATATGATTTGAGCACATCATAGAGAGTTTCAAGAGAGACATCATTTAAGTTTCTTCCCTCTCTTGTGGCTGTGACTTTGTGCTCAAGATGCTCAAGAAGAGTAAGCAGAAATTTGATGTTAATCTCCTTTCTATCATAGAACTTTCCATGAATTTGTAACTTAGCTATTAGCTTACTGAACCTCTCAAACATGTGTGTAAGTTCTTCGCCTGGTTTAGCAATGAAGGCTTCATATTGTGATACAATAATTTGTCTTTGGTTCTCGCGAACTTCCTCACTTCCTTCACACAGTAACTCTATCTTGTTCCACATCTCTTTTGCAGATCTACATCCCATGACATTACCACACATGGCTTTGTCTAATGTAAGTGAGTCGAGCAAGATGAGTTGTAAATAGTCATCCAAGACTACTTTCTCCTTTTCGGACTCTGTGTACTCTAAAGGCTTCTTTGCAACCCAATGGGCTGGAATGACTTCATCATTCTCAGTAGCAGCAGCTACTTCCTTCTGAGGTATGAAGGGGCCGTTCTCAAGAATTCCCAAATACAGTGGATGGGCAGCTTTGATAAATAACAAGATCTTTCTATTCCAGAAATTGTAGTTCTCTTTATCAAAAACTTGAATCTTGATTCCACTTGACTTCTGAAGCTACTTCCTTCTGAGGTATGAAGGGGCCGTTCTCAAGAATTCCCAAATACAGTGGATGGGAAGCTTTGATAAATAACAAGATCTTTCTATTCCAGAAATTGTAGTTCTCTTTATCAAAAACTTGAATCTTGATTCCACTTGACTTCTGAACACTCGTCATGATCTTCAGATTTGTGTATCAATCTGTACGCTCTGATACCAGTTGTTAGTCCCGGAGTATTGCAGAAGGGGGGGGTTGAATGCAATACTGATAAAATTGAATCTTTAAATCAACAACAAAAATAAAGATTTTAGATTATCAGTATATGTATGCAAGCAATAAGTGAAACAAGATTTCTCATAAAATAAATGTTTTATTTATTTTGTGTGAAGTGTTGCTACAACCTGGAGAGAGTGTTTCTCCAGCTTCGATATCTCAAGAGATACAGATTGCTTCGTGTTGGTACATGAATAGAAAAGAATCTAAGATGTATCTAAGTAGACTAAGATACTCTGTTGTCCCTATCGCATGGGGTGTTGAGCTGCTGTCGTTTTTAAGTGGCAGCTCATTACAATTTGCACACCAATGTGACTTTCCCAAATTGCTATACAGACAGGATAAACCTTATAAGTAAAGCAACCTAGATTCTTTCTATTTCTAGCTAATACAATTCTAGTAGATGTGGATATCACATGCTCCTCGAATTGACCAGCCTTGTCTTGTGAATCTCTTAAGCTTCTGTCGTAGTCTTGCAGGTCTGCTACAAACGATAGTGTGTTGCAGCAAATCTGTTTCTTGAACATGTAACCTGTCACGGGCTTTGACTGAGAAGATACCCAATTCAAATAATTCAAGGTGACAGTAACCTTAACCGCAGAGTCTGTTGTCAAAAGAATATTCAGTGGTTGACAGTACGAGCTCCCGCCAATGTTGCTATCGGAACTCCAAACTTGCTGTCAAGTGTGAGAATGTCAGTGTCTCTTGCTTCATCCAATGTTGCTGTCAAATGTAGCTTTGTCGTGACTTGCAACATTTGTCTTCTTGTAACTTTACTGTCAGGGACATGACAGTAACCTTTATTCTTGCTGTCTTCTGGATGTATTCCTTGAGGCTTGAACAAGTGTATGAACTTCTCCCAAATCATACAATTATTACATGGTAGCAATTATTCGAATATGATGACATACTCTGGCTGTGACAGTATGTTCGACTTAGTAAAAACTAAGTACAGGGAAATATAGTTAAGTTGTCTCTATGCTATCACCCATAAATCCCAACAATTGTCTCTATTATGTTTGGACCGGAAATAAAATATTCATTTAACAAGGTTATTCGTTTAATATCGATATTTTACTATATCTTGAAAATCATAATAAGATAAAGTTTAATAAGATATAAGGGAGATAAAATTAAATTTGAGAGGGATGTTAGAGTGAACAAGTCAATTGTAACTTTAATACTTGAAAATGATGCATTAAGAGGAAAACTTACCACTTAATACATCATTAAGTTAGACTTTATCTTATTAAACTTTATCGACTTATTTTCAAGACAGAGTTTAATGCATACTTTATCTTATTAAACTTAATCGATTTATATTCAAATAAAGTTTAATGCATCATTTTCAAGTAATAAAGTTTAACAAATTGTCCTTTGTAATGCATCATTTTTAAGTATTAAATCTCCAATTGACTTGTTCACTCCGAACCTAAGGTTAATGAGTAAAAAAATAACATAATGCTAATAATCAAATCCGAACCTTAGTTTAGTGAATAAAACAAAATCTGAACCTAAGTTAGGGACTAAAAGAAAATCGGACCTAACGTTAGTGAGTAAAAAAGATAAATTAATAGTTGAGTGATAGGTTTCTAAAAGGGTCAATAGTCCGGTGATAAAAAAAATTCATTTTCCCTTAATAAAATTATTCCAATTACTAATATGATTTAGAAATTCAAAAACTAACATTTTATATTTTCTATCTAAATTTTATTATATTTCAAAAACTTTGAAATTCACAATATTTAAATTTTATTCAAAAATTCCCTCTTTGCCCCTGCCCATTTAATAGTAACTTGCAAAATTATGGGAATTTGTATAATATGTCCCAAATTAATGGGGCATTTTATAAATATGTCCCATCATGTTAATATATTAATTATATGTCCCATTATCAGTTTTTAAGTTAAATAGAGACCAATATACCCTTGTTATATTAATTAAATACTATTATAAATACACTATAATTTTTTAATTTTAACCACTAAAAATGTTTTTTTTCTTTGAAGAGGACAGGGGCAATTTTTTAATTTTGACCACTAAAAAATGTTTTTTTTACTTTGCTTAGAACAGGTCCCGCCAAGGGCACCATTACGCAAATAAATATTAAAATTTAAAATTTAATTTTAGGGCCATGTTTAATATTATAATTAAATTTAATATTACATAGTTTGGGAGAGTTTCAAAGTATTATAATTTAATTTAATATTACATAGTTTGGGAGATGTTAAGTGAATTGAATTAATCATATTAACACAGAAATGAGAAATTGAATCAAAAACATAATACAAATAGAATCGAGTATTCTTACATAAATGTGTATAAAATTACAATCATGGCCCAAATACCCCCATGGTAGCATATACAAACACTAGTTTGCACACTTACACCAATAAAAAAATTCATATTTTTATCATACATTATATCTTAAAATAATTTTGATTAAAAAGGGTATACTAGTCTTTTTATGTTAAAATTTGAATGAAAAATTGATTTTAGGATATATTTGAAATTTCAAATAAATATAGAAAATATTTACAAATCATGTTTCAAATTGGGATATATTATAAAAAAAACCCAATTATTAAAGACAAGGGGGTGCATTCTGAATTGATGGGCTTAAGTTAAGGGATGTGCATTTCCATTAGTTCTTGTACAAATTTGTTTTTGATAAATGTTGTAGGGTTGTAGATTGCAATTACCTCTAATAAAATTCTGACTTTATTCCCGTTTCAGATTCAAAAATTTGAATTTCCTAATATTCTTATTCCTTACTCTCACTGCTTCCCCTGTAGTATTTGAGAAACACTTTGCTTTCTATGGAGCATACCACAGCAACCCAGTTAATATATTCATACACATCCTTTTTGTATGGCCAACTGTATTCACTTCTCTTATGATCTTCTACTTCACCCCTTCTATTTTTTCTGAAATTGATCTGTTTGGTCATCCCCTGGTTTTGAATCTTGGGTTTGTATTGACTTTGATATATGCAATCTTCTATGTTTGTCTTGATAAGAAAGCTGGTTCTTTGGGTGCTTTTCTTTGTTTTGCATGTTGGGTTTATGGCAGCTCTGTTGCTCATTATTTGGGCTTCTCTCTAGCTTGGAAGGTACTACTACAACTCCCACTTATTTATTATACCCATTCTTGTATATTCATTCTTCTACCTTTGTGTTTGGTTTTGTTTCTGGTTGAGAGTGCCTACATTGTTGTAGAGCATTTGTATTGTTTGAAGGCATTTGAATTTAAAGGTTCATAGTCAGGGGCGGAACCGGGGGGGCTAGCCCCGGCGCCAGCCCGGGTAGGGAAAAAAAAAACAAGTAAATTTTTTTTTTTTTTAGCCCGGGGTCAAATTTAAAAATGGCTATATATAATTTTTTAGCCTTGGTTGAAATATTAAATAGAGGTATTAGTTTGATTTTTAATTGTGTGTATATCCATTTGTTGTATGATTTAGTGAAAAATATCCGATTTTTGTATGATTTAGTGAAAATATCCAATTTTTGCATGATTTAGTGAAAAAAATCCGCGCTTCGCGCGGCTTACCCTGAAATTTCCCCGCCCCGGAATATAGAGCTAGATTAGCCCGGGGTCCAAAAACATCCTGGTTCCGCCACTGTTCATAGTGTGGCAACAAAATTAATTAGGGTGGTTTCAGTATGCAGGACTACCAAGTGTAAAAAAAAAATTAGAAAATCGAAACTGCTTCTTTTTGGTTAAGTGAAAGTGTTTCTATAATATTCTGTGGAATTGGTTAAATTGTAGCAGATTGTAGTAATGAAGGATGTATATGATATATACTGTATTTGATAAGAAAGTTTATGTGCAGTGCAAAGTCTTGATCAATGATCATCAGACTTGACTAGCAGAGCAAATAGGCTTCTGCTTCCTTTAAGTTAAGTGGAGGACTTCTATCCAATGTACGAAGCGGAATGGGAGGTCAACTAGCGTAATAAATCTTATCTAGTAATGTGATACTAAGTTTTTGTTCAAATATAAGAAGCAAGAGCCAGCCTCTATAGTTATGCATAGACGGTTAAATGTGCAACTGAATTTGTCTAGTACTAGGAGCATATCAATTTCAGATTAAGTCCTTATGAAGGTCTGGGACTGGTAGTTGCGCTACTATTGGCAAGACTAATGATTCATTGAGAATTTGCAGACGGATTTGACTAGCAATTTCAGATTAAGTCCTTATGAAGGTCTGGTAGTTGGGCTACTATTGGCAAGACTAATGATTCATTGAGAATTAGCAGACGGATTTGACTGTATGCTACATATTTTCGCAATGCAATTTCATTTGTTCTAAATAATATTTTTTTACTGTACTTTTAAAGTTCAATTTGTTTAAAGTTTAAACTATAATTATGAATGACTGAACAATTTCATTTTTTCGTTGGTCCCGCCCGTTTGCTTGAAGACTCGATGCGGTCACCATGCCAAACATTCATTTCGTAATTTTATTTAATATACAAAATCATAGGTGTCTTCTGCCAAGGATTAGTATCTCAGTAGTTACAAGATACAACTGAACTTTTGTAGATTTATGTCTACTGTTTTCTCCCCTGCTGTTTGATTCTCTTGCGTAGTTCGTGTACACTCTCTACATTCAATGCGTTAATTAGCTGTAAAAGCATGTTCTTGTGTGTACTAAGATATTAATAATACTAAATTGTAGTAGTAATCCATGTACCTCTATCAAAATTTGCACAGTATAGAATATGTGTGTGAGTGAGTCAATGGATGCAGAATCCTAGCATTTTAGGATTGGCGACCTTACAAACAGTTTCCCTATCTGCAAGAACATGTTCCCAAAGCATCTAATTATCAATTATCTGGCAGATGTTAGGCACATACAGAGAACTATACAAGGTCCGTGAAAGATGTAGATGGATTTTGTATGTCGTATCAGCATATATGCATGACAATCCCCGCACATCATGATTATAAATGATCGGGATGTTTGACTTAGAACAATTTTAGTTTTAAACTAAATATTTGACACCTTTTACCTATTCACTATAAACTTTATATTTCAAGTGTCTGGCATAGATTTGATGTCAACAGTCAACACATATTAGGCATCTTAGACTTTAACATCACAACAAAGTCATAGTTTAGGCACCGTTCAAGACTTTTGTTCATCTGCTCTACTTATAAATATAGTAGCTCTACAATGTAATTGATACAACACATATATACAAATCACTTCTTCTATGTTACTTCTCTGAATCTCTCTACATACAATTTATCATGGTATCAGAGCATGTGTGCTCCTAGGGAAACAAGAAGAACAGAACAGAAGCCCAGAATCAGAAAAAAAATGCCCAGAATTGAAGAAAAAACAACCAACTGTTAAAAACTCCGAAAATCAAAACACATCCAAACACAAATACAAATATACCACTGGAAAGAGCAGGAGAAGAGGAGATTACAGAGACAAGCAAACTGGAAAACCAGCTGTAAACGCGCCCCCACGCGCCACCCCACGCGCCGCCGCGCCGCCACACGCGCCCACGCGCCGGCGCGTGAGGCCTGTTCCGGCCAGTTTCTGGAGATCTTCCTTCAGAGACTCTGACTCCTCTGTTAATTGTGATTCTATCCGTGGTACTCTTTCTTAAATCTGAGAAATTTTTTTTTATCAGTTGAAATTGTTTTGTGTTTCGTTATTTTTCTCCCTGGACTACTGATTGGCTTGATAAAAAACTGCTATATGTATGTCTTGAGAGATAAATAGCAATAAATATATACACTTATGATATTAGTATATTATGTTCAATAATTATTGATTGGATATTTCTCTATTTAAAACATTAAATGGCGGAAGTGTTAGATAATACATCCGAGAGTAGTGCTATAAGTAGCAGGAAATCTGGATTTTATAGTACTCCGTATGTAAGCCCTAAATTCAACGGAAAGAATTTTCTGGAATGGTCCAAAGCTTGTACAATGGCACTTAAATCTCATAGAATGATGAAATATATCAATGGGAAAGCCAAACAACCTTTGGAAAGTGATGATAGTTTCGATGATTGGGAATCCGAAAATGCCATGGTGTGTTCATGGCTATCTAACTCTATGGAGGTTGATATTCGAAAAACATATATCTTCATTGAAACCGCTGAAGATGTGTGGAATTCTCTTACTCGGACGTATTCCTTCTCCGGAAATGTAGCCAAACAATTTGAGATCAAACGGAAGATGTGGGCATTGGCTCAGGGAAGCCACACATTAGCTCAGTATTATTCTGAGCTTACATCATTATGGAGTGAATTGGGACATTACACTATATTTGAGTGTAAACATGCTGAAGATCAAGAAAAATATCAAAAGATGATGACTGTAGAGAAAGTGATGAAGTTTCTTGACGGATTGTCTGATGAGTATGATTCAATAAAAAATCAACTTATCGGACAAGTTCCATTTCCTACAGTGGAAGAAGCCTATGGTCGTGTAAGATTAGAGGAAAGTCGAAAGCAGAGCATGGCTCCGGTCGTCTCTTCTGAACGATCTGCACTCTTAACTGGAAATGTTCAGCAATCTGAGCCAGAACAACCTGAACAGATACCAATGGCTTTAATGGGTGAAAAATCCAGTCTTCAATGTGACTACTGCAAGAAGTTAAACCACACTCGTGAAACATGTTTTATCCTGCACCCTCATCTCAGAATTCGAGGACGAGGAGGGCGTGGCCGAGGTGGTTACCGTGGTGTCTCATCTGGCAGAAACACGGGTAGGGGTATTCCCTTTAGTGCTCATCATGCTGCATCAGAATGTGAGTCTTATTCTTCAACAGGGACGATGACTGCTTCAGAGGTCAACACCCTCCGCCAATTAATGTCACAAATGAACACCACTCCACATACAGCTAATTCTGCCCATGCAGGTACATCTTGTCACTTTACCTCCGATAAATGTCATAATTCATGGATTATTGATTCCGGAGCATCAGCACATATGACTGGAAATTCTAGTTTCCTAGAAACATATAATGGTGAAACAGGCAATATTCGTGTTGCCAATGGAGCTATTGTACCGATTCATGGACAAGGCACTTCTCACTGCCTCTCATCATCATTGCCGCTATCTGATGTGTTACATGTTCCCTCCTTAACAGCAAACTTATTATCTGTTCAACGTATTACTGAAAATCTTAATTGTTCAGTAACCTTTTTTTCCTCCCACTGTGTATTTCAGGATCTGGCGACAGGCAAGGTCCTTGGCAATGGTAAAGTGGTAGATGGACTCTATGTTATGGAAGGGAATTCTATTTCTCCCTCAACTTATCAGGTGTCATCCAAGTTAAATTCTGCTTTTGAATCTTTGTATCAGTGGCATAGACGGTTAGGTCATCCATCTTTTGGTGTTTTAACACATCTATTCCCTGCCTTAGTAAAACACTGTAAGAAGGAAGATTTCTTTTGTGAACCAGGTGAACTAGCAAAACATAAAAGATCATCTTATCCATCCAGAAATAAAAGAAGTTCTACTTTGTTTTCTATTATTCATACTGATGTTTAAGGTCCATTTAGACATCCTACACATGATGGGTATAGATGGTTTGTTGTTTTTGTTGATTGTTATTCTAGGCTTACTTGGGTATATCTCCTTAAACAAAAAAGTGAAGTTTTTGAGTGCTTTAAATCTTTTCACCACATGGTACAAACACAATTTAATGCTACTGTTAAAATTCTTCGGAGTGATAATGGTACTGAATATGGAGGACCATTTATATCTTATTTGGACACATGTGGTATAATTCATCAAACTTCGTGTGTCAAAACTTCTCAACAAAATGGGGTAGCCGAAAGGAAAATTGGTCACTTACAGCAAGTTGCTCGGTCGCTTATGTTAACAATGTATGTTTCCAAATATCTTTGGGGAGAGGCAGTCATGACTGCTGCATACCTTATAAACCGTCTTCCTTCTAGTGTCCTAAAATTCAAAACACCGTTGTCTTGTGTTCTTGCACCTTCTTCACATCCACTACCCCTTCGAGTATTTGGGAGTGTATGTTTTGTTCATAATCATGCTCCATCTCGGGATAAACTTGACTCTCGGGCCCTCCGATGTGTTTTCATTGGGTATTCACCAACTCAGAAGGGATATAAATGTTATCATCCTCCATCACGTCGCATATTTGTCAGTCATGATGTTAGTTTCTGGGAGAACATTTCTTATTTTTCTCCGGGTTCCTCCTCTTTGCTTCAGGGGGAGATAAACCGACACAGTCTTGATAGTAAAGCAATAGATGAGTCACAGACACTTCCATTTATTAATATACCTATTCCAAACACTAGTTCAAACAGGTTATCTATTCCTCCACATACGAGTAAAGAGTCAGATGATCTAAATAGACTAGATATTCCAGATTTGATTACATATTCCAGGCGGAGGAAAAATGATATCACCACTTTACCGCATCCAGAGACCTCTGACCTCGAGACAGATCCTGCATCTCCTGTGTTTGAGCCAGAAAGTGGTAATATTCTTGATCCTACTCTAGATCTTCCTATTGCTATAAGAAAGGGTGTACGCTCTTGCACTAACCATCCTATCTCAAACTTTGTATCTTATAATGCATTATCTCCATCTTCACTTGCTTTTGTATCATCCTTGTCTAGTGTTTCTGTTCCGCATACTTGGCAGGATGCTTTATGTGATCCTAAATGGAAAGATGCTATGATGGAGGAAATGAATGCCTTGAAACATAATGGCACTTGGGAGTTAACTCATCTTCCCGCTGGAAGGAAGGTAGTAGGATGCAGATGGGTATTCACTGTGAAACAGAAACCTAATGGGCTGATTGATAGGTACAAAGCAAGACTTGTAGCAAAAGGGTATACTCAAACTTACGGGATTGATTATCAGGAGACTTTTGCCCCAGTAGCAAAGATGGCCTCTATTCGAGTCTTGATATCTGTGCAGCAAATCTTGGATGGGAACTTCAGCAATTGGATGTAAAAAATGCATTCTTACATGGAGACCTGAAAGAAGAGGTTTACATGGATATTCCACCAGGTTTTTCTACAGCTGCGACCATTGGAAAAATATGCAAGCTGAAGAAGACTATTTATGGGTTAAAACAGTCTCCAAGAGACTGGTTTGGCAAATTTCAGGGAGCAATGATTAAATTTGACTACAAACAGAGCAACTCAGATAACACCATGTTCATAAAAAGACGAGATGAAAAAATCACAGTGTTAATTGTTTATGTCGATGATATTGTGATCACCGGCAACGACACCTATGAGATTGCTAATGTTAAAAGCAAGCTTGCCTCTGAATTCGAGATGAAGGACTTAGGAAAACTACGGTATTTCCTTGGTATTGAGGTCTCTAGAAGTCCAGGTGGTATCTTCCTCTCACAACGGAAGTATACACTTGATCTTCTGAATGAAACAGGGATGTTGGGATGTAGACCTGCAGAATCTCCCATAGAAGCAAATCATAAACTTTGTGGAGATGCTGGTGAAAGTGTCGAGAAATCTCAATATCAAAGGTTAGTTGGTCGACTAATCTATCTTGCACATACAAGGCCAGACATATCATATGCAGTGGGAATTGTTAGTAGGTATATGCATGATCCTCGCCAACCACATTTGGATGCAGTTTATATGATATTAAGGTATCTTAAGGCTGCTCCTGGAAAAGGAGTAATGTTTACTAAAAACAATCATCTCGGGGTTGAAAGCTATACAGATGCAGATTGGGCCGGATGTCAAGACGATAGACGATCTACTTCAGGGTATTGTACATTTGTTGGTGGCAATTTGGTTACTTGGCGAAGCAAGAAACAACCTGTGGTTGCCTTATCTAGTGCTGAGGCAGAGTATAGAGCTATGGCTAAAGGTGTGCGTGAATTATTGTGGATAAGATTGTTCCTAGAAGAATTGGGACTTGCATCTACAACTCCAATGAAACTGCATTGTGATAACAAAGCTGCTATTGCCATTGCACATAATCCAGTTCAACATGATCGGACCAAACATATCGAAATTGATCGACACTTCATAAAAGAGAAGATCAATAATGATACCATTGGTATTCACTTTGTAAGATCGGAGGACCAGATAGCTGACATATTTACCAAAGGTTTAAATCAGAAGATGCTTCATCCACTTATTGGCAAGTTGGGCATGAATGATATATATGCATCAACTTGAGGGGGAGTGTCAACAGTCAACACATATTAGGCATCTTAGACTTTAACATCACAACAAAGTCATAGTTTAGGCACCGTTCAAGACTTTTGTTCATCTGCTCTACTTATAAATATAGTAGCTCTACAATGTAATTGATACAACACATATATACAAATCACTTCTTCTATGTTACTTCTCTGAATCTCTCTACATACAATTTATCATTTGAACTAGACTGTCTTCCTTGTGAATTTGTGTTTTACTGTGTACTTAAATATATTGCAGGTTGTCCTAGCAGCTCAGTTATTTTGCTGGACCGGACAATTTATCGGCCATGGTGTATTCGAGGTATTTTTGTTGCATTTTCAGTATTCGCGGGGATGCTTCCAGTCTTGTATATGTAAAATTTGATTTGCTGTTTTCTGTAGAAACGTGCTCCAGCTCTTTTGGACAACCTAATACAAGCCTTCATAATGGGCCCGTTCTTCGTATTGCTCGAGGTTTAAGATACAAAGCAGAAGAAAATAACTTGAGTTGCAAATGTGTGTGTTTTACTTATGTAACATATGTGTATATGAGTTGGATAGCATCCTTGATGCTAATGCAGACTTGCACAACCATTGTAACATGAATTTTAGGTAAATAACGATTAAATTAACTCATACTGTTCGATCTAAATAAAAAACGGTGATTCTTCCGAAATATTGCCCTTTATGTAACACTTCTGCATTGAGCTTTCAGTTCACTTGTTAAAAATCTTGTTTAGTTCTTCAATTGCTCCAAATTTGCAATAAATTCAAGCTTCTAGCTGTTAAACTGATGATGCAGTGTCATGGGTTTATTTCTTAGTTAGCAGGACATGGAGAACAAACTGCTTGTTGTCTAATGATTGGTGTGGGACGCTGGGTGATTCGTCATACTGTTCAACCCCATTTTTTGTGTTATGATTCATTGTTGAAAATTTTTATACTGGAGCAAATACGAAGCACTTCATGGGTATTCTTTTGGAAGATCAGTACTTACATCTCAACATCTACATATATTACAAAAGCAGGAGATTGGCCCGGTGAGCTCCCGATCTTTACTAGCTAATTTCTTTGCTTCCTAATAATTCGAAGTCCTACAGAAGTGCCGCCTCTGTTAAGTAGCCTCTCAATGCGAAACATTGCCTATCTTTATGAACCTTGAAACTATTGTATTTGGAAGAGTTAAATGCACTTTGCATCCCCTATCTTTACTCCAATTTCAATTATGTATATGTAGTTTAATAAATTACACTTTGCATCCCCGAACTTTAAATTATAGGTCAAATCACAATCCCTTATATGTTTTCTATCAAAAATAATATTTCTTTTAACGATTGTATTGACAAATGCGATATAAAATTGTGTAGTGATTATGTAATTTATATTTTAAGATGGTACAAATATATTTGAATGATTTTATATGTATCATATATCATAATAGTCACAACTTTATTTAATGGAAACATATTAGTTTAATTTTTTACAAATATAATATAATTGATTAATGGTCAAAAAATAATACTAAATTATAATTTAAAGAATTTTAAAGTGTAAAATTAGTTACATGTTTAAAATCTATAATTTATATCATCATTACCATCATTTTATATCGCATTTGTTAATGTATTCGTTAAAAGCAATATTATTTTTGATAGAAAATGTATAAGGGATTGTGATTTGACTTATAATTTAAAGTTTAGGGATGCAAAGTGCAATTTATGAAACTACATATACATAATTGAAATTGGATTAATGCTGAGGGATGCAAAATGCAATTAACTCTATTTGGAATAGTGTACACAACTTTCAAATTTCAATTATACAAGAACAGTTGTTTGTTTAGAGCAAAGAGAGATGAGATAACTTAATTGATAAAAAATTATCTATTATTATTATAGGTTTTTCGATTCTCTCGGATAAATGAGAATTCGAAAAAAAATTGTTTTTTATTGAAAAATATATTTATATTTAGAAAAAGGAAAGCTAATGCTATAATAATCAACAACAATTAAAACTTTTTTTTAGTTTTCAAATTAATGCAATAAACATATTTGGTAGGAAATGAGAGTCTCCTGACCATCATCCCCTTCACCGATAAAAAGGATTCGAACCCATGACCTTGAGAACTAATTTCACTACCATAACCAATTGATCTATCTTAACACTTGAGTCTATATTAAAAATCATTAGCTACATACATAAATATTTGTATAATGTATAATCCCAATAATTATACATACATAAACACATACATACATAATTATTAATTATACATTCAGATACATAAATAATTATACATGCATACACACATACACACACACATACATACATACATACATACATACATACATACATACACACATACATACATACATACATACATACATACACACATACATTACATACATAATTATTAATTATACATACACATACATAAATAATTATACATGCATATATACATACACACATACATACATGCATGCATACATACATATATACATACATAATTATTAATTATACGTGCACACGTACTACATACATACATACATACATACATACATTTATGTTGTACAATATATTAATATTTCATTATTTGTAATATATTAATTGTTGTATAATTAATATGCATATTTATATATACATACACATGTACAAACATAAATACATACATATTTAAATTTATGTGGATACATAATAATATACTATAATATTATATACATACATACATACATACATACATACATACTATATAACATACATACATGCATGCATACATGCATACATACATACATACATACAAACATACATACATATATACATACATACATACATATATACATACAACATAACTATTAATTATACATGCATACGTACGTACATACATACATGCATGCATGCATGCATGCATACATACATATAATATATACATACATTTATGTTGTATAATCTATTAATATTTCATTATTTGTAATCTATTAATTATTGTATAATTAATATGCTTATTTAAACATACATACATATATACATACATACATATACTATAATATTATATACATATATACATACATACTATATAGCATACATATATACATACATACATACATATATTTTTGTTGTATAATCTATTAATATTTCATTATATGTAATATATTAATTACTGTATAATTAATATTCATATTTATACATACATACACTTGTACAAACATAAATGCATATATAAATTTATGTGGATATGTTATAATTACTATAATATTCACTAATCACTAACATATACCATATCTTATTAATCATTTTAGATCTATTGTAATTATTTACGAATTAAATATTATAAAAAATATCCCAATAAAAAAAAAGAGCCTTCATCCGTATATAAGTATAATAGAAACTTGTATTACATTAACTATCATAAAACTCTTCAATCACATATTTAATACGTAAACGCACAAAACAATATAACACACACACACACACATATAAATGGGTGGTTCCATGAGCAAATTTATTCATATAAAAAGTCATATTTACCCCCTACTAATTATATCTATGTTATATTTCCGGGGGTATTGCAACACCAACATATTTATTACATAATAATAACTGATATGGACTAATATGTATTTATTATTATGTAATTAATATTTGTATGTATCTCTGTATCCATCCATGTTAACTCTATATATTTATATTTCGAAGTACGGTTTTGATTTTATCATTGACCAATTTATTACATATCATTCAAGTTTTTTTGAACAAAACAAAACATAGCGTAAAATACAAAATAGATTTAATTTAACCAGAATTATAATTTGCATGTCACGATCGGGTATTGCATAAATTCTATTTACTCATAACAATTGTTGCGAAAATATGAACAATCGAAGATATCAACAATTCAATCCTACGTGATTACGCATAATACATAAATATTTATAATCTAGAGCATGCCCGTGCCTTGCACGGGCTACGAAGCTAGTTTCAATTATACAAGAACAGTTGTTTGTTTAGAGCAAAGAGAGATGAGATAACTTAATTGATAAAAATTTATCTATTATTATTATAGGTTTTTCGATTCTCTCGGATAAATGAGAATCGAAAAAAAATTGTTTTTTATTGAAAAATATATTTGTATTTAGAAAAAGGAAAGCTAATGCTATAATAATCAACAACAATTAAAACTTTTTTTTAGTTTTCAAATTAATGCAATAAACATATTTGGTAGGAAATGAGAGTCTCCTGACCATTATCCCCTTCACCGATAAGGTTCCTTTGCTTTTCTATCCTTTCTTTCATTTTATATTTTTTCATCAATAAAATCGAGTTTTTGTCCCAAAAGTTTTGAGAAAACATTCTTTTTAAATGAGATCTAATCCTTTTTGCGGTGAAATCTTGTTGGGTGCTTTGTTATCAAGGTTGTTAGTTGGGTTATCCATCTTTTTGGGATGCTAGTGTGTTATATTTTGATATATTTGTCTGTTTTGTTACTGGTTTTGGTGGTTTATCTGAGAATGATTTATATAATATTTTGGGAATGATTTATATGATATTTTGGGATATATATATATTGCTTGCATCGAATCTGGGATGGTGGTGGAGACATCACAAGAGCTCACATTTCACAATATTATATTCCTCCAATATCGCTTGATATGACTAGGGCTGACAATTTTGGACCCGCGACCCGAACCCGACCCGAACACAACCCGCATGGGTCGGTTTCGGGTTTATATTTTTCAGGTTCGGGTCGGTTTCGGGTTGACCCTAACTTGACCCGAAAAAATCGGGTCGGGTTCGGGTCGGGTTTGGGTTACCCGAAACTGACCCGAATATATATATATATATATATATATATATATATATATATATATAGGCTCATGCTCAAGGGAGAACCTTAGCTAATTGGAGAACTGAGAGACCACCTTCTCAACCATTGATTGCATTCTGATCTGATGGTTGTTAAATAATGACATTTAAATTTTAAATTTAGTACAAACTTACCTTATTAGAGTATTAAGGGCAAAGTAGGTAATCTAAATTTTTTAATATTTATGTAGATAGATCGTATCAATGTTAATTTTGCAATCAATCAGACAATCTTGATTGATTCCGTAGTCTGTTCATTCATCATTTATCAAATTTAATTGTTATTTATCTAGGATATTTGAAGATCTTTTTTTTTTGGAATCAATATATTGCTTAAATCAATAACATTAATAACTATAATCAAATTTTTTTTGTATAAAGATCTCCCTGAATTCACACAGCATTGAACTCATTTCATTTTGGTATGTTATGGAGAAAATGAGTGTTGCTCATTCTGGTAATTTTTTCGGTGATTATAGCATTTTTTCACTTCTTCATGTGTTGTTCTGTAATGTTTAACCCTTACTAACATTTTTTTTTCACACCACAATTGATGAAGGTGAGAACCCAACTGCAGAATCGTATGATGCATCAAACTTACAATCTGGAAAAATACGAACTCCAAAACGTCGAAAAAGGATTTGCCATACTTGCAAGGAACTTGCATACCATGATTCCCGCAACTGTCCGATGATTAAAAAACAATAGTTCTGTAAATGGAATCGGTTATTCCATATGTTTTTTCCTTTATTTTGTTATCGAAATAAACAATTTTATCTAGAGATTACAAGTTGTCGTCTCCCTTGTAGTGTTGGTCATGTTCAATGATAATAGTTCATTATTCTGTAATGAAATTGAGTAACAATTTGAGTAGACTTCGTATTGTGGACGTGGTTAAAATTTATGTGTTCCCTAAGGTCTTTGTATACATTTCAAGTTTATGACTCCTTATTACTACAAAACAAGTATCCAAAACCTTAGCAGGAAATAATTGAACAGATGAAAATGTCAAACACTAGACAGTAGATAGACAGTACTAATCTAATCAATCAGAGATGTATATTAAATAAGGAAGTTTTGAGAAGAAAAGAACAAGAAAAACTGATTACGCTATTGATAAGATTTTTGATTAAATTAACAGGTTCAATAATGAGATATGTAATAAATTCAAAATTCAATTAAATCAATTACAAGTTTTGAATACAAAACACTTATATAATACATCTTCTGCATCTCATCATTTAGTTCAAATATATTACATGTTTTAGAAGAAGAAACGACCAACTATGGATAACTCAGAAAAAGCTAATTCAGGTACATGACACTATCAATCAATTTTTTTGATTTTTTTTGTTTTGAATATAAATGATCAAGTTTTTTCTCGTACTTTTTAAACACAGAATCTTTTGGTGTGCTTCCAGGTGATTCTGATAAGATGTTTGGCTTTCAGAGCAGTGATGACATCAATTTATATAATCCAGAATGTGAAGTTGACAAAATTCCTTATGTAAACCAAGTGTTTGGTTCGATTGATGCAGCTTTTGAGTTTTATGAAAATTATGGACGTTTATGTGGCTTTGATGTACGGCGATCATCCGAAAAGACCAATAAGAAAGGTGATATCACCTCAAAATACTTTCTATGTAAGAAAGCAGGTAACAATGAAACCCACAACTCTAAGAAAATAGTTCAGAGAAAAAGAAAAACCGTTTCTGCAAAATGTAACTGCCCAGCAAAACTAGTTGTTGGTTTCACGGGTACAGAAGGGTTTATTGTCAAAACATTCATAGAAAATCATAATCATGGATTTACAGGCAAAGATGCTATTCAGTTTCTTCGTTGTAGTCGGTCATTGACGGATATTCATAAGCATTTTATCATTGATGCTGGGAAGGCAAATATAGGTCCTACAAGGGCTCATACTATTTACAAATCCATTGTTGGTTCTTATGAAAATGTTGGAGCAACTGCGGTGGATTTTAAAAACTACTCTAGAGACATAAATGAAACTCCTAAGTTTTGATGATAACAAACAGCAAGCCATTTGGCTTGATTTCAGATATAAAACAGCATGCCATATGTATATGTGCTAACTTGGTTTTGCAGGAAAACAGCTTACTAATTATATTATCAGTTTAAGTCAGACAGCAAGCCATTTTATGCAAATGGCGTACCAGCTTCACAAACAGCTCACTGGTTTCATCCTGGACAGTTTGCCGAATATGAAGATATTCAAAGAACATCAAGAAGAATCTTTATTAGGGTTATATGTATGGGTCCTCTGAATATATGTCTATATTATCTCCCATACCTCAATCATGCTTAAAGACAAAAACAAAATTCCTTGAGATTTAATATGTAAAGTAAAGTCTTACTTTCTCATACCCTTACCTCCACTAAAACCAATCACATGTTTAACTATTGTCTTATTCCCTTTACTTCATTCATTCTCCACCACCTGCTATACACGTTCTCACCATCTCTTCTTCAAAGTCTTCTCCACGTGATTTCTTCACCATATGTTCTTTGACATACACAGTCCATACAACTCCTGTAACACACGTGAACATCACTTCTTCTTCATTGCTTAAACACATCACATGGGACACATATTCCCTGCATGTTTCTATCTCCATACACGCAGATTTGCAGAGAATCAAACACCCCATTTCTGAAAAGAAGCTCTCCATTACCAACGGCTAAAATTCATACCGTTGGAGCTCAAAAAATTAATATCTTCACTTATTTTCTCACGCCTATAAAAGAACTGATATCATTCAGTTTTTATCAACGATACAGTGCAGAAAATTAAAGAGCCTTACAAAACTCAAAGCTTTCATTGCAAAATTCTTAAACCTTCAAACCCATTTCAGTCGTATATATATCTATATATTCAGAGGGTCATAGGTTGAGTTGTATCATTCAAACTTGTATTGTTCAGATTGTATTTATTTGTTGCTGTACAAACGTTGGCTTAGTGTGTTAGGGTGAGTCGAGCTAGACTAGAGAAGTAAGCTTGGGAAGTGTTACTTAGAAAGTTAGTTCAGCACAGGAACAGCAAGCCATTTGTAAGCAACAGGGTATAAGGGAGATATATTGTTGTATCTTGTAATCGGATTATAGTTGATCAATAATATATTCTCTTACCAAGTTTGGTAAGGGACCAGGACGTAGACCATAGGGGTTTAGGGGTCGAACCTGGCTAAAAGATTGTGTGTTCTATTTTACTTACTGTTTATTTCATTCTGCATTGCATATTAAACTTAAACAGCGTGCCATTTGTAAACTGTGTTATTACAAACAGCAAGCTGTTTTCGGTATTTTTCAAAACAGTTCATAAATTAGCATTGTTATTCATTAACACCTATTCACCCCCCCTCTAGGTGTTATTTTCAATTGGTATCAGAGCGAGGTATACTAATATTTCTGTAACAGGAAGGTATCGATCATGGGTGAACAATATATCGAAGCTAAATCAGATTATAGAGCTCCTCTCCTCACTG
The DNA here is from genome assembly GCA_037693485.1 of Kitagawia praeruptora. Taxonomy (NCBI): domain Eukaryota; kingdom Viridiplantae; phylum Streptophyta; class Magnoliopsida; order Apiales; family Apiaceae; genus Kitagawia; species Kitagawia praeruptora. The sequence goes on from CM075350.1 coordinate 126,329,695, forward strand.
GATCAGAAAATTACAACTGGTGGAAATGTAGAATGGAAACATTCTTGTCCAAAAGACCCCTGGTATTAAGAGTGGTGCAAAAAGGAGACTTCAAATTTCTGGATGATAAGAACAATCCAAAAGATGTTGATGATCTTACTCCCGATGAGATTATCAAATGTGGTTACAATGGAGAAGCCAGAAATTCTATAATGAATGCATTAGACCAAGCTGAGTATGATAAAGTTTCTTCTCTAAAGACAGCAAAGGAAATGTGGGATGCTTTGGAAACCTACCATGAAGGATCAACAACTTTGAGAAAGGTGAAGCTAAGCAAACTAATGAACGACTTTGGAAACTTCAAGCTCAAGGAAGATGAAACTATCAAGGAAGGCCAAGCAAGGTTCCAGGTTACTATAAACTCCTTAAAGAGACTTGGAAAAGATATTCCACAGGATGAAATTAACATGAAAGTGTTAAGTGCTGTACCATTTATTTATGAGGCTAAGGTCACGGCTTTGGAATCATCCTCAACAATCGACACCATGGATCATCTAGCTGTTTTTGCTGAGCTAGAACAATTTGAAAGTAAAATAAATAAAAGTCAGATTGAAGGTGCTAGGGTTCCTCTAGCCAAAATGAAGAATTTGGCTCTTCAGTCCACAAACAGCAAGCCAGCCACTGCATCCAGCAAGCTGACAGATTCTGATGAAGAATCTGATGAAGAAATGGCACTCATTTCTCAAAAAATCAAGAGACTGATTGAGAAGAAAAATAGAATGAAAAAGGAAAGAGCAAATTTCAACTTCAACAAGAAAGCTAAGGAACAAAATTGCTTCGAATGTGGCAAGCCAGGCCATTTTAAAAGAGACTGTTTCAAGCTGAAGTCAAAACAGCCTGCTGGTTTCAAAGACAGAAGAAAAGCAAAGGCCTTACTGACTTGGAGTGATGATGACTCAGACTCCAGTGATGACTCAAGTGAAGACATGGTAAATTTGGCACTTGTAGGTCTAAATGATGAAGAAAGCTCACAAGGATCCATAAAAGAAGGTCTTGTAGAAAGTGATTTTTCAGATTCGGAAGATGATGCAAGTGAGGTAAACTCAATTAATTCTGATCTATCTTCCTCTCCTTTTATTCTAGAAGAACTAACCATGCAGGTACCAAGTAATGTGTCTATTATTGAGTTCATGGAACTGAAGAATAAGAATAGCAAGCTGGAAAAGAAGAACAGCCAGCTGAAGAATATTATTTCTGAATTAATGGCTGAGAAGGCTCCAGAATTAAATCATGATGATTTAATCACGGATTTAAAAGAAAAACTAGTTCAGTTCGAAGGTGTCAACAAAGTAATTCTTCAAAGGAATGAAGCACTCATGAAGGAACTCAGAAACTTGAAGGCAGATATTGAAGCAAAAGATGAATGTATAAAATCATTCAAGCATAAAGAATCCAGCCAAGCCGAATCTTCAAAAACTGCTGAAAAGAGAAAACAGCAAGCTGAACTTGTCAAACAGCAAGCTGAATTGATTTCTCTTTTAGAACAAGAAGTCAAAGACCTTCAGAAAGGGATGGAAACCTTCGTTCAAGGTGAAGACAGTTTAAAGGCAATGATGAACAAGGCAAATGTTCCCTTGATCAGAGAAGGAGTTGGCATGAAGTCAAACAACAAACTTGATGCACTCAAATATGATGGAAGAAATGGCATACCATACAACTATGCCATGCCATGGAAGATATGCAACAAGTGCGGAGGAAAAGGCCATCTGGAAAAACACTGTGTAGCTCAAGTAAACCCTAAAGGGAAAACAGCTTACCAGAAGAGGCCAGTCAGAAGACAAACAGCACGCTGGAATGCTCCTGACAGAAGACAAACAGCCTACCAACAGTCATCAAAAGTGATCCAAATGTGGATCAAGAAAGCTGATTTGAATGTGTTATATATCCTTGCTACTGACCAACTTGGACCCAATCCTATATGGGTTCCAAAACATTAAATTGGTATTTGTTTGTTTTGTAGATATGTCTTGCCGCTAAAGTAAAGTCAAATCAATGGATTTTGGATAGCGGATGCACTCGACATATGTGTGGAGATAAATCTCAGTTTATGAAGCTCAAAATGAAGAAAGGAGGAAAAGTTACCATTGGCAATAGCAAGACACTTCGAATTCTTGGTATTGGTTCCATTGGCAATAGTAATATTTCGATTAAAAATGTTCAATATGTCAAAGGTCTTTCATATAACCTACTTAGTGTCACTCAATTATTTGATGATGGACATTTTGTTAAGTTTGGCATAGATAAAACTGTTATTACTATTGGTGCTAACAAAATCCCCCTAGTTGCTAGAAGGGAAGGAAATATATATGTATTAGATTTCGAAATGCAGGAAACAGCATGCTGTTTGGCTGCAATCGACAATGATCCATATATATGGCATAGGAGGTTGGGACATGCACACATGGACCTGCTTAATAAACTTTCAAGCAAGAATCTGGTCAGAGGTCTACCAAAACTGAAGTACTCTAAGACTGAAGTATGTTCAGCATGCCAATTGGGGAAACAAATTCGAAGTACTCACAAAGCTAAGAAAATGGTATCTACTTCTAAACCTTTAGAGCTTCTGCACTTGGACTTATTTGGTCCTGAAGCTTATAAAAGTATTGGAGGTAAACAATATGGTTTTGTAATTGTAGATGATTTTTCTAGATTTACTTGGGTACTATTTCTTCGTACTAAAGATTGTGCTTTTGATGAATTTGAGAAACTGATTAAATTACTTGAGAACAAGCATGATACAAGACTTGTAGGCATAAGAAGTGATAGAGGAGGTGAATTCGTCAATGAGAAATTCATTACATATTGTGAACAAAGAGGAATCTCCCATGAATTTTCTGCTCCTAGGACTCCACAGCAAAATGGAGTGGTGGAAAGGAAGAATAGGTCACTTCAAGAAACAGCAAGGACTCTACTGCAAGAAAGCAAACTGCCTAGGAGTTTTTGGGCCGAAGCTGTGAATACAGCATGCTATTTGTTAAACAGAATTATTATCAGGCCAATTTTGGATAAAACTCCATATCAACTGTTAAGAAACAAGAAGCCGAATATCAGTTACTTCAAGATTTTTGGCTCCAAGTGTTTTGTGCTCAAGACAATTGGTAAAGATGGTAAATTCGATGCTAAATCCTATGAGGCTATATTTCTTGGTTATTCTTTAACAAGTAGAGCTTATAGAGTTTACAATGTTAATAAACATATTGTTGAAGAATCTATTGATGTTACTTTTCAAGAACCTAACAATGATCTACCAAGAGATGAGGAAGATTTTGCAGGACAGCAAGCTGGAAATGAAAATCAGCAAGCTGGAAATGAAAATCAGCAAGCTGGAAGTGAAAATCAGCAAACTGGCAGTGCAAATCAGCAAGAGGAAAGTTCAGAACAGCAAACTGAAGATGAAGATAAAGAAGAAAGTCAGCAAGTCAAGGATGATGCAGACAACAACAATCAGCATGCTGAAAGTTCAAGACAGCAAGCTGAAATGGAAAATACAATCTCCAGAATTGCAAAAATGTCTTTGGGAGGCCCTAGAGGATCAAGGACTACTGATAAACTACCTATTTATGATGAAAAAGATCAGTCACCTCAAGAAAGGATAAGAAAGAAAACTCATGAACAAATAGCTCAACATTCTTTACCAAGGGCAACAAGAACGGTTAAGAATCATCCTCCGGAGTTGGTCATTGGTGACATTACTGATGGAATTACCACAAGAAGAGGAAAGGCAAATTATTGTGCTCATGCAGCCTTCCTAGCTCAAGAAGAACCCAAAAATATCAATGAAGCATTAGAAGATGAAAATTGGATCATGGCGATGCAAGAAGAATTAAATCAGTTTGAAAGATGTGAAGTTTGGGAACTTGTCAAGCCACCAGAAGATGCTTCAATCATTGGAACAAGATGGGTGTTTAAAAACAAAGTTGATGAATTTGGCACCGTTACTCGAAATAAAGCAAGGCTTGTAGCTCAAGGATATAATCAACAAGAAGGCATTGACTTTGATCAAACTTATGCTCCTGTTGCACGTTTGGAATCAATTAGGATGCTTCTTGCCTATGCATGTTTCAAGAAATTCAAGCTATATCAAATGGACGTAAAGAGCGCATTCCTAAATGGCTTGCTGGAAGAGGAAGTTTATGTAAAACAGCCTCCTGGATTCGAACATGAACAGTATCCAGACTATGTGTTCAAGCTAAAGAAAGCTCTTTATGGTTTAAAGCAGGCTCCAAGGGCTTGGTACAAAAGGCTTAGTAAGTTTCTCATCAAAAATGGTTTTATTCGAGGTAAAATCGATCCCACATTATTTATTAAGCAAGATGGTAAAGATATTCTTATTGTTCAAATATATGTGGATGATATTATTTTTGGAGCTACTAATGAATCTATGTGTAAGTGGTTTTCTAAGTGTATGCATAGTGAGTTCGAAATGAGTTTGATGGGTGAGCTCAACTATTTCTTGGGACTTCAAATCAAGCAATCTAAGGATGGAATTTTTGTACATCAATCCAAGTACACAAAGAATCTGCTCAAAAGATTTGGCTATGAAGATGTTAAGTCAAAATCAACTCCTATGATGCAAAACAGCAAGCTGTTTGCAGATGAAAATGGTAAGGCTGTTGATATCAAAAGATATCGAGGTATGATTGGAAGCCTACTGTATTTAACTGCTTCTAGACCTGACATAATGTATAGTGTATGTGTTTGTGCAAGGTTTCAATCAAACCCTAAAGAATCTCACTTAAATGCCATTAAAAGAATATTTCGATATTTAAGTGGTACCATTTCTCTTGGTTTGTTCTATCCTATCACAAATACTTTTGATCTTGTTGGGTATAGTGATGCAGATTATGCAGGTTGCCTAATTGATAGAAAAAGCACTAGTGGTGTGTGTACATTTCTTGGACAAAGCCTAGTGTCTTGGCAATGCAAGAAACAAACTTCGGTTGCTTTATCCACTGCAGAAGGGGAGTATCTAGCAGCTGGGAGCTGTTGTTCTCAACTTCTATGGATGATTCAAACTCTAAGGGACTTTGATATCAAGTGTAGAAAAGTTCCAATCAACTGTGACAACACTAGCACCATTAGCATTTCTAAAAATCCGGTGAATCACTCAAGAACGAAGCATATTGATGTTCGACACCATTTCTTGAGAGATAATGTTGCTAAGGGCAAGATAGAGTTGGTTTTTGTTCCAACTGAATTCCAACTAGCCGATATTTTCACAAAGCCTCTTGCCGAAGAGAGATTTTCAGTCATTCGCATGCAACTTGGTATGTGTTCTATGTAAAACAGCATGCTGGAAGTTGAGTACTGGACAGGTTAGCCTACCATTTGTTCCAGTTACATATTATTCATGGCATACTGTTTGTTATTCCATTTCTGGCTTACCATTTGTGCGAAAGCAGATATCATATGAATTTATGTGTCCAAAATTGATAATATGTGCTAAATGATTATATGGTGTTAAAATTATTCGAATTCTAGAAAATTTCCTTCATTTGTTAGAAATAGGAATTTATTGGATTTTTGTTTTTCTTGTTTGTTTCTATCTTAATATTATTTTCCATATAATCCTATCTGTTTATGTTATAAATAAATATTTAGTGTTTAAAATCTAAATATTCTCCCCTAAATATCATTAAAAAGAAAAAGAGGGTTAAGTCGGTTCAGTTCATTTTCTCTCCAAATCAAAACACTCTCAAGCGGCGTCTAGGGTTTCTTCGAGCGGCGATTTTCTTCAGGGTTTCATCTCTCAGACAAACATCATGACTCGTACCAGGAAGTCAGGCCTCATTGCAAACACATCCTCATCAAAGAAGGAGAAAGTACTGATTGAATTGGACAATGTCGCTCACAACAGCGGCGATGAAGTCTCTCAAACTCCGGAGTCAAAGAGGTTGAAGGGTACTCCTCTCTTCGCCAGCCCTGAGTTCGAATCGCGGTTCTCTACAATGGAATTGGGAACTCGCAATCTCATCACTGCTCCTCTTCTCGACAGTAAGATCATTGATCCCCTCTCTGATGTTGGTATTATTAAGTTATTTGAAGATGTTGGAATCGATTCTTTTATTCTCAAGCTACCTAAGGTTTATTACCCTGACCTTGTTAGAGAATACTATGCTAATCTTCATGCGGATAAGTTTGGTAATATTTGTTCTACTGTGAATGGAAAGAGAATTCAATTCAATACCTCTCTATTTAGTTCCATTCTAGAGGTTGATTATGAATCTGAACTTGATGTGTACACTGCTCAATCTGCTTTAGAATTCCCTGATTTTTCTGTCAAGGATCAACTCTCTATCTTGATTGGTTCTGACCTGGTCAGTGAGGTTGCACCTCCCAGTACCACTGAAGTTACCCCCTTGGCTCACTTGGTTTTTAAGCTTGTAAGGTCTCATATCTGTCCTAGGATGGGGAACAAGTCAAATTTCACTAACCAGGATGTGGTATTGGTTGCCATGATTCTAGCTGGTAGGAAGTTTGATGTGTCATCTCTCATTATGAAAAAAATGCTCAGCACTCTTGATAAGACATCCACTGGTATCCCCTATGCTCAAGTCCTTACTAAGGTGTTTTCAACCTTTAGGATAGATGTCAAGAAAGCCCTGAAAATCACTGTCAAAGAAGTCTTTGATCATAAGACTTTAACTCAGAACAATATCCAACTTGTGGATGGCTTAGTCACCAGAATTTTGCCTCCACCCTCCTCTGTTGATCCTCCTGAAATTGGTGAACCATCCAACCCTACTCCTGCTACCTCTGAATTTACATCCTCTGAAAGTGTCTCTGAGCTCAAGAAGGAACTGCAAGCAGTCAAGCAGGCTTTGAAGGTGATATCTTGTGACTGTCAAACCATTAAGACTGTTATGAAAGGTTTTCACAAGGATTTGAAATTGGTGAGGGACTTCTTGCTCAAGCCAGCTGGAACCACATCTGCTTCTCATTCTGCAGTCGATACTGATTTGGGGCTTGAAAAATTGGCTCAAGTTGCTGCTAAAGAAGCTCCTGAAGAAGAGGAAGGTGGCACAGATAAGGAAGAAGATGGAGACTTTCATGTTGCTCCCAGGACTGCTCCATCAGAATCTTAGTCTTTTTTGATGAATTAAGGGGGAGAATAATTTGGAGAATTTGTCTGAACTTGTGTCTGAACTTGTGAACGTGGTTGAACTTGTTTTCTTTGATCACTTTTATTTCTCTGTCTTTAAAAACCTTGTCCTGTCAGTATGGTTGGTTTTATGTTGAACTTATTTGGATGGCATCTACTATGACTTGGTTGAATATTTGTTGGTTAATGATCTCTATGCTTAAATGCTTAATGTGTTATATGGGTTGCCTTAATTAATCAAACTGTTTTATATCTAACACTTTGAGATGCAGGAATTTAGGGGGAGTTTTTAATAATTCTCCTAAATTAGTTGTAATCATCAAAAAGGGGGAGATTGAAACTCCTAAGTTTTGATGATAACAAACAGCAAGCCATTTGGCTTGATTTCAGATATAAAACAGCATGCCATATGTATATGTGCTAACTTGGTTTTGCAGGAAAACAGCTTACTAATTATATTATCAGTTTAAGTCAGACAGCAAGCCATTTTATGCAAATGGCGTACCAGCTTCACAAACAGCTCACTGGTTTCATCCTGGACAGTTTGCCGAATATGAAGATATTCAAAGAACATCAAGAAGAATCTTTATTAGGGTTATATGTATGGGTCCTCTGAATATATGTCTATATTATCTCCCATACCTCAATCATGCTTAAAGACAAAAACAAAATTCCTTGAGATTTAATATGTAAAGTAAAGTCTTACTTTCTCATACCCTTACCTCCACTAAAACCAATCACATGTTTAACTATTGTCTTATTCCCTTTACTTCATTCATTCTCCACCACCTGCTATACACGTTCTCACCATCTCTTCTTCAAAGTCTTCTCCACGTGATTTCTTCACCATATGTTCTTTGACATACACAGTCCATACAACTCCTGTAACACACGTGAACATCACTTCTTCTTCATTGCTTAAACACATCACATGGGACACATATTCCCTGCATGTTTCTATCTCCATACACGCAGATTTGCAGAGAATCAAACACCCCATTTCTGAAAAGAAGCTCTCCATTACCAACGGCTAAAATTCATACCGTTGGAGCTCAAAAAATTAATATCTTCACTTATTTTCTCACGCCTATAAAAGAACTGATATCATTCAGTTTTTATCAACGATACAGTGCAGAAAATTAAAGAGCCTTACAAAACTCAAAGCTTTCATTGCAAAATTCTTAAACCTTCAAACCCATTTCAGTCGTATATATATCTATATATTCAGAGGGTCATAGGTTGAGTTGTATCATTCAAACTTGTATTGTTCAGATTGTATTTATTTGTTGCTGTACAAACGTTGGCTTAGTGTGTTAGGGTGAGTCGAGCTAGACTAGAGAAGTAAGCTTGGGAAGTGTTACTTAGAAAGTTAGTTCAGCACAGGAACAGCAAGCCATTTGTAAGCAACAGGGTATAAGGGAGATATATTGTTGTATCTTGTAATCGGATTATAGTTGATCAATAATATATTCTCTTACCAAGTTTGGTAAGGGACCAGGACGTAGACCATAGGGGTTTAGGGGTCGAACCTGGCTAAAAGATTGTGTGTTCTATTTTACTTACTGTTTATTTCATTCTGCATTGCATATTAAACTTAAACAGCGTGCCATTTGTAAACTGTGTTATTACAAACAGCAAGCTGTTTTCGGTATTTTTCAAAACAGTTCATAAATTAGCATTGTTATTCATTAACACCTATTCACCCCCCCTCTAGGTGTTATTTTCAATAAAGGATTACATTGGAGTACATGATGCCGAAATGATTATACAGAAGTTCAAAGACATACAAGAAGGTTCTGATGGGAATTTTAGGTTTGAATACAAAACAGATTCAAATAAAAGACTAACACATCTTTTTTGGGCTGATGGAATTGGAAGGCGCAGCTATGATGTATTTGGAGATGTTGTTTCATTCGATGCAACTTATCGTACAAATAGGTACATTTCTTTACTCTTTTTTTTAATCCCCTGTATAGGATTCTGAATTAGTTATATGAATATCATATAACTATTTTAATGTGATATGTGATTAATTTTAACTGTTTTTTTTCTTTTCTAATGATACCCTTAATTACTCTCTAAAATATTGAATATATTCATAAAGATATTCAAATGGATACTTTCTGAGACACTTTTATACTTTTTGACGTTTTACAATGAATATTTTTTTCAGGTACAATATGGTATTTGTACCTTTTATTGGTATTGACAATCATTGGAAAAGTGTTACTTTTGCGTCTGCATTGTTGGAAAATGAAAACCAAGATAGTTTTAGTTGGGTGTGCGAGGCATTTAAGAAAATTTTTGTAAGGTATCCAAAGTGTATAGTTACCGATCAATGCCCTGCAATGAAGATTGCTATTGAGACATGTTTTGTAGGAGTAAAACACCGCCTATGCATGTGGCATATAATGAAGAAATTTCCTGCTAAGGTAATATTACAACACTATTTGAAACGCATTAAATTTTTTATTATTTTTTTATTAAATTTTGCTGCAGTTTTGTAAAAGTCTTATAATGCTTTATTCTTAAACAGCTTGGTACTCTATTTTGTGCTGAATCTCCGTTCATGGATAGACTAAACCATTTTGTTTGGAGTGAACATAAATCTCCTCAGGAATTTGAAGAAGGATGGAATCAAGTTGTGGAAGAGTTTGAGTTAACTGATAATGTATGGTTGAAAGAGATGTTTGAATTACGTGCTTCATGGATTCCTGCTTACTTTAACGATGAACCAATGGATTCCTGCTTCATGGAAAATTACTGCTAATTTGGTTTGTGACGCAATTAAAAAATCTACTGCAGTGGACAGGTTGTTCAAGCTTAATTTTCTAGTATTGATGAGCAACATTTTGATAGAGGGTACTGCTAATCCATATGTAAAGCAAACCATGCTAGGTTTTGTTGGTGATTTAGATCATTGCAACCAGTACAATTGGTGTCAGTTACTTATTAGCCAATTGAAAATTGCTTCTGTTGCTTGGAAGGAGAATCCTACAACAAAACAATATACTGGATCTGTCCCATTCCTTGTTGTAAGTACCATTTTAAAATTTTTAAAACCTTTTCATTTTTAATTAAATTTTTAATTTTATATGAAAATGTTAACTTTGTATTTAATTTTAATTTGCAGTACTTATATATGGATCGGGTTGTTAATGGGAAGAGACAAGTTAGACGTAAGAAGCCAACATTTATTGGATGGCCAGACACTCTAATACTAGAGAGGCAGATATTGGATATCTCATCCAATTCATTATTTCAAGGAAGAATTGCATTACCTCTAAGGTTCAAAGATTCAGATGATGAAAGCAGTTATGAGGTATAATAAATATATGTTTTTTAATTTATTGTTTTCGTTACACAATTTTAAACATGAAACCATAATAGTTTTAATATGATTTCCTTATGACTATACATGGAACAAGAATGATTGTTCTCTCTCAGATTCAGAAGAAATTCAATGTCAAAAAGAAAAACAAATGTTGTCTTCTACTTGTACATCTAAAAAGGTAAAAAAATATTATATTTGTAGCATATTTTTAAAATACCCTTTTTTAAAAGCATTCTAATTTTAAAATAGTAATATGTCGCAGATGTATGCTGAACTATTTAACAGTGGGGAAAATTGTGAAAAACATTCCATTCATCAAATGCATGATAGACAGATTCAAGAAAATGAGGTTTGTTTATCTAGGATATTTAATTTTTCTTTCCTACAATCAATTTGTTAATTTTTTTTTAAAATATTGTTGTTATATAATTTTTTTGTATTTGTTCATATGTTTTGTAAGGTTCCTCGTGATGTTATTGACAATTTGAAGGAATCCATTGCTGCATATGAATCTTTGCAAAGCAAGTGCATAATGTATTTATCTTCAGCTAGAAAGTTGTTCAAAAGTAATACACTTGTTATTTCATTGGAATCAAAATTTGTGGAGTTGGTTAAAAAGTCAAACGAGTTTATACTCAATGATCTTGGCAGTCAAGTCAATCTTGGGATACCAACTGATGAAAAAGGAGATGTTGATATGGTTTCACATTTTTCAAATGTGAAAGAAAACAAAAAATTGAACACAATTTCAGAGCTGGATGATGATATTTGTTTTTCGTCACAAGACTGGTTGTACATCGATCAATGTTCTGTTCCAAAAAAAAATGGTGATAGAAACTCAGAAAAATTGTTCAACAGTATGGAATCTCAATCTAAAAGTCTCTCTTTGGAAGGTTCGCTTAATTTGTCGAATTTTAAAACTCCTGGAGATAAGTCTGTTTTTAGGGTTCCATTGGATGCTTCAATACCATCTTTCAATCTTTGTGTTGATCAGAAAGACACATCTAACGATTCGATTAACAATGAACTAGTTCGACCAGTAAGAGACAGAAAAGTTTCTGATTTTCAGAAGTCTCCTTACCTTGACAGATTGACAAGTATAAATGGAAAGTTTGTCAAAAAAGAGGAAAGTGATTTGTGGAATTGGCTGCATTCTAACACTAGGAATCTGAAGTAATGAATCTACCATTATTTATTATTTTTTAAAACATGTTTTTATTGAAAGTGTTCTAATAATAACTTTTATGTACAGTCGTGTACTTTTTAAATGGCAGAATGTCACTTGTTACAAGGTTGATTTCCAGTCAGTGATGGATGGGGAAATGGTAATGACATCTGCTCTGGATGTTTGGTGTTGTTTTCTGAATTCATTTGAAGATTTTAAATCCCCCACCTCTCCAAGACGATTATTCTGTTATACCGAGACTACTGTAAGTAATCCAATTATTTTTTTAAAACTTATAATGATTTTCATAATTGTACTAACCCATGAATCCTTACAGATTGGTACTTTGAATGCATACAATGAGATCTCAAAGCAGAAAAAGTTTGTCACTTTCAGTGAGAACATGGAAAACATTTTGAACACATTCAGGATTGATTTCAGTGATGTAGATTTGGTAATTGTCTACTCCCTGAAAAATATATATACTTTTTTAAAAAAATATATAGTTTATTAGAATTTTTATTCAAATTGTTTTCTTGTTCAAAGGTCTTCTTTCCAATCCATCATGTGAATCATTATTATGTTGTGTGTTACAATCTAAAGAACCCAGCAGTAGATATACTTGATAACCGAAAGTCTGAAAAAAAAGTGAAAGAGCTATATGGGCAACAACTATTTGTTCTGGTAAATATCCGTTACTACAAATTTACAATTTTTATTATTGAGTTATAAATTCTTATTTTCTATGACTTTGTATGCAGCATAATCATTTTATGTCGTACTTGCGATCCAAACATTATACAAAAGTTCATGAACTTGAAAAAATAGAACCCAAACGCTTGGTAATGTTTTGGCAGACTGTGGACAATGCAGTAGATTGTGGGATTTTTGCTATGCGCCATATGGAGACTTATTTTGGAGGAGGATCACGATCTTGGGAATCAAAGATTGCTGTTCAAAGTGTATACATTTCTTTACATTTTTTTTGTGAGTGATTTATTTAAATAATTGGTTTATTATTACTTATAATAATTTGTTTTTACAGTATACACAGAAAAAACAAATAAGCAGACTTCGGTTATTGTACACCTATAGAATGATTGCGAACGATCTGAATTCAGTGTATGGCTTCATCCTGGATGAGATAAAAGACCCAAGCATATTGCCAGATGATGCTGGATCTCCAATTTAAGTAGTGGAACTCATGGAGAAGTAGTACATCCAAATAAATTTTTTATTATTGTTTCGTCACAATTCCAATTTGTACTTGGAACATTTGTATTTGTGCTTAATTTCTCGAAACTCAGAAACCATGTTTTATTTAAGATTTCAATTGATGTTTTAATGAGTTTAAAGGTATCTTATAAATGATTTATTAAATTTATGTGTATATTGTCACAACTGAGAAGTTAACACCTTGAGAATTTTGAAAGAAGAATCTTAAGAATATATGCGAGAACACCTAAGTGAATTGTAATATACATTTTAGAACACTCAAATTATAAGAACAAGACATTATGATGGCGATGACTTGGCCATTATGTATGTTAACCAACATATTACAATCTTATATTAAATGTTCAATGGTCAATAATTATTCTTTAATTAAAAAACAATGTCAAAGCTTGAACAATTACTAGAACACTGTTATATAATATACATATTTACATGTGGGTGAATTTCATTTTGTGTGAAAAAAAACCATTATGTGTTGTAAATAAGATTCTCCATTTGTAAATAAATGGTAACTGAGAACACTTGCAAGAACGAATATTTTCCTACAGATTATGATTTTTTTAAAACTAAATAACAATAGTTTGGTGACAACTATCATGTATATAACCCAGCTCAATCTAATAATTCACACCTTTTCGAATTAGAATCAATGTAAATAAAGAATAACTCTCGACACACACTATTTTGTCCACCACAGGGATAATCCATGATAAATCCTCCCTGGACACTTATGGTCTAAGCCTTGAAGACTGATGATAAAGCAGGTAGTCTAATATTTATTCCTCTCAAAAAGTGACCGTTATGATATCTGAGAACTACCGTGAAAGAACTAGCCCCTTCCATAACAGATGCGTCGACATTCAGAATTAAACCTACCTCGATTCCATTACCTGTTGTTTAGCGTAAGTAGAGATCCCTCAATATAGTTTAGTAGAAAGTAAGCAAGCAATGCGACTCATTAAATGTTGAGTGTACTTTGTACAAATATGTACACTGTATTCTTGTCTTCTCCAATTTTAAAACTTAAAAACATAAATTTGACATCACACCACAATCTACTTCATTAAACATTATCAAACAACATACGCAACTGTTTTTAGATAAAAACTATCCATAAACCATAAAATCATTCGTTGATAAAAATGAATTATTTAAAGCAAAATTAATAGTATCATTATCATAATCTAATTAACCAATCTTAAACTAAAAGAACGAACACATCAATCATCCTGAACTTCATTGATACTCTCGGAAATCACACTACGTCGTTCGTTGAATTTAGACGAAACAATTTTGCAAACATATGAGAATCTCATCTTCCTCAACTGCATCATTTGTTTAACCTGCAGGGATATTAAAACTACTATCATCATTTAATCCCCAAATTTGCATATCTGTGAAAAATTGAATAATAATCTAGAACTCATATATTTTACTGTTATTCACAAATAAACTTACACTTTCGTCTAGTAAGTTTGTTTCCCATGAAGCACCATGCACTCCCATGTATGTCTCCATATGACGCATTGCAAACACACCACAATCTACTTCATTATACATTGTTTGCCAACTCATTTTCAAACGCCTAGGAACAAGCTCACGAATCTCATTGAGTTTATCTAGCCTTTTTTCCTCGACAAACGTGACAAAATGGGTATGCTTAAAAAAACAGATGTATATATGGTTAAATTAAAAACTAGATGAACCTTAAGCAAAAATATATGTGTAAAAAAAATAGAAGAGTTTTCTAACAAAATACCAGTATTTCAATTTGGCCACCATAAAGTTCTTGAACTGATCTATCCGATCTTTTATTATCCAGTATTTCCAATGATGGTTTTTTCATATTGTAGCAAACAACATAGTGATGATTTATGTTGAACATTGGAAAGAAAATCTGAAATTCATAATAACAAACTGTTTAAAACTTATAGTTCAAACAAATCGAAAAGGTATTAAAGAGAATTCGAATACCAGATCAGCGTTTTCCAATGTAACATTGAATGTCTGCAGAATATGCTCAATATTTTCTTTGAACACCATGAACATTGAGTTAGACAAATCATTCTGTATTGAGTTAACAACACCAATCTGTAGCAATCAAGAAAAATTAATATATTAATTTCTTCATATATTTGTTAAGTTAAGTATCCGTAAACAATGTTGTTCTATTTTACCGTTGTTTCAGTGAAACAAAATAACCTTCTTGGAGAGTGTTCAGGTCTAATTGAATCCAATATATTTAATAGACAACACCAGACGTCTATAATTGTAGACAACAACATTTCCCCGTAATTTATTGATTGGAAATCAGTTTTGTAGCATTTGATTTCTTTCCACTTGAAAATAATTAAAGTAAAAAGAAAACAAATAAAGAGTTAAAATCACATAGAGAGAAATAATATTATAATCAAATAATAGAATCAGTATATTCAATGTACTTACTTGCTGTCATTCATATCATTTTGCAACCATTCCCAAAACTTTAAAGCATCAGTACTCATCATAAAATTCATGTGGATATTAGGGCAGATATAAAACTGATTGCAAAAAAAAGTATTCACTACAAAATTAGTAGCATCTTCATTTAGGTTGATAAATCTTGTCTTCAACACATGAACAAGTACATTGTCTGGGAATGTAGTTGTTGCATCTGATAGAACATCCATACATTTTCTCTGGGAAATGTTAAATTCATCAATTGCAGATTTCAGTTGCTTCACAATCTGTTTAAGAAAATTATGATAAGAAATGCAATTAGTTTTTAAAATGAACTACACGTAATCATGGACAACAATGGAATTAAATCTTTATGGTTTAATTCACCTCATAATCTTCTTCATCATCATATCCAAATGATTGTTTAATATCATAGCAAACATTTTGTATTATTTTGTCCACCATACTTTCATCAAATTGTTCCTTTGAAACAATCTGAAATATTTTTAAGAACAAGAACTTGAAAAATCAAACAAGAAAAAGAACAAGAACAAGAACTTGAAATATTTTAAATACATTGAAAGTACACAGATTAAATACCTCTGTTTGCTTTTCATGTTTTTCATATGTTTGACATGTGGTTGTGAGATAAGGAAATTCCATGTTCATCTTGGCCAAAACATCAGAGGGCCAGTAAACATATGCAGGTCCAGGTCTCGAAACATTACTTCGTCCAATTAAGACACGTTCAAGATAGAAAAGCTGCCAAAAACATAAGAAAAAAATATCATTGTCCTGAAAATGTAAGATTAAAAAAATTTATTCATAATAATAATAACAGATAGATTATACAAACCATAATAAATGCTAATGAACCAGCAAAATATGGTGATTTAGAATTTCCACACCATCTCAGCTTTGCTTCTTTTAGACAACTAATCAAATAAGAACACCAGTTAAATTGGCTGCAGTTGTCTAAGTCCCCAGTAAATCCCAATGTATTTTCATTCATATATGGAATCGTTGGACAATTTATAAGGACGTTGTTCATCAAAACTATAAAATTTTTCTTAAAATTTATGTCAACCGTCTGACTGTTCTTGATTGCATGGTATACACTTTCCTGAAGTATTTTGTTGTCTGAACCAGAGAATGAAAATTGACTCCTCCAAGTGTTAACAACTTCATTATTTTTTTCAAACACAAGTGGAAGTGTTCCTTTTGGCAAGCCAATTATTTCATACACATCAGATTCCGATATATTTAAAGAACAGTCGTCGACATCCATATATGATCTTAGAGGATCAAAAGATTTAACAGCATATAAACAAATGTTTTCTGGATACTCTGAAATATTGAATAACAATAGAGATTCGAAGCCTGTCTCAGTAACCCATTTGCGCTGAGGTTCTGAAAGTGATTTAATAACATCAGAGAAAAGATTTGGATTCATCCTCGATAAAACATTCTGGTCTACACGCACGCCTTCCCTACACATATGAAAAGCATGGTTATTGATAATCTTTGATCTATCAAAAATCTGTTGTAGAACACACAAAGACACATATATATCATGTAACGATATCCATAAACGTCATACAATATTCACTGATACTTACTCTTCCATTGTTGCAGTGTTCTCCATTTTTCTTTAATTGGGATTTTTTCCAAGGTGTTAACATATACGTGTTTGTAACGTATAATATACAATATATCAATCATTTCCATTTTGAACTTGGATATGGAGAATAATTTCTTTAACCGAACAAAATCAAGATTTATGTCAATCAAAAATCTGACAGATATGTTTCCATCTATAAAGAATCCGTCCAACTATTCTGATTATTGTGTATATAATTTGTCCATGTATTTCATTATAATAACAGATTTGCCATTGGAATATTTTATTTCTTATTATTAATATTTGATAATAATCAATGGTGTTAGATTAGGTCTCCTGGTTTTCTAGATAGGGAGGTTCTCCCTTGAACCCTACTCTATATATATATATATATATATATATATATATATATATATATATATATATATATATATATATAATTATTTATAATATATATAATTATTATTATTATATATATTTTTAATTAATATATTTTATTTTAAATATATTTTATTTTTAATATATATTATTTTTAATATATATATAAATATTATTTTTAAATTTTAAAAAATTAAATTTCGGGTCGGGTTACCCGAAACCCATTCATGTCGGGTTCGGGTTGAGCACCTATACCCATTAAATTTTCGGGTCGGGTTCGAGTTGGGTCAAAAATGCGACCCGAGTCTGTTGACACGACCCGAACCCGACCCGAAACCCGAAATTGCCGGCCCTAGATATGACTGAAAGTTTTGAACATTGGGGATTGGATTGCTAGAGATGTCATTGTAATTTTTTTTTTGGTTTAAAGATTTTTTTTGTTTCCCAAGCAATTTGTATTGTAAGTTCGGGGATTTTTTTATAATTTAATTTTTAAAAATAAGTTATGAAATTATCTTTAAAAAATAACTTAAAATACGTGCTGGATAACAATTAAAAAGAACAAGGAAAGGAACATTTTAGCTAGCTATTTTAGGTAACAACCTTGCTATTTTAGTTAACAGCCTTGGAGATGTTCGGATGACTTTTTCCGGTTTTTGGGGACACTAAAATTTTCCGACCATGTTCTTTAGCAGGTCAGGGTTTGATCAGTCCTAATTGATTGCTTAAGAACTATTTTTGAAATTTATTTTTTTGAAATTTTAAACATTTTTGAACTAGTAAAAATATAATTGATCATTTTGATTAACTAAATAAGTAAATATTTTTTTTAGAAAATTTGAATTTAAATCTTATTTAAAATATTTAATTTTTAATTTGTAATTAATTAATAGAATTACTCCATTAAGTTAATTAATAATTGATTAATTATATTAATTTATTGTTAATATAATTTTAGCTAATTAAAAAGAGTTTAAGCGAATTATTTTAAAATTTAAATACCTAATTAAACCTAATTAAATATGGTTAGTGAAACCGAGAACACTGGAATTTAAACCGAGAGTGGGAGTGGGCCGGCAATTTGACACGTGACATATGAACATAACACGAAACAATACGAAAAATACTGTTTCGGATTTTGATTTTTGGTACACGAAACACGAAAGTACACGAACACGAAATTACACGAAATATTTAATGTCGGATATGGGTTTGCAATTCGGGTACACGAAGTACACGAAATAAAGATGTTTATAATTTACTAATTATAGATTTTGTGCATAGAGTAAAAATCTATGGAGTACTATTTTAATTGGAGTACTTGGAGTACATATGCATTTTGCAAACTTTATTATTTTGCAAAACTTATTACATGAATATCACTATTTAATCGAAAATCTTGAAAATTTTGTATGTTTTGCTAACAAAATATTGCAAAACGAATTGTTCTGCGAAACACATTTGGGTTGCAAAACATATATGTTCTCATTGCAAAATATAAAGGATTTTCAAGATGAATATATTGCAAAACATACATGATTTTCAAGATTATCAATGAAATTATGATATTCATATAACAAAGTTTACAAAATAATAAATTTTTAAAATATTTTAAATGCAGAACGTATATGTACTCCAAGTACTCCAATTAAATAGTACTCCATAGAACTTTTCTCTTTATGTATATATTAATATTATTTTTATAAAGATATATATTTTACACAAAAATATAAATATTTACAAGTTTTTATAGAGTTATATTTAAATTTATATATGTAAATATCAAATATTTTATGTATATTTCATATGAATATAATATTTACTAATAAATTTTAACTAAATTTTAATTTTAATTATATTATATCCTATCAATATATATATATATAAAGAATGATACGCGGGAGCTTAGATGACGCTCTAAGATCGTATCAATGTATTTTTCTAATTTTCTAGAACTTTAGAATTATAAACACTAATAAATGTAAATATATCATTTAACATATTAGAGGTAGAATATGTGTTCGAATTTATAGATCGAGGAGAAGAGTTCGAATTTATAGGTAAGACATATGATTAGAAGTTCCATTGCATTGCAAGTAGAATAAGTATTTATAATGTATATGATTAAAATTCTATTGGAAGTAGAATAGGAGTTCAAATTTATAGAGAATAAGAGTTCGAATTTATAGAAAAACATGTAAATTAAAGTTCTATTAGAAGTAGAAAAATATCATTTAACATATTAGAAGTAGAATAGGTGTTCGAATTTATAGAGGAAAAGAGTTCGAAGTTATAGTGAAGACATATGATTAGAAGTTCTATTGGAAGTAGAATAAATTTATATAACACATATGATTAAAAGTTCTATTGGAAGTAGAACAGTTTATAGAAAAAATGTAAAAAAAAAATTATATTAGAAGTAGAATATGTGTTTTTAGCATATTAAAAGTAGAACTAGCATAAAAACCCGTGCGAGGCACGGGTCGCTATTTTAAATTGTATTTTTAAATTAAATTGTGCATGATCAATGTCTTTCAAAGTACTCTATGTGATTGATTTTAATTGAATTGTGTACTTATTTAAGTATGTTCAAATTTGTAATATAAAAATTAATATGAGTAATATTGATAGTAGTCATGTTAGTTTTTATTTTTATGAGTCATATAATAGAATTCGAGTGTTTTATGGGCATCGTCTAATTAAGTGGATTTTTCAGAACACTTACAATACTAAATTGTTCTTCCATTTATTTGAAAATGATACATCCATTTAGTTCGATCTCCAATAATATTCAATATACAAACTAAATAGGTTTGAAGATATTGCATTCTACGAATGTAGATTTTACTCTTGATATTAATCAAAAACTTCGTAAATCTTCAAATATTCTACTCAGGCCTTGCGCTTTCACTTCTTAAAACTATCTTTCCAACTCTTTCGTCTATTTTCTTCTAATTTCTTCATTTTAAGCATCCTTTGCCCTTTACTATTCCTCTCTCCGCTAGACTTTTAAAACACAAGATAATTCTAATTGACTGAGTAAATATATCTTGTGTAAGTACAAGCTTATCACAGTCTAAATATTTTTTCGTACTTTTATCATCATAAGTTGAAGTTGCTCATATGCCTTATGTTCGTGCTTTAACAATGAATTAATCATTTCTTTTTTCAAATACTGTTTCATCCAAAGATCCTAATTGGAGTGAACAGATAGACCAAAAACTTGAATGAGTTTGTTGTTTCTCTTAGCGAATTACGAGCCTCTAGCTTGCTTTACTTATTTTCTAAAATTTATTATAATTTTTTAATTGATATTTTAATTATTTAAAAAAATTCAAAAAATTTACCTTTAATCAATTATGTCTTGGCAAATAAATATTTGATAAATCAATAAATTCGTCAAATAAATAATTTGTATAGTTCTATATATTGACATCGATAGAGAATAATATTAATAAATGATATAACATAGAGTCTGTTTGGCAAACCTTAAAATAAGTCTTTATGAACTTATTTTCGGGTAAAAATTTCATATTTTGATAAAAACATTTTATACAAGTATTTAATGTATGTTTGAGATTCTATAGGTTGGGAAAAAAAAGTTAACTTATTTCAGAAAAAAGTTAGGAATCTCTAACTTTGTTTTAAAATAAGTTGACTTATTCTGAAAATAAATTTTCCCAAACACCCCCATAATATACTATAATCAGAATCAATAAATGTAAAAATAAAAAATAGCCAAAAATTGTTAATATGTTACAATAATAAAAATATCAAAATTTGTTTCACTCAAGTAATGCATGCACACACATCTATAATGTGTATGATTTAAAACACATAAGACTCAAAGCCCGTTTGGCAACGGCTTTAAGTCGGAGCTTAAAGACATTTTTTGCTTTAAATCAAAAAATGTATGTTTGTGTAATAAATCAGAAATTGATTTAAAGTTAAAAAAATAGCTTAAAGTCAAAAGTTGGTAGAAAGTACTTTTTTGAATGACTTATTTTGTTTTGAGAATTTTATTTGATTAAAATTAATATCATCATTCATATAGATAATTTATCAAATTTATTTTTATGTTTACATTTTTAACTATTCATAAGTCATTGATAATGTAAAATTAGTCAAACAGATACTGACTTAAAATTTTTACTTTTCACTATGATTTAGTGATAGAAAGATGTGTGAATTAAATCGGCGACCCTATGAATATTATGTTGATTATTATTATTATTATTATTATTATTTTAAAGTTTAATTTAGCTCCCAAGTTATTTAAAAATGTATTACTGTTAAAACATTCACATATCACGTGTATGATTTATAAACACATGTGACATTGTGGCGTAGTGGCAAGAGCTTGCATAAGTTACTTGATAGATTCCCATGAACAACACTTTTTTCAATAAAAATGTGTTGGTGTTTTACCTAAGTTTAAATTAGCTCCATAGTTATTTACAAATGTATTACTTTTAAACGACATTCACTTATTATGTGTATGATTTGAAAACACATGTGTGATTGTAGTGTAATGGTAAGAGCATGTCTAAGTTAATTGATAGACTCAAGTTCGATTCCCATGAAAAACACATTTTTTAATAAATATTAAATATGAGGGCAAATTTGTCTTTTCATGTGCATTAAAAAATCTCACATTTTCTTCTTGTGTTGGCCTATTATATATATAATAGATAGGTCTTCGAATTTATAAAGAAGAGTTCAAATTTATATGGAAGACATTTTTAGAAAGTCTAGAATAAGTATAAATTGGAATTCGCTCTATTTTTTAGGTTTTGATTTTAAGGAGTAAGTTGTTATGTAAGATAAGTATTATCAATAATATGTAATGAAGTTGGAATTTCGATCCCAAATGAGTGCGGCTCGAAACGTGTTTAACGATAAGACGACTCACTATAAAAGATTGTATTAGCTATTAAAATATCATATTGATGTTATAAATTTTATTTTATTTTTAGGATTTGATTTTTATGGATAAACATACAAGTGATATATGTAAAACTTAGGTTTTTGATTTTAACGAGAGAGCGGATCAATAGTAACAATCGTGTTTAAGGAAAAAGCGGTTCATTATAGAATACAGTACAAAAATGTTTGAATATATAAGGAATGCATATAATAAAATGTTTTATCTGAAATAGAATACGAGTACGGTGGAGACATCTTATACAATTTTTTAAAACTCTATATTTTTTTCTTAGAAATCCTTTATTTTAATTTTTTTATACAACTTAGTTATACTTGCATTAGAAAACATATCCATAAATTTAATATTATTCCCGTAACGAAAAGTTTTCGATTTTCTTTTGATATGTTAATATTAGAAAGACATTCTCATGCGGAAGCTGTAAGTTTAAAAAAATATAAAAATGGGGATTTACTCTCTTTATATAATGAAGTTAGAATTTTGATTCCAAATAAGAGCGGCTCGAAATGTATTTAACGGGATGACGGTTCACTAGAAAAGATTCTATTAGCTATTAGAATTTGATACTGATGACATTTTTTTTATTTTCACGGTTCAATTTTATGTATAAAAATTATTTTATAAATCTTTATAATATATGTTAAAGTTGGGATTTTGGTTTTAACGAGAGAGCGGCTATAACGTCTTAGAAATTTCGTTATTATTATTATTATTTAATATTAAATGTGAATTATATGAGGTGAAATTTTTTAGGATTAAATGTATGTTACATCATGTTTGCGTGCTTATATGATGATGTATATGTGAGATGTGGGTCCGTAAAATTTTATTTGAATTTTTGACGATTTAAATATATTTAAATTATGCATTATTGATCTTATGAGAATTTTATAAAATCATCGGAGCTATTAAAAATTATGAAATCTTTTATAATACTATCTTTGTATATTTATATAGTTTTTAAAATCAGTGGGGGAATTACTTTCGGTGTTTAGGTATTTTAAAATGATTTTAAGAGTTTTATTGTATTTAAAGGATCAAAACTTGTAAAATTCATATTTAATTCATTTTTGATCCTAAAAATATTTTAAAAATATGGGGAGATAGATAATTTTATTTTATACATTTTAAAATTAATTTTTTAATTTTTATCAAATACCACACATTTATTTTCTATTTTATCAAGTGGATTTTTAGTGTTTAAAAAAAAAAGTAATCTATGTGAAATTTCCAAAATACATTTCTTTTCCTATCAAAATCCCTAGATTCAACAGTGTTGTTTCCCATTTTTCAGTTTCAGCTGGTGTCTCTAGAACCTACTCCAAATCTCTCGTATTATCTCTTAATTCTCTCATCTCTCCCTCTACACTTTCGATTTTCTCACTCACAGCTATTGAAAGTCCGGATTCTGTTGATTCTTGTGGCTAGTCGACGTTATCCCTCTCATCTCTTCTCTGTTCTTCCTTGCAAAAACCTTGTGTGCTGCGTGAATTGTTGTGCGTGCGTGCGATGTGTGCGTGTGTATATACTGTATATATGTGTGGGTTATATCTACAGTAAAGTGTTTCGATTGATGGTGTGCGTGTGTCTCTCTCAGTCTCTCCCTTCTGCAAAACTGTTGTTAGCTGGTGTTAATTGCTAAATTCGTCTCTCCCCTGTTCTTGTGGTCCGAAGTGGCTGTGTGTGTGTGTTAATCGGCTATGGGGTCGATGTTCTCCCCTCCTCTCTGTTCTGCAACCTCGGTATTGATAGGTAGTGTCACAGCAAGCTTATATTGTTGCTGGATTGGATCGATTGGCATGGGTAAGGTGTGAATCAGCTGGGTGTGTTGAACTTGGGTGGGTAAGATGAATGCAGTACCACTTGTGTATGTGGAGATGGAGTTGGGTATGGAGTAAACTACCACTGATTTTGTGGATATAAATTGTAAGTATGTTGGAGTTCAAGGTTGGGTTTGGGTGTTCGATTTCCAGTCAGCCGAGAGTGATAATTATGTGTGGTTGGTCGAGTTTTTGTTGTCCGCTAGTTGCCATGTTTGTCTCTCCCGGTCCTGTTGGTAAGTATGATGGTCGCTGGTTGTAAAATGGTGTTGGTTGGATTGTACTAGTGTTTATGGTGGTTGTTTGAAATTTGAATATGAGTAGTGGTTAACCATTTCTTTAAACTGATGTAAGATATTATAGTTGCCATTTTGTATAGATATTTAACAGAGGTGGTTAATTGCAGAGATTGATAAGTATTCTGTTTTGGTTGCTCTATAATCCAGTCCTAACCTGGTTGTTAAATTGTGAGTAGCTGTTGATAGAAATGTGTGTTATTAGTGTGTCTCGGCAATGTGTATGCAGGGAGTTCGAGTGTGTATGTTAGGTCTGCGTAATTGTGTTAGTAGTGAAAATGTTGGTATGCAAGGCAGGGGTGTAGTGTAATGGTTGTTATCACTATTGATTTAAAACTGTTCTTGAAGATTACATTCTTAAAAGCTTTTAAAAATCTTTTCTAAAAGCTTTTATAATTCTAGCAATATTTTCAAAATTCTTTTATGAAATTCAAATATCTATTTGAATAATTATTTAATTAATTAGTTATTCATTTTTGATTTATTTTAATTATTTGAGAGGGATTTAAAATGAATTATTTTGAGATATAAATACTTATTTGAATATGATTAAATGTGATTAAGTAATTAACTAGTTACTTGATCAATTATGGTCAATGCTGATTTTAATTACATTATTGATTCGGATTGTTAAAGTGAAATATTAGTGGGATAATGTACATAAGCTTATAATTGTTGATTATTGCTTGGTGGTGTCGGCTGTGTTTCAAAGGATTAGACGATATAATAAAGGAGGTGATGTCCAAGTTTTGCTAGAATTATTTTGTGATTTGTATAGTATTTCGATAAGAATTATTGGCATGCAAATATTATAATTGTGATATAAGTTATAAGTATAAGTTGGTAATAAATAATACGTGCTATGTGCTTATATGATTTTATGATTATACGTAATATTTTGAGCTATATGTGATAAATTGTAAAGCGTATAGGACGCGTTTGGGTAGAATAAAATTGGACTGTTAAGGTTATCAGCGTACTAAGTATTACTTTTACCTTTATAAAGGTACCCGTATGATGCCAGTAAGAGCCAGCGCTCATGTAGATGGAATATTGAGGAATGGAAACATTATCGGAGTTGACTAGTGTGTCATGTAGAGGATGACAAGTTACGGAAGAAAGACAGATGTATGATCTAGTAGGGGCCAATGTATAAGGAAAGAGAGGTGGATGTAAGAGAGTAAAGAGTCGAGATATGGGAATTGGAAACTTCATGTATTGAGGCAAGTTTACTATCCTTCACTTATCGTTCAAGTGACGTGAATCTTTATGTTGTATTTATATGTTCTTTCGAAGCCTTTCTTGCAAGCATTATACCTTTCGTATTTATTTGAATGATATGAACCTGTCCTTATTAATTGTGAAGTTTTCTTCCAAATCATTTCGTTAGGGTCTATACCCCTTACTTTTGTTTCAAGTGGTATTTTCTCTCAACTAGTATTCAAAAGTTTATTCTCAAACTATTTTACCATTGTTGATTCTCTCCACCTATCGTTCAGGTGTTGATTCTTTTATAATTTTTTTTTAAAAAAAAAGGAATGAAAATAATAATAATAATTATTATTATTATTATTTTAAATAATTATTCCAAATCTTTATTAATGTTTCAATACTTGATATTTTATCGGATTCCTCAATACCTATCGTTCAGGTGTTGACTCATTTAAGATTATTTTATATAAATATTCCTCAGTTTTATTAATATTCTATTTCGTGGTATTTTACCGGATTTCCCAGTCGGGTACTATTTTATCTTCTTCAAAATTATTTAAGTGATATTTTTAAAAACAGAGGGAATCCAAGAATTTAAGACTTTACAAAAATCTTTTAATATAATTCCTGAATATGATTTATGATTTTCCCTCAATAAATATTCTTTCAAGGAATGTGTTCTTCAAACTAATTTGAAATTGATCATCCGGTAATTATTTTTACAAATAGACGTTTAAACTGTTTTACTCATTTATACTGTTGCGAACCTTTCCATGTGTTGGGAACTTAATTAGATGTTTAGCACTTTGTTAGGTCCGATAAGATTGTAGAAGGGGGGTTGAATACAATCTATACCAATTTATCGAAATTTGTCCTTTAAATAAAATTTAGTTTAGACAAATTTATGCGGAATAAATTGAAACAAATTTCAAGTTGAATATAACAATATATTAACTTGATGGGTGTTACAATTTCAGTACAGATTATTATCAAGTAATTAATAACTAATTAGAAAATTCGACATGAACTTTTCTAATTTAGTTAATAAAAATCAAGATAAGAACTAGGAAACTTAATTCGCTAGTAGTACAAGAATCACAAATAATCAAGTTCTATCGGATAAAATATTACAAATATTGAGAACTTAATTTTACAGAAATTTATTTGTTCTTGCTGGGTGTGTTCGTCAGGAGAGAGAAAAGAGCTTCTGTGTGTTTTTGGATATTATGTCCTGTCTGTTTTGTTGAGCCGCCATGCCTTATAACATCTTCTGTCTTTTCTTTTTTTTTCACTTGCAGACTATCAAGAGACTATCAAATGCACTGCAGACTATCCAGTTGAACTACAGACTACCGGTGTGACTATCATTGATAGACTATTAAATGGCTTGTAGACTATCCATTTAATAATACAGACTATCAATTACTCTTGTAGACTATCGGTATGACTATCAGATTAAAAGGTAGACTACCGGTGTGACTATCAATATAGTCTGTAAATCAATTAACCAAGCTGATTTGTTTTCTGCCAACACAAAGACCAGACGCAGGGACTGAGCGTTGGAGACACGCAGGCGGCTTTTGCTGTTTTGCCTTCTAGCGCGTGCGCCACACGCGCGGTGAGGAGAGTGACAGATCTTGCCGACAACAACATGTGACCATGATTCATATTGCAATGTACTCATTTGTTTTCTAAATCAATTCATGTGACTGTCGACAACTTGCATTCTTTTGTTAGTTTATTTGTTTAAACAATTTTGTGTTCACACACAAAAATGCAACTAAGTACCTCACTTTCAACAGATATTGCACTTCAATTGGGCCTTGAGCCCAATGGCTTTTCAACCAGTCCAGTTCATTTCTTTTGGATTCAGCCCATGCAAATTCATAACCCAAATCTCTTTTGTTTTAATTTAATTAATTACTTAATCAATTAATCATTTAAACAAATAATGATTAATTCATTAATTAATTAATTAAATCAATTTAGATTAATACATTAATTCAACGTTAATTAACATGATAATTAATTTAATAAATAAATTAATTCAGAATGAATTAATTTATTAATTAAATAAATTACATAAATATGTTAATTAAATAAGAATTAATATAAATCTATTGATAGCGCAAATTCTTTTTCCTCGTAGCCAGTCCACTTGATAGTAAAATCATTGTGGTTAATGAATTTAACACTTCTGTTGCTTGCACAATGATTTTCCCTTATACCAATCTTGATAGCTTGAACCACTGAAGTTAATGACGAACAACCACTGTTTAATGTTGACACTCGATGTACTGTCTGGTTCATGAGTGACTAACCGCAATGTCTGTTCTTCATATATTGACTTTAAAATCTGGTTCATTTTCTTTTCTCATCTCTCTTCAATTCTTATGTACTGTCTCTGTCACTGTTGAAATCTCTGTCACTTTAAATGAATCCACTTCTTTAACGAATACTCCACTGAGGCTTGATCAGATGTCTGAGCTTCTTTCAATTTAGTAATTCCTCAAGTCTGTAGATTGACCTTGATCTCTTTCTTCTGACAAATAATACAATCTGAGATTCCTTGTGACAGTCTATATACTATTTACTACTACAATCTTGTTTAAGTTGAGTTGTATCCTCGAAATACAAATAGGCTACATCATATGCCTTTCAATCTCCCCATATTTGTTTGTTAGACAATAACAAGCAAATACCTAGAGGATAACTCAACTAACTCACTTAAACAAGAAAAAGATTAAGCATTTAAGAGCTTAGTAAATAGTACATTAAAAAAATTTCTCTGGTTTGAATTTAACAATTCCAGAATCCTCAGTTGATGAAATGATAGATGATTGTTCCTCTAGCACTGAACTGATCTTCAATAGATAACTCATCTTCATTTCTGATTCTTCATATCTCTGTCTGATAATCCTTCATATCTTACATTGGTGATTATCAGCAGTTCTTGATTTACAATCACTTCCCTTCTCTGACACAGCTTTTCTCACTAAAGAAAAACAACTGTTCCTACTATGTAGACAATGGTGAATCAATACCATTTCTATAACTTCTAGGAAATCTACTACTCCTCCACTTAGCCTTTATACATAGTACATTGAAAGACTAATAGAATAGTATTATGATGTAATCTTCTCCTTATATCTCCCCTTTCTTCTCAACTGAATCTCCCCTTACTTTTCCATCTAAGGCTCCCCTTTTCTAACCTACTCTCCTTTTTCTTGTACCCCCTTTACTTCTCCCCCTTAGTTGAGGAATCCTCCAATCAACTAGTTGATAAAGTAGTTGTACCAATTATAGAGTTCTGTTAGAAAGAAAGTTTCATCTTCTTCCTCACGGTGAGTGTGTGATAGTGTTTAGTGTACCTCACAAGTGTTTCACTCTTCTCTCCACTCATTTGTGTTGAGTGTCTCACATCTCTCTGTGTTTACACTCTTGCTCACTAGTGTATCACTCATATCACTCATAGCTCCAACATCCTTTAGTGTACCTGCAAGGAAAAATCACCCTAGCCCCTTCAAGAGAGGTCAGTGGTGGTGCAATGGGAGTTCGCAAATCCCAAATCCTCGTTGGACTCGTCAGACGAATCTGAGTCATAATCTACAAGTTGCTAATTTTCCCTTTTTAGGGATTTCAGATTTGAATTCTGAGAAGGTAAACAATGATCTAGAAATTTAGCATTGAGATCAAGATTTCCTTCTAATGTCTGTGAAGACATTTGGTTCATTAAAGAAATATCTTTAACTTATAATTCTAACCGTCAAATGGTTGGATTATAGGTTTCCGTCAATTCATCCTTAGTGTGTGCATTCTCACTTCGTGCATATGAAATATTTTAGATAGTGTATAAGGTAGTGACTCTCCAACTGAATATCCCACACATCCTTATTTGCTGCATCATGTGCAGTTACTCCCTGGTGACCTTTAGTCTGATAGGTTACTTCCTTTTAGGGTGTAAGATAGAATGTGTTTGAGTTTGACTGTAGTCTGGGATAAAAGTTGTTGGGTTTACAACCTCATGACTAATCATGTGAGAAAACAAAACTCCATTTAGATGAACCTGCATCACAGAATATGAGCAATAGAGATAGAATGATATACAGTTGTGATTTCAAAAGATTTACAATGTAAGCAATCACATCTGTAGAAAGAAATTTTGGGTTATGGGAAAGATATAGATCTTGAGCCGGTTTTACTAAACGAAAACATAAACAAAAATCCAATTAACAATAAATATTAATCAAATTAATGAATGTTAATGTTTAAACCAATACAAACAAAACTATTTTATCATGTCTTAGGTCCTGTAACATAGATACCAACTATTAGAAATTGTTAGCAATTGATAGGTACTGTCTTCCAATTGTTAGATCCTGAAAATCAAACATTAGTTCCTAAACAATTGAATTGACATATACCAATTTGATACCAACAATGGTCTTATATAAGAAATTCTGTTAACAACAACAACACAACAAAGAATTAGAATTAAAACTGCAGGTTATGTGTGTGTCAAACAGAAGAACAACAAAAGAACCAAATACAGTGACCTGTTTGTAAGTTTTGCAAGTATAGTGACTAAACTGAAAAACTATACAAACTATTTATATACACATGAAAAATAATATACAAAATAAAAACTAAAAAGGAAAGAAGAATATTTTTTTTCTTTTTTTTTTCTTTTTCTTTTTTTTTAATTATTTTTTTTATTATTATTATTAAAAAAAAATAACTGTATTAATAATATTTACAGAATATTAGAAATAAAAGAAAATAATTTACAAAAATATTTACAACAACACACAAATATTAGGTCCTATATCGATTTGATCTACCAGAGTGAAGTTGAAAATTCTAAGTCAGGGAAGATTTTCGAGTTAGTGAGTTAGTGACTATCTCGAACTTCAACTCGAAGTTCGACTTAGAATTCGAGTTAGTGACTATCTCGAACTTCAACTCGAAGTTCGACTTAGGATTTCGAGTTCGAGTTACCAGTGTGTCTAGTTTTTATCTTCAAAATTTTCGAGATAAGAT
The DNA here is from genome assembly GCA_037693485.1 of Kitagawia praeruptora. Taxonomy (NCBI): domain Eukaryota; kingdom Viridiplantae; phylum Streptophyta; class Magnoliopsida; order Apiales; family Apiaceae; genus Kitagawia; species Kitagawia praeruptora. Next base: position 126,360,322 of record CM075350.1, read on the forward strand.
CTATCTCGAACTTTATCTCGAAGTTCGAGATGAGGACCAATATAACTATTCTAAAAATCAAGTATTAACAGAATATGTACCCGATTATTTACATGAAGCAATTCTAACAATGAAGCAAATTTAATTATTAAAACAAGCTATAAAATAGCAAAATAATTTACACTAAAATTATAAAATCGAATAAAAATTATAAAAACAATCATATGTAGTCCCTTTTATGAAATCAAACATTAATAACAAAAGGACAAACACTACAAACCAATTAATAAACTATTAACTATTTACATATATATTTGTAGTAAATTAATAAATCTTTATATTTTCTAATAAATAACTTTCTACTAGAAAATTATTTAAAGAGAAAATATGAATTATTAAAATAACACAAATATTGAAAAGTGACTTTTAAAATAATGAAATTTGCAACAAAAATAGTTTCCTAAAAATTCTAACTTGAGAATTAGAGAAAAATATTTTTAGAGAAAATTTATCATTCTAAAATACAGAACCATGGAGTATAACAATAGAATGACTATTACAATTCTTTTTAAAAAGATAACAAGTAAGAATTTAGAAAGAATGTCATACCATTTACTTGGTGCTTAGATCTGGGCACCAACTTCCATGCTTCTTGTTGTTCAGGATCAGCAAGTGCTATCTCAGATTCCTTAGATTTTATACCTTGATTCTGAGAAGCCCTTCTAGTTCTTACTCCAACATCTGGATCACCAATGATCAGCTCTATTCCAAATAGACTGTCCGAGAAGATTAGATCTTGATGAATCGTCTTGTTCTTCATTGTGATGTTGTGTTTGACTAGTTGATCCTTTGTTGACTTCCTTCGAGTTATTACCAGATTGACTTGATGATTCTTTTCCAGTGATATGGGTATCTCCAATATTAAAATTGTTTCCACCACTATCACTTGGATAATTATCATCATTAATATTTTAAACTTATGACTTTAAGGCAACTCCTCGATAACAACAATTGTTAACTCCTAACAACTGTTTGTTGGTAGACAACCTTGGTTCTATAGATAAGATTTAATTACCAAAGTTGTCTTGTCTGCAATCTTAGAAATGATATTCTAAGTCCAACACACCTTGATCCATTGTATACAACATTCATTCTCAAAGTGATTAGAAGCTTGCAAATAAGCATAAAAATTATTCGAAGTAACTGAACTATGGTAACTTAAGATATTACAATATTCATAGTTCTACTTAGATAATTTTCATATTATGTATAGTAGAATGAGTGAATTTCAAAAGATAAGACAATGATTACTTAGAGGAGTTCTAAGTAATTTCACTCAAACCAATACATCTCACAATTAGTTTGTAAATAGAATTCTAACTAAATATCATTACCTGATATAAGTCAAAACTTCAATACAACCAATTGTTACAACTATGATATTAATTATAGTGAATTTCTGAAAATGATGCATTAATAAGTTCACTAGAATTAACATCTCACAACTAATTGAAGACCGCGACAGATAGGTCCAAATTAGTTATGATTCATATTTATTTTGATAAATGAGGTATAGAGCAAATACTAACTTGAATTGCTTTAGGTTCTATAACTCATATTAATCAAAATAAATAATTAAATAATTAAATACTAAATCTCTATGAGTTAGATTTTAGCATTTAAATATTTAAATTATCCTTAAATAATCACCACTCAAATATATTACAATTATACACATGGCAATCATTCAACATATAATTTTCAGCTTGAGGTCTGGATGTAAATAAGTTCACAAGTCCTTTCAATATTGACAATTGAATACTTGTAAAATCATTTAAGAATTACTTAACAGATGGGATTTACAAATCATATAGCATTAATAAAATCCTAAATTTACAAACCAATCTTGAAAAATTAATTTCATCAAGTGATTTAGCAAACATATCTGCAAGTTATTCTTTACTAAAGATATGCTCTCTCAAAAGAATTGATACCTTATGCAAGATGCTTAGCCTTGAGTGTTCCACAGAGTTGTTGAAGATGAAATTGTTTCCTTGTGTTTTCCTACTTCCGTACAACTCACTGATCTGTCTCTATGCAGCAAAACATGTCAGAACTGAGGTCTCTAGAGTACCATCTCCGCAGATTTGGGTCCAACTTAAGACATCTGAAAATCAAGTGTAATAACTACAAGAATAGATTCTCTAGGATCCACTTGGGGCCTTGCACATTTGCATATTGAGAATATAATATGTGTGTAAGTGATCTATTATCAATTGAATAAGATAATGAGCTGATGATTCCTCTATAGCCTGATTAGGTCCTAATTAGTAGATCCTGAACTTGTTGGATCAAATATCTTTAGAGTACTATTTCCTCAGATTTGGGTCAGCTTAAGATTTTGACTACCAACTTGTTAGGTCCAAACTAATAGGTCAAAAGCCAGCTATAGTGGTGTGCTGGCAGAGAGTCTTGACAAGTCTAGAATCTTCTGAACAGAAACAAAAGATCCTTGACTTACTTTTATTGTCATCATTCTTTTGGCTTATTAAATCAAATCAAAAGAATTGCAACTTTACCAACATCAAAACAACAAATATCTTGATATCAATTTATAGTTAGTAGACCAACATATAATATAATCAGGATATCATTGCACATACATATCATTTATGTTTGTGCCTAAAGATGCAGAGAGTTCTATAAATATGACACCAATTGTTAAAAGATACCAACTGTTAAAAATTGATACCAGATGTTAAATTATAGTTAGAGTGTCATACCATGTCTTCCATGCTTGCTTGAGTGATTATACCAGTTCATACTAACCTGTAGAGATCTTCAATTATCTCAATAACCAGGATTGCACTTGTTCACATTCCTCTAGCATCCAGATTCTGTAGGTCCAGATGTCCATTATGATCATGAATGTACAACAGGTGCCTGATATCCTCAAGTATTGTCACTGGTGCTTCTTGTTAGATATACTATCTTATCAGCTTGTAACCTTGCATCCAGTTTGGCTTTGTCCCTCATAACAATGCCTTGACATCATCCAGGTAGACTTCTGGTTATCCTTGTACCAAATACAACCTTATTCTTTGGTCTGGATACCAGCTTCCCTTCAATCTACCTTTTGTACTAATTGAGATCATCTTGCATTGCAATCACTCAATCTGGATCTTCCAGAGCCTTTGTAGCTTTCTTAGTTTCTTTTGAAAGAAAACTATAGAAATAATCATTGGTACTTGAAGCTCTGCTAGTCTTTTACATCCACCATTGGAAACACTAAGAACTAGGACAAAGAGTTAATTGAGTCAACACTCTTTGTCTTGGTAGATATGTTTTTATAGTGTCTTTTGATTTTTAATGTGGTGTTAAGTTGATTATTTGATCCTTCTGTAGCTCCCCCTAAGCTGCTGCTGGGTTTACATGAAGATTCTCCACGTTTGACATTGCTTGGATCTGAATCACCATCACCATTGACAGTTGGAGCTAGAAGTTGTTGAACATCACTAAGACTTTCAATCACATTCTGTTGATTAATAACAATCACCCTGTAGGCTGTCGACTCCATTGAGTAACTAAGGAAATTATCCTCTTGAGCATTAGCTGATTGCTAAGATGCTCACTTTCATTTAACATTGCAAAATAATTTCCTTCATAGTTGTGGGGTCTTCCTATATTTCTTACTGATCAGGGTTCAATCATGTCAGTAGTAAACTATTGACTGCTTCAGCATTAATACTCCTGAAGGTGTAAAAATAATCCAGAACACTAATTGATAGGTCCTGTAATCTGGTCTCCAAGTTGTCATAGTCAGTTTTGCTTCCTGAAACTCTTCTAGATGTGATCAATCACCATCAGTGGTGTCTTGTCTTCAGATTGTCTGAACAACAACTTGTTTGTTGAGAGAAGTCATCAGTCATCACCACTAAAGTATATTTTTATTTGATGTAGAACTTCTGTGTGATGCTTCTTTGACTTCTCTTTATGACATGCCTCATAATTTTATTTTACATTAATTCTAGATGAGGTAGTCTCCTTTACTGATTCGATTTCCAGGAAAGAATCTTTTGATATGACATTCAGGTGAGAGAGCTCCTTATGTCATAGCTGAACTCCTGTTGAATGAAGCTTTAGATTTGACCTTGTTGACTTCACCTTTGACTTAGATTCCATGTCAGCTACAGATAAGTTCTCTTTCCTTATTCCTCGAATAGTAGGCTCTTCATCTTGTAAAAGATGCTTTATTACTGACAACATTCCTAGCTATTGAATAGCCATGACCCTGGGTCATACCCTTGCTGTTATCTCCAAGGGATACCACTTGGCCAGATACCTTCACCACTTTTGATAGCAGGGTTCTATCTTCGGTCATATGCCTTGAACATTCACTGTCCAGAATCCACACAACACGATCTACCTGTTACACACCCTGCACTGCCAAAATGGTTAAACTTTCTTCGGGACCCAAGCTTGGTTGGGTCCAGAGTACTTGAAAAATTGGCCTTTGTCAGGCAAAACAACATTTTTCACCTTGACACCATCAGTCAACAAACATTTGACCCTATAAATAGATTTGACAATCTTTTGTTTCATTTTAGGTATCCATGTTTGTTTAGCAGCAATAATATTCTTTTCATTGACTGGACATTTAACCTTGTAAACAGCTTTAGTAAAACTTTGTTTTGGCTTTGGTACAAATGTCTCTCTCCTAACATGATGAGGACTAGCAGTCTTTGATCTAACATTTTTATTTCTATTCATATGTTGTCGAGGAGCAGTCTTATTAGCACATGCATGATTACCATTAAAGTAAGCAGACATAACATTAAATGCACAAGACATACAACTAACAACACCACATGCTTTATGATTAGAATCAATGATAGGCATGGTATTCATGTTAGACATATTATTGTTTTGCTTCAACTTATTACCACCTAACCCAGTTTTAGACGAACTGGTTGACTCAACAAACTTAACTGGTTCCTTAGAAACAACCTTATTAGATTTAACATTTTTGGTTGTAGGTGCCTTAACAGATTTTTCATTAAGTTGGACACTTCCACTAACAATGTCCTCAATACGCATCTCCTCTTGAATAACGAGAGAAGTCAAATCTAGAGGCTCTGCAATAGACTTCTTAAAGAGTGGATCTTCAACATCCTTAAGCACATGTGGTATTCCCCTTTTTTTAGCACTAACAGGATTAGGGGAGTTTATGCCTAACATTCCAATAGCCTCATTGTAGCCAAACCCTATTCCTACGGTTCGGTCTACAGCTTGTTTATTGAAAAACTCTTTAGAAGTTTTAACGGAATTAAAGCAAGCAGATAATTTGACATCCTGTTCCTTTATCTTAGTTTCAAGTTCAGCAATTTTAGCAACTTGTTTTAACATGTATTCTGATATCGACTTTTCTCTGTAGTTAAGTCGAGCTATTTCTTTTATTTGCTGATCTTGATTATCATGCATTTTTTTTAGTTCTAACACTTCATTTTCAAGATTAGTGTTTAACAGATTTATTCTAGCATTTTCAGATTGTGCATTACCCAAGGAATTACGTAAACTACGAATAAGTTCAGCATCAGTGAGTATTACCGGAGTTCTGTAATAGTCGGTTGTCTCAGCATTTGCCACAAGCGCAAAATCCTCAACCACCTCTTCATCACTATCTGAATCATCCCAGCTCCTTTCCCGAGCTACATAGGCATTGTCTGCCTTCTTCTTTCCAGATGCATACTCTCTCCTTGCATCTTGTTGAGGTTGTTGACACTCAGTTGCAAAGTGTCCCAATTCATTACATTTGAAGCATTTGATATTACTTCTATCTACCATCCCAGTCTCGTAGCCACCCCTTGTGCTACTTGAGGAATAACCTCCTTGCTGGAATCTGTTCCCTGTAGACCTGAGTCTGAAATTGGGATTTCTTCTAAATCTGATATGACTAAACTGCCTTACAACCAGTGCCATTGACTCATCCTCCAACTGCCCCAGCTCCTCTAATGAATAAAATTCTCCACAACCCTGACTTGCAGCTGTCTTCCCATATTCTGCTACAATCACCTCCTTTTCAGAGCTGTAAGGTTGAACAACCTTAGCTTCCATTTTCACCGAGGCTTCACCAACCAAAGCAGTAGAAGTGTCATCTACCCTTTCCTCATTTATTGTCAAAATGGTATCCCATATATGCTTTGCATCTTTACAATTAACAACATGATTGTGCATGATTAAATCTAGGGATTCCATCAAAATCAGCTGTAGATTCATATCCAGGGCAGCTTCCTCCTTTTCAGCAGGGGTATAATTATTAGGGTCCTTTGGATACGTCCTTTCAGCAAATTCAACAACTCCATCCACAATTACTTCCTCTTCTGTAACCATATGAATTATTGGCCCGGTTTTCAATATTCCTAAATATTTAGGATTGGCCACTTGTAGAAAAAGGATCATTTTCTTTTTCCACAATTGATAATTTTCCTTGTCAAATATGGGTACCTTAACAGAACCAATTTTTGAAGACATAATGAATTTTTAAGTGAGTTAAAAATTCGAGCTTGATTTTTGATTGAGTAAAAATAGGATCTTGATTTGTGTATCAATCAATAGGCTCTGATACCAATTGTTAGGTCCGATAAGATTGTAGAAGGGGGGTTGAATACAATCTATACCAATTTATCGAAATTTGTCCTTTAAATAAAATTTAGTTTAGACAAATTTATGCGGAATAAATTGAAACAAATTTCAAGTTGAATATAACAATATATTAACTTGATGGGTGTTACAATTTCAGTACAGATTATTATCAAGTAATTAATAACTAATTAGAAAATTCGACATGAACTTTTCTAATTTAGTTAATAAAAATCAAGATAAGAACTAGGAAACTTAATTCGCTAGTAGTACAAGAATCACAAATAATCAAGTTCTATCGGATAAAATATTACAAATATTGAGAACTTAATTTTACAGAAATTTATTTGTTCTTGCTGGGTGTGTTCGTCAGGAGAGAGAAAAGAGCTTCTGTGTGTTTTTGGATATTATGTCCTGTCTGTTTTGTTGAGCCGCCATGCCTTATAACATCTTCTGTCTTTTCTTTTTTTTTCACTTGCAGACTATCAAGAGACTATCAAATGCACTGCAGACTATCCAGTTGAACTACAGACTACCGGTGTGACTATCATTGATAGACTATTAAATGGCTTGTAGACTATCCATTTAATAATACAGACTATCAATTACTCTTGTAGACTATCGGTATGACTATCAGATTAAAAGGTAGACTACCGGTGTGACTATCAATATAGTCCGTAAATCAATTAACCAAGCTGATTTGTTTTCTGCCAACACAAAGACCAGACGCAGGGACTGAGCGTTGGAGACACGCAGGCGGCTTTTGCTGTTTTGCCTTCTAGCGCGTGCGCCACACGCGCGGTGAGGAGAGTGACAGATCTTGCCGACAACAACATGTGACCATGATTCATATTGCAATGTACTCATTTGTTTTCTAAATCAATTCATGTGACTGTCGACAACTTGCATTCTTTTGTTAGTTTATTTGTTTAAACAATTTTGTGTTCACACACAAAAATGCAACTAAGTACCTCACTTTCAACAGATATTGCACTTCAATTGGGCCTTGAGCCCAATGGCTTTTCAACCAGTCCAGTTCATTTCTTTTGGATTCAGCCCATGCAAATTCATAACCCAAATCTCTTTTGTTTTAATTTAATTAATTACTTAATCAATTAATCATTTAAACAAATAATGATTAATTCATTAATTAATTAATTAAATCAATTTAGATTAATACATTAATTCAACGTTAATTAACATGATAATTAATTTAATAAATAAATTAATTCAGAATGAATTAATTTATTAATTAAATAAATTACATAAATATGTTAATTAAATAAGAATTAATATAAATCTATTGATAGCGCAAATTCTTTTTCCTCGTAGCCAGTCCACTTGATAGTAAAATCATTGTGGTTAATGAATTTAACACTTCTGTTGCTTGCACAATGATTTTCCCTTATACCAATCTTGATAGCTTGAACCACTGAAGTTAATGACGAACAACCACTGTTTAATGTTGACACTCGATGTACTGTCTGGTTCATGAGTGACTAACCGCAATGTCTGTTCTTCATATATTGACTTTAAAATCTGGTTCATTTTCTTTTCTCATCTCTCTTCAATTCTTATGTACTGTCTCTGTCACTGTTGAAATCTCTGTCACTTTAAATGAATCCACTTCTTTAACGAATACTCCACTGAGGCTTGATCAGATGTCTGAGCTTCTTTCAATTTAGTAATTCCTCAAGTCTGTAGATTGACCTTGATCTCTTTCTTCTGACAAATAATACAATCTGAGATTCCTTGTGACAGTCTATATACTATTTACTACTACAATCTTGTTTAAGTTGAGTTGTATCCTCGAAATACAAATAGGCTACATCATATGCCTTTCACACTTAATGATAATCGTTGTCTTGTAGCCTGAATTATTGTTGATTATATTGCAACTATTCCCTTCACTCCTTGATCAAGTGAAACTTTCTTTAATTATCATGAGGATGAGATCTATCATTAAAATTATTCTATTGAACTTGTCGAGATCTGTTGTTGATATTATTTATTCATTTACCTCTGGTTAATGTATTGTACTTGTCGATACTTTTGAGATTATCGTTCTTCATTTATTACCCCCTTTATCGTGTCGAACTTGTCGACACCTGTTGATCTTGAATTTATTATTAATTCTTGGATCATGAATTGTTGCTTTGGAACGTGAGTTTCCAGTTGATTGATGTGTTAAGGGTTGTCGATTGTTCCGACCCCTAGGGCAGTTGGGTTAGAATTGGAATGTTTTTTTTTATGTCCCTTCGGGGAGACCATATTATGGTCAACGGATGTCCCTTCGGGGAGACCAGTAATGGTCAGATGTTGAGGCCAATGTGTGCCGTGGATCCACTTAGAGGGACTTTGTTGTGTGCATTGTCCGGGGTTAGTGCGAGCCTGATCAGCCGCCTAATTCCAAATGTTTTTAGAATAAAAAATAAAAATCCAATTCTAATCTATACATTGAGATTGGTTTGTTTTGATACCCGATTCCCTTGTAGCTTATTTCAATTAGATCTTGCTATCAGAACTTTTATCAGTTCTTATTGTGATACACCTTATTCCAGTGGTGCAATGTTGGCTCCTCGTGATAATAAAGATATTTGACTTAGTTGACACTTTTCGAAGCATATGATAATTCTTCCTGATTTTCAGAACTTATAATTGTTGTTGATATTGCTATCACTATTTGCACTTGCTGAGCGTTCTTTGGCTCACTCTTGCTTTGTTTTACCTAACCCTTTGCAGTTAGGTTTAAGGATGAGCTACTTATATTTTCAAATGCGAATGAGAGCGAGGAGGATCCTATTCGGATTAGATTTCAGAGCTAATGCGGGCGAGCACGGTTTTGGATTAAGCTACAGGTTAAGCGATATAGAGGTTTGTATTTGGATCAGAGATAGATGTTGTAATAATTTGTATAGTGTAGATTCTTGTTTCATACCATAACCTGGAATCGATCCTCGATGAGGAATCGTTGGTGTATTAAGTTTTAATTGTATTTGTTAAATTGGAATTTGGTTGGGTTGAATTACAGGTGGATAGTCCGATTTACGATTACTTCATGCCAAAATTTTCCAAAATTCCCCTGTATCAAAGTCTATTTTATTATAAAAAGTATATTTTCAGTATTGGGAAGTCGGTGCGTTACAGCGGCTCAATCGAAAGAATCATGTTTAACAAGAAATCGATTCATTAGAAAAAATTATTTAATTATTAAAATTTAATATTAATATTATAATATAACATAAATGTATTGAATTTTTTTAAAAATATTATAATGTCGCCGCGAAGCGCGGCTTTATCGACTAGTTATATAATAAGAGTAAGAGGGATAATAAGTAAGTATTACCATACATCAAGGATTCGACTCTTAACAACAACATATTTTATATATTATTTATAAAGTTATATTAGAAAGTTTAAAGATTTGTTATGTAACTAATACAGAAATACTTGCATTAAGATTATTGATGAGCAATCGATTAATATAAACTTAGCAGAAAGAGAAACTCAAATCATCTATACTATACTATAATAAGTAAACTAGGGGATAATTGGTAGTTTGGTAGTTTGGTTCAACCCTATATTTTAGTCATAGTTTTCGCCATAATTTTAATTTAATTAAAAATAAATTTAATTAACATTTTATATAATTGTAATTACACCTTGACGAACAAAATCAACCACATCTGATGTTAGTGGCTCCAGTACCCGCACAAGAGATACCAACTGCCAAAGCAGCACCATATGTAACATGTGGATTGTAAGACTCAGATAGCAAGGACCAGTGTTGCAGATTTCGGAAATCGGAACTATTCGGTTGAGGTACCGATTTACGATTTATCGGGTGATTCGATTGAAAAATCGGTGATTTATCGGCGATTTTTGCGAAATCGGCCGAATCGATTTCAAAATTCTGACCGATTTTTGGCCGATTTATCGGCAATTTTTCAGAAATCGGCTGATTTTTATAACAGAGGCAAGGACACGATGCGAGGGGTCTGCAATAAAGAGATGAGACCGTTAAAAATAAGTTTTTGACACACAGGGAGACATAGCAATTTCTTCTTCCCCTCTTATAAAGTCAGCACTCTCCCTCATAGTTAGTAGATCTGGATTTAATTATTAAGATATTATAATACTAGAGTACAAAAATATAATACAAATAATTTGGATATATTTTTCGTATCCGAAACGGTATTATATTATGTATGATTCTATATTTTTGCAGTTAAAATAAAAAATTTTGGTATAATTTTATTTAAAATGATAAATTTGTAAATTGTCTTTCTTAATAAAAGTAAAATTGTAAAAAATTACTTTTAGCAATTTATTTATCAAAAAAGCCCTAAAAATAACGACCAAAACATTAAAATCCCATTTTTTTCTCTACTTTTTTTCTTAAATATAATATTATAATTTTTATTAACTAACCATTATTTTATCTTTAATTTAAAAAAAAACTAATTACTTTTAAAATATGTTAGCTTTCATTTCTATTTTCCAAACTTAAGCCATTTCTTTTAAAAAACTATAGATAATTTTATTTATATGATATTATAATTCCTAATAACTAACCAACAATTTAGAGGGATATATTTCGATCCATATCTTCTACATTTATTGAGTATTACAATTTTTAATGAATTATTAATTTTTAAGATAATCAATTTGCTTCCCCAAATTAGTGAAAGCAATGTAAAATTGCGATCATTTTCCATAAATTATCCTTTTTAAAAATTGTATAGTAATTAATAGGAATGACCAAGAATATAAAATAACTCATATTCCTAAAAATCAATATATATATAATGGGTATAAAAGAAAATGTATCATCTAATTAATGTTTTCTTAAAATGCGTAATGGTTCTTCATTTTTGGTTATCCACATTTACAATTGTTAGATCTTCAACTCAAATAGATCATGACCGTTTGGAGATCTATGGTTCGAATCCCGCCAACAACAGTTTAATAAAAAATTAATACTAGATTATGTTATATAGAAAGGTTGAAGGTTCGATTTACACCAACATCATATTAATTTAGAACCAAACTACAAATTATATCCCTTATTATTGTATAGTATAGATTTCTAAACAAAGGTCTAAAATTTAAATTTTATCAACATATTAAAAATAATATTTATAATATTATATATATTAAACTATAAGTAAATAAAAAAAAAATTAAAAATACCCGTGCTCGGGCTATAAGCTAGTAATAACTAAACAAAGATTAATGACTTATTATCCACATAAACACTGTAATAAATCGTAAGAAGTATTAGTCCTTATTCCTTAACCTCAATTCCCAAGCCAAAAAATAAACCATACATCTTATTACAATATATATCTGAACTTGAACTTGGGAAACGTCACGCAACTCAGTGTGGAGTTTGTAGATTAAAAATATTAGTACGCCGAGATTACAAAAAATGATTGTAAAAAGTTCCTAAGAACCTTCAACAGGAAAAATCTCTTAACTAAATTTTCAAAAGGTAATTTGTAAAAAATTTGCTCTCTTTCAAGTTGTTATTAAATTTAGAACTATTATATTAAAATGGAACTAAAGGTAATCTGTTGATTTGTATTATGAGCCAAATATGATACTGTATGGTGTGTGGATTATGTGCTTTTTAATATCTAATTAAATTTGTTTTAGAATTACAAATTATTTATTATAATTAAATTCTAAAAATTAAAATAAATTAATATTAAAAAATCTAAAATTACAAAATTTATTAATTTATTTCACATAAAAATAAATAATGGAGTATCACATAATAAATACCCATTATATGCACGAAATAGACACGAAAATACGCGAATTCATTCATTTTGGATCAATACGCTTTCAATTAGACGAACTGCACGACACGACACCGCACCACACGATTGCGGACACCACACCACACTACACGATTGCCTAGTGCAAGTGGGAGTGATAAAATTATTGGGGGAGGATCGGATCGGATCGGATCACCAGTACTATTAGGGTTACAGAAAAAGGGAAAGAGAGAGACTTGTAATTAGCAAATGGAGTCTCGAGCGAAGAAGAAATTAAAAACTAAACCTGAACACGACGGTGAAGACAGACTCAGCAGATTGCCTGATGAACTGATTCACAAAATCTACTCATTTTTGGATGCCAAAGAAGCTGTTCAAGCCAGCATTCTCTCCAAACGATGGAAGCTTATTTGGACTACTCTCCCTTTTCTTGGTTTCGGTCGGTATGATTCCTTACCTTTCCATGATATATCCCGGTATACTATGTTCATTCGCCATGTTTTGTGTAACCGAAACCATGATTCCCAGCTTTCCGAATTGAAAATGTATGTTCCCGAAAAGTTGACTGTCAAGCAAAGTGTTTCTAGGAAGAAGTTTCGTGGATGTGTAATCGAAAAGTTTATTCAGTATGCAATCTCGCACAATGTCCAAGAATTAAGTATTCTCTTTGGCAGGAATTACAAGCATAAACCATTTAAATCATTCACATTTAGCTCTAAGTCGATGAAAAAACTGACATTGGAAAACACCTTACTCGATAAAGGCTTTGCTTTGGGATCTAATTGTTTGGATTTACCTGCTTTGACAACTCTCCACTTAAAGAACACACGATGGTCTTATTCTAAAGTCAAGGTACCTGAATCATTGTTGACCTCCTTGCCTGCCTTAAGAACGTTGTGTCTTGACTCTTGGAATTTATCAGAAATATCTTTCTCCTTACCCAATTTAACAACTCTCCGTCTAACTCGCTGTAGATTACCTACAAGGGTATGGGATCTCGCAGCTTTGTTAAGTCTACATCTGGATCAAATTGAGATTCCTAAGAATATGAGTGACATGTTCTCTGCCCTTGCCAATCTAAAACATCTCACATTAATTTTAGGGTGGCAGTCCAGGCAACAAGATCATTTCATATCATGTCCTCAATTGCTGAACCTGAATATCTGTTGTGACTTTCATTATGATCGAGGTAAGATTGTGGTTTCGGCGCCACAACTCTGTAATTTCAGTTGTTTTGGTGTATTTTCGATCAAGGTTGAAGCTCCTGAGTTGGAGAATGTCAATATAAAGTCAAAGGGTTGGTTAAAGCATCTGATCCATAAAGATAAGAAAAAATATTATCAGCAGTTTACATGTATGATTTCAGGGCTTGGTACTGCCAAGAACCTCTCCTTTGACTTGGAGAGCATTGAGGTAACTTTATTTACAATTTTCATCTGATAATATTAGCAATGTTTTCATTTTCCTAACTGGTTGAAGATAGTATTGATAGTTTCATATTTGATTGTGTAAGTTTTGGCCTTGTTAAAATTTCATTTTGGAAATGCATATTATGACTTTAAAAAATTTAATTTTACATTGTTATAGTTACGGATCCAACCCTCCGATACACATATAATTTGATAAGTATTACAAACCTAAATTCAGTCTCTCTTTTAAAAGCAGGGAGTTTTGAAGTTTCAATGTGTCTTTGATAATTGCATACTTGTTTTACTCATCCATCAAATAGTTATTATTGTAGTTATACACACTAAGTATCTGTTACAGTTTTTACCTTAAGCATTAATATTTTCGACTCAAGTATAGTACCAAACTTGACCAAATTATAACGTAACAGCTGTTCTCACTGTTCATTTTAATTTTTATGGTGGACGGTCAGTGCAATTCTTAAGTTTTCCTAATAGAAAGTAAATATGTCACTTTTGTTTAGCTTCTCGGAAAGATCTAGCTTCTTGCGAATGCTTCAGAGATGAGATAAATAAGCACTGGGCTTATTATTTTCTTTGGTGCAATATGAAATGCTCATCGAAATTACAATTTATTTGATGGATGTTTTGTGTTTCTTCTCAAATATTATTTGCTTTTTTCATAGGCACTTTCTGAGATTATAAACATTCAAGCAAGTGTTTCTTCTCCATTCATTAATTTGAAGTACTTGAAGCTACCAAAGGAGTATAATGAATCAAGTTTATCTAGTGCTCTTAGAAGCTACTTACTTGGTGGTTGTCCTAGAGCCACCGTTGTCACATCAGTGGCTCAGGTATTTAATGAATATATTGTTTTTCTCAAAGCCTCCATGAATTTTTTGTCTTGTTTTTGTAGGATATATAGTGACATAGGCATGTATCATTTATTAGGTATATCTTCTTCCTATTATGAATTATGATATTAAGATGGGGAAGTGGGGGATAAAGCGGTATTTTTTTAGTTTATCAAGTTCGATGCTAGTTTTATTGATAGTATGTTAGGCACACCAGCTATAGTGTGTACTGTACTAATATTTAGGCCAAGGTATTTTTGGTAAAACTAAATATATCATATTAAGCTACCCTTTTCTAATGTCAGCTAGAGATATATCACGAAAGTTTTCGATTCTTTTTTCCAGAACAACAGGATTCATAAAAAACGAGCAGTTTCAGTGGCAGCTGAAAATGTGGTGCTGCAAGACCCCTTGGCAGCTCCAACCAAGGAGCTAGGTGATTGTCAATATAAAAATAAAACTGTGACTGTTGACACTGTTGACATGGGGGTTCAAGAACAGCATGGGGTTTAGCATTTGATGTAAGTTGGTTGGTAAACCGCTCGAACTATATAGAACATCTGAGGTTCTCAAAGCCCTTGATTTCCGAACTTCATGCAATTGACTTTAAACTACAAAATTTGCAGGCTCTCCGCAAGGCGAAGATGACAGAGATTCAAAATGCTTTTGGAACAATGGGTACTCACCTTGCTGCTGGTTCTATTGGAGATGATCTACTGTCTGGTCCCTAACCTTCACGGATTGGTTGTGCTTTTGAGAGTTTTTTTTTTAGATTTGTTATTAACTTTTCTAAAGTTTAGTCTGGAAGTGTTCATTGCTCTTGTTGTCTACCGACTTTGTAATAAATTGTTTCTGGTGTCTAGCTTTTAGACTTACTGTCGCAGAACAGCAACTGATATGGTAAAAATATGCCAATCCTGTTTCACTATTGTACCTCACTTAAGTGGAGATGATGGACATCCAGATATTGAACCAATCCACCTTGACTTCTCTTTCATGTATTTAAATCTTCCTGCAACAGAACTTCTGGTATTCAAGATTTTATTTTCAAGAACGTCTACATGAATCTTTTTTGTCCAGATACATTTATAGAAACAATATTGTAAAATTTTAAAGGAATCCTGATTTTACAAAACTGGAATTCTGATTTTACAAAAATGCTCACCTCTTTTTTTTTTTTGCCAGAAAAGAATATGATTTTATTACTCTTTCAAATCATCAAGCAAAACATGAACCAACTCGGGATGGACATTTTCTCTATCCCAACTACGATCAGCTATTGAACTTGAGTATCTCGCTAGATAATGAACTACCATGTTCGCGGACCGTTTTACAAATTTTAAAGTCACATTTCGTGACTCTAAATCACCAAGTAATTTTCTACATTCATCAACTACTCAACCCAAGTACGAGAGATTTATTGATGAACACCTAATAGCCTGAATTGCTCCCAGACAATCAGACTCCACGACCGTCGATGACCAGTTTTTATTCTTCACCCAACTCAAAGCTTCCCTTATACCAATGACTTCTGCAAGTTCTGGATGTAAGCTTCCCTTCCCTCTGTCCCTTTATTTATTCCCATTTGATTTGTCGGCCCTGTTCATAACATGAGACAAATTGCTAATTTACGTCTAATCTATAAGACCAAATATAGTCATGAGTGATCTTGTTGAATTCGTATTTGTGAGTACTTTAATACAGTGAAGTTTTTATATTTAAAACTAATATGAAATTGAAGATATTAACGATCAAAAGTGTGCGTTGACAAACATATCCGACCGAAATGGGAAGAGTTTTAAGAAAAGAGGGAGTATATATTATATACGAAGAAGTTTCAGATTTGAATGATTGCATCCTACTTTATTTATTTCAAATCTGTATTTGTCTGTTCGGTTTTAAATTGTGGATATAATAATTTAAACAGCTATCCTATGTTTGTACAGACACGAGACTCGAGTTTGATACCCATGCGTACTTTTTTACTGAATCAAACAAATCAGATCAAGCCTCAAACCGTCCAAATATCTTAGAATGAAAAAAAGTTACTTCGTAATTGTTAGAAAGATCGATGACAACAAAAAGAGGCAAAGGCTTCGGAATAAAAAACCAAAAAGAAGCAAAGTTTAATATATAATCACAAAACAAATATAATAATATGAGCGTGAGAGCTGTCTCAGTGAAAACGAGGCCTAGCGTTGATCAAAGGGTCACGGGTTCGAACCTCACCCGCCCCCTGCGTGTAGCCGTGTTGAAGAGACAGTGGAAGGTTTGACGAAGGTAACCGTGGATTACTGAGCGTATCGCTTAAGTGCCCGGCCACTGGGTCTTACCGCACGGTTAGCATGATTTACCTGCCGGTGTTGACCATTGTAACATCATTAGTTAGCATATTATAACATAGAATTCATATCTTGTTTCATTATCATGGTTTCACTTGATCCCATGATGACGAGAGGTTCAATTACGAACTAATCGTTGTCATGAGATTCTAACGGATTTATTTATGGAGCTTTAGTATCTTGATGCTTTAAAGATCTGTGTGTGATGTTTATTTGATATCCTCGTATGGTTGTGCTTTATGAATTTAGATGCGTAGCTAACATCTAATTTGTTAATCTCTTGCGAAACGAGAGTGAATCTTGAGATTTAGAACTTGCCATGCTAGCATAGGATAGGTTGATGTTTTAACATCATGATTTGTAGCGTAAATAGAGATATTATGCTGCCCTATGTGATCTTAATAGACAACTTGTTCTTCAACCGTTATGTTTTCAAATCTTATAGAGATATAGGGTCTAAGCATAATTGGTGTCTATTCATCTTCTATCTCTTTTGTGGATGTATGTTTAGTTTGGTATTCGTATACTGAGAAGTAGTGTATACTTGTTTCGTGTTGTCTGACCAGATATCATAACCAATGCATATAATGATTAAAGGCGTTAGATCTAAGAAAAGTATTTAATGAAGTTAGGATCCCATGTTTTCTCTTGCATAAGTAATTCAATTCCAATTCTCGTTAGTTAGTTAATTCTTAGTTTGTTAATTTACTTCTTAGTTAATTTAGTTAATTAAAACCCAAATTTGTTAATTGTCTTAGCAGTGAATAAAAACCATACATTGTTGCATAGGTGCATTAACTGAATTGAAACCTAAACCAGATCTTTTTGGGAACGAACTCAACTTTATTCTATATTACTTATGACCACGTACGCTTGCGTGATTTTGTGTTAACAAGTTTTTGGCGCCGCTGCTGGGGATCATCGGTGTTTTATTTTTAGTTTATGTGCTTGTCATCAGTGGTCGTTAGAGTTCACTGACTCGGATTGTTTCTTACATAGTTGTTTAGTTCTATGTGTTTCAGGTAGCAATGGGAGAACCAGCAGTAGAAGCGAAAGCATTGATGTATTATTCTCAACCAAAGATCAATGACGTCCATTTTAGCATTGTCAGGTGTTAGGAATATGTTGTAGTTGATGATAACTTAACATTCAAGCAAAATTGTATAAGTCAAGTTTTGTAACTGTCAACGGATAAGACCTTATAACTCTATTCGTTGACAGGTAGCTCATCAACGGATGAGGTTTAGTAGCATTCTGCAATATCTTTATTTATCAGTTGATATTGTTTTTATTCAGAGTCATGTTGACCATCAATGGATAGGCAGAATAGGGTAGCCAATTGTAAATAAGCTATGCTATGTAATTCTGTCTAAGTGAAAGTGTATCAACGGATAAGAACAGGGCTCTATCAACGGATACAACTCAAATCTACTCGATCAACGGATACAGCTCAAACTACCATCGACGGATAAGTGTGCACAACATCAATGGATAATCATTGTCACCTTATCCTATGCTAGCTGGGAATTAGCAGTTGATAAGGACAGGTTTGACTGACAGATCACATGGGTTGATAGTAGGTATAAAAGCAGTATGGCAGCCATACTTTGGAAACACAGAAGAAAGAAGCATTCCATTTACACAGTACATACAAGAAAGGTGCAGGGGACATATCTGTTCACAAGGACAACCTTTCGGCTACATGTGGATTTGGAGTGGAGTAGCAAGTCAACTAGAATTAGATTAATATTATCTTATTCTTGTAAACTTGGGATATATAACCGAGTGTAGCAACTCTTTAGAAGTTAAGAAAACAGACATTCTTGCTTAGGGTTTATTGAATATCCTTGGAAGCAAAGAGTTGTAAACACAGAAGCTGTGTACATTTGTATCACAGAGTTTTCTTCAAATAAAAGTCTCAGGTGGTACATTTAACCACCTGATTTTTTATGTGTTTGTGAATTATTTCTCAGTCAGCAATTATCTCATTATAGATTTCTGTAGTTTTAATCAGAAATTTATAACTATCAAGAATTGTATTCAACCCCCCCCTTCTACAATTATACAAGTGTGTAATCTGGGAATAACAATTGGTATCAGAGCAAGCTTCTAATATATTTGAAGTTTAAAGATCAACACACTTCCAACATGTCTAAGAAGGATTATGGAGTAAAGATACCAGTTCTTGATAGAGAAAATTACTTTCACTGGAAAGTAAAAATGCGCTTACACCTCATGTCTATTGATGAAGGTTTTGTAAATTGCATTGAGAAGGGTCCTCATGTTCCAATGAAGGCTGCATCAAGAGTTGGTCTTGATGAAGATGCACCAGACGTTTATATTCCCAAACCCGTTTCTGAGTGGAGTCTTGAAGACGTAGCAGAAGTCCACAAAGATAAAAAGACCATGAATATTCTGTTTAATGGTTTAGAAACAGACATGGTTGACAATGTCATCAACTGTGCTACCTCCAAGGAAGTATGGGACATTGTTCAAACCCCTTGTGAAGGTACGGAACAGGTAAGGGAGAACAAGATGCAACTACTAATCCAACAGTATGAGCACTTCCATTTCAAGAATGGAGAGACATTGAATGACACATTTAGTAGATTTCAAAAGCAACTGAATGGCTTGAAACTATATGGAAGAATCTACCAAGTGAAAGATTCTAATCTCAAATTTCTGAGATCACTGCCCAAAGAGTGGAAGCCTATGACTGTTTCTCTAAGAAACACTCAAGAGTACAAGTCATTTACTCTTGAAAGGCTCTATGGAACCTTAAATACATATGAACTAGAAATGGAGCAGGATGAAGAAATTGAGAAGGCTCAAAAGAAAAGTGGGTCAGTTGCACTTGTTGCCAACTTGGAACAGAAGGAGGAGAAGAGGATCGAAGCTGCTAAATCTACACCAAACAGGGATGTTTATGAAGGTAGAGCAGAATCAAGCAAAAGCAAGGAAAAGGTGTCTGAAGAAATGAGTGACCTACAGCAGGATGAATTGGATGAGATAGATGAGCATTTAGCCTTTCTATCTAGGAGATTCTCTAAGCTAAAATTTAGAAGAAACTCTGGAGTGGCCAAGCCATTTAACAAGGATTTTTCTACAAGCAATTATGTGGATAAATCCAAAATTAAATGCTGCAATTGTGGTATTGCTGGTCACATGATAAGTGAATGCAGGAAGCCTAGATCTGAGAACAAGGGAAAGCCAACTGAAATTGTTGACTACAAGAAGAAATATTTTGATCTTCTCAGACAGAAAGGAAAGGCATTCATGACCCAAGAGTATGACTGGGCTGCTGATGGAAATCATTCTGATGATGATGCTGAGTTTGTCAACCTTGCATTAATGGCTGATTCTGAGCAGGAAGCAAGTTCAGCTAGCAATCAGGTATTTTCTACTAATCTCTCTGAGCTCACCAAAGAGGAATGCAATAGTGTTATAGATGAAATGTCTACTGAACTATATCACTTGAGTGTTACTCTTAAATCACTTACTAAAGAGAACAATAGGATTAAAGAAACTAATCAGTTCTTAAGTGATAGAAATGCAGTTCTAGAAGTTCAATTTCTAGAATTTGAGAAAATGAGAGTAGATTGCAATGATGCTAAAAATGAACTTGAAGCTGTGTTAAAAAGAGAATTGATCTTAAGAGACCAGCTTGAAAAAGAACAAGGGATAATTGCTAAATTTCAAAGTTGTAGGAATATTTCTCAAAACATAATAGAAGTCCAGGGAATAGAATCATTTGTGAAGGATACCTGGACTCAAAGGAAAAAGGAGCTAGAACCTTGCCTTGAGGATCTAGAGACTATTTGTGAATCAACGGATAGTGATCATCCGTTGACAGATGAACCATCAACGGATGAGAGGTATCCGTCGACTAACAAAAAGTCTGTTAGTAAGAAGGAACTCAAGAAACTGAATAATCAGTATGGTCCAGTAGCCAAGAACTTTGTTTCTGGTGAAAGTAGCCAAGCGAAATCTAGTGAGAAGGCTAAGGCAGGTGATTTACTTAAAAAGGCTGGTGGTAAATCAGTTAATGAAAAGGTAGAAACTGAGGGTAAAAAGAAAAAGAACAGAAATGGTAAGATAGGCATTAACAAGAAAAATAACTATTCTCCTGACAAGTTTGCTCCTAGGAAAACTTATGGTAATTGCAATAGTGTCAATCACCTATCTTCTAATTGCAAGTCTGTTAAAAGGACTCCTGTTCATGTACCTCAATCTATGCCAAATATGTATGCAATGTCTGTTATGCCTGGTTTGTATCAGAATGCTAGTTTTTCAAATCCATATGTGAACATGCCATATGTGCCTAATCCTTATTTTCAATCTGTGAATATGCCACAAATGTCATGGAGCATTCCTAGCATGGATAATATGTATGCCAATTTTTCACAAAAGCATGCATCAAATATTCATGCAAATGAGCATCTGTCAAAACCTATCACTCAAGCATCTACGCCCAAAGTGAAGATTGCTAAGAGTGCCAAACCAAAGGCTAACAAGAAAGGACCCAAGGAAACTTGGGTACCAAAATCAACTTGATTTGTTTTTTGGAATGTGTGCAGGGATGCAGAAGGAATCTATGGTACCTGGACAGTGGATGCTCTAGGCACATGACAGGAGATTCAACCCTGCTCACAGAGTTCAAGGAGGTAGCTGGCCCTAGAATTACCTTTGGAGATGACAGCAAAGGATATACTAAGGGATATGGCTTGATTTCAAAAGACAATGTCATTATTGAAGAAGTGGCCTTAGTTGAAGGTTTGAAGCACAATTTGCTTAGTGTAAGTCAAATCTGTGATAAAGACTATGAAGTAAGGTTCACAAAAGAAGCCTGTGTTGTCTCTGCCAAGGAAGACAACAATGTGGTATTGACAGGCTTTAGAAAAGGAAATGTGTACATAGCTGACTTTAATTCAGTATGCTCAGAATCCATTACTTGTCTCTTCAGCAAAGCAAGCAAGGATGAGAGTTGGCTATGGCATAAAAAGCTGTCACATTTGAATTTTAAAGTTATGAACGATTTGGTAAGAAAGGATCTTGCTAGAGGAATTCCCCAATTGGAGTTCATCAAAGATGGATTGTGTGATGCCTGCCAATTAGGGAAGCAAAAGAAATCATCCTTTAAGAGCAAGACAGAGTCATCCATTGTTAAGCCACTTCAATTGCTGCACATGGACTTATTTGGTCCAGTAAATGTCATGTCCATTTCAAAGAAGAAATACTGAATGGTGATTGTGGATGATTTTTCTAAGTTTTCATGGACCTTCTTTCTGCACTCCAAAGATTGTGCAAGTGAAATCATCATCAATCATCTCAGACTAGTAAACAATGGTTCTGAAGTAAAAGTACAAAGAATCAGGAGTGACAATGGCACTAAATTCAAAAATTCCACAATGAAGATTTTCTGTGAAGAGAATGGAATTGTTCATGAGTTTTCTGCTGCTAGAACACCTCAACAAAATGGGGTTGTTGAAAGGAAAAACAGAACTCTCATTGAAGCAGCTAGAACAATGCTAAGTGAATCAAGATTGCCAACATATTTTTGGGCTGAAGCTGTCAACACTGCCTGTTTCACTCAGAATATTTCTTTGGTCAATCAAGCTAGAGAAATGACTCCTTATCAATTATTTACAGACAAGAAACCAACTTTAGCTTTTCTTCATGTCTTTGGATGCAAGTGTTTTGTACTAAGAAATCATGGAGATAACTTGGGCAAATTTGAAGCAAAGGCAGATGAAGCTATCTTTGTTGGGTATGCAGCAGGGAAAGCCTATAGAGTCTACAATCTAAGAACCAACATTGTTATGGAATCTGTACATGTTGTGTTTGATGATCAAAAGATTCTAGGTCTAAATGATGAAGGCTTCCATGAAAAGTTGGAATTTGAAAATGAAGGAGAAGGTGGAATGTACTATGATGATGATGAGGAAGATGAAGGTCATGACCACCAAAATCCACCAAGAGTTATTGTGCCAACTAATAGAGATGCTCACACTGGAAATGAAGCATCCGTTGACAGTCATTCTGAAGCATTCATTGACAGTAGTAGGGGTGTATCCGTTGATAGGAATCATCAGACATCCGTTGACAGGCAAAATGATGCATATGTTGACAGTCAATTTCATGGATCAACAAGGACAATAAACTCAGGGGGAGTTTCTCAGAGTCAAAGCTCAATGCTAAATCAACATGATCATGCTCAAGAAGCAACCTCATCTAGATCAAACCTTCCTCCTGCAAGAAAATGGACCAAGGATCATCCATTTGAGTTAATCATTGGTGATTCAAATTCAAGAGTTCAAACTAGAAGGGCCACTAGAGAAGAATGTTTATTCAGTAGTTTCTTGTCTCAAGAGGAACCTAAGAGAGTGGAAGATGCCCTTCTGGATCCAGATTGGGTATTAGAAATGCAAGAAGAGCTAAACCAATTTGAGAGAAATAAAGTATGGAAGCTTGTGCCCAAACCTGATGATAGAGGTATCATAGGAACCAAATGGGTTCTCAAGAATAAGACTGATGAAAATGGCATAATTGTGAGGAATAAAGCTAGATTAGTGGCAAAGGGCTATTCTCAAGAAGAAAGAATAGATTTTGATGAAACTTTTGCTCCAGTGGCAAGACTTGAGGCCATCAGAATTTTCCTAGCCTATGCAGCACATGCCAACTTCAAAGTCTATCAGATGGATATTAAAAGTGCCTTTCTAAATGGGGAACTGGAAGAAGAGGTATATGTCCATCAACCTCCTGGCTTTGAAGATCCAGAATTTCCAGATTATGTATATCTTCTCTTGAAAGCACTTTATGGTTTGAAACAAGCACCAAGAGCCTGGTATGACACTTTATCTCAATTTCTTTTGGAGAATCACTTCACTAGAGGTACAGTAGATAAAACCTTATTTCATAGAAATGTCAATGGTTCTTCAATACTTGTTCAAATCTATGTAGATGATATTATTTTTGGGTCTACAGATGAGAAGCTTTGCAAAAGGTTTGCCAAACTTATGCAAAGTAGGTATGAAATGAGCATGATGGGTGAATTAACTTACTTTCTTGGTTTACAAGTAAAGCAAGTTAATGAGGGAATTTTCATAAGTCAAACAAAATATATTTATGATCTCTTAAAGAAATTTGACTTTATGGATTGTGCCTCTGCAAAAACACCTATGGCCACTGCAACTAAGCTTGAGCTGAATACTAAGGAAAAATCAGTGGACATCTCAAGCTATAGAGGCATGGTAGGCTCACTTCTATATCTAACAGCTAGTAGACCTGATATAATGTTTTCCACATGTCTTTGTGCTAGATTTCAAGCAGACCCTAGAGAGTCTCACTTGATTGCTATTAAGAAAATTTTCAGGTATCTCAAGGGAACACCAAACCTTGGCATTTGGTACCCAAGAGATTCTGGCTTTGATTTAATTGGCTATTCAGATGCAGACTATGCAGGTTGCAGAATTGATAGGAAAAGTACTACAGGCTCCTGTCAATTTCTAGGGAACAGGCTTGTGTCATGGTTCAGTAAGAAACAGAACTCAGTCTCCACTTCTACAGCCGAAGCTGAGTACATTGCAGCTGGAAGTTGTTGTGCACAGATTCTTTGGATGAAAAATCAACTTATTGATTATGGTCTAAAAGTTGAGAAGATTCCAATTTTCTGTGACAACACTAGTGCTATTTCCATCACAGAGAATCCAGTGCAACATTCGAGAACCAAGCATATTGACATCAAATACCACTTCATTAGAGAGCATGTGATGAATGGTACAGTAGAAATGCACTTTGTGCCAAGTGAAATGCAGATTGCAGATATCTTCACCAAG
The DNA here is from genome assembly GCA_037693485.1 of Kitagawia praeruptora. Classification (NCBI taxonomy): domain Eukaryota; kingdom Viridiplantae; phylum Streptophyta; class Magnoliopsida; order Apiales; family Apiaceae; genus Kitagawia; species Kitagawia praeruptora. Next base: position 126,385,160 of record CM075350.1, read on the forward strand.
CCTCTTGATGAATCTTCATTCACAAGATTGGTAGGTGAACTAGGTATGTTTAATTTTTCATAATTCCTAGTGGTATCTAATCATACTGTATTGCAGCTAGAAATGTGTTTTATTTACTTGAGAATTAAAAAACTCTCAGAAAAACTCTTAGCAGAAATTTTGCTTAAGGCAAAATTTGCTTATCAACGGATATTCTTTTATCCATTGGTAGTATAAACACATTACTAGATTTTCGTATGTCAACGGATAACAGGTTGTCCACGTCATCGATGGATAAACTGTTTTCTCAACCGTCCAATCTTTATCCGTTGATATACATATTTCTCTTTATAGCCGTTGGTAAACATGTATAATTAATCACGGCTGTACTTCTTTTCTTTTCATTTATTATCTGACAGTTACTTTTGTCCAATGGGGTAATTACTTTTAATTATCTCATTTTTAATTCTTGAAAAATATAAAAGGCTGTTTTGTATTCTCACATCTCACCTTTACTCATTTTCAAGAATCTCATTAGTTAACTGCATCTTCTTCACTAAATCTCTCTCTGCAACAAAAGTTCAAACACTTCAATGGCGCCAATTGTTAAAATGATGTCTTCAACCGGGTTCACCTATGAGAAGAACAATTTCGCGGCCTTTGTTGATACAGTGAACGCTCCAGAAGCATATCACACCATGATGAATTTCGTGAAGAAATGCAAACTGTCATATGCTATGACCGCCACCACTCCTCTAATCCATGAGGTAATTGAAGAGGTGTGGGCATCTGCTGAGTACAATGGCACAGACGGTACACTTGCTTTTTCTTTAAAGGGTAAAAATCATGTAGTTAATCCTGATGTGTTAACTGCTTGTTTAAAATTGCCTAAGAATAACTGTCTGAATGTACCCAGTAATGCGGAAATTGTTACCATGCTCAATTCCATGAATTATACCCATAGTACTGAGAACTTAGGGAAAATTGTTAGGAAATGTATGGTTAAAGAATGGAGTTACCTTTGTGATGCCTTCAATAAATCTTTTTCTGGCAAGATTAGTAATTTTGATGCTGTTACCAACTCCATGCTAGTTATGCTATGTATGCTTTTGAATGATAAATTCTATAATTTTGGCACACTAGTTATGTATGAGATAGCAGCTAAATTAGGTAAAAAGGAAACTAGGAGCAAAAATATTTATTTTGCTAGATTTTTTATGCTCCTAGCACTGCATGTATCTGAGAATGAGCTATCCGTTGCTAACCCGGATAGCAAGTTCAATTGTTTTGTTCAGGAGAAGAGAGTCTTAAGTGATTTGATTCGAATGAACCTAAATGCAGAAGTACAATTGGTATATCTACCAATTGTTCAGGTAACTGTTTCCAACCCTGAAACTCCTATTTCCAACCCCCAAATTTCTTTGCCTTCTAGTGTCACAATGGAGTCTGTAGCTGTGACCCAACAGGCTCCTACCAAAGTGACCAAATCCAAAGTTCCAAAACCACAATCTAAAAGACAAACCTCCGGTGTCTCTCAAAAGGCACCTGTTGCAAAAACTACCAAAACTCTTGAGGGGAGTGTGAAGGTGGTAGTGAGTGGTGAGGGACAGGGTGAACATCAAAGAAACCCTAAGAATAAGGAAAGTGAGGCTAGTGCAACCAACATTTCAGTCTCTCAAAAGACTATTAATGAACCTTCAAGTCAAATACTAGTTACATCCTCTCAACAGGGTGTGACTACTGATTTAAGTTCCATTCCAGGAACACTGCACAAAAGGGGAAGAGACACAGATAACTCTCACTCAAAAACCTATGGTAGAAGAGTAAAATCCAAGACCATTGGGGAATCACAGGGTGCACACACTGTACAGCAAACTGTACCTTCTCAAATTCAGTTTGATGTGACTTCAATAAATGTGGAGTCACAGCCCCTTGATCTTAACCTTCAAATCGATACACACCTTGATCCACCATCACCAACTCTATCTCTGGATGTGGATATGATATCTACATCACTTCCTGATTCTCCATCTTTAAGATTCTTGGAGAAGCCCCACTCTACAATTGGTGGTCATCGTCTTTTGGATGATTTGTTGGGCCATCAATCTTCCATTTCTGAATTCACAACACAACCTGTGGCCTCGTCCTTAAAATCAATCACCACAGATTCAGTGTTGGTTTTCACTTCAACGGATACTCATTTTCCTTCATCAACGGATATCCTTCATTCGTTGACAAGTGTTTCTCCATCAACGGATATGTCTACAACTAATTATCCGTTGACAGTAATAACCACTACATCAACGGATATACCTTATCCGTTGACAACTCTCTCTACCACTGCAAAATGTGACATTCCCATGTCAACTGTGGAGGAGTTTGTAGCAATAGAAACACTTTTAGGAATGAGGGAAGGGAGTGAGAGGCTGCCTTGTGAGCAGGCAAAAGGAGAGAAAAATAATGAGAGGCTGACCATTTCTTCCGGTCAGGCAAAAGGAGAGCTAGAGAGTTCCACCTTAGTAGGTGAAGGTGAGGGTGTGAGAGATGTGAGCCAGGGGGAGCCCCTGATGCAAGAAAAGAGAGATGAGAGGAGAGAAGGGACTACAGGAGGAATAAGGCAGGAAGAATCAGCCATTGCAAGTGAGTTAATGAAGGTTAATGAAGCTTCCAAAGAGATGGAATTTAGACAAGAATATCAGTCAATTATTGACTCCATCTCCTTGGATCCTGAAACCTTTACTCATCCTGTTTCTGCCTATCAAGTCATGGCACAACAGGGCAATGTGGAGGCAGAGAAGGCAATGCACCTAGTGCACACCTCAGAATCTCTACAAAGAGCTAAAGAAGCTTTAAATACTCTGTCTCCAAGTGCTGGAAGTGATGAGTTTGGCAGTGATGACAGTCAAAGTTCAGATGGTGAAGACATGAATGAGGATGACACTCCAGGATGGATGTTTTCCAATGACACTGAACTTGGAACTCTCAATGTGGAAATCATGAAGCAATATCAATCTGCTAAGGCTGAGCACCGAACTGCAGAACCACAGAGCAAGACTGTTCTTGAGCAAGTTATGGCCTCCCTGAAATTACAAAAGATGCAATCTGTTATTCAAAGAACACAACAGGAGGAGGTCAAGACTGCCATTAGGGATATGAAAATAGTACTAGATGCCAGGATTGAGGCACTAGCTCCAACTACCACTCAGAAGGTGCTTACTAGCAAACTTCTCAAAGAAGATAGCCTGGCTAAGTCTGTTCAGCTTCTTTCCTCAAGAGTGGATAGTATGGAATCTCAAATGCACACTATCATTGCCAATCAATCAAAACAGACTCAACTACTGGAAATGCTACTTGCAGCTTCAACCCCAACCCTTGATGCTAACAAAAAGGGGGAGAAAATGGGAACAAGTACAGAAGAGGCTGCAACACCTACTGGCCAATTTCAAGTTACCAGTAGTGAGATAGCACAAAGTGAGGGGGAGCAACAGCCAATTGTAGTGGTCAATCCAACAGAGTTTGAGATAAAGGCTTCCCCTGTGAAGAAACAAGTGGCTTTGCCTGAGATTCAGAACTTAGAAGAAATCTCAGATGGTGAAAGGCAAGCCAGAATAGAAGCTTTGGAAAAGATCAACAAGGAGACTAGTGAAAGAATTCTAAGGACAGAGAGGATGATCAATGAATCAATTGCATCATCTCTGTTCCTTAATGCTCAATCTTCTGCTCCAACAATATCAACCACAATCATGAAGGTGCTCACTCCAAGGGTTGTGGCTCCTACATTCTATGATGTTGAGCCATCATTTGTCAAAGAATTTGAACCTGTTCTCAAAACCAGAGCCTACTCACCACCAAAGGAAAATGGGAAGAACAAGCTTCAATTGGACTACCCATTTCCCAAGAATGATGAAGAAAAGCTAATGGGAAAAACTATCATAGAGTTCAAAGAACAGACAAATAAGAGTGTAAGAGATTGGATGGCTGTAATCATAAGGAATGGAAAAGTATTAAATATATCCAACAGCCATCCTAGATTTGTGGAAGCTAAAAGAGAAGAAGTCTCCAGAATCCAAAGGGAAGCTCATCCAAGCACAGAAAATCAACATGAAGACTCAGAGGAGAAGCTAGACAGGCTGGCTAAAGAGCTAATGGATGAGATAGAGGTTGAAATGAGGGAACCTGAGGAAGTCCCCAAATCCAAACCAAAAAGAATGAAAGCTAGAACCAAGAGAGTTCTCTCTCCAGAACCCTCTCAAGAAAAAGAAACTGCTGGCTCATCAACATTCATATCTGCAACAGTTATCGACCCTTCTGTGAACTTTCATGGTGTTCCTATAATGCCTAAAGAAGAACTAATGAATTTTGATTCAATTGAAGTTCCTTCATTCTTACTGAATCCAAAACAGAAGAAAAGGGCTCCAAGGAAGCAACTTTCAAAGGGACCAGTTCAAGTTGCTAGGGTACCTGCTATTGTCAAACAGCCAAACTTGGAAAACAAAGAAGACTTTATCTATCAGGCAGAAATTGAAGAATACTCTGGCATGAATTTGTATTTGGATGAATTGTCAGAAGTAAGAGGAATTGACAAGTACAAGAATCTGCCTGAGAGATTAGTGTTTGTCTACAAGGGAGGAAATCAGAGGACATGGCCATTACAGAAGGTTCTTGGAGAAAATTATCAAACATTGACCAAAGTGTTCTCAACATTCAAGAGACATACAGGGTTCTCTGAGACAGCCAGAAGGGAGATAATCAGCAGGATAGAAGAAATAAGGAGAGAATGGAACTCACCCTCAAGTTTGCCAAAGAAAATGAAGATCCCATACAATGGACAGAGAATCCACATTCAACCCTTTTGGATGATGGAGTTCAGGGATGAAGAGGGCACTAGAAGATTCTTCAGGTTAGAAGACCAACTGTCAAAGGCTAGTTCTGAATACCTAAGATGGTTACAACTAAAGCTAAATCCAAAAGTTGTTGAAGAAGATGCCTTCTACAGGCAACTCCAAGTGCAAATTGAGTCCAACTCTGCCAAGGAAGGAAAGTCAAGGGTGCAGCCAACCAAAGAAAGGAAACATCAATAATTTGCTCAAACTAAAGGAGCACCTCTCTGATAAGTTTCTTAAAAGCTTTCTGTTTTTAAGTTTTGCAGCTTAATACAATTTTTGCATACTGTAGTGAATATATATCTTTAGGAATGTTTTGTTATAATCAAGGTTCTGAATTTATGCTTTATTGCCATCAAGTATAAACTGGGGGAGATTGTTAGGAATATGTTGTAGTTGATGATAACTTAACATTCGAGCAAAATTGTATAAGTCAAGTTTTGTAACTGTCAACGGATAAGACCTTATAACTCTATTCGTTGACAGGTAGCTCATCAACGGATGAGGTTTAGTAGCATTCTGCAATATCTTTATTTATCAGTTGATAGTGTTTTTATTCAGAGTCATGTTGACCATCAATGGATAGGCAGGATAGGGTAGCCAATTGTAAATAAGCTATGCTATGTAATTCTGTCTAAGTGAAAGTGTATCAACGGATAAGAACAGGGCTCTATCAATGGATACAACTCAAATCTACTCGATCAACGGATACAGCTCAAACTACCATCGACGGATAAGTGTGCACAACATCAATGGATAATCATTGTCACCTTATCCTATGCTAGCTGGGAATTAGCAGTTGATAAGGACAGGTTTGACTGACAGATCACATGGGTTGATAGTAGGTATAAAAGCAGTATGGCAGCCATACTTTGGAACACAGAAGAAAGAAGCATTCCATTTACACAGTACATACAAGAAAGGTACAGGGGACATATCTGTTCACAAGGACAACCTTTCGGCTACATGTGGATTTGGAGTGGAGTAGCAAGTCAACTAGAATTAGATTAATATTATCTTATTCTTGTAGTACTTGTAAACTTGGGATATATAACCGAGTGTAGCAACTCTTTAGAAGTTAAGAAAACAGACATTCTTGCTTAGGGTTTATTGAATATCCTTGGAAGCAAAGAGTTGTAAACATAGAAGCTGTGTACATTTGTATCACAGAGTTTTCTTCAAATAAAAGTCTCAGGTGGTACATTTAACCACCTGATTTTTTATGTGTTTGTGAATTATTTCTCAGTCAGCAATTATCTCATTATAGATTTCTGTAGTTTTAATCAGAAATTTATAACTATCAAGAATTGTATTCAACCCCCCCCCCGCCCCTTCTATAATTATACAAGTGTGTAATCTGGGAATAACATCAGGCCAGCTATTGCAGCTAATACTTTCGAAATCAAGCCTAGCATAATACAGATGGTGCAGAATTCGGTTCAGTTTGGGGTGCTCCGACTGAAGATCCTAACATGCACATCCGAAATTTCATTGAGATCCGCGACACCTTCAAGATCAATGGTGTGTCTGAGGATGCTGTGAAATTGAGACTTTTCCCATTTTCTCTACGGGATAAAGCTAAGGGCTGGTTGCACTCTCTACCAGCAGGTTCTATTTTGACATGGGAGTATCTTGCTAAGAGATTTCTCACTAAATTTTTTCCCATGGAAAAGACCGCAGCAATCAGGAACGCTATTACTCAAATTGTATAGCAGTCTGAAGAATCTTTGTGCGAGGCTTGTGAGCGATATAAGGAGATGCTAAGGAAGTGTCCACATCATGGGATGCCTGATTGGATGGTGATTAACTCCTTTTATAATGGCTTGGGTGCACAGTCAAGACCCATGCTAGATGCAACATCAGGTGGAGCTCTGTGGGCTAAGAGCTATGCGGAAGCTTATGAGCTAACTGAGATGATGGCTGCGAATGAAAACCAGAATCCAACTCAGAGATTATCACAAGGCAAATTAGCAGGAATTCTGGAAGTTAATACAGTCACAGCTCTAGCAGCTCAGCTAGAGGCACTTAATAAGAAATTGGATTTTATGTCAAAGCATGGGGTGCCTCAAGTTGCTAGTGTTTGTGAGCTATGTGAGGGCGCACATGAGACGAGTCAATGTGCCATATCTTCTGAATCGGCACAGTTTGTGAGCAACTTCCAGCAACCTTCGCAACCAGCTCCAGACATCTATCATCCTAATTTCGGCTGGAGCAACAATCAAGATTTTCAGCAACAACAGTTTCATGGGGATGATGGTCAATCTTTGAATGAAAAATCTGAATTGGATGAATTGAGGTTGATGATTAAAAGTCAGGCGGTATCTCTCAAGACATTGGAGAATCAGATTGGGCAAATTGCAAGTGTCTTTCTTAACGGACCGCAGGGAGTTCTTCCTAGTGACATAGAGGTGAATCCAGGAAAACAAGATGGCATGGAGCATGTTAATGCCATAACACTCAGATCTGGAATAGTCACGAACGATCAAAATTCAGCAATTGAGGATGAAGAAGAAATTCAAGATCAAGACCCTACAAAAAAAAGAAGAAAATTATTTTTTGTCAGAACCTGTGGTGGATAGTGATGAGGAGGAAGAGTGTGAGTCGCTCGGCTTGGCTGATCTCTGGGATTCTAAGGTGCTGATTGATGAGGTTGTTTCATGGTCAAATCTTGAGGATAGTGCAATTGAGTCTTTTCTTGAGAAAGATGTTTTGGTAAAGTATGCGGGTAATAAAGATCTTCATGAGTTGTATAGGAATTTTACTTCTGATGAGATGTTTGATGAATTGAATGCTATTTGTTCTAAGCATGAAATTCAACTTGAGGAGAGTTCTTTTGATCCTAAGTCTGTTATGAAGACTTATGTTAGTGAACTACCCACTTTCGTTCCTAATCCGTCTATTTCCACTCTTGCTTAGTCTTTGGTGGCTAATAATGAAAATCATCATGTTGAAGAAACTTCCAGACTCGAGTTTAAACCACCAGATCAACTGAGGTATGTATATTTGGGTCAATCATCTACTTTGCCTATTATTATTGTTGCTAACTTGTCAGGTAGTGAAGAGAACAATGTTATTGACACTTTTGAGGAGCAAAGAAGGCTGAAACTTGTCATCAAGGATGTAGCCCCGGAAAAGATAATTAACTGGTCATATAGAGATACGGTGTAGAAATTTTCAAGAGAAAAAGCCATTGTCATGTCTAGCTAAAGACTTTAAACAAAGGCGCTTCGTGGGAGGCAATCCACGTGTTTCGATGATTAGGTATGTTTTCTACTATATATCCCTTGTATTACCTTCAATTCAATTGGGACATTGAATATTTTAAGTTTTTGGGTGGTTTGGGGATAAATAGTGTATAGTAGTATTTGTGTGTCATTGTGTTCATATAGATATCATATTTTGCATATTAGTAGTAATTCATTCATGTTTTGTTCGTATTTTTGTTTGTTTGTTTCATATAGGACATTCTGTTTTTGTTTTCGTATACCATGTGAGTTCATTTTAGTTGCATTTTCATGGCATGCATTTTTCATGATCCCTTAGAATGAGCTGATTCTGATTGGTAGGTAGATGTCTAATTGAGTGTGGTAATGATGAATAGAGGGTTGATTTATAGTTCCTAGGAATTGACTTGCATGTTACGGAAACAAATTCTTTACACAGTCTCATCGTTTGCTTTTGGGCTTGGTTAGGATCATGCTTGTTTGGTTGTTTTGAGATTTAATCACTTGATTATATTTACAATTTTCGTTATTCCCTTGATGGCGTAGGAGCACTTAAGTCTAAGTTTGGGGGAAACCATGGATTTCATGCTAATTGTTAATAATTGTCAATAATGGCTAGGTGTCAAATGGTTAGTAGCCGGCTCATATTTATATGAGTAGTCTAGGCTTGGAAATGAGAATTCTCATTCCAGATTGCATGAAAAAAAACAGAAAAAAAAGAAAGAAAAAAAATCAAAAGTCCAATTGTTAAATGCAAAATTAACCAGGGTGAGCTCTTTAATACTCGAGCAATTAAGTTCATAGGGACTTTGTACCTAGTGACCTAAGGCTTTTATAGTCTGGGATCCACTAACCCAACGCTCGTTACATGGGTATTATTGTATAAGCCTTTTGGGGTCTCATTTATTGCACGGTTAAATAAGCATGCATATTGTATATAGTATTATGTGTCGTTATTTAGTAATAAGCATGGATTTCTGGCTAACTCGGATGAGGATGGAGGTGTTTCTAGGTTATGAAGTGTTTACAGTCTATTCTATTTATAAACTTGTGATTGTCTTGGCGAAGAATATGTATGATTTTTGATCTAGTTTGGGAGTATTTCTGATGAGCATCGCACACACGCACGTTTCTGTTCATGTATTGTTAGTATATGGGGACTTAGTCGAGCTCTATTTAGATTTAGTTGCATTCTTTGAGATATTTGCTTGTTAGTTGATTTTGGTTAGTTCGAGGGGATCGTTGCATTTTCATATTAGTTGCATATATGCATTGCATTGTATTAGGTAGTGATGAATTTTGTGGGTACATTCGCTATAGGCCCTCACGAGACCTCACTCGTCCACTAGGGCTGCCTAGGGGTTTAAAGGGCTTGTTGCATATGCCAAATGCAACCGTGATCACCTACGGAAGTGGTACTAGTTAGTTGTATATAGTATATTTGTTTATGCTTGAGGACAAGCATCAGTTTAAGTTTGGGGGTGTGATTAGTGGATTTTATATCCACTTGGATCGCTTCAATTCGACTTAAATTGATTGCCTTTGACACAAGTTTGTTGTAGTTTTGATGTGTTTTGTGTAGTTGTGCAGGTTTGTAAGAATGTCGATTATGATTGATGTTTTTGTCGTGTTTGGAGTTAAATTTGTGCAATAGAATGAAGAATGGAGTTGTATTAAACTCTCATGAAGGTTCCTAAGTCAAGGAAAATAAAGAATGTGATCTAACGCAAAAAGAACGGGCGAAAACGGAGCAAGAACGAAGGAAATAAAGCTGAAAAACGACCGCAGACGGAGGGAGGCGCAGGCTGCGCAAGATGGCATGCAGGCTGCGCGTCTGGCAGCTGTATTCAGGGCAGGCTGCGTGCCTGGCGCGTGGGCTGCGCGCGCGGTGCTGTAAAATTACAAATTTGCCCATTTTACTATTTTGGCCATATCTTGAGTTCGACAAGTCCGTTTTGGACGATCTTACTGTCCACACGAAGCTAACGAGATTCTCTATCATTCTAAAGTGGTCCACATGTCCAATTACAACTGGAACAACCCAGAAATACTGAAGAAAAGTCAGCTACGAATTTTACTTAAAAACAGAATCAGTTTAGGAAACGTATTTTGTGCTAAATTGAAGAAATTCTATTTTAACTCTATTTTGGGGAATTTCTTGTTGGGCAAGACTTCTAGAGCCTATTTAAACACATCCTGCCATTGTAACATCATTAGTTAGCATATTATAACATAGAATTCATATCTTATTTCATTATCATGGTTTCACTTAATCCCATGATGACGAGAGGTTCAATTACGAACTAATCGTTGTCATGGGATTCTAACGGATTTATTTATGGAGCTTTAGTATCTTGATGCTTTAAAGATCTGTGTGTGATGTTTATTTGATATCCTCGTATGGTTGTGCTTTATGAATTTAGATGCGTAGCTAACATCTAATTTGTTAATCTCTTGCGAAATGAGAGTGGAACTTGAGATTTAGAACTTGCCATGCTAGCATATGATAGGTTGATGTTTTAACATCATGATTTGTAGCGTAAATAGAGATATTATGCTGCCCTATGTGATCTTAATAGACAACTTGTTCTTCAACCGTTATGTTTTCAAATCTTATAGAGATATAGGGTCTAAGCATAATTGGTGTCTATTCATCTTCTATCTCTTTTGTGGATGTATGTTTAGTTTGGTATTCGTATACTGAGAAGTAGCGTATACTTGGTTCGTGTTGTCTGACCAGATATCATAACCAATGCATATAGTGATTAAAGGCGTCAGATCTAAGCAAAGTATTTAATGAAGTTAGGATCCCATGTTTTCTCTTGCATAAGTAATTCAATTCCAATTCTCGTTAGTTAGTTAATTCTTATTTGTTAATTTACTTCTTAGTTAATTTAGTTAATTAAAACCCAAATTTGTTAATTGTCTTAGCAATGAATAAAAACCATACATTGTTGCATAGGTGTATTAACTGAATTGAAACCTAAACCAGATCTCTGTGGGAACGAACTCAACTTTATTCTATATTACTTGTGACCACGTACGCTTGCGTGATTTTTTGTTAACATGCATCAACAAAGTAAATGGGAGAGTGATGAGAAGTGCATCACAAGATGAAGAGAAGTGCTTCATAAGTTTAGATTAAGGGGATGAATGTTGGGTTTTAATCTAAACCAATGGGCCTTGTCACTGTTTGGGGCTTTTTGGTTAAGTTGATGGGCTTATGCTTATGTTTAATATTAAGAATAAATTGTACGTGTCTTAGTGAACGTTGTGATGGTTAGCGCAGTAGTAGCTATAGACCAGGTCATAGTTCATGCAGTTTCAGTATTATCAGGAATGTGGAAGAAGTGGAGTCATGATAGGATGTTAGTTGCTATTTTTAGGTATCACCTTTGTGTGTCTAGGCTATATATATCTGGTTGTATGCGTTCAGTTTTTTACCAACACAAGTAAATACAATGTAGCCTCTAGTGTATTAACAGTAGGAAATATATACAAGCTTGTGTTCTACTAATGTTATTGTTTGAGTTATCCTTTATTTTCCAACACATTTTATGTTTTAAGTGTTTACCTTTGTCTAAATTATTGCAGGGGTATGGGTCCTTTTTATTGCGAGATTTGCCTTTTGATGCTATCAAGTTTTGCATGTATGAGCAGCTTCGGATGGGCTACAAGATTGCAGTAAGCCGCTTAGGCTATTTCATTTTTGCATTATGCTGCCACATGCCTAAAGATTCATTACTTGTTCCAGTTCTGTGCTATTAATAAGGATTCTTCATAAGCAAGGGAGAGTTTCAGAAACTCTTTAAAATTTTATTAAAATTTCATATATGATTGATGAAGTACATTCATGCCCTTTTAAATTATATTTCAAGATTTGTAAATACTCAGTGCTTAAAAAGATAAAGTGGATTGTCATGTTCGTTTTGGGTTATCTTATTGTCACAAATCCAGCAAAAATACCTTGCCATGGTATGGTGACTTTTCGGTGACTGTGTAGATTGGTAAATTAAGACATGCCTCCAAAAAGATTGTGATTCTCGGTCATAACCTCCGATATAAGTAAAATTTAATATAGCTTCATTTACTATTGATTGCTTCATGTTCTTGCACATGATTGATGTTCTTTCCCACTATTCCAGTTCCATTATATGATACAATTCTTTAGTTATTTTATATGTTGTCGAGATAAAACATGTAGATTATAATGATATGATACCTTTCTTCTATAGGCTGGCATAAGTGGTGGCGGTAGTCTGCCTTCATATATTGTGCGAAAGATTATGGTTTATAGTAGATCATGACCTTACGATTAAATATCGAATTTGTAGGTCATTTGCGGTTAAGGATGAAATATTCTGCCTATTTGAGGGTGCACTAGACAATTTAGGTAGCTTGAAACAACAATATGGACTTGGTAAGTCTGCAAATGAGGTTGTTTGTGATTGGGGCTCACAAGACTCTGTGTGATCGCGTACCTTATCCTCCTAATCATGTTGTTAGCCATCTTGAGGGTAATTTTGCCTTCATTATTTTCGACAAGTCCACCTCCACTTTGTTTTTCGCTGTTATAAGTAGTTCATCTTCCTAACCAAATTACCTACATAAATTAAAAATGATGATCACCTGTCATAAAAAGTCAAAACTAAATTTCTGAATAATGTAGACTTTTGTGCTTATAATATGGGCTGGTATGATTTGTGCAGGATCAATCTGGTAAGGTTCCTTTGTATTGGGGAATCACAGCCGATGGCTACGTTGCAATTGCTAACGATTCTGATTTGATTAAAGGTACCTGTAGCAAGTCACTTGCTTCTTACCCACAAGCTACGCTGTCCAGAGCATCTTATTGCAACTTATGTAATTCTATTTTTTTTACTTGTTGGTTAATTCTTAATTTATGTAATAAAATGAGATTGGAATGGAAATGTACAGGGTGTTTCTTCTCAACTGAGAATGGAGAATTGAGAAGTTACGAGAATCCCAAGAATAAGATCACTGCTATTCCTGCCACTGAGGAAGATATCTGGGGTGCTAAATACATGGTTCTAGTCACTTGCTCTTATATTATTCTTATTCATATTCCATGAATCTAAATTAGTTGGTAGCTCTACTAATGCATTGTCTTGGAATCGAATTTGTTGATTGTACTAGATAATGACTTCAATTATCAAAATGCGTACTTGTCAAGCCTTAAAGTACACATAAATGTAAGTCAAGTGAGCAACAAGTTGTGTGCCTTTTCCTTTCTGAATAGTTCTCCCTTGCTCCAAAGTACTGGTTTTGTATATGGTAACAAATTTATAATTATCGTAGAATTTGTAGTACTACTGAAGTACAGAGTAGATACCTAAAACTAAAAGACATCCCAGGCCATCAGGTTTGCTACTCCAAGAGAAAACTTAGTAACAATCTTTGTTTTTGTTGCATGATGCAATATTGTGTTTCCATCATTATCAACATCTAACAACATTCTATCCTTCTTAATGGCAGAGTCTTTCAGCTTCTCATAAATATCACCACTTCTATGCTCAGCTGCAATGTGAAATACGTTTTTTTTTATATTTATCAAAAGAGTTTGCAGCATCAGGAAAATACTTGAGGATAACCTCGACTAACTCAGGTATGCCCATATGTATGGCTTGTATTAACGGGTTTATTACTGCTTCTTTCTTCTTTTCTAATGACGGTGACTCATCATCATACTTATGTGTTGAAGCTGTGTAGCGACTCCAGTCTGTCTCCCTCTCCAGCAATTGTTTCGCAAGTGCTACTACAAGCATGTTCTTATGTTTGCATCATATATTGGTTGAATCCAAGGCAATTCTGGAAAAGAAATACAGACTTCTATTTGAAAGCGGAATGGGTGAGAGTGAGACGTACACAATTTCAAGCCTTAAAGTCTGCTGATTCTATTTTGTTAAGATTTCTAGTAGTGTGAACGATCGCTTTAATTAAGCATATTGTTCTCTTCTATCTTGACTAGTTCTAGGATGTTTATATGGTGAATGTAGATGGAGTTTGTTATTGTGAACTTGAGAGATGGGGCAATTTATGTAGTTGTGAATGTTTTGTACTGCTAACTTTGGTGGTATATAAGTCTATTTGAATGCAATGTTGATTTTGGTAATTATTGGTAATTTTTTGGGGACATAATTATGCAAATACAACACATCACATTGTTATTGAAAAAACGATGTTAAAACGAACAACAAACATCACTTTTGAAAACAAAACTGATGTTCCTGCAAAAAAACATACATCAATTTGAGCCTTTAACAAATCACCTAAAAATTGATGTCTTATTTGGCAAATTTATGGAGCTATTTGACATCGGTGGTATACAATTTACAACATCAGTTTTCTATTTAAAACCGATGTGGTATACCATTTACAACATCGTTTGTCTATCTAAAACCTATGTAGTATAGAAGTTTAGACATCGGTTTTTTTCTAATAAACTGATGTTGTTGACCACTATTTTACATCGGTTAAGAATTGATGTAATAAGTCATTTTTAACATCGGCCCAGAACCGATGTAAAACACATGGACTTTTAACTACACCCACCTAGACATTGGTTTTTGAAACTTTTTACATCAGCCTAGAACTGATGTCTATTGACTTATTTCTAGTAGTGATTAGTTACCCATCTCCTAGAAAAAGCACTTCATGGGTATTCTATTATTCTTTTGGCAGGTCTGTACTTATATCTCTACATCTACATATATTACAAAAGCAGGAGATCGACTCGGCGAGCTCCAGATCTTTACTAGCTAATTTCTTTGCTTCCTAATAATTCGAAGTCCTACAGAAGTGCCGCCTCTGTTATGTAGCCTTTACATTTGGATTATTTGGCTACGACTTAAAATAAGACAACCCGACTCGTAAACAGCGCCTCGTGGTGCAACAGGATCTGGACACAATGGGGCTCTCATCTTTGTGGCGACCCCTTCCAGGGGACTTGGGTCCGGTCCGTTGCTAAACACGTTGGGTAAAAATTTCATATTTTGATTTTTTATACAAGTATTTAATGTATGTTTAAGATTACATAAGTTGCAAAAAAAAAAAGTTAACTTTTTCAAAAAAAAATTTAAAAATCTTTAACTTTGTCTTAAAATAAGTTGACTTATTCTGAAAAATAAGTTCTCCCAAACACCACCAATTTCTATTTTTATGAACCTTAAAACTGTTGTATTTGGAGTAGGAGTAAATTGCAGTACTTTGATGGCTCGTACTTTAATTTTTTTGCACTTAGATGACCAAAATTTAAAAGTGAACATTTTAATGATTGTAGTTTAATTTTTTTGCACTTAGATGGCCAACTTTTAAAAATGAACACTTTGATGACTTACCTTTTTTTTGTTTAGCACTTTGATGACCAAGTTTGTTTTTATTTTGACGCTATTTTGGTCACCAAAGTGCTAAATAAAAAAAGATAAGTAATCAAAGTGTTCACTTTAAAAAGTTAGTCATCTAAGTGCAAAAAATTTAAACTACAGCCATCAAAGTGTTCATTTTTAAAAAGTTGACCATCTACGTATAAAAAAATTAAAGTACAAGCCACCAAAGTGCAATTTACTTTTTGGAATAGTGTACACAACTTTCAAATTTTGTTTTCTAGAGCAAAGATAGATCAGATAACTAATAAGTGATAAAAGTTTATCTTATGTCATTGTAGGTTTTTCAATTTTCCCTCAAATAAACGAGAATAGAGAAAAAAAACAGTTATTTTTTATAGAAAAAGGAAGCTAACGTTATTATAATAAAAAACAATTTGAAACTTTCTTTTAGTTTTTTTATTTTGAATAATTAGTCTTATAGCTTTATTATTGAAATTATGTTCTAAGAAATTTTTTGGGGTGAGTCAGAATCGAACCTGAAAACAACAGAGAATAAGTTATTCTTTTACCACTTGGGTATCCAATTGTACTTAATTTTACTTTTTTAGTTTTTAAATTAATGCAATAAACTTTTTTTGATAATATAAATATGTTAAGAATGATTCATTTTCGGTTGAGAACCCATTAATATAAGATATAAGATATAATCTTAATCATTCATTTTTTGAGTTATAATTAAATCCGAGTTATGATTTATTTTTAGAAAAATTACTAAAATAATACTCTTTAAAAATATTTACAAAAATACGATTTAGAACCAATTTTGAGAACACTGAAATTTAAAGCAACTACAAGCATGATTGTAAAAATCGGTAATCGGTATAAATCGGTTGAGGTATCGATTTAAAATTAATCAGGTAATCAGAGATTAATCGGAAGGATTAATCGTAATATTAATAAGATATTATAATAATATTTAATATTTTAGTTTAATTTACAATTAAACATATCATTTTAAATAAATTAACAATATTAATCGAATTTCAAAAATCGATTTGATTGAAGAGGATTAATCGGAAATTAATCGATTACATCGGAGATTTTTTTTTTTTTTTAATCCTAAATCAGGGATTTTTAGAACATTACTACAAGTACTAACCCGACCCATAACCCCATTCCTAGAGTGGCAGTGATAAAATTAAGGGCATTAATTGGGGTTGGTGAGGATCACCACTCCAGTATTAGGGTTACAGAAAAAGAAAGAAAAGAGAGAGACTTGTAATTAGCAAATGGGGTCTCGAGCGAAGAAGAAATTAAAAACTAAACCTGAATACGCCGGTGAAGACAGACTCAGCAGATTGCCTGATGAACTCATTCACAAAATCTACTCATTTCTGGATGCGAAAGAAGCTGTTCAAGCCAGCATTCTCTCGAAACGATGGAAGCTTATTTGGACTACTCTCCCCATTCTTGGTTTTGGTCGGTATGACTCCTTACCTTTCGATGATATATCCCGGTATACAATGTTCATTCGCCATGTTTTGTGTAACCGAAACCATGAATCCCAGCTTTCCGAATTGAAAATTTATGTTCCCGAAAAGCTGAGTGTCAAGCAGAGTGTTTCTAGGAAGAAGTTTCGTGGATGTGTAATCGAAAAGTTTATTCAGTATGCAATCTCGCACAATGTCCAAGAATTAAGTATTTTGTTTGGCACGCATTACAAGCATAAACCATCGGAATCATTCACATTTAGCTCTAAGTCGATGAAAAAACTGACATTGGACACCTTAGGCTTTGCTTTGGGATCTAATTGTTGGGATTTACCTGCTTTGACAACTCTCCACTTGAATCACAAACGTTGGTCTTATTCTAAAGCCAAGGTACCTGAATCATTGTTGAACTCCTTGCCTGCCTTAAGAACGTTGTGTCTTGACTCTTGGGATTTATCAGAAATGTCTTTCTCCTTACCTAATTTAACAACTCTCCGTCTAACTCGCTGTAGATTACCTACAAGGGTATGGGATCTCGCAGCTTTGTTAAGTCTACATCTGGATGAAAGTGATATTCCTAAGAATATGAGTGACATGTTCTCTGCCCTTGCCAATCTAAAACATCTCACATTAATTTTAGGGTGGCAGTCCAGGCAACAAGATCATTTCATATCGTGTCCTCAATTGCTGAACCTGAATATCTGTTGTGACTTTCATTATGATCGAGGTAAGATTGTGGTTTCGGCGCCACAACTCTGTAATTTCAGTTGTTTTGGTGTATTTTCGATCAAGGTTGAAGCTCCTGAGTTGGAGAATGTCAATATAAAGTCAAAGG
The DNA here is from genome assembly GCA_037693485.1 of Kitagawia praeruptora. Classification (NCBI taxonomy): domain Eukaryota; kingdom Viridiplantae; phylum Streptophyta; class Magnoliopsida; order Apiales; family Apiaceae; genus Kitagawia; species Kitagawia praeruptora. The sequence goes on from CM075350.1 coordinate 126,402,917, forward strand.
GTTGGTTAAAGCATCTGATCTATGTAGATAAGAAAAAATATTATCAGCAGTTTACATGTATGCTTTCAGGGCTTGGTACTGCCAAGAACCTCTCCTTTGACTTGGAGAGCATTGAGGTAACTTTATTTACAATTTTCATCTGATAATATTAGCAATGTTTTCATTTTCCTAACTGGTTGAAGATAGTATTGATAGTTTCATATTTGATTGTGTAAGTTTTGGCCTTGTTAAAATTTCATTTTGGAAATGCCTATTATGGCTTTAAAAAATTTAATTTTACATTGTTATAGTTACGGATCCAACCCTCCGATACACATTCAATTTGATTAATATTACAAACCTAAATTCAATCTCTCTTTTAAAAGCAGGGAGGATTGAAGTTTCAATGTGCCTTTGATAATTGCATAAGCAGGGAGGTTTGAAGTTTCAATGTGCCTTTGATAATTGCATACTTGTTTTACTCATCCATCAGATAGTTATTATTGTAGTTATACACACTAAGTATCTGTTACAGTTTTTACCTTAAGCATTAATATTTTCGTTCAAGTATAGTACCAAACTTGACCAAATTATAACGTAACAGCTGTTCTCACCTGTTCATTTTAATTTTTATGGTGGACAGTCAGGGCAAATCTTTAGTTTTCCTAATAGAAAGTAAATATGTCACTTCTGTTTAGCTTCTCGGAAAGATCTAGCTTCTTGCGAATGCTTCAGAGAAGAGATAAATAAGCACTGGGCTTATTATTTTCTTTGGTGCAATATGAAATGCTCATCGAAATTACAATTTATTTTATGGATGTTTTGTGTTTCTTCTCAAATATTATTTGCTTTTTTCATAGGCACTTTCTGAGATTATAAACATTCAAGCAAGTGTTTCTTCTCCATTCATTAATTTGAAGTACTTGAAGCTACCAAAGGAGTATAAAGAATCAAGTTTATCTAGTGCTCTTAGAAGCTACTTACTTGGTGGTTGCCCTAGTGCCACCATTGTCACATCAGTGGCTCAGGTATTTAATGAATGTATTGTTTTTCTTAAAACCTCCATGAATTTTTTGTCTTGTTTTTGTAGGATATATAGTGACGTAGGCATGTATCATTTATTAGGTATATCTTCTTCCTATTATGATATTAAGATGGGGAAGTGGGGAATACAGCGGGTTTTTTTTAGTTTATCAAGTTCGATGCTAGTTTTATTGATAGTATGTTAGGCACACGAGCTATAGTGTGTACTGTACTAATATTTAGCCCAAGGTATTTTTGGTAAAACTAAATATATCATATTAACCTACCCTTTTCTAGTGGCAGCTAGAGATATATCACGAAAGTTTTCGATTCTTTTTCCAGAACAACAGGATTCATAAAAAACGAGCAGTTTCAGTGGCAGCTGAAATTGTGGTGCTGCAAGATCCCTTGGCAGCTCCAACCAAGGAGCTAGGTGATTGTCAATATAAAAATAAAACTGTGACTGTTGACACTGTTGACATGGGGGTTCAAGAACAGCATGTGATGGAGAATTCTTTAGTTGATGCCAACAGAGCTAGACAAACTGATCGTCTAGTTGGAGTAAGCAATGATCGGGTGAGTGCTTTTGAGGGTGATAGAGATATCAGTTTATGGCAGGGCCATGAGGTTAACTCTGACTTTGTATGGCTACTCGATCACATTATGCACAAGTACCCCAAAACCTTTGAGCGCTTCACTACAAAAAGCAAAAAGTTATGTACAATGAATTTGAATATGCTGTGCACTTCACTGAATGACTTTACAAAAATATCCATGACTGAGGTTAATTCTGAAATGATCGTCGAGTACAGGGATGTATTTTCTTGCTTGCAGAATCAGGGATTTGACGTAAGTTGGTTGGTAAACCGCTTGAACTATATAGAACATCTGAGGTTCTCAAAGCCCTTGATTTCCGAGCTTCATGCAATTGACTGTCATATTAATGATGCTAAAAGTAAACTACAAGATTTGCAGGCTCTCCGCAAGGCGAAGATGGCGGAGATTCAAAATGCTTTTGGAACAATGGGTACTCACCTTGCTGCTGGTTCTATTGGAGATGATCTACTGTTTGGTCCCTAACCTTCATGGATTGGTTGTGCTTTTGAGAGTTTTTTTAGATTTGTTATTAACTTGTCTAAAGTTTAGTCTGGAAGTGTTCATTGCTCTTGTTTTCTACCGACTTTGTAATACATTGTTTCTGGTGTCTAGCTTTTAGACTTATTGTCGCAGAACAGCTACTGATATGGTAAAAAATATGCCAATCCTGTTTCACTATTGTACCTCACTTAAGTGGAGATGATGGACTTCCCGATATTGAACCAATCCACCTTGACTTCTCTTTCATGTATTTAAATCTTCCTGCAACAGAACTTCTGGCATTCAAGATTTTATTTTCAAGAACGTCTACATGAATCTTTTTTGTCCAGATACATTTATAGAATTCAATAAGTTTTTGAATTGTATTGAGGTAAAAAAGACTAAGCCTTCCTCATTTTTTTATAACCATCATAGCTAGACATGTTTGTTTTCATGAATATGATAGACATAACTAAAATTTAATAATTTTACATGATTATAAAAAATTATCGATCATTCTCATATTTTCTATGCATTTAATAATATTCAGAAATTAGTATTTATAATAGAGTTCATCCAATCTTGAGATTAGGATAAAATAAAGGATATTTACAAAATTACCTAATTTTTTGAAACTATTTATAAAAATATAGTTTTTTGATTGCAATGGTTGGAAAAGTGGTACCTCATATAAGAATCTTGAGATTAGGATAAAATTGCTAAATTTTAACAACTTTTTTTTGTCAAGAATATATATTTACGTACATGAATTGTATCGAAATACAATAATCGGTAAAACCGAAAAAAGGGTTTTCTTTCATACAAAAAAGTTTATTATTTAATCGAAAGACACACATATTGCCCCCGGACAATTAGGCAATAGAACCTTTAAGTCCTCTTCTTCTGAAAACTTAGTGTATTTTGATATGTTTTCGTATAATAATGTTTGGGATGTTAGATATGCAAGATTTTCAAGATTTTAATTTAGTGATTAAAATTTGTATGAGATTGCAATTATGATTGATAGCTTAAATTGGTTGTGATGTACATGTACATATATTAACTTCAACAAATCGTTTGATTATCTCTCCCAGCATACTCGATTAGTAAGTGATATGAAACAATGAAATCAAACAAACACCCATATTATATAGAGAAAAATGGGTCTGAGCTTGTACTCATGAATTTCTTCTGAGATTATAACACAAATAGCTTATAAATTAAATGGCCCCGCAGAGGCATTTTTGTAAATATTAATTTTTTCTCGGTAAATTTATCTAAACACCCTTAAATTTGTACTCCCTCCGTCTCTAAATACTTTTCCCATTTGAGTTGGACACGTTTGCCAATGCACACTTTTAATCGTTAATATCTTCAATTTCGTATTAGTATTAAATATAAAAACTTCATTGTATTAAAGTACTCATAAATACGAATCCAACAAGATCACTCATGATTATATTTAGATTTATAGATTAGACGTAAATTAGTAATTTGTCTCTTGTTATGAATAGGACCGACATTCTAAACGAGAAGATCATTTAGAGACGGAGGGAGTATTGAAAAACTTTTAAGCTCAGGAGAACCCTGAGTCATTCTCAGACACATGAATCCCTATTATAGTACTAAGAAGTTTCAGATTCGAATGATTGCATCCTACTTTTTATTAATTCAAATCTTTATTTGTCTGTTTGGTTTTAAATTGTGCTTATAATTTAAACAGCTTATATCCCATGTTTTTACAGACACGAGACTCGAGTTTGATACCCATGCTTGTTTACTGAATCAAACAAATCAGATCAAGTCTCACACCGTCCAAATATCTTAGAATGAAAAAAAGTTAGAAGTTGTTAGAAAGATGACAACAAAAAGAAGCAAAGGCTTCGGAATAAAAAACCAAAAAGAAGCAAAGTTTTAATTTATAATCACAAAAGAAATATAATATGATACATTAATATCTGTTCAGCTAGCCATGCATGTTGAGGAGGAGTCCTCCGTCAACCAAATCCAACACAGACCAACTTGTCCATCCCCAATCTCCAAGCTTTTATTCAGATGTATATATACAGTTGTAAAATACCAACAGAAAATCAGATGACACCCATCCACATTATACATGCACATAAACACTAGCTAGCTAGTTGTATAACAGAAACATATAATCTAGAGATATTGAACACAAAATTAAGCCCATGCTATGTTGTCGACGACAAATTAAAGCGAGCAACTCCACAAAGAAAGGCAGCATTGTTGTAGCCAACCTTACCCACCCATTTGTCATTTTACAAGACCTTTCTGATTAGTTAGTGCTATGTAACAACAATTGTTTGGATTGGTCCACTTTCCAATGCTACCCTCGAATCTACTAAATCAGCAGCCTTAGATCAGACAAATCATAGGAACATCATCTGATTTTGATCTTTATGTCGCCTTCCTACTCAACCGATTGTTTCGTTTTGTTTTGTTTTGTTCAGCCATATGTTTAGATATTTTTGTCTATTACCATTATGTGCTTTGGATGTTAGGCTGTTAGCTCACCACCCAATGCCCTTGTTGATATTTGTATAAACCAATGTTCTAATCGGCCGACTCAGTACCGAGTATTGGGATTGATCTCATTTCCGAGCTGATTTGCATTACTCATAGTAACTTAGTTTTGAGCCTAATTCCAGTCAATTCGACATAACTCGGGTCTATCTGAAATGAACATTAAAAAATTTAGAAAAATGATAAGAAAAAAACATAAAACTCTCACTATATAGTAATGTACAAAATTGATGATTTTCATCTCTTTGAATCTAAAATTCATTTTATTTTCAAATTTAAACCATCAAGTATAAATTGAAATGATTCATTTTTCTTGTTATTTATACAAATATTTATTAATCAAAATATAGGAATAATATGCATTGCTTTAGTTAATTTCAGTTTGGTAGTAATATCTAATTTATTTAAATGATTTAAATTTATACCAATAATTTTAATTTATAAAATTAATTTTTAATACATCGATTTTTGATCCAAATACTCATTTCGAATACTCCCGGATTAATTCGAATATTCATGACTTGGTAGGCTCATCGAATTGATCCGAATGGAGTACGATTTTTAGAACATTGTTATAAATTTTAGCATAATTACTATTTGGTACTCCGTACATTTTACAAATCTTCCAACTAATCATTCTCGTCATTTTCCAGTTCGGATATAAATTTTATTACTTTCACTCAAATTTCTTGTTGCCGTAACTACCTAATTTATATTCTTCAGAGACGGAACCAAAATTCCTAGAAATAACAGTATAAAATAATTTATACGTACAGAGTTAATTACATTATCTAACATTATTTGACTTCAACTTAAATTTACGAACATATCCCTATATAAATTAATATATATTATTCATTAGTCATTTCTTTCGTTGCTTCCACCACTATTTGTTTTAAAAAACGACAAAATTTATACAATCTCGTGCACATTATTCATACAGAAAATGATATATGAATTTTTTTTAATTAACAAAAGATGGAGCCGTGTCAATTGATGTTGATGTCGTACTTGTTCTTTTACAATACAAGCTGTACTAGTTAGCTTCAATATTTTCATAATGCCATATTATGTTACCGTGTATTCTTAAATGATGTGATAAAAATCAGAATTCACATTATTATAATTAATTAAATTGATATACTGAACATTTGAAAAAAAATTGGAAATTAATTTGGTACGTCCTTTCCTGTTAGAGCATCACCAATCACCAGCACCTGTTAGGTAAAAAGTCTACGTGGTACTATAATATACATATTAGCTAAAAAATATACCACTCCAAAAGATCTGCTAGCAAAAATTATACAGTATTATCTAAAATATCCACGTCACTTTTTTACCTTATTTAAATTATATCCATGGTGAAGTGATGATAAAGGTGAACCAAAATAATAATAAAATACTATTTTTGAATTATAGCTAACCATTATTGCTAACACCGTTGGAACACGGAACACAATGTGTTACAGGTTCAGCAAATTTTAGTTAATACTTATTATAGCTAACCATTATACCTAGTGCCGTTGGAGATGTAACAACATGAATTTTAATGTATAACAATTAGCTGTCATATGTAGGATAATCACCGGGAAGAGATACGAATATTTCTTAGATTTTGGAAATCTAAGAAATTAAGACTCAAATAATATTCTATAACATTAATATAATGATTCCATGTAAGATTATATGCTAAACTTGTCCTGCATGAGTACTAATGTTGGATTATTGGATACTACACACAATAAAAATTTAAAACAGCACAAATTAACAAATGTTACTATCATTACAGCATACAGTATTAGGCTCTTTTTGATGGATTAAAATAATGTAATTTTTGAATTTAATATCTAGCTCACTCACCCGAATTTTTTTTAATAATAGGCATTATTTTTAGTTCATAAATTATTAACTAAAACAATTAGCTTAACAGTGAAAGATTTAAAGGACAGGAAGTAACACTCGATCATCAAGTTTATAATTAAGAAAAATAATTTGACCTTAGTTTCCCGTGTGCCCTATTCTTATTTATACCATTAAACAGGTGTCGTAATTTGAAGCTGCCAAATGAGACCTACAACATTAAGGCATTGCCCCGAGTTTATTCCGTGTGAATAAATAAAAATAAGTTGTTACAACTAACAACTTTCAATATTGGAAATCATATCATTAAACTATAGAGTTACGTGCATACTGTCGTTCTCAGAATTCAGATACTACCATTACCATATTTAGAAGTCCAATCTACAGTTCCTTTTTCTTACAATATGAATATGTAATGGCACATTATTAAGGGTAAATAATTTCTTTCAGAGCATCTCCAATAAGAAGTTGCTTTAAGGGTTTCCAATTTATGCCAAATCAACATTTATATTATATTTTATTTTTTCTTATATTCATGTCATTATTAGCAATTTTTTATTAAAATTTTACTTAAATAGTTGGCAATTCCAAAAATTTCTAATGTGATCCCCATAATCCATATATACTTTATTTTAAAAATTAAAAATATCAAAAACATAAAAGTGTATAGAGGTAAATATGCTTTTGAATTGTTTAATGAATTTTATCCAAATTAGAAAGTTTCCAACTTTTGGCAATCTTGCTAGACAATCAAGAGGCAACCTCACAACTCGAATAGGTTGTCAACCAAAATTGCCTTACCATGTAGGCTTGACAACCTTCTTAGCAATCCCTATTAGAGTTGCTCTCATATATTATATATACCGTGAAATATAAATGTGAATTTTTCATGCATTTATACCAAAAATATTATTTTACAAATATTATAAAAAATTTGACAGTATAATATATTATAATATACTTTTCGGGTGTAATGAGTAATGAGAACATATGTGTAGTTTTCGTTTTGTATACAAAACTTATAAATCTAAATAATATTCTTCAAAATAGTGATGTTATCTTATGTAAATTTGATGTGGGCTGAAAGTAAGCCCTAAAGACACATTTAATGTGGTATTAGTTAGATCTAGAATGGTCCAAGCGTGGGGCCCACCAGATGGGCCCAAATCCTATTTACAATATTAATTTCGTAATTAATATTAGGGATAATAAACAGCTCAGCAATAAGTGTCAGATAGGGACATTATCTCTACAAGGAGTAGCCTCCGAGGCGCATACTCATACAAGGAAACAGACTCCTACAAGGTAGGAGTCTAGAACTTTCCTCTAGGCTGACTTACCCACCAAGTCACCTAACCCTAATACAACTCTAAGGCTTCTCAGCCTATATAAAGGGTCAGACCCCTCATCTCAGAACTACGTTTTTATTGGCTTGATTCTCTTAATACAGAGATACGTAGGCATTCTGTGAGGACCGATTAAGTCTCGAACGCAGAAGCAGCCATTAAAGCTCGAAGCTCAACCACCCTTTGCATTGAATATACTTAAACCCTAGCCGCAATATTCATAACCTAGTTTTTATTCCACAACATTTGGCGCCGTCTGTGGGAAGACAACAACAACCATGGTGAACACACGGAGAGCAATACCAGTCACGACCGGAACCACTGATAGCACCGCTGCTCCTCCTACTTCGGAGGCGACCTCCCAACCTTTGGTTACTCAACCCCAAGGGACAACTCCCCTAGGGATTGGAGCTCAATCTCAAGGATCGCTGCCCTTGGTGGTGAATCCCCCTCAAGAGACGAATCAGCTTTAGATGGTGGTTGCCCCACTTTACAACCATCCACTACCTCCGGGGGTACAGATCCATACCACGGATCTCCCCGCAAGCACAAACCCGATGTATGGGCTGCCAAACTATCCACCTATTCAAGGCACGGGACCAAGCGGTCATGCCCTTCAAGCACATGAGCCGTACAACCCCCCCTACATCAGAGGTTTAGGCCCTGATTATGGACAAGGGTACTATGATTACTCTGGTCCCTATACTGATGACTCCTCTTTTGAGTTAGAAGATCGAGACCGAGCCCCGAGGAGGCACCCAAGTAAGGAACCTGTGAGGCGTACTCGAAGAATCCATGATGGACCCCCCATGACAGTTGCAGAGAAGATCAAGGCTCATGAAGCTGAGATCCAAAGGCTGAAGAAAGACATGGCCAGAGAACAACAAAGGCAGAATCGGCCCCCTCCAAGGTCAGGAGAGATTCCCATTGTTGACTTGGAGAGGCCATCAAGACGACAAAGGAGGACCGAAGGACCTAGGTCAGAGGTTGTAAGGGCAGAGGTCCCAAGGGGAGACCCCAAAAATCTTATGATGCTAGGAGATCCTGATGATCCAACTCCCCCCTTTACTGAAGAAGTGATGAACGCCCACATCTCTCGCAAGTTCAAGATGCCGACCATCAAGGCTTATGATGGCACGGGAGATCCCACTATTCATGTAAGGACGTTTTCGAATGCATTGCTATTGCAACCTGCAAGTGATGCTCTCAAGTGTAGGGCGTTCCCTCAAACCCTAGCGGGCATGGCGCAACGCTGGTATTCTCGTTTGCCACCAAACTCAATTGGCTCTTTTAAGGAGTTGAGCATGGCCTTTATTAGCCAGTTCGTTAGCGGAAAGATGCATGAGAAAAGTTTTGCATCCCTCATGCATGTGACGCAAGGGAAAAACGAGAGCTTAAGAGACTATCTCAAATGGTTCACCAAGGAAACATTAAATATTACTGATCTGGATAATAAGGTCGCCATAGTAGCCCTGCAACACGGAACCAGCGACGACTTCTTTAGGAGGTCATTGGCAAAGCACCCACCAGAAAACATGATTGACCTCCAACAGAGAGCAAGCAAGTACATTAAGGCTGAGGATAGCATGCAGAAGGAAATCGTAACCACGAATGGAGGAAGTAGGAACTCAGATAAGAGAAAGACAGATCAGGAATATGATGCTAGGGACGAGTATCCCCGAACTAGCAAGGACTCCGACTCTGCTCTAGGACCGAGGTTTGTTGACTATGCAAGATTGAACACTCCCAGGAGTCAGATCTTGTTGGAAATTGAGAACGATAAGGATTTTCGATGGCCGAAGCCACTCAGGGGTGATCCCTCAAAGAGAAACAAGAATCAGTATTGCAGGTTCCACCAAGACGTGGGGCATGACACTGATGACTGCAAACAACTCAAAGATGAGATCGAGTTTTTAATCCATAGAGGAAAACTGAGCCACTTCACTAAGGGTGAAGATCGTGGTGGTCAAAGAAGAAATCATGATAGGAACGATGATGATCGAGATCGAAACCCACAGCCCTGAGGGCCAGTAATCAACATGATCTCGGGAGGCCCGACAGCGGCTGGGACAACCAAGAACTCTCGGAAGGCTTATGCTAGAGAGGTGGTGCACATTGTCGAAGAAGCACCGAAACATGCAAGAACCGAGTTAACGATCGGATTTGAGGATTCAGATCTTGAAGGGGTGAAGTTCCCCCACGATGACCCGCTGGTCATAACACCCGTGATTGGGAACTCAGAGGTGAAGCGAGTCTTGATAGACAACGGAGCATCTGTGAACGTTCTGTTTCGCGATGCCTTTCTGAAGATGGGATACAATGATTCTCAGTTGACCCAATCCAACACGCCTATATACGGGTTCAATGGGGTAGAATCTAAAGTTGAGGGAACTATTCAGTTGCCCATGACGATTGGGCAGGAGCCTAAGGAGGCCACTCGGATGCTGAACTTTTCGGTTATCAAAGCGTTTTCCACCTACAACGCTATCCTCGGGAGGACTGGACTCCACGCTTTTAAGGCTGTGGCCTCAACCTATCACATGAAGATCAAGTTCCCAACCAGGAATGGTGTTGGAGAGCATAAAGGTAACCAGAAAATGGCTAGGAGCTGTTACAAAGCCGCGTTAAGGCCTAATGGAGTCGAGGGGCGGGTCCTCCCAATTGAAGACATGAGTGAGTTTGACAATGAAGACATGGATGCCTCAGTTTCTCATGCTTAAGTTATCTTAGTAGGACATAGCTTCATCTTTATTAGGAGAAGTAGAAATAAGGTTCGATGAAACCATTCCAGGGCTCATTGCCCCGAGTAGGACAAGTAATACTCTATGTAAGGGTGGAACCCATTTCAAGATATTAATGCAAGTTTGTTTTTCATTTATTGATTATGTGATCTTATTTATGTGCCAAGCACCTGATATGTGTAAGTCGAAGATGACCAAGCACTGAAAATAAAAGAACATATGAATGAAAACAAGCTCGTGCATAGAAAAGACCACGAAGGATCAATTGTCAGATTACAATACAATCGAATTAAAGTTCAAGTCCATAAAGGACCCTGGATGTAAGATGAGATGAACAACTAAGCCACATGTGGCCACTTAAGCCATGAAAGGCTAACAACAAACCTCGAATCCCAACCAAGGGTCAGGGAACCCAAATGCATCCTTAATCAAGACCAAGGAGTCCAAGAAAACCAAGAAGGTCTGACAACTAACTATAAAACCTTGTGTTAGGAGCAAGCATTGAGTGTCGTCCTCATCAATAAGGAAAACAAGGTTCAAAAACCTATCTACTATGAAAACGAAGTCCTGATGGACCAACCGTGAAGGAACATAATCCACAACCCGAAAACCAATGGTAGTCTCGCCAAGTAGGCAATCAAATTAATAGAATTTGATATCAAGTATAAGTCAAGGATGGCCATCAAAACCCAAGCCTTAGCTGACTTCGTGGTTGAATGTACCATTAACAACCAAGAAGTCGGGGGGCAAGAGGTAGTAACCCAAGAGGGCAAAGAACTGGAAAACAAGAATGAAGGAATACTGGGTGCTCTATTTTTACGGAACGTCAAAAACAAAAATCAAGAAGATTAAACAAAGAAAAGTCTGGAGAATGTATTCCGAGACTAAGGATTGAAGCCTTGATAGCCTGTTTAGGCTTGGCCAACCCTGAGGGTCAAGAACTTTAAAACTTGTGGAGATTCAAGATTGGTAGTCTCCCAAGTGAATGGCAAATTTGAAGCCAAGGAAAAAGTTATTACGAAGTACTTGAGATTGTGAAAGCTGTGATGGCTTAATTCGATGAATGCTTTGTGGAGTACATCCCGAGGGAGGAGAATATTAAGGCAGATGCCCTCTCTAAGTTCGCTTCCTCGGAGATAGAGAACTATGTTGGGAGTGTTTACTTTCAGGACTTGAAGACCCCTACTATCAATGTGAAGTTAGTGACACCGATCGATGTGCAAAGCTGTGGGATGGATCCTATCAAGGCTCACTTGGAAACGGGATGGCTCCCTGAAGATGTCATGGAAGCACGTAAACTCTCGGTAAGAGCTTTAAGATACACCCTGATTGAGGGTTTGCTATACAAGAGATCTTTTGTGATCCCGTACTTGAAGTGCTTGAGGCCCAGGAGGCCAGAGAAACACTCGAAGAAGTGCACGAAGGGATGTGTGGGCAACACCTGGGGGGCAGAGCCCTTGCTCATAAAATACGTCCCCTTGCTCATACCAGTGACTATTTAAGGGATGAACCCTCTAACAACATGAATTCAAGGAACTGAGACCTACTAAATTAGAATCCAAAGAATGGATTCAAACCCTAAAGGGATGTATCCCCAATTTAGAGGGGTGACTTTGCTTACAATCGCAAACACCCTAACATGATTACGAATCTCTATAATGGTGTTACCATCACCAACAGGACAAAACCCAAGTTATGGGCTCCTACCCCTATGAGGGCTGAGGGCATGATTAGCCATGTGTTTAAATGCTCATCATAAAAAGTTCACTTGCAAGGATGATTATCCTCCACCTCGAAGGTCCAAAATAATAAATCTTAGCTCATGAAGCACGTTTGATACATCAATAGGCATGACAGCTCTTAAGGCCTAGGGTGGCCTCCATCAATGATTCGACAGATATTTTTAAGAAGATTGATGAAATTAGCTCGTGAAGCTCATATTCAATCATTGAAACAAGATCTGGAAAGATTATAGACTCGAAAGTCCCAAAGAGAAAGAATCCCCTCTGTTATTAACTCGAATTATACTCCCAGAAGGACGAGGGTTGATACCCAAAAATTCAACCTAATGGCTTGGTGCGTTTAAGAGATCGTGATGATCCAACGAAAGTTTACAAAGAAATTCGAGATACCCCATGATCAGGATCGATGATAGGGTGGTGATCAACACAAATTGGACTCTAAAAGGCCCAACAACACCAAGCCTGTCACGGCCCAACCAAGATTGATAAACCTAATTAAGGTTTTGAGATTGTTTTGACCCAATGGAAAGGCCCAATCAAAACTTAAAAAGTTTATAGGCCCAACGATTTGAAAATCTAGATCCAGCCCATGAAAATTAAAGGCCAAACAGGGCCCGTTGAAGTCCATAATAGGATTGGGAGTTACCAAAAGAAAGCACGAGGTCGTGACCATCGATCTCGTTTTCTAGTATAAGTACGAGCTCGACCATGCGACTTGAAAAATTCCATTTGAGGTCGTGAACGACCTTGAAAGATAAGGTCGTGAACGACCTTGAAAGATAAGGTCGTCTCTGACTTATGAAAAGCAAAGTAAGGCCACCACACAAACTGAGGTCGTTATGACATAGCTTGAGATCGCAAATCTCAGGTCGAATTTGAATTGGGAAATGTAAAAAATCCCCACGACCTGGGGCTCATTTGAGGTCGTTCTTGTGCTGTATTGAAGTCGAGGTTGAAAACGCGTAAAAATGAAGTCGACAAGTTGAGGTCGAAATTAACCTACGATTCGAGGTCAAGACAGACGACCTGGGCATAGAAAAAGCTTACGCTGAGCTCGTTGCATCCTAGTCGAAAATGAACTAGAGAGAATAGAAATTTCTCGCGACCTCACTCCCAATTTGAGGTCGTTTCAACACCATCTGAGCTCGTCCATTCGAGGTCGGAAAAACACTGAAAATCCTGAAAAGAAGCCACGACTTGGCCCCCGTTTGAGTTCGTTTTTGAGCTCGAAAATGAACTAATTTTTGCTCGAAATTTCCAGGTCGAAAATGACTTAGAAAGTAAGAAAAATGGCTGCGACCTTGAGGCAGTTTGAAACGATAATTTCTGAATAGTACTAGTCTTTAGAAAATGGCTGCGACCTTGAGGCAGCTCGACCCCAGCCAGGGGCTCTGCCCCTTGGACCCCGCCAGGGGCTGCCGCCCCTTGGACCCCGCCCGGGGGCTGCCGCCCCCGGACCCCCGCTAGCACCGATTAGCACCGATTAGTGCCGGTATAGCACCGTTTAGCGCCGGTTAGTGCCGTTTTATGCCATTCGACATTGTTTAACACTGTTTAAACATTGTTTAAGGCTGATTAGCGCTGTCTAGTGCCATTTAACACCGCTTAGTGTCGTTCAACATCGTCATAAATTGCGTCGGTCGCTCCACGCTTTACACCAAGATGATATTGTTGAAAATACTCGCGTACGAGCAATGAACCCTGACCCAAGTCTCAATTAAGGCCTTTATAACTTCAAGGAAAACCTGATCAGTTTTCCTAGAAGTTGGGGGGCAAATGATGTGGGCTGAAAGTAAGCCCTAAAGACACATTTAATGTGGCATTAATTAGACCTAGAATGGTCCAAGCGTGGGGCCCACCAGATGGGCCCAAATCCTATTTACAATATTAATTTCGTAATTAATATTAGGGATAATAAACAGCTCAGCAATAAGTGTCAGATAGGGACATTATCTCTACAAGGAGTAGCCTCCGAGGCGCATACTCATACAAGGAAACAGACTCCTACAAGGTAGGAGTCTAGAACTTTCCTCTAGGCTGACTTACCCACCAAGTCACCTAACCCTAATACAACTCTAAGACTTCTCAGCCTATATAAAGGGTCAGACCCCTCATCTCAGAACTACGTTTTTATTGGCTTGATTCTCTTAATACAGAGATACGTAGGCATTCTGTGAGGACCGATTAAGTCTCGAACGCAGAAGCAGCCATTAAAACTCGAAGTTCAACCACCCTTTGCATTGAATATACTTAAACCCTAGCCGCAATATTCATAACCTAGTTTTTATTTCACAACAAAATTCAAATGATCTTGAGATGCAAATATTTTTTGATAATGACACGTATTCTTTTTATTACAAAGTCGATCGCGACCTTTCAGTATGTTGTTTATCGTTTAAGTTAAATTAAAGTTCGCAAGTGCTTACATGGTAGCTATATAGATATAGTGTACTTTGACCTAAGTATATCTTAATCTTTGTGAGTATATGATTAGGTGGTCTTAATAATTCATTCAAGTTAGGTAATTACTGTTGGATGGGGCTATGCGTGGAGGCCTCAGAAGTCATAAAGCAGCTAATAAGCCAATAAGCAATACCAAATTAAGACTTTGGATTAATTATTTGACTAGCTAAGCTGCCTAATTCAAGTCTTAATTAATCCCCCTTATAAACTCGTCGGCATCCCGTCCAATAATATTCTATACTCGTGTGCATGTCGCTGTGTAGCCACCTGTTGGAACAAAAGAAACAGCCAACCAGCAAAACGTGGCATTAAAATATCTCCTTAATATTACGCGGGTCAACTCTCAATTTAGTGACCCTAATCCCTTCGAGTAACTTCTCTAATCTTCCATCTCTTAAAAAAAAGTCGTTTATTTTGAGTGTTAATTGATGAGGATTATATATAGCTTTTCAACTTATAAGTTTTATATATGATCGGATGTGTTTGGAATATCTTAAATTAAGTAATTTTTCGCATATATAAGTGATAAGTGGAACAAATTTATAAATCGTATGAATGTTTGGATAAATTTATTATAATTTAGTAAGTACTTTTTTAAATTAGATTAAAAAAATTATTGTTTAACAGAATAATCTTAATACATGCACTTTAAATTAAAAAGATATTTAAAAATACAAATTTAAAAGTTTAAATTATTAAACAAGTAATGAAACGAAATAATAAGAAATAAGTTGGGAAAAAAGCATATCGTTACTAACATTCAACTTATCGACATATAAATTATAAATTAACTTAATAAGTTGAGTTAAGTTTATGGGTTTAAAAAGCATATAAAGTAACTTAAATTTGGTTTGCCAAAGATGTATGCATGTAATCATATGCTGTTTTTTCTTGTGATCTAAAATCGAAAAATTAGAAAAATAATACATATTCAGAGAATATTCTAAACGTAAAGTTAATTAAGATATTTAAATAGAAGTCAGAATAATTAGCTGTATCAAGGACCAGGTCAAAGAGTACTAGCTAGTTTTCTACTACTTGTTCCATTTCCTTTGGTTTTGCTGACCTTTTAGCAATGTTTGATACTCCATCCGTCCCGATTTAATTGTCCACTTTACTTTTTGTACGCATTTTAAGGTGCAAATTAAACATAGCTTCATATTTTTTTTTTTAAATTTTCTTTTTCTGAATAAAAGTTTAGATACTGAATTTTTATTTAGAAAAAGAAAATTTGAAAAAAAATTAATGGAACTATATTTTATTAGCTCCTTAAAATGCGTGCAAAAAGTAATGTGGACAATAAAACTGGGACGGAGGGAGTAATAAATAAAAAATTACCTAAGATAAAATGTACAGTAAAACAGATAACGAAATTAAATACAGAAACAAAGCAAAAGACAAGAGTTGGTACAAATTTTAATCAGATGATTGAAGAGAATGCCAGCTGCGTGTTGTTAGGAGTTGTTTAGATTTTGGCTGCACTGTCAAATACAGTGGTTTTGGTGGCAGATAATATGAACTTTTGACTTCCAAAACAAAGGTTGGTGCAGTGATTAAGCTCTTGCCTTCTACTCCCTCCGTCTCATATTACTTTGCCCATTTGCTGAATTTCACGGGTTTTAAGATAGTGGGGAATGAATATAGTTTTTGTATGAAGTAGGGGGTATTAAATATTATTTTTAAGGGATAGTGGGTATTGAATATTGTTTTTTTGGAATAGTGGGTGGAGTAGTGGGTATTGAATATTATTTTTAAGGAGTAGTGGGTGGAATAGTGGGTATTGAATATTGTTTTTTTGGAGTAGTGGGTGGAGTAGTGGGTGTTGAATATTATTTGTAATGATTAGTGGGTGGAATAGTGGATATTGAATATTATTTTTAAGGAGTAGTGGTGGAGTAGTGAGTATTGAATATTATTTTTTATGGCCAAAAATAGTAAGGGGAAAAGTATTATGAATTACCTTAAAAGGAAAGTGGGAAAAGTATTAAGGGACGGAGGGAGTATTAATTTAAGAGTTCGATTCCTGGATGTATGTATTCATTTAACAAAAAAAAATATGAATTTTTTATCTACAAAAAAAAAAGGATAATGTGGACTTTTGACTCGTGTGGAATGAAAACCTGCAAAATAATTTTTATTAATTAATATTTTGTTAAACTTGAGAGATACGCATGTCAAAAATGATAATTACTTTTATTCATTTAAAAATCACAAATTACAAACTCTAAAAAGTAAAATATTCCCCAAATATTGGGGGGGGGGGGGGTTAGAACTTAGATCTGCTGTTACGGCATTTCAAGTAGGCATCATCTCTATACATGCACACATGCAATGCAAAGCAGGGAAGAACGTTAATTATTAATTGGTTCTCGGTTCTCCTAAAATTTTAATGTGTTAAGAATTGGGTTTATAATTGGGTTTATAATTAGGATCATTTATTTATTTTAATATTTCCAAACTCCACACTTGAGACTTATTAATTACGTTAAAGAATGGATCACTAAATTATTTATGTTTTTTTTGTAATGTCATACAGGAAGGTACCGTAATTATTCCTATCAGGGTAAAGATCACAGATATTTTTTTTATTATAATTAGATATTGGCTATATAAGTATATTTTAAATTAATTAAGATTTATGCCTTCATCATCAAATAGAACGAATACTTACGAATATTTTACCATTGTATAATCAAAAGCCTAGATTATTAATAAAGATGATGATGCGGTGAAATTACAACAACAATGATGATGACCCGATGATCATTTTTCGATGGAAACAACAACAAATGATGATGAATGAACGACAAACAACGACCGACGATGACTAACGGCGATCGTTTCTTATTGAAAACAACAACTTTTTTCAAGATTTTTTTTTTAATTTTCTTATTATTTTGCAAATCCTCGATGCTTATTATCTTGAATGAGAGGGATGTAAAGATAAATATATGACCCTGTTCAGCCCAACTCCTAACATCTTGAGTTTTTAGGAGAACTGATTACTTAACATGGTATCAGAGCTCTGGATGTGGGAGATCTAAGTTCGAGTCCCTCCTTCCTCCCTCCCAATACTCCTATTTATTGAAATATTAAAAATGTATGTTATGGTGGACCCAAAAGGGGACGAGATCCCGGATGTTATGGTCACGAATAATCTAGTGATCTATTATTTGACCCAAATAATAGGTATTCAAGTGATGGAAAAATGTTAAGATAAATATATTATCCTGATAAATCGAATTCTTAACAACTTGATATTTTAGGAGAACTGCTTACTTAACAAAGAATGAACGAGAAAAGGAAAAATAAATTTATGGTATCTACATAGTTTTTCTTCACTTTCTTGCAGACTATCGTATGAAGCGAAATTTTTTTTATATTTAAATAAGTACTTTATATTTGTTGGACATAAAGATTTAATTTGCACTTTATTGATGTTTATTACTGTGTTTGTTGAATTATTCTGCAAAAAAGTAGATTATATAGCCAAACAACCTATATGCATTTGCATGTATATTCTAATTTTATGTGGGAAAGATAGATAGACATCTTTTAATAATCAATTTTTCTAATTTACTTCATCAATTTATAGGATCAACTTATAACATTGTTTCATATCTCTTTGTTGTTTTGCATGTTATTGTTTTACAAACAACGTTTTTCTTCCTAAACCTAGTATATATCCATGCTTATAGATTTCAAAATTATTTAGAATTAGGAAACGGTTCGACAAACCGGCTATCTCATCACGCTCTCGAAATTATGGTTGCCTTCTCGATTCAAGTATATAATTGTGATTAAAAAGAAAAATCAAACTAGTAATTAATTAGATACATGTAGTCATGATCACTCAATCAGTTCATATACAAAGCTAGAGTCCAAAACATAACAGAAGCACTTTAAGGCAAGGAGGAAGGAGGATCCTTTACTACTCTTTCTAATTTCTAACAACTTTGAAGAAAGTGTATCCAATACTTCAATGCAAAATAATTCACAACTAAAAGCCAACTCCTTTTGTGATTATTTTTATAAGATAAGGATAAGTCTTGAAACTAATGCGAAACCATGGGTTGCAATTTGACTTTTCCGTCGACCTCAAGGCACACGCGTCACCTAACCAAGCTAATTCTGATATAAAGATCTTTATGTTTGTGATCGATTAGTGGGGTAAACCTGTCATTTGCAATCAACTAATGGAGCTAAGACTAATTTCAGGTGGCTGATGTTGAAGCTATTTTGTACTCTTGCATACAGCTGTTTTCACTAGTAAGTGAAATTTAAGTGTAGATATTATGCTAAACTAATGTGAAAAGAAAAAAGGGAAATAGAACTTGTTAATCTAATCTGTGACAAATTTTGGTTGGTATATCTAACTTTTCACAGGACTTATTTATTTTCAAACAATTACTGGTTTATAATATCTATAATATGAGGTGAGAATTAATTTATATTAAAATATGTAATTATATTTAGGAATACCCACAAAAATATTTAAAATTTTGAAATTATTTTCAAAAATATTATCAAATGTTGTATGTGGGATTGCAAAACAGGTCGTAAATATTGCATTTGGGATTGCAAAGGTTGCAACCGTATTAATTTTTAAAAAAAGTTTTTGCAAGATGGGTATTTTTGAAAAAAAAACCTTTTATTTATTCATTTTTATACATTTTTATTAGATTAAAGTGTAAAATCCAGTTAGATCATCCTCTAAAATTTTAGGGATATTTACAAAAATATATATGTTTTTAATTTTCTTTTACGTTTTTACTATCATTAACTTCCTCTTCAATTTTATACTTTTATTTTTACAAAAACACTACCAACTTTGTTTTTAACTTTTTATTTTTCTAAAAATACGCTTTGCAACCTTTACAACCTCATTTGCAACTTCAGGGCGGCGCCAGCGGTGTGAGTTGCAAATGAGGTTACAACTGAAAACTGAAAGTTGCAAATGAGATTGCAACTGAAAACTGGAATTTGTAAATGAGGTTGCAACTGAAAACTGGAAGTTGCAAAAGTTGCAACTTCGATGCTATATATGGGAGCAGACTAATTTCTGATTGTAAGTTCCAGTTTTCAGTTTTCGGTTGCATATTGCTATATAGGGGAGCAGGTATATATATATATATATATATATACATTATAAATTTCAAAAAAGAGGTCGAAAATGACAAATGAAAACTGGAACTTGAACTTCCAGTTTTCGGTTGCATATAAGGTTGCATATGAGGTAGCAACCTCATATACAACCTTATATGTTATACAGGGGAGCAGACGAATTTCCAACCTTTGCAACTTTTGTAACCTCCCGTTTTCAGTTGCAACCTCATTTGCAACTTTCAGTTTTCAATTGCAACCTCATTTGCAACTTCTAGTTTTCAGTTGCAACTTTTACAACTTTTGCCACATTTGCAATCTCATTTGCAACTTTTGCAACCTCATTTGCAACTTTCAGATTTCAGTTGCAACCTCATTTGTAATTCACACGGCTGGTGCCGCCCTGAAGTTGCAAATGAGGTTGCAAAGGTTGCAAAACGTATTTTTAAAAGAGTAAATTACATAGTAGTGGCTGTATTTTACACCAATTTTCAAAATAGTGGACAAACTTTCAGATTCTCAAAAGAGTGGTCAACTTTCCTTTCCGTTTTTCAAAAGAGTGGCTGCCGTCAACTTCCGTTAAATTTTCACCGTTAACTAATATATTTAACGAATAAGTTACAGAATGGTGGTCACGCTTTAAAATGATTTTCAAAATTGTGGCTATTTAATGATTTTCACCGTTAACTATTTTGAAAATCATTGTAAAGTATGACCATCATTCTGTAATTTACTATTTAAATATATTAGTTAACGGTGAAAATTTAACGGAAGTTGACGGCAACCACTCTTTTGAAAGACGGAAAGAAAACATGGCCACACTTTTGAGAATTTGAAAGTTTGGCCATTATTTTAAAAATTGGTGTAAAATACAGCCATCACTATGTAATTTACTCTTTTTAAAATTAAGAAAAGTATGGATGGTATTTTTAGAATTTTAGAAAGTTGGGATGTATATTTTTAAAAGTCCAATAGTTAACATAGGTAGTTTTGAACTTATCCCAAAATTTTAATGTAATTTAGATTTGAATATAAGAATTAAAGTTTTAAATGTAAAAATATGGAGCTGTTTATCATTTTTTTAATAAAATCAAAACTTTCTATAATGCATGTGGGGAAATTCTAGTACACAAATTCAATGAATCAACTACAATATAAAAAAAGAAAACCTCAACAGCAAATATGCAGTTATGTTAAATATTGATTTTGTTAAATCTAGCTATTTATGCTTGTTGCATATCCTTACTCCAGATATAGGAATTTTTTAATGAAAACCAATGGCATAAATTAAGTAGTCACTTTTAAAAAAGTTAATTTTTAGATTAGCCAAAAAAAAAAAAAAAAAAAAAAAAAAAAAAAAAAAGTTAATTTTTAATTGCTGGATTTAAGATTCTTTTGTTGACAAAACCATGAGACTCTTTATTTGAAAGGCCTAGAATACTTTGTACATCAAGCTTCATGCTTGATATGCAGTGGATACATACAGATGATCTGTATGTATTTAGTGTTAAGAAGCCGTGTAAATGTAATTAAGTTAATCAGAAATAGATAAAACCTGATTGTCCGTGAATAAAATCTCTCTCCTTAGCCTACTAGTAGTTTTCTTTGAAGCCACGTTTCTATTTCCTTTTCAAAAACACCACTATATAGGGCCTTATGTTCCTCAAACTTCTGTTTTTCTTCTCAACATTTCCCATCCCTCTCTTTAAGCTAGTTACTTTTTTTCTTCCTCTCTTCATGGCTTCTTTCTTTCCTTTTCTCTCCCTTTTTCATTGCCTATAGCTTTCTCTTCCATTCCTCTGTCTATATATTTCTTGCTAAATATCTTCAAGAATATCTTGTACTTGTGAAAAAGGGTATTTTCTTTTCTTTTCTTTTTTTGTTTTTTATTGTACAAGGAATTAAGAAAGGGTTCTTGAAAATCATGGAGAATTTCGCTGGCAAGGAAGATGAGCAGGTGTATCTACCTCCGGGTTTTCGATTTCATCCGACTGATGAAGAGCTGATAACTCATTATTTGTCGAAGAAAGTTATTGACAGTAACTTCTCAGCTACTGCTATTGGAGAAGTTGATATGAACAAGATTGAACCGTGGGATCTACCAAGTGAGCATATTTAGTTTTATTTTGTTACATAGCATAGTATGTGATTTTTCTTTTGTTATGTGCTGACTTTTGTACCGTTGTTGTTACTGAACAAAGGGAGAGCAAAAATGGGGGAAAAGGAGTGGTATTTTTTCTGTGTGAGGGACAAGAAGTACCCAACTGGGCTGAGAACAAATCGAGCTACTACTGCAGGGTACTGGAAAGCAACCGGAAAAGATAAGGAGATTTTTCGAGCAAAATCTCTGGTTGGAATGAAGAAAACTTTGGTATTCTACAGAGGAAGAGCTCCAAAAGGTGAAAAAAGTAATTGGGTGATTCATGAATATAGGTTGGAGGGTAAATTTTCCATCCATAATTTACCAAAGACTGCAAAGGTACATGCATCACATACATCTGCATTCATTGTATTAGCTTATTCTGTTTTTGGCATTACGTTTTTTTTACTGAGTGTTTTTTTCATTGATCTGCAGAACGAGTGGGTGATTTGCAGGGTGTTTAAGAAAACATCCGGAGGGAAAAAAATTCATATCTCTGGATTGATGAGTTCTGATGCTAATGAAGATGAAATGATTCCGTCCGTTATGCCACAACTTAGGGATTCTTCGAGTGGTGACCGGTTAACTAACACTGTTACAGAGTCACTTCACGTGCCCTGCTTCTCCAATGTTTTTGACATCCAATCATCACAGAAAGATATGTTCAATTATTTCAACAACAATCAAGGTTACCCTATGTCTTCAAATACATCTGAACTTTTTCAGAGGTTTTCGCAGCCAACTATGTTTTCCGGAGTCCAATCTGCTCAGATTCCAGTGAATTTTCAGTATCCAGGTACGGTCGCCATGCAAGATCAGTCGATTTTAAGGGGTTTGTTCGAGAATTATGGTTCAAGTATGAGGCAAATCCTTAAAACAGAGAAGGACATGGCGAGTGTCTCTCAGGAAACAGGTCTAAGCACTGAAGTGAACACTGAGAACTCCTCAGTTGTGTCGAATCTTGATATGGGAAGGAGGACATTTGATGATCAACAAGCACCAACAACTTCAGTTGGAGCACTGGAATATGATTGCCTTTGGAGTTACTGAATAGTATTACCAGAGGCAGAGAAAGATAATAAGCATTGTCACATGAGACAGAGCTAAATAAGTATCAACTGCAACAACTATTCTTACTTTATTACTAGATTTTTACTATGTGATTGTTAAATGTATAGATTTATCCTCCACTCTATGACCCTAAGAATACATCGATTGTAATGATGAAATTTGCTTGTAATATAAATTTTATAATTATCCATTTTATTAGAGTCTCTCTTCTCTGCTTAAAAAGAAGTTGATCAAGTCTACGTGAAGATAGAAGTACGCGAGTATTTAAATTTCTGCAGTTGAACATTACCCGAAAACAATATCATATAGTTTTCCTTGAGTCGGGTATTCTCAAGTTGGTTTGTGACATGAGAGAATTGCTGTTGGTGGCCAACTGATCTTCTTTGTTTGTTATAAATTATACCAAGTGCTATTAGGATTTAGTTAAACAACTTAAAATCTCAATTCTCTTGTCTGTCTTTTCTCTCTTGTGGGACTCCTAATCTCTCTATCAAAATGCTGTCGACCATTTTCTTCCTAACCTGTGACGCATTCTTGATTTGAAGTTGCTTATAAAATTTGTATATAATTGTAGGGTGATGAAATTATGGCCCCTGTTCTAGTTAATTAATTAGAAATGTCATGATTACACTGCCTGGTGATTTGATACTCTCTCCTTTCCTTCCCAAGTTTCTTGTCCTCTCTCTGGTAGGAGTATCAATCATTACAGTCTATTAAAAGGAATAGAGTATTTTGGAGAGCCAAAAATGTTAAATAATTAAATACTTCTTTTTTTTACTTATTCCCGAACTCTCAATTTCTTGTTGCGAAATATGAGTCGAGATAATTAATTAATCAATTGTAACACGTCCACTCCTGAAGATATCCGAATCTTGAACCCTGTATATTATTATTGGCCTTTTGTTAATTATTGGATGTACTAATTTTCTTTGTTAATGAAGCCTCTACTCTGATTGATGTAGTATAGTTCAATGAAAATCACCATTTTCCCCGCATTTTTAGGCAGATTGTTATATCAAATCTTATGTTTCATTCAATCTGTATCAGCTCACGTAAGCCTACTTATAAGTGAAAACGAAAATATTAACCGAAAAACAACAGAAAAGAGGAGATAATATGGAACTATCTAAAGCTTTTTGTGGATACCCCACATGGGTTAACCCTTTAAAGAAACGGAAAGAAAGAGTCCTTCACGAAATAAAACCTTAAAACATACCAACGAAAAGGAATTTGCTGCTTTTAATTTGTTTTGTCCTTGTCACATTCTGTTACTACTGCAATTTGTGGCTCCAAACATACAATTACATCACCTGGTTTTCGTTAGCCTACATTTCAACTCACCAGAGGTTCTTCACTGTTTTTGTAGATTTTAGATTCATTTTTCGGATCGAAATCTGGTCTTAGACATAAGAAATATCAACCTCAACTAAGAGCCGATCTAATGAAAAATTAACAGAGATATATTGAATTCAAAAGTATTTAGAGGACAACTGTGTGGTTTGTCAAGAAAAATAAATGAGGTATAAGCGTTTTTAGGAAGGTTCTTAGGCTGATGTAACATAAATAGTACAGTGATCAAGTTTCAATGAACTTAAACCATGACATTAATATTTCATATTAATAGGCAGTTCCTCTCAGAGTCTCGGCAATATGCTCTAGGTTTCCCTAAGTAATTACATCGGAAAACTTTGATTTCCTCAATAAATATTTTAAACAAACTGAAATTTTATGCTCAGCTAATTAACATTTAATTCATACCAGTTGCGCATTTACTTCCAAAAGAGCATGTCAATACTGAAAATCAGTTCTTTGCTTTTAAAAGTCCAATTGCAAATGCCACAAGGATGCTGGCTATAACAGGGTATGAGAAAATTTTGCCTGTGTTTTTGATATTTTGTGCCTGGGGAACAAAATTGATGTAAGCCTCGAGCAAGTCATCTCTGTTTCCCAACACTTTGAGCACCTGCAGTGACATGAATTCACAGCCGGCAAACAATATCAGCACACCGCTAATTATCAAGAGTAAAAGAGAGTGAAGAAAAAGAAGGCAATACCTCTGCAGTCATCTTTTGAAGAGTCGACAATCCTTCATGAAAAAACCAGACAGATATATAAACCGAGCAACAAAGCCCACGGTTGTTCGGAAAGGCCAACTGAAAATATCATCAATAGATTAGAAACTTAAAGAGCCAAAATAAAGATAATAAGACTGTACCTTGACACTGTTGATAAACTGATTTGCTCTATCAACTTCATCCTCAGTAGCGAGTGGATATAGATATGGCAACACAGTCTGAAAGAACTTAAGAATGAATTTCGGTTGACTCTCGAACAGGCACATTACCTTCGATCTAAGTTCATGCAATGAAATTCTGCAACACACAAACGTAACAATAGAAAAGCCTGATTATATCTAAATAATAAATTTACTCCAAACAATAAATTTTAGTTAAATTATATCTAAATAATTCATAAAAGAGATTTGCTACTTGTTTAGATGTAACAGGAAAATAGTGCTCAACATAGTCTCAAACATTAAAGAATCATAGTATGAAGTTTTGTGTATGATATAAAGCATTATGTATGTCGTTCGGAGATCAAATTCACTCCAGTGCCATAGTAGGAAGCTTAAAGGGAAGGGAAACATCACTCATTCACTCTGGGCTCGGTCAATTCACAGCATGATGATTTCACTAAAAAGATCAAAGTCCCAGTATATGTTTCACCCAAGATTTGCCTTTCTGCCCTGGCTTCTGTGTGGTGGGTTGGGGCCTTGGGGTCCGATTGTGTATGTGTGTAACTTCCTCATCGCAGCCACCCTACGGTCCCATATCTAATTTTTTGACACTTAACTATCGTATAATTGTAAGTCTTTCCAATGTCATCGAAAAAACAAATGTACTAACTACAATTACATAATTTAACCATTGAATATGATTTACAAGGAAACATGTCTCGCGCACAAACATATATAAATTTCAGAATCCACCAACAGAATGAATCAAGATTACCTACCTATCTTCCTTGAAATCTCGATAGCATTTTCTGAAAACGATGACCTCTTCACTCTGTGCACCATATTCAAGCTCGACAGACCTGACAAAGTCTTTATAAAACTCTGCAGCCTCTTTCACAGGGTCTCCCGTTGGCAGATATTTATGATAGGAATCACTGCAACATCCAACGTACGCACAAAGATTTAACACAAACTAACACGTTAGCAAAGACCAATATTAGTTACGAAACTTAATATTGGGGATCAAGAAGCATGCAACACGTAAGGAGATGCAGGATAAGTGGTACTGAAAACAAATATTACCGGCAGAAATCCATTCTACTTTCTAGAGAAACAAACTTAATCTCCAGGTCCAGGATGCTAGGTTCCATCGTGTGTTCTGAATTCTAAATGGCGTTAATTATAATTAAAGGAATAGATTTTCTGGGTCACGTACACGAGATTAGGGAAACAATTGATGCTCCATCGTTTAGTTGACCCTCAAATATACTATACTGTACCTATCTATACTATCTATACTATCTATCTATCTATTTACTATTATATTAAAGCCAAAACATTGAAAGTTTTGGTTTTCTCCTAAGTTTTGGTTTTCACTCTAATTATTTAATTTTAAATTATTTATAATATAAAACAAATCAAGTGAATTCCGTTAAACCAATACAGAGTAGTATTTTATTTTTATATTTACACCATTACTAATACAGCTAAACTTAAAACCTCTAATACAGCTAAACTTAAAACCTCCGTTGCCTTACAGAACTCTATTCTTCTAAACCTCATCTGCGCAATCTTCATCAATTCAATACACAATCTTCTTCGGCTTTTCAAATCAAATAAATTCCGTTATTGTCTTTAATCCTAAGTAAGGTAATAATTGGTAGTTTGGTAGTTTGGTTCTCCTAAATTTTGGTTTTCACTCTAATTATTTAATTTTAAATTATTTATAATATAAAACAAATCAAATAAATTCCGTTATTGTCTTTAATCCTAAGTAAACTAGGTAATAATTAGTAGTTTGGTAGTTTGGTTCAACCCTATTTTTTAGCCATAATTTTAGTTCAACTAAAAATAAATTTAATTAATATTTTATCTACCTAAAAACATTCTCGGGTAAGCAAAGATTTATCCGAGAGTGAATAATAGAGATTTAAGCAAATCAAAGAGTGACCAAAATGAGTGACCAACAAAAGAGTACCAAACCGACAACCAAAAATATCTTATTTTGCTTATAATAGTATTGAACTAGGGGATAATTGTTAGTTTGGTTCAATCCTATTTTTTAATATTAAAAACCATATTAAACAAATAATAAATTACACTATAACAAATTAAAATTAAAATTTATAATATTATATTACACTATAAACAAATTACAAAAAATTAAAAGCAACCCGTGCTTTGCACATTATTTAATTTTAAATTATCTATACTATCTATCTATACTATTATATTAAAGCCGAAATATTGAAAGTTTTGGTTTTCTCTTAAGTTTTGGTTTTCACTCTAATTATTTAATTTTAAATTATACTATTATATTAAAACCGAAACATTGAAAGTTTTGGTTTTCTCTTAAGTTTTGGTTTTCACTCTAATTATTTAATTTTAAATTATTTATAATATAAAACAAATCAAATAAATTCTGTTATTGTCTTTAATCCTAAATACAGAGTAGTATTTTATATTTACACCATTACCCGTTAACAACAAATTTACATTAAGATTTTATATTATTAGTTCTAATCAATACATATCATTTATTAAATAACTATTATTATTATTAATTTTATTAATTAATATTACAAAGTTAAATTCCATAATAAAATATTATACTCTATTTTATTTAATCACATAATTTTAAAAGTATTTAAAAGTAACCCGTGCTTTGCACGGGCCCTAAGCTAGTACTATTATATTAAAGCCGAAACATTGAAAGTTTTGGTTTTCTCCTAAGTTTTGGTTTTCACTCTAATTATTTAATTTTAAATTATTTATAATATAAAACAAATCAAATAAATTCCGTTATTGTCTTTAATCCTAAATACAGAGTAGTATTTTATATTTACACCATTACCCGTTAACAACAAATTTACATTGAGATTTTATATTATTAGTTCTAATCAATACATATCATTTATTAAATAACTATTATTATTATTATCACTCTAATTATTTAATTTTAAATTATTTATAATATAAAACAAATCAAATAAATTCCGTTATCGTCTTTAATCCTAAATACAGAGTAGTATTTTATATTTACACCATTACCCGTTAACAACAAATTTACATTGAGATTTTATATTATTAGTTCTAATCAATACATATCATTTATTAAATAACTATTATTATTATTATTATTATTAATTTTATTAATTAATATTACAAAGTTAAATTCCATAATAAAATATTATACTCTATTTTATTTAATCACATAATTTTAAAAATATTTAAAAGTAACCCGTGCTTTGCACGGGCCCTAAGCTAGTACTATTATATTAAAGCCGAAACATTGAAAGTTTTGGTTTTCTCCTAAGTTTTGGTTTTCACTCTAATTATTTAATTTTTAATTATTTATAATATTAAACAAATCAAATGAATTCCGTTAAACCAATACAGAGTAGTATTTTATATTTACACAATTACTAATATAGCTAAACTTAAAACCTCCGTTGCCTTACAGAACTCTAATTCTTCTAAACCTCATCTGCGCAATCTTCATCAATTCAATACACAATCTTCTTCGGCTTTTCTCTTCTTTTTCAACACCATATATCAAACATAAATACTTTTCACATAGCCGTTAGATCTAATAATAATGAATATTCTTTATTTAAATCCCTCTTCCAAAGATCAAGGTTCAAATCCCATCAACAACAAATTTACATTAAGATTTTATATTATTAATTCTAATCAATACATATCATTTATTAAACTATTATTATTACTAATAAATTCGTAATAAATTATTCTCTATTTTATTTAATTATATAATTTTAAAAGTATTTAAAAGTAACACGTGCTTCGCAAGCCGAAACATTGAAAGTTTTGGTTTTCTCTTAAGTTTTGGTTTTCACTCTAATTATTTAATTTTTAATTATTTATAATATAAAACAAATCAAATAAATTCTGTTACTGTCTTTAATCCTAAATACAGAATAGTATTTTATATTTACACCATTACCCATTAACAACAAATTTACATTAATATTTTATATTATTAGTTCTAATCAATACATATTATTTATTAAATAACTATTATTATTATTATTATTATTAATTTTATTAATTAATATTACAAAGTTAAATTCCATAATAAAATATTATACTCTATTTCATTTAATCACATAATTTTAAAAGTATTTAAAAGTAACTCGTGCTTTGCACGGGCCCTAAACTAGTATTATATAAAAGCCGAAACATTAAAAGTTTTGGTGCCTGTTTTTTGGTACGTCTTACTTATTAAGACTTATTTACCCTTTATTAAAAATTAAATAATTAGTCGATATATTACTTTTATAAATACCTAAAAACATCAATCGTATCATATTTTTCCATTATTAATATTTAAGTAATAACATAATATAATTAATGGTAATTAGTTGAGATATTACCTTTTATAAACACCTAAATACATCAATCGTATCTTATCTTTCCATCATTAATATTTCTTTTCGAACTAAAACACGTTACCTTTTTAATTTAAAACAAATCTTACAATCATTAATATATACCCAAAAATATCACACCTTAATTTTCAAGAAAATTATAACGCCTAAAATAAAGAATAACATAATATAATTAATAATAATTAGTCGATTAACATAATAAAATTAATGGTAATTAGTCAATTGCCTTTTCATATTAATATAATAAAATTAACGGTAATCAATCGATTATCTTTTTCATATTTACTTTTAGTTGAAGATATTATCTCTTATAAACACCTAAAAACATCAATCATATCATATCTTTCTATCATTAATATTTCCTTTCGAACTAAAACACGTTACTTTTTTAATTTAAAACAAATCTTTCAATCATTAATATATACCCAAAAATATCGCACCATAATTTTCAAGTAAAATATAAAACCTAAAATAAATAACAATATAATATAATTAATGGTAATTAGTCGATTGCCTTTCTCATATTTACTTTCAGTTGAAGATATTACCTTTAATAAACACCTAAAAAGATCAATCGTATCATATCTTTCAATCATTAATATTTCCTTTCTAATTAAAACATGTTACCTTTTTAATTTACAAAAAATCTTACAATCATTAATATATACACGAAAATATCACACCAAAATTTTCATATTTTAATAAAATATATTAAAAATCAATGTACGTTGTTTATAATAAAGAAACATTATTATAATCCGTAAACATGAGCATATTAAATTATATCAAATTAAAATTAATAAAATTATTAAAAAATAATGATTACATAAAAACATAATTATAATATTAAATGAAATTTATAACATAATATAAGAAACCCGTGCATTGCAATACTAATAATTAACTGATTATCTTTTCAGCTAAAACATATCATCTTTCTATATTTTCTAATTAAATTCCCCTTTTTCTAGTAATATTATGGGCAACATTAATTTTTCATTTTATAAAAAACAATAGGAGCAATTTTAATTAGTAAAAGAACATAATTAAATTATAATTAGTATAAGCTAATCAATTACCTTTTTCACCTAAAGCATGTTACCTTTTTAATTTTCATGTTATCTTTTCAATTTTCTGTAACTAAAATCTCTCATTTTTCAATTATATTAAAGGGCAGTTCGTTATAATAAAATAAAATAGTAATATGATAATACTAATAATTAATCAATTAACTTTTTCAGCTAAAACATATCATTTGTTTTCTATATTTTATAATTAAAATCCATCTTTTCCTAAAAATATCACGGGCAATAATAATTTCTCTTTTTCTAAAAATATTACGAGCAATTTATTTGGTAAAATAACATAATCAATATCAATATATATATATATATATATATATATATATATATAAAGGAGGGTACGCGGGAGTTTAGGTGGCGCTCTAAGATCGTCTCAATCTATTTTTCTAATTTTCTAGAATTTTAGAATTTTAAACAGTTATAAATATAAAAATATCATTTAACATATTAGAAGTAGAATAGGTGTTCGAATTTATAGTGGTGAAGAGTTCGAATTTATAGGAAGACATATGATTAGAAGTTCTATTGTAAGTAGAATAAGTATTTATAAAGCATATGATTAAAAGTTCTATTGAAAGTAGAATATAGGAGTTCGAATTTATAGAGATAAGAGTTCAAATTTATAGAAAAAACATATAATTAAAAGTTTCTATTGGAAGTAGAATAAGTATTTATAAAGCATACGATTAAAAGTTCTATTGGAAGTAGAATAGGAGTTTGAATTTATAGAGAATAAGAGTTCGAATTTATAGAAAAACATATAAATAAAAGTTCTGTTAGAAGTAGAATATGTGTTTGAATATATAGAGCATCCATATAACTAAATATTTTATAGAAAGTACGATCTTCTTAAATTATATATTTTTTATATAAGTTAATTATACTTTTATTAGGAAAATTTATTCATAAATCCAATACTATTATCATAAAAAAGTCATCGTATTTAAAAGAAAAGAATTGATGTGTTAACATTATAAAAGAACATTCTCATGCAGGAATCCTAAATAAAAATAGGACTATCTATAATATAAAAAGAAAATAAGATGTGCTTTCATTTTCTAAAACTCCATAAATTTTAGAAAGTCTAGATAAAGTATAAACTGGAATTCACTCTATTTTTTAGGTTTTAATTTTAAGGAAAAAAGTTGTTGTGTAAGATAAGTATCAATAATAATATGTAATGAATTTGGAATTTCGACCCAAACGAGAGCGGCTCGAAACGTGTTTAACAGGAAGACGGCTCACTATAAAAGATTGTATTAGCTATTAAAATATCATTTTGATGTTATAAATGATTTTTTTTTTAGGATTTGATTTTTATGGATAAACATTATCATACAAGTGATACATGTAAAAGTTAGGTTTTTGGTCTTAACTAGGGAGCAGATAAATAGTAATAACCGTGTTTAACGAGAAAGCGATTCATTAGAGAAGACCGTATAAAAATGTTTGAATATATAAGGAATACATAAAATAAAAATGTTTTATTAATAGAAGTAGAATACGAGGACGGTGGAGACGTCTTACACGATTTTTAAAATTATATATCTTTTTTCCTAGAAATCCTTTATTTTATCTTTTTTATACAAGTTAATTATACTTGCATTAGAAAAATATATCCATAAATTTAATATTATTCCCGTAACGAAAAGTCTTCGAATTTAATTTTTTTATATGTTAACATAACAGGAAGACATTCTCATGCAGAAGTTGTAAATAAGTACATGAATATCTATAATATACAGAAAAAATAAGATGTATTTTCATTTTTAAAACTCTATAAATATTAAAAAGTTTAAAGAATATAAAAATTGGAATTTACTTTCTTTATATAATTAGTTAGAATTTCGGTTCCAAATAAGAGCGACTCAAAACATATTTAACGAGAAGACGACTCACTAGAAAAGATTGTATTAGCTATTAGAATTTGATATTGATGTCATAATTTTTTTTATTGTTCGATTTTATGGATAAAAAATATTATATAAGTCTTTATAATATATGTTAAAGTTGAGATTTTGATTTTAATGAGAGAGCAGCTCAATCGAAAGAATCGTGTTTAACAAGAAATCGATTCATTAGAAAAGGATATTTAATTATTAAAATTTAAAATTAATATTACAATATAACGTAAATGTATTAATTTTTTTAAAAAAAATTTATAACGCCGCCGCGAAGCGCGGCTTTATCGACTAGTATATATATAAAAGAGGATACGCGGGAGTTTAGGTGGCGCTCTAAAAGTGTCTCAATCTATTTTTCTAATTTTCTAGAATTTTAGAATTTTAAACACTAATAAATGTAAAAATATCATTTAATATTTTAGAAGTAGAATAGGTGTTCGAATTTATAGAAGAGAAGAGTTCGAATTTATAGGAAAGACATATGATTAGAAGTTCTATTGGAAGTAGAATAAGTATTTATAATGCATATGATTAAAAGTTCCATTGGAAGTAGAATAGGAGTTCGAATTTATAGAGAATAAGAGTTCGAATTTATAGAAAAAATATATAAATAAAAGTTTTATTAGAAGTAGAAAATTGTCATTTAACATATTAGAAATAGAATAGGTATTCGAATTTATAGAGGAGAAGAGTTTGAATTTATAGGGAAGACATATGATTAGAAGTTCTATTGTTAGTTGAATAAGTATTAATAACGCATACGATTAAAAGTTCTATTGGAAGTAGAACAGGAGTTCGAATTTATAGAGAATAAGAGTTCGAATTTATAGAAAAAATATATAAATAAAAGTTCTATTAAAAGTAGAATAGGTTCATGAATCCAATACTATTGTCATAAAAAAAATGTCATCGTATTTAAAAAGAAAATAATTGATGTGTTAACATAATAAAGAACACTCTAATGCATGAATCCTTTATATATACAGGACTATCTATAATATAAAGTAAAAATAAGATATATTTTCATTTCTAAAGCTCCATAAATTTTAGAAAGTCTAGAGAAAGTATAAATTGGAATTCACTCAATTTTTTAGGTTTTGATTTTAAGGAAAAAAGTTGTTGTGTAAGATAAGTATCATTAATAATATGTAATGAAGTTGAAATTTCAATCCTAAATGAGAGCGGCTCGAAACGTGTTTAATGGGAAGACGGCTTACTATAAAAGATTATATTAGCTATTAAAATATTATATTGATGTTATAAATTTTATTTTATTTTTAGGATTTGATTTTTATGGATAAACATTATCATACAAATGATATATCTAAAAGTTAGGTTTTTAGTATTAACGGAAGAGCAGATCAATAGTAATAACCGTGTTTAACGAGAAAGCGGTTCATTAGAGAATATCGTAAAAAAGATGTTTGAATATATAAGGAATACATAAAATAAAATGTTTTATTAGAAGTAGATTACGAGAACGGTGCATGGTGACGTCTTATACGATTTTTTAAAACTATATATCTTTTTTCCTAGAAATCCTCCTTTATTTTAATTTTTTTATACAAGTTAATAATACTGGCATTAGAAAAATATATCCATAAAAATATTATTTTCGTAACGAAAATTCTTCGTATTTTTTTGATATTTTAACATAACTGAAAGACTTTCTCATGCGGAAGCTGTAAATAAATACAAGAATATCTGTAATATACAGAAAATATAAGATGTATTTTAATCTTTTAAAACTCCATAAATATTAGAAAGTTTAAAGAATTTAAAAATTGGAATTGACTCTCTTTATATAATGAAGTTAGAATTTCGGTTCCAAATGAGAGCGGCTCGAAACTTATTTAACGGGAAGACGACTCACTAGAAAATATTGTATTAACTATTAGAATTTGATACTACCGTCCTAATATTTTTTATTTATTTTTACGATTCGATTTTATGGATAAAAATTATTATATAAGTCTTTATAATATATTTTTTACTTTTACGATTCGATTTTATGGATAAAAATAATTATATAAGTCTTTATAATATATGTTAAAGTTGAAATTTCGGTTTTAACGAGAGAGCGTATCAATCGAAAAAATCGTATTTAACAAGAAATCGATTCTGTAGAGAATATTATTTAATTATTAAAATTTAATATTAATATTATAATATAACGTAAATGTATTGAATTTTTTAAAAAATATTGTAACGCCGCCGCGAAGCGCGGCTTTATCGACTTATATATATAAAAGAGGATACGCGGGAGCTTAGGTGGCGCTCTAAAATCGTATTAATCTATTTTTCTAATTTTCTAGAATTTTAGAATTATAAACACTAATAAATGTAAAAATATCATTTAACATATTAGTGGTAGAATAGGTGTTCGAATTGATAGAGGAGAAGAATTCGAATTTATAGGAAAGTGATATAATTAGAAGTTTTATTCGAACTACAATAGATATTTATAAGGGAGATATTTGTAAGGGATATGGTTAAAAGTTCTACGGGAAGTA
The DNA here is from genome assembly GCA_037693485.1 of Kitagawia praeruptora. Taxonomy (NCBI): domain Eukaryota; kingdom Viridiplantae; phylum Streptophyta; class Magnoliopsida; order Apiales; family Apiaceae; genus Kitagawia; species Kitagawia praeruptora. The sequence goes on from CM075350.1 coordinate 126,438,153, forward strand.
GAATAGAAGTTCGAATTTATAGAGAATAAGAAATCGAATTTATATATTAAAAAAAATATAATTTATATTTTTGTTTTCCAATTTTTTACTATTACTAATGTGCCTATATAAGCTGTTAATCATCCCATCCCAGACCTGTAAATCTGCCATCACCATATTACCGAATTCATATGCATGCATGTGTACAAATTTATCATACTATATTTTATTCTCTAAGAATGCACTTTTTTTTCAGGAATTTATCTAACTCTATTCTTATTTTGCATGTGTTTGTTAGAAGTACTGGAAGGTGAAGCCTAGAAGGATCACGACAATATGGTTTCCAAACACAAACTGGTAGTCTGGTACATGTAATTACCTCGATGCAATATATATTTACAATGCTCTTTATGTTATTATTGTTAGATTTTATAGTCTATAAGTTTTTTTTATAAAAGGAGATCGAATTGCAATCTTGATGTACAAGATTTTTTGTGAAGTTCCAATACATCAGCTAATGTTTAGAAAAATTTAATTTTTTCTTGGATCTTGATTGGAAGAAGACAACGACAAAACTTGAAGATGTGTCGGAGGTTTGCACTTGGAAACAAAATTAATTCAACTTATATAAGAGAAACTTTCTCACAACTCAAATAAACAAAAATTAAATTGTTCCTTTTATTGGATCATTATCACTTTTTAATGTATATGTGTCCGTGTAATATTCTATACTTAATCTATCAAAACAAAAATAGGGAATTATGATTAGAGTTTTATTGCAACTAGAATAAGTATTTATAATGCATATGATTAAAAGTTCTATTAGAAATAGAATAGGAGTTCGAATTTATAAAGAGTAAGAGTTCGAATTTATAGAAAAAACATATAATTCAAAGTTCTATTAGAAGTAGAAAAATATCATTTAACATATTAGAAGTATAATAAGTGTTCGAATTAATATAGGAGAATAGTTCAAATTTACAGGGAAGACATATGATTAGAAGTTCTATTGGAAGTAGAATAAATATTTATAACGCGTATGATTAAAAGTTCTATTGAAAGTAGAATAGGAGTTCGAATTTATAGAGAATAAGAGTTTGAATTTATAAAAAAACATATAAATAAAAGTTTTATTAGAAGTAGAATATGTGTTTTTAACATATTAGAAGTAGAATGGGTGTTCAAATTTATAGAGAAGAGTTCAAATTTATAGGGAAGACATATGATTAGAAGTTCTATTGGAAGTAGAATAAATATTTATAACGCATATGATTAAAAGTCCTATTGAAAGTAGAATAGGAGTTCGAATTTATAGAAAATAAGAGTTCGAATTTATAGAAAAAACATATAAACAAAAGTTTTATTAGAAGTAGAATATATGTTTTTAACATATTAGAAGTAGAATAGGTGTTCAAATTTATAGAGAAGAGTTGAATTTATAGGGAAGACATATGATTAGAAGTTCTATTGGAAGTAGAATAAGTATTTATAACACATATGATTAAAAGTTCTATTAGAAGTAGAATAGGAGTACAAATTTTTAGAGAATAAGAGTTCGAATTTATAGAAAAAACATATAAATAAAAGTTCTATTAGAAGTATAATAGGTGTTTAAATATATAGAGCAGACATATAATTAAATATATAGAAAGTAAGATCTTCCTAAATTATACTTTTTTTATAAGTTAATTATACTTTTATTAGGAAAATTTATTCATAAATCCAATACGATTATCATAAAAAAATCATCGTTTTTTAAAAAGAAAATAATTGATGTATTAACATAATAAAAGAACATTATCATGTAGGAATCCTAAATTAATACAGGAGTCCTATAATATAAAGAGAAAATAAGATGTGTTTTCATTTTCTTAAACTCCATAATTTTTAAAAAAATCTAGAATAAGTATAATTTGGAATTTGCTCTATTTTATGGGTTTTTATTTTAAGGAGTAAGTTGTTATGTAAGATAAGTATCATCAATAATATATAATGAAATTGGAATTTTGATCCTAAATAAGAGCGGCTCGAAACGTGTTTAACGAGAAGACGACTCACTATAAAATATTGTAATAGCTTTTAAAATATCGTATTGGTGTTATAAATTTTATTTTATTTCTAGGATTTATTTTTTATGGATAAACATTATCATACAAGTGATATATATAAAATTTAGGTTTTTGATTTTAACAAGAGAGCGGATCAATAGTAACAACCGTATTTAACAAGAAAGTGGTTCATTAGAGAAGACCCTAAAAAAATGTTTGAATATGTAAGGAATACATATAATAAAATGTTTTATTTGACATATAATACGAGTACGGTGGAGACATCTTATACATTTTTTAAATCTATATATTTTTTTCTTAGAAATCCTTTATTTTAATTTTTTATACAACTTAGTTATACTTACATAAGAAAAATATATCCAAAAATTTAATATTATTCCTGTAACGAAAAGTCTTCGTATTAAATTTTTTTTTTGATATGTTAAAATAACAGAAAGATATTCCCATGCAGAAGCTCTAAGTTTAAAGAATATAAAAATTGGGATTTACTCTCTTTATATAATGAATTGAAGTTAGAATTTCGATTCCAAATAAGAGCGACTCGAAACGTATTTAACAGAATGACGGCTCACTAGAAAAAATTATATTAGTTATTAGAATTTGATACTGATGACATAATTTTTAATTTTATTTTTCGGTTCGATTTTATGGATAAAAATTATTATATAAGTCTTTATAATATATGTTAAAGTTGGGATTTCGGTTTTAACGAGAGAACGGCTCAATCGAAAGAATAGTGTTTAACAATAAATCTATTCTTTAGAGAAGATTATTTAATTATTAAAATTGAATATTAATATTATACTTGAAAGGCAGAGTGTATTAACTTGTAACACTATAACTAATGTAACTCAATTAAACGAAAAGATACTTAACCAGAAGACAATCAAGAACAAGAAGTCACAAGGAATCAACACTAAATGAAGACAAGGTAATTGATACAATTGAACATGTTAACTATGATCAAGCCAAGAAGAAATCATTGAGAGAAGTTCAAGTCAAAGTTGTTCAGGCCTCAGTGATTTGAGAATTCGAGATTCAAGATCATAACTATCAGTATCAACAAGACCAATTGATTTCAAGTGAACAAGAAGGAAAGCAAATATTGGAAAGCCAAGTTACTAAGTGAATATGGTAATTTATTCAAGAAGCAGAAACACTATCAAGACTAGTCACTTATGAACCAGACCAGTGCATCAAGTGTCAGGACATTGATAGCAAGATTATGTCAGTAATAAAGATCCATGTTCAAGAGCTTGTAGAAGAACAAAGAAGATATGAAGATATCACAAGCTCAAGATGTGCATTGAAGTTTCAAGTTGAAGACCAGAATATTTTCTAAGTAAGAAATGTTCTAGATGGCTAAGTCGAAATTCCCAAGTAGAAGTTCTACTTAGAATTTCGAGATGGCTAAGTAGAAATTCTCAAGTAGAAGTTCTACTTAGAGTGCAGCTTCAACATGACACATGGCATCTTCTGATTGGCAGATTTCCAAGCTTTCAAGATAAGACAAGATTTATGTGGACATCATTGGGCCACGTACATCTTAGTCTTTGAAGACTACAGGTCATAGATTACATGTAGTATAAATAGAAGCACTTGTGTAATGTTTTAGTTAGTGAGCATATTGAGAAAAACATAAGAAAAAGAGAGAGAGTATTCACAGAGCTTAGAATCATTCACTTCTCTCTCAACTTCTGTTATACTTTGTAATGAATGTTGTAGCAACCTTTTCAAGTTATATATAAAAGAAATATATTCCTTGAATCTGTGTGTTCATTTATTGCATCGTATTTATTGCTACTCATAATCGAAAAGTTGTATTCACCCCCCCTCTACAACACATTTGGACCTAACAATTGGTATCAGAGCGGTTGTTTGACATACAAAACATAGATCCTTGTGTTTAGTAGAAGAATCGTGAGTTTTCATTTTCTAGATCTATTTTTTTTTAAATTTCTAGAAAAGTAAGCTTTAATTCGTTTCCAGTGAAAACTCATCCAGAAAAATTATTTAAATACTCCAGGAGTGATTATTTGGCTTGGGTGTATTTTAATTAATTTTTGTGAATTAATCTGGGTTCATTTATATTTGGTGTTCTTGAGTGTTCATCATTTGTTCTTATCAAGAATATAACCCAGCAACTTTTCAATTTCCTTTTCAAAGAAATTATAGTCAAAAAGGTGTTTTTGGTACTTTTGATTTGATTATTATTTCTTAGCCGAAAGTAAAAGAAAGTGTACTCAGTGCTTAGCAGGTGGGTTAGTCACTTTCGGTGTGTAAAGCAATCAAAAGTCAAAAAGGTGTTTTAGTGGTGATATTGTTTATTCAACATTAAAGTAATCTGCAGAAGAAAAAATTATTCTAAGGACAAAAGTTCTACATAGAATTTCTACTTGAGATTTTCTACATAGAATTTCGACTTGGACAATTTCTACTTGGTGAATTTCGACTTGGACAATTTCTACTTAAGAGAAATTTCGACTTGAGCAAAAATTTCTACTTAGAGAAATTTCGACTTGGCAGAAGTTCTACATAGATATTCTACATAAGCCTAGTCTTGGGTACTTAGAGATTTTTAGTGACAAGATTTGAAATGGCTCCTAAAAATTCTTTCAAGATCCCAATGTTCAACCGAGATCACTATGAAGAATGGGTTTTCAGAATGAGACTCTACTTAGAGAGTATTAACCCTGAGTATCTGGAAGTCCTTGAAAAGGGTAAATTCGTTCCAATGAAAGCTATTCCTGAGCGTACGGAAGGAGAGGAGGTTATACCTGCTCGGTCTGAGCCCAAAAAGGCAGCGGACTTTACGGATGCTGACAAGGAGCAAATAGCTTATGATACTGCAGTAAGACAAACCTTGATGGAATCTCTTGATCATGAAATGTTCAACATAGTCAAGGGTTTGAATACAGCAAAGAAGATTTGGGACAAAATAGAAGTTGTCATGGAAGGATCTGCAGAGGTCAGAAGCAACAAGACACTTATACTCAAGATGGAGTATGACACCTTTAGAATACGAAAAGGAGAAAGCATAACAGATGTCTACCTACGATTCAGTCAGTTGGTATTGGATTTGAATCTGAGAGGTGTTACTCTCCCCATGGTTGAAACCAATACAAGATATTTGAGGAACCAGCCAAAGAGCATTGAACATAGAGTCTACGCAATCAGAGAAACCAGAGATTTGCATACAACTTCTCTGGAGGAATATTATGGAATTCTGAAGACCTATGAGCTGGAAACTCTTCAAGATCAAGCATGGGACAATGATTCAAAGGGAAAAGAAACTGCATCAGGATTAGTTGCTGATGAGGAAGAGCCTAAGAAGGCAATGGTTGCAGCAAAGCCTAAATCATCACCTGCACCGCATCAAGTTGATAATGATGACGAGTGCGCATCCAACAGTGATGATGACTACTTCACCCAAGAAGAGCTGGACAACATGGACGATAGTGTCGTGGCATACATGGCAAGGAAGTTCAGCAATATGAGATTCAGAAAGAGCAACCGACCACAAAGAAATTCTTCATCTTATTATCGGGCTGCTAAGGGTGGAGGTAGTTCGTCAGGCTACCAAGGTAAAGGCAAGAGTACCAGCTACAAATCTCCCTTGGATTTCAAAATGAAGTTCAAATGCTATAACTGTGGAGAACCTGGACACTTTGCCTCGGACTGCAAAAAGCCTAAACAGACTTATCCAAAAGAGACATTTGAAGCCCTCAAAAGCAAGTATGAATCGCTGATTAAAGAAAAACATGGTAAAAGAGCTTTAGTAGTAACAGAAGGAAGAGCTTGGGATGATTCAGATGAGGAAGAGGTTACTCATGTAGCAAACTTTGCGCTCATGGCTGAGACATCAGAGGAACCAGAGGTACCAGTTCTAACCCTTAAAGTAGAAATGTCTATTGATGATTATAAGGAACAGAACGGGGCTCTTAGCGAAGAGATCTACATGTTGTGCAAAAGCCTAGACACTTCTCAAAAGGAACAGAAAACACTTGTCGCCAAAAGCAGAATGCTTGAGGCAAAAGTGGAAGAGTTAGAGGCTGCTTGCACTGTAGATACTTCTCTAAGAGATTTTATTAAATCTTTGGAACACAAGCTCGTCCTTAAGGAGGAAATAGAATCATGTTTAAGGAACAAACTAGCTGAGTTAGAAACTAAATGTGAAGCTTACAAACTAGCTGCTAGTAAAGTGTATGTAGATAATGATGTGTTTAAAAAGATAACTGGAGTAGGTGTAGGACTTGATTATTCTAATCTTTCTAAGAAAGATGGGAAGAGACCTATAGACACTAGTTCCAGTGACCTTAAAAATGATATACCTAGCATTTTTAAACCTTCTGTCAAACCAATCTACAAACACCTTGTTCCTAGAATAGAAGAAGAAGAGACTGAATTGATAGCTAGATATGAGATTGAAATGGAAGATCGTCAGAAAGCACAACCTATAACTCCTATTAAACAAGTTAAAATCAATTTTCCTAGAGATGAATCTAGACTAGGAATAGGAGCTAAGGCTGTTAAACAACAAGGGAAGAAAGGCATAAAAGAGGTTAAGGCTGAACGAATAAAGAAAGCATGTTATCACTGTAAATCTACTGAACATCTTTCTTATGCATGCACTGCTACACATGCCATGCCTGTCACACATACAATGAATAATTTGCATCAGAATCATGCACAGTGTGGTCAACCTAATTGTATGCCATGCACTTTTAACGTCATGCAAACTTTTGTGAATTTAATGAATGCATCTAGCCAGTCATGCTCAAATACTGCTGCTAGTTCTAACATCAAAAAGAAGTTTGGGAGAGCTAAGACTGTCAGTCCTCCTAAAGTTAGGAGTGACAAACCTTCTCCTAGGACTGATAAATATGTCAAGTCTGAGAAAGGAAAGGAGGAAGTCGAATGCTCTAGTTATGTTAAGAAAAGTGCATCTCCAGTTGTTAAATCTGTTGATTATCAATCTTATCGAAAAGCCGGGCCCAATCAAAGTTGGGTTCCGAAGAAAGTCTAATCAATCTGTTATTGCAGGGCATTAAGCAAAAGAGAAATAAAGTTATATGGGTGCTAGACAGTGGAGCATCGAGGCATATGACTGGAGACAAGTCCCTGCTTACAGAGTTGGTTATGAAAGCTGGCCCTTATGTTACCTTTGGAGATGACAGCAGAGGTGTGACAAAGGGATATGGCAAACTGAAAACTGGCAATGTCATCATTGAAGATATTTCCTATGTTGAGGGATTAAAGCATAATTTGTTGAGTATCAGTCAATTCTGTGACAAAGGTTACGAAATTGTATTCAACAAGAAAGGTGTATCAATCACTCACATCAAGGAAGGCAAACTGGCTTTGAGAGGAGTTCGAAAGGCAGATCTTTTTGTTGCAGACATGGATTCAGCAAATCAGAATCAAGTTACCTGTTTCTACAGCAAAGCTTCGGATGATGAAAGCTGGTTATGGCACAAAAAGTTATCTCACTTAAACTTCAAAACGATGAATGCTCTCGCGAGGCGAGAATTGGTGAGAGATCTACCTCAAATGGAGTTCGCTCCGAAAGGACTCTGTGAAGCCTGTGAAATGGGAAAGTCGAAGCGAGCCTCGCATAAAAGCAAAGAAATTTCAAGTATCACTGAGCCTCTGCAACTTCTTCATATGGATTTGTTTGGCCCAGTAAATGTCCTATCTTTGTCTAGGAAAAGATATGCATTGGTAATCGTGGATGACTTCTCCAAGTATACATGGGTATTGTTCGCAATGACGAAAGACGAAGTACCTTTCCTAATCATTGATCACATCACTCAAATTGAGAATGTTTCAACACTTACTGTGAAGACGATTAGATCAGACAATGGCACTGAATTCAAAAACGCAGTGCTAAATGACTTCTGTGTATCTAAAGGAATACGTCGTCAGTACTCAGCCCCGAGAACTCCACAACAAAATGGAGTCGTTGAAAGGAAGAATAGAACATTGGTTGAAGCAGCAAGAACTTTGTTGTGTGATTCGAAACTTCCTCTGTATTTCTGGGCAGAAGCAGTGAGTACCGTGTGTTACACTCAAAATCGATCCTTGATCATAAAAGATAAAGAAAAGACACCATGTGAGCTAATGAACGGCAGAAGACCAACAATCAAATATTTTCATGTATTTGGAGCAAAATGCTATGTACTTATAGATGATGAAAATCTAGGTAAGTTTGCAGCAAAAGCTCGTGAAGGAATCTTTGTTGGTTACTCCACAGATGTGGTAGCAGCTTATAGGGTGTTCTTAGTGAATGATCGAAAAGTGACTGAAAGCTACAACGTCAGATTCGACGATACCAAACTCTCATCAATTTCAAGAGATTCTAGTGAACCTGAGTCCCTAAAATTTCAGAATCTGGACTTAGAAGATCTTGAAGATGAACCTGAGTTGGTTGTCCCATTAAATGTTCCAAGTGTACGTGAAGAACCTGAGTCTAGTGAACAAGCTAATTCTACAAGATCAGGAGAGACTTCTTCAGTACGAACCGGCAACAACTCAGGGGGAGTAAATAGCAGCTCAAGGACTACTGTTCAAGGCTCAAATCGAGTTGACTCTAGTTCTGTAGGAGCTGGCACTAACTCAGGGGGAGTTAGTGAAAGTATTCAAAGTAGTCAGCACCACAATTCAGAAAGTCATGCTGAATCATCAAGACAATTTCCAAGAGAACGAGTATGGAATAGAGACCATCCGTTTGAATTGATTATTGGTGATCCAGATGCTGGTGTGTCTACTAGAAGAAATACAAGAGCTGACCTGGCTAATATTTGCTTATTTTCTGGGTTCTTATCCAAGCTTGAACCTAAAGAAATAGAAGAAGCTCTTGGTGATGCTGATTGGGTGATTGCAATGCAAGAGGAACTCAATCAGTTTGAAAGGCAGAAAGTTTGGAAGCTGGTACCCCGACCAAAGAACAAATCAGTAATTGGAGCAAGGTGGGTATTCAGAAATAAAATGGATGAAAACGGACTTGTAACACGAAACAAGGCTCGTTTGGTTGCAAAAGGTTATTCTCAGCGTGAAGGAATTGATTATGATGAGACCTATGCACCAGTTGCAAGACTTGAGGCAGTCAGGATGTTTTTGGCATTTGCAGCACATAAGAACTTCAAGGTTTTCCAGATGGATGTGAAAAGTGCCTTCCTGAACGGAGAGTTAGAAGAAGAAGTGTATCTGGAACAGCCGCCTGGCTTCATTGATCCAGAACTTGAAGATTTTGTGTACCTTCTCTTCAAATCAGTCTATGGCCTCAGGCAATCCCCAAGATGTTGGTATGAAACCCTATCTGTATTCTTAATTGAAAGTGGTTTTACTAGGGGAGTAATTGACAAAACATTGTTCTATAAGAATGTGAAGAATGATCTAATACTTGTTCAAGTATATGTGGACGATATTATCTTTGGGTCATCGAATGAGCGCTTGTGCGAGAAATTTGCTAAGCTTATGCAAGACAAATACGAGATGAGCATGATGGGAGAGCTATCCTTCTTCCTTGGATTACAGATCAGTCAGAGAAAAGATGGTATCTTTATCTGTCAATCCAAGTACGTCAGAGATTTACTCAAGAAGTATAATCTAGAAGATGCATCAGCAGCCAAGACTCCCATGGCAACAGCCACGAAGCTTGATGAAGACAAATCAGGTAAATCAGTTGACATCACAAGCTATCGAGGTATGATTGGCTCACTTCTCTATTTAACTGCAAGTAGACCCGATATAATGTTCGCGACTTGTTTATGTGCAAGGTTCCAAGCGGATCCTAGAGAATCACATCTCATAGCCGTCAAAAGAATTTTTAGGTATCTCAAGGGCACACCAAATCTAGGAATTTGGTACCCAAGAGATACAGGTTTTAATCTAATTGGCTATACGGATTCAGATTATGCAGGTTGCAGGATTGATAGGAAAAGCACATCTGGTGCTTGTCAATTTCTTGGCAGAAGATTGGTGTCCTGGCAAAGTAAAAAGCAACATACAGTATCTACTTCTACTGCTGAAGCTGAGTACATTGCTGCTGGAAGCTGTGTATCTCAAATACTGTGGATGAGGAACCAATTGAAGGATTATGGCATGGAGCACAAGAAAATTCCAATTATGTGTGACAACACAAGTGCCATTGCCATAACCAACAATCCTGTAGATCACTCAAGAACAAAGCACATCGACATCAGGTATCACTTCATAAGAGAACATGTCGAGGAGGGGACTGTGGAGCTACATTTTGTGCCCACAATGCAACAAATTGCAGATATATTCACCAAACCTCTTGATGAAGTAACATTCAATAGGTTGGTTGGTGAATTGGGAATGCTTAACACAAGTTAGTAAAGCCTTCTATCTGTAAAATCCATGGTTATGTTGGTATATGCAAGATATTTAATCATTATGTGTTTAGACTTTAAAATGCCTAATTAATGATTATTATAGGATGCATATAGTGTGATTTTGCATGAATTCAGTGTGTTTTAAGTGTCTTTTATAGCACAAATCTGTGAATTTATGCTTGTTAGATTGCATGAACATAGGGGGAGTTAAATTCATAATATTCTAAATATTGCATGATTTTTAGATGAATTTACCTGTGTTTTTCATGTAATTAGAGGCCTTAGAATTGTCAAGGAATGTTTTAATTATGTCATATATTAAAATCCTTGAATTGATATTTATATTAATTTGACAAAATTAATTGTTGAGTTTTTCAAAGAAAAATTGTCAAATTATTCTAAGTATCTTCAAAATTTCGAGTTAGTCACTATCTCGAAACTCATCTTGAAATTCTAGTTGAATTTCGATTTGAGCTTTCTGAGGGAAGTTTTGAAAATTCTAAGTCTGGGAAGAATTTCGAGTTAGACTCTATCTCGAAATTCAACTCGAAATTCGACTTGGAGTTCGACTTAGAGTTACCAGTGTGCCTAGTTCTTCAAAATATTCGAGATACAGCCTATCTCGAACTCTATCTCGAAATTGAGATGAGATTTCCAATTTTGGGGATATTTTGAATAGAATTGAGAATAACTTCGAGTTAACCTCTATCTCGAAGTTCAACTCGAAGTTCGACTTAGAGATCAACTCGAAGTTCGACTTAGACTTTAACTTAGAGTCTGAGAATTCTCAATTAATTAAGGGGATTTTTCGAGTTGTCTCCTAACTCGAAGTCTATCTCGAATTTCTACTTGATTTTCGAGATAGATTTCCCTAGTAATGTTGGTAGTGTGCTGTTTACATGATCGTTGATAGATTAATGGTTCAAGTGGTTTAAGTTTTTCGAGTTAACTGCTAACTCGAACTTTATCTCGAATTTCGAGTTAAGTGCTAAAATTTCGAGTTACAGCTATCTCGAACTCTATCTCGAAGTTCGACTTAAGAAAGTTCGAGATAGACTTCGAGATAGACTTCGAGATAGAGTTCTCCCTGTGTGTACTTAGAGTTTTCATGATTTTTAACAGGGACAAGTTAGTCATTTCACAGTCATGTCTATATATACATCCTTAACTCGATGTTTTCTTTCACTTTTACCTAATTTGAGTTTTACAGCCGCACCATATATACAGGCGATTTCATACATTCAATCACTGATTCGTGATTTTTGTGACAAATCTCTTACGGACAACGAATTAATGCCCGATTTTTGACTGATATCTTCTGTGTGTCATCATTAATCATTGTTCTTGTGTTTGTGTAACTGTTCATCTCCATTGATATATATATACACACGTATATACACACAAAAGTTAACAAATCTGTTCAAAACCGAGATTTCACACAAACACTTCACTGTAAAGCAGATTTAATTAGTGGTTCGAAATTTGCCATCCTTCAACTGTTAATTGCATCCCGTAGTTTGATTTCTCAAAAAGGAACTTTTGTGTTCTTGATAAATTAAAAGGGATTTAACAGTTTGTTCTAAAATTACTTGTTTTAATCCCGTAGTTTGATTTTTCTAAAAAGGGACTATTGTTGTTCTTGTTAAATTAAAAGGGATAAAACTGTTTATTATAAATTAATTGTTTTTCAGAAATTAAAATTGAAATTTCACATCTTTTTCAAGAGAAACTTTTAATTAAAATGGCTCACCAATTTTCACTTGCCAAAAACAATTTTTATAATATTTCTACGGAAATTGGTGATCAACTCCCGCGCTTTAAGTCTTGGATACGATTTCTAAATTTGTATTCCAAAGCTAGCACTGCTTTTACGGCTAAACCTACACTGGTGCATGATGCTTTACAGCAATTATGGACTAGTGCGGTTTCTTTTGGGAGCAAATCAACCCCCTTTGGTTTCAGGTTTACCTTAGCGGGTCAGGAATATGTGGTGACTGAACAAATTGTTAACAAGGTTCTTGGATTCCCTGTTAAAGATGCTTATGATCCAGAACCTACAGCTGCAGATCGCCTCAAATTCTTTGAAGAAATAGGGTGTTATCCTCCGACTGGCCGGATCACTGGAAACATCCAAAAACAATTTCTTCATGTGGAATGGAATTACTTTTTCGAGGCCATCACAAGATGTTTTCGGGCACGAGAAAGCGATTACCATCAAATTTCCATTCCCATGCAAAACCTCGGAATTGCCCTAGCAAGAGAGCTGGATATCAATTATGGACGAATAGTTCTCTCTGAGATAGTGGCTGTGATGGGATCTCCTGCAAGCAGAGACCTCAACACCACAGATGTTGTTTGCTGGTTTCCTCGGTTCCTACAGATGCTGATAAATGGTTTAGTACCGAAGGATGCTCTTGCAGTTAGACGGAGCTTTGCCAGTGGTTCATCATCTGCACCGCTAGGGATGGGCACTAAGTCACTTTCAACAGTTGAAAATCAGGATAAACATCATGGAAAACCGATGTCTATTCCTGATACCTTACAACAGTGGCTTCTATATGATGAGGGAGTTACCACCTTGATGGACTTCTCACAAGCTTCATCACATGCTCAGAATCGGTCTGCTCATGCTGCGGCATTTGAAGCGATTCCTGATGAACAAAGCGGAGACGAACAAGGTAATGAATCAGGTAATCTCTCTCGACACTCTACTCATTCCTATGTTTCTGATTCCCAGACCCAAGAGACTGCTAGCCCGCAGGATCTATCCCAGGGTGAGAGCTATATTTCTAATTCTATATCATCCCAGTCACCGGAATCCAAACAGCCAGCACATATAGATGTAGGAAATGATGAGGAGAGTGACCCTGAAGAGCAGCCTCTTATTCGCAAGAAAGCCAAAATTTCCCATGCTGCTACTTCTAAATCTCAGTCAAACCCTAGAGTGTCACACGCAACCACTCCACCTCACGAGAGTGGTTCACCCCTTGAACAATCTGCACATAGGGATTTTGATTTTGATGATAATTTTGTACCTCTTAAAGATACTGTTGCTTCAAGAGGACATGAAGCTTTAAAAACTTCAGCCGTACCTTCACCGGTACGTACTGATGCTACAAAGAGGATCGGTTCTGATGTCGTACAAGAACACTTTGTAGCCTCTCAGCCTGAGATTCCAACTCAGGAACAAACAGTATTTGATCCCATAACTGCAAATTATATTTCTTATCAAGTTTCTGCAGGTACTCCATCATATTTTGGATCAATTATTGAAGACATACACGAGCGTGAGACAGGGAGTGTGTGTGAGAGGTTAGGGAGAGCGGGACCTTCATTTTAAGGCCCGAAACCGAGCGCCAAATACCAACAGAACGAGAATTAGAGCGAGGTCACCTAAACCAAACACCGTCCCTTAGTTCTGAAAATCTTGAATCTCGTATGTCTTCTATGGAAAATCAAATGAAGGAGTTTGGGCAGTCAATGGGGCAGTTAGGGATGAATGTTGGAGATAATCAAAGGGCACTTGACGACTACGCAGCACGAATGGCACTTCAAGCTTCAGCTTTTACTGAATTGAAAAATCAAGTAAATGACATGGGCCATGCTGCTGGTGTCTTGGGAAACACCCTGGATGACAGGATGGGAGCAATGGAGTTTACAATGGATAATCTGGCTGTGGAAATAAGCAGAGTTATGTACGCAATCAGAAGTTTTGTGCCCCCGGAATGTTTCGCGCCGCAACAACCTCCCCCCGATGCTGGTACAGGTGGTGCTAGTGGAGCAGGACCCTATGGTTCTGGGTTTGAAGATTTTGATACAGCTGGTGGATCTGGAGACCAGGGTGGAGTTCAGGATAACTCACCTAAGGGGGAGAATATAAAGGAGACGAGACAGCAGGGAGTTCAAATCGAAGAAATTCAAGAACATGCTGATCTTGTAAAAGATATGGAAGTTGAGCCGTCCATTGATGAAGAGGCTCTAAGAAGGAAAAAGGGTAAGGCAATAGCGATTGAGCCAGATGAGCCATTCGTTGATCTGAGTCATCAAGAAAAAGTACAGGAGGTACTCGACTCAGATTCCGATATGGAAGACGCACCGTTGAAACATGCTATAAAGAGATCATTGAAGGATCAGGGTGGAGGTGCTGGAATGTCTTTCGGATTGCCTGAAGAAATTGCTGTCGATAAGGAAACCCTTGAAGCTCAACAGTTAGCCTTGGATCAAGCTGAGTTCTTTAAAATGAAGCAAATGCAAGGTCGTGCTGCGTTTCAGGAAAAGAAAGCGGAGCTACAAGGAAAGCAGTACGACTATGAGCTTGCAAGGCTAGCTGATCCTCAAATCGATCTGGACAATAGAAGGATAGGGAAGAAGTGGGATGACGCAAGAAAGATTTTGATGGGACCATGTACAAAAGGAGAGCATAACAAGGAAGCAGATGATCTGTTCTACCGACTAAATTTGCAGAATCCAATGGCTGCTGACTACATAAATGCTTTAAAGAGATTAATCTCTAAAGTCAGGGTTGGATACAATTCAGCGCAAAAGGAGTGGCAGGTTATTTTGTCTTTCACAGAAGGAGTCCCGATGTCTTTCATGTACGTGGATGATCAATTCATGACGAGAAGATCTGCATCAGAGTTGTTCTTGCTAGCAACAAAAATTCAATACTCTCATTCTGAGAATCTAAGCATTCTGTATAGGGATCAGTTAATGCGGCTAGCAGAGGACAAAGGTCCAGAATTCTCAGCATACCCAAATGTTGTCCGGATGGTGGTTGACAGTAAAATGAAGAGGGTGAGCCTGGAGGAAAAGGAATTAATGGAACTTTCAGTGGAATCTCTTAAGGCCGTCTGTAGGCAGATGATGGGTAAGGGATTCGCTTCTGTGCTTAAAGATAATGCAGTGAAGACCATTGAAAGTGTCATACTACAGAAGAGCAATGAGGTGTGGAAGTGTGATGTCATTGCTCCGAACCCTCTTGATAATGTGAAGATTGAACCAGAGCTGATAGAGAGGAATTGGAATATTCTTCAAGCAAGGAAGAATGTTGATGAAGCTCTGAATCTTCCTACTGGAGAACTGGAACAAGGAGAGATAAGGGAGGCAGTTGGTGTTCCAGGAAGAGACAGCGTATACTGGATACATTCTTTTACTGATAATGCAGCTGATGCCTTAGTATTCATAGATGCAGACCAGAAGCAAACACTCTTGCATATGAGTAGAGACTGGCTGAAGCAGACTCAAGATGCTGCATTTCTAGAGAAAGTGTTATATGTGTTCAAATGGGAAGATGTGGAAGTTAAGTATGTGACAGAAAAGCAGAGACTCGTGGGTTACCTATCTGATGTAGTAGTGGAAATGAAGCGATTGGAGCGAGATGCGGCTAGTGTCCACAATACTAACCGTGTCATAGGCTATCCCAAAATGATCTACTGTCAGTTTAAATCTGATAAAACTCATAGGAAACCTCGGCTTATCATGAAGAAATTTGAGGAAATTCCAGAGATCAGAACTACTCAGGAGGTGGACAAACTCAGAAGGCTTTTCAAACATCCTTACCCAGAACCCAGGAACCCTCTAGAGATGGAAGCAGTAAGTTTGTTGAATACTAGGTGGACGCAACTTCGTGATCCAGTATATAAGAAACAAAAGCAGCAGGAGGAGAAGCGCAGAAGGCAGAAAGAAGAAAAAGATCAAGCTGCTGAAGCTAGAAAGAGGAAACGGAATTAGGGTTAAAGGTCAGAGTGGTGTGAACTTGAAGTTGGAAAACCTTCATGTCTTTCGGTTGCTTTAACTCACTTGAGGAAAATTCATCTTAGAATGAATCCAATAAGGTGATATAAGTTTGACTAAAAGATATGAAATAATCCAGGTGATAGGAATCATTCAAATGATCTTTAGTTCGAGGTTCGAATTCTGTTTCTGGTTTAAGTTCTTTGTATTGTTTTCATGTACTTGTAATTGTATATTTTTCAAGACTGTAATGTTAATTATCTTTTCTCGTCTCATTGTTTAGTTGAGTTATCCTTCATTAATTTGAATGTCATTGTTAGACAATCAAATTGGGGGAGATTGAAAGGCAGAGTGTATTAACTTGTAACACTATAACTAATGTAACTCAATTAAACGAAAAGATACTTAACCAGAAGACAATCAAGAACAAGAAGTCACAAGGAATCAACACTAAATGAAGACAAGGTAATTGATACAATTGAACATGTTAACTATGATCAAGCCAAGAAGAAATCATTGAGAGAAGTTCAAGTCAAAGTTGTTCAGGCCTCAGTGATTTGAGAATTCGAGATTCAAGATCATAACTATCAGTATCAACAAGACCAATTGATTTCAAGTGAACAAGAAGGAAAGCAAATATTGGAAAGCCAAGTTACTAAGTGAATATGGTAATTTATTCAAGAAGCAGAAACACTATCAAGACTAGTCACTTATGAACCAGACCAGTGCATCAAGTGTCAGGACATTGATAGCAAGATTATGTCAGTAATAAAGATCCATGTTCAAGAGCTTGTAGAAGAACAAAGAAGATATGAAGATATCACAAGCTCAAGATGTGCATTGAAGTTTCAAGTTGAAGACCAGAATATTTTCTAAGTAAGAAATGTTCTAGATGGCTAAGTCGAAATTCCCAAGTAGAAGTTCTACTTAGAATTTCGAGATGGCTAAGTAGAAATTCTCAAGTAGAAGTTCTACTTAGAGTGCAGCTTCAACATGACACATGGCATCTTCTGATTGGCAGATTTCCAAGCTTTCAAGATAAGACAAGATTTATGTGGACATCATTGGGCCACGTACATCTTAGTCTTTGAAGACTACAGGTCATAGATTACATGTAGTATAAATAGAAGCACTTGTGTAATGTTTTAGTTAGTGAGCATATTGAGAAAAACATAAGAAAAAGAGAGAGAGTATTCACAGAGCTTAGAATCATTCACTTCTCTCTCAACTTCTGTTATACTTTGTAATGAATGTTGTAGCAACCTTTTCAAGTTATATATAAAAGAAATATATTCCTTGAATCTGTGTGTTCATTTATTGCATCGTATTTATTGCTACTCATAATCGAAAAGTTGTATTCACCCCCCCTCTACAACACATTTGGACCTAACAATACTCCCTCTGTCCCATCCATTTCTTTACAATTTCCTTTTTGGGCCGTCCCACCATTTCTTTACATTACCCAAAATAGTAAGTTTTAACACTATTACACCCACTACTTCACTTATTTTAACAATACTTTACACTATTTCACCCACTACTTAACATATTTTAACAATAAAATCACTATTACACCCACTACTTCACTTATTTTAACAATAAAATCACTATTACACCCACTACCTCATTTATTTTAACAATATTACACCCACTTTACACCCACTATCCTTGACCTCCGTGCCCAGCCGCCATGTAAAGAACTGGCTGGGACGGAGGGAGTAATATAATATAAATGTATTGAATTTTTTTAAAAATATTGTAATGCCGCCGCGAAGCGCGGCTTTATCGACTAGTTAACTTATGAAGATGAAATGATTCCGTCTATTATGCCACAACTTATGGATTCTTCGAGTGGTGACCGGTTAACTACCACTGTTACAGAGTCACTTCAGGTGCCCTGCTTCTCCAATGTTATTGACATCCAATCATCACAGAAAGATATGTTCAATTATTTCAACAACAATCCAGGTTACCCCATGTCTTCAAATACATCTGATTTTTTTCAGAGGTTTTCGCAGCCAACTATGTTTTCCGGAGTCCAATCTGCTCAGATTCCAGTGAATTTTCAGTATCCAGGTACGGTCGCCATGCAAGATCAGTCGATTTTAAGGGGTTTGTTCGAGAATTATGGTTCAAGTATGAGGCAAATCCTTAAAACAGAGAACGACATGGCGAGTGTCTCTCAGGAAACAGGTCTAAGCACTGAAGTGAACACTGAGAACTCCTCAGTTGTGTCGAATCTTGATATGGGAAGGAGGACATTTGATGATCAACAAGCACCAACAACTTCAGTTGGAGCACTGGAATATGATTGCCTTTGGAGTTACTGAATAGTATTACTCGAGCCAGAGGAAGATAATAAGCATTGTCACATGAGACAGAGCTAAATAAGTATCAACTGCAACAACTATTCTTACTTTATTGCTAGATTTTTACTATGTGATTGTTAAATGTATAGATTTATCCACTCTATGACCCTAAGAATACATCTATTGTAATGATGAAATTTGCTTGTAATATAAATTCTATAATTATCCATTTTATTAGTCTCTCTTCTCTACATAAATTAAAAGAAGTTGTTGATCAAGTCTACGTGAAGATAGAAGTACTCGGAAACAATATCATATGGTTTTCCTTGAGTCGGGTATTCTCAAGTTGGTTTGTGACATGAGAATTGCAGTTGGTGGCCAACTGATCTTCTCTGTTAGTTATAAATTATAAGTACCAATTGCTCTTAGGATTTAGTAAAATAACTTAAAATCTCAATTCTCTTGTCTGTCTCTTCTCTCTTGTGGACTCCTAGTCTCTCTATCAATATGCTGTAGACCATCTTCCTAACCTGTGACGCATTCTTGATTTGAAGTTAGCTTATAAAATTTGTATATACTAGCTTTAAACCGTGCGATGCACGGGTTGATTTTATAATTTTTTGTTAGACTTTATTTTGAATGTTATTGCAAATATTTTATTTTATATTTTAAATTTTTTCCCACATATTTTAATAATAAAGCATTGTGTTATAATTTGTTATTAATTTTCTAATGGATACATGTGTTTTTTTAATAATTATTATTAAATTTGTTGATGAGTATTTTGTTAATATTATTATTATTGTTTTATATTTTTGTGTTTGAAAGTGATTTTTAAAAGGTAAATTTTAAAAAAAATGGGTGGTATTACGTGATTTTGCGGTGTGTTTTGATTGTTAGTTATTTTTGTTTTATAGTATTTTTGTTTTTGTATAAAATCATATTTAGATTGTATATTAAATTATTATTTTGGGTTTAAAGTTTTATTTATTTATTTTTTGGTGTTTAATAATAATATATTTTGATTCTCTTTATATATATATATATATATATATATATATATATATATATTTTAAATATATGCAAACTTATCTTGTTAAAAAAA
The DNA here is from genome assembly GCA_037693485.1 of Kitagawia praeruptora. NCBI lineage: Eukaryota > Viridiplantae > Streptophyta > Magnoliopsida > Apiales > Apiaceae > Kitagawia > Kitagawia praeruptora. The sequence goes on from CM075350.1 coordinate 126,457,705, forward strand.
ATTATGTGAACTTTTAATAATAATTATTGAATTTGTATTTTAAACATTTCAGTTTTTATCTTTTTGATTTTTACACGCGTGGTAGAATTTTTAAGGTATTTTTGAAAATATGTGTGGTATTAAATTTTTTATTTGTTTGAATACTGTTTTTATGTTTATGTTTATTTTATATTTTTTCATGTGTGGTGTTTATTATGTGTTTTTGTTTAGAGTAAGCTTAGAATGTTTTTGTTGTTTTATATTTAGATACTATATAATTTTATTTTTTTTTGTTGTTTTTTTAAATTTTAGAAACATGTTTGTCGTAAATGATTTTCTTGTAAATTACATTTATTTGAACATTTAGCCTAGAATGTGTTTTAATATTTCATTTTTTTGGGGTTTTTTTTCTATTTCATTTTTTTTACTTTGTTTATTATTTTTGTTACTTTGTTTGTTCACTTTGTTTATTTTTTTTAAAGTGATATGTTATTTGTTAATAGTGTTGTAGGATTTTGCTAGGGTTTGGCTGTTACAACTATCTTCCTGTACATTTTTTAAGATGTATTTTTCTTTTTATATCTCTTGAATTTACTATAATAGCCATGACGACCAAATCATACTATTAAAACCTCCTTACGCTAATTATATATAGGATATAATATGATATAATAATAATTGTAGGGTGATGAAATTATGGACCCTGTTCTAGTTAATTAATCAGAAATGTCATGATTACACCAATTTGATACTCTCTCCTTTCCTTCACCAATTTATTGTCTTCTCTCTCGTATCAATCAGTACAGTCTATTAAAAGGAATATTTTGGAGAGCCAAAAAAAGTTAAATAACATAATATAATTAATGGTAATTAGTCGATTACCTTTTTCACATTTACTTTTAATTGAAGATATTTTCTTTATAAACACAAAATACATTAATTGTATCATAACTTCCGATCATTAATATTTCCTTTCGAATTAAAACACGTTACCCTTTCTTGACAAAAACAAAAAAAACACGTTACCTTTTAATTTAAAACAAATCTTACAATCATTAATATATAACCGAAAATATCACACCATAATTTTCAAGAAAAATATAGCACCTGAAATAAATAATAACATAATATAATTAACGGTAATTAGTCGATTGCCTTTTTCACACCTGAAATAAATGGTAACATAATATAATTAATGGTAATTAGTCGATCGCCTTTTTCACATTTATTTTAGTTGAAGATATTACCTTTTATAAACACCTAAAAAGATCAATCGTTTCATATCTTTCGATCATTAATATTTTCTTTCTAATTAAAACACGTTACCTTTCGAATTAAAACACGTACATCTTTAATTTAAAACAAATCTTACAATCATTACTATACCCGAAAAAATCACACCATAATTTTCAAGAAAAATATAATACCTAAAATAAATAATAACATAATATAATTAATGGTAATTAGTCGATTGCTTTTTCACATTTACTTTTAGTTGAAGATATTACCTTTTATAAATACCTAAAAAGATCAATCGTATCATATCTTTCAATCATTAATATTTCCTTTCTAATTAAAACACGTTACATTCGAATTAAAACACGTTGCCTTTTTAATTTAGAACAAATTTTACAATCATTAATATATACCCAAAAATATCACACCATTTTTTTCAATTATTATTAAAACATATAAAAAAATCGTATACGTTGTTTATAATAAGAAACCATTATTATAATTCGTAAACATGAGTATATTAAATTATATCAAATTAAAAATTAAAAAATTATCAAAGTCGAAATATTAAAAGTTTTGGTACCATTTTTTTGGTACTTTGTGCATTTACTTATTTACCCGTCATTATAAGAAAAATAAATACACCTAAAATAAATAATAACATAATATAATTAATGGTAATTAGTCGATTGCCTTTTTCACATTTACTTTTAGTTGAAAATATTAACTTTATTAACACCTAAAAACATCAATCGTGTCAAATCTTCTGATCATTAATATTTTCCTTTGAATTAAAACACGTTACCTTTTTAATTTAAAACAAATCTTGCAATTATTAATATATACTCGAAAATATCACACCATAATTTTCAAGAAAAATATAACACATAAAACAAATAAAAACATAATATAATAATGGTAATTAGTCGACTACCTTTTTCAGGACCGGCCCTAGAGATTTGGTTCCGTAGGCGAAGTTACAAAATGGTTCGCCTTATATTTTGGTACATGTTTTTTGGTACCTATTTTTTGGTACTTTGTGAATTTACTTATTTACCCTTCATTATAAAGAAAAATAAATAAACCTAAAATAAATAATAACATAATATAATTAATGACAATTAGTCGATTGCCTTTTTCAATTTACTTTTAGTTGAAGATATTATCTTTTATAAACACCTAAAAATATATACTCTAAAATATCACACCATAATTTTTTATTTAAAAATTTATATCACTATTATCTATATGTAGCTTACAAATTCAGAAAGATGATAGGTAGATAGTATGGACAGAGTTTCATCTGGTGAGGACGCCACTTTCTGGTGATTTCATTTTAATCATACTCCTGATGGAAAGCATGAATTTGGGGATAATAATTATCATGCATAGAAATAAAACCACCAAGACAGTTGTTTTTCGATACCGATATGTTCTTAGTTAGGAGCTGCTTCACATATAAAGACTACTCGCTCTTTCTAAAACCACCAAGACAGTTGTTTTTCGATACCGATATGTTCTTAGTTAGGAGCTGCTTCACATACAAAGACTACTCGTTCTATGTAACATAACTTACTTAACAAATTTTCAGATAAAATTTACACTTTAGAATATAGATTTAACTTTTTTTTAATAGACCTCAGCAGTCTGCACTCTTTATATCGAGATAGTGGTCTCTGTAAAGCTGTTGTGAAAGTTTTCCACAATACAAATAGATCAATTAAAGCATGTTTTTCTAGGAGCTAATGTAGCAAGCATTGGCTTAATTTCTGATGTTATGCCTACCTTTCCATTTTTGTTTTTCCTAGGCATTCTCTGTTTGTTGACAGATTTTATCTCTTTAAGCTTATGCTTGAGTTGTTTATCTGTCATTAAACCAATGTTAACCTCTTTAACAAAAGTCTTAGCATATGATTCTTTAACAGCCTTTTTCCCAGCTTCAGTCTTAGGTCCACCTGTTCCCATAACATTACCTTCAGATGAACGATGTGGTCTTACTTTTACCAAATTTTCAAATCTAAGTTCATCTCCCTCAGAGTAACCTAGACCTACTGTATCTGACTGAAACACTTCTTGAGTGTCTTTACCAGAGTGTGTCCAAGTTTTAATAATGTGTTTAGTATCCTCCAATTCAGATTCTAGTTGCTTATACTTACCTAGCAACTCCTGTTCAATAAACACAGCATCATCTCTTTCTTTCTGAACTTTATTCATGTTTTCAAGCTGTTCCTCAATAAGTTTATTTCTATCTTTGAGTTGAGAGCACTCATTCTTTATCCTCTCATTTTCTAAAGTCTGATCCCTATAACTGATATGTAATGCTTTCAGTTAAATTCTCAATTCAGTTATATTATCAGTATTATAAGCATAGGTAGTTGGGGGTACCTTTAGATCATCATCTTCATTCTGAGTAGTAGCCATGAGAGCATAGTTGACTTCCTCATCAGAATCTGAAGTGTCTGCCCAATCTCTGCCTTTTGTGTAGAGTGTCTTTTCAGTTTTACCCTTCTTGCACTCAGGAGCATAGTGACCCATCTCCTTACACTTGTAGCATTGAATCTCAGACTTGTCTTTCTTTCCTGATTTGGTATCCCTTCTATCAGAATTTCTGAAACTCTTCCTGTCAGAGTTTAAATCTTTCTTAGAAAATCTGTTTCCCTTCTTAAAGTTCCTGAAACCCATATTCTTAAAAGTTTTTACCATCAAGACAGCCATTTGCTTCAACTCTTCTTCATCATCCTCAGAATCAGATAATGCATCAGTGTTTGAGTCATCATTAGAGTTTGATGACTCACTTTCAGACTTTATTACTAAAGCTTTTCCCTTAGCTTTTTTCCTTGATGCTTCCTTCTTTAATGGTTTCTCCTCAACCTTAAGAGCAACAGATTTTGACTTTCTACTTGATCTTTTGTTTCTCTGCTCCAATTCCAATTCATAGGTTTTGAGCAGTCCATATATTTCATCAATCTCTGTTTCAGCAAGTTCATAGTTATCTCTTATAGTGGTTGTTTTCACATCCCACTTTTCAGGTAGAGAAAGAAGAAACTTGAGATTTGAGTCTTCTAAATCATACTCTTTGTTAACCAATGACAAATCATTGAGCAATTTACAGAATCAGTCAAATGTTTCTGTCATGGTTTCTTCAGACTTTGCCTCAAAATGCTCATACTCCTGAGTGAGTATGTTTCTTCTATTTTTCTTGATTGCAGGAGTTCCTTGACACCTAACCTCAAGTGCATCCCATATTTCCTTTGCAGTTGTGCAATTAATCACTTTATTAGACATAACATTGTCTAAAGCACTATGAAGTAAATGCCTTACTTTTGCATCCTTTGCAATAGATGAAAGATCCTCAGCAGTTAGATCTTTCTTTTCTTTTGGAATCACCTTTGATTCTTCACCAGCAGCATCAGCAGATAACTTTGTAGGTTTGTGAGGACCTTCATAAATTCTATCAAGATATTCTGGATCTGTAGCCTCCAGAAACATGGTCATCTTCACCTTCCAAATTGCATACTCTGATGGCCTAAGTATAGGAACCCTAATCGTTTCATACCTACTAACAGTAGTAGGGGCTTTCTCAGAACTAGATGGAGGAGGTATCTCTGCCATTGATTACTATTGTGTTTGGATCTTAAACTGTAATAAAGTAATAGATTGGCTCTGATACCACTTGTTAGGTCGAATACACAATATGTAATCAAGTATTGTATGAGTAATTAACAAGAACACAAGTTTTAACACTTAAAAACTGTTTGGAATTAACAATTCCTCTCTCAGTGATGTAAAATATCACAGAGAGCTGCTTAGGTTACAATCAATGAATTTCTCTATGTTCGATACCCTTCTAGGGTTAACCTAACTGTATTTATAAAACATACAGCTTCGTACAATCAGTAATTGATTCTCCTATAATTAAGCTATACAATTGATATCAATCACGATTGCTACACGTCTTCTAAGTCAACTCAATCTCTTTGATAGCTATCCAATCTTCAAAGATATTGCTTCCATATTTATCTTGTATCAATCTTCAAACACTGTTGACTCTCAGACGGTTCCGCTACAGAGTTTAACAACCTCTGTTGCGCTTCCAGTCAGTGTTTAACTAAACTCTGACTGCTTCCAGCTAAACTCTGTTTTGTTACTTTAGCTTCCAAACACTGTTCTCATCAATCATTTCTAACATTTTATTAGTATTAAAATTAATTACCCACTACCCACGTCCGAAATTTAAATTTGTCAAACTATCTTTTAAAAAAAAATTAAAAAAATTTGACAAAACTCTTAAAATAAGACAAAATATAGTGCATTTTTTTTGCTAAATATAAAACCAAACCAAACATACCCAGTATATCCCGTTTAGAACGGGGTGTGGGGAGGGTAAATTGTACGCAGACCCTGCCCCTACCCTGAAAGTAGGGAGACTGTTTCCGTGCAGACCCCCGGCTTAGTGCATACAAATGAGTAATGTTTGGGACAATACCTTAACCCGTGGCATTATACACACGAGACTTACCTCGAGTTCGCATGAACAAAAATGAAAATATACTCATGGTGGAAGTCTTCTCGTCACCCGTATACACACAACACAACAACAAGCACACACACACACGATATTAATAAACACCACACAACAAACGTGTACACACCCACTTCGCCACACACATGTCCGCCTCCCTTCTTGCTCTTCCCGTCGCCACCAGACTGCCACGACTACTCCACCACCGCCGACGATCCCGCACACACATCGATACCCACGCACACCGAAATACACACACGAAATACACACACGTATCATATAGCGCTGCACAACACACATACACACCCTCCCTTCTTCGTCTTCCTTCAACTGAACCCCAACACCATTCACCCAAATTCCGCAAGTAATACACTCCCCCCGATCTCACGTACCTATAACTACCACCGATATCATTGGCTTCCTCTAAATTACGCTTTAATTGCCATCTATTGTAAGAATTCAAATTCGTTTTCATCCCTCCCAGAACCCTAACTCTCTCCTTCTATGTTCCGTGTCTTGTCCGTTTTTCTAATTCCTTGGCGTGAATTGAAGAGAAGAGTCCATCTTCTTGGCCGCATTGATACCGCTGACCGCAATCAGACAATCTCGCCTTCTTCCATGTCATAATCTGGTTGCCAATTCCCATTAGATACTATTTTTTTGCTAAATATATCTTTCTATATATAATAGGAGAACAGGTACTTGTCAAACCTAGAGCAAATAAATTAGCTCCCGAACCTAACTCAATTATAATATTTAAAAAATATTGTTATTCCAAGGAGTTGAACCCATGAGCTCTCAAATGAAACTAAACTCAACAACCAATTTGGCTAGATAGACAATTGTACTTATAATGGAATTCATTAACCACATACATAAATATTTTTTGGGTTATATCATGTTTAATATATATTAAACTATTCGTTTAAGATAAAATTACTTATATTATAACTTGTGCGCATTATTTTTTTATAATAATTTTATAGATCTACCCATCTAAATAAATTTTACAGAAAATTTTCTTATATTTTTGAAATGAAGAAAATAATTATTATTTTGAGATAAATTGTTTTGTTCATAATCTCATATATGATATGCATAGATAATAAAATTATTCTTTGAGATCAAATATTTTGTTAACAATATCACATACGAAGTGCTCGTGGTTAATTTTGTTGTGAAATTTAAAAAATGCACTAAATTATAATTGGTTGGTCAAATTAGAATCAATTACACTATAGTCATACTAACAATATGAATTTTAAGAAAATTTATAAAAGAAATATACAATTGCGATTTGGATTACATATCGATTATTGGTTAATAATTACATATAATATATAGTTTATTTAGAAGAAGCTATGTTAAATACTATACAAAATATAGCAAATTAAATAGCGATATAAGAAAGATATGAAGCTTTGAAAGGAAATTTGAAACACACACACACACACACACACACACACACACACACATATATATATATATATATAAGATTTGTACTCCATGTCGGTTATCAGTTATCGATTAAATAACTAAATAAAATATATCGTTGAGTTATGAGACGATACTATAATTAAGATTACGTATACAGACATACAGTGCTATATAACAGTGTATCTTCTTCTATATATAATAGGAGAACAAAGGAGTATCTCAGACTTTAACTTCAATAAGTAAGATCTTATATTGTTACAATAAAAAAAGGTCTTGTAATCTTTAAAATGTCTAAAATTTCAAACTTGAAAGCATTCAATAATTTGTTGCATGGTCATTTCCCTTTAAATGCTTGCAAAGACATATGCTTGCCTATTGGTGGTCGATGAAAAGGTTGCTTTGGCATCAGAAGCCACAACGGTATCCTCCCACACTTTTGGTGATCGTGCATTCCTCACATACGTGCTCTAAATTTATTTCATATATTTCTAATGTATAAAAATCTCACCAAATCGTTCAAATAATACACATCTTCGCGATGTTTAACAATGCCAGAAATGGCCCGTGTTGCGATTCACTCTCCTTGTAATATCTGCAATACACAATTCGAAGCTACCTTCTTATATCTTTCATTAATCAATTATTTATGATTTCACTATATTAAAAACTCTAAATCGATAATTTGTGTGTATACACATGCTTTAGGTTGCAAAGATTATTTATTGAGGGTGATGACTATTTGGTGGTTGATAAGTAATTGTTGTTCTTGGGTTGTGTCGGGCCAGACACAAATTCAGCGAGTCATGTTCGATTGGGGGGGGGGCAAAATTTAGTATTTTTTACCACTATGCTAAATATCAGTTTTGAAAATATTTTATTTTGGATTACATATACATTATAAATAGATAATCTTTTAGATATATTTTATGTACTAAGCATTAATATGTTCTAGCACCATTTATTTAATTATAAAGTAACATAAAAACATTGTAAGTGAGAATTCTTACCACTATGCTATATATGAGTTTTGAATATATTCAAAACTCATTATTATTATTATATCGTGAGACAACCCTCATATTTTATATTAATGATAAAAATTTGTTCATAAAGAGAATTGAACCATTGTCCTCTAACTTAGAAAAAAAATTACTTACCACTACACTACACATTAGATTTAGATATATTGTAAAACTCATTATTAATACAGCGAGAGACAATCTATTATATTATTAATAGCACAACAAGGGTTTTAACAAGACAATTTAATCCACGTCAGCTGTCACCTAGATGCCACCTCAACTACTATTTGTATTAATAACAAAAAAAATTGATCCTAGTGAGAATTGAACCTGTGACCTCTAAGGTAGAAGTTAGAGATCTTACCACTATGCTAGACATGAGACTTGAATATATTTTAAAACTCATCATTAGTATATCGTGAGACAACCCTCATATATAATATTAATGATAAAAAATTGTTGCTAAAAAGAATTGAACCCTTGACCTCTAACTTAGAAGGGAGATTCCTTACAACTAGGCTACACAACAATTTTGAAAAGATTATAAAACAAATTATTAATATATCGTGAGATAAACCCCATATATTATATTAATGATAAAAAAATTGTTCCTAACAAGAATTGAATCATTGACCTCTAACTTATAATGCAGATTCCTTATCACTATGCCACATCAATTTTGAGTAGACTATAAAACTCATTATTAATATATCATGAGACAATTTAATTATCATGAAATTACTAAATTACCTCTCCTATATTATATTAATGATAAAAAAATTGTTTCTAATGAAAATTAAACCCCTTACCTCTAACTTAGAAGTGAGATTTTTTACCACTATGCTAGATATCATCATGGATAGATAATCTTTTAGATATATTTTGCGTACTAAGCATTAACATGTTCAAGCACCATTTAATTTAAAAGTAACATAAATACATATTAACATGATTTTACTAGCAAGCTTATGCCTTGCACGGGCTATAACTAGTATGTATTCATTCTATTTATTTATATTCACGGCTTTCCACTACCTACAATATTACTCATTGGCTTTCATATGGACATCGGTCAAAACTAACAATCACCGCTAAACAACTTTCTTCCACCCTCTCAACAAGTGGATGGAATCCCAACATTCCCACACGCTATGCAGACCATCAAAGGCGCCTAGTGTACTTTAGCGGTTACAAAAAAACCAACTACTCATTCAAGTAAGGCGGCCATGATTATGATTGAGGATATCATCAAATACAAAAAACATCACCAATCACCCGACAATAATTGGCACCGCCATTAATCCCATCACCGCCATCGTCTATGCTTGCTTCACTGCCGAAACTAAACATCCAAATGTCTTTAAAAAAACAAACGGAACTGTTTGAATAATGTAAAGCATATTCACTAAAACATTTGAGCAAAGCACACCTACCTCGGGTCTCCAGAAAACTCAATGCATAATTAGGTATTTGTCCTAACTGTGATTGGAACCAATAATTATATGACTACAACCCGTGCATTACTTATGTAATAGATTATGTTTGCTTTTTCAACACATGACCACAACACACTATTACCTACTTATGTGTATTTTTCTCTATCCATGATAATGTTATATCTGCTATTACAGACCCTCTCACTCTCACCTCAGTACATTATAAGAAATTGAAAAAGTATATAATGACAATGTGCTAGAACATGCCTACAAAGCTAGTATACTAATAAAACTTAACTTATTAAAAAAAAAAAAGGTGCCTTCAAGAAAAAAAAAACTTATTCAAAAAGAAGGGATGGGTGTCGGATGGGCCAAAAAGGCCTGATTTAAAGGCCCAAAAGAAAGACCCGGAATGGATAGATAAGTCATACATTTGGTAAAGCCCGTATAATACCCTGAACCCCTTCCCCAAGCAGCTTCAGCTCTGCAAAACTCCTCTTTCTCCAATCTCCACCCAATTCTCCTCACTCTCTCTCTCTCTCCACATCGATCTCTCTCTCTCGTCTCTCTCGTAAGTCTCTCCCTTCATATCTCTCCTCTCCATTTTTATGTATCTGTATTTGTAATATCCTTGATTTCGTCCCCAATTTTTTGATAGATCTGTAACTATGACAAATGTTTGATGTATGTATGTATGTATACTTGTAATATTTTTGATTTTGAATAGTGTTTGTGTTATGTGTTTGATAGTGTTTGTAATATCCTTCCGATCTATTTTATTACAATTGTTTGATTTTGATTCATGGATGCTTCTAATTATGCTCTGTGTATTGATACTTGATAGATGATATAACTTTTCATGTTTCTTTTGTTTTTGTCGGATTTCATCGTGTTTTTAACCCCGATAAATTTGTATTTTTTCGGTGTCTCAATTTAATGGATAGCCGATAGTGTGTTAATAACCTCGATAAATTAATAAAATACTCCGAGACTATTAATTTGTAGGGGTTTTACTGTAGTTGTGCGATATAGAATGAAAAGTTGAAAACTTTCCCTTTATATGTTAGAATTATGAAGTGGATAGGGTACTAATTAGAATACAGACGCGTGACGTCTTTTTAAGTTGTGTTGTGCTTGCCGCTATGGTGATTTCTTTTTAGGTTTACTTATATAATCTTTTTGGAAAATGGTCGATTAATAGAGTTACCCCCAGCAATTAGACAAGGAAACTATAAATACGCTTTGTAATGGTTTGTCTATCTTCTGTTCTATCCCCCACCCGAATATCCAGAAGAGAATAGGTGTATTGGAGATGAAGATATTTGCACCGCCTAATTATGTTTCTTTTCCTCCGATATTGCACGTATGTCATGAAACATCGTTCTATCATTTCTACATTTTGAAACACGTCTTGCACAAACTAATCAACTGGATTTTTACTCCAAGCTGCCTTCAACTAATTTGATAGCTCAATCCTGAAATCGTACTTTTACGTTCTCTTTCTTTGGTGTGACTTTATATTACAGTTGTAACTTTTATAAGAATTTGCTTTGTATTGTACTCCCTCCGTCCCGATTTAATTGTCCACTTTAGTTTTTGCACGCATTTTAAGGTGCAAATTAAACATAGTTCCATAATTTTTTTAAAAAATTTTCTTTTTCTGAATAAAAGTTTAGATACTGAATTTTTATTTAGAAAAAGAAAATTTGAAAAAAAATTAATGGAACTATATTTTATTAGCTCCTTAAATGCGTGCAAAAAGCAATGTGGACAATAAAACTGGGACGGAGGGAGTATTAAAATATTTTAAAGGAATCAAAATAATAAAATCGGATATGAATTCTAGGTCTTTTATGAATTAAAATTTATTAAAATATTTTAGGTCAGTTAAATTGTGTACATGTGAGTTTTCTTAGAATAACTGTGAGTTTTAGATTGTAATACAATTTTACTATTTTTTCAGATTTTTTTTTCTAGACATCGTAATGGGAAAGAAAAAATCAGACGAAAGTGGGGTGAATCCAAAGGCTAAAGCAAACAGTAAAGATGCCCCAAAAGAAGCAAAGATCTCTGTATCGGCAATGCTTGCCAGCATGGACCAGAAACCAGATAAAGCTAAAAAAGGACCATCAACCTCAACTGCTAGCAAATCAAAGTCAAAAGCAGCTCCAAAGGTGTCTTCTTATGTTGATGGATTAGATCTACCTCCCTCAGATGAAGAGGATGATGATTATGCTTCTGGACAAGAGATTGAAAAAAGTGATGTCAATAAGCAGACAGTTCGACACCAGCAGACTGACGAAAAACCTCTTCAAATCTCTGCAACTCACAAGGAGTTGAAGAAAAGGGAAAAGAAGGAAATGATCACTGCTCAAGCTGCTGAGCATGCCAAAAAAGTTGCACTTAAGGATGATCGTGATGCTTTTACTGTTGTTATTGGCAGTCGGGCAGCTGTTCTTGAGGGTCAAGATGATGCTGATGCGAATGTTAAAGATATAACTATAGATAATTTCTCTGTTTCAGCTCGAGGGAAAGAACTCTTGAAGAACACATCAGTAAAAATATCTCATGGGCAAAGATACGGGTTGGTTGGACCTAATGGAATGGGTAAATCTACCCTATTAAAGCTTCTTGCATGGAGGAAGATTCCTGTACCGAAAAATATTGATGTGCTATTAGTTGAGCAGGAGGTAGTTGGCGATGACAGAAGTGCAGTTGATGCCGTCGTTTCAGCGAACGAAGAACTCGTCCAGATCCGTGAAGAAGTTGCTACTCTTCTAAAGTCATCTTCTGCTGCTGATGAGGATGAAGATGCTGACGGTACCGGTGACCTTGATGCAGCAGAGAAGCTTACCGAGCTGTATGAAAAATTGCAGGTGATGGGATCAGATGCTGCTGAGGCTCAAGCAGCAAAGATTCTCGCTGGGTTGGGTTTCACCAAAGATATGCAGGGTCGTCCTACTCGGTCATTCAGTGGAGGTTGGAGAATGAGGATTTCACTAGCTAGGGCACTTTTCGTGCAACCAACTTTGTTGTTGTTGGATGAACCCACCAACCATCTTGATTTGAGGGCTGTTCTTTGGTTGGAGGAGTATTTATGTCGTTGGAAGAAAACGCTCGTTGTTGTGTCACATGATCGAGATTTTCTCAATACAGTTTGTAATGAGATCATTCATCTTCATGATTTGAAACTCCACTTGTATCGTGGTAACTTTGATGATTTTGAGAGTGGATATGAGCAGCGACGCAAAGAAGCGAACAAGAAGTTCGAAAATCATGAAAAGCAGGTGAAAGCTGCCAAGAGAAGCGGAAGCCGAGTTGCTCAGGAAAAGGTTAAAAATCAAGCTAAGCTTGCTGCTGCCAAGGAAGCTTCTAAGAATAAATCTAAAGGTAAAGTTGATGAGGATGAACCACTACCAGATGCCCCTAAGAAGTGGAGAGACTACACTGTGGAGTTTCACTTTCCTGAACCAACTGAGTTGACACCACCACTTATGCAGCTAATTGAAGTCAGCTTTAGTTATCCCAACAGGGAGGACTTCAGACTCTCTAATGTTGATGTTGGTATTGATATGGGTACACGTGTTGCTATTGTTGGACCTAATGGGGCGGGGAAATCTACTTTGCTTAATCTTCTTGCTGGAGATCTGGTTCCAAGCGAGGGTGAAATGCGAAGGAGTCAAAAGTTGAGAGTTGGGAGATATTCACAGCACTTTGTTGATCTCCTCACAATGGAAGAAACTCCTGTTCAGTATCTTCTTCGCCTTCATCCAGATCAAGAGGGACTAAGTAAACAAGAGGCTGTACGTGCCAAACTTGGGAAATTTGGACTTCCTAGCCATAATCACCTCAGCCCAATTGCAAAATTATCTGGAGGACAAAAAGCTCGGGTGGTCTTCACATCAATTTCCATGTCAAGGCCACATATACTATTACTGGATGAGCCCACGAATCATTTGGATATGCAGAGTATCGATGCATTGGCTGATGCACTTGATGAATTTACGGGTGGAGTTGTCCTGGTCAGCCATGACTCTAGATTAATATCTCGTGTTTGTGGGGATGAAGAGAAGAGTGAAATATGGGTGGTAGAGAATGGAACTGTGGAGAAATTCCCTGGTACCTTTGATGAGTACAAGGAGGAGCTGCAACAGGAAATTCGAGCAGAGGTTGATGACTGATGCAGCCTGTTATATTATAGTTATGTACGTGTTTTTCATAATTCATTGTTTAACCCTCTTGTTTTGCGGGATTAAAGGTGTAAGAGATTATTTGCTTAGTGTGACAAATTATAAATGTTAAAGTGAACACTGAACTCATTAAGGTTGTTTGTACATTTAAATTTTCTCATCTCCATCAAAATCCCCTCTTTGGGTTTCCTTTGAAAGTTGGTCATGATGGTAATCTGGAAATTAAAATTTATCTGATGATGGTGAGCATTATATGTAATAATTATTGGTGAAAGAGTTAAATGAAAGTCGGTGACAAAGTTAGTAGCAACATATTTGAAATGATTTATACTTTGAAACCGTGCATTCGAGACTATACTTTGAAACCGTGCATTAGAGACCGATTGTAATTTTTACATCAAAATTTACTTTTTAACCTTAAAATATAGCAAAAACTACATCTGCTTTGGCATCACCATTGGTTTTGCTACTTTGCTCCGAGGGAAGCAAAATGTATTGCTTTTCCTCGTACATTTTGAAAGACAGCAGATGCATGACATTCAAACATTCCGGATCAAGTTCCACCCTTCCATCGAAATTCGGGTCTAACCAGAGTTTGAATTTAAATAAACTCGATGTATGCAAGCCAAATTTATATGTGGAGATCCCAAAAATTGTGAATTTGCTGCATTTGTTAATTGTACTTAACCTTATATCCTAAACTGAATTATTTTATCGGAAGTACAGTACATGCCATATGGGATTATATATTCACTTTCTGAGCTGTGCCACTGCATTCATATAATCAATTTCGTGTCTCCGCAAAATTGAATGGCCACCGTAATATGACAAATTGCATCAAATCCCGAACTTAAATATCAAATATTAGTACATTGACCTAAATTCGACTTGGATATTCCACAAGTACACCATATTCCATGATTTTTTTGTCCATTTGGTAGGTACTTTACCTTACTTTCTGAACTAATTATCTCACATTTTGATGTGATACTAGTACGTTACAGAAATGTCCAGGTGAGTGCTCCTACAGAATCTTCATATATTCCAATTTGATCTATAATCTACAAAGATAGTAATTTTTTTTGGTCAATATAGAACAGGTGGAAGGGGATGCTAAACAAATCCACTCTACTCCTGTGAGTCCAGTCCCATTAAAAGCGAAGCAGTTGGTCACCAATGGGAGGGAGCTATTAGATGGTGAGCATTACTGAACCCTAGATATGACTGAAGCGAATAACAGGTCTTACGGAGGTAGGGAAAAGGTTTGCCTAAAAGCAACCACCCCGGGAAAAGGTAAGCGTAAATGTTGTGCTCTTCTGCCAAATAAAAACAAGAAATTCGGTCCCTACTAGGAACATTTAACATTGTGGTATATTATCAAATTCACATCACTGAAATAAAAATGATGAAGATAAAGTAAGGCCATGGAACCATTGGGTACTACTACATGTCAACATTAAGATTTATATATTTTATATACAAGAAGGTCAAATTCATTGGAGCAACCTTCACATCCCAAGTGTTGGACACTTGGACCTTCAGAACATTAATCAAGACTCATCAAAAAAGATAAAAAATTCAAGTAAAATCAATTTAATGAAACCAAAAGAAACAAAAACCATATCTTATGGTATGACCTCTTCCCAAAACATTTAATCAACTCAAGAGTCAAGAGAAATACAAATCCAAAACTAAAAAAATTGAATTGTCTGATCAATACTTACATAATATATTATGTAAAATTGCCTTTTTTTCATATTAGTATTTAAATAATAAAAACTTATAAATTAAATATATAAGTTATTTAAATTTTTTTGCAAGATAATATATGTTTAAAATTGAAGTCCATGTCTTATTTTTTATGAAATAATCGCAATTTCTAAATATGTGATTGCCAATTATTTATTGTATGAAATATGACAGTTAATTATTTAGATTATAATGTTGATCTCTACTATTTCATCAATTTATTATCTACTAATTAGTTTGTCAAATTATGATGTAATTAAATATTTAATATCTTTATTATATAATTTAAGAAGTAAAGTATTATGAAAATAATTATATACACAAACGTCGGTCCGATCCGGATTTTTTCAGGATTTGGACCGGACATGACGGTTTTTTATTTGAAGGACCGGAGACCGGACCGCTTATCTACGATCTGGTCCGGGTCTTGGATTGATAGACCCGATCCAGTCTAATTTACCGGCCTAGATCGAAATGTTGTGTAGCCCTAACTACGGTGCACATAAATTACTTCTAGTAACTTGATTTCTTGTTCAATTTTTACTTTATTAATTTCATAAAATAGTCTCGTTGGAATTCAAAAAAAGTCTCAAAAGCTTGTTTCTAATTTTTCCCCCTGTGCAATGGATAAATTATATTAAGGAAAAAAATAAGAAATAAGAAGCTTATTGAGTGAGTGATAAAATAAATCTTAAGTCATAAGTTTAGAAGCATTTAAACCCATGACAAACGAATATTTACATATAAAGTCAAGTAAAAATGGAAATATCATCGTATAGAAGTAGCTCGTTGCCAGTGACCTTAACACACTATTACCCGACAATCCTGTTATATATAGATGTAACTTCCTGGTTCAATGTATTTGCAAGACCGTCAAGATCCTATAAGACATACATATAGTTAGTTAATTTTCTATCATAATATGTTAGATATCAACATAGATATAACTTTCAAACTCATACTAATGTTTGTTATGTCACTAATAAAGACAAAACAATAAATTTTAATCAACTAAAAAATTATATATATTTTTCAGTAATTTTTAAACTATTCCCAAGAAAAAATTGTGGTTGAACTTAAAGATCGAAAAAATATTACAAATACTATTAACGACACAGGTCAAATGACCATACTTATCATATATTTTCTTACTTTTTCGATTG
The DNA here is from genome assembly GCA_037693485.1 of Kitagawia praeruptora. Lineage (NCBI taxonomy): Eukaryota > Viridiplantae > Streptophyta > Magnoliopsida > Apiales > Apiaceae > Kitagawia > Kitagawia praeruptora. The sequence continues at coordinate 126,474,439 of CM075350.1, forward strand.
CTAATGCGACAACAAAAGTTTGTAGCCATACATTATAAAGTACTTTATAGAGAGCACACATCCCATTAATAACATATCATTGTTTGTGTATGTTGTGGTGACCTGCCAATAAAGCAAAGTGGAATTGATTTTCCAAAAAATTAAAAATAAAATTCACCTTATATTCTCGGATATGCAATGACAATCATTAACTATGACATGAAATTCATTCATATTTAGGATCCACCAACAATTATGTAAATTCATCATATATAAGAAAAGACTAAAAATATTGAACATCTTAAGTTATATAATTTAGCGATTTGAGCTTATAGAGTCCCTATGTTACAGTTGACTACCAAAGTACAGAAATGATTTTGGAGAATATAGATAGGTGGTTTTTATAACTACTCTGACAAAAAAAAAATTATGGCATAAGAGATGCATTCGACACATGAACAAATATATTAATATAAGTATTATTAAGTTGAGAAAAGTTATATGCTTTAATTTGGAACATGCATGTGTGTGTGAATAAGTGTGTAGGTATTTTTGTTGGTAAGAAAATCAAAAATAGATACATAAAGTGATTAACTCTTATAAAAAACAACATCATTCACAAACATTAACTTTTCTCAATCTAATAATTTAAATTTCCAGATACAAACAATTCGTAGATATACAACTACGGTAGTCATACTTAGTTTGAGAAAGGAATAAGGATGCTCACCGGGGTGTAGTACAATCTCAAAAAGTAGATAAACTGATTTTTGCAATAGATTTGTCTGTTAGTCTCACAACATACCATAAACAAAATTTACAATGATATCGTTTCAACTTATTTTAATTTTTCAAGTTTACGCATATATTTCATATACATCAATTTGATTATCTTGTGAAAGATGGAGGTGAAAAAGGTAAGAAGCTGAGAAAAATATAAGACATAAAAAATATAAATTTTATAAATTTTGAAATAGTAAAATAATTAAATATATCTTTGAAATATTGATTTTATTTACACATGCATCACATCAAATTTATATATATATATTTAATTAATTGTACATCTAATTTAATATCATATCTATTGCGAACTTACTAAGTAATTGTCTTTATATTCAGGGATTTCATTAAATTAATGGCAAACCACAAACTAAATTTAAACACGGATATTTAAAATGCTAATAATGAAAAAAATTGGATGGTTCTGATTTTGAAAGATAATTATAAAGCGTTTATTTAACTATTAGTACATTTAAATTAATATTAATTTTATTGTGGACTTACTAATTAATTGACTTTAAATTCTTGGATTTTTTTAATTAATAAACAAATTATATGACAAATAATCAAAATGATAATTATAGAAAAATGAATGGGTTTGATTTTGAATGATAATTATATTAAAAAATGGTTCAAAATAAATGACAATTAATAGTTTTAAGATTGTCCATACCTTTTCTCATTGATTCGTGTTATGAATTCAAGATGCCTTCTAAATGGTTATGACCATTCATTATGTACCTTTAAATATTAAGTTGGTGAAATAGCAACATATACAGTATTGAATTCATTAGAAATTAAGTTGACGAAGGAAATATATTTTTAATTTGTGTGTTGAAGAAAAAAACTATAGAATGCATTTTCATTGAATGTGACTTGTGTGTTTTTCTTAATGATCAACTTACAGGGGTCTAATTCTGCTTCAAAGGAAATCAATAAACTGATCTTACATGGGCATTGACCCCTTCCAGAATGGCCATTTGAGAAAAATTATATCGTACTTTTAAATGCATGGACAATGATACAATATATATTTTAGTGATCATGCAGGTAAGTTATGAATTATAGTTTGGTATATGATTGATTGACTGAAAATTTAGAAGTGAATTATAGTTTGGTAGAAAATTTTTATTTTTTGATTTGTAATTTCTTCACCAACCAATAATAATACTCTTATAACGTATATTTAATAATTTAAATAATTAAAAAATATGTTGTGTTGGTTTATATGCATTTATTAAATAATTTTATTAGAAAAATTATTAATAACTATATTTTTGAGCTTTTAAAAAATCGAGTATTTGAATGTATGGATTTTATCCAAGTTATTTAAAATCTGATTTCAAATCCGATTTTTTAAATATATAAACTTATATTAATATATAAGTTATTAATGACTGAAAGATATGATTTGATCTTTTTAGGTGTTTATAAAAGGTAATATCTTTAACTAAAAGTAAATATGAAAAATACAATCGACTAATTACCTATTATGTTATTATTTATGTAAGATGTTATATTGTTCTTAAAAATTATGATGTGATATTTTTGGGTATATATATTAATGATTGTAAGTTATGTTTTTAAATATAAAAGTAACGTGTTTTGATTCAAAAGGTAACATGTTTTAATCTGAAAGAAAATATTAATAATCGAAATATATGATACGATTAATGTTTTTAGATATTTATAAATGGTAATATCTTCAACTAAAATTAAATGTGAAAAAAAATCGACTAATAATAATTAATTTTATTATGTTAATGTGAAAAAAGTAATCGACTAATTACCATTAATTTCATTATGTTAGTCGACTAATTACCATTAATTATATTATGTTATTATTTATTTTAGGTATTATATTTTTTTATTAATGATCGAAAGATATGATATGATTGATGTTTTTATAAAATGTAATATCTTCAACTAAAAGCAAATGCGAAAAAGGCAATTACCATTAATCATATTATTTTAGATGTATTTATTTGTCTTTATAATGAAGGATAAATAAGTAAATTCACGAATTACCAAAAAACAGGTACCAAAAAACAGGTACCAAAACTTTCAATATTTCGGAATTTATATAATAGTATATAAATTCTTTTTAATATATAATTATATTTTTATATAATCATTATTTTAATAAATTTTTAAATTTCAATTTGATATAATTTAATATACTCATGTTTACAGATTATACTAATATTTCCTTATTATAAACAACGTATACGATTTTTAATATATTTTATTATTAATTGAAATATATGGTGTGATATTTTCGGGTATATATTGTAAGATTTGTTGTAAATTAAAAAGGTAACGTCTTTTAATTGGAAAGGAAATATTAATGATTAAAAGATATGATACGATTGATCTTTTTAGGTGTTTATAAAAGTTAATATCTTCAACTAAAAGTAAATATGAAAAAGGCAATCGACTAATTACCTTTAATTATATTATGTTATTATTTATTTTAGGTGGTATATTTTTCTTGAAAATTATGGTATGATATTTTTGGGTATATAATAATGATTGTAAGATTTATTTTAAATTAAAAAGGTAACGTGTTTTAATTCGAAATGAAATATTAATGATCGAAAGGATATGATACGATTGATGTTTTTAGGTATTTATAAAAGGTAATATTTTCAACTAAAAGTAATTGTGAAAAAGGCAATTGACTAATTACCATTAATTATATGATTTTTATTATTTATTTTAATAGTTAGGATAACCAAATCGACAAACTTTCAATCTTTCGGCATTATTATAGTTGTATAAATACGTATTTTAATTAGAAAAATTAGAAAAGGCAATCGGCTGCTTAACATTAATTTTATTTATTAATTAAGATAACTGTACCTAAACCAAACTGATAAAATTTTCAATATTTCAACGTTATTAATTATATTATTATGTAATAATTATTTTTATTAAATTTTAAATTTTAATTTACTCATATTTACAAATTATACTAATATTTCCTTATTATAAATAACATATACAGTTTTTATATATTTTATTAATAATTGAAAAATGTTTTTTGATATTTTCGGGTATATATTAATAATTAATTTAAAAGATATTGTGTTTTAATTAGAAAGGAAATATTAATGATTGAAAGATATGATACGATTGATCTTTTTAGGTGTTTATAAAAGGTAATACTTCAACTAAAAGTAAATATGTAAAATACAATCGACTAATTACCTATTATGTTATTATTTATGTAAGATGTTATATTGTTCTTAAAAATTATGATGTGATATTTTTGGGTATATATTAATGATTGTAAGATTTGTTTTTAAATATAAAAGTAACATGTTTTGATTCAAAAGGTAACATGTTTTAATCTGAAAGAAAATATTAATAATTGAAATATATGATACGATTAATGTTTTTAGATATTTATAAATGGTAATATCTTCAACTAAAATTAATTGTGAAAAAAAATCGACTAATAATAATTAATTTTATTATGTTAATGTGAAAAAAGTAATCGACTAATTACCATTAATTTCATTATGTTAATCGACTAATTACCATTAATTATATTATGTTATTATTTATTTTAGGTATTACATTTTTTATTAATGATCGAAAGATATGATATGATTGATGTTTTTATAAAATGTAATATCTTCAACTAAAAGCAAATGCGAAAAAGGCAATTACCATTAATCATATTATTTTAGATGTATTTATTTTGCTTTATAATGAAGGGTAAATAAGTAAAGTCCCAAGTAGTGATGTACACCCAAATTTTATGGAGACATGAGGGCAACAAAAAATATTTACTACTAAAATTGCGTTCAAATCTCCGGTTCAAATTACCTCATCGACAACTCACCGACGATCAGATCTCCGGTTCAAAGAAGCGTTCAGCATGTTCGTTAATGACGGCGATGGTTAGATTTCTTTCATTTCTATCGTCTTGTTTGCTCATATATGGGGTTTTTTAATCCTACTTGTTTTTTGTGGATCTAGTGTGATTTTTACATCTTTTTTAGTACTGGATATAGGCTTTTACCTGATGTATATATGTTCATGTACGTATGCGTCTTTTTTGTGAATTCAGTTAAGCTTTGCACTTGTTTTGCTAGAAATTGGATTAGATTGATGTATACACGTCGTTTTTCTGTATTTATATGTCGTTTCAGCGATTTTAGTTTGATTTTTTTGTCGATTACATGATGAATAATTGCTTGCTTAAATGTTTTAGGTCATGTTTATATTTTCTATATATATTTTAGGTTTTTAGGATTATTTTCAGTGATTTTAGATTGATAATATTGCAGATTACATAATGATGATGATTTTTCGCGAGCTTAAGTGTTTCGGTCTTTTATATTGTGTATTCGATCCTCTATATTGTAGGTCTTAGGTTTACATTTAGTGATTGTTGTTGTTTGTATTGTAAAATGCTATTTGAATGTATTGATTGGTGCAAAAAGGCTTGTTTTATGGGCTGCAGATGTAAGGTTGGTAATTATAATGTATATATATCGAATAGCATCATGTTTTAAGAAGGCTAAAATGTTATGTTGTCTCTCTAACTTTGATTGATTTTTGATCTAGAAACTCTCCTGTTATGTTTGTCTTATTTATTAGCATTGGAATATAAGTGTATTTGTTTTAAACTTGATATGGACAAGTTGATTATTGTGATTATGTAAAAAAATGGAAAACCATTACTTTGTAGCTCCTGCTTAAAAGATATTCATTGATATTTTATATAATTGTTTTGTAACGTAAGGTTTTAATTTCTATTCATTTTTAAATATAGTATTTATTTTTTAGTTTCATAAAATTGAATTTCAATTAATTATCATTTAATGCTTTAATGACATAATTTATTTATTTCATTTATTAGTTTTAACGGTTTTTTATAATCTTAAATTAGTAATTAATTTCCCTAATTTAAGTTTTAACATTTTAAATTTAAATTTTCCTGGAATGAATGCTTCAAATTTTTAATACATGCTAATTGATGCTTGCTTAATTTGGTTCCAATTTGATTGACCTTATTTGATGACTAAAATCTTGGACCCTAAGTGGTTCTTCAAGTTTTTTTGTACCAATTTTGGTGGCCATGATTGATGGCGTATATTATGGGCCTTAAAGAGGTTATTAAGTTTGTTGTAACATTTATGAGCGGTCATAATGATGACTTATATTTTGGGTATTTGAAATATTAATCAATTTTGACGTATCTAATCAACGGGATCTCCTTTGATTAGGATACAATTGTTGAATCAACGATGATCTAAAAATAGTTTAGATTAGTATCTAATCAAAGGAACCCCTTTGGTTAGATTTTTTTAGGTTTTTAATACTATTTGGGTTTTTAATTTATTATATCAATATGTTATGATATTTTTGAATGTAGTTATGTTTAGTGACTAATTTAGTCATTTTAATTTTTTCAGGTTCTTTTTAATTACAGGATTAAAGTTGCTATTACCTAAATGTTTGGGGACACTTTGCGAGTTGATCAAGGAGAGGTTAAAGTTCTATAAGTTATTTTATAGAATTTTGGATGGTTGGAAAAAGAAGACTTAAGGAGGAAGGAGGACATCGGTGTATGAACCAGTTTTACAACTAATATTGATGGCAGCAGGGACTCTCTATAGCTACAAGGAGTCACCAATTTTTATTCCAATCTCTGTGTTAACGATGTATTTTTGTAGGGCACTCTTTTCCCCCCTGAGTTTTTGTTCCATAGGGTTTTACTCTTGCGGGGTTTTAACGAGGCCATATTTGGTGGGTTTTCTATTCAGACATTAAAGTTCTATTGTCTAAGTGTCCAGAAGCAACTTGCGTGCTTTTCGGTTAGATGATAAACTTTCTTGAATGAAAGAAACTCTTTCTCCGGCTATACGGATATTGTACCTTGATACAATTCATTAATTAAAAAGTTATTTCTGACAAAAAAAAACAGGTACCAAAACTTTCAATGTTTCGGAATACCTTTTATATACACCTAAAAACATCAATCATATCATATCTTCCAATCATTAATATTTTCTTTCGAATTAAAGCAACTCAGATCACACCCTATTCTTGAAGAGGGTTAAAGATAAAATCAACTGCTTGATAATTTATGTGGATGATATGATTATCACTGGAAATGATGAGAAAGAGATCACTGACCTAAAAGGAAAACTGTTTCAAGAATTTGAGATGAAAGATTTGGGGACTCTAAAGTATTTTCTTGGCATAGAAGTTCTGCGGTCGAAACAAGGAATCTTCATTCACCAGAGAAAGTATATCCTTGATCTTCTGGTAGAAACAGGAATGCTAGACTGTAAACCAGCTGAGACACCGATCGTTGCTAATCATGGTATTCAAATTCTTGAAGGAGCAAAACTGGCTAAAAGAGAACAATATCAGAAGATTGTGGGAAAACTCATGTACTTAGCTCACACAAGACCAGACATAGCTTATGCCGTAGGAATGGTGAGCAGGTTCATGCATCTCCCACAAGTACAACACATGACAGCAGTAATGAGAATTTTGAGGTACTTAAAGGGTACAAGTAGCACGGGAATTTACTTCGCCAAAAATGATCATCTGGATCTAATCGCCAAAAATAACCCTCTTGTTTATTGAAAGGCATATGATGTAGCCTATTTGTATTTCGAGGATACAACTCAACTTAAACAAGATTGTAGTAGTAAATAGTACATAGACTGTCACAAGAAATCTCAGATTGTATTATATCTGTCAGAAAAAAAAGATCAAGGTCAATCTACAGACTTGAGGAATTACTACAAAAGTTCAGCTATGACATAAGAAGCTCTCACACCTGAATGTCAAATCAATAGATTCTTTCCTGGAAATCGAATCAGTAAAGGAGACTGTCTCATCTGGAATTTAAGAAAAATGAAATTATGAGGCATGTCATAAAGGAAAGTCAAAGAAGCATCACACAAAAGTCCTACATCAAAGAAAAATATATTTTAGTGGCGATGACTGATGGCTTCTCTCAACAAACAAGTTGTTGTTCAGACAATCTGAAGACAAGACACAACTGATGGTGATTGTTATTAATCAACAGAAGGTGATTGAAAGTCATAGTGATGTTTAACAACTTCTAGCTCCCAGCTGTCAATGGTAACGGTGATTCAGATCCAAGCAATGTCAAACATGGAGAATCTTCATGTAAACCCAGCAACAGCTTAGGGGGAGCAGCAGAAGGATCAACTAGCCAAATCTACACCACATTGAAAATCAAAGGACACTATGAGAACATGTCTGCCAAGACAAAGAGTGTTGACTCAATTAATTCCTTGTCCTAGTTCTTAGTGTTCCTAATGGTGGAAGTAAAAGTCTAGAAGAGCTTCAAGTACCAATGATTAATTCATTAGTTTTCTTTCAGAAGAAACTAATAAAGCTATAAAGGCTCTGAATGATCCAGATTGATTGATTGCAATGTAAGATGATCTCAATCAGTACAAAAGGCAGATTGAAGGGAAGCTGGTATCTAGACCAAACAACAAGGTTTTATTTGGTACAAGAATAACCAGAAGACTACCTGGATGAAATCAAGGCATTGTTATGAGGGACAAAGCCAAACTGGATGCAAGATTACAAGCTAATAAAATAATATACCTGACAAGAAGCACCAGTGACAAGACGTGAGGATATCAGGCACCTGCTGCACATTCATGATTATAATGGACATCTGGACCTACTAAATCTGGATGCTAGAGGAATGTGAACAAGTGCACTCCTGGTTGTTGAGATAATTGAAGATCTCTACAGAGACAGATCAAATGAGTTGTACAAAAGCTGGAGAACACAAGGAAACAAATTCATCTCCAACAACTATGTGGAACACTCAAGGCTAAGCATCTTGCATAAGGTATCAATTCTTTCGAGAACATGTCTTTAGTTAAGAATAACTTGCAGACACGTTTGCTAAATCACTTGATGAAATTAATTTTTCAAGATTGGTTTGTAAATTTGGGATTTTATTAATGCTTTGTGATTTGTAAATCCCATCTGTTAAGTAATTCTTAAGTAAGCTCACAAGTATTCAATTGTCAATATTGAAAGGACTTGTGAAATTATTTACATCCAGACCTCAAGCTGAAAATTATTTGTTGAATGATTGCCATGTGTATAATTGTAATATATTTCAGTGGTGATTATTTAAGGATAATTTAAATATTTAAATGCTAAAATCTAACTCATAGAGATTTAGTATTTAATTATTTAATTATTTATTTTGGTTAATATGAGTTATAGAACCTAAAACAATTCAATTTAGTATTTGCTCTATATCTCATTTATTAAAATAAATTTGAATCATAACTAATTTGGACCTATCTATCGTGGTCTTCAATTAGTTGTGAGATGTTAATTCTAGTGAACTTATTAATGCACCATTTTCAGAAATTCACTATAATTAATATCATGGTTATAACAATTGGTTGTATTGAAGTTTTGACTTATATCAGTCAATGATATTTAGTTAGAATTCTATTTACAAACTATTTGTGAGATGTATTGATTTGAGTGAAATTACTTAGAATCCCTTAAGTAATCATTGTCTTATCCTTTGAAATTCACTCATTCTACTATACAAGGTGTGAAAATTATCTAAGTAGAACTATGGATATTGTAATATCTAAAGTTACCATAGTTCAGTTACTTCGAATAATTTTTATGCTTATTTGCAAGCTACTAATCACTTTGATAATGAATGTTGCATACAATGGATCAAGGTGTATTGGACTTAGAATATTATTTCTAAGATTGTAGACAAGACAATCTTGGTAATCAAGGTTTATTTTTAGAACCAAGGTTGTCTACCAACAAACAGTTGTTAGGAGTTAACAATTGTTGTTATCGAGGAGTTGCCTTGTAGTTATAAGTTTAAAATGTTAATGATGATAATTATCCAAGTGATAGTGGTGGAAACAATTTTAATATTGGAGATACCCCTGTCACTGGAGAAGAATCATCAAGTCAAGCTGGCAATAACTCGGGGGAAGTAAACAAAGGATCAACTAGTCAAACACAACATCACAATGAAGAACAAGGCGATTCATCAAGATCTAACCTTCTCGGACAGTCTATTTTGAATAGAGCTGATCATTGGTGATCCAGATGTTGGAGTAAGAACTAGAAGGCTTCTCAGAATCAAGGTATAGAATCTAAGGAATCTGAGATAGCACTTGCTGATCCTGAACAACAAGAAGCATGGAAGCTGGTGCCCAGATCTAAGCACCAAGTAAATGGTATGACATTCTTTCTAAATTCTTACTTGTTATCTTTTTAAAAGAATTGTCATAGTCATTCTATTGTTATACTCCATGGTTCTGTATTTTAGAATAATAAATTTTCTCTAATTCCCAAGTTAGAATTTTTAGGAAACTATTTTTGTTGAAAATTTCATTATTTTAAAAGTCACTTTTCAATATTTGTATTATCTTAATAAGTCATATTTTCTCTTTAAATAATTTTCTAGTAGAAAGTTATTTATTAGAAAATATAATGATTTATTAATTTACTATAAATTTTTTTTGTAAATATATATAATATTATATTAAATGGTTTGTAGTGTTTGTCCTTTTGTTATTAATGCTTGATTTCGTAAAAAGGATAACCTATGATATTTTTAGTATATTCTATTTAGCTATTTTAAGTAGTTACATTGTTGTAAATATTTTTGTAAATTATTTTTTTTATTTGTATATATAAAAAAAATCAATTTTTTCTTTTCCTTTTAGTTTTTATTTTATATAATTATTATGTATATTGTTGATGAGTGGATTTCTTAACAACATTTGAGAGGTTTATGGTGAGTTGTAAAGGCTAACGATCAACTAATCTATGGAGAATGGAGGTTTTTGTAGGGGTTGAACTGAGCTCGAGAGCGTTTACAAGAATCTCGCGAGTTCCTTTGAGGCTTGTGTCGTGTGTTCACAAGAATCTCGTAGGTGTATTGCGAGGCTTGTAAAACATGTTCCCAAGGTGCCTACGTACCCTGGCTTATATAGGGATCAAGTTCACGTAGTTCTTTTTAGACTAGGAGTCTGGTTAGGCGGCAATATGCAGGTTCCTAATTCGTGGGGAAGTCCTTTTCTCCAGATTCAGCCACGAATAGGCGACCTAAGTCGAATAGAACTCGAGTTCTAGTCCGACTATGAGTGTGTTTACTAGTTATTGTCTTATTAGAAGTATCCAAGGATCATCTGCGCCCAAGGAATACATTCCAACAAGGAGTTGATGTTCATAACTTGCTCCTAAAGAATAGGAGGCTTAATCATACTATAAATCTGCTGGCATAAATCTGTTTTCGTACAGGAAGCTGTCTCTCAGGAACATGTCGGTAGGAACCTATCTCCCGGGAAGCTGTCTGCGGGAACCTGTCTGCAGGAACCTGTCTCTCAGAAACCAGAACCTGCCCAGATCCATTTCTCATGCTATTTAGCCCCATTTAACTTAAGGGACCTCAATCATAACCCATATTAATCATACGGATTGGATCCTTAAGCCTAATGGGCCTAAATCTAGCCCATGGAGATTTTGGGCACAACAACTACCCCCCGGTTCCTCGAAATCATAGGATGCGAGAGGAACCTAAATAGCCTGATATTTTAAGGTCCAATCACTTCGATGCTCCCATGTTTCTTCAGAGTGAACATGCTGGTCTTTATCTTCTTGCTTGAATCGTGACAAGGGCAAAAAGTGAATCCAATTAGGCGCTGAGTGAATCCTTTGACAAGGGCACAAAGCGAATCTAATTGGGCACTAAGTGAACCTCAAGAATGTCAAGGGAACCAAGTGAATCCAAATAAGGGCATAAAGTGATCCTAATTGGGCGTTATGTGAACCTATGCTGAGGGCAAAAAACGAATCCAATAGGGCACTAGATGAATCCTTAAAAGGGTTATGGTGAATCTTAAGATTGGCAAGAGAACCACGTGAATCCAAATAAGGGCATAAGTGAACCTAGTTGGGCGTTATGTGAACCTATGCTGAGGGCACAAAACGAATCCAATAGGGCACTGAATGAATCCTTAAAAGGGCACGAGATTAACCTTGAAAATCATAACTTGATTGCTCGAGAGGTTGCTTCATCTTCTAAGCTACTGTTTGTCTGACTATCTATTGTCTGTCTATTAGAGGTAATCTAGGATCAGCTGCGTCCTAGGCGTACTCTCCAATAATGAGTCCGTTTCTCTTTAGCTGGCTTCTTGATCTCTCTGTTGTCTATGCTCAAGAACCTGGTGCTCAGGAATGGGAACCTGTTTCTCAGGAACCTCCATCTCGGAATCTGGTTATCAGGAACCTCTCTACAGGAAACTGTACCTGCACAATTCAGATAATTTGTTAGTCTGGGGAGCCTTTCTGTGGTTCCCATGTACTTCTTGTTGTTCTCATTGCTGTTGCTAGGCTGACTCGGGCTCTTTTGCGGGGAGGAACCTGGTTCATTCGTAATCTGCTCAGCTACTAGTTCATCAGGAACGTCTTGATACTCATAATCTTTTGACTGTCTTCTCAGCTAGTGCTCATTTTTCCACGTTTGGTCTTCATATATGGTACTGGATCTGTCTCCTGGCTCAAACAATACTCGTTGATTGGAACCTATGACTTAATAGGTCTAAATCTAGCCCATGGTGATTTTGGGCACAACACTAAGAAAACTGGAAGATGGAAGCTCTTCTCTGTGCAAGCTTACATAGGGGAATTGAGGTACCCCCCGAGCCGTCATGACGCGTGAACCTCCTATAGCTTGTTGAAGCGATTGACTGAAAACTGCTTGTTTCCCCTGTTGACTGGAAGCTTCTGATGATCATCAAGGATGCTGCAAGCTATTTTATCAAGAACCTGTTAGTAGTACGATACCTGTTTCGATCATATACAAGCTTTAAAAAATGAGAGTATTCATCTATGTATCACTTTGATGAGGGCACAAGGCGAATCCACTTGAGCTCTAGGTGAATCCTGGGAAGGGCACTTAGAGAATTCAATTGGGCGCTAAGTAAATCCTTAGTAGGGCATAAGACAAATCCAGTTGAGCTTTAAGTGAATCCTGAGAAGGGCAGTTGAAGAATTCGACTGGGCATCAAATGAATCCTTTTGGCTTTAGGGAGCACAAAGTGAATCCATCTGGGCTCTAGGTGAATCATGGCAAGAGCACGAAGAGAATCCGGTTGGGCACTAAGTGAATTCCTTTGTGGCATCAAGTGAATCCTTATAGGCTCTAAGTGAATCCTGCAGAGGGCACAAAGAGAATCTATAGGGCACATGATGAATCACTTCAAACTCTAGGGGCACCAAGTGAATCCGTATGGGCACAAAGTGAATCCCTTCAAATGCTAGGGGCACCAAGTGAATCCGTATGGGCACAAGGTGAATCCCTTTAAAGGCTTTTCAGGTACAATCAAACTCTAGGTTAGGTTACCCATGATTAGGTTCCCAAAACCGTTAACTAGGTGCCCACATGCTTATGGGACTTTTGAATTGTGCCTACGATTCATAGGGCTTTTCGATGTGAATCTCTCGTGCTTGCAAGTCTTTTCTAGCTATCGAGTGCCTGTAGTTGACAGGGCTTTCAAAGTGAATCTTTCTGGGCTCTATGCAAATCCTTGTAAGGGCATAAGGTGAATCCAACTGGTTGTTTATGTGAACCTCTGCTTAGGACAAAAACCGTAACCAATCGGGCACCAAATGAATCCCTAAAAGGGTATAAAGAGAATCCATTAAGATACCAAACAAATGCGCGTGGATGCATGAAGCACCAAGTGAATCCTTTTGGGCTCTAAGTGAACCTATACAGGTACATAGAGAATCCATAAGGGCACTGGGTGAATATATGAAAATTCTTAGGGAACCTAGTGAATCCTTCTGGGCTCCAAGTGAATCCTTGAATGGAGCACAAAGAGAATCCAAAAGGGCACTAGATTAATCTTCTAAAGGCATGGAGTTCTTGCTGTAAGTACACTTTCTTCTGTTCAGGTATCGGCTGGCTGGGAACTTCAAGAAGGAAGCTGCTAATCAGAAACTAACAATTGGCTTCTAACAAATGTCAATGAACTTGGAAGCTGTTACATATCAGCTTCAGGTATATATCAATGAACCTGCAAGACGTCAATTACAAGAGAATAACGAGTAATCTACTAGACACATATAAATACAACTAGACCTGAAAGCTACTACCTATGAGCTTCAGGTGAGAAACACGGAACCTGTTAACTAAAGGTAAATACATGGAACCTATAAGCTGCAGGTAAATATCAAGGGACCTGTGAGGTGCAGGTAAATAACAAGGAAACCTACAATCTGTTAGGTACATGTGCATTCTAACATCAAGAAACATAATCATAGCTTTATCGCATATAAGACCATACTAGCATAGATGTTTAAGCATGATTTATGTATAGTAAGAGTTTGTTGCGCGTACCTGGGAGGTTTTCTACGAATATGTAAGCATACAAGAAGAGGTATCACCTGGATCTTTCTGTAGACTGATCAGATGTGAAGTGGAAGCCTCCGTTAAGATTCGAAAACTCATTGACGTGTTCATGATGCAAACATGCTGCTCTTATAGATACTAAACCAAATTAATCTTCAAGGTTCCTGAATCAAATATGAGATATGAGGTTTCTAAACTGCATCCTAGCCGTGAGGTTCCTGAATCAAATCGCGAGCTTCCTGGACCTGGTGGTGAGGTTCCTTGACCTGAATTCTCAAAAGTCCTGGACCTGAATTCTCAAAAGTTTGAAATCATCAATTTTCAAACTACCACGTCCTATAGTAATTATACTACCCCCCAGTTCTTCAGGGAAGCTTGTCTTTGATGAAGAACTAACTCCAAGAAGCTTCACAATTCTTCGATAATCTTTAATAAGTCGTTGAATATTCATCCATGAAGTTGAGTACTGCGTGCTTGCTTCAAGATGCTCATATCATATTCTTGTAGCTACTCTTCATCAAAATCTTCAACTATGTCGAATTTTCCTTAACACTCGAATAGATACTATAATTACATCATTCCTGCTTGTAGCTTTAACATATCTTCTCTTTTCTTCTTTAACTTCTCACAAAACATGTTGAGAATGAACCTCTATACAAATATCCCAATACAGCACCTCTAAGCTTACGCGAGCTAACTCATTGTAAGAAACAAGAGATACTTAAAGAGATTACTTGCGATGTATTTCTCGCAGGTCACTGAATTGAATGAGGTACGTTCCTTGTTTTACAAGCTAAATATAAGCTCATGTATTACGTAATACAAGGAAAAGAACTACTCATAATTTCGTTGAAAACAACTCGAAAGAAATAGGTTTTCTTACTAGAGAGGTATACATGCACTACCCCCCAGTTCTAAGAAGGAAATACATATATAAATAAAGGTCTCTCAACTCTTCTTTAAGGAAGCTCTCAAACTTTCAGCTACTGGTCCCCTCGAGCTATCCATTCCGTGAGCTTCCCGGCTTTAATCAATTCCTTAATTTGGTCTTTTAGTGCTCTACATTCGGAAGTATCATGGCAATTATCCTCATGGAAGTCATAATATTTCTTCAGATCTTTCCTTGCTCCTATAGATAAAGGTGCAGGCTTCATAAATATTCCTTCTTTCCTATAAACCGTGAAGATGTGGTCCACTGAAGTGACCAAAGAGGTATAATTGTCGCGCTTTGTCTTCAAATTTGCTTTACTTCTTTTGGAGGAAGCTCGATCCCCAATAACATACGCTTACGGGCTTGGAGACCTCTCTCACTTGCTTCGTTTGTGACTAGCTTCATCTCCAAGATCTTCTATTTCTCTCAGCTTCAACAGGATTCCTCCACACATTTATACAATTCAGTTTGTTTATAGAACTCAGCTAGTGTACCAGGTTCACGTACTTGTAACTCCTTCCAGAAGTCTGAACCAGCTCTAACTCCAGCAATCAGGAAGCTCATAATGACCTCGTCAGGAGCTTTCTTAACTCTGGGAACCTCTGCATTGAAACGTTTGATGTACTCTGTCAAGGTCTCATCTGCTCTCTGCTTGATGTTGGCCAAGGTATTGGTTGGGGGTGCAAAATGATGGAAGCTCTAAACTGAGTAACGAAGAGTTTCCCCATATTCTCCCAGGAATTTATAGAATCTGATGGTAACCTCTTAAACCACTGATGAGCTCCACCATAAAGGGTTGCAGCAAATAATCTACACCTTGTTGGCTCCTTAACTTGATAAACATCCATCTCGGTATTGAAACGACCCAGATACTCCACAGGATCCGTAGTGCCATCAAATTTAAACTCGTTTGACATACGATAGGATTTAGGTAACGGGGATTTTCTAACCTTCTTGGTGAATGGAGATGAGGTCATCGCACATGTTATTGACTGCTTTTCTTCCTTGAGTTTCACTAGAATCTTCTTGATGTCTTCAGCATTCAAATCACCAGTTCCACCGTCCTTTGCTTCCTTATCTTTATCATCGGCTTCCTGTGAATCTGCTATATAGACACAAATCGTTCGCGATCTCGACTGAACTTGAATCATTTTTAATTATCTCGATGGAAGGTTCCTTAACAGGAGGTTGTTTATCCTTCGATTCACCATCTTCTTCACCTTCAGTATCTTTCTTTGGGTCTTCGATCTCCTCCTCGGCCTTTTCTTCATCGACGCCTAACTGCTTGGGATTAATTTTAGCTTTTTTACCCTTCTTACCAGCTGCTAACTTCGACTTCTTCTTCTTCTTCGGTGCTATTTGTTCGAGGGTTGTAAGCCTTTCTCCAATCGACTTTAGATGCTCTAGGACATCAGCAGAAGTAATCTTCTTCGCTTTCGGGGTTTGATCTTTCCCTACAGATTGTGTTGCTTCGCTATCAGAACTACCTGCCATCTTTCCACTCTTAAGATGATAACTCTCCCCTCCTTCTAGCGCCAATGTTGATGAGTGGATTTCTTAACAACTTTTGAGAGGTTTATGGTGAGTTGTAAAGGCTAACGTTCAACTAATCTATGGAGAATGGAGGTTTTTGTAGGGGTTAAACTGAGCTCGAGAGCGTTTACAAGAATCTCGCGAGTTCCCTTGAGGCTTGTGTCGTGTGTTCTCAAGAATCTCGTAGGTGTATTGCGAGGCTTGTAAAACATGTTCCCAAGGTGCCTACGTACCCTGGCTTATATAGGGATCAAGTTCACGTAGTTCTTTTTAGACTAGGAGTCTGGTTAGGCGGCAATATGCAGGTTCCTAATTCGTGGGGAAGTCCTTTTCTCCAGATTCAGCCATGAATAGGCGACCTAAGTCGAATAGAACTCGAGTTCTAGTCCGACTATGAGTGTGTTTACTAGTTATTGTCTTATTAGAAGTATCCAAGGATCATCTGCGCCCAAGGAATACATTCCAACAAGGAGTTGATGTTCATAATTTGCTTCTAAAGAATAGGAGGCTTAATCATACTATAAATCTGCTGGCATAAATCTGTTTTTGTACAGGAAGCTGTCTCTCAGGAACCTGTCGGTAGGAACCTATCTCCCGGGAAGCTGTCTGCGGGAACCTGTCTCTCGGGAACCTGCCTGCAGGAACCTGTCTCTCGGAAACCAGAACCTGCCAAGATCCATTTCTCATGCTATTTAGCCCCATTTAACTTAAGGGACCTCAATCATAACCCATATTAATCATACGGATTGGATCCTTAAGCCTAATGGGCCTAAATCTAGCCCATGGAGATTTTGGGCACAACATATATAATTTCTTATTTTTGTATATTATTTTTCATATGTATATAAATACTTTTTATAGTTTTTTTTCAGTTTAGTCACTATACTTTCAAAACTTAAAAACAGGTCCCTGTACTTGGTTCTTTTACTGTTCTTCTGCTTAACACATACATAACCTGCAGTTTTAATTCTAATTCTTTGTTGTGTTGTTGTTATTGACAGACTTTCTTATATAGGACCATTGTTGGTATCAAATTGATATATGTCAATTCAATTGTTTAGGAACTAACGTTTGATTTTCAGGATCTAACAATTGGAAGACAAGACCTATCAATTGCTAACAAGTGGTAACAGTTGGTATCTAACATACAGGACCTAAAACATGATAAAATAGTTTTGTTTGTATTGGTTTAAACATTAACTTACATTAATTCGATTAATTTATTAAGTGAATTTTTGCTTATGTTTTTGTTTAGTAAAACCGGCTCAAGATCTATATCTTTCCTGACTCAAAATATCTTTCTACAGCTGTGATTACTTACATTGTAAATCTTTTGAAATCACAACTGTATTTCATTTCTATTAAGATAAAATGCAACATTTGCTCAGAAAACTTTTCAAAGATAAAAATGCATTCTATCTCTATTGCTCATATTCTATGATGCAGGTTCATCTAATTGGAGTTTTGTTTTCTCACATGATTAGTCATAAGGTTGTATGCCCAACAACTTTTATCCCAGACTACAGTCAAGCTTAAACACATTCTATTTTACCCCCTAAATGGAAGTAACCTATCAGACTAAAGGTCACCAGGGAGTAACTGCACTTGATGTAGCAAATAAGGATGTGCGGGATATTCAGTTGGAGAGTCACTACCTTATACACTAACCAAAATATTTCATATGCACAAAGTGAGATTGTACACAATTAAAGATCAATTGACGGAAACCTGTAATCCAACCATTTTATGGTTAGGATTATAAGTTAAAAGGTTCTTTAATGAATCAAGAGTCTTCACAGACCTCGAGAGAAGGTATTGATCTCAATGCAAAATTCAACAAGATCATTATCTAACTCCCCAGAGGGAACATCTCTGGATCCTGCGGGTAACGGATCCGACATAGGTGCGGATCGGCAACTTGTGAACTATGATTCAGATTTTACCTGATGAGTTTAACAAGGTGATGTCTTCACAGACATTAGAAGGGAACCTTGATCTCAATGCTAAATTTATAGATCATTGTCTACCTTCTCAGAATTCAAATCTGATAACCCTAAAAAGGGAAAACAAGCAACTTGTAGATTATGACTCAGATTCGTCTGACGAGTCCAACGAGGATTTGGGATTTGCGAACTCCCATTGCACCACCACTGACCTCTCTTGTAGGGGCTAGGGTGATTTTTCCTTGCAGGTACACTAAAGGATGTTGGAGCTATGAGTGATACACCAGTGAGCAAGAGTGTAAACACAGAGAGAAGTGAGACACTCAACACAAATGAGTGGAGAGAAGAGTGAAACACTTGTGAGGAACACTAAATACTATCACACACTCACAGTGAGGAAGAAAATTAAACTTCCTTTCTAACAACGCTCTAAAAAGTGGTATCAACTACTTTGTCAATTAGTTGTTTGGAGGATTCCTCAACTAAGGGGGAGAAGTAAGGAGGTACAAGAAAAAGGAATCAGTTAGAAAGGGGGAGCATTTCAGACTGTGCTTAGGAGGAGAAGCAAGTCAAGTTACTAAGGGGGAGATTTAGATGGAGAAGTAAGGGAACTTTCAGTTGTTAAGAAAGTGGAGATATAAGGAGAGTTACATCACAATACTATTCTATTAGTCTTTCAATGTACTATGTATAAAGGCTAAGTGGAGGAGTAGTAGATTTCCTAGAAGTTATAGAAATGGTATTGATTTACCATTGTCTACTATTACATAGTAGGAACAATTATTTTTCTTTAGTGAGAAAAGCTGTGTCAGAAAAGGGAAGTGATTGTAAATCAAGAACTGCTGATAATCACCAATGTAAGATGTGAAGGATTATCAGGCAGAGATATGAAGAATCAAAAATGAAGATGAGTTATCTATTGAAGATCAGTTCAGTGCTAGAGGAACAATCATCTATCATTTCATCAACTGAGGATTCTGGAATTGTTAAATTCAAACCAGAGAAATTTTTTTAATGTACTGTTTACTAAGCTCTTAAATGCTTAATCTTTTTCCTGTTTAAGTGAGTTAGTTGAGTTATCCTCTAGGAATTTGCTTGTTATTGTGTAACAAACAAATAGGGGGAGATTGAAAGGCATATGATGTAGCCTATTTGTATTTCGAGGATACAACTCAACTTAAACAAGATTGTAGTAGTAAATAGTACATAGACTGTCACAAGAAATCTCAGATTGTATTATATCTATCAGAAGAAAAAGATCAAGGTCAATCTACAGACTTGAGGAATTACTACATTGAAAGAAGCTCAGTCATCTGATCAAGCCTAAGTGAAGTATTCGTTAAGAAGTGGATTCATTTAAAGTGACAGAAATTTCAAGGTGACAGAGACAGTAAAGAGAATTAAAGAGAGAGAGAAGAAAAGAAAAGGAACCAGATTTTAAAGTCAATATATGAAGAACAGTCATTGCGGTTAGTCACTCATGAACCAGACAGTACATCGAGTGTCAACATTAAACAGTGGTTGTTCGTCATTAACTTCAGTGGTTCAAGCTATGTGAGAAAATCATTGTGCAAGCAACAGAAGTGCTAAATTAATTAACCACAAGGATTTTACTATCAAGTGGACTGGCTGTGAGGAAAAAGATTTATCACGAAGAAATGCAAAGTGATATATTCTTTGATATGGGCTAAAAGTAAGCCCTACAGACACATTTAATGTGGCATTAATTAAACCTAGAATGGTCCAAAAGTGGGGCCCACCAGTTGGGCCCAAACCCTAATTATAATATTAATTTCGTAATTAATATTAAGGGTAGTAAAACAGCTCAGCAAATAAGAGTCAAACAAGAATATCCTCCAAGATACATATCTCAACATGGAAACTGATTCATACATGGAAGGAGACTAGAACCTTCTTCTAGTCGGTGACTTGCCCACCAAGTCACCTAACCCTACTACGATTTTAGGACTTCTCAGCCTATATAAAGGGTCTGACCCCTCATCTCAGAACTACGTTTTCTTGGCTTGATTCTCTAATACAGAGATACGTAGGCATTCTGTGAGGACCGTTTAGTCTCGAACGCAGAAGCAACCATTAAAGCTCGAAGCTCACAAACCCTAGCCGTCATAATCATAACCTAGTTTTTATTCCACAACATTTGGCACCGTCTGTGGGAAGACAACATCAACCATGGTTAACACACGAAGAACACCAGCAATTACAGAGCCAATTGCAACCGAGGCTCTACCTCTTAGCTCTGCTCTGCCCCTCACTGAACAAATACCTCCAGCATCCGGGACTATCGTTTCGCATCAAGTTTCTCAACCCCTAGGGATGACTTCCCATGTTGAGAGTACGTTACCTCCGATCGTCCACACAAATCCAGGGACTAACCCCCTCCAGGTGGGGATTTCTTCCTTGATTGTAGACCCCAACAATCCTCCACGAGGGGTTCAGATCCACACTACGGATCTCCCCATAAGCACCAATCCAATGTACGGGATGCCTAACTACGGAGCTGGATCAAGTAGTCATGCCCTGTATATTCGAGATCGTGATTATCATGATTTTTCTGGTCCTTATACGGATGAATCATCTTCTGACGATGATTACGAGCGTGATGAAGCTCCAAGGAGGTGACGTGCAAGTAAAGAACCTCGAGGAAGAACTCAAACTACTCACGATGGACTCCCTTCAACAACCACTGAGAGGATTAAGGCTTATGAAGCCGAGATCTTAAGATTAAAGGAAGATATGGCCAGGAAGCAAGCCAGATCAAATCAGACTTTACCACCTCCAACATCAGGACCGATTCCCTTTATAGATCTGGAGAGGCCTTCAAGAAGGCAAAGAAGGGATACCGCCCCAACTGGAAGAACTACAAGGGTGGAAACCCCTAAGAGCAACCCCAAGGATCTGATGCCACTTGGGGACCCTGATGATCCCACACCTCCGTTTACTGAGGACGTGATGAATGCTCGTATCTCAAAGAAGTTTAAGATGCCAACAATTAAAGCTTATGATGGAATGGGTGATCCTGCAAACCACTTTAGAACATTCTCAAACGCACTGCTGTTGCAGCCTGCAAGCGACGCTTTGAAGTGTAGGGCATTCCCTCAAACTTTATCAGGCATGGCTCAAAGATGGTATAGTCGGCTTCCTGCAAACTCGATTGGTTCCTTTAAGGAGTTGAGTGCTGCTTTCATTAGTCAGTTTATCAGCGGAAGAACGCATGAGAAAAGCTCTGCATCTCTTATGTATGTGGTACAAGGGAAGAACGAAAGTCTGAGAGACTATCTTAAGAGATTCACCAAGGAGACTCTGAACATCACTGATCTGGACAATAAGGTTGCAATGGTAGCCTTGGAGCATGGTACCACCGACCTATACTTTAAGAGATCATTGGCAAAGCATCCCCCGGAGAATATGGTTGATCTCCGGCGAAGGGCTGATAAGTACATCAAGGCCGAAGATAGCACGAAGAAGGAAGTCACATTAGGCAATGGTCGGGGAAACAATGATACAAAAAAGCACAAGCAAGAGCAGGAGTACGATGCTAGGGACAAGTATCCCCGAACTAGCAAAGACTCTGATTCGCCACCAAAAAAGAGCTTGGGACCAAGGTTCTCTTACTATGCAAGGTTAAATGCCCCTAGAAGTCAAATCTTGTTGGAAATCGAGAAGGATAAGGACTTCCGATGGCCGAAGCCACTAAGGGGAGACCCCACAAAGAGGAACAAGGATCAATATTGTCGGTTCCACCGAGATGTGGGGCATGATACAGATGATTGTAGACAGTTAAAGGATGAGATCGAATTTCTGATCCGCAAAGGAAAACTGAGTAACTTCACCAAGGGTGAAGATCGTGGAACTCAAAGAAGGGACTACGAAAGGAGAAACAATGATAGAAGGGATAATGATCGTGACCGTAACACGCAGCCCCGAGGGCCAGTTATCAACATGATCTGGGGAGGCCCGACAGCGGCCGGTACAACTCGAAATTCTCGAAAGGCATACGCAAGGGAGGTGATGCACATTGTGGGAGAAGCCCCGAAGCGTGCTAGAACTGAAATCATAATTGGTTTTGATGACTCTGATCTTGAAGGGGTGAAATTTCCCCATGATGACCCATTAGTTATAACCCCTGTGATTGGGAACTCGGAGGTAAAGCGAGTCTTGATAGACAATGGAGCTTCTGTTGACATTCTGTTTCATGATGCTTTTGTAAAAATGGGATATACCGATTCTCAGCTGACTCCAACTAACATGCCCATTTATGGATTCAATGGAGTTGAGTCCAAGGTCGAGGGTACTATCCAGTTACCCATGACAATCGGGCAGGAACCTAAGGAAGCTACTCAAATGTTGAATTTTCTGGTAATTAAGGCAGCCTCGACTTATAACGCAATCCTGGGAAGGACTGGACTTCATGCGTTCAAGGCTGTTGCCTCAACATATCACATGAAAATTAAGTTTCCAACCCGAAATGGGGTCGGAGAACAAAAAGGCGACCAGAAGATGGCAAGAAGTTGTTATGTATCCGCCCTAAGAGCTGATGGAGTCGGGGGGCAGGTACTCCCGATTGAAGACATGGATGTCCGTAGTGATGATGAATAGCGTGGGAAGCCAGCAGAGGATTTAGTACCCGTCCCTCTGGAGTTGGGCGACCCGGAAAAGGTTACATACATAGGAGCACCTCTGAAGGAACCCCTGAAGGGCGAATTGACAGCATTCTTGCAAGAGAATAGCGATGTGTTTGCTTGGACAGCAGCGGATATGCCAGGAATTGACCCCCAACTTATAACTCATAGGTTGAACGTCGATCCTGAACGGAAGAAAATAAAGCAGAAAAAGAGAAATTTCGCTCCTGAAAGGCAAGAGGCCATTAAGCAAGAAGTTGACAAGCTATTGGAAGCCGGATTTATTGAAGAAATTCAATTCCCCGAATGGTTAGCTAACCCTGTGATGGTCAAAAAGGTGAATGGAAAGTGGAGGATGTGTATAGACTTCACTGATCTGAACGATGCATGCCCAAAGGATTGTTTCCCTCTACCAAGGATTGACACCCTAATAGATGCCACAGCTGGACACGAGATGTTAAGTTTCATGGATGGTTTCAGTGGATACAATCAGATTAAGATGCACAAGGACGACATTCCTAAGGTATCTTTCATAACTGATTTTGGTGTTTTCTGCTATCTTGTTATGGCTTTTGGATTAAAGAATGCAGGGGCTACTTACCAACGGCTAGTGAATAAGATATTTGCCCATTTAATTGGAAAGACCATGGAGGTCTATGTTGATGACATGTTAGTCAAGAGCCTACTCAAGGTAGATCACATTAGGCACCTCAGAGAGGCATTTGAAGTGCTAAGGCACCATAAGATGATGCTAAATCCAGCCAAGTGTGCTTTTGGAGTTGGATCGGGAAAATTCTTGGGGCTGATGGTTTCCAAGAGAGGCATAGAGGCCAACCCAGACAAGATTAAGGCTATTCTGGATATGGAGCCACCCCGCTCAATACGAGATGTACAGAAATTAACTGGCCGAGTTGCGGCCCTAGGGAGATTCATCTCCAAGTCTGGTGACAAATGCTTGCCTTTCTTTCAGGCATTAAAGAAGGTGAAAAATTTTGAGTGGACCACAGAGAGCCAAGAGGCCTTTGAACAGTTGAAGAAATACATGGCTGAAGCCCCGTTGTTAGCCAAACCTAGTCCTGGAGAGATTCTCTACCTATACCTGGCGGTATCCGAACAAGCATTGAGTGCTGTTCTTGTCAAAGAAGAAAAGAAGGTTCAGAAACCTATCTACTATATGAGTAAGGTGCTACACGGGGCGGAGTTGAATTACTCTCCCATTGAGAAGTTTGCATTGGCATTGATTACTGCCTCAAGGAAATTGAGACCGTACTTCCAGGCTCACAAAATCGAAGTCTTGACAGACCAACAGTTGAGAAGCATATTGCACAGTCCGAAAGCAAGTGGAAGATTGATCAAATGGGCCATAGAGCTTGGAGAGTTTGATATCAAGTATAAGCCTCGGACAGCCATCAAGGCTCAGGCATTGGCTGACTTCGTGGTTGAATGCACTATTGACAACCATGAAGTCGGGGGGCAAGAGATGATAACCACCCCTGAGAACGAAGATAAAGATGAAGAATTAATAGCTGACCAGAAAGAGTATTGGGTGCTCTATTTTGATGGAGCATCAAAAACAAAATCTAGTGGTGCAGGTTTGGTTTTGCAAAGCCCCGATGGGTTCACAGTTGAATACGCTTTGAAGTTGGACTTTCCAACAACCAACAATGAAGCTGAGTATGAGGCATTAATAGCCGGATTGGGATTGGCCAGAGTCATGAGGGTCAAGAATCTCAAAGTGTGTGGAGATTCAAGACTGGTAGTCTCGCAAGTGAATGGTGAGTTTGAGGCCAAGGATGAAACTATGGCAAAATACCTCAGAGTCGTGAAAGCTGTTATGACTCAGTTTGAGGAGTGCTATGTGGAGCACATTCCTAGGGAAGAGAACGTTAAGGCCGATGCCCTCTCTAAGTTCGCTTCTTCTGAGATAGAGAATTATGCAAGTAGTGTTTACTTCCAGGTCTTGAAGGCCCCGACCGTCAACTCTAAGTTGGTAGCACCTATCGATGTTGGAAGCTGTTGGATAGATCCTATTAAAGCTCATCTAGAAACCGGATGGCTCCCTGACAATGCCTTGGAGGCACGAAAATTGTCAGTGAGAGCATTGAGATATGCCTTGATTGAAGGCATCTTATACAAGAGATCGTTTGTCATCCCGTACTTGAAGTGCTTAAGGCCCCAAGAGGCAAGAGAAGCATTGGAGGAAGTTCATGAAGGGATCTGTGGGCAGCACTTGGGGGGCAGAGCCCTAGCTCACAAGATTACCCGCCTGGGATTCTATTGGCCAGAGATGTTGGCAGATGCCCAGGATTATGTCAAGAAGTGTGACAGATGTCAAAAACACGCCCCTGTTGTAAGGCAGCCGCCTGAGAGATTAACCTCAATCAGCTCTCCCATTCCGTTTGCAATGTGGGGGATGGACATTCTTGGTCCTTTCCCTATGGCTTCAGCACAAAGGAAGTTTCTGATTGTCGCCATTGATTACTTCACTAAATGGATTGAGGCTAAGCCTTTAGCCAAGATAACCACCAAGCAAGTTTCCCAGTTCTTTTGGGAGAACATAATTTGTAGGTATGGAATCCCGCGAATTCTTGTGACAGATAATGGGACACATTTTAACAATGAGGAATTCAAGAAGTATTGTGAGGAAAATGCTATTGAGCTTCGTTTTACCTCAGTGGCACATCCACAAGCGAATGGGCAGGCCGAGGTGGCCAATCGAATCATCCTGGATGGATTAAAGAAAAGGGTCGAACGCTCGAGGAATACTTGGGTGGATGAGTTGCTGCCTATACTATGGGCGTATCGCACCACCTGTAAGGTGACAACGGGAGCAACCCCGTTTTTGCTAGCTTATGGAGCTGAAGCAGTTGTACCACTAGAAATCATGCATGCATCACCTCGAGTTGAGGCATTTGAACCTGAGACTAATGAAGAAGGCATGAGGCTCGCCCTAGATCTGATAGATTAAGTCAGGGATGAGGCAAACGCCAGAAATGCGGAGCATCAAAAGAAAGCGTCCTTCTATTACAACCACAGGGTTAAGGAGAGATTCTTTCAGCAAGGTGACTTGGTTCTTAGGAAGATCGAGGCTTCTGGAGTTGGCCAGAAGGGAAAACTAGCCCCAAACTGGGAAGGGCCGTATCGAGTTAGAAAGACATTGGGACGAGGATCGTATAAGTTGGAGACCTTGGACGGGGTTGAGGTGCCCCGTACTTGGCATGCCTGAACCTCAAGATTTATTATATTTAAGCTGCCTCTGCAACGATGTAGCTTTCTATTTATTTAGTAGGAGGAGTAGAAATAAGGTTCGATGAAACCATTCCAGGGATTAATTCCCCGAGTAGGACAGTAATAAGCTATGTAAGGGTTGAACCCATTTGAGTTATTAATGCAAAGTTTGTTTTTCATTCTGAAAAGTTTATGTTTTGTTTAAGTACCTAGCACCTGCTGAGTGCAAATCTAGAAAGATCAAGTACCGAAAAATAAATGAACATACGAATGAAAGAAACGAATGCATACATAAAGACCCCGAAGGGCCGATAGTTAAAATACAACAAGCAAATAAGAGTTAAGTCCCGAAGGACATTGATTGAAAGCTGATAGAATAAAGCCACAAACGGCTAGATAAGGGCCGTGCAAGGCCATAGGGGAACCCATCCTACTTAGCTTGGGATTCTTCCTCGCTGCTCTCCTCGCCCGACTCCTCCTCGCCTGAATCCTCTTCCTCGCCGGAATCTTCACCTGAAGTTTCTTCCTCGGCTTGATCAACAACCACCATAGGCTGAGCAGTAGTCTCCACATCTTCGGTTTCCTCCTCCCCGGAAGATGAGGTCGAACTGGCTTCATTACGGATCACCCTCTTGCCTGGGATCGGTTGTCGAACAACTCCAACTTTCCTGGCAGGCGGGGGCTTCTTTCAACGGGATCCCGAAGAACTTGAGTCTTGACTAGCAGCTGGAGGACGCCTCTTGGATCCCGACGATCTATGGCTACCTTTAGAACCCGAACCTGATGCTTGAGGAATAATCTTGGTCCCCGATCCAGAAGCAAGAGTTGCACGGTTCTCGCTACTCGCAGTCCAGAAAGGGCAAGGAAAATCAGAGGAAGTAACCACTGAGGGATGTTTGCTACTCACAGCATTGATTGCCTTGTCCCAACCAACAGACATGTTGTAAGGACGCACCTCATCGTCATGTTGATCTATGAAACTTAGAAATTCCTCGGAATTATGATAGGCCTTAATCAATTTGTTAGCATCGTTCATTTTCTTTTGAGCCAAGGAGGCCAGTTGCTTGCGGGAGGATAAAGCATCCGCTTCAGCATGGGCAACTTGAGAATGCAGGTCGTCAATCTCTTCCTTGAACCTTGCTGAGTCAGTCTTCAAGGATATATTCTCATCCCTGAAAGCCAGGCCTTGGGTACAAACAGATTGGAAGTAGGCATTAGCCTGCAATCAAAGTTGACAAAGTGTAAGGAATGTGCAAAGGCTAAATCATATACCAGAATTGGTAGGAAAAGTATCTTACTTGATACAAGGCTTGGGAGCCCAGAAGTTGATTCTCATTCATTTTGTCCCCAGCGAGTAAGGACAGTCTATCAGGAGGAGTAATCGAAAGCTTGGACCAGTCTAGGGCTAGGTCAGGACTCCCAGCAACCGAGTCCTGTTCGCATATACCCCATGATGGCATGAAGGGGGTTCTGATACTTCCATCAACATTACGGGATCTCTTCCCGCCTTGGGAGCAACCTTCCAAGAAGTTGGGAATACGAGGCTTAGCGGGATTCAGTAGTTCCTCAGCTTTTTTCTTCATTCTTTTTGTCACTATCGGCTGGTTCTGAGGACGGTTGTCAATCTCCTCCGCAGCTGAAATACAAAGAGAAAACATTGGTATAAGAACAAACAGAGTTCATAAGAAGCTCAAATAAGAAAATTACCCTCAACGGAAAGAAAGCTAAGGCCAGCTTCAATAAGGTTATTTTCGTTCAGAAAAGTTTTATAATGGGTACGGCCATCATCGGCAAGAAGCCAATCTCGGTCCTGTAACTCCGAATCATCAAGGTCGCAAACGAAGTGTTTGCTATCTTCTACAATTCCAAATCTCTTTACGAAGAAGTTACCCCAATCACCGCCTTTCCATTCAAGAACTACAAACTCTCTCTCCCAAAAATGTTGGGAATCTGGTAAAGAATAGGGGTTCACCATGTGTGGAATTTTGGCCCTGTGCTTGAGACTGACCCATCATTTCTTTTGATCGGAAGAGTTACTGGCCACGAAGATACTTCGAAATAATGTAGTAGTCGGTTGAATCCCCAATTGACGACATCTTATTAAAAATATAGAGATATATCTCCAAGAGTTGGGATACAACTGACAAGGATGGATCTGATACTCAGCCAGCAATCTAATGATGAAGTTATCAACGGGGAATCTGAACCCAGCATCAAGGGCACCCCAGTAAACACAAAGCCTCTCGGGATGCCAATTGCAGGTTCTGTCTGATGGTTTTGGAAGACGAACTCTAATAGCACTGGGAAAGTGATATGAGTCCTTTATTTCCTGGACATCTTTTTCTTTCAATTTACTGGGACTTCTAAAAGAATCTAGGCTAGCACAGTTTGGGAATGTGTCCCTCATAATATTAAGAAGATCTAGCAAGGATTCAAATTTATGCTCAACGTATGAAGAAGGTTTGATATCTTCTTTACCTTTAGCTGTCCTCATTCTACTCCTCTTTGCCATAGCTTCCATCATGGAGACAGGGGGAGCAATTGGGCGATCACCTTCTGACATCTTGATCACAAAGCTGGAACTTGATCTTGCTATTTGAAAACTAGAGAGCTTAAGAATTTGAAAACTCAGAAGTGAAGAAGTGAATGAAATGAAAGCTACCACACTTCTTTTATAAAAGAAGTATGACCTGCTGTGATAGGTTGAAGTTCAGCTTTGTTCGCGTTTACAGGTCATCTATCGTTTAAATATGAAAAAAGGACAGAAATTGCTCGTTTTATACAGAAAGGATCGTTATAATTCAAATATGCCAAAGAAGAAATAGCTGATGTTTGAGCAATAAATGAGTAATATCGTCGGAAGTCACGAATGACCAAACTGACGGCCTAAAGATCAAGGTCAAGTTCCTTGATCCTTAAGATAATAAAGTCATGAATGACCAAAATAATGACTTGAGATTCAGATCAAGGTTCTTGATCCTCAAGATCGCGAATAATTTTCACGTCCGGGTCGACCAGCTAACCAAGAAGCAATCGACCGCGACGCATTAGGGGCCTCAGCCGGCCAGGTCCCGGAGGACCAGGTCCCGGCCGACCAGCTCCCACGGAGGAGGTTCAGCCGACCAGGTCCCGGAGGACCAGGTCCCGGCCGACCAACTCCCACGGAGGAGGTTCAGCCGACCAGGTCCCGGATGACCAGGTCCCGGCCAACCAGCTCCTTTTAAGGGGGTTCAGCCGACCAGCTCCTGAACCTGGATCCGGCCGGTCTAGGTTCAGCACTTGGTCCTGGATCCCAACTTTTTCAGCAAGTGATTTCGGATATGGTTCTCGATTTTTTCAGCAAATCTCGGATGATTGCCAATGCTAAAGAGAGGCCAAAGTTAGCCATGAAGGCCAAGATTAGCCATGAAGGCCAAGATTAATCATGAAGGCCAAAGTTAGCCATGAAGTCACGAACGACCAAACTGACGATTCGTAATCAAGATCAAGATTCTTGATCCTTAGGACCACGGATGATTCCTGATCCTAGATCCACACTCTCTTTTAAAGTCATGAAGGAGTTTAAGTTCAGGTTTTTAAGGCCAGCTTCTGACTAACCAGTCCAAGAAAAGGGGTTCCAGCCGACCAGGTCCCGGAAGACCAGGTCCCGGCCGACCAGCTCCCCGGGAGGAGGGCCAGCCGACCAGGTCCCGGAAGACCAGGTCCCGGCCGACCAGCCCTTTTTAAGGGGGTCCAGCCGACCAACTCCTGGACCTGGATCCGGCCGGTCTAGGTTCAGTACTTGGTCCTGGATCCCAACTTTTTCAGTGAACTTTGAATAGTTTTCAAACCTAAATCTCGACTTTTTCAGCGAATCTCGGATGATTGTTAATGAGAAAAAGAGGTCGAGATTAGCACAGATTAGTGCCGATTAAGCACAGATTAGTGCAGATTAGCACAAATTAGTGCCGGTTAGCACAGATTAGTGCCGATTAGCACTGTTTAGTGCTGTTTAAGCACTGTTTAGTGCCTGTTAGCACATATTAGTGCCGGTTAGCACTGTTTAGCGCCGATTAGTGCCGTTAGTGCCATTTTATGCCATTTAACATTGTTTAAACACTGTTTAAGCATTGTTTAAGGCTGAATAGCGCTGTCAAGTGCCGTTTAACACCGTTTAGTGTCGCTCAACATCGTCGTAAATGCGTCGGTCGCTCCACGCTTTACATTAAGATGATATTGTTGAAAATACTCGCATAAGAGCAATAAACCCTGACCCAAGTCTCGAATATGGCCGTTAAAACTTCAAGGAAAACCTGATCAATTTTCCTAGAAGTTGGGGGGCAAATGATATGGGCTAAAAGTAAGCCCTATAGACACATTTAATGTGGCATTAATTAAACCTAGAATGGTCCAAAAGTGGGGCCCACCAGTTGGGCCCAAACCCTAATTATAATATTAATTTCGTAATTAATATTAAGGGTAGTAAAACAGCTCAGCAAATAAGAGTCAAACAAGAATACGATTCTTGTTTGACTTATCCTCCAAGATACATATCTCAACATGGAAACTGATTCATACATGGAAGGAGACTAGAACCTTCTTCTAGTCGGTGACTTGCCCACCAAGTCACCTAACCCTACTACGATTTTAGGGCTTCTCAGCCTATATAAAGGGTCTGACCCCTCATCTCAGAACTACGTTTTCTTGGCTTGATTCTCTAATACAGAGATACGTAGGCATTTTGTGAGGACCGTTTAGTCTCGAACGCAGAAGCAGCCATTAAAGCTCGAAGCTCACAAACCCTAGCCGTCATAATCATAACCTAGTTTTTATTCCACAACATTCTTAATGCTGAAACCCCGGTTAGAATTGTTGTATTTTTTGTTAAGCAAAAGGAGTCCGGTTCCAGACGCTCAGGTAACCACAGCTTAGAGTTTAAGAATTATTTATATTAATAAATATTTATTTATTTAGAAAATTATATTTATAAATATCTAATAATATTATATATTTATTTTTACAATTTCTAGATTTAAATAATTATTTATTAATTAAAGATTATAAGCTGTGCGGGTTAAAAAGCATATCTACGGAACCGTCCCTAATAGGACAAAATAAGCCCCGGTTTATTTTTTTTTTTTGACAATAAACGAACTTGCATTAAAAAAGCTTCAGAAACCGATTACAAGATGAGTCCTTAGACCAGACATAGAATAAAGTCGCCCTCGCTAAGCTACGAGCCACAATAATCGCAGGCCTATTAGTGTAACACATTAACACTTCATCAAAGTGTTTCAGAACATCCAAACTCACACAAACACAAACAAAACTCACACAAAAGGTGAGACAATTACATAACTCACACAAACGGTGAGACATCAAAGCTTACAACTGAAAAAAATAAATACTAGCTAAAATACGGCACTCCTTAGATCTGGGAACAAAAACCGCCGGAACGAGAAAACGCGGACCACCTTCGAGAACGAAAACTTGGGAAGAACGAGAAGTCCGGAGCTCCGAGGAGTCGAGATTTAAGAACTTAAGGCCAAATCGGAAAAGGTTTTGAATCCTTAGATCCGAAAAAACAAACTAAATACTACCCTCTAAAACAGGGATTATTGAAGGAAGGAAAATACAAAGCAAAGGAAAGGATTTGGGGCTTTCCACCGGGGAAGCCCCGACGGCTGCTGCTAAAAAAGAAGAAAGAGGGGGGCGGCTGTTTTGAGGAGAGAGAGTAATCAAACCTATTCAGTTTCTTAGATTAAGTCGTTATAATGGGATTAGTCTCTTGACGAATTAGTTAGGTAAGCCCCGGTTTATTTGAATTCACAGCAGGTCCTGTTCTGCACTTCCTGTTCTGCGACTGGGCAACGGCTTGACAGCTATTTCGGTGTTAACTATTTGATAGTCATACCGATAGTTATATTGGTTCAGTGGATTGTTATATCAGATTGATAGTTATATTAATTGTCATATCATGCCAAAGTTGATTGTTATATTGGCTGTGATGGATAGTCATATTTTATACCAATATGAATATCGATTAACTTAGGCTACAAAAGCACCAGGAGAAAAAAAGAGACAGACACACACGAACATTACATTCATCACAACCAGTGCCTCTTCTCTCTCAACTAAGACAAGAACGCACAGCTCAAATTAAATTCTGGAAAATCAAGTTCATCATCCTTGTAATATTTTATCCGGTGGAATTTGTTTACTTATGATTCTTGTACTACTAGCGAATTAAGTTTCTTAGTTCTTATCTCGATTTTTATTAACCAAATTAGAAAAGTTCATGTCGAATTTTCTAATTAGTTTTTATCATCTTGATAATTAATCTATAGTGAAATTGTAACACCCATCAAGTTAATATATTGTTATATTCAACTTGAAAATTGTTTCAATTTATTCCGCACAAATTTGCTCAAGTAAAATTTTATTTAAAGTACAAATTTCGATAAAATGGTATAGATTGTATTCAACCCCCCTTTTACAATCTTATCGGACCTAACATTTATAACAAGGAAACATTGTTATAATCCGTAAACATGAGTTTATTAAATTATATTAAATTAAAATTAATCTATACTATATTATAAAAGACGAAACATTAGAAGTATTTTTTGGTATATGTTTTTTAGGATTTTGTGAATTAATTATTTAACCTTTATTATAAAGAAAAAAATATACGATATCTATACTATTAAAACACCTAAAATAAATAATAATAATATAATATAATTAATGGTAATTAGTCGATTTCTTTTTTCACATTTACTTTTAATTGGAGATATCACCTTCTATGAACACCTAAAAATATCTATCATATCTTCCAATCATATCATATCTAGCATAATATATACCCAAAAATATCACATCATATCTTCTAATTACTAATAAATTATAATAAAAATCCGTATACTACGAATAATGACCAATAAATTTATAGTAAAAAATCAGAATAATTAGATGTAATGATTAAATATATTATATAATTAAATTAATTTACTAAAATTTCAATATTCGAATTCTCCTTTATTATATAAAAAAATATATGATATCTATACTATTAAAACACCTAAAATAAATAATAATATAATATAATTAATGGTAATTAGTCGATTTCCTTTTTCACATTTACTTTTAATTGGAGATATTACCTTTTATGAACACCTAAAAATATCAATCATATCATATCTATCAATAATTAATATACACCCAAAAATATCACATCATATCTTCTAATTTAGATTATAATAATTATAATCTAAATGAAAATAAATATTAATATAATATTTATTTTTAGATTATATTGATATACTTGCCTTTTTTGATTATAATATAAGTTATAATCAAAAAAGAAAAATTCATATTAGTATAAAATTTAAATACTAATATGAATTTTTCTTTTTTGATTCATGTATTGTCCTTACATAATGAAAAGGCAGTTCTCTATTAATGGAGCACACATAATTTTCATTTCCGGGCTCATCATTGCACAATAACTAAATCCTGATACTAGCTGAATTAATCTTATTATTTATTATCATAGCCATCAAGTGGTCTAATATGAACTAGGCGAAATCACCCACTTAAGGTTATGTTTGGAGAGAGATGACCAGATTGTATGAAAATTGTCACTTTGTCTTCGACGCAGATATACTTGTTCATGTTCTTGTATAGTTAGTGGGTAATACTTTTTACTTCTGTTTATTGGTTGATATGCATGGAAATGTCTAGGTGTCTGTAGATTGCTTTACTTTATCTTTGTATGATAGAGGTTTTGTAGCTAGTAAATTTAGGGAATTTCCGTTTTATCATTTGATGTTAATATGAAAATTAAATGCCTTGTGGTTAGTATCGTCATATATGCTTTAACAATCTATTAAAATGTTATTCTAGTAACCTTCCATATTAATCCAATTACTTTTTTCACCTGTCATCAACAAGCTTCTCACTATACAATTGGCCTGAAGATAAATCAGCTAATTGCTGAAATGTTCCGGTTGTTCGCTCTCAAATATTGTTCGCTAATAACTTTACAGAAATTATTTCATTTTACTTGAGCATCCAATATCTACTATAACTGTGATTTTTTTTCCTCGTCTATTCTTCAAGAATATGCATGTTCTCTGGTAGTTTTAGTAGTCTTGCATATCCTTTTTAATATGGCTCATTATATTTGCAACTTCTAGGACTCGGTAAATGTATTGTTTGAATCTTCATAGGGAGAAAAAAAGAGCTTTATCATATTCATTTAACACTTTAAATAAGATACTTCCAACCCCATTAGGCTATTCATGGTTTCTAATTTGTTTTAGTTTCCATCTGAAATCATCTAGCAGAGCTTGGCCACCAAGTTCCAACATCGATTTACCGTGTCATGCTTGTCGAAGATTTTTTTGGTCCTTTGTAACTTCAAAAGTCATGCTTGTCGAACATTTTTTTGGTCCTTTGTAACTTTAAAATTTCAGTTTTCTGAGATTAGGTATTGTTAGGCAGCCGTATAAATTAGGCAGCAGCCGATTGACATTCTTGCCAAATTCACGTACCAAACTTCAACCTTCACCAACCCCCCACCTACTACTAACTCCTATAAATACCCATATCCTCAT
Organism: Kitagawia praeruptora; assembly: GCA_037693485.1. NCBI lineage: Eukaryota > Viridiplantae > Streptophyta > Magnoliopsida > Apiales > Apiaceae > Kitagawia > Kitagawia praeruptora. Next base: position 126,509,505 of record CM075350.1, read on the forward strand.
TCCATATTTCTTACACCAAAATTCTCTCTTCTCTCTCTATAGCTGCTAGATAGTCCGTCTAGTAGGGGAACCGGTTTAGCCCGCTTTCAGGAAGTGTCGGGATAGAAGGTCCTCGTGCCTAAACTATTCCTTAGGGTACTTGGGTCTGACTGCAGCCATCGGAGGTGGTCCCGCTGCAGGGGGCTTTCTATCAGGTTGTGTGGCACTGTCCGGGTTGGGAGAGGGAGAGAAGGAAAGGTTGTCGGGAAACAGTGATAGGGGGAGGTTTTGAGATAAACACTTCAGTGAGTTGGGGATATACATAATAGGTATTGTAGGGCTGAATTTTTGTATGAAATTCAATGGGCCGGATACCCGGATATTGTAATCTCTTTTATCTAGTGTGAAGTTGTTGCTCTTGTGGATGTAGGCTGGGCCGAACCACGTTAAATCTCTTGTCTCTTTTACTGTATTGTTGGTTTGTTGCTTCATTACTATCACGTATATTTGTAGGATCTAAGCGCACATATTTACCAAATTGCTTCCGCATTCGCAGGGAATCGGGCAGATTCCTAACAGTTGACATCAGAGCTAGTTGTGTCTAAATTATTGGTGCCGAAGGAAAGTCGTTAAGAAAAGTGGTTGTCTAATTTGGCGCCGTTTTGACGGAAGTGCTCCCATTGTTTCTTACACTTACCTGGCCAATTGATTTATTTGTTTGGATTGGTTGTTGTGTGCAAACGGAGATCATGGCAAGTATTAAAGGATTCACGGTGACTCCATATGATGGTAAAGGAAGTTTTACTCTTTGGCAGAGAAGGGTAAATGATATCCTAACCCAACAGAAGCTAGCAATGGCTTTAAAGAGGAAGGAGGGAAAACCAACAAAGATGAGCGATGAAGATTGGGAGGATGCTGAGTCACAATGCATGAGTACCATCAGACTATGCATTGCTGATAATATTATCAATAATGTTGTTGACGAAAGCACGCCGAAGGAATTATGGTCAAAGTTGGAGACATTGTATCTCGGGAAGAACTTGACTACAAAGTTAAATCTAAAGCGCGAGTTATACAAGCTGAAGATGGCAGCTCAAGGCAATGTTATTGAGCACATGAATGTGTTTAATGGTATTGTTGATCAACTTGAAAAGGTTGATGTAAAATTGGAGGAAGAAGATAAGGCCCTTATTCTTCTTACTTCGCTTCCGGAGTCATTCGATCATTTTGTCACAACCATTTTGTACGGAAAGGACACGTTAAAAATGGAGGAGGTTCAGTCAGCACTTTTGTCAAATGCTGGAAGGAAGAACCAGGATGGTGACAAGGACGGAATGACAGTTTTGGGTTTGCGTAGTCAAAATAATAGAGGAAGAGGTGCTGTGAGAGGATCTACCAATAGCAGGGGTAAATCTAGATATAGGGAAAAGGGCATGCAGTGCTTTGGTTGCAAGGAGTGGGGTCATATTAAGCCGAATTGTCCGCTTAATAAGAAGGATCCAGATGCATCATTGGCTGTGGTTACTCTCGATTGTGAAGATGTTTGCACCGTCTTCAATCGAGGCACTAGTTCTCCAAGAGAATGGATATTAGACTCAGGGTCATCTTACCATGTATGTTCCGAGAGGGGGCATTTTGACAAATTCCAAGATACAAAGAATAAAACAGTTTCTTTGGCTGATGGATCTACTTGTGAGATCAAGGGGATTGGAATTGTGAAAATCAAAATGTTCGATGGAATAGTTCGCAGCTTGAACGGGGTAAGATATGTGCCTAAGCTGAGGAAGAATCTAATATCTATCGGTCGGTTAGCTTCAGAAGGCTATAGATGCTCTGTAGTAGGGGGAGCTATGGATATCAAAAGAGGCCGTGTGGTTTGGATAAAGGGAGAGCTACGTGGGGGAATATATCGTCTGATTAGTACGTGGCCAGAACGTACTGGAACTTCGAAAATCTGGTTATCTCGTGCACGAGGGAAGATTGACTTGAAGGATACTGCTGCGGTTGTATTGCCTTCCAGTCTAGACGATGGTGCAAAGACTGCTGGGATGGATGCTTGGTCGAAGGGCTTCCACGACATCAACGAGTAGTTGGTGTGTTGCAGCTGCATATGGGCATCGATCAACACGAATCAAGTGAGCAGTGAACCATGCAATAGATTGATTTGTTTGATATGCAGTTGGGGAGTAAATGAAAGATCGATGGTCACACTTGTGTGTGTGATGGTCACACTTGCGTGTGTGATGGACTACATATGGGATTGGCCGACGTGAATCAAGTGAGTATGTGTGTATACAACAGATTGCTTCACATGTATGTAGTTGGACAAATAGAGGTCAATGGTACACTTGTGCGTATAGCAAGTGGGCATTCGAGAATGAATGTGCAAACTAGGGTATAGTTTGGAGTCTTGGACTCGGGGGGAGTTTTGTCGTAGGGCGCAGATATGGAGTGCAAGTGAAGAGCTGTGAGTTTGGAAAGAGGGGGAGATTGTTAGGCAGCCGTATAAATTAGGCAGCAACCGGTTGACATTCTTGCCAAATTCACACACCAAACTTCAACCTTCACCAACCCCCCACCTACTACTAACTCCTATAAATACCCATATCCTCATTCCATATTTCTTACACCAAAATTCTCTCTTCTCTCTCTATAGCTGCTAGATAGTCCGTCTAGTAGGGGAGCCGGTTTAGCCCACTTTCAGGAAGTGTCGGGATAGAAGGTCCTCGTGCCTAAACTATTCCTTAGGGTACTTGGGTCTGACTGCAGCCATCGGAGGTGGTCCCGCTGCAGGGGGCTTTCTATCAGGTTGTGTGGCACTGTCCGGGTTGGAAGAGGGAGAGAAGGAAAGGTTGTCGGGAAACAGTGATAGGGGGAGGTTTTGAGATAAACACTTCAGCGAGTTGGGGATATACATAATAGGTATTGTAGGGCTGAATTTTTGTATGAAATTCAAGGGGTCGAATACCCGGATATTGTAATCTCTTTTATCTAGTGTGAAGTTGTTGCTCTTGTGGATGTAGGCTGGGCCGAACCACGTTAAATCTCTTGTCTCTTTTACTGTATTGTTGGTTTGTTGCTTCATTACTATCACGTATATTTGTAGGATCTAAGCGCACATATTTGTTAGTTACAGAGGCATGCCTGTACACATCTAATAACAAGCCTAATTGTTTGTAATGCTTTGCATTACTTACATGACCTCTTAACTGAGGGAACCTCTAGTTGTAGAGTTTCTGTTTGTATTGTACTTGTAGTAGGCATCAAATCCTAGTTGTGTAATTGTACAAATAGAGTCTAGAATAATGCTTGAAAGAAGTCCCAAGGTTCATGCCTCAAGCAAGGAGTTAAAGACTGTCAAATAATCACAGTTGGGATTTGAAGAAATGAAGAATTTACCTAAGTACCAATTCGAGAAGTATATTTGTCTATTCGAGAAGTCCAGCATTCGAGAAGTCAGGGATTCGATATCACAAGACACTATTCGATATCTCTGAATACACTGTTCGATATCTCATTCGATATCTCAGGGATTCGATATGTCTACTACTCTATTCGAGAACTCAAGAAGTCAACAAGTCAAGATGGTATTCGAGTTCTCAAAGAGTCAACAAGTCAAAGTTTCATTCGATATCTCAAGGACTCAGAAAGCTATTCGATATCTCGAGGATTCGATAAGTCAAATGTTCTATTCGACAACTCAAGGAATCCTGATGGAAAAGAGCTATTCGAGAAGTGGTTCAATATGTCAATATAACAGTGTTCGAGAACTCAGAGTTATCGATCAAGTCAGTTCTAGTTCTCGAATCACTTACTTAGTCACTTCTCGAATACATTCTTGGAGACAAAATACTGAAGAAATTGTACAAGTCAGAAACCTGCAACAAGCCAATGCACTTTATGGACCACAATCTGTAACGTGCTCTGGAAAGCCTACAAGGAAGCTTGGAGAGATATAGAAGAGACAAGGAGCTAAAGAAGTGGATCTAAACAGGCTTTACAAAGTTAAATCTGTAATCGTTTGGACACTTACTCAAAAAGGATAGATAGACTAGAAAGTAATTTGTTTAGCTACCTTATTTGCAGTAAGTAGGCTGTATCCATGTTCTATAAGGACACAGCCTCACTTCATAACTTAGTAACTTTTGTGAGTCAAGTTTTTCATACACTGTAAGCTATATCTCTCTGAGAAAAATGAAGCTGAGAATACTATCATTTGTATTCACAGATTGTAGCAACCTTTATCTAATAATACATTAGATTAAAGTGATATTGTGTTGTGTGTTGTTCTTTATCCGCATATACATCTCTGCACACACAACACTTGTTTGCTACACAGACTCAAGGCACAAAAAGTTCAAGAATCCATTCACCCCCCCTCTATATTCTTTCTTTGTGTTCAATACTCAACAAGTGGTATCAGAGCGGGCTGTTTATTCAAAAATAGAAAAATGATCATGAGTTCGAATACACCAAAGACTACAGGAACGGTGAAGGTCCCTAAGTTTGACAAAGAAAACTTCAACCTCTGGAAGATAAAGATGATGTTGTTCATTAAAGCCTCTCATCCCTTGTATCCTGAGATTCTCAAGAATGGTCCTTTTGTTCCACAACAAGAGATACCAGAGAAGACTGTTGGAACCACAACTATCCCAAGATCTTATGAGGCCAAGGATCCATCAAAATGGACAGAATCAGAAAGAGAGAAGGTTGCTCTTGACAGCCACCTCATGCTGCTTATCATTGATTCCATGGACATGTCAATGTTTGCAAACATTGCATCATGTACGTCTGCTAAAGAGATGTGGGATCACATTGAGGTGTTGTGTGAAGGGACTGATGAGGTTAAGGAAAACAAGAAACAGATACTGGTCACACAGTATGAAGCTTTCATGGCACAGCCCAAGGAAAGCATCACTGAAATGTTTGAAAGGTTTCACAAGCTAGTTACTGAGTTGTAGATGAATGGCAAGGTTTACAGCACCAAGGAGTTAAATATGAAATTTCTGTTATCTTCACCAAATCATCTAGAGCAAAGAGTCATTTCTCTAAGGGAGAGAGATTTGAACAAAGTCACCTATGATGTGCTCTATGGAGTCCTAAAGACTCATGAACTTGAGTTGCTTCAGAAAAGGGCTATCCAAGCCAACCAAGGTAGAATGATAAACACATCATGTGCCTTGATTGTCAACAAATCTATTCTGGACCTAGAAGCATCTACAAGCCAGCTAAGGATAGAGGAGGTAGCAGATGATGAAGAAACTGAAGTTGGTGTGAGTGAACCTGTTGAGGAAAAGGAGGAAGAAGAAGAAGAGTTTTACACTCTGGAAGAACTTGATGGGATGGAAAATACTTCATATGCTTTCATGGCCAGAAAATTTCCAAACATCAGATTTAAAAGAAATCAACCCTTCAAACCCAAACCTCAAAACCATTCAGTCAACAAGAACAAAGCACCTGTGAAACCAAACAGAAATAAATTCAAAACCAGTTATGTGGATAGGTCATCTGTAAGGTGCTATAGATGCAATGACCTAGGGCATTTTGCCAGTGAATGCAAGAAGCCTAAAAAGAAGGATAGAGATTATCTTGAGCTCGAAGCTAAGTATGAGGCCCTTCTGAAAAAGCAGACACAAGGTAAAGCCTACATAGCTGAAGGGAAGTGCTGGGATGATTCTGAGAGTGATGGAGAGGAACAAGAATTCTGCAATTATGCCTTGATGGCCAACTCCAAGGATGACTCATCTCCATCTGATTCTCAGGTACCATCTCTCACTACTATAGACATGTATGTTTCTGAGTATAAATGCATGATCGAACAACTATCTGTTGAAATGTTTAATATTCATACTAGTATGACTGCTGCTAATGAGGAGATTGCTAAACTGTCTACTAGAAATGAAATATTAACCAAAAAGAATGAGGAACTTGAGCTAACTGCTATGCAAGTAAAAAACCTTAAGAAAGAAGTTGAATATTTGCAGAACAAGGTTTTATGTGCTAGTCAAGTAGAGAAGGCTCTTAGGGATGAATTAGCTGAAAATGAATTCAAACTGAAAACTTTCAAGAAATCATCTGGTCTAGTGCAATCCTACTGTGAGAAAATTGAAGCTAAACCCAAAGCAGCTATTGGACTTGACTATGACTCTCTCAAACAGAGGAAAGGCTATGCTGTCATTGAAGAGGACACAGCTGTTCATGAGAAAGTGCCTCACATTTTGAGAAAGATTGAAAATCCAATTTTTAAGGAATCAACATTTGAAATTGATGAGGATGCCTTACTCATCAAACAAATGTTGAATGATGAGGATGAGGCACAATCTAGTGAACAACAAGCATCCTCTAAGAGTGAGAGTGTCTAGTCAAAGACCAAGGAACCAGTAGTTGATAGGCCAAGACCTAAGAAGTTTGTTAAGTTTGTCTCAGCTGGGAAGAGTGAATCAGAAAAGAAAGTGACTAAAAAGAAACAGAACAGAAATGGCAAGTTAGGAATTAACAAGGATAACAACTATGCTTATATGCCTAATGCCCCTAGGAAAACTTGTCAGAACTGTTTCAGTACCAATCATTTAACTCATGCATGCAAGAAACCTGTTGGTAGTGTGTCTAAACCTTTCTATGATTGTTCTGTGTCTCTAAGTCATAGAGATGTACCTTTTTGTGATAAATTTGACTGTATGCCATGCAATATGAATGTTATGACTAGTTGTTTTAATTTAAGAAGGCAATTCATTGATGGTTGTATCAGTCACAATTCTCACACACACTACACAAGGTCAAAGTCTTCAAGTCCTCCTAAAGCTAGGAAGGTACCTCTGTCACCTAAGTCTGAAACTTCAGGTTCTAAGACTTCCAACAGTGACAAGAAGACTAACACTAAAAAGTTGACAAGCATGTTGTTTATGATAAAACTGTTTCTAAGTCACATGGACCCAAACTTGTTTGGGTACCAAAGGAAAAGTAATACCTTTGTGTTTGCAGGGCAAAGAAAGTGAAAAGAAGGTCATGTGGATTTTGGACAGTGGATGCTCAAATCATATGACTGGTGATATGGCCCTGCTATCACAGTATGAGGAAAAGGCTGGCCCAATGGTTGCTTTTGGAGATGACAGCATGGGTAACACATTGGGATATGGCAAGCTGAAAGTTGGAAATGTCATCATTGAAGATGTAGCACTAGTCAAGGGGCTCAAGCATAATCTGCTAAGTGTTTGTCAGTTTACTGATAGAGGATTCAAAGTGAATTTTGACAAAGATGAATGTTTGATCACCCACAAGAAGACTGGTGATTTTGCTCTATCTGGAGTAAGGAAAGGAAGCCTGTTTGTAGCCAATATGGACTCTGCAAACAAGGACAAAATTTGTTGCTTTTACTCAAAAGCATCAAATGAAGATTGTTGGCTGTGGCACAAGAAACTATCACACCTGAACTTCAAGGCCATTAATTCTCTAGTCAAAAGAGAGTTAGTGAGAGGCATGCCCACACTTGAATTCTGCCAAGAAGGAGCATGTGAGGCTTGTCAAAAAGGAAAAATGAAAAGATCAAGCCACAAGTCAAAGACAGTGACATCAATAACCAAGCCTTTACAACTCATTCATATGGATTTGTTTGGGCCTGTCAACATTATGTCACTTGGAAGAAAGAAGTATGCCCTGGTAATGGTTGATGATTTTTCAAGGTATACATGGGTGGAATTTCTGGCATCAAAAGATGAGGCTCCACAAGTAATTATTGAGCATATAAAGAAAGTTGACAAGGAAGCAAAGGCAAACAATGCAAGTGTGATTGCATTGAGAAGTGATAATGGAACAGAGTTCAGAAATGCCATACTCGAAGCATTCTGTAAAGAGAATGGGATTTCTCAGCAATTCTCAGCTCCAAGGACTCCACAACAAAATGGAGTTGTTGAGAGAAAGAATAGAACTCTAATTGAGGCTGCTAGAACAATGTTACTTGATGCAAAAATGCCTACATGTTTTTGGGCTGAGGCTGTGAGTACTGCATGCTACATTCAGAACAGAACCCTCATCAACAAAAACACTGGAAAGACACCTTACAACTTGATGAATGGAAAGAAGCCTACTCTAAAGTATGTTCATACTTTTGGAAGCAAATGCTTTGTACTAAAGGATAACTCTGAATATGTTGGAAAATTTGATGCAAAAGCATTTGAAGGAATTTTTCTTGGCTATTCTATAGAAAGAATTGCATACAAGGTTTATGTCATCAGTCAAAAGAAAGTTATGGAAAGCACAGATTTAACATTTGATGACAGCAAACTACCTGGACTAGAAGAAGCCAATGATGAAGACAAAGATCCATTGAGGTTTGATAATCTAGATGATTCTGATGAAGAGATTGAAACTGGAGTTGAAACTCAAGTGAATAATGATACAAGAGAAGAATTTGTGCCAATCGATAATGGAGAAACAAGCATCCAAGACACACCTGTGAGTAATGGCAACTTCACAGGGGGAGGAAATGAGGATGACCATGATGTGGATGATGAAGCAACATCAAGAATGAGAAATCAGGCTGAACACTCGAGGAAATAGGATAGATCACACACTGTAGAGCAAATCATTGGAGATCCTAATGCAGGAGTAAGGACTAGGAGAGCAACTCAAAATGAGTGCCTCTATGGATGTTTTCTATCACAAGTTGAGCCTAAGAAACTTGATGATGCACTATTGGATCCAGATTGGATTATTGCTATGCAAGAGGAGTTGAATCAATTTGAAAGGAACAAAGTATGGGAACTTGTGCCTGCACCAAAGAATAGAACCATTGTTGGAACAAAATGGGTTCTGAAGAATAAGATGGATGAAGATGGTGTAATAATAAGAAACAAAGCAAGGCTGGTTGCAAAAGGATACTCTCAACAGGAAGGCATTGATTATGATGAGACATTTGCCCTTGTTGCTAAATTGGAAGCCATCAGAATATTCTTGGCATTTGCTGCTCATTCAAACTTTAAAGTTTATCAAATGGATGTCAAGAGTGCATTTCTAAATGGAGAGTTGGAAGAAGAGGTTTATGTGCAACAGCCACCTGGCTTTGAGGATCCACATTTCCCAGAATTTGTCTACAGATTGCTTAAGGCACTGTATGGACTTAAGCAAGCTCCAAGAGCATGGTATGATACTTTATCACAATTTCTTCTTGAAAATCAATTCACTAGAGGCACATTGGACAAGACACTGTTTTACAAGAAGCATGGTGATGATATTATCCTAGTCCAAATTTATGTGGATGATATCATTTTTGGGTCTACAAATGAGAAGCTATGTGAGAAATTTTCCAAACTCATGCAGAGCAGATATGAGATGAGTATGATGGGAGAGTTGACATTCTTTCTTGGGTTGCAAGTCAGTCAAAGGAAGGATGGTATCTTTATCAGTAAGACCAAATACATCAAGAATCTATTGAAGAAGTTTGACTTGGAAGACTGCTCACCTGCAAAGACACCCATGGCCACTGCAACTAAGTTGGATGAAGATGATAAAGGCAAGAAAGTAGATATCTCTGTCTACAGAGGCATGGTTGGTTCTCTACTCTACCTCACTGCAAGTAGGCCAGACATCATGTTTGCTACATGTCTATGTGCTAGATTTCAATCAAATCCAAAGGAATCACATTTGATTGCAATAAAAAGGATCTTTAGATATCTGAAGGGCACTCCAAACTTGGGATTATGGTATCCTAAGGACACAGGGTTCAATCTGGTTGGTTATTCTGATGCTGACTATGCTGGATGCAGAGTGGATAGGAAAAGCACCTCAGGAAGCTGCCAGTTTCTTGGACAAAGGTTAGTTTCTTGGTATAGCAAGAAGCAACAATCTGTGTCAACTTCTACAGCTGAGGCTGAATACATAGCTGCTGGAAGTTGCTGTGCTCAAGTGCTTTGGATTAGAAATCAACTTAGAGATTATGGACTTGTGTTGGAAAGAATTCCAATCATGTGTGACAACACAAGTGCAATCTCTATAGTTGCCAATCCTGTCAATCATTCTAGAACAAAGCACATTGACATCAGATATCATTTCATAAGAGAACATGCAACTAATGGAACCATTGAGTTGCATTATGTCTCTACAGATAAACAACTAGTTGATATATTCACTAAGCCATTAGATGAAGCCACCTTCACAAGGTTGGTAAGTGAGATTGGAATGCTGAATTCTTCAGATTCTGGCTAAGTGAATACAGCATCTAGATTGTTGCAGCAGTAAACACTTACTTTATCTAAATTCTCAATATTTTTGGAGTAAGTGTTGGCTGAAATATGATTTATAAATATTTCAAATCTGTTGCATATGTTGAAAATCATATTTTTATTAACTTAAAATTTCTATGAAATTTTGAGAAAATCACTATTTAATTTGCTAGGATATTCTTCAATGAATATGTCTGGTAAATTTTAAAAGATAGTGAAAATCAAATTTTTATGAGTGATGGGTATAGTTCGATAAGTCAGACTTCTCGAATGATTCACTATTCGACATCTCTAACAAGTCTCATTAGAGTACTCTTGAGTTCTCGAATAGAGTCTTTCTGAGATATCGAATAGAGGTATTCTTGACTTCTCGAATATAGTAACTGAGTTCTCGAATGATTGAGTTCTCGAACACTATATTTGAGTTCTCGAATCATTTGAAAAGGCTGAATTCTCGCTGAATATTAACCGATTTTGGACTTTTGTCTAAAAGTTTAATTCACTCATAAAAACACATTTTATTTAATTTAGAATTATTTCTGAGTTAGATAACCGCAAGCTGTGAGTTTCTATCTGCTTGAGTTATCGATTAAGCCTTTCTTGACTTCTCGAATAGTTGTTTTCTACTTCTCGAATGCCTGACTTGTCGATACAAAACTTTCATCTAATCGACAATTCAAGTACTTCATACTTATACAATTCCACATCTATTCGATTCATTTCATTCGATTTCTCAAGCATCTACACTCTCTAAACCCCTGAAACCCTAGCTACGAAAAGCAAAATTTCTTCTTCAACCTTCAATTTCTTCCCTCTCTTCTACACAAATGGCAACAGTAAAGTTCAACACCAACTTCATCGCTCTCACTAGTGATGTTGAAGCACCCAATGCCAATTTCAAGTGCTTTGTGAAATGGATGGCAGAGTCATACATCAAGGATGCACTCTCTGCCAACCCAACTCTGTATCTAGATATCCTGGAACAGTTTTGGGGTACTGCTATTGTGGAGGTTGTAGCCCTGGAAAACGCAATCACTTCATATATCATCTACTGCAAGATTCAAGATAAGGAAATCACTATCACTACTGCAGACATGAATCAAGCACTGGGCCTACAACAAGAGTCATTTGACAGACTGGCCACTAATGCAGAGTTAGAGGAATTCTTTGAGTTCATCAACTACTCAGATGGGATCAATCTTGGAAAGCTAAACAGAAAGAATCTGAGGAAGGAGTGGAGCTATGTGTTTGCAACTCTTCTTCAAGTCTTCACTGCCAGGAAATCAAGCTTTGATCAAATCAGTGCACCTGTGCAGCAAATTGGCTATGCATTGGCCTATGGAAAGAAGATAGATGTTGGCCAAATCATCCTCCAAGAACTATATGAAAGACTTGGTAAGAACACAACCAAGAGAGGTACTGATATTTTCTTCCCTCGCTTTATTCAATCTGTACTTAATTTTAAGAATGCTTCATTGATTGAATTGCCTGGGATTGATAAAAATAGAATAGGCTATCTTAAGTCCATGACCAAACTCATTTTTGGTAATTTGGAGACTAGGAATGATGTGGATGTAAGACTGAACATAACTCCCCATATGGAGAGTTTGTTTAGAACTTATCCCCACAACATGCCAACATTTGATGCAAAATCTAAGTTAGCACAGCCCAAGCAAGTAGAACAAAATGCTAACCCAGAGCCTGCTAACCAACCCTCTCAACCAAACACTCTACCACACACTGAGCCAACTGCATCATCCTCTCAAAAGGGTGATGTTAGTAAAAAGAAGAAAAAGGAAGTAATGTCTGCACCACTGAATATATTATCTTAAGCAGCATTGGCTGTGGAACTAGGGCTAGAAAGTGAGGAACCTGAGTCACCCTTACAAAAGCAAAAGATGAAGAAAACCAAGACCACCTCTTCAGTCACACAAATGGCTGAAGTTGTAAAATCAGGGGCACACAGCTCATTAGGTGTATCCTCTCAATAGGGTGCACCTATAGAATCAAGCATCCTCCCCAATGCACCTTCTTGTATTGAGTCAGCACATGGGAGTGATAAGGCTGGCACTACACTGAGTGGAGAGCACATCACACTTGAAACTCCCTCTATCTCTCAGGGGGAGTTGCCAAAATCTACTCTAAAACACACTTCTCTTCCAGAATCTAACACACAAATTTCTTTGGAGCCTGTAATTCAAGCAATTGAAGAGCAAGGCATTGATCACCAAGAATCCTTTTCTCTTGGTGAGCCAATGGACTCAAGTGACTTAGTGCATGACACTTTGTTCACCACCCAGGACCCACATTTAGATGGTGAGGGAATGCATGCTGGGGCATCTCCTGATGACACCATCACAAACACAGAGGTTCCACTAGTTTTTACTAGAGACTCTGTGCCTGTGTCAACTGCTGGTGTAACTCATCCCACTCCTGTGGAGACACAAGTAGTAGAGTCAATCCATCCGGTTACAGAAGTTGCATCTGTAACTGAGGAGTCTAGCTTGCCTAGCTCTAGCTCTGACTTTATGTCACAATGGCTGAAGCCTGTGCAACATGACAGTGCTTCAGGATCAGGGTCTGTTCCACAAACATTGACGGTTGAAGCACTTCAAAGCTTAATTGTGGATCAGATTCCTGAGTTTGTAAAGATAGCTCAGAACCTTGTCACCTCCAATATCCCTAATCCAGACTATGAGGCCATCTTACTATGCCATAGAGATGATGTGGAGATGCAGAAGGCCAAGATTATTGATGATGCTGAGAGAGATGGCAATGTAGATGCCTGGCTGCAAGGAAAGAATGATGTAACTCTCAGTGAAGCACTTCAATATCTTAGAGAGGAATACATCACTTCACTGGGCTCCAATGCAAAATCCCTTTCTCCTGGTAAAGTGTATGAAGCTGTCAATGATTCCTACAAGGGTTTCCTCAAGGCTGCACACTATCTTGGCAAGGGAGTCAAAACTGAAGTCAACAGGGTGTGTGACAAGACAGCCACTTCAGTAGCAGAAGTCAAGAGGGCCTTTGATGCTAAATTTCCTCAACTGGACAGTGTGGTCAAAGATCTCAAACACTGCAACACCACCTGCACAAAGATGGACAATGGACTAGCCCTCCTCAAAGATACAGTCACAGGCCTAGAAAGCAGATTTCAAAATCTATCTGACCAGACTACAGAGGCCAATGCCATGCTGAGGACAATGTTCAAAAATCTTTATGGAGATAGGCTAGTGACTGAAGTCCCTGTGCATGAGCTGTCTAAATATGAAGTGAAGAGGCTGCAGGATCAATCTTTATCTGGTTTCAAGGCCAATGAGCTATTCACTAAGGCGAACACTCTTGAAAAGGAGGTGGCTACTCTCACTGAGTCAAATATTCACCTTACAGACAAGGTTACCCTTCTCCATGATTAGTTGGACACTCAAGCAACCACCACAGCTAATGTCCTTCTGCATCAGCAATCCATGTTGGCTGCAATGATGAAGCACATGGGTCTCCCTCTACCTGAAGAATCTTTCAACCCACAGGTGGTTTCTACAGCCTCTGTGCCTGACAACAAGCCTAAGGGGGAGAAAAGGTCCAGGAACTCAAATCCAAAGGGGGAGAAACCTAAGGAGAAAGGCATAGAGATAAATGAGGGAGGTCATCACAGAGCACAATCTACAACCAATGTGCCAGGCAAAGGCAAATCCAAAGTTGATGAGCCTCCTACCTTACTGCCAGTTGTTACTCTACCAACTGTGCACATTACTACTCCTGGTGGTCAAAAGCAATCCATAACTACCACAGTGATTGCAGGGAGTATGCCTTCTGACAAACTTCCATCCTCCATACCTGAGAGTGCCAAGCCTGTAGAAGTTAAAGTTATTACTGAGGCCAAGCTACAAGAAGTTGTTAACTCAAATGTTTATCATGATAAAGCCTTCTTGGAGTTTCTGAAAGCCACAAGGGAACAGGTTGGTGACACTCAGTTCTATCTGAGGGAGTTGAAGAAGCAGATTGACTACATCACTGTCATCCCCAAGAAAGTCAATAACCTATGGATCAAGGAGATAGTGTTGATAACCAAATTAAAGATATGGCATCTAACATACAAGACTCTACAAGACCTAAAACACTCAGAGACAGATGCCATACTTGAGCTTATTGAGAAGAAGAATGAGAACAACAAAAGTTTGTTTGATGATTTGAGGAATGGCCAACCTTCAAGGCTGCCAGAAGTGATCAAGAAGCCATGGACAATCATCTATCAGTCTGGCACCAGAATTGAAGACATCAAACAATTGGTCATTCCCCATGATCTCACCTCTCGAAATCACAGACTGGTCATTGCTATCATTGATCAACTACAGAAGAAGGTTGGAGCCAGAAATGCTGAAGAAATTGAAGCTCTGCACATTCTCAGATCTTTTATAGCAACTGGTGAACTTCCAGAGAGTGCTCAACCTAGGAGAAATAAGGATGATGATTGTGAAGACAAAAGTGATGGGAGGAGAAGACATCACAGGAGAGATAAGGGTGATGAAGACAAGAAGAAGAAGAAGAGTGACAAGGATAAGAAGAATGATGATGACCAAGGCAAAATCTATGAGAGGAAGATTGGAAAACAGCAAGCCATGAACATTACTAATGACACTCCTACCACAACACAAGGCTCAATGTCTAGGGTGGATGTCACTGGTAATGATTCATCAAAATCTACATCTCTGGTCTCTGCAAATGTTTTACTACCTCAAGAAGAGAAGGAGATTCAAGTCAAGAAACCATATGTATGTTTCAAAAAGCAAACTACTAATGGAACACTACTATGGTCAGCCAACAAAGGTCAAAAGTTACTGCCTGCCAATCATGTAAAGAAGATTAAAGTCAAACATGCTGCAAGAAGAGTGAAGCTATCCAAATCAAGAGCCCTAACAATCATTCCAGGATTGAAACTCCAGCCACTTGATGAAGACTTTGATGAAGAGCAACTGCAATTTCTAAGAGCTCAAAAGATATGCTATGCTGCAATTGTGGATGACCACCTTGAGATCAAGTACACTGATGGGAGAGAAATGAAATTCAAACAAGGGGGTTATGAAAAATTGGGGTAAATTGTATGAGATAGAAAGAATCATTGCATTGCTGGACTCTAAAGACAAGGTGGAGAAAGTATGGAAGCTGGAATTGATTGACTTTATGAAAATGAAGAGAGATTATGCTGAAAAGATGAGAAAGGGCTGCTATGAGAAGTGGTTAGAAAGGGAGAAAGAAATTGACAGACTGGAGATTGAAGCAGAAAAGCTAAGGGCAAAGGGATTGTGTAGAGTTCAGTTTGATCCCTTTGTGGTGAAGTATAGGAGAAGAAATGGAGACAATGTCAATATTAGAATGAACCTACTCAGTCACTATCCTGCCAACATTCTGAAGCCAGTGCTTGAAGATTTCAAAAACTCTATCATGATTGAAGAATTGGATGCTATGGCAGAAATCATAAGAGTAATAGATGAGAATGCAAGAAAGGAGAAAGAAAGGAAACAGAAAGCATATGATGATCTACAAGCCAAAGCAATGGAGATGCAATCAAATGAAAATGGCTAGTACCTCATCATACTGTAAGAGCATTTATCTTGTAATTCCATTTATGTGTTCAATCAGTATACATACCTGTACTCTTAAAGTCTTATCCTTATGTATGTTAGGCTTGTTATCAGACATGAAATTGTGACTAAGGGTCTCACTCACAATTTGGGGGAGATTGTTAGTTATAGAGGCATGCCTGTACACATCTAATAACAAGCCTAATTGTTTGTAATGCTTTGCATTACTTACATGACCTCTTAACTGAGGGAACCTCTAGTTGTAGAGTTTCTGTTTGTATTGTACTTGTAGTAGGCATCAAATCCTAGTTGTGTAATTGTACAAATAGAGTCTAGAATAATGCTTAAAAGAAGTTCCAAGGTTCATGCCTCAAGCAAGGAGTTAAAGACTGTCAAATAATCACAGTTGGGATTTGAAGAAATAAAGAATTTGCCTAAGTACCAATTCGAGAAGTATATTTGTCTATTCGAGAAGTCCAGCATTCGAGAAGTCAGGGATTCGATATCACAAGACACTATTCGATATCTCTGAATACACTGTTCGATATCTCATTCGATATCTCATTCGATATCTCAGGGATTCGATATGTCTACTACTCTATTCGAGAACTCAAGAAGTCAACAAGTCAAGATGGTATTCGAGTTCTCAAAGAGTCAACAAGTCAAAGTTCCATTCGATATCTCAAGGACTCAGAAAGCTATTCGATATCTCGAGGATTCGATAAGTCAAATGTTCTATTCGACAACTCAAGGAATCCTGATGGAAATGAGCTATTCGAGAAGTGGTTCGATATGTCAATATAACAGTGTTCGAGAACTCAGAGTTATCGATCAAGTCAATTCTAGTTCTCGAATCACTTACTTAGTCACTTCTCGAATACATTCTTGGAGACAAAATACTGAAGAAATTGTACAAGTCAGAAACCTGCAACAAGCCAATGCACTTTATGGACCACAATCTGTAACGTGCTCTGGAAAGCCTACAAGGAAGCTTGGAGAGATATAGAAGAGACAAGGAGCTAAAGCAGTGGATCTAAACAGGCTTTGCAAAGTCAAATATGTAATCGTTTGGACACTTACTCAAAAAGGATAGACAGACTAGAAAGTAATTTGTTTAGCTACCTTATTTGCAGTAAGTAGGCTGTATCCATGTTCTATAAGGACACAGCCTCACTTCATAACTTAGTAACTTTTGTGAGTCAAGTTTTTAATACACTGTAAGCTATATCTCTCTGAGAAAAACGAAGCTGAGAATACTATCATTTGTATTCACAGATTGTAGCAACCTTTATCTAATAATACATTAGATTAAAGTGATATTGTGTTGTGTGTTGTTCTTTATCCGCATATACATCTCTGCACACACAACACTTGTTTGCTACACAGAATCAAGGCACGAAAAGTTCAAGAATCCATTCACCCCCCCTCTGTATTCTTTCTTTGTGTTCAATACTCAACAAGATTTACCAAATCGCTTCCGCATTCGCAGGGAATCGGGCAGATTCCTAACAGGTATGTCCCCAGACCCTGCGGCAAACGGTATTTACTGGGTATGTTTGGTTTAGTGTGCTAAGGCATCCAGATTTTTAGAAATTAGACTTCATAATGAATTTTGAAAGACCCTCCTACTTTGTGGGGGTCCTTTGGATTGGGTAATTCTGTAGTGAATAGTCCCTGTCCCTTGTGCCTTGTCCCTTTTGAAGACCTTGATATATGATTAAGTGTTAGTATTCCTTTTCATAGCCAGTTTCATACTCCCTGCTTTCTGCTTCGTTTGGATCAATAACACTTGTTCAAAGAAATTTGGGATCTTTGTGTGCACATTTTTGGGTAAATCAGCATCGTAACTTTCGTCCTGATATCTGTTAGCCAGTTTTCTTTTTCAGCAGTTACATGCTGTTACTTAGTGTCAGAATTCCAGAAAGTATATATATATATATAGGGTCCTATTCTACTACAAACTAAAATTAAATACAAACTACAAACTAAACACTAATTCAATATTTCATGCTAATCTAATGATCAAAATAGGGGTATCCCAATACAAAAAGTGTTTAAAATAATTGGCTCCATTCAGCAAAATTAAAATAAAAATAAAAAAATTCACTGTTCACGTGATGACGTGGCAGTGGATTTCACTGGTTAACGGTGCTTCGCACCTTCTTGTACGGCGCTTCGCGCCTTTATCATTCTAAAGTTGTAAGGAATGACAATCAATGGTAAAGGCAATAGACGATTGACGGGTGTGTCGAGGGCCTGCGACCCTCATGACTACCTAACTCATCCGTTTACTGTCTTAAATGCTTCGCATTTCCACGGCAAGTTTTTTTTTTTTTGGGTGGATAGAGCCAATTATTTTAAGCATTTTTTGTGAAGGTACCTTTGGCGGGAACATTAGAATAAATGAAATATAATTAATTTAATTCTAGTTTGTAGTTTGTATTTAAGGATTGTTTTGTATTTGAGCAAAAGCCTATATATATATATACAGGGGCGGATGCAAGTAAGGTTCAGTGGGGTCCCAAGACACCACTGAACTTTCAGTATATAGTATAGATGTATGCAAATTTTACTCAGTAAATGCTTGGTTCAACGACAGGAACTCACTGAATTTTCGTCGGTGACCCTAGTTCGAATCCTCATGATTACATTTTGGACATTTTTTCTAAAATCCTATAGTTCAGTGGTATTTTAAGCTAAATTTGGTCAAATCAACCATGGTTCAACTCCTAGATGCTGTGTTTTTACACAAAAATAATATTTTTCACTATATAAGTGCAAAAACAGGGCAAAACAGAGCTGTAATCACATGCGCTACGCGTGCCTAGGACCCCACTGGCTACCAATCCTGGATCCGCCACTGTATATATATGTCCATATGTTCAAAAAATCAGATTCTGTTAGTATGTCAATTTGTGCACAGGCAGGAATCAGAGACTGTTACACTGGACGACGAATGATTAACATTCATTTATTCGGTCTGGTTCTTCGTGTCGTAGATCTGTTTCTTTTGTTTACTTGTTTACTTGCTTCCTTGCACTAGGTACGTGTTTGTGTTATAATATTATAATCCCCGGATTATATGTAATGGTACTAATTTTATCATACTTGAAGCCTTTATATTGTCCCATTTACCTTATTAGTTTACTTTCTAGTTCGCTTTTGGGGACTATTGTTCTCATCCCCCTCCAAAAGGTTAGTAACTTATAGGAGTGGACTTGAAAATGATTGAATTTTTTGTCCATGAGATAACTCGTGAATTGATTGGACTGCAAAACTAGAACAATTTGACTGAGAGTCCAGGGATTGTCGATCCTATGAAACAAACATATATTGAGGGACTCAGTAATGTATGAGATTCTTTAGTCTGAATGGCTTATAATGATGATGTCAATACTGCCTTGAAATCATCTCTAATGGAAATATCTAATGATGATTTTTAGCTATTATCATGATAATTACTCTATGTTATCGGCATTGGTAATGTGGTAGCTGTGTATATATGGCTTGTAAGTGGTATGGAACTATTGATTTCAAGTAATGATCATAAAGTGGGATTGTGATCTTTAACAAGACTTGTATTTTAAGTTTCTGTTCTATTTCTGATGGTTCCCTAAAAAATAGTTGTGTTTATATCCACGAACTAACATACTGTAATTTCTTGAACCACCAGTCAAATCCAGTGCAGCCAACCACACAGCAATGGAGGGTGGCAGTTTCATTCAGAAAGCAGTCTCTTTTACAAATATTTCGAATATCACTGACTTCTTTTTCTCAACTGAAAATTGATGGTAATTTACTCTTTAACATTCTTTGCCATTATGCTGTAGACACTTATGTTTTACATATATATATATTGCTAAGCTTTTGTTTTACAAATTTTATATGTATTTTCTTTAATCTCTTGTATGCTGCTTGTTGTTATAGGGAGAATGTTGTATAACAATATTTGGAGGTTTGCTGGAATCACGGAGCAAAATACGGATATTTTGCTATAAGAAGAGGGATTGGGATTAGGGTTTTTGTGTTTAGAGGTGGCTGATCTTGTCTATTGAAATTCAGTGGTGAACTGTTTCTCATGCCTTTACAAGATGCCTACGTACCCTATTTATAGGGATCAAGCCATACGTAGTTCTCTTAGAGAAGAAGTTATCTAGACGGGCTAGGGTTTCTATGGGCTCGGCTTGGCCCAAATCCACTAGTCGTCTCCTTCGGTTGAGATATTTTACTCATTTAACCTCGCTGGGCCTAGCTATGAGCCTTCATAAGAATATTCTAGGCCTCGTTGGACCCCTAGGCCTCGTTGGACCTCTAGGCCTCGCTGGACCTCTAGGCCACCTCTAGGCCTCGCTGACTTCTAGGCCACCTCTAGGCCTCGCTGACTTCTAGGCCACCTCTAGGCCTCGCTGACTTCTAGGCCACCTCTAGGCCTCGCTGACTTCTAGGCCACCTCTAGGCCTCGTTGGACCTCTAGGCCGGGCTAGCGTGAGACCCCTTGGGTGATAGTGTCTTCAAGAGATTTATGAGATAGAGGTGAGGTGATCCCTAATCGGGCCTCATGCCTTGTTTATTCTTCTTCAATACTTGGGCCCATTGATAAATATTTGAGCCCATTATGAGAGGTGGGCCCCTTATATAGTCATTTGAGCCTGTTTAGGATCTATGCCGAGATTCGGGCATAACAACTACCCCCGATTCCATTTTGCCATTATAAATGCGATGTGGAATCAAGTAAAGTTGTGTCTTCCACTTATGTCTTCAAGTCTTTTTTGAAATATGATGAGAGGACTCTTCTCCGAGATTTCTCCTTGCTGGTATATATTTTTTTCTTCATAATATTTTCGAAAATATTTTGAAATTTTAGGAAACCTCCTCGCTTCGCATAATAATCTTTTAATATGCAACACCTTGATATTCCCGCGACCCCAATATTTTTGCCTTTCAAGTATCCTCGTAGGCTTTACAAATCCAATTTCTTTATTAGTTGAACGGATCCGCCGGCTAGTATATTGATTTACTAATCCGATTTCTTTATTTCTTCGCATATGAAATTGAATTTATGTGCCAGCTTTTGCTTTCCTTTTTTTCTTTTCAATCTATGCAGGTCCCACCTTCAATATTGCTTCCAGGTTTGAATTTGGTGGCTTCGTTTTGCGTGCCCAATAATGACAACAAAGACAATAAAGACATCATTTCTTTGTCTTAATGATAAACACGGGCCATGCTAGCAATTCTTTTGCCTTTCTTCTTACTATCCTGTGGATCCCGCCATTTAATAACCTTATATAGCCCAGCTACAACAACTTGAATTCACGTACATACTCTTGTTTTCCACTTTCTTTTGAAGTCATGAGGACCCGCAATAATTTCTTTTAATCTTGGCAACAAACTTCTTCATGTAAATGCATGTACCCATGCATCACTTTTCTTTTTTCAATTCTTGTTGGACTTTCAATGCTTCGCACTCCATTTACTCCGCATAGCATAGATGTACCATTTTTTTTATTTATGCTATACGATCTGACCAGAACTGGCACGCCTGCTACTCACGCCTCGCATACATATTTTTTTTTGTTAGATGCGTACCCCATAGCACTACACTAATTTTTTTATCACAAAAAACTTCCCCGCCTCGTCGATACATGCATCTTTTCCTTCTATTTTTTTAGCTATTCATTGCACGGGCCCCGCAATAAAACTTCTTGTCTTTGCTGTGACTTGTTTTTTTCTTCTTTCTTCACTTGTCCCACGAACACTTCTCCTTTTTTATTTTCGGTGCTCACAGATCCAACTCTGCAGGTATTGGCCATTTAGATTTTTACCAACAGCAGCAAAGATCATCGCTTGAGGAGCATATGGGCCATATAGAACGGAATCTTTCATTTCTACACGCTGTCTCTCCTCCATTTCCAAACGCTACCACAAACCCATTGACAATTGCCACTCGTTTAACTGCTCTTGAAGGATTTTATTTTCCAAAGGCTACATCTGTCCATGCTTTGAACGTGATACAAGCTCCAGTAAATCACTCGGCTGATGCCCAAGATGTATTGCTTGAGGATATTTAGCTCGAATAATATATTCAATGGATGGATCAACATTAGTTGGAAGGTGATGAGCTCGTTGTAATTCACCTAATACTTGTTGATTTAACAACACATGATCGACAACATTGTTAGACCTAACAGCATCAAGATGTGACTGCCTACGAACATGTTCACCCATTTGATTCTGCAACAACTGTTCAAGCAGCTGTTGTCGAGCTTGTGCCTCCTGCTGCTCCTTTAGCAAAAAATGTTGCTTTTGAAAATGTTGTTGCTGCTGCAGCTGGTGATGATGAAACTGAAGTTGTCGCTGATGTTGAAGCTATAGTGCAGAGGTGTTCCAGATCTTGTGTTGTTTGACTCGTCAACTGCTGCTGGTGCATCATGTTCGTAGCTAGCTTTTTTAACATCTCCTTGCATATTCTTTTTCTTTTATAGTTACACCACCCCTTCTATCAAAGAAACAAAACCAGCTTCTGTTTTATTTTATGACATTTCCATCTGCACTAGTATTTGTTACAGCATTGCCCTTGTAACTTCTTTTACCATCCTGCTAGCTTGCATTCGTGTCCTCGCAGAACCCTACCTCGCATCGCTTCACCAATTTTTGTATTTCCTTTTAATGAGGCTCTCGTTGTACTTGTAGTTTTGTGGTTATGCACACTATTTTGATTTCCTTCAATAACTTTCATTCATGTTGACCATGTAAGTATGATCCCACCTTGCTACATTCATAGCTTCCTCATATGCGAAGTACTGGAGCCTATTTTCCATTTCGTATTGGCTTCACATGAGTTGCTTTTTAAAAAAAAAAATAAGCCATGTATATACAAGACTGTTGAGTTGTAGCTTCCTTTCCTCACTTGTATTCTTCCTCATTTTTGTAGTATGTAAAGGCCTATCTCCATTTCGCAGTGCTTTTTTTTTTTACTTCGCAGCGTTCAGTTTGCTCTGCATCAGCTTTGATTCAGTTTTCTCCTCGCATTACACCAATATCACCTCGCAACCTTTTCTTTTTATTTTTGTTAAACACAATTTGATCAGAACTGGTTCCATAGCTTTGTTGCTGACTCCTCTTTGTTATTTTCCTTTGCCTGTTCAAGACTGCAGGTTGTGTACTTGTTGTTTCAAGTGGACCCCACCAATAATGTCCATGAAAGTCTTGATTTCCATTTTCTTGTTTTCCAATTCATGCATGGGCCTTAAAAGAAAATTGATGTCCTTGTGCTTGCAGTGACTAGCTTGCTTGTCTCTTTTTTATTGTCTGTATTGCATCAGCAACTCCGTCTGGTCCTGGCATACTTCAGTGTCTTCACCCTTTACTCAGTTCGCTCTTATTACTTCCTATGCACGCAAACCCACTCTGCATATTACATCTTCAGCTCGATGCTTGAGTCCTCTCCTTAAAATAATATTATGTAAGCTTTTACTTCACGAATCAAGTCACCCTCTTGCTTTACTTCACCTTCATATTTTTCTTTCTTCATAAAAAATTGGGCGGACCCTCTTTGCAAACTCAGCTACTTCGCTTAATGGCTTCGCATACATTTCCTACTTTATTTTATAGGTCCCAGCTCGCTGAATCTTGTTTCAATCCAAGCTTTGTATGAACTCCAACATAGGGGCCTTAGAGAATAAGTGATGTCTTCGCAACAGCTTTCTTTCTTGCATCGCTATTAATCTTCATTTCCTATCCAGCTTTGCAGACCCATTTGCAAGTATCTTTCTTTTTATTTTAACACCACGCGGGCTCCATTTCATGTGCTACAGAAAAGGAAAGTAGATTTTGATTTGCTTTAATAATCACACGGGTCCCACAGA
Organism: Kitagawia praeruptora; assembly: GCA_037693485.1. NCBI lineage: Eukaryota > Viridiplantae > Streptophyta > Magnoliopsida > Apiales > Apiaceae > Kitagawia > Kitagawia praeruptora. The sequence continues at coordinate 126,533,148 of CM075350.1, forward strand.
AAATTTGTTTGTCTTTACAGGCTATCTTGCATATGCTAGCTGGTTAAGGATAGATGCTTCGATCTTCATTTTCTTGTAAAATATTTTCAATCCTTCCAAGTAATTTCAATAGAATCTCCATTGGATTAGCTCTATAGCACATGCAGGTCTCAAATAGTGTATCCAATCCTCAACCTCACATCACATGATGGCGACATATGGCCTCGCAACATAGATGTTGGCCTGGTATTAGTCTTAGCAGATGTTCCCTTGATATCTTCTTTATAAGAATGCGTGAATTTTCCAAGTGCTTTAGGATAGCTGATTGAGCTCGTCGTTATTAATGGGGTCGAGTGGCCTCGCATCGTAAGATATCGGGCTTACAGCCTTGCAACGCTAGGTGCAGCCTCGCCATGCTAGGTGCTCGCCTTGTCATGCAATTTTTTCAAATGTCCCACTAGAAGAGGTGTTTATGTAATGCACTACCCCCCGAGTCCTCATTATCATTGTAGATATGATGAGGAATCAAAAGTGTTTCAACAACGTTCTTGTATTATTTGAAGTTGGCCCCATTTATAGTGAAGAGAATTAGGTGTGATCTCGCTATAAGCATACTTGCCCAAGGCACTTGGCCTCATCAACGCTATCCGGTAGCACTTGGCCTCATCACGCCATCCCGGGACACTTGGCCTCATCATACTATCCCGGGGCACTTGGTTTCTTCAATGTCATGACAAGCTTCCCTATGTTGAACTAGAATGTAGATATTGAGGTCTTGAGCTCATTTTGATTTTCAAATACTTTGGCTTCTCTACCTTCATCTCTAGTGTGTGTCTTGAGGTAGTTGAGGTCCTCCTCATTGTCGGCAAGGGTCGGGGGCGTCCCCCCTCACCTCAAGGATCAGGGGCGTCCCCCCTCTCCTCGACGTAGAGGTATTCCACCAAGAAGAAGTATCTCATGTAGAGGTATCTCAAGATATCAATAGTCACTCCATATAGGGGCCTCAATAGTCACATAAAAGGGGTCCTCGTTAGCTACATCATGTAAGGGGTCTCACAATCTCAACGAGGAGATGGGGGTCTGTCGTCGCGATGATGGGACCGCTTACGATCTCGATGAGGAGATGAGGGTCTGTCGTCACGACGACGGGACCGCTCACGATCTCGACGAGGAGATGGGGGTCACTTAGAACCTTGATCCTTGCTTTGGCCTCGCACCTAGTGACATCGCTTATCCTTCTCGAACCCGGCCTCGCTACACTAGGTGTGACCTCTCAGCGCTAGGTAAGGCCTCGCTCCTAGGGGTCTTCCTCCTCTTCGGTCGCAGCTCGGGGTCGCATTTGGGTGTCATAAGCTACCCCGGGGTCTTGGCCTCATTCCTTGGGGGTCACAGCCCGGGGTCATATGCTATCCCGGGGTCTCGCTCCTCGGCCTCTCCGTTCTTCTTGTTCGAGTTAGTCATCGTTCTCCCAAATTAATGACTAGGCCCCTCCTTCTAGCGCCAAATGTTATAGGGAGAATGTTGTATAACAATATTTGGAGGTTTGCTGGAATCACAGAGCAAAATACGGATATTTTGCTATAAGAAGAGGGATTGGGATTAGGGTTTTTGTGTTTAGAGGTGGCTGATCTTGTCTATTGAAATTCAGTGGTGAACTGTTTCTCATGCCTTTACAAGATGCCTACGTACCCTATTTATAGGGATCAAGCCATACGTAGTTCTCTTAGAGAAGAAGTTATCTAGACGGGCTAGGGTTTCTAGGGGCTCGGCTTGGCCCAAATCCACTAGTCGTCTCCTTGGGTTGAGATATTTTACTCATTTGACCTCGCTGGGCCTAGCTATGAGCCTTCATAAGAATATTCTAGGCCTCGTTGGACCCCTAGGCCTCGTTGGACCTCTAGGCCTCGCTGGACCTCTAGGCCACCTCTAGGCCTCGCTGACTTCTAGGCCACCTCTAGGCCTCGTTGGATCTCTAGGCCGGGCTAGCGTGAGACCCCTTGGGTGATAGTGTCTTCAAGAGATTTATGAGATAGAGGTGAGGTGATCCCTAATCGGGCCTCATGCCTTGTTTATTCTTCATCAATACTTGGGTCCATTGATAGATATTTGAGCCCATTATGAGAGGTGGGCCCCTTGTATAGTCATTTGAGCCTGTTTAGGATCTATGCCGAGATTCGGGCATAACACTTGTTTTTGTGTATGCAGTTGGAAATAATTTACAACAGCTGGCTGTTTCATTAGCCCCTTAATATACGATTTTACGGGGGACAACAATCGACGAAAGTTCAGAAGATTTTGGATCTATTCAGGTGCTCTTTCGGACGTGTGCTCTTTTCAAATTTTTTTTTTTTCTGGATGGATAGAGCCTAAAAAAATAAGAACTTTTTGTATTGGGTGCCCCTGGCGGGGCCAATGGATCTATTGGAATAAATGATTTTATAGTGTTCTTTATTGTTTGTTATATAAGAGTGTTCTTTATGGAGCAAAGGCCTATATATATATGGCTAAGCTTTTGTTTTACATATTTTATATGTATTTTCTTTAATCTCTTGTATGCTGCTTGTTTTTGTGTATGCAGTTGGAAATAATTTACAACAGCTGGCTGTTTCATTAGCCCTGAAATGCCTAATATACGATTTTACGGGGACAACAATCGACGAATGTTTAGAAGATTTTGGATCTATTCAGGTGCTCTTTCGGACGTGTGCTGATAGAACATGTAGCTTGTACTGCTGGTTCATCTGTAGATTCTTTTTCTTTTCCAGTGTTCTTTTATATAGATATATTATTGGGTTGGGCTTTCAGGTCCCATCTGCTTGGAAGCAAGTTATTGAGGACTCCTCAACTCTGCAGATTTTTTTTTACTACTATGCGATGAATTTACCTCAGATATCAAGAGAGGTTGGTTACTATGTCTACCTGGTGTGATGCGTATATTTCTATTTCAGTGAAAATGTGTCTACACTCTGGATGTTGTGTGTATTGAGGTGTTTTTTTGGGGGGTTGTTGGGGGGGACGCATCCTGATTAAAGTGGTAGTGGTTTTTGTCAATTGCGTATTGCATCGATGACGATATGGGGTTATCTTCAATTCTTGCCATCTGCTCTCAGAGTTTTGTCTGGAGCTACCAGGTGTATTTGGTTACTCATTTTATTTTTCTTTTTGCTGTTCAGAAAATTGAAATGCAGAAAATGATTTTAAAATTTGTAGCATTGAGAAAGCATAAATCTGGTTAGGATCAGTCAGTAGTCTTTAAACTGAAATTAGGAAAGACGGACATCTTATGATCTTATCAACGTCGTGGCGCCATAATGAGTCTGCTCATGATCATGATATATTGAAATGGACTCTTTAGCAGAGATGTTTTACGACATCAATATTTCTACCTTCTTCCTTCACAGAAACAAGAATTACAAGTCTTCTAGCAAGTTTCTATAGAATAGTTTCTCTGTATCATATATCCTAGAGATTGGCATAGTCAATTTTTTTCGTTAAGCGTGAGAAGCTCTTCTCAATCAAGTTTTTGGGCTAATCAGTGCAAATCTAGCTATCTACGACCAGTGACATAGCTACGCCTTTAAGGGAACTTAGTAGTACTATACACGGGAACATGTGTGATCAGTAGCTACACCTTTGAGGAACTTAATATTAGTACTATACACGGGAACATGTATGATCAGATAATTGAGGACAAGTTCAACAGGAGCGTACAGAGTATCTGAAGGGAGAAAATATAATAAAGTAGGAATTTAATAAATTTTCATTTGTTTCTCCATTGTGTAACTGATCGACTATTAATTACTTTTTTTCGTATGTAATGATATATTAGCTTGCCTATTATATGTGGTGATTATGTTGCTGAATGCTGACTATATATTATAATTGATCATTATAAATCTTTCCAGGTATTTGGATTGAGAGGTATCTATTGGTCTTACGGAAGCTTTAAGTTGCAATTTTTAATATTTTTGGGATGAACTCTATATTGATAAAAGCTAGCGCCATTTACTATTTTTCTTTTTACCTTTTTCACCTGTGTTCTTAATTTAAACGAGTCACAGATGGATATAGTAAATTGGCCTTTGCCTCGGAGGCATGTATATGTTGAACTTAATATTTTCTGTCTTGTGGCGCATGCACACACACAAGAAATTGAAAGTTGTTTCTTATCCCTTGTGATACAATAATTGAGCTTCTCATAATAAAGTCATCAAGTGTGCTTGTTGAACTAGTATACGATTTTTGTAAAGTCTTGGTTTGATTAAATGTAGAACTGTGCCATCGTAGCATGCATTTTTGTCAAGTTTGTAACTTTTTGTTTCCATGATTTTAGGCTTTAGAGTGCTTGGTGCGTTTGGCTTCTGTAAGGAGATCTGTGTTTACTAATAATGCAGCTACACGACTCAAGTATCTTTCACATTTGATGATTGGAACAAAAGATATTTTACAGACAGGGAAAGGTAAATCTTGGCGTTAAATACTGTCAAGCAATTCCAACCTAGTTTGGGTAGTAAGGCTTTGTTAAGATAGGTCTAGCAGTTGCTACAATGCTTTTGGTTATTAGGTGATATCAACGGCATGAGGTTAATTCTTTAAATGTGAACTTCATTTTTCTTATAATTACTATTATTATAGATTGATTATTAGATTTTCTGAATATTAATTGATTCTGTTTCTCATTCCCTTATTGTTTGGTGTCTAAGGCCCCCTCATGACTTGGTTGGGTATGGGAGCGTCTGTGGCATTGAGGGGGTCATTTGTTCAATAATTTCTTATTTTCTTTCATGTTTGGCACTCCTTACTCTGATTATGCAGTATTGTTCTTATCCAGTTATTTTAACTCTTTAATTGTGGATTTTGTCTTTAGTAATATACAAGACTTGGTCCAAAACAAATTGGATCAGCTACATCAAAGCATTGCCACCATAATGTAATCACTTTTAATTCCTGAATTTACTTCATCAATTCTCTCTCCTTATACCACAATTTGTGTTTTCCACTTCCCGTGGCTTTCCCAATACATGTTTGACGCGGAGTACTTTCCTGATGAAGAGGTTGTTATTTGAATTACTTTGGTGGGTGTGTAGCTATGCATCACTATGTGCCCTGGCATTACTACATATAAGTGCTTCATCTTCGTACTTAGAAATTTAGAAATTTTGTCTTCACTTTAACACACACACACACAAATATGGCATATATATATATATATATGAACTATTGGTGGCGCCAGTTCATATTTTCAAGTTTTTCTGTTATTTGACAACTACCATGAGGATGTTACGGTGGTCGTGTGGGCGCACGATGTTAGATAGAATCCCAAATGGGGTGTTTAGGAGCGAGCTTGAAGTGGCGCCTCTTGCTGCGAAAGTCAGGGAAGGGAGGTTGAGATGGTTCGGCCACATCCGTAGGAGGCGGGCTGAAGCACCAGTGAGGAGGGTCGAAAGTCTATCGGTGGTTGGGGTGAGAAGGAGAGGCAGACCTAGGAGGTCGTGGGAGGAGCAGCTCAGGTTGGATATGAAGGCCTTAAACTTGAATGAGACCATGACCGCAGACAGGTGCTCTTGGAGGCGTCGTATCAGAGTGGTGGATTCTCTTTTAGGGAGCGGCTCCGTCGTAGAGAGCCTCAGAGTTGGGTTGTCTCGGTTAACTTTAGCTTAGTAGTTTGGGTTTTTCGTTCTCATTTTTCATTTTTGTTGTCGTCGGTTTGGCATGTTCTCGTCTGCTTGTGGTTTTATATGCAGGGAGTCCGTCCAGAGCTATAGCGGAATGCATTCAGGTCCTGAGTAACGTAATTTCTAGCAGGCAGGTAGGTCCCATGTGGAGAATGCCATGGGCTCAGGTATTGCTGTGAACATTTGCGTACCATCTGGATTACTGTGTTTATATCACCCACCTTATTTGTCGTGCACGTAGCCGAGGGTCTTCACGGAAACAGCCTCCCCGCCTTAAAAAGCGGGGGCATGGTCTGCGTACATCCTACCCTCCCCAGACCCTGCTCTGAGCGGGATATACTGGGTATGTTTGGTTTGGTTTGATTTTTCATGAGTTTTGTCGCCTTCTTGGATGCTTTAAGATTAATTATGATGTAATTCTGAACTTCTATTCTTATTTCTGAGTATACCTACATTTCATATTTAACACACCTGTCATATAACTACGTTTGCCTAATATGCCCCCCATACTTTATTATCTATAAGTTGTGTTAAAATTTGTTTCTCTGATTAGTTTGGAGGATCTGCACGCGTGTACACCAAGTATTGTTCCAGTCTTCCAGATAATATACATTTGTTTCGTTATTTAGTTTGGAGGGTCCATGTGTACGCCAAGTATTTGTTCCAGATAATATACATTTTGAAAGTTCTTTGTTTTTTAAGGTGTCAAGTCATGAATAGATTACTCTGCATGAATGTGATTTGATATGAATTTAAATTGCCAAGGAGTGGGAACTGGGAATGGTGTGGGTTGTTTCAAAGATAAGGCATTTTAATCTGTGTACAAGCGGGGACTGAGGGACAATAGATATAAAGTATGTATTTTTTAAACTTTTAAATTTAATCCTATCCGTGTCTACCTATATCTTCACTTACGAGATTTTTCTCATTTCCTAAAATTTTATGTTAAATCTTTTTACGTTCTTGCCTAATGTTGTGTTTGGTAATTGGAGTGAATGACTTTGGGTTTATGGAATGAATTTTTTACTATTTATAGGCCAATATTTAGACTTTCATTCATTCCTTCATTCCACTCCCCTGGCAAATTGAACTAGAGTTCACTCCCTCCAATTTCAGAGTGACATTCTCCATCCAACTTATTTCTTCATAAATATCATCATAGAAGTTTTGCCCTTCCTCATTTTCTTCACTCTTTCCTCCTTTGACTACGTTCACTGATACGGTTCCACAGCCCCAGACACGCACCAGTAGGATAAGGAGAGTTCCCCAGAAGTTTACTGACTACACTCCTGGATAATTCCTACAAAAGTGGAACTGTTGCTATTTTAATTAATATTTATTCTGTAACTGTCTATTAGCATTTATTTAGGAGTCTGCATATTAGCACTAAAGTGTATGCTCTAAAGCCACGTTCATTGTCCCATTAGGCCATACACCCATTACTTCTTTTATTATGTAACTACAGCCTCTATATACAGATGGCTAGAGCAGAATATTAGGATTTTATGAATGAAATTAAGCATGTTTTCTTCTTCTTCTTTCTGGGAGTAAACCTGTACTCGAAACAGGAATATTTACCTATCAATTGGTGCTTTCATTGAGAGTCTTTTCCTTCTACCATGGCTTCTAACACCAGATGGCAAACTACTGAAGAACAAATATCTCAACTTACCTCAATCACAACTCAACTTCAAGATACCGCTGCTTCACATGATGCTTCCATTGCCGAACTTCTTCAACACTCCAACGCAACCAACTCCAAGCTTGATCAGGTTTCCACAACGCTTACCTCTCTCGGAGAATCTGTATCCACCATTGCCTCCCAATTGGCACGGCTCCAGAAACGCCCCAATACTCCTCCTACACCTCCATCATCACCAAAAATTCATAAAAATCCTTTCTTCCGCCCTCAAACGAATGATACTGAATCCTCGTCAACAAACCCATTCACAATCCGCCCTCTTCGATTAGAAATTGCTCCTTTTGATGGCTCTAATCCATTAGATTGGATTCTTCAAACTGAAAGATACTTCCACCTCCATCAAACTGCACCTGATAAGTGGATTTATATCCACTTGGAACGTTCCATATCGGCTTAAATTGGTGTACTTGGACTCAAGTTTGTGGTATTTTTGATGTGTTTTGCTTAAACGTGCAGGTTTGAAGAAATGTCGATTAGGGGTGAACTTTCCGTTATTTTTGGAGTTGATTTATGATATGGAATGAAGAATGATGACTTAATATCAACTATCAAGAGGATTTATAAGTCTAGAATTGAAGAACGGGAAGTGGCGAAAGAATCGGAAGAGAAAACGGATGAGAAATGAGCAAATTGTGGAAAATTCAGATTTCATGGTATGTTGCGCACTCTACACTGTTTTGGCCATATCTGGAGTTCTAGAAGTCCGTTTTGGACGATCTTACTGTCCACGCGAAGCTTGGGAAATTTTCTACAACAATCAAGCAAAATAAAAATTCTGGACAGGAGCACCAGCGCAGGCTGCGCTCTCCAAGCGCAGGCAGCGCTCCAGAAAGTCCCAAAACAGCAATTGGAGCGCAGGCAGCGCTTATAGAGCGCAGGCAGCGCTTGAAAAGTGCTCAGAAACAGAAAACACAGCGCAAGCAGCGCTGGTTCAAGCGCAGGCAGCGCTGGTTCAAGCGCAGGCAGCGCTGGTTCGAGAGGAAATTGCTGAAAAATGTCCGTTTTGCCCCTAAACGAATTCTAATTGTATTTTTGGTACCCAAACCTATTTCCAATTGTATTCTAGGTTGTTTTTCTTGCTGGGCAAGATATCTAGGCCTATATAAACACATATTAGCCTTGTAAAATACAGATTATCATAGTTTTTATTATTGTAACCTAGCTTAGATTTGCAAGGGAGAAAAGGAGAGAAGGGTTCAACGCTCGTGACAAGCAACGGATCTAGATCTACTTCATCCTTTGTGTTACTTTGGATTATAGATTTGTTTTCTCAAACTCTTGTTTATTAATATAATTACTTCTTTTATTCTTATCTTGTTATTTACCATGTTTTCATCTAATCCCATGGTGACGAAAGGTTCGATTATGAACTAATCGTTGTCATGGGATCCTAGTGGATTTATCTATGTAGCTTAGTAGTTTGCATGCCTTAAAGATTTATGTGTGGTGAATACTTGATATCCTCGTATGGTTAATCTTAATGCTTTTAGATGTGTAGCTAACATCTAAATTGAATTGTTAATCTCTTGCTAAACGAGAGTGGATCTTGAGATTTAGAACTTGCCATGCTAGCATAGGATAGGTTGGTGTTTTGACATCATGATTTGTGGCATCAATAGAGATATTATGCTACCCTATGTGATCTAAGTGGATAACTTGTGCTTCAACCTTTATGTTTTCAAATTCTATAGAGATATAGGGTCTAAACATAATAGGTGCCTATTCATCTTCTATCTCTTTTGTGGATGTATGTGTAGATTGGTACTAGTATACCGAGAGGTAACTTTTACTCTTTTCGTGTTATTCGATCAGATATCAAAACCATCACATGTTTTAATTAAAGGCTGCAACTCTAAGTGAAGTAGATGATGAAACTAGGATTCCATGTTTTATTCTCATATTAGTAATTCGATTTTTATTCTCGTTAATTGTTTAATTCTTAGTTTTATAATTTGCACTTAGTTAATTTAGATAATCAATCTTAATTTTGTTATTTTTCTTAGCAGTGGATAAAAACCATACATCGGTGCATAGGTACATTAATTGAATTGAACACCATTCTAGATCTCTGTGGGAACGAACTTGATTTAATCATATATTACTTGTGACAACGTGCGCTTGCGTAAATTTTGCATAACAAGTTTTTGGCGCCGCTGCCGGGGATCATCGGTGTTTTTATTTTAGTTTATGTGCTTGTCATCAGTGGTCGTTAGCGTTCACTGACTCGGATTCTTACTTAGTTTGTTTGTTTCGTGGTGCTTCAGGTACTTAAGTTTGTATGCAAACACGTTTGCAAGCTCGTTTACAAAAACTGGCAAAAGACGGTCGTGTAGAGAATTTAGAGAATAAGGAGGAGGAATCTGAAACTACAGTAGCAATGGCAGATGTAGTAGCAGCTAAGGCTTTGAAGGACTATTCTCAGCCGAAACTCAATGATATCCAATCTAGCATTATTAGACCAGCTATTGCAGCAAACAATTTTGAGATTAAGTCTGGCACAATTCAGATGGTGCAGAATTCAGTTCAGTTTGGGGGTGCTTCTACGGAGGATGCCAACATGCATGTTCGGGACTTTATCGAAATCTGCGACACTTTCAAATGTAATGGTGTGACGGATGATGCTATCAGGTTGAGGCTTTTCCCTTTCTCTCTGAGGGATAAGGCTAAGAGCTGGCTTCACTCTTTGCCACCTGGTTCCATTACTACATGGGAAGATCTTGCTCAGAAGTTCCTTACTAAATTCTTCCCTATGGCGAAAACTGCAGCAATAAGGAACCAGTTGACTCAATTCCAACAGCAATCTGGCGAGACCTTGTGTGAGGCTTGGGAACGCTACAAGGAGATGCTACGAAAGTGTCCTCATCATGGCATGCCTGATTGGATGGTTATTAATGGGTTCTACAATGGGTTGGGAGCACAGTCTAGGCCTTTGCTAGATGCAGCATCAGGAGGAGCTCTGTGGGCAAAGAGCTATGATGAAGCTTATGATCTTATAGAGATGATGGCTGCTAATGAATATCAAAATCCAACTCAAAGGCTATCTCAAGGCAAGGCAGCAGGAATTTTGGAAGTAGATACAGCTTTAATGATTACGGCTCAGTTGAAAGCTCTTGCTATGAAGGTGGATTCTCTTGCTAATTATTGAGTTCAGCAGGTGGCGAGTGTTTGTGAGTTATGTGCGGGCGCACATGAGACGAATCAGTGTGCTATCTCTTCTGAATCAGCACAATTCATGAGTAATTTCCAGAGACCTGCTGCACCAGTTCCAGCCACTTATCATCCTAATAATCGGAATCATCCCAATTTCAGCTGGAGCAATAATCAAAATACTCAACAATCTTATCAGCAAGCGAAGCCATTCAATCAAGGCTATCAACAGCCTTATGCTCCAAAGGCATCATATCAACCTCCGGGATTTCAGCAGCAACAGCCTCAGGATCATATGGGGCAATCATCTAATGATAAATCAGATGAGATGTGGATAGCGTTAAAGAACTTACAAGCTGGTCAGAAGCTCTTAGAAACTCAGATAGGACAGATAGCAAGTGCCTTAGGTAGTAGGCCACAAGGATCTCTTCCTAGTGATACGGAGATTAATCCAGGCAGGAGGGACAACAAAGAACAGGTCAATGCAGTTACTTTGAGATCCGGAAAAGTCACGAGAGATCCTAAATCAGCAACTGAAGAAGATGAAGATGTTCAGAATCAGCAGGTTGAAAAGTCTGCAGTGCCAGAAATTGAGAAATCTGATTTAGTGGCTGATCAGCTAGATGGTGAGAAGAGCAAGAAACCTGTTGAAAAGTTTACTCCGGAGTAATCTTCAATGAATAATCAGATCTATCCACCTTCGCCATATCCTGGACGTTTGAAGAAAAGTCAAGAGAAACAGTTTCAGAAATTTATGGATGTATTCAAGAAACTGTCCATTAACATTCCTTTTGTTGAAGCATTGGAGCAGATGCCAAGATATGCAAAGTTCATGAAGGATATTTTGTCAAGGAAGAGAAGGTTGGAAGATTTTGAAACAGTGGCATTGACGGAGGAGTGTAGTGCTGTTCTGCAGCAGAAGTTGCCACCTAAACTTAAAGATCCAGGAAGTTTCACAATTCCATGCACTATTGGCAATCTTTCTTTCAGCAAATGCTTATGTGATTTGGGAGCTAGTATTAATCTTATGCCCTTGTCTGTTTTCAAGCAACTTGGTCTACCGGAGCCGAAGCCGACTAACATCTCTTTGCAGTTGGCTGATCGATCTATCACATATCCTAGAGGCATAGTGGAGGACGTTTTGGTGAAAGTTGATAAACTCATATTTCCTGCTGATTTTGTGATCTTGGATTTTGAAGAAGATAAGAAGATTCCCATAATCTTGGGAAGACCGTTCTTGGCTACAGGAAAGACTTTGATTGATGTGCAAAAAGGAGAGCTTACAATGAGGGTGCAAGATCAGAGTGTTACCTTTAATGTGTTCAAGGCCATGAAATTTCCAACAGAGGATGAAGAGTGTTGCAGTGTGGAAATAGTTGATACGGGTCAAAGAAAGAAGTTTGATCAGTTATTGAGTGAAAAATCTGACATGCATGTGCTAAAGCATCCGATCAGTGATTCCATTGACGATTCTTTGGTTCGTGATCTTTCGAAAGTAAAGCTTGGGAAACTTCCACCACATTTGAGGTATGTCCTTTTGAATAATGAGCTAGTGATTTTTGAGGAGGGACATGATAACGTATTGCGAAGGTGGAAGACCTATGATTAGGAAGAAGAAATTTTTGTTCAGCCGGTTGAGTCGGGGAAGCACTTTAGAGGTGTGAAGAAGAAAAAGAAAAAGTCGGTTAGAGGAAGAGTCAAAGTGAAGTTTGATTTAGAAAAGATGTGGGAAGATAGCAAGAAGGTTGTCAACCAATGGGTGAATGGTCCTTCTGCTAAAGACAAGTCAAATGCGATCTTCAAGCCACCATGATTTGAATCATATTTGTCCGGCTAAATGACGTTAACGACAGCGCTTCGTGGGAGGCAACCCATGTGTTTCGGTGTTTTCAAGTATGTTTCCTACTATCCCTTGTATTTACTTCCATTCAATGAGGACATTGAATATTTTAAGTTTGGGGGTGGTTTGAGGGATTAGTAGTTGTTGTATTATTTGTTCATGTAGGATTTCATGCTTTGCATATTAGTAGTAGTAAATTATGCATTTATGTTTGTATTATCTACGGTTGTTTCATATAGGACATTCTGTTTTTATTTTCGTTTATCATGTGAGTGCATAGTAGTTTGCATTTGCACCCATGCTTGATAGGAATTTTGTGTTGTTGACGCTTTTGTTTGAGAAGTGATATGCTTTGTTCTTGTGCACACACATACACTAGTAAGTTGAAGCTAGTAGACTTTTTGAATGTTGTAAGTAATTAGAAGGACATGAATATGTGCAAGATGATTTAGCTTGCATGCTTTGAATACAAGTAGGTGCGTTAGAGAAATGTTGCTTGGGATTGAGTATGTTTTTCCATTAAGTGAGTTTTTGAGCCTTATTGCATATTGCATATTATTTGCAATTTATTCGTTTGCTTGAGTGTCCACGGATTGTTTGCATTGCTAGCAGTTGTTTGAGGTCTTTCTTGAAACGCATGACATTATTTGGCGTTTAAAATGATAAAGGCATTTAGGAATAACCACGTATTTTCCCATATTACCATACCATGTTTACATGATCAATTAGTTAACCCGTTGAGCTTAATCCTATTTTTTCGGTGACATACCACATTACTTGCCGAGACCTTTTTCTTGTATTGGCCTTACATTAATTTGAACCCACATTGTCAAAGGCTAGTAGAGTGCTTAAGGGAGTAATAAGGTGTGCAAGGAGGGGTTTATTGTTGGTCTTACTTTTGGGGGAAATATTGAAAATTGGGTTTGGTTATTTACTTGATAGTCAGCATATGTAATAAATTCATGGGATCATTGTTATTGTTTATATTATTGTTTGTGTTATATTTAGCTCTCGAGAAAAAAAGAAAAAAAAAGAAAAAAAAAAATTATATTATGAGAGCATGTTTGTGTTTGTTGCGATCCTATTTCAGTCGACTAGTCGAGTGTTTGTCTTAGTAAAATTATGTGGGGGGAAAATAGGGTGTTGTGTGTGATTTATTATGGTACTTACTAGCTTTTGACACTACACCTGTTTTGGCTTATTTGTCATACCTTGTCCCTAGCCCCATTACAACCCAATTAAAGACCTTTTGATTATCGTCATTGATGTATGTTGTGTTAAGAGTTAGATTGATACCAAATGTCAAGCATGCTTATGATTTTGTTGGAATTGAGTGATACACTTACCCTTGTTCTTGAGTGAATATTCTTTTATGAGTGGATTGTGAGTGTTTGCTTGTTCTTGCGTATGAGATCCCGAGTGTTATCTCAAAGATGTACTCTTGTAGGCTTAGCATGTTTACTAACTTATTCTTACACTTGACATGGGCTTGTGAGAACTTATGCATGTCATTGAGTAGACTATGTGAATACTTGCACTTTTGACACCAAGACATTGCGTATTTACTTTGATTCTTAAGTTGATATGGCATGAGAGGAATTGAAGGTATGGTAGGATATTAGTTGCATTTTTCATATTAGTTGCATTCATGCATTGCATTGCATTAGGTTAAATGGATTTTGTGGGTACATTCGCTATAGGCCCTCACGAGACCTTACTCGTCCACTAGAGCTGCCTAGGGGTTTAAAGGGCTTGTTGCATATGGCAAATGCAACCGTGATCACCTACGGAAGTGGTACTAGTTAGTTAGTTAGTTGTAATTGTTTATGCTTGAGGACAAGCATCGGTTTAAGTTTGGGGGTGTGATAAGTGGATTTATATCCACTTGGAACGTTCCATATCGGCTTAAATTGGTGTACTTGGACTCAAGTTTGTGGTATTTTTGATGTGTTTTGCTTAAACGTGCAGGTTTGAAGAAATGTCGATTAGGGGTGAACTTTCCGTTATCTTTGGAGTTGATTTATGATATGGAATGAAGAATGACGACTTAATATCAACTATCAAGAGGATTTATAAGTCTAGAATTGAAGAACGGGAAGTGGCGAAAGAATCGGAAGAGAAAACGGATGAGAAATGAGCAAATTGTGGAAAATTCAGATTTCATGGTATGTTGCGCACTCTACACTGTTTTGGCCATATCTGGAGTTCTAGAAGTCCGTTTTGGACGATCTTACTGTCCACGCGAAGCTTGGGAAATTTTCTACAACAATAAAGCAAAATAAAAATTCTGGACAGGAGCACCAGCGCAGGCTGCGCTCTCCAAGCGCAGGCAGCGCTCCAGAAAGTCCCAAAACAGCAATTGGAGCGCAGGCAGCGCTTATAGAGCGCAGGCAGCGCTTGAAAAGTGCTCAGAAACAGAAAACACAGTGCAGGCAGCGCTGGTTCAAGCGCAGGCAGCGCTGGTTCGAGAGGAAATTGCTGAAAAATGTCCGTTTTGCCCCTAAACGAATTCTAATTGTATTTTTGGTACCCAAACCTATTTCCAATTGTATTCTAGGTTGTTTTTCTTGCTGGGCAAGATATCTAGGCCTATATAAACACATATTAGCCTTGTAAAATACAGATTATCATAGTTTTTATTATTGTAACCTAGCTTAGATTTGCAAGGGAGAAAAGGAGAGAAGGGTTCAACGCTCGTGACAAGCAACGGATCTAGATCTACTTAATCCTTTGTGTTACTTTGGATTATAGATTTGTTTTCTCAAACTCTTGTTTATTAATATAATTACTTCTTTTATTCATATCTTGTTATTTACCATGTTTTCATCTAATCCCATGGTGACGAAAGGTTCGATTATGAACTAATCGTTGTCATGGGATCCTAGTGGATTTATCTATGTAGCTTAGTAGTTTGCATGCCTTAAAGATTTATGTGTGGTGAATACTTGATATCCTCGTATGGTTAATCTTAATGCTTTTAGATGTGTAGCTAACATCTAAATTGAATTGTTAATCTCTTGCTAAACGAGAGTGGATCTTGAGATTTAGAACTTGTCATGCTAGCATAGGATAGGTTGGTGTTTTGACATCATGATTTGTGGCATCAATAGAGATATTATTCTACCCTATGTGATCTAAGTGGATAACTTGTGCTTCAACCTTTATGTTTTCAAATTCTATAGAGATATAGGGTCTAAACATAATAGGTGCCTATTCATCTTCTATCTCTTTTGTGGATGTATGTGTAGATTGGTACTAGTATACCGAGAGGTAACTTTTACTCTTTTCGTGTTATTCGATCAGATATCAAAACCATCACATGTTTTAATTAAAGGCTGCAACTCTAAGTGAAGTAGATGATGAAACTAGGATTCCATGTTTTATTCTCATATTAGTAATTAAATTTTTATTCTCGTTAATTGTTTAATTCTTAGTTTTATAATTTGCACTTAGTTAATTTAGATAATCAATCTTAATTTTGTTATTTTTCTTAGCAGTGGATAAAAACCATACATCGGTGCATAGGTACATTAATTGAATTGAACACCATTCTAGATCTCTGTGGGAACGAACTTGATTTAATCATATATTACTTGTGACAACGTGCGCTTGCGTAAATTTTGCATAACAGCACCCCACTACCGTATTGAAGCTGCATCTTTTTTCTTCCGAGGTGAAGCCTTAAGTTGGTTTAACTGGATGTATCAAAACAATCAGTTAACTACGTGGACTGAATTCACACGCGCCCTTGAATTACGATTTGGGCCTTCTTCCTTTGTTAACCATGAGGCTACGCTATATAAACTACATCAGACCACATCTGTCTCTGCCTACCAAACAGCCTTTGAGTCCATTTCAAATCGTGTCATTGGCCTATCTCCACATTCACTCCTTAATTGTTTTCTCTCTGGTTTAAAACCTGATATCCAGCGTGAATTCCGCCTTTTTCATCCAACTTCCATATCTCAAGCAACCGGCCTTGCACGTCTCATTGAAGACAAGTTGGCCGCCCAAACTCCACGCCACCAGTTCCGCCCTTCCCCAACTCCTACTCCTACATCATCTACTACAACCACACCATCAAATTCCAACACTTTTCGCCGCCTCACACCTACAGAAATTCAACAACGCAAGGACAAAGGACTCTGTTTTAAATGTGATCAAAAATTTGGTCCAGGCCATGTTTGCAAAGCTCAATTTCTTACTATTATGCAATCTGAAAATTTGACCCCATTTTCTGATCCACTAATTCAATTGGACACACCATCTGAACAACCACTCCACCCTAACCCACCAACTGACCTCCTTACCCCCTCCCACGACCCATCCTACTTCACTTTGGCACTTCATACATTCGCTGGTTTTTCCCATCCACATACCTTCCGTTGCACAACCTATATCGCAAACCACCCTCTCATCACCCTCATTGACTCTGGTAGTAGTCACAACTTCTTACACCCCCGTTATACCCGTTTATTATCACTTACACCCGACATCAATGTAACATTTCCTGTTCGAGTGGGCAGTGGCCACACCTTGCACACCTCCGGATTTCTTCAGTCCTTATCCTTTCATATACAAAACCACACTTTTCAATCTGATTTCCATCTCCTGCCAGTCCATGGGTGTGATCTTGTTTTGGGCCATGAATGGCTTAAAATGCTTGGACCAGTGATAACAGACCACTTATTGTTCTCCATGTCATTCTCTCATTATGGGCATACTGTCACCATCAATGGAAACACACCACAACCTCCTGCCTCTATTTCTTCTTCGGAATTACGTAATGCTCATGCAAGTGGTGATATCATTGCTCTTACCACTATCATACCAGACTCCCCACAAGAATTCCCAGCATCTCTTCCACCCGACCTCACAGCCTTACTCACCACTTATTCTGATGTTTTTTTCCATACCACACACTCTTCCCCCACCACGCCCTCAGGATCACAACATACACTTATTACCTGGCTCTACACCGGTAAATGTGCGCCCATATCGTTATCCGCAATTTCAACGCACTGAAATGTCACGTCTCATCAATGACATGCTAAATGATGGTATCATTCGTCCCAGCACTAGTCCTTTCTCTTCTCCAGTTCTCCTCGTCAAGAAAAAGGATGGCACTTGGCGATTTTGTGTCGATTATCGCGCACTGAACTCCATCACAATTAAAGATCGGTTCCCTATTCCAACCGTAGATGAGCTTTTAGATGAACTACATGGTGCTGCATACTTCACAAAATTAGATTTGCGTCAGGGATATTTTCAAATTCGCCTTAATCCAAGAGATATTCCGAAAACGGCTTTTCGCACAACAGATGGACACTATGAATTTCTTGTCCTCCCTTTTGGGCTCACAAATGCCCCATCCACTTTTCAGGCAGCCATGAATGACCTTTTTCGGCATGAGCTTCGTAAGTTTGTACTTGTTTTTTTTGATGATATATTAGTGTATAGCATTAATTATTCTGAGCATCTCCAACATATAGCCCAGGTGTTGTCACTACTTAGAAAGAATTGTTATTATGCTAAACTTTCTAAATGTAGTTTTGCACAATCATCTGTCTCCTTTCTTGGTCATATAATTTCTGCTACTGGAGTACACACCGACCCCTCAAAAATCTCAGCTATCATTCAATGGCCAACCCCTACATCCTGTCGACAGCTCCGTGCCTTTCTCGGCCTGACTGGGTATTACCGTCGATTTGTCAAACATTATGCTGCTATTGCCACACCACTTACCAACTTGCTAAGTTCTGCTCCGTTCCACTGACCCCTGAAGCACACTCTGCATTTCAGAATCTCAAGGCTGCAATGACTTCTCTTCCTGTATTAGCTTTGCCAAACTTTTCGATCCCTTTTGTCGTTGAAACAGATGCATCTGGGATTGCTATCGGGGCTGTTTTGTCTCAGGATAAACATCCTCTTGCTTTTTACAGTCAAAAGTTATCTCCTCGATTACAAAATTCATCCACTTACATCCGTGAGATGTATGCTATTACAGCTGCTGTTTCTAAATGGCGACATTATCTTTTGGGTAGACGGTTCATCATCTTGACAGACCATAAAAGCCTGAAAAACCTATTAACTCAAACGATACAGACTCCGGAGCAGCAGCAATGGCTTACAAAGTTGTTGGGGTTTGACTACGACATACAGTACAGGCCTGGTATTGAGAATTCTGCAGCTGATTCTTTATCTCGATGTGAGTATCTTTCCATTCAGTGTATCTCATCACCATTGCATTCGTATTTATCTGATTTCAAGTCTTACTGGGCAAACACTCCAAACGGCCAAGCCTTGTTATCTTCCTTATTGCATTCGAGCAGTGTGTATTCTTTTCGGAATGGGCTCTTGTATCACAAAGAGAGATTGTTTGTTCCTGATCATATGCATTATCGAGCGTTACTTCTCCATGAATTTCATGCTACTCCAGTTGGTGGACATGCTGGTATCAAACGTACTTTGGCTCGAATATGTGCTAATTTTTATTGGCCTAAAATCAGACGTGATGTTTGCAACTTCATTCAACAGTGCACCACTTGCCAGCAAATAAAATATTGTACCACACCACCTAGTGGCCTTCTTCAACCTCTTCCACAACCAGAGTTGGTTTGGGATGAAATCTCAATGGACTTCATAACTGGTTTGCCTACTTCTGCTGGTAAAACTTCAATCATGGTTGTAGTTGACCGTTTATCTAAAGCAGCTCACTTTGTTGGTCTCGGTCCACATCTTACAGCCCCCAAACTTGCTAATACATTTTTTACTGAAATTATTAGGCTTCATGGGATTCCTAAATCCATTGTTAGCGACCGTGATCCGTTATTTCTCAGCAAATTTTGGTCTGAACTGTTTCGTCTTCAAGGTACTAAGTTATCCATGAGTAGTGCTTACCACCCACAAAGTGACGGCCAAACTGAAGTCCTCAATCGTTGTTTAGAGGATTATCTTCGTGGTTTTGTGTTAGATGAGCCCACACTTTGGTCCAAGTTCCTGCCATGGGCTGAGTGGTCTTATAATACAGCCTGGCAATCTTCAATTCAGATGTCTCCATTTGAAGCTGTGTATGGAAGATCACCTCCTTCCATTCCTCACTACATCCAGGGGTCTTCCAACCAAGTCGACCTTGACCTCTTGTTGGCACAACGAACTACTATTCTTCGTACCTTAAAATCCAATTTAGCTCGTGCGCAACTTCGAATGACTCAACAAGCTAATAAACATCGTGTTGACAAACAATTCCAAGTGGGTGATCAAGTACTTGTTAAGCTAAAACCATACCGCCAGACTTCAGTTTCTAAGCGGCTTAATCAAAAGCTTTCAAAGCGGTATTATGGACCTTATCCCATTATTTCTCGAATTGGATCTGTAGCCTACAAGGTACAACTTCCAGCAGATTCACTCATTCACCCGGTGTTCCATGTCTCTACCCTTAAGCCATTCAAATCTAGCTCACCAACACATCACAACCTACCACCATCCTTACCATCATCTTCCTTGGTTCCAGAACATATCTTGCGTCGCACTTGTGATTCTTCGCCTATGCTCCTGATCAAATGGTTTGATCTTCCTGACACATCTGCTTCATGGATTCCTCTTAACGAGTTTAGGAACACTTACCCCAACTTCGACCTTGAGAGCAAGGTCGTTTCTGACGAGGGGAGAGATGATACGGTTCCACAGCCCCAGACACGCACCAGTAGGATAAGGAGAGTTCCCCAGAAGTTTACTGACTACACTCTTGGATAATTCCTACAAAAGTGGAACTGTTGCTATTTTAATTAATATTTATTCTGTAACTGTCTATTAGCATTTATTTAGGAGTCTGCATATTAGCACTAAAGTGTATGCTCTAAAGCCACGTTCATTGTCCCATTAGGCCATATACCCATTACTTCTTTTATTATGTAACTGCAGCCTCTATATACAGATGGCTAGAGCAGAATATTAGGATTTTATGAATGAAATTAAGCATGTTTTCTTCTTCTTCTTTCTGGGAGTAAACCTGTACTCGAAACAGGAATATTTACCTATCATTCACAATTTTCCATTTCGTTGTCGCCAGCTAAACGGAACCTAAGCGAATCATTTACGTGCAACTCGATAATTTTTTTTTTGTTGCTAAATTTACGTGCAACTCGATATTTGATAGCAGATCTTCTTGTGACAGGTGATATTAGGGCCTACATAATTTCTGTTATCACATCTAGCACTTGAATAGGAGATTGTAATATTTTGTTTACATTATCATTGTTTAATAAAATGGACCTAGTAATCTGAGCTTTACTTGAAGTTGAAGCTAACCACATCTACCTTAGGCTGTACTGGTTCTTATCTTTTACCTATGCGACGTCTCTTGATACTTTTGCATGCACATATCAACACTTTTTCTAATTGAACTGGATTTTCTTACTTTTTAAAGGGGTATAATGCTACATCCGAAAGCCTAATATATGTTGTGGCAATGGAAAAGTGCTATGCTCTTAATTAGTTTTCATTGATTACTCTTTACGGTGTCAGCCTGATTCTACTTCCATTAGATGGTTATATATTCTTTTTAACTAGTACATAAATGACCTATAGCGTCGGTTATTGACCTATTGCGTCGCACTTTTACCTATTGCGTCGGTTGTTTACATTAACCGACGCTATAGACCTACTGCCAGAAGCTTTAGCGTCAGTTGTTTGCATCAACCGACGCTATAGGTATAGCCTATAACGTCGCCCCTTTTAGGGGCGACACTATAGGTATACCTCTAGCGTCGCCCATAAAATGCCGACGATATAGGGCGACGTTATAGGCTATACCTATAGCGTCGCCCATAAAATGCCGACGATATAGGCTATACCTATAGCGTCGCCCCCTAAAATGCCGACGCTATAGGTATAGCGTATAGCGTCGCCCCTCAAAAGGGCGACGCTATAGGTATAGCTTATAGCGTCGTCCTTTGAAATGCCGACGTTATAGGTGTAACTCAAAAATAACAATGTAGCATCGCACCTATAGCGTCGGTTGTTTGAATTAACCGCCGCTATAGGTGTAGCTTATAGCGTCGCCCCTTAAAATGCCGACGCTAAACGTATAACTTAAAAAAATAAATAAATATAAGAATAAAGGTCAAAAAATTAAATAAAAATAGGAAAAATGATAATTTTTGAAAATAATTCATACACACCAAAGTAGTCATACTCATTATTTGTGTGATGAATGTTACCTTATTTTCTCATGGTCGGGTGTTTGTTTTTCAATGTAGTTGTCTGAGATTGTGAGCACTGACTGCTATAATGATTGGATACGCTTAGTAGCTGAATTTACGCTGAAGTCTCTGCAGTCATGGCAGGTTATGATAGTGTTTTTAAGTTATGATAGTGTTTTGAAGTTAATGAAGTAGATGACTATGGAGTAGTATAGTGGTATTACATACTGTTTTCTAGGGTTAAGCTGATATACTTGTGTGTTTCGTAGTGGGCCAGCAACAGTATATACCATCTTCTTGAGCTTTGGTCCAAATCGGTGACATCTTTATGAAACTTAAGGGTGAACGACCGAGCTTGCTTAATGAATTTGTTGTGGAAATTGTACAGCGTTTTATCTCATCTGGATAATTATATTTTTATATAATCATTATTTAAATATTTTATTTTAATTTTAATATTAATAATTTAATATAAATTTAGTTAATGATATGCATGGTTTAAAACTTATATTATAAAATTTTAAAATAAATATGTCGTTGATAAAATTTGAAACTTGAAATTTTAGTAAATTAATTCAATCATATAATATATTTAATAATTAGATCTAATGATTCTAATTTTTTATTAAAAATTTAATGGTCATTATTCGTAATACGAATTTCTATTATATTTTTTTACTGATTATATGATATGGCGTGATATTTTTGGGTATATATTAATTATTGCTAGATATGAATTGATTGGAAAATATGATATGATTGGGGTTTTTTGGTGTTTATAAAAGGTAATATCTTCAACTAAAAGTAAATGCGAAAAGGGCAATCGACTAATTACCTTTAATTGTATTATGTTATTATTTATTTTGGGTGTTTTAATTGTACAGATATTATATATATTTTTCTTTATAATGAAGGGTAAATAACACGAAATAACAAAAAACATATACCAAAAAATAGGTACCAAAATTTTTAATGTTTCGGGTATTATATAATAAATAATTAATTTCAATTTAATATAATTTTAATATTCTCATGTTTACGGATTATACTATTGTTTCCTTATTATAAACAACGTATGCAGATTTTTAATATATTTTATTAACAATCGAAAAATATGGTGTGATATTTTCGGGTATATATTAATGATTGTAAAATTAGTTTTAAATTAAAAAGGTAACGTGTTTTAATTCGAAAGAAAATATTAATGAAGATTAGTTTTAAATTAAAAAGGTAACATGTTTTAATTCGAAAGGAAATATTAATGATTGGAAGATACATTGATGTTTTTAGGTGTTTATAAAAGGAAATATCTTCAATTAAAAGTAAATGTAAAAAAAGGCAAGCGACTACTTACCATTAATTATATTATGTTATTTATTATAGGTGTTTTAAAAGTATAAATATCTTATATTTATTTTTCTTTTTAATAAAGGATAAATAAGTAAATTCACGAAGTACCAAAAAACAGGTACCAAAACTTTTAATGTTCCGAAATTTATATAATAGTATAGATTATTTATTGGGCTTTTTCAAAAATACCCATGTTGTAGATTTTTTTTTCAAAAATGTGGTGCAACCTTTGTAACCTGATTTGCAACCCCAAATGTAATATTTGCAACCTAGTCTGCAACTTTAGGTAGTATTTTTGAAAATAATTTCAAAAAATTAGGTACTTTTGTAAATCTCACTTATTTATTAGCCATGCGGACCTAATAAAATTTAAAACTTATTTTTTTAAATATCACTTACTTTTTTAAATATCTCAGAAAATTTTCCGTTAGTTTAATCTGAGGGTCCTTTTAATTAATTGTATCACGTCCACTCTTGAAGATATCATAATCTTGAACCCTGTATATTATGGAACTATCTAAAGCTTTTTGTGGATATCCCCACATGGGTTAACCCTTTAAAGAAACAGAAAGAAAGAGTCCTGCACGAAATAAAACCTTAAAACATACTAACGAAAAGGAATTTGCTGCTTTTAATTTGTTTTGTCCTTGTCACATTCTGTTACTACTGCAATTTGTGGCTCCAAACATACAATTACATCACCTGGTTTTCGTTAGCCTACATTTCAACTCACCAGAGGTTCTTCACTGTTTTTGTAGATTTTAGATTCATTTTTCGGATCGAAATCTTGTCTTAGACATAAGAAATATCAACCTCAACTAAGAGCCGATCTAATGAAAAATTAACAGAGATATATTAAATTCAAAAGTATATAGAGGAAAGCTGTGTGGTTTGTCAAGAAGAATAAATGAGGTATAAGCATTTTTAGGAAGGTTCTGTAACAGTAGTAGGTTAATGTAACATAAATAGTACAGTGATCAAGTTTCAATGAACTTAAACCATGACATTAATATTTCATATTTGTCATTCTGCAGGCAGTTCCTCTCAGAGTCTCGGCAATATGCTCTAGGTTTCCCTAAGTAATTACATCGGAAAACTTTGATTTCCTATGAAAATTTTTAAGCAAACTGAAATTTTATGCTTAGCTAATTAACATTTAATTCATACCAGTTGCGCATTTACTTCCAAAAGAGCATGTCAATACTGAAAATCAGTTCTTTGCTTTTAAAAGTCCAATTGCAAATGCCGCAAGGATGCTGGCTATAACAGGGTATGAGAAAAATTTGCCTGTGTTTTTGATATTTTGTGCCTGGGGAACAAAATTGATGTAAGCCTCGAGCAAGTCATCTCTGTTTCCCAACACTTTGAGCACCTGCAGTGACATGAATTCACAGCCGGCAAACAATATCAGCACACCGCTAATTATCAAGAGTAAAAGAGAGTGAAGAAAAAGAAGGCAATACCTCTGCAGTCATCTTTTGAAGAGTCGACAATCCTTCATGAAAAAACCAGACAGATATATAAACCGAGCAACAAAGCCCACGGTTGTTCGGAAAGGCCAACTGAAAATATCATTAATAGATTAGAAACTTAGGGTGTGTTCACTTGGAAAGAATGGAATGGGGTAGGAATGGAATGAAAATTGTAAACAAAATTTATGAAGAAAGGAGGATATTGGGGGAAATAATGAACAAATATGAGGGGAGAAGAAGTTTTTTATGATGAAGATTGCAAGGAAAATGATGATGATTGGGAATGGAGCATTCCTTCCAAAACATGTGGGTTAGAATTCTAGTTCAAATTATTTGGAGAGGAATGAAGCAAGGAATGAAATTTATAAACACTTTCCCCAATCTCCCCCAAATAATAGTATAAATTTCATTCCATTCTCCCCTCATTCCATTCAATCCAAGTGAACATAGTCTTAAAGAGCCAAAATAAAGATAATAAGACTGTACCTTGACACTGTTGATAAACTGATTTGCTCTATCAACTTCATCCTCAGTAGCCAGTGGATATAGATATGGCATTACTGTCTGAAAAAATTTAAGAATGAATTTCGGTTGAGTCTCGAACATCCACATTACCTTCGATCTAAGTTCATGCAATGAGATTCTGAAACACACAAACGCAACAATAGAAAAGCCTGATTAATTTGTAGCAACAAATTGGACTCTTTCTTGTAGAATGGACACGGTAATATTTTTCCTTTCTCTACACATATTCACTAAATGGAAAAATCTTAACATTGAATAATGATTCCAATTACACACTAATAACCCCTGTTTTCAAAGGGTTGCTTGTTTTTGTCTACAATATGATACAATCAGGCTATGAACATATGGCTTCAAACTAAATGGGAGGTTATCAGTACAGTACCAGAAACCCTTTACTGTTAAATATTACCTGAAACTGTTTTTAGCCTCATCTAACATCGTGTTTTATAACTCAAAAAACCATAAAAACACAGTAAAGCGCAAAGAGCAATCAAAGTTAAAAGTGCGCATTTACTCCAAACAATAAAATTTAGTTAAATTATATATTTAAATAATTCATAAAAGAGATTTGTTACTTGTTTAGATACTATTTTACAGGAAAATAGTGCTCAACATAGTCTCAAACATTAAAGAATCGTAGTATAAAGTTTTATGTATGATATAAAGCATTATGTATGTCGTTCGGAGATCAAATTCACTCCAGTGCCATAGTAGAGGAAGCTTGAAGGGAAGGGAGACATCACTCATTCACTCTGGGCTCGGTCAATTTACAGCATGATGATTTCACTGTAAAGATCAAAGTCCCAGTATATGTTTCACCCAAGATTTGTCTTTCTGCCAGATATTCTACCCTGGCTTCTGTGTGGTGGGTTGGGGCCTTGGGGTCCGTACCTAGGATTGTGTATATGTGTGACTTCCTCATCGCAGCCCCCCCTACGCTCCATATCCAATTTTTTGACACTTAACTATTGTCTAATTTTAAAATTTACCTAGGTCATCAAAGAAACAATGTACTAGTAATTACAATTACGTCATTGAATATGATTTACGAGGCAGTGGCGCCCTGATTCCATAACAAGCATGTCTCGCGTACAAATATATATGAATTTCGAATCCTTAGCATATATCGTAACAAAACAGCGGAATGAATCAAGATTACCTATGTTCCTTGCAATCTCGATACCATTTTCTGAAATCGGTGACCTCTTTAC
The DNA here is from genome assembly GCA_037693485.1 of Kitagawia praeruptora. Classification (NCBI taxonomy): domain Eukaryota; kingdom Viridiplantae; phylum Streptophyta; class Magnoliopsida; order Apiales; family Apiaceae; genus Kitagawia; species Kitagawia praeruptora. Next base: position 126,559,252 of record CM075350.1, read on the forward strand.
TCCGTGCACCATATTCAAGCTCGACAGACCTCACAAAGTCTTTATAAAACTCTACTGCCTCTTTCACAGGGTCTCCCGTTGGTAAATATTCAGAAACACTGCAACATCCAACGTACGCACGCAAGCACAAAGATTTAATAGTAAGCACACAAACTAACACGTTAGCAAAGACCAAAATTAGTTACGAAACTTTATATTGGGGATCAAGAAGCATGCAGCACGTAAGGAGATGCAGGATAAGTGGACTGAAAACAAATTTTACCTGCATAAATCGATTCTACTTTTTAGAGAAACAAACTTAATCTCCAGGTCCAGGATGCTAGGTTCCATCGTGTGTTCTGAATTCTAAACGGCGTTAAGTTATAATTAAAGGAATAGATTTTCTGGGTACGGGTACGTATGAGAATAGGGAAACTAGAACTTCCCATTCTTTCAAGTAGGGATGTAATTCGAGTCGAGTCGAGTCGAGTTCGAGCTTTTTTTTTCGAGTTCGAGCTTTTTTTTCACGAGTCGAGTCGAGCCTAAAATTTATCGAGCCTGAAATATGTGTTCGAACTCGACTCGTTTACTATACGAGTCGAGTTCGAGCTGTTATCGAGCTTTCGAGCTTATCGAGCTTTTAACCGAGCTTTCGAGCTTATCGAGTTTTTAAACGAGTTTCCGAGTTTTTATCGAGTTTTCGAGTTTTCGAGCTTATCGAGTTTTATCGAATTTTTCGAGTTTTTCGAGTTTTTACCGAGTTTTCGAGTTTATCGGGTTCTTATCGAGTTTATCGAGTTCTTGTCGAGTTTTCGAGTTTCGACTTAAGCTCCATGAAAACTATTTGTTATATTATTTCCCCAATTTTAAATGATAATAAACTTTCGAAATTTTATATTTTTTGATTTCGATAATCAACTTTTCCAATCAATTAAGTAAACTTTTAGTTTATTATATTCTTATATTTACGGATAAATTATATCTTTAGTACAGATTATGCATATAAATATCTAAGTATTTAACTAGTAAACGATGATAATAAGAATAATAAAATGTGAAACATTTTTTGACTGTGAGCTCATATGTGTTATATTTTTTTCAAAATAGGCAAATAGGCACCCTACATCGAGAGTCATTAGTAATTTTATAAAATTTATTTATAATTGAATAGAAATATGGCATGCAACAAGTCTATGATGTTACTATTTAATATTTTGCTGCTTACTATCTTGTTGTTATGGTTTATAATTGTATGAAGACAAAATATATGGAAGTGAAATTCAGAAATCGAACTTGATTGCTATTTCATCAATTTAATATCTGCTAATTTAGATCGCCATTCTCATATTAGAACAAATTTAATTCAAAATTTCACTAATTATACTAATAATATAATATTGCACATAACATATGAAAAAAATAAAGTTAAGTTTAAAAGTAATTTTCATAAATAGTTGAGTGATGACAGATAAAATAATAGACACATTATTATTTTTAAGAAAAAATAAAAAAATTAATCGAGTCCGAGTCCAAGTTCGAGTCGAGTCGAGTTCGAGTTCGAGTTTATCGAGTCGAGCTCGAGTCGAGCTCCAAAAAACTCGGCTCGACTCGAGTTTTTAATCGAGCCTGAAAACGTGTTCGAACTCGAGCTCGATAACGAGTTCGAGCCGAGTCGAGCCCATTTTTTCGAGTCGAGCTCGAGTCGAGTTCGAGCCGGCTCGGTTTAAATTACATCCCTACTTTCAAGTAATTTAATGGGCTATATTATGCTTTACCTAAATTACACTCGGTGCATCCTCTTTTTAATTTAACATTTTTATTTTTTACTTACCCTCAATTTATCATATCACAATAATACAACGACTATCTGTGTAACTTTTGAATTTTACATGTCGTCTATGAATTTAAATTAGTATAAATTTTAATTTTTACAAAAATTTTAGACTTTATTTTAGGGTTATTTACATAAATACATAAGATTTTAACAATTACTTCCAATTTTGCTACCATCCAACTATCTTTTCACTTCTATAAAATCATTTTTTCAAAAATACTACCTCATTATAATTTTATGTTTTCAATATTCCAAAAATACTACCTTCCTCAATTGCAACTTTTGCAACCTCATTTGCAACTTCCAGTTTTCAAATTTCTGATTTCAAACAGTTTTCAAATTTCTGATTTCAAGTTCTGGGGTTCAGATGTCATTTTCGACCACTTTTTTGGAATCTAGATATATATATATATATATATATATATATATATATCTAGATATATATATTTGATTCCAAAAAAGTGGTCAAAAATGCTAAAAAATGCATATTTTCGAAAACTGGAAAAAAATCCAGTTTTCAGTTGCAACCTTTGCAACCTCATTTGCAACCTCATTTGCAACTTCAGGGCCGTGTGACTTTGCAACCTTTGCGACCTCATTTGCAACCTAGGGCGGCGCCAGCCGTGTGCATTTCAACTGAGGTTGCAAAGGTTGCAAAGGAGGTTACAAAGATTGCAAAAGAGGTTGCAAAGGCACACGGCTGGCGCCGTCCTGAGGTTGCAAAGGAGGTTGCAAAGGTTGCAAAAGAGGTTGCAAAGGCCTGGCGCCGCCCTGAGGTTGCAAATGAGGTTGCAAAGGTTGCAACTGAAAACTGGATTTTTTTTCCAGTTTTCGAAAATATGCATTTTTTAGCATTTTTGACTACTTTTTTGGAATCTAATATATATATATATATATATATATATATATATATATATATATATATATATATATGTCGAAAATGACATCTGAACCCCAGAACTTGAAATCAGAAATTTGAAAACTAGAAGTTGCAAATGAGGTTGCAAAGGTTGCAACTGAAGAAGGTAGTATTTTTGGAATATTGAAAATAAGGTCGGTATTTTTAGAATTTTAGAAAGGTTGGTAGTATATATTTAAAAATCTAATAGTTGACATGGGTAGTTTTAAATTTATCCCTTTATTTTAAAATATTTTGCATACAAATTTGTACTATTAGATTTGATTATGCTGATATTTTATATCTACCCACGCACTACAAGAAAACAGCTTTAAACCTACCGTAAAAAATGGTCGGTTATAAAAGGAATCGGTCGGTTATAAATGGAATCGGTCGGTTTAACGACTAAAACCGACCAAAATCGATTGGTTGGTTTAAGCCTGGTTGGTTATGTCATTTGGTCGGGTTTAACACACATAACCGACCAATAATTTGGTCGGTTATATGTGTTTACAAATTCTCTAATGTGGGGTCCGAATTGGACATGTGGCACCACGTGTCACCACGTGGCGACAACTGTCAACAGACGTCAGCAACACATAACCGACCGACAGCGGTCGGTTATGACTTCAAAAAAGAAAAAAAATACATTTGGACTGGCACACATAACTGACCATAGTCAAACGTGCACAATCGGTCGGTTTAATGCCAGTAGCTGTGCTAATTTGTATAACCGACCACTTATAACCGACCACCTTCGAAGGGATCGAATGGTAAAAAACGGTCGGTTATATCTTGTTGTGGTCGGTTTTCTGGGAATTGAAGGGTAAAAAGTGGTCGGTTCTAAGGCTCGTCGGTCGATTTTCTGGTTTTTTTTTTATAAAAAAAATGCAGGTTTTGCCAGTACTGCAGCCTAGTACTGCAGCCTGCCATTCCATTTCAACATTAACAATTCACCACACCATTCAACTTCATAATAACATAATCAAACATACAAACATAAAAATTTCATAAGTTTGATCATTCCAACAAATATAAAAACCACGTTTATACAAACATTATGCCATCAGCTTTTGCTGCTCTGGATCCGGAGGATGACCCGCCACTGGAAGGCTGGGGCTGGCAGGTACGAATTGACTTCACACTGACAAGGGTTTATACTATTTTATGTAGCGAAAAGAACATATATATCAAGTATCAAAGTATTTAATCAGATTTTAATGTACCTTCCAACAGCTGAAAAAATCTTCATGAGGTTCTGGTGACAATGGTCTTCTGGAAAATTTTCAGCAATAACTATATAGGACTATTACCAACCAAATGACATAGATAAGTGAAAGAGAAAAGATCAGATGAACAAAGACATTCCAAATATCTCATTCAAACTCTACAACATTTAAAAAATTATAGCAGGTACACCAGTACCAAGGCAACCTGATCTCTGGTGTGTAAAACAAAAGATTAGCTAATGACAATGCATATAGCAAAAAACAAAATTTAAATATGTCTCTACAAATTACAAATAAAATAGCTGCTAATATCTTACTACCTCCAAAACCTGAGTTTGGAATGAATGTCCAATCCTGATCTAAAATACGCTGGAAACTCTGCAAACAGATTGTCATTAATAATTTAGGTTGTAAATAAACATTGACAAACATTGTTTCATTAGAAGATATTCAAATATGTCCTAAGGTGTTGGTGTCATATATTATGCATGCTCTCACCATACTGTGAATGAATGCACTTTTAACCACTAATTTTTTTTAATTAAATGGTCAGATTGAGGACGTGTTCCCCATAATCCCAAACACCATAGTTTGAATATTCACAGCAGTTTCCTTTAATCCAGTTATCTGATTGATGCTTCTATACTTGTTTGCCCTCGGACAGTCCCATGAGTCAAAAACTACATTTATTGCCAACTACATCTGTTTCTTTGGATCTGCATAAAGACAAGCAAGCAGAACAGAATTTAGAAGCTATACTCTCTTGCTCCACAGAATATAATAAGTTGGTGATCATACTTGATACCTGAAGGAAATTCTCCACCAGTAGCTTTAACGTAGAATAACAGGCATTGAAATTCTCCATCATGCCAGACATTGAAATCTACACGTGAGAATAACAGAAAATGGTAAGAAAAGCAGCTAAGAAAAGGAAGTAACATAGAGGAAGCAACATAATCTTCTGAGAGTAATAAAATATCTTAGTTACTCTTTTTTCAAATAAAAGGTACTCCTTGTTTTTTGTTTTTTCCCTTTTATTAATTTAACTTGCACAAATGATAACTTTAATAACCTATACAAAAAACATGCTTAATTAATACGCTACTTTAAAAAAGTACCACTTGAAAGATTATAACATGTTTATAACAAACCAAAAAAGTACTCAAAACTCAAATCAAAAAATTTGTTGCCTACCCGAATTTAAATAATGTAAATCACTTCACTAATAAGTAATTACTTCATGGATGCTAACTCTATTGCACCTTTCATTTTAAGGCGGGAAGAGCAACCGAATCAAGCCACACATATATATATATATATCATCTTGAGCGAGGCTTAACCACCAAAGAACAATCAAGCCACACATATATATTTCATCTTGAGCGAGGCTTAACCACCAAAGAACAGTGGGACTCAAGTAAACTCTTACGTAATCTCCAATGTTACCACATTAAGTCTAATATTAATTTTAAGCTGACACTTTCGACATTAATTTTCTGCTACATAGTTGTCTATTTAAGGCTCCAACAAAGGATCCAAATTAATTTGAAACTAGCATCTTTATGAAGTGAATAGTACTACCCTTCATATTTAAGTCTAATAGCAGCATAGAAACCCACCACGAAGAATGGATAGCTTCTTCTGTACAACCAGTGGGTACCAGATCAACTGAATCAAAAGTTAAACAACTTCTTATGTTCACTAAGCAACTTATGATAAACTATTGGCAATGTAATATCTTAATTTAATGTTAGGATCCAATGTTATTCACATTAATCTTGTAACTGATTTTGGAATGAAACTTGTTGGGGTACTTAAAGAGCATGCAACTTGAATTTTAAGTTTCTATAACAGTAAAGAGATATGTAAAAGATAGTATAAGGACTACATACCTCTACTTTTCGAACACGGGCTTCATGTTCAAGTTGTTGAAGTTTCTTTTGCTTGTTCACACCTTGTTCTGTACTTCTCCATTTCATACCAGAATGTTAATATTAATTTACTTGTTCACATAATGCTTTCTTGAGCATGTTTTGAGCTAAATTAAAACTAGAACTTAAACATTATGTGTACAAGCATACCTTAATATGTATGATGAATTGATGAGAATAGCAATTGCTAAAAGCAATAACAATATACTTGATCATACATAAATGCCACGAAATGATTTTACATCTAGGCATACACTCTGTATGCATCATAAACACAAGTCAATTAACCAAATAAAAACTCAAACCAACCCTAAATCAAAACACAAGTCAATTAACCAAATAAAAACTCAAACAAACAGAAGGCATACCTCAAATTAAACCAATAGACTCAAAGCCCTAAAATTAACTCGAGAGATGAATATTGAATTTCAAATTCAAGGCCAAACATCCTACCCAAACAAATTCAAGCTACCCACTTTAAATTCAAGCTCTAGGTGAAACAAAAAATTAGGGTTCACTACATACCCCCAATTTAAAATTAAATCAAATACACCCACTTACCAATCGTGCTTACCCGCTTACGAATTAAGTTTTCAAGCACACCCAGCAAAAACAAAACACACTGAGAAGGTTAAGAGTAGAAAGAAGTTGGTCTATAGCAGCTTGCAGACACGCACAGCACAATCCAACACATTACAACAGCTTACAAATATATTTTGCGTTAATTCAACACACAACTCAATTCAACAATGTAAACCGAACCTCGTTATGTGTATAAGTGAGTGTGTGTTTTGAAAGAGATAGTGAGAAACAGAGAAGCTGGGGAGAGAGATGGGTAGCGGCCAAAACAAATTAGGGGAAATGTTAGTAAGGCGGGGGAATGAAATTTTTCTAAGGGGGGAAATGTTTTATTAGAAAAGTGGGAAAATGTTCTGTACTTGTTTTTTGTGCTTTCGGTGAGACTACATTATATTCTTAATTTTTATAAATTCTTGATTATTTTTATCAAAAGTATTTAGTTTTCAAATAAGTAGAATTGATATTTTCATAAAAAAAACTTTACGAAATATTTTCAAATTAAAATTAGTTAAAAAAATCATCTTTTCATTCCTATTTAATTTAATGTTTTTGATATAACAAATAAATTCATTTCACAATTTTTCTATTGTTTTAGGTAAAGTGTTATTTATTGTGTAAATTATTTTTAATACATATATATAATTTTTTAATTAAAAAATATAAAAAATTTAAATTTATCAATTTTAAAATTATTGAAAAATACATTACTTTTGAAAAAAATACCATTAACTCCAATTCAAATTCTAAAAAAATAAATAAATCCTTTTTTAAGAATTTTTATCACTTTTATGTAAAATGATTATTAAATTTATATTTTAATAACCATATACAACATCTACGCCAACACTTACCATGTCAACGCTAACACAAATACTCGGTGTTGTAATAGGTAAGGTTGAATATAGCTACGGCATCACTTTTTTAGATGGCAACACCATGAATTATTTTTTTGAATGATTTCTTTGACTATCGAACCGTACGGATGTTAATAAACACTCATTTTAATGTTGGAAAAATTTAGTAAAAAAATAGAAAGGTCGGTTTGTTCAAGATTTTAACAAAAACGTAGTAAAAGTGTTGTTTCCTATAAGGGGGCACGATCCAGATTCACTGAATATTTTTTTTGAATGATTTCTTCGACGATCGAACCGTACGAATGTTAATAAACACTCATTTTAGTGTTGGGAAAAAATAATCAAGAAATAAAAATGTCGGTTTGTTCAAGATTTTAACAAAAATGTAATAAAAGTGTTATTTCCTATAACGGGGCATGATCTAGATTCACTGAATAATTTTTTTGAATGATTTATTCGACGATCGAACCGTACGAATGTTAATAAACACTCATTTTAGTGTTGGGAAAAAATAATCAAAAAATTAAAATGTCGGTTTGTTCAAGATTTTAACAAAAATGTAGTAAAAGTGTTGTTTCCTATAACGGGGCACGATCTAGATTCACTGAATAATTTTTTTGAAAGATTTCTTAGACGATCGAACCGTACGAATGTTAATAAACACTCATTTTAGTGTTGAGAAAAAATAATCAAAAAATAAAAATGTCGGTTTGTTCAAGATTTTAACAAAAATGAAGTAAAAGTGTTGTTTCCTATAACGGGGCACGATCTAGATTCACTAAATAATTTTTTTGAATGATTTCTTCGACGATAGAGCCGTACGGATGTTAATAAACACTCATTTTTGTGTTGGAAAAAAATAATCAAAAAATAAAAAAGTCGGTTTGTTCAAGATTTTAATAAAAACGAAGTAAAAGTGTGGTTTCCTATAACAGGGCACGATCTAGATTCACTCAATAATTTTTTTGAATGATTTCTTCGACGATCAAACCGTACGAATGTTAATAAACACTCATTTTAGTGTTGGGAAAAAAATAATCAAAAAATAAAAATGTCAGTTTGTTCAAGATTTTAACAAAAATGTAGTAAAAGTGTTGTTTCCTATAACGGGGCACGATCTAGATTCACTGAATAATTTTTTTGAAAGATTTCTTAGACGATCGAACCGTACGAATGTTAATAAACACTCATTTTAGTGTTGAAAAAAAATAATCAAAAAATAAAAATGTCGGTTTGTTCAAGATTTTAACAAAAATGAAGTAAAAGTGTTGTTTCCTGTAACGGGGCACGATCTAGATTCAATAAATAATTTTTTTGAATGATTTCTTCGACGATCGAGCCGTACGGATGTTAATAAACACTCATTTTTGTGTTGGAAAAAAATAATCAAAAAATAAAAAGGTTTGGTGGTAGGGGATTTTAACAAAAATGTAGTAAAAGTGCATCTTCCGATAACAGGGCACGATCTAGATTTACTGAATAACTTTTTTTTAATGATTTATTTGATGATCGAACCTTAAGTATGTCAAGATCCATCATCTGTAATGTTATTGCCAAAATTTTAGAAAAAAAAAATTATTTGATTGGATAATTTAACGGTCAACTAGTATTTTGACTAGCGAAAACGATCGGTTATATACAGAATCGGTCGGTTTTCTTATTTTTATTTTTGAGAACGGTCGGTTATATATGAAGACGGTCGGTTTTCTGGCGTTGCAATGGTAAAAAACGGTCGGTTTTATATGAAGACGGTCGGTTTTCTGGGTTTTTAAAGAAAAAATTGCAGATTATGCCTTTCCATTTCATTACATTTCAATATTACAATCACCACTAAGCCATTCAACATTAACAAATTACAGATTCACCACACCATTCAACTTCATAAAAACATAATTAAACATACAAACATAAATGCTACGAATTTAATGTTCACAAACAACATTAATACTCAACTTCGTGAAAAGCATCAAAACTAAGTTTACAAACATTATTCAATTTCGTCAAAACCATCATCGTCTTCATCATCACCAGACAATACGATCTTATTCTTTTTCATTTTCTTCACCTTCTTCTTCTTCTTCTTAAACATTCAATATCAACCAAATACACCAGAGATATGCCCAAATCATGATTTGATGCAGGTAGTTAGGATACCATTGTAGGATTTCCATGCAGTAAAACACAACGATAACAATGATAACTATAAAAAAATTCGAAATCCAAAACCATTGATCCATGTATAAGGGGAATAATTTGGAGAAAGAGTTTTTTTACTCCAAATTTCGAAAATGAAAGTTAAAGGGAGAGGAATTTTGGTGAAGTGGATGTAGGGATAGAGATGAAATTTGGTGAAGTGGTTTGTTTAAATGAAATTTGGCAAAAAATTTGAATTTTTTAGTTTGGGCTCCATTTTTAAAATTTTTGTGAAATCAAGGCTTATTTCCGACCAATATGTGGTCGGTTATGAGTTTGATAAAAAAATTGAATTTTTCATTTGGGCGGTATTTTCGAAAAAAATTTAGTCTGGGCTCCATTTTTAAAATTTTTGTAAAATCAAGGCTTATTTCCGACCGATATGTGGTCGGTTATGAGTTTGATCAAAAATTTGAATTTTTCAATTGGGCAGTATTTTCGAAATTTAGAAATTTGCATAACCGACCACCTAAAACCGACCACCTAAAACCGACCGTAGTGGTATCGGTCGGTTTTAGATGACGTGTCACAGAAACCGAAAATGTGAGTCAGCAAAACGGGCTCGGGTCCGCACCGGTCGGTTTTAGATGGTCGGTTTTATCATAAAACCGACTACCTACGGCAGCGGTCGGTTATAATCATTGGATTTGTGATGGTCGGTTTTGTGACGGTCGGTTTAAAGCTGTTTTCTTGTAGTGACGGGATACGCAGAGATGTCCCCACGGGATACGCCCTATCTACCCACGGGATACGCAGAGATATTTTAATATTTTAAAATTTTAAAATATTAAAATATTTTAATATTTTAAAATATTTTATATCCCGTGGCCCTATCTACCCACGGGATACGCCCTTGCCAGTGGCGTATCCCAAGCTTAGATTTTCACAGAAATTCCTCAAGTCTCTCTCGTCTCTCTCGAACTCTCTGGCGTCTCTCTCGCCGCCAGTCCTCTCCCGTCCCCGTCTCTTATCAATCTCTCGATATGAACATAGCAACGTGACGAGCACATCTGAATCTTACTTTTTCCTTTTGTTTTTCTTTGGTTCAGGCCCCACACGGGCTGTGTTCATCTTCGTCGGAAAATTACGAACGAATTAGGTTTCGAATTGGGTATATACATTTGGGCATTAGAAATTGATTAAAACTAGTCTAGGTTTGTAGAGAATTGAATTACGAATCGATTGGTATATAACACATGAACAGAAAACTGTTGGATGGTGTTGAATTGATGTTAGTCGGAATCACGCCAGAATCGCAAGTTTGAATATAACTCGTGAGATCTCGACTTCCGACACTATATATATAATAAAATTGGTATAGGATTGTAGAGGAGATGAAGAGGATTTGATTGATGTGAAACTTTTGAATGGAAAACGACGGGAAATGGGTTGACGAACAAAAAAAAAAAAAGAAATCGCCGGGTTGTCGCCGGTGGAGCTGGTGTCGCCTCTCTCTGCAATTGAAGAAGACAGTGGATACGCCACTTGAAAATGCGTATCTGGAGATGCGCATTTCCAAGCGGCGTATCTCAAGCTACAATCCATGCCTGGCATCAGCGTGACACCATGTTGCTACGTTATCATCAGCGTGTCTTCATGACACTCCTATGTCAGTAACGTGTCTCCATAACACTCCTTCACCAGTAGCGTATCTCGTGGGTATTTTGGGCCAACTTAACTGGCGGTGGATATTTTGGTTACATCTATTTAATTTGTGGGTAGATGGGCCTTCACCCTACAAAGTAGGTATTTTAATTCTGGATTTTAAAGGATTTTTTTGGATTCTAAACATCCAGGTGTATTCAATTTGAATTATTAAAAATCCATTAAAATTCGAGTGTATTCAATTGAGATTTTTAAAAATCCACTAAAATTTGGGTGTATTTAATTTGGATTTTAAAAAGTCTATAAAAATCTTGGTGTATTCAATTTAGTGTTAATCCGAATATACTTGTAGAAGGGGGGTTGAATACAAATATAAGTAATTGAGTCTGATTTTTGCTTGATTAGATGAACAAGAACAAACGAATAAATCAAACTTGTTTGTATTAATAAGATCAAATACAAACTCTACCAAAGGTGTACAAATACCTTTAGCAGCTGCTGACAATACAAATCTCTCTCTGTTTGTTCACTCGTATATTCACGATGATTACAAACTCACGAACTCTTTTTACAATGATATAGTGATAAGTGGATTTTATATCCACTTGGAATGCTTCATATTGGCTTAAATTGATTACTTGGCCTCAAGTATGTGGTGTGTTTAATGTGTTTTCATTGAGTTTTGCAGAACTAAGAGTTTGAGGTTAAATTGATTAAAAATTCGGATTTTCCGGGGAGGTTGCGCAGTCTACACTGTTTTGGCCATATCTGGAGTTCTAGAAGTCCGTTTTGGACGATCTTACTGTCCACGCGAAGCTTGGAAAATTTTCTACAATCTTGGACAGAATGCTGGGCGCTGGCAGCGCTTGGTGGGTGCTGGCAGCGCACGCGAGGCTGGGAAAGGCTGAAATTCTATCTTGTTTCGAATTAAATTGTATTTTTAGGTCTTTTCTTGTTGGAAAAGTATTCTAGGGCCTATATAAACACTACCTATCATTGTAAATCATATAAATTACTTAGAATTAGTTAGAATAACATAGAGGGAGATGAGAGAGATTTGGAGAAGGATTCCCAACGCTCGTGACAAGCAACGGAAATCTAGATCTACTTCATCTTTTCTATTCTTCTATGCTCGTTTTGGATTTGTTTTCTAAACTCTATTGCTCTTATTTAGTATTCAGATCTTGTTTTAATATCATGGTTTCACTTGATCCCATGATGACGAGCGGTTCGTTTATGAACTAATCGTTGTCATGGGATTCTAACGGATTTATTTATGGAGCTTTAGTATCTTGATGCTTTAAAGATCTGTGTGTGATGTATATTTGATATCCTCATATGGTTATGCTTAATTGTTAGATGCGTAGCTAACATCTAATCTGTTAATCTCTTGTGAAGTAAAAGTGGATCTTGAGATTTAGAACTTGTCATGCTAGCATAGGTTCATAATTGTTTATTAATATGATTCGTAGTGTAAGATGAAAATACTTATACTGCCATGAGTGATCTTTGTGGATAACTTGTTCTTCAACCGTTATGTGTTCAAATTCTATAGACATATAGGGTCTAAGCATAATTGGTGTCTATCCATCTTCTATCTCTTTTGTGGATGTATGGGTAGTTTGGTATACGTATGCTGACAGATAGCGTGTACTTATTTCGTGTTATCCGATCAGATATCATAACCATTGCATATAGTGATTAAAGGCGTCAGATCTAAGCGAAGTATTTAATGAAGTTAGGATCCCATGTTTTCTCTTGCATAAGTAATTCGATTCCAATTCTCATTAGTTAGTTAATTCTTAGTTTGTTAATTTACTTCTTAGTTAATTTAGTTAATTAAAACCCAAATTTGTTAATTGTCTTAGCAGTGAATAAAAACCATACATTGTTGCATAGGTACATTGACTGAATTGAAACCTAAACCAGATCTCTGTGGGAACGAACACAACTTTATTCTATATTACTTGTGACCACGTACGCTTGCGTGATTTTGTGTTAACATATAGATATCAACTAATAACAGAAAGTAATAACAATACATGGTAATGTTCTGCCGACCAGTTGATAGTTTCCATCAATAGTTATAGTTTCTTTTCTTCATGCATACTTCTTGCCATTCTTCAAAACAACGATCCTGTTTTATAGCACTTTTTAGTTTCCGCAGCATCCAGAATGACATCATCAGTATTACATCTCATATCAGGATTTCACATTGCATCAGGACTTGACATCCCATCAGGATTTAACTTGTCGCATCAGGATCTGATCATAGTTCCTGAAATACAGTCCTTGACACACTGTTTCTGACTAAAACTCTGCAGTTTACTGACTAACTTATATATCCTATACAAAGTGCTAAATCCTTCATAATATCAGGATATTACAAGAAGTATATATATAGGCTAAGGTTCTAAAGAAAACACTCTTAAAAGGAGAACAAGAGAACCATTCTCCACCACACCCACCCACACACACACACACACGGTTTCTATTTGATACTTTTCATATATATATATATATATATATATATATATATATATATATATATATATATATAGGGCTGATCAAATGAGACCCCCTCATATTTCTTGTATTTTAGAGGGCCCCGCCAAGGGCATCCAATACGAAAAAGGCTTATAATTCTACCCTCTATCCATTTATGAAAAGAAAAAAAAATTGAAAAAAAAATGATGACGTGGCAGCAGTTTTTTTTTTAATTTTTAAATTTTTTTATGAATAAATAGATGGTATAATTATAAGACTTTTTTGTATTGGGTGCCCTTGGCGGGGCCCTTTAGAATAGATAAAATATGAGGGGGACTCATTATAAGAGAGGGATATATAAGGAGGTGCTCAAATGAGACCCCTCTTATAATGAGACCCTCTCTTATAATGAGTCCCCCTCATATTTTATCTATTCTAAAGGGCCCCGCCAGGGGCACCCAATACAAAACAGTCTTATAATTCTACCCTCTATTTATTCATAAAAAAAAAAAATTTAAAAAAAATGATGACATGGCAGTAGTTTTTTAATCTTTTTTGATGAATGGATAGAGGATATAATTATGAGCATTTTTCGTATTGGGTGCCCCTGGCGGGGCCCTTTAGAATAAAAGATATATGAGGGAGACTCATTATAAGAGAGGGTCTCATTATAAGGGGGTCTCATTTGAGCAACCCCCTATATATATATATATATATATATATATATATATATATATATATATATATATATATTGTCAAATTTTAATCATTTTGATCAATCAAAAATCAAAGAAGGATATGTATAATGGGAAGGAGAGAGAATATTATAACCTTTTAATTATTATATGAATAAATAAATAGTTTAATTTGTTTTAAAAAAAATTGTCGTTTAAGGGCAGTCCTAAAGTTATTGTTGCATATCGTACATTATATTTTCTCAAAATTACCTCACATGTGTGCACTATGCCACCATCATGACCAATACTTCATTTGCTAATTTTCCTCTAAGACTATCCTAGGCTGCAAAATGATTATTCGAAATGAAAATTAATATACATATATTTCATGTTTCTTTCGTATTAACAAAAGTAACATATATATTAGTAATTTTCATAATATATTAATAAAATTATATAATTGACATGTTTGTTTTCTTAATATATTTAAGTTATATTCATAGTAATCAAAATAAAGTTAATAATAGTATATTTTTTTGAATTATAATTTTAACCCAATTAAAAAGAATGAAAATAAATTCAAAATGTATTTTGTACTAAAATTCTATATAAAATGGGTGATGGCCCAGAATACCCACAAATTAAACACCCATAACCAAAATACCCACCGCCAGTTCTGGCGACCCTAAATACCCACGAGACACGCTATTGGTGAAGGAGTGACATATAGATACGCTACTCGTAACGGAGTATTTGATAGACACGCTATTGGTAACAGCGCAACATGCAGTCACGTGCCTGGTAAGTGTTTAATGTAGCTGCAGATACGAAACTCTCAAATGCGTATCTGCTGATATGCATTTTGGAGTTGCGTATCCGCCATCTTCCCCAAAACGCTGCTCTGGCGATTTTCAGGCGAATTTTCGATCAAAAATGGCGGAGCTCGTTCGTTCGATTCCGGTAACATCCGTGTATGTTCTATATACCGTTGGAATCGTCTTTGGACGATCTATACATTAATACCCATTTCGAACCATTTAATTTACCAGATTTTAACCCCCCAAATCGAACCATTCTTTCTCCCTCGTTCGTTTATCGACTACTTCGTAGAAGCCCCTACGGGGCCGAATTGAACAAAATCAGTTGGGCAAATCGAATAGCACGGTGTGGTGTTGGTCACGGTGTGCTCAGATATGGTGGAGTTGGACCGATGCGACGGATTAAGCCGGAGAGATTGAGAGAGAATCGGAGAGACGACCAAAGAGATGGGAGAGGAGAGATTGCTACAGTGAAGGGAACACGCTACACGCAATAGCGTGTTGGGTGGTTAGTTAGGGCCAACAGTTCCGAAAATTGGTATTTTGGACCATGGGGTAATGAAAAAGAGGTATTTTGGTCATTTTCTCTTTGCCAATTGGATATCCCATTTTATATAACAATACTATATTTGAAATATTAAATATTTTTTAATTAACATTAACCACATCAGCTATTTTTTGTTTCACCTCATTTTTAAGTTAAAGTTTTAAAAAAAATATCTAACATTTTCACTACTTGCTTTCATTTAAAAAAAAAATCGGGAGTATGAATTGGAATGTAAATTTTCAATATAAACTTTTTTTTCGCATGCTTTCCTTCCTTTTTTTGACAAAAAATTGCAATTTTCATTAAATAGAAAAAAACATAGCCGGGACAAACCCCAACTGTCAATACAATTAGATTGAAAAATAAATAATAAAGAATAATATTAAAGATCCCAAAAAATCTTTCAAAATGATAAATGATGTGATATCATTGAGTTGGCATTTAAATATTTAAAAATTCTGAAATCTAAAAACGAAATCGAAGACATCTCAAACGATCCATATTAAATACCTACTTTGTAGAGTGAAGGCCCCATCTACCCACAAATTAAATAGATGTAACCAAAATACCCACTGCCAGTTCAGTTGGCCCAAAATACCCACGAGATACGCTACTGGTGAAGGAGTGTTATGGAGACACGCTACTGACATGGGAGTGTCATGAAGACACGCTGATGATAACGTAGCAACATGGTGTCACGCTGATGCCAAGCATGGATTGTAGCTTGAGATACGCCGCTTGGAAATGCGCATCTCCAGATACGCATTTGCAAGTGGCGTATCCACCGTCTTCTTCAATTGCAGAGAGAGGCGACACCAGCTCCACCGGCGACAACCCTGTGATTTCTTTCTTTTTGTTCGTCAACCCATTTCCCGTCGTTTTCCATTCACATGTTTCACATCAATCAAATCCTCTTCATCTCCTCTACAATCCTATACCAATTTTATTATATATATAGTGTCGGAAGTCGAGAGATCTCACGAGTTATATTCAAACTTGCGATTCCGGCGTGATTCCGACCAACATCAATTCAACACCATCCAACAGTTTTCTGTTCATGTGTTATATACCAATCGATTCGTAATTCAATTCTCTACAAACCTAGACTAGTTTTAATCCATTTCTAATGCCCAAATGTAAACACCCAATTCGAAACCTAATTCGTTCGTAATTTTCCGACAAAGATGAACACAGCCCGTGCGGTGCCTGAACCAGAGAAAAACAAAAGGAAAAAGTAAGATTCAGATGTGCTCGTCGTTGCTGTGTTCATATCGAGAGATTGATAAGAGACGGGGACGGGAGAGGAGTGGCGACGAGAGAGATGCCGGAGAGTTCGAGAGAGACGAGAGAGACTTGAGGAATTTCTGTGAAAATCTAAGCTTGGGATACGCCACTGGCAAGGACGTATCCCGTGGGTAGATAGGGTCATCTGTTCCGAAAAATGGCATTTTGGGCAATGGGTACCTCATTTTGAGGTGTTTTGGTCATTTTCTCTACTTTGTATGCAATTCTTAATTTAAAAATGTGAGTACATAATTTCTTATATTTTTTTCTTTTTAAAAAATAGGCTAAAAACTTGCAGGGGCAAATATGTAATTGTAAAATCGTATAGACGACCACATAAATAAAGTTGCAGAAAAACCCTCTGCGGCCTTGTGAGTACTCATCTTCTTCACTTCATCCTTAATCCAAACAGGTATGTATGTATCTGCATCTATACTTATCCTTCATATCAATAGATTCTCCATTCTATCATATAAGTTTGTCTTATCTTTGATTTTCCTTAATTCATTTATGCTTATCCGTAGTATTAAAGTATAAAAATGGTTTGAATTTGGATTATGCTCTTCGGATTTGGTTGATTAAGACAAATTATTTGATTGTAGAAAGATTTGATCTTTTGGGGATTTTAGTGGGTAATTCACAATTGGGTTAGTTAGAAAAGTTTTTGTATTTTAGTTGCATATGTCTAGACTCGAACCCTTGACTTCTTTGTAATTGCTAGGCTAATTGTTGATTGATAGTGTTAGGAATATTTGTAACTGAATAATTCTTACTATGTAGTGTCTTAGTCCTAAAATTGATCTATTTTACCGAAGTTTTCCGTAAAGATTATTATACCTTGAAGCTGTCTTGCTATAGAAGATGCTGATTGATCTTGTAATTGAGTGTGGTAACTCAGTCTCTCTCACATACATTTATATGATCCTGTGATCTATGCGATTATTCTCAATAATGACTACTTGATATCGCCTATGTTGAGGCGTTTTTGCATTTGTTTGATAAACAATGTATACTCGGTGTTTGCAGTAACTATGGGAAAAGACGCTAAGGCAGGAGGAAAGGGCAAAGGAAAACAAGCAGCAGGTGGTAGTGATGAAAATGCAGGGAAGGGTAAAGGGAAAGGTGGGAAGGCAGCAGATGGCCTTGGTACCTGCACATATGTCAAAGGTCTGTTACTAGCATCAACAAAGTATTGATAAGCGTGTGTATTATTTTGAGGTTTAACTTAAAAGATATTAATTGTCTCTTTTTTCTTTCAAATTTGATCAGCTAGGCATGTTTTATGTGAGAAGCAAGGAAAAATTAATGAAGCATACAAGAAGCTGCAAGATGGCTGGCTTGACAATGGAGATAAGGTTCCACCGGCTGAGTTTGCAAAGGTAATTTTTTGCCCAACTGCATTGGCATGTCTAGTTGATTATGTAATGAACAATATTTTGTTGTTATACTAAAGTAAAGATGTTTCATGATTCCTGAATATTGACAGTGTTATATAGATCTCATATCTATTAAAAACTGATGTCACAGTGCAGTCTTCAGAAATTTTAGCACAATCCGTGTTAGTATAGGCCATGTTCTTTTATGCTATATTGGTGTTAGTTCACAGGAATTTGATTCTGTTACCTCGAGAAGGATATTGTCCTGAAATGCTCATTGTATATATAACAAGCATGAACAAGTTGGAAAGAGTATGGAAGTTACACTCAAAACTAGTAAAGTAGTAAAAATATACCGATACACAAAATTAGTTGCGATTTCCAATTTTGTTAATAAACATTACTAGTAGGAGGGCTTATATTTTGAAACTGGGATACAAGTAAAGTAATGATCTTGCTGATATGTTTTGTATATGCACACAGCATAGAGTAATACTTCCCTCTAAATATAGTCATCCTTGTCATGTCATGATTTCTAGCGGGATGATATCCATATATTATTAAAGGTATCGTAATTCTCTTAACAAGTGTGTGTCTCTTTTCAGGTAGCAGCGGAATATTCAGAGTGTCCATCTGGCAAGAAAGGTGGAGATTTAGGATGGTTTCCTCGTGGCAAAATGGCTGGTCCATTTCAGGAAGTTGCCTTTAATACACCTGTCGGGGTGACCAGTGCACCATTTAAATCAACGTCAGTTTGCTAGCACGATTTCATTGAAATTGCTGAACAGATTTAGTTTATACACCTATATGTCTACAATTTACTGATTGTTTTAAATCATGACAATGCAGGCATGGATACCATTTTATATTGGTCGAAGGAAGGAAGAACTGAGAGCCCTTGCTTTTTAATAGAAACAATGTTATAGGCTGGCATAGTTGCGGAAGTGATGTACTGTTTGTTTATCTTGTAATATGTTTGGCCCTCTTATGGGAACAATGACTTGATGTTGTTGGATGTTCTTCCTTATAATTGCAATTGTCGGGTTGGTGATGTTGTTGGATGTTCTTCCTTATAATTGCAATTGTCGGGTTGGTCGGGTTGAAAGGGCTAAACCACCCAACCCATATTTTACGGTTTTGGAATTTAACAATCCGTTACCGTAACCGTTACCGTTATTAATAAAAAAAACCGTCCAAATTATAACGGTTTGGTTTGGGCGGGTTGGGTTTTAAATCACTTAAAAAATTTAAACTTGTAAAAAATTAATCGACACAATTGTATAATGCATCAATGGATCGACATCACAAAATATCACCAAAATATGGTAATTAAGTTACAAAGTCTTACGGACCAGCAAAATAACGTTGTTTAGGTAAAATGATAGTTGAGAAAAATAGGGTTACAAACTTACCGATTTAGTCTTTTTACATATTGTAACTATTGTAAGCACATTTTTTTTCTTTTTATATAATTATATATTAATTATTAATTTGAATTATATTTCTTAAATAATAATAAAAATTAATTATTATATATTATTATATATTCGGGTGGAACGGGTTATAGTGGTCGGGTTGACATGGCAAACCGAACCCAACCATTATTTTTCGGTTTTTAGAAATTCGAAACCGAACCGTTACAAAACCGTAAATTCTGGTTTGGGCGGGTTTGGAAAATTTTGCTCACCCCTAATACCATTTTATATTGGTCGAAGGAAGGAAGAACTGAGAGCCCTTGCTTTTTAATAGAAACAATGTTATAGGCTGGCATAGTTGCGGAAGTGATGTACTGTTTATCTTGTAATATGTTTGGCCCTCTTATGGGAACAATGACTTGATGTTGTTGGATGTTCTTCCTTATAATTGTCAGTCTGTCATAAAAAAGGGTCCTGGTCCCTGACAATCATTTGTCTTGTCAGGGACCGGTTATTTAACAATCGGTTCCACAGCTGTTGGATCGATCAACGACTGAGATTAAGCGGAAAATTTCCGCGGACAGGCAATCCGCCTATCCGCGGAAAATTATAGCGGACAGTAAAAAAATTTTGTAATCCAGGGGGGCCGTTGGATCAACGATCCAACGGTTTAGGAACCGATTGTTAAATAACCGGTCCCTGACAAATGATTGTCAGGGACCAAAACCCCATAAAAAAACACTTTGCTGTTTTATATTTGCTATTTTTTCCCTTCCATTTTTGTTAGCTAGTTAATCTAGGTTGTGTTACCTTGAAGCTGCTTTGTTTCGCAAGAAATAAATAAATAGGTTGATTGTCGGCTAGAGGATTCTATATTAAGAAGACTCTTTGAAGGTGTGCTCGTTAGTTTCTTTTTAAAAATTATTTTCTTCCTACACTTCAAGTTGACAAGAAAATCTCTTATCGTTCAAAATGATGTACCAAGCAGCATAGACATGCCATTTTGCCATGGTAAGGAAGTCATATTCCACTTTGATGGGTCAAACAATTTGTTTGTTGAAATTATGCTATTTTATGCATTTTCAGTTAAGAAAATTATTCACATTCCATAATACACATTTTACATATACCGATGTAAATATGTAATGTACATATATCTCCCACACCGTTTGGTAGTGGTATCTCTCTCGCTTCTATATATCTCTTACACCTCTTGGTAGCGGTATCTCTCCTTTTACGAATGTTGTGAGTTTGAATCTTATCAAAAACAAGGTGGGTGTATAAGTGCGTTTAACTTATATAAAAATAAATGTAAACATGTGATGTACAAATATGGCATGTTCCATGTTGACACGTCTTCTTTTTTTTTTTTTTACAAAATCAAACGATTTACATAATCCTAAAAGAAAAATAATTTGAGACATTCTTTCATTCACAAAAACTTATCATCTACCGAAAAGATATGTTGACACATCTTTCGTTTATATTATTTCACGCAAGTTTTCTGAGTTAATCTCGGTTCTTTATTCTCTTACCACTCAAAGGTGGTGTCTGAGGAGGGTAGTTGTACGCAGACCATGCCTCTATATAATAGGGAGGCTGTTTCCGAAGGACCCCCGGCCATTACAAATAAAGAAATACAAATACAGAAAGAAAACCTAATACAAACTAAGAAACTCACACACATGCAGGAGTCGAACCCCTGACCTCCTTCAAAGGAGGCCAGTGGCTCAACCACTACACCAACATGTTGTTGGCTTCTTTATTCTCTTATTTAATTTAGCTAAATAGACAAGTGGTTGTTAACAACTATACATGTCTATAAATTACCTTAAACATGAAATGTAAATCTACTTTACTTGAGTAAACACTACGTCATACTTCATTTTGCTTTTAAATAATCACTAAAGTCAGCCCGAATTATCAAGTTGGTCATTGAACTCAAAACGGTCTCAATCAGGTCACTGAAATCAGCCTGGATTATCAAGTTGTTCATTTTTTTGACGGAAATTACTGTTTGCAAAATTTTGTCCGAAAAATCTTCACCAAATTTTGTGAAATTAAAGTGTGTTAATCTAGCTACTATGGGTCTCATAAAACTGGTTTAGATTTTCATTATGAGCTCTAGATTTATAAGAATTGAAAAAGAAAATTCAAGAATAAGAATTGTTCTTCTTCAAAAACTGAAATAATACTTATCAATATTGTATCTATTTTGAAGAAAATAATCTGGATAACACAAATATGGTCTCGGATTTTTTAAATGTTAAATAAATCTACAATTATAAGCATTTATGTTAATCTGCGGTCTCTTTCCATTTACAATTCGGTTGAAGGACTGGCAAGTATCTTTGCAATCTTTCGGAAATAGTTCCGCATTGTTCTGGGCCAAGATGGTGCCCAATAGTCAGGTTTATACTACAATTGTTTTAATTTTATAAATATCAATGTAGTGAGTAATTATGCTTTCACTTTGTCGAGCTTCCGGTTAGAAAATAAATTTAGACTAAAATCTTACTCCTTCCTCCTTTTCATTTCTTCACAATTCTATTTTGGATCGTCCATTCCATTTCTTTACATTACTAAAAATAGTACTCCCTCCGTCCCTTTTGCTTCTTAACATTTCACTTTTTCTGTACTTTCTGGCACGCATTTTAAGGTGCATTTTAAGGATAGTTAAATAACTTTTTTTTAAAATTTTCTTTTTCTGTATAAAAATTTAATGTTTAAATTTTTATACAGAAAAAGAAAATTTTAAAAAAAAGTTATTTAACTATCCTTAAAATGCACCTTAAAATGCGTGTCAGAAAGTACAGAAAAAGTGAAATGTTAAGAACCAAAAGGGACGGAGGGAGTAACTTTTAACAATAGAATACATTATTACATCCACTACTTCATTCCACTTTTTCAACACTTTACACTATTACACCCACTACTTCACTTATTTTAACAATAAAATCACTATTACACCCACTACTTCATTTTTTTAACAATATTACACCCACTATTTTGGTCTCCGTGCAAAAAGCAAATGATAACAACTCCAATGGACGGAGGGAGTACTAAATAAATAAAGAGTTTCATGTGCCTGAGGTTGACCTCAGGGTTCTATTTAGGGGTGAGCAATGGTCGGGTTGGGCGGGTTGAAAGGACTAAACCACCCAATCCATATTTTATGGTTTTAGAATTTAGCAACCCGTTACCATAAAATTATAACGGTTTGGTTTGGACGGGTTGGGTTTTAACCCACTTAAAAAATTTTAAACTTTGCAAAAAATTAATCGACACAAATGTACAATGCATCAATGGACTGACATCACAAAATATCATCAAAATCTGGTAATTAAGTTACAAAGTCTTACAAATCAGCAAAATAACGTACAAAGTTTAATAAAATATAATCATATATCACGATTCAAAGTCTTACATAATTAAAAATCGGATATGAAATGCACAAGCCTTCAACCTGTCGCCTCTTTCAACAGGCCTGTAACCTGAAACATTAACAAAAAATTATAAAACAAACACACTTGACATGTAATTAAGTTGCACCAATAGTTATACTCGATAGTAAACTAGCAAACCAGCAAACCACATGTTGTGACATGAGAACAACCTCGTGCACATTTTTCTCGTAAATAAATAAATGTAGACCAAAATATTTGTTTTGATAATCTATTATATCTTATTTGGCAAAATATTAGTAAATCCAGCTTACAGTAGCATGGAATAAATTATTCTAATAATCACGTAAACGATTTTTACAATGAATTAGTTTAAAATCCGCATTCCAACTCAAACCATTCCTTGCATACTTCATAATAAAAATTGGCCCCTTAATCTATATCAATAGCAAGAAATGATCACGGGCAAGCGATTATAAATGATAGCGATTATAAATGATGGATTTTCATGTATGCATACCAAATATACTAAATACCTGTCGCGGTTTGGTATACATTTATTATCTATACTAAATTATAATAAGCCAGTTAGACTTTCAGAAATGGCATGTAAATGTTCCTGATTTTCTTTATCATGTAATCAGTTCTGAAGCTTTATATGAAATGCAAGTACAAATTTCGTAAAAAAAAAAAAGTAAATTAGGGGATAATTGTATGCAGTTTGGTTCAATGTTCAATTATATAAATAATGAAAAAAATGGGTCTGAGGTTGTCCTCAGGAATTTCTACTGAGCTTATAACAAATAGCCTTTATAATAAGTTGCCCCGCAAGGGCATCTTCGTAAATATTAATTTTTTTATTAGTAAATTTACCTAAATACCCTAAAATTTGTATTAAAAAACTTTTAACCTCAGGGTTTTCTCCTGAGGTCATTCTCAGGCACTTGATTCTCATAAATAATAGTGATCTTTAATTTTTTTAGTAAATCAGTGAAACTTGTTAAATCGAATACTAAAGAATATTTCATATTTGTGTTAATTTAATGAATACCTAAGATTCGAATCCCGATAACAACAAATTAAAGTTAAGAATTTATATATTTTTTTTGTCAGAAAGAATTTATATTGTTAGTTCTAAACAATACATGTGTTTTTAACTATTATATATGAAATTAAAATAACTATTAAACTAAAAAAATAGATAAAAATTTAATTTTATTATAAGAAAATATTATATCATATTTAAAAAAAGTCTGTGCATCGCACATGTTATAAGCTAGTATATATAATACACCAATAAAAGATAAAATTCATGAGACATTTTACTGCATTTGAAATGTCTCAATTGTCCTTGTGTTCATTACTTTTTGGGAAAAATGTTAATGGGATTTGAACCTTGGTCTTCATTTTATTTTGCACATTGTCAAACCACTAAGCCACACACTCATATTTATTGTTTGTTAAACACATAATGTATGTGTCTATGTGTCACGTGAGCCTAATTGAAAGTAAATAAATTTTATCTATATTAAGGAAAAAATGATATGTATATTATAATATTATTAGAGATATGTGTTAGGGTCGTATCAACTATAGATCAACATTAATCAAATACAATAACAAACACGAAAGTAAAGAACACAACAAATTAACGTGGAAACCCCTCAAGGGAGGGTAAATCTATAATCCACTAAATATGAATGTATTACAAGATTGAAGTCGTTCCCTCACTCAACACTCTTGAATACAATCACCTCATCTTAATCACAAAAGTCCTCTCTTGTGTATCGCACACAACTTTCTAACTTTTTCAATTCACCAAAACCCCTACAAATATCTATATTTATAGGCATTCTAATCCTAGTCTATTTCAAATCCTATTTGTGACAATTACCATCTTTTCTTATCTTAGATATACATCTTTCCACAATTAACATTCCTACCAAAATAAGAATTACCTCAATTATCACATAGAATTATGCTCATAATAAGATTTTTAACTTAATTAGGAATTCGGGGCGGATCCCAACAATATGAACACTCTGTTTATTAAATAATTAGATAAATTGTATGATTGTGTTTACGAAATTATGAATTAGATTATGAATATGATTTAAATAATCATTGTCTTAGTTAGTGTGATTGTGTTAACAGAACTTGATATTGTTGAAAATAATCGTACAATTTCTATCATTGGAATCTAAAAGGATAAAAAACTAATCTAAGTTTAAAATAAAATATAATTTTATCGATCATTATACGAAAAGAAACATTAAAATGTTAAATGAACAAAACTCGACAATGATAAAAATAATGTTTGAACAACGTTATTACAAAAATCTATGCACAATACCGAAAAATAACTTGTGTCTTGCACGAGTACTATTACAATATAAATTAATAATATAGAATATGTACGTGGTCTACTTATACATAATCATAAATTATTTAAATTTGTATTAAGTATTCATTTATCTTTAAAGATTGATTCTATCAACCACGACAGTTACCATAATTGTTTGGTATCTTTGTAAAGTTATGTCTTTTTGGTAAGTAATCTCTTTTCTCAACTTTCTAGAGATCAACAACAACTATCGAAGCATAGCATGGACAAATATGTTTCGGATTCAAATGTTTCAATAGACAATTGTAGGTGTCCCCATCCCCGCTCCTACCACTGCAACAACACGCTAAACACACGCCACTTAACACACTCATGATACAACCATCACATAACATATTTCACTATCGCCAGTGATCCCTGAATCAACACTACCACCCCACACACTCACCCATCTCCTTTATTCATCATTTCCAACATATTTAACAAAAAATATATCCTATCTCTATGTTTCTTTAATCTACACTAACATATTCTATAATTTATGTATCAAAATTCATATATATCTATGTGTGTATAACAATACCGAAATAGGAACAATCAAAAATGGTTTCAGAAAAATTATTATATCGGGGATTATGCAAATTAATGTTTAATTTCGTCGAATATGTCGTGGATATCGGGTATCAAAACAAGATTTTTGACATTTATCTACTAATTGTAAATGTAGGTAAAACATATTTATCTGTAGAAAAAGGGTTTTACCTACCAATAAAAAAATGGTAAAAAATGGTAGGTTAACGATAGTAGGGAATGACTATTTACTTACACATGAATATATTGGTAAGTAAAATATCACATGGAGCCCACATGTTTCAATGTGTCAGTAATGAATCATCAGCTGATGTGTCATTGATCCAAGTGGCAAGATAATCTACGTGTCAATCCCTCGATACTCCACGTGGCACCTCTCATATTGGACATGTGTCAATTCGTGGCTCGTCTATGTGACACATTAAAGTGATTCTATTTATTATTGTAGGTAAATATTCTAATAATGTATAGTAAAAAATTTTGTTTCACTCGTTTAGATATTTAGCAAAATAAAAAAAGTTTTCTTAAAATTTATGATTGCCATAAACAAAAGTTACAACAGACAACTTTAATCACATAGTTGCACATAACTTTTCTATTCATGATATAATACATCTGATTACATGTAAAAAATATAATTTGCATCTAAAGTTGAATACAAAAGAATTCAATTTTCATGTTTTTCCTGCATTCCATTGTTTCGCACACATGTGTCCTTCGTAGTAGTAAGCGGATTAAGCAAGACCTCCATTAACAAGTCTGAAAACCTAGCTAATAATGCTTTCAATAAGAGTTGGACGTTGATAGCATTGCTAAACTGCCAAATAAAATAAAACCAAAAAAAATTAATCATACACAATGGATACGTCTCAAAAATATATATACATTATGAATAATCATACATAATGGATACATCTAAAAAATTACATACGATGTTGTAGATAGGGAGGGAAGTAAACTTGAAGATGAACCAATGTATCCCAAAACTATGATCATATTGCCAAATATCATGTAACATAAATTATACATTAAAAGTAATCTAATTTGGGTTAAAGATTTAGATATACAAACCTTTGAATTCAGGTTTGTGCAGGTCATCTCGTATCCAAATTTAGGATGGCAAAAAACACTTTCTCTAAGGCGTCAAGATTGAATTCTACAGGGCTTCTTTCTCGCTTCTCATTTCTTTCGTACCTTTATATATTTACTCATCTCTAACTGAGAAAAAAAATGAGGTGAACACCATAGATAATAAAACACAAAGTATTAAAAAGTGTTTCAAAATAAATATACTTTAATTGTAATATTATATCCGGCTTAATGTTAAAGTTGATCTAGTCCCAAAATAATTTTAATTAATTATCTCTTAAAATTTTAAAATTATTTAAGCATCGTTAATTTTCTTCATTTTAATTACATATATAATGAATTTTCACAAAATAAAAAAAAGTGTAACTAATAAATTAATACATAAGTCAAATTTGAATAATTTTACAATATGTTCATTTTAAAATAAAATAATACAAAATTACTATTTTATTTAAATCATTAATACATTAATAAATCAATGATTTATCACCGGATTTATAAGTTATTTTGATAATATTTTTTTAAAATAAAGTGGTTTTGAAGTCAAGTGGCTAAGTGTCCTAATTAGAAGGAATCTTGACTTACGTGTATTTATCTTTTTTATCAAATTATAAAATATTAATTATGCTCCTATATTCCGCCATTGACTCATACAATTGATTGGATTAGCGTGATCTACGTACACTCTGAACACGTCTGTCACCAACGTTATATAATTAAATTGTTACGATAAGAATGACATTCTTCTTGCTTTTATTCACAAAAAAAAAAATTACATTGTAAAATTAGTAGGTGAAGATAATTTTTGCCTACTAATATGCATCGGTAGATAAATTAATAGTAGGTAAATATGAAATTTGTTGTAGTGATTAAATATTCGATAAATGACTTTCATTTCGGGAGAAAGTATTTCCGGTGACTTTTTCTCTCTATATAAAGCATAAGTTTCTCCAAACCTCTCTTGATCCTCGTAAGATAAATGGCAGCAAACGACCATCCATGTTGTAGAATAAGAATGCTTCATGGAATGGTTACGGACATGCCATTCTAAACGTTTGAGCAATCAAATCTCCTTGTTCATTAATCCTAACCGTCTTACATAGAAATTGAGTGAAAAATAGCAACGCCTCTGCCACCTCCTTAGGGTTGTCAAATATCTTAGACGCAATACCCTATGATATATTTCTAGTTCTTTCGCTCCAATTTCAAGTTGTGATCTTTTTTTTCAGGATGTACCCTCGAGTTGATGATATGCTCCTCCGAATGACAAAGTGTGAATTTGTGCTTCCTTATACCGTGTCTTTTAAGACAAGGTATAGCAAAGAAATTTTTTATTCTTTCGCGACTTGTCCTCGGTCTTGGTTTTTTTCTTAAATACAGTATCATCTTCCAGCACAAAACAGTTCCAATTGTCATCGATGGTGAAACCTATGACGTGCAAGTCATAACTTCTAGGAAATAGGGTTATTGTGCGACCCCCACTCATATCTTGTGGAATAGAATAAATTCATCAATGGACTTTGATACTTGTGAGAAACTCCATTGAATGAAATTTCCATCATCACCACACATGTATTGGCTAAATCATCGTGAAAGGATCGCATAGAAATGTCATCAACGAGAGTGTCCAGGTCCACTCCAAACTCTAACTGCAAAATTGAAGAGAGACAACAAACAATGATGTTCTATTCTACATGTTTTGAAGGATAAACAACTATCATGCGAAATTTGGAGAAATTTACAACTCTGTCATTGGAAGAAAAGGAGGTATGATTTTGTATTTTTGTTGAATGTTTATCTTGCAAGGACGATATTTTATTTTATTTCATTTATATTTGCAACTTAGAAAGTTTAGTCCAAGTGTCAAGGAAGTTGAAGAGCTTCCGTTAAAAGACTATTTATGAAAAATTCTATTGTGAATAACGACTACAATGAAGCTTTTACATATGTAGTGATGATGATTTTGTTTGACATGTTCCCTCTGTTGCGGATGATGTTCCTTCACCCATTCTTTTTAAAGGTGAGAATTCATTTCAAAAGATATAAAGTCAAATGCAAAAACTTGAAGCAAGTCAGAGAAGTTTAATTGGTTAGGTTAAGAATTTGAAATCTTTAATCGATGAACAACGTTCATATTTTAAAAGATACAATATTTTGATTTTGATTTGGTATTTTGTGTCATATATCTAACTGAATGCACTAAAATATTTTGATAGTTGTTGTGTTGCGTAATGCGTGGAAGTAGTACGAGTGGATTGGGGAAAGTGAGTCATGTTATGCCAAAAAGAGCGATCAAGCTTCCTGTATATTTGCATTTGCCATTCTTGCAACACTTTGGATCTAGCTTAAAATAAAGGACTGTTCCTACATAAATCAATTATTTGAAAGGAATTTGCCTATTGATGACACGATTGGGAAATTATCGGATATGGATCTAAACTACTACAGTTGGTTAGACATAGGATTGGTCATGAATAAAAACAAGTAAACAATATATATTTATGTTTTTTTTGTAACTTATTTACATATGTATGAATTATTTTATTATGTTTGTTGTCACGAAAAATTTTATGCAAAAGAAGACAACACTATCAGTCCTCCATTAAAGTTGGGCTCCGAGTTAGTTTTCGAGAAGACTTGGTTTCACACCATGGAGTATGGTAGCATCTCTCAAACTCAATAAGTGTTACTGTCATTATGATGATTTAATTACTTTATGTCATTAGTTGATTTAGGTTGTAAATTTTTGTGTCAGTGAAATTATTCATATGAATGATGAGGAGTTGTCAAAGTGATTGTTTTGGATGAGATTTGTAAAATGAAGCATAGGTGCAAAAGTTATCACAAAAATTTATTGTACAAATAAAAGAGAGCAGTTTGATCACAGTGCTGATAACGGTCTTTAAGCTCTTTCATTACCGACTTTTAATGGTTCTCTAGCCTAAAAATAATTTTTGCCCATAAGTTTTAGAGCATGCAAATTCATAAAAAAAAAACCCTAACAGTAAATATTAAACGACTATTATAGATCCAAGAAGATTTGAGTATAATTTTATTTCAATTCATTTTGAGATTTTTATTCATCATGAAGCTTAATACTATACCAACAATGCATAATCTTTTTGGACAATTTGGTGTTAGCTGAGCAATTTCTCTTGACAGTGTGCTAGAGAACCCTGAGGTCTAATGGTTTAACGACAAGCACAGTTGATTATCTCATTGCAACTCTGCAAGCACGATATGATTATCTCATTCACCATATCGAATCCAACATCAAGTTTACATTAATTTAATCCAGAACCAGAAAATGAAGCTTAAAAAATGAATGAAACCCCTCTTGAATAAATTACATACACATTTTTTTTCTCACATGCAATAGTTTTGCGTTTATTCATTTGGGATGAAATTGGAGTACAACCACATACGTAAAAGGTATTCAAGTTGCACGATCAAATTCTTTCACAAGAGAAGCTAACAAGTTGCACGACCAAATTCTTTCACAAGAGAAGCTAATGGTTGTCATTCAATGATCCTTAAATTTTTTGTCCCTACCTTTGATATTTCAAGTGCCACTTCCAAGGATCTAGTTTGGAGTAGCATACAATTTAGATGTCCTAAGATACCATATCCAAACTAATATATTATCAATCTGAAAACTTCATAACACATTGTACATACATATCAAAAGACATTTTAGGTCAAACTTCAATGAATGGAATCAGTTAGAATCCAAAGCTTAGTATTGTTTTTGACTTGTTGAAATTATAAGTCCTGGGGTTTAGCAAATCAAGCAAGCAAATGATGGGCATCTCTGTTATTCACTGATCCTAGGGTAGAGCAATACTTTTGAAAACTTGAAGCATGTAACTTTAAAATGAATCTAAAATTTTGTGTTGCAGCTTATTCACCCAATGGTAACCTAAGAAGGTGACAAAAACATGACTATTCCTAATCTAAGAGTGCAACTATCAAGCTTCTACTACGACGATCGATCATTGCAATTTTTTTGTTATAGTATATAGGAATATTCTTACCTATGTAGTGATATAGTTATCAAGAAATCGTCGACCATCGCCTTCAAAATCCTAATAAAAATTTCACTTCAAGGAAGCCCAGAGTATGCATCAAATGGCTAGTCTAGCATACAATAATCTCCGTACCCAATATAGACAAACCCAACTTGAGAGATCTAGTCAACCTGAGAATTTTATTTTTCACAATAACATGCCCAAAAAGATATTGCAGATTGAAATTGGATATAATAGAGAGATTACCATCGAAAGTGGAAGTGAATTGTAAACAAAACCATGACAATGATATAATGCAACCATGCAACTTAAGCCAGCCACATCGAATAGATCGGATGTTATTTTTCTTATAATATTTGATCGTTATTATTAATCTGTGCTATTAATGGATGTGATATAAAAAGTTTTAAGTAGGCTTAATGACCTTTTGGCCCTTCAAGTTTGCACACTTATACCCATAAATCCCTAACGTTTAAACTCGTTGAAAGGCATATGATGTAGCCTATTTGTATTTCGAGGATACAACTCAACTTAAAAAAGATTGTAATAGTAAATAGTATATAGACTGTCACAAGGAATCTCAGATTGTATTATCTGTCAGAAGAAAAAGATCAAGGTCAATCTACAGACTTGAGGAATTACTACATTGACAGAAGCTCAGTCATCTGATCAAGCCTCAATGAAGTATTCGTTAAAGAAGTGGATTCGTTTAAAGTGAGAGAGATTCAACAGTGACAGAGGCAGTATAGAAGAAGTAAAGAGAGAGATGAGAAAAGAAAAGGAACAAGATTTTAAAGTCAATATATGAAGAACAGTCATTGTGGTGAGTCACTCATGAACCAGACAGTACATCGAGTGTCAACATTTAACAGTGGTTGTTTATCATTAACTTCAGTGGTTCAAACTATCAAGACTAGTATGTGGGAAAATCATTGTGCAAGCAACAGAAGGGTTAAATTATTTAATCACAAGGATTTTATTATCAAGTGAACTGGCTACGTGGAAAAAGAATTATCATAAAGAAATTCTAAGTGATATATTCTTAATGCAGAAACCCCGGTTAGAATTGTTGTATTTTTTGCTAACCAAAAGGAGTTCGGTTTCACATCCTCAAGAGACCGTAGCTTACACCTGGACGGGTTATGAGAAAATAGAATTATCATAAAGAAATTCTAAGTGATATATTCTTAAAACTGGAACCCCGGTTGGAATTGAAATAATTTTTGTTAAGCAAAAGGAGTTCGGTTCCAGACGATCAGGTAACCACAGTTTAGAGTTTAAGGATAATTTTATATTAATAAATATTTTATTTATTTAGAAAATTATATTTATAAATATCTAATAATATTAGATATTTATTTTTATAATTTCTGAATTAAAATAATTATTTATTAAGTAAAGATTATAAGCTATGCGGGTTAAAAAGCATTTCTACGGAGCCCGTTCCATATGAGACAAATTAAGCCCTGGTTTTTGTGATTGAATTAGAAGGTCATCAGGTCATTTGTTTTGAAAAGAAAAAGTGGCCAGGTTATTAAAACTAACATGACAATTAATTCAATTGTATTGCCGATTGTCTTGGTAGCATGAAGATTGTCTTGGTAGTACAAAGTTGATTGTCTTGGTGGCTAGAGATTGTCTTGGCGATTGTCTTGGTAGTACAAAGTTGATTGTTTTGGTGGCTAGAGATTGTCTTGGCGATTGTCTTTGCAGTACAAAGCTGATTGTCTTGGAAGAATAGATTGTCTTGGCGATTGTCTTGGCAGTACAAAGCTGATTGTCTTGGAAGAACAGATTGTCTTGGAGATTGTCTTTGATGTACAAAATGAAATGAAAAGAGGCAGAAGAATATAAAGATCAACACAGGCGGCCAGACTACTAACACAACATAATATCTTTCAACAAAGAACAAAGCTTTCTCTCTCATTTTCTCTTAAGAACACAAGAACTAGAAAAATTCATAGAAAATCAAGTTCTCAATATTTGTAATATCTGATCCGATAGAACTTGATCATTTGTATCTCTTGTACTACTAGCGAGTTTTTACTCCTAGCACTTATCTTGATTTTTATTAACAAATCTAGAAAAGTTCATGTTGAATTTTCTAATTTGTTTTTATCAACTTGATAATTAATCTGTACTGAAATTGTAACACCCATCAAGTTAATATATTGTTATATTCAACTTGAAATTTGTTTCAATTTATTCCGCACAAATTTGTTCAAGTCAAATTTTATTCAAAGAACAAATTTCGATAAATTGGTATAGATTGTATTCAACCCCCTTCTACAATCTTATCGGACCTAACAATTGGTATCAGAGCCTATTGATTGATACACAAATCAAGATCCTATTTTTACTCAATCAAAAATCAAGCTCGAATTTTTAACTCACTTAAAAATTCATCATGTCTTCAAAAGCCATTGTTAAGATTCCCATATTTAATAAGGATAATTATGATATGTGGAAAAATAAAATGGAGTTGTTTCTTGATGTTACAAATCCAAGATATTTGTGGGTTTTGAAAAATGGACCAATAATTCCTATGCAACATGATGCTGAATCAGTTACAAATGGAGTTGTTACAATACCTGCTAAATCCTATGCAAAGGACTCTAAGAACTATACTCCTGAGGAAAAAGAAGAAGCTGGATTGGACAAAAATTTGAGACTCATTCTAATAGATTCCCTGGATGCTGTAATGTATAGCCATGTGATGAATTGTAAAACTGCTAAGCACATCTGGGAAACTATTGAGACTATTAATGAAGGAACTGATGAAGTCAGGGAAAACAGACTTCAAATTTTGACCTCTGAATATGAACACTTTAGAGCTGGCCCTAATGAAGGCATTCAGGAAGTGTTCGAAAGGTATAACAAAATAATCAACAACTTGCAAGTTCATAGCAAGCAATATACCCAGAAGGAGATCAACATGAAGTTTTTGCTGACTATGCCTACTCACTTAGAGCATAGAATAACTGCCATTAGAGAATCTAGAGATCTAAATAAAATTGCTCTTGAAAGGCTGTTTGGTGTTTTGAAAACGTATGAGTTGGATCAAGTACAACAGAAGGAGTTCTCTGGCAAAGGCAGAGTGGCAAGTTCTTCTACAGCTCTAGTGGTTGAGGTTCCTAAGGAAGTAGAAGCTAAAGTTGTTCAACCTAACAGCTTCAACAAGGAACAAACTGAAGTGGAACATGGCTAGACACCAGCTACTCAGGATGGTGGAGAATTTTATTCACTAGAAGAGTTGGATCAATTAGAAGATGAATCTATGGCAATGATGGTAAGACAATTCAGTAACTTCAGATTTAGAAGAAATCCCAAGTTCAGGTTTAAGTCAAACAACAAATTCCAGAGAGGAGGTTCTTCATCCTCTAGTAACAGGGGAGGATACAAAACTGGAACAGTTGACAGAAGCAAGATCCGTTGCTTCAACTGTAATGAATTTGGACACTTTGCTACCGAGTGTCAGAAACCTAAGCAAGCACAGAAAAAAGATTATGCTTCTGAAAAAAAGAAGACTGGAAGAGCTTATGTAGCTGCTGGTAAAAGCTGGGATGACACAGATAGCGAAGATGAAGAATATGGAAACTTTGCGCTGGTGGCAAATGCTGATACATCAACTCGTTATACCACACCGGTAATTCTTACAGACGTTGAGTTAATTCATAGCTTACGTAATTGCTTGACTAATGCACAAAATGGATACGAAAGAATAAGTCTAGTAAACACTAAACTTGAAAATGAAGTGTTAGAATTAAAAAAGGTGCATGTTAATCAAGATCAGCATATAGAAGAAATAGCACGACTTAACTTCAAAGAAAAGTCGCTTGGAGAATACATGGTAAAACAAGTTGCTAAGATTACTGAACAAGAAACCAGGATTACAGAACTTGAAACAAAGATTATAGCGTGTTATAATTCTGTTAAAGTTTCTAAAGAATTTTTCAACAAACAAGTTGTAGAACGAACTGTAGGAATAGGTTTTGGTTACAAAGAAGCTGTTGGTTCTTTAGGCAACCATTCTGCTAATCCTATTCCTGCTAAAGAAAGAGGTATACCACATGTACTCAAGAATGTTGAAAAACCTATGTTTAAAACCTCTGTTGCTGAACCACCAAATATGTATTCTATTGTGATTCAAGAAGAAATGAGAAATGAGGACAGTGCTAATGGCATAGTCATTGATAATGAAAAATCTGTTAAGGCACCTACAACCGAAAATGTTAAATCTAATAAGGTTATTTTTATGAAACCAGTTAAGTTTGTTGAGTCAACCAGTGAACAGAAACAAAAATGTCAGATCAAAGACTGCTAGTCTTCCTAATGTTAGGAGAGAGACAATTGTACCTAAGCCTAAACAAAGTTTTACTAAGGCTGTTTACAAGGTCAAATGTCCAGTCAATGAAACAAGTGTTATTGCTGCTAAATAAACATTGATACTCAAAATGAAACAAAAGATTGTCAAATCTGTTTATAGGGTAAAATGCTTGTTGACTAATGGTAAAATTGGTGTCAAGGTTAAAAATGTTGTTTTGCCTGACAAAGGCCAATTCTTTAAGTATTCTGGACCCAATCAAATTTGGGTTCCGAAGAAAGTTTAATCCGTTTGTCATTGCAGGGTGTTGAGCAGGTTGAACGAGTGACCTGGATCTTGGACAATGGATGTTCAAGGCATATGACTGGTGACAGAACCCTGCTGACAAATGTGGTGGAGAAGGCCGGCCCAGTAGTTACCTTTGGAGATAACAGCAAAGGTAGAACTGATGGATATGGCAGACTTGAAGCTGGAAATGTTATCATTGATGAAGTCTCCTTTGTGAAAGGACTTGAGCACAATTTGCTCAGTGTCAGTCAATTCTGTGACAAAGGATATGAAGTTCATTTCAACAAGAAGAATTGTCTAATTTCACACAAGAGACATGAAAAACCACAACTGATAGGAGTTAGAAATGGCAATCTGTACGTAGCCAATATGAACTCAGGAAGCACTGAAGAAATCACTTGCTTCTACACTAAAGCATCTAATGACGAGAGTTGGCTATGGCACAAGAAACTTTCTCATCTAAATTTCAAGACAATGAATTCTCTAGTTAAAAGAGAGTTGGTGAGAGGTTTGCCTTCAATGGAATTCACTCAAGAAGGACTTTGTGATGCATGTCAAAAAGGCAAGCTAAAAAGGGCAACTCACAGGAGCACTAACACATCTTCAATAACTGAACCATTACAATTACTTTATATGGATTTGTTTGGTCCAGTTAATGTGATGTCAATATCAAAGAAAAGATATACTCTTGTGATTGTTGATGATTTTCAAAATACACATGGGTCCTATTTCTGAATTCTAAAGATGAAACTCCACAGCTAGTGATTGATCACATCAAGTTGATTGAGCTGGATTCTAAGTATCCAGTGAGAGATATAAGATCGGATAATGGAACTGAATTCAAGAATGCAGTTCTGAATGATTTCTGCACTGAAAAGGGTATAACTAGACAATACTCAGCTCCAAGAACTCCTCAGCAAAATGGGGTAGTGGAAAGAAAGAATAGAACCATGATTGAAGCTGCACGTACTATGTTAAGTGAATCAAGGCTTCCATTGTACTTTTGGGCTGAAGCTGTCAACACTGCATGCTATATCCAGAATCGAACTCTTATCAACAAAGACTTGATGAAGACACCATATGAGGCTATGACTGAAAAGAAACCAACACTCAAATACTTTCATGTATTTGGAGCAAAATGTTTTGTGCTTAAAGAAGGAGATGATCAAGGTGGAAAATTTGAGGCCAAAGCACATGAAGCAATTTTTATTGGTTATACAAGAAGAGCTTACAGGGTGTACGTGATTGATCAACAGAAAATGATTGAAAGTGTCAATGTAACATTTGATGACACTAAACTCCCTAGTATCCAAACTAAGGATTCATCTGAAAAGCTATCTTTTGATGATATGACAGATCCAGATTCAGATGATGACAATTCACCTGATGTTTTTGCTGATGCTATTGACAATAATGATGATGATGATGATAATGATCAGGGTAATGGTGGTGAAAACAATGATAATAATGTAGATACACATGACACTCCTGAACATTCATCCAGTCAACCTGGCAACAACTCAGGGGGAGATAATGAAGGATCAACTAGTTATACTCAACATCACAATGAAGAACAAGGCGAATCATCAATATTAAATCTTCCAAGAAAAATAGTTTGGAATAGAGCTCATCCTTTTGAGTTGATTATTGGTGATCCAGATGTTGGAGTCAAAACTAGAAGTGCTACTCAAAATCAATGTAACTATTCAGGGTTTCTATCTGTAATGGAACCTAAGAAAACTGAGGAAGCTCTTTCTGATCCTGATTGGGTGATTGCTATGCAAGATGAACTCAATCAATTCAAACAACAAGAAGTATGGAAGCTGGTACCTAGACCCAAAGACAGGAAAGTGGTTGACACAAGGTGGGTATTCAGAAACAAGCTAGATGAAGATGGGACAGTGACAATAAATAAAGCAAGACTGGTAGCAAAGGGTTATTCACAAGCTGAAGGCATTGATTATGATGAAACCTATGCTCCAGTGGCAAGACTTGAGGCTATCAGAATATTTTTGGCATTCGCAGCATTCTCAAACTTTAAAGTTTATCAAATGGATGTCAAGAGTGCTTTTCTGAATGGTAAGCTAGATGAAGAGGTATATGTAGAACAACCCCCTGGATTTGAAGATTCAGAATTCATGGACTATGTCTACTTTCTCTTCAAGGCTATTTATGGCCTTAAGCAAGCACCAAGGAAATGGTATGACACTCTCTCTGAATTTTTACTTGAAAATGGTTTTGTTAGAATTGTCATAGACAAAACTCTCTTAACAAAGAAACATAAGAATGATACAATATTAGTTTAAATCTATGTGGACGATATAATATTCGGGTCTACTAATGATCTTCTTTGCAAGAAATTTGCTAAGTTAATGCAGGGTAAGTTTGAAATGAGCATGATGGGTGAGCTGAAGTTCTTTCTTGGATTGCAAGTAAGTCAAAGGACAGATGGGATATTTATCTGTCAATCCAAGTATGTCAAAGAGCTTCTCAAGAAATATCAAATGGAGGACTCATCTTCAGCAAGAACACCATCATCTACAGCTGTTAAATTTGGAGCATGTGAAAATTCTGCTAAGGTAGATATCACAAGCTACAGAGGTATGATAGGCTTATTACTTTACCTTACTGCAAGTAGACCAGATATTATGTATGCTACTTGCTTGTGTGCAAGGTTCCAATCGGATCCTAGAGATGTTCATCTCATTGCTGTTAAAAGAATCTTGAGATATCTTAAGGGTACGCCTAACTTAGGCATCTGGTACCCTAAAGATTCTGGTTTTAATCTTGTTGGATATACAGATTCAGATTATGCGGGAAGTGTTGTAGATAGAAAAAGCACCTCTGGGAGTTGTCAATTCCTAGGTGGCAGGTTGGTTTACTGGTACAACAAGAAACAACAAACAGTTTCCAACTCCACAGCTGAAGCTGAATACATAGCTGTTGGAAGCTGTTGTGCACAAATCTTGTGGATTAGGAATCAGCTAAGGGACTATGGTTTTATACTTGACAGGATTCCTATCCTGTGTGACAATACAAGTGCCATAGCAATCTCCAACAATCCTGTGCAGCACACTAGGACAAAGCACATCGATATCAGGTATCATTTTATTCGAGAGCATGTCATGAATGGTACCGTGGAGTTACATTTTGTACCCACGGAAGAACAAACAGCAGATATTTTTACTAAGTCTCTTGACGAATCCACATTCACCAGAATTGTTGGTGAATTGGGTATGTTAAATAGTCCTAATGATTAAACTAGTTAATATCTGAGGTTTGCTCTTTAATAATTTATAAGTGATCACTTTGTTAATATTTGTTATTAAAATCACTTGTATAATTATTTTATCAACTTATATTCTTGCTTGTTAATTCTCAAATCATTGTCATTATCTTCTTAATATATTCCTACTTACTTCTTTTGATTTTAGAATATTTTTATTTTCTCTAAAAATATATTTCTCAAATTTTACAAGTTGAAATTAGTGAGAAATCTATTTTTGTTGAAAATTACTTTTGAATATTTGTGTTGATTTAATAAGTCATATTTTCTCTTTAAATGATTTTCTATAAGAAAGTTACTTTATTAAGAAAATATATAGATTTATTAATTTACTACAAATATTTATGTAAATAGTTAATAGTTTATTCAATGGTTTGTAGTGTTTGTCCTTTTGTTATTAATATTTGTTTTCGTAAAAAGGATAACCTATGGTATTTTTAGTATTTTCTTATTTTCTATTTAGCTATTTTTAAGTAGTTATGTTGTTGTAAATATTTTTGTAAATTATTTTATTTTATTTCTAATATTCTGTAAATATTATTAATACAGTTATTTTTGAATAGTAAAAAAAATTGTATTTTTCTTTTCTTTTTAGTTTTTATTTTATATAATTATTATGTATATTATTTCTTATTTTTGTATATTATTTTTCATTTGTATATAAATAGTTTGTATAGTTTTTTCAGTTTAGTCACTCTACTTTCAAAACTTACAAATAGGTCCATGTAATTGGTTCTTTTGTACTTCTTCTGTTTAACACACACATAACATGTTGTTTTAACTTCTAATCTTTGTTGTGTTGTTGTTATTAACAGAATTTCTTATATAGGACCATTGTTGGTATCAAAATGGTATATGTCAATTCAATCGTTTAGGAACTAACGTTTGATTTTCAGGTTCTACCAATTGGAAGACAAGACCTAACAAGTGTTAACAAGTGGTAATTTTTGGTATCTAACATACAGGATCTAAAACATGATAAAATAGTTTTGTTTGTATTGGTTTAAACATTAACATATATTAATTCGATTAATATCTATTAATTGGATTTTTGTCTTTGTTTTTGTTTAGTAAAACCGGCTCAAGATCTGTTTAACTGTACATCATTTCTCTTAAGATAAATGCAATATTTTCTCAGAAAACTTTTCAATGTTAAAAATGCATTCTATCTCTATTGTTCACATTCTGTGATGCAGGTTCATCTACATGGAATTTTGTTTTCTCACATGTTTAGTCATAAGGTTGTAAACCCAACAACTTTTATCCCAGACTACAGTCAAACTCAGACACATTCTATCTTACACCTTAAAATGAAGTAACCTATCAGACTAGAGGTCACCAGGGAGTAACTGCATTTGATGCAGCAAATAAGGATGTGTGGGATATTCAGTTGGAGAGTCACTACCTTAGACACTAACCAAAATATTTCATATGCACAAAGTGAGAATGCACACACTAAGGATGAATTGACGGAAACCTGTAATCCAACCATTTTACGGTTAGGATTATAAGTTAAAGGTTTTTTATTGAACCAAGTGTCTTCATAGACATTAGAAGGGAATCTTGATCTCAATGCTAAATTTATAGATCATTGTTTACCTTCTCAGAATTCAAATCTGAAAACCCTAAAAAGGGAAAACTAGCAACTTGTAGATTATGACTCAGATTCGTCTGACGAGTCCAACGAGGATTTGGGATTTGCGAACTCCCATTGCACCACCACTGACCTCTCTTGAAGGGCTAGGGTGATTTTTCCTTGCAGGTACAGTAATGGATGTTGGAGCTATGAGTGATATGAGTGACACACTAGTGAGCAAGAGTGTAAACACAGAGAGAAGTGAGACACTCAACACAAATGAGTGGAGAGAAGAGTGAAACACTTGTGAGGTACACTAAACACTATCACACACTCACAGTGAGGAAGAAAATGAAACTTCCTTTCTAACAAAGAACTCTATAATTGGTACAACTACTTTGTCAACTAGTTGATTGGAGGATTCCTCAACTAAGGGGGAGAAGTAAAGGGGTACAAGAAAAAGGAGAGTAGGTTAAAAAGGGGGAGCATTTAGCAGACTGTGCTAAGGAGGAGAAGCAAGTCAAGTTACTAAGGGGGAGATTTAGATGGAAAAGTAAGGGAACTTTCAGTTGAGATGAAAGTGGAGATATAAGGATGAGTACATCACAATACTAGTCTATCAGTCTTTCAATGTACTATGTATAAAGGCTAAGTGGAAGAGTAGTAGATTTCCCAGAAGTTATAGAAATGATATTGATTCACCATTGTCTACATAGTAGGAACAGTTGTTTTTCTTTAGTGAGAAAAGTTGTGTCAGAGAAGGGAAGTGATTGTAAATCAAGAACTGCTGATAAACACCAATGTAAGATGTGAAGGATTATCAAGAAGAGATATGAAGAATCAGAAATGAAGATGAGTTATCTATTGAAGATCAGTTCAGTGCTAGAGGAACAATCATCTATCATTTCATCAACTGAGGATTCTGGAATTATTAAATTCAAAACAGAGAAATTTTTTTATGTACTATTTACTAAGCTCTTAAATGCTTAATCCTTTTCTTATTTAAGTAAGTTAGTTGAGTTATCCTCTAGGTATTTGCTTGTTATTGTCTAACAAACAAATAGGGGGAGATTGAAAGGCATATGATGTAGCCTATTTGTATTTCGAGGATACAACTCAACTTAAACAAGATTGTAATAGTAAATAGTATATAGACTGTCACAAGGAATCTCAGATTGTATTATCTGTCAGAAGAAAAAGATCAAGGTCAATCTACAGACTTGAGGAATTACTACATTGACAGAAGCTCAGTCATCTGATCAAGCCTCAATGAAGTATTCGTTAAAGAAGTGGATTCGTTTAAAGTGAGAGAGATTCAACAGTGACAGAGGCAGTATAGAAGAAGTAAAGAGAGAGATGAGAAAAGAAAAGGAACAAGATTTTAAAGTCAATATATGAAGAACAGTCATTGCGGTGAGTCACTCATGAACCAGACAGTACATCGAGTGTCAACATTTAACAGTGGTTGTTTATCATTAACTTCAGTGGTTCAAACTATCAAGACTAGTATGTGGGAAAATCATTGTGCAAGCAACAGAAGGGTTAAATTATTTAATCACAAGGATTTTATTATCAAGTGAACTGGCTACGTGGAAAAAGAATTATCATAAAGAAATCCTAAGTGATATATTCTTAATGCAGAAACCCCGGTTAGAATTGTTGTATTTTTTGCTAACCAAAAGGAGCTCGGTTTCACATCCTCAAGAGACCGTAGCTTACACCTGGACGGGTTATGAGAAAATAGAATTATCATAAAGAAATTCTAAGTGATATATTCTTAAAGCTGGAACCCCGGTTGGAATTGAAATAATTTTTGTTAAGCAAAAAGAGTCCGGTTCCAGACGATCAGGTAACCACAGTTTAGAGTTTAAGGATAATTTTATATTAATAAATATTTTATTTATTTAGAAAATTATATTTATAAATATCTAATAATATTAGATATTTATTTTTATAATTTCTGAATTAAAATAATTATTTATTAAGTAAAGATTATAAGCTGTGCGGGTTAAAAAGCATTTCTACGGAGCCCGTTCCATATGAGACAAATTAAGCCCCGGTTTTTGTGATTGAATTAGAAGGTCATCAGGTCATTTGTTTTGAAAAGAAAAAGTGGCCAGGTTATTAAAACTAACATGACAATTAATTCAGTTGTATTGCCGATTGTCTTGGTAAGCAAAATAGATTGTCTTGGTAGCATGAAGATTGTCTTGGTAGTACAAAGTTGATTGTCTTGGTGGCTAGAGATTGTCTTGGCGATTGTCTTGGTAGTACAAAGTTGATTGTCTTGGTGGCTAGAGATTGTCTTGGCGATTGTCTTGGCAGTACAAAGCTGATTGTCTTGGAAGAATAGATTGTCTTGGCGATTGTCTTGGCAGTACAAAGCTGATTTTCTTGGAAGAACAGATTGTCTTGGAGATTGTCTTTGATGTACAAAATGAAATGAAAAGAGGCAGAAGAATATAAAGATCAACACAGGCGGCCAGACTACTAACACAACATAATATCTTTCAACAAAGAACAAAGCTTTCTCTCTCATTTTCTCTTAAGAACACAAGAACTAGAAAAATTCATAGAAAATCAAGTTCTCAATATTTGTAATATCTTATCCGATAGAACTTGATCATTTGTATCTCTTGTACTACTAGCGAGTTTTTACTCCTAGCACTTATCTTGATTTTTATTAACAAATCTAGAAAAGTTCATGTTGAATTTTCTAATTTGTTTTTATCAACTTGATAATTAATCTGTACTAAAATTGTAACACCCATCAAGTTAATATAGTGTTATATTCAACTTGAAATTTGTTTCAATTTATTCCGCACAAATTTGTTCAAGTCAAATTTTATTCAAAAAACAAATTTCGATAAATTGGTATAGATTGTATTCAACCCTCCCCTTCTACAATCTTATCGGACCTAACACTCATTCCTTTTTACCACCCGAACTTCACAAATGTACCTCTCAGCCACTTTATCGTGTCAGAGTAAATATCGGATTATATCGGTAGGGGTAAAACAGACATTTAATATTCCCACAAATTAGATCTTTACGATTGACTTTGTACATTTTAAAATTAATAAAAAATCTTTTTTCTCTTAATAATTCCACCCACCCTTTCCCAATTTCTTCCCCCTCATCTTTTCTCTCGTTTTTCTCTCCAAATCTCTCTCCCTCCACCTTCACCACCACCACCTGAAAACACCACCTCCACGCCGAATCTTCTTTCCTCTTTTCCAACCATAACTGCAACCACCCGGTAATTTTAGTTTTCGGAACGGAGGGTAGTGGTGGTTGCTGAAAAGTGGTAAACTGGTAATAGCCCAGCACGAAGCAATTTCTTCCCCCTCATCTTTTCTATCTTTTTCTCCGGCCAACTCTCTCTCTCATAATTTCTCTTCGTTTCTGGCATTAAAACGATCCTAGCTCTCATTCTCCTCTTTCATTCCACTCTATCTTCTTTCCCCCTCTCTCTATCTCGTAACCTACAAACACCCACCGCCTGTTACTCTCCATCCAACACAGCCACACCTTCATCTCTGTCCTTCAACAACCACCCTCCCCTTCTTTCCCCCAACAACCCACCACTGCTCTCCGCTTCACTGCGCCACCACCAATCCCGCCTGCC
Source organism: Kitagawia praeruptora (assembly GCA_037693485.1). Taxonomy (NCBI): domain Eukaryota; kingdom Viridiplantae; phylum Streptophyta; class Magnoliopsida; order Apiales; family Apiaceae; genus Kitagawia; species Kitagawia praeruptora. Next base: position 126,603,516 of record CM075350.1, read on the forward strand.
ATTCCTGCCGAATCTCCACCACTCCTCTTTTTCTCCATTCGCCATCGAACAACTCCCTTTCTCCACCATACCTCCCCTTTTAAACACCTCTGCTGTTCCGCCCCTCTTCTGTTCTTCTTCATCCTCCGACTAACTCTTCTTCCTCCCTTCACCCCCGAACCCACCACTCCTGCCATTCACCCCTGCAATTCATCTACAGCCCCAATCACGCAATAATCATTCAAACCCCTCCTCTTTTCATTCAAACCCACCTCGCAGCCATTTTCTCCGCCGCGTCAACAACCCTCTCTGCCACCACCACTCCGGCACCAGTCTCCACAGCCCTTCATCATCCTTAAAAATCAAACCCTAACTTTTTACTATTTGCAGAAAACAGAATTAACATCCAAAACTGAATAGAGGATGAAGAAATGGAGGTTTTGATCGATTACCACATCTTGCAATTACAGAGACTTAGAAAAGATATAAGAAAGAATAGGGTGGGAGAGATTGAGAGAGGCGAGAGAGAGAGTTTACGGGGTGAGAGGAAAAAGGAGAGTCGAGAGTTTAGAAAGAAAAAACACACAGCCCAGAAGCCTATATATTATTATTATTATTATTATAATATTAATCTTAAGTAAATTTGATTAATAATTAATTAATTAAATTAAATTATGTGAAATGTCTGTTATACCCCTACCGATATAACCCGATATGTTCATCTGACCCGATATAGGACAAAAAGGTACATTTGTGAAGTTCGAGTGGCAAAAAGGAACGAGTTTAAACGTTAGGGCTTTATGGGTATAAGTGTGCAAACTTGAAGGGCCAAAAGGTCATTAAGCCTTTTAAGTATGTCAATTATTAGTATTCTGTATTTTTTTTCATTATTTTGATAAAAACATTGTTTAACTTGAATTATATGGAACATAAATTTGTTAATCACACGACATAATATATACGTACAAATAGATCATGATGATATATATTTTTAAAAAAAATATTTTAAGAAATATAATTTTACACTTATATGCCCAAATGTTGAGATGATATGATTTATTTTATAAATTAAATCTTCTATTTACAACCATTTTGACCAAAATTTCAATAAAATAATAAAATTATATTTATGTGTTGTACAAAAAAATAATTTTAAAAAATGACACGTACCATGCACGAATTATTATGCTAGTTATTCTAATAATCAGTCACTATTTTTTTAATGAATTAGTTTTGAATTTCACATTCCAGCTCAAACCATTCCTTGCATACTTCATAATAAAAATTGGTCTCTTAATCTATATCAATAACTGGAGATGATCACTACCATATCACGAAAAATTTATGCAGCATATATAAATGATGAATTTTTATGTATGCACACCAAAAATAATGTATACCTACCGTCATATGATATAGTACAATAATCGCTTGCTCATGACCGAACCCATCAAATAAATTGATGACAATATGTTTTGAATTGTGCAGACTGCAGGCTAATATTTAACTTTGAACTCAAGTCTATGGTGAAGATATTGAAAGGAGCAAAATGCAAAAGCGTGTCCAAAGACAAAAGGTAAGCACAGGAGAGTATAAAAGAAAGGCAGTGGCTCCAGTCCCGCCTTGAAACTTGGGGCAATTCATCTTCATCTACTGTTGTTAAGTCAATTTTGTTTTGCGAGCTACCATTTTTTTTTTCACTTGCACTTGCTTCCATACAAATATGGAATCAATCTGTATGAGACAAACTTTTGTGTCACTGATCTGAGAATCGCCAATTTGTTTTTGTCTTCTTGATAAAAATATACTCACTCTGTCAGTTTCAACTTTCCACCAACATGTATTTTATGATCTTGTATGATACTTACAAATCACAAATTTGTGTCACTGATCTGAAAATCCCCATTTTATTTCTTTTGTCTTCCTGATATATACACAATCTTTTGTCAGTTTCGGCATTCTGTTATGATGTATTCTTTGATCTTGTATGATTTTTAGATTACAGCATTGCAAACGTTAAAGAACTAGAGATTTATCTAGTCATGATCTCAATGTTCGGGAAATTGTTCATGCATTACGTCAGCTGAAATATCCTATCCTCTTCGCTTTAGAATTCGAATTTTTTTTGTTGATGATAGTTAATTTTCTGTGTAGCACATGCATCAATACTAAAGCAAGTGATTAAGGAGTCTCAAAAATTTGTTTATCTTGTTAAATTAAACTGTTTCAAACCTTAGCCTAGTACTAATTAAGGAAGACTGAGATCATATATATGCAATATATATTCAATTTTTCTCCCTTTTATTATACGGAGTATCATTTTTGTGATTCATTTGGATTAAAAATAGATATATCAAATGCATGTATTTGGCTAACTATGTTCGCCGTGCATGTTTTAATTATATGTTGGCGGTTGACATCTTGTTAAATATATAAAGGTCGCCAGGGTTATCCTAACCGACTTTTTTTTTTAACTGAGAGCTTTAAATAAGATCCTACAAAAACTAGCATGTCATTTCTTAAAGAAAAACACACATATATATTCGAAAGGTATAGTCTGATCTGGACAAAGGTACGCCTGCGAAAAACAAGTATGGCGAAAAATTTATGCGATATATATAAAGTAAGATTTTTGGCATAACAACACGTACGTACGAAGATCCATCTTTTTACTATTGAAAAAAGTTTCTAGGTATGATACGGTATGATGAAAACAAATGTTTATTGGTGATCGTCTACCATCTATTTAATAATTAAATCTATGAATGTAATTATTATACAGAAGTTTGACTGCTCCGATGACGGCAATCTTAGAACCTCAACCTGAGTCCTGAGATCCGTTACATCCTTGCATGCACATGAGTCACAGTGGTGGTTTTTATAAAATGCATTTTTGGATATTTTGAAAATACATATAAAGATTTAACGGACGGATTGGATCTCCATTTTCAAGCTTGACATTGAGTAAATTCGAAGTTGTAATTAACCAACGGATTAGGAATGATATTCTTAATTAGTGTTTGTAAAAATAGAATATATGTTTATAATTATAAATTAAATCGAAAATAACATCTTAACAAAAGAAATTTATACATTATTATTTTAAGAAAGTTCTAGCTAGCTAGGGTGGAACTTCAAAACTCTCTTCTCCTGTATTAATGTATGCTAGAAGATGCAGAGAGCATATGCTAAGAGTATCATTTAATATCTTCACTGCCGACCAGTCCAGTGTAATTGATATGAAATTAATTAAGATGATTTCTAGAATTAAATTAGGGTTCGTGGCTGCCTAGCTCGTGACTCTGAGTACAGTCCTCGCTGTTCATTGGATCTTAAGTCATGTGCCCCAAGATGCTTGCCGAACTATCCCATTCTTTATCTTTGTTTTCTATAAATCGATCCTAAATAGTTGCGTCAGCTCTGCTATAGTGCTAGTATTAGATTAGTTGTATACAAATATCAAATATTTTGTTCCATGAATCTCAGGCACTGAGGCACACAGCACGGTCAGGTGCCCAAAAAGACAGTATATAAATGACAGGTTTGTATCAAATACTATGATCGATTAATCCGCAGTGATGGAACCAAAGTTTTAAAAAATTAACTCGGAATTATATTGTTGTATGAAGGATCATGCACTTTAATTTTTTGGACTGACCCGCATAAAAAACTTAAATTAACTTTATATTAAGGGGCCAGTCCAGACTTTATCCTACCCTATACTTACTCCTGGTTTTTTCCTTAATGATCCGACACTAGAATATTATTATAAGAATGTGTAAAACTCTTTCTTGTACAACCACGGCTCTCAGTACATGCATTACCTTGAGAAATATCACCATGGAAACACATTCTTATGTTCATGTAAACTAAATTCATACCAAGCATATTCGAAGCAGAAAGAAGATAAATTTTAGCTGAAAGGGCTGATCGATCGCAACTCAATATGCATATGATTAATAGTTTCTTGTTCATGACCGTTTGAAGCAAAGACACCGATATGCCTGCTATTCTAGAGACAGGGAATCTTCACGTCAATTGACGATGTTATTAGAGCCAATGATTAATTACTTTCTTGTTAACGGAATCTTCTACTTCGTGACCAACCATTCAATGACCACGTTATTAGTGAATTATTAGTCCTGCAAAATCTGAGGCCTCTGCAATCGTATCTAGACTAAAAACCAATCTGGGAATCACCTAGCCTAGCTAAGCAGGCACCAGGCCACATGTTTATGTGTTGCCAACTTAATAATGTCTGGTTATTATGTATTCTGTGTACGAATTAGCAAGAACCATTTCCAAAAATAGAAAATTTTAAGAATACCAGTCTAACATGATATTAGTTTCATAGGATTCCTCAGCTTTATGTACTGCACATCTCTACATTATTAATACGCACGTATATGTATGTGTTTGATACTGTTTAAATACCGATTATAACTACGAGTACTCATGAATACTGATCACTAATCACTTACTGGCTGGCTTATTTGAATTATTCATGATTGGAATATCAGATTAATGAGGGTACTAATTAATTAATAATATCAATTCCTTAATACTACTGTATGCATGTGGAAAATAGAACGACCCTGTACTACTGTGGCTCTTCTTGCAGCCTTTAAGGCTAAATGGCTAATGACTTAATTCAATAGTAGCAAGTTGAAGAAAACACATGCGTTCTAACCTAGTTGTCCTTTTAGTCTCATCAGTTTGTAACCTCCAACTTGTTGGATGTAATGAGCAAAATCTACTGGTCCAGTTCAAATCATTTACTCACATTTAAAAATGTTGGTTATTACCATACATTTTTTGGTATTACGATATCTTACTCGCTCCCTTTATGAGATGTCGAGGGTTTGAATCTTGTTGAGTACAAGGTGGATGTGTGCGTGTGTATAAATATTAAAAAAAATGTCGGTAATTATTTTACTTACCTCAGGAATGACTCGATGACTCGTAGAGTAAAAGTTGATAAAGATAAAATGGATGCAAAAATTTTATCAAATTTGGATCGAATATTTTGGATGTGCCTAATTGTTGTCATGCATAGCTAGGTGTCGGCAGGGGATGAGGTACTGCTGCGAAATGAGTTGCATACATTAAATTGGCGATGAGTAGGGGACATTGATCGTTATATGACAATGATTTAATTTTTACGAGGGAAGGAAACAAAACAGTTATGGGGGAAAAGAAACCGAAAAATAACGACCATTCCCATGCATTTGGTGTCAAGGATGAGTAGCTTGTGGGACGGTGTGTTGTGTTCTCCTTCTTCATCAAGTACCCACGTGTCTTGTTCTTTGCTTTCATTTCTATAACCCGACTATGCATGTTGCTTCCTTACTCTCTGGTCAACTCGCTCACTAGCCCTTGGATTTTATTTTATTAGCTAGTCACACTGTTTGGAGGTAGAGCTAGCATTGTTTTTTTTCTTCAAAAAGCTGGTATCATTTTTCTATTTTAAGTATTCCGATTGTAGATTTTTTAAAATTCTGATTCCGGCACTGCTTAATAGAATACCTATCTAACATAGCTACCGAGATCATCATAATTTCTCCTAGTACTTGGAGAAGTAAATATAGTGAAACAACACTAGTGCAGACGTGCAGTAAAGGTCGATGATTGAACCATTTGAGGTGATCAGAGTAAGAGCACAAAAGTATTAACGTTGGTAGCTGACTACCGGGGAGCTACCATAAAATGCAAACACCAGTAGTCCTACATAACATGGTGGGGCGTGGAAGGACCGACAACATTAAACAACAAATACGATCCTATCTTCTAACAAATTTTGATAGGACTTTTTCATTATCGAAAGTAAAATTCAGTCACTAATTAACAAATTTGGAGCAATTTCTTCTCTAATACTAGCTAATAACATGTGTCAAGCTTGAATAGGAGTCAGAATTAAATATTAACATTAATATATAAATAAATACTATTTAATTATGTAGTTCTAGAAATTGAATCCGAGGTAAATTTTGATATTTTGATACCATTATTCATCATTGAAAGATGATTTTCAAAGTAAAAAAAGAAAAAGAAAAAAAGTACACATCGTAAGTGCGTAGAAGTACCAAATTATCCCTGATCCGGCCACCCTCGGGCCTATTTAAGTAGTAGAAGCCCATTTCTTTCTCCCATGCAATTGTCTTTGATATTTCATAATTTCCCAATCAAGCTCCACTCTTCGTCCCTCGCTTTCACTCATCACTCTACTCTCTTATCTTCTTCTTCACTTACACTTTAGAGCACCATATACAAAACATAACATACCCCGGCCCCACCTCTTTAATTTCTTCTACCCCACTCACATTTATCTCTCCATCCTTGTACATTTGTTTCGATTATTTGCCACATATATCATATACATATTTATAACATTTTGTTTAAATTGGTGTATATATATTAGCGTTTGTAAACTGCAACATACACATATATATAGGAGAAGAAGTGTGAAGTATACAAATACTGAAAATGTCTAGCAGAAGGTCATCACGCTCAAGACAATCATCCGGAGGAGCTTCGAGGATAACCGATGAGCAAATCAACGATCTCGTTTCCAAGTTGCAGCAGCTCCTTCCTGAGATCAATCGCACCACCAGGCGCTCTGACAAGGTACCTAACTATAATATTAGTTAAGGATCAATAAAAAAAATGTTTTAAGTCCTGACTAACATTCAAAAATTAATGATTATTCGTATTAGTCCGGACTATTCCGGAATCCTACTTTTCACCCGTGCCCATAGCTACCTCGCCTCGTGTAGCTATAAAGGCATCTTTTGTAAATTCAATCAGTCGCACTTGCATTTAGAATAATGATAATTTTTAATATCCTTTGAATATTTGGATTTGCATGGAAGTGGTGTAGATATAATTTATAATGTTTTCGTGTTCAGACCGAACACATGCACATACATTTTAAAACCTTAAAATATCGTTATGCATGCTAAGAGTAATAGTTGACTGAATCCTACATATATAAACAATCTCAACACCTTTTCTTTTCAAAAGATATTCAGAAATCATGCATATATGTGTTATGTTACTAATTTTCCTAAAGTCTTATGGATTTAAGAGAGTACTTCTGTGACTATTAATTATAAGTGTACTGTGTGTGTGTTGTAAAGACGGATAGTTGACCTAAATGCACACGTGCAGGTATCATCGGCTAGGGTATTGCAGGAGACCTGCAACTACATAAGAAGCCTTCACAGGGAGGTTGATGACCTAAGCGAGAGGCTGTCGGAGTTACTGGCCAACACTGACTCTACTCAAGCTGCCTTGATTCGGAGTCTACTCATGCAGTAGTTTTATTTTTATTATTATAGCTAGTTGATGGATCCATGGATCTAATTACATGTCATATTACTTGTTTTCTATAATTTTGCAGTATTATAAATAGATATATATAATTAAGTACTGTTAATGGTGTTTAATTTTTAGGGTTTTTGTCAACCCAAAGATGCAATTCCTTGCACTTGGATGATTCCTCATATCCACAATAGTGTACTACTCCGTACTATAATTTATTAATCGTGAAAACTTCTGTGTCTCTCTAAGACTAGATTTGTAATAAATACATGGATGGGCGCTTTTCCAGTTTTCTTGTTTTGTGTTGTTATAATTAGGTTTTTCTTTCTCGTACACAACGTTATTGAGCAGTCTATTACTATTGAGCCTATTGGGATCAATGTTATAGTTTCCTTAGTTTTCAGCTTGAATGAGTGGCAGTTGTTAAATAATACCCGTGATAGCTCGGTTTAGTAGGAGTTTCAGGTTTAAGTTTCTCCATTTCATTTATTTAATTCATTACTCTCTCCGTCCCATAATACAAGTCTGTTTTGGAGAAAAAAAATTGTGACAGTACTTGTTCATATCAATTTCCAATACAATTTAGTCAATCTAGTCAATCATAACGAAAAACGTATTGTAAAATTGAGAGAAGTGTTAAATAATATATGTTATAGTATAAGATCCTGCTAAGACCTTCTTTTGACATTTTTAGATGGAATGATTACTTAATATGAGTGTCCCTAGAAGTACTTATATACCTAACGAAGAAGTATCATAAAATTCGATCGAATTCTTGCCCGGAAATTTGTTTAGTGATCAATTAACAAAAAAGGGTTATATATTTATGCCTTTACGGCTTAATCTGTTCGCCTAGTCTTCGACCTTCAATCTCTTAAATATCCAAATGATCAAAGTAGTATTTAATTACCAGTTTACGAATACTAATAAGTGATAACTATTACTCCCTCAGTCCTTTTCATTTCTTTACACTTTCTATTTTGGGTCATCCATTCCATTTCTTTACATTACTAAAAATAGTACTCCCTCCGTTCCTAAATGTTTTTCCTGTTTACCTTTGACACGTTTGTCAATGCACACTTTTGATCGTTAATATTTTCAATTTCGTGTTAGTATCAAATATAAAAATTTCACTGTATTAAAGTACTCACAAATACGAATCAAACAAGATCACTCATAAATATATTTTATCTTATAAATTATGCGTAAATTAGTAGTTAAACGCTTACAATGAACAGGAACAAAAGTCAAAACCAGAAAAACTTTCAGAATTAACAGAGGGAGTAACTTTTAACAATAAAATACATTATTACATCCACTACCTCACTCCACCTTTTCAACCCTTTACACTATTACACCCACTACTTCACTTATTTTAACAATAAAATTACTATTACACCCACTATTACATTTATTTTAACAATATTACATCCACTATCTTAATTTCCGTGCAAAAAACAAACGTAAAGTAATAAAAAAACGAAGGGAGTACTAGCAACTACTACCACAAATAATTAATCTGTTTATAATCTATTGCAACCGATGCATTTTATGCATTTCATGTCCAATAAAAAGGTGAGCTACAGAAATTTGGTTTTCCGGTCTGGTCAAATTCGGCCCTGCTGTGCGGGCCAAATTAAAGAAGGAACTCCACATGTACCGTGTACAAGTGAACGGAGTAACCAAAACTTTTCCTATTGTTATTCAAAAAAAAAAAAACTTTTCCTATTGTTTGATAACTTCAACTTTTTCGCATAGTAAACCATAGAAAACATCAAAATTGATTGTAAAGAATCGTACATACTGTCGGCACTTATTTCTCAGAACTCCTAACAGCAGCCATCGTTGTACAGAAAAATGTGCGTGTATGCACGCACTAAAAATACATACCTACAGAGTACACAGTAGAAAATTTCTTCCATATTCTCTTTAATTACGACAATAAATTTGAGGCGTGTGCCTCTACCTGTGAATGAGAAAAGAGTTTGTGAGACTATTTTATGAGAAATGCTATATCACGGTTAATCTAGAGTGACATACGGATTACTTAACAAAATATAAAACTAGATGGCCCATATTATAAATGCATTCTTTCACACGAGTAAGTTGGTACATAAGAACACTATTTGTTAGGGACGGTGAAACTTACAACTGATGTGATTCACCGCATGTACACACGTAATAATTGGAATTTTCCCGAAAAACTTTATGAGCATTGTCACCTCAAGCGTTTGTACTAACTGACCTTACTGTTCTTGTACTGGTTGCCGTGATGTGTTATTGAAGGGAAACCGACCCACCTGATGGCCCCTAAATGTCCACCAATTAATTATATATCCACCACGGTAACTAATTTTGATGGCCTCGCTTCGATTCTGTAAGCTACTCATGATCCCTAGCTAACTAACATCGTCTGAGAAATGCAGGAACACATTAATAATGATCGCAACCATTGTACGAATGTCGATCACATGCAACCTAATAAAGCTGCTGTTGTAGAAGAAACACACACGTTCATATCAGTATACTGTACGTGTACAACGTCGTACTTATCCGGTCTTGATCACACCTCAAACCATTTCATCTATATACAAAAATAACAAAAGCAATTGATCGACCTGGTTTCAGTGCGTTGCACTCCTGCAATGTATTGTATACACGTCGTTACTGTTAGATTATTTTTTATAATCTAATAATAATTTGTGGGCTTACAAATTAAAGACAATTATATTTAATGTTTATTCTATTTGGACTAATTAAGTGATCTAAAATAAAGTGTCCAATAACATCTTATTCGGTATGGGCTTTGTAATGTGTAATACCCAATAGTAATCTGATTAGAGTTAATGGAGTCTAATTAGGGTACTATATAAAGAACATAATAGGGTTTTGGTCCCAAGGCTATTCGCAACCTCTACTCCTCCTATTCCCATCAGTTAGAGAGAGATACGGCTAGAGGCGAATCAAGTCTGTGGAAGATCAAGTCCCATAATCCGTATTCATATCTATCGTCATGGAATCAGGTACGCTTCCGTATTACAGTTTTATCGTGTAACCTTGATAATATCGCATAAGATGATTCTGGTTATTTATTTAGATCTAACAATTGGTATCCGAGCCTATCTTATGTTGAGTTATTAGGGTTGATCATATATATTATATGATTGTTTTTTTTTGTATCGATTAATATCTTGATATGAATTTTTTTTTAATCAAGATGACGGTAACGATTTTATGCAATCAGTCTAACCATGTCATGTGTTGATTTTATGCATGTACCACTTGTCTTGATCATGTGCTTGTGATTGTTTCGCATACGACATATGTTTTGATCATGTATTTTTCGTAACATGATATGCATCATGTTCAGTTTGTCCAGACATATCCATTATATCTATTATAGGCCAACATGGATTTTGTGCCTATTTAGTAAATTACAAATTTGTCCTTACATTTATATTAATGTTAAAAAAATTGAAGTTGGAAGGAATTGAACCCACGACCTTACAACAACTGTAACTTTATGTTTACATGTCCAACTACTAGACCAAATCACTTTTTTGAGAAACATTTTAAACTCATTCACTACATGCTCAAATAACCACCTATTAGCAATATTTATTTTATAACTGTAACTTTATGTTTACATATCCAACCACTAGACAAAATCACTTTTTTTGTGGAACATTTTAAACTCATTCACTACATGCTCAAATAACCACCTATTAGCAATATTTATTTTATAATTTATTCAGGATAAAATTGCCCACATAATTTTACTAATTTTAATAAGTTGAATTTTGATAAGAATTAAAATAATGACATTCATATACTCATAAATTTATGCTCACGTTTATTTTTATGATTTATTAGGGATAAAATCGTTAAAATATTTTCACATATAGTAGTTAAAAATGGTAGTCGGGGAGGGAAAATATAGATTGACAAAGATGATGTCGTCAAAGTCAATTAAGAAAGGTACTGAGTGGCCGAAAATTGGTCAAAAAAAAAAAATCAAAGTGAGGAGGTAGGTAACGAAAAATAAGTAGAAGTTTATCTCAAGTAAGTAAACGGGCGGAAGTGAAAATAGATCTATAAAAATTTAATACAATATTTCTCTCTTTTAACAATTATGTCTATATATTAGTCAATAGCCAGAATATGTTTATTATTAAATTGTTACAAAAAATGATGAATGAAGTGTATAACATATTTTTACTCGATATCAATAGATTTATTAGGGATAAAATCGTTAAAATATTTTCACATATAATAGTAAAAAATGGTAGTCGGGGAGGGAAAATATAGATTGACAAAGATGATGTCGTCAAAGTCAATTAAGAAAGGTACTGAGTGGCCGAAAATTGGTATAAAAAAAAAAAATCAAAGTGAGGAGGTAGGTGACGAAAAATAAGTAGACGTCTATCTCAAGTAGGTAAACGGGCGGAACTGAAAATAGATTTATAAAAATTTATTACAATATTTCTCTTTTTTAACAATTATGTTTATATATTAGTCAAATTGCCAGAATATGTTTATTATTAAATTGTTACAAAAAAGGATGAATGAAGTGCATAACATATTTTTACTCGATATCAGTATAATATTTTATTTTAAGTATGAAAGGTACTGAGTGGCCGAAAATTGGTCAAAAAAATCAAAGTGAGGAGGTAGGTGACGAAAAATAAGTAGAAGTTTATCTCAAGTAGGTAAACGAGCGAAAGTGAAAATAGATCTATAAAAATTTATTATAATATTTCTCTCTTTTAACAATTATGTCTATATATTAGTCAAATAGCCAGAATATGTTTATTATTAAATTGTTACAAAAATAGATGAATGAAGTGTATAACATATTTTTACTCGATATCAGTATAATATTTTATTTTAAGTATGAAAGGTACTGAGGTGGCCGAAAATTGGTAAAAAAAAAAAATCAAAGTGAGGAGGTAGGTGACCGAAAATTAGTAGAAGTTTATCTCAAGTAGGTAAACGGGTGGAAGTGAAAATAGATATATCAAAATTTATTACAATATTTCTCTTTCAAGAATTATATCTATATTAGTCGCATGACCAGAATTTGTTTATTATTAAATTAATACAAGAAATGATAAATGAGGTGTAAAACATATTTTTACTAAGCCAAAGAAGAAACTTACAACAACTTTTTAAAAATCATTTACTACATGCACAAATAATTCGCATGCTCTACTTTATTTAATATTTATTTTTTGATTTAATCAAGTTAAAATTATTAAAATGAATTATGTTGTGTTTAGTACAGGCCAAAATGATTTTTTGATGAGAACTCTTATACTAATTTAAAACATTATTTTGTGATCAATTAAATAATTTACATGTGAGATATAAACATTTTATTAATTTTTTAATTAAATAAAAGAACTGTAGTTTGTTTAGAAAACGATATTATAAATTAGTTCGTAGATTCAATACAAATAATTATGAGATTAAGATCTATACCTATATAAATGAAATAGATATTTAAAAAGAGAATAATAAATTGTATAAAATACACAAATTATAATTATCGATTAGTTGAATTTAAGGACTGTAAAAATGATTGAATTTAAAAATATAAATTCAAAAAATAACTAATTAGATTGTATTTAAAAGAAATTCAAAATTATAGGTCATTAAAAGTGTTTTTAAAATAAGACTACATGTAATGTACGTATACACAATTATATACTCCCTCCGTCCCACCCAATTCTTAACACTTTTTTTGTTACTTTCTGGCACGCATTTTAAGGTGAATTTTAAGGATAGTTCCATAACTTATTTTTGAAATTTTCTTTTTTTGTATAAAAATAGGATTGTTCTATTTTTATACAAAAAAAAGAAAATTTCAAAAATAAGTTATGCAACTATCCTTAAAATTTACCTTAAAATGCGTGTCGGACACCCTATTTTGAAATGTTAAGAAATTGTCGGGACTGAGGGAGTAATTGTTAGTAGTTACTTATGAAGCTTTTATAAAAAATACATAAAAAAAATCATAGATCATGTATTTCATATTAACAACCAATATCTAAAAAATACTATATAAAAGTCGTGTGTTTCTCGATGGATACATCACTATCAATATCACCATTAACAACACATCGCTAACACCACTACCACCATCACTACCATACCACCACAATACCATCACTACCACACAACAACACTAGAATCACGAGCGAAATCACTAAAACTTTTAATGCAATCACATCAACACCACCCTTTGCACTACTAAAAAATCAAAATGAAAGCAGAATTACTCTACATTCAACTTGAATCACCAAAAACTGAACCCAAATCACTAAACGTTTAAATGCAAATTACCAAAATTTCCAAAATTTGAAATTCTGATAGTGTTCGGACGTGCTGGTGTTGATGGTCGGTAGTAAAGTGGGTGAAAACGACATTGATGGAGCTCTATAAACTCGAATCTTATGTGAGAGGACAACAAACGAGATGAATGAGCTAGCGGTGTAGGGTGGTTGGAATTCGATGATAAACGTGTTCGCAAGTTATTTTTAGAGTGTTTGTCGATTTGGTGACACGAAGAAATGGTTAAGTGAGGAAGGTGTATAGATGTATACACAAAATGTATACAAGTGGAGAAGAGGTGGTGATGACATTGTTGTATTGTCGAAGATGGTGTAAAAAGTCTTCAAAAATAGTAGAGGTGGAAGGGTAAAGTTGGAGATGTAGGTTACATTTGAATGTGCACCACCACTTACACCACCAAAATCAAAGCAGAATCAAAGAAAATTCAACTTGAATCACCAAAATTATACTAAAAGTTTTGAAAACAAATGACCAAAAATTTTCAAATCTAAAATTTTGATAGTATTCGAAGGTGTTGGTGATGGCATTGATGGTGGTAGAGTGGGTGAGAACGACATCGGCGGAGATTTATAAACTCATTTATATTGTTAGAAGATGAAAAATGGAATGAATAAACTATCGAATATGGGGTCGGGAATGTGGTTGGAACTCGGTGATAAAAATGTTCATAAATTATTGCTAGAGTGATGATCAATTTGGTGACACGAATGAATGATTGAGTGAGAATGGTGTATATATGCACGCATTATACATTTGAGCATGAGAATAGTTCTCAGTCCTCATTATAATCCTCATTATAATATGAGTTATCATTTGAGAACTTTCCTATATATGTCTATACATGAGTCTCCTAAGTCAAGGATAAATTTTTCAAAATACTTATTGTTCTGTCTTTCTAAACTAAATTTTTTAATTTATTTATAAAAATGCATACGAATTCTTAAATGTAAGTAAAATGTTACGATAATATCTGAAATTCAAGTAAGAAATTCGACTACTATTAATCTTCATAAAAAATATATTTGATTAAATATATCACACTAATAACGTATAATATTTCAAAAATTATGAAATTACGAGTCATCTACTTCAAAAATAAAAAAAATGAATTACAAGAATTTAAATGGTGCTCGTGCTTTGCACGGGCTTTCATGCTAGTTTTCTTTAATTTAAGAAACATGTTTTATTTTGGCAAATTAAGGCATATGGCTGGGTTTTTTTTAAAGTCGAATACTTACTATGCGATGCCATGTTAATAGGTTATGTTTTTGTTCGACTAACATGTGTGAATGACTGATTCGTTTTGTAACACATATGTGTCTGTGAATTGTGCTATTTGTTTATATGGCAATTGTGTAAGAATCAGTGCATTCATTAATTGTCATGCATGGCTTATTTTATGGAAAAGGTTGAACTTTGGCGTAATTTTTTTTTGTCCGTGTGTTCGTTTGGTAACTGGCCTAGCCATGCGTGGTACATGATTTACACTATTCTGTTTTTGGACAATTTTTTTAATAATTCTGTCATCTATGATTATATATCGGATATTTGAATATGTCATGTTTTAATTAATATGATGTGATTGTAAATTAAATCAGTTCCCCATAATGTTTCGGATTTTTGGATAAGTTCTAGATTTTATTTACAATTAATACGGATTTGGGCACATTTTTTTTTAAGAAAGAAAAATATTTTTTTCTTGTCCTTTTATTTCGTGAATAAGTGAGTTGAAGCAAAATATTGCCAAAGTGATATTTATGTGTAGATTTATTTATTTTGAAATATTAGGATGTGTATGTTTATTATTTATGCGTTATAATAATCGGCCCAAAGGAAGATTATTTAATGGCCAAATAATGAATATACGTGCGGGAATAAATATGTAATAATTATAAATTTTTTCATGTGAGTAATAAACCGGCCCAAAGGAAGGTTATTGCTTGACCGAATTTATTATTAATATTTGATTTCTGCGTGGAGAGTACCACTTGCAAGTTAATATTTCTGTCCAAAGACTAAATATTAATGTTGTGCTAGGTATCTTGTTTGAATGGGCCCACACACTATAGTATTTAAATTCATGTTTTTTTTGTGTGCTATTATGTATGCATATGACATGAATTTCCATTATGCGAGCTTATATTTTTTTTGTTCCAAATTGCTAGTTAATGCATCTGCTGCTAATATAACTGCCAACATGAACTCCATTCTTGTGCTTAACGGCACAAACTTTAAGAGCTGGAAAGAGAACGTTCTGTTAGTTCTTGGCTGCATGGATTTAGACTATGCTATAAGGAAAGAACAACCTGCTTCTCTTACGGATGAAAGTTCTAATACTGATAAATTGAACTTTGAGAAGTGGGAGCGTTCGAATCGCTTAAGTCTAATGATGATAAAGCGCAGCATTCCTGAAGCATTCAGGGGCGGTATGTCTGATGACTCCGATGAGGTATCTGTTAAGGATTTCCTTGATGAGCTTGAAAAGCGTTTTGCGAAAAACGAAAAGGCTGAGACAAGTAAGCTTTTGGCTGATCTTGTTCAGATGAGGTATAAAGCTCAAGGAAATATTCGTGAGTACATTATGGAGATGTCTAACATCGCTTCAAAACTTAAGGCACTAAAGCTTGAATTGTCTGATGACTTGCTTGTGCATTTGGTACTCATCTCTCTTCCTGCACAATACGGTCAATTTATAGTGAGTTATAATACTCAGAAGGATAAGTGGACTCTGAATGAGCTCATTTCACATTGTGTGCAAGAGGAAGATAGATTGAAGCGTGAAAAGACTGAAAGTGCTCATGTTGCAACTATCTCAAAGGCTAATCACCGAAAGAGGACTAAAGATAATGAGACTGCAGTGGGAAAATCACAGCCTAAGAAACAAAAGACTCAAGATCAAGCTATTACTTGTTTCTTTTGTAAGGAATCTGAGCATGTGAAGAAGGAATGTCACAAATACGCTGCATGGCGTATAAAGAAAGGTAGATTTTTCACCTTTGTCTGTTTTGAAGTTAATTTGACTTCTGTGCCTAGTAATACATGGTGGGTAGATTCTGGTGCTACTACTCACATAAGTATTTCCATGCAGGGTTGCATTTGGAGCCGGAAACCAAGTGATGCTGAAAGATTCATCTATGTGGGTGATGGCAATGCAGTTCAAGTGAAGCTATTGGCACTTTTTAGATTGTCTTTTTTGAGACTGGTCATTTTGTTGAATTAAGAGAGACTTATGTAGTACCGTCATTTAGACGGAATTTGTTTTTTATTTCTGTTTTGGACAAATATGGTTACTCTTGTTCATTTGGAGATAATAAATTTAGTCTATTTCTTAATTCTTCTTTGGTTGCGACTGGTTTTTTTTTATTGATAATTTATATTTGCTAAATACAATTGTTTCACATAATGAAACCTTGCAAGTAACATCAAGAGATACAAAACGAAGATTATCAAGAGAGAATTCTGCTATGTTATGGCATAAGCGCTTAGGACATATCTTTAAAGGGAGACTAGAGAGACTTGTGTCACATGGAATACTTGAATCTCTTGATTATTCAGACCTTAATGTATGCATTGAGTGTATTAAGGGTAAACAGACAAAAATAAGGAAATTAAGTGCAAATAGGAGTACTAGTGTCTTACAGTTGATACATACTGATATAATGTGGTCCATTCCATACAGCTTCTTGGAATGGTCAACAGTATTTTATCACTTTTATAGACAACTATTCTCGATATGGGTACTTATTTTTAATTCATGAAAAGTCACAATTTTTGGACGTGTTTAAAGTCTTCAAAGCCGAAGTTGAAAATCAGCTTCGTGAGAAGATTAAAGCTGTCAGATCTGATCGTGGTGGTGAGTACTATGGTCGGTATGACGGATCCGGTGAACAACGTCACTTAAGACTGCAGCCTACATACTAAATAGAGTACCTAACAAAGCAATAGCTAAAAACCCTTATGAATTGTGGTCAATCAATTATTTTTTGTGGGGTTGTCCAGCTGAGGCAGCTCAAGAATTGTTAGTTGCTATTTTGTTGGGTATCCTGAAAAAAAATAAAGGGTTTCAGGTTTTATGATCCTTTGGTAAAGTTTTTTTTCGAAACGGGAAATGCTAGATTTCTTGAGGATGTTGAGTTTGAGGGGGAAGATAAAAGTCAGGGTTGTTGTCTTTGAGGAAGAATCAGTTTCTTTGCCTCATGTAGTTCAAGATAACAATGTGGATATACCTGTACAGTTTCCTACTCAAAATCAAGATGATGCTCAAGAAGAGCAAACTCAACAAGCTCAAGATGAAGTGCCACTTAGTAGATCCTCTAGTAGAGACAATAATGGCACTTGTGGATATATCACACATTCAGTGGGAGTAAAGTATTCCTGTTGCTAAAGGAGATAAGTTTAGTCTCAAACAGTGTCCTAAGAATGATCTTGAAGGAAAAGAGATGCAGAACATTCCCTATACTTCGGCTATTGGGAGTCTTATGTATGGTTAGTACCCTGCCGGTTTGGGCATTCATTATGGGTATGTTAAGCAGATATTCAAGTAACCCTGGAATGGATCATTGGATTGTAATTAAATGGGTTATAAGGTACTTGCAAAGAACAAAAATATTACATGCTCGTTTAACAGAAATCGGAAAATTTGGAGATCATTATGTATTCTGATTCTGATTATGTTGGTTGTGTAGATACAAGAAAATCTACTTCTGGTTAAGTTTTTTTTGTTATGTCTAAACATATAGACATTAAGTATCAAGTCATTATAGAGAGAATGCAATATCAATTAGTGTCTATTGAGTATATAAGAACAAATTTTATGCTAGCAGACCCGCTTACTAAAGCTTTGACACCATAAAGTTTTCTTGGGCATACTACTCATATGGGTGTTGTCTCATTGGAGGATATTCAGTTTTAGTGGGAGTTTTTTTTTTGTTTTGTTCTTATATTCAGGTACTCAGTTTTTTATTGACACTATGGTGATATTTGTGTTTTTGAGTATTCTGCAGAATAAAGTTATTTATTTTATTCTCTCTATTGCTCTATATGAGCTATATCTTTCAATTGTGGTTTTGACATAAAGTTTGAAAGAATAAAGATTGATCTCACTAAGGTATTAAGGACCAATTGAAAATAGGCATGATTGAGATCACATTGCATGTAATTTCCAGTTACACATCCATACTTGATCTATGTCATTGAATATATTTATGTGGTGATCATTGAGGATCCAGTTACGACAATGTGACGAAGGTCGCTTTGGTTCCATGTTTGTATATGAGATGTACCAGATTGACTAAGGAAGATGTTTTCTAAAGAATAAACAATTTTGTGCGCACTTATGGTTATTGAATGTAATTGTTGTTTGGAACAATTTGTAGCCCAAGTGGGAGATTGTTAGATTATTTTTTATAATCTAATAATAATTTGTGGGCTTACAAATTAAAAACAATTATATTTAATGTTTATTCTATTTGGACTAATTAAGTGATTTAAAATAAAGTGTCCAATAACATCTTATTCGGTATGGGCTTTGTAATGTGTAATACCCAATAGTAATCTGATTAGAGTTAATGGGGTCTAATTAGAGTACTATATAAAGAACATAATAGGGTTTTGGTCCCCAAGGCTATTCGCAACCTCTACTCCTCCTATTCCCATCAGTTAGAGAGAGATACGGCTAGAGGCGAATCAAGTCTGTGGAAGATCAAGTCCCATAATCCGTATTCATATCTATCGTCATGGAATCAGGTACGCTTCCGTATTACAGTTTTATCGTGTAACCTTGATAATATCGCATAAGATGATTCTGGTTATTTATTTAGATCTAACAGTTACTCTTTTTTCCCGATTAAAGACATTAACATTTGTAATACAACAACATAAAATTTGCAAATATAGTCCTGCCTATCGAAACAATTAATTAGTTAAGCTGGATGTAATTCTTAGCTATCTTATCGATTGGCTTCATTTCCTGCCTCACAAACTATTGGTACTCGCAAAATGATGAGCTGAGATTGCTCAGAAATGAAAATGTGCTGCTGCTTGACATGGAGGGATATGGTAAGAAAGAGTTGGTTGAGATCGAATATATAAGAGGGGATATGATTTGAGTGATTGGCACCTGATCCATTGAATTTTCTCTTTGAAAATATGACAATTTATTTTCATGCAGTAAAACCTCCACAAATTAATACTCCCTCCGTCCCACCTATTTCTTTACATAAAAAACTGCGTATCTGACACGCATTTTAAAGATAGTTCTATAACTTATTTTTAATATTTTCATTTTTTGTAAAAAAATAGGATTGTTCTATTTTTATACAAAAAAAATATCAAAAATAAGTTATAGAACTATCCTTAAAATGCACCTTAAAATCCGTGCCGGAAATTGGTCCGCAAATGTAAAGTATTACATGGGACAGAGGGAGTACTAGATAAAAATAACTCCATTATAAATTAATATTTTTCAAATTATTTTTTGGTAACGATAGTGTATATTTAACCTTGATTAATTAATAATCTCGTTAAATTAATAAAATTAATTTTCCGATCCTCATGATAGTAATTTATAGAAGTTTTATTGTGCATGTGTTGAGCTTTTACTTCTCTCATGTCATAATAATTTATTTAACTGCTGTACATATGAATATAGTACGGGAGTTCTGTAGCTTGATGGTCACAGTTGATGGTAAATTGCTGAGATCAAAACCACTCAATAGTGTTATAACAACGTAGTTTCACAAACTGTTTTTGGAATTTAATCATAAAGGGAGAATCTCTGAGCATAAAATTACGAAAATCTGAAAAGATTATACAATCACTGTTACAATATGTCGTGAGTACTTGAGTAGCTAAACTACAAGCTAGCAAAAAGACTTGTCGTGGATCACCAATTAATCCAGTACCTAGAACCCTTTTTATTGCCAGAAAATGAACCGAGGTAGGCTGTCGCATATATGTTAGCCAGTTTACCTACAAACTTGTGATAACAATGAAGGTTAGGGGAAGGATCCCCTATAAGACCGCTAGCATGATGCCTACTTTTTGAAATATAATATATTAGTTAGAATATATAAATAAAGTTAGAGCAATTGACTTTTATAATGCTGTATCAACAATATTAACAATTTCAACACTTATTCTTATTATTATTGATATTTTTTTAAAAAAAAAATACTTCAATAATCAACATTTTTATAAAACAATAGTGTTCGAAAGTTAGAGATTAGATCAAAAGTTAGAGATTTGAGCGGTTTAACCATTTTGAAACCTCGTCCACCGGTGGAGAGCCCCAAAACCTTTCATTTTCTTTGTATTTTCTTCCTTCTTTAAATAAACTTTGTTTTAAAGTTCTGATTTTAGTTTGTATCTTCGGATTCTTGGTTTTCCTTTGGATCTAAGGTTTCTAAACCTTTTCGGATCTGCATCTGTTCTTAGTTTCTTAAAATTCGGAGCTCTGGCTATTTCTCCATTTCCGACTAGGCACGGGATTTGTGAGTGGGTTCATCTTGTTTATTGGGGATTCGATTTTTCAGATCTAAGTTTGGAGCTGTTGTTTTTTTCTTGTTTTTTCGGTTTTTGTATTTTAATTATAATTTTTAAGTTCTTAATCTTCATCTTGTAATGCTTAGTTGTTTGGTTTTCTTGCTTGTATTGCTGAGTTGTTTGGATTTTCTCTCCGTTTTGTGGGAGTTTGATTTTCTCTCCGGTTTGTGGGAGCGTGGATTTGGATTTAGTGATTCGAGCTGTTTTGGTTCTGCATTCAAGGTCGATAAGCTCAGACGGGTGTTGGGGATTCAATTGTATATATCTCCGTCAAAATTCGCTTTAGGTCTCCTGTGGATGTCCGGCGATTCAATTATGTTTGTTCTACTCGATATGAATTGTAGATGCCGTATGGCTTTGATTTATTGAATTTAATACACTTGTTATTCAAAAAAAAAAAAAGTGTTTGGTAGTTACGATTTTTAAAAACTTAATTAAAGTTTTGTGACATTTTTAGTTAATATACAAACAATTGACTCAAATAGTTAATTATCAAATAATTTTATATAAAATATCTAATTTAATACGCTATTCAAAATAACTAACTCAGTTTGTTTAAATAGTTAATCGGATCCACTATCCATTAACCACTTGGTTAATCAGCTTGAAATAATAAAAAAAAAAAAAAAAAAAAACCAACGCAAATAAATGTATGCATAATTTAGACAATCCATATGTAGCTCAGGTAAAATAATTATTGTTTGCATCAACAGCCTTTATTTCTTTCTAATCTCACAATACAAAAGTTGATCGTATGGATATTTGGGATTGGCTAGATTGGTACTCCTCCGTCCCAATTTACATGTCCCTTTTCTAAAATACACACATATTAAGAGAAAGTTAGTCAGATAAAATTTTCCAACCAATACCCTTAATTAATACATTGAAAAAAGAGAATAGTGTTAAGTTTGAAAAAAAGTCAAATTTAGATACAATAAATGTAGGGATAGTTTTCGAAAATTACTCTTAAATTTGCATTGAAAATAGAAAAGGGACATGTAAAATGGGACAAATTCATTTTAGAAAAGGGACATGTATTTTGGGACGGAGGGAGTATCACTGGTTGTATGATACTCCCTCCGTCCCACAATACAAGTCTCTTTTGAGAGATTTTTTTTCCCCATAATACATGTCCATTTTTAATTTTCAATGTAAATTTGTGATAATTTTCCTAAACTACCCTTTTTGAAAATTGTATAGCAATTAATGAGGAATGACCAAGAGTATAAAATAGCTCATGTTTTTAAAAATCAATACATTTATAATGGGCATAAGAGGAAATATATCATCTAATTAATGTTTTCTTAAGATGCGTAATTTTTTCAAAAGACACTTGTATTGTGGGACGGAGGGAGTATTTCAAATCGGTAAAGACATTTAATGCCAAAAGATTACAGAGAATTAAGTTTATTAATATCATGGTTGAAAATCTTGAAAATTATAGTGATTTATACTTAGAAAGTAAGGGGTATTTTGAGAAAATTACCAAAATACTCATATTTGAGCATGTCTGGCCCAAAATACTGACCCAACACATTAAATCGTGTACTTTAATATGAGGGGTAATACGGTACTTCGTCTTCCGTAACATAGCATGATACGGAACACGGTCTTCCGTGTTATGCATGATACGAAAGACCGTGTTCCGTGTTAGGTGGGTGCGCAGCACTAACACGGAAGACCATGTTCCGTATCATGCTAATACGGAGGACCGTGTTCCGTATCATGCATAACACGGAAGACCGTGTTCCGTATCATGCTAATATGGAGGCCGAAACTCCGTATCCCGTCGATATTTCGGGCCATTTTTTTCAGAATCAGTATTTTGGGCCACTAGATCCCAAAAATGATTATTTTGGGCCATCACCCGGGTATTTTTGTAAATATAATTTTTTCCCAATGATTTTATATAAATACTCTTAAATTTGTATTAAAAATGTTTTAATCTCAAGTAAAATCCTGAGGTCATTCTCAGGCACATGAAACCCTAAATGTATAATATTTTACTGATTTTAGGAAAACATGTATGAATAATTGTATTATTTTTTTTTTTTGCTAAACTGCGTATATTAAAAAAACAAAAGGAACCCATGCTCTATGACAAACCATAGAGGTGGCAAGAAAACAATCTAACAAGACTGTTAACCGGTCATCAAACTAACAAAGAAACAGCAAAACTGTAAACTAGATCAGACATGAAGCCAACTACTATAGCAATTTGAACTGTAACGCTTTAGAAACCAAGTGGATGCTGATAGGCGGGACCTTATGTCTGTGACAATTCCTGCGAACAGTTTCGTTGGATGAAGAAGATTTTTGTTATGAGCTCTAGAGTTGCGTTCCCTCCAAATATGATAGACGTAGATCTGGAGTGAAAGAAGGGCCACATTACGATTTGTGGGAATCGAAATATGAAGCCACGAATGAAGCAGGTCGAGACATGAGTTTGCTTGATGAGAAATGCTAAGCAAACTTCCCAGTTGGAGAAGGACATGGGAGCTGTAAGTGCAGTGAATGAATAAGTGATCGAGAGACTCGTGTCCTCCAGCACACAAATAGCAACAGTCATTGACATCCAATCCGAAAGACTTAAGGCGATGCAGAGTATTCAGTCGTGCATGAGAAACCAACCAAAGATAATGGGAATACCTGGGAATAGAAAGACTGTGCCATACACCTTTATGCCAGGAAACTGTATCCGATTTGTGTCGAATAGATTCCCATATGTGTCTGATTTTAACCCTAGCGATAGGTCGATCATCCCAAAGAAGAACATCCGGCTTGGATAGATCAAAAGAAGGAGGATTGAAGCTCGCCAGCCACTCCTGAAGGACCATGCTTATGTGATGAAGATGTCCGTTTGGTCTTGGAAGAATCCAGTTTCCAGAAGCAATAATATCATGTACCACAGCATTATGCATGGAGGAGGTTTGTGAAATGATTGGGTCTTGCTTAGAACCTGCCAGACAGCGAGATTCCCACCAGGGGTCGAACCAAAGGGAAATGCTATGGCCATTACCAATTCTGTAAGAAACGAATTGGCGAGCTAGAGGTCTTAGTTGAAGGATTCGTCGCCAAATCCATGAACAGTCACTTGGGATATCCATGGTCCAAAATTTTTTATGCTTAAGAGCTGTGGCATTAATCCAACGAGGCCATAACGAAGTTGACCCGTTAATGATCTTGCATAAATGAAGAAGAAGCTGCGCCTTATTCCATTCCTTCATATTTTTTAACCCCAAGCCCCCTTCTTCCTTAGGCAAACACAAGGTTGCCCAACTGACCTTACTACCTCCTTTAGAAGTAATATTCCCTTTCCATAAAAATCTGGTGAACAGTTTTTGCAAGGTATTGTGCATCATCGAAGGAAGCATAAAATGGTTGGTGAATCAAATATCTTGTTTTTTTTTTTTTTTTGAGGTCGATTTCTAATGTAAAAGATGAATTATATTTTTGTAATAATAAAATTAATTTTTTGTATTTACAAAAATAATCCTAAATTCTAGTGTATTATGGGATTGTTACCTATCAGGGTGTCCTCAAGCCCAACAAGCTTTATAAACAAAATAAAGTTAGAGAAATTGTACGAGTTCACAATCACTACACGAGATGAACCTTGTATATCTTGCTTTTTTAGCTAACTAAGCATATTAATATTTCTATTTTATATTTTTAAATTATGTTCTAACGAATATTTGTTTTTTATAGTGTCATAAACAATATTAATAATTTTAACACTTTTTCTTATTTTTATTGATTATTCATTTTTTTTAAAAAAAAACTTCAATAATCAACATCTTTATAAATAATGGATCGAGTGTTTGGAAGTTAGAAGTTTAAGAAAAAGTTAGAGTTTTGAGTCAAATTAAAGATTTAACCATTTAAAAACTCTAAATAACTGGTAGTTAGCGGATTGAAATAGATTTCTGGATTCAAAAAGCTACTTTTCAAAAACTCAATTAGAAAACTATGACATTTCTAGTTAATATTAACAGCTAAATCAAACAGGTAATTATCAAATAATTTCATATAAAAACATCTAACTTTTTTGAAACAAAAAAAAAATCAATCCATTAATCAAAAGTCATACGGCATCTACAAATACAATCGTAAGAACAGACGCTCAAGGGGATCGCTGTTGAATCCTTCCTAGAGGCAACCAAGCGATTTGAAGATAATTGATATATACATGTTTTTACTACAACAACTATCATCGAACTGTTCTGGACCGACGACCATATATTCCATAGTAACATTCATCTCTGAATAAAAATCATGAAAAACTTGCCGATCTATAACCTCGGCCATGAAAAACTCCCAAATCCAATCCAAACAAAAAACCAAACTCTCAAAACATCTAACTTAATACGCTAATTAAAATAATTTAATCAATTCGCTAATCAAAATAGCTAATCGAATTTACTAACAACTAATTGCTAAATAAAAACAATTTCAAAAAAGAAACAACTCAAATAAATGTATGCATAATTTAGATCATCAAAAAAAAATTTATTTCTAATCTCACAATACAAAAGTTGATCGTACTTTATGATGGATATTCGGGATTCGCAATGTCCCAGAGATTTGGCACACGGGTTATAAGGGTGTATGCGGTTGGGATAAAATGGATTTTGGATTAAAAGTCAAACTAAATCTTACTCCTATATAATGATTTTATAAAAAAAAATTAACATTTGTGATTGTGATTAATCACATCAATTTCAATCACAAAGTGATTAATCACAATCACGAAAGTGCAGTTGATGCGGTACAATTTACGATTCAACCATTTATTATCACTATTTTAAAAAGCGATCTAGGCGGGCGTTTAGATGGACTTGGAATATTAAATGCCTCGATTTTACACTAATCGGTCAATTAAGCAATTTTTAAAATTAAGCGGGGCTAAAGAGGAAAGAATGCTAAAAATAACATCTTTTTGGATAAAAATGATGAAAATAACGTTTTTTGAGGTAGGGTGTGAAAATTAACATTTTGGATACGCATTTTTAATTTGGGTAACATAATACGCATTTTGAATTTGGATATCAGTGGGCCCCGCAGAGCAAAACCAAAAAAAAAAATTAAAAAAATTGTGATATGCATCTTGAAAATGCGTATCAGGGCCAGATACGCATTTTCAATATGCGTATCACTATGTTTTAAGATACCCAAATTGTAAATGCGTATCCAAAACGTCATTTTTAACACCCCATCTCAGAAATTGTTATTTTCAGTTTTTTTATTAAAAAAACGTTATTTTCCACTTTCACCCGCTAAAGAGCGGGGATTAAGCGCGGAGCTTAGGCGAGATTAAGAGGGTTTAAGCGGGTTTGACCAAATTTTGAACCTTAAAAATATATACTCCCTCTGTCCCATCCATTTCTTTACAATTTCCTTTTTGGGTCGTCCCACCATTTCTTTACATTACCTAAAATAGTAAGTTTTAACACTATTACACCCACTACTTCACTTATTTTAACAATACTTTACACTATTTCACCCACTACTTAACTTATTTTAACAATAAAATCACTATTACACCCACTACTTCACTTATTTTAACAATAAAATCACTATTACACCCACTACTTCATTTATTTTAACAATATTACACTCACTTTACACCCACTATCCTTGACCTCCGTGCCCAGCCGCCATGTAAAGAACTGGCTGGGACGGAGGGAGTACTTTTTACTTATTTAATTTTTTTACTTTTTCTTTATATATTTTTCAAATTTAATATTGTAAATGAATATAAGTATTAAACTTGTATAATTGATCATTTACAATATATATATATATATATATATATATATATATATATATATATATATAGGGTCTTACTCAAATAGAAACCAAATTAAAATAGAAACTAGAAACTAAACCCTAATCTAATATTTAAAGCTAATCTAATGACCAAACTAGGGGACCCCAATACAAAAAGTTTATAATATACTAGGCTCCATTCAGTAAATAAAAAAAAAATGTTCACTGCTGACGTGGCAGTTACGTCAGCGTGAACAATATTTTTTTTTGTTGGATGGAGCGAATAATTTTGAATACTTTTTGTGAAGGTGCCCCTGACGGGGCCATTAGAATAAATGAAATATAATTTATTTAGTGTTGGTTTCTAGTTTCTATTTTAAGGGAGGTTTCTATTTGATCACTAGCCTATATATATATATATATATATATATATATATATATATATATATATATATATATATATATTCACAATCCGCTTAACGATCCGCTTAGAAATTCGCTTAAGCATCTGCCTAACCGCTTAAATGCTAGAAGGTCGTGTCATCATTTAGAATCACATACCGCTTTTTAGAACATTACCTATTACAAATATCAAAATAAATTAATAATAATAAATTTAAATTATTAATTTTGAGATACAACTAAAGATTCATAAATTAAGAACAAATGATACTAAAATACAAACATAACAACAAAATTTTGTCCACTTCTAGTAGTTCACAAGTATTGGCGCAGTGTATAAGTTTAAATAAGAAAACGGGGTACAAGAAGTACATAAATTAATATATTTTAACCACTAGAATTTTAGTAAGATGTAATAAATGGGGTGCTGTCAATCTTATAATATTATACGATATATATATATAATTACATATGTAGGTGTGTCAAACTTATTAATTTTAATATTCATTATATCATATAAAAATATAAATTATTATATGTATATTACAGTTAGCAGTTGCGGTTCAAATTCTGCAAGTTTTAAACATATAAATTTGTAACCAAATCGTAAATAAGCGATTATTAAAATTTATATTCGCAATCATTCATATTTCATGATTATCCATAAAATACGATTCAATTATAAATAATATGAACGGTTAATACGATTGAACGAATCGTCAATACACGTAACTGATTGTATGATATTTGAAATCGGTACAGACATTTAATGTCAAAAGATTACAGAGAATTAAGTTTATGAATATCATAGCTGAATGAAAATTTTGGAAATTATATAATATTTTACACATATATATTATATATATATGTATAATATTTTACTGATTTTGGGAAAACATGTATGAATATTTGAATTATTGAATCAAATATTTTGTTATCACATATGTTATAATATTTGAATTATTGAATCAAATATTTTGTTATCACATATGTTATAATTGCTAATAAAAACAGCATTCTAAAAAGCGATAAGCGGTTCTAAGTAGTGAGAGGACCTTCTAGCGCTTAAGCGGAATTTTAAGCCGATCATTAAGCGGATTAATAATATATATTTTTAAATTTGTAAATATAATATTACTATATGTGAATTAAAACTATATAATAATTAAGTAATAAAAATCTAAACATAAAATGTTCCTAATAAAAATGAAATATTTTATTATTTTAATATAGTTATATTTATATTATAATAAATATTAATATATTCAAAATTTAAAAAATTAGTAGGTCAACATCTCTTTGACCGCTTAATCCGCTTAATTCTCTTAATAGCCGCCTAATTCACTTAATTGGCCGCTTAATCTTCAAAAATGCTTAATCACCCGTTTAGTACAAAATCGAAGCGTTTTATAGTCCGATTCCACCTAGGCGTCCGCTTAAGCTGCCGCTTAATCCACTTTTTAGAACACTGAATAAAAGTGCATAATACATTTTACTGAAGAAACACCATCTTGAAAGAGAATATTTCAATATAATTTATTTTATGAAATAGGTTATTAATTTATCTATACTATTATATTAAAACCGAAAGATTGAAAGTTTTGTCGGTTTGGTTTTCCTAATTATTAAAATAAATAATGACATAATATAATTAATAGTAATTAACCATTTCCATTTTCGTATTTAATTTTAGTTGAAGATATTACCCTTTATAAAAACATCAATCTACCATATCTTCAAATCATTAATATTTCCATTCTAATTAAAATACGTTACCTTTTTTATTTAAAACTAATCTTACAATCATTAATATATATCCAAAAATATCACACCATATTTTTAATTATTGATAAAATATATTAAAAATCCATGTACGTTGTTTATAATAAGAAAATATTAGTATAATGCGTAAATATGAGTATATTAATTATGTTAAATTAAAATTTTTTAAAAAATATTAAATTGATAATTATATAAAAACATAGTTGTACTATTAACTAAAATTTAATAAATACCTAAAATATCTTATCTTTCAATCAATTTAAAAAACGTTAACTCTCAATTGAACATATTACCCTTCACGTGTACCTAAAATATCGTATATTCCAATCATTAATATTTCTTTTCTAATTAAATACACTACATCTTAATTTAATACATAAATTTACAATCATTAATGTACCCAAAAATATGACACCATATTACTGTTAGATTTTTAATAATTAATAAGAACTGTTAAATGTAATTATAAGGTATATTTAATGATTAAATTAATTTACTAAATATTCAAGGTTCGAATTCCGTCAACGATATATTAAACTTAAAATTTATTTTAGAAGTTTTAAATTATGCAAATCATTTATAAAATTTACTTATAATTTTATTAAAATAGTATTAAAATAATTTTTAAAATTAATAATTATATAAAGACATAATTATAGAATAAAAAAAATTATAACATATCAAAATAAACCCGTGCATCGCACGGGTTATAAGCTAGTATATTTTATTTGTAGAACACATGTAACATATAAAATTACCATTAATTAGTGGTCAAATATAAGCTTTTAATATATATGTATATATATATATATATATATATATATATATATATATATATATATATATATATATATATATATGCCTTTACTCCATACAGAACACCCTTAAATAAAGAACAATAACAAACACTTACAAAAGATTTGGTCCATTAATTCTTTATCTAATTTAACGGTTCAGATTAAAAACATAATCCTAACTGTATTCTCTCTCGCGCGAATATCTATCTCTCTCGCTCTTTCGCGCTAATATCTCTCTCGTTCGTAGGAATCTCTCTCTGACTCTTTCTCTCTGTCTTTGTATCTCTTTCCTAGCAGTGATCTCTCGTTAGCAGTGAATGTAATTGTTGTGCTTCCTACTTGCGATTGAATGCTTCTGATTTCATTGAATTTTCGTCAGGTTCGTAATTTACTTGTTCATGTAAAGTTAGTTTCACTCGAACATAGTTTTAACTTATTTATTTGTTATTTTTTGTGTGCTTGAACATATACAAACATATATATGTTTCATATAGTTTCGTTTAGCTTGATTCCACACTGGATTCTATTTTCTCTCGTTACAGGATTTTGTTTAGTTTCTCAACGTTTTTTTTATCATTTATTAAACATTTATGATTTTGATTCTACGTTGGATTCTATAATCTCTATACTAGCAGTTGTGTTCCTTTTGGTTTCGATTTTTGTGTAGATTTTCTGAATTTCTTCATAGTTTGATTCTACACTGGATTCTATATTCTTTGTTTTTAGAATTCTATTTATTTTCTCCATGTTTTTTTATCATTTGTTAAAGTTTTGTGATTTTGATCTATACAAGTAGCTGTGTTCCACATTTTGTGTTTATGGTTTCGATTTTACGTTAGATTCTATAATCTCTATTCTTACTAGCAGATGTGTTTCATTTGGTTTTGATATTTTGTGCGGATTTTCAGAATTTAGTTGATATTTTGTGCAGATTTTCATAATTTAGTTTGATTCTACACTGAATTCTACCTTCTCCGTTTTTACAATTTTGTTTAGTTTCTCCAGGCTATTATCATTTATTAAACTTTTATGATTTTGATTCTATACTAGATTCTATGATCTTTATACTAGCAGTTGTGTATCATGTGATTTCGATTTTTGTGCGAATTTTCTCAATTGTTCAAAGTTTGATTCTACACTAGATTCCACCTTCTCTATTTTTAGAATGTTGTTAAGCTTTTTAATGTTTTTTTGTCATTTATTAAAGTTCTGTGATTTTGATTCTATATTAGATTCTATACTCTCTACATTAGCAGCTGCGTTCCATATAGTTTCGAATTTTATGCAGATTTTTTGAATTCTTCATAGTTTGATTCTATATTGGATTCTACCTCCCTTTTTTTAGAATTCTGTTTAGTTTCTCCATGATTTTTTATAATTTATTGAATTTTTGTGATTTTGATTCTATATTAGATTATATACTCTTTACACTAGCAGTTATGTTTCATGTGGTTTCGATTTTTGTGAGGATTTTTTGAATTTTTATGACTTTTCCATATTAGTTTCTATGTCTCTGTTTTGAGATATCATTTTACTTTCTATGTTGGATTCTGCACTCTATAGAGGAGAACTACTTATTTACGATAAAACTGTGACCAGGCAAATCCTTCCAATGCTAATTCAGCCCGGGCAGAAAGGTTTAACATATTGCTATGTGCCTTGTAGGATAATGCAATTATATGGCCTATAGCGTAGTATGGTCACTTGAGAAAGAAAAAAAAAAGAAATATGTCTTACTGAAGCTAGTGGGGAAGTTCACATGCAAGCACACCGATGATATTTGCTGCATTTTGGTAGTTTCTGGTTGATGTATTCTTTAGCAATATCTTAAAAAGTCAAATAAGGACTTCATAAAGCTGCGCCTCTTTTATTTTCTAGTACTTTGCTGAACAGTTTATACAATAGATACAAGAAATAGAAGTGTGCTTGTAGATAGTAGATCTTATGGAATTATAATTGTATTTGTTTCTGTACACCAGTGCAATAAAGTTAAAAAGGAACATAGTCTTGTAGTTTCTTTTATACAGGTGTTGAATCCTTAGTTGTCGTCGTGCGTCCAATGATTCAATGGATGATGATACCATAATGTCTGATCCAGTGCACGGAGCTGTTGAAGACTGTGCCCAGTTGAGACCATCAATTGACATTTTAGTGCCTACAGATGCTGATTTTTTTCGTCCAGAGCTTCGCCAATCTAGCAACTAAGTGTTATGTGCACTCTAAAATAAAACATTCACCTTATTGTTCGTGTCTGAGTAGTAGGCTTTTAAGTAATAGAGCACTGTATCTTAATGTCGGCTTCTTGTATTTGGGATGTTGTTCTTATGTGTATTGTTCTCACCCCTAGGGAGAAGTTTCTGTTTTTGATTCTGGTGGGATGATACAAAACTTACTTTGGAAGGAATGCGTATCCTGAACTCGTTAAATATGTTTATGGGGTTTTCATATCAATCATATTCCTATGAATTTGAAGGGTGAAACTCAGCTTTTATTGGAAAGTGTCGAGCTTAAATGTATTGTTAAAGCTTGTACTTGTATTATACCGACACTCAGTCTACAGTGGAGGCTAAATGCACAAATTCGATTCAATATTTTCTTGGTCAGAAGAGATAGATGCTTGAGCTTGTTACTGTTCTTTTTAGGCTAGGCGGGCCTATGTTTGACTTGTGAACCTATTTGGAATTGAATCGCCGGGACTTACATCAAGTATGGCAATTATCGAGTACCTTGATGCTAGATTTCCGAAATGATAGTCCATTTCCAGTTAATACTTCAGATATGTTGTCATATTGACTAGTAAGGATGGTACGCAACTGAAGTTTAGGCAACAGACATTCACATGTGGTTTTAAATGCATGAAATACATAGGATCGGCAAGAAATGTGTAGGCTTCTTCAAGTTACATGTGGTTTTAAATGCCTGAAGGGGATGACCATTTTGGCCTCTGTAATCCGATGCTTCTTATGAAATATAATAATTGACATTGGGTGATAGTTAAAATCGTGTATACTATGGCTAGAAGCAATTATAGTTGCCAAGACAAAATGTGCTCGTACTTTAACAATATATTTATCCTTTCTTTCTAAATTTTTTTAATGATAAAATGACCACAATGTCATTATCTTTATTGTTGGAGGTCTAAATCGCTGCAGTGTACCATAAAATATTGTGTTATGGGTGTAACTTGTATGCATGATGAGCTAACCACATTACATACCTCTTATCTGTGATGAAATGAGGCAATGAACCACATATACTGATCATGCTACTTTGGGCATATAAATAACAAAAAAGGTCGATAGGCCTAACACTTGTAAACCAAAGGCCAAACCACATTTTTCTCCGTAACATGTTACTTCAACCTTTACTAATGGCCTAATGGGGCATGAATAAGGAACCTATGTCTTTAGCATGTTAATTGTTTGTCTTCAACCAATGAATAAGTGGACAACAAATCTCAAAAATGACTCCCTCTTAAATGGTTTTTGCATTCCAATATTTAAAATCCAGAAACTTACAATTAATTCTGTGAAATGTGATAAAGCACAACAAGTTCAGATTCATTAATCAAATCACTGACCATTGCACGGTCAGAAAGAAAACGACAATTGTACTACTTAAGGATACACTATTACAAAGCTCAATGATAAGTGTATTTTCATTCAGGGAACTAAATGTGCACTGTCTGTCGGTTAAGTTCCATTAATACATGGCTGGCTTAATTCAATCAGCAAAATATTTTAAGATACATATAAGTTGCTTCTGTAGAATGAAGGTTCCCCTTAATTATGCCTGCAATCAGAAGGGCACATCTGGTAAAACTCGTCTTTGTATGGAATTTCTACACTCATTAACAAACAAATTCAAGCCACTGGTTTCATTACACCTAACCTCTTCAACGTTTTGTTTCTTGCCGCCACTTGTATACTGGTTTGGATGTTGGACTGACAATCTCATCTTCACGAAGTTTGCGCTTCTTGCCCTTTTTCTAATATATCAAAGCGCAATAAATTAATGTAGGGTTGTAATTTTAGAAAGAGAAAATAATTAAAAAAATATAAGGAGATATAAAGTCATGAGAATTGAATGTTGTTAAAAATTCAGTATATGTACTGTGGATACCTGGAGCTCTTTTTGCAAGGCCATATCCGCATATAGTTTCTCCAAGCCCTTTAGTCTATTTTTCCTGTCCAACTCTTTGTATGAAACACTTGTTTTCCTGCAATTAAATTATAGATTTTACCAAATGAACAGAAAATAGTTTGAAATACTATACAAAATAGAAAAATACTATAAAAACAGAATCCAGGAGCAGGGGATACACAGATAACCAGGAGTGCAAATGTAAAGTAGTTCAGGAATTTGCATGACATGAAATCATAGACTTGTATTTATTATAGTTAAACCATTTTAACTGCGTTAGAAGTGACTTCAATTCAAAATGTCCAGTTTAGTCAAGTAAAAACTTTACAACTAAAACAATTGACACAAATAGTGATGTCTTTGTATCATCCCTCCTTTTTCTTTCTAGAGGACAAAACAACAGGAATTTAACATCTGCTATCCTAGAAAGTACAACACGAGCTCGATACAAAATATATTGCATACTTTTTTATTCGACATGGGATGTCAATAGTAGGCACATTCTCCCTGCTTGATATTTGTTCAGAAATCTCCTTAGCTTCATCCCTAAAAAATACCAGAAACAGGCAACAGTAAGAGTAAAGGAAAAACCAGCAAATTAGGTTGTTCATCATGCGTTGACTTTTTGGCTCCATGAAGAACACCCTTATATAAATAACAATAAAGAACACTAGAGAATCAATCTAAACTGTTGTTGGAGGAATTTCGTAACAACACGAAATCGGAGGTTTGCTGGAATAGTATATCGAAATTATGATTATGTGACTGTTTTAGGGGATGTAGGGTTTATGAAAAAAGAGGGGCTGGACTTGGCAGGTGTCTCGATTTGTCTCGTGTATCGGATTCCATATCGTCCCAAGATGCCTGCGTACCTATATGTTTATATAGGATCAAGCCCCACGCAGTTCTGTGAAATTGATTGGTCTTATCCCGAGAGACTTAAGGGATAAGTTACGTTAATCTGGGTGATTACTGATTTTATCTGATTTAATCTTATCGTTGTGATATCTTCCTGATTTGAAGAATATCGTTTGGAGATATTTTTCGTAAGTGATTGATTGAGATTGATTCTTTCCTCATTTCAGGGAGAGGATAAAACTTAGGCGTTAAGTTATAATTATTAATCTGAATTAATAATTAGTAAATATTAGAAATTTGGGAGATTATTAGACATGCCAAAATATGGCATAACAACTAGCCCCCAGCTCTTAAGTGTAGCTTGCTGCAGTGGAGAACTAAGAATTCTTCAAGCTTCCAAATTTCTCGAGTCGCTGAAAAAACTGAAAATAGATGATTAGAAAAACTCTTAGAGCACCACTGTGCTCATTAGGCGTATGCGGATGCAAGTGTGATAGCATGTGATGACCACTATAAGATATATATTTGCCAAGGTTTTCAAATGTGCGAGTAGAAATAATTCGTTTGAAATCCTTTGCGATCCTTGTTGTCTAGTTAGGACCTTGGCGCTTGTATATATCCCGAATTGGCATACACGCTTTTCAAGTGTCTGATGCAACCACGTAAGGATGTGTCTTCGTTTGTGACGAGAGACTGTTGATAAGAGATGTAGATGTAGATGTGGCGAACTTCGCATGCGTCCCTTGTTGGGTTAGCAGAACTACGAAGTCTTAAAGATAGTTTGCATAGGGATGCCTCCACCCATTCGATATAGCGATATCTCATGGGCCTTCAATAATCCAAAGGGTGCTGCACCAGCACTTTACTAAGCATGTTGCACTGCGAGATTTATAGCTTGTCCAGGCTACCCTACTTGACAATTTAGTTGCAAGTTTGAAAATATTTTTGACATATATGTACTATCGCGACGATATATGAAAAATATTTTGCAAATCCAAATGCAATAATAAATATGCTCTTTTAAGAATGTCGCGATATTTATTTTCTTCGAAAATAATGCTCCTTTTCTTGTAAAAAATCTTTTACAAAATAATGCGTCTCGCATATGTATTTTTTCTTTCTTGAGAATAATGCAGCTCGTACGGGATTGTAAAATAAATCCTCAATTCATCAAATCCACAATTCATCAACATAAATATCTCGTACGATATTTTCAAAATCGCAATAATTTTACAAGCATAAAAATATTTATTGCTCGCACGAATTTTCTGAATAACTAAATATTTTTTCTGAAAAATATTTAAAAACAGGGATTTTAAATATGCATGCACGGCAAGATAGAATTATTTGCAAAAAATTAAAATAATAAATCAAAAACTTATCTTTTTGAGGAACAGTGGCCAATTTGTCGTCCACCTGCCGCGTGCGTGTGTTGCCTCGTGCCCTTGCTTCTCTTTCCTTTTTTCTTGTTGCTGGCCACGTTGTTGCTTTGACTTTGAGTATTTTTTTCTTCAGTTTTTTTCTTATTCTCTACTTCCATTGGGCCACGAACATGCATGTCTTCTTCCTTTTTAGTGCTTTGATTTTGATTTTGCTTGTTCCTCCATTTTTTTATTGATTTCCTGCCATACTTTGTTGTGCCTTTATTGTTTCACCATTAGTTTCCCTTTGATTTCCTGAGATTGTTGCTTCTTGGTGGTCGTTACAATAGTCGGTGCCGGTGTTTTTGCTCGTTGAAGCCCCCGTTTTTTTTATGTGTATCGATAAAACCCAAAAACCCTGTGATTAAATTATTCGTCCTCCACGAATAATAAAAATTAGCCCCTCCTTCTAGCGCCAAAATGTTGTTGGAGGAATTTCGTAACAACACGAAATCGGAGGTTTGCTGGAATAGTATATCGAAATTATGATTATGTGACTGTTTTAGGGGATGTAGGGTTTATGAAAAAAGAGGGGCTGGACTTGGCAGGTGTCTCGATTTGTCTCGTGTATCGGATTCAATATCGTCCCAAGATGCCTGCGTACCTATATGTTTATATAGGATCAAGCCCCACGCAGTTCTGTGAAATTGATTGGTCTTATCCCGAGAGACTTAAGGGATAAGTTACGTTAATCTGGGTGATTACTGATTTTATCTGATTTAATCTTATCGTTGTGATATCTTCCTGATTTGAAGAATATCGTTTGGAGATATTTTTCGTAAGTGATTGATTGAGATTGATTCTTTCCTCATTTCAGGGAGAGGATAAAACTTAGGCGTTAAGTTATAATTATTAATCTGAATTAATAATTAGTAAATATTAGAAATTTGGGAGATTATTAGACATGCCAAAATATGGCATAACATAAACCATTGAATCAATTATGATCTAATGGCCCCGCCAGGGGCACCCACACAATTAAAATGCATCCTCACATACTAGATTTTCAAAAAATACAAAAGTACAGTAATGACTTTTTTTACTCCAACATATGCATGTAAATGATGTTGACCGTTGACTTATGTGCATGGTTGAATTTTGACAGTTGAAAGATTCTTAAACAACGGAACGAGCTAAAACAGGGGTGATTGAAATAAGCCAGCCATCCTAGAAAGTACAAAACAACAGGAATTTAACATCTGCTATCCAAGAAAGTACAACACGAGCTCAATACAAAATATATTGC
Source organism: Kitagawia praeruptora (assembly GCA_037693485.1). Taxonomy (NCBI): domain Eukaryota; kingdom Viridiplantae; phylum Streptophyta; class Magnoliopsida; order Apiales; family Apiaceae; genus Kitagawia; species Kitagawia praeruptora. The sequence goes on from CM075350.1 coordinate 126,641,129, forward strand.
ATACTTTTTTATTCTACGTGGGATGTTAATAGTAGGCACATTTTCCCTGCTTGATATTTGTTCAGAAATCTCCTTAGCTTCATCCCTAAAAAAATACCAGAAACAGGCAACAGTAAGAGAAAAGGAAAAACCAGCAAATTAGGTTGTTCATCATGCATTGACTATTTGGTTCCTTTCTTTTAAGGCGACATTAAAACGGATAGCTCAAGCACTGTATTTATATTTTTATTTTGCGAAAAGGGTAATTTATAGAAAAACCAAAGGCGAAAAGCTAACAAACTGTCTTTGATGAACTACTCATGAAAGCATATAAACATTTTTTTTCATGCCTCTATCCGCGTAAGCTGTATTATTATCTGGAGGATAAGACATGAAGAAATGTTGCTTGGTTCCTTGATCTCCAGGATTAATATCTTAATACGGTGGAAGATAAGTTCCTGGATATGGGCCTGATGGAACATAGAAATAATAAGATTTTAGTTATGACAGACAAAAGTTGGAGAGTTGCAGTCTTTAGTTAAAACAAATTTTACTTGGAGGATAATGGTTTGAGGGTTGGGCAGGTGGAAATGGTGATGGAGGATACCCCACAGGTGGCGGAAACGGTAGATGTGGTGTGGGGGGGGGGATAAGCGGCTGAATGAGGGCCCGGGTATGGAGTGGGGGGGGATAAGGTGCAAAGTTTTATGGATATGCAGGGTAGGCTGGGGATGGTGGATATCCTGAAGCTGGAGATGGATAGGGAGCTGCTGAAAGGTGCAAAGTTTTATGGATATGCAGGGTAGGCTGGGGATGGTGGATATCCTGAAGTTGGAGATGGATAGGGAGCTGCTGAAGCTGGTGGAGGGTATCCGTATCCTGATGAAGCTGGTAGAGGGTAACCGTATCTTGATTGTTGGGGTACAGGTGATGCACCATATGGTGAGGCATGATTCTTTTTCCAGGTTTCTGTAATAGCTCAAGAATCAGAGTCCTAGTATGTAGCTTAAGTTACAAAACAATCTTTATGCATAAAGTTTATGCTTTTTAATGTTCACAAAAATTAACATATAAAACAGAAGAACTTACGCTGACATTTGAAAAGTGCAGTAATACAATGATTCAATTCCTAAGTGAAATCTTGAACCTACCAGACAACTTTTTGGCTTTATCCGGAGTAAGTTCTGCGTAAAAGCAATAGGAGGTACAGGCATAATCACTAATCAGGGTTTTAGGGCTGCTACAGAATTCCAATGCAGCAAAAGAGAAAACGGAATATGAGATGAAGTTTCATTTAAGAAAATAAAAAAATTGGAATAAACGGAACATATGCAAGTAAATACCAGCCAACATCTTTCAATATTATACGGAACAAACACTTAGGATCTTCACGAGATTACGCAGTTGACTAACGATTTCGAACGCCACAAGGACAACGTGCACATTTCAATTTAGTCATGGATAATAAAAAGTACTAAAGGACTCTATCAAAATGCAAAAAGGAGCCTATAATAATGATACAAATAAATCAGCAAGTCCCCTACAATATTATTTTGATAATATAATATTGTAATCTAGTGGATATACTTCTTTCTCTTAGCTATAAAGTCGATATTAGATAATATAAGCACCAGTTATGACTCATGAGTTATGCAGATGTTAAAAAAATCAAGGACAAAATCACTATAAATGAGTCAAAAAATTATATTATCAAAGAATTAACATACATATTTGGCATAGAATCTACTGTAGCATCTAAAAAATGTGATCAATATAACACAAAATCGACATAACCATGCGTATATAGGAGGATTAAGCAGAGAATCATTATCTACTTTAATCAATCGATATATTATAGAATCTACTTGAATCATAGAATCAAGCATAGAATCACTTGTTATAACGTAAACACATAAGAATATATATATAGTACAGAATCAGTCACAGAATCTTTACGAACTTGTATAAACACATTACAGATACAAGATCTATTCGTATAGAAATCTAATTGCATAGAAGTATGCATATATTATAGAATCAAACATAAAATCACTTGTATAGCATATCATAAATTCACATATAAGACAGATTTACTCCTAATTTCACTTCAACCTCTTTTACACCGAATCTCACTCTAACGTCATTTACATTGACATATACAGTAAACAATCACAAAAGTAAATAAAATTTCATCAAGTTAACGAAATTCGTAGCATAGAATCTAATATTGCATCACATATAATCGCTAATTTCATAGCATCGAATGAAATATAGCATCTCAAATAATAACATATATGAAAAAAATTCATATAACTTTCTCAATTTCAAATTCACTAAAAAAAAACTACGAAGTCAACAACTAAATCAAATAGAGAATCACTTGTAATTAACAAAGAATCTAAGTGAGAATCACTTGTACTCTAATAAAAGCCCTTTTAAACATATAATCATTATCTAGTTTAATAAAAACAACTAATAAACAAACAACTAGCATATAAAAGGAACTAGAGATCATATATAAACTACTTACATCATCTCATCTAGAATCAAACAACTAACATTATAGTCGATATACATATATAATATACAAACTAATCAAGCATCTCATATAGAATAAAAAAAAACTAACATTATACCAGTAATCATAATAAGAGAATCAAACATAGAATTAACTGTAAATTATATAAACACATAACTTTCTCAATTTTAAATTCACAAAATTCGGTTTTTATTTAAAATCAGTAGATTGAAACTCTAATTTTCTGTAATTTCACTAAATTAATCATAGTTTGAGTTGTACAAACATTACCTTAATCAATTAGGTCGATGAGTTTTGATTCTTCGATTTGTGCTTTTTTGTGCTTCGCATCATCGATTTATGTTTTGATTCTACGACGTTGAGCTTCGATTATTCGATTAAGAGCTTCGATTCTTCAATTTTTGGATTTTGAGCTTCGAATTTCTGATTTGAGTTGCTGCTTGAGTTTCTCGATGCCGGTGTATACAAGATGTTATGTCCGTATATGTTTTTAATTTTTATTTCCTTTGTATCTTTTAATCCTAGACGTTAAAAAAATGAATGGTGATGATCGCTGTTCTTTATTGTTCTTTATTTAAAGTGTTCTGTATGGAGTGCAACTATATATATATATATATATATATATATATATATATATATATATATTTGATTCATAAAAAAATTAAGTTTTTACAAATTTTCTTATATTTTATAATTTAAGAAAACTAAAACACTTTTGAAGAGAGCGAAAAATTAATTTATAAATGCTGGAGAAAAGACTTCCATTTTTTGAAAGGAAAAAACAATTTTAAGATCACCGGTCATCTCATATTTTCTTATAATTTTTTAATTCTTCAACTAAAAGGAAAAAACTATTTTTTACCAAAGTAATTTTTCGAATAAAATTCCTGAAAATTATTTGTTATTTTCTTTCAAAAATATCTTTAATTCCAGCCAAAAAAAAAAAAAACAAAACGGTAGAGAGTACGTTTCATTTGGTTGCCTATTAAAAATACCAAAACAAAATATTGTTTAAAATATAAAATTAATCCCCAAACCCCCAGTTGATTATAACTATAAACAACTCAGATGTAAACAGAGGAAGAGCGTTTACTTGAGGTTGGATCACTACATATTATTTGCTTCTAATTCATAAGTTTAATTGCAGAAATTAGGGTTTTGAATTATAATTTGGGGAAGAATGGTGTTAGTATTAGCATTGGGCGATCTTCATATTTCTCACAGGGCACCTGATTTGCCTCCAAAGTTCAAATCTATGCTTGTTCCTGGCAAGATTCAACATATTATTTGCACTGGAAATTTATGTATTAAAGTAATAATTACTTCCCCCTTTTATTCCTTTTTATTTTGTTTTTTATTTGGCTAATTTTATTATTGTTTGTTATTGGGATACAATTGAAGCTGATTACTTGTTTATGCTGTAGTTTTTTAGTTTTTAGTCTTTCTGTTTGCTCTTTTCAATTGTTTATGTTTCGTATTAAGTCGATTTGTGCTGGATGAGTAGGAGATCAGGAGAATAGTTTTAAGCATTTCTTTATCTCGATTAATTGTGTAGAAATTAATGTATGTAATTGTAGCGTGGCTATAGAATGATAGATATTTAGGGAAGTGAGTTCCACAATGTGGGCCTGTTTATGTTTTGTGCTCATATTTTGATATGTAGTTGGTTCGGTTTCTAGTATAGATTAACTAAATTGCCGTTTTGAATTGCCTCGGAAAAGCATTTTCCTGGTGATCTCTGGCGCTAGTGAGAATTGGGAGTAGTTGACAACTTTGCCTGAGCTTAGTTACCCATTTTTGTATGTGTAATTGTGTATCATATCTGATACGCTTTATGCCTTGTCTATTTTAGTATGTTCCATGTTGTATCATATCTCTAATGTGACAGGCTATCTGTTACAGTATTTCTTTCTATCTGTTCGTAAGCAGACTACTGATGCCATTATAATGATCAAGCTTAAGTTTTCCTTGGTATGGCAGTACATAGGATCGAATTGAGGTGTGATGATTTAAATTACTCTAGAATAGTTGTTGCACTCTTACAACAAGAGGTTTTCCCACAAATTATGTGTCTTTAGGTACTGTTCTTTTTTTTTTTTTATTGTTGTAGGGACGTAGCCATTGCTCTTCGGTATGTAGTGCCTTTGTTTGTTTTGTGTTTATTTGAAAAAAGAAGTATTCTACACTGTTTTTTCTTTCTAACTTTGATACATAATTTTTTAGGAGATTCATGACTACTTGAGGACTATCTGTTCTGACTTGCATATCACTAGAGGCGAGTATGATGAAGAGACACGGTATCCTGAAACTAAGACGCTGACCATTGGCCAGTTCAAGATTGGAATATGCCATGGTCATCAGGTTTGATTCATGTTCATCCCATTGGTACACCTGAACAGTTCTATCTTACTATATAATTGTTAGGAGATTTCTTTGATATTCAAATTATATTAAAGTTAATATTTATTATGTAGTTATAAGTTATATTAGATTCACAAAAATACTTTTACACGTATTGACATTATAAACAAGTCTTATTTCTTTTCCTCGTCCATTTAACTTTTTGTTTACCTTTAAATCTACTCTCCTTTTGTGGTTGTTCAAGTTCAATATGGTTATTCAACTTTAAACTTCTTATGTCCAAGCTAGTTAGAGTTAGCTGAAAAGAATATTATACCTCAAATGAACTTTACTCAATTAATGAATTTATAATGAGGTGTTCCATGAACAGCTTGGAATTACAAATATGGATTCCAACAAATCCAATTTAGTTACTTACAACTCCGATTTTAGGGAACTATTCTGATATTTATATATATTGAAGGTTATTCCATCTGGGGATCTGGATTCATTGGCAATGCTCCAGAGGCAGCTTGATGTAGACATCCTAGTAACAGGTCACACCCATCAGTTTACAGCCTACAAACATGAAGCAGGAGTAGTAATTAACCCAGGATCTGCAACTGGGGCCTACAGCAGCATAACATATGATGTTAATCCCAGCTTTGTTCTCATGGACATTGATGCCCTGCGTGTTGTTGTCTATGTTTATGAACTTATCGATGGGGAGGTTAAGGTTGACAAGATCGATTTTAAGAAGACGACTACAACATAGTCCTTCTAACAGATTTCATGGTTCAACAGTATCTGCTCCCGAAGTCTTATCGTTAGCCAAGTATTGGAGGTCATCATTTGCATGTTGCTGCAGCTTTGCAATCATTTGCAGTTTACACCTATTTTCTTTTGTTGTCACATGGAACCATTTGTGAAGGCTGCTAGTGTAGCTTTAAGCTAAATCAAATAAACTATGCCAAGGAGGGTACTTACTGGACATATTATGTTGTTTACAATTTCGTCAAAGACTTGATTTGTTGGGTTTTTATATGGTGTGTTTAAGGCTAGTTTTAAGTTTTAAGTATGTACAGTACATGGTTTCATTTAAGATGAGTTTTTGACGGTAGTTTGTTGGGCAAAGAATTGCCAAATGTTTGTACTAGCTAATGAACACATTATACATCACCTTATATATTAATTGTGAGTTTATGTCACATATTGGCATGTGTCAGTGTCATATTCTACACGTGAACGAAGCTTGAAGGCCATCAGATGTTTCATGATATGGTGGTTATAAATATAGAGCATTGTGAATTTTAGTTGATTGTGGAAAATGTGTGGAAGTGTATTGGCTTCAAGATGCAACTCATCTGCAAATCTTTTGTTCTCAAAGAAAGATCACCCATCAAATAAGTTATTTAGATGTAACTACAACCTTCCCACACAAGCACAAGTACTTGTAGCAGAATGACAAAGATAGTTAGAAGCTCCATTCTACTCTGTAATAAATCTTAAGACCATAATGTGCTCATGAGTCTCCCCATGAAGATTTGCTAGTTATAGCCCAACTGCAAATCTTTTTGTTCTCAGAAAAAGATTTCCCTCGAACAAGTTATTTAAAAGCGATCTACAATGTTCACACATAAGCACAGGACTTAAAAGCAGAAAAACAAAGCTAGCCAAGAGATACATTCTACTCTGTTGTAAACCTGTAGACCATAATATTCTCATAAGTCTCCCCTGGATTCACAATTTGTGAAGGGAAATTTGGCTGATTAACGGCGTTAGGAAATCCTTGAGTCTCCAAGCAAAGTCCAGCATACTTCTGATAAACAAACCCTGATTTTCCCTTCTCATTGTCTACCATGTTACTGGTATAAAACTGAACTCCTGGTTGATTAGTCCAAAGTTCCATCTTTCTCCCGGATTTACTGTCGTACACTGTAGCAGCCTTGTTCAAATGCTTCTTACTGGTGCCATCAAGCACATAATTGATATCGTATCCATCTGAAAGTTCACCTATTTTGCTTCCAATCTCACGAGCTTGTAGGAAATCATATGCTGTCCCTGCCACAGGTATGATATGGCCTGTGGGAATCAAGTCTTTCTTAACTGGGGTGATCTTGGATGCTAATAGTTGGATGCTGTGTGACAAAATATTACCACTGTCATGCCCTGCCAGATTCCAGTAAGTGTGTGAAGCTAGGTTTATTGGACTGGCCTTATTCTTAGGCTTTGCTTTCATTTTCAGCGCCAGCGTATTTGTATTCATCAACATATATGTAACTTCAACTGAAACATCCCCAGGAAATCCTGTTTCATTTGAAAAAATTCCAATTGTTAAACCAAGACACCTTAATTACAAAGAAATGGATACAGTCGAGAAGCTACAAGTACGTACCATTTTGACCATCTGGGCTGCTGTAAGTGAGTGTAATATAGCTATTCGCCTGGTAATGTTTAACAGCCCATATCATCTCACTGAATCCCTTTTTACCACCTGGTATTTGATGTCGCATTACATTATCTAATTATCTGGAAAAAAAAAACTCATATCTTGTACTTGTACCATGGAGGGTGTTATTGCCATCATTAGCATACAAATGATACACAACACCATCAAGAGTAAATCGAGCCTTTGCTATCCTGTTAGCCACACGCCCCACTACAGCACCAAAGTATGTTGCATCATTCTGCATAACAAATAACCCATTGAACCATTACAGAAATTCAATCATCTCTTTCAAGAAAATATAGAACAAAAACAAACTATGCTTCAAGATTCATCGAACTGTATGAATATGTTATCAGCAATATTCTAAAAAGAGTTAATTGCAAAAAAGTGGTCAGATTTTACACTCATTTTCAAAAAAGTGGCAAGATTTTCAATTTTGCAAAATGATGGCTAGACTTGACTTTTTCCTTTCAAAAAAGTGTCTGGAGATGATTTTCAGCTTATTTGATAGAGATAAAATGGAAAAATATGTTATTTTACTAAAAAAAATGCTAAAAACCCCAAAAATTATCAAAAAAATCCCCCAAATTAATATATGTCACCATATGATTGGTTATATTCGTAATAGTAATAATAATGTCCCCATGCATGCACATAAATTGACTACTTAAATCTTGACAACTCATATTTGTGGATTTTTTGGTGAATTGATGTGCATACATGGGGTGGGGGGCATTATTATTATTACGAATATAAACAACCATATGGTGACACATATTAATTTGGGAATTTTTGTGGATAATTTTTTGGGATCTCTAGCATTTTTTTTCATTTTACCCCTGTCAAAAAGCTGAAAATCGCCTGCAACCACCTTTTTGAAAGGAAAAAGGCAAATTTGGCCACCATTTTGCAAAATTGAAAATCTGGTCACTTTTTTTAAAATGAGTATAAAACTGGCCACCACTTTGAAGTTTACTCTTCTAAAAATTCCTACGAATATTCCTATAATGCAATTCCACCATTTTATCTTTACTAGATGTAATAATAATCGAAGAGATACTGAAAAATAAGAACAATCTAACTCAATTGTGATTATCTGGTACTGATACTGAAAATTACAGAAGAAACTGACCGAGTAATCCTTAACAGAGTCATAACCAAGCACCACATCATCAAGTGTGCCTGAAAAACAACACATAAACTATCAAAAGCATCAGAGATCAATATAAACAGATTGAGTTACCTTATGTACGTAATAATAACTCTTTTTTCGAAAAGAAAAAAACTAATAAACAGACCGTTTTTATCAGGGAGCATGACAGACAAAACAGTAGCACCATAGTTGGTAACCTTGATGGAAAAATCTCCTCTTTTCAGTTCATAAACACCAACATTTCCTCCTTTATTTGTAATGCATGAATTTAGTTGAATCAAAAGATTAAGTATTAGAAACACACAGATTGATGTTGAGAGCTCAGCCATTGTAAATTTACAGCTGCTGCTGGTATAGCAAAATGAATCTATATTTTATATTGATTTAGCAATGCATGAGTGTTTTTTTTACACAGTGTGAAATAACTTGTAACAAACATGCGATTTTTGATATTTTGTCGTAACCACAAAAAAAGGCACAATCTTAGGCTAAGGTGCGGGAGAAACATGAAACAACACCTTGCAAAGGTACTTTCATAATAACACTGGCATCTTTCTTTTTTTTTTTGAAAGCATAACACTGGCATCTTTAATCATTTAGCAAGTCACCTTTTTTTGGCTTGCTCGTTAAAGTTGGAATTAAATGTTTGGGAATAAAAATCATGGAAGAGCATGTAGATTTCGGAAATCAGAACAAATAGATTTAGGTACCTAATAGTGATTTAACGATTTATTATCAGCGATTTTTGAAAAATTGAACGATTTTTAGAACACCGGTCAAAGAGTGAAATTATTGTAGAATATTCGTGGATCACTGGATCTGTTACATTAAGTGGAGTATTCTTAGCTTTCTTCTACCTTGCTTGGCCAAGTCCAACCTACCGGACACCAGTCTGCATTAAAATCAGTCGACATTTCGATCGTATTTTCTGCCATATATAACTCTCTTTGTTTTTTTTCAATTTCTATTTGAATTTAAATGATTATTGTAAATTATATATAACTTGATTACAACGATTATTTCAAATAAATTTTTTATTAGCACAAAATCTCTTTCTATATATAATAGAGCAACAAGGACATAATTTGAGCCAATAAATCCCCTGTGAAATTACAATTATACCCTTACAAGTTATAAAATTACATGAAATGCCACTCTTTTGTTTAAATGGAAAAAAATGAATTTTTGTGATGAATCGAACCTAGAACCTCCTCTCCACAAGTTATCCTACCAACCACTGTGCTATATTGACTTTTTAGTTTTGAGTTAAAAAACCTTTTACATAAACCCGACCTCTCCATCTCTTTCTATATATAATAGAGCAACAAGGTAAGCCAATAAACCCCTGTGAAATTACAATTATACCCTTACAAGTTATAAAATTACATGAAATGTCACTCTTTTATTTAAATGGAAAAAAAATGAGTTTTTGTGGTGAATCAAACCTAAAACCTCCTCTATACAAGTTATCCTACCAACCATTGTGCCACATTGACTTTTTAGTTTTGAGTTAAAAAACTTTTACATAAACCCGATCTCTCCATTATCTTATTTTTACTATTATTTTAATTTTTGAGTAAAAATAATGGTATATATAATAGGGCAACAAGGATATAATTTGAGTCAATAATTCCCTTGTGAAATTACAGTTATACCCTTACAAGTTATAAAATTACATGAAATGCTACTATTTTATTTAAATGAAAAAAATGAGTTTTTGTGGTGAATCGAACCTAGAACCTCCTTTACACAAGTTATTCTACCGACCACAGTGCTACATTGACTTTTTAGTTTTGAGTTAAAAAACCTTTTACATAAACCCGACATCTCCATTATCTTATTTTTACTATTATTTTAATTTTTGAGTAAAAATAATGGTGATTCACATTATTTTAAAAATATTATATTTTAGGTTTCATAATATGGTACACGATCTATTTATCACTATATATTAAACCACAACACAAGTGCAAAAAAGTGTCATTTTAATGGTTGTGAATTTACGATAATATCCCTATATGTTTAAAAATTACAAAAACACCATACCTTTAATATTTATGCAAAAAAATATATGAAATTATGTTAGTGTTGGGAAACAACCCTCTCGTAATTTCGGAGTATAATTCTATGCGACTTATATCTTGATGAGATATTTAAAGAAATAAATATTAAGGAGTACTAATTTTATCTGGAAAGTATTGTATGACGAGTATTATTCACATCGATGATATGTCTTTTTATCATTGTTCTAAAAGAAATTGTGTTATAACCTATACAAGATATTTATATGCTACAAAACATCCTATTTTTAGTGCTCATATGATCTATACATAAATAAAATAATACATAAATTAAAATACTGACATTATAATATGTATGAACATAAAATATGCAATTATATTCAAAAATATCCTTAAATCATAAAACTATACAGAATTTATAACAATTGCTAGAGGATGGCCCGTGCCTCACACGGGTTATTACGCTAGTTGATACAAATACCTGAAACTCGAAGCCTCTGTTTATTTGTCTCTAATGCCCGTATCTCTCTAATGTTGAAATTTTTTAAACTTCGGTTATTCATATACTATCATTTAGAGAAGCCTGGCAGCAGATCCTAGAATAGAGAAATGTGCTTATTCTTTCTGGAAAAGCCCAAATTCTACTGAAGCAGGTTGGTATTAACGTTTTATTAGTACACCATATGTATCTATAATTTACCCATCATCAATAGTTTGTATGTTAAGGTTACCTACCTATGTTAAAGATATTGCAATGAGTTATTCTTATTTACATTACCAAAATTTTGAAAGTGTCTGAGATGCAACCTTGAACACGGTTCTACAAGTATAAAATGGAGGGCTGAGATGAAGACGATAATTGACTGGCCACGAAGGTTTTACGATCATATTCATGAGAGAAAATCTCGAATAAGATGTACAATGTATGTTCGTACTCGTGTGTATATGTATAGGCGCAAATTTATACCCAATTTCATGTACACACAACTGAGCAAGGCATTGCAACAGACAGTTATTTTTCCTCGTAGCTATCACTTATCAGTAAGGTTCATAAAATCGAAAGGTATCAACAGCAGATATATCACTAATCTTTCTTAGATCATTCCTCAGTCCAGCTCTGCTCCACAGATCCTTTACCGCAATTTTAGTGTTGTTCTCACTGAAGATCAGAGCAGCTTCACTCTTCAAAGTTTGCAGGAGAACTAGGGTCATGGTCACATAGCAGTGACTGCAAGATAGGATATCATAAACATTTAATCATCTACACAAGGTATATACACTAAGACGGACCCAAATTATTCAAATGAAAAAGAGACCCTAATGCACAAGTATAATTACAGGCCTCTATGAATAAAGTGAACGCCACTTTATTAGTTCAGTCAACAATTCAAGGTAACTCATTTTTAGTGCAATAGAGTTTTTTTTTTAAAAATAGTTCTATGTGTCCATCATTACTGTCAAGCTCTTAGCAACTGATTCAAATAAAAATACACAACATACAATCCTAGAAACATTTCTTAAAGGCAGATGAAAAGGTAGGCATGGCGGCCAGTGCCCCTCTATTCCAATTGCCAACATTATGTATTATCAGTAGATTTTAGCTGCTTTAGCTATCGATTTAATTTTCTAGGTCTATAGAAACAACCAAGATTGCATTGGCTCCTAATACATGCTAAAGGCTTGGCCGAAATAAATGCCGGGAATTACTTTACTAACCAAAATAAGTATTTAATACTCGATCACAAAATATTTTCCGTGATAAGTACCCGTCTAGTGTAATTTGTAATACAGAAAACTATCTAGAATTATGCATAAATACAAGTAACGCATACATTGATATGATTCCCAAGAATTGTGTTGGACGGGAACGCACTTTGATTTTTCCAATTCAGTGTCTTCAATATCTGAAACAAAAAGATGCAAGTAAGACAGAGAGTGTCAAGAACACTACTATAAGGTCAAAATATCAACAAAAAAAACTACAATAAGAATGCCAAAATATCGAAGGCAATTTCCTTCACGCATCAAAATTAGATATACTTAAATAACCCAATTTAAATCACGAGAGAAAAAACCAGAACAAGACAAAGCGCATTTATATCCAAGACAAGCAGTTCATACCTCTTTCATATCGTTGAGAAAAGAAACATGTCTGTTGTAGAGGAGAGCTTGGCTCTAGATTCCAAGCCGAAGCAATTAATCTGCAATATCCCACTTCGCAAAAATCCATTTCATCCATGTAGAAAAGCAATGCATGGATAGGTGTTCTGGTAGATCCACCTAGTAAATATATTTACATTAATGACTGTCTAAAGAGCTCGCTATTAGCCTGCCAAAATTATTCCTGCCCAGGGGCCAGAGCCAAGGACACAGGCACTGAATGGCAAGCTCCATGGCCATTAAATGCACCAATCGTATAAGAACTTTATTGAGACTTCTGAAACACCATAGAGTTTAATGAAAAAGCATGGAACTTTGTTGAATGCTACAGGACTGGGACCTCTCTAGATTCATCATGTAAATATTTTTATTCAAGATAGGCTAGGATCTAAAATATCCCAAAAAAACATCTAGGAGAATAAATGGCCATGCAAGTATCTAGGAAAATAATTGTCCAGGAACCAGAATCTGCCTCATTTACGAACTTATATTTCCTTTAAGTGTCTTGTGTGCATTACTTTCGTTCTTGGCTCATTACTAGGTGGGCATCAAGGCTGGCTGAGCAAGATCACAAGGGGTGACAAAGCGCTAGGTTTCCGCATGACTGGCTAAGTAAAATTAATGTCGTCAAAACACACTAATGGCTAATCATAGGTTGTTCTGAGTTTTCTGAGACAGTCTTGTTCTCACCCGTCACGAAGTAAACAATAAGCTATCACATTCACAATTTTAAATTTATTGCAGTCTCACTTATATTTTTGTACCCTGTAATCTCTTCCGATACATATACCTTTTTCAATGTAAAAAATGCTTCCTCGCGCGCAAATTTGAAAATTTAAGCTAATTTGAAATTTTAAGCTAATTAACTAATAAGATACCAAGCTTAACTAGTATATACATGACATGGAAATATGATTGACAAAAACGACTAAGCAAATGGCACATATAACACATCACTTGGGAAAATAAAAAAATACAACTTACAGTGGTCCATGCAGTAGAATAGCCATCTGTAGAGAGCAACCAGCTACTTGACTTGGATAACAAACTCGGGCTATTGTTTGAGAAATCAAGATCACAGAAATCATTATTGCTCTCATCATGATCAAGATGTTTTCTCCTTCTCTTTCTATGCTTCTCTTTCTTCCTGCGTTTAACTCCAACTGAACTTCTTTCGTCTGAATCAGATACGATATCTTCAGAAAATCCACTAGAATCTAATAAAGGATAATTTTCGGAATTGCGAAAAGATATTCCATTACTTCGAAACATTATTTCCCATGATTCATGAGTCTGTGATTCCTCCGATAATTTGTAGAGAAGAGCAAAAGACTGCAGCCCCAGCCACTTAATTGAATTCAGGGATCTAGTTTTTAAGCATTCTACCATAAGTGGGGCCAAACTATTGGGATGGCATGAGGATACACAAACCTGAAACACTATATCCTGGATTTGCATTTTCTCCTGATGTGCCTCTTCTTCACGGATAAGACGCAGAAGCTGCCTCCCTTTATTCACAACTGCATTCAACATAAGTAACTGATCCAGAGAGTAAGAAATGCTGAACTTTGATAGTATCATCTCAAACCAATAAGATGAAGTACCAGTGTCCATATGTTCCCTCCTCAACTTAAGAAATTTACGGCTTAATTCCAGGAAAAGAAGCAAGTCTTTCTCTTCAAGAACAATAAGAAGGTGCTGACATAGAGATGAGAAAGATTCCTCCATCAAAAACTCATTTATAACTGTCCACGTCTCTTTTGAGTCCTCTTTATACATCAAATCAAGAAACAACTTAACAAAGAATTTTGAATCCATGAACAAAATTTCACCACCTTCTAGTGACTCAGCAAACTCTCTGGATGACCAAAACTCTGGCACATATTCGAGGAAATTTTCAACAGTTTGTTGAATATCAATATCAAGAAAATAATGAGGCTTTGTGGCAACCACTGCAGGTGATTGCCCATGTTTTCCTTTCCATTCAAGCTCCTCCCAGCAGATGTCTCGATTCACAAAAGCAAATTGTGATAATGCCTTGGCACCTTTTCTATGCTGCAAATCGCCACTCCCCGCGAAGCTGGAGAACCATTGCATAATACGATCAGGATGTCCTGCATGTTCAATAACAAGGATAAATGCTAGGTAGAGATGTTAATATTGTCAGGACTAGTGGATGTAGTAGTACTGTATAGTATTAAGGAAGTGTAGTAAGGGCAGTATTGTCATTTCATTACTAGTAATTAGTTATAGTACAAGTCTGTGTCTATAAATACTGGAGTCTTGTATTTGAGAGGTATGAATGAAATGATATGAAAATGGGATGTTTCCCACCACTTCTCTCTTTCTCTCTCTATTCTGTTATCTTCTCTCTCCTAGGGTTTCTCTCTCTAGAAAACCTACCTTTCTCTATCTCTATACTCTGACTCTGTGCTTCTCATCTCCTTGCTATCTCCCTATTTCTGCCAATTCTCTGCATTTCTGTGTTCTATTCTCTATTCTCTGCCTATATCCTATCTGATTTCTCTCTATCTTATCTTAATATAGCTGTTCTCTCTTCTATAAACACTAAAAATACCAAAAATAGCAACAAAACATTGCCAGGATTCATCAGATCCTGACAAATTGGTATCAGAGCTGGAAATTTCGATCAACTACTGCTTCACCAGTGCTGTGCTATCAAAAACGAGTCCAGACATGTATTAAGTGTTGAAATCGGATCAGTTTTCACAGAATTATGTTCGTCACAACTCAGATACTCTGTTTCTCAACTGTTCTTCACAGATTGGTAGTGATTGAGGTTCTATCTGCTGGTTTGGTGTTAGTACAGACTCGTTTTCATTAGTAGTTGCTGTTTGAGTATTGAAAAAGCTAGTAAACAACAAAAAAATAGTAGTTATACAGTTGTTTTGACGATTTACTGAGTCAACTCAGTACTGGAGATTGATATAATGAGTTGTTTTGTGTTGGTTTATTTCCAGTTGGTTCAATATCAGAAAAGTACAAAACAGTAGATTAAGCTTGTTTTACTGTTTACTGAGTCAACTCAGTGATTGTGTTGTTGTGGAGAAGTGTATTGTTGTTGAGTGCTGTAGAAGTTGTGTAGAAAGTAGCTGAAGACAAGTGCACTGAAGGTGTTTGTTAATTTGCTTGTGAGAAATTCTGTGTGGTATTACTCGGTTTATGTGTTGCAACTGGTACATAAGGTGTTTGATGTTTGGCCTCAATGACTCGGATCTGTTAATCGTTGAGGTTTGTTCGCTGTTCATAATCGTTTTCAATCCAGTTAGCTGTAGTGATTGATTTACTTGAGAAAAGCCAAAAAAAAAAAAAAAAATTAGATCTATTCAGTTTTACTCCTGCAAGTACTGTAGTACTCTGTTTCTAAAGTAGTAGTGTCGTACTGGTAGATTGAAGTGAATATTTGTAGTGTTGTGGCTGTGTTGTGTGAAACTACAGAGTAGTAGGGAGTATTATTGGAGTTTGTTTGAAAGAAGGATAAGTTGAAATTGTACTGGTAGTTATGGAGGTCAAACGTGACACAGCTTTTAACGAACTACTACAAGAAGTTCAGCATCAGTTTCTATGGTACAAGGAGAAATCTAATAAGAGATTCCAGAAATTGGAGGAGTTAATTGACCTGGCTACTCAGAAAATGACTATATTGCAGGAGATGAAGGCTAGGACACAAGAGGAAGGACTTGTAAATCCTTATAGGGGGGAAACTGAGGAAGAACATGGCAATCTCAGGCCAACAGGAAGGTCCACACATGAGTCCTCTCAAAAGCTCAAGTTGAATACTCCTAGAACTGAAATACGTGATGAGGATGATTGGCAACAAGACTCTGACAAATACTCTACAGTCTTTGACATTAGGGATTGGAAGAAAGGTACAATAGCAGATGAGCAGCAGGATGCTCATACAATGTGTAAAGACTTCCAGATAAGCAGTGTAAGTGCAAAAAATGGGGAATGGCTTGGAGCCTTATTCAATGAAGAAGACAGGAGTGCCATGGACACTGAAGTTAGTCTAACAACTAAAAGAAAGGATCTGGAAGATTATCAAGAGTTTCCCAGGTATGATGAATTACCTGGGAAGGACAAAGAGGATTGGTATTCTGAGGAGCTCATCTTGACAGTTGTGGGACTTGAGGATTCTTTTCAGCACTTGCAGAACTTGAAATCAAACAAGTCTACTGGTGTTAAATACGTGATGAGGATGATTGGCAACAAGACTCTGACAAATACTCTACAGTCTTTGACATTAGGGATTGGAAGAAAGGTACAATAGCAGATGAGCAGCAGGATGCTCATACAATGTGTAAAGACTTCCAGATAAGCACTGTAAGTGCAAAAAATGGGGAATGGCTTGGAGCCTTATTCAATGAAGAAGACAGGAGTGCCATGGACACTGAAGTTAGTCTAACAACTAAAAGAAAGGATCTGGAAGATTATCAAGAGTTTCCCAGGTATGATGAATTACCTGGGAAGGACAAAGAGGATTGGTATTCTGAGGAGCTCATCTTGACAGTTGTGGGACTTGAGGATTCTTTTCAGCACTTGCAGAACTTGAAATCAAACAAGTCTACTGGTGTTAGGAGATTGGACTGTCCAACCGATGTTAAGAAACATCATGCATCTATTCCTGCTGCAGTGCTTGCACATGTGCCAAAGAAGATAAATGCTGCAGTATTTGCACATGTGCCAAGGAAGGTAAATGCTGAAAAAGTAGGTGAATCTGAGTTAAGGACATCAATGGAGATGATATCTGCTCTCAAAGAAGGGTTGGAACAACCAAAAGAGCTAAAGCCAGAGCTTCAAGTTTCAGAGAACTTAGCTATACAGTTGGATGGGCCAAGGTTGCACTGTGATCCTTGCTTAATTCTAGTAAGTCAAGATTTGGAGGAAGATGCACATACTGCTTGGAAAACTTATCCAGGGCCGCCTATCTATGATGAAGAAACAGTGGGAAGCCAGGAACTCTGGCAAGAGCAGATAATTATCTTATCAGCCCTAGAAGGTGGTAATCTAAACTCACTTAAACCATTACAATGTGAAATCTGCAGAAGTGAAAAATCAGAGGTTTAAAGAATTTTCAAACATGAAAGATTTCGACAGGCTGCCATATGTGTGTGAGCAAGTTTGCACATTCATAATGTCAAAAGAAGATGCTACAAAATATTTGGACAACCACCAGAATCAGGATGTCTTTTGCAGAAATAGTCCAACAGTTGCAGAGTCTTCTGGTTTTGGTTTGGACAAGAAGTCTAGCTATCTTGATAGGCAGACTATGACTATCTTTGATCCAGGTGGTCTTGTGAAACAAGATTCTTTACAAGGTGTTACAGTGCTCTTTAAAGACCCGATTAGGGTTAAAGAAGTAATGCTACAGGAAGTTTCAATAATAAATTCAGCTTATGGTCAATTGGGACATCTGCAACTGAAGGATTTGGAACAAACCAAGCCTGAAATGAACAAGACAATCAAACCTGAATACTATGAAGTGTCAAGGACCAATGCCACAATATACATATATGATCGAGGAGGAGATTCAAGTTGTCTCCATGGTATACTACTTGGTGTTTTTGCTGGAATTCAAAATATTCAGCAAGATGTTTTCACTGGAAGGAGCTGCACTTGAAAGGACAAGCATACATGGCAGTGATCTGCTCGATCCAGGTGGAAGGAAGTGTGAAGAGTTTTAGCAGAAACCATGAGGACATGGTTTTTTAAGGAGGGACGAATGTCAGGACTAGTGGATGTAGTAGTATTGTATAGTATTAAGGAAGTGTAGTAAGGGCAGTATTGTCATTTCATTACTAGTAATTAGTTATAGTACAAGTCTGTGTCTATAAATACTGGAGTCTTGTATTTGAGAGGTATGAATGAAGTGATATGAAAATGGGATGTTTCCCACCACTTCTCTCTTTCTCTCTCTATTTTGTTATCTTCTCTCTCCTAGGGTTTCTCTCTCTAGAAAACCTACCTTTCTCTATCTCTATACTCTGACTCTGTGCTTCTCATCTCCTTGCTATCTCCCTATTTCTGCCAATTCTTTGCATTTCTGTGTTCTATTCTCTATTCTCTGCCTATATCCTATCTGATTTCTCTCTATCTTATCTTAATATAGCTGTTCTCTCTTCTATAAACACTAAAAATACCAAAAATAGCAACAAAACATTGCCAGTATTCATCAGATCCTGACAAATATGCATATCAAGTGCAAAAAAGAGAAGAAAGGAAGACAACAAGGACATCCATATAGTTCAAAGTACAAGTTGATACAGAACACCTAATGAGATATATTTGTAAGTATACGAGGGTACAAATATTTTATTTATACAATTCAGAGATAGAGTATGGTCGATAGCAGCAGAAATATAGATAACTAACTTATGGGAATCAGTAGAGTTCTCAATACCAATAATCAATAATATTTGTAAAAATATTGAGGTCACAATCTCAAACTTTTACTTGAAGAGAATGGGGAGCCTGAGATTAATCTCAGGAATGTTTCCTGAAATTACTGTACATACACCTGTCATTCTTTTGCTTAGTTTCTGTTTATAGTTAAATTTGTATTGTTTTTCTATATTTTTTTGTTCAATGTTATTTGTTTTGTCTTTCTAAGGTATGTATAATTTTTAGGGATATTTACAAAAATACCTAACTTTTTGAAAAAAAATTCAAAAATACTACCTGAAGTTGCAAATGAGGTTGCAACGCTGGCACCGCAGGTGAAAATCGGTTGCAAATGTTGCAAATGAGGTTGCAAACCAGGTTGCTATGTTGCAACCGTATTTTTGAAAAAAAGTTTTGCAACTTGGGTATTTTTGAAAAAAGCCCTAATTTTTATTAAATATGAAGTTTGAAATAACTTTTATTACGAAGGTAGATAGTTGTTTAGTTTGTTAACTACTCGCATATTATTTGATCTATTTACATGAATTAGTAATATTAGAATTCAAAATAACCAAGAAGTTCGACAAAGTGGAAAACAAATATAAACAAGTGAAAAGGATGATAACTGTCACATGAAACGGGACCGATTTGGGAGCATCTCAAGAAGGATCCCTGAGATGGATCTCAGGGTCCATATTCTCTTACTTAAATTAGCAAGGAAGTTCAACAAAATTATAATAGTGCTAAATGCCAACTACAAACCCAAGTATGCCAAGTTATGTCCCACTCAGTGGTAGGTCTTTGGAGGAAGATATGTTAGCCTTACCCCTACTTCTAAAAGTAGAGAGGTGTTCCTCAAAAGAGATGTTCAGTTTTGGAGAATTATGAAAATTATGTTAATTACTTAAATTCTGAATTTTTTGCAAGTTCTTAAATTTCACAGATTTTGGGAAGCTGTCAAAAGGCATCACGCGGCAAATGCAACCTACAGAAATACCTAAATGCCAGTCACCCTAATTTACTAGATGGCATGTACAACAAATCCTAATAACAAACATGATACTGTATTTGTTTTTCATATTTCATTTGTAGTTTACACCAGAACTAAATGATAAATTAGCTTAAGTCTCAAATGGAAAATAGAAAAGAACAAAACAACAAATATACCTCTGAAGAAATCCTCTAACATGTGACTCTTCTTGGCTAAAATAGCGCCAACTTTTTTTGGTCTCTTTTCAAAGATCATTTGCAATAACTGAGATGCAAGGCCAAGCTTACGTGGCTTGGACCTTAATAACTTCACAAATACCTCTTGTTGGTTTTGGGGGTTGATTGACCTCATGCTGGAAAGAGTGTTGCAAAGCCATAAGCGAGCCTCGGATCGACCCCCAGATGACATCAGTGATAAGATAATTGTTTCCAACTTTGTCAAGAGAGAAATTCTCTGCTTCACAGATGCATCATCCTCTACGTCATTCCATGCGGGTTCAGATAAGTACAATTGAACCATTTTATGCCTGAAATGTCAACATATTCTACTCAGGCAACAGGTCGAGGATGCTCACTTCCCAAACAAGACACATATATATTTGTTTTGTCTTTCTAATTTGGTATGTATAATCAAATATCTAATACGGCAAGCTATATAAAATGAAAAATTACTCCAGATTCAATAAAGTTTGTTCTAAAAATGGCTTCCACCTCAAAAACTAAACCAATATTCTGTATTAACTAAATTACGAAAAGTACTACAAAAAATAATCGATAAATGATAATCTACTTGAGACAAACACAAACACTTATTTATCTGAATTTAAGTAATAACAAGTAAAATTGCACCTAGTTCACAAAGCTCAGACATCCCCAAGGTCTATAGACACCGAAGGCACGCACGAGGCTTCCATTAATCAACCATAGGCATTCATTCCTCTCCAATTCAAAGATTTCGACATTCAAATTATCGTAATATATCCATTTTCCTATCAAACAACTTAATTACAATGTATAACAAGAGCTACGAAATTGTTCGAATCATAATCGAGTCTATCTTAACCTCGAAAAACAAATGTGAATGCTAAATTGCGAAACTTTACTGAACAAGAGCTTTACAAAGCAATACAACACTTTGTACTAGTTCAATTTACACATGTAATTCACACAAAATTATATAATCAGCTACTAGTCAATTAAAGAAAACAAGAGTATTCAAATTAAATACAAGCACAAAATTAATACAATTACATGAAATTGAATTTGAATTTGGGGAAAATATGGAGCTTACCTGAAGTTGATTGATTTCGGGTTTTTTTGTTCGCCGGAGCAAAAATAAAACCCGATGGATCTTGGAAGCACGAGCAAGACACTCACAATTGCACAATATTAAACCGCCTATTTGATCCAGGTGAAATAGAGGTGAATTTCGGGCTTTTGGGCTTTTTCCAGGAGTTTGGTCCATGAGGTTTTTTCTTGCTAGTTGTGTCCTGTACATGTTGGATGTAACTCATGTTACTCAAGGGCCCAGTCCAGCCGTCCAGGTTACACCTGGCTCAGGCAAAAAGAGAAATAGATAAATAAAGAAATAAATAAATGTTCTTTTCTTTTTTGCTAAATTAAATAAATGCTCATTTGATCCTTAAAAGTTAAAATCAATAAATTGTACTTTCCATCCTAGAAAATTAGTGAATTTTTATTATTAAAATTCCAGTTCAGGACCTTTTATATCCTCCTTAGACCACTAACTCAGCTAGTATTGTTTAAAATACTTACAATAATTCCTTCTTCTTTGGTTTGTAACCTCAAGTTTTTTTTATTTATTTTTTTGAATAATTAAACTTATATACCTGTTTTAACAAAGTTTTTAATTTGGTTTAGACACACCAAAACAACTGAATTCCTAATAATAAAACATAGTTCTAATGGGCATGGAACGACCAATAATCACTGTTGACCAATAAGGCAATAATCCATACAACCAGCAGCCAGATATGGTGTTTTGGATAATTAGGCATGGACAACAACTAGGGCTGCACAAAGGTCCAAAATTGGATCGGATCGAATTGATTCGGATCGGATCGAAGATCGGATTTTATTGAATTCATGGACCGGGAACCGGACTGGTCATAATCGGTCTGGGACCGGACCGAAACCGGACCGGTATAGACCGGTTGGTTAATATTATATAAAAAAATTAATTTTTATAATTTAATTTTCATTCTTTGTTGATATTTAAATTACTTGGTAAGTTAATTTAAATTTAAAAATAAGTAAATGTCATATTATTTGTAAAGTAACATTAATTTGTAAAAGTAATTATAAATTATAATATAGTATGAAATATGAAATTTAATCATTTATATTATAGTGTTTATATATACTATTTCATAAATTTATTATTTACCAATTTGGATCACTAAAATATGTTATGTGTTAATATTTAATCATTAAATATCTATCTATCTATTCTATTATATTAAAGCCGAAACATTAAAAGTTTGGTTGGTTGGTTGGTTGGTTGGTACCTATTGATTTTACTAATTTACCCTTACTTAACTATTAACTAAATACATAATTTCCTTTTTCATATTAAACATATTACCTTTTCTATTTGTCACTAACTAATTAATTTCCCTTTTCAGGTAAAGCACAATATCTTTATTATTTTATCTAACTAAAATTTCTCCTTTCTTATAAACACTACAAGCAATTTTGAAAATAACATAATTATATTATAATTACTATTAACCAATCAATTACCTTTTTTAGCCAAAACATGTTACCTTTTCTCTATTTTATAACTAAAATATCTCTTTAACTAAAATATTTTTTTTTACAAATATATCACGGGGTTCTATTTAATAAATAATAATATTATTATACTAATAATTATCAATTATATTAAAGCCGAAACATTAAAAGTTTGGTTGGTTGGTACCTGTTGATTTTACTTATTTACCCTTACTTAATTATAGATAAAATATTTTATCTAACTAAAATTTTTGCTTTACTAATCAATTTCCTTTTTCAGGTTAAACATGTTACCTCTTCTTTCCTTTTTAATAACTAAACAGTTTCCTTTTTCAAGTAAAATAAAATATCTTTTATATTTTATCTAAACTAAAAATCATATTATAATTACTATTAACTAATTAATTAATTTTTTCATTCAAATTATCTTTTCTCTTTTCTCTAACTAAAATATCTCTTTTTCCAATTATATCACGGGTTACCTTTTAAAAATCTTCTTTTATATTTTATTTAACTAAATTTTTTACTTTACTAATCAATCTACTTTTTCAGGTTAAACATGTTACCTTTTTTTTTAATAACTAAAAAGTTTCCTTTTTCAAGTAAAATATAATATCTTTTACATTTTTTCTAATTAAAAAACAAATTATAATTACTGTTAACTAATAAATTAATTTTTTATCTTTTTTTTTTCTCTAACTAAAATATTTTTTTCCCCAATTATATCACTATTTAATAAAATATATTAAAAATCCGTATACATTGTTTATAATAAGGAAACGTTAGTATAATCCGTAAACATATTAAAAATAATGATTATATAAAAACGTAATTATAATATTAAATAAAATTTATATAATATAATGAAAGAAACCTGTGCATCACACGGGCATTGAAAGTTTGTCCGTTCGATCTTCAGCACGGTCATCCTAATTATTAAAATAAATAGTAAAATAATATAATTAGTGATAATTAGTCAATTGCCTTTTTTTAATTAAAAGAGTTTTACTTTTAATTGATTGATGATATTACCTTTTATAAACACTTAAGATATCGTATCTTCCAATCAATAATATTTCTTTCTAAATAAAACACGTTAACTTTAATTTTAAAATATAATCTTACAATAATTAATATATACCCAAAAAAATAACACTATAACGTCTAATCACTATGCACTAACAAATGATAATAGACATATATATATACAACGAATAATGACCGTTATATTTTTAGCAAAAAATCAGAACCATTAGATCTAATGATTAGATATATTATATGTTTAAATTAATTTAATAAAATTTCAAGGTTCGAATTCTGTCAGACATATTTTTTAAAAAAAATTAATAATATAAATTTTAAACCACATAATTTTGCAATCATTAATGTACACCGAAAAATATTAAACCATTTTTCTGTTAGATTTTTAGTAATTAATAAGAACCATTAGATGTAATTATAAGATATATTTTTTTATTAAAGTATTTTACTAAAAATTCAAGTTTCGAATCCCGTCAACGACATATTTAACTTAAAATTCTATAATGTTGTAAATTTTAAATCATGATTAACTAAATCTTATATTAAATTATATTAATTAATATTAAAATAATTTTTACAAAATAATGATTATATAAAAATATAATTATAGCATAAAATAAAATTTATATAACATATTAAAAGAAACCCGTGCATTGCACGGGTTATAAGCTAGTTCTATTATATTAAAGCCGAAACATTAAAAGTTTGGTTGGTTGGTTGGTACCTATTGAATTTACCTAATTACCCTTACTTAACTATTAACTAAATACATAATTTCCTTTTTCATATTAAACATATTACCTTTTCTATTTGTCACTAACTAATTAATTCCCCTTTTTAGGTAAAGCACAATATCTTTATTATTTTATCTAACTAAAATTTCTCCTTTCTTATAAACACTACAAGCAATTTTGAAAATAACATAATTATATTATAATTACTA
Organism: Kitagawia praeruptora; assembly: GCA_037693485.1. Lineage (NCBI taxonomy): Eukaryota > Viridiplantae > Streptophyta > Magnoliopsida > Apiales > Apiaceae > Kitagawia > Kitagawia praeruptora. The sequence goes on from CM075350.1 coordinate 126,665,900, forward strand.
TTAACCAATCAATTACCTTTTTTAGCCAAAACATGTTACCTTTTCTCTATTCTATAACTAAAATATCTCTTTAACTAAAATATTTTTTTTACAAATATATCACGGGGTTCTATTTAATAAATAATAATATTATAATACTAATAATTATCAATTACCCTTTTCAACTAAAACATATCATCTTTTCCCTATTTTATAATTCAAATTTCTTTTTTCTAGAAATATCACGGACAACATTAATTTCTCAATATCTAAAAACACTACGAACAATTTAATTTAGTGAAATAACATAAATTAAATTATAATTACTATAAACTAATTAATTACCTTTTCCACCTAAAACATGTTTCTTTTTTAATTTTCTCTAACTAACATCTCACTTTTTTCAGTTAAATCATGGCATTCAAAATTATAATTTTATAAGTACTTATAATTAAACGATTACCTTTTTGAATACCTTTTTCACCTAAAACGTATCATATTTTCCATATTTTATAATTCAAATTCTTTTTTTCTAGAAATATCATGGGCAACATTAATTTCTCACAATCTAAAGACATTACGAACAATTTAATTTAGTGAAATAACATAAATTAAATTATAATTATTATAAACTAATCAATTACCTTTTTCACCTAAAACATGTCATCTTTTTAATTTTCACATTAAATTTTCTATTTTCTCTAAATAAAATCAATCTTTTTTCAATTATATCACGGACGGTTCTATTTAATAAAATAAAATAACAATATTATAATGTTAATAATTAACCGATTAAGTTTAAGCTAAAATTTATCATCTTTTCTATATTTTCTAACTAAAATATCTCTATTCTTTAAAATATCACGGGCAACACTAATTTTTCCTTTTCTAAAAACTTTACGAGCAATTTTATTTAGAAAAATAACATAATTGAATTATAATTACTATAAACTAATCAATTACCTTTTTCACCTAAAACATGTTTCCTTTTTAATTTTCTATAACTAACACCTCACTTTTTTCAGTTAAATCACAGCATTCTATTTAATAAAATAAAATTATAATTTTATAAGTACTTATAATTAACCGATTACCTTTTTGAACTAAGATGTATTATCTTTTCAATATTTTCTAACTAAAATCCCTCTTTTCATAGAAATATAACGGATAACATTTATAATTTTTTTTTGCTAATTAACATTTATATAATTATTATCAAATCATCTCATTTAAAAATTTAAACCTCCAAAATTCATATTTTTAAAAAAGTAAATCGAATTAATAAAGCATATCATATAATATTAAAAGAAATCCGTGCATCGCACGGGTTTTAAGCTTACTATTATATAAAAGCCGAAACATTAAAAATTTTGGTACCTGTTTTTTGGTTCTTAGTGAATTTACTTATTTACCATTCATTAAAAAAATATATTTAATATCTATACTATTAAAATAGTAAAATAAATTATAACATAAAATAATTAATGGTAATTACTAATTAGTCGAATGCCTTTTTCACATTTACTTTTAGTTGAAGATATTACATTTTATAAACACCTAAAAAATTAATCGTATCATATCTTCCAATCATTAATATTTCATTTCGAATTAAAACACGTTACCTTTTTGTTTTATAAGGAAACATTAGTATAATTCTTCATTAAAAAGAAAAATATATTCGATATTTATACTATTAAAATAGCTAAAATAAATAATAACATAAAATAATTAATGTTAATTAGTCGATTGCCTTTTTCGCATTTACTTTAATTGAAGATATTACCTTTTATAAACAACTGAAAACATCAATCGTATCATATTTTTCAATCATTAATATTTCCTTTCGTATTAAAACACATTACCTTTTTGATTTAAAACTAATATTATCACACCATAATTTTCAATTATTTAATAAAATATATTAAAAATCCCTATACGTTATTTATAACAAGGAAACATTAGTATAATTCGTAAACATGAGTATATTAAATTATACTGAATTAAAATTAAAAAGTCATTAAAAATAATGATTACATAATTGTAATATTGAATAAAATTTATAAAATAATAAAATAAACACCATATCAATAAATTTTATTTATAACATAATAAAATTTTATTATAATTTTATAAATTTATATCTTCCAATCAGTAATATTTTCTCCTAATTTAAACACTTTGACTTTTAATTTAAAACATAATCTTGCAATAATTAATATATACCCAAAAATATTATACTATATCTTCTAATCACTAACAAAATATAATAGAAATCCGTATACTACGAATAATGACCGTTAGATTTTTAGTAAAAAATCAGAATCGTTAGATATAATGATTAGATATATTATATGATTAAATTAATTTACTAAAATTTCAAGGTTTGAATTCCATCAACTACATATTTATTTTAAAATTTTATAATATAAGTTTTAAGCTATGCATATCATTAATTAATTTTTTATTAAATAATTTAAGTTAAAATTAAAATAAAATATTAATTATTATTATTTAAAAATGTAATGGTAACATAAAATAAAATTTATTGTATATCAAAAGAAATCCGTGCATCGCACGGGTTATAAGCTAGTACTATTATATAAAAACCGAAACATTAAAAGTTTGGTTAGTCGGTGGGTCGGTCGGTACGGTACCTGTTGATTTTACTTATTTTCACTTACTCAATTACAAATCTACTAACAAATCAATTTCCTTTTTCAGGTTACAAATATTATCTTTTTCTTTTAAGAACTAAATAATTTCTTTTTTCAGGTAAAATTCAATATCTTTTATATTTTATATAACTAAAATTTCTCCTTTATTAATCAATTTCCTTTTTCTAGTTAAACGTATTATATTTTCTATTTTTCAATAACTATATAATTTCCTTTTTTAGGTAAAATAGAATATGTTTTACATTTTATCTAACTAAAATTTCTCTTTTTTTAAAACACTACAAGCAATTTTATTTAATAAAATAACATAATTAGATTATTATCACTATTAACTAATCAATTACCTTTTTTAGTCAAAACATGTTACTTTTTCTCTTTTCTCTAACTAAAATCTCTCTTTTCCCAATAATATCATGGATAGTTACCATTTTCAGCCAGAACACGTTACCTTTTTTCTTTTCACTTAATAAAACCTCCCTTTTTCCAATTATACACGGGCGTTTCTATTTAAAAAAATAAAATAATAGTATTATAATACTAATAATTAACCGATTACCTTTTCAGCTAAAATATATCATCTTTTCTATTTTTTCTAATTAAATCCCCTTTTTCTGGAAATATAACGATCAACATTAATTTCTCATTTTCTAAAAGCTGTGAACAATTTTATTTAGTAAAATAACATAATTAAATTATAATTACTATAAATTAATCAATTACCTTTTTCACATAAATCATGTAATCTTCACGTTAACTTTCTATTTTCTCTAACTAAAATCTTTCTTTTTTCAATTATATCACGGGCGGTTCTATTTAATAAAATAAACTAATAATATTATAATATTATTAATTAATCAATTACCTTTTCAATTAAAACGTAGCATCTTTTCTATATTTTCTAACTAAAATCCCTTTTTTAATAGAAATATTAGAAATATCACGAACAGTATTAATTTCATCTTTTCTAAAAACATTACCAGCAATTGTATTTAGTAAAATAATGTAATTAAATTATAATTACTATAAACTAATCAATTACCTTTTTCACCTAGAATATATTACCTTTTTAATTTTCTCTAACTAAATTATTTATTTTTCTAATCATATATATCACGGGCATTATATTTAATAAAATGAAGTAATAATTTTGTAATTACTAATAATTAATGGATTACTCTTTTTAACTAAAACCTATCATCTTTTCTATATTTTCTAACTAAAATCCTTCATTTTCTAGAAATATCACGGATAACATTTATATATTATTATTAAATCATCTCATATAAAAATGTAAGCCTCCAAAATTCATGTTTTAAAAAAAATAATTGAGATTAATGAATATTTTTTATATAATATTAAAAAATCTGTGCATCGCACGGGTTTTAGGCTAGTATAATTTAAAAGACAAAATACGGTCCGATCCAGTCAGGACCGGGTGTTTTCAGGATTTGGACCGGAATGGACCGAAGACCGGATTCGGTCTGGTCCGATCCTTGGACCGGTAAACTCGGTCCGATCTAATTTATCAGTCCAGATCGGAAAGTTGTGCAGCCCTAACAACAACTGTAGTAGTTTTTTTTCTTTTTTTTTTTTGTTTGGTTCGCTGATGTCATATTAAAATATTGCCTTTAGAAAATTACTGTAATAAAGAAATTAGTTGTCAGGACTAAAGAGTCGGTTATGGCTAACTTCAGATATTTTTAATCAGCCATACCTTTCAAAATGATGATAATTCAGCTGTTGCATTGCATGTGTACAAGAAAAGTAGGAAACTAATATATATACAATGCATATAACAGATCTAGGGCCCGTTTGGGAAATCTTATTTTTCAGAAATAAGTTACTTATTCTGGAAAAAAGTTAGGAAATATGTACTTTTTTCTGAAATAAGTAACTTATTTTTGCAAGATAACGAATATTAAACTCCCGATACACATTTTTCTCTAAAAAATATTATGTAAATACAAAATTTTTTCCAAAATAAGTAACTTATAAGTTGTTTGGTAGATTTGACAAACACCCCCTAGTAAGAGTTACGGATACGTGTATCCTTCCTAAAACAAAATTTAACATCATTTCATCATTACAATTTATCAAAACTAGCATTTTGTTCGTATTTTGTATACGGCATTTTATTTTATTTAATTTAAAATGATAATATCCCAAATTTAACAAATTTAATTGTTTTCTTAAAATATCTTATTTAATTTAAATTGAAAATACCAAAATTTTAACAAATTTGATTGATTTCTTAAAAAGATATTGTATGCAATTATATAAATAATCAATTCTTAGAAAGATATTATATACAGTTATATAAGTATTTAATAAAATAATGATATGCTAAAATTTATATAAAAAAAGTAGCATACTATTTTAACAATGTTGAAAATTTATTTAATTCATAAAAATCTGCAATAAAAGTAATAAATATTTTTACTAATATTTTTTACTAATTGAAAACAATGATAAATTGTCTTCATTATTCAAATGCGGAAATGATAATCCCTTCACCCCCAATGGCTCCAAAACATTAAACCTCATATAATATCAAGAACATATTCTATTAACTATGAGACCTCATAGTTAATATAATATGTAAATGTTGGAGAACAATGAGACCACATTTCAAGCAATTTTTAAATTTTATTTTTTTTGTTAATTTTTTTTATGAATGGATAGAGGATAGAATTATAAGAATTTTGTTTGAAGATACCCCTAGCGGGGCCCTTTAAAATAGCTTGAAATGTAGCGAATATGTGTGTTCTCACTGTTCTCATTTTAATTTTTTTTGTTAATTTTTTTTATGAATGATAGAGGGTAGAATTATAAGACTTTTTTTGTGAAGATGCCCCTAGCGGGACCCTTTAAAATAGCTTGGAATGTAATGAATATGTGTGTTCTCACTGTTCTCATTCTCACCAGAGCGTGACCATTAAACTGTATTAGTAAATTCATGTATGAAAATACAGTGTATATATATATATTATTAATATAGATTCTTTTATTAAAAATAAGTAAATTATACAATTAAATAAGCAAGCCAAAATATCAGATAAATATTCTAGTAGAATTATAGTTTATGTTCAAATTAAGGTCTTTCATCATGGCTCTCGCTTTCTGAAATTGTTGAATTTTTATTTTATTGACTTTTTATATTAAAAGTATGTTCTTATTGAAATGAATATAATAATTTGAATTTGAATATATTTTTAAACTACTTATTTTGATGGGTTGTTAATTTTTTTGTGATCAACTTAGAGGGGTGACCAAAAATAAAATTAATGGGAATACATAAACCCATTACCCACGTTATGATAAACAATACCTATAAAATGGAAGTTGCTTATGTGGTTCAGGTTTGTTAATTACTTCAATACTTCATTAGCTTGATCATCATGTGGACCATCTTTCTTTTTATCACTTATGTTGCTGCTATGTAGTCTATCTGTAACTAGCATCTTTCTTTTTATTGTGGCTATGTAGTATATCTATAACTAAACATCTCTCTCTGCTTGTAATCTATATTTATAAATGCAAACTTCTTCTTGTATTGTATTTTGTTTTCAATATTTAAAATTATGTAGCTGGAGGAGAAGAGAAAGGCTGGAGGTGCAATCGTAATACTACAGCATTACTGAAAATAAATACAATATCATAATAGATTTTTTTGTTTCAATCTAAATTGGGTCGCTCCAAATGCCGTGTAATGACAAAAAGGGGCATTAAAGAAATAAAGAAGATTAAAAAAATGAAGGATAATACTGTTTACCAAAAACACAGGTCTCCGCAAGAAGCTCACTTATTCACTTTTATCTTCAAATAATGTATGATTACAAATTATAACAATCACATTTTCCACTACCTATTCTCTCTAAAAAAGCCAAATAAATTAAAAAAGGGAAAAGTTAGTGCTTTTATATTTTAATATGGAGCTCAAGTGAAAGTGCTAAATATGAGATCATATATGAGGTGAAATTAAACGTGAGTAAAGAAGATATTTAGAGCATAAATAAGAGCAATGTTGCCTGACCCAGAGGGTGAGGCTTGTGACGTGGGTCTGAGCTTCTAAGTATGCTATTCCATAGTCCCTTCGGAGACATCCGATAAAAAGTATGCTATTCCATAAGACCTTCTGGTACGTAGCATGTCTACCCCATGAACCTTAAGTTAAACAAATCCATAAAGAACATAAACTTGCTTGAAAACAAAATATATAATGTCTATAAGTATCAAATTGAGTCCCAAGATTATTTACAAATAACATGGTCTGTACTGTGTCAATGTTATTAACTGGTAATCTTTCCAACTACCTTTGTTATTATGACATGTAAAATCGAAAATTGAAAGGCCAAGCAAATATTTTAAAGGTACATTTCTGGTGTCCTGTATATTATTATAACATCGGGTAATTCATTAAAACTCTAATTCTTAAATTCCAAACCAAAATCAAAACCAAACAAATATTATCCTGTCTAATTTTTAATACTGTGAAATCAATAAAAACTTAACTCTTATGGCCAAACTAAAAACCGGAACCAAGCATATATGACCCGTACGAAGGTCTAGTACACATACCTTAACCTTACTTCAGGGGGTTGAGATGTTAATTTGGTGAAAAACCCAGCTTTCAAATATGAAAAGTGCAAACATGCGTCAAAATCCAGCAGTGTGAAGATTTGAGCGGCTTGGACTTGAAGGTGAAAAATGACAGAGATAGTTTTGAGTAATGACAAAAAGGAGAATCAAAGAAATAAAGAAGATAAAAAAATAAAGGATAATAGTAGAGGTTTAGATTTGGGTCGATCCAATTGGGTTACTCCAAATGTTGTGTAATGGCAAAAAATATAGTATATTTAGATTTGGGTCGATCCAATCTAAATTGGGTCGCTCCAAATGCTGTGCAATGATAAAAAGGGGCATCAAAGAAATAAAGAAGATTAAGAAAATGAAGGATAATAGTATCGTTAACGGAATTCGAACCTTGAAATTTTAGTAAATAAATTTAATCATGTAACATAATTAATCATTAGATCTAACAGTTCTAATTTTAACTAAAAATCTAACGGATATTATTCGTTGTATACGAATTTTTATTATATTTTGTTAGTGGTTAAAAGATATGATGTCATATTTTTGGGTATGCAATTAGTAAATAAATTTAATCATGTAATATATTTAATCATTAGATCTAATAATTCTAATTTTTAACTAAAAATCTAAAGGATTTTATTCGTTATATATGAATTTTTATTATATTTTGTTAGTGGTTAGAAGATATGATGTCATATTTTTTGGTATGTATTAATTATTGCAATATTATGTTTTAAATTAAAAGTCAACGTGTTTTAATTAGAGAGAAAAAAATTATTGATTGGAAGATATGATATTTTAGGTATTTATAAAAGACAATATCATCAATTATAAGTAAACATCTTTTAATTGAAAAAGGCAATCAGCTAATTATCATTAATTATATTATTAATAAAAAAAATGAAGGATAATAGTAGAGGTTTAGATTCGGGTTGATCCAATTGGGTCGCTCCAAATGCTGATTAGAGAAAAAGAAATTATTGATTGGAAGATATGATATTTTAGGTATTTATAAAAGGTAATATCATATTAATTATAAGTAAACATCTTTTAACTGAAAAAGGTAATCGGCTAATTATCATTAATTATATTATTAATAAAAAAATGAAGGATAATAGTAGAGGTTTAGATCCCCTCGTTTCTCCTTTATATAAGTATATAATAGTTCTAATTTTTAACTAAAAATCTAACGGATATTATTCGTTGTATACGAATTTTTATTATATTTTGTTAGTGATATTTAATTTCCACTATTAGTAAAATTTAAAATGCAATTGAGTTGTATATTTAGTTTTCTCGATTAGTAAAAATTTAAAATGCAATTTAGAGAAATTGATTATTTTAATATGTTTTACTTGAAAACAGAAATTGATTAGTTATTAGCAGAAATTTTATTTATAATTAAGTAAGGATAATTAAGTAAAAACAATAGGTACCGACCGACCAACCAACCGACCGGCGCCATATAATTGGAAAAATATAGATTTTAGCTAAAGGAAATAGAAAAGGTAATGTTTTTTTTTAAAGACAATTGATTATTTTAATATGTTTTACTTGAAAAAAAATTGATTAGTTATTGGGAAATTGTTTATTTATAATTAAGTAAGGGCGTCATTTAATTGGAAAAAGAGAGATTTTAGCTAAAGAAAATAGAAAAGGTAACGTATTTTAGAAGGAAATTGATTATTTTAATATGTTTTACTTGAAAACGGAAATTGATTAGTTATTAGGAGAAATTTAATTTATAATTAAGTAAGGTTAATTAAGTAAAAACAATAGGTACCGACCGACCAACCAACCAACCAACCAACCGACCGACCAAACTAAATAAAATTGCTCATAGTTTTTAGAAAATGATAAATTAATGTTGCCTTTGAAATTTCTAGAAAAAAAAAGGAATTTAATTAGAAAAAATATAAAATATGATACGTTTTAGTTGAAAAGGTAATCAGTTAATTATTAGTACTATAATATTATTATTTTATTTTTATTAAATAGAATTGATATAATTGAAAAAGAGATATTTTTGTAAGAGAAAGGAAAAAAGGTAACGTGTTTGAAAAAGGTAACCGTTCATGATACAATTGGAAAAAGAGAGATTTTAGTTAGAGAAAATAGAAAAGGTAACGTTGTATACAAATTTTTATTATCTTTTAATTGAAAAAGGAAATCAGCTAATTATCATTAATTATATTATTAATAAAAAATGAAGAATAATAGTAGAGGTTTAGATTTGGGTTGATCCAATTGGATCGCTCCAAATGCTGATTAGAGAGAAAAAAATTATTAATTGGAAGATATGATATTTTAGGTATTTATAAAAGGTAATATCATATAAATTATAAGTAAACATCTTTTAATTGAAAAAGGCAATCGACTAATTATCATTAACTAGCATAATAACCCGTGCGAGGCACGGGTCATCCTCTAGCAATTACTATAAATTCTGTATAGTTTTACGATTTAAGGGTATTTTTGAATATAATTGCACCTTTTATGTTCATACATATTATAATATCAATATTTTAATTTATGTATTATTTTATTTATTTGTTGATCATATGAGCACTAAAAATAGGATGTTTTGTAGCATATACATATATTATATAGGTTATAACACAATTTCTTTTAGAACAATGATAAAAAGACATATCATCGATGTGAATAATACTCATCATACAATACTTTCTAGATAAAATAAGAACGCTTCTTAATATTTATTTCTTTAAATATCTCATCAAGGTATAAGTCGCATAGAATTATACTCCGAAATTACGAGAGGGTTGATTCCCAACACTAACATAATTTCATATATTGTTTGCATAAATATTAAAAGGATGGTACTTTTGTAATTTTTAAACATAGAGGGATATTATCGTAAGTTCACAACCATTAAAATGACACTTTTTGCACTTGTGTTGTGGTTTAATATATAGTAATAGATAGATAGATTGTGTACCATATTGTGAAACCTAAAATATGACATTTTTAAAATAATACGAGCCACCATTATTTTTACTCAAAAATTAAAGTAATAGTAAAAGTAAGATAATGGAGAGGTCGAGTTTGTTTAAAAGGCTTATTAACTCAAAATAATATAGTCCGTGCAACACAATGGTTAGTAGGATAAATTGTGTAGAGGAGGTTCTTAGTTCGATTCACTATAAGAATAAAATTTACTCTTTTTTCCATTTAAATAAGAGAGTGACATTTCATTTAATTTTATAACTTGTAAGGGTATAACTGTAATATCATAGATGATTTATTGGCTCAACATGCCCTTAAAAATCCCCTTGTTATCTTATTATACATAGAAAGAATGGATGGATGTATACCATATTGTGAAACCCAAAATATAATATTTTTAAAATAATGCGAATCGCCATTATTTTTAATTTCAAAAAAAAAAAGATAATGGAGAGATCGGGTTTGTGTAAAAAGTTTTTTAACTTAAAACAAAAAAGTCAATGTAGCACAGTGGTCAGCAGGATAACTTTTGTAGAGGAGGTTCTAGGTTCGATTCACCAAAACAACTCATTTTTTTCCAATTAAAATAATAGTAAAAATAAGATAATGGAGAGGTCGGGTTTATGTAAAAGGTTTTTTAACTTAAAACAAAAGAGTCAGTGTAGCACAGTGGTTGGTAGGATACCTTTTGTAATAGAGGTTCTAGGTTCGATTCACCTTAACAACTCATTTTTTTTCATTTAAATAAAAGAGTGGCATTTCATGCAATTTTATAATTTGTAAGGGTATAACTGTAATTTCACAGGGGGTTTATTGGCTCAAATTATCTCCATGTTGCTCTATTATATATAGAAAGAGAAGAGATTATATTATTAATAAAAAAAATGAAGGATAATAGTAGAGATTTAGATTTGGGCCAATCCAATTGGGTCGATCCAAATGTTGTGTAATGATAAAAAATAGTATATATTTAGATTTGGGTCGATCCAATCTAAATTGGGTCGCTCCAAATGCTGTGTAATGACAAAAAGGTACATCAAAAAAATAAAGAAGATTAAAAAAAGTAAAGGACAAAAGCAGTAATTTTTCTGTGTAATGACAAAAAAGGACATCAAAGAAATAAAGAAGATTAAAAAAATGAAGGATAAATGCAGTAATTTTCAAAATGCAATACTAGCAGACATTAGGAATATATATTGATATATTGATATTGATATTTAAACCTGTACCCTTCCTAAAACAAAATTTAACATCATTTCATCATTAAAATTTATCAAAATATTTAAACGTGTACCCTTCCTAAAATAAAATTTAACATCATTTCATCATTAAAATTTCATCAATATATAATATATTTATATATTGGATATGCATAATAATGTAGAAAATTCATATCAATAACCATTCCACAAATGTAGGCTTAATTTAAGAGATTTGTATTGATATTGCACGATTAACATTAGTGGCAAAACTTCCTGCGTATTTGCCTCGCACTAAACATACCGAGAGATCGTATATAAATGACCTATAAACCTAGACCTAATTACACACAAACTTCGTTGCTTTACATCATCGTGAGTTACATCGAAAACTTATCAAGTTTTACTCTGTTTTATGTTTTTTTTATTGTAAATCTTAATTTTGCAGTTAAGCATTATGAGCAATGTCAAGTTTGATAGCTTGGATTCACTAAACGACAGTAAGTATGATTGGACAATTAAGGTGAGGGTCATTCGTATGTGGGATAGCTACAGTTCAAAAGGAGATAAAGAGTTCAAAGGTCGTAACATGCTTTTGCTGGATGATAAGGTAATTATACAAAACCTTGAATAATTTGCATTTTTCAAAGAACATGTTGTTATATTCTCTGATATTCCATTCGTTTATCTCTATAATAACAGCATATCAGAATGCATGCTTTTATATGGCCAAGCTATATTGATACCTTTGATAAAACGTTTGAAGAAGACAAGATATATTCTATAAGGAACTTCTCAGTCAAAACCTATCACAAAGAAACTCTTCGATGCACAAGATATGACAAACAAATTTGGCTATCCAATTATACCAAAGTTATGGTATTTCAAGATTCCGAGAGGATGGACAGGTTGATACGTAACATGGAGTTTGATTTCTTTGACATTGGTGATATCCGCGATATGAGCAAGCAATCTGACAATAACTATCTGATTGGTATGGTAGAATAAATATGGTTATAATTTTGTATTCTTCCTGTATCTTTGAAGCATATATCAACTTGGTAATTTTATAATTTTTCGTAGATATCATTGGTGTGCTAAAAGATCAGGATATTCTTAGAAACAGAATATATCAAAAGGAGGCGGACCAGCGTTGCATCAGGTTTACTCTTACTGATGGAAGGTATTATCTATGACACATATTACTGTCTAGCTTTTAATTACAACTGAATTATTATGCGAGTAATTATTTATTTGGTTGCCTTTACATTTTATTCTATAGTGCATCTATCAAAGCATGTTTCTGGGACAACTTGGGAGAATCCTTCTTATCAGAGCTACTAAAAATTACTGATATCCCAATAGTTGTTATTGTGGCTAGCCGCAGAGTTAATGAGTTCAAGGGTATTTCAGTTTACTCTACTTTGTACTATGAAATGATGTTATAATTCTATCTTATTAGCGTCTAATAGTTCTGATAAAGTAGTATGCATTATTATTTGTGATTACAAAAATTAGACTCTAAGTTATTAGTGTTTATAGGAGAGCCATACATGTCCAATGCTGGAGCTACAAGGTTCTTCATAAACTATAATCATCGTAGTGTAACAGAAATGAAAAGAAGGTATATTTATACGATTGTAGACAATGCAACATAGTACATTCAAAATATATCAACTTTTAATCACCAATTCATTCAACGCTTAGGTCCATTCTACCATAATTCAACCTGGATCAACCAAATATTTTCGCAGAACCAGAAAAAGCAAGTATCTTCACCATTGCTGAACTGCGAGCACTTGATGAGTCTTACATTCTGGTATTGTTTGCGATCTCTTATGGCTGATTATGTGTGTCTCTTTTATTTGTCTCTCTATTATGCACTGGCTGAAATTTATTATTTTATAACTGAATGTAGAAATCAGTTATGTGCCACGTACACATTTGTTACTGTTTCACAAATACTCATATATATTTGAAATCCTGATTTGATTTGATGCACCAGGAAGGGAAAGATGCAGAGTTTCCAAGTAGCCTAAAGGTTTTTGTAGGCAATGAATATACGTTAATAATTCGTACGAATGAGGAAAATGTCAAGAAGAATTCTTACACCTACACAATTGTTGGTATCTACAAGGGTTTTGAAATCGTTGAACACAATAAACCAGATGATAGTGATTTCAGTCTTGGTTCTAAGATTTCCCAGGTATATGAAAAACAACCTATACATTCTTATCAGATCATACTTATTTGTCAATGCTGTAAGCATTTCATTTCATTTTTGTACTCACAAACATTTTGAATCACTTTGCACACAGTACTCATCAACATATTCCGTTCAGAATTCTGAAACCAAGACTCCAGATACTGAGAAATCTACATCAAATCGGCTCAAGAGATTGAATGACGAAACTATCATTTCTATAACAAACCTGGATGATGTTGATGACAATGCAGTTGAGAAAGAAAATAAACCAATACCTATTCCACTCAAGCAAATTAAATTGGAAAAGGTAAATCATGTTGTCAAACAGTTTTTTAACGTTCTTAAACATAAACATGTTATACAGATACATGACTTAAATCATACATGTTTAATGTAAATGTACAGGACTGAAAAGGATTGCAGTTTCAAGAGATGACTTCTTTATGCAGCATAATTTTCAATTTCCACTTGCTCAATAAAATTGTTTGTTTCGAACTTTTGTTTATTTTGGGTGATGTGATGCCCTGATTTCATTTTCAGCATGTTTTCAGAATTTTAAACTTTTTGCTTTGGCGAAGTATTTGAATCAATCAATAATAATTGTTAGGTCCGATAAGATTGTAGAAGGGGGGGGTTGAATACAATCTATACCAATTTATCGAAATTTGTCTTTTAAATAAAATTTAGTTTAGACAAATTTGTGCGGAATAAATTGAAACAAATTTTCAAGTTGAATATAACAATATATTAACTTGATGGGTGTTACAATTTCAGTACAGATTAATTATCAAGTTGATAAAAACTAATTAGAAAATTCAACATGAACTTTTCTAATTTAGTTAATAAAAATCAAGATAAGAACTAGGAAACTTAATTCGCTAGTAGTACAAGAATCACAAATAATTAAGTTCTAATTGATACAATATTTGATACAAGAACTTAAGGATTTATGGCAATTTAATTGCTTGGTTTTGCTTCAAAGATGAGAGAGATATGATATTCAAGGCTGCTGTGTCTTTGTTGCTTGTACGTGTTTCTGTGTCTGTTGCCTTCTGTATATATTTAGTCCACTTGCTGAAAATATCTTTTGAATTGATTTAACACTTGTTCAGACTATCTGTAGACTACCAAATGACTTGCAGACTATCCACAGACTATCAGCTCTCTTGTAGACTACCGGTGTGACTATCTGACCTCTTGCAGACTACCAGTGTGACTATCTGGCTTGGCAGACTACCCAACTCTTTCTCCAGACTATCAGAATGACTATCCTGATAGTCTTTAATAAATGATTTTTCTGGCAGACTACCATGCAGACTTTCTGGTAGACTATTTCCTTAGCAGACTATCAACCTGTGCAGACTATGCTTTGCAGACTATCTCACAGACTATCAGAGATAGACTTTTAACAATAAAACCATAGTCTAAAAACATTTCTGATAGTCTTTAGCAATTTATATTAATTCTAAATTAATTAATTCAATAATTAACTTAATAAATAAATTAATTCTTGAAGAATTAATTTATTAATTAATTTAACTAAATACTTTAAATTAATTAAGAAAGAATTAACATAATTCTTTTTCTTGGTCATGCAGACTATCTTGTAGACTATCCAGCAAATAGACTATTAAGAAACCTGGCCATTCTTTTACTAATTCATACGAATTGTTTAACAACAATTCATTTGGTTCAATAACCAAGTAAATGACCTGCTTGACTTGTACATTCATTTACCAAAAACCGGGCCTATTTTGTCCAATTAGGAATGGGCTCCGTAGAAATGCTTTTTAACCCGCACAGCTTATAATCTTTAATTAATAAATAATTATTTTAATCCAGAAATTATAAAAATAAATATCTAATATTATTAGATATTTATAAATATAATTTTCTAAATAAATAAAATATTCATTAATATAAATAAATCCTTAAGCTCTAAGCTGCGGTTACCTGAGCGTCTGGAATCGGACTCCTTTTGCTTAACAAAAAATATATCAATTCCAACCGGAGTTCCAGCTTTAAGAATATATCACTTAGAATTTCTTTGTGATAATTCTTTTTCCTCGTAGCCATTTCACTTGATAATAAAATCCTTGTGGTTAATGAATTTAGCACTTCCGTTGCTTGCACAATGATTTTCTCACATACCAGTCTTGATAGCTTGAACCACTGAAGTTAATGATAAACAACCACTGTTTAATGTTGACACTCGATGTACTGTCTGGTTCATGAGTGACTAACCGCAGTGACTGTTCTTCATATATTGACTTTAAAATCTGATTCCTTTTCTTTTCTTCTCTCTCTCTTTAATCTTCTGTACTGTCTCTATCACCTTGAAATCTCTGTCACTTTAAACGAATCCACTTCTTAACAAATACTCCACTGAGGCTTGATCAGATGACTGAGCTTCTTTCAATGTAGTAATATCTCAAGTCTGTAGATTGACCTTGATCTTTTTCTTCTGGCAGATAATACAATCTGAGATTCCTTGTGACAGTCTATATACTATTTACTATTACAATCTTGTTTAAGTTGAGTTGTATCCTCGGAATACAAATAGGCTACATCATATGCCTTTCAATCTCCCCCTATTTGTTTGTTAGACAATAACAAGCAAATACCTAGAGGATAACTCAACTAACTCACTTAAACAAGAAAAAGATTAAGCATTTAGGAGCTTAGCAAATAATACATTAAAAAAAAAATTCTCTGGTTTAGATTTAACAATTCCAGAATCCTCAGTTGATGAAATGATAGATGATTGTTCCTCTAGCACTGAACTGATCTTCAATAGATAACTCATCTTCATTTCTGATTCTTCATATCTCTGCCTGATAATCCTTTACATCTTACATTGGTGATTATCAGCAGTTTTTGATTTACAATCACTTCCCTTTTCTGACACAACTTTTCTCACTAAATAAAAACAACTGTTCCTACTATGTAGACAATGGTGAATCAATACCATTTCTATAACTTCTAGGAAATCTACTACTCCTCCAGTTAGCCTTTATACATAGTACATTGAAAGACTAATAGAATAGTATTGTGATGTAATCTTCTCCTTATATCTCCCCTTTCTTCTCAACTGAATCTCCCCTTACTTTTCCGTCTAAGGCTCCCCCTTAGTAACTTGACTTGCTTCTCTTCCTAAGCACAGTCTGTAAATGCTCCCCCTTCTGTAAATGCTCCCCCTTTCTAACCTACTCTCCTTTTTCTTGTACCCCTTTACTTCTCCCCCTTAGTTGAGGAATCCTCCAATCAACTAGTTGACAAAGTAGTTGTACCAATTATTTGAGCTTTGTTAGAAAGGAAGTTTCATTTTCTTCCTCATTGTGAGTGTGTGATAGTGTTTAGTGTACCTCACAAGTGTTTCACTCTTCTCTCCACTCATTTGTGTTGAGTGTCTCACTTCTCTCTGTGTTTACACTCTTGCTCACTGGTGTATCACTCATATCACTCATAGCTCCAACATCCTTTAGTGTACCTACATGGAAAAATCACCCTAGCCCCTTCAAGAGAGGTCAGTGGTGGTGCAATGGGAGTTCGCAAATCCCAAATCCTCATTGGACTCGTCAGACGAATCTGAGTCATAATCTACAAGTTGCTAGTTTTCCCTTTTTAGGGTTTTCAGATTTGAATTCTGAGAAGGTAAACAATGATCTATAAATTTAGCATTGAGATCAAGGTTCCCTTCTAATGTCTGTGAAGACTTCACCTTGTTAAACTCATCAGGTAAAATCTGAATCATAGTTTACAAGTTGCCGATCCGCACCTATGTCGGATCCGTTACCCGTAGGATCCAGAGATGTTCCCTCTGGGGAGTTAGATAATGATCTTGTTGAACTTTGCATTGAGATCAATACCTTCTCTCGAGGTCTGTGAAGACTCTTGGTTCATTAAAGAACCTTTAACTTATAATTCTAATCGTAAAATGGTTGGATTACAGGTTTCCGTTAATTCATCCTTAAGTGTGTGCAATCTCACTTTGTGCATATGAAATATTTTGGTTAGTGTATAAGGTAGTGACTCTCCAACTGAATATCCCACACATCCTTATTTGCTGCATCAAGTGCAGTTACTCCCTGGTGACCTCTAGTCTGATAGGTTACTTCCATTTAGGGGGTAAGATAGAATGTGTTTGAGTTTGACTGTAGTCTGGGATAAAAGTTGTTGGGTTTACAACCTCATGACTAAAAAAGTGAGAATACAAAACTCCAAATAGATGAACCTGCATCACAGAATATAAGCAACAGAGATAGAATGCATTTTTATCGGTGAACATTTTTCTAAGAAAATATTGCCTTTTATCTTAAGAGAAATGATATACAGTTGTGATTTCAAAAGATTTACAATGTAAGCAATCACAGCTGTAGAAAGAAATTTTGAGTTATGGGAAAGATATAGATCTTGAGCCGGTTTTACTAAACAAAAATCCAATTAACAATAAATATTAATCAAATTAATGAATGTTAATGTTTAAACCAATACAAACAAAACTATTTTATCATGTTTTACGTCCTGTAATATAGATACCAACTATTAGAAATTGTTAGCAATTGATAGGTATTGTCTTCCAATTGTTAGATCCTGAAAATCAAACATTAGTCCCTAAACACTTGAATTGACATATACCAATTTTTTAAGAACCCAGATTTTTGGTAGAATTAAAAACTTTTTATTATGTAATAATGTGGGAATGAATAGTGGTTATGACTGCGATGTAACGAAGATCTATTAAATGAATGGAATGGATTTGAATTCAATTATTTATATGTCATGCAGAGTACTTTTGGTTGACGGCATAGATAAGAATGATCTATCTCCTAAGGATATAAGTATATTACTTCAAGTAAGATTATTCTTGTGTCATCCAAATCAATATCTATTATAAGTCCAGCGGTTCCGTAAAAAGGATAAGAAGCACTCGAGGGTGAACCAGGTTCATTTTCCTAATTATAGGAATTAAATAAAAATAAGTGATGAATAGTGATTTTGGTGGAATTTGGAATATTATTATAATAATGTTATACCCGGTATTCGGAACGGATTTCTGAGTTCGTATTAGTGATCCAGGAAGAAAATAAGTGTATGTAAAAGCTGTCGGATTCAGAAAAAGAGCACTTTTATTTTCTCCGAGATTTCCCTGGACACTGCAATACTTAAGGAATTATAAAGGGGAATTAAAGAATTTAAATTCGAGAAGTATTAAGAAAGGTGAGGAATAGTATTATAAATATTAAGAAGGTTTTCGGTAAAACCCTAACTAGGAATCCGTGAGATATTCCTATAAACGATCAATCGAATCGAGCAATAACCGGACAAAGGAGCAAGCAGAGACTAAGATGCATGCATGTGCTAAGTATAAAATATCTAGTAACCAAACTAGAATCAAGGAACTAGAACCTTAGAGCATGCAACCAAGCACTTAGCAAGTAACTAACTAGTAAGCTCTAAACCACCATAAACTCAACACTTGGCATGGTGTTTCCTCATCCAACACTTCACAACTTTAATAAAGTAGCCTTAAGATGAGATATTATCATAAACACATCACTTTATGTATTATTGAAAGAAAAATCAAGCAAGCAAAACACTCTCCCCCTCCAAGAACACCATTCGGCCTTTTGGCTAATTCAAAAACCAAAATCCAACTTCCAACCATTGATTGATCTTGTAATTTTTATGGTGAGTTCCATAATTCATAAAAGTGATCTCCTAAAAATTTCAAAGCCAAACACCTTTGTTTCCATTTTCAAAGAATTCATCCAAGAGGAGGGTGAATAGTGATTCTATGAACTAATCTTGTTTTTTCTTGTTTTTCATGGTTGATTTAGCAAGCTTAAACACTTCTAAGGACCATACCAAGCATAGTGAGGCTAGATCATACTCCAAGGAAGGTATAACAACTTGAAACCCTAGGCTTTACTTTGAGATTTTGCATGTTCTTGATGGATCTAGCTTAGTTAGTATTATGTTCATGTTATAAGCATGATTATAAGCATGATTGTGATTTAGATTTGATAAATGTTAAAAATAGTTTAGATGAACGGAAAGGCATTGCTTGGCCTCAGTTCATGGTGATATATCATGTATATGTTGTTTGGGATGGATACCTTGATTATTGGAAGGTTTGGAATTTAGAAATATTCGATTTATAGCCGTCGTAATGCCGAAATTTCGTTAACATTAAGAACACGAATTTGACAGAAGGTATAACTCACTGTTTAGCTTCGACTATTGCCATGATTAGCTAGATTATGTTATGAGCTTCGTTTTGATATAAAGATCGCATGAAACAGACTTACGGTTTAGGAGTTATGATTAAATTCGTAAAAGTGGTTCGGAACCGTAATCAAAAGTTCGTAACCGAAATTGGATCCCTTGAATATTGCGAAATCAGTGGCGAATCATGATAATTAAATAATAGAGATAAAAAGGAAGGTGTGGGAGAAGACCGCATGTCAAATGGATCGTTTTCCGATTTTATAAAAATGTTCGAATCATGGTTAAGTACGAAAGTACCCCTAAGAGGTATACTTGGTTATAACTTCGGTAAACCACTTAGAAAACGATCGATAAATATCGAGGTCTAATCTTTCGACTTTAAAACTTATGCGATTTAAATACTTACCATATGTAAGTGTAATGTCATGCTTTAGTACCAAACAAGTATCGGGTAATAAAAGCAATAGTAAGAGTGAATTAGAGGGGTATAACGAAACGACTTGAAAACGTGTTTCGATTTAAGTTAAGTTTATACGTAACCTTTTGAAAGGTGTTAAGTGATTAATCCCGAATGCCTTCGCTAATTATAGATCATCAGGCTGACCCGAGACACGCTACTACTACCCCTACTCGTACTCGATTTCCAGGCAAGTTTTCGAACCTTTCTTTTTAAGGCTGTTGTTGTGAATATATATATATGTTTCTGTTACAGTACATATGCCATAGCATGCATGCCTACTTTTAAAGTCATATTGTGATACTTGTTCCCTGATTTATTGTTGGCTTATAAGCTAGATTGATATATATCAGTTATAAGCCGGAAATTATTTAGACCCTTAATCGAAGGGCAGTGAATCTCATTCTTTGATTATAGACTGGGAGTCGATATTCCTTGATATATTGATTTTATTTTTAGAGGAAAATATTTAAGTAAATATTTTCCATTTGTTATCTGGCGAATATTGTTGGGATATTCCTAGAGATTATTTGATAAATATTATTCGGATTATTCATCAGATGTTTATTTATTCGAGGAATATTATATGTTTAATATTCATCTATAGTCGATTAAATATTCGAATATTATTTCGAACTCTCAGTTAAGTTATTTAATTAGAGAATATTCATTCTTATTTACTCGATAAATATTATTTTGAATATTCATTCGAGTTTATTTATTTAATGAATATTATTTTAATATTCATTCGAGTCTTATTTATTTAAATGAATATTATTTCGAATATTCATTCGATCTCTATTTATTTTATAAATATTAGTTGAGCATTGATTCGAACTTCAGTTATTCGATAAATATTATCTTCGACATTCAGTAAAAGTCAATTCTATTATTGAACATGATTTTAAATATTCATTCGATATTCATTTCTTCGATAATTATTATTAAGTCGAATATTCATTATTTATTCAATGAATATGGTCTCAAATATTCAATCGATAATTACTTCATCAATAAGTATCATTCTTAAGTTGAATATTCATTGCTTATTCAATGAATATTATTTCAAATATCCATTTGACGATTATTTCATCAATAAAATACTATTATTATTAATGGGAATATTCATTATTCGTCCAATGAATATTATTCTGAACAGTTATTCAAAGATTATTCCGAGCAACACCTTTCCAATACCCGTGACTCAAGAAATATTCTTGGAATATTTATTTAATTCTTCTAACTCGTTTCTAAGATACTTGGTTTCATTCACATAGTATCATCAACCCTCGAATTTTATATATAAATTATTTTAGAGTCCTATTATTATTATATTATCAAGGAAGGTTCTCAGTAATTCCATTCTTCCTTCGATTCGAATATAAAGGAACCTGACTTGAAGAATGTTATTTATCTTGTGACTGCCCGGTCATAAATTATTCGTTCACTCGCAACTTGGTTGCTATTATTCATGATATTACGTGTACCCACTCATTATTCGAGGGGTAAGAATGTTGGAACAAGTCATTATCCATTAACAAGCAGCAGCTTGGGAAATATTGGTAAATTTTCCTTTCCATTTAGATATGACTACCTGGTGGAGCCTTATCAACAAGTATTATACTTGGGGAAAGGGGGACAAACTTTACATTTCAAAGTTATGGATATGGAATGAACTAGGAGACGCGTAAGTGGCCGAGTGGCGCCGGTCCAGCAATAGCCCAACCGTTGGCTTAGGAGTTCCAGAGGGCGGTAAACAAGTAAATCCGTCGGAGCTACCTTCTACATGTAGAGAACGACTGATGAGATGCATGACATACGACTGATCCCCGTAAACGTCAGGGCATCTGGCGCGGCAATGCTCCCGTATTAGTTCATCACTCAATGCTGGAATTTTTCTGCAACACCATCATAGTTGACAGAGTTGAAAAGTATTTCAAACTGGAATTGCAATATCATTCTGCAAGTTCCTATTTTTATGAAAATGATGCTATCTTGCTTATTTTGGCATAGCATATGCTTCCACAAAATATACATCTGTTGAGTTACCTTGTAACTTCATCCTTTATATTAAACTGGCAATATTTTCTCTAATGCATGACATATGATTTCAAAACATATCTTTGAACTGTATTATATATTACTGCAGTTATATATTGTTGGTGGGCTGTTGCTCACCCTTGCTTATTTATTATGTCACAACAACAGCTAGGTCACATGGCCCGCGTCAGGCGCACTCGGCGCAAGCAGGTTACCCGCCCCACAGGGCTACCCGTTGATATCATCGCTGCCATTGCTGAGGTAGCATAGATCAGCAGCCTTTGATTACCAGTTTAATTATATGTATCAATAATGATTAATCAACGGCAAAACTTTTAAACTTATGATGTTATCCTTTCGGCTTGTAATAACTTTTATTCGTAAACCAGTAATGCAAGACTTATTTCAATTTCATCTCTGGGACTATAACTGTGTGTGTGTGAGTGGTTATTATTGTGGGGTCACAGCAGGTGATTTATTTATTGTGGACTCAAGTAAAGTATTAATCATGGAAAATAAGACCGTAACGACCCGATCCCGGACCCCGGATCTGGGGATGTTACAAATTTAAAACCAACAATGGTCTTATATAAGAAATTCTGTTAACAACAACAACACAACAAATAATTAGAATTAAAACTGCAGGTTATGTGTGTGTTAATCAGAAGAACGGTAAAAGACCAAGTACAGGAACCTGTTTGTAAGTTTTGAAAGTATAGTGACAAAACTTTAAAAATTAAAAATTGTGTACCTAAACTGTACAAAACTGAAACTTAGGTGTCAAATCTGCAAAATTCGAAAGTTCAGTGCAAAATCTGCAAATTCGAAAGTTCAGTGCAAAATCTGCAAAAATCGAAAGTTCAGTGCAAAATCTGCAAAATTCGAAGGTTCATTGCAAAATCTGCAAAATTCGAAACTTAAGTGATAAAAATAAAAAACAGAAAACAAGTGACTAATCTAAAAATATACTACATATATTTACAGAAAAAAAATGGAAAAAGACTATACAAAAATAAGAAATAATATAAATAAATAATTATATTAAATAAAAACTAAAAACAAAACATTTTTTTAATCAATCAAAATTAACTAGGTAAATAATATATAAATACCTCGATATTACACTTTGTAAGAAGTGTCATACCGAGTGTCATAATAATACAAATCTATCATATTAACCAAAAACAACTCCTATTACACTGCATATTTACAGTACATGTTTTATATACAGAACATCAAACATGAATTAAAACATAAGTTACAATAAATCATATAAAAATATATAAAAATAAAAATAAACATAGGTTATACTTTTTACAGAATTAAAACAATAATAACAGGACAAACATTACAAAACATTAAATAAAATATAACTATTTACATAAGTAGGCTTATAAACAGACACAAGACTAAAATAAAAAAACAAACACTACAAAACATGTTAAATAAGATTAATATTCAAAAATTACAATACCTTTACAAACACATTAAAGTATATACAAGAATATTTATAATAGGTTAGCAAATCCATATATTTTCTAACAAAATAACTTTCTACTAGAAAATTATTTAGAGTAAAAATATGATTTAATAAACTATCATAAACATTGCAGTTACTTTAAAATAATGAAATTTTAAACAAAAATAGTTTCCTCAAAAATTCTAACTTGAGAATTAGAGAAAAATATTTTTAGAAAAAAAAATTTATCATTCTAAAATACAGAAACATGGAGTATAACAAGAGAATGACTATGACAGTCCTTTTTAGAAAGATAACAAGTAAGGATTTGGAAAGAATGTCATACCATTTACTTGGTGCTTAGACCTAGGCACCAGCTTCCATGCTTTTTGTTGATCAGGATCAACAATTGCTTTCTCAGATTCCTTAGATTTTATACCTTGATTCTGAGAAGCCCTTCTAGTTCTTACTCCAACATCTGGATCATCAATGATTAGTTCTATTCCAAACAGACTGTGCGAGAAGGTTAGATCTTGATGAATCGCCTTGTTCTTCATTGTGATGTTGTGTTTGACTAGTTGATCCTTTGTTTACTTACCCCGAGTAATTGCCAGCTTGACTTGATGATTCTTCTCCAGTGACATGGGTATCTCCAATATTAAAATTGTTTCCACCACTATCACTTGGATAATTATCATCATTAACATTTTACATTTATGATTTCAAGGCAACTCCTCGATAACAACAATTGTTAACTCCTAACAACTGTTTGTAGGTAGACAACCTTGGTTTTATAGATAATATTTAATTACCAAAGTTGTCTTGTCTGCAATCTTAGAAATGATATTCTAAGTCCAACACACCTTGATCCATTGTATACAACATTCATTATCAAAGTGATTAGAATCTTGCAAATAAGCATAAAAATTATTCGAAGTAACTGAACTATGGTAACTTTAGATATTACAATATCCATAGTTCTACTTAGATAATTTTCACACCTTGTATAGTAGAATGAGTGAATTTCAAAAGATAAGACAATGATTACTTAGAGTTCTAAGTAATTTCACTTAAATCAATACATCTCACAATTAGTTTGTAAATAGAATTCTAACTAAATATCATTAACTGATATAAGTCAAAACTTCAATGCAACCAATTGTTATAATCATGATATTAATCATAGTGAATTTCTGAAAATGATGCATTAATAAGTTCACTAGAATTAACATCTCACAACTAATTGAAGACCACTAAAGATAGGTCCAAATTAGTTATGATTCAAATTTATTTTGATAAATGAGGTATAGAGCAAATACTAACTTGAATTGCTTTAGGTTCTATAACTCATATTAATCAAAATAAATAATTAAATAATTAAATACTAAATCTCTATGAGTTAGATTTTAGCATTTAAATATTTAAATTATCCTTAAATAATCACCACTCAAATATATTACAATTATACACATGGCAATCATTCAACATATAATTTTCAGCTTGAGGTCTGGATGTAAATAAGTTCACAAGTCCTTTCAATATTGACAATTGAATACTTGTAAAATCATTTAAGAATTACTTAACAGATGGGATTTACAAATCATATAGCATTAATAAAATCCCAAATTTACAAACCAATCTTGAAAAATTAATTTCATCAAGTGATTTAGCAAACATATCTGCAAGTTATTCTTTACTAAAGATATGCTCTCTCAAAAGAATTGATACCTTATGCAAGATGCTTAGCCTTGAGTGTTCCACAGAGTTGTTGAAGATGAAATTGTTTCCTTGTGTTTTCCTACTTCCGTACAACTCATTGATCTGTCTCTATGCAGCAAAACATGTCAGAACTGATGTCTCTAGGTACCATCTCCGAAGATTTGGGTCCAACTGAAGACATCTGAAAATCAATTGTAATAACTACAAGAATAGATTCTCTAGGTTCCACTTGGGACCTTGCACAATTGCATATTGAGAATATAATATGTGTGTAAGTGATCTATTAGCAATTGAATAAGATAATGAGCCGATGATTCCTCTATAGCCTGATTAGGTCCTAATTAGTAGATCTTGAACTTGTTGGATCAAATATCTTTAGGGTACCATTTCCTCAGATTTGGGTCAGCTTAAGATTTTTGACTACCAACTTGTTAGGTCCAAACTAATAGGTCAAAAGCCAGCTATAGTGGTGTATTGGCAGAGAGTCTTGACAGGTCTAGAATCTTTTGAACAGAAACAAAAGATCCTTGACTTACTTTTATTGTCATCATTCTTTTGGCTTACTAAAGCAAATCAAAAGAATTGCAACTTTACCAACATCAAAACAACAAATATCTTGATATCAATTTATAGTTAGTAGACCAACATATAATATAATTAGGATATCATTGCACGTACATATTATTTATGTTTGTGCCTAAAGATGTAGAGAGTTCTATAAATATGACACCAATTGTTAAAAGATACCAACTGTTAAAAATTGATACCAGATGTTAAATTATAGTTAGAGTGTCATACCATGTCTTCCATGCTTGCTTGAGTGATTATACCAGTTCATACTAACCTGTAGAGATCTTCAATTATCTCAATAACCAGGATTGCACTTGTTCACATTCCTCTAGCATCCAGATTCTGTAGGTCCAGATGTCCATTATGATCATGAATGTACAACAGGTGCCTGATATCCTCAAGTCTTGTCACTGGTGCTTCTTGTTAGATATACTATCTTATCAGCTTGTAACCTTGCATCCAGTTTGGCTTTGTCCCTCATAACAATGCCTTGACATCCAGTTAGACTTTTGGTTATCATTGTACCAAATACAACCTTGTTGTTTAGTCTGGATACCAGCTTCTCTTCAATCTGCCTTTTGTACTGATTAAGATCAACTTGCATTGCAATCACTCAATCTGGATCATTCAGGGCCTTTGTAGCTTAATTAGTTTCTTCTAAAAGAAAACCAACGAAATAATCATTGGTACTTGAAGCTCTGCTAGTCTTTTACTTCCACCATTATGAACACTAAGAATTAGGACAAGAATTAATTAAGTCAACATTCTTTGTCTTGGCAGACATGTTCTCATAGTGTCCTTTGATTTTCAATGTGGTGTTGAGTTGACTTGTTGATCATTCAGTTGCTCCCCCTAAGCTGTTGCTGGGTATTCATGAAGATTCTCCATGCTTCACATTGGTTGGATCTGAATAATCATCACCATTGACAGCTGGGAGCTAGAAGTTGTTGAACATCACTAAGACTTTTAATCACCTTCTGTTGATTAATAACAATCACCCTGTAGGTTGTAGACTCCATTGAGTAACCAAGGAAATTATCCTCTTGAGCATTAGCTGATTGCCAGGATGCTCACTTTCATTTATCATTGAAAAACAATTTCCTTCATAACTTGTGAGGTCTTCCTGTATTTCTCACTGATCAGGGTTCAATCATGTTAGTAGCAAACTATTGACTGCCTTAACATTAATACTCTTAAAGGTGCAGAAATCATCCAGAACACTAATAGATATGTCCTGTAATCTGATCTCCAAGTTGTCATAGTCAGTTTGCTTCCTGCAAATCTTCTAGATGTGATCAATCACCATCAGTGGTGTCTTGTCTTCAGATTGTCTGAACAACAACTTGTTTGTTGAGAGAAGCCATCAGTCATCACCACTAAAGTATATTTTTCTTTGATGTAGAACTTCTGTGTGATGCTTCTTTGACTTTCCTTTATGACATGTCTCATAATT
The DNA here is from genome assembly GCA_037693485.1 of Kitagawia praeruptora. Classification (NCBI taxonomy): domain Eukaryota; kingdom Viridiplantae; phylum Streptophyta; class Magnoliopsida; order Apiales; family Apiaceae; genus Kitagawia; species Kitagawia praeruptora. The sequence goes on from CM075350.1 coordinate 126,693,448, forward strand.
TCATTTTTCTTTAATTCCAGATGAGGTAGTCTCCTTTACTGATTCGATTTTCGGGAAAGAATCTCTTGATTTGACATTCAGGCAAAAGAGCTTCATTTGTCATAGTTGCACTCTTGTCTGATGAATCTTTAGATTAGACATATTGACTTCACCTTAGACTGAGATTCCATGTCAAATATTGATAAGTTCTCTTTCCTTAATCCTCGAACAATAGGCTCTTCATCTTGTAAAAGATGCTTTATTACTGACAACATTCCTAGCTATTGAATAGCCATGACCCTTGGTCATACCCTTGCTGTTATCTCCAAGGGATACCACTTGGCCAAATTCCTTCACCACTCTTGACAGCAGGGCTCTATCCTCGGTCATATGCCTTGAACATCCACTGTCCAGAATCCACATAACACGATCTACCTGTTACACACCCTGCAATGCCAAAACGGTTAAACTTTCTTCGGGACCCAAGCTTGGTTGGGTCCAGAGTACTTGAAAAATTGGCCTTTGTCAGGCAAAACCACATTCTTGACCTTGACACCAATTTCATCATTAAACAATAGACATTTAACCCTATAAACAGATTTGACAATCTTTTGTTTTATCTTGGGTATCCATGTCTCTTTAGCAGCAATAGCATTCTTTTCAATGACTGGACATTTGACCTTGTAAACAGCCTTAATAAAACTTTGTTTAGGCTTTGGTACAAATGTCTCTCTCCTAACATGAGGAGGACTAGCAGTCTTTGATCTAACATTGTTGTTCCTGTTCATATGTTGTCGAGGAGTAGTCTTATCATCACATGCATGATTACCATTAAAGTAAGCAGACATGACATTAAAAGCACAAGACATACAATTGACAGCACCACATGCTTTATAAGAAGAATCAATAATAGGCATGGTATGCATGTTAGACATGTTATTGTCCTTTTTCAACTTGTTATCACCTAACCCAATTTTAGACGAACTGGTTGACTCAACAAACTTAACTGGTTTCGTAGAAACAACCTTATTAGATTTAACATTTTTGGTTGTAGGTGCCTTAACAGATTTTTCATTAAGTTGGACACTTCCACTAGCAATGTCCTCAATACGCATCTCCTCTTGAATAACGAGAGAAGTCAAATCTAGAGGCTCTGCAATAGACTTCTTAAAGAGTGGATCTTCAACATCCTTAAGCACATGTGGTATTCCCCTTTCTTTAGCACTAACAGGATTAGGGGAGTTTATGCCCAACATTCCAATAGCCTCGTTGTAGCCAAACCCTATTCCTACGGTTCGGTCTACAGCTTGTTTATTGAAAACTCTTTAGAAGTTTTAACAGAATTAAAGCAAGCAGATAATTTGACATCCTGTTCCTTTATCTTAGTTTCAAGTTCAGCAATTTTAGCAACTTGTTTTAACATGTATTCTGATATCGACTTTTCCCTGTAGTTAAGTCGAGCTATTTCTTTTATTTGCTGATCTTGATTATCATGCACTTTTTTTAGTTCTAACACTTCATTTTCAAGATTAGTGTTTAACAGATTTATTCTAGCATTTTCAGTTTGTGCATTACCCAAGGAATTACGTAAACTACGAATAAGTTCAGCATCAGTGAGTATTACCGGAGTTCTGTAATAGTCGGATGTCTCAGCATTTGCCACAAGCGCAAAATCCTCAACCACCTCTTCATCACTGTCTGAATCATCCCAGCTCCTTTCCCGAGCTACATAGGCATTGTCTGCCTTCTTTTTTTCAGATGCATACTCTCTCCTTGCATCTTGTTGAGGTTGTTGACACTCAGTTGCAAAGTGTCCCTATTCATTACATTTGAAGCATCTGATATTGCTTCTGTCTACCATCCCAGTCTCGTAGCCACCCCTTGTGCTACTTGAGGAATAACCTCCTTGCTGGAATCTATTCCCTGTAGACCTGAGTCTGAAATTGGGATTTCTTCTAAATCTGATATGACTAAACTGCCTTACAACCAGTGTCATGGACTCATCCTCCAACTGCTCCAGCTCCTCTAATGAATAAAATTCTCCACAACCCTGACTTGCAGCTGTCTTCCCATATTCTGCTACAATCACCTCCTTTTCAGAGCTGTAAGGTTGAACAACCTTAGCTTCCATTTTCACCGAGGCTTCACCAACCAAAGCAGTAGAAGTGTCATCTACCCTTTCCTCATTTATTGTCAAAATAGTATCCCAGATATGCTTTGCATCTTTACAATTAACAACATGATTGTGCATGATTAAATCTAGGGATTCCATCAAAATCAGCTGTAGATTCATATCCAGGGCAGCTTCCTCCTTTTCAGCAGGGGTATAATTATTAGGGTTCTTTGGATACGTCCTTTCAGCAAATTCAACAACTCCATCCACAATTACTTCCTCTTCTGTAACCATATGAATTATTGGCCTGGTTTTCAATATTCCTAAATATTTAGGATTGGCCACTTGAAGAAAAAGGGTCATTTTCTTTTTCCACAGTTCATAATTTTCCTTGTCAAATATGGGTATCTTAATAGAACCAACTTTTGAAGACATGATGAATTTTTAAGATTGTAGAGGGGGGGGGGTTGAATACAATCTATACCAATTTATCGAAATTTGTCTTTTAAATAAAATTTAGTTTAGACAAATTTGTGCGGAATAAATTGAAACAAATTTTCAAGTTGAATATAACAATATATTAACTTGATGGGTGTTACAATTTCAGTACAGATTAATTATCAAGTTGATAAAAACTAATTAGAAAATTCAACATGAACTTTTCTAATTTAGTTAATAAAAATCAAGATAAGAACTAGGAAACTTAATTCGCTAGTAGTACAAGAATCACAAATAATTAAGTTCTAATGGATACAATATTTGATACAAGAACTTAAGGATTTATGGCAATTTAATTGCTTGGTTTTGCTTCAAAGATGAGAGAGATATGATATTCAAGGCTGCTGTGTCTTTGTTGCTTGTACGTGTTTCTGTGTCTGTTGCCTTCTGTATATATTTAGTCCACTTGCTGAAAATATCTTTTGAATTGATTTAACACTTGTTCAGACTATCTGTAGACTACCAAATGACTTGCAGACTATCCACAGACTATCAGCTCTCTTGTAGAGTGACTATCTGACCTCTTGCAGACTACCAGTGTGACTATCTGGCTTGGCAGACTACCCAACTCTTTCTCCAGACTATCAGAATGACTATCCTGATAGTCTTTAATAAATGATTTTTCTGGCAGACTACCATGCAGACTTTCTGGTAGACTATTTCCTTAGCAGACTATCAACCTGTGCAGACTATGCTTTGCAGACTATCTCACAGACTATCAGAGATAGACTTTTAACAATAAAACCATAGTCTAAAAACATTTCTGATAGTCTTTAGCAATTTATATTAATTCTAAATTAATTAATTCAATAATTAACTTAATAAATAAATTAATTCTTGAAGAATTAATTTATTAATTAATTTAACTAAATACTTTAAATTAATTAAGAAAGAATTAACATAATTCTTTTTCTTGGTCATGCAGACTATCTTGTAGACTATCCAGCAAATAGACTATTAAGAAACCTGGCCATTCTTTTACTAATTCATACGAATTGTTTAACAACAATTCATTTGGTTCAATAACCAAGTAAATGACCTGCTTGACTTGTACATTCATTTACCAAAAACCGGGCCTATTTTGTCCAATTAGGAATGGGCTCCGTAGAAATGCTTTTTAACCCGCACAGCTTATAATCTTTAATTAATAAATAATTATTTTAATCCAGAAATTATAAAAATAAATATCTAATATTATTAGATATTTATAAATATAATTTTCTAAATAAATAAAATATTCATTAATATAAATAAATCCTTAAGCTCTAAGCTGCGGTTACCTGAGCGTCTGGAACCGGACTCCTTTTGCTTAACAAAAAATATATCAATTCCAACCGGAGTTCCAGCTTTAAGAATATATCACTTAGAATTTCTTTGTGATAATTCTTTTTCCTCGTAGCCATTTCACTTGATAATAAAATCCTTGTGGTTAATGAATTTAGCACTTCCGTTGCTTGCACAATGATTTTCTCACATACCAGTCTTGATAGCTTGAACCACTGAAGTTAATGATAAACAACCACTGTTTAATGTTGACACTCGATGTACTGTCTGGTTCATGAGTGACTAACCGCAGTGACTGTTCTTCATATATTGACTTTAAAATCTGATTCCTTTTCTTTTCTTCTCTCTCTCTTTAATCTTCTGTACTGTCTCTGTCACCTTGAAATCTCTGTCACTTTAAACGAATCCACTTCTTAACAAATACTCCACTGAGGCTTGATCAGATGACTGAGCTTCTTTCAATGTAGTAATATCTCAAGTCTGTAGATTGACCTTGATCTTTTTCTTCTGGCAGATAATACAATCTGAGATTCCTTGTGACAGTCTATATACTATTTACTATTACAATCTTGTTTAAGTTGAGTTGTATCCTCGAAATACAAATAGGCTACATCATATGCCTTTCAATAATGTTCTTGCTTTAGACATGATCATTATTAGTGTTGCAAATCATTATTAAATTAATTATGTTTTACAGTAATACATGTGTTCAGTATGGAGAGTATCTCATATCTTGCAACTGAAGATTTACGTTTTATAAATGTAATATTTTGTATCATAGAATAATTTATGAGGCAATATGTCTGCTTATGTACTTTTTAAACCACATTTACGTTTATGTAATATAACATGGTCATGTTTACATTCATTGTTCCATCTGAATACACATTCAATCATGATTACAAAATAGATATTTTGTAATGAGATAGGAGGACAATGTTGGTTAATTTGTTGTCCGTCGTTTATGAATTGAGGTATGTTTTGGATTTTTAAACAAATTTTCCTTTAATTTTAATAATACCTGTTTTCGACCTGATTCATATGCTTTGTTAATTACAAATAAAATATTTATATTATTCTATCTTTAAAGTTTTATTACAAACCAGATGAATCGACGCCCGCTCGCAGAGCGCGGGCAAAAAAGACTAGTTTCATCATTAAAATTTATCAAAATATTTAAAGAGAAAAAGGAATATAGATTAATTTTATATAATTATGTCACATTAAATGACTTTCTAAACTTGTGTTATATTATAACACACGTAATTAGTGTATCGTTAGTTATCCTTTATTATAATACATGAGTCTACCGCACCATGTAGTTAACCAATCAAAAACGAGGAATTATTTTAGGACCAATCAGATTCCATTCCATTCTTAAATTTTAGACCAATCATATCATATTAAAAGTTTTCCTTATTTATCTTTCTATACCCACTTTACTAACTGTAGTTAGTTAACAAAAAAAAATTATTTTCTCATATATTATATGTTATATATACTTTTAATCAAAAAATATTCGATAACAAATTTCTCATATAATTTATTTTCACTTTTATTAAATAACAACTATATATTTATGAAATTACGCTAATTATGGTAATAACTCAAATAGGCTCTCAAATAGTATTAGACATTATTTTGTGTATAAATTATCAATCCAAAAATAAAATTCATTACAAAGTCAAAAAAAATATTTTTAGTGAATATTTCATTGCAAATTGCTCAACTTACCGCAAAAATTCTAATAAATCACAATTTTTTTATATTTCATAGCAAATTGGTCAACTCAGCGCAAAAATTCTAATAAATCACTATTTTTTTTATAGATAATTAATTTATCAACAAAAGGGCATATGTCATCTACACAAATAATCATTCAAATTTTCTTCTAATCACTATTTTTTATAGGTAAATAATTTATCAATAAAATGTCATACATCTACAAAAATAATCAAAATTGGACAAACACGTATTAAAATAGACCATATCAAGGTAACAAGGTTTCCTTAATCCGATTTACAATCGTTGATCAGATCTTAAATTGTGGTACATCACTCGCTTATATCACTGAAATATATAGTCTTTCTAGTGAAATAATCCAACAATTTATTCTAATCGTGAGGGAAATACATATGTGATTTGTGAGAACGTATTCGAATAATTGACCATAACTGCGATTCTATACTATCCAAATCAATGAACCAATATAACAAAATTTTGTAGATCTAAGATCCTGGATGCCAAGATAAAGAAACCTACTCTCAAAAGAGAAAGAACAAAATCCAATATATGGATAGACAAAATCCACTAACGGGATACTAAACTCTCAATAAAGAGATATATTTATTGAAAAACAAAATAAAATCAAGGAAAAGAAACGGGAGTTATCATTCACAAGGAAAAAGTGCAAATTCCAATATATCAGTAGATAAAACCCACCAATGTGGTACTAAACTCTTAATAAAGAGAGATATTTATTAAAAAGCAAAGCAAAATTAAGGAAAACAATAAAAATGGGCTTATAATCAAAATTGGACAAACACGTATTAAAATAGACCATATCAAGGTAACAAGATTTCCTTAATCCGATCTATAATAGTTGATCAGATCTTAAATTGTGGTACATCACTCGCTTATATCACTGAAATATATAGTCTTAACTTTCTAGCGAAATAATCTAACAATTTATTCTAATCGTAAGGGAAATACATATGTGATTTGTGAGAACGTATTCGAACAAATGACCATAACTACGATTCCATACTATCCAAATCAATTAACCAATATAACAAAATTCTGTAGATCTAAGATCTCGGATGCCAAATTAAAAGAACCTACTCTCAAAAGATAAATAACAAAATCCAATATATTGATAGACAAAATCCACTAACGGAATACCAGACTATCAATAAAGAGATATATTTATTGATAAACAAAGTAAAATCATGGGAAAAAAGGGAGTTATCATTCACAAGGAGAAAGTACAACATCCAATATGTCAGTTGATAAAACCCACCAACGTGGTACTAGACTCTAAATTAAGAGAGATATTTATTGAAAAACAAAGCAAAATCAAGGAAAAGAATAAAAATGGGCTATCATTAACCAAAACGCAGATGTCTACCCCTAAAACTTTAGTTTAGTATTTTTTTAGTAAAGGAGGAGAGAGAGAAACGACTATAACAATCATTTAAAAATCAATATTATTGATAAATAGATAGGTCGATACATATAAAATTATATAGTGTTTCTAATAAAAGGTGCCCATTTTAATTTTGTATTCTTGAATTCAAGAAATAGTATTCAGCTCTCATATTGATCCTAAGCTAAGACAAGACATATCGAATTTATTTGGTTGTTTAATAATATTTATTTTTAAAATCAACAAAACCTTAAATATAGGTAAAATTTTTAATTTATTGGTAGATAGATTCTAAACAAACAGAGATATTTATTAATAACAAACAAAATTTTTAAAAAAAGGGAGGGCTTCATTTTTATGTACTATACTCTTAGTTTTATTTTGTTGCATTTCAATGTTGTTTTCAATTAAATAGTACTCCGTAACATACTTAGATAACTTGGGTAGAGAGTAACATTATATGTAATTGTCAATTTTTTTCTTTTCGCGCATTATTTTTGTTTCATGTAAAAAAAAATTGCGTTGTTTGGTAGCATTTTGTGTTAGAATTTTGGGTACACATGGCATGAATGTACACAACAAAAACAATTTTCTAAATCTACGTAAGCGATTTCTTTTAGTATATGTCGGAAAAATATATTCACTGTTAAATGAAAATGAATTTCATGCTTTTTAACCCAATAATTAAATTACAAGGACACATATGTAATAATATGATTACATGTTTATATATTACACATTTAATTTTAGTTTCATGTACAATTTTCTATTTTAACATATTAGTCAAATAGAAAAAAGATAAGGTGATACTCATTTTTAGATGTATTATTTTACGCGTTTGGATGACAACGGGTTGGGTTTAATCCGAATTTTTTAAAATCCAAACCCTTATCCAAATATTTTTGGGTTTTAAAAATAAATCTAAATCCAAAACTCAATATCCAAAACCAAATTCGTCAGATTTAGAATTAGATTTGGTTTTTTGGTATCCAGAATTAGTAATAAAATAGTAAAAATTAAAGTAATTGCTACACGCAAACAATATTAATTATATTTATACAAAAATTAAAAATTAAATGATTAACTTAAGTAGTCAAATATAATGTATTACACGAATTAACATACTAGGTAAAATTTAAAATATGTTAAAATAATAATTTTTTCTACACACAGAAATGAAAATTTTATCTAAAGTAAATAAAATTACATCTTAAATATATCAATAAAATTTGAGATTGAGAAATAAAAGTTCTAATTACTAAATTGGTATTGACTATTTATAATAAAATATTGGAATAAAAATAAATAAAATAATACATCTTACAACTAAAATATTACATAAAATAATTTCAAATTATAATATTATATTATTTATGTATCGGGTTTCGATAGTGGAAAGGGTTTGGGATTTCGGATAGGATATCAGTTCGGTACAACTTAAATCCAAATGCAAATTGAAACTATTTCTGGTTTAAAATTTATATTCAAGTCTAAATCCAAAAATTTGGGTTCAGTGATCCCAAATTTTGGGGTTTAGATCGGGTACCATCAGCGAATTAATTTTTCTTCCTTATGAAAACTAATATTCAATATACCATCAACTGATAGAAAAGAATAAAAAATTCAACATACAAACTCTCATACTGAATATACACATTTTAAGTTGTCATTAAAAACAAGCTGATAGCAATCACTATAAACTCTAACAGTCATATCTTACTCAAAGAACGAGATATACTGGATTTGTTTGGTTAATTGATAATGTTTATTATTCTATTTTAAATCAATTAACTAATAAAATGACATAAAATTTGTAAAAATGATATGAAACAAACACATATGAAACTAGATTAGATGAAAGTTTTCCTTTATCATAATTTCGTTCGTTTAATGGATCTTGCACAGTTGTGATCCTTTCTCATATCGCTGAAACATGCAAAAAAAATTGAGAGATAATCTAATAATTTATAACAGTCGTTAGAAATAAGTGTTTATGATTTTTTAATAACTATTCAAAAAATTGATTGCGACCCATGCAAATATTTTGAATATTAATATCATAATGTACTGCACATTTAAATATACTAAATTTTCAAAATAACAAACTTTAAAATATGGATAAAAAACTTATGAACTTCGTTGAAAGATTCTCAAAAATGAAATAATCAAATGAAAAATAAAATTAAGAAAAAACAATAAAGAGGAGCTTAAAATGTTTGAGCGGGGATGTGAATGTTATGATAATTGTTTGATAATATTGATTTTAACGCAATTGGTATAAATTGACGATAATTTTATACTTAAATTTTAATGAAATTAACCTTTTTATATAAATAATGATTAAAATAATATGTTAATATTAATTAATTATCAAATTTTGTTATTCGGTGCATAGCATGGATAGAACGCTAACCAATCAAAATATGATAACTCACTTTTTGGGATTTTTTTTGGAAATTTTTTTGGGCGAAATAGAATTACTCCCAATACATTCCCTATTTTATTTGCATTTATAGAATGTAAAATATGTAATTGATTTATTTTTCTATTAATAATTATGTTTTTATTGTTCTCTATGCCTGATCCTCAAAACATGATTATATTGAACCAAATTTTCTGTAAAAATAGCATAAAATGTCGTTAAATTACTTGGGAAAAAAATAAAAGATAATAAGAAAATTGATGTGTATCTAAGGTAATTTTTTTCATATATCAAATGAATTTGTTTTGATATTAATCTTTTTTTAATATACAAAATTTTTCAAAATCTTCTAACATGCGTCCGTACAATTATACATAATTTGAAGAAAGTTACTTGAGATGCATATCACGTTCGTTACTCTCAAAACAAAATGTAACAAAATAATTTATTTTTTGATACATTGTATATTTTTGTACCTATTTTGAAATTTTAAAATTGTGCTTTCGGTGCGTAACACGGGTAAAATCCTGGTTGATGATTATAAAAATTATAAATAATTGTATATATAACTAATACAAGAAATGAAAGGAAGGAATTGTTAGAAAATGGAAAGTTTGAGACATATTTATAATATGTTCTTGATGTAATTTCCGGAAACTAACAAGTGGAGTTTGTTCCTTGTAATGAGGACTTAAACTTTCATGTTTGGATCTAAGACATTTTCTTAGTGGAATCCATAAATAAATTGAGTTGAAGTTGCTTGCTTGAAATGGGTTATGTGGGTTATTTAGTTGAAATAACTTGAGTCCCACATAGAATTGGTAATGAAAGGTTGGTGGCTTTATATAGCTCCATGTGCAAGTGTAGTGCACAACTACTAAGGCATGTGGGTGTGCATGGATGTAGAGTGGGCCTCGCGCACACACACACACGCGCGCCGCCGTCGCCCGCCTCGCCACGGCACGCCACGCCTCGGGTCGGGTCGAAGGGCGATTTTGGCGAATGTCTCGGCGTCTCGCGTACGCGAGGCGACCTGGGCGAGGAATTTTATTACCTGGAATATTGATTTATATTTTAACAGAACATCAGATTTTATATGTTACTACTGTTGTATCAGTACTTGGATTATTGAGCTGATTAGACATCAAATACTGATGGACAGACCCTGAACAATAAACCAATACTGATGGGCATCAGATCCTGGCGGACTAAAATCCTGATGGATTAGATACTGATGTGACATCAGATCCTGATGATGGTTAAATCCTGATGCAGCTGTAACTGAAAAAATAAATACTGATGCAGTTAATGAAATTAAATCAAAATATTTACTTTCCTTTTAAGGCATATCTCTTACGTTTTATTTTTGGGTAATATATATATCGAAGATATAACGTTGAGAGAAAAAATATACGTTAAGGAAAAACCCTTGTTTGCGATTACTCTCTGTTCTCCCTCAATACATACAGTTCTTATACATAGTTCTCAGGCGAATTGAGGGGCTGGTCGCTGTTGATCACTGGTGTATTTGTGAACCCTTTGAACTGTTGCTGTTTTATCCTGGAAGCGATATTGCTGCAACCCAATCACAACGTAAGTGGGGCAATATTCTATTCAAGAACAGCCAATTAAGTCTTTTTGAAGGGCTTGGTGACTCAACTGTGTTCTTTCTCTCTTGTTGTCTTGGCTAAAGCTACTGTGAGAGATAAGTATTCTTGCCTTTCTTATTAAATTACAGTCTCTGATTATATTCTTGTTTTGCCTTCGTGATTTGTTTTGTTAATTGGTTATATACCTGTTCTTGTTTTAAATATATATATATGTATATATATATCACTGCCTCATTGTTGCTGTAGTTGAATTATACCCAACAATCTTGAAGAGAATAGTTGTGTTATATATTATTAATTAACAAGATGGTTAACAAAACTAAAACTCCTGTCGTTGAGACTGGCTCTGGGTCTACTGTTACTGGACCCACCATTGATTGGACTACGTATCGTTTCCCACAACCTATCGATTTTTCAGGAATGCCTGATAAATTCGGTGGGGGTGTTGGTTTTTCTCGTTGGCAGAAAAAGATGAAACTGTGGTTAACGGTAAAGGGTCTATGGCCAGTGGTGTAGTATGAGAAACCAGTTGTGGTTAAGGAGAAAGCTGAAATTGTTAAGGCTTATACTATGTGGGAGGAAAAGGATGGGGTGGCTAGGGTTGCTATTCTGGCAGCTTTAGCGAACACTCTGTTCGATGTTTATTCATCTGACTCTTACACTGCTAAGCTCTTATGGGAGAAGCTTGACCAGACACATAATACTGATTCGCAAGGATTGGAAAAGTATTCTGTGGCTAGGTTCCTTGATTTCAAACTGGTGGATACTAAATCCATGACTGAGCAAGTGCATGAGTTTGAGATGTTGGTTCATGCCTTGAAGGAGTCTGGTATGGATCTTCCTGAAAAGTTTTAGGTTATGTCTATGATTGAAAAGCTCCCTAAGTCTTTGGAAGAGTTTGCACTCTCCCTGAAAAGACAGAGAGGAGAGATCACTTGGACAAACCTGATGTTGGACATCTCTGTGCAGGAGCAATACAAGTCCAAACAAGGACATGTGATGCCTACTGAACATGCTGGGAGTTCGAAGGTGAATGCAGTGACTGTAGGACAGAAAAGAAAGTCTGTCACTAAGAAGGAAAACACTAAGTCTAAGGACAAGAACAAGGCTAAGAAACCAAAGGCAAACAAACCATGTTGGTCTTGTGGACAGGTTGGTCATTGGAGCAAGGACTGTCCTGTAAAGAAAGCTAAGAAACCTGTTATGGGAGCACTAGCTAACACTGTGCTTGGTACCACTGGTGGGCCTACGGTTAACATGGTTGTTGGTTAGGCTATTGCTTCTGAAACTGACAACGGGTATGTAACCTACAACCCTGTACTTCATTCTACTGATTTGTCTCATGAATGGTTGATTGATACTGGAGCTAATGTACATATTTGTACTGATATTACTCTATTTGTATCTTATCAACAGACTCATGGAATGACGGTGACGATGGGGAATGCTAGTGCAGCTCAAGTACTTGGAATAGGAAACGTGGACTTGAAGTTTGCTTCTGGACGTGTTCTATCCCTCACTAGAGTGCATCATGTTCCTGATATTCGTAGAAATATAATAAGTGGAAGTTGTTTAGTAAAGAATGGTTTTGAAGTTTCTTTGAAATGTAATAAAGTAGTTATTACACATACTGGTGTATTTTTTGGTAAAGGTTACTTGTCGGATGGATTGTTTTTAATAAATGTTGAGCCTGTTTTGAGCAGTTTATTAATAATAATGTTGTTCCTTCTGTTAATTGTGTTGAATCATCTGATTTGTGGCACGCACGTCTTGGTCACTTGAATTTTAGTGCTCTAAAGAATATGATGAACTTAGAGTTGATTCCAAAACATGCCATTGATAAGAAATCTAAATGTCAAGTATGTGTGACAGCTAAACAAACTAGGAAACCCTTTCATAATGTGGTTAGGGATTCGAATGTGTTAGATTTAGTGCACACTGACATATGTGAATTTGGTGGTGTTTTGACTAAGGAACATAATAGATATTTCATTACCTTTATAGATGATTGTAGTAGATATTGTTATGTTTATTTGCTTAAACATAAAGATGAAGCACTAGATAAATTCATTATGTTCAAAACTTAAGCTGAAACACAAACTGGTAAAGTACTTAAACGTTTGAGATCAGATAGAGGTGGTGAGTATACGAGTAACTCGTTTAATGAATTTTGCAAGAGCAATGGTATAGTTCATGAGGTAACTCCACCATACACACCTGAGTCTAATGGGGTGGCAGAACGAAAGAACAGAACCTTTAAGGATATGATCAATAGTATGTTGATTAATTCTGGGTTGCCTAAGTACATGTGGGGGAAGGCTCTGAATACGGCTTGCCATATTCTGAATAGAGTTCCTCTGAAACGTATGGACAAGACACCTTATGAATTATGGATAGAGAAAAAGACTAGTTTAAAAAATCTTCGTGTGTGGGGGTGCCTTGCAAAGGTACTTGTCCCTGAACACAAGAGAAAGAAACTAGGACCGAAAACTGTTGATTGCATCTTTCTGGGCTATATTGAAACCACTACGGCTATGAGATTTTTAGTATTAAAATCTGACATAGACGGAATAGTGGCTAACACTATAGTTAAATTTCGTGATGCAACATTCTTTGAGAATGTATTCCCTATGAAGACTGGTATACCTCAGGGTATTCCTGATGATGATCCCACTCACACATCGAGGTCCATTCCTGATCATGTGGAAAGGATGACAAATGTGGGGGCAGATCCTAGTAGTAGCTCTACTCCTGATGAAGTGGAGGAACCTAGAAGGAGTAAGCGTGCTAAGGTAGTCAAGGATTTTGGAAGTGACTTTATCACTTACAATATCGAGGATGAACCTTTAACTTTTCGACAGGCCATGGATTCTTCAGAATCTAGGTACTGGAAAGATGTTGTAAAAAGTGAAATTGACTCTATTGTTTCTAACGAAACAAGGGAGTTGGTTGATCTACCTCCTGGGTGTTCTACTATAGGATGTAAGTGGGTCTTCAGAAGGAAGATAAATCCTGATGACTCAATAGATAAGTATAAGGCTAGGCTGGTAGCTAAGGGCTTTAAGCAAAAGGAAGGCATTGATTACTTTGATACATACTCTCCAGTTGCTAGAATGACCACAATCCGGATGCTTATAGCATTGGCTTCTGTACATGGTCTTATCATCCATCAAATGGATGTAAAGACAGCTTTTCTTCATGGTGAACTTGAAGAAGAGATTTATATGGATCAGCCTGAGGGATTTGTTGCCTCTGGTAATGAGAGGAAAGTATGTAAGTTAATCAAGTCTATATATGGCTTAAAACAAGCTCCAAGGGACTGGCATAAAAAGTTTGATGAAACTGTTTTAGAATCAAAATTTGTAGTTAATGAAAGTGACAAGTGTGTCTATTACATGGTTAAAGGAAATGAATGTATTATTGTGTGCCTGTATGTGGATGACATTTTCTTGTTTGGAACCAATATTGAGATTATTAATGAGACAAAAAGTTTCTTGAAAAGGCACTTTGAAATGAAGGATATGGGAGAGGCTAGTGTGATTCTTGGAATCAAGTTGACTCAGTCAACTGATGGAATAACCTTGTCACAATCTCATTATATAGAGAAATCTATACTTGAGAAGTATGGTTATTCAAATTGTAGAATCGCTAGTACTCCGTATGATCCTAAAATTGCCCTTGTCAATAATAGTTCAGGAGTACATGTGTCTCAGTTAAGGTATTCTCAGATTTTTGGGAGTTTGCAGTATCTTGCTAATGGTACTAGGCCAGATATTTCATATTCAGTGTCTAAGTTAGCAAGATATACAAGCTGTCCAAACAAGACTCATTGGGATGCTCTTGATAGAGTGCTTAGATATCTCAAAGGCACCATCTATCTTGGTTTGCATTACAGGGGGTTTCCTGGAGTGCTAGAGGGATATAGTGATGCAAGTTGGATAGCTAAGAAGTCTGGTTCCAATGGAGTGACTGGATATCTGTTTACCCTTGCGGGTGGAGCAGTGTCTTGGAAGTCTTCTAGACAGACTATTATAACTCGGTCTACTTTTGAGGCTGAGTTGTGTGCATTAGATGCCACAGGGACTGAGGCTGAATGGTTACATGGATTGATGTCAATGTTACCTGTAGTAAGTCGTCCACTTCCTGCTTTTGCTGTTCATTGTGATAGCCGTACAACTATCGACAAGATAAACAGCAAGAAGTATAATGTGAAAACAAAGAGACATATCTAAGTTAGACTAAAGTCTATAAGGGGTCTAATGTGTGACAGGATCATAGCTGTTGAGTTTATTGGAACTCAAGAAAACTTAGCTGATCCTTTGACTAAAGGGCTTGAGCATGCTGTAGTTCTTAAGTCTAGGTTGGGGATGGGACTGATAGCCCATAGTGACTCATCTACAGCGGGAACCCAATACACATGAGAGGAGATCCCTCGAAAGTGTATTCAATGTGGTAATAACAAGTAGTAAGGGTGAGTTAGTTTGTACCTTAAACTACATAGACTGATACTCACGTATCTGGAGTCTATCCCCTGTAAACCTATAAGGTACTGTCACTGCCAGAATAACAGAGTTATTTGAACTCTGAATGGGGTCAAGTCATTTAACGAGATGCTAGCAGTACATCTCTGGAGATGGCCAGCTAAGCAAATGTAATTGTGTGGTCGCAATTAGAGGAAAGGGTTATTCCTTGAAACATTCGACGAACAGGATCGAGACATGATCATTAACGTCTCAAAGCCGTTGATTAGCACCATAGCCTTTGACTTGTCATCGTCTATGGAGTGTGGTTACACCAAATGGATAAAGATTCAAGGTGAAACATTCCATCTGAATCTGGTAGCCATCGAAGCAGAGGACTTAGGAGGGTTCAAACCCGGAAGGGTACCAACTCTGAAAAACAAGTCATGATGAGGATAGATATGTAGTTGCATTTCTGTATGGATTCGTGGGGGATTGTTAGAAAATGGAAAGTTTGAGACATATTTATAATATGTTCTAGATGTAATTTCCGGAAACTAACAAGTGGAGTTTGTTCCTTGTAATGAGGACTTAAACTTTCATGTTTGGATCTAAGACATTTTCTTAGTGGAATCCATAAATAAATTGAGTTGAAGTTGCTTACTTGAAATGGGTTATGTGAGTTATTTAGTTGAAATAACTTGAGTCCCACATAGAATTGGTAATGAAAGGTTGGTGGCTTTATATAGCTCCATGTGCAAGTGTAGTGCACAACTACTAAGGCATGTGGGTGTGCATGGATGTAGAGTGGGCCTCGCGCACACACACACACACGCGCCGCCGCCGCCCGCCTCGCCACGACACGACTCGGGTCGGGTCGGGTCGAAGGGCGATTTGGACGAATGTCTCGGCGTCTCGCGTATGCGAGGCGACCTGGGCGAGGAATTTTATTACCTAGAATATTGATTTATATTTTAATAGAACATCAGATTTTATATGTTACTACTGTTGTATCAGTACTTGGATTATTGAGCTGATCAGACATCAAATACTGATGGACAAACCCTGAACAATAAACCAATACTGATGGGCATCAGATCCTAACGGACTAAAATCCTGATGGATCAGATACTGATGTTGACCAATCCTGATGGACATTAGATCCTGACGATAGTTAAATCCTGATGCAGCTGTAACTGAAAAAATAAATACTGATGCAGTTAATGAAATTAAATCAGAATATTACTTTCCTTTTAAGGCATATCTCTTACGTTTTATTTTTGGGTATTATATATATCGAAGATATAACGTTGAGAGAAAAAATATACGTTAAGGAAAAACCCTTGTTTGCGATTACTCTCTATTCTCCCTCAATACATACAGTTCTTATACATAGTTCTCAGGCGAATTGAGGGGCTAGTCGCTGTTAATCACTGGTGTATTTGTGAACCCTTTGATCTGTTGCTGTTTTATCCTGGAAGCGATATTGCTGCAACCCAATCACAACGTAAGTGGGGCAATATTCTCTTCAAGAACAACCAAGTCTTTTTGAAGGGCTTGGTGACTCAGCTGTGTTCTTTCTCTCTTGTTGTCTTGGCTAAAGCTACTGTGAGAGATAAGTATTCTTGCCTTTCTTGTTAAATTACAGTCTCTGATTATATTCTTGTTTTGCCTTCGTGATTTGTTTTGTTAATTGGTTATATACCTGTTCTTGTTTTAAATATATATATATATATATATATCACTGCCTCATTGTTGCTGTAGTTGAATTATACCCAACAGGAATGTCGTGAATGGATCCTAAATTGGTAGGAAGGGTGCGGGTCCGAGTTTTTGCTTACATCCATTACATTTTTTAGAAACAAAACAATACAGGATATAACCTATCATTTATCTGAGATTAATCTGATACTACTTATTCTCATATATAAATGAATTTCCACAAAAATTTAAAAATAAAAGTATGTCTTGATAACTCTATATTCCGATCCTGTGTCTCCTCCGCCATCCCCACGTCTGGAATGCAGTGTAGCTGGTGGTTGGGACTCTGCAAAACAATGCCGGGAGGTGGGTTTGGACCCGCGGCACCTCCGACGTGAGAATGAGCAACGACGTTGGAGGATAAAGGATAAAAACAAGAGTATCTAATTATGGAGGGTGTGTGTATATGAGTGTGTGTAAAAGAGAATGTAACCCTTAAACCTTCTTTCCCGGGTCTATTTATAGGCCCAGGATTAGGGTTTAGGGGCTGGTACCTTTAATCATGAGCGTTCAATCCTAGGTAGGTAGGACACTTGGGACGCATAGATGCACGACACCTGTCCAGGAGAATAATTGTGGAAAAGTGTGTCAGGCACCTTTTTGAGTGTGACATCATCATTCTTATATTGTGCCAATTATTGGTAATCATTAGTTGTCGTTTTTAGTTGGGACCCTTTGATGGTGACAGGAGCCTTGAGACGCCACGTGCTCTGTTATTCTGAGCTAGAATTATCCCACAGGTCTGAACCAGTTGACGGTGACATAGTCCCGGACTCAGTAACTGTCATAAGCCAGGATGGCAATTCAGGCTGCTCGTAGAAAGTATCCTATCATTTGTCCCCCACTCCCCTATGCAGATTTGTCTAGATGGGGGAGTAGTAGTCTCAATTTCAAGGTTCGTCGTTTTGAATGGCCGAAAAGTAAAATTCTATATTTCTTTCCTCCCAGGCCTGGATTGTGTGTAGAGCACATGGTCCGGGGCTGTAGGTTAGTATTATTGTCTTGGAAGAAAAATTCCATATTTCTTGCCTCCCAGGCCCGGATTGTGTGTAGAGCACGTGGTCCGGGGCTGTAGGTTAGTATTATTGTCTTGGAAGAAAAATTCCATATTTCTTTCCTCCCAGGCCCGGATTGTGTGTAGAGCACATGGTCTGGGGCTGTAGGTTAGTATGATTGTCTTGGAAGAAAAATTCCATATTTCTTGCCTCCCAGGCTCGGATTGTGTGTAAAGCACATGGTCCGGGGCTGTAGGTTAGTATGATTGTCTTGGAAGAAAAATTCCATATTTCTTTCCTCCCAGGCCCGGATTGTGTGTAGAGCACATGGTCCAGGGCTGTAGGTTAGAGGATTTGAAACGTTTCTCAACATATTTTTAATATTTCCTCATAATTCCGAATTCCTCGAGCTTGTCCACTTTCCTCGTGGGACGTGTAGTCATGATTGTTTTTCCTGACAGACTCTTTTGTTTTAATCAAGGTCCCTCCTTGCCGTCCACATGGCCACTTTTCCTCCCTTCATTCATTTTAATTTCATTATAAGTATATTTCAATTGTATTTCTCCCCCTTTTCACTTTTATCGAAAGCCTCTTTCACTCTTCTCTTTCTCTTCAATATTTTCGTCGCTGATCAGTGGTGAAGGCTTTTCCGTTTCTTCTCCCGCATTGTAAGGGCTCTCTTCTCCATGTTTTTTCGATTTCCTTGCTTGTCCTTTAACTTTGTGTAAGATAATTCGATACTATTCTTATTCCAACTGTTCGTATTCCGTTATTTATGTAACTGTTTACTATCCATGTCACTGTACTTGTTTGGGCTTTGGGATTGTAGTGGTTGTCGTTTTGATTTTGAGTTTTTTGAGACTTTTGGGTTTTGAAATTTCTGGGTTTCATGTTTGGAGGTTTTTTCTTGTTTTGTATATATATATATATATATATATATGTATCTGTTTGCATAGATCTTTTGTTTTGATTTCAGGTTTTGTGTGGGTGTTTCTGATGTTTGTGTTTTTTCTTTTTGTTTTTGTCTTTTGGTTCGGGGGCGTGCTGTTGGTGGTCATCTGGGGTAGTGTAGCATTTTATGGTGTATAGAAAACAATTGGCTAAATGACCCCGATCTTCCTTTATACTTTCCAGATCTTCCTCGGACTTAGACCCCTCCACCGAGTCCGGACCTTGCACCTCCTCTTCATCCACAATGTCCAAAAGAACTAGGAAACCCCCAAAGACCACTTTGGAAGAGTTCCCTACCCTGCGACTCCCTCCCGGGGAGACCCTTAGCACGTCTGAGGGTCGTTGGAGAGATGTTTAATTTTTCATTGTCGAGAAGGATGAGTGTTTTAGGTCTTGCTTTCACCTAGATGACAAAGTTGTCTGGAGATGGCCCGAAGCTCACGAACGAATATATCATAGACCCGGGGATGGGTTGGTGGGTGTCTCTCTGGAGCACCTTAGATCCGGGTTCAACCCCCACTGTCATCAATTTATCAAGTGTCTTTGTCGAGAAGGATGAGTGTTTTAGGTCTTGCTTTCACCTAGATGACAAAGTTGTCTGGAGATGGCCCGAAGCTCACGAACGAATATATCATAGACCCGGGGATGGGTTGGTGGGTGTCTCTCTGGAGCACCTTAGATCCAGGTTCAACCCCCACTGTCATCAATTTATCAAGTGTCTTTGTAAATTTCAGTATGAAATTCCTCTGTTCCAACTCGTACCCAACGCCCATGTGGTTCCTTGGTTGCTGTAATGTCAAAGGATTCCTCCCCACCTTTAAGCTTTTCCATTACATTTTTACTTTGGTCAAGTCCACTTTAGTACCCTTGTATGAGCTCCGATTCAATTATCACAAGTGTGGTTTTAAGAAGGGAGGGGTGATGCCTGTTACCATAATGTCCTCCCTCAAGGGTTGGCATGAGGAGTGGGCGTTTATACAGTTTGAAGATGTGGATTATATGCCTTTGTTCCGGGTTAAGGCCTTCCGGGACTTCCAGGAGTATGAGTTAGAAGGCAACGCCCAGGCCAAGGTTCATGACTTCTATAGGGCTTTAGGAGTTTCAACCAACCGGAATTCCTTCATGGATCATGAAATATTACATTTTTTTGGATGTAAGTAGTATGTAATCATTTATACCTTGAATTGTTATCCCCCTTTGTTGATTATTCTGATTATTTTGTGCTCCTTCTTCTTTTCAGGTTTACCTCAGTATAGCCCCTACCACAAAGAGAGAATGAAGGCCCTGGATGCTGAAACGGCTAGCCTGGCTACGGCTATGCAAGGGATAGGGGGTATCCACAAGGTGAATCAACGCTCGAAGAAAGGTGGGAAAAAGAAGAGAACAGTTGGCGAAGGAGAAGGTTCCAAGATGGATGTGAGCGTTGAGCAGACCTCAGAGTCCGGAGCCCTTCAGGATGGCAAACCTATCGGCCCCGAACTTGAGGATGAGTTGTCCTCGGGGTTACAAAGAAGGTCGAAAAGGGTTCGGGAAGGAGATGTTGTTGTGGATCTCACCGGGGGTAATCCGTCTGGAATTCCTGCTCCAGGTTCAATTCCCTTGGTGCCTGAGACTGCTAATACCTGCGGTACTGTCTCCGGTCCTAGTTAGCCCAGCCGACAGGGGAAGGAGCCCCTGATTGGAGCCGAGAAATGCAGCCAATTTATTGCAGATCTGCCCAGCAAGGAAGAATGAGAGCACTATCAATCTCTATGGTTTAACCCTTTGTTCAAGGAAATGATGGCAACCTGGCCGAAGGTAAATTTTCTTGCCATTTTAAGTTTTTTCTTCGCTTAAAATATGCCTTTTTGACTCATTTGTCTTGTTTTTCCAGATGGGTTCTGAGATGGCTGGGGTGTTTGCGGTAGGAAACAGAGAGTTGGAGACTGTTAAAGCGGCCCGGGCTGCTGTTTCTGCCTCGGAGAAGAAGGACATGCAGATCTTTGACCTGGACCATGCCAACTCCAAATTGCAAAAAAGTGTTAACGAGCTGCAATTGAAAGCTAAGGAGTCTGGGGAGAAGCTCATAACTCTTCAGAAAAAAGCTGATGACGCTGAAGTCCGGGCTCAGGCCGCCGAGAAAGAGCTCGCAGAACTCCGGGCAAAGCTTGCGAGTTATAAAGAACCAGCCATCATCCTTGATGAGTTCCGTCATTCTCAGGAGTATTACACTGAGTTAGGCAAGAAGGCTGCCTCTAAAATTTGCCGTGCTTGGGTTGTTCCTCACAAGCTGTTGAAGGGTAACCCATCGGCTGGCTGGGACGAGTTTCAACCTCTCTTCTATGGGTGATCATTCGGTCGGTTCGATTTTTAACCGAACCGAATAACAAAAACCGAATAACCGAAATTCGATTTTTACCAAACCGAACCGATTTATCAGTAAAAAACGAACCGAAAAACCGAAAAATCGAACCGAAATATTTTGCCAAAACCGAACCGAACCGATTTAAAAAAATTTATATATAATATTATTTTTTTTAATTTTAAAACTAATTTTAATAGCAAATATATTAAAATATGTAACAATTAAAACAAAATAAAACACAAACTATCAATTTAAATATTTAAACTTAATTTTGAATTAATTAAATCATGCATATATATAAAATATAAACATATACATATATAATATAAATAAAAAATATATATAATTCGGTTATTTCAGTTTGAACCGAAGTTTTTTTTAAAAAACCGAACCGAACCGAAATAAATTTCGGTTTAAACCGAAAAACCGAAATAACCAAAATTTTCAGAAAAATACAATCCAAACCGAACCGAAATTCAACATTTTGGTTCGGTTTTTCGGTTTCGGTTCGGTTTTGCTCAACCCTACTCTCTTCTTTGGCGCGGAGCAGTATTTCATTGCCACCGGAGAAGATCCAGAACCTTACTACTCCGGGGATGACTCTGGTTCGGATGATGATGAGGAGGAAGAAAATGAGGAGGACGTTCAGGATCCTTCTCAAAATAAAGAAACTATCAATCAAGTTCCTCCTGCCGAAGACCCTCCTGCTGCTTAGTTACTCAGCCCTTTTTCATCTTAACGTCCTTGTTATATTCTTGAAATTAAAACTTTTGTATTGGTTTGTGGTCGAATTTGTTCTGGGATGTTTCGGATCATACGGCTGGTTCGGTCCCTTGTAGAATGCTATCTTTTCTGTAATGCATGTTTTCAAACCTCTATTTATCCATGTTGCTTTATGTTTCTACTTCGGTTTGCATAGATCCGATTGGATAATCGCTGCCCTCAATCTGGACTGTTTTCGTAAGAAGTAATCCGGACTGTTGTCTTCGGCTTAAAGTTTTCTCTAAATTCCAAGTTAAAAAACGTTGAACAACTCAGCGAAATAATTTCGGATTTTGTTATAATTTTGAAAATTTCTCTTAAGTTCAAAGTTTAAGAACCTCGAGTAACTTAGAGAAATTTTCTAAAATTTGCCCCCCAAACCGGATTTAATACGACAGAATTGAGTCCGGATTGGTGGTAAAAGTTTTACGTTTTTTCTCTTAAGTTCAACATTTGAGAACGTTGAGTAACTTAGAGAGATTTTGTAAGATTTGCCCCCCCGTCCGAATTTATTCAAAAGGATGGAATCCGGATGGCGGTGAGGATAGATGTCTTTCTTTTAGTCTTCTGTGTTTCCCTCGTTTTTTGTCGAATTTAACCTGAAATCCACGGTCAAACTCCTTGGTCCTTGAGTTGTCAATCAGCATTGATATTTCATCAGTTTCCCATGCGTTGATAACTGGAAACATCTTGACCTCTTCCCTACTCCCTCTCTATAAATACCAGCGGTTTCATAAATCCTTTTCATTCCTTTCTAAAAATCCTTCAGCTTTCTCTTTTCCTTTTCTCCACCTTTTCTGCCATGGATCCAAAACCCTTGTTTATGACTACGAGAATAACAAAATCATCGTAGATGGCATGGTGTTTGATGGACCCATCAACATGGCCGAGATCGATGCTGTCCTCAAGAGGACCGATGATGCTCTGGCCCTGCGTAGGATGGTCGTAGATGAAGCTAGGAGGAGGCGCAGTGGGCCTGGAAATGGCGGGGAGGGTGCTGGTGGCTCTGGCTCCGCAGCCGTTTAAATACAATCACTTTATGTTTTTGTATTTTCGTAAAAGTTGTACCTCCCCCCTGCTTTAATAAAAATGGCTTGAAAAATAGCCATAAACATTTATTTCTGTTTCTTTGATTTTGTTTTGAGTGGTTGTATCTTTGTGTTTGCTTTTATTGTTTCAACTTCGAATGATTTCCATAGATACAATAGTTGTTTTTTCTGAATTTTCATTGTGTTTGCCTCCAGTTCGGGCGTTTGTAGCTGTAAATGATCCGAACTAGAGTGGTTTTTAGCTAAGTCCGAAGTTCTCAGACTTTGGATTACTTAGCAAAATGGTGTTTGCTCCCAGTCCGGGTACTTTTCGTAGAAAATGATCCGGACTAGAGTGGTTGTTTTTTAGCTAAGTCCAAAGTTTGTAGACTTTGGGTTACTTAGGAAAATAAGTTTTATTGTGTTTTCCCCCGGTCCGGATATTTTTCTTAGAAAATGATCCAGACTATAGTGTTTTTTAGCTAATTCCAAAGTTCGGAGACTTTAGGTTACTTAGAAAGTTTTCAGTATTTACCCCCAGTTCGGATATTTTTTCGTATAAAATGATCCGGACTAGAGTAGTTGTTTTAAGCTAAGTCCACAGCTTGAAAGCTTTGGGTTACTTAGAAATTTTTCCGTATTTGCCCCCAGTCCGGATATTTTTCGTAGAAAATGATCCGGACTAGAGTAGTTGTTGCATATTACTTTTGCCCTGGTTCCAATTGTGCCTATGACTCCGGACCAGGGACTTGTGTGTGTTAGTGATACAGTAATTTTAACAAAAAATGAAAAGTACAAGGCAAGGCCCGACTTCATTAATCATAATTTTCAAACTACAGGTAACTTATTCTTGCTTCATTACAGAGACTACTAATCTATCTGTTGAAGAATTTCTTGGGCTCAGAGGTAGCTCCTTAATTTGTTCTTATAGCCTTGACTTTTTCTTCACTGGTAGAATTTCCGGAGTCGGAGTCCGTGCCAAGTGTTGGGTACTTCGGACTCATCCATATTGACCAGTTTGTACGTTCCAGGGCGAAGTACTTCTTTGATCTTATACAGACCCTCCCATTTAGGCATTAGCTTCCCTGTGTTGGTTGGGTCTGAAGCCTCAGTGTCGCGAAGGACTAAGTCTCCAACCTGAAAGTTTTTTACCCTGACTTTCTTTCCAGAATACTCCATTGTCTCCTCCTTATACTTTTCCATTCTTGCCACAGCTTCATCTATGACTTCATCAATTA
This sequence comes from Kitagawia praeruptora, assembly GCA_037693485.1. Taxonomy (NCBI): domain Eukaryota; kingdom Viridiplantae; phylum Streptophyta; class Magnoliopsida; order Apiales; family Apiaceae; genus Kitagawia; species Kitagawia praeruptora. The sequence continues at coordinate 126,718,038 of CM075350.1, forward strand.
AATCTAGATTGATTTGTAGGCCTTCTTCATTAGCCACTTCCTCAAAGTTGATAGCTCTATAAGACGGAGATCCCACTTCAATGGGTAGCAGGGCTTTAGTTCTGTACGCCAGTTTTAATGGGGTTTCTCCAGTGCTGGTTCTTGGACTGGTCCGGTATGCCCACAATACATTTGGCAACTCCTCTGGCCACTTATTCTTGCTCTCGTGTTTTCTCTATTCCTCTGAGCAGAATTCTGTTGGTCACTTCTACCTTGCCGTTTCCCATCGAATAAGCCACTGACAATTTCTTATGCTTGATTCCTCTTTCCTTTAGATAATTTTCAAAGTCCGAACCAACAAACTGTGGTCCATTATCGGATACCAGAACTCGAGGTAGTCCGAACCTCATCAATATGTTGTCCATGAAATGGATGCAATCCTGTTGATTGATGGTTCTCATAGATTTAGCTTCTGCCCACTTTGTCATATAATCGATTGCTACTAGCAAATATCTCAGATCACCCTTGGCCCAAGGAAAAGGACCCATGATATCAATCCCCCAGACCGCGAACGGTATAGGAGACGGGACCGAAGAGGGTAAGACCGGACTTTGTCTTTGTACATTGCTGAACAGTTGGCAGTTCTTGCATTTTTTGACAAACTCCACCGCATCACTGTGAATTGTTGGCCAATAATAGCCCTGTCTTATTATTTTGTAAGCTAAAGCCTTTGCGGATAAGTGATCCCCACAAATTCCTTCATGGACCTCTTGCAAACAGTACTCGACTTCGGCAGGCCCCACACATTTCTGGATCGGACTAGAGAACGTCCTGCGGTAGAGTTGACCCTCTTCTAGGAAAAACTTTGCTGCTTTAGCCTTGATCCTTTGAACTTTATTCTTGTCTTCTGGCAATTCCCCCTTATCCAAGTACAAAATCAACGGGGTCATCCAATTGGGTTGATCTTCGATCTCCATCACTTCATCATTCTCAATGGTTGGTTTCTCAATCTCTTCGAAGTAAACCGAGTTATCCAGTTCAGCTGCATTCTGGACTAGCCTTGACAATGCATCAGCTTCTGCATTTTCTTCTCTATTAATCTGAACCATTTCAAACCTGGGGATTGTAGTCAAATAACTTTTAACCAAAGCTTGGTACTGAGCTAGTCTTGGGTCCTTTGCAATATATTCTTCTTTCGTTTGCTTCACTACAATATGAGAATCACTATAAATAGTCAGGCTCTGGACCTTCAAGGATCGAGCCAACCGAAGTCCGGCTAACAGCGCTTCGTACTCCGCTTGGTTTTTTATGGCTAAGAACTTAAAGGTGATGGCTTGTTGTATCTTAAATCCGTGGGGACTCTTTAGGACTAATCCTGCTCCGGATCTTTCACTGGTTGCAGATCCATCGACATACAAAGACCAAGCCTCCGGATCTAAGTCGTCTTCTTTCCCCGAATCTACGATCATAGGACTAGTTCGGAGTTCGGGAAAGGAGCATTCCACAATGAAGTCGGCTAACACTTGAGCTTTGATTGCTATCCGAGGTACAAACGTGAGTTGGAACTGGCTTAACTCGACAGCCCAATTGACGAGTCTGCCGGATACATCTGGATTATGAATGATCCTTCTTAAAGGCTGGTCCGTTATAACTTTGATTTCTCTTCCTTGGAAATAATGCCTTAGCTTTCTGGAAGCTGTCACCAGGGCAAAAGCAAACTTTTCCAAGTTAGGGTACCTGGTCTCCGCATCTTTCAGCACTTGACTTACGTAATATACTGGTTTTTGTTGTCCTTCATGCTCCCTGATTAAGGCTGCCCCCACAGCTAATGGTCCAGCGGCTAGGTAAAGAGACAGTGCTTCTCCGGGCTCAGCTTTTGACAGAATTGGTGGCGATGACAGAAATTCCTTTATAGAGTCGAAGGATTTCTGGCAGTTCAGACTCCAGTTAATCTCTCTTTTGTTTTTCGCCCCCTTAAGCAGCTCGAAGAAGGGTAGGCACCGTTCAGCCAGCTTCGGAATGAATCGCCTCAATGCAGCCAAAGAACCTGTTAGCTTCTGTATTTCTTTCTAAGTCTGGGGCTATTCCATTTCCATTATTGCCTTAATCTTTTCCGGATTAGCTTCGATTCCCCTTTGACTGATCATGAATCCCAGGAATTTCCCAGCTCCTACCCCGAAGGTGCACTTCTCCGGGTTTAATTTCATCTCGTGCTTCCTTAAATTCTAAAAGCAATCCTGTAAGTCCGGAACATGCTCCTCTACTATATTTGACTTGGCTATCATGTCATCCACATAAGACTCCAAGTTCCGACCTAATTGATCCTTAAACACCTCCACCATTGCTCTTTGATAAGTTGATCCGACATTCATTAATCCGAATGGCATGTACTTGTATGCGTAAACGGTTCTATGAGTTATGAAGGCGGTTTTGGCTATATCAGCCAGATTCATCTTGATTTGGTTGTAGCCGGAGAATGCGTCCATGAAACTGAACATCACATGCCCCGCAGTGGCATCAATGAGCTGATCTTTGCTGGGAAGAGGATATGGGTCTTTCTGTCATGCGGCGTTCATATCAGTATAGTTGACGAACATTCTCCATTTTCCGTTGGGTTTCTTGACCAGGACCACATTGGTCAGCCAGTCCGGATACTTTATCTCACAAATTATTCCTGCTTTGAGGAGCTTTTCAACTTCTTCGTCAATTGCCTTCTACCGGTCTGGAGCAAAATTCCTTTATTTCTACTTTACTGGTTTCTTGTCAGGATTGACGTCAAGGCTATGCACGACTACAGATTCATCGAGTCCGGGCATGTCCTCCGGACTCCAGGCAAAGACGTTTGCATAATTTCTGAGGAGTTGTACCAGATTTTTTCTGAATGTTGGATCCAGTCCGGATCCTATCTTTATCTTTCGAGCCGAATTACCCTCTTCCAATTCGACCATTTCGGTCTCGACCGCCGGTTCGACCTGACCAAGATCTTCCTTTGAAACAAACTGCTGAACTCGGGCCTGAGTATTTGTCTCCAAGTAATCTCTGGCTTTGGCGATCAGTTCTTCCTTAGTCTGAGCTTCAATACTTTCAATGTTTTGGACTTCGTGTCCGGGCTCTTTTTTGAAGTAGGCTCTATGCTTCTTTCGGCTCAAGTTTTTGTGGTACAAGGATGCTTTTCGTTTGTTCTCCGGATCGGTTTCAGCCATGATCAACGCTTGGCCATAACAACGACCAGTAGTTTCGGAGTCACCTTTGACTTCCCCAACTCCTGATGGAGTGGGAAATTTAAATTTTAGATGGGGTGTGGAGGTTATTGCCCGAAGCTTGGTTAGCATCAGACGACAAAGGATCATGTTGTAAGAAGATGGGGTATTGATGACATAGAATTTCACCATATGGGTGACTTGCTTCGGGAGGGTTCCGAACTGAACAGGTAGGTACAATGTCCCTTGAATGGGGACTAAGTTGTTCCCGAATCCGAAGAGTGGGTCTTCTCTGCATTCATTAATTCTTAAGTTGCCCAGCTGCATTCTGTCGAAGGTATGTTTGAAGATGATGTTGACTGAGGATCCATTATCAATCAGGATTTTTTGACTTCGTTCTCAGCAACATCTAGGCTAACCACCAAGGCTTCATTATGATTGGGATCAACTCCTTCAAAGTCGGCATTGCTGAAAGTTATCACTTGTTCGGGAAAAGACTGGATCATCATTACTTCATCACCTGAGTCCGGACTAGGGGGAGGAGAGTTGGATCCCCCCATTACCACATTGACCACATGCTTTTTTCCTGCTTCTTTTTCCGAGCTATGTACTGCCCCATGTTTCCTTTTTTGATTTGATCCTCGATGAAGTACTTGAGAGATAAGCAGTTTTCTGTTGTATGACCATGAGTCGCATGATAGTCACATTGTTTGTGTGTAGGACGCTTCTCCGGGGCAGTGATCATCGGCTTGGGTGGGTAAAAGTATGGTTTGTCCCTTTCAGGATATCAGCCCGGGTGCGGCTGAGTGGAGTCCACTCAGGTTCTGGCTTTGGGTCAGCTTTAGGCGGTTTAGTAGGTTTGGAGTCCGGATTAATGGTTACTACAGTGGGTTCCGAGATTCTTTCGAAGACTGATGGTAGAGAATTCTGGATATAGTTGGTTTGTCTGTTAGGCTTAAACCTCTTATCAGGTTGATAACCACCTCTTGTCAGATATAGTTGAGTTTCTCATCTTCATGATTTTTGCTTTGAGCTTTGTTGGATGCTTGCTTTTCTTTGCCTTTATCACCAATTCGGTCAAAGACAGATCTCCTGGATCGGCGGGAGTGTTCAGAATCCTAGGAGTTTTCAGCCTGCTCTGGTTCGGGAGGTGGCGGTGCTCGGGCTGCTCGGTATGCCCGGATTGCATCCGCTAGCTCATCACGGGTAAGATCTTGCATGTGCATCGCAGCTAGAGGCACATCAGTATACTTGTATTGGTTGACCTCAATGTCAATTCGGGCATCGCCTGGTGCAATCCCTGCCCTTTCCACGACCGGAGGTATTTCAGCCAGTACTAAGGGTAGGTCTGGAGGTGGGTTAAGATCTTGTGCCCGAGTGTTGGTTCTTTGAGTAGATTTGCTTCCTCTTACCATGATTTCAAGTTTCAAAAACAATATAGTTCACCAAGTATCGATTATAAAATATCTAAGTTGAGCTTGGAGTAGAACAACTTAAGTACGGACTCAATATTCAGCTATAAACACAAGTTGGTGGATACAAGTAGATAGCAGGCGATTATGAGCATAGATCTAGATTTTGGCTAAGTTTAAAAGCTAAAAAACGTAACTTTATCACAGATATGGGCAAAAAAGCTAAATAACGCTAAACATGCGCACACATGGCTGAGAAATGTGTAAAGGTGACATTTTTATCAATGGTTTTACAACAGTTCTTAGATCTTACAGCTTGATTTCGGACTCTCCTTAGAGAGGTTGTTGATGTCGACGAGTCCTATGACACCGAGACCAAAGGACAGAGCACCCCCTCCTTCTAGTGCCAATGATAACTCTATATTCCGATCCGGTGTCCCCCCCGCCGTCCCCATGCCTGGAATGCAGTGTAGCTGGTGGTTGGGACTCTGCAAAACAATGCCGGGAGGTGGGTTTGGATCCGCGGCACCTCCGGCGTGAGAATGAGCAACGGCGTTGGAGGATAAAGGATAAGAACAAGAGTATCTAATTATGGAGGGTGTGTGTATAAGAGTGTGTGTAAAAGAGAATGTAACCCTTAAACCTTCTTTCATCGGTCTATTTATAGGCCCAGGATTAGAGTTTAGGGGCTGGTACCTTTAATCATGATCGTTCAATCCTAGGTAGGTAGGACACTTGGGACGCATAGATGCACGACACCTGTCCAGGAGAATAATTGTGAAAAAGTGTGTCAGGCACCTTTTTGAGTGTGACATCCTCATTCTTGTATTGTGCCAATTATTGGTAATCATTAGCTATCGTTTTTAGTTGGGACCCTTTGATGGTGACAGGAGCCTTGAGACGCCACGTGCTCTGTTATTCTGAGCTGGAATTATCCCACAGGTCCGAACCAGTTGACGGTGACATAGTCCCGGACTCAGTAACTGTTATAAGCCCGGATGGCAATTCAGGCTGCTCGTAGAAAGTATCCTATCATGTCTCTTCCCAAAACATATTTGATGTCGTTGAGAAAAAATTCCTGGATCCGCCCTACATATACACATGAAGTTTTCGGTTGTCATGAATACAAAAGATTGAAGAAGGTATCTCTATGGGGTATCTCAGATGGTCGAGCAGTGGTGCTCGATTCCCTGAAACGCTCTGAGATTATGTGGGCTACCATGCTCAGGAGTATGAGTGTGCTAGTATGCCCTCTGGATTAGTCGAGGTACACGTAAGCTAGCTCGGACACCGGATTATAAAAAAAATTGAAGAAGGTAATCATTATGCTCGTTCTGAAATTTTAGCTAACAATGCCAGGAAGGAAAAAGTTTAGATAAACTTGTAAAATTGTGTACATTGAGATTGAGAATTAAAAAATATCTATGATAAAGATAGAAAAACGTGATTAATTTTTTGGAATGGAGGGAGATAAAAGAGGGTAAACAGGAGTATTTAGTAGAAATTGCGACAAATTTAATTAGAAAAATACTAGAAGCACAAAATTTGGCAATTTTTTTTATAAAATAACATGTGTTTCATTCTGATTGGTAATTATTACTCAATTAAATATAGAGTAAAAAGCACTTCGTATACTTGCACTCTAACCGTTTCTGCACTTGAGATACTGAACTTCAAAATTCCTCATTTATAATACTGGACTTTCCAACTTTTTATAAAGTGGGTACTCACGTCAAATATTGCTTAACTCCGTTACTTTGGCGAAGACAAAATCATCATTTCAATTTGGGAATTTATTTTTTAGTAATTAAATTCGAATTTTCCTAAAATAAATCAATTAAATAACTAATTAATTAATTGAAAAGGAATTATTAAAATCAAAATCACCATCTCTCACACTCATTTGCCCATTCATTTCACATCATCAAAATTTGAATTCCCCTCATTTTGTCCACTAAAACTAAAGCTCTCATCAGTAGGAATAATCCCAAGAAGAACCAGACTCATACAATGGCGGTGGAGGAGGACGCACCGAAAATACCATAGATTCATTATCATCAACATAACCTGCATTACTACCTAAATTAACACTAATAATCATAAAACTAGTTCCAACTTATTTCATATAACTTAATCTAGACACTGGCGATTTCCCTATAGGGCTTTCAGCAGCCAATGGTGAATCGAAAACAGCAGAATTGTGAGAGGGAGACAATGAATGATAAGAGGAATGTGACATAGTCTTATCAACATCAGTAGATATAGAAGAATCAATTAACACTTCAGCTTCTGCGAATCGACGCAGAGCAACACCAATATTCTTAAGAGATTGTATATAAGCAACATGAGAAACAACAAAATTATACCTTGAATCAATAGCCCTTTTGATGAATCTTTTTCTTTCTTTACATAATCTCAAAGCTTCACTCCTCTTAGCTTTAGAACTAGTGGCACCCATTTCAATCAAGACCAACACAACCTATACATACAAAATCTTTAAACCAACCTAAAGCCCTTTAAAGGGGTCCAAGAAAATGGACTCCACATCACTCTTCCTCAACCTCAAAGCATCACAAACAGGTTCATTATACTTACTCGACAAAATCTCAAACAACAAATGAAGCCACACTACCAACAATCATCGCCACCTCATTCGCATACTTACTAAATAAAACCTCCACATCATATTCATTCACAATTAACTCAACAAGCCTCATAACAATTTCAATCTCAATCAATTCTCCAACCTAACAATCTCAAATATCCGCTCTCGACAAAAATCCTAACTCCATCACTTTTCCCCTAACTACCAATAACATTAATTCACAACATTTCTCAAAACACAAACACAAATTACTCGATAAAACCTCAAAAATCAAATTCAATTTTTGTGTGTAGCGTTTTTGTGAATTTTGCAGAAATCAAAATTAACGAGATAATGATATAGAGAATCAAAACCCCGTTATTTCGATTATTCATACTGCGATTTTTATAAACAAAATCATATGATTCTTCGATGTTAATCTTTGAGAATGAAGAACAGAGAGAGGCTGCAGAGACGAGAGAGGTTGAAATTACCGAGAGAAAGTGAGAGGGATGAAAAATGAATAGGAAAAAGAAAAGAAAATAAATAAATCCTCAAAAATGAAATGACTATTTTTCTCTCGACAAAATAACGGAATTAAGTAATATTTGACGGGATTACCCACTTTGTAAAACGTTGGAAAATCCAGTATTACAAGTGGAGGATTTTGAAATTCAATATTCCAAGTGCAGAAACGGGCAAAATACAAATACACGAAGTGCTTTTTACTTTTAAATATAATAGATCCTCCTGCATTCACACTATTATCAATCAATAAAAATTTCCCTCCTAGCTACATCTAGTTTTGATACAAAATTTTGTACCTCTAACATTACTCATTTTATTATGATCACTAACAACTGGTATATTTTTCTTAATCGGTCAAAACTAACGGTTATTAATGGCTCGTCCATGCGTGTAAAACAAAGAAGACATCTTTGTCATTCACTTGGTCAAGTACAAGCAAAGTACACACAGACCATATGTAAGTAGATAAGATGAGCAAACTCTTCCACATTTCTACCCAGGAGCCTGGTCATACAATTACGAGATTATACAATTGTACATACAGTTGAATTAATACTCAAAAACTAATTTAAAAATGTCGCTGTGTTTATTTTATCCACATGCATGCTACGCCATAACAATGGCGGCTACCAATTCCGCATTGCGGTCACCACATACATCGGCACATGCACTGTTTAATTAATTTCTCCGTAATACATCACTAAGTATAATTACTAAAAATGTTACATAATATTATTATGTAACAATAATAATCTACTAAAAAAAAAAAATATTTGATCTCCACAAAATAATAATAATTTACACAATAATAATATTAATTACTAAAAAATATTTGATCTCCACAATAATAATATTAATTACTAAAAAATATTTGATCTCCACAATAATAATATTAATTACTGTTTAATTAATTGTACTTAGTAATTTTTTGTATTACTAAGTATAATTTACAACAAAAGAATAATATTGCACCACGCACCTCCACAATGATGCAAAACCAAATTTGTCTTGGAACAATTATGAACAATAAATTCAATAATTATCTGACTTGATCTCTATTATCTTCGGGAGATGTAGATTTACTCTTCGAACTCGAATTCGGCAATGGAGGCTGCACAGGCCTCATGTTTGATGCCTGAGAATTTGATAGAAAACTAGACAGCACTGGAAACGATTGCTCTAGCTTCACATTTTGACCACCACCGCTAATATTATTATTGTTGGAGCCGATCATTGAGGTGATGGCAGCTGCTAGAGCGGATTGGAAACTCGGGTCAGCCGTTATTGCTTTCGTTGCGGATTCAATAGAGTTCTTGTCCATTTGCATAGCTTGATGAGCTTGAGCAACATCATTAATGTTGTTCTTTGGCATGTAAGAATATGGATAGAAGTTTTCTTGATGTTGTCTCCCAAAGTTTAGCGACGGTCCCATTTGACTGTTTTTTGCGTAATTTTGTAACTGATAATTGTTCCCATTGCTCCAAAAGATGGGCAAAGTGCTGTTGGATTCCAGAGAAGAACTGAAGTTGAGATTAGTACTCGAGGAATTGACATTGTATCTCAAAGGAAAATTATTTGTTATGGAAGATGAGCTTGAGGTGAGGTCAAGAGTAATTGATGGATACGAGGACGATGACGAGATTGAAGAATTTGGCAAGTAGAATGGAGGTCTTGAAGATGTTGAATTATTGGAGAGATAATAGTTTAGTCCATGTAGCTCAGCTGGAGTAGTAATGGCATTTGAGACACCTGATGATCCGATACCGGAAGTGGATGAGCCGGATAAGATCATGCCAGCAGCTGCCGAGGTAGTGGAAGCCATGGCATGGGCAGCTATTGGAAGTGTATGGTTGTGTGTTCCTTCGTAAGTAGTGATCAAAATAGACATGTCTTGTGAGCATCTTTGTACCTGTTTTCTCACTGGACATGATGCTGTCACACTACATCGATAATATGCTCGTGGGCATGGATTTCCTTTCGCAATTTTTTGACCATATTTCCTCCATTGGCACCCATCAACCATCTACGTTAATCAAACACAAGAAACATAAGTAAGTACATTTGCACGATCACTGAAGTACAAATAATCTAGATTAAAACCTTGATAGATATATGTATAATTAAATTGTATGCTTACCGTGGGGGTATCACATCTAACTCTCACAGAAACCCTGGCTTTCTTAGCAGGGTTTTGGTGTGAAACTTCATCATCTTCGGGTGCTTTCTCACTTTTTTGAGCTTGCACTTCCTTTTCATCATCTAAGCTATGTTCCGGGGATGATTCGGGCAATCCTTCTTTCGAAAGTACCGAGGGTTGCGTATCAAACCTGCAATCCAGTCCAAGCCTCAACCCTTCATCTTTATCTTGTTCCACAGTCTTTGTACTTGTTTCGGCTTTTTGAGGACTTGATGAATGCTTACGAACATTGTCCCTTCTTAGTTCACTTGAAGATGATCTTCCAAGACTAAGGGACACATCAAAGTCGTCGGGTGTTTCGTGCTTCTGTTCGCGATTTTCTTGATGACTGAGAGCCCTATTATATGGAGATTTCTTTGGAGAATCCTTTTCATGAACAATGTTGTTGAATTGAGTTTGAAGGCTTTGATAGTCCTTCATCATTTTGTCCAAGTAAGTTCTAAGTCTCTTGTTCTCCTCTCTCACCTCGTGCATTTCGGCTTTTGCCGAATCTAGCTCATTTTCCTGCATGCACACATTCCACAATTACTTTCGGTACTGTAGTTTTGAAAATATAAATAAATTAGAATATGTAAGTAGGTTATGTAAGCATGTACTGGAGATAGATTATGTAATTAAGTAGTCATGGCACGGAGGTTTTAGTATATAATTAAGTATTAATTACAAGAGGACTACACATTGATAATTCGACTTTAAACTAAAGTTCTCCGGAGACTTAAAAAGAACGTGATCGATCTTAAATGGCCTTACGACGATGTCGTTTCCCTATTGAAGCACGAAGAAGATTAAACAATATGCTGGTATACGAAAGTAGTTGGTATATATGTAACTGCAAATAAATTTATAATTTTGTGCTAGAAGAATTCAGACATCATATTCATATATATTATATAGCTTGTAACACAAACATACATACACACACTTCATATACATGTAAGATTATGCGATCTAGCTAGATTCAATGCTAAATTTCTTCATACAATAATAGTACTGGTTAAAATTTGAGGAATCTTGCCTCAAACTTCTAATGAGATGGAATTAAGCTAAGCAAAACTTGTTCTTGTATAACAACTATCTAAATTTTTTTTTGGTTTCTGACTAAGCTCATAGGTTTACACGATAATGTTCATTCTTAATTATTAATTTTCGGTGAGTGAGATCCGAATCCACTCCCTTACGATTAGATTAATGGATCATAAATATAGATGCTTGCAGATCACAATTAAGTGTATATACCAAAAACACAAACAAAGCCATCAATTTTGAATAATAATGATCTATATATCACCTAAATGTGTTCTTATAATATACAATCAAACTGTGAACATATATATAACTACTCAAGAGTCAAGGGAGATAGAATTCTGAAGAAAATTAAGCAAATACCTTGACGGGGATATCTTGGTCCTTGTAGTCTTCTTCTTCAGCATGGCTAGATTCACTTGTTTTCTCTTGCTTAAATGCACCTCCATGAGCTTTTCTTTTCAATGATTCCTCCATTAAAATGAGTTTTTCTCTTCTCTCTACTATTATGTATTTCTAGCTCTTCCTTTATCTCTAGCTTATAAATTGTGTGTTGTGAATAGAAGTGTATTTTGATAAACAGCGTTTGCGTTCTTATAAAGAGCAGCCTGCAGAAATTGACTCCTTTTAGCTACTATTTCAAATTTGCTGGCTTTTACCAATTTATTTCTTTCTATATACACAATGTCAATGACCAAGTTGCACTTCTTAACCAAACAATACAAACACGCATTTTAATGACGTTTATCTATTTATTTCTTTATACGAAGTTGTAGTATTATACGTATGTATAATGTGTGTATTGTCAAACTATATAAGTATAATCTTCTGTAAGCTTGACGTATATTACTCTCATTATTCTTGTTAATCGTTTACTATTAGCAGTTGTAATTAAAACAAGAAATAATTAATCTTTGGATAGGGTATTAAAAATAAGGTAATATAGAAGATAAAACAAGTTGCACGAAGAATTCAACTTCAGCGTTTAGGTCTTCAATGTAACATGTCAGAGAGAGAGAGAGAGATCCAGAGAGAAAAAAATGAGAGAGGTTCGAGCCGCAATCGTCGGTCCCCACCGGGAAGTCTTTATTCAACTACTACTGTTTTATCAAGCATCAACTTAACATGCATCTATAGATTTTTTTATTTATACACACAAGTCACACACTCATTTTCCTTATACACACACGCGCTATTAGTTTTATGTATTATGTATTTAATATTTGGATTTCGGCACCTAGCCATAGATAATTGGGTGTTGGCCCCTCTTTATCACAATCTGAAGTAAAAATGTCCTAATTATCACAAATTTAGAAAATGTCCTTTTTATCACAGAAAAACGCAAAGGCGTCTGGCGTTTTTGAGTAACGCATTGGCGTGTTGCATTACCACCTTTTTTTTTTTTTTTTAAAAAAAAAATGTTAAAAACACATGAAGAAGTTGCGTTATCACTGTTTTTTTTTTTTTGAAAAATTGATCACCCCTGCGGGCCCACATCTGTAAACGCTAATATGACTTACGTTTCTTAGAAACGCAACATAATGTTGCATTTTTTACTTCTTTTTTTTTTGAAAAATCGATGTTGGATATTTAAAAAGTAAAAACGCAAGACGCCCTTGCGTTTTTTAAAAACGTGAGATAAAGTGGTGTTTTTCTGTGAGAAAAGGGCCATTTTTTTAGTTTGTGATAATTAGAACATTTTACCTCCAAATTGTGATAAAGAGGGCCATTTCTCTAGATAATTTTCCCGAACAAATTTAATACGAGAAATTGATGTAAATATAATATTACGTCATTATTTTCATGCTTAATTGAAGTGTGAAGATAGTTTTGTTTTCTTTCTATTTGGTAAATTGTTTCGTAAACAAATAATTTTTCAATCATTTATAGAAATAGAATATGGGACAAGAACAACAAGAGGACCTTCTAAAGATTAATCGTTTTTTTTTTTTGAAACTTTTAAAGATTAATCGTTAAATCAGGTATTACTCGGAATAAAAATCAGTTATATTTTAATATGTTTGTAATATCCTGATTTTTTTTAGTTGTATAATAGAATATATTTCTTTTACAAGTTATAATATTTAAAATATTTATTGGGAAATTGTGGAAATATAATATTTTTGTAATCTTTTTTTCTGCTCTTTTCATTGTGAAAATCTTGTGTTTATGAATGTAATTGTTTGAGTTCTCGGTTTGTTTAAAAAAAGTTAAGGGTTCAAATCCTAGAGATGTGCATGTATTGTAAGTTGTAACTATAAAAAAAGGTATGTTCGGTGCTTTTTGAACTCTCATTTGTAGGGGTGATCGCGGTGCGGGCGGTGCGGTTTTTTCCTAAAATCGCGGATCAAACCGCACATACGGTTTGGTCAAATTCTCAAACCGCACCCGCACCACGAAATTTTCAAACCGCATAAACCGTACCACGAAAATGCGGTGCGGTGTGGTGCGGTTCACAACTTCAATAAAAATTTCTATATCTAAACTTGTACATAATTCCAAATCCTAATTATCACGAAAAATTAAAATAGATGGTTAACAAAAAAACAAAAGTGCAGGTAAATGATAAACTTGTAGACAATTCATATTATTCATTTTATGCAGTTTCATTTTCTCTGGAGCCACATGCAAGCAGACCAGTTCTCGTTCAACTTATGTAGGGAACTTAAACTATTCAACTGATAAATTAAATTGTGTTAGTATATTAGCTCTGTTCATAACTAATGCTCACTGCATCTTTTAACTACATGTACTACTAACAGCAATGCCAACTAAAACTATTTAACACTTCAAATTACTGTACTGGACTAATTATTTTAGATTACTGCAGCAACATAACAATTTAAAAAAGAAATGAAGAAATCAAGGTCCAGCAAAATGAGTACCTAATACATTTTGGCTTGCAGATTAATATTCTTGAGCTAATCAAGATCTACAACTTCAGATACGCCTAAGCCATTATAAAATTAAAGAGAGCATATGAATAAAAAGTTACTAGAAGTTATAATTATATCATATATTAAATATTGTGGTGCGGTGCGATTTGAACCGCGTTTCAGAAAATTTAAACCGCAACCCGCACCGCACCGCGCGGTTTGTCAAAATTTGAAACCGCAACCGCACCACAGATAATAAAAAACCACGCGGTGTGGTGCGGGTTGGTGCGGTGCAGGCGGTTTGTGCGGTTTGTGCGGTTTGGTGCGGTTTATGATTAACCCTACTCATTTGTGATAAATTAATTTGTGAGATAAGTACTACGTACTCGGATTTGTTATATTTTGAAATTATTTCCTTTCATTGGGAATTATATTTGTTTACGTTTCCGTCCTTCTTATATTTAATTTTGATTCACTTTATTGTGATGAAATAAATTGGGCAAGTATAAGTATGTTTAAATTCTTTAATTTCGAATTTGGTAAGAAAAGACGAATTTTAGAACCTCAGTTATGATCTGATTTCGTTATTATCTTCCCTAAGTTCCGAAACTTTAATCTGATAGTATCTTTTTAGAGATATTGTTGCGTAATTTCTGATAATTTTTGATAACTTAGAAAGGGACAAAATATCAACTTTTCGATGCTAGTCGTGACGGCGTGGGTTATAAAGTTGGTTTTAATAAATTTTATTGTACCTTTTATGATTCATTGTATGATATTAAAACTTTTTTGCTCTGCTTCTGAACACATATTTAAATTCGTAAAATATATTAATCCCTTATAAGAATGGTATATTGCTGAGCTTTGTTTAGGTCATTGTTTTTAAAAAAAAATTGGCTATGGTTTATAAAAGCTATTTGGATTTGAGAATTAATTAGTCTGTTGGTTGATCTTTATGCTTTTAATTTATATTTAAAATTTTTGGGAGTTGCGTCTCTATTTATTTTAACCATACTTTATTTATGAGATTGTGAAGTTTCTTTTACGATATTGATTTGAAAAATGTTAGTTTTGAAATTTTTATCCTATTTAGTGTATTCTTGAGTTTAGTTTAATATCTCGAAAATTTGGTAAGTTACAATTATAATATTATTTAGTATGTTATTATAATTTTATAAGTTATTTATTGAGTGATGTGTATTGATCATATCTAAAGTATTTTATTATTTATATTTGATTAATCTATTATTTTGATTTTAATAACTTATTATAAATATTTCAATTAAGAAGTATTCATAAAAATTAATTGAAAATTTGAAAAATCAAATCAATTGAACATCTTGTAAAAAAGATTAATAGTGAATTTTTAGAACAATAATCATCGTTGGGGTTATGTGAACCAGCTGCCCCTTGTAAATATTTAACTAGTTATACACAAATAGACGCAATTACAAATGTTGATGCATGGACATGGTTGCTCACTGCAGGTCCTACATATATATGATGGCCATTGTTCCATGGAGAACCATGTTACGTGGAGAACCGTGGAGAACCACTTAACATACATTATAATTGCTTTATATATAAGGGCCCCGCAGGGGCATCTTCACAAAAAAGTCTTATAATTCTATACTCTATCTATTTATAAAAAAAATTACAAAAAAAAAAAAAAAATTTAAAAATTTTCAAAAAATGATGATGTGGCACATTTTTTAAATTTTTTTTAAAAGTCTTAAATTTTTTTTTTTTTTGATGAATGGATAGAGGGTAGAATTATAAGACTTTTATGTGAAGGGACCCCGCCAGGGGCCTTATATAAAGGACTATTTAAATGCATTTTAAGTGGTTCTCCACGGTTCTCCACGTAAGATGGTTCTCCCTAGAGTGGGACTCTATATATGATTATCGGAAGGCAAATGTTTGGAGCCTTTGTGATCTGTGGGTTCAGCTGGTCGTCCTAAGCTGCCATAGATATATATATTGACTTATATTAGTGCATGTATGATGTATATTTAGTCTTCACAACGTTAATACTTTAGGGGCCGACTTTATATTGACCTCCATGGGCACCACCAGTATGATCGATTGATCGGCTAATTGTTTCAAATGAACTATATAAATTCGGTAATGTTATGGGTATAAAATAGTGTACTAAAAATATTTACACAATGATGTGATAATAAAAAATAATTTTATTGATGGAAATTGGTGTGAATGATGTGGCAATAAAAAATAATTTTGTCGATGGAAATTGGTGTGAATACGAGGGTACAATGGTACATTGTATTTAATTAAGTGATAATCAATTAGAATGAGACATGTGTTACTTGGTAAAAATTTTGTATCCAATTTGATATCTCTAGTATTAATAATTAAAAATATATTATTTACTTTGTATTGGTAAAATATATTTATTTATTAGAAATCACCAGCAATACAAAATCCATGATTAATTACATTCCCACAGTATTTATATGATTAATATTTTCATAAAT
Organism: Kitagawia praeruptora; assembly: GCA_037693485.1. Lineage (NCBI taxonomy): Eukaryota > Viridiplantae > Streptophyta > Magnoliopsida > Apiales > Apiaceae > Kitagawia > Kitagawia praeruptora. The sequence continues at coordinate 126,734,332 of CM075350.1, forward strand.
AAAACTGCATGCGAGTAACTATTCCAAGAATTTAAATCGTAAAAATAGTGTTTGAGGTATTAAATTGAATATTAAAATTTACTTCCAAATAACGTGATGTTAGTTACATAATAATTTGGGATATTTTTATTGGTAGAAATTCATGTGTAAATGCAAAAAAGATTGATTGTTATTAATAATATCCTAACCAATCAATACATGTAGGGTTTTAGAAATTAATATGGAATCTTTAGTATTTTTCAATCATAAATCATTTTTTTAAAAATCGTTGATGTAAACATGAAAACTTGTATAATTTCTATGCTGACTTTTCCATGTTGGGGAATAATACAAAAGAAAGACTGAATGCGTTTACTTCTGATCAAAAGATCTGAAGATTGCGCTAGAGGGTAAGGGTACATGGTATTATAAAATTTCATGCCGACGACCAGGGACCAGCCATTTGCAATATATATGAGATTATTAATTATCAACTTAAACACTAATTAATAACTAATTAAACCTTAGATCTGAATGTGAAGCTCCAAGATTAATCAACCATTTTAAAAAAACTCTTCATATTAGAAAGTTCCAGCTAAGCTAGCTGAACCTAAAAATTGTTGGTAAAGATTATTAGGTCAGTGATATTGTACCCACAACTTGAAGCATAAACCCTAGGAGGTAAGCTTTCAATTTAATTATGTGCATGTGTGTATATATAGTAAACCAGCCAAAAAGGTATTAATAGAACTAAACAGATACAAGGACCAATTTCTTAATTAGTATGAGAGCCTTCATTCAACGCCAGCAACTATTAATGCATAATCATATTGATGTAGCTTGGAATCTTGGATCAAGAGCGTTGACATCAATCGGGTATTTAACTATGTTCATCTATATATATGAGTATATTATAATTATTGTGATCATTTATATTACTAATGCGTATGATCATTTAAAACGGAAATTTTTTGACGGAAAATATGTACATGTATTGAACGAAGTAGACGGAAAATTTTTGATGAAAATTTTTGATTAATCTATATTCATTAAAATGTGGTCGAAATGAATATATTCATTAACCTAATTATTGTTTAAGAGAGGATTTTAACGCTTAATGTGAATATAGATGACGAAAATGAATATGGCTAGGGCATTCTAATCTTCAGTCTTACGGATTATTAGCACCTTTTGGAATCAGTCAAAACTGCAAACCATATTGACATACATTTACAGAAATTCAAAATTAAGAATCGACAATAATATTACTAGTATATATAATTGCAAGTCATTAAATATTAGTTACAAGTAGCAATTAAACATCATTTTGACAACAAGCAGTGCTTTTAATTTTAAGGTACGACCAAATTTGTAATTCTCAAATTCGTGTAAATATATATACCTTGTTGTGTCATGTGTGAAGTCGTTCTAGTTCGGCAGGTAACGAATGCACGATCCACACACGTGTTAATTGGCTGTGTTAATTCACGGTCTTTATATTTGATATATTTTTATAAATGCATAATATAGTTCTTTAATGTATAAATATCAAATAAGTAAATGCTTAATATCATTGTTATAAAATCGTACTGATTAATAATTCAAATATTTGATTAATTATTTTGATTAATTTCCAAAATTAATCCTTAAAAAATGTCTTCACTGATTAAATTTGATTCCTGCTTCTTTTTTTTTTTTTAATACCAGAAACTAAAATCAAATAGGTTTCAACATTTATATAGTACTGTAATTGTGAGTGTGTGTATTATAACTTATAAGATATGCATTGAAATTAACAAAGCGACAACATGTTGTAAAGGTACAATGTTAATATAGTATTGAGTTTCAACGTTTTGCGTCAAATTCAAACAAATCCACTTGTAAGTATGTGTAGTTGTTGTGGACAGATATGAATATATGATGCAGTCATTTTCAGACCTTGATTATGTTAAGTCAAATTTTCAATTTACTTGGCCAATCAGTAGTTCTTCAAATGCTATTTGGAAATTTAAAAATTTTCAATTTATTTTAGATAAAATAAGTATTTAATTAATTGAGAGCTTATAATTTTTCGATTTTTGCTTATGTCAAGATTTATGAGGATAGATAATCAATTTTAAGATGTATCTAGTTATTTTTTTTTAAAATAAAAAAAAACTAGACTTATACACCTTAATAAGTAATGAAATATGTAAACTTCATTAAAGCCTCCTTAATTTTATGCGCTTTCTAATTAAATTTAAATGCAGGCAAATTATCACTTACTCCCTCCGTTCTATGTTAGTAGTCTTTTTTTAAAAAATATATTCATAATATATGTTCATTTCCAATTTTCAATTTAAATTTGTGATCATTTTTCCTAAATTATTCATTTTGAAAATTGTATAGCAATTAATGAGTAATGACTAAGAGGGATAAAATAACCCATATTCTTAAAAGTCAATTCATTTATAATGGGTATAAGAGAAAATGTATCATCTAATTAATATTTTTTAAAATATATAATTTTTTCAAAAAAAACTTGCATTGTGGGACGGAGTGAGTATCTTTTCTTACTTTTTCTTTCGATGACAGATCGACAGTATTGTATTCTCAAAATTTTAGCCATGACAGTACTCCAAAGAGAGTATAGTACAAATATTTATGGAGCCTTCTTGAGTTTCGGGGATGTGTGTAATTGATAAAATAGTCACATATTCTCTTCTCATTCATAAATGTAGGCACATGCTTTAAGTTTATTATTACAATACAACAAATTCATAATTCTCAATAATAGAAATTAGAGATATTTACAGAAATACATAAAATTTTAATAATTCTTTCCAATTTTACTACCTTCCAACTATCATTTCACTTCTATAAAATCATTTTTTCAAAAATACTACCTCATTATAATTTTATGTTTTCAATATTCCAAAAATACTACCTTCCTCAATTGCAACTTTTGCAATCTCATTTGCAACTTCGATGCTACAAATTTCTGATTGCAAGTTCCGGGGTTCAGATGTTATTTTTGACCACTTTTTTGGAATATATATATATAAACAGAATTTAAGTAAGAAGGGGGCTCAGCACATAAGCTAGAGAGAAAAGAAGAAAGAACTGATATTATTCAAGCGTACTCAATACAATATACAAAGCTCTCTTATATAGAGAGACGAGGGGAGAACTCTATGATTAAAGTTCTGACTAGACACACATAATTAAAACAAACAGACAAACAACTTTTAATAAAGGTGAATTATTGAAGCCGGGTACTCTCTTTGGGCCCCATCGACACTTTAATAATTCTTACAGACATACAGCTTTAAACTAAAATACAAAGATACTTTAATAAAGCAAATATAATTGCAAACTCCACTTAATAAAGCAGATTCCATTAACTTCAAAAGCAACCATTATTGCTGGGAATCTTCAGAAGCAATCATTATTGCGTGTCAAGCTGTGAAATTCTGAAACCAAAGTAACCTTTGCTTTAATAATCTCTGCTTGTGAATTTTACTCCATAGATAATTATGGAAAAGACTGTTCTTCCGCCTTTTGGTATCAGAGCCATTACTGTTAGCTTGCTGATAAAGGTACATATCTATTATCTCTTTATTTCATTAAATGCATTTCAGTAGCTAAATCCCTGTTGTGGAAGGTTGGATGTTTAAGGTTACTTAAGTATGTAAAAAAAAAAAAAAAAAAAGGCAAAAAATCGAAATATTTTAGTGTCTTCTTAAAATATCATCTTTTATCCCGAGTAAAACAATGGGAGGTTTTCTGATGATTTTATAAAAGAATGTTTTGCTAAAATATTTCATATCTTTGTTTTCGTGGATTTAATCCGTCTATCCCTCTGGTTGATAGTTAAACGAGAAAGTCGTTTGCAAAGATAACAAAAATATTGTACTTTTATGTCAAATTTAATTTTTTGTAAAAATAAACATACTTAAAACCCCTTTAAAGATCCAACCAACCACAACAGTCTTAGCTCCATTACTCCATGAGTATGCATGAGATAGATGATAATGATAATCAAAATGATTTGATTAAAAATGCTGAATTAGTAGAATATCCAAAAAATTTGGATAAGCTCAATAAGTGGGTTATACCCTCTGTTCCCTTTAGTCAAATTTATACTATTGGTATGTTTGATTTTAAATCTCGTCAGGTCATCAAAACGATGGAACAAACAATTAGAATTTCTGATACTAATCAAACAATTAGATTACTGAGTAAAAAAGATTTACTCCCTCATAAAGGTTATAATTTTATCCATATTGGATTAATTCAAATAGCCTTCAAACCCTTAACTTTGATGGGTTTAAATTCGAGTATTATGGCCCATGTTAGGGATGGTAGATGTAGAGATTTTAAACAATCTCTAGCTGCTTTAATAGAAACCAGTCTATGTCATGGACCAGTCTACTTTGATGTAGCTCCAAATTTGACACTATCTTTATCTGATAGTAACTTATTAGATGCTATGCAACTAACAATACATACTAATGGTTATAATTTTAAACCAGGAAGTGAGGTAATAGCCATATGCTATAGAATTTATTATAAGGTCTTAAATACCTTAAATCCTAAGGCTATACAATTTACATTTCAAGGAACTACAACCTTAGTTCAAACCAATCTGTTAACCTCGAATGTAGCAACTAATAGGTTGATAAAATGGAAAGAGATTAATTTCCCAGAAACTTGGTCTCTTCCTCAAGAATTAGAACCAGAACCACAGGTCAATAAAGACATTGATCAGATAATTCAGACAACTGAAGGGGCACTACAAGAAAAGGGTCAATAGACATCAGTTTATGGCCGATGTCTATGTTATTTTGCATGTGATGTCTAGGTCGGAGATGTCTATTCTAGACATCGGCCAGAAACTGATGTCTGTGCTAACATAGACATCGGTATTTACTTCAATACACATCAGTTGTTCTACAAAATAGGTTACATATAATTAATTTTATAAACAACTTGCATGCCTTATATTCCAGAAAACATATAATAAACTTAGTTATTTTTCACATACACATCACTTTTTTTTTTGGAAAAGATGTCTATTTGGATATTAGACATCATAATTTTAGCAGATAAAGTGATGTCTATAGTTATCTTAGACATCATCCTCGACTGATGTCTAATGTTCTTATAAACATTAGTTTCTTTTAAAAAAAGCGATGTGTATAACTATCTTAGACATCATCCTATACTGATGTCTAATATAGATATAAACATCAGTTTTTTCTGAAAAAACTAATTTATATGTGTCTCTTAGATATCAGATTTTATAAATAAAAAGTGATTTCTATTTGTTTTTTAGACATTGGACATTGCAGAAAAAATGTGATGTATATCTTTGTTTTAGACATCATTATTTGGTAAAATCACTTTATTTGCTAATAATAGATATGACAATTGTCATTATGTGGCTATTGACAAAATAAAAATCAATGTCATCAACATCTAAATTACTACATAAACTGCATATCCAATGTACCAAATCGAAAACAAGTAAACATGACTACATATCCACAAAATCAACTAAACTACGCAAAGTACCAAATCCAAAACAAGTAAACATGACTACAAATCCAAACTTAACTAGTCATAGTCAAATAACTATGTTTGCAGATGCGATATATTAATTAAACCTTGCCAAAAGAAGACTTGTGTCGTCAAATGTGGTTTTGGATGAATCAGGACTTCTCCAATAACTCAGCCATCGTTTCCATAAGCATGATTTAAATTGCCCCTATGTTGGCTGGGAATACTCTGTATCGAAATAAAGGTTTCTCGCCCCTGCAATTATCCTCTCAGAAGCAATATATGTCAGGGAAATTGAAGAACCACCTGCAGAACAACAACTGCTCAAAGGTACAAAATATGTATAGCCAAAATCAAATCAGTAACCAAAACAACAGGACAACTAGTTGTAACGAACATACATATGTATAGAAATCATGGATTAGACTACAGAATAGAGGTCATACATGGATTCATTATTGGAATAAAATTCTTTAACAAGGAAACATAGGAATAACTCGATGCAGATATTGCTGCAAGATACCCTTTCCTTGATGTCTCGAGTAGAGGTTGTCACATAATAAAAACTTAATATATGTTCATCACCCCTAAGTAATTGTATAGACTGTGGAATGATAAATGAAGATAGGTACCTCTGGCCCATTAGCAAGTGAGTGCACAAGAATATCAATGCTGCCAAAATCCTCTTTCACTGATTCTGTAACTTCCTGGGAATTTGATAAACTAATAAGAGAACAGCCTGTCTGATATATTTTACAACCAGACCAATAAGGATGTCTAGATACCGAAGAAGAATATGCTGAATAAGTATGATACCAATAACACAAATGCAAAATACGTAGTGGCCCATTAGCAAGTGGTATAGTTATGCTGCTAGGAAAATAAGCATGATACCAATAAAATAAGAATGATATAAATAACACAGATGCAAAATACGTTGCGGCTCACTCAATCAACTACATTACTAAATGATGGAGCTTCACATATTGAGTTTTTACAGAGCATAACCAGCTGTTGCTAACCCGTAGTCTCACACATTGCGGATTCTCCTAATATTTTCGATTGCCAGGAAAGATAGTTTTGTAAATATTATTCATGCAACATAATAGAAAGTGAGTTCAGTGCAAATGTACATGAATAGTCCATTTAGAAGAACCAGCATAACGTTTATTTACTTTTATCTGCATAATGGATGTCCTATTAATTAATCAAATGACTGTAAGTATTTTCATAAAGCATCTAAAATTCTACAGTATATTACATCTTCAGGTATGTCCTCAAGGTAGTCAAATACAGCATCTAAGGGATATACTTTAGTAATTTCCATCAAAGAACCATCTAGCAACCTGAAATGTAAAACTTTATAAGAATGTTTAATCCACATTAGCTGCTTAATTAATAAGTTAGAATTTATGCTGAAAATAAAAGGTAAAGGAATAGACACAGCAATAATGATTTACTCTTACACGCGTGATTCATCAAACTTTCTACGCTGTAGGCTTGTTTCAAATATATTTAGCGCCTACAGGAACGAGGTAAGATACATTAAGGCAAAAATAATAGAAAGAATAGAAAGCTATCAATGTGATAGAAGTGAACCAGGGGATAAAGGGTTTATACTTACAGGCACCAATGTACCAACGAGAATTTCAACACCTGTAGCTTCCAGAGATTTTTCTATAGCCCAACCATATATAGAAACTACATTGTTAGCACCCTGTGAAATTTTCATTCAAGCATATATAATGATTATACGGGAAAAGCTCAAAAAGTGGTTTGTTGTTCCTACTATAACTTCTAACCAGTAAGTTTTTAAGCTTAGAAAGCTAAAAAATTACTATACTTTATAGGCTTATACTTAAGGAGAAAATGTATGACAGGACTGAGACTCGGCATGATTATCGACAAGATTTACAAAGAAAAAACACAGAGATCACGCGGACAAGACTAGTACAATTATATTTCCTTAAGCTTACATATTCATTTATAACAAATTCAGAAAGTTATACCTTAGAACATCACGATATCAACATGTTTACGAACATTAATATGTCTTAAAATATTAGCATTTTTAGCATTCTATTTCTATTAGTATTATCAGAAATCTTCTTTCTAGCCAGATGCACTAACCAAAGTAACCAGATACACTACCAAAAAGTAGTGAAATTTCTAAACATCCTCTTACCAAAGTAAAAAATTTGCTACACTAAACTAGTACATATAATTCTTACTCAACACAACAAACTTCCGACATAAAATCCTAAGTTAATAGAACTAATTCACAAATTGTATTATACCTGGTTTTTCTTGTTAAGCGGGTGAATAAATTTGCACTTCATACACATACATATATACACAACTTACAGATTAAATAATTAATACCATACATATATACATAAATTACAAATAAATTAAATTAACCCCAAATTAAAACTTAGGGTTTCAATTTTAAATCCTCAATTTGTTATAAAATCGAATTAATCAAACTTGTAAGTTTGAACATATCAAACTTAGGCTTACCCACTAACAAATCAAACGAATTCGAGCTTTGAATCTTCGAGCTTTGGACCTTCAAACAAATCGATTTCGATTTGAGTGTGAGAGTGAGAGTGTTTTGGGGGATTCGACTATGAGAGAGAGAGAGACAGCTCTTCGGGGGTTCGAGTGTGAAAGAGAGAGAGAGAAGAGGTGAGGGGTTGTGGAGGTGACAGAGATTCAGTCGCGAGCGAGAGAGAGAGAGAGAGAGAGAGAGAGAGAGAAAGAAAGAGAGAGAGAGTATCGAGAGTTTTAGTTTTTAGTTTTTGTGTTTAATTTGTGTTGAATGGAAATAATTGGGTATAGGCGGGGAAATATTTGGTGTGGGGGGGGGGATTTTGATTTAGTGGTGAAAATTTTGGTTAAGGGGGGAAACAAAAAGAAGGACGCGCGTTTTAATTTTTAAAGACCGACTTTAGACATCGGTTTTAAAATTAGTGATGTTTACGAAAAGCAAAGACATCAGTTTAATTAGGGGTGATGTTATTACATGTTTTAACATCAGTGGCATTTACAACCGATGTCTAAAGTGTGATGTCTATTCAACTTTTTCTTGTAGTGGGGATGTAGAAATTAGATTTACTCCTCAAAGATCTATTAGATTACCTAGGACTATATCTGCTAGGTATTCCCATGCTAGTGATTATACCACAGCCCCTAGTGTTCTAGATCCATCTAGAGCATCCACTTCTCAAATAAGAGAAGAAATAGAATCTGTAAACTCAATAAGAATTAGTCAAAATCAAATTCCAGAAGGAATTTATGAAAAGAGTAGAGAATCTCCTACTCAATCAGAAATGAGCTTCCATTTAAATGATTGATTTATCCCCAGGAAGTAGAATGAGAGAAATCCTTAATAAGGAATTTCAACAAGAAAAGCATGCCCAATTTAGGCAATGGTATTTTAAGAAATACTCTTCTAAAGACCTAGATAGATTCAAAGATGAATTTTATGATTATATAGCTAAAACAGAAGACTATACACCTTTTGTGAATTGGTTTATAAAAACCTATCTTGATAACACTAAAAAAGAGATTTTAGTGTTACAAAGACCTTGGAAAACTCCAAAGGGAGAAACTGTTAATTCTCCATTCCCTCCAGAGCAAACAATTTGCTTAAATAATAATACAGAAGCTACAGCTTATACTAGTATTCAAAAGCTTGAAAATTCTCAAGCTACTGTAAAAGATTTAAATACGATTATTAAGTCACAAAACTATACTAACACCTTTCTTGTCTGTTTAGGTGACCAATGTATAACTTTAGAAAAAGAGATAATATCTCTTAAACAATTTATAGAAAACGAATTAAATTCTATTAAAAAATTAATAGAAAAACAAAATCCAGAATCCTCAACTAATAAAGATAATATCCCTATGATTCAACCTCCAATTCCAATAAAAGGCTTTAAAATAGAACCTAATAGTGAAGAATTTTTGAAAATTCTTCAACAAAAGATGAATAATCTTAATATATCAGTCCTGTCAAAAGACGATTCTTCTCAGCAGTCTGAAAACTCAGAACCTGTTGAAGAAATAGAAGAGATTAATGAATTAGCAACTATGTTCGCTAAACAACAAATTAGTAATGCGGAGATAAATCCTATTTATGCTCCTAAACCTTTAGAAAAATTTTATTATCAAAGACCTTCTCCTCAGGATCTTCTATTTGAAGAACCAGAATATATTCAAACTTCATATTCAGGAAAAGCTATCTATGAATGGAATATTGATGGCTTAATTGAAAAACAAATATTCGATGTTATACACCGAATAATGATGTACTCTACTGTTTGTAAACAAAATGGTAGCACTGATAGTGCGATAGCATCTTCTATATCCACAGGATTTGTAGGACAAATCAGGGGATGGTGGGATCACTATTTTACCCTAGAACAAAGATTAGAAATTATTAATCATAAGAAAATTCTTAGTGTGGAAAATGGTGTCGTTACTACTGGAGAAGAAGATGCCGTCTAAACTTTATGTCTAGCTATCCTACAGCATTTTGTAGGAAGTAATATTCCCGTTGCAGAGAAGCTATGTACGCTTCTTCAAAATCTTAGATGTCCTTCCTTGACCCATTTTAGATGGTATAAAGATACATTTTTATCTAGAGTATATCAATTAGGAGAACCAAATTCGGTTCATTGGAAGTCTAAATTTATAGATGGTTTACCCCATCTTTTTGCAGAAAGGGTTAGACAATCCTTAAGAAATAAGAATGATGGAGTGAATATTAATTATAATTATCTAACATATGGAAAAATTGTTAGTCATTGTATTAATGAAGGATTAGCTTTATGTAATGACATAAAGTTAAGAAACCAGTTAAAAAAGCAAAAGCTTTCGGAGAAGCACCAATTAGGTGAATTCTGTGATCAATTTGCGTTTGATATAGGAAAAATTCCTAGATATCCAGATAAGAAAAAGCAAAAGATTGCTTATAAAAGAAATAAATCTTATAAGAATAATCTTTACAAATCAAAATATCCTTTTAATAAAGGTTCTTATAAAAAGAATTATAAGAAAAAATCTTATAATAAATTAGAGAAAAAACCTTTTGTCCCTAATAAAGGAAAAAGAAAAGCCAAAAGAATTGATATAACTTGTCATAAATGTGGTAAAGTTGGTCATTATGCCAACCAATGTTGGACTAAGAAAGCTCTTAATGAGATAGAGGATGAGCAATTACGCTCACAATTAGAAAAGGTTTTGCTTCATAGTTCTGAAGATGAAAGAGAATCTTCAGATAATGAGGATTTAGCCTTAATTTATGAAAGCTCAAGTAATTCTGACTCACAGAATTCTGATAATAATGATTGTCAGTGTAATGAGCTAAATTATTATAAATCTATAGTAGACATGAATGGATTAAATGTCTTAACGGCTGATCAAGATAGAGCCTTAAAAATTATAGATTCAATTACCGATTTTGAACTTAAGAAGCAAATGCTAGAAGCCCTTATTAAAAATAATAAGGAAAAAGAAGCTCCCATAATAATGGAAGCTCCTTATCAATTAAGTGAGGTTCTAGAAAGATTTCAAAAATCTACTATTAAAGAAACTCCTGTTTCTTTAAATGATTTAAGAAAAGAAGTTAATTTATTAAAATCTGAAATTAATCAGATAAAACAGAATAATACTCTATTAACTCAAAGGATTACTTTATTAGAAAGTAAGCATGTAATACATAGTGAATCAAAAGATATTCTCTCTTCTAGTAATACTAAAGAGACCGAATATTTAGCTCTATTAGAGCAAGTGACATCTCAAAGATGGTATATTAAAGTTACCCTAGTGGTAAGTCGAGAATTTATTCTCAAAGATGAAATAGCCCTTGTTGATAGCGGTGCTGACTTGAATTGTATTCAAGAAGGATTAATTCCTACCAAATATTTTGAAAAAACAACCCAATCCATATCTCATGCTGCTGGAGAAAAACTCCAAGTTAGTTATAAGCTTCCTAATACCTACATTTGTAATGAAGATATATGTCTTCCTACCTCTTTTATTCTAATAAAGAATATGAATCATAGAATAATTTTAGGAAACCCTTTCCTTCATAATATTATGCCCCTCAATAATGTTGATCAAAGCGGGATTTCTACCATAATAGAAGGAAAGAAAATAAAATTTGAATTTATTTCAGATCCTCAAACTCGTATAATTAATGAGGTTAAGGATCGCCTTCTTAGTAAAGAAAATCAATTATGTTTTCTTAAAGAAGAAATAAAAGTTTTGAGCATTAATGAACAGCTCAAGAAACCTGATATTAAAAATCAGATAAAAATCATAGAAAACCAATTCATTGATGAAGTTTGTAATGACCTTCCTAATGCTTTTTGGGATAGAAAGAAACATGTTATTTCACTTCCTTATATAGATGGTTTTAATGAAAACCAAATCCCTACAAAAGCTAGACCAGCTCAAATGAATAAAGAATACTTAGAATTATGTAAAAAGGAGATTAATTCTCTTTTAGAAAAAGGCTTAATTCGTAAGTCTAAATCTCCTTGGAGTTGTACAGCATTTTATGTTAATAATGCTGCTGAAAAAGAAAGAGGTGTGCCAAGATTAGTTATCAATTATAAACCTCTTAATAAAGTTTTAAAATGGATTAGATATCCTATTCCTAACAAAAAAGATTTGTTAGATAGATTAAACGATGCTTTAATCTTTTCTAAATTTGATATGAAATCAGGATATTGGCAGATTCAGATTAAAGAATCTGATAGATATAAAACAGCTTTTACAGTTCCTTTTGGACATTATGAATGGAATGTTCTTCCATTTGGTCAGAAGAATGCTCCTTCTGAGTTTCAGAATATTATGAATGATATATTTAATCCTTATTCTGAATTTATAATAGTTTATATTGATGATGTTTTAGTATTTTCTAAAACTATAGATCAACATATTAAACATTTAAAAATATTTAAGAGTTTAATAAAGAATAATGGTTTAGTAATATCTGCCCCAAAAATGAAATTATTTCAAACAAAAGTTAGATTTTTGGGACACATGATAAATCAAGGAAAAATTATTCCTATAGACAGAAGTATAGAGTTTGCTTCTAAATTTCCTAATGAAATAACTGATAAAAAACAGTTACAAAGATTTTTAGGAAGTCTGAATTATATTTCAGAATATTATCAAAACCTAGCCAAAGATACAACAATATTGTACTCTAGGCTTAAGAAAAAACCTGAACCTTGGACTGAGAATCATTCTCAGGCTGTTCAAAAAATTAAAGCTAAGGTAAAATGCTTACCTTGTTTATCTTTAGCAAATCCCAAGTATTTTAAAATTGTTGAAACAGATGCCTCTGATATAGGATATGGTGGTATTTTAAAGCAGGTTATTCCTGAAACTTCTAAAGAAGTTCTTGTTAGATTTACCTCAGGAAAATGGAATCCTACTCAGTCAAAATACTCCACTGTAAAGAAAGAAATGCTTTCTATAATTAAATGTGTTTCAAAATTTCAAGGTGATTTATTAAATCAAAATTTTTTATTAAGAATTGATTGTAGTTCAGTAAAATCAATTATTGAAAAAGATGTTAAAAATCTTGTAGCAAAACAAATTTTTCAGGATGGCAAGCCCAGCTTTCGGCCTTTGAATTCGACATCCAATATATCAAAGGAGAAAATAATTCTCTTGCTGATTATTTAACCCGTGAATTTTTACAGGGAGATTAATGGCAACCCCTTCAAGGGGAAGAGGTCGCGGCGGATATGGCCGTGGTCGAGGTTATGGGAGTAACAATATGTTGCCCCGTGTAGAATCAACTGTTCCTCTAATAGGAGATTGGACAGTTTTTCATAATCGAGGGAGAAATTTGCAGCAATTACCTGCACCTCCAAAAAAGGAAGATATACCTTCCTCTTCTAATAGTAAGAAAACATCTTATAAAGATGCAGCAGTCAATGATGATCCAAAGGAAAAAGAATATTTCGAAAATCCTGTTACAGAAACTATTATGTTTCTTGAAGAAGAAGATGTTCAAATGCACCAAGATGGTTGGTCATTAAGAACTAGGTACCTTGAATCCAGAGGATACCCAGGGCTTCAAAATCAAGCCAGACAGAATTTAGAAATTCTGTTAACCATTACCGAATCGGTAACTATTACCCATACTTTTCAAAATAGCAATCCTGAAAGTTTTATGAACTTCAGCAAATGCCATATCAATAAGATATTGCTACCTAGAGAATGGGGATTAAGTCCTAATACGGAGAAAGCTATCAGGATAGCTGGAGATAAATACATCTATTTCAATTACTGGGATTATATCCAAGCTTTTACTAAAGCTTTTTATTATCAAAACCCAAAGAACAAGCATTCTTGGTTCTTTTCGATAAATCCCCAAGTGTGTAATAAACACATTCCAAATTGGTTCTATGAATGGTGGTCAAAATTTGGACCCTCTCTGGAAATTTTGCCAGAAGATATTTATAATCTATATGCTTCTTGGAGTGACCATAGTTCTTTGGTCTCAAAATATACCAAATTGATTTATGGACAATGTCCTTTATTGTTCTTTTCCAAATTTCAAATCCCTTGGATTTGGAGGTGGACGGTAACAATTGCAGAGGATAAAAAATTAAAAATCCCAATTCTCCAGAGAAATTTCTTCTTAAAATGGTGGACCAATATGTCCAAAGAAGATATTAAAATTATAGTTTCCAATATTCAGATTGATATTTCAACTGAAAAGGAAAAGGCTTCTACAGCCCAAAATGCTCAGCCCTCTTTGGCGAATTTAAGAGAGTATTTTCATCACAAATACCCCACAGAATCAGAACAGCAAATTATGGCTCGGGTCTTAGCATTCATGAAAGAACAATTTTTTAGTTCTTTCCCATCTCAACCTTCTAGAGAAGAGGATTAGTCTATGAAGACTTCTTCATCGCAAGGATCAATGGATTCTAATACTTATAATTGTCTAGCAGGAGAATCTCAAGATGAAGAATCTGTTCAAGAGAAAGAATCTCCTCAAGAAGATCCATCCCTAGAAGATTACTGGGATGCCTTAGTTCAATCCGCAGTCCAGCAGGACCAACAGCCAAATAATTCTGGCAAAGGGAAAAGACCTCAAAAGTAATTATGTTTATGTTAGGTCCAGCTTTTAAAAAATTGAAGAAGAAAGAAAGAGAAATCCAGCTCATTCAGGATCAAATAGATGCCTATTTTCTACATCAAGACAATCTTTCTTGGGAAGAAAGAAGGAATAGGACTTCTCAACAAATTCAAGAAGACTTTGATATGATTCGTCTTTTCCATAATTATCTATGGAGTAAAATTCACAAGCAGAGATTATTAAAGCAAAGGTTACTTTGGTTTCAGAATTTCACAGCTTGACACGCAATAATGATTGCTTTTGAAGATTCCCGGCAATAATGGTTGCTTTAGAAGACAAATGGAATCCGCTTTAATTCAGTGGAAATTGCAATTATATTTACTTTATTAAAATTTCTTTGTATTTTAGTTTAAAGCTGTATGAATTATTAAAGTGTCGATGGGGCCCAAAGAGAGTACCCGGCTTCAATAATTCACCTTTATTAAAAGTTGTTTGTCTGTTTTAATTATGTGTGTCTAGAAAGAACTTTAATCATAGAGTTCTCCCCTCGTCTCTCTATATAAGAGAGCTTTGTATATTGTATTGAGTACGCTTGAATAATATTTTTCTTTCTTCTTTTCTCTCTTATGCTCATGTGCTGAGCCACTTCTTACTTTTAAATACTGTTTTTAATACTGTTCTTCCGCCTTTAGACATCTAAGATTTTGAAGAAGCGTACATAGCTTCTCTGCAACGGGAATATTACTTCCTACAAAATGCTGTAGGATAGCTAGACATAAAGTGTAGACGGCATCTTCTTCTCCAGTAGTAACGACACCATTTTCCACACTAAGAATTTTCTTATGATTAATAATTTCTAATCTTTGTTCTAGGGTAAAATAGTGATCCCACCATCCCCTGATTTGTCCTACAAATCCTGTGGATATAAAAGATGCTATCGCACTATCAGTGCTACCATTTTGTTTACAAACAGTAGAGTACATCATTATTCGGTGTATAACATCGAATATTTGTTTTTCATTTAAGCCATCAATATTCCATTCATAGATAGCTTTTCCTGAATATGAAGTTTGAATATATTCTGGTTCTTCAAATAGAAGATCCTGAGGAGAAGGTCTTTGATAATAAAATTTTTCTAAAGGTTTAGGAGCATAAATAGGATTTATCTCCGCATTACTAATTTGTTGTTTAGCGAACATAGTTGCTAATTCATTAATCTCTTCTATTTCTTCAACAGGTTCTGAGTTTTCAGACTGCTGAGAAGAATCGTCTTTTGACAGGACTGATATATTAAGATTATTCATCTTTTGTTGAAGAATTTTCAAAAATTCTTCACTATTAGGTTCTATTTTAAAGCCTTTTATTGGAATTGGAGGTTGAATCATAGGGATATTATCTTTATTAGTTGAGGATTCTGGATTTTGTTTTTCTATTAATTTTTTAATAGAATTTAATTCGTTTTCTATAAATTGTTTAAGAGATATTATCTCTTTTTCTAAAGTTATACATTGGTCACCTAAACAGACAAGAAAGGTGTTAGTATAGTTTTGTGACTTAATAATCGTATTTAAATCTTTTACAGTAGCTTGAGAATTTTCAAGCTTTTGAATACTAGTATAAGCTGTAGCTTCTGTATTATTATTTAAGCAAATTGTTTGCTCTGGAGGGAATGGAGAATTAACAGTTTCTCCCTTTGGAGTTTTCCAAGGTCTTTGTAACACTAAAATCTCTTTTTTAGTGTTATCAAGATAGGTTTTTATAAACCAATTCACAAAAGGTGTATAGTCTTCTGTTTTAGCTATATAATCATAAAATTCATCTTTGAATCTATCTAGGTCTTTAGAAGAGTATTTCTTAAAATACCATTGCCTAAATTGGGCATGCTTTTCTTGTTGAAATTCCTTATTAAGGATTTCTCTCATTCTACTTCCTGGGGATAAATCAATCATTTAAATGGAAGCTCATTTCTGATTGAGTAGGAGATTCTCTACTCTTTTCATAAATTCCTTCTGGAATTTGATTTTGACTAATTCTTTTTGAGTTTACAGATTCTATTTCTTCTCTTATTTGAGAAGTGGATGCTCTAGATGGATCTAGAACACTAGGGGCTGTGGTATAATCACTAGCATGGGAATACCTAGCAGATATAGTCTTAGGTAATCTAATAGATCTTTGAGGAGTAAATCTAATTTCTACATCCCCTTCAGTTGTCTGAATTATCTGATCAATGTCTGTTGGTCCCGGAATGTATTGCAGAAGGGGGGTTGAATGCAATACTAATAAATTTCAAAAACTATTTCAACAACTTAAATAGAGTTTGTAATTTACTAGTAGAAGAAATGCAATCACAAGTAATATTTAACAAGATGTTTCACAAAATAATTGTTTTATTTATTTTGCAAAGTTTTGCTACAACCTTGAGAACAAAATAATTCTCAAGCTTCAAATACTCAAGAGATTACAGTTATAGAGTTATTTTGTTGTATAAATAGAGTGCTCTATTTATAGTGTGATAGTCTACTGTACTACCACTATTAGCATGGGTTGTTGAGTTGCTGTTATATTCCTTTTGCAGCTCATTCCATGATTTATTCCCATGTGATCATCACAAAGTAACTTTAAGATACTTTCCACATTTAAGCCACCCAGATCTAGCCGTATTCAATTTTATCTGCTCTAGACTTTACAGGTTGCTCCATGTGATTTCTCAAGCTTCAGTTATAGACTTTCCAAGCTTGCTGTAAAGGTTGAATATTACAACACGCCTGCTTCTTTTGAACATGTACTCTGTCGCTTAATTTGACTTAGAAAATTCCTAAATCAAGTTGATTCTATATGACAGTGTGTTTGCCACAAAGTTTGCTGTCAATGGATTATACTTTGGTTGACAGTATGAATTTCCCGCAGATATTACTGTCAAGGATTGTGCTTTGATTGACAGCATGTATTTCCCGCAGAGATTGCTGTCAAGAATTGTGCTTTGATTGACAGCATGTATTTCCCGCAGAGATTGCTGTCAAGAATTCCAAACTTACTGTCGCAAACTATATATTGAAGTTGCTGTCATCAGAATCTCAGCCAATGTTGCTGTCAAGTCGAAACTTGCTGTCGACTTCATGAAACTTGCTGTCGACCTAGGCAACATGTTGTTTCCTTGTAACCTTACTGTCAGGGCTTGACAGTAACTTTTATTCCTTCTGTCGAACTTATGTATTTCTTGAGGCTTGAACATAATCGAACTTCTTCCAAGAATTACACTTATTACATGACAATATTTATTTTAAATTACAAGAATACATTTCAGACTGTGACAGTATGTTCTACTTAGTAAAACTAAGTATACCAATAAAACTAGTTAAGTTGTCTATTCCATCACCCATAAATCCAAACAATCTCCCCCAATTTGTTTTTATGGACAATAAGGACAAATTTACAAATATCATGCTGACAACTTAACTAACATAGATCAGAAAGAATAAACTCTTCATTTCTGAACAATGATTAAATTGGATTGTTTAAAAAAAATGTATCATAAAAGTTCATAATTAAAAATCAAGAAAAAATCTTTACTTAGCTTGATTTGAACTTTCGCCTTGCTCCTTTTCCCTCAGAGCTCTTCTGAGATTTTCAATTAACTCCTTTTCTTCAGGGGACTGTGCATCATCTTCATTTTCCACGATGTACTTTTTGATCATTGATGAAGTAGTGTTTAATACATCTCTGAGTTCCATCCAATAAACATTTTGCTTTACGATTGATCTGAATTTCAACACATCTCCCTCCATCTTGAATCTTCTGCCAGGAAGCTGATTTAAAGTTACCCTTCTTTGTCTGTCCAAACTGGGATTCTCTCCTTTCCTTTGATCAAAAATCATATCTAGCTCCCAAGAACATAGTGCTTCAAGTTTGTTAGATGATCCTATCACTTGCCAGTACAGTTCTTTTAGCACACTGGTCTTCAACTTAGAAAAGCTGTCTATGTAGACTTCTTCTTTGCCATATTTGATTCTCAGAGGATTGTCCAGTACAATTGGCTGATAGTTTAATTCACTGCTGTTGACCTTGTTGAGTTTACTCCAACTTTCCTTCATTTGAGCTTCAATCTCTTCTTCTATCTGTTGACGAGATTTTTGTCTTGAAGCTAATTCTTCTTTGAATTTCTGCTCTGCCTCATACCTATCCATCTCTTGCTTTGAATAAGGTTTTTGCATTTCATTCCAGTTATACTCAGGAATAGGATTGTCTTCTTCATACTCCAAACCAAGGATTTGATAGACATCATCATCATTGTGAAGTGTCCAATCACCAAACTTCTCAATAAATTCAGCATGCCTGGCTTCATAATACTTGAGAACTTGGTTCATGATCTTCTTTGAAACATTATCATAGGTTTGCAGTAGCTCAACCATCCTTTCCAGATTGAAGTAATCAATTGTTCATTTTACTGTTCCAGAAGTTTGAATGAATTTCTTGGAGATCACCTTTGATTTTGTTATCTGAGTGAAGTCAGGTTCCACTATAATCAACCTTTCATTGTTTTCCCATAGAATGTATCTTGCAACTTCTTCTTCTGACTCATCAAATTCTATGGATACTGAGGTGATTGTATCTTTGGCCTTCAGCTGCATCATTTCAAAGCTATTCATTCTTCTTCTCATGAGGGGTTTCTTGAGTCCTAACCCTGTAGCTTTTCCTTCTCCTTTGTAGACAGTCTTTCCCTTTATTGGTCTTTTTGACTTTCTTTTGATTCTTACTGTCTTGGATGTTTTGACAGTAGGATCGTTGACAGTATCTTTTATAGGGCTTCTGACAGTGTCTTCTGTGACAGTATCTTTCATGACTGTGTCTTCATCCTGTCTAACAGCTTCTTTGTTGACATTCTTGATAGCATCTTTGTTGACAGTATCTTTTTCAAGTTGTATACTGTCAATTTCCATTTCTTCTTGATTACCTTTCAATGCTTCAAGTACTTCTTCCTCTTTCTTTTCATCAACTTTCTTGCTTGTGCTAGGATTTTCAGAGGTTTCCTTTGATTCTGCTTCTTTGACTTAAGTTTGCTCTTTTGAAGAGTCTCCCAGTTCTGTTTTCTTAGATCCTCCAGCTTCACCTCCATCTTGATTGTCATCACCATCTTTTTCCAAGGTGTCATCAAAAGTGCAGTTTCCACCTTGAGCATTTCTGCTTGAATTTACTTTGGCAATGAGCTTCTTAATTTTGGCACTGTATTCCATATCTCTCTTTGCCATTATCTTGTGGATATCTTTAACTGCCTGAATCCTTTCCTTGGTGATAGGTGCTTTCAGCAATAACTTAAGTACATCCATGATGACTTTGCTTTGTAGAGATGTTTTGCCTTCAAGAGTTAAGAACCCAAGTCCTTTAGTTCCTTTGGCTGTTGTCTGTTTAAAGCTTACACCATATGGCTGGAGACATACTTTTGGGAGTTTGCTGTTAACCATTGTGCTCAGTTGCATATAGAGACTTTCATCAAAGATGGTAGAGTTTTTCTTAACTAGAATCCCAAGGATGTATTGCACTCTGGCGGAGAAAGTTTCTAGCAGTTGAGTTGTTATGAATATTGAATGTCCACTCTTCAGGTATACTTCAACTGCCCACCTCTTCTCTGAGCTAATCTTCACAGAAAGATTTACAATCTTTTCTTTCAAAGCTTCTGCCAATTTAGCAGGTTTTCCTTTAGATTCTGTGATTGCTCCATTCACCAGATTGTTGAATTCCTCATCCTTATTGTTCAAGGTGCTCTCCATATGACTTACTGTTATAGAATCAGCTTCTTCTTGAGAATATGTGCTTCCATCAGTCCAGGTAACCAACTTTGAAGAAGAGATATATTCAGGCAGCTTGCCCTTGCCTTTACCCATCCTGTTAGACTCCTCCTTTTCTCTCCAAAGCCTCTCCAAAGTTGATTCTTTCTTTTCAGTAACTGGTTCACTAATTTTGATGGAAGATGCTTTATTTCTTTGTATCATTTTCAATACTTCCTCAGATACTAGCATTTTCTCCCCATCTACTTCAGTTTCAAACAGTTGTTCACCAGTTCCAGTTCCAGAGGCTATGACAGTATCTTTTTGCTCCCCCTTACTCCTTTGCTCCCCCTGACTTTCAGCTTCTCCTTGTAACCCCATTTTCCTTTCTGGTTGCTCAGCCTTTTTCTGATCTATTACTTTCTCCCCCTTAGTTAAGTTGGTAGCTTGAATGAAGGAAGAAAGTGACAGCAGGGTGGCTTGAATTTCAGCAAAACCAGTCTTTACAGAAGATGACAGAGTGTCCAGCTTGCTCTCCATTTTAGCACATCTATCTTCAATAGCTTGGAGTCTGTCATTTGTGGATGCAGAAGGACCACCAGACCTAAGCCTCTTTGGAGGTTGAGGATAAGTCTGGGGCATGGAAGTTGTTGGGGTTCTCACACTCTCATTGTTTTTATAGATGATCTCATCATCTCTCACAGAAATTCCCTCAAGGCCTAATGCATTTTGTTTACTGGCTCCCTCAAGATCACTCTGGACATGCTCAAGTCCCTCTCCTTTTGCCAGCACGTTTGGCTGCCTCTCATTTTTATCCTCACTTCTCTGTTCTTTTATCTCTCTTTTATTTTTCACTCCCTCACTCATCCTAGATGCATTAGTATGAGCAGTACTAACATGCAAAAGAGTAGATTTTACCTTGAAGGCCTTGGAAAGAGGCAAGTCATCATCAGAGATATCTTCAACTAATCCTTCTTGTAGTTGTGGTTGAACAGTGATGACAGCATCTTTAGAAAGACCTTTGACAGTATCTTTTGTCAGAATGGTACTGTCACTTGATTGATTGACAGCACCTTCTGGTTTGTCATTGACAATATCTTTGGCTGTGACAGCAACTTCCCTAGGGTAAGATGCTTTGAGGGAATCGATCAAGATGCTGTCTGTTTCAATTTCTGGCAAATTTGCATCTTGATCTAATCCAGTGTTTGATGGAGTGGTATCCATTTCACTTTGAGAAATGGGTTCTTGTGGACCACTAGATGGGGGCTCATCCAAGATTTGAGATGGATGATCAAAACCTGAGGGGTTGGTACTATCCCCCTCTCTAGGTTGTTCAGAAGAAACAACAGATGTAGGAATGAAAGAAGAAGATTGAATTTCAGATTGATTAATTGGCTGTTCCACAGAAGAAGATTGTGGAACATCAACAGTATGAATGAATTCCTCACTATGCTCTATCTCTATGTGTGTATCTTCAAATACAGGTTCCTCAAGAGTGAGTTCTTGAGTTTGTGCAGACTCTTTACAAGGTGCCTTGGGAGACAGGCCAATTTCAATAGATGTCCCTTGTTGAGAAGAGACACCTAGAGGTGAGTTTATTTCCCTATCATCCTCTACAGTCTTTTGGGAAACTGTAGGGTGGCTGACAGTAACCTTGGCCCTTCTAGTTCTCTTCTTCTTAGGCTCAGAAGGGGCTACTGTGGGTTCTATTTCACTACCAACCTTATTTGCTGCACTAGGTGCAGTGACTCCCTCTTGACTCTCAACTTGTTCACCAGTTGCACTCTCTAGGGTCCTTTTCTTGGATTCCTGTTTGGCCATTTTAAGGGCTTTTGGTAGTCTAGAGTCCCTAGGTGGAATGTATGGTGTAGAATGTGGGTTAACTGAATTTGGGTCCAATTCAGTCTCATTCTCAAGTGTGAAGACAGTATATCCTGTAGGTAATGGAAAACCAAGGTTGGGCACTTGATTAACCATGTGTTATGTGAAACGTAGTGGAATATGTGTATTTAAATTTTGTGTGTTGAGAGAAGTGTGTGTGTTTTTCTTTAAAACAGGACATTCTTCAAAATCAGAATTGTCCTCAACATTTCCACAAATATTATTAATACACATAGTTAAAAAGCGAGGATAGATGGATACCTTTTTGCCTATTGCGCTTTTCAACTGTGCCATGATCAATTTTCCAATGTTCACCTTGTATCCATGGACTAATGAATGAGTGAGCTTCTTGATATATGATGGTATTCCATTCCAGCCTGTAGACTTGGTAGAGAACACCTTCACCATAACATCAAAAATCATACTCCACTCTTTTCTCAGAAATTTCCTGTCCATTTCTCCTGTTTGATACCACTTATCAGAAGTTTCTTCAAGTTTAGAGCCAGAGTACCCAATCTTCAGAAAGAACCTTTTTAGAGTATCATCAGTGGCTAATTCCTTAAAGTTTTCTCCACTGTCTAACACAATACCCAATGCCTCATTGATAATCTTTACTGAAAGAGAGTGACTTGCATCATCTATTTTGAACTTAATTTCTTCATCCTCTCCAGTTCCTTGAATACTTGCAGACTTCCAGAATTTTTCAATTCTAACAGTATCAATTTTGGGGGTAGAGGTTACTGCATGACCTAGGTAGGATTTATTTATGAACAAAATAAGTCCTTTGAAGTTTTCACCAGCATCACTAGGAGAAAAGATACCGGCAAAGTTGGTTTGAGCAACACTTTGTTTAGGTGCCATTGTTGAATGCTTTGAAAAATGAGAGAGAAAATGCGGTTTTTGGATGCAGAAGATTGAAAGGTTTTTGCAAATGAAAGTGATAGTAGATTAAACGGTAGATTCAGTTTATAATATGAATCGATTTAACCTCTCTTAATTGAACGTGTGATAATGATATTTCCCATTAACTCCACTTGCTATATTACGTGGCAGTTGCTATTAGATCGTGGATTGGTGGAAAAAAAAATATATGTGTATATATATATATAAATTAATGTATATATATATATATCTTTCCACTATCTTTGACAGCAACTTCCCGTGACAGCAACTTTCATTGACAGTAACCTGTGCGCTTTTCTTTCTCTACCATTTTTTACAGCAATTTCTTGTGACAGCAACTTTCATTGACAGCAACCTGTGCGCTAACAATATTTCTGTCAATCAGCTTCATGAGTGACAATAAGTTTTATCTGACAGTAAACTTATCATAAAATCATGCTGTCACTGTACACACATAACTTAAGTTAAGGACACATGATTTCTTAAAATCGTATTAAGACAGACATGTAAAACTATTTTAGCATAGTCATAGCAAGCATGATATCTAAAAATCCTTTTAGCATAGTCATAGCAACATGATATCTAAAAATCCTTTTAGCATAGTCATAGCAAACATGATATCTAAAAATCCTTTTAGCATAGTCATAGCAAACATGTTGTCTGAACAAGTAGCACATAGTACCTTAACTTCTCATGACAGTACCTTCTAGTGACAGTACCTTGAAAGTTTCTGTCATGAGCTGCGAATCGAGAATTGATAAACCAGTTAGATAATCATACCTGATTTAGCATTCCTAATTCACTCACCAACCTGATAAATGTTGCTTCATCCAATGGCTTGGTGAATATATCTGCAAGTTGCTTATCTGTTGGAACATAAACCAATTTTACATCTCCCTTTTCAACATGCTCCCTGATGAAATGATGCCTTATATCAATGTGCTTTGTTCTGGAGTGTTGAACTGGATTGTCTGATATGGCTATGGCACTAGTGTTGTCACAGTAGATAGGAATATTTGATAACTCTAGTCCATAATCCATTAATTGATTCTTCATCCAAAGTATTTGTGCACAGCAACTTCCAGCTGCAATATATTCAGCTTCTGCAGTTGATGTAGAAACTGAGTGTTGCTTCTTACTGAACCATGACACCAATCTCCCCCCAAGAAATTGACAACTTCCTGTAGTACTTTTTCTGTCAATCTTGCAGCCAGCATAGTCTGAATCAGAATATCCAATTAGATCAAATCCAGTTTCCTTAGGGTACCAAAGACCTAGATTTGGGGTGCCTTTGAGATATCTAAAGATTCTTTTAATTGCAACCAAGTGTGATTCTTTTGGATCAGCCTGAAACCTTGCACAGAGACATGTAGCAAACATTATGTCTGGCCTGCTTGCTGTTAAGTAAAGCAATGATCCAACCATGCCTCTGTAGGTACTGGAATCCACTTTCTTGCCTTTAGAATCTAACTCTAATTTGGTGGCTGTTGAGATAGGTGTCTTGGCAGGTGATGAATCTTCTAAGTTAAACTTCTTGAGAAGTTCTTTGACATACTTAGATTGACATATGAAGATTCCTTCCTTCTTCTGATAGATTTGAAGACCAAGAAAGAATGCTAATTCTCCCATCATGCTCATTTCATACTTGTTTCTCATTAAAGATGAGAACTTTTCACACAATTTTTCATTTGTTGAGCCAAAGATTATGTCATCAACATATATCTGCACAAGAATGATGTCTTTGCCATGGTATTTATATAATAAAGTTTTATCCACCATACCTCTTATAAATTGATTTTCCAGGAGAAAAGTGGATAGTGTGTCATACCAGGCTCTTGGTGCTTGCTTTAAGCCATATAGGGCCTTGAACAGTTTGTAGACAAAATTATGCAGTTTGTCATTTTCAAATCCAGGAGGCTGTTCAACATACACTTCTTCTTCTAATTCTCCATTTAGAAAGGCACTTTTGACATCCATTTGAAATACTTTGAATTTGCAGTGTGCAGCAAAGGCTAAGAAAATTCTTATGGCTTCAAGTCTGGCAACAGGTGCAAATGTTTCATCATAATCTATCCCTTCCTGTTGACAGTAACCTTTGGCCACTAGCCTAGCTTTATTTCTTGTCACATTTCCACTTTCATCTATCTTGTTTCTGAAGACCCATTTTGTCTCAATGACTGATTTTCCTCTTGGCCTTGGAACCAGCTTCCAAACATTGTTTCTTTCAAATTGATTGAGCTCTTCCTGCATGGCCATCACCCAATCAGAATCCAACAATGCTTCTTCAACTATTTTTGGTTCCATTTGAGATAAGAAACATGAAAACAAGCTTTCAGCAGAGATATTCCTCCTTGTCCTTACACCAGTATTAGGATCTCCAATAATTAGATTACTGGTATGATCTCTATTCCACTTTGTTGATTGAGGCAAGCTACTTGTTTGATGAGATTGTCTTTCATCAATATGAGGATTTGATTCTCCACCATTTTCATTGTTTTGCTCATTTAGCTCAAATTCTCCAGTCTCACAGTCTTGTTGATTGATGCCTGAAATTGTCTGTGATTGGGCTGAGGTTTGATTTAGATTATGAGTATTGACAGATTCTTTCTCATATCCCATTGATTGAGTGAGACTTGGTTCTTCATCAACATATTCTTCTTTTCCCAAGTATCCTTGATTCTCAAATCTGAAGGGTTGCATTTGACCATCCTCATGTAACCCTGGAAACTTGGTTTCATCAAACGTGACATTGACACTTTCTTCAATTGTCTTGTGCTCCATGATATAGACTCTGTAGGCAGTCCTTTCTATCCCATATCCTATGAAGATGCCTTCATATGCTTTAGTGTCAAACTTGCCTTTTCTTTCATGGTTGTCTTTCATCAAAAAACACTTGCTTCCAAAAATATGAAAGTACTTGACAGTAGGTTTCTTTCCTGTCAAAAGATAGTAAGGAGTATTGCCATGAGCCTTGTTGATTAGTGTCCTGTTCTGTGTGTAACAAGCAGTGTTGATGGCTTCTGCTCAGAAATATGTTGGTAATTTAGCATTGCTCAACATAGTCCTTGCAGCTTCAATAAGTGTCCTATTTTTCCTTTCTACAACTCCATTTTGCTGTGGAGTTCTTGCAGCAGAGAATTGTTGAACAATCCCTTGATCTTTGCAGAAGTTTCCAAGTGTAGCATTTCTGAATTCAGTTCCATTGTCACTTCTTAGAAATTGAACTTTTGCTTCAGGGGTCCTGTCAAGTACCCTTATGTGATCAATGATTTCTTGAGCAGCTTCATCTTTTGATTCTAAAAATTTCACCCAAGTGTACCTAGAATAGTCATCTATCATGACCAGTGCATATCTTTTTCTGGATAGTGATTGAACATTCACTGGTCCAAAAAGATCCATGTGAATCAACTTGAGTGCTTCAGTGTTAGTGTTGACTTGCTTTGATTTATGCATTGCTTTCCTCAGTTTTCCCATTTGACAATCTTCACACAGTCCTTCTTGACAGAATTCCTGTTGAGGTAGTCCTCTCACCAATTCCTTCTTCATTAGCATGTTCATTGTTTTGAAGTTGAGATGGGAAAGTTTCTTGTGCCAAAGCATGCTATCTCCAACACTTGCTTTGCTGTAGAAGCAAAATATTCTTTCCTCATTTGTTGAGTTTAAGTCTGCAACAAATAGGCTTCCTTTCCTTACTCCTTTCAGAGATAGGCTTCTATCCTTCTTGTGGTGGATTGTACATTCCATCATGCCAAAGTTAACTTTGAATCCTTTGTCAGTGAATTGACTTACACTGAGCAGATTATGCTTCAAACCTTCCACAAGAGAGATTTCTTCAATGACAACATTTCCAGCTTTTAAACAGCCATATCCCACAGTGTAACCTTTGCTGTTGTCTCCAAAGGTTATTGTTGGGCCAGCCTTCTCAACATATTGTGATAGCAGGGATATATCACCAGTCATGTGTTTGGAACATCCACTGTCAATTATCCACATGACCTGTTTACCTTTCTTTCCCTGCAAGACAGAAAGAGTTTAATTTGCATTTGGTACCCAAGTCTTGTTGGGTCCTGCATACTCAGTATCATCAGAAACCTTATCAATATTTGAAACAATATTATCAGAAGATGGTTCCTTGACTTCTTTTATTACCCACTTAGTTTTTGACTTAGACTTTTTCTTAGTGAGAGCAGACTTCTCACTTTCTTTAGTAGATTCAGAAGTCTTTGCAGTTTGCATATAAGAACATAATTCATTAGATGAAATTTGCAAATTAAAACATGTACTCATGGCAGTAATTTTGCATGGCATACAGTCAATGTTATTACAAACTACCAATTCTCTTTGCATAATGGGGGTTCTGTGTAAGTTCCCTTTCAACTCTGTTGCATTAGATATGCTACTAGTTGATTTCTTACAAACATGAGTTAAATGATGTGAGGAGCCACAATTATTGCAAAGTTTCCTGGGTGCCTGCTTAACATACGCATAATTATTCTTTTTATCAATGCCTAGCTTCCCATTTCTGTTTTTGGACTTGGAGACAACTGTCTTGACAATCTGTTCAGAAGATGCTGTCGAGCTATTTTTGACAGCATCTTTTGTACTTGCTGTCTTGACAGTAGGTTTGAAAGTTACTGTCTTGGTTGACTTCTTGACAGTATCTTTTGAACACTTGGTTGGGTTGTTTAATACTGTTTCTATCATAGTCATTTTAACAGAATCTTTTTCTTTCTTAGATACACTGTCAACCCTCTCATCTTCATCACAGAGTTCTTGATTAATAACTAGGGAATTTTCATTAACCTCAAACTCTGTACTTTTGAAGATTGGATTGCTCACATTTTTGAGGATGTGAGGTCTTACAGTTTTGTCATCATCATTGTTCTGTATAACAGCCTCTTTACCAGGTCTCCTACTATAATCATAGCCTATGCCTATCTTCTTACTTTCAGTATATTTCTCATGATATTCTTGAACTATTTTAGAGGAATTTCTAAATGCCTTTAGCTTAAATTCATTTTCAGAAATTTCTTTTCTTAGATATTCCTCTATCTCTTTAGCACAGATTAAATCATTTTTTAATCTTTCGTTTTCCTGGGCTAAAGAATCAATAGAACTGGTCTTAAGCAACAACACATCATTGTTGGATCTGAGTACGTACTTCATTTTCTTTAGTTAATCTAGCAATTTCTTCATTTGCAGCAGATAAACTAGTATGAATATTAAACATTTCAGTACTCATTTCCTCAATGGTTTGCTTATAGTCATTTAAAGACATATCTAGTAATACTAGAGATGGTACCTGACTTGTCGAGGTTGATGCTTTTTCATCCTCTCTAGCCATCAAGGCTAGATTCACAAATTCCTCTTCTTCTTCATTATCAGATTCATCCCAGCATTTTCCTTCAGCCACATAGGCTTTTCCTTGTCCTTTCTTAAATTGACTTCCAGTTCCTCTCTCCATTCTTTGTATTTGTTTTGGTCTTTTGCATTCAGTAGCAAAGTGACCAAGTTCATTGCAATTGTAGCATCTAAACTTTGACCTATCTACCATTCCTGTTTTGTATCCTCCCTTGGTGCTAGTAGCAGGTTTTGATGAGCTTCCTTGGTTATATTTTGGAAATTGACCTTGAGGCTTATATGGCTTGTTCCTCCTGAACCTTATATTTTTGAATTTTCTTGCCATAAAAGCCATGGTTGGATTATCCATTTTCTCCATTTCTTCTAGAGTGAAGAACTCTTCATCTTCAACATCTTCTAGTTGAAGAACAACCTTTTCTTCATCTTCAACCACCTCTTCAATTTTCACAGATGAAAATTGAGGTTGTTGATCATTTTGAATTTGCTCACTTGCTTGAAAATATGATGGTCCTTGAGCAACTAGAGCACCAGCCATGTTTGCCATCAATCCTTTGGATCCACTTTGTATGGCTTTCTTTTGATAATATTCAAGTTCATAAGATTTTAGAACTCCATACAATGTTTCAAGAGAAACAGAGTTTAAATCTCTTCCTTCTCTTATGGCTGTTACTCTATGCTCAAGATGTTCTGGAAGAGTTAGCAGAAACTTGATATTGACTTCCTTCTTTTCATAAAACTTTCCATGAATCTGGAGCTCAGCTATTAGTTTGCTAAATCTTTCAAACATGTGAGTTAACTCTTCTCCATGCTTGCCCATAAACGCTTCATATTGTGACACCAGTATTTGTTTTTGATTTTCTCTGACCTCTTCACTTCCTTCACATAACAGTTCTATCTTTTTCCACATATCCCTGGCAGAGTTGCATGCTATTATATTTCCGCTCATAGCTTTGTCTAGGGTAAGTGCATCTAGTAGAATGAGTTGCAGATGATCATCCAGTGCTACCTTTTCTTTTTCTGAGTCATTATACTCAGAAGGCTTCTTAGCAACCCAATGAGCTGGGATTACTACATCATTAACTGTAGCAGATGGAATTTCCTTTTGAGGAACGAAGGGGCCATTTTCCAGAATACCTAGGAATAGTGGATTCTGAGCTTTGATAAATAACATAATTTTCTTTTTCCATATGTTGTAGTTTTCTTTATCAAAAGCTGTAATCTTGATATTACTTGACCTTTGAATACTTGCCATTTGGATCTCAGATATGTGTATCAATCTGAAAGTTCTGATACCAGTTGTTGGTCCCGGAATGTATTGCAGAAGGGGGGTTGAATGCAATACTAATAAATTTCAAAAACTATTTCAACAACTTAAATAGAGTTTGTAATTTACTAGTAGAAGAAATGCAATCACAAGTAATATTTAACAAGATGTTTCACAAAATAATTGTTTTATTTATTTTGCAAAGTTTTGCTACAACCTTGAGAACAAAATAATACTCAAGCTTCAAATACTCAAGAGATTACAGTTATAGAGTTATTTTGTTGTATAAATAGAGTGCTCTATTTATAGTGTGATAGTCTACTGTACTACCACTATCAGCATGGGTTGTTGAGTTGCTGTTATATTCCTTTTGCAGCTCATTCCATGATTTATTCCCATGTGATCATCACAAAGTAACTTTAAGATACTTTCCACATTTAAGCCACCCAGATCTAGCCGTATTCAATTTTATCTGCTCTAGACTTTACAGGTTGCTCCATGTGATTTCTCAAGCTTCAGTTATAGACTTTCCAAGCTTGCTGTAAAGGTTGAATATTACAACACGCCTGCTTCTTTTGAACATGTACTCTGTCGCTTAATTTAACTTAGAATATTCCTAAATCAAGTTGATTCTATATGACAGTGTGTTTGCCACAAAGTTTGCTGTCAATGGATTATACTTTGGTTGACAGTATGAATTTCCCGCAGATATTACTGTCAAGGATTGTGCTTTGATTGACAGCATGTATTTCCCGCAGAGATTGCTGTCAAGAATTGTGCTTTAATTGACAGCATGTATTTCCCGCAGAGATTGCTGTCAAGAATTCCAAACTTACTGTCGCAAACTATATATTGAAGTTGCTGTCATCAGAATCTCAGCCAATGTTACTGTCAAGTCGAAACTTGCTGTCGACTCCATGAAACTTGCTGTCGACCTAGGCAACATGTTGTTTCCTTGTAACCTTACTGTCAGGGCTTGACAGTAACTTTTATTCCTTCTGTCGAACTTATGTATTTCTTGAGGCTTGAACATAATCGAACTTCTTCCAAGAATTACACTTATTACATGACAGTATTTATTTTAAATTACAAGAATACATTTCAGACTGTGACAGTATGTTCTACTTAGTAAAACTAAGTATACCAATAAAACTAGTTAAGTTGTCTATTCCATCACCCATAAATCCCAACAATGTCTTTATTGACCTGTGGTTCTGGTTCTAATTCTTGAGGAAGAGACCAAGTTTCTGGGAAATTAATCTCTTTCCATTTTATCAACCTATTAGTTGCTACATTCGAGGTTAACAGATTGGTTTGAACTAAGGTTGTAGTTCCTTGAAATGTAAATTGTCTAGCCTTAGGATTTAAGGTATTTAAGACCTTATAATAAATTCTATAGCATATGGCTATTACCTCACTTCCTGGTTTAAAATTATAACCATTAGTATGTATTGTTAGTTGCATAGCATCTAATAAGTTACTATCAGATAAAGATAGTGTCAAATTTGGAGCTACATCAAAGTAGACTGGTCCATGACATAGACTGGTTTCTATTAAAGCAGCTAGAGATTGTTTAAAATCTCTACATCTACCATCCCTAACATGGGCCATAATACTCGAATTTAAACCCATCAAAGTTAAGGGTTTGAAGGCTATTTGAATTAATCCAATATGGATAAAATTATAACCTTTATGAGGGAGTAAATCTTTTTTACTCAGTAATCTAATTGTTTGATTAGTATCAGAAATTCTAATTGTTTGTTCCATCGTTTTGATGACCTGACGAGATTTAAAATCAAACATACCAATAGTATAAATTTGACTAAAGGGAACAGAGGGTATAACCCACTTATTGAGCTTATCCAAATTTTTTGGATATTCTACTAATTCAGCATTTTTAATCAAATCATTTTGATTATCATTATCATCTATCTCATGCATACTCATGGAGTAATGGAGCCAAGACTGTTGTGGTTGGTTGGATCTTTAAAGGGGTTTTAAGTATGTTTATTTTTACAAAAAATTAAATTTGACATAAAAGTACAATATTTTTGTTATCTTTGCAAACGACTTTCTCGTTTAACTATCAACCAGAGGGATAGACGGATTAAATCCCCGAAAACAAAGATATGAAATATTTTAGCAAAACATTCTTTTATAAAATCATCAGAAAACCTCCCATTGTTTTACTCGGGATAAAAGATGATATTTTAAGAAGACACTAAAATATTTCGATTTTTTGCCTTTTTTTTTTTTTTTTTACATACTTAAGTAACCTTAAACATCCAACCTTCCACAACAGGGATTTAGCTACTGAAACACATTTAATGAAATAAAGAGATAATAGATATGTACCTTAATCAGCAGGCTAACAGAAAATATGGCTCTGATACCAAAAGGCGGAAGCAACAGTATTAAAAACAGTATTTAAAAGTAAGAAGTGGCTCAGCACATGAGCATAAGAGAGAAAAGAAGAAAGAAAAATATTATTCAAGCGTACTCAATACAATATACAAAGCTCTCTTATATAGAGAGACGAGGGGAGAACTCTATGATTAAAGTTCTGACTAGACACACATAATTAAAACAAACAGACAAACAACTTTTAATAAAGGTGAATTATTGAAGCCGGGTACTCTCTTTGGGCCCCATCGACACTTTAATAATTCTTACAGACATACAGCTTTAAACTAAAATACAAAGATACTTTAATAAAGCAAATATAATTGCAAACTCCACTTAATAAAGCAGATTCCATTAACTTCAAAAGCAACCATTATTGCTGGGAATCTTCAGAAGCAATCATTATTGCGTGTCAAGCTGTGAAATTCTGAAACCAAAGTAACCTTTGCTTTAATAATCTCTGCTTGTGAATTTTACTCCATAGATAATTATGGAAAAGACAAATCATATCAAAGTCTTCTTGAATTTGTTGAGAAGTCCTATTCCTTCTTTCTTCCCAAGAAAGATTGTCTTGATGTAGAAAATAGGCATCCATTTGATCCTGAATGAGCTGGATTTCTCTTTCTTTCTTCTTCAATTTTTTAAAAGCTGGACCTAACATAAACATAATTACTTTTGAGGTCTTTTCCCTTTGCCAGAATTATTTGGCTGTTGGTCCTGCTGGACTGCGGATTGAACTAAGGCATCCCAGTAATCTTCTAGGGATGGATCTTCTTGAGTAGATTCTTTCTCTTGAACAGATTCTTTAGCTTGAGATTCTCCTGCTAGACAATTATAAGTATTAGAATCCATTGATCCTTGCGATGAAGAAGTCTTCATAGACTGATCCTCTTCTCTAGAAGGTTGAGATGGGAAAGAACTAAAAAATTGTTCTTTCATGAATGCTAAGACCCGAGCCATAATTTGCTGTTCTGATTCTGTGGGGTATTTGTGATGAAAATACTCTCTTAAATTTGCCAAAGAGGGCTGAGCATTTTGGGCTGTAGAAGCCTTTCCCTTTTCAGTTGAAATATCAATCTGAATATTGGAAACTATAATTTTAATATCTTCTTTGGACATATTGGTCCACCATTTTAAGAAGAAATTTCTCTGGAGAATTGGGATTTTTAATTTTTTATCCTCTGCAATTGATACCGTCCACCTCCAAATCCAAGGGATTTGAAATTTGGTAAAGAACAATAAAGGACATTGTCCATAAATCAATTTGGTATATTTTGAGACCAAAGAACTATGGTCACTCCAAGAAGCGTATAGATTATAAATATCTTCTGGCAAAATTTCCAGAGAGGGTCCAAATTTTGACCACCATTCATAAAACCAATTTGGAATGTGTTTATTACACACTTCGGGATTTATCGAAAAGAACCAAGAATGCTTGTTCTTTGGGTTTTGATAATAAAAAGCTTTAGTAAAAGCTTGGATATAATCCCAGTAATTGAAATAGATGTATTTATCTCCAGCTATTCTGATAGCTTTCTCCGTATTAGGACTTAATCCCCATTCTCTAGGTAGCAATATCTTATTGATATGGCATTTGCTGAAGTTCATAAAACTTTCAGGATTGCTATTTTGAAAAGTATGGGTAATAGTTACCGATTCGGTAATGGTTAACAGAATTTCTAAATTCTGTCTGGCTTGATTTTGAAGCCCTGGGTATCCTCTGGATTCAAGGTACCTAGTTCTTAATGACCAACCATCTTGGTGCATTTGAACATCTTCTTCAAGAAACATAATAGTTTCTGTAACAGGATTTTCGAAATATTCTTTTTCCTGTGGATCATCATTGACTGCTGCATCTTTATAAGATGTTTTCTTACTATTAGAAGAGGAAGGTATATCTTCCTTTTTTGGAGGTGCAGGTAATTGCTGCAAATTTCTCCCTCGATTATGAAAAACTGTCCAATCTCCTATTAGAGGAACAGTTGATTCTACACGGGGCAACATATTGTTACTCCCATAACCTCGACCACGGCCATATCCGCCGCGACCTCTTCCCCTTGAAGGGGTTGCCATTAATCTCCCTGTAAAAATTCACGGGTTAAATAATCAGCAAGAGAATTATTTTCTCCTTTGATATATTGGATGTCGAATTCAAAGGCCGAAAGCTGGGCTTGCCATCCTGCAAAAATTTGTTTTGCTACAAGATTTTTAACATCTTTTTCAATAATTGATTTTACTGAACTACAATCAATTCTTAATAAAAAATTTTGATTTAATAAATCACCTTGAAATTTTGAAACACATTTAATTATAGAAAGCATTTCTTTCTTTACAGTGGAGTATTTTGACTGAGTAGGATTCCATTTTCCTGAGGTAAATCTAACAAGAACTTCTTTAGAAGTTTCAGGAATAACCTGCTTTAAAATACCACCATATCCTATATCAGAGGCATCTGTTTCAACAATTTTAAAATACTTGGGATTTGCTAAAGATAAACAAGGTAAGCATTTTACCTTAGCTTTAATTTTTTGAACAGCCTGAGAATGATTCTCAGTCCAAGGTTCAGGTTTTTTCTTAAGCCTAGAGTACAATATTGCTGTATCTTTGGCTAGGTCTTGATAATATTCTGAAATATAATTCAGACTTCCTAAAAATCTTTGTAACTGTTTTTTATCAGTTATTTCATTAGGAAATTTAGAAGCAAACTCTATACTTCTGTCTATAGGAATAATTTTTCCTTGATTTATCATGTGTCCCAAAAATCTAACTTGAGTTTGAAATAATTTCATTTTTGGGGCAGATATTACTAAACCATTATTTTTTATTAAACTCTTAAATATTTTTAAGTGTTTAATATGTTGATCTATAGTTTTAGAAAATACTAAAACATCATCAATATAAACTATTATAAATTCAGAATAAGGATTGAATATATCATTCATAATATTCTGAAACTCAGAAGGAGCATTCTTCTGACCAAATGGAAGAACATTCCATTCATAATGTCCAAAAGGAACTGTAAAAGCTGTTTTATATCTATCAGATTCTTTAATCTGAATATGCCAATATCCTGATTTCATATCAAATTTAGAAAAGATTAAAGCATCGTTTAATCTATCTAACAAATCTTTTATGTTAGGAATAGGATATCTAATCCATTTTAAAACTTTATTAAGAGGTTTATAATTGATAACTAATCTTGGCACACCTCTTTCTTTTTCAGCAGCATTATTAACATAAAATGCTGTACAACTCCAAGGAGATTTAGACTTACGAATTAAGCCTTTTTCTAAAAGAGAATTAATCTCCTTTTTACATAATTCTAAGTATTCTTTATTCATTTGAGCTGGTCTAGCTTTTGTAGGGATTTGGTTTTCATTAAAACCATCTATATAAGGAAGAGAAATAACATGTTTCTTTCTATCCCAAAAAGCATTAGGAAGGTCATTACAAACTTCATCAATGAATTGGTTTTCTATGATTTTTATCTGATTTTTAATATCAGGTTTCTTGAGCTGTTCATTAATGCTCAAAACTTTTATTTCTTCTTTAAGAAAACATAATTAATTTTCTTTACTAAGAAGGCGATCCTTAACCTCATTAATTATACGAGTTTGAGGATCTGAAATAAATTCAAATTTTATTTTCTTTCCTTCTATTATGGTAGAAATCCCGCTTGGATCAACATTATTAAGGGGCATAATATTATGAAGGAAAGGGTTTCCTAAAATTATTCTATGATTCATATTCTTTATTAGAATAAAAGAGGTAGGAAGACATATATCTTCATTACAAATGTAGGTATTAGGAAGCTTATAACTAACTTGGAGTTTTTCTCCAGCAGCATGAGATATGGATTGGGTTGTTTTTTCAAAATATTTGGTAGGAATTAATCCTTCTTGAATACAATTCAAGTCAGCACCGCTATCAACAAGGGCTATTTCATCTTTGAGAATAAATTCTCGACTTACCACTAGGGTAACTTTAATATACCATCTTTGAGATGTCACTTGCTCTAATAGAGCTAAATATTCGGTCTCTTTAGTATTACTAGAAGAGCGAATATCTTTTGATTCACTATGTATTACAGGCTTACTTTCTAATAAAGTAATCCTTTGAGTTAATAGAGTATTATTCTGTTTTATCTGATTAATTTCAGATTTTAATAAATTAACTTCTTTTCTTAAATCATTTAAAGAAACAGGAGTTTCTTTAATAGTAGATTTTTGAAATCTTTCTAGAACCTCACTTAATTGATAAGGAGCTTCCATTATTATGGGAGCTTCTTTTTCCTTATTATTTTTAATAAGGGCTTCTAGCATTTGCTTCTTAAGTTCAAAATCGGTAATTGAATCTATAATTTTTAAGGCTCTATCTTGATCAGCCGTTAATACATTTAATCCATTCATGTCTACTATAGATTTATAATAATTTAGCTCATTACACTGACAATCATTATTATCAGAATTCTGTGAGTCAGAATTACTTGAGCTTTCATAAATTAAGGCTAAATCCTCATTATCTGAAGATTCTCTTTCATCTTCAGAACTATGAAGCAAAACCTTTTCTAATTGTGAGCGTAATTGCTCATCCTCTATCTCATTAAGAGCTTTCTTAGTCCAACATTGGTTGGCATAATGACCAACTTTACCACATTTATGACAAGTTATATCAATTCTTTTGGCTTTTCTTTTTCCTTTATTAGGGACAAAAGGTTTTTTCTCTAATTTATTATAAGATTTTTTCTTATAATTCTTTTTATAAGAACCTTTATTAAAAGGATATTTTGATTTGTAAAGATTATTCTTATAAGATTTATTTCTTTTATAAGCAATCTTTTGCTTTTTCTTATCTGGATATCTAGGAATTTTTCCTATATCAAACGCAAATTGATCACAGAATTCACCTAATTGGTGCTTCTCCGAAAGCTTTTGCTTTTTTAACTGGTTTCTTAACTTTATGTCATTACATAAAGCTAATCCTTCATTAATACAATGACTAACAATTTCTCCATATGTTAGATAATTATAATTAATATTCACTCCATCATTCTTATTTCTTAAGGATTGTCTAACCCTTTCTGCAAAAAGATGGGGTAAACCATCTATAAATTTAGACTTCCAATGAACCGAATTTGGTTCTCCTAATTGATATACTCTAGATAAAATGTATCTTTATACCATCTAAAATGGGTCAAGGAAGGACATCTAAGATTTTGAAGAATCGTACATAGCTTCTCTGCAACGGGAATATTACTTCCTACAAAATGCTGTAGGATAGCTAGACATAAAGTGTAGACGGCATCTTCTTCTCCAGTAGTAACGACACCATTTTCCACACTAAGAATTTTCTTATGATTAATAATTTCTAATCTTTGTTCTAGGGTAAAATAGTGATCCCACCATCCCCTGATTTGTCCTACAAATCCTGTGGATATAGAAGATGCTATCGCACTATCAGTGCTACCATTTTGTTTACAAACAGTAGAGTACATCATTATTCGGTGTATAACATCGAATATTTGTTTTTCAATTAAGCCATCAATATTCCATTCATAGATAGCTTTTCCTGAATATGAAGTTTGAATATATTCTGGTTCTTCAAATAGAAGATCCTGAGGAGAAGGTCTTTGATAATAAAATTTTTCTAAAGGTTTAGGAGCATAAATAGGATTTATCTCCGCATTACTAATTTGTTGTTTAGCGAACATAGTTGCTAATTCATTAATCTCTTCTATTTCTTCAACAGGTTCTGAGTTTTCAGACTGCTGAGAAGAATCGTCTTTTGACAGGACTGATATATTAAGATTATTCATCTTTTGTTGAAGAATTTTCAAAAATTCTTCACTATTAGGTTCTATTTTAAAGCCTTTTATTGGAATTGGAGGTTGAATCATAGGGATATTATCTTTATTAGTTGAGGATTCTGGATTTTGTTTTTCTATTAATTTTTTAATAGAATTTAATTCGTTTTCTATAAATTGTTTAAGAGATATTATCTCTTTTTCTAAAGTTATACATTGGTCACCTAAACAGACAAGAAAGGTTTTAGTATAGTTTTGTGACTTAATAATCGTATTTAAATCTTTTACAGTAGCTTGAGAATTTTCAAGCTTTTGAATACTAGTATAAGCTGTAGCTTCTGTATTATTATTTAAGCAAATTGTTTGCTCTGGAGGGAATGGAGAATTAACAGTTTCTCCCTTTGGAGTTTTCCAAGGTCTTTGTAACACTAAAATCTCTTTTTTAGTGTTATCAAGATAGGTTTTTATAAACCAATTCACAAAAGGTGTATAGTCTTTTGTTTTAGCTATATAATCATAAAATTCATCTTTGAATCTATCTAGGTCTTTAGAAGAGTATTTCTTAAAATACCATTGCCTAAATTGGGCATGCTTTTCTTGTTGAAATTCCTTATTAAGGATTTCTCTCATTCTACTTCCTGGGGATAAATCAATCATTTAAATGGAAGCTCATTTCTGATTGAGTAGGAGATTCTCTACTCTTTTCATAAATTCCTTCTGGAATTTGATTTTGACTAATTCTTATTGAGTTTACAGATTCTATTTCTTCTCTTATTTGAGAAGTGGATGCTCTAGATGGATCTAGAACACTAGGGGCTGTGGTATAATCACTAGCATGGGAATACCTAGCAGATATAGTCCTAGGTAATCTAATATATCTTTGAGGAGTAAATCTAATTTCTACATCCCCTTCAGTTGTCTGAATTATCTGATCAATGTCTTTATTGACCTGTGGTTCTGGTTCTAATTCTTGAGGAAGAGACCAAGTTTCTGGGAAATTAATCTCTTTCCATTTTATCAACCTATTAGTTGCTACATTCGAGGTTAACAGATTGGTTTGAACTAAGGTTGCAGTTCCTTGAAATGTAAATTGTCTAGCCTTAGGATTTAAGGTATTTAAGACCTTATAATAAATTCTATAGCATATGGCTATTACCTCACTTCCTGGTTTAAAATTATAACCATTAGTATGTATTGTTAGTTGCATAGCATCTAATAAGTTACTATCAGATAAAGATAGTGTCAAATTAGGAGCTACATCAAAGTAGACTGGTCCATGACATAGACTGGTTTCTATTAAAGCAGCTAGAGATTGTTTAAAATCTCTACATCTACCATCCCTAACATGGGCCATAATACTCGAATTTAAACCCATCAAAGTTAAGGGTTTGAAGGCTATTTGAATTAATCCAATATGGATAAAATTATAACCTTTATGAGGGAGTAAATCTTTTTTACTCAGTAATCTAATTGTTTGATTAGTATCAGAAATTCTAATTGTTTGTTCCATCGTTTTGATGACCTGACGAGATTTAAAATCAAACATACCAATAGTATAAATTTGACTAAAGGGAACAGAGGGTATAACCCACTTATTGAGCTTATCCAAATTTTTTGGATATTCTACTAATTCAGCATTTTTAATCAAATCATTTTGATTATCATTATCATCTATCTCATGCATACTCATGGAGTAATGGAGCTAAGACTGTTGTGGTTGGTTGGATCTTTAAAGGGGTTTTAAGTATGTTTATTTTTACAAAAAATTAAATTTGACATAAAAGTACAATATTTTTGTTATCTTTGCAAACGACTTTCTCGTTTAACTATCAACCAGAGGGATAGACGGATTAAATCCACGAAAACAAAGATATGAAATATTTTAGCAAAACATTCTTTTATAAAATCATCAGAAAACCTCCCATTGTTTTACTCGGGATAAAAGATGATATTTTAAGAAGACACTAAAATATTTCGATTTTTTGCCTTTTTTTTTTTTTACATA
Organism: Kitagawia praeruptora; assembly: GCA_037693485.1. Classification (NCBI taxonomy): domain Eukaryota; kingdom Viridiplantae; phylum Streptophyta; class Magnoliopsida; order Apiales; family Apiaceae; genus Kitagawia; species Kitagawia praeruptora. The sequence continues at coordinate 126,774,352 of CM075350.1, forward strand.
CTTAAGTAACCTTAAACATCCAACCTTCCACAACAGGGATTTAGCTACTGAAACGCATTTAATGAAATAAAGAGATAATAGATATGTACCTTAATCAGCAGGCTAACAGAAAATATGGCTCTGATACCAAAAGGCGGAAGATCAGTATTAAAAACAGTATTTAAAAGTAAGAAGTGGCTCAGCACATGAGCATAAGAGAGAAAAGAAGAAAGAAAAATATTATTCAAGCGTACTCAATACAATATACAAAGCTCTCTTATATATATATATTCTAAAAAACTGGTCGAAAATGACATCTGAACCCCGGAACTTGCAATCAGAAATTCGTAGCATCTCAGTTGCAAATGAGGTTGCAAGGCCCCGGCAAGGGCATTCATAATTAGTGGATTTCTGATTTGCAACTTTCATTTTTCAGTTGCAACTTTTGCAACCTCAGCTGCAACTTTTGCAACCTCAGTTGTAACTTTTGCAACTGAGGTTGCAACTGAGGTTGACTGAGGTTTGCAACCTCAGTTGCAAATGAGGTTTGCAACCTCAGTTGCAACTTTTGCAACTGAAAATTAAAAGTTGCAAATAAGAAATCCACCAATTATGAGTGCCCCTGGCGGGGCCTTGCAACCCAAATCCACCAATTATGAGTGCCCCTGGCGGGGTCTTGCAACCTCATTTGCAACTGAGATGCTACGAATTTCTGATTGCAAGTTCCAGTTTTCATATGTCATTTTCGACCAGTTTTTTGGAATATATATATATATATATATATATATATATGGTTTTGCTCAGGTGAGAACCCACTATTATTGTGAGAACTGAGATCTAATCTCAGCCCCACAAATTTTAAACTATTTTAAATCCTATCCATACACATAACACACCCCATCAGTGACCACACACGCACAAACACATACATACACTGCAACAACCCACCCCCTCCATCCGATGGCTGCTGCCCTCCGTCCGATGGCTGCCGCCACCAATTTCCATCGCCACCAAATATTACTACCTCCATCTACAAAATCACCACAAAATCATACACCACGCATAAATCCCAATCTGCCACAACCCCCACCATCACACCACCGTCGTCGCCCGACCATCAACCTCCGACTGTCACCGTTATAATCTTGTCTCCACCGATGTTGTCTCGAGTCTTCAACATCCAGAAACAAGCCACGATGGAGCTCCGACAGCTCGTGAAGAACAATTTCGATAATCACATCACCGATTGTGGTGATTTATTTTTGGTATGAGAATGGTGGTTCAATTGAGGATGTAGAAGGTGGAGTGGTGAATTAAACGGCGAGGCAGGGGGAGTGGCGGAGTATGTATATGTGGTGAAAGTCTTCTGATGTGAGCTAATCGAAAAGGAGGTTAGATTTTGTGGTGATGTTCGGGTGTTTGTTGGTTTTGGGTGATTTGTTTGCGATTTTCTTTGAAATTTCAGGCCTCGCAGGGGACAAAAGGTGGTGATTTGTGTTGACGGTGGTGATTTTGGTGGTGGCCAGAAGTGGTGGTGGAGATGGGGTGGTTTGTAATGGTTTTGGCTGTGGTGATTTTTGTTTTTCGGTGGTGATTTTTTTGTGCGAGTGGCGGCAGTGTGGTGGTCGGAGGTGGTGGAGTGCGGTGATTTTTGTTTACAGGCGGTGGTTTTTGTTGGTAGTGGTGGTCGGAGGTGGTGGTAATGTGGTGATTTTCTGTTTACCAGCGGTGATTTTCTGGGTTGGCCGGAATTGGTCGCCGGAGATGATGACCGGAGTTGGTGACCGGAATGGGGAAGATGATGTTGAATTAAATGAATAATAAAAAATCAAAATTTTAAATATTAATTGTGTGGTTATGATTTAATTTAGATATAAAAAATATGTGGCTAGGATTGTATCTCATATCTCACCATAAGTGAGGGTTCTCAATGGAGCAAGACCCTATATATATATATAGGGTCTTACTCAAATAGAAACCAAATTAAAATAGAAACTAGAAACTAAACCCTAATCTAATATTTAAAGCTAATCTAATGACCAAACTAGGGGGACCCCAATACAAAAAGTTCATAATATTCTAGGCTCCATCCAGCAAAAAAAAAAATACTGTTCACTGCTGACGTGGCAGTGACGTCAGCGTGAACTTTTTTTTTTTTTTTTGCTGGATGGAGCCAATAATTTTAAACACTTTTTGTGAAGGTGGCCCTGGCGGGGCCATTAGAATGAATGAAATAGAATTTATTTAATGTTAGTTTCTAGTTTCTATTTAAGAGTTGGTTTCTATTTGATACTTTGCCTATATATATATATATATATATTCTAAAAAAGTGGTCGAAAATGACATCTGAACCCCGGAACTTGCAATCAGAAATTTATAGCATCGAAGTTGCAAATGAGGTTGCAAAAGTTGCAATTGAGGAAGGTAGTATTTTTGGAATTTTGAAAACAAGGTCGGTATTTTTAGAATTTTAGAAAGGTTGGTAGTATATATTTAAAAATCTAATAGTTAATATGGGTAGTTTTGAAACTATCCCTAGAAATAACATAATAACGGAATTCTCCGTTTTTAACTAATAATAATATTAAAGGTAAGTTTCTTTTTTTCCATAGTAATATATCAATATATATGTCAACAGTAATCTTTTTGACAAAAAATACTAAATGCAAAAACTGTAAATATTGGAAGACCAGCCCAAACCTAAATCCGTGGCCCAGTGTACGAAAAAATCCAAAGACTTCCAAAACTCAGTGTGCTGATTATTTCTTCCTATGATTATCATGTCTTCAGGCTCAGACATATCTATGGTTTGTTTCACTTCTCCTCTTTATTGTTTTGTTTGTTGTTAACTAACTTCGGTTTTGTATAACATACATACTAATATATGCATGTTAGAGTATAAGATCTGATAACTTTATAAATTTGAGTATCAAAGAGAAGTAATTGTAGAACAAAGAGATGAACAAGAAAGATAAAATATGTACAAACAATATAGGTAAAAGCTCAATATATTAAGAGACTACATTGTGTTGATCTTGTCTGAAATAAAGCTAAGTGGGGCTTTATATATAGTCCAATATCCTATCACTACAATGACTAAAATACCCTCATATTTTATTCCTTAATACTCCCCCTCAAGCTAAGAGCGGGAACATAGTGAAGCTCTTGGCTTGAACTCCAACGATATCAACAAAAAACTCATAATCCTTTGCAGTCACAAAACCACACTTCTAAGACTGTTTTCCTTGAACAATTGGAGCACATCAATTCCTGACAGGGATTCCAAATCCAGCCAGTAGGAGCACATCAATGTCCTGACAGGGGACTCCAATTCCCTGCCATTCGAGGACTTGTTGGAGCACGTTAATGTCCTGACAAGGGACTCCAATTCCCTGCCATTTGAGGACTGTTTCTGTCTCTGGCTCGGGCTCTAGCTCTGGCTCGGGCTTCTTGGCTCTGGCTCGGGCTTCAGGCACTGGCTTCTGGCTCTGGACTGTTTCGCTCTCGATCTCTCTTCTTCTTCGTCCCCAATAATTTATGTCTCCAAGCGGTTTTTCAAGGGCTCAATGACCTACCTCAACATAATTTGGTGGACTTCAAAAGCAGAGTCGAGGCACAATATATCAACTTGGTTATGCAAGTTGTTCAAATACTCACATAGCTCAAACTAAGCTAAGCATGAGTACTCAATCACTTCAATGGAGTGACCTATCAACTTCAATCATGGCAATTACTTCCATGTAAATGATGGCAATGACTTCCATCTCAATGAGCCAAACAATGGCAAATTAATAAACATATCATGGCAATTACTTCCATGTAAATGATATCTTCCATCTTCACCTTTCAGATATTGCATACCTGGATGATAGAGGTGGTTAAATTCTTCATTTTCTGGTTTGTGGTCTGAGTAATCTGCTAACTGTGACTTGACCAATAATATTGTAGCTCAATGGCCTTTATCAACTTCAATCTCGTCCTTGTCTCACATAACAAAAGTCATACCAGTTGAGTTTGCAATAAGTGTGTGCTTCCAAAAGAACTAGTAACCGACTTATACCGTAACTATTCATGATACAGTGAGCTGAAAAAAGACTCAAACTAGGTGTTACTGTCCAAGATACCTCACATATTTCATCATTGGAGCTACATTAATCGGAAACAAGAAGCTCCTTGGGCCATTTTCTCTCTTCTTTTGACAATGTGACAAACTGCAGTAAGAGGTGCCTGACACACCCCAGCAAGAGTAGCAGTCATACCAACCAGGCCATATGCTTGTGGTGATGCAACCTCCAACAAGGAGAGATGAAATATTGGATTGGACTGGAAAATTGTAAAGCTAACAAATTTTCCATATGCCATTCCTGTAGCTGCTCCAATAAACAGAGATGGAGCATAATATTCTCCTACTAACCCAACTTCACACATTCCAAACCATACAGCCCGCTGCTTGACACATCCTGCTGCTCGCTGCAACTAGTGACAGAATCAGACTTCTTCTCTTCAACTGGGAGAGGCAACATGTCATTGTATTGGTATTGTGGATTCTGGTTTGTAAATCTAGGTTGAACGGATCGTGCAGAGGCACTTTTGCTATCTTCATTTTCATCAGAAATCTTATTCCAAGGGGCTCTGACATGAGTACTTTCAGTAGTGAGATTTGAATATCTTGTGATTGCATAGGCTGTCTATAAACATTACTGTCAATCCTTTGGCCTTCGAGAGTAACATTTAATTGGCTTGAATCGTGGGAAGGATTCCAGGCAGCAGATACAGTTGTAGAAGTCGGTTCAAGAGCAGAAATTTCACTTGGTGGTCTCGGTCGTTTATTCTTCGTCGGGGCAGTTGGACTAAGGCTAGGAGGCACAGAAGCAACAAAAGGTTCTATCTCCCAAGGAGACACCCTTTCTGGTCGAGCAATTGATGCAGGTTCATCCCATTGAACCTTCAGTGATCTCCATTTAGAACACTCCCATTGAAAATCTTCTTTCAGGGGATTCTTCTCCCTCAAACCGCATCTTGAATCTGACACCAACCGTATATCCATTTTTCAAGGCTTCCAGATATTTGTTTAAGCCAATGATGAACTGACTAGTTCTTGGCATGTAAAATACAAGAAAGAGAGTGTGTGTCGTAACAACATGAGATGCAGTAGCCAGCACTCCAAGGTGCATACTCTGACTTGCAATTACTAATGAAGGCATGGAGCTCTGTTGTTGTGCATGACGAGGAATACCCACTCGCAATTCTTTATTCTCTCCCCTAAAAAACACAAAAGAATCCCCAACAACTAATCTTTTCGAAGTAACAAAAGTACTCCATCCTGTTGTAAGCAAATGCCTTCGCGGTTGACCTCTAAATAAGGTAATGCCAAGGGGACATTCACATCCTCACGACAAAGTGAACTGATCAAAAAGTTAACTGAGAACCGAGGTGGGGTTTTATCTTGTTTCTTCGCAAAAAGGTAAAGAGCATGCGCATCTTTGTTTTGTTTTTGTTTTTTTTTTACCTTTACACAAACCAGTAATAGTATTACCAACTTTCTCAGGGTCCGGCAACTTTCCCGCACTGACCATTGTCTCACAACTCAAACAGCGACGGTTTGGAAGTGATTCCTTGAACTTTCATTTCTTCCATCATATTCTCAGCCTCACGAAGCAAATCTGAACCTTTCCTGTTTGTAAAGCAATGCAATAACATCTGCTACCAGCTTAGAGTTCCAACTGAACCATGGTGCTCTAGTTAACAAGGAATAGAAATGCAGATACATGAACTATAAAATATCAACCGGTTTAACTCATACACAACTGTCAAATCGATCGGGACAAATAAACAACTCAACAAAACATTGTTTCTGTTAGGCTTTCTATCAAACACCTCATTGTACAACACTCTTCAGAATTCAAATATTTTTCTTTTTCAGACATTTTGTCGAACACTTGGTGTATAGCTTAAGTTCTTACAAGTCATTTTGAACCGTTACTTACAAACAGAGCTCTTCATTTCATTCCCAAAACGTAACAGACCAACAACTGAACAATAAACCTCATTATAATTTCAACGTCGTTTTCTTTAATTTTGAAACAATCTTACCGACCCGAATAGAGTAGCTGGAGAGATGAAAGAAAAGGGAAATGTGGCGGCGGAGAAGTAACGTTTAGAGATAGAGAGAGTGTCTGTTTGTTTTGAATTGGGGAAATGTTGGTGAAACCCTAGATTTGGCAGTAGTGTGTGTTTTGATTTGGGGTTCTTGGTTTTTCTTGATGAAATGATAGATGAGAAGATTGTGTGTGTTAACTGGTTGGCCTCAAGAATCGGAGGCTCTGATACCATGATAACTTTATAAATTTGAGTATCAAAGACAAGTAATTGTAGAACAAAGAGATGAACAAGAAAGATAAAATATGTACAAACAATATAGGTAAAAGCTCAATATATTAAGAGACTACATTGTGTTGATCTTGTCTGAAATAAAGCTAAGTGGGGCTTTATATATAGTCCAATATCCTATCACTACAATGACTAAAATACCCTCATATTTTATTCCTTAATAAGATCTGTTAGGGCTTAACACCTTGAGCAGATCCTTAATTGGTTACCTATAAATAATGATTTATAGTGATTTAAGGACTTTATTGTCTATCAACTCCAACAATTATTCCTATATTCATTCTTTATTTTTATTAAAATAATTAATTTAAGTGTTAGAGAGAAAATAGAAGTACAAAATTGGAGTGAAGTCAATTTTTAATTGATAAAAATGGAATTAGGATAGCTAAACGTTCCTCAAAAATAGGGATTGGTTAGTGGTTTCTCGTGTTTTAGGGAATCAATAGGATACTATTGCCTATTGGAGTGTATTTTGTGGTTAATTCCCTAAATTTAAATTAGGAACTCAAATAGGGAAGGTGTTGTACTTGCTCATAGGTTTTAGATGAGCTGGTTAATTAACGGAAACACTCTATATTATTGTTGTTATCTTTTTTACTTTATTGATTTATGAATGTTGATCTCATTCTTATTGTATGAAGGTTTGGGAGGGCACACCCCTAGTTGACGTCCTTAGCATAACATACCTTGGCACTGATGACGTACCTCCTGAGGAGCAGACTGGCACTATCTCATTTTGGCAACCTTTTAATTATGAGGAAGAACGCACATTAGTATACGAGGGAGATAATGATGATAATCCTAAGCAATCAATTAAATACGGGGATGTAATTAATTTCAGGGTCAATGGACCAATCCGTGTTTCTAAAGATACCAACAATATTCTTCACATGGATTTTTTTAATCTCTTTAATGGTGCCTACAAGGGCAATTTAAATTTCTCGTGGCAACCCGAAGATGGCAGTCATTTCGTAAGGAGACGAGAACTTAACTCAACTGATGGCACCCGAAAGATCCTTATTATGACAGGGCACTACGCTAATGCCACAGTAGCTAATGTGGAAGTCAAATTACGTGGCACTGCTGCCACGAGTGTTTATGGAGGTATTTTTGCTAGCAACAGCAAATTGGACCTACCGCACTCTGTGAATGTGCTATTTCTGAAGAAGCATGATAACACAATAACAGTTGGGCAGGATGATGTGATTCCCTTGTGCAAATCCGCTGTAGGTGTGCCTTTGAATAGTGTGCTCAAAGTGGATATGTCCCTGATTGTTGATGGTGTGGATCACGTAGCCACTGTGTTGTTTAATAGATATAATAAGGTGGAAGAAAAAATTGCAACTACAAATAAGAAATCGAGGATTAGTGTAAGAGTCACTTGGGAGAGAATGATCACGCTGTTCCCTGCTGATAGTCACAGTGGAGTTGAGGTGACAGAGGACCAGGCTCTCAAGTTTCACCTTCTCAAGGACAAAATCGAAAAAAACAATGAGATAAAACCCTCTTACCATCTTCCTGCTATCTCCAGCAAGATTTTGGTCAAGGCCATTGAGCTCTGCAAGGCCATTGAGCTCTGCAAGTATAAGATGAATCCATACTTTCTTGATGAATTGTCAATACAACTTGATCCTGACACTCTGTTTAATCTCATTCAGGTTTTCCATTTTTCTACATATTCCAGAGTTTCCTAACCTTGTTATACAATGTGTTTTGTTTATTGCTCTAATTATGGAGCAGAAACTCTACCATGGAGATAAATCCTAAACTAACTGGTTAATAATCTCTATTATAGAGTTGTTGCTCACACGGACACAACACGCTCGCGGGCACAAATATAACATGCTATAATGTGTTTTGATTATTGTTGTATAAATTGATAAAACTATCAGTTTAGCATAAACGATTAACAAAATACACAAGATTCATCATCTTGTTTAACAAAGAAGAACCAGATGCATAAGAACAAAGATAGAACTTTCCGGAGAAGAGAAAAATGTATATTACAAAAGGTTGAGTACAAAATGTAATATGTCTCGTCTTATATACAAGTTGCTGCAACAAACTATCTAACTAACTGTGATGATGTGGCAATATGCTGAGTTGGAAGGAATGACAGCTGTGAGCTATTATTTTTAATAGCCGCCCTCAAGTTGGAGATGGTGAAACCTTAGTAAGAATGTCTGCAAGTTGAGATCGTGTAGGAAGATATGTAAGTTGAATCAAACCTTCCAAGACCTTATCACGAGTGAAATGGCAATCAAGCTCGATGTGTTTTGTACGCTCGTGGAAAACAGGATTACGTGCAATATGAATTGCAGACTGGTTATCACAATGTAACTCAACTGGCTTTAGATTGGTAACTTCCAGTTCTGTTAATAAACGAACTACCCAGGTTACTTCAGCAGCTGCAAAAGCCATCGCACGATATTCAGCTTTTGCGGATGATTTTGACACTATGCCTTGTTTCTTCGATTTCCAACTCACAGGAGAATTACCAAGCAACAGTATATAACCAGTGACAGATCGTCTGGTATCAACACATGAAGCCCAATCAGCATCAGAAAAGGCTTGCAACTTCAATGTATCAGTAGCATTCAACAAAATACCTTGTGTAACTGTACCAGCTAAATAACGCAATGTGTGGTGTAGAGCAGACATATGACTGGTACGAGGAGCATGCATGAATTGACTTAAAGTCTGCACAGTATAGGAAAGATCAGGTCGTGTATTAGTGAGATAGTTCAATTTACCAACAATAGACCTATAAATGTCAGGTTGTGGTAACAAATGCCCATCTGTTTGAGAAAGTTTAATATGAACAGGCAGTGGAGTACTTGTAGGATGAGAAACATCAACTCCAGAATGTGCCATCAATTCTTTAGCAAACTTTTGTTGGCAAAGTACAATTCCAGTTGATGAACGTGTAACTTCAATCCCTAAAAAATAATGCAAGAGCCCCAAGTCTTTGATTCCAAACTGAGTATCGAGATGAGATTTCAAATTTTGAATGGCAATAACATCATCTCCTGTGACTATAACATCATCAACATAAACTGCTACTATGCATATTCGACCATTCTGTTTCTTAATGAATAGACTATAGTCATTTTTCGACTGAACATAACCTTGACAAAGAAGTTCTTCGACTAATTTAGCATGCCACTCCCTAGATGCTTGTTTTAATCCATAAATCGATTTTCGAAGTAAACATACCAGATTATGTGGATTAGGCAACCCTTCTGGAACAGCCATATAAACTTCTTCCTTTAAAGTTCCATGCAAAAATGCATTGTTTACATCAAGTTGATGTAAATCCCAATTTCTGTTAGCAGCTACAGCAATCAACAAACGAACTGTGCTCATCTTTACTACTGGAGAAAAAGTCTCCTCATAATCAATCCCATGCTTTTGATTATAACCCTTAGCAACTAATCGTGCTTTACATCTCTCCAAACTACCATCAGACTTGAGCTTAACTTTGAATACCCACCTTGATCCAATGGCTTTCTTACCAGGTGGAAGGGAAACTAATTCCCAAGTATAATTTGCATGCAATGCCTTTAATTCAGCTTCCATAGCAGCTACCCATAAAGGATCTTGAGAAGCTTCCAAGTATGACTGTGGTTCAGAAATAGTACACTTAGGTATCATAGCAGAGGTTTGCACCAAGTTGCACCAATGAGTAGAAACAGGAATAGCAGCATTACATTTGTAAGAAGATAGATAAGAAGGTACTTTATGAATTCTAGTTGACCTTCTTAAACAGTTTGTAGTATCTGAAGTCACAGAATGATTATTAACCTCAGATGTTGACATACTAGTATCAGAAGACATTACTGGACTAAGATCATAAACCAAGGATCCTTCATTACTAAGTCTGTCATTATCAGTGGTTGATTCATTACCAGTGGTTGACTCATTAGCAGATTGTGCAGAATTTTCAAAAGAAGATTCAACACTAGAAGGCAAATCTTCATCAAAACAAGAAGAAGTAACAGCTGGTAGATATATTGCTGAAGGAAACAATGTAGGATTGGTATGAGACTGATAAGGAAATTGTGATTCATGAAAAACCACATTTCGAGTAATGAACCACTGCTCTGTGACTAAATCCAGAACTTTATACCCTTTCTGAGTACAAGAATATCCCAGAAAAACACATGCCTTAGCCCTGGGATCAAATTTACTTCGATGATCAGCAACAGTAGATACAAAGCATAAACTTCCAAACACCTTTAAATGATCTAATGAAGGATGAGATTTAGTCAGTCTATAATAAGGAGTATCATTATCAATACTTTGCAAAGGTATTCTATTGATAAGATAAGTAGCACAAAGTACACTTTCACTCCAAAATTTCTGAGGAATGTTTGACTGAAAGAACAGAGATCTAGATGTCTCAAGCAAATGTCTATGTTTACGCTCCACAACACCATTTTGTTGTGGAGTATGACTACAACTAGTCTGATGTAATATGCCTCTTTTCAAAAATAAATCTTTCATAGCACCTTGACAAAGTTCCAAAGCATTATCAGATCTGACTATAGAAACTTTAGATTTGTATTGATTTTCAACATGAGCAAAGAAATTTTCCATTACTCGAACTGAATCAGTCTTGTTTTTCAACATATGAACCCAAGTAAAACGGCTAAAATCATCAACAATAGTAAGAAACTGATTACATCCAGTATGTGACCTAATCTTGTAAGGTCCCCAGATATCTAAATGAATCAGTTCAAAAGGCAAAGTAGTTTTAATACTACTATGAGGAAAAGAAGCCCTAGTCTGCTTTGCTAAGGGGCAAATTTGACAGATAAGATGATTTGCTGTAGAATCCTTCAAACCAGACAAAGAAGGAATGAGCTTCAATCTGTTAAAAGGAATGTGTCCAAGTCTGAGATGCCAAATACTAAGATCCTCCTTGATGCTGGTGAAACTCTTTTTGAAAGACAAAGATGAAGAAATGCTTGAAGTATTATACAGTCCACCCTGCAGTTTACCAAGAAGAATTGGATTCCTTTTCTGCAAAGGGTCTTGAATCACACAATCAGTAAAATGGGAACTTTTCTACCATCAGGCACAATTATAGATTCATTCAGATCATTGACTGGTTTGTAAGTAAGAAAAAGACTTAAATCAGAACAAATATGATCAGTTGCACCACTGTCAACTAACCACCCAAATTTAGTATTATTTGCTAATAGACACATCTTACCAGCCAATAATGCATGATGTGAAGTATCTGAGTTAGCACTAGAATCAGATTGCTTATTAAGAAGCTCCATAAGTTGCTGATATTGTGCAACAGAAATAGTAGTATCATTGGTTGTCCCAGATGAAGTATCATCAGCAACAGTAGCATTAGTACAAGACATTGCAGCAAGTTTTCTGTCTTTAAAACCTCCTTTGAGATTAGGGGGATAACCATGGATTTTAAAGCATCTGTCAACAGTATGACCAGACATTTTGCAATGTGTGCAAAAATAAGTGCCTTTCTTAGAACCTGCAGATCCTGTAACTCCTTTGCCAGAATTAGCATTTGACCTGAAATTGTTAGATCCTCCTCTGTAACCTCTCTTATTATCAGCCATAAATGCTAGATTCTCTGTTTGTTGAGAAATGTGTGACATCTCTTGATGTTTTTCTTCTTGAGAGAAAACTCTAAAAGCATTAGACAAAGTAGGAAGAGGTTGCTGCATTAGAATGTTTCCTCTCACAGTAGCAAACTTGTCATTACGCTTCATCATGAACTGCAGTAATCGATGATCTTGATCCATTTGTAGAACCTTCTGAGTCACATTGCAAGTACACTTGTTGCAAGTGCAACAAGGTAAAGGTTTTATGTCAGCTATTCCATCCCATAGAGTCTTGATTTCAGTGAAGAAATCAGAAACAGATTTGGAACCTTGATTAAGCTCAGCTAATTGTTGCTCAATAGAGAAGATTTGAGCCATAGAAGCATAACCAAATCTTTCTTCAAGATCAAGCCAAATCTCTCTAGCAGTTTTAAAGAACAAAACACTGCGTGAAATAGTCTCATCTAGATTACACAATAACCAAGAGCAAACCAAGTCGTTGCATCTCTCCCAGGCTTTGAAATCAGGAGAATTTACAGCAGGTTTTGTAACAGAACCATCAACAAAACCTAACTTGTTCTTTGCGGAGAGACTAAGCATGATTGAACGTTTCCAGTTACTATATCCATTTCCATTAAACTTCACAGAAACTAACTGTGTAGTGTTTGCATCAGACGGATGAATATAGTAAACACTAGTCATATCTTGTGAAGGATTTGTTACTAAAACTGAATGTCTGTTCCAAGGATTTGTATTACTAGTTCCATCAACCATGATTACTACAGATTTGTTGAACTAGAAATAGGTTGAAAGGGATCGAAAGAGAAATCGAGAAATTATGTCAATCGATCGAAAGAGATTATCACGAATTGAACACTACTTCACAATAACAGCACAAATCGCTATATAACAATGGACTTTTAAGAACAGATTCAGAGATTGTATGAGAAACAGAACATTTCACCTGAGAAATTGCAAGATATCAGATGAAAAACACACAAATCACCATTGTTGTACGGACAAATCGCCATTGTTGTACGGACAAGAAATTAAGATGCAGAAACAGTACGAATCAAGTAAAATGCGGAAGAATCAAGCACGTCTGTGCTCTGATACCATGATAAAACTATCAGTTTAGCAGAAACGATTAACAAAATACACAAGATTCATCATCTTGTTTAACAAAGAAGAACCAGATGCATAAGAACAAAGATAGAACTTTCTGGAGAAGAGAAAAATGTATATTACAAAAGGTTGAGTACAAAATGTAATATGTCTCGTCTTATATACAACAAGTTGCTGCAACAAACTATATAACTAACTGTGATGATGTGGCAATATGCTGAGTTGGAAGGAATGACAGCTGTGAGCTATTATTTTCAATATAAGTATTTAAGGATACATGATTGCAGTGTGTTGTAAATGTGTTTTTTTCTCAGAAAGCCTCAATGTGATTGAGGCGATTGGTGACATGTTCTGTAAGAATTAGGATACCCGGGGATGTATTAATGTTTTATCTTTTGTAATTACAGGCAGCACATTACTTTCAGATCAAGATATTATCGGATTTGACATTTGAAATATTGGCAGACAAGGTTCGACTGAAAGAAATTGAGGAGATCATGACAAATTTCAATTTCACTGAATCATATATCAACAACGAGAAACGTTATAACTTATAAGAGGTATATCCTCTTAATTCTTAATCCTGTTAATTTGATATGATTTATGTAACTGTATGTTGTAAAGTATCTAATTTGTTTTTGTAATGTTATTTTAGTTATAATTCCACTGTTCACCTTAGGCATGCTAGTTTATCATACAAATTACAATTAAATAATTTGACTATCTATAAAAAAAATAGTATCTCGTATTTTGGTTTTTAATCAAATTCAGAGGATGATATAAATCAACAAAAAGTCGATTTTGATCCGCTAGTGTCTACTTCGACACATATTATTGAAGCAACCGCGTCTTGATCAATATCATTCTTCTATGTCGTGTTGAATTACATATATTCGTTACATGTGAAACATAATCACTAATTCACTATAATGTCAAATAAATATTATAAAATAAATGACAATTTCATCGCATAATTGAAAAAACAAGAAATGCAGTAGTAGGTTTTGCGTAAATAATCTGTTATAGTGTATATTGATCAATAACAGATAGACATGCTTTTTTATATAGGAATGGGCCTGCTGCTCCCGGAAATTTGCAATATTTCAGCGAAGTTTCAATGACCCTTGACAGCATATTGAGACAGCGCAGCAAAGAAACATTCATAAATAAATCATGCTTGGTGGATGCGCCAATTCCTTTTCCTGCTGCTACTGAACGGCTCTGCTCGGTCAAAAGATGGGTTTGTATAAATGCAAAAATACATGCTTAAATATAATTCTAGTTCTGTATTCATGTTACTTGAGGTAGTTGGTTATGAATGTTTATTAGTTTTGTTATAACAGGCCATTGATTCTTATTTTTAGTGGCTACAACATGAGTCAGATACTTATTATGTGTTAATGGATTGCTTTTGATGGCTTTCTAAAGGGAAAATTCCTTCAATGTTATGGTACTTTTTTGAGTGAAAGAATATTGTTTTACATGCTCATTTGCATATTTGTTGTTGCTCAATTCTAGAATTCAGTTTTCGATGATTGTGATGATCGCTTCCTGGAGTTGTCACGCTTTCTGGAGTTTTCTGAGTCCAAAGACATTGTGAAGCTGTCAAAGGCATTTGAATCTTTAAAGGAATTGATTATTGGAGGTAATAGGATGTTCGAACTTTTGTTCGTTTAATCAGCTAATTAGTACAAATAAAATCTTGTATATTGAGGAAACTTCATTCAACAGACATAAAGTTTGCAGATCAACTAAGCCACACTAGTGTTGCGTGCCTTCTTCGCATCCTCAGGGGAATTGACAGCAACAAAGATATGTACACAGGTTTGCTGTGTTGGTTGATTGTGTACATCCGAATGTTATTAGGATTATTTTCTATTTTGGTTCCTGGAACAGTAATGCACTTTCTGTCACAGGGTCTGGCTGTCTGTATCCTCTCGCATGCAATATCGCGTGCAAAATTTCATAAATACTGGACTGTGGCAGTTCCATTATTTGTGAAGCTTATGTCTGATCCCCTTGTTGGCATCAATATTATGGTAATATTCACCAAATTAGTTGGTCAGTTTCGTCATATTATTCAACTTCAATGCAGGTGTAACCAGAGATACTATTTAAATGTGTAGGGTGTGGACGCATTAACGCGTTTCGCTTATGCATCCCCCAATCATATAAAAGTTTTCATTGTTGAAAGTGGTGCTTTGGAGAAAGCGCATGAACTTCTTAATGAGCCTCATCTTCTGGAAATGTCCAGAGGCTCTCATGAGGTTATACAATGTGTAGCCAATTTTTTGGCAGCTGTTTGTTGCACAGATCTTCATGTTGATCAGGTTATTTGCTGGTTTGTTTTTTTATTCCTGTTTTCCTTGTAGAGCCATTTATGACAATTCCATACATCTTTTAACTCAAAATTGTTGGCAGGTCAAGTTGGCTCTTACCATTTCGGAAGAACTCTTTTAAAAGGAATTGGGTGATAATCAACATACAGTACTAGCTTGCTACGCGCTCCAGTATCTTACTAACAAAAATGCTGTGGAAATTGAAGAAGCATCATGGAAAAAGTTTATTACAAAGCTTATTGGGTTTATCTCGTGAGTAGATGTGGCCTATTTTTTCCTGTTACCTCATCTTCTTGAAATTTTAAGTTGATGTGTTAAGTTGATTTGTGTTTCAATATGTTTTTTAGTGATAAAAATATGGCTCGCACAGAGTTTGGAGCTTTTGAGTTTGTTGACCGTCGAGTTTTTAAGGATACCATGGTTGCCGCTTCTGCACTAGGAGGGTTTATCTCGTGAGTGGATGTGGCCTATTTTTTCCTGTAACCTCATCTTCTTGCAATTTTAAGTTGATGTGTTAAGTTGATTTGTGTTTCAATATGTTTTTTAGTAATAAAAATATGGCTCGCGCTTTTGAGTTTGGAGACCTTCGAGTTTTTAAGGATACTGTGGTTGCCGCTTCTGCACTAGGAGTAGTTGGAAATATTGCGAGATGGGGGAATCTTAACCAGATTCAGGTATGATTGATCAAGCGACAACATTTTATGTAACATATTCTTAGCTAAGCTCAATACCTTTCGAAAATAAACAAGCATTAGAAGCTTTCATTGGTTTAATATACAAAGGATCTACCAGGTTTAACCTACTTAAGCATATTTGCTTAATACAGTATACATAATGTGTGTTTAAGCGCATTAGGTCTCTGGGTATCATTGATAATTTCATCCCAATTTGGTATAGTACTTTACTTGGCAAACAGTAATAAATGATAATAAGATAGAAACTCGGAGATCAGCTAGAAGCAACCTAAATAACCCCCATTGCAAACTAAAACAAGTAGATTAAATTAGGGTCTAAAGCTGCTCTATGCTGGAATTTAGCACTGCTGAGGACCCGTTGCTGCAAGGTATTCAATACTTATTATTTACCAATTAAGTTTGCTAACTGTCAATGCTACATAGTACATAGTCAGCGTAATTTAGAGGAATAGAATCCCGTTATATATTTAATGTAAATCTCTCTCTTTTACAGATATATATTGTGCTAATCTTGCTGCATTATTCTGTTTAAAAAATTTAGATGTAGATTTTTTTTAATTAAAAGTGTCTGTTTGAATGTTCATAATTTAAAAGGTTGCTTAAAATCTTCTTTTAAGCATTGTTGTGTTTCAGTTTGTAAAATGTGTTGTTTACGGATGGTGTTGGTATTGGTCATAATAGATGCTTGTTTATAGAGTGTTCGGCGTTATGTCTATTAAACTATTCATTTTTCAGACTTTGGCCGAAGATGTTCAGCTTCTGCAATGCCTACGAAAATTGTTATGTTCTGGAGTCGAGAAGTTTTGCAAGGAAGCTTGCCAGATAATTTCAAACATAGTTGCTCGAAATGAAACATGGATACAGGTTCGTTTTACTCTTTAACAAATTTTGCTGACAAGTTATCTTTTGTGCACGACATTTATGCATAATTGTAGATTTTACAGTATTTGATTAGTTGCAGCTATAAATTTAATCTGGTACTTGAAAACAGGTTATGCATAAAGCCAGACTTACAGAGCCTCTTTGTCACCTGCTTTTAGGGAATTAAGATGTCTGCCGATGTAAAGTTGGAGGCTGCGTGGGCAATATTTAATGGCATCTATGGTGATAATCCTCGACAAATAGAGGACTACACAAGAAATTATGAGTTTGTGTGGATTGAGAGTTGGGAAGAGTTGGGTTGAAATTTGTTTTATTTCGACATTTACTTATCCAACCTTCCGTCCAAACAAGTTAAAAGGTCGAATCCCTCCTTACTCGACTCTTACCTGACCCAACATTTCACTGCTCAACCCTCATCCAAGAACACCATGAGTCTAGTGGGGATGGGACTACGATGTCCTAATATGCGTTGTTAAATGCTTTGTAGTACCTCCAACTTTTCAAGTAAGAATAATGATGCTGAAGATGATAATGTTGGTCGAAAAACCCAACACATTGCTCGTAACTTAAGTAAAATGAAGTAATAATCGTTAAGTACAGGTACATCAATCTGCAGTAGCCAAGAACAGTTTAAAAAAACAAATAGTAGAGAACATTCACTAGCCTATATGGTTTACAAACTAGGAGATAAACATGAACCTATTTCTTCCTCTATGCCTAATGATTTTTAAGCTATAACAAAAATTAGTAAGGTGCTACATATCTGTGTGTATCAACATGGAACATTTTTCTTGCAAGCAAGAGCACCGGCAAATCTTGTCAGCTTACTTACAAGAGCCCCTGGCTTAGGACTTACCATATCTTTACCGGTAGGAAATACGTGTTTAGGATCTCCGGACTCTACGAAGTATGCTCCATTCTCCATTAGGTCATCCTCTGATCTCCATATCCAATTTTTCCATTCACTTTCTTCTGCATAGTCCCTCTTCGTCACCTGCGCACACAAATTGAGTCATGTCTCAGTGTTTCGCTTGTGAATCTGTGAAGTCATGAATTCAGAATATACTGTTTGTTAGTTATAACTCACCTCTTTAGCATTGCGATCTTCCGGAGCTACGTAGCGGTTCCCCTGACTAAGAATGGTGGGATTAGAGCTTCCACCTATTGCGTACATTAGATAGTGAGTGTAGTCATTGTTGACTACATGCACAAATCCGAATCGACATCTTGGCATTCTTTGAACCAATCCTTTTCCAAAATGATTGAATGTCAATGTTACTTGCATTATCTTGTCATCCGTATAGCTGTCAGTTGCACCGAACAGAAGCGCCTGAAAATGATAGATCATGTAACATTGAAGTGTACAACAATTCAATCTCTAGCATTGAGGCGCAGTGCATGTGTGTGTGATCATCAGTGTAATGACAGTGTCAAACTATGCTTGCATTTCAAAAAAAAAAAAAAATAACAGAGGAATAATAGAAGTTTTACCTCATTATGCCTTGTGAAGTGGCAATTTGAGATGGTAACAGCGGTGGAAGCCTGAATAACATCAATTAACCCGTCCATGCAATTGAACATAGAAATATGATCAATCCAAATATGAGAAGATCCAAACACTGAAATTCCATCACCGTCACTCCTGGATCGAAGACCGTAATGATCTACCGAACTTCTAATCATTCCACCATTGCCAGCCTTAATGTCATGAATATGAAGGTTGTGAACAATTACATTGTGCACAAATTGTATCGTTAATCCACCTCCAGAACAAATATGAACTTGAGCTCCACGTCCATCAATAGTTTTATTACTTGTCATGATAAGTTCTTCACTTAATTTAATTATCATGCTGTGCCTAAATATGATCCAAAGAGGCCCATCTTGAATCACTGCATGACGTAAGGTGCCAGGTTTAGGATTGATCAGGTCAGTGTCAGATGGATCGGTAACTACATAGATCTTGCCACCTTTGCCACCTGTGGTCCCACGGCCAAACCCAAGGGCACAATCCGCTAGCCTCATCCGATTTTTAATCCAATTCGGATCACATCTCCAGCACTGGTCTATAGGGTTTGTAGCTTTACATGGGCCTCTTCTTTTTATTCCGTGTAAGCCCCTTCTTGTGTGGTTATGGTTTCCATCAGTTGACCTACATATTAGAGGCATGGTTTAAGAGGATTGGCTTCTAATAAGGTGCATGTAAAATACAAGAAGCAAATGCTAACTACTTGTTCAATGTTGAGTAATAATGTATTGCAATGTACAGAAAAGAGGTGTTACACTACCATATCATCTATAGTTATTCACATTGCCAGACTCTGTTACACTCGTAACTTTGACTTGATCCTGACTTCCTGAGTAGTTATGCTCCCAGGCTCTGTTTATATCAATTCAATGTGCATTTTTGTATAGTTATCTGCTGCAATTGATCTGGTACGTAGACGTAGAGTATGGTAGTTCTGGCTTATGTGTTACAGATTTAACGACACTTTTAAACGAGGCAATGAATGATAGTAGAAGTAAATTAAGCACTTACTTGTGGACATGGCTATTCAATTGATTGGTGACATGATGTGGATGAGGATCATAAGCATTCAGAGCGTGTTTTCTAGCATCCGCAGCTCGCGCATTCCATACCATCTCGTCCTGTTTCGTGACATTTAACTCCACCGAAGCAGCCCAAACCATTGCAATACCAACATATACAAAACAAAATGCATGCTTCACAGCTTCCAGTTTCATTTTTTAATGTATGAATGTTGATTGCACTTCTTTCTTAAATCTTTCTATAAAAACCTGATAAGGAATTTGACATAACCTTTCGTCTAAGCTCAATGCCTAGCAAATAAACCAAACCATAAACTAATCGACCTATTTGATCATTTACGAACATGCTATGTACACAGAAAAATAACCTCTACATGCATGTACATGTACAACCATATATGAAAGCAACCTAACTCGGCACCAGCAACTTTGCCTAAACAAATGTGAGTTCTTAAGATCAGAATTTTCAGAGATTAACAAGTATGATATGTTTATGGGCGATAGAGCAGCAATATTGTCTAGTTACCACAAAATGAAAGTAAAAAATATTTGTAAGAAAAATGGTATGTGAGAAGTTGAGAGGAAAGATTGGAGAACCGCTTCTTCGGTAAAGGTCTGTATTTAGTCCATTTTTTTTTAAAAAAAACCAGATTGTAATAATCAATTTATTCAGGATCCTTTTTTTTTTGAAGGACGAATAAATTTTGACGAAACCATATTTTAAAAAAGTCTAGGTGGCATGCCATAAATAGAAAATATAGATAATAGATAAAAAAAAAATGGGCACTGGATCATTCCCCTTAGAACATCTTCAATGGTAAAAAAATCCTTTGCTAAATGATCTATATGGCATCTAGGTGCCATGTAGGTGGCACTTTTAGATGATATCTAAAAATTGAGGTATCTCAATCCTCTTTTCTCTTAGCAAAAAATATAGACAACCACATATGGTTGGCTATATTTGTTGAACCAACAAACCCTTATGTATAATTTAACATAATTAAAATTATAGATAACACACCATTGGAGTGCATACCCTTCCTCTTAGCTAAAATTTTACATAATTATTATAGTCAATCATTTTAACCAACTGTTTTACATTTTACCATTGGAGATGCTCTTAGAAGAAAATATAATCCCTTAACAGAAAATATAGCCAATCATTTTTTTTTTGAAGAAAAAAAACCATTTAAAAAAAATGGGCACCGGACCATTCCCCTTAGCAGAAAATATAGCCAACCATTTGATATTGGTTATATTTGACCAACCTTTAGAGACCTGTATTAAGACTTCACATCATTTATTAACATATTAAAATAATATATTTTATACTCCATATAACAACTTGATATAATAATAACATACCATTTTTAAAATATAGCCAACTGTTGTGGATTAAAATCTAGGTCACGAGTTTGTAATTAATGCTAGGGTTCGGGAGCTTCGTGCTTCAATGGCTGTTTCCGTGTTCGAGACTAATCGGTCCTCACAGAGTGCCTACGTATCTCGTTATTGAGAATCAAGCCAAGACGTAGTTCTGAGAATGAGGGGTCAGACCCTTTATATAGGCTGAGAAGCCCTAAAATCGTAGTAGGGTTAAGTGACTTGGTGAGCAAGTCACCGACTAGAAGAAGGTTCTAGCCTCCTTCCATGTATGAATCAGTTTCCATGTTGAGATATGTATCTTGGAGGCTAAGTCAGGCAAGAATCATATTCTTGTTTGACTCTTATTTGCTGAGCTGTTTTACTACCCTTAATATTAATTACGAAATTAATATTATAATTAGGGTTTGGGCCCATCTGGTGGGTCCCACGTTTGGACCATTCTAGGTTTAATTAATGCCACATTAAATGTGTCTTTAGGGCTTACTTTCAGCCCATATCATTTGCCCCCCAACTTCTAGGAAAACTGATCAGGTTTTCCTTGAAGTTATAACAGCCTTATTCCAGACTTGGGTCAGGGTTTATTGCTCTTACGTGAGTATTTTCAACATCATCTTAACGTAAAGCGTGGAGCGACCGACGCATTTACGACGATGTTGAACGACACTAATCAGTGTTAAACGGCACTACACAGCGCTAATCAGCCTTAAACATCGTTCAAACAGTGTTAAACGATGTTAAATGGCATAAAACGGCACTAACGGCACTAACCGGTGCTAAACAGTGCTAATCGGCACTAATTTGTGCTAACAGACACTAAACAGTGCTTAAACAACACTAATCTGTGCTAACAGGAGGAGATTCAGGACAATTGCAGCCTCTTCCGGGCAGCTAGTCAGCCGACAAGGGTCCTGGTCAGCTGCCAGGTGCTCATGGTCGGCTGCCAGGAGATCCTGGTCGGCCAGACCCCCTCTGTGGCACCTGGTCGGCTGCCAGTGCTCCTTGGTGGCTGACAGGTGCGCCTTGGTGGCTGACAGGTGCGCCTTGGTGGCTGACAAGTGCGCCTTGATCGCCGGCAAGTTAACGGGAGACCCATGTTGACTTTTAATGATGCCGCACGATGTTTAAACGACGCTTCAATGTTTGTTAAACGACGTTAAATGACATAAAACGGCGCTTCACGGTGCTAAATAGACTCTATGCGGCGCTAAGTTGAAGGTCGATGTTTGTCCCGGAATGTAAGAAAACTTCAACAAAACCATCAAACAATCCTACCAACTGACGGGAGGTGCCAAGATGGGTGCCGGGAAATCAGCTGATCCCCCTTCGTAGCACCTGGTCGGCTGCCAGGTGCTCCTGGTCGGCTGCCAGGTGCTCCTGGTCGGCTGGACCCTTCCCATGGCACCTGGTCGGCTGCCAGTGCTCCTGGTTGCCTACCAGGTGCTCCTGGTCGGCTGCCAGGTGCTCCAGGTTGACTGGGAGTGCTTGAGCGACATTTCAATCTATGTTGAACGATGTTGAATGGCATAAGACGGCACTATACGGTGCTAATCGATGCTGGAACGACACTTAGTTGGAGGTCGATGTTTGTTCCGAAAAGTGAAAAACCTTCAACAGAGCCATCAAACGATTCAACCAACCGACGGGAGGTGTTAGGAGGTCGGATGAAGCTCCTCTGTGGCACCTGGTCGGCTGCCAGGTGCTCCTGGTCGGCTGTGCAAGATGCTTCTCAACTGCTGGTCGGTCAAGACTTCGATCTTATGGGCCTGGAAATACAGTCGCAATTTCCTCGAGGCAGTAATTAATGCCAAGGCAAACTTCTCAATGGGAGAGTAATTCAACTCCGCCCCATGCAACACCTTGCTCACATAGTATATGGGTTTCTGAACCTTCTCTTCTCGAACAAGAACAGCACTCAATGCTTGTTCAGATACCGCCAGGTACAGATAAAGAGTCTCCCCAGGACTAGGTTTAGCCAACAACGGGGCTTCAGCCATGTATTTCTTCAGCTGCTCAAAGGCCTCTTGGCTCTCTGTGGTCCACTCAAAATTTTTCACCTTCTTCAATGCTTGGAAGAAAGGCAGACACTTGTCACCGGACTTGGAGATGAATCTCCCTAGAGCCGCAACTCGGCCAGTTAGCTTCTGTACATCTCGTATAGAACGTGGTGGTTCCATGTCCAAGATTGCTTTGATCTTATCAGGGTTGGCCTCTATGCCTCTCTTCGAGACCATCAATCCCAAAAATTTTCCTGATCCAACACCAAAAGCACACTTGGCTGGATTCAACATCATCTTGTGGTGCCTCAGCACTTCGAATGCCTCTCTGAGGTGCTTAATATGGTCAGCCTTGAGTAGGCTCTTGACTAACATGTCATCAACATAGACCTCCATGGTTTTTCCAATTAGATGAGCGAATATCTTATTCACCAATCGTTGATAAGTAGCTCCTGCATTCTTGAGACCAAAAGCCATAACAAGATAACAGAAAACACCAAAATCAGTAATGAAAGATACCTTTGGGATGTCTTCCTTGTGCATCTTAATCTGATTGTAACCACTGAAACCATCCATGAAACTCAACATCTCGTGTCCAGCTGTGGCATCTATCAGGGTGTCGATCCTTGGTAGAGGGAAACAATCCTTTGGGCATGCGTCATTTAAATCTGTGAAGTCGATACACATTCTCCACTTTCCATTCGCTTTCTTGACCATGACGGGGTTAGCCAACCATTCAGGGAACTGAATCTCCTCAATAAATCCAGCTTCCAAAAGCTTGTCAACTTCTTGCTTAATGGCCTCTTGCCTTTCAGGAGCAAAATTTCTCTTTTTCTGCTTTATCTTCTTCCGTTCAGGATCGACGTTCAACCTATGAGTTATAAGTTGGGGGTCGATTCCTGGCATATCCGCTGCTGTCCAAGCAAACACATCGCTATTCTTTTGCAAGAATGTTGTCAACTCGCCCTTCAGGGGTTCCTTCAGAGATGCTCCTACATATGTAACCTTCTCTGGGTCGCCCAGCTCCAGAGGGACGGGGATTAAATCCTCTTCTGGCTTCCCTCGGTGTTCATCATCACCACGGACATCCATGTCTTCAATCGGGAGTACCTGCCCCCGACTCCATCAGCTCTTAGGGCGGATACATAACAACTTCTTGCCATCTTCTGGTCGCCTTTTTGTTCTCCGACCCCATTTCGGGTTGGAAACTTAATCTTCATGTGATATGTTGAGGCAACAGCCTTGAACGCATGAAGTCCAGTCCTTCCCAGGATTGCGTTATAAGTTGAGGCCGCCTTAATTACCAGAAAATTCAACATTTGAATAGCTTCCTTAGGTTCCTGCCCGATTGTCATGGGTAACTGGATAGTACCCTCCACCTTGGACTCAACTCCATTGAATCCGTAGATGGGCATGTTAGTCGGGGTCAGCTGAGAATCGGTATATCCCATCTTCACAAAAGCATCATGAAACAGAATGTCAACAGAAGCTCCATTGTCTATCAAGACTCGCTTTACTTCCGAGTTCCCAATCACAGGGGTTATAACTAACGGGTCATCATGGGGGAATTTCACCCCTTCAAGATCAGAATCATCAAAACCAATTACGATTTCAGTTCTAGCACGCTTCGGGGCCTCTCCCACAATGTGCATTACCTCCCTAGCGTATGCCTTTCGAGAGTTTCGAGTCGTACCAGCCGCTGTCGGGCCTCCCCAGATCATGTTAATAACTGGCCCTCGGGGCTGTGTGTTACGATCACGATCATTATCCCTTATATCATTGTTTCTCCTATCGTAGTCCCTTCTTTGGGTTCCACGATCTTCACC
Source organism: Kitagawia praeruptora (assembly GCA_037693485.1). Lineage (NCBI taxonomy): Eukaryota > Viridiplantae > Streptophyta > Magnoliopsida > Apiales > Apiaceae > Kitagawia > Kitagawia praeruptora. The sequence continues at coordinate 126,799,097 of CM075350.1, forward strand.
TTTGGTGAAGTTACTTAGCTTTCCTTTGCGGATCAAGAATTCGATCTCATCCTTTAACTGCCTACAATCATCTGTATCATGCCCCACATCTCGGTGGAACCGACAATATTGATCTTTGTTTCTCTTTGCGGGGTCTCCCCTGAGTGGCTTCGGCCATCGGAAGTCCTTATCTTTCTCGATCTCCAACAAGATTTGACTTCTAGGAGCATTTAACCTTGCATAGTCAGAGAACCTTGGTCCTAGGCTCTTTTTTGGCGGCGAGTCAGAGTCTTTGCTAGTTCGGGGATACTTGTCCTTAGCATCATACTCCTGCTCTTGCTTGCGCTTTTTTGTATCATTGTTACCCCGACCATTGCCTATTGTGACCTCCTTCGTGCTATCCTCGGCCTTGATGTACTTACCAGCCCTTCGCTGGAGCTCAGCCATATTCTCGGGAGGATGCTTTGCCAACGATCTCTTAAAGTATAGGTCGGTGGTGCCATGCTCCAAGGCTACCATTGCAACCTTATTGTCCAGATCAGTGATGTTCAAAGTCTCCTTGGTGAACCTCTTAAGAGAGTCTCTGAGACTTTCGTTCTTCCCTTGTACCACATACATAAGAGATGCAGAACTTTTCTCATGCGCTCTTCCGCTGATAAACTGACTAACGAAAGCAGCACTCAACTCCTTAAAGGAACCAATTGAGTTTGCAGGCAGCCGACTATACCATCTTTGAGCCATTCCTGATAGAGTTTGAGGGAATGCCCTACACTTCAAAGCGTCACTTGCAGGTTGCAACAGCAGAGCGTTTGAGAATGTTCTAACGTGGTTTGCGGGATCACCCATTCCATCATAAGATTTAATTGTCGGCATCTTAAACTTCTTTGAGATACGAGCATTCATCACCTCCTCAATAAATGGGGGTGTGGGATCATCAGGATCCCCAAGTGGCATCAGATCCTTGGGGTTGCTCTTGGGGGTTTCCACCCTCGTTGTTCTTCCAGTTGGGGCGGCAGTCCTTCTTTGCCTTCTTGAAGGCCTCTCCAAGTCTATAAAGGGAATCGGTCCTGATGTTGGAGGGGGTAAAGTCTGATTTGATCTGGCTTGTTCTCTTGCCATATCTTCCTTTAATCTTAAGATCTCGGCTTCATAAGCCCTAATCCTCTCAATAATTGTTGAAGGGAGTCCATCGTGAGTAGTTTGAGTTCTTCCTCGAGGTTCTTTACTTGCACGTCGCCTCCTTGGAGCTTCATCACGTTCGTAATCATCGTCAGAAGATGACTCATCCGTATAAGGACCAGAAAAATCATGATAATCTCGATCTCGGATATACAGGGCATGACCACTTGATCCAGCTCCTTGGGTAGGAGGGTAGTTAGGCAGCCCGTACATCGGATTGGTGCTTATGGGGAGATCCGTAGTGTGGATCTGAACCCCTTGTGGAGGGTTATTGGGATCTACAATCAAGGAAGAAACCCCCACCTGGAGGGGATTAGTCCCTGGATTTGTGTGGACGATCGGAGGTAGCGTACTCTCAACATGGGAAGTCGTCCCTAGGGGTTGAGAAACTTGATACGGAACGATAGTCCCGGATGTTGGAGGTACTTGTTCAGTGACAGGCGGAGCAGAGCTAAGAGGTAGAGCCTCGGTTGTGATTGGCTCTGTAGTGCTTGGTGCTGTTCTTCGTGTATTTACCATGGTTGATGTCTGTTTCCCACAGACGGCGCCAGATGTTTTGGATTAAAATCTAGGTCACGAGTTTGTAATTAATGCTAGGGTTCGGGAGCTTCGTGCTTCAATGGCTGTTTCCGTGTTCGAGACTAATCGGTCCTCACAGAGTGCCTACGTATCTCGTTATTGAGAATCAAGCCAAGACGTAGTTCTGAGAATGAGGGGTCAGACCCTTTATATAGGCTGAGAAGCCCTAAAATCGTAGTAGGGTTAAGTGACTTGGTGAGCAAGTCACCGACTAGAAGAAGGTTCTAGCCTCCTTCCATGTATGAATCAGTTTCCATGTTGAGATATGTATCTTGGAGGCTAAGTCAGGCAAGAATCATATTCTTGTTTGACTCTTATTTGCTGAGCTGTTTTACTACCCTTAATATTAATTACGAAATTAATATTATAATTAGGGTTTGGGCCCATCTGGTGGGTCCCACGTTTGGACCATTCTAGGTTTAATTAATGCCACATTAAATGTGTCTTTAGGGCTTACTTTCAGCCCATATCACCAACCAATATAGTAAATCTCATCTGAGCACAACGTCTTACAGATTTGACAAATTTTACATAATCAATTTTTTATATAATTTAACCAATCATTTTTAGCTAATATAGTTGAAGATGTCGGTCCATCCATTAAACCAATTAAGCAACGGTTTGAGACCCCCAAAATATATAAGATCCCAAATTTTATTAATTTGTATATTATAGGAGTAATTTATGAATAAATGGTATTTTTTTAAAATCAAAAGCATTTCCAATATAGTATTTCTCAATAGAAAAAATAGATGAAATGTTTGCAGGAACATTTCTCCTGCTAATAAAGCAGCGCCCAGGATAATAACATGAATCCCTAACCAGGTTATGGCAACTCTACGTAGAGCTGTAAACGAATCGAATTCGGACGAACTTTTAACAAATTCAGACGAATTTTTAACAAACCGAACAATGTTCGGTAAATTTATCGGACACTTTTTCTTGTCCGAACTCGAGTTCGGTAATGAACCGAACCAAACACGAACTGTTCACGAACATACCGAACCGAACACAAACAGTTCGATAATTATATATAAAATAATAATTTGAAAAATAAAAAAAATAAAAAAAATTGTAAATATTATTGTTTTTATCGAACGAACCGAACTCGAACGAACTCTTAACGTACTCGAACGAAATTCTAACGAACCGAACAATGTTCGGTAAATTTATCGGAAAATTTTTCTTGTCCGAACTCGAGTTCAGTAAGTTTATCGGACGAATTAACCGAACTCGAACTCGAACCGGACCGAACGAGCTTACCGAACAATCCAGTTCATTTACAGCTCTAACTGTATGTCTCTATTCCCTACAAATTTTTACGGTCTTTAATCACCTGACCAAATGATATACTACTGTTTGGCCTTGTACTACTGTTTGGCAATCTCACTCGATTGTCACCTTCAACCAATTCGAATCTTTGAAAAATCAAATAATATTATGAAAAAATAAAAACTCTGAAAAAATGTAAATAATTTTGCAAATTTTAGTGTTGAATCATGAATGGATGAAAAGAGACCTCAATCTAAATTTCGTTTGAGGCCCCCACCTGATTATCAACCTCTTGTTACATAGAAAAGGGACCTATCCATGGTTGTAAAAATCGGTAATCGGTATAAATCGGTTGAGGTACCGATTTAAGATTAATCGGATAATCGGGGATTAATCGGAAAGATTAATCGGAGTATTAATCGGATATTATAATAATATTTAATATATTAGTCTAATTTACAATTAAACATATCATTTTATACCGATTCAAAGGATTAATCGGATTTCAAAAATCGAATCGGTTGATAACCTTACAGAGGATTAATCGGGGATTAATCGGTTAAATCGGGGATTTTTAGAACCATGGACCTATCTGCTAATGCTAGAATGTTAGGGATACAAATAATATATTTTAATAACGAAAACAAGTAGTATAAATTTAGAATTTCTTGGCCTTGTTCATGGCTGATCGTCTTTTTGTAGACGATTTCCCATTTTACCAGTTTCTCCTAGGCGATTGCTCTGCTTAATAAGGATTTTATACTTAATTTAAAAAATAATATAAATAAATATGTCATTACTCCATAAAGAACACCTTTTTATATGTAGCAAAATTATCAAAAAAAAACACCATCTATTATCTATTATATATCTAATACACCAATAGGGGGTTTCCTGAGCAAATTTATTCATAGACTCAGACCCTCCGAACCTCACTCCAAACCTAACTCTAAATATTTGTTAAAATAATATTATTCAAAGGATTCGAACACATGACCTTGCATAACTGATGCAACACCATAACCAGTTGAGCTATGTGAACATTTGATCTTATATTAAAAATCATTATCTACATACATAAACACATATATACATACATACATAATTATTAATTATACTACACATACATAAATAAATATACATACGTACATACACACATACATACATACATACATACATACATACATACATATATACATACATACAAACATACACTACATACATAATTATTAATTATACATACATAAATGTTGTGCCCAAAATTTGTAATGGATTTAATTTCAGGCCCATGGATATTTGGGGGCCCAATTGGAGTAGTTTGAATAATATTTGAGGTTTAGCTGTAGAGGTTCCGTTGTGGAGGTGGAAGGTTTGAGGGAAGCTCTGAAGGTGGAAAGTTTGAGGGAAGCTCTAGAGGTTCCGCTGTGGAGGTACGAATATGGAGGTAGCTCTGGAGATTCCACTGTGGAGGTATGGGTTTAAAGGAAGCTGTGGAGGTGTACATTTGAGGGGTAGCTCTGGAGGTGGAGGTTCGGTTTAGAGGGAAGCTGTATAGGTGCAGGTGTGCTTATAGGCTCCACCTCTGTCTAACAGAAGTAAAGTTGGACAAGGACTCTTGTTCCTAAACTTTAGGAGCACGGAAATGGACTCAAGAGATGGACTTTGAGATGGATTCTACTACATCAAATGGGATATACACGTTATATACATAATATATGTGGATAACTACATGAAAATACATGGATAAATGGACTTCTAGTGTTATACTTCGAGTAGGACTCTACTAGGCAGCTGGTAGGGCTAAGGATAAGTGGTATTTCTGAGTAAAACTCTATCATTTTTGTGGCTTGATCATCAAGAAAGGAGTCCATGACCTAAAGAACTACATCGGGACTTGATTCCTATAAATAGGATATGTAGGCAGTTGGCAAGGGGGTTCGGAAATTCACTTCTCGATACACAAGGCACGTGTACCCTCGGTGATCATATTCTGGACATATTTGGCCGGAGTTTTGCCATTGTTGTCCGGTGACCTTGCTAATTCAGTCCCAAAAACAAAACAAATCTCCACCCACTTCGGTAGTTGGAGCTGAAGCTACCAGCTGAAGCTGCGGACGTGCGAACCTGCTTCAACGTCCGATATCCAAGGACAAATTCGGTTATTCCAGCGATATTCTCTCGGGGTGTTGTTGCGGAATTTTCTCACAACATTTTTGGCGCTAGAAGGAGGGGCATCTCTAATCTTTTGAGAAGAACACTGTCTAAAAGCTCCGGTGATGATCGTACCTTGAAGAACGACGGAGGTGATCGTGAAGTTGGCATGAAAAGAAGGTCACTAAGCGAGGATTTCATGGATTGAATTCCACGTATGGGCAAGAGAATCATTACTCTGGAAAATAACCGGAAAAGATGGAGAAACGGAGGAAAAATCATGGTTTAATGGAAGAAAGGCGAAGAAGAAGGGAGGTGATTACCTTCATTCTAGTCGTTCGGTGGTGAAAAGGCTTAAAGATGATATATGGATTAGAGATGCACGTATTTTTGGCTTGATGAGAGAGGCCCGAAAATGAGGTTATGCGATGAGAGCTTCTCTGACCCGACAGCTTCCCATGTCAGGGGTGCTGATATGTTTAACTAGACAGGTGAAGCTGAACATCTACCTGCTAGTGGAGGTACGACCATCTAGAGAGGTTTGGTCGAGAGTTTCTAATGTCAAAGACAAGAGAGACCTCAATCTCGAGGTTGCACCTATGGAGGAAGGTTCCCGTAAGGTACCCCCAAATACTTCATCTTGGCATATGATAAGGAGATTCTTATGGTCAGAAAATGGTGAATCTCAATTTAGAGGTTCAATCGGTTGGAGGTTCAATCTCAATGTATATGAGATAGCACCCCGAATTATCTAAAAATTCGGGAATTTGTGTACGGTCCCAAGCTAGAGCTGAAGATGGAAGCTCTGAACACAAAGCTTGCCCAGGAAAGGTCTGCTAAGAAGGAAAGAAGGGAGGAAGCCTATGAAGCTGGCTACAACATTGCCATCAACGACTATATCAAATCCACTCACCTCAGGTTCCCTGACCTAGACTGGTCCCAGCTTGGCGAAGATGCTGTTAAAGCGGTGGAGGATATCAAGAAAAAGGAGGCTGCCAAAATCAAGGTGGATGAAGTGAATCCAGCTGTTAAGGAGAATGAGGTGGAGGTTCCCATGAAAGAGATAGCTGAAGCTCAGGCAAATGCCTCCAACATAGCTGCTCCCATTTCTCCTGCTCCAACAATCCAGGAACACGTCTATTGGAGGTGAACCTGTGTGGGAAAGAAGGTATGAACCTCCCGACTGAGGAGGTGCAGATAAATGCGAACCTCTTGACCAAGGTAGTACAAATGAACCAGGTTCGCAGTTGAAGCTGTTTATTCAATCTATTGGATATTTAGTTGTAGCTGGACATGGAGATGGGAAAGGTGTAGTTGAAGAGGTGTAAGTACAGATGTGAAGGTGCAGGTACCTCACGTAAAAGGAAATGAAATAGAAGTTCACCAGGGAGGTGCTCAGAAAAGAGAACCTCCAACACTGCTTTCGAGCTACAAACAACAAAGGCATGAGGAATGGGGATCATGGAAGAAGTTCAACTACTGGAATTAATAAGGAGTCAAATAACAAGAACCTCTACAGGAAGATTGAAGAGCAAGGGAAATAATCTGGGTCAATCATGGCGGTTTTAACACGCAACTTGAGGTTCGACAGTTGAACCCGGAGCTTCCACTACAACAAGATATTAAAGTTGGTTGAGGTTCTCTAAAGGATCCACCTTATGCCATGACAAAATTCACTACAGGATTCTTAATGTAGAAGAACGAAGAAAACATGTTATCAAGTAGCCTTAATGGAGGAACCTCACGATGAAGGTTCCAGTTTTTCGGGGGGTAGTACCACCCATGGCATTGATGCAAATGGCTGCTCTAATAAAGGATAATGAAGGCAAGGCACACTATGTGGAAGTTATGACTAAGGATAAAAAAAAAGTACAAGGGAACCTTTCGGAATTCTTGGTTGGTCATGTGGCAGCACCTACAGAAGTAGGTGAAAGAAAGTTATAAGGGTGCTCTGTTCGCACTTATTCACGCAAGAGAACGTGGTCAACAAGTAATATAGAGTAAATAGGATTCGTTCCCACAGAGACTCAAATTATTTGTTATGCTCACTTATGCACCAGCTTATGATTTACACTCACTGCTAAGACAATCACAATATTGGTTTGATTTAACTATTGATTAATTACCAACTAAGCCAATTACGAGGAAATAACTTAACTTTAACTTTATAATAAACAAACATGGGATTTCAATTTCATTTACTACTTCATCTAGAATCTTATGCCCTTTAGCCTAGCATGTGACAGAGTTGATTACTGATTAGATGCACTAAACTGATACACACCAACTTTCGTTGTGCATATACCATCCTACTGATCATCCACAATTGATAGAAGTCAAGTAGTCACCAAATATGTGTAGTCCCTATATGTCTATAGCAATTGAACACACATCGGTTGAAAATCAAGCACCCATTAAACCACATAGTCGATGCAAGACGGTTAGAATTACACCACAAATTAATACATGTTCTTCACATGCAAAAACCTATGCTAGCATGAATTGTTCTAAACCCTAGATCCACTTTCGCATTCACTAGGATTAAACAAACAATTACAAGTGTTCGCGACTCACTTATAACGAATAAGCATAAACATACTAGGCAATCAATACAATCAATCACACACCAAGGCATAAATAACACTCAATTTCTAGAATCCATAGCAAAATCCATTAAAACCCCATGATAACGAATTAGCCCATAATTAACCTAATTGCCATCATGGGTTCTATGGAAAACATAATTCTAAAATAAACAAGTAAATATATAGAAGAAGAAATAAGGTTTAGAATTAAATCCCCAAAATAGAAGAGTACAAAGGTTCCAAAGAATAATCCTTGCTTGTCACTAGCTTGGAGAAATTCCTTATCTCCTTTTCTCTCTTGTAAAAACTAGGCTATATTACGTAATGTGTATGTATCTATGATTACAAGGGTTGGATGTTTATATAGGCTCTACATCTCTTGCCCAATAAGAAAAATACCTTAAATACAACTAGAATTCGATTTTTGTGTCAAAAACCACTTAAAATACAATTTCAGATCGAATAAGGGCAAAACTTGAAAATCAGCACGACCCTGAGCAGTCTGCTCAAGCACGGCGCAGACTGCCCAGCAATATTCTTCCCACCTGGCGCAGACTGCTCAAGAAATGGCGCAGTCTGCCCAGCCTCCATCTGGTGAACCTCATTTTTTTAGCTTTTTCTCCTTCGTTTTTGCTCCGTTTGCTCCCGTTCTTTTTGCATTCTCTTCCGTTTTCAATCCTCTATGCTTGGAATCTTCATGGTGAATCACAACAAGACTCCATTCAACATTATTAAGCCCGAATTCAACTCCAAAAGTGACGGAAACAACGATCTTAATCAACATTATTCCAACCCTGCACAATTAAACAAAACACATCAAAACTACCAAAATCTTGAGGTCAAAGCAATCAATTTAAGCCGATTTAGAATGTTCCAAGTGGATATAAAATCCACTTATCACACCCCCAAACTTAAACTGATGCTTGTCCTCAAGCATATACAATTACAACTAACTAACTAATTAGTACCACTTCCGTAGGTGATCACGGTTGCATTTGGCATATGCAACAAGCCCTTTAAACCCCTAGGCAGCCCTAGTGGACGAGTAAGGTCTCGTGAGGGCCTATAGCGAATGTACCCACAAAATCCATTTAACCTAATGCAATGCAATGCATGAATGCAACTACTATGAAAATGCAAGATCCCCTTCAAACTCACCAAAACCAACTAACAAGCAAATATCTCAATGAATGTAACAAATCCAAGCAGAGCTCGACTAAGTCCCCGTATACTAACAATACATGAACAGAAACGTGCGTGTGTGCAATGCTCATCAGAAATACCCCCAGAACTAGGTCAAAAATCATACATGCTTTCCGTCAAGACAATCAAAGGTTTATAACTAGAATAGACTGTAGACACTCCATAACCTAGGAACACCTCCACCCTTATCCAAGGTAGACAGAAACTCATGCTTTATTACTATACTACGACACTATATATACAATATGCATGCTTATTTAACCGTGCAATGAATGAGACCCCAAAAGGCTTATACAATAATACCCATGTAGCGAGTGTTGGGTCAGTGGATCCCAGACTATAAAGCCTTAGGTCACTAGGACTAAGTCCCCTCAGACTTAATTACTCGAGTATTAAAGAGCTCACTCTGGTTAATTTTGCATTAACAAACAACACTTGACTCTTTTTTTTTTCTTTTTTTTTTCTCTTTTTTTTTTCTCTTTTTCTCTTTTCGCAATCTGGAATGAGCCTTTCTCATTTCCAACCCTAGACTACTCATATAAATATGAGCTGGCTACTAGCCATTTGACACCTAGCCTTTATTGACAAATATTAACAACTAGCATGAAAATTCCTGGTTTCCCCCAAACTTAGACTTTAATGTCCCTACGCTATAAAGGGAATAACGAAAATTCTAAATATAAACAAGTGATTAAATCTCAAAACATCCCACAGGCATGACCCTAACCTAGCCCAACAGCACCCCAATGAGACTGTGTAATAAATTTTGTTCCCGTAACATGCAAGTCAATTTCATAGAAACTATAAATCAGCCCTCTACTCATCATCATCACACCCAAATCAACATCCACCTATCAATCAGAATCAGCTCGTCCTAAGGGATCATGAAATATGCATGCCATGAAAATGCAACTAAATGAAAACTCACATGATATACGAAAATAAAACAAAATGTCCTAAATGAACAAACGTAGATAATACGAACATAACAATCATGCATGAACTATCACTACTATGCAACATGATATCCTATATGACCACAAAATACAACAATACATACAACTACTATCCCCCAAATCACCCCCAAACTTAACATATTCAATGCCCTCATTGAATGGAAGTAAATACAAGGGATAGTAGAAACATACCTACTCGTCCTCGCTGTCGTCACCCTCATCATCCTCATTATCCTCGTCCGAAGAATCAGTTGGAGGATACGGAATCCGGGATCCAAAAATAGGCCACTGAACCGGAGTACTCGGTGACTGAAACTTTGCCTCCAAAGCTACGCCCATGTCTTCTGAATATTGGCGACTGCTAACATGCATAGCATCCAACCGCCTATTCATTCGCCGCAAATAAGACTCAAGAGTGGACATATTCCCCGTACTCTGCTGAGAACCGGCTCTAGCAACTCCCGATCCCTCAGCTACATGACCACCCGCACCACTAACACCACCTTCGCCCTCCTTCATTCGCCCAATAGACGAATCAGCAATAGGAGCCATAGGCTTTTGCACCGGCTCATCCACAAACGGCGGTACTTTTGCAACATCACACAATCCCGTAATAATGGAAGCATAGGGAATACTCGCTGTCGAATTACCCTTCAAAAACCGAAGAATAGTTTGATTAATCAAGTAACCCAAATCGACATACTCACCGTTTAAAATCCCCCATAAAAGGATAGCCCTTTCAACAGTAACTTCCGTCACATGAGACGACGGAAGGATACTAGTACATATGAATAAGAACCATGCACGGGCAAACTTAGTCAATGATGCAGCCGGAAAATTTCTCTTTTCGGTAGTACCCGCCTTACACTTCCATACCGCCCCTGGGACACACAACTCACCGATGACAACATCAAGATCAACATCTCCCACCGTCTTTCGTCCCCAATCCTCAACACCCCTTGATTTAGGCGGCTGACCAATCAAATTCCGAATTGCTCGAGGAGAATAATCAACCTGTTGTCCCCTAACAATCGTGGAGTTATTCTGCTCTACTGAAGCATTAGCGTAAAACTCCCGAACAACATTCAATGGCACATCATTAGCAAATTCGCAAAATACCTTCCAACCCCTCGCATTCACCATAGCCACCATCTCCTCGTTATCACGAGGCACAAACCTCCTCTCCCGTATAACTCCCTTACGAACTAATCGACCGTACTCCGACTCGGCCTTCGAATTCACAAATTTCACTAACCCTTCTTCCAAAATAGCATCCTCATCCACCGATGGATGGCTACTACTACTACTACCTACCAATCTTTGTCTTTTGGGAGCCATCACAACAACAATAACAATCCACACACCACAAAATTCGAATTTCAACAAAAAAAACCCCCCAATTCAAGAACACAACCAAACCCTAATTGGCAAGAACACAATTCGTAGCAATTACAAAGATGAGATTAGAACAATACCCTACGAATTGAAGAGGTGTCCTTGCAAGAATAAGCCTCCAATAATCCGAATATATCCTCCCCTTGAGCTTGGAATTGATGTATGTATATAGTTTGTGAATGAGAAGTGTATATATATAAAAGTGTATGGATGATGAGGTATAAATATAGAGAGATGTATATATATGGTGAGATGAAATTGGGTTAGGAGAGGAATTAGATATAGAATTGGAGTGGGAGATGTTTAGGGTTTTTGATTTAGAAATATAGTAGGAGATAGAATAAAAGAGGTAATATGATTTGGGGGTGATTTTTTTTTTTTTTTTTTTAATACACACAGATCGGGCTTTGCAGATAGCTCAGGGGCTGACTGCGCGAGAACGGCGCAGTGTGCGCGTTAACCTCCTGGACTCAAGCGCGCAGAGTGCGCAAAACTGGCGCAGGTTGCGCGGTCCTGTTCTGCGTAATACGAAGCAGTCTGCTCCAAAAGCGGCGCAGGGTGCGCGGCCAGTTTCTGATCTTTTTTTTTTTTTTTTTTTATATAGAAGAAGAATCTTGTATACAACAATGCTTGGGTTGCCTCCCAAGAAGCGCTTCTTTTACGTCAGTAGCTTGACGTGACTTCCATGATTTACTCAGTAATTGCAAGAACCGCGGTTTCAGCCCCACGATTCGATACCTCACCAAAGTACGGTTTCAATCTCTGACCATTGACTTTGAACGACTGATCAGGTGATTTCTCAAAAATCTCAACCGCTCCATGCGGAAACACGGTTTTTACAACAAAGGGGCCTGACCATCTCGATTTTAGCTTTCCTGGAAATAGACGAAGGCGAGAATTAAATAATAACACGGGTTGTCCAGGAACAAATACCTTGTTAACTAAACGACGATCATGCCATCTCTTCACTTTTTCTTTGTAGAGTTTATTGTTCTCATAAGCTTGCAAGCGAAACTCGTCCATCTCATGGAGTTGCACCATTCTCTTCTCACCCGCGGCTGTAAGATCGAAATTTAGCTTTTTCAAAGCCCAATAGGCCTTGTGCTCCAATTCCGCCGGCAAATGACAAGCTTTCCCGTAGACAAGCTGATACGGTGACATTCCCAAAGGTGTTTTATATGCCGTTCGATAAGCCCAGGCGGCTTCATCGAGTTTCAGAGACCAATCCTTTCTTGAAGGACTCACCACCTTTTCTAGAATACGCTTGATTTCCCGATTAGACACTTCAGCTTGGCCATTGGTCTGAGGATGATATGCTGTAGCTACCCGATGATTGATATTGTATCTGGCCATAAGATTAGTGAACTTGCGATTGCAAAAATGAGTGCCTTCATCACTGATAATGACTCGAGGAGTACCAAATCTGGTGAAGATGTTCTTCTGAAGGAAATTGAGCACGACTTGGGCATCATTTGTCGGAAGTGCTTTGACCTCAACCCATTTAGAGACGTAATCAACTGCTAGCAAGATATATTGATTGTTGCATGAAGAGATAAAGGGTCCCATGAAGTCAATTCCCCAAACATCGAAAAGTTCCACTTCCAACATTACATTAAGGGGCATCTCATCCCTCCTCGATATGTTACCAACACGCTGACAACGATCACACCTTAAGATGTACTGATGAGCATCCTTAAAAAGAGAAGGCCAATAGAACCCCGCTTGAAGAATTCGAGTAGCAGTCTTTTCACCTCCATAGTGGCCCCCATATGTCGTGGCGTGATAATCCCTCAGAATAGCCTCTGTTTCACTATACGGCACACATCTTCTAAGAATCTGATCAGCTCCCTGTTTAAACAGATATGGTTCGTCCCAACGATACCATTTAACTTCATGCAAGAACTTCTTCCTTTGTGCATAAGAAAATTCGGATGGAATAACTTGACTAACCAGAAAGTTCACAATGTCTGCATACCATGGCTCCTCTTCTTGCACCCTAAACAATTGCTCATCCGGGAAGAATTCATTAATGATGGTACTGTCTCGAGAAGATTTACCAAAGTCCTCCAGACGAGAAAGATGGTCAGCTACTTGATTCTCTGTCCCTTTCCTGTCCTTTATCTCCACATCAAATTCTTGTAACAGAAGTACCCAACGAATTAAACGAGGTTTGGAGTCCTTTTTAGAGAGCAGATATCTAATAGCCGCGTGATCCGTGTACACCATTACCTTTGTACCTAGCAAGTAAGAACGAAATTTTTCGAAACCATAGACTATGGCCAACAGCTCCTTTTCAGTGGTAGTGTAGTTCAACTGAGCATCATTAAGAGTCTTGCTTGCATAATAGATCACATGAAACACTTTGTCTTTCTTTTGACCGAGAACAGCCCCCACTGCATAATCGCTAGCATCGCACATCATAGCGAAAGGTTCACTCCAATCGGGAGCAATGATCACTGGTGCTGAAACCAATTTCTTTTTCAGAGTCTCGAAAGCGGTCAAACATTCTTCATCAAATTTAAAAGGAACATCCTTTTCCAAGAGCTTACACAACGGTTTGGAGATTTTTTAGAAGTCTTTGATAAAACGCCTGTAGAAACCTGCGTGACCGAGGAAACTGCGAATCCCTCGCACTGAATTAGGTGGTGGAAGATTTTCAATTGTCTCTATTTTTGCCCTGTCCACCTCTAGACCTCTCCTTGACACCTTGTGCCCAAGAATAGTTCCCTCCTGAACCATGAAGTGGCATTTCTCCCAGTTAAGCACTAGATTAGTCTCCACACATCTTTTCAGAACCGCACCCAGATTATTCAAACATTCATCGAAAGAGAGACCGATTACAGAAAAGTCATCCATGAAAACTTCTACGGTCTTGCCAATCATGTCTGAAAAGATAGCCATCATACACCTCTGAAAAGTCGCAGGTGCACCACACAAACCGAAAGAGACTCGCCAAAAAGCAAATGTACCAAATGGACATGTGAAAGTCGTCTTCTCCTGATCTTCAGGGGCAATACATATTTGATTATACCCAGAATATCCATCCAATAGGCAATAGTACTCCTGACCTGCAAGTCTGTCCAGCATCTGATCGATAAAGGGCAAAGGAAAATGATCCTGCCTAGTGGCCTTGTTCAATTTCCGGTAGTCCATACAGATTCTCCAACCAGTGACTGTGCGAGTAGAGATAAGTTCATTCTTCTCATTGGTGATTACCGTCATGCCACCTTTCTTCGGCACACATTGAACTGGGCTTACCCATGAACTATCAGAAATGGGGTAGATAATCCCTGCATCCAACCACTTGATAATTTCTTTCTTCACAACTTCTTTCATGATCGGATTTAAACGTCTCTGATGTTCCACTGTTGGCTTACTCCCTTCTTCTAAAGGAATTTTATGTTGACAGTAAGCTGGACTAATTCCCTTGATGTCTGCTATGGTCCATCCAATAGCTGATTTGAATTCTCTAAGAACTCTCAAAAGCTTGTCTTCCTCAGAATCTGACAAGTTAGCAGCAATAATCACGGGTAAAGTAGATGACTCACCAAGAGAAGCATACCTTAAGTGATCAGGTAGTGGTTTGAGCTCTAGAGTTGGAGCTTCTTCAATGGATGGTTTCAACCGCTGATGTGACCCCTTCAATTCAGATAGACCTAACGATTCCACTGGTCTCTCGAATTTCCTTTGCCATGGAGTAGCATCAAGAAGTAGCAGTTGCTCATCTATCTCATCTTCTTCCAATAAAGAATCACTAATCAGTGCTTTTTCCAATGTGTCATTCAAAAGCAGATGCTCAATTTTTGATTGCACCGCTGACTCCACCAAGTCTATCTTCAAACATTGCTCTTCTTCAGTTGGAAACGTCGATCAAGGTTTGTCCCGTGGCCAAGAATGGTCTCCCAAGAATGATAGGAATTTTCTTGTCTTCTTCAAAATCAAGTATGACGAAATCCGCGGGAAAGATGAGTTTGTCCACTTTTACCAGAACATCTTCTACAATTCCTCGAGGGTAGGTAACTGAGCGATCAGCTAACTGGAGTGACATGTTGGTAGGCTTAGGCTCCGGAAGACCAAGTTGCAAAAAAACCGAATAGGGCATGAGGTTGATGCTTGCCCCTAAATCACACAAACACTTGTCAAAAGACAAATTTCCAATGATGCACGGTATGGTAAAACTCCCCGGATCCTTCAGCTTAGGTGGCAACTTTTGTTGCAAGACAGCACTGCACTCCTCCGTCAAAGCGACGGTCTCTAACTCCTCGAGCTTCAATTTCCTCGAAAGTATGCCCTTCATGAACTTGGCATAACTTGGCATTTGTTCAAGTGCTTCAGAAAATGGTAGATTTATGTGCAACTTTTTGAACACTTCTAAGAACTTTGCGAATTGCTTATCAAACTTCTGTTTCTGAAGCCTTTTAGGGAATGGCGGAGGCGGATAAACTTCTTTGCTAGCTTCCGTAATTTCTGAACCTGTTTTCCCATCTGACTTCTCCTTTCCTTCCTCACCTGATGCCTTCTGAATGACCGGGAGAGCTGAATTAGAAGACCGGATAGACCCCTCAGACGCGCCCGCGTCCAAATCACTGTTCACAGCATTTTCAAGTTCTTCGTTAAACTGCTTTTTGACTCCCAGATCATCTGTAACCTTTCCAGAACGTAACGTAACAGCATGAATCTGTTCCTTGACCTCATTTTTACCCGGATTTGCTTCCGTGTCACTAGGTAATTGCCCTTGAGGTCTGTTCAAAAGAGCATTGGCCAGTTGGCCCATTTGATTTTCAAGAGTTTTCAGAGATGCTGCTTGACTCTTGTACATCATTCGCAATTCTTCCATTTCTGACTTCTCATTAGATTGCACATGACTTCCTGGTTGCTGTTGATGAAATCCAGGTGGATTGTATGGTGGCCTTTGGGCATAGGGTTGTTGATAACCCGAATTGTTGAACTGCCTTGAACTATACTGCTGACCCTGAGATGGTTGTTGCACAGCATTCTGATTGTTGCTCCAACTGAAGTTAGGATGATTCCTATTGTTGGGATGATATGTATTGGGAGCAGGTTGTGACGGCCTCTGATAATTGCTGACAAACTGTGCCGACTCACTAGAAATTGCACATTGATTAGTGTCATGAGCCCCCGCACACAATTCACAGACCATGGCGACTTGTTGAACCCCCACCTTAGCCAATGAATCTACTTTCATGGTTAGAGCCTGAAGCTGAGCTGCTATAGCTGTTGTGGCATCCATTTCAAGTACACCTGCAACCTTACCTTGTGGAATACGCTGTGTCGGATTCTGATACTCGTTTGCAGCCATCATTTCAATCAAGTCATAGGCCTCTTCATAGCTTTTGGCCCACAGAGCTCCTCCAGATGCTGCATCAAGCATTGCTCGAGAATGACTTAATCCATTGTAGAAGCTATTGATGACCATCCAATTTGGCATCCCATGATGGGGACATTTCCGGAGCATCTCCTTGTACCTTTCCCAAGCTTCACACAGTGATTCACCAGAATGCTGACTAAATTGTGTAAGAGCATTCCTCATGGCAGCAGTCTTTGCCATAGGAAAGAATTTAGTCAAGAACTTTTGTGCCAGATCTTCCCATGTAGTGATGGAACCTGCTGGAAGTGAATGCAACCAGCTTTTTGCTTTCTCTCTCAAAGAGAAGGGAAACAACCTTAGCTTGATAGCGTCCTCAGAAACTCCGTTGGTTTTGAACGTGTCACAGATCTCAATGAAGTCCCTGATATGCATGTTGGGATCCTCAACAGGTGAACCCCCAAACTGGACTGAGTTCTGGACCATTTGGATCGTGCCCGGCTTGATCTCAAAATTATTTGCAGCAATAGCCGGCCGCACAATACTCGACTGAATATCATCAATCTTGGGCTGAGAATATTCCTTCAGCGCCTTGTTATCTGCCATTTCTCTAGTAACTACCAACTCTTCTTCACTTTCTTCCACTAATTCCTCTTCGTGCTTCTCTTCTTCCAGATTTTCTTTACGAGCTTGAGATCGAGTAAGCATACACGCTCAAGATAGTACCTGAGAAACCCCAAAGTAAAAGAGTGAGAAAAACGTCTGAGTCAGTGAATTTAATCCAAATTGATGACAAGATCATAAACTAAACAAACAATGAACCGAGTCCCCGGCAGCGGCGCCAAAAACTTGTTCGCACTTATTCACGCAAGAGAACGTGGTCAACAAGTAATATAGAGTAAATAGGATTCGTTCCCACAGAGACTCAAATTGTTTGTTATGCTCACTTATGCACCAGCTTATGATTTACACTCACTGCTAAGACAATCACAATATTGGTTTGATTTAACTATTGATTAATTACCAACTAAGCCAATTACGAGGAAATAACTTAACTTTAACTTTATAATAAACAAACATGGGATTTCAATTTCATTTACTACTTCATCTAGAATCTTATGCCCTTTAGCCTAGCATGTGACAGAGTTGATTACTGATTAGATGCACTAAACTGATACACACCAACTTTCGTTGTGCATATACCATCCTACTGATCATCCACAATTGATAGAAGTCAAGTAGTCACCAAATATGTGTAGTCCCTATATGTCTATAGCAATTGAACACACATCGGTTGAAAATCAAGCACCCATTAAACCACATAGTCGATGCAAGACGGTTAGAATTACACAACAAATTAATACATGTTCTTCACATGCAAAAACCTATGCTAGCATGAATTGTTCTAAACCCTAGATCCACTTTCGCATTCACTAGGATTAAACAAACAATTACAAGTGTTCGCGACTCACTTATAACGAATAAGCATAAACATACTAGGCAATCAATACAATCAATCACACACCAAGGCATAAATAACACTCAATTTCTAGAATCCATAGCAAAATCCATTAAAACCCCATGATAACGAATTAACCCATAATTGACCTAATTGCCATCATGGGTTCTATGGAAAACATAATTCTAAAATAAACAAGTAAATATATAGAAGAAGAAATAAGGTTTAGAATTAAATCCCCAAAATAGAAGAGTACAAAGGTTCCAAAGAATAATCCTTGCTTGTCACTAGCTTGGAGAAATTCCTTATCTCCTTTTCTCTCTTGTAAAAACTAGGATATATTACGTAATGTGTATGTATCTATGATTACAAGGGTTGGATGTTTATATAGGCTCTACCTCTCTTGCCCAATAAGAAAAGTACCTTAAATACAACTAGAATTCGATTTTTGTGTCAAAAACCACTTAAAATACAATTTCAGATCGAATAAGGGCAAAACTGGAAAATCAGCACGACCCTGAGCAGTCTGCTCAAGCACGGCGCAGACTGCCCAGCAATATTCTGCCCACCTGGCGCAGACTGCTCAAGAAATGGCGCAGTCTGCCCAGCCTCCATCTGGTGAACCTCATTTTTTTAGCTTTTTCTCCTTCGTTTTTGCTCCGTTTGCTCCCGTTCTTTTTGCATTCTCTTCCGTTTTCAATCCTCTATGCTTGGAATCTTCATGGTGAATCACAACAAGACTCCATTCAACATTATTAAGCCCGAATTCAACTCCAAAAGTGACGGAAACAACGATCTTAATCAACATTATTCCAACCCTGCACAATTAAACAAAACACATCAAAACTACCAAAATCTTGAGGTCAAAGCAATCAATTTAAGCCGATTTAGAATGTTACAAGTGGATATAAAATCCACTTATCATGCTCATAACGGAAGCTTCACTAATAGTGGAAGGTTAAAGGCATTGAGCAAAGGTGCCAAAGGTATGATTTAGGTGAAGCTGAAGCTCCAAAAAAAAAAGGGGCATCAGGGAAGCTAAAGGTGAATTGGTACCTCTTATAAACTAAAAGAGGAGAGTGACTTATTCTGAAAAATACAGTAGAAGAAGCATATGAAGCCTCTAAGGTGATCAGCTGATAGAGGAGCCAACAATAAGATTAAAGAGGAAGCTCCAGGAAAGGAACCATCTCAGCTCGTGAAAGCTTCAAGCAATATAATTATGGTAATCATCATGATGAAGAATCTCGAGGAGGTTCTCATACTATAAGCCCCTTAGGCACGATAAATTGGAAGGTGTCTCACAAAGAGGTTCCCCTGCCATAAGCTTCTCAAATATTGGAAGCTGGAATTTGGGAATACTTTACGGAAGGAATTGCAAAAGGAGTAGATGTTAATAATCTCAATAAAATTCTGGAAAAGATGTTATTGGATGAAGAATGAGGTACGAATGACCTCTCGATTATTAAAGGAAGAGGTGTGAGGTTCACATATATAGCTACCTACCAATGGGCGGATGCAGAATGGAAATCTAAGTTAAAGGCATGAAAGCAAGAACCTCTCAAAGGAAAAATCACCAGAAGCTAGGGAAGCTTGAGAAATAATGGAGCTACAACTTTGTACGCTAAGGTAGTGGAAGAAAATCAGGTGTAAATGAAGACACCATCTCAGTATTGGTAGAGGTCAGTAATCCTAATGAAATCTGAAGGATCGAAAGGCAACCTGGGTGGCACATGAGCGAAATATTCATCTCAGTTTCGAAGTTGAACCTTACAAGGAGGCTGTTATCTATCAAGAGGTAGCTCCCCCCAAGGCACTATCATTTGCAGCGTTCTTATTAATAGGATGGGGGAAAGGCTGAAATACCTAGTAACATATATACTAGGAGATAGTGGCAGAAGCTACCAAGTGAAGGTCAAACAAAGAAGAGTAACATGGTCTTTCATGGGTATTACAAGTCGTGGTTGCTTCTTCTATGATACCTCTTGTTTCTTACAATGAGTACGCTCACGTAAGCTTAGAGATTCATGGTGAAGGATGGTCGAACCTGGCTACGGATTATATAAGGTTCCTCTTGCATAAAATGGCTACAAGGAACCGGGGGGTAGTGGATACTGCCCAGGATGACATCTTGAAAGTGCTAAATTTTCAAGCAAACGGGATTTTGACGCAAATTAATCAGGTTCATTGATATTCATTTGCGGGTTGAAGGTTCATTCTTTTCACCAGCTGTTGCAGCAGTTACAGCAGCTTCCTTGGTATTAACCTGCTGGTTGTAGGTTGATTGGTTTCAGCTGCAGGAGCAGCTTCCTTGGTATTAACCTGCTGGTGCAGGTTGGTTGGTTTCAGCTGCTGGAGCAGCTTCTTCGGATTTTACCTGCTGGTTGCAGGTAGCTTCTTTGGTATTCACCTGCTGGTTGCAGGTAGTTTCCTTGGTATTAACCTGCTGGTTGCAGGTTGATTGGTTTCAGCTGCAGGAGCAGCTTCCTTGGTATTAACCTGCTGGTGCAGGTTGGTTGGTTTCAGCTGCTGGAGCAGCTTCTTCGGATTTTGCCTGCTGGTTGCAGGTAGCTTCTTTGGTATTCACCTGCTAGTTGCAGGTAGCTTCCTTGGTATTAACCTGCTGGTTGCAGGTTGATTGGTTTCAGCTGCAGGAGCAGCTTCCTTGGTATTAACCTGCTGGTTGCAGGTTGATTGGTTTCAGCTGCAGGAGCAGCTTCCTTGGTATTAACCTGCTGGTGCAGGTTGGTTGGTTTCAGCTGCTGGAGCAGCTTCTTCGGATTTTGCCTGCTGGTTGCAGGTAGCTTCTTTGGTATTCACCTGCTGGTTGCAAGTAGCTTCCTTGGTATTAACTTGCTGGTTGCATGTTGATTGGTTTCAGCTGCAGGAGCAGCTTCCTTGGTATTAACCTGCTAGTTTCAGGTTGATTGGTTTCAGCTGCAGGAGCAGCTTCCTTGGTATTAACCTGCTGGTTGCAGGTTGATTGGTTTCAGCTGTAGGAGCAGCTTCCTTGGTATTAACCTGCTGGTTGCAGGTTGGTTGGTTTCAGCTGTTGGAGCAGCTTCTTCTAATTTAACCTGCTAGTTGCAGGTTGGTTTGTTTTAGTTGCAGGAGCAGCTTCCTCGGATTTTACCTGCTGGTTGAAGGTTGATTGGTTTCAGCTGCAGGAGCAGCTTCCTTGGTATTTACCTGCTGGTTGCAGGTTGATTGGTTTCAGCTGCAGGAGCAGCTTCCTTGGTATTAACCTGCTGGTTGCAGGTTGGTTGGTTTCAGCTGCTGGAGCAGCTTCTTCGAATTTCACCTGCCGGTTGCAGGTTCGTTGGTTTCGGCTGCTGGGGTAGCTTCTTCGGATTTTACCTGCTGGTTGCAGGTAGCTTCTTTGGTATTAACCTGCTGGTTGCAGGTAGCTTCTTTGGTATTCACCTGCTGGTTGCAGGTTGATTGGATTTAGCTGCAGGTGCAGCTTCATTGGATTTTAACTACGATTTGCAGTTTCATTAGGAACTTACCTATTGGTTGCAGGTTCAGTGGCTTCACCTGCTGGCAGCAGGTTCATTGGTTTCATCTACATAATATGCAGGTGCATTGGTTTTATCTATAGATTTTCGAGGATCTAGGTTCACATTCTTGTGGAGCTTCCTTATATTCGCTAGCTCGCGATATTTAAGTGTGGCTTGGACGGATTTGGATATTGGAATTTTGGAGAAATCTCATCAGTATACACCTTTGGATAGGGATTCGGTAGACCTCTTTAGGCTTAGGAGAAGTAAAAAGGCTTATTAGGTACGACTATCACTCTTAGGTTTAGGTTTTGATCTGTCACTAAAATGTGTCATTTTATTTGCATGACTTAGGTGGATTATATGTTTACATGATCTATGTGGATTATATGTTTATGTGTTCGTTTGCTATTTATTTATGTGAAAATGCTTTCTTCTTAATGGTTTATGTGTGAATCTTGAATGTTTGAATGGTTGGATCTAGTTCTTTATTATCGTTAGTCATATGTCAAATAAATAGGAGGGTAGTGAGAATATGGACCTGCTAGGTAGATCCTCTTAAGTATGAACCTTTTAAGTACGGACCTCCGTGGGGAGTATGGACTTGATCTTTAAGATAGTGGGAGTATTTAGGAACCTCTTATGAAGACTGGCTCGCGAAGTACCTATGCTTATAGGATCGCGAGGTGCCTTAATGGAGTCTGGCTCGCGAAGTTCCTATGCTTATAGGATCGCGAGGTGCCTTGATGGAGCCAGGCTCGCGGAGTCCCTTGGCATATGGAATGGAAGCTGGAATGGAATGGAAGCTGGACTGGATTGGAAGTTGGATATGGATTGGCACATGGAATGGCAGTGGAATGGTAATGGATTGGAATAGGGATTGAAATTCGCATTGTACTATGAGTTCATCAAACCCTCGGTCGGGAAGGGAAGCTCTTTTGTCATTGAAGATATGTTTTTTTGGAAAATCCTTACGTCAATGGAATGATGTTTAAAGGCATGTGGAGCTTCGATATGAGTTATGACTACATAAATTTTAAAAGGCCAAGTTTTGGAACTGTGGTTTAGCTACAACTGCTTATGGTTTATTGAGGTTCAGGTTCAGGTACAGCTGCATGTTTTTGACCAATTGCTTCTGAGCTGGCTAATATATTTAGAATTCAAGTTGAAGAAGGTTTTGCATATTGTATGGAAAGGAAGTTCGATGGCTCATAAGGAAAGGTTATAGGAAAGTTGGAACGCATGTCGGGTGAAGGCTGTTATTTGTACGGATGTACGAATGTTTGGATTTATAAAATCGGATATGAGCTTCGGCTGGATAGAAGGACATAATTAACTTCCCTATGAGGTTCGAATTATGGGGACCTCAAAGTGCTGGGTTTATGGAAATATGGAGCAGAACTAGGTTTGAATGGGAATCATGATCCTAAACGTTGGTGGAAAGGAATAATGTGCAGGAATACTTCAAAATAGAACAAACATGGATTGGTATGTCTTATCTCTTGGATTGAAGATGGGAACCTCTAGTTAAGCTACAAGATTTATGCCTACATGAGGCAGTTGGAATAAATACAACGGAGGACTCGGTAATAACTAAAACTTATGGAGGACTCAGTATGTCTTTTTCTTTGATGCTCATTCGAGGAGGTGGCCTCTCAGGGGTGTCCTTGCTGGAATCTTTATAAGGGCCAACAACTTCTAAACTTCTCAACAAGTTTAAGATTCATGTTGAAGAAGGTTTTGCATGTCATATCGAAAGGAAATCCAACGGCTCGGGGGTACATTAGATTTTCGTCGAAGAGTTGGCAGATTGGAAAAGAGGTTCTCATTATGAGCTTGCTGAGGGGGAGCTTCTACCAAGTAGGTTCAATGGCCGAACCTGATCTAAACCGGAACCATAAGGGAACAGATGAGTTCTATTATCATGTTTTTACATATTAATTATCATGCATGTTTTATGTACATGGATGGAAATTTTTCATAGCCTTAAGCTAAAAACATCATTTGAACCTCATCTTTTCAAATGGATCATTATCTTTGGCATTGCATTAGCTCATGATTATCAAAATGCGCATTTCATATGATTTCAAGGAAGCAAGTTTGCATGGATTTATAAAGAAAAGGTCATCATTCCATATACATTTATTAAATTATGCATGGTTTTCAAAAGGTGTTTTCAAAGTTGCTAGCTGAAGCTGTCAGGTAGGTACCTAGGCACGCTATATGCCCCATAATGCAACCACTTGGAAAGGCATAGCAGCAATTGAGGAGGTCTCCATAGCTTTCCTTTGGTCCCTCTTATGGTAAATATTTGAAATAACTTACAACGCTCGGAGGATCCCAAGGTTTATGGTAAAGGTCTGGAAAGTCCCACGATTTATGGGCATAATAGGAGAAGTCCTCAACCTACTTAACAACATCTTTGGAGGTCCATTGTGATATGTTCATGGAAATTTCTGAAAATTGTGGCATTATGTTTTGAAGAGTGTGTTCGCCAAGGTTCTGCTTGATTGTAGAGGCAGCAACGGATTTATATAAAAAATCATTTACATATTCATACTTGCATGAATATTTTCTATGTGTATGAGATGTATGCATTATATAGGTGAGATGTTTAGCTCCAACCACTAATCACTGTTTCTAGTTATTGTCATAGCTCGGGTTTGGAAGTTTAAGGTATCTTTGCAACAGCAGGAGCTCTATACAGAAGCTCCATGGCATGGCTCACGAGGAATTCTTACACGAAGGTTATCTTAGCAGGAGAAAGGAGCATCTTGAGGAGTCAGGTTATGGTTTTCAAGGAAAAATGCTGGAAGCTAGTAGGTTCAGCTACGAAGCTGAGGATGCTTATAACAGGAGGTGGAGTGTCGTACGTGATCTAAGGTATGCGGAAGGGTTTCATTTATGGATTCGGATTGAGGTACCTATGCGGGGGCATTGTGCTTCCTGTTTCTTACGCCGAGTTAGCTCATGTAAGCTTGGAAGTACAGTGTTGAAGCTATGTGTCTATCTAAGAATGTGAGGAAGGATTGGGCCTCTTCTTGTATTGGTTCCTTTCGCATTTCATGACATCAAGGAACCGGGGGGTAGTTGTTGTGCCCAAAATTTGTAATGGATTTAATTTCAGGCCCATGGATATTTGGGGGCCCAATTGGAGTAGTTTGGATAATATTTGAGGTTTAGCTGTAGAGGTTCCGTTGTGGAGGTGGAAAGTTTGAGGGAAGCTCTGAAGGTGGAAAGTTTGAGGGAAGCTCTAGAGGTTCCGCTGTGGAGGTACGAATATGGAGGTAGCTCTGGAGATTCCACTGTGGAGGTATGGGTTTAAAGGAAGCTGTGGAGGTGTACATTTGAGGGGTAGCTCTGGAGGTGGAGGTTCGGTTTAGAGGGAAGCTGTATAGGTGCAGGTGTGCTTACAGGCTCCACCTCTGTCTAACAGAAGTAAAGTTGGACAAGGACTCTTGTTCCTAAACTTTAGGAGCACGGAAATGGACTCAAGAGATGGACTTTGAGATGGATTCTACTACATCAAATGGGATATACACGTTATATACATAATATATGTGGATAACTACATGAAAATACATGGATAAATGGACTTCTAGTGTTATACTTCGAGTAGGACTCTACTAGGCAGCTGGTAGGGCTAAGGATAAGTGGTATTTCTGAGTAAAACTCTATCATTTTTGTGGCTTGATCATCAAGAAAGGAGTCCATGACCTAAAGAACTACATCGGGACTTGATTCCTATAAATAGGATATGTAGGCAGTTGGCAAGGGGGTTCGGAAATTCACTTCTCGATACACAAGGCACGTGTACCCTCGGTGATCATATTCTGGACATATTTGGCCGGAGTTTTGCCATTGTTGTCCGGTGACCTTGCTAATTCAGTCCCAAAAACACCACAAATCTCCACCCACTTCGGTAGTTGGAGCTGAAGCTACCAGCTGAAGCTGCGGACGTGCGAACCTGCTTCAACGTCCGATATCCAAGGACAAATTCGGTTATTCCAGCGATATTCTCTCGGGGTGTTGTTGCGGAATTTTCTCACAACAATAAACATAAATAATTATACATGCATATGTACATACACACATACATACATACATCCATACATACATAGATAATTATTAATTATACATGCATAAGTACTATATACATACATACATACATACATACATACATACATACATACATACATACATACATACATACATTTATGTTGTATAATCTATTAACATTTCATTATTTGTAATATATTAATTGTTGTATAATTAATATGCATATTTATATATACAAACACATGTACAAACATAAATACATACATATATAAATTTATGTGGATATATATATAATAATATACTATAATATTATATACATACATACATGCATACATACTATATAACATACATACATACATACATACATACATACATACATACATACATACATACATGCATGCATGCATGCATACATACATACATACATACATACATACATACATTTATATTTTATAATCTATTAATATTTCATTATTTGTAATCTATTAATTGTTGTATAATTAATATGCATATTTATACATACATACACATGTACAAACATAAATACATACATATATAAATTTTTGTGGATATATAACAATGTACTCTAATATTATATACATACACATACTACATATTTTTGTTTTTATGTATTAATTTGTAGATAAATCTCAGTTGGCTTAACTCAGATAATGTGTAATTATTAATTAGAATGTATATTTGTAGATAATTATTAATTATACATGCATACGTACGTACATACATACATACATTAATTATACATGCATATGTACATGCATACATACATATATACATACATACATTCATACATACATACATTCATACATACATAGTTACATACATACATGCATACATACATATATACATACATATATACATACATACATACATACATATATGCATGCATAGTTATGTTGTATGTATATATGTATGTATGTATATATGCATACATACATATATACATATAGCATAACTATTAATTATACATGCATACGTACATGCATGCATACATACATACATAAATACATACATACATACATACATATAATATATACATACATTTATGTTGTACAATCTATTAATATTTCATTATTTATAATCTATTAATTGTTGTATAATTAATATACATATTTATACATACATACACATGCACAAACATAAATACATACATATATAAATTTATGTGCATATATAATAATCTACTATAATATTATATACATATATACATACATACTATATAGCATACATACATACATACATACATACATACATTTATGTTGTATAATCTATTAATATTTCATTATTTATAATATATTAATTACTGCATAATTATACATACATAAACTTGTACAAACATATTGGCTTAACTCAGATAATGTATAATTATTAATTAGAATGTATATTTGTAGATAATTATTAATTATACATGCATACGTACGTACATACATACATACATAACTATTAATTATACATGCATACGTACATGCATACATACATATATACATACATACATACATACATACATTCATACATACATAGTTACATACATACATGCATACATACATACATACATACATACATACATATATGCATGCATAGTTATGTTGTATGTATATATGTATGTATGTATATATGCATACATACATATATACATACAACATAACTATTAATTATACATGCATACGTATATGCATACATACATACATACATACATATAATATATACATACATTTATGTTGTATAATCTATTAATATTTCATTATTTGTAATCTATTAATTGTTGTATAATTAATATGCATATTTATACATACATACACATGTACAAACATAAATACATACATATATAAATTTATGTGCATATATAATAATCTACTATAATATTATATACATATATACACACATACTATATAGCATACATACATACATACATACATACATACATACTGTAACACCCCTAGATCCGGGGTCGGAGATCCAGGCTGTCACTATATTCTTAATTCCCATTTTAATAAACATTACTCTCAATCTTCCTTTTAGCATGCTGTGACCCCTCATTCAAACATAACATTTACAGATTATAGGCTCAGAGACGAAATTAAAATGTTACTGAGTTATTACAACCATCTTGAAATAGATATTACAAACCCAAATTGTTATAATCTTAAAAGTTCAACTTAACGGGATTACCATCTAAGGCGGCATCTACAGCCACAATACGGTTTGGTTTTCAAAAGCTTACACAAGTCATGCTTGTAAATAAACCTAACCAACCTAAGCTGTAAACCTATCCAACTTAGTCTGCTCACCTGTGGTAATGCTACTGGGTGCGGCCTCGGCACCTGCCTCGTAAATAGTCTCCTATACTGCTGACTGTTTAGCACGCTTTTGCGAAGGGTCTGCCTTGTTCTTGCCATGCTTATCTGTTGTTGTGTGGTAGTATATATAAAAGAAAAGCAAGAGTGAGCAATATAGCTCAGCCATATAATAATAGTTTTCAAAGTACTTTTGTTAACGTAAACCATATGACATATCATATACTGATATTGTATCATCATTAAACATTTTCATTCTTTATCCAGAAATATAACTAAGAATTTCTGAGGTACTTTGAATAGTTCATCATTCTGTCAACACTATCGGTAATTGAGCACCTAGGCTTTCATCACAGTGTTGCAGTACAATTCCAATTGGAAGAATGGGATTATGCTGGAGCCTCTTCCACGATATCTGGTGATCAGCCAATATACCGTGCCTCTGCTTCTCTACTAGTAGAAGGACGACGTTCCCTTATCGGGTTGCACCCTGACCGCATATGGGCCTTAATATTTGGACTACGCTCAAAGGCGATGTCCCCTCTTCCTCCAATCCCTTAGAGAATTTTATGCATCGTAGGAACAGAATTTTAATTCAGTTTCCCCCAAGCACAAAGCTTGACGACTGGTTTGATAATCCTTACTAATTTTACTTCCATGAGTAATTGAGAAAGTAACTCTGATGTGTGGGTTGACTTTAGTCAACAGATTTCGATTACTAAGAATCGCTTCATCAAACATAACTTGGGAGTTGGTCGGAGTTTTGAGTGTTTAGTCAAACCTGAGCCCCTCCTTACTAGGTAGAGTGCATTTCTTGTTGGTAGCGAAGGGAGAAAATAATTAATACTAGCTCCCAAAACCTTGGGTTCCCGAGTTTTGATAAGTTTGAGCGAGATAGCGATACTTTTCGATGAGTGAAGCTATAGTCAGTGAAGAAATGGGAACCCGCTCTATTTTTAAATACTTTTTCGACGATCAGAAAATATTTAAAATAATTTTTAAAGTTTTAAATAACTTTTGAAATAAATAATATGATTTGTAAATCATCTCGGAATATTTAGTAAATATTCAAAAAATATTTATTAAATAAATAATCAACTTAGAATATTTAATAAATATTTAAATAATATTTATTAAATAAATAAACCTTTAGACTATTCTCAATATGAAAATAATATTCAAATTATTAATAAATATTCAAATAATATTTATTAATATTATCAAAGGAATTTTAATCCGAAAATATCCAATTTATATTTATTGGAATATTTTAAAAATATACGTCATATAACCCTTCCGGTGACTTCCGGTTTTTATGTCCTTATCCGGACGAAATATCTCCGACTCCCTTATTAAGAAAAGGTATTATCATACTCTACTGGAAACTTGTAACACATCATCGTATACATATATATACAAGAGTCTATGCATACGTACATACTTAACAGGTTTATAAATCCCTGTAAACAACCATTTATCATATGCTGATTCGCAAAAATACTAACAAACAGTTCATATCATTTATACCACAACAACAACAGTTTGAAAATACTTGAAATACAAGTTTCGAAAACTTGCCTGATAGTGTCGGAATAGTCTGGGCCCTGTCTCTAGTGTGATGATCTATAATAATCAATACGGTTCGGTTAGTTCGTTAAGCGATCCCGTCAAATCGACTATTCACGTAAGGACACAACTTCGTAACGATACATCCTTATTACACGTTTGGCTTATTACAAGTCCATGATATCCTTTAACCACTTTTGGATAATTATTGGTCTCGCAACGACTTTCGTTAAAGGTCATTTTCAACGAAACTAAAGTTCGTCTTAATTCGTCCCCTAAAAGGGTTTTTCACTTGCGCAACTATGATTCGAAAAATTCTATAAAATTGAAAAATAAACTTTTTCATGAAATTCTTTTTCTCACTTCTTCTTAACTGTCCAGAGGATTTTTCATCCAAATTTCATAATTAAGAACATCTTTTTGCTAGCACAATTGTTGCTCTAAATATAGCTTCTTTCTGCAGTGGTTTCTCATGCGCATTCTTGACTTAAAAATTTCTATAAAATCGAAAATTAAGCCTTTTGTCTTCAAATTTTTACAGGGATTTAACAACTGACTAACTTACCCCCTGTAAAAATTTCATAATCACAGACCATTTTTAAAGGGCTCGTTTGACTTGGTAAAGTCAGTTCATCTTAACGATTCGTCCGTTTTAACCAGTTTCACTAAAACGAGCATATCTCATAAATCGTAAATCGTAATCACATGATCTTGCTCTTTCTGGTCTATGATTTCCACCGGTCTCTCGACGTAGGACAAATCTGGCTGTAAATCTACATGCTCATGTTCCACTATATGTTTGGCATTGCGATTGTACTTCCTCAGCATAGACACATGGAAAACGTTATGTACTTGCTGCAGACTTGGAGGTAAGGATAATTCGTAAGCCACTTGTCCAATCCGCCTTAATATCTTGAAAGGTCCGATGTATCTCGGACTCAACTTCCCTTTTTTCCCAAACCTCATCAGTCCTTTCCAGGGAGATACCTTTAGCAGCACCATATCTCCTACTTCATATTCTCTATCCTTCCGAGATAAGTCGGCATACTTACGTTGTCCGTCTTGTGCTGCTGCCAGTCTTCCCCTGATTAGAACTATCACATCTCTTGTATGTTGTACCAGTTCAGGTCCTAATATCTTCCTCTCACCAACTTCTTCCCAACATAAGGGAGAACGACATTTCCGGCCATAGAGGGCTTCATATGGGGGCATTCCGATACTCGAGTGATAACTGTTGTTATAAGCAAACTCAATCAATGGTAAGTGCTCTTCCCAACTTCCCTTGAAATCCATAACACACACTCTCAGCATGTCCTCTAAGGTCTGTATTGTTCTTTCACTTTGTCCGTCAGTCTGGGGGTGGTATGCAGTACTCATATTTAGCTTGGTTCCCACACAGTCTTGAAAGCTCCTCCAGAACCTGGAGTTAAACCTTGGGTCTCTATCGAACACAATGGTCACGGGAACTCCATGTCGTACCACAATTTCTCTTATATAGATGTCTACTAATTTATCGACAGTGTACGTCTCGTTGATTGGGAGAAAGTGGGCGGACTTAGTCAACCTATCGACGATTACCCATATCGCATCGTGGTTAGTCTTGGTCCTTGGGAGTCCTACTACAAAATCCATGGCTAGGTGCTCCCACTTCCATTCTGGAATCTCTAGGGTTTGCAGTAGTCCACTAGGTCGTTGGTGTTTTGCCTTTACCCGTTGGCAGGTCAAACATCTATTTACCCATTCTGTCACATCCTTCTTCATGTTGGGCCACCAATAGTATTCTTTCAAATCTCTATACATCTTCGTGGTACCTGGGTGCACAGAGTACCTTGAGTTATGTCCTTCATATAGGATTTCATCCTTTAGTTCCTGAACATTTGGGACCCACATTCTCGTTGCATATCTCATGATTCCTCCTGCATCTCTTTCGCACTTAATTTCCTCCCCGGTCAATATCTCTTCCTCCGAGTTCTTTTCCTCTTCCATCTTTTGCTCTTGGCACATTCGAATCTTTTCTAATAATGGAGGCTGGATTTGAATTCCCATTAACACTTCTTGGCTACTTCTCAATGTCTTAACTTCGATTTATAGCTTCTCCATTTCTTTTATCAATTCTTCTGCTGAAGTCTTCATCTTAAGCCTTTCCTTCCTGCTAAGGGCATCAGCCACCACATTGGCCTTTCATGGATGATAATGAATCTCACAATCGTAATCCTTGATTAACTCTAGCCATCTTCTCTGTCTCATATTCAATTCTTTCTGGGTAAAGATGTACTTCAGGCTTTTATGATCTGTGTAAATTTCACACTTTTCTCCATATAGGTAATGCCTCCATATCTTTAATGCGAAGACTATCACGGCTAGCTCTAAATCATGGGTAGGGTATCTTACTTCATACTCCTTTAACTGTCGGGAAGCATATGCAATCACCTTACCGTGCTGCATGAGCACGCAACCTAGTCCTTTATGCGATGCATCACTATAGATCACAAAGTCCCCCTTATCATCTGGCAGTGCTAGCACTGGGGCGGTCATTAATCATTTCTTTAGCTCTTGAAAGTTCTCGTCACATTTCTCATTCCATACAAACTTTTCAGTCTTTCTGGTGAGTCGGGTCAATGGGGCTGCCAGTTTGGCAAAGTCTTGCACAAACCTCCTATAATACCCGGCTAGTCCCACGAAACTTCTTACTTCGGTCGGGGTGGTCGGTCTTTCCCATTTTGATATTGCCTCTATTTTGGCAGGGTCAACTAGTACTCCTTCACTACTAACCACATGACCTAAGAATTGCACTTCTTTCAGCCAAAATTCGCATTTCGAAAATTTGGCATACAACTTTTCTTCCCTCAAGATTCCTAGGACTATCCTCAAGTGTTCTGCATGTTCTTCCTCCGTCTTAGAATAAATCAAGATATCGTCAATGAAAACTATGACGCACTTGTCTAGGTACTGTTTGAATACTCGCTTCACCAAGTCCATGAATGCCGCGGGGGCGTTAGTCAATCCAAAGGACATCACTAGAAACTCATAATGGCCGTACCTAGTGCGAAAAGCAGTCTTGGGTATATCTTCCGGTTTGATCTTTAACTGATGGTACCCCGTTCTCAGGTCTATCTTCGAAAAGTGAACTGCTCCCTTGAGTTGGTCAAAAAGGTCGTCAATCCTAGGCAAGGGGTACTTGTTCTTAATGGTTAACTTATTCAGCTCTCTGTAGTCTATACATAGCCTCATACTACCGTCCTTTTTCTTTACAAACAACACCGGGGCACCCCATGGGGACACACTTGGTCTTACCATGCCCTTATCCAACAGTTCTTGCAACTGAGTGGCCAGTTCTTTCATCTCAATGGGGGCCAATCGATAGGGGGCTTTAGAAACTGGTGCGGTTCCAGGTGCTAATTCTATCGCAAACTCGATTTCCCTATCGGGTGGTAACCCAGGAAGGTCTTCTGGAAACACATCTTCAAATTCCCTAACAACTGGAATGTCCTTTAGTTCAGGGTTTCTTTGCTTCGTGTCTAATACATAAGCTAAGTAGGCCTCGCTGCCCTTTCGTACTAACTTTTTCGCTTGAGCAACAGTCAAGAATTTTTGAGTCTATCGCTGTCCTTTGAATATGACCTCTTTCTTTCCTGACACCTTTATCCTAACTTTCTTGCTCTTGCAATCAATCTGGGCACCATTACTTGCCAACCAATCCATCCCTAAAATGACATCGAATCCGCCTAACTTAAACATAATTAGGTCTGCCCGAAAGTGGTGACCTCCTATTACAATATCGCAGTTAGGATATATATGGATTACAGGAACCACTTCGTGGTTAGCTATCTCTACCGTTAGTCGTTCCTTTAACATTTCTGCTTTCAAGTTCAGTTTACATGCAAAATCTTGCGATATAAAAGATTTGGTAGCTCCAGAACCAAACAAAGTATTAGCACTCAAGGTGTTAAGGGAAAGGGTACCTGCGATGACATCCTCATCCCTTACTGCATCCTGCACTGTCATGTTGAAAGTCCTAGTGGTGGGTGGTCGGTTGGATGCAGTATCGCTCATCCTTGATCCTGTCGGTTTCAGTGGTAACATTTCAATGGCAATCTTTCTTCCAGTGGTATGTACCTCCACACTGGAAACATTTCATGAGCGCATTCCTCTGGGGGCAATTGTTGGAATAGTGTCCAATCTGTCCACATTTAAAACATGTTGTCGTACCCTGAAGACATACCCCTGAATGTTACTTTCCACAAGTCTTACAGTTAGGTAGGGGAGGGCGCGACTGTCCTGATATGGGTGCCCTGGTTGATCCACCTCCTTGGCCAACACTCTTGCTTTCTGCTCTATTAAACCCCGTGCTTTTGGCTGGCTGGGACACCGTTCCTCTAACAAACTTGCTGGAGAAACTCCAACTTGCAGCACCACTACTTCGACTTTCAAACTTCCTTTTTTTCATGATCTTGTCCTTCTGGGACTGCTCACTTCCTGCCTCTACAATCGATGCCTTCTGTACTAGAGTGGCGTAATCCGTAATTTCTAACACCGCGATGCGGTTCTGAATCCACTGTTTCAATCCTTGTTGAAACCTCCTTGCCTTCTTAATTTCAGTGTTTACATACTCTGGCACGAACCTTGACAGCTCCGTGAACCTAGCCTCATATTCGGCTACAATCAGATTCTCATGTTTAAGCTCTAGGAACTTGAGTTCCATCTGGGTCTCCATAAACCTCGGAAAGTACTTTTCCAAGAATTACTCTGTGAATCTATCCCATGTAACCACTCCAGCTGGTTCCATATTTTTCTTGGCCTCCCACCAGTAGTTGGCCTCTCCCTTAAGCAGGTATGTAGCAAAGATGGTTTTCTGGGCTTCCTCAGTGCCCATAATCTCAAAGGTCTTCTCCATTGTTGACTTAAATGCATTGGCGACTACATTGTTGGGGCTGTGGGGTGGTGGCTGTGGCCGTGGCTGGCTTTCCAGATTTTGCCTCATCAGGTGCATAAATTGTTCCATTGGGTCCTCTTCTTCTTCCTCATAATCCTCATCGTCGAACTCATTGTACTCATCTTCCTCATCCACCTGTTCTGGGTGATGGCGTTCCTCTTCCCTATGTTGGTTACTACCATGAGTGGCGGACTCAGCAGGGTGAGTTCTTGTGTTTCTCTTTGGTGGCATTTTTCTGAAAGTATACATGTATATAAAAATTCTGTTAGGGTTTCCTCATTTTTCTTAATCTGGTTTTCTATGATTGGCACCTCGAAGGTGTAATCTTTTATAGGTATATATGCATCTTATAAATAGCTGTCAAACAATCATGGCATCATATATGTAACAATTTAAATGGAAACAGTTGCTAAAATCGAACGAAATTCACGTCATAATACTGCTAGTGACTTCTGAGAGTCAAAGTTTCAAGTACAACATAAAACTGAAATATATAAAAATACATCCAAAGCCAGCTATCATGTCTTCCTATCTAGAGGAAATATAATACGTGACTGACATCACTACCAAAAGTAAAACTACTACAACATCCCCATGTACTCGAAGACTGAACTAGTCAACCATCCATCAGTCTGTGTGAAAGCGTATCGCCTCCCTAACTCGGCGCATAGTCCTCGAAAGGACTCTCTCTGCATCACTCCGACGGATCCTCCTACTGTGGCGGGAACGTGGAAGTGCTCTAAGTCGGGTGTGAGCCCTCCTCTCAATCTTTAGTACTGCCCGCCTCATCCGTCTAACTCTGGAGTCTCTCCCCTGGGAGTATAGCCTCGCTCGTCTCTCCTCAGCTAGCTGGAACCTCAGCTCCGCTACTCGGGCCTCCGCTGCCACCAGATCGGTGGTCATCCGGGTCACCATCCAATCGTACTCAGTGGATCTAACAATCTGTATGGGAGGACTAACCGGCTCGCTCTCCGCGGCAACCTCAGTTTCGGCATCCTCTGGTATAGGCTCCTCAGAGTCACCCTCCAAATCTGTGTCCCAATGATATCCAATAGGGGATGAATCCTCTTTGAGAGGAGGGGAATGCATAGGAATATCAGTCCACACCACCTCCTCATCCTCAGGCTCCTCTCCGGATGCGGGATCAGCTGAAACATAGTCCACGGGGTCCTCCTCTGGATCCTCATCTGGATCCTCTTCTGGATCACTCTCTGGCTCATCTGAGTCCAATGGGTCCTCTATGGGCATAGGGTCATCAGCTCTAAGATCCTCCTCCTGGACTATCTCTCTCTCTCCCTCCTGCTGAGGGTCAGTCTATGTCTCAACATCAGGCTCATCTACAGCTCTCAGAAGGGCATCATCGTGTCGCTGCTCGGAACCCTCAGGTAGCTCTACATCCTCGGGTGTCTACACAAAAAGGGAAAAATGTTACTATCCTTGAGGTTCTGATAAATAGTTCCCTTATTAGCTTAAGATTGTTAGGGCTATGTCTATTAGCCCGACAATGTTTCGATAAGGGTTTGAGTCCTTAAACCTTCCTATCGTCTCTGAGATTATAACATATTTCTCTGATACCATTTCTGTAACACCCCTAGATCCGGGGTCGGAGATCCAGGCTGTCACTATATTCTTAATTCCCATTTTAATAAACATTACTCTCAATCTTCCTTTTAGCATGCTGTGACCCCTCAGTCAAACATAACATTTACAGATTATAGGCTCAGAGACGAAATTAAAATGTTACTGAGTTATTACAACCATCTTGAAATAGATATTACAAACCCAAATTGTTATAATCTTAAAAGTTCAACTTAACGGGATTACCATCTAAGGCGGCATCTACAGCCACAATACGGTTTGGTTTTCAGAAGATTACACAAGTCATGCTTGTAAATAAACCTAACCAACCTAAGCTGTAAACATATCCAACTTAGCCTGCTCACCTGTGGTAATGCTACTGGGTGCGGCCTCGGCACCTGCCTCGTAAATAGTCTCCTATACTACTGACCGTTTAGCACGTTTTTGCGGAGGGTCTGCCTTGTTCTTGCCATGCTTATCTGTTGTTGTGTGGTAGTATATATAAAAGAAAAGCAAGAGTGAGCAATATAGCTCAGCCATATAATAATAGTTTTCAAAGTACTTTTGTTAACGTAAACCATATAACATATCATATACTGATATTGTATCATCATTAAACATTTTCATTCTTTATCCAGAAATATAACTAAGAATTTCTGAGGTACTTTGAATAGTTCATCATTATTTCAACACTATCGGTAATTGAGCACCTAGGCTTTCATCACAGTGTTGCAGTACAATTCCAATTGGAAGAATGGGATTATGCTGGAGCCTCTTCCACGATATCTGGTGATCAGCCAATATACCGTGCCTCTGCTTCTCTACTAGTAGAAGGACGACGTTCCTTTATCGGGTTGCACCCTGACCGCATATGGGCCTTAATATTTGGACTACGCTCAAAGGCGATGTCCCCTCTTCCTCCAATCCCTTAGAGAATTTTATGCATCGTAGGAACAGAATTTTAATTCAGTTTCCCCCAAGCACAAAGCTTGACGACTGGTTTGATAATCCTTACTAACTTTACTTCCATGAGTAATTGAGAAAGTAACTCTGATGTGTGGGTTAACTTTAGTCAACAGATTTCGATTACTAAGAATCGTCAAACATAACTTGGGAGTTGGTCGGAGTTTTGAGTGTTTAGTCAAACCTGAGCTCCTCCTTACTAGGTAGAGTGCATTTCTTGTTGGTAGCGAATGGAGAAAATAATTAATACTAGCTCCCAAAATCTTGGGTTCCCGAGTTTTGATAAGTTTGAGCGAGGTAGCGATACTTTTCGATGAGTGAAGCTATAGTCAGTGAAGAAATGGGAACCCGCTCTATTTTTAAATACTTTTTCGACGATCAGAAAATATTTAAAATAATTTTTAAAGTTTTAAATAACTTTTGAAATAAATAATATGATTTGTAAATCATCCTGGAATATTTAGTAAATATTCAAATAATATTTATTAAATAAATAATCAGCTTAGAATATTTAATAAATATTTAAATAATATTTATTAAATAAATAAACCTTCAGACTATTCTCAATATGAAAATAATATTCAAATTATTAATAAATATTCAAATAATATTTATTAATATCATCAAAGGAATTTTAATCCGAAAATATCCAATTTATATTTATTGGAATATTTTAAAAATATACGTCATATAACCCTTCCGGTGACTTCCGGTTTTTATGTCCTTATCCGGACGAAATATCTCCGACTCCCTTTTTAAGAAAAGGTATTATCATACTCTGCTGGAAACTTGTAACATATCATCGTATACATATATATACAAGAGTCTATGCATACGTACATACTTAACATGTTTATAAATCCCTGTAAACAACCATATATCATATGCTGATTCGCAAAAATACTAACAAACAGTTCATATCATTTATACCACAACAACAACAGTTTGAAAAAAATTGAAATACAAGTTTCGAAAAATTGCCTGATAGTGTCGGAATAGTCTGGGCCCTGTCTCTAGTGTGATGATCTATAATAATCAATACGGTTCGGTTAGTTCGTTAAACGATCCCGTCAAATCGACTATTCACGTAAAGACACAACTTCGTAACGATACATCCTTATTACACGTTTGGCTTATTATAAGTCCATGATATCCTTTAACCACTTTTGGATAACTATTGGTCTCGCAACGACTTTCGTTAAAGGTCATTTTCAACGAAACTAAAGTTCGTCTTAATTCGTCCCCTAAAAGGGTTTTTCACTTGCGCAACTATGATTCAAAAAATTCTATAAAATTGAAAAATAAACTTTTTCATGAAATTCTTTTTCTCACTTCTTCTTAACTGTCCAGAGGATTGTTTATCCAAATTTCATAATTAAGAACATCTTTTTGCTAGCTCAATTTTGCTCTAAATATAGCTTCTTTCTGCAGTGGTTTCTCATGCGCATTCCTGACTTAAAAATTTCTATAAAATCGAAAATTAAGCCTTCTGTCTTCAAATTTTTACAGGGATTTAACAACTGACTAACTTACCCCCTATAAAAATATCATAATCACAGACCATTTTTAAAGGGCTTGTTTGACTTGGTAAAGTCAGTTCATCTTAACGATTCGTCCGTTTTAACCGGTTTCACTAAAACGAGCATATCTCATAAATCGTAAATCGTAATCACATGATCTTGGTGTCAAAACAAACTACAAAACAAGTCCTACTGGTTTATGGCCAAAAACTTACCAAGAAAACATTTGTTGAATTCGGTATTAACTGCTCAAATGATCTAATGAAATTTCGACATTATTACGACTATAAACCGAACATTTCCAAATTCCATGAACTCCATCTAACCACTTAATTCAACCATACACCATCAAGATCATATAAACATCCTCAAGGATCTATAAGACCAGTGGTAACATCCATTTATCACTATCCAAAATTTTACCCATTCTTATAAAGCTTAAAACATCACAATCCCCTTAAACATGTACATACTTAAATCAACTTATAGCTCATAAAGTTTAAGGTGGGTGTGAGTGTTCTACCTTTCTTGGAGTCTTAACAACCTTAACCAAGCTTGACTTTCCATAAAAATACCTTAGATAGCTTTAACAACCTTTACTCTTCAAGACCTAAACAACCAAGTTTAAAATTTTTGTAGTCAGCATTACCACTCTTGAAAGAACTGGAGAAACGAGGGTCTTACCTTGATATTCTGGATGAGGCTTCTAAAGAGGAGTTGTAGAGCATCTCAATACCTTTCCAAAAAGCTATAAAACACAAAAGTTCATTGAGAAATGAGGGAGTTATGGCAGGTTGAAGTGGCTGCTCTATTTTTGGCCGAAAATAGAGAAAATGGAGGGGGAGAGCTTTTGCTATCTTTTCTTACGTAATTGATAAAATGATATGTATAATTGATATATATCAATCATACTTCAGCACTTATCAATTACCCAAGGTAATCTCCAAAGTAATTTTGCAAAAGAAAGGTAATTGGCAATTTGTCTCAAAAATGGTATACAATGCTTGGTTTAAATAATCATGACTTGACTTATTTGATTAGCATCCAATGCTCCTTGCCTTGCATGGCTTGCATAGCTATTACATGGTAAATTGCAGGTATATTACTCACATATTAATCAACCTATGCTTACCATTTAATTCCATATGCAAGTTTAGAGATTTTCTTGTAAAAGCGTTTCGTCGCGTAGAAATTTCTTTCATCGTTCTTGAACATTTGCCTTTGAAATTCTTCTAATAAATTACATAATTCCTTGCCTTGGTATTTAACTTAGCTTAAATATTTTCTTAACCTCAATATCGCATATTTATACCAATAGTTAATAAAAATGAAAATCTACGTAATCTGACAGTTTCTACATTCCCTTTCTTCTTGGTACAACGATACTTTATCCATAAAAGTATAAATACTTCTTCATTCATATAATATGATCTTAAAAACTTTACATAACCTCCACCAATCACCGTTTATGATTATTTTAGAAATATTACAAAAACCTGGGTTCTTACACATACATACATTTATGTTGTATAATCTATCAATATTTCATTATTTATAATATATTAATTACTGCATAATTATACATACATAAACTTGTACAAACATAAATACATATATAAATTTATGTGGACATGTTATAATGTACTATAATATTCACTAACATATACCATATCTTATTAATCATTTTAGATCTACTTTAATTATTTACGAATTAAATATTACAAAAAATATCCCAATACAAAAAAAACCTTCATGCCTATATAAGTATAATACAAACTTGTATTAACATTAATTATCGTAAAACTCATCAATCACATCTTTAATACGTAAACGCATAAAACAATATATATATATATGGGGCAACTCCAATGAGACCTTCTTATAATGAGAATTGAGACCCCAATTATAAAATTATAAAAAAAATTATATACAACATGTAACACAAATATATCGATCGCTAGTCCTGCTACTACCAACGTTGCCACCAAACAGCCATTACAACCACTGCCACCATAATCACAGCCACCATATTATCACCATTAAACATATCTCGCATCAATTATCACCATTACTACCACTATTATCACAACATATTTATCGCCATCATCATCACTAATTGGGTGCCATATTACCGACACCATCATTGCAAGTCACCAAAATCAATTCGAGAATAACTAAAACTTAAATCAACATTAACGTGATGTTATCACACAACCTTCAGAATCACCAAATTACAATCTGAATCACCAAAACTTGAACACAAATCACCAAAATTTAAATCAAAGTGATCGAAAATTAAGAACATAATTCACTAAAAACAATCAGATTTAATTTTGTATTGATACGAAATTACCAAAAAACAAAGTAGAAAGAGATAAAAAAATGAAGATGTTGCCAGAGTTATATACATACACGCCTATATAATTATATAGTTATGTCGCTACTAGCACCACCAACATAGTCATCACTTTATTACCACTACCACAATAATAATCGCTTTGATTAACCGTCGTTATCACCATTTCCATCACACATGAAATCACCGTCACTGTCGCACATATAGAATCACCAAATTTAAGCATAATTTACCAAAAAATCAACACGAATCACCAAATTCAACACGAATCACCAAACTTTTTCAAAGCTTATAACACTCTCTCTACCATACATACCACCACCATAACCACCATCTCCGACATAACATTCATCCTCATACTTCCACAACCACATCCTCTACTAAAATTATTCGATATGGAGAGCTACTTATCTGAATCATACAAAACACGATATACGTTTTTATTTAGACTATATCGATCATAAATAGGAACGAGGAGCAAATCCATTAAGAAGGGCAACGATGATAGATCGGAAAACATACATAACAAAAGTGATGTATCGATGGTGTTGACTCACTCTTGGGGAAGACGGTGATAAGACGACGTGGTAAAAAGAATGATGGTCAAAGATGAAGAGAAAGAGAGATGAGGAGAGTGAGAGGTAGAAAGAATGATGGTCGGCGATGGAGAGAGACAGAAAGTCTGAGAAGAGATATGGAAATGGGTGGATGAGAGAGAAAAATTGAAATCAGATTTTTTGTTTATATGGTTAAGATTTAATTTAGATATAAAATATGTAGGGCTGAGATTGGGTCTCAGTTCTCATTTTAAGAGAGGGTCTCATTTGAGCACTTGTATATATATATATATAATAGAGCAAATATATATATATATATATATATATATATATATATATATATATATATATATATATATAGGGTGAGGTTCTGTGGGTAACCCTATAAGATGGGTAACTAAGGAACTAAATACTATTGGTCCACGTGTTGAATCATGTAACATCCTATAACACACGTTCATACCCTAAAGTCTATAACCTTTTTGTCTTGAAATTCAATTTACTTTATTTTTTATATTTAACTTTTTTATCCATTCTACTTTTTTTATGTACTACATTTTTTGTAACTTACATTTTTTCAAGTTTTGTAATTTTTTATATTCAACATTTTTTTATGTTTATTGTGCGTTTTGTAAAATTATAGTTTTTTTACAGAACATGTTATTTATTCTTTAAATTTTCATGTTCACTTTTATTATAAATAATACAGAATACATATTTTTTTAATGGACAATAAATAATACAAACAAAATAGATAATTAATAGATACAAACAAAAGAAAATATATAATTAATTTTTATTTCTTGTTCTGTATTTCTATATTTTGTAATTCTTGTTATGTATTTTTATCTATTTAGTACTTTCAGTACTTTTTATTTTTATGTTCTGTATTTTCATTACATAATTATTTTTGTTCTATGTTCTGTATTTTTATATTCTATTTTCCCATGTTCTGTATTTTTTGTTCTGCTAATTTTGTGTCTGTTTAAAATTTATTTATTTTTATTCTTGTTCTGTATTTTTATTGTGTCATGTTTTATTTGTTCTGTATTTTGTAGTTTGTAATATGTATTTTTAATTTTTTTTTGTCCTGTAATTTTTTCTTTGTGTTTTATATTATTTTTTAGAAATTTTTATCAAGTTACTTTTTATGTATAAAATATAAACACAATGATAAAATATAAAAAGAATATGAAATACATAAACAAAAAAAAAATTAGTTGAAAATTTAGTGGGCTATAGGGAGACAGTTTACATAAATGAATAAGACGTGGCTTTGTCAAAAAAAATTGAACAGGACGTGGGTTTTTCCAATGGGCTCATCTGGACTCCATCCGACCGTCCAATTCTTTATCATCTAAGGGTTGATATTTAGTTACCAAGTTACCCAAATTTTTTAGTTCCTAAATGAACCAAGGCCTATATATATATATATATATATATATATATATATATATATATATATATATATATATATATAATAGAACAAATGGGGGGGTTCCATGAGCAAATTTATTCATATAAAAAGTCATATTTACCTCTACTAATTATATCTATGTTATATTTTTGGGGGCTATTTAGGTATTGCAACACTAACATATTTATTACATATATAATAATAACTGATATGAACTAATATGCATTTATTATGCATTTATTATTATGTAATTAATACTTGAATGTATCTCTGTATTCATCCATGTTAACTCTATATATTTATATTTCGAAGTACGATTTTGATCTTAACATTGACCAATTTATTACATATCGTTCATGTTTATTTTAAGAAAACAAAACATAGCGTAAAATATAAAATAGATTTAATTTAACCAGAATTATAATTTGCATGTTACGATCGGGTATTGCATAAATTCTATTTACTCAGAACAATTGCTACAAAGATATGAACAATCGAAGATATCAACAAATCAATCCTACGTGATTACGAATAATTCAAAAATTTGTAATCTAGAGCATGCCCGTGCAAGCTACAAAGCTAGTTT
Organism: Kitagawia praeruptora; assembly: GCA_037693485.1. NCBI lineage: Eukaryota > Viridiplantae > Streptophyta > Magnoliopsida > Apiales > Apiaceae > Kitagawia > Kitagawia praeruptora. The sequence continues at coordinate 126,842,528 of CM075350.1, forward strand.
TATAAAGAACAATAAAGAATACCATAAAATTTTACATAAAATTGCTTTAGATTCTAATTTAACATCAAAAATTGTTTTTTATGAACAAAAATTGAATCTAATAAAAAATTAGGATCAAATATAACATTACACATAATTTTATTGTTACAAAAATATATATAAGATTCTATAGTGGATTTAATGTAACATTTTATTCTTAAATTTAGAAGAGATTCTACGTTAGATTCGATATTTTAAGCTTAATTGTTGTTAAAATTTGTCATTCCTATCATATCAAATCATTTTCTTATGAAAAATAAAGGATTATGATAGTATTCTTTTTTTTTCTTTTATGTAAGGTGTTCTTTCCAGAATGCAATTTTAAATAAATACTAATTAGTCCACATCGTACACATCGCTGTTAAATACTAGTAAAAATTATATTAAATTTAAAGTAATTAACACAAATTGCAATATTGAGTCTAATTAAGTGATGTCGGGTATATGTCGAATATCAAACATTCAAATTCCAATTATTCTTTTAACTCTAAAACTTTTTCTCGCGACCGAATTCGATGAACACAGCAAAGTGTTACGATAAAGTGGTAGCTAATTACTGATTACAGCTAATTGAGCATCATATCATTCATTCAGCTCCGGTTCTCTGAGCCGAACAAAGGGACGAATTCGAGTGTATTCGGCAAAAGCTAAATATTTTTTTAGCAAAAAGAAATTTAACTTAGCCGAACAGTCTGAACCGAAGAGTCTGAAATTCTTTCGACGTCCTTGTACATTTTTTTCACTTCTTAAAATAAACCTCCTTTTTTCTTCAAAATAAAATTAGATTTTGGTAAACATATATGAAATTTTTTGATTTTAAAGGCTTGTAGCATGAGTCCAGCTCAATTTCGTGAAATTAGGAGTCATAATTTATAGATGATATCATGTCACTTTATAAATGTTCAAGGTAATTCTTACTCCCTCTGTTTCATAAATATTTTCTTGTTTTGACTTTTGTTCCTGTTCATTGTAAGCGCTTGACTACTAATTTACGCATAATTTATAAGATAAAATATATTCATGAGTGATCTTGTTTGATTCGTATTTGTGGGTATTTTAATACAGTGAAGTTTTTATATTTGATACTAACACGAAATTGAAAATATTAACGATCAAAAGTGTGCATTGGCAAACGTGTCAAAGGCAAACAGGAAAAACATTTAGGAACGGAGGGAGTATGTTTTAACGGTTAATCGTACTCTTAACAATTACAAGTAAAAATATCGTGTCATTGTTAACTATAAATATGATCAATATTTTGGTACTTATTTTGCAATAAGTAATGTTGCTAAAAACAATTAGAATATTTAAGATATGGGTGAAAATTAAATAAAAATTGATTATTATTAATTATAATAGTTGGAGCCTCACCCTTACTTGGTAGTACTAGGAGTCCAACATCATGAACCGATAAAAAGGATAGGTGAACTCTTGAATTTAATTTAGATGCAGGTTTAGGAGTCACTATTGATTAATTTCAATATGTATTGTTGAAGGATGGTACCTAATTATTACATTTGACTTATTTCATCAAATAAATTATAAGAATAAAATGCATTAAGAAATACTTTGAAAACTACAATATTAAATTGATTATGTGAATATATAATGTGTTCGTAACAAATATATTTAAATAATAACATTTATTTATAATTGTATGGGCAATTATTTCGAAATATAGGTGCATTGATGTAAGGGGTTAATTATCAACTGGGTCATTTATTTCACTTTAATATATCAAAGGGGTCACCAATTTCATTTCGGTATCATTTGAATCACTAAAGTCATCATAAATATCAAATAGATAACTCTAAATATATATTTGAAAAATAAAAGTATTATTTTCTTGATTTTGCACATTTTTCTTGAATGCTACCTCAACCAAATGAATAATTGTTAAATTCTAGTATTTTAAATGATATATTTAGATTTTTAAAAATTCATTTACTATTTATTTTTAAATTTAGAGTTATTTTCCTTGTTTTAATTAAAAATAAATAGTAAATGAAAGTTTTAAATTCTAAATCTGTTATCTGAAATACTAGAATTTAACAATTATTCATTTGGTTGCGGCAACATTCAAAAAAAATGTGCAGAATCAACAAAAGATTAGTTTTATTTTTCGAACACATATTTGGAGTTATCTATTTGATATTTATTATGACTTTAGTGACTCAAATGATATCGAAATGAAATTGGTGACCCCTTTGATACATTGAAGTGAAATAAGTGACCCTATTGATAATACCCTTGATGTAAGTATATATTATGATTTCGTCCATGAAGAAAAAGCACTAAAAAGCTTGTTCATAATATTACTTGAATTTTCAAAGTACTAATTCATATATGGAAAGAATGACAATAATATACCAAAATCAGACAATCTGTACGAAAATAACACTTTTTGGAACTGGTGGCCAGAAGTACCCCGCAGTTACGCATTTCACAGAACGGTATTACAAAAAAATCATGTTACGCATTTCTCATGTGGGTAAATAATAGAAAATTTTCTCCTATTACCCCTTTTTAAAATGCGTAATAGCATTTACCCATTTTCAAAATGCGTAATAGAGAAGTAATGTTTCACCTATTACCCCTTTTTAAAATGCGTAATTAGTATAAAACCTATTACCCCTATTTCAAATGCGTAATAGCGGGGTATTTATGGCCACCCTCATCATTTTGGGGTATTCTTGTAACGGTGGGTTGCATTTTGGGGTATTTATGGCCAAAGCCCTCATATATGTATATTTCTTTCCTATTTGGGGTATATTATTTATCTAATAAATAAAATTGTATACATTTTAGTTTGTTTTTTTTTATTTTTAGGAGTTGTTAATGTATGTTTATTAAAAAAAAAAAGTTGTTAACGAATGTAACCAACCAATTATACATGATTCGCTTACAATAATATAGCATGCATAGATAGAATCAAGAGTAGAGCATTAATCTCAAGACTGTTCCAGATCTCACGAAAATGAGGAAAATAATGTTCTGCATGTTACAGTGGTCAGTGGTGATCTGGTTTCTGTAAATTTTCTCAGCAAATTTTCTGTAACATTAAACAAACAGAACCGCAATAACATTAAACAAACAGTTAAAATATAGTAACTAAAATGAAATAACATTAAACAAACCGCAATAACATTAAATTAACAGAATCGTACTAGAGGAAAATGTTAAATTCAGAGCCAATAGCAATAGGGTGAAGGGAGTTTAAAGTTAATTTTGGGAGAATTCCCTAAAATTAATCATTAAAATGAAGACACGTCATTATAATCAATAATGTCCCTGCAAGCCCTTATAAATAAAAAGTAGTAAACAATGAAAATCTCATAATTTTGAAGATTAACCTTAAAAAATTCTCCTAAAATTAATTTTACAAACCTTTTTCTCATACCAATATATGTGATCAATACCATACTAGCCTTGACATGGAAGATCGTTTCTCTCACCTTAGTTTATACAATTGAGGCTTCTGAACACTGGGGTATCAACGGATCTTACGTGATGTGATCAATTGTAATATCGCTGATTTCAGGGATGTTGGCGCAGTTTGGATCTTTTCGAATATCTTCGAATTCGTTTTTTAGCTTCAAGAACTTTTCAGTTCAATTTGTTGCACGATCTGGAAACAATTTATTGTTTTTTCAACCTGGTCGTATCTACAGTCGGGGGTTTGTCCCGCTTTATTGACTTGATTCAGTAATATAATCCTTTGCATTTCGTCAAAAAAAAAAAAAACTTCCAGAGCAAAATTAAATTAACTTCCAAAGTGATAGGTACCCGCTGTAGAGCCGGTCCACTCGCCGGGCATGCGCCCGCGAGTAGGTGCCCGCCTACAACACAACATTTGTCACTCTCATACACGTGTCATAAGATATTTAGTCTCCTAAATTACTTGACTTGACAATAAATATCATTAGAAAAATACTCTTGTACAAAATATCTTGCTATCTTACTTTACAAGACAGGGGACAATACACTATTCAAGGGAACACAAGGACACCTAGTTGTAGCAGACAAGCTCTGAACAGCATAGCACGCAGGTACGGAATGGCGGCGTGTCAGGAAAGGTCACACCAATCACTGTAGGTTTGGCGGCTACCAAGTGGGACTCACTATAGCTTTTGCGGCTAACAAGTGGGACTCACTGTAGGTTTTGCGGCTACCAAGTGGCCTACAGTGACTGGAAGGCTTAGCCTATAAATACCCCCATTCTGCACATAAGGTAAGAGAGATTAAAAAAAACACACAACAGAACTCACACATAATTTTAGCAACACAAAAGCCCTCTACATATTCTCTTCTTTCACATCCGATACACTCTTACCAGCATGATTATTATTATTTCCGATTACTGATTCTTACACCGGAGGTGCTTGACGGCCACCACCCCCGGACAAGCATTGTTTTGCAGATACCAAAACTCAGGTGACACGTCACGGAACAGTAGTCGGAAGCCTCTAATCAGCCGTGGGAGTTATCAATTGGTGCTAGAAGGTGGGCGAAGTTTTTCTTAAAGAGAAATCCCTCTCCTGCTCTACCCGAACTAACTCCACGAGACAAAACACAAGCAAACCAATCCCAAACAAACAGAATACACGCTGCTAAAATGGCCCATAACACTAGATCTAGAGGCACTGCAACAACAGCAAACCCAGATGAAATACCACCAATAGAAAGAGAAGGAAACACAAACGACGTACTGTCGAAGAACCCGCTACTAAACCTAGAGCACCGCTTACAGACTAACCCCCCTCGGGGAGACAACCACGAACAAGTCCTTAGCCTTAACCTAACGGGCTATAATCAACAACAAATCGATTTACTCATGCAGATAGCCTCGGCTTTCCCACAACAATGACAAGGGACACCACCAGAGCAAAGAGATTCCCAAGTAAACCCACACGATGACCGAAGTGAGGCACACAGCCGGCCTCGAAGGGCCAATTCCGCCTTTTCCCGCCTAGGCTCATCTCAAGAGACAAATCATGATAGGCACAATAAAAAGCATCATCAACCTGAAACATGGGAAGAAAATAGAAAAAAGAGAGATCTGAGAAAGGTAATTATAGACAAAAAGGCCGCCTACGAAAAGGTCTTAGTCGAATACGAAAAACAAAGGAAGAGAGAACGATCCCATGTCCGCCCAAAAGAGGTAGACGATGCACAGCCCACAAACACAGATATGTTGCGTACCATTATGGAACTCAAGAAAAAGATAGAAGGAAATAGCGAGCCAGAGCTGGGCGGAACACCATTTACTCCAAGGCTGGAGGCGGAGCCCCGCCAAAAGGACATCAAACATCATAGCTTCAATTCTTTCGACAGGCTGGGCGACCCGGAAGAGCATCTTAGCTACTTTGACCAGCTAGCTCTCCACTACGAATATAATGATCTAACGCGATGTTGTTTCTTCGCCGCGACTCTTTGCGGAAATGCACAGAGATGGTTCTGCAGAATAACCACCAGGTCCATAAATACTTGGCTCGAGTTTAAAAAGCTATTCTTGAATAAATTCAAGGCGAACCAACATCACGAGGTTCATACCGTGTTTCTAGAAACTATTGCACAACGCAACAGAGAGATTTTGCAAAATTACATCGACCGCTTCAAAGAAGCCGTCAACAAAGTTATCTACGTCAATGAAACAGAGGCATTGGTCCACTTGAGAATGGGCCTTAACCCCTATGAGTGTGAAAAGTGTTGGATATTTTAGTGTAATTGGATTGGCTAGTTGATCAATGTAATCGTAATGTTACATCGAACAAGTCGGGAGAATGCGGAGTGCATGCTCTGTTCGAGTTCGTTATGATTTCAGAATTATTGCTTATGAGACATGTCTATTGGCATCAAACACATCTGTTAGAATGAGATGTGTCTATTGGGAAAAGACACATCTTGAGATGTGTCTATTAGCATTGGACATGACTGTTAGAAATGAGATGTGTCTTTTGGCAAAAGACACATCTTGAGATGTGTCTATTGGCAAAAGACACATCTGTTGACATCTATAAATAGGTGTGGCATTGATCATTTTAGACATGGGTTCATTTTGAAATACACATCAAAATACATTCTCTTTTCTTGCAGAATTTCTGACTTTATCCGATTGAATTATTTGGGTGAACCACAAATAACTTCAATCTGAAAGTGTTCACACGACTTCAGAAAAATCCAAGTAATCACCCATATTCCCCAACAAATATTGAAGTTAGTTGTTTTCTGAAGATGGCGAACGCAGAATTTGCAAAAGATATGACAAGAAAGTTTGCGAAATTGGACAAATTTGAGGGTCAGGATTTTAGAAGATGGCAGAAGAAGATGCATTTTTTATTGACGATGCTAAAGGTTGTATATGTTTTGAGTACCCCCATTCCAGAAGTGGTTGAGGATGAAACCGCTGAACAAACAAGGAAGCGTTGCAAATGGGAAAACGCTGACTACATCTGCCGCGGTCAAATCTTAAACGGTATGTCTGATTCCCTTTTCGATGTATATCAAAATGTTGAGTCAGTGAAAGAATTGTGGGATTCTCTTGAATCCAAATACATGGCAGAAGATGCTTCTAGTAAGAAGTTTCTGGTCAGTAATTTTATGAATTATAAAATGGTCGATTCTAGACCGGTGATGGAACAATACAATGAATTGTTAAGAATTCTGGGACAGTTTGTCCAACACAATCTGAATATGGATGAATCTATCTCAGTTTCTGGTGTTATAGACAAACTGCCACCATCATGGAAGGATTTTAAACACTCCTTGAAACATAATAAAGATGATATGACTCTGGTTCAACTTGGAAGTCACTTCAGAATTGAAGAGGCTTTGAGGACTGAAGAAATTGAGAATAATCCTAAGGGAAAGAACCAAGTCGGTAACTCTTCTATGAATATGGTTGAAGATGGTGGATCTTCTAAGAATTCTAAGTATGGCAAGGGTGATAAACAAAAGTTTAAAGGAAACAACAACAATTCTTCCAACAAAAGGCCTAAGATGGCATGTTGGAAGTGTGGCAAACCTGGACATTTCAAGAAGGAATGTCGGGCTGGTAAAGGCAAGCAAGAAAAGCAAAATGCTGGTCCAAATGGATCTAAGGATCCAGAAAAGCAATAAGGTCAGATTTTAATGCAAAATTGTAATTCTAGTCAGAATTATGTGTCACTAATATCTGAGGCATTTTATGTGCAGGATGACAATGTTGCTTTGTGGATTGATTCAGGAGCAACGAGTCATGTATGCAAAGATCTTCGTTGGTTCATAGACTTTCAACCAATTGAAGATGGATCTATCTTAAAGATGGTAAATGTTGCAACTGAACCGATCAAAGGACTAGGAAATGTCAAGATAGTTTTTACTTCTGGCAAATGTATATTGTTAAATAAAGTGTTGTATGTTCCTGGGATTCGGAAGAATCTCTTGTCTGGTGTTGTATTGAACAGTTGTGGATACAAACAAGTTTATGAAAGTGACAAATATATATTGTCAAAACATGGCTCTTTTGTTGGCTTTGGCTATTTATGTAATGGTATGTTTATGTTGAATGTAAATACTCCATTTAATGACGATTCTGCTTGCATGGCTTCTACTAGTACTAGCAATAATTTGAACAAACCAGAATTATGGCATGCTAGACTAGGACATGTACATTACAAAAGAATAAAGGATATGTCAAAAATGAGTCTCATACCTGCTATTGATTTGGACAATGAAAAATGCAAAACATGCATGTTAACAAAGATAACTAGGATGCCCTTTAAAGAGGCTAATAGGGTGTCTGATGTTTTAGAACTAGTACATAGTGATTTGTGTGATTTCCACTCTACACCATCATTAGGAAATAAAAAGTATATAGTTACTTTTATTGATGATGCTACGAGATATTGCTATGTATATTTATTGCATGCTAAGGATGAAGCTCTTGACTTCTTTAAAAGTTATAAAGAAGAAGTAGAGCTACATCAGAGTACCATGATTAAAAATCTACGTACTGATAGGGGAGGTGAGTATTATGATCCGGTTTATTTTCAATCTACTGGTATAATACATCAAACCACGGCTCCTTATACACCACAACAAAATGGTGTGGCAGAGAGAAAGAATAGGACTTTGAAAGAAATGGTTAATTCCTTGTTATCCTACTCGGGTTTGAGTGAGGGATTTTGGGGTGAAGCTATGTTGACAGCCTGTCATTTATTGAATCGAATTCCTAGTAAGAGGAATAAGATTACCCCTTATGAACTTTGGTATAAAAAGTCACCAAAATTGAGTTTTCTGAGAGTTTGGGGATGTAGAGCAGTTGTAAGACTCACTGAACCCAAAAGAAGAAACTTGGGTGAACGAGGTATAGATTGCATATTTGTTGGTTATGCTGAGCATTCCATAGCATATAGATTCTATGTGTTAGAATCTAATGACTATGTATCTGTGAACTCGATTATCGAGTCAAGAGATGTTATATTTTATGAAAACAGATTTGTATCTATACGACCAAGGGACATGCTTCAAAATTCTTCTAGTAGGAACTCAGTTTCTATTGAAGATGTGAATGGACCGTCATAACCAAGGAGAAGCACTAGAGCTAGAAAAGCAAAGTCTTTTGGAGATGACTTTCATCTTTATCTAGTAGAAGGTTCTAGAGATGAAATTGAATATCAATACCAATATTGTTGTGTTATTGAGGAGGATCCAAATACTTTTAGCGAAGCTATGAAATCTAGGGATGTTGCATTCTGGAAAGAAGCTATCCAAGATGAAATGGATTCTATCATGAATAATAATACTTGGGAATTGAGTGATCTGCCCCTGGCTGTAAAGCATTGGGAAATAGATGGATCTTCCAAAGGAAAATGAAGGTGGACGGTACCATAGATAAGTTTAAAGCCAGATTGGTAATCCAAGGTTTTAGACAAAAAGAAGGGATTGATTATTTTGATACTTATGCTCCTGTTGCTAGAACCTCCACTATTAGGTTGTTAATAGCACTTGCTGCTATACACAACCTTGTCATTCACCAAATGGATGTGAAAACTGCATTCTTGAATGGTGAATTAGATGAAGAGATTTATATGAAACAACATGAAGGGTTTGTTATGCCAGGTTGTGAGAACAAGGTGTGTAAATTGAAGAAATCAATTTATGGTCTGAAACAAGCACCGAAGGATTGGCATGATAAATTTGATACTGTGGTCTTGTCTAACGGTTATTTTCTCAACCAAGCAGACAAGTGTGTATATAGCAAATTTGATGCTTCTGGTAAAGGAGTTATAATTTGTTTATATGTGGATGACATGTTGATTTTTGGTACTGACCAAAGTCAAGTGGATAAAACCAAGAAGTTTTTGTCATCTAATTTTGATATGAAAGACATGGAGGAGGCTGAGGTGATTCTTGGTATAAGGATCAAGCGTGAGAACAATGGTATTTCAATTTCTCAATCTCATTATATTGAGAAGATTCTTAAAAGATTTAACTTTAAGTATTGTTCTCCTGTTAGCACTCCTTTTGATCCTAGTATTAAACTCCTACCTAATACAGGTGTTGCAGTATCTCAACTTGAATACTCAAGGGCTATTGGTAGTCTTATGTATGCCATGATAAGCACTAGGCCAGATATTGCCTATGCTGTTGGAAAGCTTAGTAGGTATACTAGCAAGCCAAGTTCACATCATTGGCAAGCCTTAAGCCGAGTGTTCAAGTACTTGAAAGGAACCATGGATTATGGTTTGACAATACTGGATTTCCTTCGGTTATTGAAGGTCATTCAGATGCAAGTTGGATTTCCAATAAGGAAGATCATTCTTCCACAAGTGGATGGGTATTCCTTCTTGGGGGAGGGCTATCTCTTGGGCATCAAAGAAACAGAGTTGCATTACTGATTCAACGATGGAATCTGAATTTGTGGCATTATCAGCGGCTGGTAAAGAAGCTGAATGGCTAAGAAATCTGATTTGTGAGATTCCATTGTGGCCTAAACCGATATCTCCCATATCTATCAGATGTGATAGTGAGTCTGCCTTGTCTAATGCTTATAGAAAGGTGTTCAAAGGCAAATCTAGACAGTTAGGTGTTAGACACAGCATGATTCGTGAGCTTATCACGCATGGTGTTATATCAGTGGAGTTTATAAGAACTCAACATAATTTAGCCGATCATCTAACCAAAGAGTTGAGTAGAGATCTTGTGCACAAGTCGGCTGTAGGGATGGGATTAAAGTCCATCGAATAACCTCTCATGTTGAGATACCCAATTCCCATCTAATATGACATTAGGTGCTGAATTCAATGTGGAAGCTTAACATTTAGAGATTGGAACACATTAAAGCATCATCCCAAGGTATGTGTTCAGACCTGCAAGTTAAGGAGGTTGAAGTTTATCTTCTTAATAGTTCTTTTGAAAAATTGCATATGTAGGTGCGAGAATAAAAGAACTACCTATTTGAGCATGAAGTTTAGCCGCTTCAAGAAGCTTGGACTTGGCTTTGATATGCTTAAGAAGGATTAGGACACTAGGCTAGTAAAATATGGTGTCAAGTGAGAACATTTGAGAATGTAAATTTATGTGTATATTATCTTCATGTATTCACTATGAATAACGAAGGTTCAATCCATAGTGACACCTTGGTATTCGAATATTTGGAATGTGTAATATACTAATGTGAAATTCAATCGTCACGATATTTCATTTATGCATAAGTTTGTTATTTGTTGTGATTTTGCTTAGTTAATCATGGATTATGCTAAAATGGGGGAGGATTGTTGGATATTTGAGTGTAATTGGATTGGCTAGTTGATCAATGTAATCGTAATGTTACATCGAACAAGTCGGGAGAATGCGGAGTGCATGCTCTGTTCGAGTTCGTTATGATTTCAGAATTATTGCTTATGAGACATGTCTATTGGTATCAAACACATCTGTTAGAATGAGATGTGTCTATTGGGAAAAGACACATCTTGAGATGTGTCTATTAGCATTAGACATGACTGTTGGAAATGAGATGTGTCTTTTGGCAAAGACACATCTTGAGATGTGTCTATTGGCAAAAGACACATCTGTTGACATCTATAAATAAGTGTGGCATTGATCATTTTAGACACGGGTTCATTTTGAAATACACAGCAAAATACATTCTCTCTTCTTGCAGAATTTCTGACTTTATCCGACTGAATTATTTGGGTGAACAACAAATAACTTCAATCTGAAAGTGTTCACACGACTTCAGAAAAATCCAAGTAATCACCCATATTCCCCAACAAAAAGTACGTATGCCGTCTCATGGAAACAAAACCCACCACTCTGGCAAAGGCATATGACTTAGCATCTCAGGCCATCAACGAGATAGAATCCCTGAATGTACTCAAACAATCCAGGGCCCCGCCAACTCAATCGTCATTCTTTCAAAGGGAAAGATTTACATCCTATCAGAGGCAAACACCGGTCCAACACCAAGTACAAACTACTCATGGGTCGTCGCCTCCCGCCAAAAGATCACAATCTCCGGCCCCGGTCAGAGACCGCTTGGGGCCCACAAACCCGACTAGAGCGGATAAGCGCCCAGAGCCAGAATGGACGAAATTCACGCTCCCAAGGGCGACCATTCTAAGAGAACTAAGGGGGAAACCATTCTACATGCCTCCTGCCCCAATGTTCTCCTCGCCCGAGGACAGACCGAAAGACAAACACTATGATTACCACGAAACACATGGACATTACACAGACAGCTGTTTGTCCCTCAAATATTTCTTGGAGAGACAAGTTAAGGCTGGCAACCTATCTCAGTATTTGCCAAGACAAGTGCAAGGGGCGTCTACCTCGCAAGGACAGAACAAAAACATCGTACATACCGTCTTTGGCGCGCAGTCCTCACCGCCTAGAGAAGAACACACCATCTACGCAATATCCGGGGGACCGCCAAACATCATTACCTTCACGGATGCAGATTACGAATGCATCGACCCGAATCACACTGAGGCACTAGTCGTGTCATTAGGAGTCGCCAACAACGAAGTAAAAAGGATCCTTGTGGATAACGGGTCCTCAGTTGATATATGCTTCAAACATACATGGGACAGATTAAAGCTAGATGGTGAAAAATTGGAAACGTGTCCTGATGAGACACCTCTCTACGGTTTCGGGCACAATGTCGTTCCAATAGCAGGCATCGCAAGACTCCCTGTTTATTTTGGCGAGTCTCCCAGGCAAATATGTCGAATCATCAAATTCTATGTCATCAATACCGCCTCCTCTTACAACATGATTTTCGGAAGGCCCACCCTGAACATGTTAAAGGCAATCACATTCACCCCTCATCTTAAAATCAAATTCCCCACTCTAAACGGGGTTGGAGAGATCAAGGGAGACTCTGAAACTTCCAAAAGATGCTATGGCATAGCACTTACCCTGGGAAAAACTGAACCCAGCAATCTCCGTCGAGAAAAAGCAAACAAGAGGAGGCGGGAGAAAAGGCAAAAGCACGCTGAACATCAGCAAAATCACAACAAGAGAAAGAAAAAGGTACAATTCATAGACGGGCATGACCCGGCATTAGAAGACCCACCTCGAATAGATGCAAACCTCTTGAAATGTCTTCAACGGGAGGAGAAACCACCAATCAGCCCCGCGGTACAGACAGAAAAAATAGAAATTGTGCCCGGAGACTCAAGCAAAAGCGTAAGTGTGGGAGCAGGTTTGGACTCAATCTTTAAGGCCGGACTCACAAACCTTTTGAGAAAATACGCAGACGTTTTCGCATGGAGCCCGAAGGATATGCCAGGTCTAGACGAGTCCGTAGCAATCCACAAGTTAAACGTGGACCCGGACAAAGCCCCAAAAATACAAAAAAGAAGGAACTTTGCGCCAGAGCGACAGCAGGCAATTGATGTTGAGATTGACAACTCTTGGACGCAGATTTAATTTGCGAAGTCACCTACCCTAAATGGGTTGCAAATGTGGTACTGGTGAAAAAAGGTAACGGAAAATGGAGAATATGCGCGGATTACACTGATTTAAACGCAGCATGCCCAAAGGATCCGTATCCACTCCCTTCAATAGACCAACTCATCGATGCAACAACGGACCATTTGATGCTAAGCTTCATGGATGCCTACTCCGGCTACAATCAAATAAAAATGACCCCCGAAGACAGAGAAAAAACAGCCTTCATTACACATAGGGATTGTTACAAAGTCATGCCATTTGGACTAATCAACGCCGACGTCACCTTCCAAAAAACCATGAATAAAATCTCCAGTGGTCAGTTGGGTCGCAATATGGAAGTATATGTGGATGATCTCATAGTAAAGTCTCTCTTAACGGCTTCTCACCTTCTAGACTTAGAAGAGTGTTTCTCAACTCTCAGAAAACACAACATGAAACTCAATCCAGATAAATGCGCATTCGCAATACAGCAGGCAAGTTCCTTGGTTTCTTGGTATTCCACAGAGGCATTGAGGCCAACCCCGAAAAAATAAAGGCTATAATCGACATACAACTGCCCAAAACCTTGAAAGAAATACAAAAATTGACAGGAAGACTAGCCGCCCTAAGAAGGTTCATAGCAAAGTTGGCAGACAGGTGCCTCCCATTTTTCGACACATTGAAGGGAGCAACAAAAACTAAGGCAATATCTTGGACAGACGAATGCCAGAAAGCCTTCGAAGATCTCAAAACTTATCTCTCTTCTGCTCCATTGCTTACGGTCGCAGCTCCTTCAGAACCACTATCATTATACTTGTCCGCCACAGATAAAGTCGTGGGGGCAGTACTCATCAAAGAAGAAAATTGCGAGCAAAAACCAGTCTATTATGTCAGTCAAGTGCTCAAAGATGCGTAAACCCGCTATCCAAACGTCCAAAAGTTTGCTCTAGCCTTGGTGGTAGCAAGCATAAAATTGAGACATTACTTCCAAGGAAGGCAAATCAGGGTCATCACGGACCAACCGCTAAGGAAAATACTGCATAAACCGGAATTATCGGGCAGGTTGATCAATTGGGCCATAGAACTCGGCCAATTCGACTTAAAATATAAACCACGAACCGCCATTAAAGCACAAGCACTGGCGGACTTTGTAGTCAACTGCTCATTCTCAGAAGCAACAAAAGAAATGCCCACGAAGAACATTGCCGCAACGGACAGTAATTGGCAATTGTATGTGGATGGTTCCTCCATAAATACCCGCTGTGGGGCGGGTCTTATCCTTACTAGCCCCGACGGTTTCCAAGTCAAGCAAGCCATACAACTAAACTTCAAAGCCACGAATAATCAAGCAGAGTACGAGGCACTCTTGGCCGGTTTAACATTGGCAAAGAACTTACAAGTGAGATAGATCACCATCTACAGCGATTCACAACTAGTTGTTCGCCAAACAACGGGCGATTATTCTACGAAAGACAAAAGTCTCAGCAAATACCAAGAGATGGTACAAGCAATACTCTCCCAATTTGAGAAGTACATCCTGGAACAGATAGACAGAACGGGTAATACAATGGCGGACATGTTATCCAAATTAACACAAGGAGAAAAAATGGATTTCGACACAGTGTATTTCGAAGAGTTGCAGGCGCCCAGTATAAACGACCTGCCCATCATGGAAATAAGCACGCCGGTAGATAACTGGATGACTCCTTATGTCCGCTACTTGGAAAGCGGTACCTTGCCAGAGGACAGCGTAAAAGCTAAAGTACTCAAGTCACAAGCAATAAAGTACTTTATACAAGAAGGCACCCTGTACAAAAGAAGTTTTGACTCTCCCATACTCAAATGTGTCGATGAGGAAGAAGCTTTGTATTGTATGAGGGAAGTTCACGAAGGCATCTGTGGCGACCACATGGCTGGGAAGGCATTGGAACATAAGATACTCAGGCAAGGCTATTACTGGCCCAAAATGCACAAGGAATGCAAAACTTTCACCAAGAAATGCCACCAATGCCAATTGTTCAGCAACATGTCTAGAAAAGCACCAGCCCTTCCAGCAGCCATCTTGTCACCAATACCGTTTGCAGTCTGGGGCATCGATATCATGGGACCTTTCCCAAGGCAAAAGGGTGACCTACAATATGTGATGGTCGCTATTGATTACATGACCAAGTGGGCCAAAGCAAAGGCGCTCAAAAACATCACACAAGATGATGCAATCCGTTTTGTCACAGAGCAAGTAATTACAAGATTTGGGATTCTAGTAGTACTCATATCCGACAACGGCACGCAATTCATTGGATCAAAATTCACCAAGTTCCTATCTGATCACGGGATCAAACACAAAAAGGCTTCTGTATGCCATCCTCAAAGCAACGGTCAGGTTGAAGTAACCAACTGTATCATTGTCAGAGGCCTGGAAAAAAGGCTAACTACTTCCAAGAAAAAATGGTCGCATGAGTTGCCAAACGTTCTTTGGGCTTATCGGACATCAGCCAAGACAAGTACGGGAGAATCCCCTTTCAAGCTAGCTTTTGGTACAGAAGCTCTTGCCCCAATTGAAATAGGGTCTTCATCATATCGTGCCCTCAATTTTGAAGAAGAAGCAAACATTCAAGGACTCAAAACAAACCTTGACCTTCTTGATGAAGCAAGGGACGCCGCTGTTGAAAAAATGGCTGCCTATAAAGAAAAAACAAAAGAATTTTTCGGGAAAAGGGCAAGACTAAAAGCTTATGTACAAGGCGATTTGGTTAACCGGGCAACCTAAGCATCTGACCCTAGACACACTGGAAAACTTATGCCAAAGTGGGAGGGTCCCTATAAAATCATTCAAGTACTAAGGTCGGGTTCCTACAAGCTAGCGCGCCTAGACGGCACGAAAGTCAACAATACTTGGCATGGAGAAAAACTGAGAAAATATTACCAATAGATGGCTATACAGTCTGTACTCCCTTTTTTGAGTAACCAACGATATTATGTTTTAATGAAACATCTTTGGCACAAAAAACGTCTACAATAGCAAAGTCCCCTAGACGGGCAAGCAACCAACTTCAATAGCAAAGTCCCCTGGACGGGCAAGCAACCAACTTCAATAGCAAAGTCCCCTAGACGGGCAAGCATCCAACTTCAATAGCAAAGTCCCATAGATAGGCAAGCATCCAACTACAATAGCAAAGACCCTAGACGGGCAAGCAACCAACTACAATAGCAAAGTCCCCTGGATGGGCAAGCAACCAACTTCAATAGCAAAGTCCCCTGGACGGGCAAGCAACCAACTTCAATAGCAAAGTCCCCTAGACGGGCAAGCATCCAACTTCAATAGCAAAGTCCCATAGACGGGCAAGCATCCAACTTCAATAGCAAAGTCCCATAGACGGGCAAGCATCCAACTACAATAGCAAAGACCCTAGACGGGCAAGCATCCAACTTCAATAGCAAAGTCCCATAGACGGGCAAGCATCCAACTACAATAGCAAAGACCCTAGACGGGCAAGCAACCAACTACAATACCAAAGTCCCTAAGTGGGCAAGCAGCCAACTACAATAGCAAAATCCCCAAGACAGGTGAATATCTATCTACAAAGGCTAAATGGACGCCCAATCTACTACAGAAGCAAGTTACTTTGTAATAGCACCCAACTACAAAAGCTAAGTCACCTAGACGGGCACGCAACCTATTACAAAAGCAAAATGCTCTATTATTGCAGTCAACAGGAGCAAATTCCCTCTACGGGCAGAAGCAATAAAGTCTTACACCAAAGTTATCTAACGTAACAGTGACACTAAAGCAAACTACTATAGACGGTCTACAAAGAACTACGGAAGTACAGAGGCAAAATTTGCAATATTACGGCAACCAAAAGGAAAATACAAATAGATGCGATGGGAAAAGAGATATTTTATTCATAAAATATTTTTATTACAAGCATGGGTTACAAGGATCAAGACTTCTACATCTAAAACCCTTCATGCTTGAGGAGCCTTCTTCTCAGCATCCACGTTCTTCTTCTCAGAGCTCTCACCCTGCTCCGGTGCACGAAAACGGAAGTCGATTGCATCCGTCTCCGCCGCCTCTTTCGCCTCTTTTGTAGCAAGAGCAAAGCGACTTTCCGAGCGAATTTACGACATTCCTCGGCCTCGTGTAGATCACCTTCCTCCTCATAATGAGCAGCGAGGCTCTTCCACACCTCTTCACTCTCTTTCGAGATGCAAAGTTCACGTCCCCAGGAGAAAAGGTCGAAAAACTCGTTCATTTCTGAGATATCCATGCTACAGCTTTTAAACAAAGGATTTTACTAAAGAATAAGGGAGAAAAGGATATTCAGAATCAAGCAATTACCCTCCCTTTTATAGGGGGTAAAAGAAGGTTAAAACAACCCCCATTCAAAATTCTTCATCCCCATGCAGACTGTAGTAAAGACACAGTCAAAAGACTATGATTTCCATGCAGTATTAAATGCTCAAAACAAATTTAAACAGTCAAATGCGTGATTTCCAGGTAACATTTCCCAAAAGCTTATTTATCTCTCCCTTTGACAAGAAAATAAACACACGCAATTCAATTATATTTCTCCACAAATTACAAAAATATATTCCACCAACAACAAAATACTTCAGAGTTTAAAATCCCCAAGTGCAAATTACATCAACCTGTTTACAAGTCGCACAGCGGACAGACCCGCAGAGTGATTTTTAAACAAGTCACAAGAAAAATCTATACAAGTGCAAGAAAAATCATCCCCAACGGGAAGCGCTCAACGGATTTGACATGCCTCTAAGCGGCTCCTCTTCTCCTGCGTCTTCTTCCTCGCCATAAACGGCCGCTATAGCTGACAACGGCGTAGCAAACTCTACAACTGGAACCATGTCATCCTCAGCGGCTTGCACGCCAACATCACTTACGGCGGCATCAACTTGACAGCCAACACTTACTCTGGCCACTTCCCCAAGACGGGTTTCTAGAGACTTCACTTTACGCTTGGCTTTCCTCGCTTTTGACTTGAGTTTGGACGCTTTATTTTTCAAGTGGGCAATTTCTTCAACATTCTCAGCGGCCCTCTTCCTTAGCTGAACAAGTTCAACCGACTCATTCTCAGTTACCGCTACACGCACCTTGGCGGCCTCCTCTTTCACAATCACAGCAAACTCAGCACTACTTCAAAATTTCCTTATAGCATCCGCTTCAGTAGGACGAGAGTTAAGATGAGCCTCAGCATCATCAGCACGCTCTTTTTCGAACTTTAGCGAGACTTTCAGATTCCGAATTTCTTCAGATAAAGCATCCTTATCCGCCATCAGTCCAATTTTATCTTCCGCCAAGAACCGTCGAAGATCTAAACTATACGCATAGCTCGCCTTGATATCAGTCTTCTCCGTCTCAATCTCATAAAGAGCTTTGGCAGCATTATCCTTCATCATCTTCTCAGCGGCCACTTCCCCCTCAAGCTGTTTCACCCTCTCTTTCAAGGCAAGGTTATGACTGCGTATTGATTACCTCGAGCCATTAGACCTGTATACATACATTGGTTCTACACAAGAAACAAAAACAAATAAGTTACTAGCGGCAATAACAGAAAAATTGCGTCAAAAACAAGACTATTACAAAAATACTTACCCGCGCAGCGTATTTTTGGGACAAGCGGCACATCCGCTCCCAGCTCAACCCATTCATCATCACCAGATCATCATCGATCATCGAATCAACAATAAAGGTGTTAGGCCCCGATTTGAACAGAAAGTCGTAACCAGGCCTCACCCCGACCTCTGCATCATTGACTTCGTCATCACTGCTTGTGTAATAAACGATCTCTTCAGAAGACTCTCCACCATCCTCGCCACCATCTTTTTCAGTATCATCAAAAGTGGTACCAACGGCCTCATCAACCACCCGTTTTGCAGGAACGTAATAACCCATCATGGTAGCCTCAATCCGTCTTCGTTTGGAAGGACCCACTTCATCCACAGCTTTACGTTTGAATCCTTGAGGCGGAGCATCACTCGACACATTTTCAACATTAGTGTCCGCTACTACTTCCGCCGTCTTAGCGGTAGGAATGTCTTCCTCGGCATCCAAGTCAACAAATATTTTGCTCCCAGTAGCAGTAACCGCTTCAGAAATATCAACTGAGCCCCGCTCAACCCTTCGAATTGACGCCCTATATTCCCTTGAAAGGATATTGGGTTCATTCTCATCCACATACAGGCTAACAGCATATTGCCTCGCCACGGTACCAGGACTATTGACACCAGTATCAGCGGCCACATCCGTCTCAACACCAACACTAGTATCAGCGGGCACATCGCCCTCAACGGCTACATCAGCCTCGGCAGATTCCTCAACAGCAACATCATCTTCCCCCTATCTTCTGTTGAAGGGCTTTCTCCTCCTCCTCCTCAGAACTAGCACTCTCATCAATCGGTTGACCCTCTCCACCCACAACCTCAGCACTAGCACCGCCTAACAATTCCTCCGACAAAGATTCAGCTTCAGAATCTATGCCATCCCCAGAAAATTCCTCTTCAGAAGCGGCCTCTTCAACAGCGGTGTCACGGTCATCAATCGGCCCAGAAGTTCCAACACCCTCGACACCACCATAAAGATCGAAAGCATCCAAGATATTCTCAGTTGAAAACAGACCGGCACGAACCCGTTTAGGTCTTGGCGGCACAGTAAGAAGAAAGTCCGCGTATAATTTCGCTTCAGTCAAACCCAGACTTGGATGGAGGTCTAGTTCCTGCTTACAAGGATCCAACATTGCAAAAATAACAAGAAAGAGAAGGTCAGTTACAAAAAAAAGAAAAAGACACTTACAACAGTTCCTTCTCAAATCGGCCGGGTCGATCAAATTCTTCTTCGTCCACACTTCACCCAATGCCATCATGAGCCCAACAAGGACATCAATTTCATTATGGCTAAGGCGACTACGATTCACCTTGTAAGCACACTCAACCTTTTTGGTGAAGTTCCTATGCCAAGGGAATTCCCCACCACCAATTACCATAAACTCCTCTTGCCATCCCGCCATCCCTTTGGGAAATACAAACGGCCGATGACCATTCAAAGCCTTCCCAATGCGAGTTAAGGGCTTCACAAACTGCAGCTCATAGAAAGGCTTCGCACGGCTGGCTTTCACATCAAACAAACAGAAAAATGCCTTAAACGTAGGCTACTTCCTCCTCCTTTCACAGCTAGCTATAAACTAGTTTATGGCCCTTATCGAATTGGGAGTGAACTGAGCCAGCGGACACCGAAAGTGGAGGCGGAATAAATCCATGACAAATTTGTGGGGGGGCAAACGGAAGCCTGACTTCAAATGACTAACGGGTTTACAAACGGACTCGTCATCAAAACGATGGTATAGCCTCTCCCCGGGCTCTGCACGCCTCCAAAAGTAACCATCCTCGATCCTAAACATCCTTCCCACATACTCAGCCCACTCATCAGCCTTAAAAGTACTATCGTGCCGAAGATGGGGAAACTCAGCAAACTCCTTGTCCATTTCTGCATTTGAAAAAGCTGTAGGATCTACTTTGGTCGCCCGAAACAAACTTTCACTACTCTCAAAATACTGGTAGCGGTTTCGTTGCAGAACGGCCGGAAAGGTTAACTGGTTGGGATCCGCCCAGCGACCATACCCGTTGATCAATGCTTTTTTCTCACCAGTAGCGGCATCGGTAAACTCATCACCCATCTACAAAGAAATTCTAAGTCACAGCACAATACCACCTACGGAAATACCGCTAACAAATAACAAGGTACACGTGGATATTCACAACAATTTACAATTTTCTTTTTTATTTATTTATCAAC
The DNA here is from genome assembly GCA_037693485.1 of Kitagawia praeruptora. Lineage (NCBI taxonomy): Eukaryota > Viridiplantae > Streptophyta > Magnoliopsida > Apiales > Apiaceae > Kitagawia > Kitagawia praeruptora. The sequence continues at coordinate 126,863,295 of CM075350.1, forward strand.
AAAACGATTCATATTCCACTTCCCTCCACAAACAACGAAACCCTAGCATCATAAACCAATTTACACACTTTACCCAATACATACATACATATATAAAGACCTTTTTTCACAAAAACACACTGTACATCATAGTTTCACAAGATTCAAAATCACAAAACACGAACAATATACGACCAACAAACACAAGAACAAGTTACCAAAGAGTAAATCGGACTCCCTTTACAAATTACGAAGTCAAACCACGTTGATTAAAACCTACATACCATCCCAACAGATCAAACACAAACCCATCTCGAAACCCATATGCTACTCACACAGATACCACAAAAATGGAGATACAGACATGGCACAACTATCTAGGAAACAGAAATCATAAAAGAAAATACAAGAAAGAAGAGCAAGATTATCACCTCGAAGCAGGAGATAGAAATGGCTTCAAATGACAGAAATATCGTCGATCACTGGGCACGCTGTAGAGCCGGTCCACTTGTCGGGCACGCGCCCGCGAGTAGGTGCCCGCCTACAACACAGCATTTGTCACTCTCATACACGTGTCATAAGATATTTAGTCTCCTAAATTACTCGACTTGACAATAAATATCATTAAAAAAATACTCTTGTACAAAATATCTTGCAATCTTGCTTTACAAGACAGGGGACAATACACTATTCAATGGAACACAAGGACACCTAGTTGTAGCAGACAAGCTCTGAACAGCATAGCACGCAGGTACGGAATGGCGGCGTGTCAGGAAAGGTCACACCAATCACTGTAGGTTTGGCGGCTACCAAGTGGGACTCACTATAGCTTTTGCGGCTAACAAGTGGGACTCACTGTAGGTTTTGCGGTTACCAAGTGGCCTACAGTGACTGGGAGGCTTAGCCTATAAATACCCCTATTCTGCACATAAGGTAAGAGAGATAAAAAAAAAACACACAACAGAACTCACACACAATTTTAGCAACACAAAAGCCCTCTACATATTCTCTTCTTTCACATCCGATACACTCTTACCAGCTTGATTATTATTATTTCCGATTATTGATTCTTACACCGGAGGTGCTTGACGGCCATCACCCCGGGCAAGCATTGTTTTGCAAATACCCAAACTCAGGTGATACGTCACGGAACAGTAGTCGGAAGCCTCTAATCAGCCGCGGGAGTTATCACAAAGCTAATGCACTTTCACATGATTAACAATGTCCAGAACATTACAATCTCTTCATGAACAATATATAAATCAGTGCTGGTCCAAAACTAACTGATCTAAACAATTAACAAAAATAGTAGGATATCCATATTTATACAACCAGGTGCTACTAAATTTTCTGCAATGCTTCATTCTCCACAATCTTTAGAATCAAATTCTGGAAAATGAGCAACAATTACATTAAATCAAAAGTACTATAAACTTTTTTCGAGTATAAAAAGTGAGAGAAGATACCCTTTAATGGATGAATTTTCAGCGGTTTGAAGATCATCACAGGGCACTTGGATTGCTTGAAAATTATCCTCCATGTCGTTGTGTTACATGGAATTAGGGCTCCAAGAATTAGAATTAGAAATTAGAACAAGAGAGGCGTGTTTTATATGTTCGTATACATATGCTACTTTAACGATAAATTAGTCTTAGATAATGTAGCTCTGGAAACTAAATTTTGGCTCTGGATTTCTTATTTCCCCGCACCATAACTCATTTCATCTTTTGCGTGAACAAGCTCATTGCAAGAAAAAGATTCTTTACGACACCTATAACTAGCATATACAATTTCAAGTGAATTGCATATTTCTTGAATAGAGCATACAAGCATTAACCAGTCATAATAGAGCGTAAAAAAATGATGAGAATTTGTTTACAAGCTCAATCCACTGGAAAAAATATTTTATAATGTACAACCAACTACGCCAAATCAAACCATACTGACCAAACTCAAAGTAAAAAAGTACCATATTCATGATTGTAATTTTCAAAACAAACTTAGCATCATATGCCAATATATATACTGTGTATAAGACCGAGTTTCTGGATACAAGTTTGAGAGAGCGGGAAAGTTATTGCTGGGCAGAAGATCCCTGAAGAAGCCCATCACGAATCTGGGTAGCAACATCACGAACTGCACCAGGCCCATGAGGTATGAACACAGCAGAAGACTTTGATGAAGCACCAATTTCCTTCATTGTGTCAAAATATTGTGTGACGAGAACCATGTCCATTACATCCTTTGCACTTGTGCCTGGCACATTAACTGAGAAGCCCAACACACTGTCTCTTAAACCATCAACAATTGCCTGGCGCTGGCGTGCTATACCCAGTCCCGAGAGGTACTTTGACTCGGCCTCACCTTCAGCTCTCTTGATCTGAAGAATCTTTTCAGCCTCAGCCTTCTCAGTAGCTGCCATCCTCATCCTTGCAGCTGCAACAAGTATGAACTCTTAGAATCCAGTATTAAAAACAAATATCCAATTTCTTACTAAAAATATATTTTGGACCCAACATAAGGTTGACAAACTGAGGAAAAAAAAATGACAAATATGCGGAAAGGAGCTTTAAAATTTATTGTTGGAAACATATGAAAGGAGATATATAAGGTTGACATATATATTCAATGAGTATGCACCAAATTCAACGTGGTAATACTGATGTGACCGAGTAGGTGCAGAGAGTACTAATGCCCAGATCAGAGAATGAACAAACACCAAGTCAGTAATTACACAGGCCAAAAGTTTGTATTAGTAAATACAAGGAACCTTAGTCGGATGGCCTATAAATTCAAAAGAATTACCCTACATACCTCTTCCTGTTTCCGCTAAACCATCGTTTTGACTTTTTTCTGGTACCAAATTATTATAAAACTCTATCCCGAGACCCTACAAAATCCCAATTCCAATCTTTTTACTAGAATCGACTAGCTTTACTAGCTTACACCTGTATTTTAAGACCAATATAGAGGATTTGTCTCTGGAATCTGGACCGTCAATTGGCTTATCCATGTTTTGGGGGTTATTCAATAAGGAGCTATCTCAGTTGCTTCCTATGAACACAGCGTAACGAAGTCCCTCTCATTTTCATTTCGTGGGGCATCCTAGCAGATGTTTCAGCCATATCTATCTTGGCTTATTCATGTTTTAAGGGCATTAATCCCATATAAATGTATGGTGCTTTGTTTATGGTTGTTCTTTTGCTAGGTTAATAATTGGGAGTAGTTTACCAGAAGAATTAAATTAATGTTCTTGCACAGTACAGACATGATCTAAGAATAGGAAAACATATATCTCCTTACACAAAGGTGTAACTTATAATGAAGCAAAGTAATGCACCATTTTAAATAAGGTTATCAAGATGTATGTATTTTAGCCGGGGGGGGGGGGGGGGGGGTGTGAAATTATGATATTTTGCCTAGCATTTTTATTCCTGAAACTTGTAAACAGCAAAACATGTCATGTATCTGCCACAAAAAACCACTCCCAACACCCAGGTATGCACAAGATAAAGAATTTCGCCATCATTGGATAGCTAAAAAAGTGCTTTACCGGCATTGATCTCATTCATTGCTCTCTTGACATGCTCATCAGGTTCAATATCAACTATCAGTGTCTGGACGATCTCATATCCATAATGAGACATTGCCTGCAAGCAGAACAAATCAAACATTGTCAAAGGCACAAGAGCTAAAGTATTAACACATGATTACCTTTAGTCAGATTATTACCTTTTCAAGTTCTTCTTCAACAGCCTTGGCAATGTCATTTTTCTGCTCAAAAGCAGCATCTAGGCTGAGCTTAGGAACCGTACCTCTGATAACTAAATTGGAAACAAGTTCAAAGTGTGCAAAATGTAAATACACCTAAATTAATTTTAACATTAAGAAACACTAGCGAAACATGTGTTCAAGCAATAGAAAAACAAATTAGGATTAGATCAATACCATCAAAGACGTAGGCCTGAATCTGAGACCTTGTATTTGAGAGTCGGTAAAACGCATCATTGGCCTTTTCTGACAGGGCACGGTACTGAATTGATGCTACAACATTGACGAATACATTGTCCTGTAACCAACAAGAATCATTTCAGTTCTGATAATTTGTAAGCTAAGCTCTAAGACTCTGTACATAAATGACATCCAGCAATGCATATATACACTGCAGGCAGGAAAAAAGACAATGGACGATCAAACCAGGAGTAGTAATTTAGCAACAAAAAAAAAAAACAGGAGTAGTAACAACTTAAAAGCTAAAAAGGTATAAAAAATACCAATACTGTGACAAGATTTTCCAAATTTATGAATTAAACAGAAAAACAATGTTCTGACTTCTGAACTTTAGTATTACAATTTAAATAGTACACGCCAAGAAAAGTAACAGTTCAGGTAATTTAAAGAGCCGGACCTTTGTTTTTGTTTCACACTTGACATCCAACTGCTGGACCCTAAGAGACAGATGACCAGCAATCTGATAACCAAAGACCCATGGTAAGCAATGGCATCCAGGATTAAGTACATCATCGAATTTCCCAAAGTGCTCCTTAATAGCAACAGTGGACTGATCCACTTGAGTGCAGCAGAGGAGATTGCCCATATCCTGTAACACAAGCATTCAAATAATCGTTAATTATTATTAAGAGACTAAGTACATCTCAAAAACATCAAGTCAAGAGAAAAATCCAAGTACTAAGCAAATACTTATTTAAGAAACTCATATTCTGTAGCACAACTCGTATTTGTAGATTAAAGAACCCGACAAGAGCAATCCGAGTGAAACCTAGCATGTAATTGCATACTAACTAAAACAATCCGAGAGAAACCTAGATGTATTACAGTACCAATCGCATACTAAAATAGCAATTACAACTCATATCCAAGTATTCAACCGTAACGAAGCTTACTTAAACTAATCTCTTATAGAGTTCTTCTCGAACGTACCAATAGCATAATAAACTAGCAATTACAACTCATATTGAGTATTCAACGACAACAAAACCTACAATATAACTAACCTCATACACAATTCACAATAACTAGCTATATACCAATAGATCTCTCAACGCACCGCAACAGGTCAACTGTGTGTTTGTGTGTGCTCCTTACATAATTTACACACACAATTCAATCACGTATACAAGCTATAGTACAACAACTAAAAAGTCAAAAACACGAAGCTCAGTCAACGCTTTCGGATTCAAAATTCAGGTAAGTAGTACACGCCAAACAAGACGCACAATATAAAATTACAGATCACAAACATGTATTCATCACATAACACAATAGTATATCACAATTCATGTATAACAAACCCTAATTTAGCAAAATTGAAGCAGTTTTAAACCGAAAAAAAGGCATTACAACATGTAAACAAGTGATACACATACACGAGAGAGAGAGAGAGGGAGGGAGAGGGAGAGAGAGAGAGGGAGGGAGGGAGAGGGAGAGAGAATTGAATGACTTGCTTACTTTAAAATGAGAATGAGATTAATCGCAATAGAAAGAGATTTTTATTATTGTGCAAACAAGATAGTGGATTTATGTGTTTATATAGAGAAAGAGATAGAGATATATAATAACACAACTAGGGCTCTTGACAGCTCCGCTTTGTTTTATTTCCCACCCTCCCATCCATTTCTTTACACTTTCCTTTTTAGACCGTCCCACCATTTCTTTAACACTATTACACCCATTACTTCACTTATCAATATCAATATCAATATCAATATCAATATCAATATCAATCAATATATTCTTAATGTCTGCTAGTATTGCATTTTAAAAATTACTGCTTTTACCCTTCATTTTTTTAATCTTCTTTATTTCTTTGATGCCCTTTTTTGTCATTACACAGGAAAATTACAGCTTTTATCCTTTATGTTTTTAATCTTCTTTATTTCTTTGATATCTCTTTTTGTCATTACACAATATTTGGAGCGACCCAATTTAGATTGGATCGACCCAAATCTCCTTTATTAATCAATTTCCTTTTTCAGGTTAAACATATTACCTTTTCTATTTTTCAATAACTAAATAATTTACTTCTTAGGTAAAATACAATATCTTTTACATTTTATCTAACTAATTTTCAAGTAAAACATATTAAAATAATCAATTTCCTTCTAAAATATGTTACATTTTCTATTTTTTTTAGCTAAAATCTCTTTTTCCCAATTAAATGACGCCCTTACTTAATTATAAATAAACAATTTCCCAATAACTAATCAATTTTCTTTTTCAAGTAAAACATATTAAAATAATCAATTTTTTTAAAAAAAATGTTACCTTTTCTATTTCCTTTAGCTAAAATCTATAGTTTTCCAATTATATGGCGCCGGTCGGTTGGTTGGTTGGTTGGTCGGTACCTATTGTTTTTACTTAATTACCCTTACTTAAATATAAATAAAATTTATCCTAATAACTAATTAATTTCTGTTTTCAAGTAAAACATATTAAAATAATCAATTTCTCTAAATTGCATTTTAAATTTTTACTAATCGAGAAAACTAAACATACAACTCAATTGCATTTTAAATTTTATTAATGGTGGAAATTAAATATCACTAACAAAATATAATAAAAATTCGTATACAACGAATAATATCCGTTAGATTTTTAGTTAAAAATTAGAACTATTATATAAATATATAAAGGAGATCCGAGGGGATCTAAACCTCTACTATTATCCTTCATTTTTTTATTAATAATATAATTAATGATAATTAGCCGATTGCCTTTTTCAATTAAAAGATGTTTACTTATAATTGATGATAGAGTATATTTTTATATATATTCTAGATGATTTTATTCTCATATTTATTGTGTTTTGCATTGATTTGGATTTTTATTTAATAGATTTTATTGCTTTATTGTAGGAAATAAAGAATTCATGACTTGGAAGGATTTGGAGCAAAAAGAGCTATTTTGGAGATAAAATATGAGAAAATTCGTATTATTGGGTTACACGGGCTGTGCTACACTGTTTTGGCCATATCTTGAGTTCCAGAAGTCAGAATTTGACGATCTTACTGTCCACGCGAAGCTTGTGGAATTATCTTTAATTCAGAGGTGGTCCAATAAGCAAAATCCAGTTGGAAGAGCCCCGAAACAGAGGAGTAAATATAGTTACGAATTTTAATTAAGGAATCCTATTCAGTTATGGAATCCTACTTGTAATTTATTTAGAGTACTAAAATACTTTTATTGGGCAAGACTTTTACAGCCTATATAAACACATCTAGGGTATTATTTTAAGGGTATTCATAACCTATTCTCATTACTATTCATATTTTTAGATCTAGAACTATTTTAGAGATAGACTTTTGAGAGAAAAGGGAGAGAATCAATTGGAGAAGAAGATTGAAGGAAGGAGCGAAGGAATTCGTCCGGAGTTCAAGACACTTCAAGATTTGTATTCTTTGTTCTTAAATTCTAAACTCATGATTTGTGGTTTTTATATATATACACTTGTTTTGTTCAATTATGAGTAGTTAATTCCCTTTATCCAAGAGTTGGGTAGTATTCGTTGATTTATCGAGTTTGTTTGATTTCTCTTGTTATTGTTAATCTGTCATTGAGCGCTTTATACAATTAGAAGAGTAGCTAACTTTTGATTGTATCTTAGGAGTTGTGATAACTTGGAAGAGGAGTTGCAATTCTAGTACATGATATGATAGACATAATTCAAGTATTTGATTGGAAGATTAATAAGCGAATTGTGAAACATATAATCCTTGGTTTTAATAGTTTATGATTATATCTTGATTGTATCATGGAAGTGACAATTAGGTGTAGTTGTAGGCACTATAATCTACCTTGGAAGAGGAGGTTGTAAATCTTAGAAGGATTGTTTTTAACAAACAAGAGACACAAATTAGACATTCTTGGTAGTCAATTGAAGAACCCCAAATCTTGGATTATTTTCTCTCATCGTTATTATATAGTTTTTATTTGTTTATTAGTTTAATTTAGTTAATAATCATAATCACCAATCTATTCTTCCACACTTCTGAATTGCAAGAGATAAAAGACTTGAGATTGACATTGATATCAGTCCTTCCCTGTGAACGAACACACAAAAATACTATTAACAAATTGGCGCCGCTGCCGGGGAAGGCAGCAATATTGGTTTTGAGTTAATTGTTTCTTGTAGTTTGGATTTTATCTTTGTATATATTTTTCTTTTCTTTCTTTTTGTATTTCTTTTTTTGGTGTGTCTACAGGTTCTTTGAGGTAGACAACTTAAACAGGTTTTGAGGAGAGAGACTAGATGGAGTACAACTTTGCTTGGAACAACGCTCAGAATTTCTACAACAGTCAGGAACGATATCAAGACTTCAATCCTTACCCACAATTCAATTCTTATGAGGATTGTAATGCATATCAGGTGAATTCGTTCTATTCTGAGAACTCATTTTATGCTCCATATGCCCCTAGCAATGATTATTCATATTCGTTTGAAAATCAATATCATGATGATCTTAATCCATATATGTGTAATGATGTTGATACGAGTTTAACTCAGTCTAATCCTTCTTTACTTGCTGATTGGGAGATTGCGCTCAATAAAATAATTCAAGGAACTCAGTCTAATCCTCCTTTACTTTCTTTGGGAGTTTTTGATGAACCAACTTTAGAGATTGCTAGTGATAATGATATTCCATGTGATTCAATAGCTTGGTACGAGGAGAATGCTAAACTAAATAATTTTATTTGGGAAGTTCGAGCAGTGTGGTATGAAGGATGTTATCGAACTCCTCCTTGTGTCAATTTTCCTCTATGCCATGATTCTTGTTTAGCAATTGATGATAATGTTGTGTCTGATGAGTCTACTTGTGTAGTTGATAATTGTCCCACGCGCATTAATGATAATTTGGATGCAATTGAAATTCTACCAAATCTAGAAAATTTTGAGCTTAATACATTGGTAGACGAGATTAAAATTGATGAGTGTCCAATTATAGAAGAAAAGGAAGTTAAGATTGATGAAATTGAAAATCTTGCTTTAGAGTATAAGGATCCGATTTGGGAGGAGTATATGAGTCGTACTTATAATGATTATTCTGACGACTTTTCTAGCTATTTTGATGTTTCCAAGTCTCTTGAGCATGATAGGTTCTTGAAATTTTTCGTACCTTTCAATGAATCTAAGGTTTATTTGCACAATATGCTTATATTAGAAATTCGTAGATATGTGCATATGTTTGCTTTTTATCCTCATTGAAGTTTCCAGGTATAATACGTCAAGCTATTGACGTTAAAGAAGCGCTTCGTGGGAGGCAACCCATGCATTAGTGTAGGAAAAAAAAAAAAAAAAATTTTTGAGTGTTTTAAAAAAAAAAAAAAAAAAAATGAACAGTAGCGCACTCTGCCCCCCCAACACGCAGGCAGCGCCTGCGTGACTGCTTTCCGCGCAGTCTGCTACCCGGTAACGCAGGTTGCTCCTGCGTGTCTGTCTTTCGCGCGCCCAGCGCCCCAGGCTGCGTTACACCCTTGTTCTGCCAGATTTTTTTCCGAAAATTCTTGTTTTTCACCTCTAAAATTCCCACAAATTCTATCTTAACTCAAATTTCTTCAATTCTAAATTCCTATATCTATCCTACATCAAATCTTAACCTCTCCAAATCTCTCCTACACTCTAAATTTTTAAATCTCATCTATCCATCATCTTATATATATACACACCTAGCCATACAAATCCAATTCCTCTTCTATTTATTTAAATCTCTAAAAATTCAATTCTAAAGAGGAATTAATTGCAAGTTCACCTCTTCAATTCGTAGTGGGTTTATTTCTTCTCTCAAATTTTATTTTGATTACGAATTTGTGTTCTTGTAAATTGGGATTTATATTATTCTTGATATATTGGGGTATTTTTGGTGTGATATTTCTTGGTAATTTTTGGTGGAGCTTCTTGTGAGTTGGGTACTGATTCTTTTGGCTCGTAAGCATGGGAGAGATAGTGCTAATGTTGGGAAATTTCGTTTTCGACGGTGGAGGTTAAATTTAATCGGCTGATGTGAGGCTAATTGCTAAGGAAAGGGGATTTTTGCGAGGAAAAAAAATTGTTGGGTTGGTTCATATGATTGGTGAGTGGGTGGCTTCTAAGCGACTGAGGGGTGGTTTTCACAACCGACATCTTGATTCCAGGGGAGTTTTCTTTCTTTTCTTTTTAGTGTAGTTTTATTTTGTTTTTCGTTGTAGTTTTGTATCTTGTTCAATAGTTCATTGGGGACAATGAACCGCTTAAGTGTGGGGAGGTGTTCTCAACGTAGTGTATTACTTGTTTAAAAAAAAAAAATCCAAAAAAAATTAAAAATTTAAAAATACCAAAAATAATTCTAGCCATGCAATTTGATTAGTTGTTGTATTTTGCTTGATACACCCATGCATGCGTAGAATTCTTGTGTTTATTGACGCTTTTGTATGAGAAGTGACGTGCTTTGTTCTTGTGCACACACTTACACTAGCAAGTTGAAGCTGGTAGACTTAATTGGATGTTGTAAGTGATTAGAATGACATGAATATGTGCAAGATGACTTGGTTTTCATGCTTTGAGTACAAGTAGGTGCGTTAGAGAGTCTTGTTACTTGGGATTGATTATGTTTTGTCACACCAAGTGAGTTTTGAGCCTATATATATGCATATCTTTTGCATGATTTTTCGTTTGCTTGAGTGTCCACATGTTGTTTACATTACTAGCACTTACTTGAGATCTTTCTTGAAATGCATGACATTACTTGATGATGAGATGATAAAGGCAATTAGGTATAACCTCGTGTTTCCCATATTTCCACACCTTTTATACATGATCAATTAGTTAACCCTTTGAGCTTAATCCTATTCTTTCGGTGACACACCACATTACTTGCCATTGTCCTTTTTATTCTATTGGCCTTACATTGAATTTGAACCTAAATTGTCAAAGGCTAGTATCGTGCTAAAGGGAGTAATAAGGTGTTCATAAAAGGGGGGGGGTTATTGATGATCATACTTTTGGGGAATATGGATTTTGGATTGATGCTTGCTAGTCGAAATTCATAAAAATATCTATGGATCATTGTGTTTATTCCTTAGCTCTCTTGAAAAAAAAAAAAAAACAGAAAAAAAAAATAATATAAATAAATAAATTTGAGAGCATTCTTATGTTTGTATGATCCTTCTTCATTCGACTAGTCAAGTTATTATGTAAGGGTTATTGAAAAATCCAAGTGTGGGGAAGTATTGGTTTTAATAGAAAGGGAGTTGAATAATGATTATTGTTGGGTACTAGCTTTTGACATTAACCTGTTTTAGCTTTACTTGACATACCTGGTCCCTAGCCCACGCTACAACCCGAATAAAGACCTTTTGATTGTCATCAGTGATGTATGTTGTGTTGAGAGTGAGATTGATTGCGAGTGTCAAGTTGTGTTTATGATTTTGTTGGAATTGAGTGATACACTTAACCTTGTTCTTGAGTGAATATTCGTTTTTGAGTGAAAGGTGAGTTATTACTTGTTTTGGCATAGGAGATCCCGGGTTTAGACTTAAAGATGTATTTCTTGTGGGCTTAGTATGATTACCAACGATTTTTACACTTGACATGAATTTTTATGACCTTCTGCATGCTGGTTGAGTAGACTACGTGAATACTTGCACTTTCGACACCAAGACATCGTATGTTTGCTTTGATTCTTAAGTTGATGTGGCATGAGAGGACTTGTGTGTGTGGTGTTGTGTTAGCATTGATCTTTTGCATGGTTGGATGAATTTTGTGGGTACATTCACTATAAACCCTCACGAGACAGCACTCGTCCTACTAGGGCTGCCTAGGGGTTTAACGGCTTGTTGCATATGCTCAATGCAATCGTGTCATCTACGAAAGTGATGTTTGTTAGGACTTAGTTTTTATTTCACTTATTTGCCCGAGGACGTGCAAATGCTTAGTGTGGGGATGTTTGATAGAGTATATTTTTATATATATTCTAGATGATTTTATTCTCATATTTATTGTGTTTTGCATTGATTTGGATTTTTATTTAATAGATTTTATTGCTTTATTGTAGGAAATAAAGAATTCATGACTTGGAAGGATTTGGAGCAAAAAGAGCTATTTTGGAGATAAAATAGGAGAAAATTCGTATTATTGGGTTACACGGGCTGTGCTACACTGTTTTGGCCATATCTTGAGTTCCAGAAGTCAGAATTTGACGATCTTACTGTCCACGCGAAGCTTGTGGAATTATCTTTAATTCAGAGGTGGTCCAATAAGCAAAATCCAGTTGGAAGAGCCCCGAAACAGAGGAGTAAATATAGTTACGAATTTTAATTAAGGAATCCTATTCAGTTATGGAATCCTACTTGTAATTTATTTAGAGTACTAAAATACTTTTATTGGGCAAGACTTTTACAGCCTATATAAACACATCTAGGGTATTATTTTAAGGGTATTCATAACCTATTCTCATTACTATTCATATTTTTAGATCTAGAACTATTTTAGAGATAGACTTTTGAGAGAAAAGGGAGAGAATCAATTGGAGAAGAAGATTGAAGGAAGGAGCGAAGGAATTCGTCCGGAGTTCAAGACACTTCAAGATTTGTATTCTTTGTTCTTAAATTCTAAACTCATGATTTGTGGTTTTTATATATATACACTTGTTTTGTTCAATTATGAGTAGTTAATTCCCTTTATCCAAGAGTTGGGTAGTATTCGTTGATTTATCGAGTTTGTTTGATTTCTCTTGTTATTGTTAATCTGTCATTGAGCGCTTTATACAATTAGAAGAGTAGCTAACTTTTGATTGTATCTTAGGAGTTGTGCTAACTTGGAAGAGGAGTTGCAATTCTAGTACATGATATGATAGACATAATTCAAGTATTTTATTGGAAGATTAATATGCGAATTGTGAAACATATAATCCTTGGTTTTAATAGTTTATGATTATATCTTGATTGTATCATGGAAGTGACAATTAGGTGTAGTTGTAGGCACTATAATCTACCTTGGAAGAGGAGGTTGTAAATCTTAGAAGGATTGTTTTTAACAAACAAGAGACACAAATTAGACATTCTTGGTAGTCAATTGAAGAACCCCAAATCTTGGATTATTTTCTCTCATCGTTATTATATAGTTTTTATTTGTTTATTAGTTTAATTTAGTTAATAATCATAATCACCAATCTATTCTTCCACACTTCTGAATTGCAAGAGATAAAAGACTTGAGATTGACATTGATATCAGTCCTTCCCTGTGAACGAACACACAAAAATACTATTAACAATTGATATGATATTACCTTTTATAAATACCTAAAATATCATATCTTCCAATCAATAATTTTTTTCTCTCTAATCAGCATTTGGAGCGATCCAATTGAATCAACCCAAATCTAAACCTCTACTATTATCCTTCATTTTTTTTATTAATAATATAATTAATGATAATTAGCTGATTGTCTTTTTCAATTAAAAGATGTTTACTTATAATTGATGATATTACATTTTATAAATACCTAAAATATCATATTTTCCAATCAATAATTTTTTTTCTATTAATTAAAACACGTTGACTTTTAATTTAAAACATAATATTGCAATAATTGATACATACCCAAAAATATGACTTCATATCTTCTAACCACTAACAAAATATAACAAAAATTTGTATACAACGGATAATATCCGTTAGATTTTTAGTTAAAAATTAGAACTGTTAGATTCAATGATTAAATATATTACATGATTATATTTATTTACTAATGCATACCCAAAAATATGACATCATATCTTCTAACCACTAACAAAATATAATAAAAATTCGTATACAACGAATAATATCCGTTATAATTTTATTTAAAATTAGAACTGTTAGATCTAATGATTAAATATGTTACATGATTAAATTTATTTACTAAAATTTCAAGGTTCGAATTCTGTCAACGATACTATTATCCTTCATTTTCTTAATCTTCTTTATTTCTTTGATGCCCCTTTTTACCATTACACAGCATTTGGAGCGACCCAAATTAGATTGGATCGACCCAAATCTAAACATATACTATTTTTTGTCATTACACAACATTTGGAGTAACCCAATTGGATCGACCCAAATCTAAACCTCTACTATAGTATTATCCTTTATTTTTTTTTATCTTTCTATATTTATTTGATTCTCCGTTTTGTCATTACTCAAATCTATCTCTGTCATTTTTCACCTTCAAGTCCAAGCCGCTCAAATCTTCACACTGCTGGATTTTGATGCATGTTTGCACTTTTCAGATTTGAAAGCTGGGTTTTTCACCAAGTTAACATCTCAACCCCCTGAAGTAGGGTTAAGGTATGTGTACTAGACCTCCGTATGGGTCATAAGAGTTAAGTTTTTATTGATTTCACAATATTAAAAATTAGACAGGATAATATTTGTTTGGTTTTGATTTTGGTTTGGAATATAAGAATTAAAGTTTTAATGAATTACCCGATGTTATAATAATATACAGGACACCAGAAAGGTACCTTTAAAATATTTGCTTGGCCTTTCAATTTTTTATTTTTCATGTCGTAATAACAAAGGTAGTTGGAAAGATTACCAGTTAATAACATTGACACAGTACAGATGTTAGGAATAATTCATAAGTTGTGATGTTAAGAATAGAATTTACACATTATACTTCTTGTAATCCTGATCTTATAAAGGATTTAGCACTGCATTTAGGTTTTATGTGTAAGACAGTTGTCTGTATAGTTTAGTCAGGAATGAACAGTGTATCGGAGACTACATGTCAGGAACAGAGAGCAAATCCTGATGACGGTCCAATACTGATGGTTGATCAGATACTGATGCAGTGTACAGATCCTGATATCAGTCATGCTACTGATGATGTCATTATGAATGCTACAGAAACTGGCAAGTGCTATAAAACAGGATCGTTGTTTGAAGAACAAGCAAGAAGATATTATGAAGGAAAGAGTTTTCTATTGAAGGAAACTATCGACTAGAAGGCAGAACATTGTCATGTATAGATTATATCTTTCTGTTATTAGTTGATAGGTAGCATTATAAATACTCTCTCAATATCATTGTAAAGAGCGACGAAGTTGTGAGTTCGTGTGCGTAGCTCTGTATAAGATTTGTATTCGAGAGTACGAAACAAACAGAGAGATATTTGTATTGTCAGCAGCTGCTAAAGGTATTGTACACCTTTGGTAGAGTTTGTATTTGATCTTATTAATACAAACAAGAGTTTGATTCATTCGTTTATTCTTGTTCTTATAATCAAGCAAAAATCAGACACGATTATATAACTTGTATTCAACCCCCCCCCCCCTTCTACAAGTTATTCGAGTTAACAATTGGTATCAGAGCAGGTTGATTTCGAGTAATCATAAAGATCTGCAATCATGTCTGGTTACAAGGATGGGAATACTAAGATTCCTATGCTCAAGAGAAACGAATATACTCTATGGGAAGTAAAGATGTTGCATCATCTGGAAGCAACAGATCCTGATTATCTTGACAGAATCAGAGATGGACCTTTTGTTCCAACAAAGGTCGTTGGACAAGCAACAGTTGATGGTGTGGTTGTTCCAGAACATACAGCAGAGAAGCCAAAATCTGAATGGTCAGATAAGGACAAGGAGAATGTTCTCAAAGATGCTAAAGTGAGAAACATATTATTCAACAGTCTTGATTCCGTTCTCACTAACTATGTTCTCTCTTGTAAAACTGCTAAGGATATATGGGACAATCTTAAGGTTCACTGTGAAGGAACTAAGCCTGTCAGGAAGAATATGAGGACATTACTTATACAACAGTATGAGTACTTTGAATCCAAGTCTGGTGAGTCACTTACTGATACCTTTGATAGGTTTACAAAACTCATCAATGAGATGGCCATGCATGGTAAATATTATGACTTGGAGGATATGAATACAAAGTTCATGAAAGCTTTGCCTGATTTCTACAATGAGAAGATATCTGCGATTGAGGAAGCTAATGATCTGGATGAGATTTCATTAGAGGCAGTATATGGAAAATTGAGAGCTTATGAACTTGACAAGCAGCAGAAGAAGAGCAGGAGTGAAGGAAAGATGAAGACTATTGTACTTACTGCTCAATCTGAAGTAAAGAAGCTTCCTGAAGAACAGCATGAAGAGATTGCTGTAAAGAATTCGAGGAAGAAGAAAAGCAAAGAAAGTTCTGAGTCAGAGACTACTGATATGGACTCTGACAACAATGATTCTGAATCTGAGATGCAAGAACTCTTTGCTATGTTTGCTAAAGCTTTCAAGAAAGGAAGATTCAACAGAAGAAGATTTAGCAAAGGACCTTTTCAAAAGAAGGATGAGAAGAAGAGTGACAAGAGCAAAAGTACAATTGTCAAGCTTGATAAGGCCAAGATCAAGTGCTTTAACTGCAGCGAGCTTGGACACTTTGCTAGTGAGTGTAAGAAGCCTAGGAATTCAGGAAAGGGTAATGCACTTATGGTCACACAGAAGGATTGGGCTGATTCCAGTGACTCTGAAGATGAATTGGATTATGAAAACATTGCATTGATGGCCAATAGTTCAGACAAACCTGGATCTCCAAAGAAAACTTCTCCATCTTCTGTTAAGGTATCACTTCACTCTCTTGATTCATTTGATAGCTTAAATTCTGATGAAATTAGATCTATCCATGCTGAGTTTAAGAATCTTATGACTAATTTTAGAATTCTTACTTGTGAAAGAGATGAACTTAAGGTTAAGAATGATAAATTAGTTGATAGAAATAATTTTCTTGAATCTGAATTAATTCAAATGGAAGAATACAAGTTGAGTTCTGATAAAGCTAAGCATGATTATAGTGTAATTCTTGAGGCTTATGACTATGTCAGAAAAGAACTAGAAGAAGAGAGAGATGTGATTAAGACCATTAACAATTCCAGTAAGAAGACAATAGAAATCTTTGAGAGTGGAATTCGTGGTAAGGTTAATGGTTTAGGTTTTGATAAGGCTAGACAAGAAGAAAAAGTAGCTATTGTCAATGATGATAGTAAGGTAGAAGCTAACACATCTAAATCTGAAGGTAAGAAAATTGTTTCTGAACCTAATTATGTTAAATTTGTTGATTCAAAAGGTACCCCTGTTGTACACAAGAGAATTAACAATAGTTATTCAGATGAGAAAGTGTTAGAGAAACCTAAGAATGTAAACATAGGGTTTCTGTCTAAGTCTCAGTTGAAACAGAGATTAGATGGTCTTTCAGAGTCTAGCAAGATCAAGAGAAATAGGAATGGAAAAGAAGGTATTAACAAAGAGAATAATTACAAGAATGTACCTGATGCACCTAGGAAAAAATGCTATAAGTGTGGAAATCATAATCATTTGGCCCTAGACTGCAATCAAAAACCTTCTTGGAAAACTGAGTCCAGATTCCCCAAGACTCAGAAAATTCAATACCAACCACAAAAAGCTTGTTATCATTGTGGTAGTTTACTTCATTCCATTTACATGTGTAGAGAATATCATGAACTGTATTATGACTATTATTCTTTGAAATCTGAAACTCCTAGTCACAAACAGCTTGTGAGATCATAGTCTAAAGTTGACTCTGCAACAGGTAAAATAAATGCAAAATCTTCAAAGTCTGTTGTCTCTAAATCTAGTAAGAAAGGATCCAATCAAAGTTGGGTCCTAAAAAATTCTAACTAGTTACTTTTTGTTTGCAGGGCATAGGAAAGAAGCATTCAATTATCTTGGACAGTGGATGCTCTGGACATATGACTGGAAAGAAGTCCCTGCTTACAAAGTTTGAGAGGAAAGCTAGCCCAGTAATATCTTTTGGAGATGGCAACAAAGGAGAAACTCTGGGATATGGCTCAATTTTTTTGGGGAATGTCATCATAGAAAATGTAGCACTGGTTGAAGGCTTGAAACATACTCTTTTAAGTATAAGTCAACTGGGTGATAAAGGTTACAAATCAATCTTTGACAGAGAAGGATGCAAAGTCTTGAATATGCAGAATGGAGACATTGTTCTAACTGGTCAAAGGCATGGTAACATATATGAAGCTAGCTTAAGTGATACATCTAAAGGAATTGTTAGATGTCTCTACAGCAAAGCAACAAGTGATGAAAGCTGGAATTGGCACAAGAAGCTCTCACATCTTAATTTCAAGAAGCTTAATCAACTTGTTAAACACAATTTGGTGAGAGGCCTACCTCAGGCGAATTTTGTGCAAGATGGACTTTGTGATGCATGTCAGTTTGGAAAGCAAAGAAGAACCACTTTCAAGAGCAAGACTGAAAATTCAATTACTGAACCACTTCACATGCTACATCTTGATCTGTTTGGTCCAGTAAACATTATGTCTATCAGCAAGAAAAGATATGCTCTAGTTATGGTGGATGATTTCACAAGGTTCACATGGGTGTTCTTTCTACACAAGAAGGATGAAGCTCCTCAGCAAATCATTGAACTCATCAAGAATATTCATAATAACTCTGAGTACAAAGTCAAAGTACTTAGGAGTGACAATGGTACAGAATTTAAGAATTCTACAATGGAGGGGTTTTGTGCAGACAATGGAATCACTCAACAGTTTTCTGCACCTGGTACACCTCAACAAAATGGTGTAGTGGAAAGAAAGAACAGGACTCTCATAGAGGCAGCAAGAACCATGCTTGCAGATGCAAAACTTCCAACCTACTTTTGGGCAGAAGCTATTAACACTGCATGTTTCACTCAGAACTGTACCTTGGTAAATAGTCATGGAAAAACTCCCTATGAGATGATCAAAGGAAAGAAACCAAGTGTGAAATATTTTCACATCTTTGGATGCAAATGCTATGTCCTAAAAGTTCATCCAGAACAACTTGGAAAATTTGAAGCCAAATCGGATGAAGCAATTTTTCTAGGATATTCAGCATCTAAGGCCTTCAACGTTTATAATATCAGAACTCACATTGTTATGGAATCAATTCATGTTGCATTTGATGATAAGAAATTTGGAATTTTGCAAACTGATGAAAGCCATGACAAATTGGAATTTGAAAATCTGAAGAATTCTGAGATACTCTCAAGTGATGATGAAGGTTCTCCAGAAGAAATTTCTATTGCTTCTCAAAGGAATGCTACTGTTGAGGGGGAGCAAATAAATCAGAGAGAACACAGTGATCATCAGGAGCAGACTAGTCTTTCAGAATCTATTCCATCAGGAATTGATGTTTCAGAGTCTACTCCATCAGGAACTGACCTTTCAGAGTCTACTGAGGAAAGATCAGTAACTAGCAGCAATATGGAATCTACTGATTCTATTGATCAAAGGAGAGTTTTTGAAGGTAGAGAGAATTCTTCTACAAGAGATACCACTAACTTAGGGGGAGAGACTAGCAGAGTTGATTTACCACCTGTTAGAAAATGGACAAAGGATCATACTGAAGATTTGATAATTGGTGATCCAAATAGTGGTGTTCGAACTAGAAGATCAATTCAAAATGAATGCTTGTATAGTTGCTTTCTCTCAAAGAATGAACCTAAGAAGGTTGAAGAAGCCTTACAGGATCCTGATTGGGTAATTGCAATGCAGGAGGAGTTAAATGAGTTTGAGAGAAACAAAGTTTGGAAACTGGTACCAAGACCTAAAGATAGATCTATTGTTGGTGCAAGATGGGTTTTCAGAAACAAGCTAGATGAATCTGGTATGATTGTAAGAAACAAAGCAAGACTGGTGGCCAAAGGTTATTCTCAGGAAGAAGGCATTGATTATGATGAGACCTTTGCACCTGTAGCAAGATTGGAAGCAATCAGAATGTTTCTTGCATTTGCAGCTCATTCAAAATTCAAGGTATACCAGATGGATGTAAAGAGTGCTTTTTTAAATGGCAAACTTGATGAAGAAGTGTATGTAGAACAGCCACCTGGATTTGTTGATCCAAAATTTCCAAATCATGTCTACAAACTTGACAAGGCACTCTATGGACTAAAGCAGGCACCAAGAGCATGGTATGAGACTTTGTCTAAATTTCTTCTTGAAAATGGCTTCACAAGAGGTACAATTGACAAAACTCTATTTTTTAGAAAGATAAAAGGTGAATTGCTTTTAGTTCAAGTTTATGTTGATGATATTATTTTTGGTTCTACTAATGAAAAGTTGTGTGCTAAATTTAGCAAACTTATGCAGTCTAAGTATCAGATGAGCATGATGGGTGAACTAAATTATTTTTTAGGCATGCAGGTCAAACAGACTGAGACTGGTATTTTCATTAATCAGTCAAAGTATATCAAAGATCTTTTAAGAAGGTTTGACTTTCAAGACTGTGCAGTTGCAAAAACACCCATGGCAACAGCCACTAAACTAGACTCTGATCCTAAGGGGAAGAGTGTGGATAATACTAGTTATAGAGGCATGATAGGCTCATTGTTATATCTAACTGCAAGTAGGCCAGATATAATGTTTTCTACCTGTTTATGTGCTAGATTCCAAAGTGATCCTAAGGAATCTCATTTAATTGCTGTGAAGAGAATTTTTAGATATCTCAAAGGAACTCCAAATCTTGGTTTGTGGTATCCTAGAGAATCTGATTTCTTTCTAATTGGCTATTCAGACTCTGATTATGCAGGGTGTAAGATAGACAGGAAAAGCACTACAGGTACATGTCAATTTTTGGGAAATAGATTGATTTCTTGGGCAAGCAAGAAGCAACAATCTGTTTCAACCTCAACTGCAGAAGCTGAGTACATAGCAGCAGGCAGTTGTTGTGCACAGCTCCTTTGGATAAGAAATCAGTTGCTGGATTATGGAATGACACTTAGTAATATTCCTATGTTTTGTGATAATACTAGTGCTATTAAAATTGCAGAAAATCCAGTTCAACATTCAAGGACTAAGCACATTGATGTCAGGTATCATTTTATTAGAGAACATATTGAGAATGGTACTGTGGAACTTCATTTTGTTCCTACTGACAAACAGCTTGCAGATATTCTAACTAAACCACTTGATGAGACTACATTCAGTAGACTAGTAAGTGAGTTAGGAATGTTAAATTTTTAGGTCTTTAACATCTGCAAAAGTAGCAAGGTATGTTGTTCTTAGCTTATAGACTTGATATTTCTGTCAGGATCTATATTTGATTGTTAAATGCTTGAGCTATAACACATTGCCTTGATAAATTTCAGTATGATAGACTTGTTAATAATCATCAGGATTAGATTTGTCATCAGGATGCTGACGTCATCAGTATTGTGTCAGTATCAGGATTATGAAAATTGCTTCAGATCCTGACGTTTACTTTGTGTAGTAATCTGATTCTGTGATGTGTTAAGTCTATGCTAGCAAGTTTTGATATTTGCATACTGACAATTTATACATCATTCAGAAATCAAAAGACAAGCAGATAACAAGAAATTGTATTTTCATTAATAAAAATCATTACATGGAAATGAAATACAACATCTTTTTGTCTAAATTTCTACTCTATACTTGTCTTTGATATGAACTCTGAGAAACAGGACAAGGAGCATCTCAAGAAATCCATCAGGGGATGAAAGCCTCGTTTGCTCTTGGATTCCTTGTCTGGGCGACTTGAATGAGAGCAGTTAACTTAAATGAATAGCATCTCCATCAAGATCAACCTCAGACTCTCAGCCAAATTCTTCATCCTCAAGTTTTGAGGAGGTTAGGGGAAGATTGTATCCAACAGATGGATGTTCTAGGAGAAACCTCTGGATATTATCGAAAACCAATCCATTCATGATTAGTTCGATGAGAAGAGTCGTTTGTTCAAAGAGATGATCAAGAACAGGATGTTCATCGACCAAGAAAAATCTTAAAAATGGGTTTGAAGGGATTTTTGGTTTGAGAAGCATTGTTGAGAAGAAAAGAAATTGAAAGGTTATGGAGAATGGCACAAGGCGTTTGGTTCTTTTAAAGGAAGACGTGAGAAGCTGAGCAGTCACTTGGAAGTCTTAATGAAGTCAAATGCTAATTATTGCATGAGACTGTATTTCTTGTTTCAAGAAATATTGAAAATATCTAACCAATTGATTTTCTGTTCAGATTAATTGTTTATTTTCTTTTTCAGATAAAAGAAAGATGCCACGTGGAAAACTCCATATTAAGTCTCTGATGATATTGATCAGGATTTCATGAGTGATCATCAGGATTTGAAAATTATATTTTTAAATCAAATTGCATTTTGTGATTATTTTGATGAGAGGTCATCAGGAAAAGGAAGCTGATCAGTATTACTTATTTATACCCTGATTTATCTCATGAAAATCAATTTTGGATTTTATTTTCCAAAAATCGTGGGTAACCGCATTTTTCAGGGACTGACACCTGTCAATCTACGTGTCAACGTGGGATAGTGGTCTGAAAGATTTGTGAAATATATTTGTTTTGAAACTCTAATCGTGTAATTGCTTTCTCTAATCTTACATTCTCTAAAGCAAAAAATCACTCTTGAGTTTTCAAAATCACTAATCCATTTCAAGAATTTTTCAAGTTTCTTTTCAGATCAAGAATGGCAGCTCAGAGAAGATTACCTAAATCAGTAGCCTTCAAGTTTGGTGACTTTGATTTTATGACAAACAATCATGTTGCAGCTATCACCAACAAGGAAGGAGTGTCATCTGATTTTCATCCAATCATGGACTTTCTGGCGTATGGACAATTAAGTTATGCATTGACAGCATCTCCACAGATTAATCAAGTAGCTGTTTCACAAGCTTGGGAGAATGCTGAGGTAATTGATTCTACTCAGAGTCAATCAGGTAAGATTGTTCTACATTTAGGACAAGATTCATTTGACATTACTGAATCTGTTGTTAGTTCAGTACTTTGCTTACCTGTTACTGATAGTTATGAGAATGTACCATCTGATGATAATATAAGAACTATGTTGTCTGAATTAGGTTATAGTGGACCTCTAGATAACATGAGCCAGTTGAATAGGTCTTTTCTTAGAAAGGAATGGTCTTTTTATTTTGATCAAATTGCTAAATGTTTTACTGGCAAATGTAGTTCTTTTCAAAAAATTACTTCTGTTACATCTCATATTGCTTATAGTTTGCTTTATGACAGAGTAATTAACATTGGTCATATTATCTTAAGTCAGATGAGTATTAAACTTGGGTCAAGAGATCAAAACAGGAAAATGGTTTATTATCATAGATTTATGCAATTGTTTGTTAACCATTTTATTCCTGATGTTGAAGCTAGATTTGGTAGGGAACATTGTGTTTCTTCTTATGAACAGCAAAAGAGAATTTTCTCTGATATTACAAAGAAGGACAATGAAAAGAATCTAGATGAAATACCTGCAATTCATTATTCACATCATTTTCAGGTAATTCTTAAAACTCATCTTCCTACTCTCTACAATTCTTCTTTCTTTTGTGGTGAAATGGCTCAGGAATCTCAATTGGAGGAGAACCCACCTGTGTCTACCCAAGTAGCCCAAAACATCATAGTCTCTGAAACAATTCAAGAACCAAATTTTGATCCACAGCCTATTGTTTCAAAGAAACCAACCTCTGGTGTTTCTCAAAAGACATCAGTTGTAAGGAAGAGAAGATTTGTTGTGTCAAGTAGTAGTAGTAATTCTAGTGAAGATGATGATGATTTAACTCTTGTAGAGAGAGCAGAATTGAAGGCTGCAATTCAACTTTCTTTGTTAGCACAAAGAGATGAAAAACCTAGTCACAGCCAGGCTGCAGTCTCTCAAAAGGCTGTAGTTCTTAAAAAGGGAAAACAGTTACTGGATACTGTCTCTCAAAAGACTGTGTCTATTGAACAAAGATCTCATCCCAAGATCACTTCTGTGTCTACACCTCTTGAGTCTTCTCAGGATAAATCTTTTGCTCACTATATCAGGAGAACAAGGAGAAAGATTCAATTGTCACCTACACACACAAAGTCTAGTCCAACTAATATCATGCAGGTTTCTACAAATCAAGCTACATCTATGTCAGTATTTGACAAGAGAGATCTGGATATTGATTCTTCATGGGAAACTACATTATCATACAGACTGGCTATGAGACTAATTTCTCTCAAAGTGAAGTTGTCAAGGCCTGTTCTAGACTTTCTGATTGAAAGAGTACCAAAACTTTTATTTCCAGATGAATATGGACTTCTACATCAAAGACTTGACTTAATGAAGATGTATTTCTATGTATCTGTCAGAAGACAATTAGTCAAGAAATTTGGACTCTCGAAGCATGTTGCACTTCAATCACTTCATGCATATTTATTTGACAAGGATGTAATTATTGAAGATGCTTCAGCTCAAGGTGAACAACTGGAGGAAGTAGATAGAGGGAAGCAGTCAACAGAAGATACTATTGCACCAGTGGTGAGTAGTATGAAAGATCAGATCACGGTCACTGCAACACAAGAACCATCTAGTCAGAGGAAGGATGACTCAGGAGCTGTGATAGCTGATGTTGAAAGGTCTTCTGTGATGACTGAGAATGCAAGTGAGATACCCTATGATATGGGAGGAATGACTTTGGTTGATTTTTCTGAAGATCAAACAAATTTTGTTCAGTCAGAGTCTATCCACCTTGAGGGTGTGTCTCAGCAAACAACACTTAAAGACGGTGATGTACTAACTATGATGTCTAATGAAGTATTACTGAAGACATCAGAGTCTAGTAAAGAACCTGAAAGTGGTATACTGGAGCCTGTAGTTTCTGAAAGGAAAGAAGATGATTGTATGGGTTCAGAGACTATAGCAGCTCACTCCTTGGAGAAAACCTCAAGCCACATGCCATATGAGGAACCCTCTCTCCATGTGAGTTCAGGTATAAAAACTTCTTCTAAACTCTATTTTTCTGTAGGTCATGAGAGCACTTATCCAAATTTGAGTGATACACTTGAAAAGATGGATATTGATCCACAATTTGAGCGGCTGGCTCCTGACCAGGCAAAAGGTGAGGTAGAAAGAGTGTTGACTTTAGTAAGTCAAAGTGAGAATGAGGGTATGGATGATCAACTCCATAGTGAGGGAGAGAAAATTAGGAAACCATCATTTGATTTCTGGGATCAGGTTTTTCCTGAATCTTGGTCTGAAAATTTGGGTATGGATGCTGGTACTTATTCATTCATCAAAATGTATCAGAAGAATGACCTAGCACATCACAATGCAAAGCCAGAAGTTAAAGCTCAGAAGCAAAAGGAGAGGCTTGCAGAAATCATTAACAGGAGAGGTGACAGGATAAAGCAATCTCTTGATACATATGTACCAGATGAAGATCCTAATGATCCTAGTGTTCCTTTGTATGTACTTCCAATATCAGCTAGAATTGAGACATCAACAGTCTCTGATCACTCTAAGGAGGAGTCAGGATTTGAAGATGTTAGTACACAGAATACTGGTGAAGGAGATGATGATCATGTTTCAGTTCCAGAACAGAAAGATGAAGACGTTGATACTTCTAATCAGGTTTTATTACTTGAATATCATACAACTCAAGCAACTTCTTCTACAAGACTTGAAGATAAAGTTCTTTCTGATTCTGATACTGAAGATACTAGAAGCACTTCCAATATTGAAGTTCATTCTGATGTTTTGAAAGATATTCAGAATTCTCAAATTGCTATTCAAACAAGACTTCAATCACTTGAAGATAACCAAGTCACAATTATGGAAAATCAAGCAGTTCTTATGAATCTCATTTGTTCTGTTTCTGAATCTCTTGGAATTAATGTTGCTGATGTCAAAAAGGGGGAGATAAAGACAATTCAAAGACAAAGACAACAACAACACTACCAGACTGAAGGAGATAAAGATAAAGCTGGGGGAGATAAAGATCAGACAAAGGGTAGTAAAAAGAAGAACCAGGAGTGACAGTGGTGAATCTCAGCTAGGAAGTGGTAAGGAAGAGCAGCATTAATAGTTAAAATTCTTTCTTCTAAGTACTGGATAAATGTCTACATCTGAGAAGGAGGTACTTAACTTCATAATTCTACATTCATAAATTCTATTCTGGTTGTATTGTTATATGTTTTGACATCCACAACTTAGATTTATGCTTCAGTTTGTAAAGCATAAATAGGGGGAGATTGTTAGGAATAATTCATAAGTTGTGATGTTAAGAATAGAATTTACACATTATACTTCTTGTAATCCTGATCTTATAAAGGATTTAGCACTGCATTTAGGTTTTATGTGTAAGACAGTTGTCTGTATAGTTTAGTCAGGATGTCAGGAACAGAGAGCAAATCCTGATGACGGTCCAATACTGATGGTTGATCAGATACTGATGCAGTGTACAGATCCTGATATCAGTCATGCTACTGATGATGTCATTATGAATGCTACAGAAACTGGCAAGTGCTATAAAACAGGATCGTTGTTTGAAGAACAAGCAAGAAGATATTATGAAGGAAAGAGTTTTCTATTGAAGGAAACTATCGACTAGAAGGCAGAACATTGTCATGTATAGATTATATCTTTCTGTTATTAGTTGATAGGTAGCATTATAAATACTCTCTCAATATCATTGTAAAGAGCGACGAAGTTGTGAGTTCGTGTGCGTAGCTCTGTATAAGGTTTGTATTCGAGAGTACGAAACAAACAGAGAGATATTTGTATTGTCAGCAGCTGCTAAAGGTATTGTACACCTTTGGTAGAGTTTGTATTTGATCTTATTAATACAAACAAGAGTTTGATTCATTCGTTTATTCTTGTTCTTATAATCAAGCAAAAATCAGACACGATTATATAACTTGTATTCAACCCCCCCCCCCCCCTTCTACAAGTTATTCGAGTTAACAACAGACCATGTTATTTGTAAATAATCTTGGGACTCAGTTTGATACTTATAGACATTATTTTGTTTTCAAGCAAGTTTATGTTCTTTATGGATTTGTTCAACTTAATGTTCATGGGGTAGACATGCTACGTACCAGAAGGTCTTATGGAATAACATACTTTTTATCGGATGTCTCCGAAGGGAATATGGAATAGCATACTTAGAAGCTCAGACCCACGTCACAAGCCTCACCCTCTGGGTCAGGTAACATTGCTCTTATTTATGCTCTAAATATCTTCTTTACTCGCGTTCAATTTCACTTCATATATGATCTCATATGTAGCACTTTCACTTGAGCTCCATATTAAAATATAAAAGCACTAACTTTTCCCTTTTTCAGTTTAGTTGGCTTTTTGAGAGAGAATAGGTAATGGAAAATGTGATTGTTATAATTCGTAATCATACATTATTTGAAGATAAAAGTGAATAAGTGAGCTTCTTGCGGAGACCTGTGTTTTTGGTAAACAGTATTATCCTTCATTTTTTTAATCTTCTTTATTTATTTAATGCCCCTTTTTGTCATTACACATTATTTGGAGCAACCCAATTTAGATTGGAACAAAAAATTCTAATATGATATTGTACTTATTTTCAGTAATGTTGTAGTACTACGATTGTACCTCCAGCCTTTCTCTTCTCCTCCAGCTACATAATTTTAAATATTGAAAACAAAATACAATACAAGAAGAAGTTTGCATTTATAAATATAGATTACAAGCAGAGAGAGATGTTTAGTTACAGATAGACTACATAGCAACAACATAAGTGATAAAAAGAAAGATGTTAGTTATAGATAGACTACATAGCAGCAACATAAGTGATAAAAAGAAAGATGGTCCACATGATGATCAAGCTAATGAAGTATTGAAGTAATTAACAAGCCTGAACCACATAAGCAACTTCCATTTTATAGGCATTGTTTATCATAACGTGGGTAATGGGTTTATGTATTCCAATTAATTTTATTTTTGGTTACCCCTCTAAGTTGATCACAAAAAAATTAAAAACCCATCAAAATAAGTAGTTTAAAAATATTTCAAATTCAAATTATTATATTCATTTCAATAAGAACATACTTTTAATATATTAAAGTCACCCATGGTGAAAGACCTTAATTTGAACATAAACAATAAATCTACTAGAATATTTATCTGATATTTTGGCTTGCTTATTTAATTGTATAAATTACTTTTTTTAATTAAAGAATCTATATTAATAATATATATACACTGTTTTTTCATACATGAATTTACAAATACAGTTAATTAATGGTCACGCTCTGGTGAGAATGAGAACAGTGAGAACACACATATTCACTACATTTCAAGCTATTTTAAAGGGCCCCGCTAGGGGCATCCTCACCAAAAAAAAGTCATATAATTCTACCCTCTATCCATTCATAAAAAAATTAACAAAAAAAATTAAAATGAGAACAGTGAGAACACACATATTTGCTACATTTCAAACTATTTTAAAGGGCCCCGCTAGGGGCATCTTCACACAAAAGTCTTATAATTCTACCCTCTATCCATTCATAAAAAAATTTAACAAAAAAAATTAAAAATTGCTTGAAATGTGATCTCACTGTTCTCCAACATTTACACATTATATTAACTATGAGGTCTCATAGTTAATATAACATGTTCTTGATATTATATGAGGTTTAATGTTTTGGAGCCATTTAATGTTTTGGAGTCATTGGGGGTGAAGGAATTATTATTTCCGCATTTGAATAATGAAGACAATTTATTATTGTTTTTAATTAGAGAACAATATTTGTAAAAATATTTATTATTTTTATTGCAGATTTTGATGGATTAAATAAATTTTCAACATTGTTAAAATAGAATTGTATGCTACTTTTTTATATAAATTTTAGCATATCATTATTTTATTAAATACTTATATAATTGTATATAATATCTTGCTAAGAATTGATTATTTATATAATTGCATACAATATCTTTTTAAGAAATCAATCAAATTTGTTAAATTTTTGGTATTGTCAATTTAAATTAAATAAGATGTTTTAAGAAATCAATCAAATTTGTTAAATTTTTGGTATTATCATTTTAAATTAAATAAGAAGCCGTGTACGAAGTACGGGCAAAATGCTAGTTTTAACAATACTTTACACTATTTCACCCACTACTTAACTTATTTTAACAATAAAATTACTATTACACCCACTACTTCACTTATTTTAACAATAAAATCACTATTACATCCACTACCTCATTTATTTTAACAATATTACACCCACTTTACATCCACTATCCTTGACCTCCGTGCCCAGCCGCCATGTAAAGAACTGGCTGGGACGGAGGGAGTACTTTCTCAGTCCCTTTTTTTGTTTGGACTTTTTTTATCGTAAATATCTTTATTTTCGTATTAGAATTAAATATAAAATTTTATTAAATTAAAATATTTATAAACACGAATTAAATAAAATTATTCATGTCTTATAAATTATATGTAAATTAGTAATCAATTAAATAGTATAAAAAATTAAAACGGGAAAAACAAATATGAGAGGGAAGGAGTAATGAGTTTAATTGACTCGAATATATGCACCTCCTCCGGCAGCTCTACGGATTTGGATACACTGAGTCAGATTATAATCCAACTCGCTACCTGTAGTTTTCAGTTTTATTTAATTTT
The DNA here is from genome assembly GCA_037693485.1 of Kitagawia praeruptora. NCBI lineage: Eukaryota > Viridiplantae > Streptophyta > Magnoliopsida > Apiales > Apiaceae > Kitagawia > Kitagawia praeruptora. The sequence goes on from CM075350.1 coordinate 126,892,720, forward strand.
TTCTTCACGTCTGCAGCAAACATGTTAGACGGTATCGTCACAAAAACCAATCATTGGGCATGAGAAATTAATTTCGTCAATATTGGAAATTAAGAAATTCATAAGAAATGTATTTACTACAATTTTTCTTTTAATACTTTCTAGTTAAAAAGTACGAGATGTATACTCGTTAAATAGCAAGGGCTTAATGATCCTATAGTTAACTATATATAATTACCTATAATAAAGACATATTATAATATAATCCGAAGACTATTTTTATAAATACATGAGGGTGGATTTCATTATTACAAAAATGTCATTCATTTTTTATACTCAAAATACTGATAACTTTAGATAATTACGTATAGTTAACTATAGGAACATTTTTCTCAAATAGCAAACTCTAAAAACATATTCTATCAAATTGTTAAAATTTAAATGTGTCGTAAATGACATAAGAGAAAAAGGATCTGAGATTAATCTCAGAAAAGTTTCCTAAAATACTTAAAAAATAAGTTTTAAAATTTATTGGGCCCGCATGGGCGCATGGCTAATTAAGTACTATTGCAAAATTTTAAAAAAATTCTGATTTTACAAAAATGTACATCCTATATTTGCATATAAATTCTATTTATCTTAGAAAAATTACATAAGACATATGTTAGACTCCCTAATCTCATAACATAAACATGTAAGTATGTTTACAGTTATATACATTTATCTTCAATATTTTATTATTAAAAATATAATTTTATTTTAATATTTTATAATAAAAGATATGTATCCATGATCATTAGAAGATAAATGATTCGTGCCAAAATAAAATATTGAAACTTGAGAAAGGTTGGATAGTCCAAGTGTTTAAGGATATATTTTTTGGCGATCTGGATCATGGGTTCGACTCTCGCTTATTTGAGAATTGTTGAGCAGATACTCTTATAAGCACTAAGAAAACATCAAAACTTAAGATCAGTGAAATTTAGGTGATATTTATCGAATGATATATTTCCTTTCTTTTTTTAATGAGAAAAAGGAATCTAAAGTTAACTTTTGAAGAATTTCCTAAAGTTAACCATCAAAACTACGTAGTTTTTATCCATTTTTATCTTTTATTTTAAGGGTAATGCTAAATATAGCCCTAAGGGCTATGATTAAGCATTAATGTAAGTGGATAAATGCATTTAATATATCAATTTTGTACTTAATACATCAATTTTGCACAAATATCAATATAAGACATCAATAAATATGCTTTTCCTTCTAATGATTAACTTTAGAGAAATTATCTAAAGGTAACTTTAGATTCCCTTTACTCTTTTTTAATTAAATAGTCAAATTATGAGTTTTGTTTTTGTAGGATATAGTTTGAATTTTCTTAGTAGAAAGTATAGATTAGATCGATATAAACAGTTGTGGCCCTCGGCGTTGGCGAAATTTCTAAGGAAAAAGAAAGGTTTAATTTCTTTTTTAAAGGAAAGATTCATGTGGACTAAAAAACAAGTAACTAAATTTAAAGATTTTTGGTCTGTTTGGTCAGACTTAAAATAATTTCTTTTGAACTTATTTTCTAGTAAAAATTTCATATTTTGATAATTTTTTTATACAAGTATTTAATATATGTTTGAGATTTTATAATTTGTAAAAAAAAACTAACTTTTTCAGGAAAAAAGTTCGGAACCTCTAACTTTGTCTTAAAATAAGTGACTTATTATGAGAAATTTTTTTCCCAAACACCCCCTTTATACACGTAGAATAATAATAAATGACCATATTTACACATGCATTTTATTTTATAATCCGGTGTCCGAACCAGTTTGCACGCACCTCGATTAATTCGAAGGACATACTACCACACTCATATCCCCGAGCATGTTAGATCACTTAATCCCAAAACATTCCAAGTAATTGAACTCGTGATCTTAAAAGAGCAAACCTTAAATGTCATTACTCCACCACATAGTACTCTATTGGTGTGGACAATGACTTTGCACTTTTCTTTTTAGGTTTAGTAGTTGCTAAGAAAGTATTTGATCTGCGTAGACTCTTCTTGTGAGTCGTCGCACCCCATCCAATATTTTCCAGCCTAGTAGCGTGTAAAGTATGGGCAATTATATTATTATTATTATTATTATTATTATTATTATTACATACGAGTTTATAATCCGTGCAATGTACAATTCTTTTTCAAATATTTATTATATTATTATTTTTATTATTTATTTGTTATTAGTTTACATATTAAATTGTTATTATGAAATTGATATATATATATATATATATATATATATATAAGATTTTACACGTTCAATTTATTATGTGTTTTGTCTTCAATTCTTAAAACTTAATTTGGATGATTTTACAGCCTACGTGAAATTAGCAAAACAACTTTTAATTTAGTAATGATTTAACAATGTTCTCCAATTAAAACTACCAAGAACAAAAGAGAGAAGAAATTGACGATTTTTTATATTAAAAATTCTATTATATTTAGGAAATCTACTTATTTTTTGTTTTGATTATCAAAATAACCTTCTTGTTATTTGAAGATAGTTATACTAACAACTAAATACAGTTTTAATAATAAGTGTAGGAGTGGTTTTGTCAAAAACTTTAAACTTTGGTAGTTGGTAGTCTGGTCCTCAGTACAATAAAATAAATAAGAATTGTTAGATCTTAAAATAAATACATAAAAATGTTGGATTTAGCATAAAAAAATATTTAATATTTTAACATGTAAACTAAAAAGTGTATTTATTTTGAAATACAAAAAAGTGCTTGTCAAAAATTTAAATCATAGATAATTAGGTTTTCTATATTGAATTAGATTATTATGTAGGTATTCTACAATAAATAGGATTAATGTAAAAATTCGTAATTATACTTTCTCTTGAGATTCTGAGTGTTTTCATTTGGATAATAATTGTTAAATTGTCACTAAATTAAAGATAATTTTATGAGTTTCGCGTGAACTTTAAAATCATCCAAATTGGATTTCTATATCTCGAGATAGAGCATAAATAGTAAATATGAACTTTTTTTAATATTAATAAATAAATAAATATAATTCAGTTCTAATACAATCTTTTATATCCTTTTCAGATTATTACTTCTTTTTAAAATTCAATTCTAATACAACCTTTTTAATTATATCCTTTTTAGATTATAATTTTCTTTTTGATATGATATAATCTTGATCGTCTATTTTTAAAAATATTATATTCGACCGTTGATATTATTTTGACGGTACAGTGACTAAACTAAAGTGAGCAAACCAAAATTATGGATAAGATCCATCCTACGCTTATTATATATAATAGCTTATAGCCCGTGCAAAGCACGGGTTATTTAATTTTTATTATTTATTTAGAATGTATTATAATATTATAAATATTAATTTTTATATGTTATTGGAAGAATTCGAATCTTACATCTTTGTATATAATAATTTTTAGTACTGAATATAAATTAATATGTTGTTGGCGTGAATTGAACATTGGATCTCAGTATATAACAACTTTTAGTATTATTATATCTAACGGTCATGATCTATTTATTGTTAGCGGGAATTGAAACTCAGACATCTGTATATAACAACATTTTTTTTGTCAAATATATAACAACATTTAGCATTGTTATTTCTAACGGTAATGACCTATTTGAGTTGAAGATTTAACGGTTGTTAATGAGGGATAACAAAAAATAGGGGTTAACCGAATTACAAATTATACTTCTTTCGCTTATTATAGTATAGTATAAATTATAATATAATTATTTGATTTTATTAAATAAAACTATCCGTAGTGTTTTTAGAAAAATAAAAAATTTAGTTAGATAAAATATAAAATATATTGTATTTTACCTAAAAGAAAATTAATTAGTTTTTAAAAAAAATAGAAAACTAAAATGTTTAATATGAAAAAATGGAAATTGATTAATTATTAGGAAATTTTTTATTTTAAATAAGTGTATTTAATTAAAAATACGAATTAATGTACAGACCGATCGACCAAACTTTCAGTAAAATTGTCGTACCAAACCTAGTCTTTTAGGTTGTTTTAAGTTTTAACATGTAAATTCAATTATTTTATTAATTATTTTATTGAATTAATATATTTGGAGTATTAATTTTTCTTCAACACCAATGTTGAGACTGTTTTATGTGAGTAAATATTGATAGCACTATTGCAATCTCAAGAGATATCTTCTTTTACTGTGCTTAAATCTCGAGCCGCCCTTCAGTTATATATAAATTGTAAGAATTTATCAAACATACAAACATACAGTTTTACGTTTCATATTTGTATTCTTACGTTAATGTTTATCATTGTCTATAAATTTTATATCAAGAATGCAAGATTAATTTTAATAGATTAAGAAGTTACTATATTTTTAGTGGTTAAGATTATATGATTCCTAATTATAAGTAAGATCATCTTGTGGACGTTTATAATTTATTGGATGTAACTAAATTTAAATAGGTTGTTAAGGAATGCGTATGAAATATAATCAAATTTAAAAATGTTTTCAGTTTAGTTTAATATTTTGTAGTTGTTGAGATGATCCCTAGACCTATGGTAGTACTAACACATTATCCCTCTCACTTTTATTATATAAATACTAGCTTATACCCCGTGCAAAGCACGGGTTATTTTTAATATTTTATAATTTATTTATAGTGTAATATAATATTATAAATATTAATTATAATATGTTATTGAAAAAATTCGAAACTTACATATTTGTATATAATAATTTTTAGTATTAAATTTAAATTAATATGTTGTTGGCAGGAATCGAACCTTGTACCTCTGCATATAACAACTTTTAGTATTATTATATCTAACGGTCATGATCTATTTGAGTTGCTGATCTAACGGTGATAAATGAGGGATAACCAAAAGTGGGAATAACCAAAAAAAGGGGTTAACCAACTACAAATTATACCCCCTTTTGCTTATTATAATATAGTATAGAATAGGATAATGATATAATTCATTTACATATTAATTATTTAATTTAATGTAAAATGTTATTTCATTTGCATAAATTTTTTACTATTAATTTTAAATTTACATATATTCTAGACTTAATTTCATGACATAAATGATAAAATGAATACCTTTAGTTCAACGTTATTTTAAATTTATTTTTAAACGTCTTAAGAAATCAAAAATTATTTAAAAAAATTATTTTTTAAATGTGTAATTACTACTTAAATCATACAATGTTTTATTTTTTTAATTAGTAGAATATGTTGATCATATCCATTATTTTATATGTAGTTTTAAATTTACTATATTGTTAACCCATGTGCGTCAAGTTATCAATTTTTTTCTTAACTAAGTTATTTGTTGGGTTATTGAGTATAAAATACACCTAGATAATACATAGAAGGTGAATGCATAATGAACTTTTTCTTCGATTTAATTGTTTGAATCTATTTGTGATTTGCAGCTTGAGTATGTATATTACTCACTCTATCCCACCGAGTTGTTTACTATGGTTGGGATAGAGGACTCTACACACATTTTAAGGCTCCTATACAATATTGTTTAATAATTTATTTTTTTAAAAAAAATTCTAAATAAAAAATTAATGTTTAGATTTTTATTCAAAAAAAGAAAACTTTAAAAATAAGTTATGGAACTATACTTTATATACACCTTAAAATGCGTGTCGAGCAGTGTTGAAAAAGTGTAAAGAAATGATTGGGACGGAGAGAATATATAATAAATATTACGGAATGTAAATAACACACAAGCTTACTTTAAATCTAATGTTGTATCAGATTAAAGATTGCTACAAACTGTGAACACAAAATTGTATTCGCATCTTCGATTTCTCGGAGATATATTCTTAATTTTACAATAAGAATCTTAACAACTAAATATATGAGTCTGTGCACTTATATAACATTATATAACATGTGCACAACTCACTTTTACAAAACTAGTAACAGACAAACTAGAAAGCTAAGCATGTATATACCATTTTGGTGAAAGCTGGTAACATGTGACTTCGTCTTGTTTTGCATATTGATTAGATCCACTTCTTTAGCTGCTTTACGTTGAATTTCTCCAAACTTCTTTATGGGCTTGCGAGGTGCGCAATGTAACAGTTGGACCACTGCAGGTGCCCTGTTTTGTGTTCATTTTTTGTCATAAGAATCTTCTTGAATCTTTTACACGCTCGAGAATTGGCTAAGTGCTTGATTTGAGAATTACCTGTAAATTGCCTGAGATCTCTAAGTTCTTGATCAAGTCTTTTTGAGATATTGAATGCACTTCTTGAATGAGTCCCTTTACTTCTAGAATCCTTGAGATGTCGAGTGAGTTTTTTGACTTGTGGATTCCTTTAGATGTCGAGTGAATCTTTTGACTTGTGGAATTCTTTAGATTTCGAGTGAGTCTTTTGACTTGTGTAATTCCTGAGATATCGAATAGAGCGTTTTATTTCGGGAATCCTTGAAATATCGAATAGAATGTTTTACTTCTGAAATCCTTGAGATGTCGAATCTTTGACTTCTATAATTGACCAAATTTACTTCTCGAATTTGTACTTAGGCAAATTTTCTTTATTCTTCAAACTTCAACGATGTTTATAATTGCAGTCTTCTTCAACGATAAGTTATTTAATTTTTGTACATCGAAAATCATAGAAGAAATAATTGTGGGAAGAACTTTGTGCCAACTAGAATTCTAATCGGAGTACTGTTGAGTATTGAATACAGCAAAAGAATACAGAGAGGGGGTGAATGGATTCTCGAATCTGTGTAGCAAGATAAGTGTTTGTGTGTGCAAATGTGTAGGTGCGGATAAACAACAACACAAGACACAATACCACTTTAATCTAATATATTATTAGATAATGGTTGCTACAATCTGTGAATACAAATGGTAGTATTCTCAGCTTCATTTTTCTCAGAGAGATATATCTTACAATGTGTATGAAAAACTTCTCCTCTAACTAAAGAAGTGAGATTGTATTCTTATAGAACATGAATACAACTCAGTTACTACAAATAAGGTTACAGGATAAATTACTTTCTTGTATGTCTATCCTTTTTGAGTAAGCATCCAAACGGCTATAGATTTGACTTTGCAAAGTTCTGTTCAGATCCACTTCTTTAGCTCTTTGTCTCTTCTATATCTCTCTGAGCTTCCTTGTAGGCTTTCCAGAGCACGTTACAGATTGTGGTCCATAAAGTGCATTGGCTTGTTGCAGGTTTCAGACTTGTACAATTTCTTCAGTATTTTGTCTCCAAGAATGTATTCGAGAAGTGGCTAAGTGATTGATTCGAGAACTAGGATTAGATAACTCTGAGTTCTCGAATTCTGTATGATTGACATATCGAATCACTTCTCGAATAGTACTTTTCTCCATGGTTCCGTGAGTTATCGAATAGAACACTTGACTTGTCGAATCCCTGAGATATCGAATAGTTCATTCAGAGTCCTTGAGATATCGAATAGTTCATTCAGAGATATCGAACAGTGTCTTCTCAGATATCGAATCTCTGACTTCTCGAATGCTAGACTTCTCGAATAGACAAATGTACTTCTCGAATTGGTACTTAGGCAAATTCTTCATTTCTTCAAATCCCAACTTTGATTATTTGACAATCTTTATCTTCTTTCTTGAGGCATGAACCTTGGAACTTCTTTCAAGCATTATTCTTGACTATATAAGTAAATTTACACAACTAGGATTTGGTGCCTATTACAAGTACAAAATAAATAGAAACTCTACAACTAGAGGTTCCCTCAGTTAAGAGGTCATGTAAGTAATGCAAAGTATTACAAACAATTAGGCTTGTTATTAGATGTATGCAGGCATGCCTCTGTGACTAACAATCTCCCCCAATTTGTGAGTAAGACCCTTAGTCACAATTTCATGTCTGATAACAAGCCTAACATACATAAAGATAGAACTCGAAAAGTACAGGTATGTAGATTGATTGAAGAAAATACATAGAAGTATTCTTACAAGTTATTAGGAACTACTAGCAATATCCTTTTGGATTCATCTTTTGAGCTTTGGCTTGCAGATTCTCATTTTTCATCTTTTCTTCAGCTTCTTTAGCTTTCTTCTTTACATTTTCTTCCATGGCAAGAATAATGTCTTCCATTGCAGTGAGTTCTTCAATTAGAGGGGAGCCATACAAATCCTTGAGTACTTCATTCAGCTGTTTCTCAGAATAGGAACTGATGTAGTCCATTCTAATCTTTACATTTCTACCATATTTCTTGTATTCAATGATGTAAGGATTAAACTTGACTCTACACAGACCCATAGCCCTCAATTCATCAGCCTTAGCTTCCAGTGCAGCAAACTCCTCCTCCCTTTTCTTTAGTAGCTCTTCACTGTTCTTTTTCTGTTCTGCCTGGTGATCTCTCTTCATTTTGACAAAGTCAATTAACTCCAGCTTCCATACCCTTTCCACTCTGTCTTCAGAATCCAATATTGCAATTATCCTTTCTATATCATATAGCCTGCCTCAGTGTTGACATGTCCCTTGTCTGAATTTCTTCTGTCTTCCATCAGTATATTTAATTTCAAGAAAATCATCAACAATGGCAACATGATAGATTCTTTGAGCCCATAGGAACTGCAGTTGGTCTTCATCATAGTTTTCATCTAGAGGTGGTAGGTCTAATCCTGGAATGATTGTCAGTGCCTTTGACTTAGATAACTTCACCCTTCTTGCAACATGCTTGAATTTAATTCTCTTTACTTGATTGCTAGGCAGAAACTTATGACCCTTGCTTGTAGACCATTGTAGTACTCCATTAGCAGTTTGCTTACGGAAACATACACCTGGTTTCTTGATTTGAATATTCTTCTCTTCTTGAGGTGGCAAAACAGTTGCAGAAGCCATTGAATCAGATTTTGGTAGGTCATTACTAACAGTATTCACCCTAGACTTAGAGTCTTGTGTTGTGGTGAGTTTACTGCTAGCAATGCCTAAGGCTTGTTGTTTTCAAATCTTCCTCTCATAGACTTTGCCTTGGTCATCACCATCTTTCTTGTCCTTGTTATCTTTCTTCTTCTTCTCATCTCTATCACCCTTATCACTCCTGTGATGACTTGTCCTCCCATCACTCTTGTCTTCATCTTCATCATCTTTATTCCTCCTAGGTTGGGCCATTTCTGGAATTGCACCAGTTGCTATGAAAGATCTGAGGATGTGCAGTGCTTCTATTTCTTCTGTAGTTGATCAATGATAGCAATAACAAGTCTGTGATTTCGAGGAGTGAGATCATTGGGAATGACCAATTGTTTAATGTCTTCAATTTTGGTGCCAGACTGATAGATGATTGTCCATGGCTTCTTAATCACTTCTGGCAGCCTTAAAGGTTGGCCATTCCTCAGGTCATCATATAGACTTTTATTGTTCTCATTTCTCTCTCAATAATCTCAAGTAGTGCATCTATCTCTCAGAGTGTTTTAGGGCTTGTAGAGTCTTGTAGGTTAGATGCCATATCTTGGACTTGGACACCATCATTATCTCCTTGAACCATAAGTTGTTGACTTTCTTGGGTATGATAGTGAGGTAGTCAATCTGCTCCTTCAACTTTCTCAGATAGAACTGAGTGTCACCAGCCTGTTCCCTTGTGGCTTTCAGAAACTCCAAGAAGGCTTTATCATGATAGACATTTGAATTAGCAACTTCTTGTAGCTTGGCCTCAGTAATAACTTTCACTTCTGCAGGCTTTGCACTTTCAGTCTTGGAGAGGAGAGGTTTGTCAGATGGCATGCTCCCTGCAACCACTGTGGTTGTGATAGATTGCTTTTGGCCATCAGGAGTAGTGATGTGCACAGTTGGTAGGGTGACAACTGGCAGAGAGGTTGGAGGCTCATCAACTTTGGATTTGCCTTTGCCTGAGACATGAGGTATATATTTTGAAGCCCTTTGATGACCACCATCATTTAACTTGATGCCTTTAGCTTGAGGTTTCTCCCCCTTTGAATTTGAATTCCTTGATGTCCTCTTCTCCCCCTTAGGCTTGTTGTCAGGCACAGAGGCTGTAGGAGTGACCTTTGGGGTTGAAGATTCTTCAGGTAGAGGGAGGCCCATGTGCTTCATCATTGCAGACAACATCAATTGCTGATGCAGAAGAACATTAGCTGTGGTGGTGGCTTGAGTGTCCAACTGTTCATTGAGAGTTACAACTTTGTCTGTTAGCTGAGCATTGGACTTTTGGAGAGAGGTCACTTCCTGTTCAAGAGATTCCACCTGTGTGAACAGCTTAGTGGCTTTAAAACCAGATAGTGATTGATCTTTCAGTCTCTCCACCTCAAATTTGGTCATCTCATACACAGGGACCTCAGTCACTAGCTTATCTCTATATAGATTTTTTAACATAGTCCTCAGCATGGCATTGGCATCTCTTATCTGATCAGATAGAATTTGAAATTTATGCCCCAGACCTGTGACAGTATCTTTGAGTAGAGCTAGCCCATTATCCACCTTGGTGCATGTGGTGTTGCAGTGTTTGAGATCCTTGAACACACTGTCCAGCTGAGGGAATTTGGCATCAAAGGTCCTCTTGATTTCTTCCACTGTAGTGGCTGTCTTATCATACACCCTGCTGACCTCAGTTTTGATTCCTTTTCCAAGATAGTGTGCAGCCTTGAGGAATCCCTTATGTGAATCATTCATGGCCTCATACACTTCACCAGGGGTCAGAGATTTGGCATTGGAACCCAGTGAAGTGATGTATTCCTCTCTGAGATATTAAAGAGCTTCATCAAGAGTGATATCATATTTTCCTTGCAACCAGGCATCTACATTGCCAGCTCTCTCAGCATCATCAATTATCTTGGCCTTTTGCATCTCCACATCATCCCTATGGCATAGTAGAATGGCTTCATAATCTGGATTAGGTATGTTGGAGGTGACCAAGTTCTGAGCTATCTTGACAGACTCAGGAATCTGATCCACAACTAAGCTTTGAAGTGCTTCAATCGTCAATTGTGGTGGAACAGACCCTGATCTGAAGCACTGTCATGTTGCACAGGCTTCAGCCATTGTGATATGAAGTCAGAGCTAGAGCTAGGCAAGCTAGACTCCTCAGTTACAGATGCAACTTCTGTAACCGGATGGAATGACTCTACTATTGTTGTCTCCACAAGAGTGGGATGAGTTACAATAGTAGTTGACACAGGCACAGAGTCTTTAGTAAAAACTAGTGAATCCTCTGTGTTTGTGATGGTGTCATCAGGATATGCCCCAGCTAGCATTCCCTCACCATCTGAATGTGGTTTCTGGGTGGTGAGCAAAGTGTCATGCACTAAGTCACTTGAGTCCATTAGCTCACCAAGAGGAAATAATTCTTGGTGATCAATGCCTTGCTCTTCAATTTCTTGAATTACAGGCTCCAACGAAATTTGAGATGTAGATTCTGGAAGAGAAGTGTCTTTTAGAATGGATTTTGGCAACTCCCCTTGAGAAATAGAGGGAGTTTCAAATGTGATATGCTCTTCATTCAGTGTTGTGCCAGCCTTATCACTCCCATGTGCTGACTCCTTACAAGTAGGTGCATTGGGGAGGATGATTGATTCTATAGATGCACCCTGTTGAGAGGATACATCTAGTGAACTGTTTGCCCCTGATTTTACAACTTCAGCCATTTGTGTGACTGAAGAGGTGGTTTTAGACTTCTTCTTCTTTGGCCTCTGTAGGGGTGACTCAGGTTCCTCACTTTCTAAACCTAGTTCTACAGCTAATGCTGCTTCGGATAATATGTTCAAGGGTGCAGACACTATCTCCTTTCTCTTCTTTTTACTAACATCACCCTTTTGAGAGGATGATGCAGTTGGCTCACTGTGTGGTAGAGTGTTTGGTTGAGAGGGTTGGTTAGCAAGCCCTGGGTTAGCATCTTGTACTACTTGCTTAGGCTTAGCTAACTCAGATCTAGAAGCACATGTTGGCATGTTGTGGGGATAGGTCTCAAATAACCTCTGCATATGAGGGGTTATTTCAAGCCTAACGTCCACATCATTCCTAGTCTCCAAATTACCAAAAATGAGTTTGGTCATGAATTTAGGATAGCCTATTCTATTTCTATCTATCCCAGGTAATTCAATCAATTTATCATTTTTAAAATTAAGTACAGATTGAATAAAGCGAGGGAAGAAGATGTCAGTACCTCTCTTGGTTGAGTTCTCACCAAGTCTCCCATACAGCTCCTGCATAATCAGTTGACCAACATTGATCTTTTTCCCATAAGCTAAGGCATAGCCTATTTGCTGAGCAGGTGCACTAATCTGATCAAAGCTTGACTTCCAAGCTGTGAAGACTTGAAGAATGGTGGCAAAGACATAACTCCATTCTTTCCTCAAGAACTTCCTATTCAAGTGCCCAAGTTTGATTTCATCTGAGTAGTGAATGAAATCAAAGAAGTCCTCCAACTCACCATTTGTGGCTTGATTGTCATATACCTCATGTTGTAAGCCCAGTGATTGATTCATGTCTTCAGTGGTGATTGTGAATTCTTGTCTTGAATCTTGTAGTAGATTATGTATGATGTTATTGCGCTTTCTAGGGCCATAACTTCCACAGTAGCTGTTCTCCAAAACTGTTCCAGTAGGTCTAAATACAGAGTTGGGTTGGCGGAGAGTGCATCCTTGATGTATGACTCAGACATCCATCAAACAAAACATTTGAAGTTTGTATTTGGAGCTTCGACATCACTTGAGATAGCAATGAAGTTGGTGTTGAATTTCACGGTTGCCATTGATACAGAGATTAGAGAGAAGAGAACGAAGGTTGAAGAAGAAAATTTATCTTTTGAGATTAGGGTTTACAGGGGTTTTGGTGTTTTAGATGCTTGAGAAATCGAATGAAATGAATCGAATAGATGCAGAATTGTATAAGTATGAAGTACTTGAATTGTCAATTAGATATATGTTTTGTATCGATAAGTCAGGCATTCGAGAAGTAGAAAACAACTATTCGATAAGTCAAGAAAGGTTAATTCGATAACTCAAGCAGATTGTAACTCACAGCTGGCAGTTATCTAACTTAGAATAAATCCTAAATTAGGTAAAATATGTTTTTATGAGTGATTTAAAATTCTGAATAAAAATCCAAAAACGGTTAAGATTCAGCAAAAATTCAGTCTTTTCAAATGATTCGAGAACTCAAACATAGTATTCGAGAACTCAGTTAATAGAGAACTCAATTACCATATTCGAAAAGTCAAGAAGACCTCAATTCGATATCTCTAAAAGACTCTATTCGAGAACTCGAGAGTGCTCTAATGAGGCTTGTTAGAGATGTCGAATAGTGAACCATTCGAGAAGTCTGACTTATCGAAATATACTCATCACTCACAAAAATCAATTTTCACTATCTTTTAAAATTTACCAGTCATATTCAATGAAGTATATTTTAGCAAATTCACAGTGATTTTCTCAAAATTTCATCGAAATTTCAAGTTGACAAAATATGATTTTCCAACATATGCAACAGATTTGAAATATTTATAAATCATATTTCAGCCAACACTTACTCCAAAAATATTGAGAATTTAGATAAAGTAAGTGTTTACTGCTGCAACAATCTAGATGATATATTCACTTAGCCAGAATCTGAAGAATTCAGCATTCCAATCTCACTAACCAACCTTGTGAAGGTGGCTTCATCTAATGGCTTAGTGAATATGTCAGCTAGTTGTTTATCTGTAGAGACATAATGCAACTCAATGGTTCCATTAGTTGCATGTTCTCTAATGAAATGATATCTGATGTCAATGTGCTTTGTTCTAGAATGATTGACAGGATTGGCAACTATAGAGATTACACTTGTGTTGTCACACATGATTGGAATTCTTTCCAACACAAGTCCATAATCTATAAGTTGATTTCTAATCCAAAGCACTTGAGCACAGCAACTTCCAGCAGCTATGTATTCAGCCTCAGCTATAGAAATTGACACAGATTGTTGTTTCTTGCTGTACCAAGAGACTAACCTTTGTCCAAGAAACTGGCAGCTACCTGAGGTGCTTTTCCTATCCACTCTGCATCTAGCATAATCAGCATCAGAATAACCAACCAGATTGAACCCTGTGTCCTTAGGATACCATAGACCCAAGTTTGGAGTGCCCTTTAGATATCTAAAGATCCTTTTTATAGCAATCAGATGTGATTCTTTTGGATTTGATTGAAACCTTGCACACAAACATGTAACAAACATGATGTCTGGCCTACTTGCAGTGAGGTAGAGTAGAGAACCAACCATGCCTCTGTAGAATGAGATATCTACTTTCTTGCCTTTAGCATCTTCATCCAATTTAGTGGCAGTGGCCATGGGTGTCTTTGCAGGTGAGTAGTCTTCCAAGTCAAACTTCTTCAATAAATCCTTGATGTACTTGGTTTGACTGATAAAGATACCATCCTTCCTTTGACTGACTTGTAACCCAAGAAAGAATGTCAACTCTCCCATCATACTCATCTCATATCTACTCTGCATGAGTTTAGAGAATTTCTCACACAACTTCTCATTTGTAGAGCCAAATATGATATCATCCACATAGATCTGAACTAGGATAATATCATCACCATGCTTCTTATAAAACAGTGTTTTGTCCAATGTGCCTCTAGTGAATTGATTTTCAAGAAGAAATTGTGATAAAGTGTCATACCAAGCCCTTGGAGCATGCTTAAGTCCATACAATGCCTTAAGCAATCTGTAGACAAATTCTGGGAAATGTGGATCCTCAAAGCCAGGTGGTTGTTGCACATAAACTTCTTCTTCCAACTCTCCATTCAGAAATGCACTCTTGACATCCATTTGATAAACTTTAAAGTTTGAATAAGCAACAAATGCCAAGAATATTCTGATGGCTTCCAATCTGGCAACAGGGGCAAATGTCTCAACATAATCAATGCCTTCTTGTTGAGAGTATCCTTTTGCAACCAACCTTGCTTTGTTTCTTACTATTACACCATCTTCATCCATCTTATTCTTCAGAACCCATTTTGTTCCAACAATGGTTCTATTCTTTGGTGCAGGCACAAGTTCCCATAATTTGTTTCTTTCAAATTGATTCAGCTCCTCTTGCATGGCAATAATCCAATCTGGATCCAACAGTGCATCATCAAGCTTCTTAGGCTCAATCTGAGAAAGAAAACAGCCATAGAGGCACTCATTTTGAGTTGCTCTCCTAGTCCTTACTCCTGCATTTGGATCTCCAATAATTTACTCTACAGTGTGTGATCTATCCCATTTCCTTGAATGCTCAGTCTGATTTCTCATTCTTGATGTTGCTTCATCATCCAAGTCATGTTCATTCTCATTTCCTCCCCCTGTGAGGTTGCCACTATTCACAGGTGTGTCTTGGATGCTTGTTTCTCCACTATTGATTGGCACAAATTCTTCTCTTGTATCATCATTCACTTGAGTTTCAACTCCAATTTCAATCTCTTCATCAGAATCATCTAGATTATCAAACTTTAATGGATCTTTATCTTCATCATTGGCTTCTTCTAATCCAGGTAGTTTGCTGTCATCAAATGTCACATCTGTGCTTTCCATAATTTTCTTTTGATTGATGACATAAACTTTGTATGCAATTCTTTCCATAGAATAGCCAAGAAAAATTCCTTCAAATGCCTTTGCATCAAACTTTCCAACATATTCTGAATTATCCTTCAATACAAAGCATTTGCTTCCAAAAGTATAAACATACTTTAGAGTAGGATTCTTTCCAGTCATCAAATTGTAAGGTGTCTTTCCAGTGTTCTATTCTGGATATAGCATGCAGTGCTAACAGCCTCAGCCCAAAAACATGTAGGCATCTTTGCATCAAGCAACATTGTTCTAGCAGCCTTAATTAGAGTTCTATTCTTTCTCTCAACAACTCCATTTTGTTGTGGAGTCCTTGGAGCTGAGAATTGCTGAGAAATACCATTCTCTTTGCAGAATGCTTCAAGCATAGCACTTCTGAACTCTATTCCATTATCACTCCTCAATGCAATCACACTTGCATTGTTGGCCTTTGTTTCCTTGTCAATTTTCTTTATGTGCTCAATGATTACTTGTGGAGCCTTATCTTTTGATGCCAGAAATTCCACCCATGTATACCTTGTAAAATCATCAACCATCACCAAGGCATACTTCTTTCTTCCTAGTGACATAATGTTAATAGGCCCAAACAAATCCATATGAATTAGTTGCAGGGGCTTGGTTATTGATGTCACTGTCTTTGACTTGTGGCTTGATCTTTTCATTTTTCCCTTTTGACAAGCCTCACACACTCCTTCTTGACAGAATTCAAGTGTGGGCATGCCTCTCACTAACTCTCTTTTGACTAGAGAATTAATGGCTTTAAAGTTCAGGTGTGATAACTTCTTGTGCCACAGCCAACAATCTTCATTTGATGCTTTTGAGTAGAAGCAACAAATTTTGTCCTTGTTTGCAGAGTCCATATTGGCTACAAACATGCTTCCTTTCCTTACTCCAGATAGAGCAAAATTACCAATCTTCTTGTGGGTGATCAAACATTCATCTTTGTCAAAATCCACTTTGAATCCTCTATCAGTAAACTGACCAACACTTAGCAGATTATGCTTGAGTCCCTTGACTACTGCTACATCTTCAATGATGACATTACCAACTTTCAACTTGCCATATCCCATTGTGTTACCCATGCTGTCATCTCCAAAATCAACCATTGGGCCAGCCTTCTCCTCATAGTGTGATAGCAGGGCCATATCACCAGTCACGTGATTTGAGCATCCACTGTCCAAAATCCACATGACCTTCTTTTCACTTTCTTTGCCCTGTAAGCACAAAGGTATTACTTCTCCTTTGGTACCCAAACAATTTTGGGTCCATGTGACTTAGAAACAGTTTTATCATAAACAACATGCTTATCAACTTTCTTGGTGTTAGTCTTCTTGTCACTGTTAGAAGTCTTAGAACCTGAGGTTTCAGACTTAGGTGACAGAGGTACCTTCCTAGCTCTAGGAGGACTTGAAGACTTTGACCTTGTGTAGTGTGTGTGAGAATTTTGACTGATACAACCATCAATGAATTGCCTTCTCAAATTGAAACAACTAGTCATAACATTCATGTTACATGGCATACAGTCAAATTCATCACAAAATGGAGCATCTCTGTGTCTTAAAGGAATAGAACAATCATAGAAAGGTTTGGGCACACTACCAACAGATTTCTTGCAAGCATGAGTTAAATGATTGGTACTGAAACAATTTTGACAAGTTTTCCTAGGGGCATTAGGCATATAAGCATAGTTGTTATCTTTGTTAATCCCTAGCTTGCCATTTCTGTTATGTTTCTTCTTAGTCATTTTCTTCTCAGATTCATTCTTCCCAGCTGAAACGAACTTAACAAACTTCTTAGGTCTAGACCTATCACCTATTGGCTCCTTGGCTTTTGGCTTGACACTCTCACACTTAGAGGATGCTTGTTGTTCACAGGATTGTGCTTCATCCTCATCATTCAACATTTGCTTGATGAGTAAGGCATCCTCATCAATTTCAAATATTGATTCTTTAAAGATTGGAGTCTCAGCCTTTTTCAAAATGTGAGGCACTTCCTCATGAACAACTATGTCATCTTCAATGACATCATAGCCTTTCCTTTGTTTAAGAGTGCCATAGTCAAGTCCAATAGCAGCCTTGGGTTTTGCTTGAATTTTCTCACAATAGGATTGCACTAGACCAGATGAATTCCTAAAGGTTTTCAGTTTGAATTCATTTTCAGCTAGTTCATCCCTAAGAGCCTTTTCCATTTGACTAGCACATAGAACCTTATTCTACAGATATTCAACTTCTTTCTTAAGGTTTTCTACTTGCATAGCAGTTAGCTCAAGTTCCTCATTCTTTCTGATTAACATTTCATTTCTAGTAGACAGTTTAGCAATTTCCTCATCATTAATTAGCAGCAGTCATACTAGTATGAATATTAAACATTTCAACAGATAGTTGTTCAATCACGCATTTGTACTCAGAAACAGACATGTCTATGGTAGTGAGAGGTGGTACCTGAGGGTCTGATGAAGATGTGTCATCCTTGGAATTGGCCATCAAGGCATAGTTGCAAAATTCTTGCTCTTTTCCATCACTATCAGAATCATCCCAACACTTCCCTTCAGCTATGTAGGCCTTACCTTGTGTCTGCTTTTTCAAAAGGGCCTCATACTTAGCTTCAAGCTCTAGAAACTCTTTATCCTTCTTTTTAGGCTTCTTGTATTCACTGGCAAAATGCCCTAGGTCATTGCATCTATAACACCTTACAGATGACCTATCCACATGACTGGTTTTAAATTTATTCTTGTTTGCTTTCACAAGTGCCTTGCTTTAGTTGAATGAATGGTTTTGGGTTTTAGGTTTGAAGGGTTGGTTCCTCTTGAATCTGATGTTTAGAAATTTTCTGGCCATGAAAGCATATGAAGTGTTTTCCATTCCATCTAGTTCTTCAAGAGTATAGAACTCTTCTTCCTCTTTCTCCTCAACAGGTTCACTTACCTCAGCTTCAGTTTCTTTATCATCTACTATCTCCTCTATCCTTAGCTGACTTGTAGATGCTTCTAGGTCTTGAATAGATTTGTTGACAATCAAGGCACATGATGTGTTTATCATTCTACCTTGGTTGGCTTGGATAGCCCTTTTCTGAAGCAACTCGAGCTCATGAGTTTTTAAAACCCCATAGAGCACATCATATATGATTTTGTTCAAATCTCTTTCCCTTAGAGAAATGACCCTCTGCTCTAGGTGGTTTGGTGAAGATAATAGAAACTTCATGTTCAACTCCTTGGTGCTGTAAACCTTGCCATTCATCTGCAACTCAGTAACTAGCTTGTGAAATCTCTCAAACATCTCAGTGATGCTTTCCTTGGGTTGTGCCATGAAAGCTTCATACTGTGTGACCAGTATATGTTTCTTGTTTTCCTTAATCTCATCAGTCCCTTCACATAACACCTCAATGTGATCCCACATTTCTTTGGTAGATGTACACGATGCAATGTTTGCAAACATTGACATATCCATGGAATCAATAACTAGCAACATGAGGTGACTATCAAGAGAAACCATCTCCTTTTCTGATTCTATCCATTTGGATGGTTCCTTGGCCACATAAGATCTTGGAATGGTTGTGGTTCTAACAGTCTTTTCAGGTATTTCTTGTTGTGGAACAAAGGGACCATTCTTGAGAATCTCAGGATACAAAGGATGAGAGGCTTTGATGAACAACATCATTTTTATCTTCCAGAGGTTGTAATTTTCTTTGTAAAACTTAGGGACTTTCACCGTTCTTGTGGTCTTTGGTGTATTCGAACTCATGATCGTTTTTCAGTTTTTGAATAAACAGCCCGCTCTTATACCACTTGTTGAGTATTGAATACAGCAAAAGAATACAGAGGGGGGGTGAATGGATTCTTGAACTTTTCTTGTTCTTGAATCTGTGTAGAAAGATAAGTCTTTGTGTGTGCAAATGTGTAGGTGCGGATAAAGAACAACACAAGACACAATATCACTTTAATCTAATATATTATTAGATAAAGGTTGCTACAATCTGTGAATACAAATGGTAGTATTCTCAGCTTCGTTTTTCTCAGAGAGATATATCTTACAATGTGTATGAAAAAACTTCTCCTCTAACTAAAGAAGTGAGATTGTATTCTTATAGAACATGAATACAACTCAGTTACTACAAATAAGGTTACAGGATAAATTACTTTCTTGTATGTCTATCCTTTTTGAGTAAGCATCCAAACGGCTACAGATTTGAATTTGCAAAGTTCTGTTCAGATCCACTTCTTTAGCTCTTTGTCTCTTCTATATCTCTCTGAGCTTCCTTGTAGGTTTTCCAGAGCACGTTACAGATTGTGGTCCATAAAGTGCATTGGCTTGTTACAGGTTTCAGACTTGTACAATTTCTTCACTATTTTGTCTCCAAGAATGTATTCGAGAAGTGGCTAAGTGATTGATTCGAGAACTAGGATTAGATAACTCTGAGTTCTCGAATATTGTATGATTGACATATCGAATCACTTCTCGAATAGTACTTTTCTCCAGGGTTCCTTGAGTTATCGAATAGAACACTTAACTTGCCGAATCCCTGAGATATCGAGTAGTTCATTCAGAGTCCTTGAGATATCGAATGAGATATCGAATAGTTCATTCAGAGATATCGAACAGTGTCTTCTCAGATATCGAATCTCTGACTTCTCGAACGCTAGACTTCTCGAATAGACAAATGTACTTCTCGAATTGGTACTTAGGCAAATTCTTCATTTCTTCAAATCCCAACTGTGATTATTTGACAGTCTTTATCTTCTTGCTTGAGGCATGAAACTTGGAACTTCTTTTAAGCATTATTCTTGACTATATAAGTACAGTTACACAACTAGGATTTGGTGCCTATTACAAGTACAAAACAAATAGAAACTCTACAACTAGAGGTTCCCTCAGTTAAGAGGTCATGTAAGTAATGCAAAGCATTACAAATAATTAGGCTTGTTATTAAATGTATACAGGCATGTCTTTGTGACTAACAAGTACAATTAAAAGAGTTTGTAATTGTATAGAATGCGTATTTTTTTTATTTTAATTATCATATGTTATTGATGTATTTTGGAAGGTGCCAATATTTTTTTGGAAGGTATTAATCAACTAACCAACTAACCAATTTGATCTTGTTTCGTTTATAATACTATACTATAGATAGCATAAATTTTTTTAAAACCAAGTTATTTGTTGAGTTGTTTAGTTTTTGTACACCTAAAATCATAGAAGAAAGAACCGTAGAAAGAACCCATAGCTAGAATTCTTATTGGAGTACTATTAAAAATGTTTGTAATTGTATAGGATTTGTGATTTTTTAAAAATAAATTATATGTAATTTAATTTATTTTGAAAGGTGCTAATATTTTTTTTGGAAGGTGTTAACCAACCAAGTAACTAACCAAATAGACCATCTCTCACCTCTTGGTATAGTGATGTCTCCCTCACTTCCTTTACGGGATGTCGAGGGTTCGATCCTCGTAAAAAATAAGATGGGTGTGTGAGTGTGTATAAATATCAAAAAAGGAAACCAAATAGGCCCTATTCCGTGATTTTTTCATAAATTATATGTAATTTAATTTATTTTAAAAAGTGCTAATATTTGTATTTTGAAAGGTGTTAATCAACTAATCAAATAGACCTTATTTCACTTATAATATTATAATATTGATCCATATGCTTAAAACTATCAAAAACTGAATAATTAAGGTCTGAAAACAAAACTTAGACCATCTCCAATGGGGTTGGCTAAAATGATAGAAAATACTGACTATATAAAATTTACTGAACATGTAAGGCGTTGTGCTTCGATGGTATACGGGCTATATTGATTGGCTATATTTTAAAAATAGTATGCTATTATTATTTTTAATTATTATAGATAGAATATATCATTTGAATATGGTAAGAGATGATGTGGATAGAGGTGATAATTGGATTTATATCCACTTGGATCGCTTCATTTTGGTTTAAATTGATCGCTTGTATCTCAAGTATTGGTGTGTTTTAATGTGTTTTTGTGAGAATTGTGCAGGATGTATTTCTAGGTGCAGATATGGAGTTTTAGCAATTAAATGGTGATTTTAAAGTCATGGGAACAAGTGCAGAGAGTTGCATTGAAAGCGGACAAGAAATCAGCAAAATTGAAGAAAATCAGTATGTGCAACAGTAGCTAGCGCGCGGCCGCGCCTGATTAGCACAGGAGGAGCGCGTGTGACGGCCCCAAATCCGGGGTCATAAATCTGGGCCATCACGGACCAATTTCCATTCAATAACAATATCCCTTGGGTCCTTTTTTTTTACAATTAATACTTATGCAATTTACCCCGCAATAATACACACACACACACCAGTCATATGCTCAGAGAACAACATTTATCACAATAAAAGTTTAAAGTTAACAGTTATTACAACCCAGGCTCACACTTAAATACATTGCTGAATGATACTTCGACATGAAGCATTTCAACAATCAAAAGTTTATTACATGCTCGCACACTTAATTATACATAAAGTTCCCAGCACCCGTCTGCCTCATCACTACCTCAGGAGTCGATGCTAGCGTGCTCTCAGAAGGTCGCCTTCCCCCTACTCTCTTGCGGGGCGTTTGGCGTAGAATCGGCATACCTAGCTGTATATAGATAAGTGGCAAGAGTGAGCTAAAATAGCTCAGCAAGATAATTTCTATCACTAAAAGGTAACATTTAAACATCTAAATATATGTATATACGGCTGGGAAACCAATTATAGACTTTAAGAAAGTATAACATTCTTATTTAATAATACATCATCCACTTTCTATTATAAGAAAAGAAAAATACAACAATATAATATCAATTTCTCTTCTACATTCATATAATAACCCACACTTCTTCAATATATATATTATCTCAAGATAGTATAAACATTTGAATTATATCTCAGTATAATCCTTCCATTTCCTTTTTACACAACAACTTTATACCATTATATAAAATCAGTTTCTCTTCCATTTATAACACAATTCCTTCTTTTCATATCATTTTTCTGTTTCCAGTACAAAAATCTGAAAACCACTTTTCAATCCTTTCCTTTAAAGAAAACGTTGGGGATTTCCACTGTTGCCGAATACGTGAGCCACGATGATCAGTCGTCCTCCGTACCCGTCCCTTTTTACTACCGGTAGAAGGAGGAAGGTACACCACTACATCCCCCTGGAGGAAGGTACACCACTACATCCTCCTTCAGCAACTCTTGGGCCGAATTAAAATATTGATTGCTGGACTGTGCAGCACACAGCCTCCTACGCTTTTTGTTGTTATCCCCCTCTTTTGTCAAATCGTTATTCCATTTACAAAATATCATTCCACGTTTCCATTTTCTCGCTTTCATTTCCATATATCATTCACTCATCTCATTTCCATTCTCACACATTATTTCTATAAAATATATATATAACATAATACTTTGATTATGATTCAGACATCTCTTTTATATTCAAGAATTCAAATATGCTTTTATATTCATAAAATATTCCGTCTATTTAAAAGTATTAAATAATAATCAAATAATATTTATTAAATCACAAATATTCAAAGATTATAATCAACAGAATATTATAAACCATATAACCCTAGATAACAACTGATACCATTCTCTTTCATATCCCTTTTTCCATAAAGCATATTCGCTCCATTCATAATCATTTCCACATTCATATTTCATAATCCATATTCATCTCTCTTTAATTCCCAAAATCAGGGAAAATAAATTCTCAGCAATATAGCAACCATAGAATAACATATATATATTCCATGAAATCATTTTACTTTGAAGTTAAATAGTTTTCCAAAGTAAAGGTAAAAGAAATCTTGCCTCGATCTCTAAGTCCCCAGAGGAATGATCCGGTGTTCGTCTCGAGTATCTATAGAAACGAAAAGGATCACCATCAGACTATATTTCACTTAACCACTTAACTCTTATATAGTAATACCCTTGACACATAATATATGTTTAACATAGCCTTCATACTCCAAAAGTTCCAAGAACTTAATCATTTTTAGACTCGATCAAAGTTTCAGTGTTTTTCACCATTTTCCTTAAAAACCACACTTAACTGTAAGAATTCTCATAAAATATAAATTTCGAATTTTGACACAAGGTCAACTGGTAATGGCTCTCTGACCACCCTCCTACAATATCCCAAAATTTCATAATTTTTAACAATGTTTAAGTATGGTAGTTATGGCCTCAAAGTTGACACAAATACGTTTTCTCGGTTTTCGAACGTCTTTCACTAAAACTCACTTTTCTCCTAAACCGTTCATCAGATTTTAACGTACTTTATATCAAAACGATCTATGAACTAAGCTCTACCCTACCATGGTCACTTAGCACTCTGGACAGTAAGGTACCGTACGGTTTGGTGTCCCAAAAACAGGGCAGTTTGTGATTCTAACAAAATCGGACATTATAACGGCTATAATTTCATACTTTCCAAAAACAATTCCATCACAACCAAGCCATATAATCATCCACCACCCCATACACATCAGTATTACATCCTCATAAGCCATATAATCAGTGGTGAGGCCTCAATACCATCACCCATCAATCAATCACAATTTATGCTAGCTAACATCACAATAATCACTTTTAACCACACATCATCCATTAACATCACTAAAGCTCACATAATAAAAAGGGGTTAGGGTTTATACCTTCCTTGTAGCTTCAACATCACTTAATAAACCTTGGGTACTCCTTAAACAACCTCAATATAGCTTGAATCAACTAAAGGAACCATGAAAACAAAGTTAACAATTCGGAGTTACTAAACTGCAGCTGAAAGAACATGAAAAACGAAGGCCTTACCTACGTTTTCTGGATGAGGCTTCTAAATGAAAGTTGTAGGGCATCTTAACAGCTTTCTAACCATATAAAGAACACAAAATTTGGCTGAGTAACGAAGTCTCTAGAGCGGTTTTACTGGGCTGCTGGAAATCTGGCCGAAAATGATGATAATGGAGGGGGAGAGATTTTTGCTCTTGTTTCTTGATCTTATCTCATCTAAATCTTGGTTTGTCTAGTGTCTTGTGGAAGCTTTGCAAGATATTTGTGATTAAAACCTAGCAAAAGTACTAATTTGCCCCTTAAAACAATTTAGTGGAAAGTGATGTCATGCTAGTTGTTATGCCCAAATCTTGGCATAAGCCCTAAGCAGGCCTAATGGGCTAGAATAAAGGTCCATAACTCATAATGGGCCTAGAGATGAAGATTGGGTCACTAAAACCCACCATCAAGAGTCAGTCCAATATACTATCAAGCACAATGTGGAAGTTTGCGACCCCAAGCTGCGGGTCGAGTTCGCCAACAAAGTCCCTAGTATGGGATAGCATCTATCATGCATGTCTCTCTACAAGGTCCAGCGTGGCCAAGAGGTCCAGCGTGGCCTAAAATACTCTCTCTGCAAGGTCCAGCGAGGACTAGAGCATATTTATTATGAAGGCTTACGGTCAGGCCCAGCGAGGTCGCGTGAGTATAATTATCTCCGTACAGCGTGGACCACCTCGCATGACTAGCCCAGCGAGGCCGCATGCGAGGCCATGCAGCTTCTCCATTCGCCTCGTCAGCGAGGCCAGTTGATTTAAGCATCATGCTAGCCCGGCCTCAAGGTCGCATCTACATGGATCAGCTCTCTTATAACTCCCGTCAAGGGATCGCCTTGCGTATGACTCCCGTCAAGGGATCGCCTCGCGTATGACTCCCGTCAAGGGATCGCTTCGTACTATCATCACATCCACATACTACACGAGATCTCTATCTCATTCTCTGCTGGAAGGCTCATGACGCAGCCCCTCGAGGTCGCATGAGTATCAATACACTTGGGTTCGCTTCGCATGACTCAACCCCTCGAGGTTGCATGCTACACCCTTGTTACTTCTCTATTAGCCTCGCCCAAGAGGTCCCGACTCTAGCCATGCGAGACTATTTGCTTCCTTCTTTGGACCATGGATTATGGATAGAATAAATGGGTAAAATATATTAGCCCAAGAAAACGTCTAGTGGATTTGGGCCTAGTCGAGCCCATAGAAACCCTAGCCCGTCTAGATAACTTCTTCTCCAAGAGAACTACGTATGGCTTGATCCCTATAAATAGGGTACGTAGGCATCTTGTAAAGGATGATTGACAGTTCACCCCTGAAAACACCATACAAGATCAGCCACAAAAAATCACCAATCTCCTTCCGTGTTCTTCGTGTTCTTAGCAGAATATCCGTATTTTGCTCCGTGATTCCAGCAAACCTCCAAAGTATTGTTATACAATATTCTCCCTATAACATTTGGCGCTAGAAGGAGGGGTAGTCATCATATTGGGAGAAAGATGACTGACTCGAACAAGAAGATGAACGGAGGGTACAACAACGTGGAGACCCCGGGGTCGTACAAGACACTCAAAGGCGAACCCCCCAGGAGCGAGAAGGAGGACGGGCCCGGGAAGGTGACAGTAGTACAAGAAAGGATAACTAGAGTGACGAAGCGGTATAGCTCGAGGGGCGCGAAGATGAATGCCAGGAAGAGGCCCAAGTCCTATCAGGAGGAGAGCAGTAAAGGTCCCACCAAGAAACTCTTGGATGAAGCTGATGATGTTGTTACGGATCAAGCAAACCCTTACTCCTATGAAAACCTCGAGCGGGAGGAGGATGTAGAGCCTACTAAAACAAATGAATGGTTGCAGAATGAGGCCGCCTCATCCAACGGGAGGTCAGTTAGTGTCTTTGATCGTCTAGGAAAGAGGTTAGCAGAGCATGATCTCCGCCTCAAGCTCGGAAAACTTACAGCTGACAAGAAGTATAAGAGATCCCAGGCTTGGAGCCAAGGTTAGGAATGACCCCCCTCTCCTCATCGAGAGCGTGAGCGGTCCGAGGAGTACAAACCAGACCCCCTGAATCGCAAGGAGGATTAAGATTGGTCTAGAGCTCCCAAGAAGACCCAATCCCACCATGACAACATGGGAAAGGGAAAGGAAAAAGTTGAATATAAGAAGACCAGGGTTGGAGACTACAAGCTAGAGGAGCTAAAGAAGGCCTTGGATAAGAGAAATGCAGATAAGGGGATCCTTAACCCCATAGGTCCGGCCTCGCCTTTCACTCAAGAGATCAGGACCACTCCGCTTCCCACTATATTCCGGAGTATTAAACCAAGCATGACTTATAATGGGAACACTGACCCTGCAGAGTTTGTTATTCGATTCAACAATGATATGGATGTGTACCGAGTCTCGCTATTGGCTAGGTGCAGGTTATTTGCAGCCTCGTTGAGGGGTAGTGCCCAGCAGTGGTTCTCTAAGCTAGGGGCTCACATCACTATAGACTCCTGAGAGCAGTTCGTGGACATTTTCATTAAGCATTTTAAGTCCTCCAAGCTCTATGCACCTCCTTTATCCACCATGGTGAACATAAAGCAGAAGGAGGGTGAGACCCTACAGGACCACTTCAAGAGGTTTAACGCCGAAGACCCTAGGGTGCGATGAGCAAATGACGAGGCCATTAAAAATTTTCTTATTGTTGGGCTGTGAGAGGGCACCAAGTTCTGGAAGAAGTTGCAGGCACAGACACCTAGTACTCTCTTTGAGTTCTACAAGGAGGCCAAGCCTTACAAAAGGATTGAAAATTCGATGGAGGACCTGAAGAAGAATAATAAGGCTAGCAACAGTGGAAGTAAGAGCAAGGGAGTGAAGAGGAAGGACTCTTGGAGCCCTAGGCGAAGACGGGATCGCAGTGAGAGCCCAAAGAGGAGGGGTTCCGATCCACCAAGGAGGTTACCACCGCGAGCTCAAAGTGGATGGAATGAGGGTCAGTCCACACCTTTAGTGGCCTCCATTGATCACATCTATGCAGTTAATGCTGAGAAGGGGATGTTTAAAAAGCCCTCACCTATGAATAGTCGGGCAACCAAGGGTACTCATAAATATTGTGCCTTTCATGAACAGACGGGGCATGATACTGCGGATTGTAGGCAGCTCAAGGAGCAAATTGAAGAGATAATTCGTAAGGGCCCAGCTAACTGAATGGGTAGTTTGTGAGGTGGAGAAGCATTACATTAAGCCAGGTCTTGGTTTCAATAATGTCCTATCGCTTGGGCAAAAAGAAAAGTCCCACAAAGAAAAAGAGAAGCGAGCTGGGAGTATTAATGTCATTATGGGAGGCCCCATATTGGAAGAGATAGCAACAAGGCCAAAGAGAGGTATGCTCGTGAGGCCAAGAAGCGGCCCCTCACCAATGTACATCACCTTCAGGAGAGACCCCAATGCTCTTCAAAGGGGAGGGTACAAATATCATTTTCACCGAGGAGGATGCGAAGTGGGTTCATTATCCCTACTCGAATCTCTGGTTGTTCGGGTTCGCATAGGATCTCAAAATATCAACAGGGTCCTCGTGGATAATGGGAGCGCAGTTAATGTCCTTACATATGAAGTCTATAGGAAGATGGGATTTATGGACAAGGTGACACCTAGCTTTGTAAGGTCGCAAACCCGTTATCTTGCAATGTGAGGCCTCTTGGCCCCATTGGCGATAATGGATCAGTCCGTAAATCTACACAATGTGGAGCTATCTCTATGCATGCATTAAAGTCAGTCTATAAGCAAAGGAGAGCATGTGAAGACTCAACGAGACCCCTATATGGTATGGCTATCGAGATCAATGAGACGCCTCTACATGATATGCTTCTTATTGAACTACCTCTACGTCGAGGAGAGGGGGGACGCCCCCGATTCTTGGGGAGAGGGGGGACGCCTCCGATCCTTGGCGGCAATGAGGAGGTCCTAAACTACCTCAATACACAAGGAAGAGCATCTATCAAACAAGCCCCCTGCTTGGTATGAACTTCACTAATATCAGCATACATTGCCCCAATCTGAAGGAGAACTCATAGCGGGGTCACATCAAAATTCTCTTCATTACAAATGGTGTCAACTCCAAATAATACAAGAAGTTTGCTGAAACATGTTGATTCCTCATCACATCTACAATTATAATGAGGACTCGGGGGGCAGTGGCATTACATAAACACCACTTCTAGCAGGACATTTGAAAAATTGCAAGACAGGGCCAGCACCTAGCGTTGCGAGGCCGGCACCTAGCATTGCGAGGTCGTACCTAGCGTTGCGAGGCCGTACATAGCGATGCGAGGCTGCAAACTTGACACCTTGCGATGCGAGGCCTCTCGGCCCCATAGGCGCAATCAGGATCATTTGAATACTCTATCAGCTATCCTAAAGCACTTGAGAAAATTTAACAGATATGGAGATGCGTTATGGAGTAATCTATACATGCTAAAATCATGCAACATTAGTCCCTTATGCAAGCAGATACGAGGCCTATGGTACTTTGTAATATTATAAACATCAAATAAAGGAGCATCAATAAAGCAAGCCAATCCAGGTTCAGGAAGTATCCAAATAAGCAAAAGAAATTAAGTCTACAAGCGCGAGGCAAATAAAGGGAGTGCCCGCATCTCCACTGAGTCTAGCAGATAAAGTTTAAAAGCAATAATAAGGAAGTCATGGGGATCCATTTGTCGCTTCTTCATTCATCTCCATCTTGAGGTTCTCAGCAAACTTCCCAGTCTCTTCGCCCAACCGGTACCAATCAAAGTCATCAACCTTCTCGAGGAACTTTTTCATGAAGTCAACAGATCCTTGGGTCTCAGCTTCCTCAATGATAGTAGGGAGAGCATCAGCAGCATCTTTAACTTCATTCTCTAGCTCAGCGACGCGGTCTGTAAGCTCCTTGATCTGGGAGTCTGACTGCTCCCTCTCAACAGCATGATCCAGCTTAAGCTTCTTTCTAGCTGACTGCTCCTCGTGAAGCTCTCTCTTAAGCATCTCAGTCGTGCCTTCAAATGCTTTCCTCCAACTATTTTTTGGGTCCTCGGCATCAGCCTGAGCCTGTGCAAGTATGGATTTGAGATTCACAATTTCTTCGCTCATCTTACTATTAGAAGAAGCCAAGGCTCGAACCTCCTTGTGGTGACGTAATTAATGTAAGAAAAGCTCAGCTATAGCTTTAGTCTCGGAAGCATTGGACTCCTCTAAAGATTGTAGGGACCAAGAATACATATCAATCTCAGAAACATGGGCATGTGCCAATTTGCCATATGTCTGGCGGACCAGTTCAGGAGAAGGATGAAGGAGAGAGAGACTCATGTCGTCCTTGCTCTTCTTTAGTGGTGGTTCTTCATGAAGACTCGTTATCTCAGTTGATTTTTTCCTGCTAGGATGGAGGGAAAAAGATGATTGTCGAAGAGGCATTGTGAGAGCGGTCTGCTTAGGAGAAGGAATGACAACATCAGACTTGGTAACTGAACCCCCAACAAGGGAGGAATGGTGAGTCAGATCGCCAGAAGGGTTAAGAGAGGTACTCGCAGCTTTGTCCTTCTTCATGAAAGAGATCGCGGAATATTTCTTGGAAGCCATACCTGTAAGTATACAAAAGAAAATACCTCAATACAAGGCAAAATGGAAACCAAAACATACACACTTAATATTCAAGCTGGCACGAATTGGTTTGCGAGGAGAATTAAATTTACGAAGCAAGCAGACAGCTTGCATGGCAGAAAAATAAAGCGTAGCGAGGTGGCCAGTACGAGGAGACATGGGCTCGTATTAAATTAAAAATTTGAAAGTTGTCAAGCGAGGAGGCTTCCCGAAAAATCAAATAAATATTTTGATTTTATTTTTGAAGAAATTCTGAAGACCAGAAAAAATAGTTCTCCGCTACAGCTGCCTGCACCGAAGAAATGGGGGGTAATTGCTATGTTCGAAAATTGATACGGCCTCGCGACGTATGAGGCTGCGAGGAGGCCCCGCGACGTATGAGGCTGTGAGGAGGCCTCGCGACGTATGAGGCTGCGAGGAGGCCTCGCAACGTATAAGGCTGCAAGGAGGCCTCGCAATATATGAGGTTGCAAGGAGGGCTCACAACATATGAAGCTATAAGGAGTCCTCTCAACTTATGAGGAGGCCTCTCATCATAATAACAAGGAGCAGAGGAGAACACTTTCATCATACTTTAAGAAGACCTGAATATATAGGTGAAAGTCCAAGCTCACATATCAGCATGATAGAAGATATAATTATAACAACTTATGACTGCAAGGCCCTATGGGGTCGCCTCTCAAGGTCCCTGCAGGACCTCATTACGCTTGGAAGAACCCTTCGAGGTCACCATCACTCACTTATACATGGCTTCGCATTAATTGAAAGACACACAACATATGTCATCATCTTAGCAGCTGGGAGAAGATCTCAAAATATGACAGTTGTCTACAACCATTAAAATTCATTGGGATCGCGATGCAATTCCAAGGCACTTGAGATAGCTATGCTTTCATCTATAGCAATCTATATCAAGCACAGGCCTCGCATCGAAGTTTTGACAAAGCAGTTTTGAGTCCACATCGCATCTTCAATGACAATATAGACTCGGGGGGTAGTTGTTATGCCCAAATCTTGGCATAAGCCCTAAGCAGGCCTAATGGGCTAGAATAAAGGTCCATAACTCATAATGGGCCTAGAGATGAAGATTGGGTCACTAAAACCCACCACCAAGAGTCAGTCCAATATACTATCAAGCACAATGTGGAAGTTTGCGACCCCAAGCTGCGGGTCGAGTTCGCCAGCAAAGTCCCTAGTATGGGATAGCATCTATCATGCATGTCTCTCTACAAGGTCCAGCGTGGCCAAGAGGTCCAGCGTGGCCTAAAATACTCTCTCTGCAAGGTCCAGCGTGGCCTAGAGGTCCAGCGAGGACTAGAGCATATTTATTATGAAGGCTTACGGTCAGGCCCAGCGAGGTCGCGTGAGTATAATTATCTCCGTACAGCGTGGACCACCTCGCATGACTAGCCCAGCGAGGCCGCATGCGAGGCCATGCAGCTTCTCCATTCGCCTCGTCAGCGAGGCCAGTTGATTTAAGAATCATGCTAGCCCGGCCTCAAGGTCGCATCTACATGGATCAGCTCTCTTATAACTCCCGTCAAGGGATCGCCTTGCGTATGACTCCCGTCAAGGGATCGCCTTGCGTATGACTCCCGTCAAGGGATCGCCTCGCGTATGACTCCCGTCAAGGGATCGCTTCGTACTATCATCACATCCACATACTACACGAGATCTCTATCTCATTCTCTGCTGGAAGGCTCATGACGCAGCCCCTCGAGGTCGCATGAGTATCAATACACTTGGGTTCGCTTCGCATGACTCAACCCCTCGAGGTTGCATGCTACACCCTTGTTACTTCTCTATTAGCCTCGCCCAAGAGGTCCCGACTCTAGCCATGCGAGACTATTTGCTTCCTTCTTTGGACCATGGATTATGGATAGAATAAATGGGTAAAATATATTAGCCCAAGAAAACGTCTAGTGGATTTGGGCCTAGTCGAGCCCATAGAAACCCTAGCCCGTCTAGATAACTTCTTCTCCAAGAGAACTACGTATGGCTTGATCCCTATAAATAGGGTACGTAGGCATCTTGTAAAGGATGATTGACAGTTCACCCCTGAAAACACCATACAAGATCAGCCACAAAAAATCACCAATCTCCTTCCGTGTTCTTCGTGTTCTTAGCAGAATATCCGTATTTTGCTCCGTGATTCCAGCAAACCTCCAAAGTATTGTTATACAATATTCTCCCTATAACACTAGTGATTTCATAATTCTCTTTTCTTGATTTTCTTTTCTAAATGTAATGCTAGTACTCTTGGTAATTATAATGTGATACAATCCTTGTTATTCTACTAATCTTGATTGTTTGGTTTCCAGACTCGTCTAATTGTGGTTCGTTTCGAATATATCTCACTATCCAGTGGTTTTGAAATCGTTTATAAAATCCAAATTCCCTTAGCATTCTCTTAACTTAAAAATCCCTTAGTTTAACTTAAATTCACTAATTCCTCAATATATAATCCCTTTAATATTTCTATGTTCCTTAATATCCAATAAATAGAAGTTCGTTCGAGCTCAAAATCCTCAAAATCTAAATTCAGGAATTTCTGAAATCCATCGTCATTTCGAGTCACTTATTTCCTTAGTATATCACTAATATGATTTCTGTTTATTCATTTTCCATTTCCAGTCTAGGGTACCTACACACCCTTTTCCTAAATTCCCCGAGATCATTATTCATTTGGGCACTGTAGCCTTTCTAAAGTTAGGGTTATTACATCCTTCCCCCCTTAAAAGGATTCCGTCCCGGAATCATGTTGAAAATACTAATGAATACTTTTCTTACTTGACAAATTCCCAATTCTCACACTACTTCCTTTATCCTTTAGTTCCTTCATAACATCTCTACCTTGTTCGCGCAAATACACCAACATACACTTGTTTGTCATTCATCAACATTCCATTTAGCTTATCAATAGCAGTACTTTCACTATCCTTTTCTTGCAAATCTCCTCATGTTTCCAGTCATTCTATATTATCTCATTCCTCCTTTCTCCTTTAACTAAGGTATCGGCCACCACATTGGCCTTTCCTGAATGGTATTGTATCTCACTTATGGTTTGGTCATATTTTGATCTCTATCATGACATAAAATATTCGTACTTCATCTTAATACATCTCGTCTCTGTAAAATCCTCCAGAAACTAGTCTTATAATGCTATTCCTTGAAACAATTTTAAGAAAATATTATTTATAATATATATTTCCTGTTCATACTTATACGAGCAAATACTTTCCCTTCATTCTAAGAATTATCCTTGCACTTTCCCCATTATTCACAAATCTCCTTTTTTATAGAGTTCTCTGACTCTTAACAGATATTGATTTGGATGACACGAGAATAACTCACTTTCTTATATCACCATAGTTTACTTTCTCACAGATAGATTATTCTTATCTATTTTATCAGCCCATTTACACCATTCATTGACTTAGTCAATCCCTAACCAAACACTTACACTTAAGAGGTCAAATTATCGCGTACTTGCAATTTCCTCCGGATACCTTATCCCATATGTCTATTATTCACTATACACTCTTTACATCTTACTGATCCTCCTTAGTTTCTTCATGATATACTATCTATTCCACCCCTGTAATTTCCCTTTATTATTCTCATCAAAATCTTTACCTCAAGTTTTACTCATTCACACCTTTTGGATTAATCCTTTGAATACTTAACATCTTTAATCTCTCTATGCTACTTAGGGTATTAGTCACAATATTGGTCTTCCCCTACTAATAGTAATTGCACCTCGAAATCCTTCATTAATTATCCCCACTTCCTTTGTTTATCATTATTCTAATTCTATCCTCAAAATACACCTTGCTCTCAATAGTAAATTTCAATTATACCTTAAAATTCCTCATGTTCTTTTCTTTTACTAATCGTCAAATATACCCATTTCTTCTCACGAAATTACTTCCTCTCTTATATTGAAACACTCCCAGTTCTAATTATCTCTTATTAAAATTTCCCTTGGAATCTCGAGTTTCCTCGTATAATCACGTATACTCTAAACCTTGCTTCCATTCATTAATGAAATCTTCTATATTCGAAACAATTGATAGAATTTAAGAGACCTTAAATTTAAACGAACCCAGATATAAGCAAGGGTCCCACAACAATTTATAACATTAAGAGTTTTAAATAACCTTTATTCAAAACAAAAGAATATTTGAGAAATCAATATGATGGAAGAACCCGTATGTCACACAAGTGAGGGCGTCCCCTCCGACTTTCAATCACACAGACAGATCGTCCTTGTGTATACATATATGGTTGTTCCTCTTAGTTGGAGTAAGAAACATAGAGGGAAATTTAGATCACGATGATAAACACCATTTTTCGAAAATAATCTTAGAGAAATATTTTGACTAAGATAGATAAAATAAAATTTTGAAACACATTTCAAGGGTGCCAAAAAGTTTTGAAAAGATACCGGCCCTTTTTGAATAAGAGGTGATAGATCACCCTGGAATTACTCACCAGTGGAGGAAAATTTGAAACTCAATAATATAATTTAGCAGGGCTTTAGGAAATTTGAAAGTAGTTACCGTTAATAGCCTCTGCCCAATTCAAAATCCCAATAATGGAAGGTTTTCCTCAAATACTATTTATCTTAGACTGCGTACTCTCCAAAATTTCTTAAATTTGGCACTCACCATGAAGCCTCAACCTATCGTCTGCTATTCCCAATTATTTTCATTTACCTGGTCGTGACTTGGCTCGATACTCTCTGCCTTTATCCATAATATAACACAACCCTCTAATCGATATACTTATGTAATATTGATCGTCTTAGCTTGACGCTGCTCCGGTATCAAGGACCCTTCAAATTATACTTCTAAATTGTATATTCTAACATACCACGCATACTCACAATATTTTCTAACGTACACTTTCCGTTACCTCAAATATTCCCTTTTCTCATATCAGTCCCATGTGCTATATAAGCTTAACACTTTTAGCATAATAACCTTTTCATTTAAGTCAATCTCGGAATTTCTCAGTCTGTCTTGGTCCTTAAGGTATATCTTGGCTTTACCGACAAATCTCAGTTTCACCATTTCATCTCCACAATCAATTGAAACAATCAGTGTCTGTTCACCAATCCACTTACAATATTTCTTCAAACTCCCTTAAACACAAGAAGACTTTAAATACCCTTAACTTTAGCTCACCAATCTCCTCTCCCTATACTAAAACATAAACTTTTATTAGTAATAATCTATAAAATTATAATCACTACTTAGAATAAACGCTTCGTTCGATAAATCACCCTTGAACTCGATGGGAGTTCGCAATTTATATTATTACAGATATATTTATTATTATCACTATTGTTCCTGAGCATTGTGACTCTAAGCTCTGATACCAAACTGTGACGGCCCCAAATCCGGGGTCATAAATCTGGGCCATCACGGACCAATTTCCATTCAATAACAATATCCCTTGGGTCCTTTTTTTTTACAATTAATACTTATGCAATTTACCCCGCAATAATACACACACACACACCAGTCATATGCTCAGAGAACAACATTTATCACAATAAAAGTTTAAAGTTAACAGTTATTACAACCCAGGCTCACACTTAAATACATTGCTGAATGATACTTCGACATGAAGCATTTCAACAATCAAAAGTTTATTACATGCTCGCACACTTAATTATACATAAAGTTCCCAGCACCCGTCTGCCTCATCACTACCTCAGGAGTCGATGCTAGCGTGCTCTCAGAAGGTCGCCTTCCCCCTACTCTCTTGCGGGGCGTTTGGCGTAGAATCGGCATACCTAGCTGTATATAGATAAGTGGCAAGAGTGAGCTAAAATAGCTCAGCAAGATAATTTCTATCACTAAAAGGTAACATTTAAACATCTAAATATATGTATATACGGCTGGGAAACCAATTATAGACTTTAAGAAAGTATAACATTCTTATTTAATAATACATCATCCACTTTCTATTATAAGAAAAGAAAAATACAACAATATAATATCAATTTCTCTTCTACATTCATATAATAACCCACACTTCTTCAATATATATATTATCTCAAGATAGTATAAACATTTGAATTATATCTCAGTATAATCCTTCCATTTCCTTTTTACACAACAACTTTATACCATTATATAAAATCAGTTTCTCTTCCATTTATAACACAATTCCTTCTTTTCATATCATTTTTCTGTTTCCAGTACAAAAATCTGAAAACCACTTTTCAATCCTTTCCTTTAAAGAAAACGTTGGGGATTTCCACTGTTGCCGAATACGTGAGCCACGATGATCAGTCGTCCTCCGTACCCGTCCCTTTTTACTACCGGTAGAAGGAGGAAGGTACACCACTACATCCCCCTGGAGGAAGGTACACCACTACATCCTCCTTCAGCAACTCTTGGGCCGAATTAAAATATTGATTGCTGGACTGTGCAGCACACAGCCTCCTACGCTTTTTGTTGTTATCCCCCTCTTTTGTCAAATCGTTATTCCATTTACAAAATATCATTCCACGTTTCCATTTTCTCGCTTTCATTTCCATATATCATTCACTCATCTCATTTCCATTCTCACACATTATTTCTATAAAATATATATATAACATAATACTTTGATTATGATTCAGACATCTCTTTTATATTCAAGAATTCAAATATGCTTTTATATTCATAAAATATTCCGTCTATTTAAAAGTATTAAATAATAATCAAATAATATTTATTAAATCACAAATATTCAAAGATTATAATCAACAGAATATTATAAACCATATAACCCTAGATAACAACTGATACCATTCTCTTTCATATCCCTTTTTCCATAAAGCATATTCGCTCCATTCATAATCATTTCCACATTCATATTTCATAATCCATATTCATCTCTCTTTAATTCCCAAAATCAGGGAAAATAAATTCTCAGCAATATAGCAACCATAGAATAACATATATATATTCCATGAAATCATTTTACTTTGAAGTTAAATAGTTTTCCAAAGTAAAGGTAAAAGAAATCTTGCCTCGATCTCTAAGTCCCCAGAGGAATGATCCGGTGTTCGTCTCGAGTATCTATAGAAACGAAAAGGATCACCATCAGACTATATTTCACTTAACCACTTAACTCTTATATAGTAATACCCTTGACACATAATATATGTTTAACATAGCCTTCATACTCCAAAAGTTCCAAGAACTTAATCATTTTTAGACTCGATCAAAGTTTCAGTGTTTTTCACCATTTTCCTTAAAAACCACACTTAACTGTAAGAATTCTCATAAAATATAAATTTCGAATTTTGACACAAGGTCAACTGGTAATGGCTCTCTGACCACCCTCCTACAATATCCCAAAATTTCATAATTTTTAACAATGTTTAAGTATGGTAGTTATGGCCTCAAAGTTGACACAAATACGTTTTCTCGGTTTTCGAACGTCTTTCACTAAAACTCACTTTTCTCCTAAACCGTTCATCAGATTTTAACGTACTTTATATCAAAACGATCTATGAACTAAGCTCTACCCTACCATGGTCACTTAGCACTCTGGACAGTAAGGTACCATACGGTTTGGTGTCCCAAAAACAGGGCAGTTTGTGATTCTAACAAAATCGGACATTATAACGGCTATAATTTCATACTTTCCAAAAACAATTCCATCACAACCAAGCCATATAATCATCCACCACCCCATACACATCAGTATTACATCCTCATAAGCCATATAATCAGTGGTGAGGCCTCAATACCATCACCCATCAATCAATCACAATTTATGCTAGCTAACATCACAATAATCACTTTTAACCACACATCATCCATTAACATCACTAAAGCTCACATAATAAAAAGGGGTTAGGGTTTATACCTTCCTTGTAGCTTCAACATCACTTAATAAACCTTGGGTACTCCTTAAACAACCTCAATATAGCTTGAATCAACTAAAGGAATCATGAAAACAAAGTTAACAATTCGGAGTTACTAAACTGCAGCTGAAAGAACATGAAAAACGAAGGCCTTACCTACGTTTTCTGGATGAGGCTTCTAAATGAAAGTTGTAGGGCATCTTAACAGATTTCTAACCATATAAAGAACACAAAATTTGGCTGAGTAACGAAGTCTCTAGAGCGGTTTTACTGGGCTGCTTGAAATCTGGCCGAAAATGATGATAATGGAGGGGGAGAGATTTTTGCTCTTGTTTCTTGATCTTATCTCATCTAAATCTTGGTTTGTCTAGTGTCTTGTGGAAGCTTTGCAAGATATTTGTGATTAAAACCTAGCAAAAGTACTAATTTGCCCCTTAAAACAATTTAGTGGAAAGTGATGTCATGCTAGTGATTTCATAATTCTCTTTTCTTGATTTTCTTTTCTAAATGTAATGCTAGTACTCTTGGTAATTATAATGTGATACAATCCTTGTTATTCTACTAATCTTGGTTGTTTGGTTTCCAGACTCGTCTAATTGTGGTTCGTTTCGAATACATCTCACTATCCAGTGGTTTTGAAATCGTTTATAAAATCCAAATTCCCTTAGCATTCTCTTAACTTAAAAATCCCTTAGTTTAACTTAAATTCACTAATTCCTCAATATATAATCCCATTAATATTTCTATGTTCCTTAATATCCAATAAATAGAAGTTCGTTCGAGCTCAAAATCCTCAAAATCTAAATTCAGGAATTTCTGAAATCCATCGTCATTTCGAGTCACTTATTTCCTTAGTATATCACTAATATGATTTCTGTTTATTCATTTTCCATTTCCAGTCTAGGGTACCTACACACCCTTTTCCTAAATTCCCCGAGATCATTATTCATTTGGGCACTGTAGCCTTTCTAAAGTTAGGGTTATTACAGCGCGCGGGCGCGCTTGGGAAGTCAGAAGGAAGCTGAGAAGCGCGGGCGCGCTGGTAATGCATATGGACCACGCGCGGGGGCGCCTGTAGCCGCCAGAAACTGCTGGAAACCAATTTTAAATGGGAAATTGCCTTGTTTTCTTCTCCTAATCATTATGGAAATTGTTTGGACGACTAAGAACATTCCAGAATCAGATCTACAAATGGAATTTGCAATTCTATTCTCATTCAAGAACGGAAATCTTCCATTCCAACTCTAAAACGGCAATTGCTTGGTGGACAAGACTTTTAGAGCCTATATAAACACATCCTACCCATGTAAATTGTAGGATTGCATAGAATTACTTAGAAGCACTAGCATTATTATTATTATTCAGATCTTGTTTTATTATCATGGTTTCACTTGATCCCATGATGACGAGAGGTTCAATTTTGAATTGATCATTGTCATGGGATTCTAACGGATTTATTTATAGAGCTTTAGTATCTTGATGCTTTACAGATCTGTGTGTGATGTATATGTGATATCCTCGTATGGTTGTGCTTCATGAATTTAGATACGTAGCTAACATCTAATTTGTCAATTTCTTGTGAAACGAGAGTGGATCTTGAGATTTAGAACTTGCCATGCTAGCATAGGATAGGTTGATGTTTTAACATCATGATTTGTGGCGTAAATAGATATATTATGCTACCCTATGTGATCTTAATAGACAACTTGTTCTTCAACCGTTATGTTTTCAAATCTTATAGAGATATAGGGTCTAAGCATAATTGGTGTCTATTCATCTTCTATCTCTTTTGTGGATGTATGTTTAGTTTGGTATTCGTATACTGAGAAGTAGCGTATACTTGTTTCATGTTGTCTGATCAGATATCATAACCATTGCATATAGTGATTAAAGGCGTCGGATCTAAGTGAAGTAGATAATGAAGTTAGGATTCCATGTTTATTCTCATATAAGTAATTTGATTTCTATTCTCATTAGTTAATTTAAGTCTTAGTTTTATAATTTGCATCTTAGTTTAATTTAGATAATTAAAAATCCCAATCTTGTTATTTGTCTTAGCAGTGAATTAAAACCATACATTGTTGCATAGGTACTAAACTAAATTAAAAACCAGATCTCTGTGGGAACGAACTTGACTTATATCTGTATTACTTGTGACCATGTACGCTTGCATGATTTTGTGTTAACAAGTTTTTGGCGCCGCTGCCGGGGATCATCGGTGTTTTATTTTTAGTTTATTTGCTTGTCAATAGTGGTCGTTAGCGTTCACTGACTCGGATTTCTTTCTTAGTTTGTTTGTTTCGTGGTGTTTCAGGTACTTAGGTTTGTATGCGAACACGCTTACAAGCTCGTTTGGAAGAACTAGCGAAAGACGATCTTGTAGAGAATATAGAGAATAAGAAAGAGGAATCTGAAACTACAGTAGAGATGGCAGATGCAGCAGCAGCTAAGGCATTGAAGGAATATTCTCAGCCAAAGATCAGTGACATTCAGTCTAGTATTATCATGCCGGCCATCACAGCTAATAACTTCGAGATCAAGCCGGGCACTATTCAGATGCTACAGAATTCGGTTCAGTTTGGGGGTGCTTCTACGGAGGATCCTAACATGCATATTCGGGATTTTATCAAGATTTATGATACTTTCAAGTTTAATGGTGTGTCGGATGATGCTATGAAGTTGAGACTTTTCCCATTCTCTCTGTGGGATAAGGCTAAGGGCTGGTTACACTCTTTACCACCTGGTTCCATTACTACATGGGAGGATCTTGCTCAGAAATTTCTTACTAAATTCTTCCCTATGGCAAAAACTGCAGCAATAAGGAACCAGATAACTCAATTTCAGCAGCAATCTGGAGAATCTTTGTGTGAGGCTTGGGAACGTTACAAGGAGATGTTTCGGAAGTGTCCTCATCATGGCATGCCTGATTGTATGGTTATTAATAGTTTCTACAATGGGTTGGGAGCACAGTCTAGACCTATGCTAGATGCAGCATCAGGTGGAGCTCTATGGGCTAAGAGCTATGATGAAGCTTATGATCTTATTGAGACGATGGCTGCCAATGATTATCAGAATCCAACCCAGAGACTATCTCAAGGTAGCAGGTATTTTTGAGGTGGATACAGCTTCAGCTATTGCGGCTCAGTTGAAGGCGTTGACTGTGAAGGTGGATTCTCTTGCAAATTATGGAGTTCAGCAGGTTGCTAGTGTTTGTGAGCTATGTGTGGGCGCACATGAGACGAATCAGTGTGCTATCTCTTCTGAATCAGCATAGTTCGTGAGTAATTTCCAGAGACCTGTTGCACCAGTTCCAGCCACTTATCATCCTAATAATCGGAATCATCCCAATTTCAGTTGGAGCAACAATCAAGGTGCTCATCAATAGCATTATCAACAGTTTCAGGGACAGCAAGCGAAGCCATTCAATCAGGGCTATCAACAGTAGTATGCTCCAAGGCAACCTTATCAACCTCCGGGATTTCAGCAGCAGCCCCAGGCTCATGCGGGGCAATCTTTTAATGAAAAATCAGAAATGGATGAATTGAGGTTGATGATTAAAAGCAACGCTGTCTCGCTCAAGACCTTGGAGAACCAGATGGGACAGCTTGCAAGTGCCTTACTAAATATGCAACAAAGAACTCTTCCTAGCGATACGGAGGCTAATCCAGGCAGAAGGGAGGTCCATGAGCAGGTGAAGGCAGTTACTTTGAGATCAGGAAGGGTTACAACATATTCAAAATCAGCAACTAAAGAAGATGAAGATGTTCAGAATCAACAGGTTGAAAAATCTACAGTGCCAGAAATTGAGAAATCTGATTTAGTGGCTGATCAGCTTGATGGTGAAAAGAGCAAGAAACCTGTTGAAAAGTCTACTCCGGAGCAATCTTCAAAGAATAATCAGATCTATCCGCCTCCTCCATATCCTGGATGCTTGCAGAAAAGTCAAGAGAAATAGTTTCAAAAGTTTATGGATGTCTTCAAGAAACTGTCCATTAACATTCCTTTTGTTGAAGCATTGGAGCAGATGCCAAGATATGCAAAGTTCATGAAGGATATTTTGTCACGGAAGAGAAGGTTGGAAGAATTTGAAATAGTGGCTTTGACAGAGGAGTGCAGTGCGGTGTTGCAACAGAAATTGCCTCCTAAACTTAAGGATCCAGGAAGCTTTACAATTCCATGCATCATTGGGAAGTTGTCTTTTGACAAATGCTTATGTGATTTGGGAGCTAGTATTAATCTCATGCCCTTGTCTATTTTCAAGAAACTTGGTCTACCGGAGCCAAAGCCAACTAACATCTCTTTGCAGTTGGCTGATCGATCTATTACGTATCCAAGGGGTATAGTAGAGGATGTCTTGGTGAAAGTTGATAAGCTCATCTTCCCAGCTGATTTTGTTATCTTGGATTTTGAAGAAGACAAGAAGATTCCCATAATCTTGGGAAGGCCTTTTCTAGCTACGGGTCGTACTTTGATCGATGTGCAAAAAGGAGAGCATACAATGAGGGTGCAAGACCAGAATGTCACCTTTAATATGTTCAAGGCCATGAAATTTCCGACAGAGGATGAAGAGTGTTGTAGTGTGGAGATGGTTGATACGGGTCAGAGAAAGAAGTTTGATCAGGTGTTGAGCGAAAAGTCGGACACGCACATGCTAAAGCATCACATCAGTGATTCCATTGACAGTTCTTCAGTTCGAGATCTCTCGAATGTCAAGCTCGGAAAACTTCCATCCCATTTGAAGTATGTCCTTTTGAATGATGAGTTAGTGATTTTTTAAGAGGGTCATGATAATGTGTTAAGAAGGTGGCTAGTTGCTGATGAGGTAGAAGAGAGTTCTATTCAGTCGGTTGAAAGGGATAAACACCTTAGAGGTGTGAAGAAGAAAAGAAAAAGTCGATTGGAGGAAGAGGCAAAGTGAAGTTTGATTTAGAAAAGATGTGGGAAGATAGCAAGAAGGTTGTCACACAATGGGTGAATGGTCCTTCTGCTAAGGACGAGTCAAATGCGATCTTCGAGCCACCATGTTGTGAATCATATTTGTCCGGCTAAATGACGTTAACGACAGCGCTTCGTGGGAGGCAACCCATGTGTTTCGGTATTTTTAGGTATGTTTCCTACTACCCCTTGTATTTACTTCCATTCAATACGGACATTGAATCTTTTAAGTTTGGGGGTGGTTTGGGGGAAAAGTAGTGTATATGTAGTTAGTTATGATTATGTGAGTCATTGTGTTCATATATGATATCATGTTTTGCATAGTAGTGGTAGTTCATGCATGATTGTTTTGTTTGTGTTATCTACGTTTGTTTCATATAGGACATTCTGTTTTTATTTTCGTAGACCATGTGAGTTCATTTTAGTTGCATTTTCATGGCATGCATATTTCATGATCCCTTAGGATGAGCTAATTCTGATTGGTAGGTTTTAATTGAGTATGATAATGATGAGTAGAGGGTTGATTTATAGTCCCTATGAAATTGACTTGAATGTTACGGGAACAAAACTAATTACACAGTCTCATTGGGTGCTTTTGGGCTAGGTTAGGGTCATGCTTATTTGGATGTTTGAGGTTTAATCACTTGATTATATTTAGAATTTTTGTTATTCCTTTTATAGCGTAGGAGCACTTAAGTCTAAGTTTGGGGGAAAATAGGAATTTCATGCTAGTTGTTAATAATGGCTAGGCGTCAAATGGCTAGTAGCTGGCTCATATTTATATGAGTAGTCTAGGGTTGGAAATGAGAAAGGCTCATTCCAGATTGCATATATAAAAAAAAAAAGAAAAAAAAGTCAATAGTTAATTGTTTAAACGCAAAATTAACCACGAGTGAGCTCTTTAATACTTGAGTAATTAAGTCTGGGGGGACTTAGTCCTAGTAACCTAAAGCCCTTGTGGTTTGGGATTGCTGACCTAACACTCGCTACATGGGTATTATTGTATAAGCCTTTTGGGGTCTCATTCATTGCACGGTTAAATAAGCATGCGTATTGTATATAGTGTCTTAGTTTAGTAATAAAGCATGAGTTTCTGTCTACCTTGGATAAGGGTGGGGGTGTTCCTAGGTTATGAAGTGTCTATAGTCTATTCTAGTTATAAACCTGTGATTATCTTGGCAAGGAACATGTATGATAGTAATCTAGTTTTGGGAGTATTCTGATGAGTATCACACACACGCACGTTTATGTTCATGTATTGTTAGTATACGGGGACTTAGTCGAGCTCTACTTGGATTTGTTGCATTCTCTGAGATATTTGCTTGTTAGTTGGTTTTGGTGAGTTTGAAGGGGATCTTTGCATTTTCATATTAGTTGCATTCATACATTGCATTGCATTGTTAGATAGATGGATTTTGTGGGTACATTCACTATAGGCCCTCACGAGACCTTACTCGTCCACTAGGGCTGCCTAAGGGTTTAAAGGGCTTGTTGCATATGCCAAATGCAACCGTGATCACCTACGGAAGTGGTACTAGTTAGTGTAGATAGTTCTGTTTGTTTATGCTTGAGGACAAGCATCGGTTTAAGTTTGGGGGTGTGATAAGTGGATTTATATCCACTTGGATCGCTTCATTTTGGCTTAAATTGATCGCTTGTATCTCAAGTATTGGTGTGTTTTAATGTGTTTTTGTGAGAATTGTGCAGGATGTAT
Organism: Kitagawia praeruptora; assembly: GCA_037693485.1. Classification (NCBI taxonomy): domain Eukaryota; kingdom Viridiplantae; phylum Streptophyta; class Magnoliopsida; order Apiales; family Apiaceae; genus Kitagawia; species Kitagawia praeruptora. The sequence continues at coordinate 126,937,240 of CM075350.1, forward strand.
TTCTAGGTGCAGGTATGGAGTTTTAGCGATTAAATGGTGATTTTAAAGTCATGGGAACAAGTGCAGAGAGTTGCATTGAAAGCGGACAAGAAATCAGCAAAATTGAAGAAAATCAGTATGTGCAACAGTAGCTAGCGCGCGGCCGCGCCTGATTAGCACAGGAGGAGCGCGCGGGCACGCTTGGGAAGTCAGAAGGAAGCTGAGAAGCGCGGGAGCGCTGGTAATGCATATGGACCACGCGCGGGCGCGCCTGTAGCCGCCAGAAACTGCTGGAAACCGATTTTAAATGGGAAATTGCCTTGTTTTCTTCTCCTAATCATTATGGAAATTGTTTGGACGACTAAGAACATTCCAGAATTAGATCTACACATGGAATTTGCAATTCTATTCTCATTCAAGAACGGAAATCTTCCATTCCAACTCTAAAACGGCAATTGCTTGGTGGACAAGACTTCTAGAGCCTATATAAACACATCCTACCCATGTAAATTGTAGGATTACATAGAATTACTTAGAAACACTAGCATTATTATTATTATTATTCAGATCTTGTTTTATTATCATGGTTTCACTTGATCCCATGATGACGAGAGGTTCAATTTTGAACTAATTGTTGTCATGGGATTCTAACGGATTTATTTATGGAGTTTTAGTATCTTGATGCTTTACAGATCTGTGTGTGATGTATATGTGATATCCTCGTATGGTTGTGCTTCATGAATTTAGATGCGTAGCTAACATCTAATTTGTTAATCTCTTGCGAAACGAGAGTGGATCTTGAGATTTAGAACTTGCCATGCTAGCATAGGATAGGTTGATGTTTTAACATCATGATTTTTGGCGTAAATAGAGATATTATGCTGCCCTATGTGATCTTAATAGACAACTTGTTCTTCAACCATTATGTTTTCAAATCTTATAGAGATATAGGGTCTAAGCATAATTGGTGTCTATTCATCTTCTATCTCTTTTGTGGATGTATGTTTAGTTTGGTATTCGTATACTGAGAAGTAGCGTATACTCGTTTCGTGTTGTCTGATCAGATATCATAACCATTGCATATAGTGATTAAAGGCGTTAGATCTAAGTGAAGTAGATAATGAAGTTAGGATTCCATGTTCATTCTCATATAAGTAATTTGATTTCTATTCTTATTAGTTAATTTAAGTCTTAGTTTTATAATTTGCATCTTAATTTAATTTAGATAATTAAAAATCCCAATCTTGTTATTTATCTTAGCAGTGAATTAAAACCATACATTGTTGCATAGGTACTAAACTGAATTAAAAACTAGATCTCTGTGGGAACGAACTTGACTTATATCTGTATTACTTGTGACCATGTACACTTGCGTGATTTTGTGTTAACAAGAGGTTCGACAAATATAGCCAACATCAGGAGGTTGGCTAAAAATATAGACAAGGAAAATGATCCATTGGAGTTGATTTTTTTTACATGATCTCTATAATTTTTATTTATAGTATGTTTTAATAATTTTAGCTAAGGGTTCTATATGGTTAGAGATGCTCTTACAAATCAAAGGTAAAAAATAAACATATATAGATAAGAGGCTGAGCGTAGTACCTTAATTCAAATAGTAAATTCTAATATAGGGGAAATAGATGGAGGGTTCAAGATTGATCCTGGTTACAGATGAACAAAATTTATGTTTAGGGCTCCTGATATTTAAGAGAGAAAATGTCCAAAATGCCTAGATTTGGAGCCCCATGGCCTGATATGCCTATGTGTGGGAACAGTGGTCCGATATACCCACGTGTTACGCATCCCGTGGATGCGTGTGCTGAAACACGCATGATGAACATGCGCAACAGGGGTCACGCATGCCCAGAATGCGTGATGACGTGATCTGACGTCATTCTTGCAATTTCAGATCCGGTCGTCTCTCCCCCTCAAAATCGCACTCCGATCGCCTCGTTTCGTTCTCCCCACTCCGGTAACGTCCAGTGCTTCTGAGGGTACCAAAACGAAGCCCAAACATTCCTCTCCATTTTACCTCGACTGATTTGTTGGTTTCGGCCCCATAGGGACGTGTACGAGCCCATCGGAAAACTGATAGGAGAAAAAAGGTTCAAATTGGGCCTTTCGATTCTAGCAAAACAAACTAAAAACAAAGGGTACATGCACTACGCCATAAATGGCCTATTGCAACCTTTTGGCATGGGTGTTACCTTTTTGGATGTTACCATAGCTATGAAATTTTTGAGCTATCGCAATCCTGTGTTACCAAAACCACAAAGTGTGTTACTTTAGTTATAAAAGGTGTTACAGTGGGCAACACCATGAGATGTGTTACCATAGAGTATTCATGAACAAATTTTTTATTTAATATAAAATTAATGATTTAATAAATATTTGATTTTAAAAATAATTAATTTTAACAAAATCGTTGAAGTTATCAATGTAAAACGTAAAATTCCATCAAATAATTGAATTGCTGATTTTCCATAAATATTAAATTTTGTTTATAAATTTCGAATAAAAAGATTTTAAAAAAGTTATATCCAAAAATTATTAAATTTTAACTAAATTCATTAACAGATTTTAAAAAATATTAAAATTTAACTAAATTCTATAAATTATTACAATATAATTTATATAAATTCGTAATATTTTTTTGAAAAGAAAAGAACAGCACGGTAAATTAATGAGATGGGCACACAAAGCGGCAAAACAAAAATTTAGAATTAAGATCACATACAAGTCTGGTGGAAAATTGGGGTAAATAAAATTCTATAATTTCCCTCAAATAATTGAATTATTTATATTTCATAAATTTTAAAAAAAACAATAGGAAAAAAATAGAAAAGTGTAAAGTAAATTATTGGAATTGGGCTGAGCGGCAAAACGAAAACAGAGTGGCAAAACGAAAATTTTGTGTTAGGTCATATTTACCCCCCAATTCTCTCCCTTCTCTCCTTACTCTCACTTCTCAATTCTCAATTCTCTCCCTGATTCAATTAATTCCCAAAAAACACAGTCATTCCTGCTCACATCTTCCCTGGCATACCAATAAAACTTGATCCACTCGCATAGAATATTCACACACTTTCTCTTTTTTCACCATTCTATGATCTAGGGTTAAAAACTACTCACTATATTCAACCAATTGAACATTTTCAACTTCAGTTACAAGGCCTCTCTCTCTCTCTTTAATTCACTGCTCAACTCTTTTCAGGTCAGTTTAATTCATCAATTACTACTTAATTTAACCTAGATCTTAAACCCTTTACTTGTATTATGTCTCCGTATTAGTGTAATTTTGTTTATGTTTTGCTTAATTAAAGTTTATGCTCCTTTTATAGTTTTTTTTATGTGTTTTCTATGTGTGTTAAGTTTTGTTGGAAATTCTGTTACGATGTTCGGGGGTTTTGCTTCCGCTTTGTGAATTCAGTGAATTTATTGTTCGGATATTAGTGTAAAAAGTTTATTTTGATTGTCGGTTCTTTCGAAACTTCTAGGGTCTGTTTGCTAACTTGACTTGTAAGTCGAAATTATGTAATTGGTATGTGTTTTTGTTTGTTTTTACTAATAATTAGTCTTATCTGCTTCGTGAGGACTTGAATTTATTCATGTTAATCAAGCATAGCCATTGCTAAGTTATCTTGCGTTCCATCCTCGAAAATTGATATGCTTTCTGCCTTCTCAGCCCCTTACCCCCCACAAGATGAGATATATAGATGAAGGAATGAGAATTTTTTTAAAATTTTTTGTATTGTGCGTATAGGATTGTAGGCAGGGGAGTGTTTTCTATCTAAATTTATTTTTTACTCAAAATGTTTTTTGTTTGATTTACCTTGTGCTAATCATTTCATTTTGCAGGATGGAGAACTTGAGTAGCTTCTGGCAGTTGGGTGATGAGCTCCGAGGATTGCAAGTCTCTGATGAACACAAGTGGTCACTGGCTGCTTCAAAATTGGCTGAGAAGACTCGTTCCAAAGTCGAAAGAAGGAACAATCTTGATCTTTATATGGCCCGTTTGATAATAAATTTCTGCCTTTAGTTGAAGCAGGTTAATTACCCAAGCACCATTGTCTAGTTCATATCTTCTTTGATTTACATTCATGTATGTAGTTTATATTATTAACTTCTCTTCTAGCAAACTAATCTTTATCACTCTAGTTGAGAATCATCAGGTATTTCCTTGGATATACCTTGAGCGTAGAAGTTAAGACAACTGTCTAAGAACTCGAAGTTCCATTATATACTATTTTCAGAAAGCACAATCTTGTTATTATCTGCATCCACTTCTGCATATTAACTGATGTTATTTTCAGGGCTACCACCATGATACAGGGACTCGGTTCGTGCAATAACACATGGCTTACCTCTGTTTCTCTACGACTACACCACTCACCAGTTGCATGGTATTTTTGAGGTAATCTCAAGTTCAAACATGCATTTGTTTTTTGAATAAGAAGTTACGATATGCAGTTATCTTAGATGAAACAGTTATGCTACTACATCTCTGCTTTTGTCAATTTCTTTTGAATTTATGTGTTTCTAATTTATTGGATGGGTTAATGCTTAAAAGTTAAAAAGCTCCTGCCAGTTATCTTGATTAACTGTTGCGAAAGTAGACCCTATTCGTTATTTTTAGTAATGTCGATGCATTTCTTCCATTATATATATATAAATGTCTACCTTTGTTGGTTGTAGGTGGCAATTTGGTCATTATTAACCATTTAGGACTCCTGATGAGACTTAAAATCTTGTGCTCCTACATTTCAGTTAGTACCATATGTAGAATGCAGATTCTTTCCATGATTTCTATCTATTCATGTTGGTTTATGACCGGTGCTTGTATGTAAGAGATGGACTTGTCTAATACTCTCACACTCTTTTTGTTGGTTGCTTCCTAGGCTGGTGACAAGGAAGAAGCATGTTCTGGCTGCATCATATCAGAAGGGGACTTGTTCGTAACAGGAACTCAGGACGGCATATTGAATGTAGCAGCCCAGCAGACCACATTTCAACCGTCAGAATTTTACACAACCTGTACAATGGAACCTCCAACTAGTTCTCTTAAGCAAGTTACCAGCTGCTGTGCAACCATTAACATATAGTTTAGAGATTTGAGAAGGCAATCAAATATAGTACTTGTACATTTAATTTATTTTCTTCAATGTTGCTGGATTTGATTCGTTGATGTAACTATACTAGTTATGTTTTTGGTGAATGAAATTAGGACTTGAATTGGTTGTTGGTTTATTTGTTGGGAAATTCAATATTCAAGTAGTACATTTTTCTTTTATTACATTTGTGGTGTTACAATAGGTACAACTATTCTATATATATGTGGGACCTAGATGTGGGCCCCACGTGTGTCCATGTGCAAAATTGTGACATCTATGGTAACACACAAACTTTGTTACTGAAGAGTGTTTAAGATGTTGCTATAAAGGTCTATAGTGACCGCATTTGCCATGTTACCATAGGTTGTTTTTTATGTTACCTTTGATATCTATAGCAACTGCTGAGAACCTAACACGGCTGAAGTGTTACCATTGCCCGATTTTGGCCTATAGCAACTTTAAACAGGGTCTATGGTAACACAATTTTGGGGTTGCTATAAGTAATCTATGGCGTAATGATGCTTGTAGGGGGTTATAATATGAGTGTTTTGGTATATAGGATGGTAGTGAACGAAGCCTTGAAAGACTGAACGATTGTGTCGAAAATTTGGTCGAAAAATATGGCTGGAGAAGGAGATGAACAGTACCTTGGACACGCATGTTGGACATGCGCATCTGAAGACACGCATGTTGGACATGCACATCTGAAGACACGCAAGCTCAATATGCGTGTCTCAGCTACTGTTCACAAAGGGTAGGATGCAGTTTGTGAAGGATGCTCATCTGGAACATGCGTGTCCGGACATGCATCTGAGGATGCGTGTCCCGTGGGTATTTAGGGCCACCTGCACGAAAATGGTTATTTTGGACCAAATGTTTTAGGAGGTGGGTATTTAGGACCATCACCCTATTTAAGAATCTTGAAAATTTAAATTCTTGTATATAAAATTATAAGATATACAACATATGTTTATATTAAAATTTTAAAATTTATTTAACCTAAGACCTCGTAAATCTCATGAATCCCAAAAATTTTAAATTCTTGTACATAAATCTTTTAAATATACATATGTTAATATTAGAATGAGTAGTGCTATGTACCACAAAATTTTTCCCAAATGACATGGCATGTCAAGTGACTAGTTTTAATTTGTGAACACTTACACCGTGTTCCAGAATTTTATAGAGAAAAGAAAAGAATGGAAAATGATTAATTTTCTCTTCTTCTCAAATCTTTCCAGAAGTGGGAAGAAGATTTTGGAGACAGATATAAAGAGAACTTTTTTCCAAATCTTTAGCTTTTTTTTTCTCTTTTTTCAAAAAAAAAATCATTCTGGAACAAGGTGTGGAAAATACTCATTAATTTTATTTTCTTTTCTTTCCAAAATATTTTTCTGGAACACAGTGTTATGTATGCAGACGAAATCTCATATTATTAGTATTAGGAAAGTTACCAAAAATTACCATTCTTTCATGTGACACATCAATTTTTGGGAAAAAAATTGGGACAAATTTTGGAATACATTACATTTTTTTATTAAAATTTAAAAATTTGATTTAACCTAAGATCTGCCGCTCTTGGGAGGGCTTTTACCCGAACGCACCATTCGAGCGGGTGGATGTTTGAGCGTTGTAGTAATTGTAGTGATGCGAAAGTGTACAACAGTTGGTTGTTATGTAGGACACATATGATGAGTCCCACTCTATGGAGAACCATCTTGCCCGGAGAACTATGGAGAACCACTTAAAATGCATTAAAATTGCCTTTTATATAAGGCCCCTGGCGGGGCCCCTTCACAAAAAAGTCTTATAATTCTACCCTCTATCCATTCATCAAAAAAAATTTAAAAAAAATTAAAAAACTGTTGCCACTTCATCATTTTTTGAAAATTTTTAAAATACTTTGTTTTGTAATTTTTTTTATAAATAGAGAGAGGATAGAATTATAAGATTTTTTTGTGAAGGTGCCCCTACGGGGCCCTTATATATAAAGAAATTTTAATGCATTTTAAGTGGTTCTCCACGTAAGATGGTTCTCCATGAAACAATGGCCCACATGTGATATGGACTGAGGTTTCATGGAGATCATCGGAGAACATGAAGTTAGAGGCGATCGAGGTGTGATTTTTTTCCAAAATTACGGATTAATTTGTGCATCTAATTTGGTAAAATTTCTAAATCGTAATTACACCGTGAAATTTTAAATCGAATAATCACACCGCGAAAATGCGGTGCGGTGCGCTTCATTAGGGTTTACATTTTCGATAAAAATAATTATAAATCTAAAATATTAATTTTCATGCATGTGGAATTAATTATTGCACGTGTACATATATAATTATATAGTATATTAAATATTGCGGTGCGGAAAAACTAAAATCATAACCCACACCGCGCGGTTTGTCAAAATTTGAAACCGCAGACGTATCATAAAAAATAAAAAACTGCGCAGTTTGATGCGATACGGGCAATTTTGCGGTTTGGTGCCGTTTATGATCACCCCTAAAAGATCATATATATTTTACATTTAAAATATTATAAAATTTATTATTTTGAAAAATGTGTTCCATAAAAATCATTATCATTAAAAATTTTGAAAATCATTATATTCTTCATTAAAAAAATTTATGATTGAACCACGTTGAACCAAATTATAAATTATATCCCATTTTTTTTATTATAATTTAGCATATATATTATAAATAGCTTCATTATTTATATGAAATGCTAATTTATAAAAACCTAGAAATATTTCTTAATAATAAATTTATAATTTCCACAACTCGCAGTCTCGCATACGATATAGGGATTATTAAGTACCGTTTAGACAATGTTCCAGAAAGAAGGGTAAACCAAACATACCCAGTATATCCCGCACAGAGCAGGGTCTGGGGAGGGTAAGATGTACGCAGACCGTGCCCCTACGTTTTACAGTAAGGAGGCTGTTTCCGTGAAGACCCCCAGCTTAGTGCACAGCAGAAAAAAGGTGTGTGATAAATACAACGATTTCATAAATTTTTGGAAAAGGTCGCAGCCATACCTGAGCCCATGATTTTGATTCATGGGACTTACCTACGTGGGGGTTATCCACTCCATACTCGACACACTCTGATCTGGGATGGCTCCTCGCACAGATCCCCGGGGATTGACTACTCCACTTTGCAAAACACTTAGATCCACAATGTCACCGCGGTAATCTCCCTGCAATTGAATAACCAGAAAACCAAACCAACGAATAAATGAAAAATGAGCACGAAAAAGCCGAAAAAACTAAGATAACGCTAACCGAGATAACCCAACTCTTAGGCTCTCAACAACAGAGTCGCTCCCTAAAAGAGAATCCACCACTTTGATCTGGCGCCTTCAAGCGCCTCTATCCGCGGTCATGGTCTCATTTAGGTTTAAGGCCTTCAGATCCAACCGAAGCTGCTCTTCCCACGACCTCCTCGGTCCACCCTCCTCCTCACCCCTGCAACCGAAAGACTCTCGACCCTCCTCACTGGGGCTTCAGCCAGCCTCCTACGGATGTGACCGAACCATCTCAACCTCCCTTCCCTAATTTTCGCAGAAAAAGGGGCCACCTCCAGCTCGCTCCTAAAAACTAAATTCGGAATTCTGTCCAACATCGTGCGCCCACAGGACCACCGCAACATCCTCATCTCAGCTGCTTCCAACTTGCTCTCGAGGGCCTTCTTCGCCGCCCAACACTCAAACCCATACAACATCGCAGGACGAATTGCCGCTCTATAAAATTTCCCTTTCAACTTTAAAGGTACTTTCTTATCGCACATCACCCCTGACGCTGCCCTCCACCTTAACCACCCAGCCTTAATACGATGTGTGACATCGTCTTCAATCTCGCCTTCCTTCTGGATGATCGAACCCAAATACTTGAACTTATTTGTACGAGGGACGATCTCACCATCAATCCTAATCTCCACCCAGAAAGAAGGGTGATGGCCCAAAATATTCATATGGGAGCCATGCTGGCCCTTTTTACTGACGGGACATGGTACATCGTGTACCGTGATATGAGGGGTATTGCGGAACACGATCTTCCGTAATAGGGCATGATACGAAACTGAGTCTTCCGTGTTATGCATGATACGGAAGACCATGCTCCGTGATTGTGCTGCGCACCCACCTAACACGGGACACGGTCCATCGTATCATGCATAACATGGAAGACTCAGTTCCGTATCTACGTAATACGGAGGACGATTCTCCGCATCATGATAACACGGAGGACGATTCTCCGTATCCCATCGGTATTTCAGACCATTTTTTTTCAAAATCAGTATTTTGGGCAAAAATTTAGGAAAAATAGGCATTTTTGTAATTCTCTCTAGAAAGAAATAGCATCATTTAACAATTATTTTGTAATGTCTCGATTTTTAGATAATTTAACACGTTATTATTGATGTAAAACGAGATATTATCATAATTATTATTTATTAGTGAAATAAATATATTTTTTATTATATTAGTTATATTTATTATTAATAAGGTGTTGATTATATAAATAATAAGATGTTGGTTATATAAATGAACATTATATTATAAATTAATCAAAACTTGTATTGTCACGATTTAAAAAAATAGCACATATTTTGATATAATTGATTATAAATATAATAAATGAGATGGATTCATGTGCATTAACATCAAATCCATCCATTATAATTCTTAATTTTATCAACTCATTACTGTTATTTGTGACAATTCTTCTTAAACAATTTTAAATTTCTTAATATAGATACATAACTCACATTAAAACTGTTCTAAGAGCATCTCCAACGGTAGGAGTTAAAACTGTTAGCTAAAATGTCATTATCTAAAATTTTGTTGAACCTGTAAGGGTTTTTACTCCAACGGGGTATTAGTTATAATCATTAGCTATATCTAAATATAATATATTATTATTATTATTATTATTATTTTTATCTGGGCCCCACTCTTTTAGCAATAGCAAAACCCATCCTGGTAAAGATATGAGCAGTAGCACGAGCCCCAATTATTATTATTATTATTATATAAGGAAATTCAATAAGTTCAAATAAATTAACAAACATAATTACTTACATTTATATATTATAAAACATATAACTAAAACATATTTTATTATATTATAATATTAGTATTTTTATAAATTTGGTTAATAATAAAATAATATTTTTACACTTACTATTATTCAAAATTAATATTCATAAATAAAAAATAATACAACAATACATATAATATTAATTAATATATTGTAAATATTGAAAATATAATTTAAAGTAGTATGTCATATGTATAAATAAATAATAATATATAAAAAAAGGGCTAGGGCTAAGTGCTAGGGTTAGGGATATTTTAAGCGGAGATGACATGGATTCAGATATAGATAATAGCATGAGAGTCAACAAATATAGCGTCCTAGTTTTATGTGATCTAAAATTATTCCTAACAGGTGCTGCCTTTGGAGTGACATAATATTTTAGATATTAGGTATAATACATGCCACATAGATTATATACCTAAGAGGAGCATAGCGTTGGAGATGCTCTAACAATTGCTTTACTAACAAAAAAAAGCTCTCTCAATCATAGAATGAGAGTGTAATTAAGAATTTTAGAGTATTATTTGGAAAAAAAAGAAGATATTTATCATTGTCATTTACGAGTTTAATTAATATTTCATCCTAATTTTTAATTTCAATTTAGTTAGTGTTTTTTTTTATAATAAAGTGTTTATAAACTTACAAATGAGTATATGTTCTAAGAATTTTTGAAAGTGAGTGAGGATGGAATCCATGATGGATCGACAAAAAATCGACAAAATAATATACCCTTAGGCCTTAACCACCTATCCAACCTTACTCAAACGATACCTAAAAATTCTTCCTCATATACACTTACCCCAGGGAAAACCCATCCCGATCCCCACCTCCACCAAACAAAGCATTTACAGTATATTTTTCCTCCTCTTCCGGCGTAGCATTTAAATTATTGGTACATTTCGGTCTTATCCAGTGCTCAGTCAATCATTTTTTTTAACTTTCGTTTCTAATATTACATTGTCTTCATCAGTATTTTAAAAAATATTCGAATTTTCAAAAATCATTGATAAATTATTAATTTATCGTTAAAAATATTTGATCGATTTGATTTTTAAAATCCGATTTATCATTATGAATTATTTTTGAATGATATTTATATTGTAAATTAGGCTAATATATTAAATATAATTAAAATATTAAAATTTATCCAATTTTTGTTCCGATTTATTATTTTGATAAATCCACGATTCGTCGATAAATCGTTATTAGGTACCGAAACCGATTTGTTCCGATTTCGAAATCTGCAACCATAGTCTTCACTTTCAACTTTCAGATATATTAATATTTTCAATTGATAAAAATTTATTTCATATAGTCCCAATTCTTAAATTCGATTTTGGTTATAAATATTCAAAAAAAAAAAGTTACTATTTTGTAAGGAATTTTCCTTCAATATTCTTAAACTAAATAAGAATTTATTTTGCCAAATGGAGACAAAATTTGCATTTGTCTTGTAATATACTATTAAATTTTATAATATTACAAATTTTGGATTCTATTGTAAAACGTTATTAATTTTTTATTTGTAACCTATTGTCAGGGATCTCCTGTCATCAATTGTTTTATTTATGCAATTGAGGAATTTGTCATCAAATGTTTCTTGCTAGTGTTCAAATGGTGACGAGTTAATCTTGTTAAGTAACCAATTTATTTAAAATTTTAAGGTGTTAGAGCATCTCCAACCATGTAGAACCTTTAGGTAAAAATTAAGATAAATTACCTTAAATAATAATTATAGAGATTTTGTAAAATTTTGTCCACTCCAATGGAACAAAGCTCTTAGGTAAAAATTTAGACAATCACATAATAAGGATGATCAATCCAGATAGCTAATTTTACTATGCTACAGCTATACAACAGTAAGTAAGATCACTGATATTTAAATAATATCAACCTGTAGCAACCTGTTGGTTGGTTACATTTGTCGAACCTTTAGCAACATGTAGTAAAACTCCACATCATCAATTACCATATTTAAATAATATATTCTATTTTTAACAACTTAAAATAATAATAACATACCTTTTTAAAATATAGTCAACCAATATAGTCAATTCCATTGGAGTAAAACACGTTACAGGTTCAACAAATTTTACATAATCAATATTGAGCCAATCACTTTTACAAAACACCGTTGGAGATGCTCTTAGAGGAAGAATTTATATGAATTTATATAATATTCTAACACGTCTTTTAACAAAGTTCATTTTTGGATTGATGGGTGGATCACGGGCGCTCATCTTTGAAATATAAATTGTCTTCGTGTCCATATTAAATATTAAGAATAGTGGGGATCACAGAGAGTCGAACTGGGACCTCTGCGTACCTGAGCTCTGATACCATGTTATGTAACTAACTATTCTAAAACTTTAAGGTGTTAGAAGGTGGCCTTATATGGATCTTGTATTATATTCTAACAAATCTTGCACAGTATAGTTTCCCCGTCCACTTGCAACTCAGTGTTGGCGTCTGGTTATGCCCAACTATTGTGAATCACAGGACCGAGAATTCTACAGCTGGTTGGATAAAATGTTTAGTAGTTGCAATACAATCGATATGCTGAGATGGCTACAATCAATTGGCAATCTGGCAAGTAAAAATCATCCTTGTTTGGAATAAAAACGTTCATTTGCAAATAGTATTGTTGCTTCTGCAAAACATTACCTTCTACAATAGAGATAATCCCAAATTCTCTCTAAAAGTGCTCTATTCCAAACTTTAAGGGAAGGAGATGGAGCTTTAAAGTGGATTAGACCTCAGGAAAACACAATAAAGGTAACAGTAGATGCAGCATTATTTACAGACAGAATGGAGTATGATTTTGGTTTGATTGCCAGAATTTTGACAAGTCAATTGGTTGAAGACATAACAAAATGCTACTCGGGAATTACCACTGCTGAAGTTGCAGAGGCGATGGTTATAAAAGAAGCATTGTCTTGGATCAAACAGAAAAGTTGGTCAAGTGTGGAGCTGGAATCAGATTGCTTAGCCATTATTAGGGGTGAGCAAAAAAATCCGAAAACCAGATTATCCGATTTTCCGATTCGGTATCCGATTATGAAAATCCGAAAATTAGGATATTCGATCCGTAAAAACCGAACCGGATATCCGATCCGAATTTTTTTTATGAATTCGGATACGGATCCGGATCACAACTTTTTACAAATCCGGATATCCGGATCCGATTCGGTTTTAATATATATTAAAAATTAATTTTTTTAATTAATAAATAATGAACTTATTTTAAACAAATAATTCAACATTGAACATATTAAATTAAGTAATGAATTATCACTAATAAATTAATGAATTTATTGTGTATCACCTAAGTTTATAAGCATTTTAGGTGTAAAAACTTAAATAAAGATGTACTTAAGTGTGAATTTATAAATAAAACTCTACATATTTGTATGTGAAAATTTCGGAACCTCATGTAAGTTTTCATAAATCAACCTTGATAAATATTTTCTCTTACTTAATCATTTTATCCAAAGTGGTTGATTAAGAAATTAAGATGTTAAAAAAAATAAAAACAAAGCAAATGGAAGAACAATTTCTTTTAATAATAATTTTCACTTAAAATTATGAATTCGAAAGCTAGCGTGTTACTCCCTCAATCCCGTTTATATTGACATTTAATCAAAAAATACGTATTGAGCAATCAAGTGACAAAACTTACTCTCAGTTGTTTGCATACTTTGAAAAACATAACATTATTAATATTTAATTTGCTTTATTTAGGAAATGTGGCCACTATTTTTGGGATATGCAAAACAGGATTTGTGGCCAATATAAACGGAACAAATAGAGTATTAATATCACTTAAAAAATATTTATAAGAACACATTAAAAAAATGAATAGTAGTTTATGATAGGTCAAAATAAAATTAGGAAAAAAATGAATATACACATGTTAAAATATGAGATGATGATATCTAAAATTTTATTAATTAATCATTTATAAAGTTAACGATAACTTATTGAAAATGTAATAAAATTCATTTACTTATACAAACTTAACTAAATTTTACTTAATTAATTCGGATCCGGATTATCCGATTTCCGATCCGGTTTAAACGGATATCCGAATTCCGGATATCCGGTTAAACCGGAACCGGAATAGATTTTTCATGATCCGAAAAACCAGATATCCGATCCGAATTTTAAAACCGGACCGAATATCTGGTTTTGCTCACCACTAGCCATTATGCAGGCGATTAGAAGCAAGGTTCCTATGCGTTCGAGGTTTGGTCAGATTAGTGAGACATGTCGTAGAGAGATTTGTGGTTTAAACAAAATTTTTTTGTATTTTATCTAACGATTGGTAAATATGGTAGCTCATCAATTTGCGAGAATTTCATATAAATTTCGTATCTACCGAGCAAAAAAAGTGTATTTTGTCAGAGTTAATTGTTAAATAAAATTTTTATTTTTCTGTAAAAAAAAGGTTTTCTTGCTAGTTGTGCTTTCTTTAAACAAAACCAGTTAAAGTAATATTTTTGGTGCTTTTTCTATAGGGTTGTAATCCGAGTCGAGCTGCTCGCGAGTAGCTCGAGCTCGAACTCGTTTATACAGGCTCGACTCGGCTCGAACTCGAATACGAGCCGAGCTCGAACAAGATTTCAGACTCGTTTAGCTTAACGAGTCGGACCGAGTATGTGCCGAGCTCGAATAAAACCCGCTCGATAACGAAAACTCGGCTCGACTCGAGCTCGACTCGAGCTCGAGCTCGAGCTCGTCAAAAAACAGCTCAAAAAATTAAAAATTCATATATACTGATAACTGATTAACTGATATGCAATGCTACATACTGATAACTGAATATCATATCAACTGCAAGTGACAAGTCTGCATAATACTACTACAGTGATACAAATATAGAGTTTTTAAACTAAACATTCTAATTTTATGCATCCTGCATTCCTATTTCCTGCTAAGTGCTAAGTAGGTCAGCCACTCAGCCATCAATCCATCAGCAATTCAGCATTCGGCAAAGCAAAAATTAGTAGCACATCATCGTAATGCAAACCAAACCATTAGTCTCCAAAAATAGCTTCTGATCTTTAATTAACAGAAGTTACAAAATACAGCAGCAAAAGTGCACGATAAACCTGTTTTAAGACACAAAATCAGGTTAAAAACAATAAAAGACTATAGTAAATTGAAAGTCCAAGTTAAAATATTAATACCTTATCACTTGTGGCATGCATGCATACTGGTACTTACTACTAATACAAGCTGATCTCCACAGGCTTTATTGGTTTTTTCTATATAAAAAAAAAAGAAATCAGTAAGTTAAGATAAGCTAGGAAATCTATTGTTCTAAAAAATGACATCAAGTCAGATCGGTCCAAAGTAGATGGATTTTAGTTCAGTAAATAAAAATGAGAATTAAAATTACGTTCACTAGATTGAAGTCTCCTGATCCAAACGATATCGATAGTCTGGCTTATTTTAATACAGTAGATATGAGAAATCCAAGTATTGCCTAGAAGTAGTTATCCTATTGGCCAAACTAAAATGGAAAAGAATTGTTTTCTTTTCCATACTATACCAACAAGAGTTGCAATGTTGAGTAGGACATGGTCAACTTTAATGCTAAATAATGTCTCTATTCATCAACTTAAAAACAAAATGAAGAACATACCTCATGATTCATGCAATTAAATGGATAAGTTAAGATAAGACTTATATATTTGTATAGGGATTTCAAATATGCAGATATAGAAAAGTAGTTGTCACATATGATTTGTAGGTAGAAGCCCACGTACTGGTGATCTGCAAGTTAGGACTGTGACCACATAAAAAGTGGGACTCATTCTACTACTACCAATCATAAGAAATGGCAGATCCTGTAGATGCTCTGTATTTTTCTGAAGCTGACAGTCTTGAAGCTAACAAACCATTCAATTGTGACTTATGATCATTGTAATAATTGCAACTGCTGCAATTTCGCGAAACTACGAAGAAATATGCAGAGTGCAAAACTCCGGAGAAATATGCAGAGAGTGGAGAAACAGGATTGCAGGCTTGCAGCCAAACAATGGAAGCAAAAGAGGACCCAATAGCCAACATAATAAAAGGCATACACAAAGACATTAAAGAAAGAATATTGTACACATGCAACTAACAGATGGGAAATATACAATAAGAATATATATACCTGACATGCTTTTTTCAGACCATATAGTGCTCGTGCCCAATCAGCCCCGCATACCAACATTTCCACTGTTTCCGTCTTTAAACATGATCGATAAGGCTCAATAATTCGGCCACCATCACTGAATGTTGCCTCTGATGCAACTGTGCTCATGGGGACTGCTAACATATCACGCGCCATCTGTGATAAAATGGGATATTTGGCACTATTGCCTTTCCACCAGGTCAGAACATCAAATGATTTTGTTGTAGACTCATTCGGAATAAAAATATTCTCAGACAAATACTCATCCAATTCGGACTTAGCCGGTTCAACAGCTGCCCCACTGTCACGAATATAAGCTTCATATTCGCTCATACCTGCTGGAGTTTCAATATTATCCATAAAAAGACTATCCGATCCAGAAATTTGAGTTGATTCAGGGGCCATTCCTTTAACTCTCGAATCTTCAGCAACATATTCTTGATATAGATCATTCAAAACAACTTTCAAATGAGCCAATTGCTTTTCGCTTTCACCTTGAAGTGGATAAATAATGGGAAAACAGAAAGTAAGAAGTTTCATTTTGAATCTTGGATCCATCACAGCCCCGATGGACATCATTAAATTACTCTCACCCCAATATTTATCGAACTTCTCTTTCATTTTATTTGCCATTTCCCTCATGTATGGATTTGCATCAACTGATTTTTTATCTATCAATGCTTTCACCGATTTGACCTCTGAAAGAAACAAATTAGAGGTAGGATACTCACTTCCTGAAACTATTCTAGTAGCATCATCGAACACCTTTAACAAAGAACAGACATTTGCTACTTTAACCCAATCATCTTCACCAGGAACATATTCATTAAACGCTCTATCCCAATTTGCAAACCTAGGAAACACTTGTTTAAACTGAAGAGCACAAGACAGCATATGGTAAGTAGTATTCCACCTAGTGGAAACATCTAAAATCAGCTTTTTTGGTTTTAATTGCAACAAATCAGCGATTTCCCCCCACTTAAGTCGACGACCTTCAGAAAGAGCAACATATTTAATTCCATCTCTCACTCTATTGACAATTAAACCAATAGGTTTCAAACCATCTTGTACACATAAGTTTAATATATGAGCACAGCAACGCACATGAAATAATTTACCTTCAACTAATAAAGATGGTTTTCTAATGCTAAAAGAGTCTTTTAAAGTCCTTATAGCTACATCATTCGCAGCAGCATTATCTACTGTCACTGTCCCAATTTTATCTTGAATATTCCAATCAACTAAACATTTATACAAAGCATCTGATATAACATAACCTGAATGTGGAGGGGGAATATTGCAGAAGCTAATAACCCTCGAATTCAATACCCATTTTTCATCGATCCAGTGGGCTGTCACAACCATATATCCCAGCTTTTGACAAGAAGAAGTCCACATATCGGTGGTAATATTGATTCTCTGGACAGATTTAAAAATCTCAACTAATTTTTTCTTTTCAATTTCATATGTAACTTTACAATCAACTTTTAATGTTCCCCGAGTTATCTTTTCATAAAGAGGTGTGGCAGTCCTCATCACCTCATTCCACATAAAGCTTTCAACATGTAAGAAAGGTAACTCGTTTATCAGGACATAGTGAGACACCTTTTCCCTCATTAAGGCATGATCATACTTAAAAGATGAGACTTGTACCTCATTGCCAGGACCTCGCTGAACTTGGAGTAGTGGTTGTAGAGTATCACCGTGCGCTTTTAAACATTTTTCCAAATGTCTTCTCATCGACGAAGTTGAGGAAGTGCCACTCTTGATGAATTCTTGTCCACATAGCTTGCATCTGGAAAAGTCTTTGGCATTCTTTTTAAAACTATCCATATACTTCCAAACATCTGAAGTCTTTTTTCTAGGCTTTTTCTGATAATGCTTCTTATGACTTTCTGGTGCAGAGTCATTTTTTGTAGGTTCTGATGCATCTGGAGCTCCCTCTTCGTCATTCCTTGTACGTTTTTTTGATAATTTAGATAGTTCTTCTTGTTCAACATCATCCTCCGATAAGGATTCATCCGCAATGCTTCTAATTGTGATATGACTATCATCCATATACGGTGCATTCTCCGGAATAATATCAATAGGCTGACTTTTTTTTTTCTTTTTGCCTTTCAATGATTCCACTTCCATGGTATGGTATATTGCTCTTCTTTCCTGCTTCAGTTATACGAGTATAAAAATTAGAATTTTAAACCAACAAGCATAAATATATAATTACATAACAGCTGAGCTGTAAGCATAAAATACCATATTCTGGAATACACGATAAGCATGTCTATGAAAAACTGGAGATACAGATAATAGATAATCAGGCAAAGAGATGAATTTAGTATATTAAACTTTCTTTCATTGAAGTTAAATTTCTTAAGTGGACATCAAAAAGTTTAGATGATTATGCATTTAAGTCTGCATTTAAGTACTTGTAAAAATTGTACACCAGGTATCCGCTCCTAATCTGGAATACAGCTTTGTTAGTTTGTTCAACAGTTCCTTTAACTATTTACAGCTTAATTTAGTATATTAAGCTTTGTTAGTTTTTTTATACAAGTTGCTATAGATAGTGAAAGAATGTTGATGACATGTCTTTTTCTTGCTTTGTATTAGTTGTTAGTTTTAACAGTTGTTTAAGTTGTTTGCTTGTAGGGTGAAAAGATCTAATTGAACAAGTAAAAGGGGGGGGTGAACTGTGAAACAAAGTTCAGGACTTTAAGGTGTAAACTGAAGAAAGGAATAGGAAGATTAAAACAATGTATATAAGAAAATCTTCTCTGATAAACATGTACGACATTAACCAAGTTATCAGTACCTTGACTCTACATTTAGTGCAGACTGCAGACTATACAGATATCGGGTTTTTGTTCTGAATCATGACCTAAAAGCCTGTCAATAGACATTTTCTACTTTTACTTGTTAATTTATTTTATCTTACTTAATTTCTTAGACTACCTTAAGCTGCTATTGACACATCAGTCATAAAAGTATCTATAAAAGTTCTCAATCTGCAATTTAAAGCCACCCTACAAGAAACAAAATTAGCTAACAGATGGCTTTATCTGCATATAGTTTCACAGCATTATCAAGTCAATCTAATGCTGGCATAAACATCATGAAACCAAAGAAACCAGTTTATCAATATATAACATGCCTCCACTGAGGCTCAAACCCTCATCCTCAACCCTTTTTTACCAAGAAAAGTGAGTATGCCTTTATAGCCTATGTTTCAAGACGCATATCTTACAACATCTCTGAATTCATATGAACAAGTAAAAGATCTAATGGTTTGGTTAGCGGAAAGTAACTTGCACCACCACTGAATTCACATCTCTGTTTGGTTAGCTACTACGTTGGGGGTAGAAGGGGCTACTAGAGTACTAGCCTACTACGTTGGGGGTAGTTATTTGACACTTGACAATAGCAATTAGGCAATTAGCAAAGAATGAAAGAAGTAACAAGCTCTTTCAAGAATTTAAACAAACACCTTGTATACTAAATAATTAGAAGTAAAAAACTAAATAATTAGGATTTAAGGTAACAAACTCACTTGATTAGTTGATTGAATAGCTGAATTTTATCTTGCGCTCACTTGAAACCTTGGGAAGTCGCCAGTCGCCACTCAAATCTCAATTAGGGTTGAAGACTTGAAGACTTGAAAAATGAAAGTACGACTGTACGAGTAAGAGTAATAATATTAGTATTAGTAATTATTAATTAAAGAGAAAGTGGATATGATTAATTTAGTTATAATATTTACACAATTGTCAAGTAGACCAGCTGGTTGTGGCTGGACATTAAAAATTCTAAGGGGCTGGCCGCCTGGCCCGGGTTCAACTCCCCCCTCCTGCAAATATTTTTTAACAGCTCGATAAGCTACCTGCTCGGCTCGTTCAACAGGTGAACTCGACCCGACTCGTTTAATAAATACTCGACTTGGCTCGTGTTAGGCTCGCGAAAAACTCGACCCGACTCGGCTCGTCTCAGGCTCGCGAAAAGCTCGACTCGACTCGTATTATAAACGATCCGAGCTCGGCAGAGATTTTGGGCTCGTTTAGTAAACGAGCTCGGCTCGGCTCGTCAGAAAAAAACTCGACTCGATTTAAAGCTCGGCTCGAACCGACTCGTTTAATAAATACTCGACTTGGCTCGTGTTAGGCTCGCGAAAAACTCGACCCGACTCGGCTCGTCTCAGGCTCGCGAAAAGCTCGACTCGACTCGTATTATAAACGATCCGAGCTCGGCAGAGATTTTGGGCTCGTTTAGTAAACGAGCTCGGCTCGGCTCGTCAGAAAAAACTCGACTCGATTTAAAGCTCGGCTCGAACTCGCCCGGCTCGACTCGAATTACAGCCCTATTTTTCTACATATCTGATGTGTATAGTAAAATATATAAATGATAGCACGATTCATCTCACCCCTCTTTCTTATCCAATTGACCATCTTCCATTCTGGGTTGCAGAAACATCATGTAAATATTCTAGGAAAATGGTTTTGAAACTTTTTTTAAAATTATGTATTGTGTCATTTTTTGTGTAATTTCTGGGTATTTACGAAAGAAAAGTACCATCCGACATGTTCTTAAAGTTATTAAAAAAAACTTGCTTGAAAATTAACATTTTTCATATCTTAAGAAAAAATAGCATTATAGTTTTATTTAAAAAATAATTTTTAGCCATATATACCTTACAAATGAGCATTTGTTTTATCAAATTTTGGGTGAGTAAGAATCGAACCCATGATCCTGAATGAAAGATAAGAGATAAATCATTAATTGAGCTATATCATCACGATTTCAAGGACTATAGTTAAATGTATTTTATCTATAAAATAATTAAAACTAAAATGTTTTAGCTACTTCCAATATTTGCCAATCGTCGTAAATAAGATTGAAATATTGGATCCGCGGGAAGGTGAGATGCCAGCACTCAGCAGCATAAGAAGAAGGTGATAATTTCTTCAACTAGCTTATAGAGCATCTTTAACGGGACCGATTAAAATTGATTGGTTAAAATAATATTTACTGAACCTGTAAAGTATTGTTGAATCTGTAAGGTGTTGTACTCCAATGGGGTTGACTATATTAATAAAATTTATATGTAGAGCTTTATTACCGCTATTAATAGGTTCGACAAATTTGGCCAACTTGGAAAGGTTGGCTATAATTATAGCCAAGGATTTTGAATGGTTGGAGATTCAAATTTATACAAATTATCTAAAATATTTGTCATTTAGGATTTTTTTGCTAAGGGACTCTCTCTAATGTAGTATTCAATTCTTAGTTTGTTCTTTCACGTTTTCACCAGCAAGATACAGGCATACACTATGTAATCCATTGTTGTCAACGATTTTTATTTTTTCTTTATCACTTGTCAACGATTAATTTTCATGTCAATCTTTCGATTAACTTGAGCATTTCTAAGGCTATACGATTCGAATATTCGTAATTCTTATCTATCAGGTCTTGTTAATAAATTGGATTGCAATAATTTAGCAAAAAAAAATAAAAATTGATTGTACTGGTGTTGCAAAGTCTTCTTAATAATGTATTGGGCTTTTGGCCGGGTCTAACACTGTGCTCCCGAGTTAGATTAACAAAAGAAGAGAAAAGAAGAGGAGAGGAGAGAAATTTTTAAAATTTTCTTTCCAAGTCGTGCTCCCGAGTTTTTTCAGGAAAGAAGAGAATGGATCCGGAAAGAAAATTCTAACAACTTTCTCTCCATAATCTTCTTTCCAAAAATGGAATGATTTGGAGAAAAGCTCTAATTTACCTTTAAAATTTCCCTCCATATCATTTTTTCAAAATTTTCTCTTATTTTCACAAAAACTTGGGAACACATGAAAGATTAATTTTTTTTATTTCTCTTCTTTCACCTTCTCTTCTTTTCTCTTCTTTACCAAAAAATCTTTGGAGCACAGCCTAACAGCATTGATGCACTTCCTAATTGCAAAAATTATTTCTTATCAAGAGGCATATGTGACGTATAAAATATTCCCTTTCCCTCTGTTCGTTAAATTTAAAACAACAAATTATTTTCTAAAATTTTCAAAACTTCAAAAAAGAAAATCTAAACAGTTTAGACAGTGAGAAGAACAAGACAAAGACATACAATCAAACAGAGCAAACTAACAATTTTTTTTTTTTGACAATAAAGCAATAAGTATATGTTCTAACAATTTTTGATGTTCTAACAATTCTCGGAAGTGAATGAGGGTTTAAATTTCGATGTTCTAACAATTTCTCAAGGGTGAACGAGGGTTAAACCTATGACCTAAATCGACAAAAGATATAACCTTAACCACTTCAACTATCAAAACTTGCTCACAAAGTGAACTAACATAAAAACCAGCATGTACCAAAAAGAGGCAAAGTACCTAGCTATAGCTAATTAACGTTACATAGTACTCCGTAACATACTACTAAATCCTCTCCCAACACGTACTATTACAATATGTCCTGTTAGTGATCAGTTTAACGAAACCTTGGGTACAACTTGACCAGATACTATTCCTCTACCATTGCTGCAGTAAGCAGAAGCCTCCTTCCCCTCACGATTGGACTTTAAGTATACGTTTTCCATCGTTATACCTTCACACGGAACCGTCTTGCTGCAGTCTATCATTACCGCCGTCTCCCTTTTCGAAGTTCCCATTACTTCCCTAAATGTTATCCCACTCACCTTCACTGCTGAATTCTGCAAAACCGAAATTCCAACTTTAATCCATATGATGAATTGCCTAAGTTTAGAATCATAACTTTTTTTTTTATTGTAAACATATGCAAGTAATTATGTGCAATTTTGTTACTTACATGATCCACACATGTTTCATGATCACAATAAAATTGATCAATGATGATAGGATTATCGGAGTTTTGACAGAGTATTCGTTCGAATGCTATGTTCCTAGCATAACCTTTTCCTCCCTGCACAATTCATACGACAATCGATTAGTATCTAAACATATGTGTGGCAATGCCTTTGACAGATTGAACAAATATAGATGTGCTAATTTACCTGCCATGTTTTGATTCTAGCACCGTTGGTAGTGTTGGTGAACACAACATCTCTTATTTGAATATTTTCTACCTCATCATCGGCACCATGCTTCCCCAAACTTCCGATACTATTACATCAAAAGCAAAAGAATATTCAAATTTTGAAGATTGAAAGAAAATTTGTATCGAGATTTCGAAGTATCAATTACTACGAGATCATAAGAACTATCACGTACCTTATACCATGCCCAGGTCCGCATCTAATATTATTGATTCTCATATTTTTAGATCCACCTCCTATGGATATACAATCATCACCTGTCCCAATGGTACAATGCTCAATATAGACATTACTGGATTCCCCAACATGAATGCCATCCGTGTTCGGGCTATGAGCAGGAGCCTCGATTTTCAAGTTTGTGAGGTGTGCCCCTTGTACTCCATCGATCACAATGTGCATACGAGGATTGTCCTTGAATCTTAACCCATCAACTCTAAGATTCTTGGAGTTAGTAATCCTTAAAGCCTGCATAAATACATTAATCGAAAATTTTCGTATTATACTTTCCATTAGTCTCACTTAAAATGACTTGTACACATAGCTAGATAAGTTATGTACTTACCGCTGGTTTGTGTTTTCCCTGAAAAAAGAAACAATAACAGAAAAATCAAATATTAGTGATCAATTAATAAGAAGATAAAAAGGAAAATATTTCAAAAATTAAAAAAAAAATTAAGAACAAGAAATTACCTTCATGTCCCACCACTTTTGTCCACGTCCAGAGATTGTACCGGTTCCAGAACCAGAGATGGAAAGACCATCTATATGTGAGAAGCGTATCCAACTATCACAATCCGTGGATCCGCACCTCCACTGTTTAGGTTCACTTGGTGCCGTTATTGTACCTTGTATCTATACAGCAAAATTCCATATTTAATAAACCAAAACTACTACTTAAATATTACAATTGCAAATAAGTTACAGTCAAGTAGTACGAATTGAGTACCTCGACTGTGATAGTACGGGGCTTGCATGGACCAGTAAAAAGCAAAGGATGGGTTAGAAACGTAAGATTGGCCGGGAAGTGCATGGTTGCCGACGAAGAAGAGGACTTGCATGTTGCTTGCCATGCTCTCAGTAAACCCTGATACGGATTCAAGTAATACATTAGTAATTGTTAGTTGTTTGAGGAGTTTCGTAACAACATGATTATACAATACATGTCTCAAGACAATTTACGTAAGTTATGTATATCTAAGCACGTACTTGAGTGTCATCTGCAATACCATCACCAACTACTCCATGATCACTAACATTGACGACAGATAGAGTCAGAACACAGTTTGCAAGAAGACTAAATAATATAACATACTTAAAAAACCGTAGCATCGCCATTTTAATTTCTCTCGATATTAGCCCTCTGTATCTAACAAGAAGAGAGGAACATGCACAAGTTATTTACTAGTGTAAAATTAATCTTTGCGGCAGAGGACAAAGAAGATTGATTATCTTCTCGACTGTCACGATTAAATTTTTTCAGTGCATCTGTATCTCTATATAAAACCTAGTAACCGACCACTGTTCTATATCATTTAGGACATAGACTCCGACTAGGACTGAATGTTTACACATCTTTCGGTTTCAGATAGAAGACAGTCCGTAACAAAACAAAGTATAAACACTTTACTACATGTATTTTAATTACATGTTATTAAATTCAAGTTTATCATAAATTCATAATAATATATAATAATATCAGAGTATTTTTTATATTAAAAAAAACGCAGACTGAAACAATGACTTTTTATCACGTTCAAGAAGAAGAAAATAATTAAGTCGATCGGTTTCCGAGTAGTTGCATCCACTTCTGTTAGTGGACATATGGCACAAAAGCTTAAAAAACGGTACTTCAAAATACTAAAACAGCTGTTGAAAAATGCTAGAGGTACCAAATTGGGTACCAAAAATTGTTACCAAATGAATGTGATTGGTTATAATTCTAATGGGCCCGCCAGGGCCATCCAATTAAAACACTATACTTTGCCAAATCACTCATGCCATGTCATTTGGGGACTTTTTTGGGGACTAAATTTGGGGTCACTCAACAGCTGTTTCTATATACTTTCAGTTATACCATTAGGCTGAACGTGGCTTAGTTTTGATGATTTACTTAGGGCCTGTTTAAAATAATTTAAAATAAGTTAAATTTTAATTATATTACATAAATTATATATAAGTGATAAGTAAATTTTTTATTTATAAGTTATTTTTTGTTTGGATAATTACGTACACTTATAAGTTCATGAAGCATTTGGTAAATTATTACGTATTGTTGTGAGAGGAATTTGGTACAACAATTCTTGGAGGTAGTTGCGGGAAGAACGGAGAATCGTGTAGGAATCGGCGTTGAAAGCAGGTTCGCACGCCGACTACCAGGGTTCAACTGCCTTGAACCGAGGGGGAATTGTGGCTGTGTTTGGACTAAATTTGCAAGGTCTCCGGGCAATTATGACTGAGTAAATCCTACTCAATCGGAGAAGATGCCCAGAACTGTGTTAGAGGTGTGTATAGCTGTGTCTAACCCTTGCAAATGGCCTACATATCCTTATATTTATAAGGGATCAAGTCCAATGTAGTTCTTGATGATGGAGCCACGATTTGATAAGCTTTATCCTCCATAATTGAACTGATTCCATGAATTATCCCAGCTGACATGATTATCCAGTAGTTACTCCTCCATAAATCCATGATTATCCTCCTAAATATATGATTTTCCATCATATATCTTCATATATATACATAATCCATGTATATATAATGATTATCTATGTTAACTGATGTTGTTGACATGTTCCTAATGTTTAGGACTTATCCCCAAGTCAGTTAGAGCGATATATATCCATTCTCCTACAATTTAGGAGGCTGCTGGGCCAAATCCCGCGGACTGTCTGGGTACGAGTATGAACCCCTGCCTGGAAGCCCTTCACCTGCATGAATCCCTATAAGGCCTCCGTATAGTAGTACCCCCACATGGGGTTCGAGCACCTGAACCCCTGCATGACTGAACCCCGAACAAGATGCCAGAATCTTCATCTTTCAGTATATTTCCAAGGCATATTAGGCCAAAGCATTCATACCTAGTCCAACCTATCCTTCCATATCTTCATTACTCGAACCCGTAACCTTAATGGGCCTTAAATCAAGCCCAAGGCGGATTTTGGACACAACAACTACCCCCGGTTCCTTGTAGCCTTTTAATGCAAAAGGAACCAAAATAGGACGACGTCTAAACCTTCCTTACCTTCCTCAGAGAAATACATAGCTTCCACATCATGCTTCCAAGCTTACATGAGCTAACTCGGCGTAAGAAACAAGAAACATAATGCTTCCACATATGTACCCCATCTGAATCCTTAAATGAACTCCTTACACATACCTTAGACTGTGCATAGCGTACCAGTTCCAATCATGAGCTTTTTATCCTTATCACCTGAACCTACCAACTTCCAGCCTTCTTCCTTGAAAACCATAGCTTAACTTCTCGATATATTTCTTTTCCTTATGAGGTTGGCCTCCATATGTGAATCCTTGTGGGTGAAGCCATGAATCTTCCGTTGTTGCATATAGGCTTCAATCTTCCAGAACCCTGGGCTACCAAGATAACTAGAAAAAATGATTAGTAGCATGAGCTAAGTAGCTCACATATGTAATGTACATAGCGCATAGATATATAATGCATAGATGCAAGTATGATTATGCAAGTCTAAATGATTTTGTATAAATAAACCCATCACTGCCTTCACACTCATGTAGAACCTTGGCGAACGCACTCCTCAAGACATATGCCACAACATTTAGAGATTTCCATTAACACATCACAATGGACCTCTCAAGATGTTGTTAAGTTTTCCGAGACTTCATGAACATGTGCCCATAAACCATAGGACTTTTCCAAACCGTGCCCATAAACCATGGGACTTTACCAAACCATGCCCATAAACTATGGGGCTTTTTCCAAGTGAACCTATAATCCATGTGATGCAAATGATCTTATATGCGTACCCCAAGAGGGACCAAGGTAAGGCTATAGAAACCTCCTCAATTGTAACTATGTCTTTCCAAGTGGTTACGTTATGAGGCATATAGTATGCCTAAGTACCTATCAGCCAGCAAGTTTGAAAATAATTTTGAAACTAATGCATAATGTAAGTAAATATATGTCATGATGACCCTCTGTGTATAAATCCATGCAAGTGTGAAATCATGTGATACACACATCCAGATGAACATGAAATAATGTGTGATAGAAGATAATGATCCATTTGAAAAGATGAACTTCACAATGATGTTTTTGGCTAGATGCTATATAAATTTCCTTGTATGCATAGAAAACATGTGTGATAGAGAATATGTAAAAGAATGAAAGTAGAACTTATCTTTTCTTTTAGCACGTCAATCTAAGTCAGGGTGCAACCATTGAACCCATAAGGTTGGGGATGCCACCCTTTGAGCATAAGATGAAGACCTCTTTCTATTTTGTAAGTCCTTCCATTGTGAGATGTTGAATACCCCCCGAGGATCAGAGTTCCTTCCTGCATGATATGTAAGCCTTCCTCCGCTTGAATCCTTGAACCTTGGTTTGTGCATATTCCATATGTAAAGTAGACTGATTAGGGGTACGTTCAAGCCCTAGGGGTTCACCCAGTTGTACCCTTGAATGTTTTATAAATATCGAGACTTCATGCAATAGCCTTAACTTGTATATATTTGCTCACCACTACCTGTCAAGGGTTCACGTGGGCTCACCACACTACCTGTGAAGGGTTTACGTGGGCGTAAGATTGATAGGAACTTTGCTCACCAAGGATACCTAGGGTCAATGCGAACCCGAAAAGAAGGTTCCACTACCTATTGAGGGTTCACGTGGACCTAGCCACACTACCTGCCGAGGGCTTACGTCGGCTTGAAGTTGATATGAGCATTGTTGCGTACTCATAATGTAAATAATAAGAGGACACCACCACCTGTTAAGGGTTCACGTGGGCCTGACCACACTACATGTTGAGGGTTCACGTGGGTCGTAGACTGATGGGAACATTAATGCATTCCCATGACATAAGTAGTGAAAGGGCACCACTACCTGTTGAGGGTTCACGTGGGCCTAACCACACTGCCTGCCAAGGGCTTACGTGGGTTTTAAGTTGATGGGAGTTTCGCTAGCCTAGTGTCCCTAGGATCGATGCGAACCCATGACATGCATAATACATACATGTTAAAACCTACTCATGCATAATCCATACATAAGAAATCCAATCCATGAAATCTAAATCCAATCCAAATCCAAATCCAAATCCAATCCAAATCCAAATCCAATCCAGATCTAAATCCAATCCAGATCCAAATCCAATCCAAATCCAAATCCAATCCAGATCTAAATCCAATCCATACTCCTAGAGGAAGCCCATACCTAAGAGGTTCATACTTAAAAGGTTCCTACCTAACAGGTCCATACACGTACTACCCCCTAGAGTTCTTTGGCATAACCTATCTTATATTAAAGAACTAGGTTCACGTAAACAATAACACATGAACACATAAAGAAGGCATGCGAACATAAGACATGAAGCACATAAGTACACATAGCACACAAAGCATATAAGTACACATAGTCATTCACAGCAGTTGAGCAAATAAAGGCAAAAATAAAGTGATCATAGTTTCATTAAACCAAGTCATAAAAAATATTTCACAGATAAGCGCTCATGCCTTACCCCCCGGGCTTCCACTGATATAAGCTAGATCCTCTTACCGACTGAACCCCTAATCTTAGACCGGTCTACGGGATCAGACCTAGAGTGCATGAAGAATTCCCATTAACGAGGTTCCATCATAGGAGTTTCCCTCGACCAGGTTCCATTCTCGGATATTCCCTCAACGAGGTTCCATGTGATTTCCTCACAATGCTAATTTCCTCACGATGTTAATTCCCTTACGATGTTAATTTCCTCACGATGTTAGTTCCCTTACGATGTTAATTCCCTCATGATGTTAATTTCCAAGAGTTAAACTTCACTCACCCAGTTTCCCTGGGGTCGTGGCGAAGCCGTCTGCCATCCAATGTGATTTCCTCACACCGCTAAAATCCTTAGCGTTCCAGTTTCCAAGAGTTAGACCTCACTCACCCAGTTTCCCTGGGGTCGTGGCGAAGCCGTTTGCCAAATTGTACGTAGCTTCCACAGCTATACATAAGTCCCATAACGGGGTTGGTTGTCCACCAACATGATTACACGGAAGTTTATCGGCGTTATGCCTTTTCAGGGTTCAAACGAGTGAACCTCCATATAGGGGAACTTTATGGTCCTAGCGTCCCTAGGTCCAGCCTGCCTTGGGGTTCCCATCCATTCACATGTAATCCACATGTGATGCATGTATAATCCATACATGTTCCTGCCTTGATTCATGTATAATCCATACATGTGCCTGCCTTGATTCATGTATAATCCATACATGTGCCTGCCTTGATTCATGTATAATCCATACATGTTCCATATAGTCCGTGTAATCAATTAGCACATAATCCACGTGCTTCCAATCCTTCCTTGTGCACGTAATCCACATGCGATTCATGTATAATCCATACATGTTCCTTTAGCATATAATCCATATGCTATAAATCCAGCTCATGCATAATCCATACATGATAAATCCTCTCCATGCATAATCCATACATGGTAAATCCAGCTCATGCATAATCCATACATGAGAAATCCTTTCCAAACCAATTCATGAAATTCAATCTGCATATGCTCCTTGATCTAGCTTCCAGGGGTACCTCGAATTAGATTCCATTAGGGGTTCGCATACCAGAACCTCAAGAATCTCATGGTCCTGAGCCCTGACCCAATCTAATGTAAATAATTTCCGTTTGCTTAAAAATTTACCATTTTCAAGATACCATCACGGTAGTATACCATCCACTACCCCCCGGTTCCTTGCAGCCATTAATGCAAGAGGAACCTAATATAATCCTTACTCAGGCTCAATCAACCTTCACCCTGAACCTCTAAGCTTACTTGAGCGTACTCATTGTAAGAAACAAGGGGTTTCAAAGGTGAAGCGACTACTGCTCGTAAATTCCTTCCAAGAAAGACCATGTTATTTTTTCTTGATGATGACTCCATAAATTCTATTCTTGAACCTCCAGGGTTCGGTTGTCGTACCCCTACATCGTGGTTCCATCAATAAACCTTCCAGCCTTTTATGCTCGATGCACGTACGTCCACACATGCTTGCCATCCTCGCACGCCTTTGAATCTTGATGATTGTATCCATATCACCTCATATGGTATTCCAAGGATCTCTTTCAGGTTCCAAGTTCGAAACCTTATTTCACAAACCTCATTGGTACCAAAAATTCACATAAATCAAGCTTCCGTAGGTTCAATTGACTGAACCTCCCGCCACAGGTATCAAGTGCGCATGCCTTCAAGATCCTACCCCAGGCGTATACCGTGGACATAGTTGTGACCGCCTATAAATCCAACCATGTTGATTGTTGATGATCCCGTTTTATATTAAGTTTTGTTGCTGTAACCCAATAAGGGGTTCTGAGGCTGAAGGCCGTCGAGGGTTCACGAACCTGAACCTCCTTTGTACATCTTCTCATTTAAAAATAGGGTGCATCCTAGAAATCCTCTATGTAGCCTGGTATGCACTACCCCCCGACTCCTCGGTGTAGTTTGTCCATGGCTAATATTGAAACATATTCAGATTCTCATCCTCTTTGAGCGAAAATCTAAATGGACATCCATGAAGCTGGCTATACACGTCTTATCGTAGTTTCAATAAGTTTTTTAGTCCACGTGGGAAGCCATGCTCCTCCTTATAAATGGGAGGTATGTAACCATTTTCTTTGTTTAGATGATGAAACCTCCTTTCTTTGGCCTCAGCTTAGGCGCTTCAACCAATACCCCCCGGTATGCTTTTTATCGAGTGTTTCAGGTTCCTACATAATCCTCCATTAGAGCAGCCATTTACATCAACGCTATAGGTGGTGTTACCCCCCGAAAAACTGAAACCACTTTATGGGGTTCCATCAACAGGGCTACTGGTGACATGATTCCCGATGTATTCTGAATGGAGCTTCCATCGTACCCGTACAGTGAGGTGTCCACTTCTAACCATTTCCTTGATTTAACCATTTGAGTATCCCACACCAGTTGTGCAACGCCCATTTGTGTCATAAGGGACGAAACATGGCCAAGATTGTTTTTTGTTGAGGAAGCCCCTTTAGGCACTAGTTAATCCTTTTGGGGGTCCTCATGTTGAGTGATACAACTGCCACAGTTGAACCCCTATATTGAGTTCTAATACTTTCCATTTTGGCTTAACGCCTTTGAAAGAGATTTTCCTTGCTTAAACCCTTTTCCAGGTTGCTTTCCGGGTTCTTCTTGATTATTGTAGGGCTTCTCATTATTCAGCTTCTTGCTAACTTTAGCAGTTAAAACTCTGCCGGGAACCTCATTTCTCATGCAGCTACCGTCCGTAACCCGAAAGTGATATTGTGGAAGCTATCTGCTATGAACCACATTTTAGTTTGACAAGCTTCATATTAAGCTTTCTGTCCAATCTATTGAACATACTCGAGCTTCTGTTAAGTGAAGCCTCGGGGTTCTAGGATTTATCTCATTGAACATGTCATCATCGAACCCCTGTCCGTGTTCCTCCCACCAATAAACCTCTTTTTCATGGAAGCTTTCTCTTCTTGCTCATTCGTATTCTCATGATCAATGTTGATGGGAAACCTTCGTACCGAATATGTGAATTATCAATAAGACACCTCTAAGCTTACATGAGCTAGCTCGTTGTAAGAAACAAGAGGTATCTAAGAGAATAATGTAAACTATTTCCGGTAGCTCACCAATGAGGGAGTACATATCTTTGTCATCATCCAAGTTCACCTACTGATCATTAATCATGGGGTTCGTATCCCTGCTTCAATTTGGGTTCACCCGTACCCCTTAAGTCAGGAGGGTCGCACCCTCGTCTGCATTGGGGTTCGCCTGTTACTCTCTATCAGGAGGTTCGCACCCTTATCTACATCGGGGTTCATCTACAGCTCATAAATCCTGGTGTTCGTACCCCCATTATCATTCAAGTTCAGCTATTTACTCCCTTCATGGATTAGTTGTGGTCTGAACTAATGTTGTGCTCCACAATTTTTAACGGAAACCCCTGGACTTGTTTAACCCCAAAATTGTTGAAGGGGGAGCCTTGATAGACCTTAACCTCCAAGTGGTTGAACCCTTAGATTGATATTCTCCACTTTCCGACTATAAAAGCTGATTTATCGAATGCTAAAATTAAGTATTTGGTGGTTCATCTACGAGAAACCTTCTGGTTGAGAAATTGGGGGTTCATCTGCGAAGAACCTTTTGGCTGAGAAACTAGGGGTTTATCTGTGAGGAACCTTATGTAATGGGTGCGACCACCAGATTGAAGCTTCTCTTGCTTTTACCTCTTGAACCTCTCAACTAGTACCTCTCCAGATGGCCTTTATCTTCATCAACAGGTGGATATTTAGTTCCTCGTCCGTTACGTTATACATATTAACGTTCTTGATGTGAGAATTTTCTGGATCGCGGAACCCCGCATAGCTGAACCCCTAATATGGACCCTTCCTATCGGAATTTAGCATCCGAAACAATTATTTTCCAGCCATTCTTTCCAAGACTCAAAGCCACATCCCTTCCTTTATGCCTTTTACCACCAAATGACCATAATAAAGATTATGGGTAACCTTCCTTCTTCTTCATCCTTTTTTTATAAGCCATGATTTTTACCCCATTTTTCATCTTTTTGTATCTCTTTTTCCAGAAACTTTATTTCCCAGTCCATCTACATGAGATAATTCGTCATATCTCGATTGGTGACCTCCTTCCTCGATCTCAATTTCGTGGTCACCTCCATTGTTCTCCGATATATGTTCTTCGCCAGAGCTTTTCACAATCTTTCCTCTCAAAAGATCATCCAATCCCCTCCTTATAGCGCCAAAAATGTTGTGAGGGGAATTTGGTACAACACTTCTTGGAGGTAGTTGCGGGAAGAACGGAGAATCGCGTAGGAATCGGCGTTAAAAGCAGGTTCGCACGCCGACTACCAGGGTTCAACTGCCTTGAACCGAGGGGGAATTGTGGCTGTGTTTGGACTAAATTTGCAAGGTCTCTGGGCAATTATGACTGAGTAAATCCTACTCAATCGGAGAAGATGCCCAGAACTGTGTTAGAGGTGTGTATAGCTGTGTCTAACCCTTGCAAATGGCCTACATACCCTTATATTTATAAGGGATCAAGTCCAATGTAGTTCTTGATGATGGAGCCACGATTTGATAAGCTTTATCCTCCATAATTGAACTGATTCCATGAATTATCCCAGCTGACATGATTATCCAGTAGTTACTCCTCCATAAATCCATGATTATCCTCCTAAATATATGATTTTCCATCATATATCTTCATATATATACATAATCCATGTATATATAATGATTATCTATGTTAACTGATGTTGTTGACATGTTCCTAATGTTTAGGACTTATCCCCAAGTCAGTTAGAGCGATATATATCCATTCTCCTACAATTTAGGAGGTTGCTGGGCCAAATCCCGCGGACTATCGGGGTACGAGTATGAACCCCTGCCTGGAAGCCCTTCACCTGCATGAACCCCTATAAGGCCTCCGTATAGTAGTACCCCCACATGGGGTTCGAGCACCTGAACCCCTGCATGACTGAACCCCGAACAAGATGCCATAATCTTCATCTTTCAGTATATTTCCAAGGCATATTGGGCCAAAGCATTCATACCTAGTCCAACCTATCCTTCCATATCTTCATTACTCGAACCCGTAACCTTAATGGGCCTTAAATCAAGCCCAAGGCGGATTTTGGACACAACACATATAAGTTACGAATTTCATAAAAAAAATTAAAATTTTATTGAAAATAAAATAAGTGTAGTTTATATATGGATTTTATATAATAAATTCAAAATAACAAATTATATATATTATGAAAAAAAATGTCCATAAAATAGACATTTACTAAAAGTGTTAAATTCAAAACATTTAGATATTTATAAAATAAGTGCTCTATAGTATTTAAATTTCGTTATGAAATAATTATATTGTGCATATGAAAAACATTTGAATTCATTCAAATTATAATGAAAAAAAAAAAAGAATTATAAGCCTAGCATATGATTAATAAAATGTGAATTAAAAAGTTTTGAAAGAAAAAACGCATCATGGCCACCTACTTTAAACTATCCATACACATTTTTTTTAAAAAAAAAAAAATATATATATATATATATATATATATATATATATATATATATATGCCTTTGCTCCATAAAGAACACTCTTATATAAAGAACAATAAAGAACACTATAAAATCATTTATTCCAATAGATCCATTGGCCCCGCCAGGGGCACCCAATACAAAAAGTTCTTATTTTTTTAGGCTCTATCCATCCAGCAAAAAAAAATAATAATAATAAAATTTTGAAAATTTTACTGTTCATGATGACGTCATCGATGAACAGTAAAATTTTCATTTTTTTTTTTTTTGCTGGATGGATAGAGCCTAAAAAAATAAGAACTTTTTGTATTGGGTGGCCCCGCCAGGGGCAATGGATCTATTAGATATGAGGTGTTCTTTGTTGTTCTTTATTTAAAGTGTTCTTTATGGAGTCCAACCCTATATATATATATTGGTCTTTGCTCCATAAAGAATACTCTTATATAAAGAACAATAAAGAACACTATAAAATCATTTATTCCAATAGATCCATTGGCCCCGCCATGGGCACCCAATACAAAAAGTTCTTATTTTTTTAGGCTCTATCCATCCAGCAAAAAAAAAAAAAAATTTGAAAATTTTACTGTTCATGATGACGTCATCGATGAACAGTAAAATTTTCAATTTTTTTTTTTTTTTGCTGGATGGATAGAGCCTAAAAAAATAAGAACTTTTTGTATTGGGTGGCCCCGCCAGGGGCAATGGATCTATTAGATATGAGGTGTTCTTTGTTGTTCTTTATTTAAAGTGTTCTTTATGGAGTCCAACCCTATATATATATATATATACTAGGATTTAAGCCCGCGATGCTGGGCCTATTTAAATTTTTAAAAAAATTGAAGATGTTAATTAAAAATATATGTGGAACACACAATTCATACATTTGGTAGTCCATCAAAATGATGAGAGTTTACTTGATTACAAATAGGGTTCAGCAAATTTGAAATGAAAGTACTTAGAACATATACAAAATGGTAGTCTGTTTATGTGAAATTGTTCCTTCTAAGTAGATTGGAAGTTGAGGTCGGACATTCCTTGTAGTTGGTAAGTAGAACTGGTTGCCTGACATAGGAATTGTGAGTAATTTGTTAGAAAAATAACTTGGAAAATATATGAAATTGTTAAATATAGTAACTTACTTGTGACGGTGATTGTTCCATTTGAATACTACTTGCCATTGTATCCTGATCTGGTTTCACCCAATTGTTGCAAATGTTTGATGCCCAGTAAACATTGAAGTTATCAACCACGTTAATTTCTTTGATGCGTAGAATGATAGTGTAGTCCTTCATTCCAATAATTTTTAAGCACTCAGGTAACATGTTTTCCTTCTTCTCTATTTCCTGTTGTATATCGATTAGCTCTATTAGTTAGGCGTTAGTTAGGCAAGTGTAGTTGTTTAATATAGTTTATGTAATTGAAAATACCTCATCATAAAGTTGTCTGGCTCGCTTTTGTATCAATGTACGGACTTCTCTATCTTCCAATACAATTTCTATTCCACTAGTTTGATCGGAAGCAGCAACCTTAAGTTTGTACCTGTATATAAGGAATGAGAATGTTCAAAATTAGTTATCCCAACTTAGTCACACTGAAAGGCACTAAAAATGATATTTGTTCCACACCTCTTGTCTGGATGTGGCACAATTCTATTGCAGTCAGAACACAGAAACAATCCACTTTCAAATTTGATTGGAAGCTCACAGCTTGTGCATAAGTTGTAATACCAGTTTGCATTTTCCTCGACAGAATTTATCGTGACATGGGTCATCACTTTACTCTACATAATGCATTAGTAAAAATTGAAGTAACTGCGACAATAATTTCGGTAAAAGCATAGTAGAAGATACCTCAATATATTCTTTTCCTAGTTTTTTTATTTCAGCTATTGTTAGCAGCTCAATTTTTTTCCTCTGTATGGCTGTGTCTTCAGTAATTTGTTTGGCAAATTCGGGATTTCTCAGCCTGAAAATTTTTGAACATACTACATGAAGACAGAAAGATACATTTCCTGATTGAATATGTTATTACAAACAAACTTACATTTTCCTCAATTGTTGGACACTATGATGTTTCAGGTTGAGGTAGTACTTGGTTGGTCCTATATTAGAGATGTCCACTTCATCTGCAAAATGATATGAATAGAATACGAAAAATAATGGATAGGAATTGTATGTTAAAATTTTGAACGTACTATTCCAGTGTCCAATTCTGCAACATGAGATGATTATGATAATTGGTTTTTCCAATTGTTGCATCATGTCTTGTTCAAATTTAGCTCCAAACTTATCCCAGAATGTTACATTGATGCTTGACCTAATTCATTGAACCTGTTAATACTGCATGATATATGTAAGCACATGATATATGTAACTTATACTTTCAGAAGTTACCTTCCATCTGTGATGGTGAACTTTGCTTGAGTTTGATTATATCCTTTTTTTGTTTTGACATCTCTCAATGTGTTATGTTTTTTTATGATCCCTACAACATCTGAGGAACGCAAGAACAACATTTATCCAATTAATTTGTACAACAAATTTGAAGTAAACATATTTTATAAAAAGAATAGAGGAAAATGGAAAAACCTGCTAGGTAAACTTTTTGTTTAGATAACCCTTTTAGTTCACTGTGATCGTAGAGATCAAATTCATCTTCTGGAATCTGCGATGTATTCACTTCCAGCGCTTCTATATTTGTATCTTTCGATAGGATTAATTGTGTATCATTTCTTAAGCATCTAAAAATGTCAGTGGGTTTATAAAGTTGGACAGTAAAATTTTGAATGCTATAAACGTTTCCAACTTTTAGCTGTGAATAAAGATCTTCAGCACATGCAGTTGGTACAAAACCATGGATTCTACTTTTCTGTATAAGCAAAGAGGTATTGTTAAAGAAAGTAAAAATTTTATAAGTAAGAATGTCGTATGAGAAGAAGTTAAACACCTCTGCATCAAGTAGTAGAACGTTAAAGCTTTTGAATTCTTCCCCACCAATTGTTGCACCTCTCCATAGACGGATAACTCTAACCTTAATTTTGTAGTCATATCTACCCGGATGAAGATTTGCTATATTATCAAACTTGTTTCTTGACATTGTTGTAGATGGTTTGGTAGTGAAATGAAATGTTATGTTTTTGAGAGAGAACTGTAAATATTCTTCTATTGTTAGCACTGAATATTCAACCTAACATAGCTCTGTAAGCATTAAATTTCGATTAAGAACTGTATTTTAATATAATGATGGACCTATGTCATTGATGAATGCAAGTTTGATGATTTGGTTGGATTCGAAAAAACAATAAAGTTATCCACTCAATTACAAAGTTATCCACTCAATTACAATAACCTTCTTCTTAAAAGGACCGCTATAGTTGAATAAAAAAAAGTAAAGTTTGAAAAGAGCAACTTCATCATGTCCTTGGAAAATTGTTGCATGCTTATTTGACCCCATATTTCATTTCTGTAGAGAAAGAGGGAAAATTTAGAAGAAGGTTATCAGCTAGTATAGAACATTAAAGTTTTTAAATTTTTCCCCACCAATTATTACACCTCTCCCTTAATTTTGTAGTTTTATCTACCCGGATGAAGATTTGCTATAGTATCAAACTTGTTTCTTGACATTGTTGTATTCTTTAACAAATAGAACCAAAAAGTTCTATGTATTTCTTATTGGTATTCAACTTAAAATGTTTTAAATTAAACATTAATGAATAATTAGTAAGTTAAAATAAATTTGTAATTATTGCCTTAAATTAACATGCTAAAAAGATAAAAAAAAATTAACAAAAATATTTATTAGGATTTGATTTTATTTTTTGTCGTAAATAAACATTAATCGATGATAAAGTAGTTGGTATTGAAGACGTCAATTGCTAGAAATATTTGAGATGTTATAACTGAAAATTTCACTCCATCTTAAATAATTTCTTTAAACAAAACTAAAATTTGACATAATTTTTTATTATTCATTCCTCCTAATTGCAGTATATAAAAATTTTAAATACATTGTAACTTCCACACATCATGCATGTAAATAAAATTTGTTAAAATTTTTGACAACATTATTTATTATTTTTAGATAATTAATGAACTACTTTCAATTTTAACTAAGTTCCGTAAATAGTAGATAGTGTATCCAAATAAACATAAGCAACTAACAAAACAAAAACTTTATATAAACCAAACCAATTTTTTAAACAAAACTAAAATTTCAAATAAATTTTTATTATTCTTTTCTCCTAATTGCAGTCGATAATTTTTTTAAATACATTGTAACTTCCACACACCATGCATGTATATAAATTTTTAAAATCTTTTGACAAAAGTATTTTTTAATTTTAGATAATTAATGATGTACTCTACAATTTAACTAAGTTCCCTAAATAATAGATAAGTTATCCAAATAAACATAATAGCAAAACAAAAACTTTAATAATTATAAAAGAATAATTAAAAGTAGTTAAACATAAATTAACGTGTTTATAAGGAAATTTGACACATAAAAATGTATAAGAAAAGAATGTAAGATTTGAAAATTTTCAATTGGCCTAAAATATGTTTCATGTAACTTATTTTTTGTCGGATGATATACACCTAAAAAAGATGTATTAAAAAGCATATCAACAATAAAATATTTTAGAAAAATAATAAAGTGGTTTATATTTAAGACGTCAATTGCTAGAAATTTTTGAGATTTTACAATTGAAAATTTCACCACATCATAAACAACTTCTTTCAATGAAACTAAGATTTCACATTATTTTTTATTATTCATTTCTCGTCATTGTAGTATATAAAATTTTTAAATACATTGTAACTTCCAAACAGTATATAAAATTTGTGATTTTTTTGACGACAGTAATTATTATTTATAGATAATGAATGAACTACTCTCAATTTTAACTAAGTTCCCTAAATAATAGATACGTTATCGAAATAAACATAAGCAAATAACAAAACAAAAATGTTATATAATTATTAAAATATTAATAATATTACTTAAAAATAAATTAACGTGTTTAAAAGGATTTTTGTGTTTAAACTAACAAAATTATCAGAAAAGAATATAAGATTTGAAAATTTTCACATGGGCTGAAACATGTTTCTTGTAACTTATTTTTGGTTGTAGCTTGATGATATACACCTAAAAAAGATGTATTAAAAAGCATATGAACATTAAAAGATTTGAAAAAAATAATAAAATAATTTATATTTAAGACGTCAATTGCTAGGAATTTTGGGATGTTATAACTGAAAATTTCACTCCATGTTAAACAAATTATTTTACCAAAACTAAAATTTCACAATATTTTTTATTATTAATTTTTCCAAATTGCAGCAGATAAAATTTTTAAATACATTGTAACTTCCAGACACCATGCATGCATATAAAATTTGATAATTTTATTGATAAAAAGTATTTAATAATTTTAGATAATTAATAACCTACTCTCAATATAATGATGCAGCTATGTCAAATGCAAATTTGTTGATTTGGTTGGATTGGAAAAAGCAATAAAGTTATCCACTCCATTACAACCAAATGCCTTAAAGGCCAACTATCGTTTAATAAAAAAGTACACTTTGAAAATCAACTCCATATGGTCCTTGGAAAATTGTTGCCTGCTTGATTTGACCCCATATTTCATTTCTGTAGAGAAAGAGGAAAAGATATATAATATTTATACAGAAATGTTGTTAAATGAAGCATTTAAAACCAACTTACTTTTTCTTTCTTGATATTTTTCAACTTTTCCAACATTGGATTATCGGTCGGATCATATAAAATTGGTTCGATGTCATTCCTCTTTCTAGTTTTGACATTTGTAGAATTCCCAGTAGGCGGAGTTTCATTTAGGATTTGCTCGTTTTGAGTTTCCTATTATTTAAAAAATTAATTTGTCTTAATAGAATTTGTAATGATCAAAAGTTAATTAATGCATGTAGTGTTTTATAATCTTACTTTAATTGCTGATTCTCCCTTGATTTCCATTGAGACTTCTTTGTTTGGATCAAAATTGTCGCAAGTTTCCAATGTTTCCAAAGATTCCACAATTTCCTCTGCTTCATACACTGTTGAGCCGTGTTTGAGATTGTCATCCTGAAGCCTTATTGTAACAGTGTACTTTTGATTCAGCAAGCGTTTAAGAATTTGAGGAAATTTGTCCTCCTCTTCAACCTAATTTTTGCTCAATAAAAGCATAGTTTGTTAATGACCGCAGATTTTTTGTGTAAACTAAATTTATTTATAAAACTTACAGTTAAACATTCTGAGTGTATGTCCACGACTGTTGTGTCTGTAATTTTGCTAATATCAGAATCATGAAAGATAATGGGAATACATCCACTGGCATCCGAGCAAAAAGTGCACACTCTGAACCTGTAAAACAAAATTTTCAATTATTAGCTAAATTTCAGCATTAATTTTATTTAGTTTGAATCATGAACTAAACCTTTTGTCTGGATAAGGTATGATTCTTGGACAATTGTTACACTTAAAAAATCCATTCTCACGGTAGATCTGAATTTTACAACCTGTACACTTGCTGTAGTACCAACTAACATTCTCATCAAGTTTTTTAACTGTTACTTGACAAAGAACTTCTCTCTGCAATATTTAAATGCATAGTCGTCAGTGAATGTTTTGTATTGTAACCACATATTTCAAGTAAAGAATCGAAATACCTCACTGTAATTTGGAGGCAGATTCCTTATTTGTTTCACAGTAAGCAATTTCTTTGTCATTTCTACTTTTTGGTTTGACACATCCACAGATTGATTCACTTGAAATCTACCGAAGCTGAAATGTTTTGTTTAAGTCCTAGAAAATTGTAAGCATTTTCCATGAAGAAGTAATGGTTAGATTTTACCTGTTTTTCAACTCTTTCACACTATAGTGATCCGGATTGATATATATTCTCGTTGCGGGGTAGTTTGTTAAGTTTGGTGATCCTGTCATGAAGAAAATAGTATCTATCAGACAATAGAATGTAGCATATAATGAGATGGAATTTAACAATTAAGAGATATTACCATCATATGTCCCAACCCTTGCACATGATATGATAATGAAAATGTTCATATTATCCAATTCTTTGAATTGTTTGTCCGCCATTTCTCCCAAATTATCAAACAAAGTAACTTTTACTCCTTTTCTGATGACCAATTTTATTTTCAAAATATGAGAAATGATCTGAGTCGAAACTTTATAATTGTTAAATGTAAATTGAAGAATAGACTTATGAAGCACAAACCTGCCATCTGAAATTTCAAACTTGAGCATTTTTTTTTCCTGGTTATTTTTTGTGGTGGTTATGATTGGTTCAAGATTCTCTACTTTTCCCACCATGTCTGATACATTAAAAAATTATTAGTTATTGTTCATCACATCGAAATAAAATAAATTGTGAAATAGAAATTACCAATTAAGAAGCGATTATCCTTGGCCAATTTTTCTATTTCCCCCATTTGGTAAAGGTCAAACGCATAATCTTCAATATGCAATCCTTGATTTTCATCCTTCTGTAGCTTTGTGTGGACCGTGAAGTAGATATGTTTGTTATTTCTTACGGGGCGGTAAGTCTCATCTCCCAAGAAATCTTTAACTCTGAAGTTGGACAAAATATATATTTGTCCTTCACTTATTTCTTTCAAGATGTCCTCACAATATTTTGTACTCGCAAAAGCATGAATTCTGGAGTTCTACATAATCATTAACTTGAAGTATAAGGTAATAAAGATAGAAAAAAGAAAAATAATTAATAAGAGAAACGAAATTTACCGAATCGTCAATTAATATCATATTAATTCCATAATATTCAAGAGTATCTCTTTTTATTCCTTTCCAAAGATTCTGTAATCTAACTCTGCATTTCCAGTCGAACGTGGAACTATCCAAGTCCTTTATAGTGCTGTAAGGATTCAGTTCCATTTCTGACAAAAATTTAACAAAGTTATATAAACTAAGTGCAGCAATAAAGTCAGACGTCATTATTGTTATTCTCTTGATTGTACTGGAGAATATTCAAGTTTGTGTTGAAAATGAACTTACTTGTTTGGCAGACTTGAATGTGGTAATAGAATATTAGTTGTATTAACACTTGCAGTTTTCCTTAGCTATGTAGTAATGAAATGAAAGTTTGGTGAAGGAAGTAGATAGGGGTAAGTGGTAGTAATGTTGATAGTGATCCTCTACGTGTTTGCTGGCTATGATGCATTGTTGTGAGTTTTGATGTCTGGGTGGGATTAACAATGATGGTATTTTGCTTTCAAAAAAAAAAAAAAACAATGTAGGTAGGTATTTTTGGTACTATAGAATGGAGTTTATTAATGTAAAGTAACCTTTACTTTTTGGGCAATGTAATTAACGTATTTCTTGAAATTTAAATTGTAGGAAAATATTTTAATGATTTTTTTTCTTCAGATTTTGTATGCATTTTCTCTTTTGTAATAGAAATTTGGGAAATTGATCAAGTATCATGAATTTATCTTTTCTTTAAAAATTTGTAAATATAATCGATTAATTTATCTATTTTAAGAATAAAATATAAAGGATGTAACATAAAGGACATTCTCAATTTTTTAATGGTAACTATGGTTTAATTTTTATGGACCAAATTTGGGAAAGATTTAATATTTTATGGACCAAATTGTAAATATAATTGATTAATTTAACTATTTTTAGAACCAAATATCATTTAGTACGTTAGGGACATGATGTTAATATCGATTCATTTTCGAAATATTTTACTTTAAAAAAATATGATTCATTTCCAGAATTAAAAAATTATGCTTTTAGTAAATTATGGTCTGGATCACAAAATCCATTCATTTACCAAATTGATGGGAAAAAAGATATTTAACTTCATTAGGATGTTACAGAAATTTTATTAAGGGTGGTGATATATGCACATGCTAAACGTATTTATGCACATCCTAAACTTGTTTTAGAAACCTTAATATTCCCATGTTAATCTGGTATTTTATTTTTCTGCATAATTTTACTGAAATCGTAAGATTATTCATAAATTTTATTTCTAATAAAATGTTTTATGAAAATTGAAATTAAATTATTAATATTACAATTTTATTACTTGTTTTAATTTTATTAGCTCAATTATATCCATGGCGTACTATAAATACGAATATCCCACTCAAAAAATAACAAATAGAAAAATACGAAAAAGAACAATTTACTAACTCCTAATTAAAAAGTATTTTTTTTAATTATCTAACAAAATAAAATAATGAGTAGTAAAATAAAATAATAAAAGGATGCTAGTAACAAAAATAAAATAAGTCATTTGCACTGTTATCTTTCTACAATCCTTTTTAAGCAAGTACATGTATATAAAATAATCAATATTATAATAAACAAAATAAAAGATAAATGGGAATTTAGTAAAATGCATAAAAAAGGATGTGCATAATTAACTTTAGGATGTGCAAAAATCAGTACCTTTATGCTAGAAAAATCATTAACACGGTGTGACTTTTGCACATGAAAATGTTAATTACATTTTGGTTTAATACAGTGTGTATACCTTTGTAACTGTCATAATTACTTGAAACA
The DNA here is from genome assembly GCA_037693485.1 of Kitagawia praeruptora. NCBI lineage: Eukaryota > Viridiplantae > Streptophyta > Magnoliopsida > Apiales > Apiaceae > Kitagawia > Kitagawia praeruptora. The sequence goes on from CM075350.1 coordinate 126,981,544, forward strand.
CCAAAGTCTTAACATTTGGCATCTTTTTGAGCCCCACATACTGAAGATCATCATGGCAATAGAAATCATAATGAATTTACATGAGTACAAACACTATCAAAAGGAGTACAAAGAGAAAAAAACGTAACACTGAGAAAGGGAGTATCCTAGTGTATAGACAAAAAAAAAGAAACATTATGTTTAGAACTAATCTATAATCGTGGCAAAGCATAGAATACTTCTCTGTATACCACATTTTGCGTTTTGTTGGTTGCATATCCACTTTCATCATCTATGAAAATTTTTAAACCATGTGGAGATGTGACCCGACTAATAGCTACATAAAATTGTCCATGAGTGAAAACGCCTTTTGGTAAGAATAAGCCAACTGTCTCAAGTGATTGTCCTTGTGCTTTGTTAATGGTCATTGCATAACAAACTTGTAATGGCATTTGTTTTCTCACCAATTTGAAAGGCATTCGTGTATCACTTGGACACAATTCCATACGCGGAATAAAGTGCCTAGTACCAACAAATGATCCACAAATAACCTCACATTCCACACAAAATTTTAAACATTTGGTAACTATCATCCTTGTCCCATTACAAAGACCGAGAGTTTGATTCAAATTTCGCATTAGCATGACAACTACACCAACTTTCAATTTCAACTTGTGAGGAGGCATACCTGGAATATTAATTGAGTTAATATATTCTATTGGAAATGCCGAGTTGAGATCATCATCCGTACCACCAAAATCTTCAGCACTATCAACACTAAAATATGAGATTGATTCACCCGGAATTTTTTCAACAATAAGAGAATTGAGATGACCCACTGACTGGTTTGTAGGAGTCAATATGGCCCTTTCACTTAAATATTTTGGATTGTTCCAGTTGTCTGCAAATTTAGGAAAGGTACTCTTCATCATGTTGTCCACCGAATTGACATTACTTAGATCACAAAATTCTGCGGGAATAAGAATGTCATCCTCCAAATACTCCAACATGTCATCTTGAGGAGGATACACTTTTCCATCTCCAATATCAAGTACCCATTGCGCAAATTGTTTCAACCTTTCCATCTCAAGAGCAGAACCACCTTTGTTGAGGCGCATATTTTTCGAAAGCACAAAAATTTTGCAATTAGACCACAACCGTGATCTCGTGATACATGCTGATAGAATTTGACTTCTTTCACCTTGAGGAATGACAGGTAGAATCTGTCTAAAATCTCCGCCTAACAACACTGTAATACCACCAAAAGGCATAGAACCTCTTGCGGGATCAACAGATTTCATAACATCTTTTAGAGTGCGATCCAGACATTCAAACGCAAACCTGTGTTGCATTGGAGCTTCATCCCAAATGATAAGTTTTGTCTGTTTTATAAGCTCTGCAATGTCTGAATTGTGGCCAATCCCACATAGTGAGAATTCATCAAGTATAATCGGAATTCTGAAACGTGAATGAGCAGTTCTTCCACCAGGTAAGAGGGTAGCTGCAATCCCAGATGATGCAACTGGTAGAACAATATCACCTTGAGATCTTAATTTTGAAATTAATGTTCTCCACAAATATGTCTTACCACAACCTCCACTACCATAAACAAAGAATAGGCCACCCTCTTTTTTTGAAATGCATTCCAATATTGAATTATAGACATTTATTTGGTCTTTGTTACAGTTCTGCAGAAGTTTATGGTTTTCAAACTCCATTTCAGTAATATTGTAGCTTGTCTCCTCCAATATCAAATTATTTGTTCCATGATGGAGATAACTATCAGGTGGCTGTGGTACTTGAGAAAACATTTTTAATGACTTTCCAATTGACCTAAGCAAATCATCAATTTCTGCATATATCATAAAGAAATAATGAAATTAAGAACTAATCCTTTAAGTATATACTGAATTGCATAAAATGATATTAACAGCACATTTTCTCAAAACTAACCTGCAAGAGCGTAAAATTGAAGTTGCTTATCATTAAGAATGAGGTGGTCATCTTTATTTAAGTGCCGCCTTTTCAGCAGAATGTCCTCAGTCATGTGTCTCCAATGCGAATTCCATAAATGTGCCAAGTCAGTGACTTTACAGTTCACTATAATGTGCACAAATAGCTGGCGGATTTGCGGTGGTAATCCACCAACAGAACATTCAGACAATACTTCATGCCACTCTTTATCATCATCAAGCAAGCCGTACTCTTTACATGCATCGCGAAACGTGGCATAACAAACTCCATTAACAGTTCTTAGGATTTTGAAAGAAGTAGGGCCGCGTACCTTCGTAAGTAACATACGTAAGTACCAAACTTCTCCACTACTATGATGTGCATAAGAAAGCCTGCCAATTTGCATTCCTCTTTTTCTTCGATTCCATTTCCTTTCACCATCATTCCAAACATAATGTTGAGGAATTTGGTCGTACGTATATTGAAGTGCATTGTCATCAACACTGTTCAGTAGGAAAAAAGCTTCAAGTTTACTCAGTCTTTCCTTTTCTCTTTCAGCAACTTTTCCTAAGGATTCACTGACATGAAATGTGCAGTTTCGTTGACCTGGTAAATGAAATGGCAGACGCTCCACAGAAATTGTGCGGTGGTGGATTGGAAATCCAAATATTCGATAGGCAGATTCTGCCCCACAAATGTAACGACCATCAAAGTATGCCTGGATCTCATCTACACATTCCTCTTTACTTGGATCAACCCTGCATCGTTTTCTCCCAGTGACATGAACAGTGGCAGTATCGTGTCCCTTTAGACAATATTTAAATAAATATTTGAGACTTCGCGCGTGAGAACAAATTTCAATGTTCATATGACATTGGTATTTAACCAATAAATCTCGGTTGTATGGCACAACCCATTGATTATCCAGTTCAGCTTTTCGAACTTTAACTGTAAATTTTTGTCTACGACGCTTGTACAATGGAAACCCACTCTCGTCAAACATAGTCCGTGCACAGTACCTACATTTTAACACCATATTGAATACACTTAGTTAAATAATATTTTAAGATTTATTAAATCATATTACTAATTACATTAAATTAAATAATATTATGTTTATGATAAATTTTTTTATTTAATGATTCATTTTGGGAATAAAAAAAGAAGTAACCTTGCGCTGTAAATTAAAAACATATGTAAATTTAAAATTTATTAAATCTTTTCAAGATTTACGTTAAATTGAATAATATAATGCTTATGGTAAATTTTTTTGAAAAACAAATTATGATTCATTTCCGGAATAAAAAAAGAAGTCACCTAGCGCTGTAAATTAAAAACATATGTAAATTTAAAATTTATTAAATCATTTTAAGATTTACATTAAATTAAATAATATTATGCTTATGGTAAATATTATTCTTTAAAAAAATAGAATTCATTTCCGGAAAGTAAAAAGAAGTCTCCCAGCACAGTAAATTAAAAACATATGTAAAATTAAAATTTTTTAAATCATTATAAGATGTTCATTAAATTAAATAATATTATGCTTATGGTAAATATTTTTCTTTAAAAAAAATTTGATTCATTTCCGGAATGAAAAAAAAAAGTCACACAGCACTGTAAATTAAAAACATATGTAAATTTAAAATTTATTAAATCAATTTAAGATTTACATTAAATTAAATAATATTATGCTTATGGTAAATATTTGTCTTTAAAAAAAATATAATTCATTTCCGGAATAAAAAAAGAAGTCACCTAGCACTGTAAATTAAAAAAAAATGTAATTTTAAAATTTATTAAATACATTTAAGATTTACATTAAATTAAATAATATTATGCTTATGGTAAATATTTTTCTTTAAAAAAATTAAGATTCATTTCCGGAATAAAAAAAAGAAGTCACCTAGCACTGTAAATTAAAAACATATGTAAATTCAAAATTTATTAAATCATTTTTAGATTTACATTAAATTAAGACATATGGAATACATTTAGTTAACATAAACAAAAAAATTGCACCAAACAGATTTATAGGGCAGGCACTTACTTCTTAGGAAAATGACGTATACATTTCATATTTTTCATGCAAGGAGATTTAGGATTTTGCAAACCGCAGGGGCCATGTATCATAAAAGCTTTCACAGCTGCATAACCAACTGGATCTTTATCAGGATCGGGAATTTCTGCAGAAACAAACTTGTCAACATTTTTCTTCAAATGTTCCTTTGATTTACTATCAAGCCATATTAGCATATGTACGTGAGGAAGGCCACGTTTTTGAAACTCAACCACGTACATAACTGCATAATTAGCACAACAATACAATATTAGTTAATAGTTAGATGAGTACAATAATAATTAGTGAATAAATGTAGGGGGATTTGGTATACCTCCAACACATTTTCCAAAATAGGATTTCTTCTTAATGTCATTCATGAGCTGTTCTAATTTGAGTTTAAACACTCTAGAAATGATATCCGGACAGTTTTCAATCTTGCAACCGGGAGCAAATTCCATCATTTTCTGAATCTCATCCCATAGTGGATTTGTTGTCATTGTTAGGAATATATCAGGATGACCTACATGTCGACAAACAGCTAGTGCATCCTGAAAATTTTGTTGCATATATCGTTTAGAACCTACAAATCCAGCTGGCAATATTATACCTTTACCAACATTAGACGTATTTGAGTCTCCATTACGAACAGAATCACATATATGACTATACAATTCATTGCGTAAAATTGTCTGATTCATCCGAAACCACCATAGTCGAGTTTGTTCAATGGAAGAAAAAGCATCAACTATATATTGTTGGTAAAGTCTACCACCCAAGCGAGGGGTCATGCCTGCAGAAACAAAGAATATTGGTTAATTTCTCCAAAAAAACGTCCAACATTACAATTATCATAGAACGTCGATTAGTTGGTTAACCTTCATCTTCACGAATTTGTAATCTGTAACTGTAAAAATCTTTCATTGAAATCATATCACGATCCTCCTCCGAATCTTGAGGAGCAGACTGATATTTGATCTTTTTGTGGAATCCATCTTCACCATTAGGAAACAATAGTGGATATTGCAGAGCCATTAATTTGGGGTGAATGTAGGAGACACGTTGCAATTTCCCTATTTTTGGTTGTATTATGATGTCACGATCAGGTGTGGTATTATTACTGCTACCCACCATAATACCCGCCACCTCATCAGATGGTGAAATATGATTCTCTCGTCCACTTTGTGCACGACAAACTTTAAGCTCTACCTTCAAATCGACTAAATCATTATTTTCAAATCTATCGCGAGCCATTCGGAATTGTTGTACTAATTCATTCGTTTCATCCAACATGTGAATAAGCCCTTGAACAACTTCTGCATCAACAGTTTCTCCATCAGACACATTCACCCAACGTAACCTGTTGTTTACTTCATTCGTAGTATCATATATATACAATTGGCAGAATTTTGGAGTGTCACCATCATCCGGTATTAGTGAACCAAATACATGGTGATTCTGGCCATTTAACCTATAAATGTAAGGCCCCCTTCCACGATTTATAGAATGATCAACATTACCACCCGAGGAAGTAAAAGCGAACATAGCATTATACAATCTAATACTTCTTTGAAACGTTGCACTTTTGTTTTCGTCATTGTACAGTTGCATGAGATATGTGGGAGTTGGAGGTGTGGGTGGCAACTTAACATCTCCCTTTTTGCAGCACATGGAGAATATAGGAGTTCCTTTTGTGACACATTTATTTACTCTTTCCTCTTTCCACATTCTAGCATTGCAATGTGTACATTTTACCGAGGGACCTCCTAAGGAAGCATATTCATCAGGTACCACTCGAATCTTACGGTTGATAGGAGCATCAACTTCTGTAAGTTACAAAATTTCTCTAAGAACATGTACTTGATTAATTTGAGAATATAAGTATTTCTAAAAAAAATGTACCTGACTCGGAATCAGTTTCAACTTCTTCACCATACGTGGACGCCGTAAAATAACCATCTGAATCATCAGACTCAAACCCTGTATCAGCTTCATCAGATGATGACATCCCACCAATAATAGACTCCTCTAAAAATGACAGTACACATTAAAAAGGTTTGCAAATGAATATATAGCTTGACAAAATGGTACGTGTAGGAAAAATGGTTCAAAGATGAAAATAGCACACACCTGCTTGATCATCATAAATTTGACTACTTTGACGGGAAGTATCATTAAATTCATTTGCAAATAATTTTGCAGTTGTATCTCCAAAGTCTACTTTTTCTTTAGCCTTATCCTTTCTCTGTTTCTTTTGACAGCTCTGTCCAATATTGGTTATATTAGAAAGCGGACTTCTAGTCATTCCCACATCAACTGGACTTTTGAGAAGTTTTGAAGTGGTGTTGTTAGCATTAACTGCATAAATTATTCAAAATTCAGTTAATATGGAGTAGTAGTGGTTGTATGACAAAGATTTGAAGGAATAAATCAATAAAATTACTCTTACCTGATGTACCTGTAAATGGTGAGTTATATTTATTAGCAAAATCTTTAGTGGTAGGTGTAAATGGTGAGAATGAAGCATTAACTGCATAAGGCCAAACTCTTCATATTAATTGCATAGAATTCAGAGGACAAAGTGAGGTAAACAACACATAAAAATTAGACAATTCTGACCTGATTTTAAAGAGGACGCAAAAGGAGAGGAGGATTTGTCGCAGTTAATGGGAACATTCTCTTTGTTTCTCATTTCTCGTCTTTTTCTTGCCCTAGCTTGCTTAGAAGCAGATTTATAACCACCAATCATGTCGTCAGAGTTGAAGAGACGCCAAGATTTGGAGTTAGAATCATCCTCCTAACAATGAATGATTGAAGATTGGTATAAGAAACATATTAAGAATAGATGTTGCAGCCACAATATTAACTGTATTTACCTCCATCAAACGCAGCAGACCTCCATCAAACGCAGCAAAGCAACACTAATCTGTTTGTAGAAGGAGAGGGTACCACCTGACAAAAATAAAAGAAAAAGAAGAGAGTACCAAACGCCACCACAGTTGGTAATTTCAAATTCTTTTACTTATTTAAATTTAACAATGAAATAGCTCAGTACCCTATGTAATTTTGGTAAGCTTGTCAAAGAAGCTGCAATTTAAAATTAAGCTTATCATTTAGTCAAAGACATTTAGTGGTAGATAGATTTTTGATGTTTTTTATTATTAATTGGTACATAGTAAGGCGTGCATGGCTATGATGGCTATGAGGAGTGATGTTTTGAATTTTTCTTTTAAAAAAATAAGTCACCTAGTACTGTAAATTAAAAACATATGTAAATTTAAAATTTATTAAACCATTTTAATATTTACATTAAATTATATGATATTATGCTTATGGTAAAATGTTTTCTTTTAAAAAAAATGATTCATTTCCTGAATAAAAAAAAAGTCACCCTGTAAATAAAAACATATGTAAATTTAACATTTATTAAATCCTTTTAAGATTTACATTAAATTAAATAATATTATGATTATGGAAAACTGTTTTCTTTAAAAAAAATATGATTCATTTCCGGAATAAAAAAAGAAGTCACCTAACACTGTAAATTAAAAACATATGTAAATTTAAATTTTTTAAAATCCTTTAAAAATTTACCTTAAATTAAATAATATTATACTTATGGTAAAATGTTTTCTTTAAAAAAAATGATTCATTTCCTGAATAAAAAAAAACACCTAGCACTGTAAATAAAAACACATGTAAATTTAACATTTATTAAATCCTTTTAAGATTTACATTAAATTAAATAATATTATGCTTATGGAAAACTGTTTTCTTTAAAAAAATATGATTCATTTCCGGAATAAAAAAAGAAGTCTCCTAACACTGTAAATTAAAAACATATGTAAATTTAAAAATTTTAAAATCCTTTAAAAATTTACACTAAATTAAATAATATTATGCTTATGGTAAAATGTTTTCTTTAAAAAAATGATTCATTTCCGGAATAAGAAAAGAAGTCACCTAGCACTGTAAATAAAAACATATGTAAATTTAAATTTTATTAAATCATTTTAAGATTTACATTAAATTAAATAATATTATGCTTATGGTAAATATTTTTCTCAAAGAAACTGCAATTTAAAATCAGGCTTTATCATTTATTCAAAGACCTTTAGTGGTAGTCGTAGATACCTCTTTTATATTTTTTTTATTATTAATTTTTTACATAGTAAGGCCTGCATGGTTCTGTGTAGTGATGTTGTCGTAGAGTTGTCGGTGGTATATTTGTAATTAAGCAGAAACTTGAGGGTGAAGACTTAAAATGAGCAGAAAAATATTCATAACCAAGGTTGTAAAAATCGGAAATCGGTTCGACTCGGTTTGATCTTCAAAATCCGAGTAATCGGCCGATTTTCCGAGTACTCGTTTTCAGCATCCGAGTACTCGTCCGAGTACTCGGTTAAATCCGAATCGGTTAATCACCGATTTCCGAGTACTCGTCCGAGTACTCGTCCGAGTCAGCCGATTTTTACAACACTGTTCATAACACATTATGGAAACTATTATATAGTAGAAGTAGATAGTAGATAGTAGATATATATATATGAATTTTTTTTTAAAATAAATACCTTATATCAAACAGTGCTAAAAATAATAAGTACAGTAAAATGTACTAATACTAGAAACTATAACCACCAAATTTTTTGGAGATATAGTTCTTTTTAAATGATGATCATGGCTCAAAATCAAGCAATTATTATCAATCGACAAATGATCATTGATCATTTCAGTAATGTGACGTTCCTTAATTTGCATTCCATCACGATCACTCTTATCATTATTCTTCCGAGCATGATCTCCAGATCCTTCTTGCAGGTCATTCCCCATCACTGTTCCTCCCGTTTGTGAGGATTCTCCAGACCCTTCTTCCATGCCAGTCCCCATCAGCCATTAACATACATATGTTATATTTGTGGATCTTACTTTCACTTCAATACTTCCATAATAATGTTCATAGCAACTGCTCATAACAATTTCGTCCTTTCACGAAAAGGATGTTTATGCGAATGTTAATTTATTTCTCTACGTAATAAATAAAATGATAACATTATTATTTGTTGTGCTGATCGATACAATTCCCCGCTAACTATACCGAGGATGAGAAATTTTTAAACTGTAATAAGTGAAATACAACATTACTCATCTTGGTAGATAATTTTACTCTACATTATTTTACAATCCGATCTCTAATGTCCTAGCATAGCTAACAGATGCATCTCATACAAATTGCTCGAGTTGGGAAGGACAATGATTTGCATTATCTATTCATTTTCCGACCTTGTGGATCTGTACTCGTAACGATTAGCCCAAAAGAGAAAATGTAGGAAGTTAAGACCACTCAATATACCCATCAACCAGTAAAATCTTTCAAGGTGATAGTAATTTATGTTGCTGCCGTAGAGCCATGGCGTGTGTCCGAAGGTACTGGTTATGCGATTCACGGTAGTAACTAGCACTGAGCTGAAATAGTAGCCCATTGCCAGTGAGGCCCAGGAGAGAGATGTTGCTAAAGATCTCAGGCTAACTGGAGCTTCCGTGAAGAAAAATTCCATCATGCCAGCTAATGTGAAAAGATCCGCAGAACCAAGAAACAAGTATTGCAGTGACACCCAAAGAAATGTGATTGGTAGAGGTTTATTGGAATTTAATTGGCCATATTGGGTTGCCACCTTCTTTCGCTTCATTTCAACTAGAGCTGCAACTGTCATGGCCACAATGGAAAGGATTAAACCGGTTCCAATTCGTTGTAGATGAGTGATGCCCATCTCAGTTCTGGTCACCTTCCTCGCAAATGGAATGATAACATGGTTGTACATTGGTGCGAGGACCATAATGAAGAGGACAGGAAAGACCGGAAGAGAAGCTGGTGGAACACGTAGAGATCCAATCTTATTGTTCATGGTGGCTGCTTGTTGGACAGAAAAGGTGGAGAGCTGAGCAAGGCAGCAGTTGAGCATTATAGTTGACATGAAGATTGGGAGGATCTTAAGTACTATCCTAACATCTTCCACTTCTTTGACCGTGCACTGAAGTGCTTGAAAATCAGGCCTATCGTCCACTGCTCTAGTAAGGAACTGAGCTGCTTCTTGTTGATTAGCATGATGTCTGTCGTCCTCACCTTGCCTATGTGTGTCTGTGGTTATGCTCATACTCGCAGTTGTTTTACAAGGAGTTTTGCAGATGCAAGTGTTGTAAACTGCTGCAGTCAAAACCTGTTGCAAAGGATATTCGGTCTTTAAAGCCACGACTAGATTTACTATGTTGTGTCTAGAGCTTGGCTAAATTTTAGTATAAAGTAATTTACCTTGAGTATTGCTGTAATGGGGCTTCCTCTAGGAACTCTATTTCTGTATGTAGTGGAGCCAATGAGAAAAATGAAAATGGCGATTAGTATTGTTGCAGTGGCAATCCCAAAGCCCCATTGCCATCCCCTATTATCCTCAATCCACACGACAAAAGTCACTGCAATCAGTGCCCCGCAAGACAGGCAAAAGACATAATAATTAAAAAATGTCGATCTCTTCTTTCTTCCCTCTTGAACGGTATCATCAAATTGCTCTGCTCCATGTGTGAGCAACGAACCTTTAATCCCTCCAACACCCAGTGCCACCAGATACAGGCCTGAAAACAGCATTGCTGATTTTGCTCCTTCTGCTTCCTGACATATTGTGTTTCTATTCATTGACATGCAGCTTGGTGGCCTGAGTGAGGGAATTCGAGCTTGCAATGTAAGGATTACAAGGCCCTGCTTTCAAAGTGAAAGTCAGACTGGGAAATGCATATAAATAGCTTATGTGGCTGTGATATTTGTGTTATAGGAATGTTACTTTAGTAACTAGCTCCTAACACTAATGAATTTACTAAAAATGTGTAATTATCTGTAAGGAACTTTAACTTGCTCGAATATCTTAAAAGGCTAAAATTCATCATCCCGCCTACAAAGTGTACAATGGTCTCCACCAGTCCACCTCCGAAATGAAAGTTTTTGATAATAGATGATGGGGTGAAAGTTCTTACCATTTATTTATTTATTCTATTGCTATTTATGTTTCTTTACCAATAACCATACATGTTTTTATGTCCTGTCCCATTAGGAGATCAATGCTTTCTAGTAACAATTTACCAGGTTAATGTTTTGTCTGTTGTTTCTGGAAACCACCATATAAGTCATTATAGACTAGCAAGAATGTGTACGAAATGAAGTAAATACAAATATGGCATTTCCCTTATTAACAGGTAATGTAGAAAATGGACCTTTCGTGGTCCTGTTTGCCAGACTCGTCAATTGCTTGTGGCCACCTTTTGTGTACGTACTCTATTTCTGTACATGAAACTTACAATTTGCCATTTGAGCCACTGTATTTTCTATTTTGATTGGAGCCCCCCCCCCCCCCCCCCCTCCCTCCTCCCCCTCTGTTGGAGATGAGGTTATATCAACTGATAACATTGATAAAAGGTGTGCATGCAGATAAATTATTCAAGTAATATCTGATATCTATTCGCAATATTACCAATTAAGCTATAGGCTTATTTGGGGCGAATCACTACTTACTGTGGATACTTAAATACGAAAAATATTAGTTCATACCATGAATTCAATTAGAGCACTTATCAGAAATATGCAATAGGTGGTAAAGTATGCATCCGACAAGAAGCCACCAAGCAGAGCAAGGACGAAAGCTGTGCCCATGAAGTTGGTCACTATGTTGGCCGAACTGGAAGGAGAAAAATGCATGAATCTCAAGAGATACAGCACAAGGTTGCTTGCATTGGCCAGATATGCTAAATTCTCCAGTACCTCCACAGCTACAGGTGGAATAGATTAGATTTAGAACATCTGTGCTATAATTTGTATTTGCATGCTTGAAATAACTTCTTTACTTTAAATTTTAAAAAGCTTACAAAACAGTTGAACACAATAAATTTGGTTAATTTAGCAAATATATATTTGCCTGTGGTTAAAGCCAAAAAAGAAAACAGATGTCACTGATCTGTTCCCAATTTTTACGCTTAGCATACATACCCAAGACGAATGATGCAGCTAGCATGCCACCATGTTGACCTCTCAATGCTGGCCTGTTCTTCCAGTCCACATACCCTTCCCATTCTCGAAAGTGGTGTGCCCCGTCCTGGAAAAAGAAAAGTTAAAGCCAAGAGCAAAGACTAAATGAGATCAAAGATATTAAAACAAGAACGCACCATATTCTTTCCAACTTTAAAGTAGTTTAAATAGGAGATACTTATGTGCTCTAAATAGGAGATAGAATGAGAAATATATTCACAAACTAAGTGGAGTGATGAAAGTAAGCCATATTTATACCGAGAAGGTATAAGTTACAACCTGAGTGGAAAGGTCTAGATGAAAATGACATTGCGCATGCTATTGGCCAATTCCTACTCCTATCTTGATGTGTTTGTGAGAGGGGCCAGGGGGAAGAGCGGAGGGGGGAGAGAGAGAGAGAGAGAGAGAGAGAGAGAGAGAGAGAGAGGCGGTGAGTGAGATGGAAAATCACTGCTAACTCATCTCAAGGTTTTACATTCACTTGTGTTGTTATCATTAGCACCAAATCCTCTACGTGTAAGCACCCTCTAGATAGGTACGTACGAAAGAAGGATTATTTTTGTGTGGTGGATCAATTGCGAATTAGTTGTGTTCGATCCCTTTTCATCGCTTCACCAGTGTCTTTAGTGCTCCCTTTAAATAGTGGGGAGCATGATCATGGACTTCCACCAAATTGGATGGCCAGGGCCCTCCTGAACTGGGGTTCAACACAAACAACATTTATTCGGAAGCTAGTAAGCTACTACAACCATGTCATACCCTGTTGGATTACGATTTGATACACTGGTGGTGGCTATATGATGATACCTGACATCCTGATCTGGCCTGCAGATTTACGGAATGAATTACGGAAAAATATTAGAATGTGCTATAAGCTAAACCGCTAACAAGTCATTCCATACATGCCCGATTAAGTGCCTGTCAACTGAACACAAAAAGTTATCAGTATTATGGTTGATGGTACTATATATATTACGGATATCATGTAAGATTGTTCAATATGGTAGGCTAGTCAAGAATTGTAGCCTACAGGTACAGGTAGGCATGTGAATAAAAGTGTAATGTATGAACACATGCAGCAGCTATCTAAAATCCAAGAAATAAGGTTGATGCTGCACACCAACTCTTGATGTTGTTTCTTTGATAAGTTTTATATAAATTGAAATATATTAGGCACAAACTTGGCTATTACATTACACTACTATAAATACAAACGGACTATATTGTATTGTGTTTTTGTTTGGTTTTTCAAGCTACAAACTGGCTCTATTTATAGCCTTCCAATGACAAGGCTGCTGCAGCACACCAACTCTTGAACTCTTGATGTTGCTTCTTTTAATAGCCATCTTCTTTGACAGCCTTATTTCTTGGATTTCATAGATAGGTGATACATTACACTATGTGTTCATACGTTACACTTTTCTTCGCATGCCTACCGGTAGGCTACAATTCTTGACTAGCCTACCATATTTACCATATTGAACAATCTTACATAATATCCGTAATACCCCCCTCAAGTTGGATGTGGGAGAGAAAACGGCAAACATGCAACTTGAAGATTAACAAATAAAAAATCAAAACGGAGCAAATTTTCAGTGGCTCGAACGGCCAAAACAAACAAGGACCGGAATGATCATCAGCGAAACAAATTTTTATTTCCCCAGTAACTTCAGAATTTAGTGGAATCTTTTCCCCGGTAATTTCAGAATTTGGTGGAAACTTCTCCCCAGTAATTTCAGAATTTGATGGAATCTTCTCCCCAGTAATTTCTGAATTTGGTGGAACAAATTTTATTCCCCATAATTTCAGAATTTGGTGGAATCTTATACCATGGATATAAATTAGAGTTTCACTTTAAACGAATTACAACAACTGATGGGTCATTATTCAAAAAAAAAAAAAAAAACTGATGGGTCAGTAATTATTCATTTGTTTAGTTGGGCTGGCCCAAAAAAACACATAGTTTCAAGCCTTGTAACATAGTAACTACAAACTGAAATAGTGTCCCATAAAAACTAGTCTAACTTAAAAAAAAAAATTGACTTATCACAAAAAAAAAAAAAAAGTTGACTTATCACAAAAAAAAAAAAAAAAAAAAAAAAACCTAAGTTGACTCATAATTAAAAATTGCTATTAGACATAAAAATTATGGAAAAATATTATCAATAATTAATTTACTACTAAATCAGTTTTTCAATTCATGAAAATATAAATTGATTTAATGTATAATTTACGGTTTAATTGAAATGAATTTGACTTTTAATAAATATGAACCATCAGGAAGTCATTTTTATTGGACGGATGTTTACGGTTTTTTATTATTGAATTATTTCTTTTATTCTTAAAAAAATTGTGTTAATCTTGGTATGATACATTATATTTGTTTTGGCTAGTGATACATGAATTTATAGTTATAATATTCTTCAAAAAAAAAAAGTAAAATACAACACCCCCCAAAATGCATGTTTGAAAGTCACAAGCTTTACATAAATTAGGTAACAAAGCCGCGCTACGCGCGACACGAAAATATTTTTAAAAATTATATACAAAACATTATTGTTTGTTAAAATTTATTTTTTGAAAGTTAATATGATAAATTAAAAATTATGTGAAATGTAATTAAATTTGAATGTTTAAAAATTAAAAAGAGAAAAGAATTAGGTGAAAAAACATGTTTCAGTTAAATTCTTGAATATTAATAATAATAATAATAATTTTGAAGATATTGACGAACCTATTTTGTCGCATAAAAAATGCTTTTGAAATCCAATATTGACAAACATTTGCAAAGTTTGACATTGAATAAGTAAAAATAGCATTTGTGAATCTTTTCTATTGTCGATGATATCATAAAAGACGTGATTGCTTAATTTGTTATTAAATTATTTGTTAGTAAAATACGATGAAAAGAATTAGAATGTAAGTGTGATGAGAAGTGTGATTGATTTCACTTGTCGATATATTTGGTTTTATGACGAAAAAAGCAAAATTCAAATGCATATTGTAAGTCATGCTTCATGTTTTTTTGGAGTGATCCGACACCCGTATCTCTATATTTAATTAATTTTTCAGAGCATTTTATAAGAACTGTTTTGTTTGTAACATTAAAATTAAATTCATGGACACATCAAAGTGATACTCACATATTCTAATATTCTTTTATTAAATTTTATAATAAATTTATACATATAATTATTTTTAAAGTCGATGCTCATTTTATAACAACCTTACTTAATGCTCAAAAAGTGAGAATTTATTTAAAATAGCAAAAAACAACTCCTTAAACACCTTTTACTTTTTTCCATACCAAACTACAATGTCAACATAATTCCTATAATAAAAATTTATAAATATTAAATATAACTAATTAACGATTTTAAACACAGTCTCCCATCTCATAACATACATGGTCTCCCATCTCATAACATACATGCATGATTAATTGATTAGTAATAGTATAAGAATGTGTTTAATTAGAATATTAATTTTTCCAACACAAAATAATCAAACAACGAATGGGTAATTTTTTTTATTGATTTAATTGACGAAAAAAAGGGTCCACTTGATTCAATTTAATCGAGTTGGTCACACCCCGTATATAATTTGTTCAGGTATAAATGTAAATTCTACGATATTACTTTTATTTAAATTGTGGATGTTAATCGAAAAATATATATACTTATGTATCGTATCATGATTCTCATGATCATTGATTACGAATTTATCGAAAAGTTAAAATCGTCTATTAATTATTGCCAAAAAATTTGCAATGATTTTGAATAAGGATTAGAAATGACGTTAAAAATTATTTTATTTTATTGTTTTATCTTAAAATAATGGTACTTTTATATAAATCATTAATATTTTATAACAAATTAATAATAATAATAATAATAATAATAATAATAATAATGTTCTAATAAAATTGTTAAACTTTTATATTAAATATGAAATAATATTTTAACTTGTAATATTCGATGAACCTGTAATATGAATTGATTTGTTAAGTTCCGTCTCCTTGGCCTTTTGCACTGCTATCTCCTATCCAAGTTGTGTCATCTTCTCTGTTTTTCTAACCTATGATCACAAACATATTATGTCATGAGAAAGGTGAAGGTGCGGCGTAAGTATGTGATCCTATAGTAAAAGTAGCCTGGGATACTTTTGGGCTCAAAAGGAAAATGGAAATATATGCAAGAAAAGAAAATGAGAAATGGATAAACTTTTTTAATGAATCATCAATGATAAAAGTAATATGACCTGATCAATAACATCCATTCCCATATAATTTACACTGATAGCCTCTCCGGCTTTGCTGAATCGGCTCTACATATATCAAAAATGTTTTTGACCCAAACAGTTTAGTCTCGAATGTGATTTCTATTTCGCAGCTACTCCACCCTCCAAGACTTCTCGTTTGAAGTCTTAAGACTCTTTGACACCACCTCCAGAAAAAATCCCGACATCTGTTTTTCCTATAATTTCCTGAAAAATCAGTGTATTTGAGGAAAGCATGTGCCAGTTCTAGAGGTAAAGCTTTAGAATGAAGATAATGGTCTAAAACTAAAATTCAATGATACTAATATTCCATTAAAGATTAAGAATGATTTTTAATTTAAATTCGTGCACTGCTTGTTACCTGTTCTCTCAAAGTTGGAAAATGATTATAGATGAAGCGGTAGCGCAACTCAAAATAAGTGAACACTTTGTGATGAAAGATCAAAGACTGCTTAAAATGAATTTATCTACATCTACATCAAATTCAAAATTACAAATACAAAGAGAAAAAGGGTTTACCTTGTAAAGTTCTAGGAGTATGTTATCCAGAGACTCTTGTGATTCGAAAGGACATAGATGTCCAAAAGACTCGATTGCCTCAATCGCCTCATCAGATTCGTCCAACTGTTTCATCACAATTGCAATGTCTTTCAAAGCACTATCAACTCTATCACAAACGGTCAGCATAAAAATCAAAGTAGCAACTCTGGAGTTCCCAAACAATCAGTAAAAATATATCAAACACTTTGTAACATTAAAAGTTTTTTTCTCAAACAATACACAGAGTAAATCTTAATCAGTTTTCCCCAATACTATCATCAAAGGAGGTCAGTAATCAAAGAAATGATACAGTAACATTTTAACTCCAAAATTCAAACACAACAAACACGAAACATAAACTGAAACAATAATGATAACCGCAACGAAACCAAAAAAGATACCTGGAATCAACAGAAGCTTCATACTGGATAGTTTTCTCGACATCTTCGACACTCCAATCGACTCCTCCTCCGATTTGACTCCTCCTCGCGAGTTCATTCCAGAGAGATCGAAACAAATTCGAATGTGTGCGTAAATCGATGAAATAGATCGAAAGAATGCATTTGAATTAAGGTCACTCCTGATTCAAAATTAAAAGAGGGAGCGGAGAAACAGAGAATTGGGTTAGCATAGCCTCCATCAACGGAGAAACAACTGTTTTCTTGCAGATGTATTGTTCGTGAATTTTGAAAATAAAGATAGGTTTTAGGGTTAGCCCGTATAAGCGGACAATCAGTTGTGATTGATTTCTGACGTGTATTTCTGACGTGGAGTTAAAGTGATTTTACACTTATGTCCTTTGCAAAGGTTATTTTAGAAGGTGGGAGGAAGGACATAACAGGAAGATTGTGGCAAAAAGTATTCAGGATTTATATTATACATAGATGTGATTAAAAGTTCTATTTGAAATATAATAAGAGTTCGAATCTATATAGAATAAGAGTTCTATAGAGAATAAGAGTTCGAATCTATAGAAAAAACATATAATTAAAAGTTTTATTGAAAGTAGAATAGGTGTTTAAATATATAAAGGAGATATATAATTAAATATTTTATTAAAAGTAGAATACAAGACGGTGATGACATCTTTTACGATCTTCTAAATTTATTTATTTTTTATGTAATTTTTTTTCTGAGAGGTATTTTTTATGTAAGTTAATTATACACTAGGAAAATTTATTCATAAATCCAATACTTTCATAAAAATAAGTAACCATGGCTCAAGGAAGATGGTGAAGCCTCAAGCAAATCTACTGATAGTGCTGTATTAATCAGAATGAAGTAGTTTAGAGCAATGAAGAAGCTCGCTGTGATGGTATTTTTGACACATTTCATCCTTTTCTCTTCTTTCCCCACTTCAATAAAAACTTTAAGGAGATTGGTAGCTTTACAACGAAACTAGATAATCTCTTTCATTCCTCTTGCTATACTTTGAAGGTTATTGCTGAGAACCTTCCAAAAGAAGAAATCAAGGGCTTGAAGCAGATGTAACCAGATTAGGTGTAAATGTTTTTTTTTATTTTAAATATGAGTAACCAGATTAGGCACAAAGCTAATGCACCTCTATCTGCCATATCCTTCGAGTACTAAAAACTATTTATAAGGCATATGATTAAAAATTCTATTAGAAGTAGAATAGAATTTCGAATCTACAAAGAAGAGTTCAAATTTATAAAAAATATATAATTAAAAGTTCTATTGGAAATAGATAATGTGTTTGAATATATAATGGAGTCATATAATTAAATATTTTATTGAAAGTAGAATACAAGGACGGTGGTGACATCTTTTAAGATCTTCTAAAATTATATATTTTTTATATAAGTTAATTATACTTCTATTAGGAAAATTTATTCATAAATCCCATACTTTCGTAAAAAAGTTTTCGCATTCAAAAAGAAAAATATTGATATGTTAACATAATAAAAGAACATTCTCATGCGGGAACCCTAAATGAATACGGGAGTATCTATAATATAAAGGGAAAGTAAGATGTATTTTCATTTTTTAAAACTCTAAAATTTTTAGAAAAACTCAAAATTGGAATTTACTATATTTTTAGGTTTTGATTTTATAGAGAAAAATTGTTCTAGAAATAAGAAGTATCATCAATAATTTGTAATGAAGTTGAGATTTCGATTCCAAACGAGAGCAGCCCGAAACATGTTTTAACGGGAAAATGGTTCACTACAAAGACTGTATTAGTTATTAGAATTTGATATTGATGTTACAAGTTTATGTTGTTTTTAGGATTCGATTTTTATGCATAAATGTTGTTATACAAGTAATATATGTAAAAGTTAGGGGTTTACTCTTAATGAGTGAGCGGCTTAATAGGAATAATCGTGTTTAACGAAAAAGTAGTTCATTAGAGAAGACCGCGTGTTGAATATTAAAATTTAATATTAATGATATAATAGAAGATAAATATATTTTGAATTTTTTAGAATTCTAGGATTTTAAATATTAATAACTAAAAAACTATTTTTTAATATATTAAAAGCATAATATGTGTTCAAATTTATAGAGAATAAGAGTTTGAATTTATAGGAAATACATATAATTAAAAGGTCTATTGGAAGTAAAATAGGAGTTCTAATTTATAGAGAAGAAGAGTTTGAATTTATAAAAAATACATATAATTAAAAAATTATTGGAGGTAGAAAAATATGTTTTAATATATAAATAACACATATAATAAAATGTTTTATTGAAGTAGAATGCGAGGACGGTGGAGACGTCTTTTACAATTTTTTAAACTACATATTTTTTTTAGAAATCCTTTATTTTCATTTTTATATACAAGTTAATTATACTTGCATTAGAAAAATATATCCATAAATTCAATATTATTCCCGTAATGAAAAGTCATCGTGTTAAAAAATTAACGTGTTAACGTAACAAAAAGACATTCTCATGCAAAAGCGGTAAATAAATACAAGAATATCTATAATATACAAAAGATATAAGATGTATTTTTCATCTTTTAAAATTCCATAAATATTAGAAAGTTTAAAGAACGTTAAAATTGGAATTTACTATCTTCTTAGGTTTTAATTTTTAAGAAAAAAAATTATTTTATAAGATAAGTGTCATCAATAATATGTAATAAAGTTAAAGTTTGGTTCCAAATAATTAGAGCGGCTCGAAATGTGTTAACGGGAAGAAGGCTCAATAGAAAAGATTGTATTGGCTATTAGAATTTGATATTAGTATCATAATTTTTTTTTTGTTTTTTCTATTCGTTTTTTGTGGATAAAAATTATTATATAAGTCTTTATAATATACATAAAGTTGAGATTTCGGTTTTAACGAGAGTGGTTCAATAAAAAAAATCGTGTTTAACGAAAAGGCGGATCATTAGAAAAGATTATGAAACTATTAAAATTTAATATTGATGATATAATATAACGTAAATATACATATATTAAAAAAATTTAAAAAAATTGTAACGCCGCCGCGAAGCGCAGCTTTATCGACTAGTTTAAAAATAAGTTATGGAACTCTCCTTAAAATTCACGTTAAAATGAGTGCCATAAAATGACAAAAAAAAGTGTTAATAATTGGGTGGGACAGAGGGAGTAATATAAAAAAGTATAATTTAAGAAGATCGTACTTTCTATAAAATATTTAATTATATGTCTACTCTATATATTCAAACACCTATTTTACTTCTAATACAACATTTATTTATATGTTTATTTCTATAAAATTGAACTCTTATTCTACTTCTAATAGAACTTTTAATCATATGCCTTATAAATACTAATTCTACTCCCAATAGAACTTCTAATCATATAATTTAAGAAGATCATACTTTCTATAAAATATTTAATTATATGTCTTCTCTATATATTCAAACACATATTCTACTTCTAATAAAACTTTTATTTATATGTTTTTTTCTATAAATTCGAACTCTTATTCTCTGGAAATTCGAACTCCTATTCTACTTCCAATAGAACCTTTATTCATATGCCTTATAAAAACTTATTCTACTTCCAATAGAACTTATAATCATATGTCTTTCCTATAAATTTGAACTCTTCTTCTCTATAAATTCGAACACCTATTCTACTTCTAATATGTTAAATGATATTTTTATATTTATTAATGTTTAAAATTCAAAAAATTTAGAAAATTAGAAAAATAGATTGAGATGATTTTAGAGCGCCACCTAAACTCCAACGTATCCTCCTTTATATATATAACTAGTTGATAAAGCCGCGCTTCGCGGCGGCGTTACAATATTTTTAAAAAAAATCAATACATTTACGTTATATTATAATATTAATATTAAATTTTAATAATTAAATAATATTCTTTAATGAATCAAGAAAAAATTCTTGTTAAACACAATTTTTTTGATTGAGCCGCTCTCTCGTTAAAACCGAAATCCCATCTTTAACATATATAGTATAAAGACTTATATCATAATTTTTATCCATAAAATCGAACCGTAAAAATAAAAAAATTATGACATAAGTATCAAATTCTAATGGCTAATATAATCTTTTCTAATGAGCCGTCTTCCCGTTAAATACGTTTCGAGCCACTCTTATTTGGAACCAAAATTCTAACTTTATTATATGAAGAGAGTAAATTCCAATTTTTATATTCTTTAAACTTTCTAATATTTATGGAATTTTAAAATATGAAAATACATCTTTTATTTTCTGTATATTATAGATATTCTTGTATTTATTTACAACTTCCGTATGAAAATGTCTTTATGTTATGTTAATATATATATATATATATATATATATATATATATATATATATATATATATATATATATATATATATATATATATACGAAGACTTTTCGTTACGGGAATAATATAAAATTTGTGGATATATTTTTATAATGCAAGTATAATTAACTTGTATAAAAAAGTTACAATAAAGGATTTCTAGGAAAAAAGATATAAAATTTTAAAAAATTGTATAAGACGTCTCAACCGTCCTCGTATTCTACTTCCAATAAAACATTTTATTTATGTATTCCTTATATATTCAAACATTTTTATATGATCTTCTCTAATAAACCGCTTTCTCATTAAACACAGTTATTATTATTGATCCGCTCTCTCGTTAAGATCAAAAATCTAACTTTTACATATATCACTTGTATGATAATATTTATCCATAAAAATCAAATCCTAAAAATAAAATAAAATTTATAATATCAATATACTATTTTAATAGTTTATACAATCTTTTATTGTAAGTCATCTTCCCGTTAAACACGTTTCAAGTCACTCTTATTTGGGATCAAAATTTCAACTTCATTACATATTATTGATAATACTTATCTTACACAACAACTTTTTTCTTGAAATCAAAATCTAAAAAATAGGGTGAATTCCAATTTATACTTTCGCTAAACTTTCTAAAATTTATGGAATTTTAAAAAATGAAAACACATCTTATTTTCTCTTTATATTATAGATACTCCTGTATTTATTTTATTCAAACATCTTATATACGGTCTTCTCTAATGAACCGCTTTTTCGTTAAACACGTACGATTATTACTATTGATCTGCTATCTCGTTAAGACCAAAAATCTAACTTTTACATATATCACTTGTATGATAATATTTATCCATAAAAATCAAATCCTAAAAATAAAATAAAATTTGTAACATTAATATGATATTTTAATAGCTAATACAATATTTTATAGTGAGCCGTTTTCCCGTTAAACACATTTCGAGCCGCTCTCGTTTGGGATCGAAATTCTAACTTCATTAAATATTATTGATGATGCTCATCTTACACAACAACTTTTTTTCTTTAAAATCAAAACATAAAAAATAAAGTGAATTCCAATTTTTACTTTCTCTAGACTTTCTAAAATTTATGGAGTTTTAGAAAATGAAAACGCATCTTATTTTTTCTTTATATTGTAGATACTCCTGTATTAATTTAGGATTCCTGCATGAGAATGTTATTTTATTATATTAACACATCAATGATTTTATTTTTAAATACGATGATTTTTTTTATGACAATAGTATTGAATAAATTTTCCTAATAGAAGTATAATTAACTTATATGAAACGACATATTTTAAGAAGATCGTACTTTCTAAAAAATATTTATTTATATATCTTCACTATATATTCAAACACTTATTCTACTTCTAATAGAACTTTTATTTATATGTTTTTTTCTATAAATTCGAACTCTTATTCTCTATAAATTCGAACTTCTATTCTACTTCGAATAGAACTTTTAATCATATGTCTAATAAATACTTATTGTACTTCCAATAGAACTTCTAATCATATGTACAGTATTCCTTATAAATTCGAACTTTTCTTCTCTATAAATTCGAACACCTATTCTACTTCTAATATGTTAAATGATATTTTTATATTTATTAGTGTTTAAATTCTAAAATTCTAGAAAATTAGAAAAATAGATTGAGACGATTTTAGAGCGCCACCTAAACTCCTGTGTACCCTCCTTTATATATATACATTAATAGATATATAGGGTCTTACTCAAATAGAAACCAAATTAAAATAGAAACTAGAAACTAAACCCTAATCTAATATTTAAAGCTAATCTAATGACCAAACTAGGGGGACCCCAATACAAAAAGTTCATAATATTCTAGGCTCCATCCAGCAAAAAAAAAATAAATTACTGTTCACTGCTGACGTGGCAGTGACGTCAGCGTGAACAGTATTTTTTTTTTTTTTTGCTGGATGGAGCCAATAATTTTAAACACTTTTTGTGAAGGTGCCCCTGGCGTGGCCATTAGAATGAATGAAATAGAATTTATTTAATGTTAGTTTCTAGTTTCTATTTAAGAGTTGGTTTCTATTTGATACTTTGCCTATATATATATATAGGGTCTTGTTCTAATAGAAACTAACTTAGAATAGAAACTAGAAACTAAACATAAATTAAATATTTCAAGCTAATCTAATGACCAAATTAGGGGTACTCCAATACAAAAAACGTTTAAAATTATTGGCTCTATTCAACAAAAATAAAAAAAATTTTAAAAAAAAAAAGAAAAAGTTACTGTTCACGTGATGACGTGGCACGTGAACAGTAACTTTTTTTTTATTTTTTTTTATATTTTTGTTGAATAGAGCCAATAATTTTATAAGTTTTTTGTGAAGGTGCCCCTAGCGGGGCCATTAAAATAAATGAAATATAATTTATTTAGTGTAGGTTTCTAGTTTCTATTCTAAGATTGGTTTCTATTTGAACGCTAGCCTATATATATATATATATTGATACATATAGATTGAGAGCGGAACCTGCGAAATTGCAAATCTCAAATGATTCAGAATTTTGTGTCTCAATAATTATGTAAATTAAATATATGTAATTTATTATTTTTGAAAAAATATTTTTTAATAACTTTTCTAGCAATATCATTAATAAATCTTTCGTATATCTGTATCCTAATTTGTTTTTTATCATCTCATATTGTAATTTTTATTTTTTACTCTTTAATTGAAAATCAAAAAATGTATTTCTAAAATTTCATTTTTTACCTGAACGGCTTTGTCTCAAAACCTGGTCTGAATAAATCGGAACAAAAACAGTATCTGCTTTATAAGATCTGTCATTTGCACCCACATAGCCACATACTTTGGTTTGTGGTTCCTTCTCCACCGTTCACATCATTTTTCCATACAAGCCTGAAATTTACGAACCTATTATAATAATTCGATTAATTCAAAAACAGGGCATGTGTCAATTGTCTCTTTTTATTTAATTACCAGAAGCCATGATTGTAAAAATCGGTAATCGGTATAAATCGGTTGAGGTACCGATTTAAGATTAATCGGTTAATCGGGGATTAATCGGAAGGATTAATAGGAGTATAAATCGGATATTATAATAATATTTAATATATTAGTCTAATTTACAATTAAACATATCATTTTAAATAAATTCATAGGATTAATCGGATTTCAAAAATCGAATCGGTGGGTTACCTTACAAAGGATTAATCGGGGATTAATCGGCTAAATCGGGGATTTTTAGAACCATGCCAGAAGCCAAGAATTAAAAGAAGAATAAAAACTATATACCCTGAAAAGAGACACAGGATCATATACGAGGAGCATATATATGCATCAATATGCTGTAGAGTTTATCGGAATAGAATTTTTACAAGAATTTATATATCGTATATTTGATCATTCGACACATGATATCCATGAATGCATTTTTCAAAAGAAAAATGCACTACGAAATTCCTTTCTATTTATTCGCCAAACTAGCTTCACTAAAAGTGATTTTTTAGAAATTTATCTTAAGAATATATGCAAAAATATCTCAAATTTTCTTTTCTTTTTTTTTTTTTGTTAAAAAAAGTAGATGGATTTTTGGATGAGTTGAAATTATGACTAGATCACCGGCAAGTTGCTCTGAGTAGGTATGAAAATTTGTTGCACTTATTCATTCGTTGACAAACACTAGCATGGTAGTGTCACAACTATGGCCAAGTCTAGTGCGAATATCAGCAAGTGCCGCTAATTTATTTTTTTGCCAATAAGCGACCTTGATTATTAGCTTTGGGGTGTTTGGGGAAAAAAATTTTTAGAATAAGTTAAATTATTTTAAGATAAAATTAGAGATTTCTAACTTTTTTCTGAAAAAAATTAATTTTTTTTACAACTTATAGAATCTCAAACATAAATGAAATATTTATATAAAAAAAATTATCAAAATATTAAATTTTTACCCGAAAATAAGTTTATAAACACTTAAAAAAAAAGTTTGTGTCAAACAGCACCTTGTTATCCTACACTGTTTGTAATTGGTCAACAAACATACGGAGTATATGATATATTTCTCCTATTATTTCCTGTTCATTCCTCATATTTAAGTGATTTTCTTATAAATATCCATATTCACGCGATGTCTTTTAAACCCGAATTTTCAAACTCGCGAAAAAAATTATGATAGGGTTTGATGTTCCTGAGGTTATCTCAGGAAAATTACCTGAGGCAACTAAATTTTCCATATTAATGCACGAGGGTATAATTGTAATTACAGGATTTTTTTAGATAGTTTTCAGTATTTACAAAAATGCCACCATGTATATACACTAGAATCTCAGGTAACTCTCCTAGTTAACCTCAGGAGCTTTTTTCTCAATTATGATATCACATTTGCACAAAGTCTCTCAAACTCGAATTTCAATCTTAGGGAGAAAATATGATATCTTCGTTTCATTGTAGGATTAGGAATTCGTAAATTCTTACGATTAGGCTATCCCATCCGGGAATTTGTGTATTTAGCCGATAATCCGTGCCAATCACGGATCGTGATAAATTATTTTAACTTTCTTATTTTTAATTTTTTTAATAAAATAAAATTTTGAATCACCAAGTTATATATAATATTATATTCTCAACTTTTATTTCGATTGCTGTTAATAGACTCCTAGTATATAACTTCACTATTAAATTAAATTTATATTTGATATTATTTTTTAATTAATTTAATTTACATAAATTCATTCTGGTAATATAAGAGTAGTTATATTATTAATTGTATTTATTATTAATCTATTATAGACATTTTTTAAATATTAATCAAAGGAGTACTAAGTTATACTCCGTATGTAATACTAAATATTCCCGACTTTTATTGTAATTTTTAGTTAATAGACTCCTAGCATATAATTTCAATATTAAATTAAATTATTATATAATATTACAATTTTAATTAATTAAAATAATTAATATTTAGTAATTTTTAGTTAATAGACTTCTAGTATATAATTTCATTATTAAATTAAATTATTATATAATATTATAATTTTAATTAATTAAAATAATTAATATTTAGTGACATACTATTAAAGGGGGTTTCTTCTGCTTTTAATAAAGAGTATAGAAATAAAAAGGCCCTATCGTTACAAAGAAAGGAAGGAGTAAGTTGAGAGTACAGTAGATGTATTTTCGTGATTGTCTTTTTGCAAATATCAAAGGGCACATCTCCGTTCATTCTCCAAAAATAAATGAATGCAATTGAAGCTTGTGGTTCTAATGTGTTTTCTTTACAATTGCCCCTTTACAACTATCAGAAGGCATGTCGCTTTGATTTTAGTAGTGTGGCTCACAAATGATAATGCATTCCAAGTTATAAGAATACAAGAAAATCTTTCCAAGAGAAGAATGACTCTAAATTTCTCATTAAACTTTTGATGAATCTTACCAAGTACATCTAAAAGAAAAAAGAAAACTAAAATTCTCATCAAGCTCTTGATAACAAGAATTTTTTTTTACAATGCACAATAAGCTCTATAACAACACAGTGATACACAAATCCTTTATTTTTCTTACAATGCCTAATAGCATAACATAGGATGACTGAAAAACATAAAAAGATGATTATAATACTGATTACAACTCAGTACCCCAAAAGCCAAATGTATGATCTTCTTCAACTGGGAAGCCAAAGTAAGAAGAGTTTGGAGGCGGTTCAGAGTAACTACCGGCTTCAGTCTTTGAGAAAACATAATATGATGGAAGAAATAAATTACTTCCCAGGTTATCTTCTTCATCTTGAGATATATCCGACTGAGCGGGTTCCAAAACATAAGAGCAATCCACTGGCTCCATAAAACTGGAGTAGACTTCATCACTGTAACGTGGACTGTCTGAATCAACTGCATCACTTCTCACAGAGTTATGATCTTCTTGCTTGCAATCCATAACTGAGTTACTGAGTACTTCACCCGCAGAAACGTCATTACTGATGCGTTCTTGCTGGAATGCTGCAGACACCTTTTGCTTATCAGATACTACTGTCATGCTCCCGTTGTCTTCTTTAAGAAGCAGCTTGTCTGTCAGGTCGAGAACCTAGCAATTTATACATCGGCCCATTTCATTAGCAAAGTTAATAAAACTAACGTATGAGAATTTAAATGAGTAAGTTCATCATAGGTGGTTGTTACCTCGGCTTTGAGTTTTTCTTTCTCTGCGAGGAGATTGTCATAGTCAGCCTTAAGGCTGTTGTAGCTATTTTGCAACACGTCATAATCTTTCTCTAGTGATTTGGTCTTCCACCGTGCTCGACGGTTCTGAAACCATATCGCAACCTGTCGAGGCTGCAAGCCGAGTTCTTTAGCAAGCTGAACTTTTCTTTCAGGTTCAAGCTTGTTATCTGTCTCGAAACTTTTCTCTAGAAACTGAATTTGATCAGCCTTCAGCCTCCTTTTCTTCTCAGGCTGTTGAAAGTACTCATCATATTCTTCATCCCCAATTTCATCTTCATCATATGACCGCATAAAGAACCCTTCGCAAGGATTTTTCCGCTTACCATCTTGAAAGCTAAACATGGACTTTGAACCTACTACCGTTATCCAACACAAGAAATCTCAAATTAATCATACAGAGATATCTATTTTTATATCATTTCTCAACCTCAACAAACCATAACTAAACTAGTTTCATTAAAATAAATTTCTTGAAAGAGAGTAGTTTCGAAAACTAACTAATTGCAATGGATCTAAAACTATAGTAGGTGTTTACCAACAAGGACTAATTAACAAGATACAATTTTTGGAGAAAATATAGACTCAATCAAAATCTTTACAATCAAATAACTAGTAAGAATTATAATCAACTAGTACAACTAAAAGACCAATAAAACATATAAAACCAAGAAACACAGAGAATACTACAACAAATTTGATATAAAAAAAAACTAGATAAAAACACATAAGGCAAGTAACTTAATAACAAAATTGCAAAACAGATCAAGAATCATACCAAGTAGAGAAGGAGAGGGTGCAGAAAGAAAGAAAGAGTCAGGTCTTTGACTGTTAAACAACAGGCTAGACGACGTCGTATTGGATCCATCAGAGGCACCATAGAAACACCTCCGACCCGCCATAATATATATAAAAAAGAACCACTTATGTATACAGATTATTCAAGAAAATCAGAAGGGTGTCTGATTTCAATGATGGGAATTATAGATACAGCAAAATATATGTAACAAAAGCAGAGTATGTGGGAAAAAACTAGTAGAATTTGTGGCGAAAAAAGCTGGTGATGATGAATTTGGTGATGTGGGAAGTGTGAGAACACCTGCTAGGGGTACCCATGGCTGAACCCCAGTTGAAATTCTCCGTTTTTTAGAGCAGTTTTTGGGTTAGTTTGGCTGGAGAAACAAGAAGATGAGAGAGGGTTTGTTTCTCTTATTACAACCTGGTTTTATAAAGACATCAAGTGCCAGTGCTGAAAGCCTGAAAGTCTTGTAAATGGAACATGATGTTAAAGAGATCATTATTCCTTTTTTATGCAATTTTAGGGGTGTTTATAAAAGGGTTAATTGACTATTTCATAATTGAACTCGTGCTCAACTTGCAGTTGGGTAATCGAACTCAAAAAACTTGCATTAATATCATTAAACTAATTAAACCTTGCAATCTCATAATTAAACTATTAAAAATTTGCACCACCGTTAACTTTCGTTACTTTTAAAGGAGGTCCGTTAATTTTGTACATGTAAGGGATAAAATGGCTAATTCATAACTGAACTGACCCTCAATTTGCAAATAGGTAATTGAACTCAAAAGGTTTACAACTAGATAACTGAAATTACACATTAAAACACGCACATATCTCATTATTTAATAGTATTTCAATATTTTTATATTACAATTTGTACTTGAACAAACATGTTCATATGACTTATATGTCTACTTGTGTCTTAGACAGAAAAAGTTTAATTTGCGATTAACCGAATTAATTACAAGCACAAAAGGTGATTACAAAATTAGATTTTAGGTGGTATAAAATTGTGAGAAATTCATCCCTCTCTCTCACACACAGATATATATAATATGTACATCTCTTGCACGCCATATTATCTAAACTCAAATATTAGAAATTTTTTTATACATTATATTTAATAAGTAAAAAATATATAAAATTTATATATGACCAATGATTAGCTTCACAAGATGAATATTACAAATATTAACTATATCGTACAACATATTGATATATTAGATATATTTTTGAAAATCAATAAATAATTAAAATTTGGAGGGTGCACGTTTACATTCTTTGCACAGGCTAAAGAGCTAGTTTAATAAGTTAGTTGTTTAGAATATTTTTATAACACTAAATATAAGTAAAAAATATCGTTCCATCATATATTTTTATATATTATTGTTTAGAATATTTTTTATAACACTGATGAGTTGATTGCAACCTTTTTGAGTTCAATTACCCATCTGCAAGTTGATGATCAGTTCAGAATTAGCCATTTTACCCATTAAAATTCTTGCCACGTCAGCTTGCCACGTCATTTTTCCGTCAGTCCCGTTAAATGAGCTAACGGCAGTTATGAGATTGCAAGTTTTAATTAGTATGATGAGTTGACTGCAAACTTTTTGAGTTCAATTAACCACTTGCAAGTTGAGGTTCAGTTCAATGATGAATAAGCCAATTAACTCGTTTATAAAAGTAACACATACTTTTACTATCTTTTTTAGGAATATAATAATGGAAGTATGATCAGTGTTCCAGAAATCGCTAGGCGGCCCAGGGCGGTTGGGGTACCGTCTAGCGCCTAATCGGGTAGGAGGGGATTAATCGGACGGATTAATCGGAGCATTAATCGGTTATATTTAAATATTATTTTTAATAATTTTATTATTAAATATTTTTATCAAATATTTTTGCCGATTTTTGAATTTTTCTACATATTTTGCTAATTTTTGTCGATTTTTGACCGTCTAGGCCAATTTTTTTGCCGATTTTTGACCGGCTAGGCCGATTTTTTACCGCCTTTTGACCGCCTAGGCCGATTTTTTGCCGATTTTTGACCGATTTACACAAACAAAACGTTTTTTAACCGCCTAGGCCCGAGTCGGGGCATTTTGGGGTAGATCGATTTTTACAACACTGAGTATGATTGAATTTCACATATAAGATAAAGACCGAAATTACTAGTTTAAATTAAATTAAATTAAGAAAAGGGAAGTGTACGTATTAGGACTTTGGTATCACTATTCACTTGTGTCACTCGGCTTGACAATTTTCATCTACTTTTAACAAGTAAACGGAGGGTTGAGTTTTTCATAAAATATAAGGTACCATTTATTTTATCCACAATCAAAAATTTATATTTTATTCAATTATTTTAAATAAATTTATAATTATCATTTCTCATAAAAGTAACTTATTAGTACATAATTTATCATATTAATTAAATGAAGATACTAAATTTTGCAACAAATAAAATAATATATAGTTAATAATATAAGTGGAATGAAAAGAGTTGGGTTTTTATAATATTTTATTCATTTTGTAAATAATCCGATTTTACAACCGTTGAAGAGGGCATGAAAGTTAATGGAAATTATAGAATTGAGCAATGTTATATATCTTCAAAAATGCTAAAAAAAATGTTCTCAAAATGATACATGTTATTATTTTATTTATGAAATTTATATTAATACACGAATCTCATTCCATTTATGAATCAATTATATGATAATACCTCGGCATTTAAGAACAATTTTGTGAATGATTTCAAACTCTAACATTTGTAATTAGCATTTTTGTCTAGTACACTCTCCCCTTTATGGTAACAAGATTTTAGGGTTATGATCTTCATTATTGAATGTGGATAAAGATTATTTATATTATATATATTAGCTTATAATTCGTGCAAAGTATGGGATATTTTTATTTTTTATATAATTTATTTATAATATTATATTATATTATAAATTTTAAATTTAATAAGTTGGTGGAGGATTCGAACCTTACATTTTTGGATATTTACAAGAATACTAAATTTAAAGTTTCTTTTTGCAAAAATACCACCTTCCTTAATAAATTGCAATTTTACCAAAACAAAGTTTCAAATTGCAAAAATACTAGGCCCCTCCTCCCTCAATTTTCTCTCTCCTCCCCCTGATCAACACAGACGCCGCCGACTTTGTACTTTTTTTTTTTATTTTTTAAGATGGGGGCTATTTGGGTGGATTTTTGTTTGCAACCACATTCAATCAAATTCAACTAAATGCAACCAAATGCAACTTTTTTTAAAAAAAAGGTGGGGTGATTTTGGTGGATTTGGGTTGCAAGGCCCCGCCAGGGGCAATATTCAACTAAATGATTTTGGGTTCCAAGGCCCCGCCAGGGGCAATATTCAACCAAATCAACTATTTTCAACTATTTTTAACTGTTTTCAACTATTTTCAACTAGTTGCAACTATTTTCAACTACTTTCAACTAGTTACAACTAGTTCCAACTACATATTATTGGTTTGAGTGATTTTGGGTTCCAAGGCCCAGCCAGGGGCAATATTCAACCAAATCAACTATTTTCAACTAGTTGCAACTATTTTCACCTATTTTCAACTAATTGCAACTACATATTATTGGTTTGGGTGATTTTGGTGGATTTGGGTTGCAAGGCCCCGCAGGGGCATATTCAACTGAATGCAACTGAAATCAGAAATTAAGTTGCTGATTTCAAGTTCCATTTTTCATTTGTCATTTTCGATCTCATTTTTGGACTATATATATATATATATATATATATAGGCAAGTGCTCAAATACAAACCACTCTTAAAATACAAACCTACAAACCAACACTAAATTAATTATATTTCATCTATTCTAAGGTTTCCACCAAGGGTACCTTCACGAAAGATGCTTAAAATAATTGGCTCTATCCAACAAAAAAAAAAATTTCAAAAAAAAAAAAAAATCTTGCCGTGGAAATGCGAAGCATTTAAGACAGTAAACGGATGAGTTAGGTAGTCATGAGGGCCGAAGGCTCTCGACACCCCCGTCAATCGTCTATTGCCTTTACCATTGATTGCCATTCCTTACAACTTTAGAATGATAAAGGCGCGAAGCGCCGTACAAGAAGGTGCGAAGCACCGTTAACCAGTGAAATCCACTGCCACGTCATCACGTGAATAGTGATTTTTTTTTTTGTTGGATAGAGCCAATTATTTTAAGCATTTTTTGTATTGGGGTACCCCTAGTTTGGTCATTAGATTAGCTTGAAATATTAGATTATGCTTGGTTTGTAGGTTTGTATTTTAAGGAGGTTTGTATTGGAGTAGCCCCCTATATATATATATATATATATATATATATATATATAGTCCAAAAATGAGGTCGAAAATGACAACTGACAAATGGAACCTGAAATCAGAAATTTAGTTGCATTCAGTTGCAATTAGTTGCAAATTTAGTTGAATATGCCCCTGCGGGGCCAGGAAACCTAAATCCACCAAAATATCACCCATCTTAAGAATATATATATATATATATATATATATATATATATATATATATATATATATTAGAGTTCAAAAATGAGGTCGAAAATGACAACTGACAAATGGAACTTGAAATCAGAAATTTAGTTGCATTCAGTTGCAATTAGTTGCAAATTTAGTTGAATATGCCCCTGCGGGGCCAGGAAACCTAAATCCACCAAAATATCACCCATCTTAAATATATATATATATATATAATAGAGTTCAAAAATGAGGTCGAAAATGACAACTGACAAATGGAACTTGAAATCAGAAATTTAGTTGCATTCAGTTGCAATTAGTTGCAAATTTAGTTGAATATGCCCCTGCGGGGCCAGGAAACCCAAATCCACCAAAATAGCCCCCACCTTTAAAAAAAAAAAAATACAGTCGGCGCCTGTTCACAGAAAGAAGGGGGGAGGGGAGGGTTAGGGTTAGGGTTAGGGTTATGGTTAGTATTTTTGCAATTTAGAAACTTAGTTAGTAAAATTGCAAATTGGTATTCTTAACAAAAGTAAATGCGCAAAAATTTACTTTTTCCTATTTATTTATGAAAAGAGCCCTACATTTTTTATATAAGAATTGTTAGTACTAAATATAATCATTATGTTATTAGCGGGAATTGAACTTTACTTTCATCATTTATTTGAGTAGAAGATTTAACGGTTATGAAAAAAAAGGTAACAAAAAATGAGGAAATAAAAAAAATAATAATTAACCAAACTATAAAATATAATTTTTGATGTTAAATACTGAATGATATTTTTGTCATTTTTAACATTAATTACAATTTTATTATTAAAATTTATTAGGTACTCGTATAATTCCCTAATTTTATGTACAAAAACATTTTTTGTTTTATTTTATTGCCTGTATTTTGTTCATGTAGACCTAATATAACACGAATTAAGAACATATGCATAATCATATAAATGCATATGTATTATAGGATATGCATATGCATATGTATTTTATGAGTTGGGTTCTATGGAGACCCAATCTATTTGGAGACCATAGAAACTCAATCTCTCACCATTCAATTCTATTTTCATCCTACGGCTAAAATTAAAAGAGCAGTTTTTTTTAGAGCATGGCAGTATTTTTTTTGAGAGCAGAATTTTTTTTTGCAGGATAAATGAGAGTAAGATGTGCAGTTACACTTCAAACCAATTCAAATTTATAATCCCCAATTGAAATTGCAGAACGGAGGTTTTGATTTGCAGAATCAATTCGTTGCAAAACTTGAATCATGAGTATAAGTTTGTACCTTCACACATATAACTGCAGAACATAAACTAGCTTTTGATTGGGCGAAGTTATTGAACGAGGGTTACGAACTTACGATTTGCAGGATCACAAATGAATATATACTTGGATGTACACAAATGAATATATTCTTGGATGTATATCTTGCAGTTACACTTCAAAACCAATGTATATATTGTATGTTTAGCAAAAAAAAATGTATATATTGTATGTATTCAGCCTACAATTAAATAAATTTTTTTTTATTAATTCTGAACCATTAGATGAGACATAGATGGATGGCTAGGATGGTGTCTCCAAGTCTCCACCAATTATAGGGTCTCCAAGGAACTTTTCTCTGTATTTTATTACTTGTATTTTATGTATTTTATATATTTAGGTGAAGAACGAAGCATATAAATGTAAGAGAGATGATAGACATGACAGAGAAGGAAAGCAAAAAACAAACAAAACACAGAAGATGGGTGGCATGTCCTATTCCTGTCAATCATTTTCGGGTTTTCATATATTTGAAATTTTGCAAATGCCGTCATTATCATATTTTTTAATTTCTACTTGTATTTGTATCGTTGTGATAAGCAAATTGTATGCCGTTGAACTTACAGGAGGGAATATATATACATCAAAACTACACCTTGTATATTTAATTTATAACTATAGTCGATCTTTCTTAATTATTTAAATGATAATTGAAGTCGAACTTGGCCGATCCGTAATAATCCATTTTCCATAGATAATAAGTGCATACATCCATTGACAGAACCAAAAGGAGTTATGGGATATTTGAGATCTCCTGAATTTAGGTAAAATTGTAGAAATATATTTTTACCCCCTATTTAATTGTATATGTTAGTAAATATTTTTCACACCATCCTAAAAAAATAACATGAAATTTATCAAGGAAAAAGAAGTATAAAGGAAAAAAAATATACAAAATCATAGAATTCAATCATCATCTATTATTTTTTTAAGTAAAAATAGTCCAACAATTGTTTATTAAAAAAATAATAGTTTATCTTAAATTTGTTCATTTTATTGTAATCGTACATTCTCCATGTTAAAGTAGTATTTGAATTTCTTTATTTTCGATCATGATTTCATCATTATATACATCTTTCGAAATGACATGAAATAATTAAATAATTTATCACCACTATAACATTATTGTTATTTTAAGTAAAAATATGAGATTACAATAGCACTTTTAGAGTATTTAGAATTGCTAAATTTTCAAATTACCTACCATAAATAAAAATTATAAATAATGTATAAAATATTTTGTATTCCACTGATACATTATTTTTAGTTAACATTTTAGTCAAGTTCATTACATTGGTCATATTTATTGAATATATAGGAATCTACGGTGAAACTTCACATCATTTATTGTCATACTAAAATAATTTTTTTATTTATAATAATTTAAAATAATAATAACATATCATTTTTAAAATATAATAAATGATTATAACCAATTCCATCAAAATATAACAAATTTTATATAATTAATATTTTAATCAATCATTGTAACGGAGATGCTCAAAAAGCCACCAGCTTACGGAGAGTGTGGAATTGTGGTAGTAGACTAGTAGTACAACTTTATTTGGATTTTATTGAAGTGACGACGAGTGACGACCCTCGAAAATCGGGGCCTGATGCATTTTGTGCCTTGTTAAATTAGTTAACAGTAATGCATGCTATCAATCCAAATATTCACAAAGTGTGTTTAAAATTAGAGTTAATTGCATTTTATAATTTTTAATTTTGGACGAAACATAATTTAGTACTCATATTTTGTTTCGATGTAGTTTGGTTCCTATACTTCAATTTCTTTTAGTTTGCAACCTCTAAACGTATTTTCGGCAAAATACTTCCGTTAACGTTAAATGTAAGGGGTGTTTTAATCATTTTATTAATAAATATATTCATTTTACATAAAATATATCAATTGATTTTAAATAAAAAATTATAATTTAAATTAAATTAAATTATAATTTTTTATTTAAAATAATTGTTGCACTGTTTATTTAATTGAGTAATGCCTAAATAATTATTCAATGAAATTATTCAATTATTTTTTTAAAAAAAATTACAATTACATCGTTACATTATTCAATTAAATAAAATAGCGCAACAATAATTTTAAATAAAAAGATCATGTTTATTAATATACAATTAAATTATAATATTTTTAATTAAAATCAATTAATATATTTTTTATGTAAAATGAATATATTTATTAATAAAATGACTAAAACACCCCTTGGAAATATTTTGACGAAATTACGTTTAGGGATTGCAAACTGAAAAAAAATTAAAGTATATGAATCAAACTACCACGAAATAAAATATGAATACTAAACTATTTTTCGTCCAAAATCAAGAATTACAAAGTGCAATTAACTTTTAAAATTAATATACCATGATTGCTTTTCGTTATTTCCTAAAATAGCTTAATATGGAGTAGCTTTTAACTTCAATTGAATTACTGTAAACCTACTCTAAACTGTTACTCCCTCTGTCCCATCCATTTCTTTACACTTTCCTTTTTGGGATGTCCCAACCAATTCTTTACGTTTCCTAAAATAGTAACTTTT
The DNA here is from genome assembly GCA_037693485.1 of Kitagawia praeruptora. NCBI lineage: Eukaryota > Viridiplantae > Streptophyta > Magnoliopsida > Apiales > Apiaceae > Kitagawia > Kitagawia praeruptora. Next base: position 127,018,575 of record CM075350.1, read on the forward strand.
AACAATAAAATACTTTATTACATCCACTACTTCACTCCACTTTTTCAACACTTTACACTATTACACCCACTAACTCACTTATTTTAACAATAAAATCACTATTACACCCACTAACTCACTTATTTTAACAATATTACACCCACTATCTTGGTTTCCGTGCAAAAAGCAAATGTAAACAATTCCCTGGGACGGAGGGAGTAATTACGGCGATTGTGACAAATGCGCATGTACGAAGACATAATGAATGAATCATCTTAAAATTTGTCACATACGGAGTATGTCTTTTTTTCCTTGAAAATAATTATATATTATATACCTGTTATCAGATAAGTCAAACATCAAAATGATAGGATTAGTGAAATTTTTGAATTTCTTATAAAGACTTGTTTAATTATAAATATCCAAGAGTCTATGCCAGATTGGCCGACTACTATTGGGCCTTCTTTTTATTTATTAAACATAAAGATAATGTACATAATTAATTTGTTCTGGTCAATTCTTTATTTATTGTATTTTCGATAAATTTAATATCACTGTCATCTATCTATTCCATTTAAAAGAGTGAGGTGGAGATATTGACATGTTTTTTGTACATATGTAAATTATCAGATTTTATATCAAAGTGGTCACTAGGTTCGTCAAAAACTATCACTTAATATAAAACCCATAAATTATCCCCCATCTCGTTGTATTTTTTAATAGTTTTTTTGTTATTCCAAAGTAGCACGTGGACGTGGCAAGAAGGGAATAACCGTAAATTAGAAACAAAAAAATTGTTTGCACAAATAATTAAAGACTAGCATATAACCATGCGATGCACGAGTTTCTTTTGATATATTATAAAATTTATTTTATTCTATAATTATGTTTTTATATAATTATTAATTTTAAAAATTATTTTAATGTTAATTTAATAAAATTTGAAGTAAATTTAATAAATGATTTGCATGATTTAAAATTTATAAAATTAAATTTTAAGTTAAATTTAATAAATTGATTGAAAGATAAGATATTTTAGGTATTTATTAAATTTTAGTTAATAATACAATTATGTTTTTATATAAATATCAATTTAATAATTTTTAAATTTTAATTTAACATAATTTAATATACTCATATTTACGTATTATACTAATATTTTCTTATTATAAACAATGTACATGGATTTTTATTTTATTTTATTAATAATTGAAAATATTGTGTTATATCTTTGAGTATATATCATATTTTTTAGTATATATTAATGATTGTAAGATTAGTTTTAAATAAAAAAGGTAACATATTTTAATTAGAAAGGAAATTTTAATGATTTGATGATCGATATTTTTATAAAAAGTAATATCTTGAATTAAAAGTAAATGTGAAAATGATAATAACTAATTACCATTAATTATATTATGTCATTATTTATTTTAATAATTAGGATAACCAAACCGACCAAACTTTCAATGTTTCGGCTTTAATATATTAGTACTAGCTTATAGCCCGTGCGAAGCACGGGTTACTTTTAAATACTTTTAAAATTATATAATTAAATAAAATAGAGAATAATTTATTACGAATTTATTAGTAATAATAATAGTTTAATAAATTATATGTATTGATTAGAAGTAATAATATAAAATCTTAATGTAAATTTGTTGTTGATGAGATTTGAACCTTGATCTTTGAAAGAAGGATTTAAATAAAGAATATTCCTTATTATTAGATCTAACGGCTATGTGAAAAGTATTTATGTTTGATATATGGTGTTGAAAAAGAAGAGAAAAGCCGAAGAAGATTGTGTATTGAATTGATGAAGATTGCACTGATGAGGTTTAGAAGAATCGGATGTTTTAAGTTTAGCTGTATTAGTAATGGTGTAAATATAAAATACTACTCTGTATTGGTTTAACGGAATTCATTTGATTTGTTTTATATTATAAATAATTTAAAATTAAATAATTAGAGTGAAAACCAAAACTTAGGAGAAAACCAAAACTTTCAATGTTTCGGCTTTAATATAATAGTATAGATAGATGAGTGAAATAATTTTATTAAATGAATTCACAAAAATTAAATAATGTTTCAACAGTATCACTGACATAATTAGCTACACCGTATATAAGAGTAAAAAGAACTTGTGATTAGGATTAAAGTTAATCATTGAAATCAACATAAATTTTAGTGTTAATTAAAAAACGTGATGAGATATCTCTAGCTAAGGTGGAAATTGTTTGCTTTTTCAATCGTAAGAACAAGGGATTTATTTGATGCTTGGAAAGTTGCGGGAGATAGGTGGCAACCAAGTGTTGGCCGAATTTTATTGGATGGCTATATATATATTGCCTTAGCTTTAAGCTAGGTCCACTACGAGAAGCCCGCAAGTTTAATATTCTTCCTTGATGCATGCATTTGTATGTATTGATAGTATGTACGTATTTATATACGACCACTCTAGTTGCCTTGGCCTCTTGGGAAGCAATGATCTTGTCCAATTTGTCTTCTTGCTTCCTTCTTTCTTACTATTAAAGTTTCTTGCTTCTTGATGTAATGCACTAAATGCTAATGCTAGTTCGTTACTTGCGGATAGGATCAGCAAGTAAAATTTGTCGAATCTAAACAATCGTACCAAATTTGAGTTCTCCATAGGAGGGGTTATAATGAGTTAATGACTTGTCACTAATTTTTGTTTTCCAATCAAAATTTAAAAAGAAAAATATGATGCGTTTGTTAGTAATCCATCGAATTAGAGCAAGTCCAACAATGTCCTAACTCATTCCTTAAATATAATATAAAAAATTAGGTCCTAGTAACTTAGGACATGAGTAGCTAAATTCATCTCCAATAGTATGCCTTAAATTTAATATTTTACTATTAAAATCATCTTCATCATTAAAATACAATATATAATAGAAAGAGAAAGAGTGTGTTTGTAATAATTTATTACAAAAAATGAGTTAGGACAAGGAAAGACTTAAAAATAAGGATTGAAGAGAGTGTCCTAGTGATTGAAGGCATCACTAGGACATTGTTAGAGCATTATTTTTTGTCAATTGCCTTAAATTTGAACTTATGACATCTTTTAGGGTATCTCTTGGACTTACTCTTAGTCAAGCAAAAGTTTGTCCGAACATCAAATTATTACAAAAAAAATCTACTAAAATTGCAGTTCATCCCCCATTAACGCATCTTGATTCCATTATAACAATTTCGGATTCATTTCTAAACAGACTCTTGAAATTTAAAAATATTACAACCTAAAGCTCGAACTTCCTGAAGATAAAATTAGATATATAAAAGCAAATCTTCACGTCGAGATAATGAGAAGTCTTTTTACACACGAGTGGGGATCTTTTGGAAAGGTTTAGTGAAGTGTTTTCTTACGATCCATTCCTTATAAGTATTGGAATCTTTATAATAGTCTACTTAGGACAAGAGTAACAGTGTGCTATTGATGTTAAATTAAACAAAAGAAATCACTTTTGTTTAGCAGACTAGTAGTAAAATGATACGGAGTACTCCTCTTTCCCTTAAGGTTCTTTACGTTACCTTTTTTCACGGAAATCAAGGAATATTGTTAAGATAATTGAAGTAGTGGATGTAATGATATATTTTATTGTTAAAAGTTACTCAATTTTTTATGATATGTAAATAAATGAGAATGACGTCACAAAATAAAAACTGTAAAGAAATGAGAGAGATTGAGGGAGTACTACTTTTGTGGCTTTGGGTTGATACTTGATTAGTTGATCGGCTGCCTGCCTTCGATATTCATTTTGAAGAATCTTTTTTTTTTGTGAAAACTACTTTGAATTTGTCTGCTGCTTGACGAGTGCGACTGCTCATTCACAAATCACAACCGTCAACCGTCTTCCACCGGAACATGGCTCGTTTTTTACGATCTGTACATTTTTACGGTCCACACACATGCATACGCTATACTCCTTTCCAATTTATATTAAAATTTTGGGGTATACTTCATCAAGATTCTATATAATTTTTTTGGATTTCAAAAGTTCAGGTATATTTATTCTGGATTTTAGAAAATAAATTTAAAATTTAGATGCATTAATTCAACAACAAATTTTAAATAATCTTTAAAATTTGACGGTATTCAATTCAAACTTTTAAAAAGTAGGGGAATATTCAATTCGAATTTCAAATAATCTTTTGAAATTCATAGGTATTCAATATGGATTATAAACAGTCTATTAAAATTCAGCGATATTCAAAAACTTATTAATTATGAAGGCTTTTTATAAATCCGTGAATTTTATTGAATTTCACAGTATATTTTTTAATTTTTTGATATTTCACTAGAATCCATGAGATTTTAGTGGATTTAAACTCAATTATACGAATTCTGCATCGACTTTATCAAATTCTACATGAATTCTACCAATTCTATAAAGACTCTATGTAGAATATTAAATTAGCAATAATCTATCAAAATACATGAATTATTAATAATTTATTAAAATCGGAACCAAATACACCTACCTTAGAATAAAGGTTCCCAATATCACAATTTGAAAGTAAATGACCCCAAATATCACAATTTAAAAACTTGGGTCCAAATATCATTACAAAACATATTATAATCTAGCGTTTTTATGTTTTTTCTTTTTTCCCCCTCAGAACGCCAAAGCGCTTAGCATTTTGGGGACTTCCTTTTTTCTTTAATGTTGAAACGCTGGTTCATCCCGTGTTTGCAGTTCAAACGCCACTTTATGTGGTGTTTTGGTGCTTTTTTTTTCAAATTTTTAATTAAAATTGTATTTTTTTTAAATTAAAAAATACAATTTAATTAAATTTAGGGGTTCAACAATTAACTTTTAGGGTTCAATGTTTCCATTTTGGGTTTTAGAAATATTCGGAATGACTAATAAACCGTATACGAACTTAGGATTTAGGGTTTGGGGTTTAGGGTTGTTAAACAACCCTAAACCCTAACTTATTATGATTTGTAAACGCGTTAGCGTTTAAAAATCAGGCCACCAGATTTAATTTTTTAATTAAAATTTTTAAATTTAAAGTATACATTTTAAATTAAATTTAGGGGTTCAAAAGTTAACTTTTGGGATTCAACGTTTCCATTTTGGGTTTTAGAAATATTCAGAACGACGAACAAACCGTATACGAACTTAGTGTACCCTAAACCCTAGACCCTAAACCCTAACTTATCCTGATTTTTAAACGCTAACGCGTTTAAAAATCAGGCCGCCGGATTCAATTTTTTAATTATAATTTTTAAATTTAGAAAAAACAATTTTAATTAAATTTAGGGTTTCAACAATTAACATTTTGGGTTCAATAATTTCATTTTGGGTTTAGAAATATTCGGAACGTTCATATATATTTAAATAAAAAAGCAAAAAAAATACCAAACAAAAAAAACAAAAAAGCAAAAGAAAATAAAAAAGAAAAAGAAAACAAAAAACAAAAAGAAAACAAAAAACAAAAATAAAACAAAAAGAAAAAAGAAAACAAAAAAGAAAAAGAAAACAACAAACAACAAACAAAAAGAAAAAGAAAACAAAAAAAAGTTAAAAAAGCTCAAAACGCCACTTTGTGTGGCGTTGTCCACCCCCCAAAACAGAGCCTCAAATAGCGTCCCCAAAAACACAGTCTCAAATAGCGTTTTCCCATCACAATAGCATCCCCAAAAATACAGTCTCTAATATCGTTTTCCCATCACAAAACGTGAGACACAACTAGACCTGGCAAAATGGGTCTGGATCCGAAAAACCGAACCGAAATATGTGGAACCGAATCCGAAATTGGATCCGAAATAGATTATCCGAAATTGTATCCAAAACCGAAACAATCCGAATCCGAACCGAAACCGGTTCAATTTAATCAAATCCGATAACGATCCGAAAACCGATTTGACCCGATCCAAAAATTAACCGAACCGGAAATTTAACCAAAAATTATCCGAAATACTGTATCCAATGATAACCATGTATCCGATTATAATCAGAACCGATCAAATCCGAATAAAAATTTACCCGAACCGAATATGACTTGAATCCGATGTAAATCCGAAACTAAAAATAACTGAAACGAAAAATATCCGATAAAATAATTTTATATAGATTAATATTTCTTTGACCTTTATTTATTTAGTTTTGTCAATTTTTATATTTTCTGATTTGCTATATATTTATTCTTGTCATTGAATATTGCTTACGATATTTTGTATATAATAATATTTTAATTCAATTTGCAAATATAAATTAACAAATTCTACAAATAATTAAAAAATAAATAAATAAATTCTGCATATTCTAGACAGAAATTAAAGTGCATTCACTTATATTGCGCTTATTAAAGCGCTGTCTAAGTGAGTGCATTCACTTCCATAACGCTTATGGAAGCGTTATATAAGTGATATATCTAATTTTGACATATTCGTTCTTATTTAATAAATTTTGACACATGTATTTTTTTTAAAATATTTTTTATTTTTTGAAAATTTGGAAATATCACTAAATTAGATATATCTTGACATCCGAACGGTTGGATCGGCGAGAAATAATTTAAAAAAAATAAATCAACAATCCGTGACAACAATAGTTACGAGTATTAGTCAATTCGGTATTTGACTACTAAGATCTCCAACCAAATTAATATTTTATTTTTTGAAAATTTGGAAATATCACTATATAATATATATCTTGAGACCGTACGGTTGGATGGTCGAGAAATAATTTTTAAAAAATAGAATCAACAATCCGTGAAAAAGAACTAGTTACGAGTACTAGTCAATTCGGTAGTTGACTACTAAGGTCTCCAACCAAATTAATTTTTATTTTTGAAAATTTTGGAATATCACTAGATTAGATATATCTTGAGATCTGTATGGTTGGATCTTCGATAAATAATTTTTAAAAAATAGAATCAACAATTCGTGACAAAGCACTAGTTACGAGTACTAGTCAATTCGGTAGTTGACTACTAAGATCTCTAACCAAATTATTTTTTTATTTTTTTTGAAATTTGGTAATATCACTAGATTAGATATATCTTGAGATCCGTACGGTTGGATCGTCGAGAAATTGTTTTTAAAAAATAAAAACAACAATCCGTGACAAAGCACTAGTTACGAGTACTAGTCAATTCAATAGTTGACTACTAAAATCTCCAAGCAAATTAATTTTTTATTTTTTAAAAATTTGGAAATATCACTAGATTTGATATATCTTGAGATCCGTACGGTTGGATCGTCGAGAAATAATTTTTAAAAAATAGAATCAACAATCCGTGACAAAGTACTAGTTACGAGTACTAGTCAATTCGATAGTTGACTACTAAGATATCCAACCAAATTAATTTTTTATTTTTTGAAAATTATGGTGTATCACTAAATTAGATATATCTTGAGATCCGTACGGTTGGATCGTCGAGATATATTTTTTAAAACATAGAATTAACAATCCGTGACAAAGCACTAGTTACGAGTACTAGTCAATTCGGTAGTTGACTACTAAGATCTCCAACCAAATTAATTTTTTATTTTTTGAAAATTGGGAATATCAGTAGATTTGATATATCTTGAGATCCGTACGGTTGGATCGTCGAGAAATAATTCTTAAAAATAAAATAACAATCCGTGACAAAACTCTAGTTACGAGTACTAGTCAATTCGGTAGTTGACTACTAAGATCTCCAACCAAATTATTTTTTATTTTATGAAAATTTGGGAATATTACTAGATTAGATATATCTTGAGATCCGTACGGTTGGATCGTAGAGAAATAATTTTAAAAAAATAAAATAACAATCCGTGACAAAACACTAGTTACGAGTACTAGTCAATTCGGTAGTTGACTACTAAGATTTCCAACCAAATTAATTTATTTATTTTTGAAAATTTGCGAATATCACTAAATTAGATATATTTTGACATCCGACAGTTGGATCATTGAGAAATATTTTTTTTTTAAAACGAAACAAAAAGCTGTAAGAAAGCACTAGTTACTAGTACTACTAGTCAATTTAGTTGTTCATTGCTAAGATCTAAAGCTAAAATAATTTTTTGGTTTTTGAAAATTTGGGTACATCAAAAAATTAGATATATCTCGGCAATCCGATCCGAACCGAATGTTCCTACATCCAAACAAAATCCGATCCGAACAGTAAAAATCCGAAGGAGAACCGAACCGAATTTGTCCGATCTTAATCCAAAATTTATCCGATTTTAATCCAAATTTTACCCGAACCGAATCAGATCCGATCCGAACCGAACAGGCTCTAAATAGTACCTTAACCGAAAGTGGATCCGAACCGAATCAGATCCGATCCGAACCGAACAGACTCTAAATAGTAACTTAACCGAAAGTGGATCTGATCCAAAGCAGATCCGATCCGAAACCGATCCGTTTACCCGATTTGCCAGGTCTAGACACAACTGTGTTACTAGAGTAGAAGTGCGCACTTCTACTTAAAAAACCAAAACGCTACACGTAACTGTGTTTTGGAGTGATATTTGGGCCAAGTTTTTTAGCTGTGATATTTGAGGCAATTTTTTTTTCAAATTGTGATAGATAGGGCCAACACCCCTACCTTATCTATATATAATACGCCTTATGAATCGAAAAACTTGCAGAGGATGAATCGAAGAACTTGCACAGGATCGATTATAGCAATTTTTTTTCCCCGTAAAACAAGTAAGAATAGGTTTTTTGAAAAACTTTTTGACTACAATACTATTTTCTCTCAGTTTTGCAGATTTCGAAAATCGGAACTATTCGGATGAGTTACCAATTTATGATTTATCGACAATTTTTACAAAATCGGCTGAATCGATTCCAAAATTTTGACCGATATTTGGTTGATTTTTCAGAAATGGGCCGATTTCAATAACAGAGCTCTCCCTGTCTTTCTCATTTCTTTACAAATGAGTTGGAGGTTAAAAAAGTGTAAAATAATGGAGAAAATTAAGAAAAATAAGTAAAATGGTTGGACCAATCACTATTTAATGTATAAAGTGACTATACTTGAGAAAATTAGTGGGTGTAGTTATTTTTTATATTATAAAATTTATTATTTTAGGTAAATTTTGGAATGTAAATAATTGAGGGGACATCCAAAAAAAAGTATAAAGAAATGAGAGAGATGGAATGTGATGAGATAACTTAAGTGTTAAGAATTTATTTTTTGTCATCTCAGGTCCTATATTCGATTCTCGTTCAACCCGAAATTTATTAAGAACAGATTATATGTAAGGCATATACTTTACGTATTCAAAAGAAAACTATATTTAGAGAAAGCAGGTCCCAGATGTTTTTGAAAAAAAACACTTTTCAATTTTTGCGATAAGTAACTACTGATTTTAATATTAAGATCATCGAAAACATTTTTTTATATTACATCATAAAATAAGCAAATATAAAAAATATTATCAAATAATTAAATAATCTTCGTAAGAACACTTATTTTACCAACATTTTTCTTAATAACACAATAACTTTTAATAGCTAACTTCAAACAAAATCTTGTGTTTTTATGTTTTTTGCAAAGTATTATAACAATTTAATAATACTAAACTTAATGCAAGTGTTAATCTGACGTGGAAGGAAAAAACAACATAAGCAACTTTCTCCTTTTTTTCCCCCTAAAAGAAGTGAGATAAGTATAGTTTATATATTGGGGGATAAATATCAAAGACGTCATTTACTAAATTTAAATATGTCAAAAATGATTTTTCATTAAAAAAATGATTTATTTTAATAACTAATTTGAAATTTGTATCAAAGATCATTCGATAATGACTAAATTAATATAAATTTTTAACTTTTTAATGATTATATTAATATAAATTTTTAATCTAATAATTAAAATAAATTATTTTTTAATAAATAAATATTTTAACACAATTGAATCTTATGATAACGTGTTTGATACCTATCCGGTTTACATTTTACAATGAGAGCAATATATACTGGGATACTGGGATTTACCGATTTAGGGATCACAAAACAATTGCAAAATTGTTGCAGTAGCTTGGGCCAAGAAACTTTACATTCTTAGCCCAATACAGACTGGCCGTTTTTCATTTTAAGTTTGTAGCTCATGTATGTTATCGAAAGGGTGATTGTCTTTTATATCCACTTTTTATTGTCTGTGAACCAAAATATCCATTGTTGGGAGGCACCGTCCTAAATATCCACCACATACGCCTTTCTCACATGCGTATGTGGTAATACATACGTTTTTTTCTCCGGCGCAGCAGTTGAACATGTTGTTTCCAAAGGCGCAGCAGGCATCACATACGCTTCAGACATCAGCGTATTAGGAGATACGCCGCTTGTAAGTGCCAGCACATACACATCTGGTACTAGCGTATTAGAAGATACGCAATCTGGAACGGCGTGTCTGACGTCGTCTTCATCGTTGGTAGAGCTTCCGATATGGCGATTTCGATCGAAAATTTTCGATCTCTCCGTTCGTTCTCAAGCATTAGTTTCCGGATATGTTCTACACACCATTCAATTCGCCTTTCAAACGTCTACAACCCTATACCAGTATTTTACCATTTCTTATCCCGGATTTTCAAAGCCTATGTTAGGTCCGGAATAACGTAGAAGGGGGGTTGAATACGTTATTTAAAAATATTTCGATTTTTGATGTGGATATGAAATCAAAAATACTAAATCGAAATAACACAACTTTGTGGGAAATATCTTTAAATAGATAAAACCCAGAGGTTTGTTACACAATCTAATCCTATGGATCAGCTACAAAATCAAACACTCCTAAGGATAGTTTAGGCACAAGGACCTTCTACCCGACACTTCCTGAAAACGGGCTAAGCCGGCTTTCCTACTAGATGGACTGTCTAGCAGCTTACACAAAAAAAATATAAGAGAGAGAATAGAAAGTTGTGTGTTGAGGTGTGTTTTGAAATGAAATACAGGATGCCTATTTATAGATTTTAGAAAGTCACTATGCTGTACTATTCCAACAACCCCCGTGGGCCCTTCCAGCCACTTTTTGAATAGTAGCCGCCATATGAATAGTAGCCACTTTTTGAATAGTAGCCGCCATATGAATAGTAGCCGTGAATAGTAACCGTGAATAGTATTACTATTTTTGGCTGCTTCTTTTGGGCTTCTCTCTTTTGTTTCAAATATTCTGCTGAATTAATTCTTCTCGGAAAATAGTTCAAGTACCAGATTAATTTAATTATTTATTATAAATAATTAATTAATCTGTTACTTAGTTAATTTTCAGAGTAAATTAATTTTTGACAATACCTTGAGATATTATGTTTGTCCTTGATCGTCAATAGGCTTTGGCAATTCTTTCTGTGAATTAATGTGTTGATCCTTCTCGTATGTGCTGACACTTAGTGCACTGGTCTGGTTCACAAGTGACTAGCACTGATCTTGATCTTCACACCTTCGCTATATTCCAATTGATTAGCCTGCAGCAGTATCTTCAATAAATACATGGAATCTTTTGGCCCTTCAACTGAATCATCTGTACATCTTATTCTGTCACTGAGGCTTGATCATGTTAATGAACTTCTTTCAGCGACTTGATCCTTGTCGGTGCCTGTTCTTCAAATTTCACGATCCCTGTATAGAGTTAATATTATTTATCTTTTATCCTAGTTGAGTTATATATGTCCTCTATTACATATTATATTACATTATGCTTTACAATCTCCCCCTATTTGATTGTTAGGGTTTGACAAGCAAATTCCTAGAGGATAACTCAACTGATACAACAAAAAATGAAATACAAAGATAAATAATATTAAAGTACATTCTGGATCATATATATATATTTCCAGATTTCCAAGTGCAAGACAATTGTTCCTCTAGACTGAACATATCTTCAAGTTTGCCTTTGCTTTCTTTCCACATAGCACTAATACTCCCATTGGCTTTTCTTTTCCCAAAATAAAGTTAATTCTGTGTCAACAACCTTTTTCTTGCCCTTACGCCTAGTAGATTTTTCTTGATCATCCACCTTCTCCCTCTCAGTTGGGTTATCCTCCAGAGTAGTAGGATGTGGAGTTGGTAAATTAGACGAAGATGGCTTTACCAAGGAGTTGATTGCATGACTAAACTGGGCTGCCATGGAACTTAATTGAACCTGGAATGCATCATGTTGAATAAGTTGCAAATTTTTGATTTCTCCAATGGACTTACAAATATTTGACAACTCTTTCTCCATTGTTTGGACCCCTGTAAGGAGTCTGCTGTATTCCTTTCTGGTTACAGGTGCATGTGGTTGAGTAGGTTGCTCACTTGTACGTTCTGCAGGTGTTTCACTCAACACTCTATATTCACTCGGTTTAGTGGTTTGGGTTACACTTACATGTTCTGTTGGTGTTTCCCTCAACTTTCCTCTAGAGCTTCCACCGATATGTGTACCTGCAAATGAAATCATCCTAGCCCCTTTTTCAGAGGTCACAGATGGTGCAATGAAAGTTCGTGAGCTTCCGTCCTCGCGTGAAGCGAGTTTCCGACCACTGGTAAAGAGTGGTAAATCTCGAAAGAGATCCAGAGATTTTCCCTCTGGGAGGTTAAACTTGAATAGATTAAATGGCACAAAACCCAAGTTTCCCTCGTATGTCTGTGAAGACACTTGGTTCATAAAAGAACCTCTTACTAATGGATCTTTCCGTAAAATGGAAGATTCACCAGTTGCTCCCGCCAATTCAACCTCATTTACATTTGGACTCATTTGATAAGAAAGAATTGTTTCACTAACAGTTGTCGTTACCTTAGGTTCATTGGGTTTACTCCGTTTAGAATGAGGTAGAGCAGCTGATGTAACTAACTCCTTATGTGGTGCTGCTGAGGCACTATCTCCCTCAATAATGTGAATAACTGGTCGTTTAAGTGACAATTGAGGTGTAGGAGTTTGTTGTGTTTGCATTTGTAGAATGGGTTGAAAGGCAGAGTGTATTAACTTGTAACACTATAACTAATGTAACTCAATTAAAAGAAAAGATACTTAACCAGAAGACAATCAAGAACAAGAAGTCACAAGAAATCAACACTAAATGAAGACAAGGTAATTGATACAATTGAACATGTTAACTATGATCAAGCCAAGAAGAAATCATTGAGAGAAGTTCAAGTCAAAGTTGTTCAGGCCTCAGTGATTTGAGAAATCGAGAATCAAGATCATAACTATCAGTATCAACAAGACCAATTGATTTCAAGTGAACAAGAAGGAAAGCCAATATTGGAAAGCCAAGTTACTAAGTGAATATGGTAATTTATTCAAGAAGCAGAAACACTATCAAGACTAGTCACTTATGAACCAGACCAGTGCATCAAGTGTCAGGACATTGATAGAAAGTTTATGTCAGTAATAAAGATCCATGTTCAAGAGCTTGCTGAAGAATAAAGAAGACATGAAGATATCACAAGCTCAAGATGTGCATTGAAGTTTCAAGTTGAAGACCAGAATATTTTCTAAGTACTAAATGTTCTGGATGGCCAAGTAGAATATTTCTAAGTAGAAGTTCGACAGAGAAATTTCGAGATGGCTAAGTAGAAATTCTCAAGTAGAAGTTCTACTTAGAGTGCAGCTTCAACATGACACATGGCATCTTCTGATTGGCAGATTTCCAAGCTTTCAAGATAAGGCAAGATTTATGTGGACATCATTGGGCCACGTACATCTTAGTCTTTGAAGACTACAGGACATAGATTACATGTAGTATAAATAGAAGCACTTGTGTAATGTTTTAGTCAGTGAGCAATATTGAGAAAAACACAAGAAAAAGAGAGAGAGTATATTCACAGAGCTTAGAATCATTCACTTCTCTCTGAACTTCTGTTATACTTTGTAATGAATGTTGTAGCAACCTTTTCAAGTTATATATAAAGAAATATATTCCTTGAATCTGTGTGTTCATTTATTGCATCGTATTTATTGCTTCTCAAAATCGAAAAGTTGTATTCACCCCCCCCCCTCTACAACACATTTGGACCTAACAATTGGTATCAGAGCGGATGTTTAACATATAAAACATAGATCCTTGTGTTTGGTAGAAGAATCGTGAGTTTTCATTTTCTAGATCTACTTTTCATTTTTTCGAAAAGTGTGCTTTAATTCGTTTCCAGTGAAAACTCATCAGGGAAAAATTATTTAAATACTCCAGGTGTGATTATTTGGCTTGGGTGTATTTTAATTAATTTTTGTGAATTAATCTGGGTTCATTGATATTTGGTGTTCTTGAGTGTTCATCATCTGTTCTTATCAAAGAAGATAACCCAACAACTTTTTGATCTCCTTTTTCAAACAAATAAGATAGTCAAAAAGGTGTTTTTGTACTTTTGATTTGATTATTATTCCTTGGCCGAAAGCAAAAGAAAGTGTACTCAGTGCTTAGCAAGTGGGTTAGTCACTTTCGGTGTGTAAAGTAATCAAAAGTCAAAAAAGGGTGTTAAAGTGATAATATTGTTTATTCAATATTAAAAGTAATCTGCAGAAAATTATTCTAAGGACAAAAAGTTCTACATAGAATTTCTACTTGAGATTTTCTACATAGAATTTCGACTTGGACAATTTCTACTTGGTGAATTTCGACTTGAACAATTTCTACTTAGAGAAATTTCGACTTGAGCAAAATTTCTACTTAGAGAAATTTTGACTTGGCAGAAGTTCTACATAGATATTCTACATAGCCTAGTCTTGGGTACTTAGAATTTTTTAGTGACAAGATTTGAAATGGCTCCTAAAAATTCTTTCAAGATCCCAATGTTCAACCGAGATCACTATGAAGAATGGGTTTTCAGAATGAGACTCTACTTAGAGACTATTAACCCTGAGTATCTGGAAGTCCTTGAAAAGGGTAAATTTGTTCCAATGAAAGCTATTCCTGAGCGTACGGAAGGAGAGGAGGTTATACCTGCTCGGTCTGAGCCTAAAAAGGCAGCGGACTTTACGGATGCTGACAAGGAGCAAATAGCTTATGATACTTCTGTAAGACAAACCTTGATGGAATCTCTCGATCATGAAATGTTCAACATAGTCAAAGGTTTGAATACAGCAAAGAAGATTTGGGACAAGATAGAAGTTGTCATGGAAGGATCTGCAGAGGTTAGAAGCAACAAGACACTTATACTCAAGATGGAGTATGACACCTTTAGAATACGAAAAGGAGAAAGCATAACAGATGTCTATCTACGATTCAGTCAGTTGGTATTGGATTTGAATCTTAGAGGTGTTACTCTCCCCATGGTTGAGACCAATACGAGATATCTGAGGAACCAGCCAAAGAGCATTGAACATAGGGTCTACGCAATCAGAGAAACCAGAGATTTGCATACAACTTCTCTGGAAGAATATTATGGAATTCTGAAGACCTATGAGCTGGAGACACTTCAAGATCAAGCATGGGACAATGATTCAAAAGGAAAAGAAACTGCATCAGGATTAGTTGCTGATGAGGAAGAGTCTAAGAAGGCAATGGTTGCAGCAAAGCCTAAATCATCACCTGCACCGCATCAAGTTGATAATGATGACGAGTGTGCATCTAACAGTGATGATGACTACTTCACCCAAGAAGAGCTGGACAACATGGACGATAGTGTCGTGGCATACATGGCAAGGAAGTTCAGCAATATGAGATTCAGAAAGAGCAACCGACCACAGAGAAATTCTTCATCTTACTATCGGGCTGCTAAGGGTGGTGGTAGTTCGTCAGGCTACAAAAACAAAGGCAAGAGTACCAGCTACAAATCTCCGTTGGATTTCAAAATGAAGTTCAATTGCTATAATTGTGGTGAACCTGGACATTTTGCCTCGGACTGCAAAAAGCCTAAACAGACTTATCCAAAAGAGACATTTGAATCCCTCAAAAGCAAGTATGAATCGCTGGTGAAAGAAAAACATGGTAAAAGAGCTTTAGTAGTAACAGAAGGAAGAGCTTGGGATGATTCAGATGAGGAAGATGTTACTCATGTAGCAAACTTTGCGCTCATGGCTGAGACATCAGAGGAACCAGAGGTACCAGTTCTAACCCTTAAAGTAGAAATGTCTATTGATGATTATAAGGAACAGAACGGGGCTCTTAGCGAAGAGATCTACATGTTGTGCAAAAGCCTAGACACTTCTCAAAAGGAACAGAAAACACTTGTCGCCAAAAGCAGAATGCTTGAGGCAAAAGTGGAAGAGTTAGAGGCTGCTTGCACTGTAGATACTTCCCTAAGAGACTTTATTAAATCTTTGGAACACAAGCTCATCCTTAAGGCAGAAATAGAATCATGTTTAAGGAACAAACTAGCTGAGTTAGAAACTAAATGCGAAGCTTACAAACTAGCTGCTAGTAAAGTGTATGTAGATAATGACGTATTTAAGAAGATAACTGGAGTAGGTATAGGACTTGACTATTCTGACCTATCTAAGAAAGAAGGGAAGAGACATATCGATCCTAGCTCCAGTGACCTTAAAAAGGAAACACCTAGTATTCTTAAATCAGCCGTCAAACCTATCTACAAACATCTTGTTCCTAGAATAGAAGAAAAAGAGACTGAATTGATAGCTAGATATGAGATTGAGGTAGAAGATCGACAGGAAGTACAACCTTTAACTCCTATAAAACAAGTTAAAATCAATTTTCCTGGAGATGAATCTAGACCAGGATTAGGAGCTAAGGCTGTTAAACAGCAAGGGAAGAAAGGCATAAAAGAGGTTAAGGCTGAACGAATAAAGAAAGCATGTTATCACTGTAAATCTACTGAACATCTTTCTTATGCATGCACTGCTACACATGCCATGCCTGTCACACACACAATGAATAATCTGCATCAGAATCATGCACAGTGTGGTCAACCTAATTGTATGCCATGCACTTTTAATGTCATGCAAACTTTTGTGAATTTAATGAATGCATCTAGCCAGTCATGCTTAAATACTGCTGCTAGTTCAAACATCAAGAAAAAGCATGTGAGAGCCAAGACTGTCAGTCCTCCTAAAGTTAGGAGTGACAAACCTTCTCCTAGGACTGACAAACATGTCAAGTCTGAGAAAGGAAAGGAGGAAGTCGAAAGCTCTAGTAATGTTAAGAAAAGTGCATCTCCTGTTGTTAAATCTGTTGATTCTAAATCTTATCGAAAAGCCGGGCCCAATCAAAGTTGGGTTCCGAAGAAAGTCTAATCAATCTGTCATTGCAGGGCATTAAGCAAAAGAGAAATAAAGTTATATGGGTGCTAGACAGTGGAGCATCGAGGCATATGACTGGAAACAAGTCCCTGCTTACAGAGTTGGTTATGAAAGCTGGCCCTTATGTTACCTTTGGAGATGACAGCATAGGTGTGACAAAGGGATATGGCAAACTGAAAACTGGCAATGTCATCATTGAAGATATTTCCTACGTTGAGGGATTAAAGCATAATTTGTTGAGTATCAGTCAATTCTGTGACAAAGGTTACGAAATTGTCTTCAACAAGAAAGGTGTATCAATCACTCACATCAAGGAAGGTTCACTGGCTTTGAGAGGAGTTCGAAAGGCAGATCTTTTTGTTGCAGACATGGATTCAGCAAATCAGAATGAAGTCACCTGTTTCTACAGCAAAGCTTCGGATGATGAAAGCTGGTTATGGCACAAAAAGTTATCTCACTTAAACTTCAAAACGATGAATGCTCTCGCGAGGCGAGAATTGGTGAGAGATCTACCTCAAATGGAGTTCGCTCCGAAAGGACTCTGTGAAGCCTGTGAAATGGGAAAGTCGAAACGAGCATCGCATAAAAGCAAAGAAATTTCTAGTATCACTGAGCCTCTGCAACTTCTTCATATGGATTTGTTTGGCCCAGTGAATGTCCTATCTTTGTCTAGGAAAAGATATGCATTGGTAATCGTGGATGACTTCTCCAAGTATACATGGGTATTGTTCGCAATGACGAAAGACGAAGTACCTTTCCTAATCATTGATCACATCACTCAAATTGAGAATGTTTCAACACTTACTGTGAAGACGATTAGATCAGACAATGGCACTGAATTCAAAAACGCAGTGCTAAATGACTTCTGTGTATCTAAGGGAATACGTCGTCAGTATTCAGCCCCGAGAACTCCACAACAAAATGGAGTAGTTGAAAGGAAGAATAGAACATTGGTTGAAGCAGCAAGAACTTTGTTGTGTGATTCGAAACTTCCTCTGTATTTCTGGGCAGAAGCAGTGAGTACTGTTTGTTACACTCAAAATCGATCCTTGATCATAAAAGATAAAGAAAAGACACCATGTGAGCTAATGAACGGAAGAAGACCAACAATCAAATACTTTCATGTCTTCGGAGCAAAATGTTATGTACTTATAGATGATGAAAATCTAGGCAAGTTTGCAGCAAAAGCTCGTGAAGGAATCTTTGTTGGTTACTCCATAGATGTGGTAGCAGCTTATAGGGTGTTCTTAGTAAATGATCGAAAAGTGACTGAAAGCTACAACGTCAGATTCGACGATACCAAACTCTCATCAATTTCAAGAGATTCTAGTGAACCTGAGTCCCTAAAATTTCAGAATCTGGACTTAGAAGAACTTGAAGATGAACCTGAGTTGGTTGTCCCATTAAATGTTCCAAGTGTACGTGAAGAACCTGAGTCTAGTGAACAAGCTAATTCTACAAGATCAGGAGAGACTTCTTCCGTACGAACCGGCAACAACTCAGGGGGAGTAAATAGCAGCTCAAGGACTACTGTTCAAGGCTCGAGTCGAGTTGACTCTAGTTCTGTAGGAGCTGGTACTAACTCAGGGGGAGTTAGTGAAAGTAATCAAAGTAGTCAGCACCACAATTCAGAAAGTCATGCTGAATCATCAAGACAATTTCCAAGAGAACGGGTATGGAATAGAGACCATCCGTTTGAATTAATTATTGGTGATCCAGATGCTGGTGTGTCTACTAGAAGAAATGCAAGAGCTGACCTGGCTAATGTTTGCTTATATTCTGGGTTCTTATCCAAGCTTGAACCTAAAGAAATAGAAGAAGCTCTTGGTGATGCTGATTGGGTGATTGCAATGCAAGAGGAACTCAATCAGTTTGAAAGGCAGAAAGTTTGGAAACTGGTACCCCGACCAAAGAACAAATCAGTAATTGGAGCAAGGTGGGTATTCAGAAATAAAATGGATGAAAACGGACTTGTAACACGAAACAAGGCTCGTTTGGTTGCAAAAGGTTATTCTCAGCGAGAAGGAATTGATTATGATGAGACCTATGCACCAGTTGCAAGACTTGAGGCAGTCAGGATGTTTTTGGCATTTGCAGCACATAAGAACTTCAAGGTTTTCCAGATGGATGTGAAAAGTGCCTTCCTGAACGGAGATTTAGAAGAAGAAGTGTATCTGGAACAGCCGCCTGGCTTCATTGATCCAGAACTTGTAGATTTTGTGTATCTTCTCTTCAAATCTGTCTATGGCCTCAGGCAATCCCCAAGATGTTGGTATGAAACCCTATCCGTATTCTTAATTGAAAGTGGTTTTACTAGGGGAGTAATTGACAAAACATTGTTCTATAAGAATGTGAAGAATGATTTAATACTTGTTCAAGTCTATGTGGACGATATTATCTTCGGGTCATCGAATGAGCGCTTGTGCGAGAAATTTGCTAAGCTAATGCAAGACAAATACGAGATGAGCATGATGGGAGAGCTGTCTTTCTTCCTTGGATTACAGATCAGTCAGAGAAAAGATGGTATCTTTATCTGTCAATCCAAGTACGTCAGAGATTTACTCAAGAAGTATAATCTAGAAGATGCATCAGCAGCTAAGACTCCCATGGCAACAGCCACGAAGCTTGATGAAGACAAATCAGGTAAACCAGTTGACATCACAAGCTATCGAGGTATGATTGGCTCACTTCTCTATTTAACTGCAAGTAGACCAGACATAATGTTCGCAACTTGTTTATGTGCAAGGTTCCAAGCGGATCCTAGAGAATCACATCTCATAGCCGTCAAAAGAATTTTTAGGTATCTCAAGGGCACACCAAATCTAGGGATTTGGTACCCAAGAGATACAGGTTTTAATCTAATTGGCTATACGAATTCAGACTATGCAGGTTGCAGGATTGATAGGAAAAGCACATCTGGTGCTTGTCAATTTCTTGGCAGAAGATTGGTATCCTGGCAAAGTAAAAAGCAACATACAGTATCTACTTCTACTGCTGAAGCTGAGTACATTGCTGCTGGAAGCTGTGTAGCTCAAATACTGTGGATGAGGAACCAATTGAAGGATTATGGCATGGAGCACAAGAAAATTCCAATTATGTGTGACAACACAAGTGCCATTGCCATAACCAACAATCCTGTAGATCACTCAAGAACCAAGCACATCGACATCAGGTATCACTTCATAAGAGAACATGTCGAGGAGGGGACTGTGGAGCTACATTTCGTGCCCACAATGCAACAAATTGCAGATATATTCACCAAACCTCTTGATGAAGTAACATTCAATAGGTTGGTTGGTGAATTGGGAATGCTTAACACAAGTTAGTAAAGCCTTCTATCTGTAAAATCCATGGTTATGTTTGTATATGCAAGCTATTTAATCATTATGTGTTTAGACTTTAAAATGCCTAATTGATGATTATTATAGGGTGCATATAGTGTGATTTTGCATGAATTCAGTGTGTTTTAAGTGTCTTTTATAGCACAAATCTTTGAATTTATGCTTGTTAAATTGCATGATCATAGGGGGAGTTAAATTCATAATATTCTAAATATTGCATGATTTTTAGATGAATTTACCTATGTTTTTCATGTAATTAGAGGCCTTAGAATTATCAAGGAATGTTTTAATTATGTCATATATTAAAATCCTTGAATTGATATTTATATTAATTTGGCAAAATTAATTGTTGAGTTTTTCAAAGAAAATTTGTCAAATTATTCTAAGTATCTTCAAAATTTCGAGTTAATCACTATCTCGAAACTCATCTTGAAATTCTAGTTGAATTTCGATTTGAGCTTCCAGAGTGAAGTTTTGAAAATTCTAAGTCTGGGAAAAATTTCGAGTTAGCCTCTATCTCGAAATTTATCTCGAAATTCGACTTAGGGTTCGAATTTGAGTTACCAGTGTGCCTATTTCCTTATTCAAAATATTCCATATAATATCTATCTTACAGGGGATATTGTTTGAATTAATCTGAGAGAATAACTTCGAATTATTTAATAATTTCGAGTTAGACTCTATCTCGAAACTCAACTCGAATTTCGACTTGATGTTCGAGATAGAGCTCTCAGTTGGTCTTAAAGGGGATTTTTCGAGTTAACTCCTAACTCGAAGTCTATCTCGAATTTCTACTTAAATTTCGAGATAGGTTTCCCTAGTAA
This sequence comes from Kitagawia praeruptora, assembly GCA_037693485.1. Classification (NCBI taxonomy): domain Eukaryota; kingdom Viridiplantae; phylum Streptophyta; class Magnoliopsida; order Apiales; family Apiaceae; genus Kitagawia; species Kitagawia praeruptora. The sequence continues at coordinate 127,039,861 of CM075350.1, forward strand.
TGTTGGTGGTTTGTGATGTTTACATGGTCTTTAATAGATAAATGGTTCAAGTTTTTCGAGTTAACAGCTATCTCGAAATCCATCTCGAAGTTCGACTTAATATGTTCGAGATAGACTTCGAGATAGACTTCGAGATAGATTTCGACTTAGACTTCGAGATAGCGTTCTCCCTGTATGTACTTAGAGTTTTCATATTTTTTAACAGGGATACTTTAGTCATTTCACATTAATGTCTATATATACATATCTAACTCGATCTTTTCTTTCACTTTTACCTACTTGAGTTTTACAGCCGCCCCATATACATACAGGCGATTTCATAGTTTCAAACCATTGTTCGTGATTTTTGTGATAAATCTCATACAGACCACGAATTAATGCCCGATTTTAGACTCCTCTTACCTGTGTGTCATCATTAATCTCTGTGATTGTGTCTTGTATAACTGTTCATCTTCATCGATATATACACACACACATATATACACACAAAATTTCACAGATCTGTTAATACACGATTTCACACACGCATTTCACTGTTAGTGGAGATTTAATCATTGGTTTGAAATTTGCCTTCCATTAACTGTTAATTGGATCCCGTAGTTTAATTTTTCAAAAAAAGGGACTTTTGTTGTTCTTGATAAATTAAAAGGGATATAACGGTTAATTCTAAAATTAATTGTTTTTCAGAAATTAAAATTAAAATTAAAATTTTTTTTTAAGAAAAACTTTTAATTAAAATGGCTCACCAATTTTCACTTGCTAAAAACAATTTTTATAATATTTCTACGGAAATTGGTGATCAACTCCCGCGCTTTAAGTCTTGGATACGATTTCTCAATTTGTATTCCAAAGCTAGCGATGCTTTTACTGCTAAACCTACACTAGTACATGATGCTTTACAGCAATTATGGACTAGTGCGGTTTCTTTTGGGAGCAAATCAACCCCCTTTGGTTTCAGGTTTACCTTAGCGGGTCAGGAATATGAGGTGACTGAACAAATTGTCAACAAGGTTCTGGGATTCCCCATTAAAGATGCTTATGATCCAGAACCTACAGCTGCAGAACGCCTCAGTTTCTTTGAAGAAATAGGATGTTATCCTCCGACTGGCCGGATCACTGGAAACATCCAAAAACAATTTTTTCATGTGGAATGGAATTACTTTTTCGAGGCCATCACAAGATGTTTTCGGGCACGAGAAAGTGATTTCCATCAAATTTCCATTCCTATGCAAAACCTTGGAATTGCCCTAGCAAGAGAGCTGGATATCAATTATGGACGAATAGTTCTCTCTGAGATAGTGGCTGTGATGGGATCTCCTACAAGCAGAGACCTCAACACAACAGATGTTGTCTGCTGGTTTCCTCGGTTCTTACAGATGCTGATTAATCATTTAATTCCGAGGGATGCTCTTGCAGTTAGACAGAGTTTTGCCAGAAGCCAAACATCTGCACCACTAGGGATGGGCACTAAGTCACTTTCAACAATTGATAATCAGAATAAACATCTTGGAAAACCGATGTCTATTCCTGATACCTTACAACAGTGGCTTACATATGATGAGGGAGTTACCACTTTGATGGAATTCTCGCAAGTTTCATCACATGCTCAGAATCGGTCTGCTCATGCTGAGGCATTTGAAGAGATTCCTGATGAGCAAAGCGGTGACGAGCAAGGTAATGAATCAGGTAATCTCTCTCTACATACTACTCATTCCTCTTCCTATGTTTCTGATTCCCAGACCCAAGAGACTGCTAGCCCGCAGGATCTATCCCAGGGTGAGAGCTATATTTCTAATTCTATATCACCCCAGTCACCGGAATCCAAACAGCCAGCACAAGTAAATGTAGGATATGATGAGGAGAGTGAACCCGAAGAGCAGCAACTCATTCGAAAGAAACCCAAAATTTCTCATGCTGCTACTTCTAAATATCAGTCAAACCCTAGAGTGTCACACGCAACCACTCCACCTCACGAGAGTGGTTCACCCCTTGAACAATCTGCACATAGGGATTTTGATGATGATTATGTACCTTTTGAAGATACTGTTGCTTCAAGAGGACATGAAGCTTTAAAAGCTTCAGCCGTACCTTCACCGGTACGTACTGATGCTACAAAGAGGATCGGTTCTGATGTCGTACAAGAACACTTTGTAGCCTCTCAGCATGAGATTCCAACTCAGGAACAAACAGCATTTGATCCCATAACTGCAAATTATATTGCTTATCCAGTTTCTGCAGGTACTGCTTCATATTTTGGATCAATTATTGAAGACATACACGAGCGTGAGACAGGGAGTGTGTGTGAGAGTTTAGGGAGAGAGGGACCTTCATTTTTAAGGCCCGAAACCGAGCGCCAAATACCAACAGAACGAGTATTAGAGCGAGGTCACCTAAACCAAACACCGTCCCTTAATATTGAAAATCTTGATACTCGTATGACTTCTATGGAAAATCAAATGAAGCAGTTTGGGCAGACGATGGGGCAGTTAGGGATGAACGTTGGAAACAATCAAAGGGCTCTTGACGACTACGCAGCACGAATGGCAAGTCAAGCTACAGCTTTTAATGATTTGACAAACAAGGTAAATGACTTGGGCCATGCTGCTGGTGTCTTGGGGAACACTCTGAATGACAGGATGGGAGCAATGGAGCTTACAATGGATACTCTGGCTGTGGAGATCAGTAGAGTTATGTTCGCAATCAGAAGTTTTGTGCCCCCAGAGTGTTTCGCGCCACAACAACCTCCCCCCGATGCTGGTACAGGTGGTGCTAGTGGAGCAGGACCCTATGGTTCTGGTTTTGAAGATTCTTACGTAGCTGGTGGATCTGGAGACCAGGGTGGAGTTCAGGATAACTCACCTAAGGGGGAGAGTATAAAGGAGACGAGACAGCAGGGAGTTCAAATCGAAGAAATTCAAGAACAAGCTGATCTTGTAAAAGAAATTGAGCCATCTATTGATGAAGAGGCTCTGAGAAGGAAAAAGGGTAAGGCAATAGCGATTGAGCAAGATGAGCCATTCGTTGATCTGAGTCATCAAGAAAAAGTACAGGAGGTACTTGACTCAGATTCCGATATGGAAGACGCACCTTTGAAACATGCTATAAAGAGATCATTGAAGGATCAAGGTGGAGGTGCTGGAATGTCTTTCGGATTGCCTGAAGAAATTACCGTTGATGAGGAAACCCTTAAATCTCAAAAGTTAGCCTTGGAACAAGCTGAGTTCTTTAAAATGAAGGCAATGCAAGATCGTGCTGCGTTTCAGGAAAAGAAAGCAGAGCTACAAGGGAAGCAGTTCGATTATGAGCTTGCAAGGCTAGCTGATCCTCAGATTGATCTGGACAATAGAAGGTTAGGGCAGAAGTGGGATGACGCGAGAAAGATATTGATGGGACCCTGTACAAAAGGAGATCATAACAAGGAGGCAGATGATCTGTTCTACAACCTAAATTTGCAGAATCCAATGGCTGCTGACTACATAAGTGCTTTAAAGAGATTAATTTCTAAAGTCAGGGTTGGATACAATTCAACGCAAAAGGAGTGGCAGGTTATTTTGTCTTTCACAGAAGGAGTCCCAATGTCTTTCATGTATGTGGATGACCAATTCATGACGAGAAGATCTGCATCAGAGTTGTTCTTGCTAGCAACAAAAATTCAATACTCTCATTCTGAGAATCTAAGCATTCTGTATAGGGATCAGTTAATGCGGCTAGCAGAGGACAAGGGTCCAGAATTCTCAGCATATCCTAATGTTGTCCGGATGGTGGTTGACAGTAAAATGAAGAGGGTGAGCTTGGAGGAAAAGGACTTAATGGAACTTTCAGTGGAATCTCTTAAGGCCGTCTGTAGGCAAATGATGAGTAAGGGATTCGCTTCTGAGCTTAAAGATAAATCAGTGAAGATCATTGAAAGTGTCATACTCAAGAAGAGCAATGAGGTGTGGAAGTGTGATGTCATTGCTCCAAACCCTCTTGATAATGTGAAGATTGAACCAGAGCTGATAGAGAGGAATTGGAATATTCTTCAAGCAATGAAGAATGTTGATGAAGCTCTGAATCTTCCTTCTGGAGCACTTGAACAAGGAGAGATAAGGGAGGCAGTTGGTGTTCCAGGAAGAGACAGCGTATACTGGATACATTCTTTTGCTGATAATACAGCTGATGCCTTAGTATTCATAGATGCAGACCAGAAGCAAACACTCTTGCATATGAGTAGACAATGGCTGCAGCAGACTCAAGATGCTGCATTTCTGGAGAAAGTGTTATATGTGTTCAAATGGGAAGATGTGGAAGTTAAGTATGTGAAAGAAAAGCAGAGACTCGTGAGTTACCTGTCTGATGTAGTAGTGGAAAAGAAGCGAATGGAGCAAGATGCGGCTAGTGTCCACAATACTAACCGTGTCAAAGGCTATCCCAAGATGATCTATTGTCAGTTTAAAGCTGATAAAACTCATAGGAAACCTCGGCTTATAATGAAGAAATTTGAGGAAATTCCAGAGATCAGGACTACTCAGGAGGTGGACAAACTCAGAAGGCTTTTCAAACATCCTTACCCATAACCCAGGAACCCTCTAGAAATGGAAGCAGTAAGTTTGTTGAATGATAGGTGGACGTAACTTCATGATCCAGTATATAAAAAACAAAAGCAGCAGGAGGAGAAGCGCAGAAGGCAGAAAGAAGAAAAAGACCAAGCTGCTGAAGCTAGGAAAAGGAAACGGAATTAGGGTTAAAGGTCAGAGTGGTGTGAACTTGAAGTTGGAAAAACTTCATGTCTTTCGGTTGCTTTAACTCACTTGAGGAAAATTCACCTTAGAGTGAATCCAATAAGGTGATACAAGTTTGACTAAAAGATATGAAATAATCCAGGTGATAGGAATCATTCAAATGATCTTTAATTCGAGGTTCGAATTCTGTTTCTAGTTTAAGTTCTTTGTATTGTTTTCAAGTACTTTTCAATTGTATATTTTTCAAGAATGTAATGTTAATTATCTTTTCTCGTCTCATTGTTTAGTTGAGTTATCCTTCATTAATTTGAATGTCATTGTTAGACAATCAAATTGGGGGAGATTGAAAGGCAGAGTGTATTAACTTGTAACACTATAACTAATGTAACTCAATTAAAAGAAAAGATACTTAACCAGAAGACAATCAAGAACAAGAAGTCACAAGAAATCAACACTAAATGAAGACAAGGTAATTGATACAATTGAACATGTTAACTATGATCAAGCCAAGAAGAAATCATTGAGAGAAGTTCAAGTCAAAGTTGTTCAGGCCTCAGTGATTTGAGAAATCGAGAATCAAGATCATAACTATCAGTATCAACAAGACCAATTGATTTCAAGTGAACAAGAAGGAAAGCAAATATTGGAAAGCCAAGTTACTAAGTGAATATGGTAATTTATTCAAGAAGCAGAAACACTATCAAGACTAGTCACTTATGAACCAGACCAGTGCATCAAGTGTCAGGACATTGATAGCAAGTTTATGTCAGTAATAAAGATCCATGTTCAAGAGCTTGCTGAAGAATAAAGAAGACATGAAGATATCACAAGCTCAAGATGTGCATTGAAGTTTCAAGTTGAAGACCAGAATATTTTCTAAGTACTAAATGTTCTGGATGGCCAAGTAGAATATTTCTAAGTAGAAGTTCGACTTAGAAATTTCGAGATGGCTAAGTAGAAATTCTCAAGTAGAAGTTCTACTTAGAGTGCAGCTTCAACATGACACATGGCATCTTCTGATTGGCAGATTTCCAAGCTTTCAAGATAAGGCAAGATTTATGTGGACATCATTGGGCCACGTACATCTTAGTCTTTGAAGACTACAGGACATAGATTACATGTAGTATAAATAGAAGCACTTGTGTAATGTTTTAGTCAGTGAGCAATATTGAGAAAAACACAAGAAAAAGAGAGAGAGTATATTCACAGAGCTTAGAATCATTCACTTCTCTCTGAACTTCTGTTATACTTTGTAATGAATGTTGTAGCAACCTTTTCAAGTTATATATAAAGAAATATATTCCTTGAATCTGTGTGTTCATTTATTGCATCGTATTTATTGCTTCTCAAAATCGAAAAGTTGTATTCACCCCCCCCTCTACAACACATTTGGACCTAACATGGGTTCTTCGACCTGTGTTAGAGTCGGTGGGATTTCCTGCTCTTGGTCGGGTAAGATGGCCACTGGGGGCTGTAGAAACTGTATTTCCTGTGACACAATAGGGAATACAGAGGTTGGAATAGCAGGGATTGAAATATTACCTTGTAGTATACCTGCTCTCACTGGTCGTGGTAACAACGGAAGTGGGACAGTCTTTAGATATTCAGTTAGGACTGTAGGCACATCCGTATATTTCTTTTTGCTTATGTAATTAATTACATTCGTCTTCATGGAAGAACATTCCATCTTTTGACCATTTTCCAAGCGTACCCTGTCTTCATCATTCAAAAAATCATTTAATGTTAGCTGTAGAAACCTTGGATATAGACATTTGACATTTTGAGTCTGGACATCTCTTGTTCCCAAGTGTTTAATCTTTAAAATGATTTGACCAAGCACTATTTTTCCAAAATTAATCCTCAAATTATTGGCAACCGCATACCCTATTATTTGAATAAATTCAAGTATTCGATCTTGATTTGTTCTATCTGAGGAAAAAACATGGTTAAGAGTGTGAAAGAAGAAATTCCAATACTGGGTTAGAAACGTTCTAGATAGATTACCAGTATTGAAATTTCCATCTTGGTACCTTATAAAGCGAAAGAACATTTCAATCTGTTCAGGTGTAGGATCAGAAACGAGATTTTCCATAGGAAAATGAAGAATTCGATTAACATCTCGTTCAGTGACCCTAATCGACCTACCAAATAGTCGATATGTGAATGCACACCCGTCCTGTCCAGAAGTGTTAACCGCACTGCAATATAGTTCACGCAATGCATCATGGTTAAGCTGCACTGGTGTAACTAAAGCATAACGAATTAATGAATGTTCATTCAGAAATTGTGTCCAAGCCCGAAATTGCTCATCCTGAATGGTTTCGATTTGCTGAATGGAAATAGGATTAACTTTAGCAATTAAAAAGTTTCCCTGCAATGCCATTTTCAAAACTTTGAGGAAATTCAAAAACAAGGGTTAGTGCGTATAAAAGGAATATGAAATTCGCTCTAAAAATCACCAGCTAGATTGTGAGATCTTTCCGGTCAAAGCTTGAAATATTCAGCAATTGTGTGTATATGCTCTGTATATCTGAAAAATGATGATGTTAAACACAAACAAAAACTCATCATTTATAAGGTTTCAAGTATTAGTGGGTTAGGTGTAATAGTGATAAGTTATGTTTGAAAAACTAACACCGCTCAATAATTTCTCACCTAACACCCTAATTAGCCGAAAAAACATCTTATCGTCGAAACCTGTCGGCCGAAAAACATCTTATCACCAAGACCTATCAGCCTATACACATATTTAATACTTCTAATTATTATGGATTTAAAAATAATCACGCAGTGAATCAAGAAATAATCCACAATAATCAGATAAACTCACAATTAAATAGACATAAAATTAACAAAATATCATTAATTGATATATGTCAATAAAATATTTATTAAATTATGCTACAATTAACATAATTATTTACTAACTAATTACCATAAAATATAGCATTTATAAGCATAGTAATTAATATAGAGATAACTATATAATGAAGACTGGATGCAAATAAATTCACAAGTTCTAAACATATGGACATTTAAAATACATGTGAACTTATAACAAATTGCAGTTATTGATTATCCAAAATTAATTAGACAGATTTAACATCCCAAGTTCACCAACTAACCTGGAGAAAGTGGATTCATCCAGTGGTTTAGTAAAGATGTCTGCAATTTGTTGATCTGTGGGAACAAAATATAATACCACAGTTCCATTCATGACATGCTCTCGTAAGAAATGATACCTGATATCAATATGCTTAGTCCTGGTGTGTTGAACTGGATTGTTGGCAATGGCAATGGCACTCGTGTTGTCGCATAGAATTGGAATTTTGTCCAACATGAGTCCATAGTCCTGAAGTTGATTCCTCATCCACAGGATCTGAGCACAACAGCTACCTGCCGCAATGTATTCTGCTTCGGCTGTCGAGGTAGATACTGAGTGTTGCTTCTTGCTGTACCAAGATACCAACCTTCTTCCTAGAAACTGACAGCTTCAGAAGTACTTTTCCGATCAATCTTACAACCTGCGAAGTCAGAATCTGTATAGCCAATTAAGTCAAAACCTGTTCCTTTAGGGTACCAAATCCCAAGATTGGGGGTTCCCTTTAGGTATCTGAAAATACGTTTAACAGCTATAAGATGTGACTCTTTAGGGTTAGCCTGGAATCTAGCACATAGACAAGTTGCGAACATAATATCTGGTCTACTTGCAGTTAAGTACAAGAGAGAGCCGATCATACCTCGATACTTCGTGATGTCAACTTACTTACCAGATTTGTCTTGATCAAGCTTGACAGCAGTTGGCATTGGGGTCTTGGCAGTAGCTGCTTCTTCTATCCCATACTTCTTCAGAAGATCCTTTATGTATTTTGATTGGTAGATGAAAATACCATCAGGCTTCTGAACAACTTGAAGTCCAAGGAAGAAGGACAACTCACCCATCATGCTCATCTCGTATCTACTCTGCATTAGCTTAGCAAATCTCTTGCATAGCAAATCATTAGTAGAACCAAATATTATATCATCCACATATACTTGCACCAGAATTATACAATTTTTATGCTTTTTATGAAAGAGAGTTTTGTCGATGATACCTCTTGTAAAACCATTTTCAAGTAAGAATTTAGAGAGAGTATCATACCATGTTCGAGGGGCTTGCTTGAGACCATAGAGAGCTTTGAAGAGAAAGTACACAAAACCTTCAAATTCATTGTCTTCGAACCCAAGGGGTTGTTCAACATAGACTTCTTCTTCTATATCTCTGTTCAAAAATGCACTCTTCACATCCATCTGAAAAACCTTAAAGTTGGAGTGTGCAGCAAATGCTAAGAACATCCTGATTGCTTCAAGCCTTGCAACTGGAGCATAGGTTTCATCATAATCAATTCCCTCTTCTTGAGAGTAACCCTTTGCTACCAATCGAGCCTTGTTCCTCGTAACAATACCATTTTCATCCAGTTTATTTCTAAACACCCATCTAGTGCCAATTACAGATTTATCTTTTGGTCTTGGCACCAGCTTCCATACTTTCTGCCTTTTGAACTGATTGAGTTCTTCCTGCATTGCAGTTACCCAATCTGGATCATCAAGAGCTTCATCAACCTTTTTAGGTTCAATTTGAGATAAAAATCCTGCGAAATTGCATTCATTTTGTGTTGCTCTTTTAGTCTATACACCCGTATCCGGTTCACCAATGATCTGTTCAAAGGGATGCGCTCTACTCCATACCCTTTGTCTCAGGAGATTTGATCTTGATGATTACCCAAGTTCATAATTGTGTTGAGTTTGATGACTAGTAGATCCAAAATCATTGTTTGCTCCCCCTGAGCTGTTGCTTTCAAAGTTTGATGAATCAGAGTTTAATGAATCAGCAAATGCATTCTTTGATGTTTCTTCACTTGATTGGGGTTCATTTTCATCGTTCACTTGCTCCCCCTCAACATGTGCTGCAGTCTGATCTACTTGTATAGATTGAAGATTTATGTGTGGTGAATTCTTGATATCCTTGTATGGTTGTGCTTATTGTATTTAGGTGCGTCGCGAACATCTAATATGTTAATCTCTTGCTAAACGAGAGTGGATCTTGAGATTTAGAACTTGCCATGCTAGCATAGGATAGGTTGATGTTTTAACATCATGATTTGTGGCATTAATAGAGATATTATGCTACCCTATGTGATCTAAGTGGATAACTTGTGCTTAAACCTTTATGTTTTCAAATTCTATAGAGATATAGGGTCTAAACATAATAGGTGACTATTCATCTTCTATCTCTTTTGTGGATGTATGCGTGGATTGGTACTAGTATACCGAGAGGTAACTTTTACTTGTTTCGTGTTATTCGATCAGATATCAAAATCATCACATGTTTTAATTAAAGGCTGCAACTCTAAGTGAAGTAGATAATGAAACTAGGATTCCATGTTTATTCTCATATAAGTAATTCGATTTTAATTCTGGTTAATTAGTTAATATTTCAATTTATAATTTGCATCTTAGTTTAATTTAGATAATCAAACCCAAATTTATTATTTTTCTTAGCAGTGAATTAAAACCATACATTGTTGCATAGGCATATCTTTTGAGTAAAACTTAACCAGATCTCTGTGGAACGAACTTAAATTGTATTACTTGTGACTACGTGCGCTTGCGTAATCATAGCATAACAAGTTTTTGTCACAAGTTTAAGGCACTTAACTGTAAAAGGACCTGACCACTTCGACTTCAATTTACCAGGAAAAAGTTTAAGGCGAGAGTTTTACAGCAAAACCTGTTGACCTGGCACAAATGTCTTGTGCACCAGCTTCCTATCATGCCACCTTTTAACCTTCTCCTTGTACATCTTTGCATTCTCGTAAGCCTGCTCACGGAACTCCTCAAGTTCATTCAACTGAAGTAGACGCTTTTCACCCGCAGCTGAAGTATCCAAATTTAACTTCTTCAACGCCCAATAAGCCTTGTGCTCTAGCTCGGCCGACAAATGACAAGCCTTGCCAAAAACCAACTGATAAGGAGACATCCCAAGAGGTGTCTTATAAGCAGTTCTGTATGCCCAAACAGCCTCGTCTAACTTCAACGACCAATCCTTACGAGATGGATTCACCACTTTCTCAAGAATTCTTTTGATTTCACGATTCGAAACCTCCGCTTGACCATTAGTTTGGGGATGATAAGCAGTGGCAACACGATGCGTCACATTGTACTTTGCCATCATAGCAGTAAATTGACGATTACAAAAGTGTGTCCCCTCATCACTGATTATAGCTCGTGGAGTCCCAAAACGCGTGAAAATCTGCTTGTGAAGAAAATTCAGCACCACCTTAGCATCATTGGTCGGTAAGGCTTTAACCTCGACCCATTTAGACACGTAATCCACATCTAAGAGAATGTACTGATTATTGCAAGACGAAACAAACGGACCCATAAAATCAATCCCCCACACATAAAAAATCTCAACTTCAAGGATAGTGTTAAGAGGCATCTCGTTCCTCCTAGAGATATTACCAACCCTTTGACATCGATCACAACTCATCACATACCTATGAGCATCTTTAAACAGAGTTGGCCAATAGAATCCCGCTTGAAGTACTTTCTGAGCTGTTTTATCACCACCATAATGGCCTCCATATGTGGTAGAATGACAATCATGCAATATACCCTCCGTTTCACTATAAGGAATGCACCTCCTCAAAATCTGATCCACACCAAGCTTGAACAGAAATGGCTCATCCCAACGGTACCACTTCACATCATGTAGAAACTTCTTCTTCTGAGCATACAAAAATACCGGGGGAATCAAATTACTAACAAGATAGTTCACATAATCTGCAAACCATGGCTCTTCACCTTGCACCCCAAAAAGTTGCTCATCTGGAAAAAATTCATTAATAAGAGATTTGGCATGTGAATCCTTACCGTGGTCCTCTAAACGTGATAGATGGTCAGCCACTTGATTTTCCGTGCCTTTCCTATCCTTGATTTCCACATCAAACTCTTACAAAAGAAGCACCCAACGAATCAATCTCGGCTTTGAATCCTTCTTCGACATGAGATATCGAATAGCAGCATGATCCGTATATACAATCACCTTCATACCAAGCAAATAAGATCTGAATTTCTCAAAAGCATAGACAACTGCTAGCAACTCCTTCTCCGTAGTGCTGTAGTTAAGCTGTGCGTCATTAAGGGTTTTACTAGCATAGTAAACCACATGAAAAATTTTATCCTTCCTTTGCCCAAGCACAGCTCCAACAGCATAGTCACTAGCATCACACATTAGCTCGAACGGTTCCTCCCAATTAGGTGCGGTAATGACAGGTGTAGTAGTCAACTTCTTCTTTAAAAGCTCAAAAGCTGCAAGGCACTCATCATCAAACTTGAAAGGAACATCCTTCTCCAGCAGGTTGCACAAAGGTTTAGAGATTTTTTAGAAATCTTGAATGAATCGCCGATAGAATCCCGCATGACCATGAAAATTGCGAATTCCTTTAACAGAGATAGGTGGAGGAAGATTTTCGATTATCTCCACCTTGGCCCTATCCACTTCAAGCCCCTTGCTAGATACCTTGTGCCCAAGAATAATTCCTTCTTGCACCATAAAGTGACACTTCTCCAAATTAAGTACCAAATTTGTCTCCACACAACGTTTCAATACCAAGCCAAGATTATGCAAGCACTCGTCATATGAAGTACCAAAAACTGAAAAGTCATACATAAAAACCTCAACATTCGTGCCAATCATGTCTGAGAAAATAGCCATCATACACCTTTGAAAAGTAGCAGGAGCACCACAAAGTCCGAAAGAAACTCGTCGAAAAGCAAAAGTACCAAAAGGACATGTGAATGTGGTCTTCTCTTGATCCTCCGGAGCAATGCAAATCTGATTATAACCAGAATAACCATCAAGCAAACAATAATACTCGTGTCCAGCCAACCGGTCTAACATCTGATCAATGAATGGAAGAGGAAAGTGATCTTTTCTCGTGGCTTTGTTGAGCTTCCGATAGTCCATGCAAACTCTCCACCCTGTGACTGTTCGAGTAGGGATGAGCTCATTCTTCTCATTAGCAACAACTGTCATGCCTCCTTTCTTCGGCACACATTGAACCTGGCTTACCCAAGAACTGTCTGAGATAGGATAGATAATACCAGCATCTAACCACTTTAGAATTTCCTTCTTCACCAACTCTTTCATAATAGGATTGAGTCGTCGCTGATGTTCAACAGTAGGCTTAGCTCCTTCCTCTAGCAGAATTTTATGCATGCAATAACAAGGGCTGATTCCCTTGATATCTGCTATGGTCCAACCAATTGCTGATTTGAACTCCCTCAAAATTCGCAAGAGCTTATCTTCCGCACTAGCTGACAAGTTAGAAGCAATAATAATAGGTAATGTAGATGCATCACCAAGAAAAGCATACCTCAAGTGCTCAGGAAGTGGTTTGAGTTCAAGTGTAGGAGCTTCCTCAATAGATGGTTTAAGCAAAAACTTGTTATGCTAATTTCACGCAAGCGCACGTTGTCACAAGTAATATATGATTAAATCAAGTTCGTTCCCACAGAGATCTAGAATGGTGTTCAATTCAGTAAATATGCCTATGCAACAATGTATGTTTTAACTCACTGCTAAGAAAAGTAACAAATTGGGATTGATTATCTAATTTATACTAAGTGCAAATTATAAAACTAAGAATTAAACAATTAACGAGAATAAAAATCGAATTACTTATATGAGAATAAATATGGAATCCTAGTTTCATCATCTACTTCACTTAGAGTTGCAGCCTTTAATCACTATGTGCAATGGTTTTGATATCTGATCGGACAACACGAAATAAGTATACGCTACCTGTCAGCATACGCATACCAAACTAAACATACATCCACAAAAGAGATAGAAGATGAATAGACACCAATTATGCTTAGACCCTATATGTCTATAGAATTTGAAAACATAACGGTTGAAGAACAAGTTATCCATAAAGATCACATAGGGCAGTATAAGTATTTTCATCTCACACCACAACCTTATTGATAAACAATTATGAACCTATGCTAGCATGGCAAGTTCTAAATCTCAAGATCCACTTTCACTTCACAAGAGATTAACAAATTAGATGTTCGCGACGCATCTATCTATTAAGCATAACCATACGAGGATATCAATTATACACCACACACAAATCTTTAAGGCATGCAAACTACTAAGCTACATAGATAAATCCACTAGGATCCCACGACAACGATTAGCCCATAATTGGACCGTTCATCGTCATGGGATTTGATGAAAACATGATGTAAAACAAGATATGGAAGAAAGAAGTAAAAATATTATAAAAATAAAGAGTTGAGAAAACAAATCTATAATCCAACGTATACAAAAGATGAAGTAGATCTAGATCCTTTCTTGTCACGAGCGTTGAACCCTTCTCTCCTTTTCTCTCTTGCAGATCTCAGCTGGTTACAATAATAATGCTATGATAATCTGTATATCTATTACAATGGTAGGATGTGTTTAAATAGGCTCTAAAAGTCTTGCCCAGCAAGAAAATACCCAAAATAGAGTTAAAACAGAATTTCTGCAAAAGACGTTTCCTAAACTGATTCTGTTTTAAAGGGAAATTCGTAGCTGACTTTTCTTCTGTTTTCCAGAGCCGTTCCAGACGTAATTGGGCTTCTGGACTACCTTAGAATGATAGAGAATCTCGTTATCTTCGCGTGGACTGCTTACGGGCTGAAAACAGACTTATAGAACTCAAGATATGGCCCAAACAGTGAATCTCACGCGTGCAGCCCAATAAATCCGAATTTTAATAAATTAAATCTCCAAAAACGACAAAAACATCCACCATAATCAACATCCTTGTAAATCTGCACAACTAAACAAAATACATCAAAACTACAAGAAACTTGAGCCCAAGACAATCAATTTAAGCCGATTTAGAATGTTCCAAGTGGATATAAAATCCACTTATCACACCCCCAAACTTAAATCGATGCTTGTCCTCAAGCATAAACAATTACAACTAACTAACTAACTAGTACCACTTCCGTAGGTGATCACGGTTGCATTTGGCATATGCAACAAGCCCTTTAAACCCCTAGGCAGCCCTAGTGGACGAGTAAGGTCTCGTGAGGGCCTATAGCGAATGTACCCACAAAATCCATTTACCTAATGCAATGCAATGCATGAATGCAACTAATATGCAAATGCAATTAATCTAGTCTACCATACCTTCAAATCCTCTCATGCCATATCAACTTAAGAATCAAAGTAAATACGCAATGTCTTGGTGTCGAAAGTGCAAGTATTCACATAGTCTACTCAATGAACATGCATAAATTCTCACAAGCCCATGTCAAGTGTAAGAATAAGTTAGTAAGCATGCTAAGCCTACAAGAGCACATCTTTGAGACAACACTCGGGATCTCATACGCCAGAACAAGCAACACTCACAATCCACTCACAAAAGAATATTCACTCAAGAACAAGGGTAAGTGTATCACTCAATTCCAACAAAATCATAAGCATGCTTGACATTTGGTATCAATCTAACTCTTAACACAACATACATCAATGACGATAATCAAAAGGTCTTTAATTGGGTTGTAACGGGGCTAGGGACAAGGTATGTCAATTAAGCCAAAACAGGTGAAGTGTCAAAAGCTAGTAGGAACTAGAATAAATCGTACACAACACCATATTTCCCCCCACATAATTTTTTACTAAACAACCACTCGACTAGTCGACTGAAATAGGATCACAACAAACACAAACATGCTCTCATAATATATATATATATTTTTTTTCTTTTTTCTTTTTTTTTTTTTTTTTTTTTTTTTTTTTTTCGAGAGCTAAATAGAACACAAACAATAATATAAACAATAACAATGATCCCATAATTTATTACATATGTCAACTATCAAGTAACAACCAAACCCAATATTCAATATTTTTCCCCAAAAGTATGACCAACAACAAACCCTTCCTTGCACACCTTATTACTCCCTTAAGCACTCTACTAGCCTTTGACAATGTGGGTTCAAATTAATGTAAGGCCAATACAAGAAAAAGGTCTAGGCAAGTAATGTGGTATGTCACCGAAAAAATAGGATTAAGCTCAACGGGTTAACTAATTGATCATGTAATCATGGTGTGGTAATATGGAAAAATATGTGGTTATTCCTAAATGCCTTTATCATTTTAAACGTCAAATAATGTCATGCGTTTCAAGAAAGACCTCAAACAACTGCTAGCAATGCAAACAATCCGTGGACACTCAAGCAAACGAATAAATTGCAAAAAATATGCAATAAGGCTCAAAAACTCACTTGGTGGAAAAACATACTCAATCCCAAGCAAAAATCTCTCTAACGCACCGACTTGTATTTAAAGCATGCAAACTAAATCATCTTGCACATATTCATGTCCTTCTAATCACTTACAACATTCAAAAAGTCTACTAGCTTCAACTTACTAGTGTATGTGTGTGCACAAGAACAAAGCATACCACTTCTCAAACAAAAGCGTCAACAACACAAAATTCCTATCAAGCATGGGTGCAAATGCATCTATTATGAACTCACATGATATACGAACATAAAACAGAATGTCCTATATGAAACAAACGTAGATATCACGAACATAAATGCATAATTTACTACTACTAAGATGCAAAGCATGAAATCCTACATGAACAAATAATACAACAACTACTTATCCCTCAAACCACCCCCAAACTTAAAATATTCAATGTCCGCATTGAATGGAAGTAAATACGAAGAATAGTAGAAAACATACCTAACCATCGGAGTCCTCATCCTCGGATGAGTCAGGCGGTGGATATTGCGTACGAGCTCCATAGACTGGCCACCTTGCCTGAATCCCCACATCTCTCAAGGCTGCAGCCATATCCTCAGCATACTCTCGATTACTAGCATGTATAGCATCCATCCGCCTAGTCATTCGACGAAAATAAGATTCAAAAACGGACACATCCACCTGACTCTGCGAAGAACCTGCTCTAGCCACCTTCGGTGCCCTCGAAACATGTGGCGGAACGCCCGTTCCACCACCACTAGCATCAACATCATCAACAATATAACCAAGCCCCCTCGGATGTGGAACCCCACCTTGCCAGTCAGGCATTCGATCAATAGACACATCAGTAATGGGAGCCAAAGGTGACTGCAAATCCTCCTCCGCCCCCCATATAACACCACTATCTTTACATAATCCAGCTATAACAGAAGCATGGGGCAATGATGACAGTGCATTAGACTTTAAAAACCTGACAATATTCTGATAAACAATATATCCCACGTCAATGTACTTTCCCTTTAGAATGCCCCAAAGAAGAATCGCTCTATCAGCTGTTACCTCCCCCGTATGAGAAGTAGGCATAAGATTAGCACAGATAAATAAATACCATGCTCTTGCAAAATTATTCATCGCAGAAGACGGAAAATTAATTGGCTCAGTAGTTCCCAATTTATACTTCCAAACTGTACCAGGAACACATAACTCATGAATAATCGCCTCCATATCCACATCCTCACTAGTCTTCCTTGCCCAATCTTCAACCCCCACAAGCTTAGGTGGTTGTCCCAAAATCGGACGAATAGCATCTGGACTGTAATCCACCTGTTTACCTCGAACCACAGACACCCCTTCCGGCTCACCTTTAGCATTCGCATAAAACTCCCTAACAATATTCAACGGAACCGGAGCAGGCGCCTTACAAATCTCTCCCCAACGTAACTCACTAATCACATCAACCAACCCATAATGACGAGTTGGCAAAAACCCCCTTTCTTTTGCCACCGACCTTGACAACAACCGATTAAACTCAACCTCCGCATCCGGAGAAGAAAATCTCTCCACCCTAATAGAACCACCCCTCATTCGCTTAGGCGCCATAATAATCAAAACCCCACTCAACAATAGCACCACCAACAACCACCAAGAAATATCCCACCAAAAACCACCAAGAAAAATCCCACCAAAAATACCCAAGAAAAATCCCACAAAAAATACCCAAGTAACAAGAATAATATAAAATCCCAATTTACAAGAACACAAATTCGTAATAAAATAGAGAAAAGAAATCCCACTACGAATCAAAGAGGTGAACTTGTACTAATTTTCCCCCAAACTTGAATTTTTAAGAGATGTAGAGGAGGAAGATAATGAATTGGGTGTGTATGTATGGGTATATATAGGCCATGGAGTGATAGGATTAATATAAGAATTTTAATGTGAAAAGGAAAAAATTTGGGTGGAAATTGGAATTTGATATAGGATAGAAAAATATTTAATGGATAAAAGAAAAAGAATTAGAAAAGAAATAGGAATTTGAAATTTTTTAGGAGAGATGAGGGGTTTTGGAATTGAAATAGGAAAAGATTTAGGGAAAAGATGGGAGTATAAATAAGACATGGGGTGAAAGATTTTATTTTTCGTTTTATATATGCATAAACACACGGACAGAGCTTACAGTACATGCTGAAATTTTTTTTTTTTTCCAACAGCCTCACGCGCAAGTTGCCCGCGTGTGGGCAACCTGCCCCTGTTCCAGACACGCCACCGCAAGATGCGTGTCAGCGCCGCAATCTGCCTTAATTCCAGTAACGCAGGCGCAGCCTGCGTTACACACCTGCAGCCTGCCCCTGTTCCAGAAACGCAGGTGCAGCCTGCGTTACAGGGCTGCAACCTGCTCAAAAAATCCGATTTTTTTTTTTTTTTTTCATACAACACTCAAAAATATATTTTTTTCTTTTTTTTTTCCTAAACTAAAGCGCGGGTTGCCTCCCACGAAGCGCTCGTTTAATGTCATTAGCTTGACATTCTTCCGATAATTCACGTCGACGCCAAAATGGCGGAAACCTTCTCGCGATCAAACGAACCTCCATAGTAATGCTTCAACCTCTGTCCATTAACCTTGAAAGTATGATCCGGTGTTGTTTCATAAATTTCAATAGCTCCATGAGGATACACCGTCTTAACAATAAACGGACCCGACCACCTCGACTTGAGTTTTCCCGGAAAAAGCTTGAGGCGAGAATTAAATAGCAACACTAGTTGTCCCGGTAAAAATGCCTTGGGCCTCAACCTTTTATCATGCCACCTCTTGACCTTCTCCTTATACATTTTATTATTTTCGTAAGCTTGCTCACGAAATTCCTCAAGTTCATTCAATTGAAGCAACCGTTTTGCACCCGCAGCCTTAATATCCAAATTCAACTTCTTCAATGCCCAATATGCCTTGTGTTCTAATTCTGCAGGCAAATGACATGCTTTACCATAAACCAACTGGAACGGAGACATACCTAAAGGAGTTTTGTAGGCAGTTCTGTACGCCCACACAGCTTCATCCAACTTCAATGACCAATCCTTACGAGACGGATTCACCACTTTCTCCAGAATTCTCTTGATCTCTCTGTTAGAAACTTCCGCTTGACCATTAGTTTGAGGGTGATAAGCAGGGGCAACACGATGTGTCACATTATACTTCGCCATTAATGTAGTAAACTGACGATTACAGAAGTGCGTCCCCTCATCACTGATTATAGCACGTGGTGTCCCGAAACGCGTGAAAATTTGCTTGTGAAGAAAATTCAGCACTACCTTAGCATCATTGGTTGGTAAAGCTTTCACCTCAACCCATTTAGACACGTAATCCACAGCTAGCAAGATGTACTGATTATTGCATGAAGAAATAAAAGGTCCCATGAAGTCAATTCCCCAAACATCAAAGATCTCTACCTCAAGAAGCATGTTAAGAGGCATCTCGTTCCTTCTAGAAATATTGCCGACCCTTTGACATCGATCACAACTCATTACAAACTGATGAGCATCCTTGAACAAGGTAGGCCAATAAAAACCTGCTTGAAGCACACGAGCTGCTGTCTTTTCTCCACCATAATGACCACCATACACAGTTAAGTGGCAATCTCTCAAAACACTCTCCGTCTCACTATACGGAATGCATCGTCTGATCATCTGATCTGCTCCTTGTCTAAACAAAAACGGTTCATCCCAACGGTACCACTTCACATCATGTAGAAACTTCTTCCTTTGAGCACTCGAAAACCCCGGAGGAATAACATTGCTCACCAAATAGTTCACATAATCTGCAAACCATGGCTCTTCATCTTGCACTACAAAAAGTTGCTCATCTGGAAAAGATTCATTAATAAGAGATTTGTTAAGCGAATCCATACCATGATCCTCCAAGCGTGAGAGATGATCCGCCACTTGATTTTCCGTGCCTTTCCTATCCTTGATTTCCACATCAAACTCTTGCAAAAGAAGCACCCAACGAATCAATCTAGGCTTTGAATCCTTCTTCGACATGAGATATCGAATAGCAGCATGATCCGTATACACAATCACCTTCGTACCAAGCAAATAAGATCTGAATTTCTCGAAAGCATAGACAACTGCTAGCAACTCCTTCTCCGTAGTGGTATAGTTAAGCTGAGCATCATTGAGGGTTTTACTAGCATAGTAAACCACATGAAAAATTTTGTCCTTCCTTTGCCCAAGCACAGCTCCAACAGCATAGTCACTAGCATCACACATTAGCTCAAACGGTTCCTCCCAATTGGGTGCGGTAATGACTGGTGTAGTGGTCAACTTCTTCTTCAAGAGCTCGAAAGCTGCAAGGCATTCATCATCAAATTTGAAAGGAACATCCTTCTCCAACAAGTTGCACAAAGGTTTAGAGATTTTCGAAAAGTCTTGAATGAATCGCCGATAGAATCCCGCATGACCAAGAAAACTGCGAATTCCTTTAACAGAGATAGGTGGAGGAAGATTTTCGATTGTCTCCACCTTAGCCCTATCCACTTCAAGCCCCTTGCTAGATACCTTGTGCCCAAGAATAATTCCTTCTTGCACCATAAAGTGACATTTTTCCCAATTAAGAACCAAATTAGTCTCCACACAACGTTTTAATACCAGGCCAAGATTATGCAAGCACTCGTCATATGAAGTACCAAAAACTGAGAAGTCATCCATGAAAACCTCCACATTAGTGCCAATCATATCTGAGAAAATAGCCATCATACACCTTTGAAAAGTAGCAGGAGCACCACAAAGTCCAAAAGAGACTCGTCGAAAAGCAAAAGTGCCAAAAGGACATGTAAATGTGGTCTTCTCTTGATCTTCCGGGGCAATGCAAATTTGATTATAACCAGAATAACCATCAAGCAAACAATAATACTCGTGTCCAGCCAACCTGTCTAACATCAGATCAATGAAAGGAAGAGGAAAGTGGTCTTTTCTCGTGGCCTTGTTGAGCTTCCGATAGTCCATGCAAACTCTCCACCCCGTGACTGTCCGAGTAGGGATGAGCTCATTCTTCTCATTAGCAACAACCGTCATGCCTCCTTTCTTTGGCACACATTGAACCGGACTCACCCAAGAACTGTCTGAGATAGGATAGATAATACCCGCATCAAGCCACTTTAGAATTTCCTTCTTCACTACCTCTTTCATAATCGGATTGAGTCTTCTTTGATGTTCAACAGTAGGCTTAGCTCCTTCTTCTAGCAGAATTTTATGCATGCAATAAGAAGGGCTGATTCCCTTGATATCTGCTATCGTCCAACCAATTGCTGACTTGAACTCCCTCAAAATACGCAAGAGCTTTTCTTCCTCGATATCTGACAGATTAGAAGAAATAATAACAGGTAGCGTAGAGGTATCACCAAGAAAAGCATACCTCAAGTGATTAGGCAAAGGTTTGAGTTCAAGTGTAGGAGCCTCCTCAATAGATGGTTTAAGACGGACTTGTGACTTTTCCAGCTCCTTTAACCCAAGAGACTCAAAAGGCATGTCAAATTTTCTCTTCCACGAATTTGCATTCAACATCTGAAATTGCATCACTTCATCTTCATCTTTCACCTCAGAGTTCCCACTCAATGCTTTTTCCAAAGAATCTGTTAGCAACAAATGATCAAGATCCTTGGCTACCACGAAATCAACCAAATCAACATTGAAACATTCTTCTTCATCAGATGGAAGCTTCATAGCATTGAACACATTAAAGGTGACAATCTGATTTTGTACCCTCATGGTGAGCTCTCCTTTCTGCACATCGATCAAGGTACTACCCGTAGCTAGGAATGGCCTTCCCAAGATTATGGGAATCTTCTTATCTTCCTCGAAATCCAAGATAACAAAATCAGCAGGGAAGATGAGTTTATCAACTTTCACCAAAACATCCTCCACTATGCCTCTAGGATAAGTAATTGAACGATCAGCCAACTGTAACGAGATGTTAGTTGGCTTTGGATCCGGTAGACCAAGTTGCAAGAAAACTGACAAGGGCATGAGATTGATGCTAGCTCCCAAGTCACACAAGCACTTCTCAAAGAATAGATTACCAATAGTGCATGGAATAGTAAAACTACCCGGATCCTTTAGCTTTGGAGGTAACTTCTGTTGCAGAACGGCACTACACTCTTCCGTTAAGGCAACAGTCTCTAATGTATCGAGCTTCAACTTACGAGAGAGAATTCCCTTCATGAACTTGGCATAACTTGGCATCTGTTCAAGAGCTTCCGCAAAAGGTATGTTAATATGCAATTTCTTGAACACCTCGAGGAACTTAGCAAACTTTTTATCCAAATTCTGCTTCTGGAGTCTTCTAGGATATGGAGGAGGAGGATAGATCTGAGTAGACTGATCCACTGAAGCTTTAACAGGTTCCTTGCTCTTCTCTTTGTCACCATCTAGCTCATCCGCTACTAAGTCAGATTTTTTAAATTCAGGCATTGCAGATTTTTCCACTTGCTGATTCTGCACTTCTTCATCTTCTTTAGCGGTTGATTTAGGATCTGATGTAACCTTTCCCGATCTCAAAGTTACGGCCTTCACCTGCTCCTTGAAATCCCTCCTACCTGGATTTGCTTCTGTATCACTAGGAAGAGTTCCTTGTGGCCTACTACCTAAAGCACTTGCAATCTGTCCTATCTGAGTTTCCAAGAGCTTCTGACCAGCTTGTAGGTTCTTTAATGTTATCCACATCTCATCATATTTATCATTAGATGATTACCCCGCATGAGTCTGAGGTTGTTGCTGCTGAAATCCCGGAGGTTGATATGGTGCCCTATAAGGTTGTTGATAGCCTTGATTGTACGGCTTCGCTTGCTGATAAGATTGCTGAGTACTCTGATTGTTGCTCCAGCTGAAGTTAGGATGATTTCTGTTATTAGGATGATAAGTGGCTGGAACTGGTGCAGCAGGTCTTTGGAAATTACTCACGAACTGTGCTGATTCGGAAGAGATAGCACACTGATTCGTCTCATGTGCGCCCGCACATAACTCACAAACACTAGCCACCTGCTGAACTCCATAATTAGCAAGAGAATCCACTTTCATAGCAAGAGCCTTCAACTGAGCCGTAATCATTGAAGCTGTATCTACTTCCAAAACTCCTGCTACCTTGCCTTGAGAAAGCCTCTGGGTTGGATTCTGATATTCATTGGCTGCCATCATCTCTATAAGATCATAAGCTTCATCATAACTCTTTGCCCAAAGAGCTCCACCTGATGCTGCATCTAGCAAAGGCCTAGATTGTGCTCCCAACCCATTGTAGAATCCATTAATAACCATCCAATCAGGCATGCCATGATGAGGACACTTCCTTAGCATCTCCTTGTAGCGTTCCCAAGCCTCACATAATGACTCACCAGATTGCTGTTGAAATTGAGTCAACTGGTTCCTTATTGCTGCAGTTTTCGCCATAGGGAAGAATTTAGTAAGGAACTTCTGAGCAAGATCTTCCCATGTATTAATGGAACCAGGTGGCAAAGAGTGTAGCCAGCTCTTAGCCTTATCCCTCAGAGAGAATGGGAAAAGCCTCAACCTAATAGCATCATCCGTCACACCATTACACTTGAAAGTGTCGCAGATTTCGATAAAGTCCCGAACATGCATGTTAGGATCCTCCGTAGAAGCTCCCCCAAACTGGACTGAATTTTGCACCATCTGAATTGTGCCCGGCTTGATCTCAAAGTTGTTTGCTGCAATAGCTGGTCTAACAATGCTAGACTGAATGTCATTGAGTTTCGGCTGAGAATAGTCCTTCAAAGCCTTAGCTGCTGCTGCATCTGCCATCTCTACAGTAGTTTCAGATTTCTCTTCTTTATTATCCACTATAAGATCGTCTTCCGCCAGTTCTTCCAAACGAGCTTGTAAGCGTGTTCGCATACAAACTTAAGTACCTGAAACACCACGAAACAAATAAACTAAATAAGAATCCAAGTCAGTGAACGCTAACGACCACTGATGACAAGCACATAAACTACAATAAAAACACCGATGATCCCCGGCAGCGGCGCCAAAAACTTGTTATGCTAATTTCACGCAAGCGCACGTTGTCACAAGTAATATATGATTAAATCAAGTTCGTTCCCACAGAGATCTAGAATGGTGTTCAATTCAGTAAATATGCCTATGCAACAATGTATGGTTTTAACTCACTGCTAAGAAAAGTAACAAATTGGGATTGATTATCTAATTTATACTAAGTGCAAATTATAAAACTAAGAATTAAATAATTAACGAGAATAAAAATCGAATTACTTATATGAGAATAAATATGGAATCCTAGTTTCATCATCTACTTCACTTAGAGTTGCAGCCTTTAATCACTATGTGCAATGGTTTTGATATCTGATCGGACAACACGAAATAAGTATACGCTACCTGTCAGCATACGCATACCAAACTAAACATACATCCACAAAAGAGATAGAAGATGAATAGACACCAATTATGCTTAGACCCTATATGTCTATAGAATTTGAAAACATAACGGTTGAAGAACAAGTTATCCATAAAGATCACATAGGGCAGTATAAGTATTTTCATCTCACACCACAACCTTATTGATAAACAATTATGAACCTATGCTAGCATGGCAAGTTCTAAATCTCAAGATCCACTTTCACTTCACAAGAGATTAACAAATTAGATGTTCGCGACGCATCTATCTATTAAGCATAACCATACGAGGATATCAATTATACACCACACACAAATCTTTAAGGCATGCAAACTACTAAGCTACATAGATAAATCCACTAGGATCCCACGACAACGATTAGCCCATAATTGGACCGTTCATCGTCATGGGATTTGATGAAAACATGATGTAAAACAAGATATGGAAGAAAGAAGTAAAAATATTATAAAAATAAAGAGTTGAGAAAACAAATCTATAATCCAACGTATACAAAAGATGAAGTAGATCTAGATCCTTGCTTGTCACGAGCGTTGAACCCTTCTCTCCTTTTCTCTCTTGCAGATCTCAGCTGGTTACAATAATAATGCTATGATAATCTGTATATCTATTACAATGGTAGGATGTGTTTAAATAGGCTCTAAAAGTCTTGCCCAGCAAGAAAATACCCAAAATAGAGTTAAAACAGAATTTCTGCAAAAGACGTTTCCTAAACTGATTCTGTTTTAAAGGGAAATTCGTAGCTGACTTTTCTTCTGTTTTCCAGAGCCGTTCCAGACATAATTGGGCTTCTGGACTACCTTAGAATGATAGATAATCTCGTGATCTTCGCGTGGACTGCTTACGGGCTGAAAACAGACTTATAGAACTCAAGATATGGCCCAAACAGTGAATCTCACGCGTGCAGCCCAATAAATCCGAATTTTAATAAATTAAATCTCCAAAAACGACAAAAACATCCACCATAATCAACATCCTTGTAAATCTGCACAACTAAACAAAATACATCAAAACTACAAGAAACTTGAGCCCAAGACAATCAATTTAAGCCGATTTAGAATGTTCCAAGTGGATATAAAATCCACTTATCAGACGCCCCTCAGAATTTTTCAACTCTGTTAACCCAAGAGATTCAAAAGGCATGTCAACTCTCCTTCTCCACGGAGCTGAATTTAACTGTTGTAATTGCTCGGCTATATCTTCTTCTTCAAAATCATCATCACCAACTAAAACTTTTTCCAAAGAATCAGACTTTAGCAATTGCTCAAGCTCCATAGTAACTGCAGAATCAACAAAATCCACCTTCAAGCATTCTTCTTCATATGAGGGAAATTTCATTGCATTGAACACGTTAAAAGTGACATTCTGATCTTGCACCCTCATGGTGAGTTCCCCTTTTTGCACATCAATCAAAGTTTTTCCTGTAGCCAAGAACTGTCTTCCCAAGATTATGGGAATCTTCTTATCTTCTTCAAAATCCAAGATCACAAAATCAGCAGGAAATATGAGTTTATAAACCTTCACCAAAAATTCCTCCACTATGCCTCTAGGATATGTGATAGATCGATCAGCCAACTACAAAGAGATGTTAGTTGGCTTTGGCTCTGGTAGACCAAGTTGCATGTAGACTGACAAGGGCATGAGATTAATGCTAGCTCCCAAATCACACAAACACTTGCTGAAAGAAAGATTGCCAATAGTACACGGAATGGTGAAACTCTCTGGATCTTTAAGCTTAGGTGGCAACTTTTGCTGCAGAACGGCACTACACTCTTCCGTTAAAGCAACGATCTGTAATTCATCGAGCTTTAATTTACGAGAAAGAATACCCTTCATGAACTTGGCATAGCTCGGCATCTGTTCAAGAGCTTCCGCAAAAGGAATGTTAATCTGCAACTTCTTGAACACCTCTAAGAACTTAGCAAACTTCTTATCCAAATTTTGCTTCTGGAGTCTTCTAGGATATGGAGGAGGAGGATAGATCTGAGTAGACTGCCCCAAAGAAGCTTTAACAGGTTCCTTGCTCTTCTCTACTTCACCATCTAGCTCATCAGCTACTAAGTCAGATTTCTCAATTTCGGGCACTGCAGATTTTTCAACTTGCTGATTCTGCACTTCTTCATCTTCCTTAGCGGCTGATTTTGGATCTGAAGTAACCTTTCCTGATCTCAAAGTCACAACTTTCACCTGTTCTTTGCCATCCCTCCTACCTGGATTAGTCTCTGTATCACTAGGAAGAGTTCCTTGTGGTCTTCTAAATAAAGCACTTGAAATTTGTCCCAGCTGGCTCTCGAAGATCTTTTGAGAAGCTTGTAGATTCTTCACCATCATCCTCAAATCATCTATTTCTGATTTTTCATTAGAAGATTGCCCCACCTGAGCCTGGGGCTGTTGCTGCTGAAATCCTGGAGGTTGATATGGTGCCCTCGGAGCATAAGGCTGTTGATAGCCTTGATTGAATGGCTTGGCTTGCTGATAAGGTTGTTGTGCACCTTGATTGTTGCTCCAGCTGAAGTTGGGATGATTCCGGTTGTTATGATGATAAATGGCTGGAACTGGTACATTAGATCTCTGGAAATTACTCACGAACTGTGCTGATTCAGAAGAGATAGCACATTGATTGGTCTCATGTGCGCCTGCACATAACTCACAAACACTAGCCACCTGCTGAACTTCACAGTTTGCTAGAGAATCCACCTTCATAGTCAAAGCCTTCAAATGAGCTGCTATAGCTAAAGCTGTATCCACCTCGAACAAACCTGCTACCTTGCCTTGAGAAATCCTCTGGGTTGGATTCTGATATTCATTGGCAGCCATCGTCTCAATAAGTTCATAAGCTTCATCATAGTTCTTAGCCCAAAGAGCTCCTCCTGATGCTGCATCTAGCATAGGTCTAGATTGTGCTCCCAACCCATTGTAGAAACTATTAATAACCATCCAGTCAGGCATGCCATGATGTGGACACCTACGAAGCATCTCCTTGTATCGTTCCCATGCTTCACTCAGAGATTCTCCAGATTGCTGTTGAAATTGGGCTAGCTGGTTCCTCAATGCTGCAGTCTTCGCCATAGGGAAGAATTTAGTAAGAAATTTCTGAGCAAGATCCTCCCAAGTAGTAATGGAGCTTGGTGGCAAGGAGTGTAACCAGCCTTTAGCCTTGTCCCTCAGAGAGAATGGGAAAAGCCTCAATTTGATAGCATCATCCGAAACACCATTGAACTTGAAAGTATCACAGATCTCGATAAAGTCCCGAATATGCATGTTAGGATCCTCCGTAGAAGCACCCCCAAACTGAACCGAATTCTGTAGCATCTGAATAGTGCCCGGCTTGATCTCGAAAGTGTTAGCTGCAATAGCTGGCCTGATAATGCTAGACTGGATATCATTGATTTTCGGCTGAGAATACTCCTTCAAAGCCTTAGCTGCTGCTGCATCTGCCATTGCTACTGTATCTTCAGATTCCTCTTTCTTATTCTCTTTATTCTCTACAAGATCGTCTTCCGCCAGTTCTTCCAAACGAGCTTGTAAGCGTGTTCGCATACAAACTTAAGTACCTGAAGCACCACGAAACAAACAAACTAAGTAAGAAATCCGAGTCAGTGAACGCTAACGACCACTATTGACAAGCACATAAACTAAAATAAAACAACGATGATCCCCGGCAGCGGCGCCAAAAACTTGTTATGCTATAATTACGCAAGCGCACGTAGTCACAAGTAATACAATTAAAGTTCGTTCCACAAAGATCTGGTTAGGTTTTACTCAGAAAATATGTCTATGCAACAATGTATGGTTTTAACTCACTGCTAAGAAAAATAACAAATTGGATTTGATTATCTAAATTAAACTAAGATGCAAATTATAAATTTAAGAATTAACTAATTGCCAAGAATTTAAAATCGAATTACTTATATGAGAATAAACATGGAATCCTAGTTTCATTATCTACTTCACTTAGAGTTGCAGCCTTTAATTAAAACATGTGATGGTTTTGATATCTAATCGAATAACACGAAACAAGTAAAAGTTACCTCTCGGTATACTAATACCAATCTACGCATACATCCATAAAAGAGATAGAAGATGAATAGTCACCTATTATGTTTAGACCCTATATCTCTATAGAATTTGAAAACATAAAGGTTTAAGCACAAGCTATCCACTTAGATCACATAGGGTAGCATAATATCTCTATTAATGCCACAAATCATGATGTTAAAACATCAACCTATCCTATGCTAGCATGGCAAGTTCTAAATCTCAAGATCCACTCTCGTTTAGCAAGAGATTAACATATTAGATGTTCGCGACGCACCTAAATACAATAAGCACAACCATACAAGGATATCAAGAATTCACCACACATAAATCTTTAAGGCATGCAAACTACTAAGTTACATAGATAAATCCACTAGGATCCCACGATAACGATTAGTTCATAATCGAACCTCTCGTCACCATGGGATTTGACGAAAGCATGGTATTAAACAAGATAATGAAGATGAATAAATCAATAATAGAATAAGGTTTAGCGAACAAATCCAGAAAAGTAACAAGCATCCAAAAGATACGCCTAAACAAAGAATACAAGAAAACTATGACTAGATCTTCTTGTTGTCACAATCCTCGCCTTGGCTTCTCTCTCTCATGCTCTGAACGAATTATAGTGTGTAGATGATGATTTTGATGTGCCCCAAGGTGTGTATTTATAGCCCCAAGTGCCCCTTTGTCCAAGCAATTACCGTCTTTGAATTAGAATAGAATTCCGGCAATTTCCGTCTTTGATTACAAATAGAATTGTTAGGAATAATTCATAAGTTGTGATGTTAAGAATAGAATTTACACATTATACTTCTTGTAATCCTGATCTTATAAAGGATTTAGCACTGTATTTAGGTTTTATGTGTAAGACAGTTATCTGTATAGTTTAGTCAGGAATGAACAGTGTATCGGAGACTACATGTCAGGAACAGAGAGCAAATCCTGATGATGGTCCAATACTGATGGTGATCAGATACTGATGCAGTGTACAGATCCTGATATCAGTCATGTTACTGATGATGTCATTATGGATGCTACAGAAACTGGCAAGTGCTATAAAATAGGATCGTTGTTTGAAGAACAAGCAAGAAGATATTATGAAGGAAAGAGTTTTTCTATTGAAGGAAACTATCGACTAGAAGGCAGAACATTGTCATGTATAGATTATATCTTTCTGTTATTAGTTGATAGGTAGCATTATAAATACTCTCTCAATATCATTGTAAAGAGCGTGTGAGGCGTGAGTCGAACTAGTGAATGTGCGTAGCTCTGTATAAGGTTTGTATTCGAGAGTACGAAACAAACAGAGAGATATTTGTATTGTCAGCAGCTGCTAAAGGTATTGTACACCTTTGGTAGAGTTTGTATTTGATCTTATTAATACAAACAAGAGTTTGATTCATTCGTTTATTCTTGTTCTTATAATCAAGCAAAAATCAGACACGATTATATAACTTGTATTCAACCCCCCCTTCTACAAGTTATTCGAGTTAACAATTGGTATCAGAGAAGGTTGATTTCGAGTAATCATAAAGATCTGCAATCATGTCTGGTTACAAGGATGGGAATACTAAAATCCCTATGCTCAAGAGAAACGAATATACTCTATGGAAAGTAAAGATGTTGCATCATCTGGAAGCAACAGATCCTGATTATCTTGACAGAATCAGAGATGGACCTTTTGTTCCAACAAAGGTCGTTGGACAAGCAACTGTTGATGGTGTGGTTGTTCCAGAACATACAGCAGAGAAGCCAAAATCTGAATGGTCAGATAAGGACAAGGAGAATGTTCTCAAAGATGCTAAAGTGAGAAACATATTATTCAACAGTCTTGATTCTGTTCTCACTAACTATGTTCTCTCTTGTAAAACTGCTAAGGATATATGGGACAATCTTAAGGTTCACTGTGAAGGAACTAAGCCTGTCAGGAAGAATATGAGGACATTACTTATACAACAGTATGAGTACTTTGAATCCAAGTCTGGTGAGTCACTTACTGATACCTTTGATAGGTTTACAAAACTCATCAATGAGATGGCCATGCATGGTAAATATTATGACTTGGAGGATATGAATACAAAGTTCATGAAAGCTTTGCCTGATTTCTACAATGAGAAGATATCTGCGATTGAGGAAGCTAATGATCTGGATGAGATTTCATTAGAGGCAGTATATGGAAAATTGAGAGCTTATGAACTTGACAAGCAGCAGAAGAAAAGCAGGAGTGAAGGAAAGATGAAGACTATTGCACTTACTGCTCAATCTGAAGTAAAGAAGCTTCCTGAAGAACAGCATGAAGAGATTGCTGTAAAGAATTCGAGGAAGAAGAAAAGCAAAGAAAGTTCTGAGTCAGAGACTACTGATATGGACTCTGACAACAATGATTCTGAATCTGAGATGCAAGAACTCTTTGCTATGTTTGCTAAAGCTTTCAAGAAAGGAAGATTCAACAGGAGAAGATTTAGCAAAGGACCTTTTCAAAAGAAGGAGGAGAAGAAGAGTGACAAGAGCAAAAGTACAATTGTCAAGCTTGATAAGGCCAAGATCAAGTGCTTTAACTGCAGCGAGCTTGGACACTTTGCTAGTGAGTGTAAGAAGCCTAGGAATTCAGGAAAGGGTAATGCACTTATGGTCACACAGAAAGATTGGGCTGATTCCAGTGACTCTGAAGATGAATTGGATTATGAAAACATTGCATTGATGGCCAATAGTTCAGACAAACCTGGATCTCCAAAGAAAACTTCTCCATCCTCTGTTAAGGTATCACTTCACTCTCTTGATTCATTTGATAGCTTAAATTCTGATGAAATTAGATCTATCCATGCTGAGTTTAAGAATCTTATGACTAATTTTAGAATTCTTACTTGTGAAAGAGATGAACTTAAGGTTAAGAATGATAAATTAGTTGATAGAAATAATTTTCTTGAATCTGAATTAATTCAAATGGAAGAATACAAGTTGAGTTCTGATAAAGCTAAGCATGATTATAGTGTAATTCTTGAGGCTTATGACTATGTCAGAAAAGAACTAGAAGAAGAGAGAGATGTGATTAAGACCATTAACAATTCCAGTAAGAAGACAATAGAAATCTTTGAGAGTGGAATTCGTGGTAAGGTTAATGGTTTAGGTTTTGATAAGGCTAGACAAGAAGAAAAAGTAGCTATTGTCAATGATGATAGTAAGGTAGAAGCTAACACATCTAAATCTGAAGGTAAGAAAATTGTTTCTGAACCTAATTATGTTAAATTTGTTGATTCAAAAGGTACCCCTGTTGTACACAAGAGAATTAACAATAGTTATTCAGATGAGAAAGTGTTAGAGAAACCTAAGAATGTAAACATAGGGTTTCTGTCTAAGTCTCAGTTGAAACAGAGATTAGATGGTCTTTCAGAGTCTAGCAAGATCAAGAGAAATAGGAATGGAAAAGAAGGTATTAACAAAGAGAATAATTACAAGAATGTACCTGATGCACCTAGGAAAAAATGCTATAAGTGTGGAAATCATAATCATTTGGCCCTAGACTGCAATCAAAAACCTTCTTGGAAAACTGAGTCCAGATTCCCCAAGACTCAGAAAATTCAATACCAACCACAAAAAGCTTGTTATCATTGTGGTAGTTTACTTCATTCCATTTACATGTGTAGAGAATATCATGAACTGTATTATGACTATTATTCTTTGAAATCTGAAACTCCTAGTCACAAACAGCTTGTGAGATCAGAGTCTAAAGTTGACTCTGCAACAGGTAAAATAAATGCAAAATCTTCAAAGTCTGTTGTCTCTAAATCTAGTAAGAAAGGATCCAATCAAAGTTGGGTCCTAAAAAATTCTAACTAGTTACTTTTTGTTTGCAGGGCATAGGAAAGAAGCATTCAATTATCTTGGACAGTGGATGCTCTGGACATATGACTGGAAAGAAGTCCCTGCTTACAAAGTTTGAGAGGAAAGCTGGCCCAGTAATATCTTTTGGAGATGGCAACAAAGGAGAAACTCTGGGATATGGCTCAATTATTTTGGGGAATGTCATCATAGAAAATGTAGCACTGGTTGAAGGCTTGAAACATACTCTTTTAAGTATAAGTCAACTGGGTGATAAAGGTTACAAATCAATCTTTGACAGAGAATGATGCAAAGTCTTGAATATGCAGAATGGAGACATTGTTCTAACTGGTCAAAGGCATGGTAACATATATGAAGCCAGCTTAAGTGATACATCTAAAGGAATTGTTAGATGTCTCTACAGCAAAGCAACAAGTGATGAAAGCTGGAATTGGCACAAGAAGCTTTCACATCTTAATTTCAAGAAGCTTAATCAACTTGTTAAACACAATTTGGTGAGAGGCCTACCTCAGGCGAATTTTGTGCAAGATGGACTTTGTGATGCATGTCAGTTTGGAAAGCAAAGAAGAACCACTTTCAAGAGCAAGACTGAAAATTCAATTACTGAACCATTTCACATGCTACATCTTGATCTGTTTGGTCCAGTAAACATTATGTCTATCAGCAAGAAAAGATATGCTCTAGTTATGGTGGATGATTTCACAAGGTTCACATGGGTGTTCTTTCTACACAAGAAGGATGAAGCTCCTCAGCAAATCATTGAACTCATCAAGAATATTCATAATAACTCTTAGTACAAAGTCAAAGTACTTAGGAGTGACAATGGTACAGAATTCAAGAATTCTACAATGGAGGGGTTTTGTGCAGACAATGGAATCACTCAACAGTTTTCTGCACCTGGTACACCTCAACAAAATGGTGTAGTGGAAAGAAAGAACAGGACTCTCATAGAGGCAGCAAGAACCATGCTTGCAGATGCAAAACTTCCAACCTACTTTTGGGCAGAAGCTATTAACACTGCATGTTTCACTCAGAACTGTACCTTGGTAAATAGTCATGGAAAAACTCCCTATGAGATGATCAAAGGAAAGAAACCAAGTGTGAAATATTTTCACATCTTTGGATGCAAATGCTATGTCCTAAAAGTTCATCCAGAACAACTTGGAAAATTTGAAGCCAAATCGGATGAAGCAATTTTTCTAGGATATTCAGCATCTAAGGCCTTCAAAGTTTATAATCTCAGAACTCACATTGTTATGGAATCAATTCATGTTGCATTTGATGATAAGAAATTTGGAATTTTGCAAACTGATGAAAGCCATGACAAATTGGAATTTGAAAATCTGAAGAATTCTGAGATACTCTCAAGTGATGATGAAGGTTCTCCAGAAGAAATTTCTATTGCTTCTAAAAGGAATGCTACTGTTGAGGGGAGCAAATAAATCAGAGAGAACACAGTGATCATCAGGAGCAGACTAGTCTTTCAGAATCTATTCCATCAGGAATTGATGTTTCAGAGTCTACTCCATCAGGAACTGACCTTTCAGAGTCTACTGAGGAAAGATCAGTAACTAGCAGCAATATGGAATCTACTGATTCTATTGATCAAAGGAGAGTTTTTTGAAGGTAGAGAGAATTCTTCTACAAGAGATACCACTAACTTAGGGGGAGAGACTAGCAGAGTTGATTTACCACCTGTTAGAAAATGGACAAAGGATCATACTGAAGATTTGATAATTGGTGATCCAAATAGTGGTGTTCGAACTAGAAGATCAATTCAAAATGAATGCTTGTATAGTTGCTTTCTCTCAAAGAATGAACCTAAGAAGGTTGAAGAAGCCTTACAGGATCCTGATTGGGTAATTGCAATGCAGGAGGAGTTAAATGAGTTTGAGAGAAACAAAGTTTGGAAACTGGTACCAAGACCTAAAGATAGATCTATTGTTGGTGCAATATGGGTTTTCAGAAACAAGCTAGATGAATCTGGTATGATTGTAAGAAACAAAGCAAGACTGGTGGCCAAAGGTTATTCTCAGGAAGAAGGCATTGATTATGATGAGACCTTTGCACCTGTAGCAAGATTGGAAGCAATCAGAATGTTTCTTGCATTTGCAGCTCATTCAAAATTCAAGGTATACCAGATGGATGTAAAGAGTGCTTTTTTAAATGGCAAACTTGATGAAGAAGTGTATGTAGAACAGCCACCTGGATTTGTTGATTCAAAGTTTCCAAATCATGTCTACAAACTTGACAAGGCACTCTATGGACTAAAGCAGGCACCAAGAGCATGGTATGAGACTTTGTCTAAATTTCTTCTTGAAAATGGCTTCACAAGAGGTACAATTGACAAAACTCTATTCTTTAGAAAGATAAAAGGTGAATTGCTTTTAGTTCAAGTTTATGTTGATGATATTATTTTTGGTTCTACTAATGAAAAGTTGTGTGCTAAGTTTAGCAAACTTATGCAGTCTAAGTATCAGATGAGCATGATGGGTGAACTAAATTATTTCTTAGGCTTGCAGGTCAAACAGACTGAGACTGGTATTTTCATTAATCAGTCAAAGTATATCAAAGATCTTTTAAGAAGGTTTGACTTTCAAGACTGTGCAGTTGCAAAAACACCCATGGCAACAGCCACTAAACTAGACTCTGATCCTAAGGGGAAGAGTGTGGATAATACTAGTTATAGAGGCATGATAGGCTCATTGTTATATCTAACTGCAAGTAGGCCAGATATAATGTTTTCTACCTGTTTATGTGCTAGATTCCAAAGTAATCCTAAGGAATCTCATTTAATTGCTGTGAAGAGAATCTTTAGATATCTAAAAGGAACTCCAAATCTTGGTTTGTGGTATCCTAGAGAATCTGATTTCTTTCTAATTGGCTATTCAGACTCTGATTATGCAGGGTGTAAGATAGACAGGAAAAGAACTACAGGTACATGTCAATTTTTGGGAAATAGATTGATTTCTTGGGCAAGCAAGAAGCAACAATCTGTTTCAACCTCAACTGCAGAAGCTGAGTACATAGCAGCAGGCAGTTGTTGTGCACAGCTCCTTTGGATAAGAAATCAGTTGCTGGATTATGGAATGACACTTAGTAATATTCCTATGTTTTGTGATAATACTAGTGCTATTAAAATTGCAGAAAATCCAGTTCAACATTCAAGGACTAAGCACATTGATGTCAGGTATCATTTTATTAGAGAACATATTGAGAATGGTACTGTGGAACTTCATTTTGTTCCTACTGACAAACAGCTTGCAGATATTCTAACTAAACCACTTGATGAGACTACATTCAGTAGACTAGTAAGTGAGTTAGGAATGTTAAATTTTTAGATCTTTAACATCTGCAAAAGTAGCAAGGTATGTTGTTCTTAGCTTATAGACTTGATATTTCTGTCAAGATCTATATTTGATTGTTAAATGCTTGAGCTATAACACATTGCCTTGATAAATTTCAGTATGATAGACTTGTTAATAATCATCAGGATTAGATTTGTCATCAGGATGCTGACGTCATCAGTATTGTGTCAGTATCAGGATTATGAAAATTGTTTCAGATCCTGACGTTTACTTTGTGTAGTAATCTGATTCTGTGATGTGTTAAGTCTATGCTAGCAAGTTTTGATATTTGCATACTGATAATTTATACATCATTCAAAAATCAAAAGACAAGCAGATAACAAGAAATTGTATTTTCATTAATAAAAATCATTACATGGAAATGAAATACAACATCTTTTTGTCTAAATTTCTACTCTATACTTGTCTTTGATATGAACTCTGAGGTACAGGACAAGGAGCATCTCAAGAAATCCATCAGGGGATGAAAGCCTCGTTTGCTCTTGGATTCCTTGTCTGGGCGACTTGAATGAGAGCAGCTAACTTAAATGAATAGCATCTCCATCAAGATCAACCTCAGACTCTCGGCCAAATTCTTCATCCTCAAGTTTTGAGGAGGTTAGGGGAAGATTGTATCCAACAGATGGATGTTCTAGGAGAAACCTCTGGATATTATCGAAAACCAATCCATTCATGATTAGTTCGATGAGAAGAGTCGTTTGTTCAAAGAGATGATCAAGAACAGGATGTTCATCGACCAAGAAAAATCTTAAAAATGGGTTTGAAGGGATTTTTGGTTTGAGAAGCATTGTTGAGAAGAAAAGAAATTGAAAGGTTATGGAGAATGGCACAAGGCGTTTGGTTCTTTTAAAGGAAGACGTGAGAAGCTGAGCAGTCACTTGGAAGTGTTAATGAAGTCAAATGCTAATTATTGCATGAGACTGTATTTCTTGTTTCAAGAAATATTGAAAATATCTAACCAATTGATTTTCTGTTCAGATTAATTGTTTATTTTCTTTTTCAGATAAAAGAAAGATGCCACGTGGAAAACTCCATATTAAGTCTCTGATGATATTGATCAGGATTTCATGAGTGATCATCAGGATTTGAAAATTATATTTTTAAATCAAATTGCATTTTGTGATTATTTTGATGAGAGGTCATCAGGAAAAGGAAGCTGATCAGTATTACTTATTTATACCCCGATTTATTTCATGAAAATCAATTTTGGATTTTATTTTCCAAAAAAAATCGTGGGTAACCGCATTTTTCAGGGACTGACACCTGTCAATCTACGTGTCAACGTGGGATAGTGGTCTGAAAGATTTGTGAAATATATTTGTTTTGAAACTCTAATCGTGTAATTGCTTTCTCTAATCTTACATTCTCTAAAGCAAAAATCACTCTTGAGTTTTCAAAATCACTAATCCATTTCAAAATTTTTCAAGTTTCTTTTCAGATCAAGAATGGCAGCTCAGAGAAGATTACCTAAATCAGTAGCCTTCAAGTTTGGTGACTTTGATTTTATGACAAACAATCATGTTGCAGCTATCACCAACAAGGAAGGAGTGTCATCTGATTTTCATCCAATCATGGACTTTCTGGCGTATGGACCATTAAGTTATGCATTGACAGCATCTCCACAGATTAATCAAGTAGCTGTTTCACAAGCTTGGGAGAATGCTGAGGTAATTGATTCTACTCAGAGTCAATCAGGTAAGATTGTTCTACATTTAGGACAAGATTCATTTGACATTACTGAATCTGTTGTTAGTTCAGTACTTTGCTTACATGTTACTGATAGTTATGAGAATGTACCATCTGATGATAATATAAGAACTATGTTGTCTGAATTAGGTTATAGTGGACCTCTAGATAACATGAGCCAGTTGAATAGGTCTTTTCTAAGAAAGGAATGGTCTTTTTACTTTGATCAAATTGCTAAATGTTTTACTGGCAAATGTAGTTCTTTTCAACAAATTACTTCTGTTACATCTCATATTGCTTATAGTTTGCTTTATGACAGAATAATTAACATTGGTCATATTATCTTAAGTCAGATGAGTATTAAACTTGGGTTAAGAGATCAAAACAGGAAAATGGTTTATTATCATAGATTTATGCAATTGTTTATTAACCATTTCATTCCTGATCTTGAAGCCAGAGTTGGTAGGGAACATTGTGTTTCTTCTTATGAACAGTAAAAGAGAATTTTCTCTGATATTACAAAGAAAGACAATGAAAAGAATCTAGATGAAATACCTGCAATTCATTATCCACATCATTTTCAGGTAATTCTTAAAACTCATCTTCCTACTCTCTACAATTCTTCTTTCTTTTGTGGTGAAATGGCTCAGGAATCTCAATTGGAGGAGAACCCACCTGTGTCTACCCAAGTAGCCGAAAACATCATAGTCTCTGAAACAATTCAAGAACCAAATTTTGATCCACAGCCTATTGTTTCAAAGAAACCAACCTCTGGTGTTTCTCAAAAGACATCAGTTGTAAGGAAGAGAAGATTTGTTGTGTCAAGTAGTAGTAGTAATTCTAGTGAAGATGATGATGATTTAACTCTTGCAGAGAGAGCAGAATTGAAGGCTGCAATTCAACTTTCTGTGTTAGTACAAAGAGATGAAAAACCTAGTCACAGCCAGGCTGCAGTCTCTCAAAAGGCTGTAGTTCTTAAAAAGGGAAAACAGTTACTGGATAATGTCTCTCAAAAGACTGTGTCTATTGAACAAAGATCTCATCCCAAGATCACTTCTGTGTCTACACCTCTTGAGTCTTCTCAGGATAAATCTTTTGCTCACTATATCAGGAGAACAAGGAGAAAGATTCAATTGTCACCTACACACACAGAGTCTAGTCCAACTAATATCATGCAGGTTTCTACAAATCAAGCTACGTCTATGTCAGTATTTGACAAGAGAGATCTGGATATTGATTCTTCATGGGAAACTACATTATCATACAGACTGGCTATGGGACTAATTTCTCTCAAAGTGAAGTTGTCAAGGCCTGTTCTAGACTTTCTGATTGAAAGAGTACCAAAACTTTTATTTCCAGATGAATATGGACTTCTACATCAAAGACTTGACTTAATGAAGATGTATTTCTATGTATCTGTCAGAAGACAATTAGTCAAGAAATTTGGACTCTCGAAGCATGTTGCACTTCAATCACTTCATGCATATTTATTTGACAAGGATGTAATTATTGAAGATGCTTCAGCTCAAGGTGAACAACTGGAGGAAGTAGATAGAGGGAAGCAGTCAACAGAAGATACTATTGCACCAGTGGTGAGTAGTAGGAAAGATCAGATCACGATCACTGCAACACAAGAACCATCTAGTCAGAGGAAGGATGACTCAGGAGCTGTGATAGCTGATGTTGAAAGGTCTTCTGTGATGACTGAGAATGCAAGTGAGATACCCTATGATATGGGAGGAATGACTTTGGTTGATTTTTCTGAAGATCAAACAAATTTTGTTCAGTCAGAGTCTATCCACCTTGAGGGTGTGTCTCAGCAAACAACACTTAAAGACGGTGATGTACTAACTATGATGTCTAATGAAGTATTACTGAAGACATCAGAGTCTAGTAAAGAACCTGAAAGTGGTATACTGGAGCCTGTAGTTTCTGAAAGGAAAGAAGATGATTGTATGGGTTCAGAGACTATAGCAGCTCACTCCTTGGAGAAAACCTCAAGCCACATGCCATATGAGGAACCCTCTCTCCATGTGAGTTCAGGTATAAAAACTCCTTCTAAACTCTATTTTTCTGTAGGTCATGAGAGCACTTATCTAAATTTGAGTGATACACTTGAAAAGATGGATATTGATCCACAATTTGAGCGGCTGGCTCCTGACCAGGCAAAAGGTGAGGTAGAAAGAGTGTTGACTTTAGTAAGTCAAAGTGAGAATGAGGGTATGGATGATCAACTCCATAGTGAGGGAGAGAAAATTAGGAAACCATCATTTGATTTCTGGGATCAGGTTTTTCCTGAATCTTGGTCTGAAAATTTGGGTATGGATGCTGGTACTTATTCATTCATCAAAATGTATCAGAAGAATGACCTAGCACATCACAATGCAAAGCCAGAAGTTAAAGCTCAGAAGCAAAAGGAGAGGCTTGCAGAAATCATTAACAGGAGAGGTGCCAGGATAAAGCAATCTCTTGATACATATGTACCAGATGAAGATCCTAATGATCCTAGTGTTCCTTTGTATGTACTTCCAATATCAGCTAGAATTGAGACATCAACAGTCTCTGATCACTCTAAGGAGGAGTCAGGATTTGAAGATGTTAGTACACAGAATACTGGTGAAGGAGATGATGATCATGTTTCAGTTCCAGAACAGAAAGATGAAGACGTTGATACTTCTAATCAGGTTTTATCACTTGAATATCATACAACTCAAGCAACTTCTTCTACAAGACTTGAAGATAAAGTTCTTTCTGATTCTGATACTGAAGATACTAGAAGCACTTCCAATATTGAAGTTCATTATGATGTTTTGAAAGATATTCAGAATTCTCAAATTGCTATTCAAACAAGACTTCAATCACTTGAAGATAACCAAGTCACAATTATGGAAAATCAAGCAGTTCTTATGAATCTCATTTGTTCTGTTTCTGAATCTCTTGGAATTAATGTTGCTGATGTCAAAAAGGGGGAGATAAAGACAATTCAAAGACAACAACAACACTACCAGACTGAAGGAGATAAAGATAAAGCTGGGGGAGATAAAGATCAGACAAATGGTAGTAAAAAGAAGAACCAGGAGTGACAGTGGTGAATCTCAGCTAGGAAGTGGTAAGAAAGAGCAGCATTAATAGTTAAAATTCTTTCTTCTAAGTACTGGATAAATGTCTACATCTGAGAAGGAGGTACTTAACTTCATAATTCTACATTCATAAATTCTATTCTGGTGGTATTGTTATATGTTTTGACATCCACAACTTAGATTTATGCTTCAGTTTGTAAAGCATAAATAGGGGGAGATTGTTAGGAATAATTCATAAGTTGTGATGTTAAGAATAGAATTTACACATTATACTTCTTGTAATCCTGATCTTATAAAGGATTTAGCACTGTATTTAGGTTTTATGTGTAAGACAGTTATCTGTATAGTTTAGTCAGGAATGAACAGTGTATCGGAGACTACATGTCAGGAACAGAGAGCAAATCCTGATGATGGTCCAATACTGATGGTGATCAGATACTGATGCAGTGTACAGATCCTGATATCAGTCATGTTACTGATGATGTCATTATGGATGCTAAAGAAACTGGCAAGTGCTATAAAATAGGATCGTTGTTTGAAGAACAAGCAAGAAGATATTATGAAGGAAAGAGTTTTTCTATTGAAGTTAACATTGTCATGTATAGATTATATCTTTCTGTTATTAGTTGATAGGTAGCATTATAAATACTCTCTCAATATCATTGTAAAGAGCGTGTGAGGCGTGAGTCGAACTAGTGAATGTGCGTAGCTCTGTATAAGGTTTGTATTCGAGAGTACGAAACAAACAGAGAGATATTTGTATTGTCAGCAGCTGCTAAAGGTATTGTACACCTTTGGTAGAGTTTGTATTTGATCTTATTAATACAAACAAGAGTTTGATTCATTCGTTTATTCTTGTTCTTATAATCAAGCAAAAATCAGACACGATTATATAACTTGTATTCAACCCCCCCTTCTACAAGTTATTCGAGTTAACAAGAATTGCAATTTCCATGTTTAAAACTGATTCTAGAACGTTCTGATCGTTCATAACAATTGCTATATTGAATAGGAGAAGAAAAACAACAATTTCCCATTAGAAATCAGATTCCAGGAAGTTTCTGTCAGCCATGAGCGCGGCCGCGCGACTATACAGCCTAATTCCAGAGCGCCCGCGCGGATTAGATTGTCCAGTTTCCCCCCAGCGCGCCCGCACGCTCTGTCTGTGCCTTCCCAGCGCGCCCGCGCGGCTTGACTATGATTCTGCATAATTTTAGGTAATTTACTGATTTCTTCTCGGAATCCTTTCCAACTTCGGACATCTACATTCTTGAGCTATATTCCACCATTAATTCACTAAATAGCATATTCCTACATAGAAATGATGCCCTGCACAATTCTCACAAAACACATTAAAACACACCAATACTTGAGATACAAGACACCAATTTAAGCCAAAATGGAATGATCCAAGTCGATATAAATCCACTTATCACTACCAAAAATACCCAATTAACAAAACTAATACAAAACCCCAATTGACAAGAACACAAATTCATAATAAAAAGAAAATAGAGAAGAGATATCCCAACTACGAATCAAAGAGGTGAACTTGTACTAATTTTCCCCCAAACTTGAATTTTTAGAGATGTAGAGGATGAAGAGAATGAATTGGGTGTGTATGTATGTGTATATATAGATAATGGAGTGATAGGATGGATTTAAGAATTTTAATGTGAAAAGGAAGAAATTTGGGTGGGATTTGAAATTTGATATAGGATAGAAATAGGATTTAATGAATAAAAAAAAATAGAATGGATATAGGTTTAGAATTTTTAAAGAAAAGATGGGAGGTTTTGGAATTGAAATAGGAAAAGAATTAGGTAAAATAGGGGTATAAATAGAATGGAAGGTGAAAACTTTTTTTTTATATATACAACAGCTGCACAACCCAAAAAAAAACTCACGGACAACTTCTCTTCACAGCAACCTGCCGCGCGTGCTGTGCAACCTGCTGAAAAACCAGATGCGCCGGCGCAGCGTGCGCAGCACCGATGCAGGCTGCCCCAAGACCAGTAACGCAGGCGCAACCTGCCCCAATTGCAGAAACGCAGGCACAACCTGCGTTACACACCAAATTTCGATTTTTTTTATTTTTTAATTTTTTTTTAAGAGAACAAAATTTTTATTTTTTTAAAAAGAAAGAGATGAAGGAATAATGTACACAACAAGGCTTGGAATGAACAAATAACTAAGCAATTCTACTATATATGAAAGAGAAGGAACGAAGTACTCCCCTATGCAAAAGCATGAAGTGCACCGATCCTCCAATGAAATCTTGGGTTGCCTCCCAAGCAGCGCTTATTTAGAGTCATTAGCTTGACCTCCTCAAAAATACTCCGGTAAAGGCGTAATATCCACTTTCTCGATCATAAACTCGTCACCACAAAAAGTATCAAGAGTGTTAGTGATTGTCTTTATCCT
Organism: Kitagawia praeruptora; assembly: GCA_037693485.1. Lineage (NCBI taxonomy): Eukaryota > Viridiplantae > Streptophyta > Magnoliopsida > Apiales > Apiaceae > Kitagawia > Kitagawia praeruptora. The sequence continues at coordinate 127,082,775 of CM075350.1, forward strand.
GCAGAAAGTCTCCAAACAAGCATCAGTAAAATAAAATATGTCATTAATAAGCAATAGAGAGAGTGCTTGTGCAATTTTGGAAAACTTTGTGATAAAATAGCGATAAAATTCGACACCACGGAAATATTGAACTCCCTTGACATAAGGTGGAGGTTCTGGTGGTGGCTTTTCTTTACTCCTCACTTTCACTGGAGCCATTCGGACATCTTGGCTTATCACATCATTGGCTAATAAGACACTTCCATCTTCTCCCTCTTCTCAAGCTTGAAACGTAGGAGCCACTTTGTATGGATCCTCAACCAGAATTTGAGAAATATCATCTTGGACAATATTTGTTATCATATCAACCTTGAAATAAGTGTTCTTGAGCAAAGAAGCCTTGTAAGTAGAGGCTAGATCGAGAGCAAATTTATCAATACAAGGTAGCTTAGGCACAGGTTGTGGAAGAGAAACAACAACCATCTCTGTATTGCTTTCCTTTGTAGCCTCATCATCAGTCACATTGTTCTCAGTAGCAGCAACATCATTGATCTCGTCATCGGTGGCATGCTCCTTCTCTTTATCAATGGCCTCATCATCAACATACATGGAGAAACTATCATATTCCTGATCGCTTGTGAGATTGATAGCAGTCAGGTCCTCTTCGGATCAGATAGATGATGATGGTAAATAGTCGAGCTGCCCTGTAGTAGAAGAGTTAGCCAACTGTGCAATTTGAGATTCAATCGCCAAACTTTGAGTTTCTAATTCGTCAAAACTCTTTAGCAGTTTATTCAAGATATCCCACATCTCATTTGTCTGATCAGCTTGCACATCTACGCTGGATTGAGAAACATGTAGATCTTCTTGTAGAGGAGGATATTGATATTCTTGCTGTGGCGGCTGCTCATATGACTGATAATATTGTAGCTCAAACTGTTGCAGATTATGATATGAAAAATTTTGAGCACCATTGTCCTGGTAGTAGAAATCTGGTTGATTCACGCATTCTTGATCAAAAGTGTTTGAATACTGATTGTACCCATATCCTTCTTCAAAAGAATTCATTTGTCCCAACTGAGCACTCTGAGAATTATAGACATTGTAAGAGCATTCAAAACCATAGTGACCCTGCACACCGCAAATTTGACAGAAGTTGTAAGTTTTAGGGGCCACTTGTGACATCTCATTGATACACATTGGACGCATAGTGGGCTCTGTAGTCTTCGACATGGCAATCTCTCGAGTATGTGCCTCTACTAGGGAAGATAGGAGTGCAAAAGTATCAACTTCACCCATTGCAAACCTGTAAACTCTCAACAAAGCCAAGAAAACGCAGTAAAATTTGCCTCAATTGGAACAAAAGTTCCAATGAGACAATGGAAACAATCGAAACAACTAAATTAAAATCAACAGAAACTCGCTGTCTCCCCGGCAGCGGCGCCAAAAAAACTTGATGTGTCAAATTATACCTAACCGCAAGTGCACAGTGTCTATTGCTAGTACAGATGGCAAACGGGTCGAATCCACAAGGAGACAGGTTCTACTAATTCCTTTTCAGTTATCGCTAATTGTTTCAGGGACAAATGATTATTGAAGAATATTAATTAACTAATTAAACAAGATTAACACTAATTAAACAGATGATAAACAAATTATTTAAAACCTAGGGCAATCAGGTCCACCATGCTTACACAATTGGCTCTTAAGCTAAAGCAATCAATGTGATCCTATAACTAGAGTATGTTAATCTCTTCCAAGCATTAACACTCTCGAAACATTCAACACAATTAACCACTTTTAGTAATTCAATCAATCAGGTAATTAGAGTCAAGTTAATCTCTTTCAAGCATTAACGCTCTCAGAAATCCGATGATGTTTCCACAATCACCCTCAATTCCGCTAATCGTATGTATGCCTCTAGTAAGTAAATCTCTCGATCCATGCCCCTATTTGCATATAATTAATCCATGATATCGGCCGATTACACAAATTAATGATTAAAACATATCAATCAGAATTAACCATAACCAATCAAATCACTATGAAAATCATGCCAATATTAGTGCAAACATGGCTTCCCTTTAAGCCCTAGAAATAACTACTCGCTAATAATTAAACAAGTAAAACAACTAGTAAAACAAGAAAACATAATTAAACTAATAAGAACAAAGAAAAGATTAAGAGAACAAAACCTTCAAACTTCAATGTTGTCACCCAAAAGAAGAGTCATGGTGTTTCTCTACATCTCCAATTAATAATAATATTAATCTACTCTAAACTATATTATCTGATCTAATATTACATCTCCAAAACCCTAGCTCCTAAGAGTAGAAGCACGTATCTATCTCCCTTCTCTAAATAATATATATGTATCTTATATGTCTCCCCAATAAAAGTATTTTAATACTCTAAATAAATTACAAGTAGGATTCCATAACTGAATAGGATTCCTTAATTAAAATTCGTAACTATATTTACTCCTCTGTTTCTGGGCTGTTCCAGCTCGATTTTGCTTATTGGACCACCTCTGAATTAAAGAAAATTCCACAAGCTTCGCGTGGACAGTAAGATCGTCAAATTCTGACTTCTGAAACTCAAGATACGGCCCAAACAGTGTTAGACAGCCCGTGTAGCCCAATAATACGAATTTTCTCCTATTTTATCTCCAAAATAGCTCTTTTTGCTCCAAATCCTTCCAAGTCATGAATTCTTTATTTCCTACAATAAAACAATCAAATCTATTAAATAAAAATCCAAATCAATGCAAAACACAATAAATATGAGAATAAAATCATCAAAAATATATATAAAAATATATTCTATCAATGCTTTTGTGGATAGTGGGTATCCAACAAAGATTCCTTCATCATCAGCTTTTAAATCAAATTTGGAAAGCTGTTCTGGATGAGTCTTAAGAACAAAACACTTACATCCAAACACGTGAAAGTACTTCAGGTTCGGCTTCTTATTTTTCACCATCTCATATGATGTTTTACCATGCTTGTTTATGAGTGTAGCATTCTGTGTGAAACAAGCAGCTTGCACAGCTTCAGCCCAGAAGTAAGTTGGCAGCTTTGCTTCATCAAGCATGGTCCTTGCAGCTTCTATGAGAGTCCTGTTCTTTCTCTCTACTACTCCATTTTGTTGTGGAGTTCCAGGTGCAGAGAATTCTTGCTTTATTCCATTTTCTTTATAAAACTCTTCCATGACTACATTCTTGAACTCAGTGTCATTATCACTCCTTATGATTTTCACTGTATGCTTAGATCCTTTGTCCAGTTGTCTGACATGCTCTGTTAAGCTTGATGCAGTTTCTTCTTTCTTGTGCATGAAATATACCCATGTATATCTGGTGTATTCATCAACAATAACCAAAGCATATCTTTTATTTCCAATAGACATTATATTTACTGGACCAAATAAATCAACATGCAATAAGTGATATGGCTCAAGAATTGAGGATTCAGTCTTACTTTTGAATGAAGTTTTCCTTTGTTCTGCCTTTTGACATGAGTCACATAGGCCATCTGGAGTAAAAACTGATTTGGGCAATCTTCTCACAAGATCTTTCTTCACTAGCTCATTAATGCTGTTGAAATTCAGATGAGAAAGTCTCTTGTGCCAATCCCAGCTTTCTTCAATTGATGCTCTACTCAGTAGACAGATTGCAGAGCCATCAAGTTTGTTGAAAGCTTGGCTTCATAAATGTTACCATGCATGTATCCCTTCAGAACAACTTTTCCTGTAGATTTGCTTACAACTTCACTGTGTTCTTCAAAGAAATCCACATGATAACCTCTGTCATAGATTTGACTCACACTTAGCAGATTATGTTTGTGTCCTGAGACTAGAGCTATAGTTTCAATGATGACATTCCCAAGATTGATATTGCCATATCCCAGAGTCCTTCCTATGTTGCCATCTCCATAAGAAACACTTGGGCCAGCTTTCTACACAAATTCTTATAGCAGTGCTTTATTTCCAGTCATGTGTCCTGAGCATCCACTGTCCAGAACAAGGATATTTGTCCTGTTACCCTGCAATCACAAAAACCTCTAATGATTAGTTTTAAGGACCCAGACTTGCTTGGATCCTTTGGCCTTATTAAGTTTGTTAGCTTTTGCAGCAGATGTCTTATCAGAGTTTGTGCTAACATTCTTTTTATCAGAATTTATACATGTAGAATCAATCTTGAATTTATTCAAAGAGGGTTTAAGTTCATAATAATCATAATACAAATTATGATACTCTTTGCATGTATAAATAGAATGCCAAATACTGCCACAATGAAAACAAGGATTCTGTGGCTTAAACCTAACTGAACCACTCTTAACTCCTGACTTAGGAGGTATAGAGTTTATATTTTTATTCTTCTTGCAAAAAATAGCAAGATGGTTAGGATTTCCACAATTGTAACATTTCTTCCTAGGAGCATTGGGAATAGGTATATAGTTATTGATTTTATTGATGCCTACCTTTCCATTTATGTTTTTCCTAGGTTATTTTACATTGTTCACTCCTTTTATCTCCTTCAGCTTGTGTTTAAGCTGTTTCTGAGACATTAATTCAATATTTACTAATTTTACTTCATCCTGCTTTGGTTTGTCAGATTTTGGTATAAACCTCACAGGATTAATTTTGGGCTTTGCAGCCCTTTCAGTAAATACAGGTTTAGAGGTCTCAGCTTCTAGGTTGGCAGTTTTTTTTTATCAATGTAACCTGGACCTTCTTTCCAACAATCATTCTCTATGATAATCTGAGTAGTTTTACCAGAGTTAGTCCAAGTTTTAATAATGTTTCTTTCTTTAGCAAGTTCAGATTCAAGATAAGCATGCCTTTTCAATAATTCAGTTTTAACAATAATAGCATCATCTCTCTCTTTCTGAATTTTTAACATCTGGACTAATTCTAATTCTAGACAGTCATTTCTCTTTCTAAGGTCTAGACTTTCAGATTTTATTCTTTCATTTTCTAAAGTTTGATCTTTGTAGCTAACATACAAGTTTTTAAGAAAGAGTCTTAACTCAGATATATCAGTAGTATCAAAAGCTAGGGTAGAGTGAGGTACCTTGGTCTCAGTAGCTTCAGAGGTACTATCAGCATTTGCCATCAAGGCATAGTTCACCTCATCTTTAGAGTCTGAAGTATCATCCCAGTCCTTCTTTTTTGTGATGTAAGCTTGACCTTTATCAGCTTTGACTCTCTTGCACTCAGGTGCAACATGTCCTTTCTTACCACAATTACAGCATTTGATCTTGGACTTGTCCACTTTCCCAGATCTGTCTTCCTTTCCCTCAGCTTTTCTAAAATTCTCTGTCATGATTGTATAGCTTTTTGGATCTTAACTGTTGTATAATAACAGAGTTGCTCTGATACCAATTGTTAGGTCCGGAATAACGTAGAAGGGGGGTTGAATACGTTATTTAAAAATATTTTGATTTTTGATGTGGATATGAAATCAAAAATACTAAATCGAAATAACAAAACTTTGTGGGAAATATCTTTAAATAGATAAAACCCGGAGGTTTGTTACACAATCTAATCCTATGGATCAGCTACAAAATCAAACACTCTTAAGGATAGTTTAGGCACGAGGACCTTCTACCCGACACTTCCTGAAAACGGGCTAAGCCGGCTTTCCTACTAGATGGACTGTCTAGCAGCTTACACAGAAAAGATATAAGAGAGAGAATAGAAAGTTGTGTGTTGAGGTGTGTTTTGAAATGAAATACAGCATGCCTATTTATAGATTTTAGAAAGTCTCTATGCTGTACTATTCCAACAACCCCCGTGGGCCCCTCCAGCCACTTTTTGAATAGTAGCCGCCATATGAATAGTATCCACTTTTTGAATAGTAGCCGCCATATGTATAGTAGCCGTGAATAGTAACCGTGAATAGTATTACTATTTTTGGCTGCTTCTTTTGGGCTTCTCTCTTTTGTTTCAAATATTCTGCTGAATTAATTCTTCTCGGAAAATAGTTCAAGTACCAGATTAATTTAATTATTTATTATAAATAATTAATTAATCTGTTACTTAGTTAATTTTCAGAGTAAATTAATTTTTGACAATACCTTGAGATATTATGTTTGTCCTTGATCGTCAATAGGCTTTGGCAATTCTTTCTGTGAATTAATGTGTTGATCTTTCTCGTATGTGCTGACACTTAGTGCACTGGTCTGGTTCACAAGTGACTAGCACTGATCTTGATCTTCACACCTTCGCTATATTCCAATTGATTAGCCTGTAGCAGTATCTTCAATAAATACATGGAATCTTTTGGCCCTTCAACTGAATCATCTGTACATCTTATTCTGTCACTGAGGCTTGATCATGTTAATGAACTTCTTTCAGCGACTTGATCCTTGTCGGTGCATGTTCTTCAAATTTCACGATCCCTGTATAAAGTTAATATTATTTATCTTTTATCCTAGTTGAGTTATATATGTCCTCTATTACATATTATATTACATTATGCTTTACAGCCTAAAACTCGATTCCGGTTTGCTCGCAAACTCCGACGAGCTTAATCCAAGCCCATGCGGGGCCGTAACAGAGAAACAGATGTCGGGAAAAGCATGGGGACGAGGTTACGATCACGTGCGTTGATGGTTTGGGCGTTCAGTGGTGTGGGAGATTGAGATAGGCGACGGAATCGCCAATAAGTTGCTGGCCAAGAGCTCTCCAATTTTCAGGCGACTTTCAACGTTTTCTAGCAAGCAACAGTTCCTCGGATACGCCTGTGGAAACGGCGTATCCTGTGGGTATTTTGGACAACGATTTGAAAAACGGGTATTTTGGTAAGTTGGTAGGGGAAAATTGGGTATTTTGGGCATTCTTTCTTTTCGAAATCGTTTTAATTTCTTTTTCTAGAAATACAATATTATAATATTTTTTTTTATAAATACGACCTTCCCCATACGATTAATTTTTAAAATAAGACAAGTAAAATTTTAGTTCATATTTGATTAATATAATATTTTTGCCAAATACATATTTTATCAGTGAAAATGGGTGATGGCCCATTCTACCTAATTTTGAGAACTGTTGGCCCGATATGCCTACACGCGCCGAGCTTGGCCCTAAATACCCATGGGACACGCATTTGGGAGAGGAGTATCTCGACACGCATTTGCAAGAGGAGCGTCTTTCACAAACTGAATTCTGCACCCGTGAATAGTAACTTGTGACACGCATGTCCGTAATGCGTGTATGTGGACACGCATGTCAGTAATGCGTGTATTCTGAACTGTTCATCGTCGTGAAGCTCCAGACGGCGCCATTTTTCCGATCGAAACTTGAACGAATTCGTTGAGTACCTTACAGGCATCTTCCATTATCGTTCAATATACCAAAATGTTCGCCTTTTCATCCTCTAAAAGCCTATATCATTGGATTTTCGTTTGTTTCGCCGGAATCGAAATCCCCAATTCGTAGCTTTTTTTCCGATTTCGTTTCCGATTTGTTGATACACATCGTTACGGGGATAGAAAATAACAACTCGATGGGTCAAGATGTAGGGAACGTCTGGGCTTCATTTTGGTATCCTTGGATGTTGTGGAGGCAGCCGAAATACGATCAACTGAGCTAATGGCGACGTTAAGGCGATTTTATCTCCAGAGCATTCCGGCAGCGTTTTGTGTGGAAATGACGCAGCTGACGTCATAACGCATTCACAGAATGCGTTACCTCAGATATGCCTACTCTGAATGCGTATCATCAGACACGCTTCTATACAATGCGTGAACCATGGGTATATCGGGCCATTTTTTTGGAAATCAGCATTTTGGGCCTTAGAAGCTGGGAGGTCGGCATTTTGGGCATTTTCTCCGTGAAAATGGTCCAAAAAAAGTAATATACAGGATATTTACTAAAATACCTAATTTTATGATTTTTTATTTCACATATACTGTCCAAAGTTGCAACCTCTGGCATCTCTTGCGAAAATTGGTTGCATTGCAATTGTGTTGTAAATATTCTATATTTTTTTTATGGATCCCCTATTTTCTTTTCGCATTCTGACTATTATTTTCATAAATAAAGAATGATAATAATAACAGGAAAATAAAAAATAATATAAGTGAATAAAGCATTAAGCAATGAAGCGAGTTCCTTACAAGAAAAACACAAGGAGGAAGCAAGATATAACAGAAGAGTCAAACTGAGAAATTCCCAGAAAAGAGCTCTTCCCCAAGGTGTCAACAAAGCTAAATTGTTTCTGAAGCTCGCGATTCATTCACAATCAAATTAGTACTAGTACAATACAACTCGATATACACACGGCGGTACACACAACATATACATGGAGTGATGGTGCGCAAATTTCAAATCACATCAGGTCGTCTCTCCACTAGTCAAGGTAAACCCCCCCCCCCCCTCTCTCTCTCTCTCTCTCTCTCTCTCCCTCTCTTTCTCCCTCTCCCTCCCTCTCCCTCTCTCTCTCTCTCTCTCTCTCTCTCTCTCTCTCTCTCTCTCTCTCCCTCTCTCTCCACTAACACAAAATTGTTTGAAGTGATTTTGATCTGCGATCTTAATTGAAATTACAGAATAGAATAAAATAAATGGCGAAATGGACGTGCGATTACCGCTACCTACTCATCGTCGCTGCTCTCGCTTTCTTTTACATCCAGGCAAGCCTTACCACTTCACATTTCCCCCTAATTATGTACTTTACTTATTTCGTGTTTCGTATCACTTGCTATATGTTTATGGAGTTAGGTTTCACTTGCCCCTAATTATCTTCGTAATTTATATGTATGGAGTTATGTTTTAGTTGCCCCTAATTATCTTCATAATTTTTTTCGTATCACTTGCAATGTATATGTACGGAGTTAGGTTCCGCTACAAACTATTCTAGCCAGCAAACTATATAAACCTTCGGAATTCACTAGGTATATACATAAGATACACTATTTGTTTCAAACGTAAACATATACTGTAGTCTGCGATTTTATAAATGTAGGATAAGGGCTTTTACATAAATGCAAATAAAATTCGGTAAAGAGTATACTTAGATCTTATTTAAGTTATAGTTTAATTCCTTTCGGTTAGAATATGTGCTTAAAATCCTACGTTTGTTAACTCTTACCTTTCTTTCCAACTTCAGTCTATAAGTGGCACCTAATTTTTGACCGACACTATCATGTTTCTGGATTAACTTTTATGTGCACCTAATTTTTGATATATCATATATGCTAATTGCATGCTTCATAGATGATGCAGTAAATGACATCTGAGGTTGCATATTTACTGTTGTTTCAATCATGTATGACAACAAATTAATGCCCATGGTATAACTAGTAGTTTTTTCATTATACGAATATCCTTCATTGTATGAGTTGTTTGCAATAATTATGTGAATAAGATCTTTATTGAATGTTAACTTTTTTTTTTTGGCCTCAGATGCGTCTTTTTGCTACGCAATCTCAATATGCAGATCAAATTGCTGCAGCGGTATGTTTGCATTTTCATTTCTATCCATCCCAATATTTAATCTATAAGTTTGTTTATTTCACAATTCTGTTTTATCTTGTATTTCATTACTTATGAATTTTGGAGTACCACTATATGATCATATACATATTTTATATCACATTCTCTGATCTCCTAAGAGGTGTCATGTCGCTCCATTATTTCATGTCAAACTATGTTATCTACTTATCTTATACTGCTTCTGAAATGTGCTATCTGGGATATTGTCATGTTGTTGTCAGTAGTGTATTACTCTTATCTAAATTGGTGTTAGAACGGAGTTTCTGTTACAAATTTTAGTTAAAATGTAAAGTGCAAACCTTTGAAGGACTGTATCTGACTAACAAGGTAGGTTTATTCAGTTTACAAGCTTTTTTCTTTTGCTTGTTTCATGACAGCTCTGTTGAATATATTTGTAATCAAACTTTCACCACTATTAGATGTGAATTTTATATAGTACTTGTTATTGAACAGGTTGAAGCTGAAAACCACTGTACAAGCCAAATGAGGTTACTGATTGATCAGATAAGTGTGCAACAAGGACAAATTGTCACTCTACAAGGTGTGTAAGATTTATCAACCAATTCTACTTTTCTTGAAAGCCTATTAGAAGGGGGTAACTCTAGGAACAGTGTTCTAAAAATTAGTACTCAGTTCGACTCGATGAAGGGACCGAGTAATGAGCATTTGAAGTACCGGAGAGTATTTGGAGTGCTCTCCGAGCACTCAGAATGAGTTATCAGTTCAAAAATCGGACATATTAAAATATTAGTGGTTTTTAATTATAATATGTATTCTAACTTTTAATATTAAAAATGATGTGACATAATTAATTATTTTACTAATTTTAGTAACCTTTTCCCCATCATTTCAAAATTTAAAATGCTTAAAAGTTGCCATTTTTGTTTGAAGCTAGTGCTCACTTCAGGGATTCTTTTTTTTGGGGCCATAACTCATTTTTTCTGATTTTCTTTTTCTAATCCAATTTTTTTTTTCAAGTAATTCGATTTCTACCCGAGTTTGACCCGAGTCAAGTACAAATTTGGTCCAATGACCGCGTAGAGCATGACTGGATCGGTAATAGGGCAGAGTCCCGGTACTCGCCCGAGTTATCCGAGATGGGGGGGGGGTACTCGGCCGTGTTATCCGAGTTTTAGAACACTGTCTAGCACTATTATCACCAAAACGACTAGTTGATGCGAAAGTACTCAGACGCCGAGAGTGTCGAAGCCCGGCTTGTTGTCGACTAGTTGACGCGAAGGTTTGCCCGACAGTCTCGAAGCCCGACTTGGGGCCTTGATAACCATGATTGTGGTATACCATGACCTGATCAAACCAATGACCCGATCCCATAGTTGTTAAGGCGTCGCCTAGGCGGTAAAAAATGGGTAGGCGTCCGACCCGCCTTGGTTTTTAGTGGGTAGGCGACGCCTAGGGGCGCCTAGGCGGCTAGGCGAGCGCATAATTCGTCTAAACCCGTCTAATCTCGTCTTATTTTGACCTGGTCCTCTTTTTTTTTTTTGACCCAAGCCCAACTTATTTTATATGGTCCAGCCCAACCTATTTTATATCATCCAGCCCATTTTAAGTTATTAAGACATAACAGCCGTCATAACTTAACCCTAATTTATAACATACAACCATCGACAAAGTACAGAGGAAAGGAAAAAGACTACAAAAATAACTTAACCCTAATCTTTTAGGTATTTTACGTTCTTTGTTTGTTCTTCAATCTTCTTTAACTATTCTTCTTCTCTTTTTCTCTCGTATATACATACATATATATGTATGTATATATATTTGAACAAACTGTACCAAATATAATTGTATATATATTTTATTATAACATATAAATGAATGTATATATAAAATATACCAAATATGTATAGTTAAACGTATAATCCGCCTAATGTCGTCTAGGCGAGTGCATAATCGCCTCGGCGGTTAGGCGGTACAATGTCATCTAGCCTCGTCTTTACGCCTTGACAAGTATGCCCGATCCAACCAAATGATAGTACTATAGGAACTCGAAAGAGATGGAGATAAAAATGATATTAAGATGGATGACTTTGCTTGAGATTCATCATACTTATGTTTTTATTTGCTTGGATATGCTTGATATTTGGAACATAGATGTTATTTTGCAGTAATTAGGTTTATTTTGAACTTATTATACTCGTACTTTAATTTAAATTATGGAAATGATGTGTTTAGTTATATTATTAATTAAATCGAGTAAGTATATGTATAATGAACACTTTGTCGACTTTTTACGAGTAGTCGGGCGACTTGTCGACTAGTCTTCTCGAAGGTACTCGGACGCCGAGGCTCAACTTGGCGCCGTGATAACCATGCTGTCTAGGAACAATGATCTCCTAAAGAACCATAGCTATCCATCCATAAACTCGCGGGAGACCCCTGTATACTTTTTGGTTTCCTTTCTTCACAATTTTTTCCAGTTTTCAGTAGAATCTTGCTTGACAAAATGTTTAGTGCTTGTTTGTATGGCATACCAAGTTGAGACTAAAGCTTGTTAAGTGTCAAATAAAGTTGTTGCTCTCAAGGAACTAAATAAGATATATGAAAGAACATGTTCGACAAGGGGGGTTGATGTAGGACAAGAAGAAAAACAGTAACACCTTTACAGAGTCGGGGGAAATAGACAGAATTATATGAGGGAGTGGTGCTAAGGAGAAAAGTGGTGGTGATTCACAGTAAAACAATTAAGTGAGAAAAGGAGTAATTATATGTATGTATATGTGTATCATATTTATGATTATTTGAATTTAAATATATAAATTTTAAGACACCATTACGGAGTTGGAGAAAATAGATGGAATTACACAAAGTATAACCAAAATCAAAGTTTAGTGTAGGAAGTGATACTCTATGAAATATAGAATTGAAAGTGGTCTGACTGTCTTAAGTGTAGGTACACGAAGTGCTCTCTACTCATAAATTTATATAGGAGGATTCTATCCTTGTGCTTGGCATGATTCTCTATGGATTTCTGGTGTAGTGGTGTGCCTTCACATGGTTTATATGTTGCATGTCTGCTTGATTTCACGAACTCCTTGGGCATCATTTAGAATTAAGAAACCAATAATATGATTCGGAAATGGAAAACAGAATTGTTGTATCTCTTTATTGTTTTTGTTATCGAACTAAAACTTTCAGCTTATAAGAACGCCTTGCATTTGAATTTTTAGTTTATCAGCCTTTGTTGCTTTCGTTTCCTGATAAGAATTAGTAATCATCACCATTGCCATTCACACTGGGTCCTTGCAATTTCAGAAGAAAAAATACGTCTAGACGAGAAGTGCAGACAGTTGAGTGCTCTTGTTCATGATCTAGAGAGTAAGTCATCTGTAGTGCAATGTCTTCTTGCTATCTCAGTCTCTCTTAAAAAGCACTAATATAGTATCTATCTCTATATGTGCCCGTGCATATGAAGTTGATAGCTCTTAATCTATTATGTTGCAGGGAAAGGCGTCAAAAAGATGATTAGTAAAGTGCAGGTTGAGATCTTTGGCGAGGCATTATACTTGTCTGCTTTACTATCCTGTCACCTTACTCATTTTTCTTGTTAACTTTGATCCGTTAGGTTCCAGTTGCTGCAGTTGTGGTCATGGCATGCAATCGTGCTGATTATTTGGAGAGGACTATAAAATCTATCCTAAAGTATTTCTTTAGTGATTTCTATATCAAGCTTTAATTTGAGCTGTATAAGAGTTTAGCTGACTCACTGCTGCACAATGTTTAAACTTTTTTAGATACCAAGAGCCTGTTGCATCAAAGTATCCTCTTTTTGTATCCCAGGTACTCATTTAAATATTTTTCAACAGAGATTAGCTGTATATTAGTGACTCGTGGCAGCTAAATTTTGTTTCCCATGTTTTCTGTGTAAGGATGGAACCAATAATGATGTTAAACGGAAGGCTTTGAGTTATAACCAGTTGACCTATATGCAGGTATGTTTTTTTTTCTAAGACTACTGAGCTGTGTAAATTATTAAGATTCTGGTTCTACCTTTTTGTCTGCTTAACTCTCTGTTGGTTGAACTTTCTGGTGCTGTTTCCTCCCCTTCGATGCAATGATTGTATCGAACTGGTTAAGAGATGTACTAGCCTCACTTGACCTACTTTCATTGGCACAAGTTGACAATTTCTCATCAGCTGCCATAAATATTCACTTTCATTCATGTGCATAGAAGCACTCCGTAGTTCATTTAAAGAACTCTTTACCTTATCAATGTTTTCTTCATCTCCTAAGTAACTATTCCTTCAGAAAATACCAGATGAGTAAACATCCTGCATATACTTAATGTACAACTAATATAATATAAATGTAACCCAAATATAATATAAAAATATAGGATCCAATATATGATATGCATTATGGTAAGGTCAACAACAAGAAATTAAATACTCACGCATACATCTGTCCGTATGGCTACTAAGACTCGAACCCTTTGCCTCTTGTCACCGAGGGTGAAGGGAATCCACTAGGCTACAATGCCTAAAGATCCAATAATATTTGTATTTGTTTGAAAAGAAGTTAACTTTGGAGAACATGGGACTAGGTTTGAAATTTTAATCATGATATCTTCTTTAGCTGATACTTGTCATATTATTAATTTTTTTTTTTTTGTTAAGCTTGGTTGATGTGATTGGCATCTAAAATTGCAGCACTTGGATTACGAGCCTGTAGTAACTGAGCGCCCTGGAGAAATAATAGCATATTACAAGATTGCACGTAAAGATCTCTCTCTCTCTCTTTATATATATATATATAATTGTGCAATAAAGTTTATTTCTAAGCTGATACCAATAAGCCACTGTTCTCTCTGTAATAGGTCATTACAAGTGGGCATTGGATCAATTGTTTATTGAGCACAATTTTAGCCGGGTCATTATTCTTGAAGGTGTTAATGGGCTACCTTGTTAATAATTACAATTTTATATTTCCTCTCTATTTGAAAGTAAAAAATCATAAATCAAGGAGTGCCCAAGCAGCGGCAAATGTGCTCCTAGTGGTACACGAGCAATTCTCACCCCCCCTCCCTATGCTTAAAGATATATCAACTACCAAAGAAATGTTAACCTATCTGGCGTGGTGCACAGATGATATGGAAATCGCTCCAGATTTTTTTGACTATTTTGAAGCTGGAGCAACACTCCTTGACAGTGATAAGTATGCTCTTTCTGCAAATATAATGTTTCAACTCATTGTTGTCATTTTTTTACATGAGTTTATAACTCATTTTCACCAAATCTGATGTGGTTATAAAATGATGCTTTGAAACTATGATAGATCCCTCTTAGCTGTATCCTCGTGGAATGACAATGGACAAAAGCAGTTTGTGCATGACCCTTGTAAGTTTCCTATACATCAATGTGCAGTTTATTTAGATATGAGATCGAATTGAGCTAGATGCATGGCATGCATCACCCAACTACCATTTGCAATTGACTCTTATAATGACAAGAATATTTATTCCTGGATCTTGATGGTTTGATTTTCAAATTACAAAATGTATCGTGGATTTGTGTGTACACTCACTGTAGCTCAGTAAAAATTGTTTTATGCAAGTAATTTAGTAATTTATTATGCTGTGTGTGTATTTCAATCTCCTTATCTAGTAGGCCATGATGTCTGGAAAACTGGCTGCCGCTGTCTATGGCATCTTCTATCAACACTACACAAGCACATCTGTTTCCTAATTGCTCATGTGTCATCTACAGGCAAAAGATTCAACGTTGTGTTGGAATATTATTTTGATCCAACGTTGTATTTCAGTCTCCTTTTCTTGCCAGCTTAGAGGGTTTACTCCCAATATTGGCATCTAGGACATGGTCTGTGTAAACTGATACTACTCGATAATCGAATATAGCAAATTTTACAACTACTTATAAAAATTGTTGGTAACATCTCAAAAGCTCGGTTACATTCTGGCCTGGTCTCCAGACAAGTTTTTAAGTGCATGCAATCACCTTAATTCTAGTTGTGTTTGGTTGGGGGCATGGTGAAGGAATGGGATGGGAAATTATGAACAAATCGAGAAAGAAAGGATGCAAGAGTAATAAAAATGAGGGAGAGTAAATTTTATGATGAAGTCCGCAAGGAGAATGAGTAAAAAGGAGAATGGAGCATTCCATCTCAAATTGGTGGATTTGGCTCTTGGTTAGATTGCTAGGAATGGAATAAGGGGAATTAATGATAATTTTTTAAAATTTATCATAAAATGGCACAAATTTTATTCCATTCACCCCAACCAAACACCACGCTAGTCTTCCTGCTGGGCATGTGTGGCACAGTCATCTAATGATATATGTATTCACCATTGCTAGCAACCGGAAATACTCAGGGGATTGTAATATATGAGACTATTCATATTCTTTGTTCGCTTGTGGAGATCTTTATTCTGTTTTTACCGTTACCCCTTGATATATTGTGAATTCAGCCGGGCAGCTCAGTTCTCAAACTTCAAATTGTTTTTGGGTGCATCTGTTTTTATCTTTAGATTTTTCTATGTAATCCTGGTTGAATGGTTTATCTGCATCCTATGAGTTTCCTCATTCCTGAACCGTTTGGTATAAATAAAACTGCAGATACACTTTACCGCTCTGATTTTTTTCCTGGTCTTGGATGGATGCTTACTAAATCAACATGGGATGAATTATCTCCGAAGTGGCCAAAGGCATATCCTTTTTTGGTATTATGTATTTAGTTTTTTGGGTTTAACAAATGTTTCTATTTTAATTTTTTAATCGTTCCTGAAGCAATCCTTATTCCTTAACAAAATTATACTTATTGGGATGACTGGTTGAGACTGAAAGAAAATCACAAAGGACGACAATTTATTCGCCCAGAAGTGTGCAGGACATACAACTTTGGTGAGCATGTATGTATACCCCTAGTCCACTTTCAAGGATTACTTCTACGCATACACTACAACATTAATATGCAGCTTCTCATCTCTCTTTAGTTAGTCGTTGTTTCTTGAACCACGTGTCACAAATATATTAAAATTTTCATCACGGTATACTTTCTTTGTATAGAATATATTCTCCTCTCTAAATGAAAATGTCTGCAATTTGTCATGGACATGGTAATGCAAAAATATTATTTTCTTCTCTCTTTATCTCTCTATGTATGTATGTCAGTCAGACAAATGCACACTCCTGAAACGTGCATGCACCGCAATCTATTTGCACAGGTGTCAGGTAGTTTTGCATAGTTGCACAGAAGATACATACTATCTACTAATTCTTATGCAGGGGTGTAAGTTCTTGAAAAAAAATATAGTCCTTGGTCATTTATGAGATTACATTCTTATACTTTTGGCTATAGTTTCTTTTGTATACTTTTTCTGTATACTTATTTATTCAGTTACTTGCAGGGTTCTAGTTTGGGTCAGTTTTTCAAAAAATATCTTGAGCCCATCAAGCTGAATGATGTCCAGGTATGAAGAACCCACTCTTTAATCTTCTCTTTTTGGCTCAACATATCTTTGCAGTTTAAAAAAAAATAATCAATTTTCTACCTTGACAGGTTAATTGGAAGTCGATGAATTTGAGCTACCTTACTGAGGTATATACATCTGATGTATAGACTCTAAATTCCAGTTTTATATGGAGATCATCAGTCATCGGCATCCTAAGTGTGTTATTAGCTAATTGTATCTACATATATTAGGACAACTACGTCAAGCACTTCGGTGACCTGGTAAAAAGTGCAAAGCCTGTCAGGGGATTTGATCCTGTTCTTCAAGCGTATAACATCGATGGTGATGTGAGAATCCAGTACCGTGACCAAGAAGATTTTGAACGCATAGCAGCCAAGTTTGGCATTTTTGAAGAATGGAAGGTATTATATATGCTTGTGTATACATTATCAGATTTTATGAGCATATACCCTTTAGTGAACAGATCTATCACACCATTTCCTTATCTGATTTTTGTTGCCAAAGCTGATTAGTTTTTGAGAGTCTCTTTTCAAATTTTTTACCAAATTCAGTAGACGATTATGTAAACAGTATAGGCAGTATTTGTTCTTTGGTCCATTCTCACCTAGTGTCAAATGCTTTTTGTAGGATACACAGGAAGCATGTAATGTTAAGAATTTTAATTTCCATGAGAAATTGTTTTCTACCCTTCTTCTATGCATATGTGCTTGTAGATCTGTTATTGCTTGCACACGTCTAATATATATCTGTACATGCGCACTTTCTTCAAGGATGGCATACCTAGGGCAGCATATAAAGGGATTGTAAATTTCCGGTACCAAACCTCACGAAGAGTATTTTTAGTTGGTCCAAGTTCACTTCAACAACTTGGGGTTGAAGATGCTCTATAGTAATTGGGTTAGTGAATGCATACTGCATATCCAAATTTCAAATTTTTTATTTTTCTTTTTTGAATATTTTCTAGAATTAAAAATACGAAAATTATTTCCATGTTTTTTTGCCATTCTGTTTATTCAATTCAGGATTCAGGAATATTCAGTGATTGATGGTGCTTTGTATTCTGATAGAGCTGAAGGTTTGTTTGCTATCCTCTTTTTACTCTGCTTCAAGCAACAATAGTTCCCAATTCAGGCCAGGAGTGCAAGCATAACTTTTGAGAGCATATGGGCGAGTCTAACAGTGATCATTTTGATTGCCAAAAAAACACTGGATAGTCAGTTATAGAATCATCCTAGGAAACCCAAGAATCATTTGTGGCAGATCCTTGGATAGTATTTGTGTGAAAATGAGTGTTCCCAACCATAATTGCCAGTAGAGGTGTAATGAGTTTTTCCAACAAGTTTTGCCCCTTGGTGGCTTGGTTCGGTCAAATTTGAAGAAACATGTAACTGTATAACATTGTCTTAAGCATGTGACAACAGTAATTGTATAAACTGAAACTGCAAAATTTTGATGGTAGCAAGTGAAATACACAGGACCTCAGTCTAGCAGGTAGTTATGCTGCATTTTTTCACCTTACCATCGAACATCTTTTATTAGGCACATCGATTTACCTGACATTCAGATTTAAGCTTTGTACTTTCAGAGAGTGTTTGGTAAATAAGGTATGTATTTATTATAGCAAGTAGTCTCAGCTGAACATGTTGCTGTCTGGACTTTGAGCAAGTTATTAAGTGCCCGTTTGGCAAATTTAATTTTTGACTTATAAGTTGCTTATTTCGGAAAAAAATTCGTATTTACATATTTTTTTATAGATAAAAATGTGTATGGTGGGTTTAATATTCGTTATCTTGCAAAAATAAGTTACTTATTTAAAAAAAAAGTACATATTTTCTAACTTTTTTCCAAAATAAGTAACTTATTTCTGAAAAATAAGATTTCCCAAACGGGCCCTAAATTAGATTTAAGAGTAAAATAGCACCTTTTCTGAATGATACAATTTTGTAAAATTAAATAACCCACTAAATACCTATGCTTTTATACTGGAGATTGTGGACACCTTTTGGATTTCTAGGAAATCTGAAAATCTGTATTTTTATGTTGATTATACAATAGAATAAAGCTTTTTTAAACTAATATAGACTATGGTAAACCGGTGGTATAGTACTAATATTGTAAGCGTTGTGGTGGCAGCTGACTTTGGATTCTTCTGCTGGATGAATTAGACACCGCATTACACGGCCTTTGATCGGAAATGTGGTCTTAAAATTTGAAGTTGTTCTTCAAATACATCACCACTTCTTGCTGCAAACAAATGTGGATAATTTAGTCGTGTTTTCTCTTACAAATTGTTAACTAGGAATCTTTAAGATTTTAAAAAAAGAAAAAGGAGAACAAAACCAGTTGACAGATTGAAGTGGAATAACTTAAGATCAGTGCATGTGAAAATGTGATCCTCATTTGTAGGAGATTTTAAGGAACTTACTATCAAACAGATGAGAATGCATCCGGTAGCACCAGGGAACAAGGCATACCAGAAATTCAATTGGTGCATCTTGGCTACATCGATGAATAATAACGGCAAGCTTGCAGCTGCATAAACACATGCATTTCCCTTTAGAACTTATAATCAGGCTTAAAATGAGATCTAAATGATCGGAAACAAAATTGAGTTAGATTATAAAATGTGCACCTGGTGGATGTACAGAGCCTGTGCCTATCATGAAAGCTATGGCTGCAGCTAGGCCAGCGCTCCTGGCAAGCCATCCGGGACCAAATATTGAAAATGCCAAGACTCCAATAGCTGCACAACCTATTTGAGCCATAAACATATTGTACTTCTGCAAATATTATGTGATGGAAAAACTAGTTAGTAGGCACATCTTCAAATTCAAATGAAAAGAAGATATCATAACTCCTCCATTACCCCTATTCAAGATAAAGACTGTGTATAAGCGATCATAATTCATATGCGCGTAAATCTTTAAATTTCTGTATCGACAGAAAGCGAGAATTATAAATATATAAATTTGTACCCGGGCGCCAGGGGAAGAAGGTGTGGCAAAAAGAACAGCACAAACAGCACCTAATGGAGCAATAGTAATGGAAAGTCCTTTACTAGCCAAAGCTTGGTCCATTTTAGCCAACACTGCCATAGCTGCAAATGCACCAGCTGATGGCCAAATTATATCACTCAGTGACGGGGATTTAGCACCCTTATCGGGCATCCAATTCTCCGAAAACGCTACATTACTCGATGATCCTGAAGCTACCACAAATCCCACATCTCTTCTTCTCTTTAAATCTTGAAAAACATTGTTTCCAGTACCAAAAGCTCTGTTTTGATGTAGCCTTTGATTGAGAAAACAGAGTGGTGACTTTGAAGAGAAAGTCAAGGTACTAAATGGTGGTATGATTACTTGAGAATGCATACACACTTGCATTCCCATTTCTTGAAAGTTGAAACTCTGTTTTAAGGTTGTATGGTCCTCCTCCTCTCTCTCTCTCTCTCTCTCTCTCCCTCTCTCTCTCTTTATATATGTTTGTGTTACATGCGAGAGAATCAAACTGGAGAGAGATGGGGTTTTATTATAAGTTTCAGACGGCCAATTAGAGTAGCCAGATACTGTAGTATAAAATTTTGCTACTTGCACGCACAAACTAATTCGATAATTTTAGTATTTGTTGTTTAGCTTTTAAGTTTGTCCAATTTTTCTTTCCAAAGATACATTTTAACAACCAATTTTTTATGAATTGACAAATTTAATTAATTGAGATTTTTGTGTATGCAGCGAAACTATCGTTAAAGAAAAAAATCAAACCACAAAGTCCCAACTAAATTCTTGGACACACGACCGTTAATAAAAACTAAGTTCTTGCTCGTTAAAACGTAATATACCAAGTATATTCCGTTTAAGTTATTGATTTAAAGTTATAGGATAACTACTGTTTTGTGAGAGAGATAAGGAGAGAGAGAGATGGGGGGAGAGAGATGGCTGTTAAAGGAGACGAAAGGTCATTGGATGATTGATGATTGAGGAGAGGCAACCGATGCCGCCGTCACAACTTATCGCCACAGCTCACCCACCAGTGCGTGTGCTGTCCCTCCTTTTTGTCCTTACTCTTTCTTTATTTTTCATCTTTGACTTTATCATGTCACTTGCTTCCATTCCATTTATACCCGCATTTCTAAAAAATTCTCATCTTAATAGAAATCCAATTAATTTAACATTTATTTGCTCAATTTGATAAGAATTATTTAAGATATATGTCATGGTTAATAAAAAATTAAGAAATCAATTAAGAAGTATGACCATTAAAATTTCAAAATTAGACAAAGATAGCAAGTAATTCATAGTTTAGTACTCTATTACAAAAGCAAAATCTAATAAAATGCAAGATTATTAAAAAAAAAGAGAAAATAAAATGCAAGATGTCAACTTTTTTTCTTTTTTTTTTGATAAAAGGGGATAATTCAATACATAAAAGTCATACGGCATCTACAAGAATGATCAAATCGATCAAACATAGAACAGGATGACACGCCTGTCTTCATTAAATGAGACAAATAAGCAGTGTGAAAAAAAATGATATTTCTATAGATACTTGCTCCGTGCTCAATATCTTTTCCAAAAACCGATTGACAAGCTCTTATTTTTGAATCCGAACCAACTCTCACAAACAGGAGAGAAAATCCACCCTCTCACCAAGGAGAGAAAATCACAACCTCTCACGAGAGAAAACAACTGAAATTACACCTAAAAATCCAAACTGCAATTCCAAATAAACTTAGATCTGCAAAAACGAAGCCACCGCAGGAGATAGTCGGTCCACACACAGATCTAAAACCCGATTGAATCGAAGAAGAACGAAAATCCGAAGCTTCGTAGATATAGATCTAAAAACAAAACTAAAACACCCTAAGTTGGAAAAGGCTTTTAATCCTTAGATCCGAAATAAAAACTACTACCAAATCTCAAGAAAACACACACCAATCTTTCCTAACAAGGAAGATTTTTTAGGGAAATCGAAGATTCAAAGCAAACTTTATTGAAAAAAGGAAGAAAAACAAAGAAAATGAGAAGTTTTGGGGTTTTCCACCGGTGAAATCCGGTGGAAGCCCCCGGCACCGGCGGCTGTTAAGAAGAAAGAAGGAGATGGGGAGAGAGAGAAAAGGGAGAGGTTGCTCTGTTGTATTGACTTGAAATTTCGAATTTCGACCTAACGCAAGATGTCAACTTGATCGTTTGTTTCTTTTCAGATTATAGTATCAGTTCAGGGACTTGTACTGTCTGTAATTTGGTTGTTTGAAGTTAATACAATTGCTTTCATCAAAAAAAAAAAAAAAAAAAAAAAAAAAGCAAACAGGGCTATATGGAAATGACATTAGTTGGGCCGAAATCTAAAACAACTTGGGTCCTTTTTTAGCCCAGTACAAACATTAGTTTTGTTTTGCACTAGGCCACTTGACCTTTCAATCCATTATCCCTGTAGGCTGTAGGTTAAAACATTGAAAACTCATGCAGAGTAATATATTTGGTTTAAATTTAGGGTTATTAAGAGGTTGTCCCTTAAAGTTTGCCCGAAAATACATAGAATTTTCAGAGTACAAAAACGTATCTTTGGGCCAATTAAGTATGTTCGATGTACATCCTGATCTTTTTTTCGTTTAAAGTCATTATTATTAAATCGGTTGAAGGGTAATTTGTCATTTCCATTACTTTGTAACGTTACATAAAAATAGTACGAACGTGTTGGCCATTGAAGTATGGATTATTGTACACCTTTACACATTCGGTAAAAAAATCTGTAATATTTTTATTAAGTATATTTATCATTTTCGGACCTTTAAATAACATAGTTTTGCAATATACATTTTCGAGTTTTTTGACTTGCACCAAAGTAGCACGTTCAAATTTAAATAAAAATATAAAAAAATTAAAAAAATATGTAAAATATAATTTTTATGCCCCTGAAAATGCCTATAGACATAAGTTTTTAAGAAAATTGTGATTTTTGTCATTTATGAATTAAAAAAACATAGTTCAACATTTTATTTTTTCGTCATTTTTGACTTGTACCAAAGCTCTAAAGACACAATTAATGATACATCAATTAGACCCAGCTTGGTCCAAATATGAAACCCATTAATGAGGTCCAAAATTCTAATTAAATATTAGTTTCATAACTAATATTGAGAGCTAAATAACAGTTTGGAAATAAGAATCAAATAAGGATACAATATTTGTATGAGTGATCTCAAAGACAACTACTCAAATATGGAAACATGTCATTGTCTAGTGTTGGTAAAGTTTGTGATTGGTATTGTAATTTCTGCTCCAATGTGCCTGATTTTCTCATGTACTTTTCTCATTCTTTTAATGAAGCTTAGCCTATAAAAAATATATTACGAGTACTATTTAATTTATACCATATTTTTTAATTAGGTGGCAAATAAGAAAAAAACCGAAAGAAAAATGAAACCGACAAACGGTTAACCGAACCGAAAAAAACCGTTCTGAACGGTTCATTTATGGTTAATAGGTAGAAATTGAACCGAATCGACATGTACGGTTTGGTAACGGTTTCCGGTAAAAATCGAGCCGAACCGACCCGTGCACCCCTACTTAATATAACTTAGTTTTGTTCTTTATTTTTTTTTTTGAGTTTTTAGGTTTGTACCAAAATAAGACGTTTGAATTTAATACGAAACAAATAAAATAAAATAAATAATATTCAAAAATATAATTTTAGGCCAAAGAAATAAGCAAAATTGCATTATTTTGCCATTTTCTATAATTTAGCAATATTAATATATTGACCGTTAAAGTATGCACATTTGTACACATTAACACATATGTTCCGATATTATCCCTATGCCAAATGGCCGATATGTAATTTTTATTTCCAATTGTCGGAAAAAGGATCGATACATACAAAAGCCATACTTCAGTGATCCAGAGATACGTTTTTGTACTTTGAGCATTTATGTGTATTCTCGGGCAAACTTCGAGGGCAACCTCTTAATAACCCTTAAATTTAACATAAAAAGGTAGTAACTGAGGCAAGCACATTCAAGGCCTGAAACCAGCATCCACAACCAAATTATGTCCAGTGACAAACTCCGAATCCTCACTAGCAAGAAACAACACTGCATCAGCCACATTTCTCACTTTAAGCACTCCCCCTTTCAAATAATTCATCGACTCGAATGCCTTCTCAACTCCTTCTTCATTGGTCTGCATATAGTTGCACATCAGTGGCGTTCCTATTGGCCCAGGCGATACACAATTCACCCTTATCCCGTGCTGTCCCAGACCTCTACTTGCGCACCTCATCAACCCAACCACTGCTTGCTTCGACAATACATAGTCTATGGGTCTTGCAGCATCTGTATTGGCCACCACGCTTGACGTACACACTATGCTCCCCTTAACACCACATTCCACCATGGCACGTGCAGCGTGCTTCACACAAGCAATCATCCCGCGAACATTGACAGCAAAGAGTTTGTCAGATGCTTCGAGATCAAACTCCAAGATGCTTTGTTCGCTGCTGTTCACGATTCCTGCATTGCTAAACATGATGTCTAGCTTGCCATGAGTCTTAACAGTTGACTCGACCAGAGATTTGACTTGCTGCTCGTCAGTAACATCGCACTTGATGAAGGTGCAATGAGAGCCGATTGATGAGGCAACTTCAAGACCCTTCTCTTCTTGTAGGTCAGCAATCACCACAGCTTGTGCACCATGATCTGCAAAATGGCGAGCCGTTGCTTCACCGATGCCACTGGCTCCGCCAGTGATAATTACCACTTTGCCTTCTAATTTCTTATTGCATAGAACAGGGGAGTTCATTTTCTGCTACCTGTAGAACACACAATCACTCTATATCAAGCATTTCTTTAGGAGTTACTTTTTTTTAGTAACTTCTGTTAAACATAATAAACTAAACATAATACAAAGATCCTATTAAGTTCTCCTCTTAACAATTTCAGATCAAACTGGTTTACTATACATAAACTTAAACTAATTTAAGCATACAAAACTATATGAACAAATGTGCCCCCACAAAAGAATTGCAGATAGAAGTACAAACATAATAAAAAAGGTCGTCAGATCTGAAAGAGAATACCAGAATTATAATCGGTTCGCGGAGTAGAGAAAATTTGCCTGAAGAAGCGTCTTCAGATAATGTTTGTTTCTCAGATTGCTCGAAAATAAACTACTGCTTCATATCATAAAACTTGATTGATGCCATGACACTATTTGTTATGATAAGGGGGAGAAATAATGAACACAAGCGGAGCTTCACAACAAATTTTGGAGGGACCAAATGAATATCTAAATAAATATTAAAACTTGTAAATTATTAATCCATTATTTTGGAGCTTCACATGAGTTTTGTTTTGCACTTGCTACTGGACATCCAATCCATTATCTATTACATTGAAAAATCATGTCTTGCAAACCAATTTGCGAGTGCGATAAATAGAAATATTTGCTTTAAGTTAACATTAAAAATGAACGAGGCAAACTCATTTAAGGCCTGAAACCAGCATCCACAACCAAGTTGTGTCCAGTGACAAACTGGGAATCCTCACTAGCAAGAAACAACACTGCATCAGCCACATTTCTCACTTTAAGCACTCCCCCTTTCAAATAATTCATCGGCTCGAACGCCTTCTCAACTCCTTCTTCATCAGTCTGCATCCAGTTGCACGTCAGTGGCGTTCCTAATGGCCCAGGCGATACGCAATTCACCCTAATCCCGTGCTGTCCCAGCCCTCTACTTGCGCACCTCATCAACCCTACCACCGTCTGCTTCGACAGTACGTAATCAATGGATCTTGCAGCATCTGTACTGGCCACCACGCTTGATGTACACACTATGCTCCCCTTAATACCGGATTCCACCATGGCACGCCCTGCGTGCTTCACACAAGCAATCGTCCCGCGAACATTGACAGCAAAGAGTTTGTCGGATGCTTCAAGATCAAACTCCAAGATGGTTTGTTCACTGCTGCTCATACTGAGGACTCCAGCATTGCTAAACATGATGTCTAGCTTGCCATGAGTCTTAACAGTTGAGTCCACCAGAGACTTGACTTGCTGCTCGTCAGTAACATCGCACTTGATGAAGGTGCAATGAGAGCCGATTGATGAGGCAACTTCAAGACCCTTTTCTTCTTGTAGGTCAGCGATCACCACAGCTTGTGCACCATGATCCGCAAAGTGGCGAGCCGTTGCTTCACCGATGCCACTGGCTCCCCCAGTAATAATCACCACTTTGCCCTCTAATTTCTTATTGCATAAAACAGGGGAGCTCATTTTCTGCAACCTGTACAGAGAAATGCTTGGGCATTGCATTTATATCAATATCAGCTTCAGGACGGCAGATTATAAAAATATTTTCCTAGGCAAACAAAAGCGACAAAAATTGCAGGCCTAAGCATCAATCTTTTAAACACACAATCAAGATATTCTGTACTCCGTATCAAGCATCTTTAAATTTTGGTGCTACATGACACATGAGAAGCTACTTCGTATCAGGTTCGCATCTTATTAGTAACTTCATGCTGAAATTACTAGGCTATCTTTTTATGTCATATCATAAGACTGCAGTTATCTGAACTACGCTTCGACCTGCCACTCATTCACTCTCAAGATCTGGTCCCGGGTTCAAAACACTCGTAGAACACATCAAGTTCATATGATTTTCGAATTCATAAGACTTGAATTTTATCTTAGTTTTACAATTATTAATTTTTGTGCAGCTAAGTCCACTCTTAATATGCTCCTACAGTCCTACTAAGTTAATTGTTGCTAACTTGCTAGTACTTTTTTCTTTTATTCCTTTATATATTAAGATAAGATAAAAAATCTATACTCTTTATTAAAAGCAAAAACCCCTCTTTAAATGGTATGCCATGTATACCGCGGTATGCACGGTATGCCATTTAATTAATTAATTAATAATAACTTATTTTACTATTTGATCTTACTTTAAAAACTGTTTTTTAAGTGTATAGAAGGCCAATAAAAATAAGAACTACTAATGAAACAAGTCCTCTCTGAACTAAAATATGGTATGCCAATTAATTAATTAATTAATTAATGTATACCGCGGTATGCCATGTATATGCCACTAAATATTAATTAATTTAATTAATTAAAATTATTTGATCTTACTTTAAAAACTATTTTTTTAAGTGTATAGAAGGTCAATAAAAATAAGAACTACTAATGAAACAAGTCCTCTCTGAACTAAAATACGGTATGCCAATTAATTAATTAATGTATACCGCGGTATGCCATGTATACAGCGGTATGCCACTAAATATTAATTAATTTAATTAATTAAAATCATAATATTAAATATTAATTTAATTTAATAATGAAGTTATATACTAGGAGTCTATTAACTAAAAATCGAGAATATAGGACTTAGGGCTCCATTAATTAATATTTAAAATATATCTATAATAGATTAATAATAAATACAATTAATAATAGAGTTAATTGCAAAAACGTGGCCAGATTTTACACTCATTTTAAAAAAAGTGGCCAGATTTTCAAATTTGCAAAATGGTGGTCAGACTTGCCTTTTTTGTTGAGTATTGAACACGGTAAAAGAATACAGAGGGGGGGGGTGAATGGATTCTTGAACTTTTCTTGGGTTGAGTCTGTGTAGCAGATAAGTGCCTGTGTGTGCAGAAATTAAGGTGCGGATAAATAAACAACACAAGACACAATATCACTTTAATCTAATGTATATTAGATAAAGGTTGCTACAATCTGTGAATACAAATGATAGTATTCTCAGCTTCGTTTTTCTCAGAGAGATATAGCTTACAGTGTATGAAAAACTTGACTCACAAAGTTGCTAAGTTATGAAGTGAGGCTGTGTCCTTATAGAACATGGATACAGCCTGCTTACTACAAATAAGGTAGCTAAACAAATTACTTTCTAGTCTGTCTATCCTTTTTGAGTAAGCATCCAAACGGTTACAGATTTGACTTTGCAAAGCCTGTTTAGATCCACTTCTTTAGCTCCTTGTCTCTTCTATATCTCTCCAAGCTTCCTTGTAGGCTTTCCAGAGCACGTTACAGATTGTGGTCCATAAAGTGCATTGGCTTGTTGCAGGTTTCTGACTTGTACAA
Source organism: Kitagawia praeruptora (assembly GCA_037693485.1). Lineage (NCBI taxonomy): Eukaryota > Viridiplantae > Streptophyta > Magnoliopsida > Apiales > Apiaceae > Kitagawia > Kitagawia praeruptora. Next base: position 127,110,798 of record CM075350.1, read on the forward strand.
TTTCTTCAGTATTTTGTCTCCAAGAATGTATTCGAGAAGTGACTAAGTAAGTGATTCGAGAACTAGAATTGACTTGATCGATAACTCTGAGTTCTCGAATACTGTTATAAAGACATATCGAACCACTTCTCGAATAGCTCTTTTCCATCAGGATTCCTTGAGTTGTCGAATAGAACATTTGACTTATCGAATCCTCGAGTTGTCGAATAGCTTTCTGAGTCCTTGAGATATCGAATGGAACTTTGACTTGTTGACTCTTTGAGAACTCGAATACCATCTTGACTTGTTGACTTCTTGAGTTCTCGAATAGAGTAGTAGACATATCGAATCCCTGAGATATCGAATGAGATATCGAACAGTGTATTCAGAGATATCGAATAGTGTCTTGAGATATCGAATCTCTGACTTCTCGAATGCTGGACTTCTCGAATAGACAAATATACTCCTCGAATTGGTACTTAGGCAAATTCTTCATTTCTTCAAATCCCAACTGTGATTATTTGGCAGTCTTTAACTCCTTGCTTGAGGCATGAACCATGGAACTTCTTTCAAGCATTATTCTAGACTCTATTTGTACAGTTACACAACTAGGATTTGATGCCTATTACAAGTACAATACAAACAGAAACTCTACAACTAGAGGTTCCCTCAGTTAAGAGGTCATGTAAGTAATGCAAAGCATTACAAACAATTAGGCTTGTTATTAGATGAGTACAGGCATGCCTCTGTAACTAACAATCTCCCCCAAATTGTGAGTGAGACCCTTAGTCACAATTTCATGTCTGATAACAAGCCTAACATACATAAAGATAAAACTTTAAAAGTACAGGTATGTATTTTGATTGAACACATAAATGAAATTACAAGATAAATACTCTTACAGTATGATGAGGTACTAGCCATTTTCTTTTGATTGCATCTCCATTGCTTTGGCTTGTAGATCATCATATGCTTTCTGTTTCCTTTCTTTCTCCTTTCTTGCAATCTCATCTACTGCTCTCATGATTTCTGTCATAGCATCCAATTCTTCAATCATAATAGAGTTTTTGAAATCTTCAAGCACTGGCTTCAGAATGTTGGCAGGATAGTGACTGAGTAGGTTCATTCTTATATTGACATTATCTCCATTTCTCCTCCTATACTTCACCACATAGGGATCAAACTGAACTCTACACAATCCCTTTGCCCTTAGCTTTTCTGCTTCAATCTCCAGTCTATCAATTTCTTTCTCCCTTTCTAACCATTTCTCATAGCAGCCCTTTCTTATCTTCTCAGCATAATCTTTCTTCATTTTTACAAAGTCAATCAATTCCAGCTTCCATACTTTCTCCACCTTGTCCTTAGAATCCAGCAATGCAATGATTCTTTCTATCTCATACAATTTACCCCAATGTTGACAACCCCCTTGTTTGAATTTCATTTCTTTCCCATCAGTGTACTTGATTACAAGGTGATCATCCACAATTGCAGCATAGCATATCTTTTGAGCTCTTAGAAATAGCAGTTGCTCTTCATCAAAGTCTTCATCAAGTGGCTGGAGCTTTAATCCTGGAATGATTGTTAGGGCTCTAGATTTGGATAGCTTCACTCTCCTTGCAGCATGTTTAAATTTTGTCCTCTTGACATGGTTGCTGGGCAGAAATCTTTGACCTTGGTTGGTAGACCATAGTAGTATTCCATTAGCAGATTGCTTTCTGAAACATACACATGGTTTCTTGACTTGAATCTTCTTCTCTTCTTGAGATGGTAAGACAGTTGCAGAAGCCATAGATGTAGATTTTGTTAGGTCACTACTAACAGTATTCACCCTAGACTTAGAGTCTTGTGTTGTGGTGAGGTTACTGCTAGCAATGCCTAAGGCTTGCTGTCTTCCACTCTTTCTCACATATGTCTTACCCTGGTCATCATCTTTTTCATCCTTGTCCCCCTTTTTCTTCTTATCTTCATCACCCTTATCTCTCCTTTGATGTCTTCTCCTCCCATCACCTTTGTCTTCAGAATCATCATCCTTATTTCTCCTAGGTTGAGCCATCTCTGGAATTCCACCAGTTGCAATATAAGTTCTGAGGATATGCAGTGCCTCAATTTCTTCAGCATTTCTGGCTCCAACCTTCTTCTGTAATTGATCAATGATAGCAATGATCAGTCTGTGATTTCTGGAGGTGAGATCATGAGGAATGACCAATTGCTTGATATCTTCAATTCTGGTACCAGACTGATAAATAATTGTCCATGGCTTCTTGATCACTTCTGGTAGCCTTGTAGGTTGACCATTCCTCAAATCATCAAACAGACTCTTGCTGTTCTCATTTTTCTTCTCAATGAGCTCTAGTATGGCATCTATCTCTGAGTGCTTTAAGTCTTGTAGAATCTGGTATGTTAGATGCCATATCTTTAGTTTGGACACCATCACTATCTCCTTGACCCATAAATTGTTGACTTGCTTGGGGATGACAGTGATGTAGTCTATCTGCTTCTTCACCTCCCTCAGATAAAACTGAGTGTCACCAACCTGTTCCCTTATGGCTTTCAGAAACTCCAAGAAGGCTTTATCATGATAGACATTGGAGTTAGCAACTTCTTGTAGCTTGGCCTCAGTAACAACTTTGACTTCTACAGGCTTGGCACTCTCAGCTATAGAAATTTGAGGTTTGTCAGATGGCATACTCCCTGCAACCACTGTGGTAGTTATTGATTGCTTTTGTCCTCCAGGAGTAGTGATGTGCACAGTTGGTAAGGTGACAACTGGCAAGATAGATGGAGGCTCATCTACTTTGGCTTTTCCCTTGCCAGGCACATTTTCTAGAGACTTAGTAGCCCTTTGTTGTCCACCTTCTTTGAATACTATGCCTTTCTCCCTCTTTGGCTCCCCCTTTGAATTTGAGTTCCTAGCCTTCTTCTCCCCCTTAGGCTTGTTGTCAGGCACAGAGGCTGTAGAGATGTCCCTTGGGATTGAAGATTCATCAGGTAGAGGGAGCCCCATATGCTTCATCATTGCAGCTAACATGGATTGTTGATGCAGAAGGACATCAGCTGTGGTGGATGCTTGAGTGTCCAACTGATCATTTAGCAATGCAACCTTTTCTGTGAGATGAGCATTGGTCTTGGTGAGAGTAGCTACCTCTTGCTCAAGAGTGTTGACCTTAGTGAAGAGTTCATTGGCCTTGAAACCAGATAGAGATTGTTCCTGCAGTCTCTTCACTTCATATTTAGACATTTCATGCACAGGAACATCAGTCACCAGCCTATCTCCATAGAGATTCTTGAACATTATTTTCAGCATGGCATTGGCATCTGTAGTCTGGCCAGATAGATTCTGAAATTGATGACCCAGACCTGAGACAGCATCTTTTAGCACAGCCAACCCATTGTCCACCTTAATGCATGTAGAGTTGCAGTGTTTGATGTCCTTGAGCACACTGTCCAAGTGGGGAAATTTAGCATCAAAGGCCCTCTTGACTTCTGCTACTGAAGTGGCTGTCTTATCACATACCCTGTTGACTTCAGTTTTTACTCCTTTGCCAAGATAGTGTGCAGCCTTGAGGAAACCCTTGTAGGAGTCATTGACAGCTTCATACACTTCACCAGGTGACAGGGATTTAGCATTGGAGCCCAGTGAAGTGATGTATTCCTCCCTGAGATACTGAAGTGCTTCATCGAGAGTAATATCATATTTTCCTTGCAACCAGGCATCTATGTTGCCATCTCTCTCAGCATCATCAATGATCTTTGATTTCTGCACCTCCACATCATCCCTATGGCATAACAGAATAGCCTCATAGTCTGGATTGGGCATGTCTGCAGTGAGAAGGTGCTGAGCAATCTTTGTGAACTCAGGAATCTGATCCACAATTAAGCTTTGAAGTGCTTCAACCGTCAATTGTTGTGGAACAGACCCTGATCCTGAAGCACTGTCATGTTGCACAGGCTTCAGCCATTTTGACATAAAGTCAGAGCTAGAGCTAGGCAAGCTAGTCTCCTCAGTTACAGATGCAACTTCTGTAACCGGATGGATGGACTCTACTACTGGTGTCTCCACAGAAGTGGGATGAATTACACCAGCAGTTGACACAGGCACAGAGTCTCTAGTAAAAACTAGGGGAACCTCTGTGTTTGTGATGGTGTCATTAGGATATGCCTCAGCATGCATTCCCTCACCATCTAAATGTGGGTTCTGAGTGGTGAACAAAGTGTCATGCACTGAGTCACTTGAAATTATTGGCTCATCAAGAGAAAAGAATTCTTGATGATCAATACCTTGCATCTCAGTTGCCTGAGTTGCAGGTTCCAAAGAAATTTCAGAGTTAGATTCTGGAAGAGAAGTGTGTTCTAGAGTAGATTTTGGCAACTCCCCCTGAGAGATAGAGGGAGTTTCAAAAGTGATGTGCTCTCCACTCAGTGTTGTGCCAGCCTTATCACTCCCATGTGCTGACTCTATACAAGAAGGTGCATTGGGGAGGATGCTTGATTCTATAGGTGCACCCTGTTGAGAGGATACACCTAGTGAGCTGTGTGCCCCTGATTTTACAACTTCAGCCATTTGTGTGACTGAAGAGGTGGTCTTAGTTTTCCTCTTCTTTGGCCTTTGTAAGGGTGACTCAGGTTCCTCACTTTCTAGCCCTAATTCAACAGCTAATGCTGCTTCAGATAAGATATTTAATGGTGCAGACATTACTTCCTTTCTCTTCTTTTTACTAACATCACCCTTTTGAGAGGATGATGCAGTTGGCTCAGTATGTGGGAGAGTGTTTGGTTGAGAGGGTTGGTTAGCAGGCCCTGGGTTAGCAGTTTGTTCTACTTGCTTGGGCTGTGCTAACTTAGATTTAGCATCAAATGTTGGCATGTTGTGGGGGTAAGTCTTAAACAAACTCTCCATATGGGGAGTTATGTTCAGTCTTACATCCACATCATTCCTAGTTTCCAAGTTACCAAAAATGAGTTTGGTCATGGACTTAGGATAGCCTATTTTATTTTTATCAATCCCAGGCAATTCAATCAACGAAGCATTTTTATAATTAAGTACAGATTGAATAAAGCGAGGGAAGAAAATATCAGTACCTCTCTTGGTTGTGTTCTTACCAAGTCTCCCATATAATTCTTGAAGTATGATTTGGCCAACATCTATCTTCTTTCCATAGGCCAAAGCATATCCAATTTGCTGCACAGGTGCACTGATTTGATCAAAGCTTGATTTCCTGGCAGTGAAGACTTGAAGAAGAGTTGCAAACACATAGCTCCACTCCTTTCTCAGATTCTTTCTGTTTAGCTTTCCAAGGTTAATCCCATCTGAGTAGTTTATGAATTCGAAGAATTCCTCCAACTCTGCAGTAGTGGCCATTCTATCAAATGATTCCTGTTGTAGTCCTAGTGCTTGGTTCATGTCTGCAGTAGTGATAGTGATATCCTTATCTTGAACCTTGCAGTAGATGACATAGGATGTGATTGCATTTTCCAGGGCTACAACCTCCACAATAGCAGTATTCCAGAATTGTTCCAGAATATCGAGATATAGAGTTGGGTTGGCTGAGAGTGCATCCTTGATATATGACTCAGCCATCCATTTCACAAAGCACTTGAAATTTGCATTGGGTGCTTCAACATCACTAGTGAGAGCGATGAAGTTGGTGTTGAACTTTACTGTTGCCATTTGTATAAAAGAGAGAAAAGAAATTGAAGGTTGAAGAAGAAATTTGGCTTTTCGCAGTTAGGGTTTCAGGGGTTTAGAGAGTGTAGATGCTTGAGAAATCGAATGAAATGAATCGAATAGATGTGAGATTGTATAAGTATGAAGTACTTGAATTGTCGATTAGCAAACTGTTTTGTATCGACAAGTCAGGCATTCGAGAGGTAGAAAACAACTATTCGAGAAGTCAAGAATGGCTTAATCGATAACTCAAGCAGATAGAAACTCACAGCTGGCAGTTATCTAACTTAGAAATAATTCTAAATTAAATAAAATGTGTTTTTATGAGTGAATTAAATTTTTAGATAAAAATCCAAAATCGGTTAAAATTCAGCGAGAATTCAGCCTTTTCAAATGATTCGAGAACTCAAATATAGTGTTCGAGAACTCAGTCATTCGAGAACTCAGTTACTATATTCGAGAAGTCAATCATTCCTCTATTCGATATCTCAGAAAGACTCTATTCGAGAACTCAAGAGTACTCTAATGAGACTTATTAGAGATGTCGAATAGTGAATCATTCGAGAAGTCTGACTTATCGAACTATACCCATCACTCATAAAAATTTGATTTTCACTATCTTTTTAAAATCTACCAGACATATTCATTGAAAAATATTCTAGCAAATCAAATAGTGATTTTCTCAAAATTTCATAGAAATTTTAAGTTAATAAAAATATGATTTTCAACATATGCAACAGATTTGAAATATTTATAAATCATATTTCAGCCAACACTTACTCCAAAAATATTGAGAATTTAGATAAAGTAAGTGTTTACTGCTGCAACAATCTAGATTGATGTATTCACTTAGCCAGAATCTGAAGAATTCAGCATTCCAATTTCACTTACCAACCTTGTGAAGGTGGCTTCATCTAATGGCTTAGTGAATATATCAGCTAGTTGTTTATCTGTAGAGACATAATGCAACTCAATGGTTCCATTAGTTGCATGTTCTCTTATGAAATGATATCTGATGTCAATGTGCTTTGTTCTAGAATGATTGACAGGATTGGCAACTATAGAGATTGCACTTGTGTTGTCACACATGATTGGAATTCTTTCCAACACAAGTCCATAATCTCTAAGTTGATTTCTAATCCAAAGCACTTGAGCACAGCAACTTCCAGCAGCTATGTATTCAGCCTCAGCTGTAGAAGTTGACACAGATTGTTGCTTCTTGCTATACCAAGAAACTAACCTTTGTCCAAGAAACTGGCAGCTTCCTGAGGTGCTTTTCCTATCCACTCTGCATCCAGCATAATCAGCATCAGAGTAGCCAACCAGATTGAACCCTGTGTCCTTAGGGTATCATAATCCCAAGTTAGGAGTGCCCTTCAGATATCTAAAGATCCTTTTTATTGCAATCAAATGTGATTCCTTTGGATTTGATTGAAACCTTGCACACAAGCATGTAGCAAACATGATGTCTGGCCTACTTGCAGTGAGGTAGAGTAGAGAACCAACCATGCCTCTGTAGACTGAGATATCTACTCTCTTGCCTTTAGCATCTTCATCCAACTTAGTGGCAGTGGCCATGGGTGTCTTGGCAGGTGAACAATCTTCCAAGTCAAACTTTTTCAATAAATCCTTGATGTACTTGGTTTGACTGATAAAGATACCATCCTTCCTTTGACTGACTTGCAACCCTAGAAAGAATGTCAACTCTCCCATCATACTCATCTCATATCTGCTCTGCATGAGTTTAGAGAATTTCTCACACAGTTTCTCATTTGTAGAACCAAAAATGATATCATCCACATAGATTTGAACTAGAATCATATCATCACCATGCTTCTTGTAAAACAGTGTCTTGTCCAGTGTGCCTCGAGTGAATTGATTTTCAAGAAGAAATTGTGATAGAGTGTCATACCATGCTCTTGGAGCTTGCTTAAGTCCATACAGTGCCTTAAGCAATCTGTAGACAAATTCTGGGAAATGTGGATCCTCAAAGCCAGGTGGTTGTTGCACATAAACCTCTTCTTCCAACTCTCCATTTAGAAATGCACTCTTGACATCCATTTGATAAACTTTAAAGTTTGAATGAGCAGCAAATGCCAAGAATATTCTAATGGCTTCCAATCTAGCAACAGGGGCAAATGTCTCATCATAATCAATGCCTTCCTGTTGAGAGTATCCTTTTGCAACCAACCTTGCTTTGTTCCTTATTATTACACCATCTTCATCCATCTTATTCTTCAGAACCCATTTTGTTCCAACAATGGTTCTATTCTTTGGTGCAGGCACAAGTTCCCATACTTTGTTCCTTTCAAATTGATTCAGCTCCTCTTGCATGGCAATAATCCAATCTGGATCCAACAATGCATCATCAAGTTTCTTAGGCTCAACTTGTGATAGAAAACATCCATAGAGGCACTCATTTTGAGTTGCTCTCCTAGTCCTTACTCCTGCATTAGGATCTCCAATGATTTGCTCTGCAGTGTGTGATCTATCCCATTTCCTTGAGTGTTCAGCCTGATTCCTCATCCTTGATGTTGCTTCATCATCCTCATCATGATCATCCTCATTTCCTCCCCCTGTGAAGTTGCCATTACTCACAGGTGTGTCTTGGATGCTTGTTTCTTCACTATTGATTGGCACAAATTCTTCTCTTGTATCATTATTCACTTGAGTTTGTTGAACTTGAGTTTCAACTCTAGTTTCAGTCTCTTCATCAGAATCATCTAAATTATCAAACTTCAATGGATCTTTGTCTTCATCATTGGCTTCTTCTAGTCCAGGTAGCTTGCTGTCATCAAATGTTACATCTGTGCTTTCCATAACTTTCTTTTGACTGATGACATAAACCTTGTATGCAATTCTTTCCATAGAATAGCCAAGAAAAATTCCTTCAAATGCTTTTGCATCAAACTTTCCAACATATTCAGAATTGTCCTTAAGTACAAAGCATTTGCTTCCAAAAGTATGAATATACTTCAGTGTAGGCTTCTTTCCAGTCATCAAGTTGTAAGGAGTCTTTCCAGTGTTTTTGTTGATGAGGGTTCTGTTCTGAATATAGCATGCAGTGCTTACAGCCTCAGCCCAAAAACATGTGGGCATTTTTGCATCAAGTAACATTGTTCTAGCAGCCTCAATTAGAGTTCTATTCTTTCTCTCAACAACTCCATTTTGTTGTGGAGTCCTTGGAGCTGAGAATTGCTGAGAAATGCCATTCTCTTTGCAGAATGCTTCAAGTGTGGCATTTCTGAACTCTGTTCCATTATCACTCCTCAATGCAATCACACTTGCATTGTTTGCCTTTGCTTCCTTGTCAACTTTCTTTATATGCTCAATGATTACTTGTGGAGCCTCATCTTTTGATGCCAGAAATTCTACCCATGTATACCTTGAAAAATCATCAACCATTACCAGGGCATACTTCTTTCTTCCAAGTGACATTATGTTGACAGGCCCAAACAAATCCATATGGATGAGTTGTAGTGGCTTGGTTACAGATGTCACTGTCTTTGGCTTGTGGCTTGATCTCTTCATTTTTCCTTTTTGACAAGCCTCACACACTCCTTCTTGGCAGAATTCAAGTGTGGGCATGCCTCTCACTAACTCTCTTTTGACTAGAGAATTAATGGCCTTAAAGTTCAGGTGTGATAATTTCTTGTGCCACAGCCAACAATCTTCATTTGATGCTTTTGAGTAAAAGCAACAAATTTTGTCCTTGTTTGCAGAGTCCATATTGGCTACAAACAGGCTTCCCTTCCTTACTCCAGATAGAGCAAAATCACCAGTCTTCTTGTGGGTGATCAAACATTCATCCTTGTCAAAATTCACCTTGAATCCTCTATCAGTAAACTGACCAACACTTAACAGATTATGCTTGAGCCCCTTGACTAGTGCTACATCTTCAATGATGACATTTCCAACTTTCAGCTTGCCATATCCCAATGTGTTACCCATGCTGTCATCTCCAAAAGCAACCATTGGGCCAGCCTTTTCCTCATACTGTGATAGCAGGGCCATATCACCAGTCATATGATTTGAGCATCCACTGTCCAAAATCCACATGACCTTCTTTTCACTTTCTTTGCCCTGCAAACACAAAGGTATTACTTTTCCTTTGGTACCCAAACAAGTTTGGGTCCATGTGACTTAGAGACAGTTTTATCATAAACAACATGCTTGTTAACTTTCTTAGTGTCAGTCTTCTTGTCACTGTTGGAAGTCTTAGAACCTGAGATCTCAGACTTAGGTGACAAAGGTACCTTCCTAGCTTTAGGAGGACTTGAAGACTTTGACCTTGTGTAGTGTGTGTGTGAATTGTGACTGATACAACCATCAATGAACTGCCTTCTCAAATTAAAACAACTGGTCATGACATTCATATTGCATGGCATACAGTCAAATTTATCACAGAAAGGTGCATCTCTATGTCTCAGAGGCACAGAACAATCATAGAAAGGCTTAGACACACTACCAACAGGTTTCTTGCATGCATGAGTTAGATGATTGGTACTGAAACAGTTCTGACAAGTTTTCCTAGGGGCATTAGGCATATAAGCATAGTTGTTATCCTTGTTAATCCCTAACTTGCCATTTCTGTTCTGTTTCTTTTTAGTCACTTCCTTTTCTGATTCACTCTTCCCAGCTGGTACAAACTTAACAAACTTCTTAGGTCTTGGCCTATCAACTACTGGTTTCTTGGTCTTTGACTTGACACTCTCACCCTTAGAGGATGCTAGCTGTTCACTAGATTGTGCCTCATCCTCATCATTCAACATTTGTTTGATGAGTAAGGCATCCTCATCAATTTCAAATGTTGATTCCTTAAAAATTGGATTTTCAGTTTTTCTCAAAATGTGAGGCACTTTCTCATGAACAGCTGTGTCCTCTTCAATGACAGCATAGCCTTTCCTTTGCTTGAGAGAGTCATAGTCAAGTCCAATAGCTGCTTTGGGTTAAGCTTCAATTTTCTCACAGTAGGATTGCACTAAACCAGATGATTTCTTGAAAGTTTTAAGTTTGAATTCATTCTCAGCTAATTCATCCCTAAGAGCCTTCTCTACTTGGCTAGCACACAAAACCTTGTTCTCTAAATATTCAACTTCTTTCTTAAGGTTTTCTACTTGCATAGCAGTTAGCTCAAGTTCCTCATTCTTTTTGGTTAATACTTCATTTCTAGTTGACAATTTAGCAATCTCCTCATTAGCAGCAGTCATACTAGTATGAATATTAAACATTTCAACAGATAATTGTTCAATCATGGATTTGTATTCAGAAACAGACATGTCTATTGTAGTGAGAGATGGTACCTGAGAATCAGATGAAGATGAGTCATCCTTGGAGTTGGCCATCAAGGCATAATTGCAGAATTCTTGTTCTTCTTCATCACTCTCAGAATCATCCCAACACTTTCCTTCAGCTATGTAGGCCTTACCATGTGTCTGCTTTTTCAGAAGGGCCTCATACTTAGCTTCTAGCTCAAGAAAATCTCTATCCTTCTTTTTAGGCTTCTTGCATTCACTGGCAAAATGCCCTAGGTCATTGCATCTATAACACCTTACAGATGACCTATCCACATAACCGGTTTTGAATTTATTTCTGTTTGGTTTCACAGGTGCCTTGTTCTTGTAAGCTGAATGGTTTTGGGTTTTGGGTTTGAAGGGTTGATTTCTTTTAAATCTGATGTTTGGAAATTTTCTGGCCATGAAAGCATATGAAGTATTTTCCATCCCATCAAGTTCTTCCAGAGTGTAAAACTCCTCTTCTTCTTCCACCTTTTCCTCAACAGGTTCACTTACCCCAGCTTCAGTTTCTTCATCATCTGCCACCTCCTCTATCCTCAGTTGACTTGTAGATGCTTCTAGGTCCAGAATGGATTTGTTGACAATCAAGGCACATGATGTGTTTATCATCCTACCTTGGTTGGCTTGGATAGCCCTCTTCTGAAGCAACTCAAGTTCATGAGTCTTTAGGACTCCATAGAGTACATCATAGGTGACTTTGTTCAAATCTCTCTCTCTTAGAGAAATGACTCTTTGCTCCAGATGATTTGGTGAAGACAACAGAAATTTCATATTTAACTCCTTGGTGCTGTAAACCTTTCCATTCATCTGCAACTCAGTAACTAGCTTGTGAAACCTTTCAAACATCTCAGTAATGCTTTCCTTGGGCTGTGCCATGAAAGCTTCATACTGTGTGACCAGTATCTGTTTCCTGTTTTCTTTAACCTCATCAGTCCCTTCACACAACACCTCAATGTGATCCCACATCTCTTTAGCAGATGTGCATGATGCAATGTTTGCAAACATTGACATATCCATGGAATCAATGATAAGCAACATGAGGTGACTGTCAAGAGCAACCTTCTCCCTTTCTGACTCTGTCCACTTTGATGGATCCTTGGCCTCATAAGTTCTAGGGATTGTTAGGGTTCCAACAGTCTTCTCTGGTATCTCTTGTTGTGGAACAAAAGGACCATTCTTGAGAATCTCAGGATACAAGGGATGAGAGGCTTTGATGAACAACATCATCTTTATCTTCCAGAGGTTGAAGTTTTCTTTATCAAACTTAGGGACCTTCACTGTTCCTGTAGTCTTTGGTGTATTCGAACTCATGATCGTTTCTCTGTTTTTGAATAAACAGCCCGCTCTGATACCACTTGTTGAGTATTGAACACGGTAAAAGAATACAGAGGGGGGGGGGGTGAATGGATTCTTGAACTTTTCTTGGGTTGAGTCTGTGTAGCAGATAAGTGCCTGTGTGTGCAGAAATTAAGGTGCGGATAAATAAACAACACAAGACACAATATCACTTTAATCTAATGTATATTAGATAAAGGTTGCTACAATCTGTGAATACAAATGATAGTATTCTCAGCTTCGTTTTTCTCAGAGAGATATAGCTTACAGTGTATGAAAAACTTGACTCACAAAGTTGCTAAGTTATGAAGTGAGGCTGTGTCCTTATAGAACATGGATACAGCCTGCTTACTACAAATAAGGTAGCTAAACAAATTACTTTCTAGTCTGTCTATCCTTTTTGAGTAAGCATCCAAACGGTTACAGATTTGACTTTGCAAAGCCTGTTTAGATCCACTTCTTTAGCTCCTTGTCTCTTCTATATCTCTCCAAGCTTCCTTGTAGGCTTTCCAGAGCACGTTACAGATTGTGGTCCATAAAGTGCATTGGCTTGTTGCAGGTTTCTGACTTGTACAATTTCTTCAGTATTTTGTCTCCAAGAATGTATTCGAGAAGTGACTAAGTAAGTGATTCGAGAACTAGAATTGACTTGATCGATAACTCTGAGTTCTCGAATACTGTTATAAAGACATATCGAACCACTTCTCGAATAGCTCTTTTCCATCAGGATTCCTTGAGTTGTCGAATAGAACATTTGACTTATCGAATCCTCGAGTTGTCGAATAGCTTTCTGAGTCCTTGAGATATCGAATGGAACTTTGACTTGTTGACTCTTTGAGAACTCGAATACCATCTTGACTTGTTGACTTCTTGAGTTCTCGAATAGAGTAGTAGACATATCGAATCCCTGAGATATCGAATGAGATATCGAACAGTGTATTCAGAGATATCGAATAGTGTCTTGAGATATCGAATCTCTGACTTCTCGAATGCTGGACTTCTCGAATAGACAAATATACTCCTCGAATTGGTACTTAGGCAAATTCTTCATTTCTTCAAATCCCAACTGTGATTATTTGGCAGTCTTTAACTCCTTGCTTGAGGCATGAACCATGGAACTTCTTTCAAGCATTATTCTAGACTCTATTTGTACAGTTACACAACTAGGATTTGATGCCTATTACAAGTACAATACAAACAGAAACTCTACAACTAGAGGTTCCCTCAGTTAAGAGGTCATGTAAGTAATGCAAAGCATTACAAACAATTAGGCTTGTTATTAGATGAGTACAGGCATGCCTCTGTAACTAACATTTTTCCTTTCAAAAAAGTGGCTGGAGATGATTTTCAGCTTATTTGGCAGGGGTAAAATGGGAATATATGTTATTTTACTAAAAAATAAAGCTAAAAACCCCAAAAATTATTCAAAAAATCCCCAAATTAATATGTATCACCATATGATTGGTTATATTCGTAATAAAAATAATAATGCCCCCTCCACGCATGCACATAAATTGACTAATTAAATCTTGACAACTCATATTTGTGGATTTTTTGGTGAATTGATGTGCATACATGGGGGCATTATTATTATTATTACGAATATAATCAATCATATGGTGACACATATTAATTTGGGAATTTTTGTGGATAATTTTTGGGATCTCTAGCATTTTTTCCCAAATTTACCCCTACCAAAAAGCTGAAAATCGCATGTAGCCACCTTTTTGAAAGGAAAAAGGCAAGTCTGACCACCATTTTGCAAAATTGAAAATCTGACCACTTTTTTGAAAATGAGTGTAAAATCTGGCCTCCACTTTGAAGTTTACTCTTAATAATATAACTATTCTTATATTACCAGAGATAAGTTATATAAATTTAATTAATTAAAATAATAAAATAAAATATTAATTTAATTTATTATTGAAATTATATACTAGGAGTCTATTAATTAACAATCGAAATAAAAGTCGAGAATATAGTATTATATACAACTTGGTGGTTCAAGATTTTATTCATTTAAAAAAATTAAAAATTAGAAATTTAAGATAATTTATCACAATCCGCCTTCGCACGGGTTATCAGGTAGTATATATAAAAAAAAAAAAACCAACTTGTATTTTTCCAAGATTATTGATTCCGTCCTTGGCAGAATAGAAGGGTCTTTGTAACAGAGTATATACATATAGGGCATCAGATTATTTGTAACAGAGTAGCATAAATATTAAATAGTTGCATAAAAGTAAGTTAATCATATAAAAGATATGAACAAAGATGGCCCCTCGACAGAAATTTTCATCAAAGTTAAAACATATTCATGTTACTATACCGGCAAACTCATCTAAGGCCTGAAACCGGCATCCACAACCCAGTTACGTCCGGTGACAAACTGAGAGTCCTCGCAAGCAAGAAACAATACTGCATCAGCCACATTTCTCACTTTAAGTGCTCCCCCTTTCAAATAATTTAACGACTCAAGCGCCTTCTCAACTCCTTCTTCGTTAGTCTGCATCCAGTTGCACATCATTACAGCCGTAGGTGAGACAAGATTCACCCTTATTCCATGCTTGCCTAGCCCTCTACTTGCGCACCGCACCAACCCCACCACCGCTTGCTTCGATAGAACGTAGTAGTCTATGGATCTTGTAGCATCTGTACTCGCTGCCAGGGGCGGAGCCACAGCAAAGGCTGTGCTGGGCTATAGCCTAGGGTAAAATTTCTAATATGTACTAATTATTACTACAAACTTGTAGATTAATTGATGTAGCCAAGTTGGCTTAGGCGCTTGAAATCCTCGCAGAAGGCTAGAGTTCGATTCCCAGCAGCTGCACTTTTTCATTTTTCACTACATAATTGTCAAAACATAGAAAAAGAAGTGTCAAAACAAAGTAAAAGACTATTGTATAAGGAAAGTAGTGTTGCCCCAGTGGTTGAGGCGTTGGTATACTTGACCTAAGGTACGGGTTCGATTCTCCATATAGCTGCATTTTTTTTTTCCTTTTTTCCTTAGCCCACTGGGAAAAAATATCCTGGCTCCGCCCTTGCTCGCTGCCACGCTTGACATACACACTATGCTCCCCTTAACACCGCATTCCATCATGGCATGCCACTGCTAGAATTCCTGATTTTAATAACGGAAATTGCTAACGGAAATATATCCGTTAGTGATTACTAACGGATTCACAATGGAAAACAAAGTTGTTGAATAGCCAACCCCTAACAACGGATTTCCAACGAATTATTAACAAACATCAATTTCGTTGGGATTCCGTTAGGAAAAATGTTCCAAAAATATGAATTAAAACTCCCGCCCAGTTAAATGTGGAAAAGATGGGCGAAAATTGGGCGCTAAAAATGTTGAAAAAATGTCGCCCATTTCTAGCTACAGAATACCAATGGACTGCCAACGGAATGGTCATATTCTTTTTCCATTACTAAATTTGTTGGTAGTATTAGATGAGTCATTTATATTCCGTTACTAATCTGTTACAATTTAAATTATTTCCATTACTAGAAAAAATCAAGAAAAGTAGAAAATTAGTGAAATTAGGGTAACATTCATCACAAAAATAGTGAGTATGACTATTTGGGTGTGTATGAATTTTAAATTCAAATTTTGGATTTTTTCTATTTTTATTTAATATTTTAATTTATTTTCCAAACTAGTTTAAAATGGTGGAAAAAATAAAAAAAATATAAAATTAATGAAAATAGGGTAACATTTATCACAAAAATAGTGAGTATGACCATTTGGGCGTGTATGAATTTTAAATTCAAATTTTAGCTTTTCTCAATTTTTATTTAATTTTTTAATTAATTTTACAAACTAGTTAGAAATGGGGAAAAAATAAAAAAACATGGAAAATTAGTCAAATTTGGGTAACGTTAATCACACAAATAGTGAGTATGACTAATTTGGTGTGTATGAATTTATGTTCAAAATCTGGCCTTTTTCTATTTTTATTTAATTTTTTAATTTATTTTACAAAGTAGTTAAAAATGGGGAAAAATCAAATAAATTTATTTTTTTCTTAAATTTTGGAAATAACATTAAGAATGATGGATCTTGACCTCCGTACAGTCAGGCCGTCGAGAAATATTTTTTAAAAAAATCGAAACCCTAAATCCTGACGAAACCCTATTTAAGGGTTCTAGTCAAAGTACTAGTTGACCGTTAACTTTCCAAACCAAATAAAAATATTTTTTTAGAAATTTGGCCATAACATTAAAAATGATGGATCTTGACCTCCGTAAGGTTGGGTCGTTGAGAAATATTTTTTAAAAATTCGAAACACTAAGCCTTGACGAAACCCTGTTTAGGGGTTCTAGTCAAAGTACTAGTTGGCCCTTAAAGAGTTTTGGTCCCTGACAATCATTTGTCAGGGACGACTTATCTAACAATCGGTTTCTAAACCGTTGGATCAACTCGTTGATCCAACGGTCCCCCTGGATTACAAAAAAAATTTATTGTCCTTCCGCGGATAGGCAATATGCCTATCCGCGAAAAATTATAGCGGACAGTAAATTTTATTTTTTTTAATCTCGTTGGATCAACGATCCGACGGTTGTGGAACCGATTGTTAAATAACCGGTCCCTGACAAACGATTGTCAGGGACCAGGACCCTCCTTAAATTACCAAACCAAATAAATTCATTTTTTTTAATTTTGGCAATTACATTAAAATGATTGATCTTGACCTCCGTACGGTTGGGTCGTCGAGAAATATTTTTAAAAAATCGAAACAATAAACCCTGACGAAATACTGTTCAAGGGTTCTAGTCAAAGTACATGTTGGCCGTTAAATTACCAAACCAAATAAATTTATTTTTTTTCTAAAATTTTGGCAATAACATTAAAAAGGATGGATCCTGACCTCCGTACAGTTGGGTCGTCGAGAAATATTTTTTAAAAAATCGAAACACTAAACCCTGGCGAAACCCTGTTTAGGAGTTCTAGTCAAAGTGCTAGTTGATCGTTAAATTACCAAACCAAATAAATTTATTTTTTCTGAAATTTTGGTGATAACATTAAAAATGATGGATTTTGTCCTCCGTACGATTGGATCATCGAGAAATAGTTTTAAAAAGTTTGAATCACTAAACCGTGACGAAATCCTCTTTAGGGTTCTTGTCAAAGTACTAGTTGATCGTTAAATTACCAAACCAAATTAATTTATTTTTTCCTAAATTTTGGCAATAACATTAAAAGGATGGATCTTGACCTCCGTACGATTGAGTCATCGAGAAAAAGTTTTAAAAAAATTGAAACACTAAACCGTGACGAAATCCAGTTTAGGGGTTCTAGTCAAAGTACTAGTTGACCATTAAATTACCAAACCAAATAAATTTATTTTTTTCTGAAATTTTAGCAATAACATTAAAAAGGATGGATTTTGACCTCGGTACGGTTGGGACGTCGAGTTTTTTTAATAAAATCGAAACACTAAACCCCGACGAAAACCTGTTCAGGGGTTCTAGTCAAAGTACTAGTTGACCGTTAAATTACCAAACTAGATAAATTTATTTTTTCATGAAATTTTGGTAATAACATTAAAAATGATGGATCTTGACCTCCATATGACTGGATCATTGAGAAATAGTTTTAAAAAAATTGAAACACTAAACCGTGACGAAATCCTGTTTAGGGCTCTTGTCAAAGTACTAGTTGACCGTTAAATTACCAAACCAAATAAATTTATTTTTTCCTGAAATTTTGGTAATAACATTAAAAGGATGGATCTTGACCTCCGTACGATTGGGTCATCGAGAAAAAGTTTTAAAAAAATTAAAACACTAAACCGTGACGAAATCCAATTTAGGGGTTCTAGTCAAAGTACTAGTTGACCATTAAATTACCAAACCAAATAAATTTATTTTTTTCTGAAATTTTAGCAATAACATTAAAAATGATGGATCTTGACCTCGGTACGGTTGGGTCGTCGAGTTTTTTTAATAAAATCGAAACACTAAACCCCGACGAAAACCTGTTCAGGGGTTCTAGTCAAAGTACTAGTTGACCGTTAAATTACCAAACTAGATAAATTTATTTTTTCCTGAAATTTTGGTAATAACATGAAAAATGATGGATCTTGACCTCCGTACGACTGGATCATTGAGAAATAGTTTTAAAAAAATTGAAACACTAAACCGTGACAAAATCTTGTTTAGGGTTCTTGTCAAAGTACTAGTTGACCGTTAAATTACCAAACCAAATAAATTTATTTTTTCCTGAAATTTTGGCAATAACATTAAAAAGGATGGATCTTGACCTCCGTACAATTGGGTCATCGAGAAAAAGTTTTAAAAAATTGAAATACTAACTACCAAAAACCCCCCCCCCCCAAACTAATTACCAAAATTTCCCCCCACTAGCTACCAAAATTTTATTTGACTTAGTTTTTTTTTTTTTCATTCCCGTAAAACCAAAATTTCATTCCCCCCAATTAATCCCCCTTCAATACCCAGCTCACAAACACACTTACAAAAAACACAAAAACACATCTCGTCTCTTTCAGTCTGTTTCTCTCTCATTCCCATCTCACATCTCGACTACTCTCATCTCTCTCTCTCTCTCTCTCTCTCTCTCTCATGTCTCTCTCGCATGTCTCTCTCTGTTTCATCTCTTTCTAAACTTTATCAACTGTAAAAACACTCATATTAACCCTAAGTTTTCAATTACTATAATTATAAACCCGCGGAATCACAAACCCTAGCTAATTAAACTCAATTCAAAGCTGTATTCGTGGTAATGAAGCTCGATTTGACTTTCTTTCTTGTCAATTAGCTTTTTTTTCTTTGAGTTTATGTTTGAAGATTGATTTTTAATTTTTGATTTTTTGTTTTTCAACAAATTTTTGATTGGCTGACCCGCAATGGCAGGTGGTAAATGTTAGGAATCTGCCCGATTCCCTGCGAATGCAGAAGCGATTTGGTAAATATGTGTGCTTAGATCCCACAAATATATGTGATAGTAATGAAGCAACAAACCAACAATACAGTAAAAGAGACAAGAGATTTAACGTGGTTCGGCCCAGCCTACATCCACAAGAGTAACAACTTCACACTAGATAAAAGAGATTACAATATCCGGGTATCCGACCCCTTGAATTTCATACAAAAATTCAGCCCTACAATACCTAGTATATCCCCAACTCACTGAAGTGTTTATCTCAAAACCTCCCCCTATCAATGTTTCCCGACAACCTTTCCTTCTCTCCCTCTCCCAACCCGAACAGTAGAAAGACCCTTGCAGCGGGACCACCTCCGATGGCTGCAGTCAAACCTAAGTACCCTAAGGAATAGTTTAGGCACGAGGACCTTCTATCCCGACACTTCCTGAAAGTGGGCTAAATCGGCTCTCCTACTAGAAGGACTATCTAGCAGCTATAGAGAGAGAAAAGAGAATTTTTGTGTGTAATTTAGAATGAAGGGGAGAGGGGTATTTATAAGAGGTAGATGTGTAGTAGGTGGGGGTTCGTGAAATGGTTGGTGAAGAGTTTGGTAAGAATTAGTATGGCTGCTGCCTAACAATCTCCCCCTCTTTCCAAACTCACAGCTCTTCACTTGCACTCCATACCTGCGCCCTGTTGGCACAACTCCAACTTTCCTCGATCCGTATCATTCCCTACGACAAAATTCCCCCCGAGTCCAAGACTCCAAACTATACCCTAGTTTGCACATTCATTCTCGAATGCCCACTTGCTATATGCACAAGTGTACCATTGACCTCTATTTGTCCAACTACATACATGTGAAGCAATCTGTTGTATACACACATACTCACTTGATTCACGTCGGCCAATCCCATATGTAGTCCATCACACACGCAAGTGTGACCATAACACACACAAGTGTGACCATCGATCTTTCATTTACTCCCCAATTGCATATCAAACAAATCAATCTGTTGCATGGTTCACTGCTCACTTGATTCGTGTTGATCGATGCCCATATGCAGCTGCAACACACCAACTACTCGTTGATGTCGTGGAAGCCCTTCGACCAAGCATCCATCCCAGCAGTCTTTGCACCATCGTCTAGACTGGAAGGCAATACAACCGCAGCAGTATCCTTCAAGTCACTCTTCCCTCGTGCACGAGATAACCAGATTTTCGAAGTTCCAGTACGTTCTGGACACGTACTAATCAGACGATATATTCCCCCACGTAGCTCTCCCTTTATCCGAACCACACGGCCTCTTTTGATATTCATAGCTCCCCCTAATACAGAGCATCTGTAGCCTTCTGAAGCTAACCGACCGATAGATATTAGATTCTTCCTCAGCTTAGGCACATATCTTACCCCGTTCAAGCTGCGAACTATTCCATCGAACATTTTGATTTTCATAATTCCAATCCCCTTGATCTCACAAGTAGATCCATCAGCCAAAGAAACTGTTTCATTCTTTGTATCTTGGAATTTGTCAAAATGCCCCCTCTCGGAACATACATGGTAAGATGACCCTGAGTCTAATATCCATTCTCCTGGAGAACTAGTGCCTCGATTGAAGATGGTGCAAACATCTTCACAATCGAGAGTAACCACAACCAATGATGCATATGGATCCTTCTTATTAAGCGGACAATTCGACCTAATATGACCCCACTCCTTGCAACCAAAGCATTGCATGCCCTTTTCACTGTATCTGGATTTACCCCTGCTATTGGTAGATCCTCTCACAGCACCACTTCCTCTATTATTTTGACTACGCAAAGCCAAAACTGTCATTCCGTCCTTGTCACCATCCTGGTTCTTCCTTCCAGCATTTGACAAAAGTGCTGACTGAACCTCCTCCATTTTTAACGTGTCCTTTCCGTTCAAAATGGTTTTGACCAAATGATCGAATGACTCCAAAAGCGAAGTAAGAAGAATAAGGGCCTTATCTTCTTCCTCCAATTTTACATCGCTCATCTTTGTTGGTTTTCCCTCCTTCCCCTTTAAAGCCCTTGCTAGCTTCTGTTGGGTTAGGATATCCTTTACCCTTCTCTGCCAAAGAGTAAAACTTCCTTTACCATCATATGGAGTCACCTTGAATCCTCCAATACTTGCCATGATCTCCGTTTGCACACACAAACCAATCCAAACAACTAAATCAATTGGCCAGGTAAGTGTAAGAAACAATGGGAGCACTTCCGTCAAAATGGCGCAAAATTAGACAACCACTTTTCTTAACGACTTTCCTTCGGCACCAATAATTTAGACACAACTAGCTCTGATACCAACTATTAGGAATCTGCCCGATTCCCTGCGAATGCGGAACCAACAATACAGTAAAAGAGACAAGAGATTTAACGTGGTTCGGCCCAGGCTACATCCACAAGAGTAACAACTTCACACTAGATAAAAGAGATTACAATATCCGGGTATCCGACCCCTTGAATTTCATACAAAAATTCAGCCCTACAATACCTAGTATATCCCCAACTCACTGAAGTGTTTATCTCAAAACCTCCCCCTATCAATGTTTCCCGACAACCTTTCCTTCTCTCCCTCTCCCAACCCGGACAGTAGAAAGACCCTTGCAGCGGGACCACCTCCGATGGCTGCAGTCAAACCTAAGTACCCTAAGGAATAGTTTAGGCACGAGGACCTTCTATCCCGACACTTCCTGAAAGCGGGCTAAACCGGCTCTCCTACTAGACGAACTATCTAGCAGCTATAGAGAGAGAAGAGAGAATTTTGGTGTGTAATTTAGAATGAAGGGGAAAGGGGTATTTATAAGAGGTAGATGTGTAGTAGGTGGGGGTTGGTGAAATTGTTGGTGAAGAGTTTGGTAAGAATTAGTATGGCTGCTGCCTAACAGTAAAGAGGAGTATACAATGCCTTCTTTTACACCTTAGTATCAACTGATACACAGGTACTCCGCAATTTCCTTCGTGCACGAGGCTTCAAAGCTTCAAGCTTTAAAATATCATATGTTTTGTTTATCTGACATGTAATTTTTTTTTGACAGAGGAATATGTAATTTTTTTTGACAGAGGGAATGCCATCGATTTCATTTATAGGTCTGCTATTTTCTTCTTTTGTTTTTATTTTTGTTAAACTTAAGTACTTGGTATTTTTATTTATGTTTACTTTTATTTAAGCGGTGAGATTATTGTGTTTAAGTGATATATATATAGCTGCAGATAGAATCGTGCTTGAAGATTATAGCTAACTTCAACCTGCTACTTAAAATCTTTCAGCTACGGATAGTTACTATGTCTAAAATAATTCAAACTGTGGCGGGACTTGGCCCCTGCAATTACCTGTGAAAACAGGACTCATTGCCAGTGTTATTGTGTCTCAGGTGACAATACTATCTAGTTCCATTTGAGAGCAATTTTTACGATATAATAAAGTCAACTTACATTTTTGCATTTACTTCTTAAAGTGGACTTGGGCTGAGACTATTCTACAAAGTTCTAATGTTGCCTGGCAATATAGAGTTAGTGGTCTGTTCTGGTATGCTAGCGGCGCTACTATTCAGGCATGTTGTATATATTGTCCCTTCTTGTCAATAAAAAAAAATATGTGTAGTACCCTTTTGAAAACTATGTTTTGTTATCATGAGACTTTATAAGATTATCTTCTCATATCAACACAGTGAAGACTAGATGAATTCTGTTACGAGTTCTAATGTTAGTTTAAAAGCAGGTATTTTTGTTTGGTGTAATGGCCATAGAAATTAAGAGAAAGGCTCCTCATGCTCATACTGTGTGTGAAATTGTGAAGGCTCGGTATGTTAAAGCTCTACAACAAGTTGAATATATATCCAGAACTTATTAATATTGAACTGATAGAATCAGTTATACTTGTTTTCAGATGAGGGACTGCTGCTCATCTTGTTTATGTTTCAGATGTGGTGATCATAGCTAACTTCAACCTGCTACTTAGAATCTTTCATCTACGGACAGAGTATGAACGTGAACGTTTTGCTAACTTTATGAACCTTTTTTTTTAAACAGGATGATACAGCATTCGAGAAGCAAAGTGCCCTCTTTGCCCTTGCTGTTTCCGATATTGTGCTAGTAAATATGTATATTTACTATACATTATAGGATTTAATTTTTTTTAATCTTTTTATATTAATGGTTTCAGTCCTCATATCTTTTAAATCTTAGGTGGTCTCATGACATTGGACGGAAGCAGGCAGCAAACAAGCCACTCTTGAGGACTGTCTTTCAGGTGATAATACTATCATTAAGCTCTATATTTAGGTTTCAGACGCAACAAAGGTTTGACGTGACTTATGATGATCAATTACAGGTCATGATGAGATTATTCAGTCCTCGTAAAACAACTTTGATGTTTGTCATAATAAAATAGGGGTTAGGTTTCTCTCTACATCATATGTTATGCTAAGTCTTGTATCACTTGCTTCATTCCAAGGTTGTGTTTGTTCATTAAATCTTCGCACTATTATGTGAAAATGATTATTCCGACAATTGTTGTAAGCTGACCAGATACTTCTTTATGTTTTAATTGCTAGACACCTTTGGAAAATTTGGAGCCTGTTTTAAGAGAAGATGTACTGAAGGTAACCTGTGTTGTTATTTTCATATTTTTCTAAATCTTAATTTATCTTTATGTTGACAGGTTCTATCTTGTTACTCTATGTTGTTCCCACCAAAAGAAGAGTGAGATGTTCCAGTTTTGCTGCGATGACCTGTCAACTCTTTCCGACGCGCTCAGTCCCCTACCACATATATAGATGATGTAGATTGTCAAAATGGTGACGATGGTGACAACTAGTTTACTTTGTTGATAGTGAATTTAGTATGTTTATGACTATGTTATGTCTGGTTTCACATTATTATCTTAAAGCTTTATTACTAGGATGGTTTGTATTGGGTTAGAGATTTAGTACTGGAACTCTTTATCCCCGTTTTGTTGATAGTAGAATGAATGATGTTAAGGGATGCTTATTTTGTAATGACAGTTTATTAATGAATGGCTAGCTTATTTTGGAATTGACTTCTGTTGGATGTTACTAAATTTAACAATGGAAATTTCTGTTACTAAATTTAACAACGAAAATATCTGTTACTAAATTTAACAACGGATTATCCGTTACTAGGTTGTTGCTAGAATTACCAACGGAAAATTCTGTTGGCAGGGTGCTTATTTTTTGTGATTTTGAGATCTGTCATTAGTTTATTGCTATTCCGTTGGTAAAACTAGTAACGGAAATAATTCGGTTGGCAAGGCACTTCCCAACAACGTTTCTACCAACCTTCTCTTTGGTTGGCATTCCGTTGGCAAACTGTTTTCCCAACGGATTTGCTTGCATTGCCAACGGAATTTTCTGTTATTAAAATTGAAAATTCTTGTAGTGTGCCCTGTTGAAGTGAGCTGTTATCACATGAGTAAAAGGGTTGTGTCATGATAGTTGTGGTATCCCATGATAGTTAGTGGTCAACATATTACTTTGCTTAATTGTAAATCATGAAATCAACCCACGATTGTAGCCTAGATCAGTGGGATTAGCTACTATATGATTAGCTCTTTGTACAGACTATAAGTAAAGATATAGGATGGGTGAGAAAGAAATATAACAAACTGAGAAATATTATTTTTCTCTTCTGTACATCATTCTCTTTTTTACATCATGGTATCAGAGCGGTGGTTCTAGGGCCATAGAATAGCAATGGAAACACCCTCTATTGAGCATGGAGAGAACACAGCTCTCATAGATTTTACTACAAAAATGACAGAAATACTAAACCAAAACTATACACAAAACCAAACCCCAGCAAACCCAGAACCTTCTGCAAATATCGGAATCAAATTAGATGGCAGCTACTATGCATTATGGTCTCAACTTATCGAGATGTACATCTCAGGAAAAGACAAGCTAGGATACATAAATGGAGATCTCCCAGAACCTTCAAAGACAGACCTCAATTTCAGGAAATGGAGAACCGAAAATGCAGTGGTGAAGGGATGGCTCATCAACTCTATGAATCCAAAGTTAGTCATTAACTTTATCAGATTTTCGACAGCTAAGGCTGTTTGGGATAACATTGCCACAACATACTTCGATGGAACTGATACATCACAAGTATATGATCTGAAAAGAAGAGTAACTAAACTTAAACAAGGAGGAGGATCAATTGAAGCATACTACAACAACTTGCAAGGACTATGGAGGGAAATTAACTTTCGTCGACCCAATCCTATGAAATGTGATGAGGATATACAGAAGTACAACTCTTTGTTGAAGGAGGATAGAGTTTATACCTTTCTGGACGGATTAGATGATAGACTTGACAAAGTTCGGTCTGACGTTCTTCAAACACAACCATTATCCACAGTGGAACAAGCTTATGCACAAGTTCGGAGAGAGGATTTGAGGCAGTCAGTAATGATGGCAAATGAAGACACTGTATCAGGCAGTGCTATGATTTTAAGAGGAGGACAGAAACCTCAACGACCAATATCGTTCCACTCTCCATCGAATGGAAAGTCAGCTACAAAATCACCAGGTGGAGAAGAAGGTTGTACACATTGTGGAAACCTGAAACACACCAAAGAAACATGTTTTAAACTATATGGGTATCCAGACTGGTGGGCAGAATTTAAGACAAAGAAGAAACAAGAATCAAGTGGAGGAGTTGAGCATGGCCGTGCAGCCCTTATGAGTGCAGAGCCTCAACTATCTCTTGTGTCACAGCAAGAACCCTCTATTTCTAGTGGTGAAAATGACTCAGGTAACCAAGGTTATGTTTTTTCCTCTTCAAAGAATAGGTATCAGGATGGCTGGATTATCGACTCTGGCGCAACTGATCACATGACATTCGATCTAGTAGATATTTCCAAACCCAGTAAACCAAGGAGGAGATGCATTGTCAACGCTAATGGAGCAACATATCCAGTAACTGGAGCTGGAACAGTCTCTTTGTCTCCATCTTTTTCATTACCTAATACCTTACTAGTTCCATCACTATCCAATAAATTATTGTCAATTGG
This sequence comes from Kitagawia praeruptora, assembly GCA_037693485.1. Classification (NCBI taxonomy): domain Eukaryota; kingdom Viridiplantae; phylum Streptophyta; class Magnoliopsida; order Apiales; family Apiaceae; genus Kitagawia; species Kitagawia praeruptora. The sequence goes on from CM075350.1 coordinate 127,137,024, forward strand.
ACAAGTAACAGAGGAATTAAACTGTTGTGCTCTAATCTGCCCCGATTTTTGTCTATTTCAGGATGTTCTCACGAAGGAGATTATTGGTCGTGGTACTAAGAAGGAAGGGTTGTATTACATGGATGATTTTAGATATGGTCAAGCAAATAAGGTGCAATCTGGTGGAGTTAAGGAAAGACAAATATGGTCATGGCATAACCGTTTGGGACATCCATCGTTTAGATATTTGAAGTATTTATTTCCTAATTTGTTTAGCATGGTTGATGAGTCTGAATTGAAGTGTGATGCTTGTATTCAAGCTAAGAGTCATCGTGTACCTTATCCAGTCAGTTTGAATAAATCTGAGAGTCCTTTTTTAATTGTCCATACGGACGTTTGGGGTCCTGCTCCAATTAATATTTCTTCCGGTGTTCGTTGGTTTGTTACTTTCATTGATGATTGTACACGAATGACTTGGCTTTATGTGATGAAGAATAAACACGAAATTTTTGAAATATTTCGATCATTTCATTGTATGATCAAAACACAATTTTCTGCTCAACTTCGGATTGTGAGATCAGATAACGGTGGGGAATATGACAATGCACAGTTTCATAAATACTTCCAAGAACATGGTCTACACCATGAAACATCTTGTTCTCAGACACTGCAACAGAATGGGGTTGCCGAGCGCAAGAACAGACATATCCTTGAGATTACTCGAACTCTCTTGATAGCTGCTCATGTACCCAAACGATTTTGGACAGATGCTGTGGTAACTGCTGTATACTTAATGAACCGTCTACCATCACGAGTTTTGAACTACAAAACTCCACTCCAAGTCCTTGCAGAACATGTTACCCTACCATCAGTTCTCATGCTTCCTCCAAGAAAGTTTGGTTGTGTTACTTATGTTCATTTGCATAAGAATCAACGAATAAAGTTGGATCCATGTGTTATCCGCTGTATTTTTCTCGGTTACGCAACTAACAAGAAAGGATATCGGTGTTATGATCCATCTACAAGGCGATTGTATATCACTTTGGATGCCACCTTTATTGAGACAGAAGACTTCTTCATGGATCAAGCTTCTCACTCCTCTCTTCAGGGGGAGATAGTAGGTGAAGAGAAGAATTGGGAAATTTGGCCAGGACTTGAAGATTCACCAAGTGATGATGGTGATGATAGAATGAGTGCACCAAGTAATGATCGAATGGAAGATCAAACAAGTCAAACAGAGGATAACACTAGAGATGTTGAGAATGGCGAGAGAGAGCACACTGAAATAGAATGCGAACAACAACCAACAAGAGCGTCAGAAAACGATGAACCGATGAGAATGGAAGGAGAACAACCCCTCCATGACATAACAGTACCACAACCAGATCAACCTTCTGAGAATACTCCCGAGGTACCGATTCTAAACTCTCCTGAAAATATTTCTACTGTATATACTCTACCTTTCAGGCACAATCGGGGAAAGCCACCTAATCGTTATTCTCCTGAACACGAAACGAGCAAGTCAAAATATCCAATTGTAAACCAAATTTCTACTAAAAATTTGTCTGAACCAGTCAAGGCATTTTTGTCCATAAATTATCTGTAGATCATGTTCCCAAAACGGTAAGTGAAGCCATGAAAGATCCCAAATGGAAGGAAGCAATAGAGGAAGAGATGAGAGCACTGCAAAAGAATGATACTTGGGCGCTTGAGCCATTGCCAGAAGGAAAAAAAAACGGTGGGATGCAAATGGGTGTTTTCTATCAAACACAAAGCAGATGGATCAGTAGAAAGATATAAAGCAAGGCTCGTCGCGAAGGGATATACTCAAAAATACGGGATAGATTATCAAGAAACATTTTCACCTATAGCAAAATTAAATACGGTGAGGATTCTCATTTCCCTTGCTGCAAACTTGGATTGGCCATTGCATCAATATGATGTAAAAAATGCATTTCTGCATGGGCATCTTAAGGAGGAGGTGTACATGGACGTTCCACCAGGTTTTGCTCCTACAACGCGAGCGAGGCTGGTTTGCAAGCTGAGAAAGACGATATATGGACTTAAACAATCTCCTAGAGAATGGTTTGGACATTTCAGCCTTGCTATGAGAAAGCATGGTTACAAGCAAAGCAATTCAGATCATACTCTCTTCTTGAAGCATCGTCAAGGAAAGGTGACAACGCTAATAATCTATGTTGATGATATGATAATTACCGGAGATGACAAAGAAGAAATGTCTATCTTACAAGAATGGTTAGCAACTATGTTTGAGATGAAAAATCTTGGAGGGCTGAAACATTTTTTGGGAATACAGGTTATTAGATCAAAACGAGGCATTTTTCTGTCCCAAAGGAAATATGTACTGGACTTGTTGGCTGAAACAGGAATGCTTGATTGCAGACCTGCTGATACGCCAATTATTCAGAACCATAATTTGGGTGACTTCCCTGATCAGATACCTACCAATAAAGAAAGGTATCAACACCTAGTGGGAAAATTAATCTATTTGTCTCACACAAGACCTGATATTGCATATGCTATAAGTTTAATGAGTCAATTCATGCATCGTCCAAGTGAAGATCATATGAATGCTGTAGTTCGTATTTTACGATACCTAAAATCCTGTCCAGGAAGAGGTCTCATGTACTCGAAAAACAAAAATTTGGAAATCAGTGGTTACACAGACGCAGACTGGGCAGGGAATGTTACTGACAGAAAATCAACATCCGGCTACTTCACATTCGTTGGAGGAAATTTGGTCACTTGGAGAAGTAAGAAACAAAAGGCCCTGATCAGATACCTACCAATAAAGAAAGGTATCAACACCTAGTGGGAAAATTAATCTATTTGTCTCACACAAGACCTGATATTGCATATGCTATAAGTTTAATGAGTCAATTCATGCATCGTCCAAGTGAAGATCATATGAATGCTGTAGTTCGTATTTTACGATACCTAAAATCCTGTCCAGGAAGAGGTCTCATGTACTCGAAAAACAAAAATTTGGAAATCAGTGGTTACACAGACGCAGACTGGGCAGGGAATGTTACTGACAGAAAATCAACATCCGGCTACTTCACATTCGTTGGAGGAAATTTGGTCACTTGGAGAAGTAAGAAACAAAAGGTAGTTGCTTTATCTAGTGTAGAGGCAGAGTTCAGAGGCATGGCTAAAGGTCTATGTGAACTACTTTGGATACAAGGATTATTGAAGGAAATTGGCTACTTGTCTAGAAGTGTAATGAACATTTTTTATGATAATAAAGCAGCCATAGCTATAGCACACAACCCAGTTCAGCATGATCGCACCAAGCATATTGAAGTGGATCGACATTTTATCAAGCAAAAACTTGAGGACAAGGTTATTCAATTTCCGTATGTAAAGTCAGAAGATCAGCTAGCAGATATACTAACAAAGGCTGTGAGTACCAAAATATTTTACAACTCACTTGACAAGTTGGGCATTGAAGATATCTATGCACCAACTTGAGGGGGAGTGTTGAAGTGAGCTGTTATCACATGAGTAAAAGGGTTGTCTCATGATAGTTGTGGTATCCCATGATAGTTAGTGGTCAACATATTACTTTGCTTAATTGTAAATCATGAAATCAACCCACGATTGTAGCCTAGATCAGTGGGATTAGCTACTATATGATTAGCTTTTTGTACAGACTATAAGTAAAGATATAGGATGGGTGAGAAAGAAATATAACAAACTGAGAAATATTATTTTTCTCTTCTGTACATCATTCTCTTCTTTACATCATGCCCTGCGTGCTTTACACAAGCGATCATCCCGCGTATACAGCAAAGAGATTGTCAGATGCTTCGAGATTGAAGTCCAGGATGTTCTGTTCACTGCCGCTCATCCTGAGCACTCCGGCATTACTAAACATGATATCAAGCTTTCCATGAGTTTTAACAGTTGATTCCACCAGAAATTTAACTTGTTCCTAGTCAGTTACATCGCACTTAATGAAGGTGCATCAATGAGAGCCGATTGATGAGACGACTTTAATGTTGAGTATACAACAACGAAAGCAAAACCCAAAGCGAATAAACAAGAACAAGAAAATAAACGACAATCACACAAGACAAAGATTTAACGTGGTTCGGAAATTCCTACTCCACAAGCCGCACTAATTTTGTATTGATCTCACAATTGTGTTGTGTTGTTATGTTATGTTACAATTACATGAGTATTTATAAGAGAAGAAACTGGGTCTAAGAATCAGAGTCTAATTCTGAAATCCTAACTCTAATTAGAGTCCAATTCATGATTTCTAACTCAAGTCAGAATCCAATTCCAATTCTGAAACCTGATAGACTCCACAAACCCAACATTTAAGATCCTTTTCTTTTGTGCACCGCAATCTGCAAAGTGGCGAGCTGTTGCTTCACCAATGCCACCAGATCCACCGGTGATAATCACTACTTTGCCTTCTAATTTCTTATTGCAGAATGTAGAGGCGTTCATTTTCTGCTACTAGTGCACGAACATTCATAGGTAGTGTGTTTATATTGATTAGTTGAGGACGGCACAATTTAAGAATCTATTCAAGGTCAAACAAGACGCAAGGAAGTTGCAGGCCCAAGAATCAACCTGGAGAACACACACAATCTAAACAGAAACAGTATACAAAATCTTCATTTTTTGGCACTGCTTAACTTATCTCTATTTTTGTATCATACAAATTTTCAGTATAGTAAGACTATGTATATAATCTTAACTACTACAAACGTACAAAAGAATAATTACGGTAACAGGAAATTAAATGGTGCAAGGCGACGTGCAAATTGATCATTGATCTCTCAAAGCTATATATACAGACTACAGTACAGGTCCCTGAGCACCAAAGCTTATTATCCACAGTGAGGACCAACAAGCACATTAGATGCATATTCAACATTTGCTATTCAACAATAAATACAAGGTTGATAAGAAAATCAGGCATAGTCCGAATGAGAATCATAAAAATCACTTGGGCAAGGTGACATGGCCTCTTGCTCTAGTAACTGGAGCACCCGTTGCATCTGTGGCCGTTCATCCGGGTTTGCATCAGTGCACCTTGCAGCTATTTCTAGGACTGCTTCGACAGTTTCTATGTCCATGTCCTTGCACCTTTTGTCTACCATGTCTGACATTCGATTCTCACGTACCAGCGTATTCATCTGCCACAACACATATCAATCATATTATATGCATTGAATGGAACCTTCTGAGGCCAAAATGACTCACCCGTACAAAGTGAATTCAGGTGTGTGTAAAAGGATAAGAACCAAAAATACTGTATATTTGCTACGTTATCTGTAGTACTGTCAAAAGGAAGTGAATATCAGGACGTGGAGAACATACCCAACCAACAACATTCAATCCATGTTTTACAAAGGCAGGATCAGTGGGCCTCTTTCCTGTTACAAGCTCTAATAAAAGAACTCCAAAGCTATATACATCAGACTTCTCCGTAGCCATTCCGCTCTGTAGATACTCTAAACACAAAGGTAGATACAAGAACATTAGGTTCACATTGCCGCAGTGATAGCTAATGTTAATCCCCGGTTGATTAAGCAAATCTTAAAAATCAGGGACATGTGATTGTTGGTGCTAATGCCTCAACTGAAAGTGAAACGTTGTGTACCTGGGGCCAAATAGCCAAAAGTGCCAGCAACGACTGTTGTAACATGAGCATCCTCATCAACCAAAAGCTTGGCAAGCCCAAAGTCTGACACGTGGGGTTCTAAGTTTTCATCAAGGAGTATGTTGCTAGATTTTATATCACGATGGATGATTCTCGGATAGCAATCATGGTGTAAGTATGCCAAACCTCGAGCAGAACCAAGGGCTACTCTCAAGCGAGCACTCCAGTTCATTGATTTGTCTTCCCAACGCTCTGAGGAAGAAAGTACTGTTAGGAAACTACATATCAGGGAAAATTACCAAAAACAAAACGATTCTAATATCTATAAGCAACAATCAAGTCACTGTCAAGTAACAAAACAATGATGAGAAAAAATATCACAATGTCAGGTTAATAGATCCAAATGATCCAGAGCAAGTCAGGAAGGAAGAGTCTATCTATGCCTTCAATTTGAGATCTTTTGGAAGGGTAAGAAAAAGATAAGATACCAGTTCTCATAGATTTTTCAGATAATTAACGTTTACTTAACATATGAATATATGATTCTCAAATGGGAATGTAAGTATTTTTTACATGAACAGAGCATTCAGAAGTTCTTGATTGCCAAGAGCACACAGGGAATGTTATCCACCTGAATTCCATAAAATAATCCTACCTTATACTGTTATACAATGTCTCAAGGCAAACTTACATTACATATGTATAAAGGAAGATTCATACCATGCAAGAAATCATCCAGGCTTCCCAAGGCCAAGTAGTCATAGATAAGAAGCTTGGCATTAGGGAGCCTACAGTAACCTCTAAGATTGACCAAATTAATGTGCTTCACGTTGCCTAATATCTCCAGTTCCATTTCAAATACCTCATCACAGCCCTCACGACTCCTATCAATCCTTTTTACAGCAAATGTTGCACAATCATTCATTACCATCCGATAGACAGTACCAAAACCTCCAGTTCCTACAACATCTTCCTGAGTAAGGCATTCAAGTTTTTCTATAATCTCACTTGAGGGATATGGAAGATCACCATGAAAAGTCATAAGCTTGGTGCCTGGGAAAACATAAATGCTTAATATTTGGAAAGAAAGGTGGGTTAACTAGACATTTCAAACCAAATTTTACCTGTTTCCTTGGAAGATTGTTTTTTCACTTCCTTGTATCTTTTGACAGCCCTCTCTTTCTTGGACAGAAACCAAACCCATAAGAAAACAATGAGCACAAGAAGTGCTACTGTCAGTGCGGACATAGCTCCAATCACGGCTCCTTTGACATAATGAGAAGATTTCTTGGTAGGAACTGCAAATGGCATTAGAGTAAAGCACATGCTAGCGATTGACCAAAATGGACTTCATGTACGGATCAGTTCGCGAACAACTGTGTACATGAAAACAATGTTACTCTTTGACTTGTAATGACGTTGATTAGCAACTTACCAGCAACTTCATCACTTTCAGCATGTGGCAACACTGCAGGGAACCCCAATGAAGTTTTGCATGGCTTGTTTATTTGTCGACCACAGAGATCTAAATTACCAACAAACCTAGTGATAAGCAATGCATCCTTCAGAATGAGCTCAAAGTAATTAAATTTGGGAATGACAAAGGAATTAGTTATTGAGCTGTTAAACGTGAGACCAAGGAACTCAGATTAAAACTATTATGATAAACCTAATGCTTTAGATGCAATATATTTTTCTTGTCATATTAAATTCAGATTACATGTGTTACTTTTATGTTTCTGGCTGCATGAGTTCAAAATTAATATGCTAACTAGAATAATGAGTCCGGATGTCCCCCCCTAGATTTTGACAATAAACTGCCATTTCTGTAAAATTGTTACTTCAAATGACAAAAGAAATACAATTCCTTCAGATAGAGCTACTCTGTGTTGCCCAATTTCAGATAATAAAATTGATTTTTCAAGATCTGGATATTTTTTGCATGCTGAAAATTATCCTTATTGTTTTTACATGGTATATGGACCTTTAATTTGATAAATTGGATAAAAATAGTGTCACCAGTTTACCAATCACATATATAATATGGAAAAACTCAAAACAATTGACAGTCATTGAACATCAAAGGCAAGATGTTCCAGTTTTGCGACAAATAAAAGGGATGAATTGCAAAGGTCTGGAGTATTAATAGTATGACAGTAACACTTACGAATTGTTTCTGAACTTGCTAAGTACTCCAACATCTGGAATTTCACCCGAAAAGAAGTTTGCTGATAAGTTCCTGGGAGTAGACATATTATAATATATGAAATATGAGGAGAAAATTCATCATACAATGTCATTTAAACTAAGAAATCTGAATAAGTCTCTAAAAATATTGCACAAGGACCTACAAATAATGTAGCTTTGTGAGACGACCAAGCGAGGATGGTATAGGACCCGTAATTGAATTGCTTGATAGGTCTCTACATCACATTGTAACAATGAAATGCAAATTTAAGAATGAAAATTATAATAAAACTCTAACAAAATCAATCAGATAACTTTGATAATGCCAAATATAAAAAGGTGTCATTAAGATCAAAGAGGCATCTTACAATATATTGAGAGATGAAAGGTCCCCAATATTTGATGGTATTTCGCCCTGAAGATAATTAGCTCTTAAGTACCTGATTGCGGATAAAAAAAAATGTCACTAAATCTGTATCCAAATGCGTACACAGAAAAATTAGCAATCTTTATATCACAGGCATTCTTAGGAGAATGAAATCCCTCATGTTACTTACAGAGCTCTGAGTTCGGAACAAGTGGCAATTTCCTTCGGAACAACACCATGTAAGCTATTCTGGTGAAGTGCCCTGATGAAATAAATCAACATCAATTATCAAAACCACTCAATATCAATCAAACTTAAGAAATTTTAGACATAGTTCTATGAACTTACAGCCTCTGGAGTCTTCTTAATTTACCAATAATTGGAGATATAAACCCTCCAAGCTGCATATAAGGTAAGTTTCTGCATAAACCCAAAGCACATTCAAGACTTTAATTCACACCATCAATCCACATACATAACCAAGAAAAGACACGAACTTTAAAAAGAAATCTTACTGTATGTATAAATTATACACATACATTGAGCTAACTGTATAGTCATCTGCATTGCAAGAAATACCAGTCCACTGACATGGACTTTCATCTCCATCTTTCCAATCACTGAGAAAATTCTTGCTATCATTCAATGTCCTTTTCAAATCCAACAATGTAATACCTGCAAACAACATAACATAAGCCTCTAAATAAACATATGTGCATACATAAGATTCATAACATTTTTATCAATAATTTTAAAAAAAAAATACCATCTGGACTTAGAGCAAAAGAGCAAATGTTGAAAAGGGATGCTTGCAGTGCAGCTGAAAATACAAAAAACAAAATGCCCATTTTTAGTTGTTTCATTTTCTTGAAACAGAAAGGGGGCGTTCTTGATTTGTTGGCTAGTTTATTAGGGTTTCACTGACACAGAGGTTTAGTTGCAATGTGGAGAAACTGAATAAAGTACAATAAACAAAGTGAAGCAAACATGAGAGAGAGAGAGGGGGTGGGGTTTTTGATGATTTGTAAGAAAATATTTAGTTGGGTTGGTGTAAGCGTGGAGGGTGTAGTATTATGAATTTATGGTTGATGATTATAGAAAGTTGTGCATGAAGGAATTTATAAATACATGTGTTGACACTTGACACTTGACCCAGTACAACTCGCACTTAATTAATTTTTTTTCCCAATAAACTCGCACTTATATCTTTGTTTCGTGTAAAATTAAAAATTCTTTGGTAGACAAAGTGTTTAAAATACAAAACTTGCATTTTCATCTAAACTAAATTTGGGGTAAATCATCTGAGTATTGTAATTACAATTTAATTTATAAATAAATAACTTTAAAAAAAAGTGTTAATTCACTTCATAGGCCAGATAAGTCAAGGAATCTTACAATTTTTGCACTGCCCGAGTCGGAGGTTCTGACCAAGCAGAAAAGGCCCTTTTAATTATTATTTACTAGATGATAACCCGTGCGAAGCACGGGCTCGGAGTGTTAAATAATTATTAATTTTTATTTAATTAAATATTTATAAAATTATATTACAAAAATTATAAAAAGAACTATTTTATTTGCATAAAAAAATTTATATGATTAAAAAATTATAAACTTAGATTGTTTAATAGAAGTGCATGGAAACACGTTTCGATTGTTTTCATTGAAAAATATTTAGGATAATTGATCGTAATCTTATTTTATTATAAGTTTTAATAAAAAAAATTGCTAATACAATATAAGAAGTATAATACTAATAAAATTTCAATTTTATTATATTTATTTTAAAAAATAACATATAATTGCACGGAAGAATGTTCCAGAATAGTGTATAAAAACATGTTCTAGTTGTTCTCCTTGAAAAATCTTTTGGAGAATTGGTCGTATTATTTTTTTATTCTAAATTATTATAAAAAATTGTATTATAATTATAATAGGATTTCAATTTTATTATATTATTTAAAAAATAACATAAAATTGTAAGGGAATATGATTATAGGGATGAAACTATATTTTTTAATTTAAAGTTGTAATAAACGAATTATAATTACAATAGGATTTCTATTTTATTAAAAAATAACATAGAATTATAGTAAAAATAGGATTATACGGGTGAAACCAAAATAAAGGTGAAACTAAAATAGGGGTGAAACCAAAAGTGGTACCGTTAAAAGAGTGTTTCGCTTATTAATAAAGGTTATAGAATTGTATTATAATTATAATAAGATTTCAATTTTATTATTTTATTTAAAAAATAACATAAAATTGTAAGGGAATATGATTATAGGGATGAAACTATTTTTTTATTTAAAGTTGTAATAAACGAATTATAATTGCAATAGGATTTCTATTTTATTAAAAAATAACATAGAATTATAGTAAAAATAGGATTATAGGGGTGAAACCAAAATAGGGGTGAAACCAAAAATGGTACCGTTAAAAGGGTGTTTCGCTTATTAATAAAGGTTATAGATTTGAAGCTAAAATGTCTAAAATATTATATTTTGAAAATATGGTTGTTAGTAGAGTCGTCAATTCCGTACAAGACACGAAAATTACGGGTTTGGATTGACTTTTGTGGTACACGAACGCGAAAGTACACGAACACGAAATTCGGATGAATTTAGTGTCGGTTTTGGGTTTACTCTTGGATATACGATACGAAACGAAAATACACGAAATAAATAAATATTTAAATAATTTTATAAAAATTATATGAATACATATTTTAAAATGATATTATATATATAATTTTTACATAAGATAAATACAAAATAGTTTCAAATTTTAGTTTTACAAGAATTACACTTCATTCCTTATGACATATTGACTTAAGCCTCGACTAGAAAAAAATTAATATTTACTCCCTCCGTCCCTCTCATTTCTTTACAGTTTTTTTCGTTACTTGACACGCATTTTAAGGCTCCTAAAAAATATAGTTCCATAACTTATTTTTAAAATTTTCTTTTTTTGTATAAAAATAGAATTAGTCACATTTCCTGACTAAGGACGAAACACGAAATAGAATAATTCTATTTTTATACAAAAAAAGAAAATTTTAAAAATAAGTTATGGAACTATATTTTGTAGAAGACTTAAAATGCGTGTCAAGCAGTAAAAAAAATTATAAAGAAATGAGAGGACGGAGGGAGTACTTATTTATATTTGATTAATCTATTGTTTTAATTCTAATAATTTATTACAAATACTCCGATCAATAAATACTCATAAAAATTAATTGAGAATTTTAAAGATCGAATCATCTACGTACCTTGAGGGATTTTTAAAACAATACTGTAAAGCTTTTGTGTATATTAGTACTCCATTTTATGCTCTGTAAAATATTCCTAAACATATCACTTTTCTGAGTTCTGACAAAAGTATCGGTTTCTTCTGTCAAATCACATTATCAAATTAAAAAATAAAAAATTTATTGGGTGCTCGCTCTACGCTCCGGTCTCCATTTTTTGAAGCAACAAGATAAAGCCCAAAGGCTACAACAGCAAGACACTTCACAACCATTTAAACAAAATTGGGCCCAATGCATGACCCAAGAATTAAAAATTTACCTTGCAAAGATAACTGGGAAATTTTTGCATTTTTTCGATCAGTTGTTGCCTTATTGGAACAAAGATTCATTAAGGAGATGATCCAGTTTCTTTGTTTTCTGTTGTAGTCTTAGTGTCTTACCAATCAGATACCTTAAATTACAAATGCGGTGGAAGAAATTGAGCATACTACCGAAAATATATCATGTTATTATTGTATTTTTGGAATTTATACCTGCAAGAATATGTGCAAAAATAACCGATTCTCTAATCTTATTAGAGTATCTCCAATGGAAGAGGTCCTTAGCAAAAAAATCCTAAGTGGCAATTATATTTTAGATAATTTGTATAAATTTTGAATCTCCAACCATTCAAAAACCCTTGGCTATAATTATAGCCAACCTTTCCAAGTTGGCCAAATTTGTCGAATCTATCGAGACCTGTAACAAAGCTGTATATATAAATTTTATTAGTATAGCCAACCCCATTGGAGTACAACACTTTACAGGTTCAGCAAATACCTTACAGGTTCAGTTCAGCAAATATTATTTTAGCCAACCAATTTTAGCCAACCTCATTGGAGATGTTCTTACATAAATTAAAAACAGTCATAAATTTACAGTATTATGATTCTTGCCCACCCCCAATATTTATGAGAATAAATTTTCGCTCATCCCAAGATTTGTGAGAACAAGGCATATAAGTCTACTTAGTAAAAAAATAACATCAATTAAAAACAATCATGGATTTACAATATTTTTTATTCCATATTTGGCCTGTTTGCCACACCTTAATATAAGTTCTTAAGAACTTTTTTTCGGATAAAATTTTAATATTTTAATAATTTTTTTATACAAGTATTTAATGTATGTTTGAGATTCAATAAGTTGCAAAAATAAGTTGAAAAATAAGTTGGAAAGTTAGGAATCTCTAACTTTGTCTTAAAATAAGTTGACTTATTCTGAAAAAAAGTTTCCCCAAACACCCCATTATACAATTAGACTAGAATTAAACAGCAGTAATTTTTTGAATGGTTTAAGGAATAATTACCTTACAAATACAAAGCAGAAAAAGAAAAGGAATAACACGGCTGACTGTAAATATATATATATATATATATATATATATATATATATATATATATATATATATATATAGACATCCGTCCTCGATCACTCCCATCAACATACATCGCTTGATCAACATATATATTTTCTTACTGCCAAGTGCCAAGTATCGACATGAACGAATTGATTACGGAAAAAATCAAGGTAGTGCATGAGAGAGGCAAAAAGCTTGAGGATACATTAAAATCTCTTCAAAATTCGATCAGAGAAGTTAAAGATGAGTTGATAAAACTGGAGGGGGCCATGGAAGTTCTTGTAGAACTAAAATCAAGTGTGGAACCAATAAGTGTAGAGCCAAGTATTGGTGAAGATGATATAAAAGATTTGGTGGACATGTTGTACATTTGTAGAAACTTCGAAAAGATGAAAAACGATGGTGAAAGGAGAAAACAGTTCATGACAGAGTACGGTATTTCAGACAAAAATTATGATCTGATTTTGAGTATAGTACCATTGTTTCTGGGAAGCGAGGATTGCATCACACGTTACTGATAATATAACTACCACCAATGATGAGCAAACTGCTGAGACTAAGTCAACACCTGAGAAAGAAGTAACAGCTCATGACAGCACATGACAGCTAGATATTCTAGAAGAAAAGTTTGTTACTCAGAGTTTGTTAGATTGATAGACTATATAAGCCTGTAACTCATTCATTTGTCTTTAAAGAGTTTTGTTGTACTTCATTTCACAATGTATCTTTTACACATTCAATATACAACTATAGTTTGTGTCATGGTATCAGAGCGTTAGTCGCATTTCCGCCATTGATATCTCTCTCAAAGCTTACAGTTCATCTCTCTCAACCTCTGTCAATCTATCTCTCTCTCGATTTTCTTATTCTCTGAGTGTTATCGCTCTTTGTTATTCTCTGTAGTTGATCAGATCTGTTCGTACAGTTGCTTAATTGAGCTTTCCAATGGCTTCAACATATGCAGCAGTTGCAGGAGGTACATCGTCAACAGTAATTGACTCTAATCATCAGTATTATCTTCATCCATCTGACAATCCAGGTATAATTCTTGTCACAATTACCTTGAATGAGCATAACTACAGTCAGTGGTCTCGATCTATGAAGATTGCTTTATCATCTAAAATGAAATATGGATTTATTGATGGTACGTATGCTGCACCTGAGATTACCTCTTCTCTGTATATGCACTGGTCACGATGCAATGATATGGTTATATCTTGGATTTTAAACACTGTCTCTAGTGAAATTCGACAAAGTGTGATGTATATGAGTTCTGCTAAAGAAATTTGGTCTGATTTGCGTGTTCGTTTTGCTCAATTGAATGTGCCTAAGTTGTTTCATCTTCGTAAAGAAATTGCATCTCTGTAACAAGGAAATATGAGTATTTCTGCTTATTTTACTAAATTCAGAACTTTGACTGATGAATTGGATATTTTGAGTGAGGCACCTAGATGTACTTGTGCAAAATGTACATGTTCTGTTAATGTTCAATTGGAGAAACATATTCGAGAAAACAGAATTTCACAGTTTCTCATGGGACTTGGTGAGCACTATACTGCTATTCGTGGTCACATCTTGTTGATGCAACCTGTTCTTACTTTGAGTGAAGTTTTTAGTCTCCTTATGCAAGAAGAAAATCAGAGAGAAATGAGTAGTACTACTTCTACTGAAAGTATGGCAATGTCTGTTAAGCCCTACACTTCCCGAGCTGAGAACTCTAAGTTTGTTAGAAAGGATAATATTGATAAGTCTACAATGTTGTGTGATTTTTGCAAGATGACAGGTCATTCAAGAGATACTTGCTTTTGTCTTCATGGCTATCCTGCCTGGCATCATCTTTATGGCAAACCAAAGCCTAAGCCTCGAAATTCAGGAACTAAGAGTTTCTCTACCAATCCATCTGCTAAGTCATTTGCTCATCAAGCTGCAGTTGTCACAGAGTCTGTTGCCAGCAAACCTCAAGATACTGCTTCTTCTTCATCTGTAACCAGTGATACTGGTTTCACTGAAACTCAGTATAAGCAGTTGATGAGTATAATTCAAACAGGTTTTAAAGAACTATCCACTCCTGCAGGCAATGGTAATACTCATGACTGGAGTTCTTCCATCAATTCATTTCAACACTTAGCAGGTACTACTCATCATATTGTTTGTCAATCAATGTTGCCTAGTGTTCTTTCAGAACATATTTGGATACTTGATTCCGGTGCTACAGATCATATTACTCCATATGATCATATTATGATTAATGCTTCGCCTATGCAAACATTTTTACACCTACCTAATGGACAATCAACACCTGTTACTAAGAAGGGGCAAGTGTTGTTGAAGTCTCAATTTCTTCTTGATAATGTACTTTGTGTACCTACTTTCAAGTATAATCTGTTATCTATTCCAAAGATTACTGAGCAATTTCACTGTGAGGTAAAGTTTACTGCTACTCACTGTTATCTTCAGGACCCAATAACCAAGCAGATTACAGAGATTGGTAAACTTCATCAGCATCTGTATGTTCTGGATTCTTCAGCAGCTATGGCATCTTCATTATCTCAATGTTCTAGTGTTAATCATTGCTTCTCAGATGTTATTCTTTGGCATTCTAGGCTTGCTCACCCATCTAGATCAACAATGCAGTTGCTTCCCTCATCCATGGTTCGTGATATTGACAAATTTCAAGACTGTGAGACCTGTCATTTGTCAAAGCAAACTAGGCTTGTTTTTCCAGTTAGTACAAGTGTTAGTACTGCTTTATTTGACTTGGTACATGCCGATGTTTGGGGGCCATATCGAGTAAAAACTCATGGTCGTTGTACTTTCTTTTTAACAGTTGTTGAGAATTTATCTCGAACTACTTGGGTGTTCTTGTTTTCGGATAAAACACAAGTTTCAGGATTACTTCAAGCATTTTTTGCCTACGTCTCTAATCAGTTTAAGACATCTGTTAAAGTTCTTCGTACAGATAATGGAACTGAATTTGTGAATTCTACCATAAATAGTTTATGTTCAAGCCTGGGTATTATACATCAAACTAGCTGCCCATACTCTCCTCAACAAAATGGGATTGTTGAGCGAAAGCATCGAACATTACTCAATGCTGCTAGAGCTCTGCGTATTCAAGCATATTTACCCATTCAGTTTTGGGGTGATTGTATTTTAGCAGCTGCTTATCTAATCAATCGTACTCCAACTGCTTTGCTCAAAGGTTTAACTCCATTTGAGGTATTGTTTGGCACAGCACCAGATTATTCTCTCCTAAAAGTATTTGGATCATTATGTTTTGCCACAAGTATTACTCCTCATAAAGATAAATTTGCTGCTAGATCACACAAATGTGTGTTTCTTGGATATCCATTTGCTACTAAAGGATATCGTGTTCTTGACTTAGAATCTCGTAAGGTGTTTGTTTCTCGAGATGTGTCATTTGTTGAAGACTGTTTTCCATTTCAGTCTTTATCTACAAAGTCACCTTCTTTGCTCTTTCCTGAGCAACCTGTTACTATTGCTGATGATCCTTTATTTTTCTCTTCTGATTCTGGTTTACCTCAATCACCAAATACTTCTGTTTCTGTTCCTTCTACTAAAACTTCCCCTGAATCTTCATCTTCTATTGATCATACATCTGATGTTAATCTCTCACAACCTATTGTTCCTACTCGACCAACTAGAATCAAGTTGCTTCCATCCAAGTATAAGGATTTTACAGGATTGCCTTCTCATTTGGCAAACTCTGTTATGTATCCTCTCAAGTTATCCTATGATTCGTTTGATTCATCTTACTCTCATTTTCTGGCTAATATTTCTGTTCCTACAGAACCTACTACTTTTTATCAAGCCTCTAAGCATGCTGGTTGGTGTCAAGCTATGGCTACTGAGTTAGCAGCCTTGGAAGCTAATCATACTTGGGATGTTGTTCCTCTCCCACATGGTAAGACAGTGGTTAGCTGTCGTTGGCTTTATAAAATTAAGTTCAATTCAGATGGTTCTGTTGAGCGTCTTAAAGCTCGTCTAGTAGCTCGAGGTTTTAGTCAAACTGCTGGTATTGATTTCTTTGAGACATTTGCCCCAGTGGCAAAGATGACTACTATACGCTTAATATTAGCATTATCTGCTTCTTTCAACTGGAATTTAACTCAAATGGACGTTACCAACGCGTTTTTACATGGTGACCTTTCTGAGGAGGTATATATGGCTATTCCTCCAGGTTATACTCATCCTCTTTTAGCTACTCCTTCTCCTCATACTTATGTTTGCAAATTACGCAAGTCTCTGTATGGTCTTCGCCAAGCTCCTCGTTGTTGGTTTGACAAGTTTAGTTCTGTTTTACTAGCCTATGGTTTTACTCAAACACACTCTGATCACAGTTTGTTTGTTATGTCAACTGCAAATTCATTCATTTCTGTATTAGTCTATGTCGACGATATTTTGGTAGCTGGAAATAATGTCACAGCTATTGAGACTCTTAAAGCTCACTTAGCCTCTCATTTCAAGATCAAGGATCTTGGTCCATTGCGATATTTTTTAGGACTTGAGGTTGGTCGTTCCAGTAAAGGTATCTACTTGAATCAACGAAAGTACTCCCTGGATATTATTACAGATGTTGGTTATCTTAATGTGAAACCTGCCTTAGTTCCAATGGAGCAAAATCATGATCTTTTGTCCAATGATACCTCTCCAATGTTGCAAAATGTTGCTGCTTATAGACGTCTTGTGGGTCGTCTAATCTATTTGACTATCATTCGTCCTGATTTAGCCTATTCTGTTCATGTGCTATCTCAGTTTCTATCTGCCCCTCGTCAATGTCATTTTGATGCAGCCCTCAAGGTTGTTAAATATGTTAAGGGTACATTAGGTCAGGGCTTATTCTTCTCTGCTACTTCTCGTCCTTTGTTAAGAGCTTATGCTGATGCTGACTGGGGAGGATGTCCTCTCACACATCAATCACTTACAGGCTATTGTCTTACTCTTGGTGATTCTCTCATTTCTTGGCGAGCCAAACGTCAACCTACTGTCTCTCGTTCCTCTGCTGAAGCAGAGTATCGTGCTCTAGCTGATGTGTCCTGTGAAATTACTTGGGCAGTTAATCTTCTTGCTGAACTTGGTCTTAAGAACATGACTCCTGTTCCTTTGTTCTGTGATAATAAAAGTGCTTTATATATTGCCTCTAATCCTGTGTTCCATGAACGGACAAAGCACATTGAGATTGATTGTCATCTCGTGCGTGAAAAGATTGTCAATGGTTTACTTGCTCCTGTGTTTCTGCGTACTCATGATCAACCAGCTGATCTTTTTACAAAGGCAGTCTCTTCTCGCACACTTACCTATCTGTTGTCCAAGTTAGGTGTCATGAATTTGTTCTTTCCTCCTAACTTGAGGGGGGATGATAATATAACTATCACCAATGATGAGAAAACTGCTGAGACTAAGTCAACACCTGAGAAAGAAGTAACAGCTCATGACAGCACATGACAGCTAGATATTCTAGAAGAAAAGTTTGTTACTCAGAGTTTGTTAGATTGATAGACTATATAAGCCTGTAACTCTTTCATTTGTCTTTAGAGGGTTTTGTTCTACTTCATTTCACAATGTATCTTTTACACATTCAATATACAACTATAGTTTGTGTCAGTTACGAAGATATCTCAACTTCATTATTTCGACATGCACGAGAATTCGTTTACAATTCCGAAGAAAACATCGACGGTCATGATATTTCATGTAAGTAGTGTTAATTTAATACTCATTTGTTACGTATATTGCGTAATTGCATGTTGTTATATTTTCAGACTTGACTAATTAGTTTAATTTTTGGTGAATTAGATTCTAAATACAGGGATTTAGTAAAAGCTATTACAAGTTCTCATGTATTTCAACTCTCGTCGAAGAAGAAAGATGTTGAGGTTGTTTTAGCACCACCCCAGCACAGCCTCTGTCCGTGTGCCTCATAATTAAGTTCAGATGATGATGGATGTATCAGAAAAAATTGCTTTATGATCGTAGATCTGGTTGGTCGTTGGGGTTACCTTTTGTATAAGATTGATCTACTACATCATCTGCTACATCATAATAGTGATAATGATCTCTCTTCTTTGCGTCCTCTCCTTTATTTTCCAAGTACTAAAGGTTTACATGATTATTTTAATTGCATAAAATTAGGATCCAAGTTTTATTTTTTCGGACTCGATCTTTGTGATATTGGTATTTCTTTTGATAATTATGATGATGAATCATATGAATCATTTACCAGTGTTTATACTCTCGAAGAAAAGGATCTTATGTGTATTCAACCTAGTGAACACAACAATGTCAACAATTTTAAACACCTCTTTACCAAAATAGATAATCCTCTGCACTCACCTAAATATCATCCTACTCTTTTTGTTGCCAATAAAAACTCTACGTTATATCCGACTACTGTTTTAGAAATTCTAGTTTCGAAGTCTTTTCTCCCTGCGATCAGACTTGGCAAGTGTTGCCTACTCCCCCTTATTGTAAAGGGCTCTGCCTTGATATTCCTCTTCTTATTTTGGAGCAACAGCAAACGGTCTTCTTTTGTGATTTTCTTTTTGCCTTCAATCTCCAAACAAATACTTGAATCCCAACCGCTGATAGCATCTATTATTCGAATTCTGATGATAATACCCTTTCTCGACCCCTTACATTCCATCCCAAACGTGTTTCACTTATCGGTAATATGGCTTTTGGTTTCCTCCAAAATGAATCTGAAGGCAATTATGTATGTGCTTCTCGGACAACGACCACCACCAAGGAACTAATGCAACCTAACTTAGCTGCCGACCATGCTTTCTTGGAAGTAATGAGATCTTCCCGGTTTACCTACATGAATAACAAAATTTATGATGAGCTCTATTCCGACTACATTGTTGCTTTGCAGGACTTGGATGGTAAACAAATACTCTGTATAGTAACCTACGTTACCAAACCGGCTCATGAGACTGGGTGTTATGTTTATAATGCCAAAACCAGCTATGTAGCCTTGACCTTTTTCGACATCCTGGGCGATTTCTACACTTCAAGGGGTTCCAATCTTCACTCTTCCTATTCTTATGCAGATGACATTGTTGAAGATGGCAGGAGTTACTTCAACGCCAAGTTTCGGCACGCTTCACATTTCGTCATCACTAATTCTCAGTTTACTACTCATGGTCAACTCGAGGCATGTTTCTTTTAGCTAGAGCTAGTCTTTCTTTGCATCAATGTGTTTTATATTCAGTTGCAAAGAGTATGTAAATCTGGTTTTGGTACTGAATATCGTACTTAATTTATTATATTTTACTAGTTTTGAATTAATTCTTTTGCACATATATACATCGTGATGTATATGTTAAATTAGGATACAATAACTCTTAAGTCTTAATGTTCGGTCAGTAATTATTTCGTAATCAGGTACAAGGTGCGCAAAAAATGAAATCTGAATTGAATGTTAGAGACTTGAGTGATCGGAGTACTAACTAGAGCAATTGTCTATGAAGTTGATGAAGGCAAGTTTGAAAGAAAGCCGTCAAGGCTGATGCGTAAGATTTGGCAAAAGGTCCACAGTTGAAGTAAGTTTAATGTTGGGTTAATTTAACAGTTTAAGTAGCATGTGCTAAGATTAGTAGAAGATTAGTAGAAGAGAATCTGGAGTCTCAAATTTAGTTTACAAGAACTATTGAATGATGTGCTTAAGGAAATCCAACCCCAGGTTTAGATATATAAAGGATTATTTAATTAGTGATTCTGAATGAGTTCAATCAAATTGTCTATTAGGAATTCTGTGCATACGAGACTTGTTTAAGGAGTCGAATCATGGTAAATCAAACAATTGTGGAAGCACATTAGTTCATAAATTTTTGGCTCATCCTTCTGCCTGCACTTGGGTGTGGCGAAGTATAGTTTTCTGAATTCAGCAATTGTATATTATATTTATAATCAGTTCTAGGAAATGCTCTAAATTTTTATTCGATTCATTTGTTTGCAAGTCTGCATGTATCGAGTGTTTTGACTCATCCCTAAATACATACTTATAGCACAATGTATCAAGTACCACCAAATTTGATTTGTCATTAAATTGTGGGTTCCATTTATTATAACTACTAATTATAGGTTCGATTTATTATAGGTACATAACAAAACAAGATTTATTTAATTTAGTTTCTTTAACCTCACTTGATTAACTATAACTACATACAGTATAAATTAATAATGTTGGGACCGGGATATTTTATTAATTTAGCGAGATATTATTATATCGATAAATTAATAATTTATTAATTTAAAGAGGTTTTACGTATGATCTTTAAATTTCCAAGTCCAATGTACTATTTACAATGTATATTAGTTAGAAATGAAAAATAAATTACAAAAACAAGTTCCAAGACACATTCTATTAATGTACATTAACAAATTAATTGAATTTGAGGATGATTCACTAGCTTTGGAACCGGCCACTCGGAAAGAAGCATTGCAAGCGGAAACAACTCTTCACAACTTTTTGTTGAAATACGAGAAGACAATCCCCCAACTCTTAAGTGCAATGAGAAGATATAAAAATGAACTCAAAATAGATTTGAAGTTCAACAACAAATAAGTGACTATAGATTCATTTTTTACCGGACAATCTTAGAATTTGGAATCTTTTAGTAATTATTAATTTATAGTTTCGTTGGGACCAATATATATACACTGGGATTTCAAAAAAGTTATTATCTTATTATTTTATCGATTAGGGTCCAATTTTGTACTGGTCCCAAGTTGGGACTCGACAAATTATTAATTTTATCGAGATTATTAATTTATCGAGTATTAATTTATAGAGGTTTTACTGTAGTTAAATAGTACTCCCTCCATTCCACAGGTTCTTTACATTGGAGGACGGGGCTCGGCACGTATTTTAAGGTTCTTGTAAAGTATAGTTCCTTAATTTATTTTTAATTTTTTTTTTCTGAATAAAAGTTTAATATTTAAATTTTTATTTTAAAAAAAGTTATGGAATTTTATTCTATACTTTGTGAAGATATGATTCAGTAATAAAATCTTCCTTTTCTGGCAAAAAAAATGCGTGTCAAGCAGAAAACATGTAAAGAAATGGATGTAACGGAAGTAGTATTTATTAATATTAATATTTTAATTTCAACTCATATTCAATTGGCACGGCTTATCGGCTACTAAATAATAAAGTCTTTGATTTTATTTTATTTTTTATTATTGAATTAATATCTTTGTTCTTAAAAAAAAATAAAGTCTTTGATTTTATTTTATTTTTGGTTTTAAGATTAGATAGATATTCATAATTTAAAGTGAATATATACGATTGTAACTCGATTTTCCTACAATCACATATTTGTACAAAATTATTTTTTAATGATGCTAGGTACCCCAAATTGGATCCCAAATTATACGTGTCATTATCTGAATGGTTATAATTATAATGGGCCCGCCAGGGCCATATCAATCTCACCAAAAATCCTCTATTCAACCAATTTCATCAATGCCACATCATTTGAGAACATTTTTTAGGTATCAATTTGGGATATCTAGCATTACTCGTTATTTTTTTAGGGAAAATGTTGTGTTCCCCAAATTTTTATCCCAAATTCCTTTCCCAAATGACATGACAAGTAATTATTGGTTATAATTATAATGGGCCCGCCAGGGCCATCCAATTAAAATATCTCAAAATACCACATCATTGCTGCCACATCATTTGAG
Organism: Kitagawia praeruptora; assembly: GCA_037693485.1. Taxonomy (NCBI): domain Eukaryota; kingdom Viridiplantae; phylum Streptophyta; class Magnoliopsida; order Apiales; family Apiaceae; genus Kitagawia; species Kitagawia praeruptora. The sequence continues at coordinate 127,159,552 of CM075350.1, forward strand.
ACTTAAGAGTAATATTTGGGTACCATTTTGGGTACCTAGCATTACCTTTTTTTAGTTTCACTTCCTTGATTTCAGTTGGTAGGGTTGGATTTCCTTTGACTACAAAAATAAATAACTTTTTATAAATATGGAAAACTTTTCGGTAGTGTACATAATACCAAAATTCCAAATTTGGTTATTAGTATTTAATTAAGTTAATTGGTTATTAGTATTTGATTAAATACTTAATTAATTAAGTATTTAATCAAGATTTTTTATTTAGTTTCTCTTTTTTGGTTTCACCGATTCCTACTACATAATTAAATACTCCCTCCGATCCATTATATAAGGCATTTGACTTTTCTGCACGTAACTTTAGGTGCTTTGAATACATAGTTAAAATTATTATTTTTTAAAATTTCTTTTTCTAAATAAAAATTAAAATATTATATTTTTATTCAAAAAAAGAAAAATTAAAAAATAATTATTTTAGCTATGTAGTCAAAGCACCTAAAGTTACGTACAAAAAAGTCAAATGCCTTATATAATGGACCGGAGGGAGTATTATTTATTTATTATGAACTTATTTATTATATTTATTTTCAAAACTTTAATCATTTTAACATGTTAATATTAGTAATATTTTAATCTCGACGTATGTACTATACTATAAGTTTAAAATTAACTAATAATATAAATACCGATTCTGATTTAGTTTTTTTCTTTTTGATAATCCGATTCTGATTAGTTATCCTGTGATTGTGATAAATTAATTAAACCGTTTTTACCATGATACGAGTAAACACTATACAAGTTCAAACCAAGTTGTTTTCTCTTCAAACTTCTTTTAGAGTTTGTGAGAGGTTTCTTCTTGGCTCATTATCACATCTTAGATAAAATGGCTCGATATCAAAATATAGAAGAACAGCTGGAAAATCTAAACATGGAGGATGAAGAAAACGAGGACTTGATCTTCGAAGGGGATGTGGAAGAAGAGATCGATAGGTATGAACTCTGCCTGGTGGGAAGATTCTTAACGGAGAAAAACATAAACACTAAAGCCATGAAAACGAAGATTGCAGATGTATGGAAACCTACTATGGGAATTAACATTAAAGAACTGGAAACAGGAATCTATCTGTTTCAGTTTTTTCACAGAGAAGATAAAAATTGGGTGCTGAATGGAGGTCCGTGGAGCTTTGACAATGCAATGCTGCTACTGGAAGAAATACCCCTCGGAGAAGAACCTCTGAAAGTTCCTCTATGGTGTTTGAACATATGGATTCAAATCCATGATCTTCCAAATGGTTTCATGACTGAAGTGGTGGGGCAGCAGTTAGGGAATTTTTTTGGTACGTTCATTGCATATGATCCTAAAAATGATAGTAGCATTTGGAGGGAATGCATGAGGATAAAAATTCGACTGGACGTGAGGAGACCTCTGAAAAGAAAGAAGAAAATAAAAAGAAAGAATGGTTCTGAATTTGTGGTGACATGCAAATACGAGAGGCTAGGAGACTTCTGTTTTGCATGTGGATTAGTAACCCATACAGAAAGGTTTTGCAGGAAGTCTATGGATAATAGAGGTGAGGGAGGAACTAAGGAATGGGGAGCCTGCTTAAGAGCCCCGGCACGGAGGGGGTAGGGCAGAGTGAAAGTAAGTGGCTGCGAGAGGAGGGAGATGCGGAATGGATGGCGAAAATTGAGAGGGCAAACAACATTCCAACTGCTTCGAAAGAAAATCAAGGAAGAAAAGATAAAGCGCCAACTGGGGGGAGTAATTATAGGAATGACAGTGGGGAAAATCAAACCAAACTTATCATGATCAATAACAAATTATATGATGGGGCCAAGACTGGGCTATCTACGTATCTAGACCTATCTGATGGGCTGGGTGAAGAGGAGTATGCTGGGCTGGAGATAGAGGACAGGAAGCGCAGAAGAAGTGGATCAACATCTAAAAATACAATGGATGTAGAAGGAGTCCTACAATTTACAGAGTCTAAGGAAGGAGACAAGTCTAAACAGGTTACTGTATTTTCTGAAATGGATTATGCAGCTACTGAGAACACAAATTTGGCTACGCTTGCAGTGCAAGCTAGCCAGCCATTATGAATCTCTTAAGTTGGAATTGCCGGGGAATGGGGTCACCTCGTGCAATTCGTGTTTTAAAGGACCTGATAAAGGCCCAGAACCCTAATTTCGTGTTTCTTTTAGAGACACTGGTGGAAGCAAATGTTATGATTGAGATTGCGAACAAGCTTGGTTTTGAGAACTCGTATGCAGTAGACAGAGTTGGTAGAGGAGGAGGCTTAGCAATTCTATGGAAGCGGACTATAGATTGTCAAGTCATTGAATCGACTAGTAACTATATTAATGTTCAGGTGATGGAAAACTCGAATGTAGCATGGAGGTTAACTTGTTATTATGGTTTACTAGAGAGATCTCGTAGGCAAGAAGCATGGAGTATGTTAAGGAGGCTAGCAGAGAATATTAGTATTCCATGGTGTATCTGTGGGGATTTCAATGACATGTTATACACTTCAGACAAAGCTGGCAATCATCCACACCCTCAAAATCTTTTACATGGTTTCAGGAGTGCAATCGAGGACTGTGGTCTTGATGAAATAGAGTTAACAGGTGGGGAGTTTACTTGGGAAAAAAGTAAAGGTAGGCCAAATTGGGTGAGAGAGAGACTGGATAGGGCCTTTGCAAATAATCAATGGTGGAGGAAATTTCCGTTGTGCAAGCTTGCAGTCAAACACACTATCAAATCAGACCATGATCCAATCCTCCTTGACACAGTTTGTGCTGATTTCTCGAGGAAGAATTTCAGATTTCGATTCGAAAATACTTGGTTGAACGAACCTGAATTCAAGAAAGAAGTTTCAGATTTTTGGAGTGCTATTCCTCCAATTCATGTTCTTCCCAAGCTGTTGTCAGTGGCTTCATTCATGTCAAAATGGGGAAGGAATTTCTTCCATAAATTTAAAGATAAAATAAAAAAACAGAAGGAGGTTCTTGACAGTTTGAAGGACAGAAGTGATGATGTTGGGATTCAACAATACTTTATGGAAAAGTTTAAGTTGGAAGAGCTTTTGTACCAGGAGGAAATCTACTGGAAACAACGAGCCAAGGCTCACTGGTTGACTGAGGGTGATACAAATTCCAAATTCTTTCATGCAGCAGCATCGAAAAGGAAAAAGATTAATCATGTACATCACTTAATAAATGAAAGAGGAGAAACTGTGGTCAGCAATGATGTGATGAGCAAGGTAGCAGTCGAATATTTTAAAAATGTTTTTGGTGGTAACTCTAATGCAGAGGTGCAAGAAGATGAACACGTGAGGAGAGTGATTACTCATTCTCAAAACGAGAGGCTTACATCTACCTTAACGTTTGAAGAATTCACAGAAGCAGTAAAGCAAATGCATCCTGATAAATCGGCTGGACCGGATGGATTTAGCCCAGCCTTCTTCCACCATTTTTGGAATCTGTTGGGTAAGGAAATTTTCAGCAGTTGCAATAAATGGCTCATGGATGGGAAATTTCCCAATTCACTGAATGACACAATTTTAGTCCTTATTCCAAAAAAAGAAAATGTGGAACGTATGACAGATTTTCGTCCAATAGCTCTCTGCAACGTTCTTTACAAGATTATAGCCAAAGTACTAGCTAACAGACTCAAGAAGATTCTCCCAGGAATAATTTCAGAGCACCAGTCTGCTTTTGTACCAGGACGACATTTATCGGACAATGTTCTGGTCGCATTCGAGCTTTTACATTTCATGAAAAGGAAGAATAAAGGGAAGGAAGGTGAGGTGGCGTTGAAGCTTGATATCTCTAAAGCGTACGATAGAGTTGACTGGAAATTTCTCAGGAAACGTTTGATAGTCATGGGGTTTAATGAGCAGTGGGTAAAATGGATTATGATGTGCGTTTCAACAGTGAGCTACATGATTAATTTCAATGGGAAAGAAGTAGGTCCGATTTTTCCTAAGCGAGGATTAAGGCAAGGAGATCCTCTTTCTCCTTACCTTTTTCTGTTTTGTGTGGAGGATCTATCACAGAAGCTGACCATAGCAGAAGAAGGAGGGCAAATCACAGGTTGTCAAGTTAATTTAGCTACTCCCAGTGTTACTCATTTACTGTTTGCTGATGACAGTTTCCTGTTCTTTAAAGCATCAGTTCAGGAAGCAACAACAGTGAAAGACATCTTGCAAAAGTATGAATTGGAATCTGGTCAGGCAGTTAATTATCAGAAGTCTGGGATTTTTTTCTCAGCGAATGTGAGAAGGGAGAAGCAGGTGGAAATAATGTCTATTTTAGAGGTTACTAATCCTATTGAAGGAGGGAAATACTTGGGACTGCCATCTCTCATTGGAAGATCTAAGAAAGCTGCGTTTAACTTTGTTAAGGAACGAGTATGGCGTAAAGTCCAGGATTGGCAACACAAAAATATGTCGAAGGCGGGGAAAACGGTCATGGTGAAAAATGTTGCTCAATCCATCCCAGCCTTTAGCATGTCATGCTTCATGCTACCGAAATCCTTGTGTTCAGAAATGGAGAAGATGATGAATAGCTACTGGTGGGGGTCGAACGGTAATAACAGTAAAGGTATGAATTGGCATTCATGGAGCAAAATGGCGACTGCTAAGTGTAGTGGGGGTCTTGGATTTCGTGATCTGCATGGGTTCAATGTAGCTCTATTAGGCAAACACATCTGGAATTTCTATCAACACCCAAATTCTCTGGTGGCTAGATTATTTCGAGCAAGGTACTTTCAAGACAAACATATTTTACAGGCAACAAAAGGTAATGGTGCAAGCTTTATTTGGCATGGTATATGGGAAGCGAAAGAGGAATTAAAGAAGGGGTTTAGATGGATTCTGGGCAATGGGAAGGACATTTTAGCATTTCGAGATCCTTGGTTAAAAGGCAAACCAGATTTCCATGTAGAGGATGGGCCTTTGAACATAATCAGATATGAGAGTGTGAATAACTACTTCCGTCCTGGTACAACAGAATGGGATGTGCATAAGGTAGTGCAAGACTTTCACGTTGATGATGTTCAACATGTTCTTCAGACACGAATTCAACTGACAGATGTTAAAGATAGAGTTGCCTGGCATAACTCAACTACAGGTATGTATACTGTGAAAACAGGCTATCAATTTTGGTTATCACAGAACAATGCTGCATCGTCCACTTTGTTTGCAAGAAACTGGAATTCAATATGGAAATTACAGGTTCCGCACAAAACTAGAACTTTCATCTGGAGGTTCTGCAACAACAGTATACCTGTAAGGAATAAGCTTCGAAGTCGAGGAATTGATATCCCTAATATCTGTCCAATGTGCTCCAACGATGTCGAACATCTCCTACACATCTTCTTTGATTGTTCATTTGCCAAAGACTGTTGGCAGAAGGCTGGTTTACATTATGCAATGCAAGAGGTGGAATCCGCTCCTGACTGGTTATTAGACAAGATGGCTTCAGGAACTAATGAGGAGAAAGAGACTATTGCTATGTTATTGTGGGGCATTTGGTTTGCAAGAAATCAGAAAGTATGGGAAGGCAAAACTATCAGTCCATCAACAGTCGTGGAGATTATTATGAAACAAAAGTATGACTGGCAGGGAGCAATGAAATCAAAACAGTTGAAGATAGCAGACTTGTCCATGAAAACTGCAGAGAAGGATAAGAATATTAAATGGAAACCTCCGAGGGAAGGGTGGAGTAAGCTAAATGTAGATGCTTCTCTGATTGCAGGAGACCTGTCATATAGTGTAGGGATGGTGCTTAGGAATGAGTATGGGCAGTTCGTCCAAGGCAAGAACATGCGGTTTCACGGTCGAGTAACAGTTCTGGAAGCTGAAGCTCGTGGGGTGGAGGAGGGCATAAGGTGGATTGAGGAGCTGGGAGTGCAGAATGTGGAGATTGAGAGCGACTCGGAAACAACTGTGAAAGCAATGTCAAAGAAGATGCAGTATTACAACGAGGCGGGACATAGTTTCGAGTTCTGTCAGTGGAAGTTACAACAGAGGAGAGATCTGTTGTTAAATCATGTCAAGAAGCAGGCAAATTGTGTTGCTCACCTTTTGGCTAGGGTACCATGTTTGTCGAATAGCTACAACATTTTCTTATCTCCTCCAAGTTTATTGTTGGAGACTTTATGTAATGAGCAATTGTTTTAATAGAAGTTTACTTTCCATCAAAAAAAAAAAAAAAGTTCAAACCAAAAAAGGAATTCCTTGAACCTACTTGATTGTCTATATATACCACATAATATGGTCCTCGATCAATCCATTCATCCCCCTTCAATCTACACCGGCTTCTTTTATTTTAATTTTATCTATTATCTCCGTTCGATATGAACATGAACCAACTCATTACTGAAGAAATCAAGGCACTGCATGAGAAACGCAAAAAGCTGGAGGACACATTGGAATCTCTTGAAAATTCGATTAGTGAAGTTAAAGATGAGTTGGTACAACTGGAGGGGGCCATGGAAGCTCTTGTCAAACTGAAAGCAACTGTGGAGCCAAAGCCAAGAATTGGTGAGGATGACATGAAAGAGTTTATGGACATGTTGCATATTTTGAGAAATTTCGAAAACATCAGAAACAATAAAGAAAAGACAGAAGAATGGATGGCGGAGCTTGGTATTTCAAGTAAAGATTTTGATCTGATTTTAAGTTTAGCACCATTGTTTTTGGGCAACGAAGATGGCATCACAAGTTACGAAGATATCTCAGCTTCTGTATTTCAACATGCAAAAAACTTCGTTTACAGCTCGAAAGAAAACATTGATGGTCATGATATTTCATGTAAGTGCTAATCTTCTGTTTGTTCTATTACTATATATATTCCTTGATCGCGTTTTGTTATTTTTTTAGACTCGACTCGACTAATTAATTTCGTTTTGATGAATCAGATTCTGGGTACAGGAATTTTATAAAGGCTATTTCAACTTCTTCTGTGTTCCAACCATTGCCTGAGAAGAAAGATGTTGCGGTTTTATTGCTTCCTTGAAGAGCTTTCTCTGCTTGTATCAGTGTCCTCTTGGATAGCCACTTGACAATTTCGTAAATCTTGCTTTTGTTTGTTTGATTTGAGGTTCTAGGAAGTTTCTGTGTTTTTGTCAAAGCTGGATCTCTATCTTCTAGTGTTTTAATTGTTGGTATCTTTTTTCTGCCCAGCAGTGAACATCTACCTCTTGTATTTAATTACTTTGCCTTTGATTCTATGATAATTTTTTTTGTTTTCGTTTTTGCTAACTCGTAATAAAATATTCGTACGATGAAAATTATTTCAATTTCTGAGAAAAATTTACTCTTAAGGTTCACCAAGTAAGAAACAGCTACATATAACAAGTTTAAACATTACAGGACAAATATTTGTAATTGCAATTCTCTTTGCAGTAGATTTTCCTACCAAATCTTATTTCAGACTGAACGACACATACAACTGCAATTCCTGCAGCTTATAACTTGCTGAAGCTAATCATAACGCCATCCTCTGGTTTTGGGTGAGGTAGATAAGTCATCTTTGCGTTGGGATTAACGAGTTCCCACCTAAAACAAATTTAGATTTTATTCCAACAGTTTGTTTGTGTCAGTATTTGCAGCTCAGTTTGTAAATTTACGACAAAACAGCAATAGAAGTTAACTGTGATTTGTGGGTAATTAACGTTTCTTACTTGTATCCAATTGCTAAATGATGAAGAAAGATGGCTACTTGTAATCTCGCCAGCATGTTTCCTGCACAAATTCTTGATCCTCCTCCAAATACTTGGTACGTCCCTGCTTTTGCTGGTTCCTATATAAGTACGCGTCCCAATTAAGAAAATAGCATAAAAAACAACACTCTTGATACTAATATGCACAATATAGAATCATATTCTCGTCAGACCCTGCTCTAAGAGGGATATAGGTATACGTACATTCCATCTGTCAGGGTTGAAGGACATGGGATCGTCAAAGTTTTCTGGATTGGTATGAAGGTATCTGATCCACATCATCACTTTCCAACCTCTGGGGATTGTATAACCTGCATGAAAAACGACCACGACCGCAGAATGCATAAGGTGTCTTGTTTAAATATTTATATAAAATATGGGTAGATTGCATACCTTTATACTCAACATCTTTAGTTGCAGTTCGGTATATAAACGCTGCTATATTTGCCATTCTTATTGTTTCTTCCACCACCTGAAGCTCATTTTACATTAGTGTACCGAGCCACCACCAGGACTTATTTTTCATATAAGATTAACATATTACTAATGTTAGGTAGATTATAGTTTGTTTGTCCCACCTTGTTCGTATAATTAAGTTTAGCAATGTCGTCACTTGTGATTTGCTCCTCATTTTTGTGTTTGCGGAGGCACATGTTCTCCTCCTGCATGCAAGCAAGCAAGGGAATTAGATTCTTCTGATCTTCGTATCGATTTCAATTGGCGAAAACCAACCAAAGAACTCTAGAGGAAAATTTTGATTTGATACCCGGAGCTTTTGGAGAACACTGGGATTTTTAGCAAGATAATACACCGCCCACATAATTGCAAGAGATGTAGACTCATATCCTGCAATAACAAGACTGACAATGTTGTCAAGAACTTCAGTGTCGCTCAATTCTTTTCCCTCATCATCCTTTAAACCCATTAATCCGTCCATTAAATCATTTGTAACTCTGACATCAACACCATCCCTAATCTTCTTCCTCTTCTTTTCTAGTTCCTTTCTGAAAATCATTGTGGCTTTTTCCCGACACTGTGAAATCACACAAATTTCAACATTTAAGAATTAATATGTGATAAATATCAATAGACTTTCCAAAGTCAAAATACACTCACATCGTGCCACTCAAACCATGCATCAACCTCTTACTATACATAGAGAAGGGGTTATTCACTAGGCTACAAATGACATAGATTCCAAAATACATTTCCTCCTCGGAAATTTTATTAGTAAATAGTACTGCTAGCTATTTATTGTGAATTGTGCATAACCTGAAGAGCATGACGATAAGCACTTCCGGGAAAGTTGATAGGAGAGGCTCTAAGGCCTCTAAGTATCCCTGTGAACAATTTATCTAGGGTGTCCAGAACTGGTCCAGGCTCAAGGCTAGCAAAAAAACTGCCAATGTTCTCAAATGTTACCTGCACCCAGCAACAATAGTAAAAATTTTACGCATCACTTATCAAAGTCAATCAAGTCAATTTAGTTTTGATTTCTAGTGTATCATTATATACCTTTCTGGCTTCTAGGTGAGCACCAACTGTACCCTGGTTGGACCAAGATTGAAGGGCTGCGATGATACGAGGTTGGACCATAATTGCTATTTGGCGAAGAGACTGAGGCAGGTTTATGGCTCTCGAAACAAAGCTTCTAAGCCTAGTGTGTGATGTTCCATGCACAGCAACTAACGAACTCGCACCTACAAGCTCAACAGTTGGCCAATCAATCTGGAAGTGTGATTCTGATTGCATTATGAACTTAATTACTGCTGGTTTACACGCAATGACACCCGGTGATCCAAACAGGTGTGTTCTGTACAGCCCAATCCCATCCCCGTACCTAAACATCATCACAAACTTGTCATTTCAAAACAAATAACAATGCATGCTTGGTTCTTCACATTCTTTCAACTACCAACTCTTTACTTTTATAACTAAGAATATTATTGGTGATTTCGTAGTACTTAAAAATGAAAAAATACACACCTGTGTCTTTTAGAGTTAATGTAGTCATCAGGGCGACCAACAATCTTGAAATACCAGAGAAAACTAAGCAACTCTCCGAAGTAGGGGAGTCCCATATGGCCCGGAGGTAGTTTGATCATGTTGCTACCTGTTTTCGAATTGGCTTTTCTGCTCCCATTCATTAAGTTGAGTCTCAGGCTGCACCACAGATCATTAGACCACCACAAATAACACCCCATCAAGGGCAAGATGCCTAACACCCATGTCACAACCCACACGCTCGTTGCCATACTTATGAGTTCCATTACTAATGATCAGTTACTAAGCTGTTGGCGAATATTATATGTGTGCAATTAAAATGTGCTGAGAGGCCAACAAAGGGTTGGTGCAGTGATCGAGACTCGAGGTCTTGGTTTCTCTAAGAGGGGTCAAGAGTTACACTCGTGTACGTGTGTTCAACTATCAAAAAAAAAATGTGCTGAGAGAGATTAGATGCTAAACTCTTTGTGTTATTCTGAAGGATGTGTAAGGCCTTAAATAGAGGTTTCGAATCATTGATTGCTTCCTCCCATTGAGTTATTTTTTTTTCTGTTCTGTACCTTTCTGGAGATTATATTGACAACTATGGCTTACCGACCCATTTTTCGAATAATAAAATCTTGTCACCATATCAATAACATTACCCCCAAAAAACCAACTTCAGCTTAAATTCAACGTAAGTTCGCTTTCTTTTTATGTATGATTCGATTAGATTATCCCATAGATGCTTTCTACTAATAGCCAGAATGGTAGTATTATTTAATCTATCATTTTATTTATAAAAATTGCAACCGGACCTGTCTAATTTTGTTGGCATACGTTTTGGCAGGTGGGATTTTGATCAACAATCGAATTGTTTCTATCACCACTCTGTTCAGTGCCTATCAAAAGGTATCAACTGCTTCCTCCCAAAATCATAAGCCTATATTTAATAAGAAAAATGCTAGGTATCCCGAATTGGTTCCCAAAAACTTTCCCGATTGCCAAGTGTATGAATATAATTGATTATAATAATATGGTTATAATAATGCGGACTACATTCACACCAACTAATTCAATAAAAAAATTTCATTATATCATGTAATCGATGTCACGGGAGCAATTTTTGGTTACCAATTCGGGGTACCTAGCATTACTCATTTAATAATTTCCAAAGATTTTAAATAATAATCTGATCACCCTACGTATAACATTACCCCAAATGGGAACTACCTCAGTTACGTTTTTTATAATGTATATTTTACAATTATGTGTTATGTTATTACATCTATGATCTACTCAACAGGATAATTCGATGAAATATTCCTACTACACTGTCAAAAATAATGATTCCCATCACAATATTCCTTTGGGGCGAACTACTACTAGACAAAAGCAGGGAAACATCTTCCCCACAGCCACCCAGAAAATGGCTAGTATACAAGTACAGTATTGAAGTATCGAAAACAACATGATTGGTTTGTACTTATCAGACGAAACACAAAACGTGATGAACTGGTGTTCCATATATGCAAACTCAAAATCATAAATATTAAGAAGTGTGTATATGTATCATCAAACTCATCTATATAGACATCAGATGATGAGTAATTACTAGCTGCTCATTGCTCCCAATCTAGGCATATAATGCAATCCTAGAGGCTAGACATGACTAACAAAATCTATGAATATTTGGTAAGGAATCCGAAGGACAACCAGGGAGCCAGGGAGCCGATAATAGAAACTAATATGATTGCGGTTTCTAGGTACATCACATCCTCGTATTGCATGGATACACATTGTCTTCTCAGACAGTGTATGATTGCTGAATTGTCTCCACATCAATACCCTTCATTCTTATCACTGATTCAACATGACCTTTCAGTGTGTTCATTTCTCTCAACCTGCAGAAAGTTCATGAAGAAGAATTCTACTGAGTAAACTAAACCTCCAATAGTTACAATACTTGAGCTAACATGATCACAAGATGGAACAATGTTTGCAAAAGTTAACTCCTCATAGCTGAACCAAGTAATCAGAGTCATCATATATGCTTTTATACTATGGTGCATATGATGATTATAGCACTCGTGAATTTGCGACCTAGTTCATACATAACCACTTACTTGGCAATTTCTGCTCTTCTCTTGGCCTCCTCAGCCATCTGATTGAGCTCAGTAACACTGCTTCGCTCATTAAACATTTTGGTGTCTGGTACTTCAAGCCCATGAAGGGTTCTTTGTGCATGTGCCCATCTAAGCTCCCTTTGTTCCCTTCCAAAATCTTTCTTCCTGGTGAAAGCAACCTGCAATGTGACCCATAATTAGAAGCCTAATTATTATGAACACATAAAGTGGTGTTACTCCAACAAAATCAGGAAAATGTTCATACCCTTCGCTCAATAACAAGATCCCAGGCCCTCCCACTTATAGCGTATCGGATGAAGAATTTTATGATATCAAGGGGAAAGTAGAAGACGATATTGTAAAGCCAAATCACACCAGCCCAGCCCCATCCAATTCCTTCGATTGCAGCAAAACTCCAATTTGCATAAACAGCTATCAAAGTAGCAATCTATTTGCAACAAAATATAAAGATCACTGACTTCATCCAATCATTTAATTTGGGGAAAATATAAGCACAAGAGGATAGTTTCCTCACCAGCTGTGCAACAGCAAAAGCACCAACAAGCAACAAGCCAGGACGCTCAACGAAAGACCAACTTCGAGATCGTGTAACAAATATAAGAGCCTGACTTACAGTGCTCACTTGAAGATATATAGCTGAAGCAAGCTTTCGGGAGATAAGTTTAGTCCTTTCACGTGAATCAAAAGGTTGCTCTTCAAGTGACGACACTCCAAAAGTACTCTGCCAGAAACCCACAAATGCACTTTTCAATAATAATCTAAGACTTTAAACTACTAAATTAGTACTATGTAGATCCCAGAACAGCAACAGCATATATGATTATATAAATATCATGATAAGTAGAAAAGAGTAGTAATGAACTCAGGAAAAATATCAGGTCAGCTTTAACAGTACACCAAAGTGTGGTATATATGTGTGAACTAATGTTAAAGGCAAATTAGCACATATATGATAATTAGGGCATCACACAATTGAAACATGAAAAAGAACACTTGCATAGTTGCATGTTACAAGTAATTAAATGGAAGTTGCTAACAGGATGAGATATTTGACCGAAAAGGATGTGAACACGAATAATCATTTACATGGTACATATAGAGGTGGTAATTACATAACAATGAAAGAAACTATTCTGAAGGCATATAATTAAATTGCTAGCAGCAGAGGACATTTGGAGCAGGATATGCAGATACGCATATAATTATGTGCATTTACAGAACAATCTATCAAGAAGGCAATGTCTTACGGGAAAGAAGTCAGTTTTGTATGCAGCCCAAAAGAATATAACCGTCATCATAGCTAAGTAACTTCCAAGTATAATGCCTGTTGTAAAGATCTCAGCCAGCTTCCAGCTATCTGGCATAGGAGATGGCTTCACCCTATCCTTAGAAATTGTCATGATGGTTCCTGAAATCAGATAGATGCTAAAATTAGGAAAAGCATCTGGGAATTCTTCCACTAAACAGTTAAATATTGGGGGAATAAATATTGTACTTTATAAGCGCAACTAAAAGAGAAGAGATAAAGGTTTTATTTGGAACAAATGAAAAAACTAACCATCATTGAGAATTGCAATGATAAGCACCATGAAAGGTGGAAAGTCAAATTTCCATATTAACGCCAGAAGCATAAAACCAAGCTGTTAAAATTACAGCATACAAAGTCAATATAGATAAATGTGATGTACTTAAAGAAAAAAATTCAGTAAATACTAAGACTTGAGTCAAGGACACTATTATTTCCTATAAAAAAATCTCATACACATATAATCCTTCTCATGTAACAACTCTCCTCTCTCGGTGACTTACCACTATACGTATTGTTATGGATACCGCATAAATCTGCACAATGTGAAAAAATGAAGAAATAAAATTCATTAAAATTCATCTTAAAAGATGAATGGAAGTAACCTCACAGGAGAAATAAGAGAAAACCTAAAAATAACCTTAAAATTGTTTAGATTTGAAAAACCTAAAAATAACCGAGAGAAAGAGTTACCGTATAGTTTTTCATTCTTTGAAAGATTGCCCTACTGGTCAAAACGGCACTGATGATGACACTGAGGCCAGGTTCAGTAAGGACAATATCAGAAGCACTACGAGCTGCATCAGTGGCATCCGCCACAGCAATCCCTATGTCAGCTTTTTTGAGAGCAGGGGCATCATTAACTCCATCACCGGTCATTCCACAAATGTGTTTTCTAGCTTGCAAACGCTTCACTATCTCGTACTTGTGCTCTGAAATCATGGCCGGAAATGGATAATTATATAACCGCGGGAAATCTCCAACATCTATACATGCAATCATCACAACAGGTTTGAAAACAGCGAATAAAAGAACAGTTCATACCAGGGAAAACACCAGCAAAACCATCTGCTTTCTCTATGAGTTCGTCAACTGGTAAAGCAATAATTGACTCATCCTTGTTCTGCCCTAATAAAGCAGAAGAAGGATACATGTTCGTTCCCATTCCCAAACGCCGTCCAGTTTCTTTTCCTATTGCCAGCTGGTCCCCTGATCCAAGTTTTAAGTTCAGCATTTGATAATGGACCTTACAAAGAATGCTTAAGGCCATTTTATAACATAGGATTTGAACCCGGTTAATGGGGAACGGATATAAAATTCTAATCCATTTTTGTATTAAAATCTCATTCACATAATCATACTCTCCATTCCGACTAATCGCGTGGAAATCCTATATTTCAAACGGCCCCTTAATCTCTCTTCATTCGATATGACATCAAGTAACGAAAGGAAGTAGGTTACTGCCACCACAACCTAAACTTTATCATCTTGTAAAGAATTAAGACTGACTAGTGTATATGAGTGGCAACTCCCATCAGTGGTTTGAGCCAGCAATTATGGGGATGTATACCATTAAAAGTTAGCAACAAAACCAGGAATTTATATTGCCTTTCATCATCTCAAAGCATCTCCAAGGGACTCCCTAAAGCTTAAAAAAAATGAAAATATAGATTTTATTTACAAGTAAAACAAATTGTTTAAATTTAGCATTGCTGTCATAGCCATAGGAAAAGGCTCATGTCGGCTAATACTTATGGACTGACATTAAATATATTGTAGCATCTATATTTTGTTGGTCAGACACCATAAGCGGTAACAGTATTTCCCCAGCTTAACTACTTATAAGTGGTATAAACGGACAATAAGAAGCAAAGAATGCACCTGTTATCATTTTCACATTTACACCAAGGTTCAAAGCCCTCCTTATTGTCTCCGCACTGTCATGCCTGGGTGGATCAAAGAGAGGCAATAGACCTATAAACTGCCAAGGTCCTCCAGCACTTTCTTTTCTCCCCTCTGGAACTTCCTGCATGGAGAAGGACAAAATGTCTTATAGCAAAACAGAATAAGATCATTTGTAAAAATACAGAGGATTGTAAAAATTGAAAGAACAAGATACCTGGTATGCTACTGCAAGTGACCGCAAGCCCCGGTCTGCAAATTTGTCGATTATAGAATGAACCCTGCGGTCTATATCCGACTTATTGTGTGCAAGATTCAGAATCTATAACCATATTGACAAAAAAAAAAAAGTTATGCAAATTGATTGTCAGATAAGATATGGTATCACAAAATGGTATGCCTTGGTACCTGCTCTGGAGCACCTTTGCTGACCCGATGCATTTTACCTTCCCTGTCAATATAAGTTAAAGCGGTACGCTTGTCAGTTGGATTAAAAGGAAGGAAGTGCAATTCCTGAATGCCAGCACGTGCCTGTTGATGACAATTTCACAGCAAAGAATCAAGTTAATGAACATCGATGACCATAAGATACATACAAGAAAGATCTGGTCTATTATTTACCTCCTTTGGGTCAGCCAGCATCCCAACTATGGCAGTATCTATTGCATCCTGGTTTTCTGTTCGTGAGGCTCGAGCTGCCATAAGAACAACAGTATCTGCATCTACTCCTTTTGCAAACACCTACAGGAATTTAACAGAGGACAGTTACACAAGTGATAATGTTTCGCTTGTATAAGGATAGATGTTTCGCTTGTACAAAAGCTGTTTCACTTGTATAAGTAGAATAGTTAACAGCAGGGATTGACTTCATCAAAAATACCTCAATAAGGTTTTTGTCAACAGTGAGTTTGTTTAACGTCAAAGTTCCGGTTTTGTCACTGCAAAGCACGTCCATGCCGGCCATCTCTTCTATTGCTGTCATTCTTTTTGTAATGGCTCCCTGAAAATATAAAGATGTCATTTTAAACACCGCCTTGCAGACTACCTAAATCATAGTAAACAGAGAAAAACATAGCTCACCTGCTGAGCCAATCTGTGAGCACCAATAGCCATTGTTACTGATAAAACTGTGGGCATAGCAATTGGAATTCCTCCAATGAGAAGTACGAGAAGATTGTCAATCCCAGGGCGATACTTTCTGTCTTGGATGGGATACTGCACAATAATCTCTATAACCATCCCCACAGCAATAGAGCATATACAAAAATTACCAATCGCAGTTAACACCTGTTCAGTACAATACAAAATTACACCAGAACTTTTTCAGTCAGTATATGATGCAAATCAAGCATAGAGACACCAACTGTAATTACTTGCCTTCTGAAAGTGGCCCACTTGATTAGTGGAATCAACAAGGTAAGCGGCTTTCCCAAAGAAGGTGTGAACCCCAGTTGCAATGACAACAGCATCAATTTCTCCCTGTTTGCAGGTAGAACCTGAGTACACTCCATCCCCGGGCCCTTTTGTTACAGGAAGGGACTCACCAGTCAAAGACGACTGCAAAGTGTCACAAAAGAGAATGTTAGCAGCTGTACTTAAACATAAATGTGAAAACAGAACGATAAATTAAACGTTAATGCTAACAGGAAACCCACCTGATCAATTTTCAAAGGATCACCTTCAAGTAAACGAGCATCTGCAGGAACTATATCTCCTAATTTTATGCTGATAATATCCCCAGGAACCAAGACAGCAGCATCTTCTTCATTCCACCTTCCATCTCTGAAAACCTGTTGCAGTGACAAAATTACCATCAGAACTATGTTAAATAGCAGCACAAAAATTCGTAATACGTTGATCGTGAAGCAAAACGATGTTGATATAAAAAAAAAAAAAGCACTACACCAATTGCCAATATTCAACCTCTCCATATATTAATAGAAAAAGGAAAATAAAACATCCAAGATAAATTTCAATATGTAATATAACCAGAAAGACAGAGCCGCTTACACAATTTTAATATAATCTTAAGTAACATACCCTTATGTTGTATAAAAAAAAGTATGGTGAGCTGTTTGTAGCCAAGTTCAGGGTAAAACTGTTATAAATAGCTACATGCAGAAAATATCCTAGGATATAAATGTGTGTTAAAGATGCCTATGGAATATAAGATTGACAACATATTATTAGCTTTATTACCATAAGGTATTGACATTATGCTTATAAGTAGTTGACATGCGTTACAGACAGCTAATCATGAGGATAAGTTACTTTTCTGTGAAAACCAAACAAATTACATGTCAATATACCAAATTCTGATATTGTGAATTAAAATTTTATACCTTTGCCTTTGGAGCAAGCCGTGCCATGAGGGCTGCAGCTGCATTGCCTGCATTGTTCTCCTCAATAAAGCTAATTGTTGAGTTTATCACAAGCAGTGTAATGATACCTACGAAATCCTGCCAATCAGGAGCCTTCCCCTGCACGAGACAACAGATACACTCGGAATGAATTTAGAATACATAACTCTGTATATAAAGTATTAGATGAATGAAAACAGGGTCTTACGCCTCCATTAGCTAGGGCAATTGCCATGATTGCAGCAGCTTCCATAACCCATGATAGGGGGTTCCACATAAAACCCAAAAACTTGAGGACTTTGCTCTCCTGCAGACCCCAAAAGAATACAACAATATCAATATACAAGATATAACATCAAAATGAAACATCAAGCAGGGACCAAACATTAAACCCCACATATTTAAACACAAACACATATAAATTCCACGAAGAAATAAAATTAGAAGCTGAAAAGGCAGTTCCTACTAGGAATTGAACCAAGTCAGGCACACACAATTCAGTCGCAGAACCCCGATTCTAAGAGACCCGGGACCAAAAAAAATTCATCATTGGTTTTTGAAAGGCAACCGGGGTTAAAACAAATATCTACAAATATTCGAAGACAAGGTCGGACTTGATATTTCTTTCTTATGATTTTTGAAAGCAAACCAGGGCTAGAGCCTGGTGTAGCCTCCTAAATGCGTGTGTACATACATCTATAAACCTAATACCAACCAAAAGGGAAGACAAACAACTCAAAAAACAAAGGTATGAACTATAGCCTAACAAATATTCAACAAGAAAAAATAGGTCAAAAACAAGTATATGATCATAAATATTCCAGGTAACTAGCAAAATCATACTAGTAACATATATTAATACAGGGGAGAGAGAGAGAGAGAGAGAGAGAGAGAGAGAGAGAGAGAGACCTCTTTCTCCTCAAGCTTATTATAACCAAAGATGGCTAGCCTTTCTTCAGCAGCAGTACTAGTAAGCCCATCTCTGCTACACCTCAAATTCTCAAAAACTTCCTCTATTGGTATGCTTTCCTGCAAATCAAACACACAAAAATCAACCCCATAACCAAAAACAACCCCCATAACAAAAAACTACCACCTTAAGTACACACACAAACACACACAAGAATCAACCCACATAGTAAAAAAGAACATAAATTTAACACAAAAACACAAATACAAAACAACACACACAAACACACACAAGAATCAACCCACATAGTAAAAAATAACATAAATTTAACACAAATACAAAACAACCCAGATAACAAAAACCCTGAAAAAAAAATTAATACCAAATCAACAGTTTCTTTAAGGACAGCTTCAAGAACTTCAGGTTTTTCTGCCATCTTTTTAGTTTTGAACTCCCTGCCCTGCCTATCTCTTGGTATACCCTTTACCCTCTATGGCTGTATGTATATATATGTGTGTTGTGAATGTATATCTCTGCCTGACACCAAACCAAAATCAGAACCTGTCAAATCATTAAAACCAGAAAATAAGAAAAATCAAACTTATTTTTTTTACTTTTTACTTTTTGGTTTTATTAGTGTGTGTACGTGCGTGCGAGGAAACGAGGGAGAGTTGAGTAACGGTCACACTTACACATTCCTTGTGTTTTCCTCTTGACGTACCTACACATGTGAATTCGTATATATCGTTTTACATTTTAGTTAAATTAAATATTTATTCATAATAAATTTTGGGATAAATATTGGGATGAGCGATATGAATCGAAAATTTGGAATGATACGAGATTGTGTCATTTAATTTAACTATATCAAAACTAGTAGTTAATAGTACTATTTCCATGATATTGAAATGAATATATTTTGTCTATCTGATTTTTTTTAAGATTCTGGAGAAAATATTGGTAAAAAAAATTGAAGTAAGTAGTGCTACAGGTACCAAATTCGGTACCAAAATTGGGTACCAAATGACATAGCAACAGACACTTGTCAATTTAAAATATTTTGATTGGAGAGCCCTGGCGGGCCCACTATAACTATAACCCATTAAAACAAGCCACATCATTTGGTAACAACTTTTGGTACCTAATTTTGGTACCTCTAGCATTTTTCCTTAGTACTCCCTCCGTCCCTTTTGATTGTTAACATTTCACTTTTTCAAAACTTTCTGGCACGCATTTTAAGGTGCATTTTAAGGATAGTTAAATAACTTTTTTTTAAAATTTTCTTTTTCTGTATAAAAATTTAATGTTTAAATTTTTATACAGAAAAAGAAAATTCTAAAAAAAAGTTATTTAACTATCCTTAAAATGCACCTTAAAATGCGTGCCAGAAAGTTTTGAAAAAGTGAAATGTTAACAATCAAAAGGGACGGAGGGAGTATAATAATATGTTGTCATTCATTAATGGAAAATGTTAAGTTCATCGAATTGAATTCCAAAAATTTTATCAATTACATGTGTCGTTCCTTTATTGATTATAATTTTAATGGAGAATCACATCATCTCACTAATTAAAATCGTTCATGTTGCTAATTCATTCATCCCATATCATTTGAATTTTTTTTTAGAATCCAATTCTGAATACCTAGCATTACTCTTTATTAATATTTTGATTTTTTTTTACTTTGATTTTTTTTTCTTTTTAGTCCTTGGGTGACCTTTAGACCATTGAGTAGCCTCTTAAAATTTGATAGGCTCTAATCACTAATATAGTTTTTTGATGGAAAATGCTAGAGATGTTTTTTTTTTTTTGAAATAAAAAATGCTAGAGATGTTAAAAAAATATTCCAAAATTTTTCCCAACTTACATATCATGTCATAAATTTCCTAATAATATATGAAATCCCATTAACTACGTCATGGGGGCAAGTGATATTGACGGGGATTTGCTATATTTAATATTCGTATATTTGAATAAAAACTTAGCTTACTCAGTTATAATACCACTCAAAGTGGTGTCTGAGGAGGGTAGATGTACGCAGACCATGCCCCTATACAAACAATAGGGAGGCTGTTTCCGAAGGACCCCCGGCCAAATACAAATACAAATACAAATACAAAGAAAGGAAACTAATACAAACTAAACTCACACACACCCAGGGATCGAACCCTTGACCTCCTACAAAGGAGACAAGGGTTCAATCCACTGCACCAAATATTTGAATATGAAGTCAAAAACAATAATGTTAGGGACACCAAAATTAGTTCCCAAAATTTTCCCCAAATACAACAGATTCTGATTTCCTATAATAATAAATTGGCCCCCTGTATTCACACCAACAAAACCAATCAAAATAACTCATACTGCCACATCAGCATGCCATGTCATTTGGTGACAATTTTTTATACCTTATTTTGGGGGGTTAATTGGCTATTTCATAACTGAACCCGTGCTCAACTTGCAGTTGGGTAATCGAACTCAAAAAACTTGCAGTCAACTCATCAAAGTAAATAAAACTTGCAATTGACCAACTGCCGTTAACTTCATGTAATGTTCCTGACGGAAATCTGACGTGGTGAGCTGATGTGTTAAAAATTATACATGTAATGTGCTGAAGTGTAAAATAATTTAAACCTGATTATTTTAAAACTCATAAAAACTCTTACTTTTTTATTTCTTTTTCTTTTTATTCATAATCTCTGTTCTCTCTTATCCTGAAATCTCTCTCCCATATGTTCTTCGTTTATTTCTTTTCCTTTAAACAATAAAACCCCTTGTTCATTATGATTTTGTCATTTAAATTCGTAGCTTTAGTATTCAAATCGTTTGATTTTCAACTCTTTACAACCCCGTACCCACTAACTTCAGTTCTTCAGATTTTTAAAAATTGGGGGTTTTCCAGTTCATGGTTTAATTGGTTGTTTGTGATGCTGTAATTGATGGGAGAAGGGCTGTGATGAGTTGGGAGGTCAATTAGGTTAAAGAAAGGATAGTGGTGGTGAGGGGCTGGTGAAGGCTAGAGGAAGGAGGAGGCGATGAAAAGAGAAGAAGGGCGGCGGTGGGTTGTATTGCAGTTGTGGGTTGTTGCGAGGTGAACATAGATTGTGTTAAGGAAAGAGGTGGTCGAAGATGATGTGGGTCGAAATTAAAGGGGTGAAGTGAGGCAGTGGTGGGGTTGTTGGTTTTGCAAGTGGTGGAATGAAGAAGATGGGAGGAGAAAATGTGATGATGGAGGGGCCGAGGATGTGTGGTGGGGGCTGTAGTTGCAGGCGGGGTTGGTTTTGGATGAGAGGTGAATGGCGAATGGAGGAGGAGGTTCGAGGAGGAGGCTGTTGGTGGTGGAGCTGTGAGGTTGGAGTCGCGAGTTGGGTGGCTATGGTGGTGAAGGAGATGGGTGTTGGGATTGGTGCTTTGTGGGTACGTTGAGGCAGAGGCTGTGGTTGGGTGATGAACGGTTGTGACACGGTTTGCAAGCGACGATTGAAGGAGATGGGAGGGGAAAGAGATAGAGAAAGATACGAGAGAGAGAGAAGAGAGAGGAGAGAAAAATAAGTAAAAATTATTTATATTACTTTTAAATTAACTTGCAGTTGGGTTTAAAGTTTTTTGATTTAATTTTAAGTTAAAATACTGACTTGGCTTCACACGTGGCAAGAGTTAACGAAGCACCGTTAAAAGTCAACGCGAGTTAATGGCGTTGCAAGTTTTCACGTGTTTAGTGGTTCAATTGCAATAAATTATTAGTGTACTTACCTATTTGCAAGTTTTTTGAGTTCAGTTACCCAACTGCAAGTTAGGCACGAGTTTATGTATTAGCCAATTAACCCTATTTTGGGATCTCTAGCACTACTCGGTCAAAAAATATTGTTGAAGTACTGTCTTCGTCATCATAGTCTCATACATCAGAGGGACCTTCAATACTTTATCACCGTTTGTATTTTCTCTTATATTTTGCTTTTGTTTCTTCTGAATGTATTATTTGATATAATTGATTCATTAGATTGATTAACGAATTAGTGAAGTTAAATATTTCATTGGTCCATTAATAAAATTGAAATATATCAATCCGTTAATCATTTTATCAAAAATTGATGGAGTAATTAACGGTCATCAATTTGATTAATGAACCAATAAATCGTTGATACATTATTAAAAATCCATTAATGAATTGCTAAAAGTTAAATTATTGCTAATTGTTGATCTATTCGTTTAATAGATCAACAATTTTGATTTATAATTATTACATAAGAAATAGGTATATAATTATTATTTTTAATATTAACAAACTCCACCAAGTTAATTAACGAATTAAAGAACTTAGAAATAATTTTGCGCTTTGACTTATTCAGAAAATAAAATCGCTAATTAAGGGGTAGAAACTAGAATAAAAAAAGGATGTTTTAGACAATAATAGTCTTTCCCGATTGTCCGTTTTTCGCTCTTCTTGTACCCTTGACAATGCTGAACAATAAAAGTAATTAAATTAAATTGTAATGCTAAAATTTAATTAATTTCAAAAAAAAATGTTAAAATTTAATTTGTTCTTCTCTTATTTCAAAACTTTTATGTGCCGAGTTTTAGTGATTTATAATTTGTTTAACTGTTTTAACCCCGATTATAAGTTTAACTACTAACTGTGACAACCCGGGTCAAATCCCGAGCCTTTTTCGAAAACCGGGTCGAGTCCCGATTACGAATCCGAAATAAGCCAAAGCAAACTGGCCCAAATGCCACCAACTTGGGTAATCCACAAGCCCACCACAGGCCCCCAAAAGATCATGATTTGTTGGTGCACTTAGTAGTAGTACTTTGCCTTATAAACTGAACTAAAGCCCCAAATCTCCTCGATGTGGGACTGGGGTGTTACAAACTCCCCCACTTAAACTCCTGACGTCCTCGTCAGGCCGAACGGAAATCGCATAGGTCCAAGATCGTTCTTCCCTAGCCATTGTGGGATAATACCGGCTGGCTTCGTGTCCCCACCTCCGGACCCCTGTCCATTGTGGGATAATACCACCAGCCTTCGTGTCCCCACCTCCGGCAACTTGACGAATCAAGCTTTCAAGAGTCGGCTCTGATACCATATGTGACAACCCGGGTCAAATCCCGAGCCTTTTTCGAAAACCGGGTCGAGTCCCGATTACGAATCCGAAATAAGCCAAAGCAAACTGGCCCAAATGCCACCAACTTGGGTAATCCACAAGCCCACCACAGGCCCCCAAAAGATCATGATTTGTTGGTGCACTTAGTAGTAGTACTTTGCCTTATAAACTGAACTAAAGCCCCAAATCTCCTCGATGTGGGACTGGGGTGTTACACTAACTCTATTTTATTTTATTTTTACAAACAGCTACTAACTCAATTTTTGAAAAGAAAGGCCAGAAAAGAATAGGAAATCAGCGTTTCAAAGTTCACAACGTTGTTGTGGGCCCCGTTTGATATGGTCAATAGTTGTTTGATTTTCTGTTTGTACGATTTTGTTTCTTTCGATTATATTTTTTTTTGAAAATTTTCGATTATTTTTAGTGTATAAAATAATACTCCCTCCGTCCATTAATTTTCTTCTCGTTTGGGGAAAAACACGGGTTTTAAGAAAAAAAAATTTTAAAGAGTAGTGGGTGAAATAGTGGGTATTGAATATTGTTTTTAAGGGTTAGTGGATGGAATAGTGGGTACTTAATATTATTTTAAGGAGTAGTGGGTGGAGTAGTGGCCTAGTGGGTATTGAATATAGTTATTTTATGGCCTAAAATAGAAATGGGAAGAGTTTTTTGAATGTCCCGATAAAGTGAGAAGAGTTTTAAGGGACCGAGGGAGTACGGAGTACTCCTTAACGGTGAACCGTGGCTGGACACGTATGCTCCTTACATCTTCAGGTCCAATTGTCATGTTGCATGTGCATTGTGCAATTTGTACCTTTTTTCCTGGTTCCGATTTATAATAAACTAGGAAATTTATCCGCACTTCGCGCGGTTCATAAATTTTATTTTAAAATATTGAAAACATCTGAATTATATTTAAAAATTTATTGGTCTCTTCAATTTTTTTTACAAAAAATTGAATCAAAATAATTTACTTGAATTATAAGTTTGAAAATACTCTCTTTATATATCTAAAATTTTCATAATTTCAAAAATATCATAAACATAAATAGTAACAATTATAATACAAACGTAACCAAAAGTTAAAAATATTATATATAATAATACTTTTTAAAGCCGACGCCCCTCTCATAACATACATGTTCAATAGTAGTGTAAGAATTTATTTAAATAGAATGTTAATTTATTTCAACACAACATAATGAACAACGGGTATATAACTTTTTTAACTATTTAATATATCAATAAAGTTGGGTTTTTTCAATTAAATTGCTTTGATCATAACCCATGTGTAATTTATTCATGTGTAGTTTGTATTTTTTTATACAAATTTCAAATGTTAAGCGAAGATCTATATATTTTCATAATTTATTACGATTTCTAAATGAGTTATAATCAAAATTGTTTGAGAAGTTAAGATCATATTTACTACTTACGATCGTTCGAAAAGAAATTAATGTAGTCTTATAGGGAATGAAAAAGAATGCGATATAAACAATTTTCGATCATTATTTTACCTATATATAATGTTGAAATAATAGTTATATGCTCAAACAAAGTTTTCTAAATTTTTAAAAATGTGAAATAAAGTAAATTTTATATAGATTTAATAGGTGTAATTAATGACTAATTAAAAGGTCATTAAGAGTTATTTAATGCAAGAACATATCTATTATCTATTATATATATAATACCACAACATGTCACATTTTAATCCACTTGGATTAAATTTTTTTCAAAAAATTGTTGCTCATGAGAATCGAACCTAGGTCTTTAGGTTCATTTGCACATCACCTTACCACTAGGCTAACACATCACATGTGTTATAAGTCATAAAATATGCTATGTATGTTGGGTGATGAATGAAGAATCTTTGGTATTTTGATTTCTAAGATATTTTAATCATTTTTCTTCGTTTTACATTTACATATTTATATTTTATTATGTTATAGTTTAGTATAAATGAGTGATATATGGTATTTAGTGAACTTAGATATTTTGATATTATTCGATTTAATAAAATAATATTAATAATTATTATTTGCAATACATAGATAATTAATTATAATAAATTTATTAAATTTGAATACATGTTTTCTAAACAATGGTTAATGAACACGTAATAATCTAAATTCATGAGAATCGAACCTAGGTCTTTAGGTTCATTTGCACATCACCTTACCACTAGGCTAACACATCACATGTGTTATAAGTAATAAAATATGCTATGTATGTTGGGTGATGAATGAAGAATCTTTGGTATTTTGATTTCTAAGATATTTTAATCATTTTTCTTCGTTTTACATTTACATATTTATATTTTATTATGTTATAGTTTAGTATAAATGAGTGATATATGGTATTTAGTGAACTTAGATATTTTGATATTATTCGATTTAATAAAATAATATTAATAATTATTATTTGCAATACATAGATAATTAATTATAATAAATTTATTAAATTTGAATACATGTTTTCTAAACAATGGTTAATGAACACGTAATAATCTAAATATTTAAATGCATACCACAACATGTCACATTTTAATTTATTTAATTTTACAAAAATGCCCCTGAATGTCAAGTCAAGTAAAAAAAAAAATTACGATATAGACGACGATCGAACCTTTGACATAATGAATCTACTAATCATGAATTCAAATTACCCGTTTTGACCATTCAGCTATATGTATATTTGATTAAATTTTATGATTCATTAGATACATTCACAAGTGTCAGAGTGTCCTATATTATGTCCTATAATATTTACCTTATTTACCTATCAATCATGTGTTTTTTTATCAGTATTTGTTTTATAATTTTACATATTATTATTTGTATATATACAAAAATCTCTATGTCTACTTCATTTTAATAAAATTTGTATTATTTTATTTCATGCGAAATTTGAAAAAAGTGACAGGATCTTAAATAAAACATTTGAAGGGTATTTTGCGGAAACAAATCACCATTATTCTAATTGTTTATAAAAGCACCAATAGATATGTAAAAAATATTAAAGATATTGTATAATTATACAATTATAATATTCGGATTAGAAATGTGATAATAAAATCTTAGTACTCATTTAAATTCTGAACGATCTTATTTTTTGTTATTGCTTGTCTTTTTAGAAAATATGTTTTTTACAATATTTTCAAACTACCGTCCTAACTGACCGGCACATCGCTTTCTCCCGAATATTTTGGGAGATTCGAATACTTAATCGATTCATGTGATTTGAATTGCAATTTGGGAGGGTTGGCTACTAGATCGACGCATATTAATTATGACCTAACACGTTTATAACTCGTGTATGGTCAAACTTTTTATATCAAATTCTAGGCATGTATCCTAGATAATTAATCGGACATGTAGTAATTACAGTATATGAGGCTCTAGGTAACTAGTGGATATGAAATGATAAATTATGATAGGGCAATATGTCACATTTTAATCTATCAAAATTTACCATTATGTTTCTCAATTTGTTATGATTTACCATAGCGTCATCTGAAATTAAGATCTACAATATATTAAAATTGTGTCACATAAGTGAGAACTGAACCTTTAACATCTATAACAATAACCTTATTTTTATGAATTCATATTTTATAAATCCATAAACGAATTATTGAAGCTTCAATAATACTTAGTAGTAGTATTAAATCAAAAGTCACATTCATATAATCCCATAATATATAATTGTATGCAAATATAACAGTTTAATATATATTAAGAGATGATCATCCAAATAAACTTATGAAAAACGTTGAAAGTACATTCGTCAATTATTTTTCTAACTCTAATCGCAAGAAAGGCATCAACACTCTAAAAACAACAATAAAAAGATAGAGACACAAAATATCGGTCTCTTTAGATACATATTTCAAAAAAAAATATGCATATCTAAAAGAGTTAATTGCAAAAAAGTGGCCAGATTTTACACTCATTTTCAAAAAAAATGGCCGGACTTTCAATTTTGTAAAATAGTGGTCAGACTTGTCTTTTTCCTTTCAAAACAGTGGCTGGAGACGATTTTCAGCTTATTTAGCAGGGATAAAATGGGAAAATATGTTATTTTACTAAAAAAAAAATGATAAAAATCACGAAAATTATCCAAAAAATCCCCAAATTAATATGTGTCACCATATGATTGGTTATATTCGTA
Organism: Kitagawia praeruptora; assembly: GCA_037693485.1. Taxonomy (NCBI): domain Eukaryota; kingdom Viridiplantae; phylum Streptophyta; class Magnoliopsida; order Apiales; family Apiaceae; genus Kitagawia; species Kitagawia praeruptora. Next base: position 127,187,153 of record CM075350.1, read on the forward strand.
ATAATAATAATAATGCCCCCCATGCATGCACATAAATTGAATAATTAAATCTTGACAACTCATATTTGTGGATTTTTTGGTGAATTGATGTGCATACATGGGGGACATTATTATTATTATTACGCATATAACCAAACATATGGTGATACATATTAATTTGAGAATTTTTGTGGACAATTTTTGGAATTTCTAGCATTTTTTTTCCCATTTTACCCCTGTCAAAAAATTGAAAATCGCCTGCAGCCACCTTTTTGAAAGGAAAAAGGTAAGGCTGGTCACCATTTTGCAAAATTGAAAATCTGACCACTTTTTTGAAAATGAGCGAAAAATCTGGCCACCACTTTGAAGTTTACTCTATCTAAAATGATTTTTATCGTCACAATAGAAACATCGGGCATTAACATAACGCACAATGAAGAAAAAAAATTCATATCGTAGTAAATTAGAGCAATCCTGTGCCTTGCATGGGTATTGAAGCTAGTTTTTAATAAAAAATCAAAAAATTGAAAATTCAAGAAAAATATTTAAAACGTTTCTGGTGCATTTCCGATCTCCAGACATTATAATATATATAGATCTATCGCCCATGTCAATATACCACTAACATCTTTTCTTTTTTTAATAAAAATAAATAAATTTATATGTCTTATTAGAGCATCTCCAACCAACTAAAAAGTCTAGGTGTCACTTTAATATACATATCAAAGCTATTAGCAATAATTATAGATATCCTCCATCTCGTCTTCTATATTTGTTAAATTGTAGTAATTAGCTAAAACATCCATGTCAGTTTTATGCCATATTTAAACTAGACCTACACATTAATATATACCATTTAAATCAATTCCTACCTATCCATTATACAATATATACTGTTTTTGAATTATAGCTAATACCATTGGAGCACAACCCCTACAGATTCAGCAAATTTTAGCTAACTATTATTTTAGCTGATCATTATACATACACCCTTGAAGATGTTCTTATAATGAGTATATCTACTCTCAATTTTAGGATTAACGATAATCAAATTCAGGACCTGAAATGATAAAAATAAATTCTAATAATTTAAATTGTTTCATCATAAAAAAAATTGTTAAAACAAATTAATTTTTACAATATTTTTCGTATGATAATCTGGCACATTCCCTTTCATTTAACCTTTTGTTCATAAAATTTCAGGACATAGAAGCTTCTTTTTGTTTTTCAAAGAAAGAAAACGTAAAATCATTGTTGACAAGTATAGGACAATTTATCGAAAGAATTGAAAAACACATCGTGCGCCGTGCGCGTACATTTTTTCTAGTAAGAGCATCTCCAATGGTGTTTTGTAAAAGTGATTGGCTAAATATTGATTATATAAAATTTGCTCAACCTGTAACGTGTTTTACTTCAATGGAATAGAATATATTGGTTGGCTATATTTTAAAAAAGGTATGTTATTATTATTTTAAGTTGTTAAAAATAGAATATATTATTTAAATATGGTAATTGATAATGTGGAGTTTTATTACAGGTTGCTAAAGGTTCGACAAATATAGTCAACCAACTGTGATTATCTAAATTTATACCTAAGAGTTTTGTCCCATTGGAGTGGAATTTTTTTTACAAAATCTCTATAATTATTATTTAAGGTAATTTATCTTAATTTTTACCTAAGGGCTCTACATGGTTGGAGATGCTCTAAGGCAATTAAAAAATGTACCTTGATACATCAAAAACTACGGTAAAATCGAAGGTTCTTCGAGTAGTTAAATGATGTCTTTTTATTTATTTTTTTTTCTCAATTTTTCTAAAAGTAATGTCTAAAAGCAAAGAGGGTTAGGGGAAGAAAAAGATGAGAATCTTTTTTTTCTTTTCTTTCATTTTCCTACTTTTCTCAGTAGGTAACTACGGAGTACCTTTGTAAAAAGCTTCCATGATTTTCGTAAGGTTCATAAGTTTCGCATTTTATAACTACACCAATACTACAGCAGTACAGCACATGCAATTATTTAACTTACGTAATAATTGCACCGGTAACTTTTTTAATTTTTATTTTTTTTACAGGAACTTATTTCATTTTTATTATGTAGTACTAACCATATATTAGATGTCTTGCTAAAAAACACTACTCTAATGTAGGGGGAATTTATAGGTAATTTCCTAAAATTTTAGTACAAAAAATTAGAACATCGTTAAAATTTTAAATGAATCCTGATTTTATAAAAATATCATGTCCATATTTACATATAAAATTCTTTGTATCTCACATCACATAACTTACATATCTTAGATTCCCTAATCTCATTTATTATTTATATAATCAATAATTATAAATATCGTTTGAACTTGAATTAAAATATTATAAATATTGTTTGGAGTACTTAGAATATGTTTCCTTCAACTCATCCAATTGAGTTGAGCATTGTTAAAAAACAAGAAAGAAGTGATTAAAATAATGGTATGAATCAATGTTTAATTAATAATATATAACAACTTAGAAAAAAAATGGAGTAAGTCCAATTAATTTTTTGAAGTACTAAAGTTTCATTATTTTAAAACATAAAAAATTAGGAGTGAAATTCTAAAAAATATATAAAATCAAGTGAAACATGAGAACGAAAATTTTAATTTGACTTCACTTGTTTACGTGTACCTTGTACGGAAAGAGCAGGTACTCTCGTCAATGGCATGTTTTTTTAAACCAAGACTAACACATGCACGAGCATTTAAAATAGGTTTAAAAATAAAAACACCAAGAAAATGGTTTATTAAAAATAAGTATACAAGTCATGTTTACACTATAGCAGCCGTGGCGACTTTATAAGTAGCTCCGAAGATTAATATTAATATAAGTCAGCTTGCCATGTTGAACAAATGTCATAAATAATCCCAAAAAAAAAAATCTTAAAATAAATTGACAGGCTTAGTTGAACGATGTAGTTTATGAAAAGTGGTCAATGGTAGGTAAAAAACGTGTAGTAAATATTTATTCGGTGAACTAAATATTTTTGACCTTTCTTGAATTTCGTGGTAGGTAAAATGTTATGTACGAGTTATACAAATCCGTCAATTTGAGGCGTAGAAGACGAGTAATAATAATATCCAAGTTTGATTATGTGAGGCGTTTATTTTTGGTACACCGATTACGAAAAGATTGATACCGTCACTGCTACATATGTACATGAAAAAATCATAGGAAAATGATGCTATCGTATTCCAAATTTCAAATAGTTCCCAAAATATTTCTCAAATGTTAAGAATGGATCTCCTTGTATTTAAATAAATTTTTTAATTAAGATTTTCTAATTTGTCACGTTATTTTTATCACATTAGTTGAACAAAAAAAATTAAAAACATATTCGGGATATTTAAAATTATCCAAAATCATATACAAGTTTGAAAGTATAACTTACAAATGTTGAGTATAAATTTTAAATGCTGAGTCATATTTCCTATATTAATCTGCGGTTGGTTGAAAAGGGAATAGTGTATGATTGATTAATGAATATGTGGAATGTTGTAACCATTTGGACCTTATATGAAATCAAATCAGAAATCATGACTGATATAGTGATAGAGAAATGGTAAATTATCCCATATACTATTTTTTTTAAAAATACTATCACTCTAAAAGTAATTTATAAAAATATTATTTTTAAAATTTTATTTTCAAAAATACTATCTTTTAAGTTTTATTTTCAACAATACCATTTGCAACCTTTTGTATATATGGGCGGCGTCAACCACAACTTTTAATTTTTGGTTGCAAAGGTTGAAACGGTTGCAAAGGTTGAAACGGTTGCAAAGGTTGTAAATGAAATTTTGATTGCAAGTTCTAATTTTCAGTTATTATTTTCGACCTCTTTTTTGAAATATATATATATTAAAAAAGAGGTCGAAAATGATAACTGAAAACTAGAACTTGAACTTCCAGTTTTCAGTTTTCTGTTGCATATAAGGTTGCATAAGGAGAGTAGACGAATTTCCGATTGCAAGTTCCAGCTTTCAGTTTTCATTTTCGACCTCTTTTTTGAAATCCTTATATATATATATATATATATATATATATATATAATAGGTTTTAAAAAGATGTTGAAAATGACAACTGAAAAGTAGAACTTGAACTTTCAGTTTTCAGTTTTCGGTTGCATATAAGGTTGCATACGCAACCTCATATGCAATCTTATATGCTATATAGGGGAGCAGACGATTTTCCAACTTTTGCAACCTCCAGTTGTCAGTTGCAACCTTTGCAACATTTGCAACCTTTGCAACTCACATGGCTGCGCCGCCAAAAGTTATAAATGAGGTTGCAAAGGTTGCAATCCGTATTTTTGAAAAAAGTATTTTAAAGAAAGGTATTTTTATAAATAGTTTTAAAAGTGGTAGTATTTTTAAAAAAATAATTTGAAGGATGGGTATTTTTGAAGAAACCCCTAGAGAAAATTGGGTTTGAGGTTGTCCTCAGGGAAAAACACTGAGATTAAAAGATTTTGTTCCAATAAAACAAGTGGCCCCACATGGGTAATTTTGTAAATATAAATTTTTTTACAAATAATTTATATATATATATCCTTAAATTTATATTGAAATTTTTTTAATCTTTCTGAGGACAACTACAGACACATCAAATCCTATAGTGATACATGTTTAGCTCTATGCCCCCATCTAATTAGGAATGCCACAATAAATAAAACTTAAAAAAACTGTCATTTCATTTTCATTAGGAGTCATCAAAAGTATAGTAAACCACAAAATCTATTAAAAAGTCTATGAAAATTTTTAGAAGTCATTTTATTAGGAATTATTAAAGGTATTTCGAAATTTTAGTGACTCAACAAGAATCATTAAAAGTCATTAAAAGTCTATAAAATCTATAAAAATTATTACTCCAACAATTGTCATTGAAAGTCATAAAATAATATCACCCTTTAATCTAATTAAAAAATAGAATGTGCAACAATAAATCTAAAGTATGTATATATTTTTTAGGGTGCTGATATTTGCACACCCTCAATTAATGGTTGCACACCCTTTTATTGTATTTGACTATAATATCCTTAATCTTCCTCTTTGATTTAACTAGTTTGCCAAATTCTATTGCACCTGATATTATTTTTTTTTGCTAAATCACCTAAAGTTTTTACGGGATACAAAAGAAATTTTGTTTAAATAAATATACATTAAATTTTTAAAATTAAAATTGATTGAAACATCGTATTTTCATTCTAATACTCTTTTATTTTCACTAAATAATTCTTTGAGTTAAACTCAAGTAGATCAAGCATATAATTAAAAAAAATTAATTTTGATTATTTTAATAGACGTCGTATATTTTTTTTATTAATGAATTTTTTAACTTTAAAAAAAATCAGCATATTGTCTTGATAGGATCATTTGTATTCACAATTTTCAGTTGTATAAGATTTTAAAAAAGAATAGTGCTAGAGGCACAAAATTAGGTACCAAATGACATGACATGGTTGATGTGGCATTATGGATTTTTTTGATTGATTTTGTTGGTGTGAATACATGGGGCCCATTAATTATTACTACTTCCTCCGTCCCAGCCGGTTCTTTACATGACGGCTGGGCACGGAGGTCAAGGATAGTGGGTGTAAAGTGGGTATAATATTGTTAAAATAAATGAGGTAGTGGATGTAATAGTGTTTTTATTGTTAAAATAAGTGAAGTAGTGGGTGTAATAGTGATTTTATTGTTAAAATAAGTTAAGTAGTGGGTGAAATAGTGTAAAGTATTGTTAAAATAAGTGAAGTAGTGGGTGTAATAGTGTTAAAACTTACTATTTTGGGTAATGTAAAGAAATGGTGGGACGGCCCATAAAGGAAATTGTAAAGAAATGGATGGGACAGAGGGAGTAGTATGTTTTGCCCGCTTCGCATGGCACAAATTTTTTTTATTTTTGTCTAATTGAAAATGTAATTTAATAATTACATTCGTTGAATGTTAATTTATTTGTTTTCTTTCATTGGCAGAGATACATAGCTTTGTATTTTTGTTTCGTTGCATGACTTGTTTGTGTTTTTGTGTTCCATATTTTGTAAATGCAAATCAAGTTATAAATTTTTTTATAAAAAATATGGGAAATTTATATAATACAAATAACATCTTAATTATGAAATGGCCTAGATTAAATATATGAGATTTAACTTAATAAAAATTTGGTCAAATTTTGAAATGAATCTATGTAAAAAATATTATCTATCTTGTTTACAAATTATTCATCTATTGCGGTTTAAAGTTTGAAGTAAGAAGTGCTGCAAAACTACTTCTCTTTATTACACAAATGCACTGATGCACACAAATCTTTTTAAACCTAAATCACTTTTTCTTTAGGTTATCCAAGCAATAAGTATTTCATCTCAACCTGCGGAAAATGTAAATAAGAAGCAAATGTATAAGCAAAATCATCAGAAGCCCCACCCTCAACCATAAATCTGGAAAAAAACACAATTCAAAATTATTAGTTCAAATATTATCAATCATTTATAGAGAAAGTAGTATCATGCCAAATTGAGAAATAAATGAAGAACAAAGAATGAAACAAATAAGATTAAGTTATAATAAGTAATAGATAAATATTGTAATTGAAATGTAAGATAGAAATCAGAGGAGGAAGTTTGAATTATAACATACAGATACTGCACATAATTTTGCTTACATGTATCAAAACCACATAAAAAAAAATATATTATTGGTACATGAGAATTTCAGGTACCTATTTCACAATAAATCTCTAGACATTTAAAAGTGTCCCAACATCAGACGTCTTCAGATTTTTCAGAAGCCATATATGTCTGCCCTGGTGAATCGTATGGATGTGTCTGACTCCATTAACAGCATATTCTATTTCCGCTTCAGTGAGCTCCACTGGTGCCGAGGACTACATTAATAGCCCATCAAAGTTACAGGTAAAAAATATCTTGTAAAATGACCTTAAAAAGCTTCCCACAAAAAAGTTTAGCATGTAAAATCCCACAACACGACTAACTTAATAGACACAGCCAGGTGGCAATAAATAAACCTTAAAACAGGAATTATTCGCACTAACAAATCCAGTAACAAAGTTGTAACCTTACAATATACAAAGCCAAGTAAGAAAAATTATTCACTGTGAAGCATATAGATTTTTTGTAGTTGCAAGACTTCCTAAAATCGTTTATACAATTCAAAACCCTTAAAATATATAGAAGTTAAACTTGCCATGGTTTACAAATTCGGAATTATTGCTTTTGCTGCAACTGGTGGATAGGCCAGGAACATACTTCAACCATACAGGAAATTCCCTGCATTAAGAAGGACCAATTTTATGCGCATGCTTGTAGAGTTTTGATATGGGCTAGAAGTAAGCCCTAAAGACACATTTAATGTGGCATTAATTAAACCTAGAATGGTCCAAACGTGGGGTCCACCAGATGGGCCCAAACCCTAATTATAATATTAATTTCGTAATTAATATTAGGGGTAATAAACAGCTCAGCAAATAAGAGTCAAACAAGGATATAACTCTTGCCTGACTTAGCCTCCAATGCACATACTTCAACATGGAAACTAATTCATACATGGAAGGAGACTAGAACCTTCTTCTAGTCGGTGACTTGCCCACCAAGTCACCTAACCCTACTATGATTTTAGGGCTTCTCAGCCTATATAAAGGGTCTGCCTGTGACATCCCCAAATCCGGGATCATAAATCTGGGCCATCACGGACCAATTTCCATTCAATATCAATATCCCTTGGGTCTTTTTTTTTATAACAATTAATACATATGCAATTGACCCCGCAATAATACACACACACACACCAGTCATATGCTCAGAGAACAACAACCATCATACTAAAAGTTTAGACTTAACAGTTATTACAAACCCAGAATCACACTTAAGTACATTGTTGAATAACACTTCGACATGAAGCGTTCCAACAATCAAAAGTTTATTACATTCTTACACAATTTATTATACATAAGGCTCTCAGAACCTGTCTGCCTCCATACTACCTCAGGTATCGATGCTAACGTGCCCTCAGAAGGTCGCCTTTCCCCTACCCTCTTGCGGGATATTCTGCGTAGAATCGGCATACCTAGCTGTGTATACATAAGTAGCAAGAATGAGCTAAAATAGCTCAGCAAGATAATTTCTATCTACTAACATCAAAGGAAAATAAACCATTATATATATATATAATAGACAAAAGCAAACTTCAGTTATTATGGAAAGAATTGTATTTCCATTCAATATTTATATACACTTTCATATTATCCTTGTACGAAAGAAATATATAGTATTATAATCTCAGTCTCACTTCTAATATCATATAATAATCTTGAAAATAATTATAGACTTTGAGAAAAATGACATTCCTATTTAATAATACATCATCCACTTTCTATTATAAGAAAAGAAAGGTACAACAACATAATATCAATTGCTCTCCTGTATTCAGATAATAATTCACACTTCTTATCAATATATTATCTCAAGATAACATAAAAATTTGAACTATATCTCTCATTATAATCCTTCCATTTCCTTTTTACATAACAATTTTATACAATTATATAAAATCAGTTTCTCTTCTTGAATGCTATAACCATCAATATACCATTTCAGTGTAATCTTTCAAGATAATATAAAAACTTGGACAAATCTCTCGCTATAATCTTCTCATTTCCTTCTTATGCAACAATCATATAAATTAATATAAAATCAGTTTCTCTTTGTTTGTAACAATAATTCCATCATTTCATATCACTTTTATGTTTTCAGTTATAGAAATCTGAAAACCATTTTCAATTCTTTCTTTCAAGTTTTGGGGATATCTGCTGGCGCCAGATACGTAGGACGATGATCAGTCGCCTGACCGTATCCGCTCTCTGTTTACTACTAGTAGAAGGGATGATCCCTACCTGGTAATCAACCCTGGAGGAAGGCTACCTGCTACATCCTCCCTTGGCATCTTCGTGCCGAAATAAAATATTGAATGCTGGACTGTGCCGCACACAGCCTCTTACGCTTACTGTTGCAATCCCCCTTTTTCAAATCATTTTACGATTATCAAATATCATTTCACATCTTCCATTTCCATTCATCATCACCTTTAAAATATTTATGTCATAATACTTTGATTATGACTCAGACATCTCTTCTATATTCAATGAAATCAATATGATTTTATATACATAAAGTATCCCATTTATTTGAGAAGTATTAAATAATACTCAATAATATCTGTCACAACATTTAGAAAGAATATTTTTAAAACAATATTATAAATCATATAACCCTAGATAACAGCTGATACCATTTCTCATATAACTCTAGATAATAACTGATACCATTATTTATATAACTCTGGATAACAACTGATACTATTCCTTCATATTCCCATAATCATAAGGCATGTTCCTTCATGCACAATCATCTCTATGTATATTCATATCCATCTTATACTCATATCCATAGTCATATCCAAATCATACTCATATACTTCTCCTTTTAATATCCATAATCACGGAAAACAAATTCTTAATAATAGCATCACATGTATATATTCCACGAAATCAAATTTCTTCAAAGATAAATAATTTCCAAGTAGGGATATAAAAGATCTTGCCTCGATCTCTGTATCCTGGCAGTATGGCTCGTGGCTCTCCCGAAGTTTCTATAAACACAGAAAGACTGTCGTTAGAAGACCACATCTCTTACTCACCTCACTCTTGTCTAACAATACCCTTGACACTTTAATATATGTTTAACATATCACTATTACCCCAAAGGTTCGAGAACTTAACCATCTATAACCTCAATCAAAGTTTCAGGGGTTTTCACCATTTCCCCTAACGACCACACTTAACTGTAAAAATTCTCAGAAAATATGAATTTCGAATTTTATTGCAAGGTCAACTGTCAAGGGTCCTCTGACCACCCTACTACAATATCCCAAAGTTTCATAATTTTTAAAAATGTCTAAGTATGGTAGTTATAGTTTCAAAGTTAACACAATTACGGTTTCTCGACTTTAGAACGTCTTTCACTAAAACTGACTTTTCTCCTAAACCGTTCATCAGATTTTAACGCACTTTATATCAAAACGATCTATGAACCAAGATCTATCATCTCATGGTCAGTTGGTGTTCTAAACAGGAACCTACCGTATGCCTCTGTTGTTCCAAAACAGGGCAGTTTCTTGGTTAAACGAAAATCGGACATTATAACCGCTGTATTTTCATACTTTCCATAAATCCAACTCCTCCAAATCAATTATCAAACACAATAATCATCACCTACACCATGTGGTCTTCATTACCAGCCATGGTTACAAGCCCAAACACTTCCATATTCAACTTTAATCACTTACAAACACTTATAACATCATAATCATAACATTTATACTACTTAATCACTAAACCAACCATAAATCATCATAACCTCAAGATAATACTAAGGGTTCATGAACTCCATACCTTCCTTGAAGCTTTAACAACACTTAATAATCCTTGGCTAGTCCTTAAACAACCTTAAAGTAGCTTGGATAGTCTAAAGAAACCATAAAACACAAGTTAATTCTTAGAGTTACTAAACTGCAGCTGAAAGAAGATGCAAAACGAGGTCCTTACCTTGGTTTTCTGGACAAGGTTCCTAAAGAAGAGTTGTAGGGCATCTCAATACCTTTCCAAAAAGCTATAGAACACGAAATTCGGCTGAGAAACGAAGGAGTTATGGCTGTTTTTCTGGACTGCTACTGTTTTGGCCGAATTTGCAAGAAATGGAGGGGGAGAGATTTTGCTCTTGATTTTTGATCTTATCTTCCTTAATCTTGATTATTCTAGCTTGTCTTGGAAGCCTTGGAAGATATTTATGGTTTAAGCCTAGCAAAAGTACTAATTTACCCTTAAAACAAGTGTTAATGGATGGTGACGTCATCTTGATGATCTAATAATCTCTTTTCTTGTTTTTCTAAGTATTATGATAATAATCTTGGATAATAATAATGTGGTATGTATCCTTGTTATATTACTAATCTTGGTTGTTTGGTCTTCATACTCGTCTACTTGTGATTCGTTTCGAATGTACCTCTTTATCTCTGTGGTTTTGAAATCATTTAACAATCCAAATTTCATTGGTATTCTCTTAACTTCATAATCCCCTGGTTAAATCTAAATTCACTAATCCATCAATCTATAATTCTTATAATATTTCCATGCTCCTTAATATCCAATAGAAGCTTATTCGAAATCAAAATCCTCAAAATCCATATTCAGGAATTTCTGGAATCTATCGTCATTTCAAGTCTCTTATTTCCAATGTACAACACTAATATGGTTTCTGTTTATTCATTTCCCGTTTCCATTATGGAGTACTTATATACCATTTCTCTAAATCCTCGAAATTTACTATTCATGTGATCACTGTAGCTTTACTAAAGTTAGGGTTATTACACTGCCCCTCATTCTCAGAACTACGTCTTGGTTTGATTCTCAATAACGAGATACGTAGGCACTCTGTGAGGACCGATCAGTCTCGAACACAGAAACAACCATTAAAGCAAGAAGCTCCCGAACCCTAGCATTAATTACAAATTCGTGACCTAGATTTTAATCCACAACATTTGGCGCCGTCTGTGGGAAAGCAACGACATCAACCATGGTGACCACACGAAGAACACCACCAACTACTACTGAGGCTTTACCTCTAAGCTCTGCTCCGCCTGCTACTTAGCAAGTACCCCCAACAACAGGGGCGATCACTCAAACTCAAGTTTCTCAACCTCCAGGGACGAATCCCCATGCTGAGAGAACGTTACCTATGGTCATCCATCCAAGTCAAGAAACCAACCCTCTTCAGATGGTGGTTTCTCCTCTTGTTGATCCCAATCGCCCGTTACCACCAGGGGTACAGATCCATACTACGGATCTCCCCATGAATACCAACCCAATGTATGGTCTGCCTAACTACCCTCCGATTACTCAAGGTCCTGGACCCAGTGGCCATGCCTTGCAGATCCGAGATCGAGAGTATGTTGACTACTCTGGCCCCTATACTGACGATTCATCGTCTGATGATGATCGTGATGAAGCCCCGAGGAGGCGACGTGCTAGCAGAGAACCAAGAAGGAGAACACAAACTATCCATGATGGACCCCCTTTGACAGCTGCTGAGAGAATCAAGGCTCATGAGGCCGAGATTTTAAGGATAAAGGAAGATATTGCGAGAGAACAAGCTAGGTTGAATCAAACTCAGCCTCCTCCAACCTCAGGACCGATTCCCTTTATAGATCTAGAGAGGTCTTCAAGAAGGCAGAGAAGGGCTGAGGCCCCAACTGGAAGAACAACAAGGGTGGAAACCCCCAGGGGCAACCCCAAGGATCTGATACCACTTGGGGATCCTGATGATCCCACACCCCCGTTTACTGAGGAGGTGATGAATGCCCGCATCTCAAAGAAGTTCAAGATGCCGACAATTAAGGCTTATGATGGAACAGGTGATCCTGCGAACCATGTTAGGACGTTCTCAAACGCACTGCTGCTGCAGCCTACAAGTGACGCCTTAAAGTGTAGGGCGTTCCCTCAAACCCTATCGGGCATGGCTCAGAGATGGTATAGTCGTTTGCCTGCTAATTCAATTGGCTCCTTTAAGGAGTTGAGTGTTGCTTTCATTAGTCAATTCATTAGCGGAAGAGTTCATGAGAAAAGTTCTGCGTCCCTCATGTACGTGGTGCAAGGGAAGAATGAAAACTTGAGAGACTACCTCAAGAGGTTCACTAAGGAGACGTTGAACATCTGATTTGGAAAATAAGGTGGCCATGGTAGCCATTGAGCACGGAACCACTGACCTCTTCTTTAAAAGGTCATTAGCGAAGCATCCCCCTGAGAACATGGCTGAGCTCCAACGAAGGGCTGATAAGTACATTAAAGCTGAAGATAGCAAGTAGAAAGAAGCCACAGTAAGTGAAGGAGGAGGTAACAACGACTCCAAGAAGCGAAAGCAAGACCATGAGTATGATGCTAGGGACAAGCATCCCTGAACTAACGAGGACTCCGACTATGCCCCTAAGAAGAACCAAGGACCAAGGTTCACTGAGTATGCAAGGTTGAATACTCATAGGAGTCGAATCTTGTTGGACATTGAGAAGGATAAGGATTTCCGATGGCCGAAGCCACTCAGGGGTGGTCCCAAAAAGAGAAACAAGAATCAGTATTGCAGATCTACATGACACTGATGATTGCAAACAACTCAAAGATGAGATCGAGTTTTTAATCCGTAGAGGGAAATTGAGCCACTTCACTAAGGGTGAAGATCGTGTTAATCAAATTAGAGATTATAATAGAAGGGATGACGATCAAGATCGCAACCCACAGCCCCGAGGGCCAGTAATCAACATGATCTCAGGAGGCCCGACTGCGGCCGGCACAACAAGGAATTCTCGGAAGGCTTATGCCAGGAAAGTGATACACATTGTGGGAGAGGCCCCGAAGCGTGCTAGGACTAAAACAATAATTGGTTTTGATGACTCAGACCTTGAAGGGGTGAAGTTCCCCCATGACGACCCGTTGGTCATAACTTCTTTGATTGGAAACTCAAAGGTGAAGCGAGTCTTGATAGATAATGGAGCTTCCGTTGACGTTCTGTTTCATGATGCATTTGTGAAGATGGGGTACAATGATTCTCAGTTGACCCCCAATAACATGCCTATATATGGATTTAATGGAGTAGGATCCAAAGTTGAAGGGACTATTCAATTGCCTGTGACTATTGGACAGGAGCCCAAGAAGGCCACTCAGATGTTGAACTTCATGGTAATCAAGGCGGTTTCAACGTACAACGCTATCCTCGGAAGGACTGGACTTCATGCATTCAAGGCTGTTGCCTCAACTTATCATATGAAGATCAAGTTCCCAACCAGGAATGGTGTTGGAGAACATAAAGGCGATCAAAAAATGGCACGAAGCTGTTATGTAGCCACGTTAAGGCCTGACGGAGTCGGGGGGCAGGTCCTTCCGATTGAAGACATGGATTTCTGCAGTAATAAGGAACACCGAGAAGGGCCAGCAGAGGACGTCACACAGAAGCCTCGGACGGCCATTGAGGCTAAGGAGTTAACTGACTTCGTGGTTGAATGTACCATTGACAACCAAGAAGTCGGAGGACAGGAGGTAGTACCCCAAGCAGGAAGTGAACTTCAAAATAAGAAGGTGGAGACCATGAGGAGTGGTGGGTGCTTTATTTTGATGGAGCATCAAAAATAAAATCAAGTGATGCAGGCCTAGTCTAGTAGGACTTAGCTTCATATTTATCTAGTGCAAGTAGAAATAAGGTTCATTGAAACCATTGCATAGCATGTTGCTCCGAGTAGGACAGTAATATTCTATGTAAGGGTTGAACCCATTTCAAGTTATTAACGCAAGTTTGTTTCCCATTCATTGACTGTGTGATTTTATTTATGTGCCAAGCACCTGATGAGTGCAAGTCAAGGATGATCGAGTACCGAAAATAAAAGAATACACGAGTGGAAAACAAACAAGTGTATAAATAAAGACCCTGAAGGGTCAAGAGTTAGGTTACAGCACGACCAAGTAAAAGTTTAAGTCCGTGAAGGATCCTGGATAAAAGACAAGCAGATAAAAGCCACACGCAACAATCAAAGCCATGCAAGGCCGAGGATGTTAAGGACTGACTACTCTTCAATATTTCTTGAGTACTTGGGTTGAGAATCCAAGGATGAAGACTAACAGAGAACATTGCATTATTAATGGTCCTTGAACAAGGATTAAGAAGTTCAAGCATGTTCTCGTCTTAGAAGTTTAAAAGTCAAGAAGCCCATGGGATTGCATTTATCAAAATCTAAATCGAGGAATCAACCCCGAATCCTAGGTTGAGAAACACAAGTTATTAGCCATGAAGGCCAAGATTAGCCATGAAGGCCAAGATTAGCCATGTAGGCCAAGATTAGTTATGAAGGCCAAAATTGAGGGGGTCATGAACCTCCAATTAAGATCCAAAGGTTGAAACTTGAAAACCAACATGTAATTTTGGATTCTCGATCCAGAACGCCGACGTTGAATATCTGAACACCAGCGTTCAACACTTGAATATTAACCCTGAAATGAAGATTGAAAACCTCCTAGGGAAGGTTCAAGACCTCGTGGGGTTGATCAGAGACCCCGTGGCCTTGGACCGGCAGCTCTGATAGATATTTCAGTGATTTAAAACACCCTTGAGATTGAAAACCCTTGATTTCAAACATTGACGTTCAACCTTCGAACATTGACGTTCAACACTCAAGGCCGAACGCATGCCAGCCGAGAGGCCGCTTGAGAAGTTCAAGACCAAGACAAACATTGAAGCCATGACGGCCAAGCGAGCTGAGAAAGTTGCCTATATAGGAGCTTCTTTGAAGGTTGAATCTCGATCCTGAGCGAAAGACAATAAAATAGAAGAAGAGGAATTTTGCTCCTGAAAGGCAAGAGACCATCAAGCAAGAGGTTGACAAACTCTTAGAGGCTGGGTTTATTGAAGAGAACAAAACAAAACAGAGTAGGCTACTTATGCATTCGAATTAACACACTAAAAGCAGCTAAAATACGTACTGAAAATTAAAAGCTAATAATTTTTATTTTTTTGATTTTTTCTTTTATTTCACTAACACATAAAACATGAAAATTAGATTTACAATTGATAATTATAGAACCCACAATAAAATGGAAATTTAAAGGGCACCATTATAATATTTAACTACGAACAAGATATTAAAGATCGTTAATTTCAACCCCAAGTGGTTAGCTTTCGCTACTTTGTCCACTAATCGGATTTACGGAAATGACGAAATTAATTCAACATAAAAAAAATCGTAAGGAATAAGAAAAATTAAGACTTGCATTAATATGAAATAAAGTGTTTACAATATCTAGAATTTACTACAAAAATAGAGGTGAAGGCTACAAAATTTAGGATAGCTAAAATAAGATGTGCTAAATTAAATAGGTGCAACAAGAATTGAGAAAAAACAAAGTTGGCAAAGCAAGAAAAGCAAAAGTGTGGTGCTTGGGAGTTGTCTCCCGTGTGTGTTTCTGTCTGTCTTGCTCTGCATTTTTATAGCATTTGATAAGCCTCCTTCTCTGACCAACCAATTCAACTTGCTCATACCAATTGTCAACAATTCGGTGCCTAACAATAGTTGTTAGGAAAGGGCTCCGTAGAAATGCTTTTTAACTCGCACAACTTATAATCTTTAATTAATAAATAATTAATTTAATTCAGAAATTATAAAAATAAATACCTAATATTATTAGATATTTATAAATATAATTTTCTAATTTAAATAAAATATTTATAACCAAAAATTAAATTCTTATGTTCCGAGCTGCGGTCTACTAAGTGTCTGGAACCGGACTCCTTAAGCTTTCCCTTTTTCACCAAACTCCTAATTCTTTTGCCTTTTTGCATTTTGGTCATTTTCTTCTCTTTTTGGCCTTTCCTTGCTCTTTATTCTTTTATTTTGCCATTTCTTTATTTTTCTTCAAATTTCCTGAAATGCAACAAAATAAATTATTAAAATACGAGTTCAAGCACTAAATAGGCAATAAAAATATGCAAATTTATGCACTTATCAATTCAGTTCCCCGAATGGTTAGCTAACCCGGTAATGGTCAAGAAGGCGAATGGAAAATGGAGGATGTGTATAGATTTCACTAATTTGAATGATGCATGTCCAAAGGATTGTTTTCCCCTCCCAAGGATAGACATATTGATAGATGCCACAGCTGGACATGAGATGTTGAGCTTCATGGATGGGTTCAGTGGCTACAATCCGATTAAGATGCACAAGGATGACATCGCAAAGGTATCTTTCATAACTGATTTTGGTGTTTTCTGCTATCTTGTTATGGCTTTTGGTCTAAAGAATGTAGGCGCTACTTATCAACGACTGGTGAATAAGATATTCGCCCATCTGATTGGAAAAACCATGGAGGTCTATGTGGATGACATGTTGGTCCGGAGCCTATCCAAGGCGGATCATATCAAGCACCTCAGAGAGGCATTCGAAGTGCTTAGGCACCACAAGATGATGTTAAATCCAGCCAAGTGTGCTTTTGGCGTTGGATCAGGAAAATTTTTTGGGACTGATGGTATCGAAGAGAGGCATAGAGGCCAACCCTGATAAGATCAAGGCGATCTTAGACATGGAACCACCCCGCTCCATACGTGATGTACAGAAGCTAACTGGTCGAGTTGCGGCCCTAGGGAGATTCATCTCCAAGTCTGGTGACAAGTGTTTGCCTTTCTTTCAGGCATTAAAGAAAGTGAAGAATTTTGAGTGGACTACAGAGAGCCAAGAAGCCTTTGAGCAGCTGAAGAAGTACAAAGCTGAAGCCCCGTTGTTGGCCAAACCAAGTCCTGGGGAGACTCTTTACCTATACCTGGCGGTATCTGAACAAGCATTGAGTGTTGTCCTTGTTCGAGAAGAGAAAAAGATTCAGAAACCTATCTATTATGTGAGTAAGGTTTTGCATGGGGCTGAGTTGAATTACTCAACCATATAGAAGTTTGCGTTGGCATTGATAACAACCTCGGGGAAGCTACGACCGTACTTCCGGGCATATAAGATTGAAGTCCTGATGGACCAGCAGTTGAGAAACATATTGCATAGCCCGAAAGCCAGTGGAAGGTTAATTAAGTGGGCGAATGAACTTGGAGAATTTGACATCACGTATAAGCCTCGAACAACCATTAAGGCTCAGGCATTGACTGACTTCGTGGTTGAATGTACCATTGGCAACCAAGAAGTCGGGGGGCAGGATATAATAACCACCCCTGGAAGTAAAGAAAAAGATGAAGAGATTGTACCTGATCAGAAGGAATATTGGGTGCTCTATCAGAAGGAATATTGGGTGCTCTATTTTGATGGAGCATCAAAAACAAAATCAAAGCCCCGGTGGGTTTACAGTTGAGTATGCTTTAAAGTTGGATTTTTCGACAACCAATAACGAAGCTGAGTATGAAGCCTTGATAGCCGGTTTGGGCTTGGCCAGAATCATGAGAGTCAAGAATCTCAAAGTTTGTGGAGATTCAAGACTTGTAGTATCGCAAGTGAATGGTGAATTTGAGGCCAAAGATGAGACTATGGCAAGGTATTTGAGAGTTGTGAAAGATGTTATGACTCAGATTGATGAGTGCTATGTGGAGCACATTCCAAGAGAAGAGAACGTTAAGGCTGATGCCCTGTCTAAGTTCGCTTCATCCTAGATAGAGAATTATGCAGGGAGTGTTTACTTCCAGGTCTTGAAGGCCCCGACCATCAACTCCAAGTTGGTAGCACCAGTTGATGTAAGCTGAAGGATAGACCCTCTTAAAGTTCATCTTGAGACTAGTTGGCCCCCTAATAATGCCTTGAAGGCATAGAAACTGTTAGTGAGAGTGTTGAGATAAGAGGTCCATTGTCATTCCATACTTAAAATCTTGAATCCCGACGCAAAATCTTAGCCTTGATGGCCAAAAAGGTTGTCTACCTCCAATTAAGTTTGTCGTTTGAGTTTAAGGATTTGAATTAAGATCCGTCAATCGAATTCAAACCAAAGTAAGATCTTTTGAGCATAAGAAGAAGGTTGGAAACCTAGAATCCAGATAAAGGGTTGACAACCAGCCAAGGCACACCAAACTTGAAGTCAAGTGCCGAGTGGCAAGGGAACTTCTTGAATGATCAACCGAGAAGCAAGACCTCTACCATATGTAGCAAGGGGGCAAGAACTAAGGGACTTCATCATTTTTACATCTTAGAATGAGAGTTAAGGGTTGATGATAACCAATAACCATGAATGAACTCAAGGTTCAATACCAAAGATTCAACAAGCGAGTATATTGCGCCAGGCTGCGCTTGAGCATTTAATTGAGCATTAAGAGTTAATTACGTTTAAGGAAGTTAAAACACTATCAGTTAGTCTTTGCTAATAAAGAGACTGATTATGCCCTGAAAGGAAGTATACAACATACAAATGTCAATGACGTGATTCAAGAACGAGACTCCAGGCATTGCGAAAAGCTCCGAGAGGCACGACAAAGAAAACAAGGAGCATCTGTCAGCCAATCTGGAGCACCTGGCAGCCGACCAGGTGCCATGGAAGAGGTCTGGTCGACCTGGAGCACCTGGCAGCCGACCAGGTGCCAGGAAGGAGGTCTGGCCGACCAGGAGCACCTGGTAGCCGACCAGGAGCACCTGGCAGCCGACCAGGTGCCACAGAGGGGCTTCAGCCGACCTCCTGGCACCTCCCGTCAGTTGGTTGGATCGTTTGATGGTTCTGTTGAAGGTTTCTCACTTTCCAGAACGAACATCGACCTCCAACTAAACGTCGTTCAAGCATCGATTAGCACCGTGTAGTGCCGTCTTATGCTATTCAACGTCATTTAACATAGATTGAAACGTCGTTTAAGCACTCCCAGGCAACCTGGAGCACCTGGCAGCCGACCAGGAGCACCTAGCAGGCAACCAGAAGCACCTGGCAGCCGACCAGGTGCCATGGAGGAGGTCTGGCCGACCAAGAGCACCTGGCAGCCGACCAGGAGCACCTGGAAGCCGACCAGGTGCCACGAAGGGGCTCCAGCTGACTTCCTGGCACCCATCTTGGCACCTCCCGTCAGTTGGTTGGATCGTTTGATGGTTCTGTTGAAGGTTTCTTACTTTCCGGGACAAACATCGACCTTCAACTTAGCGCCGTATAGAGTCGATTAGCACCGATTAGTGCCGTCTTATGCCATTCAACGTTGTTTAACATAGTTTGAACATCGTTTAAGGATGATTATCGTCGATTAGCGTCGATTAGCGCCGTTTAGTGCCGTCTTACGCCATTTAACATCGTTTAACATAGGTTAAACATCGTTTAAGCATCGTCTAGAGCCATTTGGTTCAACAAGGTGCACCTGTCAGCCACCAAGGAGCTCCTATCAGCCAACCTTGGATCAAGAGATTCAAGTATAGATCAAGAGCGAGCCACTCAATCAACATTCCAACATGTGATTGAAAAGTTCGAAGTAATTCTATTTTAAGATCAGGCAAGCGTGAAACCCTTGAAAGAAGTTTGAAGCTACCTCATAGAAGGTCTGAGACCCTTAACAATCAACTAAGGATCCTCTTGAAGCCTTGGCCGAGTGAGGGTGATGATCAGGTTTTAAGGTTGATGTTCGAAACGTGATGTTCAATCAAGAACCGACCGACCAATCTCCCGAAGAGGCCATTGGCCGGCTGAGGTTGATGATCGAGTCTTGAGCTTGATTATCAAGTCTTAAAGTTGATGTTCGTAGCCTCACCTTGGTGTTTGAAAGGTGAAAACGAAGCCGGAGCTGAGGCCGGGGCAAAAGCCGAAATCGGACCTTTCAACGCTGTTTGGGCCATATCTTGAGCTCCGGGTATCAGATTTGGATGATCTTACAGTCCACGCGAAGCTCACGGAATTTTCTACAACCTTGTAGGGCCGACCAGGAGCAGGAGGCAGCCCACCAGCCGCCCAAGAGGCCCTTAGCCGAACAGGTGTCAGCAAGTGGCCGCCAAAGAGGCCCTCGCGCTGTTTGGGCCATATCTTGAGCTCCGGGTATCAGATTTGGACGATCTTATAGTCCACGCGAAGCTCACGGAGTTTCTACAACCTTGGAAGGGGGCTGGACGACCAGGACCTCCTGGCAGCCGACCAGCTGCCCGGGAAGGGGTCTGGCCGACCAGGAGCTCCTGTCAGCCGACCTCACGCTGTTTGGGTCATATCTTGAGCTCCGGGTATCAGATTTGGACGATCTTACTGTTCACGCGAAGCTGACGGAGTTTTCTACAACCTTGGAAGGTTCCAGCCGACCAGGACCTCCTGGCAGCCGACCAGCTGCCCAGGAAGGGGTCTGGCCGACCAGGAGCTCCTGTCAGCCGACCAGGAGCTCCTGGCAGCCGACCAGGACCTCCTGTCAGCCGACCAGCTGACCGGAGGTTGATTAAACTATCCCGAATCTCCTTTTGGTCGATCATTTAAGCACCATCTAGTGCCGTCTAGTGTCGTTTAGCACCGTTAGTGCCGATAGCACCGTTAGTGCTAATAGCACCGATAGTGTCTTCTAGCACCGTTCAGTGTCGTTTAATGCCGGTTGGCATCACTTAACGTTGTTTAAGTGTCATTTCAGGCTGGTTAGCACCGTGTAGTGCCGTCTTATGCCATTCAACATCGTTTGACATAGATTGAAATGTTGGTTAAGCATCGTTTAGCACCGTGTAGTGCCATCTTATGCCATTTAACGTCGTTTAACAAACATTGAAACGTCGTTTAAACATCGTGTGGCATCATTAAAGTCAACATGGATCTCCCGTCAACCTGCCGGCGAACAAGGAGCACCTGGCAGGCAACCAGGAGCACCTGGCAGCCGACCAGGTGCCATGGAGGGGGTCTGCCCTACCAGGAGCACCTGGCAGCCGACCAGGAGCACTTGGCAGCTGACCAGGACCCTTGTCGGCTGACTAGCTGCCCGGAAGAGGCTGCAATTGTCCCGAATCTCCTCCGATTAGCACAGATTAGTGTTGATTAGCGCAGATTAGTGCCGGTTAAGCGCTGTTTAGTGCCGATTAGCACAGATTAGTGCCTATTAGCACAGGTTAGTGCCGATTAGCACCGTTTAGTGCTGTTTAAGCACTGTTTAGTGCCTGTTAGCACAGATTAGTGCCGATTAGCACTGTTTAGCATCGGTTAGTGCCGTTTTATGCTATTTAACATTGTTTAACACTGTTTAAACGTTGTTTACAGCTGATTAGCGCTGTCTAGTGCCATTTAACACCGCTTAGTGTCGTTCAACATCGTCGTAAATGCGTCGGTCGCTCCACGCTTTACATTAAGATGATATTGTTGAAAATACTCACGTAAGAGCAATAAACCCTGACCCAAGTCTCGAATAAGGCCGTTATAACTTCAAGGAAAACCTGATCAGTTTTCCTAGAAGTTGGGGGGCAAATGATATGGGCTAGAAGTAAGCCCTAAAGACACATTTAATGTGGCATTAATTAAACCTAGAATGGTCCAAACGTGGGGTCCACCAGATGGGCCCAAACCTTAATTATAATATTAATTTCGTAATTAATATTAGGGGTAATAAACAGCTCAGCAAATAAGAGTCAAACAAGGATATAACTCTTGCCTGACTTAGCCTCCAAGGCACATACTTCAACATGGAAACTAATTCATACATGGAAGGAGACTAGAACCTTCTTCTAGTCGGTGACTTGCCCACCAAGTCACCTAACCCTACTATGATTTTAGGGCTTCTCAGCCTATATAAAGGGTCTGACCCCTCATTCTCAGAACTACGTCTTGGCTTGATTCTCAATAACGAGATACGTAGGCACTCTGTGAGGACCGATCAGTCTCGAACAGAGAAACAGCCATTAAAGCAAGAAGCTCCCGAACCCTAGCATTAATTACAAATTCGTGACCTAGATTTTAATCCACAACAAGTTTGAATAATAATAGAAGAATTAAAAATAATTTGGAATTGAATTTAGCAACAAATAAGAAAAAAATGAAACTAATAGATTTTATTCGATAAATACCCAGAGTTCCATTCAGCACAAATTCAATCTGCTAAAACTGATAGCATGTACCAAGTCAGCCATGTGAACGTTGGAGTCTCAGTTGTTCATCTGCTATACCGCTTCTGCAGACTCAAATTCAATCATAACCATTTTGGAGACTGAAAATTTATATATATTCTATTTTACTAAACAAAATTGATAAATGTGAGTATGTGCCAATACCTAAAATAAAGCCCCAAGAAATCCAGCATCCATAACTTCTGTTATATAGCTACTCATGATCTCTGTTAGATTGAGCACATTAAAGAACTTGATATGGGTGCCAATATAAGCTAATATTAGACCATATAAATTATAAAGCTAATATTAGACCATATAGACAAAGTCACAAAGGTGAAACTTAGAAACATATAAATGCAAAAATTAAAAAAATAGCAAATATATCTGAAGCACCATGATCAGCAAATTCTAAAACCATAATCCCTATTATAAAACCAATCAGAAAGAAATTATAATATTTTACAAAAAAAAATGCAAGTTCAACCATTGAAGTCCTCAAAGGTTCCTCAATTGGAATAAGATTCATTTTTGTTCCCATTTTTCTCAACGAAACAGCTCTTATAACTGGACCTTCATGATTGAAACAAAAAACTAATAATTAGAAAAACATATTGAGAAAACCATGACAATTTGAGGCTATTAGGAGCTGATACCCTGTACTTGTACCTTTTTTGCAGAATTTTCAATCCCTTTACGAAACTGATCAACTTGGAGTGCACCACATGGATTTCTGCTTATTGCCACCAATCCAAGAATGTATCACCTATCAAGATAAATGTAAGCATATTACGCAAATAATTTAAGTAGCAGTCATCGAGAGCTGCAGTTTGGATTTACCTCTTGCAATAGTTTTTCCATAAGTACAACTTTTTCCATGCAATGCATAAACTCTACCTGGTCTCTTGAGGAATACTACACATGGATTGCCAAACTTATGCTGCCTATTTCTCCAAAGAGAACTGCTGTATAAGCAATGGAAAAATCTTTCAAGTATATCAAGTAATTTGACACTTGCCATTTGAAGTATATCAATAAAAAGTGAGACCATAAACATTAAACAAAGTTATATATCACGAATTAACATTAACATTAGATGCCACGAATTAACATCAAGTATATCAATAAAAAGTGAAAGGCCATTAACATTAAACAAAATTATATAGCTACGAAACCATACCTTATTTCATTGTAATACAATCTCTATTTTAACTTCGTACTTGATACCTCATATAACATTGGGATTTGGGAAATGGAAGAGAAACTTAAGGTGTATAAGAGAAGCTTAGCATTGGAATTTGGGATAAGAGAGGAACATATGATGTATGTATGACCCGTATAAAATGAAACAGGTACAATGACAATTTAGTGTAAATATGGAGAAAACTACTGGATAAATTAGTAACTAGAACGTCAAAATGTGATCAGGCTTTATAAATTAAATAGATACCTTCACGTGTAATCATAAGAACCTTCATAGGATAGGAAATTAAACATTATCCATTCTTGAGGATTTCCCAATGTACATGAAACGTGTTTGTCAGATCCCGTTTTCATTACTCTATATACTTTACATTCGTTTAGTAATGTCAGTTGATTTACCTAAATTAGATAACAACAGTACATAGAATTGTATACATTCTTCGTAGCAAAATTGTAAAATTGACATACTAAAAAAATTTATTAGATGATGAAAATATAATAATAACATTTGCATACCTCAAAATATTTCCAATGATAGCAATATGGCACAATCATACTATATTATATTTATATGAACATAAATAATAAAGAAACCAACTTACCATCAAATGTGAGTAACACTCTTTACATATGGATACGAATAGTACATAAACTATTTATATCAAGCTGGCGAGTATGATAGGAATATAAGTGATGCTGGATTTAATTTGTTACCCACATTATTTTTCCTCTGGAATTGGAGAAACGACTTAATTCCTCAACATCACCAAAATTTTCCTCTGCAATTGGAGATACAACACATCACATTATTTTTCCAGAGATCAGCATGAAGACATGGTCAAACAAATTTTGGTAAGGGTAAAAGTAGTCATCTTTCATTTGTCACACAATACAGATGTTATATAACCAAACTCGTTGATGACAATTTCAGCAAATCAAATACCTAAGAATGAAGCAAACATGTATTTCTCCATCGCCTTGCACAGACATGATGTAAACAAAGCTCATAAAACATCAACTCTGCAAAACTAACAAAAACTTGGGTCAGGACTTGTCACAAACACTGAGAAAGCAAAGTATATAGATGGATTAAAAAAATTGACAAAGTAATCGTCTGTAACATAAAAGCATACAAAGGGAAAATCTGAACTCCAAACATTTAGAAAGCAAAGTATATAAATCGATTAAAATTAATATCAAAGCTTTCATTTGTAATTAGTAATCATGTTTCGTAGGAGAGATAGAAAGAGAGAGAGATGGAGACGGCGAGAGACAAAGAGGGAAAGGCAGAAAGAGTGTAGATTTAGAAGTTGAATTTCAAATGAAATATGACAGTGTATGTATAATTTGGGTAAAGATAAGCTTCTCCAAGAAGTAGATACAAAGCTTCTCCGAGAAGCTTGAGTCCACCCACGTACAAAATCAATAAAAAAAAATGTATAACATAGTGTATAATACGTATTAAAGTTGTATAGTTAAATGATCAAATGGCATTTTAATGTAAATATTGAGAAAAACAATGGGCAATTTAGTAAATAGAACCTTAAAATGGTAACAGGCTTTATAAATTAAATAGATAACGAATCAGAATTTGTCACGTATATTTGGAGAAAATTTTGGGAACTAATTTTGGTGCCCCTAGCATTATTCTTTAAAAAATCCTGCAGCTATGATTTAAAAAAAATTACAATTTTTTACTTATGTTATTCTTTATTTCACACCAATTGTGTTGCTTTTTCCTAATTTTTCTTTTATTATTACCTTATAATATTTTACTAAAAATTAATATCACATCTTTATTTTTTCACTAAGTCTTTCTTAAAATTCAACTTTTTTTATGTTTTACATTTATTATAAGATAAGAAAAATTAAGAAAGAGTAGTCACAATGTAATTTGCACGAATTAAATTAAATAAAAAGAATTATTCTAATCGAGCAAATGCTTGAAAGAGATAACAAAGTGGACATTATGAAATAAAATAAGAGTAATTTAATCAATTTAACAATTTGGGATGTGCAACCATCAATTTAGGGTGTGCAAATATCACTACCCATTTTTTAAACTACAGTAGTAGTTTAGGCATAAAATTCCGATTGTGCTTCTCTTCCGATCCATGGGGGATCTAGCCATGGGGGGTCGAGTTGTTCGCAGGTCGAGAGAGTTCAGACCTAGAATCCTATGGAAGGATTTGTATGGCGAGAAGGCGGCCGAATTCAGGGAGTCTCTGTCCAATGAAGGGTGTTTTAGGCGTGGGGGAGATGCTAACAGTAGGTGGTCTATCGTGGCGAAGGCCATTCGGTGTGTGGGCGAAAAGGTGGTTGGGGTTTCCTCAGGAAGGTACAGTGGTCAGAAGGAGTCGTGGTGGTGGAACGAGGAGGTGCAATTGAAAGTAAAGGCTAAGCTTGCGCTCTTCAAAGAGCTTTTGGTCATGAGTGCAGGGGCGGAAAGGACGCTAAAGAAGGAAGCGTACAAGGTGGCGAGACGAGAGGCAAAAAAGGCCGTGGCGAAAGCCAAGGAGGAAGCCTACGAGGGGATGTACAAGCGCCTAGATACGAAGGAAGGAGCGAATGCTATCTTTAAACTAGCTAAAGCTAGGGAGAGAGGGCGGCGCGATCTGGGGTCCGTTAAGTTTGTTAAGGATGAGTCAGGCCGAGTGCTATTGAATGAAGAGGCTATCAAGGAGAGGTGGAGTGCCTATTTCCATAGTCTTTTTAATGAGGCTAGGAGGAGTACTACTGGTGTGGATCAAGAGGCCCCTCCCTCGTCGGTGCGTTCTACCGGTTCCTGTGAGCGAGTCAACAAGGAGGAAATCAAGGGTGCCCTCCGTAAGATGGCTAGAGGGAAGGCGGTTGGCCCGGATCAGATCCCAATCGAGGTGTGGTTGTGCCTGGGTGAGGTCGGCGTCCAATGGCTAGCAGATCTGTTCAATGATCTCCTCTTAGGTGCTAAGATGCCGGCGGATTGGAGGCGTAGTATCGTGGTCCCTTTTTTCAAGAACAAAGGCGATGCTCAGAGTTGTGGTAACTACCGGGGTATTAAATTACTCAGTCTTACTATGAAACTTTGGGAGAGAGTGGTTGAATGTCGGATTAGAAGAGAAGTTGAAATCTCAGAGAATCAATTTGGTTTTATGCCTGGGAGATCGACAACTGAGGCCATCCATCTCGTCAGACGCCTTATGGAGAAGTTCAGGGAGCGGCGCAAAGACCTTCATATGGTGTTTATTGATCTGGAGAAGGCATATGATAGCATCCCCCGGGAAGCTATTTGGAAGAGCCTTCAAGAGAGGAGAGTAGCGCCGTCGTACGTAAGGGCGATTCAAGACATGTACTCCCAAGTTTATTCTTGCGTCCGGACCCCAGTGGGTGACTCCCGTTTTTTCCCTGTTGAAGTAGGGCTTCATCAGGGGTCGGCCCTTAGTCCTCTTCTGTTTGCTCTTATCCTTGATGTCATGTCACGGGGGATTCAAGATTCCGTCCCTTGGTGCATGCTCTTCGCTGATGATATCGTGTTAGTGGCGGAGTCGAAGGGGGAGGTGAACGAGAAGCTGGAGCTATGGAGATCTACTTTGGAGTCCCAAGGTTTGCGTATGAGCCGATCTAAAACCGAGTATTTATGGTGTAACTTCAGTGATGAGGCCATCGAGGAAGGAGTGGAGGTTAAGATTCAAGATCAGATCGTACCTAGTACGGATAAGTTCAAGTATCTAGGTTCGATCATCCAGAAGGAAGGCGAGGTTGATGACGATGTAAAACACCGTATTAAGGCTGGGTGGCTAAGGTGGAGGGCAGCGTCAGGGGTGATGTGCGACAAGAAGGTTCCTTTGAAGTTGAAAGGTAAATTCTATAGAGCGGCAATTCGGCCTGCGCTGCTCTACGGTTCTGAGTGTTGGGCGATGAAGAAGACCCTCGAAAGCAAGTTAGAAGCGGCCGAAATGAGGATGCTTCGGTGGTCTTGTGGCCGCACGATGTTAGATAGAATCCCGAACGGAGTGTTTAGAAGCGAGCTGGAAGTGGCGCCTCTTTCTGAGAAAGTCAGGGAAGGGAGGTTGAGGTGGTTCGGCCATGTCCGTAGGAGGTTGGCAGAAGCCCCAGTGAGGAGGGTTGAGAGTCTCGAGGTGGTTGGGGTGAGGAGGAGAGGAAGACCGAGGAGGTCGTGGGATGAGCAACTTAGGATGGATCTGAAGGCATTAAACTTGAACGAGACCTTGACTGCTGACAGGTGCTCTTGGAGACGTCGTATCAGAGTGGTGAATTCCCTTTTAGGGAGCGGCTCTGTGGTAGAGAGCCTCAGAGTGGGGCTGTCTAGGTTAGCTATAGCATAGGAGTTAGAACTTTTCGTTCTCTTTTCTTGTTTTTATTATCATCTGTTTTCAGGTCCCATCTCTTTGCGGGGTAGATTGGGTATGTGTGTATCGGTTGTCTTGGTCTGTTGTAGTTTGCTTGTGGTTATTATGCAGGGGGTTCGTCAGGAGCTATCATCTCAAGCTGGCAGGGTTTCAGGTCAGGAGAAATCCAATGGAAAGCAGGCGGGTAGGTCCCATGTGGAGAATGCCATGGGCTCAGGTATTGCTATGATCTGTCTCGTTACCAATTGTTATTATGTGTATTGTCACATCCCACTTTGGCCGTGCACTCAGCCGAGGGTCTTCACGGAAACAGCCTCCCTGCCTTAAAAAGCAGGGGTATGGTCTGCGTACATCTTACCCTCCCCAGACCCTGCTATGAGCGGGATATACTGGGTATGTTTGGTTTTTCTTCTCTTCCGATCCATGACAATGTAACCTGCTCTGCTCAGTACGCCATTATTTAATGCTACCATCCACATGATAACGGATAACCCCATCATCTCTCTCCAAATCAGAAGGTACCAGTGTACCACCAACCGTACAAATAATCAAACACAGTGCCATAATTGCCATTCCAACCCACTTTCTTTTTTTCTTTATTTAATAGAGAATCACATATTATATTCGATTTTTGGTCACGGAATTAAATTCATTGCTATGTTCAATCGGTACCAGTTTATTAACAAATTTTCAAATTAATTAAAATGTGCGAAAATTGAAGTAAATACCGGATTATCAAAAAAGGGATCACATAATTATAGTACTAGTTGCATAATGCTGCTTTCGGAACAATTTTTTTTTTTTTAATTTTAGACTACTTTGTATTGTTTTCAAGTACTCCTACTAAAAAAATTGTCAATTAATCTTAGATATAACGTTTGCTTTTCAGCATTTTGTGGTCATCATTTTCATCAAAGCCTCCTGTCGCTTTTGATGTAAACCTGCTTTTTTTTTGGGAGCATTGTCATTTTTTTTATTAATCCCTACTGACACACACCATTAGTCTTTATAGAATTTCATAGGAATAGTTGATTAGTTGAGAGCAAAAAATTCGAAATTTTAACTTTTTTTTTTTTTTGAAACCCAAGACAAATTTATAACAAAGAGGACAAATTGTCCATGGATACATAATGGGAGACCTCACAAGGATAATGGTTTTCCCAGATTTGTTCATAGCCAAATGGAATTATTCTAGCAAGATGATGGGCGACCGAATTTCCGTCTCTTTTTACGTGAGTCCATGAGATAGAATCAAAGGACGAACTTAAGGAAAGAACATCGTCTAATATGGAGTCTAGATCAGAGTAATATGTGTAGACACTCTCCAGGCGCGATACGAGGGTTTGGCTATCGGATTCCACTATTATGTTTCTAAGCCCGTACCTTTGAGCAATTCTTACTGCAAAGTGAATAGCTTTACACTCTGCAATCATTGGTGATAGATGGCCACGCACCCTTCATGTGCCTGCAAACACCACCTCTCTAGAATTGTTTCTTGCTATTATGCCCATTCCGACCCACCCGTCCTCACTTAGAGAAGCATCGCAGTTTATCTTGATGCAATTTTTCCTTTTCGAAATTCTTCCATGATTCTATGAGGTCTAAGCAGTTCGACTCGCCAGGGATGAAACCAAGCTCCTCACAGCCTGCTTCACTCCACAAATTGCTAACAGAATGGCACTCGAAGAAAGCATGCTGCAAGGATTCTGGGGTGCTGACACACCATGGGCAATTGTCAATGTCAATCATGTGTCTCCACCTTAAATATGCTCTAACTGGTAGAGTGCCCGTACAGATGCGCCACAGGAAATGCTTAACTTTTGGAATAATGTCCATCTTCCAAATTTGTTTCCAAGCTTGATGAAGATTCTCAAAGTTACAAGATTTCCCAAGGTTGTACGCTGATTTGACTGTGTATGTTCCATCCTTTGAAAAAGCCCAGGTTAAGCAATCGTTGGGAGAACGAAAACTTATTGGAATTGCCATGATGCAGTTTGTGTCTCTCTCATTAAAGATTGAGGATATTATATCAAAGTTCCATTCCCTTTTTTCCACATCTAAGAGCTCTCTCACCAAGGTGATAGAGTCTGTTTTAGGAGTGAGAATGAATCTCCCTTTCTCATCTAGCACCCAAGGGTCTGACCATATGTCAATGTTAGCCCCATTTCCTACCCTCCATCTTACCCCTTCTTTAACCAAAGACTTGGCTCCCCATATACTTCTCCAGGAGAAGCTGTTCAAAGAACCCAAGGATGATCCCAGTAAGTTACACCGAGGGTAATACTTACTGCAAAGAACCTTGCTGCATAGAGATTGTGGAGCAGAAATGAGTCTCCACGCTTGTCGACCCAAAAGAGCATCGTTGAAAACTCTCATGTCTCTGAATCCCATGCCTCCCAGGCATTTTGGTGCACACAGAGAGTCCCAACTTTTCCAGTGAATGGTCTTCTGGGAGTTTGAATTTGCCCACCAGAATTTAGTCGTCATTGCGTGAATGTCTTGAATTACGCTCTCTGGAATTTTATATACTCCCATGATGTAAGTTGGAATAGACTGGACCACCGCTTTGATGAGAATTTCCTTCCCCGCCCTAGCTAAAAGCTTTTCTTTCCAGTTTTGTAACTTTTTCCAGATTCTATCTTTTAGAGTTGCGAAAATGCTTCTCTTTGATCTACCAATAATGGTTGGAATGCCCAAATACTTTCCATGTTCTCTGACAAACCTCATGTTTAATAGTTCGACCAGCTCATTTTGCGTAGACATACAAACTCCTTTGCTAAAAGAGACCTCCGATTTTTCATAGTTAATTTTCTGGCCAGAAGCTGCTTCATACACGTTGAGTAAATCAACAATTACTGAGCATTCTCTTCGGTTGGCTCTTGCAAATAAAAGACTGTCATCCGCAAAAAAGAGGTGGGAGATTAACGGACCACTTCGACTGGCTCTTGCTCCGTGAATCATTCTGTTTTCAACTGCATTTTTGATAAGATTTGAAAAACCATCCGCGATCATAATAAACAGGTACGGGGAAAGGGGGTCTCCCTGTCGAAGTCCCCGTGAAGGTTTAACTGATCCACACACGTTTCCATTTATGATGAAAGAGTAGTTAACCGTTGAGACGCAAGTCATGATCACCTTTACCCAACAGTCTGCGAAACCCAATCTAAGTAAAAGTTTTTCTAGAAAGCTCCATTCTACTCTGTCATAGGCCTTACTCATATCTAACTTTAGAGCAATCGTCCCTTTTCGGCCCTTTTTCCTTTTTTCATAGAATGGAAAAGTTCCAAAGCTATGAGAGCATTATCGGTTATTAAGCGACCAGGGACAAAAGCGCTTTGGTTCTCGGATATTGCACTGGGAAGGATGGTTTTGAGTCTCATCACAATAGCTTTGGATGCAATTTTATATATTACGTTGCAGAGAGCTATCGGGCAGAATTCGGACATTGTGGTGGGAGATTTGACCTTGGGGATCAGGACCACATTCGTGTTATTGATATTCTGAGGGAAAGAGTCACCCTTCAGAATATTACACACCTGTTTTGAGACATCATCTCCTATTATGTGCCAGAATTTCTGATAGAAAATGGCGTGCATGCCATCAGGGCCCGGCGCCTTGCATGGGTGCATGAGATTGATTGCTTCAAAAATTTCTTCCTTCGTGTAGGGTTGTGAGAGATAATCATTATCAGCCCTAGTAATTATCGGATCAACTGTTTTTAGGACCTCCGAGAAGGCATCCAGAGAGGGGCCTGTTGAAGTAAAAAGATTTCCATAGAAATTTTCTACTATCTCTTCGATATCCTCATCTTCGGAACACCATTTGCCACTGCTATCAAACAGCCCTTTAATTTCATTTTTTCTCTTTCTCTGAGAAGCTTTGTGGTGAAAATATTTTGTATTCCGGTCCCCATCCCTTATCTCCGCTGCTCGGGATCTGATATACCAGTAGGCTTCTTGTTTGTTGAATAAGTCATCTAGCTTCTTTTCTAAACAAGCGCAGTTTTTTATCGAATCCTCTGTAACCTCAGATTCTTGAGCTATTTTGAGGGCTTTTTCTGTCTCATCAATCTGCTTATCGAGGTCCTTAAACTTTACTCCGCTCCATTTTTTGAGAGCCCAGGCCATGCTTTCCAGTATGTCTGTTACTTCTCCTCCTTTAGAGTTGTTCCATGAATTCTTTACAACTTCGACACAAGCATCATCAAGCAGCCAGCATGTTTCGAATTTGAAGGATTTTTTGCCGCGTTTTCTCCTCTCTTTTTTCCTCTTCATTCTCAAAAAGATTGGGGAGTGGTCTGATTTGAATCTTACTAGGTGTTCCACATTAGCCTCAGGGAAAGATGTGACCCACTCAGTGTTTCCAACAAACCGGTCCAGGCGTTCTCTAACCACGGAATCAATAGTGCGCCCTCTTTCCCACGTGTACCACTGACCCTTGAAGCCCAAGTCTCGGAGGTTACAACTACTTAATGTCTCACGAAAATCTAAAATTGCTCTCCTCTCTACATCAGCTCCTCCCTCTTTTTCTTCATTGCAAAGAATTTCATTGAAATCTCCTCCCACTATGAGAGGGCCATGAAAATTTTCGCACAAAACCCTTAGTAACTGCCAGGTTTTGTATTTATTTCCAGTCTCTGGCCAATCATAAATACCCACAAACCGCCATCTCAAGTCGTTTACCACAACATCTCCACAAATGTGATTTTGAGAAAAAGATACAAGATTAAAGGAAATGGAATCACTTTTCCAGTAAATACATAGACCTCCAGACAAACCAATACTGCTAACTCCTATTGCAGAATCATAACCCAATTTGGACTTTAAATTCTCGGAAACGCACTTGTTAATTTTAGTCTCCGACAAGAAAACCAAATCAGGGGCAAGGGAAGCACACCACTTTCGAAGTGTGCTTACTGTGCGAGGGTTGCCAATTCCTCGACAGTTCCAACACAGGGTATTCATGGCTGTTCACGGGGTTGGTTAGGACCAACTCCCGCTACTGATAAAGACTCGATAGTATAAATAGAAGGCTCGTCTACCCTTATTTTCTTGTCGCAGTCCAACATTCTCACGTCCCCATCTTCCTCGGATTTGTCGTACACCCTGTTGAATCTCCTCTTTTTTCCAACTGTCCCCTTTGGCTCTTCATTTGGGGCGGTTGGGCCAATAGAATTTTCTCCCTTGCTTCCTCCTTTGGCTATTTTTTTCCATTTTATATGCTTGCTCTCAGTTCTATTGGTTGTGTTTGGGATAGTTTGAAGATTGTCCTCTGTTTGGACCGTGGGCAATATCGTTTGTACTCCGAAGGTTCGCACAATCTCTGATGATGACTTTATTTCTACCTCCATTGCCCTCGAAGTCGTAGGTTTAGCTAAGTCAATGGTAGTAGTTACTGATGAATTCCTCATCAAAGATTGCATAAGAACCTCCTTTTCAGAAGGTGTTTCCGTTTCCACTGGCACCTCTTTTGTTCCTTTCTGGTAATCTCGAGGCTCAAATGGCAAATTGTTTTCTTTTTGAGGATGCTCTACTTTTGTGACCCCCATAGCATTGGAAACTGGAAGCCTGCAGTTCTTGCTTTCTGTCTCTAAATCTTTCCCCTGCTTCAAGAAATCTCCATCGGATTTGTTGACGGCACTAGTTTTTTCTCGGTGTTTCTGTCCCTCTAATTCTCCAGCTTCCGTGATTGGGTCTTTGAGGGGTTTTGAGGTAACAACCGTACTTGTCTCCCCCCCCCCTCTTCTCTACATTTTCCTTTTCAGTAATCTTTTGTTTGGATATCTCAGCTTCAGTTGGACTACCCTCGTTCCCTGAGTCTTTCGTGATGAAAAGTTGTCGTCTGCTGCTGGTTATCTGGTTAATTTCTTCCAGGTTTTTGGTGTATCCTTTTCGAGGCGAAGCTCTTAGATACAATCCCCATCCCAGGCTTGTCTTTTTCTCCTCCTCGGTCACCATAGAACAGTCCCTCTCAGAGTGGCCAATTACACCACATGCCTGGCAAAGGAAAGGGAGCCTCTCATACTTGTATTCCAGACGAATTTTATTCCCTTTTTTGTCTCTGATCCATTGAAATCGACGTAGCGGTTTCCTGATGTCTAACATGATTCTAACTCTACGGAATCTTTCCAGACCAAGAATGTCCTCTTCAATTTCCATAAAATCGCCCAAAGTCGAGGTTATGGCTTTGATGTCATCATTTGTGCGACAATTAAATGGCAGTTTTTCCACTCTTATCCAAAATGGAGAGTGCATCAGCTTGATTTTCTCCGGTTGTTCGTCTCCTTCAACCTCTTTGATAACTATTAAATGATTCTCAAAACACCATGGGCGGCCATTGATAACTTTCTCTTTGTCCTTCCAGTGAAAAAATTGAAAAGCGAATAGGTTTGGACCAATTACCTTAATCACCATGTTATGTAGGGGACTCCATACTTTCTTCATCGTTCGCTTGAAGGCTTCGATGTTGAATGGGCGCTCCGTGACTAGTCGCCCGA
This sequence comes from Kitagawia praeruptora, assembly GCA_037693485.1. Lineage (NCBI taxonomy): Eukaryota > Viridiplantae > Streptophyta > Magnoliopsida > Apiales > Apiaceae > Kitagawia > Kitagawia praeruptora. The sequence continues at coordinate 127,221,812 of CM075350.1, forward strand.
TTAGGAGTTGTGTCAGTTTCTCGTCTGATTCTTTGTCCCCTATTGCACCCAGATCTATGACATCCCCTTCTTCTTCTACCAATTTAAGTGCTGAGCACTTTGAGATAATCTCCTCGGCCATCTAGCCGGAGAAGGATTCGTCCTATTTTTCAAGGAAGATCAGAGAAGATCAGACCCCAACCCTATCTTTCAAGGGAGAAATATACTGTAGCTAGATCAGATCTAGCTACAGTGCTCAAGAGAGAGAGAAAAATCGTTACTTGTTCGAAATTTTAACTTATACACTGATAAACAGTTCTATCTCTGCACTAAAAATCCAAAAAATGAAAATCTGACCCAAATTTAAAGCCATATAAAACAAACCCCGTCACTCCATATTCTACGAAGTTTAAATACATTTTTTTGAATAAGTAGATTTATGTACTTTATAATGAGTATATTTTCAATAAATTTCGGAGGGAACGAGAATCGAATCCAGAAAGTAAAAAACGACGAGATATAAGCTCTTAAACTAGTTTAAATACATATATTTACTTGAGTATTAAAGTTAAGTAGAGTCCTTAGAGCATCTCCAATGAAATAAAATCCTTAGCTAAAATTTTAAATAACTTACCAAAATTGAAAATTATACATAAAATGTTAAAAATTCATCACTCCAATGGGGCATTCCCCTTGTCTAAAATTTTAGCCAATCCTTTATATTTTTTCAATATTGGCCATATTTGTTGAAGCTCTAGAGATCTGTACCAAATGCCGTGTCATTTCCTGCCCGTTTTCTTCCCATAATTTGACCAAAAAAATTAATAATAATAATAATAATAATCATACCTTTTTTGAAATATAATCAACCATTATAGCCGATCCCCATTGGAGCAAAACACTCTACAGGTTCAATAAATTTTAACCAATTATTATTTTTTTGAAATTTAACCAATCAACTTATCCAATACCATTGAAGATGCTTTTACACTTAACAACATCCATGAGCTACTTTACTAAATTAAAAGACCGCTTGGACTCTGAAGCAGGCCCAAAAGTTTTAACCCCGTCTCAGAAAAGTTAGCCCAAATTATAAAATCAGTTGTCTTAAATGGGATGATTCGATTAAAAAGAACAGAAAATATATTTGAAAGCATGTGTTTTGGAAGGGAAAAATAATCAAATCTCTATGTTAAGAAGACATAAAATTAAGTGAAGTGTCCCAGATTACAAAAGTGTTAACATTTTCACAACTAACATCTTCCTGTGTAAAACTAAAATAAATCTGTACATTTAATTTGTAAATAAACTGGCAACAGAGGAAGATAAATACTTTGACACCATTGCTCAAATCCGCCAACTTCTTGGAAGACATTGGACAGTAGTTCTGAAGCACATGTACCGTCACTACGCCATAGATGGGCGCATGTAACACACTCCTACTGTTACATCAGACACGTTTTCTGTTACATTAGGCCTAAGGTAACGCATTTTTACCATTTCATCCGCTAATGTTACCTTTGACCTCAAATGTAACGCACAGCTCCGCAATGGTAACACAAGGGAAAGCGTTACATCAGGACCATAGAGTAACACAAAATCAAGCAAATGCAACACTAGCAGGTGTTACCTTAGCTTAGGCAGAAATTCTAGATGACACGTGGCATGTGGGGCCCACGTGACACATGGCATTCTGCCATGTGGCACTTGACACGTGGCACCCATTGACACATGGCATCATGACGTGGCATCCACTGACACGTGGCATCTTGGCACGTGGCACCTAGTGACACGTGGCACCCAGTGACACGTGGCATCTGTGGGGCCCACATTGACACGTGGCATATTGTGGGGCCACACTGACACGTGGCACCTGAGGACCATACTGACACGTGGCATACTGTGGGGCCCACACTGACACGTGGCAGGTATGAGCCCACTTTCTAATGCAACACTACATAATTATCTAATGCAACACTACATAATTATCTGTTGGAATATGGATTGGATTATAATTTGAATTCATTGATTCAGTAAAATCAATTCCGTTTTTACTACGGATTTTTTGCCACCTCCTTAACATAATTAATTAACAAGGTTAATTAATTAAGGAAATTGCCACCGATTTAATTGATTAGCGCGGCTAATTAATTAAGGAAATTGCCACCGATTTAATTGATTAGCGCGGCTAATTAATTAAGGCAATTGTGTAGCGCACAAGTTTTCTTATCCTATAAATACTCATATAGAGCCTTAGGATTATTCACTCGAAAACACACATCCTTCTCTTTTATACAGCCTCTTCTCTTCCTCTGGTGATAGTTCTTGCTCGTCTCAAGCTCGCTGAGAGTGACGCTCATCTATAGCCTCACTGCAATCCGTTTTATCCTGGGAGGCGTTTCGCTCGCACATACGGTGGAGGGCTAATACGCTTTAAGGAGACAGTCACGCACTGGACTCGGGTTTTTCGTTCCTTGTCTCCTCTTTTGTCTATTTTAATTATACACATAACTGTTACTCACACAAGCACAAATATTATACTATTTGTATTTATCGCAGATTGTCTAACAATCTTAAAGCGTATTAAATATATATCTGTGATCTGTACTTATGTAGTTGCTTGTTTGTTTGAGTGACAGATTTAATGGAGAATCAAACTATGAACAACACGAACATGGTGGTTGATCCCAACGCACAGATTATAACATCTGATGGGGATCACCAACCGTCGCCAAACTCTAACGCACAGATTATAACATCTGATGTGAGTGCGATGTTGGTTGAACATGTGCCTACGGGACATGTGCCTTTGGGACATACTATCGTTGGATAGATTAATGTTCCGATTGGATTCAGTGCCTACTGGTGTGCAAACATCGGTAGTACAGACGCCTGTTATGCCTGTGGTGCCTAATGCACATATTGCACCTGTTGTGCCTGCTGTTCCAGCTGTGCCTGCTGCACATGCTGAGAAATATGAGAAGTTTAATGGAACGAACTTCAAACGTTGGCAACAAAAGATGTTGATCTGGATCACTACCTCAAAGAGGATCCACCATTGCTCACTGCTGAGAGTAACACACAAACAGTTTATGCTGTTGATGCTTGGAAGCACGTCGATTATATCTATCGGAATTACGTGCTAAATGGTTTGGCTGACTCGTTATATAATGTGTACAGTACAAAGCCAACATGTAAGGTCTTATGGGAGTCACTTGACCATAAGTACAAAACCGAGGACGTTGGGGATAACAAGTGGATTGTTGGCCGCTTTCTTGATTATAAGATGGCAGATTCTAAGACTGTGGTCAGTCAGATGCAAGAACTGCAAGTGATCATCCATGATACTCATGCTGAAGGGATGATCATAAGTGAGTCTTTCCAAGTTACTGCTGTAATTGAAAAGCTGCCACCTGGATGGAAAGATTTCAAGAACTAACTTAAGCACAAGTGCAAGGAAATTTCTATTGAAATATCAATCTTGTCGGATATTTCAAGATGTTGGAAAACCTAACAGACCTGTTACTTATTAAGTACAGGATGAGGGTCAGCACGAGATTTATAATTTTCTGGTTGGATTCGTTTTTCCAGTTAAATTATTAACTCTTATGTTGGTGTCGGTCTGCTACGGCAGTGACACACGAGCCTATTATGATGATCCATGTGATACATAATACGGCACTGCGATCAGTTCTGTATGCTGAAATTTGGAGAAATCTAGAACGATGGTGACCCTAATACATCAGTTTATCAAGGATCACTGAATATGGGTTTATTGGAAGTTTATGTTCTTCCTCGGAACTCTTTTGGTTATACTGGTTATACCTGTTGGTGAGCCAGAAAATTAGGTTCTTTTATGAATCAAATTGAAATTTAAGAGGAATTCAATGGTTGAATTTTTCAGTGAGAAGAACAAGAAAGTTCTTTGAACATGATATTAATACCTGAGAGGTTTTAATAAAAACAAGATAAAATCTGTAACAACTCGAGATTTTATAATTAAACAAAACGATTATGAGATTTCTGTGTTTATGAAACATGGAATAAAATACGAATTTTCAATGATTTCGATATGGGGAGATTTTGTCAACAACGGGCCATGCCTGTAAGGAAGTCGGGTATTAAGTGAGACCATTGTGTCTTCTCCGACAACCTGGAAATCAAACCATTGATGAATGTTGATTTGAAGTATTTAATTCAAGGAAAAATTGGGAATCTTTTTTTTATGATGGGATCATGGTCGTTTGAAACCTGCTCTAGTGAGAGGTGATAACAAGTTGTGTAATTACTTTATAGTAATACATTGATTATGTGTACTCGTTAAAGAGTAAAAATGAAGCTAGATAGAGATAATTACGCTCTATTAGCTCGAGGTAGATAACCAACTTAATACGAAATTAAGAGGGTAAGGAATGACTTTGATACTGAATAACCACTAGGTGATGTTTGTTCACAACGTGGATATATTCATGAGGTTACTGCACATTACTCGCATTAATCAAATGGAGTAGCTGCAGGTTGAGTTGCACTCTAATGGAGATGCAAAAGCGATGCTGATCAGTTCAGACTATCACTGAATATGAGGATATTAGTCACGTAGAGACTAATCATTCCTTAAACAAGATACCTTGAAAGGAAATAATAGAATTTCCTATTAACTCTGGAATGTTTTCGACATTCTTAGAAATATTAAAATGTGGGGGTATCTTGAAGCGAAAATAATAAAATTTTCTGAGAATTCTAGAATGTAGAGAAACATTCTTAGATATATTTAAAATGTGGGGGTATCTTGAAGATGTCTTGATACCTATACCTATAAAGGTTAAAGGAGTTCCAAAAGTCAATTGTGATATTTTGGATGAATATATAGACAACGATGAAGTCTAACGATATCCTGTGGTCTGCAGATGAATCTAATGTATAAGATTCATTATAATGCAATTACAAAATCTAGGAATGCTTCTATGATGAATTAGTAGTTCCTTGTAAATTTGTAATTAAAATTTATCCGAAAAAATTTATGAGTTATTGGATGAATATGAGGTTGAACCTAGACAGAGCAAAAGACTTGGAAAATTTGTTAGTCCAAAAATGTCTGAAATTTTGCTTGATGGTAAACCTCAAAGCTTGAGAGAAGCTATGAGAATTTTTCTGATAATCCTATGAGAAAAAGGATATCAATAGAGAAATTGACTAGAATTAAGAAGTCAATGAGTCAAATTTCTAACACGTATGTTAGAAAATGTATTGTGACATTTTTCAAATAAATATGATCTCTCTATATCCTTTGTGAGGGAAAAAGAATGTTAAGAAATAGAGAGAAGCGATTAATAAATAGAGAGAAGTGATTCTATGTGACAGAATCATATTCAATAACGTATGGATCTTCTTGCGAGATAGATGCCATTTGGGCCCAAACGAATTTTTCAAATTTAGAAAATAAATATATGGGTCAAAGAAAAGTAAAAGGCCAGACTGATAATTTAAAGATTATAGTCAAAAGTGAAGACCTAACTTAATCTATGTTATATTCTTGAATTACAAGAATATGGTTCATCAAGATGATACTTAAATTATCTGCATTGTGAAATTTAGAAGTACATCAATGAACTTTGGAACAGTCTTTCTTGGTTTCTCTGGTTAAGGAAAGAGTAGAAAGTCTGTATTTTGGTGATTATGTTGATTGGAACAACATAGATACGAAAATTGGCATAGGCATATGAAATTTGATATTGTTGCGATATGCTATGGTTTCATAATAAACGATATAGTTGCCACTTTGAGGACGCTCAAATTTGGTAACTGAGTGAATGAGTATTGCCAGTTTAGGGACGCTTAAACTTGGTAATGAGATAAATTGAAATTACTAATTTTTGGGATGCTAAAAATTGGTAATGTCAATTACGATTTGAAGCCTTAGCTGATGACTGGTAAAGTAATTACCAAAATGTGACATGCCAATTTTGAGATGTAAAATTGATAGAAAATCAAGGAATTGACAAATGTGTATATGTTATTTACACATGAGATGATAAAATTATTGTAATTACAGGTGAGTGATCGGATCATTATGAGAAGTAATGACAAGATGATCATCTCTAGTAATTTGGATGAGAAATTGTTGTAATTGCACGTGAGTGATCTGATCATTACGAGAAGTAATGACAAGATGATCATCTCTATCAATTTGGATGAGGCTTAAAGTTTTGATTTTGGAGATTAAAATCTTAATAACTTAAAAGTCCTAAAGGATACATGTCACACGTTAGTGATGTGAATCTTGAAGAGATCAACGTAACTAAATCTAGTATATCTAGAATGAATATATATGATGTATCTATCTAAGGATAGAAACAAGGATCTCTCAAGAATGATTGAAAGTCTATTGTACATTTCAAAATGGTACAAAATCAGACATAGGCTACACAGTTGGTAAGCTGAGTAGATGCACGAGTCAAATCAAAATTGATCTCTTGAAAGTGATTGCAATGAGACTAAGGTGTTTGAAATATACTCGTGAGTTTGTGCTGCATTGCAAACGATATCTAATTGTACTATGTGGATATAGTATGGATGTTAGATGTTTGACTTTAGGAACTTAAAAGTCATTAGTGAATTTAGTTCACATTAACGTAAGCAGCCATGTCATGGAAATCCTAAATAGACGATTAAGCATAGCTCGATTCATGATGGAATACGAGTCTTTTGCATAATACATGTGCATGTAAGAGGGTGAATTGGTAGTCACTTTGTAAAGGATATTCCTAAATGACAAGAAAATGTGTTTTCAATATGCATATTTTACGTGAATAATTTGCAAATTGGGAGATTACATTGTTATGTATGTAATGATATGTCTCGCCTCTATGACGAGGACATAATATCATTAAACAACTATTCTCAACGAGAATTATCAGGATTGACTCTGTAAAGTCAAATGATAATGTTGTGGATCCACTAACCAGATGGTTAAACTTAGATAATCTGGTTAAACCAAGAGAATCTGGTTATACTGAGAGATAGTTGTAAAATCATCGAGAGGGATGGGCCTTAAGCCTATTGCGTAACGGCGTCATGGTGGACACCCAACCATTGCTGACTGGAGGTCCCAAGAACTTGGTTCAATGGGCCAACTAAATCATGATGACCAAATCACTGTGGGGGTAACCCCTAGCCTGTTCCTATGATGAGAAACAGTGAGACCCGTAAGGTGCGAGGGTAAGCTTTCGAGTTTTTAATGATCTTTCGGTGAATACATGGAGTTCAAGGTTAGAACGCATGGAATTCAGTTGAGTAAACGCGGGTTACTTTTTAAGTATAAAGATCACCTATGTGGGAGAGAAGTGGGGCCGCTTCAAAGGAGAATTGCGAGGCACAATTCTTTAGAAACTCCTGCAGAACCAGGACGATGTTCCATGGCCAAAATGGACATAATCATGAGAGCTGAACGAGTCAGAAAGGATATAGTGATAAGTATATCATCGCTTACACAAATGGTCGAACAGTTCAAAGAGCAAACCTCCACTGTCTACCAGTAAGGTCGGTATGCTTACTCAAGCGAAGGTTCAAGGAGCAAACCTCTACCTTTCGTATGCTATATTTGATCGAAGAATCTATCACCAAATCAAATTCTGTGTCTGTCTGGTGTGTGCTACTATGATATCAATCTCATCCATGTGGGGGATTGTTGGAATATGGATTCGATTATAATTTGAATTCATTGATTCAGTAAAATCAATTCCGTTTTTACTACGGATTTTTTGCCACCTCCTTAACATAATTAATTAACAAGGTTAATTAATTAAGGAAATTGCCACCGATTTAATTGATTAGCGCGGCTAATTAATTAAGGAAATTGCCACCGATTTAATTGATTAGCGCGGCTAATTAATTAAGGCAATTGTGTAGCGCACAAGTTTTCTTATCCTATAAATACTCATATAGAGCCTTAGGATTATTCACTCGAAAACACACATCCTTCTCTTTTATACAGCCTCTTCTCTTCCTCTGGTGATAGTTCTTGCTCGTCTCAAGCTCGCTGAGAGTGACGCTCATCTGTAGCCTCACTGCAATCCGTTTTATCCTGGGAGACGTTTCGCTCGCACATACGGTGGAGGGCTAATACGCTTTAAGGAGACAGTCACGCACTGGACTCGGGTTTTTCGTTCCTTGTCTCCTCTTTTGTCTATTTTAATTATACACATAACTGTTACTCACACAAGCACAAATATTATACTATTTGTATTTATCGCAGATTGTCTAACATTATCTAATGTAACACTGTAATTATCTAATGCAACACTAGCAACTATAGCAATTGCAACACTAAAATTGAAAATTTTGCTTTATTTGATTTATATATATATATATCAAACCCTTTACAAAATAAACCAACCAATTCAAATTAAACATGTCAATACTGATCTCCACACTAACAACTAACCAACATATAATCCAACTCCCATCATTCACCATCACCAAAATATGATCTAACTACACCACTCCACCATAATATCATCCCAGGAACATACTATAGATTACCAAGCACCATACTATAGACCAAGCAACGACAAAAGATAACCAAAGTAATTAAACTACCCCTATCTATGCTACTACTGATTGTAAAGAAAGTAACGAAGTAGAAGTCCCAACAGATGTAGCGGGTTCTTGAGCAAAGGTCTCATGTATTCCTTATAACCATCAGGCACATCTTTATCATTGAGCGGCTCCTACCATGTTGCATCATAGAGTTTTGTATATACATTGCCATCGTAACGTCCAAGATTTGAACCAAGATAGTGGTCCGTGTGGTTGAATGAATCTGCATATAGTTCTGCACGTGTACAAAATAATCTGCATAAAAATCCAAACAAAAAACCATAAGAAACTATACATAGAAATCGACCAAACTAACAGAGCAGCGCAGATAATAAATAAACATCCACTCACTGTTTTTATCACTGATTCCACATCTGCTTCTTTGGAAACATCTCCTCCGAAAGTAAGATCTTGACCACCAGATGCCTCTAGGCTCTATCTGCAACACTGTAGAATCATGGACTATGATTACTTAAAATGTCAAAAAGTAATTTCAATTTATCAAAAAAATTATAAGCTGCCACAGTACATCAGATTCGATCAGGCACAAAGAATACGTATACTCTATTTTTTGACATGAAGGATATTAATAGTCATTACCAGGGCACATTCGTATTATCAAACTGCAGTAGACCTGTGTGACCTACTCAACATCGTTACTAGTATCATTTCCAAAAGATTTGCATTAGATATGATATCTAATGCAAAATCTAACAAACAATAAAAGAGATATATAGTCAGAAAGTTACCTCTTACGTGATGCTCAGAACCACCATTTGTGTCAGGAGTGATGGTTGAGCTTCGAAAATCACACGTCTTTTGTTTATTTTGGTGATAGAAAATTTGACAAAGCTTTAGGGCATGCTTGGCTGACCTTCTTTATTACTGAATACATAGAAGATGAAGCAACAGCAAGAAACTCATTTTGTTTTCGCAATGAACATCCTCTACCCTGTGTGTTAGAAATAGCCAAATGTATGAGTGATGAAACGTCATAAAGCTCAATTCACAACATTTTCATATGTAGTAAATGTTATGGTCAGAAATTACGATAATTGAATATTATGTGGTACATTTTCAGACAATCCGCACAAGTACTTAGGACATTCATATTGAAGTCATAGGGAAGTAAAGACCAAGCACTACACAGGAAGTCCATCGAGTTTCTTTCTACAATGTTTAGTGATAAATTACAGGATTGCAAAAATTATTTCAGGAATACACAGTGGAAAAAGGAAAATTGAAAAAGATTCAAATATATATCCTAAATAAATACATACAGGTAGAGGTTACATGTCAAATTCAATAAGAGAGCATAAGTAGCTGCTGACACAAAGATCAGGCCATGTTTTCTATTTTGATAAGTAAACATATATTTAACTGATATTGCCATAGAGCTATAAAGTAACTAACTACCTTTGGTATTCCATGAGAGTAATCCAGAACCAATAGCTGACCTCGTAGTAGCTGCTTCCCCATAGGTCATCCACTTGTAACTGCGAAAAGAGCTTGCAGATGGATGATAAAGTTACGATTCAGAATCGTGTACGCAAAGTTACGATTCATAATCATGTATTCAAGTATAAAAGTGAATTAACTTACTCTCCAACCGTTCCATCAACTCGAACTCGTGTACCCAAATACTTGTAATCTCTGAAAATATTTGTTGCATGCCTATATTCAGGAGTTACATTTTCCAGTCTCCAATTTTTCAGGAATAATGACGCTGTAACCTTGGCAACAGTGGCAAATATACAGGGTTTCGAATTATCTGCAAGAAACTTTTTTGACCACCACACTTATAAAACTAATAAAGTTTTAAACTACAGTTGACTTAGAAAACTTATGTTAGAAAGGAAATGAAAAATTTGACAGACCCATATTTAGTGAACCAAATGCAGAAGAATAACTCCAACAAAAAGAATAACGCAAAAATAAAAATGTCAAGCTACTACTTCTCAGTATCTCAACAAATAAGTGAACCAGGTCTATATTCAGTTGTTTGGAATTGGGTTATGCCAGTAACTATATTACCACATAGACCAAACTAGATGTACCCAGCTCCTCCAAATTTTGAACATAAGTTGTCACCCTATTATTTTTTTAAAGGATCCGTGTCCCTACACATAATTGTTACAGCATAATTTATGATTGATAATAGGTTCGATTAGATCAAAATCCTAAAATTTGTGCAGTCATTATATGGATGAGTAGATTTTTTAAAATATATTGAACACTGTCTTCACTCCTAGTTTCTTCCTCACAGGAGCAACAACCACGATTCACTGGTCTTAGACACACACACACACACACGGAAACAATGCCTACAACCAGCCATTTATAAAGTTAACATAACATATAGACCAATTCAGATACAATCCGATATTTACCTATTCTTAACCGATGAAATTCACGCCTGCCTCTAAGGTGATGGACCACACTCTTCATCCTGAAATAGAAAAAGAAAAAAAAACCTTTTTAGTGTCCGAATGCAATGTACAAGTATGGCAAAATCTATCGTATTTCCAACAAGATACTACTCAGTGCAGGATTCAGTTTTATTTTAGTGACTACAGCCATTACTCTCAGCACCTTACACGCTCAACTATTTCTTCCTGAAATTTGTTGGCCGTTATTTCATTGAGTAAGTTACGTGTTTGCTGAATTAGAACTACGAGTACTTGCATTTCCGAGATCAACAATTAGTGAGGACTTACAATATTGTAACTTGTCATTTAAAATAGCTATCGAGCAACTATTTGCTATTAATTAAATATAGTGTATAGTGCAACAAAGATCAAAATAAATAACTATAAAAGGCCACCTTTAAAAGACGAAAAAAATCATGAACCTAAAATGGCAAATTAATGTGTTCCTATTTTGTAACCCAACTAAACATACATATATGCACAAACATTAAAATACCCATATTCAAGATTACAAGTACACATATGCCCATATAATCGACACCCATATACAAGTAAACATATGCGTGGAGATGTAGATGTAAAAACCCAATTTACCATGAATTGAAAGCCACAATCGAAGCCCTAACTCAAACCTCGAATGGAAAGCCCTAACTGAAACCCTAATTAAAAATTAAAATAGAAAAGTGAATACAAAGGCAAAATGAATTAACTGTAGTGAGAAGAAAAGTGAAGGTACCAATTAATTCGATCTCCAATTAATCACCTGCAAAGTAAGAAACAAATTAGATTTAGAGAAAAGAGAAGAGAAGAGGGAAAGGAGAAGAAAAGAGAGTTTTTTTGATAAACAGAGAGTTTTTCGAGTTCTTCCAGCTTCCTTCGAGGTGAGAGCGAGAGAGAGTAGAGATTTGAGACAAGAGAGAGAGAGAGAGAGAAAGAGTAGATCTGATAATTTTCGTTCATGGGTAAGCTTGTACTGTAATAACTTTCATTCAAAGTGGAAGGGGGAAATCTCCGTGTATATTGGGGGGAAATGAAAAGATGTAATTTTCATTTGGGGGAAAAGACCGCCCATTTTTCATCAAGGAAAATGCAGTATTTTTATTTTACTTTTACATATAATTGAATCATTAAATATATTATAATATATTCTAACAAAAAAATACTTTATAAAAATATAATATATATTTTATAATATAATATAATAGTCAAACAATCTCGAATTCAAATGTAAATATATATTTTATAAAAATGTATTTAATGATAATTTAAATTAATTTGATTAGGTAATTTAACGTTCAACTAGTACTTTGACTAGTACCCCTAAAAAGGGTTACGTCAAGATTTAAGGTTTTGATTTTTTTAAAAATATTTCTCAAAAACCCAACCATACGGGTATCAAGATCCATCATATTTAATGTTATTCCCAAAATTTTAGAAAAAACAAAATTTATTTGATCGGGTAATTCAACGGTCAACTATCACTTTGACTGGAACCCCTAAACAGGGTTTCGTCAGGGTTTAATTATTCGATTTTAAAAAAAAAATAATTCTCGACCATCCAACCATACGGGAATCAAGATCCATCATATTCAATATTATTCCCAAAATTTTAGATAAAAAATTTATTTGATTGGGTAATTCAACGATCAACTATCACTTTGACCGGAACCCCTAAATAGGGTTTCGTCAAGGTTTAATGATTCGATTTTTTTAAAAATATTTCTTGACCACCCAACCATACGGGAATCAAGATACATCATATTTAATGTTATTCCCAAAATTTCAGAAAAAAAATATTTGATCGGGTAATTCGACGGTCAACTATCACTTTGACAGGAACCCCTAAACAGGGTTTCGAAAGGGTTTAAGGATGCGATTTTTTAAAAAATATTTCTCGACCACCCAACCATACGGGAATCAAGATCCATCATATTTAATGTTATTCCCAAAATTTTAGGAAAAAAAAATTTATTTGATCGGGTAATTCAACGGTCAACTATCAATTTGACCGGAACCCCTAAACAGGGTTTCGTCAGGGTTTAAGGATTCGATTTTTTAAAAAATATTTCTCGACCACCCAACCATACGGGAATCAAGATCCATCATATTTAATGTTATTCCCAAAATTTTAGAAAAAAAAAAATTTTATTTGATCGGGTAATTCAACGGTCAACTATCACTTTGACCGGAACCCCTAAACAGGGTTTCGTCAGGGTTTAAGGATTCGATTTTTTAAAAAATATTTCACGACCACCCAGCCGTACGGGAATCAAGATCCATCATATTTAACGTAATTCCCAAAATTTTAGAAAAAAAAAATTTATTTGATCGGGTAATTCAACGGTCAACTATCACTTTGACCGGAACCCCTAAACAGGGTTTCATCAGGGTTTAAGGATTTGATTTTTTAAAAAATATTTCTCGACCACCCAACCATACGGGAATCAAGATCCATCATATTTAATGTTATTCCCAAAATTTTAGGAAAAAAATTATTTGATCGGGTAATTCAACCCGTTAATATAAATATTATATAAATAATTTAATTCAATTTTAAATTATATAATTATTTTTAATATTGAGAGCACTTCCCCACACTTGAATGGTTTATTCCCCTCAGTGAATAATATAATATAATATAATCTACATATACAAAAAAACGAAAATTATCATTATTATATAATAGTAATAATATAATGAAGAAAATCTAAGGGCATAGTTTATGTATTACTGATTGAGAATATTGCCACGTTGCAAAGCTTGGTGGAGTGGTTAGGTTGTTGAATTAGTAGAGGGGAGGTGAAACCCATCTTCCTCTTTTTTTAAGTAACATTCATTTACACTACAAATGGCTGGACACGTGGCAGTGTGGGCCCCACTTGACACATGGCAGATGTGGGACCCACAAGTGACACGTGGCAGTTGTGGGACCCACACAGACACGTGGCAGTTGTGGGCCCACGTGACACGTGGTAGTTGTGGGACCCACAAGCGACATGTGGCATTCTGTGCAATTGACACGTGGCAGTATGGGGCCCACACTGACACATGTCAGTGGGACCCACACTCACACGTGGAAGTGGGACCCACAGTTGACACGTGGTTGTGTTGGACCCACGTGACACGTGGCAGTGGGCCCACAGGACATGTGGCAATCTGTCCACTCGACACGTGGCAGTTAGTGGGTCCTGTGACACGTGGCAGTGGGGGGCCACTTGACACATGGCAAATTGTGGTCCCATATGACACGTGTCAGTGGGGCCCACGTGACACGTGGCAGTCGGACCCACGTGACACGTGGCAGTCGGACCCACGTGACACGTGGCAATTTGTCACACGTGGCACTTCTAGCATTCAAATGTAACACTTGCAGCAAATGTAACACTACTTCTTGAAAATGCAACACTTCTGTGGGACCCACGTGTTCATTTATTTTTATATTTATTAATTTAAAAAAATAGCAACTGCAACGCTTAATCGCTAATGTAACACAACGAATCTATTGCAACAGTACCTTCATAGGTAATGTAACACAATCTCAACAGTGTTGCAGTAGGTCAAAAAAGGTATCTTTAATGTAACACAAAGTGGGCGTTACAATAGAAAAGCATTGCGGATGCCCATCTATGGCGTAGTGCGTGAAGCTAACAGAGTTGGGGATAAATTGCCGTCTTTAGGCATTCATGCTTTTGGTTTACGAGTCATCGATCCTTAAGATCCTCCGGATGAAGCTTGAGAATTACTTGATCATGATAGGCGAAAACTCAGTACGCTTTGTTGATGAGAATGTTGTAGATGAATCCTAGTTTAATTTCTGTATCAAGGAAGTATAATTTTATACACTAGCAAATGCTTCAACTTTATTATGACTTAACGAAATGAAATTCATGAGAACAACCTCATCAAGAAGAGAAATCGTAGGCATGCACACAAAAATAGTCTAGTGCAGTGCTCATCAAGTACAAATGTTAATGCTGGTTGCGGTATCAGTTACAAACTTTTTCACAATGTTGCAGTCTTGCAGAAAAAAACGCAAAAATAAATAAATTATGATATAGACCCAAGTACATGAGCAAATTTATCAACGGGCACAAAAAAAACAATAGGATACTGTACAACTAAGGACATGAACTTTAAATTGTGCTTCCATATCCTTGGCAACGGAACTCTAGTTACTTCAGTACGTACCCATTCAATCGCCAGGAAGTCTTGAAATTTCAGAGAATAGTTATATGAAAATAACTAGCAGAACTTTGTCTCTGGCAACTTCAGGGAGTTTGTAAATAGAAAATGGAAATAAATGAAACAATGTCATAAGCTCTTGAATTTAAACAACAAAAGTCTGGCCTGATACGGCATCCTGAAGATGCAGCGATCCGTCCTTCATCAGATTTACGCTTAAGCTTTGGAATCTCTCTCTAGAATATTGTCGAGATGCCTTTCTCCAATCTGTTCCAGTTTTCATCATTGCAACAAACTCGTCGTAACTAATTTTGCCATCCTGAAAAAAAAACACAACTATTATCAAGTTTGACAAGTTGAACGAAATAGAATGAAAGTGTCTTGCTAATTAAAAGCTGTAAACAGCAGGTTATCGTCTTGAAAATTATGAGAATTTTGTTTGATGTCTGACCTTGTCCGTGTCAACCTCTCGCATTATTTCATTGAGTACATTATCATCGGTTTCACCAGATTCATCAGCCAAAGCTTCTCTCAACTCGTCAAGCTCAATATACCCGTTAGCATCTTTATCAAAAAACATAAATGCTTTGCGGATATGCTCATCATTCTCCATCCTTTGCAGGTGGATAGTAACAGCCACAAATTCTCCATAGTTCAGTACTCCATTTCCATCAACATCAGCCTATTTAACACAAGCGAAACTGTATACTTAACAACTTAAGAAGATGGATAAAGTTAAATGATCAACTCCATTATATCCTTTTGCATCTTTCAGTACTACTTAAATTTACAAAAAGGCAAGGGAGCTTTCTCTCCAAGTGCAGATCAAATTTTTTCATATGACAAGATTCACAAAAGACAACCATATAGAAAACTACCCTTCAATCTTCATATATTCATATCCAATATATAGTCTTTCAGAAAGATCAGCCAGGCCTATGGGAACGCTAACCATTGTACAATAATAATGCAAGATTTTAGACATCGAGCTACTGCAAGCATTATTGAGCTGATGACTGGAATATATGAAGGTGCGATTGCTGTTTAATTTAATTAAAATGATGGCTACAAGCAAGCCAAATTAAACTTATTTTGGATTAAGCAGACACATCAGCTACATACATTTATCATATTGAATGTAGTGTCAAAGATTCAACAGTGATGAATGGATATAGTCATATAGGGTCTGAGCTTTTAAATGCAAAGTAAAAATTACCACATCCATGAGCATCTTTATCTCCGGTTCAGCCAATTGTGAACCAACTTTCCGTAGCCCTGCCTTCAGTTCTTCGTATGTAACTTTACCATCATTGTCTGTGTCCATCAAGGTAAACATGTCTCTAATTACTTCTACTTCTTCAATAGTTAAGTGTTCCGCAATTACCTACATCATTTAGTAAATTAACACAAATCTTGTTAGTGTATATAATTTGTAAATTAGCGCACCTAAGAGCTACAGAAGAGCTTACAGAATTAAAAGAAAAAATACAGAAAGGTAATCCTGTCACCTCACTTCGCATTACAAATAGTCAAAACTACCAAAAGATAATTTTGTGACCAAAATTTCAACAAAGAATACATTGGGGTTTTAAGTAAATCACCAATCATAAGAATGCCAGAGTGATGTTAAAGCAAACTCAAGAGACTAACCAATTGAATAAACTTACCCGCAAAGCTTTCTTCTTGAATCTGTTCATTAGAGAGAACTGCTTGAGCCGTGTTCTCACTATATCTCCCAATGGAACATTTGAGGCCTTCTTCGCATTTTGTATCCACGGATGTTCTACCAATAAGTGAAAAAACAAAGACTTCTTAGTAGATGCAGTGGTGGTAGTGACGTGCAGAGATTCATTTAACCTTCAGAAACCCTTTTTATTAGCATGCAGACCAACAAATGCAGTGCCCCCCTGTGTACAAGAATCACATTTTCCATCTAGCAGGACACTAAGCTACCTGATTCCTACTGGGAGTTGCGGAGTTGCATAAAAATTTACAGGCCAAGGTGTTGACTGTCAGCAAGGTGTTTACAGTTTTACCACTCAGGCTGACCCTGTTAGCGAGAAAAGAGTGCTAATGCTAAAGTTTCAGTTTCTAGTGTATTATTAGTTTTGGACACTTGGTTAGCTTACTGGACAGTCAATTGGAAACACTATATGAGCGAGCAATTCACGTACAAGGAAGCATCAGGAGGCCGCAAGCCCCCACAAAAGCTTACAAATGACTACCTCATTGTGGCTGTCTCAACGACACTTGCTAAAGACTTACCAAGAACCTGTTTAGCTGTCAAACGCTTTTTTGGATCTGGTTCTAGCATCTTCCGAACAAGACTTTTAGCATTGTCAGAAATCTGAGGCCAGGGTTCCCTCTTAAAATCAAGAACGCCTCGCAATATAGCCAGTGCAACACCTTGTTCAGTTTCTGCAACAATAAGGGAAAAAAAAACGCTTAACCACTTCATAAATTATTTTCCATAAGAAATATTATCCATCAGCAAAAAAGTTTCAAAATGCATGTTACATATGATCAATAGCAAATCCACCTGCCCAAAAGGGAGGAACCCCACACAGCAGAATATAAAGTATCACTCCTGCACTCCATACATCAACCTCCGGGCCATAGTTTCTTCTCAAAACTTCTGGGGCCATATAGTAAGGACTTCCAACAATTTCAGAAAACTTCTCACCTTGAAAATATATATGCAAAAAAAAACAATTTAAATTTGACAAACATTAAAGTACATCAATAGAAACTACTTGAATGGTTGTAAATTTGACAAGAAATCATAACTTGCAGGGTGAAGTGAATAAAATTAGTGTTGAACATTTATAGTATTAAACCCATATTAGATAGGGGATTACAAGAATTGGGTGAAGGAGATAAAGGGTAACACAGATTTGCTACCAAGGGATCATTAAAACCTATAATTCATTAGTTCTGTTCATTCAAAACTAGAAACCACAAACAAACGAACAATGTTCAAAAGATATACAGATATTGTTATTTACATAAGTTTAAATTTAATGAAAATTAAGGGTCTTCTTCAAGAACCTACCCCCCCCCCCCACCAACCTCCTTCCACCTAATTTGCTGCTTGGTTATCAAAAAGCTAAAAAGCTCATAGAGGAAAATAGGCAATCACCCCCCCCCCTCCATCTTAATTCTTGCCTCCATCATATAACAATTAGCCTTCCTTTCTCAAATTCATAATCTGACCTGCAAGAACTAATCCTGATTTCTGAACACAAAAATCTCAAAACTGGAAAACTTAAACTAACAATCACACAAAATTTAGAAATGGTAGAGTAGAAGAATCAGGATAGCCTAATAGCAAACGGTCATCCCCGTCCCTCCCCCATGAGTCCATGACAAGGTCATTATTCAAACACCAAGTGCCCCTCCCCTTCCCCTAAAAAAACCATGTAAATTACCACATAAAAGAAAACAGAGCAAGAAGAAGATAATGATAAAATAGAAAATCAAAATCCAACGCCATATCCAGACAAACAAATTGTAAAAAGCATACCAGGCTTAAAAAAGACAGAGAGGCCAAAATCAATAGCCTTAAGAGGAGAAGTCTCTTTCTTATTAGCAAACAAGAAATTCTCAGGCTTCAAATCTCTATGAATAACACCATTATCGTGACACATCTTCACCACTTCCGCAACTGTTTTCGCCACTGCAGCAGCAGCTCTCTCACTATAATGTCCTCTAGCAACTATCCTATCAAACAACTCACCACCCTCACACAACTCCATCACCAAATGCACAGCCTCACCATCCTCATAAGTAGCTCTAAGCTTCACAATGTTTGAATGCATTGGTAAACTCGACATTATCGCAACTTCTCTGCGCACATCTTCAACATCTATAGCTGTTCTTAACTTTTTCTTGGAAATGGACTTGCATGCTAGTTTTTCTCTGGTTTCTCTGTCTGTACAAAGATGTGTTATGCCAAACTCACCACGGCCCAGTTCATGACCCAGGGTGTACTTGTCAGTGACTCGAGTCCATCGCGAACCTCCCGGAGATATATCTTTCAGGACACGGATCACTGCAGGGGAAGTTGAGTATGGGTTTGGTTTCTTGGTCTTTTTGTTTTTAGTGTTAGAAGTGGTGTTATTATGGTGTGTTTTTGTGTCCGGTGTTATACATGTCACGCAGTTCCCCATAATTATACTCGCAAATACTCGAATAGAAACCAACCTTAGCCTACAAACTAAAAACCGGTGTCAACGGTGGTTGTTTAGTGGTGGCAGAGGAATTGAGAGAAATTGAAGAAGAGACCATGCTTGAAATTAAAGAAATATGAGATTTATATTTTGTTACAAGATATTATAATGACATGAATTTTTTTAAAGATAAAAGTACATTAGGGTAGGCCAACTTTTACAATTAACTTGCTAAAAATCAAAATTAGAAGTTAAGTAATTAAATGAGTTTCATTTCATGCATGCCAGCGCAGTGTTGTTCTAACAGATACAGTATGTGATAGGGTATCTGACCTGCTCTCATGATCAAATTGGCCCATCAAGTCAACAGAGACTCAACAAAAACAAGAAAGGTGATTAAGATTAGTGAAACTATAGGGTAAAAATTTGCCAAAAGCGTGAGGAATAAGACTGTTTTTTTACAGATTAGTGTCAAAGGTGAAGTGTAATCGCAATTAGTATATAAATAATATTATAGTGAGGTTTTTCTCCGGGATGACAAAACCTGATAGAAAAATGTTAGAGGTACCAAAATTAGGTACCAAAAGTTGTTACCAAATGATGTGGCTTGTTTTAATTGGTTATAGTTATAGTGGGCCCGCCTCTCCAATCAAAATATTTTAAATTGACAAGTGTCTGTTGCCATGTCATTTGGTACCCAATTTTGGTACCCAATTTGGTACCTGTAGCACTACTCAACCTGATAAGGGGGCCTTGGTACTGAGAGCATCATGAAGAGATTTCCAACCTAATTAGTTTTAAAAGTGAGAAATTTTACCCAACACCTGTTAATGCAACGGTTGTTAAGTAATATTTGTTATAGCCTAAAATTTTGTTGGGATCTTCCTTTTACAATCTTAATGTTTTAGAGATTAGGAAGGGTATTTCCATCCTCATTTATTTAATTTATTATCTATTATTTGTTTGGTTTTGTTTATTGTTATCTTTCTAATCAATTATAGTGAAGCATATCGTACGATGAAGGAGTGTTAAGTAATATTTATTATAGCATAAGATTCTGTTGGAAGCTTACTCTTACATCTTTAAATTTAATTTTTTTTACAAGATGTTGAGAGTTTGAATCTTACTAAAAATAAGATGAATGTAAGATGTGTGTTTAAATAGGAAAAAACAAGATGAGCAATTTTGAAACAACGGAAACTTGGACATTTATGATACTTGTTTAAAAAAGATTAATTTTTTTATCAACTATGAAAATTTAAAGATACAAATATCCCATTTAAGTGGTTGGCGAGGGGAGTTGAAATTGGTAAACAACTACATCAAGGGAACCCTTTTAAAATAACAAGACTGAGGTGTCACATTTTCATGTCAAATATGCAACTGCCCCGCTCGTCCTGCAATCCTCAACTGAAACTCACCTCCTCAGACCTCAGTTGGTTTTTTTTCAAGACTCGAGAGATTAGTTTGACGTAGAGTACTAAATGTAAAACTTTCTTGTGTCCGAAATTCAAATTTCTGTTGATAATCCGTCAGTATATATTCGATTCGATTCGATTTTTCGCATTTAAAGACCGAAAAACCGAATTTTCCTGTAGTAAACACATCCATATAACCCAAAAGTTTGGGTAACTTGCAACTTACAAGAAGTGCGTAATATGGCCAGTTGAATAAAGCGATAAAATTCGAAACACCATGATGAAAATCCACCTACACATAAATAGGCAGCTTTATACTCTGGAATTGCTGGTTTATACAGAGACACTCCCTCCCTACAAAAATTAAGAATTGAAGAGACGGAGTCGTTTAAGTATATTTACACAACTATCATGATGTTTGGCAACAGCAAGGAAAAGGCTAAAGTGTAAAATATTTAAACACGTCTACTCAACAAAACATAAGTAACACTGGGTCCTCGACTTTTTCAGATAAATCATTTTCGGCGCACAACCGACATGCAAGCACATGCATGCCCTGTAGTCTATTTTTTAAGGCCTCGTTTTCGTTTTCTGATAATCACAAAAAAACTGTAACGACAAATCATCGAAACAGACAGCTTCGAATTTTGTCAAAAACGAGTTTATGAATTCATTTTCGGACCAAATGAAATGTAAAAGGAAATTTTAATTCAATGAAAACAAATGAACAAGTATTTAACATGGTTGTAAAAATCGGTAATCGGTATAAATCGGTTGAGGTGCCGATTTAGGATTAATCGGGTAATCGGGGATTAATCGGAAGGATTAATCGGAGTATTAATCGGATATTATAATAATATTTAATATATTAGCCTAATTTATAGTTAAACATATCATTTTAAATAAATTCATAGGATTAATCGGATTTAAAAAATCGAATCGGTTGTTTACCTTATAGAGGATTAATCGGGGATTAATCGGCTAAATCGGGGATTTTTAGAACCATGGTATTTAACACAACATAAATAAATAAATTTAATATTCAGGAATTCTTTCTATTAAACTGTCCATCAATAATAAGATGTAAATATTTAAATTCTTACTCTCTCTGTCCCCCTCAATTGTTTATGATTCCAGAAGCTAGCCAACCACCATAGTCACCCATGTGTTAATTTTAGAAGTCAAATTTCTACCTACTCCACCTACCATTCAAAAACACCACCTACTCCACCTACCATTATTTATTTGCATTTAAGGACCTCTAGCATTAGTATAAATAGGCATGTTTAGAGCATTGTAAGACACATTGAATTTGAGTAATAAAATTGAGTTATTTAGAGAATTTTCTCTCTTGTTCCTGAGCCATATTTTGGTATCAGAGCAAGTTTTTAGATCCCGGAGTTGAGTGAAAAAAACAAAAATTCCGGTCACTATTTCGGGCGGAGTTACTGTTCATCACCGGAGAAGAAGACACTGTTCATACGGTACTGTTCACGAGCACTGTTCACTGAAAATTTATTTTTCAACATGCCTCCACGAAGACAACCTATGCGAGACGTTGAAATGGCGGACATGCGGAGACAAATTCAGGAACTTCAAGATGCTTTGCAAGCCCAACAAGTCTTGTTAAACGAGCGTCAACCAGAAGATGAAAAATCTTCCAGTGATTCTTCAACACCTAGAAATCGTCGACTTCAAAGGCCGCAAGTCAGACATGATGACATTAAAGTTGACATTCCTAACTTTGAAGGAAGACTTCAACCGGATGATTTCATCGATTGGCTTCAAACAGTGGAAAGGGTGTTTGAATATAAGGATATTCACGAAGAAAAAAAGGTGAAGATTATTGCTGTGAAATTAAGGAAACATGTTTCCATTTGGTGGGAAAATCTTAAAAAAAAGCGAGATCGAGAAGGAAAAAGCAAGATCAAAACATGGGAAAAAATGCGAAAGGAATTAACCCGAATGTTTCTTCCTCCTCACTACTACCAAGACAAGTTTATCCAACTGCAAAATCTTCGTCAGAAGAATTTATCAGTCGAAGAATACACAAGAGAATTTGAGAAGTTGATGATGCAGTGTGATATACAAGAAAAAGAGGAGCAGACCATTGCCAGATACCTCGGAGGATTAAATACTGATATTGCTGATCGTGTTGAACTTCAACAATATTGGTCGTTAGAAGATGTTATTCGTCTTGCTACGCGAGTAGAGAAGCAGCTACCCAAAAGATCTACCACGAGAAATTTCTCTCCAGCAAACCAACCACCTTACAATCAGAAGCCACCTACCAACCAAGCCAACTCTTCCACCCAACCCTCTCCTAAAACCATTTCTACATAAAACAAAAACAAGGCCATTAAATGCTTTAAATGCCAAGGTTTTGGTCACATTGCTTCAAACTGTCCAAACCGGAGAACCATCACAATTATCAAAGGAGAAGCCTATGAAGTTTATGAGGAAGAAGAGACTCGAGAAGACACTGAAGGAGAATATTACACAGATACAATATACGATGAAGAAATTACTACTGCTGATCAGGGTGAGTCCTTAGTAATCCGACGAAGCCTAAACACAATGGCCAATAAGGAAGAACCTTGGTTGAGACGCAATATTTTCCACACTCGTTGCACTTCTGCAGGAAAAGTTTGTGATGTTATCATAGACAATGGGAGTTGTGAAAATGTCGTTTCAAGTTACATGGTAGAAAAATTGGATCTACCAACCCAGATTCATCCATACCCCTACAGTTTGCATTGGCTCAATAAAAGAAGTACAGTCAAAGTTGACAAGCGTTGCCTAGTGACATTCTCTATTGGTCAGAAGTACCAGGATCAAGTATGGTGTGATGTTGTGCCTATGGATGCCTGTCATCTTCTCCTAGGTAGGCCATGGCAGTATGATCGTCAGGTACTTTATGACGGTTATGCAAACACCTATTTTTTTGTCAAGGATGGAGTAAAAATCAAGCTAGCTACCCTACCGCCGAGTGAGCTTGATAAAAACAAGAAGGAAGCCAAACCATTAGTGTCCCTAGTCACGAAGAAACAACTGGAGGAAGCTATAGAGGAAGTTCAAACCATGAGCTTATTTCTATTATTCGAATCAAATAAGGAGACTCATGTTCCAGTCGAAATTAAACCATTACTTGAAGAGTTTCCCGATGTGGTTCCAGAAGACATTCCATCTGGACTACCCCCCATGCGAGACATCTAACACGCTACAGAATGAGTCCTCAGGAGCATGCTGACATTCCATCTAACATTTCAGTCCGGGAGCAACGATTCCAAACCGACCCGCATACAGAATGAGTCCTCAGGAGCATGCTGAAATTCAAAATCAAGTTGAAGGATTATTAAAAAAAGGATTAATACAGGAAAGTGTTAGTCCTTGTGCGGTTCCTGCCATTCTAGTCCCTAAGAAATATGGAAGCTGGAGAATGTGTGTTGATAGTCGAGCTGTCAACAAAATTACCATCAAGTATAGATTTCCAATTCCTAGACTTGATGATTTGCTAGATCAGATACATGGTTCCACTATCTTTTCAAAGATTGATCTTCGAAGCGGATACCATCAGATCAGAATTCGACTAGGAGATGAATGGAAGACTGCCTTTAAAACAAGAGATGGTCTTTATGAATGGACAGTTATGCCTTTTGGGTTGTCCAATGCGCCAAGTACATTCATGCGACTTATGAATCAAGTCCTTCGACCCTTTATTGGTAAATTTGTCGTCGTCTATTTTGATGACATTCTGATCTTTAGTAAGGACAAGGAGGAACACTTGGAACATGTCCGACAAGTGTTACAGACTCTTCGTGAACAAAAACTCTATGCCAATTTGAAGAAATGTGCTTTCCTGACAAATGAAGTTACTTTTCTTGGATACATCATCACATCCGAAGGCATACGAGTTGATCCGGAAAAGATAGAAGCAATCAATAGCTGGCCAGTTCCGCAATCAATCCATGAGGTTAGAAGTTTCCATGGATTAGCCTCTTTTTACAGAAGATTCATCAAAAACTTCAGCACAGTTGCCGCTCCCCTCACAGATTGTATCAAAGGAGACAAGTTTCAATGGACCGAGGCTGCACAGAAAAGTTTTGACAAGCTGAAGAAATATTTAACTGAAGCACCAGTATTAGCCCTTCCCAATTTTGATCAAGTATTTGAAGTTAGCTGTGATGCTTCCCACACTGGAATTGGTGCTGTTCTAAGTCAAGAAGGTCATCATATAGCCTTCTTCAGTGAAAAGCTTAACAATGCAAAACTTCGGTATTCAACATACGACAAGGAGTTTTATGCAATTGTTCGAGCCTTGCACCATTGGAGTCATTACCTGTTAAATAAAGAATTCATTCTTTATTCTAATCATGAAGCTTTAAAATATTTGAACTCTCAACAGAAGATTAGTCGTCGACATGCCTCTTGGAGTGAGTTTTTACAGTCTTATCCATTTCTAATCAAGCACAAGGCTGGAATTCAAAATGTTGTTGCAGATGCTCTCAGTAGGCGCCATACTCTACTGTCTACACTCCAAACAAAAGTAGTTGGTTTTGAAATGATCAAGGAGTTGTACCCAGATGATCCTGACTTCCAGAAAATTTGGAATACTGCTGAAGTGCAATCTTCCAAAGATTACTACAAGCATGAAGGATTTTTATTCAAAGAGAAGACTTTGTGTATTCCTCGATGTTCACTACGAGAAGTCATTATCTGGGAAGCCCATGATGGAGGATTAGCAGGTCACTTTGGCCGAGATAAAACTATGGTCCTGGTAAAGGAAAATTTTTATTGGCCAAGAATGGAAAGAGATATAAATCGGAATATTCAAAGATGCAGAATCTGTCATTTGGCTAAATCCAAACGCCAAAACACTGGTTTATGTATGCCACTTCCCGTACCGGAATCACCATGGGAAGATGTTACTATGGATTTTATTTTGGGACTTCCACGAAGTCAACGTCAGAAAGATTCAATTATGGTCGTGGTGGATAGATTTTCAAAGATGGCCCATTTCATTCCTTGTCAAAAGACCAATGACGCTGTTCAAGTTGCTGATTTGTATTTCAAAGAAATAGTTCGTCTTCATGGAATTCCAAAAACGATAACTTCTGATCGAGATGTGAAGTTTTTAAGCCATTTTTGGAGAACTTTATGGAAGAAGATGGGAACTAAGCTGCAGTTCAGTAGTGCGAGCCATCCTCAGACTGATGGACAAACCGAAGCTGTCAACCGACTATTGGGAAATCTACTTCGAAGTTTTGTTGGTAAAAACTTGAAGCAGTGGGATCTTATTCTGGCTCAAGTTGAATTTGCTTACAATAATTCAACTAATCAGTCCACGGGAAAGTGCCCTTTTGAAGTTGTATATGGCACCCGTCCACTTAGCCCACTTGATTTGACTCCGTCAACCAACAAACAACAATTCAGTTCTGATGCAGATAGTCGAGCGAAGGAAATCAAGAAACTTCATGAACAAGTTCGAGAGCAGATACGGAAACAAAATTCCAGATACAAAAATCAGCGAGACAAACATCGGAAGCAACAGATTTTTAAAGTTGGAGATTTGTTCTGGATTCATCTACGAAAAGAGAGATTTCCTAATCAACCAAATGCCAAGTTGTCACCTAGAGCTGATGGACCATTCAAAGTTGTGTAGAAAATAAATGACAATGCTTACAAAGTAGAACTGCCTGGAACATATGGTGTTTCTGCAACTTTTAATGTTGCTGATCTTTCACCTTATTTGGACAATGAAGAATACTAAAAACTCGAGGTCGAGTTCTTTCCAACCCAGGGAGTATGATTCCAGAAGCTAGCCAACCACCATAGCCACCCATGTGTTAATTTTAGAAGTCAAATTTCTACCTACTCAACCTACTCCACCTACCATTCAAAAACACCATCTACTCCAACTACCATTATTTATTTGCATTTAAGGACCTCATTATTTGCATTTAAGGACCTCTAGCATTAGTATAAATAGGCATGTTTAGAGCATTGTAAGACACATTGAATTTGAGTAATAAAATTGAGTTATTTAGAGAATTTTCTCTCTTGTTCCTGAGCCAGTTTATATTGGAGGGGGACACGAAAACCAAGACAATGTATAAAAAAAGAGTAAAATTATATGAAATGTGGGTAAAATGGTGGGACCTATCAATATTTAATAATAGATTTGAGATAGTGGAGGAAAGTAGTGCGTGTAATAGTATTTTTTATTATTAAATATGAGATGGTGGGGCAAGATAGTGGGTGTAATTAGGGCTGCACAAAGGTCCAAAATCGGATCGGACCGGACCGAAGACCGGATTTTATTGAATTCATGGACCGGGGACCGGACCGGTCATAATCGGTCTTTGGGACCGGACCGGAAAAACCCGGACCGGACCGGTTAGTTAATATTTTATAAAAAAAATAATTTTTATAATTTAATTTTCATTCTTTGTTGATATATGAATTGCTTGGTAAGTTAATTTAAATTTAAAAATAAGTAAATGTCATATTATTTGTAAAGTAACATTAATTGTTAAACGTAATTATAAATTATATATAGTATGAAATATGAAATTTAATCATTTATATTATAGTGTTTATATATACTATTTCATAAATTTATTATTTACCAATTTGGATCACTAAAATATGTTATGTGTGAATATTTAATCATTAAACTATATAATTTAAAAGACAAAATAGTCTAAAATTAACTATATATATAAAATCCGGTTCGATCCGGTCCGGACCGGGTGTTTTTAGGGTTTGGACTGGACCGGACCGGACCGAAGACCGGATTTTTTTGATTTTATGGACCGGGGACCGGACCGGTTATATTCGGTCCGGTCCGGTCCTTGGACCGGTAGACCCGGTCCGGTCTAATTTACCGGTCCAGACCGGAAAATTGTGCAGCCCTAGGTGTAATAGTAGAAAAAATTTACTATTTATGATACATAAAGAAATGAGAGGGACATCGCAAAATAATAATTGTAAAAAAATGAGAGGTCAGGGACGGAGCGAGTATATAATAAGTGTGTGTGTGGAATGTGCGTATATAAAATTTTGCAAAAGAATCAATAGAATAAATAATACTTTGGCGTGTGAAAGATTATATGTTTTTGAATTAGGGCTACATTGATGCCCATTGAGCAGAATTGCAAATTGTAAGCCCAATATGTTGTTGAAATGTAATATAACTTAATTAGTCCAGCCCAATCTCTTGCGCTTACTTGACATATGTGTCCACTCACTGTCTCAGTCTCAATTAATCGGTGTTTCACATAATTGTACAATTACGGCTGATAATTAGGGGAATTTTTAATATCTTTCCAAAATCATTTTTAAATTATCATAATATTATTAGTTATTTGTTCATAAATGAAATGGACCTATCACTTTTTTATCTAAGTGAATCATAAAAGCAGTACAAATTACAAAAGGGAGGAGATATTAAACCTACCTCAACTTGCGTCACTAATTTCACTATTAAACATACGATTCATGTTACTTCGTAATATTTTTCAAACAATTTAGGATATATAATGATAGGCCATAAACAGCCAAGGCCCAACAAGGAGCCCAAATGTAACACCCCAGTCCCACATCGAGGAGATTTGAGACTTCTGTTCAGTTTATAAGGCAAAATACTACTACTAAGTGCACCAACAAATCATGATCTTTTGGGGGCCTGTGGTGGGCTTGTGGATTACCCAAGTTGGTGGCATTTGGGCCAGTTTACTTTGGCTTATTTCGGATTCGTGATCGGGACTCGACCCGATTTTCGAAAAAAGCTCGGGATTTGACCCGTGTTGTCACATATGGTATCAGAGCTCTGCCCGGCCGGAAGTGCAGAGGCACTGCCCGGGTTTATTAAGTTTGTGTGTGGGCTCGACGAGGACGTCGACCCTATAAGAGGGGGTGTTTGTAACATCCCACATCGATAAGAATAAGAGTGTTTGGGGCCTTTATAGATACAAGTCAACAACTAATGTATACCAATTTGCTAGCATTTTTGGACTGACCTGTGGTGGGTTGTTGGGACCGGTATGCATTCGGTTATGGGCTTGGATGTCACATATGGTATCAGAGCCGACTCTCGAAAGCTTGATTCGTCAAGTTGCCGGAGGTGGGGACACGAAGGTTGGTGGTATTATCCCACAATGGACAGAGATCCGGAGGTGGGGACACGAAGCCAGCCGGTATTATCCCACAATGGCTAGGGAGGAACGATCTTGAACTTATGGGATATCCGTTCAGGTCTGACGAGGACGTCAGGAGTTTAAGTGGGGGAGTTTGTAACACCCCAGTCCCACATCGAGGAGATTTGAGACTTCTGTTCAGTTTATAAGGCAAAATACTACTACTAAGTGCACCAACAAATCATGATCTTTTGGGGGCCTGTGGTGGGCTTGTGGATTACCCAAGTTGGTGGCATTTGGGCCAGTTTACTTTGGCTTATTTCGGATTCGTGATCGGGACTCGACCCGATTTTCGAAAAAAGCTCGGGATTTGACCCGTGTTGTCACACCAAACAACAAGTGACTCATCTCAAGAGAATAAGAACGGCCCAGCCCATAGTGACTGACCCCGGGCCCGGAGCCACCACCACGTGGCGTGGCCCCCACCCCGAACTAGGGGGTCCCCTGACTCGTGGCACTTTATATACGTGGCACTCCACCTCAGCTAACGCTCCTATTGGTGGCGCTGACCAACACTAAAAGACGAGGGAGATACGTGCCAGATCATGCCCACCACAACGTGGCCACACTCCAGTCAACGGCCAGACCAGACAAAAGCCACGTGCCCTGCGTCCCGGGAGTTCAGCGGCTTGTCCCCCAGATCCAACGGTCAGGGGTGAAGGTAACCTACCCCTAAACCCTAGGCCTAGGGCTATAAATACCCCTAGTAAATAGGGTTTAGGGGTTAGCCATTATTACACACCTACACACATTCATTACTTTGTGATACTCTACTTGATTATTACCTTCCAAAGCCAACTCTTATTCTCACGCCGGAGGCACCTCGGGGCCAAACCCCCCCTCCGGTGTTGTTTTGCAGATACCTCACTACAGCTACACCACTTCCGAGACAGGAGTTGGCGAGGAAGTACCCGATCGAGATTCAGAGTTATCATTGGCGCTAGAAGGAGGGGAACCTCCGAACTCCAGAACCCCGAACCAACAGCCAAACTGAGACAACCCGAACTACCAGAAACCAAAAGCCATGCCTCGACCGAGCAAATCCACCCGAGCAAACAGCGCCCCGAGAGAAGAGCCCCTAACTGCAGTCCCGGAACCCATCCCGCAAAACCAAGTCCCGGTCCAGGAGAGGCTCGGGATCGGTCCAAATGATGCTCGGGTCACAGTCGAAGTGAACCGGTACAAGTATACCGACGTGCCTCTCGAGTCTGCTCAGATGGAGAACTTAACCCCGGCAGAACTGGCCGAAGCAATTCGGGCTTACCGAAACCGCCCTCATCCGGAACCTTAACCCGAGCAGGCGGAAGACTCCGAAGCCTCAGCCAACTCCAACAACCCACGAGCCTCGGTCTTCGCTCGCCTCGGGAACCAAAACAAAAGAAACAAAAAGGACCATCCAACCCAGAGTAAGGTCAGAGAGGAGGAGGCCGATGAGCTGAAACGGATGGAAAGGCTCCGGGATAAAATAAGACAAGAGGAACAAGCTAAATTGGAGCACAGAATCCAAAGAAGGCTCCAAGAAGAGGAGGAAAGAATCAGGAAATCCAAACCGAAAAGAACCCGGAGAGAGGTAAGCCCGGAGATTATCTCAGATGATGAAGAACGTCCTAGCAACCTGGTTCAAATGATCCAGGAGTTACAGAGGAAAGTCAACAACGACTCCGGGTTTGAGATCCAAGACACACTCACCCCTTTTAGCCGCTCTCTTGAAGCCATGCCCCGGCAAAAGAACC
Source organism: Kitagawia praeruptora (assembly GCA_037693485.1). Taxonomy (NCBI): domain Eukaryota; kingdom Viridiplantae; phylum Streptophyta; class Magnoliopsida; order Apiales; family Apiaceae; genus Kitagawia; species Kitagawia praeruptora. The sequence goes on from CM075350.1 coordinate 127,252,518, forward strand.
TCAAGCACTATAACTTTGACTCCTTTAATGGGTTGGAGGACCCGGAAGAACACCTCAACTACTTCGAGCAAATAGCCCTGATATACTTCTACAACGACCTAACCAAGTGCAGGTTCTTTGCCTCCACACTGAAAGGAGCGGCTCAGAGATGGTTCAGCAGGATCCCTTCCCGGAGCATACACAGCTGGAAGGAGTTCAGAGAAGCTTTCCTCCGGAGGTTCCGAGCCAATAAGACCCCGGAATATCACATGTGCCACCTGGAAACAATTAGGCAAAATGACAACGAAACACTTTCAGCCTTCATGAAACGGTTCCAAGAAGCCATAAATCAAGTCACGAATCTGGATGAAAGAGAAGCCTTGAGCATTTTCCGGAAGAACCTAGACCCGGAGCGTAGCGAACGCTACGTAATTGAGTTGGTAAACAAAGAGCCCCAGAGCCTGGCTGCAGCCTATTCTATGGCCGCCAAATTCATCAAAGAAACTGATATTTTACAAGCAATGAGGATGACCAGGCAGGGCACCTCCTCGGGGAGAAATAAAGATGATCGCTCCAGAAACGACAACCACCCAGAAAAGAAGTTTAAGCACAACAAGCAATACAACTACATCCCAAGTCATCAACTAACGACCCCGGACAAAGATCACTCCACCCGAGCCAAAACCGAAGCCAAACCCCCGAGGCCGGGGAGACCCGATCCGAGGCCGGAACCAGACTGGACACCACTGAACCGGCCCAGAGCTAAAATATTAAAAGAAGTCCGGGACAAGCCCTTCTTTTATCCCCCCAAACCTCTGGTATCAGCCCCGGAGAACAGGCCCCGGAACAAGCACTGCGACTATCATGCAACTCACGGCCACGAAACAGAAAGTTGTGTCTCCCTCAAGTTCTTCATCGAAGACCAGATTAAGAAAGGAAATATGGGCCAATACCTAGCTCGGAGAACCACGGAGAGGGGGGATGGATCCGGGGTTCAGAAGACTAAGCATGTGGTGCACGTAGTATTGGGAGGATCCAACTCCCCTCCAGCAAGTCCGGGCTCCGGAGACGAGGTAATGATGATAGACTCGGCCCCGGAACAAACCATATCTTTCAGCAACGCTGATTTCGAAGGAGTGGATCCTAACCACAATGAAGCCCTGGTGGTGACCTTAGACATTGCTGAGAATGAGGTAAAGAGAATCCTTGTTGACAATGGCTCCTCTGTCAATGTATTGTTCAAACACACCATGGATAGAATGCAGCTCGGCAGTGTCAGAATGAATGAATGCAGGGAAGACCCGCTATACGGCTTCGGCCACAACTTGGTTCCCATCCAAGGAACCCTTTACTTGCCTGTTCAGTTCGGCACCGCCCCGAAGCAGATAACCCATATGATAAAATTCTACGTAATCAACATTCCTTCCTCCTACAATGTGATCCTCGGGCGCCCGGCTTTGACCAAACTCCGAGCCATAACCTCAACCCCGCACCTTAAATTCAAATTTCCCACGACCTCCGGAGTTGGAGAGGTAAAGGGCGATACCGAAACAGCTAGCCGATGTTATGGCCAAGCCCTAGTAATGGCAGAAACAGACCCGGAGAATAAGCGGAAAGCCTCCTCCTATCAGAAGAACTTGAGCAGAAAGAAACACAGAGCCACAACTTACAAGAACCCCGGAAAGGAGGTGCAAAATATCGAAACAACAAGTGTCCCGAACCAGGAACCAGGAACATCTGAGGCCCGGGAATACCTAGCCTCAAACTCCCAGGCCCGGGTCCAAAAATCATCCCTGGTGAAAGATCAAGCCAAGCTAGAACCCGCCGTAGAAATTGAGACAATCGAGCTCATTCCGGGAAACTCGGAACGAAAAGTAAAGATTGGAACTGGTCTAGACGCTGCCTTCAGGCAAGAGCTAATCCAACTGCTCCGGGAATATGCCGATGTTTTCGCCTGGAGTCCATCTGACATGCCCGGGCTCCGGGAATCCCTTGCCATGCATAGCCTGGATGTTGATCCTAGAAGAAAACCTGTGAAACAGAAAAGAAGGAACTTCGCCCCGGAGAGGCAGAGAGCTATAGACGAGGAGGTGGACAAACTACTTAAAGCAGATATTATCTGCGAGGTCAAATACCCGGAGTGGCTAGCCAACGTGGTTCTAGTCAAAAAGCCCAGTGGAAAATGGAGGATGTGTGTTGATTACACAGACTTGAATGAAGCCTGCCCCAAAGATCCATATACATTACCAAGTATAGACCACCTCATCGACGCCACTGCCGGACATGTGATGCTCAGCTTTATGGACGCTTTCTCCGGGTACAATCAAATCAAGATGAATCCCGCAGACATAGCCAAAACTGCATTCATCACCCACAGAGCCGTCTATGCTTATAAGTTCATGCCCTTTGGACTCCGGAATGCCGGAGCTACGTATCAAAGAGCCATGGTGGAAGTCTTCAAAGACCAAATTGGCCGAAATCTGGAGTCCTATGTCGACGACATCATTGCCAAGTCTAAAACAGTCAAGGAACATGTCCCCGATCTGCGGGAATGTTTTGAAAACCTCAGAAAAAATGAGATGAAGCTAAATCCGGAGAAGTGCACCTTTGGGGTGGCAGCGGGGAAATTTCTAGGCTTCATGATCAGCCAAAGGGGGATTGAGGCTAATCCGGAGAAGATCAGGGCCATCTTAGAAATGCAACCACCCCGGACTCAGAAAGACATTCAGAAGTTAGCTGGATCATTAGCAGCCCTAAGAAGATTCATATCCAAGTTGGCAGAAAAGTGTTTGCCCTTCTTCAACTTGCTCAAGGGAGCCAGCAACAAGAAAGAAATCACTTGGAGCCCTGAGTGCCAGCAAGCTCTTGACACTATCAAGGAATATCTATCATCACCACCCCTCTTAACAAAGCCGGAGCCCGGGGAACCCTTACATCTATACCTCTCCGCCGGGCCCCTAGCTGTGGCCGCGGCCCTAGTCCGGGAAGTTGAGGGAAACCAACGGCCGGTGTACTACATTAGCCAAGTCTTGAAAGATGCAGAAACCAGGTACCCCAATCTAGAGAAGTTTGCCTTTGCCTTAGTCACAGCCTCAAGGAAACTCAGACACTATTTCCAAGGAAGAGAAATCAAGGTTGTAACAGATCAGCCACTACGAAGGATAATCCATAAACCGGACGCATCAGGAAGATTGATAAATTGGGAAATTGAGCTAAGCCAGTTCCACTTGACATTCGTACCCCGGACAGCCATCAAGGCACAAGCTTTGGCAGATTTCATAGTAGAGTGCTCCTTCCCAGAACCACAGCAAGCCATTGCAGCGGCTGAAAACCCGACAAACCAGAACAAAGCCCCGGGGTCATGGACTCTCCATGTTGATGGATCCTCAACAGCCGACAGGTCCGGGGCAGGGCTAATCATGAAGAGCCCGGAAGACTTCCAAATCAAACAGGCCATAACATTCAAGTTCCCAGCAACCAATAACCAAGCCGAATATGAGGCTCTCCTTGCCGGGCTAAGGTTGGCCCGAACTCTGCAAATCAAGAACCTGAATATCTACAGTGACTCACAAATCGTGGTACGGCAAACAAAAGGCGAATATGTGGCAAAAGATCAAAAGCTAGCCCAATACCAAGCACTTGTCAAGAGCCACTTAGCCACCATCCCGGAGTACCAAATCAACCAGGTCAACAGAGAAGAAAATTCTGAAGCTGATGAGCTATCTAAGCTAGTCCAGAACTCCGCCGAACTAGGCAGTTCGGTCTACTTCGAAGAATTGGGAACCCCGGCCATCAACCAAGAAGTGGTAATGGAGATAGACGACACCCCGAACTGGATGACCCCCTTCATCCTCTACCTGGAAAAAGGGGAATTGCCCGAAGATAAGAATGAGGCCAGACGATTGAAAAACAAAGCTTCGAAGTACTTCATAGAAGAAAACCAGCTCTATCGCCGGACCTTCTCATCCCCAACTCTGAAGTGCGTAGGCCCGGAAGAAGCTAACTACTGTCTACAAGAAGTGCACGAAGGGATTTGTGGGGATCACATGTCCGCAAAGGCCCTCGCATACAAAATCATAAGGCAAGGTTACTACTGGCCAACAATCCACTCAGATGCATTAGAATTCGTCAAGAAGTGCAGAAACTGCCAACTGTTCAGCAACATACCAAGGCAAAGCCCGGTCCTGCCATCTTCAGTACTATCACCCATCCCCTTTGCCGTGTGGGGGATCGATATAGTAGGGCCTTTCCCCCGGGCCAAAGGCGACCTGAGGTACCTCCTGGTAGCCATCGACTACATGACTAAGTGGGCCGAAGCAAAGGCAATGAGGACCATAAATCAACAAGACTGCATTAAGTTCATGGACAACATACTAATGCGGTTCGGCCTTCCCAGGGTCCTGGTTTCAGATAATGGCCCCCAGTTCGTTGGCTCAGATTTTGAAAATTACTTGAAGGAAAGGGGAATCAAACATAAGAAATCCTCAGTGGCCTATCCCCAGGGAAATGGGCAAGTGGAAGTGACAAACAGAATCCTGCTAAGGGGAATTGAGAAGAGGCTGAAGGAAAGCAAGAACAAATGGCCCGAAGAACTGCCAAATGTGCTGTGGGCATACAGAACTAGCCCGAGGTCCGGAACAGGAGAAACCCCGTTTAAACTAGCTTATGGAACCGAAGCAATGCTGCCAATTGAAGTGGGCTCCCCCTCCCACAGAGCAATCAACTTTGATGAAGATGCAAATGAAGATGGGTTACGAGTTAACCTGGAGCTAGTTGATGAGGTCCGGGACAATGCAGTACAAAGAATGGAGAAGTACAAAGAGAAAACTAGAGAGTACTTCGGGAAGAAGTCAAGGGTCAAAAACTTCCAAATCGGAGACCTGGTACTCCGGGACGCCGAAGCTTCAGACCCCACCAACACAGGAAAGCTTATGCCTAAGTGGGAGGGTCCCTACAGGGTTAAAGAAGTACTCCGCCCCGGAACCTACAAGCTCAGCCACATGGACAACACTGAAGTCCCCAACACCTGGCACGACCTCAGACTAAGAAAGTACTACCAGTAAAAGAAAATAGCTTCTGCTCATATACGAGCATTGTTTGGATATTGTACTTGGAAATCATGTAACCGTTTATTATCAATGAAAAAGAATTCTGGTTCTTACCTGATGCTCCAATCTTCAAATTATTCCAAAATACCTACTTGGAAAAGTTTTCATCCTTTCCAAGTAGGCCAAAGCCCGGGACCTTAGCAATGCTTTGGCCCGGGAAGCCATAGGCACCAAAATACCTACTTGGAAAAGTTTTCATCCTTTCCAAGTAGGCCAAAGCCCGGGACCTTAGCAATGCTTTGGCCCGGGAAGCCATAGGCACCAAAATACCTACTTGGAAAAGTTTTCATCCTTTCCAAGTAGGCCAAAGCCCGGGACCTTAGCAATGCTTTGGCCCGGGAAGCCATAGGCACCAAAATACCTACTTGGAAAAGTTTTCATCCTTTCCAAGTAGGCCAAAGCCCGGGACCTTAGCAATGCTTTGGCCCGGGAAGCCATAGGCACCAAAATACCTACTTGGAAAAGTTTTCATCCTTTCCAAGTAGGCCAAAGCCCGGGACCTTAGCAATGCTTTGGCTCGGGAAGCCATAGGCACCAAAATACCTACTTGGAAAAGTTTTCATCCTTTCCAAGTAGGCCAAAGCCCGGGACCTTAGCAATGCTTTGGCCCGGGAAGCCATAGGCACCAAAATACCTACTTGGAAAAGTTTTCATCCTTTCCAAGTAGGCCAAAGCCCGGGACCTTAGCAATGCTTTGGTCCGGGAAGCCATAGGCATCAATATACCTATGTTGGAAAAGTTTTCATCCTTCCCAAGTAGGCCAAAGCCCGGGACAAACCACCACTCATCAATCCGGGATACCCGAATTAAAGAGTGGGGGGCAGCACAAATCATAAACAAACAGCAGCTGAGCATGGAAAAAACCCAAAAATATACGACGAACAGAAACAAAGAGATTATAAAGTGACAAACGGGCCGGGCTGACCGACAGCCCGAAACACCCGATAGTTGTAAGGTTACAGACAATTAAAAGGCATAATTCAAAGTCATACAACAAAGCATTAAAGGATTACAAGGGCACAGCCCGAAATATGGACACAGCCAATAAGAGAGTCAGGCTTCAGGAGGAGGAGAGGAATCAGGAGCACCGAAGGCTTTAGGCTCGCCTTCACCCCGGGCCAGAGCATCCTCGGCGGCAAGGTACTCCTCAATAAAGTTCTCCCAGGTGGCGGTCTCCGGGGCAGTCTTTATCATCTTCTCAGAGATGACCCAGCAACGATGAATCTTTTTGGACGCAACGGCTGCCAGATCATCATCATAAGCCTCTGACCCCCGGAAATCGGCAATAACCTGTTCCTCGGTCTTCTTAGCTTTCAGCTCATCCCGGAGCCTCTTCACCTCAGCTTTATAATCAGCAACCTTAGCCTTGGCAGCATCTCTCTCCTCAGCAGCTTGCTTGACCCCTCCCTTAAACTTTTCAATTCGGGCATCCGTCCGCACCTTGAGCTCATCAAGCTGCTGCTTCAGCTCTGCAATCTCTTTATCTTTCTCCGCGGCCGAGCTCAAAGCAACCTGAGCCTCCTTCAATTCCCCACATGCCTTGGCAGCAGCCCCAGCAACCCGGACCCCAAGCTGCGAAGGCACAAGCCCAAGTTAGAAAAATACAGAAACAATAAACAAAAATAAACAAGTTAGAAAGAGCCCGGAGAAACGCATACCTGACCAAAGACCCCCATCATCTGCCGCAACAACTCGGTGGAGGTAGACTGACTCATCTCCTCCCACTCCGATTTGCTAGGGAGGTCAGCTAGAAAGCCAATGAAGTTCCTCTCCTCCGGGGACACATTAGCAGGTTCATGAGGGCGAAAGTTCTCCGGACCCCCACCAGCCGAGCCCTCCTTCACCACCTCACAGTCCGAGAGCATAGTCCCGAATAGCTCAGTCCGAGTCGAGGTCACCCTCGGCCTTTTCCTGGCTATCAAGCTAGCATCCTCAACTCCGGCCTCTAGGTCCACAGGCTCGGGGTGCGGGGCCCTATTCTCAGAAACCTCTTCTTGATGGGCCTGGGAGCCGCTTGTAACGCCCCCGACCCCGGTTCGATTTCCTCTGGAAAGAACCGGCTCGAGGGTCCGTCAAACTACATCACAACCTGATTCATCCTGATATTTTTTTTTTTTAAATTTCGGCATGAAGTATTCATAAATAGGACTATCCCCTGATTTTTCAATTCAACAATTCAACTCTATAACAAAAGTCTATCTCACCAAAATGGTGCCACACACAGCGCATCGCAATTACTATTTAAAGTATACTACAATCGGTATAGTCACAATCAACTCTGTCCTGACTTACCTGGCATCAACATACAACCAAAGTCCACAACAAGTGCTTCCACCAAGTCAATCTACACTCCAGTACGTAAAGCACAATCACCAGCTCTAATGGTCCATCACTTCTATCTACCTTTCCTAGTATTCTTCTGAAATCTTTAGCATCTTCCTGTGATAATTTATAAAATTAAGGAATGAGCTATAAAGCTCAGTAAGTATATTTTGTAGTGATCCCCTGAAGTTTTATAAAAATAATTTAGTTTTGGAAATCATTATCACTACAAAGTTTATAGAAATTATAACTCACACCGAAACCAGATTCCTGCCAATATGTCAGCACAACATTGATAATTTATAATAAAATATAAAATCACGCCGAAATCCGAGTTCTGCGAAAATATTCATCACAACACAGTTTATAATAAAATATAATTCACACTACAATCAGAGTTCTGCCAAAGTACTCATCTTTTAAAACTGAGTAATCATTTCGTAAATAGTTTGATTTCACAATATTCTGAACCTCAACACAATTTCACAACAATCTGAATCTTAAAGCATTTTCACAATATTGCATATAAGCAATCAACAACATTTCACAATTCACAATTTATAATAAAATATAAACTTCCCAATTTACGTGAGGAAAAACTGGGCATTCTAGTCACGACAAGTTCATCAAGTTCTACTAGTGGGGGTCCCCGGCCTTTACTTCCTATTTCGGGAAGTTCACACAATTTCCATTTCTGGAAGTTCTACCAGTGGGGTTCCCCGGCCTTCACTTCCTATTTCGGGAAGTTCACAAAGTTTCCATTTCTGGAAGTTCAACCAAATCTCCATTTCTGGAGGTTCATACTGTCTCCATTTCTGGAGGTTCATACTGTCTCCATTTCTGGAGGTTCTACTGGTCTCCATTTCTGGAGGTTCTACTGGTCCCAATTAAGGGGGTGATTCACTGTCAATGCCAGTCTGCTCAGTTTTCCTCAAAAACACATTTCAACATATACCAGTTAAAAACAGTTTAACAAGCATTCATATATAATAATATAAAAATCACAATTTAAACACCTCGATTTAAAAGATATATTTCTTTTAAAAATCCACAAATTCACATTTCTACCCGCATAACACAAAATACACATAGGGTTTAAAACACAGTAAATATGTTAACGGAAATATAACGCATTATCTTCAATTTATCACAGCAAGATATACTTACAACCACCGCTATCCAAGCAGCCTAACCGTTCCTCACCCCACTTCTCCGAAACCTTCTTTGCTTATAATCAAACTTGATCTTCTCTTCCTCTCTTGCTCTTCTTCTTATTCAGCTGCTTCTATGGAGATGGGGGAGTGGAGCTTCATCTACTCTTCTCTTCTTCTCTTTCTTCTTCTCTCTTTATCTCCTTTCTCTCTTCCTTCTCTCTCTTTTCCTCTCTTCTCTCTCTTCCTCTCTTTTTCTCTCCCTCTTTCTTCTCCTTCCATGGCTGATTTTTATGGTGGAGATGGGTGGATAAAAGCTTATCCCCTTATCTAAATATCTAGATTGCAAAAAGACCAAAATGCCCTTCTTTCTACTACTTATCCATATTTCCATAATTTCATCTCTTTATTCCACTTGTAATTGTTTCGATAAAACAATTATCCACTTACTTCTCAAAATAAATTCTACTTCTTAACTTTATAAAATAAAGTTATTAAATCTCCTAAAATCTCGTATTTTAAATAATTACGAATCCACTTGCAAATTTCCCCGAAAATTCCTAAAAATCATCCACCGTCAAATAATTATTATTTGACATAATAATTTAATCCTTAACCAATAAAAGAACTTATTCCTCAAAATCCACAATTCATCGTCTCGGTCGCTAAATCCTTTATTATCTCCAAAATGGTTCAAATTTTAACCGAAATAAATCATATTCCCAATAAAATAATCAGAATTAATATTTTCGGAATCGGGATGTTACATCCTTCCCCCCTTAGAGAAATTTCGTCCTCGAAATTGAGCACACATGGCCTCATCAAAACAAAGTGGGATACTTCCCCCTCATACTGTCTTCTGGTCTCCAAGTTCTTCTTTAACATCATGATTATGTCACACAAAATTTATCAGAGGTACTACCTTCATTCTTAACATCTGCTCTTGTCAATCATTGTCTCTACGGGGTTTTCTCAAATTTTAAACTCTCTTGAACATCTATCGGTTCATATTCCAATTCTTGGTTGACTCTTCAACCTGAAAGTTGCTCTGCAGCACTTCTCACGAATACAATCTCTTCACATGATTTTAGTTATAGGCCTTAATCTTCTTCTAAAATTATTATAAGAATCTTCAAAAGAGTATCATCAATAATTCATCACAATCACCACACAAGGATTATGAAAATGAGTATTCAGACATGATAGGTTCACAAGTTCTACTATTGGGGTTCCCGACCAGCTAACCAACCGGTTAAGCTTTACTTCCAATAAGGAAGCATCAACAATTCACGATATCAATGTAAGAATACTCACTTCTCATCCAAAAATCATCAATCAAAAAAATCAAGATATCCCTCACGGTCGAAAATCAACAGTAATTCAGTACACACATATACTTACTCATCATCATTTGTATATATCTCCCATTTGAGAATACACACCCACTTTATCATCGTAATCATCATATTTCCTTTACAATTCAAAATCATCTCAAGTACTTGTAATATGGTCTTTCACCGGTCATCAATACGCAACTCTACAATCATCCACATGTCGCGTTCTACATGCTCTCTTGTACAATACCCAAAAGGTAAAGATGTATAAGCTAGCATACACGTAGTCTCCAACAAAAACTGTAACAAAAGAAAATTATCATCACGGTCCTTAGCATCCTCCTCTTGTAGCTCTCGAAATTTTCAGCTAAATCGCATTATCAAGATTTCCCTTTCTAGAATCCTACCATCAGTTCTTATCGTTCTTACTCTCGAAGTTGAATCATCTCGTCCTGACACAAGAAGCATACTCATGATACTATTTATCATATATCCCAAATTCCATAATGTGTATATTCCCAAAAATTCCCAACCACTGCTATTTTCAATAAGCATCTTTAGAACCAAATTACGAGATCCTAAATTTAAGCCACAAATTCTCAAATGTCATCACATTCCAAGATTATCATATAACATCCCATCACTTCCTTTTTCCTTCTCTTTTTCTTCTTTCCAAACTATGTCACACTTGTGACGCCTCCGGTCTACACTTAATAACCTTTCTCATTCATATACGCTGAAAATAATTGAACTTAATTCAATAATATATTCTCAATTTCTATTCATCCAAAAATGCTTATATCAATCTCAATCCACGTCACAATATCAATCTTAAATCAATCTTAAATAAATTTATGCATCATCACTCGAAATACTTAATCTTGAATCCATCATACACGTCTCAATGATTTTTCCCAAAAGTTCCTTGTATCAATGTAATCGATCAAATTCTTATTACTAATAACAATTAAAACCTCATATTCTGAAAATCTTAAATCCCAATATCGTCTAAATCTCAAAAGAAGGCTCTTAAAATTAATAACCTCATAATCCTCAAATATTAAAATAAATATTAATCTACGTCCACAATAACAAAGCTCGCTTCTCGAATACAAATATCTATTCGTAGTTGCTAAAATCACGTCATCAACAGTATTCTAATTCCCAAAATCCTTACATTCAGGGTTACACGTTTATCCCTGAACAAAAAAAATTAAATCCTCAAAAGATATTCTCAGAGTCGTGTCAAAAATCTAGAAAATAATTATTGCTTCCCAAATCAATCACATCAAACTATTATCATGCACTTCAAATTAAAACTCTTCTAATTCCCACACATTCGTGAATTCATCATATATATCTAGTAGTATTCTATCTAAAATTTTATTCACATAAAATTCCAAAACTCATGGCTTTTCTCACTTCTAATCCTCGAAACAAAATATATTCTCGAACAACGAGATCACATGCCAAAAATCACATCTCTCAATGAATAATCTAGTTGCCAAATCGTATGCTCAATTCTACAAGTTTATCTCATCAAAACAACTAAATCCTCAAACAAGAAATAACCACTATCATCGAATTATAATCTTCGACAATTTCGCACATCCTAAAAATCACATGTATCACTAAATGCTTTCCATCACTCCTCAAAAGTATTTCAGTAATCTATATCCTCCAAATTGATTCATGCTCTAAAATCCTCAATAATTTTTTTTTTAACCAATATCCTTGATGAGTGTACTTACTGTCTTACTCCTTAGTACTATATCTACTAATCTACTATAACCCCACACGAGCCCTCATGTTCTCCAACATTTACTAAGGATCTTACCAACTCAAGACCCTAAAACTTAACTTCTCTTCACATGCGAGAAACCTTTGCTCTTACAATCTTATTCCTCGAAAACTTCAAATTCTACACATCCCTTCTTCAAATCCTTAGTTCCTTGACAATTTAAGTCATACAACACTTTATCTTTGTACATATCTCACTCTTTTACTCCATAGCTCTGATACCACCTGTAACGCCCCCGACCCCGGTTCGATTTCCTCTGGAAAGAACCGGCTCGAGGGTCCGTCAAACTACATCACAACCTGATTCATCCTGATATTTTTTTTTTTTAAATTTCGGCATGAAGTATTCATAAATAGGACTATCCCCTGATTTTTCAATTCAACAATTCAACTCTATAACAAAAGTCTATCTCACCAAAATGGTGCCACACACAGCGCATCGCAATTACTATTTAAAGTATACTACAATCGGTATAGTCACAATCAACTCTGTCCTGACTTACCTGGCATCAACATACAACCAAAGTCCACAACAAGTGCTTCCACCAAGTCAATCTACACTCCAGTACGTAAAGCACAATCACCAGCTCTAATGGTCCATCACTTCTATCTACCTTTCCTAGTATTCTTCTGAAATCTTTAGCATCTTCCTGTGATAATTTATAAAATTAAGGAATGAGCTATAAAGCTCAGTAAGTATATTTTGTAGTGATCCCCTGAAGTTTTATAAAAATAATTTAGTTTTGGAAATCATTATCACTACAAAGTTTATAGAAATTATAACTCACACCGAAACCAGATTCCTGCCAATATGTCAGCACAACATTGATAATTTATAATAAAATATAAAATCACGCCGAAATCCGAGTTCTGCGAAAATATTCATCACAACACAGTTTATAATAAAATATAATTCACACTACAATCAGAGTTCTGCCAAAGTACTCATCTTTTAAAACTGAGTAATCATTTCGTAAATAGTTTGATTTCACAATATTCTGAACCTCAACACAATTTCACAACAATCTGAATCTTAAAGCATTTTCACAATATTGCATATAAGCAATCAACAACATTTCACAATTCACAATTTATAATAAAATATAAACTTCCCAATTTACGTGAGGAAAAACTGGGCATTCTAGTCACGACAAGTTCATCAAGTTCTACTAGTGGGGGTCCCCGGCCTTTACTTCCTATTTCGGGAAGTTCACACAATTTCCATTTCTGGAAGTTCTACCAGTGGGGTTCCCCGGCCTTCACTTCCTATTTCGGGAAGTTCACAAAGTTTCCATTTCTGGAAGTTCAACCAAATCTCCATTTCTGGAGGTTCATACTGTCTCCATTTCTGGAGGTTCATACTGTCTCCATTTCTGGAGGTTCTACTGGTCTCCATTTCTGGAGGTTCTACTGGTCCCAATTAAGGGGGTGATTCACTGTCAATGCCAGTCTGCTCAGTTTTCCTCAAAAACACATTTCAACATATACCAGTTAAAAACAGTTTAACAAGCATTCATATATAATAATATAAAAATCACAATTTAAACACCTCGATTTAAAAGATATATTTCTTTTAAAAATCCACAAATTCACATTTCTACCCGCATAACACAAAATACACATAGGGTTTAAAACACAGTAAATATGTTAACGGAAATATAACGCATTATCTTCAATTTATCACAGCAAGATATACTTACAACCACCGCTATCCAAGCAGCCTAACCGTTCCTCACCCCACTTCTCCGAAACCTTCTTTGCTTATAATCAAACTTGATCTTCTCTTCCTCTCTTGCTCTTCTTCTTATTCAGCTGCTTCTATGGAGATGGGGGAGTGGAGCTTCATCTACTCTTCTCTTCTTCTCTTTCTTCTTCTCTCTTTATCTCCTTTCTCTCTTCCTTCTCTCTCTTTTCCTCTCTTCTCTCTCTTCCTCTCTTTTTCTCTCCCTCTTTCTTCTCCTTCCATGGCTGATTTTTATGGTGGAGATGGGTGGATAAAAGCTTATCCCCTTATCTAAATATCTAGATTGCAAAAAGACCAAAATGCCCTTCTTTCTACTACTTATCCATATTTCCATAATTTCATCTCTTTATTCCACTTGTAATTGTTTCGATAAAACAATTATCCACTTACTTCTCAAAATAAATTCTACTTCTTAACTTTATAAAATAAAGTTATTAAATCTCCTAAAATCTCGTATTTTAAATAATTACGAATCCACTTGCAAATTTCCCCGAAAATTCCTAAAAATCATCCACCGTCAAATAATTATTATTTGACATAATAATTTAATCCTTAACCAATAAAAGAACTTATTCCTCAAAATCCACAATTCATCGTCTCGGTCGCTAAATCCTTTATTATCTCCAAAATGGTTCAAATTTTAACCGAAATAAATCATATTCCCAATAAAATAATCAGAATTAATATTTTCGGAATCGGGATGTTACACCGCTAGCATCCCCAGGAGCCTTGGTATTGTCACGAACGTGACCAATACTCCGGAGAGCAGCACCGAGAGATTTGCTTGATTTGCTCATTTGTACAACTCTCTCAAACTCCGGGCTGTATCCGGGAAGACCTGAAAACATGAAAACAAAACATTAGTCCGGAGTACAAGGAAACACTAAGAGCAAAAGTACAAGCAACGTACAACCCGGACTTACATCCTAATTCAAACAGATACTGATGACTCATGAGGTCATCCCTAGTCACCTGCCTCCCAAGACCCTGGCAGAAAGCATGAACCCGGTCCATTGCCGCATCCTGGAGATCGAATACCTCAAAATTCATGGCAAGAGGCTCCTCCTTAAAGGTGGGCATGAACCGGGTATCAACGCCCCGGAGAAAGACAAACTCCCCGTTCCAACCCTTCAATGTAGGGAGCATAACCAGAGGCTTGGACGCCGATGAAGGGTACCCACATGCTTTGCCCCGGAATCTAAATTCGAACATGGGTATATTGTTGGAGTGCACCAGTTGGAAGACATGGTGAAAAAGTTTGAAAGTGGGCAGCACCCCGGCCTTCTCACAACACCCAAGAAAGTATGTGATCCACTTCACCGCGTTCGGGGTTAGCTGGGTGACCGGAATCCCATACTCAAACAAACACAGAGATTTAACGAACTGGTGACACCTAGGCCCATACCCCGACCTCAGGTGCTCCAGCCACACCCCGACCCAGCCGCCCTCCGGCCTGTGATAAATCTTCTCGCCAGGCTCTGGCCATCTCCACTCTACATCGTTATCCAGGTGGAAGGTGGCCCGGAAAATGGGGTCCCAGTCCACCGGCTCCTTCACATATTTACTCCGGAATGGACCGACATCCATCCCAGAACCCGGTTTATCCCCAAATTTGGAATCCAGAAAGGCCTCATCGTACTTAATCATTTCGGCCACATCTGGATTCTGGGCGAACTCCGTGCTCAGATCCCGGAAGAAGAAAGCTTGGGGGATCCCCGGGTCCCTCCTTACAAAATAATACTTACTGTGCCCCCAACTACCGTCCGGCTCACTGAGGCTGTACCCCGGGCCCATGTCCTTTGTCGCTATACTACTAAGTACGGGCAAACTACTCTTCTTCTTCCCCATTATACACCAATCTAGATCTACCAGCTCTACACTACTATCTGAAGAGCTAACACTAGCGCCGGAGGTACTGGGCTCGGAAAGAGGGATTAACACTCGATTTGCAGTCACGCGTCTCCTAACCATACAAAAAGTCTACCCCGGGCCCCAGGAAATGAAATACTATAAAATTGACAAGAGTCCGGGTCAAGAGGACTTACAAAGATTAGAAAGGCCGAACTGGAAAAAGCAAGAAAGTCTGAAGCGACGATAGCCCGGAGCACTGGTCTTCAGAGGAGCAGAGTAACGGCAGCAAATCAAACACAAGTAAAGACAAATGGGAGGAGGTTGCCACTATTTATAGGCAAACCCTGAATCCCAAACGCCACGAACACGTGGCGGCCCATACAAGCGGCCCACTATCTCCAAAACCCGGAGATGAGTGGATGACAGCTATTATTTTCCAAAAAAAAAAAAAAAAAAAAAAAAAGAGAGAAGAGAAGTGCATATTGCAATATTATATATATTCATATACGTCCATTTTCCCACATCTACAGAAGACAAAGCCCCGGGACACGCGCTTCAGTACACACCCCGGGCTTGGGGGGCAGCCAAAGAAACAAAAACCTCAAATTCCAGTTACTAGCCCCGGGCGTGCGAACTTCAGTACACACCCCGGGCTTGGGGGGCAGCCAAAGAAACAAAAACCTCAAATTCCAGTTACTAGCCCCGGGCGTGCGAACTTCAGTACACACCCCGGGCTTGGGGGGCAGCCAAAGAAACAAAAACCTCAAATTCCAACTACTAGCCCCGGGCGTACATACTTCGGTACACACCCCGGAACTGAGGGCAAACAAGACGAAAGTTTCTCCCCCAAAGCAGACACTGACTCTCAGAGCAACTACAAAACCTCCGGCCCGAGGACACATATCTAGCCCTCTAAAAAATACAGAAAGCTCACTCTCCAAGGCAAGAACACTCCTTACTACTCCCCCATCCGGAGAATCCGCATAAGGGAGTGGGGGGCAAATGATAGGCCATAAACAGCCAAGGCCCAACAAGGAGCCCAAACAACAAGTGACTCATCTCAAGAGAATAAGAACGGCCCAGCCCATAGTGGCTGACCCCGGGCCCGGAGCCACCACCACGTGGCGTGGCCCCCACCCCGAACTAGGGGGTCCCCTGACTCGTGGCACTTTATATACGTGGCACTCCACCTCAGCTAACGCTCCTATTGGTGGCGCTGACCAACACTAAAAGACGAGGGAGATACGTGCCAGATCATGCCCACCACAACGTGGCCACACTCCAGTCAACGGCCAGACCAGACAAAAGCCACGTGCCCTGCGTCCCGGGAGTTCAGCGGCTTGTCCCCCAGATCCAACGGTCAGGGGTGAAGGTAACCTACCCCTAAACCCTAGGCCTAGGGCTATAAATACCCCTAGTAAATAGGGTTTAGGGGTTAGCCATTATTACACACCTACACACATTCATTACTTTGTGATACTCTACTTGATTATTACCTTCCAAAGCCAACTCTTATTCTCACGCCGGAGGCACCTCGGGGCCAAACCCCCCCTCCGGTGTTGTTTTGCAGATACCTCACTACAGCTACACCACTTCCGAGACAGGAGTTGGCGAGGAAGTACCCGATCGAGATTCAGAGTTATCATATAACAATACTTAATAAGATCCCATAATGATCTCAGTTTCCTTATAACAGTGTTAACCATATTCTTAAGGATTATATTTAAGCATTAAATTTCTTTTAACTTTTTAATACATATTTCCAAGAAATCGATTGCATTTATGAAAATGATTTTAAAGTGAAATGTATTTATGGAAATAAGGTTAGTATGTTTATGATAACTTGCATGTAATTTTGAAAATTTTACAGTAATATTTTCAACCATAATCCTAATGACTGTTGTTTAAAATCTATACAAATTCATTAATTAAAATTCGAGTAAAGTCGATTTTTCAAAAATAATCGTTCCCAACATATATTGTCCAAACGAAAGAAAAAGAAAATTGAGAAAAAAGAAGCAGGTACTAGGTAGCGTATGTTGGGGGCCTCGGAAGATCTTTGTCATAAGAATAAAAAAATGGTGGTGAGAAAGCGAATATGGTGGGACCCACCCAACCTCAACCCCATTTAACCTGTGTGGTTAGGGAAGGTGTTGTATGTATATATATCCAGACACATAATTTTCATACCAAGCCACACACACCTAGTAGCCTAGTACTAGACCAGTACGACAATGTAATATTATAGTATTATTATTGTCCTATACACACACCCTTTCATCTCCCCCCCCCCTAAATAATGCCATTATCCTTCCTCATCTTAACTCTCTAGAATCATCTCTCTCTCATTTTCTGTAAGTCTCTCCCTCTCCCTCCCTCCCTCTCTCTCTCTCTCTCTCTCGCTGTGAATGTATTTTTGTATGCATGATATTTGTGTAGTATTATAAGTAATGGGACATAAGAAACGTACTGTAGCTACTCGTTGTAAACAGTCTCCGGCTGTTGATTCCGGTGGTTGTGTTCCTGCTGACGTCAGCCCTAGCTTAAATGAAACTAAACAAAACCCTAATTTTAGTTGTAAAGATAAACAAGTAGAGAAGCAAGTAGGGGGGCCCTCTGTTGGGATTAAGTTAGAGTGTGAGAAGGTTTTGAATGTGCTTCGAAAAGGGAACCATAAGAAAGCCCTAAGGTTAATCAAGGAGTTGTGTGCTAGGGATGTGAGTGTTGTTGACCTAGGGTTTGTTCATCGTGTTCAAGGGACTGTTTGTGTTAAGGTTTCCTCGATTATTGATGATGTTGGTATGAAGGAGAAGTTTCTTAGGAATGCGATTGAGAGTTCTAAGGAGGCTACATTGTTGTCGCCTAATTCGGTTGAGTATGCGCATTTTTACGCGAATTTGTTGTGTGATGAGGCGGAGGAGACTAGGGAGTATAGTGAGGTGTTTGAGGAGTGTGAGCGTGCGTTGGGGGTTGAGAATCCGGTGGATCCTGGTTTAGAGAGTTTTCAGGAGGAGTGGTTGAAGGTGATGACGAGTGATGAGAGGATAAGTTTTGTGCAGAATGAGTTACGGGGGTTGATGCAGAGAGCAAATTTTTATTCGATTCAATCGCGTATGAAAAATGTAGGACATGGGGACAGGCTTCATCTTATTCAGCCGAGGAGAGTTCTGGAGGACCCGCTGGATGTGGAGTTGGTTCAAGCGAGGAGACCCAATGAGATTAAGAAGGCACCCAAGACGCTCGAGGAGCGGAGAAAAGAGATTGAGGTTCGTGTTGCTGCTGCGAGGCTGTTGCAGCAAAAGTCGGATTTGGTGCTTGAACAAGACGATAGTGATAATGTTTTAGATCAGTCTTCAGGCCCTGGTCAGGAAATAGGTGAGGGGAAGAAGGGTGGCAATGTCAAGAAAAATGCTTCTTCTGCTGAGTGGAAGGACTTTGTGCAGTCTTATTGGGATTTAATGACCTCAGAGATGAAAATGAACTTACTCAGGGTAAACGTGTCCGATATTAAGGCGCATTTTAGTTTACTAAAGGATGCACAGGCGTATGAAGTCCTTTCAGAAGCTGTATCATTTGCTGAAGCTAAAAAACAGTACAAGTTTTGGGTGTGTTGCAGGTGCAATGAGAAATTTAGCGACTCTGAGTCACATCTACACCATGTTCTGCAGGAGCACACAAGCAAGCTGTCATCTGAGATGCGAGCAGTTTTGCCACAAAATGTAGGTGATGAGTGGATTCAAATGCTTCTCAGTTGTGGTTGGAAACCATTGGATGTTGTTGCTACAGTTAAGATGCTCGAGAAACAGTCTAATCATGTAGATCCCAATTCCATTTATGAATCTTACGAGAGTAATGATATGGATGAAGATGCAGACTGTTTTGTTGACAATAGCTCAGAAAATATGGTGGATTCAGCCCTTCAAGACGAGGAAATGGTTGATAGATTTGAGAGTGAAGGTCATGATAATATTTCGGGCGGTATCTGGGGGAAATGTGATGAAGATTCAGGTTGCAAAATAAATTTTGGCCCTGATAGCTGGCCGATATCTGATGACGTTGAGTGTGCAAAACTCCTTCAGAAAATCAGTTCTATATTTCAACTACTTATTAAGCATAAGTGTCTTACTGGAATTCATCTCAGGAAGATAATACTTTTTGCCATGAGTGAATTGCAGAGTCTTGACTCTGTTTCTCGGTTTCTTAACCATGCCGTGGACCATACGCCACTATGCATCTGCTTTTTGAGAGCTCAGGAGCTGAAGAAAATATTAGAGTTCTTGCAAGAGCTAGCTAATTCTTGGGGAGTAGGTCGGTATGCTAAAAATAATAATTTCCTGGATGATTCAAACAGTAACATTCATGCTGATACCGCACAAAAGGTAGTTCTTGATGAATTGAACTCATTTCTGTTATTGGACGAGAATTTCATGCCTTGCAAAGTCTTTCCAAGCATATCTCATGATGCTGTTACAGATGATGCAACTTCAACTGTTTCTGCAAGTGTTGCCAATGAGAATGGAGTTCTTGATGCTGATGCCGTGTTGTCATGGATATATACAGGTTCTACTAGTAGGGATCAATTGACTCACTGGATGCGTACAAAAGAACAAAAAGCAAATGAAGGGATGGAAGTCCTTCAAAATTACGAAAAACAATTTCAACAGTTGCAAACCCTATGTGATAGGAAAATTGGGCATTTGACTCATGAAGAAGCCTTGCAATCTATAGAGGATATATGTATTGAAGAAGATAAGAGAAGGGATCGTGCAACTAGTTTGATTTATCAGAGTTATGCGACTGTGCTAAGGAAGCGGCAAAAAGAGCTCACTGAAAGTGAAAATGATGACATGTCCACGGGTAGCAGGTATGAGTTGAATGTAATAACTAATATTCTAAATGAGGCAGACTCTGTGCATGCCGACCAGAAGAAATTGGAAAATATTTTGGGTGACATAGGTAGTGATGTATCTGTTGTGGTACCTGGTAAAGAGAACAAGCGGATGATGAAGAAGTTTCTGCATCAAAAAGACTCCTGGATCGGGGATGAGATTCAGAGACTGAAAGAACAGTCATCTGACGAGGTTAGTATGACATTTCATTTTTGCATAAGATATATACACAGTAGTTCCCTCTTATCTCACCTGCTCAGTGTTGCAGTTTAAAAAAACTGAAGAGAAACTTTTGCAAAGTGTTGCTGAGATGCATAATCTAAAACTTCAGCTTGAGGCTGCATCTGCTCACGATTATCGATTGATATTAGTACCTCTCCTGAAATCATTCATCCGGGTGTGTTATTACTTGTGTTTTATGTGTGATGTTCTCCCTTTTTGTATTTACTTTCCAAGTTATTATCTGTATTCTGTGCTTATATAACTATATTCAGGCACACTTAGAGGATCTAGCAGAAAAGTATGCTACGGAGAAATCTGATGCTGCTAGAGAAGCATTTTTGGCAGAACTCGCTCTTGATTCTAAAAAGCACATTGTCAGCGGAAATGATGGTGCAAGACATGACAAGTCTAAGGAGAAGAAGAAGAATAAAGACTCAAGAAAAACAAAGGATGTCAAGGTATGAAACATGCTCATCTCATTTTTATAATGTTTAATTTTTTGTTATTTACCTTAAAACACAAGCTCTGTTGGTCTAATAACTTGCTTATTCTGTAGACTATTGCTAACAGTGAGCTGCAAATGCGTCCTCAGGAGATTGCTGAATTCAAGTACGTGCCCTGATTATTAAAGATCACGCTCACTTAGATGTCCTTCCATTTTAAATCTGAATATATAACACATTCCGAATATATCGTAATTATTTAATTTATAACTCACATTGTCAATTTTTGTGTGGCAGCAGCTGTGTGTCATTGGAATGCGATGAAGGCCATCTTGACCATGAATCCGTTGTTGGTGGAAGTGGTGTTGACTTGCGTTATAAGGAAGAAGAATCTGAACGCAGGAAACTCGAAGTTGAAGCAGAAGTAAGAAAGCTCGAAGAAACTTTAGAGTATCAAAGGATGATAGAAAATCAGGCTAAACCGAAACACCTTGCTGAGAGTAACTGTTGGCAGGTGAGTGTTCTAATACTGCAAAATATGTTGGCCCTCTGTTTCTTTGAAGTATAAACAGATAGGACTTTGGTTCATTGTTATGATTAGAATCTGCAGATAACTGCATGATAATTTTCTTTCTAGGAGTAGACTTATGTGCTTGTATTCAGGTTCCCTGGAGTCAGAGGCAGGGACACGGATTCTGTAACGGTGTAGGACATGTGCCTGGACAGACTGGCGATGAAGCATCCCTGAAGATTTCTGTCACCCACAGCAATTGTAATGATCACATAATTAAACCAAATTAGTCATCAGTTATGAGGAATAAAATTGTTGGATAGACCGTGTTAGAAGCTAATATATTCTCTTTTGCTAGGCGTATCTAATGGAGTTGGAGACACTGCTTCTGAAGGTTTTAATCAAAGGACTGGAAGGAGAGGTAGACGCGGGAAAAATTCGAACAAAGTAGACGACGAGGGGAAGTATCAATCTTTGCCGTTGGAACAAAAATTAAATGATAGACTACATGGTGAGGGCAATTCTGATGGTTCCTAAATCATTTGTATGTCTTCCTTGTTTTAGCTTGTACCAACATCTCCTTATAGCTGCATAGCGTGCATGAAATGCTTCAGGCAACAATGCTATTACTTGATCTTCGGATTTGTTTCAGTTTATGTTCTCTTGTACTAGTACCGCATATCCTATTATTGAGCTGGTTTATCTTGTTTACTTTATGTGGCTCTTTCATGGAATTATGTAACTGCAAAGATCCGACTTGTTTGTTGCAAGTATACCCTGCATCTCACTTCATTAATCCCCCTCGCTCCACACAAAAGGATGTAATTGAACCATATTGGAACAGTCAAGTGTAGTTTGTGATTATATTAATTTGAAATTTCTTCAGCATTTCTTCAATTCTAGCATCCTACAATAGACGGTCTAGAAATTATACTTTTGATTTATAGAGGCACAGTTTTTAGCTTGTGACTATTATATGGGGTCAATTGTACACGAAACTGGCTTAATCACTCGCATGCGCACGCACACACACATGTATATTTATGCACTCTTCTGTGTTTTGGTTTCAATATTGTCTGATATAGTGATAATTGGTTTACATTTGGTTAGGTTATGCTTATTTGGTGGATGGAACAAAGACACTGAGACAATTGCGTGCAGAGGAGGATGATGAAGAGAGGTTTCAGGCTGACCTTAAAAGAGCTGTGTGTCAAAGTCTTGGTAAACTGCTTTTATTCTCTCTCTTCACCCCCAACATTTGTAAAGCATAAAAACAGGGGACTAGCTTAATGAGTTGCCAGTGTGTTACGATATTATTACTGGCATGACTACAAATTTCCGTTCTTATCAAGTTCTAAATTAATTAATATGATTTGGTGATTAAAATACGTTATAACCTGTCAATTGACCATAATTCAAGCCATGGGATAGGAGTGCCGTATGCAACTTTCTTTAGTAAAAGTCCTTATAAATGTGTGCATTTGTATATTGTGGACATGAGTACGTGGAGGTGGTGAATCATGAAACTGAGTATTACCTGTTAATTATTTGTTCTGTAAAAAATCACAAATAGCAAGGGGCATAGTCAACCCTTGTTAGTAATAGGTCGTCATCTTCCATCAGTTTTGTCATCTGCACACATTTTGAAACAAGGTTTATTGGTCACTAAATTGCAGTGTGCTTAACATACAACCATCTAACCTTTGCAACTGATGTGGAAACCGTGGCCTTCATTGATTATGCAAATATTTGGAATGGTAAACATAGGTTTTAGACCTGATAACCCTTCTTTTTGGTAAAGGAGAATGTCTTATACTCTTATTGTATTAATATTTAGATCAAGTTGGTCAGTAGTATAGTCAGCTTTATCTGTGTACCACCCGGATAAATCGTTTTCCCAACAACAAAGCAAGTAGTGTTCAAGTACTCATTCATCATTGATTTTTATCTGCTGTTCTTGAATTTGAATTTCCCACATATAATGCACAGAAGAATTTCATAAGTTTTAATAATCAAGAAATGTTTTCAGGAATGGAGGATGTGGGCCTTACACCTAATGAGGTTTCTGTTGAATATGTAAATGGAGTTGATGTGTATGGCACAGGGTTGATGAATGAAGCTGGTGAATATAATTGTTTTCTAAATGTTATTATACAGGTTGTTTTACAGATACAAAATTTGTTCTTTTTGAATCAACTTTAGTTTTTGTGTTTCCTTCAAGTCCTGACACGTGTGTTCTTGGCATTTCAGTCTCTATGGCACATAAGACGCTTCCGAAAAGACTTCTTGAGAAGATCGGCGTCAGGGCATGTTCATATTGGTGATCCATGTGTTATATGTGCTTTATATGACATTTTTAATGCTCTGAGCACAGCATCTTCAAACTTGACAAGAGAAGCTGTTGCTCCTACTTCTCTACGGACTGCTCTCAGCAACCTGTATCCTGAAAGTAATTTCTTCAAGGAGGTAACTTTACCGAACCATTATGCCAATTCTCATTGTGGGTCCGAAGCAAATGACTGACAGTCCTTTATTTTTTTTCTAATGCGTATATTTGAGTAAGTTAGGGTTTTAAAATTCCCCCATAAGTTTTATGGAGTTGTGTATGATGGCTTGCTTGTGTGATGATATAGTAAAGGTTGATGGTGTTAAACTTTAAGGCATATGCACTTCCCAAATTATTTTATTTTTTGGGTAGTGCTTTGATATCCACCTGGTTCCATATATTAAAATAAGGAATCACATATTCGCATGGTCATTTGATGATGTAGTAAAGGTAGATAATGTATAATTATGTATGTTACTAATGTGGTATCTTGACAGGCTCAGATGAATGATGCTTCAGAAGTACTAGGAGTCATATTTGATTGCATTCATCGTTCATTTACTTCTGGGTTTGGTGTTTCTGATACTAAATCAATTGAAAGCAATGGCATGGGCTCTTGGGACTGTGCAAATAATGCTTGTGTGGTACACTCTTTTTTTGGTATGAATGTTCTTGAAAGATTAAATTGCACTAATTGTGGACTGGAGTCAAGGGAGATGAAGTACACGTCTTTCTTCTATAATATAAATGCCAGTGCCCTCCGCACAATGAAGGTGCGCCAACCTATGCAAGTCTTAGTAAACGATTACTAAGATGAGTTTGGTTATAACCATCTTTCATTTATGTGTGGAATGATTCAGGTTATGCATCCAGAGAGCTGCTTTGATAAGCTTCTAAGCCTTGTTGAGACGAATGACCAATTCATTTGCAACCCGGAGGCTCGAGGCTGTGGAAAATTTAACTACAAAAATCATATTCTCTCCACTCAGCCTCATGTTTTTACAACAGGTAATTGAATTCATATGTTGGGAGAATTAGAGAACTAAACTGGGCATTATATATGATATCCATAGTAATACTTGTTTATGAATTTGCAGTTCTGGGGTGGCAGAATGCACATGAGAGTGTTGATGACATAAGAGCAACGTTGTCAGCGTTAGCTACGGATATTGATATTGGCGTTCTTTACGGTGGCGTTGATCCAAAGAGCAGGCACAGATTGATTTCAGTGGTATACTTACTGTTGAGATTTATATTTGAAATTATTTTATGTTGTAAATTTTTATTTGTATTTGCCTATTTGGAGAAGTTGGTTTTGCGTGTTACAGATATGAAGATTTCATCTTACCATAGCAGTGTGGAGACTGTTGCAGTGATATTTATCAATTTTTTTGGTTTTGATGTTATATTAAAATAATGAAATCATCTGTTTTGTCAATCCTAGGTTTGTTATTATGGGCAACATTATCATTGTTTTGCGTACGGTCATGATCACAAACGCTGGACTATGTATGATGATAAAACAGTCAAGGTAAATGCTTATGTTTTGGTCTTTCGGTGATTAGTAAATTATCATGCATTTTAATTTTCGGGCCATTACTTTCTGCTTATGTTTGTTTATTTTTTTCATCTTTAATGTTTCGTAGTTAATTGGTGGTTGGGAGGATGTTATTACCAAATGTGAAAAAGGACATTTGCAACCTCAGGTTCTTTTCTTCGAAGCTGTAAACTAGTTTCACCTAGACCTTGTGATGATGGTTTGTGCACTAGATACTTGGAGGAACATTTGGCGCAACATACAATATTGAATGGCATGGACAACAATGACGTTTTGTGACTTCTCAATTTTTTTTGAGAATCTAGTAACTTACAAATTATAAGTACTAAGTAGTAAGAGATTATGCTGGCACCAAGATTTTTTTGTAGAAGTATGAACCTATATTCAGCATATAATTACTGTTTCTGGAAGCCCAAGTATTTGGATGCAGATAGCAGCCTTGGTAATTTTGTTGCCTGACTATGAATACTTGGAAGTACGGGATGCTGATTCCTTAGTAAATGGTGCTACCTTACCAGTAGAGTACATCAGTTGTACACATGCAATAGTGCTACTAGATGTTAGATTGACGGGCGTTATATCAATATAAAAATGGTTTTATATAGATCTGCTCCTCGGACTTCTTCATTCTGCTTCATGTTCTAATCACTTACATTAACTATGAGAACTTATGTTTGACATGGCAAAGGAAATGAAAGTAAATTTTGAACTACATTGTTTTGTTTGATTTTTCGTTTGTTGTATGTGCTCTGCCTTCTTCACATACAATTAGTACGCTCGCTTACTCTTACATGCCCGTAAGAGGTTATGTATCTATTCCTTTGTGAATTATGAAGATAGGAATATAGGATATGTTGTCCAGTGGTCTTGGCTATAGATGGACAAGACTTGTGCCTAGGGTTCTTGCCCCTAAAAATGCAAATCTTTCTATATTAAATTTTCAAATATGCAGTATATAGGGTGCCAAATTTTGATTTCGCCTAGGGTTTTGTAAATTTTAGGGTCGCCATGCACAATGATTTTAAATAAAACGTGAGTTTTGCAAGTGATTTGGTGCATTAGTTCGCAACATGAGTTCTAAAGGTAACTGGTGTTGGATTTAATTTTTTATATAACTACGTAGGTTCCTAAAATAAAGATGCAATTACTTTTCTTCTTTTTATTCCTTAATATTTTTTTACTGTCACACTGACTCACACACTAATTCAAAAGGTTATAATTAAATTCTTTACTGTTTTTTTTTTAAAGTTGAGAAAGCAAAATAAAAAAAAAAAAGTCTAACACGTACTTGAGCTATAACCACAGGTGGCCCAAATAAATAGGAGTTTACTACTAAACTTGGCAAAAATATTTAGTCACTAACGGTCATAGAGTTTTGAAGAAACTTTCCCAACTATAATCTCGCTCTTCTCTCATTCTGTTTTTTTACTCAGTCTTGTTCCTCATCCCCCCCAAATCTAACCTTCAATCTACAAAATCCATTTCTTTTTCATTGTTCATCAAAATCTACATTATTCTCCTGTCATTTCGTTTTTTTGTTGAATCCAAAACTTGTGGAACTGGCTTTCTTCGATAACAAGAATGACCCTTAAGGGTGGCACCAGCCAAGCCTGTGCTGCGTGCAAATACCAAAGGAGAAAGTGCACTTCAGAATGTGTACTTGCTCCTTACTTCCCTCCTGACCAACCAAAAAAGTTCCAAAATGCACATAGATTATTCGGGGTCCGAAACATCTCTAAGATACTCGAGGAGCTTGATCCAAGTCAGAAAACAGAAGCCATGCGTTCCATCATTTTCCAGGCTGACATTCGCGACAAATATCCTGTTCATGGTTGTCTCGGACTCATATGGCATTATCGGTATCAAATTGAACAAATGGAGTATGAATTACAAGCTGTTCTTGCACAACTGGCTCTTTATCGTCAACAAGAAATGTCAGCTGTAGCACCCAATGATCCATCACAGTTACAACTGCAATTAGGCATGCCACGACCTGTTGATGGACATGCTCTTTTTAATCAAGAAGATACTGATCCTCAGCAGTATAATTCTGTTAATGCACTTCCTATTTCGTCTCATCCTTCTTATAATTCTTTTTGTGGAAATGTTCCTGCAGATTATATTGATTCGAAGGACAATAATTTAGTTAATTCGTTTTGGATTCAACAATCATGTAGTAATGGTAATAATAGTAATGATCAAATTCAAATGATGGGTAGTCAAACTGATCAATTGATTGGATCACAAAGTATGCAGCAAGATGTTATTCAAGATTATGAGTTCTTTGATGTAATCAATGACAGACAGTCCTTCATTGATTTGAAGGAGAATCACGAGTCAAGGTATAGTAGTTTCAAAAATGCATATTAGAAATTCGATAAACAAATGTCCGATAAGCTAAATTAACAATGTATCTTGTTTGCAGCTCGGAATCATCTTTGATAGATACAACTCAATCTCTTGAGAACATTGCGGAGAACGAACTGAAGAATGCTGCAGCATGCTTAACTCTCACCAGTGTAAATTGAGGGAGAAGGAAAAAAACTGCAATAAGAGTGGTTAGATTATTTCATCTGATGTTTCACAATTTTTGTAGAGCTTTCGTAGGTACTTTCCACGATTTGAGTTTTCCCTTGTTTTAAAGCTTATTTTACTTTCTTCTGCTGTTAACACATGAGATTTTATTTTTATTTTGAATTCGTAATAGATAAACAGTTGGACATGGCTTGTCTAGACTCATTAGTTAGCACTTGGAACAAACACAGATATTCCATCTTGCTGTTTTTCATTATTAGTTATAACACAAAGAAACATAAAACAGTTTCTTCTTTTCTTGGCAAAACAGAAAAAGGAAAGAAAAAAAAAACAGCAAATCTTCGCAAACACCAAGTGATAGTTAAAGACGATTCTTGGACTTTTACTAATATATAAATTGCTCAACACTTGTTTATTTATTCTTTACAAAATTGGTAGAGAGAATCTAGCTGGAGAGCTCACATTTAATTAGAGTCTATAGGACCCTGGTATTGAATGAACCACAATGTGGGCACTTGTGGTAGCGCCAGTGGAAAGGAGAATCTCCTCTCTTTTCACAATCGTTGCATGATATGACCTGTAAATGCTTCATATTGTCAAGCAAACAGTCTCTCGAACTTCCAACTCTGGAAGATGTATCGAGTAGATGAGTACCAGTACACAAATGCAGAACAATAACCATAACTGGTTACCTGAGTCTGGCCGGCATGTTCACTTGGAATTTTCTCTTCAGCCAACAATGCATCAAGCATCCCAAAATATACCTGGATCATAAGAAAAGATTGTCCGGAAACTTTAATTACATATATTTTAAAATTTTATAAAATGTTGTAGCTACCAAGATTCTTAAGCTATAAAAATGCAATGTATTTGACTACTTGTCTACTTTAGTAGCAGTAATCAAATGTCATTTCTCATAACCATTTGGAATAATTAGAAAATGTTTGTTATAAACTGAGAATAGGACAGGGAAGAGAGATTATGGAAAACCTGCATGTCCCCAAGTGACTTGCTGCAGATCGGACAAGTATAATAGGAACAAGTGTAGGCCTAGTAAAAGGATAGGAGTCAGTAAGCAGTGTGAATCAATGTATTGATAAAAAGAGGAATGTCATATCAAATAATTACCTGGAAACATATTGAGTGCATTAGATGACCACATTGAAGGGCCTTGACGGGTAAGCTAGATGAAAATATAAATTCATGGCATATGGGACAAAAATCTTCAAAACACTTCTCTCTGCATATATGCACAGAAAGAGAGCGTGACATGCAAGCATTGCAATTCATGCAGTGAAAATAGTCAATACCCAGTCCCTTCCCAAGCCGGCACAGGTTGCAGTAAGGACAGTGGTAGATCTCCCTGTTGATTACATCTCATCAGTAAACTTTGTTCGACAGGGTTCAAGACAAATGATGGTTAAGAAAATTGTACTACTACTTAAGATGGTTAAGCAAAATGTTTAAGTTCCTGGGGAATAACACGTTGTAATTCAATCAACTAACTTTAAGGGAAAAGACTGAAACTACCTTAGCTACAATCAGCTGGTCACTGAATCAAATTTCTACAAGTGCAACATTAGAATCACAGTGACACAGTCGCTTTGACATATTTAGATTCCAAAGGGGAACAAGTTCTATTTTTTTCTTTTATAAATTCTTATTTCAACAAAACATGGGGGCAGGGAGTACGTACGTTGAAAATTCGTCCAAGAGGCCAGTTCAATTTGCCTTGGGAACTAACTTCATACTGATCATCTTTACTTTAGTTGACAAATACAATTTCACTTTTTCTTAGTGGCACACTCCACATGTAACTACTGTAAGAGCTATCTACGACAATAACAGTTTAATAGCAGGCATTTATAGCATCACCTCTCATCGTCAAAAAATTTGCAGATGCTACAGTAGTATCTGGCCATGGATAGCTTTTGGCAAGAAGGAGTTGAGCAGGTGGCACCAACTGGTTGAATAACTAGACATTTCATGCACATCATCTGGGCAGTATCTTTCCTGCTTACACATGATAAAAACAGAATTGTAAAGGAGAAAAACTTTCTGTTTTGGTATAAATAGAGAAATTACAAAATCATGAGTAAGAAAAGGTAAAATGACATAATAATGTCTTCCACTGTACCTATCCATAGTGTGATCAGAAACATCCTCATCATGGCAAAGTCTGCATGTGTACAGCTTATTGCAACAGGCAGAAACAAGCTTGCAGTTCCTCTTATAGTGTTTGCAACCAAAAGTTAATTTCAGTGGATCTCGATAAGATGCAGCTTGTCCTGAAACTTTCTCCACATTTCTTGATTTTGTGATATCCAAATTCATTTTTGGCTGTGTCGTAATAGAACGGCTGAAAAGTTACAGTTGTTTCGCTCAGATTCCTGGGACGACTTGTTGAAAGCATATGCACATTGAAGAAATAATCAACGCACAATAGCGAACCAGCTTTAAAAAGCTACTACTTCAGGGCTCAGGGAAGTGAAAACTTGAATAACACTCTTTTTTTTTTCCTTTTACAATATACCTTGTTTGCTTTTTGCTTGAAAATTGCTACATTTCCAACATTGTTGACTTTGTACATTATATTGATAGCATTCTGCTAATTTAAGTTTGTTTAGTTTGTGTCAGCAACTATGTTCGTTGTCTTTTGTAGCAAGAAGAATTTGCGCTAAATGATTCAGTTGATGCTTTGTCGGGGCCAAATGGCATAGGTCCAGTGCTTCAAACAACAAATAGGGTTACTATTGATAAAGAAACTTATAGCAGAGAAGATGAACTTAATGTTTTGAGCTATCTGTTATAAGGTGATCATGCTTACAAAATAGAAAACACCTACAATTTATACAGTCAAAAGGGCTGATAAAGTTAGGATTTCACAGTTGTCAGGACCCTTCATATATAGAAAAAGAGAAGTAAAAATATATAAATATATGGAAAGAAACTGCAGAACCTTGTATGCAAACTTTGGATTATACGAGATTTCGATTCAAGATCCAACTTTGAGTCCTTATGAACTCGTCTTATTGCTGCCACCATTTGTTCTTGACTCAGAATTGGGAGGTCTGTCTCTTCCTTCAGATCCTGACTGGCTTGTACAAGCTTTCCTGTTTCATCGAGGTCAGGAATACCTGGTATTTCCTTCCCTCTATCTTCGTCAGCCTCAAGTTTATAATTATCATTACAATGGTCTTCTTTCAATATGTATTCCTTATCAGTTGCTGGGGGTACTCCATAGGGATCACTTATACAGCCATTAATTCCATTCTGGGAGACACCGCCATTGTCATGAGCACCTTCTTCCACCAAATATTTTAAAACAACCTCCACAGCATCTACAGTATATGATGGAAGAGTATTTGTCTGCTTCTCTTCAGCCTTCTCCTTAGGAGTGATCAGCCCACCTTCCCACCATTCTCCTAGCCATTCATCAAACTTCGTATTTTTAGTAGCTCTCTGCCATAAAGACATCATGGCGTGCTGTTCCTCATAGGTTAAAGATGCCACTAGCCAGGGTATGATCTCTTGTAGACTTTCTGCTCTCATCCTTCCAAGCATGTTCCCAGTGATCTTCACTTGCTCCTCAACAGAGAAATTTTCTCTGTATAACGGCAACAGTTCAATTTCTTCATGAT
Organism: Kitagawia praeruptora; assembly: GCA_037693485.1. Classification (NCBI taxonomy): domain Eukaryota; kingdom Viridiplantae; phylum Streptophyta; class Magnoliopsida; order Apiales; family Apiaceae; genus Kitagawia; species Kitagawia praeruptora. The sequence goes on from CM075350.1 coordinate 127,283,932, forward strand.
CGATGTGGTCGCAGAGTACTTTATGCATTGAAATGCACATAGCATGAAGCTTGACACACAACTGCCCATATTTTGGCTCTTGATGACCCAATGCATCCGCATCAGCATTAGAATATGTACGCAACTTTGATATTTCATCAAGAATATTGGAAACTTTGATGAATTGTTCACCTTCCATTTTATGGTCAATGCTGTAGGAGTGGCTAATATTTTGGAAGTTCCCCTTTGCCTCGAGAGCCGGAAAAGCAATGTTATCCTCTGAATCACTATGTATCTGATAAAAGAATTGCAAAAGATGGAAGCAACGATGAAAATCCATTAGGGAACCTACATTCTCAGCCAGCTTAGCTGACACAAGGACAAGATATTCCAGATCCTTCTTGAGAGCTTTGTGAAAGTAAATAATGTGGTCCATGGGATTTGTGTCAAGAATGGTGAAGGAACTGACAATACTACTCACCTCAGGATTCTGAGAAAGGTAAGAAGGGGTATCTATAATTTGAGGAAAGGATACATGAAAGTTCATCCCACTAGTGTATGATGTATCATGGTTCCTATTTCTTTTGGTGGAAGAACATGTATAAGTAGGACAATTGTTCACTGTGTCTGTGATTTTGTCTGGTTTCCTACAGCTTGATGTATTGTGGTGTTTGTCATCTGGAGAGAAACAGGAAAGCTTATTAGAATCCTCCATTACTTGTTTATAGAGTAACAAACACCGACTGTTGAACATTTCTCGCAAATCTTCTTTAAACTTTTCTGTTGAAGATTTGCCAGAATAACTTATACGTAACCAATGGCATAAAAGAGAAGCCAGCGGATTGCTGGCTAAAGGACCTTCTAGATTTTTTCTGAGAGCAGACTTGGCTTCGTTTCCAGATAAATGAGCAGAAAACCATGTGATCACACACTTTATCAAACCAAGCGGCATCATCTTCAGGCATGTGTAAAGTAGCCACTGTTGCATAGCATGGCTGCAATTCATGCGTATTAATGGAAAAACCTGATGGATTTCATAAGTGAAACAAGGAAATTAATAACAATCCAGTGTTTTGATCTACTTCAGTAGAGATTACTACTATTTTCTATTCTTAATATGAGTTCACTAAACAATTTCCCCTCCATTTCGAGTATCAAATAGAAAAGTAGAGTACCTCTGCTTCTATTAAGTTCAAGTTTTCATTAATCCAGCTTGCAAATGACCCAAGTTCTTCGTAAAGCTTTTCCACATAGTTTCTCAGTGGAATTGTCTTCTCAGACTTGTAGTACAGCAACCTCTGAAGACCTTCAATTTTCCTCTCATCCAGATATTGGGCATAACGGGCAGAGTAGAAATCCTTGGCAAGTTCATCCCAGAGGGGATAGATTATATTAGACAATGCCTTGCTGCAGAGTCAAAATATTTGTTGAGAACTACACTTACTAATAACAGTAACAGAACAAATTTCTCACATTTCTGATGCCAAATGGTTGTCTTTTTATAAATAAAGTTCAGCTACTTTACGAAATAAAAGATTAAAATATATATAATAGCATTTGCCCTTGGAGATCCTAGAGATGAAACTATTCCGAAACAAAAAACTGCATATAATCCGTTCAAACATAATGGGAGATGTTATGTATAATGATTACCTGTAGAAGATGAGGGTGTCTGCTAAAAAGTTGAGCTGTACAACTAGTGCAGGTAAATCTGAAAAATTTCTTGATATTCTTATTTGATACAGCTCAACCAAAACTTCTTGTAAATCTTTTCTAAGAGTGTCATGCCAAAGACGAATACCATCGAATGAATGGTTTCTACTAGTTTCATCATATGTTCCAAGTCCAGTATGAAATTGAGCTGCTTGTTTACGTATACTCGTACAGCCTCCAAAAACAGGTACTTTGTTATCAATCCAAGAAATTACCACCTTTAAGATACAATTTAATTCATTACGCTTGAAATTTAAGTAGCAAATTTGCAGTGAATAATAGTTTAGGTCTTGATGTACCTCTTGCAGTAGTTTTTCTTCTGGTACAATCTCCTTCATACTGTGGCTGACTTCTAGTTTTTCATCTGCTGAAAGGACTGATATCATCCATGGTAAAAAATCTTCTAACAGTGTCACAGGAACACTACACATGAACTGCCAAACAAGAGAAGCCTGTTCAGAAGAAGAAAACTGCTGCATCAGCAAAGGGAAGACCTGCACCACAAATGTTTACAGAATAAGTACCAATTCAATATATGCATGATAACTAAGAAGGTATCAGTGGCTCAGTGCCATCATATATAAGACGGGCATAAGACATGAAAACCAAAACAGCTAGGGACAAAATGAAACAGATAAATTTCCAATGTTAGATGACCAACTCTTCTAAAACCTTAAGGTGTTACATAGTATTTATTTGTAGAAGCCAGTAAATGGATCATGTATTATAAACACTCCCCCTCGCTTGGGTGGACAAGCACAACAATCCCATTAATGGGAATAGTCTCCACCAAGGAGCAAAAAACTAACAAAAGGTGTCCATGATCTGATAATACTGGGGGTAGGAGGTTCCAAAGACCGAGATTTAGAACCATGTTTTACATTATCAACTCTACTATAATCTTAAAATGTCAGTAGAAGCTACTAAACTGTACTAGGTGTATATTTAGACAACGAACAGACACGATACACACCTGCTCCTCTTCTTTGAGCATATGTTGGTAAATTGTAGTCTGGATTGTACCAATGCAAAACAAAAGTCCTTGAAATGTCTTCTGATTATCTTTCCCTTCCTTGTCTAGAACATCCAAGCAGTTGAAAACAGAATCAAAAAGATCATCAATGCTTTTATGTTCTAGTGAATAGGTAGAAACCACATTCTTAACAAGTTCATCTAGAGCCAGAAATATGACCTGCAATATTAGATTAACATTTAGCAAAAAAAAAACCAGATTGCTCAAATGACAGGGTTTTCACTAATTAACCATGCTTTCATGTTTAATTGCATACCAGAACTCCAGATTGCTCAAATGACAGGGTTTTCACTAATTAACCATGCTTTCATGTTTAATTGCATACCAGAACTCCAGATTGCTCAAATGACAGGGTTTTCATTAATTAACCATGCTTTCATGTTTAATTGCATACCAGAACTCTAATTTCATTAATGAACAAATCTATCAAAATCTAGTACCCGAACAATATCGGTAGAGTCCTTAATCGGCTAGTTTAAGGATCTGATCAACTTAACTATAAAGCTACTCTGAGAATACATACAATTAAAGATTGTAAAATAGGATTCAGTGAAGATCCGGAGAATCGTGAGAATTAAAATTTTTGCACTTTTCTATGAAATGGTTTTCCCTTAATAGGAGTACGAGAATTCAAATCCTGTCAAAGACATGATGTGTGTGTTAGTGTGTTCTCACAAGTTATTCAGTCACATATAAACCAAACCTTATACTCCTAAACATAAATGTCGAAAAAAACGAGGAAACTAGAGTTGACCTCATCTTCAGCAGCAGAATGATACTTGTAAAAAAGCTTCAAAAACTCGAATCTCTTACGCAGCAAAACAAGCAGCTCCACGCCATGCGTACCACTCTCCAACGCCTCCACCGCGATCCTCCGAAGCTCAGCAAACTCCGCCCTCAAAGCCTTATGAAAATAAACAAGCACTAATATGGGATTATCAACAAGTCCAACTCCACATTTAGGCAACTCAACTACTTCCATTACACCTCCACCACTAGAAACCTCGTCTCCGGACATATTTTTCGCAATTTCGACGTCGAAAAGAGCGAAACGGAAGGCGTTTCATTGAAGATAATAGTGTATAAATAGAGACAGAAGACTCTGTTAGCTCTGTCAGAGTCCGTCTCTTGGAACATGGAACTCATTAGTTTATTGTACTTGTTGGTTTATTAAATCTTGATATGCTGTCTTATAGACACGTTGGATGATTTGGACATTGCACCTAACGGCTAACTTCCCTACCAGTTTGGCTTCATTTGTTTGGACCAGATTGCCACATAGTGAGAAAACCAAACCATACATACCCAGTATTTCCCGCTCAGAGCAGGGTCTGGGGAGGGTAAGTTGTACGCAGACCATGCCCCCGGTTTTTAAGACGGGGAGGCTGTTTCCGTGAAGACCCCCGGCTAAGTGCACGACAAATACGGTGTGTGATGAAGGCACAAGAAACTTAAAGGTACGAGAATGTTTAAAGCAATACCTGAGCCCATGGCGTTCTCCACATGGGACCTACCTGCCTGCTTGGCATTCTGATTTTCTGGTATTGAGGTCCTGATCCTCTCCACTTTTTCAACTTGAGGGAATATCTCTGGTCGGGACCCCTGCAAAATACACCACACGCAAACAACAGCAGACCAAACCAACCGAGTCATACAAGACTTTACCGAACCAATGCAGTGAAAAGATAATAGACGAAAAATGATACAATAAAAAGCTGTACTTCTAAACTAAAGCTAATCGTGACAAATCAATTCTGAGGCTCTCCACAATGGAGCCGCTCCCTAAAAGGGAATCTACCACTCTGATCTGACGCCTCCACGCGCACCTGTCAGCTGTCATGGTTTCATTCAAGTTCAGGGCCTTCATATCCAAATTAATCTGTTCTTCCCACGACCTCTTCGGTCTGCCTCTCCTCCTCACCCCATCCACCGAAAGACTCTCTACCCTCCTCACTGGGGCTCCAGCCAACCTCCTACGGACGTGGCCGAACCATCTCAACCTCCCTTCCCTGACTTTCACAGAAAGAGGCGCCACTTCAAGCTCGCTCCTAAACACCCCATTCGGAATTCTATCTAACAACGTGCGCCCACACGACCACCGCAACATCCTCATTTCAGCCGCTTCCAGCTTCCTTTCGATGTCCTTCCTTGCCGCCCTACATTCCGAACCGTAAAGCATCGCCGGCCGGATTGCCGCTCTATAGAATTTCCCTTTCAACTTTAAAGGGACCTTCTTGTCGCACATCACCCCTGACGCTGCCCTCCACCTTAGCCACCCAGCCTTGATACGATGTTTGACATCGTCTTCAACCTCACCCTCCTTCTGAATGATCGACCCTAGATATTTGAACTTATCCGTACTAGGTACGATCTGATCTTGGATCTTAACTGCTACTCCTCCCTCGCTCTCCTCACCACTGAAGTTACACCAGAGATATTCGGTTTTAGAACGGCTCAACCGCAATCCTTGGGACTCCAAAGTAGATCTCCAAAGTTCCAACTTCTCGTTTACCTCCCCCCTCGACTCTGCCACTAGCACGATATCATCGGCGAAGAGCATGCACCAAGGGACGGTATCTTGGATCTTTCGCGACATGACATCTAGGATAAGGGCGAAAAGAAGAGGACTAAGGGCCGACCCCTGATGAAGCCCTATCTCAACTTGGAAAAAGCGAGAGTCACCCACTGGGGTCCGGACGCAAGAACTAGCTAGGGAGTACATGTCTTGGATCGCTCTAACGTACGATGACGATACTCCTCTCTCAGTAAGGCTCTTCCAAATAGCTTCACGGGGGATGCTATCATAAGCCTTCTCGAGATCAATGAACACCATATGAAGGTCTCTGCGACGCTCCCTGAACTTCTCCATAAGGCGTCTGAGTAGATGGATGGCCTCGGTCGTTGATCTCCCCGGCATAAAGCCAAATTGATTCTCTGATATAACAATTTCTCTTCTAATCCGGCTTTCGACCACTCTCTCCCAAAGTTTCATTGTATGGCTGAGTAATTTGATGCCCCTGTAGTTACTACAACTCTGGGCATCGCCTTTGTTCTTGAAAAAAGGGACCACGAAACTATGCCTCCATTCAGTAGGCATCTCAGCACCCAAGAGGAAATCGTTGAACAAATCTGTTAGCCATTGAATGCCAACCTCACCCAGACAAAGCCACGCCTCGATCGGGAACTGATCTGGACCAACCGCCTTCCCTCTTGCCATTTTACGCAGGGCACCCTTGACTTCATCCTCGCTGATACGCTCACAGGAACCGCTAGAAAGCACTGACGAAGGAGGGACCTCCAGTTCCACTCCCGAATCACTTCTCCTCGGCTCATTGAAAAGATCATGGAAATACGAGCTCCACCTCTCCTTGATAGCCTCTTCATTCAATAACACCTGGCCTGAATCATCTTTAATAAACTTAACAGAACCCAGGTCGCGCCTCCCTCTCTCCCTTGCTTTGGCTAGTTTAAAGATATCATTCGCTCCTTCCTTGGTTTCTAGCCGCTTGTACAGCCCCTCATAGGCTCCCTCTTTGGCTTTCGCCACGGCTTTTTTTTGCCTCTCGTCTCGCCACCTTGTACGCTTCCATCTTCAGAGTCTTCTCCTCCCCTACACACATGAACAAAAGCTCTTTAAAGAGCGCATGTTTAACCTTAACTTTCTTTTGCACCTCCTCGTTCCACCACCACGACTCCTTATGACCACTGAACCTTCCTGAGGAAACCCCCACCACTTTCTCGCCCACCGACCGAATAGCCTTCGCCACGTTGGACCACCTACTGTTAGCATCTCCACCACGCGCAAAACATCCTTCGTTGGCCAGAGACTCCCTGAAAACGTCCGCCTTCTCTTCCTTCAGCTCCTTCCAAAGGATTCTTGGTCTGAACTCTCTCAACCTGCGAGCAACTCGACCCCCCATGACTAGATCCATGGCCAACAGCCGGTGCTGAGATGCACACGCTACACTCCGGAACACCTTGCAATCCATACACTCCCTTACGTCCCGACTGCGCACAAGTAGGTAATCTATTTGAGTGTTGTGCCCCCCGCTACTAAATGTGATGAGGTGCTCTTCCCTCTTCTGGAAAACAGAATTCACAATTACCAACTCATGAGCCATAGCAAATTCCAACAACGCGGATCCACCGACATTCCTTGTCCCGAAACCATGCCCCCTGTGAGCGCTGGGATAGCCATCTGAACCCCTTCGACCTATAAATAAATTTAACAAATTTAATAAATTTCGTTTTAATTTGATTTGGTTTGGTTCAACGGTCCGAAACGAGATTAAAAAGAAAGTTCATTATTGATTAATTTAAATAGATATAACTCGTGAGCGGCTGAGCACCGAGTGTTAGTAATGAATTTGATTTTCGCTCATTCCAAAAATTTTAAAAACCGATATCTAAGACATATCAACTAAAAATAGATATAACTCGTTTACTATTTTCAACTATAAAGAAGAAGAAATGTTTTTGAATAATCTGAATTGAATTTGTGTGCTTATAACCTACCGCATGCAAAGCATGTTTTGCATTGTATAGTTTGTTTGCAGGCATCCTTTTGCATTAAAATTTACTTAACTCAATTATGAGATGGAAAGTTCTATATATATTCATTTTGAACAATATATTAATTATTTGCACTCCGGAGATATTTTGACCGAGACCGAATAGTAAATAAACAATCATTTTTTGGCATTAAACACAAAGCTCGTAGCCTGTAAAAAAAATTAAAATCCCAAAAAAGTGTTAATTTGACAAACTAATGAAATCAATCAATAACCTTTATTAATAAGCGAAACCCTCTTTCAAAGTAATTAAAGTTTGGTTCGCATTATATTTTGGTTTCACCCATTTTTGGTTCGCACTATATTTTGGTTTCACCCCTAAAATCCTATTTTCCCTAGAATACTATGTTGTTTTTTTAAAAAAATAGAATAAAAATAGAAATCCTATTATAATTATAATTCTTTTTGTAATTTTTATCTTATTATAATTATAATTCTTTTATTTGTAATTTTTTAAAAAAATCATATTTCCCCTAGAATACTATGTTCCTTTAAAAAGAGTTAAAAATAGAGTTCTTATGATGATTATAATTCTTTTGTTTATAATTTTTTTGACTTGAAAAAACCAACGATAAAAAATCACCAACAAATAGAGGGTAAAACACCAACGAATACGTAGCCAGATCGTATAACATTTGATAAAACACTAACGAATCTATAACCTTTATTAATAAATTTCTATTTAATGATATTTTCATAACAAATTTGGTTTTACCCTTATTTCATCACAAATTCCTACTCCCCTAAAATTCATATTATTTTCTCAAACAATTGTTTGGAATTTTGTTATAATTATAATTCTTTTACTATAATATTACTGAATTGTACAAATAACGTATATATTATAACCAGAACCATGTATGTTATGTTTTCTTGATTGTTTAAAATATAATCTTAAATAAATAATAAATAAATCTATCTATAACGTGTATTAATAACCCCCTTTTTAATGTACTATTTTATACCAAATTTGGTTCGTACCATATTTTGGTTTCACCCCAAGACTCCTATTTTCTCTAGAATTCTATGTTATTTTATAAAATAAATAAATAAATTATATTACAATTATAATTTTTTTTATTACAACTTAATAAAAAAAACTACGAATACAAATGTTAATCTACGGTGACATGCTTATCTACAATAAACGAAATACATTTTTAATGGTACTTCGATACCAAAAATTGGTTCCACCTATAAGATTCCTATTTCTCCAAGGATTCTATATTATTTTTTATTAAAATAATAAATTGTTAATACTATTACAATTGTAATTTTTATTATAACTCTATTCAGTTCACAAATAACGTATTTATCATAATCATGTACATTTTAACGTATATATCGGAATCATTTAATTTTTTTCTCGATTTTCTTAAATAAACTTAAATATATAATATATAAAATGACCTTTATTAATAAGCAAATTCTTTGTAAATAACGTAATTTTTTATAATAAATTAATGATCAATTTAATTAAATTTCTCGGGCACGTTTTAATGATACTTACTTCTAAATTTTTGTCTCCTAGAAATATTGGAATTTTAATGTAATTACAATTCTTTTTTTATAAACTATTGAGTTCCATAAATATCATAATTTTCTTTTATACTTTTATCATTTTTATAGTATTTTTTAATGATAAATAAAATATTTCCTATAAAATTTAATAAAAAATAAACAATTTTAATAAATTATTTTGACCCATGCTTCGCACGAACTATCCTCTAGTAATATTAAAAAGCCGTCAAAGTCTCAAAGATAATATAAAATGGCTGTAAGGATGTAATTATTTTGTTGAATTGTGAGATTAAGCATAAATCGCACAATTAAGGTTAAAATAGTGACTTGGTTCATGCCGTCGGTGATTTGTTTCATGTCCACCTAATCGGCTTTCCCAGCTCACGTGGCTGCCTGCGGAAAACACACTCTTGCCTCCAACTCATTGACTACTCCATGATGTGCCTGCCTCGAATACAATAAAATTTCTATAAATTAATATTGTTGGAACCGACGAATTTTATTAATTTATAGAGGTTATTAATTAATCGAATTTAAATTTATACTATCGTCCTTATATTGAGATAAAAAATTTATATTAAAAATATTAATTTAACAAGATTTTAGTGTATATATGTAAGGTTTTAGTTATTTGTCACTGTATATAATACTCCCTCCTGAGTCGTGACGCATTCTTAGATTTCAAATAAAAAAGTTTTACTTAATATTTTTTTTGAATAAAAGTAGTTTAAACAAATAATTTAAAAAATGAATTATAAAAAAAATTAAATAGAACTCATTTATTTAAGGGTGATTGCTCTTTCTATCCACTTTTTATTATTTCTTGTCCAAAATGTCCAGATTCACGAACAGCCGCTCAAAATACCCACGGGATACGCCCATGACAGAGGAGTATCGTCGAATACGCCTATGGCAGAGGAGCAATACATTGGATACGCTCACACAAGAGGAGTAATTACTAGGACACGCCCATAGAAAAGTCGCATCTACCCGTGATACGCATGTCTGTACGGCGCATCACCTGTAACGCATTCTGTACATGCGTGATGACGTCATATGACATCATCATCACTTTTCTAAGAAAAGCGCGAGGTCTGGCGATTGTGTGCGATTTCCGGCGATGCTCGTTCCAACAATATCAGTCAGTTTCCAACATCGTATTATACACCACTGCAATCATCTTTCGACGATCTACATGACTATACCAATTTCAAAGCATTTGTTTTGCCAGATTTGCAACACCCAAGAGCTTCGTTTTTTTTCGATTTGTTCGATAGTTTCCGATGAACTTCGTTCGACCATCTCCGTTCATCCTCCATTCACGTATTATACATTAATAAGATCGCCTTTCAACGATCTACACAACCATACCAGTCTTAAATCATTTCATTCGCTTGATTTAAAACCCCCAAAATTGATTTTGTCACCGGCAAGAACAATAGAAACGACGATAACGGCAGCTACAGTAACTCGTGTGATACGCCTTCTGGACTTACGTGTCCAGTGGTAATTTGGGCACTGTTCCCGCATTTTGGTATTTTGGTAGATGGGTAGTAAAAAAGTGGGTATTTTGGGCATTTATTCTTTATTTAAGATCTTGTAATGAGTACCTTACATTATGGATCGGAGAAAGTAATAAAGAAATGTTAGAGTTTTCAAAAAAATCATAAAATTATTCTAAAATATTGAGTTATCGTAATTTTGTCGACTACTTTTTTCATAAGTAATATAAAACCTCCGTGCATATATACAAAAATAATTCTACTTAATTATTCAATAAAATATTATTATAAGTACTAATAACTAATCAATTTTCTTTTTCAAGTGAAACATGCTATATTTTCTATTTTTCAGTAACTAATCAATTCCATTTTCAGATAAAACATATTATCTTTTGCATTCTATCTAATTAAAATATCTCATTCTCAAAATACTATAGTGAGTTCTATTTAATTAAATTAAATGATAATATCATAATTAGTACTCCCTCCGTCCCGCTGGATTCTTTACATGGGGGCTGGGCACGGAGACCAAGGATAGTGGATGTAGTATTGTTAAAATAAATGAAGTAGTGGGTGCAATAGTGATTTTATTGTTAAAATAAATGAAGTAGTGGGTGTAATAGTGTAAAGTATTGAAAAAGTGGAGTAAAGTAGTGGATGCAATAATGTATTTTATTGTTGAAAGTTACTATTTTGGGTGATGTAAAGAATTCAGTGGGACGTCCCAAATTAGTAACTGTAAAGAATCCATTGGGACGGAGGGAGTAATAATTAACCAATTACCTTTTTCAGATAAAACACGTTACCTATTTTTTTTTTCTATTCGAACCTGTTATTTTGAAATAATATCACGAACAATTTTATTTAACAAATAAAATAAAAAATAATATTATAATAATGAATAACTAACCGTTTATCTTTTCAACTAAAACATATCATCTTTTATAAATTTTTAAAGTAAAATCTCTCATTTTCTAAAATATCATAAAAACATATGTATAATCAAATCAAATTACTTAAAATTTTAAACATATAAAATTAATGTCTTTCAAATTTCAATTAAAATAAACAAAATTTTATATCATATTAAAAAAAAATTGCGCATCGCACGGATTTTAAGCTAGTAACATTTTAAAGATTAAACAACCATTTAATGATTTGGGCAGAGTTTTTGTCCGAATTTGGACCAAAATATTGGAGATGAACTTAGACTTAGAGTGTAGATCTCCTCTCTCTCTCTCTCTCTCTCCCTCTCTCTTTCCCTTTATCCCCCCTCTCTCTCATCTCTTTCTACCTATCGTCTCTCTCTCGCGATGATGAATCGATCATCGCCATCACCGTCTCTATCATCATCGCCGTCAACTTTGTCTTCAAGCGTAGTGATGAAGCACAAGCCGCTGTCGACGAACTCATCAATGCGAAATCGTTCGAAGAGACAAAGAGGGAGATTATCGACGATGAAATTATACTCCCTCACGTGCTTGCTGCTTCGATCGATCCTGTTATCCGTGTCGTAAGGAGGATCTCTAATCCTCGTGTAGCTTCGATGTGTAAGTATATTCTATATCACACACGATACTTGCTTATTTTATACTCTTAAGATTCAATACTATTGTTTATCTATAGAACTAAACTATCAGATCTTGCTATATATACACATTTGTATATCTACATGATTGGAGAAGAAGAGTAATCTTATTGATTAAGTTGAGTTGTTACAGAGAAAAAGTGAGTACTAAAACTAGCATCTAGTCTAATATATACAAAACTTGAAAGTATAAAACCGTTATAATAGATTTGTTATGATAAGTAATAGTGGGGTGGTAAGTAGACTTGATAATGCAATGAAAATTTCTATATCTACATGATTGGAGAAGAAGAATAATGTTATAGATTAAGCTGAGTTGTAACAAAAAAGAAGTGAGTAATAAAATTAGCATCCAGTCTAATATATACAAAACTTGAGTCTAAAACCGTTTTGATAAGTTTGATATGATAAATAATAGTGTGGTGATAAGTAGACCTGATAATGCACTAATGCACTGATAAGCTAAGTAGTAGATATCCAATATATACTACAGCCTGAAAGTTTATTTTTTTTGCCAAGATCGACTTTATGCCCTCAAATTATCGGAGTCGGTGATAGGAAGAGGCGTAATGCAATTTAGGACATGGATCCAACAACAAATTGATAGGGTAAATTAATTTATATTACCTATATCTGTGTTGAAACTATATTGTAAAAAAAAATCACTTAATTCTTTGATTTGTTTAACTTTTTGTCATAGGATGAGAAATTAGGCGTTGTGCTCCTTCTATATGGAGCCTGGAGCAGTATTCCAATAAAGTGCTAAATGGAGAAGAGTACGTCTTCTAATGATGTTCGATACAGTTATCCTAATTAAAAAAATGTATAATAATAATAATAATAATAATAACCAATTACCTTTTTTATTAAAAGATATTATGTTTAACAAATTACATTTTTTAATTAAAATACATTATCGTTTAATTTATTTGGTATGGTTATATTAATAAATAAAATAACAAAATAATTTTTAGCAAAAAAAAATAACAAAATAATATAATAATAGTAATCGATCAATTCCCTTTAAAAGACATTACCTTTAATCGTTTACCTTTTCTAATTAAAATAGAGTACCTTTTTATTTATATATTTTCAATTCAAAACTCATTTTCATAAAAAAATATCCAAAAACACACATTATATTCACATCAATTTTAATATAGTGAAATATATATACTTACGTTCCAAAACCACTGAATTTAGGTATCATTCTCATTATAGCATTAGTTCTTTGTAAAAAAAAATCCATCTTCATAAATTTAAATCTTGAATGCACCTCAATATTGAATCGAAATCTTCAAGAATTACGATCTCAAAAAAAATAAACCAAAAACAAAGATCACAAATAAAATGAAACAAAAAAGATTCATTTCCCAATAAATTTAAGTTGTACATAATCAGTGTTCCGTAACTCAGAATTAAATATTACATATTACATACATATACTCAGAATTAAATATTACATAATCAGCCGGGTTCCTCGCAGCCGGCCTCGACCCTGTTAAAGGTAAGAAGCTTCGATCTTCTCTTTACGATATGCCTCCTAGATCTTTAAATGATATATATTTGAGAGGGGAGGCTATTAGAAGAAAGCTAGAATCCATAGGGGGTTACAAGGAGGGCAAGAAAAATGATAGGTATGATAGAAGGGATGATAGAAAGGACGATCGAAGGGATGATAGAAGGGTCCGTGGCGACATTAAGAGCCGTCTGAATGATACGAGGCCCGACAAAGGGGCCGAACGAAGAAGAGATAGGGATAGTACTGTGTTCACACCACTTAACACACCTATCTCGAAGATTCTCCATGAAATAAAGGGTAAACCGGGGTTCGTTAGACCACCCAAGTTAAAGACCCCTGAAAATAGAAGAAGCGACAACAAATATTGTGACTATCATCGGGATAAAGGTCACAATACTGACGAATGTTACCACTTGAAAAAATTGATTGAGAAAATGATAAAAGACGGAGAACTAACCAAGTTCGTGGGAGATTTGAGGGACAGGCTAGACGACAAGGAAAAGAAGAGAGACAACAGAGATGCCGAAGGTTCAGAAAAGTATCGAGGCAAAGTCAGAACAATATCCGGAGGAACCATCCTTGATCGGGATAGCAAAAAAGCCCGAAAAAAGTATGCCAGGCAAATCTACAATCTCTACCAGTCAAATACCGCCAAGCAAACACTTCCGATATCATTCACGGAAGATGATTTTGAAGACGTGATATGGCCACACGAAGACCCTCTTGTCATAAACCCCGTATCACCGAACGTATTGCAAGATGAATTTGGGTGGCGAACAGCTGGAGCCGTGCCATGAGGCACCACTATACGGTTTCGGTAATCAACCGATACCGATCGAAGGCACGATCACACTGAATGTTCTGTTGGGGAAGGCTCCATACATAGTCGTTAAAGAAGCCAAGTTTTATGTTGTTCGGGTCGATAGCCCTTACAACGGCATTTTGGGGAGACCAGCTCTATCTCTGTTCCAAGCCGTCTCTTCCATCCCTCACCTGAAGTTGAAGTTTCCGACCGAACATGGTGTCGGAGAGATGAGAGGCGATCAAAAAGCCGCAAGAATAATTATGTTGGAAGATTTGGAGAAAGACAAGGATATGGAAATGACTGAAACCGGTAAAAAGAAGAGAAGTGAGAACGAAACTGGGGGCAGCCATCAACTACTGAACATAGAGCTGGAGAAATTTGGGGCCGACCTGTCAAGTCCCATTGCCGAGCCGGCCGCCGAGACTGAAGAAGTAGAACTATATGTGGGTCAGTCTGGAAAGATGATCCAAATTGGAAAGAACATGGAAGCGGAGCTAAAAGATAAAGTCATTAAAGTCATTAGGGAATTCCATGACGTGTTTGCATGGAATCCCGAAGATATGCCAGGTTTGGACCCTTCGGTAGCCAAACACTGTTTAAATGTAGCTCCCGAAGCCAAGCCCATGAGACAGAAAAAAAGAAATTTCGCCATGGAAAGACAAAAAGTAATCCAAACTGAAGTGGAAAAGTTGCTAGAGGCGAAGTTCATCGAAGAAATCGACTACCCCGATTGGTTGGCAAACGTGGTCGTAGTCAAGAAGTCAAATGGCAAGTGGAGGATGTGTGTAGATTATACGGACTTGAACAAACATTACCCGAAGGATCACTATCCTCTACCAAATATCGATCAACTGATAGATGCCACTTCGGGGCATCAAATACTCAGTTTTTTAGATGCATTGTCAGGATACCACCAAATCGCCATGAATGTTGAGGACATTCCAAAGACAGCGTTCATCACACCAAACGGCACTTATACCTATGTTAAGATGCCTTTTGGCCTGAAGAACGCCGGGGCAACATTTCAAAAGATGATCAACAAAGTGTTCAAGGCCCAGATCGGTCGGAACATGGAATGTTATGTGGATGACATGATTGTTAAATCCCTTTTTAGGGATCATGCTGAGGATTTGAGAGAGTGTTTCGAAACACTTAGGAAAAATAACAAGAGGATCAACCCGAACAAGTGTACGTTCGGAGTCAATAGTGGAGAATTTCTGGGATACATGGTGAGTGCCCGAGGGATCGAGGCGAACCCAGAAAAGATTAAGGCAGTCATCGACATGGAAGCGCCGAAGACGATCAGGGACATTCAGAAGCTGACCGGACGGTTAGCAACCCTAAGGAGGTTCATTTCCAGATCGGCCAAAAAGGCCTTACCATTCTTTGAAGTACTTCGGGGGTCCAAGAATTTCGAGTGGGGGCCTAACTGCCAGAAATCTTTTGAAGAAGTCAAAGAATACTTAGTGAATGCCCCACTCTTAATGAGGCCCGATCCGAAAGAAAGCTAAGGCACTATTTCCAGGGGAGGACGATTAAGGTAGTAACAGATCAGCCGTTAAAGAAAATTTTGCAAAGGCCAGAGGCATCGGGCAGAGTAGTTGCTTGGGCGATCGAATTGGGGGAGCATGATTTGGAGTATACATCAAGGACTTCGATCAAAGCCCAAGCACTAGCGGATTTTATAGTGGAATGCTCTTTCTCGGGGCCGAATGACTTGGCTCCCGAAGAGCAGCTAATACAGGCACCATGAAAATGGAAATTGTTTGTGGATGGGTCAGTCGCCAGGGAAAAGTGTGGGGCAGGTTTAATTCTGACAAGCCCAGAAGGATTTGAAATCTGCCAAGCCATCAGGTTCACTTTCCCGCTGACGAACAATGAAGCCGAATATGAAGCGCTTTTGGCCGGATTAGGCTTAGCAAAAAATCTGCAAGTTAAACACCTCAGGGCATTCAGTGACTCGATGTTGGTAGTAAAACAGTTCTCAGGGGAGTATGGGAAAAAATATCCCAGAACAAAAGCTTACGCCCTTAAGGTACGCGAGCAATCTTTGATATTTGAATCTTTTGAACTAACTCAAGTTGCTAGAGAAAACAACAGTCGGGCAGATGCCCTCTCAAGGCTAGCTTCGGTAGAAACCCAGAACCTGAAGGGGTCCATCTATCTGACCGAGGTTAAGACGCCTTCGATAGACAAGAAGAAGTGCATGGAAATTCACCAAGCGGTCAATTGGATGACTGTTTACACTAAATCACGCAAGCGTACGTGGTCACAAGTAATATATAAGGTTAAGTCCAAATTCGTTCCCACAGGGATCAAGTTATGGTTCTATTCAGTAAATATGCCTATGCAACAATTTATGGTTATTATGCACTGCTAAGACAATAACAATTTTGGGTTTATTAAACTAAATTAACTAAGACACAAATTAACAAAACTAAGAATTAACTAACTAACAAGAATTAAAATCTAATTACGTCTGCAAGAGTAAACATGGAATCCTAACTTCATTAAATACTTTGCTTAGATCTGACGCCTTTAATCACTATATGCAATGGTTATGATACCTGATCGGATAACACGAAACAAGTACACGCTACTTCTCAGTATACGTATACCAAACTAAACATACATCCACAAAAGAGATAGAAGATGAATAGACACCAATTATGCTTAGACCCTATATGTCTATAGAATTTGAAAACATAACGGTTGAAGAGCAAGTTATCCATAAAGATCACATAGGGCAATATAAGTATTCTCATCTCATACTACGAATCATGTTGATAACAATCATGAACCTATGCTAGCATGGCAAGTTCTAAATCTCAAGATCCACTTTCACTTCACAAGAGATTAACAGATTAGATGTTCGCGACACATCTAACAATTAAGCATAACCATACGAGGATATCAGATATACATCACACACAGATCTTTAAAGCATCAAGATACTAAAGCTCCATAAATAAATCCGTTAGAATCCCATGACAACGATTAGTTCATAATCGAACCTCTCGTCATCATGGGATCTGATGAAACCAAGATAAAAACAAAGTATGAAAAGATACAAATAAACCTAAGTAATTAATATGTAATGGTTTTCTCCTAATGATGATGAATGATCTAATTTTACAAGGGTTGGATGTGTTTATATAAGCTCTAGACATCTTGCCCAACAAGAAAATACCAAATCAGAATTATAATAGAAGTACGTTTCCTAAACTGATTCTGATTTAAAGGGAAATTCATAGCTGCCTTTTCTTCAGTAATTCTGGAACGTTCCAGCTGCAATTGGGCCTCTGGACCACTTTAGAATGATAGAGAATCTCGTTATCTTCGCGTGGACTGCTTACGGGCCTCAAACGGAGTTGTAGAACTCAAGATATGGCCAAAATAATAAAAACTGTAATTTTTCAGCACCGCGCGCATGCAACCTGCGCCCAACAGTCTGTTCTTCGCGCAAATTGCTCCTACCCGGCGCAATTTGCTCCTGGGAATCCTATCCCAAGTTGTAGAAAATCTCCCAGGCTTCGCGTGGGCAGTAAGATCGCTGAAAACGGACTTCTAGAACTCCAGATATGTCCAAAACAGTGTAGACTGCGCAACCGTCTCAGAAATCCGAATTTTAATTAATTTATTCTCCAAAAACGATAGAAGCATCAACCTTAATCAACATTCTCGTAAATCTGCACAACTAAGCAAAACACATCAAAACTACCACAAACTTGAGTCCAAGACAATCAATTTAAGCCGATTTAGAATGCTCCAAGTGGATATAAAATCCACTTATCACACCCCCAAACTTATGTTGGGAAATTGGGTGATAACTTGGATTTTTCTGAAGTCGTGTGATCACTTTCAGATTGAAGTTATTTGTGGTTCACCCAAATAATTCAATCGGATAAAATCAGAAAATCTGCAAGAAGAGAGAATGTATTTTGCTGTGTATTTCAAAATGAACCTGTGTGTAAAATGATCAATGCCACACCTATTTATAGATGTCAACAGATGTGTCTTTTGCCAATAGACACACCTCAAGATGTGTCTTTTCCAATAGACACATCTCATTTCCAACAGTCATGTCCAATGCCAATAGACACACCTCAAGGTGTGTCTTTTCCAATAGACACATCTCATTCTAACAGATGTGTTTGATGCCAATAGACATGTCTCATAAGCAATAATTCTGAAATCATAACGAACTCGAACAGAGCATGTACTCCGCATTCTCCCGACTTGTTCGATGTAGCATTACGATTACATTGATCAACTAGCCAATCCAATTACACTAAAATATCCAACAATCCTCCCCCATTTTAGCGTAATCCATGATTAACTAAACAAAATCACAACAAACGACAAACTTATGCATAAATGAAATATCGTGACGATTGAATTTCACATTAGTATATTACACATTCCAAATATTCGAATATCAAGGTATCACTATGGATTGAACCTTTACTATTCATATCGAATACATGAAGATAATATACACATAAATTTACATTCTCAAATGTTCTTACTTGACACTATCTTTTACTAGCCTAGTGTCCTAATCCTTCATAAGCATATCAAAGCCAAGTCCAAGCTTCTTGAAGCGGCTAAACTTCATGCTCATATAGGTAGTTCTTTTATTCTCACACCTGCATATGCAATTTTTCAAAAGAACTATTAAGAAGACAAACTTCAACCTCCTTAACTTGCAGGTCTGAACACATACCTTGGGATGATGCTTTAATGTGTTCCAATCTCTAAATGTTAAGCTTTCCACATTGAATTCAGCACCTAATGTCATATTAGATGGGAATTGGGTATCTCAACATGAGAGGTTATTCGATGGACTTTAATCCCATCCCTACAGCCGACTTGTGCACAAGATCTCTACTCAACCCTTTGGTTAGATGATCGGCTAAATTATGTTGAGTTCTTATAAACTCCACTGATATAACACCATGCGTGATTAGCTCACGAATCATGCTATGTCTAACACCTAAGTGTCTAGACTTGCCTTTGAACACTTGTCTATAAGCATTAGACAAGGCAGACTCACTATCACATCTGATAGATATGGGAGATATCGGTTTAGGCCACAATGGAATCTCATAAATCAGATTTCTTAGCCATTCAGCTTCTTTACCAGCCGCTGATAATGCCACAAATTCAGATTCCATCGTTAAATCAGTAATGCAACTTTGTTTCTTTGATGCCCAAGAGATAGCACCTCCCCCAAGAAGGAATACCCATCCACTTATAGAAGAATGATCTTCCTTATTGGAAATCCAACTTGCATCTGAATGACCTTCAATAACCGAAGGAAATCCAGTATATGTCAAACCATAATCCATGGTTCCTTTCAAGTATTTGAACACTCGGCTTAAGGCTTGCCAATGATGTGAACTTGGCTTGCTAGTATACCTACTAAGCTTTCCAACAGCATAGGCAATATCTGGCCTAGTGCTTATCATGGCATACATGAGACTACCAATAGCCCTTGAGTATTCAAGTTGAGATACTGCAACACCTGTATTAGGTAGGAGTTTAATACTAGGATCAAAAGGAGTGCTAACAGGAGAACAATCCTTAAAGTTAAATCTTTTAAGAATCTTCTCAATATAATGAGATTGAGAAATTGAAATGCCATTGTTCTCACGCTTGATCCTTATACCAAGAATCACCTCAGCCTCCCCCATGTCTTTCATATCAAAATTAGATGACAAGAACTTCTTGGTTTTATCCACTTGATTTTGGTCAGTACCAAAAATCAACATGTCATCCACATATAAACAAATTATAACTCCTCTACCAGAAGCATCAAATTTGCTATATACACACTTGTCTGCTTGGTTGAGAAAATAACCGTTAGACAAGACCACGGTATCAAATTTATCATGCCAATCCTTTGGTGCTTGTTTCAGACCATAAATTGATTTCTTCAATTTACACACCTTGTTCTCACAACCAGGCATAACAAACCCTTCGGGTTGTTTCATATAAATCTCTTCATCTAATTCACCATTCAAGAATGCAGTTTTCACATCCATTTGGTGAATGACAAGGTTGTGTATAGCAGCAAGTGCTATTAACAACCTAATAGTGGAGGTTCTAGCAACAGGAGCATAAGTATCAAAATAATCAATCCCTTCTTTTTGTCTAAAACCTTGGATTACCAATCTGGCTTTAAACTTATCTATGGTACCGTCCACCTTCATTTTCCTTTTGAAGATCCATCTGTTTCCCAATGCTTTACAGCCAGGGGGCAGATCACTCAATTCCCAAGTATTATTATTCATGATAGAATCCATTTCATCTTGGATAGCTTCTTTCCAGAATGCAACATCCCTAGATTTCATAGCTTCGCTAAAAGTATTTGGATCCTCCTCAATAACAAAACAATATTGGTATTGATATTCAATTTCATCTCTAGAGCCTTCTACTAGATAAAGATGAAAGTCATCTCCAAAAGACTTTGCTTTTCTAGCTCTAGTACTTCTCCTTGGTTCAGACGGTCCATTCACATCTCCAGTAGAAACTGAGTTCCTACTAGAAGAATTCTGAAGCATGTCCCTTGGTCTAGGTATAGATGTAAATCTATTTTCATCAAAAATAGCATCTCTTGACTCGATAATCGAGTTCACAGATACATAGTCATTAGATTCTAACACATAGAATCTATATGCTATAGAATGCTCAGCATAGCCAACAAATATGCAATCTATACCTCGTTCACCCAAGTTTCTTCTTTTGGGTTCAGTGAGTCTTACAACTGCTCTACATCCCCAAACTCTCAGAAAACTTAATTTTGGTGACTCTTTATACCAAAGTTCATAAGGGGTAATCTTATTCCTCTTACTAGGAATTCGATTCAATAAGTGACAGGCTGTCAACATAGCCTCACCCCAAAATCCCTCACTCAAACCCGAGTAGGATAACAAGGAATTAACCATTTCTTTCAAAGTCCTATTCTTTCGCTCTGCCACACCATTTTGCTGTGGTGTATAAGGAGCCGTGGTTTGATGTATTATACCAGTAGATTGAAAATAAACTGGATCATAATACTCACCTCCTCTATCAGTACGTAGATTTTTAATCATGGTACTCTGATGTAGCTCTACTTCTTCTTTATAAATTTTAAAGAAGTCAAGAGCTTCATCCTTAGCATTCAATAAATATACATAGCAATATCTAGTAGCATCATCAATAAAAGTAACTACATACTTTTTATTTCCTAATGATGGTGTAGAATGGAAATCACACAAATCACTATGTATTAATTCTAAAACATCAGACACCCTATTAACCTCCTTAAAGGGCTTTCTTGTTATCTTTGTTAACATGCATGTTTTGCATTTTTCATTGTCTAAATCAATAGCAGGTGTGAGACTCATTTTAGACATATCCTTTATTCTTTTGTAATGTACATGTCCTAGTCTAGCATGCCATAATTCTGGTTTGTTCAAATTATTGCTAGTACTAATAGAAGCCATGCAAGCAGATTCATCAATAAATGGAGTATTTACATTCAACATAAACATGCCATTACACAAATAGCCAAAGCCAACAAAAGAGCCATGTTTTGACAATATATATTTGTCACTTTCATAAACTTGTTTATATCCACAATTGTTCAATACAACACCAGACAAGAGATTCTTACGAATCCCAGGAACATACAACACTTTATTTAACAATATACATTTGCCAGAAGTAAAAACTATCTTGACATTTCCTAGTCCTTTGATCGGTTCAGTTGCAACATTTCCCATCTTTAAGATAGATCCATCTTCGATTGGTTGAAAGTCTATGAACCAACGAAGATCTTTGCATACATGACTCGTTGCTCCTGAATCAATCCACCAAGCAACATTGTCATCCTGCACATAAAATGCTTCAGATATTAGTGACACATAATTCTGACTAGAATTACAATTTTGCATTAAAATCTGACCTTGTTGCATTTCTGGATCCTTGGATCCACTTGGACCAGCATTTTGCTTTTCTTGCTTGCCTTTACCAACCCGACAATCCTTCTTGAAATGTCCAGGTTTGCCACACTTCCAACATGCCATCTTAGGCCTTTTATTGGAAGAATTGTTGTTGTTTCCTTTAAACTTTCGTTTATCACCCTTGCCATACTTAGAATTCTTTGAAGATCCACCATCTTCAATCATATTCACAGAAGAGTTACCGACTTGGTTCTTGCCCTTAGGATTATTCTCAATTTCTTGAGTCCTCAAAGCCTCTTCAATTCTGAAGTGACTTCCAAGTTGAACCAGAGTCATATCCTCTTTGTTATGTTTCAAGGAGTGTTTAAAATCCTTTCATGATGGTGGTAGTTTGTCTATAACACCAGAAACTGAGATAGATTCATCCATCTTCAGATTGTGTTGGGCAAACTGACCCAGAATTCTTAACAATTCATTGTATTGTTCCATCACAGGTCTAGAGTCGACCATTTTGTAATTCATAAAATTACTGACCAGAAACTTCTTACTAGAAGCATCTTCTGCCATGTATTTGGATTCAAGAGAATCCCACAATTCTTTCGCTGACTCAACATTTTGATATACATCGAAAAGGGAATCAGACATACCGTTTAAGATGAGACCGCGGCAGATGTAATCAGCGTTTTCCCATTTGCAACGCCTCCTTGTTTGTTCAGCGGTTTCATCCTCAACCACTTCTGGAATGGGGGTACTCAAAACATATACAACCTTCAGCGTTGTCAATAGAAAATGCATCTTCTTTTGCCATCTTCTAAAATCCTGACCCTCAAACTTGTCCAACTTTGCAAACTTGCTTGTCATGTCTCTTGCAGATTCTGAGTTTGCCATCTTCAGAAAATAGATAACTTCAATCTTTGTTGGGAAATTGGGTGATAACTTGGATTTTTCTGAAGTCGTGTGATCACTTTCAGATTGAAGTTATTTGTGGTTCACCCAAATAATTCAATCGGATAAAATCAGAAAATCTGCAAGAAGAGAGAATGTATTTTGCTGTGTATTTCAAAATGAACCTGTGTGTAAAATGATCAATGCCACACCTATTTATAGATGTCAACAGATGTGTCTTTTGCCAATAGACACACCTCAAGATGTGTCTTTTCAATAGACACATCTCATTTCCAACAGTCATGTCCAATGCCAATAGACACACCTCAAGGTGTGTCTTTTCCAATAGACACATCTCATTCTAACAGATGTGTTTGATGCCAATAGACATGTCTCATAAGCAATAATTCTGAAATCATAACGAACTCGAACAGAGCATGCACTCCGCATTCTCCCGACTTGTTCGATGTAGCATTACGATTACATTGATCAACTAGCCAATCCAATTACACTAAAATATCCAACAACTTAAACCGATGCTTGTCCTCAAGCATAAACAATTACAACTAACTAACTAAATAGTACCACTTCCGTAGGTGATCACGGTTGCATTTGGCATATGCAACAAGCCCTTTAAACCCCTAGGCAGCCCTAGTGGACGAGTAAGGTCTCGTGAGGGCCTATAGCGAATGTACCCACAAAATCCATTTAGCCTAATGCAATGCAATGCATGAATGCAACTAATATGAAAATGCAATTAACCAACTAATATCCTACCATACCTTCAATTCCTCTCATGCCATATCAACTTAAGAATCAAAGTAAATACGCAATGTCTTGGTGTCGAAAGTGCAAGTATTCACATAGTCTACTCAAAGAACATGCATAAGTTCTCACAAGTCCATGTCAAATGTAAGAATAAGTTAGTAATCATGCTAAGCCTACAAGAGTACATCTTTGAGACAAAACTCGGGATCTCATACGCAAAAACAAGCAAACACTCACAATCCACTCACAAAAGAATATTCACTCAAGAACAAGGGTAAGTGTATCACTCAATTCCAACAAAATCATAAGCATGCTTGACATTTGGTATCAATCTAACTCTTAACACAACATACATCAATGACGATAATCAAAAGGTCTTTATTTGGGTTGTAACGGGGCTAGGGACAAGGTATGTCAAATAAGCCAAAACAGGTGAAGTATCAAAAGCTAGTAAGTACCATAATACATCATACACAACACCCTATTTCCCCCCCCCCACATAATTTTTACTAAAACAAACACTCTACTAGTCGACTGAAATAGGATCGCAACAAACACAAACATGCTCTCATAATATATATTTTTCTTTTCTTTTTTTTTTCTCTTTTTTTTTTCCTTTTTTTTGTCATATTTTTTTCTTTTTTTTTTCTTTTTTTTTTTCGAGAGCTAAATAAAACATAATATAAACAATAACAATGATCCCATGAATTTATTACATATGCCGACTATCAAGTACACAACCAAACCCAATATCAATATTTTTCCCAAAAGTAAGACCAACAATAAACCCCTCCTTGCACACCTATTACTCCCTTAAGCACTCTACTAGCCTTTGACAATGTGGGTTCAAATTAATGTAAGGCCAATACATGAAAAAGGTCTAGGCAAGTAATGTGGTATGTCACCGAAAAAATAGGATTAAGCTCAACGGGTTAACTAATTGATCATGTAAATATGGTGTGGTAATATGGGAAAATATGTGGTTATTCCTAAATGCCTTTATCATTTTAATCGTCAATTAATGTCATGCGTTTCAAGAAAGACCTCAAACAACTGCTAGCAATGCAAACAATCCGTGGTCACTCAAGCAAACGAATCAATTGCAAAAAAATATGCAATATGGCTCAAAATCTCACTTGGTGGAAAAACATACTCAATCCCAAGCAACCTCTCTAATGCACCAACTTGTATTCAAAGCATGCAAACTAAATCATCTTGCACATATTCATGTCCTTCTAATCACTTACAACATTCAATAAGTCTACTAGCTTCAACTTACTAGTGTATGTGTGTGCACAAGAACAAAGCATATCACTTCTCAATCAAAAGCGTCAACACAAAATTCCTATCAAGCATGGGTGCAAATGCAACTATTATGAACTCACATGGTATACAAAAATAAAAAACAGAATGTCCTATATGAAACAAACGTAGATAACACGAACATAAATGCATAATTTACTACTACTAATATGTAAAACATGAAATCCTACATGAACAAATAATACAACAACAACTATTAATCCCTCAAACCACCCCCAAACTTAAAATATTCAATGTCCGCATTGAATGGAAGTAAATACAAGGGATAACAGAAAACAAACCTGCAAGTCCTCATCCTCGAATGAATCATGCGGGAGACGAAAATTTCAGAACACTAGCACCACCTCTCCCACGCTGGATGGACAGAAATTTTGGCTCGCCAGGTCGTGAATAGGGTGCTGCGGCGCGTGTCATTCTCTGTTGAATTTTTTTTTTTATATAACATCACAATACACACTCGGCCACAGCACCTAGACAGTACTCCATTGGCGTCGCATCCTTGATATCCCACGCCGCGGCCTTGGACACAATCTTTTGAAAACTTTGCAATTTTTGATTTTTTTTTATTTTTTTTTTGAACTCTCATAAATTTGTTTTCACACAGATTTTTTTTTTCTCTGCACAACACTACTATTTTTTTTTCTACACTAATACGTGGGTTGCCTCCCACCAAGCGCTTCTTTAACGTCAATAGCTTGACGTTACTTCCAAGCCTCTATTAAGGATGATAATAGTTCGCCTGGTCCTCTCTTCGCAATACTTCATCATCATCTCGGCGGCACACTTTTTGCTCTTTCTCCTCGCTTGGCCTATTCGTATAACAACTATGTCCTATTCCAATGCCTTCATCGATTGACCCAAAATCTGACAATTTGTAGAACAACACATACTCGCTTGAATATAATGGAGGAGGGTAAATGTAAGTTGCAGAAGCCTTTGGTTCCTCAACGAGAACTTCCTCCATTGGCTCTAATGCGCTACCTCCATCTTTAAACTCTGAGACAAGTAGAAGACCTGCATCTTTCCCATGTTCTACAGCCTCTTGGTTCGCACATACCAATTCTTGAAATTTGCGTAGCTCATCAGTATCTGTCCCAAATAGTGCCCTTTCCAAATCATCCACCATCCTAACATGATCAAATTCCTCACATGGCTTGTGAACACTCACCTCACCTTGGAATTTGTCTTCCTCAATTACGCAAGCAGTACCGTGCTCCAAGTCACCATTATCCTCTGGTATTGCCTCTGGTATGAATTGTTGATTCTCTTGTTCCAAGGCACTCAAAACTTGAGCAGCTAATGTCCCCATAGATTTTATAAGCTTCTCATTATTATCTGCAAGCATCCTAATCTCCTTCCTAATCTCCTTCAAATCATCAACCTCGTCTGACTGAAAAGTAGGAATAGATTGCTGATGTTGAAACTCTTCACTACCAAAGAAATATGACATATCCGGAACATCTTGCTGGTACTGTTGAGGATGGTATGGAAAATATGGTTGCTCCTCATAACTGACATATGGATCAACTCCTTCGTAGTAACAATATTGTGAGGGATCATGAACGCCAAAACACCGCTCACATTGCTGAGGCTGCTGAACACCACCTTGGTTGCTCCAGCACTGATACGTCTCATGTGCGCCCGCACATAGCTCACATTGTTGAGGCACGGATGTCCTCGAATATGCCCACCATGGCAACTCCCCACATGCCATCTTCAAACACTCAAGTACCTGAAACACACCGAACTAAACAAGATAGGTAAATAACTAATCCGAGTCAGTGAACGCTAACGACCACTATTGACAAGCACATAAACCAAAAATAAAACACCAATGATCCCCGGCAGCGGTGCCAAAAACTTGTTTACACTAAATCACGCAAGCGTACGTGGTCACAAGTAATATATAAGGTTAAGTCCAAATTCGTTCCCACAGGGATCAAGTTATGGTTCTATTCAGTAAATATGCCTATGCAACAATGTATGGTTATTATGCACTGCTAAGACAATAACAATTTTGGGTTTATTAACTAAATTAACTAAGACACAAATTAACAAAACTAAGAATTAACTAACTAACAAGAATTAAAATCTAATTACATCTGCAAGAGTAAACATGGAATCCTAACTTCATTAAATACTTTGCTTAGATCTGACGCCTTTAATCACTATATGCAATGGTTATGATACCTGATCGGATAACACGAAACAAGTACACGCTACTTCTCAGTATACGTATACCAAACTAAACATACATCCACAAAAGAGATAGAAGATGAATAGACACCAATTATGCTTAGACCCTATATGTCTATAGAATTTGAAAACATAACGGTTGAAGAGCAAGTTATCCATAAAGATCACATAGGGCAATATAAGTATTCTCATCTCATACTACGAATCATGTTGATAACAATCATGAACCTATGCTAGCATGGCAAGTTCTAAATCTCAAGATCCACTTTCACTTCACAAGAGATTAACAGATTAGATGTTCGCGACACATCTAACAATTAAGCATAACCATACGAGGATATCAGATATACATCACACACAGATCTTTAAAGCATCAAGATACTAAAGCTCCATAAATAAATCCGTTAGAATCCCATGACAACGATTAGTTCATAATCGAACCTCTCGTCATCATGGGATCTGATGAAACCATGATAAAAACAAAGTATGAAAAGATACAAATAAACCTAAGTAATTAATATGTAATGGTTTTCTCCTAATGATGATGAATGATCTAATTTTACAAGGGTTGGATGTGTTTATATAAGCTCTAGACATCTTGCCCAACAAGAAAATACCAAATCAGAATTATAATAGAAGTACGTTTCCTAAACTGATTCTGATTTAAAGGGAAATTCGTAGCTGCCTTTTCTTTAGTAATTCTGGAACGTTCCAGCTGCAATTGGGCCTCTGGACTACTTTAGAATGATAGAGAATCTCGTTATCTTCGCGTGGACTGCTTATGGGCCTCAAACGGAGTTGTAGAACTCAAGATATGGCCAAAATAGTAAAAACTGTAATTTTTCAGCACCGCGCGCATGCAACCTGCGCCCAACAGTCTGTTCTTCGCGCAAATTGCTCCTACCCGGCGCAATTTGCTCCTGGGAATCCTATCCCAAGTTGTAGAAAATCTCCCAGGCTTCGCGTGGGCAGTAAGATAGCTGAAAACGGACTTCTAGAACTCCAGATATGTCCAAAACAGTGTAGACTGCGCAACCGTCTCAGAAATCCGAATTTTAATTAATTTATTCTCCAAAAACGATAGAAGCATCAACCTTAATCAACATTCTCGTAAATCTGCACAACTAAGCAAAACACATCAAAACTACCACAAACTTGAGTCCAAGACAATCAATTTAAGCCGATTTAGAATGCTCCAAGTGGATATAAAATCCACTTATCAATGACCCCCATCACTCCATCAGGGCATTCTTGGAGAAAGGTAGCCTACCACTTGATCGAAGAGAAGCACAGAAGGTGAAGTATCGGTCGGGGAACTACACTCTGGTCGGGGGCCGGTTATTCAGACGATCGGCAAGTCAGCCATTACTCAGGTGTTTAGACAAAGATGAACAGCAGCTAGCCCTCGAGACGGTTCACGAAGGAATTTGCGGAGAACATTTGGCAGGAAAATCCTTAGCCTTCAAGATTCTCAGGCAAGGGTTTTTCTGGCCGAAGATGAAGGAAGACGCATCCGAATATGCAAAGAAGTGCAAACAATGCCAGCTATTCAGCGTAATACCGAAACAACCACCCGAAGAGATGTCTTCAGTCCTTAGCCCGATCCCTTTTGCAATGTGGGCGGTTGACATCGTTGGGACCCTACCCACCAGTACTAAATAAGCAAAATATTGCATTGTAGCAATCGATTATATGACTAAGTGGATAGAAGCCAGACCACTTTCAGCCATTACCGAAGAAGCGGAAAAGAAGTTCATGTTAGAGCAAGTGATCTTAAGGTTTGGCATCCCCATGGTATGTGTATCGGACAACGGAACTCAGTTCATCGGAAGTAAGTTCAGAAAGTTTCTAGCTCAGTTCGGAATCTGACAGAAATTCAGTTCAGTCGCACATCCCCAAGGAAACGGGGCGATCGAAGCGGCCAACAAAATTATCTTCGATGGAATTAAGAAGAGGCTAGGAGAAGCCAAGGGTCTTTTGGCCGAAGAGTTACCATGGGTCCTTTGGGCCTACCGAACCACCGCAAGATCTTCAACCGGAGAGACACCCTTCAAGCTGGCCTTCGGAACAGATGCCCTACTGCCTATCGAGGTTGGTTTGGAGTCTTATCGAACACAAGTCTTTAATGTGGAAACGAATGAGTTCGAACTCCGGGCGAACGTGGATTTACTAGAAGAAGAAAGGGAGGCAGCCCACCAAAGAAACTTAAGGTATCAGCTCCAAGCGGCACAGTACTATGATTCGGGAGTTAAAAAGAGGACTTTTCAAGTAGGCGATTTGATCCTAAGGGAACTAGCAGCATCTATGCCGACTAAGCAAGGAAAGCTTATGCCGAACTGGGAGGGACCTTATGTGGTAATCGAAGTGGTTCGGCCAGGCACCTACAAATTGGCTCAGTTGGACGGCAGCCCAATCAAAAACACTTGGCACGCCGCTCGCCTTCGCCGTTTTGACCAGTAAGCTTACTGGACGCATCTTACTACTTTTTAATTCAGTATTTTGTTTTATGCAAATCTATTTCGAATTCCTTAAGCTAGCACCAATTTGTAATCGAAACTATGTGGAAGTTGTTGCATGATTAATGAAAGATTGTTTGCTACATTTTTATCTACTGTAATTAAGCTAAGTACATTTATAGCCAAAAGGTTAAGTACACAATATTAAGCTTAACGGACCCATGTTTGCGCCCTCTAACTTATTTTTAGTGTTCAAGTACATTATGATTTAAGTCGAAAATACTTGACAAATCCAAATTTGGGGCCGACCGAATGAAATTTGGACCCTTACAAAAATGTCTTAGTATTTAAGTTGCTTTGACATTAATTAAGGCCAGGGGAAAAAATTTTCTACCGACCGAACGGGACCATAATCATTTACAAAACCCCTTAAAAACTAGGGGGACAAATAGGTCATGACCAAAAATGCACATACATGCTAGGCTGAGGCCGAAGATGCACAAACATACAAGTAATTATGCCAAGGCAATACAAAGCCGAAGACGCATAAAAGTTAAAGTAAAGTAAATATGCTAAGGCAAAATGAAGCCAAAGATGCATGGAATCAAACAGAATCATGCTAAGGCAAATCAAAGCCCAAAATGCATGAATGGAAACATGAGCTATACTAAGGCCGAAGCCGACAACGCATAAATAAGAATAATTATGCTAAGGCAAATACTAAATGGCCCGAAGGCGATAAATAGAAAAGCCCGAAGGCAAAGTTAATCATTACAAGCCCGAAGGCCATCAAAATAGAATTAAAAGACAAAGGAATCAGTCAGAAAGAGGCTCGTCCTCGCCCGAAGAGACTACCAAAGGTTCATCGGGCACTTCCCTGCCGATTGGATCCGCCATACCCATCGTAGCATCGATCATCTGAGTATGATCGAAACCGAGAGAGTGTGCCTTCACCAAAGCAGCATCGTACCCCATCTGGTAGCAACGCTCTTTGGTCAAATCCAGAGTCTTCTGCATCTTCCGAATGTTCTTCCTGGAGGCCTTGAGTTGTTGGTTTCTCCTGTTATTCCCAGATTACACACTTGTATAATTGTAGAAGGGGAGGGTTGAATACAATTCTTGATAGTTATAAATTTCTGATAAAAACCACAGAAATCTATAAAGAAATAATTGATGAATAGAAATAGTTCACAACCACATAAAAAATCAGGTGGTTAAATGTACCACCTGAGACTTTTATTTGAAGAAAACCCTGTGATACAAATGTACACAGCTTCTGTGTTTACAACTCTTTGCTTCTAAAGATATTCAAGAAACCCTAAGCAAATATGTATGTTTTCTTAGTTTCTAAAGAGTTGCTACACTTGGTTATATATCCCAAGTTTACAAGTACTACAGGAATAAGATAATATTAATATAATTCTAGTTGACTTGCTACTCCAATCCAAATCCACATGTAGCCGAAAGGTTGTCCTTGTGAACAGATATGTCCCCTGCACCTTTCTTGTATGTACTGTGTAAATGGAATGCTTCTTTCTTCTGTGTTTCCAAAGTATGGCTGCCATACTGCTTTTTATACCTACTATCAACCCATGTGATCTGTCAGTCAAACCTGTCCTTATCAACTGCTAATTCCCAGCTAGCATAGGATAAAGTGACAATGATTATCCGTTGATGTTGTGCACAATTATCCGTTGATGGTAGTTTGAGCTGTATCCGTTGATCGAGTAGATTTGAGTTGTATTCGTTGATAGAGCCCTGTTCTTATCCGTTGATACACTTTCACTTAGATAGAATTACATAGCATAGCTTATTTACAATTGGCTACCCTATTCTGCCTATCCATTGATGGTCAACATGACTCTGAATAAAAACACTATCAACTGATAAATAGAGATATTGCAGTATGCTACAAAACCTCATCCGTTGATGAGCTACCTGTCAACGAATAGAGTTATAAGGCCTTATCCGTTGACAGTTACAAAACTTGACTTATACAATTTTGCTTGAATGTTAAGTTATCATCAACTACAACATATTCCTAACAATCTCCCCCAATTTATACTTGATTGCAATAAAGCATAAATTCAGAACCTTGATGATAACAAAACATTCCTAAAGATACATACACACTACAGTATGCAAAAATTGTATTAAGCTGCAAAAATTAAAAACAGAAAGCTTTAAGAAACTTATCAGAGATGTGCTCCTTTAGATTGAGCAGATTAATGATGTTTCCTCTCTCTGGTTGGCTGCACCCTTGACTTTCCTTCCTTGGCAGAGTTGGACTCAATTTGCACTTGAAGTTGCCTATAGAAGGTATCTTCTTCAACAACTTTTGGATTTAGCTTTAGTTGTAACCATCTTAGGTAATCAGAACTAGCCTTTGACAGTTGGTCTTCTAACCTGAAGAATCTCCTAGTGCCCTCTTCATCCCTGAACTCCATCATCCAAAAGGGTTGAATGTGGATTTTCTGTCCATTATATGGGATCTTCATTTTCTTTGGTAGACTTGAGGGTGAGTTCCATTCTCTCCTTATTTCTTCTATTCTGCTGATTATCTCCCTTATGGCAATCTCAGAGAACCCTGTGTGTCTCTTGAATGCTAAGAACACTTTGGTCAGTGTATGATAATTCTCTCCAAGAACCTTCTGTAATGGCCATGTCCTCTGACTTCCTCCCTTGTAGACAAACACTAATCTCTCAGGCTGATTCTTGTACTTGTCAATTCCTCTTACTTCTGACAATTCATCCAAATATAGATTCATGCCAGAGTATTCTTCAATTTCTGCCTGATAGATAAAGTCTTCTTTGTTTTCCAAGATTGGTTGTTTGACAATAGCAGGTACCCTAGCAACTTGAACTGGTCCCTTTGAAAGTTGCTTCTTTGGAGCCCTTTTCTTCTGTTTTGGATTCAGCAAGAATGAAGGAACTTCAATTGAATCAAAATTCATTGGTTCCTCTTTAGGCCTTATGGGGTCACCATGAAAGTTTACAGTTGGGTCGATTACTGTTGCAGACATAGGTACTGATGAGCCAATGGTTTCTTTTTCTGGAGAGGGTTCTGGAGAAAGAACCCTTTTGGTTTTAGCTTTCCTTCTTTTAGGTTTGAATTTGGGAACTTCCTCAGGTTCCTTCATTTCAACCTCTACCTCATCCATTAACTCTTGAGCCAGCCTGGCTTGCTTCTCATATGAGTTTTCATATTGATTTTCTGTACTTGGATGGGCTTCCCTTTGGATTCTGGAGACTTCTTCTCTTTTAGTTTCCACAAATCTAGGATGGCTGTTGGATATATTTAATACTTTTCCATTCCTCATGATTACAGCCATCCAATCTCTTACACTCTTATTTGTCTGTACTTTGAACTCCATGATTGTTTTTCCCATTAGCTTTTCTTCATCATTCTTGGGAAATGGGTAGTCCAATTGAAGTTTGTTCTTCCCATTTTCCTTTGGTGGTGAGTAGGCTCTGGTTTTGATGGCAGGTTCAAATTCTTTGACAAATGATGGCTCAGCATCATAGAATGTAGGAGCCACAACCCTTGGAGTGAGCACCTTCATGATTGTGGTTGATATTGTTGGAGCAG
Source organism: Kitagawia praeruptora (assembly GCA_037693485.1). Classification (NCBI taxonomy): domain Eukaryota; kingdom Viridiplantae; phylum Streptophyta; class Magnoliopsida; order Apiales; family Apiaceae; genus Kitagawia; species Kitagawia praeruptora. Next base: position 127,317,332 of record CM075350.1, read on the forward strand.
AAGATTGAGCATTAAGGAACAGAGATGATGCAATTGATTCATTGACCATCCTCTCTGCCTTTAGAATTCTTTCATTAGTCTCCTTGTTGAACTTTTCCAAACCTTCTATTCTGGCTTGCCTTTCACCATCTGAGATTTCTTCTAAACTTTGAATCTCAGGTAAAGCCACTTGTTTCTTCACAGGGGAAGCCTTTATCTCAAACTCTGTTGGATTGACCACTACAATTGGCTGTTGCTCCCCCTCAATCTGTGCTATCTCACTACTGGTAGCTTGAAATTGGCCAGTAGATGTTGCAGCCTCTTCTGTGCTTGTTCCCATTTTCTCAATTTTCTCCCCCTTTTTGTTAGCATCAAGGGTTGGGGTTGAAGCTGCAAGTAGCATTTCCAGTAGTTGAGTCTGTTTTGATTGATTGGCAATGATAGTGTGCATTTGAGATTCCATACTATCCACTCTGGAGGAAAGAAGCTGAACAGACTTAACCAGGCTATCTTCTTTGAGAAGTTTGCTAGAAAGCACCTTCTGAGTGGTAGTAGGAGCTAGTGCCTCAATCCTGGCATCTAGTGCTATCTTCATATCTCTAATTGCAGACTTGACCTCCTCCTGTTGTGTTCTTTGAATAACAGATTGCATCTTTTGTAATTTCAGGGAGGCCATAACTTGCTCAAGAACAGTCTTTCTCTGTGGGTCTGCAGTTTGGTGCTCAGCCTTAGCAGATTGATATTGCTTCATGATTTCCACATTGAGATTCCCAAGTTCAGTGGCATTGGAAAACATCCATCCGGGAGTCTCATCCTCATTCATTTCTTCACCATCTGAACTTTGACTGTCATCACTGCCAAACTCTTCACTTCCAGCACTTGGAGACAGGGTTTGTAAAGCTTCTTTTGCTCTTTGAAGAGATTCTGAGGTGTGCACTAGGTGCATTGCCTTCTCTGCCTCCATATTGCCCTGTTGTGCCATGACTTGATAGGCAAAAACAGGATGAGTAAAGGTTTCAGGATCCAAAGAGATGGAGTCAATAATTGACTGATATTCTTGTCTAAATTCCATCTCTTTGGAAGCTTCATTAACCTCCATTAACTCACTTGCAATGGCTGATTCTTCCTGCCTTATTTCTCCTGTAGTTCCTTCTCTCCTCTCATCTCTCTTTTCTTGCATCAGGGGCTCCCCCTGGCTCACACCTCTCACACCCTCACCTTCACCTACTAAGGTGGAACTCTCTAGCTCTCCTTTTGCCTGACCGGAAGAAATGGTCAGCCTCTCATTGTTTTTCTCTCCTTTTGCCTGCTCACAAGGCAGCCTCTCACTCCCTTCCCTCATTCCTAAAAGTGTTTCAACTACTACAAACTCCTCCACAGTTGACATGGGAATGTCACATTTTGCAGTGGTAGAGAGAGTTGTCAACGGATAAAGTGTATCCGTTGATGCAGTAGTTATTGCTGTCAACGGATAATTAGTTGTAGACATATCCGTTGATGGAGAAACACTTGTCAATGAATGAAGGATATCCGTTGATGAAGGAAAAAGAGTATCCGTTGAAGTGAAAACCAACACTGAATCTGTGGTGATTGATTTTAAGGAAGGGGCCACAGATAGTGTCGTGAATTCAGGAATGGAAGATTGATGGCCCAACAAATCATCTAAAAGATGATGACCACCAATTGTTGAGTGGGGCTTCTCCAAGAATTTTAAAGATGGAGAATCAGGAATTGATGTAGATATCATATCCACATCCAGAGATGGAGTTGGTGATGGTGGATCAAAATGTGTATCGATTTGAAGGTTAAGATCAAGGGGCTGTGACTCCACATTTATTGAAGTCACATCAAGCTGAATTTGAGAAGGTACAGTTTGCTGTACAGTGTGTGCACCCTGTGATTCCCCAATGGTTTTGGATTTTACTCTTCTACCATAGGTTTTTGAGTGAGAGCTATCTGTGTCTCTTGCCCTTTTGTGCTGTGTTCCTGGAATGGAACTTAAATCAGTAGTCACACCCTGTTGAGAGGATGTAACTAGAATTTGGCTTTTAGGTTCATTAACAGTCTTTTGAGAGACTGAAATGTTGGTTGCACCTGCCTCACCTTCCTTATCCTTAGGGCTTCTTTGATGTTCACCCTGTCCCTCACCACTCACTACCACCTTCACACTCCCCTCAAGAGTTTTGGTAGTTTTTGCAACAGGTGCCTTTTGAGAGACACCTGAGGTTTGTCTTTTAGATTGTGGTTTTGGAACTCTGGATTTGGCCACTTTGGTAGGAGCCTGTTTGGTCACAGCCACAGACTCCATTGTGACACTAGAAGGCAAAGAAATTTGGGGGTTGGAGATAGGAGTTTCAGGGTTGGAAACAGTTACCTGAACAATTGGTAGATATACCAATTGTACTTCTGCATTTAGGTTCATTCGAATCAAATCACTTAAGACTCTCTTCTCCTGAACAAAACAATTGAACTTGCTATCCGGGTTAGCAATGGATATCTCATTCTCAGATACATGCAGTGCTAGGAGCATAAAAAATCTAGCAAAATAAACATTCTTGCTCCTAGTTCCCTTTTTACCTAATTTATCTGCTATCTCATACATGACTAGTGTGCCAAAATTATAGAATTTATCAGTCAAAAGCATACATAGCATAACTAGCATGGAGTTGGTAACAACATCAAAGTTACTAATCTTGCCAGAAAAAGTTTTAATGAAGGCATCACAAAGATAACTCCATTCTTTAACCATACCTTTCCTAACAATTTTCCCTAAGTTCTCAGTACTAAGGGTATAATTCATGGAATTAAGCATGGTAACAATTTCAGCATTACTGGGTACATTCAGACAGTTATTCTCAGGCATTTTAAACAAGCAGTTAACACATCAGAATTAACTACATAATTTTTACCCTTCAAAGAAAAAGCAAGTGTACCGTCTGTGCCATTGTACTCAGCAGATGCCCACACCTCTTCAATTACCTCATGGATTAGAGGAGTGGTGGCAGTCATAGCATATGACAGTTTGCATTTCTTCACGAAATTCATCATGGTGTGATATGCTTCTGGAGCGTTCACTGTATCAACAAAGGCCGCGAAATTGTTCTTCTCATAGGTAAACCCGGTGGAAGACATCATCTTAAAAATAGGCGCCATTGAAGTGTTTGAACTTTTGTTGCAGAGAGAGATTTAGTGAAGAAGATGCAGTTAACTAATGAGATTCTTGAAAATGAATAAAGGTGAGATGTGAGGGCACAAAACAGCCTTTTATATTTTCCAAGAATTAAAAATGAAATAATTAAAAGTAATTACCCCATTGGACAAAAGTAACTGTCAGATAATAAATGAAAAGAAAAGAAGTACAGCCGTGACTAATTATACACGTTTACCAACGGCTATAAAGAGAAATATGTATATCAACGGATAAAGATTGGACGGTTGAGAAAACAGTTTATCCATCGATGACGTGGACAACCTGTTATCCGTTGACATACGAAAATCTAGTAATGTGTTTATACTACCAACGGATAAAAGGATATCCGTTGATAAGCAAATTATGCCTTAAACAAAATTTCTGCTAAGAGTTATTCTGAGAGTTTTTAATTCTCAAGTAAATCAAAACACATTTCTAGCTGCAATACAGTATGATTAGATACCACTAGGAATTATGAAAAATTAAGCATACCTAGTTCACCTACCAACCTTGTGAATGAAGATTCATCAAGAGGCTTGGTGAAGATATCTGCAAGCTGCATTTCACTTGGCACAAAGTGCATTTCTACTGTACCATTCATCACATGCTCTCTGATGAAGTGGTATTTGATGTCAATATGCTTGGTTCTCGAATGTTGCACTGGATTCTCTGTGATGGCAATAGCACTAGTGTTGTCACAGAAAATTGGAATCTTCTCAACTTTTAGACCATAGTCAATAAGTTGATTTTTCATCCAAAGAATCTGTGCACAACAACTTCCAGCTGCAATGTACTCAGCTTCGGCTGTAGAAGTGGAGACTGAGTTCTGTTTCTTACTGAACCATGACACAAGCCTGTTCCCTAGAAATTGACAGGAGCCTGTAGTACTTTTCCTATCAATTCTGCAACCTGCATAGTCTGCATCTGAATAGCCAATTAGATCAAAGCCAAAATCTCTTGGGTACCAAATGCCAAGGTTTGGTGTTCCTTTGAGATACCTGAAAATTCTCTTAATAGCAATCAAGTGAGACTCTCTAGGGTCAGCTTGAAATCTAGCACAAAGACATGTGGAAAACATTATATCAGGTCTACTAGCTGTTAGATATAGAAGTGAGCCTACCATGCCTCTATAGCTTGAGATGTCCACTGATTTTTCCTTAGTATTCAGCTCAAGCTTAGTTGCAGTGGCCATAGGTGTTTTTGCAGAGGCACAATCCATTAAGTCAAATTTCTTTAAGAGATCATAAATATATTTTGTTTGACTTATGAAAATTCCCTCATTAACTTGCTTTACTTGTAAACCAAGAAAGTAAGTTAATTCACCCATCATGCTCATTTCATACCTACTTTGCATAAGTTTGGCAAACCTTTTGCAAAGCTTCTCATCTGTAGACCCAAAAATAATATCATCTACATAGATTTGAACAAGTATTGAAGAACCATTGACATTTCTATGAAATAAGGTTTTATCTACTGTACCTCTACTGAAGTGATTCTCCAAAAGAAATTGAGATAAAGTGTCATACCAGGCTCTTGGTGCTTGCTTCAAACCATAAAGTGCTTTCAAGAGAAGATATACATAATCTGGAAATTCTGGATCTTCAAAGCCAGGAGGTTGATGGACATATACCTCTTCTTCCAGTTCCCCATTTAGAAAGGCACTTTTAACATCCATCTGATAGACTTTGAAGTTGGCATGTGCTGCATAGGCTAGGAAAATTCTGATGGCCTCAAGTCTTGCCACTGGAGCAAAAGTTTCATCAAAATCTATTCCTTCTTCTTGAGAATAGCCCTTTGCCACTAATCTAGCTTTATTCCTCACAATTATGCCATTTTCATCAGTCTTATTCTTGAGAACCCATTTGGTACCTATGATACCTCTATCATCAGTTTTGGGCATAAGCTTCCATACTTTATTTCTCTCAAATTGGTTTAGCTCTTCTTGCATTGCTAAGACCCAATCTGGATCTAGAAGAGCATCCTCCACTTTCTTAGGTTCTTCTTGAGACAGGAAACTACTGTATAGACATTCTTCTTGTGTGGCCCTCCTAGTTTGGACTCTTGAGTTTGAGTCACCAATGATTAACTCAAAAGGATGATCTCTGGTCCATTTTCTTGATGGTGGAAGGTTTGATCTAGATGAGGTTGCTTCATCTATGTGAGCATGATCTTGTTGATTGACCATTGAGTTTTGACTTTGAGAAACTCCCCCTGAGTTTGTTGTCCTTGAGGAGTTATGAAGTTGACTATCAACAGATGCATCATTTTGTGTGACGCCTCGCAGATCCGGGATACAGATCCGGGCTCAAAACTCACTTAAACAATACAAACCTGTAAATGCGGAACAATAATAATACAATCCCTCATCCAAGATACGAGCACAGGCTAAAGTATGAAACAAACACTGCTAATTACTATTACAAACCTCAAATATAATTTAATACAATCTGATAGATCTTAAATGTCTAGTCTATCCAATCCATTTATTACAACAATACACGAAATTAAACCAGCTGCACTCTCAATCATCAAACCTCACTCCCCTGGCTGCCGAGCCACTAGGTCTAAACATCCTCGATCTTAACTGGAAAAGAAACATTACATTGCAAGGTGAGCCAGAAAGCTCAACAAGAATATCTTTCAATGTATAAATAAATAATAAACTTTTAATCGTTCCAGGTATTAACTACAAGCCATACTGGAATATCTGAAAGGTGAATCAAGTTCAGTGATATGAACAGATAAATTCGGATAAGTTCCGACAATCAATAATGCCATAAGAAAGTGGCTCAACATCAACTAGAGTCAATTACTCAGAATGTTAGAACTGGTCCATCTCATAATTTTAAAAACAAAGTTAGGCATGCTGATCAGTCACGCTCTAACCCGGACAGTGCACAAAGCAAAGTCCTCATCGGATCCAAGGCACTGAAAGGCCTTACACATCGACCAATACATGGTCAGACCAGTTAAGGTCAAGTTTTATATAAATCCACCAATTCTAACCTTACGTTCAGGTGTCGGTACAATTGACAACCTTTAAATCATAATTAGGTGTCGGAAGATTCACAACCTCGATCACAACAATCACTGGAAGTTCACGTTCCAGGAAAACAACTCAAAGTGAATGTATGATAACAAATGGTACAACATCTAGTATCAATGAGTTCGATACAACAATGGGGTGATAATGAAGAATCAACAATAATAACAATAAGTGTCGTCTAGATCGATACAAGAAATGGGTAAATCGAATGCAACGATATTATAGGCGTCGACGAAGTCGAACGCCACAATCTGGGTAATAATAATTAATCAAGAGTAATAAGGCATCGACTAGAGCGAATGCCTAAAAAGGTTGAAATGAATCGTCAATGATAATTTAAATTAATCTCGTCAAAGTTGATAAGAATAATTCAATGGATTCATGCTGTGAATAATTTAAGAATGATTTATTGAACAATAATTTAAAGGGATACATGGCATAGCATTTGTATATTTAATAGGATAACAAGTGATAGAAAAATACTTGCCTGATAATAAGGTCAAGTCCGTTTAAATATTTTCGTAACCTTCTGCTTTAGCTTTTCCTTTGCTCCTCTGACTCGACTCTATAATAAACGTCTCGAATCAAATACTAATACATCTCCCTATTCAATCCACGTATTTCATGTAATTCACATAATTTACATAATTCATTTAGCACGTAACATTTATATTGCCCTAGCGGACACATTCAGATCACGTAATCAATTAATGGAACTCTACAAATATTTTTAACAAATGTCCAAACCTCGTCATAAATTAAATCTCGCTTCGAAATATTTTTAAAACAATTTTCATAATTTTTGGGATTTTTCTAATATTTTTAAAGCATTTAAAACTCAAAACGGGCTAATTTGGAATTAAATATCCTCAATTATATCAATTAAATAAATAATTAATTAATTAATAAAATTATTTAATAAATAAAATCATTTATTAAATAATTAAATCAATTAAATATTATTTAAAATTAATTAACATAATTAAAAGTAATTAATTCTAATTAAAACAATTTAAGAAATGTTTTGTAATATCATTAATTAAATAAAATGATAAAAACAAAATCCAAATTTAAAATAAAAAAATTTCCGGAAATATTATTCTGAAATTTAGAAAAAAAAAATTTAATCATTTTTCGAATTTATAAATAATTTTTCAAATTAAAAATCATTTATAAAAAAAATGATTTTCGGATTTAATTTATTTGAAAACAGATTTTAAAAAATCAGGGACCAAAGTGTGAATCTTGAAACTACAGTATTCCAACTTCATCATCTTCAATAGTGTAGGTATCAATCGGTAAAAAGCTCGGTGACCAGCTTTAATGGAGGTTCGCCGGAAATCTGAAAATTTTTCCGGTGACCGCCAAATCTTCCGGCGACCATAACTTACACATAACTTAACCAAATCAAGCGTGTAATATATGCATTTTGAGCAAAATTTCAAGACGAACCCAACCGTTCCAACGAAAACAGCAAAAACACAACCAAAATCCGGCAAGGTGGTCGGAAAATTCGGCAGATTTCTTTACAAATTCATATAAAATTGAAAATTGATCATTTGATGAAATGGATTGCATATTAGGAAACTAGATGATGTGAGCTTCGATTCGACTGTAAGATAGTCGAAATCGGACTCCGATAACACCTCCAATTGTTGGTTTGATTCTCAAGAACACGAAGAACACGAAGAACACGAAGAACACAACAATCAAACCTCGATTTCTACTTGATATGGAACTCAAAAATCAACATATGATATACCAAACTGATCAGGAGAAAATTATCTACAACATGGAATCATCAAATCACATAAACAATCAAGTTTACGAAAAATCATAATTTTGAATCTTTAAATTCGAATTTTGTAAAAATCATATAAAATCAAATATTGATCCCCCACGAATTCTGGGCACATATTTAGAAACTAGATTTTTATACCTTTGTTTTGATTGCTAGAACGTTTGATTTCGATTCCGGGAAGGCCTCCGATTTGGAGCTTGAAAATGAAGAACACTTGAGAGAGTATTTGGTTGGTAGAAATTTTGATTATTGGAAGCAATAATACAGCTGAATGATGGCTGTGTTTGAGTGGGTTTGGCTGTGCTAATAAGTGGTGGCTTTTCCAAAAGCTTGAATATTATAATATGAATGATTGGTATCTTGGTTTTCGTGCATCTGGTCTCAAAATGCCGATTAACTGACTTACATATATAAAACGAAAGGCGAATCTTTTACGAGAATTCACGAAAATAATTTGAAAAATCCTCAAACATGATAGAATAAATAAAACTTGAGACAAGAATATTTTAAAATTTATTTGATCAGTTTTGATATAAATACGCTTTTAAAAACGAAACCGCTGAGCTTTTAAAAGTACGGTCTGCCGAAACGACAAATACTACTAACATGATTTTTTTTTTTAAAAGAATACGATCAACTAACACATTTTTTTTTTAACATATACGGGGAACTCTCTAACCTCAATTAAATACATATAACGATAATAATATCCGTCTATAACACATCGTTCCATCGAGTTGAATAAATCAGATAAATATTTATTCCATTCAATAATAATAATTACATTTTTAATACAAGTTCTTACAATCTTCCCTCCTTAAAAGGATTCTGTCCTCAGAATCAAACTAAGCAAATAGGTGTGGATACCTCTCTAACATCTCACTTTCTAGCTCCCAGGTAGACTCTTCGACCCTAGGATTTCTCAACAAAACTCTTACTATCGAAATGGTCTTATTTCTAAGCACCTTCTCCTTCCTGTCTAAAATCTCTATCGGTAGTTCTACGTAGGACAAATCCGGCTGAATCTCGACTGGTTCTGACTCTATCACCTGGTTTGAATCTGGATAGAACCTCTTCAACATTGACACGTGGAAAACGTTATGAACATGTTGTAAATGCGGAGGTAGCGCTAACTCGTAAACAACTTTCCCAACTTTCTTCAGGATTTCGAACGGCCCAACGAATCTTGGACTTAGCTTTCCTTTCTTCCCGAATCTCACTAGCCCTTTCCATGGAGATACTTTCAGCAAAACTGGTTCTCCTACTTCAAAGTTTATGTCCTTCCTGGCTCGATCAGCGTATTTCCGTTGTCGATCCTGTGCGGCTATCAATCTCTTCTGTATAAGTTCAACCTTGTCCTTGGTTTGCTGGATCAGCTCGGTTCCCAATATCTTCTTCTCGCCTACCTCTTCCCAATATAATGGAGATCGACACCATCGTCCGTATAAAGCTTCATATGGTGGCATTCCAATGCTGGCGTGATAGCTGTTGTTATAAGAGAACTCCACCAAAGGCAGATGGTCATCCCAACTACCCTGAAGGTCCATCGCACACACTCTCAACATGTCTTCAATCGTTTGAATCGTACGCTCGCTTTGGCCATCGGTCTGCGGATGATATGCAGTGCTCATGTTCAGTTTAGTTCCCAGAGCTTCTTGAAATTGTCGCCAAAATCTGGAATTGAATCTCGGGTCTCTATCAGACACAATCGAAACAGGGACTCCATGTCGCATCACTATCTCTTTCAAGTACAGGTGAACTAACTTGTCCATTGTATATCTTTCGTTGATCGGTAGAAAATGTGCCGACTTAGTTAATCTATCAATGATAACCCAAATGGCGTCGTGATTAGCTTTCGTCCTGGGTTATCCCACCACAAAATCCATGGCAATCTGTTCCCATTTCCATTCAGGAATCTCTAGGGGCTGTAACAATCCACTCGGCCTCTGATGTTCTGCTTTAACCTTTTGGCAAGTGTAACACTTACTAACCCACTCTGCAATCTCTCTTTTCATGTCTGGCCACCAAAAATTTTCTTTCAGATCTCGGTACATCTTCGTACTCCCGGGGTGAATTGAGAACTTTGAATTATGAGCTTCTTGTAAAATTTCATTCTTCAGTTCTGCCACATTAGGAATCCAATTTCTAGAAGAAAATCTTAAGACTCCTTCCTCGTCCTTTTGGCTGCTTAACTCTTCTCCCGACAATTCATTCACATCATGGTTCATTATTTCTTCTTGGCACTTTCTGATCCTCTCCAACAGTTCTGGTTGAAATGTCATTGCGTAATTCAAATCAGTTGCACAAACTGGGGCACGAATCTCTATTTCCAATTTCTCAAATTCCCTGAATAATTCTTGGTTCATAGTAAACATGTTCAATATTTCCTTCCTACTCAAGGCATCTGCTACCACATTGGCTTTCCCCGGATGATAATTGATGGTACAATCATAGTCTTTAATCAGTTCCAACCATCTCCTTTGTCTCATGTTAAGTTCCTTCTGGGTGAAAATATACTTCAAACTCTTGTGGTCAGTGTAAATCTCACACTTCTCTCCATATAGATAGTGTCTCCAAATCTTGAGTGCAAAAACAATGGCTGCTAGTTCCAAGTCATGGGTAGGATATTTCTGTTCATGTATCTTCAATTGTCTGGAAGCATAGGCTATCACCTTGTCATGCTGCATCAATACACATCCCAGTCCTTTATGGGACGCATCACTATAGATCACAAAGTCTCCTTGTTCATCTGGCAATGTCAACACTGGAGCCGTCACCAACCTCTTTTTCAGTTCTTGAAAGCTTTCCTCACACTTGTCATTCCAAATAAACTTCTCACTCTTCCTTGTCAACTTGGTTAGTGGAGTGGCTATCTTTGCAAAGTCTTGGACGAATCTTCGATAATAACCTGCCAATCCCATAAAACTCCTGACCTCTGTCGGTGTCTTTGGTCTCTCCCAATTTAGTACAGCCTCAATCTTAGCCGGGTCTACTTTAATCCCTTCACTGCTTACCACATGCCCTAAGAATTGAACTTCTCTTAGCCAAAATTCACATTTTGAAAACTTAGCAAACAACCTTTCCTTTCTCAAGATCCTCAACGTTATCCTCAAATTTTCCCTATGTTCCTCTTCTGTCTTGGAATATACCAAAATATCATCAATGAATACAATTATAAATTTATCCAAGTATCTCTTAAATACCCTGTTCATCAAGTCCATAAAAGCAGCTGGTGCATTTGTCAGTCCAAAAGCCATTACCAAAAATTCATAGTGTCCATACCTACTTCGGAATGCCGTCTTAGGTACATCTTCAGGTTTGATCTTTAGCTGATGGTAACCCGATCTTAAATCAATCTTCGAAAAGTGGACAGCTCCTTTCAATTGGTCAAACAAATCATCTATCCTTGGCAATGGATACTTATTCTTAATAGTCAATTTATTCAACTCTCGGTAGTCAATACACAACCTCATGCTCCCATCCTTCTTTTTAACAAATAGTACTGGGGCTCCCCACGGGGATACGCTGGGTCTGATAATTCCCTTTTCCAGTAGATCTTGCAACTGGACTGCCAACTCTTTCATCTCTATCGGAGCCATTCTGTATGGAGCCTTCGATACAGGTTCAGTTCCTGGGGCTAGGTCAATCGCAAATTCTATTTCCCGATCTGGAGGTAAACTTGGAAGCTCATCGGGAAAAACATCTGGAAACTCATTCACTACTGGAATCTCTTCCAACTTAGGCATCTCTGTTTTTGTGTCTCGTACGTAGGCTAAATAGCCTTCACATCCTTGTCTAAGTAATCTCTTAGTCTGCACAATAGTCAAGAACTTCCTAGTTTGTTTCTGATCGCGGAAAACAACCTCTACATTATCAGGGGATCGTAACGTCAATTTCTTACCTCTACAATCTATCTGGGCACTATGCTCTGTCAACCAATCCATCCCTAGGATTACATCAAATTCTCCTAGTTGGAAGGGTATTAAGTTGGCGTAAAAATAGTGCCCTAAAACTACAACATCACAACGAGGACACACCTGATCGACGGGTATGTGCTCCGAATTAGCTATCTCTATAACTAACACCTCGTCTAACAATCTCATCTCACAATTCAATTTACTGACAAAATCTAAAGAAATAAAAGACTTCGTAGCTCTAGAATCAATTAACACCTTGGCATTGACGGAATTTACAAGAAGCGTACCTGCCAAAACATCGGACTCTTGCACAGCCTCGTTCATAGACATGTTGAAGGTTCGGGAAATCGGCTGAATGTTCCTCGCTGGAGGTGCCTCAATTGCCGGAATCATTGCGTTTGCTATAGCTGGTAGTTTCGCTGGGGGTACTCTACAGTCCTTGATCATATGCCCTGGCTTCCCACATCTGTGACACACAATCCCAACCTTGCATTCTCTAGAGAAATGCCCTTTCTGTCCACACTTAAAACAATTCCCAGTTAACTTGTGACATAGACCAGGATGTTTCTTACCACACGTCTTGCAATCTGGCAGTGATGGTCTATTAACTCCTGATTGGTTCACTCCTTGAGTTCGGTTGCCTTGACCTCCATTCCCTCCATCTGGTCTCCTCATCCCCACATTCTTCCCAGCTTGGAACCCTAGTCTTTTATTAAGATAGTTTTGAGAACCACCCTGAATCTGCTTGTTATCAACCACTCCCAATTTTCGTTTCTTTCCCTCTTTCTCCTTCTGATACTGCTCACTTTCTTCTTCTGCAATCATAGCTTTCTGAACCACCGCAGCATAGGTGTTCAGTTCTAATATAGCCAACTTGGTTCGAATCCAGGACTTTAGTCCTTGCTGAAACCTCTTCGCTTTCTTCCTTTCTGTGTCCACATAGGAAGGGACAAACCTTGCTAGTTCTGTAAATCTTGCTTCATAATCAGCAACTGACATATTCCCCTGTTTCAATTCCAAAAACTTGACCTCCATCTTGTCGCTCATAAAGAGCGGAAAGTACTTCTCCAAAAACATCTCCTTAAACCTCTCCCATGTAACCACCTCGGTATTCTCCAGGGCTCTCACTGACTCCCACCAATGAGTGGCTTCATTCTTTAGAAAGTAGCTATCATATTCTGTTTGTTTATCTTCCGGGACTTGCACCAAAGCGAACGCCTTCTCTATCTCTTTCAACCAATTCTTAGCATCGACTGGGTCTGTTGACCCCTTGAATTCTGGTGGTTTTACTGCTTGAAAGGCCTTGAAGGTAACCACTGGAACAGTTGGTTCCTGCCGTTGTTGCTGCTGAGCTGTGAATTGTTGTTGTAGTTGTTGTTGCTGCTGAGCTAGAGTAGCAGTCTGTTGAGTCAAAGTTTGCAATAGTTGAACCAACATAGGGTCCATCTGATTTCTAGGAGGTGAATTGGTTCGCTGTTCAGGATTGGTGTGTTGACCAGTAAGTTGGCGAGTTCTTCTTGGAGGCATTCTCAAAAACTGATAGGGAAAAGTAATTTGATCAATAACAATTCAAGTTATAATTGGCTTAAAATTTTTTTATCAAGAGTATAAAAATCAAAACAGTGGTTCAGGGTTGCTATACAAAGTTTGATGGCAAAATGTAATATAAAGATATGACAAGAGATAAAAATTGTGTGCACAATGTCGTGGAAATAATCATCGACTAAATCAAGGTATATGAAACTGACAAGTGAATGACGAAAATAAATATTTATAACTGATCAACATCTTTTATACCAAATTGGTACAAGCGTAAGATCGCTTCAATGGAAAGAAAATGAAATAAAATTCAATCATAATGAAAACTACTATCCTCTAGTCGACAATACAACAACAAACGATACCAAAAATGGTTAGTAGTACCCAGCCACTCCCTTACTTCTAATCCATGCCAATAATTGCTTTCGTAACTCGTTCATAGTACTTTCGCATTCTCTATAACGTTCATGACGTCTCTAAAGCCTTGCTCCCAGTCAGATATTTGGATGCATCGAACTTCTACTTGCGTGATACGTCGAAAGACCCTATAACGTCGCAATACTCATCTTACTAACCTAAGGTGAACCCTATCTCAAATCGCTCTACTTAACATCTAATACGTACTCCTAACTATTGCAACTCGTTTCTTAATCTAGACTCTACTTCCTACTGTTTCAGGGACCTTAACCTGTGGCTCTGATACCAACTGTGACGCCTCGCAGATCCGGGATACAGATCCGGGCTCACAACTCACTTAAACAATACAAACCTGTAAATGCGGAACAATAATAATACAATCCCTCATCCAAGATACGAGCACAGGCTAAAGTATGAAACAAACACTGCTAATTACTATTACAAACCTCAAATATAATTTAATACAATCTGATAGATCTTAAATGTCTAGTCTATCCAATCCATTTATTACAACAATACACGAAATTAAACCAGCTGCACTCTCAATCATCAAACCTCACTCCCCTGGCTGCCGAGCCACTAGGTCTAAACATCCTCGATCTTAACTGGAAAAGAAACATTACATTGCAAGGTGAGCCAGAAAGCTCAACAAGAATATCCTTCAATGTATAAATAAATAATAAACTTTTAATCGTTCCAGGTATTAACTACAAGCCATACTGGAATATCTGAAAGGTGAATCAAGTTCAGTGATATGAACAGATAAATTCGGATAAGTTCCGACAATCAATAATGCCATAAGAAAGTGGCTCAACATTAACTAGAGTCAATTACTCAGAATGTTAGAACTGGTCCATCTCATAATTTTAAAAACAAAGTTAGGCATGCTGATCAGTCACGCTCTAACCCGGACAGTGCACAAAGCAAAGTCCTCATCGGATCCAAGGCACTGAAAGGCCTTACACATCGACCAATATATGGTCAGACCAATTAAGGTCAAGTTTTATATAAATCCACCAATTCTAACCTTACGTTCAGGTGTCGGTACAATTGACAACCTTTAAATCATAATTAGGTGTCGGAAGATTGACAACCTCGATCACAACAATCACTGGAAGTTCACGTTCCAGGAAAACAACTCAAAGTGAATGTATGATAACAAATGGTACAACATCTAGTATCAATGAGTTCGATACAACAATGGGGTGATAATGAAGAATCAACAATAATAACAATAAGTGTCGTCTAGATCGATACAAGAAATGGGTAAATCGAATGCAACGATATTATAGGCGTCGACGAAGTCGAACGCCACAATCTGGGTAATAATAATTAATCAAGAGTAATAAGGCATCGACTAGAGCGAATGCCTAAAAAGGTTGAAATGAATCGTCAATGATAATTTAAATGAATCTCGTCAAAGTTGATAAGAATAATTCAATGGATTCATGCTGTGAATAATTTAAGAATGATTTATTGAACAATAATTTAAAGGGATACATGGCATAGCATTTGTATATTTAATAGGATAACAAGTGATAGAAAAATACTTGCCTGATAATAAGGTCAAGTCCGTTTAAATATTTTCGTAACCTTCTGCTTTAGCTTTTCCTTTGCTCCTCTGACTCGACTCTATAATACACGTCTCGAATCAAATACTAATACATCTCCCTATTCAATCCACGTATTTCATGTAATTCACATAATTTACATAATTCATTTAGCACGTAACATTTATATTGCCCTAGCGGACACATTCAGATCACGTAATCAATTAATGGAACTCTACAAATATTTTTAACATATTTCCAAACCTCGTCATAAATTAAATCTCGCTTCGAAATATTTTTAAAACAATTTTCATAATTTTTGGGATTTTTCTAATATTTTTAAAGCATTTAAAACTCAAAACGGGCTAATTTGGAATTAAATATCCTCAATTATATCAATTAAATAAATAAATAATTAATTAATAAAATTATTTAATAAATAATTAAATCAATTAAATATTATTTAAAATTAATTAACATCATTTAAAGTAATTAATTCTAATTAAAACAATTTAAGAAATGTTTTGTAATATCATTAATTAAATAAAATGATAAAAACAAAATCCAAATTTAAAATAAAAAAATTTCCGGAAATATTATTCTGAAATTTAGAAAAAAAAAATTTAATCATTTTTCGAATTTATAAATAATTTTTCAAATTAAAAATCATTTATAAAAAAAATGATTTTCGGATTTAATTTATTTGAAAACAGATTTTAAAAAAATCAGGGACCAAAGTGTGAATCTTGAAACTACAGTATTCCAACTTCATCATCTTCAATAGTGTAGGTATCAATCGGTAAAAAGCTCGGTGACCAGCTTTAATGGAGGTTCGCCGGAAATCTGAAAATTTTTCCGGTGACCGCCAAATCTTCCGGCGACCATAACTTACACATAACTTAACCAAATCAAGCGTGTAATATATGCATTTTGAGCAAAATTTCAAGACGAACCCAACCGTGCCAACGAAAACAGCAAAAACACAACCAAAATCCGGCAAGGTGGTCGGAAAATTTGGCAGATTTCTTTACAAATTCATATAAAATTGAAAATTGATCATTTGATGAAATGGATTGCATATTAGGAAACTAGATGATGTGAGCTTCGATTCGACTGTAAGATTGTCGAAATCGGACTCCGATAACACCTCCAATTGTTGGTTTGATTCTCAAGAACACGAAGAACACGAAGAACACGAAGAACACAACAATCAAACCTCGATTTCTACTTGATATGGAACTCAAAAATCAACATATGATGTACCAAACTGATCAGGAGAAAATTATCTACAACATGGAATCATCAAATCACATAAACAATCAAGTTTACGAAAAATCATAATTTTGAATCTTTAAATTCGAATTTTGTAAAAATCATATAAAATCAAATATTGATCCCCCACGAATTCTGGGCACATATTTAGAAACTAGATTTTTATACCTTTGTTTTGATTGCTAGAACGTTTGATTTCGATTCCGGGAAGGCCTCCGATTTGGAGCTTGAAAATGAAGAACACTTGAGAGAGTATTTGGTTGGTAGAAATTTTGATTATTGGAAGGAATAATACAGCTGAATGATGGCTGTGTTTGAGTGGGTTTGGCTGTGCTAATAAGTGGTGGCTTTTCCAAAAGCTTGAATATTATAATATGAATGATTGGTATCTTGGTTTTCGTGCATCTGGTCTCAAAATGCCGATTAACTGACTTACGGATATAAAACGAAAGGCGAATCTTTTACGAGAATTCACGAAAATAATTTGAAAAATCCTCAAACATGATGGAATAAATAAAACTTGAGACAAGAATATTTTAAAATTTATTTGATCAGTTTTGATATAAATACGCTTTTAAAAACGAAACCGCTGAGCTTTTAAAAGTACGGTCTGCCGAAACGACAAATACTACTAACATGATTTTTTTTTTTAAAAGAATACGATCAACTAACACATTTTTTTTAAACATATACGGGGAATTCTCTAACCTCAATTAAATACATATAACGATAATAATATCCGTCTATAACACATCGTTCCATCGAGTTGAATAAATCAGATAAATATTTATTCCATTCAATAATAATAATTACATTTTTAATACAAGTTCTTACATTTTGTCTATCAACGGATGCTCCATTTTGCCTGTCGACGGATACATGAGAATGCCTGTCAACGGATGCATCTGATGATCTAGTATGACTGTCAACGGATGCTTCATTTCCAGTGTTAGCATCACTTCTAGTTGGACCAACAACTCTAGGTGAATTTCCAAGGCCATGATCTTCATTTTCCTCATCATCATCAATGTACATTCTTCCTTCTACCTCATTTTCAAATCTCAACTTTTCATGGAAGCCTTCTATTAGAATATGTAAATATTTATTAGCATGATTCTCTCCTATTAGCATCTGTAATTAGCATCTGTATTTCCATATGTATAGCTGGAGATTGATATTTTGTTAGAGCTATTCTAGGTAACTACAGCTTGTAAGCAGCTTGTAATAGGTGTATATATATCAGTGCAAAAGTAATGCAAAGGCAGGGAAAACATTTCCTTTATGGTATCAGAGAGTTAAGATCCTCTTTTTCACTCTTCCGCTACCTTTCTTCTTCTTCCTTCTCTCGTGCTCTATCTCCCTCTGCACCATGACCAGCGACAACACTTCTAATTCTGACACACCCACATTCCACCCAGCCTTCTCAGTTTCCAACATCAAAAACCACATACAAATCACTCTTGAAATGGAAAACGTACACTACGCATCTTGGGTCGAGTTGTTCATCAATGCCGCCACCTCCTTCGAAGTTGCAGACCATATTATCCCCCCCAAAGATAGCGCTCCCACCAAAGACGCTAAATGGTTGCGTCTTGATGCAATTGTTAAACAGTGGATCTATAGCACCATATCTCTCGATCTCCTTCACACAATTCTAAAACCTGGTGCCACCGCTCAAGAGGCATGGGAACGGCTCAAAGACATCTTTAGTGACAACAAAAGCTCTAGAGTCGTCTACCTTGAGTAGCAATTTTCTCAGATTCACATGGATAACTTCCCCAACGCGTCGTCCTATTGTCAATCCTTAAAGATGCTGGCCGATCAATTAGCCAATGTTGGCGCACCAGTCTCCGAGGACCGTCTTGTTCTTCGCCTCGTAACAGGCCTCTCCAGTAGCTATGACAGCCTAGCCACAATTATTCAACAACTCGACCCTCTCCCAAAATTCTACAAGGCCAGGTCTATGATCACTCTTGAAGAAACTCGTCGCAACAAATCTTCAACAACTGACTCTGCACTGTTTAGTGCGAACACTGATGTTCATGAGCCATCTCAGGCTCGACCCTACAATCATCCTTCAAACCGCTCAAATGGCAGAGGAAGCGGTGGTAATAATAAAGGCAAGAATTTTCGTGGAAAAGGTAATGGCAACAGAAACTCGTATCATAATCGTTTCTTTGATGTCACGAAATCTCCCTCTTTTTCGCAGCCCAAACAGGTCTCTTCACCCATGTCTTGGCCGTGGGTTCCAGCATCTTCTTGGCAGCAGCAACCGCCATGGCAGCCTCCCCCCTGTCCCTACCCGACAACTGGTTGGGCACCTCAACCCCCCCTAGTCGTGGTCCAGGCATACTAGGCCCTCACCCTCAATCCTTCCTGGCTCAAACTCCCACTGATATAGCTGCTGCAATGCAAACAATGACGCTTCAACAACCTGATGAAAATTGGTATATGGACACTGGAGCATCCTCCCATATGACAACAAATTCTGGTAACCTATCCTCTTATTTTAATTTGAGTAATCATGGAAAAATTACTGTCGGAAATGGTTCTGAAATGCCCATTATTGGTCTTGGAACAAAGCGTTTAACACCACCCTTACCACCCTTTCTTCTTAAAAATGTCCTGCACGCCCCACAATTAATTAAAAATCTTGTATCTGTTCGTAAATTCACCACTGATAACAATGTCTCTGTTGAATTTGACCGTTTTGGTTTTACTGTGAAGGACATGCAGACGGGAATGCCACTTATGAGACGCAATAGTTCGGGAGACCTCTACCCCTTACTCCAATCAATCCATACTGACTCTTCCACAACAAAAGCTCTTTCCGCTATTTCTGCTTCAACATGGCATAATCGCTTGGGTCATCCTGGACCGGTTGTGATTAGTCTTCTCCGCAATAATAATTTTATTTCTTGTAATTCTGTTTCTAAACAATTCTGTCATTCATGTCAATTAGGTAAACACAATAAGTTGCCTTTCTCATTATCAAATAATAATACCCTTTATCCTTTTGATATTATGCATAGTGATTTGTGGACATCACCCGTTGTCAGTTCTATGGGTCACCGGTTTTATGTGTTATTTCTTGATGATTTTTCAAATTTTTTGTGGACATTTCCAATTAAACACAAATCTGATGTGTTTCATATATTCACTACTTTTCACACCTTTCTTCAAACACAATTTAACAGACCCATTAAAAATCTTCAATGTGATAATGGTCGCGAATATGACAACTCCCAATTCCACAATTATTTCAAACAAAATGGCATGAGTTTCCGCTTCTCCTGTCCTCACACATCTCCACAAAACGGAAAAGCCGAGCGTAAAATACGGACAATAAACAACATGGTCCGCACCTTACTCCTACACGCCCGTCTACCACCCTCCATGTGGCATTATGCTCTATCGATGGCCACATACTTACACAACATCCTTCCTAGCAAATCAAATAGATTTGTCTCCCCTACATCCTCACTTTACCTCCGTTATCCTGACTACACTAATCTCAAAACTTTCGGTTGCTTATGTTATCCTCATCTCGCCCCTTCCACCATTCATAAATTAGACGCTCGCTCCACTCCTTGTGTGTTTCTAGGCTATCCAGCCAATCATCGTGGATTTTTATGTCTTGACATGTCCTCTCGTAAAATCATCACGGCTCGTCATGTTACTTTTAATGAAACCATTTTTCCCTTTGCCAGTAACACTCCATCACCGGTGTCCTCATACTCATTTCTCGACAGTGATCCCTCCCCCTATATGAACCATGTCATACATAACCAAACCACCAATACTGACATTCCTCCACCACCTCCCCACTCTCCTTCTACTGCCCACTCGGCATCTCCAACACAAAACACTCCTCCCTCCCAACCAACAGCTACCACGGCAACACCTATCTCTACACCACCATCTCTCCCATCCACCACCAACACACCACCTGCTCCCCCCTCACCACAAATGATTACTCGTGCAAGACACGGTATATTTAAACCGAAACCTATTTTTGACCTCTCAGTCACCTCTCATATTTCTCCTCTCCCTAAAAACCCAATCGCTGCGCTCCAAGATCAAAACTGGAAACAAGCCATGACCGATGAATTTGATGCTCTTATTAACAATAAGACATGGGTCCTGGTTCCTCGCCCACCCAATACTAATGTAACACGGTGTATTTGGTTGTTCAAACATAAATTTAAATCTAATGGTGATTTAGAGCGACACAAAGCTCGTCTTGTTGTCGATGGCAGGTCTCAACAGGTGGGCATCGACTGTGGTGAAACCTTCAGTCCCGTAGTCAAACCAGCTACAATTCGTATGGTGTTAAGCATTGCCGTCTCCAAGAACTGGGTCATTCACCAACTTGATGTTAAAAATGCTTTTCTTCATGGGCATCTCTCTGAAA
This sequence comes from Kitagawia praeruptora, assembly GCA_037693485.1. Lineage (NCBI taxonomy): Eukaryota > Viridiplantae > Streptophyta > Magnoliopsida > Apiales > Apiaceae > Kitagawia > Kitagawia praeruptora. The sequence continues at coordinate 127,338,457 of CM075350.1, forward strand.
CCGTATATATGCAGCAGCCTCCGGGATTCCGAGATCGACAGCACCCTGACTACGTCTGTCTTCTCCGAAAATCTGTTTATGGCTTAAGACAATCCCCGCGGGATTGGTATACACGGTTTGATCAGTTCATCTCCACCATCGGGTTTATCCACAGTACATGTGACAATTCTCTCTTCATATACACAAATGGTGCTGACACTGCTTACATTTTACTCTACGTTGATGACATTATTCTCACTGCATCATCTCCTGCCCTACGGGACACAATCATAGCTTCTCTTCGGTCTGAATTCCCCATGACAGATCTTGGGCCCCTGAACTACTTCCTCGGTGTCTCTGCAATTCGTAATTCAAATGGGTTGTTCCTCCATCAATCCAAGTTTGCCTCTGAAATCATTGCTCGAGCCAAAATGACTAATTGCAAACCGGCTCACACCCCAGTTGATACTAAATCTAAATTAAGTGCTGACTCCGGTGAAAAATTTGACGATCCCTCTCTGTATCGTTCTCTTGCCGGTGCATTACAATACCTCACATTTACTTGGCCAGACATATCTTACGCAGTTCAGCAAGTGTGTCTCTATATGCATGACCCTCGCACCTCCCACTATGCTGCTCTAAAAAGGATCATTCGTTACATCCAAGGTACAAAAGATCTAGGCCTCCATCTCTCCTCGTCGTCTGTCACCAGCCTTCTTGCTTACAGTGACGCTGACTGGGGTGGTTGCCCCGACACACGACGATCTACGTCTGGCTACTGTGTCTATCTAGGTGACAATCTTATATCATGGTCTGCTAAACGACAACCTACTATATCACGCTCAAGCGCGGAGGCTGAGTATCGTGGCGTGGCAAACGTCGTGGCAGAGTCCTGTTGGCTTAGGAACTTACTACTTGAGCTCCACTGCCCTATCAAGAAAGCCACGGTTGTATACTATGACAACGTGAGTGCTATATACCTCTCGGGGAATCCTGTTAATCACCAACGAACCAAGCACATTGAGATGGATATACACTTTGTTCGTGAAAAGGTTGCTCTCGGTCAAGTTCGAGTTCTTCATGTGCCATCACGATATCAATATGCTGATATCTTTACTAAAGGTTTACCGAAACCTTTATTTGATGACTTCCGTTCCAGTCTCAGCATTCGTCCTCCTCCCGCTTCAACTGAGGGGGTGTATTAGAATATGTAAATATTTATTAGCATGATTCTCTCCTATTAGCATCTGTATTTCCATATGTATAGATGGAGATTGATATTCTGTTAGAGCTATTCTAGGTAACTACAGCTTGTAAGCAGCTTGTAATAGGTGTATATATATCAGTGCAAAAGTAATGCAAAGGCAGGGAAAACATTTCCTTTACCTTCATCATTTAGACCTAGAATCTTTTGATCATCAAACACAACATGTACAGATTCCATAACAATGTTGGTTCTTAGATTGTAGACTCTATAGGCTTTCCCTGCTGCATATCCAACAAAGATAGCTTCATCTGCCTTTGCTTCAAATTTGCCCAAGTTATCTCCATGATTTCTTAGCACAAAACACTTACATCCAAAGACATGAAGAAAAGCTAACGTTGGTTTCTTGTTGGTGAATAATTGATAAGGAGTCATTCCTCTAGCTTGATTGACCAAGGAAATATTCTGAGTGAAGCAGGTAGTGTTGACAGCTTCAGCCCAGAAATATGTTGGCAATCTTGATTCACTTAAGATTGTTCTAGCTGCTTCAATGAGAGTTCTGTTTTTCCTTTCAACAACCCCATTTTGTTGAGGTGTTCTAGCAGCAGAAAACTCATGGACAATTCCATTCTCTTCACAGAAAATTTTCATTGTGGAATTTTTGAATTCAGTGCCATTGTCACTCCTGATTCTTTGTACTTTTACTTCAGAACCATTGTTTACTAGTCTGAGATGATTGATGATGATTTCACTTGCACAATCTTTGGAGTGCAGAAAGAAGGTCCATGAAAACTTAGAAAAATCATCTACAATCACCAGGCAGTATTTCTTCTTTGAAATGGACATGACATTTACTGGACCAAATAAGTCCATATGCAACAATTGAAGGGGCTTAACAATGGATGACTCTGTCTTGCTCTTGAAGGATGATTTCTTTTGCTTCCCTAATTGGCAGGCATCACACAATCCATCCTTGATGAACTCCAATTGAGGGATTCCTCTAGCAAGATCCTTTCTTACCAAATCATTCATAACTTTAAAATTCAAATGAGACAGCTTTTTATGCCATAGCCAACTCTCATCCTTGCTTGCTTTGCTGAAGAGACAAGTAATGGATTCTGAGCATACTAAGTTGAAATCAGCTATGTAAACATTTCCTTTTCTAAAGCCTGTCAGAACCACATTGTTGTTTTCCTTTGTAGAAACAACACAGGCTTCTTTAGTGAACTTTACTTCATAGTCTTTGTCACAAATCTGACTGACACTCAGCAAATTGTGCTTCAAACCTTCAACTAAAGCCACTTCTTCAATGATGACATTGTCCTTTGTAATCAAGCCATATCCCTTAGTATATCCTTTGCTGTCATCTCCAAAGGTAATTCTAGGGCCAGCTTCCTCCTTGAACTCTGTGAGCAGGGTTGAATCTCCTGTCATATGCCTAGAACATCCACTGTCTAGGTACCATAGATTCCTCTTATTTCCCTGCACACAATCCAAAATACAAATCAAGTTGATTTTGGTACCCAAGTTTCCTTGGGTCCTTTCTTGTTAGCCTTTGGTTTTACACTCTTAGCAATCTTCACTTTGGGTGTAGATGCTTGAGTGATAGGTTTTGACAGATGCTCATTTGCATAAATATTTGATGCATGCATTTGTGAAAAATTGGCATACATATTATCCATGCTAGGAATGCTCCATGACATTTGTGGCATATTCACAGATTGAAAATAAGGATTAGGCACATATGGCATGTTCACATATGGATTTAAAAAACTAGCATTCTGATACAAACCAGGCATAACAGGCATTGCAGGCATACTTGGCATAGATTGAGGTACATGAACAGGAGTCCTTTTAACAGACTTGCAATTAGAAGATAAGTGATTGACACTATTGCAATTACCACAAGTTTTCCTAGGAGCAAACTTGTCAGGAGAATAATTGTTTTTCTTGTTAATGCCTATCTTACCATTTCTGTTCTTTTTATTTTTACCCTCAGTATCTACCTTTTCATTAACTGACTTACCAACAGCCTTTTTGTTAGGTAAATCACCTGCCTTAGCCTTCTCACTTGATTTGGCTTGGCTACTTTCACCAGAAACAAAGTTCTTGGCTACTGGACCATACTGATTATTCAGTTTCTTGAGTTCCTTCTTGCTAACAGACTTTTTGTTAGTCGATGGATACCTCTCATCCGTTGATGGTTCATCTGTCAACGGATGATCACTATCCGTTGATTCACAAATAGTCTCTAGATCCTCAAGGCAAGGTTCTAGCTCCTTTTTCTTTTGAGTCCAGGTATCCTTCACAAATGATTCTATTCCCTGGACTTCAATTATTTTTTGAGAAATATTTCTACAACTTTGAAATTTGGCAATTATCCCTTGTTCTTTTTCAAGCTGGTCTCTTAAAATCAGTTCTCTTTTTAACACAGCTTCAAGTTCACTTTTAGCATCATTGCAATCAACTCTCATTTTCTCAAATTCTAGAAATTGAACTTCTAGAACTGCATTTCTATCACTTAAGAACTGATTAGTTTCTTTAATCCTATTGTTCTCTTTAGTAAGTGATTTAAGAGTAACACTCAAGTGATATAGTTCAGTAGACATTTCATCTATAACACTATTGCATTCCTCTTTGGTGAGCTCAGAGAGATTAGTAGAATATACCTGATTGTTAGCTGAACTTGCTTCCTGCTCAGAATCAGCCATTAATGCAAGGTTGACAAACTCAGCATCATCATCAGAATGATTTCCATCAGCAGCCCAGTCATACTCTTGGGTCATGAATGCCTTTCCTTTCTGTCTGAGAAGATCAAAATATTTCTTCTTGTAGTCAACAGTTTCAGTTGGCTTTCCCTTGTTCTCAGATCTAGGCTTCCTGCATTCACTTATCATGTGACCAGCAATTCCAAAATTGTAACATTTAATTTTGGATTTATCCACATAATTGCTTGTAGAAAAATCCTTGTTAAATGGCTTGGCCACCCCAGAGTTTCTTCTGAATTTTAGCTTAGAGAATCTCCTAGATAGAAAGGCTAAATGCTCATCTATCTCATCCAATTCATCCTGCTGTAGGACACTCATTTCTTCAGACACCTTTTCCTTGCTTTTGCTTGATTCTGCTCTACCTTCACAAACCTCCCTGTTTGGTGTAGATTTAGCAGCTTCAGTCCTCTTCTCCTCCTTCTGCTCCAAGTTGGCAACAAGTGCAACTAACCCACTTTTCTTTTGGGCCTTCTCAATTTCTTCATCCTGCTCCATTTCTAGTTCATATGTCTTTAAAGTTCCATAGAGCCTTTCAAGAGTAAATGACTTGTACTCTTGAGTGTTTCTTAGAGAAACAGTCATAGGCTTCCACTCTTTGGGCAGTGATCTCAGAAATTTGAGATTAGAATCTTTCACTTGGTAGATTCTTCCATACAGTTTCAAGCCATTCAGTAGCTTTTGAAATCTACTAAATGTGTCATTCAATGTCTCTCCATTCTTGAAATGGAAGTGCTCATACTGTTGGATCAGTAGCTGCATCTTGTTTTCCCTTACCTGTTCTGTACCTTCACAAAGGGTTTGAACAATGTCCCATACTTCCTTGGCGGTAGTGCAGTTGATAACATTGTCAACCATGTCTGTTTCTAAACCATTAAACAGAATATTCATGGTCTTTTTATCTTTGTGAACTTCTGCAACATCCTCAGTGCTCCACTCAGAAACAGGTTTTGGGATGTACGTGTCTGGTGCATCTGCAGCAAGACCAACTCTTGAAGCAGCCTTCATTGGAACATGAGGACCCTTCTCAATGCAATCTACAAAACCTACATCAATAGACATGAGATGTAGACGCATTTTTACTTTCCAGTGAAAGTAATTTTCCCTATCAAGAACCGGTATCTTCACTCCATAATCCTTCATAGACATGTTGGAAGTGTGTTGATCTTTAAACTTCAAATATATTAGAAGCTTGCTCTGATACCAATTGTTATTCCCAGATTACACACTTGTATAATTGTAGAAGGGGGGGGTTGAATACAATTCTTGATAGTTATAAATTTCTAATAAAAACCACAGAAATCTATAAAGAAATAATTGCTGAATAGAAATAGTTCACAACCACATAAAAAATCAGGTGGTTAAATGTACCACCTGAGACTTTTATTTGAAGAAAACCCTGTGATACAAATGTACACAGCTTCTGTGTTTACAACTCTTTGCTTCTAAAGATATTCAAGAAACCCTAAGCAAATATGTATGTTTTCTTAGTTTCTAAAGAGTTGCTACACTTGGTTATATATCCCAAGTTTACAAGTACTACAGGAACAAGATAATATTAATCTAATTCTAGTTGACTTGCTACTCCACTCCAAATCCACATGTAGCCGAAAGGTTGTCCTTGTGAACAGATATGTCCCCTGCACCTTTCTTGTATGTACTGTGTAAATGGAATGCTTCTTTCTTCTGTGTTTCCAAAGTATGGCTGCCATACTGCTTTTTATACCTACTATCAACCCATGTGATCTGTCAATCAAACCTGTCCTTATCAACTGCTAATTCCCAGCTAGCATAGGATAAAGTGACAATGATTATCCGTTGATGTTGTGCACAATTATCCGTTGATGGTAGTTTGAGCTGTATCCGTTGATCGAGTAGATTTGAGTTGTATCCGTTGATAGAGCCCTATTCTTATCCGTTGATACACTTTCACTTAGATAGAATTACATAGCATAGCTTATTTACAATTGGCTACCCTATTCTGCCTATCCATTGATGGTCAACATGACTCTGAATAAAAACACTATCAACTGATAAATAGAGATATTGCAGTATGCTACAAAACCTCATCCGTTGATGAGCTACCTGTCAACGAATAGAGTTATAAGGCCTTATCCGTTGACAGTTACAAAACTTGACTTATACAATTTTGCTTGAATGTTAAGTTATCATCAAATACAACATATTCCTAACATCTCCATTCAACACGCTTTTTCAGAGCGTCCATCTCCTCCAGTTTCTCCTTCAGGGCATCATTATCGGCCTTCAAGGAGTTAGCTTGGACGGTGACCTTCTCTAAATCAGTGGTCGCATTGCGGAGATCCTCTTCAGCCTTGACCGCCCGGGCCTCCAGTTGATCAACCCCCTTCAGCTTAGCCTGAACCCCCTCCATCCGTTCGGCAACGTTAGCTGACCAGGAGATAGTCTGAAAACAGACAAGGGAAAAGAATTAGATGCTGAAGACAAGTAAAAGGGGCAACACCGAGAAAAAGGCTTACCATAGAGAGTAGGGCCATCATCTCGGTACAAGCCTCCAGGTCGTTCGCCTTGGCAAGCGTCGGCCTATTAGCTGGCAGAATGAGGCCCCTGCAGAGGTCGGGGCCAACGATGGTGGAGAGTTGTGGAGCTGGGACAACAATTTTATCAGATTCAATAACTCCCCACTGGGGGAGCATACACTTTCAGACCATCACTTCCTGAACGGCCCCTCTTCCGAGAGTCGGTCGGAGTGACCAGGCCTGTCTCATTTGTCTCCTGGTCCCGAGGAGGAGAGGAATCAGGTATAGTGGTAATAATATCCAGAGGACCAGAAGCCGTATTTCCCGCCCCCTCGGGCGCCCTAGTCGCGGCTTCGGCGTTCGCTGTAGCAGCCGAAGCAAGTTGGACCGCCCTCCTGCGTTTACGTTCAACAATTTCCTGAAGGGAGGACACTACACAAAATAATAGAAGGTTAAAATATGCACAGCTGAATATAAAAGATAGTACTTAAAGGCTGAAAACAAATATGTCAGGACAAGTTAAAGATGGATGTTACCACTACCCCAAAGGGCGACCAACCAGTTGTTGTCCCTGCCGTCCGACAGCGGAACCCTGTCCATTTCAAGTTCGCAGAGCAGACGGTAATCATGTTGGTCCGCTTGCAGTAGGTCGGGATACTTTAACCTGGACGGATCGAGATCATGCCATCGGCCGTATTTCTCCATCCTCGGCCCCGAGACAAAAGTCCATTTCTCATGGGCCCCTTTGTTGCTGGAGTTCGTTTGAGCCCAGTCGGCCCTACCGGTTCGACGGGCTATGGTATAATAGCCGTTGCTTTTTGTGTTCCTTCGGAGCTCGTAATGATGCCAGAACAAGGTCGTCCTCGGAGTCATTTCCTTGGCCAGGCACCGAGCTTGGAAGGCGTTGATGTGGAAGAAATTGTTTGGATCTAATTGCCCTATGGCTATCCCCAACTGCTTCAGTATCTTCTTCAGAATCGGCAACATCGGTAACTGAAAGCCGCATTTAAACGCCATTTCGGATATACCGGGCACCACACTTCCTCCGCAGAGAGGGGGGATCTCGGGGTTGTGCCATATGCGATCCTTCTTCCGTGGTGCGAAGAAGTACCAGACGTTTTTCTCCACTAAGTACTTGGAATGGAATCCTTCGATTTGTTCCTCGGTCAGCTGCGACCGGAGATTAGCGGCTGGGAACAGTTTAGCGTCGCTGAAGGGCGAAACCTTCGAAGGGCCAGCACCCTCGGTTGACCGATCCATGTCCCTGCATTCGGAAATGAAGAGACGTTAGCCTTGTACTCGGACAAAAAAGAAGAAAACAAAGGGAGAATAGGCCGAGTACAGTGAGCCAGGATCGGTCGGGGCATTCTACAACCTAGGACGAAGGGATCCGAAAGCCTAAAACTACGGGAAACTAGGACATTCTGAAGAGAATTCCGAGATATCGGGATGGTCCGAAGAGTGTTCTCATGGTTCGAAGATCCCGAAGGAAGTCCTTGCCCAGACCATTTTCGGACAAATTCCAAAATCTTAGGGAAAGCTAATGCAGGGGTAAAATGCTACATCAAAAAGAACCTAAATCGTTGCAGGCATGTGCATAGAACATTTGGGAACTGCAGGTAACTATATGCATATACATATGTGTACAGATATATACATGAACACAGGAAATGAAGGTTTATAACAATAAAGAAACAAGAACGGAAATGGTGCAAACATACATATAAAATTAAAAGAAAGAGGGGTATAGAAGCACTCACTAATTTGCCAATAAGAAATGAGATCCGATTCCTGGGGATAGTTTCCTTGAAGATGAACTACTATCGGAATCGGAGGGCTTGGAGTGGCTGGAAATGAAACGACGGTTCCAATTGCTGTTCACGAAAAGCTCTGAGGAAGAAGATTTTTGCTCTGGGAATTTTATGATATTGTAAGCGTAAAAGTGAAAATGAACGGGTTTTAGAAGGTTTAAGTACAGGGACGCAACGTTTGGACAAGGATCGTTTTGAATTCAACGGTGGAGATTATAGCGCAAATCTCGAGAACAGACAGCTGTCAATCATAAAAGGACACGACTCCCCATGAGATGTCTCGACCTTGTCCATCGCCTTCCTTATCTGAATGAAATGTCCGAAGAATGGATTCCGAAGATGGGCCCAGGCTTTGGCCTCCGTCCTGAGGATAAATCCGAACGAAGCCCAGGGACATGTTAGAGGCCCATCCCCTTTGTGGGCCGGATCGAAGATCCATATGCAGATTATCGGCCCAGCCGAATGAAGCCCACTGACATTCGGTCCAGTAAACAACAACAGTTATGTGGTTATGGACTCCTTAGAACGTGGGACACAACACCCCACGTTACCCACTCTTCGGTAACCGCCCAAGGAGAGGAGAATATGTTTGAATCAGGTTTGAAGGATCATTCATACACAATTTTGACACAACACAAACACTATGCGTTCTAATTATCTTATCCAAAAACCGACTAAATTATTCTCACACCGGAGGTGAATCGGGGGGCCAAACCCTCGCATTCTTCTCATTTGCAGGTCCGACCGAACCAAGGTTCGGCAGAAATCTAGTCGTAACACTTTTTTTTACTTATAGTGTAGTATATATAATATTATAAATATTAATTTTAATATGTTGGGAGAATTCAAACCTTAGACCTTTGTATATAAACGACTTTTAGTATTAAATCTGAATTAATATGATGTTGGCGGGAATATGACCTTCAACCTTTCTATATAACAATATTTTTTTTTGAATAATATATAAAACAAAGTGAGTATTTGTTCTAACAAATCTCGGAGATGAGCGAGAGTCGAACCCATGACTTGGGACAACAAGAGATAAGCTTTTACCACTTCAGTTATATCATCGCGCTCATATAACACCCTTTTTTTTTTTTACTATTTAGGCTTATATGCCTTACAAATGAGTATCTGTTCTAACAAATCTCGGGGTGAGCGAGAATCGAACCCAGGACCCTGGGATGACAAGAGATAAGCCCTTACCACTACATCTTTTAGTATTAATTTTAAATTAAAATGTTGTTGGCGAAATTCGAACATTGTACCTCTATATATAAATCTAAATTAATATACTATTGGCGGGAATCGAACCTTCAATCTTTCTATATAACATCTTTTAGTATTAATTTTAAATTAAAATGTTGTTGGTGGGATTCGAACTTTAGATCTCTATATATAACAACTTTTAGTATTGTATCCAACGGTTATAATCTACTTGAGTTGTAGATCTAACAGTTGTGAATGAAAGAGATACAAAAATGAGGGATTAACAAAATTATAAAATATACCCCTTTTGTTTATTATAATATAGTATCTCTCCATTTTATTTTAAGTATCATTTTTTGACTAAATTTGAATTTCAATTTAAGTGTCATTTTTACATTTTTAAGACATGTAAATTTTATTTTCACCTATATACCCTTAGTTACAATTATAACATTAAATGTATTCTTTCAAGTATTAGTATTAAATAGGAGTAGATGAAGGATAAAATTGGAAAATAAAATTACATTAATGATCAAAGAGTCTCATAACTACTATACTTAATAAATGTGCATGATCAAAAAATGACACATAAAATGAAATGGAGGATTTATAGATAAATAGTGAAAATTTATTCCAATTATCTTAAGAGGCAATCATATGATAAAAATTATGGGCTTATATGTCATGGGTCAAAACTAAAAAACAGTAAACGAGTGGGGAATCGTGAGATGAAGAGTACTGCCGGGCTTGTTGAGAGCCCAGCCCAACTACGAGTCTTAAAGGTCGAATTCCAAAGTTTGGGTCAACTGTGTCACCAAGTCCTTCTCTAGCGACACTGCCCATGTATATTTCATAAATTTTTTAAATAAAATTCACATTTCTGAATTAAATACATTCAATTTGAGAACCATGAAATTTTAATAATTATTATATAAAATATTTTTTTAAATTATACTACTCCCTCCGTCCCACCCATTTCTTAACATAAAAAATTACGTATCTGACACGCATTTTAAGGATAATTCTATAACTTATTTTTGATATTTTTTTTTATATAAAAATAGGATTGTTCTATTTTTATACAAAAAAAGAAAATATAAAAAATAAGTTATAGAATTATACTTAAAATGCACATTAAAATTCATGCCTCTGCAAACGTTAAGTATTCAATGGGATGGAGGAGTATATAATTTAACAACGCATTTTCCACATGCGAGGGTTGTTTATTTCACAGAAAAGGTAAGTAGTTGGGAGTTGGGACCATGATTGTCGAGTAATGAATCGAAATTCCAGCTCATATCTTAAACACAAAGTTGGCAACGCATGTACTGACCCAACTAACATGTCAATCAAATCCAATATTGCTGATTTCGGAAATTATCGATTTACGATTTATTGGGTGATTCGGTTAAAAAATCGGTAATTTATCGGAAATTTTTGCAAAATCGGCGGAATCTGTTCCAAAATTTTGACCGATTTTTGGCTGATTTATCGACAAATTTTCAGAAATAGGCCCAATTTCTACAACAGAGATCAAATCTAGTAATAAACCAATGTTGTATTAATTTCTTTTTACACAGTACTAACTAAAGATTTAAAAAATAATATTTGTAGATATGTTTTTTTTTTAATAACTCCCGAATATATGATTATTTGTTCATAATAAACAATAAAGTTCGGGATTAGCGATAATTGAATCCAGAATGAAAAAAGATAAGCTCGTATCAATTGAATTATTTCATTGCGCTCAGTTTTAGATATTATTAAAAAATTGAAAATTTGAGATACACTTTAATTAATTTTTTTGAATTATTGAATTAAATCATTTTATATTAAAAAAAATAAATTAATCAAAATAATTTCTGAACAATTGTATGTATCAAAAAATTATATATATAAAAATACATTAATTTTATTCATATCTCATAGATGTATCTCATATTCTTTTTTCATATTTTAAAGTATATCATAAAACAAAATGTAATAATTACATAATCCCAAAACTAGTCATTTTTATCTACCAAATTATATTTTTCACTAATTTCTTTTACGAATTTCAATTCATTCCATAAAAATACTGGTTATTGTTATTTTTTTATTTTGAATAAGAAATTTGGAATTAATTCTTTTTAGTTTTTCCATAGATATTTTATTTTCAAAAAACATAATTATCCCAACAAAAACTTAGCTACTTTACTCCACTTACTCACACACTCTCATCATCATCTTTCTCTCGCCGGAAAATAATAATGATCATACCGGATAAATGGACGGCGACGATAGCAAGCATATGGATCCAGTGCAGCTCCGGCTCATCTTACGCCTTTGGCATCTACTCTCCTCTCCTCAAATCCTCACAACTCTACGACCAATCCACACTCGACACAGTCTCTGTTTTTAAAGATATTGGTGCAAACGTCGGCGTGATTTCCGGCATTCTTTACGCCGGAGTGAAGAAACGGCGAAGTGGGCCGTGGGTGGTTCACTTGGTCGGAGCGATTTTGTGCTTTGTTGGGTATTTTTTCATTTGGTTGGCTGTTACCGGAATTTTGCACCGGCCGGCGGTTCCGGTGATGTGTATTTTTATGTTTCTGGCGAGTCAGGCGCAGACCTTTTTTAATACGGCGAATGTTGTTGTGGGGGTTGAGAATTTTCCGGAGTATGGGGGGACTATTGTTGGCATTATGAAGGTATACTAAGTAGAATTTCCATAAATGAATAATGTCGATAAATTAGTATTTTTTTCGATAGTGTATTTTAGCAATAACTTTGTTTTTGTACTTTTTGTGTGTTTGAAAATGTTGGCAGTAAGTGTAGTGTTTTAAGTGTGATTGGTACAATTTTGGTAAAGCTTGTTAAAACAAGAACATTCTGCAGCATATAAGATCGAGTTTAGTTGGAATGAATGAAATTGGATGATAACAGAACGAAATTTGAAGTTTATTCTAGTAGAAAATTTGTGATGTTGAATTTAGTTCATTTGCTGTCATATTCGTACTAGTCTAAACTGATCGCGATGCTTGGTGCTCTTTCCAATTTATTTTCTTTGCATACATCGTCATAAAAAGTATATCTTATTCACTCCGTTACTTTCGAGCAATAGGGAGCATTAAAATTTTACTTCTAGTATCGCTTTTACAACTAAGAATGCAAAATGAAAATAAAGAATACTTGTGTAGATGGGTTGATAGGCCAGTACAGTGTTGCCAAGAACTAGATTTCGACTCCTGCGTGTGCGTGAGTTTCTTAGTTTGTATTAGGTTTCCTTTCTGTATTTGTATTTCTATATTTGTAATTCTGTAATAGGCCGAGGGTCCTTGGGAAACAGTCTCCCTATTGTATAGGGGCATGGTCTGCGTACATCTACCCTCCTCAGACACCACTTTGAGTGGTATTATAACTGAGTATGTTTGGTTTGGTTTTAACAATTTGGATAAGACTATGGTTCTTGTTAGAAAGGAGTAATTGTTTTTATCCGAGAGGACCGAGACATAATTATTTTTAATCTTATGTCATTTCTCAGGGTTTTCTTGGGCTAAGTGGAGCAATCATAATTCAAGTGTATTATACATTACTCGAGGACAATCCAAGTAGTTTCTTGTTGATGCTTGCTTTGTTGCCGTCTCTTCTTCCTATCTTGCTTATGTTTTTGGTTAGAACATACGAGACAAATGATGGACATGACATTAAACATTTGAATCGTTTATCATTGATCGCTTTACTCCTTGCTGCCTACATCTTGATCTTAATAGTTTTAGAAAATACCTTTAGTTTGCAACCATGGGCTCGGATTATAATTTTCCTGCTACTTCTTCTTTTTTTATTTTCACCCCTTAAAATTGCAATAACCGCGCAAAGAGAGGAAATATGTAGAACTTCACCACAAACTTTAGCCTCAAGAACCCCTTTACTTCATGAAACCAAATCAGTGGAGACGAAAAAGAATTTTACAGCAGGGGTTCCAGTAGAATATCATGATTCACAACTTCACGCAAGACTAGAAAATGACATTTTAGAGAATCACATAAGACAGATTGGAGAAGAAATGAATCTCTTGCAAGCCATATGCACCATCGATTTCTGGTTGTTATTTATTGCCATGATCTGCGGGATGGGTTCAGGAGTTGCCACAATCAATAATATAAGCCAAATAGGAGAATCTTTAAAGTACACATCTGTTGAAAGAAGTACATTGGTTTCTTTGTGGAGTATATGGAATTTTCTGGGACGCTGTGGTGCTGGATACATATCAGATGTTTACCTCCACAAAAGAGGCTGGCCAAGGCCATTTTTTATGATCCTTATGCTGGCAATCATGGCGTTTGGCCATGTAATTATCGCATCTGGCTTCCCTGGGAATTTGTACTTGGGATCTGTTATTGTTGGTGTTTGTTATGGTTCTCAGTGGTCCTTAATGCCCACCATTACCTCCGAAATATTTGGTGTGCTGCATTTGGGAACCATATTTAACACCATTGCTATTGCTAGCCCCATCGGATCTTATGTAATGTCTGTTCGGATTGCTGGCTATATTTATGACAAAGAAGCATCAGGCCAGCAGACATGTTATGGCACTCATTGTTTTATGTTATCATTTTTCATCTTTGCTGCTGTTAGTCTTGTCGGTTCACTAGTTGCCTTGATATTGTTTTTCCGGACAAGGAGGTTTTACAAAATGGTTCTTCTCAACAGAATACGGCATTCTTCAAGAGGGTAGATGTGTATTCAAGCTCACATTCGAGCCCAGGCCGCTGTAAATTACTGATGTTATGCAAATCTGTATTCTACAAAATCTATACAAAATATGTTTCTGGTAGTTATGCCATGTCAGGTGACTCTAATAACTGTAAGGCTTATCAATCCTCAAGTAATAAAGTTTAGTTACGCAAGTGGTAGCAGATGTGCAAGTACCATGTAATCTTATATGTATAGCTCTGTATTTGTGTTTATGTACGCTTCCTGATGTAATTCTTTGTTTTTAGAGAATATAATTTACGTCAGTTCATTATATGAAGTAGACCTGGATATCTTAAAGATGCTGGACTTGCTGCTGCCAAAAGGTCGACCATTCTTATGGAACAACATTCTACATAACTAACTGACTTCCCTTCTCTTTATATTATTAACGTTTCTTTGTACAGAATGCCAGTTGGGAGGTTGATCTATCTCATTACAACATCCTGTTCAGTTAATGTTTTATCTCAGTGTCTTACATTTGTCAGAGAAGTTCGTTTATTGGCAACTTGAGCTTAATTGATTATTCACTCCGTTTCGAGGGCTGCACCTAACTTGATACCTTCTCCGAAGAAGTAAAGCCAAGTTAGTACCTTTAAAGTTTTGCATGAGTTTTTTGTACTATGCATCCCCCAGAGATGGGTCGTTGGCACTTCCGTTTATCCATTTTAAAATTGGACAGTTTAGTCTTCTAACTTCATTTTTTTGATCACTTTGCAATCCCCCACCCCTTTGCCGTCAATATTTTGCTGTTATCGCTTCTTTTGGAGGGGTAGCTTGGACTTTCACCTCATATCTTTGCATGGACATCAACATGTGGTTGCTTTTCACTGCACTGGTCACTCTTCTCTTACTGTAAATATTGGTCATAAGAGTTCCACTGGTGATTATGTCCCAAATTCCATTAAGAGTATAACAGAGAGTGCCTGCATCATGTTCTAGTTGAGAACCACACGGTAATATTCATCCTTCTCTTGTCCTACACATTATGTAAGGGTAACTTTGAAATCTTATGTTATTTATATTATAGATTAGGTGAAAGTCTTTTTTAACCTGTGTAAACATGCTTTGGTGAAGAATGGCTTGTGTTTCATATAGATACAATGGATTAGTTTTTGCAAATAGTTAAAAGTCTAAGAATAACCCTTCAAAAAAACACTAACGGCAAATGTAGACCGAAAAGGGGTGGGGGATGCAAATTGCTGTGGAAAATGAAGTTGGAAAACTAAACTGAATCATTTTAAAATGGATAGACGGAAATGCCAATGATCCTTTTCTGGGGGATGCGTAGTGCAAAAAACTAAAATTTTAATATCTTTTAAAACTTCCCTATTATGGTGTGTAAAAACGGGGAGCTGGTAAGATCTGCGTAAATCTGGTCATACCATATCTTCGAGGCTTGGCTATACGGTATGTTGGAGTGGGACGTATATAGAATTCTAGTGTACAATATATATTGGTTTTTAAAATATATGTTTACGTAATATTTTTCCAAACTTATCAATGTAAGTCGGTTTTTATTTGAAACCAGTATTCTACTATCCTTATCATTATTATCTTTGTCCACCGAAGAGACAAGGACAAAATGATGAGATATGATGTTAAAACTTTTTCTTTTCAACTTGGCCACTTCAAATACCACCGTACCAGGTTTGTCAAAAAAACACTGAAGGCACGGATCTATCTGAGAGCCTGTTCTATAAACCATTTCACAAAAACAGAGTACTAATATTAAAAAATGATCACCAACAGTAACAAATGGTTAGCTACATCAGCTAGCATCATGATACAGATCACCGCTGGCTCCCTCTACACCTTTGGCATCTACTCTGCTGCCATAAAATCATCACAATCATACTCTCAACAAACTCTTGATACCCTCTCTGTTTTTAAAGATTTTGGCGCCAACACCGGTATTTTCTCCGGCCTTCTTTACGCTGCCGTGACTTCGAATTCCGGTGGGGGGTTTGGTGGGCCATGGGTGGTTCTTGCTGTGGGTGCTGTTTTGTCTTTTTTGGGGTACTTTCTTATGTGGTTGTCAGTTGCCGGAATTATTTTTCAGCCACCGGTGATGATGATGTACTTGTTTATGTTGGTGGCAGCTCATGGATTGACTTTTGTGAACACTGCTAATGTGGTCACCGGGGTTAATAATTTTGCTGATCATAGGGGCACTATTGTTGGCATTATGAAGGTCTTTTTCTGCTCTTTTTTGCTTCTTAATTTGAAGTTTATGCTACACTTGCGCTGTTAATTTTGGATAATTTGGACTTGTAATAAGGTTTGACAATTTTTTGTTGTCAGTGGTGATGGCTCCTTACTGCCTACTGGGCACTTGGATTTACTCTCCCATTTGCGAGTTTATCTACATTTTTACCTTGAATATTACATGTACTAGAGCTATGCATACTTTGATCTTGGGCTTTATTTACTGCTATTTTACAACGATCGCGATTCTTGTGCTTTATTTACTGCGATATTCCAACAGTTGTGATCCTTGATCATCATTTTGCTCAACTTGTGAGATATTAAGCTGTATGTTTAGGCTTGGAGGAAGGCAGGAAGCCCTTTATGGTTTAAAAGATTATGTATGTGGTATGGCAACCAATTTTTACTGTTACGCTGAATTTGGTATAGTATAGGAATTCTACAGAGTATTATTGGGCAATGCGGTGGTTAAAAAGATCAATAATTTGTATTTGTGTTCTTATGCACCCATATATAATTATTTTTTTCTATAGTTTGGGGAAAAGTGGTATAGGAACAAACCTAGAGATCTTTTCTCCTTCCTCGTTTTAACCTCATTTGGTTCAATAACGTTTGTTGGTCAATTATCTCACCAGTGTTGAACATTCCAATTTATCTTAAAACTGTAGCGACACTTCATATAGCATTTCTAACTATTTAGCGGGAATGTGGTTCATATCAAACATCAATGTTCTAAATTTTATGTGCTGTATGTGATATGATAATTTTAATGTTAGAATTGTGCCACAAGGTGAAGGAACTATGTTACTTCTCTTCATTTTACCTTGGAGTACCGGTGTCGGACACTCGACACTCGGACATGGACACTTATTTAAGCCAAAAACATGTACATTTTCAAAATGTTGCCGAGTCTGACACTTGAGACACGTACCCATGTCGGACACTTATAGCCGAGTCCGAGTAACATAGTTCTTCCCCAAAGATTAACCCTTCTTCTGATGCAATAACATTGACATTGACTTTTTTTTTTTTTTTTTTAAGTTTACAATGAATGATTATTGTAGTTCAGTATGCAAGTATGGATGCTACTCAGGTTTTGACTCTCAATCCTACATCTGGGGCTGTTGTCTTGGTTCATTTTTAAGTTTTTTTCTCTAAATTGCAACTCGCTTTGTGTAGGGCTTTCTTGGCTTGAGTGGAGCAATATTGATTCAAGTGTATCAGACGATTTTCATGAACAGACCTTCTTCATATTTATTGATTTTAGCTCTATTGCCCTCTTTCAACACTATAATATTCATGTGCTTTGTAAGGATGTTCAACACCAGCAGCGTGGACGAGAAGAAGCATTTGAACAGGTTCTCAGTTGTTGCGCTGCTAACCGCTGCTTATCTCATGGTTGCGATACTAGTAGAAAATTATTTTACTTTGACATCGGTGGCACATATTGTTATACTTGGTGTTCTTATTATATTAATATCAACTCCATTTTACATTGCAACCGAAGCACAACATGAGGACTCCTTCAGTACTTCAAGTAGGTACCTTGTTGAGGAGAATCAACTGATGAATGACCCAAACCAGTTGGATGAAGGACAAATTTACTGTAGACAAGATCCTAGTGGCTATTTTCTGGTTCCTGGTGATGCAGATGATCAGACATGTACTAGTGATTACAGAGTGCAATCGGGAGAAAACCTAAATTTGTTCCAAGCCATGCGCAGCAGTAACTTCTGGTTTCTATTTCTTGCCACATCATGTGGCATGGGGTCAGGACTTGCCGTAATAAACAATATCAGCCAAATAGGAGAATCTTTAGGCTATACGAAGTTTGAGACAAACACTTTGGTTTCCTTGTGGAGCATATGGAATTTCCTTGGTCGTTTTGGAGCTGGATATTTATCAGATTACTTGTTGACAACAAAAGGATGGGCAAGGCCATTACTCATGGCCCTGACATTGTTAATCATGAGCGGTGGTCATTCCATGATTGCTTCTGGTTTACCTGGCGCTTTATATGTTGGATCAGTTATAGTGGGTGTTTGCTATGGTTCGCAGTGGTCACTGATGCCTACAATTGTTTCTGAGATATTTGGTGTAGTGCATTTGGGAACAATATTCAACGCAATTACCACTGCTAGTCCGCTGGGGTCTTATTTTCTTTCTGTGAGAGTGGTTGGGTATGTCTACGACAAAGAAGCATCCATTGAAGGAAACCCTTGCACCGGAACACATTGTTTCATGTTATCATTTATTATCATGGCAGCAACAACTCTATTGGGTTCCTTTGTTGCTTTAGGGTTGTTCTTTCGGACAAGAACCTTCTACAAACAAGTTGTACTTGCAAGGTTACAACATTCAGTTCAGTGAAAACGCCACTACTTTCCGTCCGAGTCCTGCTCCTGCACCTTCAACTTCAAGTCCTTCACAATCAAGCCTGACTTCCAATCCCAACTCCTGGTTCTGCACCTTCAAGTCCTTCACAAGTGATGAGACCTTGTTAATCTTCTGGCCTTTTGTTTTCACTTACTTTGTTTTTTTCTTATTCTAATAAAGATGCAACTTCTTCTATCTTTTGAAATTCTGTATGTGATTGTACCTATAAATTTGTTTTTTATTTGATTTTTTTTCCTGAGTTGGAGGAAACATTTGTGAAGAAGTAGCGGAACAATGTAATGTACTCCCTCCGTCCCAAAAAGATTGACACACTTTCCTTTTTGGGACGTCCCAAAACTAATGAACCTATTTTACTTACTATTTTTGAACACTACTTTTCACTATTACACCCACTACTTCTCCATTTTATACTCTTTTTTACACTATTACACCCACTACTTTCCTCCACTATCTCAAATCTACAATTAAATATTAATAGGTCCCACCACTTTATCCACTTTTCAACTAACTTTACTCTTTTTCTACTACATTTTCTTAATCTCCGTGAAAGTCAAACCAGCTCAGTCTTTTTGGGACGGAGGTAGTATCAAATATACATGTTTGACGTGCACGTGTACCAATAGAGTACAGTACAACCCTGTCAAAAAAATTGAACAACTACAATATTAAGAGAGTCGACTCTCTCTAAACCTAGCAGCCGCCGCCCCCCTCCCCCCTTTTTTTTCCCCTCCCCGCCCCTCCCCTCCCCTCCCCTCCCCTTTCCTTTTCTTCGCCAATTCTCCCCCAATCATCTTATCCCTCTTTACTTTGTTTTTGTTAGTTTATTTTCAATAAAAATTGAACCAAAACTAAGCATCTTAGAATTTATTTCTTAGATCTATCTTGGTTTTGAGTCGATCTACTCAAATAAAAAAATAACTTGAGATTCATTTGAATTTCGGTTTTTCGTCTCGTCTTAGATCTAAAACCATCAGAGCTTCTGTTGTCTTTCTTCTCCGATTCAAGCGGGTGGATTTTCGATTCGGTTTCTCTTGTTTTTGTGGTTTCGCTCCGGATCTAAGGATTGCTTGTTTTAGTTTGTATTTGCAGTTGCAGGTTGGATTTGTAAGTTGTTATTTCATTTTGTTTGGCTGTGGTTTTGCTCTCCTTGGTTAGAGGGTGATTTTCTCTCCTTTTTTGTGAGAGTTGGTTCGAATTCAAGGATAAGAACTTGATACGAATTGCATTTGTGGTTGATAGCTCAAATGGATTATGAAGAAGATATTGGACGTAGAGCAAGTATCTATAGAAATATTACTTTTTTTGACACTGCTTATTTGTCTCATTTTATGAAGACAGGCGTGTCATCTTGTTCTATGTTTGATCGTTTCGATCATTCTTGTGATCATTCTTGTAGATGTCGTATGACTTTTATGAATTGAATTACCCCTTTCATAAAAAAAAAGAGTACAATATTAAGACTTTCGAAAGTATTTATAACCCAACAATTTTCTTTTTCAAAATTTAATGTAATAATGTATTGATGTGCAACCTTTTTCAAGAATCAGTTTTT
Source organism: Kitagawia praeruptora (assembly GCA_037693485.1). NCBI lineage: Eukaryota > Viridiplantae > Streptophyta > Magnoliopsida > Apiales > Apiaceae > Kitagawia > Kitagawia praeruptora. The sequence goes on from CM075350.1 coordinate 127,358,814, forward strand.
TTTAGAATTTTCAATAATTAGATTCTTAATTGATTTTTAAAATATAATTATACTGATCATTTAATTGTTTGTCTTGTAAGATTATACTAGCATAATAACCCGTGCGAGGCACGGGTCATCCTCTAGCAATTGCTATAAATTCTGTATAATTTTACGATTTAAGGATATTTTTGAATATAATTGCACTTTTTATATTCATACATATTATAATATGGGTGAAAGACCATTTTACTCACTTTTGGGCTGACAAAGACTGAAATACCCACGGGTGGCTACTTGTGCCCTAATTACCCACTATATACGCTTTTGTCAAGGACGTATCACGTGTCACACCAGTACTCTTGCAAAAACTGAAGTTTATCAGATTGTTTCGACTGCTAAATATGCCTACCCACAAATTGTATTAACTGCATACGCCATCTCGTGACAAGTGTCAAATCAATGCGCCTTACAACAAGTGGCATCCATTGGATATGTTATGCAGGAAGAGCATCCAGTTGATACGCTAGAGTTTTCGAAAAGAACATGGATCAAAAGAAAAAAACACAGACTTGGAAAAGAGAGTTTTTCTTGGATAAGTTTGTAGTGGAGAAGCATCTAATATATACGCATACCCACTGTAGCACAACCGTATCCACCTATCACGCCTCTTCAGTCCTGCATCGAAATGTTACATCTCCAACCTGCACTGCATAAGCCACCTCCCTACTTGATATGATACGCCTACAAAAGAATCGTAGCAACTAGTTACGCCTACAACAGAAATGTATCATCGAGATACGACGAGAAGCAAATATGGGTTTCCTGGTCACGTATTTGGCTGAGACGTATTCAATTGTTGCGCCTCTGCCATAATTGTATCCACTAACCACACCATCTGCAGAAGCATTAACATAGCTTCCTCACTTTCCACGATTCCAGATTTAAATCCAGCCATCCAGGTGGTATGCGAAGATCTCTTTTATTAACATCAAAATTATAGATTAATTGGTACAGATCGCTGGAATGAAAACTAATAGCAGCCATGTCCAATCGCAAGAATGAATGAAGATATTTTGGGAAAATGATAGATACATTTGAAATTAGGATAAACAGAGATACGCCTCAGGCTACGACGTATACGGTGGGCATAAAAGTCAGCGTGAATGAGATCCGGTAGATTGGGCTTTCTATTATAATATTTTGGGTATTTTGGGCAATTTTTCTTATAATATCAGTATTTTAATTTATGTATTATTTTATTTATGTATAGATCATATGAGCATAAAAAAGGATTTTTATAGCATATAAATATATTGTATAAGTTATAACACAATTTCTTTTAGAACAATGATAAAAAGACATATCATCGATGTGAATAATACTCATCATACAATATTTTCCAGATAAAATTAGTACGCTCCTTAATATTTACTAGTATTGTTGCCCGCTTCGCCGGGGTTTGATTCTTACTTATAACATCATGACAATCAATTTGTTACTTAGATTGATTTCCCGTTTACAAAAACTTGCCAAAACATGGGATCGTCATACATTGTTTTAGTTAAAAATACGAAATGCATAAGTTTCGCTTTTGCTAGCTGATACAAATTGAACGTGTCAAAAGGGTGATGTTGCTTGTTTTCTTGTTGGTTGTTTACTCCTTGTTGTTCTTTGTGTTCATAGGTGATTCGAAATTCAGTTGTGACAATCCATCCAAGTGGTATGTAGAACTTGATGCCTGTTTGTGAAAGTAAAAATGAATGGAGTTATGTGCATGAAATGTGCGTAAGTAGGAGGTGATGAATTAGGTTTGATATAGTAATCAGATTTTGACCTGACCTGTATGTTGTTGTGTCGACCGGAAAGCATGGTACAATTCCTCTTTATTAAATTGTGTAAAGCCGTCATCTCCCGCTCTTGCCTTACCTAAAGCCTGCAATACAAAAATAGATAGCTATTGTCCAGGCCAAGTCAATCTCAAATTTTGTCACAAAAATAGTTAGGAAAAAACTAAATTCCAATCATTATAATCTGTATCTAATCCAGATAAATGGCAAGGTCGAGAAGTTTACATATTCATAAAACAATATTTTACATATCAAATAATTAAAACTTACTATTGACTCATACTAAATATATTAAATAAAGTCGGTATATGGTAAATCTATAAAATGATTGATTAAATAACTTTGCTTACTTGGTAAATCATCGCACATAACATATAGACTTATGTTAACTATTACACCTTGTGTGAATTCAAACACCACAAAATCAAAGTGCAATCCAAAATTACATCACACAAAGATGTATGGTAGAGGGGGAGTTAAAGATTTAATACCTTGATGAAATATAAAAATTTCATTGATCACCTCACGCGGAAGCCGTTCCTACTGATGTATGTATCTCTAGAATTTTGCTTCTTTAAAGGTAACTTCCTTGTTATTGATTTTCTACCCCATAAAACTTTCATTACGTACAGTTGGTTTCGTGTGTACCCACAAAATATTAATATGTAATAAGCTAGATACTTGTGCTTGTAGGACTCTTAAATATACTCACCAATATTGACAACGAAGATTTTGAAAACAAAGGAGAAGGAGTATTCATTGGCTTAGACAGACAGTTTTTTGAATATATGTAATTGAATCTATGTATATTCTTATCAGGTACAACACATATAAATTGCTGAAACAGAATTTACGAAAGTAAATAATAAAATAAATTTAAAATCAAATTAACTATTCAAAGATTAGCACGTTGATATAAAAAAAGTTCCAAACATTTCAAATCATATATGAATCCATCCAAAAAGTTTTGATGCAAACTTTTGTGGTTTAAAATTAGATCAGTTTTAGGGTTTTATCAGCATATGCTGAGAGGAATATAGAAGAAAACTTCTGCATTTGAAGTTTAATTTTTTCCCCAGAAATGGACTATATATGAATCCATCCAAAAAGTTTTGAATGTGCATCTCTAATGCTTCCCCTTTTCTGCAGGCCATATCATCCGGTCACATACTTGAGGCCCCTCATATAGATGCTGCATCTGGTGTATCACTTGATACGGAAAAGAATTCTATGTTATATGATAGGGATTGTGGGCCAGTGGTTAACTATGCGGCCCACATGCTTAACCCTAATGATGATCTTCAGTTTTTAGTACACTAAGTAGTTTTTATTCATCTACATTAGCAGCTAGACACTACATGAGCAATACATCTTCTAAGTTCATGTGTTCCATACCGGGTTTGTCCCGACACTACAGGAGCTAGACATGCAAAGACAGTAGACGGGACTAAGTAATGATCATGCCAATTTTATCAGCTGTGTTGAATACAAAGGGGCTTTCACAGAGCATCTCTCAAACTCACTATAGCATCTAAAACTAAGATCCACCGTATATTAATAAATTCTCAGAATTTATTGTGGAATGATTATTATAGAATTTAAAAATTATACATTAAAATATGTGATAATATAAATATTCGTTTTAAATAACTAATTGAGTTAGTTGTGCAACAAATATCAAATTTTTTAAGCTAAAAATTAATATTATCAACTAAGTTGATTATATCATAGGAGGCTTTTACATAGCAACTCTAAATTTCACTGTAGCATCTTAGACTTTTAGTAAGAGACACCCTTGGCCAGCTTCTCTTCCAGATTAACTACACTCCTATTAAAATATTTGGTGAAAATTTTAAATATTCCACAATGTAGAATATGGATTGCATACACACTTAGAAGGTCATGATCACTATAAAAGTTCAACCCTTCCATTACTTTGGGTTTTCCTTTTCAGATGAGACCTCACAATTCACCAACTCTAGTTCATTCAACACGAACTTACAAAAGATGAAGTCAAAAAAACATATTTGCAAATCAAAGTTATCATAATTGATGCATCATGTAATTTCAAAATATAAACGATGATCAACATCTGATATCTACGCCTTATGAGGTAAAAAGTAAAAAAGAATGCAACCCTTTAAATACTTGAAAACAACAACATTAGTACCTTTTAACCCTTTTAAGTAGTATTTTTTCCTTTGTGGCAAGCAGCTCTTTTGTATGCATAATCGAAGTTCTATAGAATATTTAAGTTGTCTAGCATTTGCACATGCCAGCACTATTGACCTGTAAAATAAAGAATTCCAGCCATGAAAATTATATATACGCAGTTACTCACACATATATATCTCATATAGAAAAATGATGTTGAGGTAGAAGAACCCCTAACCATGACATCGTATACCAAAAGAGACCGCTATTACTCATAAAATTAAGAACTTATGACTTGACAAATTAGTTTTTTTGTATCTCTATAATACCATTATTTAATCTTTGATAAAACATGTTTAGAGTTTCCATCAATGGAAACATAGATTAATTAAGGATTACAATGTAATGACTAAAAACAACCCCAATACAATCTCGTAACTAATAGTACCCCTAATTGAATCCCCTATAACAGCGATGACATGGTTAAATACAATACAAAAGTTTGTAATTCAGTAAGTCCTAAGGAGAAACATATATACACAAATACCAGGTTCAAGAATATATACCTTCAAGTTTAGGGACTATCCACACAAAATTAAATTGCAAATAGTTGCTCACAGTAAAATCACGCAAACTCCAACGTGCTCGACTACTTTCCTTTTCAGTTTCTTTTTCCAGTACCATCCTGCAACAAAATAGAAAATATTACATGTAGCAAAGGTGAGAGCATAAAGTATAGCATATACACGTTAACAAACAAACTATCAACATTAACATACACAACATATATATACAGAATTAAAGAAACAAACTTTCTTCGATACCAAGTGGTATCTAAAGTACAATGTTAAAGTATGGTACATAACTCCTTTAGCACTTTGGATCATATAACAATGTTATTAAATTAGCCAATTAAAATAAAGATAATTGCATTTCACCCAAACATGTATATCGAGGGAAAAATTATAATATAGGACCTTTGGATAAGTAATGCCATTAGCCTCCACAGTCCACAATCCAGCCAGCTTGAGCACACGAAGACTTCATTATTATCATTGTGATCTTCTTGATGTAAAATTGTGTTAGTAACAAACACAATGAAACTATTTGCAGCTATCATGAAATGATTTTCAAATCCGCTCACGACAATAATAAGCACAAAAAACTTAATCAACGAACAAATATAGACACAAACATCGTAAGAATTATCAGTTTTATCATAGTCTTAATGGGCAATCAAGCAAAGATGAAGACACATCTATTTCCCTAAATTATTGCACAAATTAACAAAAATATAATAGAATGGAAGAAAACTTTGATCAAATACCATGTGTGCATTCTTGTAAAACTATAGATGCTTACCTCCAGTGATAGTAAGGATTGCCTTATACTTTACATCCAGAATCATCATAAGCCTATTTTCAACCACAATCCTGAGAAATATCAAACAAACACCCTGCAAATCAAATTTTAATGTGTCAAGAAATAAAAATTAATATAAATTTTACACACAGAAGTCTAGTTAGATATGAGAACAGGTACCTCTGCCTAATACAAATGGCAGATGACTTTTCTTTATTCAGCGTGTTTGATTATCAAGATATCGATAAGCCTCTTAAAGGTCTACTACATGAAATATTAGTCACCCAACAAATGCAAGTGTCTGATTTTGGAAGCGAAATACCTGAAGGTGTTGATCCTTCCACCACTAACATTAGTTCTCGCAAGCATCTAATAGGCAAGAGTGCATCCCGCTAGAGACCAAGAAATATGCATATTACGTTAATGGATGGATATTAATCTGGAAAACAATAGCAATGTCAGTACCATACAACATTCAGATCAGCTAATATTTAAAGTCAATTCGACTATAAATAAAGCACACTTGTTTTCAGTTTCTGCATAAAAATTGTAGTTCATATAAGAAAAATTCAATCAAATTCAGAATGAAAAAGCCACTACCAAGCAAATATCTTAACGATCTAATTACAAACAGTACAAACAGATTATATCTAAGAATATAAGTTTGGAAACATTGGACAAAACTCAATAGAACTATTTAGATTTTAGGTTACTTATTAGAGGTTTAAATAACAAAATCACAATGAGAAACTTTATTAAAACTCTTATCAAATAGTTAGAGTGCAAAGTTTTAATTACCAAAATATTAAAAAGAATCGGGATATAGAATCAAGAACAAATCTTTAAGAAGAGATAGAATCAAGAACAAATATAATAAGAATGACTGATTACTTGATTCTTTGCTTTTAATAGATATTTTAATAGTTAACAAATATAATAAGAACAAATATTTATAACTTTTTTAATAATCCAGAATATTGCAAGGATACGGTTTTCTTAGTGGTATTATAAATCTATCCAATCAATTCCTGATCGAAGAAGCTATTGCCAAGCAAAAATATTAATAGTGTAATTAGATGATGGACCTAATGGCTATATAACTTCAAAATATCAAATTTAAAAAGCAATTACCTGTAGGAAGTTGAGTTCAAAGCAATCCAGAATATTGCTCATAAAAGGCCGTTCCCCAAACATTTGCGTCTAATCAAACTGAAGCTGCCATTAAATTTCAGAATATCAAAGAAAAGCTTTTCAGCTACCACAAATTGCAATCCAAAATCAAAATGCCATTAAATATTTTAAAGAAAAGTCTGCCATGAAATCAAAATGCAATCCAAAATATATAATCAGAAGAGACACGGAGGATGTGTGATGAGCTACACACGACGTATAGTGGATTGTTTGATTTCATCTTATGTTCTAGATATTTATCATTTCTTTATAACTTTTTGGATGTGTTGAGAATGGATTTTACCAGGTGGAATGGAAATTAGATCCTCCCATCCAGAAATCTTTTCATTATTCTGACATCACCAAAAAAAATATATTAGAGTCGAGATATTGAGTCGCGCATACAAATATAACTCATCCCATTCCCTTAACTAAATATTAAGTGACTAATTACCTCATCTTTTTCAGAAAATTTATCAGACAAAAAGTACATATTAGTATTCAACTAAACATCTCAAACAAAAAACATAGCATTAAGTTGTGAAGCTGTCTGCGTATGCTTTCTTATCAAGAACCTGCCTTGAAGATCAGACATGCATCTTAGAGTTAGCAAATATTCATGTATTCCATCAATACTTAATTTTAGGCATTCATTAAAAAAATCACATTTCTCGGATCACCTCACATCAAATTCAGAATGAAGAATTCATTGCCAAACATAAACATTTAAAGGTTTATAGCACATTTCACCTCTAACCTACAATTTTAATGGAACATAAAACTGACGAAAAAAAAATTCATAGCAGAACTTTCATTGCACAATTAAAAAAAAAAGAAAGCAACTAAAATCCAAACAATACAAACAAATTATATCTAATAATATAAGTTTCGAAACATGTAAACATACAAATTTCACAGAAACATTCTTTTGACATAAAAATCCAAACTTACATAAAAATATAATAGAAGGATCCAACCTACCATAAATTCAATCTGCAAAATGAACACACGTCAGATTCCGAAGGAAACATTAGGCAAAACTCAATAGAACTATTTAGGCATTAGGTTAAACACTGCTTATTGGTTTAAACAACAAATTCACAATGAGAAGCTTTATAGAACCAAAATCAAACAGTTGGTGTGCAAAGTTTTAATTATTAAAATATTTAGAAAGATGAAGATATAAAATCAAGAACAAATCATTAAAAAGATATAGAATCAAGAACAAATCATAATAAGAATAATTGATTACTTGACTCATTGTTATCCATTATCACCATTGGCATCTATTCTCTCTAGATTAAACAGTGCTCCAAAACCTTCGTAATCTTTAAAGTTATCGATACATCCATCTACAATAATATATGATGAAGAGATTACAAACATACTTGAGTAGATTAAAAAACACAGTACATGAAGTTGTGAATATGTAAACCGGGTATCTTCTTCCATCGAAAGATGTTTTCACTCCAAAACCTGTAAAAGAAGAGAAAATGTGTTAAAATAAAAATAATAGAAAATTTGAATTTGGAAAATAGAAGAAGAGTAGAGATCAGTGATTAGGTAATTATTTGGATGCTTTCATTTAGGAAAATGTTCTCCGGTTTGGATTTGAAAACATGGCTTCTCCAGAAAGCTTTAGGCAAGTGGCCGATATATGCAATTTGTATCGGTGGCATCTCACGTAAAATTTAACAACATTAGGGGTAAAAAGCTGGGATAGGAAATGTTGACAAAGTTGTACTGTTCAAAAGGGAGAGTAGGAACTATATAATACATTGATTTTTTTAAATATCTCATCAAGATATATAAGTCGCATAGAATTATAATCCGAAATTACGAGAGGGCTGATTTCCAACACCAACATATTTCATATATTGTTGAGAAAATGCCTAAAATGCCTAGATTTGGAGTCCCTTGGCCCAAAATACTAATATGCGGAGACACCGGCCCGATTTACCGACGGGTCACGTATGTCAAAGATGCGTGACTTGAGACACGCATCTACGAAATGCGTATCAGGTGTAACGCATGAGCAGGTTGCGTTATGACGTCATCTGACGTCATTCTCGCATTTACCAGATCTGAGCTCTGGCAACCAAATATCGCACAAAAAATCGCCATGCTTCATTCTATCTCCTCCGGAAAGCTCCACAAACACGGAGGACACCAAAACGATGGCCACAACTCTCTCTTCAATTTCCAATACTCGATTGTTGTGTTCTGGCCCCGCAGGGGCATACACGAGGAGATAGGAAAACTGATCGGAAAAGTTATCTCATTTTGGGTCTTTTCAATTCGGCCAAAAACACAAAAAACGAAGATTACAGATTTGTAGGTGGTGAAGAGGCGATCAATTTGGTATATGATATGTCAATGTAGGATGCCTGTAAAGAGCGTAACATTGTCTCGAAATTTGTTGCCGGAATAACGACGTCGACGGGGGTTGGGGGAGATGAACAGTAACTTCACATACGCATGTTGTAGTTGCGTATCTCCTATCACGCATGTATAACATGCGTATCCTTGGCTGCCAGAAAAACTGTAACATCTATTTTGTGAAGGACACGCATTTGACAAAGGAGTGTCCGGATACTCCTTTCCCAAATGCGTGTCCAGTGGGTATTTAGGGCCATGTGTTCCGAAAATTGGTATTTTGGACCATTTGTTTTGGGAGCTGGGCATTTAGGGCCATCACCCTATATTGTTTGCATAAATATTAAAGGGATGGTGCTTTTGTAATTTTTAAACATATAGAAATATTATCGTAAGTTCATGAAGGTAGTGTTTTTCGTAAGTTCGTTCACAGGGAAGGACTATAAATATTGATTTCGAGTATATTATTTCTTACAATCTAGAAGTGTGGAAGATGGGGGGGTTTTAGTTGGTTTTGGAATTTTATCAAACACCTAGCCTACAAGAAATAAATTGCTAGAGATATACAACTAATTTAATGGCAATCATCCAATTTACCAACACAACAACACAATGAGTGATTAGCAAGATATAGGGTTATTTGACCCAAGGATTAATGCAAATCAAGCACTTCAACCCAACAAGCAAAATATATCCAACTCTACCTAACCAAGATAATTGGTGAAGCACACAATCACTTATTTCTCTTCTATTATAAACACTAATTTAGTGAAGCACATAAATTAGTTCTCTTGATAATAGCAACCAATAATGAAGCACTACTAGTTTAACCAAATCAAGGAATTAAACAAAGAGAGGCTAGGACAAACCAAAGGATGAGAAGCTCAACCTAGGTATTTGCACTTGAATCTTGAGAATTTAGGTACACTAAACTTGTGCTACTATAATGAATGTACTAACAATTACGGATTAGCACAAACAATTAGCAATTGATATTACAAGAAGAGCAAGTTGAAGCAACTTACAATTCTCCAAGCAAAATCATAAACAATACATCACAAGTATTCAAGATAGAGTTAAATCAATCTTACTTCAATTGAAATGGGTTTAGTACAAGAGATGCTTCCTTGAGCCAAATATATGGAGTTAGTTACTCATAATCAATGCTAGATTACAAGTAATTAATGTCTCATCTCTAATTCCTACTAACCCTAATTGTGTTCTTGAAGAGGCTAGATGAAAGGAAATGTTAGATGTTAAGAGAGAATATTAGGTTATCAGATTAGATGTGTGGTTTGGCTCCTTTTAAAAACACAGCAGATTTTTGCACGGCCGTGCAACAGGCCGTGCAGTAGCCCGTGCAAAAATCTGCTCCATTTTAACTCTTTGAACGGCCTAGCGAACGGCTTGCGGAGCGGTCGTGCAAGATAAAATCTTCAATATAATGCATTAAACACCTCCCGGCATCGCGAGCTTGCATCTTCTAACTTCCCTCTTGAATAATCTTTGCTTTCAAGCCCAAAATAAGTCATCTTTTCAACAATTAAGCAAATGGCACTACAAATGGAAACAAAGCAAATATAAGTAAAATGCTCATGAAACTAACATAAAATCAAGATAAAGAAATACAAAATCGTGTATAAAATACACGTTATCAAATATTCCCCCACTTAAACTTTGCTGGTCCCGAGCAAATTGAATATAACATAACCATATACTCCTAACTAGTACCACTTCCGTAGGTGATCACGGTTGCATTTGGCATATGCAACAAGCCCTTGGAACCCCTAGATAGCCCTAGTGGACGAGTGAGGTCTCGTGAGGGTTTAGAGATGATGTACCCACAAAATCACAAAAACTACTAATAAACAAGAAACTAACAATACCTACTAATTAAACTAACTACTACACTCACATGTCCGAATCGTCATACAAATAGGAAACAAGCCAAGCATGGTGCTATATCTACTTGTAACTAAAATCAAACATATAGAGCTATTCACCTTGTCATCCACTATAACGAGCTAACAACCAATTCAAGAATCAAGATAACACACCTTGTGCAAAATGTAACCATGACATTAAAGCTAGAATGAATGTACTTCAATCGTGAACACTAGACAAGATTATCACAAAGCATACATGGTTTCGCATTAAGAAGATGAAATTGTATGGTGAAAAATCTCACATCACTCAAATATGCATCACACAAGTATGGGTTAGAGATTTCACTCAACTCCAAGTCTAAATGCATGCGCTCTACTTGACCTTGCATGTCCACCTAAATTCCGGATTGCACCAAAAACCAGGAATTCATAAAATTGATTGTAATGGGGCTTGGGTGAAGGTGTGAAAATTTAAGTTCAAGGAAGGTGTAAAAGTCTCGCTAGTTGAATCAAGATGACGCTTGCTCTCTTCATACACCAAACTCTCAAACTAAAGCATATCTCCACTCATTTACAATTACAAAACACAACCACATTTACCAAGAAAATTGAAACAAAATAAAGTACAAAGATTTATTGCTTTTTTCTGATTTTTTTTTCTTTTTCTTTTTTTTTACATCCCCTTTATTATCTCTTTTCTTTTTTTTTTTTTAGCAAAGGGGACGCATTACATATATAAGGACTACAAAGAACTATGAACCATATCTAAACATGCACATGACACTAGTTCCCACTTACAATAAATAGCATTCTTCATCTTCACAACATCTCCAAATTCTCATGCTCATCAATCAATTCTTTCCATGACTCAACTAGCCCAACTAGGTCGAGAGTGAAGTATTTGGCTATGACTCATGTATAAAAGGGGAAAGTGACGAAGAAAAACATGGATATAAGCTCAAATGGGGTAACTAGGGATTATTTTCATGATTCACAAGCTAAAAAGGCCAAAAAGGTTATCCTACATAGAATTTTCTTATTATGGTGCATCCATAAATGAAGGTTTAATGCAAGCCCTAGAGCAACAAACACAAATAAAGAAGGAGAAACACACAGGCCAAAAGAATCATCGTTCAAGGCCTCACAAGGTTTAAGTTGTAATAACATCTTCTCGATTTGATTCCATGCATGCTAAGAGATAATCTTCATGCTCACAATTTAATTACAACAATCTAGACTTTTCATGCCATTTAAGTGTGTGTGCAAAAAGGTGCATCAAACTTATAGATTCACATCAAAATGATAATGCTAGACACAAAATAGGAGAAAACAAGGCTACAAGCTCACGACTAAACTCATTTCCCAAATGAAACAAAACGGACATCAAAATAAACAAAAGATATTACTAATATTAGCTACATACTACACTATAATGATAAACATAAACAAACCTTCCCCCACTTAAAATGAGGCATGTCCTCATGCATGACAAATAAAAATGAGGGAGAAACAAGAGTGAAAGAATACTCCCCTGAAAATAAACAACAAGGACCGGGAGCAAAGCCAAGAAACGCCACCCATTCTTGTCAAAATCTAACTCCAAACTTGCAAACCATGAATGAAATTAATGCCACCAACCACAATCATCCTAACAAAAAATAACCAACAAGCCTCGCTAACCAACAATTTGACAATAATCCCACAACCAATCCGCAACCAAATTCAACACCAAAATTGCAAACCCGAAGTGAATTACCGCCACACACTACAATCAACCCAACTAAGAATAGCCAACAAGCCGATATCCAAAACCCCTCAAAGCCCTGCAATACACGAATTAAGGAAATAGAAATAATAAAAATATTTTACTTTTGTTTTTTTTTTTCTTGTTTTTTTAAAAAATAATTTAAAAAAATAAAACAGAATAAAATAAAATAACTAACTAATAATAAAATCAAAAATCAAATTCGAAAGTGAAATTGACTCTTGAATTTATATAAATTACTTAGTTTAAGAAAATGAAAAACTAAAATCAAAATTAAAAAGAATTTAAATTTTGTTTTTTTAAAAAATAATAATAATAAAATAAAATAAAATAAAATAAAATAAATCACTAACCAATTAATAATAAAATCAAAAATCAAATTCTAAATTGAAATAAAATTGATTCTTGAATTTATATAAATTACTTAGTTTTCGAAAATGAAAAACTAAAATCAAAATTAAAAAGAATTAAAATTTTGGTTTTTTATTTTTTTTTAAAATAAAATAAATCACTAACCAATTAATAATAAAATCAAAAATCAAATTTCAAAAATCAAATTTAAAGTAAATTTAAATTGATTCTTGAATTTATATAAAAAAAAATTAGTTTTAGAAAATCAATAATTAAAATCAAAATCAAAATAAAAATTGAAACAAAATTAAAATTAAAACAAAATCAGAATGAAAATTGAATCAAAAATAAAACAAAAGTTAAAATAAAATGAAAGAAAACTAAAAACAAATGAAAACAAAAGTTGCCAATTTGAAGGTAGTGTTTTTCGTAAGTTCGTTCACAGGGAAGGACTATAAATATTGATTTCGAGTATATTATTTCTTACAATCTAGAAGTGTGGAAGATGGTGGGGTTTTAGTTGGTTTTGGAATTTTATCAAACATCTAGCCTACAAGAAATAAATTGCTAGAGATATACAACTAAGTTAATGACAATCATCCAATTTACCAACACAACAACACAATGAGTGAATTAGCAAGATATAGGGTTATTTGACCCAAGGATTAATGCAAATCAAGCACTTCAACCCAACAAGCAAAATGTATCCAACTCTACCTAACCAAGATAATTGGTGAAGCACACAATCACTTATTTCTCTTCTATTATAAACACTAATTTAGTGAAGCACATAAATTAGTTCTCTTGATAATAGCAACCAATAATGAAGCACTACTAGTTTAACCAAATCAAGGAATTAAACAAAGAGAGGCTAGGACAAACCAAAGGATGAGAAGCTCAACCTAGGTATTTGCACTTGAATCTTGAGAATTTAGGTACACTAAACTTGTGCTACTATAATGAATGTACTAACAATTACGGATTAGCACAAACAATTAGCAATTGATATTACAAGAAGAGCAAGTTGAAGCAACTTACAATTCTCCAAGCAAAATCATAAACAATACATCACAAGTATTCAAGATAGAGTTAAATCAATCTTACTTCAATTGAAATGGGTTTAGTACAAGAGATGCTTCCTTGAGCCAAATATATGGAGTTAGTTACTCATAATCAATGCTAGATTACAAGTAATTAATGTCTCCTCTCTAATTCCTACTAACCCTAATTGTGTTCTTGAAGAGGCTAGATGAAAGGAAATGTTAGATGTTAAGAGAGAATATTAGGTTATCAGATTAGATGTGTGGTTTGGCTCCTTTTAAAAACACAGCAGATTTTTGCACGGCCGTGCAAAAATCTGCTCCATTTTAACTCTTTGAACGGCCTAGCGAACGGCTTGCGGAGCGGTCGTGCAAGATAAAATCTTCAATATAATGCATTAAACACCTCCCGTCATCGCGAGCTTGCATCGTCTAACTTCCCTCTTGAATAATCTTTGCTTTCAAGCCCAAAATAAGTCATCTTTTCAACAATTAAGCAAGTGGCACTACAAATGGAAACAAAGCAAATATAAGTAAAATGCTCACGAAACTAACATAAAATCAAGATAAAGAAATACAAAATCGTGTATAAAATACACGTTATCAGTTCACAACCATTAAAATGACACTTTTTGCATTTGTGTTGTGGTTTAATTTATAGTAATAGATAGATTGTGTATCATATTGTAAAACCTAAAATATAATATTTTTAAAATAATATGAGTCACCTTTATTTTTACTAAAAAATTAAAATAATAGTAAAAATAAGATAATGGAGAGGTCGGGTTTGTGTAAAAGGTTTATTAACTCAAAATAATAAAGTCCATGCAACACAAAGGTTAGTAGGATAAATTGTGTAGAGGAGGTTCTAGGTACGATTCACCATAAAAATAATTTTTTCTCATTTTTTCCATTTAAATCAGAGAGTGAAATTTCATGTAATTTTATAACTTGTAAGGGTATAACTGTAATTTCATAGAGGATTTATCGGCTCAAACCCCCCTAAAAATCCCCTTGTTCTCTTATTTTATGTAGAAAGAATGGATGGATGTGTACCATATTGTGAAAGCTAAAATATAATATTTTTAAAATAATAGTAAAAAATAAGATAATGGAGAGGTCGGGTTTATGTAAAAGATTTTTTAACTCAAAAAAAAAGTTCATGTAACACATTGGTTGGTAGGATAACCACCACAAAAACTCATTTTTTTTCCATTTAAATAAAAGAGTGGCATTTCATGTAATTTTATAAATTGTAAGGGTATAACTGTAATTTCACAGAGGATTTATTGGTTCATAATTATCCCCTTGTTGCTCTATTATATATAGAAAGAGATTACGAAAAAAATCACAAATATAATAATTTCACTTTTTACTTTATAATTAGATTAAATTAAATTAAATTAAATTAAATTGTACTATCGTAGTCTTATAAAAAGAGGCGAGCCCCAAAAGTGAGGCCCTCTTTGCCCTAAAATTAGTTGCAAGCAGCAGTTAAAAAGAACCCAGTCTTTGGTTTCATCTCCTTGATTCAACGGTCATTATATTCACCACCAAAATCAAATCAAACACCACCCCCTTCTTCATTCTTTTCTCTCTTAATCACCCTCCCACAAAACCCCCAATTGTTACTCACAATCTACACACACATCTCTCCTCTAAAAATTCCATCTTTTTCATATTCTTGAACCCTAATCTCTCTCTCTCTCTCTCTCTCTCTCTCTCTCTCTCTCTCTCTCTCTCCCCCCCTCAAATGAAAGCAAACCCATGATCTATTGATCTTTGTATCTGACCCCACCAAACACAATCTCTCTATAACCATGTCTAGCAAACAACAACCCTCTTCTCCAATTCATCACAATTCCCAAGAAAACAAGAAAAATAAGAACTTTACTAATAATGATGATGACAATTTTGTTAGGAGAGTGAGGCCTTCAAGGGCTTGTACACTTCGTTCCGCAGCTAAGCTTTACGAGGCCAAAGAAGCAAGTGCTAATGAGAGGAAGAAGAATAATAAGAGAAAGGAGAGGTCTTTGTCTTTAGAAGAATCTCCGCCTCGTTCCCCACCTCAGGATCAGCAATGTAGTAAGATTGTGACACCGTTGGTTGGGGAAGCAACGCTTTCTCAGTTGCCACGGTGGAGTATTAGATCGATGTGGGAGTTGGGTTCGATTCTTAATTTTTTGAATGTGAGCTGAATTTAGTGTAAAGTTATGAACTTTGTGTTGAATTGTGGTTTTTTTGCAGTGTGCTGATAATGTATGTGTTTGTGATTGCAGGTGTTTAGGCCGATTTTGAATATCAATGCTGAGTTCTCGATTGAGGAGTTGGAAACGGCTTTGATTACACCGAATAATACTTTGGCTGATATACACATTCCTTTGTTAAAGGTTGGTGCTTTTGTCATCCATTTATGTCAATGTGATTCCTCGTGCTTTAGGAAGACATGCTCTTTTGGTAATTGCTTTAATTGATCCTGCATGTTAAGTATTATTATGTGAATCTACATTGTTTCTCCGCGCATTCTATTTTTTGTTAATTCTATAAGTAAAGCTTATAGTTTTAAGTTAGTTTACGATGTGCTTACGTCATCAAAGTTGTAAGAGGCAATGCAGATGTCATTTTAATTCAAATTGCCGAAGAGTGCAGATTCTCTTACTTTTTAGCTTAATGCTCATAAAAATCAGATTCTTTACTGTGCTGTTTAACTTGTGACTTCAAAGTTAAATATAATATCTATACTATCTTATTTTGGAGTCCTTTCAAATAAAGAAACTATGGAGCATGTTCTTAGAGTTAGAGACTGATAGCTAGAAGGTTCTGATAGTTTTGGTATGATCATTCCCCAAGTCTAAAGTACAAAAAAGTGAGCATCTGGGTCAGTCCATTCAGAACTCGGAGGTCACTTTTTCAGTTTTCCTGTCAATCAGTCAAGTCCATTCATCTATCATGCACACTAACTTTATGTCGAATAAGTTTAGTCCGTGATAGAAAAAAAATGAAAAGGCCACACCTCACGTGAAAAACTTCTTGGTATCAAGTTCTTTCCCTCACGTGACCATACCCATCAACCCATGGGTTACTTCATTCGCTTAAGAAACACATCCCTTTTTTTAGTTTTTTACAATGTCATAACTCATAACTGTAAAGTGAGACTGCTAGCCATGTTTATGTTAACACCTACAGTTTTGAAAGGATGAAATTCTGTTTCCTCGTCTGTATTCTGTTCATAACTTGCTAAGTTTGGGGCATGTCACTTTTGACTGCCGCATAAAGTAGGCAAATCTGTTTATAAGCTTTTTGAGCTTTCTTTGCAGGAATAGCCTATTCATTTATTGTTATGACTTATTAAGTGAGTTTTTTGCACGACAATTATATGTGTATAATGTAAAATCTTCATTTCTCAATATACAAGCTTATGCAATGTATGGTTTTTTTATTTGCATATTTTATTATTTTATATGTTCACAATGTAGGCTATCCCACCTATTGCTCGATTGACGCTTGGACAAAATACTTGGATTACTGTTCTTTGTAGAAAGTTAAAGCACTGGTGGCATCGGGTAAATACCTTAGCTTCTTGAACTTGCTAGTCCCTTCATTTCAAATATATTACCCTACTGTTCCTATGTTGGGTTTCAATTGGGTTGCTCCTGCATTGTAGGTTGCAGATGGGGAGCTACCAATAGTTGCATCTCATGGGTAAGAATCTTTCATTTGTCTTAACATATCTATTTTTCTGTATTTAATGTGCAACAAGGTTTACTAAGATTGATTTCATAGATCTGAGGTTGAAGCATATAATAAACTCGATCCTGGTGTCCGTGTGGTGATTCTAAAAGCCTTTTGTGATATTCGTGTTGAGGTACAGTAATGAATTTAAGCATTTCTTTGATTTTACATATATTCCCTTTTAAAAATTTCCCATGGCTTATATATCAAACCTAATTTTATGGAGATACTATTGATTGTTATGCGTGGTATATTCCGGTTTTCAAGGTCCACTTGAAAATATTTTATACAACAATATGAAAAAAAAAATTGCTGCTGTGCAGTGCTTATATAGGAGCTAATGTATGAAAATAGATATGGAAAATTCTCAGAAATAAGAAGGGAAGTAGTGAATACCTAGGTCAATCTGTCCACTTGAAAATATTTTATACAACAATATGAAAAAAAAAATTGCTGCTGTGCAGTGCTTATATAGGAGCTAATGTATGAAAATAGATATGGAAAATTCTCAGAAATAAGAAGGGAAGTAGTGAATACCTAGGTCAATCTGGAAAGAAAATAATTATGTAGAAAGTCTTCTTAGGTTGCAAGAATGATGGGGCATATTGTTACAGTATGAATAGGAGGTTAACTAAGCACCATACAAATGTAAGGGACCAGGCGTTGCAGGTTAACTGAAAAAGTTTGCCTGAGTTGTGAGCAGGACGGGGTTCACATGAGCAAAGCTAACTTGATAAGGATCAGAAGGGCAAACTTTTTCTGAAGTTACAATTTTCTTGGAACAAACCTCTAGAAGTTTGAAAAATTATGATTGCTAAGCTACACACAGAACTTGTCTATCTTCCAAGGCCTGCCAATAGAAAAGCAGTTTGGTCCTTTCTGCCATGCCAAGGAAGAGATAGATGACACAAGTATATGTTCTTAGCTTTAAGTTTACTTTTCATAGATTTCTTTGAGGGACATCAATTATGGTTTGTGTGTTGTGCAAAGCACGGGTCTAAAAGGGAAATGCACTTCTCACTGATTAATTTTTTATGGATTTTATTGAAGTCAGATTTTTAAAACAGACTAAATACTGTAAGTTACTAGTATAATTCTATTCAGATGCTATAAGAGGTCCCAAGTGTAATGGCCAATCAGAAAATATGAGATATTTGCTGTATAAGTTTGAAAAGGATTGAATCACATTTGTAAAAGGGTCGGCTGTATTTAAGTAATCTGACTAAAAAATATTGAAGAATAGCTTAAATGATTCATGAAATAAACTGAATCAACATATGTTTTGCTGATAAGTTTTTCCTATTACACAGCAAGAAGACATTCGGAGCTATATAGATAATTCTATAAAGCACGGTGTTCAACTTTCAGCATTTCGTAAGGAACGTATTGGTGGTGATTCTCGTGGGATCTCCTATTGGTAATTCCTTGTGCCTTGCATAAGGTTATTTTTTAGGTCATCTCTAGCTTATCCTTTTGTTATGTTAAAATGTGAACAAGCATGTCATTGCTGGGTAAATGGAACACCACTGATTAGAATAGTTGTGCTGTAAATATACTTTTTTAGTATTTAATATGTCCAGCTCTATCTTTACATGCATAGGTATGAAGATGATCCCGTCATTGGTCAGCGTTTGTACAGAGAGATTAGAGAAATTGAGGTGAAGAAAGGGAAGGGAAAAAGTGTACAACCTATTTCTAGTTCGTGTTATCAGTGGGAGACAGTTGCAACCAGTTTAGATGAATTTAAAGATGTTTCTGTAAGTTTTTCATGCTTAGTCCCGTGTTCTTTGCACATATGCTGTTAATCATTGCTGTTTTGACTTTTGACCTTTATTCCTTTATTTGTTTGTTTGGAACATATAAGAAAATTCTGCAAGCACAAACGCATAACAGCACAATTGCTGGATAAATTTTTTGTTTCATGTTTCTAGATTTACTTTGCCTCATTCATTTATCATACTAGACGCGGAAGGAATATTACAGGTTAGAAAAAAAGTTGTTGAGACCCCTATTTATGATCTTCTGCCTCCTTTACGTACCGACTCCTCCATTATACTCATCTTTAACTAATATATATCGCAATTTAAACTCCACATGCTAACACATGTCTGCAGTGACTTAATTTTCTTACACCTTTAAAACTAAATCAGCTGTACAATTGATCAAATTTCACTAAGAATGATTACACAAAACACAATTAGCATCACAAATGCCAAGCTATAGACCTCTTGGGAGTTGGGACATAATGTGGAAATGAGTTACAACTACGCATGTACAACTCGTATAAAGAGCAGAACTGGTTTGGACTAACACATTATAGTGTTCTGTGAACCAAAGGTTAAGAATCTTACATAATCCTGCATTTTCAAGAAAACATGTTCCTTCTACATTGCTAGAAGAGAATGTAGACAAGTAGAAACATAGGTGAGAAGAGGTCGATTTCATTATATCTGTCTAATCATATTCCATGGATTATATATAGCGAGTAACTTAGTTAAAAGGGGATCAAAGAGATGATCCTCCCCCTTTCCCCAACCCTGTCCCCATTCAATGCATATGCAAGTTATGCATTGACTACTCAATCCAACTGACCACTCAGAATTTTGGATATTTGGTGTTCGGTCATGCAAGCTTGTGAAGGCTCAAATTTAGTTCTTGATGGCAGGCGTTTGGATTATGACATTCATCTATCAAATTGTAATTTTCCCTTATAGCTGACAGATAAATGTGCATACTTTTTGGTTTTCTTGTTCTTGTGATGTTTTCCTGACAGTGGATGTTCTGGTCTCAGGAGAAGCTTTTAGCAAGCAAAAATAGAACAGAGTCTTCAGTTGGAAAGAAGTTATGTAATGACATGCTTCCCGAGATTGAGAAGGTCCACAAGGTATTTTTTGACTATATACTGATTTTTATGTTTGCAAGTTAGTTAAATTAGCTTCTTTTTAATTAGACTTTATTGCACTTTGCACCCCTGTACTTAGGCGAAATTGCACTTTGCATCTTACTGTTTCAACAATTGCAATTTGCACCCCTACTGTTTCAATCCCGTTACATTTAGCACCCTTTTCACTCAATTCCGTCAAATACGACCGTTACCATCTATTTTTCTGAGGGTATTTCAGTCATTAACTAATATATTAAACTAAATTATTTTGAAAAAATTAAGAAACACAATTTAAAAGTTGATTTTTTTCCAAAAAAAATGAAAAAAAAACACGAAATCTTGAATTTATATTCGTTTGTACTTTAAAAATTATAACAAATATAGTTGATATTTTAAATAATATTTTACAAGAATTTAGTAATGTAAATATTTTTAAAAAATTTGAAATACAAATTATATTTTAAAAAATCTGTAAATTATAAATAAAATTTTGGTAAATCTTAAAATCTAAAAATTATAATATTAATTGAAATTATTTAAGCTTAATAATTATTATTGAGTATAATGACCAAAATACCCTCATTTTGACTGACGGTAACAGTCAAAGTTAACTTAAAATCGTTAAAGGGGTGCTAAATGTAGCGGGCTTGAAACATTAGGGGTGCAAATTGCAATTTCCGGAACAGTAAGATGCGAAGTGAATTTTCGGCTAAGTCTAGGGGTGCAAAGTGCAATTAAGTCTTTTAATTATTATAATCTTATTGTATGTGAACTGTATTTGTATGCACGATCATCATTGTACATTGGTTGTTGTCTTCTGTGCAGAGAAAAGAGAAGGTATTGAAGAAACAGCATAGGGAAGCCCTTCTTCTCGATAATATGATGGGCGTGAATGGGCTTGCCCCTGGACATTCCCTTCGTGGTAGAAAACGTGTATCATATACTTTTGGTAAGGCACCCCTTGGTGGTTTACTCATTCTCTGTGAATTTCATCACAAATTCTTAGTATTTTCAGTGATTATGTGGGTTAAGGACGGTGCCTTTGCCAACGAAAATAGTACTGTTAGTACGATAATATTTTATAATGCATAGTATTATTGCATCTTCCTATTCGTATGTTTTAGATTGCACATCGGCATCTTAGTAGTTAGTACTGATATTTCCTTAATAAATCTTTAATATTTGCAGATGATTATGACAGATCAATAAATGAAGCTATCAAATCAACAAAGTATGTTTCTCACCTTCACAAATCTTATCTGTTTTGCCTCTGTCATTTTTTATTTTTTTTGCATCTGTTGTCTATCATTTTTCACTGTGGATATGAGAGGGACTGACTCTGCTGACTTGGAAATTTGCATTTTGTTTTTTCAGTTGGGCATATTTACAATTATACAGGAAAAGTGCTTATATTAGAAAAATATAAAAAAGCACGATATTTTATATTAAACATTATTTATTTATTTATTTATTTATTTATTTACAGACTACATAAGAAGACATCATTTCCAAAAAAATTGAATGATTAATTTGTTCTTATAAATATGGCATATAAATCTCATTTCAAAAAATATGAAGGAAAAGGGAAAGTTGTTAGTCATAAGAAACGGTCAAGCAGCACCTTGAAAAACGTAGGAATACTGTAGAAAGTGTTATTTGTTTATGGGGCACAGGATAGCCAAGCCCTTGTTTTTTCAACTGTAAACATTGACAACTTTAAGTTTATTCTAAATGTGATGGCAAGTGCCAAGTGCGTCCTGTTGTTTGCAGAGGAGTGGTGTTGACATGAACGTACAAGTATTCTAATTTATATCTTTTGTGCAGAACAAATCAACCATCTTTTGAACATACTGTCAGAAGAGAAGGTCTAAGACACAATTCATTTTCGAATGGTAGTAGTAGACTGGGTGCCCCTTCACAGAATCCTCAACGTGATTCATTTAGTGCGTTATCACCCAAATCTCCTGATTATGTAGAAAGTGATCACGAAGATAATTCTGAACCATTAGATCGCAGGTACATCCATTTCTTCTCACTTTCTTATAAAGCATATTGTGTTTCTCAACTAAAAAACTTGCAACTAATGGGACAACAATTTGCAGTAATCGACGTAGGCAGAGACCTCAACGATATTCAGAAAGAGAGTTTGCTGAAGGGGTCTTAGCTCAAGAGGCAGACTTCGACAGTGACAATGATATAGTTGGAGAGGTTGTTTACGACGAAGAATATTTGAGGAAACGGAAATATATGAAGAAAATGAACAGTAGCTCTGAAGGAGATGAGGAGTATCATTGGGAAGGAGAACGTGCTGAAGATAAAGAAGAAGAAGATGATGAATCTTTGAATCTTAGTGAGGATAGTTGTGAGCGTCCAAGATTGAAGAAATTACGAGGCCGAACTATGAGGGAAACAAAGTTGAGGTCAGTTAATGACATGCAATCAGGTCTAAGACGTAGTAGAAGGGCCACCAGAAACCGTATTGATTATAGACGGTTAGATGGGTCAGATTCAGAATACGAGTTCCTAGAACAGGAGCAAGTGAATGCACAACACAAGCACACCAAAAAATTTGAATCTGCAGAATTTTCATTGGGTGCAAAAAGTGAAGATTCAGAACAGAATGATGATTACCAGGAGATGAAAAGTGAGCCACCTGTTGAAGAGAAGCCTAAGGCAGTAGAATCAGAACAGCTCCAAGGACCTACAAAGGCTCATGGCCCAGATCAAGATGAGTCAGAAGGTGTGCAAAAAAGGCGTTTTCTTGATCTTAATGAGCTTGCACCAGGGCATGGGTTTGACGATGCTCCTAACTCAACTATGAAAGACGAAGATACTGACAACTTATAAGGCTTCCCTTGGAAATCGAGTTGTATGATAGATAATATAAAATTTTGGTTCGCTTTATTATGGAAGTAAAGATTAGATAGGTCTTCCATGGCGAAATTTTGGCAATTGCCTTCCTGCATATGTTTTATCTATGACTATGACAGGCAAAGTATAACTGAGAAATTACTTCCAAAAGAAAAAAGAAAGTGTTGAGAAATCATGTAAACTTAGTTGTCATTTTTTTAGTTTTGCTACAAGGTACTAACTAGCCAAGGCCAATTAGAAGGGTTTTTGGTGGTAGTAGTCCGAATGCGCAAGACAAGCATGCCGATGCATTTTCACCAGTGGATGTTTCATGGTTGGTTTGTAATTTTAATATTTGTCTCTTACAAAAGTTCTACTCTGGCTAGTTTATTTATTAAAAAAGTTGCTCTTTGATTAATACCCCCTACTTATTAATCCATTAATTAATCAAAAATATTTTTTATGATAGATTGAAAGGCGTTTTGCATTTCTTTGGTTTAAGGTTACTGCATTTGAGATTTGTTTGTTTTAGTTTATGCACTTTGCATCGCACAATTTTGAGTTCATTTACAATTTTCACCCATTTGCTGATTTTTCGTTAAATTTGACCGTTACCATTAGTCAAAATGAGGGTATTTTAGTCATTTATTATTATATTAAAAAAAATCTTTTTAAAAAAAAGAAAAAAAAAGAAAAAAATACGAAACATATTTAAAAAAATCTTAAATTTGTAATATAATTTATAATGAATACTTGAAAAATTAAGACCATTTTGGAAACCAATCCAGGACCTTCAAGAAATTTGTGTTCTCTTCTTGAATTTAGAGAAGTTCTTTTGAAAGTTACTCTGAAAATATAGGAATGCCCTTGAGGCTTCAAGTGATCAACATAGAAAGAATGACTATCAGCAGATGAACCATTTTCATCAAGCAAATGTATGTGAAGACAAGGAAAACGAAACCGGAGCACAAAGAAACCTAGGAAGATAGCAATATAACAGTAAGTTGACTGCATCTGCTGCAAGTTGGTAGTTCAAATATGTAGCCAAATTATTAGACACACACTCACTTATTACAAATCTCGACTAACATGTCCTTTTCTACTTGGTGATGGAACAGTAATGATGAGCAACTGCAAATATTATTACAAGCCTGGTGTTGTAATTGAACCTTTTTATCTAAGGGGAGTTTACAAGAACACAAAGCAAAAACTATAATCAAATCGAGAAGTAGCATACTGAACAGAACATTCAGAAAATCATTGTTACACATCTGATTTACCAAAATCTACATAACTTCGTAAGTTTCTCACATGAACAAAGGACAGATCATCTTATATTTCAATTACTGTCGATAGTTAAAATCATAATTCAGATACCTGCTGGATTATCAGTTGTTTTCCCTACAAAAAGATTAACAGAACCTGGTTTTTTTTTTTTTACCAGAAGTCGGCAATCTGAACATTCAAACGTATGTCAACAGCTACCACTCTCACAACTCCGATTCTTCTATTGTTCATCTGCAATTTTCGACTATTCCTCAGACACGAGATATCTCTGACAACCAGTTTCCAGGAACAATTTCCTGCAAGATTTAAAAAAAACAACAACTTTAGACACACATCTAGGCAATATAGGCATACAGTATCAAAACAATAATATCAAGTATTCCCCTACAAGAACACCTAAACATGAACTACGTATCGATCATCCATTGAATAACTCGCGCAACACACAGATGTCCAAATACTAATAGGAGCACACAAATATAACACACAATTGAGTCTTAAAAAGATGCACACTCACGAAAAAAAACACAGAGTTAATAATAAAAGTAGCTAGTCAAGAACTTACTTTAAGGTATTTCTGATAGTTGATGTATTTCTGCTGTTGCTTAGCGTTTTTAAATGTCTTCTTCACTTTCATCTTCCTCACAGGCATCCTCCCGGTCACACGAATAAAATCTTGCTCAATTTCTTCTTTACGCAACGAAAACGTAAACAAACCCTCTTTTCTCTTCCCACTCCTCTCCCGCACCACTTCCAATACTTTACTCACTGGTGGCGAACACGACTGCCTATTGCACCGTTTGGCCTTGATGCAGGGTTTCAAAACAGGACTCGACTTGTTAACGATCCTTGATTTGGTTTCGACACAATGGAGTAGCTTTCGAGACCCCCATACTAAATCATTTAGTTTGAAGTTGTGAAGAGGAGTTCTTGATGAGACATACATTGTTTTTTCCACAGGTAAATTTACGGATGGTAACAACTCAACCATTTGCTTTTCTTGCTCTTTCGACAGATTGCAGGTGATGTTTGTATTCATTGTACACATGAAGAGATTGTGCTGAAACTTAGGGTAAACTATAAATTGTATGATCAAATGGTTTGGTTGCAGATAGAAAAGAAATATCAAATATATAAAGGGTTAAGTATAAACGATCATTCCTGTTCCGACAAATGTGAATCTTACTAGAAAAAGGATAGTTGTAACTTTGGTTCAAATCCAGTTTTAGTAGTGAGTTTTGATCAATCGTCACCCGCGCAGCAAATTACCACACATACAATTAAACCTCTTTAAAATAACAGCATTGGAATCGAGAAAAAATTACTTTATCTAGTTTATTATTTTATCGAGAGTAAAAATATATTGTCTCTATTATGTTGGGACTGGAAAAAAATATTATTTTAATGAAATTATTACTTTATCGATTATTATTATATGAGGTTGAACTGTACCATCCATTTATATTTTTTTAAAAAAAATTAAGACATGATCGATTTTCTTTTTTTATTTTCGTAACATCTCGACTTATCTGTGACATATCGGATAATAAGTTCTATGAATGGATTGCATTTGTTGTGTGCATGATACACATGTAGAAATATTGTTTAAATTTTTGGGTAAATTTTGAATTGTATGAACAATGGTTTGCTGGTTGATAATCTCAAATATATGTAGAGTAATTATATATGCTATCCCCTGGGAAACTTAATTTAATAACACGAAAGTGAAATGGTGAATCCTGTGAGGAAAAGGATAATTGTAAAATGGATGATGAACTAATCTACCCTATACTAGAATTGACACATGAAACTCTTTCCTTTGGACACTTTTAAGTTGACATATGTTACACCCACATTAATTTTATATTTTCTCTTATCACGTGTCAAGTGTGAAGTGCTTAGGGAAACTTTAAATCATTTTTAAATATAATATAAAATATTAATTTTTAGTAATTTAATGTGGATTTATCTTTGATCATTTTTTATTACTCTTATTTTATTTTAGATTAATTATAATAAGTTGCCTTCATAAAAGTATCAAAGAAACTGGATAGAGATAGAAAGTTTTCTTACAAATTTATTACATAATATTAGTTAAGAGGACTAGTAGCTCTAAATGGAGGAATTGAGGAGAAATAAGAGAATTTTAGTGAATTTAAGAGCCATTAGTAATTTCTTGGAGTAAAAAAATGATTTTTTTCTTTATATTTCAGAGGGATATTCTAAATGATACCATTATAATATTGACTTTTGCCGTTGGTACTATTAATTTTTTGACTTCTATCTATGTTATCCTTGAACTTCAGATTTTAGATCTATGGTACTCTTCCGTTAGCAAAACGTTAAATAAACGTTAAATGTACAAGAATACCATAAATTAGAGCGAAAAAGAGAGTGGTATCAACGATAAAAACCAATAGTACAAGGGTATCATGGAGTGTTAGGTCCGTTGAGATTGTAGAAGGGGGGTTGAATACAATCTTTATCTTTTTAATGAAATTTGTCCGTTAAATAAAATTTAGTTTAGACAAATTTGTGCGGAATTAATTGAAACAAAATTCAAGTTAAATATAACGATATATTAAACTTGATGGTTGTTACAAAATCAGTACAGAGTAATATCAAGTTAATAAAAACAAATTAGAAAATTCGACATGATTTTGTTAATAAAAATCGAGATATAGATTAGGAGTAAAAACTCGCTAATAGTACAAGAGTCACAAGTAATCAAGCTTGAATGGATCAAATATTACAAATACAAAGCTTTTGATTTTATGGGAATTTATTGCTCTTGAATGTTGTCTTTAAGATAAGATGAGAGAGAGTTCAGCTGGGTTTATTTTTCTTTTTTTGATCTGATATTTCCGCGTATTCATATGTCCAGCAGCCTTGATCTTTTATAAAAGCATCTTAATCTTCTGCCTCTTTTTCTTGACAAAATGCCTCGAACTACCTTTCAGATTGGCTACTACCTTTTTTCTGGTCGGAACTACCTTTTCCAAGAAGGCTACTATTGTCGGTACTACCTTTGCTGATTGAACTTGTATTACCTTTGTCTTGATCAATACTACCTTTCTGAATTACACTAGTACTACCTTTGCCGAGAAGGCTACTACCTTTGAAATCTGGCGGTACTACCTTTGGTACTATCTTCTGAATAACACTAGTACTACCTTTGCTGAGAAGGTCGGTACTACCTTTCAGTTAAGCTTGTACTACCTTCGATACTACCTTCTGAATAACACTAGTACTACCTTTGCTGAGAAGGTCGGTACTACCTTTCGGTTAAGCTTGTACTACCTTCGGTACTACCTTTCTGTTGAACTTGTACTACCTTAGGTACTACATTCGGTACTACCTTTCTGAAAAGGTAGTATCAGTACAATTTTCAGCTTTAATCAACTAAATGATTTTCTGATAATCATTTAATTAATTTTCTTTTACATAAAATTCTGATTTAATTAATTAAGTAATTATTTTAATGAATAAATTAATTCTTATAGAATTAATTTATTAATTAAATTAATCA
This sequence comes from Kitagawia praeruptora, assembly GCA_037693485.1. Classification (NCBI taxonomy): domain Eukaryota; kingdom Viridiplantae; phylum Streptophyta; class Magnoliopsida; order Apiales; family Apiaceae; genus Kitagawia; species Kitagawia praeruptora. The sequence continues at coordinate 127,387,029 of CM075350.1, forward strand.
CATAATTTAATCAATTAAAGGAGAATAAATATGAATCCTTTAAGTAGCCAAATCTTTTCTTAAACCACTGAAATTAATAAAGAATTACCACTGAATTTCTGTTGACGCTCGATGCACGGTCTGGTTCATGAGCGAATAACTCCAACGACTTTTCTTTATTTTTGACTCTATAATGTGGTTCATTTTCTCTTCTCCTCTCTCTCTCTTAAATCTTCTGTACTGACTTTGTCACTTTGAAATCTCTGTCACTTTAAACGAATCCACTTCTTAACGAATACTTCACTGAGGCTTGATCAGATGTCTGAGCTTCTTTCAATGTAGCAATTCCTCAAGTCTGTAGATTGACCTTGATCTTTTTCTTCTGACAGATAATACAATCTGAGATTCCTTGTGACAGTCTATATACTATTTACTATTACAATCTTGTTTAAGTTGAGTTGTATCCTCGAAATACAAATAGGCTACATCATATGCCTTTCAATCTCTCTCTATTGGTTTGTTAGACGATAACAAGCAAATACCTAGAGGATAACTCAACTAACTCACTTAAACAAGAAAAAGATAAAGCAATTCAAAGCTTAGTAAATAATACATACTAAAAGAAATTTCTCTTGTTAAGATTTAACAATTCCAGAATCCTTAGTTGATGAAATGATAGATGATTGTTCCTCTAGAACTGAACTGATCTTCAATAGATAACTCATCTTCATTTCTGATTCTTCATATCTCTGCATGATAATCCTTCACATCTTACACTGGTGATTATCAGCAGTTCTTGATTTACAATCACTTCCCTTCTCTGACACAGCTTTTCTCACTAAAGAAAAACAATTGTTCCTACTATGTAGACAATGGTGAATCAATACCATTTCTATAACTTCTGGGAAATCTACTACTACTCCATTTAGCCTTTATATATAGTACATTGAAAGACTAATAGAATAGTATTGTGATGTAACTATTGTGATATAACTCTCCTTATATCTCCACTTTCTTAACAACTGAAAGTCCCCTTTCTTTTCCATCTAAATCTCCCCCTTAGTATCTTGACTTGCTTATCCTCCTAAGCACAATCTGTAAATGCTCCCCCCATTTCTATAACTTCTGGGAAATCTACTACTCCTCCATTTAGCCTTTATATATAGTACATTGAAAGACTAATAGAATAGTATTGTGATATAACTATTGTGATGTAACTCTCCTTATATCTCCACTTTCTTAACAACTGAAAGTCCCCTTTCTTTTCCATCTAAATCTCCCCCTTAGTGTCTTGACTTGCTTATCCTCCTAAGCACAATCTGTAAATGCTCCCCCTTTCTAACATACTCTCCTTTTTTCTTGTACCCCTTACTTCTCCCCCTTAGTTGAGGAATCCTCCAATCAACTAGTTGACAAAGTAGTTATACCAATTATATAGAGTTCTTTGTTAGAAAGGAAGTTTTACTTTCTTCCTCACTGTGAGTGTATGATAGTGTTTAGTGTACCTCACAAGTGTTTCACTCTTCTCTCCACTCATTTGTGTTGATTGTCTCACTTCTCTCTGTGTTTATACTCTTGCTCACTAGTGTATCACTCATATCACTCATAGCTCCAACATCCATTAGTGTACCTGCAAGGAAAAATCACCCTAGCCCCTTCAATGAGAGGTCAGTGGTGGTGCAATGGGAGTTCGCAAATCCCAAATCCTCGTTGGACTCGTCAGACGAATCTGAGTCAGTTGCTAGTTTTCCCTTTTTAGGGTTTTCAGATTTGAATTCTGAGAAGGTAAACAATGATATGTAAATTTAGCATTGAGATCAAGGTTCCCTTCTAATGTCTGTGAAGACATCACCTTGTTAAACTCATCAGGTAAAATCTGAATCATAGTTTACAAGTTGCCGATCCGCACCTATGTCGGACCCGTTACCCGCAGGATCCAGAGATGTTCCCTCTGGGAGTTAGATAATGATCTTGTTGAATTTTGCATTGAGATCAATACCTTCTCTCGAGGTCTGTGAAGACTCTTGGTTCATTAAAGAACCTTTAACTTATAATCCTAACCGTAAAATGGTTGGATTATAGGTTTCCGTCAATTCATCCTTAGTGTGTGCAATCTCACTTTGTGCATATGAAATATTTTGGATAGTGTATAAGGTAGTGACTCTTCAACTAAATATCCCACACATCCTTATTTGCTGCATCATGTGCAGTTACTCCCTGGTGACCTCTAGTCTGATAGGTTACTTCCTTTTAGGGGGTAAATTCGAATGTGTAAAGTTTGACTGTAGTCTGGGATAAAAGTTGTTGGGTTTACAACCTTATGACTAAACATGTGAGAAAACAAAACTCCATTTAGATGAACCTGAATCACAGAATATGAGCAATAGAGATAGAATGCGTTTTTATCAATGAAAATTTTTCTAAAAAAATATTGCATTTTATCTTAAGAGAAATGATATACAGTTGTGATTTCAAAAGGTTTACAATATAAGCAATCACAGCTGTAGAAAGAAATTTTGAGTTAGGAAAGATATAGATCTTGAGCCAGTTTTACTAAACACAAACAAAGGCAAAAATCCAATTAATAAAAATTAATCGAATTAATGCAAGTTAATGTTCAAACCAATACAAACAAAACTATTTAATCATGTTTTAGGTCCTGTAAGATAGATATCAACTGATGTGACGAAAATGTGATAATTTAAATCGCAAGCGCACGATCTCGTTTTAGTATTTATGATTCGATCCACAAGGACTAATATTTTCGCAAACCTTAAAATTTAATTTAATCGAATTAGAACATTTGATTTTGGAAAATTTGGATTTTTCTATTTTAATTCCTAAAAGAAATTAGAAATTATTCTAAAAGAAGATTTAATTATTCTAATTTTAAACTAAGAACAAAAACTAATTATTTAAAATTTTCAAATTCGAATTACTAAGAAAATTTATTCAAATTATAAATTAACGAAAACTGAATTTTAATTTTTATTTACAAAATAAAATCGCAGTAGCTTAAACACATATGCAGCAAACAGACACGGCAAACAACAGCAAAATTTAAACTCAGAAACCAGATTTGTAACTCGGAATTCAAACACAAAACAAGACTTCAACTAGTGAACTAAACTCTGTGAACTAAGAACTCAATAAGCACGAACTCTGTAAACACGAACTCAGCAAAGGAAAAGAGAACAAGAAGCAACGCAGACTCGAGAATTCAGAATGGAACAATCGCGATTCTCAGCTAACTAGCAATAAACACGGAGAACAGGACTCACGATTTATACAATAAAACCCATATTGAATAAAACACAATACTCCACATAGACTCGGTACTTGGCGACACAGCAAAATTTCCACGCAAAAAACTCAGTCACAAATTTAAATCATTCAGTGACTTCAACACAAACGCAGGGACGTAGAATCGAAACAATTGCAACGCAGTTCAACAAACTCGCAGACTAAGAATCGAATACGAACAGCAAACAAGAACAACAATCTGCACCTACTCGACAAAAACTCAGCCACCGAAACTTGACTAAACCAAAGCTCAAGCAAACACCAGAACAAAAACCCTCCGCTTAGACAGACTCGACTCAAACGAAATAAAACAAAACTCAGCATCGAATTCAAACTTCAACAAACATCACATTAAATCGGATAACTCGACTTCAGCAACTCGAATTCTCGGCACAAAATGGGAAACAACAATGCTTTTACAATTAATGTACAAGAAACACAAAACTTTAACATTCTTAGTGATTATAACTCCAATAGTAGCACTAGCACAACACAATAAAATCAGCAAAACCAGTGAATCATAAACTCAAAATCTCAAAATCAACAACTATAAATCGAACAGAGGAAAGGGTTTGGTCGTTTATCGAATTGAAATAAGAAAAGGGGAGGATGTTGATTTGATTGTTTGAATTGAAAGAGAGAGATAGAAGAGGGAGAGATAGAGAGGCGAGGGAGATGGGTTTGTGTATGAATCGATAAGAATAGGGAGGGGGAGGTTGTGGTGTTACAGTGAAAGGGAAGGAGGGAGAGAGAACAGGTGGGTGTTGTGTTTGTGTATGTGATGGTTTGTGCGGAGAGATAGAGGAGAAGGAGAGGAGATATAGGTTTGTTGGTTTTTGCAGAAACGGAGGGAGGAGGGTAAATGGGTTTTCGTATATGAACAAAATGAAACAGCAGGTAAATCAAAGCAGGGGAGAAAACAGGACATGAACTAAGCTACGAATTAAGCAGCAGAAAAATACATAAATTACGTACTGAAAAAAAAATGTTTACAAGAGCTGAAAGAAAATTACAACCACAATCTGGAAATGTACTAAACTAATTCTAATCTAATTCTAGGGTGTCCCTGTAAATGGTGAGAGATGCTAAATTTATAGGCCAGCTTTCTCCTTCTTCAGTAAACAATTTCAACTACATGCTTTGACAATTTATCAAAAGTTTGCCTAACTTTTGCTTTTCAAAGTCAATTTACTTGAAATACAGATTGTTATTGTCTTGCTGAAAACGATTCACGTGGCCTGCTAACAACTCTAAGCTGCGGTCTTTTGAAGGTCCGGAACCGGACTCCTTTTTCTCCAAGCTTCTAATTTTTTTCTTCTTCTTTTATTTTTTTCCCGCACTTTTTCTTCATCTTTTCTCCTTCTTTGCACTTTATTTCCTTATTTTGTCATTTCTTTATTTTTCACGAATTTCCTGAAATGCAACAAAATAATTTATTAAAATACGAATTCAAGCAGTAAATAGGTAACAAAAATATGCAAAATTATGCACTTATCATCAACTATTAGAAATTGTTAGCAATTGATAGGTCTTGTCTTCCAATTGTTAGATCCTGAAAATCAAACGTTAGTTCCTAAATAATTGAATTGACATATACCAATCTGATATCAACAGTGGTCCTATATAAGAAAGCCTGTCAACAACAACAACACAACAAAGAATTAGAAGTTAAACAGCATGATATGTGTGTGTTAAACAGAAGAAGTACAAAAGAACCAAGTACAGGGACCTGTTTGTAAGTTTTGAAAGTATAGTGACTAAACTGTAAAAACTATACAAACTATTTATATACACATGAAAAAGAATATACATAAATAAGAAATAATATACATAATAATTATATAAAATAAAACTAAAAAGAAAAGAAAAATCCTTTTTTTATTTTATTAATTTTATTTTTTTTATATTCAAAAATGACTGTGATATTACTATTTACAGAATATTAAAGATAAAAGATAATAATTTACAAAACTTTTAATTTACACAAAACTACCATAGGCTATCCTTTAGACGGAAATAACACATTAATAACAAAAGGACAAACACTACAAAATATTGAATAAACTATTAACTATTTACATTAGTATTTATAGCAAAATAATAAATCTATATATTTTCTAATAAAATAACTTTCTGATAGAAAATTATTTAAAGAGAAAATATTACTTATTAAGTCATTACAAATATTCAAGAGTGACTTTAAAATAATGAAATTTTCAACAAAAATAGGTTTCTCACACATTACAACTTGTAAAATTTAAGAAAAATATTTTTAAAGAAAATAAATTATTCTAATGTAAATGAAGTAAGTAGGGATATTTCAAGAGAATAATGACAATGGTTTGAGAATTAACAAGCAAGAGAATTAATTGATAAAATAATTATACAAGTGATTTTAATAACAATTATTAACAAAATAATCACTTATAAATTATTAAAGACCAAACCTCAGATATCATCTAGATTAATTACTAGGACTATTTAACATACCCAATTCACCAACAATTCTGGTGAATGTGGATTCGTCAAGAGACTTAGTAAAAATATCTGCGGTTTGTTCTTCCGTGGGTACAAAATGTAACTCCACGGTACCATTCATGACATGCTCTCAGATAAAATGATACCTGATGTCGATGTGCTTGGTCCTCGTATACTGCACAGGATTGTTGGAGATTGCTATGGCACGTGTATTGTCACACAGAATTGGAATATTGTCAAGTACAAAGCCATAGTCACGTAGCTGATTCCTAATCCACAAGATCTGAGCACAACAGCTTCCAGCAGCTATGTATTCAGCTTCAGCTGTTGAGTTGGAAACTGTTTGTTGCTTCTTGCTGTACCAGGAGACCAACCTACCACCTAGGAATTGACAACTCCCAGAGGTGCTTTTTCTATCTACAACACTTCCTGCATAATCTGAATCTGTATATCCAACAAGGTTAAAACCAGATTCTTTAGGGTACCAAATACCTAAATTAGGTGTACCCTTTAGATATCTCAAGATTCGTTTAACAGCAATGAGATGCACATCTCTAGGATCCGATTGGAACCTTGCACACAAGCACGTTGCATACATAATATCTGGTCTACTTGTAGTAAGGTAAAGTAATGAGCCTATCATACCTCTGTAGCTTGTGATATCTACCTTAGCAGAATTTTCACATGCTCCAAATTTTACAGCAGTAGATGATGGTGTTCTTGCTGAAGATGAGTCCTCCATTTGATATTTCTTGAGGAGCTCTCTGACATACTTGGATTGACAGATAAATATTCCATCTGTCCTTTGACTTACTTGCAATCCAAGAAAGAACTTCAGCTCACCCATCATGCTCATTTCAAACTTACCCTGCATTAACTTAGCAAATTTCTTGCAAAGAAGATCATTAGTAGACCCGAATATTATATATCAACATAGATTTGGACTAATATTGTATCATTTTTATGTTTCTTTGTGAAGAGAGTTTTGTCTATGACACCTCTAACAAAACCATTTTCAAGTAAAAATTCAGAGAGAGTGTCATACCATTTCCTTGGAGCTTGCTTAAGACCATAAATAGCCTTAAAGAGAAAGTAGACATAGTCCATGAATTCTGGATTTTCAAAGCCAGGGGCTGTTCTACATATACCTCTTCATCTAGCTTACCATTCAGAAAAGCACTCTTGACATCCATTTGATAAACCTTAAAGTTTGAGAATGCTGCGAATGCCAAGAATATTCTGATAGCCTCAAGTCTTGCCACTGGAGCATAGGTTTCATCATAATCAATGCCTTCAGCTTGTGAATAACCCTTTGCTACCAGTCTTGCTTTATTTCTTGTCACTGTCCCATCTTCATCTAGCTTGTTTCTGAATACCCACCTTGTGTCAACCACTTTCCTGTCTTTGGGTCTGGGTACCAGCTTCCATACTTCTTGTTGTTTGAATTGATTGAGTTCATCTTGCATAGCAATCACCCAATCAGGATCAGAAAGAGCTTCCTCAGTTTTCTTAGGTTCCATTTCAGATAGAAACCCTGAATAATTACATTGATTTTGAGTAGCACTTCTAGTTTTGACTCCAACATCTGGATCACCAATAATCAGCTCAAAAGGATGAGCTCTATTCCAAACTGTTTGTCTTGGAAGATTTAATCTTGATGATTCGCCTTGTTCTTCATTGTGATGTTGAGTATGACTAGTTGATCCTTCATTATCTCCCCCTGAGTTGTTGCCAGGTTGACTTGATGAATGTTCAGGAGTGTCAGGTGTATTTACATTATTATCATTGTTTTCACCACCATTATCCTGATCATCATCATTATTATCATTGTTGTCATTAGCATAAACAAAAACATCAGGTGGATTGTCATCATGTGAATCTGGATCTATCATATCATTAAAAGATAGCTTTTCAGATGAATCCTCAGTTTGGATACTAGGGAGTTTAGTGTCATCAAATGTTACATTGACACTTTCACTCATTTTCTGCTGATCAATTATGTACACCCTGTAAGCTCTTCTTGTATAACCAATAAAAATTGCTTCATGTGCTTTGGCCTCGAATTTTCCACCTTGATCATCTCCTTCTTTAAGCACAAAACATTTTGCTCCAAATACATGAAAGTATTTGAGTGTTGGTTTCTTTTCAGTCATAGCTTCATATGGTGTCTTCATCAAGTCTTTGTTGATAAGAGTTCGATTCTGGGTATAGCACGCAGTGTTTACAGCTTCAACCCAAAAGTACAATGGAAGCCTTGATTCACTTAACATAGTACGTGCAGCTTCAATCAAGGTTCTATTCTTTCTTTCCACTACCCCATTTTGCTGAGGAGTTCTTGGAGCTGAGTACTGTCTGGTTATACCCTTCTCAGTGCAGAAATCATTCAGAACTGCATTCTTGAATTCAGTTCCATTATCTAATCTTATAACTCTCACTGGATACTTAGAATCCAGCTCAATCAACTTGATGTGATCAATCACTAGCTGTGGAGTTTCTTCTTTAGAATTCAGAAATAGGACCCATGTGTATTTTGAAAAATCATCAACAATCACAAGAGCATATCTTTTCTTTGATATTGACATCACATTAACTGGACCAAACAAATCCATATGAAGTAATTGTAGAGGTTCAGTTATTGAAGATGTGTTAGTGCTCCTGTGAGTTGCCCTTTTAAGCTTGCCTTTTTGACATGCATCACATAGTCCTTCCTGTGTGAACTCCATTGAAGGTAAACCTCTCACCAGTTCTCTTTTAACTAGAGAATTCATTGTCTTGAAATTAAGGTGAGAGAGTTTCTTGTGACATAGCCAACTTTCATCTGTAGATGCTTTAGCATAGAAGCAGTTGATTTCTTCAGTGCTTCCAATGTTCATATTGGCCACGTACAGATTGCCTTTTCTGACTCTGTAAGAGATGGTTGTTCATGTCTCTTATGTGAGATCAAACAATTCTTCTTGTTGAAGTAAACCTCGAATCCCTTGTCACAGAATTGACTGATACTTAACAGATTATGCTCAAGTCCTTTCACAAAAGACATTTCATCAATGATAACATTTCCAGCTTCCAATCTGCCATATCCATCAGTTGTACCTATGTTGTTATCTCCAAAGGTAACAACTGGGCCGGCTTTCTCAACCAAATTTATCAGCAGGGTTCTGTCTCTAGTCATATGCCTTGAACATCCACTGTCCAAGATCCAGGTCACTCGATCAACCTGTTTCACACCCTGCAATGACAAATAGGTTAAACCTTCTTTGGAACCCAAATCTGATTGGGTCCAGAATATTTAAAGAATTGGCCTTTGTCAGGCAAAACAACATTTTTAACCTTGACACCAATTTCACCATTAACCAACAAACATTTAACCCTATAAACAGATTTGACAATCTCTTGTTTTATCTTGGGTATCCATGTTTCTTTAGCAACAATAACATTTGTTTCATTGACTTGACATTTGACCTTGTAAGCAACCTTACCAAAAGTTTGTTTAGGCTTTGATACAAATGTCTCTCTCCTATCTTGAGGAGGACTAGCAGTCTTTGATCTAACATTTTTATTCCTATTCATATGTTGTTGAGGAGCAGTCTTACCAGCACATGCTTGATTACCATTAAAGTAAGCAGACATTACATTAAAAGTACAAGACATACAATTGACAACACCACATGCTTTATGAGAAACATCAATGATAGATTGATAGGCATGGTATGCATGTTAGACATGTTATTGTTCTTTTTCAACTTGTTACCACTTAACCCAGTTTTAGATGAACTGGTTGAATAAACAACCTTAACTGGTTCCTTAACAGATTTAACATTATCAAGGACTATGCCATTTGCACTGTCCTCATTACGCATCTCTTCTTGAATAATGATAGAAGTGAAGTTTGGAGGTTCTGCAATCGACTTCTTAAAGAGTGGATCTTCAACATTCTTAAGCACATGTGGTATACCCCTTTCTTTAGCACTAACAAGGTTAGGGGTATTTATACCTAACAATCCAACAGCTTCGTTGTAACCAAACCATATTCCTATAGTTCGGTCTACAGCTTGTTTATTGAAAAACTCTTTAGAAGTTTTAACAGAATTAAAGCAAGCACTAACCTTGATTTCAAGTTCAGCAATTTTAGAAAGTTGTTTAGTCACTACTTCTAGAATGGATTTCTCTCTTCTATTAAGTCGTGCTATTTCCTCTTTTTGTTGATCTTGATTAACATGCACTTTTTTTAGTTTTAACACTTCATTTTCAAGTTTAGTGTTTAACAGATTTAATCTAGCAATGTGTTTTTGTGCATTAACCAAGGAACCACCTAACTGACGAACCAACTCAGAGTCAGTAAGTTTTACCTGTGGTTTAGGATCAGTGAGCATGTCACCATTTGCCATTAGTGCAAGATTACCATATTCTTCATCTTCATGACTATCTGTGTCATCCCAGCTTTTACCAGCAGCCACATAGGCTTTTCCAGGTTTCTTCTTTTCAGGAACATAATCTCTCCTCTGGGCTTGTTTGGGTTTCTGACACTCAGTGGCAAAGTGTCCAAGTTCATTGCAATTATAACAACGAATTTTGCTTCTATCAACAGTTCCAGTTTTATAGCCACCTCTGCTACTGGAGGATGAAGAACCTCCTCTCTGGAATCTGTTATTAGACTTGAACTTAAACTTAGGATTTCTCCTAAATCTAAAATTACCAAACTGTCTCACCATGAGTGCCATGGATTCATCCTCCAACTGATCCAATTCTTCTAATGAGTAAAACTCACTTCCATCCTGAGTAGCTGGTGTCTGACCATGTTCAACTTCAATATGCTCCTTGTCTGAGCTGTAAGGTCGAACAACCTTAGCTTCCACTTCCTTAGGAGCCTCAACCACTAGCGCTGTAGGTGAACTTGCAACCCTACCTTTACCATGAATCTCTTTCTGTTGGACTTGTTCCAACTCATAGGTTTTTAAAATACCGAATAGTTTTTCAAGAGTAACTTTATTCAAGTCACGAGATTCTCTTATGGTTGTTATCCTGTGTTCCAGGTGAGTGGGCATAGTAAGTAAGAACTTCAGGTTAATTTCCTTCTGTGTATAGTTCTTGCCATGGATTTGCAAGTTGTTGATTATTTTATTATACCTTTCAAACACTTCTTGAATGCCTTCATTAGGGCCAGCTCTGAAGTGTTCATACTCAGAGGTTAAGATCTGAAGTCTGTTCTCCCTGACTTCATCGGTTCCTTCATTATGGTTTCAATAGTTTCCCACATGTGTTTGGCAGTTTTACAATTCATCACATGGCTATACATCACAGCATCCAGGGAATCTATTAGAATGAGTCTCAGGTTTTTATCTAGCCCTGCATCCTCCTTTTTCTCAGGTGTATAGGTAGCAGGGTCCTTTTCATAAGATTTAGCAGGAATCACAACTTTACCCTCGGCTTCAACTTGATCTTCATAGACCATAGGAGTTTTAGGTCCGGTTTTCAAAACACCCAAATATTTAACATTTGTACAATCTAGAAACAACTCCATTTTATTCTTCCACATATCATAATTATCTTTGTCAAAGATAGGTATCTTAACAATGGCTTTAGAAGTCATGATGAATTTTTAAGAGAGTTTAAAATTCGAGCTTGATTTTTAATTGAATAAGGATAGGATCTTGATTTGTATATCAATCAAACGGCTCGGATACCAATTTTTAGGTCCGTTAAGATTGTAGAAGGAGGGGTTGAATACAATCTTTATCTTTTTAATGAAATTTGTCCATTAAATAAAATTTAGTTTAGACAAATTTGTGCGGAATTAATTGAAATAAAATTCAAGTTAAATATAACGATATATTAAACTTGATGGTTGTTACAAAATCAGTACAGAGTAAAATCAAGTTAATAAAAACAAATTAGAAAATTCGACATGAACTTTTCTTAATTTGTTAATAAAAATCGAGATATAGATTAGGAGTAAAAACTCGCTAATAGTACAAGAGCCACAAGTAATCAAGTTTGAACGGATCAAATATTACAAATACAAAGCTTTTGATTTTATGGGAATTTATTGCTCTGGAATGTTGGCTTTAAGATGAGAGAGAGTTCAGCTGGGTTTATTTTCCTTTTTTTGATCTGATATTTCTGCGTGTTCATATGTCCAGCAGCCTTGATCTTTTATAAAAGCATCTTAATCTTCTGCCTCTTTTTCTTGACAAAATGCCTCGAACTACCTTTTAGATTGGCTACTACCTTTTTTCTGGTCGGTACTACCTTTTCCAAGAAGGCTACTATTGTCGGTACTACCTTTGCTGATTGAACTTGTATTACCTTTATCTTGATCAGTACTACCTTTCTGAATTACACTAGTACTACCTTTGCTGAGAAGGCTACTACCTTTGACATCTGGCGGTACTACCTTTGGTACTACCTTCTGAATAACACTAGTACTACCTTTGCTGAGAAGGTCGGTACTACATTTCAGTTAAGCTTGTACTACCTTCGGTACTACCTTCTGAATAACACTAGTACTACCTTTGCTGAGAAGGTCGGTACTACCTTTCAGTTAATCTTGTACTACCTTCGGTACTACCTTTCTGTTGAACTTGTACTACCTTAGGTACTACCTTCGGTACTACCTTTATGAGAAGGTAGTATCAGTACAATTTTCAGCTTTAATCAATTAAATGATTTTCTGATAATCATTTAATTAATTTTCTTTTACATAAAATTCTGATTTAATTAATTAAGTAATTATTTTAATGAATAAATTAATTCTTATAGAATTAATTTATTAATTAAATTAATCACATAATTTAATCAATTAAAGGAGAATAAATATGAATCCTTTAAGTAGCCAAAACTTTTCTTAAACCACTGAAATTAATAAAGAATTACCACTGAATTTCTGTTGACGCTCGATGCACGGTCTGGTTCATGAGCGACTAACTCCAACGACTTTTCTTTATTTTTGACTCTATAATGTGGTTCATTTTCTCTTCTCCTCTCTCTCTTAAATCTTCTGTACTGACTTTGTCACTTTGAAATCTCTGGCACTTTAAACGAATCCACTTCTTAACGAATACTTCACTGAGGCTTGATCAGATGTCTGAGCTTCTTTCAATGTAGCAATTCCTCAAGTCTGTAGATTGACCTTGATCTTTTTCTTCTGACAGATAATACAATATGAGATTCCTTGTGACAGTCTATATACTATTTACTATTACAATCTTGTTTAAGTTGAGTTGTATCCTCGAAATACAAATAGGCTACATCATATGCCTTTCATGGAGAATACTAAAAAATAAATGTCCAAATAAAATTTATTTTTTTTTCATAAGTTTTTAAAATGTAATGAATACTATTTTAAATTACTTCGCTAACATCAATAATTTTCAACTAAAATTTCAAAAAAATCATCATCAATTCAAAGTTTCTGAATACGTAATTACTTAATGATCCGGAGATTTTGGAAGGTCAATCGACCACTTAATTACATTTTAAAACGTCGATAAAATATAGTACAATTTTTACAAATCCCTTGCCTGTTTCTTTTGAGATCGATATTATAAAAATCAAGAAAAACCAAAATAACTTGCAACTAGGGGAGAGCACGGTTCGGTTCGGGGCGGTTTTGCCCCGAAACCGAAATCGAATGTCTTCGGTTTTAAAAATTGAAAATCGCAATCGCAATCGAACCATCGGTTTCGGTTTCGGTTTTAAAAAGTTCGGTTCAGTTTTTAACGGTTCTGTTTCGGTTATAAAATCGAATGAAAAAATCATAAATATATTACAAGACTTTTAATTTATAAATTATAACGTTCTCAATTTTTTCATCTTGTAATGGCGAACAAAGTTATAATGTTTTTGCACCCTTTTCTGTTGGCAGGCGGAGAAGCATTTGTTGATAGTGGCAAGAGCTGCAGGACTTGACCAGCTTGCAGATGTTCGCCCAGAACATCTCCAGTTGCTAAGGACAATGCATAATGTGGGTTTAACATGATTAAAACATTGGACATGTAAGGGATGGAGACTGCAATAATTAAAATAGGTGATTAACAACCAATAAGAATGTGACATATGTAATATCTTCTAAGCTATCTAAGAATCAGTTATCATCTTATCTACTGCCTTTACTGTTTATTTTGATTTTTGACTGTTAACTTACAAGTCAATTGAAATTGTTCCTACTATATGACATGTGAGATAGCTGTTTTGACTACCAACAATTTTAAGAATACAGATAAATTTATATAAATTATATATTTATTTATTTATTTATTTTAATAATCGGTTCGGTTCGGTTTTAGTCGGTTCGGTTTTAACCTATAACCGGAACCGGAACCGGAACCGAAAGTCTCGGTTTTTAAAAAACAAAAACCATAACCGCCGGTTCAGTTTCGGTTTCGGTTTTTTCGGTTCGGTTTTGGCCGGTTTCGGTTCGGTTTCGATTTCAATTCGGTTTTTTGCTCAGCCCTACTTGCAACAATAATAGATTTATTCATGATGCATAGTCTTTTGTTGATTATTTATAAATGTTTGTCAAAAGTAACTATTTTAAATATTGGGTGAAAATATGTAGTTGAATTGGGAAAAATTAATGAAAAATTTAAGTTTAAGTATGATATCATGGCAATTTTGGTACGCTTTAACGTTTCTCTAACGTTTTACTAACGTAAGGGTATCATATACCGAAAACCAAAAAAATCCAAGGACACCATAAATAGGAGTCAAATGTGATGGTAGCAGTACGATGGTACAAGAGAGAATATCCTTATTTCAAATTAAGAGCCATTATAGAGATTCATGGAGATGCTCTTATACTAAAATAAAGGACAAGCCACATGTAAAAACCCTTGAAATTTGGATTATCACACTTTGTTAGCAAGCTAGATGAATGTATTGGACTAACTTTATTTTACAGGCATTGGTAAGTTTTACAATTTGTAGCAAAATAGGGTTTACGGTCGATTTACTTTTCTGGATTTACTTTTTTAAATGTATCCTAATCGTTTTCTAAACGTTGGTTTTTCTTGAACGTTAGGCTTGACTTAATCTAGCAACAAATACGTGAGAATTAAAGTCAAGATCGTTGGATTGCATGCTTAGTTCCAATATAGGGGTTGATTCAAATGAGAACCATTATCTAAAAGAGAACCGGAGAACCATTGGATCTTACTGTAGAACCTATTTTGTTTCGTAATAAAAATATAGTATCCTACTATTAAATTTCAAATTTATGCACATTGATAATCCTCACAGTCGATTAATGGCTTCCGATCACTGTTCCGATCACTGTTCCGGGGGTACTTCACCTGAGTTTGGGTATCTGCAAAATAATGCTCGCCCGGGGGTGGTGGCCGTCAAGCACCTCCGGTGTGAGAATCAGTAATCGAAATAATAATAACCGAAACGGGTGAAAATGTATCTGTGTAAGGGGAGAGAATGAGTAGTAAATTTTGTGCTATTGAAATTGTATATCTCACCTTGTGTGTAGAATGGGGGTATTTATAGGCTAGGTCTTCTAATAACTGTTCACCCACTTGGTGACCCACTTGTTATGCCTTTAAAGCTACAGTGAGCCACTATTGGAACAGTGATTAGTGTCCCTTTCCCACATACCTCGATTCTAGCACAGCCGCTTTTGTCATAGCTTGAATGCTTTTGTGTCCCCTTAGTTGCCTTTATGGTCCCCTGCCTTAGTGAGCAAGGTAACAAGATATTTTGCAAATATATTTGTGTGAAGATATTTGTTTGTCAAGTGGGTTGCTTTTAGTAAAGATAATATGAAATGACACATGTGTAATTAATGAGTATTTGTTACAGGTGGATGCGTAATAGCGGTCGGCGGGTTTGCTCACAGCGGGTGCCCGCTGTAGGCTTACAGCGGGTACCTATCATTGCCCCCCACTCCTTCTGTGCGGTTTTAGCGGACAGGAGGAGGAGAAACTAGAGATGCCGTTTTGTTTTGAGAAAATTTTTGAAAATGATACCTTGTGTGCCCCCCAAGTGTTGGCGGTCAACACTTAAGAGTAGAAAATATTTGTGAAAATCTGCCCCCCAAGTGTTGGCGGACAACACTTAGGAGTTAGAAAAAATTTGTGAAAATATGCCCCCCAAGTGTTGGCGGACAACACTTAGGAGTTAGAAAAAATTTGTGAAAATATGCCCCCCAAGTGTTGGCGGACAACACTTAGGAGTTAGAAAAAATTTATGAAAATATGCCCCCCAAGTGTTGGCGGACAACACTTAGGAGGAAAGAATTTGAGAAAATTTGTGAATTTTTGACAACGGGTTAATGTGCTTGACGGGTGTGTTATTTGAAATGTTTTTGTAATGCTTGTAAATAAATGTAATAATTGGTAATAAATGAGAATTTTGAAATAAATGAGGGAATAATATTAAATGTTAATAATAAGTGAAATGATAAGTTGTAGTTCGTATTAATGAGAAATGACCTTTGGGAGGAAAGAGAATGTACCTTTGTGATGTAATGTGTCATGAGTGAGTGGGAAGTTAATGCATAGTGGACAGTTTTGCTGGAAACGAGGCAGTTACTACCGGCTGTAAGAGTGACGTGGACCAATCCTATCCATCCACGAAATTTTTGCAACCTTTTCACCCTTATTACACGCGCCGCACGCGTATAAAAGATGGGTTTGTGTATCATTTGGTAAGGTTTTTTACTGTCTTTGTTTGCTTTTTTCTCTCCATTTTCTTTGTCTTCTTCGAGTACGTTGCTCTCCTTGTACTGGATTTGTCAAGTATTTCTGCCATTGAAGCCATATATAACCTCCAGAGTTGAGGTAAGATTTCTTTGTAATTTTCTTTTGTGATTTCTGTTTCTTTTCATCATGCAATTTGTCTCTTCATATATGATTGGTTTTGTGTATATATCCTTGGTTTGCATGTCTCGAATATTTGTAAGGGTGAGTCGATTGTGTAATCTGTAAAGGTTTGTAATATGTAATTGTTGGTTGTGTATTTGTTATTGGTGTTTTGGTGGTTTCAATCCGTTTCCTGAATTGTGTAAAAATAGGTGTATGATTTCGTATTGTTCATGAGGTGTTTGTATTTTGTATATAAATGTGCATATATTCATAAGTGTTGTGTATATGTTTTTTTGATTCTAGGGTTTTGTTGTTTGTAGAGGGAATGGAATATGAACTGTTTGTTTCGATTTGTGAAATGGAAAATTGTTTAAAAATAGAAATGTGTACCAGACATCTGTGACGGCCATTTGTATTATTAGCGGTATTGACCAGAAAATTGTGCTTTTGCCTGCAGATGGGTGATGAATTTGTTGATCCCGCTACTGGTGAGAGAAGGCCCCTAGTAAACATGTATGGGCGTTGGGCGGACATTGGTCAGTTGGGTTACACAGCAGTGTTGCGAAGAAACCACTATCAATACTTTGAAAGTAGCGAGAGTCTATGGCGGGCGAGCAATGTGGTGCCAACCCCTTACTCGAAGGCGGAGATGGATGTGGAATTTGCCGAATTCGCTCATTTGCAACAGGACAGTACGTTTAGAGTTGATGACTGGGATGATTATGTTGAAAGGATGTTGCGAATTGAAGATGGGTATTTCTGGAGACGGGCGGCACCCGGTGAGAAATTATATCATCGTTTTGATGATGATTCTGTCTGCATTCCCGTAAGTCATTTCAGGGCGGGTTTAAGGTTTCCACCTCATAAGTTCTTGATGGATCTCTTTCGATTGTATTTCCGCTGTCCGTTAGCTCAGATGTCTCCCAATTCAATAAGGGCTATTAACTGGTTTATAGCTAGTTGCGAGGCGCTGAACAAGCAGCCAACATTTAGGGCTTTTTTCTGTTTGTTTGATGTTAAAGCCAGCCGTGCAAAACCCTTTTATGAGCTACAGTTTGTAAAGTCGCAAACTCGTATTGGAAAAGCCTTGGATGGGTTCCACCCATTTGTGTTTCCCAAAGGCATGGCGGGTTGGCAGGAAGAGTTTCTGGTAGTTGGTGGCGGGGAGTTGGCTTGGCACAAGAATTTTGTGAAGAAAGTGGAGTGTGCCTACAAGACAGACCGTAACCGCCTTAGCCAGGTTGAGATAGATTTTTTAGTAAAACTGGTAAAGGCATTGGGTGAGGTATGGAACGAGGGTAATTTGATTGACCCGGTTGATTTAAGAAGACATTGTTGTAAGTCCTTGTTTTGTCTTTGTCTTTTGGTTTCTTGTAATGTTCTGTATGTGATGTTTTGTCGTGGTTTTCTTTGTAGTGTTGGATCCCCGTAAAGTGGATTTGGAGCCTCATCCCACTTTGTCCATAGAGCATGAGGCTAAGATGTATGCCGATTTTATGTTTCTTCAACCGCCTAGACCTAGGCGGGTTCGCGGAATGTTTGCGGCAGAAAACATCATAGATGCCTTTGATCTTTCTGGGCAAAGTACTGGTGCGGGGAGGATGGAGCAAGTTGAGCATGAGGAGCCCGTTGTTGCTGAGGAAGAGGTGGCTGTTAGTAATGCTGAGTCTGAGCAAGAAGAAACCGGAAAAGGTATAAATTCTGAGGATGATTCTTTGTCCGAATTGGTGGGTGATATGTCTGCACGGAGACAGAATATGCCTTTGGAGTCAAGCCTGCAAGAAGCCCAAGGTGATGGGTATGATGTTGAAGATGAAGTGGAGAGGTCCGCTGAGAGGCGTGAAGATGAGCAATTTGTTGGTAGAGGTTTTGCTATTGATTCTGAGAGTGAAAGTGAAGGTGCTGTTGCTAGGCGGGCCAGTTTGTCGCATACAAGTGGGGCTGTTGGTGAGGGTTCTGGAGTTCGGTTGCCATTTGAAGAGCCCGCTAATCAGAGAAAGATTCCTGCTGTAGTTGTGCAACCTGTCACGGTTGTTTCTGGCTCAGGCCAAGTAAGTGTGAGTATTGAGCGCGGCGAGAAAACGGCCACTGTTAGAGATGAGGAACCAGTATTGAAAGCAACCGAAGTGGCCGCAACTGAGAGTCCTAAGATGCCCCTGCGTCGGTCAAAGAGGAAAATTGTGGCTGAGGGCAGTAATTCCAAACGAAGGCGTATTGAGCCTACTAAGGTGGTCGAGCCCGCTGTTGCGGAGAAAGTTGTGATTGAGGAGCCTGTTGAGAATGAACCCGTTGACGGTGATAGCGAGGATGAAGATGAAGATTATTGTGAAGATGATAGTGAAGATGCTTCTGAGAATGAGTCCGAGGATGGTTCCGAGGGTGAAGGTGATAACGGTGAAGAGGAGATCGTTTTCTACACAAGTAGTGACGACGAGGTAAACGACCTAGAAGTTGGGTCCCGTCCAGGGTATGGATTTCTTTTCAAATCTGGGCCCAACACCTTCTCCGTTGATTCTATGACCGATGATGATCTTGTGAGGATGAATGAATTGAGTTGGGAGCGAATGTGCCGTTTGTCCCAAAAATATGCTGCACGGGTAAGTCCTTTGTGTTTGTTCTTTAGACATTTTTGTAGAATTGATATGAATCCATGCATTTGTAAGTTGGGTGTTTTTTGTGTGTTTGCAGAATCAATGTATGTACACTGGTTTGATGGCTCGTGGGAATATGTACCGTGGTAGCAATCTTGCTTTGAAAGAGAGGATCAAAAGGTTGGAGGAAGAGCTGTCCGCTGAGAAATACTTGAAGAATAATGCTGCCAGGGCTTTACATGAAATCGAGATTGAGAGAAATGACCTTAAAGCCAGCTATGAGTATAGTGCTGATTTGCGGCGGTTTTTAGCGGAAGATAAGATAGAACTTAAGGCTGCCAATGCTAGCTTGTCTGAGCAGGTGAAGAATTTGAGCACCTTACTGAAATTTGAGAAAGAACATGCTGAAGAGGCTGAGGCTCATCTTGATTCTCGTCCAACAGAGGCCAATGCTATTTTGAAGTTTCGAAGTAGTGCCGAGTTTGCGGAAATTGTGAAGGCTAAGGCTGCCAAAGCTGTTATTGAACGGCAGGAGCCCGCTGAGAATTTGCCCGAGATTGGGCTAGTACGAACCGAGATCGCAAGATTGAAGGCCAAAATGAAGAAATCAAAGCGTAAAGCCAGAGCCCTGAAAGCCCGCTTAGGGAGAACCGAAAGAAAGAGTGTCGGGTGCCAGGCTGATGTGGACGTTGTTGGGCCGGGTGCAGAGACCGCCAACGTGGAGATGGTTGTCATGGATAGCGCTAAACCCGTTGAGAGCCCTTTAGCAATAGAAGGTGTAACTCCAATGCCGATAATAGCGGCCGTGCATACTGAGGTTAATTCTGAAGTGGATAGCATTATGCAGCCTGTTGATTCTGAAAAGGAGCAAGTGGATATTGCTATTGGAACTGGGACAGCGGAAGAATCTGATGTCGCGATAGAACCCCTTAGTGCCATAGCCAGTGCGTATGACAGTGAAGATGAAGATACAGAACCGCTAAGGGGTATAGAGGGTCCCTTTAGCGCATCCCGTTGGGCGTAGTTTATTTTATTGTAACTAGCTAAGAACTTTTGTTGGACATGTTTTGGAATCTCTCTGCGGGTGTGTCCGCTGTGCGATTTTTGAAACATTTCGTGTTGATAATTTTTGTGTTTGTGAATTCGGTATTTTTGTTGCGAACTATAACTGGATGTGTGTTTGTATTTTTGTGTCAAAGTATGTAGTAAATAATTGTGGGAAAATGGTTACCTTGACTTTGAAATTTTGACTGTGGGAGTTTGTTTTCAGCATTTAATATTGCATTGGAGTCAAAAGAATTTTGACTGGGCTTTTACTTCAGTCTGCATGGGAACTGTAATTTTTTGACTGGAGATGATTTCATCCTCCTCTCTCTTCTTTTTACCTCCCTATAAATAGGTTGGTTGCTTGTATATGTAAATCATTTCTTCTCCAAATTTTTTTTGAAAACCTCTTGTTCCCTATGTCGAAGAAGCTTGCAATTTCTGATATGAATGACGACTTTACCCCATTTCCATGGGGACGTGAACTGGCTATGTCAGAGTATACAGAAGCCAGTTGGAGAGCTTGGGCAAACATCTGGGAAGAGGAGGGCGATGCTTATAACGCCGAGGAATGCCGTAAGGCTGCTCGGAAGGCTGCTGCTGCCCGTGCTGCTAAAGAATCAAAAGATAAGCCGGAGTCGGAAATAATTGATTTCCGTTTCCGCGCTCCTCCTCAGGGTGAAAGCTCAAAGAAGGGCGCAGACGCTAAAGGCAAAGCTCCCCAAGCATGAAGGATTCTTAGATGTAGGAGTCTATGATCCTTGTAATCACATGCTTGTAATAAAAATTTATGAATAAAATATTCATTTCTCTTTTGCCTTCAGTTGTTTTCCTTTTTTGTTCTGCTTTGAGTCGTATTGCCTTCATATTTATGTAAATATTCCATTGTAGATTGTTTGTAGTATCCGTCTCTTGGCGGTATATTTGCCGTAATAAGTGCCCGTCAAGGGTGCTTTATTGTTTCTTTGTCAAGAGTTGTAGACTGAAATTCATAGCTGTCTTTATGCCCGTTTAGGGGACTTAACTCTTCCTTGAAGTATCGAGTACTTATGCCTTGATATTTTCTTGTCAATTGGCCGTAACAAACCATTTTTGTAACTTCTGTAAGATTCCGTCTTTTGTTTGCAAAACTTGTAAGATGTTGATATCTTTACAAAATCTTTCACTGTAAGTCGGTAGTTGTCCGTCGACGCCCTTAGTAACGTTTGTAAACCTTGTTTGCGGGAACTGTTTGTAGACGAATTGTGTAGATTTGGGATTTGTAATTGTGTAATGGTCCGCAGAGGGACTTTGTAATATTCGCCATGTGTAACTTGTGGAAGTGTCCGCAGAGGGACTTTGTAATGGTTGTAATTTGTAACTTGTGTAAATGTCCGCAGAGGGACTTTGTAATGGTTGCAATTTGTAACTTGTGTAAATGTCCGCAGAGGGACTGTGTAATATTTGCAATTTGTAACTTGTGTAAATGTCCGCAGAGGGACTGTGTAATATTTGCAATTTGTAACTTGTGTAAATGTCCGCAGAGGGACTGTGTAATGGTTGCAATTTGTAACTTGTGTAAATGTCCGCAGAGGGACTGTGTAATATTTGCAATTTGTAACTTGTGTAAATGTCCGCAGAGGGACTGTGTAATGGTTGCAATTTGTAACTTGTGTAAATGTCCGCAGAGGGACTGTGTAATATTTGCAATTTGTAACTTGTGTAAATGTCCGCAGAGGGACTGTGTAATATTTGCAATTTGTAACTTGTGTAAATGTCCGCAGAGGGACTGTGTAATGGTTGCAATTTGTAACTTGTGTAAATGTCCGCAGAGGGACTGTGTAATATTTGCAATTTGTAACTTGTGTAAATGTCCGCAGAGGGACTTTGTAATGGTTGCAATGTGTAATTTGTGTAAATGTCCGCAGAGGGACTTTGTAATGGTTGCAATGTGTAATTTGTGTAAATGTCCGCGGAGGGACTTTGTAATGGTTGCAATGTGTAATTTGTGTAAATGTAGACCATTTTCTTTGAAAAAGTATTCCATTGAAAATATAGATCCCTCTATTACAAAGAAAACAGAGAGAGAAGATCGTCTAACCATCTATTGATAATATTTCCGCAGCTTGTCGCCGTGCCAAGTGTTGTTGACTTCGGTGCCATTTAGATAGGCTAACTTGTAAGAACCCGGCCTGAGTACTTTGATGATTTTGTAGGGTCCTTCCCATTTTGGCATAAGTTTGCCAGTGTGCCTGGGGTCGGATGCTTCAGTTGCTCTGTTAACCAAATCGCCTTCTATATAGGCTTTGATTCTTGCCTTTTTGCCAAAGAATTCTTTAGTTTTTTCTTTGTAAGCGGTCATTTTTTCAACAGCGGCTGCTCTGACTTCATCTAGAAGGTCAAGATTTGTTTTAAGTCCCTGAGTATTTGCCTCCTCTTCAAAATTAAGGGCACGGTAAGATGGTGAGCCAATTTCAACTGGTGCCAGTGCTTCTGTGCCAAAAGCTAACTTGAATGGAGATTCCCCAGTACTTGTCCTGGGTGATGTGCGATAAGCCCAAAGAACGTTGGGTAATTCACAAGGCCATTTTCTCTTTGAAGTAGTCAGTCTTTTCTCTAGGCCTCGAACGATGATGCGGTTAGTGACCTCAACCTGCCCGTTGCTTTGAGGATGGCATACGGATGCTTTCTTATGCTTGATTCCGTGGTCGGATAGGAATTTAGTAAATTTTGACCCTACAAATTGTGTACCGTTGTCAGATATGAGTATCACTGGGATTCCAAATCTTGTGATGACCTGCTCTTCAACAAAACGAATGGCGTCGTCTTGTGTAGTGTGTTTAAGAGCTTTTGCTTCTGCCCACTTTGTCATGTAATCAATGGCGACCATAACGTACTGTAAGTCACCTTTGGCTTTAGGGAATGGTCCCATGATGTCAATGCCCCAGATTGCAAAAGGTATTGGAGATAATATGGCAGCCGGGAGTGCCGGTGACTTTCTGGACATATTGCTAAATAATTGACATTGGCGGCATCTTTTAGTGAAGTTTTTGCATTCTTTGTGCATTTTCGGCCAGTAATAGCCTTGTCTAAGTATTTTGTGTGCTAATGCTTTGCCCGCCATGTGCTCACCACAAATGCCTTCGTGGACCTCTCTTATGCAATATAGGGCTTCTTCTTCGTCGACACATTTAAGTATAGGGGAGTCAAAACTTCTCTTGTATAAAATACCCTCCTGAAGAAAGTATTTCGTTGCTTGCGATTTGACTATTTTTGCTTTGAGTCTGTCCTCCGGTAGTGTGCCATTTTCCAGGTAACAAATGTAAGGGGTCATCCAACTATCCCTTGGCGGGCTTATTTCCATGATATCCAGTTTGTTTGTACTTGGGACAGTTAACTCTTCAAAGTAAACCGTGTCCGCCTCCGCTTTCTCGCCTTGTGTTAATCTAGATAACATGTCCGCAACTGTGTTATCCATTCAGTCTATTTGTTCAATAGAGTATTCTTCAAACTGAGTTAGCATTGCCTGAATTATTTCCTGATATTTGCTGAGATTGCTATCTTTTGTTGAATAGTCTCCTGTTGTTTGTCGAACAACCAGCTGCGAGTCGCTATAGATGGTTATCTTTTTTGCCTGTAAATTTTTTGCCAATGCCAAACCGGCCAGAAGTGCCTCATATTCCGCTTGATTGTTTGTGGCTTTGAAGTTTAGCTGTATGGCTTGTTTGACTTGAAAACCGTCAGGGCTAGTCAAGATGAGCCCTGCCCCACAACGGGTGTTTGTAGAGGAACCATCTACATACAACTGCCAATTGGTGTCCGCGGCTGTGTTTGTCTTTGCGGGTGCCTCTTTTTCATTTGTGGCGAATGAACATTCAACCATAAAATCAGCCAACGCTTGTGCCTTGATGGCGGTTCTTGGTATGTATTTGAGATCGAATTGACCAAGTTCGACCGCCCAGTTAATCAACCTACCTGATAAATCTGGTTTGTGAAGTATTTTTCTTAGCGGTTGATCTGTGATGATTCTGATTTGTCTTCCTTGAAAATAGTGCCGCAATTTTCTGCTCGCCATGACCAAAGCTAGAGCAAATTTTTGGACGTTGGGATAGCGGGTTTCCGCGTCTTTGAGCACTTGGCTGACATAGTAGACTGGTTTTTGTTCACCATTTTCTTCTTTGATAAGTACCGCCCCCACGGCTTTGTCCGTTGCGAATAAGTAGAGTGATAGCAGTTCTGAGGGGGCTGCAACCGCAAGTAACGGAGTAGAGGAGAGATAAGTTTTGAGATCCTCAAAGGCTTTTTGACACTCCGCTGTCCAAGATATTTTATTGGTTTTTGTGGCCCCTTTCAAGGTGTCGAAGAATGGAAGGCATCTGTCTGCCAATTTTGCTATGAACCTTCTGAGGGCGGCCAACCTCCCCGTTAGTTTTTGTATTTCCTTTAAGGTTTTGGGTGGTTGCATGTCGATTATGGCCTTTATTTTCTCAGGATTGGCTTCAATACCTCTGTGAGAAACCAAGAAACCCAGGAATTTGCCAGCATCAAGTGCGAATGCACACTTATCCGGGTTGAGTTTCATATTGTGTTTCCTGAGGGTGGAAAAACATTCTTCCAAGTCCTGGAGGTGGGAATCCGTTAGGAGAGATTTTACTATGAGATCATCCACATATACCTCCATATTTCGGCCCAGCTGTCCGCTAAAAAAATCAGAAAATACATACATTTTTCTGTATTATTAAATAGAAAACATATATAATTTTTTGAATTTTTAAAATTTTAAAAACAATTCTGTATTTAGAATTATTTTCGATATTAAAAAAAACATATATAATTTCTAAATACCAAAAATTATTTTCTGTTTTTGAATTTTATAAAAATCATATATAAATTTTTTCTAAAAGAATTATATAATTTTTCCCAAAAATATTTTTTTAAAACCATATATTTTTAGAAAACCGAAAATTATATTTTTTTAAATCAAATATAATTTTCTGAATATTTTTCATTTTTTCTGAATTTGTTTTTTCTAAATACCGAAAATATCACTATGAATTTTTGAAAAAAAATTCAAACTTAACGGAGTTAATAATTATTAACGGAAAAAGTGCAAATCGGAGCGAAATTATAAGATGAGAGATGCAAAGTGCCACAATTTAAATTATAGGACCATTTTGACAAAAGTGACAAACATAATGGGTGCAAAATGTCAATTTCTCATAAAATAACTACTCCCTCCGTCTCTAAATACTTTTCTCATTTGAGTTGGACACGTTTGCCAACGCACACTTTTGATCGTTAATATCTTCAATTTCATATTAGTATTAAATATAAAAACTTCACTGTATTAAAGTATTCATAAATACGAATCCAACAAGATCACTCATGACTATATTTGGTCTTATAGATTAGACGTAAATTAGTAATTTGTCTCATGTTATGAACAGTCCCGACATATCAAACGGGAGTAGTATTATGAGACAGAGGGAGTATGTCACAATTCACAAACGAGCATCCTCCGGGAAATATCTTTTCATAAATAATAAATATTTATTGTTCAAGATAATTTTATGCTATACTCTTTTACTTTTGCATATCATAATTTTATTCAGTGTAAAAGGTTTATTTAGACTTTTGAATAAGATAATGAATATATTGATAAGAACCTTTAAATAAATCATATTAATTTGGATTAGTATTACTTAATACAATAAAATTGTTACTTGAAATTGTTTTGTAAAACAATTCTAATAATGTATAAGACATCAAAATTATTATAGGAGTATTAAATAAGGATATGACTTATATTATTAATATAAACATATTTAAAATTAAATTTAATAAATCTAAATTTTGTATTTTTGAATAAAATAAATACTGTATAAAAATAGCCGGACATATGTCTCGGGGACTAATCTAGTTGGTCTTATAAGAGTTATTTGCAATTTGCATCCCCAAACTATTGTTCAAAATCAATTTTGTACCAGGATTTTGAGATAAACAATCTGCACCCCTTAACTTTCAATCTTGATTGCAATGTGCACCCCTTGACCATTTTCTTTGATTTTATGAAGGGTAAAATAGATATTTCAGTATAAAATTTAAGTAATATAAATTTCAAATTTTCAAAATTATTTTTAAAATTGAAATCTTTTTCTAAAATTATAAAATAATAATTTTTAATATCCAAATCATACTAATAATTAGAATTACATTTCTTATGACAAAATATTAATTCCAAAATTTATGTTTTACTAATATTAAATTTTAAATAAATTTAACATTAACTTGAATTATAAATTAAATTTAAATACAAAATTTGCTTTACAAATTTTTATTTGAAGTTGTTATCAATGTAGCAGGAAAATTATAATTTAATACAAATATTTATTATAAAAGAATTTATTAGTATAATTTTTTAAACTTATTTGAAATTCTAAATATAAATGTCATTAAAAGTTGATACGAAAGTTCCGATTTTACCCCTCATTAATTTAACAATAAAGGTTAATAATAATAAAAAATTATTAAAGGGATGCACATTGCAATCAAGATTGAAAGTTAAGAGGTGCAGATTGTTTATCTCAAAATCCTGATACATAATTGATTTTGAACAATAGTTTGAGGGTGCAAATTGCAAATAACTCGTCTTATAATTATGATCCCTTTAAACACAAGGTCCAAAAAGACTATTTAAATATAAGAAAAAAGGTCATTTACGGGAAGTCAGGCGGTCAGAACGTCAGATAGGAATGGAAGGAAAATGAGAAAAAGAAGGAACTGTAAATTACTTGCTCTATTTCAAGTAATGCTAATTGTTTCATCTTTCTGGAATCTCGACTAATAGGGGCTTAGAAAGAAAAGGCTAGGAGAAGCAAAATTAATGAAAGAATTTTTCATGTGAGATTCTGTGAGACCCCCTATCTAGCCCAAGACTACAGAAAATGCGTCGCTGCATTGCAAAACCTTTTCCCTGCTTCCATAGATTTTCACATACCCCATGCTCGCGATATGTCATCTCATGTTACAGCACAGCGGTCTTCCATGTTGTTGCAGTTTGTCCCACATGCACATCATCTGCCTCGGAGATTGGTAGTGTGCTGTAATATAATCGTCAATGCAGCCAAATTGGCAATATTTCAAGCTGTGAACATACTCCACCGGTCTTGAGCTATTGAACTGCTCCACCCACATGCCCATGCTAACATCTTCCATCTTGAACAACTGCACAGGAGTCCAAATTGTTAATCTTTCTGCGATAAGAATTCAAAATCACCTAATTATGTGTTTATAACTGTGGATTGTGCATTTGCAAAAGTAAAGTTATTGTACCCTCAGTTTATTCTTCTCAAACTTGGAAACAATGAAGTCTGCAATGTCTGATGAAAGAATGTATCCTGGACCATTTGCATAAGGTGGATAATCTTCCTCTGGCCATTCCTGACCACCAAAAAAAACGATTTAAAACTTGGAACAGACAATTGCTTCATATTCACATAAATGACGAACTAGTTCCCCAACTTCTAAGGTAGTGTACATTGAAAGGAAAATTAAGTCATTGCCTAGGAAACTACTGTACACATTCTATAGTAATGTTTTTGGGACATATTATCGACCTAGAATTCATATATATTGTAAATTAATAAATAATTGGATTGTTTCGAGTGACTAAGAAAAAAACTTGGGGCGGAGGAAGTAGGTACCTCATATGTCACTGCCCATTTACCATAGCGGAGGGGTTTATGATAGTAATTGATATTTCCAATATACAAACTCCTATCATTGGCTACTTTATTTGCTTCTTTGATGACTGCATCAACTCGAACAAATGTGTCATCATCACACTTCATGATGTACTTTGCAGCTGCAGTACGCACCTGAACAGACAGAAATTCCCAACATAAGATCTCTCTAATCAAAGATACCTGACCACCTCTCCGGGCTACTTTAATCTAGGACTTACCCCATATTCACAAATCGCAACGGTTTTTAAAACAACAAGATCGTAATTATCCATGTAAGGTACTATGACAATGTCCCCAAAGAACTCTGATTCCTTCTTCAGCTCCACATTCACTTCCTTTCTTCCATTCTGTCAAGACATATTTGTAAATGGATTCAGCAACCTTACAATATACTCATAAAAGTTCTAGAGGGAGAAAGCAGGAAAAGAAAAGGACAATCATATCTACTAACCAGTGCTACAAAAAAACGAGCGACTACATTCGAAGACTTGATAAGCCTATGCTGCATCCAAGACTTCCTCACAGCCATCCTTTCAGCGAAATGGTTGCCAGCTGAAAGAATACCAATAAACATTACGACAGACCCATTTGGAAGAGCCGGAGCTTTCCACCTATTGGACATGTCAAGAAGCCTCTGAGGAGCAAAGCTAGGATGTGATGTCGGCAAGGATGCGGCAACTATGGCATGGACGTCAATATCACCATTTAGAGATAGCCCTGTGGCATCCTCGAGTGCAAAACCCTACCAAAATCAGAGAAGAATGATAAGGAGATCCACATTTTACATCAACAATAACATTATAGTGTAGACAAACTGTAACTCACAGTTCGATAAGGAAAGGAAGTGACATGTCTCCCATCAACATTGACATGATAGCCCTCCAAGCCTGCGCTAAGAGTTAGGACAAATAGCTTTTCCTCTGCAAAAGGGTACGGCCAGTCTACAGTCACCTTCTTTGTTCGGCCTATTAGCCTGTTTAACCACCACGTTGTTTTCGATTCTTCAGAGTGATTGTCATCATCACGAATCCACTTCTCGCATTTCACCTGATCATCAACTGCAGAAGAAGGTGACTTGAACTGGTCAGAGTCAAAGAAAAAGCAACAAAAATAGGATCTTTAATAACTAGATCTATCAAACATATTATATTCATTCCGCTTATTCTGTATATAACATGAACAGATAAGAAACTTAGATCAGAAGAGAAAGAGGGATAAACTAACAGCCACTAGAAAAATGCTGTCCTACTAGAACCCATCACTTGTAGGTAAGGAACCCCTTTTATGTAGATAAAAACCGGCATCTCAACTTACAACCAGAAAAGGTAGTTACCAGATCCAGTAGTTCTGTACTGATTACTCCCAACCCACCACCAATGAACATCCACAGACAATGTGTTGAATTTTTTCTGCTTCCTTGTAACATGGTTATATGATATTGACATTTAAACTACTTTTTAATACACCTACGGCCTATCATCTTTGATTGATGTGATATAAAATTACTTATGTCCTTCACTAGAGTTATCAATATACACTTCCTAATTTATCTCCTTCACTTTCACATACCAAACCAATCATTAAAATTATAGAGAAAAAAGTAAGTAATTATTACCAAAAGAACAAATGTAAAGCTTCACAAAGTTAACTCACCAGTTTCTTCGTCAGCTCGTGATTTCCAACCTTCACACCGAAGCCCCGATCCCCATTGCATTCTATAACAAGTATTCTGCTCAATAACAGGCTTCCCACTCCAATCCCCCTTTAACCTTGGATTAAAATGCAATATCCTTGGTGGGTCCTCCCCATCAACAGTTTTCAAACCCTGCAACTCCATCATAAACTGCGAAACCATCACATACTGCCCTTCTTTCAACAAAGAAATTTTCGGGTCTTGCTCAGGATGAGCTTGTTTAGGCTTTCCAACAACAGTTATATGTGATCCCAAGGTCATCCCACAAGGAATCACCATAATTCTCCCTTTCTCCTTAAACTCATCACCCGAAAGACTGATCGAATGAGGGCAAGCTTCAGTCCGATTCAACGCAGTCTTATTCCCAAGAATCTCGAGTTTCCCTGAATTCAACTCAACCCAAAACTTCTTCCCAACATCAAAAGCCTCAATAGCAGACTTTTGAATCCCCAAGAACCCATCTTTACTACTAGTATTTACAACAATGCCATCAAAATTCAATCTTGATAAAGATTTATACTCATACACATATAAAGATTGATTCAAAACCTTTCTGGGCAAATTAAAGGGTCTAATTGGGGCTTCTTTTTCTTGCAATTCCTCTTCACTTTGAAGAATAAAAGGCTTTGAAACGACGTCGTTGAAGGCATCTTGAGTAATAGAAGTAAGTCTAGTTTTGAACACAAAAGGTAGTTCTAAAGTGACCAAGAGTATATACAAAAACCCAATGAAAACAAGAACCTGGAACGATCTTTGGCGACTCATTGAGTTGAATAAGTCCAACTTGGGTCTTTTAGTCTTCATGTCTTGAAAAAGATTGGAGCTTTGAAACCCTAGTGAATTAATGGGGTGGTTGTGACCATGAGGAAACAGAAGTTTCTATGGAGAGAGAGGGAGGGAGAGAGAGTTTTTGGGGAAAATCAGAGAGAGAACTGGGGGAGAGAGAGAGAGAGAGAGAGAGAGAGAGAGAGAGAGAGCTTTTTGGGGAAATCAGAGAGAGAACTGGGAGAGAGAGCGAGAGAGCGAGAGAGGGAGAGAGGAGAGAGTGGGGTTGTGATTGTTGTGTGTATATGTGAAAGCTTTTTCTAGGTCTGTGTTGGAAACTTGGAGTTCAGATTGATAAAAACTGGTAAAAAGTAGGAGTAACTCCTAATTCACTTTCTTATTCTTTCCCTTTTCGACAAACAATTTTTCTAGTGCAATAATCACTTGATTATTACACTCGTTGTAAAAATCAGTAATCATTATAAATTATTATAAATCGGTTGAAGTACCGATTTAAGATTAGTTAAGTAATCGATGATTAATCGGAAGAATTAATCGGAGTATTAATCGGATATTACAATAATATTTAATATATTAGTCTAATTTACAATTAAACATATCATTTTAAATAAATTCACAGAATTAATTAATATTTAATATATTAGTCTAATTTACAATTAAACATATCATTTTAAATAAATACACAGGATTAATCGGATTTCAAAAATCGAATCGATTGACTATCTTATAAGGGTCCGGATCCTCTGTCCCCTTCCTTCATGTCCCCTTTCTGTCCCCTCCTTTTTCTAATACAAAAAGAGTGTCCCCTTCCTTCATGTCCCCTTTCTGTCCCCTCCTTTTTCTAATACAAAAAGAGTGCCCCTACGGGGCCCAGCTCATTTTATAAAGGATTAATCGGGAATTAATCAATTAAATCGGAAATTTTTAGAACCATGACACAAAAGGAGAAAACATTGAAATTACTTGAATACAGAAAAAAATTAAGTAAATTATGTTCTTGTAAGGAATTGAAACCATATCCTCTCCAAATAAACTCGTCCTTATAACCATGAGCTACAGAAGTTTTTGAGTTTCAACTAAAAAACATATTACATAAATCTTGTCTCTCCCTTTTTCTTTTTTTTCCTATTAATTTACTTTTGAGTAAATATGTTAATGATAACTTATACTCTCCCTAATTAGTAGTCCATTTTGGAAAAAAACACACATCTTAAGAAATATTTAATGTCATATTTTGTTTCCATAGTTGCCCCTTACTTATTGCATTAAATAATAACTTTTGAATGTATAATTAATTATAAAGTCAAACATTGGAAATAGATGTGTATGGGTAATTTTGGAAAAACTTGAAAAACATGCATTTAAATATGAAAAGAGACAATTATTTAGGGACAAATTTTTTTCTCAAAATGGATTACTAAATAGGTACGGAGGGAGTATTGTTTATAAAATTTTGTATTTTCATTATCAAAAAAATCATATATGATTATGTATACAACCAATTTTATAGATTTTTGATATCAAATTTTGATAACAATATCATATGTGATGTACATTTATCTTTCTTTTACTTAAATAAATGTTTCTTACGTATAATGTTAACTGAAATATATATTTTATATCTTTATATAATAGTGTTTTCTTTCTTATACTTGATTTGAATTAGCTAGATATTTAATACATAAAACATGGTGTATAAATTTATATGACATAAATAACGTATTACAAATAATTTACCTATTTATTTATTAATTTTTTTAAAAAAATTAATAAAATCATAGTTAAAATTATTTAAAATTAGACAATAATCAATGTCATCCTTTATATATATTATATGCTAACAAGGCTTTCTATGCCATTTAGTAAGTTACTAAAATACCCTCAAATTTAGTAATTTACTTAAATATCCTCAGATTTTATAAATATATTAAAAATATTGTTGTTTACATGGATTGAACCCATGACCTCTTGCTAGGAAATAATTTTAAGGTAACACCATGACCATCATGCTAGAAGCCCAATTCATGAAAATTTTGGAACTCATCCACTAGATTCTTAAATAGCTCTTAATTCTTCATTTTATTTCACACTTATTTTAGAAATAATTTCAAAGGAAACAAATGAAATAATGTCTCTTTTTATTTATTATAGGTCAAAATGCACTTTCAAGCCAATTTAGTAATTTATCAATATACCCCTCTTTATATTAATGTTAAAAAAAATTTGTATTAGGAATAGATTTGTCTCTTTTCATTTATTATAGGTCAAAATGCATTTTCAAGCCAATTAAGTAATTTATCAATATACCCCTCTTTTTATTAATGTTAAAAAAAATTGTATTAGGAATAGATTTTATAATCTCCCTATTATACAAACAACTTAAATTTATGCACAAAACCACTACACCATAATAATTTCTGATACCTACCTAAAAATCATTATATTTTCATGAAATTTTAAAATTATAAAGTATTCTTTTTGTATTATGTATGTGATACGAAAATACGATACAAATTCACATTGTACATGAAATAACACAAATTCAAATTTTGATTTCTGGTACATGTATAATAATATTTTTTTGTGAAATCATAAATTATAATATTTATTCATGTTTGTTATGCTCATGACAAACATAAAACAAATTCACTTCGTACACGTATAGATGAGATTTCATCCATCTCGTCCGACCGCGATCCAATCCCCTTCCCATTCGGGTTGGGGATTGCGAAAAATTTTCTGTTAGTATGAGAAATATGGAATATTATAAAATAGAAATTCAGGGGATGAGAATGGGATCGGGGATTAAGGTATCCCGACCTGATCTCCAATTCACGTTCGACGATTATCGGGGATTAAGAAAATATTTTATTTACTAGATTATTGAAGATAAATATAATTCAAAATTTTGATAAATTTAAAATTTCACAAAAAAATAACAAAATGAAATTTTAATTTTAATAATTTTAGTTATATATTTCATCATTTATTATAAAAAAATATTTTGAATCGCTATTTATGATATAATAATAATAATATTTATCATGATTTATCAAATTATTTTTATTATAAAATATATTAAGGAATTATAAATTTCAATTAAAAAAATAAGAATCCTCAATTTCTCGTGGGGATCCTCGTTTCCCCTTCGATGTAGTAAAATAATCCTTATTCAGGGATTGATAAGGGTTCAATGATTATATTCAAAATTTTAAATTACAAAATATATTTCGATTTTTTTTAAAAAAAGTCACGATTTCTCCGGGGATCCTCATTCCCGTTTGGGGCAGTAATCGGATAGCAAAATAATCTTCGTTCAGGAACCGAGACAGGTTCAATGATAATGTTCGAATTGGGGGATTACCATGAGTATAGCACTATTCGATCCTAAATTGACCTGATGCCACTCCCAGGTACAAAAAATAACATAAATTTATTTACTGTCAAATTTGGACAACGAGATATGAAAAATGCTTATTGCAAACACTTATGTCTCAATTAAATACTATCAAAAGAATATGTACATCAAATTTTTTGCCAACATATAAACAAATGGTAATAGAACTAAATAGTTGATAATAATATGTTAATCTAACCTGTTACAAATATTAGATGAGTTTAATTAAAATTGAAAAATTATAATGTTAGCAGAAAAACATTCTAAAGAAGTATGTATGTTTAATGTGCGAGAGGTATGACAATTAACTATTTTAATTATTAATTATATTAAAATTAATATGAGTAGAGTTCTAGGGAGAACCACCCTATCAAGAGAACTAAGAGATCCAATCTAAGACCGATGATTAATATGATTTATTATTAATAAAAAATCTGACTTTCCCGTGGCAATTTTGTGAATACAATGAAGTTTGAGGATAAAAATTCTACACTATTAAGTAAGAATATTTTACATAAAATCTTTCACGATTACCTTGTTTTACAGAATCTTTTCAGATGGAAACATATATAATCACCTTCTAATTGACAGATTTCACGATTTTCTCAAATATGGAAATTAAATCAGTCAGAATATTTCTCTCAATATGGAAACATAGTTGTGATATATTATCGAGGTATCTAGTCTAGGTATATTTTAATAGCTCGAAGAAGAAATCGCAGAATGAAAAATGGAGAACGCACTGCCATGAATGAGTACGTAGCTAATATCTTATAATAATATTCTTTTAGCTAATATCGTATGTTTTATATGTATATATTGTGTTCATCTATAAAGCACTTTCTATATATTAGAGATTCTTTTACGTGTTCGGCCTAGTGTTTAATCTATACGTGAGTATGTATTTATGCAGACATGATTTAATTGTTCATCAGGATGTCGTAGCTTCTACAAACAAGGTTTAAGGTTTAAGATGATTACATCGCTTTCAGAATCTCAGCGCAAGTGGGTTATTGATAAAGGGCGTTGAATTCTTGTTAATGTCAACATTAAAAAATATATTGCAGATCTTTGTTATTTAACATATGTTTTTTGAAAGACTCAAGCCTGCGATAGCTAGAACAATACAATGGAGAGGACATGGCATACATTCTACGCCAGTCTAGCATTGTCTTCTAAATTTGCTATGAATGATTTGGGCCAACTAAACTATTCTTTGGATATTGCAGTCACACGACATGTAGGGGCTGTGTTTTAGTCAAAGAAAATTTGTTGATGAAATTATTGACAGAGCTGGCATGACCTCGCACTCGTGTACGCCTATTGCGACGTTGATTGATACAAAAGTTAAACTGAGTGCATCATTACTCATTAGGATGTCCATATAAAGATCCAACACATTTACCGTCGTTTAGCCCGCAGTTGACATTTACACGACCATAAATTTCATATGCTATACAACAGGTTTGCTTGCACTCAGTACGTACTAAGAAGAATAACTCCAGGAATTTGCGTATGTCTTTGCTTTTGTTATGACTACCAAACTGGTTACCTGGTGCTACTGAACAACAAATGATTACATTAAAGTTGGAAACCCATTGCAAACTTGTATTATAAAAGTTTCTGGTTCAGTTTAAATGTACGTATCATCTAACTATGTTGGATTACATAGGGCAACGGGAACAAGTCCATAACATGTAATTTCAAGAAGTATGTCTCCGTCCTAAAATAAGCTAGTCATTGAAATTTTGTATTTGTAAGATTTTTAAAGGAATTCAGCAAAAAAAAGGGATGTAGGCTTTTGTTAATGTATGTTGCTTCTCTTCCTGTACCTTTTATGGTTTGATATTTGTTTAATGTTTGTGATAATTTGTTTAACAAGCCCATGAATTTGAATTTCACTATGTCTTTGCACTTGTCGTGACTGTCAAAGAGGTCATATATATGCTACTCAACATCAAATGAGAACCTTAAAGTTGAAAACGCATTGCAAACTTGTATTATGAAAGATTCTAGTTCCTTGTTTATTGATCTCAAAAGTACCAAAAATAAAAATTTATTTTGGAATATATTTTGAATAAACTCTAAAAAAACAATGTAACAAGCAATATCTATTTTCACCCATAATTCTTTAAAATTAAAATTAAAAAATATTTGAAATAATTTTTTGTTATTATCTCGAAATACCTTAAAGAATTTCAATAAAAAATACTTATTAAAAAGTTAACAAAAAAATAATATCATCTCGAACACTTTAAAGAATCGTGTAGTATATTTAGATTAAAACACCTTAAAGAATCTCAAATAAAAAATATATAAAGAAAGTTCAAAGAAAAATTATATCATGTCTAAACACTTTAAAGAATCTAAAAAAAATGTCTTCATAAACCTGAAATAATCTCAATAAAAAGTACATATAAAAAAAATTAATAGGAAAATTTATATTATCTCAAAATACTTTAAAAAATCTCAAAACAAATATATAAAAAAGTTCACTTTTATAAAAATAAAATATAAAAACACTTAACGAAATCTTTAATAAATAGACAAATTACTTTAATAAATTATTAAAAACACTTAACGAAATATTTAATGAATTAATAATAACAATTCAAAGAACCTTAAAATGGTATATTTCGTATTATTCAAAACACTTTAAAGAATCTCTAAAAAGTAAAATAAAAAAATTCCCTTACTTCACGAAGAGAGAAGCTTCTTTTACGTGTTTTATTACGAAGAGACAAGCTTCTTTTATGTGTTTTATTATGAAGAGACAAGCTTATTTTATTACGTGTTTTATCCTTAATTATATTATTATACTTAACAGAATCTTGAATAAATTATTAAGAACACTTAACGGAATCTTTAACAATTTAATTAAAACACTTAACGGTAACTTTAATAAATTAGTAAAAAATTTAAAAAAATCTTTAATAAATTAATGAAAACACTTAACAAAATATTTAATAAATTAATGAAAATACTTGATGAAATCTTTAGTGAATTAATAAAAACACTTAACATAACCTTTGATAAATTAATCTAACACATATTAGAATAAATATAACACATATTAAAAAGTTTCAATTATAATAATTTTGAATTGTTCATTGAAAAATTGTTATGAAATATCTTAAAAAATCTAAGATATAGTAGAAAATCGAAAAAAATCTAAATAAAACTAAAAAACACATAAGAGAATCTTGGTGTATTACATAATATTTCTATATATTTATTTTTTCAAAAGAAAAATTATACATTTCTTTTAAAATTAAGTTACATGTAGAAATATTATAAAAGACACCAAGATTTTCTTACGTGTTTCATATCAATATATCAATTTATTTACTTTTATTATCTTTTTGAGATTACTTCGAGAATTTTTTTTTTGTCAGGAGATTCCTTCGAGAATTGTTTTAAAAGGCATCCTATAAAAATTGAATTTTGATTTGGAAATTTATTATTTAAATTTTCTTAAATGTTGGATAAATTATTTATAGTGCTATACTTGTACATACTATACCGAACTTATTTTATACCAATAAAATCTTTAATAGAATCTAAATGTAAATATCTAATAACATTATATATTATAATTTAAAATAATTAACAAAACACCTAAGAAAATCTTGGTGTATACATAATATTTTTATATTTCTTTTCATACAAAAATAAAAAAAATTTAAAGTTAAGTTACATATAAAAATATCATCTTATATACCAAGATTCTGTTGTGTGTTTCAATTATCAGTTTATTTTCTTTTACTATCTTTTTGATATTCTTTTGAGAATTGTTTTAAAAGGCAAGCTATAAAAAAAATTAAATTACAATTCCAAAAAAATATTTTTAAATGTTCCATGAATTATTTATAATGTTGTACTTGTATATAACTATATTCGAAACTTATTTTAGATTAAAAAAATATTTAAAAGAATCTTAATATAAATATTTGATAAAGTAATATTATGATTTCAAATAATTAACAAAACACCTAAGAGAATCTCAGAAGTACATAATAGTTCTATATATACTTTTTAAAAAAATAATTACGCAATTTTTTTAAAATTTAAGTTACATATAAATATATTATATAATACACCAAGATTCTTTTACGTGTTCCCAATCAATAAATTATAAATAAAAAAACATCTAAGAGAATCTTGGTGTTGTAAATAATATTATTATATACTTATTTTTTCGAAAGAAAATTTATACATTTCTTTTAAAATTAAGTTACATGTAGAAAATATTATAAAATGCACCAAGATTCTCTTACGTATTTCAAATCAATATATCAATTTATTTTCTTTTATTATCTTTTTGAGATTTATTCGAGAATTATTTTCAAAAACATGCTATAAAAATTGAATTTTGATTTGGAAAAATATTATTTAAAATTTCTTAAATGTTGGATAAATTATTTATAGTGCTATACTTGTACATAATTATACCGAAACTTATTTTATACCAATAAAATCTTTTATTAGAATTTAAATTTAAATATCTATAAAATTATGTTGTAATTTTAAAATAATGAACAAAACACCTAAGAAAATCTTGGTGTATTACATAATATTTTTATTTATAAATAATATTTATTTTATGATCTAACGGTTCTTATTTATTATTCAAACTGTATTTGTTTATTAGTAGAACTATTTTCAAATAATAAGAAGGGTATTTCGATAATTAAAACGAAACAGAAGTAGATTTCATACATCGAATAGAATTTTTAACGTAAAAAGTGGTCAATTTCTTCTCTCTCTTTTGCTTCTGCGTAGTTTAAATTGTAAAGTAATTGTTAAGCTATCACTAAATTCAAGATTATTTTGCTAATTTCATGTGGGCTATAAAATTGTCCAAATCAAATTTTAAGAATTCAAGATAGAGCATAAATATTAAATTCAAGATAGAGCACAAATATTAAATTGAATGTGTAAAACGTTTTATATATATTAATTTTTTAACAACAATTTGATATGCAAATTAATAATATATAAATATTAAAAAAAATTAATAATACAATTATATATTTTTTAAAAAGAGTTTATAAAAAATGTGTCGTCGTATGAATGTACTTTGATTTTTTGCTTGATGGAAGGGATATTTATGAATTATATCCGGGATTCTAGCATGTGTTCTTTAAAGATTCTGCACAGTGTTTCATTATCTGCACTGTATTACCAATAAAAGACAATAGAGAGTTTAAAACGATTATCTGCATGTCTGTCGGGATTTAGTGATAGGACATTTAAATAAAGCCAAGAGCGAAGCGTATGAGGGGCTGTACAAGCGCCTAGATACCAAGGAAGGAGCGAACGCTATTTTTAAACTAGCTAAAGCTAGGGAGAGAAGGCGGCGCGACCTGGGTTCTGTTAAGTTTATTAAGGATGATTCAGGCCAAGTGTTAATAAGTGAAGACGCCATTAAGGAGAGGTGGAGTTCTTATTTCCACTATATTTTCAATGGGGCGACGAGGAGTGGTGCCAGTGTGACGCAAGAGGTCACTCTTTCGCCCGCTCGCTCCGTCGGCCCTTGTGATCGTATCTCCATAGAGGAAGTCAAGGGTGCCCTTCAAAAGATGGCTAGAGGGAAGGCGGTAGGTCCGGATCAGATACCAATCGAGGTGTGGCTTTGTCTTGGTGAGGTTGGCGTTCTATGGCTAACAGATCTGTTTAATGCACTCCTCTCGGGTTCTAAGATGCCACAGGAGTGGCGGCGCAGTATTGTCGTCCCTTTCTTCAAGAACAAAGGTGACACCCAGAACTGTAGTAACTATCGAGGTATTAAACTACTCAGTCATACTATGAAACTTTGGGAGAGAGTGGTTGAATTTCGTATTAGAAGAGAGGTTGAAATCTCAGAGAACCAATTTGGTTTTATGCCGGGAAGATCGACGACCGAGGCCATTCACCTCGTCAGACGCCTTATGGAGAAGTTCAGAGAGCGGCGCAAAGACCTCCATATGGTGTTTATCGATCTTGAGAAGGCGTATGATAGCATCCCACGTGAAGCTATTTGGAAGAGTCTTGAGGAGAGGAGAGTGTCGTCGGAGTACGTCAGGGCGATTCAAGACATGTACTCTCAAGCTTATTCCTGCGTTCGGACCCCAGTCGGTGATGCTCGTTATTTCCCTGTGGAGATTGGGCTACACCAGGGGTCGGCCCTTAGCCCTCTTCTTTTCGCCCTGATCCTAGATGTCATGTCGCGAGGGATCCAAGACGCCATCCCTTGGTGTATGCTCTTCGCCGATGATATAGTACTAGTGGCGGAATCGAGGGGGGAGGTGAATGAGAAGTTGGAGTTTTGGAGATCCACTTTGGAGCCCTAAGGACTGCGTCTGAGCAGATCTAAAACCGAATACCTCTGGTGCAACTTCAGTGGTGACGCCAACGAGGAAGGGGTGGAGGTTAGGATTGAAGATCAGACCGTCCCCCGTACGGATAAGTTCAAGTATTTGGGTTCGATCATCCAGAAGGAAGGTGAGATTGAAGATGATGTCACTCATCGTATCAACACGGGGTGGCTAAGGTGGAGGGCTGCATCAGGAGTGATGTGCGATAAGAAAGTCCCGTTAAAGCTGAAAGGGAAGTTCTATAGAGCAGCTATCCGTCCTGCGATGTTATATGGTTCGGAGTGTTGGGCGGTGAAGAAGGCCCTTGAGTGCAAGTTGGAATCAGCTGAAATGAGGATGTTGCGGTGGTCCTGTGGCCGCACGATGTTAGATAGAATCCCGAATGTAGTTTTCAGGAGCGAGTTGGAGGTGGCGTCTTTTTCTGCGAAAGTTAGGGAAGG
Source organism: Kitagawia praeruptora (assembly GCA_037693485.1). Lineage (NCBI taxonomy): Eukaryota > Viridiplantae > Streptophyta > Magnoliopsida > Apiales > Apiaceae > Kitagawia > Kitagawia praeruptora. Next base: position 127,427,622 of record CM075350.1, read on the forward strand.
GAGGTTGAGATGGTTCGGCCACGTTCGTAGGAGGCTTCCGGAAGCCCCGGTGAGGAGGGTTGAGAGTCTTACGGTTGCTGGGTAAGGAGAAGAGGCAGACCGAGGAGGTCGTGGGAAGAACAGCTCAGGATGGATTTGAAGGCCTTAAACTTGGATGAGAACTCGATAGCGGATAGGAGTTGTTGGAGGCGCCAAATTAGAGTTGCTGATTCCCTTCTAGGGAGTGGTTCTGTGGTTGAGAGCCTCAGAGTTGGGCTCTCTCGGTTAGCATTAGCTTAGAAGCTTGGCTTTTCATCTTAATATTGTCTTATGTCTTTTTATTTATGCAGGCGCAGGGAGCTTGGCCGGAGGCCTTCCTAGATCAGGAGAGGAGTGCCCCTTGCCCGAGTAGGTAAGCCCCATGAGATCCAGGCCATGGGCCCAGGTTCGGTCGACTACTTTACCCACCATTATCATCTCTGTATAATAATCACTTTGCTATTCGGTGCACTAAGCCGGGGGTCTTCACGGAAACAGCCTCTCTACTGTAAAGTAAGGGTATGGTCTGCGTACATTTTACCCTCCCCAGACCCTGCTTCATGCGGGATATACTGGGTATGTTTGGTTTGGTTTTATATTTATTTTGTTTCCGAAAATAACATTAAACTTCAACATATTATTTGTTACATTACAAATTGATATTCTCGTATCAACGAGTGATTCCAGAAAAATATTAGAACATTGATATTTAGACTGTTTTAATTACGGTAGATTAAGATTCCTTTTAGTATTCTGATGTTTATTCTTTTAGAAATTTTGTAAAGAAAAAATTAATAAAATATTTTTAATAAGTTATTAGTTCATATTTACTAATTTTTTTTTTCAAGAAATATAAATAATAAAATATTTTTGTATAAATATTTCCGTTAAAGATTGAATTGTAGTACAGAATTCAAATTGAAAATGTGTGATATGTTGCCATAATCAAACCTATCAATTGATTACAATTTTAAGATTCATTAACGTTGATTTACTATTGAAACAACTTTCTATGAATTGACTTGATAATTGGATAGCGTAAGAAAATTTTAATTAATTGCATCAATGATCTAATTATGGAAATGGAAACGTGACAGATTGTGCATGTATATAAATATGTTCTGTATTTCATAATTCCCAAATTGTCCTTTTAGTGTAATAAAGGAATAAAATCTTTATATAATGTATGAAATCTAAGCCTTTGGATTATATTGAGATCAATGGCTAACAACACGGTCTCCTGGTTCTCTCAGATAAGAAGGTTCTCCCTTGAGCGTAGGCCAATTAATATATATATATATATATATATATATATATATATATATAATGTTGAAATAATAACATTCAAAACATATGTATAAGATTATTGTACAAGAGATATGACAATCAAATATTTTTATACCTAATTAACTCATAATCCTCATTCCCGTCCGGGTAGGAATCGGAGAGCAAAATACACTTCGTTCAGGAACCTAGACAGGTTCAATGATAATGTTCGAATTCGGGAATTGCCATAGGTACGTATATTATCCTTCAATCCTAAATTGAACTGATGCGACTCCTAGATACACAAGATAACATGAATTCATTATCGTCAAATTTGGACATCGAGATATAAATACGCTTATTACAAACATTTATATCTCAATTAAATACTAACAAAAGAATAGGTACATCATTTGTATGCCAACTACACTGCATAGTGTCGGAAGTACAATCAGGATTTGTTAAGAACCGCAATATCTCAGATACTTTGTTCATAGCCAATGAAGTGGTTCACAGCATTCAAACCAACAAGGTAAAAGGCTTGATTCTTAAGCTGGACTTCACCAAAGCATTTGACTCAGTCAAATGGAGCTTCCTCTTTCATGTAATGGAAACCATGGGTTTTTCGGAAAAATGGGTAGGATGGATTAAAGCTATCTTTAGTTCAATAAGAATGTCTGTGTTAGTAAATGGTAGTCCTTCAGATGAATTTGCTGTCAATAGAGGACTCAGACAAGGGGATCCCCTATCGCCCCTTCTATTTAATTTAGTGGCAGAAGTTTTACACCTGTTATTAGTTAAAGCAGAGCAGCTGGGCATTATCAAAGGCATCAGACTAGGTGATGGCCCCTCCTTCTCTCATCTTCAATTTGCGGACGATACAGTTATTTTCACAGAAAGCTCTAGCCATTCTTGTAGGGGCATCAGAGTAATACTAAAGCTATTTGAAGTGCTCTCAGGACTTAAAATCAAATTCAAGAAAAGTTTTCTATATCATTCCAAGGAAGATCAAGTGGGTGCTTTAGAGGGGGGCTTCCATCTTAGGTTGTCAGATAGGTTCCTGGCCTATGTCATATTTGGGGGCCAACTTAGGATGCTCTCCTAAGCGACGCAATTTCTGGCTCCCTGTTACCAAGAAAGTACGAGTGCATCTTGCCAAATGGAAATGTAGCTCACTCAATAAAGCAGGCAGAGCAACCTTAATTGCCTTAACTTTGAACAACATTCCAGCGTACTGGTTTCAACTCTTTCGTGCTCCTAAGATTGTAATTAGTCAGATTGATCGAATAAGAAGAGACTTTTTCTGGAATCAGATTGATGAATCAAGTTGTTCTAGAAGGAAACTACACAGCATAGGTTGGAATTAGATTATTCTTCCTAAGGATTTGTGTGGCCTAGGTTTATTTGATTTAAATACGAAGAACATTGCTCTATTGGCGAAGTGGTGGTGGAAATTAAATCATGACAGAAACCGTTTGTGGCATAAAATCATAACAGGGAAATATGGCAGTGACATCTCAACAAGTTGGTGTTCGGGTCCTCTCACTTCAAAGGAATTTTCTCCAATAATGTTAAGTCTCCTACATGTTGCCAAAGATCAAAGCTTTAATAATCTCTTTTCAGAACCTTTCAAGTGGATCGTCAAGGATGGTTCATCTATAAACTTCTGGACAGATAGATGGCTAGATTCAGGTACATTATCCACACTTTTTCACAATCTTTTCGAGATAACAAGGGATAAACAGTGTAGTTTAAAACGAATGAAGCTCATATGGCAATCATCCTCAATGACTGAATCAAATCTATGGAGCAGATCACTTGCTGTTCATGAAGAACAAGATGCATTGAGATTAAAATCGATCTTAGATTCAGTTAATTTAGGAATGGATAAAGACATCTTGACCTGGGGTCTGTTGAAAGGAAAATTCAAAGCTTCGGTCTGTTATAGGGGGTTACTCACTAGGACTGAATTTATGGGACCATGGCAGTTAATTTGGAAATTGAAGAGCCCCAACAAAGTTAAGCTGTTCCTATGGCAGATTGCTCATAAATGTCTTCCAACGTTATTATTTCTGCACAAAAGAAAAATAATAATGAATGCTTGTTGCAAGTGGTGTGGTCTTTATGAGGAAAGTTTATCACACTTATTCTGGCAATGTCCACTAGCTAAGGAGGTTTGGCATTTCATCTCTAAATGGTTAGAGATTAACATTGAGGGATTTGAATCATTCAATTTGGAGGATTCCTTCAGAATTTTAGCTCACAAGAACTTCAGAATTGGTGGTGGCTTGTGCTTGGCAGCTTTATTTTGGGCAATATGGTTAGCCAGGAACGAGTTAATCTTCAAAAATCATAGAATTTCAGAGGCTTCATTGCACTCTCTCATCTTAAATAAATCCTTTTCCTGTGGTCTTTCAAAAAAACTTCTTCTGCCTCACCAACTTAATGCATGGGCTCAAAACCCGAATCACTTGCTATCTGTTAATATACGAATGGCAAAGCACAATTTACTTTCTTATTGGTCTGAAGTATCATCTATTGTGGGTTTTTTTGATGGAGCATGGAAAGAAAATGGACTGGGCCAATCTAAAGCAGGTATAGGTGGTTTCTTATTTGCAAATCAACAATCACTATCATTTATTTTTTCAGGTCCTTCAGATAGTGGTTCAGCATATGACACTGAACTAGAAGCACTATTTTTTCTTCTTAACCATGTTGTGGACATCAAATACAAAAATGAGAGAATCACCATCTTCTCAGACTCTTGCTCTCTAGTCAATAATCTACACAACCTCATAAGTCAATTGTCATCTTCCGATCAAAATGGCTCATCCATGATTCATAAGGTCCATCTAGTTCACATCGATAGAATGTTGAACTCAGAAGCAGATCGCTTAGCAAAAGAAGGAATGCTCAGGCCCAAGATGATTGCAGCATGGGTGTAATAAGTATGTTTCTGTCCACCAGGTTGATGAAGTTTGTCTGGGTCAGGAAGTCCTCCCTTATGTCGTGTGAGCAGATTAGTTTTGGTTCGTAGTAATAGTTTCAAAATTGGAAGAAGTTTTCCTAGGTTGCTTAATGTTTGCTGCTCTCAGTTTAAAGCCCTCAGTTTAAAGCCCTCTAACTGGCTTCTACCTTTTGTACACTGCAATCTCCTTTGGAGTTTCTAATGAATAAAATTTGATTATAAAAAAAAACAAATGGTAATAGAACCAAATAGTTGATAATAATATGTTAATCTAACCTATTGACAAATATTAGATGAGTTTAATTAAATTTAAGAATTATAGTGTTAACAGAAAAACATTCGAAAGAAGTAAATGTATAAGATTATTGTACGAGAGATATGGCAATTAAAGATTTTTATACTTAATTAGCTCATAATCATATAGTGATAAATTCATATGAATGTGTGCATGTAAAATTATCATAGTTAAAATGAAGGTCATGCATTACACGACTATCATGCTATCATAATAGTTTCACTTTTAAAATTCTAAGATAAAAGTGTGCTAACAACTACAAAAGGAAAAAAAAATTGTTCTGAAATTAGAATTATAGCTTTATGAAATTATAATACAATAATATTTTTTTTATCTATATTATGAATATGCCATGAAAATAAGATATGCATTCACGTGGTACAGAAGATGACGTGAGTTTTTCAACCATCGAATTAGGACATATGATATAGAATATACGGAAACACGACATGATTTTTTGCTCTTATCAAAGGAACTGAATTTATGACCTCTAAATACAAATGAAGTTAAATTCACAACTACTAAATAAATTATCTCTTTTAGTGTTTGTTTATATCTTATTTTAAATTAACTTTTATAAAATTTATTTAATATGTGATTGTTGGGGTTTGATACATTTACCTAAAATTGTTGTCTACAAAAGTTGCAATTGTGAAAAATTATTTTTTTTTATACAAAATGTTGTTGAAAAATTGCTTTTAGATTTACTAAACTGGTTTGAAACAAGATTTCTACAAAAAGAATTGTTGTTGCGGTCTGCAACATCAATACCAAACAGACCTTTAATATGATTGATACTATGTAATATATATATATATATATATATATATATATATATATATCAGAATTAGTTGATATGTTAGATTTGAACTCTATATGAGTTATCGATTAAATAAATGAATAAAATGCATAGTTGAATTATAATATAGTATCATCATAAACAAGATTATACATACTAAACAAAGATGTAAAATTATATATGACTACATATAACATAATGATCGATTAGTGATATTTTAAGACTGTATAAAAAATATTTTTTACCCACTGTAGCACATATTAGTTTGTATGGATACAACATACGTTTTAGTTAATTTTTCCTTATATTAAACCGGTTTGTGCTATTGGTGCCATAATACATCTCCTACCAAAGATGTAATGATCCATCTATCTCCTCTTACTGGTTTACTATTACTAATGGAAATAAAATAAATAGCATATCATTATCGTGATAATCTTTTAAAAAAAACTGCTAGAAAATAAACTAAACGACACATTATTGTTGCAATAGTACTTGACCACTAATAAGTAACTTTTATGTATCATTATTATCGGTCATTCATCTTACATTAAACGAGTACTATTTACAAATATGATATCTAGGTCGGTCTTGAGAAATTAAAAGTTCCAAGTGAATTTGAATTTTGTACTCAACTAAAAATCTACATACCTTTTATTTTTCGGCACTTCTTATATCTTAAACTATTTTTGGTGCTACCTTGAACAAAATGTGGCCCAAATATCATTTTTGTGCCTCTACGTACTTTTAAATTTTTTTACTTATTAGAAAAGATGTGCCCCTAAACTACATCATCTTCTCGGTGCCCCATTGCATGAGCGGCTTAATCTAAGAATTGCCTCTGTATGATATTCAAAATATAGAATTCAATAATATTTCAAAATTTGAACAGTTACCAACTATTGAACTTAAATAAATCGAAGCACATAGAATAGACTGAAAAGAAGATATGACTGACTCAAACACGATTTGCAAAAAGAATTGTGCAAATTAGAATATGGCCTGTGCCTTGCACGGGCTTTCATGCTAGTATAACATGAATTGATAACATGTTTACTTGACATCTATGATAATTATCGGATTATACATTTATAAATAAAAGATAAGATTTTGAAAAATAATAGATAGTACAAAAAAATAAATTAAATAAATCAAATAGTCAAGTTAAAAAGAACTTTTTTCAAAAGTAGGATCATAAATTATATATCAAATATTAGGATTACTTCATATTTAGATCGATTAAAGATAATGCACTCACGAATAACTTATTCATATTTTGAGTCATTTATATTTGCCTATATCTGCTATGTACATTATGTTTTGGTGATAATATGATTTCGGTTTGATATGCCTTTCGCAGGGTCATACTAGCTCAGCAATATGCAATCATCATAAACACTTTATTTGAACAAAGTTTTAGTCGACTAAGGTCATTACTAATCACTGTGAACAGTTCCCAACTATTGTAGTGCTTCTACACTTTTGTCAAACAAGATTCCTTAGTTGTTACTTCTGAGAGTATAAGTGTTCTGACTACTTGTATAGTCTTACTCGCTTCAACTTACCATAAACACAAATAAAACATTTCTATTTCTTTAGTAATTTATACATGATAGTTTGTTAGTTGGTTCTGCTTCCTTTTTGAACAAATGAGGGATATTTATTTTTTCAACTGTATAGTCAATTAGAGGACGAAATGCTGGTCATAAGAACGAGTGTAATTGAGAGTTACAATTGGTGTAATAGGAAAAATAAAAAATTACACAAATTTAGAATAACAATGCGTAACTAAAATATAATGATCCAAGATATAGAACCAACTCTAAAAAACAACAACTAATTGTTTTTATCTTTTAATTATTAAAAAAGAAAGATTTACATCATTTCAATTACCACGTTACTTAACTAAAATGTTACACTTTTGACTTGTATAGATACATTCATTGTGATAATTTACACTGCTACCAAAAATGTATACCCAAACCAACTAATTGCATCAAAATCAAGCCCCAACCCTTTTGGAACGTAAACTTTTCATTAACAAGTTAAACCCTTTGTTATCCTACAAGCAAAGCTAACTCTGAAATACAGTTGTAAATTGTAAGTGCATGCAATGTTACCCTCATGGTTCAAACACAGCCACAGTCTGATAAGTTACAAGGTTCGTTACTACTCAATATGAACAACTCTAATTTCTACATGCACCCACATTTATGATGCAAAGTACATACCCATTCGCCAGCTAAGCTCCTTTGTACCTAATACAAATATTTTGTAAGGATCGGGGACTCCACTAATCTAACACTCTAATAATTACGATTACTTCCGACCTCATAATCAGCATGTTACTAACTCATTTTCTGCAAACTTAATTACAACAGTACTACTGATATTTATATACAGACCCATACCTTACACGGAATGTTACGCTAATTAATTATTAAAATCTCACAAGTGATGTCCAACTTAACTTATGACTAGTTAGTAAAAAATAGCTTAATTAAAAAATGTGCTCAAACGAATTAAATAATTAAAAAATGTGCTCAAACGAATTAAACAAATGACATTGTCTTGATAATATTAGTGTCCCTATCGTGAAACATAGGAACATAAATCATAGTAGTAATAGTCATTATATATGCCATTATAGGGGGTGTTTAAGGGAAATTTTTTTCAGAATAAGTCAACTTATTTTAAGACAAAGTTAGAAATTCTTAACTTTCCAACTTATTTTTTAACTTTTTTTTGCAACTTATTGAATTTCAAGCATACATTAAATACTTGTACAATTTTTTTTTATCAAAATATAAAATTTTTATCCAAAAATAAGTTAATAAGTCCATTATATAAGTTAAGCCAAACGCCAATTAAGTTAAGGCAAACATGCCAATAATTGGTGTAAAGGGGCATGATCACGGGTTCTATATAGCTAAATAATAGGTATATTTTATATAAGTGAATATTAGAAAAATATCTTTAAAAAATATATATAAATTAATAAATAATTAAAATATGTCTAAAAATTGAAATAAAAAATACTCTCTTTATCAAATAGATAATGGGTGAAAGCCTATAATATCCATAATTGGGTTTGAAGTGTCCAAAATATCCATTGGCGGTGGGCAGTGCCCTAAATGACCACGCAACACGCCTCCATCATGGGCGCATCTCTTGGTTACTCGTCTAGCAAAGACGTATGGAAATTAATCTGTCGTCCCCCTTCTTCTACTTAAACTAGATACGCCTCCTTCACACCCGTATGACATGTATGCGCCGCCGCACTAAGCGAGTCAAGTTGTTACGCCGTATCTATAGTCATATTACAATGATACGTCAATATAGTACAAGCACACATGAGAGTGTATGAAGCTGTTGCGTCAATACATAAAACATATCAAGTGCTTTCATCAAACCATCTCTGCCAATCAATTACACACCATATGCATAAACCTCCGCTTGTTTTGATATGCCATATCATTTACATCTGATGCTCGATCTCCAGCAAAGTATTAGTCCATCCCTTGCTGTCTTGTACACTCTTCAATACCCGGCAAAAACGTGTAAAAACGTACACAATAGTAGAGGAAATGGTGTGTATTGGTCATAGATGTTGATTATTGTATCTATATTCACATTTAAAAGGATACGCCTTATGCATAGACGTAACTTGTGGGTAAATAGGTCAACAAACCCGCAAATGGGTAATATGGACAAGCGATGAGCAAAAAATGGGTATTATGGGTATTGTTTCATAGATATTCATATATATTAAAATGATAATATTTCAGGTAACAAAAAAATAGGTATATCTCATATGAATGAAAATTAGAAAATATTTTTAGAAAAAATACATGTAAATTAATTACAACAATTTCTACAACTAGAAATAGATAAAACTCTTTCCATCAAATACATATTCATATATAATAAAAATTTTTTATAAAAAATATTTTTTGTTTTCTAATTTATTTTGCAAATATATTATCTTTTCAAATTTATCGAAAATATGCACTTAATTGCAAATATATTGGACTCTTTGCACTGATACATCTAGTTAATTTCAATTGCATCCCATAGTTTTGCAAACTTTTCTCAAAAAGATCGTATTTTTGCCATAAAAACAGTATTTTTGCAAAAATACCTTTATAGTAACAGTATTTAAAACCATTAGGTTTTTTTTTTCCAAAAAAGTCCTATATTAAAATGATAATACAAGTAAATAACTAATGCAATAAAAAATTAATAATATTAGTAAAAGAATAAACATGTGTATAATCATAAAATGCAAAATATCAATATTAATTGTTACTAAAAATTAAGAAAATTAAATTTTAATTTCGGGAAAATGATGACATCAGTCACTAAATAAAGAAATTATCAACTTAGCCAGATAAAGTTTTTATCTATACACATATAAGAGTCCATTGTTGTAGAGAATGTTATGGGAATTGGGAACCATGATTCCATCAAAGAATTTCAATAATAATTTTAAAATAAAATTTTTAAAAGCAGAGTTAAATGTAGAACACATATGTAATTTATAAAAAAAAATAACACTTAAAATTTGAACAAAAAACTTGATTTTCATTTTAATTCTAGGGTAGAATTATTATGGATAAATTTGACTTATGGTAAAATTGTTTTTGAATTATTTCATTATTTTTCAATAATATTTTAATTTTTTTTGTATAATTTCAATTTCAATTTTGTAATTAAATTCATAATTATATTTCATATAAAATATAAATATATGTATTTTGCATTTTTGCTCATATAAGCAGTTCTCTCCCCGTCGATGGCCGAAAAAGTGTAGCCATTATTATAAAAAGATATACTACGGAGGGCCACAGTCCAAAACAGGGTATCATAAAAAACTTTGTGGTGCTGCTTCACTAGTGCTTATATGACATAATTCTCCACCTTGCTGTATATATTAAAAATAGTACCTGTATTTTATTGTATTGTTCATTCTATAATGTTATGCTAGAAACTGAGACACTGCGAAGGAATTTTAATATATAGCACTGGCCCCTGGACAGTGGACATGGGTGATTTTTCCGATCTGGTAAAAGAAAAAAAAAAATCAACTTGTAAGGGATAAACTAGCAGTCCCGGTTCTATATTATTTATCCATTCCACATTTCCAATGTTTCAATAATCGTAATAAAAAGGCTTCTTGTTGTCTTAACAATCCTATGAATTAGTGAAGATGTGCGGAAGCTGATTTGGATACGGGATTATAAAAAATAAACCTTCCTAAATGTTACATTATCTTTTTTTTCACCCTCTTAAAGTGCTCAAAGGGACGATATTATTTAAAGGGTAGGGACCGGTTATTTAACAATCGGTTCCACAGCCATTGGATCATTGATCTAACGAACGATCCAACGGCTGAGATTAAAAAAATAAAAAATTACTGTCCGCTGTAATTTTCCGCGGACAGGCAATATGTCTATCCGCGAAAAATTATAGCGAATAGTAAATTTTTTTTATAATCCAGGGGGACCGTTGGATCAACGATCCAACAATTTAGAAACCGATTGTTAGATAAGTCGTCCTCACAAATGATTGTCAGGGACCAAAACCCTTATTTAAATACAAATGTTGTTGGTGGTCGCAGTATGGAATAAAAGTGAGGTGTTTGTGAATTGTGAGTTGTGTAGAGCTGTGTAATGTGTATATATTCCATTCCACACAATCTCATCATTCTATTTCTTGACCACCGTTTCTTATAGGAGTATTTTTTTCCCCATATTCCCCACATATAAAGGGAGCAAGAAAGTGGATACAGGGAAAGTGGAAGATAAACCCATTTTTATATTTTCGATTCTCATTCCGATCAATAATTTAAGCTCTCTCTCTTTTAAACCATAAAGCTCCATTTCATTTCCATATAAACTCTGCGTAGTGGGCTGAGCCCAAAAATCTTTATGAAAAAGTAGGCTTTGTTTTTTCTTGGAGCCCAAATCAAACAACCCAATAAATTGCTCTTACAAAATTTCTTTAATCAAAGAAAAATGTTAAGAGGGGGTTACTTACATTTGTATGCTAGACCAAAATAGGAGTTACATTTGTTAGTTACCTAACCAATCAAATATTGACACTCTAAAATTTCCAACATCAAAAGTAGTAGTTTATTATATTTCACTTTTAACAAACTTATATACCCATCTCATTCAAAAGCTTACAATTTTTATGTGTTTGCAATTCCGTGTTATTGAAATCGGCCGATTTCTGAAAAATCGCCGATAAATCGGCTAGGTCAAAATTCAGGAATCGATTTGACCGATTTTGCAAAAATCGTCAATAAATCGCCGATTTTTCAACCGAATCACCCGATAAATTGTAAATCGGTACCTCAACCGAATAGTTCCGATTTCCGAAATCTGCAACATTCTAATCTTGTAATAACACTCTTTGTCTTTTGATGTGTGTCAATTTTATAATTGGGCAAGTGTTAATTTATGACAAGTGTTAGAAGTTAATTTGGAAATGGAGAAAATGAAAGCCTAAGGCCAAGAGATATATGTGGGTATGAAGAAAGGTGGGCTTTCAAAGTGTGATTAACTTGTTATCTTTCTTTTAGTTTAACAGTACAAACTAGTTATTTGAGGGAGAGATACTAATTGTAGACTAGTAGTTGTAGTGCCACGCCATTTCCTGATCTTGAAACTCCCAAACCTAAATTCACTATATATTATATGCCGGAACGAAAAAAGATAAACCCTTAACGATTAAATAAAAGAAATATCTCAACGCGCTCACCTAAACAAGGTTATACTAGTAAAGAAAATAGAAAAAAAGGAAATGTTGTAATAAGCATAGATAAACTACTTCAACAAGTTTAACCAGGAAAGAGGAAATAAGAACTAACATAAGTAGATGAGTTTAGGTGATACTAATGGAAGATGCAGTAGCAGTGATGCAAAGTTATTAGCAAAAAAACAGTAGAAGAAGAAGAAAAGAAAGGGAAGTGAAGTAAAGGATGGATAATAATGTAACAAGCATAGTGAACGAGAGCTGTTTCTCAGCTCCAAACCCATCCTCGTACACCTTGTCTGAGATTTGGCCTACTAGTCCTTCTTCACCACCACTTCCAAACCCTAATCTTAACAACACTACCCAATTGGCTGCTGTTTCTGCTTCTAAAAAGTGCAGAAACCAAAGTTGATGTTTTCATTGATGAAATGTTTGTCAATGTAAGTGTACTTGGTCCTACTAACTGTACCACAAGCAATATTTGTTGTAGGCTTGTAGGTCGGTGGTTATGGAAATGTGACATGTTTGCACACAAAATAACTAAGAAATATTTAGTTCATAATATTGTCTCAGCAACCTCACAAGACTAGTTAAAATATATGTTTGAAACAGAAATATTTTGTTTCATAACTGAAACAAGACTAGTTGAAATCATTAGTAGATGTCATAACGAGTAGCATTCCTCTGATTCAACTGAGATTCCGGGTTTTTCATTCCTTATACGTTAAAACTCCTTCCCACAATTCATTCATTTAGTTGGTTTGTGCTTGAGCTTCTGTGGGCTTTCATGTGGACCGCCAACTGACTTCCACCTTCAACACACCTTTACTGCAGCTTACATCATAGGTACTTGTTCCTTCTTTACTAGCCTCAAATTTGACAATCTTTTCAACTATCTTATCACTGTCTTGTTCAACCATCTCATCATTGTCGCAACCATTTAGGCCAAATTGTAGAATGAGCTTATGTCCCAGAGGCACAGCTATGATATCTCGCGATAACGGAATGATTATGTCATCTCCAATACCCATTTGAATTTTCTCACCAGGGCTTTTGCAGAAGATGATGCTTGAATATGCAGGGTCTTGGATTGCGCTCGTCCTGGCAGCTACAACTCCGTAAAGTTTAAATTGATTAGATATATTGGTCAAGGTAACCTTCACATGGGCTTCCACAGCATTTTCGAATATTGCATAAAAAACCATGAGATGTCTGAAGCCATCTTCTGACATGATGTATTTGAATCGAGGTATGGAAAGTTTGCCGGGCCGAAAATGGGGATACTTCAAAGTAATAGTTTTATGGACAACACCTAACAGATATAAACCTAGGAAGCATGAGTGCGGGTGCGGGTACGGGGGTGCGTAGTGCGGGGATACGGAAATTTGACAAATCTAAAAATATGGGGATTCGGGTGCGGGGGGATTCGGCAAATATTAACACATTAAAAATATGTTTTATGTATGTATTTCAAGAGTTTCATTTAAATTGAACTAAATGGTCAACTAATTAAGTTCTTTATCCTTAATATTACATATCATAATTAGTCAATAACACAACTAATGCATTTTAATGTAGTTAATTTAAGTATTTACATTATCTTCTCTCACTTGTGAGCGAGGGAAGAATCCCCAAGAATCCCCGCGCACCCAAGAATCCCCAAGAATCGGGTGCGCGGTGCGGCGGGTAAGTGAAGAATCCCTGCTTTCTAGATATAAACTAATTGAAAACCCATCTTTGGCGCGAATTGATGATTCAATATGAGCATTTGGTATAATATGATCCAAAGATGTAAGTACTGGCTTACTAGTTAAATCTAGTTGCTTGTCGACGTCCTTGTAGCCTTCAAAAGTATGGTACTTGAGCATTGTGCTGATGTCTTCATCTACCATGTCATCATCTTTAAATAGGTACTGGCAACCATTTACTTCATCCTTGCACACAATTATGCCTCGCAGCCATGGTTCTAAAAATCCCCGATTTAACAGATTAATCCCCGATTAATCCTCTATAAGGTAGCCAATCGATTCGATTTTTGAAATCCGATTAATCCTATGAATTTATTTAAAATGATATATTTAATTGTAAATTAGACTAATATATTAAATATTATTATAATATCCGATTAATACTCCGATTAATCCTTCTGATTAATCCCCGATTACCCGATTAATCTTAAATCGGTACATCAACCGGTTTATACCGATTACCGACTTTTACAACCATGCTCGAAGCTTATCAATAGGTCCTTTGTATGCCACTCTGTACACCTGCCAATTCCTTAAAAAACACAATTTTAGACGAATTAAACACGCGCATTTTTTATGCCAAACGAAGAATTAGAATATTAATTTGTATTTATTTTATATTGTTGGTAAGGAAGAGCCACAGGGCATATCATATACATAATATTCCAATTAATAGGATTGAAGATTTTAAGTACATGAGTGCAAGCATAATTATGAAGTGTACCCTTAAATAGCTAAGAATACACTTCGGGTACTTATTGCTTAATCTTTTCTATATATAATAGATTAATCTTTTCTATATATACCCCCGTGAAAGTACAATTTTGCTTCAAAAAATTTAGACAAATTATGTTGTTATGGGGAATTGAACACATAACTTTCTCAAAGAAACTCATCCTTATTACCATTGAGCTAAATAAACTTTTGAGTTTAAACTAAAAAACGTATTACTTAAACCTCTGGTCTCGTCCTTTTCCTATATTTGCTATTAATTTAACTTTTGAGTAAATATATTAATGATGACTTATATTATTTATAAAATTTGTATTTTAATTATCAAAAATATCATATATGATTATGTATACAACCAATTTTTATAGATTTTTAATATCAAATTTTATTATGTACTTTTATTTTTGTTCTAAAAGAAATTGTGTTATAACCTATATAATATATTTATATGCTACAAAACATCCTCTTTTTAGTGCTCTTATGATTTATACATAAATAAAATAATTCATAAATTAAAATAATGATATTATAATATGTATGAACAGAAAAGGTTCAATTGAATTCAAAAATATCCTTCAAATCGTAAAAGTACACAGAATTTATATCGATTGTTAGAAGATGACGCGTGCCTCGCACGAGTTACTATGCTAGTTAGATTAATGAGCCAATACACTTAAAGAATTAGGTTTAGAGCAGCAACGAGAGCTGCTACAGGTTGTATTAGCATTACCACCGACAAGTCTCGCCTTGTGCAAAGCGTTTAACAAAAGCTAATATGAAACCTTGCCCATAATTAAAGTAAGAAACAATTAAGAAAATATAACCATGGCTGTGAATTGTGCTACAATTCACTAGACAAAACTCGCAAACAATAGCCTAGAAGAACGATAAATCGAGCACTCCTTTGATACTTCAATCCGTGAGCCCTCAATGATTATCAAAAACATATAAAGAAACGCCGCATTAATAAAACTATTTACCAAATACTACATATACTTTAAATAATTCTTAGCATAAAATAATTAGTGTGTCAAAGTATATTTTTATAAAGGATTTTTTTTAAAAAAATATGCTTTTTTTGTATTTTATATTTTGGGAACATATCAATATCAATATCAATATATTCTTAATGTCTGCTAGTATTACATTTTAAAAATTACTGTTTTTACCCTTCATTTTTTTAATCTTCTTTATTTCTTTCATGCCCTTTTTTGTCATTACACAGGAAAATTACAGCTTTTATCCTTTATGTTTTTAATCTTCTTTATTTCTTTGATGTCCCTTTTTGTCATTACACAATATTTGGAGCGACCCAATTTAGATTGGATCGACCCAAATCTCCTTTATTAATCAATTTCCTTTTTCAGGTTAAACATATTATCTTTTCTATTTTTCAATAACTAAATAATTTACTTCTTTGGTAAAATACAATATCTTTTACATTTTAGTAACTAAATAATTTACTTCTTTGGTAAAATACAATATCTTTTACATTTTATCTAACTAAAATTTCTCAATATATTCTTAATGTCTGCTAGTATTACATTTTAAAAATTACTGTTTTTACCCTTCATTTTTTTAATCTTCTTTATTTCTTTCATGCCCTTTTTTGTCATTACACAGGAAAATTACAGCTTTTATCCTTTATGTTTTTAATCTTCTTTATTTCTTTGATGTCCCTTTTTGTCATTACACAATATTTGGAGCGACCCAATTTAGATTGGATCGACCCAAATCTCCTTTATTAATCAATTTCCTTTTTCAGGTTAAACATATTATCTTTTCTATTTTTCAATAACTAAATAATTTACTTCTTTGGTAAAATACAATATCTTTTACATTTTAGTAACTAAATAATTTACTTCTTTGGTAAAATACAATATCTTTTACATTTTATCTAACTAAAATTTCTCCATTTTTTAAAACTACGATCAATTTTGTATAATAAAATAACATAATTATATTATAATTAGTATTAAATAATTAATTACCTTTTTGAGCCAAAATACGTTACCTCTTCTCTTTTCTCTAACTAAAATCTCTCTTTTTCCAATTGTATCATGGACGGTTACCTTTTTCAAACACGTTACCTTTTTTCCCTTCTATTACGAAAATATCTCTTTTTCCAATTATATCACGGGCGATTCGATTTAATAAAAAAAATAATAAAAATATTATAGTACTAATAATTAACTGATTACCTTTTCAACTAAAACGTATCATCTTTTATATTTTTGTAATTAAATTCCTTTTTTTCTAGAAATTTCAAGGGCAACATTAATTTCTCATTTTCTAAAAACTATGAGCAATTTTATTTAGTAAAATAACAAAATTAAATTATAATTACTATAAACTAATCAATTACCTTTTTCACATAAATTATGTCATCTTTTTAATTTTCACGTTACCTTTCTATTTTTTAAAACTAAAATCTCTCTTTTTCTGATTTTATCACGGGCGGTTCTGTTTAATACAATAAACTAATAATATTATAATATTCATAATTAACCGATTGCATTTTTTATCTAAAACGTATCAATTTCTATTTAATGAAATAAAATATTAATTACATAAAAACTAATAATTAGCCGATTACCATTTTCAAGTAAAACCTATAATTTTTTTTATATTTTCTAACTAAAATCGCTCATTTTCTAGAAATATCACGGATAACATTTATATAATTATTATCAAATCTCATATAAAAATTTAAGCCTCCCAACTTTATATTTTAAAAAAATTAACTTAAATTAATGAAAAATTCATATAATATTAAAAAAATTCGTGCATCGCACAGGTTTTAAGCTTGTATAATAAAAATTCTTATACAACGAATAATATCCGTTAGATTTTTAGTTAAAAATTAGAACTGTTATATACTTATATAAAGGAGAAACGAGTGGAGGTAAAGTGGTGCCGGTCAAATAGCTCGGTTCTATTTTGTTAAATTTCTCAAAATTTTGAATTAATAATTCAAATGATTAAAAAAAATCTCAATTCCATTTTAAAACTTTACTAATAGAGGAAACTAAATATATAGTTTCATTATTTTTTACCTATAAAATTTTTACTAATGAAGTAAAGTAAATATCTAAATTGCATTTTAAATTTTTACTAATCGAGGAAACTAAATATACAATTTCAATATCCTTACCTTTAAAGTTTCATTTTAAAACATTGAAAGTTTGGTCGGTCGGTTAGTTGGTTGGTCGGTCGATCGGTACCTATTGTTTTTACTTAATTACCCTTACTTAATTATAAATAAAATTTCTCCTAATAACTAATCAATTTATGTTTTCAAGTAAAACATATTAAAATAATCAATTTCCTTCTAAAATACGTTACATTTTTTATTTTTTTAGCTAAAATCTCTTTTTTCCAATTAAATGACGCCTTTACTTAATTATAAATAAACAATTTCCCAATAACTAATCAATTTTTTTTTCAAGTTATTAAAATAATCAATTTTTTTTAAAAAATGTTACCTTTTCTATTTCCTTTAGCTAAAATCTATAGTTTTCCAGTTATATGGCACCGGTCGGTTGGTCGGTACCTATTGTTTTTACTTAATTACCCTTACTTAAATATAAATAAAATTTCTCCTAATAACTAATCAATTTCTGTTTTCAAGTAAAACATATTAAAATAATCAATTTCTCTAATCAATTTCCTTTTTCAGGTTAAACATATTATCTTTTCTATTTTTCAATAACTAAATAATTTACTTCTTTGGTAAAATACAATATCTTTTACATTTTATCTAACTAAAATTTCTCCATTTTTTAAAACTACGATCAATTTTGTATAATAAAATAACATAATTATATTATAATTAGTATTAAATAATTAATTACCTTTTTGAGCCAAAATACGTTACCTTTTCTCTTTTCTCTAACTAAAATCTCTCTTTTTCCAATTGTATCATGGACGGTTACCTTTTTCAAACGCGTTACCTTTTTTCCCTTCTATTACGAAAATATCTCTTTTTCCAATTATATCACGGGCGATTCGATTTAATAAAAAAAATAATAATAATATTATAGTACTAATAATTAACTGATTACCTTTTCAACTAAAACGTATCATCTTTTATATTTTTTCTAATTAAATTCCTTTTTTTCTAGAAATTTCAAGGGCAACATTAATTTCTCATTTTCTAAAAACTATGAGCAATTTTATTTAGTAAAATAACATAATTAAATTATAATTACTATAAACTAATCAATTACTTTTTTCACATAAATTATGTCATCTTTTTAATTTTCATGTTACCTTTCTATTTTTTAAAACTAAAATCTCTCTTTTTCTGATTTTATCACGGGTGGTTCTGTTTAATACAATAAACTAATAATATTATAATATTCATAATTAACCGATTGCATTTTTTATCTAAAACGTATCAATTTCTATTTAATGAAATAAAATATTAATTATATAAAAACTAATAATTAGCCGATTACCATTTTCAAGTAAAACCTATAATTTAAAAGCCCGTGGAAAAAATTTCATAAGTTATGCTCTCAAGAAAAGGAAACAGCAATGGCAACGGTCATATTTTCAATTTTTCATCAACCTTCTCGCCGGATTCCGGTGAGGACAGGGTAAATGAGGTGCTAAGATATTGGTTTATGTTGGAGAAGGAACACGTCAAAGCAATCAGAACAGGCAAGGTAGAGTTACTAGATCTAGCTTGGGCTAGGATTAATTTTTTGAAGAAGCAAGTGAACCCTGCTCTGCTCCAGTTGGGGTTGGATGGTGATGAGGAAGCTCTTCAAGAGATACAGTGGTTTTTTATGAATGAAGGGTGGTGGGAAAGGGCAAGAAATCTTAACATTAAATCAGTGGGATACTATTATGGTGAAGGAAGGGAACAGAAAGAAAGGGATGATGAGGATGATTTGGTCAACTTCATCTTTAGCAAAGCCTATTTGGTGCACAATAACGTCCTAGATATGGTTAAACGCAGAGATCTGGAAGGTATTCGGATGGCGCTCAACCATATACACTATGGCTCGTTACAAGAGTCCAGGGGGCTAAACACTAGAAAGGTTAAGGCCCTCACTGAACCTGTGCTGAAAGGGAGTGTCGTTAAAGAAGTGTCCCCAGTAGTGACAAACTCCACAACCAACAGGAATCATGGCGACAAGAAGTCGTTCAAGGAGGTGCTTATTTCCACTCCTATAGTATCGAAGGTAAAGGTCAAGATCCAGTCTAATACAAAGACTCCCAATAAATACATTGACAAATGCATGGTTTTTGTCTCTAATATACCTGTTGATGCTCTAGCAAAAGAGGTGTGGATTTTTTTCAAAAAGGCTGGGAAGATTTTGGATATTATACTCCCAAAAAAAAGGGATAAGTATGGTAGGAGGTTTGGATTTGTTAAAGCTCGAAATCACGCTGAAGCCTCCTATATTATTAGAACCCTTAATGGAAGTAGTTTTGGTTCTAATAAGCTGAAAATGGATTTTGCCACCAAAAAGGGGTCAGTGCAGCATCAACAACCTACTCAGAAGTGTTCAGTGCAGCACCAACAACCTACCCAGAAGTGTTCGTCAAGCTCGAGGAAGGACAGGGCATCCGCTAGGGTATCGGAATCACCCTCGATAGTTAAAGTGGCAGATATTGACAACATCTTAGAGCAAGAACTTTTACGGAGTGTGGTAGTTGAAACACTAGAGCCTAGTTCCTTATCAGACATTCTGAGTCAGCTGGAATCACTGGGATATGACAACATTCTGGTGAGAGGTCTGACTACCACCAAATTTTTTTTGACATTTATGGATCAAACGAGTTTTGATATACTGGACATAGATTTATTGGGTTTGGGCTTTATACACTGCAAGCTGGCTCAAATTGAAGATCTACTCGTACCAAGGATTGCTTGGATTCAAATAATTGGTTTACCAATCGTGGCTTGGACGAGAGAAACTTTTGCCAATCTACTACAGAAGTGGGGAAATATCATCAGTATATCCGACAAACTGGACACACATTTTGTGTATCAAAACCCTATTGTTGGGATAACCATGAGAAAATCTGGTTGTATGTCGGAGGATGTAGGAATAATGGTAAAGGATCAAGAATACTTTGTTCAATTGAAGGAGGTTTCAAATATTGACCAATTACCTACTATTAGCAACGACTACATACAAGGTTCTAACGTAGATGTCAACGACCCTCTAGAAAGCCAAAGCCCTTTTAATTTAGAGTCAGAATTACAGAGTGACACGGACGATGATGTCTCTGTAATCGCTGACTCTATAGATCCAGTGGTGGACGTGGAGACGTTGATTACGAATCAAATTGAAACTAGTGAGAAGGCAGTTCATGGAACCGGAACAAGTGTGGCTACTAGTGCAGCAGAGGGAAATGTGGAGGAGATCGGAGAAGTGGATTCACTCAAAGGAAGTAAAACTCAAATTTTGGGTGAGGAGGAAAATGATTTTATCTGGGAGGCTAGAGAGAAACCAAATTCGTC
The DNA here is from genome assembly GCA_037693485.1 of Kitagawia praeruptora. NCBI lineage: Eukaryota > Viridiplantae > Streptophyta > Magnoliopsida > Apiales > Apiaceae > Kitagawia > Kitagawia praeruptora. The sequence continues at coordinate 127,448,688 of CM075350.1, forward strand.
GTCTTCCTCAAGGACCTCTAAAACTAAGGTCCACAACCGTCAGCCTTCACCTAGCTCGTCTAATGGGGAGGGAGAATCTTTGGGTTCAATGGTTGCCAACCTGGCCAAGTGGAAGGTACCCAAAAAAAGAGGTAGGCCTCGAAAGTTCCAAAACAAGTTTGTCAAAGCATTTCAACTGCCTAGAGGTAGCAGAAAGAAAATACCTATGTCACAAGTAAACAGAGACATTCTCAAGGAAGCAGAACAGGTTCTTGAAGCTAGCATTTGCATGGGCCTTGTTGCAGAAGGAGGAAAAGACGAGGTACTGGCTAACATAGCTGGTCGTTTAGAAGGTTAATTCTGGGTGTAAATCACTTAATCCATTATTTAGTAGTTTTTATGGATTGGTTCTCAATTTTTAGCTGGAATGTTCGAGGTTTGGTGTCTTATCAGAATAGAGGAAATGTGCGGCTATTCACTCAGAAATATAAGCCAGTTGTAGTCTGTCTTCAAGAATCTATGTGCCCTATTTTTAATGATATGGCTAAGAGGTCTATGGGGGTTTTTGATGTCTCTAGTTGGGTCGAAGCTCCTCCGGTTGGTATGTCAGGTGGATTGGTAACGTTCTGGGACCCCTCCCTTTTAAAGGTTCTGAGTTCTGATTTTGGTAGGTATTGGTTAATGGTCAAAGGCATTGTCATTGCTACTAACCAAGCTTTTACTATATTTAATATCTACGCTCCTCAAGCTTTATCAGACAAAATAGAATTGTGGGATTTGATAAGTAGTAATATTCAAAATCTGAACGATGATCTGGTGTGTTTAGTTGGTGATTTTAATTGTGTTAGATCAGATTCGGAGAGGGTTAACTGCTTGTACAGGGCAGCAGATTCAACAGTGTTTAACAGTTTTATAGAAGGCAATGAACTTTTTGATGTTAAAATGTCGAACTCTGAATTTACCTGGTGTGGAAGGTTAGGAAGGCAGAGTAAGTTGGACAGAGTTCTTTTGAACTGGAATTGGTTTGCATTAGAGGATTGGGATGTCCAAGTTTTCGATAGAAAAAATTCTGATCATAGAGCTATTATGATGACAGGATTGCGCAGGGATTGGGGGAAAAAACCTTTCAGGGTTTTTGATTGTTGGCTTAGCAATAGGGACTTGGTCAGATCTCTAGAAGAGGAATGGTGCAATAACTCAGCCACGAATCTCCATGAGAAGCTTAAGAAACTTCGATTGAGTATAAAGCATTGGAACACTCATGTCAACGGCAATATTGACCGAATGATAGACAAGTTGGAGAAGGAGCAGTTTGTATTGGATGAGCATCATGCTTCAGATGTTGTGAAACAAGGCATTTCAGCTAAATTAAGAAATCTCTACAAGGATAAAACGAGCATGCTCAGACAAAAAGCTCGGGTTAAATGGCATCTAGAGGGGGATAGGAATACAAAATTCTATCATAACGTGGTCTCGTATCGTTGGAAACGCAATAGAATTCTTGGTGTATATAGGCATAATACTTGGCTTTCATCTGATTTGCAAATTAAGGAGGCGTTTCTTCAGCACTTCCATAGCTTTTACAAATCTTACCCGAGTAAGCCATGCCTCAAACTAGGATCTCTCCCAATTTCGAAACTGTCTATGACGAATTCCGATCAGTTAGCGAGGGACTTCACATTATCTGAATTAGAAGCAGCGCTTAGGCTAAGTCCTTCAGACAAGGCCCCCGGCCCCGATGGTCTCAGCATGGGAGCTATTAAGAAACTGTGGCCTCTTGTGGGTAAGGACGTGTTTACTTTTGTAGACCGATTCCAAAAGGGCTGGGGTATTCCGAATGGCATGAACTCATCGTTTATAGCTCTAATCCCCAAGGTGGCAATGCCTACTAGGATCAATGACTATCGTCCGATTAGTTTGATTAACTCGTGTATGAAGTTGATCACTAAAATGATGGCGGAACGCCTGAAGAAGGTATTGCATGTATTGGTCTCAGATGTTCAGATGGGATTTATGCAAGGTAGGAATATATCTGATAGCATCCTGGTAGCAAGCGAGGTGGTTAACAGTATTAAATCAAAGCAAAGCAGAGGTTTGATTTTTAAAATCGATTTCGAAAAAGCGTTCGACTCTGTGGACTGGTCCTTTCTTTTTCATCTCTTGGAAGGTATGAATTTTCACCACAAATGGAGGGACTGGCTGTCTTGGATCCTGCAGACTTCTCGAACCTCAGTCCTAGTCAACGGGTCCCCTACATCAGAATTCTCACCTCAACGAGGGTTGCGTCAGGGTGACCCCCTATCGCCCCTTTTATTTAACTTGGTTGCTGAAGTTCTTCACGTTATGATTGTACAAGCGGAGGCTCAAGGTTTATTTAGAGGAGTGACTTTAGGTGCTAACGGGGCCACCATTTCTCATCTTCAATACGCAGACGATACGATCATCTTTCTCCAGAATGACACATCTTCAGTTACAGGTATCAAGAGTGTCCTTCAAAGCTTTTACGTCCTCACGGGGTTAAAAGTCAACTTCCATAAGAGCCAGTTATACGGTTTCCATGAAGAAACGGAGTTACTTCATTATTGGGCTTCTGAATTAGGGTGCGAGGTGGGAGGCAAATCCATCAACTACTTGGGAGCCGACATTAGTGCGTCACCTAAACGAGTAAAGTTCTGGGACCCTCTTCTTCGTAAACTACAGGGCAAACTAGCTGTTTGGAAGGGTAGAGCCACGAATCATGCTGGTAGGTTAGTCCTCCTTCAAGCGGCTCTAGATAGTACGCCCATTTATTGGTTTAATCTTTTCCAAATGCCGAAATCAGTCGAGTTTAATATTGATAAACTTAGAAAATCCTTCTTCTGGGGTTCGAAATCAGTTGGCGGAGAAATCAAGTCTAACATGCACCTGTTAAGTTGGGACAAGATTTGTAATCCTAAAATAGCTGGGGGTCTAGGTCTAGCTCCACTGAGGGACCGTAATAATGCGTTATTATTTAAATGGTGGTGGCGTTGTTGTGAGGAGAGGGATAAGTTTTGGCATGTATGCATGGCTAGCAAATATGGGCAGGATTTTAGCTTTAAAATACCAGGGTTGGTTAATAATGCGGCTGCGTCTCATATTATTCAGGATATTGCATCAGTTGGGGCTAATGTCATTGCCTCCGGTAGGATTTCTGATAATTTTAAGTGGCAGTTGGGAGATGGGTCGTCTGCTAGATTTTGGGAGGACAATTGGGTTGGAAATACGTCTCTTTGTATTGAGTTTGATAGGCTGTATTCATTATCAACACTTAAATTCTCCTCTGTCAAACATGTCTTGCAACGGTGGACATTCAATGTGGAGGTTTGGAACTCCTTATGGAAGCGTCCGCTAAGGGCATGGGAGGAGCTCGAGTTCCTAAGTCTTAACAGACTCATTATGCAGGTAGTTCTTGTGGACAAAAGAGACAAGCTCATATGGCTCCACACTAATCATAAGTTCGCTGTTAAAGATTGTTATCTAGCAATGGTTCAACCAGCTACCCAAGCGCCAGTTTGGAAAGTTTTATGGAAGATCAAGGCTCCTCCTAAGGTTCAAATGTTTATGTGGAAGATAGCTCACAAAATACTACCAACTAAGTTCTTTTTATCTCGGCGTCTTATCTCGAGTAACATATCTCCTATTTGTTCCTGGTGTGGATTACTAGAGGAAAACTTGGAACACTTATTTTTTAAGTGCGAAGTCGCCCGCTGGAGTTGGGATTTTATCAGAAATTGGTGCGATTGGAAACAATATAACCTTCTGAACTCTAGTGTGGACTTATCTGAGCTTCTTAACTCGGCTCCTGCTGGTTGGAATCCTAAGGCATGGCACCTAATAGTGGCTTCATTATTGTGGAACATTTGGCTGTGTCGAAATGAACAAGTTTTCCAGAATTCTCGTGTCAAGCGTGCCACATGCGAGCATATTATCAAAATTAGGTCTTTCAAGTGGCTCGTTGCTATAGGCATGTTAAGTGAAAAGCAATCCAATCTATGGGAAGTCAATCCTGTGGGTGCACTTCGTTTACATCTACTAGATTCAACAGCTCAGTTTTGGTCTTGCCTCAACGTCAATTTCGACTATATCTGTGCAGTGGATGGATCCTATATTAACAACCCCCAGCCTAAGGGAGGAATGGGAGGCTGGATTAAAGATAATACTGGAGTACTGAGGTACTCTTTCTCAGGCCCGATTATGGTTTCATCTGCATTGGAGTCTGAGTTGGTAGCAATTTGGTTTATGATTCAAATGTTATCGAACTTGCAAATGGAGCATGCTAATATTGTTATATGCTCAGACTCGGTCGAGGCAATTTCTTGTTTTACTCAAAACTGGAATCTTGAGGTTATGCACTGCTCTTTGCCTCCTTCAGTTTTGCTTAAATTTTCCCATATTCCAAGGGAATATAATCACGAGGCAGACATACTGGCTAAAAGAGGAATTCATCTCAGTCATTTAAGTGGGTCATGGGTTTAAGTCAGTTTCTCAACTACAAGAAGAATACTTCAAGTATAAAATAAGTAATGGGAATATTCAGATTCTGTTCAATCTCTCCGCCTTCTCCAAGGCGCACGCCTATCATAGAATCAACTTATCCAGTATAAATCCTGGGGGTTAAAGTCTCAACGGCTGTTAATACCTTTTATTCAGTTTTTATATTCCTTCTTTTCCAATCATTCTACATCATGGACTCCCTGTGGTTTCCTCCTCCAGTCAATGTTACTAAGATCAATGTGCATGTGGTGACAGAAGATGCTCCTCTTGCCAATGGGAATAGCAATGGGATTGGAATTATCGCTCGTGATCATGATGGGAAATTTCTGTGGGGGGTTATGGGCCCTTTACAAGGATTAGTGGGTTTTGCATCTCAACTGTGGGCTATACATTTAGCCCTAAAACTCTCGTTCTTACGCAAGATCCCTCAGGTTTTCATAGAGTGTGACAATATCGAAGCATTCGAGATGTTGGTGGAGCAAGACGACGAGGTTTTGGAGGAGGCAGGTCTATCCTTAGTGGTTCAGCAGATTAATATCCTTTTTACTGAATTTAATAAGTCTAGGGTTGAGCCAAGCGAGCAGAGGGTATGTAAGATATACTCTGTATATCATTCTAGGAACAAGGCTCCTGCTTTCATGGCGGATTACGGGCTTTGGAACTGTGTAGGGTTGGTAGAACTGTCCTCGCCATTTGGTAAACTAGTGGAAATTCTGGATATTGAAAATGGTCTAGGTCCGCATTTGCCAGCATTCAACATCCTTGCCACTTTTGATAATGGAGAAGTAGAGCAGTCATCTCCTATCTTTGATAGCAAGGCAGTTGTAGATCCTTTGAGGTCCATGATCATCCCCTCTCCGCCTTTGCCCAGCTCACAGTGGTCGTCAAACCCCTCCATAACCAGGTTGAACCGTGGCCCTTCGTTCATGCAGACCTCTTCTCTTAGCCGAGCCCATCGCCTTGCTTCTGTTAAAGGGAAGGGAATCAGCTCTGATGCATGCATCCCCCCCAGTTCAGATCCTTCCATGTTGTATTAGGTTTAGGCCTCTGTTTGTCTGCTTTCCGGGTCGTGTTGTTCTCAGTCGTTTTTCTTCCGTTGGTTCTAGTATTAGAGTTTTAGAGTTGGTCCTCAGTGGTTTTAAGCTCTTTTGTTGTAAGTGCCGCCAGGCTTTGTCTTTTAATGCTATTTCTGCTTATCAAAAAAAAAAAAAAAAAAAAAGTAAAACCTATAATTTTTTTTATATTTTCTAACTAAAATCGCTCATTTTCTAGAAATATCACGGATAACATTTATATAATTATTATCAAATCTCATATAAAAATTTAAGCCTCCCAACTTTATATTTTAAAAAAATTAACTTAAATTAATGAAAAATTCATATAATATTAAAAAAATTCGTGCATCGCACGGGTTTTAAGCTTGTATAATAAAAATTCGTATACAACGAATAATATCCGTTAGATTTTTAGTTAAAAATTAGAACTGTTATATAGTTATATAAAGGAGAAACGAGTGGAGGTAAAGTGGTGCCGGTCAAATAGCTCGGTTCTATTTTGTTAAATTTCTCAAAATTTTGAATTAATAATTCAAATGATTAAAAAAAATCTCAATTCCATTTTAAAACTTTACTAATAGAGGAAACTAAATATATAGTTTCATTATTTTTTACCTATAAAATTTTTACTAATGAAGTAAAGTAAATATCTAAATTGCATTTTAAATTTTTACTAATCGAGGAAACTAAATATACAATTTCAATATCCTTACCTTTAAAGTTTCATTTTAAAACATTGAAAGTTTGGTCGGTCGGTTAGTTGGTTGGTCGGTCGATCGGTACCTATTGTTTTTACTTAATTACCCTTACTTAATTATAAATAAAATTTCTCCTAATAACTAATCAATTTATGTTTTCAAGTAAAACATATTAAAATAATCAATTTCCTTCTAAAATACGTTACATTTTCTATTTTTTAGCTAAAATCTCTTTTTTCCAATTAAATGACGCCTTTACTTAATTATAAATAAACAATTTCCCAATAACTAATCAATTTTTTTTTTCAAGTTATTAAAATAATCAATTTTTTTTAAAAAATGTTACCTTTTCTATTTCCTTTAGCTAAAATCTATAGTTTTCCAGTTATATGGCACCGGTCGGTTGGTTGGTACCTATTGTTTTTACTTAATTACCCTTACTTAAATATAAATAAAATTTCTCCTAATAACTAATCAATTTCTGTTTTCAAGTAAAACATATTAAAATAATCAATTTCTCTAAATTGCATTTTAAATTTTTACTAATCGAGAAAACTAAATATACAACTCAATTGCATTTTAAATTTTATTAATAGTGGAAATTAAATATCACTAACAAAATATAATAAAAATTTGTATGCAACGAATAATATCCGTTAGATTTTTAGTTAAAAATTTGAACTATTATATAAATATATAAAGGAGATCCGAGGGGATTTAAACCTCTACTATTATCCTTCATTTTTTTATTAATAATATAATTAATGATAATTAGCCGATTGCCTTTTTCAATTAAAAGATGTTTACTTATAATTGATATGATATTACCTTTTATAAATACCTAAAATATCATATCTTCCAATCAATAATTTTTTTCTCTCTAATCAGCATTTGGAGCGATCCAATTGGATCAACCCAAATCTAAACCTCTACTATTATCCTTCATTTTTTTATTAATAATATAATTAATGATAATTAGCTGATTGTCTTTTTCAATTAAAAGATGTTTACTTATAATTGATGATATTACATTTTATAAATACCTAAAATATCATATCTTCCAATCAATAATTTTTTTCTATTAATTAAAACACGTTGACTTTTAATTTAAAACATAATATTGCAATAATTAATACATACCCAAAAATATGACTTCATATCTTCTAACCACTAACAAAATATAACAAAAATTCGTATACAACGGATAATATCTGTTAGATTTTTAGTTAAAAATTAGAACTGTTAGATTCAATGATTAAATATATTACATGATTAAATTTATTTACTAATTGCATACCCAAAAATATGACATCATATCTTCTAACCACTAACAAAATATAATAAAAATTCGTATACAACGAATAATATCCATTAGAATTTTATTTAAAATTAGAACTGTTAGATCTAATGATTAAATATGTTACATGATTAAATTTATTTACTAAAATTTCTAGGTTCGAATTCTATCAACGATACTATTTTCCTTCATTTTCTTAATCTTCTTTATTTCTTTGATGCCCCTTTTTACCATTACACAACATTTGGAGCGACCCAAATTAGATTGGATCGACCCAAATCTAAACATATATTATTTTTTGTCATTACACAACATTTGGAGTAACCCAATTGGATCGACCCAAATCTAAACCTCTACTATAGTATTATCCTTTATTTATTTTTTTATCTTTCTTTATTTCTTTGATTCTCTGTTTTGTCATTACTCAAATCTATCTCTGTCATTTTTCACCTTGAAGTCCATTCCGCTCAAATCTTCACACTGCTGGATTTTGATGCATGTTTGCACTTTTCAGATTTGAAAGCTGGGTTTTTCACCAAATTAACATCTCAACCCCCTTAAGTAGGGTTAAGGTATGTGTACTAGACCTCTGTACGTGTCATATATGTTTGGTTCAAGTTTTCAGTTTGGCCATAAGAGTTAAGTTTTTATTGATTTCAAAATATTAAAAATTAGACAGGATAATATTTTTTTGGTTTTGATTTTGGTTTAGAATTTAAGAATTAAAGTTTTAATGAATTACCCGATGTTATAATAATATACAGGACACCAGAAAGGTACCTTTAAAATATTTGCTTGGCCTTTCAATTTTTTATTTTACATGTCGTAATAACAAAGGTAGTTGGAAAGATTACCAGTTAATAACATTGACACAGTACGAACCATGTTATTTGTAAATAATCTTGGGACTCAGTTTGATACTTATAGACATTATTTTGTTTTCAAGCAAGTTTATGTTCTTTATGAATTTGTTCAACTTAATGTTCATGGGGTAGACATGCTACGTACCAGAAGGTCTTATGGAATAGCATACATTTTATCGGATGTCTCCGAAGGGACTATGGAATAGCATACTTGGAAGCTCAGACCCACGTCACAAGCCTCACCCTCTGGGTCAGGTAACATTGCTCTTATTTATGGTCTAAATATCTTCTTTACTCGCGTTCAATTTCACTTCATATATGATCTCATATTTAGCACTTTCACTTGAGCTCCATATTAAAATATAAAAGCACTAACTTTTCCCTTTTTCAGTTTAGTTGGCTTTTTGAGAGAGAATAAGTAATGGAAAATGTGATTGTTATAATTTGTAATCATACATTATTTGAAGATAAAAGTGAATATGTGAGCTTCTTGCGGAGACCTGTGTTTTTGGTAAACAGTATTATCCTTCATTTTTTTAATCTTCTTTATTTATTTAATGCCCTTTTTGTCATTACACAGCATTTGGAGCAACCCAATTTAGATTGGAACAAAAAATTCTAATATGATATTGTACTTATTTTCAGTAACGTTGTAGTACTACGATTGTACCTCCAGCAAAATAAGTAGTTTAAAAATATATTCAAATTCAAATTATTATATTCATTTCAATAAGAACATACTTTTAATATAATAAAGTCAGCCATGGTGAAAGACCTTATTTGAACATAAACAATAAATCTACTAGAGTATTTATCTGATATTTTGGCTTGCTTATTTAATTGTATAATTTACTTATTTTTAATAAAAGAATCTATATTAATAATATATATACACTGTTTTTTCATACATGAATTTACTAATACAGTTTAATGGTCACGCTCTGGTGAGAATGAGAACAGTGGGAACACACATATTCAGTACATTTCAAGCTATTTTAAAGGGCCCCGCTAGGGGTATCTTCACAAAAAAAAGTCATAAAATTCTACCCTCTATCCATTCATAAAAAAATTAACAAAAAAATTAAAATGAGAACAGTGAGAACACACATATTCGCTACATTTCAAACTATTTTAAAGGGTCCCGCTAGGGGCATCTTCACATAAAAGTCTTATAATTCTACCCTCTATCCATTCATAAAAAAATTTAACAAAAAAAAATTAAAAATTGCTTGAAATGTGATCTCATTGTTCTCCAACATTTACACATTATATTAACTATGAGGTCTCATAGTTAATATAACATGTTCTTGATATTATATGAGGTTTAATGTTTTGGAGCCATTTAATGTTTTGGAGTCATTGGGGGTGAAGGAATTATCATTTCCGCATTTGAATAATGAAGACAATTTATTATTGTTTTCAATTAGAGAACAATATTTGTAAAAATATTTATTATTTTTATTGCAGATTTTGATGGATTAAATAAATTTTCAACATTGTTAAAATAGAATTTTATGCTACTTTTTTATATAAATTTTAGCATATCATTATTTTATTAAATACTTATATAATTGTATATAATATCTTGCTAAGAATTGATTATTTATATAATTGCATACAATATCTTTTTAAAAATCAATCAAATTTGTTAAATTTTTGGTATTGTCAATTTAAATTAAGTAAGATATTTTAAGAAATCAATCAAATTTGTTAAATTTTTGGTATTATCATTTTAAATTAAATAAGAAGCCGTGTACGAAGTACGGGCAAAATGCTAGTTTATTTAATATTCGATTCATTTTTGAATTTGAATATATAAAAAAAGTAATGTATTCCTTTTAAATATTTTAATAATTTATAAAATTTTGAATTACATTAAATTTTAATTTTTTCCAAATCACATTAGATTAAATTTGACCGAATTGCTAAACTTTAGATGAACCTAGACTTTAAAATAAAATCCTATTTACAATCTAAATGAAAATACACTTAAACAAGTTTAAATATCCGAATTTTTTTTTTGGAATAAATAATGAACACACCAATAACTAAACGTTGTTTCCTGTCTACAATCTGAGCGGGAAAAAAAATGATTGCGAGGACGATGGAATGGGTGAAAAGAGACATAGAATTCGGGTTGGAAGATTCCATGAGATGTAGAAGAGGTCGATTTGACAGTATACATCTAGAACTTAGCCATGGATTTGCCGATCCTCCTTGGATCGCCAAACAACTTGCTTTCACCGTCAACGATAAGGTCTGTGTCCTATTAGAGCATCTACAATGCATGGACAGTTTTTTCTTGGCCAACTATTCCACATAGGCAAAAACTGGACTTGACCACCAACCGAGCAAACTCATACAATGCAATCAAGTGGACAGTTGAATATAATATGCAAGCAAGTGGAGAAGCAAGTTGAAAACAATCCTACTGCAGAACTGGTGAAACAAAGAAACAATAAATAAACAAAAAGCAAGTAATAAAGAACAGAAAAGTAGCATTAAAAGCAGAGTTGGCCATGGCCGGCTTGGTGGCCACTGCCCAATTTTTTTTGGCCTGGTCAAGCCTCTCCAATGGAAACCAGTCTGCCCAAGTCCACATTACGTATTTCAATGCAAGAGTTGGCCTTGCGCTGCAGATGCTCTTATACTTGTTTTTCTTGCCCCTCTATTTAGTTTTGTTGGAAATTGAACTAAACTTGGAATCTTTGCATTATTATTATTATCGCTTTTCTAGTGTGTCCAAGGGCACCTGCTATAAATTCGTGCTAGTTTAGTTCTATTATAATTATGAAATTGTTACATGAACCTTGCCCTAGAATTAGGTCATGTAATTTTCTCTTGTTCCAAGGACTTAATTGCAAGTTTGGCTGGCTCTTTTTTACTTTTCTGTTGAAGCCACAATATTTTCTTATCAAGGATTTTGAAAGTATAATGTTAATATTTATTCGGTGTCTGCAAGCCCAACTCTCAACTTTTCTGCTTTCGACATGATAAATCTGAGCTAAAAAAAAAAATGCATATCCTTATATTCTATATCAACAAAGCTTGCATCTGAAGAAAATTCTGTCATTATGTAACAGAATTTTAGACACTTTCTCTCACCCATGTTGTGTGTTATTACATTGATTCCTATCCAGGGCTGGCAATTTTGGACCCGCGACCCGAACCCGACCCGAACCCAACCCGTATGGGTCGGTTTCGGGTTTATATTTTTCGGGTTTATATTTTTCGGGTTCGAATCGATTTTGGGTTGATCCTAACTTGACCCGGAAAAATCGGTTCGGGTTCGGTTCGGGTTACCCGAAACTGACCCGAATATATATATATATATATATATATAATTATTTTTAATATATATATATATATATAATATTTATATTAATTTTAATATATATATATATATTATTTTTAATATATATATATATATATATAATTTTTAATATATATATATTTTAATTAATATATATCATTTTAAATATATATATATATTATTTTTAATATATATTATTTTTAATAAATATTATTTTTAATATATATATGTTATTTTTAAAAATTTTAAAAATTAAATTTCGGGTCGAGTTACCCGAAACCGACCCGAAACCCATCCGTGTCGGGTTCGGGTTGAGCACCTGTACCCATTAAATTTTCGGGTCGGGTTCGGGTTGGGTCAAAAATGCGACCCGAATCTGCTGACCCGACCCGAACCCGACCTGAAACCCGAAATTGCCAGCCCTACTCCTATCCTCCTAAAAATGCTATTTTGGACTATCTCTCTCTCTTGATTAAAATAACCCTGGTTTCCAATGTTAATATTGCAGAAAGACGAAATTGATGACCTTATTCGTAAAATCCAAAATGGATTTTATGAAATCGAAAATGGATTTCACAAGGGTAAGATAAAGAAGAAACACATAAAACATGTTGAAGAGTGCACCAAAGACGTTGAAGCGTGCACCAAAGAGTTGGGCAGAATGGTTAAAACAGGTATATTAATGCGAACAATTTTATTTTCTTTCTTTAGCTGATATTTCAATTAAATGTTTTTTACTCCGGCATTTTTTTGAGAAACAGACCCGAGGCTGTGTGATTTACTCGGAAGGGATTCTCTTGAGCTAATTGTTAGCTTGCTTAGGCATGAACAAAACGAAAAACTCCAGGTTTGTTGTGTTGAATCATTGGAGGGATCGTTTTGAATTTCATTTTGATTCATATTAAACCAACTTGTGCAACATCTTTGCATTTTTAACAGGCTCATGCTGCTATCATCCTTAAGCATGTACTTACTTACTCGCACAACAAGAATGAAGTTGATGTGGTTATTGAAAATATAACTCTATTTGTTTTGCATCTTATATGCTCTCCAGTTGATTATGTGCGGGCGGAGGTAATCTATTAAACAAAAGTCGCTCGGTGTTGAAACCAATTTTCGTCAATGACTTAGCTCCAAAATTAGATTTATAATCGGGTATTCGGATAGATATAGTAAGAAGGGTTTTAAGAAAATAATTAGGGTTTTAGATATTTGGGACTGCTCTTGAGAGTTTGTGATCGAGTGTGTGGTTTTCTGATCCCTTCTCAAGGTACCTACGTATCCTTTTATAAGGAATCAAGCCCACGTAGTTCTTTTTCGTATTGATCTTTGTTTAGACCCATTCTCCTATTCTTTAGGAGCAAGTTACCTATTCATGGTAAGTTCCTCATATATAAACCAAACCAAACATACCCAGTATATCCCGCTCAAAGCAGGGTCTGGGGAGGGTAAGATGTACGCAGACCATACCCCTACTTTTTACAGTAGGGAGGCTGTTTCCGTGAAGACCCCCGGCTTAGTGCACAACAAAACAGTGTGAATTATGCGCAAGGATGATAAGGATGGGGAAAGTATTCAACCAAACCTGGGCCCATGGCTTGGACCTCATGGGACTTACCTAAGCGGGCAATGAGAACTCCTCTCCTGATCTAGGATGACCTCTGGCCAAGCTCCCTGCACCTGCAAAACCAGAAAACAGAGGACAATATGAAACGAAAACCCAAACTTCTAAGATAACGTTAACCGAGAAAACCCAACTCTGAGGCTCTCAACAACAGAACCGCTCCCTAGAAGAGAATCCACCACTCTAATCTGGCGCCTCCAAGAACTCCTATCAGCGGTCAAGGTCTCATTCCTCATATATCCGATCCATAATAATATTAGGTTTCTTGTAGTCGAAGACTGATGACATCATTGTTGAACCGCCACAATATCCTAATCATACTTGTTTAGAGGGTCCAATGGGTCATTAGTCATTGGGCTCAAGAGACGGTCCAATAAACTTCTCCAGAACACAATATCTTAATCATACTTGTTTAGAAAGTCCGATGGGTCATTGGTCATTGGGCCTAAGAGTCGGTCCATTGATCGTCGGACACACGGGTCGGTATCAAATATACTTCCAGTATCAACAAGTCCCCAATATTTATCGAAGACATAGACTTCGAAAAATATTATATTGATTGATCTTCAATTCTTATCTTCAACCTACCCTTCGGTAATGCATCAAACCAACGAGGACAATAATGAACTCGCGTATGGAAGGTGAATAAATGTTGTTGGATTTGATGTAATCAAATCATAGACATAGGTCACTAGTGTTGAATTCGGAAGCAACCATAGGTCACTAGTGTTGAATCCAACGAGTCTTAGGTTGTAAACAAAACCTTCGATTTTGCATGAGACCAACGGGTCTTTGGTCGTAAACAAAAGCCTTCGGTTTTGCATAAGACCAACGAGTCTTTGGCTATAAACAAAAGCCTTCGGTCTTGCATGAAACTAACAGACTTTCAGTTATAAACAACGAAAGCCTTTGATTATGTCAAAAACCAACGAGTCTTCGAGATGATTATTTCCTTCTAGGAAGTGGAGGTAGGCGCTTTGGTATTCTTGTAAATCAATGGGTCATTGGTTCTTGATCAGTTCAACCCATGTGATTAAGTAGTCCCCAGTTAATTGTTATGGTTATTGGTACTTCGAGTAACTCATTTTTGTATTTGGCATTAGCACATCCAACAAGCCGTTGGTTTTAGCTGTTTCTGATGACTAGCATATCCAACAAGTCATTAGTTCTTGCTATTTTCGATTTGAGATCTTACTCCTTTCAATAATAAGAATCATTGTAACCATGTCTTCATCAACTATGTAAAAGACCTTCAAGAAGAAATATCAAAGATGAAGAAGGGCAACGACAAGCCAATGGTTTCATCTGATAAAAATCACTAAACCCATTGGCCTCATCTGATAAGAAGCATTACATGATTAGGCTCTTTAAGTTTCAGGTGCTATCGAAAGTGAGCCTTTATCTTGAAATCGATGGAGATAATTTTCTTCATATAGTCCTTAGGTACACGTTTAGTCTTGTTAAGACTTCTTACCTATCTTGTATTGTTTGGCCAAACCATCATAGCATAAATCGCAATTTTTCGGTTCAACTTCTGCATCCAATCCTCAAAAGTCCATACAAGTACCCTTGGTTCGGATTGTGCAGCGATGAGATATACTCTGTGATCTATAAAATGTTAAATCTAAAAAACTGTAGATCACCACTTTCTCATCTCCCAACATTAAAAGTTGGCGGGTGGACCGTCATAGCTTCGCACTGAAGCGTATATCCGGCCCTATATCTCCTTCCCCCCAAAGTGATGCAGTACTTCTATTTTGAAGTGGTGTATCACTAGTCTGGGACCGAAGATTCTCTTGTCCCCAAGTGAGTGTCGACAAATCAAAGTTGGGACAATGAATTGATATTTGCCCCCAATTGATTGTCGATGGGTCACGAGTCTTGTGAGTGTCGATAGATCATAAGTCGGGACTTGTCAAATTTTTATCCCTAGTTGATTGTCGATAGGTCACAAGTTTAGGATTAGATAAGTTTGATGCCCCCCAAGTGTTTGACAATTGGTCACTTATTCGGGAGTCCATCGAATTTGTTGCCCCCAGTGATCATCGGTGAATACTTGTTTGGGTTGGATAAATTTTTCAGTCCCCAATGGCTTGTCATTAACAAGGAAATTAAACCACTAAGTTATATCATAACATTAAATCACATATGCATATCAACATTTATAAAAGAAATTGAAATTTTATTAATAACTATCTCATATAGCATTATTAACAAGAAAAAAAAATCCAAATAAATATTAGAATATATGTCCTATTGAAATAGATAGATTATAAGCTTATCAACATCAATTTATTTAAACTTATCTGATAATGATGATGCCGATGATAAGCTATTGATAGTACTTCATCAGTTTCGGGCTTCATGTGCCAAGGGCTTCTTCTCTTCGGCGTATGTTTTCTGCCCTGGTGTACATGTCATTCAAGCTTGCAGGAGGAAATTCAAATAGCGATTTTAACAACTTTCTACTTCTCTTGTTGTCTAGGCCACTGTAGAAGAATCCCATAGCTTGATTTTCATCCAACGATGACACCTTTTCACATTCTTTCCTGTAACGCTTCATATAAGATGTTAAAGACACGTCAGATCTTTGTTTCACATTGTTGAGAGAAGTAGTCATTTGGCCGATCCTTCTATTGTAATCATAATGCTTCAAAAACATAGACCTTAGTTGTTCATAAGAATAGATTGAATTGGGGAGAAGAGTCCGGTACCAGCCTTGTGCTCCATCTTTCAAGTAAACTTCGAACATGTTACACATGGTAATTTCATCATGGCCATCACACTTCACATGCCTCTCATATTGGGTGACATGCTCATAGGGATAAGTTTTTCCGTTGTAATAAGTCATCTTTGGAATAGCATAACCAACCCTTGGTACATAGTCTCTGATATTTCTGATTAATGGTGATTCTATTGAGTAGTCTTCGTTTCCTCCTCCTCGCATCTTTCTTTCCAACTTTTCCAATTGCTCTCGTAAAAGGGTTGCTTCATCAGATTGGTTGTTATTATAGCCTCTACCATCAGCATCATACCCATTCCTTCGATGATCTTCATCATTATCTCTCCTTTGGTAATCATTATGCCGACGATGGTAATCATCATCATCGTCCCCATAACCACCATTATTGTTACTTCCACGACCTCCACCATTATTACCATGCCCTCCACCGTGGCCTTCATTATTCCATCTACCATTGTTTCTACGATCATCATCATCACGGGGTGGAGTGCCTCTACGAGGTGGCAATTCGCCAGGTGCTGTATGATGCCGATCCCTTGATCTAGATCTTCTCCTCCTTGGTGATCGGTCACTTATAAGAGATAGTCGATTATGTGATCGACCACGTGGGGGTGTTCTTCCGCCTAGGTTCTCTCGAAGTCGGCGTCGTTCATCGGCTAGTTCATTTTCACGATCTTCCAATTCTCTAATTCTACTCTTGATTTCTTCATCACGGATCTTTACAATTTCACGTTGCCTTGCTTTCGATGCTTCTCGATCCACGTCGCCCGATGCACGATTGAACTCTGGTTCAAGGTTTCTTCCCCTTATGGGTGTATCTTCTCTCCTATCCTGCGTATTGGATCTGCCTCTTAATGCCAAAAGGATATTTCTTGCATCCCTAATAGGGGTTGTTGGTCACCTTGATGATGATGCCCATCATCGGAAGCTCTATCTAGAGGGATTGCGTGACCATCGTTGTCAACAACGATTCGGGTGATGGTAGATCTGACATGTTGAGACGTTTCACCTACAACAAAGTTGCCGAATGGATTGTAGGTACGAATACGAGTTTCGTAGGATGTTTGACGAGCCATTGATGATTGCTTTTGGATATCTTAACGGTGACAGATAAATTTTCTTCTATTTTCTCTAAACGATTCCCACAGACGGCGCCAAATGTTGAAACCAATTTTCGTCAATGACTTAGCTCCAAAATTAGATTTATAATCGGGTATTCGGATAGATATAGTAAGAAGGGTTTTAAGAAAATAATTAGGGTTTTAGATATTTGGGACTGCTCTTGAGAGTTTGTGATCGAGTGTGTGGTTTTCTAATCCCTTCTCAAGGTGCCTACGTATCCTTTTATAAGGAATCAAGCCCACGTAGTTCTTTTTCGTATTGATCTTTATTTAGACCCATTCTCCTATTCTTTAAGAGCAAGTTACCTATTCATGGTAAGTACCTCATATATCCGATCCATAATAATATTAGGTTTCTTGTAGTCGAAGACTGATGACATCATTGTTGAACCGCCACAATATCCTAATCATACTTGTTTAAAGGGTCCAATGGGTCATTAGTCATTGGGATCAAGAGACGGTCCAATAAACTTCTCCAAAACACAATATCTTAATCATACTTGTTTAGAAAGTCCGATGGGTCATTGGTCATTGGGCCTAAGAGTCGGTCCATTGATCGTCGGACACACGGGTCGGTATCAAATATACTTCAAGTATCAACACTCGGTTATTTCTAATTTTGTTGATGTGAATTTGTTGACACTATGAAGAAGTGTTATATAGAGGCATTTTCCAAATATGCAGGCTCTTTGGTTATTCCGCAATCTAGTTTTCAAACTTTCGAAATCTAGCATAGAACAAGCTCTATCCCCCGTGATATCTATCATCCTCGATGACTCTATTAGCAATAAAGTGTTACATCCTGCATACGAGATTTTAAAAGCTGTTTGTCAAGAACATCCAAAACTCTCACGTGAAAAGGTTGTTACATGTGAATCTTAATTTCAAATATTTATGTGGAGTCATTCCTAAGAGTACATATTGTTATTGATTATTTCTTAAACTTTTACAGTTAAAGTTAGTTGTTCAGGCTCTGATGAAGCTAATTGAGACTGATTTTTTCGACCAATTAGTTGCCGGATGCTTGGGACTTACACTTCTTTGCGATGGAAGGGAAGAGATGATAGTTGAAGAAAAAGACTTCAAACCTCTTATTAGCCGCCTTGTTCAGTTCATGAAGTAAGTTCATTATTGTCAGGATATATGCTATGAGTCAGTAGTAGTAGTACTGAGTAGTATAATTTCAGTGTTCAGTGTTGTGTTCTATTAGTAAGGGTACTTTTGTCATTTCAGTCTTGTATTGGTGTGGAACTATAAATACCTGTGTATGTTTACATTTCAGAGTATGATATGAAAAATTGGCTTTTACCTCCAACTTCTTTCTCTCTCTATAACAACTTTCTCTCTCCTAGGGTTCTTATTCTCTTCTCATCTAACTCTGATCTGATCTGTTTTCTCATCTATTTCTTCTGATTTCTCATCTCATTCTGCTTTCTTCTCTGTTAATCTACCTTGTGTAGCTGCTATCTTACTTTTATTCAACAGAAAATACCAAAAAAAGCAACAAAACATTGTCAGGATTCACCAGATCCTGACAAATTGGTATCAGAGCTGTTCTAAACGATCATCCACTGCTTCGATTGAGTTGTGCTGGTAGAAACGAGCTGTGCGGTTGTGGAATCTCAGTGATCGCATTTTTAAGACTCTACCTTTACTCAAATCAGTCCAGGTACTCTGTTCTTAACTGTTCTTCACAGATCTGTGATTGTGGAGGTGAATCTGTGGTCTTGAAGATAGAAATTGTTGATTCTAGTTCATTTTCAGTAGATAATAGTTGTTTACTGCATTCAATATCAGAAAATCACAAAAATAGTAGTATACTTGAGTTTTCTGTTGATTCAGTATATTGCTGTGTTGTTTCTGTGAGTTGTGGTGGACTTGATTAAGGCTGAGAAGTGGAATAAATAGTGAAAAGGAGATTGTGCAGAGTAGGTGTTTGATAGATTGACTCTGTGAGATTTGACTGAAATTTTGGTGGATAATTGAGGAATTATTATGAGAAGTGTGAAGAATGGCTCATAATATCAGAAATGATGCTAGTCAAATTGAAACCTCTGAGCAAGGTTCAGATAGAATGCTGCAACTTAAGTTCCAAAGTTATATGGATAATACAGATGAGAAGTTTGGAATGTTACAGGAACAGATTAGTCAAATATTAAGGGGAATGAGTGGAGTCTTGAGAACTCAAGAGCATGAGATGGAGGTATTTTCTGATGACAGTGAACCAGAATTGAATGAAGAAGAGGTTGGAACTATACCAGCTAAAGGAGAGTTCAGAAATCCAACTCATGCTGCCTTTGCAAGACAGAAGACTATTCCAACTGTTAAGAAGAAGGATGTTGAGTTCAAGACAGATAACTCTGGTTCTGGTGGGGGCATGTCAGATGCAAATAGCTTGAAACATCTTAAACTCACTTTTCCTTCCTTAAAAGAAGGAGGAGATGCAGTGGAGTGGTTAAGAGACTGTGACGAGTATTTTTCCATATTTGAGGTGAGTGACCAAAGGAAATCAGCAATTGCAGCCATGCATATGAGTGGAACTCCTAGATATTGGTATAAATCTTTTATGGTGGGAAGAGATAAGGTTACATGGCAGCAGTTCACTCAAGCATTTAAGGCCAGATTTGGTGAATTGGATACTGAATTGGTGTTCGATAAATTTAAGAAGTTGCAGCAGGTTTCCACTGTGGAATCTTATTTTGATGAATTTGAAAAGTGCAAGGGACAACTCTTGAGTAAAATACCTAGCCTTACTCCTGAGTACTTCCTAGAGAATTTTATTGGTGGATTGCAATCTGAGATTAGGAGTATGATCATGTTACTTGAGCCTTCTACACTGGAGCAAGCTTTGAAGCTAGCAAGGTTCTATGAACAATCTCAGGGCAGTCAAACTAAGAAAGGAGGTATATATAAGACTGCTTATCCTAGTTCAGCACCTAAGAACACTACTGAAGTATTCAGTTCTGGTGCCAGTACTAAACCTACCTTGGTGAATTCAATAAAGAATTCTGAAACTGTTATGGCTTAACCCAGACCCCTTACCTACAGTCAGAGGGAAGAAAGGAGACAGAAGGGACTCTGTTTCTATTGTGATGAAAAATTTGTGAAGGGCCATGAGTGTAAAAAACCACAAAATTTTTTGATGATAGCAGAAGTGGAGTCAGAAGAATATGAAGGACCCCCACAATTTGATGAAGATCCTAATGAGATATGTGACTTGCAAGAACAGAAAGTGGTGCTGGCAGCCTTGGGCATTCAAGAAGTGTTGGTAAAGGGGCCATTGGACTGTATTGGCAGCTGGAATGGTGAATCCTATAAGATCCTTATAGATGGAGGGAGCTCCCTAAACATAATAGCTCAAGATTTATTGTTAGAAATGATTGATGAGAACAGTGTTTGGAAGCTAAGGTGACAAAACAGAGTTTAACTGGAAGCAGTCAGAGTTTAGTTAAACACTGACTGGAAGCGCAACAGAGATTGTTAAACTCTGTAGCGGAAGCGTCTGAGAGTCAACAGTGTTTGAAGATTGATACAAGATAAATATGGAAGCAATATCTTTGAAGATTGGATAGCTGTCAAAGAGATTGAGTTGACTTAGAAGACGTGTAGCAATCGTGATTGATATCAATTGTATAGCCTAATTATAGGAGAATCAATTACTGATTGTACGAAGCTGTATGTTTTATAAATACAGTTAGGTTAACCCTAGAAGGGTATCGAACATTGAGAAATTCGTTGATTGTAACCTAAGCAGCTCTTTGTGATATTTACATCACTGAGAGAGGAATTGTTAATTCCAAACAGTTTTTAAGTGTTAAAACTTGTGTTCTTGTTAATTACTCATACTATACTTGATTACATATTGTGTATTCGACCTAACAAGTGGTATCAGAGCACAATCTGTTACTTTATTACAGTTTAAGATCCAAACACAATAGTAATCAATGGCAGAGATACCTCCTCCATTAGGTTCTGAGAAAGTCCCTACTACTGTTAGTAGGTATGAAACGATTAGGGTTCCAATACTTAGGCCATCAGAGTATGCAATTTGGAAGGTGAAGATGACCATGTTTCTGGAGGCTACAGATCCAGAATATCTTGACAGAATTTATGAAGGTCCTCATAAACCTACAAAGTTATCTGCTGCTGCTGCTGGTGAGGAATCAAAGGTGATTCCAAAAGAAAAGAAAGATCTAACTGCTGAGGATCTTTCATCTATTGCAAAGGATGCAAAAGTAAGGCATTTACTTCACAGTGCTTTAGACAATGTTATGTCTAATAAAGTGATTAATTGCACAACTGCAAAGGAAATATGGGATGCACTTGAGGTTAGGTGTCAAGGAACTCCTGCAATCAAGAAAAATAAAAGAAACATACTCACTCAGGAGTATGAGCATTTTGAGGCAAAGTCTGAAGAAACCATGACAGAAACATTTGACAGATTCTGTAAACTGCTAAATGATTTGTCATTGGTTAACAAAGAGTATGATTTAGAAGACTCAAATCTCAAGTTTCTTCTTTCTCTACCTGAAAAGTGGGATGTGAAAACAACCACTATAAGAGATAACTATGAACTTGCTGAAACAGAGATTGATGAAATATATGGACTGCTCAAAACCTATGAATTGGAATTGGAGCAGAGAAACAAAAGATCAAGTAGAAAGTCAAAATCTGTTGCTCTTAAGGTTGAGGAGAAACCATTAAAGAAGGAAGCATCAAGGAAGAAGGCAAAAGGAAAGGCCTTGGTCATTCATTCAGAAAGTGAGTCATCAAACACTGATGTTGACTCAAACACAGATGGAACATCTGATTCTGAAGATGATGAGGAGATGATGCAAATGGCTGCATTGATGGTAAAGACCTTCAAGAAGATGGGATACAAGAACTTCAAGAAGGGAAAGAGATTCTCCAAGGATTACTCAAAGTCTGACAAGAAAAATTTCAAGAAATATGAGGGAAAGGACTTTAAATCTGGTAAGAAAGACAAGTCTGAGATTCAATGCTACAAGTGTAAGGAGATGGGTCACTATGCTCCTGAGTGCAAAAAGGGTAAAACTGAAAAGGCACTCTACACCAAAGGTAGAGATTGGGCAGACACTTCAGATTCAGATGAGGAAGTCAACTATGCTCTCATGGCTACTACCCAGAATGAAGATGATGATCTAAAGGTACCTCCAATTACCTATGCTTATAATACTGATAATATAACTGAATTAAGAATTTATCTTAAAGCATTACATATCAGTTATAGGGATCAGACTTTAGAAAATGAGAGGATAAAGAATGAGTGTTCTCAACTCAAAGATAGAAACAAACTTGTTGCGGAACAGCTTGAAAACATGAATAAAGTTCAGAAAGAAAGAGATGATGCTGTGTTTATTGAACAGGAGTTGCTAGGTAAGTATAAGCAACTAGAATCTGAATTGGAGGATACTAAACACATTATTAAAACTTGGACACACTCTGGTAAAGACACTCAAGAAGTGTTTCAGTCAGATACAGTAGGTCTAGGTTACTCTGAGGGAGATGAACTTAGATTTGAAAATTTGGTAAAAGTTAGACCACATCGTTCATCTGAAGGTAATGTTATGGGAACAGGAGGACCTAAGACTGAAGCTGAGAAAAAGGCTGTTAAAGAATCATATGCTAAGACTTTTGTTAAAGAGGTTAACATTGGGTTAATGACAGATAAACAACTCAAGCATAAGCTTAAAGAGATAAAATCTGTCAACAAACAGAGAATGCCTAGGAAAAACAAAAATGGAAAGGTAGGCATAACATCAGGAATTAAGCCAATGCTTGCTACATTAGCTCCTAGAAAAACATGCTTTAATTGTGGTAGCACTAATCATCTTGCTAGTTTCTGCAGTAAGAATAAGAACATTAATTCTTTGCCCTCTAAAACTGCATTAAAGAATGATTATGTGAGAACTAGACCACAGACTTTATGTAAACACTGTGGAAGTACTTGGCATTCTATTTACACTTGCAGAGAATATCATGCTATTTACCATAATTACTATGAACCCAAGCCAAATTTGAAATGGGTTAAAGTAAACTCTGCAAATGTAAACTCTGAAAAAGTTAGCTTAAACTCTGATAATGTGATTTCCGCTGCAAAAGCTAACAGAATTAAGAAAGCCAAAGGATCCAAGCAAGTCTGGATCCTTAAAACTAACAATCAGTGATTGTTTGTGATTGCAGGGCACCAGGGTCAGTACCCTAGTCGTGGATAGTGGATGTTCAGGACACATGACTGGAAATAAAGCCCTGCTATCAAAGTATGAGGAGAAGGCTGGCCCAAAAGTTTCCTATGGAGATGGCAACTTAGGACATACTCTGGGATATGGCAATATTAATCTTGGGAGTGTCATCATCACAGATGTAGCTCTGGTTCCAGGACTCAAGCATGATCTGCTATCTGTGAGTCAAATCTGTGACAGAGGATTTCATGTAGATTTTCAGCCTGAATATTGTCAAGTCATCAGTAAATCTACAGGGAAAGTTGCTCTAGTTGGAAACAGACACAATAACATCTATGAAATAAAATTGTCAACAAACACTGATGGCAAAGCAGTGTGTCTGTCAACAAGAATGTCCAGTGAAGAGAGTTGGAAGTGGCACAAGAAACTCTCTCATTTAAATCTGAACAACATCAATGAGCTAATAAAGAATGATCTTGTAAGAGGTCTACCAAAGTCATTGTTGAATGTAGAAGGCCTGTGTGATTCTTGTCAAAAGGCCAAACAGAGAAAAGCCTCCTTCAAAAGCAAATCTGAGTCTTCAATTGTTGATCCTTATCATCTCCTACATGTTGATCTTTTTGGACCAGTGAATGTTATGTCTCTTGGAAAGAAGAAATATGCTCTAGTCATTGTTGATGAATATACCAGATACACATGGGTATATTTTCTTGCAAAGAAGGATGAAACTGCATTAACACTGACAGAACATATATTACAACTGGACAAAGGGTCAGAGAATCAAGTGAAGATTATCAGAAGTGACAATGGAACTGAATTCAGGAATTCATAAATGGAAGAATTTTGCAAGAGTAAAGGAATCAAACAAGAGTTTTCTGCACCTGGCACTCCACAACAAAATGGTGTAGTGGAGAGGAAGAACAGAACCTTGATAGAAGCTGCAAGAACCATGCTAGATGAAGCAAAGCTGCCAACATATTTCTGGGCAGAAGCAGTTCAAACAGCTTGTTTTACTCAAAATGCAACACTGATCAACAAGCATGGTAAAACACCATATGAAATGGTGAAAAAGAAGAAGCCAAATCTAAAATATTTTCATATTTTTGGATGCAAGTGCTTTGTATTGAAGACTCATCCTGAGCAGTTGACCAAATTTGATCTAAAGGCAGATGAAGGAATTTTTGTTGGCTATCCACTGTCAACTAAGGCATTCAGAGTTTATAATCTGAGAACCAGAGTGATCATGGAATCAATTCATGTGTCATTTGATGACAAGAAAATAACTGGACTTGAAGATGTTAATGAACATGATCAACTGCACTTTGAAAATGAAGATTTATTCTCTGAAAAAGTAAACTCTGATCAGACTGATCTGACAAACTCTGTTGAGCTAAACTCTGAACCTCTACTGGTAAATACTGAAGAAACTCTTCAATCAGAAACAAGGGAATAACCAGTTGAGGGGGAGCATGAAGAATCACATCAAAGTGATAATTCAAATACTGATAGTGACTCAGTTGATAATTCTGAATCAAACTCTGTTGATTCAAACTCTGTTGATAATTCTGAGCAGTCACATTCAGGGGGAGCATCAGAAAATGAAGGAAGGCACCAAGAAAATCAGGAAAGCATGGATCAAGGGGGAGGATCACATAATGACAGAAGCAATTTGCCTTCTGCAAGAAAATGGACTAAGTCACACACACCTGATTTGATTATTGGTGATCCAGATGCAAAAGTAAGGACAAGAAGTGCAACAACAAATGAATGTCTGTTTCATGCATTTTTGTCACAATCTGAGCCAAAGAAAGTAGAAGAAGCTCTTAAAGATGCTGACTGGATAACAGCAATACAAGAAGAGCTAAATGAATTTGAAAGAAATGAAGTGTGGACCCTTGTACCAAGGCCCAAGAACAGATCCATTGTTGGTACTAAATGGGTTTTCAGAAATAAAACTGACAGTGAGGGTGTTATCACAAGGAACAAAGCAAGACTGGTTGCAAAAGGCTATTCATAGCAGGAAGGAATAGACTATGATGAAACATTTGCTCCAGTTGCAAGATTGGAGGCAATCAGAATTTTTCTAGCATATGCCTCTCATAAGAAATTCAAAGTGTTTCAGATGGATGTGAAAAGTGCATTTTTAAATGGAAAACTTGAAGAAGAAGTGTTTGTGGAACAACCACCAGGTTTTGTTGATCCAAGATATCCAGACCATGTCTACAGGTTAGACAAGGCACTCTATGGACTTAAGCAGGCACCAAGGGCATGGTATGAAACTCTTGCTAAATTTCTACTAGAAAGTGGGTTTCACAGAGGTACTATTGACAAAACTCTGTTTTACTTTCAATCTGGTAGTGACTTGCTCTTAGTTCAGATATATGTTGATGACATCATTTTTGGATCTACTAATGATAAACTCTGTAAGAAGTTTGCCAAGCTTATGCAGTCAAGATATCAAATGAGTATGATGGGAGAGCTAAGCTATTTTCTAGGCTTACAGGTGAAGCAAACAGATGATGGAATTTTTATCAATCAATCAAAATATACCAGAAATCTTCTCAAGAAATTTGGCATGCTTGACTGTTCATCTGCAACAACTCCCATGGCAACTGCAACAAAATTGGACAAAGATGCAGGGTCATCAGTAGATATGACAAGTTACAGAGGAATGATTGGTTCTCTACTCTATTTAACAGCTAGTAGACCTGATATCATGTATGCCACTTGTTTGTGTGCAAGGTTTCAGGCAGATCCAAGAGAACCACATTTAACAGCAGTAAAGAGGATTTTTAAGTATCTCAAGGGCACTATAACTCTAGGGCTGTGGTATCCCAGAGAATCAGACTTTAAGCTTCTTGGCTACTCTGATGCAGACTTTGCAGGATGTAAGATTGACAGAAAAAGCACCAGTGGAAGTTGTCAATTTCTGGGTGACAGACTTGTTTCCTGGTACAGCAAGAAACAGAAGTCAATATCTACATCTACAGCTGAAGCAGAGTATATTGCTGCTGGTAGCTGCTGTGCACAGATTCTATGGATGAAGAATCAACTGCTGGATTATGGATTGAGGTATACCAAGATACCTATTTATTGTGATAATCAAAGTGCTATTGCAATGACAGGTAATCCAGTACAACACTCAATGACAAAGCACATCAGCATAAGGTATCACTTTATCAGAGAGCATGTAGAGGAAGGCAACATTGAGCTTCACTTTGTGTCTACAGAACAACAACTTGCAGATGTCTTGACCAAGCCATTGAGTGAAGCTACATTTACAAGACTGGTCAATGAACTAGGAATGGTCTCTAGTTTTGACTAGAGATGTTGGTTAGACTCTAGATCTTACTTTTAAAATATATTGCTCATGTTTCTGCAAATTGTTGAGTGCTATGTGAACCTTAGTATTAAACTCTGTTATGCATGCTTATGTTTAAGCTTTGTTAAACTCTGTAAGCATGTCTGTCTGCTAAACACTGTTAACATGTTGGATACACTCTATGAATTCAGAATTGATTATTGTCTGAATGAGAACACCAATGAAGAAAAATGTATGAAGCATGATTCTCAGTAATTAAATCATGATCCTTTCTAAGTCACTGTAATCTAATCAGATTTTGTGCAGTAAATCAACACAGCATGATACTGTTTCATATTTATAGCATCTCTTAGTTTATTTAGTCCTAAACTCTGAGTTTATGAATATTGTGTGCATTGCTTCTCATAAATAATTTCTGATATTGATGAACTCTAAACTCTGATAAGTGACATTCTGTTCCCAAAGGTAATTCATGGTTCTTGATGATTCCTTGTTTGTACTTGTAAAAACTATAAAACTTGAGATGTGTCATTGATTAGTTTGGTGAGTTCAGATTCATGTCTGCACCCTGTGAGATTTTGAGCCAAGACAGTGATTGATACATTTTCTATCAATCAGTATTTATTGTTGTGTGATGTTCATCAGGAAGTATGTTTATCTAGAACTTGTATTAAACCATTTTGAGACTACATGATATGTGTGTGCATGAAAATGATAAAGGCAATAGGATTTACCATTTCTTCAAACACTGTTCAAAATTCTTTTGAACACTGTTCAAACACTGTTCATAAATTCCACCCTTAGTAAACCCCTTTGAGCCTAATTAACTGCTCATTTTTCTTAAACTCTGTAATATTAAGAGCAGTTATATTCTTTTGAAAAATCAAATGCAAGCAGGTGAGTGTTTTTCAAGAAAAGAAAAGTTTCCTCAGTGTATATGTTAAAAAAAAAGGGCATATATACTGATCATCTTGTACAAATATGTACTAACAGTGTGACTGAACACTTTGGTCTATTAAAATGTTCAGCTTGAAATTCACTCAAGATTAAAACATCTTTTCTCATCTGTTTGATCTTACTACATTACAACCCTGAATAAAGTCCTTTTGATTTGTGCATATATGTACTCAAAGTAGTGTAGATTTGGTGGACTTTCAAGCATATGGTAGTATCTGCTTTTACTGATTGAATGTGAGTGTAAACACTTCACCTAAACACTTGTGTGCTTTGAGAGTTTGTGAGTTTATCAAGTTCATGGCTGTTACTCACTGAATGATGCTCTGATCTCTATCTCTTGATCTTTTTGTCTTCAAAGACTGTGTGCTTACTTGGATAATCATGAACATCAAAGGAAATAGAAGTATTCAGATCTCTGTATTACAGTAACTACAGAGTTTAGCATTCATCAAAACAATCAGTGTTTACTATGAGAGTTTGTGCATTCAGTGTTTATTGATTTTTTGTTATGGATTTTATGAAATATTAGATGCTCTAAAAATTGATTTTGGTAAACTCTGCTTCACACACATTCATATTCACAACTGTGCAATTTTTGAAAGGGTTTTAGTGATAAAGTTGGAAAATTGACAAACACTGTTGAGTTGTGTTAAGTACTCTAAGGTAAAGTTTCATTGAGATAATTTGATTATTTTGGAGTAATTGGGGTAGTTGACTACTGTTAATTAGTGTAAATATGTCATAGTGTCGTGATTATAGGAATGACAGCGGTAATTATTAAGTGATCCATTGGTTGTTTGACACGTGTCCCATTATTGTGTCCCACTCTCACATTACTCTAAAATCAGGTGCGTGCTTTCAATACATAAACGATTGAGTTTTTTTTACTCTCGCTTTTGTTTTCTCACTTCACATCGATTAATATTCACCCACTCACAGTTACTTGCATACTCAATCACTTTCAAAACTCTTGTTCACTCTCTTTCACATATTGATAAACACTTACCATACACATCTTTTCTCTGAATATTTTCGTATCATCTCTCACTAATGGCAACCAAAGCTTTTGATGCAGCAGGGTTAGTTTTTCTTCCTAGCAATTATGCAGCACCACTGGAGAATGCAAACGCTCCAGAGGCGTTTCATTTGTTTCAAAATTTCTTGAAAGATTCCGAAATTGGGAAGGCTTTAACTGCACCACCAACACTCTCTGCTTCACAAATTGCTACTTTTTGGACAAACTCTGTGTATGATGATGGAGAAGAGTCTGGTACTCCAACAATCACTTTCACTCATGATGAATCAGAGTATATCATTACTCCAACTACGGTTAGGGATGCTCTGGAGTTTGAGACTCACACTTCTTACAGTGTTGTTGGTCACGACCGGTTGCGGACAATGTTGCAGCAAATTGGTTGTTCAGGAAATTTGAACAAGCTGGGATCTCTTAGAAGGCCACTTTTGCGAAAGGAATGGAGTTTCTTTTTCGATTGCATTACAAGGGCTTTTGGAGCTGATGTCATTCAGCCTTTTCAAGTTGCTAAAAGGATGTTTTCTGATTTGACAAATAAAGATGTTACTAAACAGCAAATACCTGACATGTTTATGCCACTAGCCTTACAAAACTATGTCAACCAACCTCAAGATTCTCAATCTACACAATCATCACCACAACCTGAACCACAACAAATGCCTGAACCATTAGACACCATACATTCTCATCCTATACCAACACCTGAGCCAACACCCACTCATCAACCACAACCTGAACACATAAACTCTCCACCAATAAACTCTGAACAAATAAACTCTGAATTCATAAACCTACTGATCAACCCAAATCCAAACCAAAAAGGAAAATACACACTGCACAGAACACTAAACACTCAAAGGCTAAACAAACATTACCTGGAGCTGTTTATACCAGAAGAAAGAAACAAAAGGCAAACAGACCTTCACTTTCACCAACTAAGAAGAGCTCTAGTGAAGAAGAAGAGGTGACTGCAGTGGCTCAAGCCAAGAGAAGGAGATTAATTCTTTCAGAATCTGATGATGAGCAAGTTCTTGAAGCTCCAGAGGTGGTTTCACAGCAAACACCTACTGTTGAGGTTGCAGTGAATGATATACCTGCAGAGACTGTTATACCTGCAGAGGTTGAAATACCTGCAGAGGATACTGTAATTGTGAATGCTATGCCTGCAGAGGTTAACATGCCTGCAGAAGAGGATCACAGAGATGGTTTTTCACCAATGAATGATATTTTTGACTCATTTCAACCAATTCTTGATCCTATCTCACCTGTTGTTCACACTGAAGCTCCTGGTGTAGCTGATCAGCCTGCAGTTATTCTTCTTGAAACTGTAGCATCACACACAGAGCTGATATCTGATGCTTATCAAGTTCCTGACAAAGGTGATGAGGTTGATCAAGCAACTAAGGATAACTCTCAATCTATGCCAGTTGAAGCTACAAATATAAACTCTGTTGCAGAGCCTGTGCAACATGAGGAGAATATTGAAAAGATTGCAGAAGTTGTTGCAGAAACTGTGGCTGACAAAGCTCAGCACAGTGGTTCTTTACAAGATGCTCAAGCTAATGATGCCAATGTTGAAGATGAAGCTGAAAACAGTGCAAAATCTGATTCTTCTCTGAGTGCACCAGTATAGACTGATAATAAACATACATCTTTTGATCAGCCTTGTCCATCTCATGCAATTGAAGAAGAGCATCTTGCTAAATCTGCTGCTAACTGGTATAAAGAAGACTGTATTTTTCCAAAAGGGAGAGCAGCTAATTTCATTAAGCAGACTGCTAGTCAAATTTCAAATCCAGAGATTTTATCATGCTTAAAGGCAACTGTGGTACAAGTCAAAACTCTGGATGGAAATTTTGCTGACACAAAACAACAAATTGCTTCTTTGAAAACTGAGATACAGACTAGAGAAATGAAAATGGAAAGAGAGTCAAAAATCAAAGCTGCACAGCTTTCTAAAGTTCAAGATACTCTCTTTGCCAGGTTAGGAAAGGTTGAATAGAATCAGGCTGCCTTGTTTGAGAAGGTTGATTCAATTGCTAACTCCTTGGAGCTCATTACATCTATACTCATTCCTGATGATGTCAAAAAGGGGGAGAGAGTTGCTAAGTCAAAATGCAAAGTTTCTCAAACTCTGCTCAAAAAGGATGATGCTGGAGATGGAGGAGCAAGTGATAAGGCTTTAAACTCTGAGTCACTAACTCTGAGATCTGGCAAATCTCTTAAGTCACAGTCTATTGGAATAAACACTGAAACTCAAGGTACTTCAAAGACCAAGAGTTTGGAATTAATATCTAATCCAAAGACTGATGAAGAGTTAGCTGTTAAGCTCTTCATGGAAGAAAATGCAGAAGGAGTTACTCTAGAAGATGCTAAAGCTGAAGAAAAGAGTCTGCAAGAAAAGCATTTAAAAGCTTTAAAGTCTGATAAGTTGAAGAAAAGTGTGAAAGTTGTTAAAGCTGCAAAGCCTGTTCTTAAAGGCATTCAATTCAAAGAACAAGTTGGTACTAATCAAAGGGTGCAAGTATCCAGAAAACCAACAGATGCAGAAGCTAAGCAAAAGTTGAAGAATGTTGTTACAACCTCTGTTGATACACATGTTGTACAGAAGAATGAAGACACAACCTCTGTTGCTGCACAAGTTGTGACCACACCACTATTGTCTTCTCAGTTGAAATCAAAGTTTGGAAAAAGCGTTCTTCATGATTCAAGTCTAGCAGCTACAGCTCCAGCTACAGCTCCAATGGATTTCACTGATGGTAGAGCCTTATCTGGTAAAATCGGATACAACAAAGGAGGCATAGGCTCACACAGAGACAAAAGACAATATGTTGGTCCCAGAGATCCTTCTTCACTGGCTGTTCCAGGTCGTGGTGTCACTCAAGAGAGTTTAGACAGACTGGAGTCAGTACAGCTTGTTTATTAGAAGAGTTTAGAGAAGGATTTTCTGCTATATTTCATGGCTGATGGAACAGTGTTTAAGGTTGATGAGAAGGATATTGATTTAAAATACTAGGAAGAACTAGAATATGTTCTGTATCTTTTCAGAGTAAGAAATCAAAGAGCTCAGTCAGTTGCAAATGTACTCAGACAAAAGATGATTCAAAATCTTGCAAGAAGAAGTATGAAATTCAACAGTAAGTATGTTCCTAAGTACAGAGATTGGAATGGCAATCTGATAGAAATGGAGAAGGGGACTACAAAGCTGAAGACAGATCTTGGAATTACTGTTCTGGATTTTAATGTGAAGTCTGAGGAAGTGAAATATATCAGGTTGGGAAATGAAATGAAGAGAAACAAAATCTACGATCTTAGAGCTGCTATCTATCAGACTGATGAGAATGATCCTCAGTTGAGAGAAATCAAGGAAGCCATGCAGATAGAGCTTGAAAATGCTGAAAGAAGATTGCTTATAGACTATCTCAGGACAATGCCAGATCTTCAAGAGATTAGAAGTTGAATTCTGTAAGAATTTTCTTATTTTCTGTAGAATTTGTTAAGTAAAAGCTTAAACTCTGTTTGTTAAACACTGTAGACTTTGTATTTGTTTTGACATCATCATTTACTGTAAACTTGTACATTCTTGCTAATGAACAAGTTGGGGGAGATTGTTAGAAATGATTGATGAGAACAGTGTTTGGAAGCTAAGGTAACAAAACAGAGTTTAACTGGAAGCAGTCAGAGTTTAGTTAAACACTGACTGGAAGCGCAACAGAGATTGTTAAACTCTGTAGCGGAAGCGTTTGAGAGTCAACAGTGTTTAAAGATTGATACAAGATAAATATGGAAGCAATATCTTTGAAGATTGGATAGCTGTCAAAGAGATTGAGTTGACTTAGAAGACGTGTAGCAATCGTGATTGATATCAATTGTATAGCCTAATTATAGGAGAATCAATTACTGATTGTACGAAGCTGTATGTTTTATAAATACAGTTAGGTTAACCCTAGAAGGGTATCGAACATTGAGAAATTCGTTGATTGTAACCTAAGCAGCTCTTTGTGATATTTACATCACTGAGAGAGGAATTGTTAATTCCAAACAGTTTTTAAGTGTTAAAACTTGTGTTCTTGTTAATTACTCATACTATACTTGATTACATATTGTGTATTCGACCTAACATTTATGTACAAAGCTGGACCTTCC
The DNA here is from genome assembly GCA_037693485.1 of Kitagawia praeruptora. Taxonomy (NCBI): domain Eukaryota; kingdom Viridiplantae; phylum Streptophyta; class Magnoliopsida; order Apiales; family Apiaceae; genus Kitagawia; species Kitagawia praeruptora. The sequence goes on from CM075350.1 coordinate 127,481,557, forward strand.
ATTGCAGCCACAAGATCCTACCACTATGAATTTGCCTAATGGAACTGCTCTTATAAGCTCTGCTATATGTCCAGAATTAAAAATGAGTTTAGAAGGCACTAGATCATAATCAGCCCTCATGTAGCTGACCTCAAGGATTGGCATTTAGTGTTGGGTGTAGAATGGTTAATGCAGTTGGGAGATTTCAAATGCAATTACCAGACTAAGGTCATGCAGTTCACTTGGAAGGGGCAAGAGCTTACCCTATCTCCTAGTTCTCAATTTCAGTTAGAAGGATATTGTGCTCAACTGTCAGAAGTGATACCAAACTGGAAGTTGCAGATTGAAGAAAGCTATGATGGTGATCCTGAAATGCAGGCTTTAATTGCTGCTACAACATTGGATAAATCTGGACCTCAAGAGTATTACATGAGACAGGGACTGTTAATGTTCAGAGGTAAATGGGTGTTAGGAAATTCTGGAAATTTAAGAAGACAAGTCTTTGCTGAGTTGCATTGTAATGGTATAGGAGGACATTCAGGACAGGGGGGGTACTATTAGAGCATAATTACAAGAAGATACCTGATGCACCTAGAAAAAAAATGCTATAAATGTGGTAATCATAATCATTTGGCTCTAGATTGTAATCAGAAACCTTCTTGGAAAACTGAGTCAAGATTTCCCAAGACTCAGAGAGTTCAATACCAACCACAAAAGGCTTGTTATCACTGTGGTAGTTTACTCCATTCTATTTACATGTGTAGAGAATATCATGAACTATATTATGACTATTACTCTTTGAAATCTGAAACTCCTAGTCACAAACAGTTTATGAAATCAAAGTCTAAAGTAGAAACTGGTGCAGGTAGCTTAAAAGTAAAATCTTCAAAACCTGTTGTTTCTAAATCTAGTAAGAAAGGATCCAATCAAGGTTGGGTCCTAAAAAATTCTAACTAGATACTTTTTGTTTGCAGGGCACAGGAAGGATGCATTCAATTATCTTGGACAGTGGATGCTCAGGACATATGACTGAAAAGAAGTCCCTGCTTACAAAGTTTGAGAAGAAAGCTGGCCCAGTAATATCTTTTAGAGATGGCAACAAAGGAGAAACTCTGGGATATGGCTCAATTGTTTTTGGGAATGTCATAATTGAGAACGTAACACTGGTTGAAGGCTTGAAACATACTCTTTTAAGCATAAGTCAACTAGGTGATAAAGGTTATCAATCAATCTTTGACAGTGAAGGATGCAAAATCTTGAATATGAAGAATGGAGACATCGTTCTAACTGGTCAGAGACATGGTAACATATATGAAGCCAGCTTGAGTGACACAGATCAAGGAGTTGTCAGATGTCTTTACAGTAAGGCATCATATGATGAAAGTTGGAAATGGCACAAGAAGCTCTCACATCTTAATTTCAAGAAGCTTAATCAACTTGTTAAGCATAATCTGGTGAGAGGCCTACCTCAGGCAAATTATGTGCAAGATGGACTTTGTGATGCTTGTCAGCTTGGTAAACAAAGAAGAACTACTTTCAAGAGCAAGACAGAAAATTCAATTACTGAACCATTTCACATGCTGCATCTTGATCTATTTGGTCCAGTAAATATTATGTCTATCAGCAAGAAAATATATGCTCTAGTGATAGTAGATGATTATACAAGGTTCACATGGGTATTCTTTCGATCTCCACAAGAAGGATGAAACTCCTCAAAAGATCATTGAGCTTATCAAGAATATTCAGAACAGCTCTGAGTACAAAGTAAAAGTACTTAGGAGTGACAATGGAATCACTCAATAATTTTCTGCACCTGGAACACCTCAGCAAAACGGTGTAGTGGAAAGAAAGAACAGAACTCTCATAGAGGCAGCTAGAACCATGCTTGCAGATGCAAAGCTTCCAACCTACTTCTGGGCGGAAGCTATTAACACTGCATGTTTTATTCAAAACTGTACCTTGTTAAATAGACATGGTAAAACTCCTTATGAGATGATCAAAGGAAAGAAGCCAAGTGTGAAATATTTTCACATCTTTGGATGCAAATGTTATGTGCTAAAAGTTCATCCAGAACAAATTGGAAAATTTGAATCCAAATCGGATGAAGCAATCTTTCTAGGATATTCAGCAACAAAGGCCTTTAGAGTATTTTAATCTCAGAACTCACATTGTTATGGAATCAATTCATGTTGCATTTGATGATATGAAATTTGGAATTCTGCAATCTGATGAAAGTCATGACAATTTGGAATTTGAAAATCTTAAGGATTCTGAGATACCCTCTAGTGATGATGAAAATTCTCCAAACGAAATCTCTATTGCTTCTAAGAGGAATGCTGTTGTTGAGGGGGAGCAAGAAAATCAAGGAGAACAAAGTTATCATCAGGAGCAGACCAACTCTTCAGAGTCTACTCCATCAGGAACTGATCATTCAGAGCCTACTTCGTCAGGAGCTGGTAATTCAGAGTCTAACGAAGAAAGATCAGAAAATAGCAGCAGTATGGAATTTACTGATTCTACTGATCTAGGGGGAGCTTTTGAAGGTAATGAACATTCTTCTACAAGAGATACCACTAACTTAGGGGGAGAGTCTAGCAGGAGAAATCTACCACCTGTTAGAAAATGGACAAAGGATCATACTGAAGATTTGATAATTGGTGATCCAAATAGTGGTGTCCGAACTAGAAGATCAGTTCAAAATGACTGCTTGTACAGTTGTTTTCTCTCAAAGAATGAACCTAAGAAGGTTGAAGAAGCTCTACAGGATCCTGATTGGGTAATAGCAATGCAGGAGGAATTGAATGAGTTTGAGAGAAACAAAGTCTGGAAATTAGTACCAAGACCTTAAAACAGATCTATTGTTGGTGCAAAATGGGTTTTCAGAAACAAGCTAGATGAATCTGGTATGATTGTAAGAAACAAAGCAAGACTGGTAGCTAAAGGATACTCACAAGAAGAAGGAATTGATTATGATGAAACCTTTGCTCCTGTTGTAAGATTGGAAGCAATCAGATTGTTTCTTGCATTTGCAGCTTATTCAAAATTCAAAGTATACCAGATGGATGTAAAGAGTGCATTTCTAAATGGGAAGCTTGACGAGGAAGTATATGTGGAGCAACCACCAGGTTTTGTTGATCCAAAATTTCCAAATCATGTTTACAAACTCGACAAGGCACTCTATGGACTAAAGCAGGCACCAAGAGCATGGTATGAGACTTTTTATAAATTTCTTCTTGAGAATGGCTTCACAAGAGGTACAATTGACAAAACTCTACTCTTTAGAAAGATTAATGGTGAATTGCTTTTAGTTCAAGTTTATGTTGATGACATCATATTTGGTTCTACTAATGAAAAGTTGTGTGCTAAGTTTAGCAAGCTTATGCAGTCTAAATATCAGATGAGCATGATGGGTGAACTTAATTTCTTTTTAGGATTGCAAGTCAAACAGACTGAGACTAGTATTTTCATTAATCAGTCTAAGTATATCAAAGATCTCTTAAAAAGGTTTGACTTTCAAGATTGTTCAATTGCAAAAACACCCATGGCAACAGCCACTAAGCTAGACTCTGATCCTAAGGGTAAGAGTGTTGATAGTACTAGCTATAGAGGCATGATAGGCTCATTGTTGTATTTAACTGCAAGTAGACCAGATATAATGTTTTCTACCTGTTTATGTGCTAGATTCCAAAGTGATACTTAGGAATCTCATTTAATTGCTGTAAAGAGAATTTTTAGATATCTCAAGGGAACTCCAAATCTTGGTTTGTGGTATCCTAGAGAATCTGATTTCTCCCTAATTGGCTATTCAGACTCTGATTATGCAGGGTGTAAAATAGACAGGAAAAGCACTACAGGTACATGTCAATTCTTGGGAAACAGATTGATTTCTTGGGCAAGCAAGAAGCAACAATCTGTCTCAACCTCAACTGTAGAAGCTGAGTACATAGCAGCGGGTAGTTGTTGTGCTCAACTCCTTTGGATAAGAAATCAGTTGATGGATTATGGTATGACACTTAGTAATATTCCTATGTTTTGTGATAATACTAGTGCTATCAAAATTGCAGAAAATCCAGTTCAACATTTAAGGACTAAGCACATTGATGCCAGGTATCATTTTATTAGAGAACATATTGAGAATGGTACTGTGGAACTTCATTTTGTTCCTACTGACAAACAGCTTGCAGATATTCTAACAAAACCACTTGATGAGAACACTTTCATTAGGTTGGTAAGTGAGTTAGGAATGTTAAATTACTAAATCTTTAACATCTGCAAAAGTAGCAAGGTATGTTGTTTTAGCTTATAGACTTGATATTGTGTCAGGGTCTATAATTGATTGTTAATTGTTTAGCTATAACACTTTGCCTTGATAAATTTCAGTATGATAGATTTTCTTAATTATCAGGATCAGAATTACTATCAGGATGCTGACGTCATCAGGATCTTTGCGTCAATATCAGGATCTTGAAATTGTTTAGTCTGCGACTTAATATTTCAATTCCTGATAGTTCATTTATTCAGTGGTTCAATTCTGATATGTATTTAGTCTATACTATCAAGTTATATCATGCATACTGATAATTTGCACAAACAGGAGACAAGTAGATAAGAAGAAATTGCGTATTTTCATTAATCAAAATCATTACATACATGGAAATGAAATATAAAGTTCTTTCTATCTAATAATAGTTCTAATCCTATCCTTGTCTAATGTTGTTACTGCTGTGAACTCCAACACTGGACTCCAGGACAAGGAGCATCTCAAGGTTACTAAAAAGGATGGAAAAATGCTGACTGCTTTCGAAAAAGATGACTTGAATAAGAGCAGCTGGCATAATCCCATGCTTATTGAGGATTTACAGATTTGATGGATAAATGAATTGCATCTCCATCAAGATCAACCTCAGACTCTTTGTGAGAAGACGTTAGCGGAAGACCGTGTCCAACAGACGGACATTCTAGGAGATAGATCTGGACATTATTTGAGACTAATCCAGCCATGTCCAATCCGATGAGAAAAATCATCTCTTCAAAGAGATAAACCATAAACTCCTGAAGAAGCCGTTCATCGTCTGTGAGAAACTGAAAGGTTGGGTTCGAATGGTTATTTGGGTTAAAAGCCATTTTGATGAAGGAAGCTCTGTGGGAGCTCTGTGGAACAGAGAGGTTTTGTGTGTTTTTGGAGTGAAGAAAGGCAAAAGACATCAAGTGATTATATAGAAGAAAGTGGGAAGCTGAAGAGTCATTTGAAGAGTTCAATGCATCAACGTGAATATTCGTGCACGTGACTGGCTTTCTCATATTTCCAAGATATTTTAACAATCTAACAAAATTATTTTTGCTTGGATTATTGATGTTCTTTTCAGGTTAATTTCTGACATGCCACGTATGCAACTCCATTTAGTCGCTGAAAACGGTTCAAATTTCCACTTAAACCTTGATTTTAACTTAAATCAATTTTGGATTTTACTTTCCAAAAATCATGGGTAAATTGCATTTTTCAGGGACTGACACGTATTAACCTTCGTGTAAACGTGGGTTAGTCGGTCTGAAGAATTTTTTGAAATATATCATTGTTTTGAGACGCTAATTATGTATTGCTTTCAATATTCTCATATTTTCTAAAGCAAAAACATTCTCGAGATCTCAAAATCACTAATCAATTTCAAGATTTCTTAAGTTCTTTTCAGATCAAAATCAATGGCATCTCAAAGGAGACTACCCAAATCAATAGCTTTCAAGTTTGGTGACTTTGATTTTATGACTAACTAGGGGTGTGCATTCGGTTAACCAAAACCGAAACCGAATTTTTTTCGGTAAACCGAAACCGAATTGAAGGAAAAACCTCTGTCGAAAACCGAATCGAAATTATTTCGGTTTTAAACCGAACCGAACTTTAATTTTTCGGTTTTAACCGAAACCGAAATTGATAACCGAATTTTTAAAAAAGCTGATGGAAATTGCAGAAAAATTGAAAACACATCCATAATTCATAAGTTTATCAAATCCACAAGTTACTGAATACAACTTACAGGGCCAGGAATTTTTAGTTTGGATTCAAGTTTACATTCAGAATTTAGAAATACAAAACAAAACATTCAGGGACTACAAATTCATATTCAAAATGGCTGGCTGCTGCTATGTCCTGTCTCCTGCTGGCTGCTGCTATGCTTCCTACTGGGATGCATTCCTGTTGACATATAATCAATGAAACATAGTTATGACTTATGAGCAATTAAGCTTCAAAGAATGTCACCAAATTAAATTAAACCTTCTTAGCTCTACTAATAAATTAAAATTTTCAGAGCTTAAAAGCTAAGAACTTACACCAAATTCCCATTCAAAGTATTATGTCACCAGCTGTATATTTCAAATAATGCATTTAAGACTATAACATAACACTTAAAAAAATGGAAGCAACAGATTGTATAGGTAGTTGTTGCCGACTAAACATATACATTACAACAAAACCTTGCATTACGATAATAAACCACCACAACCAGGAAAGCAACTATACTAGACCAAATGAAATACAAGAATCAATCATCACAAAGATGGTCATGGCTCATGGGAAGCAATAACATCAAACCTACCCTGTCATACAACACTAATTAATGAAAATTCTACATTTCTGCTAAAATATCCTTTCTTCTTGCTAAAGCAGATTTATGCCTAGTTTGTCATGAAAGCCCAAATTAACGTTATTGACATGTTTATGAAATGAGAACTTATGAATTAGAACAGGATTATATCTTCAATTTAAGGAACTGAAATAAGATACTTCTTATTTAACTTTGTTGTCTGACTTGACACCAGAAAGGCAGTAACTACAAAATCAGTAATCAGAAACATAGCAGACTGCATATTTTTGACAGTGCAGACTGCATATCCAGGCATGAATTAGGCCAGGTGAGCAACTTGTTAGCTAGTTAATAAGACTTTCTCATATTTTTGAATAAAACCAGTATTGCATGGCTGAATAGAAGTAAAGCTCTAGGCCTCTAGCGACTAAACAAACCAGCAGACCAGCATATGCAAACCAACAGTTGACAACAATTATTAAAGTTTACTGCAATAGAAGTACTTAATTATTTACTGTCAATAGAGTACACGATTAAAGTAATCTGCAAACCGTAAATAACAAACACAAATCACCATTGACACTGGCACAATCATCAGTTTCTAAAACTACATATTACAAGCAGAAATTAAATTAGTTATCACAGAAACTTACAATTCACTGCAGAGTACTTATTTATCAGATTATCAGATTGCAAAGAGACAGAAATATGAAAAAATACCTACTGCTGTTGTTGTCCAGTAGCCGATGCTGCAGTTGACGTTCCTTCCAAGCTCATTTTGTCAATTGCTAAAAAATTAATTGTAAATAAAAGTACCACAATTAATCCATATTCTAAATGACTAAACTAAACAGGAAATTACATATTTTAAAAAGGAAAGTAGTATACCTTCATCAAGTTGTTTCATTTCTTCGGGATCCTCTTCAACATTAATACCTATTGCGGTTCGTCTCATCCAATCTTGGGCACATATAAGTGCTTCAACCATTTTAGGTCTTAGGGAACTCCTAAAATCATTAAGAACTCTACCACCCGTGCTAAAAGCCGATTCCGAAGCTACCGTGGATATTGGGAAAGCTAGAACATCCCGAGCCATTTGAGATAAAACGGGAAATCTCATTGAATTATTTCTCCACCACTCCAATATGTCAAACCCATCGGAATCCCTAAATGTTTTTGATTTCTCACACAAATATTCTTCCAAATCCGAAGCACTACCATCACTTGAAATCATTCCAATATCTTTCTCAAATTGCATCCTTAACAATTGAGATGGATGCATTTGACCAATATTTTCTTGATTTTTTTTCTCTCTAGCAATATCTCTTTGGTTTTTCGATGTAATTCTAGATTTGTATTCATTGAACATTTTATACATCGTTTCTTCTAAAGACTTTCCTATCAATCCCCCAACTTCTTCTCCATACATGTGTTTTAACATATACACCACAAATTGTAACTTGTGCCTTGGATCAAGTACCACCGCAATAAACAAAAGATTGTTCATTTGTGTTGGATCTCCCCAATATTTTTCAAACTTTTCCAACATTTCCTTTCCAATGACATACATATGAGCATTACTACCATATGTCCATTCATTCAAGATAGCATGAATGGCATATATTTCATGCAAGAACATATTAGAAGTAACATAAGATGTTCCCGAAATCTTGCAAGTAAGATCATAAAAAATTTTCAAGAATGATGCAAATTTTCTCACGGTAATCCAATCATCATGTGTAGGTCTTCTATCAACATTTGTCTTCTTGCACTTGAGATGTTTTTTATACCTAGGATCTTGTGTATCTAACCTATAAAATGCTCTTTCATACTTTTCCGCCACATCTAGCATTTCATATGTTGAATTCCATCTAGTATCCACATCAAGAATCAAAGATTTTTTAGTCTCAATTTTCTCATATTTCGCACAATCCATAAATACTACCTCTCTAGCAGGCGATGATTGTAACGCCCCAAATCCGGGGTCAGGGATTTGGTCGTCACGCGGAAATCCTTAACATCAAATTACCTGTTTAACAACATTAAACCATCTGTAATCATTAAAACTGAAATATAACTCTGCGACCCCAACCACCAAGCATCTTTTAGGTCATAGGGCTAGAAACAAGAACTAAAATCTTTACATCTTTATTACATCCATTCTATTACATCGCACTATGTCTTAAAAATCTTATACTACTAGTACAGCTTCGTTGGGAAGTACACCAGCAACTAGTACTACTCAGTACAAAGTAATATATATTACACATCAATGTACTTACATATAACTTATTCCAGCTATAACTTTTCTGGATCATATCATCTTCATAAGGGCGTACTGCCTGCTTCTTCTGAGCCATGCAGATAAGCCTCAATCATCTACCTTCCTCTGAAAGGTTAATATTTAAAACAAGCAAGTATGAGCAAAAGAATTGCCCAGCAAGTATTAATAGAGCACAACAATATATATCAATATACACATGGAGTTTTCGAAATATAACGATACTTAATATCAATTTCGAAATATTTACAACAATGAAACCTCAGTAGGGGATATATGACATTTCGGGTAACATCAGATAAATAAAGTAAGTTCATGTCAACAATAGTAATCCTCATACCTTATCCACATACCGTACCTCATAGTATTGATAACCTCTTAGGGAGCTTTTCAAAATATGCAGTTCAATATGCTGCTAAGATAGTTATTACCACCTTTCATAAACCAAACCATTATAAAGTTCCCTTTTTAACACTCCTCAAGTTTATAAGTATATACACATGAGTATATCATTATCATCAAAACACCTTACAGTTCAAGATTCTGTACAGGATATAAGTTCGTTACCACTTGATAAGTTAAACTCAAAAATGACTAATAGGAAGAGAGTCAAAGCTCTTGAAGCAAAACATTTGGGACTTAACATCAATAACCGATGAACCATCTTTCATCTTTTGAATAATTGCAAAAGTGCACAAGCACGTGCCATTATTGTTAGAATAATCTTGCAGTTCTAGATACTGCATGAATTCATCATCTTTCAAAATTGAAAACAACACTATCGGCTACTTGGCACTTAGGCCTAAGAAGCAGTGTTTGAGTATTTTTCCAAAGTGGAGGATGGGACTTAAAGAAAACATAAAAACCTGACAAGGATTGACGATGATCAGTCGCCACATCCAAGTCCAATAATCTGCGGGTCTTCTCTACTGGTAGAAGGATAGAAACTACATCCGTAACTATCCCCGAGTGAATACTACATCCGTAATCACCCTCGATGAAAACTACATCTGTAATCATCCTTCGGCAACACCTGGGCCGGAATAATAATTGATGGACCGCCTGGCTCACGGCCGCTTACACATCCCGGGAATCGTTCGTCAACGATTCCCACACCTGCCAGAGTACGTTCCCTTTTTCTTTTCTTGTCAAAATCATTTTGATAGAAAACTTGAGTAGTTGAAGTTCGACTTCAGTCGACCGATAATTTCTTGAAAAACGAGCAAGAGAGTAAAACCTGACCGGGGGTTTTCGAAAATGTTTTGAGTTCAAAAGAGTTCAAGTATAGATATACACTTGTTCCGATATCAATCTCGACACAGGGTTTTGTGATCACACATGGAAAATGGTACGCATAAAGCTTGTAACCACAACAGGGTAATTCCATATATATATAAGTTCTTGAAAAGTAACTTACCTAGATAGATTCAAAATATAATATTTTAAATGACTATGAAAGTCCTTAGACAACCTTTAAATAGTGTTTTATAACCTTCAAAACACTTAGAGTATTTAATAAATATTTGACTACTATGTAACAAATATTAAATATTCAATAATCCCTTTTTTAAAAGAATACTCAAATTAATATTCATTTATTAAGTAATATTCAAATAATATTTACTATTAATACTGGAATATTTAATAACCTCAAAACACCCAAATACAACTCTTGGAATGTTTCTAATCAAAATCAAGACACAATCTCTCCAGCAGTCTCCAAACTTTAGCCACTTTATCAAATAACTACTACTGACTCTCGGTCAATAAGAAATAATTAATAAGCATGAAAATCCTTCTTCTCTTTCCCCTTTTTTTTGTTTCTTAATGAATATTATAATTAATATTCATCGAATTAAATAAGCATTCAAATAACATATATCGATATCAATCTAGCTGTTTTAAGCTGAAAGTAACCAATTTATAACCATTGGAATATCTGGAATCCGTATTGAAAATAAACTATCCCCGATAAATAATATACTAGATAGAATCACTCCATTAAATTGTTTTATTATTTCTCCGGGACAAAGTGATTTTAAGAAAGCGTTTTGAAAATGATATTCATCTAATTAAATAAATTTAATTAGGCGAATGAGGTTTATTTAATTAGTAAATGCTTTCAGGAGCATCTATTAATTAAATAAACACTGGTTTATTGGTGATGTTGCCTTTAGGTTAATTATTGCGAAATTCTTTTTAAAAGCTTTGCCCGGGTTTTCGAAAAAATACGATACAAATAACCCCGACACGCGGGCTAAGTTCGATAACTCAATACACGCTCTACCCTTGGAGCCGTTACCACGTAGTTCCATATATACGTATATGTATCTATATATACCTCATAACATATAGTCCTCTACCACATTACAAAAGTTTATAAATATACAACATATAAATCGAGATGTAGAACCATAAGAATGTCACCGCCCATCGACAGTATTATAAGTCATGGGTTTTGATTATTGCACGAGAATAATTTAATATCGTTAGCAAAGTCAAGAATAAAATGATTTGGAAGGAGGAGCACAAGATTAAAAACTCGCAATTAGGGATTGAAAACCTTTTTCCGCACATTTTATATAATTCAAAATAGGTATACTCTGAACGATAGAGTATGTGTAAATAAACTTGCCTCTGGTCCTTAGCAGAAAGCAGAAACCGCGAATAAACCTTTCGCACTTCGTCCAAGCAATTCCCTGGAGGTAGCTTACATTTCTTTATACGGCGCCTCGATCTTCCCTTTTTTTTGGTGCACGTCATTCCAACTCGGTTATGCCCTAATGGTACTGAAATAGTCATGAGTACGTGTCAGTCCCCCCTCGTATCTCGAGTAGGCACCACTCGGAATTACCACTAAGTCACATAAAGTCAAACTATGGATGTCCTCCCTATAGTTGACTACTCTAATACCACTTAATGCACATAAGACATTTAGTAATAGCAAACAACACGGGAAGAGTCCCCTTATATAAAGTGAACATTTCCTAGTACCAACATATCATAACCCTATACCACCATTTAGTCAACTTCACTTAACCTATACATTTATAATACCATTGACCTTCTACGACAAAACTTGATTAATAGCTAATCCTCAAAACACAATTAATCCTCGAAACACATAAATCCTTGAATTAAATCACTTAGCACATAAATCCTCGAGACAACAATTACCCTCGAATTAATTCACTTAACACATATACACATAAACAGTTAACACCCAAATCATACCTTTAAGCCCTTGAAATCAAATAAGTTAAATAAATTAAAATGCAGGGGATTTTTAGAAAATTTGGGCATGAGGTATTCGTTTATCGGACTATGGGCACAGCCCCTCCATGCCAATCAAAACATTTCAACCCTGTTTTAAATAAAAATAAAGCTGCCTCAACTTGCAGCAAAGTAAACGAGTAAGAAAAGTACCCGCCCAGACATGCGGCAACTAGCACATAAGGAAAAGTACCCGCCCAGACTTGCGGCAACTAGCACATAAGGAAAAGTACCCGCCCAGACTTGCGGCAACTAGCACATAAGGAAAAGTACCCGCTCAGACATGCGGCAACTAGCACATAAGGAAAAGTAAACTAAGTTTATCCACATTTAAGCCAACACCACGTAGTCGGCACTTATACTTTCAACCTATATTATGACTCGATTTATAGCATCTAGCACATAGACATTTACAAGTTATCCAACTCTTATGACTACATTATATGGCGATAACAATTAGCACTTAGCACTTAGCAATTAACAATTTCAATTGGAAACTAACAATTAGCAATTAGCACTTAACAATTACTTAACAACTAACCCGAATATATTATCCGACAATTAATAATTACTCACTAACAATTAACAATTAGCAATTTAACAATTAACAATCACTAACCCGAACCTTTAATCGGACTCATAATTAAACTCAACAATTATAATTACAAACATACCTTCCGAATTAAATATCGGAAATTCAACCATTAATCATAATCTTACAATTTTAGTCTAATTATACCCATTACCACATTAAGCTTTCCATTTAAACTAATTAAACCACCATAATTAACCTCGCAATTTAAACTAACTAATTACCACAATTAGCTAATTAAAATCATAACAATTAAACTATATCAATTTTACCACTAATTAGCTCATAACAATTAACTAATTAAATACATAGTTTAAAAATACGAAGAAATTATACCATTTTCGTTTCCGATTCAACCCGCAAAATTCATGTCACCGGAAAAGTTTCCACCATCTCTCTCTTCTCCCTCTCTCCTGCCATCTCTCTCTCTCTCTCTCTCTCTCTCATCTGTTTCCCCCCCTTTTTTTCTTTTGTGCGGCTGTGTGTATACGTATGTATGCATATGTGCTGTGTGTGTGTTTTAACCCTAGTGGGCTCAAGCCCAACACTATTCAAAAGCCATACATTTAATTACTACACACTTTAAATAATATTTTACACTAATAACTCTAATTTGTAAAAATAAAATAAAATTTCTAGCATAATTAAATACTAGAATATTTTTAAAGACTTTTGGCGAAAGAATTAGAATTAAATCTAAATTTTCTAAATTGATATGCATTTTACAAATCAATAATAATTTATAAAAACAATTCATAAAAATAATAATTGTGATTCATAATTCACAATTTACAGGGCTTTATAAAAATACTACAAATATTATTGTTTTAGTAAAATCTCAAATTCTCGATATTATAAATTAATCGAGTAATTTCTGCAAATCCTCAAATAATTAAAATAATCGTTTTCTAAGGATTTTAAAATTTCTAAATTATTCAATAATTTAAAATAAAATCTTTACTGAATAATTTCACATTCCAAAATTAAATCTTTGCACAAATAAACTATTGACTCGAGGTATATACTCAGTCAATAAAATTTTAAATAGGAGCACCAGGCTCCACTTAACCGAAAATAATTAAATAATTGAATAATAAAATAAAAAAAATTCCTCCTCATTTTAGGAAAACAATATTATTATTATTATTGAAATAATAATATAATCATTTCTTGAAAAATCCGGGTTATTACAGTCTACCCTCCTTAAAAGGATTCCGTCCACAGAATCAGCTAAGGCCACTACTGGGATTCCTTAACTCTTTTATCATCGACATTTATTTTGCCAAACCGGAGAGTGTCCATTCATAAACCACATCTCCGAAACCTCAATCCAACTATAGGATCTCTATTTGACACAGTTATCACTTGAGTCTTACCACGTTATTCTTTTCACACATATATCTCAACCAACTTTCCATTATCATACTATCCTTGAGAGAGAGAGTTCACTGACTCTATTAACACAACATTCTTGAGAGAGAGAATGCACTAATTCTATTGATACGTCACTGATATTCTATTCGCCTTGGGATTCGCTCTTGCTCTTGGCGATTCCGTTCGAATCCAGTTTTGATCAGCAAATTTACGACTTGGCCGACCTGGTTGGCATCCCCTTGAAATTCATTAGAGGTAATAAGAATTATGAAACTTTGAAAAGATAGCTGTCATATCAAGGCTATTGCCACACATTGATGATCATAAGGTTATGAGTATTAAAGTACACCTTGTTTGAAATAAGAGAATTTACTGAGAGATCAATATGATCATAAGAACTCACGTTGCGTGTCTCAGTTAAGACATTACTAAAGGTAGTTAGCCTTCTTGTATTTCACAACTCACAAGTGACGGCGTCCCGTCAGTCTTCTATCACACAGACAGATAGCCCTTGTGTCCCCTATAAGTATAGGGTTGTTCGTCTCAGTGGAAGCTGAGAAGTATGAAAGCAATTCGAAGTGAAGATAATAATTATCGTCTTTCGACAAATAATTCTCAAGTGGACACCCTGGATTAAAATTGATCAGATTCCAAGGTGCAATTTCCAAGGAAAAGGATAACCAGAAAGATACTGGTATACAACAAGCAAGTGGTGCTATAGCACCATAGGATTATCCAATATTGGAGGAAAGTGGAAGTTTGAAATAGCATCATTCGATAGGGCTTCAGAAATCTGAAGGTAGGAATAATGACAGCTTCTGGCACAATCGAAATTAAATATGGTTTAACACGAGTATTGAAGAACAACTTCGAAGAGGGAGTATATTCTTTATCCAAATTCTCTCTTGGAGAGATGTCAAGATAGGTCATAGATTAGGGAGGTAATCCAAATAATTTATGCACGGGGATGTGTCAAATAATTCACATTGGGGAGATAATAAACATAAGTTGCAAATGGGGAGATATCAAATAATTCAGACTGGGGAAGTAATCAAGATGATTCATAATTGGGGAGGGTAATGCCAAGGTCTCCACAGATGCCTTTCATGTCGGCTCCTCTGACGGATAATTGTTCGATTATAGCGCTCTTCTTTTCCACGCACACCCTAAGGCGCTCGATAACCGTCGTCATCGTCGACTCGTAATAGTCGCTAGAGATTCAACCATCGGCATTTTACGATATTAAGGAGTTCTATTCGACTCGGCGCAAGCATCTCACGCAAGCGTTCTATTCTTTGAGAAGACTTCGATACCGGTGTCGCCCCTAGCAACGACGAATTCCACGTGTCGAATGGGCGATAGTCCGGAACATCGTTAGAAAATACGTACTTAAATCTAGTTACTATTATCACCGTCTTTATACCAAACATTTCTTTTCTTGCGTCAATCCCGTGTGCTACTTAAGCTTAGCAGTTTTGGCACAACAGCCTTCCTATTTAAGTCTTTCTCTGACTTCCTCAATCCGTCTTGGTTCTTAAAATATATCTCGTCTTTATTGACAAACCTCAACTTTGCCATTTATCTCTACAATCAATTGAAACAATCGGTGTCTATCCACCACTCCATTTGTAATATTACCTCAAACCCTCTTAGGCTCGAGAAATTTAATACCCGTAACTTCGACTAATATTCTTTCATAGTGATCTTGTTTTGTTTCCCTTTCGGAATTTTAACAGTACGAGTATAATCTCGGCACATCCTTGCTACAATACCAGATGTCATCTTTCCATCCTTTACCGTCAGGTTGAAATTTCCTATAATTCAGGGAATACATAACTGCCTCCATGAATCCCCTAAAATCATCTTAAATTTAGGTCTCGGGCGCTCTATGCCCCTGCCAACCAACACTTGTCTCAAAGAGTTCTTTAGCAGACATCCATCACCACAAGAAGTGAAGTCTACCTCAACATATTCCTCAAAATCTTATCTTAATCATTGGTACTATATCCAATAGTCCAACATGAACTCTACATGAGTTCTGACGTTCTCACCTAACTATACCCACTCCTACTCACTCTCGTTTCTAGTTTACTATAACCTCATCTCTGATACCATTTCTGTAACGCCCCAAATCCGGGGTCAGGGATTTGGTCGTCACGCGGAAATCCTTAACATCAAATTACCTGTTTAACAACATTAAACCATCTGTAATCATTAAAACTGAAATATAACTCTGCGACCCCAACCACCAAGCATCTTTTAGGTCATAGGGCTAGAAACAAGAACTAAAATCTTTACATCTTTATTACATCCATTCTATTACATCGCACTATGTCTTAAAAATCTTATACTACTAGTATAGCTTCGTTGGGAAGTACACCAGCAACTAGTACTACTCAGTACAAAGTAATATATATTACACATCAATGTACTTAAATATAACTTATTCCAGCTATAACTTTTCTGGATCATATCATCTTCATAAGGGCGTACTGCCTGCTTCTTCTGAGCCATGCAGATAAGCCTCAATCATCTACCTTCCTCTGAAAGGTTAATATTTAAAACAAGCAAGTATGAGCAAAAGAATTGCCCAGCAAGTATTAATAGAGCACAACAATATATATCAATATACACATGGAGTTTTCGAAATATAACGATACTTAATATCAATTTCGAAATATTTACAACAATGAAACCTCAGTAGGGGATATATGACATTTCGGGTAACATCAGATAAATAAAGTAAGTTCATGTCAACAATAGTAATCCTCATACCTTATCCACATACCGTACCTCATAGTATTGATAACCTCTTAGGGAGCTTTTCAAAATATGCAGTTCAATATGCTGCTAAGATAGTTATTACCACCCTTCATAAACCAAACCATTATAAAGTTCCCTTTTTAACACTCCTCAAGTTTATAAGTATATACACATGAGTATATCATTATCATCAAAACACCTTACAGTTCAAGATTCTGTACAGGATATAAGTTCGTTACCACTTGATAAGTTAAACTCAAAAATGACTGATAGGAAGAGAGTCAAAGCTCTTGAAGCAAAACATTTGGGACTTAACATCAATAACCGATGAACCATCTTTCATCTTTTGAATAATTGCAAAATTGCACAAGCACGTGCCATTATTGTTAGAATAATCTTGCAGTTCTAGATACTGCATGAATTCATCATCTTTCAAAATTGAAAACAACACTATCGGCTACTTGGCACTTAGGCCTAAGAAGCAGTGTTTGAGTATTTTTCCAAAGTGGAGGATGGGACTTAAAGAAAACATAAAAACCTGACAAGGATTGACGATGATCAGTCGCCACATCCAAGTCCAATAATCCGCGGGTCTTCTCTACCGGTAGAAGGATAGAAACTACATCCGTAACTATCCCCGAGTGAAAACTACATCCGTAATCACCCTCGATGAAAACTACATCCGTAATCATCCTTCGGCAACACCTGGGCCGGAATAATAATTGATGGACCGCCTGGCTCACGGCCGCTTACACATCCCAGGAATCGTTCATCAACGATTCCCACACCTGCCAGAGTCCCCTTTTTCTTTTCTTGTCAAAATCATTTTGATAGAAAACTTGAGTAGTTGAAGTTCGACTTCAGTCGACCGATAATTTCTTGAAAAACGAGCAAGAGAGTAAAACCTGACCGGGGGTTTTCGAAAATGTTTTGAGTTCAAAAGAGTTCAAGTATAGATATACACTTGTTCCGATATCAATCTCGACACAGGGTTTTGTGATCACACATGGAAAATGGTACGCATAAAGCTTGTAACCACAACAGGGTAATTCCATATATATATAAGTTCTTGAAAAGTAACTTACCTAGATAGATTCAAAATATAATATTTTAAATGACTATGAAAGTCCTTAGACAAACTTTAAATAGTGTTTTATAACCTTCAAAACACTTAGAGTATTTAATAAATATTTGACTACTATGTAACAAATATTAAATATTCAATAATCCCTTTTTAAAAGAATACTCAAATTAATATTCATTTATTAAGTAATATTCAAATAATATTTACTATTAATACTGGAATATTTAATAACCTCAAAACACCCAAATACAACTCTTGGAATGTTTCTAATCAAAATCAAGACACAATCTCTCCAGCAGTCTCCAAACTTTAGCCACTTTATCAAATAACTACTACCGACTCTCGGTCAATAAGAAATAATTAATAAGCATGAAAATCTTTCTTCTCTTTCCCTTTTTTTTGTTTCTTAATGAATATTATAATTAATATTCATCGAATTAAATAAGCATTCAAATAACATATATCGATATCAATCTAGCTGTTTTAAGTTGAAAGTAACCAATTTATAACCATCGGAATATCTGGAATCCGTATTGAAAATAAACTATCCCCGATAAATAATATACTAGATAGAATCACTCCATTAAATTGTTTTATTATTTCTCCGGGACAAAGTGATTTTAAGAAAGCGTTTTGAAAATGATATTCATCTAATTAAATAAATTTAATTAGGCGAATGAGGTTTATTTAATTAGTAAATGCTTTCAGGAGCATCTATTAATTAAATAAACACTGGTTTATTGGTGATGTTGCCTTTATGTTAATTATTGCGAAATTCTTTTTAAAAGCTTTGCCCGGGTTTTCGAAAACATACGATACAAATAACCCCGACACGCGGGCTAAGTTCGATAACTCAATACACGCTCTACCCTTGGAGCCGTTACCACGTAGTTCCATATATACGTATATGTATCTATATATACCTCATAACATATAGTCCTCTACCACATTACAAAAGTTTATAAATATACAACATATAAATCGAGATGTAGAACCATAAGAATGTCACCGCCCATCGACAGTATTATAAGTCATGGGTTTTGATTATTGCACGAGAATAATTTAATATCGTTAGCAAAGTCAAGAATAAAATGATTTGGAAGGAGGAGCACAAGATTAAAAACTCGCAATTAGGGATTGAAAACCTTTTTCCGCACATTTTATATAATTCAAAATAGGTATACTCTGAACGATAGAGTATGTGTAAATAAACTTGCCTCTGGTCCTTAGCAGAAAGCAGAAACCGCGAATAAACCTTTCGCACTTCGTCCAAGCAATTCCCTGGAGGTAGCTTACATTTCTTTATACGGCGCCTCGATCTTCCCTTTTTTTTTGTGCACGTCATTCCAACTCGGTTATGCCCTAATGGTACTGAAATAGTCATGAGTACGTGTCAGTCCCCCCTCGTATCTCGAGTAGGCACCACTCGGAATTACCACTAAGTCACATAAAGTCAAACTATGGATGTCCTCCCTATAGTTGACTACTCTAATACCACTTAATGCACATAAGACATTTAGTAATAGCAAACAACACGGGAAGAGTCCCCTTATATAAAGTGAACATTTCCTAGTACCAACATATCATAACCCTATACCACCATTTAGTCAACTTCACTTAACCTATACATTTATAATACCATTGACCTTCTACGACAAAACTTGATTAATAGCTAATCCTCAAAACACAATTAATCCTCGAAACACATAAATCCTTGAATTAAATCACTTAGCACATACATCCTCGAGACAACAATTACCCTCGAATTAATTCACTTAACACATATACACATAAACAGTTAACACCCAAATCATACCTTTAAGCCCTTGAAATCAAATAAGTTAAATAAATTAAAATGCAGGGGATTTTTAGAAAATTTGGGCATGAGGTATTCGTTTATCGGACTATGGGCACAGCCCCTCCATGCCAATCAAAACATTTCAACCCTGTTTTAAATAAAAATAAAGCTGCCTCAACTTGCAGCAAAGTAAACGAGTAAGAAAAGTACCCGCCCAGAAATGCGGCAACTAGCACATAAGGAAAAGTACCCGCCCAGACTTGCGGCAACTAGCACATAAGGAAAAGTACCCGCCCAGACTTGCGGCAACTAGCACATAAGGAAAAGTACCCGCCCAGACATGCGGCAACTAGCACATAAGGAAAAGTAAACTAAGTTTATCCACATTTAAGCCAACACCACGTAGTCGGTACTTATACTTTCAACCTATATTATGACTCGATTTATAGCATCTAGCACATAGACATTTACAAGTTATCCAACTCTTATGACTGCATTATATGGCGATAACAATTAGCACTTAGCACTTAGCAATTAACAATTTCAATTGAAAACTAACAATTAGCAATTAGCACTTAACAATTACTTAACAACTAACCCGAATATATTATCCGACAATTAATAATTACTCACTAACAATTAACAATTAGCAATTTAACAATTAACAATCACTAACCCGAACCTTTAATCGGACTCGTAATTAAACTCAACAATTATAATTACAAACATACCTTCCGAATTAAATATCGGAAATTCAACCATTAATCATAATCTTACAATTTTAGTCTAATTATACCCATTACCACATTAAGCTTTCCATTTAAACTAATTAAACCACCATAATTAACCTCGCAATTTAAACTAACTAATTACCACAATTAGCTAATTAAAATCATAACAATTAAACTATATCAATTTTACCACTAATTAGCTCATAACAATTAACTAATTAAATACATAGTTTAAAAATACGAAGAAATTATACCATTTTCGTTTCCGATTCAACCCGCAAAATTCATGTCACCGGAAAAGTTTCCACCATCTCTCTCTTCTCCCTCTCTCCTGCCATCTCTCTCTCTCTCTCTCTCTCTCTCTCTCTCTCTCTGTCCCGACAGCAACCACCACCCACGGTGGCCGACGAACCACCACCGCCGCTGCCTCCTCTGTCCTCGTCGCGCCTCTCTCTGCCGGCCGCCACCATCCCAGCCTTCTTCCTCATCTCCGATTCGCTCCTCTCCCCTCCCGATCTGTTCCCCCCCTTTTTTTTCTTTTGTGCGGCTGTGTGTATACGTATGTATGCATATGTGCTGTGTGTGTGTGTTTTAACCCTAGTGGGCTCAAGCCCAACACTATTCAAAAGCCATACATTTAATTACTACACACTTTAAATAATATTTTACACTAATAACTCTAATTTGTAAAAATAAAATAAAATTTCTAGCATAATTAAATACTAGAATATTTTTAAAGACTTTTGGCGAAAGAATTAGAATTAAATCTAAATTTTCTAAATTGATATGCATTTTACAAATCAATAATAATTTATAAAAACAATTCATAAAAATAATAATTGTGATTCATAATTCACAATTTACAGGGCTTTATAAAAATACTACAAACATTATTGTTTTAGTAAAATCTCAAATTCTCGATATTATAAATTAATCGAGTAATTTCTGCAAATCCTCAAATAATTAAAATAATCGTTTTCTAAGGATTTTAAAATTTCTAAATTATTCAATAATTTAAAATAAAATCTTTACTGAATAATTTCACATTCCAAAATTAAATCTTTGCACAAATAAACTATTGACTCGAGGTATCTACTCATTCAATAAAATTTTAAATAGGAGCACCAGGCTCCACTTAACCGAAAATAATTAAACAATTGAATAATAAAATAAAAAAAAAATCCTCCTCATTTTAGGAAAATATTATTATTATTATTATTGAAATAATAATATAATCATTTCTTGAAAAATCCGGGTTATTACAATGATCTCACATATTTAACCGCATCTCTCACCCTATTAACTGATCCATCAAATACCCCCAACCCATCTTTAACAATTAAATTCAAAATATGAGCAACACACCTCAAGTGCAAATGTTCACCATTTAAAACACTAGAATTCCAATTACCAATTCTAGCTTTTAATTTTTCCAATGCAACATCATTAGAGGAAGCATTATCTACCGTGATAGATAACACTCTAGTAATTCCCCACTCCACCAAACACTCCTCGATTGCCATTGCAATTGCCTTATCTTTATGACTAACAATTGGACAAAAGTTTAGTATTCTTTTATTCAACTTCCAATCTTTGTCTATAAAGTGTGCGGTTAAACACATATAATTAATTCTTTGATTAGAAGTCCATGTGTCCGTAGTTAGGCAAAGGCGTTGTGTTGGTTCAAGCAATGAGCCTTTTAAATCATTTCTTTTAAGAGAATACATTCCATAACAATCACGTGCAACCGTCCATCTAGATGGAATTTGAAACATTGGTTGCACGGTAGCCATAAATTCTCTAAAACCCAAACCCTCCCCAAACTTGAATGGTAACTCATCGACAATAAACATCTTAGTATATTTTTCTCTTGCCAAATCTTTGTCAAAAGTCCAACTAGTCAATGATGTGCTATCACTATTATGTTGAAAAGCTAATTTCATTTGACGACCTTCAACATTAAATGACTTGCAAGATTTCAAATGATTACGCAAACTACTAGTACCATTTCTTGAAGTATTGGCTTTTAACTCCTTAGAACAATACTTACACTTACCGAAACTAAGTTTGCCTTGTTCATCCATGATTTTGGTGAAGTGATCCCACGCATTGCTTCTAGTATCCATTGCCTTTCTCTTTTTGGGATTTGAAGCCACGGTTTCACTTTCGAGTTGTTCTTGATAATCACCCTCCTCTTCCTGGTCCATTCTTCTGCCAAAGCAAACATTAACAGTAAATTAGCAAACAAAATGAAAGATTAAGTAAATTAACAGTAAAATGAAAGACTAACAGACAAAATGAAATTAATAAAATTAACACTAAAATTGACAAGTGACAAGCATTAATTAATCACTAATCACATAAATTAATTACTAAGCAGTGTTCAAATATTAACGAACATTATATATATATATATATATATATATATATATCATATATATAAACAAAGATGATAGAAGCAAATGGCAGAGAGAGACCACGAGATACGAATACGAGAGTCGAGAGTCGAGAGAGAGAGAGAGTAATCTTAGGTTAGATTACCTTAGATTTGCCGCTGGAGAGTGGAGACTGATTAGGTAAACTGGTAAAGTCACGTCGTCGAGTCGCTTAGATTTGTTAGATTAGGTAAAGTGAATATGTGAGAAGTCGATAACTGTTTGAGTACTGAATTATTGAATATTGATATTAGATCAGATATGTGAATAAGTGAATATTATTCATTAATATTCTGTTTTAAATAATTCGGTTTTTTTGGTTTTTTCGGTTAACCGGGGTAAAAAACCGAAACACCGAACTTTTCGAAATTTCTCTGCCGAAAACCGAACCGAAATATACAAATCGGTTAACCGAACCGAATTTTTTCGGTTTTTTTTCCGGTTTTTCGGTTAACCGAACCGAATGCACACCCCTATGACTAACAATCATGTAGCAGCTATCACCAACAAGGAAGGGGTGTTAACTGATTTTCACCCAATTATGGACTTTATGGCATCAGGACCATTGAGTTATGCCTTGACATCATCTCCACATCTCAATCAAGCTGCTGTTTCACAAGCTTGGGAGAATGCTGAGGTAATTGACTATGTTCAGGGTCAATCAGGTAAGATTGTTCTACACTTAGGACAAGATACTTATGAGATTACTGAAGCTGTTGTTAATTCAGTACTACACTTACCTGTTAGTGTGAATTTTGAGAATGTACCATTTGATGATAATGTAAGAACTATGTTATCTGAATTAGGATATAATGGACCTCTAGATAACATGAGCCAGTTAAATAGATCTTTTCTTAGGAAAGAATGGTCTTTCTTCTTTGATCAAATTGCTAAATGTTTTACTGGTAAATGTAGTTCTTTTCAACAAATTACTGCTGTTACATCTCACATTGCATATTGTTTGCTTTATAACAGAGTAATTAATTTTAGTCACATTATCTTAAGTCAGATGTGTATCAAACTTGGGTTAAGAGATCAAGACAGGAAAATGGTTTATTATCATAGATTTATGCAATTATTTATTAACAATTTTATTCCAGATGTTGAAGCTAGATTTGGTAGAGAACATTGTGTTTCTTCTTATGTACAGCAAAAGAGAATTTTCTCTGACTTTACTAAGAAGGCCAATGAAAAGAATCTAGATGAGATACCTGCTATGCACTATCCACATCATGTTCAGGTATTTCTTACAACTCATCTTCCTACTATCTACAATTCTTCTTTCTTTTGTGGTGAAATGACTCAGGAATCTCATTTGGTGGAGAACCCCCCTGTGTCTACCCAAGTAGCCCAAAACATAGTTTTTGAAACAAGTCAAGAAACAAGTTTGAATCCACAGCCTATTGTTTCTCAGAAACCAACCTCTGGTGTTTCTCAAAAGACATCAGTTGTAAAGAAGAGAAAATTTATTGTTTTTAGTAGTAGTTCTAGTGAAGATGATGATAATATGTCTCTTGCTGAGAGAGCAGAATTGAAGGCTGCAATTCAACTTTCTAAGCTAGGAAAAAGAGATGAAGCACTTAGTCACAGCTAGGCTGCATTCTCCCAAAAGGCTGTAGTTCTTAAAAAGGGAAAACAGTTACTGGATACTGTCTCTCAAAAGACTGTGTCTATTGAAAAAGGATCTCCTCGCAAGATCACTTCTGTGTCTACACCTCTTGAGTCTTCTTAAGGTAAATCTGTTGCTCACTATACCAGGAGAACAAGGAGAAAGGTTCATTTATCACCTACACACACAGAGTCTAGTCCAACTAACATTATGCAGGTCTCTACAAATGATGGTATATCCAGGTCAGCAATTGACAAGAGAGATCTTGATATTGATTCTTCATGGGAAACTACATTGACATACAGACTGGCTATGCAAGTTATTTCTATCAAAGTTAAACTTTCCAAGCCTGTTCTAGATTTTCTGATTGAAAGAGTTCCTACACTCTCATTTCCTGAAGAATATGGACTTCTATATCAAAGACTTGACTTGATGAAAATGCACTTCTATGTATCTGTCAGAAGACAATTAGTCAAGAAATTTGGGCTCTCAAAGCATGTTGCACTTCAATCACTTCACACATATCTGTTTCATGAAGATTACATTATTGAAGATGATCCAGTACAAGGTGAACACAAGGAGGTAGTAGCTAGTGAAATGCAGTCAACAGAAGATACTATTGCACCAGTGGTGAATAGTAGGACAGATCAGATCACAGTCACTGCAATACAAGAACCATCTAGTCAGAGGTTGAATGACTCAGGAGCTGTGATAGCTGATATGCTGAAAGGTCTTCTGTGATGACTGGATTTTCAAGTGAGAAACCCTATGATATGAGATGAATAACTTTGATTGATTTTCGTTAAGATCAAACAAATATTGTTCAGTCAGAGTCTATTTATCTTGAGGGTGTGTCTCAGCAAACAACACTTGAAGATGGTGATACACAAACTGTAATGTCTAATGAAGTATTACTGAAGGCATTAGAGTCTAGTGTAAATCCTGAAAGTGGTATACTGGAGCCTGTAGTTTCTAAAAGGACAGAAGATGTTTGTAAGGGTTCAGAGACTATAGCAGCTCACTCCGTGGAGAAAACCTCAAGCCCCTTGCCATATGAGGAACCCTCTCTCCATGTGAGTTCAGGTATAAAAACTTCTTCTAACCCCTATTTTTTTGTAGGTCATGAGAGCACTTATCCAATTTTGAGTGATACACTTGAAAAGATGGACTTAGATCCATAAACTGAGAGGCTAGCTCCTGACCGCTTCCAAAAGGTGAGGTAGAAAGAGTGTTGACTTTAAATAGTCAAAGTGAGAATGAGAGTATGGATGATCAACTCAATAGTGAGGGAGAGAAAATTAGGAAACCACCATCGTTTGATTTCTGAGATCAGGTTTTTCCTGAATCTTGGTCTGACAATCTTGGTATGGATGCTGGTACGTATTCTTTTATCAAAATGTATGAGAGACATGACTTAGCAAAGCACAATGCAAAGCCAGAAGTTAAAGCTCAGAAACAGAAAGAAAGGCTTGCAGGGATTATCAACAGAGGAGGTGACAGGCTAAGACAATCTCTTACTTCACATGTACCAGAAGAAGTTCCTAATGATCCAAGTATTCCTTTGTATGTACTTCCATTATCAGCTAGAATTGAGATATCAACAGTACCTGATCACTCTCAGAAGGAGTCAGGATTTGTCGATGTTAGTACACAGAATACTGGTGAAGGACAGGATGATCATACTTCAGCTCCAGGTCAGAAAGATGAAGATCAACTTTTACTACTTGAATATCATACTACTTCAGCAGAACCTGCTACACATGCAACTTCTTCTGCAAGGATGGATGATATGATTCTTTCTGCATCTGAATTTGAGGAGACTACAAGCACTTCCAAAATTGAAGTTAATTCTGACGTTCTACAGGAGATTCGGAATTCTCAGACTAATATTCAAATGAGACTTCAATTACTCGAAGATAACCAAGTCACTATTATGGAAAATCAAGCAGTTCTGATGAATCTCATTTGTTTTGTTACTGAAACTTTGGGAATTAATGTTGCTGATGTCAAAAAGGGGGAGATAAAGACAATTCAGAGACAGCCTAGAGAAGATACACAGACTAGAGGAGATACAAGACGAACTAGTGACAAAGGTAAATCTAAAGAGTGAAGTGGTTGTGAAGCATCGAAATAGTTGAATTATTTTTGAAGTACCAGATACTATGTCTATATCTGAAGAAAGGAGGTACTTAACTTCATGCACGGAAATTCATAAATTCTATTTTGGTTGTATTGTTATATGTTTTGACATCAACAACTCAGATTTATGCTTCAAATTTTAAAGCATAAATAGGGGGAGATTGTTAGGAATAATTCATGAGTTGTGATGTTAAGAATAGAATTTGCACATGTATATATACTTCTTGTAAATACCCTGATCTTATAAAGGGTTTAGCACTTAGTATAGGAAAAACAAGTTATTCAGATACTACAGAAGATCAGTCAGGAACTATGCGTCAAGGACTACATTTCAGGAACTATGGTCAGATCCTGATACGACAAGTCAAATCCTGATGCTAGTCAAATTCTGATGACGTGGAATGGTCAGATACTGATGATGTCATTCTGGATGTTGCGGAAACTAGAAAGTGCTACAAAACAGGATCTGATGTTTTGAAAACGGCAAGAAGTAT
Source organism: Kitagawia praeruptora (assembly GCA_037693485.1). Taxonomy (NCBI): domain Eukaryota; kingdom Viridiplantae; phylum Streptophyta; class Magnoliopsida; order Apiales; family Apiaceae; genus Kitagawia; species Kitagawia praeruptora. The sequence continues at coordinate 127,508,690 of CM075350.1, forward strand.
GCATGAAGAAAAGAGTTTGCTATTGATGGAAACTATCAACTGGACGGCAGAACATTACTATGTATTAATCATTACTTTCTGTTATTAGTTGATAGGTATCATTATAAATACTCTCTATATCATTGTAAAAAAAGAGAGAAGAGCGGAGAGCTAAGTATAAGGTTTGTATTCGCAAGTTCGAAACAAACAGAGAGAGGTTTGTATTGTCAGTAGCTGCTAAAGGTATTTGTACACCTTTGGTAGAGTTTGTATTTGATCTTATTAATACAAACAAGTTTTGTTTATTCGTTTGTTCTTGTGTATTTATTTGAGCAAAAATCAGACACGATTACTTATACTTGTATTCAACCCCCCTTCTACAAGTATATCCAGGCTAACACTTATCATGGCATACATAAGACTACCAATAGCCCTTGAGTATTCAAGTTGAGATACTGCAATACCTGTATTAGGTAGGAGTTTAATACTAGGATCAAGAGGAGTGCTAACAGGAGAACAATCCTTAAAGTTAAATCTTTTCAAAATCTTCTCAATATAATGAGATTGAGAAATTGAAATACCATTGTTCTCACGCTTGATCCTTATACCAAGAATCACCTCAGCCTCCCCCATGTCTTTCATATCAAAATTAGATGACAAGAAATTCTTGGTTTTATCCACTTGATTTTGGTCAGTACCAAAAATCAACATGTCATCCACATATAAACAAATTATAACTCCTTTACCAGAAGCATCAAATTTGCTATATACACACTTGTCTGCTTGGTTAAGAAAATAACCGTTAGACAAGACCACAGTATCAAATTTATCATGCCAATCCTTCGGTGCTTGTTTCAGACCATAAATTGATTTCTTCAATTTACACACCTTGTTCTCACAACCAGGCATAACAAACCCTTCGGGTTGTTTCATATAAATCTCTTCATCTAATTCACCATTCAAGAATGCAGTTTTCACATCCATTTGGTGAATGACAAGGTTGTGTATAACAGCAAGTTCTATTAACATCCTAATAGTGGAGGTTCTAGCAACAGGAGCATAAGTATCAAAATAATCAATCCCTTCTTTTTGTCTAAAACCTTGGATTACCAATATGGCTTTAAATTTATCTATGGTACCGTCCACCTTCATTTTCCTTTTGAAGATCCATCTGTTTCCCAATGCTTTACAGCCAGGGGCAGATCACTCAATTCCCAAGTATTATTATTCATGATAGAATCCATTTCATCTTGGATAGCTTCTTTCCAGAATGCAACATCCCTAGATTTCATAGCTTCGCTAAAAGTATTTGGATCCTCCTCAATAACAAAACAATATTGGTATTGATATTCAATTTCATTTCTAGAGCCTTCTACTAGATAAAGATGAAAGTCATCTCCAAAAGACTTTGCTTTTCTAGCTCTAGTGCTTCTCCTTGGTTCAGACGGTCCATTCACATCTCCAGTAGAAACTGAGTTCCTACTAAAAGAATTTTGAAGCATGTCCCTTGGTCTAGGTATAGATGTAAATCTCTTTTCATCAAATATAGCATCTCTTGACTCGATAATCGAGTTCACAGATACATAGTCATTAGATTCTAAAACATAGAATCTATATGCTATGGAATGCTCAGCATAACCAACAAATATGCAATCTATACCTCGTTCACCCAAGTTTCTTCTTTTGGGTTCAGTGAGTCTTACAACTGCTCTACATCCCCAAACTCTCAAAAAACTCAATTTTGGTGACTCTTTATACCAAAGTTCATAAGGGGTAATCTTATTCCTCTTACTAGGAATTCGATTCAATAAATGACAGGCTGTCAACATAGCCTCACCCAAAAATCCCTCACTCAAACCCGAGTAGGATAACAAGGAATAACCATTTCTTTCAAAGTCCTATTCTTTCTATCTGCCACACCATTTTGTTGTGGTGTGTAAGGAGCCGTGGTTTGATGTATTATACCAGTAGATTGAAAATAAATCGGATCATAATACTCACCTCCTCTATCAGTACGTAGATTTTTAATCATGGTACTCTGATGTAGCTCTTCTTCTTCTTTATAAATTTTAAAGAAGTCAAGAGCTTCATCCTTAGCTTGCAATAAATATACATAGCAATATCTAGTAGCATCATCAATAAAAGTAACTACATACTTTTTATTTCCTAATGATGGTGTAGAATGGAAATCACACAAATCACTATGTATTAGTTCTAAAACATCAGACACCCTATTAACCTCTTTAAAGGGCATTCTAGTTATCTTTGTTAACATGCATGTTTTGCATTTTTCATTGTCTAAATCAATAGCAGGTATGAGACTCATTTTTGACATATCCTTTATTCTTTTGTAATGTACATGTCCTAGTCTAGCATGCCATAATTCCGGTTTATTCAAATTATTGCTAGTACTAGTAGAAGCCATGCAAGCAGATTCATCAATAAATGGAGTTTTACATTCAACATAAACATACCATTACACAAATAGCCAAAGCCACCAAAAGATCCATGTTTTGACAATATATATTTATCACTTTCATAAACTTGTTTATATCCACAATTGTTCAATACAACACCAGACAAGAAATTCTTCCGAATCCCAGGAACATACAACACTTTATTTAACAATATACATTTGCTAGAAGTAAAAACTATCTTGACATTTCCTAGTCCTTTGATCGGTTCAGTTGCAACATTTCCCATCTTTAAGATAGATCCATCTTCGATTGGTTGAAAGTCTATGAACCAACAAAGATCTTTGCATACATGACTCGTTGCTCCTGAATCAATCCACCAAGCAACATTGTCATCCTGCACATAAAATGCATCAGATATTAGTGATACATAATTCTGACCAGAATTATAATTTTGTATTAAAATCTGACCTTGTTGCTTTTCTGGATCCTTGGATCCACTTGGACCAGCATTTTGATTTTCTTTCTTGCCTTTACCAACCCGACAATCCTTCTTGAAATGTCCAGGTTTGCCACACTTCCAACATGCCATCTTAGGCCTTTTGTTGGAAGAATTGTTGTTGTTTCCTTTAAACTTTCGCTTATCACCCTTGCCATTCTTAGAGTTCTTGGAAGATCCACCATCTTCAACCATATTCACAGAAGAGTTACCGACTTGGTTCTTTCCCTTAGGATTATTCTCAATTTCTTGAGTCCTCAAAGCCTCTTCAATTCTGAAGTGACTTCCAAGTTGAACCATAGTCATATCATCTTTATTATGTTTCAAGGAGTGTTTAAAATCCTTCCATGATGGTGGTCGTTTGTCTATAACACCAGAAACTGAGAGAGATTCATCCATCTTCAGATTGTGTTGGGCAAACTATCCCAGAATCCTTAACAATTCATTGTATTGTTCCATCACCGGTCTAGAATCGACCATTTTATAATTCATAAAATTACTGACCAGAAACTTCTTACTAGAAGCGTCTTCTGCCATGCACTTGGATTTAAGAGAATCCCTCAATTCTTTCGCTGACTCAACATTTTGGTATATATCAAAAAGGGAATCAGACATACCGTTTAAGATGTGACCGCGACAAATGTAGTCATCGTTTTCCTATTTGCAACGCTTCCTTGTTTGTTCAGCAGTTTCATTCTCAATCACTTCTGGAATGGGGGTACACAAAACATATACAACCTTTAGCGTCATCAATAGAAAATGCATCTTCTTCTGCCATCTTCTAAAATCCTGACCCTCAAACTTGTCCAATTTTGCAAACTTGCTTGTCATATCTTTTGCAGATTTTGCGTTCGCCTTCTTCAGAAAATAGATAACTTCAATCTTTGTTGGGGAATAGGGTGATAATAACTTGGATTTTTTTGAAGTCGTGTGAACACTTTCAGATTGAAGTTATTTGTGGTTCACCCAAATAATTCAATCGGATAAAGTTAGAAATTCTGCAAGAAGAGAGAATGTGTTTTTGTTGTGTATTTCCAAAAATGAACCAGTGTGTAAAATGATCAATGCAACACCTATATATAGATGTCAACATATGTGTCTTTTGCCACTAGACACATCACAGTACGTTGTCAACAGACACATCTCAGAGTCATGTCTAATGCTAATAGACACATCATTTCCCAACATGTGTGTCTAATGCCAATGGACATGCCTCACAAGACACATCTTATCCCAATAGGTGTGTCTGATGCCAATGGACATGCCTCACAAGCATACTGAAATCATAATAGACTCGAACAAAGCGTGCACTCCGCACTCTCCTGACTTGTTCGATGTAATATTACGATTAAATTGATCAACCAGCCAATCCAATTACACTAAAATATCCAACAATGCATGTATGACTATACATGAATATTGGAGGAGCACTCAAAGTCTGAAACATTGACTACATGCATGCTTCATAGTCATCTATTATGGCTTTTGGATTTCTGATTTCAACACGTCACCTCATCCTTTTTTATCAATTCTCTCTCCCCTCTTTTGCCCTAAATTTATTCTATATCCTCTCATATTTCAGCTCGTGACAAAAAAAAAGAAGACAAAACGGAAAGAATTTCGAGTGATCACTTATTATCAAAATCATATCCATCACTTATTAACAAAGTGAAAAAAAAATAATTTGTAGAAATTCTCTTGTTGTATAGGATCGTTTTAGTTTTTTATCCTATTACTTTTTCACGCATTTCAATGTGTTTGGAAGACGTACTTGTAAATAAATTTTTTTCAATTTTTTTGTATTGTATAAAAAATGAGTAGCTTTTGACTTAAAAACATAAATGATAAGTGCAAGAATATTTATTTAACATAATATTATCAATACAAGTTTTCTAAATTAAAGAAACAATTGAAAATACTGATAAGTGCATATTTTTGCATATTTTTATTACCTATTTATTGCTTGAACTCGTATTTTAATAATTTATTTTGTTGCATTTTAGGAAATTCGTGAATAAATAAAAAAAATGGCGAAATAAAGAAATAAAGAGCAAGGAAAGGAAAAAGAGGAAGAAAAAGGACTTGAATGAAAAGTGGAAAAAGAATTAGGAGCTTGGTGAAAAGGGAATCTTGGAGGACATGTGGAAGGTGGAGATCATCCCAACACACTACATAAGTGTATGGCCAAGATCAACTCTTCAAAGCTTAAAGGGGAAGGATACAAATAGATGGCTAGGATTGCTCCACCACATTATTAAGGTGTAGGGCCAAGATCAACCCAACATACCCCAAAACCCTAATTCCTATCCTATAAATACCCCCTCATCCCCCAGCTCTTGTCTCTCTATTCCCCTCTCTTTCTCGACTTACCCTCTTCATCCTCTTCCTTCTTCCTTTCTTCTCATTTTTTTGTTTCTCTTCTTCTTCCCTTTGTTTACTTTGTTTTCTCGATTTACTGAATTACTGAGTTGCTGTCTTGTCTGAGTTTGTGGCGATGTTTGAGTTCATTGCTGTTGCGTTTGTTTTGATTCTTCTGCGTGGTTCCGTGCTGTGTAGTCTCTACCGAGTTCGAGTCTGTCTTTAAATTTTTCACTGAGTTAGAATGGTTTGTTTGATGAGTCGTTCTTAGTCGAGTCACTACTGAGTATAATCGTTCTGCGTTTTGTAGTGAGTTTGCAGCCGAGTCATTGAGTTCTAAGTCTGCTATTTCTACTTGTTCCCGAGTTGCTGCAATGCTTTTTGCTGCTGGGTTTAGTAACTACAATATGTTTGTACCGCGTTTTGTTGAGTCGAGTTTACTCATTGGAATTCGTTACTTGATTACCATTCGCATTGTTTATTGAGTCGCTTAGCCGAGTCGTGAGTTGGGTTATGAGTCACTGAGTGTTATTAAGTGTTTGTTTGTTGATTAATTGAGTTTACAGATGAGTTTTGAGTCCAAAATGTGCTGCGTTTTTCGTTGTTGTAGAGATTTATTGCCGTGTGTTTTGTTCGTGCTGCTGTTTATTTCTCTGAGTTTTGTTGTGAGTTTTGTATTTGCAAGTTCTTGAGTATGTTTTGTTTTGCTAATCCTAGCTGAAATGGTACTCGAAGTCCAAACAATTTGCTGGTTTTTTTAAATTGAAATCCCATTTCGTTTTACTAATAAGATTTTCTATTTTCTTGTTGGGTTACGTAACTAAATTTAGTTGCTAAATTCGTGTGTTGGTATAAATGGCTAGCTCGATTTACACATGGGTCATGTTGAATTTTTCTAAAATTTTCTGTACAAAAAAATGTTTTACGATAAAATTTAGTTTTAATGCGAATTTAGGAATTTTAGTATATTTCTTAAAATAATTTAGAATAATTTAGTTTTAATTAATTATTAGATTTCATTTTAGTAATTTAATAAGTTTGAAATCAAAATCACCCAAATCCCAATTGTCCTTTTCCGATTAAATTAAATTTTAAGGATTGCGAAAATGTTAGTCCCTGTGGATCGAATCTAAAATTACTAAAATGAGATTGTACGCTTGCAATCGAATCCTTTTTTTTTAGCACATCAAGTTTTTGGCGCCGCTGCCGGGGACTAATTATTTTTCGCGCTTTAATTTTTAATTTTTCGGATTAGTTTTTACTTGTCTTATTTTTGTCTTGTTTTTTTTAGGAAAGTTGGAAATTTCGGGAATCTCCCCTCGAAGCTTGGAAAAAAATCGGAATTTTTGGAAGCGTGCTTCGATAACACGTATTTATCTCTTTTCGCCTTTTTATTTTTTTTAGAAAATCACATTAAATCACAAAAAAATTTAAAATTTAAAATCCAAAAAAAAATTAGTTAGAAATTACATAATTGTTGCATCATGCATTTAATCACTTAGGGCACATCATCTAGATTTTTATTTTCTTGTTTTTAATTTTTCGTACCTATTAAATTGTGGTGATCGCTGGAGGACCCCAAGGTACGTTAAATTCTTCTTTTCTTTAGATTAGAACACGTAGTTTAAAGCATCCATAATTGTGTATAGTTTTTTTTAAATCTCGTTATTTGTTGCATCATTTGTAAATAATTTTAAGGGCAGCCACTTGCAACATGGGGGGAAGGGATTTAATCACTCTTTCCTTGGCCCACAACAATTAATTTTCAATATTTTGCATCCCCTAGCCTTTTAATAAAATTAATTAGACATTTGCCCCTAGGATTTCGTGCTCAATTAGTAAGGTGCCTAAAAATAAACGTAATTAAGACTTATTCACGACCTTCAGTGTCTAAGGTTCGCCTGGCTGTTAAGATTCGGTGTCTAAGTGACGAGTTTGGCCTCTTGGCAATGCCTGCTCTAATCTGGCCGAATCAGTCTGAATAATTCTTAATTTACGGAATTTTTAGTGTGTCTTAACGTTATGAGCAATGTCTAGTTATTTTATTTAGGGAACCTAGGTTAGATTTTTCTTTTGATTTTTCACCATTTATTTTGTGTGTTTCATTTTCGCACTTACTTGCTACGTGGTTTTATCCTTGATCAATCTTTACCATGTCCGTAGCATTTAGGGAGCGTTATTACCAAGGTTGGGATTTTGACGAGGAGTTAGCGGATAATACGATGTGGTGTGAGTCAACTAGGGAACCTAGTGTATATAACGAGTCGTCTAGTACTTTTAGTGATTTGCATTATAGTGAAAACGATATTGCAATCAACTCTGAATTAGATGCTCTTACTAGACGACTCGAAGCCTTAGAAACCCTTAGTGGCCCTGCACACACGTTTTGGCACCAAAATTTCAACTCTCCGAGTCTCGATTTTCAACATGGCCCCGACTCTCAACAAGTCAACGCCATATTTCAACCAACCTCTCGAAATGACCATTTTACATCGTCTTCTAATTCCGGTTGGAGAGATTATCCCGATCTCTCATGGAACCAAGGTCATAGCTATCAAACTCCGCCTCCACATTTTCAAGAACCAAACTCTTATCCAATTCCGAGTCAAGTTCTTTATTCGAGTTCAATTCAAACACCCGCCCACCCACCCGGATTTCATGATTCGAGTAGGAAACTTGAAACCTTAGAAAAGAGTATCGAGGCTTTACTGATTTCTCAAGCAAACTTCATGCGAACCATAACTTCTGATAGGCAATTTTTGAACTCAAGCCTTATCTAAGTTAGAATTTCAAGTGACTCAATTAGCCACCATGTGCGAGCGTGAGACGATAACCACCCCGAATCCACCCGAGGTCAACCCTGAATTTCTTATCACTCAAAGACCTATCGATACTTTCGATGATATCATTTCTCCTAGGTCTAATGTACAAGTTGACACTCCTTTCGGTGGTGATTCACACGAAGAAGATTCTAATGCTGACATCATTCTTTCTCTAGGTCAAACGAAGAATCCCGATGATTCTGAGTCTGTGGCTTCACCTAGACAACCATAATCTTCTTCTAGTGAACTTTTCCTTTCATCTTCCAAACCTCTTCCCGAAAAACCCAAAGAACTTCATACTCAACCAATAGGAGCTAATCTAGTTAAGGAGGCTGTTTCAAGGTCAAATTTGGACGATCATGAGATTGAGTCTCTTCTTAAACAAGATTTTCAATTGCATTACGAGACCAATCGAGAGCTTCACGAATCTTTTAAGGATTTGACCTCGGAAGAGATGTTTGGAGAGATGAAGAATATTTGTTCCAAATGGGAAACCCAACATAAGGATAGTTCTTGTGATCCTAATTCTGTTGGTAAAACATTTTTCGAAGAGCCACCCCCACCCGTTTCTATTTCTTCATTTTCCACTCGTGCTCCATCTTTCATCGAAACTCATGATATTCATGACCAACATCTTATCGTAATTAATTTGCTTAAACAACAAAAAGAAGCATCTTCGTGGTCTATGGATGAAGTTAGGAATAAGAGTTTTATTCTTTCGCCTAATCGGATCGTTCGAGTGGTCTATGTGGCATCCCATAATCCGGGGTACAGATTTGGGGCCACTAACTACAATCCACACAACACAAACCTGGATATAAACATAATATAATAATAAAATACCCCTGATCCAAGACCGCTTACAGGTTATGGTATGAAACAAACTACCAAATTTAATTATTACAATCCAATCTCAGTATAATATTATTATACAAATTGATAACCACTAAGTTCGTCTACCGAACTAGTAAACCTACCTTTGACAAGCTCAAATCACTACCCAGCGAAACCAACAACTCGAACGTCACCTCTCGCTGCCGGAGCAGATAACTCACCAACCACAAGGTCCACTAATCTCCTCTATTAACTGAAGAAAAATAAACACAAGCAAGAGTGAGCCAACAATGCTCAGCAAGTGTAAACAGTGATAGCAATATTAAGAACAACATAGGTTCTGCTCAACAAGAATAATCATCATACGGTACGAAAGAAATCAGCTGAAGAAATTAAATATTGTAACTTCCAGATGAGCCAACAGTACTCCGCTAAAATAAAATGCATCAACAATGAGAACTAATAAAAGTTCTGATAATTAAAGATAATCATAATAGGCTTCAAGGGAATTAGGCTTTGAAACAACTCAACCTCAATGTATGGAATAGAATTGGATTTTTATATATTTTTTAAAAAAAACAATAAGGTTAGGCTGCTGATCAGTCACGCACTAACCTCGGACAAACGCACACAGCAATGTCCTTTAATGGATCCACGGCACACATTGGCCTTAACATCTGACCACGAATCTGGTCTCCCCGAAGGGACTCCTCTTGACCATAATATGGTCTCCCCGAAGGGACATAAAAAAAAACATTCCAATTATACATCCAACGTATATATATTAGGTGTCGGAACAATCGATCACCCTTAACACAACAACTAACTGGAAACTCACGACCACGTCCTTAAACTCACTGATAACAGATCAGCCCAGTATAAGGAATTCCAAATCTATAACAAATGCACCAGGGGTCGGAACAATCGACAACCCTTGCCATATCAACTAACTTGGAAACTCACGTTCCAGGAAACAACCCAAAAGTAGGGCATCAAAACAACAATGTCAACAGGTGTCGACAAGTTCGACACAATAATTGGGGAATTATTAAGGAATAATAATAAGCTCTAAGTGTATTGACAAGTTCGATACAATAAAGGGTAATAACTGAATAATCAAGATCATCAACAAGTATCAACGAGTTCGATACAATAAGTGGGGTGTAAACGAATAAACAATAAGAATAACATGTATCAACAAGGTAGCTAGATATGATTGGGGTCATAACATCATTAAATGAATCGTAGAAAGAATTTACTGACAACATGATTAACAACAATTGAGGATATACGATAACACAGGGATATAATCAAGTGCTAAATATTTAATAACATCTCTGCAACATCTTGAAAAGTTTGGACTAAATTGGGTAAGTTAAGTGGTTCAAAATGAGCATTTGTAAAATAATACTAGAATAATTAATTGTAAATCAGTTTGAAGAAAAATATCCCCTAAAGAGGGTCCATCGGTAAAAATATGAGGTAACCAGGAATCATGCTAAAAGATTGTTATAAGGATTTAAAATCTTAGATTTCTCTATTTTAGAACATCTCTTGAACACTTTTGAAGAAGCATAAAAGGAATGGTACTCTACTGAAGAATTCAATAACATATCGTAATTTAAAATATCTTTGAGAAAAACGGTATTTGTAAGATCATTCGAAAATTTGCAGCTCAAGGGTGGAATATGCACATTTGCACATCTTTGAAGAAGGACGTCATTTTGTAAACATAATTTGACCGATACATTGGGTATATAAATAGAACAGAATTGCATCACTTGAACAATAAGTGAGGAGCGATAACACTTGCCTCAATACATGAAGTTTCCATTTCCATCACATCGATTCTTTACTCGCTCTACATCAGTCTCTACTTCTTTATACATTGTTCTCTTCTCGATCACACCTCCGTCTTTCTTTCATCACTTGTCAGCCTTTACACGAGCACACTTGTCCACTCCGATAATTGTCCCATTCTTCAAATTCTGTACTTATGTATACTGCCTCCTAGTCGGACCTCCTACTCGTACCTATATAAAGGTAAAGTACTACTTCAGTACTCTTATAATTTTAATCGTCAAACTCTATACTACCCAAACGTGTCCTATAACGTTTTACAACATAACACATATAGCACATACTAATCATATAAAATCACACACCATGCCTTGAGGGCTTGACAGAAAGTTCTCAAGATAAAATTATTCACATATGGAATTTTAATTCGTGACATTATTAACCTTAACAAAAAAAAAATAGACCACTCATACTTCATTAAGAAATGCTCCACAATACTAATACGTATTATGATTACCAGATGCTAACCAATAATCCTGGAAACCAAGTCATTACTATGGCAATATTTCTAAGTAACATCAATGTATCAATTATAACACATCTAACACTTATACAATTGTAGCAATTTCAACCTTAGAAATAATTTACCCGGTTTAACACATGTACCACGTATAACAATTACAACACTATCACTACTCCCGACTACCTTCTCCGATATCTACCCTTTATCTCATTTCTTACTTCCTTCTCTTCTTCTCTTGGCCCTTTACCAAACCAAAGCACACATACGACCACATCACACATATGTACAAACCACCACACATAATCACGCATTCATTTGTGCACAGGACCACACGCGCACTGCACATCCTTGCCCTTACTCTCACTCTCCCAAACCCCATGCTTCAGTCCACACCACATATATCCACCATTCTGGTACCCAGCAGAACATACCCACATACAGACCATCACCCCAGTCCTCTATTTCTTTTCTTACTCCACCAATCGACCCCTTTCTCTTAACAGTCACACACACACAGTTCACTTCCCTTCTTCTTCAGTCCCATCTCTGCCTCGGTCTCTCCCCTGCTCCAACACCACAAGCAACTACACCCTTGAACACACGCACCCATATACAAAGACGATACACTGGTACAACCCACACAGCTCGAATCAAACTCTCGGCATACACAAACATACGCGCGCACTTTGTTCTTCACGCACGCACATCACCACTTACGCTGTAAACACAATCACACGCAGCAATTCACACAACCTCAATAGTTTATGCCAAATACAGGGGAGGGAAAATAAGCATCACCCACAACCATTAGCATACCAATTGTCGGAACAGCAGCCTCAACAAACCCATCTGCACAACCCAGTTGATCGACAACATAACTCTTCATAAGCCAATAATGAAAATCCCCAAAATTCGGTACACCAGCTTGACCATACACACGCAGAAATTCAGTCCCAGCAACTCAACTAATCAACAGCACAAGAACCCCCAATTTCCACTTGACTACTAACCCACACACAACACATATACACGCACCACATCTATACATACAAATTGAATAGCACACACCTTAACTCATATATATAGAAGAACGATGAAAGAGGGTGAGAGGAGAGATTCGAGGGGAATTGTTAGGGAAAGAGAGAAGTCTCGAGAAAGTGAGGGAGAGCTGGGAGAGATTGAGATTTGACAGAGAGACAAGGTCGAGAGAAGCATCTGGAAAGAGGGAGAAACCAATCTGCGTATAAAAGAAGCCAAAGGTAGAATTAAAATCTCAAAAAACCTTTGAAAACCATTTTAATAATAACAATAAATAGCCTTTACAAATTCGAAATTAAATATAGAAATTGAAAATAATTTAAATTTTGTATTTTTAAAATACAGAGTATGAAATTACGAACCCATAAACATTTTTAAAATATTTTTAGGATAAAAAATGAATTAAATATGAATTTTGCAAATTTTAATCCTTTAAATACAATAAAACTCTTAAAATCATTTTAAATTACATAAACACCCAAAATAATTCGCCCCATAATTTTAAAAACTCAATCATATCATAAAGATAATATCACGAGAGATTTCGTGATTTTTAACAACTCCGGTGATTTTATAAAAATCTCAGAAGATCAATAATTCATGATTTAAATAGATTTAAATCATAAAAAATGCAAATAAAAAATCCAGGAGCTTACACGACACACATATATCATCATATACACATGAACACAATATCACATATATTGACCTTCTCAAAAATATTCACATCATATAATCCACATTTAATATTAAATAAACATTTGTAAATACGCGATTTTCTAAGGCGTTATATCCTTCCCCCCTTAATAGGATTCTGTCCTCAGAATCAATTCTAATAACACAAGTAACAATATTTCTCAAACATCTTGCTCCAATTTCCTCAATTTAGGTCCTCAACTTTAGGACTCCTCCATATTAACTCATACATCGATAGGCTCATTCTGTAAGCCCTCAAACTCCAAGATAACTTAAATCTTACCCTTACAAATTACGTTAATTCAAAGCGTTTACTACTCTTCGACGAATATTGCATGATCTAAAGAAAATCGGGCATGACCTTTTCGTATAACGAACAATGCCATGCGTAATTGCTTCATATACCAACTCAATCATCCTCAAAAATTCATTTCCATTTATTCACCATCTTGATTTAATCATATTCAATTCTAATAAATTTGCCTTGACTTGTAGTAGACACGTACTAAATCTACCCTGACTTACAGTAAATAGACAATTGAACAATCCATGATACCTTGATTTGATCTGTCAACCAAACCTCATGTCATCCATTCTCGATCGTGTCCTTGAAATCGAATACTACAATCAAACACATATGTTATTAGCTACACGCCGAATATGAATCGATTAACAACTCAACTCTCACTCTTATAAAAACATTTGGTTTGTTAAAGCTTTTGAAATAAAATATCTCCGAAAACATTTAAACTTGAAATTTACAGATTCGAAAACTAACACGCTCCATAACCTTGACTTCGACATATTCCGCCAAAAGAATAAATTTTTAAATAACTGGCTTGTAACATCATTATCCCGGGGTCACAGCCCCCTCGATACCGACCACAAAGCAACTTTTAATTCAACACTTCCCAACAAACTTTAACTTTAATTAATCCTGAAATTTTACTTAAGATACGTCAACTCAATTACACGTCTTCAACATATAACTCACAATCTTAGAAAATCCTCTAAACTATACTTATTCCTCGTCTTCTGAAATCAATTTCTGAACATAACTCTATTCTCTCAACGAATTCTCGAACTTGACTCTACTCGTTATAACTCCAATGCTTTACACTACACAATTTAACCACAGAAATTGCAGCATCTATTCATCGCTCACATTTCGAGATATTACGAAATAAAGTACATATTCACCACTTATCATTCTGACTACTCAATTTCTTTGTCGTCAACTCATTCACATTTCGGTTCATCACCTCATCTCGGTACCTCTTAATTCTCTAATAATTCAGGCTGAAATGCCACGTAATCGATCACCTTCGTTGTAGACTACGCGTTCGAACTTCCACATCTTCTCAACTCTAGACGAAAACCATCACGGTCAATTCCAAATCCTGTGTAAATACTTCTGCTTATGAATATCAACATGTACTTTTTATGTTATGACAATAAACAACTTCATCCTTTTCTACGAACCATCACAGTAATTTAAAAAAAGTCTCCTTGCTCATTTAGCTTCACTATCACTGGAGTGATTATTAATCCTCCATAGCTCTTAGAAGCTCTCTTCACGTCTATCTGTTTATTCAATTTTTTTTTTTGGTCTGCATGCTCGTTAAGACTTCTTTATCTGCTTTCGACCTGAAAACACCACTTTGCATCCCTTGAGAATCATAATCTCACTTTCTTGCCCTCACAATTTGTTTGTACTTCTTAGTTAGCTAATCAATCCAATCCTGAATCGCACTTAACTCTTTTCACTACCATTACATTCAAACTCTTGCTAACATCATTCAGTCATAATGAATTTCTAGCTTCCTAGTAATTTATAGAAAATAGTTCCGTGATTCTCATCATAGGGTCCACTAGTATTGATATGATACAATCTCTGGAAACACGTCTTATCTTCCCCCGCGTATGGCACACAACTTTTGATCTCTGATTCTGTCACTTATTACCACATTATTCCATCCGGTTACACTTGCAACTTTTTGAATTTATCTCAACACAATTTTTAATATGCTTTTTCTCGAAATCTTATCTTCTAACCATTTGGGCTTTGGTAAATTCTACTAATTCTCATTCTATAGGCAACTACTGTGCCATCATTCTTCCAACTCCAAATCCTCGGAATTCCACATTCTTCCCTTAACTAAATCACATGTCTTCCGTTAAAACGCTTCTAAAACTTTCTAGTTCTCTGTCTTACTTTTTTATTCAAATTCCATTTCCTTCTTATTGTTCTCATAAACAAATTTGTCATGCTTCATTCTGCTATACTCAAATTATCCTTCTTGGGTTAAAAAATCTTATATCCAATAACATGTTTCGAAATATTCAGAATCTTATAATATTACATTTACTACCTCCGAAATTAAACAGGTGTCCCAAAACAATCTTTTATTAACACTAATTGTCACCTACCCAACATATTCATCATCATTCACTTTTCAACCTTTAACAAAATCTGCAAACTTGTGCCATTGATAAATGCTCCTTTCTTGACTAAATTTTTTTTTTCATAAATCTCGAATCTTGTACATGCGTTTTCTATCCAATAATTAATCCAATTTGATACTCAATCTCCATTTTAACATCAACTTCTCAATCTTGCTTAATCAATTCTTCGCCACGTAATCGCAGTTTCAACAACTAGGAATGTCATCGTGTCTATCTTCGCGGCTCTTCATCACTAGTAATCCAAAATCATCAAGGTTTTTCTGACAAGGAAATCAATAGAAGGAATAGGTATCAATATGAATGTACACTGGATTTTGTTTGATAAAACTTTTTGTAAAAGGATTTAACCGAGAGATCAATATGATCTTTGAACTATTTTCAGGTTGTATTTGTCACTTAGGTCAACCGCCCTAGTACAAAAAGATGGTCAGTCTTTAGTACTTTCGTGACAAACACAATTAGTGGCGTCCCACCAGACTTCTATCACGAAGATAAAATGTCCCTGAATCCCCTATATACATAGGTTGTTCATCTCAGTTCAGATAAAGAAGATTAAATATTCAGGGAAAATGAAAAGAGTTCAAGAGTCTCAAAATTTTCAAATATAGAGTTAGATCAAGTGTCCTAAAAAAATAGGGATATTTCTGAAAGAATGGGATTAAATTCAAGTGAATCTGATGTACAAACTCATCATCAATGGAAGTATAGTCGATTAAAAAAATGTTCAAGAAATTCATAATTATTCATAACCTCACTCTTGTCGGCTAAGCATTAATATACCTAGCTGCCAAAACCGGCCTGACAATAATGAGTTGAATAAATAAGAAGATCTCCATTCATTCTCGATTTTAACTGTCACTACGCAACAAATGCTTCAGCGACAATATAAACCGTGAATTCGTTTACAACAATTCAGAGCAAGAACAAGAATCAATTCAACTACCCAAATGGGGAATCAATTAAGAATTCAAACGAGGGCAACGACTAGTAGCGTGTAGCTATGCCCACATTTCCAACTCATGCCAACAATCGCTTTCCCACATCTTATTTCTAATCTTCTCGCATTCTCGTCATAATGTTTACATCGTAGCTGGATTCATAGAAAAATTCTAAAAGGTACGTGAAAGTCTCGAGATAATGTCTTTCAAACTGGTAACTCCAACTGCTCACTTAGCTCATGTGGCTATGGATTATCTGTCTCGCTCGTCCACTAGTCTTCAAACGAATCGAACCCCTACTCGCGCGATAGGTCGAAGGTTCGTACAACGTCGCAACACTCGTTTGAATATCCTAAGGCGAACCTTATCCTAAATCGTCCTATCTAACGTCCGTCTCACACACGTATACCCACCCATCCTAACTGTTTCAGTGACCATAACCTGTAGCTCTGATACCAACTGTGGCATCCCATAATCCGGGGTACAGATTTGGGGCCACTAACTACAATCCACACAACACAAACCTGGATATAAACATAATATAATAATAAAAAATACCCCTGATCCAAGACCGCTTACAGGTTATGGTATGAAACAAACTACCAAATTTAATTATTACAATCCAATCTCAGTATAATATTATTATACAAATTGATAACCACTAAGTTCGTCTACCGAACTAGTAAACCTACCTTTGACAAGCTCAAATCACTACCCAGCGAAACCAACAACTCGAACGTCACCTCTCGCTGCTGGAGCAGATAACTCACCAACCACAAGGTCCACTAATCTCCTCTATTAACTGAAGAAAAATAAACACAAGCAAGAGTGAGCCAACAATGCTCAGCAAGTGTAAACAGTGATAGCAATATTAAGAACAACATAGGTTCTGCTCAACAAGAATAATCATCATACGGTACGAAAGAAATCAGCTGAAAAAATTAAATATTGTAACTTCCAGATGAGCCAACGGGACTCCGCTAAAATAAAATGCATCAACAATGAGAACTGATAAAAGTTCTGATAATTAAAGATAATCATAATAGGCTTCAAGGGAATTAGGCTTTGAAACAACTCAACCTCAATGTATGGAATAGAATTGGATTTTTATATATTTTTAAAAAAAACAATAAGGTTAGGCTGCTGATCAGTCACGCACAAACCTCGGACAAACGCACACAGCAATGTCCTTTAATGGATCCACGGCACACATTGGCCTTAACATCTGACCACGAATCTGGTCTCCCCGAAGGGACTCCTCTTGACCATAATATGGTCTCCCCGAAGGGACATAAAAAAAACATTCCAATTCTACATCCAACGTATATATATTAGGTGTCGGAACAATCGATCACCCTTAACACAACAACTAACTGGAAACTCACGACCACGTCCTTAAACTCACTGATAACAGATCAGCCCAGTATAAGGAATTCCAAATCTATAACAAATGCACCAGGGGTCGGAACAATCGACAACCCTTGCCATATCAACTAACTTGGAAACTCACGTTCCAGGAAACAACCCAAAAGTAGGGCATCAAAACAACAATGTCAACAGGTGTCGACAAGTTCGACACAATAATTGGGGAATTATTAAGGAATAATAATAAGCTCTAAGTGTATTGACAAGTTCGATACAATAAAGGGTAATAACTGAATAATCAAGATCATCAACAAGTATCAACGAGTTCGATACAATAAGTGGGGTGTAAACGAATAAACAATAAGAATAACATGTATCAACAAGGTAACTAGATATGATTGGGGTCATAACATCATTAAATGAATCGTAGAAAGAATTTACTGACAACATGATTAACAACAATTGAGGATATACGATAACACAGGGATATAATCAAGTGCTAAATATTTAATAACATCTCTGCAACATCTTGAAAAGTTTGGACTAAATTGGGTAAGTTAATTGGTTCAAAATGAGCATTTGTAAAATAATACTAGAATAATTAATTGTAAATCAGTTTGAAGAAAAATATCCCCTAAAGAGGGTCCATCGGTAAAAATATGAGGTAACCAGGAATCATGCTAAAAGATTGTTATAAGGATTTAAAATCTTAGATTTCTCTATTTTAGAACATCTCTTGAACACTTTTGAAGAAGCATAAAAGGAATGGTACTCTACTTAAGAATTCAATAACATATCGTAATTTAAAATGTCTTTGAGAAAAACGGTATTTGTAAGATCATTCGAAAATTTGCAGCTCAAGGGTGGAATATGCACATTTGCACATCTTTGAAGAAGGACGTCATTTTGTAAACGTAATTTGACCGATACATTGGGTATATAAATAGAACAGAATTGCATCACTTGAACAATAAGTGAGGAGCGATAACACTTGCCTCAATACATGAAGTTTCCATTTCCATCACATCGATTCTTTACTCGCTCTACATCAGTCTCTACTTCTTTATACATTGTTCTCTTCTCGATCACACCTCCGTCTTTCTTTCATCACTTGTCAGCCTTTACACGAGCACACTTGTCCATTCCGATAATTGTCCCATTCTTCAAAATTCTGTACTTATGTATACTGCCTCCTAGTCGGACCTCCTACTCGTACCTATATAAAGGTAAAGTACTACTTCAGTACTCTTATAATTTTAATCGTCAAACTCTATACTACCCAAACGTGTCCTATAACGTTTTACAACATAACACATATAGCACATACTAATCATATAAAATCACACACCATGCCTTGAGGGCTTGACAGAAAGTTCTCAAGATAAAATTATTCACATATGGAATTTTAATTCGTGACATTATTAACCTTAACAAAAAAAAAAATAGACCACTCATACTTCATTAAGAAATGCTCCACAATACTAATACGTATTATGATTACCAGATGCTAACCAATAATCCTGGAAACCAAGTCATTACTATGGCAATATTTCTAAGTAACATCAATGTATCAATTATAACACATCTAACACTTATACAATTGTAGCAATTTCAACCTTAGAAATAATTTACCCGGTTTAACACATGTACCACGTATAACAATTACAACACTATCACTACTCCCGACTACCTTCTCCGATATCTACCCTTTATCTCATTTCTTACTTCCTTCTCTTCTTCTCTTGGCCCTTTACCAAACCAAAGCACACATACGACCACATCACACATATGTACAAACCATCACACATAATCACGCATTCATTTATGCACAGGACCACACGCGCACTGCACATCCTTGCCCTTACTCTCACTCTCCCAAACCCCATGCTTCAGTCCACACCACATATATCCACCATTCTGGTACCCAGCAGAACATACCCACATACAGACCATCACCCCAGTCCTCTATTTCTTTTCTTACTCCACCAATCGACCCCTTTCTCTTAACAGTTACACACACACAGTTCACTTCCCTTCTTCTTCAGTCCCATCTCTGCCTCGGTCTCTCCCCTGCTCCAACACCACAAGCAACTACACCCTTGAAAACACGCACCCATATACAAAGACGATACACTGGTACAACCCACACAGCTCGAATCAAACTCTCGGCATACACAAACATACGCGCGCACTTTGTTCTTCACGCACGCACATCACCACTTACGCTGTAAACACAATCACACGCAGCAATTCACACAACCTCAATAGTTTATGCCAAATACAAGGGAGGGAAAATAAGCATCACCCACAACCATTAGCATACCAATTGTCGGAACAGCAGCCTCAACAAACCCATCTGCACAACCCAGTTGATCGACAACATAACTCTTCATAAGCCAATAATGAAAATCCCCAAAATTCGGTACACCAGCTTGACCACACACACGCAGAAATTCAGTCCCAGCAACTCAACTAATCAACAGCACAAGAACCCCCAATTTCCACTTGACTACTAACCCACACACAACACATATACACGCACCACATCTATACATACAAATTGAATAGCACACACCTTAACTCATATATATAGAAGAACGATGAAAGAGGGTGAGAGGAGAGATTCGAGGGGAATTGTTAGGGAGAGAGAAGTCTCGAGAAAGTGAGAGAGAGCTGGGAGAGATTGAGATTTGACAGAGAGACAAGGTCGAGAGAAGCATCTGGAAAGAGGGAGAAACCAATCTGCGTATAGAAGAAGCCAAAGGTAGAATTAAAATCTCAAAAAACCTTTGAAAACCATTTTAATAATAACAATAAATAGCCTTTACAAATTCGAAATTAAATATAGAAATTGAAAATAATTTAAATTTTGTATTTTTAAAATACAGAGTATGAAATTACGAACCCATAAACATTTTTAAAATATTTTTAGGATAAAAAAATGAATTAAATATGATTTTTGCAAATTTTAATCCTTTAAATACAATAAAACTCTTAAAATCATTTTAAATTACATAAACACCCAAAATAATTCGCCCCATAATTTTAAAAACTCAATAATATCATAAAGATAATATCACGAGAGATTTCGTGATTTTTAACAACTCCGGTGATTTTATAAAAATCTCAGAAGATCAATAATTCATGATTTAAATAGATTTAAATCATCAAAAATGCAAATAAAAAATCCAGGAGCTTACACGACACACATATATCATCATATACACATGAACACAATATCACATATATTGACCTTCTCAAAAATATTCACATCATATAATCCACATTTAATATTAAATAAACATTTGTAAATACGCGATTTTCTAAGGCGTTATAGTCTATGCTATTTTTGTGGGTGAGTTTCTGAAATATGTTAGTTGTATAACAAAAATAGTTTTTCCGAGAGCAAGTATTGGTTAGTAAATATTTGTTTTGTACCTCCCATAGTAGAATATAGGTATGGGGGAGTTACAATGTGTGTGTGTACGCGTTATTTTTAGTTCATAGCTTTTTAGAATTTTTCAATCCCCGTCATTCTTTATCAGGTATTTTCTCCTCATTATCCACTCATTCGCTCAATTATCATTTCTCTCATTTTGCATTCATTGAAGACAATGTATGATCTAGGTATGGGGGGGTTTTAGTGTAAATATAAAAAAATCAGAAAAAGAGTTGTAGAATTTGTAAATAGTAGAGTTCTAATCTTATTCTAGTCTTGTTAATTGATTGCTAGTTGCTTGATGACCCTTACATGCTATGATAATCTTGTGGTCCTTTAGCTTTTGATTGAGAAGTGATTTGCTAAGCTCTTGTCCACACACTTACACTAGCAAGGTGAAATTAGTAGACTTATTTGAATTATGCAAGAAATTAGAAGGTCATGATTAGGTGTAAAATGATTTGGTCTTCATGCTTTGAGTACAAGTAGGTGCATTGAGGATACCTTTACTTGAGATTGATTATGTTCTACCACACCAAGTGAGTTTTGAGCCTATATGCACATCTTTTGCATTTATATTCTTTTGCTTGAGTGTCCACTTGTCATTTGCATTGCTAGCACTTGTTTGAGTTCTTTCTTGAAACATATGACATTGATTTATGATAAGATGATAAAGGCATTTAGGAATAACCCATATTTCCAAATTATCCACACCATTCTTATGTGATCAATTAGTTACCCCTTTGAGCTTAATCAAATTCTTTCGGTGACACACCACATTACTCGCCTAAGACCTTTTTTTTGTACAGCCTTACGTATACTTGATCCCAATCTGTCAAAGGCTAGTAGGAACTTGAGGGAGTAATAAGGTGTGAGAGATGGGTTTACTTTTGTTCATAACTTTTGAGGAAATATATGTTTTGTTGGTTACCTTGTTAGTCGATTTTCATGTTAAATCTAAAGGAGGATTATGGTTGCTTATATTTATCTTAGCTCTCATAAAAAAAATAATAATAGAAGGAAAAAAAAAAGAATATATATATATATATATATTCTTTTTTTTTGAGCACTTGCCTATATATATATATATATATATATATATATATATATATATATATATATATATATATATATGAGATCATACTTATGTTTTTTGTAATCCTCCTTCAGTCGACTAGTCAAGTCTTTTTGTTGAAAATAGAAAATAATTGTGTGGGAAGGAAGTTTTGTGTTGTGCATGATTTCCATGGTGACTACTAGCTTTTGACACTTCACCTTCTTTTGGCCTTACTTGACATACCTTGTCCCTAGCCCCATTACAACCCAAATAAAGACCTTTTGATTTTCATCATTGATGTATGTTGTGTTTAAGTAGAATGATACCAAGTGTCAAGCATGCTTTTGATTTTGTTGGAATTGAGTGATACACTTACCCTTGTTCTTGAGTGAATGTTCTTTTGTGAGTGAAATGTGAGGTATTGCTTGTTTCCTTTGCATATGAGATCTCAAGTTTTGACTCTAAGGTGTGCTCTTGTAGACTTAGCATGGTTTCCAATAATTTTTGCACTTGACATGAACTTTTAATCACCCTTGCATGCTTATTTAAGTAAACAATGTGAATCCTTGTACTTTCCACACCAAGACTTTGCAAACTCATTTTGATTCTTAAGTTGATGTGTCATGAGAGGACATGTATGTGTGGTGTTGCATTGCCATGTAATCTCTTATACGAACTATATGGATTTTGTGGGTACATTCACTATAGGCCCTCACGAGACCTCACTCGTCCACTAGGGCTGCCTAGGGGTTTAAAGGGCTTGTTGCATATGCCAAATGCAACCGTCACACCTACGAAAAGGAGTATAGGACTTTTCCTAGTTATCTTTTTTGTTTTTGTTTTACTCGAGGACGAGCAAAAGATAGGTATGGGGGCATTTGATAAGTGCATATTTTTGCATATTTTTATTACCTATTTATTGCTTGAACTCGTATTTTTATAATTTATTTTGTTGCATTTCAGGAAATTCGTGAATAAATAAAGAAATGACAAAATAAAGAAATAAAGAGCAAGGAAAGGAAAAAGAGGAAGAAAAAGGACTTGAATGAAAAGAGGAAAAAGAATTAGGAGTTTGGTGAAAAGGGAATCTTGGAGGACATGTGAAAGGTGGAATTCATCCCAACACACTACATAAGTGTATGGCCAAGATCAACTCTTCAAAGCTTAAAGGAGAAGGAAACAAATAGATGGCTAGGATTGCTCCACCACATTATTAAGGTGTAGGGCCAAGATTAACCCAACACACCCCAAAACCCTAATTCCTATCATATAAATACCCCCTCATCCCCCTTGTATTTGATAACCTAGATTTTAGTAGTAGTTTTAGGGTAGATTTATTTTCTTGTTTTGTAGTTCTAAATCTTGTAAACACCTTTTTATATTAATGCAAGCTTAGTTCCTTCTCTACTTTTATTGCATTTTTCATCCTTCTTTAGATTTACTCTCTCTTTCTAGCATTTAACTCCTTTTAAAAATTAATTTTAAAGGTGGGTTTGATGTTTAGATTAACTTTTACATATTATTGAGTTATGATAACTTTCTAAAATCCACAAATATTTGAATTTGGGATTGTGAAAGGAGCTCTTTTTAATTGTAGATCTAATTTTTAGTGTAATTCAATTTTAATTTCATAGTTAATTTCTCTAATTTCGTTTTTAAATTTAATTTCGCTGTTAACTTCTTTGTTTTCGTTTTTTTATAAAAAAAACCACAAAAATATTAGTGTAAATTTTCAAATCGTATTAATCAGTTTTAATTCGTTTAATTCGAAGCTTAATTTTAGCCTCCCCTATTTTCTTAAAACCAAACATTTCCCCTGTTTTTTCTTTAACACCCAGCTCTTATCTCTCTATTCCCCTCTCTTTCTCGATTTACCCTCTTCATCCTCTTCCTTCTTCCTTTCGTCTCGTTTTTTTGTTTCTCTTCTTCTTCCCTTTGTATACTTTGTTTTCTCGATTTACTGAATTACTGAGTTGCTGTCTTGTCTGAGTTTGTGGCGATGTTTGAGTTCATTGCTGTTTCGTTTGTTTTGAGTCTTCTGCGTGGTTCCGTGCTGTGTAGTCTCTACCGAGTTCGAGTCTGTCTTTAAATTTTTCACTGAGTTAGAATGGTTTGTTTGATGAGTCGATCTTAGTCGAGTCACTACTGAGTATAATCGTTCTGCGTTTTGTAGTGATTTTGCAGCCGAGTCATTGAGTTCAGAGTCTGCTATTTCTACTTGTTCCCGAGTTGCTGCAATGCTTTTTGCTGCTGGGTTTAGTAACTACAATCTGTTTGTGCCGCGTTTTGTTGAGTCGAGTTTACTCATTGGAATTCGTTACTTGATTACCATTTGCATTTTTTATTGAGTCGCTTAGCCGAGTCGTGAGTTGGGTTATGAGTCACTGAGTGTTATTAAGTGTTTGTTTGTTGATTAATTGAGTTTACAGCTGAGTTTGAGTCCAAAATGTGCTGCGTTTTTCGTTGTTGTAGAGATTTGTTGCCGTGTGTTTTGTTCGTGCTGCTGTTTATTTCTCTGAGTTTTGTTGTGAGTTTTGTATTTGCAAGTTCTTGAGTATGTTTTGTTTTGCTAATCCTAGCTGAAATGGTACTCGAAGTCCAAACAATTTGCTGGTATTTTTAAATTGAAATCCCATTTCGTTTTACTAATAAGATTTTCTATTTTCTTGTTGGGTTACGTAACTAAATTTAGTTGCTAAATTCGTGTGTTAGTATAAATGGCTAGCTCGATTTACACATGGGTCATGTTGAATTTTTGTAAAATTTTCTGTACAAAAAAATGTTTTACAATAAAATTTAGTTTTAATGCGAATTTAGGAATTTTAGAATATTTCTTAAAATAATTTAGAATAATTTAGTTTTAATTAATTATTAGATTTCATTTTAGTAATTTAATAAGAGTGAAATCAAAATCACCCAAATCCCAATTGTCCTTTTCGGATTAAATTAAATTTTAAGGATTGCGAAAATGTTAGTCCCTGTGGATCGAATCTAAAATTACTAAAACGAGATTGTGCGCTTGCAATCGAATCCTTATTTTTTAGCACATCAAATACAAATATAAATAAATTAGTATTAAACAAGTAAAGACAAGCAAATAGGAAATAAATTAGTATATTATTATTAACATTCAATTTATCAACGTATAAGTCATAAATTGAGCTAATAAGTTGTGCATCCTCGTTGCTTATACCTAAACAGCTAATGCAGTATATAGTTAAGAAGACATCAGACTACAACATGTCTTTTATTATAATACCTGAGTCTACCACACCATGCGGTTAACCAATCAAAACGAGGAATTATTTTAGGACCAATCAAATTTCATTCTTAAATTTTAGACCAATCATATCATATTAAAACTTTTCCTTATTTATCTTTCTATACTCACTTTACTAACTGTAGTTAGTTAACAATTCTAATTAAAATATAGTAAATATTTAATTTAACAGGCTTATATATTATATATACTTTTAATCAAAAAATATTCGATAATAAATTTCTCATATAATTGATTTTCACTTTTATTAAATAACAACTATATATTTACAGAATTACGATAATTATGGTAATAACTCAACCAACATGGAAACATTAGCATAAAAAGTAGCAAGGTACCAATAATTGAATAGCAAATCATGTTCTAATATTTGAATCCAGATAACAATTCAATCTCATAATCCAGTTATAAAATTGAAGATTAGCAATCCGATTTCATCAAAGTTATT
This sequence comes from Kitagawia praeruptora, assembly GCA_037693485.1. Taxonomy (NCBI): domain Eukaryota; kingdom Viridiplantae; phylum Streptophyta; class Magnoliopsida; order Apiales; family Apiaceae; genus Kitagawia; species Kitagawia praeruptora. The sequence continues at coordinate 127,534,646 of CM075350.1, forward strand.
TTTTAAATATTAAGTCATATGTCGTGTCCTCTAGCCATTATCTAATTGTCTGCTAATAAATTAGCTTGAGTATACACTAATTTGTTACTCATACTTCATAATATAAAAATGTAAATGTTATAATGATTACTAATATAACAAATATTCTTTTATTCCAGGTATATAGTTAGATGCAATTAGTCAATCAAAAAATTATGAATTATTTTAGGATCAATCAGAGGTGATTGCTAAATTTTATACCAATCATATTATATTAAAGTTTTCCTAATTTACCATTCTCATCGTATTATACTAACTATGGTTAGTTAACAATTCTAATTTAAATGTAGTAATTACTTGATTTAACATATCCATGTATTACATATTTAAGGACCAATCAAATTCCATTCCTAAATTTTAAACCAATCATATCATATTAAAACTTTTCCTTATTTATTTTTATATGTCCACTTTACTAACTGTAGTTAGTTAACAATTCTAATTAAAATATAATAACTATTTAATTTAACATGCTTATATATTATATATACTTTTAATCAAAAAATATACGATTATAAATTTCTTATATAATTTATTTTCACTTTTATTAAATAACAACTATATGTTTACGAAATTACGCTAATTATGGTAATAACTCAACCAACATAGAAATATTAGCATAAAAAGTAGCAATGTACCAATATTTAAATAGCAAATCATGTTCTAATATTTGAACCCAGATAACAATTCAATCTCATAATCCAGTTTTAAAATTGAAGATTAGCAATCCGATTTCATCAAAATTATTTTTAAATATCAAGTCACATGTCATGCACTCTAGCCATTATCAAATTGTCTACTAATAAATTAGCTTGAATATACATTAATTTGTTACCCATACTTCATAATATAAAAATATAAATGCTACAATGATTAATAATATAACAAATATTCTTTTATTCCAGTTATACAGTTAAATGAAATTAGTCAATCAGGAAATTATGAATTAAATAACAATCATACTAAAACAAAATTAGAACAATATACCAAAATAACAAAATTAATTATATTAGAAAAATTAGGAAATTTTCCTAATTATGATTTATATTCTTTTGTGGTAGTATGTCAGGAAATTATGAATTAAATAACAATCATACTAAAACAAAATTTGAACAATATACCAAAATAACAAAATTAATTATATTAGGAAAATTAAGAAATTTTCCTAATTATGATTTATATTCTTTTGTGGTAGTATGTTTTTTGTTTTACGATTTTAAACTGTATTATACTAATTGTGGTTAGTTAACAATTCTAATTTAAATATAGTAGTTACTTGATTTAACATATCCATATATTACATATTTAATTTTGTTTTCTTGAATTCAAGTAATAGTATTCAATTCTCATATTCTAATCTAAGAGCAGACATATCGAATTTGTTTGGTTAATTAATAATATTTATTTTTAATATCAACATCTTAAATATAGGTAAAAAATTCAATAATTTGGTAGATAGATTCTAAGCAAATAGAGATATATATTAACAATAAACAAAATTTTAAAAAAAAAGGAGGGCTTCATTTTTATGTACTCTACTCTTTGTTTTATTTTGTAGCATCTCAATATTGTCATATACTTAGATAACTTTGGCAAAGAGTGACATTACATGTAATTGTCATATTTTTTCTTTTCGCATATTATTTTCGTTTCGTGTACTAAAAAAAATTGTGTAATTTAGTAGTATTTTGTGTTCGAATTTTGGGTACAAAAGATAATTTCATGTCATTTTCAAGGAAGATCTCAAAGACACATGGCATGAATGTACACATAAACGATTTTCCAGATCTACGTAAGTACTTTTTTTAATATATGTCGAAAAAATATACTCACTGTTAAACGAAAATGAATTTCATGTTTTTTTAACCCGATAATTAAATTACAACGACATATATATAATAATTTGATTTCGTGTTAATATATATATATATATATCTATACTATACTATTATAAGCGAAATAGTGTATAATTGGTTGGTTGGTCATTGGTTAATACCTTCCTAAAAAAGTATTTTTTTCCTTTCCTAAAACAAAAACAATTTTAAATTAAATACATTAAAAAATTAAAATAAGGCTCTAACAATAAAGAAGCAAAATACAAAGACGTATCTATGTATCCTACTAAAAGAATCTCGTATACTACCAACACTCTACACACACACCATTGCTACAAGTACTGCCGTCGGAGCAACATTAAGCCCTACCCTTTAATCTCCATCTATTGAGCAGACAAACTGCTCTCCAGGTACCGCCCTCTGATCTCCAGGTTTAGGCATCTGATTTTGAAATTGATTATGATGTCATAAAGGCAACAATTGATCCTATTTGAAATCGGCCAAACGATGAGTTTTGGTTCCAACAATGTTTTTATTATTCAGCTTTTATATTTTTTTGTATTCATAATATTATTAGCAGCAGCTGGACACGTGTTTGTGGTCCAAGGGGGGTTGTTATAAGGAGAATGCAGGACAATGTACGGGGATCAAGAAATTATTAGCTGTTATCTTCATTTTGTTTTCCTCTTTTCTCTCCTATCTCTCTCTATCTTCTCCTCTTTCTTCCTTGCCTTTATGAAACCTTTATTTGAGCTTGTTACAGTGGTATCAAAGCTATGACTGGGCCGTCCTTATAGAAGCATGATAAAGATCTCAAAACAATGGAGATTCAAGTAAACCACATACAGGAGGTGATGAAAAACCACCATGAGACTAATGAGCTACAGATCTCCACAATGAATGAAAAGCTCACAAGTATGGGGGAGCAAATGACAACCTTGGCATTACAGATTCAAGCCACTAATGAAGACCTTACTATGAAGTTTATGGATTTAATGGATACTATGAAGAATCAGCTGCATAACAGATTTCAAACCCCTCCTCTAACTTCAGCTACTACAGGTAAAGTCTCTACACCTATTCTTTCAAATCCCTATACTACCATGCCTCCCATATCTCATCCCCCATATATTCAGTTTGGTAATAATGCATCTAGTATTGTTAGTTTGGAACCCACTACTGGTATTCTAGTGGGTGATATTTTTGTTGGAGAAAGTGTAATTAATGAGAAAACTGTGCCTCTGTATACCCCTAAAACACATCATGCTTCTCAAATCTATATAAACACTACACAAAATATCATGACCCCTTTTTCACTTGGATACACACCTACTGCTCATGAGTTTAAATCACAGTCTATTCCATTTACTAATATAGGAGCCAAACATGGTTTCAACATGTACAACTCTTCAAATCATTTCCCATACCCTCCTTTTAGCCACACCCCTCTTCATCAAAACCTTCACCTACCACCATACTCAGAATCGCACACACATAAACAATTTCATCTCCAACCACACTATAAGTTCCCCAAGATGGACTTTCCTAAATTTGATGGAAAGGACGCAAGAAGTTGGGTTAAGAAAACAGAAAAATTCTTTATTCTTAACCCTTTGATGGATCCACGAACTAAAGTAGTGTATGCTACACTATACTTAGAAGGAGAAGCAGACAGGTGGTACCAAACTATTCAAGAAGAACACCCAATACTCTCTTAGGATGTTTTTGTTCATTTATTGCTACAGAGGTTTTCAACTGGTAGTCAAGAGAATCTCATTGGGCAATTTAATAAATTAGTTCAGAATGGTTCAGTTGACTCGTATATTGCACAATTTGAAGACATGCGAGGTTATATGATTTCAAGAAACACGTATCAAACCGAGGAGTTTTATCTCTCAAGCTTTTTAAGTGGTTTAAGGAAAGACATACAACAAGCTCTATATGTCTATAAGCCTGCTAATTTACTAAAAGCTATGGATAAGGCTAAAGAGCAGGAATTGTTGGTTGAAATGCTGGAGAAAAGAGTAGAAGTACTGCATAAAAGTAACCCGAAGAACACTGTTTATGGTACCAATTATGCTAAAGGGAGTACTACATACACTAAGTCAATGTCTCAACCTTCGTTTACTCCCAAACAGAACAGTATCTGGAAGAATAGCAAGGCCCCTGCTATTTCTACTGTTAAAACTCCAAGCATTAAAAGGATTACACCAGCAGAAATGGTTGTGAGAAGGGAAAAAGGTTTGTGCTACAATTGTGATGAGCCTTTCGTTTCGGGGCACAAATGTATTAAACAACAATTATTTATGGTGGTAGCTGATGAAGACTATAGTGCGGAAGAATCTGATCAAAGTGAAGTGGGACCTGAGGTGAATGCAAACGACAATGAGCATCAATGTGTAGAAGTTGAAAATTGTGGGGTGTCACTGCATGCTTTGAGTGGTACACATGGAGTACACACTCTTAAACTGGGAGGTCAACTTAAAGGAAGGAAAATTCATATCTTGATTGATACCGGCTCTACGCATAACTTTATATCACATACTCTACTTAAGAATATGAAAATAAGTACTGAATTGTGTCCCACAATGAAGATTTCTCTCGCTGATTGACAGAACTTACAATGCAACCAAAGAACCACTAATCTCAAGTGGCAAATGGGAGATGCTATTTTTGATTCTCAGTTCTATTCTATTCCTTTAGGGGGATACGACATGGTCTTAGGAGTTCAATTGCTGCAAGAGATAAGCCCGTTATGGTTTGATTTCAACAAAAGGGAGGTCAGATTTAAATGGAAAGGGAAGGAAGTAACATCGAACCAAGATAAGGGAGAAGATCAGAAATTTAAAGTACAATTACAAGATGATGGCAGATGGAATTCAAAAGATGAAAGTTATTTTCTGGTGCAGTTGACTAATATAGAAGATTAAAAAAGATAAGGCAAAGATCCCTGCTCAAGTTAAACAATTAGTAGATGAATATCAGGAGATTTTTGAAACACCAAAGGGATTACCTCCATCAAGGGTCCAAGACCATTTTATTCCTATAATGGAAGGTAGTAAGCCTGTGAATTCGAATCCATACAAATGTTCCTACTTGCAGAAATCTGAAATTGAGAAGATGGTCAGAGAGATGTTAGATAACGGGATCATACAACACGGTAGTTCTCCTAATGCATCCCCGGTTTTACTAGTAAAAAAGAAAGATAGTACTTGAAGGTTTTGTGTGGACTATAGAGCATTGAATGCTATTACCATCAAAAACAGGTTTCCAATACCTGTTATTGAAGAACTTTTAGATGATCTTTATGGGAGTAAGTTCTACACTAAATTAGATCTGCGAAGTGGTTACCATCAGATCAGAATACAAGATAAAGATGTGCACAAAACTGCTTTTAAAACTCAGCTTGGTCATTATGAATTCTTAGTCATGCCTTTTGGCTTGACTAACGTACCTGCAACCTTTCAATGTGTCATGGATGAAGTATTTTCGAAGTATCTCAGACAGTTTGTACTAGTATTCTTTGACGATATACTGGTTTACAGTCCTACCTTGGAATCACACCTGGAACATCTTAAGGAAGTATTCGAAATTCTTAAAGAAAATAAGCTTTTTGTCAAACTCAGCAAATGTGAGTTTGCACAAGAAAGAATTGAATATCTTGGGCACATTATAAGTGAAGAAGGGGTAGCTGCTGACGAACAGAAAATTGAAGCTATGAGGAGCTGGCCTACTCCTACCAATGTGAAATCACTAAGGGGATTTTTGGGATTAACCGGGTACTATAGAAGATTCGTGAAAGGGTATGGGAATATCAACAAACCACTGACTAATCTCCTACGAAAAGGGACTTTTCAATGGAGTTTAGAAGCTGATGAAGCTTTTCAAAACTTAAAAATGGCCAAGAGTAGTACCCCGGTTCTGAGAATGCCTGATTTTTCTAAGAAGATCACTGTTGAGACAGATGCATGCCATTTGGGGTTGGGAGCTGTGTTAATGCAGGAGGGCAGACCCATTGCATATCTTAGTAAGGCCTTATCACCTATAAGAATTTGAATCTCTCAACATACGAAAAAGAATTGATGGCTGTGGTGTTAGTTGTTCAGAAATGGAGAGGTTACCTGTTGGGAAGACCTTTTGTTATTAAATCTGATCAACAAGCTATCAAGTATTTCTTGAATCAAAAGCTCACAACTATAGCACAGTAGAAGTGGCTTCATAAATTGTTGGGTTTTGATTACAATATAGAATACAAGAGAGGGAAGGACAATTTGGTGGCAGACCCTTTGTCCAGATTGCATGAAAAAGGGAAAGAATCAACTGAACAGGAGGGTGAATCACTTGCCATATCAGTTTTTACTCCTAAGTGGAAAGAAGAGGTCAGAAATTCGTTGGAAGGAGATTTAGAAGCTCAACAGATCTTAACAAATTTGGCTATAAATACTGACTCAGAGCCAAGATTTTCTTTAACGGATGGAGATTTGAGGAAAGATGGGAAGATATTTGTAGGAAGTAGCAAAGGAGTGAGGCAAAGCATTCTGCAAAATCTGCATAACAGTGGGGAAGGTGGCCACTCTGGGATCAATGCAACTATTAAAAGGATATCAAACATATTTTGGTGGCCAAGTTTGCTTCAAGATGTTACTAGGTGGGTACAACAATGTGAAGTTTGCCAGAGATTCAAAGGAGAACATGTAAATTCCGGTCTCTTACAACCTATACCAATTCCAGGATAAGCATGGGAGGTGATCACCATGGATTTCATAGAGAAACTACCAAGGTCAGAAGGGAAAGACACTATACTGGTAGTGATAGACAAGTACACAAAATTTTGTCACTTATTAGCCTTCCAACACCCATTTACTGCTACTCAAGTGGCGCAGAAATTGTTAGATTCGGTAATCAAGCTTTATGGTCCACCTATTAGTATTATTACTGATCGGGACAAGATTTTTACTAGCATGTTTTGGAGGGAGCTGCTAAGCAAAATGGGTACCACCTGCAATTTTTCTACAGCATACCATCCTCAAACGGATGGACAGAGTGAAAGATTAAACCAATGCGTTGAAATGTATTTGAGGTGTTTAACTCATTAGAAGCCAAAACAGTGGTTCAAATGGTTATCTTTTGCTGAATGGTGGTATCATACGTCTTATCACTCTGCAATTAAGATGACACCTTACAAGGCATTGTATGGAAAGGACCCCCTAGCCTAAATTATCATCAGATATAGAGGTCCAAGGTTGATAGTGTCGATGAATTCCTGAAGAAGAGAGTTGAGCTGCAAGTGTTACTAAAAAAGAATCTGCTGCTATCTCAAGAAAAGATGAAATTTTATGCAGATAGGAAGAGGTCTGAGAGAGAGTTCCAAGAAGGAGATGAAGTGTTTCTCAAATTACAACCATACAGACAAAACTCAGTTAGAGACACTAGGGATCACAAGTTTGCTGCAAGGTTTTATGGCCCGTATGTTGTAAAAAAAAGAGAGTTGGAAAGGTAGCTTATCAGTTAGACTCACCCACTTCTGCAAAGATTCATGATACATTTCATGTATCACAGCTCAAAAAGAAGATTGGAAGTGGTGTACTGGTTCAAATTGATCAGCCAAGGTATGATGAAGACAAGAAGGACAGGAGACCTGAAGCAATAATTGACAGGATGATCGTCAAGAAAAACAACAAGCCGGCTGCAAGGGTGCTGATTAGGTGGACTAATGCTTCTCCAGAAGATGATACTTGGGTGAGTTATGAGTGGTTACTCAGAAAATTCCCAGATTTCCAACCTTGAGGACAAGGTTTAAATTAAGAAAAGGGCATTGTCATAAAGGCAACAATCCTATTTGAAATGGGCCAAACGATGAGTTTTGGTTCCAACTATGTTTTTATTATTCAGCTTTTATATTTTTGTTGTATTCAGAATATTATTAGCAGCAGCTGGACACGTGTTTGTGGTCCAATGGGGGTTGTTATAAGGAGAATGCAGGACAATGTACGGGGATCAAGAAATTATTAGCTGTTATCTTCATTTTATTTTCCTCTTTTCTCTCCTATCTCTCTCTATCTTCTTTTCTTTCTTTCTTGCCTTTATGAAACCTTTATTTGAGCTTGTTATATATGAATTTGGGAAAACTTGGTATTGATATCAGGTAGTATTCTTTGTGTGGGTTTGATTTTGGGATTCCCCAATGGATTGCTCCCCAGCTATTTTCTAATTATTCTGCTTAATTCATATTTATTCTGCTTAATTCATAAACATGCACTACAAACCTCACCGTCATTGTTTGTTGGTGATTGCGCTCCACTAACAAGTATGTTGACCTATACCGAACATTCTTATGAATATCAATGCATTTGTAACTTTGATAAAATGTGCACAATTTGTATGAAACTCTATAGTCAATTACATCTGTGATTCTGTAAATGAACTTTTATTTGGCTGACTACGTGTATAAAAATTTCATATCACACACGTAAATACGAATTGAAATAAAACCCTTTATTTGTGATACTACATCTTTAATCTGGTTTTGCAAAGTACAAATTCACTCAATTCTACTCCTCTAGGTAAACTAAAATGGACACGGACATTTTTAATAGAGATAAAATTCAGTTGGTTATTAATCCTATATGTCAAAAATATGAAACTTATTATTGTGTTCCGGTGCAGTAGTTATGACATTCTGTCCAGGAATAGGGTTAGAAGTAGACATAACTTAAAAGAAATTTTTGGTCACTGATCAAAACCGTTATTGGGCTCCTTGAGAATTAAGAGAGAGTAGTCCTCATTGGCCGTTTGAGAACCCGCACGGCTAAACTGCTTAGCAAACCAAAAGGCAATAGTTAAAAGTTTTTTATTTTGTTTTTTCATCAATTACTTTTTCTTTTTACTTTTTGTCAAATTTATCTATTTAAGTAAGGTTTAATATTTTTTCACTTCATGGTGATTAAATACACATGGATAGACCAAGTAATTTGGATATTGTAACAAAGAACTCAGGGTTGACCGTAATGTTGGTAGTAAAAAAAAATATCTTCAGAATCATTTAACTTAGCCATCTAATGTAAGCTGCATAAATTAGAAAATTGTTAGTAGCCAAAGCAAGTAGGAAATTTACATATTGCCAAGTTGAGAACGGAGGTCAATACCAAGTTTTCTTCGTGTTCCGTTAATAAACCCCTTTTTAAATCTTTTTAAATCTGGTCTCGGATGTATTATATTAAAATCATTCTTTGAAGATTCCAATGAAGTGTTTTTTAAGTTTTCCCAAGAAAATTTGTACTACATTTGTTTAGTATAACACGCTTGACATAACTTGAGGTGCATTCATTGATAAATTTGTACCACATACAGTGACCTCAGGTACACTTACCTTATGCTACACATATCAAAAAATTGTTGCATATTTTAGATAGGTAGATCGATTATATTTTAAGTGTCACTTAAAATCCGTAGTATTTAAAATTTTATTTGGCTATTTCAACCTTTACACTTTGATCCTAGGAAATCATTAATTCTCTCCGACCACAAATTCTCATTCTACCTGATTCGATCATCACACTGTGAAATAAGTAAAAATATTGAATAGTCATTTAAATATATGAAAGTTGTAAGTTTTACATATAAGCTGGTCTAATCTAAATTAATTATGCATGCAAGTAAAGTATATAATTATATAAGTTTGTGGGCATTATTTTATTTACTTCTGATTTAATCAAAGATGTAACAATAGCTTCATGGAGCTATGCATCAACATGGAGGCCTTATTTAATTGGGAGGCTCGAATGCTAAGACGTAAGTTCATTGATATTTTTATTCCAAGTTAGATCTGATGGAACGTAATATTAACATAACTTGCATGAGGCGTTTCCTCCTGCATCATTGATGTGTTACAGTACCCTAAAACCCCAATTCCATTCTCATCTTATTATCCAGTGTAGCCCCGGTTCCATGAGCAACAACATGTCCCTTATCCACTAAATACTCCCTATCCAGTCTACCTATTCATCATCTCATTAGTAAGAAATCTTGAAATGATTACTCTCACACGTTTAACCTTAATAGCATACATATTAAATAAATGCATTGTACATTTATTTATTGCCTAGCATTATACATTTTCATCATATTAATATTTTCAGTTTTTAATAAAAATATCATAATGCTGATGTTAGAAAATGGAGTTTTTAGAGCATAAGTATTTTATGTTCTTGATGTTAATTCCGGATTTTAACGATTGGAAATTGTTCCTTGTTATGAGGACTTAAATTTTCATATATGGGTCTAAGTAATTTTCTTAGTGGAATCCATAGAGAAATAGAGTTGAAATTGGTAGCTTGAAAGAGCTTGAAAATGAGAATGTGTATTTGTCCCACATTGAAATGAATAAAGGGGGTTGTTGGCTTTATATAGAATCACACACATGGGTAGTATACAACTACTAAGGTGTATGATGGTGCATGGTGTTACTGTGTGCTCCACACGCGCGCACACACACACGCGCGTCGCCGCCGCCCGCCTCGCCACGTCTCGACCCGACCCGGGTCGGCTCGGTCGAAGGGCGAATGTCTCGGCATCTCGCGTACGCGAGGCGACTTGGGCGAGGAATTTTATTGCATGGATTATTGATTTATTTTAATATTATAAACATGCTGTCAAGAGTTGGATTGAAAGTCCTGTAAACTCTCGAGAGCTATGACAATTCTCATCTCTTCTTGAGAATCCAAGAAGTTCTTCCTGTAAACTCTCGAGAGCTAGATTGTGCTGTCATAACAAGGTCGCTGTCAGGAAGGTGAAAACTTGCTGACAGTTACTTTAAAGGTACTGTCGAGACTTGTTGACAGCAGAGTCTGAGCGTTTATTCTATTAATGAGAAATCATGAATGGGTCAAATATAGTGTAACAGTTACGATTTATTTAATATAAATCAGCCGTTTTATATTATTAAATCAGCTGTTTTGCTATATTAATTGTAAATCAGCAGTTACAATATTAATTGGGTGGCATCAGTTACGTTTGGCCTCTCCTATAAATAGAGAGCTAAGCTACTGATTGTGAATACACTGAATATACAGACCACATCCTACATTCTCTTGTTTTCTCTATACTCTCTGTTATCCTCCTGCTATAGTTCTTTTACTTAAGGTTTTTTCGGCGAACTGAGGTGCTAGTCGAAGTTGAGTTATCTGGTTGCTGTGATCATATAACTCGGAGCTGTTTTATCCTGGAAGAATATTGCCAGCATCCTGACACAGTGTAAGTGGGGGCAATTATCTCTTCAAGAACAGTCAGGACTTCTTGCAAATCCTGACGACTCAGCTATTTTCATTCTTGTTTGATATACTGTTATAGCTATGGCTACTGGTATGTCTTCTGTCTTTCCTTTGTTCTTTCAGTTACTGATATGTGTTATACCTTCGTGTTTTGTTTCGTTAATTGTTTGCTTGGCCTTGGCTTGTTAAATACGATATATAACTGCCTCTATGTTGCTGTTTTAGTCAATATTTCCAACAGCTGATAGGGGAATTCAGGGGATAATTTGACTACAAACTGGGCTAATTAAGAAAGAGACATTCATTGCTGCATACACGCCCAAGATGAGAGATTTAGAGAAAGTGTTAAGAAAGCATTAAACATTACAAGATCGACTGATTATCGAAACTCTGGAGATCAGTGGAGTGACTTATTAGAATCATCAATCTATGTCCAAACATTCAAAAGAACTTGATAGTTAGCTATTTATTGTAAGTTCTTCGATCAATCTTGAATTTAGCTGTCTTTCTTATGCTTAGGCGGCTGGCAGCTTAGACGAGGCCATCAGTATTGTTAACAAAAACAAGTACGTTCTTAAGTTAGAATTTAATGTTAAAATCAAGGTTTTAGTAGTATTTCATTGAACTTACAGATTGCTGCTCTTGGCACAGGAGCTCCCATTTTTACATTATCTAGCGTAGCTGCAAGGAAATTTCAGACTGAAGTAGAAGTTGGGCAGGTACAATCGAATTTTAATTTTTTTTCAACTTAATTTGAAACAGGGGAAGAAAAAGATCTTGATGTTTCTTTAGACTAGAGCAAAGTAGTAAATTTCTTTACAAAGTTGCAATATGCAAATTACAGATACTTTATAAATACGTCAGTTGTAATATTATTATTTACAATGTTTCATAGGAATAAAATTTACGGTAAGTTTCACTTGATTTAGGTTGGCATAAATGTTCCTCATCCAGCTCCATGTGCCATTTTTCTCATTTGCTGGCTCCAAGCATCTATCTCTGCAAATCTTAATTTCAATGATAGGATCTTTTTATAGTAACTAAAGATTTAAGACTTGATTTGATGTCGGCAAGTAAGAATTTTCTTTTTCATTCCAGATCAAAACAGTTACTCAGCAATGGAAATATGACTGTAGTGATACAACAATTCTGCATCGCCACTGAGCAGCAATTCTGATAGTTGCTGACATCTTTTCACGTGCACTACAATCAAATGATTATCAAGGAAAAGATGAAATGCAATCAAATGAATATCAAGGAATAGACTAAATGCAATCAAATGATTATTAGATCAGAGATGGAATGCAATTAAATTATTTTGGCAGTATAGATAAAGTTTCCCTCAAATAGCAATCAAGAGTCGCTCATGGTAATGATGCAGAAATATCCATAGATGCACTTGTAAATTGAGAGAAGTACCGAGGAAAATTTACTTCTTTGGAAAACAAAAGATAAAGAAGGCCTTGTTATACCTTGTAGGGTAGTGGTAGCCGGGATACATGCTCTTGAGCTTTTCCACCAATTCTTCAGCGGATAAAGTAAATGCAGAACATATAAATCTTCCCTCTGATTCAGGCTTTTCGTAAGCCAGAATTATTGCATCCACTGTGTCTTGCACATAAACATAAGGAAGATTCCTATTCTCCACAGTTGCCTTTGTGTCTGGTTTCCGTCAATACACAGAAGTAACCAAATTTAACGATGCATCGAGGAAAAGTGGGAAGCTAAAGAAACATTATCACACACACTCAAATGGAGATACCTTTCATGAATTCTAGGAGAAATGAACTACTAGCATTGAGTGTTGATTGTAGCATTGGTCCAATGATAATGGATGGACAAACAAATACCAAGTTAAGTCCAATATTCTTGGCATAATCCCAAGCTTTATTTTCTGCAATGGTCTTCCCCACACCATACCAGATCTGATTTGCATATTTAATTATAATATAGGTCTAGTTATAAGGCTTGAGTTCAATATGTAATATTATGTACAGTATATAATCTATGTACCTCAAACATCCAGCAAAATTCAACATCAGACCAACAACTTTCATCCATTGGCTGATCCTTAGGCCATTTAGGGTTATACATGATAGCGGCAACAGATGAAACAAGTACAACTCTTTTTACTTTAGCATTTGTGCATGCCCTCAATATGTTTACAGTACCTTGTATGGCCGGCTCAAGCATCTCTACCTATATATATAATTCAATTGCGAAAGAAGCTGTTATGAATAAAATACTTCAAACTCGGAAAAATGAGACGTAAAAATTTACGTAGCCAAAGTAGGCGTCTAATCCCTAATTCAATAAATTAATTTGGTTCATGATTATAAGATTCAGTTGAGTTGTCTAGCTAAACTAAACCACAAATTAGAGTCTAGCTCGGGATGGAAATTAGGAGTAAACACTTGCCTCAGGGTCAAGCACTTTTCGAGTACCAGGAACAGGGCAGGCCAAATGGAAAACCCCGGTGCATCCCTAGATTGCATTGTAAAGACCTTCATAGTGTAGCAAATCAGCCGCAAAAATGTGCAAATTCTGTGATGCATTTTCCAGTTTCTTCAAATGTCCATTCTTTTTCTCATCACCTGAGTTGTAATTAGCAAACTGCTATGAACCCTTTTGGCTATAAATAACTTAAAGGAACACTAAACTAAAACAAAACCAGAGTGTTCTGATTTCAAGGACTAAAGGGGGTAATAAAAAATTCAAGGAAATAAAAGAAAAAAAGGAACAAGTAAAAAAATAAGAAAAGCAAGAAGACATACAAGGATCTCTAACAGCTCCATGAACAATGTAACCTTTGTGGAGCAAATCTTTGACTACCCAAGATCCCAAATACCCACCTGCACCTGTTACACACACTCTTCCTTTCCCTTCCATTTTCTCCATCTTCTTTTTCTACTTCACCAACTTTATTCTCAATTTCTGCTCCTATTATATTCCCCCCCCCCTTTTTTTGGTGCATATATATTTTCTTTAGTAAAGAAAAGGAAATATTTATATACTCCTATATATACGGATTACATTTAATAGATATTTCTAACATGGCGGCTTGCAAGAATGTTCATTTGATGATATCTTCGTGGTTAGTTGAGAACAGCCATCGCCCATTGGACTATCATCTATACCAGCTAAGGACCCTAAATGTAAATATTACTAAGACTGCACAACCATTGTTGAATTTAGATTTGATTCTCTGATTTTCAGCAACGGCTTCTCTGACCACTTGAACTTTCTCGAGAAGAACTATTATTAACGATGTTGACACCCGGTGCACTGGTATGGTTCACGGATGACTAACTACAATGATCATTCTCATTTCTTCTGAAGTGGTTCTTTAATCTTCTATCTTCAGGTTTTGTCTTATCCCAATCTTCAACAGCTGACATCACGTTGTCGGAATCTTGTGACACTGGATGGATTCTACATACTTGAATAGTCCGCTGAGGCTTGATCAATTTAATGAGCTTCTCTCAATGTAGGTTCTTCAAGTCTGCAGGTTAACTTTAATATCCTTTTTCTTTGTCAAATGATACACTGTTGATTCTTGTGACATTACTATACTATTTACTATTACATCTTTGAATCTTTGATTGAGTTGAGTTAAATCCTCGATCTAACAAATAGGACTTAACATATGACTAACAAAGAAACATCAGGTTGTGATCGAACAAGTATCATAGAGCCATTCACATTTCTATGAAATAAAGTCTTATCTATAGTACCTCTTGTGAAGTGATTTTCAATTAAGAACTGAGATAAGGTTTCATATTAGAAAAAAAAACCCTTAAAACAAAGTAACTATGTCGGATTCCGAGTAATAATTTAGAGTTTTGGAATCACTACAACAAATTCAATTGTGTAGGTTTATCATTCATTGTATAGATCCGGCCTTTATTCGGGTAGTAGTCCCAGTAGTTCCAACCAAAGTTGAGTTCATTTAAGTCAGACAAGGCCTCATCTTCTAAACTACCAGCATAGAAGGGAAAATCCATATCCTGAACTGTAGGGAATATTGTTCTTCTCACTAGTCTTCCATCTCGACCAAAGGCAAAACTTGGACAACGCTCGTTAAACTCCATCTTCTGAACATCTAATAAATAGGAACCATAATCAGCAGCAGGTAACTCCCGTGATATCAACCAAGGCATATCCCCAACAAGTATGCTGGCGCCAGATTCCATTTTGCCCTCAAATATGTGGATCACCTCAAACTCATCATCACTACCTCTCATATGGATATACCTTTCTTTTAACATCTCTAGAAACTTGACTACATGGGACATCAATGTAGTGCAACTTTGAAAAAAAACTATAACTCTCTTCCCAGTTAGTTGAGAGAAAGGAACCTACAAAGTAAGCAGAGAATAAGACAGGTTGGAAAACAAAGCTACATATATTGAGTACAAGTTAAGGAGTACAAGTTAAGGAATCTGTAATTGGCAACTAACGAGTTTCAAGCATGCATCATTTCCAACTAACCTCAGACCCATCAATCCTTCTAAACACAGTGTCCAGATCCCATAGCATCTCCATCCTCAGTTCCTGTACTTTTTCAGCCTCTAACTTCGCAACTTTCTTACGAGTGAATGGGTATGCTGGAGTATTATATTGATCCAAGATTTCATGCCCAAATGGTTCAATGAATTCTCCACGCGGCCCAAAAATTACAAGGCGAGGTTCTATATAACAATCATCATCATCATCACCTTGAGAGTACTCGAAAATACGCTTCAACCTCTTATGATTCAGGTCTTTAAACGGGAGTGCCAACCAAGGCATAGTCTTAAACTCTTTCCAGAATGATTCTTCTGTACAAGTATAAGTGTCTGGTGTGTCACTAAGGTAAATGAGCACAACCTCAAAGCTTTTTTCGGTTTTTGCCAACTCTTCATAAGCCGTTTTAAGTATTTCAGTATAGTAATCATCGGTGAGCTCATGTTCATAGAAATATAGGGCTACCACCTTATCTTCAAGAGTGTGAATAGGTACCTGTATGTCCGGAAAGGAAAAAAAAGAATTAAATTTTATTGTTGTGCATGATCTGGATGCCACCAGAAAAAGAAAAATTCAAGTAAGATATAGACTTCATATATAATACAGTAGGAATTAACTGAAGAAAAACAATTCTTTGGAAATATTATATTTGTGTAACCAAACTTTAAGAAGAAAAGCTAGAGAACTAGCATGCGACACATCCCATAAAATAAATGAAATATAAAGTGAACTTCAATATTTTAACAAGGTAACCTATATATTTGATCAGATCATCAGTCACATATGTGCAAAATTGGAGTTATAATAACTACAAATTTAAGGCCTAAACTAAATAAAATAAAATGTTTCTCACCAATATTCACAGAAAATATATTATATCTATATATATATATATGCAATCTGAAATTTAAAATAATGTTCAATAATAGATAAGAAATTAAAACGATGTACTGGAACGTCATAATCACTACATTATGCAATCTACAATCATACCTCTTCTCCTTTGTTTGAGATGACATAATCACGACCAGGAGCGCCCAGTAAGGCTTTCAAGGAGGGTTTATTAGTGATTGCAACATCTTCTGCCTCGAGAAAATTTATCCTTTCATCACTAAAAGGATAACCCAATGCTCCATACTGTTTGATAATATCCAAAGCATGACATTGCAAAACCATGCCTGTCGAATCAATGACAAACAAGGTACAATAACTCTGTCCTGGACAAAAGACATCAAAGCTTGTATGCAAACTTTTGCTGGATGTTATATCTGAAAATGGAATGGCAGTCCATGGCATGCACGAAAATAGTTGTTCAAAACTCCTCCTATGAGACTCTCTTTGATGGAGTGATGTTTCTCCATCATTCTTCTCATGTACACGGACAAAAACAACCTCAAAATCATTGTTTGATCGTAAATCGTTGTATGCATCTATCAACAATGTTGTGTCAAACTCGCACCATATAGCATTATCAGCGAGCGACATAAAATATAGAGCAATAACCTTGCCTGTCAACTGCTCAGCCTTAACCTACAACAAAACATAGAGTATATATTATCAGCTAATTAAAGGTGGTATCAGATTATAATTTTAAACAAAAAGAGTGTCATTGTGATATGTTAAGAATCTATTAAAAACACACTAAAAAGTGGTATATAGTGAAATAAAATCGAACATACATGTTTGTTAGTATTTGTAATGAGGTAATCCCTGTTTTTGGTAAATAAAAGGTCTGGCAAATGAATGACATCTCCTTTTCTTATGATACGCTGCTTCCTACTATGTTTCTCCGCCCCCATGGTTCAATCACAAAGTCGGGTATCCTGTCAGCCAAAGTTTCGGATCAAAACGAAGCTATAAATATATACTACTATTCTAATTGCGATCGACACTTTTTCAACATTAAAATATAAAAACCCTTAAATCACAAAGTAAGCCAAAATAACAAGAATTGAGAATGTCAAAGTAATACCTATACCTCCAAAGTGAGAGAGCTGGAACGAATAGCAAACATAATACGAAATCAAAACTTTATTAATACTGAAAAATCGTCGTATACAATTAATCAATCACGTATATACATATTCATTATTTGCTAGAAATATAAGAGAAAAAATATACCTGACCTGCAGTAGTTCTTTCTCTTTTCCTTTATTCTTTGTAATGTAAGTTATAGGGATACTTATTCCTTCTTATATACTACAAAAAACTACTCCTAGCCCTAGGTAATACCCGTGAGTAGGGGTGAACATGTTTTGTTCAAACCGACCTAACACAACCCGACTCATCTAACCCATTACAAACCCAAATATAAATGGGTATTTTTTTTGTTAATTGAACTAAATTTATAATTTAATTTTTAAAATATTTCATCAAAACATATTAATAAAAAAAATTAAATATCATTTTATGAATTTGTTTCCCTACTATTCTTCCCACCAATTATAATGCTAATTTTTTAAGATTTTTAACTAATTAAAAAAATACACTATAATTAGTAATTGTAACGATTAAAATTCTAAATATACTGTAATAATAATAGGGCTACTCCAATACAAACCACTCTTAAAATATAAACTACAAACTAAATAAAATAAATAAATAAATAACGTCGGAATATAGCACATATGGCATGCAAACTGATCGTTGGGAGATGGAGAAAAATACAGTAAAGTCGGATTTCAAAAAAAAAACTCACCGATTGATGGGAAAATCAAATTAAAAATGGAGAGGATTAGGTGGAATTGTGTGTGAGGGTGTATTGGATTTGTGTGTGATGCCCCTAGCGGGGCCAATAGATTAGATTGATCTAAGGGCTAAGAGCAACTCCAATGCTCGTCCCTTTCCTTAACCCCTAAAATATGGATTATTAAAAATATAGGTAATGAAAATTATGTTTCACTCCAATCATATACCCTATATTCATACCCTATATTTTAAAAGTAATTTTTAGTGTAGTTTTTGAAATTTAAATTTTGAATATTCTTATAAATTAACCAATGGGATGGACGGTAAATGAGGTGGAGGATATAGGGGATCTAATTTTGATCCCTCAAATAAGGGGTTATATTTTCTCTCCCCTAAAAAATAAAGGGGATGAGGGGTAGGGTTGGAGCTTTATTTTTAAACTAAAATCCCTATATTTGTCCACCTAGACACATTATAGGTAAGGAACATGTATGGTTGGAGTTGCTCTAATATTTAGTTTGTAGTTTGTATTTTAAGAATGGTTTGTATTTGATCATTTGCCTATATAAAGATATATGAGTCCCCTTCTAGAGAGAACTTGTTACATAGAGAATTGGAGAGAACCATATAATTTTTTCTGATTCTACAGTAGAACCAATTTGTTTTTCAAAAATATTTTTTCTAAAAAAAAAAAATCTGACCTTGCCACGTCATTACTGATGCCACGTCAGCAGACAGATTTTTTTAATTTTTTTTTAAAAATTAATTTTTTTTTAAAAAAAATAAAAAAAATAAATGTCTGGTTCTATCACAAAATCAGCAAATTAGTCTTTTTTTTATTATAGAACCAAAAAAAATTGGTATTTTTTTTATAGAACCAAAAATTTTGAACTTTGATTCTACTATAGAATCATAAAATTGGTAGTTCTCTCATATTCTCCATATAAGGAGGTCCTCTCTAGAATAATGACCTATATGTATATAGAGTAGAGATCTATGAAAAACTTTTTAGATAGAAAACTTAAGATACTTCATCTATACCGTTAATTAATTCATTTTAGGATTCATCTGACGTAGCAGTGGGGCCTACAAATTCTATTTTTATTTTTTAAACAAAAAATATATTTTGTATATATTTTTTTGTATATACCAATTTTGTTGTATATATATAGTATTATATAAATGTATATAATAACAACAATATTTTAATATCTTAATATTAATAATTTTATAGATCAAAACATACATATATATTTAAGATACATATCAAGCAAATAAACAAAATGATTACCCACATATATATTTGAGATATCTTAAATAATGTGATATATTTTTGTTCGATATTTCGGTATGTAAGTCTTTTGTATATGTTATTACAATGCTAGCTTATAACCCGTGATTTTTTTTTTAAATATTTTCATGTCATTAAAATCTTTAATATATATATATATATATATATATATATATATATATATATATATATATATATATATATATATCAAATTTTACACATTCAATTCAATATTTATGCTTTATCTTGATTTTTTAAAATTTGATTTGGACGATTTTACAGTCCACGCAAAATTGACAAAATAATCTTTAATTTAGTGATGGTTAAACAATTATTTTCTAATTAAAACTATGTTGAACCAAAAGAGATAAGAAATTGACGATTTTTTACGTTGAAAATTCTATTCGATTTATGAAATCTATTTATATTTCGTTTTGATTATCAAAATACCCTTTTTATTATTTGAAGATAGCTCTACTAATAATCAAATACGGTTTTAATAATAAGTGTAATAGTGATTTTGTCCAAAACTTTGGTAGTCAGTTCAGTACAACAAAATAAATAAGAACCGTTAGATCATAAAATAAGTAGATGAAAAATGTTGGATCAAGCATAAAAATATTTAATTTTTTAACATGCAAACTAAAAAGTGTATTTATATTGAAATACAAAAAAGTATATGTCAATGATTTAAATCATATATAATTTGGTTTTCTATATTGAATAGGATTATCAATGTAGATCTTCTACACTGAATATGATCAATGTAAACATTCGTAATTATATTTTCTCTTGAGATTCTGAGTGTTTCCATTTCGATAATAATTATTAAATCATCACTAAATTAAAGATAATTTTATAAGCTTCGCGTGGCTCTAAGAACATCCAAATTTGATTTATAGATCTCAAGATAGAGCCCAAATAGTAAATATGATTTTTTTTTTAATATTAGTAAAAAAATTAATAAAATTCAATTGTATCATTTTTTAATTATATCCTTTTCATATTATAATTTTCTTTTTAAAATTAAATTCCAATACAACCCTTTTTAACTATATCCTTTTTAGATTATAATTTTCTTTTTAATATGATATAATCTTGATCGTCTCTTTTTAAAAATAAAAGATTCGACAGTTGAGATTATTTTGGTAGTACAATGACCAAAATCATGGATAAGATTTCTTTTACGCTTATTATATATAAGGATATAATATAATATGCATAAATGCTACAATTTTGATTTAATTATTTGAATCACAATCTTATTTTTTATTAAAATTCTAATATATTTATATAAATATATATCCTTTTATTTTTCTTATATTTTTTAAATTTTATTTATAATATTATACATTTTTATTCAACTTAAATATTTTTATATTTTAAATTTGAAATATATTTTTAATTTTATGTTTTTCTTAATGTGATTATTTTAATTTTTGAATTTTGAATTAAAAACTTGATTTAAACTCGAATCCGAACCGAAATCCGATAAAATCTGATGGTTTGGATTTGGATTTTGATTTTGAAACCCGAACCGAACGGAAAATTTTGAATTTAAATTTGAATTTGGCCAAATCCGATCCAAACTGTTGCCATCCCCAGACTTCATGGTTGAGGAACATGCATGTTGTTATGTAAGAACGAAACATATGATGAATGGCTTTTACTGGTATATTACCTTTAAGTCTGAAGCATCTTCTTCTATAAGGGGATATTTTAGGGGCATTTTGAGCCAATAAACCTACTGTGAAATTACGAGTTTGCCCTTATATTTTACAAAATTACATTGATTTTCCACTCCCCTATTTGAAGAGAAAAAATAAGTTATTTTGTGTTTGTGGGGAGTTGAACCCACAACCTCCTCCATATATTTCTTCCTCCAAACCATTATGCCACATTATGTTCATTGATATAGAGTTAAAACTCTTTTTACATAAGTTCGACCTCTCTATTATCTTGTTTTTACTATTATTTTAATTTATGAGTAAAAATAGTAATGACAAATATTAGTTTCAAAATTTGTAATTTTACTTTTCAAAATATGGTACGTAATTATATACACTAATTTCAAAATTTTCTTCCACTCTCTTATTTTAAATGAGTTAGTTTATTTTTGTTGTGAAGTGAATCATTAACCTCGTCCAAACAATTCATCATTCCGATCATTGTACTACATATATTTTTGGTTTTTAGTTAAATTTTTTTAGATAAATTCGTCCTCTTATTTTTTTATTTTTTTACTACTACTTTAATTTTTGAGCAAAAGATAATGGTGATTCACATTACTTTTAAAATATTGTATTTTAGTTTACAAAGCATGGTACGTGATTATATATACAACTAATTTAAAATTTTGATAATAATATCACGCGATGTAAATTGGTTTATTTACAATTAATTAAACATTTCTTATATATAATATTAACTATATTATATTTTATATTTTTACATAACAATATATAATTAAAAGATGAGATACTTAAAAATGTCAGATAGTACGAAAGTTTAAGAAAATGAATCTTGTAGATAAGTTGAGAAAAATAAACCTGCTTGAAAAAAGATCATATAATATATAATAATACAAAATATAGGAATCAGTTCGTATCATATGTACATCGATTAAAAGGCGTATAATACACATAGAGAACTTTTGGTTGGAAAGAGTATTAAAAAATTCAAAATAAATTGTAAAAAAGATTAAAATATACAGTCAAGTTAACAAATATCTTAGAAAATAGGATATTTGCATAGCATGCAACCATGCACACACACAAAATATTATGATCGATCAATCACATTATATACTATGAGGTAGTTGAAATTATTTGCCTAAAAAGATAAATTTTAAATTATGCAATTAGTTTTTTATATACTGATTGGACAACATCTTTGTTGTGAAACATTACGTGGGTAAATAATAGGTTTCTTGAGTTGTCAAAATTATAACTTCTATATGAATAAATATGTCATTCATGTACGACTCATTTATTTTATGATTGTATTCTTAAATATACCTTGAAAGAGAAAGACATCAAAAGAACTTTATTTCTCCCTCTTATGTATTGACTAGATTCTTCATGAAAGAATGACAAAAAATGAGGATAAAATATTAAAAAATATCACTCCAAAAATTGATTTATAGTGATGAAAAACACTAACGAGAATTAAACCGAAACCCCCCTCCTTATTATTTAAATTTTATGTTCTCTTACCCAAATTTATTATAATAACAAATTACTAGATGTTTTCTATTTGTGACATAAATTTGTACAAATTGGTGTAAATGTGTTATACTATATCCAACACATCCTATATCCAACCTAAATATCTTATTTTGAGTGCTTATCTGAATAAGTAAATCAATTTTTTTGTAAAACAAAATTGGGACATTATAAAAAACATGTTTTAACGGAAACTATACAATCATGTCCATATATATTCTTTAAATCATAAAAATAAACAAGTTTACATCAATTTCTAGAAGATGACCCATGGGCCATGCCTCGGTTATTACGCTAGTTATATTATAAAAATCTCATGATTATGGATTATGCCATTATAGATTTCTACATCCAGATGGATAAGATGTTTCCTGTTAATAGAATAATAAGCATCAGTATACTAAACAACCATGATTTATGAAAATGGTATTTAATAATCAAATATGCAATCCCTGACCAACCAATTGGCCCAGTTGATACCCCTCGACTCTTACGTACAAGGAGTCCAAATCTTCTACACCACTTTAGGTGTGCCACTCCATGTGCCACCTTAGGTGGTTGTTTTTGATTGGGTGATTGGTGTGAATGCAGAGGGCCCCATTTATATTAATGGAGAGGTGAGCCAATCAAAAACAACCACCTAAGATGGCACATGGAGTGGCACACCTAAAGTGGTGTAGAAGATTTGGACCCTTGGGCTCTCGACAACATAAATTGAAAAGGTTCAGAGCAGCTATTAAAAGCAATACCTTTCTATTTTTGATTCTAGTTGGCTTCCTATGACTAGATTGGGCCCACAAGTTTTTAATTAACATTCGGAGAATTCTCACGAAATTTTTACACGAAATTTGGAGCACGTCGTACAATTTTTACATACATACATACACCGCCACACTTGATTAGGGCCGTCAATGGATCGAATTTGGATCGGATCAGGCATGTTTTAATTTTTTCGAATTCGGATTCGGATCGGATCATAGTCGGATTTTTTTCAACGTGATCCATATCTGGATCCGTTAGGATCACGAATTATCGGATCGAAGCTCCGATCCGTTATATGTAGAGAAAAAAAACCTTTAATTTAATTCAACAATTTACGAATATTAATAGCAACATTTTGAAATGTAAAGTACACAAATAAAATATTACAAGTCTTTATAAATCTGAGAAACGAGAAACTTAGAACATTGCAATACATTTAGAAAATTATAAATATTTGTAATAATCCTAGAAATTACACAAACAAATAAATTCAGTGACAAAGATCTCAAAGACTGGACACTGGAGCAGGGTAGCATCTACACGACCAGGAGCATCCAAATTCCGACAGCAGTTTAACAGCATCTCAAAGACTGCAAGTTTGCCGACAAAATTATATAAATAAATCAAGAATTAGAATGATCACTAAAACGAAAGCAAAAGCTAAATTTGAGATATTTATAAAATAAATTATATATATATGTATATATATATATATATATATATATATATATATATATATATATATATATATATAATCGGATCGGATCTTTAACGGATCGTATCAAATCCATATCCGCTCCATTAGTTTTCGGATTTTTTCGGATCGGATTTTTTTTTATATGACCCATATCCGCTCCATTAGCCTTTGGATCGGATCGGATCGGGCCGGATATCCGATCCATTGACAGCCCTACACACGATGAAGGGAGGAACGCGTTCTGGCAGGATATTGAGTAGTAGTTGTTGTTCATCATGGATTTTCAACAAACCCGATCATATCTCCAAATCCAAGGATCGATCCGCGTTACGCGTCCAGTCGTGAGGAATTGAATTCCATGTTAGTTTCAAAAGAAAGGGAAGCAGTAGTTATTGGGGGTTTGGAATTGAAGGGGAGATTGAGTAAATTGTGTTGGGGGTTTGATTTATGGATGAAAGGAGAGGGGAAAACCCACCGCGCGGCAGCGGTGGTGGCGTGTTACGGTGGCCAGGTGAGAGGGGGAAGAGAGGCGGCGCAGCAAGGGGTCAAGGAGGTCGACTCCGGCTATTCAAACTCGCGAATGGAGAAGATGAAACAGGGAGGGGCTGTGTATATGTGTGTCTTGTGCGGGTGATGTGCGCGTGTGTGCGTATGTGTATGGTTGTGTGTGGGCTGCGCGTGTATGTGTGTGTTCGCCGGAGAAGACCACCACAGTGGCGGTGGTGGTGGTGTGCAGCAGGAGAGAGAGAGAGATGGCAACAAGAGTGGTAGCGGCGGTAGTCATCGGAAAAGAGCGATGGGTTCGGTAGTAGTGCGCGTATTTTACACCGGGGAAGAGAAAGCAAGGTTGATTAGAGTATTATCGGTTGCTTCAAATGGGTTCCGGCAGAGCCCATGAGTATATTATCATCTTTGGTCATGCAAAAGCACTGAACTCGAGGTAAGTCCCAGAGGTAAGTTGTATAATGCCACATTTTTTTCCCCAAAATATCACACATTTATATTGCACTAAGCCGGGGGTCTGCACGGAAACAGCCTCCCTACTTTCAGGGTAAAGGCAGGGTCTGCGTACAATCTACCCTCCCCAAACCTCGTTCTAAACGGGATATACTGGGTATGTTTGGTTTAGAATTCACACGAAAGGGAAAAAAAACCAGGTTTTCAAACAATACTTCTTAATAATATGGGTTAAATGGTTAATACGTCACCGTATTATATACAAATTTTCAATTGAATCACCATGCCAAAAAAAAATTTCAAATGAATTATTAAACTCAATATAAGTATATAACTTTCAATTAAATCATTGTACATTAAACAATATTTCACTATCATTAATTTTTCATTGACTTAACGAAATTTCGTTAAATATTGCCAAGTAGGTTGCCACGTACTTGCCACGTCAAAATCCCAAAGTTTTTACTTTAAATAATTTTCAAATAATCCTATATTCATTTAAAGTAAAAAATAAAAAACACAAATACACACATATACAGTACATACATATCTCTCTCCCTCTCTCCCTCTTTCACTCGTCTCTCTCCCGCCACCATATCTCTCCACCTCCTGCAACCACAACCACAACCACCATCACCCATCTCTCTCTCTTTCTCCACCTCCACCCCATTTACACCACCATCCAAAACCCAATCCACAAACAAACATAGAGATTCTGGCCTCTTCTCTCTCCCTCTGTCGTATCTCCCTCTCTCCTCTTATACAATTCCTTCACAACAACAACCAACTGCGTCATACTAAACCCACCTTCCGCGAAATTCTGCTGATAAAGCCCAATATTCGTTGCATCCACTATAGGATAGCCTCATACTCACAATGTTCATCCAACCAATTCCGAAAATCCCTAAAACTAGCCTCCACTATCATTTTCATAGCAATAGAAGCCACAGAATCCCCAAACTTCTTCTTCTCTTCTCTCCCACTATCAACACAAATCAATCCCTCACATCTTTGACCATCCCCACATAGAACACATAAATTTCACATAGAACACGAAAATTATTTCACATAGAACACACAAATAATTACTCCCTCCGTCCCCCGTGGTTCTTTACATGGGGGATGGACACGGTGACCAAGGAAATGTATAAAAAATGAGTAAAGTAGATGAAAAGTGGTTAAAGTGGTGGGACCTATTAATATTTAATAATAGATTTGAGATAGTGGAGGAAAGTAGTGGGTGTAATAGTGTTTTTTATTATTAAATATATGAGATAGTGGGTGTAATAGTGGGAGAAACTTACTATTTTTGGAATGTAAAGAAATGAGAGGGACATCCCAAAATAGTAACTGTAAAGAATCTGGAGGGACAAAGGGAGTGACAAACAAAACTTTACGAGAATCAAACATAGAACACATAAATTTTAGAAATCAGAGATTTGTAAACACAAAAATTGAATTGGGGGTTTTGATTTGAAGAATAAGATGGATTCACCTCTGAAAATAGAGATAGCTGATGTATAGATTAGAGATTGTATGTATAGATCGGAGAAGAATGTGGTTTAGGTGTTTATTGTTATTAATCAACGGTTAAATTTTCATTTGTTTGAATTAATAATTTTATTTATTTGTTTTTTAGCAAAAGATATCCTTAAATGTTTGTTCATTTTTATTAATTAATTTAAAATTAGAATTAACTGATGACCTAATTGAAAATTGATACAAAGTTGAGTGATAAATTAGCTATTAAACTTCATTTCAGTGTGCCATTTCAGCATCCACGTCAGTTTTTCGATTAAAAATTTTACCGGAAGTAATAGCCGAAACCAATATGAAAGTTTTTATTAGTTTAAGTGTTTGACTAAAAACTTTTTTGGAATTGTGATTCAACTGAAAATTTGTATTTAGTACAGTAATGAATTAGCCATTTAACCCTTAAGAATTTTGTTTTTGCTATCTTTCGACAAATCCGAAGCTAAATACATATTTCGAGATGAATTAAATACTAGTTTTTTTTTTGCCCGCGCTTGCGCGCACGGGCTGACAATTTTTTTTAAAACAAATTATTATTTATCCTAAAATTTATGTTTAACGAAAGAGGCTATGTAATTTATACAGTATATGAACGTAATTTAGTTGAAGCGAAGGTTTTAAAAAAAAATAGCATGCTAAGTAACGTATCGGAATAGTTGCGTTTACAATGTATTAGCATTCAGGCCCGTGCTACACACACGGGTCTTTTTTTAAAAAAAAAATTACTTTATTAATTAAACAATTAACCATTAACACTCGTCGACTATCATAATTACATGTTCATTACAAAACACTTGATGGATAGAAATAATGTTATTGAATAAAAACTTAAAAAGAGATAATATTGCAACCATTACTAATAAAGATCAACAAAATACTTGGAAGTAAACTTCTAATTATTACATATATGTCTTAAGATATCAAAGATAGATAAAACTTTTGTAGACGTAGATGTAGGAAGTTTTTGAATGTTTGTAGACTCAATGGTTCATTCCATTCATTCCTCAAAGAACGGAGGAGGCGGAGGAGGCTGATATCCTTCATTAATCAACCTAAAAAACAACCAAGTGTTAATTTCTATCATATATAAAAACAAAAGACGATTTACTACGTATGTAAATCAAATATTCATTTTTTTAAAATACCTCTGCTTGAAATAATAAACATCAGGATAATCAAGGTTAATATAAATCCTGGAATAAGGGAGATTGGAGATCTGAAATTTATCTGCAAAATAAAGAGGTGTAAATTTGGTTAAATTTATAACTTAATAACAATTTAATAACATTTTAGTTTTCATCTCAATTATGGCATAACAAATATTTACCCTTATATTTGGTAACTCTAATACTTGCCAATAACAAAATTATTGAGAGTTCCAAATTCGATTGATTATACAATGGTTCTGTGTTTGAATCGAGGAGTCCAAAAAAGGAAACTGCTTGTTCCGTCCTGTTTTGAACAAAAAACCAAAGATAAGTTACTGATTTTCTATTTATGAATAATATGAATATGTAATTTTTACTGGAGATAAAAAATACTACGCATAGATAATGAAACAAATGTTACCTTCCATCAGAAATTGTGAATTTTACAACTTGTTTTGGGCCAAATCTTGTTTGAATCGTCTCAACTGGCTGAAGGTTTTCCATGACTCCAATAATATCTACAATAGTAAAGTATGACGAATTTTGTTTCACCCGCAATTGGTAAAATAGTTTAGTCTATAGTGTAAGTTAACCTGTGGAATACAGTAGCTTCTCTTCTGCTAGAAAATCTGTTGAATGATCATGCAGATCTCGAACATGGACTATATCAAACTTGTGCATCAGAAAGATAATATCTTTAGTCAAAACATTCACTATGGTTGAATTTAGAAAAGTCATGATCTTCTGCGTTGGATATCCAGGCCTATAATGACCAAACGCTGTCCTCACACGAATATTAATGATTTTGCATAAGCTTCTCTCATGAAAAATATTAGAAAATAATTTCCATATAGTGGGACTAACCATTGCTTGCATTCGAGTATTCTGTAATATTAACAACGTACATAGAATTTGGATTATATAAAAGAGATACAAAGACTGGAAAAAAAAGGAATGAAACATACCTCGCAGTCTAGAAGAATTAAATTATGTAGGACGATATCACCTACACCATTGGTTGTCACCCACCTAGTAACTCGGACCTTTACAGTCCAAGTGATTTTGGTATTGTCCAGTGATGCAAGATGCTGATGCACATTCATATCTACATGCAAACATGAAACATTATACATGGTTGGTTTAAGTAGTCTTCTGGCATTCATATATATAGATAGATGTGAAAGAAAAGATATGATCTTACTACTTTATTCTACAATGTTAACATACCCGATTGTTAACTATAATATGAATTACTTTTTTTCAGTGACTTTACAAAGAGTCCATTGGTATTTATAACATAAGAGTGGAAAAGGAGATTTGGGATAAAGATAGACACGATAGAGTAATTTTTTGCTATAAAGTAGGGTAAAATAACAATATGATTGCATAATATTCTATTAGTATTCTATTAGTTGATATGTA
This sequence comes from Kitagawia praeruptora, assembly GCA_037693485.1. Lineage (NCBI taxonomy): Eukaryota > Viridiplantae > Streptophyta > Magnoliopsida > Apiales > Apiaceae > Kitagawia > Kitagawia praeruptora. The sequence continues at coordinate 127,564,017 of CM075350.1, forward strand.
AAGTAAAATTGGAAGATAATATATATATAATAACCATTAATTTATGCAAGTAATGGATTTTTGTGATTTTATTCACACAAATATGATATCATCAATTCAGTATTATTACAATATTAAACATCTATTATATTCTTCCAATGATTGGAAAATTATTGAGCATAACCATATATATTTTATATATATTGTCACAATTTTTAAAATCTTTAAATTGGAAGATAAGATATATATAGAGCTTAAATTATGCAAGTAATTGATTGTTGCAATTCTATTCACAAATTTCATATAATTAACTTTATTATAATATCCCAATGATTGCAAAATTAATGAGCATAAGCATATATATAGTATATATATCATAAATAATTTTTAAATCTTTTAAAGGGAAGATAAGATATTTAAAAGTGTAACAAATTAATTTCGTCATCGCCTAACGGCGGTGGCTCGCAATTTAGATATTGTAAAATTAAAAATTGCAACAAAATATAAAAATCGATTATGAAAACGTATCATATCTCATATTTCACTAGTTGCATTGTTGTTTATAAAAAAAATATAAATTCAATTCAAGATTTCACAATATTATCAATTTATAGTCTTATTATCAATGATAACTTACGATATGCATGCGAATTAAAAATTAGAAAAAATAGTTTAACAAAACATTGTAATTTAAATTTAAAAGAAATGAAAAAAATTATGTTAAATTGTAATCATATTTTTAATCGATGTCAAAAGCATTAAATAAAAACAATAACATTCGTCTCCTACTTGTCATAGCCAGTTATTCCAGAAAAGAGGTACATAACTCCAATTCTAATTATAAAAAGATAGCATATTAGATATTTCAGTAATCACATAAATGTTTACAAAAAATTATATAATGTTCTGTTCAGAGTTTCTCGTCGTCGCCTGACGGCGACTTCTCGCATTTTAAACATTTTGAAACTGAAAATTACAATTAAAAGATAAAAATTCAATTATGAAAAAGTATTTTAAGATATTTCATGATGGCATAAATGTATCTAATAAGTTTATATAAAGATTTTGTTTAATTTTTCTCGTCGTCGCCCTTAATTTAGATATTGTAACTAAAAAACTCAAATCGATTATGAGAAGGTATCATATCTCATATTCCATTAACTGCATAGATGTCTATAATAAAAATTTATAAATTCAGTTCAAGGCTTCTCGCGAAGGCTTCTCACCATCGCCTAACGGCGATGGCTCGCAATTTAGATATTGTAAAATTAAAAATTGCAACAAAATATTAATATAGATTATGAAAAGGTATCATATCTTATATTCCACTAATTGCATAGATGTTTATAAAAAAAATTATAAATTTAGTTCAAGATTTCTCCCCCGTCTCTTAACAACGAAGACTTGCAATTTAAATATTGTAAAATTAAACATTTTAACTAAAAAATTTCAATCAATTATGAAAAATTATTATATCTCATATTTCACTAACTACAACAATGTATATAAAAAAGTATAAATTCAGCTCTATTAGTCTCTTTAGAATTGCAATTTCAAAATTTTGTTATTTCTATTCCTTAAATTTGAAAATCCTAAAAAACCAATTAGAAAATTGGGCCAACAAATCTATTTGATCATAAAAAAACGTTTAAATTTAAGATTTTGAAACAGTCAAAAAGGAAATTTTGAAAAAGAAAATGAAAGATAGATATATGAATAATTAATGCTAATTGATACTATATGAATGAGTTATAGTTTCCATAAATGAATAATTATAAATTTAAAATTATTTGCAAAATATATGGGAGGGAACTGATATGAGAAAATCAAGCAAGATTTCGAATTAATTGGGAAGATTAATGTGTATTAAATAAGTAATTTGAATTTCAAGTTCTTATTACGTATTAAATGAAAAGATTGTGTTGACTTGATTATTGATAATTGAAAATGGATCATAATATGATAAGAGAAAATCATGCAAGATTTTAAATTAATTGGGAAGATTTTGTATTAAATAAGTAATTTGAATTTCAAATTCTTAATACGTATTAAATGAAAAGATTGTGTTGACTTGATTATAGATAATTGAAAATGGATCATAATGTGATAAGAGAAAATCAAGTAAGAATTTGAATACCAAGAAGTTTAACAGTTTCCTCTAACTGGATACAGTATATTCCATTGAGTTGATAAGAACATTATTTTGAACCACTATGACTGAAAATCATCTCTGTGGAAAATAATACAATGTCTTAACATTAAAGTCATATTGTTCTCGAGAGTTGTGAAACTTGCAATTCATTCTCATTCTCCTATTTTCTCAATTATTTGCAATTGGAGGCTCGAGAACAGTTGGAAGTGGCATTAAAGTAACTGATATAACACCATATGATGTCTATTTAATAGAAATATACAACTTGATTAACATAAGAATGATTACAATGACGATACCCGACAACATTATAATTTTAAACAGCCTAGGCTATTCCCATGTACAACGATGTTTCTTCTGCATGTCTAGTGCTTCAATAAGGATACTTTTAACACCTGAACTGCAGTCAATAATGATACCTATAACACCAGAATTAAAGTCATTAACGATACTTTTAACTTTATTAAGCATTTCATATATTTATATAGTTGATATAGAGTGAGAGGAACAAAACAATTTTTTTTTACCTTACTTTTACTCAGCGAGGTCGTAATCCATCAATCATTTATGCATTACAGATCAATTTTAAACCAACCTGAAAGAGTAGTCTGCTATTGTAGATGAAAATTGATGCTCATGACATATTGACATTGGATCCTTAATTAAGGATCCACAGAATAGTTTATGAAATATCTCTTGGCAAGTACATATTGAGAGGACGCGTTAAGCCAGAGAAGGAGACATGTGTACAACATGTTTCAACATGTTAAATTTAAAGTTAAAAATCATTATCTGGGTAAAAAAATTGAGTAGACTGTAGACCTGTGCAATCGAAAGAGTAGGCACTTCAGTTCACGCATAACTTACGGGCCTGACGCATACCTTTAGCAATTCGATATATGATCAATATAAATACTAACTCAATACGTCCATTTGTAGGAAAAAGTGTATAAATTTAAAGCCTGTAACAAACATTTTAAAGATAAATAAACGTATGTCATAAACAAAAATTGGATATTTGACCAAATAAAGATAAGCACAACGAATTACATACACATTGAAATTGACTCTAGATTAAAGGCCTTTTGCTTGAAATTGACTCTAGATTAAAGACCGTTTGTAGCTCCCGATGAATTCAGAATCCCAAACAAAATACAGAAAACAGGATGAAGCCATTTCTCTGATTTTTCTCGTTAAAGCTGCAAAAAAGCAAAACAAAGCATGTCAAAGAACATCAAAATAAAAACAAAATACACTTTAAATCATACAGAACTTTAATCAAACACCTTCTATGCAGACCTGTTAGAACTGTTTGCCATTGACGTACACACAAAGAGAAAATAATCAGAGAAGACGATATTGATTAAAACATCAATGAAATGCATGGAAAAAAAGAAAAAATGGAAAAGAAAACCTTGCTAACAATAAGAGAAGATGATATTGAATCGAGATACATGTTTTTAGAATCAAGATACATACCCAATTAATCATATTCACCGTTGAATTTGTATATTGTAAATTGTCTCAATCACAAATTCATTGTAAAATCATTCTCGTTTCATATTCTGTAAATTCAAACAGGCAAATATTAGTAAAAAAACAAATATAGTATACACATACACACATATATGAATACATAAAAAAAGACCACGAAGACCGAAAGAAAGAAAAAAGACTAAGAAGGAGAAAAAATATGAGAGAGATTAATGATATTTTATGTGTACCGTCATTCTTGAGAGAGAGAATGAGAGAGATTAAAGATATTTAATGTGTACCACCATTCTTGAGAGAGAGGTGAGAGAAGTTGTTTATATAATATTCATCAAATTAATCTGAGCTCTAATATGGATATTGTTTCTTTATTGATCCATATTTTGTGCAATATTTTTTGAATTATGGCTACAATTAAGAAAAGGGTATTAACTTTGTGTTCATATATATGAAGCAATATTTTTTTGAATTTTAAAAAAGATATGAAGAAATTTGTGTATACATGAGGAGATTACGAACTTTAATCAAGGAAAGATTTGAAAAAGATTGAGTTTGTTTGATACACATTTTCCTCAGCAAAAACCATAAAATTTAAATTCAAAATATGCTTAAATTAAGGAAGTAAGATTTAAAAGTAAACGCAAGAATCATAAATTATGCAAGTACTTCCAAATTTAGATCGTAAGAATCATAAATTAAGATGCCAAGTAAGCACAAGAAATTAGGAGATTGTTAAGTAATTAATGTTAATTGCTGCCTACGTGGTTTTTTTTGAATATTTTTCAGTCCTAAGTGATTTTACTTTTAAGTCCTTTATTGTACAATTTTAGGATGAAAATGAAATATTTTAGAAAGGTTAAAATAGGTGGTACAGGTCAAAAAGTATTCAGGAATTATTATATACATAGATTATTTTCTTCGATAAATTTTCCCCTAACCATGAAAAATAAGAAGAATGTGAATAATTTTAGCTGGCGTGCCAAATTTGTCTCTTGCATAAAATAATTGGAGAATACATATACCGAGAATATGTAAGAGCATCTCCAAGAGGCTCTCTACTCTAACTCTTAACTTAAAAAATGAGGAGAGAGAATAAAAATGTTGCTCCAAGAAACTCTTAGTGGCTCTTAGAAACACTAAGAGCCTCTTCTCTCTCCTCATTTCTAAGAGCCACTAGTAGCTCTTAACTTGTATTTTAATAATAAAATGTTCATGTCCACCAATTCTTGCAAAATTTTTGGTTATAGTGGGGTTGATTTGTGAATAAATTATAAATAAAGAGCTAATATAAAGAGCATTGTTGGAGTTTGACACATAAACCAATGTAATAACTTGCTAAGAGCCATTTATTTATATTAATTTTGAGAATGAATGTAGGAGTCTCTTGGAGATGGTCTAACTAAATAATTCTTCCCCACCCACCTAGAATTGCTACACCTCACCCACATCAATGTTAAGTATCCTGCTAAGCAAGGCTAATGGACATAAGTACCAGAAATTTTAGTTGCCATGACAAGAATACCAGCGCGCGCGAGGATTGGCCAAAAATATCAGTAAGTTACGCATTCTGAGACATGGTAACACCTGTAACGCATTTTTATTTTATTATTTTTTTAAAAAAAGGATAGATACACATTCTAAGAATGCGTATTCGATGATACGCATGCGTATCTGCCGTTTTCTTCACCAGCAGCTCTGGCAATTTCTGGCAATTTTTCGCCCAAAACTTCGTTCGATCTCTCCAGTTCTCCCTATATTTTACGTTTATGATTTATAAACCATTCAATTCAACTTTCAAATATCTACTTCTCTTAGCAGTAGAAGGAAAAAGGTTTTCCACTTCTCTTGAGATGGCCTCATCAATGAACTTTTCAATTTGTTTCACTGCAGCTTTCACTTCTGGAATTGAGATGTCCTTGAGAAGGGACTCATTAATCTTCAATAAGGTTGCAGAAGGAAAAGCTTCGATGTCATTGATTTTGAACCATGTAACTGCTCCATTTTCCCCAATAACCATCACTTCCATGATGTTGTTCACCATCCTGAATTTTCATGTAAACATGGCAGAGTTCTCAACAAGTTTCTTATAATATTTTTTTCCCCATATTCCTCCACATATTGTTGAGTATACAACAACGAAAGCAAAACCCAAAGCGAATAAACAAGAACAAGAAAATAAACGACAATCACACAAGACAAAGATTTACGTGGTTCGGAAATTCCTACTCCATAAGCCGCACTAATTTTGTATTGATCTCTCACATTGTTGTGTTGTTATGTTGTGTTGTGTTACAATTACATGAGTATTTATAAGAGAAGAAACTGGGCCTAAACCAATCAGAGTCTAAATCTGAAATTCCTAGTTCTAATTAGAACCCAATTCTGGAATTCCCAAGTCAAATCAGAATCCAATTCTGAATCCTAATAGACTCCACAAACCCAACAATCTCCCACTTGGAGTCTGACCACATCTTCACTTCACTCTTGTAAATCTAGTAACACCATCCTTTGATCAATAACTCTAACTAGTGCAGCGCCTTCTCATCAATCAGTTCTGAAGGCCAGTTGAAGCTATGCAAAGCTTCAACTTTTCATTAGTAACCACCTGAGTCAACATATCTGCAGGATTCTTTGAACCAAGGATTTTCTTCAAGGACAAAGTACCATTGCTAATCAACTCTCTTGTAAAGTGATATCTCAGCTGAATATGCTTCGTCCTAGCATGAAACACAGGATTCTTCGCAAGATGAATAGCACTCTGACTGTCGCTATACAAAGCACTGTCCGCCTGTTTCTTGCCCAACTCCTCAAGAAAATTCTTCAACCAAATCATCTCCTTGCTAGCTTCAGAGATAGCCATATATTATGTTTCTGTGGTTGAAAGAGCAACACTCTTTTGAAGTCGAGACATCCAACTAACTGCTGTGCCACCCAAAGTGAAAATATATCCCGTAGTACTTTTTCTTGTATCCAAACATCCACCCAAATCTGCATCAGAGAACCCTTCCAAGATAACATCTTTCTTGCTGAAACATAATGCAACCTTGGATGTGCCTTTCAAGTAACGCAACAACCACTTGACTGCTTCCCAATGTTCTCTTCCTGGATTAGACATGAACCTGTTAACAACTCCCACTGCATGAGCAATATCTGGCCTTGTACACACCATAGCATACATCAAACTACCAACTGCAGATGCATACGGAACTTTAGCCATATCTTTCTTGCCTTCATCCATTTTAGGTGACTGCTTCTTCGTGAGATTAAAATGAGTCGCCAACGGTATACTTCTGGTCTTCGCATCCTGGACACTGAATTTCTGCAACAATTTCTCAATATACTTCTCTTGAGATAATTTTAAAGTACCTTCAGATCTATCCCTTATGATGCTCATACCAAGTATCTGTTTTGCTGCACCCATATCCTTCATCTCAAACTCCTCAGCCTGTGGAGTAATTGGAATTGTGTCATCACCATTCCCCGAACTCCCACTATTTCCTGCAAGATCTTCTTCGGTAATATCTTCATGCAATGCTTTCTCTTTCTCAGGTTGTTCCTTTGCCAACTCAGAATCAACTGCAAGCTTATCCTTGTACACTGCACTTTCGTTAAAAGTAACATCTCTACTTCTAACGACCTTCTTCGTTAGTTCATCCCAGAAACGGTAACCCATATCATCTGAGCCATAACCAATGAAGATACACTTCTTTGCTTTCGGATCAAGCTTGTCCCTATCAGAATCTTTAACACGTACATAAGAAACACAACCAAAAACTCGAAAGTGTGAAAGATTTACCTCCTTTTTCTACCACTCTTCTTCAGGAATCTTGAACCCCAAAGGAACTAAAGGTCCTCTTTTTATGAGATACGCTGCTGTGCTAACTGCATCTGCCCAAAAAGTCTTTGGCAACCCTGCATGCAACCTCATACTCTTGGCCCTCTCATTCAAGGTTCTATTCATGCGTTCTGCAACACCATTCTGCTGCGGTGTCTCTGGAATTATTTTGATCATTCTAATCCCATATTCTGCGCAATAGCTTTTAAACTCATCACTATTGTACTCACCACCATTATCTGACATCAAACTCTTAATCCTCAAACTGGTCTGATTTTCAACTTCGGTCTTCCACTTCTTGAAAGTAGCAAACACATCTGATTTATTTTTCAAGAAATAAACCTATACCTTTCTAGTGGAATCGTCAATGAAAGTGACATAGTAGCGAGATCCTCCCAACGACGCAATTGCTGTTGGACCATATACATCTGTATGAACTAGCTCTAACCTCTCAGCCTTGGGTGTCCTTCCTGATTTTGCAAAAATAACTCATTTCTGCTTTCCAAGAACACATGGCTCACAGAACCCAACTTTCACATTCTTCAGCTCTGGAATCTCCCCCTTCGAAGTTAACAGCTTCATACCCTTTTCACTCATATGACCAAGTCTTTGATGCCACAAAGTTGAAGACCCAATCTCATCAGCAACTGCATTTGCTTCATAGCTAGATTGTTCAACTATGTACAACATCCCCTTTTTCTCTCCACGAGCAACAACTAGATTCCCCTTTATAACCTTCCACTGTCCGTCTCCGAAAGTAACTCGATACCCTTTCTTATCTAACTGACCCACAGATATCAACATCTTCTTCAGTCCAGGAATGTACCTTACATCTTTCAACGTCCAGCTAGTCCCCAAAGAGGTCTTGAGATTAATATCTCCCATGCCCGCAATATCCTAAGTCTCATCATCAGCAAGACGAACTTTACCAAAATTTCCAAGTCTGAAATTTAACATCAAATCCTTGCAAGGGGTATCATGGAATGATGCACCAGAATCCATAACCCATGATTCAATCGAATGTTCAACACAACAAATCAAAGCATCGTCACTCACCACCTCTTCAACTACATTAGCTGAATTATCCTCTTTCTTCTTTTCTTTAGGAGCTGCGGGAGCCGTACACTGATTTCTAAAGTGACCTTTCTTCTGACAATTCCAACAAGCAATCTCCTTACGATCTTTGGACTGTCCTCTCTTCTGTGACTTCGATCTGCTACGCCCCTGATTCTGCCCCTATCGGACTTTCTGCCTCTACTCTCAGTACTCAACAAGGAACCTGATGACTCTCCTGAGTTTCTCCTGCGGATATCTTCTCCAAGAATCGCATCTCGAACTCCATCAAAAGTCATTTTACTGCTCCCAGATGAATTACAAATAGCAGTGACAAATCCTGACCAACTGTCAGGTAACAAGGATACCAACAACAAGGCTTGTACTTCATCATAGAATTTAATATCCACTGATGTCAATCTTGATAGGATAGAATTAAATTCGTTCACATGATCAGCAACACAATCACCTTCATTCAATCTCGTGGCAAACAACGAACGACACAAATATACCTTATTTGAAGCTGACGGCTTCTCATACATATTTGATAACGCCTTGATCAATCCATAAGTTGTCGTTTCCTTGACGATATTGTAAGCAACGTTCTTCGCCAAAGTCAATCTGACAACACCTAGAGCCTGCCTATCCAATAGCTTCCATTCTTTCTCATCTATTGAATCTGGCTTTTTCTCCTCCAGCGGTTCGTGTAATTTTTTCTGATACAAATAATCTTCAATTTGCATCTTCCAAAACCCAAAATCTCTGCCATCAAATTTGTCGATCTTTACTTTCCCTTCTTCTGCCATCGCTCCCACTCGCCTGAAAACCTAGGCTCTTGATACCAATTGTTGAGTATACAACAACGAAAGCAAAACCCAAAGCGAATAAACAAGAACAAGAAAATAAACGACAATCACACAAGACAAAAATTTACGTGGTTCGGAAATTCCTACTCCACAAACCGCACTAATTTTGTATTGATCTCTCACATTGTTGTGTTGTTATGTTGTGTTGTGTTACAATTACATGAGTATTTATAAGAGAAGAAACTGGGCCTAAACCAATCAGAATCTAAATCTGAAATTCCTGGTTCTAATTAGAACCCAATTCTAGAATTTCCAAGTCAAATCAGAATTCAATTCTGAATTCTAATAGACTTCACAAACCCAACACATATAAAGGGGGCAAGAAAGTGGATACGGGAAAGTGGAAGATAATCCCATTTTTATATTTTCGATTCGCATTCCGAACAATAATTTAAGCAGTTCCATTAAATGTATTTTGGTAGTTTATTGCTTCCATAAACTTAAATAAGCTGAAATGATCCAGTAAAGTTGAAAAATATATACATGGAGCAAGGAGGGAAGGCCCAAGTATCAAGCACTCCCTGTAACCGTTTGTGCTTGGATTTGGAAAGACCCAAATCAACGTAATGCATGCATTTAATTGGCTATTTCATAATTGAACTCGTGCTCAACTTGCAGTTGGGTAATCGAACTCAAAAAACTTGCATTAACGTCATTAAACTAATTAAACCTTGCAATCTCATAATTAAACTATTAAAAACTTGCACGACCGTTAACTTCCGTTGACTTTTAACGGAGGTCCGTTAATTTTGTACAAGTAAGGGATAAAATTGCTAATTCATAACTGAACTGACCCTCAACTTGCAAATAGGTAATTGAACTCAAAAGGTTTGCAACTAGATAACTGAAATTACATATTAAAACACACACATATCTCATTATTTAATAGTATTTCAATATTTTTATATTACAATTTGTACTTGAACAAACATGTTCATATGACTTATATGTCTACTTGTGTTTTAGACAAAAAAAGTTTAATTTGCGATTAACCGAATTAATTACAAGCACAAAAGGTGATTACAAAATTAGATTTTAGGCGGTATAAAATTGTGAGAAATTCATCCCTCTCTCTCCCTCTCTCTCTCTCAGACACACAAATATATATAATATGTACATCTCTTGCACACCATATTATCTAAACTCAAATATTGGAAAAAAATTTATACTCCCTCCGTCCCACTAATTTTGTCACTTTGACCAAATTTTGGTCAATTTGACCAATTTTGTAATGAGAATTACTTATATTATATGACAATTATATTTTTTTTAAAAATTATTATCACAAATTACACTTATCATATTACAATATCCAACTTTTAAATTTATGAAAGCATAAATAATTAAATTATTATTTAAGGTCAAAGTTTTATCAATTTGACCAAGAAAGTCAAATGAGGACAAAATAAGTGGGACGGAGGGAGTACATTATATTTAATAAGTAAAAAATATATAAAAGTTATATATGACCAATAATTAGCTAGCTTCACAAGATGAATATTACAAATATTAACTATCTCGTACAACATACTGATATATTAGATATATTTTTGAAAATCAATAAATAATTAAAATTTGGAGGGTGCACGTTTACGTTCTTTGCACAGGCTAAAGATCTAGTTTAATAAGTTAGTTGTTTAGAATATTTTTATAACACTAAATATAAGTAAAAAATATCGTTCCATCATATATTTTTATATATTATTGTTTAGAATATTTTTATAACACTAATTGATGAGTTGATTGCAACCTTTTTGAGTTCAATTACCCATCTGCAAGTTGATGATCAGTTCAGTTATGAATTAGCCATTTTACCCATTAAAATTCTTGCCAGGTCAGCTTGCCACGTCATTTTTCCGTCAGTCCCGTTAAATGAGTTAACGGCAGTTATGAGATTGCAAGTTTTAATTAGTATGATGAGTTGACTGCAAACTTTTTGAGTTTAATTACCCACTTGCAAGTTGAGGTTCAATTCAATGATGAATAAGCCAATTAACCCATTTCATATCCATATATACTCTACGTAGTGGGCTTAGCCCAAATATCTATGTGGGAACTGGGAAAGTAGAGAGTTTTTTTTCTTCCAGCCCAAATCGTACAACCCAATAAACCACTCTTACAAAATTTCTTTAATCAAAGAAAAATAGTATTGAGAGGGGTTCCTTACATTTATAAGCTAAAACCAAAATAGGAAATACCAAAAAGAATAATTTCTTGTTAAGTACCTAAGCAAGACACTCTAAAATTTCCAACATCAAAAGTAGTAGTTTATTATATTTCACTTTAACAAACTTATTTACCCATCTCATTCAAAAGCTTACAACTTTTATGTGTTTGCATGTGCATTCTATTCTTGTAATAACACTCTTAATCTTTTGATGTGTGTCAATTTTATAAATGGGCAAGTATTAATTTATGACAAGTGTTAGAAGTCAATTTGGAAATGGAGAAAATGAAAGCCCAAGAGATATATGTGGGTATGAAGAAAGATGGGTTTCAAAGTGTGGTTAACTTGTTATCTTCCTTTTAGTTTAACAGTACAAATTAGTTATTTGAGGGAGAGATACTAATTGTAGACTAGTAGTTGTAGTGCCACGCCATTTCCTGATCTTGAAACTCTCAAACCTAAATTCACTATATATTGAAACTCCTAGGTTTTGATGATAACAAACAGCAAGCCATTTGGCTTTTAGATATAAAAACATCATGCTATTATGTTAGTTCTAACTTGGTCTTGCAGGATAAAACAGCATGCCATTTGTGTATACTCTAACGTGTTTCTGCAGGGTAAAACAGCTTATTGATTGTCTAATCAGTACTCATCAAACAGCAAGCAAAGCATGCCAATTGTACAATCAGCAAGCTGATTGTGTCTGACGCTTTTGCAGTTTCATTTCGGGATTTTAATAGAAAGTCAAGAAGAGATGATATATTGATTATATATATAGATTATATGTAAAGATCCTCAGAATATATATTCACCATACCTCCCACTTAAGCTTTTGGAGACAAGTCAAAATTCCTTTTGAATAAATAAGGTTACTTTACCTTATTTTATTACACCACCTTACCTCCACTCAAATACATCACATGGGACTCATCATAACATTATTCCCTGCACCTTTTTATCTCTATACACGCACCAATGCTCAGCTTTGCAGAGAATAATACATATCTAATTACTCAAAAGAAACTCTCCATTACTAACGGCTTGATTCCTTACCGTTGGAAATTATTCAAGCCTTAAACCTCAAGATCTTGTTCACCTATATAAGAACTGAATATCATCAGTTCTTGGTACTGAATACAACGTGCAGAAAACAAGATATACTCACACAACTACTAAGCTTTCATTGCTAAATCGTTCAAAACCTTCAAACCTCATCATATACGCATATTAATTATTCTGAGGATTTATAGGTTGAGTTGTATTCTTTCAAAACATTTGTATTGTTCAAAGTGTATTGTTTTGCTGTTGTACAAGATTGGCTTCAGTTTTTAGGGTGAGTCGAACTAGACTAGAGAAGTATACTTGGGAAGTAGTACTTAGAAAGTTAGTTGGTCACAGGAAAACAGCAAGCCATTTGTAATCAGCAAGGGTTAAGGGAGATATATTGTTGGATCTTGTAATCGGTTTATAGTTGATCAATAATATATTCTCTTACCAAGTTTGGTAAGGGACCAGGACGTAGACCATAGGGGATTAGGGGTCGAACCTGGCTAAAAGATTGTGTGTCTCTTTTACTTACTGTTTATATTCTTTCTGCATTGCATTTCAGGTACAATCAGCGTGTTGTTTGTGAACTGTGTTATTACAAACAGCAAGCTGTTTTCAGTAAATTTCAAAACAGTTCATAAATTCACACTATTAACCAAAAACACCTATTCACCCCCCCCTCTAGGTGTTGTTTTCAATTGGTATCAGAGCGAGGTATACTAATATTTCTGTAACAGGAAGGTATCGATCATGGGTGAACAATATCTCGAAGCTAAATCAGATTATAGAGCTCCTCTCCTCACTGGATCAGAAAATTACAACTGGTGGAAATGTAGAATGGAAACATTCTTGTCCAAGAGACCCCTGGTATTAAGAGTGGTGCAAAAAGGAGACTTCAAATTTCTGGATGATAAGAACAATCCAAAAGATGTTGATGATCTTACTCCCGATGAGATTATCAAATGTGGTTACAATGGAGAAGCTAGAAATTCTATAATGAATGCATTAGACCAAGCTGAGTATGATAAAGTTTCTTCTCTAAAGACAGCAAAGGAAATGTGGGATGCTTTGGAAACCTACCATGAAGGTTCAACAACTTTGAGAAAGGTGAAGCTTAGCAAACTAATGAACGACTTTGGAAACTTCAAGCTCAAGGATGATGAAACTATCAAGGAAGGTCAAGCAAGATTCCAGGTTACTATAAACTCTTTAAAGAGACTTGGAAAGGATATTCCACAAGATGAAATTAACATGAAAGTGTTAAGTGCTGTACCATTTATTTATGAAGCCAAGGTCACGGCTTTGGAATCATCCTCAACAATCGACACCATGGATCATCTAGCTGTTTTTGCTGAGCTAGAACAGTTTGAAAGTAAAATAAATAAAAGTCAGGTTGAAGATGCTAGGGTTCCTCTAGCCAAAATGAAGAATTTGGCTCTTCATTCCTCAAACAGCAAGCCAGCCAATGCATCCAGCAAGCTGACAGATTCTGATGAGGAATCTGATGAAGAAATGGCACTCATTTCACAAAAGATCAAGAGACTGATTGAGAAGAAAAATAGAATGAAAAGGGAAAGAGCAAGTTTCAACATCAACAAGAAAGCTAAGGAGCAAAATTGCTTCGAATGTGGCAAGCCAGGCCATTTTAAAAGAGACTGTTACAAGCTGAAGTCAAAACAGCCTGCTGTTTTTAAAGACAGAAGAAAAGCAAAGGCTTTGCTGACTTGGAGTGATGATGACTCAGACTCCAGTGATGACTCAAGTGAAGACATGGTGAATTTGGCACTTGTAGGTCTAAATGATGAAGAAAGCTCACAAGGATCCATAAAAGAAGGTCTTGTAGAGAGTGATTTTTCAGATTCGGAAGATGATGCAAGCGAGGTAAACTCAATTAATTCTGATCTATCCTCCTCTCCTTTTATTCTAGAAGAACTAACCATGCAGGTACCAAGTAATGTGTCTATTATTGAGTTCATGGAACTGAAAAATAAGAATGGCAAGCTGGAAAAGAAGAACAATCAGCTGAAGAATATTATTTCTGAGTTAATGGCTGAGAAGGCTCCAGAATTAAATCATGATGATCTAATCACTGATTTAAAAGAGAAACTAGTTCAATTCGAAGGTGTCAACAAAGTAATTCTACAAAGGAATGAAGCACTTATGAAAGAACTCAGAAATTTGAAGGCAGATATTGAAGCAAAAAATGAATGTATAAAATCATTCGAGCATAAAGAATACAGCCAAGCCGAATCCTCAAGAACTGCTGAAAAGAGAAAACAGCAAGCTGAACTTGTCAAACAGCAAGCTGAATTGATTTCTCTTCTAGAAAAAGAAGTCAAAGACCTTCAGAAAGGAATGGAAACATTTGTTCAAGGTGAAGACAGCTTAAAGACAATGATGAAAAAGGCAAATGTTCCCTTGGTCAGAGAAGGAGTTGGCATGAAATCAAACAACAAACATGGTGCACTCAAATACGATGGAAGAAATGGCATACCATATAATTATGCCATGCCTTGGAAGATATGTAACAAGTGTGGAGGAAAAGGCCATCTGGAAAAACACTGTGTAGTTCAAGTAAACCCTAAAGGGAAAACAGCTTACCAGAAGAAGCCAGTCAGAAGGCAAAAAGCACGCCAAAATACTCCTGACAGAAGACAAACAGCTTACCAACAGTCACCAAAAGTGATCCAAAAGTGGATCAAGAAAGCTGATTTAAATGTGTTATATATTCTTGCTACTAACCAATCTGGACCCAAACCTATATGGGTTCCAAAACATTAAATTGGTATTTGTTTGTTTTGTAGATATGTCTTACCGCTAAAGTAAAGTCAAATCAATGGATTTTGGATAGCAGATGCACTAGACATATGTGTGGAGACAAATCTCAATTTATGAGTCTCAAAATGAAGAAAGGAGGAAGAGTTACCATTGGCAATAGCAAGACTCTTAAAATACTTGGTATTGGTTCCATTGGCAATAGTAATATTTCGATTAAAAATGTTCAATATGTCAAAGGTCTTTCATATAACCTACTTAGTGTCACTCAATTATTTGATGAAGGACATTTTGTGAAGTTTGGCATAGATAAAACTGTTATTACTATTGGTGCTAACAAAATCCCCCTAGTTGCTAGAAGGGAAGGAAATATATATGTATTAGATTTCGAAATGCAGGAAACAGCATGCTGTTTGGCTGCAATCGACAATGATCCATATATATGGCATAGGAGGTTGGGACATGCACACATGGACTTGCTTAATAAACTATCAAGCAAGAATCTGGTCAGAGGACTACCAAAACTGAAATTTTCTAAGGTTGAAGTATGTTCAGCATGCCAATTGGGTAAACAAATTCGAAGCACTCACAAAGCTAAGAAAATGGTATCTACCTCTAAACCCTTAGAGCTTCTGCACTTAGACTTATTTGGTCCTGAAGCTTATAAAAGTATTGGAGGTAAACAATATGGCTTTGTAATTGTAGATGATTTTTCTAGATTTACTTGGGTATTGTTTCTTCGTACTAAAGATTGTGCTTTTGATGAATTTGAGAAACTGATTAAATTACTTGAGAACAAGCATGATACAAGACTTGTAGGTATAAGAAGTGATAGAGGAGGTGAATTTGTCAATGAGAAATTCATTACATATTGTGAACAAAGAGGAATCTCCCATGAATTTTCTGCTCCAAGGACTCCACAACAAAATGGAGTGGTGGAAAGGAAGAATAGGTCACTTCAAGAAACAGCAAGGACTCTTCTGCAAGAAAGCAAGCTGCCTAGAAGTTTTTGGGCCGAAGCTGTGAATACAGCATGCTATTTGTTAAACAGAATTATAATCAGGCCAATTTTGGATAAAACTCCATATCAATTGTTAAGAGACAAGAAGCCTAATATCAGTTACTTCAAGATTTTTGGCTCCAAGTGTTTTGTTCTCAAGACAATTGGTAAAGATGGTAAATTCGATGCTAAATCCTATGAGGCTATTTTTCTTGGTTATTCTTTAACAAGTAGAGCCTATAGAGTTTATAATGTTAATAAAAATATTGTTGAAGAATCTATTGATGTTACTTTTCAAGAACCTAACAATGATCTACCAAGAGATGAGGAAGATTTTACAGGACGTCAAGCTGGAAGTGAAAATCAGCAAGCTGGAAGTGAAAATCAGCAAGCTGAAGGTGCAAATCAGCAAACTGGCAGTGCAAATCAACAAGATGAAAGTTCAGAACAGCAAACTGAAGATGAAGATGAAGAAGAAAGTCAGCAAGTCAAGGATGATGTAGACAATAACAATCAGCACGCTGAAAGTTCAAGTCAGCAAGCTGAAATGGAAAATACAATCTCCAGAATTGCAAAAATGTCTTTGGAAGGCCCTAGAGGATCAAGGACTACTGAGAAACTACCTATTTATGATGAAAAAGATCAGTCACCTCGAGAAAAGATAAGAAAGAAAACTCATGAAGAAATAGCTCAACATTCTTTACCAAAGGCAACAAGAACGGTTAAGAATCATCCTCTGGAATTAGTCATTGGTGACATTACTGATGGAATTACTACAAGAAGAGGAAAAGCAAATTATTGTGCTCATGCAGCCTTCCTAGCTCAAGAAGAACCCAAAAACATCAATGAAGCATTAGAAGATGAAAATTGGATCATGGCGATGCAAGAAGAACTAAATCAGTTCGAAAGATGTGAAGTATGGGAACTTGTCAAACCACCAGAAGATGCTTCAATCATTGGCACAAAATGGGTGTTTAAGAACAAAGTTGATGAATTTGGCACCGTTACTCGAAATAAAGCAAGGCTTGTGGCTCAAGGATATAATCAACAAGAAGGCATTGACTTTGATCAAACATATGCTCCTGTTGCTCGTTTGGAATCAATAAGGATGCTTCTTGCCTATGCATGTTTCAAGAAATTTAAGCTATATCAAATGGACGTAAAGAGTGCTTTCCTAAATGGCTTGCTGGAAGAGGAAGTTTATGTAAAACAGCCTCCTGGATTCGAACATGAACAGTATCCAGACTATGTGTTCAAGCTAAAGAAGGCTCTTTATGGTTTAAAGCAGGCTCCAAGGGCTTGGTACAAAAGGCTTAGCAAGTTTCTCATCAAAAATGGTTTTATTCAAGGTAAAATCGATCCCACATTATTTATTAAGCAAGATGGTAAAGATATTCTTATTGTTCAAATATATGTGGATGATATTATTTTTGGAGCTACTAATGAATCTATACTAATGAATCTATGTGTAAGTGGTTTTCTAAGTGTATGCATAGTGAGTTCGAAATGAGCATGATGGGTGAGCTCAATTATTTCTTGGGTCTTCAAATCAAGCAATCTAAGGATGGAATTTTTATACATCAATCCAAGTATACAAAAAATCTACTCAAGAGATTCGGTTATGAAGATTTTAAGTCAAAATCAACTCCTATGATGCAAAACAGCAAGCTGTTTGCAGATGAAAATGGTAATGCTGTTGATATCAAAAGATATCGAGGTATGATTGGAAGTCTGCTATATTTAACTGCTTCTAGACCTGACATAATGTATAGTGTATGTGTTTGTGCAAGGTTTCAATCAAACCCTAAAGAGTCTCACTTAAATGCAATTAAAAGAATATTTCGATACTTAAGTGGTACCATTTCTCTCGGCTTGTTTTATCCTATCACAAATACTTTTGATCTTGTTGGGTATAGTGATGCAGATTATGCAGGGTGCCTAATTGATAGAAAGAGTACTAGTGGTGTTTGTACATTTCTTGGACAAAGCTTAGTTTCTTGGCAATGCAAGAAACAAACTTCGGTTGCTTTATCCACTGTAGAAGGGGAGTATCTAGCAGCTGGGAGCTGTTGTTCTCAACTTCTATGGATGATTCAAACTCTAAGGGACTTTGATATCAAGTGTAGAAAAGTTCCAATCAACTGTGACAACACTAGCACCATTAGCATTTCTAAAAATCCGGTAAATCACTCAAGAACGAAGCATATCGATGTTCGACATCATTTCTTGAGAGATAATGTTGCTAAGGGCAAGATAGAGTTGGTTTTTGTTCCAACTGAATTCCAACTAGCCGATATTCTCACAAAACCTCTTGCCGAAGAGAGATTTTCAGTCATTCGAATGCAACTTGGTATGTGTTCTATGTAAAACAGCAAGCTGGAAGATAAGTACTGGACAGGTTAGCTTACCATTTGTTCCAGTTACATATTATACATGGCATAATGTTTGTGATTCCATCTCTGGCTTACCATTTGTGTGACAGTAGATATCATATGAATTTATGTGTCCTAAATTGATAATATATGCTACACGATTATATGGTGTTAAATTTGATTGAACTCTAGAAAATTTCTTTTATCTGTTCGAAATAGAAATTTATTGGATTTTTGTTTTTCTTGTTTGTTTAATTAATAATTCCATAAAATCCTATTTGATGATCTTTCTAATATGTTAAAGAGATATTTAGTTTTTTTTAATCCTAAATACTCTCCCCTAAAAATCTTCAAAATAAAAAGAGACACGGGCCATTCAGTTTCTTTCTTCAAGACCAACAAACCGTCTCTCTCTCTCTCAAAGCAATTAGGGTTTCTCAAGGCGGCAATTAGGGTTTTCTAAAACTTCTTCGAAATTCGTCATGACTCGCAAGCAAAAGGCTCAAAGGGCTTCATCTCCTCCATCTTCACGAAAGGATGATGCTTTGATGCTAATAGACGAAGGCGGGGATGAAATATCTCAAACCCCTGAATCCAAGAAACTAAAGATGACGCCCTCTCCATCATTCTCATCACCGGTCTTCGAATCTCGGTATAAGGAACTCGGGCTAGGAGGTCGTTCAATCATTCTGGAACAGCCAATTGGTAGTAAGTTCGCCTCTCCTCTAAATCAATGCGGTGTTCTTAAGCTTTTCTCTGATTTGGGCATGAAGTCATTTCTGATGGATTTACCCAAAATTTATTATCCTGATTTGGTGCGTGAATACTATGCTAATCTTCGTTCGGATAAATTTGGGAATGTTATATCTGTTGTTGATGGACAGAGGATTCATTTAAATCCACCTATCTTAGGTTCCATTCTGGGTATTAAAAATGATAGTGAAATTGACGTGTTTACTGCTCAGGGCCACAAATCTTTTCCTGATTTTGCCTTCATTGATCAATTAAGGGTGTTGGTTGGAAATGATAGTCTTGAAGATACTAATCTTCCCTCTACCACTATAGTTACACCCCTTGCCCATTTAATGTTCAAACTGTGTAGGTCACACATTTGTCCTAGGATAGGCAACAAATCGAACTTTACCTGTCAGGATGTAATTGTGGTATCAATGATATTAACTGGAAGGGCATTCGATCTACCCTCCCTGATTCTCCAAAAAATGGTGGCCACTCTGGATAAGACAGTTAGTGGGATTCCCTATGGTTTGCTTCTCACTAGAGTTTTTTATTTCTTTTCGGTTGATCTAGACATTGCTAATAAGGTTGCTATGAAGGATGTGTTTGATTCAAAATTTTTAGCCCTGAACAATCTTCAAATCAAGTCTGGGAAGCTATCTCGTATCGTGCCTCCTCCTTCCTTGGATGCCCCTACTTCTGGTCATGTTACTTCTGCAGAGTCCCTTCATGCCAATGTTACAATCATATCTAGTGAGGTCACTTCTCTCCGTAGTGATACTCAAGTTATCCGAAATGATTTGCAAGCTATGAAAGGAGATATGCAGTCGATTAAAGCTGATTACCAGTCTATCAAAAGCACCATGAAGGAATTCGTTCGTGAAATCAAGCTTGTTAAAGATATGTTGCTCAAGCATGCTGGTGTGCCGTCCTCAACCCACTCTGCTGTGGAGGAAGATACAGGACTGAAAGATCTGGCAAAAGCAGCACCAAAAGCTGGGGAGGATAATGACACTGAGGTCACAAAGTCAGATGATGGTGTTGATAAGGATCCCAAAGCCTCTTAGTTTTTTGATGAATTAAGGGGGAGAAATTAGGAGAATTTTTAGGAGAATTTCATGTTTCATGCTCTAATTGCTTGCTCTGTTTGAATACTTTTATTATGATGCTTTTGTCTGTAGTACCTAAGTACTTGGTTTTTATTTGGTTTTTATTATGGCTGATTGAACCTGTTTGAATTATGTGGCATATGATGTTTTGTGCTCTACTAAGTTTTTATTCTGGATATGCTAAAGTATATGTATAACCTTCAGATAAATATTGTTTTATATCTAACATTGTGATGCAGGAATTTAGGGGGAGTCTCAAAATTCTCCTAAAAGTTTTGTAATCATCAAAAAGGGGGAGATTGAAACTCCTAGGTTTTGATGATAACAAACAGCAAGCCATTTGGCTTTTAGATATAAAAACATCAAGCTAGTATGTTAGTTCTAACTTGGTCTTGCAGGATAAAACAGCATGCCATTTGTGTATACTCTAACGTGTTTCTGCAGGGTAAAACAGCTTATTGATTGTCTAATCAGTACTCATCAAACAGCAAGCACAGCATGCCAATTGTACAATCAGCAAGCTGATTGTGTCTGACGCTTTTGCAGTTTCATTTCGGGATTTTAAGAGAAAGTCAAGAAGAGATGATATATTGATTATATATATAGATTATATGTAAAGATCCTCAGAATATATATTCACCATACCTCCCACTTAAGCTTTTGGAGACAAGTCAAAATTCCTTTTGAATAAATAAGGTTACTTTACCTTATTTTATTACACCACCTTACCTCCACTCAAATACATCACATGGGACTCATCATAACATTATTCCCTGCACCTTTTTATCTCTATACACGCACCAATGCTCAGCTTTGCAGAGAATAATACATATCTAATTACTCAAAAGAAACTCTGCATTACTAACGGCTTGATTCCTTACCGTTGGAAATTATTCAAGCCTTAAACCTCAAGATCTTGTTCACCTATATAAGAACTGAATATCATCAGTTCTTGGTACTGAATACAACGTGCAGAAAACAAGATATACTCACACAACTACTAAGCTTTCATTGCTAAATCGTTCAAAACCTTCAAACCTCATCATATACGCATATTAATTATTCTGAGGATTTATAGGTTGAGTTGTATTCTTTCAAAACATTTGTATTGTTCAAAGTGTATTGTTTTGCTGTTGTACAAGATTGGCTTCAGTTTTTAGGGTGAGTCGAACTAGACTAGAGAAGTATACTTGGGAAGTAGTACTTAGAAAGTTAGTTGGTCACAGGAAAACAGCAAGCCATTTGTAATCAGCAAGGGTTAAGGGAGATATATTGTTGGATCTTGTAATCGGTTTATAGTTGATCAATAATATATTCTCTTACCAAGTTTGGTAAGGGACCAGGACGTAGACCATAGGGGATTAGGGGTCGAACCTGGCTAAAAGATTGTGTGTCTCTTTTACTTACTGTTTATATTCTTTCTGCATTGCATTTCAGGTACAATCAGCGTGCTGTTTGTGAACTGTGTTATTACAAACAGCAAGCTGTTTTCAGTAAATTTCAAAACAGTTCATAAATTCACACTATTAACCAAAAACACCTATTCACCCCCCCTCTAGGTGTTGTTTTCATATATTATATGCCGGAACGAAAAAAGATAAACCCTTAACGATTAAATAAAAGAAATATCTCAACGCGCTCACCTAAACAAGGTTATACTAGTAAAGAAAATAGAAAAAAAGGAAATGTTGTAATAAGCATAGATAAACTACTTCAACAAGTTTAACCAGGAAAGAGGAAATAAGAACTAACACAAGTAGATGAGTTTAGGTGATACTAATGGAAGATGCAGTAGCAGTGATGCTAAGTTATTAGCAAAAAAACAGTAGAAGAAGAAGAAAAGAAAGGGAAGTGAAGTAAAGGATGGATAATAATGTAACAAGCATAGTGAACGAGAGCTGTTTCTCAGCTCCAAACCCATCCTCGTACACCTTGTCTGAGATTTGGCCTACTAGTCCTTCTTCACCACCACTTCCAAACCCTAATCTTAACAACACTACCCAATTGGCCGTTGTTTCTGCTTCTAAAAAGTGCAGAAACCAAAGTTGATGTTTTCATTGATGAAATGTTTGTCAATGTAAGTGTACTTGGTCCTACTAACTGTACCACAAGCAATATTTGTTGTAGGCTTGTAGGTCGGTTATGGAAATGTGACATGTTTGCACACAAAATAACTAAGAAATATTTAGTTCATAATATTGTCTCAGCAACCTCACAAGTCATACCCATACATGAGCCTATCTATTTTGAGTTTGATAATACTCATTTTACAGAAAATGTTTAAACCCGAACGAGAAAACTTGCTCTGCTTTACAAAAATATGCATATTCTTTAAAAGGATTTATATCACGAACACTTTCTCTCTTTAGGATCTAAATCTTAAAACTACATAATCGGAAGGAGTTAAATTTGATTTTTCCTTCTTTGCTCAGCCATATTTACTAAATATACATAACCACAAAACCTCACAAAAACCAAGATTACTAAAGAAAATAGTGATGCTAAAGTAGAACTTAAAAAAGTAAACTGAGATATACTGAAACAAGACTTTACCTGATTCATAACTGAAACAAGACTAGTTGAAATCATTAGTAGATGTCAGAACGAGTAGCATTCCTCTGATTCAACTAAGATATACTAATTGTAGACTTGTAGTTGTAGTGCCATTTTCTGATCTTGAAAATCCCAAACCTAAATTCATTATATATTATATGCCGGAACAAAAAAAGATAAACCCTTAACCATTAAATAAAAGAAATATCTCAACGCGCCACTTTAAATCGTTTTTTTAGTCTTCATTTTTTACTCCCCTTTCTTTTAGTAGGCTCCAGCGCTCATCTAAACAAGGTTATTGGTTATACTAGTAAAGAAAATAGAAAAAAGAAATGTTGTAAAAAGCATAGATAAACTACTTCAACTAGTTTAACCAGGAAAGAGAAATTAAGAACTAACATAAGTAGATAAGTTTAGGGTGATATTAATAGAAGATGCAGTAGCAGTGATGCTAAGTTATTAGCAAAAAAATGTACAAGAACAAGAAAAGAAAGGAAAGTGAAGTAAAGGATGGATAATAATGTAACAAGCACAATAGTGAACGAGAGCTTTTTCTCAGCTCCAAACCCATCCTCGTACACCTTGTCTGAGATTTGGCCACCTTGTCCTTCTTCACCACTTCCAAACCCTAATTTTAACGACACTACCCAATTGGCTGCTGTTTCTGCTTCTAAAAAGTGCAGAAACCAAAGCTGATGTTTTCATTGATGAAATGTTTGTCAATGTAAGTGTACTTTGTCATACTAACTGGACCACAAGCAATATTTGTTGTAGGCTTGTAGGTCGTCACGGTAGAAGTTTTATTGAAATGTGAGACATGTTTGCACACAAAATCTCTAAGAAATATTTAGTTCATATTGTCTCAGCAACCTCACAAGTCATACCCATACATGAGCCTATCTTTTTTGAGTTTGGTAATATACTCATTTTACAGAAAATATTTAAACCCGAACGTGGAAACTTGCTCTGCTTTACAAAAATATGCATATTCTTTAAAAGGATTAATATCACGAACACTTTCTCTCTTTAGGATCTAAATCTTAAACCTACATAATCGGAAGGAATTATAATTTGAATTCCTTCTTTGCTCAGCATACTTACTAAATATACAAAACCTCACAAAAACCAAGATTACTAAAGAAAATAGTGATGCTAAAGCAGAACTTAAAATTAAACTGAGATATACTGAAACAAGACTTTACCTGATTCATAACTGAAACAAGACTAGTTGAAATCATTAGTAGATGTCATAACGAGTAGCATTCCTCTGATTCAACTGAGATTCCGGGTTTTTCATTCCTTATACGTTAAAACTCCTTCCCACAATTCATTCATTTAGTTGGTTTGTGCTTGAGCTTCTGTGGGCTTTCATGTGGACCGCCAACTGACTTCCACCTTCAACACACCTTTACTGCAGCTTATATCATAGGTACTTGTTCCTTCTTTACTAGCCTCAAATTTGACAATCTTTTCAACTATCTTATCACTGTCTTGTTCAACCATCTCATCATTGTCGCAACCATTTAGGCCAAATTGTAGAATGAGCTTATGTCCCAGAGGCACAGCTATGATATCTCGCGATAACGGAATGACTCCATTACCCATTTGAATTTTCTCACCAGGGCTTTTGCAGAAGATGATGCTTGAATATGCAGGGTCTTGGATTGCGCTCGTCCTGGCAGCTACAACTCCGTAAAGTTTAAATTGATTAGATACATTGGTCAACGTAACCTTCACATGGGCTTCCACAGCAATTTCGAATATTGCATAAAAGACCATGAGATGTCTGAAGCCATCTTCTGACATGATGTATTTGAATCGAGGTATGGAAAGTTTGCCGGGCCGAAAATGGGGATACTTCAAAGTAATAGTTTTATGGACAACACCAAACAGATATAAACTAATTGAAAACCCATCTTTGGCGCGAATTGATGATTCAATATGAGCATTTGGTATAATATGATCCAAAGATGTAAGTACTGGCTTACTAGTTAAATCTAGTTGCTTGTCGACGTCCTTGTAGCCTTCAAAAGTATGGTACTTGAGCATTGTGCTACTGATGTCTTCATCTACCATGTCATCATCTTTAAATAGGTACTGGCAACCATTTACTTCATCCTTGCACACAATTATGCCTCGCAGCTTATCAATAGGTCCTTTGTATGCCACTCTGTACACCTCTGCCAATTCCTTCAAAAAAACACAACTTTAGCATTACCATCGACAAGCCTCGCCTTGTGCAAAGGGTTTAACAAAAGCTAATATGAAACCTTGCCCATAATTAAAGTGAGAAACAATTAAGAAAATATAGAATTACTAACCATGGCTGTGAGTTGTGATACAATTCACTAGACGAAACTCGCAAACAAAAGCCTGGAAGAACGAACGATAATTCTTAGCATAAAATAATTAGTGTGTCTGAGTATAAAGGATTTTTTGCTATCCGAATTCACATCCAAATTTAAAAATATGCTTTTTTTATATATAAATTGAGACCTGTATTTTATATTTTGGGAATATATTTATTTAATATTCGATTCATTTTTGAATTTGAATATATATAAAAAGTATTGCACCCCTTTTAAATGTTTTAATAATTTATAAAATTTTGAATTACATTAAATTTTAATTTTTTCCAAATCACATTAGATTTTAAGTTTTATTTTTATTAAATTTGACCGAATTGCTAAATTTTAGATGAACCTTGATTTTAAAATCCTATTTACAATCTAAATGAAAATACACTCAAACTTTTAAATATCCGAAAAAAGTCTTTGGAATAAATAATTGTACACACCAATAACTAAACGTTTGTTTCCTGTTTACTATCTGAATACCTGAGCGGGAAAAAAAAGTGATTGCGAGGACGATGGAATGGGTGAAAAGAGACATAGAATTCGGGTTGGAAGATTCCATGAGATGTAAAAGAGGTCGATTTGATAGTATACATCGATCACTTAGCCATGGATTTGCCGATCCTCCTTGGATCGCCAAACAACTCGCTTTCACCGTCAACGATAAGGTCTGTCCTATTATACTCTATTTGTTTTTTCTTGCCCCTCTGTTTAGTTTTGTTGGGAATTGAACTAAACTTGGATTCTTTGCATTATTATTATTACCGTTTTCCAAGTGTGTATTCAAGGACACATGCTAAAAATTCGTGCTCGTTTAGTTGTTGAATTTTGATTGATAGAAATTTCATTAATAATTATGGACCCACCGCATAACAAAAATCTCCACCAATTAAAAATTTTCAACTCATCAAATATGGATTCTTAGCATGTACCTGTTGTGCCCAAAATTTGTAATGGGTTTAATTTCAGGCCCATGGATATTTGGGGGCCCAATTGGAGTGGTTTGAATAATATTTGAGGTTTAGCTGTAGAGGTTCCGTTGTGGAGGTGGAAAGTTTGAGGGAAGCTCTTGAGGTGGAAAGTTTGAGGGAAGCTCTGGAGGTGGAAAGTTTGAGGGAAGCTCTAGAGGTTCCACTATGGAGGTACGAATATGGAGGTAGCTCTGGAGATTCCGCTGTGGAGGTATGGGTTTAAATGAAGTTGTGGAGGTGTACATTTGAGGGGTAGCTCTGGAGGTGGAGGTTCGGTTTAGAGGGAAGCTGTATAGGTGCAGGTGTGCTTACAGGCTCCACCTCTGTCTAACAGAAGTAAAGTTGGACAAGGACTCTTGTTCCTAAACTTTAGGAGCACGGAAATGGACTCAAGAGATGGACTTTGAGATGGATTCTACTACATCAAATGGGATATACACGTTATATACATAATATATGTGGATAATTACATGAAAATACATGGATAAATGGACTTCTAGTGTTATACTTCGAGTAGGACTCTACTAGGCAGCTGGCTAATTCAAGGATAATGCATATTTCAGGGGGAAAACACATCAAAAACGTGGCTTATTGCTCAAGAAAGGAGTCCATGACCTAAAGAACTACATCGGGGCTTGATTCCTATAAATAGGATATGTAGGCAGTTGGCAAGGGGGTTCGGAATTTCACTTCTCTCTACACAAGGCACGTGTAACCTTAGTGATACTTTCCCGGGCACATCTTGGTCGGAATTTAGTGCCATATTGCCCGGTGACCTTGCCGATTCAGCCCCAAAACACCACAAATCTCCACCCGCTCCGGCAGCTGGAGCTGAAGCTGCCAGCTGAAGCTGCGGACGTGCGAACCTGCTTCAACGTCCGATATCCAAGGACAAATTCGGTTATTCCAGCGATATTCTCTCGGGGTGTTGTTGCGGAATTTTCTCACAACATTTTTGGCGCTAGAAGGAGGGGAATCTCTAATCTTTTGAGAAGAACACTGTCTAAAACCTCCGGCGATGATCGTACCTTGAAGAACGATGGAGGTGATCGTGAAGTTAGCATGAAAAGAAGGTCACTAAGCGAGGATTTCATGGATTGAATTCCACGTATGGGCAAGAGAATCGTTACTCTGGAAAATAACCGGAAAAGATGGAGAAACGGAGGAAAAATCATGGCTTAATGGAAGAAAGGCGAAGAAGAAGGGAGGTGATTACCTTCATTCCAGTCGTTCGGTGGTGAAAAGGCTTAAAGATGATATATGGATCAGAGATGCACGTATTTTTGGCTTGATGAGAGAGGCCCGAAAATGAGGTTATGTGATGAGAGCTTCTCTGACCCGACAGCTTCCCATGTCAGGGGTGCTGATATGTTTAACTAGACAGGTGAAGCTGAACATCTACCTGCTAGTGGAGGTACGACCATCTAGAGAGGTTTGGTCGAGAGTTTCTAATGTCAAAGACAAGAGAGACCTCAATCTCGAGGTTGCACCTATGGAGGAAGGTTCCCGTAAGGTTGGAGGTTCAATCTCAGTGTATATGAGATAGCACCCCGAATTATCTCAAAATTCAGGAATTTGTGTACGGTCCCAAGCTAGAGCTGAAGATGGAAGATCTGAACACAAAGCTTGCCCAGGAAAGGTTTGCTAAGAAGGAAAGAAGGGAGGAAGCCTATGAAGCTGGCTACAACATTGCCATCAACGACTATATCAAATCCACTCACCTCAGGTTCCCTGACCTAGACTGGTCCCAGCTTGGCAAAGATGCTGTTAAAGCGGTGGAGGATATGAAGAAAAAGGAGGCTGCCAAAATCAAGGTGGATGAAGTGAATCCAGCTGTTAAGGAGAATGAGGTGGAGGTTCCCATGAAAGAGATAGCTAAAGCTCAGGCAAATGCCTCCAACATAGCTGCTCCCATTTCTCCTGTTCCAACAATCCAGGAACATGCCTATTGGAGGTGAACCTGTGTGGGAAAGAAGGTACGAACCTCCCGACTGAGGAGGTGCAGATAAATGCGAACCTCTTGACCAAGGTAGTACAAATGAACCAGGTTCGCAGTTGAAGCTGTTTATTCAATCTATTGGATATTTAGTTGTAGCTGGACATGGAGATGGGAAAGGTGCAGGTGAAGAGGTGTAAGTACAGATGTGAAGGTGCAGGTACCTCACGTAAAAGGAAATGAAATAGAAGTTCACCATGGAGGTGCTCAGAAAAGAGAACCTCCAACATTGCTTTCGAGCTACAGACAACAAAGGCATGAGGAATGAGGATCATGGAAGAAGTTCAACTACTGGAATTAACAAGGAGTCGAATAACAAGAACCTCTACAGGAAGATTGAAGAGCAAGGGAAATAATATGGGTCAATCATGGCGGTTTTAACACGCAACTTGAGGTTCGACAGTTGAACCCGGAGCTTCCACTACAACAAGCTACTAAAGTTGGTTGAGGTTCTCTAAAGGATCCACCTTATGCCATGACAAAATTCACTACAGGATTCTTAATGTAGAAGAACGAAAAAAACATGTTATCAGGTAGCCTTATTGGAGGAACCTCACGATGAAGGTTCCAGTTTGTCGGGGGGTAGTACCACCCATGGCATTGATGCAAATGGCTGCTCTAATAAAGGATAATGAAGGCAAGGCGCACTATGTGGAAGTTATGACTAAGGATAAGAAAAAAGGTACAAGGGAACCTTTCGGAATTCTTGGTTGGTCATGTGGCAGCACCTACAGAAGTAGGTGAAAGAAAGTTATAAGGGTGCTCATAACAGAAGCTTAACCAATAGTGGAAGGTTAAAGGCATTGAGCAAAGGTGCCAAAGGTATAATTTAGGTGAAGCTGAAGCTCCAACAAAAAAAAGGCATCAGGGAAGCTAAAGGCGAATTGGTACCTCTTATAAACTAAAAGAGGAGAGTGACTTATTCTGAAAAATACAGTAGAAGAAGCATATGAAGCATCTATGGTGATCAGCTGATAGAGGAGCCAACAATAAGATTAAAGAGGAAGCTCCAGGAAAGGAACCATCTCAGCTCGTGAAAGCTTCAAGCAATATAATTATGGTAATCATCATGATGAAGAATCTCGAGGAGGTTTTCATACTGTAAGCCCCTTAGGCACAATAAATTGGAAGGTGTCTCACAAAGAGGTTCCCCTGCCATAAGCTTCTCAAATATTGGAAGCTGGAATTTGGGAATACTTTATGGAAGGAATTGCAAAAGGAGTAGATGTTAATAATCTCAATAAAATTCTGGAAAAAATGCTATTGGATGAAGAAAGAGGTACGAATGACCTCTCGATTATTAAAGGAAGAGGTGTGAGGTTCACATATATAGCTACCTACCAATGGGCGGATGCAGAATGGAAATCTAAGTTAAAGGCATGAAAGCAAGAACCTCTCAAAGGAAAAATCACCAGAAGCTAGGGAAGCTTGAGAAATAATGGAGCTACAACTTTGTACGCTAAGGTAGTGGAAGAAAATCAGGTGTGAATGAAGACACCATCTCAGTATTGGTAGAGGTCAGTAATCCTAATGAAATATGAAGGATCGAAAGGCAACCTGGGTGGCACATGAGCGAAATATTCATCTCAGTTTCGAAGTTGAACCTTACAAGGAGGCTGTTATCTATCAAGAGGTAGCTCCCCTAAAGGCACTATCATTGGCAGCTTTCTTATTAATAGGATGGGGGAAAGGCTAAAATACCTGGTAACATATATACTAGGAGATAGTGGCAGAAGCTACCAAGTGAAGGTCAAACAAAGAAGAGTAACATGGTCTTTCATGGGTATTACAAGTCGTGGTTGCTTCTTCTATGATACCTCTTGTTTCTTACAATGAGTACGCTCACGTAAGCTTAGAGATTCATGGTGAAGGATGGTCGAACCTGGCTACAGATTATATAAGGTTCCTCTTGCATAAAATGGCTACAAGGAACCAGGGGGTAGTGGATACTGCCCAGGATGACATCTTGAAAGTGCTAAATTTTCAAGCAAACGGGATTTTGATGCAAATTAATCAGGTTTATTGATATTCATTTGCGGGTTGAAGGTTCATTCTTTTCACCA
Organism: Kitagawia praeruptora; assembly: GCA_037693485.1. Classification (NCBI taxonomy): domain Eukaryota; kingdom Viridiplantae; phylum Streptophyta; class Magnoliopsida; order Apiales; family Apiaceae; genus Kitagawia; species Kitagawia praeruptora. Next base: position 127,594,538 of record CM075350.1, read on the forward strand.
GCTGTTGCAGCAGTTACAGCAGCTTCCTTGGTATTAACCTGCTGGTTGCAGGTTGGTTGGTTTCAGCTGCTGGAGTAGCTTCTTCGGATTTTACCTGCTGGTTGCAGGTAGCTTCTTTGGTATTCACCTGCTGATTGCAGGTAGCTTCCTTGGTATTAACCTGCTGGTTGCATGTTGATTGGTTTCAGCTGCAGGAGCAGCTTCCATGGTATTAACCTGCTGGTTGCAGGTTGATTGGTTTCAGCTGCAGGAACAGCTTCCTTGGTATTAACCTGCTGGTTGCAGGTTGATTGGTTTCAGCTGCAGGAGCAGCTTCCTTGGTATTAACCTGCTGGTTGCAGGTTGATTGGTTTCAGCTGCAGGAGCAGCTTCCTTGGTATTAACCTGCTGGTTGAAGTTGATTGGTTTCAATTGCTGGAGCAGCTTCTTCGGATTTTACCTGCTGGTTGCAGGTTGATTGGTTTAAGCTGCAAGAGCAGCTTCTTTGGTGTTCACCTGCTGGTTGCAGGTAGCTTCTTTGCTATTCACCTGCTGGTTACAGGTAGCTTCTTTGGTATTAACCTGCTGGTTGCATATTGGTTGGTTTCAGCTGCTAGAGTAGCTTTTTTGGATTTTACCTGCTGGTTGCAGGTAGCTTTTTTGGTATTTACCTGCTGGTTGTAGGTAGCTTCTTTGGTATTCACCTGCTGGTTGCAGGTTCATTGGCTTCACCTGATGGCAGCAAGTTCATTGGTTTAATCTACAATCTGCAGGTGCACATTCGTGTGGAGCTTCCCAATATTTTCTAGCTCGGGATATTCAAGCATGGCTTGGACGGATTTGGATATTGGAATTTTGGAGATACCTCCCCAGTAGACACCTTTGGTTAAGGATTCGGTGGACCTCTTTAGGCTTGGGAGAGATAAAACGGTTTATTAGGTACGACTATCACATTTAGGTTCAGGTTTTGATATGTTTAGTCATCACTAAAATGTATGTCATTTTATTTGCATGACTTATGTGGATTATATGTTTACATGATCTATGTGGATTATATGTTTATGTGTTTATTTGTTCTTTGTTTATGTGTGAATCTTGAATGGTTGGATCTAGTTCTTTATTATCGTTAGTCATATGCTAAATAACTAGGGGTAGTAGGGTATGGACCTTCTAGGTAGATTATCTTAAGTATGAACCTTTTAAGTACGGACCTCCGTGGGGAGTATGGACTTGATCTTTAAGATAGTGGGAGTATTTAGGAACCTCTTATGGAGACTGGCTCGTGAAGTTCCTATGCTTATAGGATCGCGAGGTGCCTTAATGGAGTCTGGCTCGTGAAGTTCCTATGCTTATAGGATCGCGAGGTGCCTTAATGGAGTCTGGCTCGCGAAGTTCCTATGCTTATAGGATCGCGAGGTGCCTTGATGGAGCCAGGCTCGCGGAGTCTCTTGGCATATGGAATGGAAGCTGGAATGGAATGGAAGCTGGACTGGATTGGAAGTTGGATATGGATTGGCACATGGAATGGCAGTGGAATGGTAATGGATTGGAATAAGGATTGAAATTCGCATTGTACTATGAGTTCATCAAACCCTCGGTCGGGAAGGGAAGCTCTTTTGTCATTGAAGATATGTTTTTTTGGAAAATCCTTACATCAATGGAATGATGTTTAAAGGCATGTGGAGCTTCGATATGAGTTATGACTACATAAATTTTAAAAGGCCAAGTTTTGGAACTGTGGTTTAGCTACAACTGCTTATGGTTTATTGAGGTTCAGGTTTAGGTACAGCTGCATGTTTTTGACCAATTGCTTATAAGCTGGCTAATATATTTGGAATTCAAGCTGAAGAAGGTTTTGCATATTGTATGGAAAGGAAGTTCGATGGCTCATAAGGAAAGGTTATAGGAAAGTTGGAACGCATGTCGGGTGAAGGCTGTTATTTGTGCGGATGTACGAATGTTTGGATTTATAAAATCGGATATGAGCTTCGGCTGGATAGAAGGACATACTTAACTTCCCTATGAGGTTCGAATTATGGGGACCTCAAAGTGCTGGGTTTATGGAAATATGGAGAAGAACTAGGTTTGAATGGGAATCATGATCCTAAACGTTGGTGGAAAGGAATAATGTGCAGGAATACTTCAAAATAGAACAAACATGGATTGGTATGTCTTATCTCTTGGATTGAAGATGGGAACCTCTAGTTGAGCTACAAGATTTATGCCTACATGAGGCAGTTGGAATAAATACAACGGAGGACTCGGTAATAACTAAAACTTATGGAGGACTAAGTATGTCTTTTTCTTTGATGCTCATTCGAGGAGGTGGCCTCTCAGGGGTGTCCTTGCTGGAATCTCTATAAGGGCCAACAACTTCTAAACTTCTCAACAAGTTTAAGATTCATGTTGAAGAAGGTTTTGCATGTCATATCGAAAGGAAATCCAACGGCTCGGGGGTACATTAGATTTTCGTCGAAGAGTTGGCAGATTGGAAAAGAGGTTCTCATTATGAGCTTGCTGAGGGGGAGCTTCTACCAAGTAGGTTCAATGGCCGAACCTGATCTAAACCGGAACCATAAGGGAACAGATGAGTTCTGTTATCATGTTTTTACATATTAATTATCATGCATGTTTTATGTACATGGATGGAAATTTTTCATAGCTTTAAGCTAAGAACATCATTTGAACCTCATCTTTTCAAATGGATCATTATCTTTGGCATTGCATTAGCTCATGATTATCAAAATGCGCATTTCATATGATTTCAAGGAAGCAAGTTTGCATGGATTTATAAAGAAAAGGTCATCATTCCATATACATTTATTAAATTATGCATGGTTTTCAAAAGGTGTTTTCAAAGTTACTAGCTGAAGCTATCAGGTAGGTACCTAGGCACGCTATATGCCCCACAATGTAACCACTTGGAAAGGCATAGCAGCAATTGAGGAGGTCTCCATAGCTTTCCTTTGGTCCCTCTTATGGTAAATATTTGAAATAACTTACAACGCTCGGAGGATCCCAAGGTTTATGGTAAAGGTCTGGAAAGTCCCACGATTTATGGGCATTATAGGAGAAGTCCTCAACCTACTTAACAACATCTTTGGAGGTCCATTGTGATATGTTCATGGAAATTTCTGAAAATTGTGGCATTATGTCTTGAAGAGTGTGTTCGCCAAGGTTCTGCTTGATTGTAGAGGCAGCAACGGATTTATATAAAAAATCAATTGCATATTCATACTTGCATGAATGTTTTCTATGTGTATGAGATGTATGCATTATATAGGTGAGCTGTTTAGCTCCAACCACTAATCAATGTTTCTAGTTATTGTCATAGCTCAGGTTTGGAAGTTTAAGGTATCTTTGCAACAGCAGGAGTTCTATACAGAAGCTCCATGGCATGGCTCACGATGAATTCTTACACGAAGGTTATCTTAGCAGGAGAAAGGAGCATCTTGAGGAGCCAGGTTATGGTTTTTAAGGAAAAATGCTGGAAGCTAGTAGGTTCAGCTACGAAGCTGAGGATGCTTATAACAGGAGGTGGAGTGTCGTACGTGATCTAAGGTATACAGAAGGGTTTCATTTATGGATTCGGATTGAGGTATCTATGCGGAGGCATTGTGCTTCCTGTTTCTTACGCCGAGTTAGCTCATGTAAGCTTGGAAGTACAGTGTTGAAGCTATGTGTCTATCTGAGAATGTGAGGAAGGATTGGGCCTCTTCTTGTATTGGTTCCTTTCGCATTTCATGACATCAAGGAACCGGGGGGTAGTTGTTGTGCCCAAAATTTGTAATGGGTTTAATTTCAGGCCCATGGATATTTGGGGGCCCAATTGGAGTGGTTTGAATAATATTTGAGGTTTAGCTGTAGAGGTTCCGTTGTGGAGGTGGAAAGTTTGAGGGAAGCTCTTGAGGTGGAAAGTTTGAGGGAAGCTCTGGAGGTGGAAAGTTTGAGGGAAGCTCTAGAGGTTCCACTATGGAGGTACGAATATGGAGGTAGCTCTGGAGATTCCGCTGTGGAGGTATGGGTTTAAATGAAGTTGTGGAGGTGTACATTTGAGGGGTAGCTCTGGAGGTGGAGGTTCGGTTTAGAGGGAAGCTGTATAGGTGCAGGTGTGCTTACAGGCTCCACCTCTGTCTAACAGAAGTAAAGTTGGACAAGGACTCTTGTTCCTAAACTTTAGGAGCACGGAAATGGACTCAAGAGATGGACTTTGAGATGGATTCTACTACATCAAATGGGATATACACGTTATATACATAATATATGTGGATAATTACATGAAAATACATGGATAAATGGACTTCTAGTGTTATACTTCGAGTAGGACTCTACTAGGCAGCTGGCTAATTCAAGGATAATGCATATTTCAGAGGGAAAACACATCAAAAACGTGGCTTATTGCTCAAGAAAGGAGTCCATGACCTAAAGAACTACATCGGGGCTTGATTCCTATAAATAGGATATGTAGGCAGTTGGCAAGGGGGTTCGGAATTTCACTTCTCTCTACACAAGGCACGTGTAACCTTAGTGATACTTTCCCGGGCACATCTTGGTCGGAATTTAGTGCCATATTGTCCGGTGACCTTGCCGATTCAGCCCCAAAACACCACAAATCTCCACCCGCTCCGGCAGCTGGAGCTGAAGCTGCCAGCTGAAGCTGCGGACGTGCGAACCTGCTTCAACGTCCGATATCCAAGGACAAATTCGGTTATTCCAGCGATATTCTCTCGGGGTGTTGTTGCGGAATTTTCTCACAACAGTACCCTTGGGCACACACCAAATAAATCCTTATTATTATTATGAAATTGTCACATGAACCTTGCCCGAGGATTTAGGGGAAAAAAGTACTCCCTCCATCTCATATTATGTGTCCTATTTGAGAAAAAAATATATCCCATTTTATGTGTCTTGTTCGTTATCCAATGCAAATAGTCTCTCATTTTATATTTCCAATAGTTGACTAATAAAGCAATAGAAGGTTTTATACTCATGGAGATTAATAAAGCAAGAGTAAGTCTTGTGGAGTAATTAATGACGGTGAATCCCAAGTCTAATTATGAGAATATAGTTGCATAGTTATTTGATTAGATGAGGATATTTAAGTATTCTTAATATGTGTGAAATTTGCAAAGAGGACACATAATATGAGATGGAGGGAGTAATTTTCATAATGTCTTAGCCTAATTATGATTAGGTCATGTAATTTGCTCGTGTTCCAAGCAGTGTTGTAAAAAGCGGGAATCGGACTTAATCGGTAGAGGCACTGTCCAGGGATTAATCGGAGATTAATCGGGTATTTGGGGATTAATCGGAATGATTAATCGAATAATCGGATTATTAATCAGTTCGGTAACCCATGGAACACGGATTAATCGGTGATTAATCGGGATTAATCACCGATTTTTAGAACAGAGGTTCCAAGGACTTAATTGTTTCTGTTGCAAGCTTGGCTGGCTCTTTTTTACTTTTCAGTTGAAGCCACAATACTTTCTTATCAAGGATTTTGAAAGTATAATGTTAATATTTATTCGGTGTGTGCAAGCCCAAATCTTAACTTTTCTGCTTTCTACATGATACTCTCTCCGTTTCGAATTAGTAGTCCACTTTAAGAAAAATTTTGTTTCAAAATAGTTGTCTCATTCCTACTTTCAAAGCAATTTTTTACTTAAACTTCCTATATTATCCTTGAATTTTCATTTCCAAGATTGACTTTATGCACTTATTTATCCAACCAATACAATAAATATGGGTAAATATGGAATTAGATCATTAATAATTGAGTTTCTTAATATAAGTAATTTTTTAAAAGTGGACTACTAATATGAAACGGAGGGAGTAAATCCGAGTTGCATAAAAAATACATATCCTTATATTCTATATCAACAAAGCTTGCATCCGAAGAAAATTCTGTCATATATGTATGTAATAGAATTTTAGAAACGTGAAAGTTGGGAACGGGGAACCTGCAGAGTTGTACTTCCAACCAAACAAAGTCTCTAACTACACACTTTCTCTCACCCATGTTGTGTTTGTTACATTGACTCTCTCTCTCTCTCTCTTGATTAAAATAACCCCGGTTTCCAATGCTAATATTGCAGAAAGACGAAATCGATGACCTTATTCGTAAAATCAAAAATGGATTTTATGAAATCGAAAATGGATTTCACAAGGATGGATTTCACAAGGGTAAGATAAAGAAGAAACACATTAAACACGTTGAAGAGTGCACCAAAGACGTTGAAGCGTGCACCAAAGAGTTGGGCAGAATGATTAAAATAGGTACATTAATGTGTACAATTTTATTTTCTTTCTTTAGCTGATATTTCAATTAATTGTTTTTTACTCCGGAATTTTTTGAGAAACAGATCCGAGGCTGTGTGATTTACTTGAAAGGGATTCTCTTGAGCTAATTGTTAGCTTGCTTAGGCATGAACAAAACGAAAAACTTCAGGTTTGTTGTGTTGATGCATTGGAGGGATCGTTTTGAATTTCATTTTGATTCATATTAAACCAACTTGTGTAGCATCTTTGCATTTTTAACAGGCTCATGCTGCTATCATCCTTAAACCTATAGTTACTTACTCGCGTAACAAGAATGAAGTTGGTGTGGTTATTGAAAATATAACTCCAATTGTTTTGCATCTTATATGCTCTCCAGTTGATTCTGTGCGGGCGGAGGTAATCTATTAAACAAAAGTCGCTCGGTTATTTCTAATTTTGTTGATGTGAATGTGTTGACAATATGAAGAAGTGTAATATAGAGACATTTTCAAAATCTGCAGGCTCTTTGGTTATTCCGCAATCTAGTTTTCAAACTTTCGAAATCTAGCATAGAACAAGTTCTATCCCCTGTGATATCTATCATCCTCGATGACTCTATTAGGGATAAAGTGTTACATCCTGCCTCTGAGGTTTTAAAAGCTGTTTGTCAAGAACATCCAAAACTCTCACGTGAAAAGGTTGTTACATGTGAATCTTAATTTCAAATTTTTATGTGGAGTCATTCCTAAGAGTACATATTGTTATTGATTATTTCTTAAACTTTTACAGTTAAAGCTAGTTGTTCAAGCTCTGATGAAGCTAATTGAGTCTGATTTTTTCGACCAACTAGTTGCCGGATGCTTGGGACTTACACTTCTTTGCGATGGAAGGGAAGAGATGATAGTTGAAGAAAAAGACTTCAAACCTCTTATTAGCCGCCTTGTTCAGTTCATGAAGTAAGTTAATTATTCTCTTTTTTTGGACAATTTTCAAATTTTAATTGATTGTTTCCTAGTGTTTGATGTTGATGTTTCAGTTGGGAGGAACGTGGCGCGATAATTCATGGACTTCTTTGTTTGGGAAGTATCGTGAGATGGGGTAATGATGATGCTATCGAGGTAAATCTTAAAGTGGTGAAACCATAAGTTTGTAGTCGATGCACGTGCTAGAATTTCCATATAGATGTGTTTATAAGTAGGAGTTTACACGTACTGCGGTTAATAAAAGCAGTACGTAGTGAACTTTTGTTTTAACCATGACCATTGAAAAGCATCTTCAACCCAACACTAAGACACTAATATATTGTTCAATTTGCACTATTTTTTTACCACATCGTTAGACACTTGATTGTACCGTGAAGAATGACCATAAAATTGGGCAATTTCTCGATATAAGGGTCTCCATATAATTATGAGTTCTGATTTCAAACCATGTTTAGCTTATTTTGGACATTGTTTAATTTTTGGCTTAGTACTTCAATGTGCTTTATACATTATCTTGTCAATTTATTTGCTTTTCCAGGCTATAATTCAGGAGAAAGGGGACGAAGGTTCGATGCACATTCTTTCCATCTTATTAGAGGAAGGTGATATGTACATTGTGAAGCATGTTTGCTGGATACTTTCAAACGTAACTGCTAGAAAAAGGGAGCATATAATGGTGAGTGTAGAATTTATTGTTTTACTGCATGAAGATACAAAGTGCACTAGTTGCATGGAAGCTAATAGTAGTTTTCTTGTACATTACTTGCAGTTTATATTGTTGGGATCCATCCCGAATTCTTTATTAAGTTAAGAATCCTGAGTAGAATTCTAATTTATGATAATTAAGAAGTCTTGTTTTCGTAGGAATATGAAATGTGAAAAGAATTTATATCTAAGATAAGAACATATGGTAATTATCATAAATATGATTTGAAGTAGATTAGGATTAGAATATTTGTGGTGCCTATAAATATAGATATTTGTAGGGATTTTGGTTAATTGCAAAAGTTAAAGAATTGTCAATTATGTGAGATACACAAGAAAGAGCTTTTGTAATCAAGGTAAGACGATTGTATTAAAGAATGTCGAGTGAGTGAGCGACTCCAATCTTGTAATACATTCATATTTAGTGGATTTGTGGTTTTACCCTCCCTTAAGGATTTCCACGTTAATTTGTTGTGTTCTTTATTTTCGTGTTTGATTAACGTTGATATATAATGGATGTGATCCTAACATATATACAGTTGTGCATGAATCCACTGTTTACATAATTATTTAGAATAGTCCTATTTTGCGAACAATAATTCCTATAAGTGTATTTTTTAGGACGTTCTTTTTGGTGGAATTGATGGCAAACTTCTTAAACTTGTTGTCAAAGTTGTTCGAACTTTCACATTGCCTGATGTAGTAAAGGAGGCACTTTGGGCAATTTCAAATGCAATGTGTGGTGTTGGCGTTGATCAGATTGAGTATGTTTCTGTATTTACATTTAATACTATTAAATTTCAATCTAATATACTTTAAATAAACATTAACATATCTATTTCGTTGCAGATGCTTGAGGAATAGTTGCTCTATGTTGTGTTGGGATGAACTATTGTTATCTTTTCAGAGTGATGAACTTTTTGTTTTAGTTGTTCTAGAAGGATTGGTCAATATTACAGTGGCGAAAGTCATTTGGGAAGGACGACAAATCGATGGTGTTGAGTTGCACCATATTTTCAAGAATATAGTGCATGATAGTGATTTGTTTAGTAAATATTGCATCCTTTTTTGTGATGACGGTGCTCAAAACTTTGATGGTAATGTGGTATATAATCTAACGTTTACGTTCGAAGACCGGCCAAAAAATCAAGATTTTTGTGTACGTTACAATAGTTCGACGAAAGATTTGACTATTGTGCTCCAAGTGCGATTATGAGGAGACAAGTTTTTGGTGTAATTAGGATAGCGTATCAACATTTAAGTTTATTCTGGAAACTAGTTTTTTAGCTCGTGCAATGCATAGATACGTTCTACATATTAATATGCTAATAATGTTTGTGGAAATATTTAGAGTTCATAACGAATGCGCTATTCATGAGTTATACGTTAATAAATTGCTAGTAGAAATTTGTGTTTAGAGGTGATCATTCATTAATTTATATCAATGAACTTGGAGTGGGCATTATTTTCACACCAACTACGTTCAGTAATGAAACAATTGCATTTTGCTAAATAGTGAACTATTTTGTTCGAAGATCGTTTAACAAAAATAAGATATACAATTTTGCTTTTCAAATGGGATAGAAGTTGATTGCCGTCCAAATATAGATACGATCAAGGTTAATATCGATGCAACATTATTCGAAGGACCCAAGTTCCTTAGCTATGCAATAGTTGCACGCAATCACAGTGGTGAGCTTATTGCGTCAATCTCCATGTATAATCACGACAGCTTGGTTTCAGAGATGACCGAAGCAATAGGGATCAAGGAGGCTCTTAGTTGGATAAAATATGAAGGTTGGTAAAATATGGAAGTGAAATCCGACTATTTTCTTGCGATTCAGGCGTACGATGCTCATCTGCCAAGTTCTCCTATCTTGGCAGAACTTGTAATCTTTCTTTTAGTTAACAGTACAAATTTGTTACTTAAGTAGAGGAACTCCAACCCATCACTAAATCACTATAATAGTGATGGATATAGTGTCAAACTCACTCCAATGCAACACTAAAATGGTGACCCAAGATCACCAAATGAGTTTCGGGCCACCAAATTTGGTGACAAAAGTACATTTGGTGATCCTTGGTCACCAAATTTGGTGACTTTCAAAATTTCAACAATACCCCTATATTTGTTAACAAAACAACTTTTTTCCATCTATGTCCTACTATTTGTTCTTGTAATTTTTTTTCAACTTATTTGTTTTCATAAGTTTTAACTTTAAATTTTTATCAATTGAAACTTCTTTTCTTTTTAGCTCTTGTTAAATTTTTATCTATGTCCTACTATTTGTTCCTAGCTCTTGTTAATTCTAAAATGTCGTAATTCTAAAATATTAATTTTCAACAAAATTTGGATATTGATTTTTTTATAAATAATTTTTATATTAATTAATTTAATATTATGCGACAATAACATTAAAATTTAAAATATAATAGATATTAATAATGTAAATTGAACAAAGTTAGAATATTCTATTTTATTGATAAAAGATTCCTTTTAGTGTCAAGTATAGTGATCATGGTTGGAATATATTTTATGAATAATGTAATTTTGTCAACAAAATAGTATCCTAGTACACTATTTTAGTGTCTTGGATTGAAGATGGTCTAAGGCACACAAATACTTATTGGAGACATGTAGTGTCATTTTCTGATCTTGAAACTCTGAAACCTAAATTGACGGTATACAGTATTAAATTTTGGCATACAAAATAAGTATTAAATAGCTTCCTTTTATGTTTTGATAATTTTTTTTTTTAGTGATCATACCATCTTTTTTTTCTTAAGGAGAATACAATAATTGAATATTAAAAAAATTTAAACCAAACCATATATCAACAAACATTTACAAGTTTATGAAAAGTTAACATTCTCTCAATAAAATATTATCGAAACATTTTCTCGATATTATATTAGTATTAGAGAGAGTACATGTTCCACTCTTTAACATTAAAATATGGAAAATGCTAGAGTCCCCAAAAGTGTTAAAGTGTTAAAGTGTTCCCAATTTGGTACCCAAATGATTATGTGGCAATGTTTAATTGGATAATGATAATAATAATAATGAGAGCCCCCATGCGGCCATGCATTCACATCAAAAACACCAATTAAAACAAAACATTTGTTATTTGGGAACAAATTTGGAATCCATTTTGGGATCTCTAGCACTACTCTTAAAATATTGAGCAGGGTTGAGTTTGTGATGCCTGATTATAAACTTGTCCATTACAACTTTCTCTCTATATTCATGGTTCATTTATGAGACGATGCTGAAGTTAAATCAATTAGATCTATTTTTATAAAATCGATGTGGGTTACCAATTTCGGTTTTTTTTTTTTTGAATATTTTGGTTTATAGTTTTTTTAGACAATGAATATCTATTTATTGACAAATCGTAAGCGAGTATCGAATCCAGAATTAAATTTTATTGAAAATTGCTAGATAACCAAACAAAAGTTCCAAAAAAATTCTCCAAATATCATATGTAAGCTTTTAATTGATTATAAAATAATAATAGGATTGGACCCCCTGCATTCACCCCAATCATCCAATTAAAACCTTCCACATATTTACCACATTATTTTGTACAAATTTTTAGAAAGAATTTTTTTGTTCCCTAGCAATACTCAATTTTATTTTGGGACAATTCTAATGAAATTTTACCCAAAGGAGTAGTAGAAAAAAACAAAATGTTGTTAGAAAATGGGGTTTTTGGAGCATAATTATTTTATGTTCTTGAAGTTAATTCCGGTTTTTAACATTTGGAAATTATTCCTTGCTATGAGGACTTAAATTTTCATATATGGATCTAAGTAATTTTCTTAGTGAAATCCATAGAGAAATGAAGTTGAAGTTAGTAGCTTGAAAGAGCTTGAAAATAAGAGTGTGTTTTGTCCCACATTGAAATGAATAAAGGGGGATGTTGGCTTTATATTGAATCACACACATGGGTAGTGTACAACTACTAAGGTGTATGATGGTGCATGGTGTTACTGTGTGCTCCACACACACACACACGCGCGCGCCGCCGCCGCCCGCCCCGCCACGCCACGTCTCGTCTCGTCTCGACTCGACTCGACTCGGCTCGGTCGAAGGGCGATTTGGGCGAATGTCTCGGCGTCTCGCGTACGCGAGGCGACCTGGGCGAGGGATTTTATTCGTGATTGATTTAATATTTTAATTAAAATATATTTATCAATTGGGCTGGGTTGTCTTATCAGTTGGGCTGGGCTGGACCAGATTTGTTGGACTAAAAATCGGATGGACTAGTTGGGCCTTGTAACTGATGTATTCGAAATATATATATATATATATATATATATAGAATGAACCTGGACGTGATAATATATTCGGTTAATATATTAAAACTGATACTGATATGTGTGGATTATATGTATAACGTAACTGTCGAATTAATGTTATATCAGCCGTTTTATTAAATTAATTCGGACGTTACAGCCGTTTCGTTTTATTAATTGGGCAGTTACGTTTCTTACATTAAAGCTGGTGGCACCAGTTACACTTAGCCTCTCCTATAAATAGAGAGCTAAGTTGCTGGTTTATACACACCATACATTCTCCCTTCACTCTACATTCTCCTCTCTCCCTCTGTATTCTGCAGTAGTACTGTTAGTGTTATTCCGGCCAACTGAGGTACCAGTCGCTGTTGAGCATCGCCGGTTGCTGTGAACTCTTTGCTCGTTGCTGTTTTATCCTGGGAAAGATATTGCAAGCATCCTAACACACAGTAAGTAAGGGGCAATATACTTTTCAAGAACAGTCAGTGCTTCGTACAAGTGCTGGCGACTCAGCTGTTCGGTTTTATATTTTTACCACTGTTCTTAGCATCTTCTCTGATTATGTATTCAGTTCGACCTACAGTTTCTGGTACGCATGCTAATCTTCTGTTGTTATTACAGTTTCTAATTTGCATATGTTTTACCTTCATGATTTGTTTCGCGAATCGTTACTGTGGCCTTGCCTTGTTAAATTTCTTATGTAACTGCCTCGTAATACTTCTAATTTCCAACAATCTTGAAAAGTATATTAGTTACATAATATTTAGAGTAATGACTGGCGAAACTGAAATTCCTGCTAATGGTGCTGATGGTAGTTCGAGTGCAACTGTTGGGGTCATTGATTGGACCACGTATAGTTTTCCACAACCAGTTGAGTTAACTGGTCTACCCGAGAAGTTCAACGGTGGCGTTGGCTTCTCTCGTTGGCAGAAGAGGATGAAGCTGTGGTTAACTGTGAAGGGTCTTTGGCCCGTCATGGAGTATGAGAAGCCGGTGGTGATTCAAGGAAATGCTGAAACGGTTAAGGCTTTAGCGAAGTGGGCTGAGAAGGATGGGGTTGCTAGGGCAGCCATTTTGGCTGCTCTAACCAACACATTGTTTGATGTGTATTCTTCTGATGCCTACACCGCAAAACTCTTATGGGAGAAGCTGGACCAAACCCACAATACTGACTCACAAGGTCTGGAAAAGTATTCGGTGGCTAGGTTCCTTGAGTTCAAGCTGGTGGACAACAAGTCGATGACGGAGCAAGTGCATGAGTTCGAGATGTTGGTGCATGCTTTGAAGGAGTCTGGTATGGACCTCCCTGAAAAGTTCAAGGTTATGAGCGTGATTGAAAAGCTTCCGAAGTCTTGGGAGGAGTTTTCTCTCTCCCTGAAAAGACAGAAAGGAGAGATCACCTGGACCAACCTTATGCTAGACATCTCGGTTCAAGAACAACACAAGTCCAAACAGGGACATGTGATGCCCACTGAGCATGGTAGTTCAAAGGTAAATGTTGCAACTGTAGGTCAGAAACGTAAGAACTTTGCTAAGAAACCTAATAGTAATAAACCTAAGAACGACAAGGACAAGGTCAAGAAACCCAAGGCGAACAAACCATGTTGGTCTTGTGGGCAGGTTGGGCACTGGAGTAAGGACTGCCCTACAAAGAAAGCGAAGAAAACCGAAGTGGTAGCACAAGCGAATGCTGTGCTTGGAACCACAAGTGGGCCTGTAGTGAACATGGTTGTTGGTGAGGTCGCGGCTTCTGAAACCAACATGGACCGGTATGTATCCTACAACCCTTTAATATTTTCCACATATCTGTCAAATGAATGGTTGATCGATACTGGTGCTAATGTGCATGTTTGTGCTGACATTAGTCTGTTTGTATCTTATCAACAGAGTCATAGCTTGACAGTGACGATGGGGAATGCGAGTGCTGCTCAAGTGCATGGAGTAGGAAACGTGGACCTGAAGTTCCCTTCGGGGCGTGTTCTATCTCTAACTCGAGTGCATCATGTTCCCGACATGCGTAGAAATATAATAAGTGGAAGCTGTTTAGTTTCTAATGGTTTTGAAATTTCGTTGAAATGTAATAAAGTAGTTCTTATTCACACTGGTACTTTCTTTGGCAAGGGTTACTTGTCGAATGGTTTATTTGTAATAAATGCTGAACCCGTTTTGGGATCTTTAGTTAATAATATTTCTGTTGTTAACTGTGTTGAATCCGCAAATTTATGGCATGCTAGACTTGGTCACTTAAATTTTGGTGCTCTTAAAAATATGATGAACTTAGAGTTGATTCCAAAACACACTATAGAAAAGAATTCTAAATGTCAAGTATGTGTGTCTGCTAAACATATAAGGAAACCTTTTCATAATATTGTTAGGGATTCAGACTTGTTAGATTTAGTACACACTGATATTTGTGAATTTGGTGGTGTGTTGACTAAGGACCAGTTTAGGTACTTCATTACCTTTATAGATGATAGTAGTAAATACTGTTATGTTTATTTACTTAGACATAAGGATGAAGCACTTAGTAAATTCATTATATATAAAACTGAAGTAGAAAAACAAACTAGTAAGGTACTTAAAAGGTTGAGATCTGATAGAGGTGGTGAGTATACGAGTAACGCTTTTAATGAATTTTGTGCAAGCAATGGTATAGTTCATGAAGTTACCCCACCATACACACCTGAGTCTAATGGGATTGCTGAACGAAAGAATAGAACATTTAAAGATATGATTAATAGTATGCTTATTAATTCTGGGTTGCCTAAATACATGTGGGGAGAAGCTCTGAATACGGCTTGCCATATTCTGAATAGAGTTCCTCTGAAACACATGGATAAGACACCGTATGAGTTATGGAAAAGCAAGAAGACTAGTCTTAAGTATCTTCATGTGTGGGGGTGCCTTGCTAAGGTACTTGTCCCTGAACACAAGAGAAAGAAACTAGGTCCGAAGACTGTTGATTGTATCTTTCTGGGCTATCTTGAGACCACTACGGCTATGAGATTTTTAGTGTTAAAATCTGACATAGATGGTATAGTGGCAAATACGATAGTTGAGTTTCGTGATGCTACATTCTTTGAGGATGTTTACCCTATGAAGACTGGTATGCCTCAAGATACTTCTAATGAAGATCCTACTCACACATCAAGTTCTATTCCTGATCATGTGGAAAAGATGACAAATGTGGGGGCGGAACCCAGTAGTAGCTCTACTCCTAAGGAGTTAGAGGAACCACGAAGGAGTAAGCGTGCAAAGGTAGTCAAGGATTTTGGAAGTGATTTTATCACTTACAATGTCGAGGACGAACCTTTAACTTTCCGACAAGCTATGGATTCTTCAGAGTCTAGGCACTGGAAGGGCGCTGTAAAGAGTGAAATTGACTCTATTGTTTCTAACGGAACATGGGAGTTAGTTGATCTCCCTCCTGGGTGTTCTACTATCGGGTGTAGATGGATTTTTAAAAGGAAGTTGAACCCTGACGGATCAATAGATAAGTACAAAGCTAGACTGGTAGCTAAGGGTTTTAAGCAAAAAGAGGGCATTGATTACTTTGACACATACTCTCCTGTAGCTAGGATGACAACAATCCGAATGCTTGTAGCATTGGCTTCCGTACATGGTCTTATCATCCATCAAATGGATGTAAAGACAGCTTTTCTTCATGGTGAACTTGAAGAAGAGATTTATATGGATCAGCCTGAGGGATTTGTTGCATCTGGTAACGAAAGGAAAGTATGTAAGTTGATCAAATCCATCTATGGCTTGAAACAAGCTCCTAGGGATTGGCATAAAAAGTTTGATGAAACTATAGTGCCGTTCAGTTATGATATTAATGATAGTGATAAGTGTGTCTACACCAAAGTTAAAGGTAGTGAGTGTGTCATCTTGTGCCTATATGTAGATGACATATTACTGTTTGGAACCAATATTGAGATTATTAACGAGACGAAAGCTTTCTTGAAAAGGCATTTTGAAATGAAGGATATGGGTGAGGCTAGTGTGATTCTTGGTCTCAAGCTGACTCAGTCAGCTGAGGGAATAACTTTATCGCAGTCTCATTATATAGAGAAATCTATACTTGAGAAATATGGTTATTCACAGTGTAGAATCGCTAGTACACCCTATGATCCTAAAGTTGCCCTTGTTAAGAATACTTCAGGAGTTCCTGTGTCTCAGTTAAGGTATTCTCAGATTATAGGGAGTTTGCAGTATCTTGCTAACTGTACTAGACCAGATATTTCATATTCTGTGTCTAAGTTGGCTAGATACACAAGCTGTCCAAATAGAACTCATTGGGATGCTCTTGATAGAGTACTAAGATATCTGAAAGGCACAATGTACCTAAGTTTACACTATAGGAGATTTCCTGGTGTACTTGAGGGGTACAGTGATGCAAGTTGGATAGCTAAGAAGTCTGGTTCCAATGGAGTGACTGGATACGTGTTCACCTTAGCAGGTGGAGCAATATCCTGGAAGTCAACCAAACAGACTATAGTAACTCGGTCTACTTTTGAGGCTGAGTTGTGTGCGCTTGATGCCACGGGGTCGGAGGCTGAATGGTTACACGGACTTATGTCTGCGATACCTGTAGTAAGCAGACCACTTCCTGCGATTGCTATTCATTGTGATAGTAAAACAACTATCGACAAGATTAGCAGTAGAAAGTATAATGCTAAAACAAAGAGACACATCCAAGTTAGACTAAAGTCTATAAGGGGTTTAGTGTCTGATAGGATTATAGCTGTAGAGTTCATAGGAACTCAGAATAATATAGCTGATCCTTTAACTAAAGGACTGGAACCTGCAGTGGTCCTTAAGTCGAGGTTGGGGATGGGGTTGTCAACCCATCGTAGTTCATCATCAGTGGGAACCCAATGCACATGAGAGGAGATCCCTCGAAGTGCATTCAATGTGGTAATAACAAGCTGTAAGGATGAATTGGTAGTACCTTTGCTACATAGATGATACTGTTTGTATCTGAGTCTATCCCCTGTGAACCTAGAAGGTACTGATACTGCTAGTAAGCAAGAGTTATCATAACTCTGAATGGGGTCAAGTCATTCGACGAGATGGTAGCAGTACATCTCTGGAGATGCCCAGCTAAGCGAATGTAATTGTGTGGTCGCAATTAGAGGAAAGGGTTATTCCTTGAAGCATTCGACGAACAGGATCGAGACAAGACCATTAATGTCTCAAAGCCGTAGATTGGCACCATAGCCTTTGATTTGTCGTCGTCTATGGAACATGATTACATCAAACGGATTAAGATTCAAGGTGAAACATTCCATCTGAATCCGGTAGTCATCGAAGTAGGGGACTCAGGAGGGTTCAAACCCGGAAGGGTACCGACTCTGAAAAACAAGTCATGATGAATAACCTTGAAGCATTTCTGTATGGATTTGTGGGGGATTGTTAGAAAATGGGGTTTTTGGAGCATAATTATTTTATGTTCTTGAAGTTAATTCCGGTTTTTAACATTTGGAAATTATTCCTTGCTATGAGGACTTAAATTTTCATATATGGATCTAAGTAATTTTCTTAGTGAAATCCATAGAGAAATGAAGTTGAAGTTAGTAGCTTGAAAGAGCTTGAAAATAAGAGTGTGTTTTGTCCCACATTGAAATGAATAAAGGGGGATGTTGGCTTTATATTGAATCACACACATGGGTAGTGTACAACTACTAAGGTGTATGATGGTGCATGGTGTTACTGTGTGCTCCACGCGCACACACACACACACACGCGCGCGCCACCGCCGCCCGCCCCGCCACGCCACGTCTCGTCTCGACTCGACTCGGCTCGGCTCGGTCGAAGGGCGATTTGGGCGAATGTCTCGGCGTCTCGCGTACGCGAGGCGACCTGGGCGAGGGATTTTATTCGTGATTGATTTAATATTTTAATTAAAATATATTTATCAATTGGGCTGGGTTGTCTTATCAGTTGGGCTGGGCTGGACCAGATTTGTTGGACTAAAAATCGGATGGACTAGTTGGGCCTTGTAACTGATGTATTCGAAATATATATATATATATATATATATATAGAATGAACCTGGACGTGATAATATATTCGGTTAATATATTAAAACTGATACTGATATGTGTGGATTATATGTATAACGTAACTGTCGAATTAATGTTATATCAGCCGTTTTATTAAATTAATTCGGACGTTACAGCCGTTTCGTTTTATTAATTGGGCAGTTACGTTTCTTACATTAAAGCTGGTGGCAC
Source organism: Kitagawia praeruptora (assembly GCA_037693485.1). NCBI lineage: Eukaryota > Viridiplantae > Streptophyta > Magnoliopsida > Apiales > Apiaceae > Kitagawia > Kitagawia praeruptora. The sequence goes on from CM075350.1 coordinate 127,613,001, forward strand.
CAGTTACACTTAGCCTCTCCTATAAATAGAGAGCTAAGTTGCTGGTTTATACACACCATACATTCTCCCTTCACTCTACATTCTCCTCTCTCCCTCTGTATTCTGCAGTAGTACTGTTAGTGTTATTCCGGCCAACTGAGGTACCAGTCGCTGTTGAGCATCGCCGGTTGCTGTGAACTCTTTGCTCGTTGCTGTTTTATCCTGGGAAAGATATTGCAAGCATCCTAACACACAGTAAGTAAGGGGCAATATACTTTTCAAGAACAGTCAGTGCTTCGTACAAGTGCTGGCGACTCAGCTGTTCGGTTTTATATTTTTACCACTGTTCTTAGCATCTTCTCTGATTATGTATTCAGTTCGACCTACAGTTTCTGGTACGCATGCTAATCTTCTGTTGTTATTACAGTTTCTAATTTGCATATGTTTTACCTTCATGATTTGTTTCGCGAATCGTTACTGTGGCCTTGCCTTGTTAAATTTCTTATGTAACTGCCTCGTAATACTTCTAATTTCCAACAAATGTTACGTCAAATGGTTAAATAGTCCCTCCAAAAAGGCAACGATGATAGCAAGGGGACCTAAGAGAAGACCTTTTCAACGGTTGTAGCCGCGATGAAGAAAACTTAGATTTAATCTTTGTCATGTGTTTGTTAAATTTCAATTATCATTGTAGATGTCGTATGACTTTTGTTCATTGAACTATTTATCCTTTCAAAAAAACAAAAAAAAAAACCAGGAAAGAGAAAAAGAAGAACTAACATAAGTAGAGGAGCTTAAGAATGGAAGATGCATTAGCAAGACTGCAACAGGAGGTGGGTAGGGGTTGCTTATAAAAAAAGATAAAGAAGGAAAAAAGGGAAGGAAAGTAAAGGATGGATAATAATGTAACAACAACAATAGTGAACGAGAGCTGTTTCTCAGCTCCAAACCCATCCTCGTACACCTTGTCTGAGATTTGGCCTCCTTGTCCAAACCCTAATCTTAACAAAACTACCCAATTACCTGCTGACGTCACCACCACTTCTACTGATGACAATGAGCAGTCTTCACTTACCCATCATAGCCGTGGCCGCAACAAGCGCCCCAAGGACAACAATGAGGTGGGTTATGTTTTGTTTGTTGCTTCTTGTATGTATATGTATGTACTTGCATAGTTGGTTTGTGTATCTAGCTTACTTGACTATTGTTCTTGTTAGCTGAATTTATTATTGCACTAATTTCTTGAATTTTTTTAAGTTTTGAGTGTACTGTTTGTGCCGATTTCTGTCATTATTGGGTAACAAGTTCGAAAATATTCAGTTTTTTTTAATTAATTTGTAGGTTCTACCTCACTTAATCTTTGTTTAGATAGGATTGATGGTTTGGTTGGTTGGGATTACTGCAAGGCAGCAAGGAATGAAAAGAATGTTGTGAATACCAACTCTAAAAACTCGAGTGTTCGACCCTCTAATTACTGAAATTGTAGGAGAGTATGAAGTTTAATTATTATATATATATTTTTTAAATGAAGAGTCTGATAAATGTTTTTTGTGAGTATTAGATTTCAAATTGGTGGGTATGAGATGTAGTTTAGATTGGTAGAAATGGAATGGAGGAAGGAATGAGAACTACAAACATTTTGCCCACGGCATAGTAGAATTTTAATCCATTTCCTCTCGGTTCATTCCTCCAACTAAATGGAGCGTAAAAGAATTTAGAAGTTAAATCTTCACATTTAACAAATCTCATGATGTTTCTATTTTTGTCCCACTAGTTCCGTGTCATATCCATTTTATAATCTTAATTATTAGATTCTTTATTAATTAATGCTTATCAATGGTTTTTGTATATAACTTCACTATGTGCTGTACTGTTGTCTCTTCTGTAAGTTGAAATAATATGCACACCAACAGTTTAAAACATGCACTGCTGCACTTTTTGGTGATTACAGTAGTTTTAAGAAAAGTGAAATACTGAAATGATATTTTTTCATTTCTGGCCAGAAAGATTCAAATAGTAAGCGGTCGAAAGCGTTAGGATCCGAGCAGGAAAACTGTGGTCCGAAGACTCAAGTGGAAGCAAGTTCGGGTTCAGGGACCAAGCCGACTGAGCTGGTTAAAGACTACATCCACGTGAGAGCAAGAAGGGGTCAAGCTACTGATAGCCATAGTTTGGCTGAAAGAGTACTTTTCTTTTTCATCTTACTGAATGACAATTTATTGGTTTTGGTTTTCATTTTATGTGCCTAATTTTACTCTAGTTGACTGAGGACATGTATTTGCTAGGCAAGGAGAGAAAAGATCAGTGAGAGGATGAAGATTCTGCAAGATTTGGTCCCTGGATGTAACAAGGTTTGGCCTCGTGAAGCTCGTCTATTAGTAACTAACTGTTTTTTTTTTTGAAAAAAAATTGCCAACAAAAATTTATGTAGTAAATGCTGATATATCAAAATCCCCATCACTTGACAAGGTTATAGGAAAAGCACTTGTCCTCGATGAGATAATAAACTACATTCAGTCGCTACAACATCAAGTTGAGGTATATATACATTTCTAGCATTGATATGAAACTACCATCATCGTGGAAACTGTAGTTCTAATACATGCTTTATGAATTGGATACTGTAGTTCTTGTCCATGAAGCTTGAAGCAGTAAATTCAAGGGTGGAGCCAAGATTTCCGTTGAAAAACGTAAGTTAAAATGTTTATCTACCATTGTTTTAATTACAGAACGCTATTAAGATATTTTGATAAGATACAGTTCCCAGTTTCTGAATTGTTTCATGGTCTAATTGTAATTTGAATTGCAAATGTTGAAGGACTGAAAACTTGAAAGGAAGATAGAGTACACTTCTATCTGATGTTAAATACTGGAGTACAAAATTAATCCGCTTTACATTATATCTCTCATTCTATTCTGATATGTAGCTATCCTATTAATAAGTTGTAAATGCTAGCACAGTGATATTTTATTTGTTGCTGCATACAAGGTGTAAAGCTACCGAAAGATGGTTGTCTGTCAGGACTTATTCGATTGCAAATTGTTTGTCCCTTATGTAGTCTCATCAAATCTTTATGTTCTGTTTGGTTGGGGACTGGGGAGAATGGAATGCAGTTAAAAATTGTAAACAAAACTAAAGGAGAAACAGTGGAGATAGGAGGGAAGAGTGAAAAAAAAAGAGGGAGTAACAAATTCCCTATGAGGGGATTGCAATGGAAATAAGGAGAATGGAGTCTTCTTAAATTAAAGGGTTTGAGTTATGGACTTATAGTTTAGATGAATAGGAATGGAACTGAGGAAGGAAAGAAAATCATAATAATTTACTATTTCATTTAGTTCCCTCCCAATTATATTCACCCCAACCAGACACAACATAAGTCTATATAACATACCTAAATCTTCATTGACCTATTCTCTTGTAACATAAAAGCTGGACACTTTGTCCAAAATGACCTACTTTTACATAATGACCTAACTTAAAATAAAATTAAAAATTAACAAAAAGTTGTTTAGACCTTGGCACCTGCATTGCAACTTATAGAAATTCATTATGTAAAAAAGAAAGAAACAAGGTTTGTTAAAAATAAAGATTCAATGCAGTAACTTAACAAACAAACAAAAGAAAAGATTTAATGTAGTGGACAATCTTTCTAGAATGTGCAGTCATTAAAAAGATGTTTTTCGTACTCTGATATGCAAAATCACTATGTTGGATTTTTTGGGTGATACTAGCCCCCCATGAAATCACGTGTTTCCTTTTGTGCATATGGTAAAATAGTCTTTGAAGTCTACATTTGATTCGGTTTGAAGGATATAGCATATTTTGGCAAAGTACTAAAAACATAGTTCTGTTGCTGCCTTTTGGGTCTGGTTTGTAACTACATAATATACTGTTTCAGCTTGGAACTCCTACACTGGATGCGACTGGATTAATATATGCGTCCCAAACGCCAAGAGAATATGTTCATGGACCGCAGCGTGATTGGCTGCATATGCAGGTCGGTAGTAGCATCGAAAAGCAACATAACATCTAGTGCCTTTGATCATTTGGTACTTGAGTGTCTATTAGCATAGTTTATCCAATCCTCTAGCACCATCCCATACCAATGGGATGGATCTGATGCAGCTGTGTTTACTAGAAACTCCTTTTCAAACCCAATTATATATGTAGTTGTAGTACGGCGTGTAGCTTAAAAAACATTGTATTTACTGTAGTATTAGTATTGCTATGTGTAGTCTGTACCATCTAATTGGTTCTCAAGCTTGCAGCAGGATAAATTATTGCCTTCATGTAGCTGTATTTGTACTTTCAGATTGTAGCAAGAGATGTATTCGCACCTTTGTACGAGTCCAATCCTTTTTTGGTTTAGTTTTAATCATTAAGTTTTAGATGCAGAAAATATATGAAGTGAAAGAATGCCCACAATCAAATCTTGCCACATGCATACTAGTAATGTTCCCTACTTGTCGTTGCCAACAGATTACTGCTCGTACTAATATTGTATTTTAATAGTTTGTATGTTCTGTCTGGCATATCTAAATATAAGAACGGAGGCTTTCTAGTGTAATCTGATCAATTGTCTGAAAAACCTACAAGCATATTAGTTCCCAACCATCCGGTTGAGCTGGTGTATCTTGATCAATTCAGCTGGTGTATTTGCCTAAGAATTGTTAATTATCCGGTTCGAGAAATGATATGTAAGCATTGCTAAATGAAGCAAGCACAATTTATGAATGGTCTCGGGGGAAATACACCACAATAATTAGTGTACATGCACATGTATGCATAGTTCCATCTTTTTCAGCAGAATCTCTCCAAAACATATGTGCAGTCTGCTAACGGGGGGATCACACGCCAGAAGGAGATACAAGTATGTCAATGTAACCAACAGGTTAATTCTAAAGAGCAGAAATGAAGTAACGACAAGGTAAAATGAAAGAAACAACAAGAACTTTAATTGAAATGCATAAAAGTACTGATAGAAATGGACAAAGTCTCATGACTACAAAGGGAAATAAAAATAATAAAACAAGATAGAAAATAGCATCATTCCAGTCTGCCTTTCTCAGGTATTGCCTTGATCCTTATATCTCCACTAGAGGACACGTGCTAGCTTATTACTGGTTGGCTGGATAACAGAATGCACAGGATCCCAAGCTGATACTCCCCTCACTAAACGACAACATTTGACTGCCCTTAAAATAAATTGACCTTAAACGACTGTGTTTCACTGCATTGGTTACACACCATTCCCCTTATAAAATTCTTGTCCTCAAGAATTGAGATCAGCTTTGAAGGTAGGAAACTGTCCTTGGATTGTGGATGCATCCTCCCAGCTCGCGTCCTCTGGAACTGAATGACTCCACTGAATCAACCATTGTGTAACAACCTGGTTATTCTTCTTGATCATTCTCCTCTGTAACACCTTGACTGGATACACCAGAAATTGACCATCAACACCAATCTTTGGCAATTCAGTAGTGACTGTGAATTGAGTGCCAACCTTCTACTTCAATAGACTGATGTGAAAAATCGGATGAACCATGGATCCGTCTGGTAACTCCAATCGATATGCCACTGGGCCTATTCGTTCTAGTACTTTAAAGGGACCAAAGAACTTATGAGAAAGCTTGAGGTACTTGCGAACCGCTACAGAAAGTTGACGGTAAGGCTGAAATTTTAGAAATACCATATCACCCACCTGAAAGGAAGCCTCAGTCCTCTTTGTATCAGCGTAATGCTTATATTTATTCTGAGCCACTGTGATGGATTCTTTAAGCAGTTGGTTCATAGCTTCCCTTCGAACTTGAAAATCCATTACCGATTCTACTGCCGTTCTATGCCCTGCTAGAATGCAGAACTGCCTTGGTTGCACCCCATATAAGGCTTCATAAGGACTTCGCTTAATGGCTGAATTGTAAGTGGTATTATACCACCATTCCGCAAGGGACAACCATTTCACCCACTTCATTGGCCTGTGACTCACCATTCCCCTTAAATACTGCTCCACACATCGATTGAGACGCTCCGTTTGGCCATCCGTTTGCGGATGATAGGAGGTACTAAGCTGTAATTTAGTTCCTACTAAGCTGAATAGTTCCTTCCAGAGTTGACTTGTAAAAATTTTATCTCGGTCTGAAGTGATGGTTCGAGGCAGTCCATGTAACTTGTAAATGTTATCAAGAAAGAGCTGTGCAACTGTGGTGGCACTATAGGGGTGTGATAAAGGCAGAAAATGGCCCACCTTGGTGAACCTATCAATCACCACTAGAATGCAGTCAGCCTCACCAGACTTGGGCAAGCCTTCAATGAAATCGAGAGAGATGTCTTCCCAAATTTGATCAGGCATTGGAAGAGGCTGCAACAGACCATTTGGAAATGAGTTGCCAGCTTTGATCCTTTGGCAAGTGTCACATGATTTAACGTAATCTTTAATGTCTGTCTTCATGTGTGGCCAGAAGAAATATTGAGTCATTCTATGAATTGTGGCATCTTGGCCAGAATGTCCACCTAGCGGACTGTCGTGCATCTCCCATAGTAGTTTCTTTCGAATTTCTCCCCCATTTCCCAGGTAGATGAGACCATCCTTCTTAAGAATACCATTAACAAATTGGTACTGAGCATAATTCCCATCTTTAGTCGCAAGACCAGTCAATATTTGCTGGACTGTAGTATCCCCTTCATAGCTTGTCATTACTTCAGTCACCCATCCATTCAGTGCTACTGAAATTTGATGTAGTTGGCCTTTATTTTCAGCCTCTCCTGGCAAACGAGACAAGGCGTCAGCTACGACATTATCTTTCCCTTTTTTGTAGACTATCTCGTAATCGAGACCCATCAATTTAGCCAACCATTTCTGTTGCATCAAGGTGGATAATTTCTGTTCAAGAAGATACTTTAAACTTTGGTGATCCGTTTTGATAATAAAATGATTCCCTTGCAAATAAGTATGCCACTTCTGCGTTGCCATGACCACTGCCAACAATTCCTTCTCGTATGTCGAAAGCTTTTGATGTTTAGGTGATAATCCTTTACTAAGGAAAGCCAGAGGTTTGCCTTGCTGCATTAATACGGCCCCGATCCCCATATCACTAGCATCAGCTTCGATAACAAAGGGCTGCTTATAATCTGGCAGTGTAAGTACGGGAGCAGAAGCCATGGCTATTTTTAAGTCTTCGAAGGCTTTATTTGCAGCAGGATTCCACTGAAATGACCCTTTCTTGAGCAATTCAGTCAGTGGCCGACTAATGACTCCATAGTGCTGTACAAACCGACGATAGTAGCCTGTAAGACCCATAAAAGCTCTCAGTTGTTTAACAGACTTAGGTTGTGGCCATTCCACCATTGCTTGCACTTTAGACGGATCCGTAGCAACACCTTGAGCTGAAATAATGTGCCCCAAGTATTCGACCTGCCTTTGCCCAAATAAACATTTGCTCTCCTTGGCATATAAGCAGTGCTGTTTCATCTGTTGTAGAACCACCTCCAAGTGTGACAAGTGATGCTCAAGAGTGTCACTATATACTAATGTATCGTCAAAAAAAACCAAGACACTCTTCCTTAATTGATCTTCAAAAATCTCATTCATGAAGGCTTGAAAAGTGGCAGGTGCGTTAGTGAGGCCAAACGGCATTACCTTGAACTCGTACAATCTTTGGTGAGTTCGAAAAGCCGTTTTGAATATATCTTCCGTTGCCACCCTTATTTGGTGATATCCAGCACGCAAATCCAACTTTGTGAACCAACTAGCTCCCTTAAGCTCATCAAGTAACTCATCTATTAGTGGGATTGGGTACTTATTTTTAATTGTAAGACTGTTGAGCTGCCTGTAGTCGACACATAATCGCCAAGTACCATCCTTTTTCTTGACCAAGATAATAGGAGAAGCGTAAGGACTCGTGCTTTTCTGAATAATTCCTGCAACCAACATCTCCTTTATTTGCCTCTCTATCTTTGCCTTCTGCACATAGGGGACCTTATAACTCCGTTGATTGAAGGGTTGACTCCCATGCAACAGTGGGATTTTGTGGTCATGGGACCTAACTGGAGGTAGGCCTTGTGGTGATGCAAAGATGCACTGGTAGCGGCCAAGTAGCTCCTGCAATGGTTGTGCTAACTCAGCTGGTTAGGGCTGTGATTGTAGGTCTAGTCCAGTAGTAAGCATACACACACACCCTTGAGCAATGCCTTCCCTAGACTTCAGCAATTTCTTTAACCCTTTATCAGTAATATATAGTTTGCAAACCCCCAGTAGTCACTATTCCTCTTAAAACGACCAATTGTCCTTCCTTGTTGATAGTGATTTTATAGGCCTCATAGTCAAAGGTAACGGGGTTATGACCCCTTAACCAGTCCACTCCCAATATTACATCAGCTCCTCCTAAAGAGAAGGGTCTCAAATTAGTCTTGAAGCAATACCCCTGTATTTCACACACCACATTGTGACAAATTGAATCCACCAGAATTTGATTCCCATTTGCTACTGATACCAACAAGGGAGCCACCACCTGTGCTGTTAATTTGAGTTGCTTTACGAGCTCAGCGCTAATAAAGCTATGAGTCGATCCGCTGTCCACTAAGATGTGAATCCTATGCTTCTTCAAGGATCCTTGCAGTCTGATAGCGGACAAAGAATTATGGCCAGCCAAAGCATTAATCGATATTTCACATGGGGCTGTTGTTTCCTGTAACAAGGATTCCATGTCTTCCACCACCCCTAACACCTCAGTGTCACTAGTGATAGGGGTTAGTTCTTCACCTTCCAACTGATATAATCTAGCTTTGCAATCTTGCCCTGGATGGTATTTATCGTCACAATGGAAGCAAAGACCCTTTGCTCGGCGTTCCAAAATTTCCTTGCTACTAAGCACAGACTTAGCTTTTGTTACTTCTTTGGGAACTGGCTTGGCTGCAGAGAAGGGAGTCTGATTAGTCTTAGTTGGAAAACTGGGAGTAGATGCCACAGTCACCACATTAGAAGTAACACTAACAGTAGGTCTGGAAGCTTTAGCCTCTTCTTGCTTTGATAAGAACACAGCATCACAGAGTGTTTGTGGACGAAACGTCCTTACTGAGTTCTTTATATGATCCTTGAGACCACTGAGAAAGCTAGAAACAAAATAGTCCTCCCCCAAACTTCTATTTCTGTGAACTACCTGTGCTCGAAGCTCTTCGAATTTGTCCTCATAGTCAGCAACTGAGGAAGTTTGTTTTAGCTTATTAAACAATTCTTGGACGTCTCTGTTATCTGGGTTTTCAAAACGAGACAACACATCTCCCTGAAAGATTTTCCAATTAAGGTTGGATTTACTAACTTGATAAAACCTGTACCAAGTACTGGCCCTGCCTTCGAAGTGTAACCCTGCCATTTTGACTTTCTTTCCCTCATCAATAGGCACAAAATCAAAATATTGGTCAACCTTTATAATCCACCCTTTAGGATCAGATCCATCAAATCTAGGAAATTCAAGTTTGGCAACTGGGTTGAACTGGTGAAAGTTATTTTGATTAAAAGGAGGGTGGTGGTGAGTGGTAGGTTGCTGTCCATTGTTTGAGTATGTAAACAATGGAGGTGAAAACTGGTGTTGGTAATGCGGAATGGATGGGTGCCATTGCATTTGGGTGTTGGCTAACGGAGAAGCTGGATTCGATAGGTTGGGTGAGATAGTGGTATAAGGACCTGGTTGAGGCTGGAATTGTGGATAAGGAACTGGTGGAGTGCTGTAGGTGGGAGGAGCATAATAAGACTGAGTGTGAGGAGGTACTGGAGGTGGTGAAGTGACCGGATGTGAAGGAGTCAAAGCATTAGTGTGTGTAGGTGACATGGTAGTGTTGAGACTCATAGATATGTTTGAAAGAGGTGGGTTTACGTGATGTACCTGGTCTGGTATCGCTAAGATGTGCTCAGATCTGGAATTTTGGACACCATTATCAGCTCCATTAGCTGTATTACCCCTACCTTCCTCATCTCTATGAGTGGAATGAAGACCCAGAATGAGTTCTTTGAGTTCACCCAGCGAAGTGTCCACTTTCTCCATTCTAGTCTCCATACGTTCCAATCTGAGCTCCATATCCACTACCTTCTGAGTATGTTTGGACAGATTCTCCGAAATCTCACCCATCTGAGTCTCATGAAGGCCTAAACGTTCATCCATCCTTTGAAACCGTGTTCCCTCAGCCATTGCTACCCTCCAAGGAAAGAGTAGCTCTGATACCACTTGTAACCAACAGGTTAATTCTAAAGAGCAGAAATGAAGTAACGACAAGGTAAAATGAAAGAAACAACAAGAACTTTAATTGAAATGCATAAAAGTACTGATAGAAATGGACAAAGTCTCATGACTACAAAGGGAAATAAAGATAATAAAACAAGATAGAAAATAGCATCATTCCAGTCTGCCTTTCTCAGGTATTTCCTTGATCCTTATATCTCCACTAGAGGACACGTGCTAGCTTATTACTGGTTGGCTGGATAACAGAATGCACAGGATCCCAAGCTGATACTCCCCTCACTAAACGACAACATTTGACTGCCCTTAAAATAAATTGACCTTAAACGACTGTGTTTCATTGCATTGGTTACACAGTCAATAAATATGTCATTTGTAGTATTTCTGACTACTTTGAGTGATCTTGTACAGGTTACCAAGTGATGTTCGTGTTCTTTTCATGTTCAATTGTAGAGTGTGTTACAAAAGTTTTTTTTTTTGAATTGCCAAGTTCAAGTTTTTGTTTAGCTGAAAATAGGTATACAATGTTCTTTAATAATTTCTGTGTTTAAATAATTTGCTGTATCCAAAAGTCAGGGTTCAGGAGATGCCCTTGTTCTATTTAACGATTATGCACTTCCAATAAAAAAAAAGTATCAGAAGGGTTAATTTCTGATCATTGGTTAATTTAGTTTCCAATATTTTCCTGAACCGCATTGCTGCTACCTGGACCTGATTTCCAGTTTATTTTGTATAACTCTATACAGATGGTGATAGTTCCTTTTGTGTTTGCTTCCAGAATAGTTTTCATATGTCGTGGCCCCAATGCTCAACCAGGGGCTGATAGTGTTAGTGCCCTAGAGACAATGTAGTTGTGCTTCTAGGAAAGACTATTTTGTTATGTTCCAACGATTATTTCTATATGGATTTATTATGTCTTAATTTACTGCGAAATAAATGTTAGAATAATAAATGTCCTTGGAATATGTAACATGTATTCTATATCTTTAAGTATGTGACTTAAAAATGAGATTATAAGAATAGTGTTTATATTCCTAAATATCCCTAATCGAGCATTATTAATATGGGACAATTATAATGCATAAAGATTAGTATGTTTGTTGACTGATGACCACATCTCATTGGTCATAGGTATAGTGATACTAAAGTCAAGAACATAGGTGCATGTAATATTCTACATGGCACTGGATTGACCCACAGTGAGATTCTACATGTTGATAAGTCATTAGAAAGACTCACAGTGATAATGGTGTAATGATCCTTAGACTTGAGATCATTATATTTCTATACGAGGATTAATATACTTTGACTTCATTAAAAGTTACCTTTGACCGGGTAATGATAAAAGTGGACATCGGGTATATTATGAGACGTATGAGAAATATGAATGATAGATAAAGGATTTAACCCTCCTATTATTAGGAGAGATATTATAAATTATTGGCCTCTTGATTGAGTGAGACTATGAAAATGCATGGCCATGCTCAAATATTGATTTGTTTTAATAGTCTACTCATTGATCAAGGAAACCCAGATCAAACGTTGAAGAGGATGACTAATTACATGCCTCGAGTTTAATCTATAATATTTGGTTAAAGGGATTATATTACACGAAAACATTAATCACGAAAGGTTTAATTGGATCACCATTTAATTATTATTACTTGGGTAGCAATGATGTATTACTAGATGCCGCTCATTGTTTTCAATTTTAATTAGATATTAAAATTGTTGCCAACGTAATAATAACCTATAGGATCACACACAAAGAACGCTTGAAGGAGAAATAATTTAAATTATGAATTTAAATTAAATAAGTAATTTGTTCTATTTATAATATTAATTAAGTATGACTTAATTAATTAATTAAATAAAAAAATGGAATTACTTTACCTAATTCCGAAATTAGTTATTAATTAATTAAGTGGGACTTAATTAAATAATAAATTGGAATTTCGGATTAGTATTAATTATAATTGGATTATAATTAGAAAACTAATTCTCTTCTCCATATATATATATAGGCCTTTGCTCCATAAAGAACACTCTTATATAAAGAACAATAAAGAACACTATAAAATCATTTATTCCAATAGATCCATTGGCCCCGCCAGGAGCACCCAATACAAAAAGTTCTTATTTTTTTAGGCTCTATCCATCCAGCAAAAAAAAAAAAAAAATTGAAAATTTTACTGTTCATGATGACGTCACTGATGACGTCATCGATGAACAGTAAAATTTTCATTTTTTTTTTGCTGGATGGATAGAGCCTAAAAAAATAAGAACTTTTTGTATTGGGTGGCCCCGCCAGGGGCAATGGATCTATTAGATATGAGGTGTTCTTTGTTGTTCTTTATTTAAAGTGTTCTTCATGGAGTCCAACCCTATATATATATATATATATATATATATATGGGATGCGTTCTACAGCCACAGTTGGATATTTTTAATATCCAACCAACCCATCTATAACCATCCACCAAACAAATAAACGGTTGGGATGAAAAGTGATGAAAAAACTTACGCTCTATTATATAACGTATTACACTATATAATGTACCGTAAGTTTATATTTTTTTAATTCCTTTTTTGCCCTGAAATCTGCCACGTGTCCCGCTCTGTAATATAGCGTAGTCCGCTATATTATATAGCGTATTCCTTTCCTTTGAAACAATGATTCTTTCTAATTTATCATTCTTAATTCATCATGACATGTTTTTCCACGAAGCAAATTTTCACTTTATCCTAACAATGTTTTGCATAATGATTGAATCTGGCATATAGTGGTAAGGTGCAGTGAGGAAATATACCTTTATTTGTTAAAAGTAAAAAATGCTCAAAAAATTATGAAATATTTCCATGCACTTTGAAATATTAAAAAACTAGTTTTGTCAAAATTTGGTTAAGTTTTATTGAATTTTGGTCAACCGTTTAATTTTTTCAAACGTTTGAGCATAAAATAGTTTAAAATAAAAAATGTTCAAAAAATTATGAAATTTTTCCAAGATCTTTGAAATATTAAAAAACTAGTTAACGAAAAATTTGGTCAATTTTAGTTGAAATTTGGTCAACCGTTTAATTTTTTCAAATATTTGAGTATAAAATATAATTGAAATATTTTATTTATTTTTATTTTCAAAATCCTAGTACTGTTCACCTCCGCTCTATTATATAGCGAAGAGAACCTTGTAATTCTTTTGTTTATAATATTTCAACTTGGAGCCATGTGCCTTGTTTATAAAATAAAAAGACCCCGCTATATAATATAACGGGTACCGCTATATCATATAGCGGGATGAAGATTTTGGCCAAAATCAAGTTTGGCTAATGAACTAGTACTACGTACATAACACCCCAAATTTAAGCCAAAAACAGATTTGGTCGAAATATGTTAAAAATAAAAAATACTTGAAAAATTATGAAATTTTCCCGAAATCTTTGAAATATTAAAAAATTAGTTAACTCAAAATTTGGTCAATTTTAGTTGAAGTTTGGTCAACCGTTTAATTTTTTCAAATATTTAAGTGTAAAATATAATTGAAATATACTTTCTGTGCTTTCTGTGCTTTAATTATAAAAATTGTTTTCAACTAATTAACTACGGTAGTTGTTTTCCCCTTTATTATAAAAATGCTTTCTGTGCTTTCTTTCTGCCTAACTCTTTTATTTCATCCTTATCATAGGTAGCTCATAAAAATGCTTTTTAACCCGCACAACTTATAATCTTTAATTAATAAATAATTAATTTAATTCAGAAATTATAAAAATAAATATCTAATATCATTAGACATTTATAAAAATAAGTAAAATATTTATTAATATAAATAAATCTTTAAACTCTAAGCTGCAAGAACACTCACAAAATGATATTTCAAAACATGAAGGGATGTTTGAGCTGAAATTGGGATAGTTCTCGGCTAAGACATATAATAGAGCGGAACATTTAAGGATAAAATGGGAATTTTGAAAATTAAAACTTACGCTCTATTATATAGCGTAATACGCTATATAATAGAGAGTAAGTTTTAATTTCCTGGCCGTTGATTATACATTTTAAAGGTAAGAGATGGGTTGGTTGGATATAATTTATATCCAACTGTGGCTCCTGACCAGTTTCCTATATATATATATATATATATATATATAGGCAAATGATCAAAAGAGAACTCTTTTTTTGAAGAAAACTAAGGTACTAATCCTAACCATTGGATGTATTATAATCAATGGCCCCGCCAGGGGCACCCACACACTAATCAAATACACCCTCACACACACAATCCCACCTAATTCCCTCCGTTTTTAATTTGATTTTTCCCGTCAATCGGTAATATTTTTTTAAAATCTAATTTCACCACATTTTTCTTCATCTCCCAACGATCAGTTTGAATACCATATGTGCTATATTTTAATTTAGTTTTCTAAGTTCTCCTTTTAAAGGGGTTTTCTCTAGATCCCTACTCTATATATATATATATATATATATATATATCTTTATGGCTGATTTTATATGGTGATATAAGTTTTACAAAACCCTAGCCGTTTTTGAGAGAAATAAAGAAGATAGAGAGAGAAGCAGTTTTCTGGTGCTAGTACACATCAATCCTTCGAGAAAAGCGTTCCCGTGGATACCGGTAGAGCGTAGAGCGTAGATCGCGAGTGCGGGATGCGTGGTGATTCAAGTAGCTAGGATCTCTAATTGCCATCCGTTCATGAAGCTTTTTTAAGGTAATCATCTAACTCCGAATTAAATATCATGTTTTTGCATGGATCCTGCGGTAGGGTTTCGATTTTTATTCTTTTTCGCATTTTATTTCGCTGCGTTTGATGCTCGAAACCCTTCAATGGCATCAAAGCTACTTGCAAAAATGTTTTAATTCGGTTATATGTTACAGTTTTGATATATATACGAGCATGTTTGATGATTGTCATGTATGATGCGTTGATTTTTATATATATGTATAAACTGTATGTTAATGATGATTGAGATGATCATATGATGATTATATAATCTGTATATATACTGATATATATATAATTTATGTTTGTTCTTGATATGGGGATTGCATACGATACGATTTCTGTATATGCTATTAAGATTTGGTGAAATCTGTGTCCAGTATCATATTTGCGCAAACGATATGTGTTTTCTGACTGGAAACGAGCGTCTGAACAAAACTGATAGCATAGCTATCATCGACTCGTCTGTAAGGCGTTTGACGCCGTTTAGTGCCTGAAAACGGCGATTTATTATTATCAGAATTTGATTCTGATTTTCTGATTTTTTGCGTTATATGATTTCTTTGATTGGATCATCTAAAATATGATGTGGTTACATGTTCTTAATTGTTATATGAGCATGGTGATTGGTTATGGCCTTAAGACCAATAGGATAGTGGTTTTGATTATATGGTTTGGTTTCTAAATACGACTTGCATGTTGTTGTTCCTTGTAATTAATAAATCTCGAATGTAACTCGAGTTCATCTTGTAAGTTTATTAGTGTAGCATGTTTCTCAAGTATTCATTGTAACCTTTAAAGAAGATAAGAAAAAGAAGGAAGCAAGGAGGCGATTCCCCATGAAGATGCAATGGAGAAGACATGTATTTAAATTGTATTTTGTTAACCACCATAGATTGACCTTGATCTTTTCACTAGCTTGAAAAGATCACATAGGATGGGCCATAACCAAACACGTTTAATTTATGCACTTTACATATATATGAATGTATGCGATACAGTGTATGTGTAGAGATAAAGATGCATGTTTAATTAGATTAATCATGTATGTATTAGATACGACACCCATGCCTTGCCTGCTAAACAAGATAAAATCTGTAACGATTCAAGATTTTAAAATTAACAAACGATCATGAGATTCTTGTGTTTATGAAATATGAATTTTTAAAACACGGAATTAAATATGGATTTTTGATATCTAAAATTGGGATTTTCTGACAAAAGCGGATATGCGTATTCGTAAGGTTAATGGGTATTAAGTGTGACCATTGGGATCCTCCATCTACCTGGGAAATGAACAATTTAAGATGTCAATTTGAAATATTTGGTTCAAGGAAAATTGAGGATCTCTTTATGATGTGATCATGATCGTTATAAATTTTCTAAACCCCTTAACAAAATTTTAAGTTTTAATCGGATGCTTTCCAATGAATGAACACTCATCGAATCCTAGATCGATAAGGGGAAGGGTTGTCAGTGGCAGGGGACTCCTGTCTATCATGGTGAGATGCGATGAATATAAACGGTTATATTCGGCCGTTGTATCATTGGGTCTAACTTAACTGAGTCGTCATAATAAGGTGAAAATAAACGGTTATATTCAAATATTATGAACTTAGAAGCATAGAGTTTGGTAAGATATATTGGATAAATAGGAACAAATGTTGTTATATGAACAAATGTTGTTCTACCAAACTATCCAAGAGTTATATATGATATAATTGACAAATGTTGTCTACCTAAATAATCATGTTTTAAGGACTACCAGTGGTTGACTTAGGACATGACGAAATATGGATCTTGGCTCACTATAAAGATTTATGGGATATACTTTCCGAATTAATAGTAAGGGCTATTAATTTGATAAAAATAGTGGGAGATATATATTGTGAATATATATGAATAATCACTTGAACATAATTTAACAAATCCGTAGACTAGTTATTTTATGCATTTTAAACATTGTAGATATTCAAAATGGCAAAGAACACAAATCACTTTTCTGTGCGATCAGTCCTTGAGAAGGACAAGTTGACAGTAACTAACTTCCTAGATTGGCAAAGGAATTTGAGGATTGTCCTCAGGCAAGAGCGAAAGCTCTATGTCATAGATATTTCTCGCCCTAGAACTCTCCCTGAAGGTGCAACGGAGGATCAACGAAATGCTTATTAGAAGCATTTGGATGATGACACCGATGTCACCTGTTTGACGCTTGCGACTATGAGTCCTGAGCTGCAGAAACAACATGAGAATTTTGATTCTTATATCATGATAGAGCACCTTAAACGTATGTTTGAAGGACAGGCTCGTCAAGAGAGATTTGATACAAGCAAGGCCTTGTATGCGTGTAAACAGGGTGAAAGGAAGAGAAAATGTCAAAATTATTTGGGGGATCTAAAGAAATTGAATGTTGTTCAGATTTCTGATTCATGTATTTATGTTATAGAAGTCAATTTGTCTACTTCTACATCATGGGTATTAGATACTGGATGTGGTTCCCACATTTATATAAATGTGCAAGAACTTCGAAGAAGTAGAACTTTGGCGAAAGGAGAAGTCGACCAACATGTTGGCAATGGAGCAAAGGTGTTGCCTTAGCTGTAGGCACTTATTATTTATCGTTGCCCACTGGGCTTATTTTAGAACTTGAGAACTGTTATTACGTGCCTGCGATTTGTAGAAACATTATTTCTGTTTCTTGTTTGGACAAGATTGGTTTTTCGTTTTGATTCAGAACAATGGTTGTTCGTTTTCATTGAATAATGTTACCTATGGGATTGCACGTTTGTTTAATGGTTTATATGTTCTTGATCTTGATACTCCTGTCTATAATATAAGTAATAAAAGTCTTAAGAAAAATGACTCAAATCAAACATACCTCTGGCACTATCGTCTAGGCCTTATAAATGAGAATCGCATTTCCAAATTACATAGGGATTGATACTTGGATAAGTTTGATTTTGAATCATACGAAGAATGCGAACTATGTCTCATTTGCAAAATGACTAAAGCTCCTTTTACCGGTCAAGGTGAGAGGGCCACCAACGATTGGAATTGATACATAGTGATGTATGTGGTCCAATACGTACGATGGCAAGAGGTGGCTTTTATTATTTCATTACCTTTACTGATGATTTTAGTAGATTCGGATATATGTATCTTTTGAAGAACAAATCCGAATCGTTTGAAAAATTCAAAGAGTATAAGGCTGAAGTTGAAAAGCAATTAGGCAAAAGTATTAAAACTCTACGATCTGATCGTGGGGAGAATACTTAAGCTTGGAATTTAAGAATTTCTTAAAGGAGTGTGGTATCGTATCACAACTCACTCCTCCTGGAACACAACAATGGAATGGGGTGTCTGAAAGGAGAAATCGTACCTTGTTGGACATGATGCGATCGATGATGAGTGATGCGGATCTTTCAATTAGTTTCTGGGGTTATGCCCTAGAGACGGCTGCACAAACACTAAATCGAGTTCCTTCAAAATCGATTCAAAAGACACCATATGAGATATGGACTGATAAACGTAATATCCTTTAATTTATGAAAGTTTGGGGATGTGAAGCTTTTATGAAACGCTTGGTCTCTGATAAGCTAGTACCGAAATCAGATAAATGTAATTTTGTAGGATACCCATTAGAAACTAAAGGGTATTATTTCTATAAACCTTCCGAGAACAAAGTGTTTGTTGCTCGAACGGCTGTGTTTCTAGAGAGAGAACTGCTTTCTAAGAAAAACAGTGGGAGGATAATAGATCTCGATGAGGATCGAGAACTACAAGATATTGTTGAACCAGAGTTGGAACATGAGCAGAATGAAACTCAAGATGTTGAGAACAATACTGCTCAAGAAACACAGGTTGTTCATAGATCTAGTAGGATTTTTCATGAGCCAGAGAGATATTATGGATTTCTCATGACTCAAAGTGGCGATGTGATGCTTGTATATAATGATGAGCCTCTCACCTACAAGGATGCTATGAATAGTCCAGATTCTGAGAGATGGCTGGAGGCCATGAAATCTGAGATGGATTCCATGTATGAAAACCAAGTATGAACTTTGGTTGAACCACCTGATGGGGTAAAACCCATAGAGTGCAAGTGGGTTTTCAAGAAGAAAACTAACATGGATGGAAATTAACAGACCTACAAAGCAAGACTAGTGGCAAAAGGTTTCAAGCAAATTCATGGTATTGACTATGATGAAACTTTCTCACCAGTAGCTATGGTCAAATCCATCAGGATTTTGCTTGCGATAGCAGCTTATTAAGACTATGAGATCTGGCAAATGGATGTCAAGACCACTTTTGATAAAAGGGAGCTTAGAAGAGAATGTGTACATGACACAACCTCAATGTTTTGTCGATTCAAGGTTTGCTAGAATGGTTTGTAAGTTGCGACGATCCATTTATGGATTGAAGCAGGCCTCAAGGAGATGGAACATCCATTTTGATGAAACAGTCAAAGAGTTTGGCTTCATACAAAATGAGGATGAGCCGTGTGTCTACAAAACGGTTAGTGGGAGCCATGTGGCATTCCTAGTATTATATGTAGATGACATATTACTAATAGGGAATGACATTCCTTCTCAATAGGCTGTGAAGACTTGGTTGGGAAAAAGTTTCTCGATGAAAGACTTAGGCGATGCTACCTATATCTTAGGGATCAGGATCTATAGAGATAGATCTAAAAGATTAATCGGCTTAAGTCAGAGTACATACATTGACAAAGTATTGCATCATTTTGGAATGCAAGAGGCAAAGAGAGGCTATGTCCCGATGTCTCATGGGATAGCGATCTCAAAGGAAAAATGTCATAAATCATCAGATGATAAGGACCGTATGTGTAAAGTACCATATACTTCGGCAATTGGTTCTATTATATATGCAATGATATGTACTCGTCCTGATGTCTCGTATGCTTTAAGCATGACGAGTAGATACCAGTCTAATCCAGGTGAGGGTCACTGGACAGCTGTCAAGAATATTCTTAAGTACCTTAAACGGACTAAAGATTCGTTCTTGATATACAGAGGAGATGAGAAGCTGGTTGTAAGAGGTTACACTGATGCTAGTTTCCAGACAGATAGGGACGATTCTATGTCCTAGTCTGGATTCGTGTTTTGTCTAAATGGAGGTGCTGAAAGCTGGAATAGTTCACAGTAAAGACAATAAATGATTCTACAATGGAGGTTGAGTATATTGATGCTTGCGAAGCAACCAAGAAGGTTGGTTGAGAATTTACTTAGGCGATATCATCTTAATAATGAGATTATTGATCAAGGAGATATACATATATGTAAAGTGCATACTAATGATAATGTTACAGAACCACTAACCAAGGCTTTATCGCAGCAGAAGCACGAAGGTCACACTAGTTCCATGAGTATTAGATACATGAGCGATTGGCTCTAGTGCAAGTGGGAGATTGATAGTGTTAGTGCCCTAGAGACAATGTAGTTGTGCTTCTAGGAAAGACTATTTTGTTATGTTCCAACGATTATTTCTATATTGATTTATTATGTCTTAATTTACTGCGAAATAAATGTTAGAATAATAAATGTCCTTGGAATATGTAACATGTATTCTATATCTTTAAGTATGTGACTTAAAAATGAGATTATATGAATAGTGTTTATATTCCTAAATATCCCTAATCGAGCATTATTAATATGGGACAATTATAATGCATAAAGATTAGTATGTTTGTTGACTGATGACCACATCTCATTGGTCATAGGTATAGTGATACTAAAGTCAAGAACATAGGTGCATGTAATATTCTACATGGCACTGGATTGACCCACAGTGAGATTCTACATGTTGATAAGTCATTAGAAAGACTCACAGTGATAATGGTGTAATGATCCTTAGACTTGAGATCATTATATTTCTATACGAGGATTAATATACTTTGACTTCATTAAAAGTTACCTTTGACCGGGTAATGATAAAAGTGGACATCGGGTATATTATGAGACGTATGAGAAATATGAATGATAGATAAAGGATTTAACCCTCCTATTATTAGGAGAGATATTATAAATTATTGGCCTCTTGATTGAGTGAGACTATGAAAATGCATGGCCATGCTCAAATATTGATTTGTTTTAATAGTCTACTCATTGATCAAGGAAACCCAGATCAAACGTTGAAGAGGATGACTAATTACATGCCTTGAGTTTAATCTATAATATTTGGTTAAAGGGATTATATTACACGGAAACATTAATCACGAAAGGTTTAATTGGATCACCATTTAATTATTATTACTTGGGTAGCAATGATGTATTACTAGATGCCGCTCATTGTTTAAAATTTTAATTAGATATTAAAATTGTTGCCAACGTAATAATAACCTATAGGGTCACACACAAAGAACGCTTGAAGGAGAAATAATTTAAATTATGAATTTAAATTAAATAAGTAATTTGTTCTATTTATAATATTAATTAAGTATGACTTAATTAATTAATTAAATAAAAAAATGGAATTACTTTACCTAATTCCGAAATTAGTTATTAATTAATTAAGTGGGACTTAATTAAATAATAAATTGGAATTTCGGATTAGTATTAATTATAATTGGATTATAATTAGAAAACTAATTCTCTTCTCCCTATATATATATATATATATATATATATATCTTTATGGCTGATTTTATATGGTGATATAAGTTTTACAAAACCCTAGCCGTTTTTGAGAAAAATAAAGAAGATAGAGAGAGAAGCAGTTTTCTAGTGTTAGTACACATCAATCCTTCGAGAAAAGCGTATAATCTGCAGAATCAGTGCATTAAGGCAACAAGTTAGACAATTTACCTTTATCTTCTTTCTTAGCGATGTCAGGAACATCACTCGAGGAACCGGTGCCCTCATCTGACGCTAACTGAATTTTCTTCTCTAAATTTGTTAACATACCTAGCAGATAAGATTTCTCCCCCTCAAAATCAAATGATGCTTCTTCTGTCCCTCCTCCGATTTCTCTTGATCTGTCAGCAGTATGTACTGTGTGTTCATGTTCTCCATGGTGTCCATTAGGGCTCCCACACTCGGACTTCTCGCCACCAAACGATGAAAAAGACTGAGATTTCATATCTTTGTAATCTTCTTCACCATCAACTTCACATTCCACGCTACCTGCCTCCTTCAGTTCTCCATATTTTTCTTTATAGGTCTCGAGCTCAGCTTCTAAGATCTTGATCTCTCCTTCTCTCTTAACTAGAATATCCTTCATAACAGCTTCTTGGTCATATTCTGCCTGTTCTGCCATCATTCTCTGGTACTGTAAAGCCTCCATTTGCACAGCATCTTTCTCTGCCAACCTAGTGATTGTAAGATTTCTGAATACGCAGAAAGACAAATGAAGAACATCACAGTAATGGATAATAGGTTACATTGTGAATGCTTGGATCATTGTTACATAAGAGTTCAGACCCTATTAATAGAGGTACTAGGGGACAACTAGCACACCAAGACCAACTAGCAGATCCATCGCACTACTACATAACAGCTAGACAAACATGAGTGCAACTACATGTGTTACATGACATGAGTGCTACTACATGCATGTGATGCACTAGATGTCTACATGTGCTCTACATACTCTAACATCCCCCCTCAAGACATATGTGGGAGAGAAACGGAAACATGTGGCTTGAACAATAATGACAATCAACCAACATGAAGCGTTAACGTTTGAGGACTTGAATTTGATTGCTCTTGGCTCGTGCTCTTTGGCTCTTGGCTCTGGCTCTTTTGGCTCTGGCTCTGGGCTACCGGCATCGGGTTCTAAGCTAAACAAGAACAGCCGCTTGAATTGTAGCTTTCGATGTGGTCGAGAATTGATATTGCTTGCTGTGTTGCTGAAATGATGCAGAAAAATCACACGAACTGCAGTGGGTAAGGAGCTGCTGGGCAGTGGGTAGAAAATTTTTATTCGGATGAAAGTTTGAAGATGTGTCATGATAATGGTGTCATTCATAGAGATTTGAAGCCTTGCTGAATCTGGAAATACATGCAGAAAAACTGCAGAAAATTGATGAAAAAGGTGCAGAAAACTCAAGATGAACTGCAGAAAAACTGAAGAAAAATATTAAAAACTGAGCAAGATCGAAGGGAGGGCTGTGAGGCCCTTGATGATCCCTCCTAGCTCTGATACCATGTAAGATTTCAGAATACGCAGAAAGACAAATGAAGAACATCACAGTAATGGATAATAGGTTACATTGTGAATGCTTGGAGCCTTGGATCATTGTTACATAAGAGTTCAGACCCTATTAATAGAGGTACTAGGGGACAACTAGCACACCAAGACCAACTAGCAGATCCATCGCACTACTACATAACAGCTAGACAAACATGAGTGCTACTACATGTGTTACATGACATGAGTGCTACTACATGCATGTGATGCACTAGATGTCTACATGTGCTCTACATACTCTAACAGTGATCATCGTGGCCATTGCGTTGTTTGCTGCAATGGCAGAAGCACTTCTTTCTTCATCCAATTCCATGGATAACTCATAGAGGCATTTTCTATCGAATTTGTTTTTTCAAGCAATTCAAAGCCTCACTCTGATTCGTTTGTAGGATTTAGGTCACTGGGTTCTGCAAAGAAATCCTTCTCAAGTTGAACCTTTTTTGCAGGACGGTTGGCCCACTTAGGAGTGCCTGCAGCTTGAGTTGCATCTGTTAGTGGAATTCCAAAAAACTTGTTCGCTTTACTAGTACTAGGGGTTCTGAGAACATCATCAGGTATATTCTCAGCATCTGGTAGTAATGGTACCGTCCCTGCTTTGAGATCTTCTTTCATTTCTACAAACCAATAATATTCATAAATTTTTAGGTAGCATAGCACATTCATAATATATGTTGCCCCTAATTATTTGAAAAATGAGTTTGAGTTTGTGCAAAATATTCGAATAATTAGTTAGTTATCAGAAATTATAATATTATTTTATTAAATTTTTTATTTTATTAAATAAAATTGCCGGTTATATTTTTGGGGAAAAGGAGGTTTTAGTTTCAAAAATAGAAAATATAACATGTTTTAAGTGAAAAAAGGTAATTGTCCGTTATATTTTGGAAAGTAGAGATTTTTGTTAGATAAAATATAAAAGGTAATTGCCCATGATATTTTTGAAAAAATAGGGATTTTTATAAGAAGAAATAGAAAAAGTAAGTACCTATAATCTTTAGAAAATAATATTAGTGAAAAAAGGTAATTGTCCGTGATATTTTGGAAAGTAGAGATTTTTGTTAGATAAAATATAAAAGGTAATTGCCCATGATATTTTTGAAAAATTAGGGATTTTTATAAGAAAAAATAGAAAAAGTAAGTACCTATAATCTTTAGAAGTTCCCTGTTGGCCAAATTATTATTTAAAATAATATTTTGGACGATCCAACCTTTCAAATGTTATAACTATTGATTTTATACATGTGAAAAAATAATAAAAAATTTCCTAATTAATCTTGTATGACTTCTGGATATGAAATCCAAAAAGAGTGCAGTACCCTATTAAAAGTAGAAACTCCCTTTAAATGGTATGCCACGTATACCGTGGTCGCGCAGTATGCCACTAAATATTAATTATTTTAATTAATTTAAAATTGTAATATAATAATGAAATTATATACTATGAGTTTATTAACTAAAAATTAAAATAAAAGACAGGAATATAGTATTACATAAAACTTAGAACTCCTTTAATTAATATTTAAAAAGTATCTATAATAGATTAATAATAAATATAATTAATAATATAACTACTCTTATATTACCATAATGAAGTTATGTAAATTTAATTAATTAAAATAATAATATTAAACATTAATTTAATTTAATAGTGAAGTTATATACTAGGAATCTATTAACTAGCAATCGAAATAAAAGTCGAGAATATAGTATTACATACAACTTGATGATACAACTTGGTGACTCAAGATTTTATTTTATTTAAAAAAATTAGAAATTAGAAAGTTAAGATAATTTATCACGATCCGTGCTTGGCACGGGTTATCGGCTAGTAGATAATAAAGCATAAAAGATTATTATGTGTATGAATTTTGAGTCCGGACCCTTCCTCCATGTTCCTGTTCTTTTTAATACAAAAGGGTGCCTCTGGCCGGATTATTTATTAAAATGGGTCCGCCAGGGGTATCCTTTTTGTATTAAAAAGAGTAGGGAACAGAGGATCCGGACCCATGAATTTTGGGTTAGGTCTACTGTAGTATAAAAGCCCGACAGAAATTGTTGGATTATGGACCGAAAGGAGAAGCGGCAGTGTGGCCCAGAATACTGATATAAAGAAACACAAAAGTCATTATCAACCTAATTCTGGCGCAGCCGCTGCAGAAATTGAAGAAGCATGGAAGAAAAGAAGAGGAGTCTAATTCTGGCGCAGGTTGTGGTGGAAGAATATAGATCTGATTATTATGTATTTGATCTGGAAGCTGATGAAGTTTTGAAAACTGAAATTCAATCTTTGTTGGACCAAGGACAGGGGGACATGGTGAAGTTGGGAGAAATGATGTATAATATTGGTGGTCTAAGACGAATAGATGAATGCCCTCCCCTTAATGTTATTCCTTGTGCTGAAGGAGATCACCACGTCCACTTGGGAGTGTCTTGTTTAGACTTGAAGAATTTTGATGATGCTCCTCTATCCTCCAATAAGTGGAGGTGGAATGATATCCCTCCTATGAAAGAATCCCGCATATACCCGTCTTGTGCTTCCCTTGATGGTAAATTATATGCCTTTGATTGTTTATCAGCGGAGACCCATATTGGCGAAGTGTTTGACCCCAGCCTTGGACGCTGGGAACCCTTGCCTCCTCCACCAGAGGACATCCCTGCCAGTGGCTCTTTGTTCGTGTCTCCTCAGGGGGTGATTTCTGATGAAAAGAGACATCGCATTCTTGTGCATTTTGATACTACTCATTCCCTCTATGCTTATTATCCTGATTTCCGTTCATGGGATTGCCTTGTACGATACTTTAGCCCCTGGTATCCTGCTACCATCGCTTTGGTTGATGATGTCCTTTTCTTCCATATATATGAGAGACGTGACTGCCTTGCTGCCTTTGATTTGTTAAGCAATTCATGGTTAAAGGTTAAGTATTCTTCCAACTTTCCTGCTTGGGATATGTCTTTTAATGAATGGCAAAACATTCTTCATTTGGGCGATGACATCTTGTGCTTGGCCAACTTCTGCCCTTTTTTTAGTCCCCCTGTCCACACTAGTATTCGGTTTGTCAAATTAAGACTTCAGCGAATCTCTTCTCAAGACCTGCTCCTCACTTTCGTTTCTTCCCAGTGCTTTCCATTTCCAGGCTACTTCAGATCCAAGAGCTTCTTCCTTCTTTAGCTACTTCAAATCCTACTTATATGCTACTGCCACTTCTATGTTACATATTGGTGGAATTGTTGTTGCTTTGCCAATTATTATAGCCTGCCTGCAAGCTTGATCAATTGAATGGTAATTTTTGTGTTACTAATGCATCCCCTTTTTATGGAGGAGGATATAACAACAGTAAAACCACTACGTGACATAGGATAGAATAGATAAAATCTGAAAATTACAACATCCCTTTTTAATTTTGAATGTCTGTGTTGGTGGTGGCAGTGACTTTGTTAATATTCCTAAAGGGTAGTGATATATGCATATCAAATTGATTGTTGCGCATCCTAAATTGATTAGTTGACCAAAATATCCCATGTTTCTATACCATTTTCCATTTTGCCCCTTTATCAAGATATAGTTTTGTTATTTAGATTCCTGTTACTCCCTATTATTATGTTTTATAAAGTAATATATACATTAATTAGGTAAATTTAAAATAACATACAAATAATTTACATGTTATTTATTTTATTAATTATGTACTCCCTCCGTCCCAGCAGATTGTTAACGTTTCTTTTGGAGTTCTAAACATCAAGTTTTAGGCCTATATTTGAACATCCTAATCATTTCGGATCAACGATCAAATGTATTCATATTAAAGCTTGTAGTACATCTAAGATAACATAAAAAATTTTGAAAGGTCTTTGGTCTTGGCTCTAATCTATATTACAAAATGATTTAAAATACTACACAAGTCCACGTGTTACATAGCACCTAGAGCACAAGCTAAGTAAAAGAAAAATGTCTGTCTGCAAGAACCTCGACACTATTTGATACGAGCTTTAAGAATCTGGTCAGCAACAGTTGGTTCATCAACACTGTCGCATCGGAAATATCCAAGTCCTGTAGATGGTACAACCCCGCATAAGACGCATACATGAATAAGCTAAAGCTACTACAACGAGGACACAACATATTTTGCTTTACATATAGTTGAAACAATCAGCAAACAATTTCTGTTTTTTTGAGCAACTTTCATTATCATTAAATAGGATTGATTCATCCATCTTCATGGTTATTAATCAAATGACCACTCTTACTTATAACAATGTGGTCAGATGTAGTAATTGTGCGTAAAGAGTATATCTAGCTACTTTTCTAAAGCAATAGCCCCTATCACACACATTACATATATATATATATAGGCACTATTATCAGATTTCATCAACCAAAAAACCCCATATTCAATGTATTTAGAGATGAAACTGGTGCAATACAAAGATATATACTTCCACACACACATCACAACTGAATCGTCTACATACTACACTAGGAAGATAGCAGAGTTTCATATGATCGACTCTATGTTCACACCGCAAGACCATTGAGTTGATTTAAATTCTTGCCATTAATTATATCCTAATCAATTAACTTGGTCTGATGAACTTTGCTTGGATATGGAAAAAGCCCAATAATTACGACAAACAATTCATATGGTACAAATCACAAAAATCAACTTAGAGAATACAAATCCAAAATAACAACTACTATGAATACAAAACCCTAATCAACTTTTATTCAAAAATCAATCACAAGTTAGGGTTTTGTTATTAATATTGTTATGATTGTCATAATTAACTGTAAAAATTCTAAAGCTTACAAGTTTCTACCAATTTTTGTTGAATTCTGCAGTTTTAATAAAGAAATAGGTTTGTGTTAATATAGGTTTGTGTTAATAGCTTGTGAATAATTAGAAATATTTTTTTTATTGACTAATGATATTTGCCCGTTTTATGATTAGCTTAGCAAATGATAAGTTTATTTTAGTTTTTAGTTTTGGTTAGTTACTACGTTAAATAGTTTACTATTCTAATTAGCTTGCACATTATCAGTAATCGGTATAAATCGGTTGAGGTACCGATTTAAAATTAATCGGGTAATCGGGGATTAGTCGGAGTATTAATCGGATATTATAATAATATTTAATATTTTAGTTTAATTTACAATTAAACATATCATTTTTAAATAAATTCAAAGGATTAATTGGATTTTAAAAATTGAATCGGTTAATTACCTTACAGAATAATTAATTGAGGATTAATCGGTTTAATCGGGGATTTTTAGAACAGTGACTGTAATGTACCATTCTGCACAGGTTTAATCAATCCGATTACATTATGTTAGATCCGGATTTCTCGTTCTTCTAGATTCGTGGTCTCATAAGTGGTCCGAGTTATCTTGTTCTGGTGGGTTTGACCCAGATCTAAGAATTGCTAAGGTTATAGTTTGGTTTTAGTTTGTAACTTTATTTTGTAATCTCTTTTTAAAATTGTAAGATCGGGTTGTTTTTAGTTGTCTCACCTTTGTGTGAATTTTGTATTGTCTCACCGTTTGTACGTGTGAGTTTGTTTTGTCTCACCGGTTGTGTGAGTTTGGTGCTTCATTATGATCTTGGAGGCTTGTACGGAGATGGACAAACACTTTGATGAAGTGTTAGTGTGTTACACACATAGGTCTGCTTATCATCTGTAACCTTGAGAAATTTTAATGCAAGTACAATTTTTGTCAAAAAAAAAAAGTTAGATGGTCAGATACTAAAAATTTGTTAACCGACAGTGTCTTGATTTATATATTATATAAATTAGCATTTTACCCGTGCTACGCACCAAAAGCACAATTTTAAAATGGTTACAAAAATATATAGTGTATCAAAAAATATAATATTTTGTTTTGAGAATAACGAACTCGATATGTATCTCAAATAACATTCCTCAAATTATGTGTAATTGTATGGACGCATGTTAAAAGATTTTAAAATATTGTGCATATAAAAGAAAAGATTAATATCAAAACACATTCGTTTGATATATGATAAAATTTACATGAGATACATTTATATATTAATTTTCTTAATTCCCTTTGTTTTTTCCCCAAGTAATTTGACGACATTTTATGCTATTTTTACAGAAAGTTCGGTTCAATATAAACATGTTTTGAGGATCAGGTATAGAGAACAATAAAAACATAATCATTAATAAAAAAATAAATCAAATACATATTTTTCATTCTATAAATGCAAATAAAATGAAAATGAGCAATTTCAGGGAGTAATTCTAGAGGTCCTAAAAAAATCCCAAAAAATTAGTTGACATATTTTGATTGGTTAGCGTTCTACCCGTGCTACGCACCGAATGATAAAATTTATTAATTAATAGATATAAAACAAATTATTTTTTATCATTATTTATAAAAAAAGATAATTTCATTAAAATTTAAGTGTATAATTATCGTCAATTTATACTGATTGCATTAGTATCAATATTATCAAATAAACATCATAACATTCACATCCTCGCTCAAGCATTCTAAGCCCCTCTTTATTATATTTTCTTAATTTTATTTTTCATTTGAATTTTTTTTTAAACCAAATTCATAAGTTTTTTACCCATATTTTAAGTTTTATTGTTTTGAAAATTTGGTATATTTAAATGTGTTGTACAATGAGTTTCTATAATTTTTATTATATTAATATTCAAAATATTTGCATGAGTTGTGATCAATTTTTCGAATAGATATTAAAAATTCATAAACACTTATTTCTAACGACCGTTATAAATCATTAGATTGTCTCTCAAAAAAAGGTTGCATGTTTCAGCGATATGAGAAAGGATCACTATTGTGCAAGATCCATTAAACGAACGTAATTATGATAAAGGAAAACTTTCATCTAATTTTGTTTCCTATGTGTTTATTCCATATCATTTTTACAAATTTTATGTTCTTTTATTAGTAAATTGATTTACTATAGAAAAATAAACATTATCAATTAACCAAAAAAATCCAATATATCCCTTTTTTTTGAGTAAAATATGACTATTAGAGTTTATGGTGATTGCAATTAGCTTGTTTTTACTGACAACTTAAAATTTGTATATTCAGTTTGGGAGTTTGTATGTTGAATTTTTTATTCTTTTCTATCAGAATATGGTGCATTAAATATTAGTTTTCTTTTACCCCATAAATAAGGAAGGAAAATTAATTCGATTTGATGGTACCCGATCCGAACCTAAAAAATTTTTGGATTTAGGTTTGGATATAAATTTTAAACTTGAAATAGTTTCGATTTGTATTTGAATAGTCAATAGTAATTTAGTAATTAGAACTTATATTTCTCAAACTCAAATTTTATTGATATATTTAAGATGTAATTTTCTTTACTTTACATTAATTTTTCATTTATGTTTATAAAAAACATTATTTTTTTAACATATTTAAAATTTTACTTAGTATGTTAATTCGTATAATATGTTATATATATATATATATATATATATATATATATATATATATATATATATATATATATATATATATATATGTTGAGTATTGAATGCGGTAAAAGAATACAGAGGGGGGTGAATGGATTCTTGAACTTTTCTTTGGCTAGAGTCTATGTAGCAAATAAGTGTTTGTGTGTGCAGAAGTGAAGGTGCGGATAAAGAACAACACAAGACACAATATCACTTTAATATAATGTATTATTAGATAAAGGTTGCTACAATCTGTGAATACAAATGATAGTATTCTCAGCTTCGTTTTTCTCAGAGAGATATAACTTATAGTATATGAAAAACTTGACTCACAAAGTTAGTTACTAAGGAAGTGAGGCTGTATCCTTATAGAACATGGATACAACCTACTTACTGCAAATAAGGTAGCTAAAACAAATTACTTTTTAGTCTGTCTATCCTTTTTGAGTAAGTGTCCAAACGATTACAGATTTGACTTTGCAAAGCCTGTTTAGATCCACTTCTTTAGCTCCTTGTCTCTTCTATATCTCTCCAAGCTTCCTTGTAGGCTTTCCAGAGCACGTTACAGATTGTGGTCCATAAAGTGCATTGGCTTGTTGCAGGTTTCAGACTTGTACAATTTCTTCAGTATTTTGTCTCCAAGAATGTATTCGAGAAGTGACTAGGTAGGTGATTCGAGAACTAGAATTGACTTGATCGATAACTCTGAGTTCTCGAACACTGTTATATTGACATATCGAATCACTTCTCGAATAGCTCTTTTCTTCGGGATTCCTTGAGTTTTCGAATAGAACACTTGACTTGTCGAATCCTTGAGATATCGAATAGCTTTCTGAGTCCTTGAGATATCGAATGGAACTTTGACTTGTTGACTCCTTGAGAACTCGAATACTACTTTGACTTGTTGACTTCCTGAGTTCTCGAATAGAGTACATAGACATATCGAATCTCTGAGGTATCGAACAGTGTATTCAGAGATATCGAATATTGTCTTGAGATATCGAATCCCTGACTTCTCGAATGCTGGACTTCTCGAATAGACAAATATACTTCTCAAATTGGTACTTAGGCAAATTCTTCATTTCTTCAAATCCCAACTTTGATTATTTGACAGTCTTTATCTTCTTGCTTGAGGCATGAACCTTGGAACTTCTTTCAAGCATTATTCTAGACTCTATAAGTACAGTTACACAACTATGATTTGATGCCTACTACACGTACAATACAAACAGAAACTCTACAACTAGAGGTTTCCTCAGTTAAGAGGTCATGTAAGTAATGCAAATCATTACAAACAATTAGGCTTGTTATTAGATGTATACAGGCATGCCTCTGTGACTAACAATCTCCCCCAAATTGTGAGTGAGACCCTTAATCACAATTTCATGTCTGAAAACAAGCCTAACATTCATAAAGATAGAACTTTAAAAGTACAGATATGTAGATTGATTGAGCACATGAATGAAATTACAAGATAAATAATCTT
The DNA here is from genome assembly GCA_037693485.1 of Kitagawia praeruptora. NCBI lineage: Eukaryota > Viridiplantae > Streptophyta > Magnoliopsida > Apiales > Apiaceae > Kitagawia > Kitagawia praeruptora. The sequence goes on from CM075350.1 coordinate 127,645,096, forward strand.
ACAGTATGATGAAATACTAGCCATTCTCATTTGATTCCATCTCCATTGCCTTGGCTTGTAGATCATCATATGCTTTCTGTTTTCTTTCTTTCTCCTTTCTTGCATTCTCATCCATGGCCTTTATGATCTCAGCTAAGGCATCCAACTCTTCAAGCAGAATAGAATTCTTGAAATCTTCAAGTACTGGCTTCAGAATGTTGGCAGGATAGTGATTGAGTAGGTCCATTCTTATATTGACATGCTCCCTATTTCTTCTCCTATACTTCACCAAATAGGGATTGAACTGAACTCTACACAATCCTTTTGCCCTTAGCTTATCTGCTTCAGCTTCCAGTCTATCAATTTCCTTCTCCCTTTCTATCCATCTCTCAAGGCATCCCTTCCTTATCTCTTCATCATGATCTCTTTTCATCTTTACAAAAGCAGCTAGCTCTAGTTTCCAAACCCTTTCCACTTTGTCATTAGCATCCAACAGTGTAATCATCCTTTCTATGTCATCCAACTTGGCATACTTTTGACACTGCCCTTGTCTGAATTTCTCCTCTCTTCCATCAGTATATTTGACTTCTAGGCAATCATCAATAATAGTAACATGATAGATTCTCTGAGCTCTTAGAAATTGCAGTTGGTCTATATCAAAGTCTTCATCAAGTGGTTGGAGTTTCAATCCTGGATAAATTGTCAGAGTCCTTGATTTGGATAGCCTTGGTTTCCTTGCAGCTTGTTTGAATTTGATCCTTTTTACATGGTTGCTTGGCTGAAATCTTTGACCTTTGTTGGTAGACCATAGTAGTATTCCATTAGCAGTTTGCTTTCTGAAACATAAATATGGTTTCTTGACTTGAATCTCCTTCTCTTCTTGAGGTGGCAAAACAGTTGCAGAAGCCATAGATGTAGATTTTGCTAGGTCACTACTAACAGTATTCACCCTAGACTTAGAGTCTTGTGTTGTGGTGAGATTACTGCTAGCAATGCCTACGGCTTGCTGTTTTCCAATCTTCCTCTCATAGACTTTTCCTTGGTCATCACCATCTTTCTTATTCTTGTCATCCTTCTTCTTCTTCTCATCTTCATCACCCTTATCTCTCCTGTGATGTCTTCTCCTCCCATCACTTTTATCTTCAGAATCATCATCCTTATTTCTCCTAGGTTGAGCCCTCTCTGGAGTTTCACCAGTTGCTATAAAAGATCTGAGAATGTGCAGTGCTTCAATTTCTTCAGCATTTCTGGCTCCAACCTTTTTCTGTAGTTGATCAATGATAGCAATGATCAGTCTATGATTTCGAGGAGTGAGATCATTGGGAATGACCAATTGCTTGATGTCTTCAATTTTGGTGCCAGACTGATAGATGATTGTCCATAGCTTCTTGATCACTTCTGGCAGCCTTGAAGGTTGGCCATTCCTCAAATCATCAAACAGACTTTTGTTGTTCTCATTTCTCTTCTCAATAAGCTCAAGTATGGCATCTATCTCTGAGTGTTTTAGGGCTTGTAGAGTCTTGTATGTTAGATGTCATATCTTTGATTTGGATATCATCACTATCTCCTTGAACCATAGATTATTGACTTTCTTGAGGATGACAGTGATGTAGTCAATCTGCTCCTTCAACTCCCTCAGATAGAACTGAGTGTCACCAGCCTGTTCCCTTGTGGCTTTCATAAACTCCAAGAAGGCTTTATCATGATAAACATTTGAGTTAGCAACTTCTTGTAGCTTGGCCTCAGTAATAACTTTGACTTCTATAGGCTTGGCACTTTCAGATATGGAGGATGGAGGTTTGTCACATGGCATACTCCCTGCAACCACTGTGGTTGTGATAGATTGCTTCTGACCACCAGGAGTAATGACATGCACAGTTGGTAGAGTAACAACTGGCAGAGATGGAGGCTCATCAACCTTTGTTTTTCCTTTTCCTGGCGCATGAGGTGGTGTTGATTTTGAAGTTCTTTGTTGACCACCCTCATTGATCTTTATGCCTTTTTCTTTAGGCTTCTCCCCCTTAGGATTTTGGATCCTTGTCCTCTTCTCCCCCTTACGCTTATTATCAGGCACAGAGGCTGTAGAAATCACCTTTGGGTGTGAAGACTCATCAGGTAGAGGGAGACCATATGCTTCATCATAGCAGTCAGCATCTGTTGTTGAGTGAGGAGAACATTAGCATGAGCAGTTGCTTGAGTGTTCAACTTTTCATTCAGCAGATGGACAGATTCTTTTAGCTCAGCATTGAGCTTTTTGGTCAAACACTTCCTTTTCCAATTTCTCCATTGAGTGTTTGAGATGTTCAGCTCTGAAAGAGGAGAGTGATTGTTTCTGGAGCCTTTCCACTTCATACTTGCTCATGTTGTGCACAGGTACCTCAGAAATGACCTTATCTCCATATTGATTCTGCCACATAACCTTGATAAGGGCATTGGCATCCTGAGTTTGAGAGGAGAGAGTGGCCATTTCACTTGTGAGCTTTGAGAGACTGTCCTTCAAGGAGGGTAGCTCATGATCCACAGAAGTGCAAGTCTTTTTACATTCCTTGATTTCTCTGAGTGTGGATGCTAGATGAGGGAATTCAGAGATGAATTTACTTTTGAGCTCACTCACTTCCTTGGATGTATCTCTGCAGATATTGGCTAGTTCAGTTTTCATCCCTTTCCCAAGATAGTGAATGGCCTTTAGACTTCCCTTGTAGGACTCATTCATGTCTTCATAGACTTCAGTAGGTTAGAGAGTTCGAGCATTTGAACCAAGAGCAGTTACATATTCTTCTCTCAAGTATTGTAGAGCCTCAGCCAGGGTGCAGTCTTTGGTGGTGCTCATCCATGCATCTACATTTCCATCTCTCTCAGCCTCATCTGCTATCTTTTCTTGTTGATTTTCAACATCTTCTTTGTGATAGAGCAGAATTGCTTCATAGTCAGCATTTGGTAGATTGGCTGTGAGAAGATGTTGGGCTATTTTAGAGATCTCATCAAGCTGTTCCACATTTAAGCAATGAAGTGCTTCATCCGTCAATAGTGGTGGAACAGTTGATGATCCCAAGACACTGTCATGTTGCACAGGTCTCAGCCATTCTGACAGAGTGGCCTGAGCCAAGTTAGAGCTAGAGCTAGGCAAGCTAGACTCCTCAGTTACAGATGCAACTTCTGCAACCGGATGGATTGACTCTACTACTGGTGTCTCCACAGAAGTGGGATGAGTTACACCAGCAGTGGACACAAGCACAGAGTCTCTAGTGACAACTAGTGGAACCTCTGTGTTTGTGATGGTGTCATCAGGAGATGCCCCAGCATGCATTCCCTCACCATCTAATTGTGGGTCCTGGGTGGTGAGCAAAGTGTCATGCACTAAGTCACTTGAGTCCATTGGCTCACCAAGAGAAAAGGATTCTTGGTGATCAATGCCTTGCTCTTCAATTTCTTGAATTACAGGCTCCAAAGAAATTTGAGATGAAGATTCTGGAAGAGAAGTGTGTTGTAGAGTAGATTTTGGCAACTCCCCCTGAGAGATAGAGGGAGTTTCAAGTGTGATGTGCTCTCCACTCAGTGTAGTGCCAGCCTTATCACTCCCATGTGCTGACTCAATACAAGAAGGTGCATTGGGGAGGATGCTTGATTCTATAGATGCACCCTGTTGAGAGGATACATCTAGTGAGCTGTTTGCCCCTGATTTTACAACTTCAGCCATTTGTGTGACTGAAGAGGTGGTCTTAGTTTTATTCTTCTTCTTTGGCCTTAGTAAGGGTGACTCTGGTTCCTCACTTTTTAGACCTAGTTCAACAGCCAATGCTGCTTCAGATAGAATATTTAAGGGTGCAGACATTACTTCATTTCTCTTCTTTTTACTAACATCACCTTTTTGAGAGGATGATGCAGTTGGCTCAGTGTTTGGTAGAGTGTTTGGTTGAGAGGGTTGGTTAGCTAGCCCTGGGTTAGCATTTTGTTCTACTTGCTTGGGCTTAGCTAACTCAGACTTAGAAGCAAATGTTGGCATGTTGTGGGGGTAAGTTCTAAACACACTCTCCATATGGGGAGTTATGTTAAGTCTTACATCCACATCATTCCTAGTCTCCAAATTACCAAAAATGAGTTTGGTCATGGATTTAGGATAACCTATTCTATTTTTATTCATCCCATCTAATTCAATCAATTTATCATCTAAGAAATTAAGGACAGATTGAATAAAACGAGGAAAGAAAATTTCATTACCTCTCTTGACTGAATTCTTACCAAGTCTCCCATACAGCTCCTGCAGAATGATGAGACCAACGTCTATCTTCTTTCCATAAGCTAAGGCATAGCCTATTTGCTGTGCAGGAGTACTGATTTGGTCATAGATGGATTTTCTTGCAGTGAAGACTTGAAGAAGTGTAGCAAACACATAACTCCATTCCTTCCTCAAATGCTTCCTGTTCAAATGCCCAAGACTGATTCTGTCTGCATATTTGATGAAATCAAAGAAGTCTTCCAATTCAGCATTTGTAGCAAGTGGGTCATACACCTCTCCTTTGGTACCCATCCCAAGTGCCTCATTCATATCCTCTGTGGTGATAGTGATATTTTTGTCTTGAATCTTGCAGTAGATGATGTACGAGGTTATTGCAGAGTCAAGAGCCACCACCTCCACTATAGTAGACTGCCAAAACTATTCTAGAATGTCGAGATACAGAGTTGGGTTAACAGATAGAGCATTCTTGATGTACGATTCAGACATCCACTTCACAAAGCACTTGAAATTGGCGTTGGGTGCTTCAACATCACTAGTTAGAGCAATGAAATTGGTGTTGAACTTTACTGTTGCCATTTGTGTAAGAGAGAAGAGAGAAATTGAAGGTTGAAGAAGAAATTTGGCTTTTAGCAGTTAGGGTTTTCAGAGGTTTTGAGGGTTTATACGCTTGAGTAATCGAATGAAATGAATCGAATAGATGTAGAGTTGTATAAGTATGAAGTACTTGAATTGTCGATTAGGAGTATGTTTTGTATCGATAAGTCAGGCATTCGAGAAGTAGAAAACAACTATTCGAGAAGTCAAGAAAGGCTTAATCGATAACTCAAGCAGATTGTAACTCACAGCTGGCAGTTATCTAACTTAAAAATAATTCTAAATCAAATAAAATGTATTTTTATGAGTGAATTAAAATTTCAGACAAAAAATCCAAAATCGGTTAAAATTCAGCGAGAATTCAGCCTTTTCAAATGATTCGAGAACTTAAATACAGTGTTCGAGAACTCAGACATTAGAGAACTCAATTACCATATTCGAGAAGTCAAGAATACCTCTATTCGATATCTCTAAAAGACTCAATTCGAGAACTCAAGAGTACTTTAATGAGGCTTGTTAGAGATGTCGAATAGTGAATCATTCGAGAAGTTTGACTTATCGAACTATACTCATCACTCATAAAAATTGATTTTCACTATCTTTTAAAATTTACCAACCATATTCATTTGAGAATATTCTAGCAAATTAAATAGTGATTTTCTAAAAATTTCATAGAAATTTCAAGTTAGCAAAAATATGATTTTCCAACATATGCAACAGATTTGAAATATTTATAAATCATATTTCAGTCAACACTTACTTCAAAAATATTGAGAATTTAGATAAAGTAAGTGTTTACTGCTGCAACAATCTAGATGATATATTCACTTAGCCAGAATCTGAAGAATTCAGCATTCCAATCTCACTAACCAACCTTGTGAAGGTGGCTTCATCTAGTGGCTTAGTGAATATGTCAACTAGTTGTTTATCTTTAGAAACATAATGCAACTCAATGGTTCCATTAGTTGCATGTTCTCTAATGAAATGATATCTGATGTCAATGTGCTTTGTCCTAGAATGATTGACAGGATTGACAACTATAGAGATTGCACTTGTGTTGTCACACATGATTGGAATTCTTTCCAACACAAGTCCATAATCTCTAAGTTGATTTCTAATCCAAAGCACTTGAGCACAGTAACTTCCAGCAGCTATGTATTCAGCCTCAGCTGTAGAAGTTGACACAGATTGTTGCTTCTTGCTATACCAAGAGACTAACCTTTGTCCAAGAAACTTGCAGCTACCTGAGGTGCTTTTCCTATCCACTCTGCATCCAGCATAATCAGCATCAGAATAACCAACCAGATTGAACCCTGTGTCCTTAGGTTACCATACACCCAAGTTTGGAGTGCCCTTCAGATATCTAAAGATCATTTTTATCGCAATCAAATGTGATTCCTTTGGATTTGATTGAAATCTAGCACATAAACATGTAGCAAACATGATGTCTAGCCTACTTGCAGTGAGGTAGAGTAGAGAACCAACCATGCCTCTGTAGACTGAGATATCTACTTTCTTCCCTTTAGCATCTTCATCCAATTTAGTTGCAGTGGCCATGGGTGTCTTTGCAGGTGAGCAATCTTCCAAGTCAAACTTCTTCAATAGATCCTTGATGTACTTGGTCTGACTGATAAAGATACCATCCTTTCTCTGACTGACTTGCAACCCAAGAAAGAATGTCAACTCTCCCATCATACCCATCTCATATCTGCTCTGCATGAGTTTGGAGAATTTCTCACACAGCTTCTCATTTGTAGAGCCAAAAATGATATCATCCACATAAATTTGAACTAGGATAATATCATCACCATGCTTCTTGTAAAACAGTGTCTTGTCCAATGTGCCTCTAGTGAATTGATTTTCAAGAAGAAATTGTGATAAGGTATCATACCATGCTCTTGGAGCCTGCTTAAGTCCATACAATGCCTTAAGCAATCTGTAGACAAATTCTGGGAAGTGTGGAACCTCAAAGCCAGGTGGTTGTTACACATAAACTTCTTCTTCCAATTCTCCATTCAGAAATGCACTCTTGACATCCATTTGATAAACTTTAAAGTTTGAATGAGCATCAAATGCCAAGAATACTCTGATGGCTTCTAATCTGGCAACAGGGGCAAATGTCTCATCATAATCAATGCCTTCCTGTTGAGAGTATCCGTTTGCAACCAACCTTGCTTTGTTTCTTACTATTACACCATCTTCATCCATCTTATTCTTTAGAACCCATTTTGTTCCAACAATGGTTCTATTATTAGGTGCAGGCACAAGTTCCCATACTTTGTTCCTTTCAAATTGATTCAGCTCCTCTTGCATGGCCATAATCCAATCTGGATCCAATAGTGCATCATCAAGTTTCTTAGGCTCAACTTGTGATAGAAAATAGCCATAGAGGCACTCATTCTGAGTTGCTCTCCTAGTCCTTACTCATGCATTAGGATCTCCAATGATTTGCTCTGCAGTGTGTGATTTATCCCATTTCCTTGAGTGCTCAGCCTGATTTCTCATTCTTGATGTTGCTTCATCATCCATGTGACGCCCCCAAATCCGGGGTCAGTAGATTTGGGCGTCACGCTAACAAACTCAATAATTCTAACAAAAACTGGCCATGATGTATCCGTAAATACAACATAAACCTGCTGAATACTAAACTAAAAATCTGAAATCAAAATAAAACTGAAATAAAAATAAAAACTCAATCAAAAGCTCTTTGACCCCAACTCCCAACTCAGGATCTTAGGTTACAGTTCTAGAAACAAGAAAACCCAAAACCAACTTAAATACAACTCTATATACAAAACTTTATACAGACTTAAATCACTGGTATAACTTCGAATAGAAGTATACCAGGCCAACTAATCAAATACATACTATAACTACTAAAACTATATTTACATACAACAATTCAAACTGTACATCTAATTACCCTGATCCACGTCCGCTTCATAACAGCATCCTGCTTCTTCTTTCCACTTTCTGAACTGCGCAGGCTGAGCCTCGCCAACTAGTTTACTGAAAAGTTAGATTTAAAAACAAAAAGTGCGAGCCAAAGAATGCTCAGCAAGTTATATATGTAGAACTGAACTGGATGAAATAAGAATGCAATAATTGCAATTCAAGAAATATGAACTCAAATGGAAAATGAACAATAAATATGAGCGAAGGAATGCTCACCAATTTATAATCAATACTATAATTGAAATCTGGATTCTTAACTTTAACAGAAGATTTATATCATTTAAAACATTTATAACTCGAAAATCAGAATTTAATAACTGAGAAGGTTTTTAATACTAGATTCTATACTTTTAATACTTGCAAAATACTTTAACTATCGCTTTAACAAAATCTCCAAGAAATTCTCAGTTACTCAAATTTCATTCATGTCGCTAAGCGTTTGCATACCTAGCTGCCTAACCGGCCTGACAATCATGAGTTTGAATAAATAAGAAGATCTCAAATTATTCTCGGTTCTCACTATCACTGCGCAACACATGCCACAGTGACCGTAATAACCGTGAATTAACACTAATACAATAACTTTCCATTTTTATACTAACAGTACTTATTAACTCAAATCGTAACTTGATATCCAACATACTTGGAAATGAAAATGTACTTTAACTTAAACATTCTATCATGATACTTACATAAAACAACGTTCAATAGAATTGGAGTTTTTCATCATACTCTGGACATTACGGGTGATCAGCCACGTAAAGTCCAGCCAAAAACAATACTCTGGGATCCCCTCACTAGGTACTTATTGACATGGCCTTTACTACTCTAACCATGAAGCTGGTCCACATTTTATAAAAATTCTTCCAATTCCATTAAACTACTTTACTTTCAAATAATCTCAGGGAAACTATATACTTTAAGAACATTATACTAAAACAAGGAATAAGAATGCAATACATGCAAGAACTTTAACAGAATATTACTAACAATATTTAAGAAAGAATAATACTGGCAATAAAACTGAAATTCTACTTTCCACATGATATCTGAATAAAATATATCCTTATCAATAATTTGGAGGAAAGGATACTAGCAATAAGGATTTGAAAGAAATACTTATACTGAATAGAAACATATTTATCTCGCATGAACGATAAGCGAGGGTTAGTATACTTGCCTCCATTCCAATGCGTTGATTCGCTACTTACTATACTTCGGTCTTTACTCGATCACGCATTCATTTTCCTTCAATCGTCTCGTCAACACGCTCGCTGGGTCCATATCGAATCCCTAATTATACTCGAAATAATAGCAAAGTACTATTTAGTACATAAACAACCCAATTGATAACTAATTACTTATAACTCGCAAAGCAATACATACATAAATTTATATACCCACATCTCATAAATCATCACATATGTACTTAAACATTCATACACATACATGCCTTTAAATCTTTAAATCAAATGATTTAAAAAACTTTAAATACAGGGGATTTTTAGAAAATTTCGGCATGAAGTATTCGTTTATCGGACTATGGGCACAGCCCCTTAAATACATTTCAACCCTGTTTTTGCAAAAATAAAGTTGCCTCAACTTGCAGCAACATAAAATAAACAAATAATGAAAAGTACCCGCCCAGACATGCGGCACCTAGCACATAATAATTTACATTACACTACTACTTACGCTACACCAATGATCGTATTTCTCACGCATTTTAATGATACACGTGACAACCAATCATTGATGTTCGTAAGCCCTAGGGAACAACCCCTAGAACTAACTATTACTTACGCTATATCAATGATCACATCACTCAATTATATTAATTATACTCGTGATAGATAATCATGGATATTCGTAAGCCCGAGGAACTAGTTGTAGAGAATTACACAAGTTCTTAAATATTGACATTTAAGACTCGTGATCTCATTACAACTCCTCGCAGATAAACACATAACACATAAAATAAATCTCATAGTAAATCTTTGATAAATAACATTTAAATCGAAATATACTACTAAAGCAATTATACAATTCAACTTAATCGAAATCATTTACAATTAGCAAACTCATATAACCTCCACAAATTATACGGCAACTGATAATTAATTACCCACTAATGACCACAACTAATACCAATTCCATTACACTTTAGCAATTAGCAATTAATCAACTAATCCGAGCATACATCGGACTCATAATTAACTCAACAATTATTATTAACAATTATGTTCTTCGAATTACTCACGAAAATCAAGACAACAATCTTACAATTTAACTAATATACTATCCGAATTAAATTACAGAAATTAATCACTAGCTCGCAATTAAATCTAATTTAATTACAACAATACTAATTAAATCACAATAACATTTTCGCAATTTAACTAATTAAATTACAACAATAAAATCACACAATTTAACTCTAATTAAATTACCACAATATTAGCATAATTTGAAACTAATTAAATGCGAAATTAAATAATTAAAATTACGAAATTATACCCCTTTCTTTCCGATCCGAAAGTCAAGCCACCGGAGTATACCACCACTGCTGCCTCTCTCCCTCCGCCATCTCTCTCCAGTCATCTCTCTCTCTCTCTCTGCGCGCACAGCCCAGCCGCACCTCTTCTCGCCGGAGTTGCAGTCGCCGGAGCTACCCAGCCGCCGGTTGTCCCTCCGTCGTCACCTCCTTCCGATTGCTCAGCCCCGCCACAAGGATACACACACACGAACACACATATATACACGATTACACACACACGCAATTCACACACACTCGTATATATGTACATATGCATACTTACACACACTTCTCCTTCAATCTCTCTTCTTTTCTTCTCTTTTCTTTTCTCTCTTATTTTCTTTCTCCCCCCGATCTCTCGATTCTTATACTGCCTTCTTCTTCTTCTAATTGGGCTTAGGCCCACTAACAACAAACCAATACTACACCTCACTTCGGCCCAAATAATACTCTTAAACGACTCTAATAAATTGAAATCCAATAAAATATTCGAAAAATTAAAATTTTCATTTTTAAAATAAAGAACATAAAATTAAGAGCACACACATATTTTTAAAATATTATTCGGATAAAAAATGAATTAAATATGAATTTTCAAAGTTTTGATCCTTTAAATATAATAAAACTCTTAAAATCATTTTAAAATACTCGACCACCCAAATTAATCCACCCAACAATTTTAAAAACTCAATAAATATATAAAGATAATTTTACAAAAGATTTCATGATTTTTAAGCCCTCCGATAATTAAATAAAGATTTTTGAAGATCAATAATACTTGATTTAAATATTTTTAAATCACTAAAAATACCAATAAAATACTGGGGCACACATTGGCACACATAACTCAATATTTACTCATATAAACTCAATACTAAATATCGTTGAATTCCACAACGATATTCTCAATCCAATTCCATCCTTTAAATACTAATTAACATAATTAAATAATAAAAAAAATAATAATAATAAATCCTAAAATAATCTGGTATCTTACACTATACCCACCTTAAAAAGGATTCCGTCCTCGGAATCAGGTAAAGAAGGGTTACTGGGGTTTACTCTACCAACTCGGGTTGCATCCGCAACTCTACTAATCTGTGCTCTGGATACTTATTTACTATACTGGGATCTCTACTGATCTCTCTATATAGAACAACTCTAATCGCAGTACTATACGTCACGCGTTACTAGTATTCTAAACTCGATTGGCATACGATCAAGACTACTCGAGATATTATGATTCATGATATTTGAAGAGAACGATTTCACATCGTAGCAAAGGTACCACAATTGTAGAATTAATTTATGAGTTTTCAAACAAATATTCTATGAAATGAAAGATTACTGAGTGATCAACATGATCAAATGAACCTTGTTGCGTGCCTTATTCAAGACATGACTAAAGGTAATTAACCTTCTTGTACTTCACAACACACAAGTGATGGCGTCCCATCAGACTGCTATCACACAGACAAACAGTCCTTGTGTCCCCTATAAATAGGGTTGTTCACCTCAGTTGGAATAAAGAAACATAACATAAAAAAGAAATTCGAACATCGAATTAACAATCAATTGATGAAAAATTCTCAGACATACCCCTGGATTAAAACTAAACGGATTCCATGGGTACTACTTCAGAAGAAAAGGATAATCATGAAAGAAATGACTGGCATAATACTAAGAAATGATGATCTAATAACAATAGGATTATTCACTGATGAATAAATTTCGAAACTCATATATCAAACTTGACAGGGTTTAGAAATAAAAGAAATAGGCATTATAGCCTCCATCATAACTGGAAATCCAACTTCAGGGAAAGACAATTGTCAAAATAAACTCATCAAAGGAATATTGATTAAAAAAAGAAGGAAGGTATTGCCAGGGTCTCCACGTACATCTTCTTTGTCGACTCCTTCGCTGACTCGTCATTCGATCTAGACTCTGAAGGTTCCACTACCTACAGCCTCTGTTCTAAAAATCGGTGATTAATCACGATTAATCACCGATTAATCCCTGTTCCATGGGTTACCGAACTGATTAATAATCCGATTATTCGATTAATCATTCCGATTAATTCCCAAATCCCCGATTAATCCCTGGACAGTACCTCTACCGATTAAGTCCGATTTCCGCTTTTTACAACACTGCCTACAGCCTCAAGGGTTTCTACCCAACTCCGCTCAACTCTCTGCCACCACTCACATCTTAACTCACTAACTGGTACTATATCCAATAGTCCAACACGAGTCCTATATGAACTCTGACGTTCCTTACTTAACTATACACACTCCTACACACTCTCGTTTCTAGTTTACTATAACCTACTCTCTGATACCAACCTGTGACGCCCCCAAATCCGGGGTCAGTAGATTTGGGCGTCACGCTAACAAACTCAATAATTCTAACAAAAACTGGCCATGATGTATCCGTAAATACAACATAAACCTGCTGAATACTAAACTAAAAATCTGAAATCAAAATAAAACTGAAATAAAAATAAAAACTCAATCAAAAGCTCTTTGACCCCAACTCCCAACTCAGGATCTTAGGTTACAGTTCTAGAAACAAGAAAACCCAAAACCAACTTAAATACAACTCTATATACAAAACTTTATACAGACTTAAATCACTGGTATAACTTCGAATAGAAGTATACCAGGCCAACTAATCAAATACATACTATAACTACTAAAACTATATTTACATACAACAATTCAAACTGTACATCTAATTACCCTGATCCACGTCCGCTTCATAACAGCATCCTGCTTCTTCTTTCCACTTTCTGAACTGCGCAGGCTGAGCCTCGCCAACTAGTTTACTGAAAAGTTAGATTTAAAAACAAAAAGTGCGAGCCAAAGAATGCTCAGCAAGTTATATATGTAGAACTGAACTGGATGAAATAAGAATGCAATAATTGCAATTCAAGAAATATGAACTCAAATGGAAAATGAACAATAAATATGAGCGAAGGAATGCTCACCAATTTATAATCAATACTATAATTGAAATCTGGATTCTTAACTTTAACAGAAGATTTATATCATTTAAAACATTTATAACTCGAAAATCAGAATTTAATAACTGAGAAGGTTTTTAATACTAGATTCTATACTTTTAATACTTGCAAAATACTTTAACTATCGCTTTAACAAAATCTCCAAGAAATTCTCAGTTACTCAAATTTCATTCATGTCGCTAAGCGTTTGCATACCTAGCTGCCTAACCGGCCTGACAATCATGAGTTTGAATAAATAAGAAGATCTCAAATCATTCTCGGTTCTCACTATCACTGCGCAACACATGCCACAGTGACCGTAATAACCGTGAATTAGTTTTCACCGTTCAAAACACTAATATAATAACTTTCCATTTTTATACTAACAGTACTTATTAACTCAAATCGTAACTTGATATCCAACATACTTGGAAATGAAAATGTACTTTAACTTAAACATTCTATCATGAGAATATACTTACATAAAACAACGTTCAATAGAATTGGAGTTTTTCATCATACTCTGGACATTACGGGTGATCAGCCACGTAAAGTCCAGCCAAAAACAATACTCTGGGATCCCCTCACTAGGCACTTATTGACATTGGCCTTTACTACTCTGACCATGAAGCTGGTCCACATTTTATAAAAATTCTTCCAATTCCATTAAACTACTTTACTTTTAAGTAATCTCAGGGAAATATATACTTTAAGAACATTATACTAAAACAAGGAATAAGAATGCAATACATGCAAGAACTTTAACAGAATATTACTAACAATATTTAAGAAAGAATAATACTGGCAATAAAACTGAAATTCTACTTTCCACATGATATCTGAATAAAATATATCCTTATCAATAATTTGGAGGAAAGGATACTAGCAATAAGGATTTGAAAGAAATACTTATACTGAATAGAAACATATTTATCTCGCTTGAACGATAAGCGAGGGTTAGTACACTTGCCTCCATTCCAATGCGTTGATTCGCTACTTACTATACTTCGGTCTTTACTCTATCATGCATTCATTTTCCTTCAATCGTCTCGTCAACACGCTCGCTGGGTCCATATCGAATCCCTAATTATACTCGAAATAATAGCAAAGTACTATTTAGTACATAAACAACCCAATTGATAACTAATTACTTATAACTCGCAAAGCAATACATACATAAATATATATACCCACATCTCATAAATCATCACATATGTACTTAAACATTCATACACATACATGCCTTTAATTCTTTAAATCAAATAATTTAAATAACTTTAAATACAGGGGATTTTTAGAAAATTTTGGCATGAAGTATTCGTTTATCGGACTATGGGCACAGCCCCTCAAATACATTTCAACCCTGTTTTTGCAAAAATAAAGCTGCCTCAACTTGCAGCAACATAAAATAAACAAATAATGAAAAGTACCCGCCCAGACATGCGGCACCTAGCACATAATAATTTACATTACACTACTACTTACGCTACACCAATGATCGTATTTCTCACGCATTTTAATGATACACGTGACAACCAATCATTGATGTTCGTAAGCCCTATGGAACAACCCCTAGCACTAACTATTACTTACGCTATATCAATGATCACATCACTCAAGTATATTAATTATACTCGTGATAGATAATCATGGATATTCGTAAGCCCGAGGAACTAGTTGTAGAGAATTACACAAGTTCTTAAATATTGACATTTAAGACTCGTGATCTCATTACAACTCCTCGCAGATAAACACATAACACATAAAATAAATCTCATAGTAAATCTTTGATAAATAACATTTAAATCGAAATATACTACTAAAGCAATTATACAATTCAACTTAATCGAAATCATTTACAATTAGCAAACTCATATAACCTCCACAAATTATACGGCAACTGATAATTACCCACTAATGACCACAACTAATACCAATTCCATTACACTTTAGCAATTATCAATTAATCAACTAATCCGAGCATACATCGGACTCATAATTAACTCAACAATTATTATTAACAATTATGCTCTTCGAATTACTCACGAAAATCAAGACAACAATCTTACAATTTAACTAATATACTATCCGAATTAAATTACGGAAATTAATCACTAGCTCGCAATTAAATCTAATTTAATTACAACAATACTAATTAAATCACAATAACATTTTCGCAATTTAACTAATTAAATTACAACAATAAAATCACACGATTTAACTCTAATTAAATTACCACAATATTAGCATAATTTGAAACTAATTAAATGCGAAATTAAATAATTAAAATTACGAAATTATACCCCTTTCGTTCCGATCCGAAAGTCAAGCCACCGGAGTATACCACCACTGCTGCCTCTCTCCCTCCGCCATCTCTCTCCAGTCATCTCTCTCTCTCTCTCTCTCTCTGCGCGCACAGCCCAGCACAGCACAGCCGCACCTCTTCTCGCCGGAGTTGCAGTCGCCGGAGCTACCCAGCCGCCGGTTGTCCCTCCGTCGTCGCCTCCTTCCGATTGCTCAGCCCCGCCACAAGGATGCACACACACGAACACACATATATACACGATTACACACACACGCAATTCACACACACTCGTATATATGTACATATACATACTTACACACACTTCTCCTTCAATCTCTCTTCTTTTCTTCTCTTTTCTTTTCTCTCTTATTTTCTTTCTCCCCCCGATCTCTCGAATCTTCTACTGCCTTCTTCTTCTTCTAATTGGGCTTAGGCCCACTAACAACAAACCAATAATACACCTCACTTCTGCCCAAATAATACTCTTAAACGACTCTAATAAATTGAAATCCAATAAAATATTCGAAAAATTAAACTTTTCATTTTTAAAATAAAGAACATAAAATTAAGAGTAGACACATATTTTTAAAAAATTTTTCGGATCAAAAATGAATTAAATATGAATTTTCAAAGTTTTGATCCTTTAAATACAATAAAACTCTTAAAATCATTTTAAAATACTCGACCACCCAAATTAATCCACCCAACAATTTTAAAAACTCAATAAATATATAAAGATAATTTTACAAAAGATTTCATGATTTTTAAGCCCTCCGATAATTAAATAAAGATTTTTGAAGATCAATAATACTTGATTTAAATATTTTTAAATCACTAAAAATACCAATAAAATACTGGGGCACACATTGGCACACATAACTCAATATTTACTCATATAAACTCAATACTAAATATCGTTGAATTCCACAACGATATTCTCAATCCAATTCCATCCTTTAAATACTAATTAACATAATTAAATAATGATAAAATAATAATAATAATAATAAATCCTAAAATAATCTGGTATCTTACAATCCACATCATGATCATTCTCATTTCTTCCCCTGTGAAGTTGCCACTACTCACAGGTGTGTCTTGGATGCTTGTTTCTCCACTATTGATTGGCCCAAATTCTTCTCTTGTATCATCATTCACTTAAGTTTGTTGAACTTGAGTTTCAACTCCAGTTTCAATCTCTTCATCAGAATCATCTAGATTATCAAACCTTAATGGATCTTTATCTTCATCATTGGCTTCTTCTAGTCCAGGTAGTTTGCTGTCATCAAAAGTCACATCTGTGCTTTCCATAATTTTCTTTTGACTGATGACATAAACTTTGTATGCAATTCTTTCCATAGAGTAGCCAAGAAAAATTCCTTCAAATGCCTTTGCATCAAACTTACCAACATATTCTGAAATGTCCTTTAATACAAAGCATTTGCTTCCAAAAGTATGAACATACTTTAGAGTAGGCTTCTTTCCAGTCATCAAATTGTAAGGTGTCTTTCCAGTGTTTTTGTTGATGAGAGTTCTGTTCTGGATATAGCATGCAGTGCTCACAGCCTCAGCCCAAAAACATGTAGGCATCTTTGCATCAAGTAACATTGTTCTAGCAGCCTCAATTAGAGTTCTATTCTTTCTCTCAACAACTCCATTTTGTTGTGGAGTCCTTGGAGCTGAGAATTGCTGAGAAATGCCATTCTCTTTACAGAATGCTTCAAGTATGGCATTTCTGAACTCTGTTCCATTGTCACTTCTCAATGCAGTCACACTTGCATTGTTGGCCTTTGCTTCCTTGTCAACTCTCTTTATGTGCTCAGTGATTACTTGTGGAGCCTCATCTTTTGATGCTAGAAATTCCACTCATGTATACCTTGTAAAGTCATCAACCATCACCAAGGCATACTTCTTTCTTCCTAGTGACATAATATTGACAGGCCCAAACAAATCCATATGAATGAGTTGTAGGGGCTTGGATATTGATGTCACTGTCTTTGACTTGTGGCTTGATCTTTTCATTTTTCCTTTTTGACAAGCCTCACACACTCCTTCTTGGTAGAATTCAAGTGCAGGCATGCCACTCACTAACTCTCTTTTGACTAGAGAATTAATGGCTTTGAAGTTCAGGTGTGATAGTTTCTTGTGCCATAGCCAACAATCTTCATTTGATGCTTTTGAATAAAAGCAACAAATTTTGTCCTTGTTTGCAGAGTCCATATTGGCTATAAACAGGCTTCCCTTTCTTACTCCAGATAGAGCAAAATCACCAGTCTTCTTGTGGATGATCAAACATTCATCTTTGTCAAAATCCACCTTGAATCCCCTATCAGTAAATTGACCAACACTTAGCAGATTATGCTTGAGCCCCTTGACTAGTGCTACATCTTCAATGATGACATTACCAACTTTCAACTTGCCATATCCCAATGTGTTACCCATGCTGTCATCTCCAAAAGCAACCATTGGGCCAGCCTTTTCCTCATACTGTGATAGCAGGGCCATATCACCAGTCATATGATTTGAGCATCCACTGTCCAAAATCCACATGACCTTCTTTTCACTTTCTTTGCCCTGCAAACACAAAGGTATTACTTTTCCTTTGGTACCCAAACAAGTTTGGGTCCATGTGACTTAGAAACAGTTTTATCATAAACAACATGCTTGTCAACTTTCTTAGTGTTAGTCTTCTTGTCACTGTTAGAAGTCTTAGAACCTGAAGTTTCAGACTTAGGTGATAGAGGTACCTTCCTAGCTTTAGGAGGACTTGAAGACTTTGACCTTGTGTAGTGTGTGTGAGAATTGTGACTGATACAACCATCAATGAATTGCCTTCTCAAATTGAAACAGCTAGTCATCACATTCATGTTGCATGGCATACAGTCAAATTTATCACAAAATGGAGCATCTCTATGTCTTAGAGGCACAGAACAATCATAGAAAGATTTAGACACTCTACCAACAGGTTTCTTGCATGCATGAGTTAAATGATTGGTACTGAAACAGTTCTGACAAGTTTTCCTAGGGGCATTAGGCATATAAACATAGTTGTTATCCTTGTTAATCCCTAACTTGCCATTTCTGTTCTGTTTCTTCTTAGTCACTTTCTTTTCTGATTCACTCTTCCCAGCTGAAACAAACTTAACAAACTTCTTAGGTCTTGGCCTATCAACTACTGGCTCCTTGGCTTTTGGCTTGACACTCTCACTCTTGGAGGATGCTTGTTGTTCACTGGCTTGTGCCTCATCATTCAACATTTGCTTGATGAGTAAGGCATCCTCATCAATTTCAAATGTTGATTCTTTAAAAATTGGATTTTCAGCCTTTTTCAAAATGTGAGGCACTTCCTCATGAACAACTGTGTCATCTTCAATGACAGCATGGCCTTTTCTCTGTTTAAGAGTGTCATAGTCAAGTCCAATAGCATCCTTGGGTTTAGCTTGAACTTTCTCACAGTAGGATTGCACTAGACCATATGATTTCTTAAATGTTTTGAGTTTGAATTCATTTTTAGCTAATTCATCCCTAAGAGCCTTTTCAACTTGACTAGCACATAAAACCTTGTTCTGCAAATATTCAACTTCTTTCTTAAGGTTTTCTACTTGCATAGTAGTTAGCTCAAGTTCCTCATTCTTTTTGGTTAACATTTCATTTCTAGTAGATAGTTTAGCAATCTCCTCATTAGCAGTAGTCATACTAGTATGAATATTAAACATCTCAACAGATAGTTGTTCAACCATGGATTTATATTCAGAAACAGACATGTCTATGGTAGTGAGAGATGGTACCTGAGAGTTTGATGAAGATGTGTCTTCCTCGGAATTGGTCATCAAGGCATAGTTGCAAAACTCTTGCTCCTCTCCATCACTATCAGAATCATCCCAACACTTCCCTTCAGCTATGTAGGCCTTACCTTGTGTCTGCTTTCTCAGAAGGGCCTCATACTTAGCTTTAAGTTCTAGAAACTCTTTATCCTTCTTTTTAGGCTTCTTGCATTCACTGGCAAAATGCCCTAGGTCATTGCATCTATAATACCTTACAGATGACCTATCCACATAGCTGGTTTTGAATTTATTTCTGTTTGGTTTCACAGGTGCCTTGTTCTTGTTGACTGAATGGTTTTGAGTTTTGGGTTTGAAGGGTTGATTTCTTTTAAATCTGATGTTTGGAAATTTTCTGGCCATGAAAGCATATGAAGTATTTTCCATCCCATCTAGTTCTTCAAGAGTTTAAAACTCTTCTTCCTCCTTTTCCTCAACAGGTTCACTTACCTCAGCTTCAGTTTCTTCATCATCTGCTACCTCCTCTATCCTTAGCTGGCTTGTAGATGCTTCTAGGTCTTGAATAGATTTGTTGACAATCAAGGCATATGATGTGTTTATCATTGTACCTTGGTTGGCTTGGATAGCCCTTTTCTGAAGCAACTCAAGCTCATGAGTCTTTAAGACTCCATAGAGCACATCATAGGTGACTTTGTTCAAATCTCTTTCCCTTAGAGAAATGACTCTAAAACTCTTGCTCCTGTCCATTTTGATGGATCCTTGGCCTCATAAGATCTTGGGATAGTTGTGGTTCCAACAGTCTTCTCTGGTATCTCTTGTTGTGGAACAAAAGGACCATTCTTGAGAATCTCAGGATACAAAGGATGAGAGGCTTTGATGAACAACATCATCTTTATCTTCTAGAGGTTGAAGTTTTCTTTGTCAAACTTAGGGACTTTCACCGTTCCTGTAGTCTTTGGTGTATTCGAACTCATGATCGTTTTTCTGTTTTTGAATAAACAGCCCGCTCTGATACCACTTGTTGAGTATTGAATGCGGTAAAAGAATACAGAGGGGGGGTGAATGGATTCTTGAACTTTTCTTTGGCTAGAGTCTATGTAACAAATAAGTGTTTGTGTGTACAGAAGTGAAGGTGCGGATAAAGAACAACACAAGACACAATATCACTTTAATCTAATGTATTATTAGATAAAGGTTGCTACAATCTGTGAATACAAATGATAGTATTCTCAGCTTCATTTTTCTCAGAGAGATATAGCTTATAGTATATGAAAAACTTGACTCACAAAGTTAGTTACTATGGAAGTGAGGCTGTATCCTTATAGGACATGGATACAACCTATTTACTGCAAATAAGGTAGCTAAAACAAATTACTTTCTAGTCTGTCTATCCTTTTTGAGTAAGTGTCCAAACGGTTACAGATTTGACTTTGTAAAGCCTGTTTAGATCCACTTCTTTAGCTCCTTGTCTCTTCTATATCTCTCCAAGCTTCCTTGTAGGCTTTCCAGAGCACGTTACAGATTGTGGTCCATAAAGTGCATTGGCTTGTTGCAGGTTTCAGACTTTTACAATTTCTTCAGTATTTTGTCTCCAAGAATGTATTCGAGAAGTGACTAGGTAGGTGATTCGAGAACTAGAATTGACTTGATCGATAACTCTGAGTTCTCGAACACTGTTATATTGACATATCGAATCACTTCTCGAATAGCTCTTTTTTTCAGGATTCCTTGAGTTGTCGAATAGAACACTTGACTTGTCGAATCCTTGAGATATCGAATAGCTTTCTGAGTCCTTGAGATATCGAATGGAACTTTGACTTGTTGACTCCTTGAGAACTCGAATACTACTTTGACTTGTTGACTTCCTGAGTTCTCGAATAGAGTACATAGACATATCGAATCTCTGAGATATCGAACAGTGTATTCAGAAATATCGAATAGTGTCTTGAGATATCGAATCCCTGACTTCTCGAATGCTGGACTTCTCGAATAGACAAATATACTTCTCGAATTGGTACTTAGGCAAATTCTTCATTTCTTCAAATCCTAACTGTGATTATTTGACAGTCTTTATCTTCTTGCTTGAGGCATGAACCTTGAAACTTCTTTCAAGCATTATTCTAGACTCTATAAGTACAGTTACACAACTAGGATTTGATGCCTACTACACGTACAATACAAACAGAAACTCTACAACTAAAGGTTCCCTCAGTTAAGAGGTCATGTAAGTAATGCAAAGCATTACAAACAATTAGGCTTGTTATTAGATGTATACAGGCATGCCTCTGTGACTAACAATATATACATATATTTGCTAAATATAATATGTTATATTTGACTACTTTTTTTTTGACGAATTTCGTACTTGCATTAAAATTTCTCAAGCTTACAGATGATAAAATTTGGAGCAGAAACATTCCACTCCGTAAGATCTGACATAGAATATGTCGCCCTCGCTAAGCAATGAACTACAATATTCGCAGACCTAAGTGTGTAACACACTAACACTTCATCAAAGTGTTTATCCATCTTCGAACAAGCCTCCAAAATCATATAATGAAGCACCAAACTCACACAAACAGTAAGACAAAAGCAAACTCACACATACAAGCGGTGAGACAATACCAAACTCACACAAAGGTGAGACAACAAAAACAAACCAATCTTACAATTTTAAAAAGAAATTACAAAATAAAGTTATAAACTAAAACCAAACTAGAACCTTAGCAATCCTTAGATCTGGGTCCAAACCCACCAGAACAAGATAACTCGGACCACTTATGAGAATAAGATCCTGGAAGATCGAGAAATCCGGAGCTCCATGGAATTGAGATCTAAAAAATTGAAGGCTAAATCGGAAAAAATCTTTAAAACCTTAGATCCGAAAAATACAAACAAGGTTTATTGAAATGAGGAAGAAAATACAAAGAAAATGAAAGGTTTTGGGGCTTTCCACCGGTGGAAATCCGGTGAAAGCCCCGGCGGCTATACCAGATAGAAAAGGAAGAAGATGCTTAAGCCAGAGAGAGAGAAAAGATAGCTTGTGGCTTACTTGTATTTTTCATTTGAATTTTATAAATATAATTAATATTGTTTGCGTGTAGCAATTATTTTAATTTTGGCAACATCATTACTAATTTTGGATACACAAAAAATCAAATCTAATCCGAAATTCGACGAATTTGGTTTTAGATGTTCTTCTTTGGGAGGTTGAAGTTTTCAGCAATTTTGTGTGAATACGCTCTGTATATCTGAAATGATGAATTAACACAGACAGAAACTCAATGATTATAAGGTTTCAAAAATTAGCGGTTAGGTGATATAGTACAAGCTATGCTATCCGCTTTTCTTCTTTTAGCCCCAACCCTACTCTCACTTTTTCTCCAAAGTCCTCCTCGAGCCACACAACGCTCTTTCTTTTCAACGACAACAATATCTGCATAGCCCTCTAAATCAATTCAGTGGGAAAGAGTTCTCGATGAACAATTATAAAAGATGAAAATAAAAATAAAAATAAAAATAAAAATAAACGCAAAAAAAACCTAAAAATTACAGAAAAATAAAAATAATAAAAATAATAAAAATTGGAAAAATTCCCCTAATGCATAAGCATGAGGTGTCGAGGCACTGAATGTTGATGCATGGTGCCACTCCAAAAAGACCAAAAATCTGTTGCATGGGATCACCACGAAAAGCATGAACAATTGTTGTAATCCTGCACAAAGTTTCCAAATTAGCAAATTTAGCTACTACATCAATAAATAATAATTGATCAAGAAAATATGTAGTTTTGGAAAAGTTTGTGATATAGCAACGATAAAATTCACAGCCTCGAAAACGCCGAACTCTCTTAATATTCATGTGAGGTGGAGGCTCGGGTGGTGGTTCTTCTCCCTTACTTAATTTCTCTGGAACTAATTGATCCTCTTGGCTTCTTGAAGCAATGAATAAGAAATACTTAGCAGGATCTCCTTCTTCCGAGAATTGAAGGGTAAGAGCTGTTTGGAATGGATTATCAAGCAAAATTGGAGAAAAATCTTCTCGGACAATTTTTGGCATCATGTCAACCTTTAAGCACAAATTCTCGTCCATACTCACAACATCCTCAACAATAACAAAATCATTGACCTTAACATCGGTGGAAAGCTCTTCTTCTATTTCAATAAGTACATCATCAATACACACCGAACTATTTTCCTCTTTATCACTTGTAAGAGTGATCGAATCCATTTCATCTTCCGGATGTATAGATGGCGGCGGTGTAGAGTCAGGTTGCCATGCAGTAGAAAAGCTAGCCACTTTTGAAATTTCAGCTTCCATCATCTTGTTACGAGTATTTATTATCTCATTCATATTTTGCAAGGACTCCTCTCGATCCTTTTCAGTTTGCATTAGAAGTTTCAACGACTCGCTCAATAATCGATCAGATAGCACATTTGCATTGGTTTGGTGAACCTCTAAATTTTGCGGTGGAGGATACTCATATTGTTGCCATGATGGTTGCTCAAACTGTTGCTGATGATATTGTTGAAATTGTTGATCATGATATGAGAAATTCTGGAAATTATTTTCCGTGTACGACAAATTCGGTTGACCCGTCCAATCTTGATTATATGCATTAAAGTACGGATTGGACTCGTAACTTCCTTGATAATCATTCACTTGTCCGAATTGAGCATTGTAAGCATTGTAAGAGCATTCAAAATCAAGGTGACCAAAAATACCACAAATTTCACAGTATGTGTAAGTTTCAGGGGTCATCCGTGACATCGCATTATTACTCATCGGACATGTAGTGCACAAAGAAACAAAATAAATTCAAACACACAAAAAAAACAAAAAATGGTGAAAAATAAAAGAAAAATCCTATATCTAGGGTTCCTTAATAAACTAGACCTTGCGCCTAACTGTAAGGACCACCAAAAACTCGGTAAATCGGAATTTATTCGAACCGATTTGGCCAGGTAGGTGCAAGCATTGCCAAGAGGCTAAACACCAGCCTAGACACCAAATCCTAATTGGCCAGGTAAGTTTTCGCTTGCCTAGACACCAAAGAGTCGGAATAATTAATGATTACGTTGTTTCTTAGGTACCTTCCTAATTGAGCGCGAAATTCCTAGGGGTATACGTCTAATTAATTTTATTAAAGCTAACAAATGATGCAACAAACAACGAGATATATACAAAAGCGGTAAACAAATATGGATGCATTACACTACGTGTCCTAATCTAAAAGAAAGAAGAATTTAACGTACCTTTGGGTCCTCCAGCGATCACCACAATTAAATAGGTACGAAAAATTAAAAAATATATATATAAAGTCTAGCATGATGTGCACCTACGTGATTAAATGCATGATGCAACAATTATGTATTTACAACTAATTTTTTATTTTTTCAATTTTCAATTTTTTTTTGATTTTTGATTTTTGATTTTTTTGTGATTTTTTAAAAATAAAAAGGCGAAAAGAATGAGATACGGGTTACCGAAGCACGCTTTCAAAAATTCCAATTTTTCCACGCTCCGCGAGAAGATTCCCGAATTTCCAACTTTCCTAAAAAAATGAGATAAAAAATTAGACAAATAAAACTAATCCGAAAAATTAAAAATCAAGGCGCGAAAAATAATTAGTCCCCGGCAGCGGCGCCAAAAACTTGATGTGGCAAAAACATGACAATTAAAATCGCAAGCGCACGATCATCGTTTTAATATTTAAGATTCGATCCACAGAGACTTAATATTTTCGCAAACCTTAATATTTAATTTAATCGAACTAGACAATTTGGGATTTTTGAGAATTTGGATTTTACTTTTTTTTTCCCTAAAAGAAAATTAAACATTAATCTAATTAATTAAAAATGAAAAGAACTAAAATTTAATCTAACATCTAATTAAAAACTGTTTAAAATCTTATTAAGTTCCGAAACAAATTTTATTTCTAACTAAATTATTTACACGATTTATTTTAAGAAATTGGACATGGTGTATTCAGGACACAGGAACAATCCTGCAAACGCAGACACAAAACTCGAACCAACAAAACAGCGCTAATTCGACAATCTTGCAACGACAATCTTGCAACAATGAATCTCAGCATAAAACGCAGTAAAGAGGACTCAAAACACAACAAAATGAACTCTAACTCAGCTACGAGCAACTGCAAATCGTAGACAATCGACGAACCCAGATTTAAACAAAATAATCAACAAGAAAACGAGCTGAAATTAAACGACGCAGCGACGAAATGGACTCGTGGACTAACATTCGACAGAAATTCTACAAGAACAACGAGCTTAGTAACAAACTACAAACGCAGACTCTAAAAAAAACCGAACTCGACTATACACTAACATAAACTCTGCATAACAATTCGATTCAAACTCAACAACAAGACTCGACAGACTCGGAAAAACGAACGACTTAAGCAAGGGAAACTCTCAAATCCGAACTCAGACACAGCAGAACTCAGAACAACAAGAACTGAAGCAAACAATCAACTCATAATTAACAACTCAACAACTCAGCCAGCAGCAGAACAACACGCAAGAATCAAAATGGAACCAGAGAACATCAAACTCAGGACTCGGAACTACAGACTGAATAAAACCATATCATGTGCTAACGATTACAACTCAAAGTCGGAGAACTCCGAATTCACAGTAGACGCAACCTATAAACACGAAATCATTATAACCGAACTGCGTAAACTCGACACTACAAAACCCAACAAGAATTCGAACTAAATCAGCAGCAAAACAAAACAGGAAAAAGGGATTGTGGGTGTGTGGACGGAAAAGACGAAGAAAGAGGAGGGGCGTGGGTGATAGGTGAGGCTGGGAAATCGAAGACGGAGAGACGAAGAGGAGATGTTTGGAGAAGGAAGATGGGTTTTGCGCGAGAGAGATGAAGAGAGGGGAATGTGTTTAAAGTGCTGGGTTTGTAAATTTGTGCTTAACTTAGAACGTAAATAGAGGAATAAACTGGGAATTCGAATAAAATTAAAACAAGGGAAGAAACAGAGTACTTTATAAGCTTCGAATTTAACAAATAAAACGAACTGAAAAATATGCCTACAAGAACTGAAAAGTTACAACTACAGAGTCCTAATCTAATCTAAGGGGCTATTCCCCGGGGTGTGTTTCTCTGCTGCTAGGGACCTCATTTTATAGGCCTTAATAATTAACTAGCTTACATATGAAAGGAAATCAAGTCATGCTGCATCTTTTTTATTTCTTCAAGATTCTCCTGCACCTGCCTTTAAAATTTCGTGCATTGCTTTTGAAATTTCCTTGCCTTGTTTTTTTGACTTGTAAGATGGGCTTCGCAGAAATGCTTTTTAACCCGCACAACTTATAATCTTTAATTAATAAATAATTAATTTAATTCAGAAATTATAAAAATAAATACCTAATATTATTAGATATTTATAAATATAATTTTCTAATTTAAATAAAATATTTATTAACAAAAATTAAATTATTATGTTCCGAGCTGCGGTCTACTGAGGGTCTGGAACCGGACTCCTTAAGCTTTCCCTTTTTCACCAAACTCCTAATTCTTTTGCCTTTTTGCATTTTGGTCATTTTCTTCTCTTTTTGGCCCTTCCTTGCTCTTTATTCTTTTATTTTGCCATTTCTTTATTTTTCTTCAAATTTCCTGAAATGCAACAAAATAATTTATTAAAATACGAATTCAAGCAATAAATAAGTAATAAAAATATGCAAAAATATGCACTTATCAATAGCCGTTTCTCTCTCTCCTCCTCTCCTAAAAAATACTAAACTAAAGTTTAGGGGTTGACATATGCGTTTCGGTTGATGATAAGCCATTTTTATTGTTTTTCTAGATTTTGCTTTGTTTTTTAATAAATATAACTCTCTTTATTAAGAGTCTAGTACCACGTTGGTGGGTTTTATCTACTGATATATTAGTTATGGTCAGTTGTTCGAATACGTTTTCACAAATCGCATATGTATTTCCCTCAAGATTAAAATAAATTGTTGGATTATATATATTTTAGTGATATAAGCGAGTGACTATATATTTAATATCTGATCAACGATTGTAGTTTGGACTAAGTCAACCTTTTTACTTTGACATGATCTATTGTAATTTGTGTTTGTCCAATCTTGATTATTTTTGCAGATGTATGACATTTTATCGATAAATTATTTACCTATAAAAAATAGTGAAAATTTGAATGATTATTTCTGTAGATGACATATGCCCTTTTATTGATAAATTAATTATATGTCTATCAAAAAAATAGTGATTTATTAGAATTTTTGCGCTGAGTTGACCAATTTGCTATGGAAATATTGATTAACAATATTTTTATTGACTCTGTATGAATTTTATTTTTTAGATTGATAATTTATACACCAAATAATTTCTAATACTTTTTGAAATCTATTCAGTATTTGAATAATTCAGATATATCGTCAAGTCAATTTATTTGTCCCATTAATTATTGCATAACTAAAAATACCGATAAGTAAAATGTTAATAATAATTGGTTTAAAATTCATATTTTAAAATTTTATTTGGTTTAATTTAGATTTTTTTATAATTGATTAATTTAAAAGTTTATATAACTTAAATTTTAAAAGTGTATTTAGATTAGTGTAGTAAATATTTTTTAATTTTTAAAATATTTAATTGAATAAGAGTAGATTTATTCAAATGTGTTTGATTGTAGATCGAGTGTTTGAGATATTAAAATATTATATTTTATAATATAGATAAAATAGACTCATGCAATAAAATAATATATTTGTATTAAAAACAATTTATAAATACGCAATTTTCGAAAATGGCTCTATACATAGAGAGTGGCGCAAAAAACAGATGTGCTAGTATATAATAATATAATTGTGATTGATTTATATAATTAATTTAATTTTAGTGGTTAATTCTAATTGGCTCTTATATATTTTTATGAAAATTAATTCGTAATATATAATAATGCAACTAAGAATAATCGCTTAATATTATATATTTTTATAATCCTAATTGATTTTAATTTAAAATATTAATTTATTATAAATATTTTTTGATATTAAAAAATTATATAATATGTGGTATGTTAAATCAAGTCATTACTATATTTAAATTAGAATTATTAACTAACCATGGTTAGTATAATAGGATGATAATGGTAAATAGGGAAAATTTTGATATAATATGATTGGTCTAAAATTTAGGAATGATCTCTGATTGGTCATAAAATAATTCAAATTTTTCTGATTGGCTAACTGCATCTAACCACATACCTGGGTAGACTCAGGTATTATAATAAAGGATATAATTAGACAAGGCATAAGATAAATTTTTGTACTAATATTTACTGCCAAGGGTGACTAAAATGCATAAGAAAGGCTATATTTGTCCTGGTGCTAATAATATTAGTAATTTATTTTTTATCCAGATTTGATTAAAGAACTATAATTTTAGGAGCACTATTCAGGTACGATCCATTTTATTTGTAATTACTCGGTATTTATTGTTGAGTCATTTTCTTAAAATTGTGATCCCTTTGTACTTCATGTATATCTAATAGTACGCATTATCAGTTTCGTTTCAAATTCCTTATTTTTGGAATTATTATTGGCTTAATCATTAATTTTTCATTCGTTTCGTATATATTTATTTTCGATTCTTTCTGTATTGTTGTTCAATGAGTTTGACAAATTGGGCATGTGTTGGGCTCTTAGATCTATTTGTGTGGTTAAATCAAAGATGAATTCATGGAGTTTGGAGTGTCCGATGAACTCAATACTTACTCGTACCAGTGTTGTGAGTATAAGAGCACACCTTTCGGGTACGAGTTTGTGTATAGATCATGATCGCTTATGTTATGTAGGGATGCTTCATGCATTTCATGTGTCTTCTTCTCGTGAATTACCAGAGAAGAACTCTCAGTTATGTGAAAGTGCTTTGTGCTTTGTGCATTTCATTTATTTCTTTTCGTGGATTACCAGGAAAGGAAACATGTTCGCTTTATGTTCTGGACTTAGCGAGCAAAGGTTATTATAAGAGATCCGTATGTGTACCTAACATACTTGCGACTCAGCCTCATATTTGTTTCTGTTTTGATTAACTGCAGTTGTTATCTTGTTTCGTTTTACTTAAAGCTTTTATTAAAAACTGTGTTGGTAAAACCCAAACCACTAGGTTATATATAAGCTTTGAGTACTGATGATTTGGCTCACGCGTAATGTTTGTAGGTAATCAGAGGTAAGCGGGGATTGGGATGAGTGTCGCCCAGACCTTAGATTTAGTTATTAACAGGAGTTTATTTAGTTGGTTTAATAAATTCGAGGACTTGTTATATTTGATTTCAGACTGTATTAGTATTACCATTTGGATATTTAAAACCTTCTATAAGAGCATCTTCAACAATCATAATATAAATTACGTGACTCCTAGCAAGTTAGTACATTGGTTAACATGTCAACTCCAACAATACTCTTTATACTTACTCTTTATTAATATTTTATTAATATTTCAACTTCAAATATTTCAAATCACCATTTATTCCGTATGATGACGAGATAACGCCTTCAAAACTTCACCTTCGAAGTCGTCCTTATAAAAGTCGTCATACCTAATACAAATAGAAAAATTTAGCAATTATGTAATGTAAGGTAGAGGTTCTTAGAATGGAATCATGTGATTCTACGATAACATATGTACTAAATGTAATGCTCTCTATGAGCAAATCTAGCACTCCACAGTCCATTATGTGTTCATGACTAACATATTTTAGAATATTACTAAACTAGACAAACATTACTATAGGACTTAAATTGAAAAAAATTAACATGCTAGTTAGAGTTCGTGAAAGGAAATCTAATACTTGGTGATTAATGGGGGACGAAGCATTTTTGGTAATCAATTTGTATACTCATATGCTAGTTTGAGTATTGGCAGTTATGGCTATAGACATGACCCCTAAATTCCAACCCCTCTAGAACAACTATTTATTATTTTAGTCTTGAGCTCGACCTATATATGGATGGTCTACATAGGTCCCCGAAGGAGGTTGAGGAGTTGGGCCGCTTTGAAGAATTGTTCAAGATTGACACATCTATAGATGAAGACTAAAATGACCAAACTAAAGCAACATTATAGTATAGGAGAGCTAAAATTACAGGGCAGCTTCAGTTGTTTAATGGTGAGTTAGGGTTATTTCTCATTATCAATATCGATATATGGATTGGTCTATCGTTACAATTTTGATTTGTCTAATAACCCGGAATACGAGGAAGAAGTCAATGATCCTTTTCTGTACAAAATTAAACGGTAATACTCTCTAATGTTTATTTTATATTGAAAATACACCTAATCTCTAGTTGTTATAACTTTTAGTTGTATTAATTTATTTGTTTTTGGTTGCTTCAACTTTTAGTTGTGTTATTTATTTGGCTATGTTTTTCAAGGGATCGTCATTATTCAAGACAAAGCTTCGATCTTACCCGTGAAAACTATCTTCACGCATATGAAATTTTTAAAAAATAAAGATGGAAAAAAGTCGTTGAAAAGTTACAAGAACTGATATGTATGCCTGAATTACAACAATCTGACAAATAGAAAAAGCTTAAAACTCAGACGAAGAAAAAAGGAAAGAATAAAGGGGAGAAGAAAGGAAAGAAGAAAGAGAAGGAATAGCTTTCAGAGGAGAATGAAGAGCTTAAAGAGGAGAAAAAAGAAGAGCACATTGACGAGAAGAAAGATGATGAGCTTAAAGAAGAGAAAAAGAAAAAGCAGATTGACGAGAAGAAAGATGGTGAGCTTAAAGAGGAGAAAAAAGAATAGCAAATTGACGAGAAGAAAGATGATGATTCTATTTTGAAGATATCAATTGTCACGGACTTTTCATTGGATGCAAAACCTCAAGACGGTGTTTATTCTGGGTACAAGATTAGTGCTGACATTTCCTTGCCTATCTCTATAATTCGGTGTTCTGATTCTCAGAATCTATTGTCTTTAGGAGACATTGGCACTCATGTCTTGAGCATTCATGATATGTCTGATTTCACAATTGAGGAAGAGTCGTCAATCTTTTTTGTAGCTCAACCCATCAAATCAGTTGATTACTACTACTTCTTGAAGTTTAAGGATTTTCACAATCGTATCAAAATCGTTGAAGGTGATAAAGAAAGTATTCTAATTAAATGGTGGCATTTTATCCAACCTGAATTCCAAAAAAAATTAAAAATTGATACGTGTATTTATTCTTCTCTTCTTATTTAATATTAAAGTTATATAATCATCTCTCAATTTGAGTAAATTTTACAATGTATTTACAGGGATATAGTCAATGGATTATTTTTTTTATATTTGAAAAGACAAAAATGTAAATCATCCATGTATGTTATGAATGACGCTGACGGTAAAGTGTTGCCATCAATGGATCCCAATTCAAGTGATGGTGATTACCTTGATGATTTGGTGAAAAAGATGAAGTCCATTGTGAAACAACCACATCTTGGCCACAAGTCTGCATTGAAATGGCTTTCGATTGATTTAGTCCATCTTTTTAATTCCATTTCTAAGGAGAAGCTGTATGTTTTCAAATTGTCAAAATTTATTATATGTTTAGTATAATTTTTGTTGATACAGTATCGTTATGTCTTGAGAGAATTAATTTACAAACTAATATCTTATCCCAAAGAAAAAACCATTTAGGATAGACTCCTCTAAAGGAAAATGTAGAACTATACTACTAAGCAATATTAACTTTACACAGTATAGCTACATCTTTAATGTGGTGCACTATATTATCAATGCTCATAACCTTCTAGTTCCAATATTAATCATTTTTGGCCTTTGAGGAGATACATCTTTGAAATTTTGACATTTTACATTTTTTTATCCAAATTAGCCAACCCTCAACCCTGTAGTTCAACCAATTTTCTCCAACATTCTTTATAATAAATGCAATAAAAATAGATGTTGATGTGTGTCTATGTGCTCACCACTAATAAGATAAGTAAAATCCATACAAACACCGTAATAATGCATTTTTTCTTTAGTATGAGGTTATGAATAGGCAAAAGCAATCTTGCCATATATGTTTTGGCCACATAATCCCAGTTTGCATAGGACTCATTAAAAGAGATATATATATATATATATATATATATATATATATATATATATATATATATATATGAGTAAGGATCTAGGGAAAACCTCGTTTAATGGAAAACTTAGAAAACTAAATCGAAATATAGCATATATGGTATGCAAACTAATCGTTGGGAGATGAAGAAAAATGTGGTGAAATTAGATTTAAAAAAAATATCACCGATTGACGGGAAAAATCAAATTAAAAATGGAGGGGATTAGGTGTGATTCTGTGTGTGAGGGTGTATTTGATTAGTGTGTGGGTGCCCCTGGCGGGGCCATTGATCTTAATACATCTAATGGCTAGGATTAATACCTTAGTTTTCTTCAAAACATAAGTTCTCTTTTGAGCACTTGCCTATATATATATATTTATATATATATATTGAAACCTAAACAATGCCTTGAGCTTTTCCGTAATTGAACATATTTGTTTCTAAAGTTCTAGTGCCCTTTTTTTAATGCATTCTGAAATTACTCGTTTAAATTGCAGTAATCACGTTCCTATGTGGTGGTTACTTGATCATCATTATTTTTGGTGACTTGAAAATTGTGTGGACTTCGTTATCAAGCTGAGAGGCTTAATGAAGACGTCCGTCATGCATAATTTTCGTTGAAAGTTGCAAAATGAGATGATGAAAGATGTTGGGGGATTTTGGGCAGATCGTATTCCTGATGGCATACTGAAAGGGATTTGGAGAAAAGGTGGCCCCAGTCAGGATCTGTCTAAATCATCGACATCAGATGTTGTGAAAGAAGATGGGTGGATCAAAGTTACTCCATATAAACAACAGTATGATATAATGTGATATATGACATCGATTTACATATTATAATGATGATGAAATATTCAGCTTTTTGACCCGGAGGGAGGGTAAGCACATTTGTTATCGTACATTAAAATTGTTAACTTTAAATGACCATTTTTAAATTGAAAAAGTAATGTGTATATTTTGTACAGACTCTTGACAATGTAGAGATTGAGCAACAATTAAGAGTGTGTTTTCCAAAGATCTATGGACAAATCGCAAATGCATTATTTCTTTGTACCAACATAAAACAGTGAGTGTTTATCTGTAATATTATCAATACCAATTACTAGATTTTTTGCACAATGTAGTGTTTATCTAAAATGTAGCAATCATAACTTCCATATCTAGTTGTTAAGGTTTCCCATAGTGATCAAATTGTACATGGTAACTGGTAAGAAACACGATAATTTATACAGTTTTGCAAAAAAAAAATCTACTAGCAATACCTCTACAACATCTTAATACATGCTATTCAAATTATTGGTCAAACGATAGGACTACAGGGGGAAAAAAAGATATAGGTGATGTGATGTAAAGACTTATCATGATATTAACAATGATAATAATAATATTAGCCATTTTTTAAACAAAAAACAGATATTTGAGTGTCAATAATACAGTATCCACGTAGCAATGGAAAGTACCACACCTCCACACGTGTCTCATCAATTTTGCGTTTCTGGTGGCGAGTCATTTTTAAGGATGTGACCTGAAAACTACGAGAACAAGAATTACTATCAGTCAGAATAAGTTGGAAGTATACTTTATACAATATATCGGAAAAAGAGCATACAACAAGAATGACTTAAACCTGCATTAAACACAATTAGACACATCACGAAACAAGATATGCATCCCATTAATTTATAATATTAAATTCTCTAGAGATGGACGAACACTTCATCTATATAAAAAAAATTGAAAACACTCGGGGAGGCAATGCACAATTGCAAATAGTAAGTTAAAAGTAACTTATTTTAAGCAATCCCAAACGGCCTCATTACCTTGTTCTCCACCATTTCATCTACAACCGTCTCCACTGATTTAAGATCAAGCTGCTCAAGCTTCACCCATTCATATCAAGCCTTCTGTTGACTGTAAGGAAACCATCAAACACATAGACGTCAAAAAACTACTGGCATCCACCATGACTCACAGCCTGTTTGGCTACAACTCCTTTAAGGAGTTTTCGGCTTTAAGGAGAAAAAGATCTGTTTGGCTACACGGGCTTTAAGCCGGCTTTAAGTTAAAAAAACTGTTTTAAGCCATAAGTTCCATTTAGATACTTTTAATTTATGACTTATAACTTATGGAGTCCCCCCCCCCACAATTCTTGTAAAGTTTGAATATTATGAATTTAAAATTTTTTTAAATCAAATTTCAATTTAAGTCAAAATTATTAAACCCCCATTTAACTTTAAGTAAAATTACCCAAACACATTCATTCAACTTAAAGTAAACAACTTTACTTTCTCCTTTAAGTTAAAAAAACCTTCATTAAGTCAAAAATAACTTATTTTAAACAATCCCAAACGGCCTCTCAATGGGAACTAAATTTCCCAGGAAATGCTAAAAAAAACACCAAATGCATCAAATTAAATGAAAGCCAAAATATAATCTGGTAACATCAACCGCATAAAATTACTAGTAAGAGCATCTCCAATGGCGTTAGCTAAAAATGATTGGCTAAATTACATAAAATATTGATTATGTAAAATTTGTCGAACCTGTAAGATATTGTGTTCCGAGTATATTGGGTATAATGATTGGCTATATTTTAAAAATGGTATGTTATTAATATTTCAAGATGTTATTAATGGAATATATAATTTTAATATAGAAATAAGTGATGTGGCAATTCACTACAGGTCTCCAGAGGTTCGACAAATATAGCCAACATGAAGAGATTATCTATAATTATAGACAATGGTTTTGTCCCCGTTGGAGTGCAAAATTGTTTACACATTCTTTATAATTCTTATTTATGGTAATTGATTTTAAATTTTACCAGTTTTTTGGTACTTCGTGAATTTACTTATTTACCCTTTATTAAAAAGAAAAATCAATATATGATATTTATACTTTTAAAACATCTATAATAAATAATAACATAATATAATTAATGGTAAGTAGTCGCTTGCCTTTTTTCACATTTACAATTTAATTGAAGATATTACCTTTTATAAACACCTAAAAACATCAATGTATCTTCCAATCATTAATATTTCTTTTCAAATTAAAACATGTTACCTTTTTAATTTAAAACTAATCTTCATTAATATTTTCTTTCGAAATTGGAGATGCTCTAACAATCATACAAATGTCCTACTTTCAACTTACATGGAAATTACGCAAATGCAATACTTGTATATCGAAAGCAATATCCAAATTTCAAGTGCATAAGCATTAATTCCCTCAACTCTTAAAGTGTTTGGGGACGAAGAACGTAGAAAATGGGACATGATTATCTGCTCTCAAAGAGAATTATGAGACACAAACACTCATTTTGTTCTCATCTAAAAAAAAGATTTTCTAATAAATTCAAGACATCATCAAAGGGTGCCTCCTTCAACCTTATGAAACACGCGTCAAACACTTTCAGAAAGGTAAAGTAGTTTTTGCAGTTGTACTTATGCTTAAACTTAAGAAGATAGTAGTTACATGCACATGTAATTAGTGTACATGCACATGTATGCATAGTTCCATCTCTTTCAGCATAATCTCTCCAAAACATATGTGCAGTCTGCTAATGGGGGGATTGTTGGAAATATTGACTAAAACAGCAACATAGAGGCAGTTATATATCGTATTTAACAAGCCAAGGCCAAGCAAACAATTAACGAAACAAAACACGAAGGTATAACACATGCATATCAGTAACTGAAAGAACAAAGGAAAGACAGAAGACATACCAGTAGCCATAGCTATACCAGTATATCAAACAAGAATGAAAATAGCTGAGTCGTCAGGATTTGCAAGAAGTCCTGACTGTTCTTGAAGAGATAATTGCCCCCACTTACACTGTGTCAGGATGCTGGCAATATTCTTCCAGGATAAAACAACTCCGAGTTATATGATCACAGCAACCAGATAACTCAACTTCGACTAGCACCTCAGTTCGCCGGAAAACCTTAAGTAAAAGAACTATAGCAGGAGGATAACAGAGAGTATCGAGAAAATAAGAGAATGTAGGGTGTGGTCTGTATATTCAGTGTATTTACAATCAGTAGCTTAGCTCTCTATTTATAGGAGAGACCAAACGTAACTGATGCCACCCAATTAATATTGTAACTGCTGATTTACAATTCATATAGCAAAACGGCTGATTTAATAATATAAAACGGCTGATTTATATTAAATAAATCGTAACTGTTACACTATATTTGACCCATTCATGATTTCTAATTAATAGAATAAACGCTCAGACTCTGCTGTCAACAAGTCTCGACAGTATAACAAAACTAACTGTCATCAGGTGACAGTAAGTTTACTTCCTGACAGCAACCTTGTTTTTGACAGCAAGTTTACTTTCCTGACAGCAAGTTTTCACCTTCCTAACAGCAACCTTGTTAACCTTGTTTTTGACAGCAAGTTTTCACCTTCCTAACAGCAACCTTGTTATTGACAACATGTTTATAATATTAAAATGAATCAATAATCCATGCAATAAAATTCCTCGCCCAGGTCGCCTCGCGTACGCGAGACGCCAAGACATTTGCCCAAATCGCCCTTCGACCGAGCCGACCCGAGTCGAGTCGAGACGTGGCGTGGCGTGGCGAGGCGGGCGGCGGCGGCGCGCGCGTGGAGCACACAGTAACACCATGCACCATCATACACCTTAGTAGTTGTACACTACCCATGTGTGTGATTCTATATAAAGCCAACAACCCCCTTTATTCATTTCAATGTGGGACAAATACACATTCTCATTTTCAAGCTCTTTCAAGCTACCAATTTCAACTCTATTTCTCTATGGATTCCACTAAGAAAATTACTTAGACCCATATATGAAAATTGAAGTCCTCGTAGCAAGGAACAATTTCCAATCATTAAAATCCAGAATTAACATCAAGAACATAAAATACTTATGCTCTAAAAACTCCATTTTCTAACAATCCCCCACAAATCCTTACAGAAATGCTTCAGGTTTTACATCATGACTTGCTTTTTAGAGTCGGTACCCTTCCGGGTTTGAACCCTCCTAAGTCCCCTACTTCAATGATTACTGGATTCAGATGGAATGTTTCACCTTGAATCTTAATCCGTTTAGTGTAACCATGTTCCATAGACGACGACAAGTCAAAGGCTATGGTGCCAATCTACGGCTTTGAGACATTAATGGTCTTGTCTCGATCCTGTTCATCGAATGCTTCAAGGAATAACCCTTTCCTCTAATTGCGACCACACAATTACATTCGCTTAGCTGGGCATTTCCAGAGATGTACTGCTACCATCTCGTCAAATGACTTGACCCCATTCAGAGTTATAATAACTCTTGCTTACTAGCAGTGTCAGTACCTTCTAGGTTTACAGGGGATAGACTCAGATACAACAGTATCATCTATGTAGCAAAGGTACTACCAATTCATCCTTACAGCTTGTTATTACCACATTGAATACACTTCAAGGGATCTCATCTCATGTGTATTGGGTTCCCACTGATGATGAACTATGATGGGTTGACAGCCCCATCCCCAACCTCGACTTAAGGACCACTGCAGGTTCCAGTCCTTTAGTTAAAGGATCAGCTATATTATTCTGAGTTCCTATGAACTCTATAGCTATAATCCTATTAGACACCAAACCCCTTATAGAATTTAGTCTAAATTGGATGTGTCTCTTTGTCTTAGCATTATACTTCCTACTGCTAATCTTGTCAATAGTTGTTTTACTATCACAATGAATAGCTAGCGCAGGAAGCGGTCTGCTTACTACAAGTATCGCGGACATAAGTCCGTGTAACCATTCAGCCTCCGTCCCCGTGGCATCAAGCGCACACAACTCAGCCTCAAAAGTAGACCAAGTTACTATAGTCTGTTTTGTCGACTTCCAGGATATTGCTCCACCGGCTAAGGTGAACACATATCCAGTCACTCCATTGGAACCAGACTTCTTAGCTATCCAACTTGCATCACTGTACCCTTCAAGCACACCAGGAAATCTCCTATAGTGTAAACTAAGGTACATTGTGCCTTTTAGATATCTAAGTACTCTATCAAGAGCATCCCAATGAGTTTTGTTTGGACAGCTTGTATATCTAGCCAACTTAGACACAGAGTATGAAATATCTGGTCTAGTACAGTTAGCAAGATACTGCAAACTCCCTATAATCTGAGAATACCTTAACTGAGACACAGGTACTCCTGAAGTATTCTTAACAAGGGCAACTTTAGGATCATAGGGTGTACTAGCGATTCTACACTGTGAATAACCATATTTCTCAAGTATAGATTTCTCTATATAATGAGACTGCGATAAAGTTATTCCCTCAGCTGACTGTGTCAGTTTGAGACCAAGAATCACACTAGCCTCACCCATATCCTTCATTTCAAAGTGCCTTTTCAAGAAAGCTTTTGTCTCGTTAATAATCTCAATATTGGTTCCAAACAGTAATATGTCATCTACATATAGGCACAAGATGACAAACTCACTACCTTTAACTTTGGTGTAGACGCACTTGTCACTATCATTAATATCTGATAAGTGGATTTTATATCCACTTGGAACGTTCCATATCGGCTTAAATTGGTGTACTTGGACTCAAGTTTGTGGTATTTTTGATGTGTTTTATTTAAATGTGTAGGTTTGGAGAAATATCGATTAAGGGTGAATTTTCCGTTGATTTTGGAGTTGATTATGCTAAGGAATGAAGAATGATGACTTAATATTAACTACCAAGAGTGTTCAAGACATTGGCACGAAGAAGACGGGAAGTGAATGCAAAAGGAACGGAAGAAAACAGACGAAAAATGAAGAAAAACTGCAGAAAACGAGCCACCACCAGCCAGAGGAGCGCTGGCAGCGCTCTACAGAGCGCAGGCTGCGCCTGCACAGTGCCAGAACAGGGAGAGGAGCGCAGGCTGCGCAGCTTGAAGCGCAGGCTGCGTTGGTGCGGCCAGTTTTGCTGAAAAATCTCCTTTTTGCCCTATTTTCGAATTTTAACTATATTTTGACACCCAAACCTATTTCCAATTGTATTTTTAGGTTGTTTTTCTTGTTGGGCAAGATATGTAGGCTTATATAAACACATCTTAGCCTTGTAAAATAGGGGATTATCATAGCATTATTATTATTGTAAATTAGTTTTGCAAGGGAGAAAAGTGGAAAAGGATTCAAGCTCGGTGACAAGCACGGATCTCAACCTACTTCATCTTTTGTATACGTTGAATCATAGATTTGTTTCTCAACTCTTTTTCTATTAATATCATTATTCCTTTCTTTTATATATTGTTAATTACCATGTCTTCATCAAATCCCATGACGATGAACGGTTCAATTATGGGCTAATCGTTGTCATGGGATCCTAGTGGATTTATCTATGTAGCTTAGTAGTTTGCATGCCTTAGAGATTTATGTGTGATGAATTCTTGATATCCTTGTATGGTTGTGCTTATGGTATTTAGGTGCGTCGCGAACATCTAATATGTTAATCTCTTGCTAAACGAGAGTGGATCTTGAGATTTAGAACTTGCCATGCTAGCATAGGATAGGTTGGTGTTAAGCATCATGATTTGTGGCATGAATAGAGATATTATGCTACCCTATGTGATCTAAGTGGATAACTTGTGCTTCAACCTTTATGTTTTCAAATTCTATAGAGATATAGGGTCTAAGCATAATAGGTGCCTATTCATCTTCTATCTCTTTTGTGGATGTATGTGTAGATTGGTACTAGTATACCGAGAGGTAACTTTTACTCTTTTTGTGTTATCCGGTCAGATATCAAAACCAACGCATGTTTTAATTAAAGGCTGCAACTCTAAGTGAAGTAGATGATGAAACTAGGATTCCATGTTTTATTCTCATATAAGTAATTCGATTTTAATTCTCGTTAAGTGTTTAATTCTTAGTTTTATAAATTGCACTCTAGTTTAATTTAGATAATCAATCTTAAATTTGTTATTTGTCTTAGCAGTGGATAAAAACCATACATCGGTGTATAGGTACATTAATTGAATTGAACACCATTCTAGATCTCTGTGGGAACGAACTTGATTTAATCATATATTACTTGTGACAACGTGCGCTTGCGTAAATTTTGCATAACAAGTTTTTGGCGCTGCTGCCGGGGATCATCGGTGTTTTTATTTTAGTTTATGTGCTTGTCATCAGTGGTCGTTAGCGTTCACTGACTCGGATTCTTACTTAGTTTGTTTGTTTCGTGGTGTTTCAGGTACTTGAGTTTGTATGCAAACACGTTCGCAAGCTCGTTTACAAAGACTGGCAGAAGACGATCTTGTAGAGAATAAAGAGAATAAGAACGAGGAATCTGAAACTACAGTAGCAATGGCAGATGAAGCAGCAGCTAAGGCTTTGAAGGACTATTCTCAGCCGAAACTCAATGACATCCAGTCTAGCATTGTTAGGCCAGCTATTGCAGCGAACAACTTTGAGATCAAGCCAGGCACAATTCAGATGGTGCAGAATTCAGTCCAATTTGGGGGAGCTTCTACGGAGGATCCTAACATGCATGTTCGGGACTTTATCGAAATCTGCGACACTTTCAAGTGTAATGGTGTGACGGATGATGCTATCAGGTTGAGGCTTTTCCCATTCTCTCTGAGGGATAAGGCTAAGAGCTGGCTACACTCTTTACCACCTGGTTCCATTACTACATAGGAAGATCTTGCTCAGAAGTTTCTTACTAAATTCTTCCCTATGGCGAAAACTGCAGCAATAAGGAACCAGTTGACTCAATTTCAACAGCAATCTGGCGAGTCATTGTGTGAGGCTTGGGAACGCTACAAGGAGATGCTAAGGAAGTGTCCTCATCATGACATGCCTGATTGGATGGTTATTAATGGTTTTTATAATGGGTTGGGAGCACAGTCTAGACCTTTACTAGACGCAGCATCAGGTGGAGCTCTTTGGGCGAAGAGTTATGATGAAGCTTATGAACTTATTGAGATGATGGCTGCTAATGAATACCAGAATCCAACCCAGAGGCTTTCTCAAGGCAAGGTAGCAGGAGTTTTGGAAGTAGATACAGCTTCAATGATTACGGCTCAGTTGAAGGCTCTTGCTATGAAAGTGGATTCTCTTTCTAATTATGGAGTTCAGCAGGTGGCTAGTGTTTGTGAGTTATGTGCGGGCGCACATGAGACGAATCAGTGTGCTATCTCTTCTGAATCAGCACAGTTTGTGAGTAATTTCCAGAGACCTGCTGCCCCAGTTCCAGCCACTTATCATCCTAATAATAGGAATCATCCTAACTTCAGCTGGAGCAACAATCAGAATACTCAGCAATCTTATCAGCAAGCGAAGCCGTACAATCAAGGCTATCAACAACCTTATAGGGCATCATATCAACCCCCGGGATTTCAGCAGCAACAACCTAAGACTCATGCGGGGCAATCTTCTAATGATAAATCTGATGAGATGTGGATAGCATTAAAGAACCTACAAGCTGGTCAGAAGCTCTTGGAAACTCAGATAGGATAGATTGCAAGTGCCTTAGGTAGTAGGCCACAAGGAACTCTTCCTAGTGATACGGAAGCAAATCCAGGTAGGAGGGACTTCAAGGAGCAGGTGAAGGCCGTAACTTTGAGATCAGGAAGGGTCACATCAGATCCTAAATCAGCCACTAACGAGGATGAGGAAATGCAGAATCAGCAAGTCGAAAAATCTGCATTGCCCGAAATTGAGAAATCTGACTTGGGAGCTGATCAGCTTGAAGGTGAAGAAGAGAAGAGCAAGGAATCTGTTGAGAAGGCTTCTCCGGAGTTGTCTACAAAGAATAATCAGATCTACCCTCCTCCTCCATATCCTAGAAGACTCCAGAAGCAGAAGTTGGATAACAAATTTGCGAGGTTCTTAGAAGTGTTCAAGAAGTTGCACATCAACATACCTTTTGCGGAAGCTCTTGAAGAGATGTCGAGCTATGCCAAGTTCATGAAGGGTATTCTCTCGCGTAAGTTGAAGCTCGATGCATTAGAGACCGTTGCCTTAACGGAAGAGTGTAGTGCTGTTCTACAACAGAAGTTGCCTCCAAAGCTAAAAGATCCGGGTAGTTTTACTATTCCATGCACTATTGGTAATTTATTCTTTGAGAAGTGCTTGTGTGACTTGGGAGCTAGCATCAATCTCATGCCCTTGTCAGTATTCTTGCAACTGGGTCTACCGGATCCAAAGCCAACTAGCATCTCGTTACAGTTGGCTGATCGTTCAATTACCTATCCTAGAGGCATAGTGGAGGATGTCTTGGTAAAAGTTGATAAGCTCATCTTCCCTGCTGATTTTGTTATCTTGGATTTCGAGGAAGATAAGAAGATTCCCATAATCTTGGGAAGGCCATTCCTAGCTACGGGTAGTACCTTGATCGATGTGCAAAAAGGAGAGCTCACCATGAGGGTACAAAATCAGAATGTCACCTTTAATGTATTCAATGCTATGAAGCTTCCATCTGATGAAGAAGAATGTTTCAATGTTGATTTGGTTGATTCCGTGGTAGCCAAGGATCTTGATCATTTGTTGCTAACAGATTCTTTGGAAAAAGCATTGAGTGGGAACTCTAAGGTGAAAGATGAAGATGAAAGGCTACAAATTCAGATGTTGAATGCAAATTCGTGGAAGAGAAAATTTGACATGCCATTCGAGTCTCTTGGGTTAAAGGAGCTGGAAAAGTCACAGATCCGTCTTAAACCATCTATTGAGGAGGCTCCTACACTTGTACTCAAACCTTTGCCTAATCACTTGAGGTATGCTTTTCTTGGTGATACCTCTACGTTACCTGTTATTATTTCTTCTAATCTGTCAGATGTCGAGGAAGAAAAGCTCTTGCGTATTTTGAGGGAATTCAAGTCAGCAATTGGTTGGGCTATAGCAAATATCAAGGGAATCAGCCCTTCTTATTGCATGCATAAAATTCTGCTAGAAGAAGGAGCTAAGCCTACTGTTGAACATCAAAGAAGACTCAATCCGATTATGAAAGAGGTAGTGAAGAAGGAAATTCTAAAGTGGCTTGATGCGGGTATTATCTATCCTATCTCAGACAGTTCTTGGGTGAGCCCGGTTCAATGTGTGCCGAAGAAAGGAGGCATGACAGTTGTTGCTAATGAGAAGAATGAGCTCATCCCTACTCGAACAGTCACGGGGTGGAGAGTTTGTATGGACTATCGGAAGCTCAACAAAGCCACGAGAA
Source organism: Kitagawia praeruptora (assembly GCA_037693485.1). Classification (NCBI taxonomy): domain Eukaryota; kingdom Viridiplantae; phylum Streptophyta; class Magnoliopsida; order Apiales; family Apiaceae; genus Kitagawia; species Kitagawia praeruptora. The sequence goes on from CM075350.1 coordinate 127,688,791, forward strand.
AAATCACTTTCCTCTTCCTTTTATTGATCAGATGCTAGACAGGTTGGCAGGGCACGAGTATTATTGTTTGCTTGATGGTTATTCTGGCTACAATCAGATTTGCATTGCTCCGGAAGATCAAGAGAAGACTACATTCACATGTCCTTTTGGTACTTTTGCTTTTCGACGAGTCTCTTTTGGACTTTGTGGTGCTCCCGCCACTTTTCAAAGGTGCATGATGTCTATTTTCTCAGACATGATTGGCTCCAATGTGGAAGTTTTTATGGATGACTTCTCAGTTTTTGGTACATCTTATGATGAGTGCTTGCATAATCTTGGTTTGGTTTTGAAGAGGTGTGTGGAGACGAATTTGGTGCTTAATTGGGAAAAATGTCACTTTATGGTGCAAGAAGGAATTATTCTTGGGCACAAGGTATCTAGTAAGGTACTTGAAGTGGATAGAGCCAAGGTGGAGACAATCGAGAATCTTCCTCCACCTATTTCAGTTAAAGGAATTCGTAGTTTTCTTGGTCATGTGGGATTCTATAGGCGATTCATTCAAGACTTCTCGAAAATCTCTAAACCGCTGTGTAACTTGCTGGAGAAGGATGTTCCTTTCAAATTTAATGATGAGTGCCTTGAAGCTTTTGAGCTCTTGAAGAAGAAGTTGACATCTACACCTGTCATTACTGCACCTAATTGGGAGAAACCGTTTGAGCTAATGTGTGATGCTAGTGACTATGCTGTTGGAGCTGTGCTTGGGCAAAGGAAGGACAAAATTTTTCATGTGGTTTACTATGCTAGTAAAACCCTCAATGAGGCTCAGCTTAACTACACCACTACGGAGAAGGAGTTGCTAGCAGTTGTCTATGCTTTCGAGAAATTCAGATCTTATTTGCTTGGTACTAAGGTGATTGTGTACACAGATCATGCTGCTATTCGATATCTCATGTCGAAGAAGGATGCAAAGCCTAGATTGATTCGTTGGGTGCTTCTTTTGCAAGAGTTTGATGTGGAGATCAAGGATAGGAAAGGCACGGAAAATCAAGTAGCTGATCATCTTTCACGTTTGGAGGACCAAGGTAAGGATTCACATGCTAAATCTCTAATTAATGAATCTTTTCCAGATGAGCAACTTTTTGGGGTGCAAGGTGAAGAGCCATGGTTTGCAGATTATGTGAACTATCTTGTTAGTAATGTCATCCCTCCGGAATTCTCTTATGCTCAAAGGAAGAAGTTCTTACATGATGTGAAATGGTACCGTTGGGACGAGCCATTCTTGTTCAAGCTTGGTGTGGATCAGATTTTGAGAAGGTGCATTCCTTATAGTGAGACGGAGAGTATTCTGCATGATTGTCATTCTACCACATATGGAGGCCATTATGGAGGTGATAAAACAGCTCAGAAAGTGCTTCAAGTGGGATTCTATTGGCCGACTCTGTTTAAAGATTCTCACAGGTTCGTGATGGGTTGTGATCGATGTCAAAGGGTTGGTAATATTTCTAGGAGGAATGAGATGCCTTTGAATACTATTCTTGAAGTGGAGATCTTTGATGTGTGGGGAATTGATTTCATGGGTCCGTTTGTTTCTTCTTGCAACAATCAGTACATCTTGCTAGCTGTGGACTATGTGTCTAAATGGGTTGAGGTGAAAGCCTTACCAACAAATGATGCTAAGGTGGTTCTGAATTTTCTTCGCAAGCAAATTTTCACGCGCTTTGGAACTCCAAGAGCTATAATAAGTGATGAGGGGACACACTTCTGTAATCGTCAGTTTACTGCTATGATGGCAAGGTATAATGTGACGCATCGTATTGCCACTGCTTATCATCCCCAAACTAATAGTCAAGCGGAGGTTTCGAATCGTGAAATCAAAAGAATTCTTGAGAAAGTGGTGAATCCATCTCGTAAGGATTGGTCGTTGAAGTTAGACGAGGCGGTTTGGGCGTACAGAACTGCTTACAAGACACCTCTTGGGATGTCACCTTATCAGTTGGTGTTTGGTAAGGCATGTCATTTGCCTGCCGAGCTAGAGCACAGGGCCTATTGGGCGTTGAAGAAATTGAATTTGGATATTTCGGCTGCAGGTGAGAGGCGTCTACTTCAGTTGAATGAACTTGAGGAATTTCGTGAGCAAGCTTACGAGAACACTAAAATGTACAAGGAGAAGGTCAAGAGGTGGCATGACAAGAAGTTGGTTCATAAGTCTTTTGTGCCGGGCCAACAGGTTTTGCTTTACAACTCTCGCCTTAAACTTTTTCCGGGTAAGCTCAAGTCAAAATGGTCGGGCCCATTTACAATTAAGTCGGTATTTCCACATGGAGCGGTGGAGATTTATAGGGGTTCTATTGATGATGCTTTTAAAGTGAATGGACAGAGACTTAAGCCGTATTATGGAGGATTGGTGAACCGCGAGAAGGTTGCCGCTGTTTTATCTTGTCCGTGATTGTCCGGAATAATGTCAAGCTAATGACATTAAAAGAGCGCTTCTTGGGAGGCAACCCAAGCTCTGTTGTATACATTTTTATTCCTTTCTTTAAAAAAAAAAAAAAAATTGACAGTGACGCAGGCGCTACCTGCGCAACAGAGCGCAGGCTGCGCTGGTCAGAGCGCAGGCAGCGCTGTTCTTCCTGGACAGGTGCGATTTTTAGTCTAAAAACCCCATAAACTTCATATTTTCATTCCCAATTCCTATTTCACTTATATTTCCTCTCCTATTCAAACCCTAACCTATCTCAAATCTAATTCCTAGCCTAAACACATCTCTAAGTCGAATTTACATCTCCTATATCTATATATACATACACCCATATCCATAACTATCTCTATAATTCCAAATCTTCATCTTTTATCCATTCAAGGCTCAAGGGAGGAGTAATTCGAAGTTTGAGGCTAAGTAGACAAGTTCACCTCTTCAATTCGATTGGGTAACATTCTAATTCATCTTTTATTGCGAATTTGTGAATTTGTGAATTTTTGGTTAGGGTTCTTGGTAGGAATTCGAATTTTGGGAATTTGTGGCTTGTGATTGTTATTGTTATGGCTCCGAAAAGGCAATGAATTGTGGGAAGTAGTAGTACTCGGCCGTCTTCGGACGAGGATTCAAGTTCGGTGGGTGCAACGGAGAGATTTATTGCGCCGGAGGCTCAATCGGAATATGAAAGGTTAATGTCAAAGACGGTGCTTAAGGAGAGAAATTTGTTACCTACTTATCAGTTTGGCATGATTGACATGATTAGTGAGCGTGGTTGGGTTACTTTTTGTGAAATGGCATGCATGGTTCCGGTGAATTTGGTTCGTGAGTTCTATGCCAATGCAAAGGTGGAGAAGAATGGGTATTCGGTAGTGAGGGGGTTGACTGTCGATTACACACCTCGGGCTATTCGGAGGCTTATTAGGCAGGGTGCTAGGCCTAGAGGGGAGGAGGATTGGATGCAGAAGTCTAGGGCAGATATTGATTTGGAGCAGATTGTGTTAGAGTTGTGCAAACCTGATGCCGTCTTCTCATACAACGGAAGTCACAGTTGATAGAGCCATATTGTTATGGGGCATTCTTCAGGGGAAGTACATTGATTTGGGTGAGTTGATTCATCAGGGTATGTTGCGGTTTATGAGAGGAGGTACTTCAGGTGGTATGCCTCATGCTTCTGTTATCACTGGATTATGCGAGGCAGTTCGAGTGAGGTGGTCTGATGAGGAGGAGATGCAGCCGGCTGGTCCTCCTATTGATGAGACTACTTTTGATCGGATCACTAGGGGAGTTGGTGTTGCTGGTGGTGGTGCTGGTGGTCAGAGAGCGGGCGCTCCGCCACGTGTGTCGAGAGCTGATGTTGCTGGGAGTTCCAGAGCCGCTCCATCTCAGGGTATGGTGGATATGTCAGTTCTTGATGGTTACTTCCGTGGTATGACTAGGCGTATGGATTCTATGACACGGACGATGGATGCGTTGAATGTTCGTCATCGAGAGTATTCAGAGGACATGGCTAGTGCTTTGGATTCAGCTTTTCGGTCGCCAGGTACTCCTGTTGATTGGCCTATTTTTGGAGCACGGACTCCATATCCAGATTCACCTGAGGAGGTTGATGATTCTGAGGGCTAGGTATGTTGTCTGCTTTCTTTTGTATTACTTCCATTCAATGAGGACATTGAATATTTTAAGTTTGGGGGTGATATGGGGGTTAGTAGTTGTAATTGATGTTGTATTTTGTATTCATATAGGATATCATGTTTGCATTATAGTGATAGTTCATGCATGATTGTTATGTTCGTAATATTTATGTGTGTTTCATATAGGGCATTCTGTTATTTTTGTTGTTTTACCATGTGAGTTCATATTAGTTGCATTATCATGGCATGCATTTTTCATGATCCTTTAGGACGAACTGATTCTGATTGATAGGTGGATGTTGATTTGAGTGTGATGATGATGAGTAGAGGGCTGATTTATAGTTCCTAGGAATTGACTTGCATGTTACGGGAACAAAACTAATTACACAGTCTCATTGGGGTGCTTTTGGGCTAGGTTAGGGTCATGCCTGTTGGATGTTTTGAGATTTAATCACTTGTTTATTCTTAGAATTTTCGTTATTCCCTTTATAGCGTAGGAACATTAAAATCTAAGTTTGGGGGAAAACAGGAATTTCATGCTAGTTGTTAATATTTGTCAATAAAGGCTAGGCGTCAAATGGCTAGTAGCCGGCTCATATTTATGTGAGTAGTCTAGGGTTGGAAATGAGAAAGGCTCATTCCAGATTGCGAAAAAAGAAAAAAAAAAGAAAAAAAAAAGAGAAAAAAAAAAGAAAAAAAAAAGAGTCAATTGTTGTTTGTTAATGCAAAATTAACCAGAGTGAGCTCTTTAATACTCGAGTAATTAAGTCTGAGGGGACTTAGTCCTAGTAACCTAAAGCCTTGTGGTTTGGGATTGCTGACCTAACACTCGCTACATGGGTATTATTGTATAAGCCTTTTGGGGTCTCATTCATTGCACGGTTAAATAAGCATGCGTATTGTATATGTAGTGTCGTAGTATAGTAATAAAGCATGAGTTTCTGTCTACCTTGGATAAGGATGGAGGTGTTCCTAGGTTATGAAGTGTCTACAGTCTATTCTAGTTATAAACCTGTGATTGTCTTGACGGAAAGCATGTATGGTTTTTGACCTAGTTTTGGGGGTATTTCTGATGAGCATTGCACACACGCACGTTTCTGTTCATGTATTGTTAGTATACGGGGACTTAGTCGAGCTCTGCTTGGAATTGTTACATTCGTTGAGATATTTGCTTTTTAGTTGGTTTTGGTGAGTTTGAAGGGGATCGTTGCATTTTTCATATTAGTTGCATTCATGCATTGCATTGCATTAGGTTAAATGGATTTTGTGGGTACATTCGCTATAGGCCCTCACGAGACCTTACTCGTCCACTAGGGCTGCCTAGGGGTTTAAAGGGCTTGTTGCATATGCCAAATGCAACCGTGATCACCTACGGAAGTGGTACTAGTTAGTTAGTTAGTTGTAATTGTTTATGCTTGAGGACAAGCATCGGTTTAAGTTTGGGGGTGTGATAAGTGGATTTTATATCCACTTGGAACGTTCCATATCGGCTTAAATTGGTGTACTTGGACTCAAGTTTGTGGTATTTTTGATGTGTTTTATTTAAATGTGTAGGTTTGGAGAAATATCGATTAAGGGTGAATTTTCCGTTGATTTTGGAGTTGATTATGCTAAGGAATGAAGAATGATGACTTAATATTAACTACCAAGAGTGTTCAAGACATTGGCACGAAGAAGACGGGAAGTGAATGCAAAAGGAACGGAAGAAAACGGACGAAAAACGAAGAAAAACTGCAGAAAACGAGCCACCACCAGCCAGAGGAGCGCTGGCAGCGCTCTACAGAGCGCAGGCTGCGCCTGCACAGTGCCAGAACAGGGAGAGGAGCACAGGCTGCGCAGGCTGCGCTGGTGCGGCCAGTTTTGCTGAAAAATCTCCTTTTTGCCCTATTTTCGAATTTTAACTATATTTTGACACCCAAACCTATTTCCAATTGTATTTTTAGGTTATTTTTCTTGTTGGGCAAGATATGTAGGCTTATATAAACACATCTTAGCCTTGTAAAATAGGGGATTATCATAGCATTATTATTATTGTAAATTAGTTTCGCAAGGGAGAAAAGTGGAAAAGGATTCAAGCTCGGTGACAAGCACGGATCTCAACCTACTTCATCTTTTGTATACGTTGAATCATAGATTTGTTTCTCAACTCTTTTTCTATTAATATCATTATTCCTTTCTTTTATATATTGTTAATTACCATGTCTTCATCAAATCCCATGACGATGAACGGTTCAATTATGGGCTAATCGTTGTCATGGGATCCTAGTGGATTTATCTATGTAGCTTAGTAGTTTGCATGCCTTAGAGATTTTTGTATGATGAATTCTTGATATCCTTGTATGGTTGTGCTTATGGTATTTAGGTGCGTCGCGAACATCTAATATGTTAATCTCTTGCTAAACGAGAGTGGATCTTGAGATTTAGAACTTGCCATGCTAGCATAGGATAGGTTGGTGTTAAGCATCATGATTTGTGGCATGAATAGAGATATTATGCTACCCTATGTGATCTAAGTGGATAACTTGTGCTTCAACCTTTATGTTTTCAAATTCTATAGAGATATAGGGTCTAAGCATAATAGGTGCCTATTCATCTTCTATCTCTTTTGTGGATGTATGTGTAGATTGGTACTAGTATACCGAGAGGTAACTTTTACTCTTTTTGTGTTATCCGATCAGATATCAAAACCAACGCATGTTTTAATTAAAGGCTGCAACTCTAAGTGAAGTAGATGATGAAACTAGGATTCCATGTTTTATTCTCATATAAGTAATTCGATTTTAATTCTCGTTAAGTGTTTAATTCTTAGTTTTATAAATTGCACTTTAGTTTAATTTAGATAATCAATCTTAAATTTGTTATTTGTCTTAGCAGTGGATAAAAACCATACATCGGTGTATAGGTACATTAATTGAATTGAACACCATTCTAGATCTCTGTGGGAACGAACTTGATTTAATCATATATTACTTGTGACAACGTGCGCTTGCGTAAATTTTGCATAACAATATCATAACTGAACGGCACTATAGTTTCATCAAACTTTTTATGCCAATCCCTAGGAGCTTGTTTCAAACCATAGATGGATTTGATCAACTTACATACTTTCCTTTCGTTACCAGATGCAACAAATCCCCCAGGCCGATCCATATAAATCTCTTCTTCAAGTTCACCATGAAGAAAAGCTGTCTTTACATCCATTTGATGGATGATAAGACCATGTACGGAAGCCAATGCTACAAGCATTCGGATTGTTGTCATTCTAGCTACTGGAGAGTATGTGTCAAAGTAATCAATGCCCTCTTTTTGCTTAAAACCCTTAGCTACCAGTCTAGCTTTGTACTTATCTATTGAGCCGTCAGGGTTCATGAAAGGCAGAGTGTGTAAACTTGTAACACTATAACTAATGTAACTCAATTAAAGGAAAAGATACTTAACCAGAATACAATCAAGAACAAGAAGTCACAAGGAATCAACACTAAATGAAGACAAGGTAATTGATACAATTGAACATGTTAACTATGATCAAGCCAAGAAGAAATCATTGAGAGAAGTTCAAGTCAAAGTTGTTCATGCCTCAGTGATTTGAGAAATCGAGAATCAAGATCATAACTATCAGTATCAACAAGACCAATTGATTTCAAGTGAACAAGAAGGAAAGCAAACTTTGGAAAGCCACGTTACTAAGTGAATATGGTAATTTATTCAAGAAGCAGAAACACTATCAAGACTAGTCACTTATGAACCAGACCAGTGCATCAAGTGTCAGGACATTGATAGCAAGTTTATGTCAGTAATAAAGATCCATGTTCAAGAACTTGCTGAAGAATAAAGAAGACATGAAGATATCACAAGTTCAAGATGTGCATTGAAGTTTCAAGTTGAAGACCAGAATATTTTCTAAGTACTAAATATTCTAGATGACCAAGTAGAATATTTCTAAGTAGAAGTTCTACTTAGAAATTCGAGATGGCTAAGTAGAAATTCTCAAGTAGAAGTTCTACTTAGAGTGCAGCTTCAACATGACACATGGCATCTTCTGATTGGCAGATTTCCAAGCTTTCAAGATAAGGCAAGATTTATGTGGACATCATTGGGCCACGTATATCTTAGTCTTTGAAGACTATAGGACATAGATTACATGTAGTATAAATAGAAGTACTTGTGTGATGTTTTATGTTAGAGAACAATAGTTGAGAAAAACATAAGAAAAAGAGAGAGAGTGCATTCACAGAGCTTAGTATCATTCACTTCTCTCTGAACTTCTGTTATACTTTGTAATGAATGTTGTAGCAACCATTTCAAGTTATATATAAGAAATATATTCCTTGAATCTGCGTGTTCATTTATTGCATCGTATTTATTGCTTCTCATATTCGAAAAGTTGTATTCACCCCCCTCTACAACACATTTGGACCTAACAATTGGTATCAGAGCGGATGTTTAACATACAAAACATAGATCCTTGTGTTTGGTAGAAGAATCGTGAGTTTTCATTTTCTAGATCTACTTTTCATTTTCTCGAAAAGTGTGCTTTAATTCGTTGGTAGTGAAAACTCATCCGAAAAATTATTTAAATACTCCAGGTGTGATTATTTAGCTTGGGGGTATTTTAATTAATTTTTGTGAATTAATCTGGGTTCATTGATATTTGGTGTTCTTGAGTGTTCATCATCTGTTCTTATCAAAGAAGACAACCCAACAACTTTTTGATCTCCTTTTCAAACAGATAAATAGTAAAAGAATAAAAAGGTGTTTTTGGACTTTTGATTTGCATTATTCACGGCCGAAAGTGTAAGAAGACATACTCAGTACCTAGCACGTGGGTTAGGTGGGTTAGGTGAGTAAAGCATCAAAGTCAAAAAGGTGTTAAAGAGATAATATTGTTTATTCAATATTAAAGTAATCTGCAGAAAATTTATTCTAAGGACAAAAGTTCTACATAGAATTTCTACTTGAGATTTTCTACATAGAATTTCGACTTGGACAATTTCTACTTGGTGAAGTTCGACTTGAGCAAAATTTCTACTTAGAGAAATTTCGACTTAGGCAGAAGTTCTACATATATATTCTACATAGCCTAGTCTTGGGTACTTAGAAACTTTTTAGTGACCAGAATTGAAATGGCTCCTAAAAATACATTCAAGATCCCAATGTTCAACCGAGATCACTATGAAGAATGGGTTTTCAGAATGAGACTCTACTTGGAGACAGTTAACCCTGAATATCTGGAAGTCCTTGACAAGGGTAAATTTGTTCCAATGGTGGCTATTCCTGCACGTACAGAAGGAGGCGAGGTTATACCAGCTCGGTCCGAGCCTAAAAAGGCAGCGGATTTTTCAGAGGCCGACAAGGAGCAAATAGCTTATGATACTTCCGTACGACAAACCTTGATGGAATCCCTTGATCATGAAATGTTCAACATAGTCAAAGGTCTGACTACAGCAAAGAAGATTTGGGACAAGATAGAAGTTGTCATGGAAGGATCTGCAGAGGTTAGAAGCAACAAGACACTTATACTCAAGATGGAGTATGACACCTTCAGAATAAGAAAAGGAGAAGGCATAACAGACGTCTATCTAAGATTCAGTCAGTTGGTATTGGATTTGAATCTGAGAGGTGTTACTCTCCCCATGGTTGAGACCAATACGAGATATTTGAGGAACCAGCCAAAGAGCATTGAACATAGGGTCTACGCAATCAGAGAAACCAGAGATTTGCATACAACTTCTCTGGAAGAATATTATGGAATTCTAAAGACCTATGAGCTGGAGACACTTCAAGATCAAGCATGGGACAATGATTAAAAAGGAAAAGAGACTGCATCAGGATTAGTTGCTGATGAGGAAGAGTCTAAGAAGGCAATGGTTGCAGCAAAGCCTAAATCATCACTTGCACCACATCAAGTTGATAATGATGACGAGTGCACATCTAACAGTGATGATGACTACTACACCCAAGAAGAGCTGGACAACATGGACGATAGTGTCGTGGCATACATGGCAAGGAAGTTCAGCAACATGATAACTGGAGTAGGTGTAGGACTTGACTATTCTATCCTTTCTAAGAAAGAAGGGAAGAGACCTATCGACACTAGTTCCAGTGACCTTAAAAATGAAATTCCTAGCATTTTTAAATCTTCTGTCAAACCCATCTACAAACACCTTGTTCCTAGAATAGAAGAAGAAGAGACTGAATTGATAGCTAGATATGAGATTGAGATGGAAGATCGCCAGAAAGCACAACCTATAACTCCTATCAAACAAGTTAAAATCAATTTCCCTAGAGATGAATCTAGACCAGGAATAGGAGCTAAGGCTATTAAACAACAAGGGAAGAAAGGCATAAAAGAGGTTAAGGCTGAACGGATTAAGAAAGCATGTTATCACTGCAAATCTACTGAACATCTTTCTTATGCATGTAAAGCTAACATAAATGTTCCTGCTACACATGCCATGCCTGCCACACATACAATGAATAATCTGCATCCGAATCATGCACAGTGTGGTCAACCTAATTGTATGCCATGCAATTTTAACATCATGCAAACTTTTGTGAATTTAATGAATGCATCTAGCCAGTCATGCTCAAATACTGCTGCTAGTTCAAACATCAAGAAAAAGCATGTGAGAGCCAAGACTGTCAGTCCTCCTAAAGTTAGGAGTGACAAACCTTCTCCTAGGACTGACAAACATGTCAAGTCTGAGAAAGGAAAGGAGAAAGTCGAAAGCTCTAGTAATGTTAAGAAAAGTGCATTTCCGGTTGTTAAATCTGTTGATTATCGATCTTATCGAAAAGCCGGGCCCAATCAAAGTTGGGTTCCGAAGAATGTCTAACCAATCTGTCATTGCAGGGCGTTAAGCAGAATAGAAATAAAGTTATATGGGTGCTAGACAGTGGAGCATCGAGGCATATGACTGGAAACAAGTCCCTGCTTACAGAGTTGGTTATGAAAGCTGGCCCTTATATTACCTTTGGAGATGACAGCATAGGTGTGACAAAGGGATATGGCAAACTGAAAACTGGCAATGTCATCATTGAAGATATTTCCTATGTTGAGGGATTAAAGCACAATTTGTTGAGTATCAGTCAATTCTGTGACAAAGGTTACGAAATTGTCTTCAACAAGAAAGGTGTATCAATCACTCACATCAAGGAAGGCTCACTGGCTTTGAGAGGAGTTCGAAAGGCAGATCTTTTTGTTGCAGACATGGATTCAGCAAATCAGAATGAAGTCACCTGTTTCTACAGCAAAGCTTCGGATGATGAAAGCTGGTTATGGCACAAAAAGTTATCTCACTTAAACTTCAAAACGATGAATGCTCTCGCGAGGCGAGAATTGGTGAGAGATCTACCTCAAATGGAATTCGCTCCGAAAGGACTCTGTAAAGCTTGTGAAATGGGAAAGTCGAAGTGAGCATCGCATAAAAGCAAAGAAATTTCTAGTATTACTGAGCCTCTGCAACTTCTTCATATGGATTTGTTTGGCCCAGTGAATGTCCTATCTTTGTCTAGGAAAAGATATGCATTGGTAATCGTGGATGACTTCTCCAAGTATACATGGGTATTGTTCGCAATGACGAAAGACGAAGTACCTTTCTTAATCATTGATCACATCAATCAAATTGAGAATGTTTCAACACTTACTGTGAAGACGATTAGATCATATAATGGCACTGAATTCAAAAACGCAATGTTGAATGACTTCTGTGTATCTAAGGGAATACGTCGTCAGTATTCAGCCCCGAGAACTCCACAGCAAAATGGAGTAGTTGAAAGGAAGAATAGAACATTGGTTGAAGCAGCAAGAACTTTGTTGTATGATTCGAAACTTCCTCTATACTTCTGGGCCGAAGCAGTGAGTACCGTGTGTTACACTCAAAATCGATCCTTGATCATAAAAGATAAAGAAAAGACACCATGTGAGCTAATGAACGGCAGGAGACCAACAATCAAATACTTTCATGTCTTTGGAGCAAAATGCTATGTACTTATAGATGATGAAAATCTAGGCAAGTTTGCAGCAAAAGCTCGTGAAGGAATCTTTGTTGGTTACTCCACAGATGTGGTGGCAGCTTATAGGGTGTTCTTAGTGAATGATCGAAAAGTGACTGAAAGCTACAACGTCAGATTCGACGATACCAAACTCCCATCAATTTCAAGAGATTCTAGTAAACCTGAGTCCCTAAAATTTCAGAATCTGGACTTAGAAGAACTTGAAGATGAACCTGAGTTGGTTGTCCCATTAAATGTTCCAAGTGTACGTGAAGAACCTAAGTCTAGTGAACAAGCTAATTCTACAAGATCAGGAGAGACTTCTTCAGTACGAACCGGCAACAACTCAGGGGGAGTAAATAGTAGCTCAAGGACTACTGTTCAAGGCTCGAGTCGAGTTGACACTAGTTCTGTAGGAGCTGGCACTAACTCAGGGGGAGTTAGTGAAAATAATCAAAGTAGTCAGCACCACAACTCAGAAAGTCAAGCTGGATCATCAAGACAATTTCCAAGAGAACGGGTATGGAATAGAGACCATCCGTTTGAATTAATTATTGGTGATCCAGATGCTGGTGTATCTACTAGAAGAACCGCAAGAGCTGACCTGGCTAATATTTGCTTATATTCTGGGTTCTTATCCAAGCTTGAACCTAAAGAAATAGAAGAAGCTCTTAGTGATGCTGATTGGGTGATTGCAATGCAAGAGGAACTCAATCAGTTTGAAAGGCAGAAAGTTTGGAAACTGGTACCCCGACCAAAGAACAAATCAGTAATTGGAGCTAGGTGGGTATTCAGAAATAAAATGGATGAAAACGGACTTGTAACTCGAAACAAGGCTCGTTTGGTTGCAAAAGGTTATTCTCAGCGAGAAGGAATTGATTATGATGAGACCTATGCACCGGTTGCAAGACTTGAGGCAGTCAGGATGTTCTTGGCATTTGCAGCACATAAGAACTTCAAGGTTTTTCAGATGGATGTGAAAAGTGCCTTCCTGAACGGAGAGTTAGAAGAAGAGGTGTATCTGGAACAGCCGCCTGGCTTCATTGATCCAGAACTTGTAGATTTTGTGTATCTTCTCTTCAAATCTGTCTATGGCCTCAGGCAATCCCCAAGGCGATGGTATGAAACCCTATCTTTATTCTTAATTGAAAATGGTTTTATTAGGGGAGTAATTGATAAAACATTGTTCTATAAAAATGTAAAGAATGATTTAATACTTGTTCAAGTCTATGTGGACGATATTATTTTTGGGTCATCTAATGAGCGCTTGTGCGAGAAATTTGCTAAGCTAATGCAGGAAAAATATGAGATGAGCATGATGGGAGAGCTGTCCTTCTTCCTTGGATTACAGATCAGTCAGAGAAAAGATGGTATCTTTATCTGTCAATCCAAGTACGTCAGAGATTTACTCAAGAAGTACAATCTAGAAGATGCATCAACAGCTAAGACTCCCATGGCTACAGCCACGAAGCTTGATGAAGACAAATCAGGTAAAACAGTTGACATCACAAGCTATCGAGGTATGATTGGCTCACTCCTCTATTTAACTGCAAGTAGACCCGATATAATGTTCGCAACTTGTTTATGTGCAAGATTCCAAGCGGATCCTAGAGAATCACATCTCATAGCCGTCAAAAGAATTTTTAGGTATCTCAAGGGCACACCAAATCTAGGGATTTGGTACCCAAGAGATACAGGTTTTAATCTAATTGGCTATACGGATTCAGACTATGCAGGTTGTAGGATTGATAGGAAAAGCACATCTGGTGCTTGTCAATTTCTTGGCAGAAGATTGGTGTCCTGGCAAAGTAAAAAGCAACATACAGTATCTACTTCTACTGCTGAAGCTGAGTACATTGCTGCTGGAAGCTGTGTAGCTCAAATACTGTGGATGAGGAACCAATTGAAGGATTATGGCATGGAGCACAAGAAAATTCCAATTATGTGTGACAACACAAGTGCCATTGCTATAACCAACAATCCTGTAGATCACTCAAGAACCAAGCACATTGACATCAGGTATCACTTCATAAGAGAACATGTCGAAGAGGGGACTGTGGAGCTACATTTCGTGCCCACAATGCAACAAATTGCAGATATATTCACCAAACCTCTTGATGAAGTAACATTCAATAGATTGGTTGGTGAATTGGGAATGCTTAACACAAGTTAGTAAAGCCTTCTATCTGTAAAATCCATGTTTATGTTTGTATATGCAAGCTACTTAATCATTATGTGCTTAGACTTTAAAATGCCTAATTAATGATTGTTATAGGGTGCTTATAGTGTCATTTTACATGAATTCATTGTGTTTTTAAGTGTCTTTTATAGCACAAATCTTTGAATTTATGCTTGTAAGATTGCATGATCATAGGGGGAGTTAAATTCATAATATTCTAAATTTTGAATGATTTTTAGATGAATTTACCTGTGTTTTTCATGTAATTAGAGGCCTTAGAATTATCAAGGAATGTTTTAATTATGTCATATATTAAAATCCTTGAATTGATATTTATATTAATTTGGCAATATTAAGTGTTGAATTTTTTCAAGAAGAATTGTCAAATTATTCTAAGTATCTTACTGGGGTTAATAACTTCGAGTTAGTCTCTATCTCGAAACTCAACTCGAATGTCGACTTGATGTTCGAGATAGAGTTCTCAGTTGGATAAGGGGATTTTTCGAGTTAACTTCTAACTCGAAACTTATCTCGAATTTCAGCTTGAAATTTTGAGATAGGTTTCCCTGGTGGATTTGCTGCTTAAATAGTTCAAAAAGTGTTTGTTCGAGTTAACCTATCTCGAAATTCATCTCGAAGTTCGACTTGATAATTTTCGAGATAGAGTTCGACTTAAGAAGTTCGAGATAGAGTTCGACTTAAGTGTTCCCTGTATGGACTTAGTCATTTTCATTTTTTTTTTCAGGGACATTTTTGTCATTTCACAATCCTTTATATATACTTCTCTAACTCGATGATTTCATTTCATTTTTACCTAATTCATCTTTTACAGCCGCATCCACACATACAGGCGATTTCGAACTCATACGAACATCTGTTCTTTGATTTTGTGATTAATCTCTTACAGACCACGAATTACTGCCCATTTTAGACTAGTATTATTTGTGCGTGATCATTAATCTCTGTGTTTGTGTGTTTGTGTAACTGTTCATCCTTCATATTGTCCATCTATACACACGCATATACACACACGATTTCACTATCATACACACACGAATATACATATCAAGATTTAGTAATTGGCTTGTAATTGATTGTCTCACTCACGATTTCACTGGTATTCGCCTGTAATTGTTTATTGTTTATATCCCATAGTTTAATTTCTCAGATTGCTTTTGGTATTCTCGATAAATTGAAAGGGATAAAACTGTGAATTTGTTAATTACTTGTTTATATCCCGTAGTTTGATTTCTCGAAGTGATTCTTGGTATTCACAAAAGAAATTAAAAGGGCTATAACTGTGATTTCTTTAAGTGATTGTTTTTCGAAAATACTTCACATTTGTTAAAGAAAAACATTTAATTAAAATGGCTCACCATTTTTCACTTGCTAAAAACAATTTTTATAATATTTCTACGGAAATTGGTGATCAACTCCCGCGCTTTAAGTTTTGGATACGATTTCTCAATTTGTACTCCAAAGCTAGCCATGCTTTTACTGCTAAACCTACACTAGTACATGATGCTTTACAACAATTATGGACTAGTGCGGTTACTTTTAGGAGCAAAACAACCCCCTATGGTTTCAGGTTTACCTTAGCGGGTCAGGAATATGAGGTGACTGAAGAAATTGTCAACAGGGTTCTGGAATTCCCGATAAAAGATACTTATGATCCAGAACCTACAGCTGCAGAACGCCTCAGTTTCTTTGAAGAAATAGGATGTTATACTCCGAATGGCCGGATCACTGGAAACATCCAAAAATAATTCTTTCATGTGGAATGGAATTACTTTTTCGAGGCTATCACAAAATGTTTTCGGGCACGCGAAAAAGATTTTCATCAAATTCCAATTCCCATGCAAATCTTTGGAATTGCCCTAGCAAGAGAACTGGATATAAATTATGGACGCATAGTTCTCTCTGAGATAGTGGCTGTAATGGGATCTCCTGCAAGCAGAGACCTCAACACAACAGATGTTGTCTGCTGGTTTCCTCGGTTTCTACAGATGCTGATTAATGATTTAATACCGAAGGATGCTCTTGCTGTTAGACAGGGATTTGCCAGAAGCCCAACATCTGCACCACTAGGGATGGGCACTAAGTCACTTTCAACAATTGCTAATCAGGATAAACATCACGGAAAACCGATGTCAATTCCTGATAACATACAAACGTGGCTTACATATGATGAAGGAGTTACCACTTTGGAGGAATCATCGCAAGTTTCATCATATGCTCAGAATCCGTCTGCTCATGCTGAGGCATTTGAAGGGATTCCTGATGAGCAAAGCGATGACGAACAAGGTAATGAATCAGGTAATCTCTCTCTGCATACTACTCATTCCTCTTCCTATGTATCTGATTCCGGAACCCAAGAGACTGCTAGCCCGCAGGATCTATCCCAGGGTGAGAGCTATATTTCTGAGTCTGTCATACATTCTTATTCTCGTTCACCCCTGTCACCGGAATCCAGAATGCCAGCACATGTAAATGTAGGATATGATGAGGAGAGTGACCCCGAAGAGCAGCCTCTTACTCGAAAGAAAGCCAAATTTTCTCATGCTGCTACTTCTAAACCTCAGTCAAACCCTAGTGTGTCACACGCAACCACTCCACCTCACGAGAGTGGTTCTCCCCTTGAACAATCTGCACATAGGGATTTTGGTGAGGATGATGTACCTTTTGGAGATACTGTTGCTTCAAAAGGACATGAAGCTTTAAGAGCTTCAATCGTACCTTCACCGGTACGTACTGATGCTGCAAAGAGGATCGGTTCTGATGTTGTACAAGAACACTTTGCAGCCTCTCAGCCTGAGATTCCAACTCAGGAACCAACAGAAATTGATCCCATAACTGCCAATTATATTGCTTATCCAGTTTCTACAGGTACTACTTCATACTTTGGATCAATCATTGAAGACATACACGAGCGTGAGACAGGGAGTGTGTGTGAGAGGTTAGGGAGAGAGGGACCTTCTTTTTTAAGGACCGAAACCGAGCGCCAAATACTAACAGAACGAGTATTAGAGCGAGGTCACCTAAACCAAACACCGTCCCTTAACATTGAAAATCTTGATACACGTATGACTTCTATGGAAAATCAGATGAAGCAGTTCGGGCAGACGATGGGGCAGTTAGGGATTAACATTGGAAACAATCAAAGGGCTCTTGATGACTACGCAGCACGAATGGCAAGTCAAGCTACAGCGTTTGATGTTTTGACAAACAAGGTTAATGACTTGGGCCATGCTGGTGGTGTCTTGGGAAACACTCTGAATGAGAGGATGGGAGCAATGGAGACTACAATGGATACAATGGCTGTGGAGATCAGTAGAGTGATGTTCGCAATCAGAAGTTTTGTTCCCCCGGAGTGTTTCGAGCCGCAACAACCTCCCCCCGATGCTGGTGCAGGTGGTACTAGTGGAGCGGGAGCCTATGGTTCTGGTTTTGGAGGTTCTTATGCGGCTGGTGGATCTGAAGATCAAGGTGGAGTTCAGGATAACTCACCTAAGGGGGAGAGTGGAAAGGAGACGAGACAGCGGGTAGTTCATATCGAAGAAATTGAAGAACATGCTGATCTTGTCAAGGAAATAGAAATTGAGCCATCTGTTGATGAAGAGGCTCTGAGGAGGAGAAAGGGTAAGGCAATAATGGTTGAACAAGATGAGCCATTCGTTGACCTGAGTCATCAGGAAACAGTACAGAAGGTACTTGACTCAGATTCTGATATGGAAGACGTACCTTTGGAACATGCTATAAAGAGATCTTTGAAGGATCAAGGTGGAGGTGCTGGGATGTCTTTCGGAATGCCTGAAGAAGTTACTGTTGATGAGTAAACCCTTAAGTCTCAACAGTTAGCCTTGGAACAAGCTGAGTTCCTTAAAATGAAGATGATGCAAGAACGTGCTGTGTTTCTAGAAAAGATAGTGGAGCTACAAGGGAAGCAGTACGATCATGAGCTTGCAAGGCTAGCTGATCCTCAAGTTGATCTGGATAAAAGAAGGTTAGGGCAGAAGTGGGATGAAGCAAGGAAGATATTTATGGGACCCTGTGCAAAAGGAGTTCATAACAAGGAGGCAGATGATCTGTTCTACAACCTGAATTTGCAGAATCCAATGACTGCGGACTACATAAGTGCATTGAAGAGATTAATTTCTAAAGTCAGGGTTGGATATAATGTAACGCTTAAGGAGTGGCAGGTTATACTGTCTTTGGTAGAAGGAGTCCCAATGTCTTTCCTATATGTGGATGACCAATTCATAACGAGAAGATCTGCGTCAGAGTTGTTCTTGCTAGCAACAAAAATTCAATACTCTCAATCTGAGAAGCTAAGCATTCTGTATAGGGATCAGTTAATGTAGCTAGCAGAGGACAAGGGTCCAGAATTCTCAGCATATCCTAATATTGTCCGGATGGTAGTTGACAAGAAAATGAAGAGGGTTAGCATGGAGGAAAAGGATTTAATGGAACTTTCAGTGGAATCTCTTAAAGCTGTCTGTAGACAAATGATGAGTAAGGGGTTCGCTTCTGAGCTTAAAGAAAAATCAGTGAAGATCATTGAAAGAGTCATATTCAAGAAGAGCAATGAGGTGTGGAAGTGTGATATCATTGCTCCAAACCCTCTCGATAACGTGAAGATTGAGCCGGAGCTGATAGAGAAGAAATGGAATATTCTTCAAGCAATGAAGAATGTAGATGAAGCTCTGACTCTTCCTTCTGGAGCACTGGAACAAGGAGAGATAAGGGAGACAGTTGGCGTTCCAGGAAGAGATAGTGTATACTGGATACACGCTTTTGTTGATGATACAGCTGATGCCTTAGTATTTATAGATGCAGACCAGAATCAAACACTCTTGAATATGAGTAGAAAATGGCTGCTACAGACTCAAGATGCTGCATTTCTGGAGAAAGTATTATATGTGTTCAAATGGGACGAAGTGGAAGATAAGTATGTGGAAGAAAAGCAGAGACTCATGAGTTACCTGTCTGAAGTAGTAGTGGAAAAGAAGCGAATGGAAAAAGATGCGGCTAATGTCCACAATACTAACCGTGTCAAGGGCTATCCCAAAATGATCTATTGTCAGTTTAAAGCTGATAAAGCTCATTGGAAACCTAAGCTTATAATGAAGAACTTTGAGGATATTCCAAAGATCAGGACTACTCAGGAGGTGGACAAACTCAGAAGGCTTTTCAAACATCCTCACCCAGAGCCCAAGAATCCTCTAGAAATGGAAGTTGTAAGTCTGTTGAATGCTAGGTGGGAGCAGCTTCACGATCCAGTGTACAAGAAAGAATAGCAGCAGAAGGAGAAGCGCAGAAGGTAGAAAGAAGAGAAAGACCAAGCTGCTGAAGCTAGGAAGAGGAAACGGAATTAGGGTTAAAGGTCAGAGTGGTGTGAACTTGAAGTTGGAAAAACTTCATGTCTTTCGGTTGCTTTAACTCACTTGAGGAAAATTCACCTTAGAGTGAATCCAATAAGGTGATATAAGTTTGACTAAAAGATATGAAATAATCCAGGTTATAGGAATCATTCAAATGATCTTTAATTCGAGGTTCGAATTCTGTTTCTAGTTTAAGTTCTTTGTATTGTTTTCAAGTACTTTTCAATTGTATATTATTCAAGAATGTAATGTTAATTATCTTTTCTCGTCTCATTGTTTAGTTGAGTTATCCTTCATTAATTTGAATGTCATTGTTAGACAATCAAATAGTGTGTTACAAGTTTACACACTTGTGTAAACTTGTAACACTATAACTAATGTAACTCAATTAAAGGAAAAGATACTTAACCAGAATACAATCAAGAACAATAAGTCACAAGGAATCAACACTAAATGAAGACAAGGTAATTGATACAATTGAACATGTTAACTATGATCAAGCCAAGAAGAAATCATTGAGAGAAGTTCAAGTCAATGTTGTTCATGCCTCGGTGATTTGAGAAATCGAGAATCAAGATCATAACTATCAGTATCAACAAGACCAATTGATTTCAAGTGAACAAGAAGGAAAGCAAACTTTGGAAAGCCACGTTACTAAGTGAATATGGTAATTTATTCAAGAAGCAGAAACACTATCAAGACTAGTCACTTATGAACCAGACCAGTGCATCAAGTGTCAGGACATTGATAGCAAGTTTATGTCAGTAATAAAGATCCATGTTCAAGAACTTGCTGAAGAATAAAGAAGACATGAAGATATCACAAGTTCAAGATGTGCATTGAAGTTTCAAGTTGAAGACCAGAATATTTTCTAAGTACTAAATATTCTAGATGACCAAGTAGAATATTTCTAAGTAGAAGTTCTACTTAGAAATTCGAGATGGCTAAGTAGAAATTCTCAAGTAGAAGTTCTACTTAGAGTGCAGCTTCAACATGACACATGGCATCTTCTGATTGGCAGATTTCCAAGCTTTCAAGATAAGGCAAGATTTATGTGGACATCATTGGGCCACGTATATCTTAGTCTTTGAAGACTACAGGACATAGATTACATGTAGTATAAATAGAAGTACTTGTGTGATGTTTTATGTTAGAGAACAATAGTTGAGAAAAACATAAGAAAAAGAGAGAGAGTGCATTCACAGAGCTTAGTATCATTCACTTCTCTCTGAACTTCTGTTATACTTTGTAATGAATGTTGTAGCAACCATTTCAAGTTATATATAAGAAATATATTCCTTGAATCTGCGTGTTCATTTATTGCATCGTATTTATTGCTTCTCATATTCGAAAAGTTGTATTCACCCCCCCCCTCTACAACACATTTGGACCTAACAGTTCAACTTCCTTTTAAAGGTCCATCTGCACCCGATACTAGAACACCCAGGAGGGAGATCAACTAACTCCCATGTTCCGTTAGAAACAATAGAGTCAATTTCACTCTTTATGGCGCCCTTCCAGTGCCTAGACTCTGAAGAATCCATAGCTTGTCGGAAAGTTAAAGGTTCGTCCTCGACATTGTAAGTGATAAAATCACTTCCAAAATCCTTGACTACCTTTGCACGCTTACTCCTTCGTGGTTTCTCTACCTCCTTAGGAGTAGAGCTACTACTAGGTTCCACCCCCACATTTGTCATCTTTTCCACATGATCAGGAATAGACACTACACCAAACTGGAAAATTAGTAACAAATAAAAAAAACCCATTAGTAACAGATATATCCGTTACTAATTAGTAACGGATATATCCGTTACTAATGAGCCAGATATCCGTTACTAATTAGTAACGGATATATCCGTTACTAATGTCCAAATCCGTTACTAATTAGTAACGGATATATCCGTTACTAATTAAATTATTCGTTACTAATTTATAACAGATATATTCGTTACTAATACCTTTGGTAACGGATATATCCGTTACAAATTAGTAACGGATATAATCGTTACTAATGGGTAATAATCGTTACTAATCGTTACTAATTAGTAACGGATATATCCGTTACTAATTAAATTATCCGTTACTAATTTATAACAGATATATCCGTTACTAATACCTTTGGTAACGGATATATCCGTTACAAATTAGTAACGGATATAATCGTTACTAATGGGTAATAATTATTATTACAAAAGTATATTTATATTTATATATTATTATTATTATATTATTATTTTAAGTAATAATTATTTTACAAAAGTATATTTATACAAAATTTTATATGTAATTTTTTTGTTTTTCTGGGTCATAATCCGATCCATTTTAATGGACCAACCCGATCCAGCTTAACCTGATCCGTTTTTATAAAACCCTACAATCCTGTCCATTGATCTATCATGATAGAAAGATCTCAGTCGTTAACGTAAAAAATACATATGATACACTTACACGGTATTTCATTTTGTGTATGTAAAGCCGCTCTTCTTGTGTTCTAAGTTCTAACCCTAAATCTCACCCCTCTCTTTCTCTCCTCTTTCTCTCGACCTCACCCCCTGTCTCTCTCGACGTCACCTCCCTTAGGAACCCTAATTTTGATCTCTCTTTCACTCTCAACCGAAGCTACGCGCCATCTCTTTCATACTCGAATCCCCGAAGAGCTAACTCTCATAGTTGAATCCCCGAAACTCTCTCTCACCTCAAATCGAAATCGATTTGTTCAAAGGTCAAAGCTCAAAGGTTCAAGCCTCGAATTAGTTTGATTTGTCGTTGGGTAAGCCTAAGTTTGATATGTTCAAACTTACAAGTTCGATTAATTCGAGTTTATTACAAATTGGGGTTTTTTTTAACTCTTTCTTTTATGTTGGTAAAAGAAAACTGATTTGAGATGGATGCTAAATATGTGGTCATTTTTAACTCTTTCTTTTATGTTGGTTTGTTAATTATGGTGCTATGAGATTCCCCAGGATGATCTATTGATCTGTATTATTTGGATAAGCCAGAATTATGTTTTGTTTAAATTTTGTAAGGAATTAACGTCAACCGTGAGAAAGTTTAGCCACATTTCAATGTAATGGAGATTAATTTTGCTATTACAAGTTTCTTGTCATGTAATTATTTTTACTTATATTTATGACTGTAACTTCTTTAGATTTGACTTACCATATTGTCTAATCTTTTGTGATGCATTGTTGACAAATTTATATAAAACTATGCAAGATATGGAAATATTTTGTTAATTGATTCTAATCTGTGATTTGTTATCTCATGACAGCACTGGCTGGTAACTATGTATATTTTGGTGTCTTTGAACTATATGGTGACCGTGCACTTGCCGATGCTCTTGATATTTCTTTAAAGATGATACTCTCAATTCCTTTGGCTGATATACTGGCATACCAAAAGGTAGTGAGCAAGAAATCTTACGTATGAGATATCTTTAATTTTTTTTGCCAAATATGCATGCTAAATACTTGAAGGAAAAGGTTTGGAATACCCTTTACGACAAATGTGAAGTCTTGATTGTTGTGATCTTATGTTAAGCTGGAGAACATGTTTTCTTGGTTGATAGACTGTAGACCAACCTCTTTCTATAAGGTGGGTGGCTGTACGGTTAAGGTGTCACAAAAACTAGTTTGGCAAAATTTAATTGGTGATGTTGATTAGGGTTCCTTCAGCTCCCTTGTTTTTTCTCCTTCTAATTGGACCACTGCATTGTATGTAGACGGGTTTATAAATTAGTACTTCATTTGGATTCTTTGAGCTTTAGAATAAAACAGTAAATGGTCAAAAAATTGTGTTGTTGATACTTAAATATGCGAGTGGAACCCATATTACACTTATAAAAGCCTAATACTCTGTTACCGAAGGAAAGGTTCTGGGTCGGGTCGTTATAGCAGTCCATAGCTTTGAGATAACATATTGACTGTAAGGTCACCTCATTGCCCCTTGTGTCTATAGCTTTTGATTTTTTTCAAATTTTTTATGATTGATTTTGTGTGTTTTATTTCTATTTTGATAGTTTGTTTGTTCAATTTGTGTAGGTTGTATTAGTATTAGTATGTGTGTTTTTGTGTGTATCGAGCATTTTTTGCATTTGTATCGAGTCAATTTTGATAGTCTGCTTGTACAATTTGTAGGAGATTATGGGATATGACTTTTTATTAACGCTTTGTAGGAGATTGGCTTATTAATAGTAATGGAAGATGTGCCATAAAGAAGAAACTGGTTTCCTTTCATCGCTATTGATTCCTCTTTGTTAGCTGGTCAACTTAAATTGTAGCAACGCACAGAATCGGGTCAGCTATTGTTTAACACCCTTCTTGATCACATACTTTATAACAAACTTGTATTTACTTATTAATTATAACTTGATTACTTTTTAATGTATATTTACTAGAAGAGCAGCATCATTTTTGAGCCAAGGAGCTACCAAAAAGAGAGAAAAACAACTCAGAATAAAAACAGAGCAACTTACTTTGAGGTATTGTATTCATTTGTAATTAGCCCTCATACGATCAATGAATAATGATGTATGCCCTCTTTAAGAAGGAAGCAATTGAGATCTTATAGATTTGTCTCCAGGATGTTTCACCCGAACAGTGCGTTATTGCTTCTTATTATTCATTTACATCTTTACTCGACCTAATTGTGCTATTACATGCTGGCCATATATTTTCCAGTAACCATAATTATTAATATTTTATTTGTTTACTATTGTGGCATGTCATCATCTAACTTGGTGGATTTTTATCAGTTGATGCAGATGGAAGTATACGCTTGGATATCTTACAGAGAATCAACGGAGTCCTATATATGATGTGGATGCTATACTTACTTCCATCCAGGTGTGCTTTGTGCTGTAAAAGTTTATTGCATGTGTATAATTAAGTTGCATATATCTTATGGAATATGTACTAGTTCAGTGAAGCAATTAGTATAAAGTTTTTTTTTTGGTAATTCTGATAGTATAAGGTTGTAGCTATAGTTTCAATTGGATTCAGCAATTTCACACATGTTTTGAAGGTGATGGGTCGACTCACCCTACATGCACATCATATATATATCCAATTAATTTACAAATAGCATTATCCAATTAATTTACAAATAGCATTATCTTCGAGTGATGATTCACTTCTCTTGCTTTCCGTCCATAACCATCAGGAACCATCAGGAAGGCATCCTATGCAGCTATGCTACAAAAGCTCTAGGGCTTTAACAAGTAACAAAATTTTTAGTGCATTAATGATTACCACGACCTTATATCATACTAAAATCATACGTAATTGCTTAACATACTCAAATCATACGTAATTTGCGATTTGTAACCTTTTTCTTCTTTAGACTTGTAATTATTAATATCTTCTAAAGGTATCACTTGGGTTTCAGTAACATGCTCACAATCCCTAGCATTGTAGTCTAGTACAGTATGCCTCACCCTTGGTAATAAGAGGTGGATGTTTGGCCAAATCTGTGTGGACTGTTATTCCCTTTTGCCTTGTAATTGGTACTCTAAATTGTTAGTACTAAGTTTTATCATTTATGTATGGTAATCTGGAACTAAGTGCTTGTTCTATAGACAGAGGCAATGTTGTGTCATCTCTGTCTACACACACACCTGTTCGCACAAACATACACATGAGATTCAAAGGATTTCCCATTTTTCAATAATATTGTGATTAGGTGTTCTTTTTGTCGTTTTCTCATATATAATAATCTTATTTATGTATTGAATTGTTTACAGAATAAAACAGCAGCTTGAGATTCCAGACTTGCTCGTGCAGTTACCTACACTACAGAATAAATCTGATGTAGGAATTACGTGCTGCAACTGTTCTACGGAATAGTAAACAGACTTTCAGTTATAAAGTTGGTAATTAAATATAAAAGCCTATAATTCAATATTTCTATGGTCAAATTATGCTGTTTATTATTGTTAGTCATCTTAAGCATAAATTATAACATTTAATTAAATTATTTGCTGCTCTCTTCCTTTCTAGTATTGGAATGCTCATACATGTACACTTCTTGTGGACTCATGTGGATATATTGCTAGCATCCGTAATTTTGGTTATAATTGTGAAGACTACTGTTGCTACTATGATCACAAAGGGCTTTAGATATGGCACCAGGTTCTTTCTCTATATATACATTTAAACTGCTTGCGTTTTTTTACATGCTTCATACCATTGATGCCAATATCTGTGCTGAAGTTTACACATACTGACATACACAAGCACACAGGTGACTAGATTTGTTTTATAACTGGTTAACGAAAACTGATTGTTAGACCATATTTAATACCTTGGACTTCTAGAAATTTAGTATACACGTTCCAATTAGGCAAGTCAGAGAACAATGCATTTTGAAGAAATTCAAATGTCCTTAAAATATTGATATGTCAAGAAGTATTGCATTTTGCCTTCTCTCTAACAATTTCTAGGGGTGCCTTTTGCATGTCGCTATAATATTGTCTTCATGTTCTTTCTTGCAGGAGAAAGTTTCAATAATTGAAGTACAGATTGTTGTGAGAACTGTATATCATATTATGCAAATGATATTGTTGATTGATGAGTGTCAGATTTCACACCTACAGCTCCATTTCGAAAGCAAACCGTGGAGTATTATTATTTCATTCAATTAGCAGCATCCAGGAAGAAACATGTATTTCGTAGGTTTTTATTGTATTTTGCAAATGGTTGATTGTATTTGGATTGGTATTTGATTTGTAGATTTTTATTGTATTTTCGTATTTGATTTGTGACAATTGGATATGTATTTTAATTTCGTAATTCAAATTTGGATTGGCTTTTTTTAATATATTTTCAGCAGGTGGCAAAAACAATTTTTCAAATATTTTTTTTTTCACATTTTTTAACAATTAGTAACGGATATATCCGTTACTAATATACTGAAAATCCGTTACTAATTAGTAACGGATAAATCCGTTACTAATTTTTTAAAAAAGCAATTGTGACGGACGATTAGTAACGGATATATCCGTTACTATTGACATTAGTAACGGATATATCCGTTACTAATTAGTAACGGATAAATCCGTTACTAATTTCAGATATCCGTTACTAATTAGTAACGGATATATCCGTTACTATCCATTTTGTAACGGATATATCCGTTACTAATTAGTAACGGATATATCCGTTACTAATGTCAGATATCCGTTACTAATTAGTAACGGATATATCCGTTACTAATCTATTTGTAACGGATATATCCGTTACTAATTAGTAACGGATATATCTGTTACAAAATAAAAAACAAAGCAATTGTGACGGACGATTAGTAACGGATATATCCGTTACTAATGTCATTAGTAACGGATATATCCGTTACTAATGGCCAGTTTTGGTGTAGTGAGAACTTGATGTGCGAGTAGGATCTTCACTAGAAGTATCTTGAGGCATACCAGTCTTCATAGGGTAAACATCCTCAAATAATGTAGCATCACGAAACTCAACTATCGTGTTTGCCACTATACCATCCATGTCAGATTTTAATACTAAAAATCTCATAGCTGTAGTGGTCTCAAGATAGCCTAGAAAGATACAATCAACAGTCTTCGGACCTAGTTTCTTTCTCTTGTGTTCAGGGACAAGTACCTTAGCAAGGCACCCCCACACACGAAGATACTTAAGACTAGTCTTCTTGCTCTTCCATAACTCATAGGGTGTCTTATCCATGTGTTTCAGAGGAACTCTATTCAGAATATGGCAAGCCGTATTCAGAGCTTCTCCCCACATGTATTTAGGCAACCCAGAATTAATAAGCATACTATTAATCATATCTTTAAATGTTCTGTTCTTTCGCTCAGCAACCCCATTAGACTCAGGTGTGTATGGAGGGGTAACTTCATGAACTATTCCATTGCTTGCACAAAATTCATTAAAGGAGTTACTCGTATACTCACCACCTCTATCAGATCTCAACCTTTTAAGTACCTTACTAGTTTGTTTTTCTACTTCAGTTTTATATATAATGAATTTACTAAGTGCTTCATCCTTATGTCTAAGTAAATAAACATAACAGTATCTACTACTATCATCTATAAAGGTAATGAAGTATCTAAAATGGTCCTTAGTCAACACACCACCAAATTCACAAATATTAGTGTGTACTAAATCTAACAAGTCTGAATCCCTAACAATATTATGAAAAGGTTTCCTTATTTGTTTAGCAGACACACATACTTGACATTTAGAATTCTTTTCTATAGTGTGTTTTGGAATCAACTCTAAGTTCATCATATTTTTAAGAGCACCAAAATTTAAGTGACCAAGTCTAGCATGCCATAAATCTGAAGATTCAACATAGTTAACAGAAGGAGTAATCTTATTTAAAGCACCCAAAACGGGCTCAGCATTTATTACAAATAAACCATTTGACAAGTAACCCTTGCCAAAGAAAGTACCAGTATGAATAAGAACTACTTTATTACATTTGAGAGAGACTTTAAAGCCATTAGCTACTAAACAGCTTCCACTTATTATATTTCTACGCATGTCGGGAACATGATGCACTCTCGTCAGGGATAGAATACGCCCCGAAGGAAACTTCAGGTCCACGTTTCCAACTCCATGTACTTGAGCAGCACTTGCGTTCCCCATCGTCACTGTCAAGCTATGACTCTGTTGATAAGATATAAATAAACTAATGTCAGCACAAATATGCACATTAGCTCCAGTATCAATCAACCATTCATTTGACAAATAAGTGGAAAATAGTACAGGGTTGTAGGTAACATACCGGTCTTCGTTGGTTTCAGAAGCCAAAGCCTCACCAACAACCATGTTCGCTACAGGCCCACTTGAGGTTCCAAGCATAGCATTCGCTTGAGCTACCCCCTCGGCTTTCTTTTGTAGGACAGTCCTTACTCCAGTGCCTAACCTGCCCACAAGACCAACATGGTTTATTTGCCTTTGGTTTCTTGGCCTTATCCTTGTCATTCTTAGGTTTATTACTATTACCCTTCTTAGAGACAGCCTTCCTTTTCTGTCCTACAGTTGCTACATTTACCTTCGAACTTCCATGCTCAGATGGCATCACATGTCCCTGTTTGGACTTGTGTTGTTCTTGTACCGAGATGTCCAGCATAAGGTTGGTCCAGGTGATCTCTCCTTTCTGTCTTTTCAGGGAGAGAGAGAACTCTTCCCAAGACTTTGGAAGCTTTTCAATCACACTCATCACCTTAAACTTTTCGGGGAGGTCCATTCCAGAATCCTTCAAAGCATGCACTATCATCTCAAATTCATGCACTTGCTCAGTCATGGACTTATTGTCCACCAACTTGAAATCAAAGAACCTCGCCACAGAATACTTTTCCAGACCTTGTGAGTCAGTATTGTGTGTCTGGTCCAGCTTCTCCCATAAGAGTTTTGCGGTGTAGGCATCAGAGGAGTACACATCAAACAATGTGTTCGTGAGAGCAGCCAAAATGGCCGCCCTAGCCACCCCATCCTTCTCAGCCCACTTCGCAAAACCCTTAACTGATTCAGCCTTCTCTTGATCCACAACCGGCTTCTCATATTCCACAACAGGCCATAGACCCTTTACAGTCAACCACAACTTCATCCTTTTCTGCCAACGAGAAAAGCCAACGCCCCCATTGAATTTCTCTGGCAAGCCAGTTAATTCAATGGGTTGTGGAAAACTGTAAGTGGTCCAATCAATGACCCCAGCAGATGCAACCGAACTACCACTAGCAGGAATTTCACTCTCGTTAACCATTATGCTAAATACTATATAATCGATTATCTCTTCAAGAATGTTGGAAATATTGACTAAAACAACAACATAGAGGCAGTTATATATCGTATTTAACAAGCCAAGGCCAAGCAAACAATTAACGAAACAAAACACGAAGGTATAACACATGCATATCAGTAACTGAAAGAACAAAGGAAAGACAGAAGACATACCAGTAGCCATAGCTATACCAGTATATCAAACAAGAATGAAAACAGCTGAGTCGTCAGGATTTGCAAGAAGTCCTGACTGTTCTTGAAGAGATAATTGCCCCCACTTACACTGTGTCAGGATGCTGGCAATATTCTTCCAGGATAAAACAGCTCCGAGTTATATGATCACAGCAACCAGATAACTCAACTTCGACTAGCACCTCAGTTCGCCGGAAAACCTTAAGTAAAAGAACTATAGCAGGAGGATAACAGAGAGTATCGAGAAAATAAGAGAATGTAGGGTGTGGTCTGTATATTCAGTGTATTTACAATCAGTAGCTTAGCTCTCTATTTATAGGAGAGACCAAACGTAACTGATGCCACCCAATTAATATTGTAATTGCTGATTTACAATTAATATAGCAAAATGGCTGATTTAATAATATAAAACGACTGATTTATATTAAATAAATCGTAACTGTTACACTATATTTGACCCATTCATGATTTCTAATTAATAGAATAAACGCTCAGACTCTGCTGTCAACAAGTCTCGACAGTATAACAAAACTAACTGTCATCAGGTGACAGTAACAGCAACCTTGTTTTTGACAGCAAGTTTTACCTTCCTGACAGCAACCTTGTTTTTGACAACAAGTTTTCACCTTCCTGACAGCAACCTTGTTATTGACAGCATGTTTATAATATTAAAATGAATCAATAATGTCGCCTCGCGTACGCGAGACGCCGAGACATTCGCCCTTTTTGACAGCAAGTTTTACCTTCCTGACAGCAACCTTGTTTTTGACAGCATGTTTATAATATTAAAATGAATCAATAATGTCGCCTCGCGTAAGCGAGACGCCGAGACATTCGCCCAAATCGCCCTTCGACCGAGCCGACCCGAGTCGAGACGTGGCATGGCGGGCGGCGGCACGCGCGTGTGTGTGGAGCACACAGTAACACCATGCACCATCATACACCTTAGTAGTTGAAAATTACAACTCTATTTCTCTATGGATTCCACTAAGAAAATTACTTAGACCCATATATGAAAATTGAAGTCCTCATAACAAGGAACAATTTCCAATCATTAAAATCCGGAATTAACATCAAGAACATAAAATACTTATGCTCTAAAAACTCCATTTTCTAACAGGGATCACACGCCGCAAGGAGATACAAGTATGTCAATAAATATGTCATTTGTAGTATTTCTGACTACTTTCAGTGATCTTGTACAGGTTGCCAAGTAATGTTCGTGTTCTTTTCATGTTCAATTGTATAGTGTGTTACAAAAGTTTTTTTTTTTAATTGCCAAGTTCAAGTTTTTGTTTTTGTTGAGCTGAAAATAGGTATACAATGTTCTTTAATAATTTCTATGTTTAAATAATTTGCTGTATCCAAAAGTCAGGGTTCAGGAGATGCCCTTGTTCTATTTAACGATTATGCACTTCCAATAAAAAAAAAAAAAGTATCAGAAGGTTAATTTCTGATCATTGGTTAATTTAGTTTCCAACATTTTCCTGAACCGCATTGCTGCTACCTGGACCTGATTTCCAGTTTATTTTGTATAACTCTATACAGATGGTGATAGTTCCTTTTTTGTTTACTTCTAGAATAGTTTTCATATGTTGTGGCCCCAATGCTCAACCAGGGGGCACAAGTGACAACCCTGTAACTTATGAGATTCACCTTACATAGAAAAAGAATTAAGCTAATTTTGTGAGAGATTCACCTTACATAGAAAAAGAATTAAGCTAATTTTGTGAGAACATTCTTTGTTCAAAGGAAAATAGTAGAAAGAAAGCCTATGCAGATGAGCACAAGAACCAGTCAACTGAATCTAATACACTAGAGAACTGATGTGGTTTTCTAAATTCACCAACCAGATTTGTTCATTTGGAATCTTTACATGTCATGCGTAAGTAATTGCCTCTTTAATATCATGTGTCGAGTTCATTTCAGCACGTAAATAGTCTTTTATTCGGGCACGATCTTTCTGCCAGGATTGACTTGTTCCGATGCAGGTGAAGCTTGAAGATACCATTATAGTAGAGCTGCCGTGCCTTAATCCTTATGCTGTATCTGTCTGTACTGCTGCACATAATCTGGTAAGTTAATTCCTTTTGTTGATATGTCACTGAGTTTCTGCTTAATGCTGCGTCTTTCTAACCAAATTTCTGCCAGAAACATATGTTTTTATCATACTTGAAACTTCATACAGTAAAGTCAATTTTGAAGAAAGGTAATATTACGAGTATTAGTAGCAGCACCAGTCCAGTAGTATCAACTAATATTTACAAGAGGATGAAAAAGAGTATTACCGGGTGGAGATTACTCTGACCGAACTTAAGAATGTCAAGTGGACTTCAAACTTTGAATCCTCCCTTCTTCTTGTATGTGAGTATACTTGTATACATCCTGAAATGGAGAAAGAAGGGAAATAAAACAGGAACTGCAAAAAAGATGATTTACGTAAGTTACCAGCGGACCATCAAATATATTTCAGTGAAGATCAGCATATCCCAGTTTACTGAGCAAAGGTTAAATGGACACACAAGAATTTGACAAATCAAGAAAATTTTATTCATAGCTACTTCCATTGTATGTCAATACCAAGTATTACTACAGGGAATAGACCTAATTAGGACGACAATGCATCTGTGTCAGTCCTTTTCTCTGTTTCCGCATCCCTGTCCATCCTTTTCTCAGTTTTTTCTGCATCTGTGTCCGTCCTTTTCTCGTTTTGTTCTGTGTTTGTATCCGTCCTTTTCTCTGTTTTTTCTGCATCCGTGTCCATCCTTTTCTCGGTTTTTTCTGCATCTGTGTCCATCCTTTTCTCTGCTTTTTCTTTCTCTGTTTTCTCCGCATCAGTGTCCATCCTTCTCTCTATATTTTCTGCTTGTCGAAGCTTTTCCAGATGTTGAGCTATCTGTGTCAGGAGTTTGGTTCCTTCACTGCCCCTTTGGAGTGTCATTGCGGCATGCTTTAAAAATCCACTATCTGCTTCAATGGCTCTCAACCTCTCCCGAAATAGTGACATCTCTCTATTGAGGATGGCTTTATTCTCAATTTCTGCCAAACAAATAGATCTTTTTTATTCGACATATAATCTGCAGAATCAGTGCATTAAGGCAACAAGTTAGACAATTTACCTTTATCTTCTTTCTTAGCGATGTCAGGAACATCACTCGAGGAACCGGTGCCCTCATCTGACGCTAACTGAATTTTCTTCTCTAAATTTGTTAACATACCTAGCAGATAAGATTTCTCCCCCTCAAAATCAAATGATGCTTCTTCAGTCCCTCCTCCGATTTCTCTTGATCTTTCAGCAGTATGTACTGTGTGTTCATGTTCTCCATGATGTCCATTAGGGCTCCCACACTCGGACTTCTCGCCACCAAACGATGAAACAGACTGAGATTTCATATCTTGGTAATCTTCTTCACCATCAACTTCACATTCCACACTACCTGCCTTCTTCAGTTCTCCATATTTTTCTTTATAGGTCTCGAGCTCAGCTTCTAAGATCTTGATCTCTCCCTCTCTCTTAACAAGAATCTCCTTCATAATTTGTACAGCTTCTTGGTCATATTCTGCCTGCTCTTCCATCATTCTCTGGTACTGTAAAGCCTCCATTTGCACAGCGGCTTTCTCTGCCTGCAACCTAGTGATCATGGCCATTGCGTTGTTTGCTGCAATAGCAGAAGCACTTCTTTCTTCATCCAATTCCATGGATAACTCATAGAGGCATTTTCTATCCGCACGAATTTGTTTTTTCAAGCGATTCAAAGCCTCACTCTCTGATTCGTTTGTAGGATTTAGGTCACTGGGTTCTGCAAAGAAATCCTTCTCAAGTTGAACCCTTTTTGCAAGACGGTTGGCCCACTTAGGAGTGCCTGCAGCTTGAGCTGCATCTGTTAGTGGAATTCCGAAAAACTTGTTCGCTTTACTAGTATTAGGGGTTCTGAGAACATCATCAGGTATATCCTCAGCATCTGGTAGTAATGGTACCGTCCCTGCTTTGAGATCTTCTTTAATTTCTACAAACCAATATGATTCATAAGTTTTTAGGTACATAGCGCATTCATAATATATGATCCCCTTGTAAGAAAACCATA
This sequence comes from Kitagawia praeruptora, assembly GCA_037693485.1. Taxonomy (NCBI): domain Eukaryota; kingdom Viridiplantae; phylum Streptophyta; class Magnoliopsida; order Apiales; family Apiaceae; genus Kitagawia; species Kitagawia praeruptora. The sequence goes on from CM075350.1 coordinate 127,722,467, forward strand.
TTCAATCAATTTTTTCTCAACCGGACAAAATGAAACAATGAGATAATTTATAGGCATAATAAAATAATGAAAAAAAAATAAAAAAATCTTACGTTGCTGCTCTGGGTTCATTCCAGCAACTGGGGTCATTCCAGTAACATCTTCTGGAAGTTCTGGTTCAGCATGTGCTGTAAGCTTAATCTCAGCGAACCTAGAAAAAGGCAGTTCCAGATTGCGCCACTCGTCATTTTTCATTGTCCCGATTGGCGGACGAGGAGAAGCAGGAGCGTTTGATAATATAGTAGCGGCCTTCATAGCCATTTTCTTAGAATTTTTGTTAGTTAAAGGCTCCCCACAACAAGCACATCTAATAATACTACCTTGCTCCGCTAATTTGATATCATTTCCTTTCAACAAGTTTTTATGATCATCCTCCACAAACCCATGAATATCCTTTTGTATTATACCAACCAAAGGCTTAGGATTATCCGTATCAGAATCTCTGTCGGTAGAAAACGAAAGAAGACACCCTTCACACATATTCTTAATGTCAGAAATTTTGCGGTGGAAGTGACAATAAGCAAGGGATGAAACTGCCTTCTTGTGAGATTCACAAATTAATTCATTATGGAAATAATGAGTATCTTTATTTAAAATAACGTGCTCTATTCGTGTACATAGCAAACAAGGGATTTGCAAATCGAAAAATTTGGCGAATTCGTAACTGATGTACGCAAACAAGGCCTCTAGGTAAAGCAAACCTATGATACCCATTTCAAGGACAGCATATATGATAAATTGTGGGATCTCTCCCAGATTATCTTCTACAAATTGCTTGTATCTTGCCGACGATGACATTGTACACAACGGATCAAGAAAACTCGAACCAAATCAAACTAATCGTACGTAAATTAGTGTTTCGAGTGATCAAGATGTAGAAGATATGAGGAGATCAGAGATCATGGACCAAAGAGAAACCAAGACCATGATCTATTGCTCCATTTCTATTATCACTCTATGGTTTCCTTCTCTGATAAAATTTTGTCAGTAGATAACTCGTATGTTTTTCCAACAACAAGATTTCGAAACTGGTAATGAAAATGTTGGAATCTTGGAAAGGTTTGCATGCATATTGTTTTGTTCACAAGTAGAGGTTGTGAACAAGAAATGTTACCTGAAGTAACGGTCAATCAGGTACTTTCAGCCAAACATTTGTTCTTCAGTTTTTACTTACTGTAAAATTATTTTTGATTATGGTTATAATGACCAAATCATGTATTTATGTACTACAGTGCTACTGTTAATTTTAACTCTTGAAAATAGCATCTTCAGTAGAGCCGTAAACGAACAGAGATTTTAATGAACAGCTCGAGCTCGCTCGATAAAAGCTCGGTTCGGTTCGAGCTCGAACAAGATTTTTGTTCGTTAAGCTCGGCTCGATAAGAGCTCGGTTTGGTTCAGCTCGAGATCGGCTCGGCTCGAGCTCCGCTCGTTGGCTCGTTAAAACTCGAAAAAAATCAAAATTTTTACTTTTTATTTTTTTATCTCCAACCAAATTAATTTTTAGTTTTTGAAAATATGGGAATATCACTAAATTCGATATATCTTGACATCCATACGATTGGATCGTCAAGAAATATTTTTTAAAAAATAGAAATAACAATTCGTGACAAAACACTAGTTACTAGTACTAGTTAAATTAGTAGTGATCTACTACGATCTCCAACCAAATTAATTTTTTATTTTTTGAAAATTTGGTAATATCACTAAATTAGATATATCTTGACATCCGTACGGTGGATCGTCGAGAAATATTTTTTAAAAAATAGAAACAACAATCCGTGTCAAAGCACTAGTTAGTAGTATTAGTTAGAATAGTAGTGATCTACTAAGATCTCCAACCAAATTAATTGTTCGCGAACAGCTCGAGCTCGAATCGAGCTCGGCTCGGCTCGAGACTGTTCGTGAACAACTCGAGTTCGGCTCGGTTCGGTCAAAGCTCGGCGCGGTTCGTTAATAAATCAGCTCGGTTCGTTAAGATCAAAGCTCGGCTCGGTTCGTTAAGATCAAAGCTCGACTCGTTTTGGTCAAAGCTCGGCTCGACTCGGTTCGTGAACAACCCTAATCTTCAGTAAAAAGTACTCCCAAAGTAGGTAGTAAAAAAATACTCATAGATATATATAAATATGTAATTGATATGGGCTAAAAATAAGCCCTAAAGACATAATTAATATTGCATTAATTAGACCTAGCTTGGTCCGAATATGAAGTCCATTAATGAGGCCCAAAACCCTAATTAAATATTAATTTCGTAATTAATATTAAGGGCTAATTAACAGCTAAGAAATACAAGTCAGATAAGGATGTTATCTCTCTGAAGAGTAGCCTCCAAGGCACCTATTTCAACAAGGAAACTGATTCCTACAAGGAAGGAGTCTAGAAACTTCCTCAAGGCGGTGACTTGCCCACCAAGTCACCTAATTCTACTACAATTCTAGGGCTTCTCAGCCTATATAAAGGGCCTGGCCCCTCATTCTCAGAACTACGTCTTGGCTTGATTCTCAATAACGAGATACGTAGGCACTTTGTGAGGACCGATCAGTCTCGAAACACGGAAACAGCCATTAAAGTACGAAGCTCACGAACCCTATCATTAAATACATACTAACCCTAGTTTTTATTCCACAACATTTGGCGTCGTCTATGGGACAAAGACATCAACCATGGTTCAAACACGAAGGACACCAACAATTACCGAGCCTCTGCCACTCAGTTCTGCACCGCCCACTACGGATCCGGTGCCCCCAACGACCGGGGCGATTGTTCAACATCAAGTTTCTCAAGCTCTAGGGACAACTTCCCATGTTGAGAGTACGTTACCTCCGATCGTCCACACAAATCAAGGGACCAATCCTCTTTAGATGGTGGTTTCTCCCTTGGTTGTCGATCCTAACAACCCCCACATGGGGTCCATATCCATACTATGGATCTCCCCGTAAACACCAACCAAATGTATGGGCTGCCTAACTACCCTCCTACTCAAGGAGCTGGACCAAGTGGTCATGCCTTGCAGATCCGAGATCGAGAGTATCGTGACTACTCTGGTCCCTATACTAATGAATCGTCCTCTGATGATGATGATCGTGATGAAGCCCTGAGGAGGCGACGTGCTAGCAGAGAACCTCGAAGGAGGCGTCAAACTATCCATGATGGACCCCCTTCGACAACTGTTGAAAGGATCAAGGCTCACAAAGCCGAGATCTTAAGATTGAAGGAAGATATGGCAAGGAAGCAAGCGAGGTTGAATCAGAATAGACCTCCTCCAACCTTAGGAGGGATCCCTTTTGTTGATTTGGAGAGGCCTTCAAGGAAGCAGAGAACGGCTGATGCCTCAACTGAAAGAACAAGGGTAGAAACTCCCAGGAGTAACCCCAAAGATTTGATGCCACTTGGGGATCCGGATGATCCTACACCTCCGTTTACTGAGGAGGTGATGAATGCTCACATCTCTAGAAAGTTCAAGATGCCGAAAATTAAGGCTTATGATGGGACAGGTGATCCCGCGAACCACGTGAGGACAATCTCAAATGCACTGCTGTTGCAGCCTGTAAGTGATGCCTTGAAGTGTAGGGCGTTTCCTCAAACTCTGTCGGGCATGGCTCAAAGATGGTACAGTCGCCTACCTGCGAATTCAATTTGCTCTTTTAAGGAGCTTAGCGCCGCTTTTGTTAGCCAGTTCATCAGCGGGAGAGTTCATGAAAAAAGTTCCGCATCTCTCATCTACGTGGTGCAAGGGAAGAATTAAAACTTGAGAGACTACCTCAAGAGGTTCACTAAGGAGACATTGAACATCACTGACTTGGAAAACAAGGTGGCCATGGTAGCCCTGGAACACAGAACCACCGATGAATTCTTTAAAAGGTCATTGGCAAAACATCCTCCTGAAAACATGGTCGAACTCCAACGAAGGGCTGATAAGTATATCAAGGCTGAGGATAGCATGAAGAAAGAAGGCACGGGAGGTAATGACAAAGGTAACGACTCCAAAAAGCGAAAGCAAGACCAGGAGTATAATGCTAGGGACAAGTATCCTCGTACTAGCAAAGACTCTAAGTCAACACCAAAGAAGAATTTGGGACCGAGGTTTTCTGACTATGCAAGATTGAATGCACCTAGGTGTTAGAAATGATTGATGAAAACAGTGTTTGGAAGCTAAAGTCAGAAAACAGAGTTTAGCTGGAAGCAGTCAGAGTTTGATTAAACACTGACTGGAAGCGCAAACAGAGTTTGTTAAACTCTGTAGCGGTATTGTCTGAAGAGTCAACAGTGTTTGAAGATTGATAAATATGGAAGCAATATCTTTGAAGATTGAAAAGCTGTCAAAGAGATTGAGTTGACTTGGAAGACTGAAGCAATCGTAATTGATATCAATTGTATAGCTTGATTTTAGGAGAATCAGTTACTGATTGTACGAAGCTGTATGTTCTATAAATACAGTTAGGTTAACCCTAGAAGGGTAGTCGAACATTGAGAAATCTTTTGATTGTAACCTAAGCAGCTCTCTGTGATATTTACATCACCGAGAGAGGAATTATTAATTCCAAACAGTTTTTAATTGTTAAACAGTGTGCTCTTGTTAAGTTACTCATACAGTATTTGATTACTTATTGTGTATTCGACCTAACAAGTGGTATCAGAGACTAATCTGTTACTTTATTACAGTTAAAGATCCAAACACAAGAGTAATCAATGGCAGAGATACCTCCACCATCTGAGAAAGCCCCTACTACTGTTAGTAGGTATGAGACAATAAGGGTTCCTATACTTAGGCCATCAGAGTATGCAATTTGGAAGGTGAAAATGACCATGTTTCTGGAGGCTACAGATCCAGAATACCTTGATAGAATATATGAAGGTCCTCACAAACCAACAAAATTATCTGCTGCTGCTGCTGGTGAGGAATCAAAGGTCATTCCAAAGGAAAAGAAAGATCTAACTGCTGAAGATCTTTCATCTATTGCAAAGGATGCAAAAGTGAGACATTTACTTCACAGTGCATTAGACAATGTTATGTCTAATAAAGTGATTAATTGCACAACTGCAAAGGAAATATGGGATGCACTTGAGGTTAGGTGTCAAGGAACTCCTGCAATCAAGAAAAACAGAAGAAACATACTCACTCAGGAGTATGAGCACTTTGAGGCAAAGTCTGATGAAACCATGACAGAAACATTTGACAGATTCTGTAAACTGCTAAATGATTTGTCATTGGTTAACAAAGAGTATGATTTAGAAGACTCAAATCTCAAGTTTCTTATTTCTCTACCTGAAAAGTGGGATGTGAAAACAACCACTATAAGAGATAATTATGAACTTGGTGAAACAGAGATTGATGAAATTTATGGACTGCTCAAAACCCATGAATTGGAATTGGAGCAGAGAAACAAAAGATCAAGTAGAAAGTCAAAGTCTGTTGCACTCAAGGTTGAGGAGAAACCATCAAGGAGAAAGGCAAAAGGAAAAGCCTTAGTCATCCATTCAGAGAATGAGTCATCAAACACTGATGTTGACTCAAACACAGATGGTTCATCTGATTCTGAAGATGATGAGGAAATGATGCAAATGGCTGCATTGATGGTAAAGACCTTCAAGAAGATGGGATACAAGAACTTCAAGAAGGGAAAGAGATTCTCAAGGGACTACTCAAAGTCTGACAAGAAGAATTTCAAGAAAGCTGAGGGAAAGGACTTCAAATCTGGAAAGAAAGATAAGTCTGAGATTCAATGCTACAAGTGTAAGGAGATGGGACACTATGCTCCTGAGTGCAAGAAGGGTAAAACTGAAAAGGCACTCTACACCAAAGGCAGAGATTGGGCAGACACTTCAGATTCAGATGAGGAAGTCAACTATGCTCTCATGGCTACTACTCAGACTGAAAATGATGATCTCAAGGTACCCCCAACTACCTATGCTTATAACACTGATAATATAACTGAATTGAGAATTTATCTTAAAGCATTGCATATCAGTTATAGGGATCAGACTTTAGAAAATGAGAGGATAAAGTCTGAGTGCTCTCAACTCAAAGAAAGAAATAAACTTGTTGAGGAACAGCTAGAGAACATGAATAAAATTCAAAAAGAGAGAGATGATGCAGTGTTTATTGAACAGGAGTTGCTAGGTAAGTATAAACAACTAGAATCAGAATTGGAGGATAGTAAACACATCATTAAAACTTGGACACACTCTGGTAAAGATACTCAAGAAGTGTTTCAGTCAGATACAGTAGGTCTAGGTTACTCTGTAGGAGATGAACTTAGATTTGAAAATCAGGTAAAGGTTAGACCACATTGTTCATCTCAGGGTAATGTCATGGGAACAGGTGGACCTAAGACTGAAGCACAGAAAAAGGCTGTTAAAGAGTCATATGCTAAAACTTTTGTTAAAGAGGTTAACATTGGTTTAATGACAGATAAACAACTCAAGCATAAGCTTAAGGAGATAAAATCTGTCAACAAACAGAGATTGCCTAAGAAAAACAAAAATGGAAAAGTAGGCATAACCTCAGGAATTAAGCCAATGCTTGCTTCATTAGCTCCTAGAAAAACATGCTTTAATTGTGGTAGCACTAATCATCTTGCTAGTTTCTGCAGTAAGAATAAGAACATTAATTCTTTGCCTTCTAAAACTGCAGTAAAGAGTGATTATGTGAGAACTAGACCACAGACTTTATGCAAACACTGTGGAAGTACTTGGCATTCTATTTACACTTACAGAGATTATCATGCTATTTATTATAATTACTATGAACCCAAACCAAATTTGAAATGGGTTAAAGTAAACTCTGCAAATGTAAACTCTGAAAAAGTTAGCTTAAACTCTGTTAATTTAAATTCCGCTGCAAAAGCTAACAGAATCAAGAAAGCCAAAGGATCCAAGCAAGTCTGGATCCTTAAAACTAATAATCAGTGATTGTTTGTGATTGCAGGGCACCAGGGTGAGTACCCTAGTCGTGGACAGTGGATATTCAGGACACATGACAGGAAATAAAGCCCTGCTATCAGAGTTTGAGGAGAAGGCTGGCCCAGAAGTTTCTTATGGAGATGGCAACATAGGACATACACTGGGATATGGCAATATTAATCTTGGAAATGTCATCATCACAAATGTAGCTCTGGTTCCAGGACTCAAGCATGATCTGCTATCTGTGAGTCAAATCTGTGACAGAGGATATCATGTGGATTTTCAGCCTGAATATTGTCAAGTGATCAGTAAATCTACAGGCAAAGTTGCTCTAGTTGGAAACAGACACAATAACATCTATGAAATCAAATTGTCAACAAACACTGATGGCAAAGCAGTGTGTCTGTCAACAAGGATGTCCAGTGAAGAGAGTTGGAAATGGCACAAGAAACTCTCTCATTTGAACCTGAACAACATCAATGAGCTAATCAAGAATGATCTTGTAAGAGGTCTACCAAAGTCCTTGTTGAATGTAGAAGGACTGTGTGATTCTTGCCAAAAGGCTAAACAGAGAAAAGTCTCCTTCAAAAGCAAAAGTGAGTCTTCAATTGTTGATCCTTATCATCTACTACATGTTGATCTTTTTGGTCCAGTGAATGTGATGTCTCTTGGAAAGAAGAAATATGCATTAGTCATTGTTGATGAATATACCAGATTTACATGGGTATATTTTCTTGCAAAGAAGGATGAAACTGCATTAACACTGACAGAACATGTAATTCAACTGGAAAAAGGGTCAGAGCATCAAGTGAAGATAATCAGAAGTGACAATGGAACTGAGTTCAGGAATTCATCAATGGAAGAATTTTGCAAGAGTAAAGGGATAAAACAAGAGTTTTCTGCACCTGGTACTCCACAACAAAATGGTGTAGTGGAGAGGAAGAACAGAACCTTGATAGAAGCTGCTAGAACCATGCTAGATGAAGCAAAGTTGCCAACATATTTCTGGGCAGAAGCAGTTCAAACTGCTTGTTTTACTCAAAATGCAACACTGATCAACAAGCATGGTAAAACACCATATGAAATGGTGAAGAAGAAAAAGCCAAATCTAAAATATTTTCATATTTTTGGATGCAAATGCTTTGTGTTGAAGACTCATCCTGAACAGTTGACCAAATTTGACCTAAAGGCAGATGAAGGAATTTTTGTTGGCTATCCACTGTCAACAAAGGCATTCAGAGTTTATAATCTGAGAACTAGAGTGATCATGGAATCAATTCATGTGTCATTTGATGACAAGAAAATAACTGGACTTGAAGATGTCAATGAACATGATCAACTGCACTTTGAAAATGAAGATTTATTCTCTGAAGAAGTAAACTCTGATCAGACTGATTTGACAAACTCTGTTGATCTAAACTCTGAACCTCTACTGGTAAATACTGAAGAAACTCTTCAATCAGAAACAAGGGAAGAACCAGTTGAGGGGGAGCATGAAGAATCACATCAAAGTGATAAGTCAAACACTGAAAGTGACTCAATTGATGATTCTGAATCAAACTCTGTTGATTCAAACTCTGTTGATAATTCTGAGAAGTCACATTCAGGGGGAGCATCAGAAAATGAAGAAAGGCACCAAGAAAATCAGGAGAGCATGGATCAAGGGGGAGGATCACATGATGACAGAAGCAATCTGCCTTCTGCAAGAAAATGGACTAAATCTCACACACCTGATTTGATTATTGGTGATCCAGATGCAAAAGTAAGGACAAGAAGTGCAACAACAAATGAATGTCTGTTTCATGCATTCTTGTCACAAACTGAACCAAAGAAAGTGGAAGAAGCTCTTAAAGATGCTGACTGGATAACAGCAATGCAAGAAGAGCTAAATGAATTTGAAAGAAGTGAAGTATGGACACTTGTACCAAGGCCCAAGAACAGATCAATTGTTGGTACTAAATGGGTTTTCAGGAATAAAACTGACAGTGAAGGTGTTATCACAAGAAACAAGGCAAGACTGGTTGCAAAAGGCTACTCACAACGGGAAGGAATAGACTATGATGAAACATTTGCTCCAGTGGCTAGATTGGAGGCAATCAGAATTTTTCTAGCATATGCCTCTCACATGAAGTTCAAAGTATTTCAGATGGATGTAAAAAGTGCATTTTTGAATGGAAAACTTGAAGAAGAAGTGTTTGTGGAACAACCACCAGGGTTTGTAGATCCAAAATATCCAGATTATGTCTACAGGTTAGACAAGGCACTCTATGGACTTAAGCAGGCACCAAGGGCATGGTATGAAACCCTTGCCAAATTTTTACTAGAAAGTGGATTTAACAGAGGTACTATTGACAAAACTCTGTTTTACTTCCAAAATGGTAGTGACTTGCTTTTAGTTCAGATATATGTGGATGACATTATTTTTGGGTCTACTAATGATAAACTCTGCAAGAAGTTTGCCAAACTCATGCAGTCAAGATATCAAATGAGTATGATGGGAGAGCTTAGTTATTTTCTAGGCCTACAGGTGAAGCAAACAGATGATGGAATTTTTATAAATCAAGCAAAATATACCAGAAACCTTCTCAAGAAATTTGGTATGCTTGATTGTTCATCTGCAACAACTCCCATGGCAACTGCAACAAAATTGGACAAAGATGCAGGGTCATCAGTAGATATGACAAGTTACAGAGGAATGATTGGTTCTTTGCTCTATTTAACAGCTAGCAGACCTGATATCATGTATGCAACTTGCTTGTGTGCAAGGTTCCAGGCAGATCCAAGAGAACCACATTTAACAGCAGTAAAGAGGATATTCAAGTACCTCAAGGGCACTATGACTTTGGGGCTGTGGTATCCAAGAGAATCAGAGTTTAAACTTCTTGGTTACTCTGATGCAGACTTTGCTGGATGTAAGATAGACAGAAAAAGCACCAGTGGAAGTTGTCAATTTCTGGGTGACAGACTTGTTTCCTGGTACAGCAAGAAACAGAAGTCAATATCTACATCTACAGCTGAAGCAGAGTATATTGCTGCTGGTAGCTGCTGTGCACAGATTTTATGGATGAAAAATCAACTGCTGGATTATGGATTAAGGTATACCAAGATACCTATTTACTGTGATAATCAAAGTGCTATTGCAATGACAGGTAATCCAGTACAACATTCAATGACAAAGCACATCAGCATAAGGTATCACTTCATCAGAGAGCATGTAGAGGAAGGGAACATTGAGCTTCACTTTGTGTCTACAGAACAACAACTTGCAGATATCTTCACCAAGCCATTGAGTGAAGCTACATTTACAAGACTGGTCAATGAACTAGGAATGGTCTCTAGTTTTGACTAGAGATGTTGGTTAGACTCAAAAACTTATTGCTCAATTTTTTTTCTCCTGTAAATTGTTAAGTGCTATGTGAACCTTAGTATTAAACTCTGTTATGCATGTTCATGTTTAAAACTTTTTAAACTCTGTCAGCATGTCTGTCTGTTAAACACTGTTAACATGTTAGATACACTCAATGAATTCAGAATTGATTATTGTCTGAATGAAAACACCAATGAAGAAAAATGTATGAAGCATGATTCACAGTAATTAAATCATGATTCTTTCTGAGTCATTGCTATCTAATCAGACTTTGTGCAGAAAATCAACACAGCATGATACTGTTTCATATTTATAGCATCTCTTAGTTTATTCAGTCCTAAACTCTGAGTCTATGAATATTGTGTGCATTGCCTCTCATAAATAATTTTGGTTATTGATGAACTCTAAACTCTGATAAGTGACATTCTGTTTCCAAAGGTATGGTTCATGATGATTCCTTGTTTGTACTTGTGAAAACCATAAAACTTGAGATGTGTCATTGATTAGTTTGGTGAGTTCAGATTCATGTCTACAACCTGTAAGAGTTTGAGCCAAATTAGTGATTGATACATTTTCTATAAATCAGTATTTATTGTTGTGTGATATTCATCAGGTAGTATGTTTCTCTAGAACTTGTATTAGACCATTTTGAGACTACATGATATGTGTGTGCATGAAAATGATAAAGGCAATAGGATTCACCATTTCTTCAAACACTGTTCAAAATTCTTTTGAACTTTGTTCAAACACTGTATAAATACTGTTCATAAATTCCATCCTTAGTAAACCCCTTTGAGCCTTATTAACTGCTCATTTTTCTTATACTCTGAAGTGTTAAGAGCAGTTATATATTTTTTTTTTCAAACAGATGAGTGTTTCTCAAGAAAAGAAAAGTTTACTCAGTATATATGCTAAATAAAAAAATATATATATATATATAATTAAAAAAAAAGAAAAATAAAAAAAAAAAGAAAAAGAGCATATATACTGATCTTGTACAAATATACACTGTGACTGAACACTTTGTTCTATTAAGATGTTCAGCTTGAAGTCACTCATGAATAAAACATCTCTTTTCATCTGTTTGATCTTACTCCATTTAAACCCTGAATAAAGTCCTTTTGATTTGTGAATACATGTACTCAAAGTAGTGTAGAATTGGTGGACATTCAAGCATATGGTAGATTCTGCTATTTCTGATTGAATGTGAGTGTAAACACTTCACCTAAACACTTGTGTGCATTGAGAGTTTGTGAGGTGATACAGTTCATGACTGTTATTCACTGAATGAAACTCTGATTTCTATCTCTTGATCTTTTTGTCTTCAAAGACTGTGTGCTTTCTTGGATAATCATGGACATCAAAGGGAATAGAAGTTTTCAGATTTCTGTATTACAGTAACTACAGAGTTTAGCATTCATCAAACAATCAGTGTTTAATATGAGAGTTTGTGCATTCAGTGTTTATTAACTGTTTGTTATGGATTTTATGAAATATTAGATGCTCTAAAAATTGATTTCAGTAAACTCTGCTTCACACACACTTAATTCACAACTGTGCAATTTTTGAAAGGGTTTTAGTGATAAAGTTGGATAATTGATAAACACTGTTGAGTTGTGTTAAGTACTCTGAGGTAAAATCTCATTGAGATGATTTGACTATTTTGCAGTAATTGGGGTAGTTGACAACTGTTAATTAATGTAATTGTCGTGATTATAGGATTGACAGCGGTAATTATTAAGTGATCCATTGGCTGTTTGACACGTGTCCCATGATTGTGTCCCACTCACACACTACTCTACAACAGTTGCGCGTTTTTACTAAATAAACGATTGAGTTTTAATTTTACTCTAATCGTCTTTAGTCTCTTACTCCATATCGATTCACATTCACCCACTCACAGTTACTTGCATACTCATTCACTTTTACACTTCTCCTATACTCTCCTTCACATTTTGCTAAACACTTACAGTGCATACACATCTTTTCTCTGAATATCTTCATATCTTGTTACTCATGGCAACTAAAGCATTTGATGCAGCAGGGTTAGTGTTTCTCCCTAGTAACTATGCAGCACCATTGGAGAATGCAAATGCTCCACAGGCGTTTCATTTGTTCCAAAACTTCTTGAATGATTCTGAAATAGGGACGGCTCTAACTGCACCACCAACACTATCTGCTTCACAGATTGCTACTTTCTGGACAAACTCTGAATATGATGATGGAGGAGAGTCTGGCACTCCAACAATCATTTTCACTCATGATGAATCAGAGTATATCATTATTCCAACTACTGTTAGGGATGCTTTGGACTTTGAGACACACACTTCTTACAGTGTTGTTGGTCATGATCGGTTGAGGACAATGTTGGAACAAATTGGATATGCAGGAAACTTGAACAAGATAGGGTCTTTGAGACGACCAAGTTTGAGAAAGGAATGGAGTTTCTTCTTCGATTGTATAACAAGGGCTTTTGGCAAGAAGACAACAAACTGGGATGCCCTTCCTCTGGATACTCTTCAAATTGGTCATGCTCTACTATATGGAGGTAACTTCGATTTTGGTAGACTAGTACTAATGAACTTGGGAGAGCGTTTGTCTGAGCCTACTAATGTCTATTTTGCTCGTTTTTGTCAATTGCTATTTACTGCCTGTGTGCCTAACATTCCAATTGATGAAGCTGATGTGATTCAGCCTTTTCAAGTTGCTAAGAGAATGTTTTCTGATTTGACAAACAAAGATGTCACTAAACAGCAAATACCTGAGTTGTTTATGCCTTTAGCCTTACAAAACTATGTAAACCAACCACAAGACTCTCAATCACCACAACAAATGCCTGAACCAAAAGACACCATAAACTCTGAACCAACATCTACAACACCCACACCCACTGTACCTACTACATCTCAACAACCACAACCAGAAACCTTAAACTCTTCACCAATAAACTCTCCACCCTCAAACACTGAACCATTAAACACTGAAACCTTAAACACTGACACCTTACACTCTGAGCCAGCATCTACTGAACCAGCCAAAACCAAGCCAAAGAGAAAGAAACATACTGCCCAAAACACTAAACATTTGAAGGCTAAACAAACAATACCTGGAGCTGTTTATACAAGAAGGAAGAAACAGAAAGCAAACAGACCTTCACTTTCACCACCAAGAGAGAGCTCAAGTGACGATGAAGAGGAGAATGTGGTGCCTCTAATCAAGAAAAGGAGATTAATTCTTTCTGATTCAGATGAAGAGAATGTTATTGAAGCTCCAGAGGTGGTTTCACAGCAAACACCTACAGTGAATGTTGCTATACCTGCAGAGGTTGAAATGCCTGCAGAGGATATTATGGCTGACAAAGTTGAAATACCTGCAGAGGTTGAAATGCCTGCAGAGGATAATGTTAATTTTCAAATGCCTACAGAGGATAAAATGCCTGTAGAAGAGGATAACAGAGATGGTTTTTCACCAATGGAAAATATTTTTGACTCATTTGAACCATTCTCTGATCCTATCTCACCTATTGTTCATATTGAAGCTCCTGGTGTAGCTGATGATCTTGCAGTAAAAGTTCCTGAAGCTGAAGCATCACACACAGAGCTGGTATCTTCTCCAATTCAAGACAAAGGTGATGAAGTTGATCAGGCAACAAAGATAATTTCTGACTTCATGCCTGTTGAAGCTACAAAGGCAAACTCTGTTGCAGAGCCTGTGCAACATGAGGTGATTATTGAAAAGGTTGCAGCAGTTATTGAAGAAACTGTGGCTGACACTGCTCAGCACAGTGGTTCTTTAAAGGATGCTCAAGCTAAAGATGCAAGTGCTGAAGATGAATCTGACAGTAGTGCAAACTCTGATTCCTTTGTGAGTGCACCAACACAGACAGATAATAAACATACACCTTTTGATCAGCCTTGTCCATCTCATGCAGTTGAAGAAGAGCATCTTGCTAAATCTGCTGAAAATTGGTATAAACAAGACTGCATTTTTCCAAAAGGGAGAGCATCTGAGTTTGTTAAGCAAACTGCAAAGCAAATTTCAAATCCAGAAATCTTATCTTGTTTAAAGGCAACTGTGGTACAAGTCAAGACTCTGGAAGGAAATTTTGCTGAAACTAAACAAGAAATTGCTTCCTTGAAGACTGAGATTCAGTCAAGAGAATTGAAGATGGAAAGAGAGTCTAAGATAAAAGCTGTTCAGCTGTCCAAAGTTCAAGACACTCTCTTTGCCAGGCTAGGAAAAGTTGAAGAGAATCAGACTGTTTTGTTTTCTAAGGTGGATTCCATTGCTAACTCTTTAGAGCTCATTACATCCATACTTATACCTGATGATGTCAAAAAGGGGGAGAGAGTGACTAAGTCTAAATGCAAAGTTTCTCAAACTCTGACTCAAAAAGATGATGCTGGAGATGGAGGGGCAAGTGATAAGAGCAAGGTTTTAAACTCTGAAAAGCAAACTCTGAGATCTGGTAAATCTTTTAAATCACAGTCTGTTGGAATAAACACTGAAACTCAAGGTACTTCAAAGACCAAGAGTTTGGAATTAACATCAAACCCAAAGACTGATGAGGAGTTAGCTGTTAAGCTTTTTATGGAAGAGAATGCAGAGGGAGTTACCATAGAAGATGCTAAAGCTGAAGAGAAGAGTTTACAAGAAAAACATCTGAAAGCTCTAAAGTCTGAAAAAGCAAAGAAGAATGTGAAAATTGCTAAAGCTGCAAAGCCTGTTCTTAAAGGCATTCAAATCAAAGAACCTGTTGGTACAGATCAAAGAATGCAAGTATTCAGAAAACCAACAGATGCAGAAGCCAAGCAAAAGCTGAAAAGTATAGTTACAACCTCTGTTGATACACATGTTGTACAGAAGAATGAAGACACAACCTCTGTTGCTGCACAAGTTGTGACCACACCATTATTGTCTTTTCAGTTGAAATCAACATTTAAGAGGGGTGCTCCTCATGATCCAAGACTAGAAGCTACAATTCCAATGGATTTTGCTGATGGTAGAGCATTATCTGGTAAAGTTGGATACAACAAAGGAGGCATAGGCTCACACAGAGATAAAAGGCAATATGTTGGTCCTAGAGATCCTTCTTCACTGTCTGTTCCAGGTCGTGGTGTCAATCAAGAGAGTTTGGACAAACTGGAGTCAGTACAGCTTGTATATCAGAAGAGTCTAGAAAAGGATTTCTTGCTATATTTCATGGCTGATGGAACAGTATTTAAAGTCTCTGAAAAGGATATCGAATTAAAGTTTGCTGAAGAACTTGAATATGTCCTATATATTTTCAGAGTTAGAAATCAAAGAGCTCAGTCAGTTGCAAATGTGCTCAGACAAAGAATGATTCAGAATCTTGCAAGAAGACAAATGAAATTCAACAGCAAGTATGTTCCTAAATACAGAGATTGGAATGGCAATCTGATAGAAATGGAGAAAGGAACTACAAAGCTGAAAACAGATCTTGGAATTACTGTTCTGGATTTCAATGTAAAATCTGAAGAGGTGAAATACATCAGGCTGGGAAATGAGATGAGAAGGAACAAAATCTACGATCTTAGAGCTGCTATCTATCAAACTGAAGAGAATGATCCTCAGTTGAGAGAAATCAAAGAAGCTATGCAGATAGAGCTTGAAAATGCTGAAAGAAGGTTGCTTATAGACTATCTCAGAACAATGCCTGATCTGCAAGAGATTAGAAATTAAAGTCTGTAAGAAATTTTCTTATTTTTCTGTAGAATTTGTTAAGTAATAGCTTAAACTCTGTTTGTATGTTAAACACTGTAAACTTTGTATTTGTTTTGACATCATCATTTACTGTAAAACTTGTACATTCTTGCTAATGGACAAGTTGGGGGAGATTGTTAGAAATGATTGATGGAAACAGTGTTTGGAAGCTAAAGTCAGAAAACAGAGTTTAGCTGGAAGCAGTCAGAGTTTGATTAAACACTGACTGGAAGCGCAAACAGAGTTTGTTAAACTCTGTAGCGGTATTGTCTGAAGAGTCAACAGTGTTTGAAGATTGATAAATATGGAAGCAATATCTTTGAAGATTGAAAAGCTGTCAAAGAGATTGAGTTGACTTGGAAGACTGAAGCAATCGTAATTGATATCAATTGTATAGCTTGATTTTAGGAGAATCAGTTACTGATTGTACGAAGCTGTATGTTCTATAAATACAGTTAGGTTAACCCTAGAAGGGTAGTCGAACATTGAGAAATCTTTTGATTGTAACCTAAGCAGCTCTCTGTGATATTTACATCACCGAGAGAGGAATTATTAATTCCAAACAGTTTTTAATTGTTAAACAGTGTGCTCTTGTTAAGTTACTCATACAGTATTTGATTACTTATTGTGTATTCGACCTAACACTAGGAGTCAAATCTTGTTAGAAATTGAGAAAGATAAAGACTTTCGATGGCCGAAGCCACTCAGAGGTGATCCCGCCAAAAGGAACAAGGATCAATACTGTAGGTTCCACCGAGATGTTGGACATGATACGGATGATTGCAAACAGTCGAAGGACGAGATTGAGTTTTTAATTCGCAAAGGAAAACTGAATAAATTCACTAAGGGTGAAGATCGTGGAACCCAAAGAAGGGATTACGACAGGAAAGACAATGATAGAAGGGATAATGATCGTGATCGTAACACACAACCCCGAGGGCCAGTTATCAACATGATCTGGGGAGGCCCGACAGCGACCGGCACAACTCGAAACTCTCGAAAGGCGTATGCCAGAGAAGTGATGCACATCATGGGAGAGGCCCCGAAACGTGCTAGAACTGAAATAGCAATTGGTTTTGATGATTCTGACCTTGAAGGGGTAAAGTTCCCCCATGACGACCCGTTAGTCATAACCCCTGTAATTGGGAATTCAGAAGTAAAGAGAGTCTTGATAGACAATGGAGCTTCAGTTGATATTTTGTTTCATGATGCGTTTGTAAAAATGGGATACACTGATTCTCAGTTGACCCTGACCAACATGCCTATCTATGGATTCAATGGAGTTGAGTCCAAGGTTGAAGGGACTATTCAGTTGCCCATGACAATCGGGCAAGAACCTAAGGAGGCTACTCAGATGCTGAATATCTTGGTAATCAAGGCATCCTCAACTTATAATGCAATCCTGGGAAGGACTGGACTTCATGCGTTCAAGGCTGTTGCCTCAACTTACCACATGAAGATTAAGTTTCCAACCCGGAATGGTGTTGGAGAACAAAAAGGCGACCAGAAGATGGCGAGAAGTTGTTATGTATCTGCTTTAAGAGCTGATGGAGTCGGGGGGCAGGTACTCCCGATTGAAGACATGGATGTCCGCGGTGATGATGAACACCAAGGGAAGCCAGCAGAGGATTTGGTCCCCATACCTCTAGAGCTGGGCGATCCTAAAAAAGTCACTTTTATAGGGGCTTCACTGAAGGAACCCTTGAAGGGCAGGTTGACGGCATTCTTACGAGAAAACAGTGATGTGTTTGCTTGGACTGCAGCTGATATGCCAGGGATTGATCCCCAACTCATAACTCATAGGTTGAATGTTGATCCTGAACGGAAAACAATAAAACAGAAGAAGAGAAATTTTGCTCCTGAAAGGCAAGAGGCCATTAAGCAAGAAGTTGACAAGCTCCTAGAGGCTGGTTATATTGAAGAGATTCAGTTCCCCGAATGGTTAGCTAACCCTGTGATGGTCAAGAAGACGAATGGGAAGTGGAGGATGTGTATAGACTTCACCGATCTGAATGATGCATGTCCAAAGGATTATTTTCCCCTGCCAAGGATAGATACATTGATAGATGCCACAGTTGGACATGAGATGTTGAGCTTCATGGACGGGTTCAGCGGCTACAATCAGATTAAGATGCACAAGGATGACATCCCAAAGGTATCTTTCATAACTGATTTTGGTGTTTTCTGCTATCTTGTTATGGCGTTTGGTCTAAAGAATGCAGGAGCTACTTACCAGCGATTGGTGAATAAGATATTCGCCCATCTGATTGGAAAAACCATGGAGGTTTATGTTGATGACATGTTAGTCAAGAGCCTATTTACGGCAGATCACATTGAGCACCTCAGAGAGGCATTCGAAGTGCTGAGGCACCACAAAATGATGTTGAATCCAGCCAAGTGTGCTTTTGGCGTTGGATCAGGGAAATTTTTGGGATTGATGGTTTCGAAAAGAGGCATAGAGGCCAACCCTGATAAGATCAAAGCAATTTTGGACATGGAACCACCTCGTTCTATACGAGATGTGCAGAAGTTAACGGGTCGAGTTGCAGCCCTAGGCAAATTTATTTCCAAATCTGGTGATAAATGCTTGCCCTTCTTTCAAGCATTGAAGAAGGTGAAAAATTTTGAGTGGACTGTTGAGAGCCAAGAGGCCTTCGAACAGCTGAAAAAGTACATGGCTGAAGCCCCGTTGTTGACCAAACCTAGTCCCGGGGAGACTCTTTATCTATACTTGGCGGTATCTGAACAAGCATTGAGTGCCGTCCTCATTCGAGAAGAGAAGAAGGTTCAGAAACCCATCTACTATGTGAGCAAGGTGTTGCATGGGGCTGAGTTGAATTACTCTCTCATTGAGAAGTTTGCTTTGGGGATAACAGCCTCGAGGAAACTACGCCCATACTTCCAGGCACACAAGAGTGAAGTCCTGACGGACCAGCAGTTGAGAAATATTTTGCACAGCCCTAAAGCCAGTGGAAGGCTAATCAAGTGGGCAATCGAACTTGGAGAATTTGACATCACATACAAGCCTCGGACAGCCATCAAGGCTCAGGCATTGGCTGACTTCATGGTTGAATGTACCATTGACAACCAAGAAGTCGGGGGGCAGGAGATAGTAACCACCCCTGGAAGTGAGAATAAAGATGAAGAACCTGTACCTGAGCTAAAGGAGTATTGGGTACTCTATTTTGATGGAGCATCAAAAATAAAATCTAGTGGTGCAGGTTTGGTCTTGCAAAGCCCTGATGGGTTCACAGTTGAGTACGCTTTGAAGTTGTACTTTCCAACAACCAACAACGAAGCTGAGTATGAAGCCTTGATAGCCAGATTGGGCTTGGCCAGAATCATGAGGGTCAAGAACCTCAAAGTTTGTGGAGATTCAAGACTGGTAGTCTCGCAGGTGAATGGTGAATTTGAGGCCAAGGATGAAACTATGGCAAAGTATTTGAGAGTTGTGAAGGCTGTTATGACTCAGTTCGATGAATGCTATGTGGAGCATATTCCGAGAGAAGAGAACGTTAAGGCCGATGCCCTGTCCAAGTTCGCTTCTTCTGAGATAGAGAATTATGCAGGGAGTGTTTACTTCCAGGTCTTGAAAACCCCGACCGTCAACTCGAAATTGGTGGCACCAATTGATATAGGGGGATGTTGGATAGATCCTATCAAAGCTCACCTTAAAACCGGATGGCTCCCTGACAATGTCTTGGAGGCACGAAAACTGTGAGTGAGAGCATTGAGATATGCCTTAATTGAAGGCATCCTTTACAAAAGGTCATTTGTCATCCCATACTTGAGGTGTTTAAGGCCCCAAGAGGCAAAGGAAGCATTAGAGGAAGTTCATGGAGGGATCTGTGGGCAACACTTGGGGGGCAGAGCCCTAGCTCACAAGATCACTCGTTTGGGATTCTATTGGCCGGAGATGTTGGCCGATGCAAAGAATTATGTCAAGAAGTGTGACAGATGCTAGAAACACGCTCCTATTGTAAGGCAACCACCAGAGATGTTAACATCGATTAATTCTCCCATCCCGTTTGCCATGTGGGGGATGGACATACTTGGTCCTTTCCCTGTGGCTTCAGCGTAAAGAAAGTTTTTGATAGTGGCCATCGACTACTTCACCAAGTGGATTGAGGCTAAACCTTTAGCCAAGATTACCACCAAGCAAGTTGCCGAATTCTTTTGGGAGAACATAATCTGCAGGTTTAGAATTCCACGAATCCTCGTGATAGATAATGGGACACAGTTCAATAATGAGGAGTTCAAAAAGTATTGTGATGAGAATGCTATTGAGCTCTGCTTTACTTCAGTAGCTCACCCACAAGCAAATGGACTGGCAGAGGTAGCAAATCGTATTATCCTTGATGGACTGAAAAAGAGGGTTGAACGCTCAAGAAACATTTGGGTGGATGAGTTACTACCTATACTTTGGGCGTTTCACACTACCTGCAAAGTGACAACCGGAGAAACCCATTTCTTACTGGCTTATGGAGCTGAGGCAGTGGTGCCCTTAGAAATTATGCATGCTTCCCCTCAGGTTGAGGCATATGAACCAGAAAGTAATGAAGAAGGCATGAGATTGGCTCTTGATCTAATTGACGAGGTCAGGGATGAAGCAAATGCCAGGAATGCAGAACATCAAAAGAGAGCATCCTTCCACTACAACCAAAGGGTTAAGGAGAGGTTCTTTCGACAAGGTGACTTGGTTCTAAGGAAGATAGAAGCCTCAGGAGTTGGTCAAAAGGGGAAGCTAGCCCCAAACTGGGAAGGACCATATCGAGTCAGGAAGGTGTTAGGGCGAGGATCTTACAAGTTGGAAACCTTGGACGGGGTTGAGGTGCCCCGAACTTGGCATGCAGTGAACCTCAAGACTTATTATGTTAAAGACTTGGTCTTTTATCTATTAGGAATAAAAATAAGGTTCGAATGAAACCATTACAGAGCATGTTGCTCCCAGTAGGATATAGAGTATTTACGTAAGGGTTGGACCCGTTTCAAGTTATTAATGCAAGTTTGTTTTTCATTCTATGATTGTGTGATTCTATTTATGTGCCAAGCACCTGATGAGTGCAAGTCAAAGATGACCAAGTAACGAAAATAAAGAATACACAAATGGAAATGAAACAAGTGCATAAATAAACACCCCCAAGGGGCCAAAGTTGGAGTTAAGTTACATAACCGAATAAAAGTTAAGTCCCGAAGGACCTTGATGGAAAATAGAAAAGATAAGGCCACATACGGCTAAGTAAGCCATGCAAGGCTCAATTAAGAGAAACCATCTACTTCTTCACAGGAGCTTCTTCTTCTGAGGAAGAACCCTCCTCATCAGAATCCTCCTCATTCGAACCTTCTTCCTCGGAGCTGCTATCCGCCTCGGCTACAACTGCGCTTGGCTGTTCCTTCATGACCTCTTCTTATCCTTCTTCTTCTTCTTCAGAGGAAGAGGAACTACGCTGGTTCCGAAGTCCCTTACCTGGAAGTGGTTGTTTGAATACCACCTTTCCTTTTCCTTTCAAAACAGGTCCCTTTCCTTGGGAACGAGAGCTATAGGAACCCGAGCCAACATATTGAGCTCCCCCCTTAGAACTAGAGCCTGGTGAGCGACGACCACCCCTCGAGTCAGAAGCATGCACAGCTATGGTACTCCCACCAGCAGCCCAGTTCGAGCCAGGGAACTCTGATGGGTCAACCACCTTGGGGTGTCTCCTACTAACAGCAGCAACAGCTTTGTCCCACCCAAGGGTAAGAGACTCTGGACGCATTTGGTCATCATGTTGATCAATGAAATCAAGAAAAGTGTCAGACTGCATATAGCTGTCAATGATAGCATTGTGACTTGCTCTCATTTGACCTTCAACTAGCTCGTATTTCCCTTTGTAGGAAGCTGCTTCCTCCTCAGCTGAGTATGCTCTAGTTTCCCACTCTTTCATCTCCTTCTCTATCCTGGTCTTTTCCTTGGCCAATAGTCTATTCTCTTCTGTCAAAGCTCTGCCTTGAATGATGGATGATTGAAAAAAGGTATTTGCCTGTAAAACAAAAAATACTAAGTTAGAAAATGTTAAGTGATAAGTGGATTTATATCCACTTGGAGCGTTCCATATCGGCTTAAATTGATCGTCTTGGACTCAAGTTTGTGGTATTTTTGATGTGTTTTGTTTAAGTGTGCAGGTTTGTAAGAATGTCGACTAGGGTTAATGTTTTCGTCAATCTTGGAGTTAAATTTGAGCATTGGAATGAAGAATGGTGTATTTCCCTAGGCTACCATGAGGATTCACGCTCAAGAATTGAAGAAAGGGAAGTGGCAAAAGAATCGAAAGAGAAAACGGATGAGGAATGAGCAAATTGTGGATTTTCCGGTAGGTTGCGCAGTCTACACTGTTTTGGCCATATCTGGAGTTCTAGAAGTCCGTTTTCAGCGATCTTACTGTCCACGCGAAGCCTGAGAAATTTTCTATGATTCTGAACAGGAGCTTTGTGCACTGGGATCGCGTACCACGCGCTGGGGGCGCATAAATTCGCTGGAAATTCCTGAAAATGTCTGTTTTGCCCTTTTCAAGTTCTAATTGTATTTTGGGCAGTTTTTAGTACCTTAATTGAATTCTAATTGTATTGTAGGTTGAATTTCTTACTGGGAAAGAATTATAGAGCCTATATAAACACATCCTATCATTGTAATTTAGAAAAAAGAACCATTACATATCAATTACTTAGGTTTATTTGTATCTTTTAATACTTTGTTTTTATCATGGTTTCATCAGATCTCATGATGACGAGAGGTTCAATTATGAACTAATCGTTGTCATGGGATTCTAACGGATTTATTTATGGAGCTTTAGTATCTTGATGCTTTAAAGATCTATGCGTGATGTATATCTGATATCCTCGTATGGTTATGCTTAATTGATAGATGCGTAGCTAACATCTAATCTGTTAATCTCTTGTGAAGTGAAAGTGGATCTTGAGATTTAGAACTTGCCATGCTAGCATAGGTTCATGATTGTTTATCAATATTATTCGTGGTGTGAGATGAAAATACTTATACTGCCCTGTGTGATCTTTATGGATAACTTGTTCCTCAACCGTTATGTTTTCAAATTCTATAGACATATAGGGTCTAAGCATAATTGGTGTCTATTCATCTTCTATCTCTTTTGTGGATGTATGGATAGTTTGGTATACGTATACTGAGAGGTAGCGTGTACTTGTTTCGTTTTGTCCGATGAGATATCATAACCATTGCATATAGTGATTAAAGGCGTCAGATCTAAGCGAAGTATTTAATGAAGTTAGGATCCCATGGTTTATCTTGCAGAAGTAATTCGATTCCAATTCTCGTTAGTTAGTTAATTCTTAGCTTGTTAATTTGTTTTATTTAGTTAATTTTAGTTAATTATCACCCAAATTTGTTAATTGTCTTGGCAATGAATAATAATCATACATTGTTGCATAGGTACATCTACTGAATTAAAACCATAATCAGATATCTGTGGGAATGAACTCGACTTATTCATATATTACTTGTGACCACGTACGCTTACGTGATTTTGTGTTAACACTAAGGCAAAATTTATAACTCCAAAATAATGGAATACATGCCTGATAGAGAGCTTGGGCACCCAGTTGCTCTGTGTCAGCCACGCCCTTGCCAATAGTGACATTTACCATGTCAACAGGGGTGATAGAGCATTTGGACCAATCAAGTGCCAACAAAGAAATCCCAGATACTGAGTCTTGTGAGCAAATACCCCACTCGGGCACAAAGGCTGTCTTGATGTTTCCATCAGCATTTCTGAATCTTTTTCCAGAGTTCTGAGAACACTTCAGAAAATCGGGAACTTTGGAAGAGGAAGGATTGGCCGCCTTTTCTGCTTTCTTCACCATTCGTTTGGTGACTACTTCAGCGTTCCCGGGTTGCTTGTCAATCACGTCAGTGGCTGAAATAAAACAAGGCAACGAATCGGAATAAGAACAAACATAGTTCACTATAAGTAAGAAACAATAAGTAGTTACCCTCCAAAGGAAGTCGACTAAGGCCAGCTTCCACAAGTTTACGTTCACTGAAGAAGGCACGATAATGAGAACGACCATTATCGGCGATGAGCTTGTCCCGATTAGATAATTGAAGGCACGATAATGAGAACGACCATTATCGGCGATGAGCTTGTCCCGATTAGATAATTGGGGCATGTCAAGCTCAAACAAGGGAGACCCGCTGTCAATGACATGGTTGAATGAGGATCTGAAATACTCCCCCCAATCACCTCCTTTAAAAACAAGGATAATAAAATGACGTTGCCAGTGCTTGTAAGAATCAGGGAAAGAAGCCTCATTTACAATATGAGGAACTCCAGGTCGGTGCTGGCAAGAAATCCAACCTTTATCTGCAGCCGGGCTGTTCTTGAACAGAAAGATGCTCCTAAACAAGGGGATGCTGAGAGGAATCTTCTCCTCAAAGCACCTCAAAACAAAGACGGAGATAAGCTTCCATGAATTTGGGTACAGCTGACAAGGGTTGATCTTGACCTCGGCTAGCAACTGTAGAACAAAGGGATGAAAGGGGAATCTAAACCCCGACTCCATGGCACTCTTGTAAACGAAAAGCCTTTCAGGGTGCCAATTGCATGTCCTGTCACTTGGGAGGGGAACAACATATTTGATGTGAAGATCATACTTCTTCTTAAGAGCCATAGTCTCGATCTTAGACATAGAGCTTGGAAATCGAAACGAGTCGAACTCAACATTGGAGGGGAAGGCATCTCCCATCTCATTATGTAACTCAAGCAAAGAAAGAACTGGACGATCAATAACAAGAAGAGGAAGAGCTCTATTACCTTGTGAAGCTCGAAGTTTCCCTCGAGCATGGAGCCTCTCAGCCACGGATGCAGGAACTGGAACTTGATCAGCCATCTTGAACCTTGGTTGAAGATAAGAAATTTGAACTTGAGAGAAAACTTGTAAGATGAAAATTTTGCAAGAGAAGTTGTGAATGAAATGGCTTCCCCTCCCACTCTTTTATAGGAAAAGGGTGACCTTCAACAACAGGTCACATTTTTGGCGACCCACGTTTACAGGTTTAATAGAGCAGAATGCTCGAAAAATACGAAAAACTCGAAAGAAATGTGGCAAAACAACGTTTCTTTGAAAAATAAAACGAAGAAACGAGAGAGCCGAAAGAAAATATGAGCTGGAACAATAATTAAAACGATCAGCTCAAGGATTAAGGTTAACTACGCTTAGAGAAAGAAAATCCAATTTGCAATCCTAGTTAAGGGTTAATACATTGGTTAGTCTTTTCTTTTAAAGAATATATCTGGATAAAGTCCAAGCATGGGTGTTAACAAAAATCTTGAGTCTTGGTTTAAGAATCAAGAAAAACAAGAAGTTAAAGCTATGAAAGCCATGGTGCCAAACAAAGGTTTTGAAGAATTCTAGCTTGATTCCAATGCAAAGAGTTTGGACTCAAAAACAAGCAATTCAAGGTCTCAAAAACAAGGAATTTCAAATATTTTAAAGTTAAAAAAAAAAGAGTGAAGTGGCCGAACAGCTTCAGCCGAGGCACCTCCACAAGGGCAACAACCGAAGCCACCAGGCCGAAGTCCCTCGTAGAGGGCAACAGCCGAGCAGCCCAGGCCGAAGCACCTCAAGGAGGGCAACAGCCGAGGCCACAAGGCCGAGGTGCCTCAAGGACACCCCCTGGCCGAGTAGCAACGGCCGAAGTGCCTCCAAAAGGCCATCAGCCGAAGTCACAAGGCCGAGCTGCCTCGAGACAGCCCCTAGGCCGAGAAGCCCCCGTGAGGCCAACAACCGAGCTGCTCAGCTCGAGCTCTCCCCCAAAGGCCCTCAACCAAACAGACACGGTCGAACAGCCCTAGGAAGAGGTAGCAGCCGAGGAGACCAGACCGAGTAGAAATTTTTTGAGGCTTGGCCAAACTGACCTGGCCGAGGTGAGCTCCTGCAAGGGTGATGGCCGAGCTGAAAAACGAGAAAAACAAGAAAAACATGCAATTTTTGGGATCAAAATTAGTGATAAAATTTTGGAAAATTAAGTCGAAACGATAATTTCTGAGTGGTACTAGTCTTCAGCTCGACCCCAGCTAGGGGCTCTGCCCCTTGGACCCCGCCAGGGGCTGCCGCCCCTTGGACCCCGCCCGGGGGCTGCCGCCCCTGGACCCCCGCTAGCGCCGTTTAGTGTCGTTTAGCAGCGTTTATTGTCGTTTAGCGCCGTCTAACGTTGTTTAGTGTCATTTTATGCCACTTAACGTTATTTAAACATTGTTTAAACATCGTTAAGGTTGGTTAGTGTGACAGCCCCAAATCTGGGGTCATGAATTTTGGGCCATCACGGACCAACTTCCATTCAAAATCAATATCTCTTGGTTTTTTTTTTTTATACTTATGCAATTGACCCCACAGTAATACACACACACATACCAGTCATATGCTCAGAGAACAACATTCACCATAATAAAAGTTTAGAGTTAAAAAGTTATTACAAACCCAGAATCATACTTAAGTACATTGTTGAGTGATGCTTCTACAAGAAGCATTTCAACAACTAAATTTATTACAACCTTACACACTTACACACTTAATATACACAAGACCACTAAACCCCTTGCGCTTGTCATTTACCTCGGGAACGGTCGCCAGTACTCGCTCAATAGGTCGCCTTCCCCCTACCCTCTTGCGGGGTGTCGTACGGAATATTGGCATTGGTCCTAGCTGTATATACATAAGTAGCAAGAGTGAGCTATAATAGCTCAGCAAGATATTATTATAAACTAAAATTTAAAAATGTAACCAAGTATACATGTATATACATATGTAAACAGAAATCAATTATAACCTTTAAGAAAGAATAAAACTCTTATTTAATAATACATCATCCACTTACTATTATAGGAAAGAAATCTAGAATAATACAGTATCAGTTTCTCTTCTTAAATAATATAACAATCAATATAATCTTTCAGTGTAATATTTCAAAATAAAATGAAAACTTGAATAAATCTCTCTCTATCATCTTCTCATTTCCTTCTTATGCAACAATTATAACAATTAATATAAAATCAGTTTCTCTTCATCTATAACAATAA
Organism: Kitagawia praeruptora; assembly: GCA_037693485.1. Taxonomy (NCBI): domain Eukaryota; kingdom Viridiplantae; phylum Streptophyta; class Magnoliopsida; order Apiales; family Apiaceae; genus Kitagawia; species Kitagawia praeruptora. The sequence goes on from CM075350.1 coordinate 127,749,590, forward strand.
TTTCATCGTTCCATATCAATTTACCTTTTCAATATACCATTCTGACTTTATTGTTTATTCTTTATTCAATAATTGTGGGGGTTTCCACTGTCACCAAATATGTGAGGTACGATGATCAGTCGTCCTCCGTAACCGTCTATTTTTACTACCGGTAGAAGGAATGAAGGCCACCTGCTAACATCATCCCTGGAGGAAGGCCACCTGCTAACATCCTCCTGGAGGAAGGCCACCTGCTAACATCCTCCTGGAGGAAGGCCACCTGCTAACATCCTCCCTTGGCATCTTCGTGCCGAATCATGAATACTAGACTATGTCGCACACAGCCCTGACATAGCCTCTTACGCTTACATTAAGTGCTGGACTGTGCAACTTCCACACGGCCTCTTACGCTTACATTAAGTGCTGGACTGTGCAACTTCCACACGGCCTCTTACGCTTACTATTGTAAATTCCCCTTTTTATAAGATCATTATTCAATTTATCAACACCATTTCACATTTCCATTTCCGTATATCACTTCCATTATCAATTATCATTCACTCATATCATTTTCATTCTCGCACATTATTTCTATAAAATATATTCATAACATAATACTTTGATTATGATTCAGACATCTCTTTTATATTCAAGAATTTAAATATGCTTTTATATCCATAACATATTCCATCTACTTAAAAAGTAGTAATTAATAATCAAATAATATTTATAATACCACTAACACCAAAAAGAATATTTTTAATATAGTATTATAAACCATATAACCCTGGATAACAACTGATACCATTCTTTCATATTCCCTTAATCATAAGGCATGTTCACTTCATGCATAATCATCTCTATGTATATTCATATCCATCTCATACTCATATCCATATTCATACCATACTCATATACCTTCCCTTTTTACATCAATAATCGAGGAAAACCATTTCTTAACAATATAGTAACAATAGCATCACATATATATATATATATTTCATGAAATCAAGTTTCTTTGAAGATAAATAATTTCCAAGTAGGGATAGAAAAGATCTTGCCTTGGTTTCTGTATCCTGGTAGTATGACTGGTCCCTCCTCCGGAATTTCTATAAACACAAAAGGACCGTCATTAGAATACCACATCTCTTACTCACTACCCTCTTGTATAACAAAACCCTTTACACTTCAACATATGTTTAACGTATTATTATTACCCCAAAGGTTCAAGGACTTAACTATTTATAAGCTCAATCGAAGTTTCAGGGGTTTTCACCATTTCCCCTAATAACCACACTTAACTGTAAAAATTCTCAGAAAATATAAATTTCGAATTTTAATGCAAGGTCAACTATCAAGGGTCCTCTAAGTATGGTAACTTTAGCCTCAAAGTTGATACAATTACGTTTTCTCGGTTATCGAACGCCTTTCACTAAAACTGACTTTTCTCCTAAACCGTTCATCAGATTTTAACGCACCTTATATCAAAACGATCTATGAACTAAGCTCTATCATTTCATGGTCAATTGGTAACCTAGGCAGTGAGGTACCGTATGAATACAGGGGTCACAAAACAGGGCAGTTTTCGTTCTAACGAAAATCGGACATTATAACTGCTGTAATTTCATACTTTCCAAAATCAAACTCCTCCAAATCAATCATCCACCTTATACACCATCACCTACACCATGTGGTCATCTTACCAACCATGGTTACAAGCACATACTCCTTCCAAAATCAACTTTAATCACTTACAAACACTTATAACATCATAATCATAACATTTATACCACTTAATCACTAAACACAACTATATCCATCATAAACATAAAAGAGCAAGCATGATTATACCTTCTTGAAGCTTTGATAACCCTTAAAAATCCTTGATAAACCTTGGGCACTTCTTAAACAACCTTAGATTAACTTGAATCAACTAAAGAAACCATGAAAACAAAGTTAACAATTCGGAATTACTATTCATCAGCTGAAAGAACACGAAAAACGACCCCTTTACCTTGCTTTTCTGGAAAACTCTTGTGAAATACGACTTGTAGGTTATCTCATGGGCTTTCTAAAAAGCTATGGAACGCAAAATTTGGCTGAGAAACGAAGAAGTTATGCTCATTTTACTGGGCTGTTCTTGTTTTGGCCGAAAATTGTAATATGGATGGGGGAGAGAGTTTTGTTCTTTGTTTTGATCTTATCCCTCTTTAATCTTGTTAATATTTGTTAGCTTTAGCTTGTCCTAGAAGCCTTGGAAGATATTTAGTGATTAAAAGCTTGCAAAGTTACTAATTTACCCTTAAAAACAAAATAATGGCTAATGACACCACTTGGATTTTCTAATCACTTATTTTCTAAATTTTCTAAGTACAATGCCCATCACATTGGTAAATAATATGGTATGTATCCTTGTTATATTACTAATCTTGGTTGCTTGGTTTCCATACTCATCTAATTGTGGTTCGTTTCGAGTGTACCTCATTATCTCAGTGGTTTTGAAACCATTTAACAATCCAATTTCCTTTGGTATTCTCTTAACTTAAAAATCCCCTGGCTCAAATCTAAATTCACTAATCCCTCAATATATACTTCTTATAATGTTTCCATGCTCCTTAATATCTAATAGAAGCTTATTCGAAATCAAAATCCTCAAAATCCATGTTTCAGGAATTTCTGAAATCTAACGTCATTTCGAGTCACTTATTTCCATTGCACAACACTAATATGGTTTCTGTTTATTCATTTTATGTTTCCATTATAAAGTACCTATGTACCATTTCTCTAAATCCTCGAAATTTACTATTCATGTGACCACTGTAGCTTTGTTAAAGTTAGGGTTATTACAGTTAGTGCCGATTAGCATTAAATTAATTTTGTCGTATGATAAGTGGATTTTATATCCACTTGGAGCATTCTAAATCGGCTTAAATTGATTGTCTTGGGCTCAAGTTTCTTGTAGTTTTGATGTGTTTTGTTTAGTTGTGCAGATTTACAAGGATGTTGATTATGGTGGATGTTTTTGTCGTTTTTGGAGATTTAATTTATTAAAATTCGGATTTATTGGGCTGCACGCGTGAGATTCACTGTTTGGGCCATATCTTGAGTTCTAGAAATCAGTTTTGGGCGATCTTACTGTCCACGTGAAGATAACGAGATTCTCTATCATTCTAAAGTGGTCCAGAGGCCCAATTGCAGCTGGAACGTTCCAGAATTACTGAAGAAAAGACAGCTGCGAATTTCCCTTTAAATCAGAATCAGTTTAGGAAACGTACTTCTATTATAATTCTGATTTGGTATTTTCTTGTTGGGCAAGATGTCTAGAGCTTATATAAACACATCCAACCCTTGTAAAATCAGATCATTATCATTATTACATACATTACATATTATAGCTTAGTTTTGCAAGAGAGAAAAGGAGAGAAGGATTCAACGCTCGGTGACAAGCAAGGATCTAGATCTACTTCATCTTTTGTATACGTTGGATTATAGATTTGTTTTCTCAACTCTTAGTTTTTATAATATTATTACTACTTTCTTCCATATCTTGTTAGTTATCATGTTTTCATCAATTCCCATGACGATGAACGGTTCAATTATGAGCTAATCGTTGTCATGGGATTCTAACGGAGTTATTTATGGAACTTAGTATCTTGATGTTTTAAAGATCTGTGTGTGGTGTATAATTGATATCCTCGTATGGTTATGCTTAATAGATAGATGCATCGTGAACATCTAATTTGTTAATCTCTTGTGAAGTGAAAGTGGATCTTGAGATTTAGAACTTGCCATGCTAGCATAGGTTCATAATTGTTTATCAATATGATTTGTGGTGTGAGATGAAAATACTTATACTGCCCTGTGTGATCTTAATGGATAACTTGTTCTTCAACCATTATGTTTTCAAATTCTATAGACATATAGGGTCTAAGCATAATTGGTGTCTATTCATCTTCTATCTCTTCTGTGGATGTATGTTTAGTTTGGTATGCGTATGCTTACAGGTAGCGTATACTTGTTTCGTGTCATCCGATCAGATATCAAAACCATTGCACAAAGTGATTAAAGGCGTCAGATCTAAGGGAAATATTTAATGAAGCTGTGACACTTTGGGAAAAACGAGTGACTAAAGGTCATCTTCTCAAGTTTTAGCCACACAATAGTTTTTCGAGTGACCAAAAATACAAATTTTGTAAGATTCAGTCACAACTTTAAAAATGTGTGACAATTGAGAGATAAAACAGAATGTTTTTTTGTTGACTTTGACCAAATCCAGGAGTTATAGTCATACTTGAGAGATAGCAGTGTGACAAAAAATAGTGACGCTTATTTACTGTGTCTAAATGTTACGAAACGGCCACAGTCGTTTTCGGTGATGTGGCTAAATGAGAAATATCCTATGGTCACTACATTTTATATGTGACTAAAAGGTAGAGTTTTCTGCATATATGTCAGAGCTTTGTTCACTACATTTTAGATGTGTTATAGGGTGCATATTCGAAAATTGGGGCTTTTTGATGTGTGAACTGTTCGGTTAGAGAGAAGTGATTTATGTGTGTAATTGAAGGCTTTATGTTCGAATTAGACCGAGTCGAGTTCTTTTTTTTTTTTATCGATTTTAATTCATTCAATGTGATATAGTTAAGTTAATTTGATGTTGTGAGCAGTTTGAGGACAACTAAAGCTTCATTTTAACACTAATAATATCAGATGATCTACATACACGAAGAAATAGCAGACCACAGCATGTTCTAAATGATCTAAATGATTCCAGTCTATAACAATAACGAAACCAAAAACATAACTGTTCGAGTTGCCATTGCTAGTCAAAGCAAACTATTCAACAAGATCAATTGTTCCATAATAATATAAAAAAGCAAGAAGTACTAGTCTATCCCCAATCAACTTGAAGGTATTACCGCATAGAGCGCCATTAGTATCTCAAGAATTGTTCTATATGTCTCCCATAAAAATTTAAACCATGGGGGGTGACAAGCTCTCAATCATATCGATCCTTTCCTTTTTCACCGCTGACATAACTCAACATAAGATCTTCAGGTCTGTTATCATCTTCCAAGTCATCCACATCAAGAGCTTCTTCCAACGCTTGTGCCTGACTACGAGTTGCTTCAGCTCTCTTAGTAAAAAGGTCCATAAAGTGCTTTATGACCTCCTCCAGTGAACTGACCATTACTTGTTGACATATTATCCGGTACTGAATTAACCCATCCTTTGTAAACCTGCCTCTTCTCATGTCCACACAAAGCTTAATATACTTGAACATAATCTTCTCATGCGTCTTCTGCCATGCCCTGTACCTCTTCGAAGTAATCAGATCGTGAAGAGACTGCAAAGCATCCTGCTTCTGTTCCACATTAATCAACTCTGTAGTCAAATGCCAAAGATCATTATCACAACACAATGCCAGAATTAATACAAAAAGAAAGATATTGTCTTACTGATAAGCTTTCCAATGCTTCTTCGGGGTACACCAATGTGACCTGAAAAGAAAGAAAAAGGTGAAATGGTATTGAAATAAAGACCACAGAGTGATTGTTTAGATTGATACAATAAACAAACATAAAACAATATAATTTAATTAATTTGAAGTATCTGGTCATTATCGCAAATATTAACACCATGCAATGAATTTACTAGTATTAAACAAATTTACCAGTATTATCACTTTTCTACAGATCAAGATATTAAACAAATTTACTAGTGTAAGGCACGAATACTCTATTTCACGACATCGACTACATACTCTGTTTCGGCTTCTGTGAGCTCCACTTGCGTCGAGGACTGGCAAGTGAAAGAATTATGAAAATCACGTTAAAATACGAAAAAGAATAAGCAATTATACTTCTAAATCACAGACTATACACTAACCTTGAAACCAGTATTCTCTACATGTTGAGGAGCACCCAAACCAGTATTAGTATCAATATGTGAGTAAACATAAATCAGATTTAACCACCATGCAAGTCAATCTGTAGAACATTCATCCAGTACACATCTTTTACAGGTCTACAACTGCATACTTATGTTAGTAGTATTTTTATGTGTTCGTTCGCAGGGAAGGACTGAATTGTAATATCAAGTTCAGGTTTCTTATCTCTTTACGTCTAGAAGTGTGTGAGAAGAATTTTGAGTTTGTATATTAACTAAATTAACCAAGAACTAATTATAAGCACTAAGAATTGATTTTAAACTGAAATTCAAATATATGGGAAAACAATCTAAGAACTGGGGTTCTTCACTTGGTCTCAATACATGCTCAATCTTAATGTGATATTTGTGTTCCTACCTTGCTGAAAACAATTCTTCTAAAGTTATACTGCACCCTCCCAGGTTACAATATAGTGCCTACAGCTACACCCTAATTGTCACTCCCGTGATACAATCAAAGTATATCTATAAACTGTTAAGTGCCAAGAATTATATGTCTCACAATTCTCTTATTAATCTCCCGATCTAATATTCAAATTATGTCTGTTAAATCATGTACTAAGATTGCAACTTCTCTCCCAAGCTTATTACAATCCCTAGAATACAATCAAAAGTTAGCTACTCTTCTAATTGTGTTAAGATCTCATTAACAGATCAGCAAAGCAGAAAATCACGTAATCAAGCATGCATGAATACCAAGGAATACTACCCAATCCTCATATTAGAGAATTAGTTACACATAATTAAAGAAGAAAACATAATAATAATGAATGAAAACATAATATTGAAAAAGAATTGAAAATCAAAAGTACCTCGATACGATTACAAGCTATGAATTGTTATCTTTTACAATGGTATGATGTGTTTATATAGGCTCTACAAATCTTGCCCAGCAAGATATTGCCTTCTATTACAATTAGGATTTAAAGAAGGTACCCAAAACTGCCCAGAATACAATTAGAATTAGAAAAAGGGCAAAACAGTAAATTCCCAGCCTTCTTTAATCAAGATTACGTGCGCGCCTTTAATCAGCTTATTTCTTGCACTTGTTTCCTATCCCAGGTTGTAGAAAATCTCTCAAGCTTCGCGTGGGCAGTAAGATCGCTGAAAACGGACTTCTAGAACTCCAGATATGGCCAAAACAGTATAAGCTGCGCAGCCTTCCCGGAAAATCCGAATTTTAATCAATTAAATCTCAAAAAACGACAAAAGCTTAGATATTCTTGGAAACCTGCACAACTACACAAAATACATCAAAAACTACACAAACTTGAGTCCAAAACAATCAATTTAAGCCGATATAGAATGTTCCAAGTGGATATAAAATCCACTTATCAACTTACAAGCTAATGATCAATAAACAATGACCATGTCAAACAAGAGAGTATTAGGCTAGTTAATTACAGAACATCAGAATTTATATGAAACGAGGTAACGAGGGATAACAATTACTAAAAATTACTATAAAAATTACTAGATAATAGGACTTATACATAACACTATAAATAACAATTGTTATGATAAAAATCAAAATACTTCCACATTGTCATGATAACAATTGTCTCCTTACGTTATAACACTTGCATAACATTGAAAAAAAAATTACAAAGAAATAATAACAAAATTCTAAGAACCATTTTCCCTCCTCCTCTTGTAAATCCTGGATATGGTGCCAGCCAGTCCAATGATCCTCTCACGCAACTCCAGGGCCCGGAGACGCTCCGCCTCCCTCCTCTCCTTCTCTAGCACCCAGTTCATCATCAGAAACATCCACTCCATTTCCTGATCATAGGAGAACTCAGAGCTGATATTCTGTGGAACATCGTCCACTGGAAAGCTTGCACCTTCCACTACGATCATGAAGTTTTCGTAGTTGAACACTATATTTTCAATACGTTTTGCGAGATCGTTGAAGGGCATCATTTGATAGACGAGGGTTTGATATTAAAAAGATAAAATTAAGAATGTTTGAGAGGATGAGAAAGAGGATTAACCAGGGATGGTTTAAATATAAAAGTTGTAAGGCATATGAAACAACGCTATTAACTGAGAATGTCATAATTGCATGCAGTTTTAGTCTCTTAGATTCCCAATAGACGCAATAAACTCTATGAGTTTCAATAGACACATTCTCAAACACATATTCCCAATGAATACATATTCTCAAACACATATTCCCAATGAATACACGCAAGACTAATGAAATACATCTCAATAGGTACGCGTCTTTTCAAAAAATGCAAGACTTAATAGATTTAGAGAGAGGGGGAGAGAGAGGAGACATACAGGTACTAATTGCCGGATATCATCTTCGCCGGAAAGGGGGTGAAAACCTAGGGTTAGCACAGGCCAATTGATCTGCACAGTGCCTCCGCTCATCTTAATTTTTAGCTTCTGGGGCTTTGTTTCAATCAAATCTAGAACCGAAAAAAATGATTGAATTGTGTGTGTTTGAGATTCAGTCGAGAGAGAGAGAGAGATGTGATTGAATTGTTAAGGGGGGGAAACATTTCCAGTAAAGGGGGGAACTTCTGATTAATTAAGGGGGAAACATTTGGTATAATATATTTTTTATTTAATTTACTTTTTGAAAATCAACTTTAAATCATTTATTAATTCGATATTTAAATAAAAGAATATTCTAAAATTGAACTTTTGATTTTAAAATCAAGATATCAAATTTAGCTTCATCCCCATATTTTTAAAATGATTTTGGGATCAAAAATGAATTTATTATGATTTTTACAAGTTTATTCGGCTTTTTTATTTTTCGATTATTTTTTTGTTAAGATCGCGTCCAACCAGGCCTTTTTATTTTTCGATTATTTTTTCCCGACACTAAAACGAGTGTTTAATAACATCCGTACGGTTCGATCGTCGAAAAAAACATTCAAAAAAATTATTCAGTGAATCTGGATCGTGCCCTATTACCAGGAAGTAGCACTTTCACAACGTTTTCGTTAAGATCGCGTCCAACCAGGCCTTTTTATTTTTCGATTATTTTTTCCCGACACTAAAACGAGTGTTTAATAACATCCGTACGGTTCGATCGTCGAAAAAAACATTCAAAAAAATTATTCAGTGAATCTGGATCGTGCCCTATTACCAGGAAGTAGCACTTTCACAACGTTTTCGTTAAGATCGCGTCCAACCAGGCCTTTTTATTTTTCGATTATTTTTTTCCGACACTAAAACGAGTGTTTAATAACATTCGTACGGTTCGATCGTCGAAAAAAACATTCAAAAAAATTATTCAGTGAATCTGGATCGTGCCCTGTTACCAGGAAGTAGCACTTTCACGACGTTTTCGTTAAGATCGCGTCCAACCAGGCCTTTTTATTTTTCGATTATTTTTTCCCGACACTAAAACGAGTGTTTAATAACATCCGTACGGTTCGATCGTCGAAAAAAACATTCAAAAAAATTATTCAGTGAATCTGGATCGTGCCCTGTTACCAGGAAGTAGCACTTTCACGACGTTTTCGTTAGATTTTGTCACAAACATAAAGGTGCTTTCATTATCTTGATTATCAATTTTTGTTTGTGACAAAACCAGGGAACACATACATCGAGCAAATCTCAAGCTCTCTCAATCGCTGTTTACTGGTTCAACGGTTTTGATTAAATAAAGGTAAATTCACACTCATTGCTGTTTTGAATTGGCTTTGTTGTGTGTACTTTGAATCTTGAGTGTTTGTTTTGAATCGATCTTGTATGCGAAATGATGTTGAGGGTTTTATATTGCCAAGTCAACATATATCTTTGTGTTTGTGTTTGTGTTGCTAGTGATGCAGTGTCTTGTTGATTTTAATGGATAACTGTATTTTTGATATTGAGCTGTGATAAATATTTAGTCTTGCAGTTGTATGTGCCTCAAATGTGTCCCCATATGTTTAATAAGAATCCCCTCTTTTTCTGTTACATAAAGTCTGCACTCTGTATTTGTTGTAACTTATAGTAGTAAATGATAGATTTCTGATAGAGTTGTGCTGTTGTGCATTATGCATTATGTGCAGGAGTTACTACAAGTGAGGTCTGATTCTTCTACATGGTTCCATTTTATTTTTCATTCTTTTATTTGAGCTTCCATTTTGATATGTTTCAGTATATACACTTTTATGTAGGAAATTCAAGTCTATAAAGGAAAGTTGCAGGTTATGAAGAAAGAGGAAAAGAGAGATTATAACGAAAGTTTGTACCAGATTCTTGTTAATAAAGAAAGGGACTAACGATGAGCTTCAAGATGCTCGTAATAAAAAACTGATTGAGGTTCAATATATTTCCTCTGCAAATAGCATGCCTAGGTATTAAAATGAAAATCATTTATTGTAACACGGTATATTGAACTATAATGTGCATAATGTACTTCGTCATTTCTTGTTGTGAAGCTGTTCGTGTGTATAATGTACTGGTAAGTTCACCAGAGGACAGTCCCAACACTGATGGAATTCATATCACTATATAACCAGGGATCGACAAATGTCATTATCTAGAACACTAAAATTGGAACAGGTTCTACGCTAGTTTTACTGTATAATACAATCAATGCATAGTTTTTGGTAATTATTACCTATGCAGTGCTTCCTGGTTCATAAGTTATCAACACAAGTTTGATAACTGATATAATGGATAATGTGCTAACTACTCTTCTGGTATGTGATGTAAATATAGGTGATGACTTCATTTCAATTGTCAATGGTAGCTCGAATATCAAGATGAAGATGATCTCTATATATTTCCTCTGCAAATAGCATGCCTAGGTATTAAAATGAAAATCATTTATTGTAACATGGTATATTGAACTATAATGTGCATAATGTACTTCGTCATTTCTTGTTGTGAAGCTGTTCGTGTGTATAATGTACTGGTAAGTTCACCAGAGGACAGTCCCAACACTGATGGAATTCATATCACTATATAACCAGGGATCGACAAATGTCATTATCTAGAACACTAAAATTGGAACAGGTTCTACGCTAGTTTTACTGTATAATACAATCAATGCATAGTTTTTGGTAATTATTACCTATGCAGTGCTTCCTGGTTCATAAGTTATCAACACAAGTTTGATAACTGATATAATGGATAATGTGCTAACTACTCTTCTGGTATGTGATGTAAATATAGGTGATGACTTCATTTCAATTGTCAATGGTAGCTCGAATATCAAGATGAAGATGATCTCTTGCGGACCTGGTCATGGAATTAGGTATCTTCGAATGTACAAAGTTATCTTGATTTGAGGATTCAGTACGTAGCAGTCATTATATGTAGCCATATTACTGGAGTGTACAGTTTTGGAAATTACTTCTCAATTAAAAGAGGAACAGGACAAGTTGCGTTGCATTGAGAGTCCGGATGCCGATATGGTTAACTTGAGGCAACTCGCTTCTAACCTTGATATCAAAAGGTCTAAAATGATCTTTCAGTGCATAAGGATTGTCAAGAGGATTCAATTAAAGAGTCTTCTCGTCCTACAGGCCTGAGTTGTCAGTTAGCAGAAATTCATGAGCATGTATTAGCGGCAGAGGTTAGACTGACTTTTGTCAAAACCCAATATGAAAGCCTGATTGAGGAGCTTCTCAGCCTAATTGTAGTAGAATTAGATGACTTGGTGGGCAAGTCACCTAATTCTACTACAATTCTAGGGCTTCTCAGCCTATATAAAGGGCCTGAACCCTCATTCTCAGAAATACGTCTTGGCTTGATTCTCAATAACGAGATACGTAGGCACTCTGTGAGGACCGATCAGTCTCGAAACACGGAAACAGCCATTAAAGCACGAAATTCACGAACCCTAGCATTAAATACATACTAACCCTAGTTTTTATTCCACAATAGTAATAAATTTTGTTTTATGTATAATTTTATTTTTATATAATTATTATTTTTAATAATTATTATATTTTAAATTTAAATAATATATTATAAATTTAATTAATGATATGTATGATTTAAAATTTATATTTTAAACTTTTAAATTAAATACGTCGTTAACGGAATTCGAAAAGATCAAGTAATTTAATCATAAAAATATCTAATCATCCAATTATTCTCATTTATTCCTAAAAATCTAACGGTCATTAGTCGTTGTATACAGATTTTAATTATATTTTATTAGTGATCGGAATATATGATTTGATATTTTTGGGTATATATTAATAATTGCAAGATTATGTTTTATATTAGAAGATAATATATTTTAATTAGAAAAAAATATTAATGATTGGAAGATATGATATTTTAGATATTTATAAAAAGTAATATCTTCGATTGAAAGTAAACGTCTTTAATTAAGAAAAGGCATTCAACTAATTATCATTATTTATATTATTTTACCATTTATTTATTTTAATATCAGGTACGAATTCTTGGTTCTCTCTTTTAATTAATAAATATTCGTTAAATTTATTGTGGATTCGTTTCCTAATATTGTGACCTTATTGTACTCTATGTGTACCTACTTGTACACATTCTCAGTTTCGTTTCGAATTCCTTATTTTTGGATTTATTGTTGCCCTGACTCGTATATATTGTTTTATTTCGCATTTTCTTGCGACATTGTTTATTTTGTTTCGTTTCGTGCAACGAGTCAAGCAACCTTTATAACCTATTTGTGGGCTCTTAGACCGATCTGTGTGGGTTAATCACAGACAATTTTCACATGGAATTCGGATTAAAGGTGAACTAGGCACCTACTCGTATCGGTGGTTGAGTATACGAGCACGTCTCCGGGGTACGAGATGTGATTAGGTCATGATCGCTATTGTATTGTTGGAATGTTTTATACATTCCTTATTTCTTCTTTTGGATTACCGAAGAGGCGAAGAAGGAACCATTGTCCTGTACTTCGCTGGTGATTGGATTTAACTAGTATAGTTTTGTGTAAAAGACCCATATATTACCCACCTTACTTGTTATTCGGCCTTATTTTCAGTTTCATTGTTAACCTAACTGATTTAAGTCATTATCCTACTAATTCGTTTAACATCGATAATTATTTCGTAAATATATTATTGACCTCTATATCATCTTTTGTTGTATCTTTGTGTTGGTAAAACACAATCCACTCATATATAAATTTCATGTTTTATTTAGATTATATTCGTACAGATTAGGATAACCAAACCAAAAATCGAACACCAAACACCGACCACCAAAACTTTCGATATTTCTGCTTTAATATGGTAGTACAAATATAAAGGGTAATATTTTTAATTGAAAATAAATGTCTTTAATTAAAAAAAGATAATCAATTAATTACCATTAATTATATTATTTATTTTAATAAATAGGATAAACAAACCAAACATCGACCATAAAAAATTTGAATATTTCGGTTTTAATATAATTGTACTAGCATATAACTCGTGCAAAGCACAGGTTGTCATATATTATTATTATTTATTAATATATATTAATATTTAATTTAATATATAATTTTAATTATTTTAAATAATTTTAATATTTTGTTAATGATTAGAGGATATGGTGTGATATTTTTGTGTATATATTAATTATTGTAAGATTAGGTTTTATTTTATAAGTTAGTTTTAGGTGTTTACAAAAGTTAATATCATCAATTAAAAGTAAACATATTTTAATTAAAAAGGCAATCGGCTAATTATCATTAATTTTATTATTTTATTATTTATTTTAATAATTAAGATGACCGTGTCAAATCCGAACCGACAAAATTTAAATGCTCGTGCGATGCACGAGTTTTTTTATTAAATACTTTAATATACTAATGTTTATTGATTATACTAATATTTCCTTATTATAAACAACGTATACCGATTTGGGTGAAGGACTGAAATGGACCAAAACCAAAAGGGATGATCCAAAATGGACCACGGATGTGGGAGGCGGCTGTAGCAACAACATGTTGCGTTCTTTCGTGCAGCAAAACAGTCTATTATGACGTTTGGTACATCGAAACAAGGGTCTAATGCGAAATAGGGAATACCAAAACAGATTAATACGGAACACGAAGCAACGCAATAAGGGGCTAATGCGCTATATGAAATACCGCATATAGTGACAAAAAAATAGCTAATTTGGTTCACGAAATAACGTATATGTGGGGCAGTTGAGGACCAACGATCTGCGAATGGTCCATTTTGGTAATTATTAATTATTTAGGGACTAATTACCATTAATTATATTATATTATTATTTAATTTAATAATTAGAATAATTAAGTGAAAATAAAAATAATTAGGAAACCAAATCGACAAATTTCAATCTTTCAGCATATATTAGTATAGATAAATAGATATAGATATACTGTAATTTTATGTTTATTTATACATTAATTTTTATATCTTTCAAGCCAAATATGAGATAAGAAAATTTGTATGTTACCCATTCTATTTCCAAATGAAAATCATTCTCCTAACTACTTTAAAATTTAAAAATTCTTTGAACTTTTTTTTAAAGTAAAAAAAATCAAATAAATTTTAAAATTAAACAATACTACGTGCAACCCAAAATAATTAACTTTGTAATTATTTTAAAAAAATCGAATATTAAACTTTTGGAACTTTGTCACGGAAAAAGCCAAGTACACAAAACAAAAATAGTAGTAATAATTACATAATTAAATAAATTCTCTTCTTTTTTCCATTCTATTTATTGAGCACTAGCAGTGTTCTAAAAAGCGCATTAAGCGGCCGCTTAAGCGACCGCCTAAGCGGAAGCGGGTCTTAAACGTCTCGATTAGTGTATAATTGGATTTTTAAGCATTTCCTGTGGATTTATGCGGATTTATGCGGATTTAAACGAAATTAAGCGGGATTAAGCGGACTAATTTAAAAAAAATAAATTTTTTATTTAAATATAAATTTGTAATTGCGTTTATTATTACAATATTATTTATTTTAATATTTATGTTATTATAATTGGGGAGGGAAATGTTATTTACAAAGCATTTTTTTTATTTACAAAGCTATTTGTCGCCTATTGTGTTAGAATATGCTACATATTGTGAATGCAGGGGAATATGCAACACATATTGCTCTGGAAATAAAAAAAAATGTTCTGGAAATAACATTTCCCTATAATTGGTATAAGATTGCATAATCATTATATAATTATATGTGATTATATATATACACACATGCATATAATTATATATATTTACTTATTAATTTACGGTCCGTTTAATGATCCGTTTTTAAAATAGCTTAAGCCTCCGCTTTACCGTTTAGTTTCAATTTGCACTTTTCACACCATTGAGCACCAGTGATTAAAATAAAAACAATATATTATTTCCCCGTCATATTTTGAAAAAAGAATAAAAATTCCCCCAACCTATATTTTGTGTGTATCATGTATGTATATGTACACATTGATAAACTAGGGTTTCCATCGGCGGCCGTTTTGGCGTAGAAGAAAGCCTCCAAGAAAATCAAAACACCATTTTCAAACACTATCACTATCTTCCCCTTTTAATTATATCAATTACTAGTTGAATTTGGAAAAAATGGGTGAATTAGCAGCTATCACACCAAGTGTTTGTCAAAATGCCTCAACCAAACTCATTTCATCTTCCAATTATCTCATTCCCACCAAGCTCAAATTCTCAAACCCCAATTCATTTCCCTTGTTTTTCTACTCGAAATTCCAATCAAGATTGGATTTTTCGACCCGGGCATTGCGTAAATTTTCTTGTTCTGCAAAATGTAGTAGTAAAATTAGTGCTGTTGGTGCTAAGCAAAATGACTCAGGAAATGGGGTTTTGTTTGATTTATCCAAAGTGGGTAAGCGAACCGATATCAAGAAGATTATGATTTTGGGTGCTGGTCCTATTGTGATTGGACAAGCTTGTGAATTCGATTATTCGGGTACTCAAGCTTGTAAGGCATTGAGAGAGGAGGGGTATGAGGTGATTCTTGTTAATTCTAATCCTGCTACTATTATGACTGACCCCGAGACTGCGAATAGGACCTACATTGAGCCTATGACTCCTGAGCTAGTTGAGCAAGTGTTGGAAAAGGAGAGGCCTGATGCTTTGTTACCTACTATGGGTGGACAGACCGCGCTTAATCTTGCGGTGGCATTGGCTGAAAGTGGTGCACTTGAGAAGTATGGTGTTGAGTTGATTGGAGCGAAGCTGGATGCTATTAAGAAGGCGGAAGATAGGGATTTGTTTAAGAAAGCTATGAAGAATATTGGACTTAAGACTCCTCCGTCTGGAATTGGGACCACGTTGGATGAGTGTTTTGAGATTGCTAATTCGATTGGAGAGTTTCCTTTGATTATTAGGCCTGCTTTTACGTTGGGTGGAAGTGGAGGTGGGATTGCGTATAATAAGGATGAGTTTGAGGCGATTTGTAAGTCGGGTCTTGCTGCTAGTGTAACGTCGCAGGTTTTGGTGGAGAAGTCTTTGTTGGGTTGGAAAGAATATGAGTTAGAAGTTATGCGAGACTTGGCGGACAATGTGGTTATTATTTGTTCAATTGAGAATATTGATGCAATGGGAGTTCATACAGGGGACTCAATTACTGTAGCTCCAGCACAAACCTTGACAGATAAGGAGTATCAACGTCTTAGAGATTATTCAATTGCTATAATAAGGGAGATCGGAGTTGAGTGCGGTGGTTCCAACGTTCAGTTTGCCATTAACCCTGCTAATGGAGAAGTTATGGTGATTGAAATGAATCCTAGAGTTTCAAGGTCATCAGCATTGGCCTCAAAAGCTACTGGGTTTCCTATAGCGAAAATGGCTGCAAAGTTATCAGTGGGCTATTCACTGGATCAGATTCCTAATGACATCACAAAAAAAACACCAGCTAGTTTTGAACCTTCTATTGATTACGTTGTGACCAAGGCATGAACTATACATATGTTGCTTTATTTGACACACACTCACATGGATGTTTTAATTCAGACACGCACATACTCATCTATCCAATTCATTAACATCGTCTTAGACGGATCCTGAAAATTGATCTTCTAATGATTTGTCTATGATTTTTAATTATATTCATCTTGTGAGTTGCGATTTAAGTTCATTGGGCTTAATATCGTTTAGTACACCTCCTTCCTCTTTTGCTTATCTGAATGTTCTTTGTTTTTAGTACAAGAGCTGTCTTCCTAAGTAGGATTTCCTTTCCATCTTCAGTCGTCAGTATCTTTGTGAATAAACTTTCATCGATAAATTTGATTACTGATTCTGTTTAGGACCAGAAATTTGAAAACCTTAGTTGACAGTATTGTGGTTGAACATAGATTGATTTGACGTTTCATTTATCAAAATTAAAAATTTGACAATCAAGTAATGGGTTTTCCTGAATTTAGGTGAAATTATGTCCTCTGGTTGGGGACTATCATTAATCGTGTAGTTGAATCTGGGTAATAATCACAGCTTGATTTGTCTAAATCTAGATAGACTAGTTGTAAGCATGAACTATGTAAGCTTCTACATGACAATTTAGTATTAGTGTTTCCTTTTTAAACTTATGCAGCACCTAGAATGTGTCTCATATCGCCTAATTCAAATCATTTATCTATCTTGTTTTGCACGCAGATACCGAGGTTTGCATTTGAGAAATTCCCAGGTTCTCAGCCAATATTGACAACTCAGATGAAGTCTGTTGGTGAGTCCATGGCTGTAGGCCGCACATTCCAGGAGTCCTTTCAGAAAGCAGTTCGGTCACTGGAATGTGGCTACTCTGGATGGGGTTGTGCTCAGATCAAGGAACTGAATTGGGACTGGGACCAGCTCAAGTACAGTCTTCGAGTCCCTAATCCGGATCGAATTCATTCCATATATGCGGCAATGAAAAAGGGAATGAAAGTAGATGATATTCATGAGCTAACTTTCGTTGACAAATGGTTCCTCACTCAACTTAAGGAACTGGTAGATGTTGAACAATACCTTTTGGATAAAAAGTTGTCTGAGTTGACAAAGGATGAGTTGTATGAAATCAAAAAAAGAGGTTTCAGTGATAAGCAGATAGCTTTTGCTACAAGGTCCTCTGAAAAAGAAGTTCGCTCGAAACGGCTATCTTTAGGTGTGTTACCAGTGTATAAGCGAGTTGATACATGTGCCGCAGAATTTGAGGCCGACACTCCTTATATGTACTCCTCTTACGACTTTGAATGTGAATCAGCTCCAAGCAAGAGGAAGAAGGTTTTGATATTAGGTGGAGGACCAAATCGAATTGGTCAAGGAATTGAATTCGACTATTGCTGCTGCCATGCATCATTCGCTCTTCAGGTTTGTTAATCACTTTAATAGTTTACAGTTTGTGCTAGTTTCTTATCAGCAGCAGCTTATTTTTATTTGCTTTAAGTACTGGCCGCATAAA
This sequence comes from Kitagawia praeruptora, assembly GCA_037693485.1. Taxonomy (NCBI): domain Eukaryota; kingdom Viridiplantae; phylum Streptophyta; class Magnoliopsida; order Apiales; family Apiaceae; genus Kitagawia; species Kitagawia praeruptora. Next base: position 127,767,835 of record CM075350.1, read on the forward strand.
CCATTGCACATATGTTTTATACTTGTCTGTATCTATGTATATAAATAACTGGTAATAGATGAGTGACAAGCCTTGTAAAACCTGCCTCCAGAACATTTTGAATAATTTCATTAACTTGGGTTCTACTAATTTTCTGTTCCACTTAATTCATTCCTGCTTTCTTGGTCTTTGCAGGATGCAGGCTATGAGACTATTATGATGAACTCAAATCCTGAGACAGTCTCTACAGATTATGATACAAGTGATCGTCTTTATTTTGAACCACTGACAATTGAAGATGTTCTTAACGTCATAGAGTTGGAACGACCTGAAGGCATCATTGTGCAATTTGGTGGTCAAACCCCGCTAAAACTGGCTCTCCCAATTCAGCGGTATTTAGATGAGTTCAAACCCAAATGTGCCAGTGGTGGATATGTTCGCATATGGGGCACATCTCCTGATTCAATTGATGCTGCTGAGGATAGGGAGAGGTTCAATGCCATGCTGAATGAACTAAAAATCGAGCAACCACAAGGAGGCATTGCTAAGAGTGAATCTGATGCTATTTCCATAGCATCTAACATAGGATACCCAGTTGTTGTCAGGCCTTCCTATGTCTTGGGTGGCCGTGGAATGGAGATTGTTTACAATGACAATAAGTTGGTTATCTACCTTGCAAATGCTGTTGAGGTGGACCCAGAGCACCCTGTCCTGATTGACAAATATCTATCTGACGCAATTGAGATTGATGTTGATGCACTTGCTGACTCCCAGGGTAATGTGGTGATTGGTGGGATAATGGAGCACATTGAACAGGCCGGGATCCATTCTGGTGATTCTGCTTGCATGATACCAACTCAGACCATTTCATCTTCATGCTTGGAAACTATCAGGTCATGGACTAAGAAATTGGCTAAAAAACTAAATGTTTGTGGGCTCATGAATTGTCAGTATGCAATTGCAGCTTCTGGAGAGGTGTTTTTACTCGAGGCAAATCCGCGTGCATCCCGTACAGTCCCTTTTGTGTCTAAAGCAATTGGACACCCATTGGCTAAATATGCTTCTCTCGTCATGTCAGGAAAGTCTCTTCATGACCTGGGTTTCACCACAGAGGTAATCCCTCGACATGTATCTGTGAAGGAAGCTGTTTTGCCCTTCGAAAAGTTCCAGGGCTGTGATGTATTTCTAGGTCCTGAAATGCATAGCACTGGTGAAGTGATGGGCATATCCTACGAGTTTCCTATAGCATTTGCCAAAGCCACACTAGCTGCTGGGCAGAAGCTACCACTTTCAGGCAAAGTGTTCCTTAGCTTAAGTGATCTGACCAAGTCACATCTTTCGGCAATTGCCCATGCCTTTCTTGATATTGGGTTCAAAATTGTTTCAACTTCCGGAACAGCCAATATTCTTGAACTGGATGGAATCCCGGTGGAACGAGTTTTAAAGATACATGAAGGCAGACCACATGCTGGTGATATGCTTGCTAATGGTCAAATTCAACTGATGGTTATCACAAGTTCAGGTGACAACCTTGATGACGTTGATGGACGGCAGCTGAGAAGAATGGCTCTTGCTTACAAAGTTCCTATTATAACAACTGTGGCTGGTGCTTCGGCCACTGTTCAGGCAATCAAAAGCCTTAAGCGCAACAAGATTGAAATGATTGCTCTACAAGACTACTTCAGTAACGAGAAGGAAGACAGCAAGGTGAAAACCTTGCAGTCCGTCTCATCCTCCGTTCAACTCAACTAGAGATACTTGTCAATTTGAAGTTTATTAGCTTGTGTTTCTTTCTCATCTGCAACATTTTTGTATTGAATTGTAAGTTGTATTAACAATCTGTCATTGTATTGGATTGTGACAAGTGACAACGGACATTCGTTCTAGTTATACAGTAAAACCTCTATAAATTAATTAGAAAAAAAAAACCTCACCGAAAAATTCTGCTCCCTCTATCCCACCCAATTCTTAACACTTTTTTCGTCACTTTCTGGTACGCATTTTAAGGTGAATTTTAAGGATAGTTTCGTAACTTATTTTTGAAATTTTCTTTTTTTGTATAAAAATAGGATTGTTCAATTTTAATACAAAAAGAAAATTTCTAAAATAAGTTATGGAACTATCCTTAAAATTTACTTTAAAATGAGTGCTAGACATCCTATTTTGAAATGTTAAGAACTAGCCGGGACGGAGGGAGTATTAATTTAGAAAGATATTAATTAATCGATAAATTAATAATTATTAATTTATAGAGAATTTTTGACTTCAAAGAAAATTAATTTCTAATTATATACATTTTTTAATAGAATGAATTGTACAATTTATGTTTTATACTTAATTCAATGAGAAAAGGCCCTCAATATCACAATTATAGAGCAATTGGTCCAAAATATCACAACTCGCCCCAAATATCACTCTAACACATATTATTATCTAGCGTTTTCTTTTTTTGTTTTTTCTTTTGAAAAGACGCGATGGCGTCTAGCGTTCTGTGTGACTAGGGGGGGAGAACGCTACATCAACCGCCACACTATGTGGCGTTTTTTAGATTTTTTAGTTTTTTTTTTTTGCAAGGGTTCCAATTCCATAATTAATTTTTAGGGTTCAACGTTTCCATTTTGGATTTTAGAAATATTCGGAACAACGAATAAACTGTATGTGAACATAGGGTTTAGGATTTAGGGTTGTTTACAACCCTAAAACCTAACTTATCCTGATTTTTAAACGCGTTAGGCCGCTGGATTAAATTTTTTATTTAAATATTCGGAACAACGAATAAACTGTATATGAACTTAGGGTTTACGGTAGAATTTAGGATTGTTTACAACCCTAAATCCTACACCTAGGGGTGAGCATCGGGTGGTTTGGGCGGTTTAAGACCGTCAAATCAACCAAACCATAAATTTCGGATTTTTAATTTTCCAAACCATAACCAAACCAAAAACCATAACATTTTAAAAAAAACAACCTAATTATAACGGTTTGGTTTGGTCGGTTTCGGTTAAAAACCGTTATTAAATAATAAAAAAGAGGCAACAACATGTGTGAACTAATAGTAGCATAAAATTTCATCAAAGCAGTTATAAAATAAATTATAAAATCTTCAAAATTATATATAATCAAGTGTTTGAGAGGAAGAAGAATGAAAGCGAGCGGTCGCATCTAATTTTAGGGTTGAGCAAGGTAATAAAACTTTAATTAGGCTACGACATCGTTTCAACAAAAATAAATTTTATTTTATATAAGCAAAAAATTAATATTAAAACTATATATAATGTATATATACATATATATAATATTCATATATTATTTGATCTTAATGGTCGGGTTGGTTAAATCGGGTGGAAAAATTAGTAAACCCAAACCCAACCCAAAATTTTCGGTTTTTAAAATTTTAAAACCATAACCAATCCAAATCGAAAAAAACCTAAACTTTCGGTTTGGTCGGGTTGGTTTGGTCGGTTTAACCGGTTTTCGGAAAACCGTGCTCACCCCTACCTACACCCTAAACCCTAACTTATCCTAATTTTTAAACGCTAATTCCTGATTTTTAAACGCGTTAGCGTTTAAAAATCAGGCCGCCGGATTAAATTTTTTATTTAAAATTTTTAAATTTAAAAAATATATTTTTAATTAAATTTAGGAATTGAACAATTAACTTTAAAGATTCAACGTTTCCATTTTGAGTTTAGAAATATTCGGAACGATGTATAAAACATATATATTTTAAAAGTACAAAAAAAAATACCAAACGCCACATAAAGTGGTGTTTCCCCACAAAACACCACTTCATGTGCCGTTTTAGACCAAAACATAGGTTACCATAGCGTTTTCACATAAACAGTCCTATAAACACACTTTTGATTACGTTTTGCAACAAAAAAAAGAAAAGAAAAAGAAAACGCTACACGAAGTAGCGTTTATACAAAGAAAATTAAAACGCTACACGCCTTTGTGTTATAGAGTGATAGTTAGGGCCAACTTTTTAGCTTGTGATATTTGGGACCATTTCATTTAAAATTGTGATATAGGGGGCCAACACCTTCATTCAATTAATTCAGTATACAGTACATTGCTTTACAAATTCAATGAATATTAGCGATATTCAAAGTAAAGATTTATGTATATTTAAATGATATCAAAGCTAAAACAACATTTTTTAAACTTTTTGCACGTAAAAAAACACACATCAAAACCATAGATTAATAACTTTTTAATATTTTACGAAAACATCATATTCGAACTTTTGGATGCAACAAAAAGAGTAAGAGGGTTAAAGATGAGTTTCATATAGATTCAAATTTTAGGAACCCTATAATCATATTTTATATAAGGGTAATAGATATTTTTTTTTATAATTATAAAGGATTTATTAATTTATAATATTATTGTGACCATATATTTATAGTGGATTTTTCAAAAAATTATTATCAGATGAGTTTCATATAGATTCAAATTTTAGGAATCCTAAAATCATATTTTACATAAGGGTAATAGATATAATTTTATTATTATAAAGGATTTATTAATTTATAATATTATTGTGACCATATTTATATAGGATTTTTCAAAAAATTATTATCTTAGTATTTTATCGAAAATCGAAATTGATCATTTTTTGAACTGGCCCAAGTTGAGACCGGAGAAAATTATTAACTTATAAAGATTATTAATTTATCGAGTATTAATTTAACGAGGTTTTACTATAGTTATTTGCTAATGGCAGTAATATATGTAGCTTGTTCAAACTTACAAGAGATAAAAGCATCTGGTACTTAAACTTACATTAGTAATATTCAAGTAATAAAATACTTGACAAAAGGAAAGTAGTACAGTAATACCCAAGTTTTCATCGAGCCAAAAAAAAAAAAAACAATCATTTGAAAAGTGCAGGAACATTAAATCAGATAGAGAGAAAATATATGAAGTTTTGCTCTGGAATAGAACGATTAATAATGTTTATGAAGAGGCCATGGATATGTTTTGATTGCTACATGGCTTTAGAAAAGACGACTACGAACTACGAAGAACTACAAAATCTTTTCAAATAAGCTATGATTTTGGCAACTACTCATATAGATACTCGGCTCTGATCTCTGCAAAATGACCTCAATATTTTTAGCATATGCGGGCTTTTAATTTACTGGCAGAACATTTGAAGCCATGTAAGGTGAAAAGCATCCCTGTACCTGCAGGCAGTGATAAAATTATGAATATCTTATTATGAGCTTCTTTAAATCCAGCATTATGCCAACACATGGTACTGACAATGCATTGTGTAATGAACAACAATATATCACATGATATTCATGATCCACGCTATAACACATTTTTAGTTGGCAAATTATTTTTGTGCATATCCTCAACTGTATTTCAGAATCATTGCCAGAAATGAAAAGAAAAAATAAAAACCAAAAGTGCGCCATCGCATCAAACATGGCCAGGGGCAGAGCGTACTAATACACGAGGGTAACCCACCTGACTTCTTAAATATTTATCATTCATCGTTTTGCTGACCTTAAATTATACATGAACGATGGTCAATGAAAGTCGATTTAACCTATAACAGACTAACAGTAGGTTTTATATTATGCCTCTATGTTCAAGAATGTAATCTGACCTCATTTTTTTTTCCATTTTTTATGCCTGCTATACTTTTTATATAACTTTGTCGCTTTTTTATATAATGTATTAAGTACATCAAATGTTTTACATTATATCACATTCATGTGTAGTCAAATTAGATAATAGCCTATTCAGATATGTGAAATCGATATATTGACTTAAGATGCGGAAAATTTGCAGACACGTACCTGCAAAAGACAATTTGGAATTTGGATGAACCCTTGTAGTAGAAGATCAACCTTCTCCAAAGTGTTGTGTGGAACAGGAGTAATTACATAGATTATCTTCTTGAGTGTGTCGATGCTTCGGACGATACCTGTTAATCAGATATGAGAAGAGTATCTACTGCATGTAACAAATGAATACTAGGATTTTGTTTAAAAGCCTTAAACTTAGAGACAGAACAAATTTGACTACTCATAAAAATAGTTAGTGATCAATGCAAATCGAACAAAACAAAAATTTCACAGATTATAAACGTGGCATTGAAAGCGCTATCTTTCTGACGACTAAACTGCTCACTCATAAAGATTTTATAAAGTCACTGACCAGTGGTTTGGGACGTCAAGCGGAGTTGACTCAGACTGATTGGTTGTTGACTATTAGGGTAACTCACAATCCGACCCAATATCCTTGGGTAACTTGTAAAAATATTTATATTGAAGCAGACACAGGGTTGCTCTAAATATACAAACAATAGATTCATCTCCCTCTACAACCAAAATCGCAGCATCACTCCTCAATGCCGGGAGTTACAATAAATAGAAAAAAATTATGTGTGTCAGAGAGATGTACTTAATTCTAATTTATAATTTTTTTTATATTTGTTTTCATCATTCTTATTTTTTTTAAAAAAAATCTATTTAATACCCAAACCCTAAACCCGTGCATGTCACGGGTTATTAAGATGTATATATATACTGATAGAAATGATCTAATATATATTAAAAAAATATATTTTTTAACTTCTTTGCTTCTCGACTACTTGGCGACTAGTTGAACGCCTACTTGACTTGCCAACTTTATAACCATAAATAGGAGACTCAACATGGACCATGTTATATGATGAGAGAACAGAAATCCATGATTTTACTCTCTGCTTTGTGAAAGCTGAAAATGACATACCTAGGCCAACACAGCAAGGCAAATGATCATTATCTTCAGAACCGACAGCCAAGCCAACAATAGTAGCATTCAAACTATAAAAGACTTCACTACTTGGGACCTGTATTTATCAAGCATACAGAGATTACAATCTCAAAAGACATATATATTATTAAATCAAAACGGATAAAATCTTAATAATAAACAATATACAAATCTACTTATGTGATATTTTAAAGAAACCTCATTGTGGAGATGTTTAATCTTGACACTTGATACTGGAACTTCATAAGGAGGGTGAGCAGCCAATGCACGAGCAAGTTCCTTAATTGTGGTAATATCTATCTCGCTTGGAAAGCACTGCCTGAAATAAGCCATAATACGTAAATCCCGAAGAAGGCGTCCATCCTTTTGTACCAGCACCCTGAAAAGAGAAACACACTTCGGTAAATCATGTCTACGATAAATTAGTTACATGTGTATTATAGGAGTAATGAATGTCGTAAAAGAATATGGAATGATAGAAATATTAATGACTGCACAAAGCTATCAATTCAATACTTCATCACTCTGGTTCTTCAAATATATGGCCTTAAAAACTATAAATTATTTTGACTAAAATGAGTAGTGAAACACAAATGATGACGCAACAAATTTTAATATTCAGTCACAAATCATCTATGCGAGTGAAGTAGGACAGCTGAAAGATGACAGGTCCATGTGAATTTACAAGAAATGACTTGGAAATTCTATATTGGTTGATGACATCATCAGCAAAAGTTAGGACATGATTTTAATTGAGCATAATAAAGTCAAGAACTTACGATCGTTTCAAAGAGTCCTGACGAGCTGAACTGATCTCAATTAAGGTCGCTGAGGCATCATCTCTCTCGTCTAACCAGAATCCCCCAGTTGGCAGATTCTTGCTCTCAGCTGAAATGCGAATCTGAACCATGTGCGTAGGAGAAATGTATTTCAGCATATCCACCAGTATATCAAATCCAATACCTGACACCCAGAAACTTGAACCGTTACTCCATGAATGAGAAAGGAGATTGCGAGTCTTTATGACAAAACTAAGCACAATACTACTTGTATACATAATAACAAGGACAAATTTAAGCAAACCTTTGACCCATCCAGAAGTATTCACAACGAGGGGCAATGCAGTATGACCACTTAGATCAAACGTGTTGAACTCTTTCTCATAGTAGTCATATAGTGCAGATATATACTTCAAGTACATTGTTGGATCCCTTTTTGGAGAGATGTCACCAAAGAAGTAGCATCTGCAATCAAATTTTGGTCAGGGAGGATGAAGAAAATTAATTTCTACAAGAAACAATGATATCATCGCTTTTTGCAATACTCGGTAGGAAAATCATGTGTTGCTTGCCATTTCCATGAAAGACTAAATTTTTTTTTTTAAAAACATGTAAAACACACTGGAACTTTTACTACGGCAAACAGACAATCTCATGAATTTCATTAATTAATCATATGGGATCAACTGCAAATGGGATTCATGAGATTGTTAATATGATTGGTTAGAAAACACAAAAATGTTATTTGTATCCAGCCAGATAATATATCCATAGTCAGTCATCAGCTCCCACTTGATATATGTAATATACGTAAATGTGTGTGTGCATGTGTGCACGAGGAGAGAAATGTAGAACTGGTTATTAAATGGTGCAAAGCACACAATATATAAACAAAAACATATCATTCCTCTATTAGTTTTAAACACGCGTGCTTTTAAAAACCTAAAACCTAATTGATCCCCACTTAGACAAACTTATTCCTTGTATATTAGACTGCTACTAATATCAACCACAAAAACAGAGATTCTAGCTATGCAGGTTAAATTACATTATACTCAATATAGATCAAGAAATCCATACCTTGCAGGCGTTTTCAGGCATGGAATAGTCAAATCTAATTGGAAAAAAAAATCAAATGTCAGCAAATAAAAATTAACTGAATGAAGTGTGGTTACATCTATTGGGTGATAAAGTCGATAGGCATGTCACCTGGAGTTATTTTGTCAATAACAGTAAGTGAGAGACAACCGGGAGGTGTAAACTCCGTTTGCCCAACATCTGTGTCCAGATAAGCTACTCTCTCATATCTGCGGACATAAAGGATATTATCAATTATAATCATAAACGTGAAAAAAAAAGTGCTGAATTTTATTTTCACCAAATAAAAAATTGTAAATTTAGAGATGGATGAAAATTTGGGCAAAATCCTTATCTAACAACTTAGAGAGAATTCATATCTGCATCTACCTGCATAAATACAACATAATAGAATAATTCTTCTTTCAAATAATTAAGATGAACAAGAAAGCAGTTGCAAGCTTACATGCCCCGTTTATTCTCATAAGATTGCAAATTAAAAATGAAATATGTTTTAGGTCGGGCTGAAATCAGAATAGATTAAGTGATGAAAAAATAATCTACTGTAAATTCAGGACCTGCAATTAGACTACAGAATTTAGCAACCTCATAAATATCAACAAACCACCTTGTAAAGACACAATCTAATCAAAACCACCGAGCTTATCCTGATACAATATCCCCATAAAGATAATAACTTTCAATCCAATTTACAGTCAAAAACCAAACCCAGATTGCAGTTATCAGCTAAACCAAAAAATCTCACAACTTTAAACAAGAAACACAAAATTAGCATCCAAGAAAGAGTCAGGAACATATACAAACAAGAAAAACAACATTTTTATATAAATGGGTTGTTTATAAACCTTTAAACTCACAAATTTACACAAGAAAAACAAAATCAACAATCAAGAAAGAGTCAAGAACATCTTTAAACCAGAAAAATAAGATTTTTAAATAAATGGGTTGTTTATAAACCTTCAAAATCACAACTTTACACAAGAAAAACCCCAATTACCAATCAAGAAACAGTCAAGAACATTAATAAACAAGAAAAAAAACATTTTTAAACAAAGGGGTAGTTTTAAAACCTCTGAAGAAGAACATTCACAAGGTGCCTGGAAAAGATGGTCTTGCCACTATTTTTAGGACCACAAACAAAAGTAACAGGAGGTGAAGAAGCTGTAGAAGCCACTGTATTTGCAGCTTCAGACCATTCTTGTGGGATTATTATGTTCATCATTGATGATGGTTCTTCAACTGAACTTCCCATTGTAAATTATAAGTGTGTGTATGTATTATGTATCTGTGTGTGTGTGTGTATAGAGCTAAAGAAGATGAATTGGTGTGAAGGTGTACTGGGGTTCACGGTGATACTATGAGGCCTTGGGGCGTGTTTGGTAAGAGTTTATAGGGGTTTTGAGCAAGGGTTTTGGGGATAAAGGAACAGAGGCTAGTGGTGGCAATTTCAGACCCGATCTGAAACCCACCCAATCCGACCCGAACCCGTAACCCGATTTACTGAGACAAAACCTGTAAGTGACCCGAAAATGATCTGTTTATTCGAAAATAACGTGAAAGTGACCCGATTTTAGATTTTCATTTGTTTATACTTAGATATTTAATTTAATTCAATTTTAAGTAATTTTACCTTGACCCGAAATTGACCCGTTTACAAACACGAACACGATCTGAAACACGATATGGCTAGTCAAGGTCAATTGTTTTCAACATCGCTGCAAAAGTGTTTGGTAAATTTTGAAAGTTGTTTTTTTGAAAAGTATTTTTAGTCGAAAAATTGCTTTAAAAAAAGTAGGCTCCCATATTTTTTTAAAAAGTTGCTTTTTAGTTTTGCGAAAAAACTGAAACAACGCTTTAATCCACACACCTAAGAAACCCAGGACCGCATCTACATTGAAAAGATATACACAGGATTTGTGGATCTCATATTTAATATATGACGAGATATCGTATGTCATATAAAACATGCATTCAAATGTCGTTTCACTTTATGTAACATGATCTTATATATAAAATATTTGATTTTCCTTTTTCCCCATATGTATATATAGAATAATTAATCAAAATTTGATTATAGTTAAACACTATTAATAATTTTGGGGGACAAGAAATGTTTATTATCGTAACCTACAAATTATAATAACGAAATTATGAAAGCCAAACAAACATTAGTATATTCGACCGCGTATAGAATTTAACGAATATAAAATGAAAGTATTCCATCACTAGATGCTCACATAAAAAAAATGGAATAATATTTTTTCGAAAAAGAAAAGAACCCAACTTCTTTTAGTTGAGTTGCTGAAATTTAAAAGTCATGGAAGTCTCTGCTAAATGCTCAACTAGCTTCATCTACTTCAACATGGATCAAGACACAAACTCTTTGTTTCATCTCACCATTGAACTTATTCATCCTTAAATACAACTTGTGCAGTTGTGCTAGTTCAAGAAACTTGTCCTAGCAACTTCAACTAAAGGTAAGCAACTAAGTTACCAAGTGTTCATTTTTTGGAGATTGTATGTAATCCAATCTTGATCCATGACTTTAATTCTTTTTAAGTTGTATTTATCATTGAGTAATGTGTGTGTATATGTTGATCAAGTAGGGGAAGAATGGCATGAGCAAATAGTTTAAGTTTAGCTGCTGAAATGGAGCTACAGCAACATCACTTTATTAATATTAATGCCTCACCTCATCCTCCTCACCCTGTGTCTCCTTCTCCTGTTGCGTCGCAGCATCAACGCCCTGGTCCTAGTTTGCCTTCTGTTGTGTATCTTTGAAGAAAGCTAAGAGAACGAAGATGATGAAAAATGAATTTACATTTCATACTGAATTGCTGTACAGAACAGGAAGAGAAAATGTTTATATACAACTCAAGACTAACTAACTTTTGTAATAAACTTTGCCGCCTATTCTCTTATGTGCAATTACAGAATTAACCCTGATATAATTATATATTTATAACAATGTCCTTTGACTATTGATGTTGATTGTCCTTCTCCTCAATATCCCCCCTCAAATTTGGAGGAGTGAATATGTTCAATGCTCCTAATTTGGACAACAATGTGGATGTTCGAGCTACTGTCAGTGGTTTAGTCAACAAATATGCTGGTTGAAGCTTTGTAGACAAATAATAGGTAGAATAAATCCAGACTTGACATGATCTCGAACCAAATGACAATCCAACTCTAAATGTTTAGTTCTCTCGTGGAGAACTGGATTATCAGCAATAATAATAGCAGAAGTATTGTCACAATGTAGTTTAATAGGAGTAGGAACTTTGAAATGTAGTTCAGACAATAAGTTGAAAATCCATTTAACTTCACAAAGTGCATTAGCCATAGAACGGTATTCAACCTCTACAGAAGACCTTGCAACAATGTTTTGTTTCTTACACTTCCAGGATAACAATGAATTGCCAAGCATAACACAAAAACCTGATACAGACCTTCTTGTCATTGGACAAGAATGTTGAGTATACAACAACGAAAGCAAAACCCAAAGCGAATAAACAAGAACAAGAAAATAAACGACAATCACACAAGACAAATGTTAATAGTATTTTTATGTGTTCGTTCGCAGGGAAGGACTGAATGTAATATCAAGTTCAAGTTTCTTATCTCTCACAATTTAGAAGTGTAGAAGAATGTTGCGTTTGTTTATAAACTAAATTAAACTAAACTAAATTAAACTAATTATCAATCGAGAATAAAATATATGAGGAAAACAATCCAAGAACTGGGGTTCTTCACTTGGTTTCAATGCACATTCAATATCTATGTGATGTCTACGTTCTTACTCTGCTGAAAACAATTCTTCTAAGGTTATAATGTTCTCTTCCAAGATACAATATAATGTCTACAACTATACCCTAACTGTCACTTCCGTGATACAATCAAAGACAATCATAAACTATTAAGCTCCAAGAATTATAAGTCTCACAACTCTCCTATTAATCTTCTAATCAAATATTCGAGTTATGTCTGTTAAATCATGTACTAAAATTGCAACTCCTCTTCCAAGTTATTACAATCCCTAAAATCCAATCAAAGGTTCATGACTCCCCTAATTGTGTTAAGCCCTCAATAACAGATCAGCAAAGCAAGAAAATCACAGATAATTAAACACACATGAATACCAAGGAATACTACCCAATCCTCAGATTAAAGATTTAGTTACACATAATTAAAGAAGAAAACAAAATAATAATGATAATGAATGAAAACATAATATTGAAGAAAGAATTGAAGATTGAAAGTACCTTGATACGATTACAAGCTATGAATTGTTAGCTATCAATTGTTATGATTTACAATGGTAGGATGTGTTTAAATAGGCTCTACAAATCTTGCCTAGAAAGAAATTGCCTTCTATTACAATTAGGATTTAAAGAAGGTACCCAAAACTGCCCAGAATACAATTAGAATTAGAAAAAGGGCAAAACAGTAAATTCCCAGCCTTCTTTAATCAAGATTACGTGCGCGCCTTTAATCAGTACGTTTCTTGCACTTTTTTCCTATCCCAGGTTATAGAAAATCTCTCAAGCTTCGCGTGAGCAGTAAGATCGCTGAAAACGGACTTCTAGAACTCCAGATATGGCCAAAACAGTATAAGCTGCGCAGCCTTCCCGGAAAATCCGAATTTTAATCAATTAAATCTCCAAAAACGACAAAAGCTTAGATATTCTTGGAAACCTGCACAACTACACAAAACACATCAAAACTACACAAACTTGAGTCCAAAACAATCAATTTAAGCCGATATAGAATGTTCCAAGTGGATATAAAATCCACTTATCAAACACCCCCAAACTTAAACCGATGCTTGTCCTCAAGCATAAACAATTATAACTACCTAACTAGTACCACTTCCGTAGGTGATCACGGTTGCATTTGGCATATGCAACAAGCCCTTTAAACCCCTAGGCAGCCCTAGTGGACGAGTAAGGTCTCGTGAGGGCCTATAGTGAATGTACCCACAAAATCCATTTAACCTAATACAATGCAATGCATGAATGCAACTACTATGAAAATGCAAGATCCCCTTCAAACTCACCAAAACCAACTAACAAGCAAATATCTCAATGAATGTAACAAATCCAAGCAGAGCTCGACTAAGTCCCCGTATACTAACAGTACATGACAGAAACGTGCGTGTGTGCGATGCTCATCAGAAATACTCCCAAAACTAGGTCAAAAATCATACATGCTTTCCGTCAAGACAATCATAGGTTTATAATCAGAATAGACTGTAGACACTTCATAACCTAGGAACACCTCCACCCTTATCCAAGGTAGACAGAAACTCATGCTTTATTACTAAACTACGACACTATATACAATACGCATGCTTATTTAACCGTGCAATGAATGAGACCCCAAAAGGCTTATACAATAATACCCATGTAGCGAGTGTTAGGTCAGCAATCCCAAACCACACGTGGCTTTAGGTTACTAGGACTAAGTCCCCTCAGACTTAATTACTCGAGTATTAAAGAGCTCACTCTGGTTAATTTTGCATATAAACAAATAACTTATTGACTCTCTTTTTTTCTTTTTTTTTTTCTTTTTTTTTTTCTGCAATCTGGAATGAGCCTTTCTCATTTCCAACCCTAGACTACTCATATAAATATGAGCCGGCTACTAGCCATTTGACGCCTAGCCACAATTATGAACAACTAGCATGAAAATTCCTGGTTTCCCCCAAACTTAGACTTTAATGTTCCTACGCTATAAAGGGAATAACGAAAATTCTAAATATAAACAAGTGATTAAATCTCAAAACATCCCACATGCATGACCCTAACCTAGCCCAAAAGCACCCCAATGAGACTGTGTAATAAATTTTGTTCCCGTAACATGCAAGTCAATTTCATAGAAACTATAAATCAGCCCTCTACTCATCATCATCACACCCAAATCAACATCCACCTATCAATCAGAATCAGCTCGTCCTAAAGGATCATGAAATATGCATGCCATGAAAATGCAACTAAATGAAAACTCACATGGTATACGAAAAATAAAAACAGAATGTCCTATATGAAACAAACATAGATAACACAACATATATGCATGATTTACTACTCCTAATATGAAAAGCATGAAATCCTACATGAACAAATAATACAACAACAACTACTAATCCCTCAAACCACCCCCAAACTTAAAATATTCAATGTCCGCATTGAATGGAAGTAAATACAAGGGATAATAGAAAACATACCCAAATAAAATTGCCGAAAAGCGTGGGTTGCCTCCCACGAAGCGCTTCTTTAACGTCAATAGCTTGACGTTACTTCTACCTGGAAACTTCAATGAGGAGAAAAAACAAACAGATGCACATATCTACGAATTTCTAATATAAGTTTATTGTTCAAATAAACCTTAGATTCATTGAAAGGTACGAAAACTTTCAAGAACCTATCATGCTCAAGAGACTTGGAAACATCAAAATAGCTAGAAAAATCGTCAGAATAATCATTATAAGTACGACTCATATACTCCTCCCAAATCGGATCCTTATACTCTAAAGCAAGATTTTCAATTTCATCAATCTTAACTTCCTTCTCTTCTATAATTGGACACTCATCAATTTTAATCTCGTCTACCAATGTATTAAGCTCAAAATTTTCTAGATTTGGTAGAATTTCAATTGCATCCAAATTATCATTAATGTGCATGGGACAATTATCAACTACACAAGTAGACTCATCAGACATAACATTATCATCAATTGCTAAACAAGAATCATGGCATAGAGGAAAATTGACACAAGGAGGAGTTCGATAACAACCGTCATGCCACACTTCTCGAACTTCCCAAATAAAATTATTTAATTTAGCATTCTCCTCGTACCAAGCTATTGAATCACATGGAATATCATTGTCACTAGCTAGCAATCTCTAAAGTTGGTTCATCAAAAACTCCCAAAGAAGGTAAGGGAGGATTAGACTGAGTTCCTTGAATCATTTTATTGAGCGCAATCTCCCAATCAGCAGGTAAAGAAGGATTAGACTGAGTTAAACTCGTATCAACATCATTACACATATATGGATAAACATCATCATGATATTGATTTTCAAACGAATATGAATAATCATTGCTAGGGGCATATGGAGCATAAAATGAGTTCTCAGAATAGAACGAATTCACCTGATATGCATTACAATCCTCATAAGAATTGAATTGTGGGTAAGAATTGAAGTCTTGATATCGTTCTTGACTGTTGTAGAAATTCTGAGCGTAGTTCCAACCAAAGTTGTATTCCATCTAGTCTCTCTCCTCAAAACCTGTTTAAGTTGTCTACCTCAAAGAACCTGTGGACACACCAAAGAAAGAAATACAAAAAGAAAGAAAAGAAAAATATATACAAAGATAAAATCTAAACACTAAGAAACAATTAACCTAAACTCAACTATACTGCCTTCCCCGGCAGCGGCGCCAATTTTTTAGTAGTATTTTTATGTGTTCGTTCGCAGGGAAGGACTGAATGTAATATCAAGTTTAAGTTTCTTATCTCTCACAATTTAGAAGTGTAGAAGAATGTTGCGTTTGTTTATAAACTAAATTAAACTAAACTAAATTAAACTAATTATCAATCGAGAATAAAATATATGAGGAAAACAATCCAAGAACTGGGGTTCTTCACTTGGTTTCAATGCACATTCAATATCTATGTGATGTCTACGTTCTTACTCTGCTGAAAACAATTCTTCTAAGGTTATAATGTTCTCTTCCAAGATACAATATAATGTCTACAACTATACCCTAATTGTCACTTCCGTGATACAATCAAAGACAATCATAAACTATTAAGCTCCAAGAATTATAAGTCTCACAACTCTCCTATTAATCTTCTAATCAAATATTCGAGTTATGTCTGTTAAATCATGTACTAAAATTGCAACTCCTCTTCCAAGTTATTACAATCCCTAAAATCCAATCAAAGGTTCATGACTCCCCTAATTGTGTTAAGCCCTCAATAACAGATCAGCAAAGCAAGAAAATCACAGATAATTAAACACACATGAATACCAAGGAATACTACCCAATCCTCAGATTAAAGATTTAGTTACACATAATTAAAGAAGAAAACAAAATAATAATGATAATGAATGAAAACATAATATTGAAGAAAGAATTGAAGATTGAAAGTACCTTGATACGATTACAAGCTATGAATTGTTAGCTATCAATTGTTATGATTTACAATGGTAGGATGTGTTTAAATAGGCTCTACAAATCTTGCCTAGAAAGAAATTGCCTTCTATTACAATTAGGATTTAAAGAAGGTACCCAAAACTGCCCAGAATACAATTAGAATTAGAAAAAGGGCAAAACAGTAAATTCCCAGCCTTCTTTAATCAAGATTACGTGCGCGCCTTTAATCAGTACGTTTCTTGCACTTGTTTCCTATCCCAGGTTATAGAAAATCTCTCAAGCTTCGCGTGAGCAGTAAGATCGCTGAAAACGGACTTCTAGAACTCCAGATATGGCCAAAACAGTATAAAGCAGTAAGATCGCTGAAAACGGACTTCTAGAACTCCGGATATGGCCAAAACAGTATAAGCTGCGCAGCCTTCCCGGAAAATCCGAATTTTAATCAATTAAATCTCCAAAAACGACAAAAGCTTAGATATTCTTGGAAACCTGCACAACTACACAAAACACATCAAAACTACACAAACTTGAGTCCAAAACAATCAATTTAAGCCGATATAGAATGTTCCAAGTGGATATAAAATCCACTTATCAACAAAGATTTACGTGGTTCGGAAATCCCTACTCCACAAACCGCACTAATTTTGTATTGATCTCTCACATTGTGTTGTGTTGTTATGTTATGTTACAATTACATGAGTATTTATAAGAGAAGAAACTGGGTATAAGAATGAGAGTCTAATTCTGAAATCCTAACTCTAATCCTAACTCTAATTAGAGTCCAATTCAGGATTCCTAACTCAAGTCAGAATCCAATTCCAATTCTGAAACCTGATAGACTCCACAAACCCAACAATCTCCCACTTGGAGTCTGACCACATCTTCGCTTCACTCTTGTAAATCTAGTAACAAATAATCCTTCGATCAATAACTCTAACTAGTGCAGCGCCTTCTCAACAATCAGTTCTGAAGGCCAGTTGAAGCTATGCAAAGCTTCAACTTTTCATTAGTAACTACCTTAGTCAACATATCTGCAGGATTCTTTGAACCAAGGATTTTCTTCAAGGACAAAGTACCATTGCTAATCAACTCTCTTATAAAGTGATATCTTAGCTGAATATGCTTCGTCCTAGCATGAAACACAAGATTCTTCGCAAGATGAATATCACTCTGACTGTCACTATACAAAGCACTGTCCGCCTGTTTCTTGCCCAACTCCTCAAGAAAATTCTTCAACCAAATCATCTCCTTGCTAGCTTCAGAGATAGCCATATATTCTGCTTCTGTGGTTGAAAGAGCAACACTCTTTTGAAGTCGAGACATCCAACTAACTGCTGTGCCACCCAAAGTGAAAATATATCCCGTACTACTTTTTCTTGTATCCAAACATCCACCCAAATCTGCATCAGAGAACCCTTCCAAGATAACATCTTTCTTGCTAAAACATAACGCAACCTTGGATGTGCCTCTCAAGTAGCGCAACAACCACTTGACTGCTTCCCAATGCTCTCTTCCTGGATTAAACATGAACCTGCTAACAACTCCCACTGCATGAGCAATATCTGGCCTTGTACATACCATAGCATACATCAAACTGCCAACTGCAGATGCATACGGAACTTTAGCCATATCTTTCTTGCCTTCATCCGTTTTAGGTGACGGTCTTCGCATCCTGGACATTGAATTTCTGCAACAATTTCTCAATATACTTCTCTTGAGATAATTTCAAAGTACCTTCAGATCTATCCCTTATGATGCTCATACCAAGTATCTATCTTGCTGCACCCATATCTTTCATCTCAAACTCCTCAGACATCTATCTCTTTAACCTGTTGATTTCCCTCATGTTTGATCCTGCTATCAACATGTCATCAACATACAACAACAATATGATATAAGATGAATCAAATTGTTTAAAATAACAACAATGATCCATAGCACTCCTAGTGTACCCATTCTTCATCATAAAGCTATCAAACTTCAAGTACCATTGTCTTGGTGCTTGCTTCAAACCATACAAGCTTTTTATAAGCTTGCAAACAAGGTTTTCTTTTCCAGCTACATGAAATCCTTCTAGCTGTACCATATAGATGTCTTCCTCAAGATCACCATGTAAGAACGCGGTCTTAACATCTAGTTGCTCTAGATATAACTCCTCTGTAGCCACAATACTTAGCACAATTCTAACTGTAGTCATCTTAACAACCGGAGAAAATATATCAGTATAGTCAATACCCTTTTTCTGTTGATAACCCTTGACTACTAACCTCACCTTGTATCTCTTGCTGCCATCAGGTTCTTCTTTGATCCGGAACACCCACTTATTCTGTAAAGCCTTCTTTCCTGCTGGTAATTCTGTTAAAGACCAAGTTTCATTCTTCTTAAGAGAACTCATCTCTTCTTCCATGGCTGATTTCCACTGAACTGAATCATCCACCTGAACTGCCTCTGAATAACACTGAGGCTCTCCATCCTCGGTCAATAACATATAATATGCTGAAGGAGAAAATCTTTGTGGTGGCCTCACAATTCTACTAGATCTTCTTACCTCAGCCTATGGAGTAACTGGAACTGTGTCATCACCATTCCCCGAACTCCCACTATTTCCTGCAAGATCTTTTTCTGTAATATCTTCAAGCACTGCTTTATCTTTCTCAGGTTGTTCCTTTGCAAACTCAAAATCGACTGCAAGCTTATCCTTATACACTGCATTCTCATTAAAAGTAACATCTCTACTTCTAACGACCTTCTTCGTCAGTTCATCCCAGAAACGGTAACCCATATCATCTGAGCCATAACCAATGAAGATACACTTCTTTGCTTTTGGATCAAGCTTGTCCCTGTCAGAATCTTTAACACGCACATAAGAAACACTACCAAAAACTCGCAAGTGTGAAAGATTTACCTCCTTTTTCTGCCACTCTACTTCAGGAATCTTGAACCCTAAAGGAACTGAAGGTCCTCTATTTATGAGATACGCTGTTGTGCTAACTGCATCTGCCCAAAAAGTCTTTGGTAACCCTGCATGCAACCTCATACTCTTAGTACTCAACAAGGAACCTGATGACTCTCCTGAGTTTCTCCTAGAATATCTTCTTCAAGAATCGCATCTCGAACTCCATCAAAAGTCATCTTACTGCTCCAAGATGAATTACAAATAGCAGTGACAAATCCTGACCAACTGTCAGGTAACGAGGATACCAACAATAAGGCTTGTACTTCATCATCAAATTTAATATCCACTGATGTCAATCTTGATAGGATAGAGTTAAATTCATTAACATGATCAGCAACACAATCACCTTCATTCAATCTCGTGGCAAACAACAAGCGACACAAATATACCTTATTCGAAGCAGACGGCTTCTCATACATATTTGATAATGCCTTGATCAATCCATAAGTTGTCATTTCCTTGACGATATTGTAAGCAACGTTCTTCGCCAAAGTTAATCTTACAACACCCAGAGCCTGCCTATCCAATAGCTTCCATTCTTTCTCATCCATTGAATCTGGCTTTTTCTCCTCTAGCGATTCATGTAGTTTTTTCTGATACAAATAATCTTCAATTTGCATCTTCCAAAACCCAAAATCTTTGCCATCAAATTTGTCGATCTTTACTTTCCCTTCTTCTGCCATCGCTCCCACTCGCCTGAAAACCTAGGCTCTTGATACCAGTTGTTGAGTATACAACAACGAAAGCAAAACCCAAAGCGAATAAACAAGAACAAGAAAATAAACGACAATCACACAAGACAAAGATTTACGTGGTTCGGAAATTCCTACTCCACAAGCCGCACTAATTTTGTATTGATCTCTCACATTGTGTTGTGTTGTTATGTTATGTTACAATTACATGAGTATTTATAAGAGAAGAAACTGGGTCTAAGAATCAGAGTCTAATTCTGAAATCCTAACTCTAATCCTAACTCTAATTAGAGTCCAATTCAGGATTCCTAACTCAAGTCAGAATCCAATTCCAATTCTGAAACCTGATAGACTCCACAAACCCAACAAAGAAGCCCAATCAGCATCACAGAAAACTTGCAATTGAAGCGAACTGGAGGCAGAAAGAAGTAAACCTTGTCCTGGTGCATGTTTAAGATACTTAAGAACCTTTAGTGCTGTAGTCCAATGTTCATTTGTAGGATTAGCCATAAACTGACTGAGGATATGAAC
Source organism: Kitagawia praeruptora (assembly GCA_037693485.1). Taxonomy (NCBI): domain Eukaryota; kingdom Viridiplantae; phylum Streptophyta; class Magnoliopsida; order Apiales; family Apiaceae; genus Kitagawia; species Kitagawia praeruptora. The sequence goes on from CM075350.1 coordinate 127,788,807, forward strand.
AGGATAAGACAATTATGGCCTTGTAATTATCAAGTAAATCAATTGACCAACTAATCGTCTGTAAGCAGTAGCATCTGGTAAAGTGGTGCCTGACTGATAATGAAGATTATGATGAGTAGCCATTGTAATTTTGCTTGGTTTGGTAGCAAGTAAACCAACCTGAGTAAGCAAGTTAAGAGTGTATTTCCTTTGATGAATATATATACCTGACTGAGATCTGGCAATTTCAATGCCTAAGAAGTAATGTAAATGACCTAGGTCTTTGAGTTTAAATTGAGACTGAAGACAATTCTTAACAGCTTGAATATCATTTTCAGAAGACCCAGTCAGAATAATGTCATCCACATATACCAGTAATGCAGTGAAAGAGTTTGAAGTATGAAGAATGAACAAAGAATTATCAGCCTTTGACAGAACAAATCCATATTGTAATGCAGCTTGAGAAAACTTAGTAAACCATTCTCTAGGCGCTTGTCTAAGGCCATAGAGTGACTTAATCAATTTACAAACAGGATGTGTACCAACAAAGTTTGGAGGAACAGTAACACCCGGAGGGATTCTCATATATATTTCTTCATGAAGGTCTCCATTCAGAAAGGCATTATTAATGTCTAACTGATGTAAGGTCCAATTTTGGATAGCAGCTAAAGACAATAGAAGTCTGACAGTGGTCATTTTAGCTACTGGTGCATATGTTTGAAAGAAATCCACCCCAAGTGTCTGAGTAAAACCCTTGGCCACCAACCTGGCTTTATATCTATCCAATGTTCCATCTGCTTTATATTTGACTTTGTATATCCATTTATAGTCTACAACCTTCTTATCAGGTGGAAGGTCAACAATATTCCAAGTGTTGTTGGATTCTAAGGCATTTAGCTCCAATTGCATGGTTGTGCACCACAAAGGATCCTTGACTTCTTGTTTATAGTGAGTAGGTGTAACGACCGGAAAAATAACGTGTAATTTATTATATTAAAATATATTTTTAGTTGATTTTACTGTGTTTTAATTTATTTTTAATGCAATTAGACGCGTTATGATTTTTATTAAATAGGAAAATTATCTCATACGTGTTATGTGACTTCTATGTATCATAGAATATTTTATTCTATTTTTCTGTAATTTTTATATTTTCAGAATAAAGTTATTTCGTATTTTAATTTTCGGACCCAGCCCCTGTACTGTATTCGAGACCTTGTTTTTCATAAAATTATTTTTATACAATAATGGGATGTTCAAAAATGTATTATTTTGTAATTTTTGTAATATTCGTAATTTTTGGAGAATTTTGACATTTATATTATATTTGTTTAAAAATAAAAATTTTACATTTTTATCCCATAAAAATTATTTTTAAGGCTTAATAATTTTAATTTGGGGCTAAAAATATTTTTGGGTATTAATTTTCAGATTAATATAAATAGCAGATTTTTATTATTAATTATCAAAATGAATCAAAAATCAGATTTTTTATTTTTATTTTCTGAATTTTCTGAAAATTCGTTCTTGGTGTTCTTGAGAATCAATCGCACTTTTGAAGGTGATTCCGGGATCCAAATCTCTCATATGAATAACCAAATTGAATCTCTTGATCTCTACTACACGTTTATATATGTGTTGATATGTGTGTGAGCTTGAATCGTGATTTGTTATTTTGTTTTAAATTTCGAAACTTTGTGAATTTATTGTGAATTATACAATGATTTGTTGTTTATGTGGTTAGTGTATATAGATTTCTTATGATCTAAGGAGTTTAATCATGATTTTTATTTGATTTTAAATATCCGATTTAAGTAAATCGAAATTTTTGGGGGTGAATGTAATTTTTATTTTTCCGGATTCCTTGATGATTGTTTGATGTTCTTGATGTTTGATATGAGTTATTGAACTCCTGGGCATCGATTTGATATATAGAATGTGTGTTTTGGTATCCGATTTCGAGCTCGTCGGTTTTAATTTTAAGCTCGCCGGATTTGGTTCGGTTTTTGCCGGATTTTTGATTTGGTTAGTTCTGGGTTCGAATGGTTGTGTTTAGAAGTTGATTTGGAGTGATTTTGATATTTAAAACGTAACGAATGGTACGTTTTTGAGGTCGTTGGCAGCCATTGATGGCGATGAGTGTTCTTCGAGAATTCATACGAAGAACAGCGTAGATGGTGATGAATAGTGCAGTTTGATTCAAAAATTTTCTAAACTTTTCAGAAAAATGTTTTTGGGTCAAATTTTTATAAATTTTTCTAAAATTCAGATTTCTTTTATGTATTATTATTTTAATTTCTAAAAATTAAATTTAATTAGTTAATTATTTTTAAATAATAATTTAATTGATATAATTAATTGATTAATTCATTTTAATTGATTAATTATATTAATTAATTATTATTTAAATATATAATTGACTTAATTAAATTTAAATCTTTTTATTATAAAATATTTGTTATTTTTATGAGTTGATTAATAAATAATTAATTTGAATGTTCAATTAATTTAATTATTAATTGAATTATTCTTATTAATTGCGTATTAATTAAACCGTTTGTCCGTTTTCAACGAGAAAAGTATTTCTGGAATTAGAAAAATGACCCGGTTCTTATAAAAATAGTTTTAAGTTAAAATTCAACTTTTAAAATTGGGTCGACTTTTTACCGAACCTTTTTAATAAGTTGGTTATATCTAGTGATTAGGATTTTGACCCGTTTTCTGTTTTAAAAATATTGGATAAAATTTTTTCATGATCTGATCAACGTGCTATGTGATTATGTGATCTACTTATTGAGTCTCTTTACGTGCAATGTGAATTATTAAGGTATTAAGTATCGAGGGTTATGATGTAAATCGAGTTTTGATCGATATATATAGTTAATGTGTGTTAATTGTTTATATGGTTTATATTATAAGATGTCGTTAAGAGTAGACGATGTTTTCTTTGATTTACTGACAACGATGGTCGGATATCATTTATTTTCACGAGGATTAATTGGTAAGTATTGATTTAGGTTGTCAGCGGAGATAAGTAGATGTTTAATAACGGAGGTTGGAGATGGATGAAATATTCTTTGTGGGTTATGAAGAAGGTTGGAGATGAAAGTATTGTTTATGGAATTGCTGGTTTACTTGTGAGGTGTTTTAACACCGGGAAAACGTCTATGTTCAAAGGGGATATTTCCAATTATTTTCTTCCGACAGAGATATTGTAGACGCGCGGGCTCGATGTCGACAGATCAGACTCGTGACAACCGCTAAAGCGTAAACCAAAGCATGATTAAAACAGAGGATATGATGACGTGAGATAGAAGAAAAAGATAGTGGTATTACTTCGGCATTACGTAATAGCTAAGGACAATAGGCAAGTATTTTCTTTATCATCTTAAACACTTTTTATTTTATGTTTCATTGATTCATATCATGACGAATAGCTATTGTTCAGAGCTATTTGTGATTTTTAAATATTTTTGCACGAACACAGTTGCTTGATATTGGTACCCTTGATGTGGGGAATTGTTTCAGATAAACTCTTCATATCCTCATTATCGTAGTAATAATGGGATATGACCTGTATTTAAAACTAAGCATTTCCTGTTGAATTCGGAAATTGCTCTATTGGATTGGAAAATAGTAAAGCGTAGGAGGCCACATCGAGTAGTTGGTCCAGCTATATTTAAGGAGGATATGGTAACCATTCCATCTTCATATAGGCTAACATTACTTGCCTATTTTGGGTACCCCAGAAATCCTCGTTATACCCACGCGGATAGGAAGGTATTCGGTGGTTGTATAAAGTGGTCCCATTGATTTTGAACCTGATCAGGGGGCAATGGTGTTTCAGTTATATATATCCAATCCATATCGCCCGAATGACTATTATATATTGTGAGTTGGCAGATGATTCATTTTTATGACATGCCAAATGATTTCAGTTATGGTTTGAATTATATCACAGTTGTTGATTCAGTTTCTCTATAAACTGTTTTACATTTCAGTTGATTTTATGCCCCACTTATCCTGGTTTTATATCAAAAATTTTATACGCTTGCTGAGCATTTCTTTCGCTCATACTTGCTGTTGTAAATTCTAACATTTCAGTAAGGTAGTTTGGCGAGACTTATCCGCACAGTTCAGAAAGAGAAGAAGCGTGATGCTATTTCGGAGATGACTTGACTCAGGATGTCTGGATTTAGAGTAAGATCTATTTTATATAATTGAGTTCTAATATTTATTATTATTATTTAATGGTCTAGTTAGCCTGGTGTACTTCTTATCGAAGTTACACCAATGGTTTAAGATTTGATCAAAGAGAATGTTGTAAAGAAGGAATGCTTTTTATCTAATGGAATTTGGATTCTTGTTTCTAGCCCTATAACCTTAAAAGATCTTGGTATGTTTGGGGTCACAGATGTTATATTTCCAGTGTTGGACAATCACAAGTGAATGATTATTATTAAACAGATGTTTTATTTTGAGGATTTTCGCGTGACGACCAAATCTCCTGATCCCGGATTTGGGGGGTCAGGAGTGTGTATAGCTAAGTAAGGAACGTCAGCGCTCATATAGAGTTCGTATTGGACTATTGGATATAGTACCAATTAGTAAGTTAAGATTGGAGTACTCTTTTGAGATGGTTGTGCTGAACTGGATAGACCGCCTTGCGACTGTATATGTCTACTGTGGAATCTTCAGAGATTATTACGAGTTGACGATGACCTACGATATCGATATTCTTAAAACGTGGAAAGGAAGAAGCTTAAAATCGAATGACAAGCTATCGAAGGAACTGACAAAGAAGGCACAAGTAGAGACCTTGGCAATACCTTTCCTTTCTATGAATTATTTTGATATCCCGCCTATAGAGGCATAATTTGTTAAAAGATATATCTCCTCTTCTAAAGAGTGGCGTTTTGAATTTCAACTTTTTGTTTTCTCCAGTGGTTTATAATTTTAATTACAATATAGTACCACTTGTTCGGTACTTTCTTTTGGTTGTTCATCTTCTAAAAAATAACACCTTTGGAATTTTTTTTCAGTTTTAATCCAAAGTGTGCTTCAGAGAATTATTTGTCCGAAAACATTAGTTATTAATTTGATTTCATATTTCTCTACTCCAATTGAGACGAACAACCATATTTATAGGGGACACCAGTTATATCTGTCTGTGTGATAGAAGTTGGATGGGACGCCATCACTGGTGTGTTGTGTATTACAAGAAGGCTGGCCACCTTTATTTGTAAATGTCGGAGCTAAGACACGCAACATCGGGTTCATATGATCATATTGATCTCTCAGTTATTCTTTCATTTTAAATCAAGTTACTTTAAAAATTCGGAAAAATTCATAACCACAATTGTGGAACATTTGCTATGATATGGAAATTGTTCTCTTCAAAATTTCATGATTCTTGATATCTCTGCTGAATTTCAAGGGTATGCCAATCAGGTCAGAATAATCGAAATTCGCTAATAGAAGTTAGATTCGCAACGGAATCGCCAAGAGCAAGAACGAGTCCTAAAATGATTAGAATATCCGTGACATATCAATGGAATCAGTTCTCTCTCTCTCTTTCAAGGATATTATGTTAATGGAAAGTTGGTCGAGCCATATTTGGAACGAATAATGATGGGTTGTAAGCCTTCAGTGATAACTGTCTCAGATAGAGACCATATAGGTGAATTGAGATTTTGGAGAAGTTGTTTACGAAGGGACACTATCCCCGGTTTTATAAAGCAAGTGTTGATGATGAAGGAGTTAAGGAACCCCACTAGTTGCCTCAGCTGATTCCGAGGACGGAATCCCTATAAGGGGGGAAGAATGTAACGACAGGAAAAATTACGTGTAATTTATTATATTAAAATATATTTTTAGTTGATTTTACTGGGTTTTAATTTATTTTTAATGCATTTAAACGCGTTATGATTTTTATTAAATAGGAAAATTATCACATACGTGTTATGTGACTTCTGTGTATCACAGAATATTTTATTTTATTTTTCTGTAATTTTTATATTTTCAGAATACAGTTATTTCGTATTTTAATTTTCGGACCAAGCCCTTGTATTGTATTCAAGGCCCTGTTTTTCATAAAATTATTTTTATACAATAATGGGATGTTCAAAAATGTATTATTTTGTAATTTTTGTAATATTCGTAATTTTTGGAGAATTTTGACATTTATATTATATTTGTTTAAAAATAAAAATTTTACATTTTTATCCCATAAAAATTATTTTTAAGGCTTAATAATTTTAATTTGGGGCTAAAAATATTTTTTGGGTATTAATTTTCAGATTAATATAAATAGCAGATTTTTATTATTAATTATCAAAATGAATCAAAAATCAGATTTTTTATTTTTATTTTCTGAATTTTCTGGAAATTCGTTCTTGGTGTTCTTGAGAATCAATCGCACTTTTGAAGGTGATTCCGGGATCCAAATCTCTCATATGAATAACCAAATTGAAGCTCTTGATCTCTACTACACGTTTATTATATATGTGTTGATATGTGTGTGAGCTTGAATCGTGATTTGTTATTTTGTTTTAAATTTCGAAAATTTGTGAATTTATTGTGAATTATACAATGATTTGTTGTTTATGTGGTTAGTGTCTATAGATTTCTTATGATCTCAGGAGTTTAATCATGATTTTTATTTGATTTTACATATCCGATTTAAGTAAATCGAAATTTTTGGGGGTGAATGTAATTTTTATTTTTCCGGATTCCTTGATGATTGTTTGATGTTCTTGATGTTTGATATGAGTTATTGAACTCCTGGGCTTTGATTTGATATATAGAACGTGTGTTTTGGTATCCGATTTCGATCTCGCCGGATTTGGTTCTGTTTTTGCCGGATTTTTGATTTGGTTAGTTCTGGGTTCGAATGGTTGGTATGGTTGTGTTTAGAAGTTGATTTGGAGTGATTTTGATATTTAAAACGTAACGAACGGTACGTTTTTGAGGTCGCCGGAGTTCGCCGGAAATTTTATCCGGGTACCGGTTTCGGAAAATAGCCATTGACGGCGATGAGTGTTCTTCGAGCATTCATACGAAGAACAGCGTAGATGGTGATGAATAGTGCAGTTTGATTCAAAAATTTTCTAAACTTTTCAGAAAAATGTTTTTGGGTCAAATTTTTATAAAATTTTTCTAAAATTCAGATTTCTTTTATGCATTATTATTTTAATTTCTAAAAATTAAATTTAATTAGTTAATTATTTTTAAATAATAATTTAATTTAGTTAATTGATTAATTCATTTTAATTGATTAATTATATTAATTAATTATTATTTAACTATATAATTGACTTAATTAAATTTAAATCTTTTTATTATAAAATATTTGTTATTTTTATGAGTTGATTAATAAATAATTAATTTGAATGTTCAATTAATTTAATTATTAATTGAATTATTCTTATTAATTGCGTATTAATTAAACCGTTTGTCCGTTTTCAACGAGAAAGTATTTCTGGAATTAGAAAAATGACCTGGTTCTTATAAAAATAGTTTTAAGTTAAAATTCAACTTTTAAAATTGGGTCGACTTTTTACCGAACCTTTTTAATAAGTTGGTTATATCTAGTGATTAGGATTTTGACCAGTTTTGTGTTTTAAAAATATTGGATAAATTTTTTTCATGATCTGATCAACGTGATATGTGATTTTGTGATCTACTTATTGAGTCTCTTTACGTGCAATGTGAATTATTAAGGTATTAAGTATCGAGGGTTATGATGTAAATCGAGTTTTGATTTATATATATAGTTAATGTGTGTTAATTGTTTATATGATTTATATTATAAGATGTCGTTAAGAGTAGACGATGTTTTCTTTAATTTACTGACAACGATGGTCGGATATCATTTATTTTCACGAGGATTAATTGGTAAGTATTGATTTAGGTTGTCAGCGAAGATAAGTAGATGTTTAATAACGGAGGTTGGAGATGGATGAAATATTCTTTGTGGGTTATGAAGAAGGTTGGAGATGAAAGTATTGTTTGTGGAATTGCTGGTTTACTTGTGAGGTGTTTTAACACCGGGAAAACGTCTTTGTTCACAGGGGATATTTCCAATTATTTTCTTCCGACAGAGATATTGTAGACGCGCGGGCTCGATGTCGACAGATCAGACTCGTGGCAACCGCTAAAGCGTAAACCAAAGCATGATTAAAACAGAGGATGTGATGACGTGAGATAGAAGAAAAAGATAGTGGTATTACTTCGGCATTACGTATTAGCTAAGGACCAGAGGAAATTATTTTCTTTATCATCTTAAACACTTTTTATTTTATGTTTCATTGATTCATATCATGACGAATAGCTATTGTTCAGAGCTATTTGTGATTCTTAAATATTTTTGCGCGAACACAGTTGCTTGATATTGGTACCCTTGATGTGGGGAATTGTTTTAGATAAACTCTTTATATCCTCATTATCGTAGTAATAATGGGATATGACCTGTATTTAAAACTAAGCATTTCCTGTTGAATTCGGAAATTGCTCTATTGGATTGGAAAATAGTAAAGCGTAGGAGGCCACATCGAGTAGTTGGTCCAGCTAAATTTAAGGAGGATATGGTAACCATTCCATCTTCATATAGGCTAACATTACTTGCCTATTTTGGGTACCCCAGAAATCCTCGTTATACCCACGCGGATAGGAAGGTATTCGGTGGTTGTATAAAGTGGTCCCATTGCTTTTGAACCTGATCAGGGGGAAATGGTGTTTCAGTTATATATATCCAATCCATATCGCCCAAATGGCTATTATATATTGTGAGTTGGTAGATGATTCATTTTTATGACATGCCAAATGATTTCAGTTATGGTTTGAATTATATCACAGTTGTTGATTCAGTTTCTCTATAAACTGTTTTACATTTCAGTTGATTTTATGCCCCACTTATCCTGGTTTTATATCAAAATTTTTATACGCTTGCTGGACATTTCTTTTGCTCATACTTGCCGTTGTAAATTCTAACATTTCAGTAAGGTAGTTTGGCGAGACTTATCCGCACAGTTCAGAAAGAGAAGAAGCGTGATGCTATTTCGGAGATGACTTGACTCAGGATGTCTGGATTTAGAGTAAGATCTATTTTATATAATTGAGTTCTAATATTTATTATTATTATGTAATGGTCTAGTTAGCCTGGCGTACTTCTTATCGAAGTTACACCAATGGTTTAAGATTTGATCAAAGAGAATGTTGTAAAGAAGGAATGCTTTTTATCTAATGGAATTTGGATTCTTGTTTCTAGCCCTATAACCTTAAAAGATCTTGGTATGTTTGGGGTCACAGATGTTATATTTCCAGTGTTGGACAATCACAAGTGAATGATTATTATTAAACAGATGTTTTATTTTGAGGATTTTCGCGTGACGACCAAATCTCCTGACCCCGGATTTGGGGGGTCAGGAGTGTGTATAGCTAAGTAAGGAACGTCAGCGCTCATATAGAGTTCGTATTGGACTATTGGATATAGTACCAATTAGTAAGTTAAGATTGGAGTACTCTTTTGAGATGGTTGTGCTGAACTGGATAGACCGCCCTGCGACTGTATAATAGGCTGAGGTATATTTGAGTGAGAAACAGTTGGTAAATCAGATGTTGAAGGAATAGACTCAGGTGAAGATAATGTATGATTTAGAACAGGTGATTGAGTACAAGAACAATCAGAAGAGTTATTATTGGAAGAATCCAGTGTTGATGAAGATTGTTGTGCTAACTCTTGTTGAATATCATCAACAAAAGTGGAATCAGGAGGTAAGAACATAATAGAACTGGATGTAGAAGTGTTAGCATATGGAAAAATTGACTCATAGAAAATTACATCTCTAGATGTAAACACTTGATGAGAATCAAGATGAAGAAGTCTATAGCCTTTTTGATTGTGTGGATAACCTAGAAAAATACACTTGTAAGCTCTAGAAAAGAACGTATCCTGTCTTTTAGACAAAGTAGAAGAATAACAAAGACATCCTAATACTCTCAAGTGAGAATAAGAAGGAGACTTGTTGAAAAGAATTTCATATGGTGTTTTATGATTAAGAACTGAACTTGGTGTCCTGTTAATCAGATATGTGGCTGTCAAAATGCAGTCACCCCATAAATGAATAGGTAAAGAAGCCCTAAACCTCAGAGCTCTAGCAACTGACAATAGGTGTCTATGTTTTCATTCAGCTCTCCCATTTTGTTGGGGAGTTTGAACACAAGAATGTTGGTGAATTATACCAAGATTATGAAACAAAGAGCTCATATTTTTATTAAAGAACTCAGATCCATTATCTGTTCGAACAAACTTAACAGATGCATCAAAATGAGTTTTGATATAGTTGAAAATTTATTGAAAGATGCCAAACACTTGAGATTTAGATGACAGCAGGTAAGTCCATGTACACCTACTAAAATCATCTACAATTGTTAAGAAGCCATGACAAGTAGAATAAGTAGCCTTTTTATAAGGCCCCCAAAGATCACAATGAAGAAGCTCAAAACAACTTGATGATTTGTAATCACTAATAGGAAAAGATAGTCTGCAATGTTTTGCATATTGACATACATCACAAGGATTATCAGTAATACAGATTTGAGAAGACAAATAGTCAATAGACTTGAGTACATTAAGAGGAGAATGACCTAATCTATCATGCCACAATTTGCTAGTAGTTTGAACAGTAGAACTACATTTAGCAGAATTTGAAGTAGAAGTGGTGGCAGTGATATGAGAAGTTGACTACTGAGATGAGCTTGAAGTAGTAGGAAGAATGAGCTTGAACAAGTTGCCATGAAGCTTACCAATCCCCATCACCCTCTTCATAGGGTCTGATAGAGTATATTTTTATATATATTTTAAATGATTTTATTCTCATATTTATTGTGTTTTGCATTGATTTGGATTTTTATTTAATAGATTTTATTGTTTTATTGTAGGAAATAAAGAATTCATGACTTGGAAGGATTTGGAGCAAAAAGAGCTATTTTTGAGATAAAATAGGAGAAAATTCGTATTATTGGGCTATACGGGCTGTGCTACACTGTTTTGGCCGTATCTTGAGTTCCAGAAGTCAGAATTTGACGATCTTACTGTCCACGCGAAGCTTGTGGAATTTTCTTTAATTCAGAGGTTGTCCAATAAGCAAAATCCAACTGGAAGAGCCCAGAAACAGAGGAGAAAAAGAAGTGACGAATTTTACAAGAAAATCCTATTCAATTATGGATATCTTTTTGTAAATTGATTAGGATATTAAAAATACTTTTATTACGAGATAGATATCAGATTTTATTAAGGAGTTTTATTATAAAAAGAAGGAGAGAACGTGGGAAGAGGATAGATAGATAGATACAGACGTTTTTACATAAGCTAGGGTTTTTGGTTTTTCTCTCTCCATCTCTTCTTTTGTAAGCACTTGGTTTAATTTGGATCTTCATTGTTCTTCGTTAATACAAAGTTTGAGGTATTCTTTATTCTCTTGTTTTATTATTATATGTTTTACATGGCTTCTTTCATTATTATTATTGCTTTTACTTCTAGAATGAGTGAGTAGTTTAATTCTAGGGTATTAAGGGGAGCCATGTTTGCACCATGATTTGGGCTTAATTTGATTAGTAGATTGATGGGTAAAGAGTAATTCTGATTGATATGTTATAATTCTTAATTTGTGTAATTGCACAATATCATGGATTAATCGATTGCAATAGGAGTAATAGATCGAAAGATTTTACTACTAGAGGCTTACATACAATTAGCGGAATTGAAGGTGAGTGTGAAAACATCATTAGATATTCTGAGAGTGTTAATGCTTGAGAAAGATTAACTATTGCTTTAATTACTTAATCCCATTGAAAAGCTATACTTTTGTGATTTGTTTGGTGTAAACATGGTGAACCTGAATTGCCCTAGATCCTTTAATTAATTGTTTTAAAACTTTGTTAAATTTGCATTAGTAGTTAATAAAATTCCCAAATAATCGTTTGTGACTAGAAACAATTGATAACAACTGAATTGAAATTGAAACTGTCTCCTTGAGGAACCGACCCGTATTTGCTAGTATCTACTACAATTGATACCGTGCGCTTGCGGTTAGACATAATTTTACACATCAAGTTTTTTGGCTCCGCTGCCGGGGAGACGCCTAGTTTCTCTAATTTTAGTTTGATTGTTTTAGATTGTTTCTCTTGTCTCTTTGGAACACTTGTTCCAATTGAGACCGATCTTACTGCTTTTCCTTGTTTAGTTGTTGATGCCTAGGACCAGGTCTCAAACGAAAGAAGATCAAGCGAAAGAGGATACAACTCCTCTTAGTCCAGACTCTGGAATTACTTGTTAACAATATATAGATCAACAAAGGAAAGAGAAGCAGCAAAGGATATCTGAACCAAAGATTGAGATGGCGGACCTTCCTCCCAAATCTTTGAAGAATTACTCACAGCCCTCTCCGAGTGGGGTACCTACTGGCCTTGCTATGCCAGCAATTCAAGCAGCAAATTTCGAGATCAAGCCTGCTTTGCTCACTATGATCCAACAGAATCAATTTGCTGGGCTTGCCTCTGAAGACCCTACAAATCATCTGCAACGGTTTCAACAGCTCTGTTCTACAATTAAACATCAGGGAGTCACTCCAGACCAGTTGAAAGTCATGTTGTTCGGTTTCTCTCTTCGTGATAAAGCTCAAAAGTGGTTGAACGATATTGACTTGACCAAGTGGGATGAGATTGCTCAAGCCTTCTTAACTGAGTTCTTCCCTCCTAACAGAACCGACGATTTGATCGACAAGATGATGGGTTTTAAGCAAGATTATGGTGAATATCTACGGGATGCTTGGGACAGATTCAAGGATTATCAACGTGCATGCCCTCACCATGGTCTTGAGAAGTGGTTTCTTCTTAAACGCTTCTACAATGGTCTTGATCCTGAGACAAAAGGTATGGTTGATAACACTGTAGGTGGTGTATTTCTGGATAAAGGAGTTGATGATGCATATGCTTTTCTTTCAAATTTGGTTGCCAATCACTTCAGTAATCCGAGAGCAACCAAGAAAGGGGGTAAACTTGAAGTGGATGCTTATTCTTTATTATCATCTCAACTAGCTGCATTAACTCAGGAGATCCACTCATTGAAGACATCTCAGCCCTCTACTCAACCTATGAGTATCAATGCATTGTCATCCATGGCTCCTATAAATAATCCTGTTTGTGAAGTCTGTGGCATCCAAGGCCACTATGGTAATGATTGCCAATACAATGCTCAAAATTCAAAAAAATTTCAGATGGAGCAAGCAAATGTTTTCCAACAGAGGCAGCAGTACAATCCGTATTCCAACACTTATAATCCTGGTTGGAAAGATCATCCGAACTTCTCATATAGGAACAATAATGCTCAGAATTCAAATGTTCCTAATCAGCAGCAATATCAGCAGTCGTACCAGCCTCCTCCACAGCAGCAGTATAGGCCTCCGCAAGGACCTATGAATCCCCCTGGATTTCAAAGGCCTCCTCAGAATTATGCTCCTCAAGCAAATCATGCTGCACAGGCTGATAATCAAGGTGATATGATGAAGATATTGCTACAAATGCAAACAAAGATGAACCAGATGGAGATTCATAATAAGATGCTGGAAACTGAGATTGCTCAAATGGCTAGTTCTTCATCTACAAGGCAACAAGGCTCTCTACCAGCACAATCAACTCAGCCAAAGGAAAATGTGAATGCCATTGCTCTTAGGAGTGGTCGTACATATGATGCTCCTCCAATGCCTACTGACGATGTTCCTACTGAGAAAGAAGAAAAGAATTCTGAGGAAGACAAGGTAGAGAAAGTTGTGGAAGATACAAACAAAGATGAAACTGAGGAAAGCAAGAAAAAGGACAAAGAGAAGACTGCAGTTACTCCTCCACCATTTGTGCCAAAGCTCCCATTCCCTAGCAGGATGAACAGAACTAAGGTGGACCAGCAGTTTGGTAAGTTCATGACACTTGTCAAGAACCTTGAGGTAACAGTTCCTTTCACTGATTTAATATCTCAAGTTCCATCATATGCAAAGTTTCTTAAGGATATTCTCACTAAGAAAAGGTCTTTTGGTGAGGTAGAGACAGTAGCTTTTACTGAAGAGTGTAGTGCTGTTTTACAGAATAAGTCTCCACCTAAGCTTAAAGATCCTAGTAGTTTTTCGATCCCGTGTCATTTAGGTGCATTGTTCATTGATAAAGCTTTATGTGATTTAGGCGCTAGTGTCTCAATCATGCCTCTCTCGGTTTTTCAAAAACTAAATATGGGAGAATTAAAATGTACATAGATGACTTTGCAAATGGCAGACCGTTCGATAAAATATCCACTTGGAATTTTAGAGGATGTGCCTGTTAGGGTTGGAAAATTCTATATTCCTGTAGACTTTGTAGTTCTAGATATGGAAGAGGAAAGCCAAATACCTATTATTTTAGGTAGACCATTTCTTTGTACTGCAGGTGCTATTATTGATGTTAAAAGTGGGACTCTCACCTTGAGTGTCGGTGATGATAAAATTGCTTTTACTCTAACCTCTGCTCTTAAATCCCCTTTGCTTGAGAATACTTGTTGCAGTATTGATGTTGTAGATGAAATTGTCCAAGATTATACTCCTCAGATTCTATTGAATGATACATTGGAAGCAGTGCTCATGCTTGAAGCTACAGAAGGAGAAGGACATGCTGAAGTCGATTCATTGATTCTTGAGTTGAATGATCACAACATTGATTCCATTGACAGTTCTTCAGTTCGAGATCTCTCGAGTATTAAGCTTGGGAAACTTCCACCACATTTGAGGTATGTCCTTTTCAATAATGAGCTAGTGATTTTTGAAGAGGGGCATGATAACGTGTTGCGAAGGTGGAAAACCAATGATAAGGAAGAAGAAAGTTTTGTTCAGCCGGTTGAGTCGGAGAAGCACTCTAGGGGGTGAAGAAGAAAAAGAAGAAGATTTGGTCGTTGGGTAGTAAAATCAAGTTGAAGTCTGATGGAAGAGCTTTGTGGAAAGCAAACAATCAAGATGTCAACGTTCGTAGGAATGGTCTTTCTGTTGAGGATGGTTCAGTAATTCTTTTGAGACTGCCTTGAGTTGAGGAAGTAACGTCAAGCTATTGACGTTAAAGAAGCGCTTCGTGGGAGGCAACCCATGTATTAGTATAGGAAAAAAAAAATCTGTGCAAAAAAAAAAAAAAAAAAGAATATCAGAAGACGTCAGCGCATCAGGCACCATCCGCGCGCAGGAGCGCCCCAGTCACGCAGAAGCATCCCGCGCATCAAGGCCCTGGCAGCGCTTTAAGCACCCTAACACGCAGGTTGAACCTGCGTGTCTGCCTGTCCGCGCCCGGTACCCCTGAAACGCAGCCTGCTGCTGCGTTACACCCTGTCTGCCCAGATTTTTTTTCCGAAAATTGTGTTTTTGCCTCCAAATTCAATCCTAACCCAAATTCTTTCAATCCCTAATTCCTATATCTATCCTACATCAAATCCTAACCTCTCCAAATCTCTCCTACACAATTACAATTTTTATTCAACCTATCCATCATCTTATATATATACACACCTATCCATACAAATCCAATTCCTCTTCTATTTTATTTAAATCTCCAAAAATTCAATTCTAAAGAGGAATTAATTGCAAGTTCACCTCTTCAATTCGTAGTGGGTTTATTTCTTCTCTCAAATTTTATTTTGATTACGAATTTATGTTCTTGTGATTTGGGATTTTGTATTATTTTTGGAATTTGGGCTATTTTTGGTGTGATATTGCTTGGAAATTATTGGTTGAGCTTCTTGGGAGTTGGGTATTGATTCTTATGGCTCCTAAGTGTGGGAGAGGTGGTGCTAGTGTTGGGAAATTGCTACAGAAAGGGGATTTTAGCTGAACAAGCATGTTAGAAAAGATGGGGAAGGATATGTAAGACGTCTTGCAGGAACGGGATTCCAGGGGAGTTTTCTTTCTTTTCTTTTTAGTGTATTTTATTTTGTTTTTAGTTGTAGTTTTGTATCTTGTTCATTAGTTCATTGGGGACAATGAACCGCTTAAGTGTGGGGAGGTGTTCTCAACGTAGTGTATTACTTGTTTAAAAAAAAAATCAAAAAAAAAATCAAAAAATTAAAAATACCAAAAATAATTCTAGCCATGCAATTTGATTAGTTGTTGTATTTTGCTTGATACACCCATGCATACGTAGAATTCTTGTGTTTATTGACGCTTTTGTATGAGAAGTGACGTGCTTTGTTCTTGTGCACACACTTACACTAGCAAGTTGAAGCTGGTAGACTTAATTGGATGTTGTAAGTGATTAGAATGACATGAATATGTGCAAGATGACTTGGTTTTCATGCTTTGAGTACAAGTAGGTGCGTTAGAGAGTCTTGTTACCTGGGATTGATTATGTTTTGTCACACCAAGTGAGTTTTGAGCCTATATGCATATCTTTTGCATGATTTTTCGTTTGTTTGAGTGTCCACATGTTGTTTACATTGCTAGCACTTACTTGAGATCTTTCTTGAAATGCATGATATTACTTGATGATGAGATGATAAAGGCACTTAGGTTTGACCTCGTATTTCCCATATTTCCACACCTTTTATACATGATCAATTAGTTAACCCGTTGAGCTTAATCCTATTCTTTCGGTGACACACCACATTACTTGCCATTATCCTTTTTATTCTATTGGCCTTACCGTAATTTTGAACCTAAATTGTCAAAGGCTAGTATCGTGCTTAAGGGAGTAATAAGGTGTTCATAAAAGGGGGGGTTATTGATGATCATACTTTTGGGGAATATTGATTTTGGGTTGATGCTTGCTAGTCGAAATTCATAAAAATATCTATGGATCATTGCTTTATTCCTTAGCTCTCTAAAAAAAAAACAAGAAAAAAATAGAAAAAAAAAAGAGAAAAAAAATAAATTTGAGAGCATTCTTATGTTTGTATGATCCTTCTTCATTCGACAAGTCAAGTTATTATAAGGGTTATTGAAAAATCCAAGTGTGGGGAAGTATTTGTTTTAATAGAAAGGGAATGGAATTATTTATATTGTTGGGTACTAGCTTTTGACGTAACCTGTTTTAGCTTTACTTGACATACCTGGTCCCTAGGCCACGCTACAACTCGAATAAAGACCTTTTGATTGTCATCAGTGATGTATGTTGTGTTGAGAGTGAGATTGATTGCGAGTGTCAAGTTGTGTTTATGATTTTGTTGGAATTGAGTGATACACTTAACCTTGTTCTTGAGTGAATATTCGTTTTTGAGTGAAAGGTGAGTTATTACTTGTTTTGGCATAGGAGATCCCGGGTTTAGACTTAAAGATGTATTTCTTGTGGGCTTAGCATGATTACCAACGATTCTTACACTTGACATGAATTTTTATGACCTTTTGCATGCTGGTTGAGTAGACTACGTGAATACTTGCACTTTCGATACCAAGACATCGTATGTTTACTTTGATTCTTAAGTTGATGTGGCATGAGAGGACTTGTGTGTGTGGTGTTGTGTTAGCATTGATCTTTTGCATGGTTAGATGAATTTTGTGGGTACATTCACTATAAACCCTCACGAGACAACACTCGTCCTACTAGGGCTGCCTAGGGGTTTAACGGCTTGTTGCATATGCTCAATGCAATCGTGTCATCTACGAAAGTGATGTTTGTTAGGACTTAGTTTTTATTTCACTTATTTGCCCGAGGACGTGCAAATGCTTAGTGTGGGGATGTTTGATAGAGTATATTTTTATATATATTTTAAATGATTTTATTCTCATATTTATTGTGTTTTGCATTGATTTGGATTTTTATTTAATAGATTTTATTGTTTTATTGTAGGAAATAAAGAATTCATGACTTGGAAGGATTTGGAGCAAAAAGAGCTATTTTTGAGATAAAATAGGAGAAAATTCGTATTATTGGGCTATACGGGCTGTGCTACACTGTTTGGGCCGTATCTTGAGTTCCAGAAGTCAGAATTTGACGATCTTACTGTCCACGCGAAGCTTGTGGAATTTTCTTTAATTAAGAGGTGGTCCAATAAGCAAAATCCAACTGGAAGAGCCCAGAAACAGAGGAGAAAAAGAAGTGATGAATTTTACAAGAAAATCCTATTCAATTATGGATATCTTTTTCTAAATTGATTAAGATATTAAAAATACTTTTATTAGGAGATAGATATCAGATTTTATTAAGGAGTTTTATTATAAAAAGAAGGAGAGAACGTGGGAAGAGGATAGATAGATAGATACAGACGTTTTTACATAAGCTAGGGTTTTTGGTTTTTCTCTCTCCATCTCTTCTTTTGTAAGCACTTGGTTTAATTTGGATCTTCATTGTTCTTCGTTAATACAAAGTTTGAGGTATTCTTTATTCTCTTATTTTATTATTATATGTTTTACATGGCTTCTTTCATTATTATTATTGTTTTTACTTCTAGAATGAGTGAGTAGTTTAATTCTAGGGTATTAAGGGGAGCCATGTTTGCACCATGATTTGGGCTTAATTTGATTAGTAGATTGATGGGTAAAGAGTAATTCTGATTGATATGTTATAATTCTTAATTTGTGTAATTGCGCAATATCATGGATTATTGATTGCAATAGGAGTAATAGATCGAAAGATTTTACTACTAGAGGCTTACATACAATTAGCGGAATTGAAGGTGAGTGTGAAAACATCATTAGATATTCTGAGAGTGTTAATGCTTGAGAAAGATTAACCATTGCTTTAATTACTTAATCCCATTGAAAAGCTATACTTTTGTGATTTGTTTGGTGTAAACATGGTGAACCTGAATTGCCCTAGATCCTTTAATTAATTGTTTTAAAACTTTGTTAAATTTGCATTAGTAGTTAATAAAATTCCCAAATAATCGTTTGTGACTAGAAACAATTGATAACAACTGAATTGAAATTGAAACTGTCTCCTTGAGGAACCGACCCGTATTTGCTAGTATCTACTACAATTGATACCGTGCGCTTGCGGTTAGACATAATTTTACACATCAGGGTCCTGTATAACACATTGATGAGAATTAAAAAGAACATCATAATGCAATTGTTGAGTGAGTATACTGACAGATATTAAGTTGAACTGAAACTCAGGGATTAAAAGCACATTATGCAAGACAATTTCAGAGGTAAGTATGACAGTTCCTTGAAAATGAACTGATGTAACTTGACCATTTGGAAGACATATGCTTATATCACAAGAAGTAACATTCCTAAGCAAATTAGAATGGCAGGTTATATGATCAGTTGCCCCTAAATCTAATATCCAATCCGTAGATGTATGACAACTAGCCAGACAAATAGTAGTCATTGATGAACAAATAGGAGACAGAGTACCTGACTGAGGAGGTTCAACTCTGAGATTTGATGTTGACTGATTTAGTAAATTCAGAAGCTGCTGGTATTGGTCTGAGGTGAGATTGGAATTGACAGTTGCCTTGGCTGTTTCTTCACAAGGTGTAGATGAATTTGCAGAAGAGATAGAATCTTCCTTGTTGGTAAGAACTTGTGCAATAACCTTGTTTCCTGAAGTAGAATTTGACTGAAGAAACTTGTTAGCAGGTCTATTCTTTGGTGGAAATCCAATTAAGTGATAACACCTCTCCCTTGTATGATTAGTACCATTACAATGAGTACACTGCAGATTGCCTTTCTTAGGAGGAAACCTAGCCTTGGAATCTGTGTTAAGAAATGATTTCTTTGGATCAGATTTGGAAAACCTGTTACCAGTGTAGGCCACATTCTTAGTCATCAACACAGCAGATTCTGGCAAGTTCGAAATAGTTTGAGAGTAAGTTCTCTGTCTCTCATCTTGTTGAAGTAACCCTAGCACTTGAGTGAGTTTAGGTATAGGACTCATCATGAGCAATTGACCACGAATATTCGTGAAATTTTCACTTAATCCCATCAGAAACTGTGTGACTTTCATAGTTTCTTCATACTGATCAAGATCAGCTTTAGCTTTGCAAGTACACATACACGTACACTTAGGCACATTAGAGACACTCAGCAGATCATCATAGAGTTTCTTAAAATTTGTATAATACGCAGAGATAGTTAGCTTATCTTGAACTAACTCAGACAATTCTTTCTTGATCTCAAACAATCTAGGTCCATTATTCTGAGTAAATCTAACATGAAGATCACTCCAAATTTCAGAAGCAAGCGCTATAACAAGACTAGATCGAATTTCAGGAACAATAGAATTTAACATCCATGTGATGATCATATCATTACAACGTTGCCACGGATCAAAGTAAGGAGAGTCGATACCTGGAACTTTGTATTTTCCAATGACGAAACCTAGCTTGTTTTTGGCAGAGAGAGCCAGTGTCATCGAGCGCTTCCACTCATTGTAATTATCACCAGTGAGAGAAGCAGTTACAAGAACTTGACCTGGATGGTCAGACGGATGAAGATACAGCGGATGACTCGATTTCAGTTGAATAACAGTGTTGAAATCTGTGTCAAAACCTGTTGAATCATTAGTATTTGTACCAATTCGCTCAGTTTCCCCATGAGTTGCTGTCGCCATTAACGTGTTTGATGAAATTTCAACACGAAACAGTCTGAATCTACACAATTTGTGTAAAGAAGATGTTCAATTATGAACAAACAATGAAAGTTCGGTAAGAATATCAATCAAACACAAACAATCTACAATTGATACAAGATTGATCAATTAACGATCAAACTAAACGGAATAATAGTGAATCGATACCAAAAAAAACGAAAAAGATGATGTATCTTCGAAAAAGATGATGAATCTTCGAAGAAGATGACTTGAAATCAATGAAGATGCGGATTATTCTCTGATACCATAAAGAAAGCTAAGAGAACGAAGATGATGAAAAATGAATTTACATTTCATACTGAATTGTTATACAGAACATGAAGAAAAAATGTTTATATACAACTCAAGACTAACTAACTTTTGTAACAAACTTTACCGCCTATTCTCTTATGTGCAATTACAGAATTAACCCTGATATAATTAGATATTTACAACAATGTCTTTTTACTGTTGATGTTGACTATCCTTCTCCTCAATAATCTTTCTGGTTAGTCCTTGTTCATTTTTACTGTCATTTTGTGTATGTTTGTGCTCTGTGTGTTGGAATTTTATCTAAACAAATGATATAATTATCTAGTCATCAGTTTATTATCTCCTTGTAATGTATACAGCTGGAATAGCCGTGTGACTTGGTCCAGGTTGTTGGCGTTAATTTAGGTTCGTGTCTGTTAATTAGCTGTATGACTTTCCTTGTTACTTATTCTGTTTGTTACTTTAGTTTAATATAGCTTTGTATCCGTTTCTTTAAAATAGACGGAAGGAAGAATACAATGTAAACCTTTAACGTATTTTCCAGTTTGTACATATTTGTTCATGTCCTCTGTTATTCCTAGTTTAGTTTAATTATATTTAGTGTCTTCAATATGCAAAATTAACATGGTATCAGAGCCTCAGATCCTTGAAGCATATCAAATTGATTCATAAGAAGAAGCCCGCTGAGAAAGTACCAGCCGCATCATGTATTTGCAGTATGTGTTGCATTACACTCAAGCAGCACATAAGTGTTCGACAAAATGCCTGAAAGGATTGTTTTTGGATTCTAAAGGACTGCTTGTCAAGATAAGATTGTACAGAGGCGGAGCCTTGGTGGTTCTTTTCAGGCGGGTCAGTTTTGTGGGCGACGGTGACGCCGTAGGGTGGAGTCGCAGTGGACAACAATGAGGCGAGGAAGAGAATTAATGCGAAGTGAAATAGAGACGGAAGCGGATTTGTGCGATAATAATTTCCACAATTGATTGGGCACACAACTTTGAATTTTCGATTGAGGAATTTTTTCAGCATATCCAGTTGCGTAGGAAAGAATAATTGGGGGAGGACGACATGCCTTGCCTCAATCTGGCGTTGTTGTGATACAAGGTGGGTGAAGCAAAGTACATCAGGTGGATTGTGGCTTGCACCACTGGTGCGTGCAAAATTTTATATGATTTATTGCTCTCAAACTTGATGTGGTTTTAGTCGATATATAGACCGATGAAGTTCGTTTTGATTAGACATATTGGGTGTGTCAAAGGGAGAGTTCAATGCTGATATTATTGCTGACAGTGTGTGATGAAGAGTGAAATTGAGATGTATATGGGCTGTTATGGCAATGTAAAGTGTGGAGATGTTGGCATGAAGCCGTTTGATGAAATTGTTCGTCGAGTGTGATTATTAATGGGTATGTCAAAGTAGGGTGTTTGAAGGAGGTGTTAGAGATTTTTAATGAGAGGCCGTGGATGTACATGTTTTTACTTCTTTGGTCTTGGGACTATCGAATCATGGAGATAGTTTAATGGCAGTAGAGTTATCAAAGAAGATGAATGATAAAATGATGTGAAGCAAAAGATTGGTGTACAACAGGGCTTCGAGGAGAAAGTTGTTTATTTGGCAATGTGGGATGGAATTTATGGTTATTAGGTGTATTACAGATGTAGATGTTGAGATTATGGTTGTAGGGTGAATTTTATGGTTTTTGAGGTGTTTCATGTGTGTGCAAATCCTGGAACTTGCTTAGAAGGGATGTTTTTGGTTAGCAGGGAGAAGATTTTGTTTTTTTTTTAATTTACGTCAAAGGATAACTAGAGGACTTCCATGGAGGATTGGTCTGTTTATGCACATAGTCCTGCTCATTTGGAAGTTACTCGCACTGATTATGCTGCCTTGAAGAGGATTATTTCCGGTATTCCTAGGCTTGCTAAAGCTGGGGAAGTTAATACTGAGGCTGAGTCTGAGGCCGATGCTGTTTCTGCCGTCATTGATAGACGAGATGTTCCCGGTTATATCTGGCGGTGCGGATGCGGGATCCTGTTTCTGCCGAGATTTTGTGTGGGGCTAAGTGGTACCATCGTCTGTTTCGTATTATTGACAGAAATGGGACACCATTGTCTGGTTGGTCAAGGAATGTTGATCAAGAGTGTACAGATAGTCACAGATGTAATGGAGTCTCTTGTGAAAAGGATTATCATGGCAGAATCTGAAACTGCTAGCGAAAAAGTAAAAGTAACATTAGGACAAGAAGAAATTAAAAAGAAGACTTTTTAAATTGATAACATGTCCACGAAGTTGGACGAGTCGAAAAAATTCGCAATGGGCACTAACAGAGTTTTGCTTGAAATGAGGTAGAGGGTTGATGATTTGGTGAAAGAAACTTCTAGACAGAGGTTACGGGCTACGGAAAAGGAAGATGAGCTTTTACGAGTCAAGCAAGACTTTGAATCTTTAAAGTCCTATGTTAGTAGTCTCATTAGTGTGAGAGAAACTCTTCTTTCATCAGAGAAGCATTTTCAAAACATTGAGAAGCAGTTTCAAACCTTCGTGCTGATATGACCCTTGCTGTTTTTGATGGCTTCCGTATTCAGAGGTCTGATCAATTTTTTCTTGGGGATGGATATTCATCAGATAAGAATAATGTATCATTACCTCCTGGTTGTTTAATTGTGCTATCTCACAAGTGAAGGAAATTACGAATGCTTTGAGGAGGGATGGTGCGCAGCCATCAGAAACATAATTTGCTCATGAAGTGGCCTTGATGTCTCAAACTAACATGTATAGGCCTGGAATTGACGTTACTCAGGCTGAGCTTGTTCCCCATCTGAATTGGCATAGACGGGAGAGAACTGAGATGGTAGGAAACTAGAAGGGAAAATCTACGATATGTTTTATGTGATGGTGAGCGTGAAATTAAGGCAAGTACCTAGTGCTATGACAGATGAGGAGTTTTTTTTTTTTTTTTTTTTTTTTTGCATCAAACGAGGATGGAAGGTTAGCAAATGGAGCTGAACATGATGAGTATGACGATGTTTTAACAGCTGTAGAAAGAAAGTAGTTAGTTTCTGCACTACGCATGGGAATGCTGAGGGCCCCTGTGACAATGAGGAGTCTGATGCTCAGGGTGGTCACGAAAACAGAGGCGGGACTTCATTTGAAAGTTGTGAATCAAATGGTTCCAAGAAGGAAAAATAAAAGGAGTTTAAAAATGAAGAAAAGTAGCTGCAACATGGAGGTTCAAAATAGAAGGCCAGAAGAAAGGCATTCTGTTTTAGGAAGTTTGGAGAGCTATCCAAGTTGTGCGAAGGGTTGAGGAGATGATATTTGTTTTCTTGCTGTAGGAAAGTACATGTGTTGGAAGAGGAGAAGATTGATGATGCAGTTGAGGCGATTCAGTAGCTAGAAGGGAATCAACTAGGCGAGGTTGATGATATTCTTTCTGCTGTTCGGTGAAGCATAGAGATGGTGTTATGAAGTTGCTGCTGTTCCGTGTATGTATTGGGGTAGTGATTAAATTGGAATTAATCACCCGATAACTTGGGGCGTGTATGCGTGAGGTGCAGAGTATGAGGCTGCATTTTGGTTGCATTGTTTTGGTATTTGTCTGCAGATTCAACAATAGATTGGTTGTGAACCAAGAGCTTCCATAGGTGTTGGAAGTTAGTTTTTGGGTTGAAGCGTTTTTAGGATACTAGTGGCGCAGATTGCGCAGTTGATGCTAGTGGCGCAGTTAGCGCAGATGTTTGCATAAGTGCAAATGTAGATGTTGAGGACAAGAGCATAGTGATAAGTGGATTTTATATCCACTTGGAGCATTCTAAATCGGCTTAAATTGATTGTCTTGGGCTCAAGTTTCTTGTAGTTTTGATGTGTTTTGTTTAGTTGTGCAGATTTACAAGGATGATGATTATGGTGGATGTTTTTGTTGTTTTTGGAGATTTAATTTATTAAAATTCGGATTTATTGGGCTGCACGCGTGAGATTCATTGTTTGGGCCATATCTTGAGTTCTATAAGTCTGTTTTCAGCCCGTAAGCAGTCCACGCGAAGATAACGAGATTCTATATCATTATAAGGTGGTCCAGAGGTCCAATTACATTTGGAACGTTCCAGAAAAACAGAAGAAAAGTCAGCTACGAATTTTCCTTAAAAAAACAGAATCAGTTTAGGAAACGTATCTTGCAGAAATTCTATTATAATTCTGTTTTGGTATTTTCTTGCTGGGCAAGACTTTTAGAGCCTATTTAAACACATCCTACCATTGTAATAGAGATACACACATTATCATAGTTTTATTATTGTAACCTAGCTTAGATCTGCAAGGGAGAAAAGGAGAGAAGGATTCAACGCTCGTGACAAGCAACGGATCTAGATCTACTTCATCCTTTGTGTTACTTTGGATTATAGATTTGTTTTCTCAACTCTTAGTTTTATTAATATTATTGCTTCTTTTATCCATATCTTGTTATTTATCATGTTTTCATCAAATCCCATGACGATGAACGGTTCAATTATGGGCTAATCGTTGTCATGGGATCCTAGTGGATTTTTCTATGTAGCTTAGTAGTTTGTATGCCTTAAAGATTTATGTGTGGTGAATACTTGATATCCTTGTATGGTTGTGCTTATTGAATTTAGGTGCGTCGCGAACATCTAATTTGTTAATCTCTTGCTAAACGAGAGTGGATCTTGAGATTTAGAACTTGCCATGCTAGCATAGGATAGGTTGGTGTTTTGACATCATGATTTGTGGCATCAATAGAGATATTATGCTACCCTATGTGATCTAAGTGAATAACTTGTGCTTAAACCTTTATGTTTTCAAATTCTATAGAGATATAGGGTCTAAACATAATAGGTGCCTACTCGTCTTCTATCTCTTTTGTGGATGTATGCGTAGATTGGTACTAGTATACCAAGAGGTAAATTTTACTCTTTTTGTGTTATTCGATTAGATATCAAACCCATCGCATGTTTTAATTAAAGGCTGCAACTCTAAGTGAAGTAGATGATGAAACTAGGATTCCATGTTTTATTCTCATATTAGTAATTCGACTTTAATCTCTTTAATTAGTTAATCCTTAGTTTGATAATTAATTTAGTAGTTAATAAAAATCCAATTTGTTATTTGTCTTAGCAGTGGATAAAAACCATACATCGGTGCATAGGTACATTAATTGAATTGAACACCATTCTAGATCTCTGTGGGAACGAACTTGATTTAATCATATATTACTTGTGACAACGTGCGCTTGCGTAAATTTTGCATAACAAGTTTTTGGCGCCGCTGCCGGGGATCATCGGTGTTTTTATTTTAGTTTATGTGCTTGTCATCAGTGGTCGTTAGCATTCACTGACTCGGATTCTTACTTAGTTTGTTTGTTTCGTGGTGTTTCAGGTACTTAAGTTTGTATGCGAACATGCTTACAAGCTCGTTTGGAAGAACTGGCGGAAGACGATCTTGTAGAGAATAAAGAGAATAAGGAAGAGGAATCTGAAACTACAGTAGCAATGGCAGATGCAGCAGTAGCTAAGGCTTTGAAGGAGTATTCTCAGCCGAAACTCAATGACATCCAGTCTAGCATTATTAGGCCAGCTATTGCAGCGAACAATTTTGAGATCAAGTCGGGCACAATTCAGATGGTGCAGAATTTAGTTCAGTTTGGGGGAGCTCCTACGGAGGATGCCAACATGCATGTTTGGGACTTTATCGAAATCTGCGACACTTTCAAATGTAATGGTGTGACGGATGATGCTATCAGGTTGAGGCTTTTCCCATTCTCTCTGAGGGATAAGGCTAAGAGCTGGCTACACTCTTTGCCACCTGGTTCCATTACTACATGGGAAGATCTTGCTCAGAAGTTCCTTACTAAATTCTTCCCTATGGCGAAAACTGCAGCATTAATGAACCAGTTGACTCAATTCCAACAGCAATCTGGCGAGACCTTGTGTGAGGCTTGGGAACGCTACAAGGAGATGCTACGCAAGTGTCCTCATCATGGCATGCCTGATTGGATGGTTATTAATGGGTTCTACAATGGGTTGGGAGCACAGTCTAGGCCCTTGCTAGATGCAGCATCAGGTGGAGCTCTGTGGGCAAAGAGCTATGATGAATCCTATGAACTTATAGAGATGATGGCTGCTAATGAATATCAAAATCCAACCCAAAGGCTATCTCAAGGCAAGGTTGCAGGTATGTTTGAGGTGGATACAGCTTCAGCTATTGTAGCTCAGTTGAAGGCTTTGACTATGAAGGTGGATTCTCTTGCAAATTATGGAGTTCAGCAGGTGGCTAGTGTTTGTGAGCTATGTGCGGGCGCACATGAGACGAATTAGTGTGCTATCGCTTCTGAATCAGCACAGTTCGTGAGTAATTTTCAGAAACCTGCTGCACCAGTTCCAGCCACCTATCATCCGAACAACAGGAATCATCCCAACTTCAGCTGGAGCAACAATCAAAGTGCACAACAACCTTATCAGCAAGCAAAGCCATTCAATCAAGGCTATCAACAGCCATATGTTCCAAGGGCACCATATCAACCTCCTGGATTTCAGCAGCAACAACCCCAGGCTTATATGGGGCAATCATCTAATGATAAATCAGATGAAGTGTGGATAGCTGTAAAGAACCTACAAGCTGGCCAGAAAGTCTTGGAAACCCA
Organism: Kitagawia praeruptora; assembly: GCA_037693485.1. Taxonomy (NCBI): domain Eukaryota; kingdom Viridiplantae; phylum Streptophyta; class Magnoliopsida; order Apiales; family Apiaceae; genus Kitagawia; species Kitagawia praeruptora. Next base: position 127,816,285 of record CM075350.1, read on the forward strand.
GTTAGGACAGATTGCAAGTGCCTTATTTAGTAGGCCTCAAGGAACTCTTCCTAGTGACACGGAGGTTAATCCAGGCAGAAGGGAAAGCAAGGAACAAGTCAATGCCGTTACTTTGAGATCTGGAAAGGTCACGAGTGATCCTAAATCAGCAACTGAAGAAGATGAAGATGTTCAGAATCAGCAGGATGAAAAATTTGCAGTGCCAGAAATTGTGAAATCTGATTTAGTGGCTGATCAGCTTGATGGTGAGAAGAGCAAGAAACCTGTTGAAAAGTCTACTCCGGAGCAATCTTCAAAGAATAATCAGGTCTATCCACCTCCTCCATTTCCTGAAAGTTTGCAGAAAAGTCAAGAGAAACAGTTTCAGAAATTTATGGATGTCTTCAAGAAATTGTCCATTAACATTCCTTTTGTAGAAGCATTGGAGCAGATGCCAAGATATGCAAGGTTCATGAAGGATATTTTGTCACGAAAGAGAAGGTTGGAAGATTTTGAAACAGTGGCATTGACAGAGGAGTGTAGTGCTGTTCTGCAGCAGAAGTTGCCACCTAAACTGAAAGATCCGGGAAGTTTCACTATTCCATGCACTATTGGCAATCTTTCATTCAGCAAATGCTTATGTGATTTGGGAGCTAGTATTAATCTTATGCCCTTGTCTGTTTTCAAGCAACTTGGTCTACCGGAGCCAAAGCCAACTAATATCTCTTTGCAGTTGGCTGATCGATCTATCACATATCCTAGAGGCATCGTGGAGGACGTTTTGGTGAAGGTTGATAAGCTCATATTCCCAGCTGATTTTGTTATCTTGGATTTTGAAGAAGATAAGAAGATTCCCATAATCTTGGGAAGACCGTTCTTGGCTACAGGAAAGACTTTGATTGATGTGCAAAAAGGAGAGCTTACAATGAGGGTGCAAGATCAGAGTGTCACCTTTAATGTGTTCAAGGCAATGAAATTTCCGACAGAGGATGAAGAGTGTTGCAGTGTGGAAATAGTTGATATGGGTCAGAGACAGAAGTTTGATCAGTTGCTGAGCGAGAAATCGGACAGTTCTTCAATGCGAGATCTTTCGAATGTCAAGCTTGGGAAACTTCCACCAGATTTGAGGTATGTTCTTTTGAATAATGAGCTAGTAATTTTTGAAGAAGGGCATGATAACGTGTTGCGAAGGTGGAAAATCGATGATGAGGTAGAAGAGTGTTCTGTTCAGTTGGATGAGAGTAATAAACACCTTAGAGGTGTGAAGAAGAAAAAGATTAGACCGTTGGGTAGAAAAATCAAGTTGAAGTCTGAAGGAAGAGATTTGTGGAAAGCAAGCAATCAAGATGTCAACGTTCGTATGAATGGTCTTTCTGTTGAGAACGGTTCGGTTATTCTTTTGAAACCGCCATGAGTTGAGGAAGTAACGTCAAGCTATTGACGTTAAAGAAGCGCTTCGTGGGAGGCAAATTGCAGGTCATGCGCGCAACGGGCGCGTGAGTCAGAAAAAAAAAAAAATTGTCAGCGTGTTGTCAGAGTGTTTGTACGTGTTGTTTTATAAAAAAAAAAAAAAATTCTTTCCCCTCTCATTCTATTTATACCCCATTCTCCCTAAATCTTTTCTTATTTCAATTCCAAAACCACCCATCTTTCCTCCAAAAATTGTAAACCTATTTCTATTCTAATTATTATTATTATTATTATTATTATTATTATTATTATTATTATTATTATTATTATTATTATTATTATTAATATTAATATTATTATTATTCTTATTCTTATCATTCTTATTATTTTTTTTATATTTATTATTATTATTATTATTATTATTATTTATTATTAGTATTATTCTTATTTATTATTATATTTATTATTATTATTATTATTATTATTATTTTTTTATATACCCACCTATACATACAAATCCAATTCCTCTTTTATTTATTTAAATCTTTAAAAATTCAATTCTAAAGAGGAATTAATTGCAAGTTCACCTCTTTGATTCGTATTGGGTAAATCTTTTCTCTAATCTTATTTTTATTACGAATTTGTGTTCTTGTCAATTGTGGGTTTTGTAGTATTCAGGCAAGGTGGCCAGTCTATGGAGCTCGTACGCACTATCCTCCACCAGATTCATCCGAGGAGGATGAGGACTCAGATGTTGAGGTATGTTTTCTACTATCCCTTGTATTTACTTCCATTCAATGAGGACATTGAATATTTCAAGTTTGGGGGTGGTTTGAGGGTTTAGTAGTTGTTGTATTATTTGTTCATGTAGGATTTCATGCTTTGCATATTAGTAGTAGTAAATTATGCATTTATGATCGTGTTATCTACGTTTGTTTCATATAGGACATTCTGTTTTTATGTTCGTATATCATGTGAGTCCATAATAGTTTGCATTTGCACCCATGCTTGATAGGAATTTTGTGTTGTTGACGCTTTTGATTGAGAAGTGATATGCTTTGTTCTTGTGCACACACATACACTAGTAAGTTGAAGCTAGTAGTCTTTTTGAATGTTGTAAGTGATTAGAAGGACATGAATATGTGCAAGATGATTTAGTTTGCATGCTTTGAATACAAGTTGGTGCGTTAGAGAGATGTTGCTTGGGATTGAGTATGTTTTTCCACCAAGTGAGTTTTTGAGCCTTATTGCATGTTTGCAATTTATTCGTTTGCTTGAGTGTCCACGGATTGTTTGCATTGCTAGCAGTTGTTTGAGGTCTTTCTTGAAACGCATGACATTATTTGACGATTAAAATGATAAAGGCATTTAGGAATAACCGCATATTTACCCATATTACCATACCATATTTACATGATCAATTAGTTAACCCGTTGAACTTAATCCTATTTTTTCGGTGACATACCACATTACTTGCCGAGACCTTTTTCTTGTATTGGCCTTACGTTAATTTGAACCCACATTGTCAAAGGCTAGTAGAGTGCTTAAGGGAGTAATAAGGTGTGCAAGGAGGGGTTTATGTTGGTCATAACTTTTGGAGGGAATATTGAAAATTGGGTTTGGCTGTTACTTGATAGTCGACATATGTAATAAATTATGGGATCATTGTTATTGTTTATATTATTGTTTGTGTTCTATTTAGCTCTCGGAAAAAAAAACAAAAGAAAATGAAAAAAAAAAAAGAAAAAAAATATTATGAGAGCATGTTTGTGTTTGTTGTGATCCTATTTCAGTCGACTAGTCGAGTGTTTATTTTGAGTAGAAACTATGTGGGGGGGGGGGAAATAGGGTGTTGTGTATGATTTATTATAGTTCCTACTAGCTTTTGACACTTCACCTCTTTTGGCTTATTTGACATACCTTGTCCCTAGCCCCGTTACAACCCAAATAAAGACCTTTTGATTATCGTCATTGATGTATGTTGTGTTAAGAGTTAGATTGATACCAAATGTCAAGCATGCTTATGATTTTGCTGGAATTGAGTGATACACTTACCCTTGTTCTTGAGTGAATATTCTTTTGTGAGTGGATTGTGAGTGTTTGCTTGTTTTTGCGTATGAGATCCCGAGTTTTGTCTCAAAGATGTACTCTTGTAGGCTTAGCATGTTTACTAACTTATTCTTACACTTGACATGGACTTGTGAGAACTTATGCATGTTCATTGAGTAGACTATGTGAATACTTGCACTTTCGACACCAAGACATTGCGTATTTACTTTGATTCTTAAGTTGATATGGCATGAGAGGATTTGAATGTATGGTAGACTAGAATATTTGCATTTGCATATTAGTTGCATTCATGCATTGCATTGCATTAGGTTAAATGGATTTTGTGGGTACATTCGCTATAGGCCCTCACGAGACCTTACTCGTCCACTAGGGCTGCCTAGGGGTTTAAAGGGCTTGTTGGATATGCCAAATGCAACCGTGATCACCTACGGAAGTGGTACTAGTTAGTTAGTTAGTTGTAATTGTTTATGCTTGAGGACAAGCATCGGTTTAAGTTTGGGGGTGTGATAAGTGGATTTTATATCCACTTGGAGCATTCTAAATCGGCTTAAATTGATTATCTTGGGCTCAAGTTTCTTGTAGTTTTGATGTGTTTTGTTTAGTTGTGCAGATTTACAAGGATGATAATTATGGTGGATGTTTTTGTTGTTTTTGGAGATTTAATTTATTAAAATTCGGATTTATTGGGCTGCACGCGTGAGATTCATTGTTTGGGCCATATCTTGAGTTCTATAAGTCTGTTTTCAGCCCGTAAGCAGTCCACGCGAAGATAACGAGATTCTATATCATTATAAGGTGGTCCAGAGGTTCAATTACATTTGGAACGTTCCAGAAAAACAGAAGAAAAGTCAGCTACGAATTTTCCTTAAAAAAACAGAATCAGTTTAGGAAACGTATCTTGCAGAAATTCTATTATAATTCTGTTTTGGTATTTTCTTGCTGGGCAAGACTTTTAGAGCCTATTTAAACACATCCTACCATTGTAATAGAGATACACACATTATCATAGTCTTATTATTGTAACCTAGCTTAGATCTGCAAGGGAGAAAAGGAGAGAAGGATTCAACGCTCGTGACAAGCAACGGATCTAGATCTACTTCATCCTTTGTGTTACTTTGGATTATAGATTTGTTTTCTCAACTCTTAGTTTTATTAATATTATTGCTTCTTTTATCCATATCTTGTTATTTATCATGTTTTCATCAAATCCCATGACGATGAAAGGTTCAATTATGGGCTAATCGTTATCATGGGATCCTAGTGGATTTTTCTATGTAGCTTAGTAGTTTGTATGCCTTAAAGATTTATGTGTGGTGAATATTTGTTATCCTTGTATGGTTGTGCTTATTGAATTTAGGTGCGTCGCGAACATCTAATTTGTTAATCTCTTGCTAAACGAGAGTGGATCTTGAGATTTAGAACTTGCCATGCTAGCATAGGATAGGTTGGTGTTTTGACATCATGATTTGTGGCATCAATAGAGATATTATGCTACCCTATGTGATCTAAGTGAATAACTTGTGCTTAAACCTTTATGTTTTCAAATTCTATAGAGATATAGGGTCTAAACATAATAGGTGCCTACTCGTCTTCTATCTCTTTTGTGGATGTATGCGTAGATTGGTACTAGTATACCGAGAGGTAACTTTTACTCTTTTTGTGTTATTCGATCAGATATCAAACCCATCGCATGTTTTAATTAAAGGCTGCAACTCTAAGTGAAGTAGATGATGAAACTAGGATTCCATGTTTTATTCTCATATTAGTAATTCGACTTTAATCTCTTTAATTAGTTAATCCTTAGTTTGATAATTAATTTAGTAGTTAATAAAAATCCAATTTGTTATTTGTCTTAGCAGTGGATAAAAACCATACATCGGTGCATAGGTACATTAATTGAATTGAACACCATTCTAGATCTCTGTGGGAACGAACTTGATTTAATCATATATTACTTGTGACAACGTGCGCTTGCGTAAATTTTGCATAACACATAGGTTGTTGAAAAGGAAACAGGCAAGGCAGAAGAATGCAAAAGTTTGGAACAACCCAAAAGCCCGTGGAGGATCCATGGCAAGAACCGTGGCGGCCGAAGATTAGGTCGATGCAACGGCACACCGAACCAAGAGGCAAGAGGCTATTTTGGTTTAATCGGTGGAGAGACAATTGTTGCGGCAATTATAAGACCATCAGTAAATGAGATTTGCATGCCCTAATGGAGAAGCAGCAGATGGAGAATGCCCAGATATGTTTAGATTAAGGGAGAGTGTTGGAATTTAATCTAAACAAATGATATAATTATCTAGTCATCAGTTTATTATCTCCTTGTAATGTATACAGCTGGAATAGTCGTGTGACTTGGTCCAGGTTGTTGGCGTTAATTTATGTTCGTGTCTGTTAATTAGCTGTATGACTTTCCTTGTTACTTATTCTGTTTGTTACTTTAATCAGGCTATTAATATAGCTTTGTATCCGTTTCTTTAAAATAGACGGAAGGAAGAATACAATGTAGACCTTTAATATATTTTCCAGTTTGTACATATTTGTTCATGTCCTCTGTTATTCCTAATTTAGTTTAATTATATTTAGTGTCTTCAATATGCAAAACTAACACTGTGTAGATGTTTTCGTCAAAACGTGTATTTTCAGGACACGCTAGCCTGCCTGGGATTATTTTGCCCAGGACCGGCCGACCAGCCCCATGGTCAACACCGGCAGGTAAATCATGCTAACCGTGCGGTAAGACCCAGTGGCCGGGCACTTAAACGATACGCTCAGTAATCCACGGTTACCTTCGTCAAACCTTCCACTGTCTCTCCAACACGGCTACACGCAGGGGGCGGATGAGGTTCGAACCCATGACCCTTTGGATCAATGCATGGCCTCGTTTCCACTGAGGCAGCTCTCACGCTCCACTGTGTAGATGTTTTAGATACTTGATTGAATTGATACTCGATATGTTATAGGTGAAGTACATAATTGATTGATTTTGCGATAATTAGGCATGGACTTTATGCAATGTTGCAAGTAGTTTTCCCTAAGTTAACATGGATAGGATGGTTTAGTTTTAATGTATAAGATCGTATTATCTGATTGTTTTGAGCAAGTGCTATGGGTTGTGTTTGTTTCGGGGATTATAATATATTCTGTTGATTAATTAGTTTATTTGGTCTAATTTTAAACGACTATTATCTTATGAAATATATTGTAATATCTGGTTTTAGTGCATTACATTGATATTAGAATATCTTGTGACAGGGTGATATTAATTGATTCCAGCAAGTGAACTAGAAAGTGATATATAGATTTAGTTGTGGCATAATTATAAGGGATTAAGTGTGCTAAAATTAGTAAAAATCATAGCCTAGGTGCCCAGCTTGTTATATCAAGGGATTAAGTGTGCTAAAATTAGTAAAAATCATAGCCTAGGTGCCCAGCTTGTTATATCCCTACTATGAATTGCCCAGCTTGTTATATCTCCAATTACAAAATTTACAGTAAGATGACATAGATATATAAGCTAGTGGTCAAATAGAAACCAATCTTAGAATAGAAACTAGAAATCAACACTAAATAAATTATATTTCATTCATTCTAATGGCCCCGCCAGGGGCACCTTCACAAAAAGTGTTTAAAATTATTGGCTCCACCCAGCAAAAAAAAAAAAAAAAAAATTACTGTTCACGCTGACGTCACTGCCACGTCAGCAGTGAACAGTATTTTTTTATTATTATTATTTTTTTATTTTTTGCTGGATGGAGCCAAGAATATTATGAACTTTTTGTATTGGGGTACCCCTAATTTGATCATTAGATTAGCTTGAAATATTTAATTTATGTTTAGTTTCTAGTTTCTATTCTAATTTAGTTTCTATTAGAACAAGACCCTAGATATATATAAGTGGAACTACATGTTCTGGGAGAGACGATCATTTAACATAATGTATTTAAAGTAAGATGACAAAGATGTAACTGGAATTGCGAGTTCTAGGATTGCCGGTCATATAAAATAGTGTATTTGGAGTAAGGTAATCACAATTATCTATAGTCTGATGTATATTAATCTTTGTAATTTAAATATCTAGGTGTAGAAGTGATATAATATAAATATAAAGGTATGCCTGAGGTAGTTTGGTTTTATTTGATCTGGAGCTAAGTAAGTTTTAATGCATCAAATGTAATAATAACTTCCTTTTTAACAAGTTTTGGATTGTGTACTGAGATTAATTTTACACCTGACCTTTACACAGAGGAACAAAGAGATAGAAAATTACCTAGCTATCTGTTTGCCACTCTATGAAGCTGCACTCAAAGGTGACTGGCAAGCTGCTATTAGGCAGATATCCACAGGCGATAAATGTGAGCATTACCAAGAATTACGATATTGCTCTTCACATTGCATCGTCGACAAAACAAACACACTTTGTGGAAGAACTGGTGAAGTTAATGGAACCTGAGGACTTGGAACTTGAAAACAAAAACTGGAACACGGCTCTCTGCTTTGCAGCTGGAACAGTTAAAATTGCTGATATTATGGTGAAAAGGAAACCTAACCTTCTCCAGAAACGTGGAAATGATAATATGTAGTCACCACTCTTGATGGCAGTTTGTTTGGACACAAAGACATGGTCTCATATCTTTATTTTAAGACTAATAATATGAGAGAAGACGACTGGAACGATACGGATAGAATAATGCTACTGCATGCTTGTGTCAGCGCAAATCTATATGGTAAACTTTCTCTTGGTAGTACCATACTAATTAGTAAAATTAAATTTCATTAGTGCCATTCCAAATCAAAATAAATTTCATCATCCCTGTTCATTTCCTCTTGTCCAAGTTGATAAATTAAAGTTGATAAATTAAGGCGGAGCGGATCGAATAACGCACACAGATTCAGTTGCAAGGGATTTATAAACGAAATAAAAGCATCTAATGTTGTTCCAGTACCTACAGAAACTTTATATTTTGTATGTCATAAGTCTTATTTCTGCAGTTATTGATAATATGGAGCACAACAGAACCCTTGTCTAAATATTTAACCTGTTAACAAAGGGATATGTAGCACATTTGGTGAATATGAGAAGTTGTGTTTTCTCTAAAATAATCTTTTAAGATAACTCTGCCAGAGGACGATCTATGGGTTCTGCAAGCCCAGTGTGCTCTGCTACCTCAATGTCTATATTTCATATCAGCTGATTATGATCTTCTTGCATCTGTTTTTTTTATCAATTATAGATTTGTGCTTTATATATGGAAAGTTCATATATCTTGATGATGCATTACATCTGGATTCTGAAGTGTCCCTTAAATAAGCAGAGTAGTGCTAGAGACCCCAAATTTAGTCCCCAAAAAAGTCCCCAAATGACATGGCATGAGTGATTTGGCAAATTGTAATGTTTTAATTGGATGGCCCTGGCGGGCCCATTATAATTATAACCAATCACATTCATTTGGTAACAATTTTTGGTACCCAATTTGGTACCTCTAGCATTTTTCAAACAAGTATGTCCTTTCAAACAGGTTCCTGGATCAGGGCTTGATCATAAATATCACTCGTTTGCCAAATTATAAGTTCAGCCTAGAATATTTTTCATGCTTCCTATACACGGAACGTCTTTCACTGTATTGATGGATCTTCATAAATGGTTTGTTTAAAAACTTGAGTTCATCAAGTTGTTATATCTTATAACAGTTTATCTAATTTTGTAGATGCTGCATTGAAATTATTGCACGATTGTTATATCTTATACAGTTTTGTAGATACTGTATTAATCATAAATATCTTATAACAGTTTATCTAATTTTGTAGATGTTGCAATATTGCATTGAAATTATTGCACAATCACAAAAAAGAACTAGTTCTGGCAACTAACAACAATGCACTCCATGTTTTGGCTAGAAATCCATCAGTATTTGATGGAACCAGGCAGCCCATGTTTTGGAGACTACTTAACAAATGTAAGTTCTGCCGCTTAATGCACTATCTTTTGTTGGCCGGATGATGATGTAAGATTTTTCAATTTTGTTTCCTAAAATAAAAGGAATATATAACATTAATAATTCAGGAGGGAAAAACATTTATCGAAAAGTGAAGAGAGTGAACCTATTCTATGTCCCGTGTCATATTATTAATTTTTTTTACAGTACTTCCTGGACCAAGAATAGGACCAGGTGAAAAGAAGTGTCAAGCACTTGAAATAGTCCGGATAATTCGGGGAGAGGTTGTTAAACTGAACGATGAAGACATATGGAATATAATTAGAGGCCCTCCAAAGATTATAAAGTTCAGAGAAGGCAACCACCCTGCTGCTAAGTATGTCCAGAGATTTGCTGGATATCCATCTCGAGTTTTGTTTGTTGCTGCTGCGTTAGGAAATACTAAATTTTTGGTCGAGCTTCTTCGATTGTGTCCTGAGCTGATATGGAAAATAGATGACAATGATGGAACAATTTTCCATGTTGCAGTCTTGCATCGTCAGGAGAGTGTCTACAATCTGCTATATGAGATAGGCTCAATTAAGAACCTTGTAATAAATTTTAATTTTAATGATACAAATGACAACAATATGCTGCACTTGGCGGCCATGATACCACCACAAAGTCGACTTGATATTGTGTCAGGCGCAGCTCTTCAAATGCAAAGGGAAATATTGTGGTTCAAGGTAAATCTTCCTTCCACATAACTACTAGACCTAAGAACAGTACTTTTGCCTAGATAATTTTAGCTATTTAATAATTTTTTTTATCAGCTATTTAATAATTAAATGTATGAATTCCTTTTTTCGGTACTCCCTTTTTTTTCATAGTTTCTGAATGCAGGTCAAATTTACCAAATGCAGTTCATGGAGATTACATGTATAAAAACATCATAATAAATATTATTTTGAGAAATACTAGAGGTCCTAAAAGAGTAGTGCTAGGGACCCCAAATTTAGTCCCCAAAAAAGTCCCCAAATGACATGGCATGAGTGATTTGGCAAATTGTAATGTTTTAATTGGATGGCCCTGGCGGGCCCATTTTAATTATAACCAATCACATTCATTTGGTAACAATTTTTGGTACCCAATTTGGTACCTCTAGCATTTTTCGTCCTAAAAACATCAATTTCACTAATTAAAACATGTCACGTATCTTTGGAGTTAGTTTGGGACCTTAGCATTGCTTGTTTGACTTCTTGGCACATACTTTAATAAGTTTGACCGCATAATAAATATTATTTTTCTTTCTGTGAATAAAAATAGACAATAAAATTTTAATTTACAAAAAAAAATTATTTAAACGAATAATTTTTACTATGCTATCAAAACTTTAAGTATGTATCAAATAGTCAAACGACTATTAAAAAAAACTGGAGGAGTATTAAATAAAACTATATATGCTAACAAAAATCCCATTCTTTGTTGAGTTATCTCACCCAAAGTTTGTTAGAAGCCTTGCATGCTATAGCTTGCAATTTTATTTTTTTTGCTAAGTTGGTATACCATGCAATTATGTAACAAGTTTCAATACCACACGTCAGTTAACTAATAAAAATCAAAAATTATTTTAGGGCCAATCAGAGCTAATTCCTAAAATTTAGACCTTTCCTTATTTTCAATCCCACCCTACCTCTTTAACCATGGTTAGTTAACACTTCAAATTTAAATACAATAACGATTTTATTAAACATATCCATAAATACCTATTTTTTAAATCAAAAAATATTTACTAGAAAATCACAATTTTAATTTGAAATCAATCACGATATACTACTATATATTTTAAATTAAATTTCATAATTAATCATTCATTAATCAACCACTCTTTTAATATAAAGCCAACCACAATCATATTATCATACATTATAAATTGATTTTTATGATATATATTGTACAATTATAATCGATATTAAATAATTATAATCTAACTTAACTAAAAATCTGAAAAAATCGGATTTGAAATCAGATTTTAAATAACTTGGATAAAATCCATATATACCTTCAAAATTTTGATTTTTTTTATAAGCTCAAAAATAAATTTATTCATAATTTGTTAATAAAATTAATTAATAAATGCATATAAGCCAACACTACAAAATCGGATTTGAACAAATTGTAAATATCTTGGATAAAATCCATATATTTAAACACTCCATTTTTTGAAAGGTTCAAAAATATATTTATTCACAATTTGTTAATAAAATAATTAATAAATTCATATAAACGAATTTAAATACAATAATGATTTTATTAAACATATTCATAAATACAAATTTTTTAAATCAAAAAATATTTACTAGAAAATCACGATTTTAATTTGAAATCAATCACGATATACTATTATATTTTTTAAAATAAATTTCATAATTGATCATTCATTAATCAACCACTCTTTTAATATAAAGTCAATCACAATCATATTATCATATGATTTTTATAATATATATTGTACAATTATAATCGATATTAAATAATTATAATCTAATTTAATTAAAAATCTGAAAAAATCGGATTTGAAATCAGATTTTAAATAATTTGGATAAAATCCATACCTTCCAAAATTTGATTTTTTTATAAGCTCAAACAAATAAATGCATATAAGCCAACACTACAAAATCGGATTTGAACAAATTTTGAATGGCTTGGATAAAATCCATATCTTCAAAAACTCGATTTTTTAAAAGGTTCAAAAATATATTTACTCACAATTTGTTAATAAAATAATTAATAAATTCATATAAACGCACACTACATATATTTTAATTATTTTAATTATTAAATATGCGCTATAAGAGTATTATTATTAGCTGGTGAATAAATTACCAATCAAAAATTAAAATTATTTTAGAGGCAATCAGAATTTACTTCTAAACTTTAAATCAATCAATCATATACAAAAATTTTATTATTTACCATGCTTAATCTAATTTACTAATCGCGGTTAAGTTAAATTTAAATATAAAATATCTTGATTTAATAACTTTGCATATCACAAGGTTTTTAATTTTAAAAATTTCTACTAACCGTAAATATTATTTTCTATAAATCCACATAACAGTATATTACATATGGTTATATATCTTTTTGTTATAGGGAGAATATTGTATAACAATATTTATGGAGGTTGCTGGATTTACGGAGCAAAATACGGATATTTTGCTATAAGAAGAGGGATTGGGATTAGGGTTTTTGTGTTTAGAGGTGGCTGATCTTGTCTATTGAAATTCAGTGGTGAACTGTTTCTCAGACTTTACAAGATGCCTGCGTACCCTATTTATAGGGATCAAGCCATACGTAGTTCTCTTAGAGAAGAAGTTATCTAGATGGGCTAGGGTTTCTTATGGGCTCGGCTTGGCCCAAATCCACTAGTCATCCTCTTGGGTTGTTTTTCTACCCATTTATTCGGCTCATGACTCGCATAATGCTATAATTATCTTTACTGGCGATACTGACTAGATGGCCTCGCATGCGACCTCGCTGGGTCTGGCCATGCGAGGCGATCCTCGCTGCATGGAGATAACCTACTTATGCGACCTCGCTGGGCCTGACCATAAGCCTTTGTAGTACACATGCTCTAGGCCACGCTAGACCTCTAGGCCTCGCTAGACCTCATAAACTGCGACCCGCTACTAGGGCTCGCTGGCGATCCCAAAATAATGTGATGAACTTCCCTGTGATGGCGGACTTCAACGACCCATTCCTCATTCTTAGGCCCATTATGTGAGATGTACTGATATTCTAGCCCATTAGGCCTTTTTAGGACTTATACCAAATTCGTGCATAACAACTACCCCCGAGTCCATATTGCCATTAGAAAGGCGATGTGGACTCAAAGAATGTCTTCCAGAAAATTGAATGCGAGGCCAAGGCCCATTATTGACTACTCCTTTATGGGCTCTCATCGTAGGCCCAATGAATTTGAATAATTGCTAACAGCTGGCGAGTCTCTAGATCTGGTCACAGTTGCTGAGATGATGACACGTGTAGCACATCTACCTCTCTCCTTACTACTATATAAACCTCAAATTTCAAATCATTTGTCACTTTCCTTATTAACATCATACCGAAGTGCTGCCAATTTGCTCCCGGATCAAACAGAGACCCAGCTCGCTTTCAATCAAGAACGAGGCCAATTTTTCTCAAGATCTTCAACTTTTCTTCTCTAAAAGTTAGTTTCTCTCTCTTGTTCTTCATTTGAATGCATGTATAGTTTATAATTTCGCAAATATTTGCTAATAATCACATGCGAAGCGAGCCTGATTAACTGCGACCCCACACACTTAATTTCACACTGCGAGCCCTGCCTCGCTAGACTGAAGAACGCGACCCCTTTAATAGGTAGACATACGATCAAAAATAGAATAAATGTGCGACCCCCCCCTAATATTCGTGAGTGGAGTGAGGACACTTAGATCCTTCTATTGAACCTTTTCTTCCTTTCTCTCTTTTGATATTCTGTAAGTGCACACACTAATACTTCACAATCTTTTCAGATGTCCAACGATAGCTCAAGGACTCCTTCACTTCCACACATCACCATTAGCGAGCAAGCCGCTGCAAACATTGCTAAGGCTGCCAGTGCAAGCGACAACTCCTTTTAACTATACATGGACCCTCAATGGTCGCAAGAGGAATTCAACCGAGAGACCCCTCTAACAACATGGAGAACACGACGACCTTCCACCTCGCGGAGCCATTCTATTGATTTCCCTTCAAGCTCAGCAAATCCGGAATCCACAACTGTTCCCCCTTCTTCAGTTCAAGGCGAGGTCGACAAACTGTTGAAGAAAGGGCAAGAATTCTTTGCTGCTGTCCCCAGACTTCTCTCTCCTCTTAACCAGAATCTTCTCAACATAAGCCCTATAGTATTGACCAGCACCTCATCAATAGACTCCCTTGGCCATGCTTACTACGAGATCGAGGGTGGAGGTGACAACGAGGCCAACTCCGATGACTCCGATTATGAGGAGCCTTCCTCTGACGATGGCGGCCTTGATGAAGTGGCTAGAGTGGTTAACTTTGAAGATTACGGCTACGTTCCTGAAGCTTCCCCTCAACCTTACATTCCAACCCCTCAACCCGAATTGGAGGGCATTGTTTATGTGGGAGGACCTCGCCCCGAAAGTATTGAAGAGGGCTCGAAGGTGAAGCCAGGTCAGCCTCGCACTCTAGGCTGCAGAGACCTATCTACTTCCCTCGATGCTGAATCTTTGAGAAAGGCAGTTGACACATACAGACCGGAAGGCAAGATCATTCTACCCAAGGCCTCAATGCGATGCTACCGCTTCAACTATACAGAAAATGGAGGAAGAGTGCCTCGCATGGTGTTGTCGTCTGCTATGATGAAAATCGGCGTCTCTTCGCCTCTCCATCCATTCATCAGAGACGTGTGCGAGACCTACCACCTCGCTCCCATCCAGATCAATCCCAATGGATATAGAGCAATGATAGCCCTCTACATCATCTATCACAAGTTGGGATATCCCCCGCTTGATGCGAGGACCATGGGCTATTTTTTGCAATTGAAGAGATGCGGGCCATCTGACTTCGGCTATGTCTACTTCTCGGTCTGGACAGAATTTAATAAGAAAGACCTTTACCACAGTGCTCCAAGTAACGCAGGCTCATGGAAGGGGCCTTATCTTTATGTTCACGAGGTGCCCAGAATAAAGACTTCATTTAACTATCTTCCAGTAGGTCAAGTGCGAACTGTCCTGAAGGGCGAGGAGAAGACATGAGCTGATGATGTATTGAAGACGCCTCGCGAAGACAGGAATGTACGAACCCTCCTTACCTTAGAAAACCTTATTGAATGCGGATTTTTGAAAGAAGGGATTCAGCTTCCTTCTGAGGCGGGGCCTTCAAGTGCGAGAAAGGCCTCGCTAAAGAGAAAAACGCGAGAGGAGGCCTCGTCCTCTAAAGTGGTAGTGGAAGAGGGTAATAATGCTTTTATTGTTAAAATCCAACTTCTTCTTTATATAAATTGTCCTTATTATCATCGCATTTTCACCTTTTTACAATAATTATCTCTAACTGTTTTCTTCTTCCCTTTTTCAGATATGTCAGGTAGAAGTCGCAGACCCCCTTTCTGCTCAAAAAACAAGGAGACCCCTGTTGAAAATCCAACAGCCACTCCGCCTAAGAAAAGCGAGCTCACTCCTCCTCCCCATCCGTCAATAACTGCCCGGGTCGCTCCTCAACCTCCCCTAACGACCCCAGAGCACGTACCGAAAAAACGCAAGACTAGCTCACTGCCTCAGGTAACAAAACCTGCGGATACGACACCAGTGCACCATCTATATGCTAAGCATGGATACACTCATGCTACTGAAGAGGAGTGCACTGAGTGGGTGGGAGCCGAGTTAATAGAGAACTCTGAAGCGGTCTCCAAATGTTTGGCTGAGAGTTTCATCCGCTAAGCCTCGCATCTTCGAGAGCTAAAACAAGTTGTCTTCGCCAATGATAGGTTGGAAAATGAGTTAAAGTCCTTGAAGGCCAAAGCTGAGGAGGAGAAGAAACTGATGGCGGAGAATTACAAGCGAGTCCTCCAGACTGAAACAGCGACCCTCCAGTCTGAGCTCAAGAAAATTGGCGATGAAAAAACAGCCCTCCATAAGGCTTTGACTGAGGCAGAGCAACACGAGGAAGAACTGAAGAAGACACACGGGGAGGAGCTAGCCAGGCTGAAGGAGGAGATCGCTGCTGCTCAAGCCAATCGGGAAGATATTGAAGAGGCTGCCCAGGCTGAGTTCATGAAACACTTTATCAGAAAAGTTCCTGAGTTTGACTGGTCGCAGCTTGGCCCTGGAAATGCGGAGTTCGCTGCCGATCTCCGCAAGGAAATCGAAGAAGAAGATGCCAAGAAAGCGGCCATACTTGCTAGTGAAGCTGCTAAGGTTAATGCTGCCAACCAGGAGAAACCCAGCGAAGCTGCTACATAATTTGCTAATTCTGATATTTTTGAACTGGGGATGCGGACACCCTTTGAATGTCTCGCAAGCTGTAATATTCTTTTGATAATTATCCTGATAACTTTGTGATGTATGCTGGGTTCGCATGGCGACCCGATAAATGTTTGATAACTTTGTTGATGGTAATCATATGATAATTACTTGTCTTCATTCCTTCATAAAGTGTCTTGTGTTTACTTTAACTTCATAAAATGCTCACATTCTTTATGTATCTGAAATGTTAGCTTGACCTCACGGCTGCGAAGCTTCCCTTATAGAATTTGTAGCCTTTTCTTTTAATTTTGCTTAACTTCAAGGTGGACCCTATCTCCTTAGGATCAAAACTTGCGATGCCTTCCTTGCGAGGTTGCATACACGATCCGGAGATTGAGTTCGCACCTTGACCCTTTTTTTTTCTTTCTTTAAACTTTGAACTTCTTTGAGGAGATACTTTTTAACTAAACTTTGAAGACATTCCCTCAGGTCGCAGTAAGTGCATTCTCGTGACCTCGTTGACCTGAGGGGTGTTCGGCCTCGCATACGCTGTGCTGGCCTAGTCCTGAAGATTTTTAACACTGACAAAAGAATAAATTGCACAACTTTTTTGGAGAACAAACTTGATAAATATAAATACTAGGGACAAAGCCCAACTTTCAATACATCATAACGAGGAGGTGTCCATATGATCACTACCCCCCGAGTACTTTGTATGAATTTATTCATGCTAAGTAGTTGTAGATAGAGACCACCAGGAGCGAAGCTTCTACTGGTAGTATTTCCTCAAATGTTCTGCATTCCAAGCTCGTGGCATGACCATATCATCCATATCAGTTAGATAATACGTTCCTTCATTGATGACACCATAAACTTTATAGGGCCCTTCCCAATTGGCTCCAAAGACCCCATGAGATGAGACCTTAGTGTTAGGCATTACTCTCCTAAGTACCAAGTCCCCTACGCGAAGATGAGGCACGCGAACCTTTCCATTATAGTACCTCGCGGCTCGCCTTTGATAAGCTGCGAGCCTAAGCTGAGCCTCTTCTCTTGACTCTTGAATCATATCTAAGTAGAGCCTGTGATTGACCTCGTTTGACTCGGGGTCGTAATGTTCCCTTCTGAACGAGCCTGACCCTACCTCCACGGGCACCATGGCCTCGCACCCATATGTCAAAGAAAATGGAGTCTCACCTGTGGTGGACCTTGGGGTCGTGTTATATGACCACAAGACCTTTGGTAGCTCTTCGGGCCAATTACCCTTACTCTCCTCCAACTTGGCTTTTAGGGTATGCTTGATTATCTTGTTGATGGCCTCGGTTTGTCCATTTGTCTGAGGGTGACTTACAGCAGAGAAACTTTTCTTGATTCCCAAACTCTCACAAAATTCTTTCATCTCCTTGCTATCAAATTGCTTCCCATTATCTGAAATGAGCTGATATGGAATCCCATAGCGACAAACAATTGCTCTGTACACAAAGTCCTTCAATTTTTTAGCTGTGATGGTAGCAAGAGGCTCGGCCTCGGCCCACTTAGTGAAATAGTCCACAGCCGCGACTGCATATTTTACTCCTCCCTTAGCTTTAGGGAGTTCACCAATAATATCTATTCCCCACATAGCAAAGGGCCAAGGGCTCATCAACGAGGTGAGGTGAGCAACTGGAGCATTACTGAAATTTGCATATCTTTGGCACTTGTCACATCGCCTAGCGAACTCAAAAGCATCCCTTTTCAATGTGGGCCAGAAATATCCTTGTCGTAAAATTTTCTGAGCTAGGGAACCACCCACCGAGTGATTGCCACATATTCCTTCATGGACCTCTCTCAAAATATAGTTGCATTCTTCACCATCTACACACCTCAAAAGTGGAGTGTTGAACCCTCTTCGATACAAGACCTCGTCATAAATAACATATCGAGCCGCCTGATATTTGACCCTCCTTGCTTCTTTTTTATCCTGAGGTAGCATCCCATTCTTTACATACTCCCATATAGGGGCCATCCATGTTGACTCCTGGCTCGCTATTTCCATAACAAATTCTTCTGGTACACTAGGTTTACTTTGAATTTCCAAGGGGATAATCCCAAGTAAAGTAGCCTCGCGTCACGAACCCATTTTTGCGAGGGCATCTGCTCCTTGATTTTTTGCCTTCCTGATAAACTCCACCTTTACTTGCTTGAATGACTTCATAAGCCTTTGCACACACCTTAAATGTAACTCAATCTGGGGTCCCCTGGCTTGCCATCCACATCCAACATGACCCGTGACTAACATAGAATCGCTAAATGCATTGAGATTCTCTACTTTCATTTCTATTGCGAGCTTGAGGCCGATTATGAGAGCCTCATACTCAACTGCGTTATTAGAAGCCTCGAAGGCGAAGTGAACAGCACTACTCAACTTGCGACCCTCAGGTGTAACAAGCTCGATCCCAGTACCGGCCCCTTCTTTGTTAGATGCCCCGTCAACATATAATTCCCACCACGAGGCTAAATTTTCATCTTTGAGTTTGGGGTCAACCACTTCAGGGATCGCTATGAGAGCCCAGGCATCTTCCTCAGATTGAGAAGGAAACTCCAATATGAAATCTGCTAAAGCTTACCCTTTTATCGCACCTCGAGGCTTGTATTCAATGTCAAACTGACTCAGCTCTATGGTCCACTTTAAAAGTCTGCCCGAGGCCTCGGGTTTATGCATTACTTGCCTGAGTGGGTACGCAGTGCGAACTTGGATACTATGAGCCTGAAAATATGGCCTCAGCTTTCGCGAAGCCAAAACCACAGCATAGGCGAGCTTCTCCATGTTGGTGTAGCGAGTCTCGGCATCTAGCAGTCTTTTACTGACATAGTAAACGGGGAGCTGAAGCTTTTCCTCCTCGCGAACGAGGACAGCACTGATGGCATATTCTGAAACTTCCAAGTAAACAATAAGAACTTCACCTTCATTGGGCTTAGAGAGTAATGGAGGCGAGCCCAGATGTTCTTTTATCCTCTGAAAAGCTTCCTCGCACTCAGGGGTCCATTCAAAACTCCTTCCCACCTTCTTGATCGCTTTAAAGAATTCATGGCACTTATCTGATGATTTAGAAACAAATCGATTCAATGCTACGATCCTTCCAGTTAGACTTTGTACCTCCTTGACACTTCTTGGCGACCTCATTTCCATCAATGCCTTTATTTTGGCTGGATTAGCCTCAATGCCTCTGTGGTTAACAATAAAACCCAAAAACTTTCCAGATTCGACCCCGAAAACACACTTCTGGGGGTTGAGCTTCATTCGGAATCTCCTCAATATATCGAACATTTCTGCGAGGTGGGTTATATGATCCCCAGCCTCCTTAGACTTCACAAGCATGTCATCTACATAGACCTCCATTGTCTTTCCAATCTGCTTCTCAAACATCATGTTAACGAGCCTCTAATAAGTAGCGCCTGCATTGAGGAGGCCAAAGGGCATCCCAATATAACAGTAGAGACCTCTGTCTGTGATAAACGAGGTGTGCTCCTGATCAGGCCCGTACATTGGTATTTGGTTGTACCCAGAATAGGCGTCCATGAAGCTTAAGAGTGCGTGGCCCGCTGTTGCATCTACCAACTGATCAATTCTTGGAAGAGGGAAACTATCCTTCGGGCAATGCTTGTTTAGATCAGTAAAATCCACACATGTTCGCCACTTCCCATTTGGCTTCTTGACTAGGACAGGGTTTGCGAGCCAGTCAGGGTAAAATGATTTCCTAACGAGCCCGACCTCGAGTAGCCTGTCAACTTCTTCTTTTAGAGCCTCGGCCCGCTCTCCACTTATTGGTCTTCTTTTCTGCCTCACTCCCTTCTTGCTTGGATCAAGATTAAGTCTTTGACACATCACATTGGGATCGATCCCTACCATATCTTCATGAGACCATGCAAATACATCCAAATTAGCTTTAAGAAACTCCACGAGCCTTCCCCTAAGATCGGGATTCAAAAACTCGATTTTTTAAAAGGTTCAAAAATATATTTACTCACAATTTGTTAATAAAATAATTAATAAATTCATATAAACGCACACTACATATATTTTAATTATTTTAATTATTAAATATGCGCTATAAGAGTATTATTATTAGCTGGTGAATAAATTACCAATCAAAAATTAAAATTATTTTAGAGGCAATCAGAATTTACTTCTAAACTTTAAATCAATCAATCATATACAAAAATTTTATTATTTACCATGCTTAATCTAATTTACTAATCGCGGTTAAGTTAAATTTAAATATAAAATATCTTGATTTAATAACTTTGCATATCACAAGGTTTTTAATTTTAAAAATTTCTACTAACCGTAAATATTATTTTCTATAAATCCACATAACAGTATATTACATATGGTTATATATCTTTTTGTTATAGGGAGAATATTGTATAACAATATTTATGGAGGTTGCTGGATTTACGGAGCAAAATACGGATATTTTGCTATAAGAAGAGGGATTGGGATTAGGGTTTTTGTGTTTAGAGGTGGCTGATCTTGTCTATTGAAATTCAGTGGTGAACTGTTTCTCAGACTTTACAAGATGCCTGCGTACCCTATTTATAGGGATCAAGCCATACGTAGTTCTCTTAGAGAAGAAGTTATCTAGATGGGCTAGGGTTTCTTATGGGCTCGGCTTGGCCCAAATCCACTAGTCATCCTCTTGGGTTGTTTTTCTACCCATTTATTCGGCTCATGACTCGCATAATGCTATAATTATCTTTACTGGCGATACTGACTAGATGGCCTCGCATGCGACCTCGCTGGGTCTGGCCATGCGAGGCGATCCTCGCTGCATGGAGATAACCTACTTATGCGACCTCGCTGGGCCTGACCATAAGCCTTTGTAGTACACATGCTCTAGGCCACGCTAGACCTCTAGGCCTCGCTAGACCTCATAAACTGCGACCCGCTACTAGGGCTCGCTGGCGATCCCAAAATAATGTGATGAACTTCCCTGTGATGGCGGACTTCAACGACCCATTCCTCATTCTTAGGCCCATTATGTGAGATGTACTGATATTCTAGCCCATTAGGCCTTTTTAGGACTTATACCAAATTCGTGCATAACAACTACCCCCGAGTCCATATTGCCATTAGAAAGGCGATGTGGACTCAAAGAATGTCTTCCAGAAAATTGAATGCGAGGCCAAGGCCCATTATTGACTACTCCTTTATGGGCTCTCATCGTAGGCCCAATGAATTTGAATAATTGCTAACAGCTGGCGAGTCTCTAGATCTGGTCACAGTTGCTGAGATGATGACACGTGTAGCACATCTACCTCTCTCCTTACTACTATATAAACCTCAAATTTCAAATCATTTGTCACTTTCCTTATTAACATCATACCGAAGTGCTGCCAATTTGCTCCCGGATCAAACAGAGACCCAGCTCGCTTTCAATCAAGAACGAGGCCAATTTTTCTCAAGATCTTCAACTTTTCTTCTCTAAAAGTAAGTTTCTCTCTCTTGTTCTTCATTTGAATGCATGTATAGTTTATAATTTCGCAAATATTTGCTAATAATCACATGCGAAGCGAGCCTGATTAATTGCGACCCCACACACTTAATTTCACACTGCGAGCCCTGCCTCGCTAGACTGAAGAACGCGACCCCTTTAATAGGTAGACATACGATCAAAAATAGAATAAATGTGCGACCCCCCCTAATATTCATGAGTGGAGTGAGGACACTTAGATCCTTCTATTGAACCTTTTCTTCCTTTCTCTCTTTTGATATCCTGTAAGTGCACACATTAATACTTCACAATCTTTTCAGATGTCCAACGATAGCTCAAGGACTCCTTCACTTCTACACATCACCATTAGCGAGCAAGCCGCTGCAAACATTGCTAAGGCTGCCAGTGCAAGCGACAACTCCTTTAAACTATACATGGACCCTAAATGGTCGCAAGAGGAATTCAACCGAGAGACCCCTCTAACAACATGGAGAACACGACGACCTTCCACCTCGCGGAGCCATTCTATTGATTTCCCTTCAAGCTCAGCAAATCCGGAATCCACAACTGTTCCCCCTTCTTCAGTTCAAGGCGAGGTCGACAAACTGTTGAAGAAAGGGCAAGAATTCTTTGCTGCTGTCCCCAGACTTCTCTCTCCTCTTAACCAGAATCTTCTCAACATAAGCCCTATAGTATTGACCAGCACCTCATCAATAGACTCCCTTGGCCATGCTTACTACGAGATCGAGGGTGGAGGTGACAACGAGGCCAACTCCAATGACTCCGATTATGAGGAGCCTTCCTCTGACGATGGCGGCCTTGATGAAGTGGCTAGAGTGGTTAACTTTGAAGATTACGGCTACGTTCCTGAAGCTTCCCCTCAACCTTACATTCCAACCCCTCAACCCGAATTGGAGGGCATTGTTTATGTGGGAGGACCTCGCCCCGAAAGTATTGAAGAGGGCTCGAAGGTGAAGCCAGGTCAGCCTCGCACTCTAGGCTGCAGAGACCTATCTACTTCCCTCGATGCTGAATCTTTGAGAAAGGCAGTTGACACATACAGACCGGAAGGCAAGATCATTCTACCCAAGGCCTCAATGCGATACTACCGCTTCAACTATACAGAAAATGGAGGAAGAGTGCCTCGCATGGTGTTGTCGTCTGCTATGATGAAAATCGGCGTCTCTTCGCCTCTCCATCCATTCATCAGAGACGTGTGCGAGACCTACCACCTCGCTCCCATCCAGATCAATCCCAATGGATATAGAGCAATGATAGCCCTCTACATCATCTATCACAAGTTGGGATATCCCCCGCTTGATGCGAGGACCATGGGCTATTTTTTGCAATTGAAGAGATGCGGGCCATCTGACTTCGGCTATGTCTACTTCTCGGTCTGGCCAGAATTTAATAAGAAAGACCTTTACCACAGCGCTCCAAGTAACGCAGGCTCATGGAAGGGGCCTTATCTTTATGTTCACGAGGTGACCAGAATAAAGACTTCATTTAACTATCTTCCAGTAGGTCAAGTGCGAACTGTCCTGAAGGGCGAGGAGAAGACACGAGCTGATGATGTATTGAAGACGCCTCGCGAAGACAGGAATGTACGAACCCTCCTTACCTTAGAAAACCTTATTGAATGCGGATTTTTGAAAGAAGGGATTCAGCTTCCTTCTGAGGCGGGGCCTTCAAGTGCGAGAAAGGCCTCGCTAAAGAGAAAAACGCGAGAGGAGGCCTCGTCCTCTAAAGTGGTAGTGGAAGAGGGTAATAATGCTTTTATTGTTAAAATCCAACTTCTTCTTTATATAAACTGTCCTTATTATCATCGCATTTTCACCTTTTTACAATAATTATCTCTAACTGTTTTCTTCTTCCCTTTTTCAGATATGTCAGGTAGAAGTCGCAGACCCCCTTTCTGCTCAAAAAACAAGGAGACCCCTGTTGAAAATCCAACAGCCACTCCGCCTAAGAAAAGCGAGCTCACTCCTCCTCCCCATCCGTCAATAACTGCCCGGGTCGCTCCTCAACCTCCCCTAACGACCCCAGAGCACGTACCGAAAAAACGCAAGACTGGCTCACTGCCTCAGGTAACAAAACCTGCGGATACGACACCAGTGCACCATCTATATGCTAAGCATGGATACACTCATGCTACTGAAGAGGAGTGCACTGAGTGGGTGGGAGCCGAGTTAATAGAGAACTCTGAAGCAGTCTCCAAATGTTTGGCTGAGAGTTTCATCCGCTAAGCCTCGCATCTTCGAGAGCTAAAACAAGTTGTCTTCGCCAATGATAGGTTGGAAAAGGAGTTAAAGTCCTTGAAGGCCAAAGCTGAGGAGGAGAAGAAACTGATGGCGGAGAATTACAAGCGAGTCCTCCAGACTGAAACAGCGACCCTCCAGTCTGAGCTCAAGAAAATTGGCGATGAAAAAACAGCCCTCCCCATAAGGCTTTGACTGAGGCAGAGCAACACGAAGAAGAACTGAAGAAGACACACGGGGAGGAGCTAGCCAGGCTGAAGGAGGAGATCGCTGCTGCTCAAGCCAATCGGGAAGATATTGAAGAGGCTGCCCAGGCTGAGTTCATGAAACACTTTATCAGAAAAGTTCTTGAGTTTGACTAGTCGCAGCTTGGCCCTGGAAATGCGGAGTTCGCTGCCGATCTCCGCAAGGAAATTGAAGAAGAAGATGCCAAGAAAGCGGCCATACTTGCTAGTGAAGCTGCTAAGGTTAATGCTGCCAACCAGGAGAAACCCAGCGAAGCTGCTACATAATTTGCTAATTCTGATATTTTTGAACTGGGATGCGGACACCCTTTGAATGTCTCGCAAGCTGTAATATTCTTTTGATAATTATCCTGATAACTTTGTGATGTATGCTGGGTTCGCATGGCGACCCGATAAATGTTTGATAACTTTGCTGATGGTAATCATATGATAATTACTTGTCTTCATTCCTTCATAAAGTGTCTTGTGTTTACTTTAACTTCATAAAATGCTCACATTCTTTATGTATCTGAAATGTTAGCTTGACCTCGCGGCTGCGAAGCTTCCCTTATAGAATTTGTAGCCTTTTCTTTTAATTTTGCTTAACTTCAAGGTGGACCCTATCTCCTTAGGATCAAAACTTACGATGCCTTCCTTGCGAGGTTGCATACACGATCCGGAGATTGAGTTCGCACCTTGACCCTTTTTTTTCTTTCTTTAAACTTTGAACTTCTTTGAGGAGATACTTTTTAACTAAACTTTGAAGACATTCCCTCAGGTCGCAGTAAGTGCATTCTCGTGACCTCGTTGACCTGAGGGGTGTTCGGCCTCGCATACGCTGTGCTGGCCTAGTCCTGAAGATTTTTAACACTGACAAAAGAATAAATTGCACAACTTTTTTGGAGAACAAACTTGATAAATATAAATACTAGGGACAAAGCCCAACTTTCAATACATCATAACGAGGAGGTGTCCATATGATCACTACCCCCCGAGTACTTTGTATGAATTTATTCATGCTAAGTAGTTGTAGATAGAGACCACCAGGAGCGAAGCTTCTACTGGTAGTATTTCCTCAAATGTTCTGCATTCCAAGCTCGTGGCATGACCTTATCATCCATATCAGTTAGATAATATGTTCCTTCATTGATGACACCATAAACTTTATAGGGCCCTTCCCAATTGGCTCCAAAGACCCCATGAGACGAGACCTTAGTGTTAGGCATTACTCTCCTAAGTACCAAGTCCCCTACGCGAAGATGAGGCACGCGAACCTTTCCATTATAGTACCTCGCGGCTCGCCTTTGATAAGCTGCGAGCCTAAGCCGAG
The DNA here is from genome assembly GCA_037693485.1 of Kitagawia praeruptora. Taxonomy (NCBI): domain Eukaryota; kingdom Viridiplantae; phylum Streptophyta; class Magnoliopsida; order Apiales; family Apiaceae; genus Kitagawia; species Kitagawia praeruptora. Next base: position 127,841,952 of record CM075350.1, read on the forward strand.
CCTCTTCTCTTGACTCTTGAATCATATCTAAGTAGAGCCTGTGATTGACCTCGTTTGACTCGGGGTCGTAATGTTCCCTTCTGAACGAGCCTGACCCTACCTCCACGGGCACCATGGCCTCGCACCCATATGTCAAAGAAAATGGAGTCTCACCTGTGGTGGACCTTGGGGTCGTGTTGTATGACCACAAGACCTTTGGTAGCTCTTCGGGCCAATTACCCTTACTCTCCTCCAACTTGGCTTTTAGGGTATGCTTGATTATCTTGTTGATGGCCTCGGTTTGTCCATTTGTCTGAGGGTGACTTACAGCAGAGAAACTTTTCTTGATTCCCAAACTCTCACAAAATTCTTTCATCTCCTTGCTATCAAATTGCTTCCCATTATCTGAAATGAGCTGATATGGAATCCCATAGCGACAAACAATTGCTCTGTACACGAAGTCCTTCAATTTTTTAGCTGTGATGGTAGCAAGAGGCTCGGCCTCGGCCCACTTAGTGAAATAGTCCACAGCCGCGACTGCATATTTTACTCCTCCCTTAGCTTTAGGGAGTTCACCAATAAGATCTATTCCCCACATAGCAAAGGGCCAAGGGCTCATTGTTATGCTAAATTCACGCAAGCGCACGTAGTCACAAGTAATACAATTAAAGTTCGTTCCACAGAGATCTTGGTTAAGTTTTACTCAGAAAATATGTCTATGCAATAATGTATGGTTTTAATTCACTGCTAAGAAAAATAACAAATATGGTTTGATTAACTAAATTAAACTAAGATGCGAATTATAAAACTAAGAATTAAACAATTAACGAGAATTAAAATCGGATTACTTATATGAGAATAAAACATGGAATCCTAGTTTCATCAGCTACTTCACTTAGAGTTGCAGCCTTTAATCACTATGTGCAATGGTTTTGATATCTGATCGGACAACACGAAACAAGTATACGCTACCTGTCAGCATACGCATACCAAACTAAACATACATCCACAAAAGAGATAGAAGATGAATAGACACCAATTATGCTTAGACCCTATATGTCTATAGAATTTGAAAACATAACGGTTGAAGAACAAGTTATCCATAAAGATCACATAGGGCAGTATAAGTATTTTCATCTCACACCACAACCATATTGATAAACAATTATGAACCTATGCTAGCATGGCAAGTTCTAAATCTCAAGATCCACTTTCACTTCACAAGAGATTAACAATTTAGATGTTCGCGACGCATCTATCTATTAAGCATAACCATACGAGGATATCAATTATACACCACACACAAATCTTTAAGGCATGCAAACTACTAAGCTACATAGATAAATCCACTAGGATCCCATGACAACGATTAGCCCATAATTGAACTGTTCATCGTCATGGGATTTGATGAAGACATGGTAATTAACAATATATAAAAGAAAGGAATAATGATATTAATAGGAAAAGAGTTGAGAAACAAATCTATGATTCAACGTATACAAAAGATGAAGTAGGTCGAGATCCGTGCTTGTCACCGAGCTTGAATCCTTTTCCACTTTTCTCCCTTGCAAAACTAACTTACAAAATAATAATGCTATGATATCTATTTTACAAGGCTAAGATGTGTTTATATAAGCCTACATATCTTGCCCAACAAGAAAATAACCTAAAAATACAATTGGAAATAGGTTTGGGTGTCAACAATATAGCTAAAATTCGAAATAGGGCAAAAAGGGAATTTTTTCAGCAAAACTGCCGCACCAGCGCAGCCTGCGCTCCAAGCTGCGCAGCCTGCGCTCCTCCCCCTGTCCAGGTACTGTGCAGGCGCAGCCTGCGCTCTGTAGAGCGCTGTCAGCGCTCCTCTGGCTGGTGGTGGCTCGTTTTCTGCAGTTTTCTTCGTTTTTTCGTCCGTTTCCTTCCATTCCTTTTGTATTCACTTCCCGTCTCTTCGTGCCAATGTCTTGAACACTCTTGGTAATTAATTTTAAGTCATCATTCTTCATTCCTTAGCATAATCAACTCCAAAATCAACGGAAAATTCACCCTTAATCGATATTTCTCCAAACCTACACAATCAAACAAAACACATAAAAAATACCACAAACTTGAGTCCAAGTACACCAATTTAAGCCGATATGGAACGTTCCAAGTGGATATAAAATCCACTTATCACACCCCCAAACTTAAACCGATGCTTGTCCTCAAGCATAAACAATTACAACTAGCTAACTAACTAACTAGTACCACTTCCGTAGGTGATCACGGTTGCATTTGGCATATGCAACAAGCCCTTTAAACCCCTAGGCAGCCCTAGTGGACGAGTAAGGTCTCGTGAGGGCCTATAGAGAATGTACCCACAAAATCCATTTAACCTAATGCAATGCAATGCATGAATGCAACTAATATGAAAAAAAATGCAACGATCCCTTTCAAACTCACCAAAACCAACTAACAAGTAAATATCTCAAAGAATGAAACAAATCCAAGCAGAGCTCGACTAAATCCCCGTATACTAACAAATACATGAACAGAAACGTGCGTGTGTGCGATGCTCATCAGAAATACTCCCAAAACTAGGTCAAAAATCATACATGCTTTCCGTCAAGACAATCACAGGTTTATAACTAGAATAGACTGTAGACACTTCATAACCTAGGAACACCTCCACCCTTATCCAAGGTAGACAGAAACTCATGCTTTATTACTATACTACGACACTACATATACAATACGCATGCTTATTTAACCGTGCAATGAATGAGACCCCAAAAGGCTTATACAATAATACCCATGTAGCGAGTGTTAGGTCAGCAATCCCAAACCACAAGGGCTTTAGGTTACTAGGACTAAGTCCCCTCAGACTTAATTACTCGAGTATTAAAGAGCTCACTCTGGTTAATTTTGCATTAAAAACAACAATTGACTTTTTTTTTTTTTTTTTTTTTTCCGCAATCTGGAATGAGCCTTTCTCATTTCCAACCCTAGACTACTCATATAAATATGAGCCGGCTACTAGCCATTTGACACCTAGCCTTTATTGACAAATATTAACAACTAACATGAAATTCCTGTTTTCCCCCAAACTTAGATTTTAATGTTCCTACGCTATAAAGGGAATAACGAAAATTCTAAAAATAAACAAGTGATTAAATCTCAAAACATCCCACAGGCATGACTCTAACCTAGCCCAAAAGCACCCCAATGAGACTGTGTAATTAGTTTTGTTCCCGTAACATGCACGTCAATTCCTAGGAACTATAAATCAGCCCTCTACTCATCATCATCTCACTCAAATCAACATCCACCTATCAATCAGAACCAGTTCGTCCTAAGGGATCATGAAATATGCATGCCATGAAAATGCAACTAAATGAAAACTCACATGGTATACGAAAAATAAAAAAATAGAATGTCCTATATGAAACAAACGTAGATAACACGAACATAAATGCATAATTTACTACTACTAATATGCAAAGCATGAAATCCTACATGAACACAATGACTAACAATCACATATATATACACTACTTATCCCTCAAACCACCCCCAAACTTAGAATATTCAATGTCCTCATTGAATGGAAGTAAATACAAGGGAAAGTAGAAAACATACCTTGGGTTGCCTCCCAAGAAGCGCTTCTTTAACGTCAATAGCTTGACGTTACTTCCAAGTTTCCATTAAGGATGATAATAGTTCGCCTGGTCCTCTCTTCGCAATACTTCATCATCATCTCGGCGGCACACTTTCTGCCCTTTCTCCTCGCTTGACCTATTCAGGTAACAACCATGTCCTCTTCCAATGCCTTCATCTGTTGACCCAAAATCTGACAATTTGTAGAACAACACACCTTCGCGGGCTTCACTTGAATATAATGGAGGAGGGTAAATGTAAATTGCTGAAACCTTTGGTTCCTCAACGAGAACTTCCTCCATTGGCTCTAATGCGCTACCTCCATCTTTAAATTCTGAGACAAGTAGAAGACCTGCATCTTTCTCATGATCATCAACCTCTTGGTTCGTACATACCAATTCTTGAAATTTCTGTAGCCCAACAGTGTCTTCTAGGTTCGCACAAAACAATTCTTGAAATTTGCGTAGCTCATCAGTGTCTGTCTCAAATAGTGCCCTTTCCAAATCATCCACCTCACTAGCTTGATCAAATTCCTCACATGGCTTATGAACACTCTCCTCCTCTTGGAATTTGTCTTCTTCAATTAAGCATGCAGTACCTTGCTCCAAGTCATCAATATTTTCTGGAATTGCTTCTGGTATGAATTGCTGATTCTCTTGTTCCAAGTCTCTCAAAACTTGAGCAGCTAATGTCCCCATAGATTTGACAAGCTTCTCATTATTCTCTGCAAGCATCCTAATCTCCTCCCTAATCTCCTTCAAATCATCATCTGACTGAAAAGTAGGAGTAGGTTGCTGATGTTGAAACTCTTCACTACCAAAGACATATGACATATCTGGAACATCTTGCTGGTACTGTTGAGGATAGTATTGAAAATATGGTTGTTCCTCATAACTGACATATGGATCAACTCCTCCGTAGTAACAATATTGCGATGGATCATGAACGCCCAAATACTGCTCACATGGCTGAGGCTGTTGAATACCACCTTGGTTGCTCCAGCACTGATACGTCTCATGTGCGCCCGCACATAGCTCACAAACACTAACCACCTGCTGAACTCCATAGTAAGATAGAAAATCCATCTTCAACGCTCTCCAACAAGTACCTGAAACACCAACGAACTAAACAAGATAGATAAGTAACTAATCCGAGTCAGTGAACTCTAACGACCACTATTGACAAGCACATAAACCAAAAATAAAACACCAATGATCCCCGGCAGCGGCGCAAAAAACTTGTTATGGTAAATTCACGCAAGCGCACGTAGTCACAAGTAATACAATTAAAGTTCGTTCCACAGAGATCTTGGTTAAGTTTTACTCAGAAAATATGTCTATGCAATAATGTATGGTTTTAATTCATTGCTAAGAAAAATAACAAATATGGTTTGATTAACTAAATTAAACTAAGATGCGAATTATAAAACTAAGAATTAAACAATTAACGAGAATTAAAATCGGATTACTTATATGAGAATAAAACATGGAATCCTAGTTTCATCAGCTACTTCACTTAGAGTTGCAGCCTTTAATCACTATGTGCAATGGTTTTGATATCTGATCGGACAACACGAAACAAGTATACGCTACCTGTCAGCATACGCATACCAAACTAAACATACATCCACAAAAGAGATAGAAGATGAATAGACACCAATTATGCTTAGACCCTATATGTCTATAGAATTTGAAAACATAACGGTTGAAGAACAAGTTATCCATAAAGATCACATAGGGCAGTATAAGTATTTTCATCTCACACCACAACCATATTGATAAACAATTATGAACCTATGCTAGCATGGCAAGTTCTAAATCTCAAGATCCACTTTCACTTCACAAGAGATTAACAATTTAGATGTTCGCGACGCATCTATCTATTAAGCATAACCATACGAGGATATCAATTATACACCACACACAAATCTTTAAGGCATGCAAACTACTAAGCTACATAGATAAATCCACTAGGATCCCATGACAACGATTAGCCCATAATTGAACTGTTCATCGTCATGGGATTTGATGAAGACATGGTAATTAACAATATATAAAAGAAAGGAATAATGATATTAATAGGAAAAGAGTTGAGAAACAAATCTATGATTCAACGTATACAAAAGATGAAGTAGGTCGAGATCCGTGCTTGTCACCGAGCTTGAATCCTTTTCCACTTTTCTCCCTTGCAAAACTAACTTACAAAATAATAATGCTATGATATCTATTTTACAAGGCTAAGATGTGTTTATATAAGCCTACATATCTTGCCCAACAAGAAAATAACCTAAAAATACAATTGGAAATAGGTTTGGGTGTCAACAATATAGCTAAAATTCGAAATAGGGCAAAAAGGGAATTTTTTCAGCAAAACTGCCGCACCAGCGCAGCCTGCGCTCCAAGCTGCGCAGCCTGCGCTCCTCCCCCTGTCCAGGTACTGTGCAGGCGCAGCCTGCGCTCTGTAGAGCGCTGCCAGCGCTCCTCTGGCTGGTGGTGGCTCGTTTTCTGCAGTTTTCTTCGTTTTTTCGTCCGTTTCCTTCCATTCCTTTTGCATTCACTTCCCGTCTCTTCGTGCCAATGTCTTGAACACTCTTGGTAATTAATTTTAAGTCATCATTCTTCATTCCTTAGCATAATCAACTCCAAAATCAACGGAAAATTCACCCTTAATCGATATTTCTCCAAACCTACACAATCAAACAAAACACATAAAAAATACCACAAACTTGAGTCCAAGTACACCAATTTAAGCTGATATGGAACGTTCCAAGTGGATATAAAATCCACTTATCACTCATCAACGAGGTGAGGTGAGCAACTGGAGCATTACTGAAATTTGCATATCTTTGGCACTTGTCACATCGCCTAGCGAACTCAAAAGCATCCCTTTTCAATGTGGGCCAGAAATATCCTTGTCGTAAAATTTTCTGAGCTAGGGAACCACCCCCGAGTGATTGCCACATATTCCTTCATGGACCTCTCTCAAAATATAGTTGCATTCTTCACCATCTACACACCTCAAAAGTGGAGTGTTGAACCCTCTTCGATACAAGATCTCGTCATAAATAACATAGCGAGCCGCCTGATATTTGACCCTCCTCGCTTCTTTTTTATCCTGAGGTAGCATCCCATTCTTTACATACTCCCATATAGGGGCCATCCATGTTGACTCCTGGCTCGCTATTTCCATAACAAATTCTTCTGGTACACTAGGTTTACTTTGAATTTCCAAGGGGATAATCCCAAGTAAAGTAGCCTCGCGTCGCGAACCCATTTTTGCGAGGGCATCTGCTCCTTGATTTTTTGCCTTCCTGATAAACTCCACCTTTACTTGCTTGAATGACTTCATAAGCCTTTGCACACACCTTAAATATAACTCAATCTGGGGTCCCCTGGCTTGCCATCCACATCCAACATGACCCGTGACTAACATAGAATCGCTATATGCATTGAGATTCTCTACTTTCATTTCTATTGCGAGCTTGAGGCCGATTATGAGAGCCTCATACTCAGCTGCGTTATTAGAAGCCTCGAAGGCGAAGTGAACAGCACTACTCAACTTGCGACCCTCAGGTGTAACAAGCTCGATCCCAGCACCGGCCCCTTCTTTGTTAGATGCCCCGTCAACATATAATTCCCACCACGAGGCTGAATTTTCATCTTTGAGTTTGGGGTCAACCAATTCAGGGATCGCTATTAGAGCCCATGCATCTTCCTCAGATTGAGAAGGAAACTCCAATATGAAATCTGCTAAAGCTTGCCCTTTTATCGCACCTCGAGGCTTGTATTCAATGTCAAACTAACTCAGCTCTATGGTCCACTTTAAAAGTCTGCCCGAGGCCTCGGGTTTATGCATTACTTGCCTGAGTAGGTACGCAGTGCGAACTTGGATACTATGAGCCTGAAAATATGGCCTCAGCTTTCGCGAAGCCAAAACCACAGCATAGGCGAGCTTCTCCATGTTGGTGTAGCGAGCCTCGGCATCTAGCAGTCTTTTACTGACATTGTAAACGGGGAGCTGAAGCTTTTCCTCCTCGCGAACGAGGATAGCACTGATGGCATATTCTGAAACTGCCAAGTAAACAATAAGAACTTCACCTTCATTGGGCTTAGAGAGTAATGGAGGCGAGCCCAGATGTTCTTTTATCCTCTGAAAAGCTTCCTCGCACTCAGGGGTCCATTCAAAACTCCTTTCCACCTTCTTGATCGCTTTAAAGAATTCATGGCACTTATCTGATGATTTAGAAACAAATCGATTCAATGCTGCGATCCTTCCAGTTAGACTTTGTACCTCCTTGACACTTCTTGGCGACCTCATTTCCATCAATGCCTTTATTTTGGCTGGATTAGCCTCAATGCCTCTGTGGTTAACAATAAAACCCAAAAACTTTCCAGATTCGACCCCGAAAACACACTTCTGGGGGTTGAGCTTCATTCGGAATCTCCTCAATATATCGAACATTTCTGCGAGGTGGGTTATATGATCCCCAGCCTCCTTAGACTTCACAAGCATGTCATCTACATAGACCTCCATTGTCTTTCCAATCTGCTTCTCAAACATCGTGTTAACGAGCCTCTGATAAGTAGCGCCTACATTGAGGAGGCCAAAGGGCATCCCAATATAACAGTAGAGACCTCTGTCTGTGATAAATGAGGTGTGCTCCTGATCAGGCCCGTACATTGGTATTTGGTTGTACCCAGAATAGGCGTCCATGAAGCTTAAGAGTGCGTGGCCCGCTGTTGCATCTACCAACTGATCAATTCTTGGAAGAGGGAAACTATCCTTCGGGCAATGCTTGTTTAGATCAGTAAAATCCACACATGTTCGCCACTTCCCATTTGGCTTCTTGACTAGGACAGGGTTTGCGAGCCAGTCAGGGTAAAATGATTCCCTAACGAGCCCAACCTCGAGTAGCCTGTCAACTTCTTCTTTTAGAGCCTCGGCCCGCTCTCCACTTATTGGTCTTCTTTTCTGCCTCACTCCCTTCTTGCTTGGATCAAGATTAAGTCTATGACACATCACATTGGGATCGATCCCTACCATATCTTCATGAGACCATGCAAATACATCCAAATTAGCTTTAAGAAACTCCACGAGCCTTCCCCTAAGATCGGGATTCAACTGCGATCCAATTCAAAACCTTCGTAGAATCCTTGGCATCAACAAGAACGGATATGGTATCCTCTGCGGCCCCGGCTCGCTCCACATGCTCAGGGATGCGAGGGTCCAGGTCAATTTCAACATCTCGAGCCCGACTAGATTCTGCTTCAACTTGCCTCATGACTTCCGCCCCCGAGTCAGGGGTCGCTCCAACATGTCCATACTCAGTCACAATTGTTGTTTCACGTGTGATACCATTAGGCAGATCTACCAATGTTGATGTTTCCTTGCGAACCCATTTCCCCTTTTGGGCCCGCACAGCGGCCTGCTCTGGACTTTCCTCTTCATCGCTAGCTTCTTCAACAATTCCTTCTTGTAGAACCAACACAGGTTGCGAGGCCTCCATCATAATTGCCCCTGGTACTGGTTCTACCTGTATGCCCAAGTTGTCAAAATAATCATCAGGCAACTCCTCGATAGAAATTATGTTGCAACCCACTGCGGGTCGCGATGCTGACTTGCGAGCCTTCTCATCCTCTTCGCTTTCCATATAACCTCTTCCCTTTTCTGCTGACTTAAGGGCCTGATTATAGCATTCTCGAGACTCATGTTGAATTCCTCTAACACATCCCACTCCTTGCGGGGTTGGGAACTTCATCGAGAGGTGATAGATAGAAGTCACCACCCTCATTTCTTTCAAGATGGGTCGCCCCACAATAGCATTGTAAGCAGATGGTTGATCCACGACCATGAAATCAGCGACCTGCGTAGTGATGCAGGGCTCGTCCCCCAAAGTGATGGGAAGCCTGATGAGTCCTTTTACACTAACAGACGCTCCAGTGAATCCATAGAGGTGGCCTACTGTAGGAATTAGATCTTTGTCTACGTATCCCATTTTCTTGTAGACATCATACATCAAGACATTCACGGCACTTCCATTGTCCACCAACACTCTGTAGATATTCTGGGAACCAATGCGAACTTGAACCACTAGAGCATCAGAGTGAGGATGATGTACCCACTTCGCATCCTCTTCAGTGAACATTATATTCGTATCTTCCCCCTTGAAAAGCTTTGGGGGTCGTTCCTGCAAATGATGCACATTGGTGAGGGGTCGCTCCCTTGCCTCGCGAGCATATCTTTCCCTTGCCTTGTTGCTATCTCCTCCAATATGTGGCCCACCAATGATCACATGGATGCTATTGCCTCGCTCTTCTCTCTCCTTGCGAGGCTCTGTATTTTGGCCCTCATGAGGTACAGCGTGATATCCTATTCCTGATTTTCCCGAGCTCTCTTGATGCTTTTTCACTTCGCGGACCGCCCATTCTGTTAACTTCCCTTTTCGAATCAAACGATCAATTTGTTCTTTAAGTTGCCAACGGTCCGCTGTATCATGCCCCTTCTGTTCATGAAAATCACAATACTTTGTAGTGTTCCACGTTCCTTGTGGACCCATAGCACGAGGTTTTGTGAACATTCCTTTATTAGCGTTGACAGCATAGATATGATCAACTGAAGCCACTAAGGGAACAAATTTGTCTTCATCTCTAGCAGGACGAGCACGAGGTGGGGATCGTCTTGAGGAATCGCGATCCCTTCTTTTCGGGCTCGGGCTACGATCCTGTCTTCGCCTGGGGCTTCTAGAATCCCTTCTTTTTACCCCTTTGCCTTTACTTCCATTGCTACTAGTCCCGGCATTCTTCTTGAGATCTGCCAATGATTTCTCAACACGCTTAAAGGGCTCAGCGACCCGATGCAACTCTGAAAGTGTACCAGGGGTTTGCTCCTGTAGTTTCTCCCAAAATTTAGTTCCCTCTCTTACCCCTGCGATAAGGAAATTTTTCACGGCCTCGTCATTTGCGCCTCGAACACGAGGTACTTCAGCATTGAACCTTTTGAAATAATCAAGTAGAATCTCTCCTTCCTTCTGTTTTATGTTTGCCAATGTGGACACAGGAGGTGCATAAAGCATTGAAGATTGGAACTGTTTGATGAAGATATCCACGAGTTGTTCCCAAGAATCTATGACAACTAGGGACCCTAGCTTCGAAAACCATTGTTGAGCACTCCCCCTTAGCGAAGCTGCGAACAGCCTACACCTCGCTAGTAATGATACTTGGTACACGTCCATCTCATTGTTGAATCGAATAACGAACTCGGCTGGATCAGTCTCCCCGTTATAGGTCATGTCAGAGTGATGACCTCGAAACACTATAGGCAGTGGGGCAGTGCGAATTTCATGAGTGAAGGGTGAGGAGGAACCCATATTGCTGAAAATCCCCCTCTCGTTATTCATCGCATCCAGTGCCTTTTTTAACTCTTCTAACTTGTAATCCCCAATTCTCGCCTCTTTGTCTCCATCCTTCTTTCCTCCAGTGCTTGCATGATGAGATTGAGTCTTTTTTGGGGCACTAGACTCTTCCTGGTCATTCCTGCGATCCTTGTTTTTAGGGTCTTCCTCGCGATGTTAGGATCGCTCACGCTCTCGATTGAAAGGGGGTCTGTCCTCGCGATGATGGGACCGCTCACGCTCTCTGCGAGGAGAGGGGGGTCTGTCATTGCGACGATATGACCGCTCACGATCTTTTCGAGGAGATACGGGTTGATGAGAGCCCTTACTCTTATTTTTGGATCCTCCATCTTTGTTAGATTTGAGCTTTACCAACTTGAGACGGAGATCGTGCTCGCTGAGTTTCTTTCCAACTCGGTCAAAGACACTAACGGACCGTCCTTCTGATGAGGCGGGCTTTGCTTTTGATCCCTCCTTATCCATAGTAGCTACCTCCTCTACCCAATCGGGGTTCGTTCGATCCGTCACCACATCATCAAAGTCCTCAATTAGCTTCTTGGTGGGACCCTTGCTACTTTCTGCTTGGTGAGTTCGATCCCCTGTCCTTGTATTCCTCTTTAAGCCTCGTGAATTATGTCGCTTCTCCATCTTGGCCACCGAGGCCCTTACCTCGATCATTTGATCACCGAGGCCTTTCAAGAATGACATGACTTCGCCAGGCAAGGCTGTCTATTGGACAACAGGGGGGGTTTGCTCCTTCTCAGATTCGTCCTCGATCCCCTCCATACGCGCCTCGCTCTCTGGTAGATTATTCCTCCGGGGGTCGTTTATGTCCTTCTTATGCGACCCCGGGGTCTCCCGATCTCCGTTTCTCTTCTTGTTTGATTTAGTCATTGTTCTCTCAAATCAACGACTAGCCCCTCCTTCTAGCGCCAAATGTTATAAGGAGAATATTGTATAACAATATTTATGGAGGTTGCTGGATTTACGGAGCAAAATATGGATATTTTGCTATAAGAAGAGGGATTGGGATTAGGGTTTTTGTGTTTAGAGGTGGCTGATCTTGTCTATTGAAATTCAGTGGTGAACTGTTTCTCAGACTTTACAAGATGCCTACGTACCCTATTTATAGGGATCAAGCCATACGTAGTTCTCTTAGAGAAGAAGTTATCTAGATGGGTTAGGGTTTCTTATGGGCTCGGCTTGGCCCAAATCCACTAGTCATCCTCTTGGGTTGTTTTTCTACCCATTTATTCGGCTCATGACTCGCATAATGCTATAATTATCTTTACTGGCGATACTGACTAGATGGCCTCGCATGCGACCTCGCTGGGTCTGGCCATGCGAGGCGATCCTCGCTGCATGGAGATAACCTACTTATGCGACCTCGCTGGGCCTGACCATAAGCCTTTGTAGTACACATGCTCTAGGCCACGCTGGATCTCTAGGCCTCGCTAGACCTCATAAACTGCGACCCGCTACTAGGGCTCGCTGGCGATCCCAAAATAATGTGATGAACTTCCCTGTGATGGCGGACTTCAACGACCCATTCCTCATTCTTAGGCCCATTATGTGAGATGTACTGATATTCTAGCCCATTAGGCCTTTTTAGGACTTATACCAAATTCGGGCATAACACTTTTAGTTATGAATTGTTTTTTAACAGACTTCGTTATAATAAAGGATACTCGAATCTAACATGTATTAGTTAACCAATCACAAGATTGTGAATTATTTTAACATCAATCAGAATCTATTAAATTTAAATCAATTAAACTTAATGTAACATGTTTCCCTATTGGATCTAGATTCTACGTTTCAGCCAAGACTACACTCAAATCAAGTTACACTCAATAACAATTAATTTTTATTTTCTCATATCAATTAACTAGACATAATAACTACTAATTTTTATTTTAACGGTTAACTAATAAACAATTTATATAAAATAAAATTCTTACAAACTAAAAAATATAATTATTATATCAATTTAAACATTACAGAAAATCTATAGATAAATTGTAGATAAATCTATAGAAAATCTATAGATAAATCTATAGTAGCAAACTTCAATAATTCAGCGACTTACTAAATTGTAGGCATCAATCCTTATCATATTACACTGATTTGTCTATATTATTAGGTGTGCCTATAGATAAATGTTTTTTTATAGTGTTGGGTTGTAGTGTTATTCAGTGATTACTTAACAATTTTATTCTAAATACAATAATTATTTAATTTAAAAAATTATACATTAGTACATGAATCTATTATATTTATAATAGATATTTTGATATCTCAAACTCTCAATTCAAAATCATAAGGTATAATTAAAGTCATGAATTAAAAATTATTAACAATATAAAAATATTAACACACTATTCTAAATACACATTCAAAATTTAAGTTATGTAAAGTATTAAATAATTCAGTCATAAAAAAAGCTAATCAACCAATTAAAATGTTAGAATAAATTTTAAACCAATCATCTTTTAACATTTTAAATACAAAATTTTTTAACTATGCAATAATTAATGGGAAAAAAATTTGACCTAAAATATATTTGAATTATTCAAAATATTAAATATACTCTTAAATAGTACTTTACATTATTTGGTGTATAAATTATCAATCAAAACATAAAAAATATTACAGAGTTAATGAAAATATTGTTAGTGAATATTTCCATAATAAATTTGTCAATTTAGTACAAATTTTCTTATAAATCACTATTTATTTAATGATAATTAATTCATCAATAAAATGACATATGTCATACACAAAAATAATCAAACCTGCAAAAATCATCAATAAAAGGGCATACAACATCTACAAAAATAATTAAAATTGAACAAACACATAGTAAATTAGATCACTAATTTCCATTATCCAACCATTGAACAGATCTTCAATTATGGTACATCTCTAGCTTATGTCTCTAAATTATAATACAGTCTTTTCGACGAGATAATCTAACAATTTGTTATAAACGTGAGAAATAGGTATATTTGATTTGTCATAACGTATTCAAACAACCAACCAGAACTGTGATTCAATACTATCCAAATCAATGAACTAATATAACAAAATCTAATATATGGGTAGACAAAATCCACGAACATGATATTAGGCTTTCAATAAAGAGGGATATTTAGTAAAAGCCAAAGTAAAATAAAGGAAAAGAAAATACGACTTATCATTTACAAGGAGTTAGTACAAAATCTAATATTTTGGTAGATAAAATCCACCAACAGCAACGTGGTACTAGACTCTCAATGATATTTTTATTGAAAATAAAAAAAATCAATATAAAAGTTTTAAAAAAAAACTTAAAAAAACTGATATCAGCTCCTAAATTTTAGTTTAACATCTTTTGGGAAAGGTGGAGAGAGAGAGCAGCGGCTACGGTTTTTGTTATAAAAGTTATTAATAATGATAAATAAAAAGTTTGGTACACTTAAAATTATATATTGTTTTTATTAAAAGAGTACCTTTTTGAATTTTGTATTCTTGAATTAAAGTAATAGTATTAATTCTCATATCTTAACCTAAGAGCATATATTGAATTTGCTTGGTTGGTTGACTATTTTTTTTTATATCAACAAAGCATAAAAAATGGCTAAGAAAACTTAATAACTTGGTAGAAAGATTCTACACAAAGAGAGATATTTGTTAACGAGAAATAAGAAAAAATAAAAAGGAGGGTTTTATTTTGTTTGGGAGACTTTACACCATGCATGCGACTCTTAGTTTTGTTTTGTAACATCTCAGTGTTGTTCAAAGACATATAATTATATATTTACATAACTTGGATACATAGTAATATTTCTATAATTGTTATTATTTTTCTATTCGCGTATTTCATTTTATTTCATTACGAAAAAAATTGTTCAATTTAGTGTCATTTTGTTTTCTAATTTCGGGTACACGATTTAATATCATGTCACTTTCGTTCAAGACCCTAAAGTACATGACATGAATGTACAAAACGATTTGTAAGGTCTACATAAGCTATTTCTTCTTATATATGTAGGAAAAATATACTCACTGTTAAAGAAAAATGAATTTCATGTACATTTAACTCAAAATCTGAATTACAAGGACACATATATAACAATGTGATTATGTGTTTATATATTACACACTTGATTTCAATTTTATGGACAGTAGCTTATTTTCACAATTTAGTCAAATAAAAAAAAAGATAGGTGATACTCATTTTCATATGTCTTATTTTATTTTAATAATAAAATAAAACCAAAATTTATTATTCCATGTTATACTTTTTTTTTGCCCAATTATTCCATGTTTTACTAGAAAAAAATAAAAAAACCAAAATACAAACTTCCAAACTGAAAATGCACATTTTAAGTTGTCTTTACAAATAAGCTAAAGGCAATAACAATAAAATCTAACAATTATATGTTACTCCAAGAGCGCGATATATTGAATACAATTATATGTTACTCCAAGAGCGCGATATATTGAATTTGTTTGGTTAGTTGATAAAAAAAAATTATAGTAAATCAATTCATTAATAAAAGGACATATAATTTGTAAAAATGATATTGAACAATCACATAGCAAACTAGATTAGATGAAAGTTTCTATCGTTATAACTACGTTCATTTCATATATCTTGCATAGTAGATATCCTTTCTCATATCGCTGAAACATATGCAACCTTTCTTGATAGACAGTCTAATGATTTATTGGAGTTGTGAGGATTAAGTTTCTGCACATTTTTAATATGTAATCTAAAAATTAATCACGACCATACAAATATTTTCAATAAATTAATATAATAAATATTTTAAGGATTCGATATTTAATAAATTTACCGAATTCTCAGAATATGGGTCAAAAAATTGTTAACATGATACATAGAAATATTCTCTAACAAAGAGAGAAATAAAATGAAAGCTAAATTTTAAAAAAAATAATAAAGAGGGATTTTGAATTTTTTAACGGGGGTTGTATTTGTTTTGATGTATTGGTTCATAATATTAATATTAATTCAATTGGTCTGAATTCACGGATAAGTAATTTTATACTTACGTTAATTAACATTCCAATAAAATTATATATTTTTCTAAATAAAAATTAAAATAATATGTTTATATTAATTTATTAATACAATTTATCGATCGGTGCGTAGCACAGGTAGAACGCTAGTATTACATATACATATACATATACATATATTATAATTTTTAATTTTTTAACATATGTAAAAATAAATATTAAAGAATTTATCAAAAAGAAAAATTTTAAGGAGTTGAACAATTATTCTTAGACCCAAATTCAGTTTTCATTTTTATTTTTGACAAAAACATCAGTGTTAATTTAAAAAAACTAACCCACCAATGTTTAATTTTTTATTTTTGTCCAATAATAATTAAATGTTTTTCATCCCCAAATCACCTATACAACTATTTTGCAAAACAAGGGTTTTAAATTTTACCGTTTCATTATTCACATCATCTTGATTAATTTCAACAATCAACATTAGCAAATCAATAATCAGTAATTATATAGTATTAGACTTGTATTGCAAGATTCAATCATTCATGATATCAAGTGACAAGTATCAAGGCTTTGTTTTAGGGCCGTCGTGGTTGGAACATCTATATTTACAGAAACAAAAAACAAGTCTTGGTAGTCAATAGTCTAGCAAACACAAGCTGAAGGATTTTTTGAAAGAGGTATTGCTTGTTTTTATGTTATCTTGCTTTCGTAGTTTATCATTTTTGTTGTTGACTTGCTGTTAGTTGTTATTGCTATTTAATTTAGTGAAAATGTATAGTCTAAGTACTTATATTGTAATGTCCGTTTTGCTAATATAAAAATCGTTTTGCTAATATAAGGGGCACCATTTTAAATGTTCGGTTAGGGCACGTAAAATCCTAGGACTGGTCCTGGGAAAACTCCTCAAAATTTATTCATGGATGAGCATGTAGAATTAGTGGTAAAAGGGGAAAGATGGATGAAGGAAATAGAAGCTCAGTGCATGGTAGTTGCTGCCCTTGTAGCCATAATTACGTTTGCAACAGCTTTTACTTTACCAGGTGGTAACAATCAGGACAGTGGGAATCCAATATTCAAACATCAAAGGGCCTTCATGGTGTTTGTAATAACAGATGCCATATCATTGTTCAACTCTTCAGCTTCCATACTCACGTTCTTGGCCATTCTCACATCACGGTATTTAGAAAGAGATTTCTTAGTGTCTCTACCTCTAAAATTGATGTTTGGACTCCTTTCGCTTTTCATCTCAATCACTACAATGATGATTGCTTTTAGCGCGAGCTTCTTCCTAGTTTATACAAAAGGTATGAAGTGGCTTCATCTGTTTTTTGAAGTAGTTGGTTCAGCATTTGGTTCTAGGTTTTTGTTCAAGCCTAGGAACACATGTTGTACTAAACACTCCCATTTTGCATTTTGCATCTTGCATCTTTGTTGGTTATATATTATGCTCTGACATTGATTCCCGCAAGTTTCACACATAAAATGGGCTCCCTCCGTAGAGGCAGTTTTGTTTAATGTAGTTTTCATACATATTCACAAAAATGGTGCTTGTTTGTTTGGGATGACATTTCTAGTATACTAAGAGCAACTCTAAGAGCATCTCCAAGGGTCCATAACCCTTACCTATATATGAGATAGTTGGACATTTTTAGGGTTTTTCCCCAAAAAAAACAAGTTCCAATGGTTGGGTCCATTCCCAATACTTTTTAGGGGAGAAAAAGTAGGACCCTACATATGAGGAATGTGATTGCACATCCCTATATTGGCCAGGTCACTCCAGCTACAATTTCTTGTTCATGGAGGCCCAATGTGCTATTTTTCTAACTGATATTTTTAAATTTCAAACTTTAAAATTTCAAAAAACTAAACTAAAAATATTTTGAAAATATAGGGGTGGATATAAGGGTTATCATTGGAGTAAAACTTCATTTTAATTCCCTATACTTTTTAAAATCCTTATTTTAGGGGTTGAGGAAAGGAGGTCTCCTTGGAGATGCTCTAATGCTCTTCCCTTTCCTTAACCCCTAAAATAGGGATTATTAAAAATATAGGTAATGAAAATCATGTTTCACTCCAATCATATACCCTATATTCATACCCTATTTTTTAAAAGTAATTTTTAATGTAGTTTTTTGAAATTTAAATTTTGAACATTCTTATAAATTAACCAATGAGGTGGAGGATAGATGAGGTGGAGGATATAGGGGATCTAATTTTGATCCCTCAAATAAGGGGTTATATTTTCTCTCCCCTAAAAAATAAAGGGGATGAGGGGTAGGGTTGAAGCTTTATTTTTAAACTAAAATTCCTATATTTGTGGCACATTATATAGGTAAGGAACATGTATGGTTGTAGTTGTTGTAAGTTAGTAACCACGCCATTAAGCCATTTAAAATGGAGTGGATTTTTTTCCCCATTTCTTTCGAACTCATTTTCTTCTTAATCTTAATTTTGTTACATTTTACAATATATTTTGTATCGGCATCGATTGTAAGGGAAAAAATAAAGCACTTTTAGATTTTTTTATAATAAATTTCATTTTATATGAAACATTTATGTGTCTATTTTTTTTAAAGAATTTCAAAATTAATTTTTAAAAAATTTGTAAATATGTTTTTTATGCGTTAAAAAATGGATGATGGAAATGAAAAATAGAAAAGTGTAATGAGTAGGCATATTGAGAAGCTTGTTGAGCATCTTCAACGATAGCTAAAATCATTAGCTATATAATGATTATCTTAAAATTTGCTGAATTGTAAGATGATTTACTCCAATGGTATTAGCTATAATGAATAGCTATATTTTAAAAATAGCATTTTATTATTATTTTAATAATAATATATATAAGTGATATAAGTGGAAATAATGAATTATAGATATTATCTATATATTATAGATGTCCTCCAAATAGAGGTGATGATTATCTAAAAATTTACATGAAAAGAATATCTAAAAATTATGCCATATCATCAATTTTAGCTAATAGGTTGTTTGGTGAAATATTTTTAAAGCATTTTTGTTTCTTATATTAATATGAACAACCTAGTATATGTACAAAATGAAAAAAAAAATATTATTCCTATCATGTTTCCAGGCCCACTTAAATGGGTGTTTGAGGTGTAATTTTATGGTTTTGAAGAAAAGTAAATCGAACTTCCTATATTTGTAAAAGGTATAACATTTTATTGATTGGTAGATGAAAATATGTTTTATATTTGTTTAAAACGATCGGAAAACTTGAAATTATTTTTTATTAAAACCATACAAACCAAAAATACATTCCGGGAAAAAAACATTATAAAAACGTTACAGAAATTTAACCCAATGTATGAATATATTATTATATTATATTTTTAGTTGGTTGTTTAAATTTTTATTGTAAATAATTGCATATTCTGAAAATATTAGAGTATTATTCTTAAATATTTTCTTTTACTTATATTTTAATTTTAATATTTTAATATTTTATATTTCAATGTTTTATTCTTTTAGATATATTTTTTAATATTATTAGATACCATGTATGAATATATTATTATATTATTATTTTTTCAGTTGGTTGTTTAAATTTTCATTTTAAATAGTTGCATATTCGGAAATTATTAGAGTATTAGTCTTAGTTATTTTCTTTCAATTATATTTTATATTTAATATTTTATAGTTTGCATTGTAAATTATATCTTTTTAGTTGGTTGTTTGAATTTTTATTGTAAATAGCTACATATTCTGAAAATATTAGAGTAATAATATTGAATATTTTTAAGTTATATTTTAATTTTTTAATTTTTTTTATATTTCAATATTTTATTCTCTCTTTTGATTTTTGTATTATAGTCTTTTAATTTTTTTAATATATTTTAAATTTTATTTAATGCCATGTATGAATATATTACTATATTGTATTGTTTTAGTTGTTTCTTCGAGTTTTTATTTTACATACTTGCATATTTTGAAAGTAGATAACCAAGAAAAAATTGTTTTGAAAAAAATTTCATACATACTTGTATGAAATTGTTTTAATTGGTTGTATGGATTTTTGTGTTACATATTTGCATATTTTCATATTATCATATACAAAAAAAGATTATTTATTTATAAAATTTAAAACTATATAATTTATAAGGTGCAACATATGTTAGTAAAAGATACTCCATACAGAAAAAAAATGAGAAAAGTGGGAATAATATACTATTTTGATTTATATTTCTATTTCAATTTATAGTTTTATATTTCGAATTATTTTT
Source organism: Kitagawia praeruptora (assembly GCA_037693485.1). Classification (NCBI taxonomy): domain Eukaryota; kingdom Viridiplantae; phylum Streptophyta; class Magnoliopsida; order Apiales; family Apiaceae; genus Kitagawia; species Kitagawia praeruptora. The sequence goes on from CM075350.1 coordinate 127,862,226, forward strand.
ATAAAAATTTTATATTCAAATATTTCCAATTTATATTTTATATTTTTTCTTTTTCATATATTTCAAGTTTTTAAATTTATATTTCCAATTATGCTTTTTATTTTTAGCATTTTTATCATTTTTCTTTTACACTTCGAATTTATATTTTAGCATCTTTTTTTTATATTTCGAATTATTTTTATAAAATTTTTATATTCAAATATTTCCAATTTTATATTTTAGAATTTTTATTTTTCATATATTTCAAGTTTTTAAATTTATATTTCCAATTATGCTTTTTATTTTTAGCATTTTTCTTTTACACTTCGAATTTATATTTTAGCATTTTTCTTTTACACTTCGAAAGTACATTTTAGCTTTCATGTCACAGAAATAGAGGGATGTTTTCTTAATTAGGCTATTCATAAATTTGTATATACTAAGAATTGTGTGCTCTTATCAAGCATTTTAAGAGCGAAGAGCACCTGAAACATGATTATTTTATTAATTCGAAAATATGATGATTTGTGTTTAAATTTTGAGTCCCTTGCTAATTCCTAATCCTAACGAGTAACGAACACAACAAATTGGTCTTAAATCTGAAAGAAATGCACACTTCAAATGTGTGTAGGTGCACAAATAAATAATCGAATAATTTAGTTCAAACAGCATAGTTCTCACTTCTCAATCGTTTTCCATATCGAATAATCGTTTTTTTTTGTTGCACAACCGCAATTTTGCACCAAATTTATAAGCAGAAAAAATATACCGTATCGCATTAAATATAAATATAAGTGTTTTGCCCAAAATCCGTATTGGACTTGATTTAAGGCCCACTATGGATATGAACTTGGATTATTTGAATTTGAAAGGATGAGTTGGGCTAGGTGTGGAACATGATGGCCTAATGTGCCTTAGAAGCAAAGTAGAGGACTGAGCTCTAGCATCTGGTTTAAGGTTCACTCCTGTAAGGGTTCGAGTACGTGAACCCTGGATGGGAAAATACTGGGTCGAGGCTTGGCAGGGGTTCAGTTGGAAGGTAGGTTACCAGATGGAGGGTGCGTGAACCCCGAAGATTTCCAGAAAATATACCATCGGTCTCAGAACTCCTCAAATCGCGGGGAATTGGATAAAGGATGTCCTAACAACCTTCTGGATAGCTTCTAAACGATAGGAACGACCTAGTAGCAGTGTATATCATGGATCAACATCACATATATACGGAATATATATATACGGGTGGATATATCATAAAACATGTGAATTAATCACGACTTAACGGCTGGATAATTGTTGCAGATGGGATAAACGATCAAATGAGGTCTGTTACACGGGGATTGGCTTATCAGATCGTGGATAACAATATAGGACTTGATCTCTTATATAAATAAGAGTATGTAGGCACTTTGCAAGGGTTAGACACACATATACACCTTTAACACTTGCTCCTAGCTGTTGGTTCTTGATTGAATAGGTTATATTCAGTCATTATAGCTTGGAGTACTTGCAAACACAGTCCATAAAAATCATTCTCCCACCTCTCGGGTTAGGGTTTATGAAATTAAGGTTTTTGGCTTGTAATTCGGTTTATGCAATCATTATTCTTATATTTTCTTGGTTTATTATTGTAATTCTATCATTGAAGTTTTATACCAATTTTCCCTCACAACAATAAGCTAAAAAATTTCTTTTTTCCAGCTTTTGCGAACAAACTTTATTCGTAGCTTAAAAATAGAGCAAATGCTAGACTAGTATAAATCTCACAAATATTTCTCTTTAGCGGGTAATGTAGAAACGGGTAGTGTATCCCTCAGATGGCCTGAATTGTTTATGCAGTAGTTCATCATATTCATTATCAATCACATTCATGGGCGTTGCAACAGGATAATAAGTTGGCCTGTAGTCCAAAAAAGAAATTGTCACAGCAAGAATATTTAATCATACTTGTAAACATTTCCAGGTCTCATTGAAGGTTTGATATATGAAATGAGAGTACCTTGATAGATACAACAAAACGACCTTCTTTCATGAAGTATGTTGCGTTCAGAGACATCATCATAACCTGCACATATTTTAACAAAGGGAATAGTAACAACTGAAACAAATAAAAAATTAATTGATAGGTTGATCTGATTCACTAAAAAGAACAGCTAGTATTCTCTCAAGAGTCAGGACTGAAGTACATGAGGCAAGTAAAATCAGGGATACATGCCTATTAGTTTATTACGACGTCGACTTGCGAGCTATTTTTTAAAAATTATGTTTTAGCATTATAGGTAGATTAGACGAGTATATGACTGGATTTCCCGAAAATACAAAACAAAAAATCTAAGAGGCCATGGATCATGGGATTTCAAATCGATCAACGGGAATGCGGGAATGCATGTGAATGAGATTTAAATACACTGTATTGGAATCTCATTCACATTCCCGTTGACCGGATAGTAATCCCATGATCCAAACGAACTAAATCTTATTTTTATTTTTTTTAGAAAACGTGGAATTAATTGCATGAGCAACGAGGTTCTACGTTGTATACACTGTAGAAGAATATGAGTATGAAAAATTAATGATTCAACTGGAAAAGAGGAAAAATATAAGAATCTAAAATGTAGAAAATTAGTACATACATGATCAGGCCCATGAACCTCAGACAACATAACAAATACCTGCCCGACATCCTCAAGGGTACTTTGACAATCTGATCCTATATTGTTTTGTAGTTATCTTATTTTAGATGTGCTCGTTGTTCCTTGATATGAGGACTTAAACTTTCATTTTGGATCTAAGACATTTTCTTAGCGGAATCCATAATTATATATAGGCAAAGTTGCTAGTTTGAAATAAGTTTGAAATGGGTTTTTCTTAAATCCCACATTGAAAAAATATTGAACTAAACAACTTGAAATGTCTATATATAGAAGGCTTATGCTTGAGTTTTAGGATGTAATCTCAAGTGCCCACCCTGCATTCATTTATAAGTTGCACAGGTTTTTTGGGCGAATTGAGATGCTAGTCGCTGTTGATCTCTGCCGTGTCTGTGACCGGATTGATCTGAGCTGTTTTATCCTGGAAGCGATATTGCTGCAACCCATCACAACGAAAGTGGGGCAATAATCTCTTCAAGAAGAGCCAAGACTTCCCTAAGCCTTGACGACTCAGCAGTTCTGTTCTCTTCTTTCAGAGTTTTAAAGCTTCTGTTAGAGCTAAGTGTTCCCTCCTTTCTTTTGTTTTACAACCTTTAATTATATATTTTGTTTTGCCATCGTGTTTGTTTCGTTATTTGGTTATTTGCATGTTCTTATTAATTGTAATATAAATGTCCCATTGTTGCATTGTTTAGTTAAATATACCCAACAAAGGATGCTCTGTATGTTAGATTACCAACTCTACCAAACATTATTGTGTTAGATGAAAACACTAAATGAACCGTATAATTATTCATACACTCTATCTCCCTCACACTACCATAACAAATTAACAATCCATTAAACGACTAGACTACCATAACAATCTTACTACTAAATATAATCTCAATCTAACAAAGGAGAAACAAACACACAAAAGTGTAAAGTTAGATAATGTTAGGAGTAAGAGAGTTCGAACTCAAAGTCATCTGAGACTATATTAGATGACCAACTCTACCAGATGACCAACTCTACCGTAAAATAGGCTGAGAATTGATCTGGACTATCCACCAACACAGTTTATATTCAGCTCGAAAATATGATACACGTATCACATTCGTTTTGTATATGATACGGATCTAGTGAAAAATTTGAACCTGAATAACATATGATCCAACTCAAACACAATCAACCAAAGGCCTAACTTATATGCATGTCATTACAGAATATCGAAACAGGATGAGTTACATGAACCTTTTAGAGTTAAGATTACCTTGTCAGTAATATAGGCAGCCCAAAAGCTAGCAGTGGCACGATCATAAGGATCAGAGGGAAGAATGGAGGGGCCATCAGTCCAAACCTCATCATTGTACTCTGAGATGGGCTTAGCACAATGAATGAGTAAAGGGACTTTTTTATGAACAAGATTGGATTCCAAAAGGAGTTGACACTTTGAACGTAGACTCTGTTCGATATTCTCGTAGCTTATATTTTTCAGATTCAAAGCTATTAATTAATAAAAAAAATCACCAACCGGGAATCGAACACGGGTCTGTACCGTGGCAGGGTACTATTCTACCACTAGACCAGCTGGTGATCAAAGTTGTGTAAACAAATATTCACAATCCCTAATCGTAAGAGGATCATCTTTGTGCAGGATCGGTTGGTTATGAGCAAAGAAATGAGCATAAGCTTTAATTAGGCCATGAACTAAAGTGCACTCAGTTGGTGGTGATAGTGGAACAGGAACTACTCAATTATTTCCATCATTACGATTTACCAATACTGTTTTATATGTAAAAATGCAACAAGAGATCAACTCACCTTACTTACGAAAACTTGTTGCTAACTCACCTTAGTCGCAAAAACAACTTATTTATATCACAGGTCCCTTCATGCCAACATCCTCTTACACAGCAAACTAAAGGCTTTAGCCTAGACTGGAACACTCTGTTAAGATTTCGCGATAGCGTTGTTTTTACTCTACTTGACTGATAAATATCTTCTTCCCTTAAAAACAAATTCATGAGTACGTGGTGAAAAGAGCTCGCCTTTCATCCGATGTGATTATTAAGGAAGTAGGAACCTCTACCTGTGAGGGCATTGCCTTTTTGTTGTATGTTATGTCCTGTTATGTCGATGTAAATATCGGAATAGTGACAATTCTCTATGTACTACATTTAGTACTAGTGGCATTTCCATTTAAGTCTTGAAGAATTGTCTGTATGTCTAAGAGATTCCACAAGTGACATCTTTTTTTTTTGAATGAAAATAGGTAATAGGGTTCCGTCTTTTGAGCACTCCTTCAAAGGACATGTTTCTGCATTTCAAGAAGCTCCTGGTTGTGATGATGATGAGGGTATTATACCTCGAGATCTATCTTGAAGCCTTCTGCATCTTTCTACACTATGTAGCAGCTCCAGAATCAACCTCTAATCCCAAGACATTATTGGTTGAAGCATTTATCCGTTGGTGTAGACATGGATCGACAGGTTGATTTCTGCTTGTTGAGAATACCACATCTGTTGGTGTAGAATCTTCATCCGTTGGTCACCACTTCACTTATACAGAATTACATAGCACAACCTATTTACAATTAGCTACCCTATTCTGCATATCCATTGATAGTCAACATGACTTTGGATTTCTAGCAACTATGATATTAACAAACAAACTTAAACTTAAATACAAGGTATGCTACAGACTTATCAGTTGATAAGCTGCCTCATCAATGGATGTACATAGCTTGGATATCCGTTGATAAGTTACAAAACTTGATCTTGTACTCATATGATTTTCAAGGTGTTTTATGGTGTATATCATCAAGGACAACATAATTCCTAACAATCTCCCCCAATTTATGACTGATAGAACTACAGCCATAAATTAAGGGCCTTGATGATAACAAAACACCTTTGCAAAGATCATGATATTCTATAAAAACATATGAATTGTACAAGCTACAAAATTTTGAAGAAATGAACTGATTTAAGTGAGAGAATCATACTTCTACAAGGGATGCTCCTCTAGACTGAGCACATCATTGCTTTCTTCCCCTTGCAGTCCTCATACCATAGATTTTCTCTCTGTTTGCCTCAAGCTGATTTTCCAGAGATCTGTAGATGATCTTTTCTTCTGAGTGGTTTGGATCCAGCATAGACATTAAGTATTGCAAGTACTCATTTCTAGCCTTTTCCAACTGATCTTCTATCCTGAAGAATCTTCTACAATTTTGATCATCTCTAAATTCCACTATCCAGAAAGGATAAAAGTGAACCTTCTTGCCAGGTTCATATGAAATGTTCAGTGTCTTGGGCAAACCCTCCTTTGAAGTCCGGCTGTTTCTCAATTCATTGGCCTTTTTGAAAATTATTCCCCTTGCTTCTGGAGTGAGTCCTCCAGTTTTCTTCATTAAAGACCAAATCCTCTAGAGTTTGCTGTATCCTTCATTTAACACTTGGTCTAGGGGCCAGGCTACACTGTTCCCTCCTTTATAGGTGAAAATTAACCTTCTTGGAAGCATGGCTGTCCTATCTGCAGCACTCACATTGTCCACATCATCCAAGAAGAAATTGATGCTTGAATACTCTTCAATATCCGCAATGTATAGTTTAGTTTCTTTCTTGGTGGCAACCTTTGCAACTTGAGGAACCTTAGTGATAAGTGGATTTTATATCCACTTGGAACATTCTAAATCGGCTTAAATTGATTGTCTTGGACTCAAGTTTGTGGTAGTTTTGATGTGTTTTGTTTAGTTGTGCAGATTTACAAGAATGTTGATTTTGGTTGATGCTTCTATCGTTTTTGGAGAATAAATTAATTAAAATTCGGATTTCTGAGACGGTTGCGCAGTCTACACTATTTTGGACATATCTGGAGTTCTAGAAGTCCGTTTTCAGCGATCTTACTGCCCACGCGAAGCCTGGGAGATTTTCTACAACATGGAACAGGTGTTACAAGAGCAATTTGCGCGTGGTGGGCGCAGATTGCGCGAAGAACAGACTGCTGGGCGCAAGTTGCCCCTAAAAAATTACAGTTTTTACTATTTTGGCCATATCTTGAGTTCTACAACTCCGTTTGGGGCCCGTAAGCTGTCCACGCGAAGATAACGAGATTATCTATCATTCTAAGGTGGTCCAGAGGTCCAATTATGTTTGGAACGTTCCAGAATATCTGAAGAAAAGTCAGCTACGAATTTCCCTTTAAATCAGAATCAGTTTAGGAAACGTATTTTGCAGAAATTCTATTATAATTCTGATCTGGTATTTTCTTGCTGGGCAAGATGTCTAGAGCCTATATAAACACATCCAACCCTTGTAAATTGTATTAAGATCATTATTATTATCATTAGGAGTAGAACCATTACATATCAATTACTTAGGTTTATTTGTATTTTTTCATACTTTGTTTTTATCATGGTTTCATCAGATCCCATGATGACAAGAGGTTCGTTTATGAACTAATTGTTGTCATGGGATTCTAACGGATTTATTTATGGAGCTTTAGTATCTTGATGCTTTAAGAATCTATGTGTGATGCATATTTGATATCCTCGTATGGTTGTGCTTTATGAATTTAGATGCGTAGCTAACATCTAATTTGTTAATCTCTTGCGAAACGAGAGTGGATCTTGAGATTTAGAACTTGCCATGCTAGCATAGGATAGGTTGATGTTTTAACATCATGATTTGTAGCGTAAATAGAGATATTATGCTGCCCTATGTGATCAATGTGGATAACTTGTTCTTCAACCGTTATGTTTTCAAATCTTATAGAGATATAGGGTCTAAGCATAATTGGTGTCTATTCATCTTCTATCTCTTTTGTGGATGTATGTTTAGTTTGGTATACGTATACTGAGAGGTAGCGTGTACTTGTTTCGTGTTGTCTGATCAGATATCATAACCATTGCATATAGTGATTAAAGACGTCAGATCTAAGCAAAGTATTTAATGAAGTTAGGATTCCATGGTTTATCTTGTAGAAGTAATTAGATTTCAATTCTTGTTAGTTAGTTAATTCTTAGTTTGTTAATTTGCTTCTTAGTTTAATTTAGTTAGTTAACCCAATCTTGTTATTTGTCTTAGCAGTGAATTAAAACCATACATTGTTGCATAGGTACTAGACTGAATTAAAAACCAAGATCTCTGTGGGAACGAACTTGACTTATATCTATATTACTTGTGACCACGTACGCTTGCGTGATTTTGTGCAAACAAGTTTTTGGCGCCGCTGCCGGGGATCTTCGGTGTTTTATTTTTGGTTTATGTGCTTGTCAATAGTGGTCGTTAGAGTTCACTGACTCAGATTTATTTTTCTCATCTATTCTTGTAGTTAATTGGTGTTTCAGGTACTTGTCAGAGAGCATTGTAGTTGAAGATGGATTTTCTAAATTACTATGGAGTTCAGCAGGTGGCTAGTGTTTGTGAGCTATGTGCGGGCGCACATGAGGCGTATCAGTGCTGGAGCAACCAAGGTGGTATTCAACAGCCTCAACAATGTGAGCGATGTTTTGGCGTTCATGATCCCTCACAATATTGTTACTACGAAGGAGTTGATTCATATGTCACTTATGAGGAACAACCATATTTTCAGTATCATCCTCAATAGTACCAGCAAGATGTTCCAGATATGTCATATGTCTTTGGTAGTGAAGAGTTTCAACATCAGCAACCTACTCCTACTTTTCAGTCAGATGATGATTTGAAGGAGATTAGGAAGGAGATTAGGATGCTTGCAGAGAATAATGAGAAGCTTATCAAATCTATGGGGACATTAGCTGCTCAAGTTTTGAGAGTCTTGGAACAAGAGAATCAACAATTCATGCTAGAGGCAAATCCAGAAATTAGTGGTGACTTGGAGCAAGGTACTGCATGCTTAATTGAGGAAGACAAATTCCAAGAGGTGGAAGAGTGTAAGTCGCTCGGCTTGGCTGATCTCTGGGATTCTAAGGTGCTGATTGATGAGGTTGTTTCATGGTCAAATCTTGAGGATAGTGCAATTGAGTCTTTTCTTGAGGAAGACAAATTCCAAGATGAGGTGAGCATTCACAAGCCAAGTGAGGAATTTGATCATGTTAGGATGGTGGATGATTTGGAGAGGGCACTATTCGGGACAGACACTGATGAGCTGCACAAATTTCGAGAAGTGGTATGTGCGTACCAAGAGGATGAAGAACATGGGAAAGATGCAGGTCTTCTACTTGTCTCAGAATGTAAAGATGGAGGTAGTGCATTAGAGCCAATGGAGGAAGTTCTCTTTGAGGAACCAAAGGCTTCAGAAACTTACATTTACCCTCCTCCATTATATTCAAGCGAAGCCCGCGAATGTGTGTTGTTCTACAAATTGACAGATGTTGGGTCAACAGATGAAGGCATTGGAAGAGGATATAGTTGCTACATGAATAGGTCAAGCGAGGAGAAGTGGCAGAAAGTGTGTCGCCGTGATGACGATGAAGTCTCACGAAGAGAGGATCAGGCCAACTATTATCATCCTTAATGGAGGCTTGGAAGTAACGTCAAGCTATTGACGTTAAAGAAGCGCTTCTTGGGAGGCAACCCAAGGTATGTTTTCTACTTTCCCTTGTATTTACTTCCATTCAATGAGGACATTGAATATTCTAAGTTTGGGGGTGGTTTGAGGGATAAGTAGTGTATATATATGTGATTGTTAGTCATTGTGTTCATGTAGGATTTCATGTTTTGCATATTAGTAGTAGTAAATTATGCACTTATGTTCGTGTTATCTACGTTTGTTTCATATAGGACATTCTGTTTTTTTGTTAGTATATCATGTGAGTTCATAATAGTTGCATTTGCACCCATGCTTGATAGGAATTTTGTGTTGTTGACGCTTTTGTTTGAGAAGTGATATGCTTTGTTCTTGTGCACACACGTACACTAGTAAGTTGAAGCTAGTAGACTTATTGAATGTTGTAAGTGATTAGAAGGACATGAATATGTGCAAGTTGATTTAGTTTGCATGCTTTGAATACAAGTAGGTGCGTTAGAGAGATTTTTGCTTGGGATTGAGTATGTTTTTCCACCAAGTGAGATTTTGAGCCTTATTGCATATTTGTTGCAATTTATTCGTTTGCTTGAGTGTCCACGGATTGTTTGCATTGCTAGCAGTTGTTTGAGGTCTTTCTTGAAACGCATGACATTATTTGACGATTAAAATGATAAAGGCATTTAGGAATAACCGCATATTTTCCCATATTACCACACCATATTTACATGATCAATTAGTTAACCCGTTGAGCTTAATCCTATTTTTTCGGTGACATACCACATTACTTGCCTAGACCTTTTCTTGTATTGGCCTTACATTAATTTGAACCTACATTGTCAAAGGCTAGTAGAGTGCTTAAGGGAGTAATAAGGTGTGTAAGGGGGGTTTATTGTTGGTCTTACTTTTGGGGGAAATATTGAAAATTGGGTTTGTTTATTTGATAGTCGGCATGTGTAATAAAATTGTGGGATCATTGTTATTGTTTTTATTATTGTTTGTGTATATTTAGCTCTCGAAAAAAAAAAGAAAAAAAAAGAAAAAGAGAAAAAAAAAGAAAAAAACACAGAGAAAAAAATATTATGAGAGCATGTTTGTTTTTTGTTGTGATTCTACTCTAGTCGACTAGTCGAGCGTTTTTTGTTGGAAGAAAAATAATTATGTGGGGGGAAATAGGGTGTTGTGTATGATTTATTATGGTACTTACTAGCTTTTGACACTTCACCTGTTTTGGCTTATTTGACATACCTTGTCCCTAGCCCTGTTACAACCCAAATAAAGACCTTTTGATTATCGTCATTGATGTATGTTGTGTTAAGAGTTAGATTGATACCAAATGTCAAGCATGCTTATGATTTTGTTGGAATTGAGTGATACACTTACCCTTGTTCTTGAGTGAAAATTCTTTTGTGAGTGGATTGTGAGTGTTTGCTTGTTTTTGCGTATGAGATCCCGAGTTTTGTCTCAAAGATGTACTCTTGTAGGCTTAGCATGTTTACTAACTTATTCTTACACTTGACATGGGCTTGTGAGAACTTATGCATGTTCATTGAGTAGACTATGTGAATACTTGCACTTTCGACACCAAGACATTGTGTATTTACTTTGATTCTTAAGTTGATATGACATGAGAGGATTTGAAGGTATGGTAGGATATTAGTACTAGATCATTTGCATTTTCATATTAGTTGCATTCATGCATTGCATTGCATTGAATTTTGTGGGTACATTCGCTATAGGCCCTCACGAGACCTTACTCGTCCACTAGGGCTGCCTAAGGGTTTAAAGGGCTTGTTGCATATGCCAAATGCAACCGTGATCACCTACGGAAGTGGTACTAGTTAGTTAGTTAGTTGTAATTGTTTATGCTTGAGGACAAGCATTGGTTTAAGTTTGGGGGTGTGATAAGTGGATTTTATATCCACTTGGAACATTCTAAATCGGCTTAAATTGATTGTCTTGGACTCAAGTTTGTGGTAGTTTTGATGTGTTTTGTTTAGTTGTGCAGATTTACAAGAATGTTGATTTTGGTTGATGCTTCTATCGTTTTTGGAGAATAAATTAATTAAAATTCGGATTTCTGAGACGGTTGCGCAGTCTACACTATTTTGGACATATCTGGAGTTCTAGAAGTCCGTTTTCAGCGATCTTACTGCCCACGCGAAGCCTGGGAGATTTTCTACAACATGGAACAGGTGTTACAAGAGCAATTTGCGCGTGGTGGGCGCAGATTGCGCGAAGAACAGACTGCTGGGCGCAAGTTGCCCCTGAAAAATTACAGTTTTTACTATTTTGGCCATATCTTGAGTTCTACAACTCCGTTTGGGGCCCGTAAGCTGTCCACGCGAAGATAACGAGATTATCTATCATTCTAAGGTGGTCCAGAGGTCCAATTACGTTTGGAACGTTCCAGAATATCTGAAGAAAAGTCAGCTACGAATTTCCCTTTAAATCAGAATCAGTTTAGGAAACGTATTTTGCAGAAATTCTATTATAATTCTGATCTGGTATTTTCTTGCTGGGCAAGATGTCTAGAGCCTATATAAACACATCCAACCCTTGTAAATTGTATTAAGATCATTATTATTATCATTAGGAGTAGAACCATTACATATCAATTACTTAGGTTTATTTGTATTTTTTCATACTTTGTTTTTATCATGGTTTCATCAGATCCCATGATGACAAGAGGTTCGTTTATGAACTAATTGTTGTCATGGGATTCTAACGGATTTATTTATGGAGCTTTAGTATCTTGATGCTTTAAGAATCTATGTGTGATGCATATTTGATATCCTCGTATGGTTGTGCTTTATGAATTTAGATGCGTAGCTAACATCTAATTTGTTAATCTCTTGCGAAACGAGAGTGGATCTTGAGATTTAGAACTTGCCATGCTAGCATAGGATAGGTTGATGTTTTAACATCATGATTTGTAGCGTAAATAGAGATATTATGCTGCCCTATGTGATCAATGTGGATAACTTGTTCTTCAACCGTTATGTTTTCAAATCTTATAGAGATATAGGGTCTAAGCATAATTGGTGTCTATTCATCTTCTATCTCTTTTGTGGATGTATGTTTAGTTTGGTATACGTATACTGAGAGGTAGCGTGTACTTGTTTCGTGTTGTCTGATCAGATATCATAACCATTGCATATAGTGATTAAAGACGTCAGATCTAAGCAAAGTATTTAATGAAGTTAGGATTCCATGGTTTATCTTGTAGAAGTAATTAGATTTCAATTCTTGTTAGTTAGTTAATTCTTAGTTTGTTAATTTGCTTCTTAGTTTAATTTAGTTAATTAACCCAATCTTGTTATTTGTCTTAGCAGTGAATTAAAACCATACATTGTTGCATAGGTACTAGACTGAATTAAAAACCAAGATCTCTGTGGGAACGAACTTGACTTATATCTATATTACTTGTGACCACGTACGCTTGCGTGATTTTGTGCAAACACTTAGTGAATTGAATTGGTCTAGCTAATGGTTGTTTCCTTCTTCTGGTTCTCCTCTTTTCAGGTGAGAGCCTAATCTTTGGAAATACCAAGCTGTTGATGTCAAAATCAAATTCCATAGGCTCTTCCTTTACAAGTTCCAAGGTGTTGAGTGCCTGAGTGTTTTGTGTTGGAAGTTCTGTAGGTTGAGGTGGTACTGATTCAACTTGAACTTCTGGTTCTGGGCTCAAAGATCTCTTAGCAGGAACTGTAACCATGCTTTTTCTTTTCTTGCACGCAGACTTTGTGTTCATTTTCTTCTTCTTCTTAAATTTGGCCTCTTCTTCTTCAGCCTCTTGCTCCATTTCTTCTTCTAACTCTCTTACAAGCTCATCAGCCAATCTAGCTTCCTTCTTGCTGGATTTATGTAGGTTTTCTTACAATTTGACCAGCTTGAAGTAACCTTGCAGTTTCTTCAGCTTTGGCAGCTACAAAGTCAGGGTAACCTGCAAGAACACAAATTTCCACTCCCTCTCTGTAGATAAAAGATAGGTTTTCCTTGAGTCCCACATCAACTTTAGCCTTCTGTTTTAATTCAGCAAGATGCTTGCTCATTAGCTTGATCGAATTCATCTGGTTTTAGCATTGGAAATTCTACTCTCATGGTGTTTTTACCATTCTTCTTCACAGGTGACTTCTTGGGCTTGAGCACAGGCTTGAATTCAGACAAGTAAGATGGCTCCCCTCTGGCTAGAGATTTAGGAAGTACAAAATCTGGAATTAGAACTTGTCTGATTGATGTAGTTATGGGAGGAATTTGTACTTGAGAAATTTGAGGATTAGCAGCCAGCCTTATGGCTATAGAGTCTTCAGGTTGAATGGTTGGTTCTTCCTCACTAGTTGAAATTGCTGGAGCTGTTGGAGGTAGAGTAGAATGAAGTTGCTCCCCCTCACTTGCTGACCCCTTATCTCCAAACTTCTCCCCCTTTTTGTTAGCATCAAGGGCTTGAGTAGTAGGCAGAGTCAATAGACTTACAAGGAGAGCATTTTGTTTGTTGTGAGCTTCAAGAATAAGCTTTTGATTTTCAAGAATAGTGCCCATTTAAAGCTCTAACTTATAAACTTTTGCAGACAAAATGTCAACTTTCTTTTCTGTTTCTGCATCTTTCTTCAGCTTCTGATTAAGCTGTTGCATTGTTCAGGGAGGAAAAAGAAGTTCCAAGTCTTTGTGCTGAGATTCTAGAGCATTTTTAATTTCTAGCTTGAAGTCATCTTTATCTACCACCCTTTGATTGAGAAGACACTTGTGCAGTTTGAGAGTAGCCAGAAAATTCTCTTGCACAAGTTTCAGAGCAGGTTCAGCATCTTGTAGAGTAGCTGCAGTCTTCTCATATTGCACTACTAGCTCAGTGAAGGCATCCTTGGAGACATAATCTTTAGAGACTAGCCATTCTGGTAAATCTCCAGGTTGTTGTGAAGGCTCTACATCTTCACCTTCATCTGTGAATTCAGAGTCAGACTGATTCACTTTAGTAGCACTTGGAGGCAGCTTGGTAAGAGCATCTGTGGCTCTTTGCATAGATTCTGAGTTTTGTACCAAGTTCAGTTGTTGCTCAGCCTCCATATTGCCCTGTTCTGCCCGAGAGTTTAGGTCAAAGACAGGGTGAGTAAAGGTTTCAGCTCCAAGAACTTGTCTATCAATGACGTTTTGAGATGTCTGTTGATAGAAACTTGTTCTAGGGGCATCCTCAACCTCCATTAACTCACAAGCAATGGCTTCTTCCACCCTTATGTCTTCTGTACCTGCTTTTCTCTCATGTTCTCTCTCTTTTTGCATCAGGGACTCCCCCTGGCTCACAACCCACACCCTCACCTTCACCTACTAAGGTGGAACTCTCAGTCTCTCCTTTTGCCTGGCAGGAAGAAATTGCCAGCCCCTCACTCTCATTCTCTCCTTTTGCCTGCTCACAAAGCAGTCTCTCGCTCTCAGTGATGTCACTCCCTTCCCTCAGTCCCAGAAGTGTTTGAACTACAAGTGTGACTTCTGCTATTGATGCATGGAACACATTGACCAATAAATTTGGTGTATCCATCGATCCTGTAGTTGGAGCTACCAATGGATGATTGCTGTTAATCATATCCGTCGATGAACAAACACTTGTCAACGGATGAGAAATATCCATCGATGAAGTAGAAGGGATAGCAGTTGATAGGGAAATTATGATAGAATCTATGTAGAATGATTTTAAAGTGGGCGACACAGATTCAATCATAGTTTCAGAAAGAAATGGCTGTTGTCCAACAAATCATCTAGAAGATGATGACCAACAGGGTCTGAGTGGGGCTCATCCCTTAGATATAAAGAGGGAGAATTTACTGGTGATGTGGAAAGCATGTCCACATCCAGAGATAGAGATGGTGAATTTTGAGTTGTTTGTGTGATTAGAGATTGAGAATTGGGCTGTGACTCCACATTTGTTGAAGCCACATCAAACTGAGTTTGAGAAGGTTCAATCATGTGAGATTGAACAGTGTGTGACCCTTGTGCAACCAAAGTAACTTTAGGTTTCTTCTTTCTGACAAAGGTTTTGGTTGGTGATTTTTTGCTAGTGGTGTCCCTTCCCCTCTTGTTCAATGTTCCTGGTTGGGAACTCTTTTCAATAACAACACCCTGTTGAGAGGATGCTATTAGGGATGTGTTTAAATCCTTTTCAGCATTAACAATCTTTTGGGAGACTGCAATGTGGCTAGGCTGGGACACACTTACCTCTCCAACCTTGTCCTTAGGGTTTCTTTGATGTTCACCCTGTCCCTCACCACTCACTACCACCTGAACACTCCCCTCAGAGGTTATGGTAGGTTTTACAACAAGTGCCTGTTGGGAAGCACTTGAGGTTGGTTTCTTTGACTTGGATTTGGATTTAAGTTTGGTTGCTTGGGTAGAAGACTGTGGGTTCTCAGAGTCAGTCTCCATAGCAACACTCAATGGCAAAGAACCTTGAGATTGAGTAGTAGGAAGAGGGTTAGAAATAGTTACCTCAACTTGAAATCATGCTGATTGAAAAGTGTTTTCTTGAGTTCATTAAATCAATCAAAAGTGAGCTTGACATTGAAATTATGTGATTTTCAGTAATATGTGGAAACCTTTTCTTGACACTGCTAAATCATGATCACACTTTGAAGAGTCATGTTAAAATATCTCAGTTAAGCAATTAGCAGGTTTAATCAAGTGAAACACACATAAAGTAACACATTTGATAATAAGAGCAAATAATGAACACAAGAGATGAAGCAAACAGATTTCATTAATGATCTATGAAAGTAAAGACATAGAAACTTAAAAACAAACATTTTCTTTAAAAACAAAATACAGAAATCCTAAGAACTAGAAGGGTCCTGGATCTTTTGCTTCTTCTTGGCTGCTTCACTTCGGCGATGAAAGATTCTGGACATAGTCACAGCAAGTCCAATGATACGCTCCTGTTCGACTAAAGCACGACGCCTCTCCCTTTCTCGTTCTTCTTCAATGATCTCTTGCTCCATGATGAAACTCATTAGTAAGTAGGACATCTCCATTTCCATCTCGAAGCTGAACTTCTTGATGATCGAATCAGGAATGTCATTAACTGGATAGGTGGAGCCTTCAACCACAATGACAAAGTCTTGATAGTTGAAGTAAACTCCTTCGATGAATTTGGAGTACATGATGAGGGCCATTGAAGAGGTAGATAACTGAAGTAGATTTAAGAAAAGAGATTTGCAGAGAGGGCAAAGTGATCGGAAGTGAAGAGATTGTAACTGGCTACTGGATATATATATATATATATATATATATATATATATATATATAAGTGATTTTGGAATATGAAACGATGAGGAGACACGACTATTAATACCAGTTAAGACCGCATGCAATGCTAAGCTAAACCCATAATCTCTCTCTTAGATTTCCTAGAAAGTGTCATGATTAATCCTATTTATCATGATAATAGTAATACTTGAGAATCAAAATATAATCTCTAGGAAATCAATTAGCACAAATAGCACATAAGCATGTAATCACACATATCAAGACAAATATTCGGTCACGAAATGGTAAAAATGATTTGATAGCACAGACATGACCAAAGTAAAAAACAAATAAATTACTCAGTGGATAAAAGAGTAAATTCTCGAGAAACGAGCTTCCCGTTGATATGTATTATTGAGATAATACACACAAAGGAAACTAAATATCCACCGAATAAATAAAAATAAATCTAGATATTATTTGAATCATCAACGGATATTTGACACATCCGTTGATGGGTAAATTCTGACTTAGACAGAATTCGTACCTTTTCTTGTAGAAGAAAAAATCAAACTAATTTATGGCTGCTTATTCAACCATGCAAATTTCTTAACTAAATTATGAAAAATTCAGCATACCTAGCTCACTTACCAACCTTGTGAATGTTGATTCATCAAGTGGCTTGGTAAAGATATCTGCAAGTTGCTTCTCACTTGGAACAAAATGAAGTTCCACATTACCTTCCATCACATGTTCTCTGATGAAATGGTATCTAATGTCTATGTGCTTGGTCGTGGAATGTTGCACTGGATTCTCAGATATGGCAATTGCACTAGTGTTTTCACAAAAGATTAGGATTCTGTCAACTCTTAATCCATAGTCAAGCAGTTGATTCTTCATCCATAGTATTTGTGCACAACAACTTCCAGCTGCAATATACTCAGCTTCTGCAATAGAAGTGGAAACTGAATTCTGCTTCTTGCTAAACCATGAGACCGGCTTGTTCCCTAAGAATTGAAAAGTGCCTGTGGTACTTTTTCTGTCAATTTTACAACCTGCATAATCTGCATCTGAATAGCCAGTTAGATTAAAACCAGATTCTCTAGGATACCATGTTAGGCCGAATACACAAGATATAATCAAGTACTGTATGAGAGAATAACAAGAACACACGTTTTAGTACTTAAAAACTGTTTGGAATTAATAATTCCTCTCTCAATGATGTAAAATATCACAGAGAGCTGCTTAGGTTACAATGAATGAATATTTCAATGTTCGATACCCTTCTAGGGTTAACCTAACTGTATTTATAAAACATATAGCTTCTATACAATCAGAAATTGATACTCCTATAATTAAGCTATACAATTGATATCAATTACGATTGCTACACATCTTTTAAGTCAACACAATCTCTTTGATAGATATCTGATCTTCAAAGATATTGCTTCCATATTTATCTTCAATTAATCTTCAATCATTGTTGACTCGTAGATGCTTCTGCTGAACAGAGTTTAACAAACTCTGTTGCTTCCATCAATCAGCGTTTGCGCTTTCATTCGTCAGCGTTTACTCAAACTCTGAATGCTTCCAGCTTAAACTCTGATGTATCACTGTATCACTTAAACACTGATTAATATTTACATCAATTATATCTAACAATCTCCCCCAACTTGTTCATTAGCAAAAATGCACAAGTTAATGATAATTGATGATGTCAAAACAAAATAGACAAATGCAGTGTTTAATAAATGATCAGAGTTTAAACTACTTACTTAAACAAAATCAACAGAAAAACAAGAAATCCTTACAGAGCATCATTCATAAAATCGCCTCAAGATCTGGTGTTGTCCTGAGATAATCTATCAGCAATCTTCTCTCAGCATTCTCAAGCTCCTCCTGCATTATCTCTTTGATTTCTCTTAACTCAGGATCATTCTCATCAGTTTGATAAATAGCAGCTCTCAGATCATAAATTTTGTTTCTCCTCATCTGATTACACAATCTGATGAACTTTACTTCCTCTGATTGTGAGTTAAAATCAAGAACTGTAACACCAAGATCAGTCTTTAACTTTGTTGTTCCTTTCTTCATCTCAATTAGATTTCCATTCCAATCTTTGTACTTAGGAACATAGTTGCTGTTGTATGTCATGCCTCTAGTTGCCAAATTTTGAAGCATTTTTCTTTTAAGCACATTTGCAACTGACTCAGTTCTTCGATTTCTCACCTTGAACAGATATAAAACATGTTCTAGTTCTTCCCAGTATTTCAGATCAAGATCAAATTCACCAATCTTATATACTGTTCCATCAGACATGAAGTATAAGAGAAAATCCTTTTTCCAAACTCTTCTGATAAACCAACTGTACTGATTCCAGTCTGTCTAAACTCTCTTGAGTAACACCACGACCTGGAATAGTCAGTGAGGAAGGATCTCTAGGAACAACATGTTGTCTTGAATCTCTTCTTGAACCCAGACCAGCTCTATTTCTTCCAATCTTTCCAGCTAAACCTTTTCCATCTGAAAAATCCATAGGACCTCCAGTCTCTGGGGTTGGTTCAAACACTGATGTCTTCCCAAAAACTGATTGTAATACAGAAGAAGATAGAGAGTTCTGCACAACTCTTTTAGCAACATAAGTTATGTTTGATTTCTTTGACATGCTTTCCTCTTCAGCAATGCCTTTAAGCTTTTGCTTAGCTTCTACTTCTGTTGGCTTTTTGAATACTTGCATCCTTTGATCAGCTACAACATTTTCTTTGATTTCAATGCCTTTAAGAACATGCCTAGAAGCTTTCACATTTTGCTTACCCTTACCAGACTTCAAAGCTTTCTGATGTTCAGCTTGTAAACTCTTCTCTTCAGCTTGAATGTCTGCAAGAGTAACTCCTTCTTCATTATCCTCTAAAAATACTTTGGCAGCTAACTCTTCATCAGTCTGTGGATTATCAATGAATAGCAAACTCTGGGTCTTAGATGTACCCTGAGTATCAGTATTTACCCCACCAGACTTTGACTTGGAAGTTTTGTCAGATAGTAAACTCTTCTCAGTTGCCCTTGAACTCAGATTTCTTTGACCTTTTGCTCCTCCATCTCCTGCATCATCCTTCTGAGTCAGAGTTTGAGATTGCCTGCATTTAGTCTTAGCATATCTCTCCCCCCTTTTTGACATCATCAGGCATGAGAATGGATGTAATCAGCTCCAAGGAAGAAGCAATAGCATCAACCTTATCAGACAAACTATTCTGATTTTCTTCAATTTTGGTCAGTCTGTCAGACATAGAGTCTTGAGCCTTGAAGAATTTGGTAATCTTTAGTTTGGTGTCAAACTCCAGAGTCATATCCTTAGCCTTAAGATCATCTTTTAGACCAGTAATTGACTTCTGACAATCATCAAGTCTGTCATCCAGTGTTTTGACTTGCACCACTGTGGCCTTCAAACAAGAGAGAATATCTGGATTTGAAATTTCAGTAGCAGTTTGTTTCACAAAATATGATGCTTTCCCTCTAGGAAAAATACAATCTTCCTTATACCAATTTGCAGAAAACTTAGCAAGATACTCTGCTTCAATCTCATGTCTTTTGGAAGGCTGAGTGAATGGTGCATGTTTTCCATCAGTCTACACAGGTGCACTTTCAAAAGAATCAGAGTTTGAACTCTCTTCACCTTCAGCTTCAACACTATCATGTTCAATATTCTCTGCAATTTGAACATTCTCAGCAACAGTGTGCTCAGTTTCTACAACAGCCTCAGCTGTATTCTCTGCAACAATCTCTGCAGCTTCTGCATTCTTTTCAACAACTCCAGCATTCTCTACAACATCTTCAATAGTCTGAGCAGGTTGTTTTTCAGACTCAACAGTCTTATCAACATTCTCTGCAAGAGAAACAACTGCAGGCAGAATATCAGAGTTTAAATCCTTTGTTGCCTTTTCAACTTCTTCACCATGATCAGAACCCTGGTGAGCATCAGAAAATACATCAGTATGAGAAGCTACTGTTTCTTCAAGAAGTACAGTAGGCTGATCAACTGCACCAGTTTCTTCAGAGTGAACAGGAAGAGAAGAAGTAGGAGGAATCATAGGATCAGAGAATGGCATGGCAGTCTCAGCAACATCATCCATTAAAGAAAAACCACCTCTGTTGTCCTCTCCATTGGCATATGTACTGATGATTTCACAACCTCTTCTTTAGTGTTTATCTTAACAGCAGGTATGTCTATAGCAGGTACCGCTGGAGCTTCAAAATGCACCTCTTCATCAGAATCAGAGACTATGAGCTTCCTTTTCTTGTAAGTCTGCAACTCAACAGGTGCCTCATCTTCAGAAGAAGAAGAAGACTCTTCATCAACAAGAGATGGTGATGGTGATCTATTTGCTCTTTCCTTTTTCTCTTTTATGGCCAGTGTAGCTCTAGCAAGTCTGTGTCTTGAGTTATGAGCTACATGCTTAGTTCTCCCCTTACGTTTGGATTTGGACTTGGATGGTTGAGGTTGAGTAGGAGGCTGAGATTTTGGTGGTTGTTGGTCAGAGTGTAGTGGTTTAGAGTTTAGGGGATCAGAGTTTACTTGTTCAGAGTTTTTTGGTTCAGAGTGAGATTGTGATTGAGTGTCAAAGTTTAGTGTTTCAGTGTTTAGTGGCTCAGGGTTTATTGAAGGTTGTTCAGTTTGTTGAGGTTCTTGAGGTTCTTGAGATTCCTGTGGTTGATTTATGAAGTTCTGTAACACAAGAGGATAAACTAGAGCAGGCACCTCCCTGTTGCCATCCTTATTTGTCAAATCAGAGAATACTCTCTTATTGACCTTAAAAGGCTGAATCTCATCAGCTTCAGCAATTGCAACATTTGGCACACAAGCAGAAAATAGTAGTTGACAAAATCTAGCAAAATATATAGTTCTAGATACTGACAACCTACCTCCTATATTCATTAATACATGTCTTCCAAAATCGAAATTAGAACTATAAAGAAGAGAATACCCGATTTGGAGACTATCAGTAGGAATTTCATCCCAATTGGTGACCTTGTTTCCAAAAGCCCTTGTAATACAGTCGAAGAAGAAACTCCATTCTTTTCGTAACTGAGGTCTTTTCACTGACCCAATCTTGTCCAACGGACCTAAGTACCCAATCTGCTGCAGCATCTCTCGCAGATTCGTTTCAAAAACAACAGCATATGAAGTATGAATTTCAAAGTCCATGGTTTCTCTGACTGTATCTGGAGTGATAACATAGTCAGTTTCGTTATATGTGAAAATAATTGATGGTGTCCCATTCTCTCCACCATCATCATAAATAGAGTTTTGCCAGAATGAAGCAATTTGAGATGCAGACAGCACTTGAGGTTCGACCAAAGCATAACCAACTTCTGAATCTCGCAAGAAATTCTGCATCAAATGAAAAGCTTCTTGAGCGTTTTCAGTGATCAACGGAGCTGCATATTTATTAGTAACAAACAAAAGACCAAGCGTGTTGAAAGGTTTGGTTGCCATTAGAATAGTTTGAGAAGAAATACGAATGAAAATGATATGAGTGAAAGGTGTTTGATGAAATTTTCAAGTGAAAATGATATGAAACCGTGAATGAAAGTGTAAAAAGTGAATATGAAGTAAAGAGTGAATCTCAAACGTTTTCGCCTTAAAACACGCAACCACATACCATAATTAGTAAAACACGGTCATTGAAAGATGTGTGAGTGGGACACGTGTCAAATGATCAGCAGAACAAACGTGCATACTCAGTAATTACAACCCCAATTACTGCTACCTTTTCTCAGTAATTACTTACACAAATAAACACTTTAACACTAACCAACAGCTGTCAAAAACTCTTTTTACCCCAAATGTGAAATCATCTGAAATAAAATGTACCTTAGAGTATTTCGACAAAAATTCATCAATGTTTATCACTTCTCCAACTTTGTAACTGAAACCCTTTCAAATACTGCACAGATGTGAATTTTGTGTGTGGATAGCAGAGTTTACTAATCCAATTTTTAGAGCATCTAATTTTTCATAAATTCCATAATACTAAATCAGTAAATACTGGATGCACAAACTCTGATTGTAAACACTGACTATATGATGAATGCTAAACTCTATAGTAACTTAAATACAGAAATCTGAATACACCTATTCCCTTTGATGTCCATGATAATCCAAGTAAACACACAGTCTTTATAGACAAAAAGATCAAGAGATAGATATCAAAGCATCATTCAGTGAGTTGCATGCCAAGGATTTGATTAAACTCACAAACTCTCAAATCACACAAGTGTTTAGGGATAGTGTTTACACTCAAGTTCAATCAGTAAAAGCAGATGCTGCCATATGCTTGGTTGTCCACCAAATTTACACTACTTTGAATACATGTGTGCACAAATCAAAAGGACTTTATTCAGGGTTGATATTTGGTTGAAATCAAACAGGTGAGAAGAAAGAAGATAATTGAATAAATGACTAACTGAACAATTTAATAGAGCAAAGTGTTCAGTTGTCTAAGTACATATTTGTACAAGATGATCAGGATATATACATTATTTTTGCTTCACCTGTAGACCTAGAAAATAACTAAGCTCTCCCATCATACTCATTTGATACCTGGACTGCATTAGCTTGGCAAACTTTGTACAGAGTTTATCATTAGTAGACCCAAAAATTATGTCATCAACATAAATTTGAACCAAAAGCAAGTCACTACCAGATTTAAAGTAAAACAGAGTTTTATCAATTGTACCTCTGTGAAACCCACTTTCTAGTAGAAACTGAGCAAGAGTTTCATACCATGCTCTTGGTGCTTGCTTAAGTCCATAAAGTGCTTTATCAAGCCTGTAGACATAATCTGGATATTTGGGGTCAACAAATCCTGGTGGTTGTTCAACAAACACTTCTTCTTCAAGTTTCCCATTCAGAAAAGCACTCTTCACATCCATCTGAAATACCTTGAATTTCTTGTGAGAAGCATAGGCAAGAAACATCCTTATTGCCTCCAACCTGGCAACTGGAGCAAAAGTCTCATCATAATCTATTCCCTCTTGCTGTGAATAGCCTTTTGCCACAAGTCTGGCTTTGTTTCTTGTAACAACCCCTTCACTATTAGTTTTGTTTCTGAAAACCCACTTAGTACCAACAATAGACCTATTCTTGGGTCTTGGTACAAGTGTCCAAACTTCATTTCTCTCAAATTCATTTAACTCCTCCTGCATTGCTGTTATCCAGTCAGCATCTTGAAGAGCTTCTTCAACCTTCTTTGGCTCAGTTTGTGACAAGAATGAATGAAACAGACATTCATTTGTTGTTGCACTTCTTGTCCTTACTCTTGCATCTAGATCACCAATAATCAAATCAGGTGTGTGAGATTTGGTCCATTTCCTAGCTGAAGGCAAATGACTTCTCTCAGAGTTTGATCCTCCCCCTCGATCCATGTTCTCCTGATTTCCTTGGTGTCTTTCTTCATTCTCTGAGGCTCCCCCTAAATGTGACTGCTCAGAGTTTGAACTGTCAGATTTTGGACTATCAGAGTTTGAGTCATTAGAGTTTGATCCAGATTTTTCAGCTGAGTCACTATCAGAATTTGAGTTATCACTATGATGTGATACTTCATGCTCCCCCTCAACTGGTTCTTCTCTTGTTTCTGGCTGAAAAGTTTCTTCAGTGTTTACCAGTAGAGGTTCAGAGTTTAGCTCAATAGAGTTTATCAGATCAGCCTCATCAGAGTTTACTTCATCAGAGAATAAATCTTCATTTTCAAAGTGCAGTTGATCATGTTCATTTACATCTTCAAGTCCAGTTATTTTCTTGTCATCAAATGACACATGAATTGATTCCATGATCACTTTGGTTCTCAGATTATAAACTCTGAATGCCTTAGTTGACAGTGGATAGCCAACAAAAATTCCTTCATCAGCTTTTAACTCAAATTTTGTCAACTGTTCAGGATGAGTTTTCAGCACAAAGCATTTGCACCCAAAAATATGAAAATATTTCAGGTTTGGCTTCTTTTCCCTCACCATTTCATATGGTGTTTTTCCATGCTTATTGATCAGAGTGGCATTCTGAGTAAAACAAGCAGTTTGAACAGCTTCTGCCCAGAAATAGGTTTGTAATTTTGCTTCATCAAGCATAGTTCTGGCAGCTTCTATGAGGGTTCTGTTCTTTCTTTCAACTACACCATTTTGCTGTGGTGTACCAGGTGCAGAAAACTCTTGCTTCACTCCTCTGTCTTTGCAAAATTCTTCCATTGTTGCATTTCTAAATTCAGTTCCATTATCACTTCTGATTATTTTGACTTTGTGTTTTGATCCTTTGTCCAGTTGCTTTACATGCTCCATCAAAGTTTTTTTTTTTTTGCTAAAAGCATATATATATATAAAGAAAAAAGAATACAGGGATTTTACCCTAGCTCTAAAGCCGTGGCCAAGAGAGAGACATCTACAAACACAACAACAAACAAACTAGCCCTAACACTAGCTAGAGAGCAAAACAAAGGACCTCGTACAGATTAAATAAAAATCCATCTATACAAATCTAGATTTGCGCATTTTAAGAACCATTCCGAGCTTCGAAGTTTGGTCTTTAAATCCACCATGATGCCAGAGATGAGCTTATTTGGTCCGAAAGTACCTTTGTTATGAAGCCGCGCGTTTCGTTCTCTCCACAGGTGATATGAAAAGATTTGCGCCATGAGTAAAGCCACGTTCCTATGAATACTGTCCGGATGAGATCCCCAGTCCGTAATGAGGGCAATCCAAGAAGATGCAACCAGAGATAACTGCAATATCCCAGCTAGTTTAGTTAAGATAAATTGACTATACGAGCAGGTGACAAATAAATGAGACTCTGTATCGAAGCCGCCTACGCAGAAATGGCAAAAAGGGGTCACGTCTAAACCGAAGGATAGGAGTCTATGTGCAGTGGGAAGGCGACCCAGGCATAACAACCATTCAAGGTGGGCATATCTGAGGATCTTAAGATGATGCCAGACAAAGTTAAACCAAGAAACCTGTGAATTTTGTTGCCGAATGGAGTTCCAAATATCCCAGGTTTTGACCTTCTTAATAAAAATATCAGCCCAGTAGACAACATCGTTATTGTTAAGGTTGAAGGCCAGGTAGTCAAACTGTTGAAGCCAAGTATGTAGTCCCGGGTCAATGAATAGTTGCATATCATATTTTCCTTGATCCCATAGCGATTGGTGGTTCCGTTTAGTAGTCAATGATGAATTTGAGTGTGATAATGATGGATAGAGGGCTGATTTAAATGCTTATAAATTGACGTGCATGTTGTAGAAACACAATCTTACACAACTCATCGTTTGCTTTTTGGGCTAGGTTAAGGTCATGCTTGTTTGGTTGTTTGAGATTTAATCACCTGATTATATTCAAAATTTTCTTTATTCCCTTGATGGCGTAGGAGCACTAAATTCTAAGTTTGGGGGAAACCAGGGATTTCATGCGAGTTGTAATTAATTGTCAATAATGGCTAGGGGTCAAATGGCTAGTAGCCGCTCATATTTTATGAGTAGTCTAGGGTTGGATGAGAATACTCATTCCAGATTGCGAAAAAAAAATGATAAAAAATTATAAAAAAAAATTAATAATAATAATAATAAAAGGGCGAGTATGCAGAATTGGCCAGGGTGAGCTCTTTAATACTCGAGCAATTAAGTTCTAGGGGACTCAAGCCTAGTGACCTAAGACTTTTCCGGTCTGGGATCCACTAACCTAACGCTCGCTACATGGGTATTATTGTATAAGCCTTTTGGGGTCTCATCCATTGCACGGTCAAATAAGCATGTGTGTTGTGCATAGTATTATGCGTCATAGTTGTTAGTAATAAAGCGTGAATTCCTGTCTAACTCAAATAATGATGGAGGTGTTTCTAGGTTATGAAGTGTCTAGCGTTCATTCTATTTATAAACTCGTGATTGTCTTGGCAAAAAATATGTATGATTTTGATCTAGTGCTAGGAGTAATTCTGATGAGCATTGCACACACGCACGTTTCTGTACTTGTAAATGTTAAATATGCTGGTATTTAGTCGATCTCTATTTGGAATTATCACATTTCTGAGACACTCTGCTAAATTGGTTATTGCTTTGCTTATGGGATCCTTGCATCAGCTGCATTCATGCATTTGGAGGTAGTGGAGTCTGTTTTCGCTTGAGGACAAGCATCAGTTTAAGTTTGGGGGTGTGATAAGTGGATTTTATATCCACTTATTATGCGCTATTTGGACCTAAATTGGTGGTTTATCCTTAAGTATGTGGTGTCTTTTAATTCATTTTTGTTGTTGTTTCAGTTTTTGTTGTGCAGAACTCGCAACTTTAGGTATTGTGGCGATAAAAGGCTAAAACTGTGGATTTCTACCTCAATTCGGAATTTATAGTTGCCAAGAGAGCAAAGAGGACTGGCCACGAGGAAAAAGAATTATCATAAAGAAATTCTGAGTGATATATTCTTAATGCTGAAACCCCGGTTGGAATTGTTATATTTTTTTCTGTTCAAAAGGAGTCCGGTTTCAGATCCTCAATAGACCGCAACTTGCACCTGGACGAGCAATGAGGAAATAGAATTATCACAAAAATATGGAAAGTGATATATTCTTAAAGCAGGAACCCCGGTTGGAATTGATATATTTTTCGTTAAGCAAAAGGAGCCCGGTTTCCGACCCTCAAAAGACCGCAGCTTAGAGCTTAAGGATTTATTTATATTAATAAATATTTTATTTGTTTAGAAAATTATATTTATAAATATCTAATAATATTAGATATTTATTTTTATAATTTCTAGATTAAATTAATTATTTATTAATTAAAGATTATAAGTTGTGCGGGTTACAAATCATTTTTTGCGAACGGTCTATTATAAATCAACAAAAGGCACCGCCAGTTGTGGAGATGCTGTTTCATCCTTCTTTGCTAGAAAATACACCCATGTATATCTGGTGTGTTCATCAACAATGACTAAAGCATATTTCTTTCTTCCAAGTGACATTACATTTACTGGACCAAAAAGATCAACATGTAGAAGATGATAAGGATCAACAATTGAAGATTCAGTTTTGCTCTTGAAAGATGACTTCCTTTGTTTGGCCTTTTGACAGGAATCACATAGGCCATCAACATTTAATAATGATTTTGGGAGCCCTCTTACAAGATTCTTTCTAATCAGCTCATTGATGTTGTTCAGATTCAAATGAGAGAGTTTCTTGTGCCACTTCCAACTCTCTTCACTGGACATCCTTGTTGACAGACACACTGCTTTGCCATCAGAGTTTGTTGACAATTTTATTTCATAGATGTTATTGTGTCTATTTCCAACTAGAACAACTTTCCCTGTAGATTTACTGATGACTTGACAGTATTCAGGCTGAAAATCTACATGATATCCTCTGTCACAGATTTGACTCACAGATAGCAGATCATGCTTGAGTCCTGGAACCAGAGCTACATTTGTGATGATGACACTTCCAAGATTAATATTGCCATATCCCAGAGTATGTCCTATGTTGCCATCTCCATAGGAAACTTTTGGGCCAGCCTTCTCCACATACTCTGATAGCAGGGCTTTATTTCCTGTCATGTGTCCTGAACATCCACTGTCCACGACTAAGGTACTCTCCCTAATGCCCTGCAATCACAAACATTTACTGATGATTAGTTTTAAAGATCCAGACTTGCTTGGATCCTTTGGCTTTCTTAACTCTGTTAGCTTTTGCAGCAGAATTCACATTATCAGAGTTTAAGCTAACTTTATCAGAGTTTACATTTACAGAGTTTAATTTAACCCATTTCAAATTTGGCTTGGGTTCATAGTAATTATGATAAATAGCATGATAATCTCTGCAAGTATAAATAGAATGCCAAGTACTACCACAGTGTTTGCATAAAGTCTGTGGTCTAGCTCTAACATTAACTTTCTTTACTTCAGACTTTGAAGGTAAAGAATTAATATTTTTGTTCTTCCTGCAAAAACTAGCAAGATGGTTAGTGCTACCACAGTTATGACATGACTTTCTTGGAGCTAATGTAGCAAGCATTTGGTAATTACCTTGAGTGATGCCTACTTTTCCATTTCTGTTCTTCCTAGACACTTTCTATTTCTTAACAGATTTTAACTCCTTAAGCTTATGCTTGAGTTGTTTATCTGTCATTGAACCAATATTAACCTGTTTAACACTAGCTTTTACTGGTTCTCTCTTAACAACTTCTTTTCCATGTTCAAACCTAGGTTCACTTATTCCATTAACAAATGTTCCAAATTTCTTAGAAGGAAGTGGTGGTCTAATCTTGACTGTATTCTGAAACCTAAGTACATCATCCTCAGAATAACCTAGACCTACTGTGTCTGATTGAAAAACCTCTTGAGTGTCTTTTCCAGAGTGTGTCCAAGTTTTAATAATGTGATTTGCATCCTCCAATTCAAATTCTAGTTGCTTATATTTACCTAGCAACTCCTGTTCTAGAAAAACAACATCATCTCTCTCTTTCTGAACTTTTTGCATGTTTTCAAGTTTTTCTTCAATAAGTTTGTTTCTCTCTTTAAGTTGAGAACTCTCATACTTGATTCTCTCATTCTCTAAAGTCTGATCCCTATAACTGATATGCAATGCTTTAAGATAAATCCTCAATTCAGTTATATTATCAGTATTATAAGCATAGGTAGTTGGGGGTACCTTGAGTTCAGAATCTTCATTCTGAGTAGAAGCCATGAGTGCATAGTTAATTTCCTCATCTGAGTCTGAAGTGTCTGCCCAGTCTCTGCCTTTTTTATAGAGTGCCTTTTCAGTTTTACCCTTCTTGCACTCAAGAGCATAGTGACCCATCTCCTTACACTTGTAGCATTGAATCTCAGACTTGTCTTTCTTCCCAGATTTGGTATCTCTTCTCTCAGAGTTTCTGAAACTCTTTCTGTCATTTGCATCTCTAGAAAACCTTTTTCCCTTCTTGAAGTTCTTGAAACCCATCTTCTTAAAGGTTTTTACCATCAAAATAGCCATTTTTCTCAATTCTTCTTCATCATCCTCAGAGTTAGATAAATCAGAATTGTTTGAATCATCATCAGAGTTTGATGATTCACTTTCAGAATGAATGACTAAAGCCTTTCCTTTTGATTTCTTCTCCAAGGGTTTCTCTTCAACCTTGAGAGCAACAGACTTTAACTTCTTGCTTGATCTCCTGTTTCTCTACTCCATTTCCAATTCATGAGTCTTGAGCAATCCATAGATTTCATCAATCTCAGTATCAGCAAGATCATAGTTATCTCTTATAGTGGTTGTTTTCACATCCCACTTTTCAGGTAGAGAAAGAAGAAACTTGAGATTTGAGTCTTCTAGATCATACTCTTTGTTAACCAATGACAAATCATTGAGTAGTTTATAGAATCTGTCAAATGTTTCTGTCATGGTTTCTTCAGACTTTGCCTCAAAATGCTCATACTCCTGTGTGAGTATGTTCCTTCTATTCTTCTTGATAGCAGCAGTTCCTTGACACCTAACCTCAAGTGCATCCCAAATTTCTTTTGCAGTTGTGCAGTTAATCACCTTATTAGACATAACATTGTCTAAAGCACTGTGAAGTAAATGCCTTACTTTTGCATCCTTAGCAATAGACGAAAGATCATCAGCAGTCAGATATTTCTTTTCCTTTGGAATTACTTTTGATTCCTCACCAGCAACAGTAGCAGATAACTTTGTAGGTTTATAAGGACCTTCATAAATTCTATCAAGATATTCTGGATCTGTAGCCTCCAGAAACATAGTCATCTTCACCTTCCAGATTGCATACTCTGCTGGCCGGAGTATAGGAACCCTAATTGTCTCATACCTACTCACAGTAGTAGGAGCTTTCTCAGAACCTAGACCTGTTGGAGGAGGAATCTCTGACATGATTATAGTTGTGTTTGGATCTTAAACTGTAATAAAGTAACAGATTGTCTCTGATACCACTTGTTAGGCCGAATACACAAGATATAATCAAGTACTGTATGAGAGAATAAGAACACACGTTTTAGTACTTAAAAACTGTTTGGAATTAATAATTCCTCTCTCAGTGATGTAAAATATCACAGAGAGCTGTTTAGGTTACAATGAATGAATATTTCAATGTTCGATACCCTTCTAGGGTTAACCTAACTGTATTTATAAAACATACAGCTTCTATACAATCAAAAATTGATACTCTTATAATTAAGCTATACAATTGATATCAATTACGATTGCTACACATCTTTTAAGTCAACTCAATCTCTTTGATAGCTATCTGATCTTCAAAGATATTGCTTCCATGTTTATCTTCAATTAATCTTCAATCATTGTTGACTCGTAGATGCTTCTGCTGAACAGAGTTTAACAAACTCTGTTGCTTCCATCAATCAGCGTTTGCGCTTCCATTCGTCAGCGTTTACTCAAACTCTGACTACTTTCAGCTTAAACTCTGATGTATCACTGTATCACTTAAATACTGATTAATATTTACATCAATTATATCTAACATACCAAATGCCAAGGTTTAGTGTTCCTTTGAGATATCTGAAAATCCTTTTAATAGCTATTAAATGAGATTCCCTGGGATCAGCTTGGAATCTTGCACATAAACAAGTAGAAAACATAATATCAGGTCTGTTTGCTGTTAAATATACAAGTGAGCCCACCATGCCCCTATAACTTAAGATGTCCACTTTCTTCTCCTTAGTATTCAACTCAAGTTTAGTGGTAGTGGTCATGGGTGTTTTTACAGAAGCACAATCCAGCAGGTTAAATCTCTTCAAAAGATCATTAACATACCTGGATTGGCAAATGAATATTCCATCACTACCTTGCTTTACTTGTAAGCCAAGGAAATAAGTTAGTTCACCCATCATGCTCATTTCATATTTACTTTGCATAAGTTTGGCAAACCTTTTGCAAAGCTTCTCATCAGTAGACCAAAAAATTATATCATCTACATAAATTTGAACAAGTATCATAGAGCCATTGACATTTCTATAAAAGAGAGTTTTATCAACAGTACCTCGAGTGAAGTGATTCTCTATAAGGAACTGTGAGAGAGTGTCATACCAGGCTCTAGGTGCTTGCTTCAGGCCATAGAGTGCTTTGAGAAGAAAATAAACATATTCTGGGAATTCTGGATCTTCAAAACCAGGAGGTTGACTCACATATACCTCTTCTTCCAAAATGCCATTTAGAAAAACACTCTTGACATCCATTTGATAGACTTTGAAATTGGCATGGGCAGCATAGGCCAGGAAGATTCCGATTGCTTCCAACCTTACTACTGGTGCAAAGGTCTCATCAAAATCAATTCCTTCTTCTTGACAGTAGCCTTTTGCAACCAACATTGCTTTGTTCCTTGTCACTATGCCATTCTTATCCATCTTATTCTTGAATACCCATTTGGTGTCAATCACTGAATTGCCTTTAGGCTTGGGCACAAGCTTCCACACTTCATTTCTCTGAAACTGGTTTAGCTCCTCTTGCATTGCTAGAACCCAGTCTGGATCTAGGAGGGCATCTTCAACTCTCTTAGGTTCTTCTTTAGATAAAAAACTTCTATACAAGCATTCTTCTTGAGTTGCCCTTCTAGTTTGGACTCTTGCATTTAAATCTCCAATGATGAGTTCAAATGGGTGATCTTTGGTCCATTTTCTTGATGGTGGCAGGTTCAACCTAGATGACGTAGCTTCATTCTCCTTGTGTTGATCATTCTAATTGGTTGTTGAGTGATGGCTCTGAGAGACTCCCCCTGAGTGTGTGGCTCTTGAGGTTGGAGTTCTAACAGAGTTATCAATGGATAATTCTCTGTAACTATCAACGGGTAATCCAGAATTGTCTTCAACGGATCGGGTTTCCTCAGCATCAACGGATCGGGTTTCCTCAGCATCAACGGATGGTGTTCCACGCTCTTTACCTCGAGCATGCTGCGATCTTACACCGGTCGATACTGTTCCTACATCATCTTCACTGCCTTCACCACTCATATCATTTTCAAATGATAGATCTTCATGGAAACCTTCATCTATCAACCCTTGGATTTTCTTGTCATCAAAGACAACATGTATGGATTCTATAACAATGTTAAGTCTTAGGTTATAGATTCTATATGATTTCCCTGCTGAGTATCCAACAAAGATAGCTTCATCTGCTTTGGTGTCAAACTTTCCAATGTTTTCACCTTGATTTCTCAAGACAAAACATTTGCAACCAAAGACATGTAAGAAGTTAACTGTTGGCTTCTTTCCCTTGAATAGTTGGTATGGAGTCAGTCCTTTTGCTTGATTGATCAAAGAAATATTTTGAGTGTAGCAGGCAGTGTTGACAGCTTCAACCCAGAAATATGTTGGCAACTTTGATTCTTCAAGCATTGTTCTTGCAGCTTCAATGAGAGTCCTGTTTTTCCTTTCTACTACACCATTTTGTTGAGGAGTCCTAGGCACAGAGAATTCTTGGATAATTCCTTGTTCTTCACAAAACTCTCTCATCATAGAATTCTTGAACTCAGTTCCATTGTCACTTCTCATCCTTCTTACTCTGAAAGAGGGATTATTGTTGACTGTTCTGATATGATTGATGATGATTTCTCCTGCCTCATTCTTGGAGTGCAGAAAGAATGTCCATGTGAATTTAGAGAAGTCATCCACAATCACTAGACAGTATCTCTTCTTGGAGATTGACATTACATTGACTGGTCCAAATAAATCCATGTGATGTAGCTGTAGAGGATGATCAATGGAGGACATTAACTTGGATTTGAAAGAGGCCTTCTTTTGCTTCCCTTTTTGGCATGCATCACACAATCCATCTTTGGAGAAATCCAATTTTGGAATACCTCTAACCAGATCCTTCTTTACCAACTCATTCATTGCTTGGAAATTCAAGTGTGACAGTTTCTTGTGCCATAGCCAACCTTCATCTACACTTGCCTTGCTGAAGAGGCATGTAGCAGTATCTACACTTGTTGAATTGAAGTCAGCTGTGAACACATTTCCTTTCCGGTTGCTTGTCATCACTATCTTGTTGTCATTTTTCCTGAAAACAACATAAGCTTCTGTAGTAAACCACACATTTGACCTTTATCACATAGTTGACTGATACTCAGCAAATTATGCTTAAGTCCATCAACTAGTGCTACATCCTCAATGACAACATTTCCTTTTGAAATCAAGCCATATCCTCTAGTATATCCTTTGTTGTTGTCTCCAAAGGTAATGCTAGGGCCAGCTTATAGAAATTGGAGTTAAGCATAGTTTGTGCATGCATGCTATTCATTATCCATGGCATCTGAGGCATATTGAAAGCATTATATGTTAGGAATAATGCATGAGTTGTGATGTTAAGAATAGAATTTGCAAATACTTCTTGTATATCCTGATCTTATAAAGGATTTAGCACTTTGTATAGGATATATGTGTTAGACAGTAATCTGTAGAGTTAAGCCAGGAACAGTGCATCAAGTACTACATGTCAGGAACTGAGATTGGATCCTGTTAGGAATAATAGGAATAATTCATGAGTTGTGATGTTAAGAATAGAATTTTACTTATACTTCTTGTATATCCTGATCTTATAAAGGATTTAGCACTTTGTATAGGATATATGTGTTAGACAGTAATCTGTAGGATTAAGTCAGGAACAGTGCATCAAGTACTACATGTCAGGAATTGAGATTGAATCCTGATATGACAAGTCAAATACTGATCGAGTACTGATGGGATGGTCAGATCCTGATGCAAGATAGAATCCTGATATCAGTCGTGTTACTGATGATGTCATTATGGATGCTACAGAAAATGGCAAGTGCTATAAAACAGGATCGTTGTTTGAAGAACAAGCAAGAAGATATCATGAAGGAAAGAATTTTCTATTGATGGAAACTATCAACTGGACGGCAGAACATTGTCATGTATAGATTAACTTTCTGTTATTAGTTGATAGATAGCATTATAAATACTCTCTCTATATCATTGTAAAAAGTATTGAGTGAGTTCGTGAGGTTTGTAATCGTAAGTATACGAGAGTGCAAACAGAGAGAGATTTGTATTGTCAACAGCTGCTAAAGGTATTTGTACATCTTTGGTAGAGTTTGTATTTGATCTTATTAATACAAAAAGTTTGGTTTATTCGTTTGTTCTTGTTTTATTTATTCGAGCAAAAATCAGACACGATTATATAACTTATATTCAACCCCCCCCCTTCTACAAGTTATTCGAGTTAACAATTGGTATCAGAGCAGGTTGATTTCGAATAATCATAAAGATCAACAATCATGTCTGGTTACAAGGATGGTAATACTAAGATCCATATGCTCAAGAGAAACGAATATACTCTATGGGAAGTAAAGATGTTGCATCATCTTGAAGCAACAGATCCTGATTATCTTGACAGGATCAGAGATGGACCATTTATCCCAACTAAGGTTGTTGGACAAGCAACTGTTGATGGTGAGGTTGTTCCAGAACATACAGCAGAGAAGCCTAAATCTGAATGGACAGATAAGGAAAAGGAGAACGTTCTTAAAGATGCTAAAGTGAGAAACATATTATTCAACAATCTTGATTCTGTTCTCACTAACTATGTTCTCTCTTGTAAGATTGCTAAGGATATATGGGATAATCTTAAGGTTCACTGTGAAGGAACTAAGCCTATCAGGAAGAATATGAGGACATTACTTATACAACAGTATGAGTACTTTGAATCCAAGTCTGGTGAGTCACTTACTGATACCTTTGATAGGTTTATAAAACTCATCAATGAGATGGCCATGCATGGTAAATATTATGACTTGGAGGATATGAATACTAAGTTCATGAAAGCCTTGCCTGATTTCTACAATGAGAAGATATCTGCAATTGAGGAAGATAATGATCTGGATGAGATATCATTAGAGGCAGTGTATGGAAAACTGAGGGGTTATGAACTTGACAAGCAACGAAAGAAGAGCAGGAGTGAAGGAAAGATGAAAACTGTTGCACTCACTGCTCAATCTGACTCAAAGAAGCTTCCAGAGGAACAGCATGATGAATCTGCTGTAAAGAGACTACTGATATAGAATCTGATAACAGTAATTCTGAAACTGAGATGCAGGAACTCTTTGCTATGTTTGCTAAAGCTTTCAAGAAAGGAAGATTCAACAGGAGAAGATTTAGCAAAGGACCTTTTCAAAAGAAGGAGGAGAAGAAGAGTGACAAAGGCAAAAGTACAATTGTCAAGCTTGATAAGGCCAAGATCAAGTGCTTTAACTACAGCGAGCTTGGACACTTTTCCAGTGAGTGTAAGAAGCCTAGGAATACAGGAAAGGGTAATGCACTTATGGTCACATAGAAGGATTTGGCTGATTCCAGTGATTCTGAAGATGAATTGGATTATGACAACATTGCATTGATGGCAAATGTTTCAGACAAACCTGGATCTCCAAAGAAAACTTCTCCATCTTCTGTTAAGGTATCACTTCACTCTCTTGATTCATTTGATAGCTTAAATTCTGATGAAATTAGATCTATCCATGCTGAGTTTAAGAATCTTATGACTAATTTTAGAATTCTTACTAGTGAAAGAGATGAACATAAGGTTAAGAATGACAAGTTAGTTGATAGAAATAATTTTCTTGAATCTGAGTTAGTTCAAATGGAAGAATATAGATTAAGTTCTGATAAATCTAAGCATGATTATAGTGTTATTCTTGAAGCTTATGACTATGTCAGAAAAGAACTAGAGGAAGAGAGAGATGTGATTAAGACCATTAACAATTCTGGTAAAAAGACTCAAGGAATCATTGAAAGTGGAATTCGTGGTAAAGTTAATGGTTTAGGTTTTGATAAGGCTAGACAAGAAGAAAAAGTAGTTATTGTCAATGATGATAGTAAAGTAAAAGCTAACACATCTAAATCTGAAGGTAAGAGAATTGTTTCTGAACCTAAACATGTTAAATTTGTTGATTCAAAAGGTACCCATGTTGTACACAAAAGAATTAACAATAGTAATTCAGATGAGAAAGTGTTAGAGAAACTTAAGAATGTTAACATAGGGTTTCTGTCTAAGTCTCAATTGAAAAAGAGATTAGATGGTCTTTCAGAGTCTAGCAAGATCAAAAGAAATAGGAATGAAAAAGAAGGTATTAACAAAGAGAATAATTACAAGAATGTACCTGATGCACCTAGGAAAAAATGCTATAAGTGTGGAAATCATAATCATTTGGCCCTAGACTGCAATCAAAAACCTTCTTGGAAAATTGAGTCCAGATTCCTCAAGACTCAGAAAATTCAATACCAATCACAAAAAGCTTGTTATCATTGTGGTAGTTTACTTCATTCCATTTACATGTGTAGAGAATATCATGAACTGTATTATGACTATTATTCTCTGAAATCTGAAACTCCTAGTCACAAACAGTTTGTGAAATCAGAGTCTAAGGTTGACTCTGCAACAGGTAAAGTAAAATCAAAATCTTCAAAGCCTGTGTTAGGAATAATTCATAAGTTGTGATGTTAAGAATAGAATTTACACATTATACTTCTTGTAATCCTGATCTTATAAAGGATTTAGAACTTTATATAGGATTTATGTATAAAACAGTTATCTGTACAGTTTAGTCAGGAATGAACAGTGTATCGGAGACTACATGTCAGGAACAAAGGGCAAATCCTGATGACGGTCTAATACTGATGATGATCAGATACTGATGCAAGATGAAATCCTGATATCAGTCTTGTTACTGATGATGTCATTATGGATGCTACAGAAACTGGCAAGTGCTATAAAACAGGATCGTTGTTTGAAGAACAAGCAAGAAGATATTATGAAGGAAAGAGTTTTCTATTGATGGAAACTATCGACTAGAAGGCAGAACATTGTCATGTATAGATTATATCTTTCTGTTATTAGTTGATAGGTAGCATTATAAATACTCTCTCAATATCATTGTAAAGAGCGTGTGTTGTGAGAAAAAATTGAGTTCGTGTGCGTAGCTCTGTATAAGGTTTGTATTCGAGAATTCGAAACAAACAGAGAGAGAGATTTGTATTGTCAGCAGCTGCTAAAGGTATTTGTACATCTTTGGTAGAGTTTGTATTTGATCTTATTAATACAAACAGAGTTTGATTCATTCGTTTATTCTTGTTCATATAATCAAGCAAAAATCAGACACGATTATATAACTTGTATTCAACCCCCCCTTCTACAAGTTATTCGAGTTAACAGCCTGTTGTATCTAAATCTAGTAAGAAAGGATCCAATCAAAGTTGGGTCCTAAAAAATTCTTAACTAGTTACTTTTTGTTTGCAGGGCACAGGAAAGAAGCATTCAATTATCTTAGACAGTGGATGCTCTGGACATATGACTGGAAAGAAGTCCCTGCTTACAAACTTTGAGAGGAAAGCCGACCCAGTAATATCTTTTGGTGATGGCAACAAAGGAAAAACTCTGGGATATGGCTAAATTATTTTGGGGAATGTCATCATAGAAAACGTAGCACTAGTTGAAGGCTTGAAACATACACTGTTAAGCATAAGTCAACTGGGTGATAAAGGTTACCAATCAATCTTTGATAGAGAATGATGCAAAATCTTGAATATGCAGAATGGAGACATTGTTCTAACTGGTAAAAGACATGGTAACATATATGAAGCCAGCTTAAGTGATACATCTAAAGGAATTGTTAGATGTCTCTACAGCAAAGTAACAAATGATGAAAGCTGGAATTGGCACAAGAAGCTCTCGCATCTCAACTTCAAGAAGCTTAATCAACTTGTTAAGCATAATCTGGTGAGAGGCCTACCTCAGGCAAATTATGTGCAAGATGGACTTTGTGATGCCCGTCAGCTTGGAAAACAGAGAAGAACCACTTTCAAGAGCAAGACTGAAAATTCAATTACTGAACCATTTCACATGTTACATCTTGATCTGTTTGGTCCAGTAAACATTATGTCTATCAGCAAGAAAAGATATGCTCTAGTTATAGTGGATGATTTCACAAGGTTCACATGGGTGTTTTTTCTACACAAGAAGGATGAAGCTCCTCAGCAAATCATTGAACTTGTTAAGAATATTCAGAATAACTCTAAGTACAAAGTCAAAGTACTTAGGAGTGACAATGGTACAGAATTCAAGAATTCTACAATGAAGGAGTATTGTGTAGACAATGGAATCACTCAACAATTTTCTGCACCTGGAACACCTCAGCAGAATGGTGTAGTGGAAAGAAAGAACAGAACTCTCATAGAGGCAGCAAGAACCATGCTTGCAGATGCAAAACTTCCAACCTATTTTTGGGTAGAATCTATTAATACTGCATGTTTCACTCAAAATTGTACCTTGGTAAATAGTCATGGAAAGACTCCCTATGAGATGATCAAAGGAAAGAAACCAAGTGTGAAATACTTTCACATCTTTGGATGCAAATGCTATGTCCTAAAAGTTCATCCAGAACAACTTGGAAAATTTGAAGCCAAATCGGATGAAGTAATTTTTCTAGGATATTCAGCATCAAAGGCCTTCAAGGTTTATAATCTCAGAACTCACATTGTTATGGAATTAATTCATGTTGCATTTGATGACAAGAAATTTGGAATTCTGCAAATGATGAAAGCCATGACAAGTTGGAATTTGAAAATCTGAAGAATTCTGAGATACTCTCCAGTGATGATGAAGGTTCTCCAAAAGGAATTTCTATTGCTTCTCAAAGGAATGCTACTGTTGAGGGGGAGCAAATAAATCAAGGAGGACATAGTGATCATCAGGAGCAGACTAGCTATTCAGAGTCTACTCCATCAGGAACTGATCCTTCAGAGTCTACTGAGGAAAGATCGGTAACCAGCAGCAGTA
Source organism: Kitagawia praeruptora (assembly GCA_037693485.1). Taxonomy (NCBI): domain Eukaryota; kingdom Viridiplantae; phylum Streptophyta; class Magnoliopsida; order Apiales; family Apiaceae; genus Kitagawia; species Kitagawia praeruptora. The sequence goes on from CM075350.1 coordinate 127,901,382, forward strand.
TGGAATCTATTGATTCTACTGATCAAGGGGAGCTATTGAAGGTAGATAGAGTTCTTCTATAAGAGATACCACTAACTTAGGGGGAGAGTCTAGTAGGGGTATTCTACCACCTGTTAGAAAATGGACAAAGGATCATACTGAAAATTTGATTATTGGTGATCCGAATAGTGGTGTTCGAACTATAAGATCAATTCAAAATGAATGCTTGTACAGTTGCTTTCTCTCAAAGAATGAGCCTAAAAAGGTTAAAGAAGCCTTACAGGATCCTGATTGGGTAATTGCAATGCAGGAAGAATTAAATGAGTTTGAAAGAAACAAAGTCTGGAAACTGGTACCAAGACCTAAAGACAGATCAATTGTTGGTGCAAAATGGGTTTTCAGAAACAAGCTAGATGAATCTGGTATGATTGTAAGAAACAAAGCAAGACTGGTGGCCAAGGGTTACTCTCAGGAAGAAGGAATTGACTATGATGAAACCTTTGTACCTGTAGCAAGATTGGAAGCAATCAGAATGTTTCTTGCATTTGCAGCTTATTCAAAGTTCAAGGTATACTAGATGGATGTAAAGAGTGCTTTTCTAAATGGCAAGCTTGATGAGGAAGTATATGTGGAGCAACCACCTGGATTTGTTGATCCAAAATTTCCAAATCATGTCTACAAACTTGACAAGGCACTCTATGGACTAAAGCAGGCACCAAGAGCATGGTATGAGACTTTGTCTAAATTTTTTCTTGAAAATGGCTTCACAAGAGGTACAATTGACAAAACTCTATTCTTTAGAAAGATAAAAGGTGAATTGATTTTAGTTCAAGTTTATGTTGATGATATCATATTTGGTTCTACTAATGAAAAGTTGTGTGCTAAGTTTAGCAAGCTTATGCAGTCTAAGTATCAGATGAGCATGATGGGTGAACTAAATTATTTCTTAGGCTTGCAGGTCAAATAGACTGAGACTGATATTTTCATTAATTAGTCAAAGTATATCAAAGATCTTTTAAGAAGGTTTGACTTTCAAGACTGTGCAGTTGCAAAAACACCCATGGCAACAGCCACTAAACTAGACTCTGATCCTAAAGGAAAGAGTGTAGATAATACTAGTTATAGAGGCATGATAGGCTCATTGTTATATTTAACTGCAAGTAGACCAGATATAATGTTTTCTACCTGTTTATGTGCTAGATTTCAAAGTGATCCTAAGGAATCTCATTTAATTGCTGTAAAGAGAATTTTTAGATATCTCAAAGGAACTCCAAATATTGGTTTGTGGTATCCTAGAGAATCTGATTTCTCCCTAATTGGCTATTCAGACTCTGATTATGCAGGGTGTAAAATAGACAGGAAAAGCACTATAGGTACATGTCAATTCTTGGGAAACGGATTGATTTCTTGGGCAAGCAAGAAGCAACAATCTGTCTCAACATCAACTGCAGAAGCTGAGTACATAGCAGCAGGCAGTTGTTGTGCACAGCTCCTTTGGATAAGAAATCAGTTGATGGATTATGGTATGACACTTAGTAATATTCCTATGTTTTGTGATAATACTAGTGCTATCAAAATTGCAGAAAATCCAGTTCAACATTCAAGGACTAAGTACATTGATGTCAGGTATCATTTTATTAGAGAACATATTGAGAATGGTACTGTGGAACTTCATTTTTTTCCTACTGACAAACAGCTTGCAGATATTCTAACTAAACCACTTGATGAGGCTACATTCAGTAGGTTAGTAAGTGAGTTAGGAATGTTAAATTTCTAGATATTTAACATCTGCAAACGTAGCAAGGTATGTTGTTTTCAGCTTATAGACTTGATATTCTTGTCAGGATCTATATTTGATTGTTAAATGCTTAAGCTGTAACATTGTACTTTGATAAATTTCAGTATGATAGACTTATTTTTATCAGGATCAGGATTGCTATCAGTATGCTGACGTCATCAGGATTTTATAGTCAGTATCAGGATTGTGAAATTTGTGTGTCTTATTCAAATCCTGAAGTACATGTTATGTAGTGATCTAATTCTGAGTTCTGTTATGTCTATGCTAGTAAGTTTAATACATTCATACTGATAGTTTATATTGTTTTTCAGATCAGTCAATAAACAACAATAGGCAAGTAGATAATAAGAAATTGTATTTTCATTAATTGAAAGCATTACATACATGGAAATGAAATACAAATATCTTTTTATCTAACTTCTACTAATCCTATTCTTGTTTAAAATTGTTACTGTTCTTAGTCTTCAAAGATCTACTTCAGGACAAGGAGCATCTCAAGAGTCACTTTGATGATCTACTCCTGGATTCCTTGTCTGGGCGACTTGAATGAGAGCAGCAGACTCAACTCCATTCTTGTTGAGGAGAATGAATAGCATCTCCATCAAGATCAACCTCAGACTCTCGGCCAAATTCTTCATCCTCAAGTTTTGAGGAGGTTAGAGGGAGATTGTATCCAACAGATGGATGTTTTAAGAGAACGTTCTGGACATTATTTGGATCTACTCCAACCATGTCTGAAGCGATGAGAAAAGTCATCTCTTCAAAAAGACAAACTGTGAACCTTTGGTCATGAACAATCGGTTCATCATTTGTGAGGAATCAAAAGATTGGGCAAAAGGTCATTGTGTTTTGTGGAAGCTCTGTGATTACAGAGAGGTTTTGTGTGTTTGTAGAGTAAAGAAAGGCAAAAGACATCAGGTGATTATAAAGGAAATAGTGAGAAGCTGAACAGTCATTTGAAGTGTTCAATGTATCGGCGTATATAGTTATGCGTATGACTTGCCCTCTCATATTTTCAAGATATTTTTACAATCTAACAAAATATTTTGTTTGGATTATTGATGTTCTTTTCAGGTTAAATTTTGAAATTGCCACATGGAACTCGATTTAATCTCTGGAATCAGGATGATAGTGATCAGGAAAACAAGAGTGATTTCATCAGGATTGATGATTATTTTGAATTTTTTAATCACATTGAAAATTGTGATTATCTTGGTGAAAAAGATCACATTAGAAAATGAAGCTGATCAGTATTGATTTTACCCTGATTTATTTATTTGAAATCAATTTTGGATTTTATTTTCCAAAAATCGTGGGTAAACTGCATTTTTCAGAGACTGACACCTGGCAACCTACGTGTCAACGTGCGTTAGTGGGTCTGAAGGATTTTTGAATATATCTTTATTTTGAGACTCTGATTATTTATTGCTAATTTCTAATTCGAGTTAACATTTTCTCTGACGTTACAAAGAAGGACAATGAAAAGAATCTAGATGAAATACCTGCAATTCATTATCCACATCATGTTCAGGTAATTCTTAAAACTCATCTTCCTACTCTCTATAATTCTTCTTTCTTTTGTGGTGAAATGACTCAGGAATCTCATTTGATGGAGAACCCCCCTGTGTCTACCCAAGTAGCCCAAAACATTATAGTTTCTGAAACAATTCAAGAACAAAGTTTTGATCCACAGCCTGTTGTTTCAAAGAAACTAACCTCTGGTGTTTCTCAAAAGACATCAATTGTAAGGAAGAGAAGATTTGTTGTGTCAAGTAGTAGTAGTAGTTCTAGTGAAGATGATGATAATATATCTCTTGCTGAGAGAGAAGAATTGAAGGCTGCAATTCAACTTTCTAAGCTAGGACAAAGAGATGAAGCACCTAGTCACAGCCAGGCTGCAGTCTCTCAAAAGACTGTAGTACTTAAAAAGGGAAAATAGTTACTGGATACTGTCTCTCAAAAGACTGTGTCTATTGAAAAAGGATCTCATCCCAAGATCACTTCTATGTCTACACCTCTTGAGTCTTCTCAGGATAAATCTTTTGCTCACTATACTAGGAGAACAAGGAGAAAGATTCAATTGTCACCTACACACACAGAGTCTAGTCCAACTAACTTCATGCAGGTCTCTACAAATGAAGCTACAATCAAGTCAGCAATTGACAATAGAGATCTTGACATTGATTCTTCATGGGAAACTACATTATCATACAGACTGGCTATGGGAGTTATTTCTATTAAAGTTAAGCTGTCCAGGGCTGTTCTAGATTTTCTAGTTGAAAGAGTACCAAAACTTTTATTTCCTGAAGAATATGGACTTCTACATCAAAGACTTGACTTAGTGAAGATGTATTTCTATGTATCTGTCAGAAGACAATTAGTCAAGAAATTTGGACTCTCAAAGCATGTTGCACTTCAATCACTTCATGCATATTTATTTGACAAGGATGTCATTATTGAAGATGCTTCAGCTCAAGGTGAACAACAGGAGGAAGTAGATTGAGGAATGCAGTCAACAGAAGATACTATTGCACCAGTGGTGGATAGTAGGACAAATCAGATCACAGTCACTACAACACAAGAACCATCTAGTAAGAGGTTGGATGACTCAGGAGCTGTGATAGCTGATGCTGAAAGGTCTTCTGTGATTACTGAAATTGTAAGTGAGAAACCCTATGATATGGGAGGAATGGCTTTGATTGATTTTACTGAAGATCAAACAAAAATTGTTCAGTCAGAGTCTATCTACCTTGAGGGTGAGTCTCAGCAAACAACACTTAAAGACGGTGACATACTAACTATGGTGTCTAATGAAGTATTACTGAAGACATCAGAGTCTAGTAGAGAACCTGAAAGTGGTATACTGGAGCCTGTAGTCTTTGAAAGGAAAGAAGATGCTTGTGAGGATTCAGAGACTATAGTAGCTCACTCCTTGGAGAAAACCTCAAGCTCCTTGCCAGATGAGGAACCCTCTCTCCATGTGAGTTCGGGTATAAAAACTTCTTCTAAACCCTATTTTTCTGTAGGTCATGAGAGCACTTATCCAAAATTGAGTGATACACTTGAAAAGATGGATATTGATCCACAATCTGAGAGGCTGGCTCCTGACCAGGCAAAAGGAGAGGTAGAAAGAGTGTTGACTTTAGATAGTCAAAGTGAGAATGAGGGTATGGATGATCAACTCCATAGTGAGGGAGAGAAAATTAGGAAACCACCATCGTTTGATTTCTGGGATCAGGTTTTTCCTGAATCTTGGTCTGACAATCTTGGTATGGATGCTGGTACTTATTCTTTTATCAATATGTATGAGAAGAATGACTTAGCAAAGCACAATGCAAAGCCAGAAGTTAAAGCTCAGAAGCAAAAAGAAAGGTTTGCAGGAATTATCAACAGAAGAGGTGAAAGGCTAAGACAAACTTCTACACTACTTGTACCAGATGAAATTCCTAATGATCCTAGTATTCCTTTGTATGTACTTCCAATATCAGCCAGAATTGAGACATCAACAGTATCTGATCACTCTAAGGAGGAGTCAGGATTTGTAGATGTTAGTACACAGAATACTGGTGAAGGACAGAATGATCATACTTCAGCTTCAGATCATAAAAATGAAGATGTTTGTAACTCTACTCGAGTATTATTACTTGAATATCAATCTACACAGGCAACTTCTTCTACAAGACTTGAATCTGAAGAAATTTCAAACACTTCCAACATTGAAGTCAATTCTAAAGTTTTGCAAAACATTCAGAAATCTCAAGTTGAAATTCAATCAAGACTTCAAACACTTGAAGATAACCAAGTCACTATTATGGAAAATCAAGCAGTTCTGATGAATCTCATTTGTTCTGTTACTGAGTCTCTTGGAATTAATGTTGTTGATGTCAAAAAGGGGGAGATAAAAAAAATTCAAAGGCAACAGACTGGGGGAGATAAATAGACTGGGAGAGATAAAAGAAGAACTTAGGATGACAGAGGTGAATCTTCTCAGGGAAGTGGTAAAGGAAAAGAAGCATCAAATAGTTGAATTCTTTCATCTAAGTACTAGATACTTTGTCTACATCTGAAGAAGGAGGTACTTAACTTCATGATTTTTGAATTTATAAATTCTATTCTGGTTGTACTGTTATATGTTTTGACATCAACAACTCAGATTTATGCTTCAGATCTTAAAGCATAAATAGGGGGAGATTGTTAGGAATAATTCATGAGTTGTGATGTTAAGAATAGAATTTTACTTATACTTCTTGTATATCCTGATCTTATAAAGGATTTAGCACTTTGTATAGGATATATGTGTTAGATATTAATCTGTAGGATTAAGTCAGGAACAGTGCATCAAGTACTACATGTCAGGAATTGAGATTGAATCCTGATATGACAAGTCAAATACTGATCGAGTACTGATGGGATGGTCAGATCCTGATGCAAGATAGAATCCTGATATCAGTCGTGTTACTGATGATGTCATTATGGATGCTACAGAAACTGGCAAGTGCTATAAAACAGGGTCGTTGTTTGAAGAACAAGCAAGAATATATCATGAAGAAAAGAATTTTCTATTGATGGAAACTATCAACTGGACGGCAGAACATTGTCATGTATAGATTAACTTTCTGTTATTAGTTGATAGGTAGCATTATAAATACTCTCTCTATATCATTGTAAAAAGAGTCGAACGATTGTGAGTCGAGAGCATAAGGTTTGTATTCGAGAGTTCGAAACAAACAGAGAGAGATTTGTATTGTCAGTAGTTGCTAGAGGTATTTGTACACCTTTGGTAGAGTTTGTATTTGATCTTATTAATACAAACAATTTGGTTTATTCGTTTGTTCTTGTTTATTTATTCGAGCAAAAATCAGACACGATTATATAACTTGTATTCAACCCCCCCTCTTCTACAAGTTATTCGAGTTAACATTATAGTATGGATTATGCATGAATGGCATGTTTGCATATACACTAGATGCATGAGCAGATTGAGCATTATTGTTAGGCATAACATACATAGCAGAAGTAGGCAAGTGTAAAGGCATGGGAGCATTTTTCAATTTTCTACAGCTAGCAGATAGGTGATTAACACTACCACAATTAACACATTCTTTTCTAGGAGCATATTTATCTGGTGTATAATTATTGTGTTTATTAATCCCCACTTTGCCATTTCTGTTCTTTCTCCTACCTTTAGCTCTTGACTCAACTTTCTCTAACTTGTACTTCAATTGCTTTTGGGACAAGTGACCTATGTTAGCTTCCTCAACTGATTTTGTTTTGTTGCATTCTCCTTTTTCAAAGTTTTTGCTGACTGGACCATATTGATTATTCAATTTAACTAGAGTTGCTTTGCTGACAGTTTTGGATTTCGATGGATGACATTGTTCTATATCCATCGATGGTTCATTGTTCAACGGATAACTGCAGGCATCATCTGTTGACACACTGTTTGAAGCAGTCTCTCCATCAACTCCTAACTTTGCTTCTCCTAACTTGCTAAAGGAGTTAATCCCTTGGACAATACAGATCTCTCCAGTAGTGGCCCTGGATTTTCCCCAAAAGTCAATTAGGTCTTGATCTTTCTTCAACTGTTCTTTTAAAATATCCTCACGTTTAAGAGCTTCAATCAATCCATTTTTAGCTTCCTGGCAATCTCTCCTCATAATCTCAAACTCGATTAACTGAGTTTCTATCAAAGCATTCCTATCACTTAACTTTTCATTCAGATGTTTTATTCTCTTGTTTTCTTTGTTAAGCGATTTTAAGGAAACATGCATGTTATACAATTCAAGAGACATCTCATCAATTGTACTAGCACATTCAGCTTTAGATAGGTAAGATAGGTTAGAAGAGAATACCTGGTTGCTTGCTGAACTAGCTTCTTCATCTTTCTCATTTGCCATGAGGGCAAGGTTGACAAACTCTTCTTCTACATCAGAATCTCCATCAGCAGCCCAATCACTGTCTCTAGACACAAATGTTCTTTCTTCTGATTGAGAAGATCGAAATATTTCTTCTTGTAGTCAATAGTTCCAAACTGTTTCTTCTCATTCTCAGTTTTAGGCTTTCTACATTCATTGGCAAAATGGCAAGCAATTCCACAATTAAAACATTTGAACTTAGATCTGTCAACCAGGTTTTTGGATGATTGACTATTCTTTATAAATTGCCTGCCTCCTGCTGGATTCCTTTTGAACTTAAGCTTTGAGAACCTCCTTGACAAGAATGCTAGATAGTCATCCAAGTCATCATATTCACTTCCACTTGATGCATCGAGTTCTTCAATCAACTTGTTTTTCCCTCTGCTAGTATCAGCTCCACCATCACAAGTCTCAGAACTTGGTGTGGCCTTTGTGCTCTCCATCTTCTCACTCACTTGGCTTACTGGAATGTTGGCCACCAAGGCAACAGATCCAGCCTTCTTCTGAATCTTCTCCACTTCCTCATCTTGTTGCATTCAAGCTCATAGGTTTTCAGGATACCATACAGTCTCTCAAGTGTAAATTCTTTATAGTCTTGAGAGTTCCTCAATGAGACTGTCATTGGCTTCCATTCCTTAAGAAGAGATCTCAGAAATTTTAGGTTGGAGTCCTTGGTTTCATATTTCCTCCCATACAACTTCAGACCATTTAGTAGCTTTTGGAATCTACTAAATATATCTGTCAAATTTTAACCAGAGGAATAGTGAAAATGTTCATATTGTTGTATTAGGAGCTACATCTTATTTTCTCTGACTTGTTTAGTTCCTTCACAGATTGTATGAATGATATCCCACACTTGCTTAGCAGAAGTGTAGTTTATAACAAAATCAAACATATCTTGGTCAATACCATTGAATAAGATGTTCATGACCTTCTTATCCTTATGTATCACTTCCAAGTCCGAATCTGTGAACTCAGCTTGAGATTTTGGAATCGACCTTCCAGCAGCTGCAGAACCAGCAGCTTCACCAACGTTAGAGTTAGGCTTCATGGGAACATGAGGGTCTTTCTCTATACAGTCAACATAATCTTCGTCTAGTGCTGATAGATGGAGATGCATCTTACCTTCCAATGAAAGTAGTTGTCTTTGTCGAGAATTGGAATCTTTACCCTTGTGTCCTTCTTTCCCATGGTGCTAGATCTTTAAACTTCTTGTATGTTGGAAGCTTGCTCTGATACCAATTGTTATTTCCCAGTAGCACACCTCAAGATTGTAGAAGGGGGATTGAATACAATCTTGTAAATTTCTTTCGACTTTAACTAAGACAACAAGTGAACTTCAATGGAAACAGGTGGATAAATCAAAGACTAAAACGTAAAGAAATAGAAAATGAACAATCACACAACACACTTAAAAATTTCAGGTGGGGTTTTCTCGACTCCACCTGAGGGTTGTATTGAAGAAAACTTCTCTGTGTAAAACAAGTACACAGCTGCAAATACAAGGCTAAAACTATTACAAGAGAACCTAATGCTTATGGCTTTTTAGCTCAGTGTTTCTCTTCTCTGTTTTAGCTATGCTACACTTGAAGTATATAAATACTCCAAGATTACAAACCCTACAAAATGAACGAATCTTACAAGTCAAAGTATTCTGCAGGGTTGCTACCACTCCTTGTCTCCATGTGATACAATTTTGTCTGGTTGTCTTGGACAGATATGCACTAGATTTACCAGCCAAATTGTTTGTGAGAATAAGGAATATTTCTTTTTCTTCTTCATTTCCAATACTAGTTCCCATACATCTTTTAAGTTTATCAACCCATGTGATCTGTCAGGCATGTCAAGTCGTCATCAACCTCTAATCCCAAGACATTATTGGTTGAAGCATTTATCCGTTGGTGTAGACATGGATCGATAGGTTGATTTCTGCTTGTTGAGAATACCACATCCGTTGGTGTAGAATCTTCATCCGTTGGTCACCACTTCACTTATACAGAATTACATAGCATAACCTATTTACAATTAGCTACCCTATTCTGCATATCCATTGATAGTCAACATGACTTTGGATTTCTAGCAACTATGATATTAACAAACAAACTTAAACTTAAATACAAGGTATGCTACAGACTTATCAGTTGATAAGCTGCCTCATCAACGGATGTACATAGCTTGGATATCCGTTGATAAGTTACAAAACTTGATCTTGTACTAATATTATTTTCAAGGTGTTTTATGGTGTATATCATCAAGGACAACATAATTCCTAACCCTTGCTTAGAGGTCGTAGTTCTTTTCCTTATTTTGCCTTAATTGTATTTGAGGTTGGAGGGGTTCTAAGGCTTCTCTTTCTGCTCTTATGGTCACCACTTGCTGGAATTCTGTACTATTTTGTCCCTAAGTCTGCTGGTATCCAAGTTCTCATCTTCACAACATTTGTTGGGACGAGAGTTTCTGATATAGAATCCGTGGCACGAGCTGTGTTGCCTAAGTTTTACTCAACCGACCTCCATCCTCTATCATATCGTGTATTCTCAGCATGTGGAATTTAGCGTTGTGTTCTCACAGCGAATCCTAGGATAATGGCAGAATCATTTTTAAAAGGCTTCTTGGAAACTGATTTAGTTTTGGGAACAGAAATATGAACCTACAAGGGCAGAGCAACATGATTTGTTCTCAAACTCGGGGTACTTGTGGGGAAGAATAAAGCTAATGGTCTACAAAGCTTTGGCTGAGTGGACACCCCCTTTCCCTGGTTCAGCCAAGGTCAGGGGTTCGAACCGACCTCGGAGCGAAAGCTTCGAATTTACGTGGGAGTATTGGGTGGTAGGGCTCAGCGATATATCTCCCCGGGTTTGAAATCCCACATACAAGTGTGTGGGGTAGTTCCCGGTTAAAAAAAAAAAAAAAAAAAAGAATAAAGCTAATGTTCTTCGAGAAACTTTTGGGGAGGTTCAACCAGAGATAGGCCTAGGGGACAGGCATACTGATTTTCCTTTCATAGCAATGTGCAAGGTTTGCAATATAATCCATAAATCAAAAATGATTAAAAAGTACTTTACCTAAAAACTTCTAACAGTGCAAATTGAATTTAAAAAATCCTTCAGTTGTAGACTTGTAGGTACAATCTAATGAAGTAAATATCAAGCATACTTACCTATAGTAAATCCACATTTAACTTTAACTAGAATACCTACAGGACAGCAGGAGGGCTACATAGTGCCACCTAAACCAGAGGTTGAGGCTGTAACAAAGGACAAGCTTCCAAAAACTGACACCTCTCATAGCACTAATCACCATCATTTGGATACCTATAGGCATCATACTTTTCCATTCTACGAGTTGCTACAGGAGCATTACTTCTCATGCCAATCGTATACTATGCTTTTTTAGCACTTGGTGTCCGTGTCACCATTAAGGGCAACCCACCTCCTCCTGTCAAAAAATCTGAGGACCAATCAGAAGTCCTCTTTATCTGCTCTTACAGAACCCTCCTAGACCCAATATTCCTGTCAATTGCCCTTGACCGATTCATTTCACCGATTAAAACTGTTAGACTTAGCAGGGACCGTGCTACTGATGCATCAATGATCAAAAAGATGTTACAAGAAGGAGACCTGGCTATATGCCCTGAGGGAACTACTTGTCGTGAACCCTTCCTTCTTAGGTTTTCCGCTATGTTTGCTGAATTAACAGATGAACTAGTACCTGTAGCTATGAAAAATCGGATGAGCATGTTCCATGGTACAACAGCGAGAGGGTGGAAAGGGATGGACACATTTTACTTCTTTATGAATCCTAGCCCGGATTACGTAGTAAATTTTTTGCATAAGCTGTCAAAAGAGCTAATTTGCAGCTCTGAAAAGCTAAGCCATGAAGTAGCAAACTACATTCAAAAGGTGATTGCAACTACTCTGTTTTATGAGTTCACCACATTTACAAGGAAAGATAAAATATACAGCACTTGCTGGAAATGATGGCACTGTGGTAGATAAATCAATCAAGGCTAACAAAGTAATGGGATGCTAATTCAGCATCTACTTAAATTGTGTTATATTTTCATTTCTATAAATCTAAAGCCCAAAAGATTGGTACCCAATCAACTAAGAACAATCGTAAAATATATTAAGTAGAACTTATAGTATAAGATGAAAAAAAAAAACAAAACCCTGCACTAAGTATTCTGTATTCAAAAGAGACTTTTGACAGATTAAATATGAAATTAATACATGTTAAAGTTGCTGGCTGTGGGGTTCGAACCCACGCGCACTTGTGTGCAGAAGATCTTAAGTCTTCCCCCTTAACCACTCGGGCAAACCAGCTTTGATGCTAGAAATCGATTTTCCTAGTAGCTATTCTTAATTTAAAATATCATAAACGCAAATAAAACCCTATCTGCTTTTCTTTAATAACATGGATAAAATAGCTGAGGTACTTGGCAGTTGGCACTACATCTTATATGTTGGGCTCCATAATTTTTTATACTCCCTCCGTCCCTAAAAATCATTCCTGTTTTGACTGGACACGTTTGCCAACGTGTACTTTTGATCATTAATAACTTCAATTTCGTATTAATTTTAGATATAAAAACTTCACTGTATTAAAGTACTCATAAATACGAATCCAACAAGATCACTCATGACTATATTTGATCTTATAGATTAAACGTAAATTAATAATTTGTCTCATGTTATGAACAATCCCGACATTTCAAATAAGAAAAGTAAAAGGGGACAGAGGGAGTATTATCTTGGCTCCAATTCTAAAGTCCACATCTATACTATTATATAAAACCAAACATTAAAAGTTTTGGTACATGTTTTTTGGTACTTCGTGAATTTACTTATTTATCCTTCATTATAAAGAAAAATAAATACAACTAAAATAAGTAATAACATAATATAATTAATGGTAATTAGTCAAGATATTACCTTTTATAAACACCTTAAAACATCATATCATATCTTTCCATCATTAATATTTACTTTCGAACTAAAACACGTTATCTTTTTAATTTAAAACAAATCTTTAATTTAAAACAAATCTTACAATCATCTCTTATCTCTTATATATATAATACCACAACATGTACCATTTTAATCCATTTTAAATTACTATTTTGACCCTCTACATTCATTAATACACATCAATTAAATTGGTATTTTAATATGTTTATTTAATACAATCTACTTAATTATAACACTTTTATTACATTATAATTAATTATATCGCACATCTGAACGGAGATCTTAAAAAGGGGACAAAATAAACGTTGGTTAAAAAAGAACGCGACAAACTAAAGAATTTTAATCGTCACAATATCAATTGCTAATATTAATATCAAAAGTAATGAGAAAAACTGCAATACCAATTATAAAATAGAGCAATCTCGTGCCTTGCACGGGAATTGAAGCTAGTTAATATAATATCACACCATAATTTTCAAGAAAAATATAACACCTAAAATAAACATAATAATTAATGGTAATTAGTCTATTAACATAATAAAATTAATAGTAATTAGTCAATTGCATTTTTCACATTAATATAATAAAATTAATCGGTTGATTGCCTTTTTCATATTTACTTTTAGTTAAAGATATTACCTCTTATAAACACCAAAAAACGTCAATCATATCATATCTTTCAATCATTAATATTTCATTTCGAACTAAAACACGTTAGCTTTTTAATTTTAAACAAATCTTTCAATCATTAATATATACCCGAAAATATCGCACCATAATTTTCAAGTAAAATATAACACCTAAAATAAATAACAATATAATATAATTAATGGTAATTAGTCGATTGCCTTTTTCATATTTACTTTCAGTTGAAGATATTACCTTTTATAAACACCTAAAAAGATCATTCGTATCATATCTTACAATCATTAATATTTCCTTTTGAATTAAAACACGTTACCTTTTAAATTTACAACAAATCTTACAATCATTAATATATACCCGAAAATATCACACCAAAATTTTCAATTGTTAATAAAATATATTAAAAATCATATACATTGTTTATAACAAAGAAACTTTATTATAATCCGTAAACATGAGTATATTAAATTATATCAAATTAAAATTAAAAAAATTATTAAAAAGTAATGATTATATAAAAACATAATTATAATATTAAATAAAATTTATAACATAATACAAGAAACTCGTGCATTGCAATACTGATAATTAACCGATATCTTTTCAGCTAAAACGTATCATCTTTCTATTTTTTCAAATTAAATTCCCTTTTTTCTAAAAATATCACGGGCAACGTTAATTTCTCATTTTCTAAAAAACACTATGAGCAATTTTAATTAGTAAAAAGAACATAATTAAATTATAATTTGTGTAAACTAATCAATTAACTTTTTCACCTAAAGCATGTCACCTTTTTAATTTTCACGTTATCTTTTCTATTTTCTCTAACTAAAATCTCTCATTTTTCAATTATATTAAGGGCAGTTCTATTTAATAAAATAAAATTGTAATATGATAATACTAATAATTATTCGATTGACTTTTTCAGCTAAAACATATCATTTTTATATATTTTCTAATTAAAATATCTCTTTTCCAAGAAATATCACGGGTAACAATAATTTCTCTTTTTCTAAAAACATTACGAGCAATTTATTTAGTAAAATAACATAATTAACTTATAATTACTACTCCCTCCGTCTCTTAAAACGTTTCCTGTTTACTAAATCGGGACAATCAAAATACTCTTCTCCTTTCTATTTTAAGCCATAAAAAATAATATTCAATACCCACTACTCCACCCACTACTCCTTAAAAATAATATTCAATACCCACTACTCCACCCTCTAATCATTACAAATAATATTCAACACCCACTATTTCACCCACTACTCCAAAAAAACAATATTCAATACCTACTACTTCACCCACTACTCCAAAAAAACAATATTCAATACCCACTACTCCTTAAAAACAATATTCAATACCAACTACTTCTTACAAATAATATTCAATACCCACTTTTTCTTAAAACCCGTGTTTTTAGTCAAATGGGCAATGTTTAAAGAGACGGAGGGAGTATAAACTAATCAATTACCTTTTTCACCTAAAACATGTTACCTTTTAATTTTTTTCTAACCAAATCCTCTATTTTTCCAATTATATCATGGGCATTCTATCTAATAAAATAAAAATAATAATTTTATAATTACTAATAGTTAACCGATTACCTTTTTCAACTAAAATCCATCATCGTTTTCAAATTTCTAACTAAAATCCCTCATTTTCTAGAATTATCACGAATAAAATTTATATAATTATCATCACATAATCTCATTTATAAATTTAAGCCTCCAAAAAGGCAAAAATCATGTTTTTAAAAAATTAATTCAAATAATGAAAAAATTTCATATAGTATTAAAAAAAAACCGTGCATCGTAAGTGGTTGTATAAAAGAAGCTATCTAGAATTGACGAGGGGAAAAATGGATGTTTTGTAAATATATAGCGAGAATCAAAATTTATAATTTGGGAAGAGAAGATATATAAGATCGTTTAAAAAAAAAAGAAGAAGAAGAAGATATATAAGATAGTCAAGCCAATTACATTTTGATAGTAAAAGTTTGTACCAAGTTTTAAAATAGTGGATGTATTTTAAAATTTATAAAGAGATTAAGGAGTTTGAAATATATTTTTTTAAGTATTTGAGGATCCTTTTTCTCATTTATAAATTGGTGGCAAAAGTTTTAACTAGGTTTCAAAAGAGTGGTTTAAGAAAAAGTAAAATGCAACAAATTACAAATTGTGGCAAATTATATTATCGAATTTAATTTAAAATTATTAAAATTTAAGATGTTTTAGTTTTAAACTTGATTTGATATTTCATTTTTCGCTCCAATATTTAATTTCAGTTAGATTTCGGCGTGTATTTAAAATTTTATAACCAATAGAGAAAAAAATTATTTTTCAAATTTTTAAAAGGGTTTGCTTTTCTGATATTACCTCAAATAAGTTTACTAAGGTAATTAAAGAATAATACAAGTATAGGATTTGTAAATATAGGGAACATTAGAATTTAAAGCATCTCCAACCATAGAGACCGCTTAGCTAAAAATGTGTCAAACATGCTTTAAATAAAAATTATAGATATTGTGTAAAAGAAAATCATCTCCAACGGGACATTACTGTTATCTAAAATTTTAGATAATCCTCTAAAATCCTATCATATTGGCTATATTTGTCGAAACTCTAGAGACCTGTAGTAAAACACATCATCAATATTACCATATTAAAATAATACATTCTATTTTTAACAATTTGAAATAATAATAACTTGCTATTTTTAAAATATGACTAATCATTATAGTCAAGTCCATTGGAATACAACACTTTACAGATTCAATAAATTTTATATAATCACTATTTTATATCATTTTAGTCACCCATTTTAACTAATATCATTGAAAATGCTCTTACAAACTAGCCTTAAAAAATTAATACTCCGTACTACAATCTCATGTAAGTTTCCTCAGATTATCTCACTAACATTAGTCTCTTTTTAAGATTAAAATAAAATATCTCATGATAAGGATTGTATCATTTTGGTTCAATTCTCATTACAGTATTCAAAAAACTAAAATGGAATAGATAAACTTGGAATCATTCGACTGAAAAGAAACCCAATTTTGACAACCCCAAGCCAAGGATCATCGGCTTGGGACCCGCACTTGAGTTTACACACACAACACATAGACACACACACAGAGATTCAATCAATCTCAATTCTCAACAGCCTAGTTTAACAGCCTTTTGTTTCAACTAAAGTGGATGAAGAGAATTATGCCATTTAATATACACATAACGCTGAACGCACAACAAATAGATACATTTAAAATTAGTATTATTAACTTGTAGGCTTCTACTACTAGCTCCATCCCAACTTGCATTCAACATTCAAAGAATATACATATATATTTACCGTCTGAAATGTAACATAATCTCTCTTTTTAGCCTGCCCTGAATCCATTTTCTCGGGCTGGCTATACATACAAATAGTTGTGTCTATTATAGATCCTAAGAACATGAACATGGTCTCAACATCATCACAGAAAAAGACCCTTCACTCAATGCTAGCTAGCAAGCTTAATAAGCTCTCAATCCCATCTTCAGATGATCAAGATTTTGATTTTTCTGATGTTTTTGGGCCACAATCATCAACATCTTCATCTCCACCCTCCAATTCAACTAATAGATCTTCATTTGATCAGCCACAGATTATTCACAACAGGTCTCATTCTTTTATTGGGCCTTCTCCACGTTTTACCCTGTCTAAATCCCTGCCTTTTCACTCCACCCGACCCGTACCCGAGTCCGAACCTGAGTCTGAACCCGAGTCTGAGGTGGAGGGGGAAAATCTTGAGGAGGGGTGTGGGAAAGGTGAGGACTTGGTGTCGAAAATTGGGCCAGGGGATTTTGAGATTTTGAGGTTGGTTGGGAAAGGCTCTTTTGGGAAGGTGTTTCAGGTGAGGAGGAAAGATAGAACTGGAGAGGATTTTGGAGATGGGATTCTTGCCATGAAGGTTATGAGGAAAGATACGATAATTAAGAATAATCATGTCGATTATATGAATGCTGAGAGGAATATACTTACTAAGGTTGTTCATCCGTTTATTGTCCCGCTTCGCTACTCTTTTCAGGTATAATTCGAGTTACCTATAATATGTTTGGTTTGTGTGCATATTGGATATTGTTTGTTAGAATGCGATATATTGATTTGGATGACGGATAGTTGAATTTTTGGTAGATTTAGGCTGATCGTTAATAAAAGCTTTCTGTTTGGTAATCTTAAGTTCGCTTGTAGGCTGTAGGAATTTAGAAGAATTAACAAAGTTTGAAATAGTTTTAGCAGCAAGTTAGATTTTGAAATTAAGATTGAGCAACTGAACACAATCATATGAGAGCATCATTTGGTTGCTAGAAATTTGTGTTCCTGTTTAGGATGGACGAACTTGTTGGTTGTTGAAATGTAAACACAAACACATCTTAGCCACCATTGTTGAACACCTTATGTTAAACATATTATTATTCATCTACACAGCTGTTCAACATAGACTAGCACAGCAGTTCAACATTGACTAGAGTTAAGCATAAAGTCATAGAGTACTAGACTTTTTATACATTGTTCTTCTATATATTAGTTCTTCCTCCTTTGTAATAAACAAGCTGAACAAGCCATATCAATATGAGTTTCCTTTGTTGTTCTCTTACATTGATGTTCATGCTTCACTAGCCTCATTATGCACACACACATCACAAGTTGTAGCATAGGCTATTACAATTTCTACATGGTATCAGAGCGATAGGTTACTTACCTCTGTTATTCCGGTGGCACCCATTGTCTCCGGTAGCTTCATCTCTTCCCAACCTTTTCTTTGTGACATTTTCACAAACACTTTGTGTGTCAACGCAGTGAGTTACTCTTCCCCTTCGGAGTTTACTTCATATCACTACTTCCACACTACCATCACTCAAAACACCAGCAACATCTGTCATATAATCCATCTTCCCCGTTCCATTCCCCACATTCTTCTTCCCAAAATCGTAACTTTTCGAGTAGTAGAGGGTTTACTGGATTCTTCGGTATCGGTGTGGTGATTATGTATGTATGTAAATGAAGGTGTGTAGCAGTTGTGATTGAAGATTTTAGCTCGTATGCTCAGAGGGCGTCGAAAAGCCATTGATTTGGCTTAGTGATTTGAGCGAGCTTACAGCCGTCGTGATACCAAACACCTTATTATCTCTTTTGGGCCAAACCTTTAAACTATTTGGGCCAATCTATTAACGGGCCACTGATTTTTTTCCTATTGGGCCTGTCTTAAAACTAGCCCACCTGATTCACATCATAAGTCCATTTGGTTTCTCTCAGTCGGGCCACACTTACATTCTCGGCCCTATACTTGAAATGAAATGATAAAAAAAAAAAAAAAAGGTCCAATTATTTTCTTTAAACATGACAGATTCTTGGAATCAGCCATAGACGTGACAGTCCTTCTCATTCTGACAGTGCTTCTCTAGCCATCAGAATTTCCTTATCATTTTGACAGTGCTTCTCCAGCCATCAGAATTGTTTTCATTCTGACAGTGTCTTATTCAGCCATCGGAATTGATTTTTCGATGTAATTACGACAGTGCTTCTCCAGCCATCAGAATTGTTTTACCGTTCTGACAGTGCTTCTTCAGCCATCAGATTAGCTTATTATTCTGACAATGCTTCTTTAGCTATCAGAATTACATCAGTTTGGGGAGGTGCAAAGACCAACAAAAAGGCACGATTCATCTACATCGTGTCTCCGGTTCAAAATCCTCCTACCACTGACAATGCTTCTCTAGCTATCAGAATTACATCAGTTTGGGGAGGTGCAAAGACCAACAAAAAGGCACGATTCATCTACATCGTGTCTCCGGTTCAAAATCCTCCTACCACTTTCGGTTATTTTGTTTACAAACTCAAGCCCCTCGGCTACCCATCATTTGAGTCATCATATTCCGATTAAAACTCACTTACTGAGTTGTCTCACTCACTGATTTGTTCCGCTGCCCATTCCGGTCTTCCGCTGCACCTCCTTGCCTCAACAAGTGCACACACTGTCTTTACAATACAAGTAACACAAGATTCAGTTATTATGTATACATCACAAGAAGTAGCATAGGCTGTTTACAAACTCAAGTTGGTTTCTCAACCATCTTCAGTTTGAGGGGGGGTGTTGAAATGTAAACACAAACACATCTTAGCCACCATTGTTGAACACCTTATGTTAAACATATTATTATTCATCTACACAGCTGTTCAACATAGACTAGCACAGCAGTTCAACATTGACTAGAGTTAAGCATAAAGTCATAGAGTTGTTGGGCAGTACTAGACTTTTTATACATTGTTCTTCTATATATTAGTTCTTCCTCCTTTGTAATAAACAAGTTGAACAAGCCATATCAATATGAGTTTCCTTTGTTGTTCTCTTACATTGATGTTCATGCTTCACTAGCCTCATTATGCACACACACATCACAAGTTGTAGCATAGGCTATTACAATTTCTACATTGGTCAAGATAAGTACGGTATCTACATCCTTGTATAAGTAGTATTGGCACTGTTCTGTTTGAAAGACTACAATTACCTGGTGGGAAGTTGAAACTGTAGCATGTATACCCTCAGGCGGTCAGGCCTATATGGTCATCTTCTTGGCTGGTTGATATGGAAATTTGTTCTGAACTTGGTTTCAAAATCGAACAGTTAAGACAGCACCATGTTTGTGTGCATATCTCCTTGTTTCCCTATTTTTGGCACACTTGGCAATTTCTTTTTAGTATGAAAACAGACTAGGTTACTATTGTAGGTTAGTTCCGAGATAAATATACTACTCCGTATGAAATGCTTACACAATCTGAGTATTCTATCACCTAACTGGATAAACGCGGGCCACAAGTAAATAAATTTTTTCCTCTTATTTGACCTCTACCTTAATGATCAATTGACTGTCAACAAGGTCCCACTCACCTTCCTGTTGTGTCTCTTTTTTTAGGCATAGTTTACTGTCTTCTCATTCTGTTGTTGTCTGCAAGCATGCAGACAAAGTCTAAGCTATATCTGATCCTGGATTTTATAAATGGAGGACATCTGTTTTATCATCTCTACCGGCAGAGGATGTTCAGGTATTATTTATGTCAGCCCTTGATTTTTATGTTATGACTTAGGTTCATCCAACTGACTTTTGTTCTCGCGTGTGTCTCTGGTAGCGAAGATCAGGCAATACTTTACACTGCTGAGATAGTATCTGCTGTTTCACATCTCCACAATAGGGGAATCGTGCATCGAGATCTTAAACCTGAAAATATACTTATGGATGCTGATGGCCATGTAATTGTCATGCCACCATACTCTATTTGGACTATAAATGAGAATTATACCCAAAAAATCCTCTATTTAATTAGATCTTGAGTTCAACTTGGTTTGCCTTAAGTTGGTGTTCTTTATCCAGGTTATGCTTACTGATTTTGGACTAGCTAAGGAAATTGACGAATCAAGCAGATCAAATTCAATGTGTGGGACCACAGAATACATGGCTCCGGAAATCTTGCTATCCAAGGGCCACAACAAAGATGCAGATTGGTGGAGTGTTGGGATCCTCTTGTATGAAATGCTTAATGGGAAGGTATATTTCTTCGTGGAAATGATTCGTAATGTCGATTAATCCTTCAACAAGGTTCCACATGGTAGGGACTTGGTCGAAGGAGCGTGTAAGAATCGGGTTAAAGGTCCCGAGTTCAATACTCCTTTGAGGCAACTTTGTTTATTAGGAATTCACCTTTCTTTATAAAATAGGGTAGAAAAACCAAAATAAGACAAGTCACACCTAGGGAAATGCCGTCCAGACTCTCCTGGGGTTTAGCCTCACCCGATGCTGTGAGATGAACACGTAACGAGGAATAAAAAATTGCTGATTGATAGGAAACAGTGAGGATAATAACATGCTGAACTATGAGCCAAATTTAAAATTACGCAAAACATTTTGCTGATGAAAATAGTTTATCAAAGTAATATTATACTGTGGGTTTATTTTTAGAATCTCTTTCAAAATTTTTGATCAATAAATGATTAGCTTATTTTATTAAGTTCCTGTAGCGAATTGGTCATATTTTGACCTTGTATAAATTCTCAAGTTTTTCTTGGGTAAAGCGTCTTCTTTTTCTTTGTGAGTTGAGGTAGTAGCATCAGTCAGGTAGGGCCTGGGACACTTGTTTATTCAACCTTTTAGTTGTCAGATTTTTATCAACTGACAATTGTAGTTGTGGTTTTCATTACAAGAGTATCCAGTTAGTCATATAGAGCTGTCTCTGAATTTGAATTAGTTGGTTGGTAACCAAAACTGCAATCAAATTGATCAGTCTGGATTTGAATGTTGAATTATAATGTACACCTACCTAGGATTGAGATCTGGATATTAGAAAGTGAACATCTTGAGGTAAAATTATGAATAGATAGGGTCAACCTTGAGAGAACAGCACCTTCTCAAAAATTACAAATTCATGTAATGTTTTTATACAGAAAACATTATGCTATAGATGAAAGGTGTTTGTTAAGAATTTAGTATGTACCTTCTGTATTCTAGTTAAACATCAATCTTCATCATCCTTATTAAATTCAACAACTAATGAACCCTTTACTAGGTTCCCATGTTCGGTCCAAGCACCTGAATCATGAATTATATGTTTTCATGGAACGGGGATGTTATCTGAGCAAGACCAAGTCCACTGATGATTACCTCTTTCAAGATTTTTCTTATGCGATGATACACCTGTAGGCTGTAACTTGTTTTGGAATTGCATTTTTGCGTGTTTGTTATGCGATGATTCACCTTGTTTTTATGTTTTTTTATAGCCGCCATATACCCATGCCAATAGGAAGAAGCTGCAGGAGAAAATTATCAAAGAAAAAATGAAGCTTCCACCGCACTTAACAACTGATGCTCATTCTTTGCTCAAGGGAGTACGTACCAGCTTTCACATATATAAAAATTACTCCTTGCATCAGTTTGTCATAAGTTTTAATTCTTGCAGTTAATTGCTTTTTCAGTTGTTGCAAAAGGACCCAACGAAAAGGCTAGGCAGCGGTCCTAGGGGAGGGGATGAGATCAAAGGTCATAAATGGTTTCGTACAGTTAATTGGAAGAAATTGGAGGCAAAAGAACTGATTCCAAAGTTTAAGCCTGATGTAAGTGGCAAAGACTGTACTGCCAATTTTGATTCGTGTTGGACTGCAATGCCTGCTGATGACTCGCCAGCTCCTACCCCGACGGCAGGTGCACACTTTCATGGGTATACTTATGTCGCACCCAATCCTTGGCTTTCTTCTGAACAAACTGAAGAGTAAAGCAGCGTGCAATCCACCACCTAATTTGTCGATCTAATCCTTGTAAGTTGTACATTATTATCTTCTAAGAAGATTACAAAAAATTTTGACCCACTGCCACACATATTTATGTACCATTAGTCCATTACGTGTGAGCATATGCTCTGTGCAACAGTGTTAAAAAAGTCTTTAGGACAATATACAATTTCTATTTTTTCGTCTGGTATTTGTTTTTTTTATTAATCATCACATCCGACTTCCCATTTAGTTGTTTCTGGATCATCTGCATAATTGTGTAGGTCTCTTTGTCTACATACGCTTGGCAGGAGGTCTACCAAACAAAAAAGTCACTAGAAATAATGATGATCATATAATCTTCCACCCCACCGTTATCATAAAAAACTTGTACACAATCTATCAGACCATTTCCCTTGCATCCGGGTTGTTGGAGGGAAATTTAGTTACTCAACCACACATGTTTCCACCAAGTCTCGAACCCTTGACCCGTTGTTACCAAGAAGAGGAAAGTTTTGAGGTGTGTGAGAAATGATCGACTATAAAATGTCGTACACTAAATGTGCAGTCTACTAATCTATCTTTTTACTGCCCTTAATATTTGAAGTTAAAATTGAATTGCGTTAGTGTTGGTAAAGCCACAAGGAAACTTGTTGTTCATGTTAAGAACATAAGGAATAGTCAGTTAGTCTACTAGTACTACATACGATGTACGAAGTTTCTTGTTTGTAGCAACTGAGCAGAATAACCATTAGTGTTTGAAAGCTCTGGAAGGATTTGGCCATGGGCAGAACTTTGTAGGTGCCATTTTGGCCAAGTTTTTGCCTCTCCCGGGGGGAAAAACACAACATCGTTGGTGCCCGTTTTGGCCAAGATTTTTATCAGATAACTTGGAGTCAAATTACGGTGTAAAAATAAACAGTAAATGCCATTTAGCAACTCATCACTCGCTTGTAGTAAGAGTTAAGATGTAGATTTTGACAGAACTAATACCTCCGTTTCTAAATAAGTTGTCTGTTTTGATTGGACACGTTTGTCAACACACACTTTTGATCGTTAATATCTTGAATTTCGTATTAGTATTAAATATAAAAACTTCACTGTATTAAAGTATTCATAAATACGAATCCAACAAGATCACTCATGACTATACTTGGTCTTATATATTAAACGTAAATTAGAAATTTTCTCATGTTATGAACAGTCCCGATATTTCAAACGAGCAACTTCTTATGAGACGGAAGGAGTACTATCTAGTTATTGTACTGTTCTATGTAAGGCCCATGTCGCATGTGCCCATGTCATTCTCCATCTACCTTGGTCCTTATTGCTCCTAGCATTAGCATCAAGTGTGTCTACCCATATAAGCTGCGTATTAACTCATCCAGCTCATATATGCTTTAGATAGTAGTTACTTATATAGATGCACACCTCTGATTAGAGAATTTTCTTTTTCCTGCTCAAGTTATCTTTTTTCCGAGAGTTGTAACCCCGCAGACTTGCCAAAAATACTAAAGTAGTAACGGGGTCTAACAAACGTGCCAAAATCAGTCTAATTGGATGCACTTTAAAATTTTCAGAAACTCTTTCAGATTGAGAAATCATCGAGTATTCCAAGTGCTCCACCGAAGGTCGCTTTCGATCGATTACTGAATTTGTGAAGACTACGATGTTTGTTACAACACGTTTCTTTATCCAACTCATCTAAAATCTTAGCGAGAAGATCTCAACGTCTTATATTATGTCTTACATTACTGTCAAATTTATAACCTTATTCATTATTCTTGTTGAAGTGTGAATCAGCAACCGAATAATCCATGGATGCTATCCACCACTACAACATCATCATAGTTGTCCTCCATCAATAAAATCTTGGGTACCTTTTGCTCTAAACCAGACATTAAAAGGACGTACCACAATTGACAATACAATACCCACTTGCTTTACAAATCCATAAAGACTTAAAGCAATGGCACCGGCCACATGTAAAGTTGTAAACTAAGATCCAACATACAAACAAGGAACCAACAAATCAATTATGGAGTATTTTTTAACGAAAGAGATACAATTGACTCTCCACCAGTACCCTCCACTTGATATTATCAAATACAGCAGTAAGATAAAATTATGGGAACAACAAGACCACTCCCACTGGCCATTTTGTGATACACTCATATCTTCATCGACAAAGGGGTACTGGTATTAAAGATCAGATTACTTCATCAACTACAAACCACAACAAACAAGCATCTAACAAGACATGAACATCACAAGAGCACGTTAGTTATGGTCTGTACAAATAAAAAAGATTAATCTCTTTTGTCAAACTAATTTACCGCATCTTTACTTGTTCCCTGCTAACTTATTAACCTCGTTTAAGGCTTCTGGTTTCATTTCTTTCTTCAAACGACACTGATCATGCTATCTCCAATGCTGAAGTTTCGAGCCGCCTGATATACTGAATGTCTTGAGGATAGCTGATCGTGATGACTGGATGACAGCGACAGATTAAGAGACAACATCGGATCATCCATCTTCAATCTTTTATTACTGTTAACAGCTGCACTTGGTGCTGGTGAATGAATCAAAGGGAGAGCGGAGACTGAATCTAAAAGCACCGAGGATGCATTATTCAATTGGCCAGCAAATTGAGCAGTCTGGTTTCCTGATAGATTGTCAACGTGTTTCGGATATAGTACAGGACCAACTGAGCCGGGGTAAGGTGCTACTTGATATACGCCACTGTTGTGAGTTTCAGGTGATTGCATCACACGATGTGTTACATTATCTTGATCAACATGCTCTTCTTCCATAGGGATTGCTGTGACCTGATTGTAATTAAAAAAAATTGTTTAAAAGACAGATCTAAACGGAACAATCTTTTATAGGCTTACAGCTGCCTCACAGATTTCAGTCAGTTTAGCTCAAGTTATTTTTAAATTCTTCGCTCAAAATCATCGGGTATTACTTAATTGCGAACAAGATTCAATCGATGACATTCTTATAAGATATGGTAATACGAGATCGAATCAAAGACAAAAAGTTTTAATTACCGAATCAGTGGTGATATCAAAGAGGCTAGAGCGACGACGACGCCTATTAAGATTGCTCCTGCGAAGAAAGTATTTCTGAGCATGGCTAGCAACTTGTGTTGGAGTCCGAGTCTTAACAAAATTCCTAGAAATTCCTCTCCAATCTCCTTTCCCAACTTTCTGCAATCCTAAAAGAAATAGCTTGTGCTCTTCCTCCGTCCATGGAACTCCTATCGATCACATCCATCCATTTTAATTAGATTTTCAATAACAATTCATATTATAAACATAAAATTTTTATCACACACTTGACAAAACTAAATAAAATAAAATCGCGTACATCAATTCACTTCCTTATGAAAACTTATATTATCAATCAAATTTTATCATCCATAAATATAGTCATAACATTTTTTTTTATAATCCGGTGTCCGGACAACTAATCCGGAGGATTACTAACATAGTCGTAACCACCGATACTCATAACATTTTTTAGTGCATAACATAACATGCGGAAAAGAAAATAATAGTTCTCACGCTAAAAAACTGTTCTCATGTAAATCAGATAATAAGTATACATAAATAAATTAATGAAGAGTTAATCGAGATCAAACCTCGCTTGCGCTCACGACTAGCGGTAGACTGGTGGTGAACGACGTCGTCGGCGGAGGCATAACCGGCGGCGGCAGAGACATCAACAGCAGTGCTGTTAGTCAACTCATGGTTAGGCAACTCATACTCCGACAAATTATTCATACTCACGCTCTTTCTCATTGGATCCACCTTGACGCGCACGCCAAACAACATGATCTCGCCGGAACCATCTTCACCGCCGGCAGATGCAACGGGGACGACCGGAGCTCGAGAGCTGCGTGACATCATTCTATGTTATAAGTTGTTTGTTAGATAAATGCAAGATAAATGCAAGGCAATAATAATAATAAAGGATAGAGATAGAAGGGTGTATGTATATATAGGATATTAAGTTGTAAGAAAGATGAGGGAATCTTGATGGGCCGTACAATGGTTGTAATAAAAAGAGAGAGAGGAGAGGATTGATGAGAGTGAATGTGCTCTGTTTTGTTACTTATATAGATGTTCTTTCGTGTGTATGTATAAACGGCAGTCTGTTCATATTTGGCCAGATAATTTGTTAGACATGTTTTTTTTTTGTGTATTTTCTTTTTGAAATCAGTATATTTGGGGATAATTTATACGATATTTTTTAAAAATATCTAAGTTGTAGAAATTTTTTCAAAAATACGATGCAATCTCATTTGCAACCTCAACTGCAACTATTGCAACCTGTGATGCACAATCAAATAAGAAACTTTGATCGTATTTTTTAAAAAAAAATATTAAAAACTTGCATATTTGAAAATTTCCCTAATTTATATTGAGAAATTGCCCAAAATACCTACATTTGGAACTCCATGATCCGATTTGACGATCTGCGGGAAACATGGTCCAAAATACCCACGGGATACGCACATAATCCGTGGTTACTGTAACGCTCAGAACTCCCCCTCTCCCCGGACTTCTCTCTTGCCGGCGATGTTGGGCGATTCCGTCGCCTCCCTCGAACTCTCTCTTAGAACACTCTCCTAACCATCAAAGCACACCCACATAATCAGCACATTTCTCTTTCCCTTCCCCCTCTATCTTTCTAAGTTTTTGGCCCCGCAGGGGCGTGAACGAAGCTCGTCGGAGACACTCGAACCCATCGAAATCAATTTTGGGTTTTCAAAATCCGGCATAACAAATGCTAAATCAGTGGTATAGGCTTGTAGAGAATCGAATGACAATTCTAATGGCATATGATAGATGATGGGAAAGTTCAGGAAATGGATGAACGGAGAGATCGAAAAATCTCATCGAAAACTCAAGCTCCTCGTGATTCTGAAGCTTTGAATAAGATGTGAGATACGCATTTTGGATATGCGTGTCTTGAAATACGCATTTTGCAACAACGTATCTCAAGGCACGCATGTGTTGTGGGTTTTGCAGTTTACACAATACACGCCTGTGTAAAATGCGTGTCCATACATGTCTCTCCCAGATGCGTGTATGGTTGGTATTTAGGTCCACCTTTCGCACGTCTTTGTATTTTGGACCAAATATTTTCAAATATGGGTATTTAAGGCCATCACCCAAATTATATTCATATATGCAATATATGCATAATTGCATAATGCATACGTAAACGTCAATAATTATTTATTCTTATTATTTTATAAAAATAATAACAAAATTTTGAGATAATTATATGATATAGTATAAAGTTTGATCCTAACTATTAACGGATAAAATTTACGTACAATTTAATGTTAATCTGAAATGTTCCGTAAATTTCAAGACAAGCTCGGAAATAATATAAATTTTAAATAAACAAGAACTGAAAATTATTAAAGCAGTTAAAATTTCATTTATTTCATTCATTTTAAATTGGAAAACTAAATAAATTTACTAGTTTTGAGTTTTTGACTAATTTATAAATGCACAAAAAGAGAGAAAAAAAGAAAAAAAAAGTTAGGTCATAGCCGTAGTTTATTAAGGCATTATAAAAACGGTGGGCAGAGATAGGAAGAGGATAGGATAAGATAGGGGGCAGGGCGGGCACCATGTGGCGATGTGCTTTGCTTGGCTATAAATCCTTTTTTGTATTGGAATTCTCAACCTGTACGTGGCTGGCAGTGGACGGTTATTCTCTCTTTTTTCTTCCATCTCATTTTTAAAATTAATCAACTTTATTAGTACTAATTATCGTAAAATCTCGATAAATGAATATTCGATAAACGAATAATTTCATTAAATTAGTAATTTTTTCTGGTCCCGACATAATAGAGACAACATATTTTTTATCTCGATAAATGAATAAAATTTTCTAGTACCGAACGTATTCATTTATCGAAATTTAACTGTAGTGTTTAGAGTAATTATTATCGATTAAACATTAAAAATATTGAATTTTGTGGTTAGTGCTTACGATTATTCAAATATCTAACTTGTGCAAGTGATCAAAGTCTATGTGATAAGTTAAAGAATGGTAGGACTATAATGACCTACTACTTTGGGATTATGGTAATCAAATATTAATCCAAGTGGATCTGTAATCTGTGGAGGTAATAACAACACAAATACACTACTAGTGGTACTAAATTACACACTTTGTTGTTCGATTGGTTCGTGATCAACTAATCTTATCTCTAGTTAAGATTCCCATTTTACTAATCTTGCGGTAGTTGGACACAAAATTGACACTCTAACCATATCATTGTATGTTCATCGTTCAAAATTCATTTTCTATTCAATTAAATTAAATATATAAATATTTTTTTAATATTTTGAATTTACAAAATTATCTCTTTTTTTTTACTTTAAGCTTTTAGTAATAACTACTCCTATATTATTAGGAGTATCAATGAAATTAAGCTTCTTAATTTATCATTATTATTAAATGTGAACAATTTTTTTGAACAAAGGAAAGTGAAAATAATGAATAATAAAAATGAGATTAAGAAAGTAATAATTACTGCTTACTGCTTAGTGATAGTTCTTTAATTTAATGTGACTGTCTATTTATTCTCATGTCTTCTAATTTTAAATCTTTGCGTATTTATGCTATCTTTCACCTACTTTTCTGCCAATACTTACAATATTGTTTTCTACAACTCATATTATATATCATCAAACTAATGCCAGTTCTCACTCCAAAACAGAACATGAGATTAAGTTAAAAATAGATTTTGTTTTTGTGTTATCGGCATTTTAAAAATAAAATTGCGCGTTTGTTATCCCTTTTGTTTCACCCAATTCTCGAAGGTTAAAAAATATATAAAAAATATAAAATATTTATAAAAAAAAAAAGGGAAGCAAAATGGTGGGATCAATTAAAATTTAATGTAAAAGTAAGTATAATGGAGAAAAATAGTTAACGTAGTTAAATTTTATTATTTTTGAAAACTTTTGAATTTTAAAAAAATTTAAAAAGATATGTATAAATAAAAGTGTGAAGAAATGATTGGTAGAAGAACAAAATGTGACCGCCACTAATTCATAGTAAAACATTAAGAAGAGCAATTAAATTCAACTAAAGAAAAGATGGAAGCTTCAAGGGGGAGAAAAGATGCAAGTTTAGCGAATAAGATTAAGGACGGAAAGCTTAATTCAGATTTGATAGTGATTAGTGACCGAGTTAGGTCAAGTTCACGTAACAACTAACAAGTGATTTCCTAGTGTAGTTTCGGCCCATATTACTCACACACTCACACTTCAATACTTCATGTACAAACACCAGTATCCATGTCTCCCGTTAAAATATCAGTTGCAGATTACATGTTTAAAATATCCGGACCTTTTTTTAGGGCTTTGGCCATAAATACCCCAAAATGCACCTCACCTTTATAAGAATACCCCAAAATGATGAGGGTGGCCATAAATACCCCGCTATTACGCATTTGAAATAGGGGTAATAGGTTTTATACTAATTACGCATTTTAAAAAGGGGTAATAGGTGAAACAGTACTTCTCTATTACGCATTTTGAAAATGGGTAAATGCTATTACGCATTTTAAAAAGGGGTAATAGGAGAAAATTTTCTATTATTTACCCACATGAGAAATGCGTAACATGATTTTTTTGTATGTATTACCCTTCTGTGAAATGCGTAACTGCGGGGTACTTTTGGCCACAGTTCCAAAAAGTGTTATTTTCGTACAAATTATCTGATTTTGGTGTATTATTGTCATTCTTTCCTTTTTTTATCACTAATATGTATCTCAAAAATGATTGGGTTTTGAATTTGGTTTTTTCGAATAAGTAGATTACAATCTGTTTTAAATATTGAAATAAACGAGAATCGAAATCATAAATTAGGATGAATTTGAAATGATAAAAAAATAAACGAGAATTAAATTGAGGATATAGAACGATAAGATATAAGTTATTTTTAAAAATCAATCAAAAATTATAATTTTAGTTTTAATAATTTTCCAAAATATTGGCCAAAATCAAGCATGGTGAAGGAGGTAAATACCCATTTTTCACATAAAATTGATGAAAACAGCAATTCTGAAGGAAGATGATTAAAAATAACAAATTGAATACGCATTTATCAAATGAACATTCAGATAAATGGGTATTCAGAATACAAATGATACGCATTTGTAAATTGAATATCATATAAAATACGCAATTGACAAATACACACACACATATATATATAGGGTCTTACTCCACTACAAACTAAAATTAACTACAAACTAAAAACTAAACACTAATTTAACATTTCAAGCTAATCTAATGATCAAACTAGGGGTATCCCAATACAAAAAGTGTCTAAAATTATTGGCTCCATTCAGCAAAAAAAAAATAAAAAATAATAAAAAAATCACTGTTCACTGCTGACGTGGCAGTGACGTCAGCAGTGAACAGTGATTTTTTTATTTTATTTTATTTTTTTTTGCTGAATGGAGCCAAGAATTTTAGACACTTTTTGTAAAGGTGCCCCTGGCGGGGCCATTAGAATGAATGAAATATAAAATATTTTATGTTAGTTTGTAGTTTGTATTTAAGGATTGGTTTGTATTTGAGCAAAAGCCTATATATATATATATATAGGCTAGTGGTCAAATAGAAACCAATCTTAGAATAGAAACTAGAAACCAACACTAAATAAGTTATATTTCATTCATTCTAATGGCCCCGCCAGGGGCACCTTCGCAAAAAGTGTTTAAAATTATTGGCTCCATCCAGCAAAAAAAATAAAAAATAAAAAAAATTACTGTTCACGCTGACGTCACTGCCACATCAGCAGTGAACAGTAATTTTTTTTTTTTTTTTTTTGCTGGATGGAGCCAATAATATTATGAACTTTTTGTATTGGGGTACCCCTAATTTGGTCATTAGATTAGCTTGAAATATTTAATTTATGTTTAGTTTCTAGTTTCTATTCTAATTTAGTTTCTATTAGAACAAGATCCTATATATATATATATATAGGGGACTACTCCAATACAAACCTCCTTAAAATACAAACCTACAAACCAAGCATAATTTAATATTTCAAGCTAATCTAATGACCAAACTAGGGGTACCCCAATACAAAAAATACTTAAAATAATTGGCTCTATCCAACAAAAAAAATAAAAAAAACAAAAAAAAAACACTGTTCACGTGATGACGTGGCAGTGGATTTCACTGGTTAACGGTGCTTCGCACCTTCTTGTACGGCGCTTCGCGCCTTTATCATTCTAAAGTTGTAAGGAATGACAATCAATGGTAAAGGCAATAGACGATTGACGGGTGTGTCGAGAGCCTTCGGCCCTCATGACTACCTAACTCATCCGTTTACTGTCTTAAATGCTTCGCATTTCCACGACAAGATTTTTTTTTTTTTTTGAATTTTTTATTTTCTTTTTGTTGGATAGAGCCAATTATTTTAAGCATCTTTCGTGAAGGTACCCTTGGCGGAAACCTTAGAATAGATGACATATAATTAATTTAGTGTTGGTTTGTAGGTTTGTATTTTAAGAGTGGTTTGTATTTGAGCATTTGCCTATATATATATGGTTGGACTCCATAAAGAACACTTTAAATAAAGAACAACAAAGAACACCTCATATCTAATAGATCCATTGCCCCTGGCGGGGCCACCCAATACAAAAAGTTCTTATTTTTTTAGGCTCTATCCATCCAGCAAAAAAAAAAAAATGAAAATTTTCCTGTTCATCGATGACGTCATCAGTGACGTCATCATGAACAGTAAAATTTTCAAATTTTTTTATTTTTTTTTTGCTGGATGGATAGAGCCTAAAAAAATAAGAATTTTTTGTATTGGGTGCCCCTGGCGGGGCCAATGGATCTATTGGAATAAATGATTTTATAGTGTTCTTTATTGTTCTTTATATAAAAGTGTTCTTTATGGAGCAAAGGCCTATATATATATATATATTGAGATATGCATTTATGAGTCGGGTATCTTTTATATAAAATGGAATACTCAATTCACAAATGCGTATCTCATCCGATAAAAAAATCTCCATTTCATCCAAAAATTAATATTATTATTAATTTCACTTAAAAACTTATCATTTTTAACATTTTTCCAATCGAGCGCAGTGCGCACAAGATCCTTCTCCTCCTTATTGAGCCACTTGTATATCTATACTATTATATAATACTTGGTTCAACCACCGTTAAATATATAGTAAATCGATGATAGTCGTTAGATCTAATAATAAAAAATATTCTATATTTAAATCCCTCTTCTAAAGTTCCAAGGTTCGAATCCCGTCAACAACAAATTTATATTAAAATTTTATATTATTATTAGTTCTAATAAATACATATCATTTATTAAATAACTATTATTATTACTAATAATTTTATTAATTAATTACAAAATTAAGTTATATCCATAATAAATTATTATACTCATATAATTTTAAAAATATCTAAAAATAACACGGGCTATAAGCTAGTATATATAACTCAAAACCACTTTCTTTTCTTTATTTTTAGAGATCGTAGTTCAAACAGGGGAGTGGAATATCCATTTCGACTGTTCCAAAATCATGATCACATTTTGTTTTTAACAAAACGAAAAGTCCAAATTAGGTACTCGCGTATGACCTTATGCGCTACGCTAAATTTATCGTGTGACATTAAATTTTTTGTATCGTGTTTGTAAAATAAATGATCGGTCATTTACTTACAAAGTGGTCATCATGTATGTCCATGTATCTTATTGCTCTTTTGTTGATCACAACCGAAAATGCTTGTGGATACATCATATTTCTGATAATTAACAGTTAGATTAGTTTATCTAGCATATCCATGGTTGTAAAAATCGGTAATCGGTATAAATCGGTTGAGGTACTGATTTAAGATTAATCGGATAATCGGGAATTAATCGGAAGGATTAATCGGAGTATTAATCGGATATTATAATAATATTTAATTTATTAGTCTAATTTACAATTAAGCATATCATTTTAAATACATTCATAGGATTAATCGGATTTCAAAAATCGAATCGGTTAACTACCTTACAGAGGATTAATCTGGGATTAATCGGTTAAATCGGGAATTTTTAGAACCATGACATATCCCGAAAATAAAAAAGGACAAACAAGAAAGAAAAAACTTTTCAAAGCATAAAAGAATATCCTGATAAATACAAGTTAAAAATTAAATAAGCTGCCATCTAGACGCTCCTGAGACTTGCCTGCTTGTCTAGCCTCTATAACTCCGTAACAGCAAGTCATAACTTTGAAAATCAGCTTGGATTAGACACAAAGTACCAATTAGTCACTAATTAAGTACCCCTTAATCCATAATATAAGCATAATACCATGTACAAACTCACTTGTTGACAGTCATTAAAATTCAAAACCCAAACTTTGTGCAGCTCCACATGTGTGGTTTAGTGTAAAGTACAGGTCCTAATAGCCTGTAAAGGTTGGCGGGCGTACCCATATGTATAAATAAAATGTGGATTTGAGTAATAAAGATAACAAGGTACATCCTAAAGATGTATTGTGAAATTCTTTATGTTATCTAGATAGATATAATGTCTGTATTATATATGGTCGATTAAGGTTTTTGTCTTCCATGATTGATTCTTTGATTATTAATTAAGCTTAATTAATACTTTAATCCTAGTGTTATAATCCCCACAACTGGCATTAATATAGGATTTGTTGACCAAACTCCTGATAATTCTCACGGCCGATTAATGGCTTTCGATCACTGTTCCGGGGATACTTCGCCTGAGTTTGGGTATCTGCAAAACAATGCTTGCCCGGGGGTGGTGGCCATCAAGCACCTCCGGTGTGAGAATCAGTAATCGAAATAATAATAATCGAAACGGGTGAAAATGTATCTGTGTGAAGGGAGAGAATGAGTAATAAATTTGTGCTATTAAAATTGTATATCACCTTGTGTGTAGAATGGGGGTATTTATAGGTTGGGTCTTCTAATAACTGTTCACCCACTTGGTGACCCACTTGTTATGCTGTTAAAGCTATAGTGAGCCACTATTGGAACAGTGATTAGTGTCCCTTTCCCACATACCTCGATTCTAACACTGCCGATTTTGCTATAGTTGAATGTTTCTGTGTTCCCTTAAATACCTTTATGGTCCCCTGCCTTAGTGAGCAAGATAACAAGATATTTTTGTACAAGTATTTATGTGAAGATATTTGTTTGTCAAGTGGAGCATTTTAGTAAAGATAATATGAAATGACACATGTGTAATAGTGAGTACTTGTTACAGGTGGAGCAATAGCGGGCAGGGGTTGGTTATTGTTACAGCGGGTGCCCGTTGTAAGCTTACAGCGGGTACCTATCATTGCCCCCCACTCCTTCTGTGCGGTTTAGCGGACAGGAGGAGGAGAAACTAAAGATGCCGTAATGCTTGAGAAAATTTTTGAAAATGATACCTTGTGTGCCCCCCAAGTGTTGGCGGACAACACTTTAGAAAAAATTTAGGTGAAAATATGCCCCCCAAGTGTTGGCGGACAACACTTAGGAGTTAGAAAAAATTTGTAAAAAATGCCCCCCCAAGTGTTGGCGGACAACACTTAGGAGTTAGAAAAAATTTGTGAAAATATGCCCTCCAAGTGTTGGCGGACAACACTTAGGAGTTAGAAAAAATTTGTGAAAATATGCCTCCAAGTGTTGGCGGACAACACTTAGGAGTTAGAAAAAATTTGTGAAAATATGCCCCCCAAGTGTTGGCGGACAACACTTAGGAGTTAGAAAAAATTTGTGAAAATATGTGAATGTTTGACAACGGGTTCTTATGCTTGACGGGTTTGCAATTTGAAACGTTTTTGCAACCGCTTGATTATAAATGCAATAATTAGTAATAAATGAGAAATTCGAAATAAATGAAGGAATAATATTAAATGTCAATAATAAGTGAAATGATAAGTTGTAGTTCGTATTAATGAGAAGTGACCTTTGGGTGGAAAGAGAATGTACCTTGGTGATGTAATGTGTCAGGAGTAAGTGGGAAGTTAAGACATAGTGGGCAGTTTTTGCTGGAAACGAGGCGGTTACTGCCGGCTGTAAGAATGACGTGGACGAATCATAGCCATCCACGAATTGTTTGCAAGATTTTCACCCCCATGACACGCGCCGCACGCGTATAAAAGATGGGTTTGTGGATCATTTGTTAAAGTTTTTACTGCCTTTTTCTACTTTTTTCTCTCCGATTTCTTTGTCTTGTTCAAGTGTGTTGCGACGCTTTTACTGGATTTGCCGAGTATTTCTGCCATTGAAGCCATATACAACCTCCTGATTTGAGGTATGCTTTCTTTATATTTTTCTTTTGTGATTTCTGTTTCCTCTTTTCATCGTATAATTTGTCCCTTCATTCGCTGTTATTGTGGTATGTGTTAGTGGGTTTTGTGTTTATGTCCTTGGTTTGCATGTTTCGAGTATTTGTAAATGTGATTCGATTGTGTAATCTGTGGGTTTTTATTTGTTGTTTGTGTATCTGGTATTGGGATTTTGGTAGTTTCGATCCGTTTCGTGATTCGTGTGAAAACGGTAGTTCGATTTCGCAGTGTTCGTGAGGTGTTTGTAATTTATATATATGTGTGTATATATTCCGTATATGTTGTGTATATTGGCTTTTGATTCTAGGGTTTTGTTGTTTGTGGAGGGAATGGAATATGAATTGTTTGTTTCGATTTGTATGATAATGTAGAATAAAAAATTGTTAAAAATATATGTGTGTACCAGACATTGTTGATGGCGTGTTTGGCTGTTAGCGGTAGTATATGAAGAATTGTGCCCTTGTCTGCAGATGGGTGATGAATTCATAGATCCCGCTACTGGCGAGAGGAGACCACTAGTGAACATGTACGGTCGTTGGGCGGACATAGGTCCGTTGAGTTATACGGCCGTTTTGCGGAGAAACCGCTACCAGTACTTTGAAAGTTCCGAGAGTTTGTGGCGGGCGAGCAACGTGTTGCCAACCTCATATTCGAAGGCAGAGATGGATGCTAAATTTGCCGAATTTGCCCATTTACAACAGGACAGCACGTTTAGAGGTGATGACTGGGGGGATTATGTTGAAAGAATGTTTCGAATTGAAGATGGTTATTTCTGGAGACGGGCGGGACCCGGTGAGAAGTTGTACCATCGTTTTGATGACGACTCCGTCTGTATTCCCGTAAGTCATTTTAGGGCGGGTTTAAGGCTGCCGCCGCACAAATTTCTGATGGATTTATTTCGATTGTACTTCCGCTGTCCGTTGGCTCAAATGTCTCCCAATTCAATAAGGGCTATTAACTGGTTTATAGCTAGTAACGAGGCGTTGAACAAACAGCCTACATTTAGGGCTTTTTTCTGTTTATTTGATGTTAAAGCCAGCCGTGCAAAACCTTTTTATGAGCTTCAGTTCGTAAAGTCTAAAACCCGTATTGGAAAAGCTCTGGATGGATACCGCCCATTTGCATTCCCCAAGGGTATGGCGGGTTGGCAAGAGGAATTTCTGGTAGTTGGTGGCGGGGAGTTTGCCTGGCACAAGAATTTTGTGAAGAAGGTTGAGTGTGCCTACAGGACGGATCGTAACCGTCTCAGCCAGGTGGAGATAGATTTTTTAGTTAAGCTGGTAAAGGCGTTGGGTGAGGTATGGACCGAGTCGAATTTGATTGACCCGGCTGATTTGAGAAGACACTGTTGTAAGTATATGTTTTGACTTTGTCCTTTGGGTTTTTCTAATTTTCTTTATTGAAATTCTTGTGTGTATTTTTGTAGTATTGGATCCTCGCAAAGCAGAGTTGGATCCTCATCCCACCTTGTCTATTGAGCACGAGGCTAAGATGTATGCTGATTTCATGCTTCTCCAACCACCCAGGCCAAAGCGGGTTCGTGGGATGTTTGCTGCAGAAAACATCATAGATGCCTTTGATCTTTCAGGCCAAGGTGCTGGTGTGGAGACTACTGAGCGGGTTGAGTATGAGGAGCCCGTTGTGGCAGAAGAAGAAGTGCCTGGTAGTAACTCTCAATCTGAGCAAGAAGAAACTGGGGAAGGTATAAATTCTGAGGACGATTCTTTGTCCGAGTTGTTGGGTGATGTGTCCGCACGGAGAAGAGATATGCCTTTGGAGTCAAATTTGCAAGATGCCCAAGGTGATGAGTATCCTGTTGAAGACGAATTTGTCGTTGAAACGGAGAAGTCTGCTGATAGGGACGTTGGTGCGGAAGATGAGTCATTTGTTGATAGAGGTTTTGCTGTTGATTCTGAGAGTGAAAGTGATGGTTCTGTTGCTAGGAGGACAATTGCGTCGCATACAGTCGGGGATATTGATGAGGATTTTGACATGCGTGCGCCAAGTGTAAAAGACGCTACTCGAAGGGAGGAACGTGGTTCCGTTGTTAAGCCTGTCCAGGTGGGTTCCACCATAGGCCAAGTAGTTGCAGATATTGAGAGCGGAGAGAAACTGTCCGCTGTGAGAGATGAAGAAGCACCAGTGAAAGTAACGGAAGTGACTGCTAATGAGAGTCCTGAAATTCCTCTGCGTCGTTCGAAGAGGAAATCTGTTGTTGAGGCTGGTACTTCTAAACGTAGACGCATAGAGCCTACTAAAGTGAGTGAGTTTGCTGTTGATGATACTTTTGTTATGGAGGAACCCGTTGATAAAGGTTCTGACGATGTTGATAGTGAGGATGGTGGTGAGGATTATAGGGAAGAAAATACTGAGGATGATTCAGAGGATGGTACTGAGGATGGTAGTGAGGATGGTAGTGAGGATGGTGATGATGGTGAGGAGGAGATAGTGTTCTATACAAGTAGCGATGATGAGGTGAATGATGCAGAGATTGGGTCCAGGCCAGGTTATGGATTTCTTTTTAAATCAGGGCCCAATACCTTCACCGTGGATTCCATGACTGATGATGATCTTGTGAGGCTAAATGAGTTGAGTTGGGAGCGGATGTGCCGCTTATCCCAGAAATATGCTGCCAGGGTATGTAGGTTTTTGTTTTGATATGTTCGTGTAGTTCCTGTAGTTATGTCTGTTGTTGAAGTGTAAAGTTTTTGTGTTTTGTGTTGTTTGTAGAACCAATGTATGTATACAGGACTGATGGCCCGTGGAAACATGTACCGTGGTAGCAATTTTGCTTTGAAAAAGAGGATAAGTACGCTAGAGGCAGAGCTGGCCGCCGAGAGGATACTGAAAGATAACGCTGCTAGAGCCTTGCATGAGATAGAAACTGAGAAAGTGGACATCCAGGCGAGTTATGACTATAGTCGTGACTTGCGCCGGTTCTTGGCCGAAGATAAGATAGAACTTGAGGCTGCCAATGCTACTTTGTCTGAGCAAGTGAAAAATTTGACCACTTCACTTAAATTTGAGAAAGAGCGTGCTGAGGAGGCTGAGGCTCATCTTGATTCTCGTCCAACTGAGGCCGATGCCATATTAAAGTTCAGAAGTAGTGTTGAGTTTGCTGAAATTGTGAAGGTTGAGGCTGCCAAGGTTGCTATAGAACGGCAGGATCCCGCTAAGAATCATCCTGAGATTGGCCGCCTACAAGCCGAGATAGCAAGGCTGAAGGCAAAAGTGAAGAAATCCAAGCGTAAAGCCAGAGCCCTGAAGGCCCGCCTTGGGAAAACTGAAAGAAAGAGTGTTGGGTGCCAGTCTGATGTTGCTGTTGTTGCAATGGGTGCAGAAACCGCTGATAGTGAGATGGTCGTTACGGAAAGCCTCAAGCCCGCTGAGAACCCTTTGGTTATAGAAGGTGCAATTCCATTGTCGACGGTAGCGGCTGTTCATACTGAAAGTAATATTGAAGCGGCTGCCATAGTGAAGCCTGTTGAGGTTGAAAGGGAGCGAGTGGATGTTGCTATTGTTGGTACCAATTTGACAGAGGCTAGCGGAACGCCCGGTGAGTTTGATGTTATTGTCGAGCCCCTTAGTGCCATCGCTACTGCGTATGATAGTGAAGATGAAGATGCGGTACCGCTAAGGGGTATGGAAGGTCCCTTGAGCGAGTCTCGCTGGGCTTAGTTTATTTTTTGTAACTGTAGCTATGAACTGTTGTCTGACTTGTTTTGAAATCACTCTGCGGGTATGTCCGCTGTGTGATTGTGAAACATCTTGGTTTGATCTCGTACTTTGGAAATTCCACATTCAAAGATACTTTTGTGATTGATATTTTGGTGATTTTGGTAATTTTGCTTGAGGCTATAACCGAATTTGTATTTTTATTTTTGTGTCAAAGTTTGTAGTAAATATGCGTGGGAAAATGGTTACCTTGAATTTGTGATTTTGACTGTGGGAGTTTGTCTTCAGCATTTAATACTGCATGGGAGTCAAAAAATTTGAATGTCTTTACTTCTTTCTGCATGGGGATTGTAATTTGTTGACCGGTGATGACCTTAGCCTTCATTTACCCCCCTATAAATAGGATAATTTGCTTATTGTTTTCGATCATTTCCTTCTGCATCTGTTAAGAGAATTCCTCTTGTTATACAATCACATGGATCTTTCTAAGATGGACGAATTTTTTAGTCCGTTCGCCGGGGCACGGGAGCGTTCTCTTTCGAAGGACAGTGAGAATCTCTGGCTATCTCTTGCCAATCAGCATGAGGAGGAGGGTGATTTGTACATGGCTGAGGAATTCCGTAAGCATGCTCGGAAAATTGCCCGTACTCGCGCTGCGGAAGAAGCCAAGAATGCACCGCAGACGGATGCAATCAACTTCCGTTTTCGCGCCCCTCCTCAGGGAGAAAGCTTTGAAGAGAAGGGCGTGGAAGCTAAGAGTAAAGCTCCCCAGGCATGAAGGATTTTTAGATGTAGGAATCTTTAATCCTTGTAATAACATGCTTGTAAGAAAACATTTTTATGAATAAAATATTTATTTCTCCCTTGCATCCATTTGTTTTCTGCTTTTGTTCTGTTTTGAGTCGTATTGCCTTCGTATTTGTGTAGTGTGTAGACATTTTGTTGTAGATTGTTTGTAGTATCCGTCCCTTGTCGGGTTTTTTGCTGTAGTAAGTGCCCGTCTAGGGGGCTTGATCGTTTCCTGATGAAATTCGTAGATTGAAATTCATAGCTGTCTTTATGCCCGTTTAGGTGACTTGGCTCTTTCTTGGAATATTGAGTATTTATGCCTTGATATTTTGTTGTCGATTGGCCGCAACAAACAGCTTTTGTAACTTTTGTTTTAAGATTCCGTCTTTTGTTGCAAGACTTGTAAGATGTTGATAACTTTGCGAAATTGTCTGTTGATAACTTTTGGCAAATTATCTGCTGATAATTTTGTGAAATTTCCAACTGTAATTCTGTAGTTGTCCGCTGATGTGCCTTGTAAAGTTTGTAAGTAGTGCTGTAATATCTGTCCACTGAGGGACCGTGTAAAATTTGGGATTTGTAATTGTGTAAATGTCCGCAAAGGGACTTTGTAATATTTGCAATGTGTAAGTGTCCGCAGGGGGACTTTGTAATATTTTCAATGTGTAAGTGTCCGCAGAGGGACTGTGTAATATTTGCAATGTGTAATTGTCCGCAGAGGGACTGTGTAATATTTGCAATGTGTAAGTGTCCGCAGAGGGACTTTGTAATATTTGCAATGTGTAATTGTCCGCAGAGGGACTGTGTAATATTTGCAATGTGTAAGTGTCCGCAGAGGGACTTTGTAATATTTGCAATGTGTAAGTGTCCGCAGAGGGACTTTGTAATATTTGCAATGTGTAATTGTCCGCAGAGGAACTTTGTAATATTTGCAATGTGTAATTGTCCGCAGAGGGACTGTGTAATATTTGCAATGTGTAAGTGTCCGTAGAGGGACTTTGTAATATTTGCAATGTGTAATTGTCCGCAGAGGGACTGTATAATATTTGCAATGTGTAATTGTGTAATGGTTGCTGGCTCACTGGGACTTCTGTGATTTTGCTAGCGTTGTGGTAAACTTGTAAATGTAGACCGTTTTTCTGCAAAAGTATTCCATTGAAAACATAGTTTCCTTGATTACAGAGGAGGTAAAGGGAAATGACTGTTTCAGTCATCTATTGATAGTATTTGCGTAGCTTGTCACCATGCCAAGTGTTGTTAACTTCAGTACCATTGAGGTAAGCTAGCTTGTAGGAACCCGGCCTGAGTACTTTGATGATTTTGTAGGGTCCTTCCCATTTTGGCATAAGTTTGCCAGTGTGTCTGGGGTCGGATGCCTCAGTTGCTCTGTTAACCAAATCGCCTTCCACATAGGCTTTGATTCTAGCTTTTTTTCCAAAGAACTCTTGAGTTTTTTCTTTGTAAGCGGTCATCTTTTCAACAGCGGCCTCTCTGGTTTCATCCAGAAGGTCAAGATTTGTCTTGAGTCCTTGAGTATTTGCCTCTTCTTCAAAATTAATGGCACGGTAAGACGGCAAGCCAATTTCGATTGGTGCGAGTGCTTCTGTGCCAAATGCTAATTTGAAAGGGGATTCCCCAGTACTTGTCCTGGGTGATGTGCGATAAGCCCAAAGAACGTTGGGTAACTCATAAGGCCATTTCCTCTTTGAAGTAGTCAGTCTTTTCTCTAGACCTCGGACGATGATGCGATTAGTTACTTCAACCTGTCCGTTGCTTTGGGGATGGCAAACGGACGCTTTCTTATGTTTGATCCCGTGGTCGGATAGGAATTTAGTAAATTTTGACCCCACAAACTGCGTACCATTGTCAGATATGAGTATTACTGGAATTCCAAATCTTGTGATGACTTGTTCCTCAACAAAGCGAATGGCGTCATCTTGTGTAATGTTCTTAAGGGCTTTCGCTTCTGCCCACTTTGTCATGTAATCAATGGCGACCATGACGTACTGCAAATCACCTTTGGCTTTTGGGAATGGACCCATGATGTCAATGCCCCAAATTGCAAATGGTATAGGGGATAGGATGGCCGCCGGAAGTGCTGGTGATTTTCTGGACATATTGCTAAATAATTGACATTGGCGGCACCTTTTGGTGAAGTTTTTGCATTCCTTGTGCATTTTTGGCCAGTAATAGCCTTGTCTGAGTATTTTGTGTGCCAATGCCTTGCCAGCCATGTGATCGCCACAAATGCCTTCATGGACTTCTCTTATGCAATATAGGGCTTCTTCCTCGTCGACACATTTAAGTATAGGGGAGTCAAAACTTCTCTTGTATAGGGTGCCTTCCTGAAGAAAGTATTTTGTTGCTTGTGATTTGACTATTTTTGCTTTGAGTCTGTCATCTGGTAGTGTGCCATTTTCCAGATAACAGATGTAAGGGGTCATCCAACAATCCCTTGGCGGGTTTATTTCCATGATATCCAGTTTGCTTGTACTTGGGACGGTTAATTCTTCAAAGTAAACCGTGTCCGATTCTACTCTCTCCCCTTGAGTTAATTTAGATAGCATATCCGCAATCGTGTTATCCATCCTGTCTATTTGTTCAAGAGAGTATTCTTCAAATTGAGTTAGCATTGTCTGAACTAATTCCTGATATTTGCTGAGATTGCTATCTTTTGTTGAATAATCCCCTGTTGTTTGTCGAACGACCAGATGTGAGTCGCTATAGATGGTTATCTTTTTTACTTGTAAGTTTTTTGTCAATGATAAACCGGCCAAAAGTGCCTCATATTCTGCTTGATTGTTTGTGGCTCTGAAGTTTAGCTGTATGGCTTGTTTGACTTGAAAACCGTCGGGGCTAGTCAAAATGAGCCCTGCTCCACAACGGGTGTTTGTAGAGGAACCATCCACATACAACTGCCAATTGCTGTCCGCGGCTGTGATGGTCTTTGTAGGTGTTTCTTTTTCAGTTGTCAAGAATGAACATTCAACCATAAAGTCAGCCAAAGCTTGTGCCTTGATGGCGGTTCTTGGTATGTACTTAAGATCAAATTGACCAAGTTCTACTGCCCAGTTGATCAATCTACCTGATAAATCTGGTTTGTGAAGTATTTTTCTTAGCGGTTGGTCTGTGATGATTCTGATTTGTCTCCCTTGAAAATAGTGTCGCAATTTTCTGCTTGCCATGACCAAAGCTAGAGCAAACTTTTGGACGTTGGGATAGCGGGTTTCTGCATCTTTGAGCACTTGGCTGACATAGTAGACTGGTTTTTGATCCCCATTTTCTTCTTTGATAAGTACCGCCCCACGGCTTTGTCTGTTGCGGATAAGTAAAGTGATAGCGGCTCTGAGGGGGCTGCGACCGCAAGTAGTGGAGCGGAAGAGAGATAAGTTTTGAGATCTTCGAAGGCCTTTTGGCATTCTGCCGTCCAAGATATTGTGTTGGTTTTTGTTGCCCCTTTCAAGTTATCAAAGAATGGAAGGCATCTGTCTGCTAATTTTGCTATGAACCTTCTTAGGGCGGCCAACCTCCCCGTTAGTTTTTGTATCTCTTTTAAGGTTTTGGGTGGTTGCATGTTGATTATGGCCTTTATCTTTTCCGGGTTGGCCTCAATGCCTCTGTGAGACACCAAGAAACCAAGGAATTTGCCAGCGTCGAGTGCGAATGCACATTTATCTGGGTTGAGTTTCATGTTGTGTTTTCTGAGGGTGGAAAAACATTCTTCCAAGTCTTGGAGGTGAGAGGTCGTCAAGAGGGATTTTACTATGAGATCATCCACATATACTTCCATATTCCGGCCCAACTGTCCGCTGAAGATTTTATTCATGGTTTTTTGGAAGGTGGCACCGGCATTGATCAATCCGAAAGGCATGACCTTGTAACAATATACCCCCCTATGTGTAACGAA
The DNA here is from genome assembly GCA_037693485.1 of Kitagawia praeruptora. Classification (NCBI taxonomy): domain Eukaryota; kingdom Viridiplantae; phylum Streptophyta; class Magnoliopsida; order Apiales; family Apiaceae; genus Kitagawia; species Kitagawia praeruptora. Next base: position 127,945,742 of record CM075350.1, read on the forward strand.
AGCTGTTTTCTCCCTGTCTTCTGGAGTCATTTTAATTTGATTGTAGCCTGAGTAGGCGTCCATGAAACTTAGCATTAGATGACCCGCTGTAGCATCAATGAGTTGGTCTATTGAAGGGAGAGGATATGGGTCCTTCGGGCATGCTGCGTTTAAGTCTGTGTAATCAACGCATATCCTCTACTTTCCATTAGCTTTCTTTACTAGCACCACATTTGCGACCCACTTTGGGTAGGTGACCTCACAAATCAAGTCCGCATCCAAGAGTTTGTCAATTTCAATATCAATGGCTCGCTGTCGCTCAGGTGCAAAGTTTCTTCTTTTCTGTATTTTTGGTGCTTTGTCCGGGTCCACATTTAACTTATGGATTGCCACGGACTCATCTAATCCTGGCATATCCTTAGGACTCCATGCGAAGACGTCCGCGTATTTTCTCAAGAGATCTGTGAGACCATCTTTAAAGATTGAATCCAAACCCGCTCCTATATTGACAGTCTTGTTTGTGTCTCCGGGTATGATTTCTATTTTCTCTGTCTGTACCGCAGGGGTTATCGGCGGTTTTTCTTCTCTTTTGAGACACTTCATTAGATTGGAATCTATCCTTGGTGGATCTTCTATCAGCGGGTCGTGCCCGTTAATAAATTGTACCTCTTTTCTCTTTTTGTTGTTGGCACGTTGGTTTGCATCGTGCCTCTGTCTTTTTGTTTGCCTTCTTTTTTGAGCTCTTTCTCTGTTGACATTGCTGGGTTCGGATTTTCCCAAGGTGAGTGCAATGCCGTAGCACCTTTTGGAGGTTTCAGAATCCCCTTTGATTTCTCCTATCCCGTTTGAAGTAGGGAATTTGATTTTGAGATGAGGGGTGGAAGTAACTGCTTTTAACAAGTTTAATGTGGGTCTTCCCAAGATCATGTTGTAGGAAGAGGCTGTGTTAATGACATAGAATTTGATAATTCTGCATACTTGTCTGGGAGATTCCCCAAAGTAGACAGGGAGCCTTGCAATGCCCGCTATTGGGACGGTGTTGTGGCCGAACCCGTAGAGAGGTGTCTCGTCACGACATGTTTCTAACTTTTCGTCACTTAGTTTGAGTCTGTCCCAAGTGTGTTGGAAACAAATGTCGACAGAGGACCCGTTGTCAACTAAGACCCTTTTGACTTCATTCTGAGCGATGCCCAAGGATATGACTAGTGCCTCGGTGTGATTGGGATTGATGCCCTCATAGTCGGCATCCGTGAAAGTAATGACATTTGGCGGGCCCTCAGATATGGCATAGACAGACTGTTCCTCTCTAGGTGGTGAGACATGTCCGCCAAACACGGTATGTACTACGTTTTTGTTGTGCCCTTGGGAGGAGGATGGGCCAAGTATTTGTCTGGGCAAGTATTGAGATAAGTTGCCAGCCTTGACTTGTTTTTCTAGAAAGTACTTGAGAGATAGGCAGTTATCTGTAAAATGCCCATGTGTTTCATGGTAATCACAATGCTTGTCCTTGGGCCTGTCATCAGGTGATGAGTGCATTGGGGCTGGTGGAAAGTAGAAAGGTTTTCCTTTGATTTCTCTTAGGATGGTTGCTCTTGGGAGAGTAAATTCGGTCCATTTTGGCTCAGGACGCCTATCTGGTCTTTGCGGGTTTGAGGGCCCTTGTCGGTCCCTGACTGGTGTTGATGGTTGGGTTCTTTGGGCGGGCAGCGGCCCGTGAGTAGTTTGTACTTGATGCAAAGCGGGTGCTTGCCTTTGGTAAGGCGTGTATCTTTCTCTTTGAAAATATGGTGTGGGAGTGGGTGGAGCCCTGGATTGTTTGAGTACGTTGAGGGATTCGATTTCGTTGATGGCTTGAGATGCCAAGTCATATGCCTTTGCTAGAGTGGTGGGTTTAATTTCCATGAGACGGTATACGTATTTCTCGCATTCGTAAGGGTTGAGACCTCTTATTAAATGGACCAATGCCTCTGTCTCGTTGACACAGACAACCTTGTTAACGGCTTCCTTGAAGCGGTCGATGTAGTTCTGCAAGGTTTCTCCGTTGCGCTGTGCAATGGTTTCGAGGAACACGGTATGAACCTCATGTTGCTGATTTGCTTTGAACTTGTTGAGGAACAATTTCTTAAATTCCAACCAAGTATCTATGGACCTGGTGGATATTCTGCAGAACCATCTTTGGGCGTTGCCGCGGAGAGTTGCGGCGAAGAATCGACACCGTGTTAAATCATTATACTCATAATGGAGAGCCAGTTGGTCGAAATAGCTCAGGTGCTCTTTCGGATCTCCAAGGCCGTCAAAAGAGTTGAAGCTGTGATGTTTGATATTTTTCTGTCGTGGTTCGGCTTCTAGCCTTGCTGTGAATGGTGTTCCACCCATATCTTGTTCGTTATTTCCCTCTATCTTATTTTTGAGTTCCAATATGGTTTGCAACATTTCCGCGTTTGATGGTTGTGTTACTTCGGGCTGCTTTGAGCGGACAGGAGGTTGCTCTTGGTGTTTGTGTGCTTCATACTCAGCCACTACCTTGTCGTAGGCGGCTTTCTTGTCAATGATTATTTTTCTCAAGTCTCTATGTCTTCTGTTTTGTTCCCACACTTCAGGGGGATGGTGACTCTTGTTGTGCCTGTCATGCTTCGTGTTTTGAGACGAACCTAGGCGAGAGAAAGAAGAGTTCGCCTCGCGAGGTTGACTGTTTGCCTCATCATGATTGTCATGCGGGTTCACGGGTAGACTCGCTTGTTTTGTTAATGACTTTGGTCCGGCCTGGGGAAGGGTTGCGGCTATTTGCATGATTAAGTCAATTTGTTGTTGGTTACAGCCTGTGAGATTGAGACTAAGGATTTGTTCTCGCCCATCATCTCTAGGCGGGTTTCTTGGCGGGTTCACCGGCGGGATGCCAGTTGTATTTCCTTCGTGTTCTTGTTCGTCTGGGTGAGGTATTACGGTTTCCATTTAGCGTGTTTGAGGTGTTCTGGTTTGTATTGTGTTATGAGTGTGTGAGTAGCTAATGTGTTGGTAGAGCAGGTGGTGGGTTTTTCTCCAAGAAAAAACCCCCCTCCTTCTAGCGCCAAATGATAATTCTCACGGCCGATTAATGGCTTCCGATCACTGTTCCGAGCACTGTTCCGGGGATACTTCGCCTGAGTTTGGGTATCTGCAAAACAATGCTTGCCCGGGGGTGGTGGCCGTCAAGCACCTCCGGTGTGAGAATCAGTAATCGAAATAATAATAATCGAAACGGGTGAAAATGTATCTGTGTGAAGGGAGAGAATGAGTAATAAATTTGTGCTATTGAAATTGTATATCACCTTGTGTGTAGAATGGGGGTATTTATAGGTTGGGTCTTCTAATAACTGTTCACCCACTTGGTGACCCACTTGTTATTTTGTTAAAGCTACAGTGAGCCACTATTGCAACAGTGATTAGTGTCCCTTTCCCACATACCTCGATTCTAACACTGCCGCTTTTGCTATAATTGAATGTTTCTGTGTTCCCTTAAATACCTTTATGGTCCCCTGCCTTAGTGAGCAAGATAACAAGATATTTTTGTACAAGTATTTATGTGAAGATATTTGTTTGTCAAGTGGAGCATTTTAGTAAAGATAATATGAAATGACACATGTGTAATAGTTGTTGGGAATATTGACAACTACAGCAACATAGAGGCAGTTATATATCGTATTTAACAAGTCCAGGCCAAGCATACAATTAGCGAAACAAAACACGAAGGTAAAAAGCATGCATATCAGTAACTGAAAGAACAAAGGAAAGTCAGAGTACATACCAGTAGCCATAGCTATATCAGTATGTAAAACAAGTAAAACAAACAGCTGAGTCGTCAGGATTTGCAAGAAGTCCCGACTGCTCTTGAAGAGATAATTGCCTCCACTTACAACTGTGTCAGGATGCTGGCAATATTCTTCCAGGATAAAACAGCTCCGAGTTAGATGGTCACAGCAACCAGATAACTCAACTTCGACTAGCACCTCAGTTCGCCAGAAAACCCACAAGCAAAATAGCTTTGACAGTCAGGGAAAAGAGAGTGTATAGAAGAGAATTTAGGGTATGTTGTATATGCAGAATATATCACACTTACAATCAGTAGCTTATGTCTCTATTTACCCTAGAGGCTAAGCGTAACTGATACCCCCTTCATTAATATAAGAATTGTAACTCCACGATTTACATTCAATAATAAATCAAAACGGATGATTTATAATTAGATAAATCGTAACTGTTACAATATATATTTATCCACATTATGACTTCCAGTTAATAGAATAAACACTCAGACTTTACTGTCAAAAATCACGCAGAAGTTACTGTCAACAAGTCCTGACAGTACCTTTAAAGTAACTGTCAACAGTTGACAGCAAGTTTACTTCCTGACAGCAACTTTGTTTCATGACAGCAAGTTTACTTCCTGACAGCAACTTTGTTTTTGACAGCAAGTTTAACATTCCTGACAGCAACCTTGTTGTTGACAGCAAGTTTTACCTTCCTGACAGCAACCTTGTTCTTGACAGCAAGTTTACTTCCTGACAGCAACCTTGTTCATGACAGTAAGTTTTACCTTCCTGACAGCAACCTTGTTTCATGACAGCAAGTTTAACCTTCCTGACAGCAACCTTGTTACATGACAGCAACCTTGTTTCTGACAGTAAGTTTTACTTCCTTGACAGCAACCTTGTTCCCGACAGTAAGTTTAACCCTCGAGAGTTTACAGGACTTAACTAGGAGTATAGTCCAACTCTTGACAGCATGTTTATAATATTAAAATAAATCAATAATCCATGTGGGATAAATACACATTCTCATTTCAAGCTTATTCAAGCTACTAACTTCAACTCCATTTCTCTATGGGTTTCACTAAGAAAATTACTTAGACCCATATATGAAAATTTAAGTTCCCATATCAAGGAACAATTTCCAATCGTTAAAATCCGGAATTAACATCAAGAACATAAAATAATTATGCCCTAAAAACTCCATTTTTTAACAATCCCCCACAAATCCATACAGAAATTCTCCAGGTTTTCCATCATGACTTGTTTTTCAGAGTTGGTACCCTTCCGGGTTTGAACCCTCCTAAGTCCCGTACTTCGATGACTACCGGATTCAGATGGAATGTTTCACCTTGAATCTTAATCCGTTTGATGTAATCATTTTCCATAGACGACGACAAATCAAAGGCTATGGTGCCAATCTACGGCTTTGAGACATTAATGGTCTTGTCTCGATCCTGTTCGTCGAATGTTTCAAGGAATAACCCGTCCCTCTAATTGCGACCACACAATTACATTCGCTTAGCTGGGCATCTCCAGAGATGTACTGCTACCATCTCGTCAAATGACTTGACCCCATTCAGAGTTATAATAACTCTTGCTTACTAGCAGTGTCAGTACCTTCTAGGTTTACAGGGGATAGACTCAGATACAAACAGTATCATCTATGTAGCAAAGGTACTACCAATTCATCCTTACAGCTTGTTATTACCACATTGAATACACTTCAAAGGATCTCCTCTCATGTGTATTGGGTTCCCACTGATGATGAACTATGATGGGTTGATAGCCCCATCCCCAACCTCGACTTAAGGACCACTGCAGGTTCCAGTCCTTTAGTTAAAGGATCAGCTATATTATTCTGAGTTCCTATGAACTCTACAGCAATAATCCTATCAGACACTAAACCCCTTATAGACTTTAGTCTAACTTGGATGTGTCTCTTTGTTTTAGCATTATACTTTTTACTGCTAATCTTGTCGATAGTTGTTTTACTATCACAATGAATAGCAAACGCAGGAAGCGGTCTGCTTACTACAGGTATCGTGGACATAAGTCCATGTAACCATTCAGCCTCCATCCCCGTGGCATCAAGTGCACACAACTCAGCCTCAAATGTAGACCGAGTTACTATAGTCTGTTTTGTCGACTTCCAGGATATTGCTCCACCTGCTAAAGTGAACACATATCCAGTCACTCCATTGGAACCAGACTTCTTAGCTATCCAACTTGCATCACTGTACCCCTCAAGTACACCAGGAAATCTCCTATAGTGTAAACTTAGGTACATTGTGCCTTTCAGATATCTTAGTACTCGATCAAGAGCATCCCAATGAGTTCTGTTTGGACAGCTTGTATATCTAGCCAACTTAGACACAGAATAGGAAATATCTGGTCTAGTACAGTTAGCAAGATACTGCAAACTCCCTATAATCTGAGAATACCTTAACTGAGACACAGGTACTCCTGAAGCATTCTTAACAAGGGCAACTTTAGGATCATAGGGTGTACTAGCGATTCTACACTGTGAATAACCATATTTCTCAAGTATAGATTTCTCTATATAATGAGACTGCGATAAAGTTATTCCCTCAGCTGACTGAGTCAGCTTGAGACCAAGAATCACACTAGCCTCACCCATATCCTTCATTTCAAAATGCCTTTTCAAGAAAGCTTTTGTCTCGTTAATAATCTCAATATTGGTTCCAAACAATAATTTGTCATCTACATATAGGCACAAGATGACACACTCACTACCTTTAACTTTGGTGTAGACACACTTATCACTATCATTAATATCATAACTGAACGGCACTATAGTTTCATCAAACTTTTTATGCCAATCCCTAGGAGCTTGTTTCAAGCCATAGATGGATTTGATCAACTTACATACTTTCCTTTCGTTACCAGAGGCAACAAATCCCTCAGGCTGATCCATATAAATCTCTTCTTCAAGTTCACCATGAAGAAAAGCTGTCTTTACATCCATTTGATGGATGATAAGACCATGTACGGAAGCCAATGCTACTAGCATTCGAATTGTTGTCATTCTAGCTACTGGAGAGTATGTGTCAAAGTAATCAATGCCCTCCATTTGCTTAAAACCCTTAGCTACCAGTCTAGCTTTGTACTTATCTATTGAGCCGTCAGGGTTCAACTTCCTTTTAAAGATCCATCTGCACCCGATAGTAGAACACCCAAGAGGGAGATCAACTAACTCCCATGTTCCGTTAGAAACAATAGAGTCAATTTCACTCTTTACAGCGCCCTTCCAGTGCCTAGACTCTGAAGAATCCATAGCTTGTCGGAAAGTTAAAGGTTCATCCTCGACATTGTAAGTGATAAAATCACTTCCAAAATCCTTGACTACCTTTGCACGCTTACTCCTTCGTGGTTCCTCTACCTCCTTAGCAGTAGAGCTACTACTAGGTTCCGCCCCCACATTTGTCATCTTTTCCACATGATCAGGAATAGAACTTGATGTGTGAGTAGGATCTTCATGAGAAGTATCTTGAGGCATACCAGTCTTCATAGGGTAGACATCCTCAAAGAATGTAGCATCACGAAACTCAACTATCGTGTTTGCCACTATACCATCTATGTCAGATTTTAACACTAAAAATCTCATAGCTGTAGTGGTCTCAAGATAGCCTAGAAAGATACAATCAACAGTCTTCGGACCTAGTTTCTTTCTCTTGTGTTCAGGAACAAGTACCTTAGCAAGGCACCCCCACACACGAAGATACTTAAGACTAGTCTTCTTGCTCTTCCATAACTCATAGGGTGTCTTATCCATGTGTTTTAGAGGAACTCTATTCAGAATATGGCAAGCCGTATTCAGAGCTTCTCCCCACATGTATTTAGGCAGCCCAGAGTTAATAAGCATACTATTAATCATATCTTTAAATGTTCTGTTCTTTCGCTCAGCAACCCCATTAGACTCAGGTGTGTATGGTGGGGTAACTTCATGAACTATACCATTGTTTGCACAAAATTCATTAAAAGCATTACTCGTATACTCACCACCTCTATCAGATCTCAACCGTTTAAGTACCTTACTAGTTTGTTTTTCTACTTCAGTTTTATAAATAATGAATTTACTAAGTGCTTCATCCTTATGTCTAAGTAAATAAACATAACAGTATCTACTACTATCATCTATAAAGGTAATGAAGTATCTAAACTGGTCCTTAGTCAACACACCACCAAATTCACAAATATCAGTGTGTACTAAATCTAACAAGTCTGAATCCCTAACAATATTATGAAAAGGTTTCCTTATTTGTTTAGCAGACACACATACTTGACATTTAGAATTCTTTTCTATAGTGTGTTTTGGAATCAACTCTAAGTTCATCATATTTTTAAGAGCACCAAAATTTAAGTGACCAAGTATAGCATGCCATAAATCTGAAGATTCAACATAGTTAACAGAAGGAGTAATCTTATTAAAAGCACCCAAAACGGGTTCAACATTTATCACAAATAAACCATTCGACAAGTAACCCTTGCCAAAAAATGTACCAGTATGAATAAGAACTACTTTATTACACTTGAGAGAAACTTCAAAGCCATTAGCTACTAAACAACTACCACTTATTATATTTCTACGCATGTCGGGAACATGATGCACTCTTGTCAGGGATAGAATACGTCCCGAAGGAAATTTCAGGTCCACGTTTCCTACTCCATGTACTTGAGCAGCACTTGCGTTCCCCATCGTCACTGTCAAGCTATGACTCTGTTGATAAGATACAAATAAACTAATGTCAGCACAAATATGCACATTAGCTCCAGTATCAATCAACCATTCATTTGACAGATAAGTGGAAAATAGTACAGGGTTGTAGGTAACATACCGGTCTTCGTTGGTTTCAGAAGCCAAAGCTTCACCAACAACCATGTTCGCTACAGGCCCACTTGAGGTTCCAAGCACAGCATTCGCTTGAGCTACCCCCTCGGCTTTCTTCGCTTTCTTTGTAGGGCAGTCCTTACTCCAGTGTCCAACCTGCCCACAAGACCAACATGGTTTGTTTGCCTTTGGTTTCTTGGCCTTATCCTTGTCACTCTTAGGTTTATTACTATTACCCTTCTTAGAGACAGCCTTCCTTTTCTGTCCTACAGTTGCTACATTTACCTTCGAACTTCCATGCTCAGTTGGCATCACATGTCCCTGTTTGGACTTGTGTTGTTCTTGTACCGAGATGTCCAGCATAAGGTTGGTCCAGGTGATCTCTCCTTTCCGTCTTTTCAGGGAGAGAGAGAACTCTTCCCAAGACTTTGGGAGCTTTTCAATCACACTCATCACCTTAAACTTTTCGGGGAGGTCCATTCCAGACTCCTTCAAAGCATGCACTATCATCTCGAATTCATGCACTTGCTCAGTCATGGACTTATTGTCCACCAGCTTGAAATCAAGGAACCTAGCCACAGAATACTTTTCCAGACCTTGTGAGTCAGTATTATGTGTCTGGTCCAGCTTCTCCCATAAGAGTTTTGCGGTGTAGGCATCAGAGGAGTACACATCAAACAATGTGTTGGTTAGAGCAGCCAGAATTGCTACCCTAGCAACCCCATCCTTCTCAGCCCACTTCGCATAACTCTTAACTGATTCAGCCTTCTCTTGATCCACAACCGGCTTCTCATATTCCACAACAGGCCATAGACCCTTTACAGTCAACCACAACTTCATCCTTTTCTGCCAACGAGAAAAGCCAACGCCCCCATTGAATTTCTCTGGCAAGCCAGTCAATTCAACGGGTTGTGGAAAACTATAAGTGGTCCAATCAATGACCCCAACAGATGCAACCGAACTACCACTAGCAGGAATCTCACTATCGTTAACCATTATGCTAAATACTATATAGGCAATTATCTCTTCAAGAATGTTGGGAATATTGACAACTACAGCAACATAGAGGCAGTTATATATCGTATTTAACAAGTCCAGGCCAAGCATACAATTAGCGAAACAAAACACGAAGGTAAAAAGCATGCATATCAGTAACTGAAAGAACAAAGGAAAGTCAGAGTACATACCAGTAGCCATAGCTATATCAGTATGTAAAACAAGTAAAACAAACAGCTGAGTCGTCAGGATTTGCAAGAAGTCCCGACTGCTCTTGAAGAGATAATTGCCTCCACTTACAACTGTGTCAGGATGCTGGCAATATTCTTCCAGGATAAAACAGCTCCGAGTTAGATGGTCACAGCAACCAGATAACTCAACTTCGACTAGCACCTCAGTTCGCCAGAAAACCCACAAGCAAAATAGCTTTTACAGTCAGGGAAAAGAGAGTGTATAGAAGAGAATTTAGGGTATGTTGTATATGCAGAATATATCACACTTACAATCAGTAGCTTATGTCTCTATTTACCCTAGAGGCTAAGCGTAACTGATACCCCCTTCATTAATATAAGAATTGTAACTCCACGATTTACATTCAATAATAAATCAAAACGGATGATTTATAATTAGATAAATCGTAACTGTTACAATATATATTTATCCACATTATGACTTCCAGTTAATAGAATAAACACTCAGACTTTACTGTCAAAAATCACGCAGAAGTTACTGTCAACAAGTCCTGACAGTACCTTTAAAGTAACTGTCAACAGTTGACAGCAAGTTTACTTCCTGACAGCAACTTTGTTTCATGACAGCAAGTTTACTTCCTGACAGCAACTTTGTTTTTGACAGCAAGTTTAACATTCCTGACAGCAACCTTGTTGTTGACAGCAAGTTTTACCTTCCTGACAGCAACCTTGTTCTTGACAGCAAGTTTACTTCCTGACAGTAACCTTGTTCATGACAGTAAGTTTTACCTTCCTGACAGCAACCTTGTTTCATGACAGCAAGTTTAACCGTCCTGACAGCAACCTTGTTACATGACAGCAACCTTGTTTCTGACAGTAAGTTTTACTTCCTTGACAGCAACCTTGTTCCCGACAGTAAGTTTAACCCTCGAGAGTTTACAGGACTTAACTAGGAGTATAGTCCAACTCTTGACAGCATGTTTATAATATTAAAATAAATCAATAATCCATGTGGGATAAATACACATTCTCATTTCAAGCTTATTCAAGCTACTAACTTCAACTCCATTTCTCTATGGGTTTCACTAAGAAAATTACTTAGACCCATATATGAAAATTTAAGTTCCCATATCAAGGAACAATTTCCAATCGTTAAAATCCGGAATTAACATCAAGAACATAAAATAATTATGCCATAAAAACTCCATTTTCTAACAATAGTGAGTACTTGTTACAGGTGGAGCAATAGCGGGCAGAGGTTGGTTATTGTTATAGCGGGTGCCGGTTGTAAGCTTACAGCGGGTACCGATCACCACCTATTATTGTTAACATTATCATTTTGTCTGAATCTCTACTATTATACAGGGTAATCTAACATATCGGATTTCCGATATTCGGTTTACGTGAGTATTTAAATTACTGTAATTTTATTGGAAGAAAATCGATGCTATCAGGCTATCACATATGAAGGCAACATGCAAGACCTTGAGGGACTTGGAAAGTTGACAGGGAAGTTCTACTGCAGAGAATTTGAACACTCTGTTTCTATAGCAACAATATTCTTGATAAGAATCATTAGCTTGTTAGAATTTGAAAAAGTATCTCTTTAGTATGGAATAAAGTTGAGAGGATAAGATATATTCCTATCCTTTCACTAGTTTTATGGGACAATTCATAGCTTTTACATCAAACTACAAGATGTTAGACCCGTTTTATGGGACCATTTTAAATCTTTAAGCTTTGTATCTTGCATTATAAAAAACCAAATCAAGATTTCACAACTAATCTGCAATCTATTCGAGTTCTAGATGTGTAAATTTGAATTAAAAATAAATAAATTAAAGTCCTTCCAAAACTCTTGATCCTCCTGCTGGAGTTTCAAAAAAGTTGAAGTATTGTACTAATCCAAGTTAATGTGGCTAATAAACTAGATTAGCGAAGTCAACATCTAACCTCGGTTGAAGTAACTTCGGTTATGTTTCTTGCACAGTTTTTAAGAATTTGTGGAAGATAGGAGTAGTTTAGCCGTTTGATTCGAAAAGATTGTACTACTTGTACTAGGTTAAGGACGGTAATATTAGTCAAATCTTGAAATACAACTCAAATTGATTCGGTTCACAACCCGATTAATTCAGACAAATTTTAAATTACAAGAGAAATACGTATGCAAAAGAAAGAATACAAGCCAGAGATATGTTCTTTCTTGCCACTCATTTCCTTAGCGTAGGACACTAAGTAAGTAAACTACCTTACTTCTTCGTTCCAATATCAAATACAATCGATCCCTATATTGGTAGAAAATGGTCCAACTAGTTAGATCAAATCGATACAGCTCTTTATAAACAGATGTGAAAGAGGGTAAGAGTAGAAGAATGGGACCTATTAGATGCCAGAAGTCCTACGGATCAAATACAATCAATCAGAAATTTTTTATGAAGTTTCTACTTCTTCCTGCTTAAATATTAAACTTTACTCTGAGCAAAAAAAATAAATAAATTAAATTTCACTTGATTTGAAATAATTTTAACTTTATCCGAAATTGATCCATTTACAATCATGAACGAATTCAAAAATACCGTCAAATACTCGATTTCAACTATTGTTATGCCATAATTTTGGCATGTCTAATAATCTCCCAAATTTCTAATATTCATTAATTATTAATTCAGATTAATAATTATTTCTTAACCACTAAGTTTTATCCTCTCTCTGAAACGAGGAAAGAATCAATCTCAATCAATTAATAACGGAAAATATCTCCAAACGATATTCTTCAAATCAGGAAGATATCACAACGATAAGATTAAATCAGATAAAATCAATTATTACCCACATTAACGTAACTTATCCCTTAAGTCTCTCGGGATAAGCCCAATTAATTCACAGAACTGCGTGGGGCTTGATCCTGTATAAACATATAGGTACGCAGGCATCTTGGTACGATATGGAATCCGATACACGAGACAAATCGAGACACCTGCCAAGTCCAGCCCCCTCTTTTTTCATAAATCCTAAATCCTCTAAACAATCACATATTCATACACATCGCTCTACTATTCCAGTAAACCTCCGATTTCGTGTTGTTACGAAATGTGTTGTTACGAAATTCCTCCTACAACATTTGGCGCTAGAAGGAGGGGCATTTAATTTATTATTCATGGAGGATGAATAACTAATTCACAATTCGGGGAGTTTTGGGCTTTATCGGTTCGTTAATTTAATCACGGAGGCATACGACAGTGGCTTGTAAGGACGACGAAAGGAATCAAGCGGGAGGCAAAAAAAAAAAAAAAGGAGCTAGCCGTAAAAATAAAAAGGATTGCAGCAAAAGTAACTACCAAGATGGGTTACTTGATTCAATCAGGGACCTGCATCAACAAAACATAAATGAGAAGCATGATAAGTGGATTTTATATCCACTTGGAACATTCTATATCGGCTTAAATTGATTATTTTGGACTCAAGTTTGTGTAGTTTTGATGTGTTTTGTGTAGTTATGCAGGTTTCCAAGAATATCTAAGCTTTTGTCGTTTTTGGAGATTTAATTGATTAAAATTCGGATTTTCCGGGAAGGCTGCGCAGCTTATACTGTTTTGGTCATATCTGGAGTTCTAGAAGTCCGTTTTCAGCGATCTTACTGCCCACACGAAGCTTGAGAGATTTTCTACAACCTGGGATAGGAAACAAAAGCAAGAAACGTGCTAATTAAAGTCGCGCACGTTTTCTCATTAAAGAAGGCTTGGAATTTACTGTTTTGCCCTTTTTCTAATTCTAATTGTATTCTGGGCAGTTTTGGGTACCTTCTTTAAATCCTAATTGTAATAGAAGGCAATATCTTGCTGGGCAAGATTTGTAGAGCCTATATAAACACATCATACCATTGTAAATCAGAACAATTCATAGCTTTTAATTGTATCAAGGTACTTTCGATCTTCAATTCTTTCTTCAATATTATGTTTTTATTCATTATTATTATTATTTTGTTTTCTTCTTTAATTATGTGTAACTAAATCTTTAATCTGAGGATTGGGTAGTATTCCTTGGTATTCATGTGTGTTTAATTATCTGTGATTTTCTTGCTTTGCTGATCTGTTATTGAGGGCTTAACACAATTAGGGGAGTCATGAACCTTTGATTGGATTTTAGGGATTGTAATAACTTGGAAGAGGAGTTGCAATTTTAGTACACGATTTAACAGACATAACTCGAATATTTGATTGGGAGATTAATAGGAGAGTTGTGAGACTTATAATTCTTGGAGCTTAATAGTTTATGATTGTCTTTGATTGTATCACGGAAGTGACAATTAGGGTATAGTTGTAGACATTATATTGTATCTTGGAAGAGAACATTATAACCTTAGAAGAATTGTTTTCAGCAGAGTAAGAACGTAGACATCACATAGATATTGAATGTGCATTGAAACCAAGTGAAGAACCCCAGTTCTTGGATTGTTTTCCTCATAGATTTTATTCTCTATTGATAATTAGTTTAATTTTGTTTAGTTTAATTTAGTTTATAAACACACCAAACATTCTTCTACACTCCTAAATTGTGAGAGATAAAAACTTGAACTCGATATTACAATTCAGTCCTTCCCTGAGAACGAACACACAAGAAATACTACTAACAAAGCACAGCACGAGCACACAAGACGTGAAGCATGTTAGAAGAAATTAAAAACAAATTGTGGAGCACCGAAAGTTAGAGCTGCCCGAACACAAAGAACCAGTGAATTGCAGTGACCACTCTAAAGATAAGTTTTGGACTAATCTTTTAATTTCTTGTAATAATATTAATTATTATGTGATGCATGCATGATCATGTTTTTAAATATTTTTCAAAAAAAATATTTATTATTCAGAAAATTCGTGCGAGCAATAAATATTTTTATGCTTGTAAAATTATTGTGATTTAGAAAATAATCGTACGAGATATTTATGTTGCTGAATTATGGATCTTCATTTTGATGATTTGTGGATTTATTTTACAATCCCGTACGAGCTGCATGCTTTGAAGAAAAATTATATATGCGAGACACATAATTTTGTAAAAGATTTTCTACACAGAAAAGGAGCATTATTTTCGAAGAAAATAAATATCGCGACATTCTTAAAAGAGCATATTTATTATTGCGTTTGGATTTGCAAAAGATTTTTCATATATCGTCGCGATAGTACATATATGTCAATAATATTTTCAAACTTGCGAACTAAGTTGCCAAGTAGGGTAGCCTGGACAAGTTATAAATTCCGCAATGCTATACGCTTGAGTAAAGTGCAGCACCCTCTGGATTATTATTGAAGGCCCATGACCAGATCTTGAGCTCAAGGTCGCATGGGTGGGAAGACATCCCTATGCAAAATATCTTTCAGACATGCACAGCCAGCGCGCGTGCAAAGTTCATCAGAAAGTTCGCCAGAATTACATCTACATTTCTTACTGAAGACCTCGCCAGACACATCCTTATGTGGTTGCATTAGACACTTGAAAAGCGTGTATGCCAATTCGGGATATATACAAGTGCCAAGGTCCTAACTAGACAACAAGGATCTCAAAGGATTTCAAAAATATTATTTATACTCGCACTTTGAAACATTGGCAATAATATATCTTATAGTGGTCATCGCATGCTATCACATTTGCATCCGCATACGCCTAACGAGCACAGTGATGCTCGAAGTGTTTTTTTAATCATCTATTTTCAGTTTTTTCAGCGACTCAAGAAATTTGGAAGCTTGAAGAATGTTTAGTTCTCCACTGCAGCAAGCTACACTGAAGAACTGGGGGCTAGTTGTTATGCCATAATTTTGGCATGTCTAATAATCTCCCAAATTTCTAATATTCATTAATTATTAATTCAGATTAATAATTATTTCTTAACCACTAAGTTTTATCCTCTCTCTGAAACGAGGAAAGAATCAATCTCAATCAATTAATAACGGAAAATATCTCCAAACGATATTCTTCAAATCAGGAAGATATCACAACGATAAGATTAAATCAGATAAAATCAATTATTACCCACATTAACGTAACTTATCCCTTAAGTCTCTCGGGATAAGCCCAATTAATTCACAGAACTGCGTGGGGCTTGATCCTATATAAACATATAGGTACGCAGGCATCTTGGCACGATATGGAATCCGATACACGAGACAAATCGAGACACCTGCCAAGTCCAGCCCCCTCTTTTTTCATAAATCCTAAATCCTCTAAACAATCACATATTCATACACATCGCTCTACTATTCCAGTAAACCTCCGATTTCGTGTTGTTACGAAATGTGTTGTTACGAAATTCCTCCTACAACAACTATTATATATTACTAACCATTTTATATGGTTTTTTACCTTTTGAGGTTTTTGTACCTCCGAGGACTGAGGATATGTCAAATATTGTGATTTTTGGGATCAATTTTGGATTATTTTTTGTGCTTTTAGGCGAGTTTCATATTATGATGATTTTTTGACCATTTTTGGGAGAATTTTGATCTCGTTATTTTGACGAATTATATTATAATGGATGACTATTATTTTCCAGTTACGCAGAAATTATTAGTTATATATATACATTATATTATTAATATATGAGTTTTATAAAATTTTATATTTTTAATGTTACATTATTATTTTATATCTAACCAAAGGGACCCTTTGGTTAGATGGTTATCTTTTTTAGAGTTACAAAATGCTATAATATTTGTAATCTTTTTTCTTTTGTTTGTTTCATCGACTAATTAGTTCTTAGCATGATTGGTTTTGGTGGTTTCAGATGTTCAATGAATCAAGGATGGAGATGGGCTGGGTACACGTGTTATATGAGCATGCTAGACTGACTTGGATGAGAAGAGGAATGAAGAGAAGATGGTTGAAGGCGGGAATTGGAGCAATATGAAGTTTTCTAGTATTTTGCTTATTAAAATTTAGAGTAATTAGCATTTTGCACCCTTTATCTTTGAGCACTTTTTCAATTTGGTCTCAAACTATGTTTTTTGGCAGATTGCACCTCTATGGTTTCAAAATCGCTTCAATTTGCACCCTTTTGATCAAATTTTATCCACTTTGACCGCTACTATTAGGCTAATCAAGGGTAAATTGACTGTTTCTTGAATAAATCTTTGTATTTTTACCCTCGCTCATCCTAATAGTAGCGGTCAAAGTGGACGAAATTTGGTCAAAAGGGTGCAAACTGAAGCGAGTTTGAAACCATAGAGGTGCAATCTGCCAAGAAACATAGTTTGAGACCAAATTGAAAAAGCGCCCAAAGAAAAGGGGTGCAAAGTGCTGATTACTCTAAAATTTATGCAAAATTATGTACATTGATGTATGAGTGTTTTGAGTGGGCGCTCTTTTTTTCCCCTTGAGTTTTTTTCATAGGATTTTGCTCTTGCAGGGTTTTTAACGAGGCCTTCCAATGTTTGGAGTTTTCTTCTCTGGTATAGAGGTTTAATCGTCTACTTTCCCGGAGGAATCTCTTTCTCATGTCAATCGTAATTCAGGTTACGACCCATGTATTGGTTAAGCATATCTTTCGGATAGATGATAAGTTTTTGTGGAAGAAAGAATGTCTCTTGTCCCACCCGATTTATGTATTTTTAATCATTTATGAAAAAAAAAACTATTATATATTACTTGCAAGAACTCTCACTTTATAACTAGATATTCCGCCAGGATACTCTCATTTTTAGTTGAACTTCACCTGTAAGGTGAATGATACGTATGACTTTGACTGGTCATTATCTTGATGATTTGGTTGTGCATAGGAGCAAGAAATTGAGGGAGCGGGAGACATTGGCCTCGTCTAGCGGCAGTAGGAGGAAACCATGCGTTCACATTGTTGTACTTGTCATTTTTTATTTTTTTTGAATAATTACACTTAAATGTTAAATGCCTTATAAAAAAGTAATTTTTCTAAAAAATTTCTGGTAAGCGACATTTTGTAAGGTTAAGGAAATTAACATGTATTTTTTGCATGCGATTTTAGAGAAATGCGGTAAATACTACTCCCACCGTCTCATATTTCTTTTCTCACTTTCCTTTTAAGGATATTCAAAATACTTTTCTCCTTTTTATTTTTGTCCATAAAAAATAATATTCAATACCCACTACTCCACCCACTACTCTTTAAAAATAATATTCAATACCCACTACAACACCCACTAATCATTACAAATAATATTCAACACCTACTACTCCAAAAAAACAATATTCAATACCTACTATTCCACCCACTCCTCCTTAAAAATAATATTCAACACCCACTACTCCACCCACTACTCCAAAAAAATAATATTCAATACCCACTACTTCTTAAAAATAATATTCAATATTCACTACTCTATAAAAAAACAACATTCATTCTCCACTATCTTAAAACCCGTGAAATTCAGCAAATGAGCAAAGAAAAAAGAGACGGAGGGAGTAAATAGTACTCCCTCTGTCCCATCCATTTGTTTACACTTTCCTTTTTGGGATGTCCCATCCAATTCTTTACATTTCTAAACTTTCCTAAAATATTAAAGTTTTATAATATAAAAATCAACTACATCCACTAATTTTCTCCACTAACTCATTTTATACATTATATAGTGATGGGTCCCACCACTTTACTCATTTTTCCTACTTCTCTCCTCCTTCTTTATATTTTTCCTTGGTCTCCGTGCCCAAACCAAATGTAAACATTTGGTTGGGACGGAGGGAGTAGATAAATTATATGAAGCTTATATGCACAGTCAATTAAATCTTCGAAGTTAATATATTAGAGTGTCTTTGGCTTTGTTATAAAAATCGGCCGATTTTTGAAAAATCGCCACTAAATCGGCCAAAAATCGGTCAAAATTTTGAAACCGATTCGGCCGATTTTGCAAAAATCGCCGATAAATCACCGATTTTTCAACCGAATCACCCGATAAATCGTAAATCGGTACCTCAACCGAATAATTCCGATTTCCGAAATCTGCAACGGTGTCTTTGGTAATGGAGTTGTGGAGTGCCCCAAACTGATTTGGGCTGGGTTTTCCTGGGTTTTCCTTTTAGGAGATTGGGCTTGGGTTTTGAGAGGAAGGGGTTTGGGGCTGAGGAAGCATTTCATTAACTAGTTTAATGCCCGTGCTTCGCACACGGGAGTTCATAATTTAAATAAATTTTATTTTAAATTTTAATAAATTATGTGTAGTTTTATAATGTAGAAATGAAATATGATAGTAGTACTAAAAAGTTGCCTACTTTAATAGTTAAATATGTTAATTTCTTAAAGAACATGAGGTGTTTTGATATTTTAAATTACAATTAGTATAACAAATTATTAATACAATAATCAATTTTAGAAAGATCAAAAAATTGAACATTATTTTAGTAGTGTCAACTATATCATGTTTTATAACTGTAGTAGATAAAAAGAATAAATTAAAACAATTAAATCATAATACGGGGAAAAAAAGAAGTTAGTATGTTCTCACTCAATTTAAAGTTAAATTTTAAGTAAATACATTAAAGTCACATACACGCACAACACAGAAACACGTGGATAGATTTTAAGACATCACAGAATGGGGAGCAAGAAACTCTTCTTCTTCCTTTTTTTTTTCCGATTACTCTCTGCCAAATCTTTGAAGCTAGGAATATGCCAATTTTGTCATCTATGGAGTAATTAAAAATTAATTAATAATTATCGACGATCCAACGGTACGGATGTCAATATATTTTTAATTTAGTGATATTACCAAAATTTTAAAAATTAAAAAAAGAATTTGGATAATGAAATTAGTAGTCAACTATTGAACTGCCAAGAAAAATGACACACATCATTAAACAAAATAATTTTTCACAAAATTAAACAAAATCATTAAAATAAAATTGTTTATTTATTTTAATTAAATTAAAATAATTTATTTAAGTAATTTGTTATCATTAAACAAAATTTAAAATAATTTAAAATTTATGCAAGGAAATAATTTTTGGCAAGAATGTTTTAATTGGATGGCCCTCGCGGACCTATTATAATTATAATTGATAATTGTTAGAAAGGAAATAATTTTTGGAAAAAAAATAATTCGTGTTTTGTCAAGGAATTTTTTTTTGGAAAGAACGTTTTAATTAGTTGGCCCTGGCGGGCCCATAATAATTATAACCAATTATTTGGCATGTAATAATAACAACTGCCAAGAAAAATTGACAATTGTTAGAAAGAAAATAATGTTTGGCAAGAAAATAATTTGTGTTTTGTGAAGAAAATAATTATTTTTAAAAAAAGAATTTGGATAATGAAATTGGTAGTCAACTATTGAACTGTCAAGAAAAATGACACACATCATTAAACAAAATAATTTTTCACAAAATTAAACAAAATCATTAAAATAAATTGCTTATTTAGTTTAAATAAATTAAAATAATTTATTTAAGTAATTTGTTATCATTAAACAAAATTTAAAATAATTTAAAATTTGTGGAAGGACATAATTTTTGGCAAGAATGTTTTAATTGGATAGACCTGGCGGGCCCATTATAATTATAATTGACAATTGTTAGAAAGGAAATAATTTTTGGAAACAAAATAATTCGTGTTTTGTCAAGGAATTTTTTTTTGGCAAGAATGTTTTAATTGGATGGCCCTAGAGGGCCCATTATAATTATAACAAATTATTTGGCATTAACAATAACAACTGCCAAGAAAAATTGACAATTGTTAGAAAGGAAATAATGTTTGGCAAGAAAATAATTTGTGTTTTGTGAAGGAAATAATTATTTGGCATTTTGGAATATTTTAATTGGATGACCCTGGCGGGCCCATTATAATTATAACCAATCAAAATCATTTGTTAACAATTTTTGATATTATCAAGGAAATAATTTTTGGCTTGTATTATCAAGAAAATATTTATTTAATATTAGATTATAGTCCGTGCTACGCATGCGTTAGTTTAAATTTAAATTTTATAATAATTATGATATATAATAATAACGATTAAATAAAGAAAATAACTTTATATTTAAGATCAAATAAAATAATATTGAAAGAAATAATATTAATAAAATATTATTTTATATATTATAACAAATGCAATCAAAGATAAAATTATTTAAATTTTCTATATTTGTTATTATGTGATAATATGTATAAATAAGCTTACCAAAATTAAAAGATTTATTCAAATTTTCATTAATAATCTTACCATAAATATTAAGAGAATATATTAATAGTATTTAAATTTCTATACAAACTTTCTTTAATTAACAATGGATCAAATATTGAATTTGGATCTTTTCCAAACGTAATATGGATACCAAACCTAAAAATGGATTATCCAGTGGGTCAAAATCAATACAAAATTTTGTCCAAGCCTAAATATGGATACCAAACCTTAGGTAAGGGCTATCCACTAATTTATAATATATATATAGATTTGGTTAGGTCGGTTTGTATCAGTTTAAGGAGCTTGTGTTGTAAATTGCAGTCTATCAAAAGGCTTGCGGTGTCTTGTCCCTACTAAAGGCTTAAGAAGGCAGAAGGCTGATCAATGTTGGAATTAGTATTCTGAATGATGGTCCAGGAATCATCGGTTGAAACCTCATTCGCTACGCCTGGATAGATGAACTCCCCTGTGGTGGTACTATCGGACAAGTTCCTGAACACATGTCATCCATGCATGGACATGTCACCCCCGAAAATCTGGAGTGACTGCCACATGGCAGTAATAGCTATGCTTAGTCATAAATCCTGCTTAGTCATGTATACTAGGCTGACCAGGTGGCATTTTCTAATGGTCCAAATGATGACACATCAATTGGGAGAGAGTGGTATAAAAAGACTGAAAAAAGGAAGGATAAGCTAATGAAAAAATACACCTAAACACTAAATATATATCTAACCCCAAAACATTGTAAACCCAGCCAAATTTCTGAGATGATCGCTACGGACAATTATTAAAATTCCTACGGCTATCACTGAAAATTCCCGAATAATTCTTAGAAAATATGTTGTCAATATAATTTTTGAGATCCGATTAATCACTACGAATTATTCTTAAGTGACGTGCTTCATTACAAATAAAGTTGATTTATTTTAGTTCCGATTCCCGATTTTTATGATCATGGTTGGAATCATGACCTTAGTTATTGTAGTCTAAAACTATGTGGCTACTATGTGAGATGTATAGAAGTAAATTTTTTGTAGTGCCGTGTGATTTGTTGCGGCAAGTCTACAACCCCTTCTGCAGCTCTGAATGCATATATCTCCAGATCTTCCTGACATTAGGTGAATTCGAAAGGAAAATTATGTTCGAAAAAGTGTATCCGATAGGGGTTATCTAAGGGAAGGAATGTCGGAGAAGGCTGAACTACAAGGTCACTCTCACAAGTCCAAAATCATAAATGTATGAATGAATGAATGGTGCATCACAAATGTGCCAAAATAGTCTTTGTTTTCTACTTCCTCTTCCATCCACATCTGTATTAAATTCATCGTTTCTAAATTTTCGACATGAATGAACCTCCCATCCCCATGTTATTTGTCAGCTACATGCCCAGAAATTGCACATGGGCAGTGTATGGACTCCTAGCAGCAATGTACATCAACTTATACATTCACTACTAAATATAAATGCCAGTACCACAAGGGGCATCTTGATTATTTATTTTTTACCCCCTCCCTGGTTCTCTACTGTCGCCACTGCTCACACACATATTTTTATCGAGATTCAACTCTTATGTTCTTGTTATCGAAAAAATTGGGTAACCAGTAAATTATAGCACAGCTCTTTTTTATTTTCCGCAAACACAATTCGAATGAAAGCTGTGTAGCAGCTAGAGACAGGAAGGGAAGTTTATATATCTCTTTCCAGTATCTAAATGTTGACACTGCGACATTACTCACCATCAGCCATCCGGACCATTGATTTTGCACCTCCGTCTTCCAACATAACCTTCACCAGTGTGAATACTCCTATATGCCATTAGTATCTCCACCTTTTTTTCGACACAAAATGATCGTCATTATTAACATTTTTCTTCTCTTCGCTCTTTACAAGTAGTTGTATTATTGTTTAGCTCTATGATTGTAGTAAGTGTATTATATTTGAAAACAATAATGTAGACAACTAGACATTAGTACTGTTTTTAAAGTTTTGAGTGAAAACTAAAAATATTATGTCAACTACATGCCTATTATTCCAAAACAACTTACAGTTTTTTAACAAAGTTGTTTAGTGAAAGATTTTGATAAATTATCCAATTAAGAACAGATTGGTAGCCAACATATAATTTCAATTTTCAACTTTAGGATGTGAAATTTAAGTGCAGAGGAAGTAGAATGTGTTCTCGCTATGTACATCCACTCAGCCTTTGTTCCAAGACCAGTAATCTCGAAACTGTATCGGAATTCTCTGACCAGAATACATTGTTTATAATTTAGTGATTGTTGTCACACTGTAGTGTGGACATTTATTCAGACTCTCTGAGAAAGAGAAAGCCTTTAGTGTCCTATCACCGAGAGTAATCGTGGACCTCGGCTAATGGGTTTAGAATAAACCCACAATCACCTTGTAGCTGAAATCTTCTATCCTTCAGCCTAAGTGTATTTGATCTGCAGTTTTCATCAGCCATGTTGTGGACAGCAAGCAGCGGGGAGTTTGTTCTCCGAAACTTGGAACTTATGAAACCTGTTCCAGGTAAGTTGCAACACATTTTTATTGTGGAGTTGGTGTTTGACATTCTTCCAGTTGACACAGATAATTCATAGGAAATCTCATCCAAGGCCAACTCTAGGCCATGAACTCGTGATTCCAGTGCACGCATTCCATTCCGGGAGGTACCAATAAATCCCTGCATTATAACGAGAATGAGAGGGGAACAATTATTGAAACGAACTCTATTATATTCAGAAGAATAGCAGGCACAATGAAATTCTTAAAAATCATTATTTCTATGTATTATTTTTTTTCATTTTTAAGAGTAAGCTGAAGATGTTCAGTTTAGTCAACTTTGCTGGTACAATTAACCAAATCATTAAGTTAAGTACTATTTGACTAATAAGTTAGACGACCAAGGCTACAAGGACTAGCAAATTACCTGAAGTATATTTAATAAAATGGACTGCTGATTCTCGATCTGAAGAAGCTGCTTTTGGATCACTGATAGATTCTCACTGTCTTTCTCATTTCTGTAAACATCCTCTGCTTCATTTCTAGCTACTACACCAGATTCAGATACATTATCCTGAAATGGAACCGCGTCTGACCTAGCTCTGGACACATCGGTTCTGTTTTTCTTTTCGTCGGAGTTGTCAAATACCTTTTCATTCAAATTGCTTCCCACAGAAACTACACTCTCAGGAGGGACAATATTACTTTTCTGATTAGCAGGCATCATTCGGTCGAGCTTTCGGAACATTGCTGGAGCTGTTTTGTTGAGACTTGTTTTACTAGCATTGACAAGGGACAAATTATTGGTACGAGTGGAATCACTAACCAAGCTCTGATTCTGTTTCCCTTGCGGAGTTCCAGAGATACTGGTGCTAGACTTTTTTGAGCTATGTAGATTTTGTCCATCACTAGCCAATTCTGCAAAAACAGTTAAATTTGATTAAGGAACAGCCAAAACCTATCACCTCAAATTATCAATTTTCTAATATAATTCAAAAAACAAAGCAACAGTCTATTCAAACATACAAATCTCCATTACAATCCACAGAGAACAAAGATTTCTATAAATGCTACTAGTGTATACAAATGCTTTCTTCCTCACTAGCACAACACATATCATATATACTTTTTTCATCAGAAACATATGGTTTGTGAGGATGAAAGGGCATACCATTAGAAGAAAACTGAGATTTGGGAGTCGGAGAGACCTCATTGAGCACATCGGGTAATTCTTTCCAAGCTTTTACCATCTCATTCATGCTCTCTCTCACCACCTTCACCTATACCATTCCAGAAAAAAACTTAATCAACATCTCCACATATCGTCAATTTTAGCAGATCATACACAAACTTAACATTTTTCTCCATATTCCTACTAAGATCGTAAATTCAATCTGTAACTGAATTTTTTTGATTCATATATTTTACTAACATTTAATACTAAAATCAAAATTAAATAGAACAAAACCTTGTCAAATCTTTTGGCCTCGAATGTCTTCAAGCAGGACGCCTTGTACTCGATCATCAGATTTTTCTCAACAACCGCCAATTTCCCCAACGCCTCTGCAGCTGCCTTCCTCGCTCCCCAATCCTCACTACTCACAAATTCAACAAAACAATTCACCAAATTCCTCACACCTTGTGGACTCAAAGCGCCATTTACTCCAATCACACTTACGAAAACACTTAACAATGCTGCTTTCGCTTTAAAACACTCGGACCTCAACAGCTTCTCCAATCTCTGCATCACTCGTTTCAGAAACACCGGTTCAGGATCAGGTGATCCATCAATCGCTGCAGCTAGGCACAACGCAGCTCCGCTCTGAAAATTCATCTCCTGAGCTGTAACCAAAGCATCAACAATTGGCTTGGCGATCAAACTAAACGTAGGCTTAGTGACATGAGTTGAGATGGAGCTAACAGCTGTGATACAAGCAGAGCGCACTGCAGAGTGTGGATCACAAAGACGACGAATAATGGACGATAGAATTTTCGAGAGATGAGGAGAAATAAGGTTTCCGTGAGACTCAGAAATAATTGAGATTAATTTTACGCATTGTTTTCGTACAAGTGATTTGTCCGAAGAGTCCGTGGCTGTGATCGAGGCAACAAAAGGCGGAATGTTGTCGTGTTTAAGATTTTTCGCGATTGATTCGAGCTCAGTTGCAGCGGAAGAGTATGTGTCACGGTCGGAGAGTTTGGTAAGACAAGAGAGGACATGTTGCTTGAAGCCACGTTCAGTTAGCATGGCTTGGTTCGTAGAATGTTTTGCTGCCATTGAATATAAATTTTATATATCGAACCGGATATATCGAGTATGTTTGGTTTTTAGTAGAACTAATATGGTGGTGGTGCCGGTGGAATATCTGGATGCATAAGCGGTGTTATGATGGGGGTGTTGGTAGATTGTTTTTTTTGTTTGTAGACGCTGGTTTATTTTTGAACTTGTGTGCTTTCTTGATTTTAAAGGGAGTGCGAGATGGTTATAAATAAGATTGATCTAGGTGGGAAAATTATGATTCTGGCGTTAATTATTTTCGGTTTCGGTTTCTACTTTCTACCATAAATCTCTGTAAAATGTCTTTTTGTGATTTGCAAAATGCTTTAAATATTAAACTAGAATCTATACTCTTCATGTATAATGCGGTATGCTATGTATATCGCGGGATACCACTAAATATTGATTAATTTAATTAATTAAAATTATAATATTAAATATTAAATTAATTTAGTAATGAAGTTATTAAATATTAAATTAATTTAGTAATTAAGTTATATACTAGGAATCTATTAACTAAAAATTGTAATTAAATTCGAGAATATAATATTATCTAGAACTTATATTAAATTAATTTAGTAATAAAGTTATATACTAGGAATCTATTAACTAAAAATTGAAATAAAATTCGAGAATACAATATTATCTAGAACTTAGGGCTTCATTAATTAATATTTAAAAAATATATATAATAGATTAATAATAAATAGAATTAATAATATAACTACTCTTATATTACCGGAGTGAAGTTACACAAATTTAATTAATTAAAATAATAATATTAAATATTAATTTAATTTATTATTGAAATTATATACTGGGAGTCTATTAACTAACAATCAAAATAAAAGTCGAGAATATAGTATCAACTAAAAGTATCCAACGACTAATAATGGTTTTTCAGTTCTTTTTTAGTGTTTGGTTCTCTATTGATCCAGATCCTATAAATATTATTTATAATTAAATTATGGTCAACATAAACATGGGCTTTTATAAAGTATTAGTATCAAAGTAAGTAAATGTCATTAAATTATTTAATCAAAATAATAAGATTAATAATTTTATTTTAAAAAATTAAAAATTTAAAATTTAAAATAATTAATCATGATCCGTGATTCGCACGGGTTATCGTCTAGTAATTTTAATAAGTGAAGAAATATATAATATGTTAACAATTTTAAAATAGAAGCTTAGCTTTGTTAAGATAATTAAAAAGACAAAGTTCACTCTAGTTATAACTATTGATTTTACTCTGAAATTAGTATAAATTTAAGATAAATCAAACACAGCCTAAATAGAAATATACTCACACACTATCCTTATTTATTGATAAAAAAATATAAATCTTCGAAGAAAAAGGATCGTAACACCTAAGGTTTTATTGGTCTCAGATTTTGTTTTTATGAGTGTAATTTATTTGTCCTAATTGATGAGGACGAAAAGTGAGCATGTGAAAATAATTGTTACTAATAAATAATTAAGTAAAACAATTACACTGAAAATAATTAACCATGTGAAGCGTAGGCATGGAGCATGTACGTCTCAATGATGATGAAGATACATTACAGTGTTAACGTGGTTGGCTATTATATATTCCTTGGTTCGCAAATTATTGCTTGTCCCTCCATCCCATGATCAGGAAGGGGATGATACTTTGGCGTAAAACAAATCGACCTTTGCGTCTTCTTTTTAATTACTCTTATG
Source organism: Kitagawia praeruptora (assembly GCA_037693485.1). Classification (NCBI taxonomy): domain Eukaryota; kingdom Viridiplantae; phylum Streptophyta; class Magnoliopsida; order Apiales; family Apiaceae; genus Kitagawia; species Kitagawia praeruptora. Next base: position 127,973,167 of record CM075350.1, read on the forward strand.
ATTCATGAAATTAACCTTACAAGCTAGTCTTCTTGTTATACCTCAATCAAAATTTCGATCATTTCGAAGATGTATTTCGTGTCGGATCGGATATGTGAGTGTGTTTAATTATCAAAATATACGGAGAATGCTTAAGTTTTCTCAAGTAAATTTGACATTGACCGATTTTATTATACATTTGTTTACAAATTTAACAAACTAACTACAATCATAGAGCTACACAATATATATACAACACCCAATTAAACAATGAATGTTGGTATATCGATAATACAAACCCCACAGTTTACTTGTGAAGTTGTGATTTGTTCATTACACACTAAATATAATGTAATGGTACTTTAATTTTTCCATTAAAGAATACTCCGTATTACCTACTTACTCCTCAGCTTTACTTAATTAACACAATACAATGCAAATAGTTCTGTTTAATTATGACAAACAATGATTAAGAAGATAAGGAAACCAAAAAAAGTATAGAACTTTATATAAGAAAATAAAGTATCTTTTGCTTAGTACCAACACTTGGAAAGATAATAGAGAAGGAAAGTAAGAATTAAGGAATCTTGTTGCATCATATTTACATGAATTTCATGCAGAAATCAATTTCAACGTGAAAATAAAGGATTGCTATAAGAAATTTTACAACTTATAATCGTGTTGTAAGAACCAGCAGTCTTAAAAGAGAAAAACGAAAATAAACAAATTAATTAGCCGTCATTTATTTACAAAAAGGGCAAGAGGTTCTGCTGGCAAAAATGATTACATACAATGGTCAATGAACTGTTGGAAGACTGAGGTACAAAATGAACACCATTATCAAAGGCCCCAATGGAAGAAATGTTGAACTGTCAAAATTTAGGTAGACATATAAGGGCTCGATTACAAAACCGGTACATTTACATACATTGTTTTCAAAACTGGTACATTTCATTCAATCTTTTCATTTATGGTATAGCTGAGAAAACTTAATAGAAAACTCCACTTCAAGTGACGTTTTCTATTGAATTTCATTTCAATAGAAAACGTCACTTGAAGTGGAGTTTTCTGTTAGACCCATTTTTTTTTGTTTTCCAGCACTTGGCATATAATATATGTTTTCTAGTACTCATTTTGTTTGACTTTGAAAATATACTTATAAATTTTTATTTTTCCCTTTTTTTGATCCGTATAAAAGAATTTAGTTCCTACTTTGGTACAACACGAAAGTCTCCAAAAAAAATTATGTCTATCTATGTTATTTTTTGGGTCGAACACGGTCACTCCACATTCGATTCGTAACCATTCCTTCGTGGAGTCATGTTGAGGGCCATTAAAAACATATTTGTACATGTTTTTCTTTATTTGTTTTTGTTCCGTATTACAATATTGACGTTCTACTTTGGTTTAATCCAAAAAAAATTAATATATGACATGTGTAACTATGTTTTTTTAGGCCCGAAAATGACAAAAATTTCCAAATTCTTACATGATTTGGATTATTGTTGGTAATTGTTATGTTTCAAACACAAAATTATATATGCCTCTACATAAAACATAACTGCCATGTTTTCATAAGTGAAATGAAATTGATAAGAAGCACATAAATACAAATACAAATGAAATGAAATTATTCATTACAGTATAATATTAGTCAATATTTGTGTAATATATTAAAGTCTCAGAATTTAATAATTGGTAAAAATGAAAATAATATATTATTATTATTACAAATAATATTTATTTGAATACACATAAATTGATTAATTAGAAATATTAAAAAGTAAAAATATTCATTACATTATAATATTATTCACTATTTTTGTAATACATTAAAGTCTCAAAATTTAATAATTGGTAAATATGAAAATATTATATATATTATTAATACGAATAATATTTATTTGAAGGTGCATAAATTGACTACATAGTAATTAATTAGTAATGATTTAGAAGTTAAAAAAAAAAAATAGGGTGTCTACTTCAAAGCAAATTTTCTAGTTACAAAAATATGCCAAGTGTTGGAAAAAAAAAGAAGAAAAAAGTGTAATAGAAAACTCCACTTCAAGTGGCGTTTTCTATTGAATTTGCGTTTCCACTTGAAGTGGAGTTTTCTATTAAGTTTTTTGAGCTATACCATAAATGAAAAGATTGAACGAAGTGTACCAATTTTGAAAACAACGTATGTAAATGTACCAATTTTGTAATGGAACCCATAAACCTGGATATGACTTAATTCGGCTGAGAACAAAACTGAAACCTTCTGCCAGATTGAAGACCAGTCACGGCAGGGGAGAGTGTAGCACAAGCGCGGCTGTTGAAGCTTTGTTCCTGGCACGTACGTGACACGCGCGGGACAGGCGCTTTGTTTCTTGGACGACAGCAACCACGTGAACCTCGGCTCGATTACAAAACCGGTACATTTACATACATTGTTTTCAAAACTGGTACACTTCATTCAATCTTTTCATTTCTGGTATAGCTGAGAAAACTTAATAGAAAACTCCACTTCAAGTGGCGTTTTCTATTGAATTTCATTTCAATAGAAAACGCCACTTGAAGTGGAGTTTTCTGTTAGACCCATTTTTTTTTTGTTTTTCCAGCACTTGGCATATTTTTTATTGCAAATATATGTTCTCTAGTACTCATTTTGTTTGACTTTGAAAATATACTTATAAATTTTTATTTTTCCCTTTTTCTGATCCGTATTAAAGAATTTAGTTCCTACTTTGGTACAACACGAAAATCTCCAAAAAAATTTATGTCTATCTATGTTATTTTTTGGGCCGAACATGGTAACTCCACATTCGATTCCTAACCATTCCTTCGTGGAGTCATGTTGAGGGCCATAAAAAACATATTTGTACATGTTTTTCTTTATTTGTTTTTGTTCCGTATTACAATATTGACGTTCTACTTTGGTTTAATCCAAAAAAAATTAATATATGACATGTGTAACTATGTTTTTTTTAGGCCCGAAAATGACAAAAATTTCCAAATTCTTACATGATTTGGATTGTTGTTGGTAATTGTTATGTTTCAAACACAAAATTATATATGCCTCTACATAAAACATAACTGCCATGTTTTCATAAGTGAAATGAAATTGATAAGAAGCACATAAATACAAATACAAATGAAATGAAATTATTCATTACAGTATAATATTAGTCAATATTTGTGTAATATATTAAAATCTCAGAATTTAATAATTGGTAAAAATGAAAATAATATATTATTATTATTACAAATAATATTTATTTGAATACACATAAATTGATTAATTAGAAATATTAAAAAGTAAAAATATTCATTACTCCCTCCGTCCCTTTTGATTCTTAATATTTCACTTTTTCAAAACTTTTTGGCACGCATTTTAAGGTGCATTTTAAGGATAGTTAAATAACTTTTTTTTAAAATTTTCTTTTTCTGTATAAAAATTTAAACATTAAATTTTTATACAGAAAAAGAAAATTTTAAAAAAAAGTTATTTAACTATCCTTAAAATGCACCTTAAAATGCGTGCCAGAAAGTTTTGAAAAAGTGAAATGTTAAGAATCAAAAGGGACGGAGGGAGTACATTATAATATTATTCACTATTTTTGTAATACATTAAAGTCTCAAAATTTAATAATTGGTAAATATGAAAATATTATATATATATTATTAATACGAATAATATTTATTTGAATGTACATAAATTGACTACATAGTAATTAATTAGTAATGATTTAGAAGTAAAAAAAAAAAAACAGGGTGTCTACTTCAAAGCAAATTTTCTAGTTACAAAAATATGCCAAGTGTTGGAAAAAAAAAAGAAAAAAGTGTAATAGAGGCGTTTTCTATTGAAATGAAATTCAATAGAAAACTCCACTTGAAGTGGAGTTTTCTATTAAGTTTTTTGAGATATACCATAAATGAAAAGATTGAACGAAGTGTACCAGTTTTGAAAACAAAGTACGTAAATGTACCAATTTTGTAATGGAGCCGACATATAAGTATATGCCAACTTCTTTGTCTGTAGCAGCTATAAATCTTTCATTTGTGTTAGAAAAGCTTTTTCCCTTTCATCAAAATAATCATAAAAAATCTTAAATATTGCTCTAATACAGAATTTGTAATGTTTTTTTTTCCTAATTACATATATTCACACACTAAAAAAAACTTATCTTTAATAAGATTCGAACTCTCAACATTCTGTAAATAAAGTAAGTGAGATTCCGTTACACCAAAGAAATTCATAGTGATCACATCAAATGATAATCGTAACTTGGAATTTAGCAAGTCATCACATCCATTAATTACTTTTCATGTCGTTTTGAGTATTTGGATTGCAGACATTCAAACATTAACTTTTTATTTCGTTTTGAGTATTTGGATTGCAGACATTCAAAAATCAATATACATAAATACTTGAACACTTTCATATAAAATTTTAAAATGTTGTGAGTTCAACACTTGAATTATACACTTGAATACTCCGTACATAGTTATATTAAACATTTTGACCGATTGCGTTGGGATAACAAAACATATTAATGAATATATAAATCATAATACGTGTTTATTATATTGAACAATTTTGGCCGATTAAGTTGGGATAACAAAACATATCAACGAATGTATAAATCACAAATGCATGCATATTGCAATTTTGCAATTGCTTGCTGCCAAGAGTCCACACAGTGCCCATGTGCTGTTGTAGCTTACACATGTAACATGGGGATGGAAACTCGGAACGTAGGCTCCGCTCATTCAAGAACATTCATAAGTGATGGAGTTAATACGGATGTGGATAGAAGATGAAGCAGCAGCAAACAAAGACTAATTTGGCATCATATACTCATTCATATGTGATCATGTTCCATTCATTCATTTATAACTTTGGACTAGTGATATCGAGAGGAGGTGACCTTGTAGATAAGCCTAGCTTTTCCGACGTTCCTTTCATCTTGTTTTAAATAGAAAAAAAATAAGTGAAAAATAAATAAAATAGTTTCATTTTTATTCATATTTGTAATTTTTATTCATATTTGTATTCCCCAATCTATATACTATCTATATACTATATTATAATAAGCAAATAAGCAAAAGGGGTATAATTTGTAGTTGGTTACCCCTTTTTTGGTTATCCCAATTTTTGGTTATCTCTCATTTATCACCGTTAGATCAGCAACTCAAGTAGATCATGACCGTTAGATATAACAATACTAAAAGTTGTTATATGCAGAGGTTCACGGTTCGATTCCCGCCAATACATATTAATTTATATTTAATACTAAAAATTATTATATATAAAGATGTAAGGTTCGAATCAATAACATATTTAAATTAATATTTATAATATTATATTATATACTATATTATAATAAGCAAAAGGGGGTATAATTTGTAGTTGGTTACCCCTTTTTTGGTTATCCCCATTTTTGGTTATCCCTCATTTATCATCGTTAGATCAGCAACTCAAGTAGATCATGACCGTTAGATATAACAATACTAAAAGTTGTTATATGCAGAGGTTCACGGTTCGATTCCCGCCAATACATATTAATTTATATTTAATACTAAAAATTATTATATATAAAGATGTAAGGTTCGAATCAATAACATATTTAAATTAATATTTATAATATTATATTATATACTATATTATAATAAGCAAAAGGGGGTATAATTTGTAGTTGGTTACCCCTTTTTTGGTTATCCCCATTTTTGGTTATCCCTCATTTATCACTGTTAGATCAGCAACTCAAGTAGATCATGACCGTTAGATATAACAATACTAAAAGTTGTTATATGCAGAGGTTGTACGGTTCGATTCCCGCCAATACATATTAATTTATATTTAATACTAAAAATTATTATATATAAAGATGTAAGGTTCGAATCAATAACATATTTAAATTAATATTTATAATATTATATTATATTATAAATAAATTATAAAAAATTAAAAAGTAACCCGTACTTTGCACAGGCTATAAGCTAGTTTTTAATAAAGACGAAAACAAGTAAAAATATATGCAAATAAGCCTACTTTCACTCCAAAAGTATTTTCCTCCCATTTTTGGGATACTTTACTTCCCATATTACTTAGAGCAACTCCAAAATACTAGTTAAATGGTCTCCTAAACAAAAATATAAGGATTTTGACAAAATATGTCACTCCAACAACCTCTTTGTCATCCCTTAAAAGTTTAGCTTGCTCCTCTTCCTCCTTATTTAGAGCAACTCCAACAGTTGCAAGACACACTCCTCAATAAAATTATTAAAATATAGTCTCTTAAGTCATTTAACAGGGAAATGTAGATATTGACTCCAACAATGCTCCTCAATTCTATCTCTATTTATTTTAAAATTATTTTAAATTCTATCCTCAATAATGCTCCAACAATTTATGTTTATAGTTTAAATTGTTCAATTTACTACATTGTCAATCTTTTATCACCACTTGTATTAAAGGTTACTACTACAGATTGATATGCTCACTACTACCGTGACTTCCCAGTCAGTATACTTGACTTGAAGTCCATTCAAAAATAACCGAATGAGTTTCAAAAATTGATTTATATTAATAAAAAAAATGAAGAAATGAGAGGAGAGAGAGTCTTAAGTCTGAGGAGGAGAGGAGAGGAGAGTCAAATTTTAGAGAAGACTTAGGATTTTGTTGGAGTGGAAATTTTGATAAATCCTCTCCAAAATTTGACTTAAGAGTGAAGTGAGAAGCTTGTTGGTGATGCTCTTATAAGGTATATAGTGCCATTCCTTATTTCATTTTTCATGAATAAAATATTAATTTTCCTCCATTCTCATTCTCTTTTCCCCTTCTTTCACTTTTTCCCTCCCTCTTTCATTTAAATTTAATATTATTATAATAATAAAGAATAAAAATGAAGAGTATTGTTGTAATTGTCATGCCTTATAATATCTTAAATCAGTAGGATCATAATTATTTATAATATTTATAAGTGATATGCTAAGAGACTCTTGGAGTTGCTCTTAACGTTTAAAAAAATTCAGGAACAGGGTTTTTGTTCGAATACTTAATCTATCAATTCTAATTTCTTTTTTTACTTCAAAATATTAAACTATGTCCAAATTAATAACATAATAAACCCAATTTGCTCACCAAAGTCTACCATTGTATCGTAATTAGCGTAATTAGCTAACCCATGTTACTCATATTCGATTATAGGTGTTCGACATGAATATGTGTTCACGTGTTATATCTGGTATAACATTTTAAATAATGTAAATATTTTAAATTTTAAATAAACATTTAAATTCGAATATGCATGTTCAAATATTGAATATTCGACACGACTATCCCAAAATAAAATAAAAAGTTCGAATATTATAGAGCTAAACTTCGTCCAAGTTTTATTCAAGCAAACTTATTTTTAATCTCACATACTTTACACACATATGTGGAGTGACTTGGAACTTAAGATAAGTGAGGAATTATTTCGCATCTCGAATCATGATGGTATATATGGTAGGCCGGGTCCATAAAAAAAACCCTAGCTTTTAAGAATCTTCCTCTGATTGAATCACCATAACAGGGCAAATGATTTGATTTTGCATCTCACTTGCGTCTACTTTAAAGTTTAAACTCACTTGCTTCTACTATAACCGTTTCTTTTTACTGTAAGCTTCAATTCCGGTGATCATTTTTTTCGTAAATATATTGTTCCGAAACTCGTAAGCTGGCCAATGATTAAGCGGTGAACAATATGCATATGGCAAATGTTGTTTGTTTTTCTTGCTAATTATCATGTGGCATGTTCGAAAATGAGAAATCATTAATTGGGCTTAGTTTGGCCGTATTTCCATTTTTTCTTTTGGTTGTTGACATATATGTCAATATATTATTATGAAAAAAAATATAGATTTATATACCTTTAATACTATTATTAGTTAAAAACGGTAATGTTAAATTTTATTATTGAGAATTAGAGATTTTCTATATAAACAATTGTGATGTATTGTAATAAATTTGAGGCGAGTGCCTCCATCGTGATAACTCCACCATTGAAAGTGAAGAGAATTGTGTGACTATTTTATTATGGTATCAAGAGCCTAGGTTATCCTCGTAAGAGTTTACGGGTGCGAAGAAAATAAATCTGCTAGAGTTAGCAGGTGTGAGAATAAATTAATACTACGAGAGTTCGTGGTGTGTGAAGAATCCCGCAAGAGTTTGTGAGTGAGAAAAATAATACTACGAGAGCTCGTGGGTGAAAAAAATATCAAAGAATATGACAAAATACACAACGAATATGACTGAATACACAACGACGATGATGATGGGTCTTGTAAGAAACTGTCCCAAACCAACAACGACAAAAAGAGGAATTCTAAGGAAAATCATGAAGCGATGAAAGAGACGCATGGGGAACAAAGATATGACGAGAACGAGGATTAAAAAAGGAAGATGATTCAAGTGGGTCTACATATGGGAGTAAATGATTCAATTTTTTTTAAAATTTTTGGCAAACTCTCTATTTTGAGTATCGTCAGTTTGAGGGGAGATGTTGACATATATGTCAATATATTATTATGGGAAAAATAGAGACCTACCTTTAATATTATTATTAGTTAAAAACGGTTATGTTAAATTCTATTATTGAGAATTAGGGATTTGCTATATAAACAATTGTGATGTATTGTAATAAACTTGAGGCGAGTGTCTCCAACCATGATAACTCCACCATTGAATGAGAAGAGAATTGTGTGACTATTTTATCATTGCTCTTTCGGGTCGAGCGATATTCGACATTCTGTAGATCCAAGCTAGCTACACATCCTATATAGCTACATATTAGGGGTGTACACGGGTTAATAAAACCGACCAACCCGATCCAAACCGACACTATTTCACCCGATCCAAACCGATTTTTTTTAAACCGATATATAATTGGATTGAAAAAAAGTTAACCCAATTTAAATGGGTTGGGTACGGGTTTTAATTTTTTTTATCCAAACCAACCCAACCCGATTAAAAAATAAATTAATTTAATAAAATATTTTTTATAACCATGATCCATTATTACACAGTTACTGAACTCGTAGAGGGTGACTCATCTAGGAAAATTGTTGAAATAATTTGCTATTCAGCACTATTGACTTAGAAAGTGACTCTAGGAAAATTATTGAAATAATTTGTTGTTCAGCACTATTGACTTGTTTACCAGCACTATGCATTTATTTTTTTAAAGTTTTATTTTGAACAAGTTTGTTTCTGAAGTTAGAAATGTGTGTTTCGTGTACCAGCCATGTATATTCATGTATTTTGTCGGGCAAACCATTAAAATACATGAAGCTTACTAAGAGAAAGTAACAACATTTTATATGTTATAGAAACTATGAGATGCAAGTTATATGTTAAATTTTTTAAACATATACTGAAACCTTTCACTAATTCTTTCAACAACCACAAAAATGATAAAAAAAATATATATATATATATATATATGCAATTTTTTTAATATTTATTCTTAACCCGTCCAAACCGATCCAAACCGATTGGATTGGATTGGATTGGATTATGATTTTAATTTTAGTTGATTGGGTTAAAAAATTTTCAAACCGATTAAATTGGGTTGGGTCATAAAATTCTTCCAACCCGCCCAACCCGAACCGTGTACACCCCTACTACATATAAAAACTTTATATTAAATTTATTTTCTTAATAAAAATATATTATGTCCATGTAAATTTAATTTTTTATTTAGTTTAGAAAAATTAAAAAATTAATTTTATTATTATTTTAAATAATTTTTCGAATTAAAATAAAAAAAAATTGGCTGGAAAATAGATTCGGATATTATCCGAATTCCATCAAATTCTTATTCAAATATTTTTATTTAAACATTTTCAAATTTGATACAAATTCAAATTTAAATTTTTGAATTCCAATTCGGATACAGGGTAAGTTTGACTTCGTCATTCCTCATCTTACAATTTTTATTGGGTATTAGTTTGATATGTCCCAAATTAACAAGTCAATTATAAATATGTCCCTCTTTATTGAATAATTATAAATATGTATCGTGATTAAATTTAATTCATATATAACTCATATACATCTTGTATCACCGGACCTATTGTAAAATGAACCTGGGGGGCGAACAGCTAGAGCCATGCCATGAAGCACCGCTATACGGCTTCGGTAATCAACCTGTACCGATCGAAGGAACTATAACACTGAACGTCTTATTAGGAAAAGCACCATTCACAACGGTGAAAGAAGCGAAATTTTACGTTGTTAGAGTCGACAGCCCGTATAATGGGATCCTAGGAAGACCGGCTTTATCCCTATTCCAAGCTGTGTCATCTATCCCTCACTTGAAATTAAAATTTCCAACCGAACACGGGATCGGAGAAATGAGAGGCGACCAAAAAGCCGCACGAATCATTATGTTGGAAGACCTAGAGAAGGAAAAAGATGTCGAAATGACCGAAGCCGGGAAAAGGAGAAGAAATGAGACCGAAACAGGAGGCAGTCACCAACTACTGAATATCGAGTTGGAGAAATTTGGAGCCGACCTGTCAAATCCGATAGCCGAACCGGCTGTCGAAACCGAAGAAGTTGAATTGTACGTAGGCCAAGCGGGGAAGATGATTCAGATAGGAAAGAACATGGAGCCAGAACTAAAAGAGAAAGTCATAAAAGTCATTAGGGAATTCCACGATGTATTTGCATGGAGTCCCGAAGACATGCCGGGTTTGGATCCATCGGTAGCCAAACATTGTCTTAACGTCAAAGCCGAAGCCCAGCCCGTGAAACAGAAAAAGAGAAATTTTGCAATGGAAAGACAGAAGGTCATTCAGGCTGAAGTCGAAAAATTACTAGAAGCAAAATTCATTGAAGAGATAGACTACCCAGATTGGTTGGCGAACGTGGTCGTGGTCAAAAAGTCCAACGGCAAATGGAGAATGTGTGTGGACTACACCGACTTAAATAAACACTGTCCGAAGGATCACTACCCTCTTCCAAACATTGATCAACTGATAGATGCAACCTCAGGGCATCAAATACTCAGTTTTTTGGACGCGTTCTCGGGATATCACCAAATCGCCATGAACACCGAAGACATACCGAAGACAGCGTTCATCACGCCTAACGGCACATATGCTTACGTGAAGATGCCCTTCGGACTGAAGAACGCAGGGGCTACTTTCCAAAAAATGATAAACAAAGTATTTAAAGCCCAGATCGGTCGGAACATGGAGTGCTACGTGGACGATATGATTGTTAAGTCCCTTTTCAGGGATCATGCCGAAGATCTGAGGGAATGTTTTGAAACGCTCAGAAGAAACAACATGAGGATCAATCCGAACAAATGTACGTTTGGTGTAAATAGCGGGAAGTTTCTGGGATACATGGTTAGTGCCAGAGGAATTGAAGCCAACCCGGAGAAGATTAAAGCAGTCATTGACATGGAAGCACCGAAGACGATCAGGGACATTCAAAAGCTGACCGGACGGCTAGCAGCCCTGAGGAGGTTCATTTCCCGATCGGCCGAGAAGGCATTGCCATTCTTTGAAGTGCTTCGGGGGTCCAAGAATTTCGAGTGGGGGCCAAATTGCCAAAAAGCATTCGAAGATGTTAAAGAGTACTTAGTGAAAGCTCCACTCTTAATGAGACCCGACCCGAAAGAAACATTGCAGCTGTACTTGGCTGTGAACGACCGAACACTCGGAGCCGTGTTGGTCAAAGAGCATGAAGGGAACCAGCATCCGGTGTTCTATGTCTCTCACATTCTCAAAGATGCAGAAACAAGATATCCGAATGCAGAGAAGTTCGCCTATGGACTGGTAATGGCCGCAAGAAAGTTGAGGCACTATTTCCAGGGAAGGACGATCAAAGTTGTAACCGATCAGCCGTTAAAGAAAATCTTGCAAAGGCCAGAGGCATCGGGCAGAGTGGTCGCTTGGGCGATCGAACTTGGGGAGCATGATTTGGAGTATACACCAAGAACTTCGATCAAAGCCCAGGCACTTGCTGATTTTATGGTTGAATGCTCATTCTCTGAACCGAAGGATTTGACCCCCGAAGAACAACTAATTCCGGCGCCAGGAAAATGGAAATTATTCGTTGACGGGTCGGTCGCCAAAGAAAAGTGTGGGGCCGGTTTAATTTTGACAAGCCCAGAAGGATTCGAAATATGCCAAGCTATCAGGTTCACTTTCCTTTTAACGAACAATGAGGCCGAATATGAAGCACTTCTGGCAGGCCTAGATTTGGCCAGAAATTTGGAAGTTAAACACCTAAGAGCATTCAGCGACTCAATGTTGGTGGTAAAACATTTCACAGGAGAGTATGGACAAAAAGAGCCCCGAACGAAGGCCTACGCCCTTAAGGTACGCGAGAAATCTTTGTTATTTGAATCATTCGAATTAAATCAGGTAGCGAGAGAGAACAACAATCGGGCGGACGCTCTATCAAGGTTAGCCTCGGCAGAAACCCTAAACCTCAACGGGTCAATTTATCTGACCGAAGTAAAGACTCCTTCGATAGACAAAAAGCAATGCATGGAAATCCACCAAGGAACCAATTGGATGACCCCAATCAGAGCATTCCTAGAAAAAGGAACTTTGCCACTCGAGCGAAGGGAGGCACAGAAGGTAAAACATCGATCGGCCAATTATACTATGGTTGGAGGCCGTTTGTTCAGAAGATCGGTGACGCAACCCCTTCTTCGATGTTTAAACAAGGATGAACAGATTTTAGCCCTCGAAACAGTTCATGAGGGAATTTGCGGAGAACATCTCGCAGGAAGGTCTTTGGCCCTCAAAATTCTAAGGCAAGGGTTTTTCTGGCCAAAAATGAAGGAGGACGCAACCGAATATGCCAAAAGATGTGTACAATGCCAGTTATTCAGCACTATACCGAAGCAACCACCCGAAGAGATGTCCTCAGTCCTTAGCCCCATTCCATTTGCTATGTGGGCGGTCGATATTGTGGGTATTTTGCCCACCAGTACCAAACAAGCCAAATATTGCATTGTGGCGATCGACTACATGACCAAATGGATAGAAGCCAGACCCCTCTCATCCATCACCGAGGAAGCAGCAAAGAAGTACATGTTGGAACAAGTAATATTAAGGTTCGGTATCCCTATGGTATGCATATCGGATAACGGTACCCAATTCATCGGAAGCAAATTCAGAAAATTCTTAGTTCAATTCGGGATTCAGCAAAAATTCAGTTCGGTCGGACATCCCCAGGGAAATGGGGCGATCGAAGCTGCAAACAAAATTATCTTCGATGGAATAAAGAAAAGGCTGGGAGAAGCCAAAGGACTTTGGGCCGAAGAGCTACCATGGGTTCTGTGGGCATACCGAACGACGCCAAGGTCATCAACAGGAGAAACACCTTTCAAATTAGCTTTCGGAACAGATGCTCTTTTGCCAGTCGAAGTTTGCTTAGAATCTTACCGAACACAAGTTTTCAACATAGAGACGAACGAATGTGGTCTTCGAGCGAATGTGGACTTACTCGAAGAAGAAAGGGAGGTGGCTCATCAAAGGAACTTAAGGTACCAACTTCAAGCAGCACAACACTACGATTCGGGAGTAAAAAAGAGATCATTCCGAATCGGAGACTTAGTGCTTCGAGAATTGGCAACATCAATGCCAACAAAACAAGGCAAACTTATGCCCAACTGGGAAGGCCCTTATGTGGTAAGCGAAGTGGTTCGTCCGGGCACTTACAAGTTAGCTCATTCGGACGGTAGCTTGATTAAGAACACATGGCACGCTGCTCGCCTTCGCCGTTTTTACCAGTAAGCTTACTGGAAACATTTTATTATCCTTTTAAATTTGTGGTTTAATGCAAGTTATCTTTTGAATTCCCTAAGTAAGCATCGATCTGTAAAACCATGCGAGACCCACATGATCAATAACAGATTGTTCCCTACATTTTTTCTACATGCCATAATTAAGCAAAATGGACCCATGTTTGGGGCCGACCAAGTAAAACATGCGCCCCTCTAACTTGTTTCTAGTGTTCAAATACATTCTGATTTAAGTTACCAATACTTGACATATCCAAATTCGGGGCCGACCGAACGAATTTTGGACTTCACAAAAATGTCCTAGTATTCAAGAGGTTTTTTCACTCATTAAGTCCGGGAGGAAATATTTTAACCGACCGAACGGAACTTAAATCCTTTACAAAAACCCCTTAAAAACTGGGGGCAACTAGGTTACGACCGAAGATACCACAACATGCTAGGTCACGACCGAAGATGCATAAAAAATAGAAAAATTATGCTAAGGCGATTGAAAGCCGAAGAGGCATAAAAAATGGAAAAATTATGCTAAGGCAATTGAAAGCCAAAGAGGCAAAATTTATGCTAAGGCAAATTTAAGGCCGAAGATGCATAAAAAATAGAAAAATTATGCTAAGGCGATTGAAAGCCGAAGAGGCATAAAAAATAGATAAATTATGCTAAGGCAAATTTAAGGCCGAAGATGCATACAAAATGGAAAAATTATGCTAAGGCGATTGAAAGCCGAAGAGGCATAAAAAATAGATAAATTATGCTAAGGCAAATTTAATGCCGAAGATGCATACAAAATGGAAAAATTATGCTAAGGCAATTGAAAGCCAAAGAGGCAAAATTTATGCTAAGGCAAATTTAAGGCCGAAGATGCATATAAAATGGAAAAATTATGCTAAGGCAATTGAAAGCCAAAGATGCATATAACAATGATGCTAAAGCAAAAACCGAAGATGCATAAGAATGAAAATTATGCTAAGGCAGAAGAAGCTAAAATGCATTAGTTATGTCAAGACAAATGTAAAAAGCCCGAAGGCACAAATTCATAAACCAAATGTGAAAATTACAAAGCCCGAAAGCCATAAAATAAAAAGCTACTCCATTGAGGGCTCATCAAGCGGCTCATCTTCTCCCGAAGAAATAACTTCAGGGTCATCAGACTTTTCCCTACCCACTGGATCGGTCATACCCATTGCAGTATCAAGCAGTTGGGTATGATCAAAACCAAGTGAATGGGCCTTCACCACAGCATCGTCGTAACCCATCTGATAGCATCGTTCCTCCGTCAAAAGAAGCTGCTTATGCAATTTCCGAGCAGACTTCCTTGATTGCTTCAGCTGGGTGTTCCTCCATTCGATTCGCCTGGAGCTTGTGGCTTTCAGCTTCTCCAACTCATCCTTGAGGGCATCCCTTTCGGACCTTAGAGCCTCAGCCTGGCCAGTGACCCTTTCCAATTCGGTAGAAGAGTTCCGATAGTTTTCCTCGGCTCTGACCGCCCTCACTTCGGTCTCTTCTAACCGTTCGGTCACCACAGCTGACCAGGCAGCGCCCTGAACACATGGAAAATGTTAAAAAATTCCCTAAGGCAAGTATGTATATAAGAAGGAAAAGAAACTTACCATAGAGAGAAGGGTCATCATTTCAGTACAAGCTTCCACATTATTCAGCTTGGAAATAGTTGGTCGATCGGCCGGGAGAACGAGGCCACGACACAGATCAGGACCCACGTTCTTTGATGAAGAAGGAGCTGGGACAATAATCTGGTCGGTCTCCAAGACACTCCATTGAGGAGAATACACTTTCAATTCAGTATTCTCCGACCGAGGCCTCTTCTTCGGTTCCACAGGAGTGCCCTCCGGGATTGATTCTCTAGGAGGCGAAGAAGTAGGTGGGGTAACAACCAAGCTATTTTCCCCTTGATCAATAGCCAAGGTCTCCACCCCTTCGACCTGCTTAATAGCATTGGCTTCGGCCGCCAGAGCAGCAGCAGCTAGATCGGCCGCCTTCTTCCTTTTCCGTTCCAGAATATCCAATCGAGTTGTCACTATACAAGACAAAGAAAAACATTATACACAGGCTAAAGGCAATAAACAGGAGTTATCATACTTTCGGAAAGATAAAATCGCAGGAAAAAAGAACAAAATGAAGGAACGTTACCATTACCCCAAAGACCGACTAACCAGTCTGCGTCCCTACTATCCGATAATGGTACCTTGTCCATAACAAGGTCACACAGTAATCGGTAGTCATGCTTATCCGCCTCAGTAAGTTCGGGATATACATACCTCGTGGGATCAACTATCTTCCAAACACCGAACTTTTCCAGCTTCGGTCCGGAGACATAAACCCACTTAATATGAGTCTCCTTATTATTTGAGTTCGTAAATGACCAGTCAGGCCTGCCCACTCGCCGAGCAATGGTGTAAAAACCCTTACTCTTCGGATTCCGGCGAAGCTCGTAATGATGCCAGAAGAGAGACGTCCTTGGAATCACTTTACTGGCAATGCATCTGGCTTGGAAAGTATTTACGTGAATAAAGCTGTTCGGGTCCAGCTGACCGATGGCGATGCCCGACTGCTTCAACACACTCTTTAATATACGCAATATGGGCAATCGGAAGCCACATTTGAACGCCGCTTCGGATATGCCCGTAGCAAACCCACCCCCGCAAATAGCCGCGACTTGGGGATTTTGCCAGATCTTGTCATTCTTCCTTGGGGCGAAGAAGTACCATACGTATTTCAATACGCAATAGGTCGAGCAGAAATGCTCTATATCGTCTTCGGTCAGCTGAGAAGGACGATTGGCGGCCGGATACTCTACGGCATCACTAAAAGGAGAGGATACCGAAGGATCGGTACCTTCGTTCGACCGGTCCATATCCCTGCATTCGGAAATGTAGAGATTAGCCATGTACTCGAATAAAAAAGAGAAAAAATCGAAAGGAAGAAGAAAAAATCGAGTACAGAGGGCTAGGACCGGCCAAAAAATCCCTATCAACTAAAGATAAAGTGATTCGAACTCATGACAGAACGAAGAATACTCAACAGATTCAAACATTCCGAAGGATACTTCTTTCCTAAACAATCTATCAATTCCAGATAGGGCTGTCAAAAAAATCCGACAAATCCGATATCCGTCCGAAATATCTGCATTCGTATCCGAGAAAAAGCGGATATTATCCGTATCCGAAATAAAGCGGATATTATCCGTATCCGAATCCGAAACTTTCAATATCCGACGGATATTATCCGTATTCGTATCCGAAAATATCCGAATCCGAAATTAAGTATATATGGTATTTAAATATACCCTGATACATTTTATCCAGTTTCAAATAGACTATCATATAATCCCATGCAATACACGATTTTTTTTTAATATTTACAATTACATAAGTTATATTATCAAACAAATTTTTAATTTATATTTATTAAGATTTATTGATTGACATTTTGATTTTTATCAGATAAATTTTAATCTTTTATTGAAGAATAGAAAAAACTCTTTAATTTGAAAGATTTAGAGACACAATAACCAAATTTGAACATAAATACATATTTATTATAATTCAAACGATCAATTTACTATTTTTGCTCTATTTTGATTTCAATAAATCAGATTTAAACTATTTTGGTGAATTTACTTCAACCAAATTAATTTTTTATTTTTTGAAAATTTGGGAATATCACTAAATTAGATATATCTTGACATCCGTACGGTTGGATCGTCCAGAAATACTTTTCAAAAAATAGAAACAACAATTCGTGACAAAGCATTAGTTACTAGTACTAGTTAGAATAGAAGTGATCTACTAAGATCTCCAACTAAATTAATTAGATGCTTCATAATAATATATAATATATAATATATAAATATATATTTCATAATTAAATTTTTTCAATTCATAATTAAACCCATTAAATATTTAAGAGGGGACTAATTTGATATAATTGAGGATTAATTATATAAAAACTAGTATTTTTGGGTCCTATTTTTGAATAATATAGAAGCCAAAATTCTAACCCTACCCATTTCATTTCCATATCCATTAGCCGACCTCCCCCTCTTCTCCCTCTTTTCTCTCTCAACTTTGTCTCTGTTAGTCTCTTGTTCTTCCAAAACACCAAAATTAAGCCCTCTACATCAATTATACTTAATTATTATATCTGATTTATATTATATCTGGATGGTTTATTCTCTTGGAAGTAATAAGAAAACGGATCTGTAACCGGAGGCACGGATCTGTAAGGAAATTGCAGGGCCATGAAAAGAACGGCAAAGGAGTTGGACTTTCTTTTGAGTTCGTGGATTTTACGAAGTTTGGGGGTGGTTGCCTGCGAGACCCATCAGTTTTTGGGGTTACATATCACCAACCATCACTACCAGTGAAACAAGCTTTTCGGGGGTCTTTCCTCTTTCGACAATGGTATTTTTCCAGTTTATTTTTGTTGCAATTACGTTGATTATGATAATTGGGGCTTTGTTGGGCCGCATAGAAATAATTATGGCTAACGTTTTCGTATACATTTGTAGCATTTTCTATTTGGTCACTTAAAGATTGGTTAGCAGTTAAAGGCATTATTGACTATTTAGGTGGTTATGTCATTCATTTGTCTTCTGGAATTGCTGGTTTCACAGTTACATATTGGGTGGGTATCAAATTTACAATATTTATCTTTCTAAATTACATTCTTTATTAAGCTTTCTTCTTTCCAAGAAATTATTTATAATCCATGTCGTATAGGCTAGTTACCACTAGCCAATCAAATAGATTCATGCGTGTGGAGACTGAGGATTTCGAATTGGAGAGACAGATTTATGGGTTGTTATGGAAATTGGTTTTTGAGAAGAATTTGTTTGTTTGTTTGTTATGAAAAACGGATTCGGATTCGGATATTATCCGTATCCGGATAATATCCGCCGGATTCGAATACGGATATGCTATTTTCGGATATTTCGGATTCGGATTCGGATTCGGATACGGTTTCGAACTTTCGGATTCGGATTCGGATATAGCTATATCCGAATCCGTTTTATCCGATTGACACCCCTAATTCCAGAAATCCTAACGGAATATGCAAAAGGGACAAAGGGAAGCTAACACGCCTATTTCTTATGCAAGAATACAGGTAAAATCAAGCGTATATCCACGTATGTGTGTATACAGATACTTACATACAAAAAACTTACATATATATTCAAGAACACATATTCAAGAACGAAAAGAAACGACATACAATTAGTTGGAATGAAGAGTATAGAGACTTACTGTTCTGAAGATTGCTGATAAGGTCGATTTCCCGGGGATAAAACGCTTGAATGTGGACGTCAACCGGAATCGGAGAATCAAAGGAAAGCGGAGACGAAACGACGGCTCCAATGGTTGCTAAAGCTCTTCTCTAAAAAGACTCTTTTTCTCTGAAAATATGAGGCGTATGCGTAAAGGGGAAAAGAAAAGAGGTGAGGGTTTAATAAAGGGTTTGTGACGGTTGGATGAATGGCGTTTTAAATTCAACGGCTGAGATTGGGGCGTGAATCTTGAGAAAAGGCAGCTGTCAGTCATAAAGGGACACGACTTCCCAAGAAAAGACTCGACCTTGTCCTTCGTTCTCATTGTACAGATAATACAACCGAAGGCCGACTCAGTTTCTTATCGCATTAAAAAATTATTTGGAAGGGCGTCCGAACGAATGTTCCGAAGATGGGCCAAGACATTGACTTTTCTTTGTTAAAAGTAATTTCGGGCGACCCGAAGAGGATGTTCCCAAGAAAGACTTAGGCTTTAGCCTTCGTTCTGAGGATTACTCCGAACGAAGCCTAGGGACATGTTAGAGGTCCAACCTCTTAATGGGCCGAACCATTAGCCCAACATTAAGCCCAAGGAATGAACAACCTGTTTTCCATTTACAGTCACATGATTGTCACTTTGTCAGTGGCCGACCGTGGCCATGATAAAAGGTTTTTTACCTTTAAACGGTCACATGGTCCATGATCCAAAAGAATATTTGATATTCTGGAAAGCAGATCTACATCTCAACAAACGGCAAGGAGAATAAGTATAAAAGGAGGTAAGATTGTTCACAAAATTGATAACTACACACACAACAACACAAATTCTCTACGTTCAAATTACCTTACAAAAAACCGACTAACTTATTCTCACACCGGAGGTGAATCGGGGGGCTCCACCCTCGCATTCTCTTTCTGCAGGTCCTACCGAACGAAGCCTGGGAGAAAACCGGTCGTAACACATATATTTATATTAAATAAGACTAAAATACCCTTCTTCTTTTTTTTCCCTACCCACTCCCTCCTCCTGGCCCCGCAGGGGCACATTCATTCGGTGGCTGTTAAGCAATTACACAAAATTATTTGGTTATCAAAGTTTCAAGTACGCACTTCAATTTTATCTGTTATTTGTTAGTGTTACTATTCTCATAAACTTGATGTTATCTCTAGAGTTGCTAACATCCTACGTAATTAAGAAACATAATGCATGCAGTTGTTATCCAAAAAAGTTTTGATTACTCATTATATAGACCCCCAATGTGTATCTAATATGGGACTTGGGTGGAATAAAAACGCCAAAAATACTTTTCATTTTTTTTAAATAAACGTACTTGCATTACTTAGAAAAAATCATTTTTGAGTACATGATGAATAAAATCCTGGGGAGTAGCATACCACTCTCCAAGGTCAGACATAAAATGCGCAGTGTTTTCTAACACATGAGCCACGCCATTCACAGATCTATACACAAAATCTACTAGCACATGATCATAGTGCTTCAAGAGCTGATTACAATCAAAAACAATTGTGTGGAAATAAGATTCACCTCCTCGACCATTACACGCTATAGCTAACACCTTTGAGTCCGTTTCGAAAATACAACATTTCAATCCCAATCCTTTAACCCAGGACAATGCTTCCTTAAGGCTAATAGCCTCAGCTTCCTTTGAAGACCAACGCCCTACTATTCGCTAATTAATTGTATATTTTCATTTATACTATTGTTTTACTTTTTGGTCGAATAGAGAATTTCAACTCTGCTCAGATTCAATAACGTGATTAGCCCCCCATATATATATATAGTAGCTAGTAGTAATTAGTACACTTTCATTTAAGTACGTAAGAGGACAAAAATGTCTTTTAAAAATGTGTATTAGTTAGTTAATCATGGTCACAATGAAAAATAGGACATATTAGAAAAATGAGATATATTTATATAGTTAAGTTCTATGGAGACCAACATTTGAGTGGAGACCGTGGAGACCATGTACATTATGCACTCAAAACATTGCAAAACATATATATTTGCAAAGAATGTTAAGTTAACATTATCATTTCATTCAAAATGTTAAAAACCATATATGATTTGCAAGCAGAACATGTTTTGGAGAACATCTTTTTAATTTTCATCACGTTACCTTTCTATTTTTCTCTAACTAAAATATCTCTATTTCCAATTATATTAAGGGCGATTCTATTTAATAAAATAAACTAATAATATTTTAATATTAATAATTAACAGATCTTTCTATTTTCTCTAACTAAAATATCTCTTTTTCCAATTATATCAAGGGCGGTTCTATTTAATAAAATAAACTAAAAATATTTTAATATTAATAATTAACATATTACCCTTTTCAGCTAAAACATATCATCTTTTCTATATTTTCTAACTAAAATCCTTCTTTTAATAGAAATATCACGGACAATATTATTAATTTCTCCTTTTCTAAAAATATTAGTGAAATTATATTTAGTAAAATAAGATAATTAAATTATAATTACTATAAACTAAACAATTACCTTTTTCACCTAGAACATGTTTCCTTTTTAATTTTCTCTAACTTAAATCTTATCTTTTTCTAATGGCATTCTATTTAATAAAATAAAATAATAATTTTGTAATTACCAATAATTAACCGATTACCTTTTTCAACTAAAACTTATCATCTTTTCTATATTTTCTAACTAAAATCCCTCCATTTCTAGAAATATCACGAATAACATTTATATAATTATTATCAAATCATCTCATATAAAAATGTAAGCCTCCAAAATTCATGTTTTAAAAAATTAAGTTAAATAAATGAAAAAATTCATATAATATTAAAATAAAAAAAATCCATGCATCACATGAGTTTTAAGCTAGTAACATATTACAATTAATATTTATAATATCATATTACACTATAAATAAATTATAAAAAATTTAAAGTAACTCGTGCATTGCACAGGCTATAAGCTAGCATATCCATGGTATAATTTGGTTGTTTGGTTCAACCATCTAAAATAATAGTGACCGTTAGATATTTAGTAAATAGATGATATCCGTTAGATCTAATAATAATGAATATTCTATATTTAATTCCCTTTTCTAAAGATCCAAGGTTCGAATCCCGTCAACAACAAATTTACATGAAGATTTTATATTATTAGTTCTAATCAATACATATAATTTATTAAATAAATATTATTATAACTAATAATTTTATTAATTAATATTATAAAGTTAATTTTATATCCATAATAAATTATTATACTCTATTTTATTTAATCATATAATTTTAAAAGTATTTAAAAATAACCCGTATTTTGCACGGGCTATAAGCTAATTATAAATAAGTATAGGACACAATTATAATTGAACTTTTAAAATGAAACATATTAGTAAAGGGAATTGATAAATAAGCTCCAGCTTTTACTATTTAAGCTCCAATTTTAGTTTTTAAACATTTTCGTACATAATTACCCATTATTTCTCAATAATGAAGTTGATTGATCTTATTTTCATTATGGGTAATTATGTAATTCACATAGTTTGGAGCTTAAATACTAATCCATGGAATTTATTTAACAATTCCCTTAGGGTGTGTTCACTTAGAAAGAATGGAATGAGGTAGGAATGGAATGAAAATTGTAAACAAAATTTATGAAGAAAGGGGGATGTTGGGGAAATAATAAACAAATATGAGGGAGAAGAAGTTTTTTATGATGAAGATTGCAAGGAAAATGATGAAGATTGGGAATGGAGCATTCCTTCCAAAACATGTGGGTTAGAATTCTAGTTCAAATTATTTGGAGAGGAATGAAGCAGGGAATGAAATTTATAAACACTTTCCCCAATCTTCCCCAAATAATAGTATAAATTTCATTCCATTCTCCCCTCATTCCATTCAATCCAAGTGAACATAGCCTTAGTAAAAAACCCTTTTCTTTGGGAGCACATAATAATGGACATAACACAAGACCCACTTTATCTGGGCCTAAAACTGGACTCTTCTATTGGAGTTTGAAACTCCTAAGTCCTAACTAGAAGTAGCCCATGATAAACCTCTAGCTTTTATATTTTTCCTCTTAGCCCATCAATTGCTGCCGCCCTTTTTCTCAGACCGTTTGAAGAAAAGTACGTCTCTCTCCCTCTCCCTCTCCCTCTCTCTCTCTCTCCCTCTCTCCCCCTCCCTCCCTCTCTCCCTCTCTCGTTTTAGCTTCGGTGTGGATATGATTTATAAATGTATTGATATGTTTGTACATCGCTGATTATGTGTTGATTACTTGAAGTGCTGTTTGGATTGTGTAATTGTGTCAATTTCGTTTCAAGTTCAAATTTATTAGAGCGTACTGATATAGGGCTTTATCGAAAAAGATATCGATGAATTTAACAATGTATCAGTAAAAGGAATATAATTAAGTATGAACACAGTATTGCAATTGTTCTTGTAAATATTTACTGGTTTTGTGATTAATTAAGGGAATTTCGGTGTATAAAAAATAGTGTAATTCTGATCGTTTGGGTTAGGTATTAACTCGTTGGATTCTCGTAGGCTGTAGCTATTAAACCTAATTATACTTGCAGTCTAGGTTACATATGTGACAAACATTTAAGTAATTTAGAACAATTGCATCTCTTTGTTCATAAATGTAGTGATTTATGGAATAAAGTGTTTATCTAGAAAGAAAGTTTCATTTAAGGTTTGTCTTGTAATTTTATTCGTTTTGCTTTAAGTTTGTGTTATGTTTACGTTAATCGACTCGTCTATGTAAATAGGGCAAGGTCAAATGAGAATTTTTGTTCTCCAGAGAACTAGTGTGTTCTTTATTGTTAAGCATGATAATCTATTTGTATTCAATAAGATTTTTTATTAAAATTAGTTCTAAGTCATTTTTTTTTCACATAATAGTGTTCTTACAAGACACACGTATTCTTCATAAAAAGAAATGTTTATTATTATAGAACAAATCCAAGTTCTCCGTAGAACCTTTTTATATATTGATATTATCAGTTTGCGTGCTAGTATGAGTTAGGTTGCATCTCCTTATTTGTTGAATGCTTTTACTACCATAATGTATACATATATATTTCTAATAAATACTGTAAGTTTAAAATATATCCCCAATAATAATAAATATAAATGTGGTTGCCGGTCCTATATTCTATTAGACACCCATATGTGCGTCTGTGTGTGTGTGCGCGCGCGCTCAAAACTGCAAATAGAAATATTAGGACCACCACCTGATGTGTAAGGTGTAAATAAAGAACGTGTTTGTGCCACCAAAACCAACATTCTTTATAAATTTGTATACTCCGTAGGAACCACAAGAAGTTTAATTATTTTATTGAACTGATTGAGGAGTTTGGGGCACAATCATTAAATTTGTCTTATTCTTGAGATTCACCCTTTCATAGGATGCATTGTATGTTTCGTGCAGGATTTTAACAGGAGAATCTGAACAAGTATGGTGAACTTAAGAAGGATGAGTCAAGACTTTTTATTTTTTGAAAAATGAGTCAAGACTTCTTAAAAAGTTTTTTTTTTAATTTTTAATTTTTTTTAATTACCCTTTTAAAAAAGTTTTTATGAGGCGTCACTTCCATCTCTGAAACCCAAACATATGCTTTATCTTTTGGATTTGTATGTAGCATGTTTTGAATGTTTGAACTCCTTTTTTTTTTTCTGTGATTTTATCGAGTACATGGTGATGAAGTTTCAATTTTCAACATGGCAAACCGAGCCTCTACAGGATGACACAGAGGTAATGCATTAATATTGGTCTATGAGAGTTGAGTTGCAAATAAAAAGACTTTTGGAAAACAACACTGAAGCTATCGTAGCTTACATCTAATTTCTGGCCCAGTCAGAGCAGTGGTTTGAACAGGAGCATGATGATTTCAATACCACAACTATGAGAAGGTTCATTTTTTTCCTGAAGTTGTCATCAGGTAAATCTATCACTCTGCAACACTACTTTTTAAGAAATAAGTGCTTGCTGAGTATGTGAAAAATCTTGTTTATCTCTACATTTGAGGATTGAATCTGAAAAATACGATGGACTGGTTTTACATGGTGGTAGTTCATCGCATTTGGATCAGTACTTGTGTGAAAAACCAAATATATTTAGGATTTCAATGAGTATGACATAGAGGGTGGTGGGTGTTCTATCTCAAATGGCATGTGATATTTTGGATTTGCGAACATCGATGGTAGCTTTAGGGTCGGCTTTTAGTGCGGCCAGGAGAGTTTTAATGGTTTAGGAGTTCCCTAAATCCTAAAATGGTTGAAGCGATGCGTGATATGGCAAAAAACTTTTAAGGTTTGAGGATCTCGAACAAATGAAACAACTTATTCAACCTATGCTAGTTATAGAATATTAATAATAATGTCAAAACCAGTTTTTCAAAAATTACTCATCAACTTTCTGTTTCTGTATGCATCGTAGCACTTATGAAAATGGATGCGGGTGCAAGGGAAAGGCCTCCAAAATCTGCATCAACTACTGCCTGCTCATTAGCTTCTTAATTTGCGGTAGGCATTGTAACTTTTGAATTCATCAAATTTTTGCTTAATAGCTTTTTGTGGCTACTTTTGGCATCAATAGTTTTATGTTTACTTGCAGAATTGTTCTAGTACATCTTTTGTCATCGTCCTTTAACTTTGAGTTGTCGGAAATTGGATATTATGTATCTTTTATTATTAATAGTGGGGTAGCAAGTTGGCGTTATTGGGATGTGAATTTCCACTTTCAATCGTCAAACAATACTTGTGTTGGATGGTAGTTCATCCGTGTTGTCCGCTAGTTGTAGTCTTGTTGATATAATTAGCTGTTTTATAATTATATCTTGTTTTGGCATAATAGTTTTCTATCTATTAATTCATTATTAATTTTCTGATGCAGTACTAATTTAAGAAAATATCTGGTGCATTGTATCTCCGAATTAGTTTAGCTGATTATACATTATATACACTAACAACAATTACTATTCTATTAGACATTATATACACTGACAACTTTTGCGAACATTGAAGTTGTTTTTTTTTTCTCTTCATATAAGGTTCAAAAAATAACTAGACCCCAGATATGCACTAATGCAGATGCTTTACTTTCAGGCCTCAGCAAGCAGCAACACTTTTCTATTCTGAAACAGGCAGGCATCATCCAGCAATGATTCCTGCATTATAATTAGCTAAGAAAAGTGATCTCTGTATTTTATTTATGTTTCGAAAGTCAGATTGTCAACGTTTGTGGAGGTTGTTCACTTCCAATCATGAAGAAAAATTGTTAATAGTAATCACTATGCACTACAGATTCCCAGGTTATATAAATTGTATATATTCGGGGTTCCAACATTGAAATAAATCCAGTTTGGTAAATGTAAAACCTACAATTATGTAATATGCGTGGATGTCTGATCCTTTCTCATGTATTTCGCGTTTCGCTTTTCATGTCTTGTAATTCTTAGTAATTTCATGTAAAAGATGAAGAGGTGATTTTATGCAATGTAATTCTCCTCTTGTCTTATACATACATGAGTCCTTTATTTTATCAACATGAGTATTGTCGTAAATTATCACTCTGAATGTCTAATCAGATTGATTTGTGATTTTACTACAAAATACGAAAATGTGGTGACAAACTGACAATACATTATACACTATTGGCCCTTCGATATTTGGGTGTGTTAGCTTTGTTTTTACCTGTTAAATTTGGTATTACCGTGTTACGTTTGTTAATCTTCAAAATGACAAAATGATATGACTACTATACAATTTCCTTCTAAACCATTCGAATGACTAAAAAGTGATGATATGACTACTATACAATTTACTTCTAAATTATACGAATGACTAAAAAGTGACAGCTCCGTGAAATTTTCATCAAGTTAGATGGTCGATTTGATTGTTTAATTTAAAAAAAAAAATCTTATTTTGAGAAAAATTCTGGGGGGGGGGGGAATTTGGGATTTCTGCATTTGTTTTTCTTTTATTTATTTATTTATAAGATACTCCCTCCGTCCCACCCAATTCTTAACACTTTTTTTGTCACTTTTTGGCACGCATTTTAAGGTGAATTTTAAGGATAGTTCCATAACTTATTTTTGAAATTTTCTTTTTTTGTATAAAAATAGGATTGTTCTATTTTTATACAAAAAAAGAAAATTTCAAAAATAAATTATGCAACTATCCTTAAAATTTACCTTAAAATGCGTGTCGGACACCCTATTTTCAAATGTTAAGAAAAGGCTGGGACTGAGGGAGTATCTGTTAATATTGATTGCATTTAAATATCATATCTCATCAACTGCATCTTATGGATACTTGTTATCTACAAAATGTTTTTACACAATGTGGATCATCTTAAAGATACGGTTATCACTAATTCATTATTACATGTATCTTATGTTGATTTTGGTTTTGTGGATCATAATAGATATTATTAATATTTAATTTTGTTATCTACAAGCTAAATTTTACAATTAAAACACATAAAGTCAGACACAAATTATCTCTAACATTGACTCGAAAGATCCGCATTTATGCAAATACCATCTGGGCCGATTGTAAATTTGTCTGAAACCTAGGGGCATTTTCATAAGTGGGCTCTTTTATATAGGGTGAGCTGATGCTTGGCCTCCAAGTACTTGAGACTAAAGACCGACAAGTGCAATAGCAAGTACTTCTGTTATATATTTTGTGTGTGAGAGATTGATTAAGGGTTTTCTAGTTGTACTAATTGGAACCCCTAACAATGTCTTTCGATTCGATTTCGAGTTCGAGTTCTTCGATTCCTTCTGCTTCGAATGCCAAGTTCTTGGCCAAGAAAAGGCTGGTAATATAGATTGTGTTAATAATTTAAATTGCTAATTAATGTATAAATTAATGTCGTGAATTGATTAGACTGATTGTGTTTTTGTATGTAAAGGGCAACAATTCTGCTGAACTCAAGCAGGACAAGCTTGATAATCATCGTAAGCAGTGGCTTTCACAAGGTGTGTAAATTTTATTTTTTTTGTTTGTGTGTATGTACTAAAGATTGGGGTTCAGGGAGAATCTTTCGAAAAGGGTTTAAAAGACATTGTTATGTTATTTTATTTATTTATTTATTTTGTTTGGTTTTGATTTTATGTCGCAATTGCTTTATGCAGTAAAGAACGAGGGGTGCGAGGAGGAACCGAGTGGAGGTAAAGAGATTGATGTTCCCCTAATGCATGTGCAGAAGGGGAGGGATCAGGCTACCAGGCCTTTGATTAGTGAAGTAGGGGATGGTGGCGGCTTGGATGATTGGGAGGCTGTCGCTGATGCATTGGCAGCTACTGATGACAAGGAAAAGGGTGACCAAAAAATTGAATCATTGGTGGAAAATGAAAATTTTACCCGATTGGATCATCTGCCTGAAGTGGTGAAACAACCAACTGCTAGCGTGATCTTTTTGAAGCAAAAGTCAGAAAATCATGTACGAAAATTTAAATCAGGGGTGGAGAATGGAAATGTTACCAAATTGGACCAATCAACTGCTACGGAGGACTTTCGGAAGCCAAAGCCAGAAAACGGCCAGGCAAGGAGGCACGGTGATGCTTTTCGTTGGAAGCCAAAGCCAGAAGACGGCCAGGCATGGAGGAGTAGTGATGCTTTAAGTTTGAAGCCAAGGCCAGAAAATGGCCAGGCATGGAGGAACCATGATGCTTCTCATTGGAAGCAAAGGCCAAAAAACTTCCAGGCATGGAGGAACCATGATGCTTTTCAATGGAAGCCAAAGCCAGAAAACGGACAGGCATGGAGGCGCGGTGATGCTTTTTGCTGGAAGCCAAAGCCAGAAAAGCGTGACCAAAAGTCTACATCACTGGTGGAGAGTAAAATTGTTACCCAATTGGATCATCTGCCTGAAGTGGTGAACCAACCAACTGCTACCGTAGATGTTTGGAAGCCAAAGCCTGAAAACGCCCAGGCTACCATGGATATTTTGAAGCCAAATCCAGAAAATGCCAAGGCACGGAGGCGTGGTGATGCTTTGCTTCCTAAAGCCCTGCCTTATCAACAAAAGAAGCATAATTATCCTATGGAAGCAAACAGGGAATATCGCCATGGCGGTACAACATTGGGCTGTAAGAAATTTATGTCGCCTCCATCTTCATGTCCCATATGCTGTGAGGATCTGGATAGCACTGATTCAAGTTTCCGCCCTTGTTCCTGCGGTTTTCAGCTTTGCCTTTTCTGCCATAAAAGGATTCTTGAGGAGGATGGTCGTTGTCCAGGGTGCAGGAAGCATTATGATAAAAATGCTGTCCGTTGGGAAGAAAATCCAGACTTGATTGTAGCATGAGATGCTTAAGCTCCCTTTATATGAGGTGGTCTGTATATTGATATAGTGCTCGTGCTGATGTATATGAAATATTGGTTGGTAATAAATAAAGCAGTAAACATTAAGTACATTCATGTTTATCATTGTTTGATCCATACATGAACTTCAGAACTCAAACGGATAATTAAGCATAATGTTTGTAGCCTTTGGTTATTCACTCAATCACCTTCAATTACATTTGCATACTAGACAGTTCTTAATGGAGTTCGTTAAAGTTGCTTTAGCAGGAGCTGTTAAGTGACTTGAATCTGTTAACAAATTTGCTTCAGTTAGCACTAACCTACCTTAAGAATTTAGTTATATACATAAATTACTTAATCGAGTAATGACTAAAATAACTGACTATTTCAAATTATCCATGAAGTATTCTAGTCTCTATATTTTGAAGATGAGAACATGCTGCTCCTATGTGATATGAGATTATGCGAAAATATTACAAACCATATGCGAGAGTATTATTTCACCAATGTATACATGTCCTCTAGGTATGTAACGTAGGTATGTCGCCTAGTATTGGGAACATATCCACGAACTACATGTAAAATAATCTATTCATTCTAGGGTAGTTATAGGGTGCCTCCAGGCTCTTGGAAGTACTTCCTGGTTCCGCCACTGAGTCTCAGGTTATCAGATGCAAGAGACAATGTAAATATGTCAGACTGTCAGATAAAATATCTCAAATATGAAGTTTTCAAGGATGCTTAGTTAACTGTTTTATCTTTATGGTAAGTCGGTTTGGAAGTCTTCTTTTTGATGTATTAATAACATCTTCGAGATAGAATTGGATTACAATATTTCAAATGCTTTATGAGTCAATTGGTCTGTTTCACTTGTTCTTGTATTACTAAATATGTTTTGTATTAAACAAACTAGGTGATATGCTTTGTCAACTCTTCTGTTATACTATTGTGTAGTGTGAATGTTTACATTTTGAGTTGTCGATCGTAGTAAATCTGGAAACTTTCGTCAAACTAATTCCTAGCTCCATGGACTTCAAATTACCTTTTCCAAGATTTTGATGAAATTAGGATTGTATTGCAGTTCACTAATATTATCTGGCTCTGCAAATGTAAGTATATGTTATCAATCTCTTGGTTTTTCTGCTTTGCAGTAATACTTCATGTCCAGGCACTTTTAACTTGTGTAGGAAGAGAAGTGCCAGCAGCAAAACTTTCTTAAAATCTGTGATTTTTTCTGATTCTATGTTGAAGATCGTCGTTTGTGCCCTCCAAAGCTTGCGAACAAAAGGACAGGTATATACCTGTAAATTTAATACCTACCCATTTTGCCTAATTTCCCTTTTCAGACAGTTCCTAACCTAATTCTGGAAGCATCAAATTCCACATATCGACTTGTCTTGGGACAGTTTAAACTCAAAGAAGCTATTGCAAACTGTTTTCAAATTATTTTGTGGTGGGCTTATCTTACCTGGAAGTTCCTCCAGGCCTTGAATTCTGAACCCTTTTTGTTTTTTGCAGTCTGCCACCGTACAAAAAGTGACTGTTGAGTGTTGAGGTTGCCTTAACATTAGAGAAGTTGGTTAGCTTGCCTATTGATGTTGTTATAGGTTAAGTAAATGATTGTGGAATCTGTCATTAGATTATATATTCCGTTTTTGTGATATAAGCGTTTTTTAACCTTTTATTGTGTGCTCAAAGTTGCTGTTCTTGTACAGCAGTTTCCTTTGTGATCAAACTGTCTTACCATGTATTCGCTTAGTTTTCTCGTGCTTGTTTCAGATTTACTTCAACGATGATGCTATTGTTTAATTTTGGCAGCTGGTACCACCAAAGCTTTTATCATGATTCCTGCCAATAGGAATTCTGACACATAAAATGTAAACTGTATTAGATGTAATGTGTTCTTTATAGAAGCAGCCAGGGGCGGAACCAGGGGAGGGCTAGCCCCGGCGCCAGCCCGGGTCGGGAAAAAAAAAACAAGTAAAAATTTTTTTTTTAGCCCGGGGTCAAATTTAAAAATGGCTATATATAATTTTTTAGCCTTGGCTGAAATATTAAATAGAGGTATTAGTTTGGTTTTTAATTGTGTGTATATCCATTTGTTGTATGATTTAGTGAAAAATATCCGATTTTTGTATGATTTAGTGAAAAATATCCAATTTTTGCATGATTTAGCGAAAAAAAAATCCGCGCTTCGCGCGGCTTACCCTGAAATTTCCCCCACCCCGCAATATAGAGCTAGATTAGCCCGGGGTCCAAAAACATCCTGGTTCCGCCACTGGAAGCAGCTATGCATTAGATTCTGCTGAGAGAAGTAAGATTGTCTATTTTTGCAGTATGGTCTTAATTACTCTAAGCGGCTTCTACTACTCTCATGATTAACATAATTATCTTGTGAAATGTTGTGAGGTCATTAGCTCTCTAACTTTTATGCACCCAAGGATAATGAGTTAAGATATGATGGACTATGGATGCATTTGCAGAATGTGATGAGGTTGGGGTCTTTGGTGTGCAGAACAATCACAGTTTAAGTGGCTGCACTTCTGGAACTGTAGAAGATGTGTTTTGAACATACTTTTGCCCGCTAATTCTTTTTAGTAGCTCAATGATATGCTTTCAGGATCAGGTCAGTTATTATATGGATCTTTTAAAAAAAAAACCTTAGTAGCATCGATGTACTTGTTTCATCTGTTCAGTTTTCCTTGTCCTTTTGTTTCTGTGGTTTCCTTCTGTGGTTTTGTCATTATGCATAATGCTCCCTCCTCTTTAAATGTATTGAGTTTTAACTACTCTCTTGAAAGAGAATATGTAGTGACCAGTTATGTACTTCCTACCTAGTCTGGTCCTCCTCTCATCATTGTTTTGGTAGTACTGCCTTCACAACAGTGTTCCTAGATATCCATACGATACTTTGGTAAGATCCTACTAAAAATTAGTGAGGCTAATTTTCTCTCAAATGTTACTGCTGAGTAGTTTGTGTGGACGACCCTATATGGCTAGGTACTACAAACTTCTGCTAAATTTTGTTTGTGCATGACCTAGTTCGTGATGGTTGCGATATTTATTCTTTGTATTGTAGACCTTGAAGGTGGCTCTATCTTTTCACTTGAGAATAATTCAAAACTTTTGAACAAAGGACTTATGCTGCGATTTTCTTCCAAAAGAAAATTTCTGGGCCTTTGCACCGCCTAGTGAAGCCTATTGGTCGATGTTAGCATTATAAAGTGGTCATATTTACTTAGTATGTACACAATTAGAGTGCCAGAACTTTAAGAATCTTGTTTGGCCGTCTAAATTTTCCCTACTTAAAACCAATAGATTGTCGTATGCTAGATATAGTTATTCCCAACATATTGATCTTTGTTTTGTTTATACTACTCAGATGTTACTGATGTCAATATGAAATGTTCCAATCAGTGTTTACTACGACTCACCTCATAGTTCTGATTGTGCCACTACCAGTCTAGCAAATAGATGTCCTTTTGGTCTGGAACGAAGGGATTAGATATAAATTTGTTAATAATGTCAAAAGTATTAGTTGTCTCTAATTAGATTTAGATATATTAGCTGTATTAACAGATCAGATTTGCTGTTATTGTATGTTAATATTTACCTTCCATAATTAGGGTATAACAGCTGTTGTAAAGGCTGAAAATCTGCACCTTAGCTGCATTTCAGCAAGGATTTCAGCTTGTAATATTTATATATAGTGAGAACTCTTCAGCAATAGAAAAAACATTTTCCCCACACTTTTTTCCATTCTGATCTTCTTGTCATGGTATCAGAGCCACAATTCTGATTTTCCTCTTGTTTCTGATCTGTTCTTGTTTATTGTTCTTGACTTCTTGTCTCTGTCTGGATAAATTCCCCTTCTTGTTCCTGGATAAATTCTCTTGTTCCTAGTTACTCCTGATCGTCATGTCTCTGGACAAGTTTGACACTCTCTTGGTTCGCCTTAATGGCAAAAATTATTCAGCATGGTCATTTCACTTCCAGATCTTCGTCAAAGGGAAGGATTTATGGGGTTATGTTAGTAGTACCACTCTTGCTCCTGACAAAGAAAAAGACAAGGTTGGATATGCTCAGTGGGAGACTAAAGATGCACAAATCATGGGTTGGCTGCTAGGATCCGTCGAGCTCAATATTATATTGAACCTAAGGCCTTTCAAGACTTCATTCGAGATGTGGGCTTATCTCAAGAAGATATATAGTCAGCAAAACACTGCTCGTCGCTTTCAACTAGAACATGACATAGGCAAACTTCAACAAGATAGCCTTTCAATTTCTGATTTTTATTCTTCCTTTATGAATTTATGGGTCGAATACACTGATATTGTTTATGCTACCGTACCTGCCGAGGGTTTTAAGTCGGTCCAAGACGTCCATGAAACTACTAAAAGAGATCAATTTCTTATGAAATTGAGATCTGAGTTTGAAGCTACTAGGTCAAATCTTATGAATCGAGATCCTCTTCCCTCTCTGGATACTTGTCTCAATGATCTGCTTCGGGAGGAACAACGTCTTCTTACTCAAGATACCTTGAAAGAACAGAAATCTGAGTTAGTTCATGTGGCATATGCAACACAAGGTAAACCAAGAGGTAGGGATATGCGTAATGTCCAATGTTTCTCTTGTAAAGGTTTTGGACATTATGCTTCAAATTGTTCCAAAAAATTTTGCAATTATTGTAAGAAAGATGGACATATAATCAAGGAATGTCCTACTCGTCCACCAAAGAAATCTGAGACAGCCTACACAGCCTTGGTTGGATCCTCAAGTACCAGCAGTATGATGAATCCTGAACATGCAACACGAAATGTCGTTGCTCCTGTGCAATCTGGTGTTGTGCAATCTGTAACACCTGAAATGGTTCAGTAAATGATCATTTCGGCCTTTTCAACTTTAGGACTTTCTGGTAAATCTACTCTCACATCACCTACTTGGTACTTTGATTCTGCAGCTTCTAATCATATGACAAGTAATGCTAATTTTCTTACAAATGTAAACAATTATTGTGGGAATCTTGAATTTGGTACTGCAGATGGTACTCATTTACCTATTACAGCAACTGGTGACATTTCTTCCTCTCTAGCCAATGTCTTTGTCTCTCCTGCCCTTACCACTAACCTTATTTCTGTTGGTCAATTGGTTGAAAATAATTGCAAAGTGACATTTTCAAAATCTGGTTGTGTTGTGCAGGATCAGCAGTCAGGGAGGGTGATCACGAGGGGGCCTAAAGTTGAACGTCTCTTTCCAATCCAATTTCCTTTTCCATGTCGCTCCTTTCCCATTGTTTCTTGTAATTCTGCTCGTGTTGATTATCATGCATGGCATAAGCGTCTAGGACACCCTAATAATGATGTTCTTCGTTGTTTGTTAAAATCCGGTGTGCTTGGGAATGAAAAGTTATCTTCTCTTCATTCTGTCCAATTTGATTGCGATTCTTGTAAACTTGGAAAAAGCAAAACTTTACCATTTCCCATTCATACATCTAATGTAACTAAACCTTTTGATTTAATACATAGTGATGTTTGGGGTATGTCACCAGTTGTCTCTCGTGCTAAGTATAAGTACTTTGTCACATTTATCGACGATTATAGTCGTTTTACATGGATATATTTGCTCCGTTCTAAATCTGAAGTTTTTTCGACCTTCAAGATCTTTTATGCATATATTCAAACTCAATTCAATGCAAATATTAAAATTCTTCGCTCAGATAATGGAGGTGAATATATGTCTCATTTATTTCAAGAATTTTTACAAGCCAATGGCATAATCTCTCAAAGGTCTTGTCCTTCAACTCCTCAACAGAACGGGATAGCTGAAAGAAAAAACCGTCACCTTCTTGATGTTGTACGTACCCTTTTGTTGGAATCATTTGTGCCCTCTAGGTTCTGGTGTGAAGCACTCTCTACTGCCGTGTACCTCATAAATCGATTACCCTCACCATCCTTGAATCATGTTTCACCTTTCACTCGATTATTTGGTCGCACTCCGGATTATTCAGGTCTTCGTACTTTTGGATGTGTATGTTATGTTCATCTTCCTCCACATGAACGCACAAAACTCACAGCTCAGTCAGTAAAATGTGCTTTCTTAGGATATGCACTACATCAGAAAGGATTTCTTTGTTATGATCCTAATTTACAACGTACTCGGGTTTCAAGAAATGTAATTTTCTCAGAAAACCAGCCTTTTTTTCCTACATACAATGATCATCATTCCCCTTCATTTTCAATTGTACCTTTATTCACAAACTTTTCTGCAGATCCTTTATCGAATCCAATATCGTCAGAATCTGATCCTCTATCACCTAAACCACTCCTGGTGTATCAAAGACGCACTAAAGTTGTGCCAAATCAGAATACCGCAACAGAAATTGCAAATTCTGATCATGTTCAAGCTACTCCACCCCCTCAAACTAATTCCCATGCTGCTGATCATGTTCAAGCTGCTCCACCTCCTCAAACGGATCCACTTGCTGCTGATCCCATTCAAGAAGCTGCACCTGCCACTCGTAGACATAGCACTCGGGTGAGCCAACCTCCGGATAGGTATGGTTTTCCTAATCATGTATCACTGAAAACAACTGTGTCTACCATTCCTATTCCCTCATCGTATAAGCAGGCAATGAAGCATGAGTGTTGGCGGGAAGCTATTGAAACTGAGCTTCTTGCACTTGAAGAAAACCAAACATGGGATGTTGTAGCGCGTCCCCCATCTGTGAAACCTTTGGGCAGTAAGTTTGTGTTCTCTGTAAAACTTCATCCAAAAGGAGCAGGTGCTGAGGAATAAGGTTGTCAAACTAGTAAGAGTTTTGTGGAGGAACCAGAATGCCGAGGAATCAACCTGGGAGCTAGAAAGCGCAATGCGTGAAAAGTACCCCCAACTGTATTCAACCTGATTCCGGGACGGAATCTTTTTAAGGAGGGGAGGCTGTAAGAATCCTAATTTTTGGTAATATTTTAAAATTTAATGAAGTATGATATTATGGATGATGGACACTTTGGAGCCACCAATGACATATAGTGGATTTTAATTTTCCGAGTATTAAATTTCGTGGCATAAGATGTGTGAGCAAAAAGGAAGGTTATTGAAAGCAAGAAATCCACTTCTATTAAATTACATAAAAGCTTGGGACTTTGAAGATTATTAGAGTATCAAAAGATTTTAAAAGCCTAAGACAAGGAGTTACGGATATTTAAGGGAATTACACAATTAAGTACTTAAGGAATTACGAAGGAAATCTCTACGCGACAAAATGTTATTACGAGGAGTTTATTTAAGATACGTTATGGATTAAGGATTAAGTGACAAACATTGGTGGAGAAATAAAATAAGGGAGATATTACATGCAATTATCAAGCAAGTAGCTAGTTAGAAAAGCAAACTAGTAATGTAAAAAGCAAAAAGCATAAAGTTATGCACCATGCTTTAGGAGACATGGAAGTATGGTCTAACCTAGTAGGCTATCACTAGACTTGCAACATGTGACTTATACACATATAACAACACATATCAATAATACATCTCACATCATTCAAACCAAACAAAACAAAACATTTCTCTCTCCCTTTTCTTCATTTTCGGCCAGGACAGAGAGGGGAGATTCAAACAGCCATAGCGCCTTCATTTCTCATCCAAATATTGCGTTCTATAGCTTTTTGGAAAGGTATTGAGATGATCTACAACTATTATTTAGGTGCCTCGTCCAGAAAAGTAAGGTAAGGACCTCGTTTTTCCAGTTCTTTCAGCTGGGGTATATTGACTCCGAAAATTTCTAAGTTTTGTTCTTGATGTTCTTGTTAGTTTAAGGTTATTAAGGATAGATCAAGCTTCTCCAAGGGTTAAAAAGCTCATACAAGGTCACTAGAGACTCAAGGAAGGTATAAATATCTCTCAACCCTTAGCCATGACAAGTTTATAGTTTATATTGTTAGATCTATAAGTATTGGAGTGAATCTTGATGGTTTGAGCTTTAGATGATGAAATCTTGAAGTTTTATGCTTGTTATTGTAATAATAAGGCATGTGATTAGAGTATGTAGTCTCATGTATGTTATAGAGATGAATCTTGGTGGAGTTAATGGTTGTAAAGAGAGTATTGTGTTATTGTCAAGTGTTGAAGTTGATAAGATGCTTGTTGTAAATTCTGGGAGCATGTACTGTCTTGTAGGAGGGTTTTGAACCCCTTAAACTTGTCTCCTTAAGACCCAATACATATGGTTAGAAAGGTATTTGAATGTAGTTTCTAGAAATATAAGGCTCACACCCAGGAGATGTGTAGATTTTTAGTTATGGCCGGATTAGTGCAGTGTGGTTCTGGAATTCGGACTGCACTGTGTTGTCCACTTG
This sequence comes from Kitagawia praeruptora, assembly GCA_037693485.1. Lineage (NCBI taxonomy): Eukaryota > Viridiplantae > Streptophyta > Magnoliopsida > Apiales > Apiaceae > Kitagawia > Kitagawia praeruptora. The sequence goes on from CM075350.1 coordinate 128,010,893, forward strand.
TGAACTGAGTTAGGACCCCTTAAAATTATGAAAATGTTATGGAAATTTGAGGATATACAGATTAAACAAGTGGAAAGGCTGTCCAAAAAGAATTGGATTAAAATATGTATTTTTCAATTTTATAAAAATGTTGGAGCGAGGTATGCGCAAGTGAAAAACCACTTAGGGGATTAGTTTAAAGTAGTTTTAAGAATATTCACTTGAGTTTCGAGTTCGAGGAATAGATTTGAGTCGAATGGGTAACGAAAGTGATAATGTGACGACATGGTCATATGAGAGGGTTAGTGGTCACAAGTGGAGTCGTTAAGTTGGTTTTACAATTTTTAAAACCTTATGATTAAGTAGCGTTGTTAAGGCACTAACGTGCGAATATTGATTATGTATAGATTTCCATTCCACTCCGCAAGCCCGACCACCCCAACCTCACCAAGGCAAGTTTTCCAACCCTAAGTATTTAATTTCAAAAGATTATATTCTTGATTTTACCTATGCAAGTTTACTTTTCAAAACTTATATGTACGGATTTTCACTGTTGTGTTTGCGGCTTTCAAATGTACTATATGCTTATGCCTTATGAAGTTATGTTGAAGTTTGAGATATATGCATATGTGTTTGTACACCCTTGAACTTAGAATAAAAGTGTTTTCTTCGGACAACGACTCTAGCAATAGAGGTCGTAGCGGTCCAAATATACTATTGACCGGGGAGCGGTATATTATTGTGTCGTGATTAAATTACGAAATCCCGAAGAGTCATTCGGGAAGTATCGTATACTTAAGTATTTATTATTTTACGTTGTTAAAAATACTCAAAAATATCTATCTTGGATTAAAAGCTTATTTTAATTAAATAATTATTTTATTAATTGTTTATATTAAATCTCAAAATATTATTTATTAATTATCGTTCATTATTTTAAAGACAAAACTAATCCAAGATACCTTTAGCGTTTTCAAACTCGAACTCTTTCGAACCCAAAACATTTTCGAAAACCCCCGGTCAGGTTTTGCTTCTTGTACGTTTTTCAAGAGTTATCGGTCGACTGAGGTCGAACTTCAACTACTCAAGTTTTCTATCAAAATGATTTTGAAAAGAAAAGAAAAAGGGGACTCTGGCAGGTGTGGGAATCGTTGACGAACGATTCCCGGGATGTGTAAGCGGCCGTGAGCCAGGCGGTCCATCAATTATTATTCCGGCCCAGGTGTTGCCGAAGGATGATTACGGATGTAGTTTTCATCGAGGGTGATTACGGATGTAGTTTTCACCCGAGGATAGTTACGGATGTAGTTTCTATCCTTCTACCGGTAGAGAAGACCCGCGGATTGTTGGACTTGGTTGTGGCGACTGATCATCGTCAATCCCTGTCAGGTTTTATGTTTTTTTCCAGTCCCATCCTCCACTTTGGAAAAATACTCAAACACTGCTTCTTGGGCATAAGTGGCAAGTTGCCGATAGTGTGGTTTTTTATAAGAAAAATATTGACATCGTGCAATATCTAGAACTGCAAGATTTTCTATAGAGATTGGCACGTGTTAGTGCACTCTTGCAATTATTTCAAAGAATGAAATGTTTTTGAATGAGAAACCTTCTAAGCTAATGGAAGGAAAGAGGTTTTGCATCAATGCATTCCCTGTACATTATGTTAACCGTAGAGTGTTTTGCCGAAACTGATATACTCATACGTGTATATTTTCAAACTTGAGATATATTGAAATGAGAACCTTATAAAGGATTCATATGTTATTCTTAAATCTCCTTAGTGAGTATAAATGTTTTATTCAAACTCGGACATATATATTGTCGAGTTATGTTTTGTAATCTGAGATATATACCCATACAGTTGGGAACGTTTTCAAAATAAACCACTTTATTATTTTTCAAAATGGTGAACTTGCTGAGCATTATGTAGCTCATTCTTGCTTTATAAAAACTTTTCAGAAAGAGAAGAATTTGGTCGGTTAACTCCGCACCAGCAGAAGAGGAGTAGGAGATTTACCCCGGAGATGATTTAGTTCCTGAAAAATACTACAGAGTAAGTCTGATAGGTTTTCAACTGTAATAGTAAGACTTGTCTTCAAGTGTAGTTGTATAAGTGGAAGTGCGTAAGATTCCGGATTGTACAGATGAATTGTAATATTTAGTGTTACTTTTGATTATCGTTTCTGAGGCTCTAACTTGTATGTGCGTAAGATTGAGGTCTGGATGGATGTATTGTTGAGTTGTAAAGCTAATACAGGTATGATATGGCTGGATGGTGATGTGACGACCTGAATCTCTGACCTCGGATTTGGGGGCGTCACAGAAATGGTATCAGAGAGGATAAGTTACAGTACTCATAAACGAGAGTGTGGAGAGTTAAGTCTAAGTAGGAGAATGACATAAGAGATCGTAGTAAACTTATTATTGGACTACCGGAAGAGGTACCGGTGAGTAGAATGGACTGGAGTGTTTACTGGAGGTATTATACTAGGGTCGATAGAATCCTTTGAGACCTTCAGAATGATGAATAGAGGTTTGAGAGTCGTACATGACCTATCATAGGTAATGATATAGGAAGCAGAGCAAAATCTGAAGAGCAGCTGAGATAGAGGCGATATTGCCAATATGATCGGATGACTAGGCTGGCATAAATTTTGTGGCCCATAGTCCTGCACAGTTTAGGAGGCAGAATTTTAAGAATCAAGAAGTTTAGACTTCCCTACATAATTAAGGGTACTTAGTACTTGGAATGATGACAGCCTTTTACTTTGGCTATAAGATCCGATTTTTGATAAGTAACGGGTTTACCTGAAAGGTGGTTACTATGCCGTTGTGGATTTCATTACCCTTGATGGCAAATTTTACATGTGTTATACGAGAATGTTATCATAAGACGAGCGTGCTAGATGATTCCGCGCATGGTTCGGGCGCTAGAGCATGGTAGTTCAACTTAGAGAACAAACAAGTAGAATTAACAAAGGGACTCAAGTGAAGTTGAATATGGTTGCATCGAGCGATACAGTGATCTCAGAGTCTACCAAAAGAAAAGACCAATGGGTCTAGAGTGGGATCCTTTGATAAAGATTTTATCAGGGACTACGTATATATGTATTGTAGACCTCAATATTTTTGGTATATGTTCACATGCACACACCCGCCACTGAACCTATGGACTGCACTGAGATCCCTGAGAGATCTCTTTGATCTGTTCCCAGGGGGAACTGGCCACTCGTGATTCTTGTCGGAAGGCATGAAGTAGGACCCTATGGACTTAGCAGGTGTCCCCGGAATGATGTGAAGCTTGGTCTTCAAGATAAAGCACGAAGATGATAGATATATTTGTGAAACCCTAACTCGATAATTGACTCTAAGATGAAGATTGAGAGACGCACTAGTTGGTGTCTTGTATTACGAAGACGAAGAGATGGAGTTACCCTCATAGTGGTGATAATGAGATGCACGAATGATTATTAACTTATTTTGGTAACTACCGGCTGGTGCACTACTTCATTTTAAACTTTTCATTAACCATGTTACCTCGATTAGTTTATATCAGATAACCCTTCTAGCTTTCTACTTCAAACTTGTGGAATAACCACCAGTGATGTACTTTCTCTAAACCGGGACTCATCCAAAGTATCTTATTTGATCCCCGAGTATTCTATTTGAAGTTTGTAATTATTTCGTTCTGCTCAGGACTATTTACACTTCCTTTCAATTATCCAAGGAATGTTCAAAATAAAACATCTGGTTAATAATAATCATTCACTTGTGATTGTCCAACACTGGAAACATAACATCTGTGACCCCAAACATACCAAGATCTTTTAAGGTTATAGGGCTAGAAACAAGAATCCAAATTCCATTAGATAAAAAGCATTCATTCTTCACAACATTCTCTTTGATCAAATCTTAAATCACTGGTGTAACTTCGATAAGAAGTACGCCAGGCTAACTAAACCATCACATAATAATAATAATAAATATTAGAACTCAATTATATAAAATAGATCTTACACTAAATCCAGACATCCTGAGCCAAGTCATCTTCGAAATAGCATCACGCTTCTTCTCTTTCTGAACTGTGCGGATAAGTCTCGCCAAACTACCTTACTGAAATGTTAGAATTTACAACAGCAAGTATGAGCGAAAGAAATGCTCAGCAAGTGTATAAAAATTTTGATATAAAACCAGGATAAGTGGGGCATAAAATCAACTGAAATGTAAAACAGTTTATAGAGCAAACTGAATCAACAGCTGTGATATAATTCAAATCATAACTAAAATCATTTGGCATGTCATAAAAAATGAATCATCTGCCAACTCACAGTATATAATAGCCATTCTGGCGATATGGATTGGATACACTTATATAACTGAAACATAAAACACCATTGCCCCCTGATCAGGTTCATAAGCAATGGGACCCTCTATACTCCACCGGTATTCTCTTTTTTTTTTCCGTGTGTGTATAGTCCGGATTTCATGAGGGTACCAAAATATGCAAGTAATGTTAGCCTATAGGAAGATGGAATGGTTACCATATCCTCCTTAAATATTGCTGGACCATGGTAGCAACCATGGCCTCCTACGCTTTACCAATAAACATTGCTGGACCATGATAGCAATCATGGCCTCCTACGCTTTACCATAAACATTGCTGGACCATGATAGCAATCATGGCCTCCTACGCTTTACCATTTTCCAATCCAATAGAGCAATTTCCGAATTCAACAGGAAATGCTTAGTTTCACATACAGTTCATATCCCTATTATTTACTACGATAATAAGGATATGAAGAGTTTATCTTAAACAATTCCCCCACATCAAGGATACCAATATCAAGCAACTGTTTTCGCACAAAAATATTTAAGAATCACGAATAGCTCTGAACAATAGCTATTCGTCATGATATGAATCAATGAAACATAAAATAAAAAGTGTTTAGGATGATTAAGAAAATACTTGCCTCTGGTCCTTAGCTATTGCGTAGCACCGAAGTAATACAACTATCTTCTTCTATCTCACGTAATCTCAGTCTTCATTTTCGATCATTCTTTGGTACGACGCTATTGCTGTTGTCACGAGTCTGATCCGTCGACGTCGAGCCCGCGCGTCTACAATATCTCTGTCCGAAGAAAATAATTGGAAATGTCCCCTTTGAACATAGACGTTTTCCCGGTGTTAAAACACCTCGCAAGTAAACCAGCAATTCCACAAACAATACTTTCATCTCCAACCTTCTTTATTACAATCCACACAATACTGCATCCATCTCCAACTTTCTTCGTCTCATACCAACTTAACTCCGCTGACATTCCTAAGTCAATATTTACCAATTAATCCTCGAATTAAACATTTATGCATTCAACTTAGTCCAACTCAATCTATAAATAATCCTCAAAACATTTATCTTATTCCTCAATAAAGAAACATGAAAATCAATTAATCCTCAAGACACGATTAATCCTCGAGATAACAATTAATCCTCGAAATAAGTCATTAATCCTCAAGACAATAATTAACCCTAGAGATAATCATTAATCCTCGAATTAAATACATATATACCTGTCACATAACCAATTAACACATAGCATATACGGCTCACAAATAAAAGAGCACTCAAATTATTCATAGAATATTTACAAATCACTAATAGATAATCAAAGAATAATAACACGCAATTCACATAATCACATAGCACGTTTGATCAGATCATGAAAAGATTTTATCTAATATTTTTAAAACAGAAAACGGTCAAAACCCTAATTATCGGATATAACCGACTCAATAAAAAGGTTTGGTAAAAAAAGTTGATCCAAATTTAAAAGTTGAATTTTAACTTAAAACTATTTTTATAAGAACCGGGTCATTTTTCTGATTCCAGAAATATTTTTCTCGTTAAAAACGGACAAGCGGTTTAATTAATACGCAATTAATAAGAATAATTCAATTAATAATTAAATTAATTGATTATTCAAATTAATTATTTATTAATCAACTCATAAAAATAATAAATCTTTTATAATAAAAAGATTTAAATTCAATTAAGTCAATTATATATTTAAATAATAATTAATTAATATAATTAATCAATTAAAATGAATTAATCAATTAACTAAATCAATTAAATTATTATTTAAAAATAATTAACTAATTAAATTTAATTTTTAGAAATTAAAATAATAATACATAAAAGAATTCTGAATTTTAGAAAATTTTTATAAAAATATGACCAAAAAACATTTTTCTGAAAAGTTATAAGATTTTGAAGATCAAAACGTTACTATTCATCACCACCTACGCTGTTCTTCGTATGAATGCTTCGAAGAACACCACCTCCAACAATGGAGGTTCGCCGGAATCCGGATATATCCGGCAACCGAAAAACATTCCGGTGACCCCATTATCGACACCAAAACAACACAAAATCGACTTCCCATCAACTGGGCAACACACGACAACAATAACACACCAAAACCAAGCCAAGAATCGATCAAAACGAACCAAAAAACGAAATTTCCGGCGAGCACGCGTGAAATTCCGGCCAATATCCGTTTTTCAACAAATCGGACACCAAATCGAGTGTTCTATATTCCAAAATGAAGCTATGAACACGAGTAAACTAACCCCTAACACCTCTAATACGAACAATCATCACACAAAACGAACGAATGATTTGAAAAATGAACATAAACTTTCAAACTCGTTTTACACAAATCCGATCATAAACAATGAAATTGATGATGCAAAACGACTATAATACATCCCCTAATGCTATAGGAACCATCAAATCAAGCAAACAATTCACCAAATGAAAATACCTAATTTCAAGCCAAGAACCCTAAAATGCAGAATTATTCAAAAATTCATATAAAATCGAAAATATACCCAAACTGAAATCTGTTGATGGATTATGAAAGAGGATATTGAGAGCTTCGATTCGACTACAAGATCGCCAAAATCAGATGTATATAACACCTTCAAATTCAGCTTTGATCCTCAAGAACAGGAGAGAGAAAATATTATTTATTTATATATAAAAACTGATTTTTATGATTTATTAATAAAAAAATTAAATCTGATTTCTATTTATATTAATCAAAAATTAATACCCCAAAAATATTTTTAGCCCCCAATTAAAATTATTAGGCCTTAAAAATAATTTTTATGGGATAAAAATGTAAAATTTTTATTTTTAAACAAATATGATATAAATGCCAAAATTCTCCAAAAATTACGAATATTACAAAAAAAACAAAATAATACATTTTTGAACATCCCATTATTATATGAAAATAATTTTATGAAAAACAGGGCCTCGAATTCAATACAGGGGCTGAGTCCGGAATTTAAAATGCAAAATAACTGTATTCTAAAAATATAAAAATTACAGAAAAATAGAATAAAACATTCTATGATACACATAAGTCACATAACACGTATGGGATAATTTTCCTATTTAATAAAAATCATAACGCGTTTAAATGCATTAAAAATAAACTAACACACATTAAAATCAACTAAAAATAAATTTTAATATAATAAATTACACGTAATTTTTCGGGTCCTTACATTCTTCCCCCCTTATAGGGATTCCGTCCTCGGAATCAGCTAAGGCAACTAGTGGGGTTCCTTAATTCCTTCACCATCAACACTTGCTTTGCAAAACTGGGGATAGTGTTCCTTCGTAAATAATTTCTCCAAAATCTCAACTCAACTATAGGGTCTCTATTTAAGACAGTTATCACTGGAATCTTACAACCCATCGTTATTCGTTCCAAATATGGCTCGATCAACTTTTCATTAACATAATTTCCTTGAGAGAGAGAGAACTGATTCCATTGATATGTCACTGATATTCTAATCATTTTAGGACTTGCTCTTGCTCTTGGCGATTCCGTTGCGAATTTAACTTCTATCTGCGAATTGCGCTTATTCTAACCAGATTGGCATACCCTTGAAATTCAGTAGAGATAACAAGAATCATGAAATTTTGGAGAGAACAGATTCCATATCGTAGGAAATGTCCCACAATTGTGGTTATGAATTTACGAATTTTTAAAGCAACCTGATTTGAAATAAGAGAATAACTGAGAGATCAATATGATCATATGAACCCGATGTTGTGTGTCTTAGCTCCGACATTTACAATTAAAGGTGATCAGCCTTCTTGTAATACACAACACACCAGTGATGGCGTCCCATCCAACTTCTATCACACAGACAGATATACCTGGTGTCCCCTATAAATAGGGTTGTTCGTCTCAGTAGGAGTACATAAATATGAAAGGAATATAAAATCAAATTAATAACTGATGTTTTCGGACAAATAATTCTCTGAAGCACACTTTGGATTTAACTGAAAAATTCCAAAGGTGTTATTTTTTGAGAAGATAAATAACCAAAAGAAAGTACCGAACAAGTGGTACTATATTGTAAATAAAGTTATTAACCACTGGAGAAAACAAAAAGTTGAAATTCAAAATGTCACTATTTAGAAGAGAAAATATATCTTTTAACAAATACCTCTTTAGGAGTGATATCAAAATAATTCATAGAAAGAAAAGGTATTGCCAAGGTCTCTACTTATGCCTTCTTTGCCAATTCCTTCGATAGCTCGTCATTCGAATTTAAGCTTCTTCATTTCCACGTTTTAAGGATATCTATATCGTATGCCATCGTCAACTCGTAATAATCTCTGAAGATTCCACAGTAGACATCTCCATTCTCCAGGCGGTCTATCCAGTTCACCACAACTATCTCAAACGAGTACTCCAATCTTAACTTACTAATTGGTACTATATCCAATAGTCCAATAGGAACTCTACATGAGCTCTGACGTTCCTTACTTAGCTATACACACTCCTACACACTCTCGTTTCTAGTTTACTATATGTTAAATATAATTGATGTGTTTTAATGTCAGTGTTTAAGTGTTACAGGTAAAGAGAGTTTAACTTGTTATTGAAAGCAGTTGTAACAGAGTTTGAGTATACGCTGATTACTGGAAGCGCAAACGCTGACAGAGGAAAGCGTAAACACTGATAGCTGAATACATGGAAGCGCAAACACTGTTAGCGTAGAGAGAACAGAGTTTGCTAAAGTTTGTCTACTGGGAGCGTCTACAAGTCAACAGAGTTTGAAGATTAATTTAATATTAATATGGAAGCGATATCTTTGAAGATTGGATAGCTGTCAAAGAGATTGAGTTGACTTAGAAGACGTGTAGCAATCGTAATTGATATCAATTGTATAGCTTAATTTTAGGAGAATCAATTTACGATTGTACGTAGCTGTATATCTTATAAATACAGTTAGGTTAACCCTAGAAGGGTATCCATCGTGAACGAATATCATTCTTGTAACCTAAGCAGCTCTCTGTGATACTTTACATCACCGAGAGAGGAATTATTAATTCCAAACAGTTTTAAGGGTTAAAACGTGTGTTCTTGTTACTTATTCATACGGTAATTGATTATATATTGTGTATTCGACCTAACAAGTGGTATCAGAGCCAAATCTGTTACTTTATTACAGTTAAAGATCCAAACACAATAGTAATCAATGGCAGAGATACCTCCATCATCTGAGAAAGCACCTACTACTGTTAGTAGGTATGAAACAATTAGGGTTCCTATACTGAGGCCATTAGAGTATGCAATTTGGAAGGTGAAGATGACCATGTTTCTGGAGGCTACAGATCCAGAATATCTGGACAGAATATATGAAGGTCCTCACAAACCAACAAAATTATCTGCTGCTGCTGCTGGTGAGGAATCAAAGGTCATTCCAAAGGAAAAGAAAGATCTAACTGCTGAGGATCTTTCATCTATTGCAAAGGATGCAAAAGTGAGACATTTACTTCACAGTGCATTAGACAATGTTATGTCTAATAAAGTGATAAACTGCACAACTGCAAAGGAGATATGGGATGCACTTGAGGTTAGATGTCAAGGAACACCTGCAATTAAGAAGAACAGAAGGAACATACTCACTCAGGAGTATGAGCATTTTGAGGCAAAATCTGATGAAACCATGACAGAAACATTTGACAGATTCTGTAAACTGCTCAATGATTTGTCATTGGTGAACAAAGAGTATGATTTAGAAGATTCAAATCTCAAGTTTCTTCTCTCTCTACCTGAAAAGTGGGATGTGAAAACAACCACTATAAGAGATAATTATGAACTTGGTGAAACAGAGATTGATGAAATTTATGGATTGCTCAAAACCCATGAATTGGAATTGGAGCAGAGAAACAAAAGATCTAGTAGAAAGTCAAAGTCTGTTGCTCTTGAGGTTGAGGAGAAACCATCAAAGAAGGAAGCATCAAGGAGAAAGGCAAAAGGAAAAGCCTTAGTCATACATTCAGAGAATGAGCCATCAGACACTGATGTTGACTCAAACACAGATGAATCATCTGATTCTGAAGATGATGAGGAGATGATGCAAATGGCTGCATTGATGGTAAAGACCTTCAAGAAGATGGGATACAAGAACTTCAAGAAGGGAAAGAGATTCTCCAAGGACTACTCAAAGTTTGATAAGAAGAATTTCAAGAAATCTGAGGGAAAGGACTTCAAATCTGGTAAGAAAGACAAGTCTGAGATTCAATGCTACAAGTGTAAGGAGATGGGTCACTATGCTCCTGAGTGCAAGAAGGGTAAAACTGAAAAGGCACTCTACACCAAAGGCAGAGATTGGGCAGACACTTCAGATTCAGATGAAGAAGTCAACTATGCTCTCATGGCTACTACTCAGACTGAAAATGATGATCTCAAGGTACCTCCAACTACCTATGCTTATAACACTGATAATATAACTGAATTGAGAATTTATCTTAAAGCATTGCATATCAGTTATAGGGATCAGACTTTAGAAAATGAGAGGATAAAGTCTGAGTGTTCTCAACTCAAAGAAAGAAATAAACTTGTTGAGGAACAGCTAGAGAACATGAATAAGATTCAAAAAGAGAGAGATGATGCAGTGTTTATTGAACAGGAGTTGCTAGGTAAGTATAAGCAACTAGAATCAGAATTGGAGGATACTAAACACATCATTAAGACTTGGACACACTCTGGTAAAAACACTCAAGAAGTGTTTCAGTCAGATACAGTAGGTCTAGGTTACTCTGTAGGAGATGAACTTAGATTTGAAAATCAGGTAAAGGTTAGACCACATTGTTCATCTGAGGGTAATGTCATGGGAATAGGTGGACCTAAGACTGAAGCACAGAAAAAGGCTGTTAAAGAGTCATATGCTAAAACTTTTGTTAAAGAGGCTAACATTGGCTTAATGACAGATAAACAACTCAAGCATAAGCTTAAGGAGATAAAGTCTGTCAACAAACAGAGAATGCCTAAGAAAAACAGAAATGGAAAAGTAGGCATAACCTCAGGAGTTAAGCCAATGCTTGCTTCATTAGCTCCCAGGAAAACATGCTTTAATTGTGGTAGTACTAATCATCTTGCCAGTTTCTGCAGTAAGAATAAGAACATTAATTCTTTGCTCTCTAAAACTGCAGTTAAAAATGATTATGTGAAAACTAGACCACAGACTTTATGTAAACACTGTGGAAGTACTTGGCATTCTATTTATACTTGCAGAGATTATCATGCTATTTACTATAATTACTATGAACCCAAGCCAAATTTGAAATGGGTTAAAGTAAACTCTGCAAATGTAAACTCTGAAAAAGTTAGCTTAAACTCTGTTAATGAAAATTCCGCTGCAAAAGCTAACAGAATTAAGAAAGCCAAAGGATCCAAGCAAGTCTGGATCCTTAAAACTAATAATCAGTGATTGTTTGTGATTGCAGGGCACAAGGGTCAGTACCCTAGTCGTGGACAGTGGATGTTCAGGACACATGACTGGAAATAAAGCCCTGCTATCAGAGTATGAGGAGAAGGCTGGCCCAGAAGTTTCTTATGGAGATGGCAACATAGGACATACTCTGGGATATGGCAATATTAATCTTGGGAATGTCATCATCACAAATGTAGCTCTGGTTCCAGGACTCAAGCATGATTTGCTATCTGTGAGTCAAATCTGTGACAGAGGATATCATGTAGATTTTCAGCCTGAATACTGCCAAGTGATCAGTAAATCTACAGGGAAAGTTGCTCTAGTTGGAAACAGACACAACAACATCTATGAAATAAAATTGTCAACAAACACTGATGGCAAAGCAGTATGTCTGTCAACAAGAATGTCCAGTGAAGAGAGTTGGAAGTGGCACAAGAAACTCTCTCATTTGAATCTGAACAACATTAATGAGCTCATAAAGAATGATCTTGCAAGAGGACTACCAAAGTCATTGTTGAATGTAGAAGGCCTGTGTGATTCTTGTCAAAAGGCCAAACAGAGAAAAACCTCTTTCAAAAGCAAATCTGAGTCTTCAATTGCTGATCCTTATCATCTACTACATGTTGATCTTTTTGGTCCAGTAAATGTGATGTCTCTTGGAAAGAAGAAATATGCATTAGTCATTGTTGATGAATATACCAGATTCACATGGGTATATTTTCTTGCAAAGAAGGATGAAACAGCCTTAACACTGACAGATCATATAATCCAACTGGACAAAGGTTCAGAGCATCAAGTGAAGATAATCAGAAGTGACAATGGAACTGAGTTCAGGAATTCATCTATTGAAGAATTTTGCAAGAGTAAAGGGATCAAACAAGAGTTTTCTTCACCTGGCACTCCACAACAAAATGGTGTAGTGGAGAGGAAGAACAGAACTTTGATAGAAGCTGCCAGAACCATGCTAGATGAAGCAAAGTTGCCAACATATTTCTGGGCAGAAGCAGTTCAAACAGCTTGTTTTACTCAAAATGCAACACTGATCAACAAGCATGGTAAAACACCATATGAAATGGTGAAGAAGAAAAAGCCAAATCTAAAATATTTTCATATTTTTGGATGCAAGTGCTTTGTGTTGAAGACTCATCCTGAACAGTTGACCAAATTTGACCTAAAGGCAGATGAAGGAATTTTTGTTGGCTATCCACTGTCAACAAAGGCATTCAGAGTTTATAATCTGAGAACCAGAGTGATCATGGAGTCTATTCATGTGTCATTTGATGACAAGAAAATAACTGGACTTGAAGATGTTAATGAGCATGATCAACTGCACTTTGAAAATGAAGATTTATTAAAATCGGATGATACAGATCTGACAAACACTGTTGAGGTCAATTCTGAACCTCTACTGGTAAACACTGAAGAAACCTTTCAATCAGAAACAAGGGAAGAACCAGTTGAGGGGGAGCATAAAGAATCACATCAAAGTGAAAATTCAAACACTGATAGTGACTCAATTGATAACTCTGAATCAAACACTGTTGATTCAAACTCTGATCATTCAAATTCTAAGCAGTCACATTCAGGGGGAGCATCTGAAAATGAAGAGAGACACCAAGAAAATCAGGAGAGCATGGATCAAGGGGGAGAATCACATGATGACAGAAGCAATCTGCCTTCTGCAAGAAAATGGACTAAGTCACATACACCTGATTTAATTATTGGTGATCCAGATGCAAGAGTAAGGACAAGAAGTGCAACAACAAACGAATGTCTGTTTCATGCATTCTTGTCACAATCTGAGCCAAAGAAAGTAGAAGAAGCTCTGAAAGATGCTGACTGGATAACAGCAATGCAAGAAGAGCTAAATGAATTTGAGAGAAATGAGGTGTGGACCCTTGTACCAAGGCCAAAGAATAGATCTATTGTTGGTACTAAATGGGTTTTCAGAAATAAAACTGACAGTGATGGTGTGATCACAAGGAACAAAGCAAGACTGGTAGCTAAAGGCTATTCACAGCAAGAAGGAATAGATTATGATGAGACTTTTGCACCAGTTGCCAGGTTGGAGGCAATAAGGATGTTTCTTGCCTATGCTTCTCACAAGAAATTCAAGGTTTTTCAAATGGATGTGAAAAGTGCTTTTCTGAATGGAAAACTTGAAGAAGAAGTATTTGTTGAACAACCACCTGGTTTTGTAGATCCAAAATATCCAGATCATGTCTACAGGTTAGACAAAGCACTCTATGGACTCAAACAGGCACCTAGGGCATGGTATGAAACACTTGCTAAATTTCTGCTAGAAAGTGGGTTTCACAGAGGTACTATTGACAAAACTCTGTTTTACTTTCAATCTGGTAATGACCTGCTCTTAGTACAGATATATGTAGATGATATCATTTTTGGATCTACTAATGATAAACTCTGTAAGAAGTTTGCCAAGCTCATGCAGTCTAGATATCAAATGAGTATGATGGGAGAGTTAAGCTATTTTCTAGGCTTACAGGTGAAGCAAACAGATGATGGAATTTTCATAAATCAAGCAAAATATACCAGAAATCTTCTCAAGAAATTTGGCATGCTTGACTGTTCATCTGCAACAACTCCCATGGCAACTGCAACAAAACTGGACAAAAATACAGGTTCATCAGTGGATATGACAAGCTACAGAGGGATGATTGGTTCTCTACTCTATTTAACAGCTAGTAGACCTGATATCATGTATGCCACCTGTCTGTGTGCAAGATTTCAGGCAGATCCAAGGGAACCACATTTAACAGCTGTGAAGAGGATTTTCAAATATCTCAAGGGCACTGTAACCATAGGACTGTGGTACCCAAGAGAATCAGATTTTAAGCTACTTGGTTACTCTGATGCAGATTTTGCTGGCTGTAAGATTGACAGAAAAAGCACAAGTGGAAGTTGTCAATTTCTTGGTGACAGACTAGTGTCTTGGTACAGCAAGAAACAGAAGTCAATATCTACATCTACAGCTGAAGCAGAATATATTGCTGCTGGTAGCTGTTGTGCACAGATTTTATGGATGAAAAATCAACTACTGGATTATGGGTTGAGGTATAGTAAAATACCTATTTTCTGTGATAATCAAAGTGCTATTGCAATGACAGGTAATCCAGTACAACACTCAATGACCAAGCACATCAGCATAAGGTATCACTTTATCAGAGAGCATGTAGAGGAAGGCAACATAGAGCTTCACTTTGTGCCTACAGATCAACAACTTGCAGATGTTTTCACAAAGCCTCTAAGTGAAGCAACATTTACAAGACTGGTCAATGAACTAGGAATGGTATCTGGTTTTGACTAAACATGTTGGTTAGACTCAAACTTTTCTAATAAAATGTGTTGCTAGTATTTCTGTGAATTGCTAAAGTGCTATGTGAATATTGTTAATTAAACTCTGTCAGCATGATTGTTGGTCATACACTGTTAATATGTTTGTTAAACTCTGTGAATTCTGAGTTGATTTTTGTCTGAATGAAAATACCTATGAAGAAAAATGTATGGAGCATGATTCTCAGTGAAAAATCAAGATTCTTTTTGAGTCACTGTGATCTAATCAGAAATTGTGCAGTAAATTAACACAGCATGATACTGTTTCATATTTAGAGCATCTCTTAGTTTATTTGATCCTAAACTCTGAATCTATGAATACTGCAAGTATTACCACTCATGAATAACTCTGATATTGATGAACTCTAAACTCTGATTAGTGACACTCTGTTTCCAAGTCATACTTGTTTCTTGATGATTCTGTGTTTGCACTTGTGAAAATTTTAAAACTTGAGATGTGTCATTGTTTAGTTTGGTGAGAACCAGTTCATGTCTGAACCCTGTGAGATTTTGAGCTGAATAAGTGATTGATACATTTTATATCAATCAGATTTTATTGTTGTGTGATGTTCATCAGTAAGTATGTTGCTCTAGAACTTGCATTAAACCATTTTGGGACTACATGATATATGTGTGCATAAAGATGATAAAGGCATTAGGATTAACCATCTTTCTTCAAACACTGTTCAAAACATCCTTGAACACTGATAATAAACACTGTTCATAAAACACTACCCTTAGTAAACCCTTTGAGCCAAATTAACTGCTTATTGTTCTTGAATACTGACGTATTAAGAGCAGTTATATTCGTTTGTTTGATTTCACTCAATTAAAACCTTGAACAAAGTCCTTTTGATTTGTGCATATATG
Organism: Kitagawia praeruptora; assembly: GCA_037693485.1. Taxonomy (NCBI): domain Eukaryota; kingdom Viridiplantae; phylum Streptophyta; class Magnoliopsida; order Apiales; family Apiaceae; genus Kitagawia; species Kitagawia praeruptora. The sequence continues at coordinate 128,026,905 of CM075350.1, forward strand.
TAATCAAAGTGGTGTAGATATGGTGGACATTCAAGCTTATGGTAGTATCTGCTTTTACTGATTGAATCTGAGAGTAAACACTTCACCTAAACACTTGTGTGATGTGAGAGTTTGTGAGACAATCCTTGACATGTAACTCACTGAATGATGCTTTGATGTTTATCTCCTGATCTTTTTGTCTTTACTGACTGTGTGCTTACGTGGATAATCATGATCATAAACTGGAACAGGGATATTCAGATTTCTGTAATTAAGGAACTACAGAGTTTAGCATTCATCATATACTCTGTGTTTAATATGAGAGTTTGTGCATTCAGTGTTTATTGTTTTTGATTTATGGATTTTATGAAATATTAGATGCTATAAAAATTGATTTGGTAAACTCTGCTACTCACACACAAAAATCACGACTGTGCATTTTTGAAAGGGTTTTGTGATAAAGATTGAAAATTTGACAAACACTGATTGATTGTGCTATGTACTCTAAGGTATATTTTCATTAAGATAATTTGAAAATTCTGGAGTAAATGGAGTAGTTGACAACTGTTAATTAGAGTAATTAGTGGTAACGTGTCTTGATAAATGGAACGACAGCGGTAATAATGGCGTTTACTGCGCATGTATTAAGTGAACCGTTGCATGTGTGACATGTGTCCCACTCACTCATCATTATGTCTCACTTTTACACTTTTCAAGGGAACAGTTGCGTGTTTTCAAGGAAAATCGTTTGAGTTTAGTTTTTAATTAAAACTCAAATTACTTTTTGCCACAATCACTATTACCCACTCGTATTCACTTTACCAAAACAGAGAACATCTTTGTTTTTCACTTTGGCATTTTCACAAACACCTTTCTTGCAAAACATTTTCACAGTTGATTCTTGTTTATTTCTTGATTCAATGGCAACTAAACCTTTCACTGTCTTTGGTCTACGTTTTGTGCCTAACAATTATGCAGCTTTACTTGAGAACGACCGGGCTCCAGAGGCGTTCCATCTAATGCAAAATTTTCTTCGAGATTCTGAGATTGGGCAAGCGCTGGTTGAACCGGCTACTCTATCTGCTTCCCAAGTTGTTAACTTCTGGCAAAATTCACGATATATAGAAGGAGGAGAGAATGGAACTCCGTCTATCATCTTCTCTCATGAAGAACAAGAATTTGTAATCACTCCACAAACTGTTCGTGATGCCATGGACTTCGACACACATACTTCGTATGCTGTTGTTTCTGAGGAAAATCTGAGAGAGATGCTAACAGAGATTGGGTACATGGAATCACTTGCCAAGCTGGGCAGTGTGAAGAGGCCAAATTTGAGAAAAGAGTGGAACTTTTTCTTTGATAGTATCACCAGGACATTCCAGAAAAAGGTCACCAACTGGGATGCTATTCCAATGGACAGTCTGCAAATTGGGTATTCTCTACTCTATGGCAGTAATTTTGATTTTGGTAGATATATTTTAATGAATTTGGGTGATAAGTTGTCAGAGTCTACTACAGTTTACTTTGCTAGATTTTGTCAACTTCTGTTCAATGCATGTGTTCCTGGATTAGTTGTTGATGAAGCTGATAAGATTCAACCTTTTCGAGTCACTAAGAGAATATTCTCTGATATGACTAACAAAGATGTTGGTAAGGACATACCTCCTTTCATAATGCCACTTGCTTTACAGAACTTTGTCAATCAACCACAAGATTCTCCATCACCAAACCATGAACCACATGAACCACATCAATCAGAACCACAATCTATGCCTGAACCTTTAGCCACTGATCGTACAGAAAACATCCCATCTCAACCTACTCAATCACCTGAGCCAATACCAACAACCACTGATCAACCCATATCACCTCAAACACAAACAGAACCTCAAACACAACCTGACCAAATGACTACTGAACCAACAAACCTTGTCACTACCATTCATCCACAACCACCACCAAAGACAAAAAGGAAGAAGCATACTGCAATCAACACCAAACATTCTAGGGCTAAACAGACAACTCCAAAGGCTGTTTATTCTAGAAGATTCATACAAAGGGCAAATAGACCTTCACTACCATCAGTTGAGGAAAGTTCTAGTGAAAGTTCCAGTAAAGATGCAGAACAGGTTGCAGTGCCTCAAGCTAAGCGGAGGAGGCTCATTCTTACTGATTCTGATGATGAGCAGGAAGTTGAAGCTCCAGAGGTGGTTTCCAAGCAAACACCTACTGTTGAGGTTGTAGAGAAGGTTTCTATATCTGCAGAGGTTGAAATACCTGCAAAAGATGATGCTCCTGTAAACACTGATTTACCTGCAGAGGATGACATGCCTGCAGAAGAGGGTCACAGAGATGGTTTTTCACCAGTAGATGATGTTCTTGATTCAGTTCTACAATTCTCTGATCCTATCTCATTTGCTGAAACTCCAATTTCTTTTAAAGAGGTTATACATTCTATTGATACTGGTGTTGCTGATGGGCCTACTGTTGTTCTTGAAGACACTGTGGTTGCATCACACACTGAGTTAAACTCTGATGCCCATCATGGTTCTGAGCATGGTGAGGAGATTGATAAACCAGAAAAGGTTAATTCTTCAGAGCAGATTCAAGCTGATAAAGGAAAACAGGTTGCTCAAGAATCTGTTGTTGCTCAAGATGAAGATATTGCTTCTGTTGCTCCTACTCATGAGTCTGTGAGTGATTCTTTTGAAGACAACAGTACAGGAGCTGAAAATAACCGATTTCAAACTGATGGTCAGAAAACAGGAGAAAAGCCAGATTTTGCTGGGCCTTCTGCTAATGAGGTTGATGATGCTTATTTGAAAAAGCAAACTGCTGATTGGTACAAGTCAGAGTGTATTTTTCCACCTGGAAGGGCTGCAATGTTTCTTGAAGCCAATTCTAAGAAGATCAAAAATCCAGAAATATTCACTTGTTTGCAAGGCACAGTGATTCAAATCAAAACTTTGAATCACAGATTTGATGAAAATCAGAAGGCAATTGTAGATCTTCGAACAGAAGTTGCTACTCATGAGGAGAAAGCTCAACTAGCTAATGCTAAGCTCTTTCAACAATTTGCCAAAGCTCAAGCAAATATTAATGACAGACTGAGCACAGTTGAGAAGAATCAGATTTTACTGAATGAGAAGGTTGATTCCATTGCAAACTCTCTTGAGTTAATCACTTCTATTCTGATTCAAGATGGTGATGATGATGTCAAAAAGGGGGAGAGAATTGCTAAAACCAAGTGTAAGCAAACTCAAACTCTGTCAAAGAAAGATCATCTTGATGATGAAGGCACCAATGCTGATAAGGGTTTAAGAAATGAAAATCTCAGACAAGGACATGGAAGGTCTTCAAGGTCAAAGCCGAATTTGGTGATAGATTCAAATACTCAGAATGCTTCTGGTTCAAAGCCAAAGGATTTGTCATTCTCTGACAATCCACAAACAGATGAAGAATTGGCTGCAAAATTATTTCGTGAAGAGAATGCTGAAGCTACACTTGAGGACATTCAAGCTGAAGAAAAGCTGTTGCAGAAAGAGCATTTAAAAGCTCAAAAGTCCAAGAAAGTGAAGAAAGTTGTTAAAACTTCAAAATTTGCAAGGCCTGTAATGAAAGGAGTTGAAATCAAAGAAAAACCATCTGGTATTCAAGAAGAAGAAGAAGAAGATACTGGAAAGCTGGTTAGAAAGTCTTCTCTTGATGCAAAGTTGAAATTAAAAGGGAAAATTGATGAAGAGAGCAAGGGCAAAATGATAGTTACAACCTCTGTTGCTACACAAGTTGTACAGACTCAAAGTAAACTCTTACCTGGTTTTTCAAGGCCGAAGATTCCAGTGCAAGAAGAAGTAGGAGTAACTGGTGGATATCAACATAATGTTGCATGTTCAGGAAAACCACCAGGCAGGAATACTTCTGGCTTAGGTTCAAGAAGAGATTTGAGGGTTAGTAACAGTCCAAGAGATCCCTCTGCACTTGTATCTCTTGGTTCTGGTATAACTCAAGAAAATCTAGACAAGTTGGAGTCAGTTCAGGTAGTTCATCAAAGGAGCTTAGATATTCACTTTCTACTATACTTTATGGCAGATGGGTCAGTGTATAGAGTGAATGAAGAAGCAATCAAACTAAAATTATTTGAGGAACTTCAGTATGTCTTGCATATCTTCAGAGTTAGAAATCAAAGAACACAGCTTATTGCTAATTCTATAAGAGAGTATATGCAAAAAGCTAAAATTGCTACAGGAACAAAGTCTGCTGAAAAGTATGTTCCTAAGTACAGAGACTGGAATGGAAATCTGATTGAAATGCAGAAAGGAACTACAAAGCTGAAGACTGATCTTGGAATTACAGTTCTAGATTTTAATGTAAAGTCTGAAGAAGTGAAGTTTATCAGATTGGGAAATGAAATAAGAAGAAACAAGATCTATGATCTCAGGGCTGCTATTTTTCAAACTGATGAGAATGATCCAGAATTAAGAGAGATCAAGCAAGCTATGGAGATTGAGCTTGAAAATGCTGAAAGGAGATTGTTGATTGATTATCTCAGAACAACTCCAGATCTTGAGGAGGTTAGGTAGACAGAATTTGTAAGTAATTCGTATTTTCTGTAAATTTTGCTAAGTCAAGTTTAAACTCTGATTATATGTTAAACACTGTGTTTTTATTTGTTAGTTTTGACATCATCAATTATTGTGAACTTGTACATTTTTCTAATGAACAAGTTGGGGGAGATTGTTAAATATAATTGATGTGTTTTAATGTCAGTGTTTAAGTGTTACAGGTAAAGAGAGTTTAACTTGTTATTGAAAGCAGTTGTAACAGAGTTTGAGTATACGCTGATTGCTGGAAGCGCAAACGCTGACAGAGGAAAGCGTAAGCACTGATAGCTGAATACATGGAAGCGCAAACACTGTTAGCGTAGAGAGAACAGAGTTTGCTAAAGTTTGTCTACTGGGAGCGTCTACAAGTCAACAGAGTTTGAAGATTAATTTAATATTAATATGGAAGCGATATCTTTGAAGATTGGATAGCTGTCAAAGAGATTGAGTTGACTTAGAAGACGTGTAGCAATCGTAATTGATATCAATTGTATAGCTTAATTTTAGGAGAATCAATTTACGATTGTACGTAGCTGTATATCTTATAAATACAGTTAGGTTAATCCTAGAAGGGTATCCATCGTGAACGAATATCATTCTTGTAACCTAAGCAGCTCTCTGTGATACTTTACATCACCGAGAGAGGAATTATTAATTCCAAACAGTTTTAAGGGTTAAAACGTGTGTTCTTGTTACTTATTCATACGGTAATTGATTATATATTGTGTATTCGACCTAACACTATAACCTCAGCTCTGATACCAACTGTGGCACCCCCCAAATCCGGGGTCAGAAGATTTGGTTGTCACGCGAAAATCCTCAAAATAAAACATCTGGTTAATAATAATCATTCACTTGTGATTGTCCAACACTGGAAACATAACATCTGTGACCCCAAACATACCAAGATCTTTTAAGGTTATAGGGCTAGAAACAAGAATCCAAATTCCATTAGATAAAAAGCATTCATTCTTCACAACATTCTCTTTGATCAAATCTTAAATCACTGGTGTAACTTCGATAAGAAGTACGCCAGGCTAACTAAACCATCACATAATAATAATAATAAATATTAGAACTCAATTATATAAAATAGATCTTACACTAAATCCAGACATCCTGAGCCAAGTCATCTTCGAAATAGCATCACGCTTCTTCTCTTTCTGAACTGTGCGGATAAGTCTCGCCAAACTACCTTACTGAAATGTTAGAATTTACAACAGCAAGTATGAGCGAAAGAAATGCTCAGCAAGTGTATAAAAATTTTGATATAAAACCAGGATAAGTGGGGCATAAAATCAACTGAAATGTAAAACAGTTTATAGAGCAAACTGAATCAACAGCTGTGATATAATTCAAATCATAACTAAAATCATTTGGCATGTCATAAAAAATGAATCATCTGCCAACTCACAGTATATAATAGCCATTCTGGCGATATGGATTGGATACACTTATATAACTGAAACATAAAACACCATTGCCCCCTGATCAGGTTCATAAGCAATGGGACCCTCTATACTCCACCGGTATTCTCTTTTTTTTTTCCGTGTGTGTATAGTCCGGATTTCATGAGGGTACCAAAATAGGCAAGTAATGTTAGCCTATAGGAAGATGGAATGGTTACCATATCCTCCTTAAATATTGCTGGACCATGGTAGCAACCATGGCCTCCTACGCTTTACCAATAAACATTGCTGGACCATGATAGCAATCATGGCCTCCTACGCTTTACCATAAACATTGCTGGACCATGATAGCAATCATGGCCTCCTACGCTTTACCATTTTCCAATCCAATAGAGCAATTTCCGAATTCAACAGGAAATGCTTAGTTTCACATACAGTTCATATCCCTATTATTTACTACGATAATAAGGATATGAAGAGTTTATCTTAAACAATTCCCCCACATCAAGGATACCAATATCAAGCAACTGTTTTCGCACAAAAATATTTAAGAATCACGAATAGCTCTGAACAATAGCTATTCGTCATGATATGAATCAATGAAACATAAAATAAAAAGTGTTTAGGATGATTAAGAAAATACTTGCCTCTGGTCCTTAGCTATTGCGTAGCACCGAAGTAATACAACTATCTTCTTCTATCTCACGTAATCTCAGTCTTCATTTTCGATCATTCTTTGGTACGACGCTATTGCTGTTGTCACGAGTCTGATCCGTCGACGTCGAGCCCGCGCGTCTACAATATCTCTGTCCGAAGAAAATAATTGGAAATGTCCCCTTTGAACATAGACGTTTTCCCGGTGTTAAAACACCTCGCAAGTAAACCAGCAATTCCACAAACAATACTTTCATCTCCAACCTTCTTTATTACAATCCACACAATACTGCATCCATCTCCAACTTTCTTCGTCTCATACCAACTTAACTCCGCTGACATTCCTAAGTCAATATTTACCAATTAATCCTCGAATTAAACATTTATGCATTCAACTTAGTCCAACTCAATCTATAAATAATCCTCAAAACATTTATTTTATTCCTCAATAAAGAAACATGAAAATCAATTAATCCTCAAGACACGATTAATCCTCGAGATAACAATTAATCCTCGAAATAAGTCATTAATCCTCAAGACAATAATTAACCCTAGAGATAATCATTAATCCTCGAATTAAATACATATATACCTGTCACATAACCAATTAACACATAGCATATACGGCTCACAAATAAAAGAGCACTCAAATTATTCATAGAATATTTACAAATCACTAATAGATAATCAAAGAATAATAACACGCAATTCACATAATCACATAGCACGTTTGATCAGATCATGAAAAGATTTTATCTAATATTTTTAAAACAGAAAACGGTCAAAACCCTAATTATCGGATATAACCGACTCAATAAAAAGGTTTGGTAAAAAAAGTTGATCCAAATTTAAAAGTTGAATTTTAACTTAAAACTATTTTTATAAGAACCGGGTCATTTTTCTGATTCCAGAAATATTTTTCTCGTTAAAAACGGACAAGCGGTTTAATTAATACGCAATTAATAAGAATAATTCAATTAATAATTAAATTAATTGATTATTCAAATTAATTATTTATTAATCAACTCATAAAAATAATAAATCTTTTATAATAAAAAGATTTAAATTCAATTAAGTCAATTATATATTTAAATAATAATTAATTAATATAATTAATCAATTAAAATGAATTAATCAATTAACTAAATCAATTAAATTATTATTTAAAAATAATTAACTAATTAAATTTAATTTTTAGAAATTAAAATAATAATACATAAAAGAATTCTGAATTTTAGAAAATTTTTATAAAAATATGACCAAAAAACATTTTTCTGAAAAGTTATAAGATTTTGAAGATCAAAACGTTACTATTCATCACCACCTACGCTGTTCTTCGTATGAATGCTTCGAAGAACACCACCTCCAACAATGGAGGTTCGCCGGAATCCGGATATATCCGGCAACCGAAAAACATTCCGGTGACCCCATTATCGACACCAAAACAACACAAAATCGACTTCCCATCAACTGGGCAACACACGACAACAATAACACACCAAAACCAAGCCAAGAATCGATCAAAACGAACCAAAAAACGAAATTTCCGGCGAGCACGCGTGAAATTCCGGCCAATATCCGTTTTTCAACAAATCGGACACCAAATCGAGTGTTCTATATTCCAAAATGAAGCTATGAACACGAGTAAACTAACCCCTAACACCTCTAATACGAACAATCATCACACAAAACGAACGAATGATTTGAAAAATGAACATAAACTTTCAAACTCGTTTTACACAAATCCGATCATAAACAATGAAATTGATGATGCAAAACGACTATAATACATCCCCTAATGCTATAGGAACCATCAAATCAAGCAAACAATTCACCAAATGAAAATACCTAATTTCAAGCCAAGAACCCTAAAATGCAGAATTATTCAAAAATTCATATAAAATCGAAAATATACCCAAACTGAAATCTGTTGATGGATTATGAAAGAGGATATTGAGAGCTTCGATTCGACTACAAGATCGCCAAAATCAGATGTATATAACACCTTCAAATTCAGCTTTGATCCTCAAGAACAGGAGAGAGAAAATATTATTTATTTATATATAAAAACTGATTTTTATGATTTATTAATAAAAAAATTAAATCTGATTTCTATTTATATTAATCAAAAATTAATACCCCAAAAATATTTTTAGCCCCCAATTAAAATTATTAGGCCTTAAAAATAATTTTTATGGGATAAAAATGTAAAATTTTTATTTTTAAACAAATATGATATAAATGCCAAAATTCTCCAAAAATTACGAATATTACAAAAAAAACAAAATAATACATTTTTGAACATCCCATTATTATATGAAAATAATTTTATGAAAAACAGGGCCTCGAATTCAATACAGGGGCTGAGTCCGGAATTTAAAATGCAAAATAACTGTATTCTAAAAATATAAAAATTACAGAAAAATAGAATAAAACATTCTATGATACACATAAGTCACATAACACGTATGGGATAATTTTCCTATTTAATAAAAATCATAACGCGTTTAAATGCATTAAAAATAAACTAACACACATTAAAATCAACTAAAAATAAATTTTAATATAATAAATTACACGTAATTTTTCGGGTCCTTACACCGTTTCACTGATAAGTAATATTTGATGAGAGGTTATCGATTGTTCCGATACCTAGAACATTCTCTTCATGTTTTATAGTTTTCTTTTTTTTTTTCAAACTTAATAACTTCTTATTTCCATTCGTTGTCCGAGTAGCCTAAAGTTTCTTCAGTGGCTACGATGTTGAAATTCCGTTCTAGCCAATTGAAACTGGCTAGTCGATATGTCAATATGAATGACTAGTTGATTGTTCTAACTAGTCAAAATTGTAATGTTGTGAAGAACACCTAGCTAATTGTCCTAGCTAGTGGTGATGTCTCAAACAGGCGAACTAGCAAATTTTGTCTAGCTAGTTGCTAGTGTTTCTTGAAAAGGACTAGTTATTGTTTCACTGGTCCAACTCCCAATTTAATTCATTCAGCAATTCCTCAATGCATTTTGCATGTGGTAAAGTATGATAATGAAAGTTTTGACGAATAACTTGATTGAGACCTAGTGAGGTCGCCCACTCAACTTGAATTCTACCCATCTTCGTATCAGACTTTATGTCACTTGAATATTCTGTTCTTTCATTCATATATGAAGATACATTTGAAACCATAGATTACTTGAATGATAAACTGCTTCATTTTTATTGTCATAGAGTAGAATTTCTTTCGATCGGTTGACCTTTATCAATGGGACTTTTTAGATCCTCTATTTTTTTTTCTTTTTCTTTTCAAGAGGAAAAGTATTCACCAGATGTAAGAATTGTATAAAGACCGTCTTTATGACTTTTGTATCCAACAATCATTGCCCTCGTGCAACATTCTCTATGACATCACATTACAAAATTATCAGGACATGAAGGAATAAACCTTGTTGTACTCTTTTTGTCCATCCTTACATCTCCGAAAATCGAGACTCCTAGTATTTGGAACCATCAACATTCTTGGAACATCCAATGTGGAATTCTTATTGAAATTATCTATTGGACCTTGCTATTTTGAAACCATTCCTTTCAAAAGTGATTACTCTAAGGTGAACGGGAGGTACAATTGTGAACCGTTGCACCAATATGAGAGCAAAAACCAAATGTTGTAATTGTGTAGCCAGAGCATTATGCCGAGTGATTATTTAAAGTAGGAATAACATGTCGGGGCATACCACAAGGACCTTTAATATTAGTGTGAGGAAGGTTATAAGAAATGATGAGGTGGTTGGGAGCACGCCCCTACCAACCATCGTCAGGATGTTATATTAATGAATTCTGGAGTTACCAAGCCTTTTCCTGATCCAAGAAATGCAAATCGATTGCGATGTAAGACATATCCTTAGAGGAAACTAACATGGAAGTGAGATGGACAAGAAAGGAAGAAATATCGTGGCAAGAATGTGAAGCTTTACTTAGCTAAAAGGGATTGATGCACATAGCGAGACATAAAGTTTAAAAGGCCCCTAATAGCAAATGGATGCATGGATATATCCCAATGATCCTTCGAGATTACCACCTAATCAAGTTTATTAGGAATCGCAGCAGCATGCAGGCCTCAGGCTGATTGGCACCAGTTGTGAAAGAGGACGAGCGTATGACATCTTACATATACCATCGAGAACTGATACCCTTATCGGAAATGGAGGAATTGTTGACTAGTTAAAATGTGTAGTTGTTTTTCAAAGATAAGAAGAGAAGGTTTCACCAACTCAAGATCGACCTCTGTACTGTGCCAAAATTGGCATTTCACAATAATATAAACGTTATAAAATTATGGTAGTATCGTTTGAGTGGATTAATGAGTCAGAAGCCTTTATTGATTAATGAACAAAGTTTTGGAATGAAATGAGATATTAGCAACAACCTCGTTGTTAGCTATACTTGATGATAAAAAGGATGACTTTGAGAGTCACGATGATGCATCTTTCAAGAGTTTAAGAGGTGTGCTGATGCAGTAGAAAGGGGATGATAGCCTATACTTCTAAACAACATAAAGATTACGGGATGTGATATACTAACCGTGAGTCGGGGATTAGTCATGATAGCATTCACGCATAAAACGGAGACGTTAATCTTATAAGAAAAGTGTGAATTTTTTTTTTCCCACAAGTGCCTTAAGTATATCTTCATATTAGAACTAAACATAAGAAAGAGAAGGTGATGAAAGGGAGCAGGGAGTATAATGGAGAAATTTGTTATGACCCAAGAAAGGCCAGTGTGGTGGCCGATACTTATAGAAGGGATTATTCGAAATTGGAATTCAGTCAGTATTGACCAAGAAAATAGAGTATATACAATAAAGAATAATGTTAGAGGAAAATGAATAAATTATGGGGAAGGACAAAGATGTATAGAGAATTAAGAGAATGTTTGGCAGACAGGTATGAAGAATGGCATTGGCAAACTATTAAGTACAAACGCGACATGTCGAAAGCAGAATGATAGAGATCTAGTGGATTAATTCCGCCTATAGAAAATCTTGAACGTGGACAGAATTATAATGAATTTCATGAGTAGGTCGCCGAAGACCGAGCCAAGAGATGGCCCTAGTTGATTTATAATTGTTGAACCAAGTGATTTACCTACGAAGGACTTTCCATTTAGAAGATTATCGATTTAGATACGGAAGAGAGGGTGGTGCAATATAAAACTTCTGCAGCGATTACGCCAGATAAAGACTTAAGGTTAAACTTCGAATATTGAATGTGCTTTCAAGCATATTTAACAAAGAATATTGAGCGTATGTACTAATTTGACCTGTGGTTGATGGACAGGGACGAAGAATTATCCAAACGATCGAATTTATATTTAGTGTCGTGCCTTAGATTTCACGGGGCAGTCGAGAATAAAAACTTGTCCATGAAATGAACGTTGTTATCACGATCGTCACCATGCGAACGCAAGCCCGTCTCTTGTAAATCATACTGCGAAAGAAGAAGTTTCGCTTTTCTTGCATTACGAAGAAGTCAATGAACGAGGGATATAGTAGCTGAACTGGTTCGACGTATACCGAAGACTATACAATATCCATAGCAAGTGGTAACGGCTGACGGGAGGCAACACATGCGTGCTAATCAAGCCAAGGAATATGAGGAATACCGTGCGTATTGACGTTGTCTCAGATTATAAAACACGACCACAAAGTATTCACGGGCCAGCGATACAAAGACTCAACACGAATACTATGAACAAGGTAGAAGAGTAACGTATAGGTAGTGGGATAAAAATTTTCATTCATAGAACAACCGATAAGGAATACAGGTCGAGGAGAGCATGCGTTGAGAAGCAACATTAAAGCGTTGGTGAGACTGCAATAGCCCTAATTTTCATGAATATTCGAACCTGGATGAAAATTAATTTTATGGGTGGATGAGAAATTTTTGCAATCACGATATGTACGAATTACTAAAGGAAGATTTCGAATTGATATTACGCCTTTACGGTGCAGACGAGTGTATGTAAAAGTCATTAGTTTTTACGAAACCCATTATTTCGAATGGTCAAATTTTATGAGATATCAAAGGAGTATGAGGTGGGAGACTTCGTGATGCTAAAGGTATCCCCCTGAAAAGGATTGATGCGGTTTGGTAAGAAAGGGAAGCTAAGTCCGAGGTTTATTGGACCTTTTGAGATTTTGAGGCGTATATCGGGAAGTGGACCTACGAGCTAGCCTTGCCCCCAAGCTTGTAGCAAGTTCATTATGTGTTTCACGTGTCTATGCTACGACCTTATCATACCGACTTTCGACATAGAGTATGACCAGGTAAACCTGCAACTAGACTTGACCTATGTGGAACAACCCGTGGAGATCATGGATAGGAAGGAGCAGGTGCTGAGGAATAAGGTTGTCAAACTAGTAAGAGTTTTGTGGAGGAACCAGAATGCCGAGGAATCAACCTGGGAGCTAGAAAGCGCAATGCGTGAAAAGTACCCCCAACTGTATTCAACCTGATTCCGGGACGGAATCTTTTTAAGGAGGGGAGGCTGTAAGAATCCTAATTTTTGGTAATATTTTAAAATTTAATGAAGTATGATATTATGGATGATGGACACTTTGGAGCCACCAATGACATATAGTGGATTTTAATTTTCCGAGTATTAAATTTCGTGGCATAAGATGTGTGAGCAAAAAGGAAGGTTATTGAAAGCAAGAAATCCACTTCTATTAAATTACATAAAAGCTTGGGACTTTGAAGATTATTAGAGTATCAAAAGATTTTAAAAGCCTAAGACAAGGAGTTACGGATATTTAAGGGAATTACACAATTAAGTACTTAAGGAATTACGAAGGAAATCTCTACGCGACAAAATGTTATTACGAGGAGTTTATTTAAGATACGTTATGGATTAAGGATTAAGTGACAAACATTGGTGGAGAAATAAAATAAGGGAGATATTACATGCAATTATCAAGCAAGTAGCTAGTTAGAAAAGCAAACTAGTAATGTAAAAAGCAAAAAGCATAAAGTTATGCACCATGCTTTAGGAGACATGGAAGTATGGTCTAACCTAGTAGGCTATCACTAGACTTGCAACATGTGACTTATACACATATAACAACACATATCAATAATACATCTCACATCATTCAAACCAAACAAAACAAAACATTTCTCTCTCCCTTTTCTTCATTTTCGGCCAGGACAGAGAGGGGAGATTCAAACAGCCATAGCGCCTTCATTTCTCATCCAAATATTGCGTTCTATAGCTTTTTGGAAAGGTATTGAGATGATCTACAACTATTATTTAGGTGCCTCGTCCAGAAAAGTAAGGTAAGGACCTCGTTTTTCCAGTTCTTTCAGCTGGGGTATATTGACTCCGAAAATTTCTAAGTTTTGTTCTTGATGTTCTTGTTAGTTTAAGGTTATTAAGGATAGATCAAGCTTCTCCAAGGGTTAAAAAGCTCATACAAGGTCACTAGAGACTCAAGGAAGGTATAAATATCTCTCAACCCTTAGCCATGACAAGTTTATAGTTTATATTGTTAGATCTATAAGTATTGGAGTGAATCTTGATGGTTTGAGCTTTAGATGATGAAATCTTGAAGTTTTATGCTTGTTATTGTAATAATAAGGCATGTGATTAGAGTATGTAGTCTCATGTATGTTATAGAGATGAATCTTGGTGGAGTTAATGGTTGTAAAGAGAGTATTGTGTTATTGTCAAGTGTTGAAGTTGATAAGATGCTTGTTGTAAATTCTGGGAGCATGTACTGTCTTGTAGGAGGGTTTTGAACCCCTTAAACTTGTCTTCTTAAGACCCAATACATATGGTTAGAAAGGTATTTGAATGTAGTTTCTAGAAATATAAGGCTCACACCCAGGAGATGTGTAGATTTTTAGTTATGGCCGGATTAGTGCAGTGTGGTTCTGGAATTCGGACTGCACTGTGTTGTCCACTTGTGAACTGAGTTAGGACCCCTTAAAATTATGAAAATGTTATGGAAATTTGAGGATATACAGATTAAACAAGTGGAAAGGCTGTCAAAAAAGAATTGGATTAAAATATGTATTTTTCAATTTTATAAAAATGTTGGAGCGAGGTATGCGCAAGTGAAAAACCACTTAGGGGATTAGTTTAAAGTAGTTTTAAGAATATTCACTTGAGTTTCGAGTTCGAGGAATAGATTTGAGTCGAATGGGTAACGAAAGTGATAATGTGACGACATGGTCATATGAGAGGGTTAGTGGTCACAAGTGGAGTCGTTAAGTTGGTTTTACAATTTTTAAAACCTTATGATTAAGTAGCGTTGTTAAGGCACTAACGTGCGAATATTGATTATGTATAGATTTCCATTCCACTCCGCAAGCCCGACCACCCCAACCTCACCAAGGCAAGTTTTCCAACCCTAAGTATTTAATTTCAAAAGATTATATTCTTGATTTTACCTATGCAAGTTTACTTTTCAAAACTTATATGTACGGATTTTCACTGTTGTGTTTGCGGCTTTCAAATGTACTATATGCTTATGCCTTATGAAGTTATGTTGAAGTTTGAGATATATGCATATGTGTTTGTACACCCTTGAACTTAGAATAAAAGTGTTTTCTTCGGACAACGACTCTAGCAATAGAGGTCGTAGCGGTCCAAATATACTATTGACCGGGGAGCGGTATATTATTGTGTCGTGATTAAATTACGAAATCCCGAAGAGTCATTCGGGAAGTATCGTATACTTAAGTATTTATTATTTTACGTTGTTAAAAATACTCAAAAATATCTATCTTGGATTAAAAGCTTATTTTAATTAAATAATTATTTTATTAATTGTTTATATTAAATCTCAAAATATTATTTATTAATTATCGTTCATTATTTTAAAGACAAAACTAATCCAAGATACCTTTAGCGTTTTCAAACTCGAACTCTTTCGAACCCAAAACATTTTCGAAAACCCCCGGTCAGGTTTTGCTTCTTGTACGTTTTTCAAGAGTTATCGGTCGACTGAGGTCGAACTTCAACTACTCAAGTTTTCTATCAAAATGATTTTGAAAAGAAAAGAAAAAGGGGACTCTGGCAGGTGTGGGAATCGTTGACGAACGATTCCCGGGATGTGTAAGCGGCAGTGAGCCAGGCGGTCCATCAATTATTATTCCGGCCCAGGTGTTGCCGAAGGATGATTACGGATGTAGTTTTCATCGAGGGTGATTACGGATGTAGTTTTCACCCGAGGATAGTTACGGATGTAGTTTCTATCCTTCTACCGGTAGAGAAGACCCGCGGATTGTTGGACTTGGTTGTGGCGACTGATCATCGTCAATCCCTATCAGGTTTTATGTTTTTTTCCAGTCCCATCCTCCACTTTGGAAAAATACTCAAACACTGCTTCTTGGGCATAAGTGGCAAGTTGCCGATAGTGTGGTTTTTGATAAGAAAAATATTGACATCGTGCAGTATCTAGAACTGCAAGATTTTCTATAGAGATTGGCACGTGTTAGTGCACTCTTGCAATTATTTCAAAGAATGAAATGTTTTTGAATGAGAAACCTTCTAAGCTAATGGAAGGAAAGAGGTTTTGCATCAATGCATTCCCTGTACATTATGTTAACCGTAGAGTGTTTTGCCGAAACTGATATACTCATACGTGTATATTTTCAAACTTGAGATATATTGAAATGAGAACCTTATAAAGGATTCATATGTTATTCTTAAATCTCCTTAGTGAGTATAAATGTTTTATTCAAACTCGGACATATATATTGTCGAGTTATGTTTTGTAATCTGAGATATATACCCATACAGTTGGGAACGTTTTCAAAATAAACCACTTTATTATTTTTCAAAATGGTGAACTTGCTGAGCATTATGTAGCTCATTCTTGCTTTATAAAAACTTTTCAGAAAGAGAAGAATTTGGTCGGTTAACTCCGCACCAGCAGAAGAGGAGTAGGAGATTTACCCCGGAGATGATTTAGTTCCTGAAAAATACTACAGAGTAAGTCTGATAGGTTTTCAACTGTAATAGTAAGACTTGTCTTCAAGTGTAGTTGTATAAGTGGAAGTGCGTAAGATTCCGGATTGTACAGATGAATTGTAATATTTAGTGTTACTTTTGATTATCGTTTCTGAGGCTCTAACTTGTATGTGCGTAAGATTGAGGTCTGGATGGATGTATTGTTGAGTTGTAAAGCTAATACAGGTATGATATGGCTGGATGGTGATGTGACGACCTGAATCTCTGACCTCGGATTTGGGGGCGTCACAGCTCAGTCAGTAAAATGTGCTTTCTTAAGATATGCACTACATCAGAAAGGATTTCTTTGTTATGATCCTAATTTACAACGTACTCGGGTTTCAAGAAATGTAATTTTCTCAGAAAACCAGCCTTTTTTTCCTACATACAATGATCATCATTCCCCTTCATTTTCAATTGTACCTTTATTCACAAACTTTTCTGCAGATCCTTTATCGAATCCAATATCGTCAGAATCTGATCCTCTATCACCTAAACCACTCCTGGTGTATCAAAGACGCACTAAAGTTGTGCCAAATCAGAATACCGCAACAGAAATTGCAAATTCTGATCATGTTCAAGCTACTCCACCCCCTCAAACTAATTCCCATGCTGCTGATCATGTTCAAGCTGCTCCACCTCCTCAAACGGATCCACTTGCTGCTGATCCCATTCAAGAAGCTGCACCTGCCACTCGTAGACATAGCACTCGGGTGAGCCAACCTCCGGATAGGTATGGTTTTCCTAATCATGTATCACTGAAAACAACTGTGTCTACCATTCCTATTCCCTCATCGTATAAGCAGGCAATGAAGCATGAGTGTTGGCGGGAAGCTATTGAAACTGAGCTTCTTGCACTTGAAGAAAACCAAACATGGGATGTTGTAGCGCGTCCCCCATCTGTGAAACCTTTGGGCAGTAAGTTTGTGTTCTCTGTAAAACTTCATCCAGATGGTTCCGTTGAGCGGTATAAGGCTCGCCTAGTGGTCCTTGGAAACAAACAAAAGTATGGCATAGATTACGAAGAGACGTTTGCACCGGTAGCTAAAATGACCACTGTGCGAACCATACTTGCCCTTGCTGCTTCTCAATCATGGAAGTTGTCTCAAATGGATGTAAAAAACGCTTTCCTGCATGGTGACCTCAAGGAAGAAGTTTACATAACACTTCCCAATGGTATGCCTATTTCACCTAATCATGTTTGCAAATTGAAGCGCTCTTTATATGGTTTGAAGCAGGCACCTCGAATTTGGTTTGAAAAATTTAGAGCCACTCTACTTGGTTTTTCATATACACAAAGTAAATATGACTCGTCCCTTTTTTTGCAAAAGACAAGTAAGGGTATAGTTGTGCTTCTTGTCTATGTTGATGATATCCTTGTCACTGGTTCTGATATACAAGCCATTGATCGTCTTAAAAAGTTGTTATGTTCTACTTTCCAAATGAAAGATCTTGGTCAGCTCCATTACTTCTTGGGATTAGAGGTCCATCATCGACCACAAGGCATATTCTTGAATCAACACAAGTATACTGAAGATTTGGTTGAATTAGCCGGATTAAAGAACGCTAATTCTGTTGAAACCCCAATGGAAATTAATGTGAAATATCTCAGAGATGAGGGTGAACTACTTTCAGATCCTACTTTGTATCGGAAGTTGGTTGGCAGCCTTATATATCTCACTATCACTCGACCGGATATCTCTTATGCTGTACATATTGTAAGTAAGTTCATGCAATGTCCTCGACATTTCCACCTATCAGCAGTCAAACGTATCATTCGATACCTCCTTGGAACTCCTAATCGGGGCCTGTTCTTCCCTGCTGGTTCTTCACTCAAGCTTCAAGCATACAGTGATGCAGATTGGGCTGGATGCCCAGACACCAGAAAATCTCTGACTGGTTGGTGTATGTTTCTTGGAGATGCTCTTATCTCATGGAAATGCAAAAAGCAAAATCGTGTGTCGAAGTCGTCCACAGAAGCAGAATATCGTGCCATGTCTGCTGCTTGTTCTGAGATAATCTGGCTACGTGGGCTCCTTGCAGAACTTGGGTACTCTCAAGCTCAACCGACTCCATTACATGCTGATAACACTAGCGCCATTCAGATTGCAGCTAACCCAGTTTACCACGAACGTACAAAACACATCGAGGTTGATTGTCACTCTATTCGCGAAGCCTACGACCACCTGGTCATTACTCTCCCACATATCTCCACCACTCTACAGATTGCTGACATTTTCACCAAATCGATGCCACGCCAACGCCACGACTTTCTTGTTGGCAAATTGATGCTTGTAGATTTACCAGCAGCATCAATTTGAGGGAGGGTGTCAAAAGTATTAGTTGTCTCTAATTAGATTTAGATATATTAGCTGTATTAACAGATCAGATTTGCTGTTATTGTATGTTAATATTTACCTTCCATAATTAGGGTATAACAGCTGTTGTAAAGGCTGAAAATCTGCACCTTAGCTGCATTTCAGCAAGGATTATATATAGTGAGAACTCTTCAGCAATAGAAAAAACATTTTCCCCACACTTTTTTCCATTCTGATCTTCTTGTCAAATAAACAGGAAAAACAATAGGGCATATAAAGATTGTATATGTGACTGAGATTTTGTTCTTGCGTAGGGGTTAAAGTACTACGAAATAGGCCGAGGTTTTGTCCTTGCATTTATAACTATTTTTTGGCAGAGCCATACATATGAAAACTGTTTCATCAATTCTAGCTCTGTAAGGGGGTAGGAAGTTGAAATTTTACTAATTAGTCATATACTGAGCAAGGCAAGATATTGATCTATATTGTTCAGGGAATGTTTTCCACCAGTCAGCAACTGTTGATCCATTAGAAAATACGTGTTTGCCCAACTTCCCGTCGCCTTCCCATTTTTGTAATGCTTTCTCTAGAGCCTCAAGCTTCTCTTTTATGTCTTCAAATTTCTCATTTCGAAGCTCCTCCACCTCAGCCCAGAAACACGAGCTTGACATTGACCTAAATTCTGTCTTGGAAGCATGTTCAGACCATCTTTGGGTAAATCTGTAGCGTCTCGGTCTACCTTTCCCCATGTAGGGACCACAGTCATCATTCTTCAAGTGTCTGTAGTAGTTGGCAATATCTAGGGGTTCAACAAGCTGCCGGAACTCTGTTCCTAGCTCTATCCAGTTTTGGCGGCCCTCAAATTCATCTGGAAGTTCATAATTCTGCAGCAAGTCAACAATCTCATCCCATATGCCTGATAGCTCAATCCTCTTAATGTTGGCTTCAAAATCGATTTTGTTGTCTTTTTGACGTTTGAAGGCATCATAGTAGTTCATGTTGCGCCCTTCACATTTAATCTGGTATGCTTCTATTTCATTTAATGCCTTTGCAATGGTGACCTCATACTTGTCAATACTGCTTTGATTTCTCTTCTTTTGTTCCTCGAATTCACCAGCAGCCCGAAGGCATAGCCTGGCTCTTGCACTCTGATAAATCAGGAATACACATAATATACAGAAATTATTAATGTACTTATCTAGCCATGCTTGGAAGAAAGAATAAATTAATTGAGACAAGACTTTATTGCTACAAGATTTTATTTACTTGTGAAGATCTTTTTGAGAATAATACTGAAAATCATGACAATGAGAATCGAGGAAATATAACATACCAGGCCAAGGTCACTCAGAGCCATGTCGGTTGAATCCTTATTAAAGGTATCGCCAGCGGAGGATAGGGGAAGATTTTGCAGGTGGTTCAAGCAGATTAGGTTTTTCATTGCCAAGCTTTCTTGCAATTCCTTCTCGTAAGACATATGTTCATGTAAGCTTTTCAAAGCAATTTCCACATCTAGAGCTTCACTATCTAACTGAGAGCTATAGAATAACATTTGCAGAACAGCGTCTGAATTTTCAACAACCACCAATTTTCCATTCCCAGTGCAAAAGATATATTTTCCGAAGGGCTTGTAAGGGCTAAGTTCAATATAAGTAGATAAAGTTTCTAATAGCATGTTTGGGCATCCCATGAGGGTGCTTGCAGCATAGCTTGCAACAGATGAGGCATTTTTCATGACTTCCCTAAAAAGGGCTTGAGGTTGGAGTAAGTCATTTGGGTTTATTGCAGTTTTGTAATTCTTGAAGAAATTGAGAACTTTTTGCAGTTCTCCTTCTATATGCGCTACAGGAGCAAGCATTATTCGCGGGACAATGTCATGCTTCATGACGAAATGTGTGAAGTTTCTTGACCATTTCTCTCGTCTGATAGCATGTCCAAAAATCTTGTCACCAGTAAGTGGGGATCCAAATGTTAGACAACGAAATGGAATTTGATCACCTTCTACTGGATTAGTAATTTCCAAGAACCAAAGGGTTGCAAAGATAGCCATCGGACCTCCCGACGAGTGCCCTGCAAAAACAATTTGTTTCCCCTTCTTACGATCTTTGTCCACCTGAAATTAAGTTAAGCTTCAATACTTAGTATCATGTTCGTTAAGAACTCAGTAGTCAGCAGAGATTGAGGCCAGAAACGACTACCGAATGACCTTAATTAGCAAGGAATCGTGAATGAATAAAAGTGTACTGAACTATGTTACTTGTACCTCAATTTTGAGTGTTTTATGGATCATCTTGTATCTTTCAGCAAATGCTGCGTTCACCTGAGCAGTCTCATTGGGGCCGATACTTCTCATGGACCGGAACATTTCAAGATCAATATCTTTTTCTCCAAAAGATTTATGCTTGAAAAAATCCTTTACAGACCATGATCCAGCAAATGCAAACACAACATCCGGTGATCCTCGAATTTTGTTACGAAGATAATGTTTTCCGGAAAGCTTGTGAGCTTTCATGGATGCAGAACAGGCTCTCTTGATTAGATCATCCGACATGCCTATCTCTTCGATCGTGTTGTCCTCCATTTTACTACAAAGCTCCTTTCTTTTACAAGAAGGTCGTTGAAATTTTTCCTTTGTGTTTTGTGTTTCTCTGATGTTGATGATAGCAGTTAATTCATATTATATAGATCAAGTTGGTTAATTCTTTGTTACTAAATCACCCTTACTGCTCTAGGCATTGGTTTGTGTATGATCTGCAAATGAGTTGTTGCCTGTTGGTCTGTTTAGTCATTAAACAAGTCTACTTGACTTGGACACATTGGGGTGCGTTAGGTGCTTTTGTAATAAGCTCATGGAAACTAGCTAGAAAATACTGCACAACTTCTTGTGTACTACGAGAGGCATTACTCTAAGTTTAGTTTATTGGCCACTGTCTTGACAACTTGTCCCTTGTTTTAGTTTCTCCATTGTACTTTCCTCACTTTGCTGTCTTCTTTAATCTATGGTTATCACTATGAAAGACCCTTTTATAGTCTTCAGTGGTTATGGTAGGATATCTTTTACATGCGTAGAAAAAAACATGTAACATTTACACTTCACACTAATAAATTATGACGTAAGAATGTAATGAAATGGTTAACTGTGAATTAAAATATATTGAAGAAAAAAAGTTGTAAGAAAGATTAATGGAAGATCTGATAATGGAAAGTTTTTAATGAAGAGATTTGTGAATGACCGGCAAAAATGCTACAACTGTGTTCAGTCAGTATAATTAGAAGTTTGTAAACCTGTAGTATAATTATCGATGCATTTGCAGTAGAAATAAGGAGATGAGCGGCCATCAGTTATAGCTCTGTGAAGTTGCTGAGGACCTTGTAGACTCTTCTACTTTGCCATTGTTTACTTGCAGAAACTGATGCTAATTCAAGTAGCCGCTCCTGAAAACCATAGAAGAATATATTAACTGTTACTTTTCTCCTCGTTCGTTCTTCTGTAAAGTTAATGTGAAAGGAAAGGAATTTGATGTTTCGGAGATTTATCTGTCATTCTGGTGCTTAGGTGCAGTATATAGTTGAGTCTTCAACATTTACAGCAGAAGCACTATAATCGAGTCAGTTGATTTATACAAATTAATTTCAGAAATAAAATAAATATAATTTCAGTAATTATATTGTTAGGCTCCAATCAGTTGTGGCCTTGTCGGTAGCTCCTTATGTTTATGAATCTTACTCTAACTTGGGAGCATTTCTGTTCTTGTTTCTTCTGTTCAGTGCCCGTGTCCTTTTGCGGATTTTATGTGATAGAGATTCAAGCTCCTTCCTCTTCAAATGTTTAGCAACTACTTTTCGAGAGAATTAAAAAATGTAGGTACTGGTTATGTATTCCCTTCCTAGTCTGATCCACCTCTCATTAGTCTTTGCTGCTAATTTGGTCATATATTACTCATTGTACTGCCTTTAGAAATTGATAGCATTTCTATATATTCGTATGATACCTTTAATAAGATTCTAGTAAAGAACTGAATCTAAATATCTTATTTAATGTTACTGCTTAGTGATTACTAGTTTTGTGGACATGAGTAATCGGCTAGGTCGTACAAAATATTGTTAAAATTGGACAATTCATTGCTAAGTTCCATTACTGCCTTGTGTTTATCGTGGAATCTTCGGATAACAAAAGAAAATTGCATTCATACAAGAAAGAAGACGACACAGAGGGATAAAGACATGGAGAGGAAAAAAGAAACTAAAGAAAAGCCCTATGTTTTACTTGCATTTGTTCATATACTCAGCAAGGCAAGATGCTGATCTATGTTGTTCAGGGAGTGTTTTCCACCAGTCAGCAAAGGTGGAACCTTCAGAAAATTCATGTATGCCTAATTTTTTTTCGACATACCAGTCTTTTATTTCTTTCTCTAGAGCATCAAGCTTCTGCTTTATGTTTTCATATTTTCCATTTCGAAGCTCCTCCACCTCGGCCCAGAAACACGAGCTTGAGCTTGACCTGAATTCTGTCTTGGAATCATGTTCATACCATCTCTGGGTGTATTTGTAGCGCCTCGGCCTTCCTTTTACCATGTAGGGACCGGTGTCATCATTTTTCAAGTGTCTGTAATAGTTGGCAATATCTAGGGGTTCAACATGCTGCCTAAAGTCGGTACCTAGCTTTACCCACTTTTTGCAGACCTCAAATCCATCTGGAAGTTCATATCTCTTCAACAATTCAATAATCTCATCCCATATGCCTGCTAGCTCAATCCTCTTAACGTTAGCTTTGAAATCCTCAGGGTTGTTTTGATGCTTGAAGGCATCATAGTAGTTCATGTCTTTCCCTTCACATTTAATCTTGTATTCTTTTACGTCACTTAATGCCTTTCTAATGGTGGCTTCATTACTCTCAATCTTGATTTGATTTCTTTTCTTCTGTTCCTCTAATTCGCCAGCAGCCCGAAGACATAGCCTGGCTCTTGTGCTCTGCTACACAATAATATACAGTAATTATTCATATATGTATCTAGCAAAGCTTAGAAAAAAAAATGAGCTAATCAGGTGAGAGAAAACTTTCTTGCTCCAAGAGTTTGACTACTTGTAAAGATCTTCTCAGAAATTAAAATTAATTCTACTGAAAATCATAATACTTGGAGTTGAAGAAATACAACATACCAGGCCAAGGTCATTTAGAGCCTTGTCCGCTGCTGAATCCTGGTCCAAGGTATTGCCAACTGAACACAGTGGAAGATCTTGCAGCTGGTTTAAGCATATTATCTTTTTCGTTTCCAAGTCTTGCAGTTCCTTTTCATAAGACATATGTTCATGTAAGCTTTTCAAAGCAGTTTCCACATATTGGACTTCGCTATCTAACTGAGAAGTGTAGAACAACATTTGCAGAACAGCGTCTGAATTTTCAACCACCACCAATTTTCCATTCCCAGTGCAAAAGATGTATTTGCCAAAGGGCCTGTAAGGGCTGATTTTATTAAAAATAGAGAAAGTTTCCAGTAGCATATTTGGGCATCCCATGAGGGTAGTTGCAGCATAGCTTGCAACAGATGATGCATTTTTCATGACTTCCCTGAAAAGGCCTTGAGCTTGGAGTGATTCAATTTGAGAAACCATAGTTTTATTGCTTTTTAGGACATTCAGAACATTTGACAGTTCTTTTTCAATGTGCGAGACAGGAGCAAGCATTATTCGTGGGACAATGTCATACTTCATGACAAAATGTGTGAAGTTTCTTGACCAGTTTTCTCGTTTAACAGCGTGTCCAAAAATCTTGTCACCAGTAAGCGGGGATCCAAAAGTCAGACACCGAAATGGTTTTTTGGTATTCTCCAAGAACCAAAGGGTTGCAAATATAGCCATCGGACCCCCTGAGGAGTGCCCTGCAAAAACTATTTGTTTTCCCTTCTTAAGATCCTTTTCCACCTGAAATTAATTTTAGCTACGATATTTAGTATAAATGTTACTAAAGCATTCATTGTCTAGCAGTTGTCTTAAAAAATCATGTGGAAACTCTAGTTTGGATATCCAATTTAGACCATCATATTGTTATCTATGGAGGGGATTAAGTTTCACAATCTGTTCCTTCTAAAATCTCATCTACTCTGGGTTTTATTGTTTTTTCTATAATACAAAAAAATCATGTAGAATTACTTTTTTATACTGAATTACTGCTGCAACTTGTTAAATCATCTCATGTATAAACATCATCTTGCAAAAACAGGAAGCAGGAACTGTTGTTTATAATTGCAGCATTACTCAAGACAAGCAAGTCAACTGACAGAGAGACTTTATGTTTCAGATATTATAAGGACTTGATGAGGAGGCCAGAGTTAGGAACAAAATTCCAATAGGCCGGCCTTAACTAGCAATATAAATAAAGAAAAAGCATACTGAACCAACTTACCTCAGTTTTGAGTTTTTTATGGAAACTCTTGAATCTTTCAGCAAATGCTGCGTTCACCTTGGCGGTCTCATTGTTGCCGATGCTTCTCATGGACCGGAACATTTCAAGATCGATATTCTCTTCTCCGAATGATTTATTCTTGAAGAAGTCATTCATAGACCATGATCCAGCAAATGCATACACAATATCTGGCGAACCCCGAAGTTTGCCACGAGAAAAATGGTTTCCAGGACGCTTGTGAGCTTCCGTGGATGCAGAACAGGCTCTCTTGATGAGATCATCCGGAAGGCCTATCCCTTGGAGCATGTCCTCTTCCATTTTTGATACAAAGGTCCTTTGTTTTGCAAGAAACGTAAGGGTTGTTGAACTTTTCTTTTATTTTTTATGCTTCTTTGAAGTTGATAGCCACCAATGGATGATTATATAAATGGAATTGGTCACTTGTTTATTAGTACTACATTACCCTCAGTGATGTTGTGGTTATAAGCATTGCATTTTGTTAGATGTCAATTTGGTGGTCCATTTTGTCATTGAACAAGTCTACTTGGCTTTGGAAATTTTGAGTGTGATTGGATCAAGGAACCTAACAAGAAAATGCTATCCTATTCCTTGTGTTTATTCTAAGTTGACTTGTTGGCACCACTCTCTTTACTTGTCCTCAAGTCTTTGTATTAGATTCTCCATTTCTAGTACTTACTTTCTCTCTTTTCTTTTAATAAAGGGGTTTCCTTGATAGTTAGTACTATGAAATATTTTCTAGAATCTTGAATTGTAGGATTTTTCAAAATTCATAAATTGTAGGATTTGTTTGAACAAGAACAAGAAATGTGAAATTATGTTGTCCTTTAAAGGCTCTCTCATCTTTCCTTTTCCATTCCAGGTAGCTTTAAAAATAATCAAGTCTTCAAGATATATGTGGGAATTTTTTTTGCTACCATCAGCATCTGTACTAAAAGTAAAATAAAAGATATGGCCACCTGAGTAGTCTAATGCAAAATCTGGTAGTCAAACTAAAGAGACATGTTATCATAATTGTCATGATCAGTTTAACCAAGGTCTCTTTGCTAAGGATTCTGATGATGAAAATGCCGGGGCATATACTGATCGATCACAATAAAGATGTGTAGGCAACAACTGCGATGATGGTGGCAGCACCGATGATGGATCTTCTTCAAGCTTTTGTGTTGGTTGCACTGATGATGTATCGTCGTATATCATTCTCTTGTGCACAGCATTCTCGTCTCCTTCCCTTTTCAATATGTGATCCTTCAAGCGCTTCACATCTGAAAGCTTCACTGGTTTTACCAAATAATCCTCTGCCCCTTCTTCTAAACATCTGTTAATTAACACAAAAGCAAATTTTTCCTATTAGCTATCGCTTGGATCATGTATTAAAACTTAAAAGCATTGCATAACTACAGATTATCATCCTTACTTAGGCATCTTGGAAAGAACCAATAACTATGTTTAAGCGTATCAAATACTTTTAGAAGGACAATGTGTAAATAACAGGATACAATATGTAAATAACAAATGATCATGACAATTGAACTATATTCCCAGATGTACAAATTAAGCTCGACCACGGGCGTCATACTAATTCATACTAATTTCGAGCCTTCAAGAATTGTTATTCTAAAAAAAATACTGTTAAAAAGGTCCTCAACCAAATCTAACAACCATATAAGCACATTAAAAACTTAGTTTGGGTAGAAACTGTTTGTTTCTACTTACAAGTTAGTTACATCATACTCCACTTATAACACGATTGAAGAACAACTTATGTATATGCCAAATGTGTTACATGCTTCCAGTTTGGTCTTTATATAAATCGGACTCGGGTAAGCAGATATTTGTTAATTTTTTACTACTGCAAATGCACAACATGTCAACAGTTTCCCTGATTATTATTACGACACTTAATTCAGTTCTCACAAGATGCCTAGAGTTTTTGAGCGTGAAGGACACATATGTAATGCATTATTTATGTGATGGTTTAGACAAGTATGTTACCTATCAATTCTACTCATAATGTTCTCCGAGGACATGATCACAACAGGTATTTTCCTCAGTGCCGATGAAGTCTGCTGAAAAGGAAACAAACGCATAACAACATCAATAAAATTCAAATTCTTTTGGTTTAGAAGATGCACAGGAAAAGGTTGAAACTTCCACCTAAAATTGGGATGTAGAATACTCGCAACATTACAATAACTCGCATTATTCAATTTTTTGCAGGATCTAAACTCGAAGTATACCTCCAAAATTCAATTCCTTGTTAACTTACTGGAAGTACCAACACATTTTCTCTTAATTGCCCATTAACATACTATGATTCTCACCAAAACTTGTACAAAACAAAATTCTTGTCGAAAAAGATAACCAAGTATAACAATTAACAAACCTTAAGCTTCTTGAGGAGTTCATATCCGGTCATGCCAGGCATAGAATAGTCTGTTATAATCAGATTCACCTTCAAATCCTGATTACACAACCATCAAGAAAAAATTAACACATAATTCTGTACTTCACACTGATGAATTTTGCTGTAAATCCATCACAATGCACAAAATTAACATATAATCTATACATGTATAAACACAGATAATTATTCCTGCATACATCGAAATTAACAGAGCTTTTCTCTCCATCCAATCCAAGAAATTCTAGGGCTCTGCTTGCACTCTCTACAGCTGTCACTGCAACATTAACAAATAAAACCTCAATATATCAACAATATGTGTGTTAATTACTTATCGGTCTTCCTAAACAATTCTATGTCATATCATCGATCATATATTATATCCTAACACTACGTACTAGATTTACGGAGAAAAAGGTTATAGAAATCTAACCTTTAAAAGAAGAAATTTTAAGTAAACGTTCGATGAATTTTCGATCAACGAGATTATCATCTACAGCGAGAACATGTAGCTCTTTTTTATCAGAAGAATTTTCCGCCATGTTGCATGCAGTTGTGGGCATTGTAGTAAGCTGGATGTTTGTGTATATAGATTTGTAGTGGTGGACGATGAGACTATTGGGCTCTTACCTTAAATTGTAACGTTATTTTTAGTATATATAAACAGCAAGTATGGAAGGGAGACATGGATACAAGTAAATCTAAATATGGGGCCATATGTAAGAATTAAAAGAGGAAATCTACTTTTAAGAAGCTAACAGAAAAGATCCAACAAGATCTTACCATATCAACCTCGCTATCAACCACTTGTCCCTCTTGCGTTTCTTTTTTTTATTCAAATCAAATATTCCACCCTTTTTTCTGATCTTCTAGACAGAAAGAAAAAAAAATAAGAAATGTAAGAGAGATTTTGAAAGGATTTTTTTCGAGAAGATATATAATAGATTCCGAATAAGATTTGAATATGAATTGATATGAAGATCATAAGATGTACTATAAATACAAAGATTGTACTAATCAAAAATTTCGTAAAGGATAACTTGAAGTATAAGAGTAGTGCTACAGATACTAAAATTAGGTACCAAATGACATGGCACTAGTTAGTTGTCATTTTGAAATATTTTTATTGGATGGTCCTGGCGGGCCCATTGCAACTATAACCAATCAAAAAATAACACATCATTT
Organism: Kitagawia praeruptora; assembly: GCA_037693485.1. NCBI lineage: Eukaryota > Viridiplantae > Streptophyta > Magnoliopsida > Apiales > Apiaceae > Kitagawia > Kitagawia praeruptora. The sequence goes on from CM075350.1 coordinate 128,055,882, forward strand.
GGTAACAATTTTTTCGTACCTCATTTTGGTATCTCTAGCATTTTTCGAAGTATAAACCTAATCTCGATCGATATTAACTATTTTATAATCAAATTACAGCAAATCAAAAACCTTATCTGCCAAAGAGTGTGATCTCAATCAACAACTACTAAAATATTCTGGCAACGGATACTTTATATGCATAAGTACTATTCCTTAATAATTTATTTGTATCCGTTGTTTACTTAACATGATATCAGAAATCTGATTGGCGATAGCGTTATGTTTAACTTCGTACCATTTCCAATATTATCATAATGTATTATGAACACGAAAATAAATTAATAATTTTAATAAATCTTAAAATTAACGAGAATCATTGATAAAGAATAAACATAAACCTTTTATCACTCCGCAGGTTAATTGAAAGAATGCAGGTGGGATTGGACCGGGTAGTGTGTAGCAAATCGGATGATTGATTGATTGATGACAGGCAGGTGCCATCAGGGGATTGGACCGGGTAGTAGATAGGCACTGCATCGAAATGTAAAAACAATACAACACAATGTACTCAGTATATCCCGCATGAGTAGGGTTTGAGGGGTAAGATGTACGCAATCATGCCTCTACACAAATATAGGGAGATTGTTTCCGATTTTTGACCCCCGATAGGAATCGAACCCGTGACCTCACGGTTCACGGATTGGGCACTTACCACTATCATATCTTTAATAATGCATATGAACTATACACACTACCACTACGATAAGCTCAGATTTAGACTGGATTTTAAAATAATTAGAATTTTTGTTAATCGAAATCAAACTTACGAAAAATATTTGTGCCTATAATTATTTGATCTAAAAAAAATATCATAATATAGAGTCTATCTATCTATCTATCTATTACTATATATAGGTTTTTACTCAAATACAAATCAATCCTTAAATACAAACTATAAACTGACATAAAATATTTTGACTTAATTGCACTTTGCACCCCTAGACTTAGCCGAAAATTCACTTCGCATCTTACTGTTACGGAAATTGCAAATTGCACCCCTAATGTTTCAAGCCCGCTACATTTAGCACCTTTTTCACAGAATTCCGTCAAATATGACCGTTTATGAGGGGTATAACTGGTATTATGTTATATAACGGTTAAATAACAGCTGTGTATATATATCTCTGCCCTCTCTTTGCTTTTTTCACCATTTTTTCAATTGAGCTCTACAAACACATCATTCATGGGGGAAAGGTGCATATGTGGTCATTGGTTGGTTCAACAAACAGCATGGACACAAGCTAATCCAGGTCGGAGATTCCTTGCGTCATCTGATCGTAGGTGCAAATTGTCATTTCGATGGTTAGAGGAGCCCCTCTGTCATCGTGCTCAAACAATCATCCCTGGGTTGATTAGGCGGGTTAACCAATTGGAAGCTGAAAATATAGCTCTCGAAATGGCTTTGAAACTGAGCAAGGAGGGTGATGAAAAAAAAACTGAGCAAGGAGGAGAAGAAAAGTGGGGGTTGTCACTGCTCTTGGCCCATTTTATTGCTATGTATTACATGGGTTGTACTCATAATCTATATGTTTTCTAACAAAGACATGGATGTGGAGAAATGAAAATGCGTAATAATGTTTGTAATGTTAAGTTTGTAATGTAATGTATGGTTTTGAAGTTTGTAATGTAATGGCTGGTTTTCAAGTTTAAGGTAAGTTTAATGTAATGTATGGTTTTGAAGTTTAATGTCATGACATTGAGTCGAATAAAATAGATGAAAAGAAGAGATAATTGTTGAGTAAGAGACAAATGGTGACATTAGAAACAAACCAGATTTGAACTTTAGAAGTCTAATACAAATTCCACCAAGTCTACCAACAAGTCTAATAGATACCAAAACAAGCCATTTCGCACATTAAAAGTCTAATAGTTATGGCTTGACAGTGACAAAAGTGAAGTGCAGCACAAAAATATTAAGTAGTTGGAGGGTAAAACATAAATGAAATGATTTAAGAACCAACTACTTTCCAACCCCCTTCTGCCTCTTAACTCTTGCAGCCTCCAATTTTCTCAATGAAGTGAATTGTTGTCCTTTGTCTCCAACAAAATCTTCAGCTTCCACACCCAAAGCTCCAACCTTTGTCGGGGCTTTAAACTTCTTAAAAATTCCACAATGTGAACCAGATGCAGTGGCTCCTAGGGGCCTTGCAGCTGCTGCTTCTTTTTTGCTTTCCTATTCTTTTCTTGCTGCTTCTACCTCCTCTCTCTTCCTATTTTCAACTTCCTGCTTCTTAATTTTCATATCTGATATCTTACTATCACATGTTCTTGAGTTATGTCCCTCTGCTTTACAATACGTGCAATGAGAGACTTTTATCACAGGCTCTGGCATGACATCTTCAATTCCATCTTCAACATTTTCAGCATCTTGTGCTTTCTTCTCCTTCCCAATTTCTGTAGTCAGCATTCACCAAAGAACAATCAATTGAGAACAAAGAACAATGAATTGAGCACAAAGAACAATGTGTAGTAAGGAATATTACCTTAGATTTGCAGCATCTTTTGTTGTGACCCCAATCTCCACACTTTGAGCATCGTAAGCTGGTTTCTTTCCTCTTTAGCACTGTGGGGTTGTTCTCTCTTGTTTCAACCATATCTAGCTTTTTATCTCTTTTTTTCTTGGGCCTTCCAGGGGCCTTCTTGATGACTGGAGGTAGTGGTGGACTAGCATCTGTCTGTTCCCAGAATGGCTCACCATTTATTGGTTCCAATAAGTGGTTGTAGACATTTATGCAGTGTGATCTCTTATGACATTCATGCATATAATCTAGTGGATTTTGTTTCAAGAAAAATATGCAGGAACATGCATGAAAGCATGGAATTCCTGTGAGTTGCCACTTTCGACATGCACATGTCCTTTGCCTTATGTCTACAACAATCTCATGGCCACCCACTGTCATTGTGACATGGAACTTATCACCTCCATTCCAAACAGGCCTAGCTTTGTTTGCCTTCTCCATAGCCCTAGTAAAAACCATATTAGTCAATGTAAAAAGTCATGAAAAATACATATTCAAACTAGTACACTATATTAGGCAATGTAAAAGGTTGTTCCAACTTACTTTTCTAGCTTTTTTAAAGGTTTGTTGCAGAAAATTATGTTCCTCTTTTCCATTTTGCTCTTTCTCTGTTGAATCCTTTGCATACAGCTATTGTGAATTACCTTGAACATGGTTATAATCCCCATATCTCTATACTTATTTATAGCATTATTGAAAATTTCACAATTATTGTTTACGAACATGTCAGATTTACATATATCCCTAAAACCTGACCTACTCCACTGAGATTTGGGTTTTTCCATCAACCAGTCATAGGCTTTTTTGTTGAGCTGTTAGAATGCATAAATGAATAGAGTATGAATGCATAAATGATTAGAGTGTAAACTATAATAATTAGGAGATAGAGTCTTAAGGGTTACCTTTTTCAGAGATTCCATGTGCAAGTTGAAAAAATAATCAGTGGTTGCCTTGGCTGCAAACCACATGGAATTTCTCACTGCACTGCTCTTTACAATACCCTTTAGGTTGTTGGCTAAATGCATTGCACAAAACCTTTTCTCAGCAGATGGGAAAATTTTATCCAGAGCATTCACCAAACCCTACATTCATTTGTATCCAGAGCAAATGTAAAGTGCTTGCATAAATTGGAAAGTAAAGAAAAACAGCTAAAAGGTTTACCTTTTGCCTGTCAGATATGAAAGTGTAGCCTCCATCATTCTCCATTCTTAAATCTTCTTTCAAATTGTCAATAAACCACTCCCAACTTTTGTTGTTTTCAGCTTCAACCTGGGCCCATGCTATAGGATACATCCCATCATTGGGATCAGTTCCTACAGCAGTCAATAAGATTCCACCAAAAGGGCCCTTTAGATGACATCCATCTAAGCCTATAAATGGTCTACAACCATCCATAAAACCATCCTTTAATGGCCCCAAGCATACATAAAATCTCTTGAATCTTCTCCCTTCAACTCCATGCTCTGCAGGCTCTGTCATTAGTTTCACAGTACTAGTTGGCATGGCCCTTTTGATTTCATTACCATATTCATATAACTTCTTAAACTCCTCTTCATGCTTTCCAAGTATTTTCTCCTTAGCTTTCCTCATAGCTCTGTAGACCATTGAGTAAGAAATGCCACATTTTAAGTCATTCACAACCTTGGAATGAAATGACTCCAGCTTCCATGTAGGGTTTAGCCTAATTTCATCTTCATAGTGATCTGCTAACCAGGTTGAGTTGACTTGTTTCTGGTCCCAGATAGGCATGCAAGTGTGTTTGTTCACCAATGTTCTGATCTGAATGTTAGTTGACCTTTGTTGTCTACTTCCATAGCACTTCCCATTACAGCCTTCAACACAAATCCATTTGATCATGTCAGACAAATTTTTCTTCAACCTCACTCCTCTTTGATGCAGTATAGCATGCTTTCTAACAGCAGTACTAAATACCTTTCCATTACTGAACAACATCCCAAGCTTGAAAACTGGATCATCCATGTCATTGATTTCATTAAATTCTGGATAGTGCACATCTTGTTCATCATAGGAGGACACTGCCATCCTCTCATCATTGCTGTCATACAAGCTTTCAGAGCTCTCACTAGCTTCATCTTGTGGTACATAAGGACCATCAGATTCATCATCAGCCTCACTACCTTCACTAGCTTCATTACTAACTGCCTTATCACTAACCACATCACCTTCATTACCAACTGTGTTATCATCAACCACATCACCTTCACCTACATCCCTAACTACATTACCATCATGTACCACCTCCCTCACATTAACTGGTGTATCATCTTCCAACACAAATGGTGTATCCTCTGTATTTTTAAACAATCCCTGTGCAATTGAAAGATAAAAAACTCAATTAGTATTGGTAACAAGAAGCATAAATTTAACATATAAAGTTCAGGTCAAAAACTTAGTCTAAGCATTGAATATCTACCCTTTCTTCTTGTTCTGTAAGGAGGATTTGGAGGAGGAATTTTCCTTCTTCTTTTTACTAGAGCAGGTGCTTCAGTTTCAGTCGTGTCTATGTTTGAAGTATAAGCCAGAAACATTCCTTCATCTGAACTCTTTTCTACATCATCATGCTTTGCAACAACTTTACTTCTCTCACATTCCTTTATCATTCCTGAAATTCTTGCTTTTCGTTCATCCCTATCTAATTGTGTAAATGAAAAGTCCTGGAGATCACTGCCTCCAAAACCTCCATAACCTTCGACAGCAGTTGATGTATAGAGGGTAATTATGTTCCCATAAATTGACGCAATTTCAACTAGATTAGCAACATCACTCTCTTCAGCTATTGGTTGTATAGCTGAAGCCTCTAAGACATGGTCAGGAAATAGGAACCAGAGATCAAATGAAGACTCTTTTAAACCTACTTCTAAGGCCATTTGGTTAAGTTCCGACATAGTCACATTGCGCTCAGAACAATAGTCAAAATATGCCACTTTCCCACCAATATAACTATCAAATATTTCATCAAAGTCGCCTCCAAAGATTAATTTAATGGTAAACAATGCAGCACCCACTACAAAATTTAAATAAATTATACAATAAGGGATCACAAACAAACATTATACAAGAAGACATACAATATTCATAAAGGGTTCGATTACCAGATAAGGACAACATGCAAGATACTATATTCAAGTATTCGACAAACAAAAAAGGAATATATACATGTGAAAAGTGTTCGATTATATACCTTGATCAGCGGGAAGTGAGCTTTGATTTGCCATGATCGATTTATAACCAGGAAGTTGTAATTCAGAATCAACATCGCATAGCCGCGCTTTACTTCTCATTTCACCGTCTTTATCTGATTTGGTTGCTGAGTAATTAGTGTTTTAATTAGGGTTTATAGAGAGGCGATGGCGCTTTCAATTAGGGAAACGTAAAGAAATTAAAGGGATAAAGGATCGTCAAACCCTTTTCAGCCCCTTTAACGTTGTACAACAGTAAATTGACAACAATACCCTCAGAAAATAGACGGTAACGGTCGTATTTGACGGAGTTATGTGAAAAGGGATGCAAAATGTAGCGGGCTTGAAACATTATGGGTGCAAATTGCAAATTACGGAACAGTAAATGCGAAGTGCATTTTCGGCTAAGTCTAGGGGTGCAAAGTGCAATTAAGTCAAATATTTTATATTTCATTTATTCTAATGGCCCCGCCAGGGGCACCTTTACAAAAAAATGTCTAAAATTCTTGGCTCCTGATAAGTGGATTTTATATTCACTTGGAGCATTCTAATTCGGCTTAAATTGATTGTCTTGGACTCAAGTTTCTTGTAGTTTTGATGTGTTTTGCTTAGTTGTGCAGATTTACGAGAATGTTGATTAAGGTGTGTTGATGAGTGGATTTCGTAATCAACTTATGTGAGGTTTATAGGTAGTTGTTTAGGCTAGCGATCAACTGTTCTACGAAAAGGTTTGGGTTGTGTTTGTGGGGGTTGAGCTGAGCTCGAGGGTATCTCTAATAATCTCAGGTGCCTTTAGAGAAAATTAGAGAACTTAATGCGTCGTACCCTGAGGTGCCTACGTACCCTTGTATTTATAGGGATCAAGCTCACGTAGTTCTAATATGATTCTGTCTCTTACTGGAATAGCTGCATTCGGTCATCTAATTCGTGTTGGACTCAGGTTCCTTTAGAGCCTTTCACGAACTAGTTTGGCTAAGTGGAGTAGAACTCGAGTTCGTACCCCACTTATGATTCTCTCATTGGTTAGAGTTATTCTAGGATCATCTGCGCCCTAGAATTATACTCAGATACCAATTCGTTTATCTGTTCTAGATGACTTCTAGAACTTTCTGTTGGCAACTCGTAGGAACCTGGTGCTCAGGAACCTATATCTCAGGAGCCTGTTTCTCAGGAACCTCCTTATTTCGGGACATATCGCTTAGGGACCTCCCTTTAGGTGTCAGTACCTGCACAAATAACAAGCTGGTTAGACTGGATAACTCTTCGCATGTTTTTATCACCTTTATGGCTGTTGCTATGCTAACTCGAACTTTTCTGCTGGGAGGAACCTGGTCTTCTAATGCTCAGCCCAGCTTCCTGACCATTGGGAACCTTCTGATACTCATACTTCGTTAGTCATTTCTTCTATCTGATCTTCATAACTCATACTGGATCAATCTTCTGGCTCGTATGGATCAAACCCTATAGCTTAATGGGCTTAAATCTAGCCCATGGAGGTTTTGGGCACAACAAGTACCCCCCGGTTCCTTGAAATCATGTAATGTGAAAGGAACCTATTCTAATTCTACGATCAAAAGTTCAATGCTAAACCATTCTAGCAACAATACCTCGCTTCAACATTTTATATCCAAGCCTACATGAGTTAACTCGGCGTAGGAAACAGGACATAAAATATTTTCAGCTTAATATAATCTTGAGTACGCTTCCTTTGTATTAAGGAACCTGTTATCTTGCTATTTTCTTCTTCAGATAGCTGCTCTCGAAGTCAACTCGATGCTTGCATTTAGCTCCTCTGGGAATCTAATTCATCACTCAACTCCACGTCTCTTTAAATTTAATAATTTAAGAATCTATAGGAAGAGATAATGGTTGGCAGCTGGAGATAATTCAAAATTCGAGTTAAACTTATCACTTACCAAAGCCGCAGTTAATGTATGAGTTCCCAAGGTTCACACGCCTCTAATGCGTGTATCTCTTTAATTACTGCCCAGTAGATTGCTGCCACGTGTTCACTGCTGCCTCCTATTCACCTCGATTATATAAACACATGAATGGCTTCGTCTTCATTTTTACCTTTACCAAATATTTTTTTTTTAAAAAAAACCCTTGGAGAGAAAAAGAGAAGAAGTCCGACGGTCATCTGCTTAATCCAAACCCTCTGTCGCCGTTTTCTTCAATCCAAGGTATGATTCTGAATCCTTTCTTTCTGTTTTCTCATAATCTCGATTGCATTTTTAACTATCTGATTACTTCGATCTTGCATGCTGTCTTTTATCTGATAAATGTTTGTATATGGTCTTCATATCTCACACACACAACCATCCATATAACTCTTTAAAAAACTTACTTGACATAATCACAATAATCCAATCGTCTCTAGACCACAGGTCTCCCTTTAAGAATTCCAAAGTCTGACCTTTCTTCGTCTGTTTCTTGCAGATGTCTTCTGATTCAACACATTCTGACCACCTCTCTTCCGTAAAACCTGTTTTCGTCGCATCTGTAGGTAATAGAACTAGGTCTAGGGTCTTGATTCCTGACATTAGTGATCCTCAAGATATTCTGATGAAACCTCCAAATACTATTGATCCCTTAAAGCCTTTAAGCTTAATTGATTTAGGAGATGACTGGTCTGATAATGAAGAGGTATCAAAACCTGAATTTGAACCTGAGTCCTTCCTAGAACCCGACTTTCAAAGTGAAATATCTGTAGAAAGAGAACCATTTAAACAAGAGATTGTCCCTTTTTGTGAAAAATCTGATTCCATCATGACCTCAGTTAAACTGAAAAGACTATTCGAGGAATGTCACCGCCCTGTCTGTAAGATAACAATCCCAGAACCTGGTGAGAGAGCTCACAGGTTTGATTTGAAAATCCCAAAACAAGGTATCCCCCATGCTGTCATATCTGCCGCTTTCCTGAGGGTAGGTGTTTCCATGCCTCTTCATCCTTTCTTACGCGAGGTTCTTGACTTTTACCAATTAGCACCAATGCAACTCACCCCTAATTCTTATCGGTTAGCCATCAGCACTTTTATACTATATTCCAGCAAGTTTACAGTTCCTTTGACAGCCCCTGAATTGGGCTATTTCTTCAGACTGAAAGACACTGGGAGAAATTCTGGCTGCTTTTACCTTTCAGCCTGGCCTTGTCATCAGGGTCAGTGCATAAAAAATGTTAAACAAAACTTTGAACAATGGCCAGAACAGTTTCTCTATTGCTATGACTGCCCCTACGTTAGATATGAGTTTAATCGTCGTCCCAATATCCCTAAACAAACCGTCCTCACAGGAGTCTGCTTGGAAAGAGCAACTGAGATTTTGAAACTGTCAGCCTCCACTAGAGATTGTCTGGTCTTAATGACCCCTGATAACCTGATGACTTTAGGCTTTATTTCCTTCGACTTCTGGTAGGAGTTTCTTTATAGTTATGTCTTTCTTATTAACTATATTTGTGCAATTTCATTCGCTTACTTCATATATATACCTCTAATCTTAATCTATTGGCTCATGCAGACATGGCTCCAAAAGTTCCTTCATTTGTGAAAAGATCTAAAAATGTGGAAGAAATTTTCAAGGTTGATGACAATGTAAAGGAGCTTTCGCTTGCTGCAACTCCAATTAACCAAGTTCCAACCCCTGTATCTGTCCAGACTCAACCATCAGGTTCCTCAAAACGTAAATTGGCTCAGACCACACTTGACTTATCAGGGAGCTCCCAAACCAGGTCCATGAGGAAAAATAAAGCTGTGAAGACTGATCCTACCGCTGCCCAGAACCAGTTTAAGGACTTGATCGACACTCATGTTCCTGCTGAGACTATTACTGGCTGGTCGAAAATGGACTCTACTGAAGCTCTGGAAGCTATGAGGTTCTCTGCGGCCCAGAACGCCTTCTTTACTCTTAGGTTCTGTGATGATTTTGCCTTGAAGATCCAATATGACCTCAGGCTACAAGGAGAGATCTCGAAACTCAAAGAGGAGCTGGCTACTAGAGAGGAGAGTGTGAACGTTGCCACTGCTGCGGTAAGGAGGGCTAAAGCTGTTGAAACCTCATTAAAGAATAGTAGGGACGAACTTCAGGAGCAGGTGAAAAATTTGCAGGATGAGAAATTATCCATGCTGGAGAAAGTCAATGAACTGAAAGCTCAGGTTGATGCTTTAAATGCTGCAGCCGTTACTGTCAAATCATCTCTGCTCATCCAGGAAAAAGCTAGGTATGATGAAGGTTATGACGAAGGCGTTCGTGACTACATGAGATCCATGTGGGAGAAAATGCCTGAGCTGAACTGGTCTCTCCTAGGCGAGGATGTAGTGGGGATGATCAAGGATTTTGGGAATGAAGCTGCTGCTGCGACCTCTGTACCTCCCGTGAAAACGGTTGAGAGGTCTCCAGGTGTCAACCTTGAGACTGCAGAGGTTCCCACTCCTGAAGTTGTTCAACCTATCCTTTCAACTCCTCTGGTTGCTTCCAAGGGTTCTGGTGAGGTTCCTCCTTCATAATTTCAACAAAAATTCTTTAAGAACTTTTGATAACTTTCGATGAGGTCGCGGGCTCCTCGTAACGCCTCGCAATATGTAACTTTAAATTTGGTTTCCATGGCCTTCGTGCCATTAACTTTTATGTTGGTTTTCTGGGTCTCTGTACCCATAACTCTCTTTATGATTTATGATATTTGCTTTTGCTACATATCTCTTGTCCAGGGTAGGCTTACACATATTTCTTTGTTCGAATCTTAACTTTCTATATACTTTTCTTCAAAACCTCATGAAACACTTCACTGTTATGCATTAGAGAATAATTCAGCTTCCTTACTCATATGTTCAAGCTTACGTGGGCTAACCCATTGTAAGAAACAGAACACATGCATATTTCCACTTGTCTATTCTCAAAATAAATGCAACAAACTACAGCTGAATTGTAAAACCTGGAACCTCTGTGTGTATATTTTGTATCGATAATCTAAACCGTAGTCTTCTTTAATAATTTCTTTTTCATCAAGACCAGGTTCCTCGAGTATTAATCCTGCAAAATAAACATAAAACAAAAAACAGTTAACGTTAGTAAAATCTTTCTCTTGTTTAATTCGGGTCATCTCTTGGAAAGGTTGCCTGCTTGGCTCCCAATCCTAATCTCTAGGTCCCAACATGCCTCGAGGCCTGTTGGTTCCTTTTTTCCTCTTGGAAAGGTAACCTGCTTGGTTCCCAATCCTATTCTCTAGGTCCCAACATGCCTCGAGGCATGTTGGTTCCTTTTTGTGCCTCGAGGCGATTCTAGGAACCTGTGTGCCGTTCTGGGAGTCCACACAGATTCCTCTTCTCCATGTGTCAGGCTAGACATCTTATGAAGGTAAATGCTAAGGATTTTACCCCTTCTCCCATGTGCCAAAGACGGCTCCACATGAGGGAGAGCTTATTAGGCTTCTCTTTAAGGTGCCTTTTGTCAGGACTTTAGATGCCTTTTGTCAGGACTTTAGATGCCTTTTGTCAGGACTTTAGATGCCTTTTGTCAGGACTTTAATTCACATGCTCAAGAAACTTGAGGCTTTTCTCGATGCCCAGGAAGCTACCTGGGACTTTACTCAATGCCCAGGAAGCTACCTGGGACTTTTCTCAATGCCCAGGAAGCTACCTGGGACTTTTCTCAATGCCTGCTCGGGAAGCTGCCCAAGGCTTAATACTTTGCTCAATACAATCTGTCTACAAGCTAATTCTGATCAATCAATCGTAGTCTGCACATTCTGTCAATTCATATTCATACTTCACACATACTGTCAATGCTACAGGAACCTGTCAGCTTAGGTAACCTGCAAAATGCAACACAATGCTACAGGAACCTGTTAATCTAGGTAACCTGTTTCAAAAATTTCAAATTGGCATATGAAATGTCATAGCATGTGCAATACTGTCTAAGTAGGAATACTACCCCCCAGTTCTTTTGGGTAATTATTGTTACGTAAAAGAACTATTAAGGAGCTATAGCTGCAAATAATGCACTCAAAATATTCAACGTAGAGCTATACATCGCTCAATACTTGAAAATACTCAAAATATGCAAATAATTGTCTTGCAAGTAGGGAGGTTCACATCAATACCCCCCGAGTACATGCATAATTAAATACTGAAATCAAAATGCTGGTCAGCTATAACTAATAAGCTGCCTTTATTCTTGGGCTGAAAGAGCCTTACTTTTCCTAAGAAAAACACATAAAAGAGTTACTGATAATACTTCTTGAGATGTTCTGCATTCCAAGCTCTCGGAATGAGATTCCCATCCATATCCATCAAGTGGTAGGTTCCTTCCCAAATGGCTGACTTTATCTGGTAAGGTCCTTCCCAATTTGCTCCAAAAGCTCCATGTGCCAGAACCCTGGTATTTGGCATGACTTTTCTCAGAACTAGGTCTCCAACTTTAAAAGGTCTTGCCTTCACCTTTTTGTTGTAATACCTTCGAACTCTCTGTTGATATGCTGCTAACTTCACTTGTGAATCTGCTCTCAACTCTTCGACCATGTCCAAATACAATCTATGATTGACCTCATTGCTCTCGGGATCAAAATACTTTCTTCTCAAGGAACCTGTTCCAACTTCCACAGGTACCATAGCTTCACATCCATAAGTGAGGGTAAAAGGAGACTCACCGGTTGTGGTTCTAGGCGTGGTGTTATACGACCACAAGACTCCAGGAAGCTCCTCTGGCCAGCTTCCTTTCTTATCTTCAAGCCTTGTCTTCAAAGTGTGCTTGATAATCTTATTCACTGCTTCAGTCTGTCCATTACTCTGCGGATAATACACTGCTGAAAATGCTTTTTGGATTCCAAACTGCTCACATAATCCTCTAAGCTCTCTACTATCGAACTGCTTCCCATTGTCAGAAATCAGCTTCTGTGGAATGCCAAACCTGCATACGATGGCTCGAAACACAAACTCAGTCAATTTTGACGCTGTAATCTTAGCAAGTGGTTCTGCTTCTGCCCACTTTGTAAAGTAATCGACTGCGACCACTGCGTATTTCACTCCTCCTTTTCCTTTCGGGAGCTCTCCAATGAGGTCTATTCCCCAAACAGCGAATGGCCAAGGGCTAACAATCGGTTTAATAGGGGCTACAGGACGACTATCAAAATTTGCAAACTTCTGACAATTACTGCATACCTGCACAAACTTTGTAGCATCTGCTTTGATGGTTGGCCAATAATATCCTTGTCGAAGGACTTTCATGGCTAAAGAATTACCCCCCGAGTGATTTCCACATACTCCTTCATGAATTTCCTCGAGGATATACTCGCATTGTTCTCCAGCTACACACTTGAGCAAAGGCTGATTGAATCCTCGTTTATACAGAACTCCATCATAAATTACATACCTGGCTGCATGATACCTCAGCTTCCTGATATCACTTTGATTGGGAGGTAGCTCCCCTTTGTCCAGGTAACGATATATTGGGGTCATCCAGGAATCTTCAACTGGAAATTCAATGTCCATTACCTCTTCCTTGAAAACACTTGGTTGCTCCTGGATTTGAAGTGGAATTACCCCCAATAACGTGGATTCTCTCTGTGACCCTAGCTTGGCCAATGCATCCGCTTTGGTATTCTTTCCTCGAGGTACTTGATCTAGCTTCACCTCTCTGAACCTTGCAATCAACTCCTGGGAGTACCTCAAATATAAGTCTGTTCTTGGCCCTCTCGCCTGAAAACCACCACGAATCTGCCAAACTACTAACATCGAATCACTAAACACTCTGATATTCTCTACTTTCATCTCCAAAGCCAACTTGAGGCCTGCGATCAATGCCTCATATTCTGCATCATTGTTCGTGGCTTTAAAAGCAAAATGAATCGAGCTATAGAGTTGGTGCCCTTCTGGACTAACTAGTTCTATGCCTGCACCTGCTCCACCACTGTTAGCAGCTCCATCTACATACAGTGTCCACCAAGGTGCACAGTTGTCATTGTCTGTCTGTTTTTCCACCACCTCTTTTGGCCCCTCTTGGCCAGTAACCTCTACATGAGGTGGAAACTCGATTAAGAAATCTGCTAAAGCTTGAGCTTTGATTGCTGTCTTTGGCTTATACTCTATGTCGAACTGTCCTAGCTCCACAGCCCACTTTAACATTTTTCCAGAAGTTTCTGGCCTATGCATCACTTGCTTAAGTGGATATGAGGTTCTCACCTCAATCTTGTGAGCTTGAAAATAAGGTCGCAGCTTCCTGGAAGCCAAAATCAATGCGAAAACCAGCTTCTCCATTCCTGTGTACCTCGTTTCTGCATCAAGTAACCTTTTACTAACATAGTAAACTGGGCTCTGCTGTCCATTCTTTTCTCGAACCAGAACTGCACTAATGGAATACTCTGACACAGCCAAATAAAGTATCAATGTTTCTCCATCCACAGGTTTGGCTAACAGTGGGGGGCTCCCTAAATGCTCCTTTAACTTTCCAAACGCTATCTCACATTCTGCGGTCCACTCGAATTTGTTTCCTTTCTTTATAGCTTTAAAGAACTCCTGACACTTATCAGTGGACTTCGAAATGAATCTATTCAAGGCTGCAACCCTTCCTGTAAGAGACTGAACCTCTCTCACAGTTCTCGGAGACCTCATATCAATCAATGCCTTAATCTTGGCTGGGTTGGCTTCGATACCTCTGTGGTTTACCATGAAACCCAGAAACTTTCCTGATTCTACCCCAAACACACATTTTTGAGGGTTCAGCTTCATTCTGTACTTCCGCAAGATTCCAAACATTTCTTCTAAGTGCTTCACATGGTCAACAGCTTCCTTAGACTTAACTAGCATATCATCCACATATACTTCCATAGTATGGCCAATTTGGTCTTTAAACATCATATTCACTAACCGTTGGTATGTGGCTCCAACATTAATCAATCCAAATGGCATGCATACATAGCAATAAAGACCTCTATCCGTAATAAAAGAAGTATGCTCTTGGTCAGGTTCATACATAGGGATTTGATTGTAACCTGAATATGCATCCATGAAGCTAAGGAGGGCATGTCCAGCTGTTGCATCCACTAACTGAACAATCCGTGGTAGTGGGAAACTGTCCTTCGGGCATGCTTTGTTGAGATCTGTGAAGTCCACGCAGGTTCTCCATTTTCCATTTGGTTTCTTTACCAAAACAGGATTTTCCAACCATACTGGGTAAAAAGATTCTTTAACTAATCCTGCATCCAATAATCTATCGACCTCTTCTTTCAATGCCTGAGCTCTTTCTCCACTAACTGGTCTTCGCTTCTGTCTCACTCCTTTCTTTTCTGGATCAATATTCAACTTATGACACATGACCCTTGGATCTATCCCTTCCATATCTGCATGACACCATGCGAACACATCCAGGTTCTTGCCCAAAAAGGTAATGAGAGATTCCTTTAAGGCTGGATCGAGTTGAGCTCCAATCTTCAACACCTTTGTACCATCTTTGTCATGGATCTTCACATCCAGAGTTTCACCAGCTGGTCCAGCCTTAACCATGGTTTCTGGCATTCGTGGATCTAAGTCTACCTCCATCTCTGTGGTTGAGTCCTCTTGAGGTTCCTGGACGGTAGACGGTTCCTGCTCTTCGTACATGACATTCCTTCTCTTTAATGCTGGCTGACTGTCTTCATTGCTTCCATTATGTTTCAGTTTTCGGGATTTTTCTTCATCCAATCCTTCTACCATACACACGTCACCATCCTTGTCCATAGGGGGTGCACTTTCTATCAGTAAGTAGGGGGTATCTGGTCCCCGAAAAACTGGAATCTCAGCATGAGGTTCCTCTTCTATAATCTCTTCAATTCTTATAGCTCTACAGGATGCTGACACAAAACCTTCCAAAGGCGAACCGCGCAGGTCAACCGTTATTTTGTCTGGGTTCTTTCCTGGAAAACTATCAGGAACCTCGTCCATAGGTTCAGGCAATTTAGCAGCTCTAGCAGCATGTTGCAAAGCTTTGGTGTAACACTCTCTAGACTCATACTGACATCCTCGAACTATACCAACTCCATTTGGTGTCGGGAACTTCATAGTGAGGTGGTAAATGGAGGTTGTTGATGAGTGGATTTCGTAATCAACTTATGTGAGGTTTACAGGTAGTTGTATAGGCTAGTGATCAACTGTTCTATGAAAAGGTTTGGGTTGTGTTTGTGGGGGTTGAGCTGAGCTCGAGGGTATCTCCAATAATCTCAGGTGCCTTTAGAGAAAATTAGAGAACTTAATGTGTCGTACCCTGAGGTGCCTACGTACCCTTGTATTTATAGGGATCAAGCTCACGTAGTTCTAATATGATTCTGTCTCTTACTGGAATAACTGCATTCGGTCATCTAATTCGTGTTGGACTCAGGTTCCTTTAGAGCCTTTCACGAACTAGTTTGGTTAAGTGGAGTAGAACTCGAGTTCGTACCCCACTTATGATTCTCTCATTGGTTAGAGTTATTCTAGGATCATCTGCGCCCTAGAATTATACTCAGATACCAATTTGTTTATCTGTTTTAGATGATTTCTAGAACTTTCTGTTGGCAACTCGTAGGAACCTGATGCTCAGGAACCTACATTTCAGGAGCCTGTTTCTCAGGAACCTCCTTATTTCGGGACATATCGTTTAGGGACCTCCCTTTAGGTGTCAGTACCTGCACAAATAACAAACTGGTTAGACTGGATAACTCTTCGCATGCTTTTATCACCTCTATGACTGTTGCTATGCTAACTCGAACTCTTCTGCTGGGAGGAACCTGGTCTTCTAATGCTCAGCTCAGCTTCCTGACCATTGGGAACCTTCTGATACTCATACTGGATCAATCTTCTAGCTCGTATGGATCAAACCCTATAGCTTAATGGGCCTAAATCTAGCCCATGGAGATTTTGGGCACAACAAGTACCCCCCGGTTCCTTGAAATCATGTAATGTGAAAGGAACCTATTCTAATTCTACGATCAAAAGTTCAATGCTAAACCATTCTAGTAGCAATATCTCGCTTCAACATTTTATATCCAAGCCTACATGAGTTAACTCGGCGTAGGAAACAGGACATAAAATATTTTCAGCTTAATATAATTTTGAGTAAGCTTCCTTTGTATTAAGGAACCTGTTATCTTGTTATTTTCTTCTTCAGATAGCTGCTCTCGAAGTCAACTCGATGTTTGCATTTAGCTCCTCTGGGAATCTAATTCGTCACTCAACTCCACGTCTCTTTAAATTTAATAATTTAAGAATCTATAGGAAGAGATAATGGTTGACAGCTGGAGATAACTCAAAGTTCGAATTGAACTTATCACTTACCAAAGCTGTAGTTAATGCATGAGTTCCCAAGGTTCACACGCCTTTCACACATATACCTCTTCGTTTTTACCGCTCCACTAATGCTCTGACACGTGTACGGAACTGTCTTGATTATATAAACACACTTCTAACTCCAAGTCTAGTTTTTACCTTTACCAAATATCTTCCAAAACCCTTAGAGAGAGAAGAAGAAAAAGGAGTCCGACGGTCACTTATTCAATCCAAACTCTCCGTCGCCGCTTTCTTCTAATTAAGGTATGACTTGTTTTCTTTCTGCTCTTTTGACTTCATTTCGTACTGTCTGCACTTTCGTGTCTTGCATGTCGATGTTCTTCGTTTCTAATCTTTGTATGTATACATTTGTATCTATTCCATGCTTCTCACACAGTCTTTTACTATACCCTGTTTGTTTGATCATCGATTTGCGGTCTTGTGACCCTGACTTCTTCTGGGACTCAATATTGTTTATTCATATTCTGTACACACATGTTTTCGACTTATACTGTAGTTGATATGAGTCGTTTTAATGGTGCGTAGCTTCTGTGTAATTCACCGATTACCTCGTGTCTCATAGTTATGTCTGTCCAAGAACTTTAGAACCACTATTTCTCTTTTAGAAGACTCAAAACCTGATTTTTCTCCGTCTGTCTTTTGCAGATGTCCTCTGATTCTACACATTCTGACCACTTATCTTCAATTCAACCTTCTATGATGCCAATAGGGGAAAGAACTAGGTCTAGGGTTGTTGTTCCAGACATTGATGAACCTGGAAATATTCTTCTCAAACCTTCGACCTTACCTTCTACAAATCTTCCTACCCCTTCCTTTGTAGATTTGGGGGATGATTGGCCCTCTGACGGAGAAGAAGTGTCTAAGCCTGATCATAGTTTGATCCCAGATCCTGATTTTGATAACGAAGTGTCCGTTGAAAGGGAGTTGTATAAGCAAGAAATTGTACCTTTCTGTGAAAAAATGGATTCTCTTATGACCTTGACTAGGTTAGAGAAATTGTATGAGGAATGTTTTCGTCCATCCTGCTCCATTGTTATCCCTAAGTCAGGTGAGAGAGCTCACAAGTTTGATACCAAGATACCTGATCGAGGTATTCCAAATGTTGTAACCTCCGCTGCCTTCTTCAAAGTTGGTGTATACTTCCCTCTACATCCTTTTCTGAGAGAGGTTCTTGACTTCTATGGCTTGGCCCCTCTCCAATTGACACCTAACTCATATAGGTTAGCCATTAGTACCTACATTCTGTACACTAGCATGTTCACAACCCCACTATCTGCACATGAATTAGGTTACTTCTTCAGATTGAAGGACACTGGGAAGGGTTCTGGTTGTTTCTATCTGATTGCCTGGCCTAGTCATCAAGGCCGATGTATAAAAGGTGTTAAACAGAACTTTGATCAATGGCAAGAGCAGTTCCTTTACTGCTTTGATTGCCCCTCTATCCGCTTTGAATTCAATTGCCGCCCATTAATTCCAAAACAGACTGTTCTTACTGGAGCTTGTTTAATGAGAGCTGAAGAGGCTTTGAAGCACTCTTCGGCCATAAGAGATTATATGATCCTATTGACCCCTGATAATTTGTCTGCCCTAGGTTTTATACCCTCAGCTTCTGGTATGAGTTTCCCTGTTGTTGTCCTTTCTTTTCTATTGTTATACATCTGTATTTTTACCTGCTTATTCTGTATATAAATCTCTGATACTTTCTTGTATTTTCTTTCGCAGATATGGCTCCAAAAGCCCCATCGTTTATCAAAAGGTCCAAGAACGTGGATGAGATTTTCAAGACTGAAACTAAGGAGGTTCCGCTGAGTGCAACTCCTATTAATCAAATTCCTGGCACTCCTGCTTCCCAAACTACTCATTCTGGTTCTTCAAAGAGGAAGTTTGCTCAGACAAGTCTTGACCTCTCAACAGCTCCCCAGACTCGCTCGTCAAGGAAAAGCAAAGCAGTAAAAACCGATCCTGATCAATCCTCCAACTTGTTCAAGGACATGATTGACACCCATGTTCCTACAGAGACGATAGCTGCCTGGAGTAAGATGAGTTCTACTGAGGCCATGCACGCCATGAGATTTGCTACTGCTCAATCTGCTTTCTTTGCTCTTAGATACTGCGATGAGTTTGCTGTAAAGACCCAATATGACATCCAACTTAAAGGAGAGATTCGCAAACTCAAAACAGAACTAGCTGCTAGTGAGGATAAGGTAAACATTGCCACTGCGGCTGTCAGAAATGCAAAGATTGTGGAGACCTCTTTAAGAGATGAGAAAATCGAACTTCAAGGTCAGGTCAAGATCCTTAGGGACGAGAAACTGTCGATGTTGGAAAGAACCAATGAACTGGAAGCTCAGGTGGACGCCTTGAATGCTGCTGCTGAAGTTGTGAAGTCATCCATACTTATCAAGGAAAAAGCCAGATATGATGAAGGCTATGATGAAGGTATTAATGACTACATACGTTCCACGTGGGAGAAGATGCCCAATATAGACTGGTCCCTCCTGGGTGAAGACGTAGTAGGGATGATCAAAGATTTCGAGGAGAAAGCTGCTGCTGCAACCTCTGTACCTCCCGTGAAAACGGTTGAGAGGTCTCCAGGTGCCAACCTTGAGACTGCAGAGGTTCCTGCTCCTGACGTTGCTCAGCCTATCCTTCCAACTCCTCCTGTTGCTACCAAGGGTTCCAATGAAGTTCCTCCTTCGTAATTTCAACAAGATTCTTAAAAACTTTTGATAACTTTTGATGAGGTCGCGGGCTCCTCGTAACGCCTCGCAAAATGTAATTTTAAATTTGGTTTCCATGGCCTTCGTGCCATTAACTTTTATGTTGGTTTTCTGGGTCTCTGTACCCATAACTCTCTTTATGATTTATGATATTTGCTTTTGCTACATATCTCTTGTCCAGGGTAGGCTTACACATATTTCTTTGTTCGAATCTTAACTTTCTATATACTTTTCTTCAAAACCTCATGAAACACTTCACTGTTATGCATTAGAGAATAATTCAGCTTCCTTACTCATATGTTCAAGCTTACGTGGGCTAACCCATTGTAAGAAACAGAACACATGCATATTTCCACTTGTCTATTCTCAAAATAAATGCAACAAACTACAGCTGAATTGTAAAACCTGGAACCTCTGTGTGTATATTTTGTATCGATAATCTAAACCGTAGCCTTCTTTAATAATTTCTTTTTCATCAAGACCAGGTTCCTCGAGTATTAATCCTGCAAAATAAACATAAAACAAAAAACAGTTAACGTTAGTAAAATCTTTCTCTTGTTTAATTCGGGTCATCTCTTGGAAAGGTTGCCTGCTTGGCTCCCAATCCTAATCTCTAGGTCCCAACATGCCTCGAGGCCTGTTGGTTCCTTTTTCCTCTTGGAAAGGTAACCTGCTTGGTTCCTAATCCTATTCTCTAGGTCCCAACATGCCTCGAGGCATGTTGGTTCCTTTTTGTGCCTCGAGGCGATTCTAGGAACCTGTGTGCCGTTCTGGGAGTCCACACAGATTCCTCTTCTCCATGTGTCAGGCTAGACATCTTATGAAGGTAAATGCTAAGGATTTTACCCCTTCTTCCCATGTGCCAAAGACGGCTCCACATGAGGGAGAGCTTATTAGGCTTCTCTTTAAGGTGCCTTTTGTCAGGACTTTAGATGCCTCTTGTCAGGACTTTAGATGCCTTTTGTCAGGACTTTAGATGCCTTTTGTCAGGACTTTAATTCACATGCTCAAGAAACTTGAGGCTTTTCTCGATGCCCAGGAAGCTACCTGGGACTTTACTCAATGCCCAGGAAGCTACCTGGGACTTTTCTCAATGCCCAGGAAGCTACCTGGGACTTTTCTCAATGCCTGCTCGGGAAGCTGCCCAAGGCTTAATACTTTGCTCAATACAATCTGTCTACAAGATAATTCTGATCAATCAATCGTAGTCTGCACATTCTGTCAATTCATATTCATACTTCACACATACTGTCAATGCTACAGGAACCTATCAGCTTAGGTAACCTGCAAAATGCAACACAATGCTACAGGAACCTGTTAATCTAGGTAACCTGTTTCAAAAATTTCAAATTGGCATATGAAATGTCATAGCATGTGCAATACTGTCTAAGTAGGAATACTACCCCCCCAGTTCTTTTGGGTAATTATTGTTACGTAAAAGAACTATTAAGGAGCTATAGCTGCAAATAATGCACTCAAAATATTCAACGTAGAGCTATACACCGCTCAATACTTGAAAATACTCAAAATATGCAAATAATTGTCTTGCAGGTAGGGAGGTTCACATCAATACCCCCCGAGTACATGCATAATTAAATACTGAAATCAAAATGCTGGTCAGCTATAACTAATAAGCTGCCTTTATTCTTGGGCTGAAAGAGCCTTACTTTTCCTAAGAAAAACACATAAAAGAGTTACTGATAATACTTCTTGAGATGTTCTGCATTCCAAGCTCTCGGAATGAGATTCCCATCCATATCCATCAAGTGGTAGGTTCCTTCACAAATGGCTGACTTTATCTGGTAAGGTCCTTCCCAATTTGCTCCAAAAGCTCCATGTGCCAGAACCCTGGTATTTGGCATGACTTTTCTCAGAACTAGGTCTCCAACTTTAAAAGGTCTTGCCTTCACCTTTTTGTTGTAATACCTTCGAACTCTCTGTTGATATGCTGCTAACTTCACTTGTGAATCTGCTCTCAACTCTTCGACCATGTCCAAATACAATCTATGATTGACCTCATTGCTCTCGGGATCAAAATACTTTCTTCTCAAGGAACCTGTTCCAACTTCCACAGGTACCATAGCTTCACATCCATAAGTGAGGGTAAAAGGAGACTCACCGGTTGTGGTTCTAGGCGTGGTGTTATACGACCACAAGACTCCAGGAAGCTCCTCTGGCCAGCTTCCTTTCTTATCTTCAAGCCTTGTCTTCAAAGTGTGCTTGATAATCTTATTCACTGCTTCAGTCTGTCCATTACTCTGCGGATAATACACTGCTGAAAATGCTTTTTGGATTCCAAACTGCTCACATAATCCTCTAAGCTCTCTACTATCGAACTGCTTCCCATTGTCAAAAATCAACTTCTGTGGAATGCCAAACCTGCATACGATGGCTCGAAACACAAATTCAGTCAATTTTGACGCTGTAATCTTAGCAAGTGGTTCTGCTTCTGCCCACTTTGTAAAGTAATCGACTGCGACCACTGCGTATTTCACTCCTCCTTTTCCTTTCGGGAGCTCTCCAATGAGGTCTATTCCCCAAACAGCAAATGGCCAAGGGCTAACAATCGGTTTAATAGGGGCTACAGGACGACTATCAAAATTTGCAAACTTCTGACAATTACTGCATGCCTGCACAAACTTTGTAGCATCTGCTTTGATGGTTGGCCAATAATATCCTTGTCGAAGGACTTTCATGGCTAAAGAATTACCCCCCGAGTGATTTCCACATACTCCTTCATGAATTTCCTCGAGGATATACTTGCATTGTTCTCCAGCTACACACTTGAGCAAAGGCTGATTGAATCCTCGTTTATACAGAACTCCATCATAAATTACATACCTGGCTGCATGATACCTCAGCTTCCTGATATCACTTTGATTGGGAGGTAGCTCCCCTTTGTCCAGGTAACGATATATTGGGGTCATCCAGGAATCTTCAACTGGAAATTCAATATCCATTACCTCTTCCTGGAAAACACTTGGTTGCTCCTGGATTTGAAGTGGAATTACCCCCAATAACGTGGATTCTCTCTGTGACCCTAGCTTGGCCAATGCATCCGCTTTGGTATTCTTTCCTCGAGGTACTTGATCTAGCTTCACCTCTCTGAACCTTGCAATCAATTCCTGGGAGTACCTCAAATATAAGTCTGTTCGTGGCCCTCTCGCCTGAAAACCACCACGAATCTGCCAAACTACTAACATCGAATCACTAAACACTCTGATATTCTCTACTTTCATCTCCAAAGCCAACTTGAGGCCTGCGATCAATGCCTCATATTCTGCATCATTGTTCGTGGCTTTAAAAGCAAAATGAATCGAGCTATAGAGTTGGTGCCCTTCTGGACTAACTAGTTCTATGCCTGCACCTGCTCCACCACTGTTAGCAGCTCCATCTACATACAGTGTCCACCAAGGTGCACAGTTGTCATTGTCTGTCTGTTTTTCCACCACCTCTTTTGGCCCCTCTTGGCCAGTAACCTCTACATGAGGTGGAAACTCGATTAAGAAATCTGCTAAAGCTTGAGCTTTGATTGCTGTCTTTGGCTTATACTCTATGTCGAACTGTCCTAGCTCCACAGCCCACTTTAACATTCTTCCAGAAGTTTCTGGCCTATGCATCACTTGCTTAAGTGGATATGAGGTTCTCACCTCAATCTTGTGAGCTTGAAAATAAGGTCGCAGCTTCCTGGAAGCCAAAATCAATGCGAAAACCAGCTTCTCCATTCCTGTGTACCTCGTTTCTGCATCAAGTAACCTTTTACTAACATAGTAAACTGGGCTCTGCTGTCCATTCTCTTCTCGAACCAGAACTGCACTAATGGAATATTCTGACACAGCCAAATAAAGTATCAATGTTTCTCCATCCACAGGTTTGGCTAACAGTGGGGGGCTCCCTAAATGCTCCTTTAAC
The DNA here is from genome assembly GCA_037693485.1 of Kitagawia praeruptora. Taxonomy (NCBI): domain Eukaryota; kingdom Viridiplantae; phylum Streptophyta; class Magnoliopsida; order Apiales; family Apiaceae; genus Kitagawia; species Kitagawia praeruptora. The sequence goes on from CM075350.1 coordinate 128,079,563, forward strand.
TTTCCAAACGCTATCTCACATTCTGCGGTCCACTCGAATTTGTTTCCTTTCTTTATAGCTTTAAAAAACTCCTGACACTTATCAGTGGACTTCGAAATGAATCTATTCAAGGCTGCAACCCTTCCTGTAAGAGACTGAACCTCTCTCACAGTTCTCGGAGACCTCATATCAATCAATGCCTTAATCTTGGCTGGGTTGGCTTCGATACCTCTGTGGTTTACCATGAAACCCAGAAACTTTCCTGATTCTACCCCAAACACACATTTTTGAGGGTTCAGCTTCATTCTGTACTTTCGCAAGATTCCAAACATTTCTTCTAAGTGCTTCACATGGTCAACAGCTTCCTTAGACTTAACTAGCATATCATCCACATATACTTCCATAGTATGGCCAATTTGGTCTTTAAACATCATATTCACTAACCGTTGGTATGTGGCTCCAGCATTAATCAATCCAAATGGCATGCATACATAGCAATAAAGACCTCTATCCGTAATAAAAGAAGTATGCTCTTGGTCAGGTTCATACATAGGGATTTGATTGTAACCTGAATATGCATCCATGAAGCTAAGGAGGGCATGTCCAGCTGTTGCATCCACTAACTGATCAATCCGTGGTAGTGGGAAACTGTCCTTCGGGCATGCTTTGTTGAGATCTGTGAAGTCCACGCAGGTTCTCCATTTTCCATTTGGTTTCTTTACCAAAACAGGATTTGCCAACCATACTGGGTAAAAAGATTCTTTAACTAATCCTGCATCCAATAATCTGTCGACCTCTTCTTTCAATGCCTGAGCTCTTTCTCCACTAACTGGTCTTCGCTTCTGTCTCACTCCTTTCTTTTCTGGATCAATATTCAACTTATGACACATGACCCTTGGATCTATCCCTTCCATATCTGCATGACACCATGCGAACACATCCAGGTTCTTGCCCAAAAAGGTAATGAGAGATTCCTTTAAGGCTGGATCGAGTTGAGCTCCAATCTTCAACACCTTTGTACCATCTTTGTCATGGATCTTCACATCCAGAGTTTCACCAGCTGGTCCAGCCTTAACCATGGTTTCTGGCATTCGAGGATCTAAGTCTACCTCCATCTCTGTGGTTGAGTCCTCTTGAGGTTCCTGGACGGTAGACGGTTCCTGCTCTTCGTACATGACATTCCTTCTCTTTAATGCTGGCTGACTGTCTTCATTGCTTCCATTATGTTTCAGTTTTCGGGATTTTTCTTCATCCAATCCTTCTACCATACACACGTCACCATCCTTGTCCGTAGGGGGTGCACTTTCTATCAGTAAGTAGGGGGTATCTGGTCCCCGAAAAACTGGAATCTCAGCATGAGGTTCCTCTTCTATAATCTCTTCAATTCTTATAGCTCTACAGGATGCTGACACAAAACCTTCCAAAGGCGAACCGCGCAGGTCAACCGTTATTTTGTCTGGGTTCTTTCCTGGAAAACTATCAGGAACCTCGTCCATAGGTTCAGGCAATTTATCAGCTCTAGCAGCATGTTGCAAAGCTTTGGTGTAACACTCTCTAGACTCATACTGACATCCTCGAACTATACCAACTCCATTTGGTGTCGGGAACTTCATAGTGAGGTGGTAAATGGAGGTTATTACCCTCATCTCCTTCAAAATAGGTCTTCCCAAGATAGCATTGTAATTCATATTCTCCTCTATAACGATGAATTCTGCCAACTGTGTAATGCAACATGGTTTATCACCTAAAGTTACTGGCAAACGAATCTTACCTTTGATAGGAACCTGATTATTAGTGAACCCGTACAAGGTATCGTTTGTTGGAGTTAAATCCTTATCCAGAAAATGCATCTTCTTGAAAGCTGAGTAAGATAACAAGTTTACAGAGCTTCCATTATCAACTAGCACTCGATGAACCTCATAAGACCCAATTCCTGCTTCAACAACCAAAGCATCAGTATGAGGATGATGTACCCAGGAAGCATCTTCTTCAGTGAAAGTAATATCTGCATCCTCTCCCTCGAACAACTTTGGGGACCTCTGGGACAGATTGTAAATACTGGTCAAAGGACGTTCTTTAGCCTCACGGGTATACCTCTCCATGGCATTCCTGCTGCTTCCTCCAATGTGGGGACCTCCTATAATTCTGCGTATGCACCCAGCCTTAGGTGGTCCTTCCACCACGACAGGTTCCTGTGTCTGTGTCTTCTGAGTCTTCTCATCTCTATACTTTTTTCCTTCCTGAGCCACCCATTCACTCAATTGCCCTTGTCTGATTAGAGTTTCAATTAGATCTCTGAGGTGACGACAATCTGCAGTATTATGCCCATTATTATCATGGAAGTCACAGTAGGGGCGCTCGTTCTTATTCCCTGGGGGACCGGTTCTGAAAGGCTTCTTAAACCATGAGGACTTCTCATTCACTGCGTAAATATGATCAATCGGAGCTACCAAAGGGGTGAAAGTTTCATAGACAGGTCTCTCATGTTTATTGTTGTTATAGGAAGCTGGTGGCGGTACCTGACTCATGACAGGTTTAGTAGGATTCACAGCTTCAGGCTTCACCTGGGATGTGCGACTAACCACCTTTTTATTGTCACGACCATTGGGGCTTCTTTGTCTCGACCTCTTGCTTCCACTTTGCCTTACAAAATCTGGATCCTTCCTTAATTCAGCTAGAGACTCCTCCACCAGACGAAAGGGTTTTGCCTGGGCATAAAAATCTGCCAACGTCTCTGGTTCTTTTCCCTGCAGTGCTTTCCAAAAATCTGAGCCTCCTTTGACTCCAGCAATTAAGAAATTCTTTATTGTTTCCTCAGATGCTTTCCTAACTTTAGGAACCTCCGCATTAAACCTCTTGAAATATTCTGTCAACGTTTCACTAGGTCTTTGTTTGATATTGGCTAAGGTATTGGTTGGTGGTGCAAATGCAACAGATGCTCTAAATTGAGTGACAAAGAGCTTCCCCATACTTGCCCAAGAACCAATCGAATCTGCAGGTAACCTTTTGAACCATTGATGGGCTCCGCCCTGTAGAGTCGCAGCCAGTAACCTGCACCTGGTGGCTTCCTTCACTTGATAAACATCCATCTCTGTGTCAAAACGACTAAGGTATTCAATGGGATCAGTAGTCCCATCGAATTTCAATTCATTCGAAGGCCTGTAAGACCTAGGCAGAGCCGACTTTCGAACCTTCTTGGTGAAAGGAGAAGCTGTTATAGGGTTCACAGCAAGATTCTTCTCGTCCTTGAGTTGAGCCAAAATTTTCTTGACATCCTCTGCTGTCACCTCCCCAGTAGCTTCCGCCTTTGTCTTCTTACTCGTTCCTTCTTCCTCTTGCGACTCTGCTGCGCTTGATTCTTCAGTATCCTCATCTGAATCCGTGCTTTCTTCTTCGATTATCTCGACAGACGGGTCTTTATCTTTCTTCTTTTTCTTTGAGGAACCTCCAGTCTTGGTTTTCTTCTTTTCCTTGGACCCTGTATGGCCCTTGCTACCAGTTTTACTCTTCTCAGGATTCTCCATATCTTCCTCACCATTATCTTGCTTCGGTTCTCCACCATCGTCTGGAACCTCCTCTCCATTCTCGGATTCTTCAAAATTCAACTGTTTCGGAGTAACCTTCGACTTCTTGCTTTTCTTTGCCTTCTTTTTCTTCTTTTTGCTTGAAGCCTGCTCCAAAGTCGACAAACGTTCTCCCACAGTCTTTAAGATTTCCATCATGGCTGCTTTAGTAACCTTCGGTGCTCTGGGAGGAGATGTGTTCCCCTCATGAATCTGTCGTTCAGAACGGGTTGCTTCGCTATCCGAGTTGCCTGACATCTTTTCCACTCTTAAGATATTAACTATCCCCTCCTTCTAGCGCCAATGTTGATGAGTGGATTTCGTAATCAACTTATGTGAGGTTTACAGGTAGTTGTATAGGCTAGCGATCAACTGTTCTATGAAAAGGTTTGGGTTGTGTTTGTGGGGGTTGAGCTGAGCTCGAGGGTATCTCCAATAATCTCAGGTGCCTTTAGAGAAAATTAGAGAACTTAATGTGTCGTACCCTGAGGTGCCTACGTACCCTTGTATTTATAGGGATCAAGCTCACGTAGTTCTAATATGATTCTGTCTCTTACTGGAATAACTGCATTCGGTCATCTAATTCGTGTTGGACTCAGGTTCCTTTAGAGCCTTTCACGAACTAGTTTGGCTAAGTGGAGTAGAACTCGAGTTCGTACCCCACTTATGATTCTCTCATTGGTTAGAGTTATTCTAGGATCATCTGCGCCCTAGAATTATACTCAGATACCAATTTGTTTATCTGTTTTAGATGATTTCTAGAACTTTCTGTTGGCAACTCGTAGGAACCTGGTGCTCAGGAACCTACATTTCAGGAGCCTGTTTCTCAGGAACCTCCTTATTTCGGGACATATCGTTTAGGGACCTCCCTTTAGGTGTCAGTACCTGCACAAATAACAAACTGGTTAGACTGGATAACTCTTCGCATGCTTTTATCACCTCTATGACTGTTGCTATGCTAACTCGAACTCTTCTGCTGGGAGGAACCTGGTCTTCTAATGCTCAACTCAGCTTCCTGACCATTGGGAACCTTCTGATACTCATACTGGATCAATCTTCTAGCTCGTATGGATCAAACCCTATAGCTTAATGGGCCTAAATCTAGCCCATGGAGATTTTGGGCACAACAGAGGTTATTACCCTCATCTCCTTCAAAATAGGTCTTCCCAAGATAGCATTGTAATTCATATTCTCCTCTATAACGATGAATTCTGCCAACTGTGTAATGCAACATGGTTTATCACCTAAAGTTACTGGCAAACGAATCTTACCTTTGATAGGAACCTGATTATTAGTGAACCCGTACAAGGTATCGTTTGTTGGAGTTAAATCCTTATCCAGAAAATGCATCTTCTTGAAAGCTGAGTAAGATAACAAGTTTACAGAGCTTCCATTATCAACTAGCACTCGATGAACCTCATAAGACCCAATTCCTGCTTCAACAACCAAAGCATCAGTATGGGGATGATGTACCCAGGAAGCATCTTCTTCAGTGAAAGTAATATCTGCATCCTCTCCTTCGAACAACTTTGGGGACCTCTGGGACAGATTGTAAATACTGGTCAAAGGACGTTCTTTAGCCTCACGGGTATACCTCTCCATGGCATTCCTGCTGCTTCCTCCAATGTGGGGACCTCCTATAATTGTGCGTATGCACCCAGCCTTAGGTGGTCCTTCCACCACGACAGGTTCCTGTGTCTGTGTCTTCTGAGTCTTCTCATCTCTATACTTTTTTCCTTCCTGAGCCACCCATTCACTCAATTGCCCTTGTCTGATTAGAGTTTCAATTAGATCTCTGAGGTGACGACAATCTGCAGTATTATGCCCATTATTATCATGGAAGTCACAGTAGGGGCGCTCGTTCTTATTCCCTGGGGGACCGGTTCTGAAAGGCTTCTTAAACCATGAGGACTTCTCATTCACTGCGTAAATATGATCAATCGGAGCTACCAAAGGGGTGAAAGTTTCATAGACAGGTCTCTCATGTTTATTGTTGTTATAGGAAGCTGGTGGCGGTACCTGACTCATGACAGGTTTAGTAGGATTCACAGCTTCAGGCTTCACCTGGGATGTGCGACTAACCACCTTTTTATTGTCACGACCATTGGGGCTTCTTTGTCTCGACCTCTTGCTTCCACTTTGCCTTACAAAATCTAGATCCTTCCTTAATTCAGCTAGAGACTCCTCCACCAGACGAAAGGGTTCTGCCTGGGCATAAAAATCTGCCAACGTCTCTGGTTCTTTTCCCTGCAGTGCTTTCCAAAAATCTGAGCCTCCTTTGACTCCAGCAATTAATAAATTCTTTATTGTTTCCTCAGATGCTTTCCTAACTTTAGGAACCTCCGCATTAAACCTCTTGAAATATTCTGTCAACGTTTCACTAGGTCTTTGTTTGATATTGGCTAAGGTATTGGTTGGTGGTGCAAATGCAACAGATGCTCTAAATTGAGTGACAAAGAGCTTCCCCATACTTGCCCAAGATCCAATCGAATCTGCAGGTAACCTTTTGAACCATTGATGGGCGCCGCCCTGTAGAGTCGCAGCCAGTAACCTGCACCTGGTGGCTTCCTTCACTTGATAAACATCCATCTCTGTGTCAAAACGACTAAGGTATTCAATGGGATCAGTAGTCCCATCGAATTTCAATTCATTCGAAGGCCTGTAAGACCTAGGCAGAGCCGACTTTTGAACCTTCTTGGTGAAAGGAGAAGCTGTTATAGGGTTCACAGCAAGATTCTTCTCGTCCTTGAGTTGAGCCAAAATTTTCTTGACATCCTCTGCTGTCACCTCCCCAGTAGCTTCCGCCTTTGTCTTCTTACTCGTTCCTTCTTCCTCTTGCGACTCTGCTGCGCTTGATTCTTCAGTATCCTCATCTGAATCCGTGCTTTCTTCTTCGATTATCTCGACAGACGGGTCTTTATCTTTCTTCTTTTTCTTTGAGGAACCTCCAGTCTTGGTTTTCTTCTTTTCCTTGGACCCTGTATGGCCCTTGCTACCAGTTTTACTCTTCTCAGGGTTCTCCATATCTTCCTCACCATTATCTTGCTTCGGTTCTCCACCATCGTCTGGAACCTCCTCTCCATTCTCGGATTCTTCAAAATTCAACTGTTTCGGAGTAACCTTCGACTTCTTGCTTTTCTTTGCCTTCTTTTTCTTCTTTTTGCTTGAAGCCTGCTCCAAAGTCGACAAACGTTCTCCCACAGTCTTTAAGATTTCCATCATGGCTGCTTTAGTAACCTTCGGTGCTCTGGGGGGAGATGTGTTCCCCTCATGAATCTATCGTTCAGAACGGGTTGCTTCGCTATCCGAGTTGCCTGACATCTTTTCCACTCTTAAGATATTAACTAGCCCCTCCTTCTAGCGCCAATGTTGATGAGTGGATTTCGTAATCAACTTATGTGAGGTTTATAGGTAGTTGTTTAGGCTAGCGATCAACTGTTCTACGAAAAGGTTTGGGTTGTGTTTGTGGGGGTTGAGCTGAGCTCGAGGGTATCTCTAATAATCTCAGGTGCCTTTAGAGAAAATTAGAGAACTTAATGCGTCGTACCCTGAGGTGCCTACGTACCCTTGTATTTATAGGGATCAAGCTCACGTAGTTCTAATATGATTCTGTCTCTTACTGGAATAGCTGCATTCGGTCATCTAATTCGTGTTGGACTCAGGTTCCTTTAGAGCCTTTCACGAACTAGTTTGGCTAAGTGGAGTAGAACTCGAGTTCGTACCCCACTTATGATTCTCTCATTGGTTAGAGTTATTCTAGGATCATCTGCGCCCTAGAATTATACTCAGATACCAATTCGTTTATCTGTTCTAGATGACTTCTAGAACTTTCTGTTGGCAACTCGTAGGAACCTGGTGCTCAGGAACCTATATCTCAGGAGCCTGTTTCTCAGGAACCTCCTTATTTCGGGACATATCGCTTAGGGACCTCCCTTTAGGTGTCAGTACCTGCACAAATAACAAGCTGGTTAGACTGGATAACTCTTCGCATGTTTTTATCACCTTTATGGCTGTTGCTATGCTAACTCGAACTCTTCTGCTGGGAGGAACCTGGTCTTCTAATGCTCAGCCCAGCTTCCTGACCATTGGGAACCTTCTGATACTCATACTTCGTTAGTCATTTCTTCTATCTGATCTTCATAACTCATACTGGATCAATCTTCTGGCTCGTATGGATCAAACCCTATAGCTTAATGGGCTTAAATCTAGCCCATGGAGGTTTTGGGCACAACAAGGTGGATGCTTCTATCGTTTTTGCAGATTTAATTGATTAAAATTCGGATTTTCTGGGAAGGCTGCGCAGCTTACACTGTTTTGGCCATATCTGGAGTTCTGTAAGTCCGTTTTCAGCGATCTTACTGCCCACGCGAAGCTTGAGAGATTTTCTACAATCTGGGATAGGAAGCACGTGCAAGTAATATGTTGATTAAAATCGCGCGCCTGATCTAGTTAAAGAAGGCTGGGAATTTACTGTTTTGCCCTTTTTCTAATTCTAATTGTATTTTGGGCAGTTTTTAGCACCTTAATTAAATTCTAATTGTAATAGAAGATAAATTCTTGCTGGGCAAGAAAGCTAGAGCCTATAAAAACACATCTAAGCATTGTAATTTAGAGATCATCGCATTATTATTGTAACTAGCTGAGATCTGCAAGAGAGAAAAGGAGAGAAGGATTCTACTTCATCTTTTGTATACGTTGGATTATAGATTTGTTTTCTCAACTCTAAATTTTAATAATATTATTACTTCTTTCTTCCATATCTTGTTTTATATCATGTTTTCATCAAATCCCATGATGATGAACAGTTCAATTATGGGCTAATCGTTGTCATGGGATCCTAGTGGATTTATCTATGTAGCTTAGTACTTTGTATGCCTTAAAGATTTATGTGTGGTGAATTCTTGATATCCTTGTATGGTTGTGCTTATTGAATTTAGGTGCGTCGCTAACATCTAATTTGTTAATCTCTTGCTAAACGAGAGTGGATCTTGAGATTTAGAACTTGCCATGCTAGCATAGGATAGGTTGGTGTTTTGACATCATGATTTGTGACATGAATAGAGATATTATGCTACCCTATGTGATCTAAGTGGATAACTTGTGCTTCAACCTTTATGTTTTCAAATTCTATAGAGATATAGGGTCTAAACATAATAGGTGACTATTCATCTTCTATCTCTTTTGTGGATGTATGCGTAGATTGGTACTAGTATACTGAGAGGTAACTTTTACTTGTTTCGTGTTATTCGATCAGATATCATAACCATCGCATGTTTTAATTAAAGGCTGCAACTCTAAGTGAAGTAGATGATGAAACTAGGATTCCATGTTTATTCTCATATAAGTAATTCGATTTTTACTCTCGTTAATTGTTTAATTCTTAGTTTTATAATTTGCATTTAGCTTAATTTAGATAATCAATCTCAAATTTGTTATTTTTCTAAGCAGTGAATTAAAACCATACATTGTTGCATAGGCATATTTACTGAATAGAACCCTAACCAGATCTCTGTGGAACGAACTTTAATTGTATTACTTGTGACTACGTGCGCTTGCGTAAATATAGTATAACAGCTCCATTCAGCAAAAAAAAATACTGTTCATTGCTGACGTCACCGCCACGTCAGCAGTGAACAGTAACCCACGTCAGCAGTGAACAGTAACTTCTTTTTTTTTGTGCTGAATGGAGCCAAGAATTTTAGACATCTTTTGTATTGGGGTACCCCTAATTTGATCATTAGATTAGCATGAAATGTTGAATTAGTGTTTAGTTTTTAGTTTGTAGTTAATTTTAGTTTGTAGTGGAGTAAGACTCACTATATATAATAAGAGAACACAAGGGTAAAAATTGCCAATAAAATGACTGTGAAATGTCCATTTTATCCTTTCAAGTTAAAAAATTACAAAAGTGCCACCATTTTATAATTTATACTGAAAACATGTTCCTTTGTGTATTCAATGAGAATCGAATCTTTAACCTCCGCTCAAGAATCTCATGTCATAACCAAGTGTGCTACATCAATTCTTGAGTTTACTTCAAAAATCTTACTAGATTAATCACATCCTCTTCTTCTCTTCTATTTAATTTTTTTTGTTATAACTTTTGAATAAATAAAATATTTGTTTACATTATTTATGTAATTCCGTTTTTCCCAATTTCCGTAATTTTATATATAACCATATAAAATGTTGGTTTGTATTTTTATATAACTCCCTCTTTATAGTTTGTGTATATAATATAACTAAACATTCAGTCATTATTATAATTTTTTTAATATTTTGTAGTTTTTTACAATTAAATGGATATTAATTATGTTACAATTGTTATATTTTATATTTTTAAATGAAACTATATCTCTTATTAAACTTAATACAAAAACGCAAACAAGAATCACATTATCGATGAAAATCGAACACAAATCTATAATAATTAGGTCAATTGAATATATCGAACTCGCAGAAGTTAAAGATACAACAAATCTATTATCTATTAATTCTATCTATCTATCACTAAGATTGTGTTTCAATAAATATTTATATTCTATTTATAAAATCAAACATAATTATAAGTTTATCATATAAATTTAGGTTTATAAAAATTTAAAAATGTAAGTTAAATTAGAGATTTTTGGTCGACCAACCATTTAGGCTTTGAACGATTTAATATATAACTGATACGGAGTATAAGAAAGATAAAAATTTAAAAATGTAGAAAAACTTTTGAATTTATGTTTAAAAAGATGAACTTTAAAAATAAGATTTATGTTGTTTATAAAAAATAACGTGATAAATATGTAATGTTAGATGAAAATAATATGAACTATAATTTTATTATTTATTTATTTGTCATTTTTTTCCAAATTTTTCTTTGCAACCTCATTCTATTTTCTATAGGGATTTTGGTTTTATAGGTTCAAGACTGGTGTGAGAACATTGCATTATAGACTTGCAATAGAGATGACATTCGCATATTTTAAGGGAAGCAAAATCTTATAGTTAAATCATGTCATTTTCACTTAACATATTTTAATGTTACCGCTTGCGGCTAATTGTGGACGATTGTGTTGATATGAAAGCAGTGTCTATCACTATGGAAAGACAAAAATTATCATCTTAATCTCTCAAATTTATAATTACATGCTCCCCGTTCATAAATCAGACTTGTACATCATACCCAACAATATTATTATTGGCGTCTATATACAGTCCGTATTGGCATTCACTATTAACACATATCACTACTCATATTACAATTTCATAATTATGAGTTTTCAGATCAGAAATTATTAAACCAACCGCTACCTTATTCTTTAGAACAAAATTAGAGATATTTATATAGAGACCCGTGCCTTGCACGGACTGTTACGCTAGTTTTATCTTAACCTTAAACACATGGATAAGTCTGGCGAGTAACTACTAGTCAAACTGTGTTTACCAAAACAAATTTCGTTGTTTTGTTAAATTGGTCTGTCCCTCGTCTCCGAAGTCACAAACCAGCGACGACTTTGAAACCCAACCAAGGGGTCATATATGACCATTCATGCAAACCATGTACATGCTACTTCTGTCCCAATAAATTGTATACACAAAAATAAGGATGTTTGGCACACATTTTTTGATATAAATATTTAATAAATTTAATTTTATAAAAAATAAACTATAAAACCAACCCTAAGCTGCATCTTAAATACACATTTTTTTATATAAATAAATGGAATAGAGAAAAGAGAAAACTGGGTCAAAGGACAACCTCTGGGATCACTCCTAAGAGCATCTCCAAGAGCCTCTCTACTCTAGCTCTTAAATCAAAAAACGAGGAGAGTTGGTCCAAGAGATTCTTAGTGGCTCTTAAAAACACTAAGAGCCTCTTCTCTCTCCTCATTTCTAAGAGCAACTAGTAGCTCTTTAATTGTATTTTAATAATAAAATATTCATGTCCATCAATTCTTGTACAACTTTTGGTTATAGTGGGGTTCATTTGTGAATAAATTATAAATAAAAAGCTAATATAAAGAGTATTGTTGGAGTTTGACACATAAACTAATGTAATAACTTGCTAAGATCCATTTATTTATATATATATTTTTTGACGAACAAAAGAAATTTTTATTAATTTACTAAATCAACTTCCAAAGCAATAGGAACAGAACTCATATCGAAAACGCGATCTGAATATGAATATGACACTCTAGCTAGCTCATGAGCTGCCATATTAGCAGACCAACACCTCAATTGTGTTATACTTCCGAATCATATCCCGACAATCTTCTACAGTACGACCAAAAGGTGAAGACATTGCTGCCTTACTTCTGATTGCCTGCACTGCAACTAAACAATCTGACTCCAACACTACATTCTGCCATCCTTTATCTTTTACCCAGCTTAATGCTTCTTTTATGGCCATGACATCTGCGCATGCTCCGGAGCGATCGAACCAACCTTTCACACTGTCTTCGCTTGAAGTATTTTCCCTCTATCATCCTTGGCCACCATCCCTATTCCATAAGCATTTTCCTCATCGAATATTGCCGCATCCACTGATACCTTGATTTTTGACACATGTGGTTTTGCCGAAACAACCGCTCCATTACCTTCAACTAGTTTAGGGAATGAAGTCTTCTCGAACTACTAGACTGGGCATATTTCCATTGCATAAGATACTGTTTAGCGTTTGCAATCACAAAATTCAGTTGAGTATATTTCTTATTTCAAACCAACTCGTTTCTAGCTCTTCAAATTGACCAACTAATTACTGCTATCTCCGCTTGCTTATCTTTATCATAGACTGAAAGAATTCTCTCCCACCATCGAAACAAGTTCTCGTCTGTAAGCAAAGAAAAACCAGGTACAATAATCTGCCAACAAAGACTTGCTCTAAGGTTATAACATATATAAAAATTTATGAAGTATGGGTCCTGTAGGAACATTTTTGTAAATATTAATTTTTTTTCAATAATTTATCTAAATATTCTTAAATTTGTATTAAATTGATTTAATCTCAATTAGAATGATTACCCTTAAGCACATGAAACTCATTGAGAAAATACCAATAATGTAAAATAACTAGTGTTGTAAAAAACGAGAATCGGAATTAATCGGTAGAGACACTGTCCAGGGATTAATCGGGTATTTGAGGATTAATTGGAATGATTAATCAAATAATCGGATTATTAATCAGTTCGGTAACCTATAAAACAGAGATTAATCGATGATTAATCGTGATTAATCACCTATTTTTAGAACCCATAAAAAGATGGAGTAGAATCTATGTAGGGCTGAGAAGATAGGGTCAAATTAGATTCGGGAACAGGTGGGAGACCCACATCATGTAATGAAAATTGTGGATCTTTTATACATCATCATGCATAGATGCTTCCCCTCTGTTCGCGTGAATGAATGAATCAATGAATCAATGGTCGCAACCTCCAAAACCACTCACTGCTACTTGCAATCTAGTATAGACGTATTGTACTAATATTTACATTGTACTATATTTAAACATCCCTTCTTTCAATTCGTTCGTAATTAGTTAGCTAATTTGAGTTGTTAAACAAGTTTATTTGATCCTCTAGCATTTCTCGTTGCACTTTCATCACTTTCCATGTCTAACACCATTTACTTATGTACGACATGCATGATGATGACACTAACAAACAAATGTTTCGAGTAGTGCTTGACATTTTTGCATTACAATTTACACCCACTTATCTATATAAGACTATGATGCTGTTTGGATTGTCTCCATAAGAGCTTAGGGGTGTTTGCCTATTTAGAGCCCGTTTGGGTACATGGACTTAAAGCAAAAATTAGCTTTAAGTCGTTTTTAAGGTGTTTGGTAACGGAAGCTTTAAGCCAGCTTTAAGTTAAAAAACTGCTTTAAGTCATAAGTTCCATTTAGGTATTTTTGACTTATGACTTATGGAGTGTTTTTTTTCTTTTCTTTTTTTCACAATTCTTGTAAAGTTTAAATATTATGATTTTTAAATTTTTTAAAGTCAAATTTCACTTTAAGTCAAAATTATTAAACCTCCATTTAACTTTAAGTAAAATTACCCAAACACTTTCATTCAACTTAAAGTAAATAACTTCACTTTCTCCTTTAAGTTAAAAACACCTCCATTAAGTCAAAAGTAACTTATTTTAAGCAATCCCAAACACCCTCAATTTTTACCTCAACTTATAACTTATATGTTGATAAGTTGAATTTTGAGTATTCTTAACATTCAACTTTCAATTTTCAACTTATTCTTATTTCTCGATACACGCAATATATAATATCCTTCAAATCTTCAAAACCATATATCTTTTGATCCGTTCATTAAAAAATTGATATGTATATCAATTTCTCTACTCATCGATATCTATCCATTGATATCCATTGATATATATTAAAAAACAAATATTTTGAAAATAATAAAAAAAAATTAACTTATAAATTCTGATTTACCAAACACTAATTATAAGTTCTGATTTACCAAACACTCTACTGACTTATAAGAACTGATCTATTTATAACTTATATGACATTTATGCTTTTAAGCTATAAACTACTCATTTTAAGATACCCCAAACACCCACTATGATTAGTAGTATAGTCTTGACAAGGGACAAAATTTCATAGGGTTAGAAGAGGCCATGGTCTCTCTACAATTATCATAATACTGGTAATATATGTTAAAATTTTATATAAATTTATATTTTTACTTATATGTTTATGTAAAAATAAGTTTTGGTCCTTATTGAAAAAAATCTTGGTCTTTACAAAATAAAATTTTAGATGGGTTTTATGATTTTAACGAACATAGAGTGCATCTTACAAAATAAAATTTTAGATGGGTTTTGTGATTTAAACGAACGTAGAGCGCTACTATATATAACTAGTGTTTGACTAGTATTTTTGTGTATTTGATTTATTGGATACTTTATTGTGTTGATATGAAAAAAAAAACTGGTTCCCCTTGTGAATGTTTGCTGGCTTCGTCCCTGGTCTTGAGTTTATATACGGAATTATCTATAATTTTTATTAATAAATAAAATTTTGTTTTTATGTAATTTATTAATATAAAATTATAAGCGAAATATTAATTTAGGAAAGAAAAAAAATGGAATCAAATTTGGTACCAAAATATCAAAATTGTTTATTGATAAAGATTATTAATTTTGAATTCCCTTAATTGATTCATTTCCAATTGTCATTTCACAAATATGTCATCCATCTCATATTGATTTTATGATTGTTAACATTTTTTTTTTACATATGTGCTCTTCCAATATTACTAGCTTAAAACCCGTGCGATGCATGTAATTTTTTTAATATTATATTAATTTTTTATTAATTTTTTTAAATACAAATTTTGGAGACTTAAATATTTAAATGAGATGATGATCATAATTATATAAATGTTATCCGTGATATTTCTAGAAAATGAATGAATTTAGTTAAAACTATAGAAAATGTGATAGGTTTTAGTTGAAAAGGTAATAAGTTATTTATTACTAATTATAAAATTATTATTTTGTTTTATTTAATAGAATGCCCGTGATATAATTGGAAAAAGAGAGGATTTAGTTAGAGAAAATTAAAAAGGTAATATGTTTTAGATGAAAAGGGTAATTGATTAGTTTATAGTAATTATAATTTAATTATGTTATTTTACAAAATAAAATTGCTCGTAATGTTTTTAGAAAAAGAGAAATTAATGTTGCCCGTAATATTTCTAAAGAGGAATTTTAGTTAGATAATTTAGGAAAAAGATGATACATTTTAGCTAAAAAGGATAATCGGTTAATATTAGTATTATAATATTATTATTTAATTTTATTAAATAGAACCGTTCGTGATATATTTGGAAAAAAAGAGATTTTAGTTTGAAAAAATAGAAAAAGATAACGTGAAAATTAAAAGGTGACATACTATATGTGAAAAAGGAATTAATTAGTTTATAGTAATTATAATTTAATTGTTATTTTACTAAATAAAATTGCCGGTAGTATTTTTAGAAAATGAAAAATTAATGTTACCCTTGATATTTCTAAAAAAAGGAATTTAATTAGAAAAATAAAAAAGATGATACGTTTTTAGCGGAAAAGATAATCGGTTAATTAATAACATTATAATATAATGATTTTATTTTTATTAAATAGAATCGCCCGTGATATAATTTGAAAAAGAGAGGTTTTAGTTAGAGAAAATAAAAAATGTAACTTGTTTTGGCTGAAAAATGTAACGCATGGAAATAAAAATATTTTAGTTAGAGAAAAGAGAAAAGATAAAAAAATTAATTATTAGTATAGTAATTATAATTTGTTTTTCAATTAGATAAAATATAAAAGATATTATATTTTATCTGAAAAAGGAAACTGCTTAGTTATTAAAAAAAATGTAACATGTTTAACCTGAAAAAAGGGATTGATTAGTAAAGTAAAAAAGAATATTTTTAAAAGGTAACCCGTGATATAATTGGAAAAAGAGATATTTTAGTTGAAGAAAATAGAAAAGATAATTCGAATGAAAAAATTAGTTAATAGTAATTATAATATGCTTTTTAGTTAGATAAAATATAAAAGATTTTATATTTTACCTGAAAAAGAAAACTGCTTAGTTATTAAAAAGAAAAGAAAAGGTAACATGTTTAGCCTGAAAAAGGAAATTGATTAGTAAAGCAAAAATTTTTGTTAGATAAAATATAAAAAAAGATTTTATCTGTAATTAAGTAAGGGTAAATAAGTAAAAGCGACATGTACCAACCAACCAACCAAACTTTTAATGTTTCGGTTTTTATATAATATAGATTTATAATATAATTATGTTACTTTATTAAACAAAATTGCTCGTAATGTTTATAAGAAAGGAAGAAAATTAATTAGTTAATAGGATGAATTTTCTCTATAATTAAGTAAGACTAAATAAATAAGTAAAATCAAGAGGTACCAACCAACCAACCAACCAAACTTTTAATGTTTCGGTTTTTATATAATAGTATAGATTACATGAGAGTAATACTCATTTAATTGGAGTATTTGGAGTACATATATATTTTGCACTCAAAATTTTGCAAATTTTATTATTTTGCAAAGCTTATTACATGAATATTACTATTTCATTGAAAATCTTGAAAATTTTGTATGTTTTGCTAACAAAATATTGCAAAAAGAATTGTCCTGCGAAACATATTTGGGTTGCAAAACATATATGTTCTGATTGCAAAATATAAAGGATTTTCAAGATGAACATATTGCAATGAACTTATGATATTCATATTACAAGATTTGTAAAATAATAAATTTTAAAATATTTTGAATGCAGAACGTATATGTACTCCAAGTGCTCCAATTAAATCAGTACTCCATAGAACTTTTCTCTATTACATGAAATATTATACTTGGCATTATTATAAAGGGTCCCGGTCTCTGACAATCGTTTGTCAGGGGCCGGTTATTTAACAATCGGTTCCACAGCCGTGTTCCATAGCCGTTGGATCCTCCAACGGTTGAGATTCAAAAAAAAAAAATTACGTTCCTCGGAAATTTTTCGCGGACAGGAAATTTTTTTTGTAATCCAGGGGACGTTGGATCATTGATCCAACGGTTTAAAAACCGATTGTTAGTTAACCGGTCCATCGATTGTCAGGACCAGCTGCGTATTATAAATATGTATCAAACGTATGCAAAATAAAATTTAAGGTATGTGAGAAAATTTTGTTAAAATATTATGTGAAGTTCAAAATGAGAATAAAGTTGTAAATATCTTTTAGAATCTGTCCAATACACAAACGTTTTCTAATAATTTATATTTTCCCACGAAAAGTTGATAATTAGAAATTGGCATCTTAAATTAATGTAAAAGATATATTTTAATACAGTTATATAAAATTCCAATGTTCTATTCTTAAAAATTAGAAGAAGTAAGTTAAATGTTTAATAATATGAAATATTAGATTGCAATGTGCATTTGAAATTTTCACCAAAAAGTTAAATTGCATTCAACGACTTTTTGAGTGTTTTAAAAGTCTTCAATTTTTCGAAAAATTCCCACTTAATTCTTAAAAAAATCATTTTGATTTGCAAGTTTTGATTTATTATAGAGTACTTTTAAATTATATATTTTATTATAAATAAGACTAATGTATTGAAAATATTTTAATTAATATTAAGACGTATCCGGTTATTATTCAATCAATCATTTCGATTAATTCTTTATTTATCTTAATTCCAAATATATCCTTCTTCAGCCGAATAGTCCAGGTTTCCAAATTTTTATAATCATGCTTTTTTATTTTCGGAGAAATTAGCAAGTAATAATAACATAGTCACTAGGGGTCAGAAAAAATCGAATTGAAACCGAAATCGAACCGAAACCTGCCAAAATCAAACCAAAAGAACTGAAATTGAAACCGAACCGGCGATTGTTATTTTTGATTTTTAAAAACGGAGACTTTCGGTTCCGGTTATAGGTTAAAACCGAATCGGCTGAAACCGAACCGAACTGATTATTAAAATAAATAAATAAATATATATATATATATAATTTATTTTAATTTATATAATTTATATGTATCTTAAAATTAATATAAAATATTATATCTTGAATTATAATTAAGTTTCAAAACGATGTCGGATGAGGAAATGGAAGATGTCGGAACTGGATATATGTAATAAAATTCTTTATCTTAAATTCTTAATTATGTATTGAAATACAGATTTTTCATAGCGGGAGAGGTTGAGTGTCCGAGTTTTAACAACCTAAACATTAATTTTTTTTATTCGAAAAAAAAACAGCAGCAAAAGAACTTTATAAGAACGTAAATACAATAAAAGTTTTTAGCTCACATTAAATAAATATCTGAATAGATTACAAACCAGAGATTAAACAATGATGACATTTAGGGGTGCCCATAAACCGATCAAACCGATTAAACCGACCCAACTCGTCCCTACTTTTAGCCGACCCAACCCGATATTATTTAATCGAACATTGAATCGGTTAAATATTAAAAAAACCGAATTAAATGGGTTGGGTTAGGGTTTTGATAATTTTAACCCAATCCAACCCGACATATATTATGTACTAACGAGCCGTACTATTAATTTACTACTTGACTTAAAGTTAAGATTTTTTGGATATATTATTACATGTTCCACACTAAAATTATGAATTAAAGATATTTAATACAATGATGTTCTACTTATAACTTATGTGTAACATAATTTAGGTTTGTAGATTGTAGTACAATTTGCACATGTGGTGATCAATTGTATAATTGCATACTAGATTAAGTTGTACATGACTTTAATTCTTGGACTTCGAGTTGTTTTATCACTAACCAACAAATACAAATATGTGTTGCACTAACTTCTATTTTATATTTAACCCGATTAAACCGATCGAGCCGAACCAACCCAACCCGACTTTAATAAGATTTATAATGGGTTTGAATTTTATAAACCCGAACTAATTGGGTTGGGTTACTAAATTACTTGTAACCCGCCCAACCCGACCCGCAGGCACCCCTAATGACATTGATTATGTTAAACTTATTCATGGTAGCGACAAAATAGTGTATGATTTCAATATATTTATGAGTATAGGGACCCCAAATTTAGTCCCCAAATGACATGACATGAGTGATTTGGCAAATTGTAATGTTTTAATTGGATGGCCCTGGCGGGCCCATTTTAATTATAACCAATCACATTCATTTGATAACAATTTTTGGTACCCAATTTGGTACCTCTAGCATTTTTCTATATTTATTTCCCAACATTTTTTAGTTACACTTATTTTCTAAAAATATGATTTCAATAGATTTTTAGTATCACGTGTTACGGTTTTGGTGGAGTCGGATTCTTTATTGTCAAAGCTATCGTGAAAGACAAGGTGAACCTACCGGAAGTGGGGTGAGGTGGTTGAAGAATGCAAGCAGGAACTACAAAGCATGCGGTCGGTCTCTGTTCGTTTCATCGGGAAAGATGATAACAGGGTAGCTCATGTTTAACTAATTTTCAGATTATTTTCACGTTCTCTCCTACATATTTGTTGGAAACTCTTTCTTTTGATCTTTTAAGTTGAATGCATTTTGTTTGGTTTAAAAAAAACCCATAAAAATGGGAATATTAAATGATTTTGATTTATCTCCGATTTAGGAAGGTTGTTAAAATCACTCGTTCTTTATATGTATGACCATGTGCTTGGAAAACATAGTTGTAAGTTTTATTTACAAAATCGTTATTATTCTTAATTTCTTAGGTGTGTTTATCCATTTATTATTTCTTTAAAACAAACAAATCTATGATATAATAGTGTCTGTTGAGTGTTTTGTACAGTGTTTTTGGCCATTTTAAGTATTCACCCTCAAAGTTCATTTTTATTACAAAATTGTGCCATTAATACATCTATGTGTTACTACCTTTTCTCTCTTCCCGGTATTACTCTGTACTACATTACAATAATTTATGTTCAAAACTCACAACTTCTCAGAGAAGCCAAGCACATATCTCAATCTTATCTATCTAATAATCAATTTGAATTTGAATTCCAACAAGCTTTATCAGATTAACTTTTCTCTCTTTCCATCACTATCTTTCTTTGCTCTCCAATTTGAATTATGTGCATCTTAACATATCTCTAATTCTGCTATTCGTTTGTTTGATTTCATGTAATTGTATTACATGTGTCTTTTGTAAATATTTTTCTATCATGTTTGTTTAGTTTTCTTGCAGATTGAAGATTGTACACCAACCATTTGATGTATGGTCTATGAGATAATTATTAATTTTTCAATTTTCACTTTGAATTAAAAGTGGTGTACGTAATAAGTTTATGGGCTTTCTGATGAATTTCGATGATGAGGTAATATATTTGGATTCATGTTAATGTCTAGACTTCTCCTTAATCTCCAATCTAATATCTGATTTTTTTCTTTGTAACTAGGATGATGACTTTGAATGATTGTATATAAGGTGTTTGATAAAAACTCTCTTCAATTTATCTTTATAACAGCTTCATATATATACTGCTCTAGACGCGAATATTGTAAAGTCTTTAAAGGCAATGTACTCTGCACGTTCTTACGCAGCTGTTGCAAGTTTAAATGGCGAAATTTATGTATTTGGTGGTGGAAGTGGTTCTCTATGCTATGACACAGGTTGTTGCTCATACTTCCTACTTTACAACCTCCTCTTTCTTTTTTTTTCTCTACCTCCACTTTCTCAATTACTCGAGTTTATTCCACTAACTTTAGTGCTCAAATGTTTAGTTGAAGCATATCACCCAGCTAACAACACATGGAATTCACGGCCTTCCCTGAATAGGCTGATGGGAAGTTTGGCTGGTGCTACTGTAAACAACAAACTTTTTGCCCTTGGCGGTGGGAATGGGCATGAAAGTTTTTCGGATGTCGAAATGTTGGATCTAGATGCAGGACGCTGGATTTCAACACAGTCCATGCTGCATAAGGTAATTGCTTTTTTCAATAACTGTGTTTTTACTTTTGTAGGTTCCTGCAATTTAATAAAATAAAGTGTGATGAGAAAGAGAAGATACAATATTGCACATAATCGAGTAAGTTGGATAGTAATGTCACACACACACACACACGTGCATAATGTATACAATCATGAGGTTCCGGCAGATGAGTGTGACTACTCGAACCTCAAGTTTACTCATTACCTCTAAAACGAAGGAACGATGTGACACCCCCCAAATCCGGGGTCAGGAGATTTGGTTGTCACGCGAAAATCCTCAAAATAAAACATCTGTTTAATAATAATCATTCACTTCTGATTGACCAACACTGGAAATATAACATCTGTGACCCCAAACATACCAAGATCTTTTAAGGTTATAGGGCTAGAAACAAGAATCCAAATTCCATTAGAAAAAAAAACATTCCTTCCTTACAACATTCTCTTGGATCAAATCTTAAACCACTGATGTAACTTCGATAAGAAGTACGCCAGGCTAACCAGACCAGTACATAATAATAATAAATATTAGAACTCAATTATATAAAATAGATCTTACTCTAAATCCAGACATCCTGAGCCAAGTCATCTTCGGAATAGCATCTCGCTTCTTCTCTTTCTGAACTGTGCGGATACGTCTCGCCAAACTACCTTACTGAAATGTTAGGATTCAAAACAGCAAGTATGAGCGAAAGAAATGCTCAGCAAGCGTATAAAAATTTTGATATAAAACCAGGATTAGTGGGGCATAAAAATCAACTGAAATGTATAACAGTTTATAGAGAAACTGAATCAACAACTGTGATATAATTCAAACCATAACTGAAATCATTTGGCATGTCATAAAAATGAATCATCTGCCAATTCACAATATATAATAGCCATTCGGGCGATATGGATTGGATATAAAAAAAAACAAAACCCATTGCCCCCTGATCAGGTTCAAAAGCAATGGGACCCTTTATACTACCACCGGTACATTTCTATACCCGTGTGTATAACCCGGATTTCAAATAAAGGTACCAAAATAGGCAAGTAATGTTAGCCTATAGGAAGATGGTATGGTTACCATATCCTCCTTAAATATTGCTGGACCATAGTAGCAACCATGGCCTCCTACGCTTTACCATCTTCCAATCCAATAGAGCAATTTCCGAATTCAACAGGAAATGCTTAGTTTCACATACAGTTCACATCCCTATTATTTACTACGATAATAAGGATATGAAGAGTTTATCTTAAACAATTCCCCACATCAAGGATACCAGTATCAAGCAACTGTATTCGCACAAAAATATTTAAGAATCACGAATAGCTCTGAACAATAGCTATTCATCATGATATGAATCAATGAAACATAAAATAAAAAGTGTTTAGGATGATTAAGAAAATACTTGCCTCTGGTCCTTTGTTATTACGTAGCGCCGAAGTAATACAACTATCTTCTTCTATCTCACGTCATCATGTCCTCTGTTGATCATTCGCTGGTTTGACGCTCTTGCGATTGCCACGAGTCTGATCCGTTGACATTGAGCCTGCGCGTCTACTTCTATATCAAACATAAGATAGTACCTCAGCCTCCGGACGACAATTCTGACATTTTGTAAACGCTTACAAACTCAAGTTAAACATATTAACCATGCTTACCAATATCTCTGTCCGAAGAAAATAATTGGAAATGTCCCCTTTGAACATAGACGTTTTCCCGGTGTTAAAACGCCTCACAATAAATCCAATAATCCACAAACAATACCGCATCCATCTCTAACCTTATTCATAACCCACAAGGAATATTGCATCTATCTCCAACCTCCTTGATTAGACATCTACTTATCTCTGTTGACCAACCTTCAAAAGGTCGATTGATTCTCAAGAACTATGAAGAACACTTCAAAGAATTTCCAGAAAAATTAAATCAAAAATCTGATTTTTGATTATTTTTAATAAAAAAAATAATAATCTGCTGCTATTTATATAAATCAAAAATTAATACCCCAAAAATATTTTTAACCCCTAATTAAAATTATTAAGCCCTAAAAATAATTTTTATGGGATAAAAATGTAAAATTTTTATTTTTAAACAAATACAATATATATGTCAAAATTCCCCAAAAATTATGAACATTACAAAAATTACAAAATAATGCATCTTTAAATATCCTATCATTATATAAAAATAATTTTATCAAAATCAAGGCCTCGGATTCAGTATAGGGGCTGGATCCGGAAATTAAAATGCGAAATAACTGTATTCTAAAAATATAAAAATTACAGAAAAATAGAATAAAATATTCTATGATACACAGAAGTCACATAACACGTATGGGATAATTTTCCTATTTAATAAAAATTATAACGCGTTTAAATACATTAAAAATAAACTAACACACAGTAAAATCAACTAAAAATATATTTTAATATAATAAATTACACGTAATTTTTCGGGTCGTTACATTCTTCCCCCCTTATAAGGATTCCGTCCTCGGAATCAGCTAAGGCAACTAGTGAGGTTCCTTAACTCCTTCACCATCAACACTTGCTTTACAAAACTGGGGATAGTGTTCCTTCTTAAACAACTTCTCCAAAATCTCAATTCAACTATAGGGTCTCTATCTGACACAGTTATCACGGGAGTCTTACAACCCATCATTATTCGATTCAAATATGGCTCGACCAACTTTCCATTAACATAATGTCCTTGAGAGAGAGAACTGATTCCATTGATATGCCACTGATATTCTTATCATTTTAGGACTCGCTCTTGCTCTTGGCGATTCCGTTGCGAATCTAATTTCTATCAGCGAATTTCGCTTATCCTGACCTGATTGGCATACCCTTGAAATTCAATAGAGATAACAAGAATCATGAAATTTTGAAGAAAAAGGATTCCATATCATAGCAAATGTTCCACAATTGTGGTTATGAATAAAGCAACTTGATTTGAAATGAAAGAATAACCGAGAGATCAATATGATCACATGAACCCGACGTTGTGTGTCTTAGCTCCGACATTTACAATTAAAGGTGATCAGCCTTCTTGCAATACACAACACACCAGTGATGGCGTCCCATCCAACTTCTATCACACAGACAGATATACCTGGTGTCCCCTATAAATAGGGTTGTTCGTCTCAGTAGGATTAGAGAAATATGAAAGGAATTCCAAATTTGTTATTTTCCAAAAAGAAGAACCAGGAAGAAAGTACCGAACAAGTGGTACTATATTGCAAATAAGGTTATTAATCATTGGAGAAAACAAAAAGTTGAAAGTCTCAGAAATTTA
This sequence comes from Kitagawia praeruptora, assembly GCA_037693485.1. Taxonomy (NCBI): domain Eukaryota; kingdom Viridiplantae; phylum Streptophyta; class Magnoliopsida; order Apiales; family Apiaceae; genus Kitagawia; species Kitagawia praeruptora. The sequence continues at coordinate 128,103,851 of CM075350.1, forward strand.
AAAATAGGTTTCATAGTAACCACTAAAACAATTGAGATTCAAAATGGAGACTGAACACAAGTATCAAAATGTCACTGTTTAGAAGAGGAGAAATATCTTTTAACGAATACCTCTCTAGGAGGGATATCAAAATAATTCATAGAAAGAAAAGGTATTGCCAAGGTCACTACTTATAATGTCTTCTTTGCCAATTCCTTCGATAGCTCGTCATTCGAATTTAAGCTTCTTCCGTTCCACGTTTTAAGAATATCGATATCGTATGCCATCGTCGACTCATAATAATTTCTGAAGATTCCACAGTAGACATCTCCATTCGCCAGGCGATCTATCCAATTCAGCACAACTATCTCAGACGAGTACTCCAATCTCAACTTATTAATTGGCACTATATCCAATAGTCCAATACGAACTCTACATGAGCTCGGACGTTCCTTACTTAACAATACACACTCCTACACACTCTCGTTTCTAGTTTACTATAACCTCAGCTCTGATACCAACTGTGACACCCCCCAAATCCGGGGTCAGGAGATTTGGTTGTCACGCGAAAATCCTCAAAATAAAACATCTGTTTAATAATAATCATTCACTTCTGATTGACCAACACTGGAAATATAACATCTGTGACCCCAAACATACCAAGATCTTTTAAGGTTATAGGGCTAGAAACAAGAATCCAAATTCCATTAGAAAAAAAAACATTCCTTCCTTACAACATTCTCTTGGATCAAATCTTAAACCACTGATGTAACTTCGATAAGAAGTACGCCAGGCTAACCAGACCAGTACATAATAATAATAAATATTAGAACTCAATTATATAAAATAGATCTTACTCTAAATCCAGACATCCTGAGCCAAGTCATCTTCGGAATAGCATCTCGCTTCTTCTCTTTCTGAACTGTGCGGATACGTCTCGCCAAACTACCTTACTGAAATGTTAGGATTCAAAACAGCAAGTATGAGCGAAAGAAATGCTCAACAAGCGTATAAAAATTTTGATATAAAACCAGGATTAGTGGGGCATAAAAATCAACTGAAATGTATAACAGTTTATAGAGAAACTGAATCAACAACTGTGATATAATTCAAACCATAACTGAAATCATTTGGCATGTCATAAAAATGAATCATCTGCCAATTCACAATATATAATAGCCATTCGGGCGATATGGATTGGATATAAAAAAAAACAAAACCCATTGCCCCCTGATCAGGTTCAAAAGCAATGGGACCCTTTATACTACCACCGGTACATTTCTATACCCGTGTGTATAACCCGGATTTCAAATAAAGGTACCAAAATAGGCAAGTAATGTTAGCCTATAGGAAGATGGTATGGTTACCATATCCTCCTTAAATATTGCTGGACCATAGTAGCAACCATGGCCTCCTACGCTTTACCATCTTCCAATCCAATAGAGCAATTTCCGCATTCAACAGGAAATGCTTAGTTTCACATACAGTTCACATCCCTATTATTTACTACGATAATAAGGATATGAAGAGTTTATCTTAAACAATTCCCCACATCAAGGATACTAGTATCAAGCAACTGTATTCGCACAAAATTATTTAAGAATCACGAATAGCTCTGAACAATAGCTATTCGTCATGATATGAATCAATGAAACATAAAATAAAAAGTGTTTAGGATGATTAAGAAAATACTTGCCTCTGGTCCTTTGTTATTACGTAGCGCCGAAGTAATACAACTATCTTCTTCTATCTCACGTCATCATGTCCTCTGTTGATCATTCGCTGGTTTGACGCTCTTGCGATTGCCACGAGTCTGATCCGTTGACATTGAGCCTGCGCGTCTACTTCTATAGTCAAACATAAGATAGTACCTCAGCCTCCGGACGACAATTCTGACATTTTGTAAACGCTTACAAACTCAAGTTAAACGTATTAACCATGCTTACCAATATCTCTGTCCGAAGAAAATAATTGGAAATGTCCCCTTTGAACATAGACGTTTTCCCGGTGTTAAAACGCCTCACAATAAATCCAATAATCCACAAACAATACCGCATCCATCTCTAACCTTATTCATAACCCACAAGGAATATTGCATCTATCTCCAACCTCCTTGATTAGACATCTACTTATCTCTGTTGACCAACCTTCAAAAGGTCGATTGATTCTCAAGAACTATGAAGAACACTTCAAAGAATTTCCAGAAAAATTAAATCAAAAATCTGATTTTTGATTATTTTTAATAAAAAAAATAATAATCTGCTGCTATTTATATAAATCAAAAATTAATACCCCAAAAATATTTTTAACCCCTAATTAAAATTATTAAGCCCTAAAAATAATTTTTATGGGATAAAAATGTAAAATTTTTATTTTTAAACAAATACAATATATATGTCAAAATTCCCCAAAAATTATGAACATTACAAAAATTACAAAATAATGCATCTTTAAATATCCTATCATTATATAAAAATAATTTTATCAAAATCAAGGCCTCGGATTCAGTATAGGGGCTGGATCCGGAAATTAAAATGCGAAATAACTGTATTCTAAAAATATAAAAATTACAGAAAAATAGAATAAAATATTCTATGATACACAGAAGTCACATAACACGTATGGGATAATTTTCCTATTTAATAAAAATCATAACGCGTTTAAATACATTAAAAATAAACTAACACACAGTAAAATCAACTAAAAATATATTTTAATATAATAAATTACACGTAATTTTTCGGGTCGTTACAAACGACACTCTAATTTTGGAACTATGAACCCTTGGGATTATATTTTTAAAATTCAGATGCTAAGTCACCGAAGTTAAATAGTCAATTAGTGATTCACTTCCTTTTTGGATTTTCCTCTAATAATACATCTGCTTTACTTTCATTTTGTCCAGCGACTTGCTCTTGCTGCAGTAGAACACAATGGGGTGATCTATGCTGTTGGTGGATATGATGGAAAAAGCTACCTGAAGTAAGATAAAAAGTCACCTTTTAAATTGTTCCTCCTGTAATATTGACATGCTAAGCACACACCTCTTGCTGCTGCACAAAGGATGCTGTTGAGTACACATGCACTCACTCTGAACTGCACTGCTTGAGATATTATTTTAAAAGAGGAATTTTCGCGGGAGTAATAATCATATACTACCTGCCTTTATTCGTGATTGAATTAACATTGACATATTTATTTTAAATTCTTCAATAAAGTAGCCATTTCATTAACATTAACATTGACATATTCGTGTCCATTTCACGTGCTCTCCGTACTAACTTATTATTATTCAATTCAAAATAAATATAAACTTAGTTAACAATTTGAAGCTTCTCTCGGAAGCTTGCTATGAAGTCTGAGCTTCAGGTTTCGAGAATTCAAATTTGAATGAAATATTGTTTACACCCGTTCTCAATTCTTTACCTCTCTTTCATTAGCTTTCTTTTCTCGCTACTTTGTATCTTCTCTCTAATATTCATCTAACCATTTCTCTTTTTGTATTAATTGCAGAATTAAAGTAAAGTGAGATGCATTCAGTTATGGTTCACCTTTGATAACTGAAATGGTTATAATTGAAATCAATGAATCAAGTAATCTTTTATTGTTTTTATAATTTGTTCTTGATTCTATATCTACTCAAAAGCATGAGTCTGTTTTTTTTCGAGAATTTTTTCAATATAAAAATGATTTAAAGCTTGCACCCCAACTGTTTGATTTTAGTTCTAATAGAATTTTTCATTGTTATTTTGTTGTTTGAGACTCTAATGTTTCTTTCAGGTATCAAGTTCAATTTAAATTTGATAATACACTCCTGAAATTTGGATTACCTTTTGACAAGGTAATTGCTTATATACAATTACAGTAGTACTACATACATATAGTTGGTATATATTTTGAAGCTTTTAGCAGAAGTTTTGGCTTTCAAATTTAACACGCAAATCTAAGATTACACAGAGTTCAAGAATTCAAACTTGAATTCGAATTAAACTTCATATATGACTCTCATTTCATCTATCTTCTACTTTCTATTTTTTGTCTATAATTTGTATTGAGTGCTATTACTTATTTAATAAATTCTTATGTGTAGCTAATTATTATTTGGGGCATAAATTACTTTTTATGTGTAGCTAATATAAGCAATGCATATTTGTTCTTAAAAATTAAAATTAATTTAAATAAATAACGGGATCGAGGTTCCGCCGGAGGCGGGGCCGAGGAACTTTGTTTAAATGTTTTTAATATTGATAAAATTGTTAACTTGCTCCTGCATTATTTAACTATAATATTTTTTTTCTGTGGATTCCTGTATTAACACAACATAATTAAAAAAGTTCCTGCTTTATAATTAACAAATAATAAAATATAATGTCGACAAAATTCAAGATAATTTTGATTTATAAAAAGCCCAGCACCGCGGGCATAAATTCTAGTCAAGATATGGAACAAAGAAAAGAACAACGGAGTGATTAAAATAAAACATAGCATCATAAAGTAAACATCAAGTTACAAATATATGTCACTAGCACAAATATTTACATGTACATGTGTCCGCGTTTGTACACCAAGAATCCAAATAGGTTCTAAGATATGCCCTTCTGCATAGTCCATAGCATCTTGCAAAGCTACAGTTTCCTTCCATCGGAATAGTGTTGAAACACATTGGAACAGATTTAATATGTTGTGAATTCTCTCCAAAATCACTTTCACCTGCATATGCACGTATAACATTATTTTTAAAAATTAAAAAAAATACGCATCAATGCACGTATTTTCATAAGTTAACTTTCAAATCAAACATTTTGTTGTGTATGTTTGATATAATATATATTTTTACAAATATTTATAAAATTTAAAAAATAATAACCTTTGTTCTGATTAGCTGGGAATGCAATTGAGAAATCTGTGCCAAGTACCAAAATGGTGAGAAAAAAGAAGGTAGAGATTCTGGCCATTATATTTTTTTTGTATTTTTTAGTTGTGTGCATCAAAACATGTTACATTCTATGTAATATATAGTAACAAATATCGTTGTTAATTTAATGCAAGATATTTTGGATCTTATCTTTAAGAAAACATAATTGAAAGGGATAACTTGAATTTTGTTTTTTCTTCATAGTAATTGTAATTGAGATATTGATATTTTTTGTCTAAATTATTAGTTTATCTTCTACACTATGTATAAGGGTCCAAGCTCACAAACTTGTTGATAGATCCATATTTTAAAACTTTTTTTTTTTATGTACATTCTCATAATTTAGTAAATAATAAATTGTTTTATTTTATAAGAAAAGAAATAATTTAGAGTTTAAGAAAGGTTATGAAAAAGATAGAAAGATGGATAGGAATAGAGAGCAATAAGGAGAGGGATAAAGAGAGGGATGTATAAAGAGATAGAGATAGAGGTAGGGAAAGAGATGGAGATGATGATAGAGCTAAGAAGAAAGAGGAGTTTATGATAAGAAGAACAAGATATCAAACAAGGATTGCATTTATTATGCTTAACTTATTCATACTTACAATAATGATGTATGATTTCAATATATTTATTTCCCACCATTTTTTAATTATATTTATTTACATACATAGCGCATGGAGATAACAAACAAATGTTTCGAAGTGGTGCTTGACTTATATGAGTAGTAGTATAGTCTTGAGTTTATTGCGAAATAATTTATAATCTTTGTTGTATCCAAAATTTTCATGGGCTAGATTTAGGCCCATTAAGTTATAGGGTTCAATTTTTACGAACCAGAAGATAGATCCAGTACAAGATATGAAGACTAGACATGAAGAAATGAGCACTCGCTGAGTAGACAGTCAAGAAGCTACAAGTATTATGAGGTTCCTGATGAACCGGAAGCTGAGTAGATTACGAATGGACCAGGTTCCTCCCCGCAGAAGAGTTCAAGACAGCCTAGCAGCAGTAGTAAAGACAACAAGAGCATATGAGAACCACATAGAGGCTCCCCAGACTAATATATTTGTTATTTGTGCAGGTATAGTTTCCTAAAAAGAGGTTCCTGAGAAACAGGTTCCTGAGACATAGGTTCCTGAGAAACAGGTTCCTGAGACATAGGTTCCTGAGCACCAGGTTCCTGAGCGTAGCCAGCTAGAAAGAGACCGAATTATTATTGGAGTGTAATTCTAGGGCGCAGTTGATCCTAGAATGCCTCTAATAGACATGAGAATTATAGTAGAGTACGAACTCGAGTTCTACTCTACTTAGCCAACTAGTTCGTGGTAAACTCTAAAGGAACTTGAGTCCAACACGAACTAGACAATCGAATACAGCTGGTCAAGCATAATCAGCTTCGCATTAGAACTACGTGAGCTTGATCCCTATATAAACAAGGGTACGTAGGCACCTTGGGAGAACGGCCACAGATCTCGCTAATGGAACCTGCGATGATTCTCGTAACCTCTCAAGCTCAGCTCACGCCCACCATCAAATCACACCCAAATCACCAAAAAACAGCCAATTACATGTGTTACACTTGTAAATTCCAGCGGGCCTCCGAAAATCACGTTGATTACGAAAATCCCCCATCAACATTGGCGCTAGAAGGAGGGGTTCCTTGTTCGTTTGTGGAGGACAAACGAGATATCAAACAAATATAGGTGGGTTACTCGTTATTAGGGTTTTGCTTGACAGAGACGTTAAACAATACACGCATAAATATAGACAGGTTTATTAGGGTTACATGTTTGTGAGGCAGCATGAAGATTAGATGAAGAACAAATGGTAGTATATCTCCTAATAACCTATATACAAACATTCATAAGCGCTAGTGGGCGATTTACATGGTGGGTGCCTCTCACTGCTGTTGTAGTGGTGACATATTGTAATAGACGTGAATCCATGGTGGTTTAGAAAAACCTGCACTTATATACACAGGAAACGTATACCTACAACCGTGTTTCATTGATATTAAAAGATTGTATGCATCTAGTTTTGCAAACACCTGGAAGCGAAGACATGCCATCGACAATCGCTGACAAGAGTATGTGACTGTGTGGATAAGGCGTGAAGTAGCATGGATGCATAACGGAGAGAAGCGACATGCGGGTGTACGATTGTATATGATCTATATTGATAGAGTTGTTGCATCTGCAGCCAACAGGGGTTATGTGTTTCAGAGGCAACTTGAAGATTAGATGGCGATGTGGTGTACCTGTCACTATTGTTATACCAAGCAATGGACGTTTTTATTGTGTAATTAAAACTGAAGATGCAGAAGTTAGCAGCGATGTATCTATGGTTGCATAACTATGTTTGTGGGACTACATCTCGGAGGTTTGACTCACCACCGGAGTAGAACCCGAGTAACAGCGAGAACAGATAGTAGGTCCTGTGTTTGGTGTCTATGGCGTTAAAAATAATCCCTACAATCACCAGAGACGATCAATGGAGCCAAATGGGGGATAAGGTGCTTAACTGTATGTGGATAGAGGAAGCAATAGTGTGCAAACATGCTCGCAGAGTGCAATTGTTTAGATGTTCGATGATAGTCAAGGAGAAGGAAAACGTTAGTTCCAGGTTTCAAGGTTCGACCTTTATGGTATCAGCCTAGAGTTATATATTCAGGAGCGCATGTACATACAGGTTAGGAGGACATCTTGCGGCGAAGCATTAGGATGATACAGGCTGCGAGAAATAAGGACATGAATATGATGATAAAAAACATATGTGTAGTACCTTGTTTTGTTAAAGACTGCGCATAATTGAGAACAGGAGTACGCTGTGGATGCTGTGAATCATTGAAGCAAAGAGTATTGGTGACGACCATGTTATGAAGCAACAATCGACAGGCTGTGATGGAAAGGACGTGGACATACACAATGGTACTGGTTGCTGCTGTTGTATTCAAACAGGACATATAGGTGATTTATTGTGTACCAGGGATGTAGACAGTAACATGGTAGAGATGGTAGCAGCAGGTTATCGGCGATAGTCTGAAACTCTTATACTCACATATATGTAAAGCACGCACATGACCAGGTTTTGGTGGCAAGGATGACAGGTCTCAAAGAAGGAGCAGGGGGACAGAGGTGAAGACGACACCAAAATAGGGTTTGAGTGTCTAATTGATGGTGTAAATTTGTTGAAGGAATAACCTACGGAAGACAAAGCTAGATACAACCAGCGGACAGCAACGACCACTGTTTAGAGAATAATTTCAAGCAGAAAGCAAGATGGTTGATTTTATAACAAACCTGGTGGTGATTATGACAATGTGTCGGCAATAGCTAGCTTTGCGATTTGAAGATTTCATACATTCAGTGGAGTATAGTAGCTAAAATCTCTTAACAAGAAGATCCGCGATGCAACCATTAACATGTCCTGCATGGGGAAGCTACCAAATTTACAGAAGAAACAAAGAACATAGGCCATGGCAAGAGATTTTAAATCTAAGTAAGGCAATCAGTTTGCAACTAAACAGAGTTATTAGTAGTACCAGCTGGTCAAACAAAGAAGAAGAGCAGTCATCACTGACACATGCAACGAGGACATTCGATTACGTTAGGATTTGAGATTCAGCTTAGTGTGGTGGCTGGTTACATGGTAGTAGCAGAGTATGGCCAAGACAGCTAAGGTGTGAGAGTAAAATTAGCATATCAACGCGGAGTAGTGGAAGCAAAAAGGAGCCAATGCAGAAAATCAGAATTTTGAGGCTGTTTCTGAGCTAACTTTGCAGAATAAATTGTTCTGATCTAGAAGGTTGTAGATGCATTATGATACACCGTTGGAAAGGTACCAGAGTCTAGTTTTCAGCAAAATTTATGGCTCGTAAAAATACCTTTCCAACAAGAAGTTATGCCACATTTAGTCAAGGGTGGTCCAGTTGTCCAGAATTCCGAGTCTCCCTTTTTTTTAAGCCAAATTGGCGGAATAAACTGTTTTGATCTGGAAGGTTCTAGGAGCAGTATGATATACCGTTGGAAAGGTATTAAAGTCTAGTATCCAGCAAAATTTATGGCTCGTAAAAATTCATTTCCTACAGAAAGTTATCCCATTTTTCGTGAGCAGTGGTCTAGCTGATCAGAATGGACAGTTCTGGGTAAAGCACTTGCATTAAGATGTTAAAAGTACTAATGAGTAAAAATGAGGATGAAGCATGTTATATAAAAGCCGTTTGAAGTCTGATGACAAAGAGAGAGCAAGTGGTTTGAAAAGAATAAAATAGACGAAGCATGGTAGTCAGCAAAATTGTACATGCAGCAAGAAGACCCAGACCATGTTGGCTTAAGCGGAAAGAAAATGCCAAGATGGAAGTTTCATCTTCACGTCAACCTAAACCAGCAAGAGTGTATGAGAGTGCTAAAGAGGGCGAGTTGTTATGAAGCAAGAAGATGCTGTGGAGGATGAAGAAATGCATGACTGAATGGAGCCATGTTGATTGGGTCTATCATACGCACAAATTTTGGGCAATTAAGCATCACAAGACATCAGAACCTGCAGTTTGATGAGACAACGACTGATGTTCGTAAAGATCAGCTAAGTTTTGGCTCAGGAAGCTCTATTTATAATAGAGGTGCAGGTCTTGTAAGTAAGCAAGAGGTTGACAGTGATTGATGGTTCCCACTTACAGAAGCAGTTCGACAAAGCACAGAGCTAAATTATTTGAGGAGTATCTTCTGATTTGTCACTGGCGAAAGAATTGCCAAGTGATTAGCGAAAGAAAGCTAGGCATGAAGTATGAAAAAGACGTAGTTGTAGCTAACATACGAAGCAAAGAAGACGATGTTTCGGCCGAGGAGTTGATGATGACGTAATGACACAAGAGAGCAGATTAGTAGCTGGAAGTCACTTGCAAGGCAAACTCTCCGCAGTACACAAAGCTAAGTATTCAGTTCATGAATTTTATTTAGTTCTACAAACATATATATTAATGATTAGCATGCATGAAATAATAATGTTGTGAAAAATATTATGCCTAGAATACTTTACTTGCATCTTGTTATTTTAAATGCGTGCAGGAATAATAAGCCACTTTGCAAAAACGTAAAATTGACATACCCAGGCACCTAGCTAGCTAGCTGTGGATAGTGCATCAGGTCGTGGCAGTGTGAAACAGGAGATGTGGTTTACTGCAGCTAGCAATAGGGCTGGCAAAATCAGACACGACCCGAAACCCGACACGAACCCGACTCGCAAAAGTACGAATTTGGGTCGGGGTTTTTTCATTTCGGGTCGGGTAAATATCTACCCGAAAAATTGGGTCGTTTTCGGGTGACCCGAAAATACCCGAACCCGTACCTGTATATTTTAATAATATATATAAGAAATATATATTATACATCTTTACCCTAGATCTTATTTCTTATCCGCCTCTCTTGACTCAGTCTATTCACTTTATTTCCTTTTCCCATCTAGCCGCCTCCCTCCTTCCCTTCTCCCATTCTCGCCTCTTTCTCACCCTAGATCTAGGTAATCTTTCTCCACCCTGTATGTATATATGTATTTTTTCAAGTTCTTTGTGCCTATATGTATATATATTGTGTATGTCTGTATTGTGATTACTGATTAATATCTGTTATCTTTTTTGTTTGAGTGGTGCAGACTTCACAAATGGAAAGTGAAAGTGAAAATCAAAATCCACCACCAGAAAATTTTGAAGAAAATATGGAAGATATTCCAGAAGATGAAGATGACGATGTTGTGGAGATATCTAATAATCCAGCTGCCTCTGCCTCTGCCGCGAAGAGGAAACAAAATTCACTCGTGTGGGATTACTTCGACATAATTGTTGGGCCGGACAAAAAACAGCGAGGTAAGTGCAAGAAATGCGGTACTACCTATGCTTGTCCAAGTAATTATGGTACTGGTAATTTAATCAAGCATATTAAGAAATGTAAGACTACAGTTACAAGGGACATAGGTCAGCTTCTTATATCTCGCGACCAAGGATCTGTTTCTTTAAGTAGTAATAAGTTTGATCAAGAAACGTATAGAGAATTATACACTGCTGCTATCACTATGCACAGTCAACCGTTTCAGTTTGTGGAGTATGAGGGATTTAGAGCTTTACACCATTATTTAAATAAAAATGTTCAAACTATTTCCCGAAATACTTGCAAAGCTGATGTGCTTAAGTTGTATAACAAAGAGAAAGATAAAGTGAGAAAAATGGTGCAATCAGCCCCGGGTAGAATTTCTTTGACGTCTCATTTGTGGTCTTCTATGATAACTGATGGTTATTTGTCTTTAACTGCTCATTTCATTGATAAACATTGGAATTTACAAAAGAGACTTCTTAATTATACTATTATGCCACCTCCTCATACAGGCGTGAATTTGTGTCAAAAGATATATGAGTTACTTTGTGAATGGGGCATTGAGCATAAGGTTTTTGCAATGACCTTGGATAATGCAAGTTCTAATATATGTTTTATTAATTTGTTGATCTCTCAAATAAACATAAGGAACTTGTTAGTTAGTGATGGTGAGTACGTGCATATTCGTTGTTGCGCGCATATATTGAATCTTGTAGTTCAAAAAGGTTTAAAAGATATTGATCAATGCATTGAAAAAATCAAGGAGAGTATTAAGTATCTGAAAAACTCACAAGTGAGAAAAAAGAAGTTTAAGGAATGTGTAAAAAATATGGCAATTGTGGGCAGAAAAGGTCTAAGGCAAGATTGTCCTACGAGATGGAATTCCACTTTTGTGATGCTTGATGGTGCTACACATTATCGTAGAGCTTTTTGTCATCTAGAACTTTGTGATTCAAACTATACCTTTTGCCCTACGAAGGAAGAATGGGACAAAGCAGAAAAGATATGTAAGTTTCTATGTGTGTTTTATGAGATAACTCAACTATTTTCTGGTAGTAAGTATCCTACTGCGAATCTGTATTTTCCGGTGCTGGCTATTGCTCGTCTAACATTGTCGGATAAGTTAAATTCTGAGGATGAGTATCTACGCTCAATGGCTGTTCAGATGTACGAGAAATTTCAAGAATATTGGGCTGAATTTAGCACCATATTAGCCATTGCTTGCATTCTTGATCCGAGGTACAAGCTTAGCTGCGTTGACTTCTTCTACAGAAAATTCTACGGGGCTCAGTCACAACAATTCATAGATCTTAAAAGAAAGCTTTTCTTACTTTTCAATGAATATGTTGCTAAAGCAGATTTGAGTTCAGGGGCAGATTCTCCAATTCAAGGACACTCCCGTGATAGATGTGGAACTCTCTTTGCTAATGAGGCCGAAGATGTTATGAAAGTAACTATGTACTAAGTATGCACAAATTTTAATTACTTATATACTAACATTATACTGATCCAAACTATTGCAGGAGCTTGATGACTATGAAAATGATGTGTCAGTTTTAAGTGCAAAAAAAAACACAGCTGGAGCTTTACTTAGAGGAGCCAAAAGTTGATAGGAAAGCAAATTTAGATGTTTTAGATTTCTGGAAGGGAAATCAGTTTAGATATCCAGAACTTGCTGCAATGGCTCGTGATGTTTTGAGTATTCCCATTACCACTGTAGCTTCAGAAGCTGCCTTCAGTGCCGGTGCACGAGTTATTAGCAAGTTTCGCACTTCACTTCTACCAGAAAATGCTGAGAGTTTAATTTGTGCAAGAGATTGGATATATGGAGATAAAGGTGTAGTTTCAAAATTCAACTTTCAATTCTATTTCTGCAAACCAACTTTTCACCACACTAATACATCTGTTACAGCAAGGGCGGAGGCAGCGGTGGATGACTTAACTGAAGATATTCTAAAATGGCACCTGGATAAAGATTAGAGGAAAATATCGTAAGTATTATATGTTTTTTGGTTTTATGTTTCTGGCACCTGGTTTTATATGTTTCTGAAGATATTTTAATTTACGAGAGAAACAAACAAATTCATTTAAAATATGTTTTATATTTAATTATGCAGATGGAATCATTTTACTGGCAATGGGCATGCGGCTTCAAAGGAAAATATCTCAGAGATGCACTTGGAAGTTAAAATTCACTATGGATTTCCAAATGAATGATTATGTAGTAAAATATTCCTAAAAAGTTGTAAACTTCGTATTATTATTTTGTGTTACATTTGTATTATGACTTGGTGTAACATTTTTCATTCGTAGCAAACTAGCAATCAAGTTAAAGACTGTTGAATTTTTGTTTAACCCTTTATTTCAATTTTCGGGTCGTTTTTGGGTCATTTTCGGGTCGTTTTGGGTCGTGTCAAAATGACCCATTTAAGTTCGGGTCAAACAGGTCGGGTTCGGGTAATTTGGACATTCAACAGGTCGGGTTCGGGTAACAATTTTTCAACCTGTTTCGGGTCGTGTCGTGTTCGGGTCAGACAAAAAAAAACGGGTCATGTCAACCCGACACGAACCCGACCCATTACCCGAAATTGCCACCCCTAGCTAGCAAGCTCGATTGCAAAGAAGAAAAAGGCGACCTTGAGATCATGCTTGCAGAGATACAAGAAGAAAGTGGTGCTAAGAGAAAAAACAAACATGAAGATAGAACCAGGAGTAATTTGACGAATACATGCACAAAGGACAATGAGAACTTGTAGCGCATAGGGCCTGCTCGCTGCAAATTCAGTCAGAAATAGCTCGCCAAGTAAAAAACCACAAGCTAAGTTTCTAGTTCCATATAGTCATTAATTTCGCAATATTTAATTATATCATGTATGCATGCTAATCAGATGAATAGATTAGGAAATCCATGCCAGACATAGTTAAATGAATAGAGTAAAATGGCAAGCATGCATCCTAGAGAGATAGAAGCTAGAAATAGAAGTGACGAATTAAGTCTAGTAGTAGATCCTCAGAGTAGCAGAGTAAGAAAATTCATTTGTCTAGCATGCTAATAAAAAATGAGAAAGTTATTAAAAAGAAATTAGATTTAATATTCTACATATATGATTTAAATCAGATATTTGCATGAGACATACATAATAAAATGCATGTGAATATTATGTGTCCTAGTTATCATATTCATTAATGTGCATTAATCATGTCATGAATATATATATTGTTGCATTGTATATATGCCTGCAAAATTGAGATGTCGTGCAGGATTGCTCGCTAAGCATTACAAAACTGAAGTGAGAAGCTTCATTCAATTCAGTGAGCTGCTGTAAATACTTTGCAAATAGACTCTCTCAACATCTCTTGTTTCTTACAATGAGTTAGCTCGCGTAAGCTTAGAGGTTTTTGTATTGGGATATTTGTAGTTGATATAGAGGTTCACTCTCAGAATGTGTCATAAGAGGTTGAAAAGGAATGAGAGAAAGAGATATAGCAAGATGATTCAGAATGAAAAAAGACCTACTGACAGGAGGTTCCCGGAACCAATGGTTTCCCCCCGTACACAAGAATTTTTCTGATGAGGAAAAAATGAGGTCTCAAGAAGAATATACCTCACTCATGAAGTCATACGACAAAGAAGAAATTAGAGGAAAAGTTGAGGCTATAAGCAAGAATGGCACGAAAAAGTCACAGTGTCGATCGAAGCCTTGAAGAAGATTTAGCATGTTTTGAAGAAGAGATCAGATACAGTTAAAGATTTTGATGAAGAGTAGATGCAAGAATCTGATTCTGACAAGAGTAGCTTTGATAAAGTTGAACAGTTCAGGTCCCCCAACAGATAGAAGGGAACCTCTTGAAAAGGAAAATAAGTGAGGATTGAGTTGAAGACAGCACGCATTACTCAACTTCAAAGACGAATATTCAGCAACTGGTTAGAGAGCAGTTGACATGATGATTAGAAGTGGTATTAGCAAGATCAGAGAAGTTGATATTTGTTATGATGAGAGAAATTGAGCACTTTACCTCAAGGTTAATGGAAAGTTGTGGAGCTTCCGGAATATAGTTCTCCACCGAAGACAAGCTTCCCTGAAGAACTGGGGGCTAGTATAATTACTATTGCAAAAATCAAGGATTTCAAAATTGTAAGAGAATTCAGGTTAACAAATGTAGGAATTTCTACACATGCGGAAGTATTTATAACATTTATTTGCATAGAAATCCTAATTAATCATGCATATATTTCAAGAAAAATAAGAGAATTACCTTGAATGCTTTCCGGCAACAGCTATGAACTTCAAAATTAGCCCTTGTTCTTCTCCTTGCAATCACCCCTCAGTATGTGGAGTGCTGTAATGGTATCCACCAAGAAATTTGATAAAGGAAGAAAAGAGAGAAAAATTTGGCTAATATTGATTAAATGCAAGAAACTCTTTTGCAAATGATCTTGTGTTGTCCTTCTGAAATCTGATGAGCATGCTATTTATAGAGAAATTTCAGCTCATCATTCTTGACTATAAGCATTGTTTGATTTAATTAATCTTTATTAATTAATCCATTAATCATTAAAACTCTTTTAATAATTAAAACATGTTCATCATTGATTTCATTTAAAACAATCCTCTCTATATATTTTATATCTCAGATTAAATATATAATTATTATATTAAGAACTTTTCTTAATATTTATAATTAATTAAATCATATTTAATTAATTATTTAATTATTTATTTCTAAAATAAATAATTATTAGCCAAAATAATTTTTCTTCATCTTCAACAATATTTCCTTTTATGGTGTGACCCTTTAGGTTCATAATTATGTCGGTAGTAGAAATAAATAATAATAAACTATTTATTATTATTTATACGAATTACAATTAATTCATTAAAAATAATTATCGTTATAATTAAATTCATTCTACATCGTGAGTGATACTTTTGAAGGTATATCGCGACTATCCGAATAATATGAATTCATCGCTAGGAATATAGAACCTATTCAGTGAATGGTTACCGTACAATAAATTCCTTCTACCCTAACAATATCCCTATTAAATACAAGACATAGATCTCGTGTCAAGCCTATCTAATTTAATCATATGATTTCTTATTCTTTATGTATAGTTCATGTTAATGCAAATTAGAAACTAATTTCTAATTTCATTCACTCTGGCCAGAGATTCCTGAACTACCATATTAAGAATAGCATAGGATATTCACTTCCTTTACTGGAAGGGGCAGATCCTTTATTGATCGTTAACTATCTTCATATATAAATTCCAATGCCCAGAATAGAACTTATTAATTGCCCTTGAGACTAGGGACTAAACCAAAGCACTGTTCATTATATACAAGATGACTCTAACAATCTCAAGTCTAAGGATACTTGTACAACCATCACTATATGAACAATTACTGACACGTGAGTAAACTCTATTAATTGTTCAAGTGATCGAGTCATGTTCAGTGAACTCATTCCACAATGAGCACCTACATACTAACTATAGTGTCACCACACAAATGCCTATGAGAACAGACATCCTTCGTAAGAAGCAAGTATAGTATGTACCGATCTTTACGGATTGACTAACTCCCAATTAGTTATCCTATGATCAGGAACAGTTTAAGTTTAGTGTTATCATCTTCTAGATCTCACTATTATAATCTCATTATAATTCTAGAAGCTTTACTCTAAACTATGGAACATCTTATTTAAAACACTTTAAATAGATAAAGCCCGTATAAAGACAAATATGTCTTTCACCAATAATCATGAAACCTACTAAAGATTACAAGAAAGTTTATCCTAACTCATCATCCATGATTGGATTTAGGACACTTCTCTTTCAATCTCCCACTTGTACTAAAACCAATCACTTCGGTATCCAGTACCCATCTTCACTATGTGAAGATCAAAGTGAGTCTGATAAACGGCTTTAACAATGGGTCTACTACGTTGTTTGTGTATGTCAACTTTCTCAATGTTGACAACCTCTCTATCAACGATCTCTATAATCGGATGAGAGAGCTGCAATTATGTGTTCAGATCTTATATGGGATCACGGCTCCTTAGCATGCACTAATCTGATGCCCTTAAGTTGTTACATTACAACTCACTGGCTTATTATCTGCCAGAAACTAACCCAACACAGAAACTAGTTTTCCAATCCACTGTTACAACACACTTGCAACAAAACACACCATGCATTCTGATCTAATATTAACAAGTGTCTACTGCTTGAAACCATTTCAACTCACTGTCATTCCACTCAGGACTATCAAGTGCCCCGAACTGAATCTACTATCAAACTGATCTTAATTAAAATTTGAGTCTACAAGGACCTTTAGTTTTAATTTAGATCCATCATAGAAAATAAATATATCGTCATGCCTTCTCAAGTATATTACGATATTTTACTATCATCTGATCCTTTTCTTCTAGGAGTAAATTGATATTTGCTTATCACAACAAGAAACATCATTATTCGTACATATCATGTAACACAGAATGGATTAAAATGATTCTCATAGACATTCCATTCACGTGTCCTCTCTCTCAGAAAGATATTCTCCCATGTTCATCATCATGAAACATCACTTGGAGTGTCCATGCTAAACACTTTAGCATCCTATCAATGTACATTATTTTGCGTCAGACCTCTTATCCTAATCATGATCTATCAACATAGATCATCACCCTTAGTTTATTCGAGGCCTAACTCTAGTCCAAGGAGAAATTCTTTGATAGCTTAATTCTAATGAAAACCAAAAATATCAAAGGTGCATTTTACTAATATATCCATATATATTAATATGTTACATTACTCCCACTAAACTCCTGTACCATTAAATGGATCATTCGCCTTTTTGATAAAATCAAACTCTTTGATTATCTCATCAAAATTAATGTTCCATTGCCGAGAAGCATGCATGCAAAATCTTCATGATTTTGATCATGGCTATTCGATAAAGATTTCTATAAGGTGATCACATTACCTTTACTTAAACCTTTACAACTAGCCTGGCTTTATAGGTCTTTACCTTGCCATTAATTCAAAATTCTCTACAAAACCATTAGAGATTCCATGACACTCTGTCACTCCTCAGAGTCATTAAAACTCAAAACATTGTCGTTATCATTTATTGTGGATATCGCATTACCATTACAAATGATGAAACCATGATACCCTCCTAGATTACAACAATGTTGTTGTACAGAAAGTTTAACTACTCAAATAGGTTCCATACTTAATCCATGATGATTTGTGGATTATTTGTTATTTTCTTGTAACTAACATGTTGCAGGATCATTCATATATGCCTGAAGCTTGTATGTGACAGCTTCCAGGATCATTGATATTGATTAAAAGTCAGTTGTAGAGAGCTTTAGATTAACCGCTTCCTGCTTGAAGTTCCCAGCCAGCCGATACTCGAATAGAAGAAAGTGTACTTATAACGGATTCACTTGGTGCCCCTTACGGATTCACTTGGTGCCCCTAGCATTTGAGATGATTCACCTTGCACCCTATGGATTCTCTAAGTGCTCTTCTCAGGACTCACCTAGAGCTCAATTGGATTCGCTTTATTATATATCTGTAGATTAATAGATCTTATGTTGTTCACCTGTAATTTCAGGTTCAATTGTATTTTTCCGAAGCTCACAGCGACAGCTTCCAAGTTCACCTGTAGCCAACAGGTTCATATGAGGAGATTCGGTACACATACCGCGAGAGCTTTCTATCCATAAAGGATCACATAATATCCAATTGGATTCACGTAAGTCTTTGCCAGATTAGTATTCTGATTAGACAGCATGGCATTTCTTTTAGCAAGAATTGATGATAGTAGAAGAAGATCTATTTTGCTTATGATGAGGTTAATCTTCCTTATTCTTAGAATGACGATGATGATTATAGCTTCCTTATTGTTCTTTTACGTAACAGTAATTACCCAAAAGAACTGGGGGGTAGTATTCCTACTTAGACAATAATATGCATGTTTGATTAGCTATTTCACATGCCAATTTGAAACTTTTTAAGTGCTAGTTTTAGTACTGGTATTTTGAAACATGTTACCTTGACTAACAGGTTCCTGTAGTATTGACAATATTTGCAGGTTACCTGAGCTGAGAGGTTCTTGTAGCATTGACAGTATGAGCGAAGTATGAATACGATTTGACAGAATACGTGGACTACAAATGATTGATATGAATTAAGCCTTGGGTAGCTTCCCGAGCACGCATCGAGAAAAAGTCCCAGGTAGCTTCCTTGGCATCGAGAAAAAGTCCCAGGTAACTTCCTGGGCATCGAGAAAAAAAAAGTCCCAGGTAGCTTCCTGGGCACGAGAAAAGCCTCAGGTAGCTTCCTGAGCAAATGTGATTGAAAAACCTCAACTGACTGAGCACGACATTGTTGCCAAAAGCCTCAAGTTCCTTGAGCACGTGAATTAAAGTCCTGACAAAAGGCACCTAAAGTCCTGACAAAAGGCACCTTAAAGGAACCTGTATGGAGCCGAGACTGGCATACAGGAACCTGAAACTATATGTTTCACCCCTCCGTGGAGCCGCCACTGGCACGAGAGGAATTGGGAACTTGTGTGGAGCCTAGACCGGCACACTTTTTCTTAAAGAGAAGCCTAATAAGCTCTCCCTCATGTGGAACCGCCTTTGGCACATGGGAAGAAGGAATAAGTTCCTTAGCATTTACCTTCATAAGATGTCTAGCCTGACAAATGAAGAAGAGGAATCTGTGTGGACTCCTAGAACGGCGCACAGGTTCCTAGAATCGCCTCGAGGCAAAATAAAAAAGGAACCAACATGCCTCGAGGCATGTTGGGACCTAGAGTTTAGGATTGGGAACCAAGCAGGTGACCTTTCCAAGAGTTGACCCGAATTATGCAAGAGAAATTTTACTAATATTAACTAGTTTCTGTTTTATGTTTATTTTTTGCTTTGCAGGATTAATAGTCATCAACAACTATTCATAAGGAACCTGGTCTAGCTATTCAGCAATGAAAAGTTAAGAAGTTATCAAGAAAGATTATGGTTTAGATTATGGTTTTGGAAATAGTACTCGAAGTATGAAGACAAGAAGTTCTAAGTAGAGCAAGCAGTCGAGGTTTCTAGGAAGTTATTTATATGGTTCAAGAGGTTCTAGGGTTGTTTCATCCTACGAATAATGGAGACTCCTGGGGTTATAAGCAAGCTGCCAACGTATTCTATGAAAACATTGGATGAGTGATCAGTTCATACAAGTCAGAAGAAAGAAGTATTGCTTGAACAATTAGAGAGTATTTATGACGAGTTTCGCAGTCTGATGATAATGATCTACGAGAAGACGGCTTCAGAAAAGTTTCTAGGTTAGTTTTCAGCACGATCCCTTGATTTTTGATTTGAGGATTTAATTTGGAATCTGCATACAGAAGCGTAGTGTATCCTGTTTCTTACGCCGAGTTAGCTCATGTAAGCTTGGATGCACGATGTGAAAATTATGCATTTTCCCAAAATGAGTAAATAAAGGTTGAACCTCTTGATTGGAAGCTATTGAGGTGCCACTCGCTTTTCGAGACTTCTAGATATACAAAAGACATGTGAAGACATTGAAGACAAAGATCACCTAAGAAGATATAAGAGTAAGCAGAAGTATGATAACATCCCGAAACCTCATAAGTGTCCTTGGAGAGATTTTGCAAAGTTATTAGAAGAATCTACGGAGAATGACTAGCAGTTGAAGAGTGAAGATTTGTCAGAAGAATGAGTTTCGAAGAAGAAGAAGAAGAAGAAGAAGAAGAAGAAGAAGAAGAAGAAGAGAACATGTTCCTCACCAAGAAAGAAGCTAATCGATATTATGTTTATTAAAACATTATGTGTCCTGTTTCTTACGCCGAGTTAGCTCATGTAAGCTTGGATGCATGTTGTTGAAGTAATACATTTTAAAAGAAGTGATTAAGCATTGGACCCCATATTAGAAAGCTTAAAAGGTTCCTCTCGCATTGCATGACTTCAAGGAACCGGGGGTAGTTGTTGTGCCCAAAATCTCCATGGGCTAGATTTAGGCCCATTAAGCATACGAGCCAGAAGATAGATCCAGTACAAGATATGAAGACTAGACATGAAGAAATGAGCACTCACTGAGTAAACAGTCAAGATGCTACAAGTATTATGAGGTTCCTGATGAACCGGAAGCTGAGTAGATTATGAATGGACCAGGTTCCTCCCCGCAGAAGAGTTCAAGACAGCCTAGCAGCAGTAGTGAAGACAACAAGAGCATATGGGAACCACATAGAGGCTCCCCAGACTAATATATTTGTTATTTTTGCAGGTATAGTTTCCTAAAAAGAGGTTCCTGAGAAACAGGTTCCTAAGACAGAGGTTCCTGAGAAACAGGTTCCTGAGACATAGGTTCCTAAGCACCAGGTTCCTGAGCGTAGCCAGCCAGAAAGAGACCAAATTATTATTGGAGTGTAATTCTAGGGCGTAGTTGATCCTAGAATGCCTCTAATAGACATGAGAATTATAGTAGAGTACGAACTCGAGTTCTACTCTACTTAGCCAACTAGTTCGTGGTAAACTCTAAAGGAACTTGAGTCCAACACGAACTAGACAATCGAATACAGCTGGTCAAGCAGAATCAGCTTCGCATTAGAACTA
Source organism: Kitagawia praeruptora (assembly GCA_037693485.1). Lineage (NCBI taxonomy): Eukaryota > Viridiplantae > Streptophyta > Magnoliopsida > Apiales > Apiaceae > Kitagawia > Kitagawia praeruptora. The sequence goes on from CM075350.1 coordinate 128,125,250, forward strand.
CGTGAGCTTGATCCCTATATAAACAAGGGTACTTAGGCACCTTGGGAGAACGACCACAGATCTCGCTAATGGAACCTGCGATGATTCTCGTAACCTCTCAAGCTCAGCTCACCCTCACCATCAAATCACACCCAAATCACCAAAAAAACAGCCAATTACATGTGTTACACTTGTAAATTCCAACGGGCCTCCGAAAATCACGTTGATTACGAAAATCCTCCATCAACAATCTTTATTAATAAATTTCTACATTTATGTAATTTATCCTTGAGGTTAAACACAGGGGAATTACATGAGATTAAAAGATTTTGCAGTGTATATAAATCGTGACATTTTTGTAAATATTGAAAACTTTCTAAAAAAATCCGTTAATTACAATTATGGCCTCGTGCATCAATATGAAAATCTTCTTAACCTCGGGTAATTAACTGAGGATGATCTGATGAAAATGAAACCCTTCTATTAACATAAATTATAAATGAAATATGAATTTAGGGAAAAAAATTGGAATAAATTTGATATCAAAATAATATTAGAAAAATGTCGTTTATTGATAAAAATTAGAGATATTCGGCTCCATTAATTGATTCACTTTCAAATTGTCATCCCACAAAGATGCATAAAAAGCCATACAGGTCGGGCTTTAAAAAACTCAGGCTTTTTAAGAAACGGATCGGACCAGGCTTTTTCAAAAATCGGTCTGGATAGGGCCGGGCTTTCTTTGAAATATGATGCCCATTTTAGGCCCTCGGGCTGGGTTGGTTCAGGCCGAATTGGGCTTTTTTCGGGCTTTTTTTAAAATTTATTTATAACATAATTTTTGTCTTTTTTTACAAAGTTAATATATTAATGCAAAAGTAAGGTTAATATTTACTTCTGAACTTTGATATCGTTTGCAATAAAAATCCAAGCTTTGTTTACTGGAGGCTGTAGCAAGGAGACTACTGCCATTTCTAATTTAGATCCGACCAATACAAATTGCAAAAAAAAAAAAAGGTAGTGACAGAGGAACAATCTATTATCTATTATCTATCTATTATCTATTATATATCTAATACACCAACAGGGGGTTTCCCTGAGCAAATTTATTCATAGGCTCGGACCCTCCGAACCTCACTCCAAACCTAACTCTAAATATTTGTAAAAATAATGTTATTCAAAGGATTCGAACCCATGACCTTGCATAACTAATGCAACACCATAACCAATTGAGCTATGTGAACATTTTAGCTTATATTAAAAATCATTATCTACATACATAAACACATATATACATACATACATAATTATATATACATACATAATTATTAATTATACTACACATACATAAATAAATATACATGTATACGTACATACACACACACATACATACATACATACATACATACATACACTACATACATAATTATTAATTATACATACATAAACATAAATAATTATACATGCATATGTACATACACACATACATACATACATACATACATACATACATCCATACATCCATACATACATAATTATTAATTATATATGCATAAGTATTATATACATACATACATACATACGTACATTTATGTTGTATAATCTATTAATATTTCATTATTTGTAATATATTAATTGTTGTATAATTAATATGCATATTTATACATACATACACATGTACAAACATTAATACATACATATATAAATTTATGTGCATATATAATAATCTACTATAATATTATATACATATATACATACATACTATATAGCATACATACATACATACATACATACATTTATGTTGTATAATCTATTAATATTTCATTATTTATAATATATTAATTACTGCATAATTATACATACATAAACTTGTACAAACATAAATACATATATAAATTTATGTGGATATGTTATAATGTACTATAATATTCACCAACATATACCATATCTTATTAATCATTTTAGATCTACTTTAATTATTTACGAATTAAATATTACAAAAAATATCCCAATACAAAAAAAACCTTCATGCCTATGTAAGTATAATACAAAATTGTATTAACATTAACTATCGTAAAACTCATCAATCACATCTTTAATACGTAAACGCATAAAACAATATAACAAATATATATATATATATATATATATATATATAGTTCAGCTCTATGGAGTACTAATTTAATTGGAGTACTTGGAGTACATATACATTTTGCATTTAAAATTTTGCAAAATTTATTAATTTGCAAATCTTATTACATGATCATTATTTCATCGAAAATCTTGAAAATTATGTATGTTTTGCTAACAAAATATTGCAAAATGAATTATTCTGCAAAATACATTTGGGTTGCAAAACATATATGTTCTGATTGCAAAACATAAATGATTTTCAAGATGAACATATTGCAAAATATACATGATTTTCAAAATTATCAATGAAATTATGATATTCATATAACAAGGTTTGCAAAATAATAAATAATAAATTATTTTAAATGCAGAACGTATATGTACTCCAACGTACTCCAATTAAACAGTACTCCATAGAACTTTTATATATATATATATAATAGAGCAAATGGGGGGGGGGTCCATGAGCAAATTTATTCATATAAAAAGTCATATTTACCTCTACTAATTATATATTTATATCTATGTTATATTTTCGGGGGATATTTAGGTATTGCAACACTAACATATTTATTACATTAATACTTGAATGTATCTCTGTATCCATCCATGTTAACTCTATATATTTATATTTCGAAGTACGGTTTCGATCTTAACATTGACCAATTTATTGCATATCGTTCAAGTTTATTTTAACAAAACAAAACATAGCATAAAATATAAAATAGATTTAATTTAACCAGAATTATAATTTGCATGTCACGATCGGGTATTGCATAAATTCTATTTACTCAGAACAATTGCTACAAAGATATGAACAATCGAAGATATCAACAAATCAATCCTACGTGATTACGAATAATTCATAAATTTGTAATCTAGATCATGCTCGTGCCTTGCACGGGTTACAAAGCTAGTTTCTAAAAAAAATTCAACAAAATATTCAATCTTTTTACATTAGTTGCTCTTGTTACACGTACCAACATGTAGTTGGAAGTATGGTATACGGGGCTACCTTTCCGGTATTACTTTGTTTGAGTAATTGACTGTTATCCGGATTTCTTAAAAGTTTGGTTTTTATCCGGATTGAATTGGGCTTTTGTCCGAACTTTTTAAAAGTTCGGGTTTTTTGGGCTTCAAACCAGGCCGGGTTTAATGAAAAATAGGAGACCTATCTTAGGTCTTCGGACCGGGCCAAATCATGCCGGGCTTTTTTCAAACAGAATTTTTCGAATTTTTTTACAGATCAAATCAAATTGGATTTCGAGTTTGAGGCTTTTTGAACTTCTCTAAATTCTCATCCATGTCATATGATTGTTAACATTTTTAACATATGCTCACCTTCAATATTATTACATGAAATAATATACTTGGTACATTGAGGGTTTGTTTAAGATGTATGTAAGATAAAATCTAAGGTACGGGAGAAAACTATTTTAAAATATTATATAGTTTAAATGTCGTATTTAAATGTACATTTCCGTTACATGTGAAGTTCAAAATAAGACGGAAAAGATCATTTTAGAATCTCCCCCAACTTAAAAATCTGTTGCAAAATATACACACGTTTTCTAATAATTTTTATTTCCAATGAAAGTTAAATTCATTTTTGATAATTAGAAAACATAACATCATAAATTAATGTAAAAGAAATATTCTAATATAGTTGTATAAAATTCCAATGTTCTATTCTTAAAAACTAAAAAAGGAAGATAAATATTTAATAATTTCGAATTTTGGATTATCACGTGCTTATGAAATTTTCACCCAAAATTTAATTTGAATTCAACGACTTTTTGAGTGTTTTAAAAGTCTTTGATTTTTCATAAATTCCTAATCAATTTCAGATTAATTTTAAAAAGATTTACAATTGGATTTTCAAATTTTGATTTATTATAAATTATTTTAAATAATATATTTCAGAGTTAAAAAACATTTTGTGAAGTTTCAGTATAGGAAGTTCCAGTATATTTTAAAGTGAAAAACATCATTTTGTGAAGTTCCATTAGAGTAAAAAACACTTTGTGAAGTTCCAGTATATCTTAGATATTTGTGTGTGTGTTTTTTTACGGATTAATCAAATGGGATTTTGATGTTATTATGTAATTAATGTTATTTATGTAGTGAATGTATGTGTTTTCGAAAAAAATAAAAAATGTAGTGAATGTAACACACAAAGTATTTTTTACTTTATATTTTACTATAAATAAACTAATATATTAAAGCATATCCTTTCCCATTAATTTACTACGGTAATGCCAAATCTATATTTCAATTGAATAGTCATGACTCATGATTTTCGAGTTTTTTTATAATCACGTTTTTTTTTGTTTTGGGAAAAAATTATTAGTATGGATTTGTTTGAATATTAAAAATTATTGTACTGTTCGAAAAAATTTTAATGAAAAAAGTGTTGTAAAAATTAGATGATTATTTAGTAAAATTTTGATATTTGCATATTTTGTTGTAAAAATATATAAAAAAAAAACTATTGTTCGTGAGATTTGATGGTAAAATCAACCACTTCCGGTAAATTCTGAATAACATTTTTTTCTCCTGAGGAACATACTTTCTCTAAAACAATTTTATGACAAAAGTATTTTCCAAAAAAGCTATTTTTAAATTTTATCAAACAAATTTTCAATTACTTTTAGTGAAAAGATGTTATTGCTATAATGCCAAACATATCCTAAGTTCATGTTTGTTTCATTGAATTAGGTAGTGGATAAAACTATCATTCTTTAAACTTTTTGTTATATAAAAAATTTATTTGAAATTAGATTAAGCATTATACTCCCTTAAAATAGTAATTCCATGTTTTTTTTTTGATAAACCGAAATACATTAAAGTTAAATAACAGGACTAGCCTGTAATACAGATTAAGTCTGAAAAAATTAAACAAGCTAACCACTGAAGATAAACTAGAGGGAAATCAACTTATAGACCTAGAACATAATAAAACTGAATAACACAACGCTTCTCTTTTCTCTCAAGTTCTCTCTCTCCTCTCTCCTTAAAACAACCGCCTCTGTTTCCATTTTCCTCCATCGGTGGCTCCTCCACCGACCGGAGGCCCGATTTCCTTGCTTTTTTTGTCCTTATTTTCTTCAATAATTAGTTCTCCTTGTGAGGATTGTTTACTGCCTTCATTTTCTTAGATCTGAATTCTTGGAGTTTCCGGATTTTTCTTCTCCGATTTGTGGTGGATCCTCGGTTTCTTCCCAGATTCTTGGTGGATCTTCGGTCTCAAGAGGGGTCTGGTTTCTCTAGTTTTTGAGGTTTCGTTTTCTAGATCTAAGACTTGCTTTAGTTTTATTTTTTTGTGTAATTTCAATTTTCTTTGTAAGTTTAATTTGATTTCTCTCCTTGATGAGAGGTGTGGTTTTTCTCTCCTTGGTGAGAGGTGTGGATTTCTCTCTTTATTTTGTGAGAGTTGGTTCGGATTCAACGATAAGAGCTTGGTCGGAACTTCATTTGTGGTCGTTAGCTCAAACGGATTTTGGCGAAGATATGGAGCGTAGAGCGAGTATCTATAGACATATCATTTTTTTCAGACATCTGCTTATTTGTCTCATTTTGATTATGAAGACGAGCATGTCATCCTATTCTATGTTTGATCGATTCGATCATTCTTGTAGATGCCGTATGACTTTTATGTATTGAATTACCACCTTTCATCAAAAAAAAAACTGAATAACACAACTGATAAACTCTTGCAATGGCCATAGTATCGCCAATAACCAGATAGGAAAAGGACATTCTGAGACTTCTCGAGGCTTTTTTTAAATCAATTCCTGAATTGGCATATCAAGCGGAACATCAAAATCGAACATCTCTAGTAATGTCTGTTCAACGTCCATCAAATCTTCCTGCTCCCTGTTGACCCCCTCATGTTGCGCCTTCTCTATTTCTAGACCTTTGGAGGAGATATTGATCTCTGCAATTTTTTTAATAATCTGCTCAATGTTGCCACCCACTGCACTCTCTAACACATCTTTCAAATAAATTCCTTCACATACCTTCTCCTCCAAATCAATCAGTTCTTTGTTGAAGCCTTTTGCAATGATTGATAGAAAACCACTGTCTAGGATTTGAATTGCTTCCTGAGATAACAGGCCATCCTTATTAAACGTGTAACCTGTGAGGACTTTGTCTTTCCCTTTTGAATTTTTTGAGTGTTCACCAAACCCTGAATCCAACTTTTGCCTAGTATCTTCTTGAACTCGCTGTACAACATCAGGAATAACATTAAGATGAAATTCGATGTTAAAAACACCTGAGTGATCAACCTGTTGAGAAACATGCTATGGTTCATGGTGGTTTGAGGTTTCTGAATTTTGAACCGGGAGAGGTGGAGGAGATGGGGCATCAAGCACCTCTCCTGAGCCCAAATAAGGATGGATGTTGGACATCGATAGGTGCACTCCAAGACCCAGGTCTTCATCTAAAATAGCCTGCAAGTTTCCAAAGGCTTCAGTGAATTCATAGAAAGTGGTTAAATGATCCATTCCGAAGTCAGCCAGATATGTTGCAGCCATATTCATTTCTGGGATGATGCAAGCCACTTTCCTATCAGTAAGTCACACTTCAAAATGATTTGCATGCAGAGTGTTTAGCTGCCTCAAAACCTTCTCAGTTTCTTCATCGAATATGATTTCATCTTGATCTCTGAAAGACTCAAAACCCCATTGATTGTCGGTCTCGAAGTGTGTTTTGTAAAATTATAATTTATAAAAAAGTTTTTTTGATAAATATATTGTCATTTTTGTCTAATTGAATTGTAATTTCCATGTTTGTTTAATTGAAGTAAAGAATATTTTGAAATTACAATTCAAAATATGAACATAAAATATAATAATTTATAAAATTATAATTTATAAAAGAGGTTTTTTGATAAATATATTGTCAAAAATAAATTTTTGCAATTTTACTTTTGTTAAGAAAAGCTATTTGCAATTTTACGTTTCAAAATTGCAAAAATACTAGAAATTAGGGCACCCCTTCCCCTGCCTAACCTGCCCAGCCTGTCCAGATTCGACTTTTTATTTTTATTTTAAGATGGGGTGATATTTTTTGGTGGATTTGGGTTGCAAGCCCCACAGGGGCATATTCAACTCATTTGGGTTAGTTTTTTTTATTGACAAAGATTTTATTAGAATAAGCCAAAATGCCAGGCATGGTACAACCACTGATACAAATTTCCATTCATACAATTCCCACGGAACATACTACTACTAAAATCTGGTCTTCAAAATAACTATCATTGAATATACTTCCACTGAATTTGGTCTTCAATTTTTAGTAATGCCAAACACCAAAAAAGCAATTCCAAGATCACTGTTCAGAACCTGTGATTTAATTATAGTTGGTTTCTATACCAAATTTGGGTTAGTAATTTTGCAATTTTGAAACTTAGTTTAGTAAAATTGCAATTAAGAAAGTATAAGATAGTAAATCTATACTATTATATAAAAGCCGAAACATTAAAAGTTTTGGTACCTTTTTTTTGGTACGTTGTGAATTTACTTATTTATCCTTCATTATAAAGAAAAATGTATATGATATCTATACTATTAAAAATCTTAAAATAAATAATAACATAATATAATTAATGGTAAGTAGTCGATTGCCTTTTTTCACATTACTTTTAATTGAAGATATTACCTTTTATAAACAACTAAAAATATTAGTCGTATCATATCTTCCAATCATTAATATTTCCTTTCGAATTAAAACACGTTACCTTTTTAATTTAAAACTAATCTTACAATCATTAATATATACCCGAAAATATCACATCATATATTTCAATTATTAATAAAATATATTAAAAATCCGTATACTTTGTTTATAATAAGGAAACATTAGTATAATCCGTAAACATGAGTATTAAATTATATTAAATTAAAATTAATTAATTATATAATAACCAAAACATTAAAAAATTTGGTAGCTATTTTTTGGTATTTATTTTTTAGTATTTCGTGAATTTACTTATTTAATTTTTATTAAAAAAATATTATATTCCAGATCTCGGCAAATATTAGCACCTTGTTGACGAGTTCGAAAGTTTTAAATAGAAAAGGAAGTAAGTGCAAAAGTGTAAAGGGAGACGGGAGGGATGGAAGAAGAGAAAGCAGCAGCTTACTACGACGAGCTCACTCGTAAGGGCCAAGGCGCTGCCCGTTTCAAACAAGGCCTGGGCTTTAACGACGCCGTTCGCTCTGAAACTGCGCCCAATAATAACAAGCTCTCATTTGTAAAAGCATCTTCTAATTCTTCTACAAGCCCTAACCACAACAACTACACATCTCAATCTGAATTGGATAAAGCAGCTCAGCTCAAATCAATTCAGCAGAAGCTCTCCAAATCAAAGTCACATCATTCCTCATCTACATCTAGTACAGAGAGATGTAGAGATAGAGAGAGAGATAGAGATAGGGAGAGAGATAGGGGTAGACATCGTAGTCGGAGTCCGAGAAGAGATCACCGGAGTAGAGACAGGGAGAGAGATAGAGATAGAGAGAGGGAGAGAGATAGAGATAGGGAGAGAGATAGGGATAGAGGTAGGGAGAGAGATGGAGAGAGAGATAGGGAGAGAGATGGAGAGAGGGATAGAGAGAGAAGGGGAAAGAGGAGTTTATCGCCTCGCGAGAAGAAGAAGAGATCAAACAAGGATGGAATTGATTATGCTAAACTTATTCATGGTTACGACAAAATGGTGTGTATAATTCACCCCCTTTCGTTTTTGTGTATATTTATGTTACAATTTTGTGTTCTTTAAAGTTGAAAATTTCTATATGTTCATTTCACTATAGCACCGTGTAAGTTGATAACAATGACATAGTTTTGGAACATTGATCAATTGGTTGAAGCAGAACCTGCTATTATATCCCAAATACCGATTTCCCGAGGGGAGGTAGATTCGTAGAAGCTAGATACTAGTATAGAAAAAGGATAGTTGAGTTTTAGTATGAACCTCTGAAAATTAGACGAATGAGTTAGGTATGACGTTAGACAAGATATATAATGTTTATTATCGATGTCTTGATGCAATGGTCTCGTGTCTTTTTACTTTAATTGCACAAAAGTCTTTGTTTTAGATGAAACCTTTGCTGTCTAAATGACAGAAGCTAAAGGAAAAGGTTGGATCCACTTATGCATTGGTTCGCCAAAGTGGTCTTAGCTATAACCACTATGCCTGATGAAGATGAATATGCATCTTTACCTCATCATTTAAAGCTGAACTAGGTATATAGATGAAAAGTTAGACCCTAGTTATGCTTTGCCTTCTCCAAAAGTCCAGAGGTACATGTCATAGTATACAGGGAGTAGAGGGATTTGAGGGTTTTTTAAGACATTGTTCTTTGTGATAGATAAAACATGGCTTCTTAAAGACAATTAATTAAATTACTTGAAAGATTCAACAATCTGTTCTTTAACATGAGTTGTTTATTGGGTGTTCTTTTTGGGGATGTCTAGTCGTTCTTTTTAGGATGAATAATGGTCGATATCAGATTATCAGGATTAGATGTAGGGTTCATGCAGTTTCCTTGACTTTATTAAGCTGTTGCCATTGCGTACCTTAGTTCCATATGATTTTAGTATCGAATAGTATTGATTATTTTATGACAAGATGCATAAGCTAAGCTATAATGCTATGCTCTTTCTTTGACAGTTGACTCTTACAAATTTTCATTTTGGTGAGTGGCAATTGTGTTACAGAAATTAAGTATGTATATATGTATTAGCACATTAGTTGTGAGCCACGTCAGCACTGATTTAAAATATTATGTTTTTGGAAACAGTCCCCTGCCGAAAGAGTCAAGGAGAAGATGAAACTTCAGCTATCTGAAACTGGTAAGGATAGTTTATTGTAAAGTGCATTTAGTAATTTAGTATGAATCATGTTTTTCATCTTTTGTTTACTGTAGGGGTGGGATAAGAAATTGTTTGTAGTCTTCTGACTTGTGAGAATTAATTTTCATATAGGGAGCTTTATATTGATAGCTCAGGGCCAGAATGTAGGAATTTGTGTATGACAAAAAGGGTTGAAAACATGTGATAGTATATATCAAATAAATTCTCAGATTATTGATATATTCATCAATTTAAAATCTAATTAATTCCTATGATCACGTCTCCTAATAAGTAAAACCCTATATTGATTATTGGATAATAAGAAAATAATGCTAACAATGATAGATTAGTAATAGATAGATATCACTATATATCTAAATTCACAATGGGTAACTATTAGTCTATTACCATAAATATATGAGAAATCTGGCCCTGAGGATGACCTCAGGAAGGATCCTCGGGGAGTTTCCTGAGGATAGGCTGAATTCTGTACAAAAATAGTAGGGCGGATATGTAAATAGCATATTTTGTCTTAACCTCGGGTAAAACCATGAGGTCACCCTCAGGTCCAGTAAACCTTACACCCTTTGACATGCTTTGAGATTTTGATGTTAGAGAATTGTAACGTCAAAATTCACATATATGCAAGGACCCCTGCAATCTGCATCTTTACTATTTGAAGGCTGAACATGCAGCTCGGTCTTGAGAAAAAACTAATCTATATTCTCTATTAGTGCATCTCATCAGTCTTAGCCCCAACTATTCTGCATGTTTTGTGTGTGAACTAGACATTCGCTCCCTTTATGTTTTCTTTTGTTTAGTAGTTAATTGTCGACTTATGTGCAGCTAAAAAGGATGCAACAAATGGAAAGGGTCCCGGGTGGGAACGCTTTGATTTTGACAAGGATGCCCCCCTTGATGATGAGGAGATTGAAGGTTAATTATGCTATTCATTACAAAACCAAATTTGTTTAGTACTATGTTAATTTATTATTTTTATAATTCAAGTTACGCATGAAGTCAACCTCTACACTGGTAAGCTGGTCCAAAACACATGGAGGCTTTGTAGTTTGTAACTTATTTTTGTAGTTGACAAGTTCTCCATAACTAGTGGATTTGCGAATTATTTAGCCGTGTTAAGTATTACGATGATCATTATTGCTTGTGCATCCCATGTTTAAATTGTTGGAAGGAAAGCAACAGAAGATAGGTGTATTAGCCAGATGCTGATTCAAATGAGTTTTTGTGTATTTTCCTTGTTGACATGCACACTTTTGCTGCTAATAATCCATTGTAGAACTTAGTTAGCATTAGCTTATTAGGAAAGTGGACTGAGTTGAACTTCTTTAATCTACAGCTGCCGATGATGACAAGGAGTTGGTTAAACACATAGGTCAAAGCTTTCGATTCTCCACAGTTGAGGTTCGTCTTTTTTAATCCATTTATAAATGTTAGCCAGTTTAGTTTGCCATTTAATAAGCAGGTTTGTTATATTAATATGTTCTGCCATTGCAGACAAAAAATGAGGAAAAACTAAAAGCTGCTCATGATGAGGCCATGTTTGGAGCTCCGTCACTAGCACCGGCAGTCGATACAGACACTGAGGTGGAAGAGGAGGAAAACAAAAAGGAAAGCCCTGCAAGTCTTATTAGTGACCAGGTGAAAATATTTATGCATCTTGTAGTTGCTATCTAGAACTGCGCCTTTACAACGGTTGTAAGGACTTTCATGTTTCATATACCAGGTTCTGGCTATGCAACAAGGTTCTTGGAGAGACCGTGCTCGTAAATTTTAAATGGCTATTCAAGTGGAATAGACCACGCATTCCGATGTCTCTGCACTGGATTAATAGATAAATCAGGAAGAAGTTCAGATGATTCAATTAGTCTCCTAGCTTACTGTATAAATTTTTAATCATAGTTTTGTGTAATAACAGAAGGTTACTAATATCTTACTGAATTTATTTATTCATTTTATAGTTTTGATGAGAAAGCAAAAGACGCTGAAATCAATATTTGTTCTTGTGAAAAAATGCTTAACTGTATTTTGTTAGCATGATCTGTTTATAGTGGGAAGTTGAATATTAAGTTTTCGAAAACTTGAAGTTTCTATTGATTTGTAAGAGTCCAAGCTCCCTTTAAGAGTTGAAGTAGTCACCACTATTAAGCAGAATGTTGAAGTATTCACTTATTAATCCAAGTGACTGCATGGTAGGAGAAAAATCCATTTCAGTTACCTTAAGTGTGATGATAGTAGATATATATAAAGTAGCAATTTCAGAGGGCAGGTTAATCATAGATTTTTAATAATAATCAGTATTATTAAAACAATAAACTGTAGTAAACTTATCATAATAAGCATCATTTTAATAATAAATTGTAGATTCATTTAGGGATGGCAATGGGTCGGGTCGGGTCGGGTTTGGCCAAAACCAAACCCGAATCCGGTTAAATCCACCAAACCCGAACCCGAACCCGAACCCGATTAAACCCGAAATTTTGAAACCAAACCCGACCCGGTTAAACCCGAACGGGTTTTCGGGTACCCGAAACCCGAAAAAAATAAATAAAAAATAAATATTTTTTATATTAAAAATAATATAAAACATAAATATATAAAATATTTTAATTTTTATTACATATTAAATATTAAATATATATAATAATAGATAATAGATAATATATATTAAATATTATGTATAAAATAATAGAAATAATAATATATATTAATTCGGGTTTCGGGTCGGGTTCGGGTTTGGAACGGGTTTCGGGTTTTCGGGTCGGATCGGGTCGGTTCGGGTCGGGTTTGGCCAAAACCCAAACCCGACCCGAAATTGATTCGGGTTTAAAAATCAAACCCGAACCCGAACCCGAAAATTTCGGGTTCGGTTCGGGTTATTCGGGTCGAAACGGGTCGGATATCCATCGGGTCGGTACAAATTGCCATCCCTAGATTCATTATAATAAATATTAGTTTGGATATCATCATTTACTAACCCTAAAAAGGGAAGGAGTACAGATGTTACGGTTAGCATGTTTTAGCACAGTAACTAGTTTAAAATTTAATTTAAAACTTCTAACTAAAACAAAATTCATGAATAAATTCAAAACTTCTATAATTCCTACCCAAAAACCTAGCATCATAATCACAGAAATAATCACTTTAAATTCAATTATAAATAGTAAATACTAGTCCAGAATCCTTACCTTATTAACAGTAATTTCAGACCGTAATAGTACCTCAGATCACCGGTATGCTCACCCTTCCACACTGCGCCTAACTGCATCCATGCTTCACGGCGACTTACTTGGCCAGGCTTTACAAGCTTCAACGGAATATCCTCCAAGATGCTACTTACTAATCTTAAATACTGCTTTTAGATAATAATTATAGGACTAACAGATACTATTTATAATCTTAAAGTAATAATTCTGGAAATATGATACTATATTTTTGGTAGAAATTATAGAAGATAGGGGTGTTTAGCTAGACATGGTGTATAAGAACTTTAAAGAGATTTTATTGCTGAAAGTTTTCGATATCTGTTACATGAGATTTGAAGGCCTTTTATAGGCAACTTCTTGCATTGAAACCGATAACCGGTTAATAACCTATTCTGTTTACATCATGATTACAAGATTCTTACAGGACAAATATTTCAATATTGACATGACTTTGCTTTTTCTTTTTCAAACTTTTTCCGTTGCATATCACTTCATCTTGCTATGAGCTGTCATCCTGGCTTGTTATTATCTTCTGTCTTCAAAGATTCCATCTTCTTTTGTCTTGTTATCTTTTTCCTTGTCTTGTCATCTTTTCTCTTTTATTTCTGGCCGTCCAGCTGCTTCTTGTAGTATGGTAATATAATGACCTTCTGTAGTTTTACTACATTGGGCCTGTTATAATTTCATAAACCCTAGTATTTCAACTACATTGGGTTTATCAGTATCATTTGAAGGGATCAGGAGATCCTTCTTCTTTTATGGTAACATTAGTATTATTAGTACTGCTGACAGTACTGAGAACAGGTCTTTTTCTCTGACCCGAAATTACATTAAAATGTTCCATAGTTTGTTTTGCATGAGTATGTTGAAGACGAACAATTCTGTCTTTCAATCTTTCCAATTCCAATGTATCTTTTGATATAGTTTCATTATCATAATAAATGGTAATAATCTCTTCAACTGCTCCACCTTTGCTAGTACCAAGGACTTTAGCTTTTCCAGCTCTTATCATATCATCAATTTTACCTTTCAAGGTAGATAAACCAATTGCACGTTTCATGCATAACCAGTTCTGGAAATTTGCAAGGGTACAAGGTGGTGGTAGGGTTAAATCAGCATAGTCACCTTGTATTTCTTTCTTTCCCATCCTGAATAATTGACAAATTACTATAGGTTTCCCTGTCAAGTCTATAGATGCGTCAAATATTTGTATTCCATAAGTTCCATTTCCATAGGATGCTATCATGGCTTTAACAGATTCAACTATAAGTGATGGTAATTTGGAAATACTATACAGGGTTTCATCTACCATTATTTTGTCAATAAATCCATATGTAAATAGTTTTTCTACTACATCTGGATTTGCCAACTCAGAACATAAATATCTGGGGTATTTGCTAAGTTTCAAACTTCTTAGGATATTCATGTTCTTTTTATAATCATAAAATTTCATGATTTTTTCATAAGCTGTCAATACTTCTGAAGGATATTTAAGCTTATCGCTCATGGTTATTTCAGATGATATTGTAGGTGATATCTGGGAAGTATTTGATGTAGATGGCATAGTTGCAAGTTTGGATGTAAAGGCTTGAGGTTTTGTAGTAGGGTTTTGCAGGGTTTTCATTCGGTTTTTTATGGCTTCATTCAAGGATTCCAAGAGATGTTTATTTTCTTGTACCTTGACATCTATCTCCTTATGCAAATAAGCAATGGTTTCATGGTTTTTTGTAATAGCAGTTGTAACCTCGCTAATATATTCCTCAAAATTATTATTTGCCATCTTTGTACCTGCTAAGAAAATAAATCAGCTAGAACATTCTTAGTACCAGATATATTTTTAACAATAAAATCATAACAACAAAAGAATGATTGCCATTTTCTTCTTTTATTTAATTCTGGTAATAAATCAATTTTATTAGTGATAAATGCTTTTACCTGAGTATTATCAGTTCGAACTATGAATTTTACTGGCAACAAATGATAATGAAATTTCTTTATTCCAAATTTCACTGCTAGTAATTCTTTTTCATTTATATGGTAATTCATTTCATTAGGTTTCCATGTTCCTCCTGCATATCCACATATAAGAGGTTTTTCTTTATCAATATCATTTTTTTCATAAGCTATGAGGACTGCTCCCCATCCAATATCACTTGCATCAGTAAATAATTCTAATTGATCAGTTTCTATGGGTATTCTATGCTTTGGTAATTTTTTCACCTTTTCCTTAAGGGCTTTAACCGCTTTATCATGTTCTTCCATCCATTGAAAGGGTTTTTTATTTTTTGTTAATTCTTGTAAAGGTTTTCTTAATTGTGGTAAATCTTTTATGTAATCTGCTGCATAATTAATTATTCCTAAAAATTGTTGAACTTCTTTCTTATTTTCTAATTTATCTTTAAAATTTTGTATTTTTGATACTATGTGATTTTGTAATTGTACTCCTTCTTTATCAATAATATATCCTAAATATTCTATTTTATTTTTAAATAATTCTGATTTCTTCTCAGAAAGTAATATTCCATGTTGTTTTACAATTTCTATAAATTGATCTAAATGTTTTATATGGTCTTCTAGGGTTTCACTATATATTAATATATCATCTACATAGACTATACAGAATTCTTTTAATTTTCTAAATACTTGATCCATTCTTCTTTGAAATATTTGTGGGGCATTTTTAAATCCAAAAGGAAGTACCATCCACTCGTAGTGACCTTGAGGTGCACTAAAAGCTGTTAGACATCTTGATTCTTTTGTTAATTTTATTTGCCAAAATCCACTTTTACAATCAAATTTACTAAACCATTTTTTATTTCCAAGGATATTAATAAGATTTCTTTTATGGTAAAAAGTATCCATCAAATACAGTCTTCTTATTTAATTCTCTATAATCTATTACCATCCGAGCCTTACCTCTTTTTTGTTCACTATGTTTTCTTACTAAAAAGGCAGGACTACTATGTGGACTTTTACTTTCTTGTATAATTTTCATTTCTAATAATTCTTTTATCTGATTTTCAAATTCTTTTTGATCAGTTGGACTATATCTAATAGGCTTAGATCTTACTATGTCATTAAGGTTTATTAGTTGTATTTCAGCATATACTTTTTCTTTATCCCATAATTGTACTGAATTTTCTCCAAAATTTGGTTTTAATAATTCTTTATATTTATTTATTAGTTCTTGCAAATTATTATTTCTATCAATCATTAGGTTATTTATCCTTTTTATACCTACTGGTAATATTCTTTTTAATATTATCCATTTGTCACATGGGGTTTGTAAACTTAAAGTATCTGAAGTTACTATTTGAGTTTTAAAATGATCTAAGAAATTATTTTCTAATAATATTGATTGTTTCATATTATTTTCTTGATATATTAAGGGAAGTTTGAATATTGTTTTATTTAATACTATTTTCATATTTTCTGCAATTGTATCTAATTCTTTTCTTTGTTCATTAAATCCTGTCACCCTTGTTCTATGTAATTTTGACCTTTTCCATCTATGTTGGATTAATACTCCTTCTTTAGCTAAGCATAAATCTGCTCCACTATCTATAAATATTTTTTGTTTTATCATTTTTTCAGGTTTATATTCTACATATGCTTCAACATAAATTGCTACCATTATTCTGAGTTACTATCTGTAGAATAATTTAGATCTTCTTGTTCCGTTTCACTATTATCAGTTTGACTTACATAAAAATCTTCATATTTATACCATTTATCATTATCTTCTTTTATTTGTTCTAGATTCATTATAAATTGTGATGAATTAATATATTTTACACCTTTTTCTTTTAATTTAGGACATTTATTAGCATAATGACCTTTTTCATTACAATTCCAACACTTACATTCACTTATCTTATCTTTTTCTTTATTATTAGGTTTTCTCCTAAACTTTCTTTTGTTTTTAAATTTATTTCTAATACTATTAGTATTTCTAAATTTCCTAAATCTTTTCCTTTTATATTTATTATAATAAGGATTATAATTTTTATGTTTATAGCTTTTATTATAACTTTTATATTTTTGTGTCTTTTTCCTATATTTTTTCTTATATTTTTTATAAGGCTTTTGATCACATCCAAATACTAACCTTTTTTCAGTTAATTCACATATTTCTCTTAATCCTAATTTTTTTATCTTTTTTAACTTTCTGTTGTATTCTATATTCTTCACACTTTCTCATAAGATATCCTCTTAATACTCTTATTTTTTCTCCTAAAGTATTTTCTCTCGGTTCTAATTTATTATATTCTTTTGTTATTTCAGTATTATATGGACTTGGTAAATGATCATAATATAATTGTTGATATACTAGACTTTCTTCCGGTAAAAATCTAGCTTCATAAAAGAATTTAGTAAAACTTATTGTATATTCTGGTAATTTATTTATTTTACAACATTTCATATTATTTAAATTCATTATTATTTCTATTTTCCTTTCTACTAATACTTGATCTCTGGCTACTATCCATGGTTCTCCTAAAAATTCTCTTTTTAGTATCATATCAAATATTTGTAGCATAGATTTCCAATCTCCAGCATTTCTCATAACTTCAATTCTTAATTGATAATCTATAGATTCTATCCAGTATGCAACTTTTCCTATTAATGTTTTAGATATTAGATCATAAATATATTCTAGATTATTAGTATGTGTAGAACTCATTAAAGCTATATAAGTTCCAAGATTCCAATCTGTTATTCTTCTACTAATTTCTTGTTCTTCATATACATTATCTAAATCTAGAAAATAACCATTTAAATTAACACCTTGTGACATTGATCCTACAAATTCTTTAAATTCTGCATGTTGTCCGATTGGTATATGTTTGGGAATTTTATTACTACCTCTTGTTATTACTTCTAAATTTGGGTCAGATAATTCTTCTTCCGGATAATTATCTACATCTTCATCTGTTTCCATTTCTGTTTCTATTAGCTCATCACTTTCAGGTTCTTCTTTTATTATTGCACTTACATTATTCATTTTTTCTAAAGCTTGCATTATTTGATTATTTTCTTTTTCTACTTCTGATCCTCCTTCACTTTCTGATTCTTCTATAAAATTTACATATTTTTTATTAGAACTATCATTTGAACTTTCTGAATTACTAGTTGTATTCTTTTGAGAACTTTCTTCAATAATCATTTTTTCTTTTCCTTTAAATATCTTAATTTCTTCTTTTAAGAAGTTTAATTCCTTTTTAGTTTCTTCCATTTCTTGATGTAATTCATATGTTATATGTTTTAATTCTCTTTTTGTATCTTTTAACTTTTTTTTAACAATTTTATATTTGTCTTTATATTTTTTATACTTATTAAACCATTCTTCATTAGTTTTTTCTTTAAGTTTATTATTTTCCTCTTTTACTCTTTCAAACTCTTGTTCTTGTTTTTCTAATTTTAATTTTAAATATTCTATAGTTTCTTTTTCTTCTCTAGTAATATTGACTTCTATATTTTTTGATTCTTTTCTTATCGGTTCATACTTATATCTGTCTCTTTCTAATATTTCTTTTCCATGATTTCTAAGAAATGTTATTACATTATATTCCTTTTTATCCATTTAGAACTTTCCTTCTTTTTGTAATAAAAATAAATTTTTTAATATTCTATCGGATGATTCTGATATTTTAGGTTTCATTTTACTTATATCTATCATAATAGGTTCTTTGGTTCTTCTCCAAGCATTTATAGGTACCATTTCTGATTGTTTATTACTATCATCATTTTTTATTATTTGTGAGTTTATTATTTTTTCTCCTTCTAATTTAGTTAATTTTTCTAACATTATTTTAAATGTAGGTACTTCAGATATATTCCATAATTTAGTTAATTCCTCTCTTACTATTTGTCTTATTTGAGATTGATCTTTTTTAATTTCATCTATCATTATTACTATATTTTTTAAATTTTCCTTTACTATTATTTCTTCCCATAAGTCTTGTATTTTATCACGATTATCCTTGTTATTCATTATTTAGGTATATTAATACGTTTTTTCCATCCATTTCCCATATCTATCCATATTTTCTTAGATTTTGTTTCTTCTTTACTTATAATTTCTTCTAATTCTTTTATATCATTTTCTAGTTTGATTTCTTTTTCACTATATTCTAAGTATTTTATTTGTGAATATATTCCTTCTTTTAAAGCATCTTTTATTTTTTGTAATTTGTGCCTTTTATTTTCTAATTTCTGCTGAATATTCATATTTTATTTATAAATCTAATCTTTCCTTGATCATTTATCTCAATTCCATTATTATTGATCTTATAGTTTATCATAGTTAAAAAGTCACTTCCTAATAATAATTCATTACAACTATCATATTCTATGACTCCTATATTTATATTATATTCTAAATCTTGTATTTTAAATCTTAAGTTAACACTCTTAGTAATTATTATTTCTCTTTCATTTTCAGGATAATTATAGGTTTGTGGTTCTATTATACAACAATCATTTTCATTAATTTTATTTATATGTAAAAAACTTTTAATGGCTCCTGTATTTATTTCGGCTATGCAATCTTTTGCTATTAATCCATCAAATATTATTACCTTGATTTTTAATCTATCGGTTCTTATATCTATTAAATTTATTTGTCTAGGTAAACTATATTGGCGTGTTATCATTTGTTGTCTTGAGATTGATGATTCTCTTCTAAAACTTAGTCTTGAACCTTCTATTCTAGGTATAATTTTGTTAGATGGTTTTATTGTTCTTGTATTAAAATCCATATATATTTCTTCTGGTATAGTTATTTGTGAGTTTTCTTTATGTTCTATTTGTTCTAATATTTCTTGGTACATTTTTGGTACTAGAACATCTAATTCATGTTGTTTAGTTACATGATGATTACCTGTTAATGCATATATCATTTTTGTTTCAATGCTTATTACTTTACTACCTTGTGGCATCTTTATTCCATCTAATTTATAATATAGGGTCAGGGCTAATTCTTTATGTTCATCTTTTAATGATATACTAAAATCTGGTTGTATAGTAAATTTTAATTTCTGATATATTAAATTTCCTTTAATTACTGATATTAAGGCATCTTGTAGATTTCCTAATATTCTATCATCTAATATATATATTTGTATAGGTGTATCTATATTTTTCTGAAAATATGCTTTTATTGTAAATTCTACTGCTCCTAAATATATATTTCTGTATTTATTTGCTTCTTTAGCAGATAATTTTCTTAATTCTCTTTTTATAATTTCATCAGTTATTAAACTTATTTTTGTCTTACCATGTATACTCGTTATATCTATTATATTTTCATGCTTTTGTGCTACATATCTAACTTCTTTATTTCTGTCAAACCATTTAGTTTTAAATATTTTCTTAACCGATAATTCTTCTTTTTCTCTTTGTATTTTTTGATAAGTTTCAGGTTTAAAACTTAATGTTTGTGATACTCCTTCTTCATATGTTTCCATTTGATAATATGTTTCAGTAGATTCTTCTGCTAATTCTTTACCTTTATCCATGTAAATAAATATTTGCTATTTTATTAATTTTTTCTTTATTTTCTGCTATTATTTCTTTCAGGAATATTATAGCTTGATCATTATATGGTTTACTTATAGCATTACTACCATATTTTCCAGCTTGTATTTTCTTAATTCTTTTTTCACATTTTTCTATCTTTTTAAATTTACTTTTAATTTTATTTCTTGCTATAGGCATATATGCAAAGTATGTTTTATCCATAGAAATAAATATTTGTTTTCGTTTCTAATCTTTTCTTTATTTCACCTGTATATTCCCTGATAATTTCTATTCTTTCTTGGTCTTCTGTCTTTTGTTTTTCTGAATTACTATTCTTCTTTTTAGATTCCAAATACATTAATATTTTTTCATAATGTTTTAACCTTTCAAAAGTTTCTCTTACTTCCTCCTTTACTTCTGATTTATATACAAAATATGATCTATCCATGACAAATATTTTCTATGTCAATCTTTATTTCTTTCTTTAGGTTACTTAAGTATTTTTTAAGAAAATTAATATTATGTATTAAATTTTCATGATTAACACAATTTTCTGTTTTAATAAGACTTTTTTCATAATCTTCCATTATTTTAATTTTTTCTTTTAACTTTGACTTATATGTAAAATAAGATCTTTCCATTTTATCCAGTTAAATTTGCATTTTTTAATAATCTTTTATGATACCATTTTATATTTATCCTATTCATTCTGTGATAGTTCATTATTTTTCCTAATTGTTGATATAATCTTATTCTTTCTAAATGAGTTTCTTCTGTCCATTCAATTTTATTAAGTTCATTTTTAACTTTTTCCATTTCTTGTTCCATTTTTTCTTCCGCTTTCATAAAGAATCTATACCTATTAAATTGTCTTTGTATTGTCATTTTATTTTATTTAATTTATTAGCTAAATTATTTATAGCTAGTTTCTTAGTTAAATCATTTATTAATTTATATTGTTCTTCTATTACCTTTCTAAGTTCGCTTACCTCTTTATCTTTTCTTGTTATTAATGTTAAATTCTTTTCTTCTAACATTCTTATTTCTGCATCTTTATTAGCTAACATATCTCTTAATATTTTTATTACATCTTCTCTTTGTTCTACTATTTTTAAACTGATTTTACAGCTTTCAATATGTTGATTAATATCTTTATTATAGGTAGGGGTTTTTATAGCTACTCTCCTAATTCTTTCTAGCTCCATTCAATCTAAATAATTTTTTAACAAGTTCTTTACACATCCGTTTATAAACATTTGACTTTACTATTTTGTTCCATTATAATGCTCTTAATGCCTAACATGTTTTAAGTCTTTTTTCCAATTATGTGTGCTATGTCTAGGTTTTAATAGGTTTACTGTTTTGTACAACTTTTTTCATGATCTAAATCACGTTTTCCATTTTCCTGATGTTAATTTCAATTATACTAACTATTTCACTCCTTTTTGTTTACAGGCTCTGATACACAACAGAAGGTTACTAATATCTTACTGAATTTATTTATTCATTTTATAGTTTTGATGAGAAAGCAAAAGACGCTGAAATCAATATTTGTTCTTGTGAAAAAATGCTTAACTGTATTTTGTTAGCATGATCTGTTTATAGTGGGAAGTTGAATATTAAGTTTTCGAAAACTTGAAGTTTCTATTGATTTGTAAGAGTCCAAGCTCCCTTTAAGAGTTGAAGTAGTCACCACTATTAAGCAGAATGTTGAAGTATTCACTTATTAATCCAAGTGACTGCATGGTAGGAGAAAAATCCATTTCAGTTACCTTAAGTGTGATGATAGTAGATATATATAAAGTAGTGGAAACTGAGATGCCAAATTATAAGTGCATTAAATTAATGCAAGTTGGAGCAGATTCTTGGGTAAAGCCAAAACAGAATGTAGTCAAGATAACAGTCGATGCTGCGATTTTTGCTGAAACATCTAAATATGGTATTGGAATGTTGGCTCGTGATGATGAAGGGGAGGTTATTCAGGATCGTTCAGCTGGGTATAATGGAGCAGTGAGGCCAGAATATGCAGAGGCCATTGCAAAGAAGCTCTAAGTTGGGTGCAGACAATGGAATGGAGGTAGTGATTGAAACGGACTGTTTAACAGTGGTGCAGCCTATTAGGAGTAGCGTTTGCTTGAACTCTCCTTTTAGTAGCATTATTTTGGAGTGTCGTAGGATGCTTCGTGATTTAAACATTGATTTGTTTTTTTATTAAACTAAATGCTAATATGGCTCCTCACTTTATAGCGAGGGAGTCATATTCCTTTCCAGGTCGAGTGTTCGATAGGAGGTCAATTCCTATTGAAATGATTTCTATTTTGTTGGCTGATAAGTTTGAGTAATATATTTGCTTTTCGTCAAAAAAAAAAAATTTAATGCAAGTTGGAGAGATTAAGCTCTCCTACGGATTAATATATTGTCAATACAAATCTTAGGACTCCTTCGCTACAGTTACGATCTACTAAACAATTTTTCTAGCAAAATTTTCCAGCAAAGTACTGACATTCCCTAATAGAGAGAATTCTCCCATACGATCTCCTTAAAAATGTCCTGAATCTGGTATCGCCTAATCAACTAGGTTTCTTTCTTACATTTAATGCTGTCACAATGGATGAAAATGGTAACAAACAACTTAGAAGTGAAAGGGAGATGGTTGCATCAGATACTAAAGTTTTCCATTGAATTTCATTGCCATGAGCTAACCAGGTGTGGATAAGCTGCTTCAAGGTAAGATAATACTTATTGAGGGAATTGCTCAACATCCGTAGCAGGTAAACCAGACTGTTCCAGTCTTATTCCTCTCAGTAAACTCTTCGCTTGTTCCCTCTCCTGCAATAGTAGTCCAAGTAGAAGTTTTAGATTAATTTAAGATTTTATAATAAACATGCAGGGACTCCAGGTAAAAGGTCATACTAGCAACTATTGTTTCTAAAAAGAAAGGTGATGCAACTTACTGGGCCAGTATAGTCGAGCAGACGGTTACAGTACATTTCTGCTTCTTCAAATCTCTTTTGATCTTTGCAATGCTGACCAAGGAACAACAAAGCTTGTACCGTGTTTGGTCCTTCCCTTTCTTCGTCTTCCATCCTTTCCAAATCCTGTTTGTAGTAGAATGCTGCCTCTTCAAAACGCCCAAGCTCCTTGTGCATCTTTGCTAGCTGGTGAAGAGCAATTGCTTCCCGGTCATTGCAATCTGCTGCCCTCCTGTAACACTTTATAGCCTCCTCAATCATATTAAGCTGTTCTGTTTCATAACACTGAGCCATGGCAATCCACAACCTAGAATCATTAGGCTGCAAAAATACTGATTTTCTAAAATAATGAAGGGCATAAAACGGCATCCCCATCATTTCATATGCTTGTCCTAATCCATACCACGCTCGATAATCACATGGATTGATATCTACAGCTCGCCGATACGCATCAATAGCTGCAGGAGTGTTTTTCATCTCAACATACTCATGTCCCATAAGTGTCCAAGCTGATAAATATTTTTTATTCAATTTTAATGCTCTCCTGAAATACATGACCGACTTCTCATGCTGCCCTTTCAAACTGTAGTAATTACCAATAATGCAACATGATTCTGGCCTGTACTTATCTGTCATAAATACTCTGTGGGCAAGATAACTTAGGGCCGAATAGCACTCTTTTGCATACAGCACGTTAGAATACATATCCATATCTTCAACTCGGTAGGGGTCATTCCTTAAAAGTTCTTCAAATATGACTTCCACTTGTTCGAATTCCCTCAAATTGTACTGGGCTTTAGCAATTTGAGCATGGATGTAGTTGCTAGAGCCAAACGTTCCTTGCAAATACTCGTATTTTGCCAAGGATTCGTTATGCATTCGAAGTTCATGGTATGCACTGGCAAGAAAGAAGTCTTTCATCCAATGGTTACTAAGATTAAGACTGTTCAATGTATCAGCTGTAGTGCATAAACTCTGCAGCTCGGACCAAGCATTCCAGTTCCACGGGTAGCTATTTACAGACTCCACGAGTACTGTACATGCAAGATTATCATTGCCTTTTTCTTGGAGTACAAGACCATAAAGGTACAGTCCAAAGGAATCAATTGAACCATTTTTCCGTTGCACAGACAACTCCCTCTCAAGTGAAACGAGTTCCTGGTTCAAAGCTTCAGTTTTGCCTAGGGGTCCTTCAAGCTCAATAATTTCTTCTTCTTTTCTCTTTTCTCCAGCCTACGCAAAACGAATAGGAAAAATTACCAATTACATTCAGTGCTTTGGCAACTAATATTATAATCTTTCATGAGTTAATTGTTGATAAGTCAACAGAGTCTAGTTTGCCCTAGTTCTTTCACATTCTATCACAATTACGACATCAATCAATCACATTCATCATCGTTAATAATATTCATACACGTGAGCAAAACGGCAAAATTTAAGCTTCGACTTGGAAGATACATGGAACTATATGTTTTTTGAGACTATGCATTTATGACTTTCTTTTATCTACAGAGATGATTAACCATCACATAATCAAAAGTGAAACGCCTTTGCATTGTAAGGGATAGGAACAACAAATAGTCCCAGAGGAAAAATGCAAGTATTGCAGTTGACATCTCTATTTGCTTGGCTTGGCAACTAACACAAAAATAGATTTTATTAATACAAGTGAAACATAATCAGAGCATCTATGGGCATTATCCTGTGAAGGTAAATCTTGGGCACTATCCTTTGAAGGCAATTCGTGGACAGGCACAATCTCTATTCAATTAACTGTAATGATTCAAATCTTATAAAATATATTTCATGATGAAGAAATTAAAGGAATTTAATTAAGCTGCTGCATCATCCATCCACACGCATTACGAAAAAAGATACAAATATTGGACATAATTCAATTCCCATGATATATTACTCAATCAAATCAACAAACACATAGCAACATATTTAAAGTCGCCAGAGTAGGAACAAACCAAGTAAAGAGCGTAACATCGGAGGAATAACGCCTTCTTGCCAGTCTGGTCACGGAGCACGTGAGCAGCACGCCTATACTCCCTACAATCAAAATAAGATTTCGCCAAAAGGTAAAAATCATTGTCCATCTCTTCATTATCTTCGTCCGGGACCGGAGTAGAAATATAAGAAATTCCAGCAGCAGGAGTGGAAGTGGACTCATAAGTCCGGTACCGTCTACGAATACTAGAACTTCCTCTCTGAAACCTAGTATGAGATGGGGTGTACTTTGATGGGTCAATCTCAATACCCATCAACTGTTCAGCTGCCCTGAAATCAAGAAACACACACATATATATCAAGATTTGTTTTAAGACCATCAAGATTGAATCTTTACTAAATGGGTATTCATGAAAATTGAATATAATGCAATGTAAGCAAAACCCAAGTTAATTCAAGATTTGTTTAAAGACCATCAAGATTGAATCTTTACTAAATGGGTGTTCATAAAAATTGAAAATTAACGCAATGTAAGCAAAACCCAAGTGATTTCAAGATTTGTGTAAAGAACATCAAGATTATATCTTTACTAAATGGGTATTCATAAAAAATCAATATTAATGCAAAGTAAGCAAAACCCATTTGAATTCAAACTTCAATTATGAAAAAAAATAAAAAATAAAAATTAGGGTTTATGAGATTGGTACCATTTGGAGGCAGAGTAAAGACAACGATCGCTGAGATGTCGGATTGCAGTTCGGAGCTCCATTCTACAACTCTCTTTTGTACCCATATTATTCAAATCTCAACTGTTGTTGTTTGTACTCTGGTTCAAATTATATGTATATGTAATGTGGCCAGTCCACTCTTTCACACCAAGTGTGTGTGGTGGGTTTGTACTGTCAAGGAGTTCTGAAAATTTCAAAAAACAATTTGCGGCGCGTCCGCGCTTGCCCTTAATTTTTTTAACTTTTTACTACCTAGGTATTTAATTTTTTAATTATTTTATTTATAATTTGACAAGATTCAAATTTTCAAATCGAATATCATTTTTCGATTGTTGCACTGAGTAGTATAAACATTTTATAAATGGTGACTCATTGGGGACGGTCCAATCCTCTAATGTCTCTAAACGGCGGCCTACTGAAAATTGGGCCACTCTTGAAGTAAAGCCCAAATCGTTAGTATTTCCTTTTTGGGTTGATTTCCATTGTAGCATATATGTTCCTTTTTTTTTTGAACCACCATTGTATTTGTGGCATATCTTGTATGAAGAGTAAATTAGGGCTGTCAAAAAAATCCGAAAAATATCCGATCGAAAAATTCGATATTGAATCCGAAAAAAACGGATAATATCTGTATTCGAAAGAAAACGGATATTATTCGTATCCGAATCCATATCCGAAAATAGCGGATACGGATATAGGTACATCCGTATCCGAAATATCCGATATCCGAAAATTTATAAATATATATATAAATAAATATATATATATATATATATATATATATATATATATATATATTTACTTTTCAGAATATATAATTTATAATATAATATCTATAATATATTATTTATGTATTAAAATTTAATTATTTATTATTTAATTCATTAATAACTAAAGATATTTACATTAATAACTAAATTACACACAAGTGCACAACACGTACGTTTCCACTTTTCATTTATACGAACCCTAATTCCTAATTTGCTCTGTGACCGCCTCACTCACTCACCTTCCTTCGCGACTTCAATTCACCTTCGAGTTCAGTAGTTCACCATCTCCAATTCACGACTTCATCTCCATTTCACGACTTCATCTCCACTCTCCAAATTCAATCTCGCGCTTTCTCTTTGGTAAATATTCTTAATCCAACTATATTCGTTGATTAATCCTTATATCCTAAATAGATTTACCTGTTTTTTCTAATTAGGAAAATAATAATGATCAAGTTTATTTAATATTCAGTTTTATTTAATGTTATTGCTGTTTAATTAGTTGATTTTTTCGATTGAATTTCTTCTTTGTTGTTGCTATATATGTGATTGACTTGTATTGTATTCTTTATCCAGAGCAAATCAACTGAAAGGAAGCTTCAATGGAACAAGGTATTTTGCTTCTTCGATTGTTTTGTTTATATATGTATATATATATATATATGTGTGTGTGTGTGTGTGTGTGTGTGTGTGTGTGTGTGTGTGTTATTGTATTCTTGTACTTACCAGGTTTTCTAAATATTATATTTATTACAGCAAATGCTTCAACATCATCCTCTAATTCAGTCGGCATGACATCAACGGCCTACAAAGCAAATGTTTCTGTGAATGTACCAGACGAAACTATTACAGAGGGTGACAAAGAAAAAGGAGAGGGACAACCTGCGAAAAAGCAAAAGCCACTAAAGTCGGCTGTTTGGATACACAATAATCGTGTCGAAAGCACAACTAAAGAAGGTACTAAAAAAGTTGAAGCTATTTGCAAATATTGTCACAAGCCATTTAACCGGACGAGTGATAAAGGAACCACTCATTTGAAAAATCACATTGAAAAGTGTCGAATGAGATTAATAAAAGTTCCTGTGAATCAAATGCTCTTAGGAAAAAAAGTTAGTACCGAGAATCCTCAAGCTAACTTAGGAGTTCATAAATTTGATCCCGCTGTTGAGAGAGAGTTGTATGCTAAATTGATTTCCAAACATGATATGCCTTTTCTTATGTCTGAATATGATTACTTTCGTCTTTGGATATCTTATATAATGCCTTCTTACAAGCATCGATCAAGAAATACGGTTAAATCTGATTTGTTAGCTGTGTATGCAACCGAGAAAGAGAGGATTTATAAGGAGCTTGAAAATCTAACATCTAGAGTTAGTCTCACTACAGATGGGTGGAAACCGAAGCATCAGAATTTATCTTATTTTTGTGTCACTTATCTTATTATATTGTCAAAATTTCTTTTCGTGTTGTTCCATATCCACACGTGGGTGTTGATTCGAGTGAGTGGTTGAAAGAGAGAATATTAGAATAGAATATCGACAAGAAACTATCTTCGGTGGTTGTTGATAATGCTTCTAATAATTTAGGAATGCTCCAAGGTATTAGGACTTGGTTATATGGGAAAAAGGCACTTGTTCATAATGGTGATATGTTTCACATGCGTTGTGTACCACATATTCTGAATTTAACTGCAAGATATATTGGATCATCTGTGCAAAGGGATGAAAAATTTAGCCTAGCCTTGTCTCAAACTAAACTCAACAGTAAAATTTAGACACCCGTTGGAACTCGACTTATGACATGATTGTTGCATCTCTTGAACTTTGTTTGGCTATTGAACGTCTAAAAGAATTAGACACTGATTACAAACATTTGCCTTCAGAAATTGAGTGGGAAAATGGGAAAAAAGTGTGTGAATGTTTGAAGATATTTTCAGAAATAACAAAGAGACATTCGGGTGTGAAATATCCAACCGCGAACTTATATTTTATTGATGTGGTTCAAATTCGAATGAGAATTAAGACGTGGGCTGATTCTAGGGATGAATGGATTAGTTTAATGGCAAGTAAAATGCAACATAAATTTGACAAGTATTAGAAAGAATGCAACAAGTTGTTAACTGTTGCCGTTATTCTTGATCCAAGATATAAGTCGGCTATTGTGTCATATGCTTTTAAGGATATGTGTAATATCCGGGCCAACATTCATATTGATGAAATATTTGAGTTTCTACATGAGCTTTTTGATGAATATTCTGCAATGTTTGGAAATGTTGGTGAATTTGGTGAAAGTTCAGGTTCTCGTGGTGAGCGCATAGTTGAAAATTCAGTTGGTGGAGAATGGTTGGGAGGCTTCCAGGAGTTCTTTGCAAGTGGTAATGTAGGGGAAAAAAATGAAAAGTGAATTAGATGAATACCTGAAAGAAGGCCTTTTTCCAATGAATAATGATATGAACTTTGAAATTCTTAATTGGTGGAAGCATAATGGTCCCAAATTTCCGATACTTGCAAGGATGGCTCGTGATATATTAGCAATACCAACTTCTTCGGTTGCATCCGAGAATTCTTTTAGTAAGTGTCGTAGAATTATCACTGATACTCGTTCCTCATTACTCTGAGAATCTGTTGAAACCTTGATGTGTGTCAAAGATTGGATTCCGGACATCAAGAATGGTATGTGTTACATATAATTTTAAAATCAATTGAAGTTGTACAACTGAAATTTTAATTATTTCTTTTGATCTTGTGTAGGTAATTCTGATAAAATCGAAGAGGATGGTTCAGTTTCTTATGATTCAAGCCCTGCTCAATGGGATTTAGATTTCTGATTTCTTGTGCAGGTAAAATTCTATACATGCTCAAAATCAGTGTATGTACTATGGTCGTTGAGCCTGACCCTTATGTATAATGAAGTTAAGTATTTAGATCTATCTACTTAATATTAGATTGTTACCTTACGCTTTGTTTACTATTAAAATTAGAAATGAAATTAGGAATGTGAATTCTGAAGCAATAAAGTTGACCTACTCAAAATTGACAAGCAAAGATGAAGCAGGAACCTACTTTGGGTAAGAATGAAATACAAACCAGAGCATATATTTTAGAACGGACACACCAAGAGTGAGTAGCACACCAAGTATTCAAAAAAAAGTTGACATTAGAGGATTTTATCCCTGAAAAAACAAACTTTGAATCATACACATAATTAATTAACTCACGTTGTAAGTAATAAATTAACTCATATACTTTAGGACATTTGTTTAAGTCCCATATATATTGTCCCTTCAAATGCAGCAGAGTAATCTGTATAAATGAATAAACAGTTCTGATTGATGAGGTTGCTTGCTCTACTATTGTCCCTGCTTTGTTATAATCTTCTCTCATTACTAAATTATAAATGCCAATAAAATTTTCAGTTTCAACATGAAAGATTGCATGTCTTAATTTGACCCCAAATGGGATTACCACTCCCATGAACGTACTAGCCAGTAGTCACAAATAGCAAATACTTTCTTCTTGACATCACATATTTGGTGTGTAAAAATAATTATCCATGTCCATTTTACTCATACTTAGTACTGTAAGATACTTTTATTTAAAATTTCATAGGTTGTATTATTATTTTTCTCAAATTCTTACTGTTCTAAACTACAATTTTAAACAGCTTGCATGTTAAAAGAAGGCAGCCACCTAGAAAATGTTGGTGCTTCTTAAGGAGGCATTCTATCTTGAGAAATACTGAAAAGCAAATACTTTGGTGATGCTTGTCAAATTCAGATTAGATACTGGGTTCCTTGATAAACTAGCTACTCTACTTCTTCCTGTTTACTTTTCAGATTCTGCAGTCAGAAGATGTGTTAGGAAAGATTTTCACAGAGAGTCCAATGACAGTATGTAGTTTTGTATGTCCTAGTAGCTTAAATTATCATAATCATAATTTGGTGAGAATTGTTTAGGCATCAATGCTCTAAATTAATAAATATACGTTTAGATGTTGAGTTTTTTTTCCCTTCCTGTTCTGCAAATATGTTTACTTGTGTACTAGTAAAAACTAAGAAGTGAAAGGGATAAGGTACTAAATTTAGAGAGTCACTGAGGAGTACACGTTTGTTTCTGAATTACTTTTGTTTTATACCAGACGATAAAAATGTTGTTTGAGTCCTTCAATTTTTTAAGTGTACCAGATGTGTGTAAGAAAATTGAGAATTGCTTTGCATGACTGGGAAATATTGGTTTAGTAATTCTATATTTTATTTGTGTTTGCAGGCATTACGTTGACACTGGAACATATTGCAGTGGAACATATTGCGGAACATGTGGATGAAATTGACAAAGTAGTTGTTGTCAACAAGTAGCATGTAGTTTTATGTGGAACGTAAACTGAACTTAACGTATTGTAATCAGGCTAAATTGTTGGTTATTTTGTTGATATTTGTTTTGAGTTTGTAACTCTATTACTATGCTTGAATGGAAAAAATTGTTTTTTTTAATTTTTTATATGATTCGGATATTCGGAGATATTCGAATTTTTTTAAAAAATCTCAAAAATCGGATATTCGGATTCGGATATTATCCGTATCCGGATAATATCCATCAAATTCGAATTCGGATATAACTTTTTAATATCCGTCGGATTCGGATGCGGATTTCGAATTTCGGATTCGGATTCGGATTCAGATATAAGCAGATCCATATCCAAAATATCCGTTTGACAGCCCTAGAGTAAATGATAAAAGTTATTATTTATCTAAAATTAGAAGAATAGAGAAGGGTGATGGACTAAACTACCCACATTTCAGCTGCCCGTGCCCGAAATGCCCAGTTCTGGAATTAGTGACATTTCTACCCACCATATACGTGCACCACATCGGCGTATGCTACGAAACGTGACTGTCAAAGGAGTATGCTGCGAAACGCGAAACGCGACTGTTATAGGCGTAATCAAGGTGAGATACGCTACTAAGATAGGCCACTACAAGATATACGCATCTTGCAGAGGCGTATCAGTCTTCTTCAGTTCTTATAAATGCGAACCCTGGCGACTTTCGTTTTCGAGCGATTTCCGACGAGACCTCCGGTGAAGCTCATTCATGACCATCCCGTAATTTTTCCGTCACATATTATATACCAATCGAATCATTTTTTCACCCTCTACAACCATATACCATTTAATTTTCGATTCTAATCCCGGATTTTAAAATCCTAAAATCGTTTCTTTTTTCGATCTCGTTTTCCGATCTACCTTTACACGTCCCTGCAGAACCAAAGATTAATACAGAGATAGGGAGAATGGTAGAGGAAGGTGTGCTGATCGTTTTCACGTGCTCATTGAGGGAAGACGACGTCGGAGGCGAACGGAGAAGGAAGGGCTAGTTCCATGGCGATTTAGCAGCTTGCACTGAAACAAAATTAAAAGGACCTGGGATATGCATCCCCTATAGGCGTATCCCGTGGGTAGAAATGTCACCGCCTTTGAAATCGGGCATTTTGGACACCACGAAAGGTGAAAAAATCGGACATTCTGGTCATTCTTTCAAGAAAGTTTTGATCGGGATTAATTTCAGGAAAATTACATAGATATTTTGTGATATAAAAAAAGTTGGGCATATTTGTAAACAAATTTTTTTTCTCTATTTCATAATTATGATCTAATGCATTTAAATGGAAGATTATTTTAACAATTACTTGAGATAATTAGGAGCATGAAGCCCTTTAAAAATCAGCTTATTTTTATCAAATGTTTTTACTCTAATTTAAAATAATATAATACAATTCAATGCATATTTCAAAAACTTATATTATTTAGGATTGGAATATATATTTTAAATAGAAAGGAGAAAACAATATAATTTTTCAAATAAAGCACTAAGTTGTATCTGAATTTAACCTCGTTTAGCACTTTGATGTCTGAATTTTAAATTTATAATTTGGTGGTTAGATGTTATTTTTATTTTTTTAAAAGGGGATAACAATCACTTTTCTAAGGAAAAAATCACGATTTTTAACAAAAAATGTAGCCCTAAATTAATCCACCTTTTAGAAGAATAAAAAAATTATAACCACCGTATATAGTATTGTAAATTTAAAATTTAAAATTTCTCGCCGCCAAAGTACTAAAATGACTAAATTCAATCACTGTTTTACAATTTACTCTAATTTTTAAATTTTAAATAATTTAATATACAAAGATATCATTTGCTTTCAAAAAACATACTCCATCCGTCGCATTTTATAAGATCCTTATTCTTTTCTGTGATTTTCAAAAAAGAATGAACTTACTATACTTACTATTTATGAACACTAATTTTCATTATTACATCCACTACTTCTCCATTATATACTCATTTTTTATTAAATAAATACTATTACACCCACTACTTTCCTACTTTACCCACTTTTATATTTTTTATTACACCCATTTTCAAACATTAGCCAATCAAATCCTTCCACCAAGCTAGCTAGTTAAATAAATTTTTCTTAATCTTTATGAGATTTTGACCGTGTCTCCCAATATGGAACGGAGGGACTATTATTTTGGAACCGGCCTCAATAGTCCATAGACAATATGTTGTCACCACTATATGAAACTTTACCTAAAGAATTCATGCACTCTTGCATAAATAAAAAAAATAAGACTTACTCGGTTATAATACCACTCAAAGTGGTGTCTGAGAACAATAGATGTACGTAGATCATGCCTCTATATAATAGGCAGTACCGGCTCTTGTGGGAGTTGCCATAGTTGGCTGCCTAGGGCCACACAAATTAAGGGGGCCACATTTTTTTATTATAAGTAATGTTTATGTATCTATTTATTGGCATCAAGTATTTGATTATTTGGTCCAAAAAGATATTTGATTAATGGGTCTTGAAGTTGAAGGCTGCAACATTTGGGTTCTTATTATTTATTAGTTTATATATATTTAGAGGCCCGTCCATTGATTATAAAAAAGCCCATTAGTGTGTGCTGATGTATAAGTATCTAACTATACCAGTTACGGTAGCTACTCTAAATTGAAGCTCATAAAAAATTATCTCTGATCCCATGTCACAAGAGAAACTCAACCGTTTGACTATGTTGTCTATTCAGAAAAAAAATGTTGGATAAGTTAGATTATATTATTTTGATTAGAGATTTTGCACCAGTTAAAGCGAGGAGATTAACTTCTTAATCTCAACTTAACTTGCCTCTATTATTATATATATAGTTTTTTGATAGTTAAACACACGTACACGGTAGAAGTCGAACTCTTGAACATTCTTAGAGAAGTCAAAACCTCAACCATTGCACCTTACTGGATTAAAGTCGTATTGTAATTTTTTTGTGTGGTTTTAATTCATGAAATATGATGTCTTAAAAAAATTTTGGTATATGAAAACTAGGGCCTCCAAAATACTGGAGACGGGCCTGATAATAGGGAGGCTGTTTTCGAAGGACCCCCAACCAAGTACAGAATTACAAATACAACAATACAAATACAGAAAGGAAACCTAATACAAACTAGGAAACTCACGCACACGCAGGAGTCGAACCTCAAAGGAGGTCAGTGGCTCAACCACTGCACCAACATGTTTCATTTAAAACACACCAAATTGCAATTAAAACCAAGATTAAATTTTTATGATTAATAAATTCGAAAAACACCAGTAAACCAAACAGAAATTAAGCTTAATAATAAAAGCCTGATAAACCCAAGGTAAAAACACATGTGTACAAGAAATAAAAAAAAATGAAATGAAAGAACACTACACAACTAAAATCAAAATGAAGATGTTTAAAAAGAAAAAGGTTTATATTTGCATGATCATGTGGAGGATGAAGGGAGGTTGAATATTAGTTATGCTGCTTATGGGTGGTTTTGTGATATTTGTCCTTGATCCATGTAAGCCCACCCTTGACTTTCTTGGCTCCACTAGAAGCTGCTGTCTTTGTCTTGGAAGCCATTGCACTTGGACTAGTCTTCTTCGATGTCGATGATTTCTCAGAATATTCCGGCAAGGGATCCCACTGATCCGCCCATGATGTTCCATATGAGTTATTGTAATTGTTTCCCAGCTCCATCGTCATCTATCGATGCGTAAAAAAACTTGAAAAAAATTAAGACGTTTATTACGAGAGTGAGGAAATATGAAGTATAAGATCTTCACAGTTACAAAGATATATGAGATTTTTTTTTTTTGTCAGGAGATATATGAGAATTGTATGAGTTTATGCTTGTCTTTAGGCTTTAGCTGTTGAAGGAGGTGTTTTGATTTTTAACTTGACAAACAGATTCTTTATATAGAGAAATTTTATAATAGGTACTGTATTTAACGTATGAAAAGATATAACCTGACGCGTAAGTCGTAACCAATGAGGTATTTTAGATGGTCAACAGGTCAAAGCTTCGAGCCTTCAACGGTTTTTCTTACACCCTGTAGGCTGTAGGAACAGGAATACAGTATATACGGAGTACTAAAAAACCAGAAGGCGGCTGCTTACGTGAAATTATATACACGTGTGATATATGTGTTGGAAATAATAATTAATACAACAATATAGTGGCAGTTATATAACGCCAAATAATTAACAAAACAAAACACGAAGGTAAAGAGCATGCATATCAGTAACTGTAAAAATGAAGGAAATACAGAAGACATATCAGAAAAAATTACAAAAACAACCATTTTTTGAGTAAAAATAACAAAAATAACCATTCTGAAAAAAGTGACCAATTCTAGCATTTTGGATCCACTGGCAGTTGGGTATCCCAATTTGTATAAGATACTCCACTGATAGTTGGGTATCCCATATACTGGATACTCTACTGATAGTTGGGTATCTCATATAAAAGTGGATACTCCACTGACAGTTGGGTATCCCCAGGGAAGGGGGGCACGGGGTGGCGGTCATCCCCCAAAAATATGAAAATGTAAAAATTTTCATATACATATTTTAAAAATCTGAATTTCGTCCTCCCATTTTAATAAAAAAAATTCATTTAGTCCCCCCATTTTTACAAAAAAAAATCATTTAGTCCCCCTATTTTTATAAAAAAATTCATTTATTTCCTCTATTTTTTTCAAAAATCTTCATTTAGTTCCCCGTTTTTCTAAAAATCTACATTTAGTGCCCAATTTTTTACAAAAATCTTTATTTACTCCCCTATTTCTTACGAAAATCTTCATTTAGTCTCCTATTTCTTACAAAAATCTTTATTTTTCACAAAAATCTTCATTTAGTCCCCTATTTTTACGAAAATTTTCCGATATCTTCCAGTTATCAGAAAATTTTTCGATGACCGAAAAATTTGGCCCCCCAATATTTATTCCTGGTTCCGTCCCTGGGTATCCCATGGATTAAAATTGGCCAAAATTTTGAAAATGGTTATTTTTGTATATTTTGTTTTAAAAAAAAGGTTAAAATTGGCCTTCACCCGACATACCAGCAGTCATTGCTTTAACAGTATATCAAACAAATGCGTAACACAGCTGAGTCGTCAGGTTTTGCACGAAATCCTGACTGCTCTTGAAAGGATAATTGCCCTCACTTACATTGTGTCAGGATGCTTGCAACACCTCTCCCACGATAAAACAGCTCTGAGTAATGTGATCACAGCAATCAGAATACTCGATTTCGACTGGCACTTCAGTCGCCGGAAAAACTCACAAGCAGAGAAGCTACGACAGGAAGGGAATAAAGAGTGTAGAGAGAAGAAGAGAATGTAGGGTGTGGTGTATCTAAAATCAGCAACTTAGCTCTCTATTTATAGGAGAGGCTAAGTGTAACTGATGCCACCCAATTAATATTGTAACTGCCGATTTACATTTAAGAAAACAAAGCGGCTGATTTAATAAAATCAAAACGATTATTATAACGGTTACGCTATATATATTACATCTCAGTTTTATTTTAATTAATCCGAATATATATATATACTTAGCTCTCTATTTATAGGAGAGGCTAAGTGTAACTGATGTCACCCAATTAATATTGTAACTGCCGATTTACATTTAAGAAAACAAAGCGGCTGATTTAATAAAATCAAAACGTTTATTGTAACGGTTACGCTATATATATTACATCTCAGTTTTATTTTAATTAATCCGAATATATATATATATATATATATATATATATATATATATATATATATATATATATATATATATATATATATATATATATATATATTATCAAATTCTGTCCAGGACCAGGACCCAACATCAGGATCTGATCTATCAGGATTTTCGTCCATCGCAGAGATATTCGCCCAAATCGTCCTTCGATCGAGCCGACCCGTGGCGTGGCGTGGTGTGGCGTGACGAGGTGGGCGGCGGCGGCGTGCGCGTGAAGCACACAGTAACACCATGCACCATCATACACCTTAGTAGTTGTACACTACCCATGTGTGTGTGATACTATATAAAGCCAACAACCCTCTTTATTTATTTCAATGTGGGACAAATTCACATTCTCATTTCAAGCTCATTGAAGCTACTAACTTCAACTCTATTTCTCTATGGATTCACTAAGAAAAATACTTAGACCCAAATATGAAAATTTAAGTCCGCATAGCAAGGAATAATTTCTAATCGTTAAAATCCGGAATTAACATCAAGAACATAAAAAACTTATGTTCCAAAAACTCCATTTTCTAACAATATGTCCACCACATTTCTTATTGGATTTTTTTACTAATATATTCCAATATAAAAATCGATTTATAAATATATTTTATTTATAAATATGTTTTTTGTTCAATCATTTTTTAAAAATTTTATATTAATTATGATTAACTAGATTACTTCACATTTTTGAATGATATATATAACCTCCAACATAAAACATGGGTCCTGGTCCCTGACAAATGATTGTCAGGGACCCCCTGTTTAACAATCAGTTTCCCAGCCGTTGGATCAAGGATCCAACGGCTGGGATTCCATAAAAATATTTTTATGATCCGCGGATATTTTTCGCGGAAAGGCTTTTTTACGTTCCACGGAAATTTTCCGAGAAATGATCTTTTTACGTTCCACCACTTTCTTGAAATATATTAAAGAGAATGAGTCTATATTGGTAGAGCATGGTTTACTCCTGCCTTCATTTCTATCTAAATTGAAATTTAAGGATATCTATGAGATCTTAAAAGATAAGTATTATAAATCTAATTTCAATAAAAGGATACACCTTTCAACCTTATTTAAAGAATTGAGTCAACTCATGCAGCGTGCCTGCTATGAGCAATACATACTCAAATTAGCAATAGTCTACGAGGGATACCGTTTTTATTTTCCTGCTTTTCTGGATTTCCGAGGCCGGATCTACCGTAGCGGAATTCTGCATTTCCACGAACGTGATTGTTAAACAGGGACCTGATCCAACGACTGGAAAACTGATTGTTAAACAGGGGTCCCTGACAATCATTTGTCGGGACCAAGACCCCATAAAACATACCTCATGCAAACTGTGAAGTTTGGTAAGAAGTCTGTCAGACTTAAATACACTAGGTAGTTGGCATTGAGTAAAAATATCATAGATTTAAGAAATAATTTGAGTAATTCCATTCTCTATCGTTAGCAGTGTTGTAAAAAGCATATTAAGCGGTCGTCTAAGCGAAACTTAAGTGGAATCGAATATCAAAGCGCTTCGATTTTATACTAAACGGGTGATTAAGCGTTTGAAGATTATGCGGCCTATTAAGTGAATTAAACGGCCATTAAACGGATTAAGCGGTAATTAAACAGATTAAGCGATCAAAATGGTGTTGACTTGCTAATTTTTTAATTTTTAAAATATTTATATTTATTATAATATGACTATAATTGCAAGGAAATATTAAAAATACCATTTTTAAGTAAGAACATTTTATGTTTAAATTCTTAGTACTTAATTATTGCATAATTTAATTTTACAGTAATAATATTATATTTAAAAAATTTAATATATTTTATTAATCCATTTAATGACCCATTTAAAATTCCACTTAAATGTTCGCTTAATCACTTAAATGCTAAAAACTCATCTCACTCTTAGAACTAATTTACACTTTTTAGAACATTGACCATTAGCTTGTACATTGATTGCAGTAAGATTGTATAAATATAATGTGTTGTAATATAGCAAGACATGATGTGGCTAATTAACGTACATAATTTTGTAAAATAACGTAACTAAGAGCATCTCCAATGGCGTTAGATAAAAATGATTGACTAAATTACATAAAATATTGATTATGTAAAATTTATCGAACCTGTAAGACATTGTGTTCCGAGGGTATTGGCTATAATGATTGGCTATTTTTTAAAAATGGTATGTTATTAATATTTCAAGTTGTTATTAATGGAATATATAATTTTAATATAGAAATAAGTGATGTGGCAATTCACTATAGGTCTCTAGAGGTTCGACAAATATAGCCAATATCAAGAGATTATCTATAATTATAGATAACAGTTTTGTCCCATTGGAGTGTAATTTTTTTTACACATTCTTTATAATTTTTATTTATGGTAATTAATTTTAAAATTTAGCTAAGGGATGTCTCCCATTGGAGATGCTCTAATGCACAAAACAGGGTCTCATATCATATATTAAGCTTTCAAAATTCTAAAGTAAACTGATAATATTTTACATTGTATTTTTTTGATCCTTTTTC
This sequence comes from Kitagawia praeruptora, assembly GCA_037693485.1. Taxonomy (NCBI): domain Eukaryota; kingdom Viridiplantae; phylum Streptophyta; class Magnoliopsida; order Apiales; family Apiaceae; genus Kitagawia; species Kitagawia praeruptora. Next base: position 128,165,027 of record CM075350.1, read on the forward strand.
TCCTAAGCATAATTTTTACGTGATTTTACATGATTTCTTAAAATCTAATTTATAATCTCCTATCTCTATATTGTATTAAATAAAAAGGACATTGTAGTCATATTTAATAAATAAATATTTATATTTATAACTTAATTATATTTATATAAATTATATATGAGTTAAAAGTTAACCATAGAATATATTTATAATTATTAAATAAAAAGGAATATATTTAACTCATTAATTTGGGAATATTATACAAATACCCTTCTTATAATTGTTACAGTTTAGTTTATACATTACAGATTAGTAATATATTTTTTAAAAAAAAATAAAAAATGAACAAGAATTAAACCAAATCGAAATTTGGAATTATGAGAAATACGTTGGTATCGGTAAGTTATTGTGAATATTTGGAATATATTAAAAAGAATAACTTTTGAATTAAAAACATAAATGTTATATAGGTGATATGTGCAAAAATACTTATTTATTTAGGTGTTTGTATAAATTAAATTTATTTTTAAAATTAAATCAAAAAAATATTTAACACAATAATTAATAATATTGATAGGATATATTTTTATATATATTTTAGATAATTTTATTCCCATATCTAATTGCATTTTGCATTGATTTGGATATTATTTAATAAATTTTGATGTTTTATTGTAGGAAGGCAAGAATTTCTAAGTTTGGAAGAATTTGGGCTTAAAGAGCTATTTTGGAGCTAAAATCGGAAGAAATTCGAAAAAATAAAGAAATAACAAAATAAAGAAATAAAGTGCAAAGAAGAAAAAAAAAGAAAAAAAAAGAAGAAAACGAATTAGGAGTTTGGAGCAAAAAGAAATATTTCAAAAACACCCCTAAAACCCTAATTCTCATCTATAAATACCCCTTTAAGACACATCTAACACATTTGAATTGTCAACTGCTTCCACCATACACGGAAGTGATGATAGAAGACTTTTGATAAATTGAAGAAGCAACCAATGTTTACTTTTGAAAAATCAAGCATCATTCACGGAAGACGAAATAAAGCAGAATGTTGAAGTTGAAGCAGCTATTGTTTACTAAGGCTGAAGGCTAGCCTATAAAATCATTCACGAAAGACACTGGGGGGATCTTTCCATCTTATCTTTCTTTGAATCATTATTTTGCTTTCCCTTACTTTTAAACACTGCATACTATTATATTACACATTCTATATCATTCAATATTCGGCTAGTACAACTTTGGAGCTAGGGACTTGGTTTTCTTCTCGTTTGTGTACAATTTGGCTTAATTCTCCGTTCTATTGTAAATTTGAGGTACTCCTAAATTTTATCTTGTTTATTAATATATGTTTTGTTTAAATATTTTTGTCGTTTCCATTAATAGCATGTGTGAGTAGTTTATTTCTAGGGTATAAGGGGAAGCCATGTTTACACCATGATAATGCTTTAATTTTATTAGTTGTTTAACGGATATAAAATAATTCTAATCGATATGTTATAAATCTAATTTGTGTTATCGGCCGGTATCATTAATTAATTATTTGCAAATAGGAGTAATAGATCGAGAGATTTTACCCACTAGAGGCATACATACGATTAGCGGAATTGAATTTTAGTGCGATAGCATAATTTGATTTCCGAGAGCTTGAGAGAGATTAACACATGCTCTAATTATTTAAATCCGTTAAATTACTATATTCGTTTAATTTGTTCCGGTGTAAACATGGTGAACCCGGTTGCCCTATACTTTTAGTTAATCGACTTTAAAACACATTTATTTACATTATTTAGTTTTATAAAAAATTCTCAATAATTGTTTTTAATATAAAATTTGTGACAATTAAATTAAAATTGATAAAACCTACCTCCCTGAGAACGAACACAAAAATATACCGCATCAAATTTGGCGCCGCTGCCGGGGAGGCAGTTAGTTTTTTATAAATTTTAATTTTATTGTCCGGGTTTTATAATTATTAATTGTAGATTTAATTTTTATGTTTTATGTATTAGCGTAAAAAAAAGTAAAAAAAAAAAATTAGTTTCATAAAATTTTCAGAAATTTAAGTAATTAATTTCCTGTATCGTTTTGTGTTTTATTCGAAGCAAAAAATGCCAGCCTCCCCTGTTTTTTTTTTTGAAAGCCCAGATGATTTATTACACTAACCATTGAAACCCACCAGCTCTATTTTCTTCTTCTTTCAATTCCTTTCGCTGCGAAAACCAAGTCCCTCTGTTCGACACCCACTCCCCCTCCTCTCCTCTGTTCGACACCCACCAACGCCACACCTCTTCCCCCTCATCTGTGGTTTCCCTTTCTTTTCAAACCCCAGCCCAAATCGCCTTCTGTCTCAAATCGCCTTCCCTCATCATCCCCACACTTCGCTGCAAACGCCACTCCCGTACCTTCTCCGACCACTCCGACCTCCGCTGTTCCTTCTCCTACACACCTCCGTCACTAACACCACACTACAACCCCCGCCTCTCCCTTATTTCTTCTTCTCTCCCTTTTGAACCCACGAACCAATCTCAAACCCTTGTTAATAGCTGGTTGTATGCTTACTGTTGCCGTCGGATTCAGTTTCGCCGAATTGCTGCGTTTTCCGAGTTGTTGAGTTCTGTGTTCACGGGTTTTGCTAAGTCTGTTTTTGCTGCGCGTTTTTTTGTTGTTGCTGAGTGTTAATATACATGATAACAGAACTGAGTGTGATGTAGAAGATCAGCACTCTCTACAACATGAGCTGTCATGAGCTGTCAAAGAAGTTAGTTAATAACAGAAATGTAGAGCACGTGTATGTTGAGATATAGATTGATATATAAGTCTTGTACTAGTAGTCTCTTGAATGTAACTTTGATAACAATTCTCTTATCTTAATACATACTTTTCTCTATTCTTCATCTTCTCCATTGTTACATCTTAATGTAAATACATATTCTGAGATGGTATCAGAGACTGATATGATCCTTGGTGATGACTATGCGTACGTATTCCGCTGTTGTTACGTCTAATCCTGTTACTCCAGCTTCATCTCCGTCATCGAACGTCCGTACATCAATGGCGTCTTCTTCAACATCATCTGTAATTGATGTTCATCATCCGTTTTATATTCATAATGGAGATAATCCAGGTATGGCGATTGTTTCTCAACCTCTTACAGATAAGAACTATCAACAATGGAGTCGTGCTGTTCAATTAGCTTTATCTGCTAAACTCAAACTAGGTTTTATTGACGGTACCATTACTAAACCAGAAATTACTTCTGATATGTATCCTTTATGGAAAAGATGCAATGATATGGTAGTTTCGTGGTTGCTTAATTCGATTTCACCTGAAATACGAAACAGTGTTGTCTATTTGTCTACTGGTAAAGCAATTTGGGATGATCTAGTGATTCGATTTGCTCAGAGTAATTTGCCTCGTATCTTTCAATTGAAGAAGGAACTTGTGTCTCTCTCTCAAGGCTCAATGTCTATTACGTCGTATTTTACTAAATTTCGTACTTTACTTGATGAGATGGATGATTTATCACCAGTTCCTAAGTGTATCTGTGTTACTAATAACTGTGCCTGTGAGTTTGTTTCCAAACTAGAGATGTACGATCAGATTCACAAACTTAGCCAATTTCTGATGGGGCTTAGTGATCAGTTTACAAGTGTTCGTGGTCATTTACTCATGATGAAACCTTTACCAACTCTGAGTCAGGCTTATTCATTGTTATTGCAAGAGGAAGTACAGAGAGATTGTTCTAACAATGCTACTGTGATTGATAATGTTGCTATGAATGTGAAGTTTTCCAATCACAGACATCTACCTGCACCTCACACTTCTAACTCCAGAAAATCCAATGGAGATACTGCTATTGTCTGTGATTATTGTAATGGTTCTGGTCATACCAGAGACAAATGTTTCTGTCTTCATGGCTTTCCTGAGTGGCATAAATTGTATGGCCATCCCAAGCCCAAACCTAGGTCTCAAAATAGTACCAATTCAAGGTTCTCTCCCAACTATCCTTCTAAAAAGGCTGCTCAAGTTACTACTACTGGTTTATCTCATGTGACTGATAATTCACCTCTGGTGACTGATTCTGGAACTGTCAATGCTACATCTTCTTTTACTGATTCTCAATGTCAACAAATTGCTAGTATGATTTAGACTAGTCTCAAGAATCTCAATCCATGGCAAAGCAATCATGTAGCAACTACACCATTTGCTGGCACTACTTCTTTACTTCATGGTAATCCTTTCTGCTCAACTATTCCTGTTGCCTATAACTTGAAAACTATAGGTGAGTCTAGTGGAGATTGGATTATTGACTCAGGTGCCACAGATCACATTACTTTTCAGTTTGATTTATTAACGAATCCAATAAAGTTAGATGCCAATTTATATCTTCCTGATGGAACTACTACTTCTATTACACATTATGGTAGTTTGACTCTTACATCAGACATCACTTTACATCATGTCTTGTGTGTTCCAAGCTTTAAGTGCAACCTCATTTCTATTCCTAAGCTAACAAATCATTCTACTTGCACTATTAGTTTTTCCAATTCCCATTGTTTCTTGCAGGCCCCACATCAGAAGAAGATGATCGAGATTGGTAGACTATCCTCTGGCCTCTACAAATTTCATCATCTTACTACTGATGCTGCTGGTTCTTCTTCTCAGTTATTGTTTCCATCTGTTCAACATACTACCACATCTACTCAAGTTCATCTTTGGCATGCTCGACTTGGGCATCCTTCCTCAACTATTCTTAACAAACTTCAATTTCTATCTTCATGTACTACTGATTACTTCAGTACTTGTGATATATGTCATAGAGCAAAACAAAAACGTAAACCATTTCCTGTTAGTACTTCTGTTAGTTCTTCAGTGTTTGAGTTAGTACATTGTGATATTTGGGGTCGGTATAAAAGCCCTACTCATGGCAAATGTACTATGTTTCGGACTATTGTAGATGATTTCTCTAAATGCACATGGATTTTCTTGTTGGTTCATAAGACTCAAGTACCTTTGCTACTCATCAATTTTCTTGCATATGTTCAAAATCAATTTCAAACTTCTGTTAAAGTTCTTCGTACTGATAATGGTACTGAATTTACCAATAAAACTTTGAATAATCATTTACAGTCCTTGGGCATTCTGCATCATACATCTTGTCCTTATACCCCTCAGCAAAATGGGGTTGCTGAGAGGAAACACCAACATCTCCTAAATGTTGCTCGATCTTTAAAACTTCAAGCTCATTTACCTATTACTTTTTGGGGTGACTGTCTTCTCACCGCAGCTCATATCATCAATTTAACACCTTCCAAGTTAATTGAATTTCGCACCCCATATGAACTGTTGTTTTCCAAAGTCCCAGACTATATACATTTAAAAACATTTGGATGTTTGTGTTATGTCACAAATGTCTCTGGTCCTACAGATAAACTAGGTCCTAAAGCTAATCCTTGTGTTTTCTTGGGCTATCCATTTGGTACAAAAGGTTATAGGGTCCTTGATTTAACAACAAGGAAATGTTCTATTTCCAGAAATGTTACTTTCATTGAGGATTGTTTTCCTTTCTCTAATAGTGTTTCCCCTGTACCCAGTTCTATTTTTCCTACTATTGCTTGTCCTATAGTGGATGATTCTCCTCCTTTTTCCATTATGACACCTATTCCTACTGACTCTACACCTGTTGTTCCCTCATTACCAGAGTCTCTTAATTCTTCTCCTACATCCACTTCTCCTCCACTATCTATTATTCCTGTTAACCCTCCCAGACCATCCAGACAACGTGTACTTCCAGCTAAATATAAAGACTATACTGGCTTACCTTCTGTATTGGTTTCATCGAATCCCTCAACCACACATTGTGTCACTTATCCTCTCCAACGTCATTTTTCTTATGATGCTTTTACTCCTACGTATGTCAGTTTCTTATCTACAACAGATTCTGTCTCAGTTCCATCCACTTTTAGTAAAGCTGCTCAATCAGAAGTTTGGTGTCAAGCAATGAGAGAAGAGATTCGTGCTTTGGAATCAAATCATACCTGGCAAATAGTTCCTATGCCTGCAGACACCAATATTGTTGACTGTAAATGGTTATACAGGATCAAATATACGTCTACTGGTCAGGTTGAACGTTATAAGGCACGATTGGTTGCCAAAGGATTTACTCAAACCAAGGGACTAGACTACTTTGAAACGTTTGCACCTGTTGCTAAGATGACTACTGTTCGTATATTGCTTGCTTTTGCAGCTGCTTATAATTGGCCTTTAAATCAGATGGATGTTACTAATGCGTTCCTTCATGGTGATCTCAATGAAGATGTGTATATGCGTCTCCCTCCTGGGCTTTCTCAATTTACTAATCAGCCATTTCCTACTGATACATCAGTACAATGGGTTTGCAAACTCATTAAATCGTTGTATGGACTTAAACAGTCCCCTCGTATGTGGAATATTAAACTTGCTAATGCATTACTTGATTTTGGTATGGTTCAGTGTCCAAGTGACCACAGTCTGTTCACTCTTAACAAAGATGGTACTTTTGTTGCTGTTTTGGTCTATGTGGATGATCTTATGCTTACTGGATCATCTACTTCATTGATTACTCAGGTGAAGGAATTTCTTCATAGTAAGTTTATTATTAAAGATTTAGGTCCTATGAAGTATTTCTTAGGACTGGAGATTGCTCGTTCTGATAAAGGCATCTATTTGCATCAACGTAAATACTGTCTTGATATTTTACGTGATACTGGCTTTGAGGGTGCCAAACCATCTGTCATTCCGATTGAACAAAATCATTGTTTATAGAAATCTACTTCTGCTATGTTGGTTTACACTGAGATTAAAACATATCGACGATTGATAGGTCATCTCATTTATTTGACTATTACACGTCCTGATCTTAGCTATGCGGTGCACACTCTTGCTCAATTTATTAGTGCTCCTCGTCAGGATCATATTGATGCTGCATATCGAGTTGTTCGGTATCTTAAACAATCTCCAGGTCAAGGACTATTGTTTCCTGCCTCTAATGATCTGATTCCTAAGGCCTTTTGTGATGCTGATTGGGGAGGCTGTCTTGAGACACGTTGCTCTCTTACTGGTTACTGTGTTATGCTTGGACCAGCATTGGTATCCTGGAAGTGCAAGAAACAAGAGACTGTTTCCAAATCTACTTGTGAGTCTGAATATCGGGCTTTAGGTGACACTACGTGTGAGCTGGTGTGGATTTCCAACATTCTTCGTACTCTTAATCATGATGTGACTTCTCCTATATCTCTTCATTGTGACAACAAATCTGCTCTGTATATTGCTTCGAATCCGGTATTTCATGAACGTACTAAGCATCTGGAAATCGACTGCCACTTTGTTCGTCAGAAATTGCAGCAAGGATTTCTTCGAACCTTTCATATCAGCACTATTGAACAGCCTGCAGACTTATTGACAAAAGCTCTGGCTTCTAGTCATCTTCGATATCTACTCTCCAAGTTGGGAGTCTTTGATTTGTTTGCGCCTTCCAACTTGAGGGGGGATGTTAATATACATGATAACAGAACTGAGTGTGATGTAGAAGATCAGCACTCTCTACAACATGAGCTGTCATGAGCTGTCAAAGAAGTTAGTTAATAACAGAAATGTAGAGCACGTGTATGTTGAGATATAGATTGATATATAAGTCTTGTACTAGTAGTCTCTTGAATGTAACTTTGATAACAATTCTCTTATCTTAATACATACTTTTCTCTGTTCTTCATCTTCTCCATTGTTACATCTTAATGTAAATACATATTCTGAGACTGAGTAGTGTCACTGAATGGTTGAATATATGCTGTTTTGAGTTCGTTTTGCTGGGTTGTTGATTCGCGTTGTGTTGCTGAGTTTTCGAGTTGTTAATGTTATCGAGTCTTTGAGTGGTTTTGAGAGTCTGTTTTTGCATTTTTGTTAGAGTTTTTACTGAGTTAATTGATCACGAGTTGTTGTTTTTTTTTCACTGGGAATCTTAGTCAAGTGCTGTGATTTTGTTCTGCGATTTTTGAGTCCGAGTTTTGCTGAGTAGTTTCCCGCGAGTTGCTACATCTTGGGTGTAGTTTTGTTCGTCGAGTTCTTGACTTTGAAGTCTCTGTCTTCGTTCTCGTGCTGAGTTTTCTACGTGGGAAAATGAGTTTCTAAATTCGCGATTATTGCAGTTTGTTGGTGTTGCTGTGTTAATCACCGAATCGATTTTCATTTCGTTCGCGAGTTGCTTTGTTGGTTTTGGCTAAAATAAGTTTACGAACAAGTCATGTTGAAATTTTCAATTTTCTGTAAATAATTTTTAATTCTAAAATAAAAAAAAGTTTTTGTTTTAATTCGATCTTAAAATTTTTTAGATTAATTCTGTTTTGTTCTTCTCACTTTTATTTGTTATTTTGTTTTGTTTATCTCCTCCGAGCCCATTAGATTTTCTGGCCCATTTATTATAAAATAAAATAAAATAATAATAATAATAAATAAAAAAAAGTGGGAGTACGTACTTCTACTTAAAAGAGCGCGTACTTCTACTTTAAAAAAAATAAAAATAAAAATAAATAAATAAATAAAATAAAAATACATATTTTATATTTTGTTTAATTTGTTAAATTTTTAGTTCGTTATGTTTTCTTTGTCTCATTGGAACTTTAGTTCCAATTGAGATCGGTTTTACTTCGTTTTCTTGGTTTTGTAGTGTGTTTACAGGTCTGCAATGGATGAAGTTGATACTTTTGCACATCTTTCTTTCTTAGTAGAGGCACATACTCGAGAAATTGCCTCGTGGAAGACTGCGGAGCCCACTACATGTCCGATGAGTACAAATGAGATGTCACAAGTGGCCCCTGAAACTTACACTGGTTGTAAAGTTTGTGGAATTTATGGTCACTTTGGTTTTGAATGCTCTTACAATGTCTATAATTCTCAGAGTGCTCAGTTTGGACAAATGAATTCTTTTGAAGAAGGATATGGGTACAATCAGTATTCAAACACTTTTGATCAAGAATGCGTGAATCAACCAGATTTCTACTACCAGGACAATGGTGCTCAAAATTTTTCATATCATAATCAGTAACAGTTTGAGCAACAATATTATCAGTCATATGAGCAGCCACCACAGCAAGAATATCAATATCCCCCTCTACAAGAAGATCTACATGTTTCTCAACCCAGCGTAGATGTGCAAGCCGATCAGACAAAGGAGATGTGGGATATCTTGAATAAACTGCTAAAGAGTTCTGAAGAACAAGCCGAGACGATCAAAGAATTAGAAACTCAAAGTTTGTCGATTGAATCTCAAACTGCACAGTTGGCTAACTCTTCTACTACAGGGCAGCTCGACTATTTGCCATCATCATCTATCCGATCTGAAGAGGACCTGACTGCTATCAATCTCACAAGCGATCAGGAATATGATAGTTTCTCCATGTATGTTGATGACGAGGCCATTGATAAAGAGAACGAGCATGCCACCGATGACGAGATCAATGATGTTGCTGCTACCGAGAACAATGTGACTGATGATGGGGCCACAAAAGATAGCAATACAAAGATGGTTGTTGTTTCGCTTCCGCAACATGTGTCTAAGCTACCATGTATTGATAAATTTGCTCTCGATCTAGCCACTACTTACAAGGCTTCTTTGCTCAAGAACACTTATTTCACGGTCGATGTGATAACAAATATTGTCCAAGATGATATTTCTCAAATTCTAGTTGAGGATCCATACAAAGTGGCTCTTACGTGTCAAGCTCGGGGAGAGGGAGAAAATGGAAGTGTCTACTTAATCAATGATGCGAAAAGCCCAGATGTTCGAATGGCTGATGTGGAAGTCATGAGTGAAGAAAAGCCACCACCAGAATCTCCACCTTATATTAAGGAAGTTCGACATTTTCAAGGCTATGAATTCTATCGTTGCTTTATCACAAAATTTTCCAAAACTACTTATTTTCTTGATCAGTTATTATTCATTGATGTAGTAGCAAAATTTGCTAATGCTTGTTTGGAGATTTTGTGCAGGATTAAAACAATTGTTGATACTCTTGATTTTATTCATGGTGGTCCCGCGCAACAGGTTTTTGGTCTTTTTGGAGTGGCACACCATGCTTCGACATTCAGTGCCTCGACACTTCATGCTTATGCATTAGGGGAGTTTTTCCAATTTTTTTATTATTATTATTTTTCATTATATATTCTGTAATTTTTAGGATTTTTTTGTTTTTAATTTTCTTCTTTTATATAAGTGTAAGGACAAATTCTCGATGATGCAAATATTTTTGTTGTTGAAAAAGAAGGAGCGTTGTGTGGCTCGAGGAGGACTTTGAAGACAAAAAAGAGAGAGTAGGGCTGGAGCTAAAAGAAGAAAAGAAAGCGGATAGCTTGTACTATATCACCTAACCCTCTAATCTTTGAAACCTTATAAACAATGAGCTTTTGTCTGTGTTAAATATCATCATTTCAGATAACCAGAGCATATACACACAATTGCTGAAAACTTCAACCTCCTAGATCTCACAATCTAGCTGTCTTGAAAATGGCAATGCAGGGAAGCTTCTTGATTGCTAGAGTTAATCCTACTTCCATTCAGGAAATCAACACCATCCGGGATGAGCAGTTTCGAGCTTGGGCACAATTTCTGAATGAACATTCAGTAATTTGTTATGCTCTAGTTACACCAGTGCCGCTTAACCATGATGCCTTGCGTGAATTATATTGCAGTGCGGTTAACACTTCTGGAGAGGACGGGTGTGCAATCACCTATCAACTGTTTGGTAGGTCGATTAGAGTCACTGAACGAGATGTTAATCGAATTCTTCATTTTCCTATGGAAAATCTCGTTTCTGATCCTACACCTGACCATATTAAAAGGTTCTTTCGTCTTATAAGGTACCAAGATGGTAATTTCAATACTGGTAATCTCTCTAGATCATATCTAACCCAGTATTGGAATTTCTTCTTCCACGTTCTTAACCATGTTTTTTCCTCAGAAAGAACAAATCTAGATCGAATATCTGAATTTATTCAAACAATAGGATATGCGGTCGCCAACAATTTAAGGATTAATTTTGGTAAGATAGTGCTTGGTCAAATCATTTTGAAGATGAAGCAACTAGGAACAAGGGATTTCCAAACTCAAAGGGTCAAATGTCTATATCCAAGATTTCTGCAGCTAATATTAAATGATTTTTTGAGTGATGCAGACAGGTTACGCTTGGACCATGGTAGAGATGTGGAATGTTCTTCCATGAAGGCGAATGTAATTAATTACATAAGCAATAAGAGCTATACGGATGTGCCTACAGTCCTAACTGAATATCTAAAGACTGTCCCACTTCCGTTGTTACCAAATTCAGTAAGAGCAGCACCACATATGGAGTTTGCTACAGCAGCCGATCTACCTCATGCTCAACGGAGTAAACCTAGCGAACCCGAGACATTCGAGGGAAATTTGGGTCTTGTGCCATTTAATCCATTCAAGTTTAAACCCCCAGAGAGAAAATCCCTGGATCTTTTTCCAGATTTACCACTCTTTACCAGTGGTCGGCAAACTGCTTTACGAGAGGTTGGAAGTTCCCGAACTTTCATTGCACCATTCGACAAAGGGCCTAGGATGATTTCATTTGCAGATACGCATCTCGGTGGAAGTTTTGGACAAGAGCTGAGAGGAACACGAGCAGGACATGAGAGTGGGCAACATACTCCACCACATGCACCTGTAACCAGAATGGAATACAACAGACTCCTTACATGGGTCCAAGCACTGGAGAACGAGTTGCCACATATCCGTGACTCCATTGCAGAAATCAAAAATTTGCAACTTGTTCAAAATGATGCATTCCAAGCTCAATTAAGTTCCATGGCAGCCCAGTTTAGTCATGCAATTAATTCCTTGATGAAGACAGCTTCTTCTAATTTCCCAACTCCACATTCAACTATTCTGGAGGATAACCCAACTGAGGGGGAGAAGGTGGATGAGCAAGAATCTAAAAGGCGTAATAAAGGCAAGGAAAAGGTTGCTGACACGGATTTAAATTTATTTTGGGGAAGGAAAAGCTAAGGGAAGTATTCGTGCTATGTGGAAAGAATTAAGCAAGGAAAACTTGAAGATATGTTCAGTCTAAAGGAACAATTATCTTGCTTATTTTCAGGGGAGTTTTCGTTCACTTTTGTTCATACCTCATTTTTATTTGCATACATTGAGGACAATGCATGATTTTAGTGTGGGGATGTTATTGTTAGGGTTTTTAGTGTAAATACATAAAATTGAAAAATCCAAAAAAATCAAAAAAATTAGGAAATTAATTGCCTCGTCTCATAGTGTGTTAACAAGGATAAGTACACATCTTGTGAGCTTATTTTGCATGATTATTTGACATGTCATATCTCTGAAAGTTATTTGTTACTTGATGATTCCTTGTATGTACTTACGAAAATTTTAAAACTTGAGATACATCATTGTCAATTTTGGTGAGTACTGAAGCATGCTTTCACCTTGTCAGATTTTTTAGCCTAATTTGTGATTGGTACATTTTATATCAATCGAATTTTATTGTTGTGTGTTGTTCATCATTGAGTATGTCGCTCTAGAACTTGCTTTAAACCATTTTGAGATTACATGATATCTGTATGCATGAAAATGATAAAGGCGCTAGGATTAACTGTATTTATCCAAACAGTACCCTTGAATCATATATCCCTAGTGAACCCCTTTGAACCTTTTATCCGTTCTTTTCGTATATCACCAATCTAAATTCTTGAGCCTACTTGTTTATTCTTCTCTTGATTTACTAGTAGAGCATTTTGATTCATTTGGAGGTTGGTGAGTACATAGTGTGGGGATTTCTTTGTTAAAGTGAGAAAATTTGGTGGGAATTTATAAAAAGAAAAAAAAAGGATCAAGTAGAGTTGTGTTCATTGGTTTGTGTAATATGAAAGTGAAAAAGTACATGGTAATATGTGCTTGGAGTTTAATGCTTGTGAGAGTCTGATCAGCTTTTACATGATCGAAATTTCATGTTGAGTGTTTTAATTAGAAATGAACATTGTGCTCTATTAGTTTGTCAAGCGAGCCACTTGTTAGCCTTTTTCTTGATTCCCTACCCTTCACCTTAGCCACGTTACAACCTTTAACAAAGACCTTTTGATTTGTGCATGCATGTATACAAAGTAATGGAGATTTGGTGGACAACCAAGCATATGGTAGCACATGACTTAATTGATTGAACTTGAGCGAATACACTTCACCTATACACTTGTGTGATTTGAGAGTTATGTGAGATTTTCTATCCATAGCATGTTACTCATTGAATACGGCATTGATATATATTTCATGATCTTTTTGTCTATCTAGACTGTGTGCTTACTTGGATAGTCTTGTACATATGATGTGTAAGTGAACAGACTTTCAATATTGTGCGATTGAGGTTTACCTGTGTGGAGTACTATTATATGTTGCATACTTTAGACTTGGCAGAAAAAGAATGGATTTTGTGGGTAAATTCACTATAAACCCTCACGAGACAACACTCGTCCTACTAGGGCTGCCTAGGGGTTTAACGGCTTGTTGCATGTGCTCAATGCAATCGTGTCGTCTACGAAAGTGATATTCGTTAGGATTTAGTTTTTATTTTGCTTATTTGCCCGAGGACGTGCAAATGCTTAGTGTGGGGATGTTTGATAGGATATATTTTTATATATATTTTAGATAATTTTATTCTCATATCTAATTGCATTTTGCATTGATTTGGATATTATTTAATAAATTTTGATGTTTTATTGTAGGAAGGCAAGAATTTCTAAGTTTGGAAGAATTTGGGCTTAAAGAGCTATTTTGGAGCTAAAATCGGAAGAAATTCGGAAAAATAAAGAAATAACAAAATAAAGAAATAAAGTGCAAAGAAGAAATAAAAGAAAAAAAAGAAGAAAAAGAATTAGGAGTTTGGAGCAAAAAGAAATATTTCAAACACACCCCTAAAACCCTAATTCTCATCTATAAATACCCCTTTAAGACACATCTGAATTGTCAACTGCTTCCACCATACACGGAAGTGATGATAGAAGACTTTTGATAAATTGAAGAAGCAGCCAATGTTTACTTTTGAAAAATCAAGCATCATTCACGGAAGACGAAATAAAGCAGAATGTTGAAGTTGAAGCAACTATTGTTTACTAAGGCTGAAGGCTAGCCTATAAATCATTCACGAAAGACACTGGGGGGATCTTTCCATCTTATCTTTCTTTGATTCATTATTTTTCTTTCCCTTACTTTTAAACACTGCATACTATTATATTACACATTCTATATCATTCAATATTCGGCTAGTACAACTTTGGAGCTAGGGACTTGGTTTTCTTCTCGTTTGTGTACAATTTGGCTTAATTCTCCGTTCTATTGTAAATTTGAGGTACTCCTAAATTTTATCTTGTTTATTAATATATGTTTTATAAGTTTTGTTTAAATACTTTTGTCGTTTCCATTAATAGCATGTGTGAGTAGTTTATTTTTAGGGTATAAGGGGAAGCCATGTTTACACCATGATAATGCTTTAATTTTATTAGTTGTTTAACGGATATAAAATAATTCTAATCGATATGTTATAAATCTAATTTGTGTTATCGGCCGGTATCATTAATTAATTATTTGCAAATAGGAGTAATAGATCGAGAGATTTTACCCACTAGAGGCATACATACGATTAGCGGAATTGAATTTTAGTGCGAGAGCATAATTTGATTTCCGAGAGCTTGAGAGAGATTAACACCTGCTCTAATTATTTAAATCCGTTAAATTACTATATCCGTTTAATTTGTTTCGGTGTAAACATGGTGAACCCGGTTGCCTTAGACTTTTAGTTAATCGACTTTAAAACACATTTATTTACATTATTTAGTTTTATAAAAAAATCTCAATAATTGTTTTTAATATAAAATTTGTGACAATTAAATTAAAATTGATAAAACCTGCCTCCTGAGAACGAACACAAAAATATACCGCATCAAATATCAATACAAGTTTTCTAAATTAAAAATACAAATATAAATAAATTAGTATTAAACAAGTAAAAATAAGCAAATAAGAAAGACAAAACTACAACAGGCAAGAGCAACACAAACTCCTAGCTCATTAAAACAGCAGGAACTCCACTCTCGTCTTGATCCTTTATGACAGATATGGGTTGAAATGCGACAAGGAGCTGGTTTCATCTTGCCACTATTCTAGAAAGAGAGAATCTCAGAGGTGTTCGGTAACAAAGGTCAACGAAGGAAGCCAGTCTATGGAAGTCAACTGCGCTTGCAAGGGCTATTTGCGGCTTCTTATCCTCAGAAAGATGGGACTCCTTATACAGCTTCTATTGTCACCGGAAAACCGTAAGTGAAGTTGCACGGGTTTTTCGAACAATTCTCCCTCCAACTATGGAGTAAAGAGAATGATATATAAGCGTTGAATGCGCAATTGATACGTTGTTGTTAACATTGAACTTATCAATTATAAGTTGAGCTACTATTGCTTATACCTAATTTATAGGAAGCCAAACAGCTATTGCATTATATAGTTGAGAAAACATCAGACTACAACATATATAGATCATCGACCAGTGCAGTCTAGACAGACAACGCGATCACACCAGAAGGAAATTACAATACATTGTACCAGATAACTCATTTTATGGTAAACATGAAGAACAGTAACA
This sequence comes from Kitagawia praeruptora, assembly GCA_037693485.1. Taxonomy (NCBI): domain Eukaryota; kingdom Viridiplantae; phylum Streptophyta; class Magnoliopsida; order Apiales; family Apiaceae; genus Kitagawia; species Kitagawia praeruptora. The sequence continues at coordinate 128,180,701 of CM075350.1, forward strand.
TGGACAAATTCCATTAATTTAAGAAGAGATGACATTTCAATTCGCTAAAGCAGGATGTTTATTAACTACTTCCAGAAGACCACTCTCTTGGAGATTCTTGACAGCATTAATCAGAGTCTCGTCAAGAGGGGTAAACTTCAGTCCCAAATTTTCCAACTTCTTGCAATTTAATTTCCCAGAATTTAACTCATCCACTTCAATAAATCTGTCGAAGATACCATTTTACCTTATGTTATGCACTTGTAAATTGAGAAGTACCGAGGAAAATTTACTTCTTTGGAAAACAAAAGATAAAGAAGGCCTCGTTATACCTTGTAGGGTACTGGTAGCCGGGATACATGCTCTTGAGCTTTTCCACCAATTCTTTAGTGGATAAAGAAAATGCAGAACATATATATCTCCCCTCTGATTCAGGCTTTTCGTATGCCAGAATTATTGCATCCACTGTGTCTTGCACATAAACATAAGGAAGATTCCTATTCTCCACAGTTGCCTTTGTGTCTGGTTTCCGTCAATACACAGAAGTAACCAAATTTAACGATGCATCGAGGAAAAGTGGGAAGCTAAAGAAACATTATCACACACACCCAAATGGAGATACCTTTCATGAATTCTAGGAGAAATGAACTACTAGAATTGAGTGTTGATTGTAGCATTGGTCCAATGATAATGGATGGACAAACAGATACCAAGTTAAGTCCAATATTCTTGGCATAATCCCAAGCTTTATTTTCTGCAATGGTCTTCCCCACACCATACCAGTTCTGATTTGCATATTTAAGTATAATATAGGTCAAGTTATAAGGCTTGAGTTCAATATGTAATATTATGTACAGTATATAATCTATGTACCTCAAACATCCGGCAAAATTCAACATCAGACCAACAACTTTCATCCATTGGCTGATCCTTAGGCCATTTAGGGTTATACATGATAGCGGCAACAGATGAAACAAGTACAACTCTTTTTACTTTAGCATTTGTGCATGCCCTCAATATGTTTACAGTACCTTCTATGGCCGGCTCAAGCATCTCTACCTATATATATAATTCAATTGCGAAAGAAGCTGTTATGAATAAAATTCTTCAAACTCGAAAAAATGAGATGTAAAAATTTACGTAGCCAAAGTAGGCGTCTAATCCCTAATTCAATAAATTAATTTGGTTCATGATTACAGATTCAGTTAAGTTGTCTAGCTAAACTAAACCACAAATTAGAGTCTAGCTCGGGATGGAAATTAGGAGTAAACACTTGCCTCAGGGTCAAGCACTTTTCGAGTACCAGGAACAGGGCAGGCCACATGGAAAACCCCGGTGCATCCCTTGATTGCATTGTAAAGACCTTCATAGTGTAGCAAATCAGCTGCAAAAATGTGCAAATTCTGTGATGCATTTTCCAGTTTCTTCAAATGTCCATTCTTTTTCTCATCACCTGAGTTGTAATTAGCAAACTGCTATGAACCCTTTTGGCTATAAATAAGTTAAAGGAACACTAAACTAAGACAAAACCAGAGTGTTCTGAATTCAATGACTAAAGGGGGTAATAAAAAATTCAAGGAAATAAAAGAAAAAAGGAACAAGTGAAAAAATAAGAAAAGCAAGAAGACATACAAGGATCTCTAACAGTTCCATGAACAATGTAACCTTTGTGGAGCAAATCTTTGACAACCCAAGATCCCAAATACCCACCTGCACCTGTTACACACACTCTTCCTTTCCCTTCCATTTTCTCCATGTTCTTTTTCTGCTTCACCAACTTTATTCTTTATTCTCAATTTCTGCTCCTATTATGTCCCCCTTTTTTTTGTGCATATATTATACTTTCTTTAGTAAAGAAAAGGAAATATTTATCTACTCCCAGTGTTGCATATTTCGGAAATTGAAATTATTCGATTGAGGTACCGATTTATAATTTATCGGGTGATTCGGTTAAAAAATCAGCGATTTATTGTTGATTTTTGCAAAATCGACCGAATCGGTTCCAAAATTTTGATAAATTTTTAACCGATTTATCGATGATCGACAATTTTTCAGAAATAGGCCGATTTCAATAAATAATAAAATCCTACTCCTATATACTCCCTCCGTCTCAAAAAACTCTTCCCATTTCAAAAAACACGTTTGCCAACGCACACTTTTGATCGTTAATATGTTCAATTTCGTATTAGTATTAAATATAAAAACTTCATTGTATTAAAGTACTCATAAATACGAATCCAACAAGATCACTCATGACTATATTTGGTCTTATAGATTATGCGTAAATTAGCAATTTATCTCATGTCATGAACAGTCCCGACATTATAAAGGGGAAGATTATTATGAGACGGAGGGAGTACTGTATACGGATTACATTTAATAGATATTTCTAACATGGCGGTTTGCAAGAAATGTAAATATTACTAAGGCTGCAAAATCGGTTGCGTCATTGATGATGACATTGATGTCTGTTGAACTAGGCTACTAGTCCTCATGTTTATGTAGTCATCAATCAAATCAACAGTGCACAGGCTAAATGCATGTTAGCCACGTAACTTTCTACCCTCTGAAATGTTGACAACTTGAGCTGCAGCGCCTTCACGAGTCGGCTTTGCGAATGTTCGAGAAATCGAATTTATCACCTTTATTAATACTACATGATAACCCGTGTCATGGGCTCGGCACGAAGATTTATGTTAAATAATTACAAATTTTTATTTAATTAAATATTTATGAAATTATATAATAAAAATTATAAAAAGAACTATGTTATTTGCATAAAAAATTTATGTGATTAACAAACTATGAACTTAGATTGTTTAATAGAAGTACATGGAAACACGTTTCGGTTGTTTTCGATTGTTAAGTGTTAACTATTTCTACTATAATTCAATACTAGATGATAACCCCTACAATCCTATTTCTACTATAATTCTGGTGTTGGCCCTATCTATCACAATTTGAAAGAAAATGGTCTCAAATATCACAGCTCAAAAACTTGACCCCAAATATCACTCTAAAACAAAGGATCGTGTAGCGTTTTGAAACTTTTTTTTTCCTTTCCATAACGCTAAAGCGTGTAGCGTCTTTTGATTTTTTTTTAAAAGGCAAAACGCTAGTTAAACTAGTGTTTCCAGGTTACAGAACGTTTCTATAATTGAGTTTTAGGAGAAGTACGCACTTCTACTCCACTTAAGTTTGTTAACGCTAATTTATTAAGTTTTTAGCTTTTTCTTAAGTATAAAACGTCACTTCAACTTTTGTTTTGACCATAATGCTACTTTAAGTAGTGAATTATGTTAAAAAACGCTACTTAAAGTAGTGTTTTCTGTTCAAAAACATTACTTCAAATGGTGTTTTGAACCTACCAATTTTATTTATTTATTTTTCTAAATATGTATTTGCAAATATTATTAAAAAATTTATAACCAAATGATTAATTCAAATAATGTTTTTCAAATTTAAAAATTGAATATTTCTAAAACCTAAAATGGAAACATTGAATCCCAAAAGTTAACCGTTGAAACTCGAGGGAATACAAATAAAATTTAAAAATTTTAATTAAAAAATTTAATCTGGCGGCCTGATTTTTAAACGCTAACGCGTTTAAAAATCAGGACAAGTTAGGGTTTAGGGTTGTAAACAACCCTAAACCCCAAATCCTAAACCCTAAATTCGTATACGGTTTATTTGTCGTTCCGAATATTTCTAAAACCCAAAATGGAAACATTGACCCCAAAAGTTAATTGTTGAACTCCTAAATTTAATTAAATTGTAATTTTTAAATTAAAAAAATTCAATTTTAATTGAAAATTTGATTATAATTTTTTTTAATATTGTTCGCAAATATAAATTTTAGGAGAAAAAAAAAATAAAACTAGCACTAACACTAAAACACTTTCTAAACTAGCGTTAACACTGAAGACACATTCTAAACTAGTGTCTTCACCCCCCAAAACACAACATAATCTAGCGTTACTAAAAAAAAATCCTCCCCCATAAAACGCTAAACGCAGTGGCGTTTTTAAAAAAAAAATTAAAAAAATTTTAAAACGCTACACGAAGTAGCGTTTTTACTAAAAAAAAATTAAAACGCTAGACGCAACAGTGTTTTGAAGTGATATTTGGGGTCAAGTTTTTGAGTTGTGATATTGGGGGCCATTTACTTCAAAATTGTGATATTGGGGGCCTTTTTTCCTATATATAATTCTATGTTGTTTTTAAAAAAAATAGAAATTATATTATAATTATAATTATTATATTACAACTTTAAATAAAAAAAATAGTTTCACCCCTAGAATCATATAAATCATATTTCACTTATAATTCTATGCTATTTTTCAAAAAAATAATAAAATTGAAATCCTATTATAATTATAATAAAATATTTTTATTATCATAATTTAGAATAAAAAAATAATACGATCAATTCTCCAAAAGATTTTTCCAAAAGATAATATGTTATTTTTTAAAAAAATATAATAAAATTGAAATCGTATTATTATTATATTTTTTAGGGAAATTCTCGTTGGTGCCCTTATGGAATTGACTTTTCCAGATGGTGCCATTTCGTGTTTTGGACTTACGATTGACACCCTTAAAGTAACTGATTACCCTAATTACGCCCTTCTGTTAATCAAAACGTTAAGAAACGTTAACAAATTTCAACATTTATTGCTTAATAAAATTTTATGTCATATAAATCACAAATTTAAAAAAGTTAAATGTGGAATTATGTTATTTTAAAGTCAGAAAATGACTGAACACGTATTTTAGATTAACGGTATGTTAACTTATTACAGATTAATGTTTAATATTTTTCAATTTGTGGTATATTAATAATTATAAATTAGTATTTAATTTTTTTAACTAGTAATACATTAAAAACTTATAGATCATCATTTATTTTTATAGTTTTTTTAACGTTTCTTAAAGTTTTGATTAACAGAATGGAATAATTAGGGTAATCAGTTACTTTAGGGGTACCAGTCGTAAGTCCAAAACAAGAAATGGCACCATCTGGAAAAGCCAATTCCAAAAGGGTACCAATGAGAATTTCCCTATTTTTTATTTTGTTATTTTTTTATTATAACTTAGAATAAAATAAAGATTACGATCAATTATCCTAAATATTTTTCAATGAAAACAACCAAAATGTGTTTCCATGCATTTCTATTAAATAATCTAAGTATATAATTTGTTAATCGCATAATTTTTTTATGCAAATAACATAGTTATTTTTGTAATTTTAGAATACTTGATATATAAATCTGATATATAAATCGGGATACACTTGGGACTATATTGTGTTCTCTAGCTACTTAAAAACTGAACGTACATCCAGAATAAATAGCTTAAGCCCATACAAATTGGTGGCTAACCACCCCTTCACTCTAGGGATGGGCATCGGGGCACTTCGGGACCGGGGAGTGCTATCCCCGCCCCCATCCCCGAATTTAAACCCGATCCCCGTCCCCGGTCCGATCCCCGTCGGGGATTATTTTTTATTCCCCGTCCCCGGCCCGAACAGGTAACGGGGATCCCCGCGGGGAATCGGGGAATTTCATTTTAAACAAAAAATAATATTTAAATAATATTAAAGATTAACTATAGTTTGAAATAATTTTTTCTTGTGATATATAGCGAAATTAGCAACTATAACTAGATTACATGTTAAGATAAAAAAATATTACTTAAATAAACAATTATAAATAACATGGAAATGAAGTTATTTAGCTACTAGAAAGACAAACATATAAGATTAAAATATCATTTTGTTTCCAATATAAAGTATTGGAAATTCGTATATATTAATATATGATTAATAATATATATAGTTATATATATTTTAATGTGGTGAAATCGAGTCGGGGATTGAGAATCGGGGCGGGGTTCGGGGATCGGGCCGGGGAGACCTAGAATCCCGTCCCCGGCCCGCTCCCCGCTTTTTTTTGAAAATTGTCCCCGCTCCCCGGCCCGTCCCCGAAAAAATCCCCGATTCCCCGCCCCGTTCGGTGCGGGGAACGGATCGGGATCGGGCGGGCCGGGGTGAATGCCCATCCCTACTTCACTCAATTCTCTCTCTCTGACCAAGCTCTCTCTCTCAAATGAGAGTCTACCGACTCCGGTAAAATTGGTCCGCTCTTCTTCATCTCCACTTCCCCCATCATTTCATCCTCTTATCCTTCCCCCAATCTTTTAATCCCCTTTTTGTGTTCTTTCCAATTTTAAATAAAAATCGAATCAAAACCAAATATCTTAGAATTTATTTATTAGATCTATCTTGGTTTTGAGTCCGTCTACTAAAATAAAAAATACCTTGAAGATTCAAATCTCCTCCTTAACATCATACCAAAATTTGGTGTTATTCCGAGATCTTTGAATTTCGGTTGTTTGTCTCGCCTTTTGGCGTGTTTTGTCTCGTCTATTGGCGAGTGCTTGATTTTATGTTGGTATGGATTTGGTTCAGGGCTACTTTGAAAAGGATTTTTGTGGTTTTGTGGAAGATCTGTAATTCATGCATTGTTTTTGGGCTGGTGACTGATATTGCAAGAGCTTACTTTTCACAACTAAAATTTGTTCATATGGGATATTTTACTTTCGACATGTCTATAGCTGGTTTTCGGCATGTAGATAGCTGGGGTGTGTCTGAACATTGTGCTACAGGTGATGCGTATGTGAAGGTCATTTGCGATATTACTGGTTTCAAGATTGGTGCAGGTTTGATTGATCGGGAAGTCACTCTAATCTTTTTTAATCCGAAGAATTATTGTAAAATTCATGATGTAAAACAGACTGCAAACATAAATGACTATTTGGTTAGCTCGTTTATTTGTTTCCTTTCAGATTGTAATGTCAGTTCAGGGTTTTGTGCTGGCTGTGTTTTGATTGTTACAAGTTAATACAATTCCTTGTTCGTAAAAAAAAAGAAAGATAAATCCACTACTAGCTAGACTACTTCCATAATCTCCTAAAATCACTCTACTAATACGTAGACTTATTCTCATTGCTACTAACACGACTAATAGTAATTAATTACTTTTTTTTTCTCTTCAAAAAAGTAATTAATTAATTTATTTAGTTTAGATTAACATTCCACAAATATAATTTTATAAATATTTAATTAAATAAAAAATTAGTAATTAATTAATATAAATCCATGCTTAGCACGGGTTATCATCTAATATAATATATTTTAAGGTTTTAGATAGAAGTTCTTCGGCTGGTAACATTTCAACTTGTCTGACAATTTTTTTCAAGATTCATGAAAGCAACTACGGAGTAATGTTTTGGCATAATTATTTTTGTCTACATATGTCGCTCAGAGTAACTTGTAACCTCAGCCTGGACAATAACAGTACAGCTAATGATCGAAAGAGAGTGTTTCAGGATCGCGCAAGTATTTGTCATAAAGCCAGCTAGATGTGTTGAGGGCATTGCCGATAGCCTTAACAGGGAACGTTTTTCGACTCTTCTGCCAGTCGTTTGTGAGCTTCACCCATTCCCGCCTCCAACTGTTCAAATCAAAACCCGAACCCTTCTGCAAACTCTCTTGCAGATATTTGAAATATATTGCTGCTCTTGGACCATAATAATCTCGCAATAGTCCACTCCAGTACTTGTTTCCTAGAGAACAATCACGGAAAAATAACAAATATCATATACAACAGAATGAATGAACTAGGTGTGATTCACCCTTAGGCCTTAACAAAAGGTAGCATTGCACATACCATAGTCACGAAGCAGGCTGGCTTCTTCGTCTGTGTTATCGAACCACATGGTTATTTGAGTTCTTGCATTCCACTCGAACTGTAAATGTGGTTGTATCAATGATTGTCCAGGTGTGATTGTGTGAATACAGTTGCTTACAGGATTGAGTGGTTCTTACCTGTTTCTCTTGTTCGCTGTCTTGGGCGAGATGTTTTGCACTCTCCAGCCATGGGCCTAGTAGAAATCCCTCATGGCAAGCTAAAAGTGTGTCCATATCGTTAACAAGCTCAAGAAACTTCTCGCTGAGAAATCCAAGTGTGTCTAAATCTTTCAATTTATAAGATTCTATGACCTCTAAAAACAGTTGGTTTGCATACTTTGCCAAAGCTTGTCTTGTCAGGTCAACAAGGTCATATCTAAAGGATGCAGAAAACATGCACAGAGATTATGTAAATGATCTATTACTAGCATCTAGTAGAAGAAGCGTAGCTCTATTCACACATTTAGGAGGTGATTCAAACATAAAGGAAAATTAACCTGTAGGTATTGCTTCCTGATAGTTTAGCTCCACTTTCAATAAAAAGTTCTAGAGCACGTATCACTTCTGAAGTTGAATACCAGAGATGAGGTTGATCAAAAGTATCTGTTAAATCTTTCAAAAAATCCCTCCTTGATAACGCTATGCTATGCTTTTGATGTTTCGGTGAGAATATTTGGGCTATCGAGGAGAAGGATGGGTCGACATCTGGGAATGACACAATGACATCCCTGTTTTTATCCTGTTTTAGCAAAGATATGGATTGGCCAAAATCAAAGATTTTTAATCTGGCATTAGGCCCCTCTCCTGGTGGCACAATTTAATACCTATATACTTGAGTAATGCAAGTTCAGAATATAACGACTGCTGGTCCTACACTCCTACTCATTATCAGGGAAAAAAAATTGCAAGGTTTCAGCACATCACAAAAATAAACGATATACTTACATAAGCACCATCTGTACAGTTGTAAATTGTGTGATATAGTATATTCCAGGCATCTTGCATGGTTTGAACAAATTTTCCATACCGTCGTTTTGAGTATAGATTAACCCACGTCTGCAAAGGAACAAGGAAATTCAGATTAAGCAGATTTTAGGCACATTGATCCCAGATTGCTGTGTTGGCACAGTAAAGATAAACTCATAGATTTTCTTTCTAATTTTCTGCAACTCGTCGGATTAGCAAAGTGCATTCTGTTGGTCAGGAATTGCTTGACTTTTAACCCATGCTGTTTTGCAGGAATCAGGTAAACTTTGAAGCAATAAAAGGTCTGGATTTCCTGTATGTTTATTTCCATAATGTCTTCTTTTACAATGCAACAAGTGCAGACTTCTGCGTATTTTCCCTAGCTCGATTTACATTTAACCAAATGTTATAAGGTTAAAAGAAATTGCGTAAAAATTCAATGGTGTTGTTTATAACAGAGTTAATATTTCCCGAGGAAAAATCATTCACTAGGTAAAAGCATATGCTGCTTAAAGCGATCGTTTTGGCAGGGGGTGCACCAAAGTCTGATTCTTGACCACATAATAAGAATACTAGCTCCAAAGCACTCTTGTATTCTTCCAGCCTTTAAAGTACTTCCAATCCAAAGTAGATCTCTAAAATGCTTTATATCTCTATCTAAAACATCTGGATAAAATATGAAAGTATACTGGGATAGAGAACGTAAAATCGCAGTACCTCAACATCAATTGTTTTATGTTGGAATGCCATCTCGGACATAAGATCATAAACTATAGGATTCTGTTCAATACCTTCCATTGACATTCCAACACCAACCTGGATGATACAGATTAGAGTATGATTATAAAAACACAAACGTTTCATATGTAGAATAGAACTGATAAAATTGAACATATACCAAATACTTTGTAAACAGCCTTTCTTGTGTGTGTGTGTGAGGAGAGCATCTAATGTGATTAAATTTTGCAGCATTACACATTTGCATATTTATGGCATCAAAACACATCGACTCGGTCTTAAAAACGAGTTGTGTGTTTTGGGTTGACTTCTCACTTCCTCCCTTCCCGGTAGCTGGAATTTTATAGTTTGCACATGACATGCTTCCGCATAGAGTTGATTGATAAGGGGGATAGTATTAACGTAAATTATTAAGAAGATGTTCAAGAATAAATGTATCTTCTTATCAAGGAATGTCCTGTGCAAATCTTAATATTTGAAGCAAATTTGACAGAAAGGACAGTTTTCATGGTATCTTGGCATATAGTTTAACACTAATGTACTAGTTAGAGAGCCTTAATAAAGTTGGGTTGAAAAACTTGCCATTGTTGAGTTTTCACTCAAACGAGCTTCAACAGGTCCCGATCCTACAGCATCTAACACCCCGTACATTTCTACATTTGCAGCAAAGTTGTGCAGCATACACCTGAACAAAGTTGTGTAGCAAAGTTGTATCAGGATTAACATTTAACTGTACTCAAATTCAGGACAAAAATGTCACACAGAAATAAAGACAAGAAAAATATTGAAGTGAGATTAGTGGCTTGCGATTGATTAGAAACTTTTTTTATACCTATTCTCAACACATTATTATTCTTTCAGGAGCAGCTTACAGAAAATTCACATTTGAAGCAAAATTCTAATTTTTGAAAGGGTCAGAGATTCTTCTAGATAACATAAAAATACCAGTTACTTTAAGCTCTAGCACAAAATCAATCCAACACTAATGTTGCTGAGAATGCATGTGGTTTAGGCAGGAAATGTTTGTGGACTGTATACAGAGTTATGAATCTCCAAACAAAATAGTTTTCCAGGATATAAGGATTTCCATCTACCCAAAGACGTTTAATATGTCAGTCAGGCAACAAAAGATAAGGGTAATTAAAGTTGTCCATCATCTCAGCAAATAAGATCATTTAGAATTAAGTTTTATTCTGCAACTAGTACTCAAGTACCAAAATCTGACTAATAAGTATGAAAGGAGCTTTAACTTACCATATGTAAGGAACACCGTAAAACTGCTCTGAAGTAGTCCATATCGGTAACACTTCAGCGAACAAGTCAAGGACAACCATCTTTCCTACTGGGACAGAATGAAGAAGCGCCTAAAAAATGCATGTTCGATAGACTAAGGATCTTGGAATCTTAACTAGGAATTTAAATTTTAAAAGACTAGAACAAATTGGATCTGATCACTCATTTATCCTCATTACCTCTACCTTATTACATAAAACAACATATGTTTAAAAATAAATGCTTGTTATTATCATGGAGACTTGGAGAGCCCTCCTTAAGCTAAGGTTTAGGGAGTGCATGATAACCACATCAGAACACACCAAGTTGCCCATAACCAGAATGGGACTGTCTCCTATGAAGCAATCTAATAGGGACTGTCTCCTATGGAGCAATATATAATAGGGACTATCTTTTGTACTAACTCTATAATTGCTTTTTCTATTCTGATTCCAGTTATAATGATTTTGGAGTTGGCTGTTGCAGAATAAAATTGATATCTCGATTCAAGTTAACCCGCAGAAACCTGCTCTTACAACTGGAGTTTATTTGTGCTCCTTGTAGCAATTATTGGGTCTTTATATATTGATTCAAGTCACAATAAAACAAAATAATACAATATGTATACATGCTTGCATCAGGATAGGTTAAAAGGTAAACAAAGAACAAACTTTATACACAAGGACAAGACCTTCATTTGTGGAGGCCTCCAGAATGGGTCATAAGAAAAAAGCCATCCCTGTAAAATAAAAATACATTGTATTTCAGGAAGAAGAAGAAAGAAACAAATTTGAGGTCCTAGAGCAATGGAAAATGATTCGATATCTTCAGATACAGAAAATATAAACAACCCTGAATTTGTGATTGCGGTTAAAAAAAATATAAGAAGGAACTTCTTCGTACAATTATAAGATTTTTGTTTTTACATATTACTTGCATGATATTTTTTTAAACGAAGATGTTAACTCTGGATGGACCAAGATCACTTGGAAATCTGTATATAAATCGTAAGAGCTTTATATATTGACCTGCATTAACCAAATAGCTTCCTTATCTCCACTTTGCATTCCTTCGAAAATTGCTGCACCAAGTGAAGATATGTACTCTGGTTCATCTACAGGGGGAGTGTTCTCATCAAAAGTATCACTGCAGATTAAGTTAGATGTTTAATAATGTATGTTCCAAAATATTACAAGATGGTATAGATCAAGTCCCATAAAATGTTGTGTTCTCATCAAAAGTATCACCGCAGATTAAGTTAGTTTGTTTCATCTATGTCTATCTCTTGGAAGTTAATAAAGAACTTTACTGCTATTTTTTTTACAAGCATACTCAATTGAAGGCTAAAGAAAACATTTTAATAGCAAGAAAAGATGAATTACCAGTTGTATATGTGACCACTCCTTCCATACTCTAAGCAAAGAGGAAATTTAAGTCAGGGACTGAAAATACATCTTCTTGAAAAGGTAACTGCTGCAAGACTACAGTCTCAAACATACAAACCTTTCAATTGCTGCTTAATAAATGCTTTTCCAATTTCAATGAACAGAGGATCAGTTGCATCAAGAAGATAAGTGCAGCACCATCTAGAATCACTCCCAACAGTAAACCTTAATGGTGACAAAGAAAATCAAACTCAGTTAAATGGATCAGCATCGTTTGTTTGAGAAACATCAGATGAATTGCTTAATGATGAAAGTAGACAACAAGAAACACATATTTGAAATTTCCAAGAGACTACGGACAGTAGTACAATCTTATTTTACTGATATATAAATATTACATATAGCAAGCAAAAAAGAATCAATATGCTCATAGTTGAAATTAATTTTAGGTAAACTAAAATTCCAGAACGGAGATACCACCGCATGCTATACTGCTTTTTTGTTTACTTACATCTTTTTTTCCTTTTGTTTGATCTGTTTTACTTAATAATGGTATTCGTTTGTCATAAGTATTTCATTTGCAGCAGCACTCAACTACTTAAAGTAAAATACGTAGTGAAACGATTTCAATATCACATAAACAAACAGAAAAAATCTAGGCTTACCAATTCCCTAAACGTTCTATCTTTGCAGCAGGAAATACACTTTTCAATGCTGCAGGAACATTTCCAGAAAAGGCTGGAAGCACTGGAAAAGAAACATCAATATTAATCCCTGTGATGGTCTGACAAAAGAATCTTCCAAAATGCATAAGTTGTAGAGCACAAAATGTAGCGAAGGAATACAGTCTCCTAAAGTAAACCATTGTTTAAACACCACAAAGTGGCAAACAAGTAAAAACTCAGCTAACATCCTATATTTATCGCCAATACAAGTCTGCGTGAAACAATCATCAGCCAGAAAACAATGAATCTGACATTCACTCAACATACTGAACAGACAAAACTTGCTTAGCAAAAAACAAAGTTGCAAAAAACTTGGGATTACTGGATAGTGAAACAGATATGGTCAGTTACAGAATTAATGATACCTGGAGTCATCCCAAGTTCATACATTCTAGCAAGAATTTTCTTCTGCATTATAAGCTGCTGGTCCAACCAGCTTTGTGGTAATGGACCACCCCATCTACAGATAAAAAATTAAGCAAAACTAAATATAGAGTTCTAAATTAGTCAACCAGCATAAGGACAGTTTACTATTAGACACTTCGAAATCCCTTAATATTGACAATGCTTAAATAGGCTAGAAAGTGTTTTTCGAGTGAACAACTTATATATCCAGTTTCTTTTTCGCAGTTAAATGGGAAATTCCAATACTTTGTTGTGCGATGAAAATTGTTCAAAGTCTAAAAGGTTGTTCCCCTGTGCAGAATTGGTTGCTTGGACATTATTAATGAGGAGATCTGAGTACTTTTTTCTTACCTTGACATCTCTTTGTTAAAATTTTGCTACCGATTGGCTACAACTGAAACTACATAGATTTCAAAACAAAATAATCAAAGTAGATTATATAGCTAAAAGTGCAAAGCCAAGAATCTGACCTATGTAGATTGCCCATACGTGACCATGCAAGGAAAGCTGGGCCTCCAAAGAAATCATCCAACTCGTTACTGGTTATATTGAAATTCTGCAAAAGGAGAACAAGCACTTGATTAAATTTTATAATACTAGTTTAAAATTAGAGCTCCTGTCAGATATAGACATATACTATGCAATATTATGATACTATTCTAGCTCGTAAGTTGCGATCACAAAATCTTCCTAGATTCAACTAACATATTTTCATCTGATAATTTAGACTTGTGCTTAGTACTTAGAGAAGGGCTGCCTTCTGGTCGTTTTTAGTGCCTCACAAGGAATTGAGGATTTTAAAATATCTTTCTGCTAATGTGATAATAAAATTTTGCACCAAATAATTTCTTTATTTACGACCAATCCAATCATCATAGTTTCAAAGTTATTATAGCTGGTTAAGGTTTTCTTTTACACTTTCATATGAAATAAATTACAGGAATCGAATATGGTCAAAGGAAGTATCAACTTGGCTAAAGACTTCTAAAACTGTATTAATTTTAGTAACTACGTGCATTTCAGCTGTGCCTTTTAGCATGCTGTGAATTACAGAGTAAAAGTAAGAAAACTGAGACTAAGCTACTATGAGGAATGAGTGCAAAATAGAAATGTACATAAAAAAGACCTGGAAAACTTTTTGCCAAATAGCCTCTTGCCCGGTAAATGCTAATGGCAAGTTAATACCCTGTAGAGCCATCCAGTCGATCTCTTTTTCCCATCTTTCCCAGTCCCACCAAGCAAATGAATCTTCAAGGTAAAGGGGAAGATATAAGACCTTGGGTGAATAAAACTTCGAGACACAAGTCAAAATTATCATAGAACATATTTTATGACCATGGTAGAACTAAATATTTGGGCTTACAGCTAGATGTAACTGCATTCTGGTAATAATTCCAAGGGACAGGTCTCTTGATCAATATTCCAGCATCCTGAACGCGAGGGAGGGAGCCTGTATTTGGAACTGAAGCTAGTTGGATACCACCAGTTTTGTCCCATGATATATGTGCTCCACACCAGTACTTCAAGTACCAGTGCAGACCAGACAGTAGCTCTACCCCGGTGAACCCACCTATTCTAGTTAAAACAAAAGCGAAATTTATGTAGATCAGCACAGCATCCCAGGATTATGTTCTCTGTAGTTATAGTATTTCAACTTTTTGCTGCACAAATAGTAGACCTAACAAATAGTATGGGTTGCCAAAATATGTAAGAATGGATACTGAACATCTTTTACAAACTCAATCAAATACAATTCACTTGGCTAATTTACCATCTATCACCAAAAAGAAAACCAAAATGTAAAATTCTCCACATCTCCAAATGTAATTCGACCGAGTTTAGAAAGGGAACAAAATTTAAATCGAATAAATCAAACAACATGGTAGATGGTACATTATCATCTCAATTGCTAGAGAATAATGTAACAAGGTGAAAGCAATAAAGAGTGAATACTTTACAACCCAGGCAATATAGGTGCGAGTAATTAAAAAATGTCATCTCATCTTTAGGTACACATTTTGGTAAATATTTCGGACCTGTAGATTGACTCTCGAAAGTAAATAAACTACCGGTGGGAGGAGCTCATTAAGAATGCGATAAAATAAAATGTAAAATGCAGGACATACAAAATTGCTGGAGCGCCACGAATACGGGAAGAAGGATGGTTGCTCAAGGTGAAGCACGAGTCACCTCCACATCGTTCCTACACAAGACAAAAGTAAAATTAATACACAGACTTCAAACTTACACTAATATCCTAATACTATACCAAGAAGGAATACCTTAGAGATGATTCGAAAATCGAAACGAGAAGAGAGAGAAGGGAAGACACGTTCGACAACAGCACGAACAGCTGCAAGTTGTACAGAAGGAGAAGCTCGCTCGCTGTCCTGAATTCGAAGAAGTTTCGATACGTGTTGGACTCCAAGAGTTGATGAGTGAGCCAGGCTAAACAATGATACTGATATAGATAAGAAGGTGATGAAGAAAAAAATTCGACAAGTCGCCATGAATACGACAATGTGTAATGGTGCAGAGCTGATCAAGTAAATATGTAGCCGGAGATGAGTAATACGGGACAAAATGGAAGCCGGCAAGAAGAGGACAATCTAGTGTTAGAAAATGAATAATGGGGAGTTGATCAGAGTTTTCTATGTCTGATCACAGCGATATCTCAACTACTTAAATAAGTTTGTGTTTCAACAAAACATCTCGAAAAGCAAAAGATTACATGGGCCTTACTTTTCAATATCAGACTGTCGTGTGAGGTCAGGCGGGCCTTAGTTTGAACAACATCAGATGATACTTGCAAGCCTCTTTTATCGTCCAGCCCAAGGAAACATTCCTCGTAGCCATGTCCGTTCTTAACTACAGTATATAAACGAAGCTGAACTCTGACCTGTTCCATTTTACACTAGTTTAATGCCCGTGCTTCGCATACGGGAGTTCATATTTTAAATAAAATTTATTTTAAATTTTAATAAATTATAGTATATAATTTTACAATATAGAAATAAAAATTGGTAGTAGTATTAAAAAGTTGCCTACTTTAATAAATTAAAGTGTTAAATTCTTTAAGAACATGAATTTGTTTTGATAATTTAAATTACGATTAATATAAGAAATTATTAATATATTAATTTATTTTAAAAACATCAAAAAATTGAACACTATAACATTATTTTAGTGATGTCAACTATATCATGAATTTAATAGTAGTAGATATAAAGAATAAATTAAAATAATTAAATCATAATATCAAAAAAATTAAAGTTATACCGCACTATAACCTAATCCTAAGCATATAATTTACTACTATAATAGGTCATTGATATCTATCAAACCTGATTATGGATTAAAAAAAAATTAAAATAATTTAAAATTTGTGGAAGGAAATAATGTTTGGCAAGAATGTTAAGAAAATAATTTGTGTTTTGTGAAGGAAATAATATTTTGGCATTTTGAAATATTTTAATTGGATGGTTTTATATAATATGGCAAGAATGTTTTAATTGGATGGCCCTGGCGGACCCATTATAATTATAATTGACAATTGTTAGAAAGGAAATAATTTTTGGAAACAAAATAATTCGTGTTTTGTCAAGGAATTTTTTTTGGCAAGATTGTTTTTGTCAAGGAATTTTTTTTTGGCAAGATTGTTTTAATTGGATGGCCCTGGCGGGCCCATTATAATTATAACCAATTATTTGGCATTAATAATAATAACTGCCAAATTTTTGGTATTATCAAGGAAATAATTTTTGGCAAGAGTCGTTTGTCATGATGTGTATTTTATATAATATCGGGTCAATATATTTTAAAATATGGATCATATCATATAACTGGATGGGTAATTTAAACGGATCCCGAACCTAATCCTAAGCATATAATTTAATACTATAATGGGTCATGGATATCTATCAAACCTGAATATGGATCCCGAACCTGAGGAAAGGGTTATCCAGCAATTTATAATATATAGATATAGATTCTCCTAATTTGTATCGGATTTGTGACTCATAAAAAAAAAACAAGAGATGTTGACAACAAAAGTCCCTGGCTCCTGTCGAACAAATAAATTAATAATCCATTTTACGAGTAATCACTCCATAAAATGATTATTTAATTTAAGCAAATTAAGAATCAAAACCATAAAAATTTAGAATATTCTCTTGTCAATAATATCATTGGGCGCATGGCAAAAAGAAGATAATCAAAGGATTACTACAAAAACAAAAATCCATGTTGAATTAGCATAAAGTGATAATGTAAGCAGCTGTTTAACCTTTTGAATTCTGAAATTCAACCTTTGCTTTTGGTTGGGAGATTCGGAACTTAAATTTTTTTATTTATGCTGATCCATCCAAAAGATAAACCGATTTTAGTTACCATTTTTCTAATGCATGTTTAAGAGCACATAATAAAAGTCTAGTTAGCAATTTTTGATTGGTTTATGTTACAATATACCATGCATCAAACCATACAGTGCTGCCTACAAAGATATAATTACTCTATTCTTGCTGTATCCAGCTGTCATGTTCAGGACTCTAGCTCACCATTGTGGTTGTTAGTTTGTTAGTTAGTTTACACTCTATAAATAGTCTGGTTAAGTAATATCATCTTGTAACTCTTGTAGATACACAATGTAGTCTATTATGTTTCTCCACCTCCTCTGTAACAAACTCTTATTTGTAAATATACAATTCTGTTTTGCTTTCTATCTTGCTTGTTCAGCTCCATTAATGGAGGTTTAATAAAAGTGACATGGTATCAAAGCCTCACCTCGATCTGTGAGCTCGATTTGTTATCTTCCGCTGCTACAACGTGTTCATTGTCTTCATCATTTCCGCCATTAAAGCTTCGTGCGAAAGCTTCGATTTCATCTCTTCGGTCGTAAGCCAATTTTTGTTCATAACTCTACAATAAATCTATTGTACTCGTTGAATTCGTTGTTATTTGCATCGATTCTATCTAGAATTGAGTTTGTGTTCATCAATTTTATGAAAATTTTCATCGATCTGTTTCTATTATGTCGTCTTCAGACCCGTGTTTTCTAGCTTTGATCTATCTCGATTGTTGCTCTATTAAATCTTTGTGAGCTCTTATCTCTGTTTGTTTGTTGTCTATCAAGTGTTCGACGATTTGTCGCACTCAAATTTGTGTCAATTTTGCATAATCTGTACTTCAATTCTATATCATACTCTATCTGTTTGATTAAATTCCTCAACGAACTGTATCTGTGATGTGTTCGTTATCTCTCAATTTTCTCTGGTTATACAATTACTTCTGCTGATATCTCTTCTCATCGATTTACCAAACTCTCTTGATCAATAATCTCTATCGTTTAGCTTTTTCTGTAATCTCTCGAGTACTTTGTGATCTCTCTCGAGAGTGATTTGTTGTCTCTTCTTGTTTTGTGTTTGATTATAAAAAACACTCATCTATCCTCATCGTGTATCCTCATCTGTACTTGTTGTTGTTCTTGCCTATACACAAAAATGTTTGTATCTCTATCTCTAACCAAATCAGTTTGAGATGGCCAGCCTGTCAACTATCATGGTTGTTACACAATGTACTCTGCACTTTCAGTGCATATTGCGTCTACTGATGTTCAATTGTTAACTCAACAAGAGGTTGTGTTTGCTCATTGTCAAGAAATTACTACCTGCACATGATGTGATCATAAGAATCACACATACCGTGTTGATTTTCCAGTAAATGGAAGTCATCTTATCTACCATTGCTATCCAGAAAATTGAAGAAAAATTACCATGTGCTGTGCTCGACATACTGAGTTTCAGTTTTGTTACATTTGTGCCCACTTACGGCAAGTTTATAGCTATTATCGGCAAGTAGATAAGTGGATTTCGGCAAGTCTATAGCTGTTGGCAAGTAAATAGCTGGGGTGGTACATCATAACCATTAATATCTGTGTTCTAGCTGCCTTGAAGCTTCATATTGCTTCTCGTGTTACAGCTGAACTGTTAATCTGATGCTTCCAGTGTGATCTTTGGTTGCTTCACTTGTTATACCAGTCTTGGTTCATCATTTATTGTGGTTTGTCCACATGTTACCTCTACCATAAATTTACAAGTGCTGTTTGTTACAGCGGTCAAATGTCAAGGAGATTTTTCTTTGGCAATTCATCTGTACTTTGCCTTGATAATGCCAAGCTACTGGTGTGATCTCTGGTGTGCTGTTTTTTTGTTTGATTTGTGGATGTTGATATTTACTCTGATATGAGCTTTGGAAGCTCCTGCCTACAAGTACATTGCTGCTGTCATTCAAGTTGTAATCTTGATAATAGCTTTGCCTAATATTGTTGCTCCTTGCGAGTTTTTGTGTTTGCCTACATGTCTCTACTGCTACCTTGTGAATTCAGAAGAGCTACCCACCAAGTTGTTTTCAGTGGCTAGCTTATGCAAGAACACCTCTGAAGACCCAGAATCTGTAGAATTAAAAGCGACAACCTTGCCTCCAAAACCAAAAGAAACACCAGCTGCTACCTTGTGAATTAACATGGATTGCTATCAAGCTTTGTTGTTCTGCTTTCATTCTGTCTCCAAGCTCCAAGTTTGTTGCTACCTAGCTGTTACCTAACTACAAATCTTGTCTTAATGCTAAGTTACTAAAGTCCTGAAAGTTGTTGTCCTGTACTAAACGTTTTTAAGCTTCAAGTTGAAGGTTTCCATTGTATTCCCACCTTCAACTTGAGGGGGGATGTTACAATATACCATGCATCAAACCATACAGTGCTGCCTACAAGATATAATTACTCTATTCTTGCTGTATCCAGCTGTCATGTTTAGGACTCTAGCTCACCATTGTGGTTGTTAGTTTGTTAGTTAGTTTACACTCTATAAATAGTCTGGTTAAGTAATATCATCTTGTAACTCTTGTAGATACACAATGTAGTCTATTATGTTTCTCCACCTCCTCTGTAACAAACTCTTATTTGTAAATATACAATTCTGTTTTGCTTTCTATCTTGCTTGTTCAGCTCCATTAATGGAGGTTTAATAAAAGTGACAGTTTAATTTGTTTTCATTAATAGTAATGAACTCCCTACGGCCTACATGCACAAAAATTTTAATAAATTAAAAATTAATCGATCAATTTATTAAAAATAGTAACGATTAGAATGTGTCCACACAGACACCGGAAAAATCCTTTCAATTATAAAAAAAATTGCTGAAAGATGAGGAAGAGAATAACAAATGACACTAGAAAAGGCTGAACTTTTCAGGCAGGCCCTTTGCTTTATCAGGGGTCAAAGATATTACAAGTCATTAGGCATATAGTAATCCCAGAATAAACTGGCCTGGGGGACTTTCGACATCTAAAGACAACTGGAATCTTTTTCCCTACTTTCATTTCCTAACTTTTTAATTTTCTTTACCAAGCATTCTCAACCTTTTATTAATAAGTGATCTTCAGATTTTAAGTCCGTTTTGACTTCTTTTTTCTGATTAAAACTTGGTTGCTTGAAGTAATTTTTAGTCGTTACATTTCGATTCCCGTAATTTAACATCTTGCAATCATTTATAACTTAACATGATATTAGAACAATACTGAATTCGATTTTTTCGTATCCAATATTCTCACAACTAGACAGTAGTGTGCATGTATAATCCCTGATTATATCGTTCTCTCCCAGTATATTTTTAAATTTGATTCCCCTGATACATTGATTCCTCTGGGCAACTCTTTCTCTTACAACAATACGGTTCTGCTGCCAAATTTTTGCTTTACCTATACCCGATAAAGCTCAAGTAATCTAAACTATTTATAGACATTTATTAATATTAAATTGCTATATAGAAGAATGAGACACCCGCATACGGTCACAAACAGCCTTTTACTAGTGCTTATAAAAAGATACACTACTCTACTTGAATGATATTCAAGTCATCTCCCACTTATTGGTCCTAAAATACTTAACTAAACTCATCCATGTGAAGCTACTGATAAAGGTACAAGACTACCAACTAAATCAAAAATGGATGGCTAGTAGAGTACTAGTACACATGCACATGCTCTTATGCTACAACTTGCTGCACGAGATACTAACCTATTAGGGTTGGAGAAAGAGGAAATTAGCCATGGATGACACACAATTACGATTCGGAAATATCCAGGTTGAAATATCGTATATTAAACTTTTCGTTGAAGAATAATAGGGAACTGAAAATAAAATATTTGCTATTTTTGAAGAACCAAATGATTTAAAACTAACGTTTATTGATAAACTATTATTGCAATATAATGTATTACGATATTCTTTCAATACTAACTAAACAGATCCCGTTTTATGATAAACGATTATTGCAATATAATGTATTACGATATTTTTTCGCGATACGGGTAAAGTAGGATTTTGATGTGAATGCAAAAGTAAATTGTTAGACGCATATCAACAACTTATCACGCGATATGATATGTAACAACCATTTGTTCGGAACCATAAATACAAAGAGGACATACATGATTATAGAGCTGTAAACGAACCGGATTGTTCGGTAAGCTCGTCCGGTTCGGTTCGAGTTCGAGTTTGGTAAGCTCGTCCGATAAGCTTACCGAACTCGAGTTCGGACAAGAAAAAGTGTCCGATTAGCTTATCGAACATTGTTCGGTTCATTAGGATTTCGTCCGAGTTCGTTAAGTGTTCGTCCGAGTTTGTCCGAGTTCGGTTCGAGTTCGGTTCGTTCGATAAAAACAATAATATTTACAATTTTTTTTTACTTTTTGTTAATTTTTAAATTATTATTATATATATAATTACCGAATTGTTCGTGTTCGGTTCGTGTTCGGTTCGGTATGTTCGTGAACTGTTCGTGTTCGGTTCGGTTCATTACCGAACTCGAGTTCGGACAAGAAAAAGTGTCCGATAAGCTTACCGAACATTGTTCGGTTCGTTAAAAATTTGTCCGAGTTCGTTAAAAATTCGTCCGAGTTCGTCCGAGTTCGGTTCGTTTACAGCTCACATGATACATTCCCACGCTTGTATAAATATACTTTCAACAGAAGCCGTCCACTACTACAGCAATCATGATGCCCTCTACTTCCTTCTTCTCTTCTACTACTTCTATTCTTACTATCTGCAAACAAACCAGTTTGCTAACTCATCATTTTCATCTTTATCTTCACCAATACTATCATCATGATTACACCACCATGCCTACAACTTTTCTTGTTATTCACCAACCACAAAAAGCTTCTTCATCATCATTACAGTACTTTTAGAGATGATTAGTGAAGAATGATCAAGGGTTTGCTTTTGAAGAAACCAAAACCTAATCATCTCGTATTCCTTAATTACTTTTCTAGATATTGATCCAACTTTATAAGTGGTGTCTAATATCGGGGAATCAAGCTCTATCGGTCCGATTGTTTGCTAGATCAAGCAATACTTTAGTTAGTTACTTTAATTTCAATTAAGCTCATAAGTTTGTAGGGTTCTTGTTTACAAAAAGTGGAATTTGGATGGTTATCTGATTTTATAATTTTATGTCCTACGTATTGTAATGCATCCTCGTCTTCTATAAGAAGTGTATACATTGTACTTCTACGTGGGTGTAAGTAATTATGTCAATGCGAGTGTTGTTTAATTTGTTTGTTTTTGGAGTTTTCTCTGCAAAACATTAATGGAAAGGCATTACTTGTTTCTACACGCGCAGATTAATTTCAGACGATTAACAAAAGTTTAAGGGTTGGGATATGTCGTATTAACTATTAACAAAAAGTTTTTTTTTCCGAACAAAGTATTAATCGTATGAACACAGTATTAAAAATTGACATTTATATTATTAATTTTTTAAAATTAAAAAGGTGAATGATTTTGATTTAAACACGTACAAATAAAAATAAGGGAAATTGTACAATATGTCCCAAATTAATAGATCATTTTACGAATATGTCCCATCATTATATTATATCCTTATATATAATAAGCGTAAGAGGGATCTTATCCACAATTTTGGTCGTTGTACTACCAAAATAATCTCAACCGTTGAATCTAATCTTTTTAAAAATAGACGATCAAGATTATATCATTGTAAAAAGAAAATTATAATCTAAAAAGGATATAATTATAAAAGGTTGCATTAGAAGTGATTTTTAGAAATAAAATTATAATCTAAAAAGGATATAATTAAAGAAGTTTGTATTAGAATTGAATTTTATAGGAAAATTATAATCCGAAAAGGATATAATTAAAAAATATTGTTTTAGAATTGAATTTTACTTATTTTTTTATTAGTATTAAAAAAAATCATGTTTACTATTTGGGCTCAATCTTAAAATCTAGAAATCATATTTTGATGATTTTATAATTCACGCAAAGCTCATAAAACTATCTTTCATTTAGTGATGATTTAATATTTATTATTCAAATGAAACACTCAGAATCTCAAGAGAAAAAATATAATTACCAATTTTTAATTAATCCTATTCAATGTAAAATTCCTACATTGATAATGCTATTCAACGTAAAAAACTTAATTAGATATGATTTAAATCTTTAACATACATCTTTTCGTATTTCAGTATAAATACAATTTTTAGTTTATAACATATTAAAATATAAAATATTTTTTATGCAAGATCCAACGGCTTTCATCTATTTATTTTAAGATATAACGGTTCTCATTTATTTTATCTTACGAAGGACCAGACTACCTATAATCAAAGTTTTGGACAAAATCCTTCTCACACTTATTATTAAAATTGTTTTTGGTTGTTAGTAGAACTATCTTCAAATAATAATAAAGGTATTTTGATAATCAAAACGAATTATAAGTAGAATTCATAAATCAGATTGAATTTTCAACGTAAAAAATCGTTAATTTCTTCTATCTTTGTTTCTGCATATATTTAATTGGAAAATAATTGTTAAACCATCACTAAATTAAAGATTATTTTATAAATTTCACGTGAAATCAAATTTTAAGAATTTAAGATAGAGTATAAATATTAAATCGGACGTGTAAAATCTTATATATATCAAATTTTTAACGACAATTTGATATCTAAATTAATAACATATAAAATTAAAAAAATATTAATATATATATATTAAAAAAGGAACCGTGCATTGCAGGGGTTATAAGCTAGTATTGATTTATTAATTATATGTCCCAGTTTTTCAGTTTTACAGAGACCAATATACCCTTTTTTATTAATTAATTACTTTTATAAGTATACTACAATTTTAATAAATAAAAAAATATATATTTAAGTACAAGACCCGCCAGGGGCGCTTTTTTTAATTTTAACCATAAAATAAAGATTTTTTTTTCTTACACAGGCCCCGTCGGGGCACCCTTAACCAAATAAAATATTAAAATTTATAATTTAAATTATTCAAATCATGTTTTTATTAGACATTATTCAAATTTGATTAAAAAGGGTACAATGGTCCTTTTCTGTTAAAATTTAATTAAAAACTTATTTTAGGATAGATTTGAAATTTCAAATATATATAGAACATATTTACAAATCATGTTTTAAATTGGGATATATTATTAAAAAACCCAAATAAATACGAAAAAATAAAATAAAACAAGACAATATCTATACAATTATTCCGACCGAATTAATAAGTTATACACGTGACTAGGGCTGTCAAAAAAAATCGGAAAATCCGATATCCGTCCGAAATATTTGTATTCGTATCCGAAAAAAACAGATATTATCCTTATCAGATTTAAATCGGATATTATCCGTATCCAGATCCGGATCTTTCAATATCCGACGAATATTATCCGTATTCGTATCCGGAAATATCCGAATCCGAAATTAAGTATATATGATATATAAATATACAGTTATACATTTTATTCAGTTTTAAATAGACTAGCATATAACCCTATGCAATACACGATTCTTTTTTAATATTTACAATTACATAAGTTATATTATCAAACAAATTTTTAATTTATATTTATTAAGATATATTGATTTTCATTCTGATTTTTATCAGATAAATTTTAATCTTTTATTGAAGAAAAGAAAGAACTCTTTAATTTGAAAGATTTAGAGACATAATAACCAAATTTGAACATAAGTACATATTTATTATACTTCAAACGATCAATTTACTATTTTTCCTCTATTTTGAGTTCTATAAATCAGATTTAAACTATTTTGATTAATTTACTACAACCAAATTAATTTTTTAATTTTTGAAAATTTGGGAATAACACTAAATTATATATATCTTGACATCCGTACGGTTGGATCATCAAGAAATATTTTTCAAAAAATAAAAACAACAATTCGTGACAAAACATTAGTTACTAGTACTAGTTAGAATAGAAGTGATCTACTAAGATCTCCAACCTTATTAATTTTTTATTTTTTGAAAATTTGAGAATATCACTAAATTTGATATATCTTGACATCCGTATGGTTGGATCGTCGAAAAATATTTTTCAAAAAATAGAAACAACAATTCGTGACAAAACATTAGTTACTAGTACTAGTTAGAATAGAAGTGGTCTACTAAGATCTCCAACCATATTAATTTTTTTTTTGAAAATTTGGGAATATCACTAAATTAGATATATCTTGACATCCGTACGGTTGGATCGTCGAAAAATATTTTTCAAAAAATAGAAACAACAATTTGTGACAAAATATTAGTTACTAGTACTAGTTAGAATAGAAGTGATCTACTAAGATCTCCAACCATATTAATTTTTTATTTTTTGAAAATATGGGAATATCACTAAATTAGACATATTTATATTTGATTTAAATTATTAAATTTAATTTTTGATATTTAAATTACTTAAAAAATTAAAAATAATAAAATACATGTCTAATGTAATGAGTATTAGACTATTAATTTAGCAAAAAAAAAAAGACAATTAATATATTAGACTAAGACTATATTCTACGCAGTTTGTAAATCAAAACCATTCTCCCCCATTTGCTTATTTGATACGAAAACCCTAATTCGTCTCTCGGCCGCGCCTCTCCCACAGTCCCACGCCGCCTCTACTAATAGTTTAATTCAATACTATGAAGGTTCAATCTCAAACTTAATTCTTCACTGTTATTTAGTTAATTCCCTTATTCGATTATTTGAATCTTCACTGTTAGATCTTAGATATTGTATGTATTTAAGTATATGAACTGTAAGAGAGTATATGATATGGTATGTTATTTAGTTAATTACCTTATTCGATTATTGTAATCTTTAATTTTATTTAGTTAATTCCCTCTTCTGAATTCAAAATTAATTGTTTTTCAGATCTAAAGTTGTGTTACAAGGTATAAATAGTTTCTGGCTTTCTGCTTTCTGCATTTTGTCGATGGAACAAGGGTGATTTCAGCTCTACTGATTGGGATCCGGACTTCTAGGCAGTAAGCATTTTCTGCTCTGTTATGCTCTGTTCTGTCCTCCCTTTCTACATTCTGTTCCTTTCACCTGTAAGAAATTCTCCTCCTCTTTTTTTATTTTAGTTTTAATGTATATTAATCAATTATTTTTCATTGCTAGTTTTCTGTGATGAGTGCTCGCAGATCTGTTAATTTGGAGTTTCATCTCAATGTTTTATTCAGATTTCAGATGATCTTGTCCGTTGATTCATCACTGTGTTTGTTCTTTAATTGTGTACTAATCAATAATTAGTGTTTTTGTTATCTATCGGTTTTTATAGATCTTTCGCTTTTCTGTTTGTAAATTATTGAATGGTTGGTACAGCTACCAGTCCTAAGCAGTCACAGTAATGTACAAGAATGTCTGCCATGTGTCTGAAAATGTGGATTGTGATCGATGTGTTATGAATTGTTTAATATACATGTTATGTAGGTTAATTGAGTATATTTGTGTTTTTTTGGTGATGGAAGAACCGAAGAACTGACTGTTGGTAGTGGCGGTGGTGTATTTGTGAATTGCGCAATTTCAAATTTATGAGAATACTTGATTTGATATTTGTCTCGTAATTGTTTGCAAGTCATTCATATAAGTTGGATATTGTATGTTATGCCAATGTTGAAATCTTTATTCATTCATTTGATACATTTATTAATTTTTAGCTTTGTTGTTTGAAGTTCAATTTGTCAAGCAAATAATCTGTATTTTGTTTTCTTGTTTTTAGACATAGGAACCTTAGATTTCTTGCATTAGATTTACTGATTTGCATTGTAGGTTGTTGAATGCTATTTTTTGTACCATTTTTTTGGGTGGGGGGGGGGGTGATTAGCTACTCATTTTAGTTCTCTCAGTTGATGGCGGAAGAAAAAGGCTTGATGGTTGATGTTGATGATTACAACTTACAATAAAGCAATGAATGAGGCCAGGGAAAGGTCAAGAAATGCTCAAAATAAGGTACCCCTTTATAATTGTTTTTTCACAATTATAAATAGGGCAATAATTTTTACTTTGCTATGCTTTATGTTTTGCAAAGTACCGGAAGTGTACCAAATAAGATAACTTTTCACTTGTCTGGATCTTGTTTTCCAGTTCCCATGGATGTTACTATTTGCCACAGAATAATAAGCATATTAATAGGTTGATGTACTGATGCGTCATGAGCTTTACTCTATATCTGTTCTGCACCAACTTTCCTGATATTCTATAATAATAAAATGCAGCAAGCTGGTAAAACTATTGCTATGGATACTGATGCCACCTCAGCTTTGTAGAAGAATCAGAGGTGACGAAGATTGAAGAAGAAGAGGGGGTTTCTTTACAGTGCTGAAAACTTGTGGGAGAGCCGGAGAGGGAACTGAGAAGTAATAAGCTTTTTTGGCAGAGCAGAGATGCTTGAGAAATTGTACTTATTTTCTATTAATTTATTGTATCTTATTAACGTATGAAGTTGATTTTGAATTTTGATTATCTGGGTATGCTGGTGTTGATGAGTGGATTTCGTAACAACTTTTGAGAGGTTTATGGTGAGTTGTAAAGGCTAACGATCAACTAATCTATGGAGAATGGAGGTTTTTTGTAGGGGTTGAACTGAGCTCGAGAGCGTTTACAAGAATCTCGTGAGTTCCCTTGAGGCTTGTGTCGTGTGTTCTCAAGAATCTCGTAGGTGTATTGCGAGGCTTGTAACCGTCTTCTCAAGGTGCCTACGTACCCTTGTATTTATAGGGATCAAGTTCACGTAGTTCTTTTTAGATTAGAAGTCTGGTTAGGCGGTAATAAACTAGGTTCCTAATTCGTGGGGAACTCCTTTTCTCCAGATTTCAGCCACGAATAGGCGACCTAAGTCGAATAGAACTCGAATTCTAGTCCGACTAGGAGTATGTTTACAAGTTCTCGTCCTATTAGATGTATTCAAGGATCATCTGCGCCCAAGGAATACATTCCAATAAGGAGTTGATGTTCATGACTTGCTCCTAAAGAATAGGAGGCTTTATCGTACTATAAATCTGCTTGAATAAATCAATTTTCGCACAGGAAGCTGTCTCTCAGGAACCTGTCTGCAGGAACCTGTTTCTCGGGAAGCTGTCTGCAGGAAGCTGTCTCTCGGGAAGCTGTTTCTCGGGAACCTGAACCTGTCCAGATCCATTTCACATGCTATTTAGCCCCATTTAACTTAAGGGACCTCAATCATAACCCATATTACTCATACGGATTGGATCCTTAAGCCTAATGGGTCTAAATCTAGCCCATGGAGATTTTGGGCAAAACAAGTACCCCCCGGTTCCTCGAAGTCATAGGGTGCGAGAGGAACCTAAATAGCCTGATATTTTAAGGTCCAATCCCTTCAGTGCTCTCATGTTTCTTCTAAGTGAACCATGCAGGTCTTTATCTTGTTGCTTGAATCGTGACAAGGGCACAAAGTGAATCCAATTAGGCGCTGAGTGAATCCTTTGACGAGGGCACAAAGCGAATCTAATTGGGCACTAAGTGAGCCTTAAGAATGCTAAGGGAACCAAGTGAATCCAAATAAGGGCATAAAGTGAACCTAGTTGGGCGTTATGTGAACCTATGCTGAGGGCACAAAACGAATCCAATAGGGCACTAGATGAATCCTTAAAAGGGACAAGGTGAATCTTAAGATTGTCAAGGGAACCACGTGAATCCAAATAAGGGCATCAAGTGAACCTAGCTGGGCGTTATGTGAACCTATGCTGAGGGCACAAAACGAATCCAAATAAGGCACTGGGTGAATCCTTAAAAGGGCACGAAGTTGACCTTAAAAATCATAACTTGATTGCTCGAAAGGTTGTTTCATCTGATAAGCTTCTTTTCATTTGACTATCTAATGTTTGTCTATCAGAGGTACTCTAGGATCAGCTGCGTCCTAGGAGTACTTTCCAATAATGATTCTGCATCTCTCTAGCTGGCTTCTTGATCTCTCTGTTGTCTATGCTCAGGAACCTACGTCTCGGAACCTGGTTCTCAGGAACCTCTATTTCGGAACCTGGTTCTCAGGAACCTCCATACAGGAAACTGTACCTACACAAATAACAAATTTGTTAGTCTGGGGAGCCTTTCTGTGGTTCCCATGTACTTCTTTCTATCCTCATTATTGCTGCTAGGCTGATTCGAACTCTTCTACGGAAAGGAATCTGGTCAATTCGTAATCTGCTCAACTACTAGTTCATCAGGAACGTCTTGATACTCATAATCTCTTGACTGTCTTCTCAGCTAGTACTCATTTCTCTGCGTTTTGTCTTCATATATGATACTGGAAACAATCTGTCTCGTGGCTCATACAATACTTATTGATCGGAACCTATGACTTAATTGGTATAAATCTAGCCCATGGTGATTTTGGGCACAACACCAAGAAAACTAGAAAAAATAGGTTAGTAATACGAGCTAAAGAGCTCACATATAAGTGATGCATGTATGCAAGTATGAACGATTATCTACATTATATATGTTGCTACCTTCTCAAGTGGCATATCAATTATCTACTTGACTGATTCAACTAACACGTTCGAGATCATAAGCTAAGCATATATCTTGTGTAAGCTGTAAACCTATAAGGCATGATAACATCCCAAGTATAAGTTCACATAAATTTCATTTCTAATGATCATGCAATATGCGTATTAAAAGCTATACGTATCTAAGCATGACAGAATATAAGCTCGCATTGACATAAAATATGCATGATAGTTAAGAATATAAAGGCATAAAAGTAGAACTTATCTGTGCTTCATTGTGCCGGTTTGGATTGAGGTTCCGTTACTGAACCTGGAAGATGGAAGCTCTTCTCTGTGCAAACGTAGGGGAATTGAGCTACCCCCCGAGCCGTCATGACGCGTGAACCTCCTATAGCTTGTTGAAGCGATTGACTGAAAACTGCTTGTTTTGGCTGAATATCACTGAATCTGGGAGCTGTAGCTATAAACTGTGGATCGGAAACCGGAAGCTGGAAGCTACTAACTAGAAGCTTCTGATGATCATCAAGGATGCTGCAAGCTACTTTATCAAAAACCTGTTAGTAGTACGGTACTTGTTTCGATCATATACAAGCTTTATAAAATGAGAGTATTCATCTTTGTATCGCTTTGATGAGGGCACAAGGCGAATCCAATTGAGCTCTAGGTGAATCCTGGGAAGGGCACTTAGAGAATTCAATTGGGCGCTAAGTGAATCCTTGACAGGGCATAAGACGAATCCAGTTGAGCTTTAAGTGAATCCTGAGAAGGGCACTTAAAGAATTCGACTGGGCATCAAATGAATCCTTTTGGCTTTAGGGAGCACAAAGTGAATCCATCCAGGCTCTAGGTGAATCATGGCAAGAGCACGAAGAGAATCCGGTTGGGCACCAAGTGAATTCCTTTGTGGCATCAAGTGAATCCTTATAGGCTCTAAGTGAATCCTGAAGAGGGCACAGAGAGAATCTATAGGGCACATGATGAATCATTTCAAATTCTAGGGGCACCAAGTGAATCCGTAAGGGCACTAGGTGAATCCCTTCAAATGCTAGGGGCACCAAGTGAATCCGTAAGGGCACAAGGTGAATCCCTTTGAAGGCTTTTCAAGTACAAGCAAACTCTAGGTTAGGTTACCCATGCTTAGGTTCCCAAAACCCTTAACTAGGTGCCCACATGCTTATGGGACTTTTGAATGCGTGCCTACGATTCATAGGGCTTTTCGAAGTGAATCTTTCGTGCTTGCAAATCTTTTCTGGCTATCGAGTGCCTGCAGCTGACAGGGCTTTCAAAATGAATCTTTCTGGGCTCTATGCAAATCCTTATAAGGGCATAAGGTGAATCCAACTAGTTTTTTATTTGAACCTCTGCTTAGGACAAAAAACCGTAACCAATTAGGCACCAAATGAATCCCTAAAAGGGTATAAAGAGAATCCATTAAGATACCAAACAAATACGCATGGATGCATGCAGCACCAAGTGAATCCTTTTAGGCTCTAAGTGAGCCTATATGGGCACATAGAGAATCCATAAGGGCACTAGGTGAATACATGGATATGCTTAGGGAACCTGGTGAGTCCTTCTAGGCTCTAAGTGAATCCTTGGATGGAGCACAAAGAGAATCCAGAAGGGCACTAGATTAATCCTATACAGGCATGGAACTCTTGCTGTAAGCACACTTTCTTCTATTCAGGTATCGGTTGGCTGGGAACTTCAAGCAGGAAGCTGCTAATCAGAAACTGTCAACAATTGGCTTCTGGATCTTTCTGTAGACTGATCAGATGTGAAGTGGAAGCCTCCGTTAAGATTCGAAAACTCATTGACGTGTTCATGATGCAAACATGCTGCTCTTCAAGATACTAGACCAAATCAATCCTCAAGATTCTTGAACCAAATATGAGCTATGAGGTTTCTAAACTGCATCCTAGCCGTGAGGTTCCTGAATCAAATCACGAGCTTCCTGGACCTGATGGTGAGGTTCCTGGTCTGAATTCTCAAAACTTTGAAATCCTCAACTTTCAAAGTACCATGTGCTATAGTAATTGTACTACCCCCCAGTTCTTCAGGGAAGCTTGTCTTTGATGAAGAACTAACTCCAAAAAGCTTCACAATTCTTCGATAATTTCTAATAAGTCGTTGAATATTCATCCATGAAGTTGAGTACTGTGTGTTTTCTTCAAGATGCTTATATCATATTCTTGTAGATACTCTTCATCAAAATCTTCAACTATGTCGAACTTTCTTTAACGCTCGAATAAATACTATAACCTCTTCACATCATTCTTGCTTGTAGCTTTAACATGTCTTCTCCTTTCTTCTTTATCTTCTTACGAAACATGCTGAGAATGAACCTTTATACAAATATCCTAATACAGTACCTCTAAGCTTACGCGAGCTAACTCATTGTAAGAAACAAGAGATACTTAAAGAGATTACTTGTGAGGTATTTCTCGCAGGTCACTGAATTGAATGAGGCATGTTCCTTGTTTTACAAGCTAAATATAAGCTCATGTATGATGTAATACAAGGAAAAGAACTACTCATAATTTCGTTGAAAACTACTCGAAAGAAATAAGTTTTCTTGCTAGGAAGGTATACATGCACTACCCCCCAGTTCTAAGAAGGAAATACATATATAAATAAAGGTCTCTCAACTCTACTTTAAGGAAGCTCTCAAACTTTCAACTACTGGTCACCTCGAGCTATCCATTCCGCAAGCTTCCCGGCTTTAATCAATTCCTCAATTTGGTCTTTCAGTGCTCTACATTCAGAAGTATCATGGCAATTGTCCTCATGGAAGTCACAATATTTCTTTAGATCTTTCCTTGCTCCTACAGGTAAAGGTGTAGGCTTCACAAATATTCCTTCTTTCCCATAAACCGTGAAGATGTGGTCTACTGGAGCAACCAAAGAGGTATAATTGTCGCACTTTGTCTTCAATTTTGCTTTACTTTTTTTGGAAGAAGCTCGATCCCCAATAACATATGCTTGCGGGCTTGGAGACCTCTCTCACTTGCTTCCTTTATAACTAGCTTCATCTCCAAGATCTTCTGTTTCTCTCAACTTCAACAAGGATTCTTCCACACATTTATATAGTTCAGCTTGTTTGTAGAACTTAGCTAGTGTACCAGGTTCACGTACTTGTAGCTCCTTCCAAAAGTCTGAACCATCTCTAACTCCAGCAATCAGGAAGCTCATAATGACCTCGTCAGGAGCTTTCTTAACTCTGGGAACCTCTGCATTAAAACGTTTGAGGTACTCTGTCAAGGTCTCATCTGCTCTCTGCTTGATGTTGGCCAAGGTATTGGTTGGGGGTGCAAAAGTCACGGAAGCTCTAAATTGAGTAACGAAGAGCTTCCCCATATTCTCCCAAGAATCTATAGAATTTGATGGTAACCTCTTGAACCATTGATGGGCTCCACCATGAAGGGTTGCAGCCAGTAATCTACACCGTGTTGGCTCCTTAACTTGATAAACATCCATCTCGGTATTGAAACGACCCAAATACTCCACAGGATCCGTAGTGCCATCAAATTTAAACTCGTTTGTCATACGATAGGATTTAGGTAACGAGGATTTTCTAACCTTCTTGGTGAATGGAGATGAGGTTATTGCACCTGTTGTTGACTGCTTTTCTTCCTTGAGTTTTACCAGAATCTTCTTGATGTCTTCAGCATTCAAATCACCAGCTCCACCGTCCTTTGCTTCCTTATCTTTATCATCGGCTTCTTGTGAATCTACTATACACGAATCGTTCGCGATCTCGACTGAACTTGAATCATCTTTAATTATCTCGATGGAAGGTTCCTTAATAGAAGGTTGTTTATCCTTCGGTTCACCATCTTCTTCACCTTCAGTATCTTTCTTTGGGTCTTCGATCTCTTCCTCAGCCTTTTCTTCACGTTCTTCTTTGTCAATGTCCAACTTCTTTGAAGAACTCTTAGCTTTCTTACCCTTCTTTCTTGATGCCAACTTCGACTTCTTCTTCTTCTTCGGTGTTATTTGTTCGAGGGTTGTAAGCCTTTCTTCAATCGACTTTAGATGCTCTAGGACGTCAACAGGAGTAATCTTCTTTGCTTTCTGGTGTGTTAAATTATGTCTAACCGCAAGCGCACGGTATCTATTGTAGTAGATATTAGCAAATACGGGTCGATTCCTCAAGGAGAGTTTCAATCTCAATTCAGTTGTTATCAATTGTTCTCGGTCACAAACGATTGTTGGAGAATTGTGTTAACTACTAAAACAAATATAACAAAGGTTTTAAATCAATTAATTAAAGGATCTAGGGCAATTCAGGTTCACCATGTTTACACCAAACAAATCACAAAAGTATAGCTTTTCAATGGGATTAAGTAATTAAAGCAATGGTTAATCTTTCTCAAGCATTAACACTCTCAGAATATCTAATGATGTTTTCACACTCACCTTCAATTCCGCTAATTGTATGTAAGCCTCTAGTAGTAAACTCTTTCGATCTATTACTCCTATTGCAATCGATTAATCCGTGATATTGCGCAATTACACAAATTAAGAATTATAACATATCAATCAGAATTACTCTTTACCCATCAATCTACTAATCAAATTAAGCCCAAATCATGGTGCAAACATGGCTCCCCTTAATACCCTAGAATTAAACTACTCACTCATGGTAGAATAAAAACTAACAATAATAATCCAGAAAGCCATAATAAACATGTAATTAATAAGGAGAAGATAAGAAATACCTTAAATCTTTGAATAACGAAGAACAATTAAATCCAAGAATTAAATTGAGCTTGCAGAGATGGAGAGAAGGAAATAAAACCTATCTTTTATAAATATTGAATAACGTATGTAAAAATTGTGTGTAAAAAGATCCCTATAATGTATCCCTAGATGTGTTTATATAGTGTTACAAGGCTAAAATAATTGTTACAATTAGAGGCCCAATTCTTTTATATTTAGAATTAGGTACGGGACAAGTGGTCAGGTGTGGGGCCAGCTTTTTAGTTTTGGTCCGCGCATGAGAGAAACACATAAACAATATATTCAAGTTTCAACAGCAGGTTGTAATTGTCTGGATGGCCCCGCGTGGAGAACTGTCAGCAGCTTGCCACTCTCCTGCCTTGCGCGTGCCATGCACGCGCCAGATATTTAACCAACAAAAGCCGCGCGTGAGGTGCAAACAGGTAAGCAGCGTGTGTGATTACAAATAAAAAATGGAAAGCAGCGCTTTTCTTCCTATGCAGTACAGGGACATTAAACCGCGGTATAGAAAAAACAATCCCGCAGTATTATATTGCTGCCAACGCTGCTCCCTTTTATTTTCTTTGTGCGCTACGTCCAGGAAATTCAAACTGTGGTATAAAAAAATTAAACTGCCGGTATTGATTCCCTGCTTCTCTCGGTCCCTTTTTGTCCAAAATGTCATCTCCAAATTTAAATAAAACATCAAATGTTTTAAATAAATTTTCCCACCTTTCAACCTGAAACACTTCATAAAAACTAATTAAATCTACACGATTATTCACAAAAGCACCGTAAATGCGGGAACAAAATCCTATGAAATATATATAAAATAAACTCTATCACTTTCGAGGTTTGATCTTTCTCTACAGATTGTGTTGCTTCGCTATCAGAACTGCCTGCCATCTTTCCACTCTTAAGATGATAACTCTCCCCTCCTTCTAGCGCCAATGTTGATGAGTGGATTTCGTAACAACTTTTTTGGAGAGGTTTATGGTGAGTTGTAAAGACTAACGATCAACTAATCTATGGAGAATGGAGGTTTTTTGTAGGGGTTGAACTGAGCTCGAGAGCGTTTACAAGAATCTCGCGAGTTCCCTTGAGGCTTGTGTCGTGTGTTCTCAAGAATCTCGTAGGTGTATTGCGAGGCTTGTAACCGTCTTCTCAAGGTGCCTACGTACCCTTGTATTTATAGGGATCAAGTTCACGTAGTTCTTTTTAGATTAGAAGTCTGGTTAGGCGACAATAAACTAGGTTCCTAATTCGTGGGGAACTCCTTTTCTCCAGATTTCAACCACGAATAGGCGACCTAAGTCGAATAGAACTCGAGTTCTAGTCCGACTAGGAGTATGTTTACAAGTTCTCGTCCTATTAGATGTATTCAAGGATCATCTGCGCCCAAGGAATACATTCCAGTAAGGAGTTGATGTTCATGACTTGCTCCTAAAGAATAGGAGGCTTTATCGTACTATAAATCTGCTGGAATAAATCTATTTTCGCACAGGAAGCTGTCTCTCAGGAACCTGTCTGCAGGAACCTTTTTCTCGGGAAGCTGTCTGCAGGAAGCTGTCTCTCGGGAAGCTGTTTCTCGGGAACCTGAACTTGTCCAGATCCATTTCACATGCTATTTAGCCCCATTTAACTTAAGGGACCTAAATCATAACCCATATTACTCATACGGATTGGATCCTTAAGCCTAATGGGTCTAAATCTAGCCCATGGAGATTTTGGGCACAACAGCTGGTTTATTTTCTTTTGGGTTGCTCATCCTGGAGCAAGAAAGTTATTATTAAATTGAAATTGTCTTATGAAAATAATTAGAAAAAATGATGGTTCTTTTAGTATTGAAGTTCCATTAATTTGAAGAATTTATCACTTTAATTTGTTTTTTTTTTCCTGGTAATTGCAAATTTTATAAAAAAATTCAAATTTTTGGAAATGAATTCGGATCCGGATATTATCCGTATCCGGATATTATCCGTATCCGGATATTATCCACCGGATTCGGATTCAGATATTTTTTCTCGGATATTTTCGAATCTGGATACGGATTCGGATACGGTTTCGGACTCCCGGATTCGGATTCGGATATAGCTGTATCCCGATCTGAAATATCCGTTTGACAGCCCTACACGTGACATATAGCATTCACGATGCACGCAACTATATAAACCTAATTAACTATATATACAACCCCGATTGATCAATAATCACGGCCACACCAATATCTGGAATTGATCAGAGAACGAACGAGAGATGTCATCTACCTCATCCATTAAGCCAACAAAATTATCTTCAAACAGTAAAATCGAATTGATCTCCAGGTTTGTGTTATATTCTTATGCTTTTCCGTTCGGGTTTGTTTTTATTTTGGATCTTTATCTATACTTATCATTGTCCTCAGCAATCTGAAATTTTTTGAACTTTCAGATAAATATATAGGTTGTTTGATGAATAACGAAAATCTTTAATTTCATATATATATTTATTCGCATTTGTAATTGTTAATATTTGTTCAATTTGTATCTTACGTACTCTACTCTTGCATTAACACTGGATTGTTAATTGCAGTACTTTAGCGCATCAAAAGCCAACAAGAAAATGGAAAATAAATGTAGGTTTGTATCAACATGTGTATGAAAGCGGTCATCGAGGAAATGCTTATATGGGTGGACTTATTAGAGATACGAACGGTAATTGGATTCAAGGATTTGCTGGACGTTTTTTTAATTGGAGCAAGTCACAACTTGATGCTGAACTTAGAGCCATTCAGCAAGGTCTCAAATTCGGATGGTTACATCGGAAGCCTCACGTAGTTCTGGAAACAGATTGTCTCCTAGCTGTCAAAGCAATTGATGAAGGTGACGAAAACCATATAACTATTCGAGATTTACGCGATTTAATTGGTAAATTGCCTTGGATTGTTGAGATCAAGCATGTCAACAAAGAAGCTAATCAAGTGGCGGATCGTCTAGCTAATATGAAGTATGACAGAATGAATGTCCTTAAAAAACCACCTCCAGAAATTGCTAGTCTTCTAAAGTAGTAAATTAAAATAGGCAGAGTATGATGTATTGTTTTCAGAAGATTCCATATTTTGAATGCTCAGCTATGTATATTTTTCAAAAACTTCATGTACAACTAAGAAGCAAGAACACGGGTGCGGGGTGCGGGTGCGGGTGCGCAGTACGGGGATACGTGAATTCGTCAAATTCAAAAATATGGGGATACGAGTGCGGGGGACACGTAATGCATAATTATAAATTTTAATGTATAGTTCAGGTTACACATATAGAAAACAGTTGACAGAACCAAGAATTGCATGCAAACTGAATAAAATGCATAATTAATTCATCCAAAACATGAAAATATAAGTATAATCTCTTCATTTATGCAAAATTGAACATGATAATCAATACGTTTGTATTTGCTTACGGGTATTGATACTTAATTTTGTGAAAATTCTTAGTTAACACAAATTTTAGTATTGTTGTGCCCAAAATCCACCTTGGGCTCGATTTAAGGCCCATTAAGGTTACGGGTTCGAATAATGGGGATACGGAAGGATAAGTTGAACTATGTATGGGTGTTTTGGCCCACTATGCCTTGGGAATAGACTGAAGATAAGGGTTTTGATAGTTGGTTTGGGATACGTTCGTGTAGGGGTGCGAGTATGTGAACCCTGGATAGGGGTGGGGCTGTGCTGAAGCCGGATAGGGGGTTCAACTGGGTGGCAGGCGATCAAGTAAGGGTTCAACTGCGTGAACCCTGATAGTTCCCAGAAATTGCACCAGCAATTGCGGGGCTCCTTAAAACGCGGACAATCAGATAAGAAACGTCAAAACAGCCCAGTAGATAACTCCTGAACAATAGGAACGGTCTAACAACAGTGTATATCGTGGATTAGCATCATATATATAGGATATATATATACACACGTATATACGGGAGGATAAATCATGAAAATACATGGATTAATCATGGAATAACGGCTGGATAATCATGAGAGGATGGATAAACAATCACATGAGGTCTGTTATGGAGGATCAGGCTTATCAGATCGTGGAGGATTATCAAGAACTACATGGGACTTGATCTCTTATAAATATAAGAGTATGTAGGCAATTTGCAAGGTTAGACAAACATTTACACCTCTAACACTTGCTACTAGCGGCTGGTTCGTGATTGAATAGGTCATATTCGATCATTAAAGATGGGAGTACTTGCAAACTCAGTCCAAATATCCACCATTTATCCTCTCGAGTTAGGGTTTATGAAATTAGGGTTTTTTTTTACTTGTAATTCGGTTTGATTCAATCATTATTTACGGATTTTCTTGGTTTTATTCTTGTAATTCTCTTATTGAAGTGTTGTACCAATTTTCCCTCACAACATTTGTGGCGCTAGAAGGAGGGCCTGGTTTTACTCTTGAGGGAAGAGATGTCTCGGGATTCTGGTGATGTACGTACGCCGGAAGATGGACGAAGTGATGATGATGGTGAACATGATGAAGAAAGAACGAACCAGGAGCTGAAAGATAAGGTTAAAAAGATGGAAAAGAAAATTGCCTCTTTGGAAAAGAAATCTGAGAAGTTGAAAAAATGGAAGCGAAAACATGGTTCCACGGATCGAAAGGCAAAAAAGAAAGTGGTTACACCGGTTCGTTTGGATTTTAACAGTGATGAAGATGAGGAGGAGTCGGAAAAGGGGGCATCGCAGAAGGGATTCTCTGATGTGGAGACTAATCAGATGAATCCGGACTGGAAAGATGGGGATGAAGAGGTTCATCAGTCTCAGGGTTCACCCACTCGCAGCCTGAGTGTCTTCGACAGGCTGGGCAACAAGATGACAAGCAAGGATTTGCGTCATAAGCTGGATGGGAAAAGGGACAAGCAGACCAGGAGAACTCAAGATATGAGATCTCAAGAATCATAGAGTTATAGGAGGGATGCATCTACTTCTAAAACTGGGAGGCTGTCTAAAGGGGTTGATGGTGAGCGAAGCTATAGCTCTCGGCACAACCCTAAGTACAATGATGATGACCAGGTTTCAACTGAGGATTCTAGTGATGATGAAAGCCAGTTCACAGATGGAGAGAATGAACACTACAAAGTAAAGGATCTGCGTGAGGCACTAAAAAAGTTAAAGTTGGAAAAACAGTCATTGGAAGGCTTAACAGTAGCTTCACCCTTCACCAAAAAGGTAAGGGATTCACCACTCCCACCAAAATACCGGGGGGTAAGAGACTTGAAATTCAGTGGAACCACCGACCCGGTGGAATATCTCAATCGGTTCGACACAGAGATGGAGGTATACCAGGTGAAGGACCTGACAAAATGTCGTTTATTGGCTACAACATTGAGGGACAGTGCTTATCAATGGTTCAAGAGGCTACGCCCAAATTCTATTCGGTCTTGGAGACAGATGAGTGAACTATTTGTGACACAGTTCCGGGCTTCCGTTGCGTTCGCACCCCCAGCCAACACTCTGGCGAACATTAAGCAAGACAAGAATGAGACTCTCACTGAATATTTTAAACGGTTCAATGCGGAGGCCCCTAATGTGAGGAAGACCACGGATGAAACCTACAAGAATTTCTTGATTGCGGGCGTACGCCCAGGTACCAATTTCTGGAAGGAGCTAAAAGGGGCGGAGCCCAAGACTTTGGCAGATTTCTATGCCAAGGCATAAACTCATAAGGTAATTGAAGAATCAATGGCCAAACTTGAAAAGAATCGAAGCTTAAGAGAGTGCAGCAGAAGCAAGAGGCGTAGGTCTTACAGCCCGAAGGATAGGGGGTACCACAAACGAACCTCCTATGGTGGAAGCTCCTCTGTTAGGTCCACCCATCGTGATGAGAGGACAGCTCCCATAACTGTGAACACAACTAATACAGGAAGGACAGTGAGCTATAAGTATCCTTCAAGGAAGGATTCTCAGGGTTCAAGCAAGTATCCTCAGGGTTCCGGCAAGTATACTGAGTACACCCCGCTCATAGCTTCGATTGAGCAGGTGTACGAGGTAGGGAACAAAGCGGGAATGTTCAGAAAGCCAACAAGAAATGGACCTCCGGGAAATAGAAGTGAGAGGCCATACTGTGCTTTCCATGATGTCAATGGGCATGAAACGGCGGATTGCCGTCATTTGAAAGATCATATTGAAGATCTAATCAGGAGGGGTTACCTCACTGAGTTCGTGGCCCAGGAAGCTAAGGGGTAGAAGAATGACAGGATCAATAAGGAAACCGAGAAGGAGAACCCCGAACGTCGTACAAGGGCCAACAGTATACATATCATCATAGGCGGGCCATACATTGGGGGTACAAGCAGGAATGCCCACAAAAATTACACTCGGGAAGCGAGGGGTGCGCCCCTCACAAATGTGTATCACTTGTCTGAAAGGTCACCAAAACTTTTCAAAGGCGAAGCAGCTGATATAACATTCACAGAGGAGGATGCCAGGCATGTACACCATCCACACAATGATGCCCTGGTGATTAAGGCTACAATTGGAGGTATGAACGTACACCGAGTGTTGGTGGACAACGGAAGCTCGGTTAACATTCTGGCTTACAGCACCTATCAGAAGATGGGGTTGCTGGACAAAGAGATGGCTCCCTCTTATAATGAGTTGTATGGTTTTACGGGAAATCCAGTGCAAATTGTGGGGCGAGTGAAGCTCCCTGTTACTTTGGGAGATGAACCCTGGATTGCCACGCAAGTAGTAGAGTTCATGGTAGTCAACGAAGACATTTCTTATAATGGGATACTTGGAAGGCCGTTGCTCAAGGAAATGCGAGTGGTAACCTCTATCTACCACATGTCAATGAAATTCCCGACTCTAGGAGGAATCAGATGCGTTCAGGGATGCAATCTGATTCAAGGGATTGCTATAGCAAGGCCTTGCACACTGCCGAACAGGCGTGCAAACATTTTTTGTTGGTGGATGGGGGTTCATCTGAACAGTGTTATCGTTACTTGAACCCCGATGTAGAGCAAGGGGAGGAACCCTTACGTCGAAAGGAAGCAAGGCCAGCAAGAGACATGTGCAGTGTTATAATGA
This sequence comes from Kitagawia praeruptora, assembly GCA_037693485.1. Lineage (NCBI taxonomy): Eukaryota > Viridiplantae > Streptophyta > Magnoliopsida > Apiales > Apiaceae > Kitagawia > Kitagawia praeruptora. The sequence goes on from CM075350.1 coordinate 128,222,559, forward strand.
TTGTGCAACATCCAGGCAAGGAGCCTTATACAGATGTCACAAGCTTTCGGGGGTAGATACCCCTAGTAGGGTGCTAATGTTGGAAGCCCCTAAATTTCAAAATTCAACGGAAGATGAACCAGTGACGGAAGGAATAGTTAAAGAGGTAAATGACAGTGACTTTGAAGGTTTTGAAGATGGAAATAGGCTGCAAGGTACAGAGAGGTCCAATGGTCAGCCGACGGAACCTCGTCAGGATACATACAAGGTGAACCCAGTGGAAATTGATCTTGACCCACGTATGCCAGAAACAAAGGAAAAGGCTGGAGCGGCTGAAGACACTTTATCTATTCAAGTAGATGCAGCTGATCCTACCAAGGGACTGAAAGTTGGCAAACATCTGAACCCTATGCTCAGGGAAACACTGGTCTCATTTTTGAAGGACAATCTAGATATATTTGCATGGAGCCACGAGGACATGGTGGGGATAGATCCAAAGGTGATGTGCCATCACCTAAACATTGATCCGGAAATGAAGACTGTGAGGCAGAAGAGGAGAGCCATTAGTGGGGAAAGAGCCATTGCTTTGGAAGAGGAGGTGGATAGGCTGTTGAAGGCTAAGCTGGTAAGGGAATCTTTTTACCCCATGTGGTTGGCAAATCCGGTCTTGGTGAAGAAACCTAATGGAAAGTGGCGTACGTGCGTGGATTTTACTGATTTGAACAAGGCATGCCCCACTGATAGCTTTCCGCTCCCATGCATTGACCAACTGGTTGATGCTACAGCCGGCCATGCCCTGCTAAGCTTCATGGATGCATACTCAGGTTACAATCAAATCCCGATGTACGAGCCTGATCAGGATCACACTTCCTTCATAACAGACAGGGGCCTCTATTGTTACATTGGAATGCCTTTTGGATTGTTGAATGCCGGAGCAACTTACCAACGATTGGTGAACAAGATGTTCAAGGAGCAGATCGGAAGGACTATGGAGGTATATATGGACGACATGCTGGTCAAGTCCAAAGAAGTAGGTGACCATGTCACCCACCTCAAAGAAATGTTTGGCATCCTAAGGAAATATAGAATGAAGCTGAACCCCCAAAAATGTGCATTCGGGGTTGAATCTGGAAAGTTCTTGGGCTTCATTGTGAATCACCGAGGAATCGAAGCCAATCCTGCCAAAATCAAGGCACTGGTTGAAATGAGGTCCCCCCCGGAGTGTGAAGGAAGTCCAAAGCCTTACGGGACGAGTGGCAGCCTTGAACAGGTTCATCTCAAAATCCTCTGATAGATGTCGAGAATTCTTCGCATCTATCAAAAGAAGGAAAGGCTTCGAGTGGACACCCGAGTGTGAGGCTGCCTTCACTAAGTTAAAGGAGCAACTAGGAAGCCCCCCATTGCTAGCAATGCCAGTGGAAGGTGAAACCCTGATTTTATACTTGGCGGTTTCTGAATACTCGATCAGTTCAGTTCTGGTCCGTGAAGAGGATCAAACCCAGTATCCTGTATATTACGTTAGCAAGAGGCTTCTTGATGCTGAGACTCGCTACACCAACATGGAGAAATTGGCTTACGCCTTAATTCTGGCATCAAGAAAGTTGAGGCCATATTTCTAGGCGCACACCATAGAGGTGCGAACCTCATTCCCGTTAAGGCAGGTCCTGCACAAACCCGAAGCCTCGGGAAGGCTGATGAAATGGGCTGTAGAGTTGGGTCAGTTTGATGTTGAATACAAGCCAAGGACAGCTATTAAAGGCCAAGCACTTGCTGATTTCTTACTAGAGTTCCCGCCAACTTTTGAGGCTGAGGTTAAGGAGAAGGTGATGGAACCCCCAGAAAAAGAGGCTTCAACAGAGAACTATGCACCATGGTGGACTTTATACGTGGATGGAGCTGTGAATGGAAATGGTGCAGGTGCTGACATAGTCCTGATAAGCCCCGAGGGCCACAAGTTACAAAGCTCAATCCATTTTACATTCAAGGCTACAAACAACGATGCCGAGTATGAAGCCCTGATTGCGGGCTTGAAGCTAGCCCTCGAAATGAAAGTGGTGAACATGACTGTTTACAGTGATTCCATGTTGGTGGTGGGTCATATCAAAAGCAACTTCCAAGCTAGGGGTCCACGCACAGACCTGTACATGAGGTACGCTCAGGAGCTGATGAGCAAATTCGGGGAGATAAATCTTGTGCAAATTCCAAGGGCGGAAAACTCAAGTGCGGATGCTTTGGCTAAAATGGGTTCAACCAGGGAAGCAACTATGCTAGGGGTGATACCATTGGAAATACAGCAGCAACCTAGCATCCCAAGGTTCGATTGTATGGATATTGAGGTTCAAATGAGGGATACATGGATCACACCCATCCTGGAATACATAACAAAAGGGGTTCTACCGGCTGACAAGGATGAAGCCTGAAGGATGAAGTATAAGGCTACGCATTACGTTTTGTATGATGGAAAGCTATACAAGAGGGGTTTCAATAAGCCACTTTTGCGATGTATAGCAGGCAGCGAGTGCGAATATATGATGCGGGAGGTACATGAAGGCATATGTGGAAACCACTCTGGAGGAACCTCACTGGCCCATAAGATACTTCGACAAGGGTACTTCTGGCCAACATTACAACATGATGCTCACAAATTTGCAAAGGCATGCGATCGGTGCCAAAGGTATGCCAACTCAAATAGGAACCCTGTTGTACCCTTAAAGCCACTCTCAAGCCCATGGCCTTTTGCTGTCTAGGGGATAGATTTAATCGGAGAACTCCCTAAAGGGAAAGGAGGATTAAAGTACGCTGTGGTAGCCGTGGATTATTTTACCAAATTGGCAGAGGCTGAACCCCTGGCTACGATCACCGCAGCCAAGTTAAAGGAGTTTGTATTCTGAGCAATTGTATGCCGGTATGGGGTTCCCTACAAGCTAATATCGGACAATGGCAAACAATTTGATAGTAAGGAAATGAGGGGTTTATGTGAGGACCTTGGGATCGTAAAGGGCTTCTCTGCAGTTTGCCATCCACAAAGCAACGGTTATACTGAAGCCATCAATAAAATCATTAAACATACTCTAAAAGCAAAGCTGGAAGATAAGAAGGGCTGTTGGCCAGAGGAGCTTCCCATAGTGTTATGGTCTTACAACACAACACCCAGGACTACAACTGGTGAATCCCCATTTACTTTAACTTATGGGTGCGAAGCAATGGTACCCGTGGAAATTGGTGCTGGCTCGTTCAGAAGGGATAACTTTGATCCCATGGACAATGAGGTCAACCATCGCTTGTATCTGGACTTGGTGGAAGAGGTTCGTACAACCTCTCAGCTGAAACTTGCAGCCTATCAACAAAGGACTCGCAAGTACTTTGATGGTAAGGTTCAGGCACGACCCTTAAAGGTTGGTGATCTGGTTTTAAGGAAGATGATGCCTAACATGAGGACCCCAGGATATGGGGCCTTTGAGGTAAATTGGGAAGGCCCATATGTGATCAAATCGGTCCTATGGGAAGGAACTTATCATTTGGAGGATTTGGATGGGAAGCTAATCCCGAGGGCGTGGAACGCCGAACATCTTAAGAAATATTACCAGTAGTTGAATCCAGGTAACATTTCTTGTAGACCTCTTTCAGGTGTAGGAAAATAAAAGTGTCTTACTAGTTATAGCTACCATAATGCTAGGATCTGTCGGGTAGGAATTTCCTTTTGTTAATATAGTGCTCGGGGGGTTGTGAATGTACGCCTACCTGTTGAACACCAATTATGATTTGATTTAATGAAAATGAAATCAACTCGTTTTTCTTTATCTCTGTTTTATGCATGAAAATGTATGGATATATGTGGATGGGTGCATGCTATGTGTAACCCGCTTTATTTATGATTGATAGAGGATACGACTGTTGAACCTAGTTCTTCATTATAAGCCTAATTATGCTAAAGAACTCGGGGGGTAGTAGGTGTACACTAATTAATGGGAAGGTAACTCGGCTTAAAAATGGGCAAGTTTTAAGGCAAAATTTATTTAATGGAATAAAAACATACGGATTATATGTTCAAGGATGGAAAACGTATGGAAAATATGTTAATTAATTAAATGGATTACATGAATCATATGGAATATATGTTAATGGATTACATGGATCATATGGAATATATGTTAATGGATTACATGGATCATATGGAATATATGATAATGGATTACACGGGTCATTATATGGAATATGTATGGATTATACGGGTACTTGGATGGAAATGTACGTGGATTGCGCACATGGATTGGAACATGTATGGCTTATGCATAAAAATGGGTGGAACCCCAAGGCAGGAATGCTCTAGGGAAACTAGGGCCATGAGGTTCTCTCATATGGAGGTTCAACCGTTTGAACCCTGAAATACCGTGTAATCAGCATGGTGGATAACCAGCTTTATGGGAGGATTTGGGCACGACTGTAGAAACTAAGTGCAAAGTGGAAATTGACCTTGCTGCGACCCCAGGGAAACTGGGTGAGTGAGGCTTAATTTTCTGGGAAAATGGAACGGCTAAGGAAATATGGACTTATGAGGAAATCGTATTGGAAATGGGAATCAAGGTAGGTAGGAACCTAGTATTCTCAAAGGGTACGACTGGTGGAACACCAGTCGTCTTTAACAAGGGCTTTATAGGTAATAAGGATTGATTGCACACTAACGGCTTGGGATAGGAATGACAGGCTTAGTGAGAAACTCATTTAGCCTATGGATCTACAAGTTAATGATACCTGCTAACACCTAGGGGTCCAAGGGATGAACCCTGAAGACAGCAAAGGGATTGTACATTATAAGGGAAAGAGGGATATTACCACCCTACAAGGCAACGTATGATAGAAACGTATTACTAGGCCTGGTATTCAAGGTAATAGGATTAAAAGAAGGTGTGTGCGCATATGTGTGTGTAACCAAATCACATGACAAGCATATACTGATCAAAAGCAGATAGGGTGCATAAACCTTAACGAGAATCCGAGGAAAACAAAGTTAAAGATTACATCTTTCGAGGCCTTTAGAGGAGCCCGTACCCTCAAAGTATTAAGTTCATTGCAACCGGTATCAAAAGAGTCTATGGAAGGTTACTTAAAAAGAAAGCTCAAAACAAAGAGCTACTGGCTTCGTTTATCTGAGGTGGCAGGAGAAGTCTCACCGCTGGAGTGGTCTTATCAGCATCAGGTTCGGCTTGGAGAACCTCTATTGGGGCTTCCACCACAGCATCCCCGGCTTTAGCTACCTGGGCTTCCACTGCTCCCACGTCGCCTTCTGTAACAACACCTGCAGGCACCTCACCTATCACTTCTTGGGGAGCTTCAGTCGTGGTCACCTCGGGAATAGCCGCAGCCTGTTCAGCCTTAATCAATTCAATTGCATCGACTGCATCTTGGCCAAGGAGACTCCATTCCAAAGTGGGAAAAGATTCATGCATGGAGGACATGTAGTCCTTTATTCCAGCATTGTAACCCAGGTTGTACTCTTTATCTTCATATTTGGAGGCAGCAACCTTATACTTGGCGATTGCACCCTGAAGTGACCTGACTTTTAGCTCGAGCTTCTCCTTCTCTTTCTTGATAGCATTGGTGGCGTCCTCCCTCTCTTTGTCCATCTTAATAATGATGGTGTCCATGGTATCCCTCTCTTTTAGCAGTTTGTCTTTCTTCTGGATCAATGCACCCCCACTTTCATGGAGCCTCTTGTTAGAATCCAAGAGCTTCTTCCTATCGTCCTTGGAGGTTTTCAACTCTGAACCTACCCTGGCAAGCTCTTCGCGCATCCTTGAGGTTCCCTTTGCAGTCTCAAAAATCTGGCCACTGTGCTTCAAATACAAGAAGAGGCTTTCAGCATTCACTGTAGGTACCCTGCTTGCAGCTTCCTCGAAGCTTAGGTTATCCCACTCTAGAATGGACTGCATGGGAACCCTGTCCTTTATAGCATCAATGAAAACATTGAGGGGAGCAGGGGAAAGGATCTCTGGAGAGTTACGTTCAACCTCGTACCTAGAGCGCTTACCTCCACGTGAGCCAGATGCTCCAGATACTTCAGGGGTACGCTGGGAGGTTCTCTTCCTTGAAGGAACATTCTTCTCAGCTGGAGATGGACTTGCCTTAACGGACGGAGCAGGGGTTCTTTCAATAGGAGTGGAGGGTACAGGTGATCTGGAAGTCTTCTTTTGTGCAGAACGTTTGGTGATAAAGGAGGGTACTGAGAAAGACATATCTGCATTATAAAGGAAATGTTAGTTAAACTACAGCAACAACAAAGACATTCCTCATAAAAAATAGAGTTAAGCGAGTCATATATGTCGAGGCATTTGTAATCACAGGAAAGGCAATACAAGGAGGGTACACCTGCAAGTAAGCATACAAGTACAAACCTGTTTCATTGAGGGTTCTGTCTACAGGGCTTTCCTCAACAGGGGTACGAGCATCCCCTGGAGACCTGGACTGGAGTTTTTTGCTAAAACCTAAAGGGAGTAATTTCTTTTTGGTGAGCAGGCTAGCACCATCTCCTAGCCCTGCGCACTTCTTTAGAGCCTTGCGAGCTCTTTCTAGCTCATCTCCTTCGAGCAAAGTCTGAACAGGCATGTCAGGTTGAGGGTTAAATTCTTTCCTCTATTCGGGACAATCGTAGCAATATAGGAACTGCTTATGCCATCCTGACATCCCTTTCTTGTTCCCCTTAATACATTTCCCTTTGTGAACATTCCAAGTAGTGAGATAAAAGAAGCCAGTGGTTTTGCCCGTCTCTTTTAGTTGGTAAAAGAAACCCAACTCACGAGCAGTCAACTTAACTTGAAAAAGGGAGTCATACAGGATGTACATACAAATGGCCATTCGGTAGGAATTTGGGGTTAGTTGCAGGGGAGCAAGTTGGTAGGTATCGAGGACATCGATGATAAAAGGATGAAATGGTAATGACAGCCCCAATCTGAAGAATTGGGAAGACAAGACGGCACGGGGGATCATTTGGTCTGGTTCAAAGTTGGAGAAGTCATGACATCTCTCATCAGGTTGGGGGTACGATCAACGTACACCCAGGGTTGTAATCTCCTAGTAGGTTTTCTAATTTCTGAGCAGTCATGGAGGAACGAGTATTCGCACAGGAAAACTGGGGGGTGGCGACATTAGTGGTTCTGGGGAGAACAACCTCATCCTGGCTCCCACAACCTTCAGGTTGATCAGAGGAGGGTTCAGCTGTTGGGGATAGGTACCCCAATGACTCAATTTCTTCTTCAGATTTCAAAGAATCAGAGCTAATAATGGAAGGTACACTTGGTGAAGGGTCAAAAAGATGGGATTTTATTGAAATTTGAGCAGTAGTTGGGTCAAGGATTTTAACCTTGGAACGGGTACGGCCACTCACAGTAGTAGTCATAGGGGGAAATCTGGATATGGGACTGGGAGAGGAGAATGAGTCAACTTCAGAGGCTGCTGCCATTTGAGAAACCTCTCTGGTAACAGAATTTTCTGATCCGTCAGACATGGATTGACTCGACATCTGCACAAAGAAAAGCAGAGTGAGTTCCAAGCCCCATAGCTTAATTCTTGAAGGGGGGCAGTTTCCACATCAAGAAAAGAATAGTGGAGATGTATTGATTAAAGGGGTTCAGGGATATGAACCCCCCAATTCAACCAGGTTCACTCTTTTGCTCTTTAGGTTTCAATGGAGGGAATGGGTTGAGGGTGTTCAAATTCGTCCGAGGGTTTCATGTGAAGAATTCTATAAAGAATAGGTGGGACATTACTTCAAACAGGGTTTGTGCATATACAACCCAGGACTAAGTGAAAGGGGTTACGAGTGTAGGACCCCTAAACTAACAAATCCAGGGCTGAGCTCAACGAACTATAACCCATGTACAAGGAGGTTGGAGTAGGGGAAACGCGAAAGGAAGTTCATTGACATTGCAGGAACATGATCAAAACATCACTTAACAAATATGAGTAAAGTGCACAATTGGAGAACAGGTGTATGAAAACAAGCATGTGTATGTGGAAATATGAACAGGCAGATGGAATATTATTATCAGAAGTAAATAGATCTACTCAATTAGGCAAACAAACACGGCATGCATACACCAATCATACAGAACGTCATCTAAAGAACAGTATTCAACACAAGGAAAGGGCAAGGAGATAGTCGGGACGGACTATCAAACATCGAAAGATACAAATACAAGGCCGGGGTGAACGTATGTGTGCATCAGTGTACATAAAAATCAGTAGACACCAAGTAATACGAGAAATAATGGAGGGATAAAAACAGAAAAGTACCTCTGAATTGAAGAAAGCAACCGGAAAACTGGAGTTCTCGCCGGGATTGAGTCTGGAAGACGAATCGCTTGGGAGTAGAGGGAAAAGGGTTTATTTCTTTGAGAAAGAGATGAAAGGGGCGAAGGTATAGCAGGAAGTGTATATATAATGGTCTGGGGATATGAACCGTTGCTACACGTGTTTTAACACGCATAGGCCTGTGTGCGGGATTGAAGATTGAAGATAATTATAAATAGGGTTTTTAGAAATATAAGGGTTTTGAATTTGGACGGGTAAAAGGCTTAGTACATTAGATTTTATGGAAAAATGGAGTGGTTATGTGGAAATTAAATTTTAGGATATTAGAGTTTTTATGGGATTTGAAGTCTGATTAACTGGAGTTCGAGTGGGACTTTTGTTGTTTTCAGGTTTATCGTTTAAGAAGAGTGTTTAAATGTAATATTTTCTGAGAAAATGAGAATATACACGGAAGTTTGTGGTCTAAGGGGGTTCGATGGGGGTAACCCAAGGGGAAGACATGTGAACCCCAGAATGTGAATTTGGGGGTACGATTGTTAGCGCAAAAGTTTCATGGTTGAATCCCTTGTTTCCTACAATGAGTACGCTCACGTAGGCTTAGGGGTTCATGTGGAATGAAAGTGTGGCTAGGGTGTGAATGACGTTAGGTTCCTTTTGCATTCAAATGGCTACAAGGAACCGGGGGTAGTTGTTGTGCCCAAAATCCACCTTGGGCTCGATTTAAGGCCCATTAAGGTTACGGGTTCGAATAATGGGGATACGGAAGGATAAGTTGAACTATGTACGGGTGTTTTGGCCAACTATGCCTTGGGAATAGACTGAAGATAAGGGTTCTGATAGTTGGTTTGGGATACGTTCGTGTAGGGGTGCGAGTATGTGAACCCTGGATAGGGGTGGTGCTGTGCTGAAGCTGGATAGAGGGTTCAACTGGGTGGCAGGCGATCAAGTAGGGGTTCAACTGCGTGAACCCTGATAGTTCCCAGAAATTGCACTAGCAATTGCGGGGCTCCTTAAAACGCGGACAATCAGATAAGAAACGTCAAAACAGCCCAGTAGATAACTCCTTAACAATAAGAACGGTCTAACAGCAGTGTATATCGTGGATTAGCATCGTATATATAGGATATATATATACACACGTATATACGGGAGGATAAATCATGAAAATACATGGATTAATCATGGAATAACGGCTGGATAATCATGGAGGATGGATAAACAATCACATGAGGTCTGTTATGGAGGATCAGGCTTATCAGATCGTGGAGGATTATCAAGAACTACATGGGACTTGATCTCTTATAAATATAAGAGTATGTAGGCAATTTGCAAGGTTAGACACAAATTTACACCTCTAACACTTGCTCCTAGCGGCTGGTTCGTGATTGAATAGGTCATATTCGATCATTAAAGCTGGGAGTACTTGCAAACTCAGTCCAAATATCCACCATTTATCCTCTCGAGTTAGGGTTTATGAAATTAGGGTTTTTTTTGACTTGTAATTCGGTTTAATTCAATCATTATTTACGGATTTTCTTGGTTTTATTCTTGTAATTCTCTTATTGAAGTGTTGTACCAATTTTTCCTCACAACAAGTACAAATGGTGAAAACAAAATTTGAATGTAGGATTGTAGAAGAATCCCCGTGTCTAATACGAGGACACGCGTGTCCAAGAATCCGACATGGGGATACGACAGGTAACCCAAGTGTCCCTGCTTCCTAGATGTACAATTAGCAGATTTTTAAACTTCATGTGCGATGATCCTTGGATTGATTTCATGCCTTCAATTCGGAACCAGTTAATAAAGCTATTATAAGTTCCTTGAAAAAACTGAAGCTATTCCAACCGAACTGAGGCACATGATATCTCAGGAGTTAGTATATTAGTACATGCCGAAGAAGTTTTCTATCATTCTTTGCAGGCAGGCTTGTAAAGAAATAGTCTCTTTAACAGGAGCTATTTTTCACGAATTGCTGAACTTATCAAACTTTCAAGTTCGTTATGAGGTCTTTAAAATTCAGCCTTTTATGTGAAAAGAAGCAATAGTCCATCTGATCACAAAGCATTGGCAACAACAATGTTATGCTATTTTATTGGAAAGGACCAGAAAAGCCACTAATTTCTTGAAATCATCTTTAATTGAGAAAAGAAGAACCAATATATATATATATATATATATAGGCCTATGCTCGAGGGAGAACCCTCTTATGTGAGAGAACTGAGAGACCACATAATTGTCCTTTGATTTCTTTATGATCTAATGGTCAGGAATTTTGACTGATTCAATAGTGAATTATTCAAGTGTTTCCATGTATATAGTAGAGGGGTAGTCTTGGAATGAAAATGTACTATAATATTTTGCTAGATATGATTGGTTTTTCTTTTTTCTTTTTGGAGAACAATCAATCGAACACTAATTGATTGAATCAGATTGGGCATATTAGTCAAATTTTATATGTACCATGCTATATCAATTTATAAGAAATTGATCGAAATTTATTTTTCTGGTAACAGCTGCCATAATGAGCTATTCAATGATATGATATATATTAAGAATCAATCAAGATATTTGAAATATTGAGAACACCAAATTTTTTAAAAAAAGCATGATCTTTATTGTAATATCGAAGATTTCTATTTACATAAAATAAAGATTCTGCAAAAGATTATTTATAGGGAGTGAATTTTTTTAACTTAGCTATAGTTTGAAACCAATATGAGTTCTCATGTATTCTACAATTATACTGTATATTAAATACTTTATAGAACATTTAAAAGAATCTTGTAAAAATATTTTGTTATGCAAATAAGTTACTACAATAATTATTACTCCCTCCGTCCCATTTTTATTGTCCATCCATCAAAATCCACCTTTTATTCAATCATGTCAAATATATTTAAGTTACCAAATAATTGTATTATTTTTCATAAAAGTTAACTGTTATGCAAAATCACGCAAGCGCACGTTGTCACAAGTAATATATGATTAAATCAAGTTCGTTCCCACAGAGATCTAGAATGGTGTTCAATTCAATTAATGTACCTATGCACCGATGTATGGTTTTTATCCACTGCTAAGAAAAATAACAAAATTGAGATTGATTATCTAAATTAACTAAGTGCAAATTATAAAACTAAGAATTGAACAATTAATGAGAGTAAAAATTCGAATTACTAATATGAGAATAAAACATGGAATCCTAGTTTCATCATCTACTTCACTTAGAGTTGCAGCCTTTAATTAAAACATGCGATGGGGTTGATATCTGATCGGATAACACGAAACAAGTATACGCTACCTGTCAGCATACGCATACCAAACTAAACATACATCCACAAAAGAGATAGAAGATGAATAGACACCAATTATGCTTAGACCCTATATGTCTATAGAATTTGAAAACATAACGGTTGAAGAACAAGTTATCCATAAAGATCACACAGGGCAGTATAAGTATTTTCATCTCACACCACAATCATATTGATAACAATTATGAACCTATGCTAGCATGGCAAGTTCTAAATCTCAAGATCCACTTTCACTTCACAAGAGATTAAAAATTCAATTTAGATGTTAGCTACGCATCCAAAAGCATTAAGATTAACCATACGAGGATATCAAGAATTCACCACACATAAATCTTTAAGGCATGCAAACTACTAAGCTACATAGATAAATCCACTAGGATCCCATGACAACGATTAGTTCATAACTAAACCTTTCGTCACCATGGGATTTGATGAAAACATGGTAAATAACAAGATATGAATAAAAGAAATAATATTAAATAAACAAAGAGTTGAGAAAACAAATCTATAATCCAAAGTAACACAAAAGATGAAGTAGATCTAGATCCGTTGCTTGTCACGAGCGTTGAATCCTTCTCTCCTTTTCTCCCTTGCAGATCTAATCTAGGTTACAATAATAAAGCTATGATAATGTATATCTCCAATTACAAGGGTTGGATGTGTTTATATAGGCTCTAGAAGTCTTGCCCAGCAAGAAAATACCAAAACATAATTATAATAGAATTTCTGTAAAATACGTTTCCTAAACTGATTCTGTTTTCAAGGAAAATTCGTAGCTGACTTTTCTTCAGTATTTCTGGACCGTTCCAGTTGTAATTGGACCTCTGGACCACTTTAGAATGATAGAGAAATCTCGTTATCTTCGCGTGGACAGTAAGATCGCCCAAAACTGACTTCTAGAACTCAAGATATGGCCAAAATCGTAAAAAGGGCAAAACTGGAAAATCAGCACGACCCTGAGCAGTCTGCTCAAGAACGGCGCAGACTGCCCAGCACTATTCTGCCAATCTGGCGCAGACTGCTCAAGATATGGCGCAGTCTGCCCAGCCTCCAACTGGTGAAAATTTTCTCTCCTCGTTTTTCAGCTCTATTTCCTTCGTTTTTGCTCCGTTTGCTCCCGTTCTTTTTGCGTTCTCTTCCGTTTTCAATCCTCTATGCTTGGAATCCTCATGGTGAACCACAACAAGACTCCATTCTACATTATTAAGCCCGAATTCAACTCCAAAAGTGACGGAAACAACGATCTTAATCAACATTCTTCCAAACCTACACACTTACACAAAACACATCAAAACTACAACAAACTTGAGGCCAAAGCAATCAATTTAAGCCGATATGGAACGCTCTTAGTGGATATAAACTCCACTTATCACACCCCCAAACTTAAACCGATGCTTGTCCTTAAGCATAAACAATTACAACGAATTAACTAACTAGTACCACTTCCGTAGGTGATCACGGTTGCATTTGGCATATGCAACAAGCCCTTTAAACCCCTAGGCAGCCCTAGTGGACGAGTAAGGTCTCGTGAGGGCCTATAGCGAATGTACCCACAAAATCCATATAACCTAATGCAATGCAATGCATGAATGCAACTACATGAAAATGCAATTAATCTAATCTACCATACCTTCAAATCCTCTCATGCCATATTAACTTAAGAATCAAAGTAAATACGCAATGTCTTGGTGTCGAAAGTGCAAGTATTCACATAGTCTACTCAATGAACATGCATAAGTTCTCACAAGCCCATGTCAAGTGTAAGAATAAGTTAGTAAACATGCTAAGCCTACAAGAGTACATCTTTGAGACAACACTCGGGATCTCATACGCAAGAACAAGCAAACACTCACAATCCACTCACAAAAGAATATTCACTCAAGAACAAGGGTAAGTGTATCACTCAATTCCAACAAAATCATAAACATGCTTGACATTTGGTCTCAATCTAACTCTTAACACAACCTACATCAATGACGATAATCAAAAGGTCTTTAATTGGGTTGTAACGGGGCTAGGGACAAGGTATGTCAAAGAAGCCAAAACAGGTGAAGTGTCAAAAGCTAGTAAGTACCTTAATAAATCATACACAACACCATATTTCCCCCCACATAATTTTAATATTCTTCTTCCAATAAACGCTCGACTAGTCGACTAAAAATAGGATCACAACAAACACAAACATGCTCTCATAATATATATTTTTTTCTTTTTTTTTCTTTTTTTTTCATTTCATTTTTTTTTTCGAGAGCTAAATAGAACACAAACAATAATATAAACAATAACAATGATCCCATAATTTATTACATATGTCGACTATCAAGTAAACAACCAAACCCAATTTTCAATATTTCCCCCAAAAGTAAGACCAACAATAAACCCCTCCTTACACACCTTATTACTCCCTTAAGCACTCTACTAGCCTTTGACAATGTAGGTTCAAATTAATGTAAGGCCAATACAAGAAAAAGGTCTAGGCAAGTAATGTGGTATGTCACCGAAAAAATAGGATTAAGCTCAACGGGTTAACTAATTGATCATGTAAACATGGTATGGTAATATGGGAAAATATGCGGTTATTCCTAAATGCCTTTATCATTTTAATCGTCAAATTATGTCATGCGTTTCAAGAAAGACCTCAAACAACTGCTAGCAATGCAAACAATCCGTGGACACTCAAGCAAACGAATAAATTGCAACAAATATGCAATAAGGCTCAAAAACTCACTTGGTGGAAAAACATACTCAATCCCAAGCAAACATCTCTCTAACGCACCAACTTGTATTCAAAGCATGCAAACTAAATCATCTTGCACATATTCATGTCCTTCTAATCACTTACAACATTCAAAAAGTCTACTAGCTTCAACTTACTAGTGTATGTGTGTGCACAAGAACAAAGCATATCACTTCTCAATCAAAAGCGTCAACAACACAAAATTCCTATCAAGCATGGGTGCAAATGCATCTATTATGAACTCACACGATATACGAAAATAAAAACAGAATGTCCTATATGAAACAAACATAGATAACACAAACATATATGCATAATTTACTACTACTAATATGCACAGCATGAAATCCTACATGAACAAATAATACAACAACATCTACTAATCCCTCAAACCACCCCCAAACTTGAAATATTCAATGTCCTCATTGAATGGAAGTAAATACAAGGGATAGCAGAAAACATACCTGAAAACACCGAAACACATGGGTTGCCTCCCACGAAGCGCTGTCGTTAACGTCATTTAGCCGGACAAATATGATTCAAATCATGGTGGCTCGAAGATCGCATTTGACTTGTCTTTAGCAGAAGGACCATTCACCCATTGGTTAACAACCTTCTTGCTATCTTCCCACATCTTTCCTAAACCAAACTTCTCTTTGCCTCTTCCTCTAATTAACCTTTTCTTTTTCTTCTTCACACCTCTAAGGTGCTTATGCTTCACAGTTGATTGATACGAACACTCCTCTACCTCATCATCCATGCTCCACCTTCTTAACACATTATCGTGACCCTCTTCAAAAATTACCAACTCATCATTCAGAAGGACATACTTCAAATGGGATGGAAGTTTTCCAAGCTTGACATTCGAGAGATCTCGTATTGAAGAACTGTCAATGGAATCACTGATAGGATGCTTTAGCACGCGCATATTCGATTTTTCGCTCAACAATTGATCCAACTTCTTTCTCTGACCCGTATCAACCGTTTCCACACTGAAACACTCTTCATCCTCCGTCGGAAATTTCATGGCCTTGAACACATTAAAGGTGACACTCTGATCTTGCACCCTCATTGTAAGCTCTCCTTTTTTCACATCAATCAAAGTCTTTCCTGTAGCCAAGAACGGTCTTCCCAAGATTATGGGAATCTTCTTATCTTCTTCAAAATCCAAGATAACAAAATCAGCAGGAAATATGAGCTTATCAACCTTCACCAAACATCCTCCACTATACCCCTCGGATACGTGATAGATCGATCAGCCAACTGCAAAGAGATGTTAGTTGGTTTCGGCTCCGGTAGACCAAGTTGCTTGAAAACAGACAATGGCATGAGATTAATACTAGCTCCCAAATCACATAAACACTTGTTGAAAGAAAGGTTGCCAATAGTGCATGGAATGGTGAAACTTCCCGGATCTTTAAGTTTAGGAGGCAACTTCTGCTGCAGAACAGCACTACACTCCTCCGTCAATGCCACTGTTTCAAAATCTTCCAACCTTCTCTTCCGTGACAAAATATCCTTCATGAACTTAGCATATCTTGGCATCTGCTCCAACGCTTCAACAAAAGGAATGTTAATGGACAGTTTCTTGAAAACATCCATAAATTTCTGAAACTGTTTCTCTTGACTTTTCTTCAAACGTCCAGGATATGGCGGAGGTGGATAGATCTGATTATTCATTGAAGATTGCTCCGGAGTAGACTTTTCAACAGGTTTCTTGCTCTTCTCACCATCTAGCTGATCAGCCACTAAATCAGATTTCTCAATTTCTGGCACTGCAGATTTTTCAACCTGCTGATTCTGAACATCTTCATCTTCTTCAGTTGCTGATTTAGGATTACTCGTGACTTTTCCGGATCTCAAAGTAACTGCATTGACCTGTTCTTTATTGTCCCTCCTGCCTGGATTACCCCTTGTATCACTTGGAAGAGTTCCTTATTGCATATTTACCAAGGCACTTGTAATCTGCCCCAACTGGGTTTCCAAAACTTTCTGGCCAGCTTGTAGGTTCTTTACCACTATCCATACCTCATCTGATTTATCATTAGATGATTGCCCCATATGAGCCTGGGGCTGTTGCTGCTGAAATCCCGGAGGTTGATATGGTGTCCTTGGAGCGTAAGGCTGTTGATAGCCTTGATTGAATGGCTTTGCTTGCTGATAAGATTGTTGAGTATTCTGATTGTTGCTCCAGCTGAAGTTAGGATGGTTTCGATTATTAGGATGATAGGTGGCTGGAATTGGTGCAGCAGGTCTCTGAAAATTACTCACGAACTGTACTGATTCAGAAGAGATAGCACACTGATTTGTCTCATGTGCGCCCGCACATAACTCACAAACACTGCTGAACTCCATAATTAGCAAGAGAATCCAATTTCATAGCAAGAGCTTTCAACTGAGCCGTAATCATTGCAGCTGTATCTACTTCAAAAATTCCTGCTACCCTGCCTTGAGATAGCCTTTGGGTTGGATTTTGATATTCATTGGCAGCCATCATCTCAATAAGTTCATAAGCTTCATCATAACTCTTCGCCCAAAGAGCTCCACCTGATGCTGCATCTAGCAAAGGCCTAGACTGTGCTCCCAACCCATTGTAAAAACCATTAATCACCATCCAATCAGGCATGCCATGATGAGGACACTTCCTTAGCATCTCCTTGTAGCGTTCCCAAGCCTCACACAAGGTCTCGCCAGATTGCTGTTGGAATTGAGTCAACTGGTTCCTTAATGCTGCAGTTTTCGCTATAGGGAAGAATTTAGTAAGGAACTTCTGAGCAAGATCTTCCCATGTAGTAATGGAACCAGGTGGCAAAGAGTGTAGCCAGCTCTTAGCCTTATCCCTCAGAGAGAATGGGAAAAGCCTCAACCTGATAGCATCATCCGTCACACCATTACATTTGAAAGTGTCGCAGATTTCTATAAAGTCCCGAACATGCATGTTGGCATCCTCCGTAGAAGCTCCCCCAAACTGAACTGAATTCTGCACCATCTGAATTGTGCCAGACTTGATCTCAAAATTGTTTGCTGCAATAGCTGGTCTAATAATGCTAGACTGGATATCATTGAGTTTCGGCTGAGAATACTCCCTCAAAGCCTTAGCTGCTGCTGCATCTGCCATTGCTACTGTAGTTTCAAATTCCTCTTCCTTATTCTCTAAATTCTCTACAAGATTGTCTTCTGCCAGTTTTTGTAAACGAGCTTGTAAGCGTGTTTGCATACGAACCTAAGTACCTGCTAACACCACGAAACAAACAAACTAAGTAAGAATCCGAGTCAGTGAACGCTAACGACCACTGATGACAAGCACATAAACTAAAATAAAAACACCGATGATCCCCGGTAGCGGCGCCAAAAACTTGTTATGCAAAATCACGCAAGCGCACGTTGTCACAAGTAATATATGATTAAATCAAGTTCGTTCCCACAGAGATCTAGAATGGTGTTCAATTCAATTAATGTACCTATGCACCGATGTATGGTTTTTATCCACTGCTAAGAAAAATAACAAAATTGAGATTGATTATCTAAATTAACTAAGTGCAAATTATAAAACTAAGAATTGAACAATTAATGAAAGTAAAAATTCGAATTACTAATATGAGAATAAAACATGGAATCCTAGTTTCATCATCTACTTCACTTAGAGTTGCAGCCTTTAATTAAAACATGCGATGGGGTTGATATCTGATCGGATAACACGAAACAAGTATACGCTACCTGTCAGCATACGCATACCAAACTAAACATACATCCACAAAAGAGATAGAAGATGAATAGACACCAATTATGCTTAGACCCTATATGTCTATAGAATTTGAAAACATAACGGTTGAAGAACAAGTTATCCATAAAGATCACACAGGGCAGTATAAGTATTTTCATCTCACACCACAATCATATTGATAACAATTATGAACCTATGCTAGCATGGCAAGTTCTAAATCTCAAGATCCACTTTCACTTCACAAGAGATTAAAAATTCAATTTAGATGTTAGCTACGCATCCAAAAGCATTAAGATTAACCATACGAGGATATCAAGAATTCACCACACATAAATCTTTAAGGCATGCAAACTACTAAGCTACATAGATAAATCCACTAGGATCCCATGACAACGATTAGTTCATAACTAAACCTTTCGTCACCATGGGATTTGATGAAAACATGGTAAATAACAAGATATGAATAAAAGAAATAATATTAAATAAACAAAGAGTTGAGAAAACAAATCTATAATCCAAAGTAACATAAAAGATGAAGTAGATCTAGATCCGTTGCTTGTCACGAGCGTTGAATCCTTCTCTCTTTTTCTCCCTTGCAGATCTAATCTAGGTTACAATAATAAAGCTATGATAATGTATATCTCCAATTACAAGGGTTGGATGTGTTTATATAGGCTCTAGAAGTCTTGCCCAGCAAGAAAATACCAAAACAGAATTATAATAGAATTTCTGTAAAATACGTTTCCTAAACTGATTCTGTTTTCAAGGAAAATTCGTAGCTGACTTTTCTTCAGTATTTCTGGACCGTTCCAGTTGTAATTGGACCTCTGGACCACTTTAGAATGATAGAGAATCTCGTTATCTTCGCGTGGACAGTAAGATCGCCCAAAATGACTTCTAGAACTCAAGATATGGCCAAAATCGTAAAAAGGGCAAAACTGGAAAATCAGCACGACCCTGAGCAGTCTGCTCAAGAACGGCGCAGACTGCCCAGCACTATTCTGCCAATCTGGCGCAGACTGCTCAAGATATGGCGCAGTCTGCCCAGCCTACAACTGGTGAAAATTTTCTCTCCTCGTTTTTCAGCTCTATTTCCTTCGTTTTTGCTCCGTTTGCTCCCGTTCTTTTTGCGTTCTCTTCCGTTTTCAATCCTCTATGCTTGGAATCCTCATGGTGAACCACAACAAGACTCCATTCTACATTATTAAGCCCGAATTCAACTCCAAAAGTGACGGAAACAACGATCTTAATCAACATTCTTCCAAACCTACACACTTACACAAAACACATCAAAACTACAACAAACTTGAGGCCAAAGCAATCAATTTAAGCCGATATGGAACGCTCTAAGTGGATATAAACTCCACTTATCATTAACATAATTAACACATAATTTACCTTATTAGCTAAATATGGACAATAATTTTGGGACAAAGAAAATAGGAAATAGTGGACAGTATAATTGGGACGGAGGGAGTATATTTTATTTTATAGAATCTCCTAAAAATGATTTGTTCACACGAGTAAGATATTTTAAATAAATATTGTATTTTTAATAAAACAATTAAAACAATTTATTAAATTTAAAAAATATCTTTTATTTTATTTTTTAAATGTATTTTAAGGAATGTATAGTCTTCATTTGTTACCGGCAATTTTGAGATTCTCTAAAGTCTTCTGAGATTCTTTAAGATGTTTTGAATATTCTGTAAAGTGCTTCGTATTTTATCTTTTTGATATTTTTAAGGTGTTTTGAGGAATATTAAATGTCAATTTGTTATTGACGATTTTGAGATTTTTTAGTGTTTTAACATCTTTTAAGGTATTTTGATAATTTTATAAAGTGTTTTAAATAATTTTCATAACATTCATATTTATTAAAAAATGTTATTTTTTATTAATATTTTCTTAATTGTATTTTAATGTGTTAATTGTTACTTCCTCCGTCGCATTCATTTCTATACGCTTTTTTAAAATTGTCTGACACGCATATTAAGGTGCATAACTAGTATAGTTTCATAACTTATTATTTCTATATATATATGGGGTGTAAAAGGTAATATTCTATTTTTCTAGTGTTAGGCTTTTCCTATTATTAATTCCTAGTTAAGGGGTTAAAAAGGTATAATTTTTATTATTTCTTGATGACAAAAAAAGGTTTTCATTGGTAAGTTATACAATGTATAATTTATAAAATATTCATACTAATGAATTTCCAAATTGAATTAATATTTAAGCATGTACTCAATTTAGATTTTAATAGATTATTAATAATTCATGAATTTTAATAAATTGTAGTTGATTTAATATTATTTGTAGAGTCTATGCAAAATTGGTAAAAAAAATCAAGTAGAGTTCGTAGAGTCTACATAGAGTTGAGTCTAAATCCAATAATTGTTTTTAGATTTTATGAGAATTTAAAAAGTTAAAATACACTATAAAATTTAACAAAATTCATGAATCTTTAAAATTCATTAAACCAAATAACGTTTTGAAATACCATCATATTTTACTAAATTGTTTATAATCCACAGTCAACATCTTTAATTTTTTTTAAAAAAAATAAAATTCTAATTAAATACCCCAAACTTTTTAAAATTTGTATAGCATCAATTTTAAATGATTGTTTAATTTTTTCGTTAAATACATCTAGATTTTAATGAAATTTCAAAATTTCAGATAAAATACTCCTAAATTTTTATAATTCAAAAAAATTCAATGAAATTTGGATCGAATACTACACTAACAAAACTAGCCATTATTATTCAATCTTATTAATAAGAAGATTCGATTAACCCAAACTAATCCAAAGTGAATAAAAAGAATCCGATTTGGGCTAGCCCAAAAAGATAAACCATCACATTGAATAATATTTTTAATTAATTAAATTTAATTAACTAC
The DNA here is from genome assembly GCA_037693485.1 of Kitagawia praeruptora. Classification (NCBI taxonomy): domain Eukaryota; kingdom Viridiplantae; phylum Streptophyta; class Magnoliopsida; order Apiales; family Apiaceae; genus Kitagawia; species Kitagawia praeruptora. The sequence continues at coordinate 128,243,518 of CM075350.1, forward strand.
CCAAAAACCTATAGCAACACAAACAGTCCGGCCCATTAAGCAAACGTAGCATGCACGACTTCCGCAACTATATATTTAGACCTGACTGTTCAACCCCGAATCTATCGATCAATATATCTACATCCCTATATCTCTGGAATCCAAAACGAGCTAGGAATGTCATCGACCTCATCCATCAACCCAACAAAGCTCATCCCTCCCAAAAGTAGAATCAAATCCTCCAGGTTAGCGTACCAAAAGCCAACTTGTAGATGGAAAATAAATGTAGGTATGTGTGAGCGGCACGAGTATGATAATGCTTATGGTGGGTTCATTAGCGATGCAAACGGTGACTGGGTTCAAGGATTTGCTGGATATATTGGTCGGATGTCGCAACTCGATGCTGAACTTGAAGCCATTGAGCATGCTCTCCAATTTGTATGGGAACATCGGAAGCCTCGTGTACTTGTGGAAACAGATTGTCTCCTAGCTATTAAAGCAATTGATGAAGGTGACGAAAATCATATAACTATTCGAAATATACGTGATTTAATTTGTAAACTGCCTTGGATTGTTGAGATCAAGCATGTCAAGGAAGAAGCTAATCAAGTGGCGATTCGTCTAGCTAATGAAGAGTTGGATCGTCGAGCTCGAAATCATATATATTATGGAGGAATAATTGTCCTTAATAAACCATCTCGAGAAATTGCTAATATTCTGAAGTAAATTAAAAAAGGCACGAGTATAATGATGTACTATTAGGCTGATAGCTCGGGGTAGCCTTTAAGGCTCCAACCTTGTTGTCTTGTTGAAGAAAATAAAAGCAAAGAAGAGGGCCAAGAGGCACAATTTTACAAAGACCGTGTAAACTTTTTAGGCTTTTTCTTGTATATGAGGTTGCATTTTTCATTTTTTCAGTAGTATGTTTACTGTTTTCAAAAGATTGCATATTTTATATGTTCGGTGATATGAGTATTTGTTTAGCTTCATGTATGATTAGTAGATTTTATTAATTTGTTGTTAGGACAAAAGGATTGATAACGGTGGTAATTTAATCACCACCACAAGTTATATAAAGCAAGCAAAATATGTAAAAATGCAAAGTATGTGGAATGTGAATCTGTGATATATAGCACAAATTCTCTATCCCTGTACTCTGCAATTGAATAAGAGTAAAGTCTAATGCAACATCAAGAGAATGTGTCGAGGTGGCAGCAAGGATGGTCTAGTCTTTTGCATCCTTGCTTGTCTTTATGTCTTTACTTAGTTTGTCTGTTAGTTCATCAAGGTAGTTTGTTTGTTTTCCAAGTTAAGGCTGATAGTAGTACTATGTCAAGGACAAGGTTGTTTAGCTATTTTGGTAGGATAAGAAGGGACTCTATCTGTCAATTTATGATTGAATCAAGTAGTGGAAATATTTCCAAACATTGTCTCTGCCCTTGTATTTCACTTATCTGTGTTTGCAACTTGCTTTCATATCCATCAATTACTCTTTATGGTATCAGAGCGGCAGTTGTTAGTGAAAGAAAACATTGGGTTTTGTGACTTTGCGTTTTCACTGATTCCATTCCTTCTGTCTTGATTTATCAGCCACAACCTCTTGTCTAGCCTGTAGAGTTATATTCCCTCTCCCTTCAAACAGATCTTGACTTCTAACAATCTTGTTCTGAAATCATGGCTACTGGGAGTCGGTTCACTTTTGCAGACATGCAGAATCCACTTTTCTTACACCCATCGGATGGCCCAACCTCCATTAGTGTGACTAAACTCGAAGGCCCTGCAGATTATAGGTCATGGAAGAGGTCAATGGAGATCCAGTTGCTGTCTAAAAGAAAGTTGGGGTTTGTAGATGGATCTGTGACAAAAAGCAAGACTGATGAGACAGAAGCAGCTCAATGGGAAACATGTAACAACATGGTAATATCCTGGCTACATAATAACATATCTGATTCTGTTAAGAGATCTATTTTGTTTATTAATCTAGCCAGTGAAGTTTGGAAAACACTGGAACGTAGATTCTCTTTAACCAATGGGTCAAGAAAGTATAAGTTAAGCAGGGATTTGTTCTCTCTGAAACAAAATGAGATGTCCATCTCTGAATATTACATAGCCATGAGTAGCTTGTGGGAAGAAATTGAATCTATGACAGTTTTGCCTAGGGTTACTGCTGTGTCTGATGAGATAACTAATCTGTTGAAAGCCATAGAAATGATGAGAGAGGAGTCAAGGCTTTTTCAGTTCTTAAATGGTTTGAATGACATATATGGGGCTCAAAGAAGTCAGTTGTTGATGCTATCGACCTTGCCCACTGTTGAAGAAGCTTGTGCTGCTTTGCAGCAAGAAGAGTCACAACGGGATGCACTGACCATGGTCCCTGAAATGGATGTTACAGCAATGTACAGTAAAGGGTCACATGAGAAAACAAGCGTATGCTCTGCTTGTGGTGTGAAGGGACATAGCTCAGCAAAGTGCTGGACTGTAAATGGATACCCAAAGTGGCATTATAGGCATAACAAGCCTGTGAAGAACAATGGAAATGCTGAGAAGTGGAATGGCAACAGAATGAAAATGGCAAATGTGGCTCAGGCAACGAGCCAAACCTCTGAGCAGCAAAGTGTGATGTTCACACCAGAACAGATGCATCAACTGCTATATATGTTACCTGCAGGCAAAACACAATGTGAAGATGATGAATGTGATAGCCCCTTTTCTGGCATGACAAACAGTGGTGCAGGGGGAGCAAAAACAGGAAAATGGATTGTGGATTCAGGGGCGTCAGACCACATGACTGCAAATCTGGGTGCACTGTCAAATGTTAGAAAAGCCCCAACAAACTACACCATCAAGCTGCCAACAGGAGCTACGACATTGATCAAACACATTGGAGATATGAAGCTTGAAAATGGTCTTAAGATGCTAAATGTGCTGCATGTTCCTGACTTCACTCATAATTTGCTCTCAATACATAAGCTTGCAAAGGATAATGGTTGTGATGTGACATTTGACAAAGAGGTGTGTATGATTGTGGATTCAAGTTCGAAAAAGGTGAAAGGTGTTGGAAGGATGCACAATGGATTATACTATTTGGCAGACTCTGCAGATGAGAAACTGCAGAAACAGGTGACATGTGTACAAGTGGAGTCACAAGGGAGTGTTGCTGACAAACTCGATTTGTGGCACAAACGTCTTGGGCACACACCTGTTCCAAAGCTAAAGCTCATTTCAAGTATCAAATCACAACTCAAGGGAGATACTCTCATCTGTATGACTTGTCCAATGGCGAAATTTACCAGGCTTCCATTCCCAGAAAATGTTTCACATGCAAAGAAACGTTTCGACTTGGTGCACATTGACACATGGGGACCTTATAAGGTTCCAACTCGTGGGAAATACAGGTATTTTCTTACCTTGGTTGACGACTTTTCTAGAGTAACTTGGATTTATTTGTTGGAGAACAAGTCTGATTACTTGAAGACAATGGTCATGTTTCTCAACTATGTCAAAAATCACTTTAAAACTGGAATCAAAACCATACGATCTGATAATGCAATGGAATTTGCTGATAGACATTGCAAAGAATTTTATGCAATGAATGGCATAGTACATCAGACTACATGTGTGTTCAGTCCTCAGCAAAATGCACGTGCAGAACGGAAGCATAGGCAGATACTTGAAGTGGCAAGAAGTCTCAAATTCCAGTCTGGGTTGCCCATTTCTTACTGGGGAGATTGTGTCCTCACAGCAGTTTATATCATGAATAGAATTCCCACCACTGCACTTCAAAACAAAGTGCCTTATGAAGTATTACATGAAGGACCTGTCGATTATGATGGGATGCGAGTATTTGGTTGTCTGGGTTTTGCTGCTGTTAACAATGGGAGGCATGATAAATTTCAGGCGAGAGGGAAACCTTGTGTGTTCTTGGGGTATCCTCCAACCCAGAAAGGGTTTAGAATGATGGATTTGGTCACAAGGGAAGTCTTCATTTCAAGGGACGTCAAGTTCCATGAGAATATTTTTCCACTCAATCAAAAGGAAGCAAGTGACATAGTGCAGCCACTGCAAAGTTCTGATTTGAGACAAAGGAAGTACAACTATTTTGAAGATGACTATTTGACCATGGAAGAAACTCAAGGTGATTCTGATACTGAGGAAGAAAGCTCAGGTGATGGAGGCAATAATAATGATGATGTTGATGAGGAGATCACAGCACCAAGACGCTCCTCAAGAACCTTGCAAAAACCAGTCTGGATGGGTGACTATGTTACATCTGGAAAAGGGAATGCAAATGCTGTGACAACGCAGGTCGTGGAACCACTCTTTCATTGCTTTCTGACGACACTGATTGATCGAGATGATCCAGTGTTCTTCAAACATGCAGTGAAGAATCCACACTGGGTTGAAGCCATGAATGTGGAACTGGAAGCTTTGGAGGCAAATGGGACATGGGACATCGTTCCTTTGCCACATGATAAACAGGCGATAGGATCTAAGTGGGTATACAAAACTAAGTATAACCCAGATGGATCTATAGAGCGGTATAAGGCAAGATTGGTGATCCTTGGAAATAAGCAAGTCCATGGAATTGATTTTACTGAGACATTCGCTCCTGTGGCTAAGCTAACGACAGTAAGGGCACTATTGGCAGTGATTGCAATCCAGAATTGGGATGCCTGCCAAATGGACGTAAGTAATGCTTTCCTAAATGGAGATTTGGATGAGGTTGTGTACATGAAAATGCCATCTGGGTACACAGGGTTTGGAAGTCGAATTACAGTGTTTTTCGATGAGCATGGGTGGCAAAATACAGGGAGTCTAGTGTGTAGGTTAAAGAAAGCACTCTATGGCCTTCGTCAAGCATCAAGACAATGGTTCTCTAAACTCTCTTACACACTTCAAACCCTCAACTACTCTCAATCCAAGGCGGACTACAGCCTGTTCTCTAAAGCTCAAGATGGGACAATGACAGTGGTACTCGTGTATGTTGATGATATTCTCATTGCAGGCAATTCACCACACGAGATCATTGAACTCAAAAGGCTGTTGTCACAGAAGTTTAGCATGAAGGATTTGGGCTCACCACGATACTTCTTGGGTTTGGAGATTGACAGATCAGAGGCAGGGTTCTTTGTCTCTCAAAAGAAATACACAAATGATCTACTCAAAGAGTTTGGATTGCTCAATGCTGCTCCTGTCAAACTGCCAATGGATGCTCACTTGAAGTTAACAGCAGATAAAGGAGAAGTGTTGGTTGATGCTATGCCTTATCAACGTCTTGTAGGGAAGTTAATTTATCTTACGATCACTCGCCCAGATATTGCATTCTCTGTCCACATTTTGACCCAGTTCATGCAACGACCTACTTCTGATCATATGCAAGCAGGGAAACGGCTTCTCAGATATTTGGCTGTAAATCCTGGGCAAGGAATTCTTCTAGCATCAACTTCTGCTGCTCAATTGATTGCCTACTGTGATGCAGACTGGGCAAGCTGTCCCATGACAAGAAAATCAACAAGTGGCTTCTGTGTACTACTTGGAGGGTCACCTCTATCATGGAAGACAAAGAAACAATCACTGGTTGCTCGTTCTACTGCAGAATCGGAGTACAGGGCCATGGCTTTAACGGCATGTGAAATCACTTGGTTGACAGCATTACTGAAGGACATGGGACTCCACAATCTACCTCCAACTTTACTCAACTGTGATAACAAGGCAGCATTGTCCATTGCTGCCAACCCAGTGCTGCATGAGCGAACGAAACACATCGAGCTCGATTGTCACTACATTCGAGACAAAATCAATGCTGGAGAAATTATCACTCGACATGTTCCAAGTTATGCACAAGCAGCGGATGTCTTAACCAAACCATTGACTGTGAAACAGCATTATGATCTTATGACTAAGCTTGGTATGACCTCCTCGCTTGAGGGGGAGTAATGCAACATCAAGAGAATGTGTCGAGGTGGCAGCAAGGATGGTCTAGTCTTTTGCATCCTTGCTTGTCTTTATGTCTTTACTTAGTTTGTCTGTTAGTTCATCAAGGTAGTTTGTTTGTTTTCCAAGTTAAGGCTGATAGTAGTACTATGTCAAGGACAAGGTTGTTTAGCTATTTTGGTAGGATAAGAAGGGACTCTATCTGTCAATTTATGATTGAATCAAGTAGTGGAAATATTTCCAAACATTGTCTCTGCCCTTGTATTTCACTTATCTGTGTTTGCAACTTGCTTTCATATCCATCAATTACTCTTTAAAGTCTTCTTCATAAACTTGCAGGCTCTAGTGTGCTATGCCTGTATTATCTTTCCTGACTCGAGCTGCACATGTTGTCGGTTTATCTGCACCTGGACTAAACATATGCGCGCTGATCAGCTGGATTTCAAATGGAACTGTGAGTATACTGGTAGTCGGTAACAGGGTTTTCAGCCATTTACAAGTGAAGACATGTCGGAAAATGTTTACAATTACTTGTCAAGGCAGGAACATAGCAGCTCATATTTGCAGGATTGACAACAACTATTCTCATGTGTGGTTTAAAGTAGAGACTTTCATTCTTAAGAAATTTAGGAGACAACATGACAATTGAAAAGAAAGTTGTAGACAGGTATATTCAAGTTAAGGATACTCTCCCCTGACAAAAAAAAAAAAAATTGAGGATACTCGATCTCCATTGGAGTGTCCTTAGCATGACTGTCGATTGGCTAAACTGAACACTAAACTACTTCTGCCCAACAATTTGGAGGGTTTAGCATGTTTTTGTCGTTGAATTTTTTGATTATCTCTCACAGGAAAGGAGATCTGTCTTAGAAAATAAGTTTGGAATGAACATGTACATATTTTTTTATATAAATTAAATAATATGTAGTATTGTAGTTCATTTCTTGATTCAGTTTTTGAGGCTAAGGCGATTAGAATTCGTGAGGTGTTGTTGGAGGAATTTCGTAACAACACGAAATCGGAGGATTGCCGGAATAGTAGAGCGAATTGAATGTTTATGTGGCTGTTTTAGGGGATTAGGGTTTATGAAAAAAGAGGGGGCTGGACTTGGCAGGTGTCTCGATTTGTCTCGTGTATCGGATTTCATATCGTACCAAGATGCCTGCGTACCTATATGTTTATATAGGATCAAGCCCCACGCAGTTCTGTGAATTAATTGGGCTTATCCCGAGAGACTTAAGGGATAAGTTATGTTAATGTGGGTAATAATTGATTTTATCTGATTTAATCTTATCGTTGTGATATCTTCCTGATTTGAAGAATATCGTTTGGAGATATTTTCCGTTATTGATTGATTGAGATTGATTGTTTCCTCATTTCAGAGAGAGGATATTACTTAGGCATTAAGTAATAATTATTAATCTAAATTAATAATTAGTAAATATTAGAAATTTGGGAGATTATTAGACATGCCAAAATATGGCATAACATGAGGCATTATCATGGATTTCAGATCAACGTTTGCAAGCAAACGAGTCTGCATTGAGACACATTACGAGCTATTTAGAGTGAAATTGTTAATTATTTTGGAGATGGGGGAAATAATTATAAACTGCTGCCAGAAACTCCACCAACTACCTAGCAAGTTATTTTTGGGTCTCCTCCGTTGTATGTGGTGGAGCCTGGAGGCACGACAACGACGTTTTTATTAATGAAAATCCTTTTACTTTCAAAAAAAAAAAATTAATTGTTCTTATTAAGATATAATATACGCGTATCTTATTTTTCTTGTTATTTTATAAAGATTTTCTTTTAATATATTCACCCGATGTACCTGAAATAAAGTTAAATTTAGTAATTAGATTGTTAAATCTATTTCCTTAACTATTAGCAAAAAATATAAAAAATAAGATGTTTATACTATGTTTCAACTGCTGAACTCGAGAATAAATGATTGGCCCACAATGCTATCTTGTCAAACATCTATTGGACGAAGCTATGCGCTATCAGACCACCTCAGCCGACCACACTTGCTATACACACAACACAACTCGATTTTACATTCTAGAAAAAACATCCTTGTATGTATATCCTGTATCTACATCGCAAGATCCAGGACTAGTTGCAAGAACAGTATTTAAGAACTCAAGAAATGTTAAATAGTGATAAAAATACATCACTAGCAACATGGTCCATCATGTTTTTATTGATTTCTCCGACCATTTTCTTTACGTCGTCAATATCTGCACTTGATCCCAGATGGGCTGCTAAAAAGAAGCGCATGAGTCTTAAAGTTCGAGATATGTATGTATCTTTTTGTATTTTCATACCCCTTTTGCTCATTTTCTTGTTTATGATCTACTTGATGAACTTTGATTGATGGCAATTGTTGTTGTTTTATAGAATTTTTTTATTACTAGTTTTTGTTATAGTGGTATGTAATTGAATTATGATGTTTGTGATTGTTGGTTAATTTTTTAAATTTGGGGGAAATTTTGAGGTTTAATTGTTTTTTTTTTTTTACTGTTTTTTCAGGTTTTATCATGCCTATGACAACTACTTGACACATGCTTTTCCGGTTAGTTAAGGATGTAATGTTTGTATCTGTTGTACTATGATTATTATGCGTTGTTTTGGTCGTAAGTTTTATAAGTATTTGATTGTGTTTGTTGTCGGTTAATTTAAAAGTGAAATTGCAGCATGATGAACTTAAACCTATGTCCAAATCGTTTACGGACTCCCTTAGTGAGCTTGGCAATTTGAAGGTAGCGACTGATTTGGAAACATTTTGCATAGTTATACTCCGAAAGGTAGATTACCTAACTTTCTATTTGTATTTGTTTCAGCTTGAACACTTATCAGAGCGGTACAAGGGATTAGCCCTTACACTTATTGAGTCATTATCGAGGTACACTATTTCTAGAATTTTCGCCCTCGCACTCTAGCAACCAGTGAATATTTATAATTTGTTTTATGGTGCCTTTCTATTCAGTTTACTTGATTGCTTCTTTGATGTTCATTTTCTTATCCTAGTCTCGTTATTATGGGGAACATCACAGAGTTTGAAAGAGCAGTCTATTGGCTAGCTGACAACCTTGCATTTGATGTTGATGTGAGGGTCAATCTGTTTGAGGTATGCTTATTAAAAGCCTTTTCCACATTGAGAGTATGATTGAATTCTTTCGCAAGAAGCTTTACGATTTACATTGTTCGCATTTTTCGTTGGTACACCACCAAAGAGTAATATTAATAGTAGGTTTAGTCAAAGTAATTTTATTGTTTCTTTTCTTCCATTTTTATTGTGCAGTGCAACATAAGAGTTCTTGGAGGACTTGTTTCTGCTCATATTCTTGCAACTGATTCTACAAATAGGTTGGGTCAAAGAGTCTACAACAACGAGCTGCTCAACCTTGCTCAGGATTTAGGGCAAAGATTTCTTCCGGCATTCGATACACCCACTGGATTGCCATATGCATGGGTTAATCTGAAGGTAGTTTCTAAAATGAGGATTTGCGGATAATTTTTACCATTACCATTGTTCAGATGTTACTTCTGAAAACTGATATGTTTTATTAACAATTGATTGGTTCACAAATGTGTGGCATTCCAAGAGTTAAAGTTTGCACGTACTGCTTTAAAATGATACCTATTTAAAACAGCGTCGAAGTGATATATAACTATTAACGCTAATGATATTGGTCAAAAACTACTATCTATTTAGCCCATGTAGTTTTAACCTGCGGCTTATAAAGTGTATCGTGCAAATATCATTCTACTATTGTTTTTACCTTTTACAGCACATAGTACATACTTGACATCTTTACATGAATATTTCTCTAGACAGTGGAGTGTATGCGAATGGTTTATTGGTTTTCTTTGTAAGAAGGATAATGACACCGCATCAATGCGGAATTCTATGGGCAGTATGGCGTAATGGAGAATGAGACACCCGAGACAAGCACATCTGGATGTGGTGAGGAACATTTATTGGCAGTTAAGGGAATCTATCAAAGAATTTTATGTCTAAAGGCCAATTAATATACCTTTTTTGCGGGTTCAGGTTCACTTATTCTAGAAATGGGAGCATTATCACGATTGACTGGTGACCGCAGATATGAAAATGCCGCTTTGCGTGCTCTTCGTAAATTGTGGAGCATGCGTAGTTCTTTGAATCTCTTAGGAACCACTCTGGATGTGGAGACTGGGGATTGGATTGAACACTCATCCGGAATTGGAGCTGGTATGTGCAATGCCAACCTCTTAAGCCTTCTCCTTCCCTGCTCAATGTTAATTTTTGTTTCAAATTTCAAAGATTTTTATTTCTTACATGTGCTGATTAATTCGGCATGAAAATTCAAGTTTAATATAATCATTACTTTACAGTTTACACAAACCTTTAGGCACACAATAGCCCTGCAATATTACCAAAAAAAGAGAGTGAAGTACTGGAAGCTAAACCAACTTCTTTACCTTTCTGGATGCAAAAAATCTCTCCAGAATTTTTTAATTCTCTTCATTACTAATCTGTTTGTGTTACTGACTTACTGTACATAACCTCATTTGTTCTTTTACAGGTGTTGATTCCTTTTATGAGTATCTGATCAAAGCACACATTCTTTTTGGAAAGGATGAATTTTGGATGATGTTTCAGTCTGCTTATCTTGGTGTGCAGAAATATTTCAGACATGGTCCATGGTACTTGACCAGTTCTTGTTCACAACCAGTATAATGAATGTTCCTGCCAATGCTTACACATTTGAATATTTTTTCCACATTTGATGGATGAAAGATTGATATGTTATCTTAAAGAATGATTTCTTACTCTGGCAGGTACCATGAAGCAGATATGAGGACAGGAGTAGCAACTTATTGGCAACTTACTAGCCTTCAAGCGTTTTGGCCTGGAGTACAGGTAGGTTAAAACAATGTATTATCATGGACGGTAATGTGAACTCCACCTATTCTAACCACCTTTATGGTAATTAGGTTTTTGTTGGGGATATCGCAGCCGCTAATTCTTCACACCGCGAGTTTTTTCATGTGTGGGAGAAATATGGTGTACTACCCGAAAGGTATAATGCATGTGCTTTTTGAATGCAAAACATTGTTTATTGTTAATTTATCACGGAACTAGTTCATTTCCGTTCTTAGTTTTTTCACTGGCTTGGAAGATAATAAATTAATGAACCCCACCTTTAATTTAAGGTATCTGTTGGATCGGCAACTGGTGCACCCAACTGAGAGATATTATCCTTTACGCCCTGAGTTAGCAGAGTCCACATTTTACCTTTATCAAGCAACTAAAGGTTAGCAGCCATTCTTCTGATTTTAATTCTTTACTATGTTAGAACAAAGCCTAGGCAATGAGAGTCTCTATCTCTTTCCCTCCTCCCACCTCCCCCCTATATATTAAGTGCACACAAGTAGACTGCACTTTGATTTTTTTGATAATACCAATTGACGTGTCGATTTTTAACAGATCCCTGGTACATGGAAGTGGGGGAATCAATGGTAAATTCTCTTAATCAATACACCAAGGTTGAAGGTGGATTTGCAAGCATTAAAGATGTGACAACTATGCAATTAGAAGATCATCAGCACAGTTTCTTCCTTGCTGAAACGTGAGTATTCTAAATATCTAATGTTTCTGTGTTAAACATGATGTACCTAATCTCCTTTTGTTATTGTGGATCTATTCCTACCGGGTTTTGCCTTTCAATAAAAGTTCATAAACCATATTTTCCGGTGTGTCAAGATTTTTATTATTTTGTTTTGTAATCATCTTAGGTGCAAGTATCTATATCTTCTCTTTGATGACTCATTCTTGTCTGGTCGGAATTACATATTCACAACTGAAGGTCACCCTCTTCCAGTTTTGAGTTCTTGGCATGAGAGGCTTCCCCAGACATACCTCCCAAGCAACTGGACTTCTTTTGAGGTAATCTCTACCTTGCATACTGTATTACTTGAAAAATCATTCAAACGGTCAAACCTTTGGCTTGGTGATAGTTTTGGTTAATGGCGGTAGCCATTGTTATTTATGGTGACGGGCGCAAACTGCCAAACTGCAAAGGTTTCTCTTGAACATAGGTGCATGGCGCAAAGCGAGGCACCCCCCTCATTGAAGAGAGGCACATGACACGAGTTACAATATATTAATACATCAGTACATGCATACTTTAAGTAAACTGAGTAACTACTAAATAAAGCATTTTAAGTAATTAATCATGAACCAGCTACAACTCAAAAATGGTAAAAATATTTTAAACATTATTGAATGTAAAAGATTAAGCAATTAATTACCTTTAATAATAATGATGATGATGATGATGATTTTAATAACACTTATAGTATTCCAAAACAAAAGGAGATTATTAACTAAATTAAAATATTTGTTTTAAAAAAAATTATATAATTACATACTAGTTGAACACATAACAAAATTAATAATGAATTCTTGCACAGTGTTAAACTATCTTATACAGTAGTATATTAGTACGTAAAATTTGTAGTCCTGTTTTTATTTTATACATCTATATCTGATATATTTTCAGCAAAATGGTTAAAATTATTAGTAGTATACTAATAATTTTGTTTATATTATATATTCATTTAAATATTCATATTTAACAAAACAAACACTAAAAAGAAGCAGATTGTGAAAGCGTAGAAGAATGAAGGAATAAGAGTGATGAAGGCACGCAAAAGTCATTGCAACAATGAGAGGCGTTTAAAATCCGACCGGCCTACAACTTTTAAATTAGGTGACACCGGGTTCACTTGAGGCGCAACTCATTTGGGCCATGAACCTCAAGATAGAATAGGTGAGGGGCACACGACTTTCAAGTTACCTCGCAGTTCCTCTCACCTAGGCATGCCTTTAACAACACTGGTGGTAGCAAACTAGCAATTTGTGTACGGTTAATTGCTTTTGAGGTTCAGTCTTCGTGCTGTTATGTGATGCAAATTTAAAGAAAGAAATGTAAATAAGACAATTCTTATTAAAGTATTGTAGCATGATGTTAGCTATTGAATCTTAAGTGTTAGAATGACCTCTCATTCTGTGCAGAGTATACATCAAGCTAAACGAACAAGTGCGATGTCCTCACGCATCTGTCCGGCTATTTCATTAAACTCTCAACACCCTAATCAACAGATTGAGAGTGCATGCCATGTTTTGGATGCTCGTGAAGACCACAGATGTCTAACTGATGAGGATTGTGGGGTTGACGGTATGAGTTGTAGGCGAAGAACTTGCAGTATAGCTGGTTATTGTGGGCTATGGCTGCGCATATGAAGTCCACTCAAATTAAAATTCTTTTGCACCAAATCAATAAACTCTGACATGGTCCATGCTTGCCTGCAATTAATTTTATTCATACAATCGTGTAAAATATGTAACATATACTTAATAGCAGGGAGAAAGAAAAAGGTATAGTAGATCTCTACACTAGCCATGTAACCTCACAATTTTCATACCTCAACATATGTATCCTGATACAGCAATGGCTAAGTAGACGCACACCATCTTTTCACAGGACGTACACAGCGATTAAATGATTTATTATTTTCATATATGTGTTAATGTATGGTAGAATATTAGTTACATTAACCTCAGTTTTTCACATTAAATCCAGAATGACTTCCCTACAGTAATAGAAGAAAAGACAGACTACAAATCTAAAATAAAATCCTAAAATTATTCTCAAATATTAGCCAAATTACTACAGTAATATTGAAGATTCGAAATTTGATAAGTTCAGTGCGGAGTTTTGAAATGATGATTGTGTCGTTGAATATCATAATGAGAAAAGAGGAATTTTAACAAATGTGAAAATGATTGTAGTTCATGACATGAGATGATTTATAAAAATCATATATTTACGATTTTTTTTGCAAATTGGTGTGATTTTGAAAACAAAAAATTAAATGTGGATAGAATGATATAGCTCCTTACGTTCATATTAATTTTCAATATTAAATTTATTTACAAAAATACTTAACTAAAAGATAATCATAGAAGGCTGGACCCGAACCATGAGTAAAAAGGAATAAAAAGGAAACGAGGTATTTTGAATCACACAAAAATTTGACAAGACGTGAAGTAAATGAATTTGGGTTTATTAGTCATGTTGATGTTACCATTCATGGTCTATCTATTTTTCACCACCATCTACTTGATGAATGGCAATGGATAGGCCAACCTAAAAATATGTAAAGCTCAAGTGTCACATGACAATGCAAATAGTTAGATATTGACATACTTGGGGTAGTTTGGTTATTTTTCTTAATACTTTATACTATTCCCTCCTTCATCAATATCACGTTTGCCAATACACATTTTTGATTGTTAATATATTCAATTTCGTATTAGTAGTAAATAAAAAAAAAATTCACTGTATTAAAGTACTCATAAATACGAATCCAACAAGATCACTCATGACTATATTTAGTCTTATAAATTATGCGTAAATTAGTATTCAATTGCTTAGAATGAACAGTACCAAAAGTCAAAACGGAAAAAACATTTTGTGACCGAGGGAGTAACTTAAATTTATCTTAATAAAATGAGTGATTTTTTATTGTAGTTGATAGTTTGGGGATTTGTCTTGGCTGAGTTTCGATGTTTTAACATTAATAAAATCATCTTGTTTGTAAAAAAAAAATTGAATTCTTGGCAGGTTAGCAATAATTTGTCATCAATAAATGACATAAATAAATAAAATTGTAAATTTTTTAAGATTTAATCTTATCAACTTAAATATATTAGAGGTCAATTTTCCCGCAAAGTCTTATGTTTGTATAATTTTCGGATATGACTAGTATATTTTGCAGTCAATTTTAAAAAACTCATAATTAATTTATTTAATATTTTAAGAGAGATTAATTAATAAAAGATTCCCTACGAGGGGCTTTTAGACTCGTGCAATATGGCGCAGATAAACACACCAGAGCAAACAAAGCGACAGACAGCTGATGTGCTGTTTGTTCAGTCAAAAACTTAACAACCAACTGACTAGTACATACCTTAGCCTACCCCACACTGGACCCCACCCACCATCCTGTCCTAATTTTTTCTCACACCGTATTTACGCGCATTTGTGGGCCCCCTTCTTCTCCCCTCTTTTTCCCTACTCTCTCTGCTCCAATCTCTCTCCCTCTCTCTCTCTCTCTGAATACACAGATAAATCTACGAATAATAATTAAAAATTACAAAGTAATTGAATAATACTACCAAAGTACATAAATATATTCTCCTATTATCTTCATCCGACTAGCATCGCATGTTGGTTTTTCTGTTCCCTCAACAAACACATCCTCATAATTCTAGTTTCATCTTCATGGTTACTCCTGTTCTTCTTACAAATCCAGTGGTGTTTTATTGCAAACCTAGTTTTAATTATGTCGCAGAAGCGACATCAACCTTTGTTGCAAGAAGACGATGGTTGTAGCTCTGATGATATGCGCCGCAAATCTCCTAGAAAGTCAGCTCTCTCTCTCTCTCTCCCAGTCTCTCTCTCTCTCTCTCCCAGTCTCTCTCTCTCTCCCAGTCTCTCTCTCCCTCCCCCTCTGTCTCCCACTCTCTCTCTTTCTCCCACTCCCTCTCTCTCTCCCTCCCACTCTCTCTCCCTCCCACTCTCTCTCTCTCCCTCCCACTCTCTCTCTCTCCCCCCCCCTCTCTCTCTCTCTATATCTCCCTTGTTTCATGATTGTACTAGTAAATATACTTTTGGTTTCTTTGATTGTGGAATTGTTAATTTCAACTTAAAATTAATGTATATGTGTAAATTTATTGTTATAGTGCAATGCGCGAAGTGATGAAGTTTCGAAACCTTCAGAAACATATTATGCCACAATTGGAGCCCTTGATCAGGAAAATTGTGAGTTCAGCATACCTCACTGTCACAGTCTCACTCACTCATTTTGTATCGTAAATTAACTAATTGAAGTCTACACTTGTAATTAACTAATTTGAGAGTGTAGTTTTACATGATTTGTTCTTGTTCTGTTACATAATTGAGATAATTTACTTCTTGAGGTGTTACTACTAATGAGCCATTTGGTTAAGCACGACCGAAATGAGGTAGGAATGGAATGAAAGCTTCTGAACGAAATTGAAGGCGGAAGGAATGGATGTAAACAAATTAAAAGACGCTGAGTAGGAATAGAAAGTCTATTAAGTAAAAGTTTGGAATGAAAGTGGGAAAATTTGGTTCATGATGTGTTCTTTGAACAAAATGAGTAGGGAAAAGAAGTCTATCTCAGATTGGTGAGATTGAGTATTAGTTTAAATTTGGAAAAATGAAATGGATGAATAACTGAAATTTATATATCTTTATCCACAAAATATTACAAATTCATTTCATTCCCATCCTATTTCATTCTTTCAAACTGAGAGTAAAAATCTAATCTTTTGAGTCAACTAATGAAGGAACAGTTAATCCTCAGTATGTAATTTAACCAAAAAAAAAAAGTTTGCCCTGTTACACTTATAAGTAATAATGAAATGAATAAACTTTTTCTGTTGCACTAGTTATTGAATGGACTATATACTTACTCAATGGCTTATGTTTTAATCAGCATGAAATGTAAGTGCCAACCAGAATTGTTGGAGATAATGGGTACTCATCAAGTAGAACTGCATCTTTTACTCTTTTCTAAAAATGGGTGTCAATGTCATGCCTGATTTACCTTGACAATATGCTAATGCAAACATTCTCTGGTTTCTGTGTGCGTTTTTCCTGCAATTCATGCACACTTAATTGTGGAACAGTATTTAACCGCTGATTTTGTAAAGACTTGCTAGTAGCTGGTTCTGTGAGTTGTTGCTGGTTATATAAGCTGTTTGTAAGTTTGTTGCTCATCTGTGACTGTTGGGGTGCAGGTCAAAGAGGAAGTTGATTTGGCTGTGAGAAGGCACATGAACAGTATGAACTGGTACACATAATAGTAATTTTAGAGTCTGACACTAATAATTCACTTAATGGGGAGAGTGTCGTATGTAAGAATCAGTTTTTACTTGATACGTATACTTCTACCTTCCTTGTTTAGGGACTCTTCTAGTGAGGAGATGCAACCTCCTGACTCAAAGAACTTACAATTACAATTCTTAGAGAGTATCTCACTTCCAGTATTTACCGGATCTCGTATTGAAGGAGATCAAGGCAGTTCCATGAAAGTAGCTTTAGTTGATGCTGTATCCGGGCAGGTTCTTACTAGAGGACCTACATCCTCGGCAAATGTTGAAATTGTTGTTCTTGAGGGTGACTTTGATGGTAATGAAGGTGAGAACTGGACAACTGAGGATTTCAAAAATAACCTTGTCAAGGAGAGGGCAGGGAAAAAGACTCTTCTTACTGGGGATGCATTACTGACTCTTCAAAATGGGGTTGGTTTAGTTGGCGAGATTTTTTTTACAGATAATTCAAGCTGGACAAGAAGCCGCAAGTTCAGGTTGGGGGCAAGAGTTGTGGATGCTAATAATGGAATTAGAATAAGAGAAGCAAAGACAGAGTCATTCATTGTCAGGGATCACCGTGGAGAATGTTAGTATTTTAACCCTCATCATATTCTTATTTCCATAATAACTACTCATCGCCCTTTTTGATTTTTGTTTCATATAACAATTTGATAATCTTGACAATAAAAATGGCCGTACCCGCTGCAAAGAGTTTGAAGAAAAATGAAGTAAATAACAAGTCAATATTCTTAAAGATAATTATGGGAGTTAATTTTGGAATACAATTGCTTGTGATTTGGTTCTTTGGCTATTGTATATCCCTGTTTTACATTTACTAATTTCTGGATGCGACAGACCCGTGAAGTTTTAAAATGTTGACTTTAGTCACGTCTTACTGACTTATATGCTGTTACATTTAGAAGAATACTTGATTGGTAAACCCGCAACAGAAAATATGTTAAACCTGTACAGTATAAGGTTATATAGCTGAATACAAATACCAATGCATTCTTTGTTCGTCTTTTTGCAGTATATAAGAAACATCATCCCCCATGTCTATCAGATGAGGTTTGGCGGCTGGAGAAGATCAGCAAAGACGGGGCTTTTCACAAACGTTTGAGTGCAGAAAATGTTAAGACTGTCAAGGATTTTTTGACCTTACTCTTTCTTGACCCTGCAAAGTTACGTGATGTAAGAATTTGCATTCCATCTAGTTTTACAATTATATAGTGAAGTGTGATGATGTACTAGTAGTCTAGTATATTTTGTTCAAAAAATGTTGAAAGGTCAATGACCACCCTTGCTGTGGCAAAACAAATACCAGTTCTATTAGAAACTCTTTTTTTCCTTCTAATTTGTGCATGAGTGAACCACTTTTGAGGCATATGTTCTGGATAAATTTAATTTCTAAAAGCTACAGTTAACAAATGTGGTTCTAGAGTTATATGTGATCTTTGGCAGATTGTCTTTATTTGCTTAACACCATAATGAATAATCTTCATGATTCTAATGCCATTTACTTATTAAACAAAATGAAGCATCCTATTGGCAGGGTGGGAGAGGGGGGGGGGGATCAGTTTTTGGGTGTTTAAAAGTAATTTTTATACTGCTCCTGCAGATCCTCGGTGCGGGAATGTCTGCTAAAATGTGGGAAGTTACTGTTGATCATGCTAGGACATGTGAACTTGGTAGGAAAGTACATCTGTACTGGCACACGGCCGAGAAAAAGACTGCTGTGGTCTTCAATGTTGTAGGACAAGTGATGGGAATGCTTTTAGAATGTCAATTTGTTCCTTCTGATAAGCTATCTGAAACAGAATTGGTAAGCCCGTGTTTCCTTTATAATGCAAACACCTCAGTGATGCTTGTTAAATTAATACCTTTTTTGTGTGTGTGGATGCACTAGTGTTATACTAACCCTTCACAATACACATTGTCTTTAGGCTGAAGCCCAACGTTTGGTAATATTAGCATTCAAACAGTGGGAGGAAGTAACCTCTTATGATGATGAGACCTTTCTTGTTGATGGATTTTCGTTGTTATCCAATGTTTATCACCCTACAAACTCATCAGCAATGGCTGAGAGTTCTAATGTCATTGATATTTCATCTCTCGAGAGAATTAGCATTGATTATCCACAACAAGATACCTCTACTCCAAATATAATGCCATCTATTTATTCCACTGGTTGCTCTAGTACCATTGATGAGTATGGCATACATCTTCTTGAATCCATAAATTCAAGGTTTGACCAACCTATGATTTTCCCAAATCGGGCCACAGAATCCTTTATCTCTGACCCCGAACCTTTCACTCCGGCCCCATGTGATGAACATCTACAGTATCTTGACACTGATTTCTCTCTTCAGAGTGCAAGTCTTGGATCACAATCCGATCAACTTGGCATGGTTGACGGTTTCATGTATGCTCATTCTGCAGCGGCTGTTGCCATTGTCAAAGCTCACAGGAGATGGATAATTCTCTTCAGTGTTCTTAGGTGGTTCTCAATATTGAGGATTGTGGCAAAGAAATCCACGTTGTAGGACAAGTAACAAAGCATGTCAGAAAAAGTTCATTCAGATCATAAATGCAAACCTTGATCCTTCCCGACTAGATAAAAGGCGTGCGGTTTTTTGAGAGAGAGTTCTAGGTGTATATATAGACTGCCAGTTCATATGCAAGCTTTGTACTAATGGAATTGTCGGGACTTATCTCTTTGAACTACATTGTGATTTAATTGCAACCTTAGCTTCGCTTGCTATTATAAGAATAAGCTGTGATTTCTAGGTGCTGTTTGGCTGGACTTAAAATAAGTCGTTATGACTTATTTTTGGGTAAAAATTTCATATTTTTTTAATTTTTTTTATACAAGTATTTAATGTATGTTTGAGATTTCATAAATTACAAAAGAAAATTATTTTTTTCAGAAAAAAGTTAAAAATCTTAGCTTATTTCTTAAAATAAGTTTAACTTTTTTGAAAAATTAACTTACTCAAATAGGATCCCATTAATTGCACAAGGGTATGTACTTTTCATTGCGCAAGCTCAGAATACTAGAATAGGGTGCATTCCCTCAAAAAAAAAAAAGAAAAAAGAATAGGGTGCATTCTCCATGCTTTCAAGTTTCCAATAACGAGGGGATTTATCTAGCAGTTTCAACTAGACCTGTCAATTCATCCGTGTCGTGTACTTACGTGTTGTGTACTTTTATGTACTTAAATGCTAAACCCAAAACCACCCGTTTAGGGGTTCGTGTCATTTCGTGTTCGTGTACTTTCGTTTCGTGTACGTTTCGTGTCGTGTTTCGTGTCATTTTAATTAATAATAAAAATAAACATAAATATATAAATATATTAAAATATTTCAATTTTCGATAATATTTTTGCAAATATATATTAAAAATGTATTTTTACATAGTATTTATAAATAATATTATAAATTTATGTATAATCATAAATATAAATGTTAAATGTCTAATAAAAATATTAAAATATCTAATATGTTATACCAATAAAACAAGACAGTTAATTGAGAGACGAGAGAGATAAGGGAGATAAGAGAGATGGAGATTGAGATAAGGAGGGAGAGAGAGAGATATATGGGAGAGACGAGAGATTGAAAGAGATGTTTGAGAGAGAGTCTTGACAATTTGACTTACTTGTATATTATTGTTAAAAAAATTATATATATATATATATATATAGAGTAGGGTTCTAGGGAGAACCACCTTATCAAGAGAACTAAGAGATCCAATATAAGACCGTTGATTAATATGATTTATTATTAATAAAAAAATCTGATATTCCGGTGGCAATTTTGTGAATACATTAAAGTTTGAGGATAAAAATTCTACACTATTAAGTAAGAATATTTCACATAAAATCTTTCACGATTAGTTTGTTTTACAGAATCTTTTCAGATGCAAACATATATAATCACCTTCTAATTGAAAGATTTCACGATTTTCTCAAATATGGAATTTACAGAATCTTTTCAGATGGAAACATATATAATCACCTTCTAATTGAAAGATTTCACGATTTTCTCAAATATGGAAATTAAATCAGTCAGAATAATTCTCTCAATATGGAAACATAGTTGTGATATATTATCGAGGTATCTAGGTATATTTTAATAGCTCGAAGAAGAAATCGCAGAATGAAAAAATGGAGAACGCACTGCCATGAATGAGTACGTAATGAATGAGTACGTAGCTAATATCTTATGATAATATTCTTTTAGCTAATATCGTATGTTTTATATGTATATATTGTGTTCATCTACAAAGCACTTTCTGTATATTAGAGATTCTTTTACGTGTTCGGCCTAGT
This sequence comes from Kitagawia praeruptora, assembly GCA_037693485.1. Lineage (NCBI taxonomy): Eukaryota > Viridiplantae > Streptophyta > Magnoliopsida > Apiales > Apiaceae > Kitagawia > Kitagawia praeruptora. The sequence goes on from CM075350.1 coordinate 128,264,722, forward strand.
GTTTAATCTATACGTGAGTTTCTCTTACGTGTTTTCATATGTATTTATGCAAACATGGTTTAATTGTTCATCAGGATGTCGTAGCTTCTACAAACAAGGTTTAAGGTTTAAGATGATTACATCGCTTTCAGAATCTCAGCACAAGTGGGTTATCGGTACGGGGCGTTGAATTCTTGTTACTGTCAACATAAATATCCTGCAAATCTTTGTTATTTAACATATGTTTTTTGAAAGACTCAAGCTTGCGATAGCTAGAACAATACAATGGAGAGGACATGGCATACATTCTACGCCAGTCTAGCATTTCATCATTGTCTTCTAAATTTGCTATGAATGATTTGGGCCAACTAAGCTATTCTTTGGGTATTGCAGTCACTCGACATGTAGGGGCTGTATTTTAGTCAAAGAAAATTTGTTGATGAAATTATTGACAGAGCTGGCATGACCTCGCACTCGTGTATGCCTGTTGCGACGTTGATTGATACAAAAGTTAAACTGAGTGCATCATTACTCATTAGGATGTCCATATAAAGATCCAACACATTTATCGCCATAAATTTCATATGCTATACAACAGGTTTGCTTGCACTCAGTACTAAGAAGAATAACTCCAGGAATTTGCGTATGCCTTTGCTTTTGTTATGACTACCAAACTGGTCACCTGGTGCTACTGAACAGCAAATGATTAAAGTTGGAAACCCATTGCAAACTTGTATTATAAAAGTTTCTGGTTCAGTTTAAATGTACGTATCATCTAACTTTGTTGGATCACATAGGGCAACGGGAACAAGTCCATAACATGTAATTTCAAGAAGTATGCCTCCGTCCTAAAATAAGCAAAAAAAGGGATGTAGCCTTTTGTTAATGTATGTTGCTTCTCTTCCTGCACCTTTTGTGGTTTGATATTTGTTTAATGTTCGTGGTAATTTGTTTAACAAGTCCATGAATTTGAATTTCAGTATATCTTTGCTCTTGTCGTGACTGTCAAAGAGGTCATATATATGCTACTGAACATCAAATGAGAACCTTAAAGTTGAAAACACATTGCAAATTACTTGTATTATGAAAGATTCTGGTTCCTTGTTTATTGATCTCAAAATTACCTAAAATATAAATTTATTTTAGAATATATTTTGAATAAACTCTAATAAAAAATGTAACAAGCAATATCTACTTTCACCCATAATTCTTTAAAATTAAAATTAAAAAATATTTGAAATAATTTTTTGTTATTTTCTTGAAATACCTTAAAGAATTTCAATAAAAAATACCTGTTAAAAAGTTAACAGAAAAATAATATCATCTCGAACACTTTAAAGAATCTTGTAGTATATTTAGATTAAAACACCTTAAAGAATCTCAATAAAAAATATATAAAGAAAGTTCAAAGAAAAAATATATCATGTCTAAACACTTTAAAGAATCTCAAAAAAAAATGTCTTCATAAACCTTAAATAATCTCAATAAAAAGTACATATATAAAAAAATAATAGGAAAATTTATATTATCTTGAAATACTTTAAAAAATCTCAAAACAAATATATAAAAAAAGTTCACTTTTATAAAAATAAAATATAAAAACACTTTAATAAATTATTAAAAACACTTAACGAAATATTTAATGAATTAATAATAACAATTCAAAGAACCTTAAAATGGTATATTTCATATTATTCAAAACACTTTAAAGAATCTCTAAAAAGTAAAATAAAAAAAATCCCCTTACTTCACGAAGAGACAAGCTTCTTTTGCGTATTTTCAAAAAAAAAAAAAAAAACTTCTTTTACGTGTTTTATTACGAAGTGACAAGCTTCATTTACGTGTTTTATTACGAATAGACAAGCTTCTTTTATGTGTTTTATTACGTGTTTTATCCTTAATTATATTATTATACTTAACAGAATCTTGAATAAATTATTAAGAACACTTAACAGAATCTTTAACAATTTAATTAAAACACTTAACGGTAACTTTAATAAACTAGTAAAAAATTTAACGAAATCTTTAATAAATTAATGAAAACACTTAACAAAATATTTAATAAATTAATGAAAATACTTGATGAAATCTTTAATGAATTAATAAAAACACTTAACATAACCTTTGATAAATTAATATAACACATATTAAAAAGTTTCAACTATAATAATTTTGAATTGTTCATTGAAAAATTGTTATGAAATATCTTAAAAAAATCAAAGATATAGTAAAAAATCGAAAAAACTCTAAATAAAACTAAAAAACACATAAGAGAATCTTAATGTATTACATAATATTTCTATATATTTATTTTTTCAAAAGAAAAATTATACATTTTTTTAAAAATTAAGTTACATGTAGAAATATTATAAAAGACACCAAAATTTTCTTACGTGTTTCAAATCAATATATCAGTTTAATTATTTTTATTATCTTTTTGAGATTACTTCGAGATTTTTTTTTGTCAGGAGACTCCTTCGAGAATTGTTTTAAAAGGCATGCTATAAAAATTGAATTTTGATTTGGAAATTTATTATTTAAATTTTTTTAAATGTTTGATAAATTATTTATAGTGCTCTACTTGTACATACTATACCGAAACTTATTTTATACCAATAGAATCTTTAATAGAATCTAAATGTAAATATCTAATAACATTATATATTATAATTTAAAATAATTAACAAAACACCTAAGAGAATCTTGGTGTATACATAATATTTTTATATTTCTTTTCATAAAAAATTAAATTTTTCTTTTAAAATTAAGTTACATGTAAAAATATCATCTAATATACCAAGATTCTGTTGTGTGTTTCAATTATCAGTTTATTTCCTTTTACTATCTTTTTGATATTCGTTCGAGATTTGTTTTAAAAGGCAAGCTATAAAAAAATTTAAATTACAATTCGAAAAAAATATTTTTAAATGTTCCATGAATTATTTATAATGTTGTACTTGTATATAACTATATTCAAAACTTTTTTAGATTAAAAAAATATTTAAACGAATCTTAATATAAATATTTGATAAAGTAATATTATGATTTCAAATAATTAACAAAACACCTAAGAGAATCTCAGAAGTACATAATAGTTCTATATATTTTTAAAAAAAAATAATTACACAATTTTTTTAAAATTTAAGTTACTTATAAATATATTATGTAATACACCAAGATTTTTTTATGTGTTCCCAATTAATAAAATCTAACTAAAACAAAAAAAACATTTAAGAGAATCTTGGTGTTGTAAATAATATTATTATATAATTATTTTTTCGAAAGAAAATTTATAAATTTCTTTTAAAATTAAGTTACATGTAGAAAATATTATAAAATGCACCAAGATTCTCTTACGTGTTTCAAATCAATATATCAATTTATTTTCTTTTATTATCTTTTTGAGATTTATTCGAGAATTAATTTAAAAAACATGCTATAAAAATTGAATTTTGATTTGGAAAAATTTTATTTAAAATTTCTTAAATGTTGGATAAATTATTTATAGTGCTCTACTTGTATATAATTATACCGAAACTTATTTTATATCAATAAAATCTTTTAGTAGAATTTAAATATAAATATCTATAAAATTATGTTGTAATTTTAAAGTAATGAACAAAACACCTAAGAGAATCTTGGTATATTACATAATATTTTTATTTATAAATAATATTTATTTTATGATCTAACGGTTCTTATTTATTATTAAAACCGTATTTGTTTATTAGTAGAACTATTTTCAAATAATAATAAGGGTATTTCGATAATTAAAACGAAATAGAAGTAGATTTCATACATCGAATAGAATTTTCAACGTAAAAAAGTGGTCAATTTCTTCTCTCTTTTGCTTCTGCGTAGTTTAAATTGTAAAATAATTGTTAAGCTATCACTCAATTCAAGATTATTTTTCTAATTTCATGTGGGCTATAAAATTCTCCAAATCAAATTTTAAGAATTCAAAATAGAGCATAAATATTAAATTCAAGATAGAGTACAAATATTAAATTGAACGTGTACGTAAAACCTTTTATATATATTAATTTTTTAACAACAATTTGATATGTAAATTAATAATATATAAAGATTTAAAAAAAATTAATAATACAATTATATATATTAAAAAAGAGTTTATAAAAATTGTGTCGGCGTATGAATGTACTTTGATTTTTTGCTTGATGGAAGGAATATTTATGAAATATATCCGGGATTCTAGTATGTGTTCTTTAAAGATTCTGCACAGTATTACCAATAAAAGACAATAGAGAGTTTAAAAAGGTTATCTGCATATTGTCGGGATTTAGTGATAGGACATTTAAATAAATAAACAAGATTCTTTAATATCACGTTACATATTTACTTTGTTTCCGAAAATAACATTAAACTTCAACATATTATTTGATATATTACAAATTGATATTCTCGTATCAACGAGTGATTCCAGAAAAATATTAGAACCTTGATATTTAGACTGTTTTAATTGCGATAGATTAATATTCCTTTTAGTATTATGATGTTTGTTCTTTTAGAAATTTTGTAAAGAAAAAATTAATAAAATATTTTGATCAATAAGTTATTAGTTCATATTTACTAAAAAAAATTTTTTTCAAGAAATATAAATAATAAAATATTGAATTGTAGTACAAAATTTAAATTGAAAATGTGTGATATGTTGCCATAATCAAACCTATCAATTGATTACAATTTTAAGATTCATTAACGTTGATTTACTAATGAAACAACTTTCTATGATTTGACTTGATAATTGGATAGCGTTAGAAAATTTTAATTAATTGCATTAATAATCTAATTATGGAATTGGAAACGTGACAGATTGTGTATGTATATAAATATGTTTTGTATTTCATAATTCCCAAATTGTCCTTTTAGTGTAAAAAAGGAATAAAATCTTTATATAATGTGTGAAATCTAAGCCCTTCGATTATATTGTGAGAGAACTGAGAGACCACTTCTATATCCGTTGATTTGAATTTGATCTAATGGCTGAGAAATTTTAATCATTAATTCAAAACAATTAACAATACTTCCATGTTTACAACAAAAGGACAGTTTTGGAATACAAGTATGGGAGGAAATCATCAGCTATAATATTTGATATAAAGAACGTATAATTTATCAACAATCATATATATGATTTGCTTGAATTACTCGTTCATATATGTTCTTTCAGCAATCTAAACATTACCATCAATCAATCTTGATTGATTCCAATCTCAGCACATTTAATTATTATTTTTTTTGGATATTTGAAGATCTTCTTTTATTTGGAAACAATATATTGCTTAAGTCAATAAAATTAGTAACTATAATCATAGATCTTTCTGAATTCACACACGTTGAGCTCTATTTGAGTTTGGTCTATTGTAAGCTATAATTACTATATCACTACTTTGAATTTACAAGAAGCTATTATTTATGGGATTAATATTTATTGAAAAGCATTTTTTATTTAGAAAAAAAATTCTTCACATTTATTATACTAGTTGAGATTTTTTAAATTTAAAAGAAATGTTTAGTTTTCTTTTATCGAAAAATGCATAAAAATATTATGTACCCACACTAAGATTCTCTTAGCTTCTCTTAGGTGTTTTGTTAATTATTTTAAAATTGTGGTATTAGTTCTAAATGTAATACACCAAGATTCTCTTAGGTGTTTTGTTAGTTACTTTGAAATCGTACTACTACTTTATTAGATATTTTATATTAAAATTCTACTAAAAAAATTTATTGATATACAATAAGTTTTGAATATAGTTAGGTACAAGTACAACATTATAAATGATTCATCGAAACTTTAAGAAAACTTATAGATTTTTTTAATTACAATTCAATAATAACAAGATTCTCTTAGATGTTTTGTTAATTATTTTAAAATTGTAGTATTATTTTATTAGATATTTATATTAATTTTTTTAAAACTTTTGAGATTCTTCAAAGTATTATAATATTTCTATTTAGAATAATATTTTTCAATTTTTGAAATTTTTTCGAATTAGAATTTAATTTTTTTTGAAACACTATGTCACCTAATATTTCTAAATGTAATACACCAAGTCTTCTTTTAGGTACTTTGTTACTTACTTTGAAACTGTAATACTAATTTATTAGATATTTTATATTACAATTCAACTACAAATTATATTGATATAAACTAAGTTTTGAATATAGTTAGGTACAAGTACAACACTATAAATGATTCATGGAAAATTTAAGAAAATTTATAGAATTTTTTTTCTTGAATTAGAATTCAATAATAACAAGATTCTCTTAGGTGTTTTGTTAATTGTTTTAAATTTGTATTATTAATTTACTAGTTATTTATATTAATTTTTTAAAACTTTTGAGATTCTTCAAAGTATAATAATGTTTCTATTTAGAATAATATTTTTTAATTTTTAAGATTTTGTCGAATTAGAATTTAATTTTTTTGAAACACGTAAGAGAATCTTGGTGTGTCATAAATATTTCTAAATGTAATACACCAAGTCTTCTTTTAGGTACTTTGTTACTTACTTTGAAACCGTAATACTAATTTATTAGATATTTTATATTACAATTCAACTACAAATTATATTGATATAAAATAAGTTTTGTATATAGTTAGGTACAAATACAACACTATAAATGATTCATCAGAAATTTAGGAAAATCTATAAAAATTTTGTATTGAATTAGAAATCAATTTTTTTTATATCATGTATTTTAAAATAATTCTCGAAATATTCTCAAAAAGATTATAAAAGTACATAAATTTACACGTAAGAGAATCTTGGTGTATTAGATGTTATTTTTATATTTAACTTAATTTGAAAAGAAATGTATAGTTTTGTTTTTTTTGAAAAGTCTATAAAAATATTATGTAACCCACCAAGATTCTCTTAAGTGTTTTGTTAAATATTTCAAAATTGTAGTATTATTTTATTATATATATATATATATATATATTAATTTTATTTAAAATTTTTGATATTCTTCAAAGTATTATAGTAATTCTATTTAAAATAACATTTTTATTTTTTAAGATTTGTTCGCATTAAAATTTAATATTTTTTGAATTACATAAGAGAATCTTGGTGTGTAACATAATATTTCCAAATGTAATTCAATTTTTAGAAGAAATGAATATTTTTTTTAAGAAAAGAAATATATAGAAACTTTATTAGATATTTATATTAAAATTCTAATAATTATTTTATTGATATAAAATAAGTTTTGAATATAGTTAGACACAAGTACAACACTATAAATTATCATCGAAAATTTAATAAAATCTAAAGAATTGTTTTATAGCATGTCTTTTAAATTAATTCTCGAAGGTATCTCAAGAAGATAATAAATAGAAATAAATTGATGTAATGATTTGAAAAACGTAAGAGAATCTTGGTGCATTAGATGATATTTTTAGATGTAACTTATTTTTTAAAAAAAATATAATTTTCTTTTCTTTTTTTAAAAGGTATAAAAATATAATTTACCCACCAAATATTCTCTTAGGGGTTTTCTTAAGCATTTTAAAATTGTAGTAGTCTTTTATTAGATATTTATATTAATTTTTTTAAAAAAATTTGAGATTCTTCAAAGCATTATAATATTTCTATTTAAAATAATATTTTTAATTTTTGGAAATAATTTTTTTTTGAAACACGCAAGAAAATCTTGTTGTGTAACAAAGTATTTCTAAATATAAATTGATTTCAGAAAAATGTATATTTTTTTAAAAAAAATATATAGAAATATTATGTAATACACTAAGGTTCTCTTAGGTGTTTTGTTAATTACTTTGAAATCGTAATACTACTTTATTAGAAATTTATATTACAATTTTACTAAATATTGTATTGATGTAAAATAAGTTTTGAATATAGTTAGGCACAAGTACAACACTGTAAATGATCATAAAAAATTTAAGAAAATTTATAGTATTTTTTTAAATTAGATTTCAATTCTTTTATAGCATGTCTTTTAAAATAATTCTCGAAAGAATCTCAAAAGGATAATAAAAGAAAATAAATTGATATAATGATTTGAAACACATAAGATTCTGTTAAAAAATTGTATTAATTTAATATTACACCTAGTGTTTGAAGATAATTTTTTATAAGACTACCATGTGTTTTATAATGTTAAGATTTTATTAAAAAATCATTTAATTTAAATCTTATTACATTATTTTTTATTCAGCTTCTAAGAGATTTTTCAAGGTGTTTTGAATAATATTAAATATACTATTTTTGAGATTCTTTAAAGTATTTTGAGAATTTTTAAGATGATTTTTTATTCTATTTTTTAGATTCTTTAAGATGTTTTGAGTAACTTAAAATATACAAATTTGAGATTTTCTAAAGTATTTTGAGATTTTGTAGTGTTTTCATGGAACATAAATTACTGAATTTTGTATACAACATTTTTTTATAGTTTCTTCGAAGTGTCTTCCAACCTTTGGATATTTTTAGAAATTTTATTTTTTATTTTAATTTAAAGTGTTTTTAAGAATATAAAATATTTATTTGTCATGTACCATATTTTTATTAAATTTCTTAATGTATTTCTTAGAATACATAAATATTAAATTTGTATAAAATATTGATTTTTGAGTTTTCCAAATTCTTTCCAACATATTAATTTTAAAATTATTTATTCGTTTTAGATATTTTTTAAGGCGTTCTTAATAATACTCTGAAATATATCATTTTAAGATTTTCTAAAGTGTTTTAACAATCTGTTAGATGTTTTAAAAATTCTATGAAATATTTCAAATAAATACCATTAAATTTTGTCTATTTTATTTAGTTACTTAACCAAAACAAAGATCAATGCACGCCAATGATGTTGCATTAGCAAATCAGCGACTTGTTTTCACCAATAACAATCTACAATGCCCCCTTTCCATCAACGAATAAAGATGTAGAATAAACTGATCTTGCAATAGGACCCATTCAACAGAAAGAACTGCATTCAATCCGAAGACATAGTCATCTAGCTGATTTCATGATTGACCATCCTCAACCAAAAAATTCTTGTCGCATATGGAAATGAAAAGAAAGAGTAGATATGAGAAAATATATATTACAAGCATGAATTCTAAATCCTCTTGCATGAGAGGTACATAAGCTATTAGCAAAAAAATCAATACATCTACGTTCTTGTAACTTCAGTTTACAAGCAACAAAACCCATAAAATCACTTAAAGCATATCATTGGTACTAAAATTGATAATCGTTGCATCTTGAACTAACACTTAAAGGCAACAACCTTTCAAAACACCCACCATGTAGAAATAGTTAAAAGCATCATCTGCATCTTTGTTATTCAATAATCCAATCAGACAAAAATAATGATCTTTGAATACAAAAAATGAATTAATGCAGAACACCAAACAGAACACTAAATATGTATAGTAAACACCAAACAAAACACTAAACAAAAAAAAGATTTAAAACTGGTTTCAAAAATACTAGTTAAAAAGGACATGGTTCATCCTTACTTTGCAAAAACATGTAGAAGAATCCATTAGTTAAAAGAACTGAACAAAATTCTGACCTTATTATATCATTACAAATTGTATAGCATGAACACATAAAAGAATTCGTCTTACACGTAATTATAGCATTCAGAATTGTATTACACAGACATATAAATTGAAGATTTGGTTACAACTGTGATGAATCATTTCTATAATTAAAAGAATTATGATTGTTGTCAATTACATCCGAGTTAACATCATACCATATTTACAAGAATCTGTTAGGTTTAATATAATAATAATGCAATATCATTACCCTCAAAGTTAAAAGGAATCTCAAAAATGCCATTGGAGTTTATTATTTCTAATTTATAATAATGGATAATAATCTACGGTCATAAAGGTAGTCTCCTGGTTCTCTTGATATGGAGGTTCTCCCTAGAACCCTACAAATATATATATATATATATATATTTATTTATTTTGTGTACTTCGTGTCGTGTCGTGTACTTGAAGGGTAAATCCAAACCCGACACTAAATCTCGGTCGTGTACTTTCGTATTCGTGTACTTTCATGTCCGTGTACTTTCGTGTCGTGTACTAAAAATGCAAACCCAAACACTAAATTTTCGTGTCGTTTCGTGTCGTGTTTTCTTGTCGTGTTGAAAATTGTCGGGTCTAGTTTCAACCGGCAAGGATGCAACCATAAATTTGTGGCATTGAAATTTAGTTGTAATAAATACTCCCTCCGTCCCATTTTACATGTCCCTTTTCTAAAATACACACATATTAAGATAAAGGTTAATTGGATAATATTTTTCAACTACTACCCTTAATTAATACATTGTAAAATGAGAATAGTGTTAAAGTTTGAAAAAAGTCAAATTTTGGATACAATAAATGTAGGGATAGTTTTGGAAAATTACCTTACATTTGCATTGAAAAAAGAAAAGGGACATGTAAAATGAGATAAATTCATTTTTTAAAAGGAACATGTATTTTGGGACCGAGAGAGTACTACGGAATGAAACAAGATTTTTTTTTTTTTTTTTGGTGAAGTACGGAGAAAAACAAGAATTGGATATACAGGATCATGACCAAATCACTTTTCTTAAATACACTTTCAATATCATTTATTAAATGATAATTAAAATTTGTTGAATACACATCATTTTATTCTTCAATATCGGGATTCATCAATATCAAAATAGAATAAAGAAATATAAAATTTTAGATTTTATTTGTTTAATATAGGGTGTATGAATATTATATAATTCTCAACCGGGATTCATCAATATCAAATTAGGGTATGGAAAATATGAAATATTATTATTTTAATATAGTTTTTTTTAATAATAGTGTTAAATTATTTTATGTATTTGGATTTAACACAAATATACATTTTTATAATATTTTCAGAAATAATATTATAAATATGTTTTTAACAAATTTTTAAATGATCAAAATATGTTTTCGTTGAATTATGTATATTAATAAAATTTAATTAAAATAGACCAGTTAGTTGAAAGGTAATGCTAGAGTACGCAGAAAATAAGGAATATTTAATAAATGATGTTTAGCTCAAATTAAATATATAGATTGAATAAAAAAAATTATAAACTTATATTTAAATTTTTTTTTACCAGAAATCAAACGTGGATATGTACGTGTATATATGAAAAAATTGGTGTGAAAAAATATGTTAGGTGTCTTCCTTGCATTATAATGTCTATTTCCTGGGGATTACCTATTACTCTGAGTGTATTCTTTGTTAGTCGGTGGATATGAGTTTACTTGCCAATCTCCAATCTGGCCATAGTTTCTAGAAGTAATGTTTAAAAATGTTATTTTTTACAAAATTTAATTATATAAATATCAATTTTAAAGTTTTTGATCAAAAAAATCAATCTTTTACATATTTTTAAATTGGGTATTTATAATATATATTTGAAAAATAAATATCAGGTAAAAAAAAACGTAAAAAAAAATTAAAAGGAGCGCATTCCTTTCAAAAGTGATGTGCATTCCTTGAATGCGTAACACCTATATTTTTTTTTTGAAATTTTTTATGCAATACCTATTTATAAAATGTGTCATAATAGTACATAATTTGGAAATGCATAATAAACTGGTATTTTTGATTATAAAAATCAGGATTTCTATTTGTATCAAAATTTTAAAAAAAAAAACAATACTGTTTTTGGCATTTTTTCATTTCATTTTTTTTTTGATAATCCGGTGTCCGGGTCAGCTTGCGCGCACCTCGACTAATCCGGAGGGCATACTACTACACTCATACCCCCGAGCATGATAGCCCACTTAATTGCGGAGCGCCTCAGGGAATCGAACTCATGACCTCAAGATAGCAATCCTTAAGCGCCATTATCCGACCATCTGAGACAACCCGTGGGAATCCATTTTTTCATTTCTTGGTCAACGTTCATGTAGTGAAATCTTATTCGGCTGGTAGTTATGGGCAGTCTCACCAAAATGATGAGCAGTTACATATTAAGTTTTGTTTAAAGAGCATTTAAATTATTTTAAGTTAACATCAGATAGAGCTGTTAAGTCAAGTCCAAATAATAGTCCGAAGGTCGTTAGATGAGTTATCAGATATGTACTAAGTGATACTAAGTGATAAGGATCTGAGACTCTGAGTAGATATGTTTTCTGTAACTAATCTTATCACATGTAAACAAACTTCTATGTATGACTTCTATATAAACATATCACTCATATAGATTTCATAAGAGTGATTTTCACCAAATCTTTTATAGCTTTTACTTGGTATCAGAGCTCAGGCACGCAGAGGTCACGGGTTCGACTCTCTGCGACCCCCAATATTCTCAATATTTAATATGGACACGAAGGCAAGTTATGCTCCAAAGATGAGCGCCCGTGATCCACTCTTCGACCCAAAAATGGGCTTTAGAGTGAGGGGGAGTGTTAGAATATAATATAAGATCCATATAAGGCCTCCCTCTAACACCTTAAGGTTTTAGATGAGTTGGTTACTTAACATCTAACGACCTTCGGACTATTATTTGGACTTGACTTAACAAGAGCAATTATACCACACTTTAATTTTGTAAATTTACTCAAAAAGATAAATAATTATATATTTGAAAAAGAATTAAACTAAGAAAAATCAAATTATGATATAGACTAAATTCAAACCGCATAAAATTCAAAACTTCATACGCGCGTCAGACATATTTTTTATCCACACAAGGGTATACATTGATTAACATTTACGGTAACCTTCTTTAAAAAAAAAACATTTACCGTAACCTATTAACCGGGTAATGAAATGCAAAACCGATCCAAAGGTCAATTCGCTTATATTCTCGAATGTGAGCATCGTAAAAAATGAAATTTTAACGATACATTTTTCGATTTTCATTAAAAAATAAAAGAAAAAAATTATAATATGTATAGGCACAAAAATAAATTAGGAAACAAATATATGAAATAATTATAAATGATTTTTCTAGAAAAATTATAAAAAGAATATTTTTTGAAAAGTAACAAATTACATAAATTTAATTTGTAATTGGGGAACAAAATTCTAAATCACTGGGTACTTGCAATATTTGATGACTGTCTAAAGTTTGTAAAATACCAGTACGTTAATGGAGATTCAAGCTCAAAGAGATCACATTTCTTATTTCTACATTACAGAGAAGAATGAGTTTGTTACAGAGTTTGGAAAGAAGTAATCTATTATTGTAACACACTTGTCTATATATGGAGAACAAAAACAGTTATGATAAGTGAGTGAACATCTCAACTATAGATTCAATAAGTAACTAGTGTGATAAGTGCAATAGTCCCCCTCAGATTGAAGGTGGTGATACAACATTCAATCTGGAGAGAGCTTTCCAATGTGCTTGACGACTAAGTCCCTTGGTAAAAACATTTGCCAGTTGAGAAGAACCAGGAATATATTGTGGTTGAATCAGCTTAGACTGAACTTGTTCTCGAACGAAATGATAATCCAGGGCAAAATGCTTGGTCTTTGGATGAAAAACAGGGTCTGCAGCAATGTCTAAAGCAGCCTGATTATCACTATGAACCAGAACAGGAAATGTCTGAGGAACACCAAGTTCAGACAATAAGACAATCAACCAGGAAACTTCACAAGCAGTATCAGCAATGGCTCGTAATTCAGCTTCAATAGTAGAACGAGAGATAACCTTTTGTTTGGTGGAATGCCAAACAACTAAGGAGGAACCATAGTTAAACACATACCCATGATACTACGAAGCATGCCAGAAGAGTCCAATGTGGAACCCCAGTCACTGTCATAGTAAGCTTCAAGTTGAAGAGAAGTATTTGCAGAATAAAACAATCCTTGAAAAGGAGTTCCTTCAAGGTAACGAAGAACATGTTGAACTGCTAACATATGTGGTTCACGTGGTGTTTGCAGAAACTGACTAAGATGATGCATGACATAAGATATATCAGGCCATGATACTGTAAGATACGGCAACTTACCAACATATTTACGATAAATTGTAGGGTCATCAAGTAAAGCACCCTCTGTTGGTGACAACTTGACATTGCTGTCAACATGGAGAGATAATGGTTTGCTGTTCTCTAAGCCCGCTTCTACTAACAAGTCGTAAACAAATTTATGTTGGTGTAGATACAAACCTTCATCTGTTTTATGTATTCAAGGCCAAGATAGTATTTAGCCAAACCCAAATCTTTGATAGTAAAAGCAGAATGCAAGACATCTTTGACATGTTGTATGAAATCATTGCTTGTGCCAGTGAGTAAAATATCATCAACATAAACTAAAGCTGTGACAAAAATGCCATCTGCCTTATAAACAAACAGTGAATAGTCTGCTACTGTTTGAGTAAAACCAATGTCAAGTAACACAGAAGCTAGTTTTTCAAACCATACTCGAGAGGCTTGTTTTAAATCGTAAATAGACTTGTTCAGCTTGCAGACATAGTTAGTACAAAAAAAGAGGATGTCCCTTTGGAAGTGCCATATACACCTCTTCAGCTAAATCGCCATGAAGAAAGGCGTTATTGATGTCCAGTTGGTGTATATCCCACCGTTTTATAGCTGCCAAAGCTAAAACAGTTCGAACAGTAGCCATCTTGGCAATAGGTGAAAAAGTGTTGTGGTAATCTTGCCCTTCAATTTGGGTATAACCCTTGGCAATCAAACGAGCTTTAAACTTGTCTAAAGAACCATTTGCCTTGTATTTCACTATGTACACCCATTTACAATCGACAACCTTTTTGTTTTCAGGAAGAGGAACAACAGTCCATGTATTATTTTCTTCGAAGGCATGTAATTCTTTTGACATGGCCTCTATCCATCTACTATCCTTTATATCTTGGTTATAAGTAAAAGGTTCAGGTATAGTAGATTGAGGGCTAACAGAACAAACATAAATTAATGGTTGTGACTTGTGAGTAATGAGAAAAGTTATATTTCTCAGAATTAATGGAACATTTGAATAAAAGAGCAGTAGCTGCAGAGACAATGGATGTCTGTTTTGGTTGTTTTGAAGTGGTGACATAGTCTTATAACCACGTTGGTTGTACCTTTTTTCTAAGAGATATCCTTTGTGAAATTGGAGCTTGAGTGGTGAAAACATCATCAACAAGAGGTATGTTAACAGTGTCAATAGTACTATCAACAATATTGTCAATAGTGCTATCAACATTGTTATTAGCAGTAGGAGGAGATATGTCAATATTAGATGAATTAGGAACAAAATCATCTAAAGGAGTAAAGAAAGAGTCATCATCATTTTCGGGAGGAGTGAATAAAGGACTAGAAGAAGAAGATGAAATAGTGGCATAAGGAAAGACATTTTCAGTGAAAACAACATGACGTGAAACATAAAACTGGTGAGTGATGGGATTAAAAAGCTTATATCCCTTTTGTGTCAAGGAGTAACCAAGAAAAACAGTTTCAATAGCACGAGGTGCAAGTTTGTCTGAATCGTGAACAGTCATATGAGCAAGACAACCAAATATCCTGAGATGTGTGTAAATTGGTGGCTTGTTAAAAAGCTTTTCATATGGAGAAATGTAGCCCAAGACAGTAATGGGAATTCTATTTATGAGATAAGTGGAAGTGAGAATGCAATCACCCAAAAAAGAGGAAGGTAAATGAGCTTGAAATAACAATGCTCGTGACATTTCAAGTAAATTTCTATGTTTATCTTCAACTCGCCCAATTTGTTTGGAAGTATAGGGACAAGATGTTTGATGTATTGTACCTTGAGACGGAAGAAAGATAGTGAAATCATGGCTGAGAAACTCTCCTCCATTGTCTGTCCTAAGACAATTAATAGAAGTAGAAAATTGAGTTTGTACATAAGCAAAAAAATCCTTTAAATATTGACACACATGTTGTTCAGTAGGAAGAAGTATTGTCCATAAACCTCGAGTACAATCATCAACTATTGTCAAGAAGTATTTACAGCCATTGTAAGTTGGAGTCCGATATAGTCCCCATATGTCACAATGTACAAGTTCAAAAGGTAAAACAGCATGAGACTGACTTATAGCGAAAGGAAGTCTACATTGCTTTGCTTTAGGACAAATAGTATAAGGAAAATTGTTACTATTTGAACAATGTACAATTGAATCATTTATTTTTGACACAACAGAAGAAGGGATATGGCCAAGACGTTGATGCCAGACTAGAGAATCTGAATGATGAGAAGCTGCAAGAACATTTGAAGAAGGTGGTATATTGAGAAGTTGGTAGAGACCACCAATCATGTTACCAAGAACCAATCCCTTCATCTGGTATTGGCCCTGCAGATAACAATTGTGAGGTGTAAAGTGAACAGTATATTTGAGTTGTAAAGATAATTTACTCACAAAGTAAATATTGAAGGTAAAAGTGGGAATGTATAGCACATCAGTGATCAAAGTGGACAAAGGATTAAGGTAAACTGAACCCATGTGAGTGACAATAGCTTGTTGTCCATTAAGAAAAGTTACAGTTAGAGACTCAGACATAGGTTGAACATTAGTCATGTAGGTTATATTACAACACATATGATTAGTGGCCCCCGTATCAAGTACCCAAGAACTGTATGTGTTGAAGAGAATAAGGAAAAAATAGTACCTGCAATATGAGTAGCTAAACTGTACTGACTAGTAGGGGAATTGCCAGTGCTAGCACCTTTGGAGTTTAAACACTGCATTAGACTGTTGAGTTGAGATTGGAGAGCATCCATTTTAGTTGTCAAAGTATGATCTGTGGACAGAGTTTGAGCAAAAACATCAGGAGAACTCTGAGCAACAAGAGATTGTGCAGAGACTTGCACAACATTAGACTTTGACACATTGGGCTTAGGAGTAAATCTACGTTTCCCTTTATTGTTGGGATGGTTTGGATGATCAAGAGGATAACCATTTAATTTGTAACACTTCTCCTTAGTATGGCCTTTAAAATGACAATGAGAACATTATTGAACTGGATTAGAGGCCCTGTCACTGAAACGATTAGAAGTATATCCAGGATGAGCATTAGTAGACATGTTAACCATCATGGCAACAGGGGAAATGGAAGGAGAAAGCGTTTGACGCTGTTTTTCCTCTTGTTTAAGAAGCATAAAAGCTTGATTCACTGTTGGCCAAGGATTCATCATGAGTAGTTGACCACGAGCTGCTGTATAACTCGAGTGTAAGCCTATCAAAAACTGTATTAGATGAGTTTTCTCAGTCTGTGATTCCCATTCTGCAATTTCCCCACAAGTGCATGTAACAGGAGATTCCAAAGCTCTAAGCTCACCCAAAAACTTTTCAACTTGTGAAAGTAGAAATCAATAGAATCATTTCCTTGCTCCAACTTAAACAAGGCACGCTGAGTTTCATAAAATTTATGACCAGTAACAGCAGAAAAGCGTTCATTAAGCTCATTCCAAACAGCTTGGGCACTATTCATGTAATTCATATTGTTGCTAATGTCATCAGACATAGTGTTCAAAATTCAGGTAATAACCATGTCATTTACGCGTTTTCAGTGCACAAACAACGGTGAATTTACAGCATGAGCAAGATATTCACCATTAACGATGACAAGTTTATTCTTAGCGAAAAGTGTAATTTGTAGAGAACGCTTCCAAGAAGCGTAATTTTCAGAACCTAAAAGCTTCTTAGAGATAAGAGTCATACCAGGCTGATCGTTGTTATGAAGAAAAAGAGGATGAGCATTATTGTCGATAGACAGAGAGTTTGTTTGAGAGTGTGTATGATCATTGTGTGAATCATTGTTAACTGGAATCTCAGTATTAACTGGAGATATAGGATTTGTAGATCGAAAACTTTGTGGATTAGTCATAGCAGTGTTACTTAGAACAACATTAGCATATGTGAAACGACGAGACATTCAAAAACGATGATCGAGAGAGAAGATCGAAAAATCAACAAGATAAAGATCTTATGAACAAATAGCACGAAAACACATTGATTAATGTTCAAACACATAGCAGATGATGAACAATTAACAAATCATACTTGTAAAAGCAATCGAGAACGACGACGATGAATTAATCGAGATGCAGATACAAGAACGTACTTACAAAAGAGATGAAAAACAACGAAGTAGTGGAAGAAAAAGCTCTGATACCATCTAAAGTTTGTAAAATACCAGTACATTAATGGAGATTTAAGCTCAAAGAGATCACATTTCTTATATCTACATTACATAGAAGAATGAGTTTGTTACAAAGATATTTGGGGAAGAAAGAAGTAATCTATTATTATAGGCTTATAGCATACTTGTCTATATATAGAGAACAAAAACAATTATGGTAAGTGAGTGAACATCTCAATTATAGATTCGATAAGTAACTAGTGTGATAAGTGCAATAGGCTGACCCTGACCCTGACAAAATAGTTATATGTTTTAAAAAAATTAATTTTTTCTCTTATATCTCAACAATAAAATGTCGAATGACCATAAATGCATAATAATTTGCTATTATTGGCAATATCAAAAGTTACATAACTAATTCGCAGAATAGAAATCCAACTAATAGCATACAACATGTTTCGTTAATTCGATGTATACCGAAATCTATCATGTTAGTATTGCTTTCGCCAACATAATCATACAATTGTAACACTATTAAATCACATTTTGTTTCACTATAAAATGTCACGTTATAATCTATCTATTACTATATATTATAAGGTGACACAAGGGCAAAAGTTGCCAATTTAATGGTCGTGAAATTACAATTTTACCCTTATATTTTTAAAAATTACAAAAATACCATCCTTTAATAAGTATGTAAAAAAAGGTGAAATTGTGTTTGTGTTGGGATTCGAACTACTAACCCTCTTCTATTAAACTTATGCCATAACCAACTTTGCTACATTTAATTTTGAGTTTTGTCCAAAAATCCTATAAGATAAGCCACATCTTCTATTCTTGTCCATTCTTCTTTTACCTTTTTTTTGAGTAAATAAAATATTGATTTATATTATTTCTAAAATATTGGATAGATAAACTTACAAAAAATATTCTAATAGATTGAGTATACTCTACAATTCTCTTTTGTCATTTTAGATTGTACATACTTTAACCGAGTACAAAAAAAAATATTTATATGCTTCTTCGATCCATGTAGATATTAAATTCTTGAAATAATAAATAAAATTTGGTTTTAAAAAATATGTAAATTTAATATTTTAATTATCAAATCATACATATATAATTAATAATTGCATCACATTAGTTTTAGGTATATAAAAATTTAAGTATGTGAGTTATATTATGGGGTTTGATCCACCAACTATTTAAACTTTCAACGAATAAAATATATGATTGGTATATATATATATACACGAAAAAAAATGAAATTATGTTAAAAATATGAGAACTCTAAAAATATGATCTATGTTATATATAAAAAGTAACATAATTAATATTCAATAAATTCAAAAAATGTATAAAATTTTAAATCATAATTATTACAAAATTACAATAATTATTTATATTGATCAATTAGACTATAACTCGACTATGAAGTATGGTACATATGAATATTTATATAATTTGATAAATTGATCAATATAATATATAATAGTTGAGTACTTAGATAAATATAAGATAAATCAAAAACATTGATTGTAAATTTCTTATACATGCGTTGATCATTAAGGTCGCTTTATCATATAACATTAACTGAAATTTTAGAAGAGAAAAGTGGATGTCATTTTTGAAATAATGAAATCCATCCCATGCATTTTCAAAAATAACATTCGAATAGTATTATAATATATCTTAACTTTAGGTAATATCTACAGTTAACTATAGAATCATTAAGCCCTATTTAGAAATTTTTAAAATTGAGTTAAAAGCTAATTCAAAATGTAATATAAAAAATTAGTATGCAAAATTATAAAATAATTATAAAAATATTAGATAAATTGAAATCTTATAGTTTATCATATTTTTAATTACGAGAAATAAGTTCAGTGCCCGTGCCTTGCACGGGCTTTTACGCTAGTAATCTCTTATAATGATACATTTTTTCCGGGTAAAGCTTTGTTTTCACTTTTCGACTAAAAAATATTAAACCTTTATAAATGAAATTGGAGATTAAATTATTTCTTTATTAATTTATCAAAATTAGAGCTTCAATATATCTATCTATCAATTATATATATAAAGGAAAACCCCCGGGAGTTTGTGGAGCTCTAGAATCGCTCGAATCCTATTTATCTATTTTTCTAGAGCTCCTCTATTTTAAATAATTAAAATCAAACTTCCTTATTTAGATTCTATTTTTTAGAAAAGAAATCAAAACTTCCTTTTTTAGCGTTAACATAAACATTTTTGAAATAGAAAAGGTTTTCGAATTTGTAAGGAAGAATAATTTAAATTACATCTTCGAAGTAGAAAAAGTTTTCGAATTTGTAAGGAAAAAAAAATCAAAACTAGCGTTTTTAACCTAATTATTATCCTTTTTAAACTCTATTTTGATTATTTCATAAAACATGCTTTTTATAAATCGATTTATGCATATATAAATCCTTCGGCTCTCTGCAATCTTTTTAGCACTTTTTTTTCTCATATTTTTTCTTTGCTTTCTGTTTTGCTAATTTTATGAGCGCACATAATCTTTTTTTATCACATATTTTAGAATTAGTTTGGTTCACGGGTTCGCGATCAGATTGTACAAGCTTTACACCTAAAGTTTGCAACTGTTCAGGTAACATGACAATAACTGCATATTGAGTAAGCATAAAAATCACTACAAACATAAACACTACAAGCATAAAAATTTTGTACATGATCTTTTGATGGTAATTAAGGATTTATCTATTATTAGATGAACAAAGTTTTATATATTGAATATTTTTTTATAATTTATTCAAATAATAATACCGTAACGTAGAGCGGATCCTTTCCTAACAAAAGTTTTATAGCAGTATAAAGAAGATAAATATAATTTGATTATATTTGTATATCAAGTTGGATGCATCATCATGATATGCACCTATCAATTCTGATTTAGGAGTTTCCTAAGTCCTGCTACGCATTACAAACTAAGAATTTACGACATCAATTTTTTTTTATATATTGTTATGACAAAAGTTTTGGTTTGAATTTTTGTAAGAAACTACTTATATATTTTATATGCATTAGAATTTTATGTTTGAACTATACAGTTTTCACCATGTTCACCTTTACATAAACAGAGAAGAGAGATCGTGCCAGGTGATCATGATCAATTGATATCTTTAAAATTTTATGTTTGTTTTTTGTCTTTCCTTTTAACCATTCTTCGTTTCTTTGTCTATTTTTAATTATAAATTTGATTTATATGTATGAAAGAATTTTGGCCATACAAACATCAAAATAGTTGTTATTATGTGTATTTTTCTTTAAACACTGTTAGCATCATACCTTATTATGATTTTGCACTTTCAAATTCTAATTACACTGATTCTCTTATAGTTTTTTTTTTATGTTTCTTCGTTTCTTTTTCTATTTTGATCATAAATTTGATTTATATGTATACGTTTATGAAAAGAATTTTGGTCATACAAGCATCAAAATAGTTGTTATTATGTGTATTTTTCTTTAAACACTATTAGCATCATACTTTATTATGATTTTGCACTTTCAAATTCTAATTACACTGATTCTCTTATAGTTTTTTTATGTTTTTAAAACCAAAATTAAAGTAAAAGAGGATTTTAATGTTTAAATTTTTATTATTGTATATACTTGGTATTTTTAAAAAATATGCAACGAACGTCGACTTAAAAATTGTGAGATAAAATCGATAAATCAAAGTCAAAGTGTATTTTAGTATTCAATTTTTTTATTATTGTGTATGCTTAGTATTTTTATAATTTATACAAACGGTTGTCGGCCTAAAAAATTGTAAGACAAAATCGGTATTAATAAATATATGAATAATTTATCTTATTACATATGTATATTTAATTTATACAATATCGTCTTCACCAATTTATATTGTTATTTTAGATATATTTAAAATTTTTAAAAAGAATTGTGAGGCAAAATCGATAAACCAAAGTCAAAGAGCATTTTAGTATTTAAAATTGTATTATTGTGTATACTTCGCATTTTTATATATATACCACGGGTGTCGGCCAAAAAAATCAAAACTTCCTTTTTTAACAAAAACATTAACATTAACATATTCGAAATATAAAAGGTTTTCAAATTTGTAGGAAAGAAGAAGTCAAATTTTTATATATTCGAAATAGAAAAAAATTTATATTTCAGAACTTTTGTTTTTAACATTAATATCTTTGAAATAGAATTGAAATTATAAATATCCATATATAGTGCCATCGTTGTCTATATAAAGAGTCTTTTGCGTTAATATCCATCTCATATGTTTTAGTTTTTCAATTTTTTTTGCACAAATCACTTGAAAGTTATAGATTTCCATCCTTGCAAATTTGTAATAATAATATGATTCATATTTGTGTTGATTTGTTATCAAGATTATATAGTAATTTTTAATTATTTATATTTATTTTCCCTTTTACATGTCCACTATTAAAAGTTTAAATTTATACTTAATTTTTTACAACTAATGTTCATATTTTTTTTACAACTTCTTCATCTTCAAGGTGTATTTCCCCATATATATCGATCTTATTCACTTTTCCGTGTTAAAAAGGTGTATCTTCAAGGTGTTAAATATTAAATTTTGTATAATATTGTGTTGATTAATTTATTTATAAAGATATGTCTTTCGATTTCTTTCTTAAATTATTTTTCATAAAAAGAGAAAATGTTACAAGGCCACCGCGAAATGCGGGTTATATGTTTTTATTATAACGGGTGTCGGTCTAAGAAAATTTGATACAAAATTGACATAAAAAATAAGTATATAATTTATTTATTTATCTATACTAGTTTAATGCCCGTGCTTCGCACACGGGAGTTCATATTTTAAATAAAATTTATTTTAAATTATAGTATATAATTTTACAGTATAAAAATAAAAATTGGTAGTAGTATTAAAAAGTTGCCTACTTTAATAAATTAAAATGTTAAATTCTTTAAGAACATGAGTTTGTTTTGATAATTTAAATTACAATTAATATAAGAAATTATTAATATATTAATTTATTTTAAAAACATCAAAAAATTGAACACTATAACATTATTTTAGTGATGTCAACTATATCATGAATGTAATAGTAGTAGATATAAAGAATAAATTAAAATAATTAAATCATAATATCAAAAAAAATTAAAGTTATACCGCACTATAACCTAATCCTAAGCATATAATTTACTACTATAATAGGTCATGGATATCAATCAAACCTGAATATAGATTAAAAAAAATTAAAATTATTTAAAATTTGTGGAAGGAAATAATTTTTGGCAAGAATGTTAAGAAAATAATTTGTGTTTTGTGAAGGAAATAATATTTTGGCATTTTGAAATATTTTAATTGGATGGTCCTGGCGGGCACATTATAATTATAACCAATCAAAATCATTTGTTAATATTTTTTTTGGTATTATCAAGGAAATAATTTTTGGTAAAAGTGGTTTGTCATGATGTGTATTTTATATAATATCGAGTCAATATATTTTAAAATATGGATCATATCATATAAATGGATGGGTAATATAAACGGATTTGGCAAGAATGTTTTAATTGGATGGCCCTGGCGGGCCCATTATAATTATAATTGACAATTGTTAGAAAGGAAATAATTTTTGGAAACAAAATAATTCGTGTTTTGTCAAGGAATTTTTTTTGGCAAGATTGTTCTTGTGAAGGAATTTTTTTTTGGCAAGATTGTTTTAATTGGATGGCCCTGGCGGGCCCATTATAATTATAACCAATTATTTGGCATTAATAATAACAACTGCCAAATTTTTGGTATTATCAAGGAAATAATTTTTGGCAAGAGTAGTTTGTCATGATGTAATTTTATATAATATCGGGTCAATGTATTTTAAAATATGGATCATATCATATAACTGGATGGGTAATTTAAACGGATCCCGAACCTAATCCTAAGCATATAATTTAATACTATAATGGGTTATGGATATCTATCAAACCTAAATATGGATCCCGAACCTGAGGAAAGAGTTATCCAGCAATTTATAATATATAGATATATATATATTAAAAATTGTACATTATTGTGTTCATTAATTTATTTATAGAAATTTTCTTACAGATTTTTTATTAAATTATTATTAAAAAAATTAAAAAAAATAATATAGTGCCGTCACGAAATGCGGCCTATATGTTTTTAATACCACGGGTGTCGGCCTAAGAAAATGTAATACAAAATCGACATAAAAAAACTATAGTTTATTTAGTAGTTCATATATATTAAAGTTTGTATAATATTGTGTTCATTAATTTATTTATAGAAATGTTATATTCAATTTCTTACTTAAATTTATATTTTGATTTTTTTAAAAATCTATTATCAATATATATATATATAAAGGAGGGTACGCGGGAGTTTATGTGGCGCTCTAAGATCGTCTCAATCTATTTTTCTAATTTTCTAGAATTTTTGAATTTTAAACATTAATAAATATAAAATATCATTTAACATATTAGAAGTAGAATATGTGTTCGAATTTATAGAGAAGAAGAGTTCGAATTTATAGGTAAGACATATGATTAGAAGTTCTATTGGAAGTAGAATAAGTTTTTATAAGGCATATGCATAAAAGTTCTATTGGAAGTAGAATTGGAGTTCGAATTTATAGAGAATAATAGTTCGAATTTATAGAAAAAACATATAAATAAAAGTTCTATTAGAAGTAGAATAGGTGTTTGAATATATAGAGCAGACATATAATTAAATATTTTATAAAAAGTACGATCTTCTTAAATTATATGATTAGAAGTTCTATTGGAAGTAGAATTAGTATTTATAAGGCATATGATTAAAAGTTCCATTGGAAGTAGAATAGGAGTTCAATTTTATAGAAATAAACATATAAAAAACGTTGTATTAGAAGTAAAATAGGTGTTTGAATATATAGAGCAGAAATATAATTAAATATTTTATAGAAAGTATGATCTTCTTAAATTATAATTTTTTATATTACTCCCTCCGTCCTACCCAATTATTAACACTTTTTTTGTCATTTTCTGGCACGCATTTTAAGGTGAATTTTAAGGACAGTTCATAACTTATTTTTAAAATTTTCTTTTTTGTATAAAAATAGGATTGTTCTACTTTTATACAAAAAAAGAGAAAATTTCAAAAATAAATTATGAAACTATCCTTAAATTCCACCTTAAAATGCGTGTCAAACACCCTATTTTGAAATGATAACAAACCGACAGGAAATATATTCATAAATCCAAATACTATTGTCATAAAAAAAGTCATCGTATTTAAAAAGAAAAAAAATTGATTTGTTAACATAATAAAAGAACATTCTCATGCAGGAATCCCAAATAAATACAGAAGTATCTTTAATATAAAGAGAAAATAAGATCTGTTTTCATTTTCTAAAACTCCATAAATTTTGTTAAGACTTAATTGCATGAGGATGGCCTCAACTATTTTTTTTTTTTGCATAAAAATGGCCCAAGTATTATTTTAAGCAGATGATTGCATTCCATCTAAATTAATGTAAAAATTGTTGTTTATTTTTATTCTTGGGCCATTTTTGTGTTAAAAAAAACATTGTTCAGCCATCATGTTGTAGTTAAGTCACAAATTGAATACACTCAGCTATTTAAAAATATAGTTAGGCCATCACACTGTCTACTTTTATACTTGGGCCATTTTTGTGCAAAAAACAAATAGTTGAGGCCATCCTCCTGCAATTAAGTCATTTTAGAAAGTCTAGAGAAAGTATAAATTGGATTCACTCTATTTTTTAGGTTTTGATTTTAAAGAAAAAATTTTTTGTGTAAGATAAGTATCATCAATAATATGTAATGAAGTTGGAATTTCGATCTCAAACGAGAGCGGATCGAAACGTTTTTAATGGGAAGACGGCTCACTATAAAAGATTGTATTAGCTATTAAAATGTCATACTGATGTTATAAATTTCATTTTATTTTTAGGATTTGACTTTTATGGATAAACATTGTCATACAAGTGATATATGTAAAAATTAGGTTTTTGGTCTTTACGAGAGAGCGGACCAATAGTAATAACCGTGTTTAATGAGAAAACGGTTCATTAGAGAAGACCGTATAAAAGATGTTTGAATATATTAGGAATACATAAAATAAAATGTTTTATTGGAAGTAGAATACGAGGACGGTGGAGACGTTTTATACAATTTTTTTTAAAACTATGTATCTTTTCTTCCTAGAAACCTTTATTTTAACTTTTTTATAGAAGTTAATTATACTTGCATTAGAAAAATATATCCATAAATTTAATATTATTCCCGTCACGAAAAGTCTTCGTATTTTTTTTTGATATGTTAACATAATAGAAAGACATTCTCATGCGAAAGTTGTAAATAAATACAGGAATATTTATTATATACAGAAAATATAAAATGTTTTCATCTTTTAAGACTCCAAAATATTAGAAAGTTTAAAGAATATAAAAATTGGAATTTACTCTCTTTATATAATGAAGTTAGAATTTTGGTTCCAAATAAGAGCGGCTCAAAATGTATTTAACGGGAAGACGGCTCTCTAGAAAAGATTGTATTAGCTATTAGAATTTGATACTGATGTCATAATTTTTTTTTATTTTTACGGTTCGATTTTATGGATAAATTTTTTTATATAAGTCTTTATAATATATGTTAAAGTTGGGATTTCGGTTTTAACGAAAGAGCAGCTCAATCGAAAGAATTGTGTTTAACAAGAAATCGATTCATTAGAGAAGACTATTTAATTATTAAAATTTAATGTTAGTATTATAATATAACGTAAATATATTGATTTTTTTAAAAAAAATATTGTGACGCCGCCGCGAAGCGCGGCTTTATCGACTAGTTATATATATAAAGGAGAACCCCAAGGAGCTCTAGAATCGCTCGAATCCTATTTATCTATTTTTCTAGAGCTCCTCTATTTTAAATAATTAAAATAAAACTTTCTTCTTTAGGCCCTATTTTTTAGAATAGAAAGTCAAAAACCTTTTTTAAGTTGTATAAAATAAACCATTGCAAATTATTTTAAATAATTAAAATAAAAAATTCCTTCTCTTTAGGTCCTATTTTTTAGAATAGAAATCAAAACTGCCTTTTTAAACATTGACATCAACATTTTCAAAATAGAAAAGATTTTCAAATTTGTAGGGAAGAATAATTCAAATTTACATATTCAAAATAGAATAAAAATTATTTTCTTATATATATGCAAAATCATCATTGCTTTACGATTAAATTTTATCACCATGTTTGTAAGATTTTTTATTTTCTATTATAAGTCCTAATTTTATTAAATTATATATAAGTCCTGTTTTTATTCAATTATATATAAATCCTATTTTTAGAAAAGAAAATCAAAACTTTTTTAAGTTGTATTATTTTACATGCAATAAAAATTGAATTCCGTTACCTTATTTAAATTTGATCAAAATAAAAATTGAATTCCCTTATTTAAATAAGTCTCTAGCTATAAATACAAATAATCTTAGTATCCGAGCTCCAATCTTTTGCATTACATGTTCTCATTGCTTTGTTTTCGCTAGCTTTCGTATTAATTTTATAATGCAGATTTTATTATCTATGAACATAAAATCACTATACATATGTTGATTCATTCAAGTATATGTTCAAATTTAATTTGTTTTATGGATATATGTGTCAGGTTAAAAAAAAACATATGTTTATATGTTGTTATGCTTTAGTTGATTGATTTATATGAAGTAGTTTTTTTTTTTTGTGATCGCAGGAAACTTTATTCTATTGAGCATATTGGATTTTTAGATCACGGAGAAGCTTCTAAAATGGCTAGATAGTGCAACTTGGTAAAAGAAGGGCTTGCAGAAAATATATAAATATGGTGCTTCCAAATGCTGTGGAAACGGTTTTGGATAGGAAAAAAAAAACACAACAACACAACATACTCGGTATATCCTGCATGAGCAGGGTCTGAGGGGATAAGATGTACGCAATCATGCCCCTACACAAAGATAGGGAAATTGTTTCCGGTTTTTGATCCCCGGCATGAATCGAACCGTGACCTCACCATTTACGAATTGGGCACTTATCACGGTTTTGGATAGGAAAGAGGAAGGCTAATGGACGGGTAAGACATTGCTACAGTGAGATATTTACGAAGAAATTTACAAAAAAGAAAAAGTAAGGTTGATTTTTAAACTATGGTAAACTTGAAAACATTCTTTTTAGGAAAATGCTAGGTACCCCAAATTGGTACCCAAAAAAATTCTCAAATGCCAAGTGTAGCAATTTAATTGGTTGTAATAATAGTGGACCCCCCTGCATTCACACCAACCACCCAATCAAAAATTTTCACCATGCCCTGTAACCATTGCCACATCATTTGGGAGTAATATTTGGGTACCAATTTGGGGTACCTAGCATTACTCTTCTTTTTAATATTGGAATTTTTTTTGCAGTTGTTCCTCATGTTCCGCCTTTCTGGTCAGTAGTTTAAAAAATTTAATGATAGTTTTAGCACCAAACATGTTAATCTCTGTTCATGTATTACTCAATTTTGATTCATGTCTATTTTTTTTGTTTAGGTTCGTAATTTTTTTTGCAGCTATTCACATCAGTTCAGGTGAGTATAGATTTTAATGATTATATTAATAGATTGTGTACGAATTTTTTAGTTATTTTAAATTTTTTTTTTCCCCGTGTTTCTCATGTCTGTTATTTATTTATTTTAGATAAAGGAAATTCCCGGGTGTTTTATGGAGTTTTGTAATCAATCGAAAGCTATTTATTTAATTTTTTTAAATTATATCAATTTTCAAAATAAAATATGTAATCAAGGAAATATTTGTTGTTATTAAAGGCAAATCTCACGTCTAAAATATATTATAGTTAGGATATAAAAAACAAGTTCTAACATTTTTTTTTACAAAAATCTCTCAATTCTAATTGAATCATGAGAAAATCTCACCCGTGTGCAAACCGAAATTAAAGTCAAAGTAGATTTTAGTATTTAAATTTTTATTATTGTGTACGTTTAGTATTTTTATAATATATACAACGGGTGTCAGCCTAAAAAATAGTTAGACAAAATTGGTTTAGAAACAAATATGAGTAATTTATCTAATTATCATGAATATTTAATTAATAATGTGTTCACTCATCTATATTGATATTACAGATATATTTTTGTAGATTTTTTAAAAACTTGAAAGCTATTTATTTAATTTTCTAAATTATCTCAATTTTTAAACTAAAATTTGCAATCAAGGAAATAATTGATGTACATAAAATATGCAATCAAAGAAATAATTGATGTTATTAAGGGTTAGTCGCACCTCTAAATTATATTATAGTTAGGATATAAAAAGGAAGTTTTAACCTTTTTTTTTTACAATAGTATCTCCCAATTCTAATTGAATCCTAAGAAAATCTCAACAAATCGAAATCAAAGTCAAAGAAAATTTTAATCTTTAAATTTTTATTACTGTGTATTATTTTTATAATATATTCAACGGGTGTCGGCCTAAAAAATTGTGAGATAAAATTGATATAGAAAAATATATGAATAATACCTCTTATTATCTATGTATATTTAATTTATACAAAACTTTTTCACCAATTTATATTGATATTATACATATATTTTAGTCGTTTTTTTTTAAATAATCTTTATTTAATTTTTTTTAAAACAAGTTATATGGCCGCCGCGAAGCGCGGCTTAGTCGACTAGTCAATATCTATTATATATAAAGGAGGGTACGCGGGAGTTTAGGTGGCGTTCTAAGATCGTCTCAATCTATTTTTCTAATTTTCTAGAATTTTAGAATTTTAAACACTTATAAATATAAAAATATCATTTAACATATTAGAAGTAGAATAGGTGTTCGAATTTATAGTGGTGAAGAGTTCGAATTTATAGAAAGACATATGATTAGAAGTTCTATTGTAAGTAGAATAAGTATTTATAAAGCATATGATTAAAAGTTCTATTAAAAGTAGAATATAGGAGTTCGAATTTTTAGAGATAAGAGTTCAAATTTATAGAAAAAACATATAAATAAAAGTTTCTATTGGAAGTAGAATAAGTATTTATAAAGCATACGATTAAAAGTTCTATTTATAAATATAAAAATATCATTTAACATATTAGAAGTAGAATAGGTGTTCGAATTTATAGTGGTGAAGAGTTCGAATTTATAGGAAGACATATGATTAGAAGTTCTATTGTAAGTAGAATAAGTATTTATAAAGCATATGATTAAAAGTTCTATTGAAAGTAGAATATAGGAGTTCGAATTTTTAGAGATAAGAGTTCAAATTTATAGAAAAAACATATAAATAAAAGTTTCTATTGGAAGTAGAATAAGTATTTATAAAGCATACGATTAAAAGTTCTATTGGAAGTAGAATAGGAGTTTGAATTTATAGAGAATAAGAGTTCGAATTTATAGAAAAACATATAAATAAAAGTTCTATTAGAAGTAGAATATGTGTTTGAATATATAGAGCATCCATATAACTAAATATTTTATAGAAAGTACGATCTTCTTAAATTATATATTTTTTATATAAGTTAATTATACTTCTATTAGGAAAATTTATTCATAAATCCAATACTATTATCATAAAAAAGTCATCGTATTTAAAAGAAAAGAATTGATGTGTTAACATTATAAAAGAACATTCTCATGTAGGAATCCTAAATAAAAATAGGAGTATCTATAATATAAAAAGAAAATAAGATGTGCTTTCATTTTCTAAAACTCCATAAATTTTAGAAAGTCTAGATAAAGTATAAATTGGAATTCACTCTATTTTTTAGGTTTTAATTTTAAGGAAAAAAGTTGTTGTGTAAGATAAGTATCAATAATAATATGTAATGAATTTGGAATTTCGACCCAAACGAGAGCGGCTCGAAACGTGTTTAACAGGAAGACGGCTCACTATAAAAGATTGTATTAGCTATTAAAATATCATTTTGATGTTATAAATTTTATTTTATTTTTAGGATTTGATTTTTATGGATACACATTATCATACAAGTGATACATGTAAAAGTTAGGTTTTTGGTCTTAACTAGGGAGCAGATAAATAGTAATAACCGTGTTTAACGTGAAAGCGATTCATTAGAGAAGACCGTATAAAAATGTTTGAATATATAAGGAATACATAAAATAGAAATGTTTTATTAATAGAAGTAGAATACGAGGACGGTGGAGACGTCTTACACGATTTTTAAAATTATATATCTTTTTTCCTAGAAATCCTTTATTTTATCTTTTTTATACAAGTTAATTATACTTGCATTAGAAAAATATATCCATAAATTTAATATTATTCCCGTAACGAAAAGTCTTCGAATTTAATTTTTTTATATGTTAACATAACAGAAAGACATTCTCATGCAGAAGTTGTAAATAAGTACATGAATATCTATAATATACAGAAAAAATAAGATGTATTTTCATTTTTAAAACTCTATAAATATTAGAAAGTTTAAAGAATATAAAAATTGGAATTTACTTTCTTTATATAATTAGTTAGAATTTCGGTTCCAAATAAGAGCGACTCAAAACGTATTTAACGAGAAGACGATTCACTATAAAAGATTGTATTAGCTATTAGAATTTGATATTGATGTCATAATTTTTTTATTGTTCGATTTTATGGATAAAAAATATTATATAAGTCTTTATAATATATGTTAAAGTTGAGATTTTGATTTTGATTTTAATGAGAGAGCGGCTCAATCGAAAGAATCGTGTTTAACAAGAAATCGATTCATTAGAAAAGGATATTTAATTATTAAAATTTAAAATTAATATTACAATATAACGTAAATGTATTAATTTTTTAAAAAAAATTTTATAACGCCGCCGCGAAGCGCGGCTTTATCGACTAGTATATATATAAAGGAGAATACGCGGGAGCTTAGGTGGCACCTCAAAGATCGTCTCAATCTATTTTTCTAATTTTCTAGAATTTTAGAATTTTAAATACTAATAAATGTAAAAGTATCATTTAACATATTAGAAGTAGAATAGGTGTTCGAATTTATAGAGGAGAAGAGTTCGAATTTATAGGAAAGGCATATGATTAGAAGTTCTATTGGAAGTAGAATACGTATTTATAAGGCATATGATTAAAAGTTCCATTAGAAATAGAATAGGAGTTCGAATTTATAGAGAATAAGAGTTCGAATTTATAGAAAAAACATATAAATAAAAGTTTTATTAGAAGTAGAAAATTGTCATTTAACATATTAGAAATAGAATAGGTATTCGAATTTATAGAGGAGAAGAGTTCGAATTTATAGGGAAGACATATGATTAGAAATTCTATTGTTAGTTGAATAAGTATTAATAACGCATATGATTAAAAGTTCTATTGGAAGTAGAATAGGAGTTCGAATTTATAGAGAATAAGAGTTCGAATTTATAGAAAAAATATATAAATAAAAGTTCTATTAAAAGTAGAATAGGTTCATAAATCCAATACTATTGTCATAAAAAAAAATCATCGTATTTAAAAAGAAAATAATTGATGTGTTAACATAATAAAAGAACACTTTGCATAGGAATCCTTTATATATACAGGACTATCTATAATATAAAGTAAAAATAAGATGTATTTTCATTTCTAAAGCTCCATAAATTTTAGAAAGTCTAGAGAAAGTATAAATTGGAATTCACTCTATTTTTTAGGTTTTGATTTTAAGGAAAAAGGTTGTTTTGTAAGATAAGTATCATTAATAATATGTAATGAAATTGAAATTTCAATCCCGAATGAGAGCGGCTCAAAACATGTTTAAAAAATTCAATACAATATTACAATAAATAATTAGAGAAGACCGTAAAAAATTTAAAAATATATATATAATAATATTATTAATATTATTAATATAAATAATATTATTTATTATAATATTTAATATTATAAATATGTAATGTATTAATATGTTAACGGAAAAGCGGTTCATTAGAGAAGATCGCAAAAAAATGTTTGAATTGGGAAGGAATACACATAATAAAATGTTTTATTTGAAGTAGAATACGAGGACGGTGGAGACATCTTATACAATTTTTAAAACTAAATATATTTTTTCTTAGAAATCCTTTATTTTAACTTTTTTATACAAGTTAATTATACTTTCATTAGAAAAATATATCCATAAATTTAGTATTATTCCAGTAACGAAAAGTCTTCGTATTTTTTTTTGATATGTTAACATAACAGAAAGACATTCCCATGCGGAAGCTGTAAGTTTATAGTATATAAATATTGGAAATTACTCTCTTTATATAATGAAGTTAGAATTTCGATTCCAAATAAGAGCGACTCGAAACGTATTAACCGGGATGACGGCTCACTAGAAAAGTTTATATTAGCTATTAGAATTTGATACTGATGTCACAATTTTTTTTTTAATTTTTACGGTTTGATTTTATGAATAAAAAATATTATTTAAGTCTTTATTATATATGTTAAAGTTGTGATTTCGGTTTTAACGAGAGAGCGGCTCAATCGAAAGAATCATGTTTAACAAGAAATTGATTCATTAGAGAAGATTATTTAATTATTAAAATTTAATATTAATATTATAATATAACGTAAATGTATTGAATTTTTTTAAAAATATTGTAACGCCGCCGTGAAGCGTGGCTTTATCAACTAGTTTTAAGATTAAAGGCAAAATACAGTTAAATCTCGATAAATGAATACACTCGGGATCGAAAAATTTTATTCATTAATCGAGATTATTCATATATCGAAATAAAAAATACATTATCTCTATTATGTTGGAACCGAAGAAAATTATTTATTTAATCAAATTGTTCATTTATCGAATATGCATTTATCGAGATTATACTATACAAGTATAGTAATGCAAAATGGCACACCCACACAAATTCAAAAAAATTCTGTAAAAATGGTGTGAGTGTTTAGTATCTATTTGCGTGTATACAATGCGCGTAGAAGGGTGGCCGGTGGGGTTAAATCGTTCTTAGGTTCCTATCTTCCTAGTAATCCTCACGAAATTACTAATTAAGGATATTTTTTTAAAAAAAAATTAAGATTAATTATAGTAGTAAAACCGTATTTTTCTTGGTATAGCCTATAAATAGAAGTATAGAACAGCGACCAGACAGACAGGAGAATCTAACTAACTATAGCAACTCAGAACTAACCTTAACCCTTGAAGCCAACAGTTACAGAACATACCTTAAAGTCAAGTACAGTACTTATAATGACTCATCCATCAGTCCTGCAACATGAGCTTTCCAAGATTCTTGCAATAAGGAAGTAAGTGTTCTACACACACACATTTTTCTTCAAGTGCATTGGTACCGGTGTCAGTTTAATTATTGGATAATATTTTAATAATTTTTTTTTTTACTTACTTCTTGTTTTTCAGAGTGGAGCCGGAAATGATTGGATTAGCTGTTGGGGATTTCCTTCGTGTGCTTGTGCCTGAGATTGTGAGTTTGATTCTTTTTTGTACAGAGGAATATATTTTTATATTGTTATATGCAGGGATCTGTCTGTTTTTACACTTTACAACGTTATGTTATTCAGTTATTCAGCTTGACTATGTTTAGATTTATGCCTTTTTTGATGTATAAGATTGCGGCTAATTATTGCTAATTACCTAAGTTTATTCTAGGTTGAAAAGACATTGGAGCTTTCCCCTAAATGGTATGGAATCTTGTTGATTATATTTTTTTGTTTTTTCTTGGTTTTTTTTATTTATTTGGGTTCGGATGTGATGGGAAATAGAAACCAGAATTTATTGACATCCGAGAGTAGAAATATTTACACTGAATTGTGAAGGCCAGACTGGGTTTTGAAAAATATTTTTACTGATTTGTGAAAATCTGTCAGGACATAAATTTTTTTTTTTTTTCTCAATTGATTTTCGAAAACTAGTCGAGGCTGGAGTCTGGTTTAAATCACCTTAGTTCTGTTACAGGTGGGAAACTATTAAGAATTTGATATTTAATCACTTCTATAAGTAATTCTCATTTGCCTGACAAAACATTTTGCTTTTTATGCAGCAACTGTTGTAAAGGGTTAACCAGTTCTGAGTCACGAAGCTTTGAATTGAGGTTCTTGGACAAAATTTCTACACCAGTTTTCACTGGACAAAAAATCAAAGGGGAAGGATGTGCCTCAGTTAGAGTAGCTTTATATGACTGTCTAACTGGAGCACTTGTAAAGTCAGGTCGTGAAGCCAACGCAAATATCGAACTAGTGGTTCTGAAAGAAGATGCCGATGGTGTTGGAGGAGATAGTTTGACAGTTGAGGACTCTGAGAGGAAGATTGTCAGAGCAATCAAGGGAAATGAACCTTACCTCAAAGGAAAACCTATGTTGAAGCTTAAAGAAGGCTGTTGTGACATAGGTGAAATTTCTTTCGTACATAATTCTGGCTGGGTGAAGATCTGTCAGTTGTCACTTGCAGCAAGGGTTGTGGATAATTTTCCTGGAACTACAATACGGCCAGCAATGACAGAGTATTTCATGCTTAAAGATCGCCGAAACGGATGTTAGTATCTCAACCTTTCTTTTGTTTGTCTTATTACTTTATTATTATTTTTTATTTTGCTAAATGGCTTATTACCTTAGTGTATGCTTCCTGCTTCCAATTTTGTCAATGATGGCAGTAATACATTACGGTAGCAACCGAGTATACTTGAAGTTGAAGGATTAAACATTGCGCATAGTTGTTAATTGTAGTATAATCATTGTAATTTGGATCCCTGTATATGTAGAAGATATGAATTGAAAACATGTTAACTTACCATTATCATTTCCGGTAATGTATGGCATGAAACAAGTGCATCTTCTGTTAATTTTATCTTCACTTTCAACCCAATTTTCTGTCAAGGTGCTAGATATGAATTTTATATTATTTCAGTAATTTACTGATTTACTTATTGGATGTGGAGCTCGTTCAGATGACTTGTATTAACAGCCTTTTTTTAAGCTTCAGTTTGAATGCAGGGAAGTACATAGATTATGTTAAACTTATAATTCTTAATGATTTTTTGATCTTCCAGAATTCTTTGAAGTTATATAACCAAAAAAAGGAGAAACGGTAAATTTTTAGTCATTTAGCTTAACATAATTTTTTTGCCTTTCCTAAGCTCACGGTTTTTCTCTGCAGTATATGTAAAAAAATATCCACCAATTTTATCAGATAAGATTTGGACACTAAACAAGATAGGCAAGAAATGTGCTTTCCGTTTGAAGAAAGGAAACATCGAAAGTGTAGAAGATTTTCTCAAACTTCTTGTTATGGAACCTGAAAGACTTAAGAAGGTAAATTTTACCTCTTCCCACTTTATGTTGTTATTTAAAGTATTTCAAAAAGTATATTCTCAGATTCTTCTGAAATTTTCATAGCTAATGGAAACAAACCACAAACATATGGTTATTGTGATGCCCACAGATACTCCGCGCTGGTGCTAAAACTTGGAAGGCGATAACAGATCATGCAAGCACATGTTTAATTGATGAAAGTGTGCAATTCTGTTATTATTCCAGTCCAGAACAAAAATATGGTGTCGTTTTCAATGTTGTGGGGAAGTTGAAGGGATTACTTAGGGAATCTCAGTATGTTCCTGTTGATGGACTATCTGATGTAGAAAAGGTGCAGTCTTCTTCCCTTGATATTCTTTTATTTCATCTTTCAGATAAATTATTATATTTTTGAGATTAATTTGATGACAGGTGAATGCCAACAAGATGGTGACATGTGCATTCCAGAATGGGAAAAAATTAACCCCTTACAATGACAAAAGTTCTTTAATGAAAACATGTCCTCCCTTTTCAGGGTCACTTGGGGTTGAGAATCCTGATGAATGTATCTATGAGCCTCAGGTGACCCTAAATACATCTGATTACGCAATGCCTGGTACCTCGCCTCATGCTAATATCCCATCCATCAGTTACGTTGGTGAACCAAGTAGGCCGGATCATGGTCACTTTCCCAGTGATGCTAGCATGGATTTTTTGAAAGAGCTTCTGAGTGACCCTGGACAAGTTTCTGATCACCCAATCTACAGTCCAGAGGCTGCTCATCATCATTTTGATGATGCCATGATGGTGCAGTATCCCAATATTATCAGCAACCATCAATCCATGAACCCCAGCATGTCGCAGGGTGATCAATCCTCCCCTGCAATTGTCCTTCTTGATTCCCAAGATGTTTCCAAGATTGATGTCTCGAAAAGATGGAGAAGAGTTTTCATTAAACTTAATGCAATAGTGATAGTGAAGTCAATTGGAGCCACTGGAAGGTTTCATGCTCAGAAGAAGCGTAAAATTTCCTCACTGGTACACAAGTGAAGCCTGAGCATGCAATACATGAGTTCTGTAATTCTGTTAGATGCTGCCAGATGAAGTTCGAGCGCAGGTTTAGAAGTACAAAATGCTGGTGGTTAGTAATATATATAGTATATATACACAATGTCATCTGTGGAAACATAATTAGGTCACAGTTCTGCTGTTGTAAATATTCTTTCTATTTGTTTACATTGAATTCGTTCTCTTTGTTGTATTTTCTTGAAAAATCTTGATGTATTCTGAACTCCTTTGAAGCCTAAGCTCGGTTGTTATAGATTTGTTGGACCATATTATTAATATTTCACTTTTATCAACATTTAGTATTTAGAGTTAGTTTGTTAATGCATCTCTGGAGCATATGAGCCATAGGCGAGGAGCCGAGGACTATATATGAGACTGCAATCTTTCTTTAGTAGCTAGTCAGTGGGCACAAGTGCTGACAATTCTACATACCCCATCAATTTTAGGCAGTTGTATTAAGTGTTAGCTTGATGTTTTGATGATGAATACAAATGTTGTTTATGAATATTTCATGCTTTATTATCTAATCTTGTTTTACAGGAAGCATGGATTTAGGGGGAGTTTTACTCTCCTATAAATTATTGAGTAATCATCAAAAAGGGGGAGATTGATAGCCTTATAGATTTTGATGATCACTTGTTAGCAAGCTTACTCGAGTATACTGATCAATTAAGCTAGCTATATATGATTCTCTATTGCAGGCTAAAAAAAAATATCTCTAGTCAGCAAGCTGAGATGTTTGTTATATAGCTTAAGTGTTATATAAGCAAGCTGAGTTTATAGAATATGTGCTCATCAGCTAGCTGCCTGGGCGACCAGAAAAACTGCTTGTCAAGTTTTTCAACTCGGTTTTTTAATTGCATAAATTGATTAAAACGTGTTAGAGCATATTCATATCATTGCTATTGTTTAGTTATTTGTTCAAGACACAGAGAATATTTCAAGATACTTTATCTTGATATAAGGAATACTTTTGACTAAATATTGATTAAACAATTAGCACTCATGTGCTACATTATATCTTGTCTAGCATGAGAATATATTTGGCAGGTTCTTTGATTCAAACAAAAGGAATTACTCCTTAAGAACCGTTGTCTTTCATTATGACATCTTTAATAGATTATTAGAATGCATGTCTCATAATTACACCACTACACATTGTCTAGGAATAATGTAATCATGGTATTCACATGCTTGGGCTATATTCACAGAAAACATTATCAATTCCTTCTAACATTTCACTTGTGCTCAGCCACTAGAAGATATTCAAATCACAGGCTCTGCAAAGTGTATTAGCAACGGCTTGAAGGGAATCTTAGCACTCCACTAATCTGATCAATTCATGATGGCATGAACGTGGGAGCATCCTTGAAGAAGTTGATGAGCTGCTTGGTTCTATATATATTCATGATTATCTGCAAAAGAAGATAACACACTACAAGAGAATACACAAGCACAACTCCTGCAATTCATTTCCAGATTTCAAAGAGAGCTCATTTTCATTACCGAGAGTATATTGAGAGAGTTCGATTATTTGAGTTGTAAACACAAACATTGCTTTATTTGTTCAAGTGTAAAGTGTTGTTGATAGCTGAGCTAACGTGGTAACAAGGGTTGGGAACTAGTTTTCTAGAGAAGAGTGTACTTGGGAAGTATAGGTCTTAGAGAGCATTTAGTTCAAGAACAAGGGTTCCAGTTAGCTAGCTGCCAGCAAGGGTGAGAAAGGGAGATATATTAGTTGATCTTGTAATCGGTATTTTCATTGATCAATAATATATTCTCTTACCAATTGGTAAGGGACCAGGAAGTAGACCGTAGAAGATAGGGGTCGAACCTGGCTAAAACTCGTGTGTTGTTTAATTTCTGTCTTTATATTTCTACACTGCATTTATCATTTCAGCTTGCTCACAGTCACGTTTTACTGCATCTTAGCTAGCTGACTAGACAGCAAAATAAACTAAATTCAACAGAAGTTTTCATAAATTTAAAAACTGGTATAATTTGTCATATACACCTATTCACCCCCCCTCTAGGTGTGTTTTTCAATTGGTATCAGAGCGTGGAATACTAATCTTTCTGTAACAGGAAAAGTATCGATCTAATGGCTGACAAATATCCAGAAGGAACTTCTGATCACCGAGCACCTCTATTGCTTGGTACTGAGAACTACAACTGGTGGAAGAATAGAATGGAGATATATCTTTCCAGAGAACCACTTATGCTAAGAGTCGTTCAAAAGGGGCCATTTGAATTCTTTGACGCAAAATCAAAACTGAAGGATGTTGATGAGCTTACTGATGCGGAGCTTATCAAATATAGTTACAATGGAAAGGCCAGAAACTCCCTCATGAATGGTTTGTGTTCAACTGAATGTGACAAAATCTCATCATGCAAGACCGCCAAAGAAATTTGGGATACCCTAGAGTTATGTCATGAAGGCTCCAAAGGATTAAAGAAGGTGAAACTAAGCAAGCTGATGAATGAGTTTGGAAACTACAAACTCAAGGAAGGCGAAACTATTAGGGAGAGTCAAGCTAGGTTCCAGACAAACATGAATGCACTAAAGCAACTCGGAAAGAACATTCCTCAAGAAGAAATCAATATGAAGATTTTGAGTGCGGTGCCATTTATCTTCGAACCTAAGGTGACGGCTTTGGAATCATCACCAATAATTGATACTATGGATCAATTATCGGTGTTTGCTGAATTGGAACAATTTGAAAGCAAAATTATGGAAAGCAAGACAAGTGATACTCATGCTCCAGCCTCTCAAATGAAGAAATTAGCACTTCATGCTGACTCTGTTAGCAAGCTAGTATCCGATGATGAATCTGATGAAGAGCTTGCTATCATAACAAGGAAGATCAATAAACTGATTAACCTCAGAAACAAGATAAAGAAGGAGAAGATACTCCCCAACAACAAAAAGTTCTCTAGAGAAAGCAATGATCAAACATGTTTTGAATGTGGCAAGATAGGACACTTCAAAAGAGATTGTTACAAGCTGAAAAATAAGCCTAATCAGCAAGCTGCCTCAAGAGACAAAAAGAAATCTAAAGCATTTTTATCATGGAGTGATGATGAGGAGTCGGCTTCTAATAATGATTTAAGTGATGAAATGATCAATCTAGCACTTGTTGGAATTGATGATGAAGATATCACACAAGGAAACACGGAGGAAGTCTATATTGAAAGTGATGCCTCGGATTCGGAGGATAACAATAGTGAGGTAAATTCATTCAACTATGACTTGTCTACTGGTACTTCTATATTGGAAAAACTAACCGACCAGGAACAAAGTAATGTGTCTATGGAGGAATTTCTAACACTTAAAGCTGAAAATAGCAAGCTGACAAAGAAGAATGTCCATCTTAAAATGTTGGTTTCTGATCTTATGGCTGAAAACACTCTGGAAGATACACATGATGAGGTCATTGAGCTCAAGGCCAAGATTACTCAATTGGAAGGATTGAATAAAGTCATAATAAAAAGAAATGATGTTTTACAAAAGGAAGTCAGCAAGCTGATAGCAGAAGTTGAAGCCAAAGATGCATGTATTGAGAAAGATATGATTGAGGAATCAAGTTCAAAAGAAGAAAATCAGAAAATTGAGAGAATCAAGGAACTGGAATAGGAAGTGAAAAATCTCCAAAAAGGAATGGGAAAATTTGTTCAAGGAGAGGAAGTACTCAAATCTTTGATGAAGCAAGCTAAGGTTCCTTTGAAAAATGAAGGACTTGGAGGAGCTTCAACAAGTCTCAAATATAATGGAAAGAGTGGAATTCCGTATGACTATGCCATGCCTTGGAAGATCTGTCAAAAATGTAAAAAGAAGGGTCATTTAGCAAAACATTGCAATGTTCAAGTTGAGCCAGCTTACTGGGAAAGACAGAAGACTTATAATAAGCAAGCTGACATAACCAAGAGTAGCATAAATCACTCCCCCAAAATAATCCAAAAATGGATCAAGAAGTCTGATCTACATGTTCTTTATGTTCTATCTACTGACCATGGTGGATCCAACCAAATTTGGTTATCCAAGTAGTAAGTATGTTAATTGTCCGTATACATTTCATTGAATATGAGTATATTATTATTGTGGTACTAATGATATTCCTCTAGTATATAGATGGGACAAATATATGTATATGTATTGTATTCTGCAGAAAATGGAAAAGGAGAAAACTATGAGATGAAGTACATTCATGATCATTTAGAATGTGTACTGCCTAAGCAGCAAGCTATTATGCAATCCACTAGAAGAATTGCTATGGCAGAAAGCTCGAAAATGTGCTTTCAGCATGCTGGTTTGATTAATTCAACTTTATTTATACAATAATCAGCATATTACTTGTTAATTGATTTACCACATGTTCTATGCTTACATGCTTATCTTGTTTACCCCTTTTCTGATGATGTCATAAGGGGGGAAGAATATGAATTCATGTGATAAAAGGGCTATAATGTTAGATTATATAACATGTTTGGGATTTATCAACTAGTATTTTTATGCAGGGATGATTCGTGTTTAAATCTTATTGCATACGATGATATATGTTAACCTGATTACATGACTATATGTTGAGATATTTTGTTAATCAGGGTGAGCATTGTTTTAGGGGGAGCAACATAGTCTCTCCGATATATTCTAGTATGTCATCATCAAAAAGGGGGAGATTGTTAGCTTGATGTTTTGATGATGAATACAAATGTTGTTTATGAATATTTCATGCTTTATTATCTAATCTTGTTTTACAGGAAGCATGGATTTAGGGGGAGTTTTACTCTCCTATAAATTATTGAGTAATCATCAAAAAGGGGGAGATTGATAGCCTTATAGATTTTGATGATCACTTGTTAGCAAGCTTACTCGAGTATACTGATCAATTAAGCTAGCTATATATGATTCTCTATTGCAGGCTAAAAAAAAATATCTCTAGTCAGCAAGCTGAGATGTTTGTTATATAGCTTAAGTGTTATATAAGCAAGCTGGGTTTATAGAATATGTGCTCATCAACTAGCTGCCTGGGCGACCAGAAAAACTGCTTGTCAAGTTTTTCAACTCGGTTTTTTAATTGCATAAATTGATTAAAACGTGTTAGAGCATATTCATATCATTGCTATTGTTTAGTTATTTGTTCAAGACACAGAGAATATTTCAAGATACTTTATCTTGATATAAGGAATACTTTTGACTAAATATTGATTAAACAATTAGCACTCATGTGCTACATTATATCTTGTCTAGCATGAGAATATATTTGGCAGGTTCTTTGATTCAAACAAAAGGAATTACTCCTTAAGAACCGTTGTCTTTCATTATGACATCTTTAATAGATTATTAGAATGCATGTCTCATAATTACACCACTACACATTGTCTAGGAATAATGTAATCATGGTATTCACATGCTTAGGCTATATTCACAGAAAACATTATCAATTCCTTCTAACATTTCACTTGTGCTCAGCCACTAGAAGATATTCAAATCACAGGCTCTGCAAAGTGTATTAGCAACGGCTTGAAGGGAATCTTAGCACTCCACTAATCTGATCAATTCATGATGGCATGAACGTGGGAGCATCCTTGAAGAAGTTGATGAGCTGCTTGGTTCTATATATATTCATGATTATCTGCAAAAGAAGATAACACACTACAAGAGAATACACAAGCACAACTCCTGCAATTCATTTCCAGATTTCAAAGAGAGCTCATTTTCATTACCGAGAGTATATTGAGAGAGTTCGATTATTTGAGTTGTAAACACAAACATTGCTTTATTTGTTCAAGTGTAAAGTGTTGTTGATAGCTGAGCTAGCGTGGTAACAAGGGTTGGGAACTAGTTTTCTAGAGAAGAGTGTACTTGGGAAGTATAGGTCTTAGAGAGCATT
The DNA here is from genome assembly GCA_037693485.1 of Kitagawia praeruptora. NCBI lineage: Eukaryota > Viridiplantae > Streptophyta > Magnoliopsida > Apiales > Apiaceae > Kitagawia > Kitagawia praeruptora. The sequence continues at coordinate 128,308,030 of CM075350.1, forward strand.
TAGTTCAAGAACAAGGGTTCCAGTTAGCTAGCTGCCAGCAAGGGTGAGAAAGGGAGATATATTAGTTGATCTTGTAATCGGTATTTTCATTGATCAATAATATATTCTCTTACCAATTGGTAAGGGACCAGGAAGTAGACCGTAGAAGATAGGGGTCGAACCTGGCTAAAACTCGTGTGTTGTTTAATTTCTGTCTTTATATTTCTACACTGCATTTATCATTTCAGCTTGCTCACAGTCACGTTTTACTGCATCTTAGCTAGCTGACTAGACAGCAAAATAAACTAAATTCAACAGAAGTTTTCATAAATTTAAAAACTGGTATAATTTGTCATATACACCTATTCACCCCCTCTAGGTGTGTTTTTCATTAAGCATATCTCTAGCTCACCTTTTTCAGTTTAGAACCAGATAGTAGAGATAATCACAGAGAGTTTATTTAAGTACATTTACGAACTTATGATTCGACAAGCAGTAGAAGAACAATCTCAGTGCAAGCTTCACATGCTGCAAAATGAAATGTTGTTCTTATCATAATCCGCTAGATTAGCTTCTACACCATTATCTAATTCCTGTATAAATCCTGCTTTCTCACCCTTGCTTTAGAAGTAATGAAGGCTATATGGACTTCCACAGGCCACAGTCTAAACTGACATGATTAAACAATAAAAGAAAGTCAGAAACTTTAGTTGTTGCAAGTCTTGAAAAATCCCATGAACTCCTTCTAAAGTGCGATTAACTAGTTAAGTTGATAGAGTAAAGAATATCTTCAAACACAATCATTATGATCAGGACCTCCAAAATATATTAGACATTCCTGAATTTTGTTGTACCAACACATGTTTTTGCTTAAATTACACAAGTTGTAATGTATTTAATTCTTCTTAAGATGGGGTTCTCGCAATGGTGGGTTCACTTGGTTCTTCAAACTGTAACCACGGTGATGTATTCGATTGTACATGGAGAGCATGATATAGGGCCGATTCAGCCATCTCGAGGGATACGTCAGGGGGATCCACTTTCCCCATATCTTTTCATCATATGTGCAGAGGGTTTATCTGCACTGCTAAGAAAATCTGAATTGCAGAAGCGTATCCATGGTGTGAAAATTTGCAGGAAAGCTCCAGCCGTTAATCATATGCTATTTGCAGATGACTCTTACCTTTTCTGTAAAGCTGATTTGGGTGAAGCAGCAAATGTCTCTGAGCTCCTGGAAGTGTACAAAAGAGCTTCAGGCCAACAGGTGAACAGGGAGAAATCTTCGATCTTCTACAGCTCGAATGTCATTCCTTACAACAGAGAATCGATATGTATTAGCTTGCAGATGCCAGAAGCTAATGAACATTCAACATATCTTGGACTTCCTAATGTCATTGGTAGGAATAAATCAGCAATGTTGGGGTATTTAAAGGACAGGGTTAATTCGAAAATCCGGAGTTGGGAAGGAAATTGTATATCAAGGCCAGGCAAGGAGATTCTGGTGAAACATGTAGCTCAAACTCTCCCTTCCTATGCTATGAATGTCTTTATGTTACCTCTGGATATCACAAGGAACATTGAAAAGAGTTTGTCGAGATTTTGGTGGAATTCATCCCAGTCGAATGGTTCAAAAATTAGTTGGATGTGTTGGGATAGAATGGCAAATCACAAGCATGCAGGTGGTATGGGGTTTCGTCATTTTCGTGACTTTAATATTGCTATGTTAGGCAAACAGCTATGGAGGCTAGCCACTAATCCCACCAGTTTGGTATCTAAGCTGTATAAGGCAAAGTATTATGCTAATTCGGACATTTTACAGGCGAAGGTGGGTCACAATCCAAGCTTTATATGGCGGAGTCTGTTAGAAGCACAGCAACTTATTTCGGATGGATTAAGATGGAGGATTGGAGACGGTTCCAGCATTCAAATTTTGGGACAACCGTGGCTGTTGACAAATGATAATCCTTTTATTACCTCGCCTACTGAACCTCTTCAAGGGTATAAGGTGGTGTCGTTGATGTGTACGGATAGGAAAGAATGGGACTTGGAAGTGGTAAGAGACGTGCTTAATGAGAGGGACCAAAATCTGGTATTGGCTATCCCGTTATCTGTTACAGATCATGTGGATACAAGATTCTGGAGATTAGAAGATTCAGGAATATACACAGTCAAGTCAGCATATAAGCTACTGCAGGAGCAAAAGGGTCATTGGAATGCTGAGGAGCAGGATAACATTTGGCGAGTCTTATGGAATATAAAGGCTCCTCCAAAAGCTTTAAACCTGGTCTGGCGTGCTCTTTCAGGTTGTTTACCAACTTTGTCTCAACTTCAGCAAAAAAGGGTTCAGGTACATAGTATATGCCCCGTTTGCCAAAGTGAGGTGGAATCAATATCTCATAGCTTGGTGTCTTGCCAGTTTGCTCATCAATGTTGGTCACTACTGTTGCCAGGTATTCAGTATCAAACCCCAGTTTGTTTTAACTCGTGGCTGGCTTCATTGTTAGATGTAGTCGAGCCTAGTAAGCATGCAGAAATCATTTCTCTTTGCTGGTCCATTTGGAGGTCAAGGAACGACCTTGTCTGGAATCAAAAATTCACTTCGGTTAATCGAACAGTAGCAGCAGCCAAGCAGAACCTTGTACAGTGGAAAGTTACCCAAGGCAGATTATTTACAACTCCTCTTCAGCCTAGTTTTGAAGGAGATGGAGCTACTACTTGGGTTAAGCCCCAACCAAACAAAATCAAGGTTTCGGTTGATGCATCTGTTTTTGAAGATCGAGGAGGTGTTGGTTTCGGTTTTGTAGCCAGGGATAGTGAAGGAGCGCTTGTGGAGGCTAAGGCAATTTTTCATCCGAATCTGGTAACTCCTATTATGGCAGAAGCAATGGCTTTCAAGGAAGCTTTGAGCTGGATGGAGGAGCACGGTTGGTATGATGCCACTGTGGAATCTGACTGCTTAGGAGTGGTGCAAGCGATCAGAAGTCGCATGGCTATGCGATCCTATTTTGGGTCGATTGTTGAAGATTGTCGGGTGCTTCTTCAACGTTTACACAATGTTACTGTGTTTTTCGTTAAACGATCCGCTAATATGGTGGCCCATCACTTAGCTAGGGAATCATATTATTTGTCTGGTCGTATTATCGACGGGAGTTCTGTTCCTAGTTCGATTCAGAATTGTATTTCTATGGATTTAAGTTCGTAATAAAATCCCAGCATTTTGTCAAAAAAAAAATTTTAAGCAAGTACGACAATTATTTTTTTTGCTAAGCGACAATTTTGTTCTTTTCAATTTTACAAAATTCAATAATTTTCACCTTTACCATGGAAAAAAGGAGATGACAAAATTGCACTAAAATAAGAGTTTTTTCACTGATTCAGGAATTGACAGATTAAAATATTTATTGAGAAAATTTTCAAATAATCAAAATAATTATGTGTTTTTTTAAATATTCTTTCACAACATACAAAAGAAGGAAAACCACGTGTATCTCTTTAAATTATTATTATTATTATTATTATTATTATTATTATTAGTAGTAGTAGTAGTACTAGTACTACTAGTAGCTTATAACTTGTGCGTTGCATGATTCCTTTTTTCATATTTACAATTATATTAATTGATATATATAAAAATTGAAATTTTACACATTCGATTTAATAGTTGTACTCTATCTTGAATTCTTAAAATTTGATTTGTACGATTTTACGATCCACGTGAAATTAATAAAATAATCTTTAATTTAGTGATGGGTTAACAATTATTTTCCAATTAAACCTACGTAAAAATTGACAATTTTTTACGTTGAAAATTCTCTTTGATTTATGAATTCGACTCATAATTCGTTTTGATTATCAAAATAACTTTATAGTTATTTGAAAATAGTTCTACAAACAACCAAATACAATTTTAATAATAAGTGTAGGAGAGATCTTAAAATAAATAGATGAAAAACGTTGGATCTACATAAAAAATGTTTTATATTTTAATATGTTATAAACAAAAAGTATGTTTATATTGAAATACGAAAATGTATATATGTTAATGATTTAAATCATATATAATCAAGTTTTTAACATTGAATAGCATTATCAATGTAGGACTTATACATTGAATATGATTAATGTAAAAATTCGTAATTATATTTTCTCTTGATATTCTGAGTGTTTCTATTTAATTAATAATTATTAAAGCATCACTAAATTAAAGATAATTTTTTGAGGTTCGCGTAGAATGTAAAATCATTCAAATCTTTGACTTCTAGTTCATAAGATAGAACCCAAATAGTAAATATGAATTTTTTTAATATTAATAAATAAAATTCAATTCAGTTCTAATGAACCTTTTTTTAATTATAATTTTCTTTTTAAAATTCAATTATAATATATTTTTTATTTATTTATATCCTTTTTAGATTATAATTTTTTTTTAAAATTCACTTATAATACAATCTTTTCAAATTATATATCCTTTTTAAATAATAATTTTTTCTCGGAAATTAAAGTTCTATTGTCTAAACCTCCAGAGGCAACATGCGTAACTTTTTGGTTAGATGATAAATTTTCTTGAATGAAACATCACCTTCCACAAATATTGTACTCGATGCAATTCATTTATGAAATAGATTCCGCTTGATAAAAATAATAATAATAATAATAATAATTTTTTTTAATGTTATATAATCTTCATCATTTATTTTTAATCCAACCCATCCCATGATTTTGCTTATTACATAGAAGGGATATAATTATTATCATCATCATTATCGTAAAAATATCGATCATTCAACCTCCAGTCTTATATCATCTTGTTCTAGGGTTTGCGAATTGCTCCTGCCCCAATTTGAATCATCTTTTTACAGGTACCATTGCAATCGAATCTCAAGCTATCCTATTCTTTTTTATTTTGTCGTGTTAGCTTCTATAGATTTAGGGTTTGTGTTTATATTATTTTTGTATAATTTCTTTATCCCGGTAGCAATTAAGCTGTAATAGAGTAAAAAGAAGATGACCCTTTATTCTAATTTCATTATTATCACCTTAAGTTCAGTTAATTAAGCTTAATTTTTGAATATTGTTTTTGGGTAAATCTTGAATTGGTAGTTTGTGTTGGGGAACTCAAGGAAATCACTTAAATCTGAGACTAGTTGTAAGTAATGTGTGTGTTTGTGCATATATACATGTTGGGTATAAGGTTTTACGAGATGGTTTTGGATTACGTGTAAGTGAGTTATCGTTTTTGCGATTTTGTGATATTATTGTATTAGTGCTTCGTTTGGTTGGTAAGAATGGATGAAGTGAGATAGGAACTGAGTGGAAGATCGGAGTGGAAATAGATGGAAGGGTGGGAAGTTTATTTGATGGGGTTAAGAGGTTTGTGATGAAAACGTGGTGGAAAGAGGGTTGAGCATTTATCCTAAATTGGTGGGGTTGATATCTAGCTTAATTGGTATAGAAAGGAATGAAGAAGAGAATGAAAGTGACAAATATTTACAAATGAAGTAGTGTGATTTTCATTGGTTTATCCATTCTTGCCCAATTTAGTATATTCCAACTAGATAGAGTGTTAGAAATTTTATGATGCCTTGTGAATATGTAACTTTAGTACTTTCCTGTTTAAGTTGGAAGAAGTTGAGTTGTTTAACAATTTATGTTTGTACTTATTCACAATGTATTTGTTGTGACAGATCTTAAATATGGTTGAAGGAAGAGTGCACCCAGATTGCAGAAATGCAGACAACCCATATCATGAATGTAGTCAATATTGTTTCACAATTATTGCTGAAGCCAAGAAACGTATGAGTAGAGATGAACCTGGTGAGTTTGCTAATTTTAATTTTTCACTGACCATGTTGCAATGAGTTTGTTGTGTATATCTCAATTTGGTATTGTTGTCTATTAAATCAAATCTTTTAATATAGTACCTTCTTTTGCTCTGGAAGATTTTACTCCTGCGCAATGAATTATCAGTATACGCGTTTCTTACCTACGTTTGCAGTTCTTAGGTGATGGTTTATGTAATTTATGATTGCTGAACACCAGTAACTGCAGTTTGTATCCTGGTTGTGACTGATAGTTTGACCGAATATCACTCCATTTTCTGTGCCTAATTGATTTATGGTTTCGTGATTTGTTGCTTCTGTCACTATCTCAACCATTCATCTCGTCATGCACAACCTTATGTCTTTGGTTTTCCATGTCCAGATCACTTTATTTGTCTTTTCGTCATGTTTGCAATTTTTTATCCTTCTAGTCCCAATTATCGTTTTAATGATTTCTTTGGTTTTTATGAAATTTTGGAACCTGATGTTTAAGCTTTATAACTGTGTAAAGATTTATTTGGTGCCCTGGAGAGATGAGTGAGATCTATTTCTAACTTAATGCCCTTTTATATCATTTGGTGGCAATAAGCAGGACTTAAAGTTTTGTGCTAAGATATTGTTGACCCATATTTTTATCTCAATTTTCATCTTAATTTATTTCCAAACCAGCACAAACTAAAGACGGAGATCAGTCAGCTTCTGCTGCTAATCCAAAGCACAGTGAAGATCTGCTGGATGAGAGGCATGCAAGTGAAGAAAAGACTGATGTGGATGATAGTCATGATGTTGAAGAAAATGTGGATGTAGACTTTACGCAGTTCAAAGGGACGAAGAGAAAGTATTTTGAATTAAAACTAAAAATGGTAATGAGGCACTTCCCTTCTCTAATCTAATAGTGAAAGCTGAGTTAATTTTCTCACCATGTCTCTTTTTATCTACTTTCTGACCGTATATGCTTCTCCAACATATAGAATCAGGCAAGGAAAGCCAATCACACTGACATGATGGCTGAGAAGAAAAGAATGGAAGCCCCCCAAGAATCTAGAGGCATTTCGAAACAAAAATGGAATGAAGAGAGGAAGAAAAAAATTGGGAAACTCCTTGATGCCAATGGTTTAGATATGAGTAAAGCATATATGCTGGATACTGAACAGATGGCAGAGACGAAGTATAAGAAATGGGAAAAGGAGCATGCCCCTTCTGGTTGGGATGGTATGTCTTTCTCCCTTTTCTTAATACGTATTATCTCTTGGGAAAATCAGACTTGTTTAAATATTAAAAGCATGTTGGGGTTTATCTTTAGTTTCCTGATGGGTGAACAATTAGTATGAACACCTTTTATATAGAGATTATGGTCACCATTTCTGCATTTAATTATCATTTTTGTCACTATTCCATATGCATCAAGGAAAAGTTAGAACAATATAACACTGGAATGAAAAAGTTAATTTGCAAGTTGCTACCTGTAAATCTCCGGAACCTAATCTAAACTTTTTTCATCTTTCTGAGAACATCTCCCGAACCTAATCTAATTTTTTTACATCTTTCTGACAACTTCAAATCTTAAAGATTCTTATCGTATATTTGCTTTTTGTTTAGCATTTTGAGTGCATTAGGAGAAGTTTTACTAGCTCGTCTTGTTAGCATTTTCGTCTCTTTATGTTTTGTCTTGATTGGGCAGTTTTCAACCAGAAAACATTGTTTGATGCTTACAAGAAGAGGACAAAGAATATTGATGTTGATTTAGTAGAGTACAATAAAATGAAAGAAGCTGATCCTGAATTTTATCGAGATGCTTCGAGTCTACAATATGGAAAGGTAAGCAACTTTGATTCTACATAATCTTGTCCTGCATATGTTTTTTGGTACACTTTTGAAGGTAGTCACAAAACGTAATCATATCTGCTGGCAGGCACCAAAGATTTCAGAGGATAAGATTGACAAGATGGTGAAGGAGCTCAAGGACAGGGATGAGAAGCGGAACACGTTTAGCAGGAGGAGGAAGTTCCATGAAGAAAAGGACATTGACTCGATCAATGACCGGAATGAGCACTTTAATAAGAAGATTGAGCGAGCGTTTGGCAGATACACGCTAGAGATCAAGAACAATCTTGAGAGAGGAACTGCTTTACCGGACTAAGATGTGCTGCGGTTATGATTCAGTGGATTTGCTTTCCTATAGGAGGAATCTGCTGTTTCTGTTAAATGACACATTCTGTGGCCTCTTCTGTATTTTATGTCAAATTATTATGTACGTGCAGATTAGTGAATCTTAACACCTTCATGAATGTGTTGTGTATGCTTTACTTACAAGATGAGAAATGCATTGAGCACGAAGTGTAGCTGCCTACCCCAAGTGTGCTTTAAGCTGAATCCTACATAAATGCCTGTATGTTAAGCAGTCCGTCAACGGACATCCAACTTTTACACACAAATAATGAAACTTTATCATGTATCAGTTCCTGAAGTATGTTTTTTTTTATTTTTTTTTTTGCCAGAAGTATGTTTATTTGATTGTTAAAAAAAAGTGATACCGAAACCACCAAGTGTGCAATTTTTGTAGGAATGTAGCAAGACAACCGAAATATTAGTGTGGAATACATTTGGTTATTTCAGCTGTACAGGAATTTTGGTACATTTGGTTATTAAACCGAAATGAGGATGTTGCGGTGGTCGTGTGGTCGCACGATGTTAGAAAGAATCCCGAATGTGGTTTTCAGGAGCGAGTTGGAGGTGGTGCCTCTCTTTGCGAAAGTTAGGGAAGGGAGGTTGAGATGGTTCGGTCATGTCCGTAGGAGGCGGCCGGAAGCCCCGGTGAGGAGGGTCGAGAGTCTTTCGGTCGTTGGGACGAGGAGGAGAGGCAGACCAAGGAGGTCGTGGGATGAGCAACTTAGGATGGATTTGAAGGCCGTAAACCTGAATGAGACCTTGACCGCCGATAGTTGTTCCTGGAGGCTCCAGATAAGAGTTGTGGATTCTCTTCTAGGGAGCGGCTCTTCTAGGGAGCGACTCTGTTGTTGAGAGCCTGAGAGTTGGGTTGTCTCGGCTAGCGCTATCTTAGGAGTTTGGCTTTTCGTTTTTCATATTGTCTTCAGTTTGCTGGTTTTGCAGGAACAGGAAGCCTGGCAAGAGGTCATCCTAGATCGGGAGAGGACTACCCTTTGCCCGCTTAGGTAAGTCCCATGAGGTCCAGGCCATGGGCTCAGGTTCGGTTGATTACTTTCCCCTCCCCTAGCATCCTTGTACTTTTTTCACACTATCTTGTTGTGCACAAAGCCGGGGGTCTTCATGGAAACAGCCTCCCTACTGTAAAAAGTAGGGGCATGGTCTGCGTACATCTTACCCTCCCCAGACCTTACTTTGAGTGGGATATACTGGGTATGTTTGGTTTGGTTTGGTTTAGCTGTACAAGAATTTTCAGTACCAAAAGTGATGGGAATGTACCAATATTGATGAGTTGGGTTGTAAGGAGATCCAATTATATATAGGGGGTGTAGTTTCTAAAGCACACAATAGAGAAATTCTCTATTAGTGCATCTTAAATCTTGTATTTTATTATTATTTTTAATAATCCAATCGTACGGATGAAAAGTTTATGTCGAAATAACATTGTATACAAATTTTTATTATATTTTAAATAGTGGAGCATCACTTTTACACTAATACTATTTTCTATATATCATACCCTCCCCAGACACCACTTTGAGTGGTATTATAACTGGGTACGTTTGGTTTGGTTTGATTGCTAAAAATTTATAGTTCCAAATAACTAAATTACACGAAAATTTGTACATGCACTTATTTTTGTGTGAATTTAACATACGTACGGTTGGATTGTTCAAATAATAATTAATTTATCATATTTTAAACCGCACTAATATAGAACTTCTCTATTGTGTGCTTTAGATACTCATTTCCCTTACAAAGACTTGGAGACCACTTAGATTGATCTTGTTCATTGAACTAAATAATAATTAATGGTTTATAATAAATAGCAATTACTGTAACATTTACTCATGATCTATATCTACTATCTTCAAATCTTCAAATGAACTTTGTTGTATTTCTAATACTCCCTCTACTTTTAATTAAACTAGGAAACTTATCCGCGCTTCGCGCGGTTCATAAATTTTATTTTAAAATATTGAAAATATATAAATTATATTTAAAAAATTATTGGTCTTTTAATTTTTTTTACAAAAAATTGAATCAAAACAATTTACTTGAATTATAAGTTTGAAAATACTCTCTTTATATATCTAAAGTTTTCATAATTTCAAAAATATCAAAAACATAAAAAGTAACAATTATAATACAAACGTAACCAAAAGTTAAAAATAATACTCCGTATATATAATAATACTTTTTAAAAGCCGACGCCCCTCTCATAACATACAGTTCAATAGTAGTGTAAGAATTTATTTAAATAGAATGTTAATTTATTTCAACACAACATAATGAACAACGGGTATATAACTTTTTTAACTATTTAATCTATCAATAAAGTTGGGTTTTTTCAATTAAATTGCTTTGGTCATAACCCATGTGTAATTTATTCATGTGTAAAAATAAAAATTCTTTGTAATATTTTTATTATAGGTGTTAAGCGAAAATTTATATACTTCTATAATTTATTACGATCATAATTACTAATATTGAAGATTGCTTGAGAAGTTAAGGGTCGTCTGTATTACAATTATTCGAAAAAAAATTGGAGTGTTATTCGATAGAAAATAAAAAAGACGCGATGTAAATAATTTTCAGTCGTCATTTTACCTAAAAATAAACTTAATTATAAATGAAATTACTTTTACTATTAAAATAATAAATATAATGCTCAAATAAAGTTTTATAATTGTTTAATTAAATTAAATAAAATAATTATATATTTATTAGGTATAATTAATTACTAATTAATATGTCATTAAGAGCTGTTTAATGCAGGAAAATAATTTTAATAAAAAAACAAAAAAAACCAAAATTCAAGAAAGCCATTTTGAATGCTTTTATTAACTTTCCGATCTCCAGGCATTGTAATCCGCGCTTCGCGCGGTTTATAAACTTATATTTGAAAATATTGTAGTTAGATAAAATAATTTTTATTATTTTTAAAAATTTATTGATCTCTTAAGAATTTCCTAAAAAATTTATTTAAAACAATTTATATAAATTATTAATTAGAAAACTACTCTCATCGTATAAATAAAATTTTGATAATCTTAAAAATAGAATAAGCATAAAAATTAGCAATGACAATACGAACGTAATCTTTCCGATTAAAATTATAAATATTGAATAGAATAACATTTTTTAAAGCCGACACCCCTCCCATCACAAAAATGTTCAATATTAGAGTAAGAATTTATTTAATTAGAATATTAATTTATTTTGACACAATATAATGAACAACAGGCGTAACTTTTTTATCCATTAATTCGTTGAAAAAATAGTTTGGTTGGTTTAATTTAATCGGTTTGATCATACTCCATGTATAATTTAGTAATGTGCAAAAATAATAATAGTTTGTATTTTTTTTATACAAATTTCAAATGTTAAGCGAAGATCTATATATTTTCATAATTTATTACGATTTCTAAATGAGTTATAATCAAAATTGTTTGAGAAGTTAAGATCATATTTACTACTTACGATCGTTCGAAAAGAAATTAATGTAGTCTTATAGGGAATGAAAAGGAATGCGATATAAACAATTTTCGGTCATTATTTTACCTAAAAATACACTTAATTATATATATATATATATATATATATATATATATATATATATATATATATATATATATATATATATATATATATATATATATATATATATATATAATGTTGAAATAATAGTTATATGCTCAAACAAAGTTTTCTAAATTTTAAAAAATGTGAAATAAAGTAAATTATATATATATTTAATAGGTGTAATTAATGACTAATTAAAAGGTCATTAAAAGTTATTTAATGCAAGAACATATTTTTAATAAAAAATCAAAAAATTAAAAATTCAAGAAAAATATTTAAAACGTTTCTGGTGCATTTCTGATCTCCTGGCATTATAATATATATAGATTATTAGCTTTATACCCGTAAAATATACAGGATGCTTTATAAATAAATTTCGCTTTTCAATTTAATTTATTTTTTATTATTTTTCTTAATATTTTTAGTATTCTGATATTTTTTTAATATTTTAATTATTATATACTTACATATATTAAACTTTTTCAATAAGATATAATTTCTACTTCTATTTGAAAAAAATACTATTATATTTTATAATCATTATATCATTGAATTATTTTATTGAATTTGTATATTTATTTTAGATTATATTTTATAGAATATTTATAATTACTATATTTTTTCTCCTAAATTATAAGACTCCGAACAACTATAACATGGCATACAATATAACCCTTCTATTCCAATTATATAGCTTTATATCAGTTATACTAAAAATTTATAAATACTGTAACGCCCCCAAATCTGTCCTGTCTGGGGATCCAGGTCGTCACATTGTCTCAATATCCTGCCAACATACGTTAATGCAATAATAAAGCAAAACATTTAATACACGGAGCATAAGTGTCCCACTCCGCAGATCTAATATCGGTCTCACACATTAATACAATACAACTTATTACATCTTAGGATAATATCTTACATAAGTTCACAAAAGTAGAAAGATAAAGGTTCCAGCTGGATGTTCTAGTTCTTGTCAGTATAGCCTTGAGCTTTTCCCTTTCCTCTGGATCCCTGTTTGGACGTCTCGCCTCTTTCCATCTTGACAACTGAATAAAATGTTGTAAAGCAAGAATGAGCAACTATGGCGCTCAGCAAGTTCTCTCCTTGCTCGGTATATAAATATAATAAGATTTACCGAAAGGAAATACTCAAAATTTTAAATATAGGAATCACAATCTGGCAATGACTCAATATTCATCTCGAAAACAGAATACTCGAAAGTCTCAAGTCTCAACTGATATAACTCTGATGATTTAAAACCCTTCTCAATAAAAGTATACTCGAAAGAACTTATTTGATAGAACTCTGATTATGAAAGATACTCATATGCAGGCAAAGTGCCCTGGTAATATTTACTGATAGATCCAAACAACTTATCTTTGAATAAAGAAGTTGGAATTTAGAAGCTTGAGATACTGGTTTTCCGCCTTCACGATACCCCACAGCGAGATCAACCGCTGTGTCGCAAGTACCGCACACATGTGATACCCCATAGCACGATCACTACTATGTCACAAGTACCACCATATCGTTTTGTTAGCAAAAAGTTGGTTGAAAAGTCAACCTGGCAACACTTGTGCCAAAATGTTAATATTTCTCTTTCGATACCATGAGTTTATTCCTCATGTTGATCTGAAAGAAAACCCATGGGCCACTCCCATGTTGACCAGTAGAGTACAGAATTCCCGAATATTTGATGAACATATAACTTAAGATAACTCTTCCAGGAAAATAATTATTAATCTGGCGAACTGCCAGTCTGACTCAATTGTACTACCAATCCGAACAATGGACTGATGTCAACTCTCAATAATAATATTTCATTGGCTGACACAATCAAAATGCCAAACCTTGACAATAAATGCAACTATCTCGGAATAATGAGAATAGTCTTAAAAACGAAATATTTTGAGTCGTACCGAACAAATAGTACTACTCGAATATTTATAATACCCACATTTGATGAACGTTAAATAAAATATTTTTTTTACTTGATCAACGAGTAAAACTCTAACGATCCAAATTTTATAACTCTTACTTGATGATTCGAGAGATGAATCAACTAAAAGATAATCAATAAATATTGTCGAATTTGTACAATAAATTCGATTGAAAAGAATGAATTTAACTAACTCGAACAAATGAGACTAGTTCCACTAAATCAAATCAAGTAGTCGTCTCGAATTAATGAGATCGATCCGATAGCAATGAAATTTCTTCTACGCTTATAGGGGATATAATTCGCAAGTAAACTACTTTTAACAATAAAATAATATTGCAACGAAAAAATAGTGCTCGAAAGAGTTGTTGTAGTATAAGCAGCAGCAAAATAAGTCTCATAATTAATAACTGGAAAATAATTACGAATGAATTAACAAGGATAGAAATATGAAAATTCCATGGTTTAGGGTAGGAATGAACTTGCCTCGATCTCGAAGTGCAATAAATGCAGATAAAATTTATACTCTACCGTGAACTTGGCTTCGCTCTACGGCTCGGGAATTATTTTCTAAAAATGGCAACCACAAAAATGTGAGCGATTCGTCAAACTAAAAAATGTTACTGAACCGATAATATAATATTTAAATATAATAATAAAATATCTCTTGAAGATCTCCACAATAACTATCGGAAAATAATTCCCAGATAAATAACTCTTTTTCGAACTCAGGAATTAATTCTAGAAATATATAATATTTTAATATCCGTAAATCCCACTTAAAACGAAAATAGGATTACCGAATATAACGACAATTGTCCATTTTAAATCTCGTAAATAATTTAATAATATTCCGACTTTAGCCTCTAAAATAATCTGATCTGGTCCGCTTAATCAAAATAGTCCAGGAATGCTAAATATCAGTCTTCCGAAATAAAACCATAATTAACGCAATTTATTCATAATCATTCCCTCTTTTATCAACGAATTATTAAATCTCTAAATTATGTCCAAAAATCACAAAACAATTCTACTTAATTAATTAATCAATTAAAACATTTTTTATTCACATTAAATCCATAATTATTACTCTCACTTTTAGCAAAATGTAAATCTATCAAAATTAATCCTAAATTAATTAACCTCACCAATTCCATTGTCTTTCCCCATTTTAAATAAATACGTAACCAATATTCCTATTTTTAACACAACGTTTTATTAAAACAATTTTATTTATTAATCCATAAATCTCATTTGTTTCACTCCCTTTTTATTCGTTTATAACAAAAATCCCGATTATAATATCCGCCCATCAATTTTATTGCAACCGTATTCAGTCACAGGCCAACCACAATTACAACAACGGCACGTGGGACCCACTCGCCACCACCGCCGCGTGGGCCCACTCGCCCTCTGCAATCTATCTCTCCCTCTCTCTCCCGACTGTCTCTCTCTCGTACATCTCTCTCAATCTCTCTGCCATCTCTCTCCCTCCAATCTCTCTCGCCACTCAATCTCTCCACTCCCTTTCTCTCTTCTCTCTGTCTTTCCATCATCGCTCATCTCTCTCTCTCCCTTCTTCTTCCTTTCTGCTCTCCACTCTCTCCCTCTGCAATCTATCTCTCCCTCTCTCTCCCGACTGTCTCTCTCTCTCGTACATCTCTCTCAATCTCTCTGCCATCTCTCTCCCTCCAATCTCTCTCGCCACTCAATCTCTCCACTCTCTTCTCCCTTTCTCTCTTCTCTCTGTCTTTCCATCATCGCTCATCTCTCTCTCTCTCTCCCTTCTTCTTCCTTTCTGCTCTCTCTCTATTTCCGATCTCTCCTCTTTTTCCGTTCTCTTTTCTCTCCCTCCGTCTCTCCTCTCTCTCCCCTTTCCTCGTCTCTCTCTATCTCTCCCTGAACCTCCCTCTCTGTCTCACCATCTTCGCCCAACACAACACCAAATCTTAACACCCCCTACTCTATCTCCAATTCATCGCCAATCACCACCATCTCGCGCAAACTAGCACAATAAGACCTCCAATTCGACCAACAAATCCGGCCACCACTCACACACACACTCGCCTGTATACACACGCACGCGATATACACACCCGCACGCGTTAAACACACACTAGTTTACCACGAAGTCGGAATCGAGTCTACACACAATATTCTCAAAAACGAAATCGGAAAAAGAATTAAAATCAATAAATAAACTACCTGAATATGAACAACGTTCTAAGCAGGAGGAGGATGATGTGATCAGTTTC
Organism: Kitagawia praeruptora; assembly: GCA_037693485.1. Taxonomy (NCBI): domain Eukaryota; kingdom Viridiplantae; phylum Streptophyta; class Magnoliopsida; order Apiales; family Apiaceae; genus Kitagawia; species Kitagawia praeruptora. Next base: position 128,323,776 of record CM075350.1, read on the forward strand.
ATCTTAAGCAAAGAACATATGGTTCACCCAAATGTATTAAAAATGGTTCAGAAGCATGATAATGAAGGAATTCGTATGGCACTGAATCAAATACATTATGGGTCAATCAAAATGTCTAGGGACTTAAAATCTCTTAATCAGGATTTAGGAAGCAAAAAGCTGCAAGTGGATAAGGAGCTAGATTGGGTCACTGTGAGGAGTAAAAAGGATAGGCAAGGGATGTCAACTAGCAAGCTAAGGCCTTCGAAGGCCTGCATTGAGTTGGATTTTATCAAGCAGCATGAGGACCTGGTAGACAAATGGATTTTTGTGGAAGCGTTGAAGGGTGAAGATTTCTTTATCACTAGAGCCCTCTACCAGATTCATGTTAGGAGTCTAGATTGCATTAATAAGGAGTCTTTAGCTGTTCCTTCCAAAGATCCCCTGCCTAGTAAGGTAATATCTATCTCAGCTAAATCCTTCAAAGATGCTCTGTTATCAAACGATTTGATTCCCCCTTCTGAGAATATTTCCAAGGCCTCACCGTCAGTGGATAAAAGTAAGAGTAATCGTGTGAAAAACTTAGTGTTTGTCTCCAACTTGCCGATGCATGCCCAGGTAAGAGAAATCTGGTCTTTTTTCAAGAAAGGGGGTAAGGTACGAGACATAATTCTTCCAAAGAAGTCGGATAAGTATGGAAGGAGGTTTGGCTTCTTAAAACTTCCATCTGAAAAGGAGGCAGACCTTATGATTCGTTGTTTCTCTGGGAGGACTTTTGAAGGTAATACGCTGAAATTGGCCCTTGCTTTCAAGAAAAAACAAGATCGCCCTGGGAACAGCAAGGTGGTTGCAGGGAGTGGTGCTAAGAAAGTCTTAGACAGCAAGGTGGTTGCTGGGAGTGGAGATAAGAAAGTCTTGGATACGGATAGAGCCTCTAATTCTGTTAGTTACAGAGGCATGCCTGTATACATCTAATAACAAGCCTAATTGTTTGTAATGCTTTGCATTACTTACATGACCTCTTAACTGAGGGAACCTCTAGTTGTAGAGTTTCTGTTTGTATTGTACTTGTAAGAGGCATCAAATCCTAGTTGTGTAACTGCACAAATAGAGTCTAGAATAATGCTTGAAAGAAGTTCCATGGTTCATGCCTCAAGCAAGGAGTTAAAGACTGCCAAATAATCACAGTTGGGATTTGAAGAAATGAAGAATTTGCCTAAGTACCAATTCGAGAAGTATATTTGTCTATTCGAGAAGTCCAGCATTCGAGAAGTCAGAGATTCGATATCTCAAGACACTATTCGATATCTCTGAATACACTGTTCGATATCTCATTCGATATCTCAGGGATTCGATATGTCTACTACTCTATTCGAGATCTCAAGAAGTCAACAAGTCAAGATGGTATTCGAGTTCTCAAAGAGTCAACAAGTCAAAGTTCCATTCGATATCTCAAAGACTCAGAAAGCTATTCGACAACTCAAGGATTCGATAAGTCAAATGCTCTATTCGACAACTCAAGGAATCCTGATGGAAAAGAGCTATTCGAGAAGTGGTTCGATATGTCACTATAACAGTATTCGAGAACTCAGAGTTATCGATCAAGTCAATTCTAGTTCTCGAATCACTTACTTAGTCACTTCTCGAATACATTCTTGGAGACAAAATACTGAAGAAATTGTACAAGTCAGAAACCTGCAACAAGCCAATGCACTTTATGGACCACAATCTGTAACGTGCTCTGGAAAGCCTACAAGGAAGCTTGGAGAGATATAGAAGAGACAAGGAGCTAAAGAAGTGGATCTAAACAGGCTTTGCAAAGTCAAATCTGTAACCGTTTGGACGCTTACTCAAAAAGGATAGACAGACTAGAAAGTAATTTGTTTAGCTACCTTATTTGTAGTAAGCAGGCTGTATCCATGTTCTATAAGGACACAGCCTCACTTCATAACTTAGAAACTTTTGTGAGTCTAGTTTTTCATACACTGTAAGCTATATCTCTCTGAGAAAAACGAAGCTGAGAATACTACCATTTGTATTCACAGATTGTAGCAACCTTTATCTAATATACATTAGATTAAAGTGATATTGTGTCTTGTGTTGTTTATTTATCCGCACCTTCACTTCTACACACACAGGCACTTATCTGCTACATAGACTCAATCAAGAAAAGTTCAAGAATCCATTCACCCCCCCCCCTCTGTATTCTTTTACCGTATTCAATACTCAACAAGTGGTATCAGAGCGGACTGTTTATTCAAAAACAGAGAAACGATCATGAGTTCGAATACACCAAAGACTACAGGAACGGTGAAGGTCCCTAAGTTTGATAAAGAAAACTTCAACCTCTGGAAGATAAAGATGATGTTGTTCATCAAAGCCTCTCATCCCTTGTATCCTGAGATTCTCAAGAATGGTCCTTTTGTTCCACAACAAGAGATACCAGAGAAGACTGTTGGAACCATAACAATCCCTAGAGCTTATGAGGCCAAGGATCCATCAAAGTGGACAGAGTCAGAAAGGGAGAAGGTTGCTCTTGACAGCCACCTCATGTTGCTCATCATTGATTCCATGGATATGTCAATGTTTGCAAACATTGCATCATGCACGTCTGCTAAAGAGATGTGGGATCACATTGAGGTGTTGTGTGAAGGGACTGATGAGGTTAAAGAAAACAGGAAACAGATACTGGTCACACAGTATGAAGCTTTCATGGCACAGCCCAAGGAAAGCATCACTGAGATGTTTGAAAGGTTTCACAAGCTAGTTACTGAGTTGCAGATGAATGGAAAGGTTTACAGCACCAAGGAGTTAAATATGAAATTTCTGTTGTCTTCACCAAATCATCTGGAGCAAAGAGTCATTTCCCTTAGAGAGAGAGATTTGAACAAAGTCACCTATGATGTACTCTATGGAGTCCTAAAGACTCATGAACTTGAGTTGCTTCAGAAGAGGGCTATCCAAGCCAACCAAGGTAGGATGATAAACACATCATGTGCCTTGATTGTCAACAAATCCATTCTGGACCTAGAAGCATCTACAAGCCAACTAAGGATAGAGGAGGTGGCAGATGATGAAGAAACTGAAGCTGGGGTGAGTGAACCTGTTGAGGAAAAGGAGGAAGAAGAAGAGGAGTTTTACACTCTGGAAGAACTTGATTGGATGGAAAATACTTCATATGCTTTCATGGCCAGAAAATTTCCAAACATCAGATTTAAAAGAAATCAACCCTTCAAACCCAAAACTCAAAACCATTCAGCCAACAAGAACAAGGCACCTGTGAAACCAAACAGAAATAAGTTCAAAACCGGTTATGTGGATAGGTCATCTGTAAGGTGTTATAGATGCAATGACCTAGGGCATTTTGCCAGTGAATGCAAGAAGCCTAAAAAGAAGGATAGAGATTATCTTGAGCTAGAAGCTAAGTATGAGGCCCTTCTGAAAAAGCAGACACATGGTAAGGCCTACATAGCTGAAGGGAAGTGTTGGGATGATTCTGAGAGTGATGAAGAGGAACAAGAATTCTGCAATTATGCCTTGATGGCCAACTCCAAGGATGACTCATCTTCATCTGATTCTCAGGTACCATCTCTCACTACTATAGACATGTCTGTTTCTGAATACAAATCCATGATTGAACAATTATCTGTTGAAATGTTTAATATTCATACTAGTATGACTGCTGCTAATGAGGAGATTGCTAAACTGTCTACTAGAAATGAAGTATTAACCAAAAAGAATGAGGAACTTGAGCTAACTGCTATGCAAGTAGAAAACCTTAAGAAAGAAGTTGAATATTTGGAGAACAAGGTTCTATGTGCTAGTCAAGTAGAGAAGGCTCTTAGGGATGAATTAGCTGAGAATGAATTCAAACTTAAAACTTTCAAGAAATCATCTGGTTTAGTGCAATCCTACTGTGAGAAAATTGAAGCTAAACCCAAAGCAGCTATTGGACTTGACTATGACTCTCTCAAACAAAGGAAAGGCTATGCTGTCATTGAAGAGGACACAACTGTTCATGAGAAAGTGCCTCACATTTTGAGAAAAACTGAAAATCCAATTTTTAAGGAATCAACATTTGAAATTGATGAGGATGCCTTACTCATCAAGCAAATGTTGAATGATGAGGATGAGGCACAATCTAGTGAACAGCAAGCATCCTCTAAGGGTGAGAGTGTCAAGTCAAAGACCAAGAAGCCAGTAGTTGATAGGCCAAGACCTAAGAAGTTTGTTAAGTTTGTATCAGCTGGGAAGAGTGAATCAGAAAAGGAAGTGACTAAAAAGAAACAGAACAGAAATGGCAAGTTAGGGATTAACAAGGATAACAACTATGCTTATATGCCTAATGCCCCTAGGAAAACTTGTCAGAATTGTTTCAGTACCAATCATTTAACTCATGCATGCAAGAAACCTGTTGGTAGTGTGTCTAAACCTTTCTATGATTGTTCTGTGCCTCTAAGACATAGAGATGCACCCTTCTGTGATAAATTTGACTGTATGCCATGCAATATGAATGTTATGACTAGTTGTTTTAATTTAAGAAGACAGTTCATTGATGGTTGTATCAGTCACAATTCTCACACACACTACACAAGGTCAAAGTCTTCAAGTCCTCCTAAAGCTAGGAAGGTACCTTTGTCACCTAAGTCTGAAACCTCAGGTTCTAAGACTTCCAACAGTGACAAGAAGACTGATACTAAGAAAGTTAACAAGCATGTTGTTTATGATAAAACTGTCTCTAAGTCACATGGACCCAAACTTGTTTGGGTACCAAAGGAAAAGTAATACCTTTGTGGTTGCAGGGCAAAGAAAGTGAGAAGAAAGTCATGTGGATTTTGGACAGTGGATGCTCAAATCATATGACTGGTGATATGGCCCTGCTATCACAGTATGAGGAAAAGGCTGGCCCAATGGTTGCTTTTGGAGATGACAGCATGGGTAACACATTGGGATATGGCAAGCTGAAAGTTGGAAATGTCATCATTGAAGATGTAGCACTGGTCAAGGGGCTCAAGCATAATCTGTTAAGTGTTGGTCAGTTTACTGATAGAGGATTCAAAGTGAATTTTGACAAAGATGAATGTTTGATCACCCACAAGAAGACTGGTGATTTTGCTCTATCTGGAGTAAGGAAGGGAAGCCTGTTTGTAGCCAATATGGACTCTGCAAACAAGGACAAAAATTGTTGCTTTTACTCAAAAGCATCAAATGAAGATTGTTGGCTGTGGCACAAGAAACTATCACACCTGAACTTTAAGGCCATTAATTCTCTAGTCAAAAGAGAGTTAGTGAGAGGCATGCTCACACTTGAATTCTGCCAAGAAGGAGTGTGTGAGGCTTGTCAAAAAGGAAAAATGAAGAGATCAAGCCACAAGTCAAAGACAGTGACATCTGTAACCAAGCCACTACAACTTATCCATATGGATTTGTTTGGGCCTGTTAACATAATGTCACTTGGAAGAAAGAAGTATGCCCTGGTAATGGTTGATGATTTTTCAAGGTATACATGGGTAGAATTTCTGGCATCAAAAGATGAGGCTCCACAAGTAATCATTGAGCATATAAAGAAAGTTGACAAGGAAGCAAAGGCAAACAATGCAAGTGTGATTGCATTGAGGAGTGATAATGGAACAGAGTTCAGAAATGCCACACTTGAAGCATTCTGCAAAGAGAATGGCATTTCTCAGCAATTCTCAGCTCCAAGGACTCCACAACAAAATGGAGTTGTTGAGAGAAAGAATAGAACTCTAATTGAGGCTGCTAGAACAATGTTACTTGATGCAAAAATGCCCACATGTTTTTGGGCTGAGGCTGTGAGCACTGCATGCTATATTCAGAACAGAACCCTCATCAACAAAAACACTGGAAAGACTCCTTACAACTTGATGACTGGAAAGAAGCCTACACTGAAGTATATTCATACTTTTGGAAGCAAATGCTTTGTACTTAAGGACAATTCTGAATATGTTGGAAAGTTTGATGCAAAAGCATTTGAAGGAATTTTTCTTGGCTATTCTATGGAAAGAATTGCATACAAGGTTTATGTCATCAGTCAAAAGAAAGTTATGGAAAGCACAGATGTAACATTTGATGACAGCAAACTACCTGGACTAGAAGAAGCCAATGATGAAGACAAAGATCCATTGAAGTTTGATAATCTAGATGATTCTGATGAAGAGACTGAAACTAGAGTTGAAACTCAAGTTCAACAAACTCAAGTGAATAATGATACAAGAGAAGAATTTGTGCCAATCAATAGTGAAGAAACAAGCATCCAAGACACACCTGTGAGTAATGGCAACTTCACAGGGGGAGGAAATGAGGATGATCATGATGAGGATGATGAAGCAACATCAAGGATGAGAAATCAGGCTGAACACTCAAGGAAATGGGATAGATCACACACTGCAGAGCAAATCATTGGAGATCCTAATGCAGGAGTAAGGACTAGGAGAGCAACTCAAAATGAGTGCCTCTATGGATGTTTTCTATCACAAGTTGAGCCTAAGAAACTTGATGATGCATTGTTGGATCCAGATTGGATTATTGCCATGCAAGAGGAGCTGAATCAATTTGAAAGGAACAAAGTATGGGAACTTGTGCCTGCACCAAAGAATAGAACCATTGTTGGAACAAAATGGGTCCTGAAGAATAAGATGGATGAAGATGGTGTAATAATAAGAAACAAAGCAAGGCTGGTTGCAAAAGGATACTCTCAACAGGAAGGCATTGATTATGATGAGACATTTGCCCCTGTTGCTAGATTGGAAGCCATTAGAATATTCTTGGCATTTGCTGCTCATTCAAACTTTAAAGTTTATCAAATGGATGTCAAGAGTGCATTTCTAAATGGAGAGTTGGAAGAAGAGGTTTATGTGCAACAACCACCTGGCTTTGAGGATCCACATTTCCCAGAATTTGTCTACAGATTGCTTAAGGCACTGTATGGACTTAAGCAAGCTCCAAGAGCATGGTATGATACTCTATCACAATTTCTTCTTGAAAATCAATTCACTCGAGGCACATTGGACAAGACACTGTTTTACAAGAAGCATGGTGATGATATGATCCTAGTTCAAATCTATGTGGATGATATCATTTTTGGTTCTACAAATGAGAAACTGTGTGAGAAATTTTCTAAACTCATGCAGAGCAGATATGAGATGAGTATGATGGGAGAGTTGACATTCTTTCTAGGGTTGCAAGTCAGTCAAAGGAAGGATGGTATCTTTATCAGTCAAACCAAGTACATCAAGGATTTATTGAAGAAGTTTGACTTGGAAGATTGTTCACCTGCCAAGACACCCATGGCCACTGCCACTAAATTGGATGAAGATGCTAAAGGCAAGAAAGTAGATATCTCAGTCTACAGAGGCATGGTTGGTTCTCTACTCTACCTCACTGCAAGTAGGCCAGACATCATGTTTGCTACATGCTTGTGTGCAAGGTTTCAATCAAATCCAAAGGAATCACATTTGATTGCAATAAAAAGGATCTTTAGATATCTGAAGGGCACTCCTAACTTGGGATTATGGTACCCTAAGGACACAGGGTTCAATCTGGTTGGCTACTCTGATGCTGATTATGCTGGATGCAGAGTGGATAGGAAAAGCACCTCAGGAAGCTGCCAGTTTCTTGGACAAAGGTTAGTTTCTTGGTATAGCAAGAAGCAACAATCTGTGTCAACTTCTACAGCTGAGGCTGAATACATAGCTGCTGGAAGTTGCTGTGCTCAAGTGCTTTGGATTAGAAATCAACTTAGAGATTATGGACTTGTGTTGGAAAGAATTCCAATCATGTGTGACAACACAAGTGCAATCTCTATAGTTGCCAATCCTGTCAATCATTCTAGAACAAAGCACATTGACATCAGATATCATTTCATAAGAGAACATGCAACTAATGGAACCATTGAGTTGCATTATGTCTCTACAGATAAACAACTAGCTGATATATTCACTAAGCCATTAGATGAAGCCACCTTCACAAGGTTGGTAAGTGAGATTGGAATGCTGAATTCTTCAGATTCTGGCTAAGTGAATACACCATCTAGATTGTTGCAGCAGTAAACACTTACTTTATCTAAATTCTCAATATTTTTGGAGTAAGTGTTGGCTGAAATATGATTTATAAATATTTCAAATCTGTTGCATATGTTGAAAATCATATTTTTATTAACTTAAAATTTCTATGAAATTTTGAGAAAATCACTATTTGATTTGCTAGGATATTTTTCAATGAATATGTCTGGTAGATTTTAAAAAGATAGTGAAAATCAAATTTTTATGAGTGATGGGTATAGTTCGATAAGTCAGACTTCTCGAATGATTCACTATTCGACATCTCTAATAAGTCTCATTAGAGTACTCTTGAGTTCTCGAATAGAGTCTTTCTGAGATATCGAATAGAGGAATTATTGACTTCTCGAATATAGTAACTGAGTTCTCGAATGATTGAGTTCTCGAACACTATATTTGAGTTCTCGAATCGTTTGAAAAGGCTGAATTCTCGCTGAATTTTAACCGATTTTGGATTTTTATCTAAAAATTTAATTCACTCATAAAAACACATTTTATTTAATTTAGAATTATTTCTAAGTTAGATAACTGCCAGCTGTGAGTTTCTATCTGCTTGAGTTATCGATTAAGCCATTCTTGACTTCTCGAATAGTTGTTTTCTACTTCTCGAATGCCTGACTTGTCGATACAAAACAGTCTGCTAATCGACAATTCAAGTACTTCATACTTATACAACCTCACATCTATTCGATTCATTTCATTCGATTTCTCAAGCATCTACACTCTCTAAACCCCTGAAACCCTAGCTACGAAAAGCCAAATTTCTTCTTCAACCTTCAATTTCTTTTCTCTCTTCTACACAAATGGCAACAGTAAAGTTTAACACCAACTTCATCGCACTCACTAGTGATGTTGAAGCACCCAATGCCAATTTCAAGTGCTTTGTGAAATGGATGGCTGAGTCATATATCAAGGATGCACTCTCTGCCAACCCAACTCTGTATCTCGATATTCTGGAACAATTCTGGAGTACTGCTATTGTGGAGGTTGTAGCCCTGGAAAACGCAATCACTTCATATGTCATCTACTGCAAGGTTCAAGATAAGGAAATCACTATCACTACTGTAGACATGAACCAAGCACTAGGCCTACAACAAGAGTCATTTGACAGACTGGCCACTAATGCAGAGTTGGAGGAATTCTTTGAGTTCATAAACTACTCAGATGGGATTAACCTTGGAAAGCTAAACAGAAAGAATCTGAGAAAGGAGTGGAGTTATGTGTTTGCAACTCTTCTTCAAGTCTTCACTGCCAGGAAATCAAGCTTTGACCAAATCAGTGCACCTGTGCAGCAAATTGGATATGCTTTGGCCTATGGAAAGAAGATAGATGTTGGCCAAATCATACTTCAAGAATTATATGGGAGACTTGGTAAGAACACAACCAAGAGAGGTACTGATATTTTCTTCCCTCGCTTTATTCAATCTGTACTTAATTATAAAAATGCTTCATTGATTGAATTGCCTGGGATTGATAAAAATAAAATAGGCTATCCTAAGTCCATGACCAAACTCATTTTTGGTAACTTGGAAACTAGGAATGATGTGGATGTAAGACTGAACATAACTCCCCATATGGAGAGTTTGTTTAAGACTTACCCCCACAACATGCCAACATTTGATGCAAAATCTAAGTTAGCACAGCCCAAGCAAGTAGAACAAAAAGCTAACCCAAGGCCTGCTAACCAACCCTCTCAACCAAACACTCTACCTCTTACTGAGCCAACTGCATCATCCTCTCAAAAGGGTGATGTTAGTAAAAAGAAGAGAAAGGAAGTAATGTCTGCACCTTTAAATATCTTGTCTGAAGCAGCATTAGCTGTTGAATTAGGCCTAGGAAGTGAGGAACCTGAGTTACCCTTACACAGAACAAAGAAGAAGAAAACTAAGACCACCTCTTCAGTCACACAAATGGCTGAAGTTGTAAAATCAGGGGCACACAGCTCACTAGGTGTATCCTCTCAACAGGGTGCACCTATAGAATCAAGCATTCTCCCCAATGCACCTTCTTGTATAGAGTCAGCACATGGGAGTGATAAGGCTGGCACAACACTGAGTGGAGAGCACATCACTTTTGAAACTCCCTCTATCTCTCAGGGGGAGTTGCCAAAATCTACTCTAAAACACACTTCTCTTCCAGAATCTAACACTGAAATTTCTTTGGAACCTGCAACTCAGGCAACTGAGATGCAAGGCATTGATCATCAAGAATTCCTTTCTCTTGATGAGCCAATAATTTCAAGTGACTTAGTGCATGACACTTTGTTCACCACTCAGAACCCACATTTAGATGGTGAGGGAATGCATGCTGAGGCATATCCTGATGACACCATCACAAACACAGAGGTTCCCCTAGTTTTTACTAGAGACTCTGTGCCTGTGTCAACTGCTGGTGTAATTCATCCCACTTCTGTGGTGACACCAGTAGTAGAGTCAATCCATCCGGTTACAGAAGTTGCATCTGTAACTGAGGAGACTAGCTTGCCTAGCTCTAGCTCTGACTTCATGTCAACATGGCTGAAGCCTGTGCAACATGACAGTGCTTCAGGATCAGGGTCTGTTCCACAACAATTGACGGTTGAAGCACTTCAAAGCTTAATTGTGGATCAGATTCCTGAGTTCACAAAGATTGCTCAGCACCTTCTCACTGCAGACATGCCCAATCCAGACTATGAGGCTATTCTGTTATGCCATAGGGATGATGTGGAAGTGCAGAAGTCAAAGATCATTGATGATGCTGAGAGAAATGGCAACATAGATGCCTGGTTGCAAGGAAAATATGATATTACTCTCGATGAAGCACTTCAGTATCTCAGGGAGGAATACATCACTTCACTGGGCTCCAATGCAAAATCCCTGTCAGCTGGTGAAGTGTATGAAGCTGTAAATGACTCCTACAAGGGTTTCCTCAAGGCTGCACACTATCTTGGCAAGGGAGTCAAAACTGAAGTCAACAGGGTGTGTGATAAGACAGCCACTTCAGTAGCAGAAGTCAAGAGGGCCTTTGATGCTAAATTTCCTCAATTGGACAGTGTGTTCAAGGACATCAAACACTGCAACTCTACCTGCACTCAGGTGGACAATGGGCTGGCTGTGCTAAAAGATGTTGTCACAGGTCTGGGGCATAAATTTCAGAATCTTTCTGACCAGACTACAGATGCCAATGCCATGCTGAGGATAATGTTCAAAAATCTTTATGGAGATAGACTAGTGACTGATGTCCCTGTGCATGAATTGTCTAAATATGAAGTGAAGAGGCTGCAGGATCAATCTTTATCTGGTTTTAAGGCCAATGAGCTATTCACTAAGGTCAACACTCTTGAGCAGGAGGTAGCTACTCTCACCAAGACCAATGCTCATCTCACAGACAAGGTTGCATTGCTAAATGATCAGTTGGACACTCAAGCATCCACCACAGCTGATGTCCTTCTGCATCAACAAACCATGTTAGCTGCAATGATGAAGCATATGGGTCTCTCTCTACCTGATGAATCTTCACTCCCAAAGGACATTTCTACAGCCTCTGTGCCTGACAACAAGCCTAAGGGGGAGAAGAAGGCTAGGAACTCAAATTCAAAGGGGGAGACAAAGGGAGAGAAAGGCATAGTAATCAAAGAGGGTGGTCAACAAAGGGCTTCTAAGTCTCTAGCAAATGTGCCTGGCAAGGGAAAAGCCAAAGTAGATGAGCCTCCATCTATCTTGCCAGTTGTCACCTTACCAACTGTGCACATCACTACTCCTGGAGGACAAAAGCAATCCATAACTACCACAGTGGTTGCAGGGAGTATGCCATCTGACAAACCTCCAATCTCTATATCTGAGAGTGCCAAGCCTGTAGAAGTCAAAGTTGTTACTGAGGCCAAGCTACAAGAAGTTGCTAACTCCAATGACTATCATGATAAAGCCTTCTTGGAGTTTCTGAAAGCCATAAGGGAACAGGTTGGTGACACTCAGTTCTATCTGAGGGAGTTGAAGAAGCAGATAGATTACATCACTGTCATCCCCAAGAAAGTCAACAATATATGGGTCAAGGAGATAGTGATGGTTTCCAAACTAAAGATATGGCATCTAACATACCAGACTCTACAAGTCCTAAAGCACTCAGAGATAGATGCCATACTTGAGCTCATTGAGAAGAAGAATGAGAACAGCAAGAGTCTGTTTGATGATTTGAGGAATGGTCAACCTACAAGGCTACCAGAAGTGATCAAGAAGCCATGGACAATCATTTATCAATCTGGTACCAGAATTGAAGATATCAAGCAACTGGTCATTCCTCATGATCTCACCTCCAGAAATCACAGACTGATCATTGCTATCATTGATCAATTACAGAAGAAGGTTGGAGCCAGAAATGCTGAAGAAATTGAGGCACTGCATATCCTCAGAACCTATATTGCAACTGGTGAAATTCCAGAGATGGCTCAACCTAGGAGAAATAAGGATGATGATTCTGAAGACAAAGGTGATGGGAGGAGAAGACATCACAGGAGAGGTAAGGGTGATGAAGATAAGAGGAAAAAGGGGGACAAGGATAAAAAGGATGATGATGACCAAGGTAAAACATATGTGAGAAAGAGTGGAAGACAGCAAGCCTTAGGCAATGCTAGCAGTAATCTCACCACAACACAAGACTCTAAGTCTAGGGTGAATACTGTTAGTAGTGACCTAGCAAAATCTACATCTATGGCCTCTGCAACTGTCTTACCATCTCAAGAAAAGAAGAAGATTCAAGTCAAGAAACCATGTGTATGTTTCAGAAAGCAATCTGCTAATGGAATACTACTATGGTCTACCAACCAAGGTCAGAGATTTCTGCCAAGCAACCATGTCAAGAGGATAAAATTTAAACATGCTGCAAGGAGAGTGAAGCTATCCAAATCTAGAGCCCTAACAATCATTCCAGGATTAAAGCTCCAGCCACTTGATGAAGACTTTGATGAAGAGCAACTGCTATTTCTAAGAGCTCAAAAGATATGCTATGCTGCAATTGTGGATGATCACCTTGTAATCAAGTACACTGATGGGAAAGAAATGAAATTCAAACAAGGGGGTTGTCAACATTGGGGTAAATTGTATGAGATAGAAAGAATCATTGCATTGCTGGATTCTAAGGACAAGATGGAGAAAGTATGGAAGCTGGAATTGATTGACTTTGTGAAAATGAAGAAAGAATATGCTGAGAAGATAAGGAAGGGCTGCTATGAGAAATGGTTAGAAAGGGAGAAAGAAATTGATAGACTGGAGATTGAAGCAGAAAAGCTAAGGGCAAAGGGATTGTGTAGAGTTCAGTTTGATCCCTATGTGGTGAAGTATAGGAGGAGAAATGGAGATAATGTCAATATAAGAATGAACCTACTCAGTCACTATCCTGCCAACATTCTGAAGCCAGTGCTTGAAGATTTCAAAAACTCTATTATGATTGAAGAATTGGATGCTATGACAGAAATCATGAGAGCAATAGATGAGAATGCAAGGAAGGAGAAAGAAAGGAAACAGAAAGCATATGATGATCTACAAGCCAAAGCAATGGAGATGCAATCAAATGAAAATGGCTAGTACCTCATCATACTGTAAGAGTATTTATCTTGTAATTCCATTTATGTGTTCAATCAAATCACATACCTGTACTTTTAAAGTTTTATCTTTATGTATGTTAGGCTTGTTATCAGACATGAAATTGTGACTAAGGGTCTCACTCACAATTTGGGGGAGATTGTTAGTTACAGAGGCATGCCTGTATACATCTAATAACAAGCCTAATTGTTTGTAATGCTTTGCATTACTTACATGACCTCTTAACTGAGGGAACCTCTAGTTGTAGAGTTTCTGTTTGTATTGTACTTGTAAGAGGCATCAAATCCTAGTTGTGTAACTGCACAAATAGAGTCTAGAATAATGCTTGAAAGAAGTTCCATGGTTCATGCCTCAAGCAAGGAGTTAAAGACTGCCAAATAATCACAGTTGGGATTTGAAGAAATGAAGAATTTGCCTAAGTACCAATTCGAGAAGTATATTTGTCTATTCGAGAAGTCCAGCATTCGAGAAGTCAGAGATTCGATATCTCAAGACACTATTCGATATCTCTGAATACACTGTTCGATATCTCATTCGATATCTCAGGGATTCGATATGTCTACTACTCTATTCGAGATCTCAAGAAGTCAACAAGTCAAGATGGTATTCGAGTTCTCAAAGAGTCAACAAGTCAAAGTTCCATTCGATATCTCAAAGACTCAGAAAGCTATTCGACAACTCAAGGATTCGATAAGTCAAATGCTCTATTCGACAACTCAAGGAATCCTGATGGAAAAGAGCTATTCGAGAAGTGGTTCGATATGTCACTATAACAGTATTCGAGAACTCAGAGTTATCGATCAAGTCAATTCTAGTTCTCGAATCACTTACTTAGTCACTTCTCGAATACATTCTTGGAGACAAAATACTGAAGAAATTGTACAAGTCAGAAACCTGCAACAAGCCAATGCACTTTATGGACCACAATCTGTAACGTGCTCTGGAAAGCCTACAAGGAAGCTTGGAGAGATATAGAAGAGACAAGGAGCTAAAGAAGTGGATCTAAACAGGCTTTGCAAAGTCAAATCTGTAACCGTTTGGACGCTTACTCAAAAAGGATAGACAGACTAGAAAGTAATTTGTTTAGCTACCTTATTTGTAGTAAGCAGGCTGTATCCATGTTCTATAAGGACACAGCCTCACTTCATAACTTAGAAACTTTTGTGAGTCTAGTTTTTCATACACTGTAAGCTATATCTCTCTGAGAAAAACGAAGCTGAGAATACTACCATTTGTATTCACAGATTGTAGCAACCTTTATCTAATATACATTAGATTAAAGTGATATTGTGTCTTGTGTTGTTTATTTATCCGCACCTTCACTTCTACACACACAGGCACTTATCTGCTACATAGACTCAATCAAGAAAAGTTCAAGAATCCATTCACCCCCCCCCCTCTGTATTCTTTTACCGTATTCAATACTCAACAAATTCCTTCATTAGCCAGGAGAACTCTGGTTCCCTCTTAAAGTTACCTCTCAACAAAAGGTTAATAAAGGAATTGGAGACTAGTGTGGTGGTGGAGACCTTAAAAACCAGCTCAGTGACTGATGTCATGAATCAATTGGATGCATTAGGCTTCGACAATATTGTTGTTAAAGGCTTATCTAGTTTCAAGTTTATGCTTACTTTCTTGGACAAGCAAGAGTTTGCTAATCTGGATATGGATCTGCTAAGTTTAGGTTTTCTGAAATGCTATTTAGTAAAACAAGAGGATCTTTTCATTCCTCGCACAGCTTGGGTGGAGATAATAGGGCTTCCTGTTAACTCATGGTGTTTAGAAACTTTCTCTGTGCTCTCTAAGGATTGGGGTGAAATCATAAGCTGCTCGGATATGCTAGATGAGAACTTTTTCTATAAAAATCCTATTGTAGGGGTTTGTACTATGAGGAAGGATAAATTGTCCTCTAAGCTGAAGGTGCAACTGGAAGATAAGGTTATAGAGGTTTCTCTGCGTGAGATTGAGAAGCAGAATTTGATGCATGATATTAGTGTAGATTATGGTGAGTCTATAGAAGAGGCCATACATGATATTAGTATAGATTCTGGTGAGCCTATTGGAGAAGACTCAGGGCTTGATGCGTTAGCAACAGGGCCTTTAGACCAACCACAAAATGTGGAGGAGGATTGCGATGAATCCTCAGTTATTTCTAACTCGTCTAAGGATCCCTTGCCTTCCATACATCATGGGGAAAATAACTCAGTGGATCAGGTGACAACTTCAATTTGGAGATTGAGAGATCCATCTGAGGACTCATTTGTTTCTTGGAGTAAGGGTGGGGAAATCAAATCTATCTCTTCTATTTCGAATTCGGAGTTTAAATCTGGTAATTCCTTAGGGTCTGTCATTCAAAATTTTGATAAACTTAAGGTCATCAAAAAAAGAGGCAGACCTAGGAAGCTGTCAACCAAACTGGTGAAGGCATTCCAACTTCCCAAGAGGCCTCGGAACAGATACTTAGCTAGACCCCTAAACACAAATCTCCGGAAGGAGGCTGAGAAGGTCTTGGAGTCTAGCATGCTCATGGGTTTGTCGGTAGTAGGAAGTAAGGAAGAGGTTTTGGCAGATATCAGCAAGAGATTGTTGAATTAGTCACTGTCCTCCTTTAATCTCCTCATTAATAGTATTGTTTTTATGGATTGGTTTTCAGTGTTAAGTTGGAATGTTCGCGGATTAGCTTCTATTCAAAATAGAGCTAATGTTAGAAATTTTGTTCGATGTTTTCATCCTGGGGTGGTGTGTTTGCAAGAGTCAATGTGTCAAGCATTTTCTAGTACAGCAAAAAGGGCTTCAGGAGTTTATGAAGACTCCTGTTGGGCAGAGGTTTCATCGGAAGGGTTGTCAGGTGGACTAGTCACTTTTTGGGATCCTTCTGTTTTATCTGTGACACACAAAGAAAATGGGAGATATTGGCTAGCCGTTAAAGGTACCTTAGTTCCTAATGGTAAACGTCGTGTCATATACAATGTTTATGCTCCTCAGGAGTTGCAGGATAAAGTTGAGCTGTGGAATGTCTTGACCAATCACTTCATTATTAATTCAGAGGATTTACTTTGCGTTATTGGAGACTTTAACAGCGTTAGAGATCACTCTGAAAGGGCAAACTGTCAGTATCGTCACTCAGACTCTGCTGCGTTCAATGAATTCATTGCGAATAATGAGTTACATGATGTTAAATTTTTAAATTCGATTTTCACATGGTGTGGTAGGGAGGGTAGACAAAGTAAGCTGGACAGATCTTTAGTTAATTGGAGATGGTATGAGCAGGGTGATTGGGTGGTGCAAGTATTAGACAGGAAAAACTCTGATCATAGAGCTTTGTTATTATCTCTTAGCAAGGTTGATTGGGGTGCCAAACCATTCAGAGTTTTTGATTGCTGGTTAGAGGACGAAAGTTTATTGAAATCTCTTGAGGAGACTTGGGTAGGCCTGGGAAGGATTAACATACACCAAAAATTCAGGAGGATTCGACAGTTGATAAAACATTGGAACACTCATGTCAATGGTAATGTTGATCAGAATATCAAGGAGTTGGAGAGGGAGCAATTTCGAGTGGATGAGATGGGCCTTTCTGACGAGATAAAAGCTGAGGTCTCGTCAAGGCTTGAGAGTCAGTACCTAATTAGAACAAAGATGGCCAGGCAAAAAGCTAGAGTTAAATGGCAGCTGGAGGGGGATAAAAACACCAAATTTTTTCATAATATTGCTCAATACAAGTGGAAGAAGAATCTAATTCTCGGTGTATATTGGAATGATTGTTGGTGCTCGTCCCCTGATCAAATCAAAGCTGCTTTTTATAATCACTTTCTCTCGTTTTCTCAGGATAATTTGTCATCCAGCTATTTGTTACTTGGTAGTTTAGCAGTACCTACTTTGTCAACGGTGGATTCAGATTTTCTGGTGAAAGATTTTTCTATGTTGGAGCTAGATGTAGCGCTTCAAAATAGCCCGTCGGATAAAGCCCCGGGCCCAGACGGTCTGACTATGGGATCTATGAAAAGGTTGTGGCCATTCTTGAAAAAGGATGTTTTTTCCTTCATAGTAGATTTTCATAAAAATGGTCATATCCCCCAGGGTATGAATTCATCCTTTATAACTCTTGTTCCTAAAATTCCAAATCCCTCCAAGGTCACTGATTTTCGACCAATAAGTTTGATCAATTCCTGCATGAAGTTGGTCACGAAACTGATGGCTGAAAGGTTAAAAAGAGTGCTACCTAAGTTGGTCGCGGAACAGCAATCGGGCTTCATGCAAGGGAGAAACATTTCCGATAGTATCATGTTAGCAAGTGAGGTGATCAGTAGTATTAAAAGCAAGAAAAGTAAAGGTTTGGTACTGAAAATAGACTTTGAGAAAGCATTTGATTCCGTAAGTTGGTCCTTTTTATACCAACTCTTGCAGAAAATGAACTTTCAGAAGAAATGGATAGACTGGCTGTCGTCTATTTTCTGTACCTCCCGAATCTCTGTCCTGGTGAATGGGTCTCCTACGAAGGAATTTTCCCCAAAACGTGGTTTACGTCAAGGGGATCCGCTTTCCCCTCTGTTATTTAATCTTGTTGCTGAAGTTTTACATGTCATGCTTTCCAAAGCGGAGGATTTAGGCATCTTCAAGGGGGTTTCTTTAGGATCGGAAGGTTTCACCATTTCTCATCTTCAATATGCTGATGACACGATTATTTTTTTAAATAATGACTCAGCCTCTATTGAAGGAGTTAAAAGTGTGCTGCAGAGTTTTTATGTTCTTACTGGCTTAAGAGTGAATTTCCAGAAAAGCTATTTGTATGGTTTTCATGAGAATGTAGACTCCATTAGGCATTGGGCTGCGATTCTGGGTTGCGAAGTTGGAGGCAGTGTTATTAATTATTTGGGAGCGGACATAAGTTCATCACCAAAATTAGTAAAGTTCTGGGATCCTTTGATGGCTAAACTAAGAAAGAAACTTGCTGTATGGAAAGGTACATGGCTAAATCAGGCTGGAAAGGTGGTCTTACTTCAATCGGCGTTGGACAACATACCGACTTATTGGTTTAGCCTATACCTAATGCCAAAAACAATAGAGCATCAGATTGATTGTCTTCGTAGAAGGTTTTTCTGGGGAGTTAAAAGATCTAATGGCAGGGAGGTTTCGAAACTGCACCTACTAAACTGGGATCGAGTATGCAAGCCCAAAGTAGGTGGAGGTCTAGGGGTTGTTTCTCTAAAGGATCGAAATGCAGCACTTCTATTCAAGTGGTGGTGGAGAAGTTGTGGTGAAAGAACCAAATATTGGAATGTACTCTTCCAACAAAAATATGGTAGAGACTTCGCGATGAGTTTACCCACTTTGCTCACTAGAAATGATACCTCCTTCATTCTCAGAAGTATAATTGAGTCAGGTTTAAGCACGATTGAAAATGGGCGCTTTGATCATACGTTTAGATGGCGTGTGGGTCAAGGCCATAGAATCTTATTCTGGGAGGATCTCTGGTGTGGCACCAGGCCATTAAGGGAAGAATTTCCGAGACTTTATGATCTTTCCCTGCTTAAATTTGCTAATATCAGTACTTTTTATCAACACTGGTCTGTTGGTGTAAGAAATCATACTCAACTATGGAGGCGTAATTTCAGAGCTTGGGAAGAGTTAGAGCTCCATTCTCTGGGCTCTTATTTGGAACATTTTGAGTTAAATGACAATGTGGACAAGCTTGTTTGGGTTCACAATAACAATGTGTTCACTTCGAAGGAGTGTTATCTCTCTTTGGTCTCGAATGCAAATCAATCTACTCTTTGGAAGACACTTTGGAAAATCAAAGTACCGCCTAAGGTGCTAATATTTCTTTGGAAAATTGAACATAAGATTCTCCCTACAAATCTCCTCTTAAGTTCGAGATTACATTTTCCTGCTAGTTGTAATTGGTGTGGTTGTCTAGAAGAATCTCTTGATCACTTGTTTCTGCATTGTGAATTGGCCTCTTGGTGTTGGCAATATTTGGAAAGGTGGTGTGGTTGTTCTTTACCCTTCGACATCAATGCCTCCTTATCACTGAGTCGTCTTATGACTTGCAGAATTAATTCTTTTAGAGTTAAAGACTGGCACATTTTTGTTTCGGTCGTATTATGGACTATCTGGTTAGGTCGAAATGAATGTATATTTCGTGGTACAAAATGTAAGAAGGAAGATTGTTTTCGGCTAATCAGAATTCGGGCATTCAAATGGTTTGAAGCTTCCAATTTGATGAGTTCGAAGTTTAACTTATTGTGGGAAGTAAACCCATCAGGTGCACTCAGGCTGAAAGCTATAGAAGATAGAACAGATTTTTGGAAAAATCTTTATGCAAAATTCGATTTGGTATGTTCAGTGGATGGTTCTTTTATCCCGGATGCTACTCATGGTCCTAAAGCAGGTATAGGAGGGTTAATCAAAGGTAGCTCTGGTGATCTAAAATATATTTTTTCAGGACCAGTTCAAGTTGAAAGCGCTCTTAATGCGGAAGTCAGAGCAATTGAATTTCTTATTCAGGTAGTACTACCTGTACAAGTAGGGAATTCAAAAATATTGTTTTGTTCAGACTCTCAAGAAGCAGTACACCTCTTTACAAGAAGGAGGCTTTATGGAGATCTGCAAAATCTTTTTTCCTCCGGGACTGAGATTACTTTTCTTCATGTGTCAAGGGATTACAATATCGAGGCTGACAAGCTTGCAAAAGGGGGGATAAGGAGAGAAAATCTGATTGGTGCATGGATATAAAAAACTCTATGATCTTTTCACACTTTACCCCTAGACTAACTGTTCATATTGTACAGCAGCTTTTGCCTCAGGGTATGGTATTTGTCTTTGGCACGTCTTCTACCTGCTCTAGTTGCACGCGAGTCTATTGGCGGCGGTACTGTCTTTTCGTTTTGCCTAGTTTTTTGAGACTTCTCATCTATATTAGTAGTTTGGCCTTCTACTTCACTTATCTTCCCCTCTCTCTAGCCTTTGAAATTTTCCCTCAGTTCAGTTTCCTCTACATGATGAACAATCATTGGATCCCTCCTGCTGAAAATGTCGTCAAAATTAATGTTCATGGGGTCTTTGACGACATTCCATGGGCAAATGGTAACTTTAATGGTATTGGCATTGTAGCTAGGGATCACGATGGGAATTATCTATGGGGTATTATGGGTCCTATTCAGGGGATGAATGGCTTGCAGTCACAAGTTTGGGCTATCCATTTGGCCATGAAGCTAGCTTTTGTGAAAGGCATTCCAAATGTACGCATTGAGTGTGATAATGTGGTAGCGTTTGGTATGTTACTTGATCAGAATGAAGAGGAGTTAGAAGAAGAGGGACTAGTTGCTGCGGTTCAACAGGTCAATATTTTGTTTGCCGAGTTTAACAAAAGTAGGAGTGATATCTCACGACAAAGGAAATGTAAATTGAGCTCGGTGTATGCAACTAGAAACAGTGCCCCTGCATTCTTGGCTGAGTATGGCCTGCGAAACTGCTCTGATTTAGTCGAAGTTCCCACCCCTTTTGGCCGTTTTGCTGAAATACTGGACCTGGATAAGGGTTTGGGCCCTCATCTGCCTGCCTTCAACATATTACCAAATTTTGGTCTTGGTGAAATGTTGCACCCGGTCCACAGGGAAGATCATTTGACTAACCTGGTATGGCTTGGTGACAAGTGTCTTGTGAAGAATATGGGACTTGGGAAGGAAGCTGCTCACACTCAAGGGCTTCAATCTGCTCAGAAATCGTTATCGAGCACTCTCCCAAACCCACAGGTCTATTTTGATCCTTTTGCAGCTCCCGCATCTAGTCTACCTATCCAAGGTGGTATAGTGATCAATGAACCTTCGCAAGCTATGGCTCCAGTGGTTCCTTTGTTACACAATTATAAGGATAAGGGCAAAGGCATCTTGGTTGATTCAGCTAGTCTGCCCAGCCACTCGGTTAAGAAACTGCATAGCCAGGTCCCGGGTAGTCAGTCTGCACATGGGATGGGTATGACTAATGGCGGTTCCTCGACTACTTTTGATTTAGGGGAACCATCTCATGGTCGTAACAAGGAGGAAGTGATCATAATAGAGGATTGATATATTGTAGGACAGGGCTTTAGGTAGTATTGTCTTAGCAGTAAGTAAATTTTGCTAAGCTCTTTTGTCCAGTTAGCATGCTAGGTGGTAGTCTAGTGTGCTGTTTAACTGGTTTTTTAGCCCTATGTCTGTATCTTGTAAGTGCCGTTAAGGCTTTTCTAATGGTTAATCTGCTTATCTAAAAAAAAAAAAAGAGACAGGAGATGCACAAGAAAAAAAAGAGTTGAGCTTTTGGTTGATACAAAAAAAAATGATGTACACCCCTGCTTTAAGATAAAGATGAGGCCGGTCTTTAAGATAAAAATCATATTAATGACATGACTCGATTTTTTCTCTACACTTATTTTACATCATTTAAAAATTGGAACATTAAAAGCGGAATAAATAAATAGGGCAACAATGGAATAAATTTTTCAATTTTGCATTGATTAACGAGAATGTCATGAACCAAAATATATATAATTGTAATGGAAGTAAGTATATATAAAAAGTTACAATAATTATTCAAAATTATTAAAATTGAAATTAGATTAGCGTGACATCTAAAATTAATTTGAAAATTATTCATTTAAATACTTCATAAAATAAATATAATTATAAGAAAATATATATGTGTTGGGATTTATGGGTGATTACTTAGAGACAACTTAACTAGATTTTATTATACTTAGTTTTTCTAAGTAGAACATACATACTGTCACAACCAGAGTATGTTCTTGAGTATATTCTTGTGACCAAAATAATTGTTGTAATTTAATAAGTATGTATCTTGGAAGAAGTTCATTCAAATGTTCAAGCCTCAAGAAATACATCAGCTCGACAGCAAGAATAAGGTTACTGTCATTGAACTGATAGTAAGGTTACAAGAAGACAGCATGTTGCAAGTCATGACAAAATATCCAATCTGACAGCAACATTGGCGGAAGCATGAAGACAACAACATTCTCACACTTTGACAGCAAGTCTGGAATTCTTGACAGCAACATTGGCGGAGATTCATACTGTCATCCAAAGTACATTCTCATGACAGCAGACTTGGCGTCGAAGGTTACTGTCTCTATGGAATATTTGAATTGGGGATTTATCTCAGTCAAACCCGTGACAATTTAGATGTTCAAGAAACATATTTGCTGCAACTCTTCAAAGATTGTAGCAGACCTGCAAGACTACGACAGAAGCTTGAGAGATCACAAGACAAGGCTCGACAATTCAAGGGTATGACAAATCCACATCTACTAGAATTGTGTTAGCTTGATTTAGAAAGTATCCAAATTGCTTTATGTATAATGTTAACTATGTTTGTATAGCAATTTAGGAAAGGCACATGGGTGGGCAATTGTAAGGAGCTGTCACTTGAAAATGACAGCAGCTCCAAACCCATGTGACAAAGATGTTAGAGCAGTTTAGTCAATATAGAGAATCATATCTCATTCTTTCTGTAATCACTCAAGAAACCGAAGCTTGAGAAAACACTTTTTCTCAAGATTGTAGTAACACTTTGCAAAATAAATAAATAAATAATTTGTGAGAATATCTTGAATTACTACTTGTGTTTGCATTTCTTCTAACTGATAGATTGGAATCTTTATTATTGTTGTTGAAGTAAAGATTTGAATTTATCAGTATTGCATTCAACACCCTCCTCTGCAATACTCCGGGACCAACAACTGGTATCAGAGCTAACAGATTGATATACTAATCTGAGATCATGACGAGTATACAGAAATCAAGATTTCAGTATTTGACAAAGAGAACTACAACTTTTGGAAAAGAAAGATTTTGTTATTTATCAAAGTTGCACATCCATTGTACCTGGTAATCCTCGAGAATGGCCCCTTCATTCCTCAAAAGGAAATAGCAACTTCTACAGTTGGAGACACTGTTATTCCAGCACACTGGGTTGCCAAGAGAGTTTCAGAATACACAGATTCTAAGAAAGAGAAGGTAGCCCTAGATGATTACTTACAACTTATCTTGCTTGACTCTCTCACCCTGGACAAAGCCATGTGTGGAAATGTCATGGGTTGCTTATCTACAAGAGAAATGTGGAACAAGATAGAGCTGCTATGTGAAGGAAGTGAAGAAGTCGGAGAAAATCAGAGACATATTCTTGTATCTCAGTATGAAGCCTTCATGGTTAAGCCTGGTGAAGAGCTCACCCACATGTTTGAAAGGTTCAGTAAGCTGATATCTGAACTAAAAATCCATGGAAAGTTCTATGAGAAGAAAGAGGTTAATGTCAAGTTCTTACTCACTCTTCCTGAGCATCTTGAGCATAAAATAACATGGTGGCTTTGGTTGTGTTTATAAGGGATGATGCCAGATGTAAGATTAGTTGTTGTTAAGTAGTTGAAGTTTGGTGGTGGACAACATGAACCAAAAATTTATAAATATCGTGATAAATATAGAACATGAATTAAAAAATAATTGTTAATAATAATAAGTATATAAATAAAATATAATAATTATTCAAAATTATTAGAATTAAAATTAAATTAGGACAATATTTAAAATTAATGAGAATTTTTTTAAATAATTCATAAAATAAATTTAGTTTTAAGAAAATAATGTCACAACAAAATCAATATACACAAATCAGAGCCGTTTACATACTTCATCTCGATTTAAACCCTTATTGCAGTTATTTTTATAACACTTCAATCACGAACCACCGTTTCTATAATTATAACCAACCAGGCCAAATTTGTTGAATTACATTTGTAAGAAAGCCCTTTCTTATTCTATTCCGCAACTTTCTTGTTCTCTTCTGCAACTTATTGCATAGATATGTATCTTTTATCTCTCCCTTCTTTCTCGCTTATATGTTTTTGTATCAAATTAGGGTTTTATTTATAATATTCTACAAGTTGTAAAAATATGTTTGGTTTTTTAATATAGAAGATGTTTTTCCATTCAGGTAAAAAGTGGCTTATGCATATTTAAAAAAGTGATTTAGTTTGAAAAAATATATTAATTGTTATTTACACAACTTTTTTTTTTGTCAGGAATGAAATAAATCATAGATGAATTGTATGGGAATACAATAATTTAATAAGGTGTTTCTTTCGATCAAGAAAGTTTATCATCTAACCGAAGGGCACACATATTACCCCCGGACATTTAGACAATAACACCTTCAAGTCTGAAAGGAAGAACCCCACAAAAAGGGTCTCGTTAAAACCCCACAAGAGCAAAACCCTATGGGAAAAAAAACTCAAGGGGAAAAAGAGTGCCCTAAAAAACATGAATATATCATTATACAAAGTGGCTACTAAATGACTAGAACTTCTTGTTGTTTTTGTGAATCCCCATTGTCATCAGTTATTGTCAAAGAATTGCCTTCTCTTTTGCCAAAGAGTTGCCTTCACATTTACTCTAGACTAGATCTTGACTACTGCATTACTTTATTTTGAAAGTCAAAACTGTGTCTTTTTTAGACTTCTTTGTTGCTATTAATACTGCAAGTCACCAAAACAAACCGACAAGAAAGTAATAAGTCAATTAATCACTTCTAATCAAAATATAAGATTAAATATATTAAACTTTTTTGAATTTTGACAAAATAGATGCTCACTTCTAACCAAAGGAGATCCATTTGGTTAGATATCTAAAACAATAATCGATAATTAATTAAAAATATGAAAATTATTTTTTTAAACTCAATATATATAATATATACATATACATATACATATACATATACATACATATATATATATATATACATACACACATAAATATCTAAAATTAATCTATTATATTTGAGAATTATAAAAATTATAGATAAATGAATTATTATTCATTTAGACAATAATTTTATTTTTTATCATTACTATAATATAGCAGGGATAATCTAGTAATTTCATGATGATTTAATTGTCTCATGATATATTAATAATGAGTTTTATAATATAAACAAAATTGATGTCTAAGCATACTGGCAGAGTCAAGGGGTAAAAAGGGGAATTAAGATAATTGGAAAAAAGGATCGATATACACGCTTCTAGGGTTTCATCTAGGGGTGTGCATTCGGTTAACTAAAACCATATCGAATAACCAAAATAATTTCGATTCGATTAACCAAAGTCTATTTTTCAGTTCGATTTTCGGTAGACAGATTTCTGAAATTTGGTTTTCGGTAATTCGATTTTTAATCACGGTTAACCGAAAAATCAAATAAAAAACCAAAATTTACATAATGTATATTATATTTTAATTATATTAGTAATAGTGTAATAGACAATACATAATAGTATTATAGTAAATAATAAAACACAAACCCCAAACTCTAAGAGCAACTCCAACCCAACACTAAATCACTATAATAGTGATGGATATAGTGTAAAACCTACTCCAATGCAACACTAAAATAGTGACCCAAGATTACCAAATGAGTTTTGGGTCACTAAATTTGGTGATAAAAGTACATTTGGTGATCCTTGATCACCAAATTTGGTGACTTTCAAAATTCCAACAATGCCCCTATATTTGTTAACAAAATAATTTTTTTCCATCTATGTCCTACTAAACTTATTTGTTCTTGTAATTTTTAACTTTAAATTTTTATCAATTGAAACTTCTTTTCTTCTTAGCTCTTGTAAATTCTAAAATATTTTTTTTACTTTAAACTTTCACACAAAATCTTGAAAAAAATTATTAATCATGAATTATAAACAACACACAAAATTTAATTATAAAAATAACATCATAATGATAAATTGAAGTTAGAATTTATTACTTTAATTTTATTCCCTTTTAAACTTTTGACTAAATAGAAGTTAGAATATTCTATTTTATTGGTGAAAGATTCTTTTTAATGTCAAGTATAGTGATCATGGGTCGGAATGCATTTTGTGAATGGTGTAATTTTGTCACCAAAATAGTGTCCCTATGACACTATTTTGGTGTCTTTGGGTTGGAGATGGTATAAGGGTTGGGGCGCCGCGCCTAGGGCAAAGCATTCGGTCGTTTCGGTCCAGAACCGGACTGAACCGAAAGAACCGAAAACCGAATAAGGACTTTTTTTTGGAACCGGATCGAACCGAAATATGCACATGGACCGAACCGAAATATTTCGGTTCGATCCCTTCAGAACCGAAAACAGTAGTCATTTTACTTATGCAAGCCAATAAAGTAGTGCTCGACAATCATAACAATTAACATCTGTTGATACAAGCTTTTGCACTACTGGCATAATTTTATTAATGTATGAGTATTAGACAGTGCACACACAGAAAAAAAAACAATTAACTTAAATCGTTGTTATCAATGTAGTGAAAGCAATTGGGGCATTCACGGTTCGCCCCACAACGATTAAGAAATCATTAATTAAGAAATCTTAAATTAATTAACTATAACCAACCTTAAATTATAAGAAGAATTTGTGACGAAGGAGTGGAGGAGGAGACGTGGAGGACTGATCGGCTGAGTGTCGAAGTCGGGCTGAGGTCAATTTAGGTCGTAAGTGTAAGTCAGAGAACACAGAACACGGTATGGGTATATGACATAATACGCGTATGGGTATTAAAATAAGTATTATATATATATATATATATATATATTGTATGTATAATGTAAATAATTAAATATATAATTTAAAAATTTCGGTTTATTCGGTCCAGAACCGAAATTTTTTGAAAAGAACCGAACCAAACCGAATTATATTTCGATCCAAACCGAAAAAACCGAAATTTCAGAATATTTAGAACCGAACTGAACCGAACCGAAATTATATATTTCGGTTCAATTTTTCAGGTTCGGATCGATTTTACTCAGTCCTAGGCGCTGACACGACTCTTCTATTATATTATTAATAGCACAAGATGGGGATTTGTGAGACAATTTATTCAATGCGGAATTACTAATTTACCCTTTCTATATTAGATTAATGAAAAAAATTGTTTGTGGTTAGAATTGAACCATTGACCTCTGACTTGTAAGTGAGAATGCTTACCACTATGTTAGGCATAAGTTTTGAACATATTATAAAACTCATTATTAATATATCATAAGACAACCCTCATATATTATATTAATGATAGAAAAATTGTTCCTAAAAAGAATTGAACCCTTGACCTCTAACTTAAAAAAAGATTCCTTACCACTATACTATACATCAATTTTGGATTTATTATAAAAACTCATTATTAATATATCGTGAGACAATTTCATTATCATGAAATTACTAAATTACCCTCCTATATTATATTGATGATAAAAAATTTGTTTCTAATGGAAATTTAACCACCTCTAACTTAGAAGTGAGATTCTTTATCACTATGCTAGATATTAGTTTTGATTATCTTATAAAACTTTGAGAATATTTCGAACAGTACATAGTTGTGTGGCATTTTTTTATTCTATAGTAGAAACAAGTTACTTGGATTTTGAAGGTAGAGATACTATAATTTGTGTATTAATTTATATCTTACGCATATCTCTTAATTCGGGTCAAAATGCATAAATCAGTTGTGGATGATCAGACAGTCACTACTAATATAAATTCTTATATGCTCATAACTTAGAGAAAATGACAATATTTCCTATTTTTCAGAATTTTTCGCCCAAAATACTGATTTTCAAATTATTGACCCTTTTTACCGACTTAATACGGTAAATCGTCTTCCGTATCTCTGTCTAATACGGAACACCTTCTCCCGTATCTCTCTTTAAAACGGAACACCATCTTCTGTATCTCTATCTATTACGGAACACCATCTTCCGGTAGTGTAAGAACCTTCTTCATCTCTTTCGACATCTATCATCACCGCTTGAAGCAGGGACTCGCGGAAACATAAATTTCCGATTTTTCACATAAAGATCCAAATCATCAGCAACAACTTGTACAAACAATAACATCGTAAATAACCTCAATTCACAAAACCCCTAATTAAAGAATTACCTGTCCCCTGTACACAATCACTCTTCCGCCGCGACAGCAACCTTGGGACCTGTCCCAACCAAACCAAAACACAAAAGAATTTCTGAAGATGATTAACAACTTCAATACGATAACACCAACGGAGCTTCTCGCGAATGATCTTGGCTGTTTCTATATCAATCCATTTCCCTCTAACGATGTGTTCACGCATCTCAAGCATGGCAACTGGGTCTTTGTAGGGGTTTTCTGGGTCGAAATCTGGCGGGGATTCATCGTTCTGAAATGAAGGAAGTTGAAATTCAGGAGGATAGAGTCACAAGAAAGGTTGATGCTGAGAAAAGTAATGGAAAAATAATACTGGACAATAAGGGCGTGGTTATATGTTATGTGTTCACGTTGGATGATGTTTCGTATTTGGCTCTATCACGGTGGATGGTCCTCCGTATTAAGTTAATACGGTGGACGGTGCTCCGTATTAAATTAATACGGTACACGAAACACCGTGTCCCGTCGGTATTTAAGGCCAAATATTTGGAGCTCAGTATTTTGGGCAAACAGTATTTATTTTTGATTATTTTGGGCCTTCACCCCATAACTTAGTCATTTGAACATTCGTTCAAAGAGACTAGCACATTAAAATTTACTTTTTTTAATGGTACATACATCAATCATCATGAATAGATAATTTCGTAGACATGTTTTGCATACTAAGCATTTACATGTTATAAGCACCATTTAATTACAAAACAATATAAATACATATTAATTAACATGATTTTACTAGCAAAACTCGTATGGTAAATTGCATGCACATTAACCACTATATATATTAACATATTTAATTATAGTGGAACATAAAATGCATCGATCTATTATCTTTTTCTAATGACAATATAGGTTTGGGAAGTTCTTCTGCTTGCTCTCTCCATTTTTTAAATTTAGGTTCAACCTATTATGGTTATATCATCCCAAACAAAAAACTGAAGCACTAATTTATGGCACTTGGTTTCATGGTGTTTGGATCACACGATTGATCCCCAAGCAATTTGAAATCAATCGTATCGATCTTTTTTTTCTAATATGCAAGTTCAGAATAATCACTATTTATGTAAATACTTTTATACTCCTAACTCAGGCAAGTAGTAATCCTTGAAATGAGATTAACACATTACAAATGTTACCTATTTTTAGTTATATAGTTGATATACACCGTGAACACACAATACCTCTTCGATTTATTTGCATTTTGAGCATCAACACATTGAAAAGACCATGTGAATATAGAACAACACAAATACATATTAACATAATTTTGCTAGCAAGCCCGTGCCATGCACAGACTATAAAGCTAGTTTGACAAGAACGGAAGGAGCCAAGAAGCAACGATTCAAACTATTAATTTAAAATAAAAAAGCAAGATCTGAATCTATCTATCTATCTATATAATAGTTCCTGTTGCGTGATTGCTACAGTAATTGTTCCAAATTAACTCTTTGCCCATACTATTCAGATTTATTACAAATATATCAGCCACTAATCCTACTGCTTTCACAAATAAATAAAAAGTGCATAGCATACACTACAACAAGTACAGAACATCAGGACCAATTTTTGAAGCTTCTGTCCGAAGCTTACTTCAAATTCAAATTCAATTGACTTTGGAGATTACGCATCTACCAAGAATTCAAATTCAATTTCTATATACGAATTTGAATCTCACTTTCTCTCCACTTCTCTCCACTTCTCTCATCTCTATCAAACTTTTATTTTCAAATTTTACTAATCATGATTTTATTATTTTAATTGCAGGTGGATTTGTGATGGGTTGAACATGAAATAAAGATTAAAAGGTGCACTTCTAATTCAATTTCTCTTCCTAATTCTTTTTGCCATTATTTCTCAGATTATATAATTTTATTCATCTTTATGATCTTCTTTATTGCAGATTAAACTCTGTCCACGAAGTGTTCGATGGATTGAGCATGAGAATAAGATTGATCATGATGGTTTGCTAAAGGATCAATAAGAATCAACAAATATTTTTTCTAGGTATTTTTAATTTTCTTTTTGGCTTCAATTTTTAGGATGAATGTATGTATACAAATTGTTACATGTAGCTTATTGAATGTAAAACCCCGTTATTATTTTTATTAGATATTTGATTTATAAGTCATTTTTATTTAATTAGATAATTATGTTAATTAGTAATTTTCAGAATTCTTTTTGTGCAAGATATTTTGAGTAAAAATGATATTTGAGGAAAGAAGTGTGAAAAGATTTTAGAGAATTGGTATCATTTAATTGTAATATTTAATCTACAAATTAGAAAAGATTTTAAAAAAAAAAAAGAAAAAGAAAAGAAAAATAGGTCATAGCCCACCATTATAGCTCTTAGCCCACCATTAATGAATAATTAGCTAGTTTTAAAATTTCCTAAATTATATTAGGTTTTTGAGTGCCTATATAATAAACCTATTAGATGATCCCAAAAAAAAAACTTGTTCAGTAACTCATTCGTTCCAGAGGTGCGTTTCTTTTCTCATCTCTTTGATTTTATTTTATTTCCGTTTTTCCGTAAGAGTGTTTTTGCCATGTCTGTTCTAACATGCGTTCTAACATGCGTGTATAACATGCTAATCTATGTTGACTTGGTTTTTAGAAATTCAATTTATGCATGTATATGACATGTCCATATGATAGTTTTAGAATGTATGAATTGTTTGATTTCATCTCTGGTAATTGACATTCTGTAGTGAAACTGGTTCCGTACTATTCACCAAAGTAATTATTTTTTTCAGAGTTTAGTTTTAATTTATATCATCGCAGATTTAATGATATTGTATTGCATGCTGATCGTAACATATGAATATTTTTATATCATTATGATTTGTTTTAATTTGACATACAAGTATGAGTCAACTTGTTATTATAATATGTATGTTTGTGCTCTTTGTATTTTAGAGTAATTAAAGATTTAACGTGTTAATTTATTTATTTACATGTACGTGCATTTTAAAATTTTAAAAAAAAATAAGTGGTAACATGGACTTGGCTTTAAAAGTTATAAAAGAATTATAACCTTTCTGCAATTGTACATGTTAATTTGGACTATCCGTTTGTACCGTGATTGGGCTTTAGTTCATTTTACTTGCCTTTTTATTGCTTAATTTTGTGATTCGGTTCTTGATTGTTTTTTAGTGAATGTTTTATTGTTAAACATGTAAAATTCATTAATACATCAAGTAATTAAGTGTTTTGTGTTTTATTAAAGTTATTTTAGGATTGGTTCGTGTTTAATTTCCAGTGTTCGATCGACTTCAAGGTAAGTACTTTTGACTTA
The DNA here is from genome assembly GCA_037693485.1 of Kitagawia praeruptora. Taxonomy (NCBI): domain Eukaryota; kingdom Viridiplantae; phylum Streptophyta; class Magnoliopsida; order Apiales; family Apiaceae; genus Kitagawia; species Kitagawia praeruptora. The sequence goes on from CM075350.1 coordinate 128,355,692, forward strand.
CTTTTATTTTCGAAAAGTATTCTTTGATTATGAAACTTTCGATTTTCGTATAAGATATAAGTTTCTGTTTTCGATTTTCGTATAAGATATAAGAATTCTGTTTCGACTTTATAAGATATAAGTATTTGATTTTAGAACACAGTCTCTACGTTTCGAACCCGTTCGTAATTTACGTTATAGTTCCGGAACTAGCCTTAGGTACCCTTAGTAGGCGCACAAGTGTGCAACTTTAGATACCTATTAAGGGCGCGTAATTATTGAACTTTAGATGCCGGTCACTGGCAAAGTGTGGCGAAAGAATAAGAATAAGAATAAGATGCCGGTCACTGGCAAAGTGTGGCCGTAGATCAAGATTGTGGTATTTTCGATCTTCGCTTTGTTCTGTTTTCTGCTTCTGTTTAAATTCTGAATTTTGAAAATATAAACTTTGGGTTGAATCATTTTTCGCAAAAAGGTTTTCGAAAATTATTATTATTTTGAGAAAATATGTTTTATTAAAACACCCACTGATTTTGAGAATATTTGTAAGTCAATTTGTTACTTGCTGAGCTGTGTGGCTCACCCCTTTCTAATATTTCAGGTTTCGATTTGCAAGCTTATTAAGAATAAGGATGTGAACTTTGTGGATTTTCGTGTTAGCTGATTTGGATGCAATTATTAAAAAGATTTGTCTCATTGTTAGAATAAATTTGGATATTGGATTTTGCATTTATGGAGCTGCGTCTCCGATTTAATGATTTTGAATTATCGAATTTGACCGCTGCTTTGACTTTATGGAATATTTGCCTTATTTGAATAAAGAATTCGTTTCATTTTAGTTTCCGATTTATAATTAATAGTCCGAAAAGTCGGGCTGTATTGAAGATCGAGATGCTCTCAATTTTTAGGATGTAAGTGAATTTTGCTCTCAATTTTTTTACCCTCTTTCTATTTGTGTTAATTAGTTATATCATTTGATAGTATTTTTTTCTTGATTGCAGGTTGTGCGGGAGCTTTACTTCATTCGTTTTATTTAAATTTATACAACGAAATAGGTAAGAAATCGTACTGTTGTTTCCATAATTTTGATTGATTTTGCTATTTTTTTCTTGATTTGATTGGTATCATGATATTTGTTATTTGTCGTACATAAGATGTTTGATGAAATTTCTGAAAGAATAGTGTGGTAGAACTTACTACACAGGAGTAGTGGTCGATACAATGATTTAGGCTAAGAAACTTTAGGTTCCCTAGGCTCTAGGACAGGACAGTATGATTCATAATAATAAACACAATTGATTTGAGAATACATCGGTTCTTAAGAAGTTATATGTGGATTTAATTATACTGATTGATAGTTTTGCAGTAGAGTGTAGTCTCTGTCTGTAACTCAACACGTATTAAGATTATTAGGTTAGCAGTCCATCTTGGATATGACAAAGTTTATGGTATGGATGGGTTCTCTGATTTCAAAACAAGACTGTCTGTACTCTGTATTATAACTGGTGTTTGGAGATTTTTTGGAGAAGGACTTCTAACTTGCTCTTGACGAAGGATTTAAAAATGGCACTGTATAGATTTAGTCCTAAATTTACCAAAGGACTGTACTGCTGATTTCAAGTTTCCCGTTATTCTAATTTCAAGTTTCCTGTTCAGCTGCTTAGGAAACTCTGAACATGGTGTTTGGCCATTTTGAATAAAGTTAATTTAGGTTCAGTTATTGCTTTGCTACTGGTATTTGTCGGTATTCTGGGATGATTTTAAATTAATTCATGCATGAACTTTGTACTCTAATTATCTTAATCTATGGGAGAAATGATCATCTTTTGTTTTCTGTGCAAATTTTCCAAGCTCCTTATCTATAATGAAAATACATATTTATATCTTACTGATGTTTGTGTTTGATATCCCACTTAATTCTTTTGTGTATATTATTTCAACAGATGGGGAAAGATTGGAAAATGACAAAGACCAAAGCATAAAAACAGAAGATGATGAAGGAACGACGTGTACAATTGTAAAGAAAGGCTCAATAAGGAACGAAGGCCACAAACTATGGCGTCTGAAAAAATCATCAAAATCTTAAGCTGTATATTCTGATACAGCTCTCTATACAACACTTAAGAATGCTTATGATATGTAATTGTATCAAGAGCAAGAATTAATAGTACTATCCGGAGAAGACTCTGCCTAAACTTCCGGTACAAAGAAGTCAGGATGTGTCAAGAACTGATTATAGAAGGAATAGTCATTCCTGGAAAAGGTTGTGGGATTGGAGATGAGAGACTTGAAAAAGGGTGTTGTTTGGATATATGATTCTGACTAACTTAGGGTTATTAATTGCCAAGCTTAGCTTAAAGTAAACTAATACATTTTTTTTGCATATTATGAGTTAAATGTATACAAGATGAGCATCACCTTGAATGTATAATACAAGGCGAACTTTCATTGGTGCAATTTTGCTTTTAAGAAATTGTGTTGGATGTGTAGGTTGTACCTTCTATTTAATTTATAACACAACATCCAAGAAATTTTGTAGAATATGGGAGGGCGTTTCTGAGCCTGAAAGAGCAGTTGTAGTTCTTTTAGGGTTTTAAGATCCATAGGGTTCAAACTATTTGATATGCTATTATTTAATAACTTCTTTCCATAGTATGTGTTTTTGTATTAGTAGGTGTACGTGTATCCTTCAGTATTGAGAAAGACTACCAATTGTGTGGATACTACTGATCTTCATCTGTAAATAGTTATAGTCTAGACTGGAGCAATTTAAATGCATGCATATTTTTGAAGTGTGAGAAGTATGTTTGCCTTCTACACATGTCGTATTCTTTAGGGAAACATATACACTGAAACATAGAGACACAGAGTTATACAATCTAATGGTAGATTAGACTCTGGCTTTGAGAAGAGCAACGCAAAGCATGTTTTATTCATTTGAGGAGCCTGTCTTGCCAAAATATACATGTACTGATCAACTGATGTAGGGGAAGCATGTTGTACACTATATGTCTATATAGTATATAGCACCCATTGTTTTATATTGTATTAGACATTACAATGTAGGACTTATAGGTTATGCAGAATTTTGTGGACCTGCTTCAACAGACCATGCCAAGTTCCAATGGCGTTTATACATTTTTCTTCTGTGTAGGTAGAGACTAAGATGACAAAGTTATGGAGCATTTTTAATATAATTTTCAAAATTACTTATAGTATTGTGGATTCATAATTAAAGTTTTGTCAATATATCTTTATATTTGAATTTATTTATTTTGTTACATAATTTATATAATATTTTTTTAAACGTATAATTTACCAATTTGCTTTTATAAAATTAATTTTGTTTTATCAATAATGAGGGCGGCGCCGAGGAGTTTTGTCACACAATATTGAAATCTAAAATTACTCAATTACTATGCAATTAGAATTTTAATTTTAGAGTTTTTGTAGGAAAAAATTTTCAAACATGTAGTATATATTAGCATACTCCAAAGATATATAATTTGCAGTAAAAAATAAAATGAATATATATTTGGGTTCAATAAGCTAACAAATCATTTAATTATTTAGATGTTACATTTTTTTAATACTTTTCTACAAAAATGTCGAGATGCCGCCGAAGGCGGTGCCGAGAAATTTTAATTATTATTTACTATGATTTAATTATTATTTACTATGACTTTAAAATTGTTTTGTATAAAAAAAAATACATGTTGATCGTGATCTTACTCTCATGGTCAAAGACGCCTTAAGAATAAATTAGCTAATGGTCGGGGTAGCTTGATGAATGGTCGTGGGAATTATTAATTACTATCTTTTAATGTTTAATTACTATCTTTTAATTATAAAATATATAAGTAACAACTACTTATTTAAATATACATAAATGTTTTTTAATTATGTAAAAAAATCATTATATTTTAACAAACAAAAATTTGTGTGAATTTATTTTTATTTCATTGATGTGTAGAATTCGAGGTCTTGCCAAAGGCAAGGTCGAGGAGATTTATTTTAAATATTAAATTCAACATATAATAATAGCTTAAGAATTGTAATTATGAATATACAAAAAAAAATTACTTTTTTAAATAATTACATGATTGGAATAAAGAAATATACACTTATATACCATTGGTTAATAATGACACAATCCGGGTTCGAGGTGGTTAATAATTAAATTTAATCAGAATTAATCAATCAACATGTTAAAAAACGATCAAATCTATCTATCTTATAGTTTCTCTTGCGTGTTTTGCACAGTAAATTTACAAAATAAACTCTTTACCCCCATTTCTCTACTTTATTGCAAAATTGCCATCCACCAGTCTGCTGGCACGTTACTGCAAATTACTCCTTTTGAAGCTTCTGTCTGAAGCTTACCATTTAGAAGTCCCTACAATGAACGGGGTAGCATGTGATTAGAAGTGAGTAAATTGTAATTTAAAAAAAAGTGAGTAAATTGTAATTTGAAGGGACTACTAATTATTTATTTTGTTAGATAATAAAACACACATTTTAATTAGAACTGAGTAAATTGTAACTTTAAGGGAGTATATAAAATTACTTTTCTTTTTCGTATTTTTCTATTGGTTATTTTTTGAGTTGGATATTCGTATCTATAGTAAGTCATGGATATAATTGAGCTAATAAAATTAAAACAAGAAATAAAATTTTAATATTAATATTTTAATTTCAAATTTCATAAAAAAAATTATTAGATTTTTTTTATTCTTTAATGGTTATTTTAATATTTTACTATTGGTTATTTTAATATTTTTTTATTTCGGAAATGAATCATATACAAAGAATGCTTAATAAACCTGACCAAAAAAAAATAATGCTTAATAAATTATAAAGTAGTGAAATAATTATATTGTAGTGAAATTATTACATTTTTAAAATAGAAAATGTAAAACAAAGTATACTTTCAACTGTTTTGTTTTTAAACTCTTTTCCCTCTCCCTTTGTTTTTTTCTTTTTCTTTTCAGCCTATCAATTATAATTTGAAAGAGTTTTCATTAGAAGTTTCAGTTTGAATTCAAATTCAAATAGTTATTGCACGATATTCAAGAATTCAAATATATTTATATATGAAGCCCAAAATGGAGCCCAAAAGTTTCAAAAATTCTAAAAATGGAGCCCAAAATATATTTTCAAAAATTTTAAAAATGAAGCCCAAAATAAAAAATGCAATTTTTTTTGCCAAATTTCATTTAAACAAATCACTTCACCAAATTTCATCTCTATCCCTTCATCCACTTCACCGGAATTCCTCTCCCTTTTAACTTTCATTTTCGAAATGTGGAGTAAAAAAACTCTTTCTCCAAATCATCCCACTAATACATGGATCAATGGTTTTGGATTTCGAATTTTTTTATACTTACCATTGTTCTCTTTGTGTTTTACTGCGCGCATGGAAATCCTACAATGGTATCCTAACTACTTGCATCAAATGATGATTTGGTTATATCTCTGGTGTATTATGATTATAATGACTGTTTAAGAAAAATAAGAAGGTGAAGAAAAAGAAGAAGAATAAGATCGTATTGTCTGGTGATGATGAAGACGATGATGGTTTTGATGAAATTGAATAATTTCGTAAACTTAGTTTTGATGATTTTCACGAAGTTGAGTATTAATGTTGTTTGTGAACATTAAATTCGTAGCATTTACGTTTGTATGTTTAATTATGTTTTTATGAAGTTGAATGGTGTGGTGAATCTGTAGTTTGTTAATGTTGAATGGCTTGGTGGTGATTGCAATATTGAAATGTAATGAAATTGAATGGCATAACCTGCAATTTTTTAGTGTCACATACGTCTTTTAGTCCTTTAGTATGTATATTTTTTTTTTAAATTTATAATTTAATGTAATATTTCAGATTTTTATTATAGATAATATATTAACAAACCAAAACATAAATTTTAAAAATAATAACATAATAAAATTGTAAAGCCCAGCAAGGCGGGCTCAAATACTAGTTTAAAATATACTTACGCTCAAAATCTATATATTATAAATTGCTGGATAACCCTTTCCTCAGGTTCGGGATCCAAATTCAGGTTTGATAGATATCCATGACCCATTATAGTAGTAAATTATATGCTTAGGATTAGGTTCGGGATCCGTTTATATTACCCATCCAGATATATGATATGATCCATATTTTAAAATGTATTGACCCGACAAACCACTCTTGCCAAAAATTATTTCTTTGATAATACCAAAAATTGTTAACAAATGATTTTGATTGGTTAAATTATAATGGGTCCGCCAGGGCCATCCAATTAAAATATTCTAAAATACCAAATAATTATTTTCTTCACAAAACACAAATTATTTTCTTGCCAAACATTATTTCCTTTCTAACAATTGTCAATTTTTCTTGGCAGTTATTATTATTAATGCCAAATAATTGGTTATAATTATAATGGGCCCGCTAGGACCATCCATTTAAAACACTCTTGCCAAAAAAAATTTCCTTGACAAAACACAAATTATTTTGTTTCCAAAAATTATTTCCTTTCTAACAATTATCAATTATAATTATAATGGGCCCGCCAGGGCCATCTAATTAAAACATTCTTGCCAAAAATAATTTCCTTCCACAAATTTTAAATTATTTTAAATTTTGTTTATTGATAACAAATTACTTAAATAAATTATTTTAATTTATTTAAAATAAATAAACAATTTATTTTAATAAATAATTTATTTTAATGATTTTGTTTAATTTTGTGAAAAATTATTTTATTTAATGATGTGTATCGTTGTTGGTAACAAATTTTCGTACCCAATTTAGTACTTTTAATTACTCAAATAATTGATATAATATAAAATACACATCATGACAAACCACAAATTATTTTCTTGCCAAAAATTATTTCCTTTCTAACAATTGTCAATTTTTCTTGGCATTTGTTATTATTAATACCAAATAATTGGTAACAAATTTTGGTACCCATTTTAGTACCTTTAATTACTCAAATAATTGATATTATATAAAATACACATCATTACAAATCACAAATTATTTTCTTGCCAAAAAATATTTCCTTGATAACTTCCTTACTACCAAATAATTGGTAACAAATTTTGGTACCCATTTTAGTACCTTTAATTACTCAGATAATTGATATTATATAAATTACATATCATGACAAACCACAAATTATTTTCTTTCCAAAAATTATTTCCTTGATAACGACAAACCACAAATTATTTTCTTACCAAAAATTATTTACTTTCTAACAATTGTTAATTTTTGTTATCATGACAAACCACATATTATTTTCTTGCCAAAATATATTTCCTTGACAAACCACAAATTATTTTCTTGCCAAAAAGTATTTACTTTCTAACAATTGTTAATTTTTGTTATCATGACAAACCACAAATTATTTTCTTGCCAAAAATTATTTCTTTGATAATACCAAAAATTGTTAACAAATGATTTTGATTGGTTATAATTATAATGGGTCCGCCAGGACCATCCAATTAAAATATTCCAAAATGCCAAATAATTATTTCCTTCAAAAACACAAATTATTTTCTTGCCAAACATTATTTCCTTTCTAACAATTGTCAATTTTTCCTGGCAGTTGTTATTATTAATGTCAAATAATTGGTTATAATTATAATCCATATTTTAAAATATATTGACCCGATATTATATAAAATACACATCATTACAAATCACAAATTATTTTCTTGCCAAAAATTATTTCCTTGATAAGGTTCGGGATTGTTTATATTACCCATCCAGTTATATGATATGATTCATATTTTAAAATATATTGATCCGATATTATATAAAATACACATCATGACAAACCACAAATTATTTTCTTGCCAAAAATTATTTCCTTGATAATACCAGCCAAAAATTATTTCCTTGATAATACCAAAAATTGTTAACAAATAATTTTGATTGGTTATAATTATAATGGGCCCGCCAGGGCCATCCAATTAAAATATTCCAAAATGCCAAATAATCATTTCCTTCACAAAACACAAATTATTTTTTTGCCAAACATTATTTCCTTTCCAACAATTGTCAAATTATTTCCTTGATAATACCAAAAATTGTTAACAAATGATTTTGATTGGTTATAATTTTAATTGGCCCGCCATGACCATCCAATTAAAATATTCCGAAATGCCAAATAATTTTTTCCTTCACAAAACACAAATTATTTTCTTGCCATGTATTATTTTCTTTCTAACAATTGTCAATTTTTCTTGGCAGTTGTTATTATTAATGCCAAATAATTGTTTATAATTATAATCCATATTTTAAAATATATTGACCCGATATTATATAAAATACACATCATGACAAATCACAAATTATTTTCTTGCCAAAAATTATTTCCTTGATAAGGTTTGGGATCTGTTTATATTACCCATCCAGTTATATGATATGATCCATATTTTAAAATATATTGACCCGATATTATATAAAATACACATCATAACAAACCACAAATTATTTTCTTGCAAAAAATTATTTCCTTGATAATACCAGTCAAAAATTATTTCCTTGATAATAGCAAAAATTGTTAACAAATGATTTTGATTGGTTATAATTATAATGGGCCCGCCAGTGCAATCCAATTAAAATATTCCAAAATGCCAAATAATTATTTCCTTCACAAACCACAAATTATTTTCTTGCCAAGCATTATTTCCTTTCCAACAATTGTCAATTTTTCTTGGCAGTTGTTATTATTAATGCCAAATAATTGGTTATAATTATAATGGGCCCGTCAGGGCCATCCAATTAAAACATTCTTGCCAAAAAAAAAAATCCTTGACAAAACACGAATTATTTTGTTTCCAAAAATTATTTCCTTTCTAACAATTATCAATTATAATTATAATGGGCCCGCTAGGGCAATCCAATTAAAACATTCTTGCCAAAAATTATTTCCTTCCACAAATTTTAAATTATTTTAAATTTTGTTTAATGATAACAAATTACTTAAATAAATTACTTTAATTTATTTAAAATAAATAAACAATTTTATTTTAATGATTTTGTTTAATTTTGTGAAAAATTATTTTGTTTAATGATGTGTCATTTTTCTTGGCAGTTCAATAGTTGACTACTAATTTCATTATCCAAATTCTTTTTTTAAAATTTTGGTAATATCACTAAATTAGAAATATATTGACATCCGTACTGTTGATTAAAATATTCTAAAATACCAAATAATTATTTTCTTCACAAAACACAAATTATTTTCTTGCCAAACATTATTTCCTTTCTAACAATTGTCAATTTTTCTTGGCAGTTATTATTATTAATGCCAAATAATTGGTTATTATAATGGGCCCGCTAGGACCTTCCATTTAAAACACTCTTGCCAAAAAAAATTTCCTTGACAAAACACAAATTATTTTGTTTCCAAAAGATATCCATGACCCATTATAGTAGTAAATTATATACTTAGGATTAGGTTCGGGATTCGTTTATATTACCCATCCAGATATATGATATGATCCATATTTTAAAATGTATTGACCCGACAAACCACTCTTGCAAAAAATTATTTCTTTGATAATACCAAAAATTGTTAACAAATGATTTTGATTGGTTAAATTATAATGGGCCCGCCAGGGCCATCCAATTAAAATATTCTAAAATACCAAATAATTATTTTCTTCACAAAACACAAATTATTTTCTTGCCAAACATTATTTCTTTTCTAACAATTGTCAATTTTTCTTGGCAGTTATTATTATTAATGCCAAATAATTGGTTATAATTATAATGGGCCCGCTAGGACCATCCATTTAAAACACTCTTGTCAAAAAAAATTTCCTTGACAAAACACAAATTATTTTGTTTCCAAAAATTATTTCCTTTCTAACAATTGTCAATTATAATTATAATGGGCCCGCCAGGGCCATCTAATTAAAACATCCTTGCCAAAAATAATTTCTTTTAACAAATTTTAAATTATTTTAAATTTTGTTTATTGACAACAAATTACTTAAATAAATTATTTTAATTTATTTAAAATAAATAAACAATTTATTTTAATAAATAATTTATTTTAATGATTTTGTTTAATTTTGTGAAAAAATATTTTATTTAAAGATGTGTGTCGTTGTTGGTAACAAATTTTCGTACCCAATTTAGTACTTTTAATTACTCAAATAATTGATATAATATAAAATACACATTATGACAAACCACAAATTATTTTCTTGCCAAAAATTATTTCCTTTCTAACAATTGTCAATTTTTCTTGGCAGTTGTTATTATTAATACCAAATAATTGGTAACAAATTTTGGTACCCATTTTAGTACCTTTAATTACTCAGATAATTGATATTATATAAATTACATATCATGACAAACCACAAATTATTTTCTTTCCAAAAATTATTTCCTTGATAACGACAAACCACAAATTATTTTCTTACAAAAAATTATTTACTTTCTAACAATTGTTAATTTTTGTTATCATGACAAACCACATATTATTTTCTTGCCAAAATATATTTCCTTGACAAACCACAAATTATTTTCTTGCCAAAAATTATTTCTTTGATAATACCAAAAATTGTTAACAAATGATTTTGATTGGTTATAATTATAATGGGCCCGCCAGGACCATCCAATTAAAATATTACAAAATGCCAAATAATTATTTCCTTCAAAAACACAAATTATTTTCTTGCCAAACATTATTTCCTTTCTAACAATTGTCAATTTTTCCTGGCAGTTGTTATTATTAATGTCAAATAATTGGTTATAATTATAATCCATATTTTAAAATATATTGACCCGATATTATATAAAATACACATCATGACAAATCACAAATTATTTTCTTGTCAAAAATTATTTCCTTGATAAGGTTCGGGATTGTTTATATTACCCATCCAGTTATATGATATGATTCATATTTTAAAATATATTGATCCGATATTATATAAAATACACATCATGACAAACCACAAATTATTTTCTTGCCAAAAATTATTTCCTTGATAATACCAGCCAAAAATTATTTCCTTGATAATACCAAAAATTGTTAACAAATAATTTTGATTGGTTATAATTATAATGGGCCCGCCAGGGCCATCCAATTAAAATATTCCAAAATGCCAAATAATCATTTCCTTCACAAAACACAAATTATTTTTTTGCCAAACATTATTTCCTTTCCAACAATTGTCAAATTATTTCCTTGATAATACCAAAAATTGTTAACAAATGATTTTGATTGGTTATAATTTTAATTGGCCCGCCAGGACCATCCAATTAAAATATTCCGAAATGCCAAATAATTTTTTCCTTCACAAAACACAAATTATTTTCTTGCCATGTATTATTTTCTTTCTAACAATTGTCAATTTTTCTTGGCAGTTGTTATTATTAATGCCAAATAATTGTTTATAATTATAATCCATATTTTAAAATATATTGACCCGATATTATATAAAATACACATCATGACAAATCACAAATTATTTTCTTGCCAAAAATTATTTCCTTGATAAGGTTTGGGATCTGTTTATATTACCCATCCAGTTATATGATATGATCCATATTTTAAAATATATTGACCCGATATTATATAAAATACACATCATAACAAACCACAAATTAATTTCTTGCAAAAAATTATTTCCTTGATAATACCAGTCAAAAATTATTTCCTTGATAATAACAAAAATTGTTAACAAATAATTTTGATTGGTTATAATTATAATGGGCCCGCCAGGGCCATCCAATTAAAATATTCCAAAATGCCAAATAATTATTTCCTTCACAAACCACAAATTATTTTCTTGCCAAACATTATTTCCTTTCCAACAATTGTCAATTTTTCTTGGCAGTTGTTATTATTAATGCCAAATAATTGGTTATAATTATAATGGGCCCGTCAGGGCCATCCAATTAAAACATTCTTGCCAAAAAAAAAAATCCTTGACAAAACATGAATTATTTTGTTTCCAAAAATTATTTCCTTTCTAACAATTATCAATTATAATTATAATGGGCCCGCCAGGGCAATCCAATTAAAACATTCTTGCCAAAAATTATTTCCTTCCACAAATTTTAAATTATTTTAAATTTTGTTTAATGATAACAAATTACTTAAATAAATTACTTTAATTTATTTAAAATAAATAAACAATTTTATTTTAATGATTTTGTTTAATTTTGTGAAAAATTATTTTGTTTAATGATGTGTCATTTTTCTTGGCAGTTCAATAGTTGACTACTAATTTCATTATCCAAATTCTTTTTTTAAAATTTTGGTAATATCACTAAATTAGAAATATATTGACATCCGTACTGTTGATTAAAATATTCTAAAATACCAAATAATTATTTTCTTCACAAAACACAAATTATTTTCTTGCCAAACATTATTTCCTTTCTAACAATTGTCAATTTTTCTTGGCAGTTATTATTATTAATGCCAAATAATTGGTTATAATTATAATGGGCCCGCTAGGACCATCCATTTAAAACAATCTTGCCAAAAAAAATTTCCTTGACAAAACACAAATTATTTTGTTTCCAAAAATTATTTCCTTTCTAACAATTGTCAATTATAATTATAATGGGCCCGCCAGGGCCATCTAATTAAAACATTCTTGCCAAAAATAATTTCCTTCCACAAATTTTAAATTATTTTAAATTTTGTTTATTGATAACAAATTACTTAAATAAATTATTTTAATTTATTTAAAATAAATAAACAATTTATTTTAATAAATAATTTATTTTAATGATTTTGTTTAATTTTGTGAAAAATTATTTTATTTAATGATGTGTGTCGTTGTTGGTAACAAATTTTCGTACCCAATTTAGTACTTTTAATTACTCAAATAATTGATATAATATAAAATACACATCATGACAAACCACAAATTATTTTCTTGCCAAAAATTATTTCCTTTCTAACAATTGTCAATTTTTCTTGGCAGTTGTTATTATTAATACCAAATAATTGGTAACAAATTTTGGTACCCATTTTAGTACCTTTAATTACTCAAATAATTGATATTATATAAAATACACATCATTACAAATCACAAATTATTTTCTTGCCAAAAAATATTTCCTTGATAACTTCCTTACCACCAAATAATTGGTAACAAATTTTGGTACCCATTTTAGTACCTTTAATTACTCAGATAATTGATATTATATAAATTACATATCATGACAAACCATAAATTATTTTCTTTCCAAAAATTATTTCCTTGATAACGACAAACCACAAATTATTTTCTTACCAAAAATTATTTACTTTCTAACAATTGTTAATTTTTGTTATCATGACAAACCACATATTATTTTCTTGCCAAAATATATTTCCTTGACAAACCACAAATTATTTTCTTGCCAAAAAGTATTTACTTTCTAACAATTGTTAATTTTTGTTATCATGACAAACCACAAATTATTTTCTTGCCAAAAATTATTTCTTTGATAATACCAAAAATTGTTAACAAATGATTTTGATTGGTTATAATTATAATGGGCCCGCCAGGACCATCCAATTAAAATATTTCAAAATGCCAAATAATTATTTCCTTCACAAAACAAAAATTATTTTCTTGCCAAACATTATTTCCTTTCTAACAATTGTCAATTTTTCCTGGCAGTTGTTATTATTAATGCCAAATAATTGGTTATAATTATAATCCATATTTTAAAATATATTGACCCGATATTATATAAAATACACATCATGACAAATCACAAATTATTTTCTTGCCAAAAATTATTTCTTTGATAAGGTTCGGGATTGTTTATATTACCCATCCAGTTATATGATATGATTCATATTTTAAAATATATTGATCCGATATTATATAAAATACACATCATGACAAACCACAAATTATTTTCTTGCCAAAAATTATTTCCTTGATAATACCAGCCAAAAATTATTTCCTTGATAATACCAAGAGTATAATTATAATGGGCCCGCCAGGGCCATCCAATTAAAATATTCCAAAATGCCAAATAATCATTTCCTTCACAAAACACAAATTATTTTTTTGCCAAACATTATTTCCTTTCCAACAATTGTCAAATTATTTCCTTGATAATACCAAAAATTGATAACAAATGATTTTGATTGGTTATAATTTTAATTGGCCCGCCAGGACCATCCAATTAAAATATTCCGAAATGCCAAATAATTTTTTCCTTCACAAAACACAAATTATTTTCTTGCCATGTATTATTTTCTTTCTAACAATTGTCAATTTTTCTTGGCAGTTGTTATTATTAATGCCAAATAATTGTTTATAATTATAATCCATATTTTAAAATATATTGACCCGATATTATATAAAATACACATCATGACAAATCACAAATTATTTTCTTGCCAAAAATTATTTCCTTGATAAGGTTTGGGATCTGTTTATATTACCCATCCAGTTATATGATATGATCCATATTTTAAAATATATTGACCCGATATTATATAAAATACACATCATAACAAACCACAAATTACTTTCTTGCAAAAAATTATTTCCTTGATAATACCAGTCAAAAATTATTTCCTTGATAATAGCAAAAATTGTTAACAAATGATTTTGATTGGTTATAATTATAATGGGCCCGCCAGGGCCATCCAATTAAAATATTCCAAAATGCCAAATAATTATTTCCTTCACAAACCACAAATTATTTTCTTGCCAAACATTATTTCCTTTCCAACAATTGTCAATTTTTCTTGGGAGTTGTTATTATTAATGCCAAATAATTAGTTATAATTATAATGGGCCCGTCAGGGCCATCCAATTAAAACATTCTTGCCAAAAAAAAAATCCTTGACAAAACACGAATTATTTTGTTTCCAAAAATTATTTCCTTTCTAACAATTATCAATTATAATTATAATGGGCCCGCCAGGGCAATCCAATTAAAACATTCTTGCCAAAAATTATTTCCTTCCACAAATTTTAAATTATTTTAAATTTTGTTTAATGATAACAAATTACTTAAATAAATTACTTTAATTTATTTAAAATAATTAAACAATTTTATTTTAATGATTTTGTTTAATTTTGTGAAAAATTATTTTGTTTAATGATGTGTCATTTTTCTTGGCAGTTCAATAGTTGACTACTAATTTCATTATCCAAATTCTTTTTTTAAAATTTTGGTAATATCACTAAATTAGAAATATATTGACATCCGTACTGTTGGATCGTCGATAATTATTAATTAATTTTTAATTACTCCATAGATGACAAAATTGGCATATTCTTTCAAAGATTTGGGAGAGAGTAATCGGAAAAAAAAGGATGAAGAAGAGTTCCTTGCTCCCCATTCTGTGATGTCTTAAAATCTATCCATGTGTCTCTGTGTTGTGCGTGTCTGTGACTTTAATGTATTTACTTAAAATTTAACTTTAAATTGAGTGAGAGCATACTAACTTCATTTTTTTTCCCCGTATTATGATTTAATTGTTTTAATTTATTCTTTTTATCTCCTACAGTTATAAAACATGATATAGTTGACACTACTAAAATAATATTACAATGTTCGATTTTTTGATCTTTCTAAAATTGATTATTGTATTAATAATATGTTATACTAATTGTAATTTAAAATATCAAAACACCTCATGTTCTTCAGGAAATTAACATTTTTAACTATTAAAGTAGGCAACTTTTTAGTACTACTATCATTTTTCATTTCTACATTATACAACTACACATATTTTATTAAAATTTAAAATATGAATTCCCGTGTGCGAAGCACGGGCATTAAACTAGTAGTATTTGAACATTATTAACTTTTGAATTTTTAATAAACAAATAATAAATTTGAAGGTTTCAAAAAAAAAAATAAATAAATTTGAAGAAAATAAAAAAAAGTGTCCGCACACCCGAAAAAATTACAATATTACCGTTAGTGAGCTTCATTGCGGGGAATGAATTCGTGTGGCTGCTACACTAAACCCTCGATTACCCAGTATACACACACAACCCGACCCGATTACATACACAGTCGATTTCTTGGCTGGCAATTTCATCTCCCTTTCTTGGCGATTACTTGGCGACCCCAATTGTGCGCAACAATCCTCATCTCTACCAAACCCTAATTTAATTCTGGTAAGTTTTCATTCAATGTATGTTATGTTGTGTGTATATATGTGGAATGTGTTGTGTGTGATTTTGTATTTGTCGTACTAGCTTTATACACAGTCACGGACTTTGTCTTTATGCTTGAAACCATGTGTATAAACAATAAAAATTAAAGAAGATCTAGGGAGGTGGATGTGTAGCATAGCAGGATAAACAAGTGGATAATGAAGCCTGGTTTTACTAACAAAATGTTTGCCACTTGATTTCGGTTTTTAATTCTGGTTTTCAGTATTAACCGAAATAAAAAATTCGGTTCGGTTACAAAACCGAATATAATTCGGTTCGGTTTTCGGTAGGCATTTTTCCAGTTTTTCGGTTTCGATATATACGCTTCTAGGGTTTCATGTATCATTTCATTTTGGCTTGTAATAACGGTAGGAGAGCTCTGGCCTCTCAAATGCATCAAACTCTTTAATTAAATCGTTGTAATTGGATCTATCAGTTAAATCATACAACAATCCATTACAGTTCCATTGTACATTGCGTGTACATTGCGGTCGTTTTTTGCATTAAATAGTAGACTCCATTAAATAGTAGACTCTGATATCATGATTTACCATCTAAAGAGTTATGTAGAAAAGCAGTTTATTATGCAAAGTCAGACCTGGAGCAGTTTCTAGATTCCTGCGTTTTTTAGTGCATCTTCTTGCTCGATTAGCATTTGATTGTTCTCATTTGTTTTTGTTTTAATCAGTAGTAATAATGATCACCATTGGCTTTAGTATTCTTTATTCATGACGAGCTTGTGTATTTATATAATCTCCTTATGAATTGTTTGTTAATTTTGTTTACTTTCTTATTTTGACAGATTATGGGAGATACTCCAACTTTCATCATACAAGGCAGCACAAATGACACCTATAGCTCATTTGTTGAAAAAATACGTCACCGATGGGGAGTCCGAGTTCAACAGTACCATGGTTTTTACACTAGAGTCCTCCCGGACGTGAATATCAACGAGATATTTTGTTTCAAACTACTAGATAAAGAAGAAGCAGAAGGAGGAGTACCTATTTATCTTGTGTTTCAACGCAACAACTGCTACTTCATTGCATGGGGATCAGATCCGCTGAAAATGAAGATATTTTCTGATATTCTGAAAGATTTATTACGTGAAGTTAATATGGATAATTTTTTGGACCGGGCGGCTTTGAAAGGCAGAGGTACTAGTAAGGGCAAACATGATAAGATACGTACTCAAGCACAAAGACTTCAGCAACAACGAATACAAGAATGTCACAGGAGTTCTTGTGGCATCGACTTTCAGCTTTTTAAGGCTACAGACTGTGGAGTGGGTTCCGGCTACGGAGATTTGGAGAGAGGTAAGAAAAGTGATGAAGTCGAGATAGGTATATATTCGCTTGAGAGGGTATATTTCCAGTTGAGAAAGGAATTGACTAAAGAAATGACTAGTACAGATCTTGTGAACTATAGAGAAAATATTCGCGCAACAAGCTTGTCAGTCCTTCAGACCTTTCCGGAATCATTTCGAAATGAAATGGTAGCAAAGAGTGTGTCAAAAATATATAATAATGGTGGATTTCTTTCATTGGATGTGATTAGACTTTATAATAGGTGGGGTGAATTTTCAAAGAAAGCACACCTATTAATGAAGTTGGGGTATGATAATATTAATCGCAAACGAAGAAGGTTTTGTAACAAGATGAGACTTATTTTGAGGTTTCGTGAGGACCGGAAGTGAGGTTTGTAACATGTCTGTTTCCCCTTTTGATATTTTGAACATTTTTGTGTGTATATGTGATCTTGGTAATGATGGGTAGCTCACATTTTGATTTTTTATTTTATTTACTTTAGGGTTTTTCGAATTTTCATTTTTTTTGTTTTGTTCACTGTTTATGTGTGTGTCTCTGTGTGTGTATTGCTTGTTTTATGGTGTTAGATTTATTGTATGCATGTTTTATGAGTTTGGTTTTTGTTCTTTTACCTTGCATTTCTTGAATTTAGGGGTTTTAAGGATTTTTTTCTTGTTTGTTTTGCTTGTTCTATTAGTGATTTTGGAATTTGGCCTATTTTTCATTTTGGGTTTTTTTAGTTTTGGTTGCATTTAATAAAATAGAGGGTTTTTGTAAGAATTTTGGTTGTTTTTTTGCTTGTGTTGTAGTGTTTCAGTTTGGGTTCTAGCTTTTACTTGTATTTTATGGATGCATGTCTGTGTATGATTGTATTTTGGGTCTGATATGTACTTTTAAAGTATTTGTTGTTTTGTTTACGGCTCTGTGATTTTTAGTATGTTTGATATGTTTTGGGTCTTTGCGGGTTCATTCGGAGTTCTTGAATATGAGTGTTGATTTTTTTTTTGTTTGTTTTTTCAAGGTAAATTATGAAAGAGAAAGAAGAAGAAAGCTCATGTACAGCTATTATGGATGGAGTAATTACTGGGGTCAAATTTGGCTTGGCAAGTCGAGATGAGATCGTGAGTAAAATGTCTTCTTCTGTTTACGTGTCCAGTTACTTGATTCATATGTTTGTATTTCACAGTGTTTATGATATATTTATGCAGTAGTTTTCGGTCTTATTGGCCAAGATCAAATTCTTGCAATGAAAGTGTAGCACCCCTCTACAGGGTTATTCTGTACAAAGATTTACTTGATAAATGAAATGGATACCTTTAGCCTCTGAAATTTAAAGTAGTACAATTTCTACATTGTTCTGATTAAATGTGTTTATGTCACACACATTGTTCTGTTTTCCTGTGATGTAGTCTACATCTTCAAATAGCGACTGTCCTATTAGTCATGCCAGTCAGCTGTCAAATCCGTTTCTTGGTCTACCCCTCGAGTCTGGAAAGTGTGAATCTTGTGGTACAGCTGAAGCGGGGGAATGTGAAGGTATGAAAATATGCTTCATTAGAAATTTTATTCTTTATTGGTGTACGATATATTGTATACTTGCTTCTTTCCTTATGCAGTTTGTATATTAATTTTCAGGACATTTTGGATATATTGAGTTACCAACGCCAATATATCATCCTTCACATGTAACTGAATTGAAGAGGCTGCTTAGTTTGTTGTGCCTCAAGTGCTTGAAAGTGAAAAACAAAAAGGTGAGATGTACTTTTCTTTTGCAGATTAAATTCCTTGTTTATTAAGAAGAGACGTACTGTAGCTTATTTGTTTTATTAGTATTATAATTGTCATTGCACTGGCCGTAGCAAACCCCTCTCTTTTCCCTAGTCTCTTAAAGCCATAAAGAAGTGTTGATACTTGCTATCTGACCCGTACTTCCTTTTGAGCACAAGACAAATGCATAATGTAAATATTTATCCTGTGGAGAAAATTCTAATTTGAGTATACTGTTTTGGTTCCGGTTTGCAACATGTCAAGTGTTTTTCTTTTTCTCTTCTGATTTTTGGTTGATTTTTTGCTGCAATGGCTTTAATACTGAGTTTTATACTTTGTATCTTTAAAATTTTACTCTCAGAATCAGACGAAGAATGTTGGTGTAGCTGAAAGAGTGCTATCCTCGTGTTGTGAGGTGAGTGACAAACTTGGAGAACTGCTACATGGAACAATGTTTGTCTGCATGTAATAAATACTGTAATATTTTATGTTTTGTTTCTTTCATGCTATTGTACATATATAAATGATTCTGCCTACTGCTTTGAAGCTTATCAATTTCATTTGTTTTGGAGAAAAAATTATGTGGCTTTGTGGAATGTGATTTTCCAAATTAATTCAAGTGGTTCCACTTCATTTTGAGAGCCTTGGAGAAATATTGATCATATTAATATTGCTATTTAACAATATCACTGATTGACTGAGTTGAAAATATATTCAACATGATGTTTACGAAGATGAAAAACAAACTACTTTTTTTAGTTTAAAGGGAAGAATACTAATAATGCACTTACGAATTACGATCCCGATGCTTTGGCATCGAAAGATGCAATGAAATAACAATGTACTTGTGTACAACAAGTTTCCATGAAGTCTTGTATGCTTTGATAGAAATTGTTATTTGAAGGAAATAATACGTTGTGTATATATTTGTTGGTTGATTTAAGTTGTGTTTTTACCTGTAGTTATTCTTTCTCGTGGTGAGAGGAAGCCATGTGTTAAGATGATTTTCTACTTACCCCACAACTCTCCACTCTCTCTCCCTATAAATATACATGTAATTTGTGTATGAGATGATTGAGATCTATGCATTGTTGACAGAAATTACTCACATTTCACATTATAATTTAGTCAAGCCATAATATACAGCTTTAGGAATTAGTTTAAACAAAATGGTACTGTAAGTATATGGAGTATATTTCTGGATTTCAAAAAGCTGATTTATGAACTTTGAACTGTTAGCCTGGTGATTGGAAGTTCAATATAATCTGAATGTGGTTTAAGTAATGCAATGGTAAATTCCAAAATAGCATGCATACATTATTTGTGTTGTATAGAGATATTTTTTTGTTTCAAGTTGAAATTATAAAACCTGTTTTTCTCAATTTACTGATAAAGAGATGTGAAACTGACTTGGGACATGCAGTTGCAAGGTTTATATGTAAAATATTTTTTGTTTCATAGGAGGCATTGCAAGTCTCAATAAGTGAGGAAAAAACATCAGATGGTGCGTGCTACCTGCAGTTGAAGTTACCATCTAGGTCACATCCCCCCAATGGATTTTGGCATTTCTTGGAACGATATGGTTTTCGCTATGGTGATGACCATTGTCGACCGTTGCTTCCCTCAGAGGTTTGTGCGCATTCCCATCTAAGTCTGTCAGTGTGTCTATACTATCTCTAGTTTCTGGTTTCGATCTGGTCCAAGGGCATTGTCATTTCCCTATTTCAACTTGTCATGCCTCTAGAAAGTTTAAAGCTAATCACTGTTTTTGCTGGAATGTTTTTCCTTGCTGCTACAATAGTTAATTTTATTAACATGATTAGTCTAATCAATTAGATATTTACCACTTTGATTTTCGCACGCTTGAGCAAGGATGTTTGTAGTAATTTCTGTTTTTTATAATGTCATATGGAGCTAGAGCAAGTGATATTTAAAACCTACAGTTTCGTTACCATCGTTTTCTCTTTCAGTTTTAACAGGTTAGGTGGGGGGGGGGGGGGGGGGTGCTCCCTGTTGGTTTGGTAGTGTAGAATTACTATGCATATTCTGCATATCTATTGCATGCAAAAAAAAAATGGCGGTGACATGTTAGATTAGGTATCCTTGTAGGATATAGCTAAAAGTACTTTTGCCTTCGGATGATACTTGTATTTTGGTTTTGAGCTTCCCATTGCAAGCCTTCTTACTTGAATTTTCTTGTGTAAATACACAACAGTCATACTCACACAAACACACACGCTTCTCCAGCCAAGTATCAATCTTGTTATCACACTTCAATTTTTTTTTCTATTTTGAATTATTTTTGGTTGCTTTTTGACTGGCTCCAGCTCATGTTTTTCTGTCCTCTTCCCTCCATCTCCTCTATATATAATATGTATGACCAGGTCATGGTAATTCTGAGAAAAATTCCTCAAGAGTCTAGAAAAAAGCTTTCAGGGAAAGGCTTCTTCCCTCAAGATGGGTACATACTGCAGTATTTACCAGTTCCTCCAAATTGTTTATCTGTACCAGATGTCTCTGATGGAAGCAGCGTCATGTCTTCGGCAAGTACTTTTATTTGTACAAGCATCTATGATCTAATCTGGTAATCCGATTCGTGCCTTTAGTGAACATTCTTTCTCTTCAGGATCACTCCATATCAGTCCTTAAGAAAGTGTTGAAGCAAGCTGATGTAATTAAAAGTACAAGGTCTGGGATTCAGAATTTTGAGTCTACTGAGGTTGAAGCCAATGACTTGCAAGTGGCGGTTTCTCAGTACCTTGAAGTTAGGGGTACTGCCAAGGTACTTAAATAACTTTGAAGGAGCAGCAAACAGTTTTTCTTTTCTCTCTTTCAAACGTAATATGACTGTACTTTTTTTGTCCGCCGGCTGTTTGGAAGTTCTATGTTTGGGTATTATATTCTGCATCGTGCTTGGTTACGTGTTAATGATGTTCACTTTATTGCACTTCTCGATAGTCACTATAACTTTGTCAGTATTTGGTTTTCTTGTTAGTGGATAGTCTGTATCATTTTATCCGAGCATTTGATTGGAAGAAATATAATTTTTTATAAGCTGAAGTGCTTGGTTTAGATTTTCTTACCTCTTTCATGCTCTATAATTCTAGGATCTTTCCTAATTATCTGTTTTCCTAAATGATATGTCTAGGTGATGGCTTTTGGCATGTTAAAAGATTTTAAGTAAACTTATTTAGGAAATTTGAGTTTTCTGCTACTTGAATTAATTGTTTTTCTTTAAAGATTTGTTTTTCTCTTTCTATTTTCCACGTTAAAATTATAATTCTCGCTATATCTGCAGAACAGCAGAGAAACGTTTGTATATAGTCCACCTTACTTAGGTTTGGTATCTGTTATAGTATCAAAATTGTGATTGAAGAATGATATTGTGTGCATTTCTTGTATTAAATGCGTACTGAATAACTTTCCTTCTACCTTTGGGTAAATTAATTTTCGTTATGCTTTGTTGAGAATTATTATTTCTACCAGGCATCCCGTGACGTGGATGGACGTTTTGGAATTAAAAAAGAAGGGAATAGTTCTACAAAAGTTTGGCTTGAGAAAATGAGGACACTATTTATTCGAAAGGGTTCTGGGTTTTCCTCTCGCAGTATTATAACTGGTGATCCATATAAAGGTGTGGCTGAAATTGGTTTACCTTTTGAAATCGCTCAGAGAATTACTTTTGAGGAGAAAGTAAATCAACACAACATGATGTATCTACAGAAGTTAGTTGACCGAAAGCTATGCTTATCATACAAGGATGGTTCATCGACATATTCATTGAGGGAGGGTTCAAAAGGTCATACTTTTTTAAGACCTGGACAGGTTGTTCACAGGAGGATTATGGATGGTGATATCGTTTTCATTAATAGACCTCCAACAACCCACAAACATTCATTGCAGGCATTAGCGGTGTATATTCATGACGACCACACTGTCAAGATTAACCCTCTGATTTGTGCCCCACTTAGTGCTGATTTTGATGGGGATGCTATTCATTTATTCTATCCACAGTCGCTTGCAGCAAAAGCAGAGGTTTTGGAGCTGTTTTCAGTCGAAAAACAGTTGCTTAGCTCTCATACTGGAAACCTGAACTTGCAGCTGGTGACAGATTCTGTATTGTCCCTTAAACTTATGTTCAAGAAGTATTTTTTTGGTAGGGCAGCCACCCAACAGCTAGCCATGTTTGTTTCTGGAGTTTTGCCTATCCCTGCCCTACTGAAAGCTCAACATTCTGATTCCCTTTGGACTGTTTTGCAATTATTGCAAACTTCTCTGCCTCTGAAGTTTGACTGTTGTGGAGAGAGATATAACATTTGGCAAAGCCAAATATTGGAAGTTGATTATAATAGAGATCTAATGCAGTCTATCATCAATGATGTTGTCACTTCTATATTTTTTGGAAAGGGTCCAGTTGAGGCTTTGAGATTTTTTGATTCCTTGCAGCCTATGTTGATGGAAAACCTATACTCAGAAGGTTTTAGTGTTGGATTGGAAGATTTTTATGTCCCAAAAGAGATGGTTCAGAATTGTGAAGCACGAATTCAAGAATACTCCTCATTCCTCAATTTTATATCGCATGCGAGAGAGCCATAATGAGCAGATAGCATTGTAGTTGGAAAAACAGATCAGGAGCCTAAAACTGCCAATTGCTAATCACATTCTCAAGTCATCAGCAATGGGGTACCTGATTGACTCTAAGAGTGAGTCAGCCATCAGCAAGTTAGTCCAACAAGTCGGATTTTTAGGTCTGCAAATATCAGACAGAGGTAAATTTTATTCAAAGACATTGGTGGCTGATATATCATCTCTTTTTCGAAATAAGTACCCCTCTGGTGTGAATTACCCATCCGAGGAATATGGGTTGGTACGGGGCAGTCTAATTCATGGACTGGATCCTTACCTATCGATAGTTCATTCAGTTTCGAGCAGAGAAGTGATTGTTCGATCGTCTAGAGGGTTAACTGAACCTGGGACGTTATTCAAAAACCTAATGGCCATCCTGCGGGACGTCATCATCTGTTACGATGGAACCGTGACTCCGTGAGGAATGTCTGCAGTAATTCAATTATTCAATTTGAGTACGGGACGCAGACAGGAACTTTGTCGCAGAGTATTTTTGCAGCTGGGGAACCAGTTGGTGTGTTGGCTGCAACCGCTATGTCAAATCCTGCCTACAAGGCAGTTCTGGATTCTTCTCCCAGCAGTAACAACTCGTGGGCAATGATGAAGGAATGCAGTTTATTTAATTTTATGGAGTATCCATAATTTTCTTACAAATATGTTAAAGTCAACAGACTCAACACATTAACCACATTGTTTTGAAATGACTGTATAGGAGATACTGCTTTGTGGAGCCAAATTCAAAAATGACGAAGTTGATAACCGGGTGATATTATATTTGAATGGCTGTGACTGTGGAAGAAAGCATTGTGGGGAAAATGCGGCTTATATGGTCAAGAAGCAATTAGAAAGAATTAGTCTAAAGGATGCTGCAGTTGAGTTCCTGATAGAGCATGTTCTTGCTTTCCTTGATCTCTCATATCATAATATGTCAAAAATATAGCTACATCAGTAACTCGTTTTTAGTTTATGGTCACTTAGACTTGTCAATTCATGATCTATGGGTGACGAGGAAACATGATTTTTTCTTTCTTTAGCCAAATATTGTACCTGTTGGTAATTAGAAGATGATCATATGTGCGATTACGTTACACTTTGAAATGCTTTTGCTCTATCATATGACTTTCTGTCAACAATATGTACGTGTAGTAACATCTGATCTGATCTACTATTATGTGTTGGACTAATGCGTAAGTTATAATCGTGGTTGCTTTGCCCGACCGATTCACGTGGTGACATCTTTTTACGAGTATATATTTATATTTATACAATTATATTATATATAGATAAAAATTTATGAGTAGTCCATAAAGCAATATCAGTGAACATTTATTGCTTAGGTTTCTACTGAAATCTCTAATGTTCTTACAGGTATAACTCGCAACAAACTGATTTCAGTAGTGCCAAAATCGATGCAGGCCTAGTTGGTCATTTTCATCTAGACGAGGTTGGCCTGAAATTTCGTGAATATTGTGTTTTTTGTATGATGTTTATCTGTGATTACAATTGGTATTTTATACTATTAAACAGCTCAAAATGAAAAATTCAAATGTAAGTATCGATGACGTTTTGGACAAATGTCAAGACACTTTGCACAAATTTTCGAAGAAAAAGAAAGGAAGAGTTGGGATTCTGTTGTAGAATTGGTTTATCCGTCAGGTTGGTTTCTCCTTGTCCATATTTAAATTATGAAATTTATCTTGTGGCACTAATTTTACACTCAACTTCTACGAACTTGTTTATCTAGCTTTACTCCCTCCCTCCCTCTCCCTTCTCTGGCAACAATTTAAGTGTCATCTTCCCTAGGACAGAAAATAATGATGAATATTACACTGCTAAACAGTAACAAGGTTTATATGTTCTTTTGCTTATGTCTTGTAGTCAATTTTGTTCTTTCCGGCAAACATCTGAAAGTAAAGGTTGTGACATGCCATGCTTGAAATTCTTTTGGAAGGATAATACTGATATTCATTTAGAGAAGGCTTCACATATATTTTCCAACACTATATGCCCAGTTTTGTTGGAAACAATAATCAAAGGTACGTCACAACCTTTCACTCTCTCCTTTTTTTTAAATTTTAACAATGACACATGGCACATTCATTTGTAAGAAAAATTTGCTTTTCTTGACTTGCTATGTTACTGCTTTTCTATTAACGTTTCTCCTTCGATTCTTCATGATTGCTCACATGATGGGTAATTGATGAACCCGTGCGATGCACAGACTTTTTTCAATATTTTATAGAATTTAATTATTTTTAATCGAAATTTTAAATACATAAATTTTATAGGCTCAAAATTTCAAATAATGTGATTTGATTATATATTATATTTCTTGTGATATTTTTAGAAACCGAGAGATTTTACTTTAAATTTTTTAAAAAGATGATATGTATTAGTTAAAAAGGTAAACGGTTAGTTATTAATTATTATAAATTTATAATTTATTTTATTTTATTTAAATATAATTATAAATATTAAAAAAATTCGTGCGTTGCACGGGTTATAAGCTAGTTACTATTTATTACGTTATGTTATTATTTATTTTAGGTGTTTCAATAATATAGACATCGTATGTATTTTTCTTTATAATGAAGGGTAAATAAGTAAATTTACGAAATAAAAAAAACAGATACTAAAACTTTTAATGTTTCGATTATTATATAAAACTATCTTATAACCCGTGCAATGCACTGGTTTCTTGTATTTTGTTATAAATTTTATTTAGTATTACAATTATGTTTTTATATAATAATTGTTTTTAATAATTTTTTAAATTCTAATTTGATATAATTTAATATACTCATGTTTACGGATTATACTAATGTTTCCTTATTATAAATAACGTATATGATTTTTAATATATTTTATTAATAATGAAAAAATATGTTATGATATTTTCGGGTATATATTAATGATTAAATTAAAAGGTAAAGTGTTTTAATTAGAAAGGAAATATTAATGATTGAAAGATTTGATACGATCGATCTTTTTAGGTGTTTATAAAAGGTAACATCTTCAACTAAAAGTAATGTGAAAAAGGCAATCGACTAATTACCATTAATTATATTATGTTATTATTTATTTTAGGTGTTATATTTTTCTTGAAAATTATGGTGTGATATTTTCGGGTATATGTTAATGATTATAAAATTGGTTTTAAATTAAAAAGATAACGTGTTTTAATTTGAAAGGAACTATTAATGATCGAAAGATATGATACGATTGATGTTTTTAGGTATTTATAAAAGGTAATATCTTCAACTAAAAGTAAGTGTGAAAAAAGCAATCGACTAATTACCATTAATTTTATTATGTTAATGTGAAAAAGGTTGTTTTAATTTAGAAAGGTAACGTGTTTTAATTCGAAAGAAAAAATTAATGATTTTGTAAAATGCCAAATTCGAAAGAAAATATTTCACGAAGTACCAAAAAACAGGTACCAAAACTTTTAATGTTTCGGCTTTTATATAATAGTATAGATTTTGTTTCCTGGTTATTTTGTAACATGCCAAATTCGTATTGTTTTCTTTCATGTCTAGTTCTTTTATATGAATAGAGTTTAATAATTAATGTTACAATAGGAAATACCGCTGACCGCTTCTTGGAATGGAAGTAGGAAATTTCTACACTGTTGATATAGACGTAATAGAGAGGGTAAATCGGTTGTTTCCTGGTGTCTGTAATGGAGTGTTCATTGAGAAGTCATCAAAGTGATTACATATAAGATCATATACCTTTGAAGTTGAGTTATGTACGTATCAACTTTCTTGATCTTTGATATATAAACAAAACTATAAGAAACAGTGCAAGTATTTTTAAGACGTTTCGAGTGTTAGGACTTGGGATTGGGTAATAAGTCTTGTCTAAAACATTGTATTAAAAATATGTAATATTAATTCTACGCAAATGATATTTTATTTTAATTAATTCTGTGCTTATTTGGGCAACATCGTGTAGGTCACAGAAGGCTCCTCGGATGATTTTGCCGGGCTTTGTGTAAATGATGTTATTATCTAGTGTGCTGGGAAGCGAGTCAAGAGTTTCTTGGAGGTATATTGCTTAAACGACATGATTTTAATATCTGTTCTTGAGGGGACTTTGATGGTAATGAAGGTGAAAACTGGACAGCTGAGGAATTCAAAAATAACCTTGTTAGTTGGCTGAAATAAATTCCTTATTCCTTGTTAATAGCCTGGTCCGGATTCCACTGGTGTGGCAGCACGAGCCTGTGTCCTGGTGGGATTAGGGCCTTCAGGGGTAATTACCCTGTGTCTTGGTGGTCATTCCTATAATTCTAGTAGCATGGTGCTGTATTTTTGTGCTAATAGTTTGCTTGTATATAGGTATCAGAGATCCTCAAGGATCTTCCAGCTTGGTGTCGTGATTGCCGAGCAGTAGACGTTCTGAATGTTCTACCCACTACCGCTGGTGGAACCAATGAAGTTTTATACATGCAGGTAGGTAGTAGCCTGATAGGTAACGTATAGATATCAATTTGGGTAATCATGTTTTATATTATTAGCCTGATTATGGTTTTGTGATGTCTTTGTCTATGTAGTTTTATGCACCAACAACTTTAGCTGTGGCTCGTGACTTTTGGTTATTATGCTATACTACCATCATGGAGGATGGTAACCTTGTGGTATGCAAACCTTGTGGTTCAATATAAATTAAATACAAGTCATTTTGGATTATTTTTTGTATTACCAGTTTGGCCCCTCACCTGATTACCTTGCAGATTGGGTTGCTTGTGATGCCTAGGTCTGTGAAAGATCACTAAGCAATACTCAATATAGCAGCATGCCAGCGGTGCTTAGTTTTGCGCGAGGTGAGATATTGCCTAGTGGCTATCTTATAGGCCTTGTGATGGAGGCCGTTCACTTATCCACATTGTTGATCATATGAAGTTGGAGGTAAAACAATTAATCGATGATTAGGTGCAGAACTATCACTACTCTTTATACTTATGTGATTACTGAATATACTAGGTGTGGAATGTGCCTGAAGTGTTGCGACCACTGTATGAATCAACAGTGCTTGCTCAGAAGACTACAATGGCGGTATGACTACAATGTCCGGATTCCATTGGAATCATTTCTATTTCTCAGAGCCTGTGGCCTGGTGGGATTAGAGCCTACAAGGGTAATTACTTTGTTTCTCGGTGGTAATTATAGTTTTGTACTTTTGATT
The DNA here is from genome assembly GCA_037693485.1 of Kitagawia praeruptora. Taxonomy (NCBI): domain Eukaryota; kingdom Viridiplantae; phylum Streptophyta; class Magnoliopsida; order Apiales; family Apiaceae; genus Kitagawia; species Kitagawia praeruptora. The sequence continues at coordinate 128,384,719 of CM075350.1, forward strand.
ATGTTAAGGATTATAGATTTATTACAATATTTGGCCTCTTTTGTGATTTTTGGGGTGTAATTTTTTTGTCATGCACCTACTTGTATCTCTGTTTATATGTCCAACATTTGTATTTCTTAGTTGTGCAGAATTGGACAGTTTTCAACTGAAGACCAATGTTTTCACTCAGTTATTTGAATACACGATGAATAAGACTTGCCGGAATGCATGTCAATTTTGCCAAATTCGTATTGTTTTCTTTCATGACTAGTTCTTTTATATGAATAGAGTTTAATAATTAATGTTACAATAGGAAATACCGCTGACCGCTTCTTGGAATGGAAGTAGGAAATTTCCAAACTGTTGATATAGACGTAATAGAGAGGGTAAATCGGTTGTTTCCTGGTGTCTGTAATGGAGTGTTCATTGAGAAGTTAAGTCATCAAAGTGATTACATATAAGGTCATATACCTCTGAAGTTGAGTTATGTACATATCAACTTCTTGATCTTTGATATATAAACAAAACTATAAGAAACAGTGCAAGTATTTTTAAGACGTTTCGAGTGTTAGGACTTGGGATTGGGTAATAAGCCTTGTCTAAAAGATTGTATGAAAAAGATGTAATATTCTACGCAAATGATATTTTATTTTAATTAATTCTGTGCTTATTTGGGCAACATCGTGTAGGTCACAGACGGCTCCTCGGATGATTTGGCCGGGCTTTGTGTAAATGATGTTATTATCTAGTGTGCTGGGAAGCGAGTCAAGAGTTTCTTGGAGGTATATTGCTTAAACGACATGATTTTAATATCTGTTCTTGAGGGGACTTTGATGGTAATGAAGGTGAAAACTGGACAGCTGAGGAATTCGAAAATAACCTTGTTAGTTGGCTGAAATAAATTCCTTATTCCTTGTTAATAGCCTGGTCGGGATTCCATTGGAATCATTTCTTTTTCTCATGGTTGCACTGGTGTGGCAGCACGAGCCTGTGTCCTGGTGGGATTAGAGCCTTCAGGGGTAATTACCCTGTGTCTTGGTTGTCATTCCTAGAATTCTAGTAGCATGGTGCTGTATTTTTGTGCTAATAGTTTGCTTGTATATAGGTATCAGAGATCCTCAAGGATCTTCCAGCTTGGTGTCGTGATTGCCGAGCAGTAGACGTTCTGAATGTTCTACCCACTACCGCTGGTGGAACCATTGAAGTTTTATACATGCAGGTAGGTAGTAGCCTGACGTATAGATGTCAATTTGGGTAATCATGTTTAATATTATTAGCCTGATTATGGTTTTGTGATGTCTTTGTCTATGTAGTTATATGCACCAACAACTTTAGCTGTGGCTCGTGACTTTTGGTTATTATGCTATACTACGATCATGGAGGATGGTAACCTTGTGGTATGCAAACCTTGTGGTTCAATTATAAATTAAATACAAGTCATTTTGGATTATTTTTTGTATTACCAGTTTGGCCCCTCACCTGATTACCTTGCAGATTGGGTTGCTTGTGATGCCTAGGTCTGTGAAAGATCACTTAGCAATACTCAATATAGCAGCATGCCAGCGGTGCTTAGTTTTGCGCGAGGTGAGATATTGCCTAGTGGCTATCTTATAGGCCTTGTGATGGAGGCCGTTCACTTATCCACATTGTTGATCATATGAAGTTGGAGGTAAAACAATTAATCGATGATTAGGTGCAGAACTATCACTACTCTTTATACTTATGTGATTACTGAATATACTAGGTGTGGAATGTGCCTGAAGTGTTGCGACCACTGTATGAATCAACAGTGCTTGCTCAGAAGACTACAATGGCGGTATGACTTCAATGTCCGGATTCCATTGGAATCATTTCTATTTCTCAGAGCCTGTGGCCTGGTGGGATTAGAGCCTACAAGGGTAATTACTTTGTTTCTCGGTGGTAATTATAGTTTTGTACTTTTGATTATGTTAAGGATTATAGATTTATTACAATATTTGGCCTCTTTTGTGATTTTTGGGGTGTAATTTTTTTGTCATGCACCTACTTGTATCTCTGTTTATATGTCCAACATTTGTATTTCTTAGTTGTGCAGAATGACAGTTTTCAACTGAAGACCAATGTTTTCACTCAGTTATTTGAATACACGATGAATAAGACTTGCCGGAATGCATGTCAATTTTGCCAAATTCGTATTGTTTTCTTTCATGACTAGTTCTTTTATATGAATAGAGTTTAATAATTAATGTTACAATAGGATATACCGCTGACCGCTTCTTGGAATGGAAATAGGAAATTTCTAAACTGTTGATTTAGACGTAATAGAGAGGGTAAATCGGTTGTTTCCTGGTGTCTGTAATGGCGTGTTCATTGAGAAGTTAAGTCATCAAAGTGATTACATATAAGGTCATATACCTCTGAAGTTGAGTTATGTACGTATCAACTTTCTTGATCTTTGATATATAAACAAAACTATAAGAAACAGTGCAAGTATTTTTAAGACGTTTCGAGTGTTAGGACTTGGGATTGGGTAATAAGTCTTGTCTAAAACATTGTATGAAAAATATGTAATATTAATTCTACGCAAATGATATTTTATTTTAATTAATTCTGTTCTTATTTGGGCAACATCGTGTAGGTCACAGAAGGCTCCTCGGATGATTTGGCTGGGCTTTGTGTAAATGATGTTATTATCTAGTGTGCTGGGAAGCGAGTCAAGAGTTTCTTGGAGGTATATTGCTTAAACGACATGATTTTAATATCTGTTCTTGAGGGGACTTTGATGGTAATGAAGGTGAAAACTGGACAGCTGAGGAATTCAAAAATAACCTTGTTAGTTGGCTGAAATAAATTCCTTATTCCTTGTTAATAGCCTGGTCCGGATTCCATTGGAATCATTTCTTTTTCTCATGGTTGCACTGGTGTGGCAGCACGAGCCTGTGTCCTGGTGGGATTAGAGCCTTCAGGGGTAATTACCCTGTGTCTTGGTGGTCATTCCTAGAATTCTAGTAGCATGGTGCTGTATTTTTGTGCTAATAGTTTGCTTGTATATAGGTATCAGAGATCCTCAAGGATCTTCCAGCTTGGCGTCGTGATTGCCGAGCAGTAGCCGTTCTGAATGTTCTACCCACTACCGCTGGTGGAACCATTGAAGTTTTATACATGCAGGTAGGTAGTAGCCTGACGTATAGATGTCAATTTGGGTAATCATGTTTTATATTATTAGCCTGATTATGGTTTTGTGATGTCTTTGTCTATGTAGTTATATGCACCAACAACTTTAGGTGTGGCTCGTGACTTTTGGTTATTATGCTATACTACCATCATGGAGGATGGTAACCTTGTGGTATGCAAACCTTGTGGTTCAATTATAAATTAAATACAAGTCATTTTGGATTATTTTTTGTATTACCAGTTTGGCCCCTCACCTGATTACCTTGCATATTGGGTTGCTTGTGATGCCTAGGTCTGTGAAAGATCACTAAGCAATACTCAATATAGCAGCATGCCAGCGGTGCTTAGTTTTGCGCGAGGTGAGATATTGCCTAGTGGCTATCTTATAGGCCTTGTGATGGAGGCCGTTCACTTATCCACATTGTTGATCATATGAAGTTGGAGGTAAAACAATTAATCGATGATTAGGTGCAGAACTATCACTACTCAATAACCTTATGTGATTACTGAATATACTAGGTGTGGAATGTGCCTGAAGTGTTGCGACCACTGTATGAATCAACAGTGCTTGCTCAGAAGACTACAATGGCGGTATGACTACAATGTCCGGATTCCATTGGAATCATTTCTATTTCTCAGAGCCTGTGGCCTGGTGGGATTAGAGCCTACAAGGGTAATTACTTTGTTTCTCGGTGGTAATTATAGTTTTGTACTTTTGATTATGTTAAGGATTATAGATTTATTACAATATTTGGCCTCTTTTGTGATTTTTGGGGTGTAATTTTTTTGTCATGCACCTACTTGTATCTCTGTTTATATGTCCAACATTTGTATTTCTTAGTTGTGCAGAATGACAGTTTTCAACTGAAGACCAATGTTTTCACTCAGTTATTTGAATACACGATGAATAAGACTTGCCGGAATGCATGTCAATTTTGCCAAATTCGTATTGTTTTCTTTCATGACTAGTTCTTTTATATGAATAGAGTTTAATAATTAATGTTACAATAGGAAATACCGCTGACCGCTTCTTGGAATGGAAGTAGGAAATTTCTACACTGTTGATATAGACGTAATAGAGAGGGTAAATCGGTTGTTTCCTGGTGTCTGTAATGGAGTGTTCATTGAGAAGTTAAGTCATCAAAGTGATTACATATAAGGTCATATACCTCTGAAGTTGAGTTATGTACGTATCAACTTTCTTGATCTTTGATATATAAACAAAACTATAAGAAACAGTGCAAGTATTTTTAAGACTTTTCGAGTGTTAGGACTTGGGATTGGGTAATAAGTCTTGTCTAAAACATTGTATGAAAAATATGTAATATTAATTCTACGCAAATGATATTTTATTTTATTTAATTCTGTTCTTATTTGGGCAACATCGTGTAGGTCACAGAAGGCTCCTCGGATGATTTGGCTGGGCTTTGTGTAAATGATGTTATTATCTAGTGTGCTGGGAAGCGAGTCAAGAGTTTCTTGGAGGTATATTGCTTAAACGGCATGATTTTAATATCTGTTCTTGAGGGGACTTTGATGGTAATGAAGGTGAAAACTGGACAGCTGAGGAATTCAAAAATAACCTTGTTAGTTGGCTGAAATAAATTCCTTATTCCTTGTTAATAGCCTGGTCCGGATTCCATTGGAATCATTTCTTTTTCTCATGGTTGCACTGGTGTGGCAGCATGAGCCTGTGTCATGGTGGGATTAGAGCCTTCAGGGGTAATTACCCTGTGTCTTGGTTGTCATTCCTAGAATTCTAGTAGCATGGTGCTGTATTTTTGTGCTAATAGTTTGCTTGTATATAGGTATCAGAGATCCTCAAGGATCTTCCAGCTTGGTGTCGTGATTGCCGAGCAGTAGACGTTCTGAATGTTCTACCCACTACCGCTGGTGGAACCATTGAAGTTTTATACATGCAGGTAGGTAGTAGCCTGACGTATAGATGTCAATTTGGGTAATCATGTTTTATATTATTAGCCTGATTATGGTTTTGTGATGTCTTTGTCTATGTAGTTATATGCACCAACAACTTTAGCTGTGGCTCGTGACTTTTGGTTATTATGCTATACTACCATCATGGAGGATGGTAACCTTGTGGTATGCAAACCTTGTGGTTCAGTTATAAATTAAATACAAGTCATTTTGGATTATTTTTTGTATTACCAGTTTGGCCCCTCACCTGATTACCTTGCATATTGGGTTGCTTGTGATGCCTAGGTCTGTGAAAGATCACTAAGCAATACTCAATATAGCAGCATGCCAGCGGTGCTTAGTTTTGCGCGAGGTGAGATATTGCCTAGTGGCTATCTTATAGGCCTTGTGATGGAGGCGGTTCACTTATCCACATTGTTGATCATATGAAGTTGGAGGTAAAACAATTAATCGATGATTAGGTGCAGAACTATCACTACTCTTTATACTTATGTGATTACTGAATATACTAGGTGTGGAATGTGCCTGAAGTGTTGTTACCACTGTATGAATTAACAGTGCTTGCTCAGAAGACTACAATGGCGGTATGACTACAATGTCCGGATTCCATTGGAATCATTTCTATTTCTCAGAGCCTGTGGCCTGGTGGGATTAGAGCCTACAAGGGTAATTAATTTGTTTCTCGGTGGTAATTATAGTTTTGTACTTTTGATTATGTTAAGGATTATAGATTTATTACAATATTTGGCCTCTTTTGTGATTTTTGGGGTGTAATTTTTTTGTCATGCACCTACTTGTATCTCTGTTTATATGTCCAACATTTGTATTTCTTAGTTGTGCAGAATTGGACAGTTTTCAACTGAAGACCAATGTTTTCACTCAGTTATTTGAATACACGATGAATAAGACTTGCCGGAATGCATGTCAATTTTTCCAAATTCGTATTGTTTTCTTTCATGACTAGTTCTTTTATATGAATAGAGTTTAATAATTAATGTTACAATAGGAAATACCGCTGACCGCTTCTTGGAATGGAAGTAGGAAATTTCTACACTGTTGATATAGACGTAATAGAGAGGGTAAATCGGTTGTTTCCTGGTGTCTGTAATGGAGTGTTCATTGAGAAGTTAAGTCATCAAAGTGATTACATATGAGGTCATATACCTCTGAAGTTGAGTTATGTACGTCTCAACTTTCTTGATCTTTGATATATAAACAAAACTATAAGAAACAGTGCAAGTATTTTTAAGACGTTTCGAGTGTTAGGACTTGGGATTGGGTAATAAGTCTTGTCTAAAACATTGTATTAAAAATATGTAATATTAATTCTACGCAAATGATATTTTATTTTAATTAATTCTGTGCTTATTTGGGCAACATCGTGTAGGTCACAGAAGGCTCCTCGGATGATTTGGCTGGGCTTTGTGGAAATGATGTTATTATCTAGTGTGCTGGGAAGCGAGTCAAGAGTTTCTTGGAGGTATATTGCTTAAACGAGATGATTTTAATATCTGTTCTTGAGGGGACTTTGATGGTAATGAAGGTGAAAACTGGACAGCTGAGGAATTCAAAAATAACCTTGTTAGTTGGCTGAAATAAATTCCTTATTCCTTGTTAATAGCCTGGTCCGGATTCCATTGGAATCATTTCTTTTTCTCATGGTTGCACTGGTGTGGCAGCACGAGCCTGTGTCCTGGTGGGATTAGAGCCTTCAGGGGTAATTACCCTGTGTCTTGGTGGTCATTCCTATAATTCTAGTAGCATGGCGCTGTATTTTTGTGCTAATAGTTTGCTTGTATATAGGTATCAGAGATCCTCAAGGATCTTCCAGCTTGGTGTCGTGATTGCCGAGCAGTAGACGTTCTGAATGTTCTACCCACTACCGCTGGTGGAACCATTGAAGTTTTATACATGCAGGTAGGTAGTAGCCTGACGTATAGATGTCAATTTGGGTAATCATATTTTATATAATTAGCCTGATTATGGTTTTGTGATGTCTTTGTCTATGTAGTTATATGCACCAACAACTTTAGCTGTGGCTCGTGACTTTTGGTTATTATGCTATACTACAATCATGGAGGATGGTAACCTTGTGGTATGCAAACCTTGTGGTTCAATTATAAATTAAATACAAGTCATTTTGGATTATTTTTTGTATTACCAGTTTGGCCCCTCACCTGGATTACCTTGCATATTGGGTTGCTTGTGATGCCTAGGTCTGTGAAAGATCACTAAGCATTACTCAATATAGCAGCATGCCAGCGGTGCTTAGTTTTGCGTGAGGTGAGATATTGCCTAGTGGCTATCTTATAGGCCTTGTGATGGAGGCGGTTCACTTATCCACATTGTTGATCATATGAAGTTGGAGGTAAAACAATTAATCGATGATTAGGTGCAGAACTATCACTACTCTTTATACTTATGTGATTACTGAATATACTAGGTGTGGAATGTGCCTGAAGTGTTGCGACCACTGTATGAATCAACAGTGTTTGCTCAGAAGACTACAATGGCGGTGTGACTACAATGTCCTGATTCCATTGGAATCATTTCTATTTCTCAGAGCCTGTGGCCTGGTGGGATTAGAGCCTACAAGGGTAATTAATTTGTTTCTCGGTGGTAATTATAGTTTTGTACTTTTGATTATGTTAAGGATTATAGATTTATTACAATATTTGGCCTCTTTTGTGATTTTTGGGGTGTAATTTTTTTGTCATGCACCTACTTGTATCTCTGTTTATATGTCCAACATTTGTATTTCTTAGTTGTGCAGAATTGGACAGTTTTCAACTGAAGACCAATGTTTTCACTCAGTTATTTGAATACACGATGAATAAGACTTGCCGGAATGCATGTCAATTTTGCCAAATTCGTATTGTTTTCTTTCATGACTAGTTCTTTTATATGAATAGAGTTTAATAATTAATGTTACAATAGGAAATACCGCTGACCGCTTCTTGGAATGGAAGTAGGAAATTTCTACACTTGATATAGACGTAATAGAGAGGGTAAATCGGTTGTTTCCTGGTGTCTCTAATGGAGTGTTCATTGAGAAGTTAAGTCATCAAAGTGATTACATATAAGGTCATATACCTCTGAAGTTGAGTTATGTACGTATCAACTTTCTTGATCTTTGATATATAAACTGAACTATAAGAAACAGTGCAAATATTTTTAAGACGTTTCGAGTGTTAGGACTTGGGATTGGGTAATAAGTCTTGTCTAAAAGATTGTATGAAAAAGATGTTAATATTCTACGCAAATGATATTTTATTTTAATTAATTCTGTGCTTATTTGGGCAACATTGTGTAGGTGACAAAAGGCTCCTCGGCTGATTTGGCCGGGCTTTGTGTAAATGATGTTATTATCTAGTGTGCTGGGAAGCGAGTTAAGAGTTTCTTGGAGGTATATTGCTTAAACGACATGATTTTAATATCTTTTCTTGAGGGTGACTTTGATGGTAATGAAGGTGAAAACTGGACAGCTGAGGAATTCAAAAATAACCTTGTCAAGGAGAGGGTAGGGAAAAAGGCTCTTCTTACTGGAGATGCATTAGTGACTCTTCAGCATGGGGTTAGTTTAGTTGGCGAGATCTTTTTTACAGATAATTCAAGCTGGACAAGAAGCCGCAAGTTCAGGTTGGGGGTAAGAGTTGTGGATAATAATAATGGAATTAGAGTAAGAGAAGCAAAGACAGAGTCATTCATTGTCAGGGATCACCGTGGAGAATGTTAGTATTCTCGTCCTTTTTAATTTTTGGTTTCATATTACAAATTTGATACTCCTAAGTCCTAACCAAAAAAATGGCCGTACCTGGTGCAAACACTTTGAAGAATTAAGCAAATAACAAGTCAATATTATTAAAGATAATTATGGGAGTTAATTTTGGAATACAATAGCCAATGGGACGATGAGAAAGTATTTTCAATTAAAACTAAAAATGGTAATTAGGCACTTTTCTTTTCTAATTTATCAGTAAAAGCCGTGCTAGTTTTCTCATCATGTCTTTTTCATCTACTTTCTGATCTTATTTGTGTTTCTAACATATAGAATCAGGCAAGGAAAGCCAGTCAAACTGACATGATGGAAATGAATGGAAGCCCCCCAAGAATCTTGAGGCATTTCAAAACAAAAATGGGATGAGATTATGTGGTTGCACTTATTTCATATACGGGTACGGTACGTATGAAATTTGTGTTTCTTACTTCATATTTTATTCATTATCTGTCTTTTGCTTGGATAATATGAACAAGGGTTTTGAATATAATATTAAATATAAAACATGGTGCAATACAAGAAGATTGATTTTGATGGAGTAATGAATTTATTTTTCTTAATCTGTAACATTAAATTTGGAAATTAAATGATAGGTTGACCACCTGTTTCAAGTTCACTGGAAACATTTAATGTTTAATAAAAATTTGTGATTAGAATTTTGATTTTAATATCTGTGCTTCAATAAAAGAATAATTGCAAAAAGAAGTGCCAGTGTCAATGTTTTAAAAACAAAGCATTTAGCGTAAAACAGATAGGGATTCCAAAAAATTTGAATTAAAAATGATAGAGGCTTTTTCAACTAAAAAAGTTTCTTTTGCAAAACAAATTTCTAATTAATTAATTACAATATTTATTTAATAAAAATAAAATTTGTAGTCCCGTGCATAGCGGGCAAACATTCTATACGATATATTAAAAGAATATGATAATCCCATTTGATAGATTATACAGTATTTAGGGTTTCTTTAATTGTTATCCAGCTTTTACCGTTTCCCTTTATCAATTAAGATCCATTATTTCTTGAAGATATGTGCTTGTCTGCTACTATTAGCTCATAAAGTTTTAATCTTTGCATGTTTTTCTATTTGAAATGCTTCTTTTTTTAGTTGGATATGTATGATTTTATGAATCTTTGAGTAGTATATGAGCTTTTTGTGGAAACTATTGATATGAAGAATACATGTCTAGATGTGAGCAACTCTTGTTTTTAAAGTTGAAGAATTTAATGGTTTAACGGTGGGGATCATCACTTTCTTGTGAATGTATGTATTACGACTATCTATTTTTGTTAGTATTTTCTTGTGTTTGGAGCTGTTTCAAGTTTGAGGTAGTGGTGTTTGTGATTTCTATGCGGTATTTGTAATTGGAAGACCAATTTCGAAATATTAAAGAATTAAAAGAAATGGCAGGTTGAGTGACATTCTGCTTCTGCTGTCATTAATTTTAGAATTCTTGTCTGCTTTAGTAAGGAAGGATGTTTATGATGTGCAGAAACATATTTTAATGCTAGTTTAGGAGAGATGTGTATATATACTGAGGCAAAAGTTTAGCTTCACTACTAGGGTTTCATGTGTTGTGCAGACAAAGAAAGGTGCTTGCTTGAGCCGAATTTTGGAGATATTGTTTCTGGTGGGAGGGTTTATTAATCTGGGGATTGAGGTTTGGAAGAGATGATGGCAATGTCCTGCAAGGATGGAAAGGGAGTGATGGACAATGGCAAGTATGTCCGCTACACACCGGAGCAGGTTGAAGCCCTTGAGCGTGTTTATCATGAATGTCCTAAGCCCAGCTCTATACGTTGACAGCAGCTTATGAGGGATTGCCCAATACCGTCTAACATTGAGACCAAGCAAATTAAAGTTTGGTTTCAGAATCGGAGGTAACATCGTGGTCTCCTTCATTTGTGAAGAAATTAAAGCTTTCTCCTTTTGTTTTGTTTTGTGTACATAGCAATAGCAATGGTTAATTATTTGTAATAGCATTAATAAAGGACATTTTGCAATTACAAATCAGATTTTATCTCTTTGATTTACCAAAAGGTCTTTTTTTATGTCTTATAAGATGTTCTTTGTATTATGCTGATAATCAGATGCAGAGAAAAGCAAAGGAAAGAGGCGTCACAACTTCAATCAGTGAATAGAAAGCTACATGCTATGAACAAGCTTTTGATGGAGGAAAATGAGTCACAACAATCAGTGAATAGAAAGCTAAATGCTATGAACAAGCTTTTGATGGAGGAAAATGATAGATTGCAGAAGCAGGTGTCTCACTTAGTGTACGAGAATGGCTACTTTTGCCAACATACTCATAATGTGAGATCTGAAACCATCTCTTTAATCAGTACTTATTGTCCTAATTACATTTTAATGAATAATTTAGATCAATTCTTACTGCAGGGTGCCCTTCCCCTTAAAGTTTCTAGTTGTGAATCTGTGATGACAAGCAGTCAACATCACTTGACATCTCAGTATCCTCCTCCCAGAGATGCTAGTCCTGCAGGGTTAGTGGAATTATGGTTGTCAAATAATTTTTATTTTGGTCGTGACATCTGAAAGTTCAGTTGTGTAAAATTATGATTGGCTTGTGAATTAACAAAATTGTGTATTATTTTCAGGCTTTTGTCCATTGCAGTCACTTTAACAGAATTTCTTTCAATGGCTACAGGTACCACTGTAGATTGGGTCCAATTGCCTGGAATGAAGGTAATATATGCAGGCTACAGGTACCACTGTAGATTGGGTCCAATTGCCTGGAATGAAGGTAATATATGCTTTGATATATACATTTTAGTGCATTGGTTGCACAAGTTCTTTTATATTGTTGCTTCTTTTTATCTTACGTATATCAGTATTTAGCTTGCATTGGAAATGGGTAGTGAGAACCGGGAATTTGTGTACTGTATATATTTCCACACAAATACATGGAAGATATGTTTTCTTTTTTACATTCATTGAACTTGCCTAATATGTATGTGTTGTCTAGAATGGCTTTTCTTACTATTTTGGTAGAAGTCCTTTCTACATAAGTCGATTACGAATGGAATTGTGTTACTTTGGAAACAAAAGACTCGTCTAATTACTTAAGTAAACAATTGGTCAGTTGGCTGAAATAGATTCCTTATTCCTTGTTAATAGCCTGGTCCGGATTCCATCTCACCTTAATGTAAATGGCAGTATTTTACCATGATTGATATGTTACTTTGCACTGTTTCGTGCAATTTGATATAGGAGCACTTTTCACCTTGAAACTATAGTACTAAATATTTTTTATATTTCGCTTATCGTATGATATATATTGTAACAATATTTTTTGAGGGGATAGAATAGACAGTAACATGATATATAGTAATGTTGTTTAAAATTAATAGTTCTAGTAATGACCCATACCTTCGTATTTTTATGCTCCAATCTTGTCAATATATATTTCAAAAAGCCATATTATATGTGAGCACTTTGATACAATAGCACCAACCTTCCTCATATTGCTGTGATCTTATCATATTGTATTTATTAAAATTGTATACAGTTAAGATGATCTAATGACATATAATATAACTCATTAAGCATCTCTTTTCTTACTGTTTTTACTTTACAGTTTAGGTTTACTTGTCTTTTGAGATTTTGTTTTTTTGTTTTATTTCCTACTGTCAATATTCTGCAGCAGATGAATACAGAATGCGTAATTCTGGACTTGACTTTTGCCTTCCAAGTTTCAAATAGCTAATTTCTTTGTCAATCTTCCTAAAATTAGTTGAGCCTTTATTTGCTGGTGTTCAAGTTATGAGTTGAATATTTGATGTTTGTTAGGCTTATCTGTGATGACCTTGACAACCTACATGAGCACATACCTGACACACTTGCCTTATGTTCCTAGGATAAAATAAATTATCCGTCTTTGTTAATTAGCTCTAGATTCTGCGGGAGGGTGTGTGGTAGCTAATTATGAGCTTCCCAAAATATTGGAACGTGAAAGTTAGTATTTGTGTCTTTTTAGGTGTTACTTGGGTTCTGAACTAGTTGAAACTGCTGATGAAGGAAGTGATACCATCCTTAAATCTTTGTGGCATCACCCAGATGCAGTCCTGTGCTGCTCCATAAAGGTTTGTGGTTCTATAATATTTCCACTGTCTTATGTAGTGACTGTAGTGAGTAATGACCGTAGTCCGTAGCTATTACTTTCTATTGCATTATCATTTTTCTGATACCATAATGTGTGTATGTGGTTGGATTTTCATCATTTGTCATCACGTGATATAGTTTTTCATCGTCATATCTATCCCACTAGTAAGGATATTTTTGTTTCCGCATACATACCTTTGACTAGTTGCAATATGCTCATGATCTTATCTAATAAAACTTATGTGAAATGAAAAACATACTCAACAGCATAAATTACAATCATTTAATCTCTGAAGCTTACATATTTCAATTCACTAATTTTGCCGGCAACGCCAGTTTTCACCTTTGCAAACCATTCTGGTGTTGACATGCTGGAGACAACCTTAGTTTCCCTTCAGGACATTACTTTGGAGAAAATCTTTGATGACAATGGAAGAGTTGGTCTTTCCTCCCAGCTGCCACAGATAATGCAGCAGGTGAGTTATTCTCTTTTATAGACATAAAGAAAATGTTTAGAAGACTAGACGGAAAAAGATTAAGAGAAAGTACACTGGTGGAAACTTAGTGTTATTAGCAAATAAAAAATAAGTAAATAACTATCAAGTAGAATGTTTTTTTTTTTTTTGCCAAGATCAAGTAGAATGTTTAGAAAAATTGAGATATCTACTAATCTTTTACCGACCTTTATCCCACTTCATTTGCAACAGTTTTACCAAATAAAGTTTCTAGTATGCTCGCAAAATTGCCATTGCATATTAGAGGAATGAAGTTTGTACATGCATAGAGATGTAGAATCCAGAATTGTTATATCTTGTCCCCTTGTAGAATATCATTTCGCTACTTATATCTACTGAAACCGGAAATACAATCAGTTAACTACACTGTAACAGAGACATGATCTGTTTTCGTGTTTCTATCCATTTGATAGGGATTTGCTTGCCTCCAAGGCGGTATATGTTTGTCGAGCATGAGCAGACCAATATCGTACAGAACGAGAACTGGCATGGATAGTGCTAAATGAAGAAGAAAATGCCCATTGCATCTGCTTTATGTTCATAAATTGTTCGTTTGTCTGATTTCCTTGTCTGAAGAACCACTAAGAAGTAAACTATATGTTGTTAATGGTTATACACTACAGTTTTTTATCTCCTAATTAACTTGTGAACCTATAATTTCCTTTGATGTTGTTGAAGAATATATTAAACTTCGGTTACAATCCTTATTCTTACCCTTTTGATTTGAGACTTCAAAGTAAAACCAGTTTATATATTGCCACCAAACACAAGCTCACGGTTTAACTTCCTTTTATTAAAGGAGTAGTCTTACTTTATGTTATGCATATATACAAATTACAACTGTATCTGCATGCATGTGGGTATATATATATATCTAATTAGCATATAGTTTTCTAAAATTGGTTTCATAGATTAAATTATAATCAACTAATTTTATAACAAAATAAATGTAGATATTTTACGTACTTGATTTGATAATTAGAACTAATAATCTGTATTATTTTTGTCATAGCTAAAATAATCGTTGAAAACATTGACATAACACCCCAATTATTCTAAGGATATTTGTTTTACACCTTGCTCCAAGTTTTAAAGAGGATGTAAAGTAAGTGCGAAAGTAAGTAAAGATGGATGAAAATTTAGCATATTTTTACTTCAAAATTTTCAGTGGATAAAAATATTTTACTTTCACATCACTTACTTTTTTGAGTTTTAAAATTAGGGAGCAGGACGTTAGTACTTGTTCATGATAATAACAATCATCTCTTAAACTTGATCAATCTTTTTTATAAATACAAATCAACCGAACTCAACTCACTTTAATATCTAGTCACAACTCCACTGTATATCAACTCAGTATGCATTAGTCGAGTTAAATAAATAAAGTTTCAATAACTGGTGAAAATATACATGAATATTGCACTACACTAGGTTTCGCTTTTTGTTGAACTAATAAAGCATGAGCCCAAAATAAAGCATGAGCCCTCTTTTAGTCTTTTTTTTTTTCAGGTACAAATTTGTGTTTCGTCATTCGTGTCGCCCTCTCCCTCCTTCCTCGGTTCATCAATTCTTCATTTTCCTATTCTCTCCGTAAAACTAATACGCGTGCACACACACAAACAAATAGTTTTTAAATCTTTAAATAAAGAAAATGGAATTGAAAAAAAATTGGAGTTTTTTTTTGCTAACAATGTATTTGTATAATTAAAGACCATTTTTCCTTACTTAGCAAAAAAAAAAAAAAGAAAAAAAAAAGACCATTTTTCCTCGGATTCTGAAGAATCCTCTGAAAATGGTTAAAGAGTACAAATCCAAGAATATTAAATCCATGCTCGACCTTAGTATGATGATCAAGGGTGGCAAGCTGGCCACATAAAAGGCATTACACAACCACATGTTCAAAGATTCCTCCGTCAATCGCCACTATTGTGATCAAAATCTAGCAGGGATCAGATTTTGGTCCATTATGAGATTAGGGTTCAATTTGTAACTAGATTAAATGGATTCCGGGGCTCCATGTTGGGGTACCAGGGTGACTTCCTGTGGATGACCCATGATCCATAATTTCCATAAGTATAGTTACTGGGACAGCCGTCAGATAGGCTCCCTGCATAGCTTCCGTAACTTGTTCACCACCGGAGTTGGGCTACCGGGCGGTACCCCAGCTTCCCCGGAGTTTTTATGGTTCTTTTGCTGTAATATCAATTTCCAGTGTATTACTTATAACTTATTTTTGCAGCTATTAGCACCAGATCCTGCTCTAGATAGATTTAAATCATACAAGAAGGATGTGAAGCGTGTTAAGAGGATAGGAGATGTTCTCACTGTTGTCGTCGTTGCTGGTAATATTCTTTCAGCGTACTAAAAAGAGAGCTTTGTTTTATGATTCGTCTCTGTAAGAATATCAGAATAAGTTATTTGTGGGGCCCAGTCATGCATACTCGTGTGTAGCAGCCCGAACTTTTCAGACTGTTAAATAAAAGACGAATATCGAAACAGATAATAATTTATTAAAGCAAAACAGAAACCAATCGATAATCTTGATAAATATCAATATTTTAATCATAAAAAATGAAAGTACTATAAAGTCGGAAAACAAAATCTAATAAGTCCTCAAAGTTATTAAACTATATAAATTGCAACTAAAAATCTGGTTGGCATCACTCATCTCAATCCCGTTTACCCCTGATTACCTATGGAAGGAAAACAATGCAAGTGAGCCAAATGCCCAGTACGAATATAATATAACAGAATATGAAATTCACAAATAACATAGTCGACGATACAAATGAATTAAACAAAGCTGAACAAACATAAGGCTAAATCACAAGTAAGGTGGGTACAATAAGGGTCTCTTATATAACCTGTACTCGCTAAGTCCGGATCACAAAGCGAGTACAGTCCATATGTTTCTTCTCCGGCAATCCACGAGATGAAATACATGAAATGCGAAAAGCATTTCAACAGAACAGAAGCGATCATGATCTAAACACAATCTCATACCCCATAGATGTGCTCGTACTTACAACACTGATACGAGTAAGTGCCAAGTTCACCTTTACTCCGAACTCCATGTGAACATTGTCTGTGATTAACCCACACAGATCGGTTTAAGAGCCCAACAGAAAGGTAACAAAATATTGCCAAACTCATTTTACGACACAGAACAGAACAAAACAATATTGCAATACAATTGCGAAACAAAACAAATAAAAATGAGTAAGACAACTGTGATTCCGAAAAGAAGGAATATGAAACAAATATAAGAGTGTGAACTAAAAAGTACAGTACACACAGAATTAAGAGCTCACAATTTTAGAAAAAATGAGCTGACAATAAATCTTGCGAATAATTAAATGGAGAGAAAAGAATAAAGAATTTGTACTAGGATTTATAAGAAGAATACAAAGAATCACAATTTATGAATTTACCTCGACAGTGAATTTAGCGAATATAAATGAATTTAATTTAAAAGAAAGTAATCAGAATTCGTACCTCACTATAGCGCCTAAATATACCCAATAAATATCAAAAATCGGTTTACAAGATGAGCTGTGATGCACCTATAATCAGGGATCTAAATCAAAGTTACTATTTTACTTGTCACTAGTTAAAATGTAAGTATCTATGATCAATAATTTAATTCATTAAATATCTAACCAAATCAAATAATCGAAACACTGGACCAGAGATTAATCATGTCAAATTCTTATGTACATGCCCTTCCTTTTAATAACATCTATCTATTCTATATCTAATACTACAACATACCCTTTCGTGAATCATTTTAATCCAAGTCATCATCCACATCAGCACCGTTATAACCCCGTTTATTGTTGGATAATTTTCAAATTTCAGTTCTAAATTAGTTATTTAACTACATGATTTAGAGACCAGTAGAGTATTGGAGACAGAAAATGAGTGTGACTAATCAATAGATAGCAACTGCTAATCAATAGATAGTAGTTGAGATGTGACTGATCTGATTAGATGGTAGTTATGGTCGGTTACATGTGACTGGTCACAACTAATCAGTTATATATATATGACATCCTGGAACATGAAAAGGATTCATTGCATTCTCTCCATTCTCTCTTTCTCCAAAAGATCTTATATCTACTGAAATACACAGAACCATTTGAGGATATTCTGTAATAGTGCAAATTGCAGAATATTGCAGACTTCATTGTATCTTAGAGGAAATTCGCCTAAACCTTGTTGCACCAGTTAGAGGGGCGAATTAAGCCTTAAGGAAAGCGACCTGGTCGTGCCTTGAAGTCATTTGTTGTCTAATACTACACATCTACTTATACAGTTTTTCTAACAATCTTAAGGCCTAATTCAATACAACAATGGCTTCAACAATTTCTACCTTAAGGGATATGGCAATGGATTTCGATCGTTTGGAACGTTTTGATGGGGGGAATTTCTATCGTTGGCAGAAAAAATTGTACTTCCTTTTGAAGACTTTAAAGGTTTATTATGTTATCGATACTCCGAGGCCGGTAGAAGTGGAGGATGAATCTTTGGCTCGTACACGGGAGAGACAGAAATGGGACCAAGATGATGATATATGCCGAGGACATATACTCAATGCGATGTCAAACACTCTCTTTGATGCTTATCATAATGTGCCCACTGCAAATGATTTATGGACTCAACTACAGGACAGGTACATGAAAGAAGACGCAACAAGTAAGCGCTTTATTGTTACCAGGTTTAATAGTTATAGAATGATTGATTCTCGTACTGTTATGGAACAATTTAGTGAAATTAAAATCATGCTTGATCAATTCTCCCAACATAATCTGAAAATGGATGAGGACATAATTGTCACATCTATTGTGGACAAATTGCCACCATCTTGGAAAAATTTCAGGAATGCTCTCAAACACAAAAAGGAAAACCTTACTCTTGAAGAGTTGGGGAACCATTTGCGTATTGAAGAGGACTTGCGAAAAGAAAGTAAGGAAGAGATATCAAAGATCAATAATGTGGAGGAAGATTTGTCAAATCTTACTATAGATTCTCGCAAAAGAAAGAGGACTGGTAACCAGCCAATGAAAGAGACAAAGCATCACAACAACAAAAGGTAGAAAAGGAGACCAGGCCCTTGCTATCATTGTGGAAAACCAGGACATATCAAACGAGATTTTCGTTTCCTCAAGAAAAAGAACAAGCAACCATAAAATTATGTTGCTGTTATTTCTGAAGTAAATGTACTTGAAGATAGCGATGCTTGGTGGATAGATTCTGGGGCAACAAGGCACGTATGCAAAGATAAAAAGTTTTTTAAAACTTATACTCCTGATACAAATGGAGAAATCATGTACATGGGCAATTATTCTACTGTTGAAGTCAAAGGCAAAGGAGATATTGAAATAGAGTTCACATCTGGAAAATTTCTCACTCTGACTAATGTGTATCATGTTCCTGAAATACGAAGGAATTTAGTTTCTGGTAGCCTCCTTAATAAGAATGATTTTAAACTTGTATTTGAGGCCGATAGATTTGTATTATCGAAGGGTGGTGCATTTGTTGGGAAGGGTTATTTGTATGAAGGGATGTTCAAACTTAATATTATTAATTAAACATCTAGTTCTGCTTATTTTGTTGAGTCATCAAGTACACTTTGGCACAATCGATTGGGACATGTTAATTATAGAAGAATGCATGATATGGTACATTTAAATTTACTTCCTAAAATTGATTTAAAGATGGATAAATGTACAACTTGCATGCTAACCAAAATTTCCAGGAAGCCTTTTACAAATGTTGAAAGAAAATCTGAAATCCTTGAATTAATTCATAGTGATTTGTGTGATTTCCATGCTACCCCATCTTTAGGAGGAAAGAAATATTTCATGACTTTTATTGACGATTATAGTAGATATTGTTATACTTATCTCCTGAATTCTAAAGATGAAGCAATGCATTATTTTTCAATATATAAGGCAGAAGTGGAACTCCAGTGCAAAGCTAAAATCAAATGTTTAAGGACAGATAGGGGTGGTGAATATTATGATCCATCTTATTTTGAATCAAATGGTATCATACATCAAGTCACGGCCCCATACAGTCCTCAACAGAACGGAAGAATCGAACATTGAAAGAAATGATAAATTCAATGTTATCAAACTCTGGACTTTCACATGGATATTGGGGTGAGGCTTTGCTAACAGCATGCCATATTCTGAACAGGGTTCCTACAAAAAGAAATAAAATTACTCCATATGAATTATGGAAGAAAAGAAAATCCAACCTGAATTATTTTAAGGTATGGGGTTATAGGGCTGTTGTAAGAAGAAGTCAAAAAAAGAAGTCTGGGTGAAAGAGGAGTAGAGTGTATATTCCTGGGATATGTTTTTAAAGCATGTAGAGTTTTAGTAGTTGAACCTAATAATTATTATTCGGTAAATACTATTATAGAATCTCGTGATGCTATATTTGACGAGAACAGATTTAGTTCTGTATCTAAGTCAAATAATATAGCAATAGAACATACTCAGATTTCAAATAATGATAAAGAAAGACCTGAAATAAGGAGAAGTAAACGGACCAGGACTGCAAAAATATATGGACCAGAATTCTATATGTACCTGGTGGAAGGTTCGAGAAATGAGATGACTGAATCTGTTCCTATAATGCTTGATATAGATTCTGATCCTCAAACATTTGAGGAAGCTACGAAATCTCGAGATTCGTCTTTCTGGAACGAAGCTATTAACGAAGAGATGGATTCTATAATGGGAAATAGAACATGGAAATTGGTAGATTTGCCTCAAGGTTGTAAACCTATTGGAAGCAAATGGATATTCAAACGGAAATTAAGAGTAGATGGAACTGTTGAAAAGTTCAAAGCCAGGTTAGTGGCTAAAGGATTCTCGCAAAAGGAAGGCGTTGATGTGTTTGATACATATGCACCAGTCGCAAGAATAGCTACGATCAGATTATTAATATCTCTAGCATCAGTATACAAGCTTGTCATTCATCAAATGGATGTAAAGACGGCATTTTTAAATGGAGATTTAGAAGAGGAGGTATATATGAAGCAACCGGAAGGTTTTGTGGTCAAAGGACAAGAAAACAAAGTTTGTAAGCTTGTTAAATCTTTATATGGACTTAAGCAATCTCCAAAACAGTGGCATGAAAAATTTGATCAAATAATTCTTTCACATGGATTCAAAATTAATGAGTCAGACAAGTGTGTGTACAGTAGATTCATGGAAATGGTGTCATCATATGTTTATATGTAGATGACATGTTAATATTTGGTACTGATCTTGAACAAGTACAAAATGCTAAAGCACTTCTTTCTGCATGTCTTGAGATGAAGGATTTAGGTGTTGCTGATGTTATTTTAGGACTAAAAATTATAAGAGATGATGAAGGTCTAATATTGACACAATCTCATTACATAGAGAAAGTGTTGAAAAAATTTGGACATTTGGAAAGTACACCTGTGAGCACACCATTTGATAATAGCATTAAGTTGCATGAAAATAAAGGAGGGTCCATTGCTCAGTTAGAGTATTCTAGAGTGATTGGATGTTTAATGTATGCCATGACGAGTACAAGGCCCGATATTGCATTTGCAGTTTGCAAACTTAGCAGATATACTAGCTATCATAGTAATGATAATTGGAATGCAGTTCATCGTGTCTTGAAATACTTGAAAAAGACTAAAAATCTGGGTATATGTTATAGAGGTTATCCCGGTGTTTTAGAAGGATTCACCGATGCAAGTTGGGTAAGTAACCAAGATGAAGATCATTCATCTACTAGTGGATTTATATTCACTCTTGGTGGGGGTGCTATATTTTGGGCATCCAGAAAACAAACATGTATATCAGATTCTACTATGGAATCTTAATTTATAGCTTTGGCTGCTGCATGTAAGGAAGCGGAATGGCTTAGAAATGTTTTGTTCGATATACCTCTATGGTCTAAGCCTATGGCACCAATTTCTATTAGGTGTGATAGCCAGGCAGCGCTTGAAAGAACTTATAGCAGATCCTATAATAGAAAATCAAGACATATAGGATTGAGACATAGCTTCGTGAGACAATTAATTTGTAATGGTGTAGCTACCATAGAGTTTGTAAGATCAATTGGAAATCTTGCTGATCCTTTAACTAAAGGACTACCTAGAGAATTAATTGTTAAAACATCACAAGGGATGGGTCTAAAGCCTGCTATTAAGAAATCACCAATGGTGGAATCTCAACTCGACTCTTACTAATCATAAGTCTCGAGTTCAATGAGTTAAAGTACATCATTAGTATGTGATTGCAAGCATCAAATAAATTGATATTATCATCCCAGGAATTGTAGATGCTTGGTAACCGTAGTTTCTCAGGAGGGTGAGCGTTAATGCTCTTAACAGACTTATAAAAGGAATAACTTTGGTATGTTTTATGGTGCATACTTGATAAGTCAGCCTAGTGAGTGTGAAGTGAGGCCGCTTCTGTTGAGTTTATGGCTTGACTCTAAAGCACTAATGAAATAAGATACAAGACACAAGGCCTATTAATGTGTTGTCAAAAATTGAATGGTTATGTGAAGAGAAGTTCAGTGTGTGTAACAAGTCCGGATATGCATATAGGATATATGGTTCAAAGTTTGTTTACTACCATTTATTCTGCTATCTTTGACGTGTTTTACTAAGAGAAGATTCAAGTCAGATATGACATCTTCATCAATGCATTGAACTTGCTGGAATGATATAAGATCTATTATTTTTATTATTAATATTTATTTTACTATATATATTTATTTATTGTGTCAAATAATTTTGAAAATGGTGGGGAATTGTTGGATAATTTTCAAATTTCAGTTATAAGTTAGTTATTTAACTACATGATTTAGAGACCAGTAGAGTATTGGAGATAGGAAATGAGTGTGACTAATCAATAGATAGCAACTGCTAATCAATAGATAGCAGTTGAGATGTGACTGATCTGATTAGATGGCAGTTATGGTCGGTTACATGTGAATGGTCACAACTAATCAGTTCTATATATATGACATCCTGGAACATGAAAAGGATTCATTGCATTCTCTCCATTCTCTCTTTCTCCAAAAGATCTTATATCTACTGAAATACACAGAACCATTTGAGGATATTCTGCAATAGTGCAAATTGCAGAATATTGCAGACTTCATTGTATCTTAGAGGAAATTCGCCTAAACCTTGTTTCACCAGTTAGAGGGGCGAATTAACCCTTAAGGAAAGCGACCTGGTCATGCCTTGAAGTCATTTGTTGTCTAATACTACACATCTACTTATATAGTTTTTCTAACATTTATCTCTATTGCCTGCTTCGTATGTATATCTATATGTAAACCCTTTCGAGTTCCACCTCCTAGGCTGTTCACGTGATTTACGCCGATAGCCTTACCAAACGTACATTCCATTCGTTAAAGAGATGAGATGGTGAGGAAAAGGAGAAGTCCGTGCTTCAAATTGTCATGAAACTCTTTTCAAACTTGATACAATAAGATTTAGCACATATCTATCATGAAATTCTTCGGGTTATCAATGTGATTCTAATGCCAACTATTTTCCATCAGCACCTTACCTGCTGCTGAAACTTTGCATCAAAATAAGGAGTGAAGCTACGTATTTGATAAAATGTTCAGGTGAATTGAATCTTAATCACTATGAATTACTTTAAATCATGTGTGCATCCACTCTTTGATGATGGTGTGCGATAATTTTAATACAGGCTCTGGAATTCCCTTGTCCCAAACTTGGCCCTACCTAGATGATAACATTCCTCTGTTTTGGTTTAGAATTTCTTAATATAGATAAGAAAAATTTCCCATCCAAACTTAGAACCTGAAGTTAGGCTACAAGGAATGCTGAAGATGAATTTGACAAGTCCAGGTTTGAAGCTAATGATGGGACACATGGACAGGTCATATTCTGAGGCTACTGATGAGGTAGGAGAAATAACCCTAAACCATTTTTTGGTATCACAACTATTTCTCTTGTCAGTGATAATAAGGTACCATTCAAATTTTGCTAAAGTACCTAATTATTCTAATAAGCAAATTGATTATTTGTGTATATTCAGCCACTAACGGTCATCCATTCTATGATCAGTCACGAGGATAGGTTTGTTGAGAGGTCCCTTAAATATGAAGTCGGATAGAATGATCGCAGCCCTTTATGATTGTAAACCTTTCCTGTTTACTTATATTTCAACGGAGGCATTGCTCATTTTTATGGAATGTTTTATGCATTAGTATTAAATTTAAAAGGAGTGGCCTCATAAGGGCCTGAATGTTTTAACATTAGGTGCCACAACTTCTTTAGGAGCTTGGATATTTAAATTACTTGTAAAAAAATAAGTTGTCTACTTTTATGTCCTGTATATGTACTTTTTTCCCGACATGTAACCAAGTCTCTTCACCGCCCCACCCTTTTTTCTCACTTACTAAACATTTGAATATGGTCTCTGCAAATCACCAATGCTGCATGAACTCGAATGTTTTTGACAGAAGTGGATTGGTTTATGTATTAAGTCTATAGATTAAATAAATGATTGTGCTCCTTTTTGTGTCTCAGTCAAATGCATTGCAAGCTGTTTATTGGATGGTCAAAGGTTTTCTCTAACACTTAAGGGCCAGTATGGGACAAAATATCATTTCGCTTGATAGTGAATACGGTTGGAAGATTGCTTCAATTTGCATTGTTCTTTATTTTTATTTTTCACCTCATCATTAGTCTTGGGTATTATATACATCTTGAAACATCTGTTAAGTCTGCGTAATTAAATTAGAAATATCTGAAGCTAATGGGAAGCCTGAAGATGTTACTTTTAAAGAAAATTAAAAGTACGAAATTAAAGCAGGTTAGATATCATTTTGTGTTTTCTATTATTTTGCATTGTATTAACTATCTTTTATATCCTTAAAGACCTATGGCTTCTTTCATAATGTCTGGGAAGTAGACCTAAAATTAGACCTGTCAAAACAGGTGGGTCGTGTCGTTTCGTGTACTTTCGTGTTTCGTGTACCTGAATGCTAAACCCAAACCCACCCGTTTAGGATTCGTGTCATTTCGTGTTCGTGTACTTTCGTGTTCGTGTACGTTTCGTGTCGTGTTTCGTGTTATTTTAATTAATAATAAAAATAAAAAAAATATATAAATATATTAAAATATTACAATTTTCGATTATATTTTTACAAATATATATTAAAAATGTATTTTTACATAGTATTTATAAATATTATTATAAATTTATGTATAATCACAAATATAAATGTTAAATGTCTAATAAAAATATTAAAATATCTAATATCTAATACCAACAAAACAAAACAGTTAATTATTTATTTATATATATTTAATTATTTATTTATTTATTTCGTGTACTTCGTGTCGTGTCGTGTACTTGAAGAGTAAACCCAAACCCGACACTAAATCTCGGTCGTGTACTTTCGTGTTCGTGTACTTTCGTGTCGTGTACTAAAAATGCAAATCCATGACACTAAATTTTCGTGTCGTTTCGTGTCGTTTTTTCGTGTCGTGTCGAAAATTGCCGGGTCTACCTAAAATTGGTAACACTTTTATAAAGTTGCTCATCTTGCTCTTTTAGTATTTTCTTCGTGAGCATAGATATCATCACTTAGACTAATTGTAGTGCTTTTCCTACCGAAGTGAAACATATAGTTATTTTGTAGCTTGCTAAGAGCAAATGGCAGTGCCCAATTGTCAAGTGTTACTATATTAATTTAGAATCTTTTTTTTAATTTTGCATCAATTCACTAAAGACTAAATTAAAGAAAAATCTCAGGTATAGTTTACATATTACAACATTTCTAATAAGCCCCATTTTTTGCTGCACATGGAAAGGCACCTCATCTAATCAGTTTTATTCATATTTAAATGATTGTGTACAAGTGTAATATTGAAAACTTGTATATTTTTTTAACCTATTAACTCTTGAAGTTGGCTGGTTTTATGGGGCAGAATGGGAAGTGCTCTTTGCTATGGAGTACAAGCACATGCTGTGGATAATTACACAGACCTTGCACCGGTATATGAAAATGTACTACCGAGAAAAGATAGGCACAGTATGGTTTTAGATTTTGATCTATCACTTAGATGTGCTATGAGTCGAACTGTTGTCAGATCTTCCATTCCAAATTAGAGCCTGAGCACTCTGCAAATTGTATCGAACCATCTTGAATCCAGCCTACATGTTAGGGTCCTCAATTTTCTGGCAAGCCAAATAAAGATAAGCACCAAAAAGTCAAGGGCTGGATACATAATCAAGTAAGCCTCCATAATCAAGTAAGTCTCCTGCCAGAGCTTAATGTTGAACCCACAAGTGCTCGGTATATTTCCTTTTTAGGTACTTGATCTGTTATCTATTCTCTATATATGATAAGACATATTTTTGATAATTTTATTCCCATATTTAATTGCATTTTTACATTAATTTGGACATTTATTTAATAAATTTTGATGTTTTATAGTAGGAGACAAGAATTCCTAAGATTGGAATAATTTGGACTTAAAGAGCTATTTTGGAGCTAAAAATGGAAGAAATTCGGGTTTAAAAATCCGATCGGAGAAGCTCGATATTTGAAGACCAAATTCAATTCCGAATTTTATTAGATTTTTCTTGTAATGTATGTAAAATAAAAAATTAAAAAAAAATTAAAAAAAAAACATAAAAAAAACAAAAAAACATGTTTTGAGTGATTAGTGTTGAAAATATAAGTGTGAAGGATGAATGGGTTGGCAAGAGCAATTTCCAAGATGGAGGCTATGATCAATAATTGATGAAACTAGTTTAATGCCCGTGCTTCGCACACGGGAGTTCATATTTTAAATAAATTTTATTTTAAATTTTACTAAATTATGTGTAGTTTTTTAATGTAGAAATGAAAAATGATAGTAGTACTAAAAAGTTGCGTACTTTAATAGTTAAATATGTTAATTTCTTGATGAACATGAGGTGTTTTGATATTTTAAATTACAATTAGTATAACAAATTATTAATACAATAATCAATTTTAGAAAGATAAAAAAAATTGAACATTGTAACATTATTTTAGTAGTGTCAACTATATCATGTTTTATAACTGTAGTAGATAAAAGAATAAATTAAAACAATTAAATCATAACTAAGTAATACATTAGGTTTTATACAGTTGAGGTGGTGAGAAATATGGAATAGAATAATTAGTGTGGCTAATCGATCCCATATCATTGCTTGAATTATGGATGTTAAAAGGTATCTAAAGCAATTTTTTATTAAAAAAGGAAACAGTTGACGATCATACCAACTGCCAGCCAACAAAAATTAATAATTGTTAGAAAGTAAATAATTTTTGGTAAGAAAACAATTTGTGATTTATCAAGGAAGTTATCAAGAAAATAATTTGTGGTTTGTCATGATAACAAAAATTAACAATTGTTAGAAAGTAAATACTTTTTGGTAAGAAAATAATTTGTGGTTTGTCATGGAAGTTATTAAGGAAATAATTTTTGGCAAGAAAATAATTTGTGGTTTATCATGATAACAAAAATTAACAATCGTTAGAAAGTAAATAATTTTTGATAAGAAAATAATTTGTGGTTTGTCAAGGAAGTTATCAAGGAAATAATTTTTGGCAAGAAAATAATTTGTGGTTTGTACTTTATATAATATCAATTATTTGAGTAATTAAAGGTACTAAAATGGGTATCAAAATTTGTTACCAATTATTTGGTATTAAGGAAGTTATCAAGGAAATAATTTTTGGCAAGAAAATAATTTGTGGTTTGTTTATATAATATCAATTATTTGAGTAATTAAAGGTACTGAAATGGGTACCAAAATTTGTTACCAATTATTTGGTATTAATAATAACAACTACCAAGAAAAATTGATAATTGTTAGAAAGGAATTAATTTTTGGCAAGAAAATAATTTGTGGTTTGTCAAGGAAATAATTTTTGGCAAGAAAATAATTTATGGTTTGTCATGATGTGTATTTTATATAATATCAATTATTTGAGTAATTAAAAGTACTAAATTGGGTACCAAAATTTGTTACCAACAACGACATACATCATTAAACAAAATAATTTTTCACAAAATTAAACAAAATCATTAAAATAAATTATTTATTAAAATAAATTGTTTATTTATTTTAAATAAATTAAAATAATTTATTTAAGTAATTTGTTATCATTAAACAAAATTTAAAATAATTTAAAATTTGTGAAAGGAAATAATTTTTGGCAAGAATGTTTTTATTGGATGGCCCTGGCAGGCCCATTATAATTATAATTGACAATTGTTAGAAAGGAAATAATTTTTGGAAACAAAATAATTCGTGTTTTGTCAAAGAAAATATTTTGGCAAGAATGTTTTAATTGGATGGCCCTGGCGGACCCATTATAATTATATCCAATTATTTGGCATTAATAATAACAACTGCCGATAAAAATTGACAATTGTTAGAAAGGAAATAATGTTTGGCAAGAAAATAATTTATGTTTTGTGAATGAAATAATTATTTGGTATTTTGGAATATTTTAATTGGATGGCCGTGGCGGGCCCATTATAATTTAACCAATCAAAATCATTTGTTAACAATTTTTGGTATTTTCAAGGAAATAATTTTTGGCAAGAAAATAATTTGTGGTTTGTCATGATGTGTATTTTATATAATATCGGGTCAATATATTTTAAAATATGGATTATAATTATAACCAATTATTTGGCATTAATAATAACAACTGCCAAGAAAAATTGACAATTGTTAGAAAGGAAATAATGTTTGGCAAGAAAAAAATTTGTGTTTTGTGAAGGAAATAATTATTTTGCATTTTGGAATATTTTATTTGGATGGCCCTGGCATCCCATTATAATTATAACCAATCAAAATCACTTGTTAACAATTTTTGGTATAATCAAGGAAATAATTTTTGGCAAGAGTGGTTTGTCGGGTCAATATATTTTAAAATATGGATCATATCATATATCTGGATGGGTAATATAAACGGATCCCGAACCTAATCCTAAGCACATAATTTACTACTATAATGGGTTATGGATATCTATCAAACCTGAATATGGATCCCGAACCTGAGGAAGATCCCGAAGCTGAGGAAAGGGTTATCCAGCAATTTATAATATATATATTGATTTTTGTCAAATTTTGGGACCTAAATGGGGCTATAAATTGGAGAATTTGGAAGATTGAAAAACACATTAGATTAGAATTAGATTAGATTAGGACCTTAGTATTATTTCTCTTGTAAATTTCCTTCTTGCAGCTTTGTAAACATTTTCATTATTTTACGTATTTGTCCGGTTTTATTTTGTTCAATTCGAAGCCTTAATATTCCTCCCCTGTTTTACTAAGTTTATTCCTCTGTTTTCGTTATACAGACAAACACAAGCCCAACTTTCTTTTATTTTATTCATCTCATTTCCTTCACTGTAAAAACTAGAGCGGGCAATCGGATCGTGTCGTGTACTTTCGTGTCGTGTACTTTCGTGTTTCGTGTACTTGAAGGTGAAACCCGTATCCATCCGAAACAGGATTCGTGTACTTGAATATGAAACCCGTATCCACCCGAAATGAATTCGTGTACTTTCGTGTCGTGTTTCGTGTATATATTATATAAAAATAAAAATAAAATTTAGTTAAAATTTATTAGTAAATATTATATTCATATGAAATATACATTAAATATTTTACATTTCCATATATAAATATAAATACAACTCTATAAAAACTTGTAAATATGTATATTTTTGTGTAAAATATATATCCTTATAAAAAATATTAATATATACATAAAATCTATAAGTAGTAAATTATTAACATCTTTATTTCGTGTACTTTCGTGTACTTTCGTGTACCCAAAATGAAAACCCATATCCGACACTAAATCTATCGTGTAATTCGTGTTCGTGTACTTTCGTGTTTCGTGTACTAAAAATCAAAACCCATATCCGTATTTTTTCGTGTCGTGTTCACGTGTCGTGTACCAAATTGCCAGGTCTAGTAAAAACACTTTCTCTCCATAGTTTTAATTTGAATTTTCTGCAAAGACCACAAACCCATCTCCACCTTGGAGTTTTCGATTGATTGATGATTTTGATACGAGTATTGTGAATTCTGCTGGTTATGAGTTGTTTAGGTCCCTTCACTGAGTTTGTAGCAGAGTTTTGTTGACCGAGTTGTTAAGTTTCTTGTCGAGCTTTGTACTGCGTATTAGTTCGTGTGTATGAGCTATTCATGTGCCGAGTGTTAATTGATTTTCGTGTTCTGCGATTAGTGATTACTGAGTCTCGTTTGTGTTCCTCTTAGTCGTTAGATTTGACATTTGAGTTTAGAGTTTACTGAGTAATCTGAGTTCGCGAGTCACGTCCTTACTCCTTTTTAGTCCACACCCCTTCCATTTATTTAGTCCTTCTCTGCGATTTTCCGAGTTGTCCTTTTAATTGCCATTTCCTGAATTGCTGTCTAAGTTCGCCGAAGTAGATGGTTGATGAGTTCATTGTCTTGTTTTGGTTAAGTTAAATCGCGGTCTGGATCCTCTGTCCCCTTCCTCCGGGTCTCCTCCGTGTCCCCTTCTCTTTTTAATACAAAATGTGTACCCCTGCGAGACCCATTTTAAATAAAAATATTTTTTATGCGTTTTTTATGGATCCCTGCGGGACCCATTTTAAATAAAAATATTTTTTATGCGTTTTTTATGGGTCTTCGAGTGCTGTGTAGACCGAGTTTCCGTGTTGTTACCAGGGTTCTAAAAATCGGTAACTCGGGCCGAGTACTCGGCCGAGTACTCGTTTTGGACCCCTAAACCGATCCGAGTAGTGACTAATCGGACCAAAAACCGGTTTTTGCTATAACTCGGTCAAGACTCGGGTTGACTCCGAGTAATCGGGGTCAAACTCGGGTTTGACTAATATTTTTTTTTGCTAAGTATTAAAATATATTTTTTATTGCTCAACTTATAGACTATAGTTATAATCTAGATTCGGCCCAATTAAAAGTCCTCTCTCTGAAAGATTCTATACATACATTTATGTCACGTTTTAATATTATTAATAATATTAATATTATTACTTGGACACATGTACACTAAAATTAGAACAAATATTATTAGTAATATTAATATTATTACTTGTTAGCAGGGTTGTAATAATATTATTAGTAATATTAATATTATTGTTAAGTTTTAAGTTTAACACATGTACACTAAAATTAGAATAAATACATATAAATTATGAGAAAAAAAAGTTAAAAAACAATATCCGATTAGTAGTCCGAGTACTCATTCCGAGTACTCGCCGAGTTTCCGATTACTCATTTTTCTGGACCAAAACCGAGTTGGTCCGATTTCCAATTTTTACAACCTTGGTTGTTACTCGTTAGTCGTATTGTTCGATTGAGTTATTGTCTAATTGTTTTAATTACGCGACTGTTATACTGTTTTGGTTGGTTAGAGTTTGCTGTGATTCTGAGTTTGGAAATTGAGAAATGCTCTTGGTCCGTTTTTGGTTAGCTAATTTTACAAATAAGTCGTGTCAAATTTTTTGTTTAAACTCACTGTAAATAAAATCAGATTTTAATTAGTTAAGTTAAAATTAGAACAATTTACTTTTCTTTTAAAAAATAGATTTAATCTCCTTTTAGTAAATAGTAAAATCAAAAATTTCGAAAAACCCAAACTTGTTCTAATTCGCCTAAATTAGGAATTAAGGATCGCGAAATAATTTAGTCTATGTGGAACGAATCTTAAAAATACTAAAACGAGATCGTGCGCTTGCGATTTTAATTGTCATATTTTTAGCACATCAAGTTTTTGGCGCCACTACCGGGGACTAATTATTTTTCGCGCCTTGATTTGTAATTTTTCGGATTTGTTTTTCTTGCCTTATTTTTGTTTCGTTTTTTTTCAGGGAAATTTGAAATTTCGGGAATCTTTTCACGGAGCTCGGAACGAATCGGAATGTTTGGAAGCGTGCTTCGGTAATCCGTATCTCACTCTTTTCGGCTTTTTTCAAAAAAATCAAAAATCACAAAAAAATTGAAAATTGAAAAAAAAATCAAAAAACAATTAGTTGTAAATACATAATTGTTGCATCATGCATTTAATCACTTAGGAGCACATCATCTAGATTTTTATTTTCTTGTTTTTAATTTTTCGTACCTTATAAATTGTGGTGATTGCTGGAGGACCCAAAGGTACGTTAAATTCTTCTTTCTTTTAGATTAGGACACGTAGTTAAGCATCCATAATTGTTTACCGTTTTTTGTATATATCTTGTTGTTTGTTGCATCATTTGTAGCCTTAATAAAATTAATTAGACATTTGCCCTCTAGGATTTCGCGCTCAATTAGGAAGGTGCCTAAAAATAAACGTAATTAAGACTTATTCACGACCTTCAGTGTCTAAGGTTCGCCTGGCTGTTAAGATTCGGTGTCTAAGTGACGAGTTTGGCCTCTTGGCAATGCATGCTCTAATCTGGCCGAATCGGTCTGAATAATTCTTAATTTACGGAATTTTTAGTGTGTCTTAACGTTAGGAGCAATGTCTAGTCCATTTTTATTAAGGAACCTTAGGTCTAGAATTTTTCTTTTGCTTTTTCACCCTTTATTTTGAGTGTTTATTTTGTGTGTTTATTTTGTGTGCTTATTTTGTGTGATCAATAATGTGGTCAAATTATAATTCTTACCAAGGTTGGGATTTTGACGAGGAGTTAGCGGATAATACGATGTGGTATGAGCCAACTAGGGAACCTAGTATTTATAACGAATCGTTTAGCACTTTTAGTGATTTGCATTATAGTGAAAACAATATTGCAATCGACTCTGAAATAGATGCTCTTACTAGACGACTCGAAGCCTTAGAAAGCCTTAGTGGCCCTTCACACACGTCTTGGTACATAAATTTCAACTCTCCGAGTCTCGATTTTCAACATGGCCCCGACTTTCAACAAGTCAACGCCATGTTCCAACCAACCTCTCGAAATGACCATTTTTCTAATTCCGATTGGAGAGATTATCCCGATCTCTCATGGAACCAAGGTCATAGCTATCAAACTCCGCCTCCACATTTTCAAGAACCGAACTCTTATCCAATTTTGAGTCAAGTTCCTTATTCGAGTTCCATTCAAACAACCGCCCATCCACCCGAATTTCATGATTCGAGTAGGAAACTTGACACCTTAGAAAAGAGTATCGAGGCTTTATTGATTTCTCAAGCAGACTTCATGCAAACCGTGACCCAAGATAGACAAATTTTGAACTCTAATGCTCAAGCCTTATCTAAGTTAGAATTTCAAATGAATCAATTAGCCGCCATGTGCGAGCGTGAGACGATAACCACCCCTAATCCACCCGAGGTCAACCCTGAATTTCTTATCACTCAAAGACCTATCGATATTTTTGATGATATCATTTCTCCTAGGTCTAATGTTCAAGTTAACACTCCTTTCGGTGGTGATTTACATGAAGAAGATTCCAAAGCTGACATCATTCTTTCTCTAGGTCAAACGAAGAATCCCGATGATTCTGAGTTTGTGGCTTCACCTAGACAACCATCATCTTCTTCTAGTGAACTTTTCCTTTCATCTTCCAAACCTCTTCCCGAAAAACCCAAAGAACTTCATACTCAACCAATAGGAGCTAATCTAGTTAAGGAGGTTGTTTTAAGGTCAAATTTGGACGATCATGAGATTGAGTCTCTTCTTAAACAAGATTTTGAATTGCATTACGAGACCAATCGAGAGCTTCACGAATCTTTTAAGGATTTGACCTCGGAAGAGATGTTTGGAGAGATGAAGAATATTTGTTCCAAATGGGAAACCCAACATAAGGATAGTTCTTGTGATCCTAATTCTGTTGGTAAAACATTTTTCGAAGAGCCACCCCCACCCGTTTCTATTTCTTCATTTTTCACTCGTGCTCCATCTTTCATCGAAACTCATGATATTTCTAGTGACTTAGTTCATGACCAACATATTATCGTAATTAATTTGCTTAAACAACAAAAAGAAGCATCTTTGTGGTCTATGGATGAAGTTAGAAATATGAGTTTTATTCTTGCGCCTAATCGGATCGTTCGAGTAGTTTATGCTATTTTTGTGGGTGAGTTTCTGAAATATGTTGGTTGTATAACAAAAATAGTTCAAATGGCTCCAGTGAAAGTGAGGAGTGAAGAAAAGCCACCACCAGAGCCTCCACCTTATGTCAAGGGAGTTCGATGTTTTCGTGGTGTCGAATTTTATCATTGTTTTATCACAAAGTTTTCCAAAATTACACAAGCACTTAATCAGTTGTTGCTTATTAATGTCATATTTTATTTTACTGATGCTTGTTTGGAGACTTTTTGCATGATAAAAATCACTATGAAAAATACTCTTGATACTTTTTGTGATGGCATGTTTATAATCGAGAAAGTGGATATTTCGCCTTCACTGAATTGTTTTAGAAGAGGGCCACATAAATATTTTCGTTGCTGAAAAAGAAGGAGCGTTGTGTGGCTCAAGGAGGACTTTGGAGGCAAAAGAGAGAGTAGTGTTGGAGCTAAAAAGAAAAGAAAGCGGAAAGCTAGTACATAGCTTGTACTCTATCACACATAACCGCTAATCCTTATAAAACAGAGGGTTTTTGCATGTGTCTAATATCATCATCTTTTCAGATATACAGAGCATATACACACAAATTCTGAGATCTCATCATCTAGCTGTCTTGAAAATGGCATTGTAGGGAAGCTTCTGGATTGCTAGAGTTAATCCTACTTCCATCCAGGAAATCAACACCATCCGGGATGAGCAGTTTCAGGCGTGGGCACAATTTTTGAATGAATATTCAATAGTTCGCCATGCTTTAGTTACATCGGTGCCACTTAACCATGATGCCTTGCGTGAGTTATATTGCAGTGCGTTCGACACTTCTAGAGAGGACGGGTATGCAATCACATATCAACTGTTTGGTAGGTCGATTAGGGTCACCGAACGAGATGTTAATCGAATCCTTCATTTTCCTACGGAAAATCTCGTTGCTGATCCAACACCTGACCAGATTAGAAGGTTCTTTCATCTTATAAGGTACCAAGATAGCAATTTCAACACTGGTAATCTCTCTAGAACATATCTAACCCAGTACTGGAATTTCTTCTTCCACATTCTTAACCATGTTTTTTCCTCAGCTAGAATAAATCGAGATAGAATACCTGAGTTTATTCAAAAAATAGGGTATGCGGTTGCCAATAATTTGAGGATTAATTTTGGTAAGATAGTGCTTGGTCAAATCATTTTGAAGATGAAGCACTTAAGAACAAGGGATGCCCGAACTTAAAGGGTCGAATGTCTATATCCTAGATTTCTGCAGTTAATATTAAATGATTTTTTGAGTGATGCAGACAGGATACGCTTGGACAATGGTCAAGATTTGGAATGTTCTTCCATGAAGACGAATGAATTAACTACTTAAGCAATAAGAGCTATTCGGATGTGCCTACAGTCCTAACTGAATATCAAAAGACTGTCCCACTTCCATTGTTACCAAGACCAGTAAGATCAGCACCACATAAGGAGTTAGCTACATCAGCCGCTCTACCTCCTTCTAAACGGAGTAAACCCAGTGAACCCGAGACATTCAAGGGAAACTTTGGTCTTGTGCCGTTTAATCCATTCAAGTTTAACCTCCCAGTGAGAAAATCCCTGGATCTCTTTCCAGATTTACCACTCTTTACCAGTGGTCGGCAACTTGCTTCACGAGAGGATGGAAGCTCACGAGCTTTCATTGCACCATCTGACACAGGGGCTAGGATGATTTCATTTGCAAATACGCATCTCGGTGGAAGTTTTGGACAAGAGTTGAGAGAAACACAAGTAGAACATGAGAGTGGGCAATCTACTCAACCACATGCACCTGTAACCAGAACGGGATTCAACAGTCTCCTTGCACGGGTCCAAACACTGGAGAACGAGTTGCCACATATCCGTGAGTCCATTGCAGAAATCAAAAATCTGCAACTTACTCAAAATAATGCATTCCAGGTTCAATTAAGCTCTATGGCAGCCCAGTTTAGTCATGCAATTAATTCCTTGGTGAAGACAGCTTCGTCTAAATTTCCAACTCCACATCCAACTATTCTGGAGGATAACCCAACCGAGGGGGAGAAGGTGGATGAGCAAGAAGCTGCTAGGCGTAATAAGGGCAAGGGAAAGGTTGTTGACACCGACTTAACTTTATTTTGAGGAAGGAAAAGCTAAGGGGAGTAATCGTGTTATGTGGAAAGAATTAAGCAAGGAAAACTTGAAGATATGTTCAGTCTAGAGGAACAATTGTCTTGCTTATTTTCAGGGGAGTTTTCGTTCACTTTTGTTCATACCTCATTTTTCTTGCATACATTGAGGACAATGCATGATTTAGGTATGGGGGAGGGTTTTGGTGTAAATATAAAAATCTGAAAAATCCAAAAAAATTAAAAAATTAGAAAATTAATTGCCTCGTCTCATAGTGTGTTAACAAGGATAGGTACACATCTTGTGAGCTTATTTTGCATGATTATTTGACATGTCATATCTCTGAAAGTTATTTGTTACTTGATGATTCCTTGTTCGTGCTTGCGAAAATTTTAAAACTTGAGATGTGTCTGTGTCAATTTTAGTGAGTACTAAAGCATGCTTTCACCCTGTGAGATCTTGAGCCTAATTTATGATTGGTACATCTTATATCGATCAATTTTTATTGTTGTGAGTAGTTCATCATTTGGTATGTTGCTCTAGAACTTGCTTTAAACCATTTTGAGATTACATGATATCTGTGTGCATGAAAATGATAAAGGCGCTAGGATTAACCGTATTTATCCAAATAGTACCCTTGAATCATATATCCTTAGTGAACCCCCTTTGAGCTTTTTATCCGTTTTTTTGTATCACCAATCTAAATTCTTGAGCCTACTTGTTTATTCTTCTCTTGATTTACTAGTAGAGCATTTTGATTCATTTGGGGGTTGGTGAGTGAATAGTATGCGGATTTCTTTGTTAAAGTGTGAAATTTGGTGGGAATCGTAAAGAAAAAAAAAATTAAAAAAAAATGAAAGAAAAAAAATTGGGAAAAAAGAAAGAAAAAAAAAAAAGAAAGAAAAATGAAAGAATAAAATAAAAAAAAAGGTAGTAGATTTGTGTTCATTAGTTTGTGCAATATGAAAATGGAAAAGTACATGGTAATATGTGCTTGGGGTTTAATGCTCGTGAGAGTCTGATCACCTTTTACATGATCGAAATTTCATGTTGAGTGCTTTAATTAAAAATGAACATTGTGCTCTATTAGTTTGTCAAGTTAGCCACTTGTTAGCCTTTTTCTTGATTCCTACCCTTCACCTTAACCACGTTACAACCCTTAACAAAGACCTTTTGATTTGTGCATGCATGTATTCAAAGTAGTGGAGATTTGGTGGACAACCAAGCATATGGTAGCACATAACTAAATTGATTGAACTTGAGCGAATACACTTCACCTATACACTTGTGTGATTTGAGAGTTATGTGAGATTTTGTATCCATAGCATGTTACTCACTGAATGCGGCATTGATATATATTTCATGATCTTTTTGTCTATCTAGACTGTGTGCTTACTTGGATAGTCTTGTACATATGATGAGTAAGTGAACAGACTTTCAGTATTGTGCAATTGAGGTTTACTTGTGTGGAGTACTATGATATGTTGCATACTTGAGATTTGGCAGGAAAAAAATGGATTTTGTGGGTAAATTCACTATAAACCCTCACGAGACAACACTCGTCCTACTGGGGCTGCCTAGGGGTTTAACGGCTTGTTGCATGTGCTCAATGCAATCGTGTCATCTACGAAAATGATATTAGTTAGAACTTAGTTTTTATTTCGCTTATTTGCCCGAGGACGTGCAAATGCTTAGTGTGGGGATGTTTGATAAGACATATTTTTGATAATTTTATTCCCATATTTAATTGCATTTTTGCATTAATTTGGACATTTATTTAATAAATTTTGATGTTTTATTGTAGGAGACAAGAATTCCTAAGATTGGAATAATTTGGACTTAAAGAGCTATTTTGGAGCTAAAAATGGAAGAAATTCGGGTTTAAAAATCCGATCGGAGAAGCTCGATATTTGAAGACCAAATTCAATTACGAATTTTATTAGATTTTTCTTGTAATGTATGTAAAATAAAAAATTAAAAAAAATTAAAAAAAAACAAAAAAAAAAAAAAACAAAAAAACATGTTTTGAGTGATTAGTGTTGAAAATATAAGTGTGAAGGATGAATGGGTTGGCAAGAGCAATTTCCAAGATGGAGGCTATGATCAATAATTGATGAAATTTTTGTCAATAATTGATAAACGGATCCCGAACCTAATCCTAAGCACATAATTTATTACTATAATGGGTTATGGATATCTATCAAATCTGAATATGGATCCCGAACCTGAGGAAGATCCCGAAGCTGAGGAAAGGGTTATCCAGCAATTTATAATATATTGATTTTTGTCAAATTTTGGGACCTAAATGGGGCTATAAATTGGAGAATTTGGAAGATTGAAAAACACATTAGATTAGAATTAGATTAGATTAGGACCATAGTATTATTTCTCATGTAAATTTCCTTCTTGCAGCTTTGTAAACATTTTCATTATTATACATATTTGTCCGGTTTTATTTTGTTCAATTCGAAGCCTTAATATTCCTCCCCTGTTTTACTAAGTTTATTCCTCTGTTTTCGTTATACAGACAAACACAAGCCCAACTTTCTTTTATTTTATTCATCTCATTTCCTTCACTACAAAAACACTTTCTCTCCATAGTTTTAATTTGAATTTTCTGCAAAGACCACAAACCCATCTTCACCTTCGAGTTTTCGATTGATTGATGATTTTGATACGAGTATTGTGAATTCTGCTGGTTATGAGTTGTTTAGGTCCCTTCACTGAGTTTGTAGCAGAGTTTTGTTGACCGAGTTGTTAAGTTTCTTTTCGAGCTTTGTACTGCGTATTAGTTCGTGTGTATGAGCTGTTCATGTGCCGAGCTTTGTACATGCATATTATAAAACTTTATAATATTATTTTTGAATAGTTTCGATTAGTTTTATTTTTAGGGAAATGCTAACCATAGTTCTAAGGGCTATGGTTAAGCATTAAATACTCTTATAGTTTCAACATCTTTTATATAATTTTTAGTTGTTTTTAGCTTTCCAATGTCTTTTTGTAGCAATAATTTAATTTTTCAAGTAATAATAATAGACCCCCCTACATTCATATTAATTTTCAATGATAAAAACATTTCAAATTTCTAAATAATCATATTGAATTTCGTGCAAAATTGATATATTAAGTGCAAAATTGATGTATTAAATGCATTAATCCATGTACATTAATGCTTAACCATAGCCCTAAGGGCTATGTTTAGCATTACCCTTATTTTTATTACAACATTCGAATATTTTCTTTTACCATTATGAATTATATTTTGTATAATATTTTTTAATTATATTTAATATCATGTGTTGATATGTTATTATATTATATTTTTTATTAAATAGTTATTTTAAAATTTTATTCAAATATTTGTAAATTATAAGGATATTAGAATATTATTATTAAGGTATATTACTATTTTTTTCCTTAAACACCTAACCATAAACAACCAACTAAACTAAATAGTTATTTTTTTACGCCGTGGGATCTAGTGACGACCAAACCATACCATCTAAAGTCCCTTACGTAATTATATATTTTATGTAATTTAAATATTTACTATTTTATTTTGATATAAAATATTTAATTTTTATTTATTAAATTTTCTTAATTTTTTTTATTTAGTATACCGTGTTAATATATTTTTACATATTAATTTTATTAAATTGATTACTTGCTTTTTATTTACATGCATATTATAAAAATTTAGAATATAATTTTTGAATTCTTTCTATTCTATTAGTTTTATTTTTATTACAACATTTGAATGTTTTCATTTATCAATAGGACTTATTAATTGTTTTAATATTTTCTAATTATATTTAATATCATGTACTGGTATGTTACTGTATTATATTTTTCTTAAATAATTATATAAAATTTTATTCAAATAGTTGTAAATTTCAATGATATTAGAATATTATTAGTAATGTATATTACTTAAACACCTACACATAAAAAACTACTAAACAATTCTTTCCTTAACTAATATTTTAACTGTGGGACCCAACCAAACCAAACCACCTAAAGTCCCTTACGCTAATTATATATATTTTTCTTAAATAGTTGTATAAAATTTTATTCAAATAGTTGTAAATTGCAAGGATATTAGAATATTATTAGTAATGTATATTACTTGAACACCTACACATAAATAACCACTAAACAATTCTTTCCTTAACCTATATTTAAACAATTCTTTCCTTAACCTATATTTTAACTGTGGGACCCGATGACGACCAAAACAAACCACCTAGTCCCTTACGGCTTACGCTAATTATATATAGGATATAATGGGTGTGCAAAGGAGGTTGATAGCGCATCCACTGACAACATCCACGTTAGTCATTTTTAATCCACATCATCAGGCACATAATCAGCCACGTCAGTAGTATAGCCTCAATTGTTGCTGCTATGTATACGTCTATGTAATTAAATGCAGCGTCCTGCAAGGAGAATGTCACATCAAACGCCTAATCCATTTTAGGGAATTTATTTTTTCTTCTTTTTGGTGGTTGATATATGCATTGAAGGCCAACAACATGTTGGTGCAGTGGGTTGAACTCTTGTCTCCTTTGTAGGAGGTCAAGGGTTCGACCCCTGGGTGTGTGTGAGTTTAGATTGTATTAGTTTCCTTTCTTTGTATTTGTATTTGTATTTGTATTTGGCCGGGGGTCCTTCGGAAACAGCCTCCCTATTGTATAGGGGCATGGTCTGCGAACATTTACCCTCCTCAGACACCACTTTGAGTGGTATTATAACTGAGTAAGCTAAGTTTTTTTTTATATATGCATTGAAGAATCAATTTATGTGTATAAATGTACTTATCATATTTTATCATTATTGTCCAAATATTCATATGTGACCCAAAAAAATGAATAGGAGGAAGTGATTTTTTTTTGTTTGCTTGGGTTTTTGTTTGATTGGAGTAATTCGTTTATGTAAGCACACATCAAAGAGATGGAAAACATCAGATGGAATCAAGAATATGAGATAGAATAGGACCTGTTGCGGTAGAGACGTGTGTGTTTGTCAAAGGAAGCCAAATGAGAGACTTTATAATTTAGAGCGGTACCTATCCCTTCGAATTTTCTCCTTCAAAAAAGTCAAAACACCAGTGGACTATATTTGGACAATGTACAGTGGATGCCTTGTAGCTGTAGGTATATTCAGCATGTGTTTGATATTTTGTGTGCTTGGTGATCAACGGTTCAGTTCAAAATTGACAATTTGCATTATATTCAAAAGACTTAATTATATAAGCATTTGATAAAGATTTATCTCAACTGTAAAGATTTGCTTGGATATCTTAATAGGAGCATATCTTTTTACCTACCTTTGGTAATCCTCAGTCAAGCAAACCAACTTGTGATTGCAATACTCAGAAGTGCATTCACAGCCATATCGAACAATACCCTATTATGAATAACTCTTGTGATCATCAAATAGATGCACAACTCAGCTTTGCTTTAATCTATATACAAGATCCATGTTCAGAGTATAATGACCTATTGTACTTTAACTTTATAATTGTCTTTCCTACTTTTTTATTATAGAATATGCATCTTTAGGTTTCGAAGAAAAAATAATATGAATTTTCGTCTATACTTTGGATGATTAAAGTGCTATATCTCACTTGTCTGTGATTTTACTAGAGATTTTAAACTGCTGGTTGACGTATTTTTCTATACTAGCTTTATACTCGTGCAATGCACGGAATTTTTTGTAAATATGATTTATGCATTTTTCATATAAAAATTTTATTTCTACAATTTTCCTTGGAAGAATCGTAAAATTATGTTTGCAAATCCATTAAATTGATGATACTTATTTTATTAACACTTATTTTTATGATTTTAATTGTTTTAGTATTTTTTACCTAAAATTTCATGTTTTTCTAATTTATATATTATTAAATGTTACTAATTTTATACTTTTTTACTTAATAAGTGTATCAACCTCTACATGCTTAATTTTGATTTTTCTCTGATAAATTTCAAATTAATACCTATAAAACCTATTCATAATTTTTGAAATAAGGTGTAAATTTTTTTTTTAATTTTTTTTACTTAATATTATTTAAAAATATAATTATTGTTACGACGGTATTTTGCCGGACCTGAGTTCGGTCGGACCTGCAAATGAGAAGAATGCGAGGGTTTGGCCTCCCGATTCACTTCCGGTGTGAGAATAAGTTAGTCGGTTTTTGATGAGTAATATTGAACGTAGAGAATCTGTGTTGTGTGTGAAAAATTGTGTATAAGTGATTGAATGAACCTGACTTTAACACTCTCCAGGCGGTTACCCGAAGAGTGGGCGTCGTGTGCCGACGTGTCCCACGTTCGCAGGAGGATGAACGGTATGACCGTTGTGGATATCATGGCCGGATGAATATGGGCTTTCATTCGGGCTTGAGGCGCTGGATTATTGGTTCGGCCCATTAAGGAGACGGGCCTCTAACATGTCCCTGGGCTTCGTTCAGAGTTATCCTCAGGACGGAGGCCAAAGCCTAGGCCCATCTTCGGAGTCCGCTCTTTGGACGTCTTATTCAGATAATAAGGACGATGGACAAGGTTGAAACGTTCCCTTGGAAGCCGTGTCCCTTTGTGGTTAACAGCTGTCTAATCTCGAGATTCACGCTCCAATCCCCGCCGTTGAATATGAAACGGCTCTGTCCAAACGCCACATCTCTCTATATAATCCTTCTAAACCCATTCATTCCCACTTTTACGCCTACCAATTAAACAAAACATTAGAGCCAAAATCTTTATTTCTCAGAGCTTTTCGCAAAAAACGATTGGAAACATCGATTCATCGCCGGTCATCTTCTCTTCCCCGACTCCGGTGGACGTCTACATTCAAGCAATTTATCCTCGAGAACTCAGCCTCGTCAAGAATCTTCAAACAAGTAAGTAACATTTCCCTTCTCACTTCTTTACCATAACTGTTCTGCACTCCATATATTCGTGTATGTATTTATACGTATGTATGCATAAATTTGCCTGTGATTCTCAAATACTCTATGTTCATGCCTGCAAGCAGTTAGGTGGTCCCTGATGTACCATTTTATCCTTTAATTGCCTCTCCCCACGATTACGGAACTGGTCTGGAGAATGGCCTGGGCAAGAACTTCCTTCGGGATCTTCGAACCTTGAGAACCCTCTTCGGACCACTCCGATCGCTCAGAACTTTTAGGAACCTTCTAATTTCCCGTAGATTTAGGCTTTCGGATCCTTTCGTCCTAGGCTGTAGGTGTCCCGACCGGTCCTGGCTTACTGTACTCGGCCTTTCTCTCCTTTTGAATTCCTTTTTCTTTATCCGAGTACAGGGCTAACCGTCTCTTCATTTCCGAATGCAGGGACATGGATCGGTCGACCGAAAGTGCAGGTCCTTCGGAGGTGTCACCATTTAGCGACGTCGAGGTATATCCTGCGGCGAATTTCCGGCCGCACCTGACCGAGGAAAAAATAGAAGACTTCCATTCCAAATACCTTGTAGAGAGGAATGTCTGGTATTTCTTCACACCTAGGAAGAAAGACCGTATCTGGCACAATCCTGAGGTTCCACCCCTCTACGGCGGAAGCGTGGCCACCGGCATATCCGAGATGGCTTTCAAGTGCGGCTTTCGGTTGCCGATGCTGCCGATACTGAAGAAATTGCTGAAGCAACTCGGGATCGCCGTAGGGCAGTTGGATCCGAACAGCTTTTTTCACATAAACGCCTTCCAAGCCCGATGCTTAGCTAAGAGTATGACTCCTAGGACAACCCTGTTCTGGCATCACTATGAGCTCCGAAGGAATTCCAAAAGCAACGGCTTCTACACCATAGCTCACCGAACCGGTAAGGCCGATTGGGCTCAAACAAACTCCAACAACAGGGGGGCCCATGAGAGGTGGACTTTCATCTCGGGCCCGAAGATGGAGAAGTATGGCCGCTGGCAGGATCTGGACCCATCGAGGTTGCAGTATCTCGAAATGTTGGAGGCGGACAAGCATGATTATCGTCTTCTTTGTGAACTCGATATGAATAAGGTTCCGGTATCGGACGGCAGGGATAGCGACTGGTTGGTCGCCCTTTGGGGTAGTGGTAACATTTATCTTTACCTTATTCCTTTCCATCCGAGTGCTTCCTTTACTGTATTTTTATTTCCCGTTGCCCATGTTTAACACTATTATTTTTGTGCAGTGTCTTCTCTTCAGCATATCATTGAGCGTAAACGCAAGAAGGCAGCTCAACTTTCAATAGCTGCTACAGCCGAAGCCGACGCTGCTGCTCAATCGGCCGGCAAAGAGTTGGAGTCGGCTCCCGATCAAGGGAAGAGAGTCGAAACTCCATTGGTTTCTTCTCCTCCTCGGGATCAGGGGGATGGTGTCGTCCAGGTCACCTCAACCGACTCCCGGAAGAGATTCCGGTCGGGAAATGCCGATCCGAAGGTGTATTCTCCTCCTTGGGGAGTCATCGAGACTGATCAGATCATTGTCCCCGCTCCACAACTGTCCACTATTGTGGGTCCCGATCTCTGCCGGGGTCTCATTCTTCCAGCCGATAGGCCTACGTTTGCCAAGGCGAACGACCTTGAGGCTTGTACTGAGATGTTGGCTCTGCTCTCCATGGTAAGCTTTTTCTTCTTCGGTAATTTTCTCTTCTACTTGTCTTCAATGTTTAATTCTTTTCCCTTGTTTGTTTTTAGGGGGTCTCCTGGTCAGCCGTTGTGGCCAAACGGATGGAGGGGATACAGAACAAACTGGAGGCGGCCAACCAAGTTGAAGTTCGGGCGGTCAAGGCTGAAGAAGACCTCCGGAATGCAACCACTGACTTGGAGAGGGTCACCGGCCAGGCTAACTCCTTGAAGGCCGAGAACGATTCCTTAAAGGAAAAATTGCAGGAGATGGACGCCTTGAGGGCTAGGGTTGACTGGAGAAACAAGCAGCTCAAACTTACAAGGAAAAATGTTCGGAAGCTGAAGAAGACTCTGGAGCTGACCGAAGAAAGATGCTATCAGATGGGATATGACGGCGCTGTGCTGAAGGCACATTCTCTGGGCTTCGATCATACTCAGCTGATAGATCTTTCACTCGGGATGACGGATCCGGTTGGTCGGGAGGAGTCTGATCAACCTTTAGAGGTTTCTTCGGGCGAAGATGAGTCTCTTTCCGACGAACCTCCAGCTGGCGAAGCCTCGTAATTTT
Source organism: Kitagawia praeruptora (assembly GCA_037693485.1). NCBI lineage: Eukaryota > Viridiplantae > Streptophyta > Magnoliopsida > Apiales > Apiaceae > Kitagawia > Kitagawia praeruptora. The sequence continues at coordinate 128,429,598 of CM075350.1, forward strand.
GTAGATTTTCAATGCCTTTAAAATTGTAATGTTTAACTTTGCCTTCGGGCTCTCTATTCACGCCTTCGGGCTTGTAATACTTTACTTTGCCTTCGGGCTTCTTTATTTAAATTTGCCTTAGCATAATATTCTTTCTTATGCGTTGTCGGCTTCGGCCTTAAATTGGCTTTTGCCTCCGTTCATGCATCTTTAGCTTTGATTTGGCTTTAGCATAATTTTCTCTTTTACGCATCTTCGGCTTCAATTGGCCTCAGCATAATTTTTTCTTGTTCTTATGCGTCTTCGGCTTCGATTGGCCTTAGCATAATTTTTTCTTGTTCTAATGCGTCTTCGGCTTCATTTTGCCTTGGCATAATTATTCATATGTTTGTGCATCTTCGGCTTCAGCCTAGCATTTATGTGCATTTTTGGTCGTAACCTAGCTGTCCCCCAGTATTTAAGGGGTTTTGTAAATAATTAAGGTCTCATTCGGTCGGCTGAAAAATATTTCTTCCCGGCCTTAATTAATGTCAAAGCGACTTGAATACTAAGACAATTTTGTGATGGGTCAAATTTCATTCGGTCGGCCCCAAATTTGGATTTGCCAAGTATTTGTAGCTTAAAACGCAATGTACTTGAACACTACCAATAAGTTAAAGGGCGCATGTTTTATACGGTCGACCCCAAACATGGGTCTATTAAGCTTGATATTGCGTACTTAGCTTTTTGGCTTTAAATGTACTTAGCTTAACGATAACGGATAAAAATTGGAGCAAAACAATCTTTTCATTAATCATGCAATTCTTACATAGATTCGATTACAGATTGATGCTATCATATGGGATTCAGAATAAAGTTGCATAAAACAAAATACTGAAGTAAAAAGCAATAAAATTTGTCCAGTAAGCTTACTGGTAGAAACGGCGAAGGCGAGCGGCATGCCAGGTGTTTTTGATTGGGCTACCGTCTGGATGGGCCGATTTGTAAGTGCCCGATCGAACCACTTCAATTACCACGTATGGACCTTCCCAGTTGGGCATAAGCTTGCCCTTTTTGGCTGGCATGGAGGTGGCTAATTCCCGAAGTACTAAATCCCCGACTTGGAACGATCTCTTCTTCACCCCCGAATCATAGTACTGGGCTGCCTGCAGTTGGTACCTTAAGTTTCTTTGGTGGGCAGCTTCTCTTTCTTCTTCCAGTAAGTCCACATTCGCTCGGAGTCCGAACTCATTTGTCTCCACGTTAAACACTTCTGTTCGGTAAGACTCTAAACCAACTTCAATAGGTAGAAGGGCATCAGTCCCGAAGGCCAGTTTGAAGGGCGTTTGTCCGGTTGAAGATCTTGTAGTAGTCCGGTAAGCCCATAGGACCCATGGTAGTTCTTCGGCCCAAAGTCCCTTAGCTTCCCCTAGCCTTTTCTTGATTCCATCAAAGATGATTTTGTTGGCCGCCTCGATCGCCCCATTTCCCTGGGGATGCCCTACCGAACTGAACTTCTGTTTTATCCCGAATTGAGCCAGGAATTTTCTGAACTTGCTCCCAATGAATTGAGTACCGTTATCGGACACACACACCATAGGTATGCCAAACCTCAAGATGACCTGTTCCAGCATGAAATTCTTTGCCGCCTCTTCGGTAATGGCCGAAAGGGGTTTTGCTTCTATCCACTTAGTCATGTAGTCGATTGCCACAATACAGTATTTCGCTTGCTTAGTGCTGGTGGGAAGGATCCCCACAATATCGACCGCCCACATAGCAAATGGGATCGGGCTAAGGACTGAGGACATTTCTTCGGGTGGTTGTTTCGGTATTGTGCTGAAAAGTTGGCACTGTCTACACCTCTTGGCATATTCGGATGCGTCTTCTTTCATTTTTGGCCAGAAAAACCCTTGCCTGAGAATTTTGAAGGCTAACGATCTTCCTGCCAAATGCTCTCCACAAATTCCCTCGTGAACCGTCTCCAAGGCTAGTTGCTGTTCGGCTTGGTCTAAACACCTAAGTAGTGGTTGGCTCGCCGATCGTCTAAATAAGCGACCCCCGACCAGAGTATAATTCCCCGACCGATACTTCACCTTCTGTGCTTCCCTTTGGTCAAGTGGTAGGGTGGCTTTTTCCAAGAATGCCCTGATGGGAGTCATCCAATTGACCCCTTGATGAATTTCCATGCACTGCTTCTTGTCTATTGAAGGCATCTTTACTTCGGTCAGATAGATGGACCCATTTAGGTTCTGGGTTTCTGCCGAAGCTAACCTCGAGAGGGCGTCTGCCCGACTGTTGTTTTCTCTAGCTACTTGAGTTAACTCGAAAGTTTCAAACAACAAAGATTGTTCACGTACCTTAAGGGCGTATGCCTTGGTTCGGGGATCTTTTTGCCCATACTCTCCTGAGAACTGTTTTACCACCAACATGGCAACATGGAATCACTGAACGCCCTAATGTGCTTGACTTCTAGACTTCTTGCCAAATCTAGCCCTGCCAAGAGTGCTTCATATTCGGCCTCATTGTTCGTCAACGGGAAAGTGAACCTGATAGCTTGACAAATCTCAAATCCTTTTGGGCTTGTAAGAATTAACCCTGCCCCGCACTTTTCCTTGGCGACCGACCCGTCGACAAACAACTTCCATTTTCCCGGTGTCTGAATCATTTGTTCTTCAGGAGCCAAGTCATTCGGCCCCGAGAAAGAGCATTCTACCATGAAATCTGCTAGTGCTTGGGCTTTGATCGAAGTCCTTGGTGTGTATTCCAAATCATGCTCCCCCAGTTTGATCGCCCAAGCAACCACTCTGCCCGATGCCTCTGGCCTTTGCAAGATTTTCTTTAACGGCTGATCGGTTACAACTTTGATCGTCCTTCCTTGGAAATAGTGCCTTAACTTTCTTGCGGCCATTACCAGTCCATAGGCGAACTTCTCTGCATTTGGATATCTTGTTTCTGCATCTTTAAGAATATGAGAGACACAGAACACCGGATGCTGGTTCCCTTCGTGCTCTTTGACCAAAACTGCTCCGAGTGTTCGGTCGTTCACAGCCAAGTACAGCTGCAATGTTTCTTTCGGGTCGGGTCTCATTAAGAGTGGAGCCTTCACTAAGTACTCTTTAACCTCTTCGAATGCTTTCTGGCAATTTGGCCCCCACTCGAAATTCTTGGACCCCCGAAGTACTTCAAAGAATGGTAGGGCCTTTTCGGCCGATCTAGAAATGAACCTCCTCAGGGCTGTTAGCCGTCCGGTCAGCTTTTGAATGTCCCTGATCGTTTTCGGTGCTTCCATGTCAATAACTGCTTTAATCTTCTCTGGGTTTGCTTCAATTCCTCGGGCACTAACCATGTATCCCAGAAACTTCCCACTATTTACTCCAAACGTACACTTGTTCGGGTTGATCCTCATGTCGTTTCTTCTGAGCGTTTCAAAACATTCCCTCAGATCTTCGGCATGATCCCTGAAAAGGGACTTGACAATCATATCGTCCACGTAGCACTCCATGTTCCGACCGATCTGGGCTTTGAATACCTTGTTGATCATCTTTTGAAATATTGCCCCGGCGTTCTTCAAGCCGAAAGGCATCTTTATGTAGGCGTAAGTGCCATTCGGTGTGATGAATGCTGTCTTTGGAACGTCCTCGGCATTCATGGCAATTTGGTGGTATCCTGAGAATGCATCCAGGAAACTGAGTATTTGATGCCCCAAAGTAGCATCTATCAGTTGATCAATGTTCGGCAAGGGATAGTGGTCTTTCGGACAATGCTTATTCAGGTCGGTGTAGTCCACACACATTCTCCACTTGCCATTTGATTTCTTCACCACCACTACGTTCGCCAACCAATCGGGATAGTCTATCTCTTCGATGAACTTTGCTTCCAGCAATTTTTCAACTTCCACTTGAATTACTTTCTGCCTTTCCATGGCGAAATTCCTCTTCTTTTGTTTTACGGGCTTGGCTTCGGGAGCTACATTTAAGCAATGTTTGGCCACCGCAGGGTCCAAACCTGGCATATCTTCGGGATTCCATGCGAATACGTCGTGGAATTCCCTAATGACCTTGATGACTTTCTCTTTCAATTCCGGCTCCATGCTCTTTCCGATTTGTATCATCTTTCCCGACTGATCCATGTACAGCTCTACCTCTTCGGTCTCGGCAGCCGGTTCAGCAATCGGGCTAGACAGGTTGGCACCAAATTTTTCCAACTCGATGTTCAGTAGTTGGTGGCTACCCCCAGTGTCATTTTCTCCTCTTTTCCTTTTTCCCGCTTCATTCATTTCAGTGTCCTTATCTTTCTCTAGATCCTCCAGCATAATAATTCGAGGGGCTTTTTGATCGCCCCTCATCTCTCCGACACCATTCTCGGTCGGGAACTTCAACTTGAGGTGGGGAATGGATGAAATAGCCTGAAAGAGTGACAAGGCTGGCCTCCCCAGGATCCCGTTATATGGGCTGTCCACCCGAACAACGTAGAACTTTGCCTCCTTGACCACAGTGTACGGAGGTTTTCCCAACAAAATATTCAGCGTAATCGTGCCTTCAATCGGTACAGGTTGATTACCGAAGCCGTACAATGGTGCCTCATGGCACGGCTCCAGCTGTTCACCACCCAAGTTCATCTTGCAGTACGTTCGGTGATACAATATGTTGACCGAACTTCCCTCATCGACCAACACTCTCCAAATCTTGTTTTCCCCAATTACGGGGTTTATGACAAGAGGGTCTTCGTGTGGCCATATCACGTCTTCAAAATCATCTTCCGTAAATGATATCGGAAGTGCTTGCTTGGCGGCATTTGACTGGTAGAGATTGTAGATTTGCCTGGCATACTTTTTTCGGGCTGTTTTGCTGTCCCGATCAAGGATAGTTCCCCCGGATATAGTCCTGACTTCGCCCCGGTATTTTTCCGAACCTTCGGCATCTCTGTTATCTCTCTTCTTTTCTTTTTCGTCTAACCTGTCCCTCACATCTCCCACGAACTTGGTCAGTTCTCCGTCTTTTATCATTTTCTCAATCAGTTTCTTCAAGTGGTAACATTCATCAGTATTGTGACCTTTATCCCGATGATAATCACAGTATTTGCTGTCGCTTCTTCTATTTTCAGGGGTCTTTAACTTGGGTGGTCTAACAAACCCAGGTTTACCCTTTATCTCATGGAGAATCTTCGAGATAGGTGTGTTCAGTGGTGTGAACACAGTACTATCCCTATCTCTTCTTCGTTCGGCCCCTTGGTCGGGCCTTGTATCATTCAGTCTGCTCTTAATGTCTCCTCGACCCCTTCGGTCGTCCCTTCTATCATCCCTCCGGTCGTCTCTTCTGTCATATCTGTCATTTTTCTTGTTCTCCTTGTACCCCCCAATGGATTCTAATTTTCTCCTAATAGCCTCTCCTCTCACATATATATCATTCAAAGATTTGGGAGGCATATCATAAAGAGAAGATCGAAGCTTCTTACCTTTAACAGGGTCTAGGCCTGCTGCGAGGAATCCAGCCGCTTTGACTTTGTCCAAGTTGGTGACCATACCGGCTTCTTCTTTGAACCTTGCTAAGTAATCACCCAAATCCTCGTTCGGTCCCTGCCTGCAGTGGATCAGGGCTTCCGTATCCTTCTCTCTTCGGCACAAATGTGAGTAGTGCCTCAAGAATTTTTTCTTTACTTGTTCATATGAGCCTATCGACCTAGGTCTTAGCGACCTGTACCACATGGATGCATTCTCCTTTAGGTAGGTCTTGAACATCTTACAGAGCATCACATCGCAGTGCCCCATCCCAGTCATGAGCGATTCATACTTCTCACAGTGATCTTCGGGGTCACCCTTTCCATTAAATTCATTCATCTTCGGGAACTGCCTTCCGGGAGGCGGTCGAAAGTGTTCGACGTCCTCGGTCACCACTGGCTCGTGGCTGACCTTTCTCTCTCCAAACATGGCCTTTTCAATCCTTCGGATGCGATCGTCCGTATGTGGACCCTCTTCCTCCGAATCGGAGGAATAAACTACCCTTGACCGGGTTCTCCTCGAGTTTGATTCAGAGTCCCCTGACTCGTCTTCATCATTTCTGGTTCTTGGCCTCTTGTCTCTTCGATCGTCCAACCCCGGGTCTTCGGCTTCTAGAGCCTCGCGGAGTGCCTTCTCCTGTAACTCGATCTCCTCCCTTTGAAGCTTTAGGGCCTCTAGCCTTAAACGGTCGGCCTCCCTCTTTTTGGCCAGACGTTCGGCCTCCCTGCTGCTCTTCTCTTTTTCTATCTCTTTCCGTTTCCCTTTGGCTTTTTGTTCCTCTCGCCACTTCATGAGAATCTCCCGTTGCTCTTCGGGAGACGGTATGACCCCCTCTTCATCAAAAATCAAAAGCCTTGGGGTGATGGGAGGAGTGATGCGATTATTTCCGGCCATTGTGCTATCGTCAGCTGTTGGTATCTCGGTTTCATTCGCCATTATTAACTGTATAATTCAACACAAACGTATCTCTACGTTCCCACAGACGGCGCCAAATGTTACGACGGTATTTTGCCGGACCTGAGTTCGGTCGGACCTGCAAATGAGAAGAATGCGAGGGTTTGGCCCCCCGATTCACCTCCGGTGTGAGAATAAGTTAGTCGGTTTTTGATGAGTAATATTGAACGTAGAGAATCTGTGTTGTGTGTGAAAAATTGTGTATAAGTGATTGAATGAACCTGACTTTAACACTCTCCAGGCGGTTACCCGAAGAGTGGGCGTCGTGTGCCGACGTGTCCCACGTTCGCAGGAGGATGAACGGTATGACCGTTGTGGATATCATGGCCGGATGAATATGGGCTTTCATTCGGGCTTGAGGCGCTGGATTATTGGTTCGGCCCATTAAGGAGACGGGCCTCTAACAATTATTATTATTATTTCTTAAATGACACATCTGTCATGTCAAACCACAATTCCCTTACACCAATGTTTAAAAATCCTATTCATGATTTTTGAAATAAGTTGTACAATTTGATAATATTTTTAATTTCTATTTAATTTTAATTAAAAATATAAAATATAATATTTATGCAATGACAAATCTACCCACCCCTGGCGACCAAACCATACCATAAGAACTCCCTTACGCTAATCATATATAGGATATAATTGCTTTGCTTAGTTATTTGCAGTTCTCGATTTGTGAGTAACATTTTTCTCTTCTGAACATGGATTGAAGGACCACTACTTTATGAAATGGCAGAGAAAGAGGAGCAATGCCTAGACCTCAGGTAGTCTCGTCCTTACATATCTTTATTTTACTATTCCAGTTAAGTTATTGCTCTCTCTTATGTACTCGACAATTTAATGGTTAATCAAGATGTTTTAGTAAAATACAATTTTTAAAGTCAAAACTCACATGTCAAATGTTTTTTTGATCTATATAGACACAGTATTTTATCCAATAACTAAATTTGCCTATCGTGATTTACACTTTATTTGGTCAGAATGAAGCTTATGCATCTGTGGTCGCTCGTCTTCTGATTTAATTGTTTATACTGAATGATGCATTTCAATGGACTATGATCTGATATAGTTAATAACTGTTAATATTGTCTTTTATGTAGACTTAAGATCTTCATTGATGATCCATATGGATGAGTGATCTCTTTTAATTGTATCATGAACGATTCAAGCCATAATTTTGTTGGGGCCAGAATATGTTGGCAATTGTGCATGGTCCCTCTAAATTGGAAATTGAAATGGCCAGTAGATCGGTGCTTCTTTAGCTGGCATGCCTGTTGATCTCATACTTGATGCTTCAGTGCATTCTTTTAGATAATTAGATCACATATACTTTGGTCGGTACAATATGAACCTATGAAATGTAAGTCTGCTATTAATTTATTTGTGTATATTTCTGGATTAGTTTAGGGCGCTATGTAAATCTTAAATCACCAACATTACAATTGCATTGTTTTCTAGTAACTTGAAATAGGTTTCTGTTTAAGCTTTTAAAAGAAATCATTAATTTAGTTGACAAAGTTGTTCAGTTGGCTTGGCTATCAATTATGGGCGGTGATCATTACTGCACTTTAAAAGGTGAGAAGGTGAACTTTGGTAAGATTATTAATATTACCTGAACACAGACTTCTACCTCGCACAACCTGGCAACCTCCGTTTATCAGCAAATACAAAATATTAAACCATATTGGAAAACAATCAATTAAACTAATTTCCTTATTAAAGTTTGGGATTAAGTACAGGCCTGTGTGAATTTATGTACATCTCTGTTTTGCAGCCTTAGTGGATGAGAGCCCTAATATAGTGTAGCAGCCTCTTATTGATTGCAACAGCTTTCTGTAGACCCCCGGTTAATGCAGCTGCCATGTTAGCAAAATCTCGATAGTTTTCTTACTACTCCCTAACATGTTTGGAGATGTTGTCGCTAAAAGCTGAAATATTGGCTAGCCAGCTCTTACAATCCCATTATACTCAAAGGATATCCTCACAAACTGCTGTTCATTTTCACTTGCCTTGAATAAACTGAAAGGTTGTAATTTCGTTTGCATTGTATATAACATCCAGAGTAGTACTAAGTTGTATAATTTCGTTTGCATTGTATATAACATCCAGAGTAGTACTAAGTTGTCTAAGTTGTCTTTGGTCCCTGACAATCATTTGTCAGGGAGCTGTTATGTAACAATCGGTTTCTAAACCGTTGGATCGTTGATCCAACGGCCCCCCTGGATTACAAAATTTTTTTACTGTCCGCTATAATTTTCCGCGGATAGGCAGATTGCCTGTCCGCGGAAATTTTCCGCGGACAGGCAATCTGCCTATCCGCGGAAAATTATAGCGGACAATAATTTTTTTTTTTTTAATCTCAGCCGTTGGATCGTTCCAACGGCTGTGGAACCGATTGTTAAATAACCGGTCCCTGACAAACGATTGTCAGGGACCAGGACCCATTAAGAAATTGCATCATTTTTTGTTTGTTTGACCTTCTTCTATTTTTTTACTTGCTAAATTGGTGTATACGTGTGAACATGTACATGTTCGTACTTTGCAGTTTGAGCAATAATGACCAGTTCAGTGACTTATTAAAATAGCCGGTGTATCTTATCTCGACCTACTAGCCAATTTAAGTACCTTATGTTAATACATGGTTTTTGTTTAGGCCTACAATTTTAATTTACCATTTGAAAGTAACAAAGTCGATGAACCTGTCAACGTGCTGCCGAATCCATTGGCAGTCAAGTGACAACCTACATTACAATTAAAGGCTCTTTTTATATGTTACTGTCAAGCATTATCTAAATACTATGTGCAATTTCAAATTACGTACTGTTTAGCTGTTAGGATTATTGTGTTTGGGACCATTTTTAAACAAATTGTAATGTATCGACATAGCACCTGCAATGTAAGAATTCAACTTCTATATATGTGTTGTGCTGCTTGTGTGTGATTCATCGTCTATTCTTTTATTTGTTTATTCATAGAAGATTGCTTCGTGTTGCCGCAAGGATGTTTATGGGTTTGGTGTGTTTTGTATCACTCATGCTGTAACACAACTGCTGCGTGACTCCTAGAAATTTTCCATACTAAGTCACCTGGTTTGCAGTTTGGTATTATGTTGCATGTAACCTGGGATACGTTGGCTTCATATTGACGTACTCTTTGTACATGGCGGGCATGACTCCTAATTTCTTTCACGTTGGTAAGACTGGTTTTATGTGTATTAGATTCCTGTTTTCATTTTCAGGTGGTATGGCAGAAAATGGCCACAAAATAATATTGCAGAGTTGTTTACATATTCAGCAATTTGAAGAGATAGCACTATGCAGTTAGAGAAAGATTAGAGAAATGCATATATCTGATCCTCAAACAATTAAAAAACAATTAAAAGTCATCAAATTTGTTAAGGACCTACTTTCATGTTCGATCTGGAACATACAATTTGTACATAAATTGACCTAACTATTATGACTCTAAATCAACCATGTTGACTACTGTTCAATTGGCATAATTATAAAAATGCATATATGCGGATACCCAGATGATAGCAAAACTTGTACTCCCTCCGTACCTAAATTCTTTTCTTATTTACTGAATTTCACGGTTTTTAAGATAGTGGGTTATGAATATTATTTTTTATGATATAGTGGGTGTTAGAATATTAAGTAGTGGATATTGAATAGTATTTTTTTGGAGTAGTGGGTATTGAATATATTTTTAAAGAGTAGTGGATGGAGTAGTGAGTATTGAATATTATTTTTAATAAGTAGTGGATGGAGTAGTGAGTATTGAATATTATTTGTAATGATTAGTGGGTGAAGTAGTGGATATTGAATATTTCCTCCGTTTCACATTAGTAGTCTACTTTCAAGAAAAATTTTGTTTCAAAATAGTTGTCTCATTCCTACTTTCAAAGCAATTTTTTAGTTAAACTTCCCATATTATCCTTGAGTTTTAATTTCCAAGATTGACTTTATGCACTTATTTATCCAACCAATACAATAAAAATGGGTAAATATGGAATTAGATCATTAATGATTGAGTTTCTTAATATGCGTAATTTTTTGAAAGTGGACTACTAATATGAAACGGAGGGAGTATTATTTTTAAGGAGTGGTGGATGGTGTAGTGGATATTGAATATTAATTTTTATGGCCAAAATTAGAAACAAGAAAAGTAATTTCAATATCCTTAAAAGAAAAGTAGGAAAAGAAATAAGGGACGGAGGGAGTACTTAGCTAATGAATAATAATAAAAAAAAATACAATTTACACAAATAATGAGCACTTAGCAATTAATATATGTAATAATTAATACTCCCTCCGTCCCACTTATTTTGTCCTCATTTGACTTTCTTGGCCAAATTCATAAAACTTTGAACTTAAATAATAATTTAATTATTTATGCTTTCATAAATTTAAAAGTTGGATATTATAATATGATAAGTGTACTTTGTGATAATAATTTTTTTAAAAAATATAATTGTCATATAATATAAGTAATTCTCATTACAAAATTGGTCAAATTGGCCAAAATTTGGTCAAAGTGACAAAATTAGTGGGACGGAGGGAGTATAATATAACCATGATCAATTCCTTATACTCGATTAAGGCTAAACAACATTTCAAACATGTACAGAATCATATTTTGTATAATTACAAAAGAGAAAAGCGACCAATTATAATATATAAATTAAAATACAAATAGCAAATCAATTTCAGAATTTTCACATCATCATTATATATAATATATGATATACGAATCATGGTTTTTTTTCTTTCTTTGAAATGTTTTTTTTTTTTTTACAAATTCTTGTTCAAAGGTTTATACATGAATGAAAATAAATTCTAATAGATGACACATGATATGAATATGTACAAAACATGAATCAAGTTACACTTAAAAGACAAAAGTTCTGGAGCATGCTTGAGCCTTCTGATTGTTCCTGGATTTGGCGGAAAATTTTAAAGCTACGTCCTATGGCCTCACAGTTTCTTACCTACACAATCGGCAATGGGATGAATACATCTCTTTGGTTCGACCCTTGGTGGCATGGTAAATGTTTGGCAAGCTCTGCTACTGACCATATCATTACCCAGACCAGCTCAAACATCAATGCCATTGTTAATAACCTTATCACCTCAGGTGTTTGGCATCTTCCCGCCTACAATCCTCGACATCATCACATCAGCTCGACTTTGCTCCACTGGCTGCAGAACTTTGATTATCCGGCCTTTAACTTGAATGCCCGTGACAACATCTTTTGGGATGGGATAAATCTCTTCAAGCTTCGCACTAGGCATATCTGGGATTCCATTCGGTTTAGACTACCTGAGGTTCCCTGGCACACTTTTGTTTGGCATAGACTGAAAATCAATAGATACGCTCATCATGAATGGGTTGCCTGTCATGGTCGCTTAGCCACTTTGCACAGGCTTGCTTCGTTTGGTATTGACTCCACTCAACAGTGTTATCTCTGCGTGGGAGGACTCGAGAGCATTGACCATCTTTTGGTGCAGTGTCCGTATAGTTCGTATATCTTACGAATTCTTGCTTCTATGGTTAGTCCCAACATCTCGACTTCTTTTCCCTCCTGGCTTGATTTGCTTTCTGCTTGGGGAACTAACCCGAACTCTCTACACAAACATATTCTTCTGCTCATGGCCCAGGTCTTCTGCTATCAACTTTGGCGTGAGAGGAATGCAAGACGGCATGGAAAGGGTATTGTGCGACCTTATCAAGTCCTGGATGGTATTATTACTGATGTAAAATCTAGACTTAGAAATTCTACCTGGTTTGTTAATATGGCCGCTAGTAGCAGTTGGCTTATTAGCTACTAGTAGTAGTAGTAGTAGGCTTCCAGTTTCTTTTGCTTTCTATCTCCAATCTCCTTTAAAGATTGGTCTTAGATAGTCCTCCTCTATGGTCTATCATAGAGCAAGGGTTCATCCTCTTTTCTTTCTAATATATATATAACTTAGCAAAAAAAAAAAAAAAAAAAAGAATTTTGTACATGGTAATTCAGAGAGCTAGTAGGATCACAGGTCGCATGAGACAAAACAGAACACAACATCATGGCAAGTAAAGAAACTAAATAAGATTCACATATAACTACATATTTGCATAATTAATTAATAAAATTATCAAAAATTTTAAAATTAATTACCATAAATAAGAATTATAAAGAATGTGTAAAAAAATTTACATTCCAATGGGACAAAACTGTTATCTATAATTATAGATAATCTCTTGATGTTGGCTATATTTGTCGAACCTCTAGAGACCTGTAGTGAATTGCCACATCACTTATTTCTATATTAAAATTATATATTCCATTAATAACAACTTGAAATATTAATAACATACCATTTATAAAATATAGTCAATCATTATAGCCAATACCCTCGGAACACAATGTCTTACAGGTTCGACAAATTTTACATAATCAATATTTTATGTAATTTAGTCAATCATTTTTAACTAACGCCTTTGGAGATGCTCTTAGTCCTCTTCGACTGATGTACAAGATACGTATATATGGCTACTTAGATAAAATCATGTATCTTCGTTTGAAAAGTAATTTACCTAAAAATGCGGCATTTAGGCTAACCATTAACCCAAGTAACAAATCTGAGTACAATCATCATACATATCTACTTAAACAAACACATATATCTACAAAACAAATAAATAAAAACAAAAATTTATTTTTTTAATTCAAAATAGAGAAATAAAATAAAATAATTAGGCCCACAAAATTAAGGGATATTACACTGTGAACTTCCAAAATTCCATCCGATGGCGGAGAAGAATGTGATGATTATTTATGTAGATTTTGATACTTATTAATTGACCAATATCTCTACTACAATTTAGCAAATACTCCATAATTTAAGATCATATCCTTTTAGTCAACTTTAAAAAATGCTTTGACTGCTTTTTGCCTTGCGATGAGTTAGTATCTCTTGTCTTGAATTTTATGTGTCCTAAATGCCTATCGTTTGCTCAAATGCTCAATGATGATCTGTTCTACATTGTATACATGTCACAAATTCCAAACAAGGAGATGTTCTTCATCGAGTAATTTTTGTTTCACATGAGCTTATTTCAATTTTTTTATCTATATTATTAATATCGTGGCATTGTTGTGGAGTATATTGATTGAGGGACATGTGCTGTTATAAACATGCTTACAAGTGTTTCTTGTTGTGATTCAGGTGTTGCTAAATAATAAAGGTTCTTACATTTCTCCTGGAATTTGTTTCAGGATGTTGCTATGAGTTGTACGTACGTGAGAGCTACAACGTGAGAAGAGGCTAGGAGACAAGCTAGTTGAAGTGCATATCGTTGCCATTTTTCTTTTATCCATCTTCACTGCTGTAGTTTACTATTAACCATTAAAGCTGTTGGTGGACTAGGTTGTTACCGAAAATAAGGCTATTTTAGGTGGCTGATCTCAGCCAAAATTGGCTGCATTATAATGGAGTGTTGTTTTCGTATAATGGTTTCAATAATTTCAGTTTGAAGGGTTCATTTGGTGGTGTTCTTGTTTCTTTTTTGTGAAATAAAAATCCAACAAAACTTTTTGGAAAGAAGAATTTAAAATCTTAAGAATTTTTTACTTTTTTTTTTTTTTTGAAACTGGAGACATTTTATAACAAAGAGGACAAAATGTCCATGGAAACATAATGGGAAACCTCACAAGGATAATGGTTTACCCAGCTTTGTTCATAGCCAAATGGGACTATTCTTGCAAGATGATGGGCAACAGCATTTCCATCTCTTTTTACATGAGACCAACTGATAGAATCAAATAAAGGTCTTAGGGAAAGAACTTCTTCTAATATGGAGTCAAGATTGGAGCAGTAGGTAAGAACATCTTTTTAATTACTTCGTTTTGTGTGAGAATGCAGACAATTACTAGCATTTTGTTTGTCCATCAGCGTGTATACAATGACCAAAAAATGTCCATTTCTAATAAAGCCAATTATTATGAGTTACAACAATGACCAAAAAATGTCCATTTCTAATAAACCCAATTATTATGAGTTACAGTGTTTTGTGACTTTGCTTTAAATCAGATTTATGGGCATCGGTCTAGGTTTTATCTTTATCTGATCATTTTTTGTTATATATCCGTACCCAAACTGTGAGCTTATTTAAAATTCAATATTCTTTGACAAAAAGTTTCTTCTGCTAATCTATTAATCATTATTACACTACAAGAAATCTGGTTATAGACGACACCCCTCAGACAACACCCATGGAAAAAAGTGTTGCCCGAAATGATCAAACAATTAGTATTTTCGTGCTCGAAAAAGTATTGTCTAATCCTACATTCACACAATGGGCCAAAACCAGGGGTGTTGTGTAAATGCATAAGTATTTTTATATTAGACAAGCGTTTTTAGGTCTGTTGTCTAAGTAGCAGTCATACAATATGTTATCCATAGTGTTGTGTGACAGTTAACCAACACACAACATTTTTTAGAAATATTATGTGAATGAAGTATAGACGATACTTGGTAAAAAGTATTGTTAGAATGAGACAAGTGGTTTCCAATGTGGTATTGTGTAATGATATTTAACACAAGTTCTTTACATAGTGTTGTATGAACTTAATCCAACACACAACAGGTTCTGACCTATTGTGTGTTTCAACTCATACAAGTGTCTTCTGTTTAAAACTATTGTCTAATGAACTGTACAACTATCAAAGGCAATACAATGCCATACCAAACAAACATCAGCCATCATAACATCAATCAAGAAATGTTATGTTCAAAGTAGCAAACACAGTTATCATATTACAAAGTTTATGTAATTAAAAATACACAAATTAAATTACATCAAGAAAGTTAAATTGTTTCATCTACATTTGGTTATTGGCTACATTGGCTTACAAGATACAGTTATGAGATCACTGCAATTAACGCATGCTGTCCTCTAACACTTTAGCCATATCATCCACCTGAGAATTGCCCTCTAGAACTTGGCTTTCTAGGCATAAACAGGAGACACTTGTATATGGAGAGTCTGCTGCAGCAATTGCTGGTTCATGACAGCTAGAAACATCAGGTTTCCTTGAAAATCCACTATATAACTGTGTTGGAACCAGATTTATCCGAAGGCCTACTTCGGTTTTGACCTGCAAGACAAAAGAATGCGAGGGTGTTGGCCCTCGATTCACCTCCGGTGTAAGAGTAAATATTCTGGTTCTTTAAGATAATTAACGTAAAGAGTTTGTGTTTAGAATTACTTGAGGTGGATATGAATTAGATGCCTCTGCTTATTTGGTTTCTTCCTCATTTTATAGTGTTCGGCCGGGGCCTACTGGAGGTGGAAAAGAGAGCATAATATTACCTTCATCATCGACACTTAAGTACTTTGACTGACTTTTGAGAAGGTGCTGATGGAATCCAATGAACAGTACAAAGAATCCAATGTCGAAGGATCTCTATGTCTTGGATTCTTTGAGTTGTACAGTGATGGGCTTTCCTGTAGGCCCATTGGGTCGATGGCCTTCCAACATGTCCCTGGTCTTCGGTAGGAGGTATCCTCAAGGTGAAGACCAAAATCTCCAGCCCTTCTTCGGAGGGTACATCCTTTCTTTGATGTCTTCGGAACAAACATATTCTTCGGAGTATATACATCTTTGGAGAGCATATGTCTTCGGAATATACATGCCTTCGGAAAACATATATCTTCGGAATATATATGATGACAGCTATTTTTCGGATAAGGATGACAGCTATTTGTGAAGAGATTCCGCACGGGGAGTCGTGTCCTTTAATGATGACAGCTGTCTTTCTCGAGATTTGCGCAGAAATTCCAACCGTTGAATTTGTAACGTCTTCTCTTCCAAGAGTCACGTCTTTTCTTATTTAAAACCCTTAAGCCCTTTCATTTTTCTTTCTTTATTCTACACATTTCGCAAATACTCTCCAGAGCATTTCTTATAATTCCAACAATAGGGAACGTGGTTTCATCGGGTTCCAGTCTTCTAGTCCCAGTTGCGGTTCATCTTCAAATTCATTATCCCCAAGAAACTGACCTCATTTCCTTTTGGACAACAGTAAGTTTTTCTTTTCCCCCCTTTGTGTTATCTGTAAACTGAATAATTTTATTTTGGGTTTGTATGTGAGTTGTATGTATTGTGTGTATATCTGTATATGCATGTGTAGATGAAGAGTTTTGATAAAGTAGGTGTTTCTTGGTGGATAGGTTTATGAAATAGAAAGGATTTTGACACTGTGTCTCTTTTTCTTTTGATTCATGCTTCTGTTTTGGGGTTTTTGGGTTTTTAGGCGTTAAGAACACTCCTCGGTATGTTCAATATTTATGAACATCGTTCAATACCTTTAGTTTAGTGAGTCCTTTAGACTTCATTCGGCCGATTGATCCAAGCCCTCTGTACTCGATCCTTGGCCGAATGGGCTTTTCCCATTTTTCTTATTTTCCGAGTACATGGCTAATTCTTCTGTTTACGAACGCAGGAGATGGATCAATCGGTTGCAACCTCTTCGTATTCTGCTATGGCTCACTTCGGTGATGAGATTAAATTCCCAGCAGCGAATATTCTCTCGGTGATGTCCGAAGAAGAAGTTTTAATGATGCACAGTAGATACGAATTCCCCGAACAGTTTGAGGCTTATCAGGCCGAGGAGGATGATTTGATTTATCATACTCCTGTTTCTCCTTGTCCCCATGGAAGTTTTAAAGTAGGCATCTCCGAGCGAGCCTTTTATTGTGGCCTTCGGCTTCCTCTTCTCTCCATTATAAGGAGATTTTTAATTCGTACGAGGATAGCTTTGGGTCAATTGGATCCGAATAGTTTTATTCACTTCAACGCCTTCCAGACGCGCTGCATAAAGGCTGAGGTCGAACCTACCCTAGCTCTGTTTCTCCATCAGTATGACTTCAGGAAAAATCCTAAGTCAGCTGGCTTTTACAACATAGCCCGAAGAACTGGTCGAAGAGATTGGGCGGCTACTAATTCCAACAATGCTACTACACATAGTAGGTGGTTTTTCATTAGTGGCCCTCGATTAGATAATTATCGAGTATGGAGAGAGGTAAATCCGAAGGAAATAATCGCCCCGGAACTGTCCGATGCTGACAAGGCAAATTTTGTAAAAATCAATCGGCTGATGGTCCCTGATAAGATCCCATTATCTATGAGCCGCGATCAGGAATTTCTTGATGCCTTGTTTTTTTGTGGTGGTAACGTAGCTTTTTCACTTTAGCTAATAATACTTTTGTTTTTTATAGTTCTTACTGACTTCGTGATTTTTTGCAGTGTCTTCTAAAGCAGACCTAGCTCGGAGGCAAGCTGAGAAAGCTGCCAAGAAGAAGGCCGAAGAGGAAGCTAGGTTGCTTCGGTCGGCTAGTCAAGGCCATGAAAATATTTTCAACATTCCTGAGAGTTCTTCGGCCAATCCCGAGAAATCTTCGGCCTCTCCTGCTGATGAGTTTGTAAATGATTCGAACAAGAGGCCTAATACCGATGGGCCGGTTCAGACCTATCGTCTCTCTTGGTCGATTTTATCTACCGATAAATTTGCGGCTCCAGCTCCCGAAGAAGTGAAGCAGGTGTCCGAGGACTTTCTTCATGCTATGATTTTGCCTGCCGATCGTTCTTCTTACGACTCGGCCGATCCCATCACTGCGTGCTCCGAGCTATTGGGTCATTTCACCATGGTATTTTTTCTCTCTTTGTGCTTGTAATATTTGTATCATTTTCCCTTCGTTTATACTTTGTTTATTCTTGCTTCAGGCCGGTCCTTGGGCTGCGGCTGTGATGGACAAAGTGAAAGATATGACCAAGCAACTGAAGGAAGCAGAATCTCTTCAGCTTCGGGTGAACAACCTGGTGATCGAGCGTGACGCTTTGGGAGTTGAGAGGGACAATCTCAAGAAACTGGTCAATAGGAGAACCGAGCAAGCCAAGCGAACTCGGCGATTGCTGAAGAAGTCCGAGAAGAAGATGATTCAATGCGAGGATAGGAGCTATGGAGCTGGTTTCGATGAGGCGGTGGTTCGGGTTCATCAACAGGGTTGGGACTACAAACAGATCTTGGGCATGTATGAAGATCCCATTACCCGTCTTCCAGAACCCGATCTCCCTCTTGAAGTCAGTTCAGGCTCCGAACCTGAGCTTTCTGATTGAATGCCTTTTTTTATTGATGTAAGCCTTCGGGCATAACTTTTATTCTGCTATTGTAATCCTTCGGGCGTAACTCTTTAATTTATGCTTTTGGTAATATTTTTAGCATAATCAATTAAAATCATGCATCATCAAATATAGCTTGTTTATGCATCTTCGGACTTGGCCTAGCATAGTTTATGATTTCTTCGGACAAGTACATTGTCTTTAGAATAATTTTTAATTTATGCATCTTCGGACTTGGCCTAGCATAATTTATGATTGCTTCGGACAATTAAATTGTCCTTAGCATTTTTTTTTTTCACTTATGCATCTTCGGACTTGGCCTAGCATAGTTTATGATTGCTTCGGACAATTAAATTGTCCTTAGCATTTTTTTCACTTATGCATCTTCGGACTTGGCCTAGCATAGTTTATGATTGCTTCAGACAATTAAATTGTCCTTAGCATTTTTTTCTTCACTTATGCATCTTCGGACTTGGCCTAGCATAGTTTATGATTGCTTCGGACAATTAAATTGTCCTTAGCATTTTTTTCTTCACTTATGCATCTTCGGACTTGGCCTAGCATAGTTTATGATTGCTTCGGACAATTAAATTGTCCTTAGCATTTTTTTCACTTATGCATCTTCGGACTTGGCCTAGCATAGTTTATGATTGCTTCAGACAATTAAATTGTCCTTAGCATTTTTTTCTTCACTTATGCATCTTCGGACTTGGCCTAGCATAGCTTGTGTGTCTTCGGTATCTTTTTCTCTTCGGCACATATGAGAGTAATGCCGAAGGAATTTTCTTTTGATTTGACTGTATGAACCGATCGATCTTGGCCTCAATGAACGATACCACATGGATGCCGATCCTTTTAGGTAGGTTTTGAACATTTTGCACAGCATGACATCGCAATGTCCCATACCAGTCATGAGTGATTCATACTTTTCACAATGGTCTTCGGGATCCCCTTTCCCATTGAATTCGTTCATCTTCGGAAATTGTCTTCCTGGGGGAGGTCGATATTGTTCGATATCTTCGGTTATCACAGGTTCATGGTTTATTTTCTTTTCTCCGAACATAACTTTCTCTAGCCTTCGGATTCGGTCGTTTGTATGGGGACCTTCCTCCTCAGAGTCCGAAGAGTCGGCTGTTTTGGATTTGGTTCTTTTAGATTGTGAGTCAGAGTTCCAGGACTCGTCCTCCTCGTTTCTGATCCTTTTTTCTTTTTCATTTCCATTTTTCGGGTCCTCGCTTTCTAGGGCCTCACGGAGCAGCTTCTCTTGTAACTCGATCTCTTCTCTTCGAAGCTTTAAGGCCTCTAATCTCAACTGATCGGCCTTTTTCTGTAGGGCCGATCTTTCTTCTTTATCGTTTCTTTCTTTCTCTATTTCCTTCTGCTTCGCCTTTTGCTGCTCTCGCCATTTCCTTAACATTTCTTGTTGTTCGAGAGGGGAAGGTATTTCTCCTTCTTCACTGAAGTTTAATGTTCTTCGGACGGCGGGAGTAGCTTGTTGAGAAGCAGGAGTTCCCTGGGTAAGAGGAGGAACGAAGGGACTGTTTCCAGCCACAGTGCTTCCTTCTGGCATGGGCGTTTGTTCAATCATCATAGCTCTTTGATAAATCTTAACACAAATGTATCTCTACGTTCCCACAGACGGCGCCAAATGTTGGAACCAGATTTATCCGAAGGCCTACTTCGGTTTTGACCTGCAAGACAAAAGAATGCGAGGGTGTTGGCCCTCGATTCACCTCCGGTGTAAGAGTAAGTATTCTGGTTCTTTAAGATAATTAACGTAAAGAGTTTGTGTTTAGAATTACTTGAGGTGGATATGAATTAGATGCCTCTGCTTATTTGGTTTCTTCCTCATTTTATAGTGTTCGGCCGGGGCCTACTGGAGGTGGAAAAGAGAGCATAATATTACCTTCATCATCGACACTTAAGTACTTTGACTGACTTTTGAGAAGGTGCTGATGGAATCCAATGAACAGTACAAAGAATCCAATGTCGAAGGATCTTTATGTCTTGGATTCTTTGAGTTGTACAGTGATGGGCTTTCCTGTAGGCCCATTGGGTCGATGGCCTTCCAACAAACTGCACAGCATCCAAATTCAACTCTAGTCAAGCCCAGTAAGAAATAAGGGAAGCAGCAAAATTTTACTTTTAGAGCAATTGTGAATGAAGCAATTAGGATTTATATTAATGCAGAAATTGCATTAAGAGACATGCAAAAGTACTACTTGGAATAATATTTTTTCTAATTTTGTTTCGACGATACAACCGTACGAATGTTAATATTTTTTCAAAAATAGAAATAATAATCCGTTGCAAAACACTGGAATGAATATCTATTCTACTGATATTCCGAAAATTTGAATTTTTTGTTTCGAAATAAATTTCAAAAATTTCTTAAAATTTCGTGATCCAAAATCTGAAATTTCACTTCCCTCCCTTCACTAATTTATATTGCCGCTTGTTAATATTTGATTTGCCCCCTTCATTTCACTTTCCCCTTTACTAAAATTTCATTTCCCTCTTTTATCAAAACATAGACCTAATTGAAGCGCCCTCTAGCCCTTTGTCTCTCTACGTTTCAGGCATCTAAAATGGAGTCATTTTCTTCTATGTGACCCAATTGATTTACTCTCTCTGTTTATCTCTAATTCTCTCTCTCTCTCAATCCTTCTCTCTCTCTCACCCAATTGATTTAAATAAATCAATGCCAGAAATCTGGTCAGAAATCTATTATTAGGAGTAAAAAAAGAAAGAGTAAGGGATGTGAAAGTGACGAGGATCTTGATGTTGAGAGTAAGGGTTTGGAAAGTAGTGAGGATATTGAAGCTGCATCGCCAAATGAGGATGTTGAGGACTTAAATATGGATGATCTAAAAGCAGGATATTGAAGCTGCTCAAGGTAAATTCATTTCTGTACTAATCTCTCCGAATCAATCTCGTGAATGAAGTGCACTGTACAGACATGCATATGCACACATTTTGTGTCATTTAATTGAGCGAGCCTGAAGTTATAGATGTCCAATATCTATGATAACTTGAATCAAATCTCAAGATTACAAGTCATATATATCCTATGTATATATAGGAGTTTATTGAGAAGGGTAAGATGTTGTTCAGGAACTCATAGAACAATGTTCTGAGCAGTCTCGCCTGTAACCAGTCACATATGCTTTCGGAGACTATACTCTTAGAGAAGTTGTTTTTGTAGAAAATTAAAGAACATGATTTTCGTATAATTTAAAATAAAACTGTGTGAAGTGATAATGGATGTACTAGTGACTCTGTTGTGTATGAATGGGAGTGCAGATTATGGCCACGATAAAAAGTGGATCCTTGGCAATTGCAACATCAACACTTGACTCTCTGCTTGATCTAATGGCTGGAGGAATCCTGTGGTATACACACAGAACTATGAAAGATATAAACATCTACAAATATCCGATTGGAAAATTGAGAGTCCAACCAGTTGGCATCATTATCTTTGCTTCTATGCTATCATGGCAACTCTTGGTATGTGATTCTTCCACAAATTAATCTTAATAAAATGCTATAGTTTCCAAGCATCCCCGTCTCATCCTTATTTCGTGTTTATGTGTGTGTGTGTGTAAATGAAAGACTTGATTATTGTCGAATACTTAATTCTTGTTGTTTTAATATAGGGTTTCAAGTACTGATCCAAGCAGTAGAACAACTGATTAGAGATGAACCTTCAGAGAATATGAACAATGAGAAATTGATATGGTTATATACAATCATGCTTACCACGACTAGTGTAAAACTTGTGCTCTGGATTTACTATAGAAGTTCAGGAAACAGGATTGTTAGAGCCTATGCAAAGGTAAAATTTTGTATTACTACGTCTTGTTCAATGTCGTCGTTGATGTTTTCTGTCTCCTCTGTCTCAATCCTTGGAAGCCATGTCGGGAACAAGAGGGTTTAAATTTGAGACATCTCCTATATCAGAGTTATGATATGTTTTAGTTTCTGAAACAAGTTTCAATATTATAATGTTCACACCGATAAATCTCTTGTTTTCTGCTACAATTTTCTAGTTTTGAAGTTCAAAAAAATTTATCCGCAGGACCATTATTTTGATGTGGTGACAAATGTGGTTGGTCTGGTAGCTGCTGTTCTTGGTGATAAATTCTACTGGTGGATTGACCCTGTTGGTGCTATAATTCTAGCATTCTACACCATCTCAAATTGGGGAGGAACTGTACTTGAAAATGCAAAATAAGTGCTCTGTTCTTTTTGTATATGTATCTACCTCGGTTAGTCGGTTACTATCAGTATCGCTTTAAATTACTTAAATTTTTTTTCCTTCACATTACCACAGGACTCTCACTCAAGTCCCAGGAATTGACAGCTTTGTTTTTGCTTCAAATTATGTGGTGAGTTTTGCTTCTGTAGTATGCTCTTGTAACTTTCTTCAATAAGCAATGAACCCCCTTCTTCTCTTTCCTGATAACTCAAGATAACTGCTTAGTTGGAGTGCCACAGGTATTTTTTGTATAGATGAGTAAACTATTTCACTATCTCTCATCCCACCTTACACTGATTCCTATATACTCTTGGCTTTTCGATGAACTAATTTTTTTTCCCCGCTATCTATTATGTGGGATGTCTGCCCACACTTTTGTGTAAATATAGATTCTTAAAACGATATATATTTTTGTTAGCTTTTGAGATATTACAGTGCATTAAATCTTTGTTTCCTTACAAAATTATAGACTCTTATGTTCCCTTGTGTATAGTGCAGGTTTTACTAGATTTTATAAAGCAATGAAATGATGATCATGGGTATGTCTATGTGTCTCTGTCTTGCTGCAATGTCTCTTTCTTTGTAATCTTTGTTTCCCATGAATGACTAAGAGTGTCTTTTTTTTTTATGCAGGCCGTTAACTTTTACAATGTAAAGAATGACAAGAAGCGAAAACATCAAGGGAAGGATCAAGAGAAAATCTCATCGACATCAAGCAAGTTAAAAGACATTGTAATTTAGATGATGGTAGTGGTACTTTGTTGGGAATTGGTACCGCTAGTAGCTTTGTAGCGATGAATATTGATTGGTACGTAGTTTTTGTAGTTTGGTTTTCTTTACATGTCCAGAACCATTGTTTAAGATACTTTTAGCTAATGTCCACCAATGATTAACACTTGTATTATATATCAAGCAATGCTTTTATTAAAATCCCTTGTGAGGAAATGACTCACACAACAGGAAAATAAAAACTACTTAATGTTAACAGTTGTAAAAACTGCAATCAAACAACACGTACCATTTAACAAAGTAATGTGCGAGAAGAATACACACGGCAGGTTAAAACCCACAAAACTGTTGTCTCTTTTAACAAATAACAACATGTTATACTCTGCAAAACCATTATCTCTTTTAACAAATAACAACACGTTATACTCTGCAAAACTATTGTCTCTTTTTACAAATAACAACATGTTATACTCTGCAAAACTGTTGTCTCTTTTAACAAATAACAACATGTTATATACTAAGAAAGTGTTATCCTTCATACTCTACAACAACATGCCATATGAGATAACATGTTGTACATCTAACCATAAAACAACTCGTTTTTGCTAAGAAACCATTGTCTTTACTGCTTAAAACAACAATATATTCGTTAAAACGTGTTGCATTATTGGAGCTTTGACAACAGCTTTCCAAAGAAAGTGTTGTTGTTTCTGGGTATCAGACAACTCTTTTCAGGTGGCTTTTACTTGTCTTTCAACTCTCACACGACAGTTTGCTGTGTGTTGTCTGAGGTGTGTATCAGACGACTTTCCGATAGTCAACAGTTTTCGGGAGCTTCAGACAACACGTTTTGCCAGTTGTCTGAAGCAAAAATCCTTGTAGTGTTAAATTAGATAAATTAGTGATAAATTTATTATTATTAATCTTATTTATAAATTAGTGATAAGAGCTTAATGATCTTTATAGTTAATTGTGGGTAATTACCTAAAATTAAGACATATTATAATACAAGCCGAATACTATTTTTGTAAATACATTGGGTGAATTTCATTATTACAATAATGTCATCGACCTTTTATACCCAAAATGCTGATAAATTTAGCTAATTACTTTCGGTTAACTTTAGAAACATTAATCTCATACTATAAGACGGGCCAAGTAATATACTAGTACTAGCGTAAGCCAAAACCTTGAAAACCCAGCACTAAATATACTTATAAACTCCTGAACGTTATTCACAAAATCTTGATTTTTGATTCTGTTTGTGTTCTTATATTTTATATTTCACAGGTTTGGTTTTTTAGGTGATTTCCATAATTTTGAAGGGGAATCAAATAGAGAAGGATCATGACAGGTTTTGCAAACAACACAGAAGTGTAAGACATGTGATAAGACTGTGTATTTGGTTGATGAACTCAATGCTGATAACAAAGTCTATCACAAGTCTTGTTTTAGATGTCACCACTGCAAGGGTACCCTCTGTTGGTTTCTGGCTCATCCTTCTATCCTAAGTCAACAGCTGATTTTATCTTGTTAGGTATTCATTGCCTTGATTGATGGGTAGATTATTCAACCCACTGGTATGAAAATGGAAGAAGATTGTAGGTAGAAGTTGGTTGGTTATGAATGCTAATTTGTCCATGTGTGGTGACAATAATATAAATTATCACTCTCCATTACTGGAAAGATTATTAGATATCAGAAGATAGAAAAAGATTAGGATGCTAGTTTGCGTATGAGTTTTCTGCAAATTTGGAAACACCTGGGAAACACTTGAGTAATACTATTAGTGAGGAAATCTGTGATATTCTGTAATTTGCTCACTCTGTTTAATAGTATCAGCAGCCTCAGTGGATGTAGGAAATTTGCCGAACCACGTAACTCTGTGTGTTCTTTAGTTTACTGTTTTTTTGATATATCTTTACTGCTGTTGTTCTTCTGGGCACTACAAACTGGTATCAGAGCCAAACAAAACAGTACTATATATCAAATCGAAGCACTCGACGAGACGAATCCAACGCCGCGAAAATCACTTCAATCGGATTTCCGAAGCATCGCCAGTACCTGTTAGAGTTTTGCTGCCAGAAATTCAAGCAGGGTTTATTTCTGCAGTTTTTTGAATTTGAAAAGGAAAATCTTCCCCTTATTTGCAGTCAGTCATGGCAGACGATAGAGGGACTGAAAGAAGTGCACAACTTGCGGATGAAAGTTCTAATGATCAACAACATGATATTAGAAGTTCTGTTCGAAGAAACATATTGTCCAACACAAAGTTTGAGGTGGAGAAATTTGATGGCACCAATAACTTTGGCATGTGGCAATGTGAAGTATTAGATCTTTTGTTCCGAAAAGGATCTGATATCGCTCTTGAATCCAGGCCAAAAGATTATTTTGATGAAGATTGGAATTATGTCAATCGTCAAGACTATGGTACAATCAGACTATGCTTGGGAAAAGATCAGAAATATTTTGTCATGAAAGAAAATATAGCAGCAAGTCTCTGGAAAAAGCTAGAGGACAAGTACATGACAAAAAGTGTAGAGAACAGACTCTATTTGAAGAAGAAGCTTTTCCGTTTCCAGTTTAAGAAAGGTACCCCAATGATTGAGCACTTGAATAATTTCAATAAAATTTTGGCCGATCTCCAGAATTTAGATGTTGAAATTATTGATGAAGATAAAGCTTTGCTGTTGCTGAATTCGTTACCTAAAAACTATGAACATTTAACCATAAATTTGTTGTATGGTAAAGATGGGGTTACATTCATAGATGTTTCTAATGCTTTGGTGAATAACGAATACCGAAAGAAGGATCGACATGATCACATGGACTCAATAGCAGAAGCATTAGTCGCAACAAGGGGCAGACAAGTCAATAAATCTGGTGGACAAAATAATAGGGGTCGGTCGAGGTCAAAGTCTAGAGGAAGAGAGTCATCTAGAAGGTGTCTTGCTAAAGATGAGTGTGCATATTGTCACCAGAAAGGGCACTGGAAGAAAGATTGTCCAAACAAGGACAAGTCAACTGCAAATGTTGTACAGAAACCTGAAGAAGAAGCCGCCTTTACGGTTTCATTATCAGACACATATTCTGATAAATGGATACTTGATTCTGGATGTTCATATCATATGTGTCCAACTAGACATTGGTTTTCAAGTTTTGAAGAGCTTGACGGAGGTGTTGTACTTATGGGCAACGATAACGCATGTAAAACAAAAGGAATTTGGACAATATGTTTGAAGATGCACGATGGTACAATTAGGCGACTTACAAATGTGAGGTAGATACCTGATTTAAAAAAGAACCTGATCTCTTTAGGCGTTCTTAATTGACTCTGATGGTTACAAGGTAACAATGGAAAATGGCATTTTGAAAGTTGTGCGAGGTGCATTAGTTGCAATGAAGGGTACACAAAAGGCAAATCTATATTTTCTAGACGGAAGTACTATCACAGGTGGAGCAGCTATCTTATGCAGCTCTAACAAGACAACATCGGACACTTCTCGTCTTTGGTACATGCTTTTAGGACACGCCGGAGAGAAGGCTTTGCAAGGCTTAGTGAAGCAAGGTCTACTAAAAGGAGCCAAGACTGGAAAATTTGCTTTTTGCGAGCATTGTGTACTAGGAAAGCAAACAAGAGTCAAATTTGGTGCTGCTGTTCATCGCACGAAAGGAACTTTGGATTACATCCACACTGATGTATGGGGACCTTCCAGAAATGCTTCATTGGGAGGCAAGCGATGGTTTGTAAGTTTTATCGATGATTTTTCAAGACATGTTTGGGTATACACCATGCATCACAAAGATGAAGTTCTGGATATCTTTCTTAAATGGAAGAAACTGATCGAACTCAAACAGGAAGGAAAATCAAAAGATTAAGGTCCGATAATGGTGGTGAGTACAAATCAAATCCATTTTTCTAAGTTTGTCAAGATGAAGGCATAGCCATGCATTTTTAGTCCCAGGTACACCGCAACAAAATGGAGTGGCGGAACGGATGAATCGTACCTTGGTTGAAAAAGTTCGATATATGCTCTCTCAATCCGGATTAAGCAAGTCATTCTGGGCAGAAGCTTTGTCATATGCAACCCATATTGTCAATAGGCTGCCTGCATTTGCCTTATACGGAAAAACTCCCAAGGAGGTATGGTCTGGAGAACTTGTTTCAGATTATGATTCTTTACGAATATTTGGATGTCCAGCATATTATCATGTGAAAGAATCTAAACTGGATCCTAGAGCAAAGAAATCTATTTTCTTGGGTTATACCGGAGGAGTTAAAGGATTCCGACTTTGGTGTGTTGAATCAAAGAAGATTGTTTTAAGCCGAAATGTCACTTTTGACGAGTCTGTTATGCTAAGACAAACAAGTTCGGAAATTGAAAATGAAAGTCCTAATACTACTTCCAAAGTAGTGCTTGAGGCACCAGAAAATTTGCAAAATAATATGCCTATTGTCGATAATGGTGAAGATGAAAATGATGATGAAGATGAAACTTCAGCTGAGGCGGAGATTCCTTCACCATCACCTGTGATTCCACCTGAAAGCATTGCCACTACTCGAGCTAGAAGGGAGATAAGAAAACCCAATAAGTACACGGATATGGTAGCATTTGCACTCCCAATAATTGACGATGGTGTTCAATGTACTTATAGAGAAGCTGTCCAAAGTGAGGATAGTGGAAAATGGCAATGGATGATGTTAACTCGAATAACTTGTAGAAGGGGGGGTTGAATACAAGTTAAGTAATCGTGTCTGATTTTTGCTCGAATGAATAAATAATAACAAACAAATAAATCAAACTTTTTGTATTAATAAACTCAAATACAAACTCTACTCACAATGATCACAAATCTCTCACAAAGCTCACGCTTTTTACAATGATATAGAGAGAGTATTTATAATGCTACCTATCAACTAATAACAGAAAGTAATGAATAATACAAGGTAATCTTCTGCCGTCCAGTTGATAGTTTCCAACAATAGTTTGATTCTTTTCTTCATGCACACTTCTTTCCATCTTCTGAATATCAGATCCTATTGAATAGCACTTTCCAATTCTGCAGTTTCAACACAGTCAGGGTTTGTCCATAGTCCCTGAAACCTTGTAGTCCGTGACTCTAGTCTCTGATCAAGTACTGTTCACAGTTCTGCAATTCTTGGATAACTGATACATCCTTAATCAAATGCTAAACCCTTTATAAGATCAGGGTATTACAAGAAAGGTAATGTTATTCTATTCTACACACCACAACTCATGAATTTATTCCTAACAATCTCCCCCTATTTATGATTTATACCTGGTACCTGTTAGGATGATGGTAGTGGTGGTGGTTCGAATCTGAAATGTAGAAGAATTGATGCATTACCTGGTACTTGAAGAGTCTTAGTTTTCTTTACAGACTATGACTGGTTAGTCACTTGCTTTTCCTTAGATCTTTAATGAACAGATCTACCAGCTTCAGTGCCTGTACCAACTTTTCCTTTTCCTTTTCCAACATTCGAACCATCACCACTACCATCATCCTTATCTCTCCTATCAGACTTGTCTTTAGTAGCATCAGCCTTGCAAGAGTCTCTGATGATTATTCCGGTTTGCTTCCTCTTAATTATTTTTATCTCCCTCTTTTTGACATTAGCAACAGTAACTCCAAGAGTTTTAGTGAGAGAACAAATAAGATTCATCAAAACAGCCTGATTTTCCATGATAGTGACATGGTTATCCTCCAAGGCTTGAAGTCGATGATTAACATCTGTTTGAGTTTGATGAACACCTTCAAGAACTTGTTGATGTTTATATAGACGTGTTTCAATGTTTGAAGATACAAATTTCATAGAATCATTGGTAGCTTGAATAGCAGTATCAATGCATGCAACCTGAGTAGCTAGACCTTGAACATGCCGATTGACAGAAGAAAGATCAGCATCCGAAATATGATGAGAATCAACAAGAAACTCACTTTGATACCTAAATTCAGCAATTCCTTTAGCATGAGCTAATGCTGTAGGATTTGATACTTCATCTGGATAACTCCCATACTTGTTAAAGAATTCCAGTTTGTCCTTGGCTCTAGTTTTCTCAATTTTACCAATGTGCTTGATAAGTGTGAAAGAATCTGGACCATGAGCAAGTTCAGTAGGAAAATCCTGATCCTAATAAGTAAATGTCTTTTTCTCTTCAGCATCAGAATGACAAGATATAGTATCATCAATCTGATTATGAAAATCAAGGTGCAAAGGTGTGGCTTTCTTAAGAGCATGTTGTCTGTCAGTAACTTGAATCCGTTGAATAAACATGAAATTCAGAGAATCAATACCCAAAGCAAAAGCTTCTACTGGATTAGTAGGCCACATTTGATCAAAATAACCAAAAGAAGGTTCTGTAACCTTTGCAGATGAAGTTGCCTGTGAATCAAGAACTACAGATGTAGAATGATATTCAAGTAATGGTACTTGAGTAGAATGACTTACAGCTACAACTAGAGTATCTGAAACTGAAGAAAAAGGAACAATCGCCCAATGTCCAACAGTACTAACATCCTGTCCTTCACCAGTATCCTGTGTGCTAACAATTACAAACTCTGACTCCTCCATAGAGTGATCAGCTTCTGCAAGTGTCTCAATCCTAGCTGAGATTGGTTGCACATACAGAGGGACACTAGGATCATGAGGTAAACTCTCTGGCATACTCTGAACAAGTGACTCTCTTAGCCTATCTCCTCTTCGATTGATAGAATCCACAAGCCTTTGTTGATATTGTTGAGCTTTAACTTCAAGCTTCGAATTATGCTTGGCTAAGTCCTGTTTCTCATACATCTTAATGAAAGAGTAAGTACCAGCATCCATACCTAGATTTTGATCCCAGAAATCAAAAGATGGTTATTTCCTAGTTTTCTCTCCCTCACTATGGAGTTGATCATGTTGGAAATAATTGATGAGAACAGTGTTTAAGAGCTACAGTGACAAATCAGAGTTTAGCTGGAAGCAGTCAGAGTTTAGTTAAACGCTGACATGGAAGCTCGATAGAGTTTGTTAAACTCTGTCTGGAAGAAGCGCGTCTCAAGTCAACAGTGATTGAAGATTAATTGAAGATAATTATGGAAGCAATATCTTTACAGATTGGGTAGCTGTCAAAGAGATTGAGTTGACTTAGGAGATGTGTAGCAATCGTAATTGATATCAATTGTATAGCTGATTTATAGGAGTATCAATTATCGATTGTATAGCAGCTGCATATCTAATAAATACAGTTAGGTTAACCCTAGAAGGGAGTCGTGTATCGAACTATCTTTCATTGTAACCTAAGCAGCTCTCTGTGATATTTTACATCACTGAGAGAGGAGTTATTAATTCCAAACAGTTTTAATTGTTCATACATATATTACTTGTTAATCTCTCATACGAACTTGATTATTATTGTGTATTCGGCCTAACAAGTGGTATCAGAGCCAATCTGTTACTTTGTTACAGTTTAAGATCCAAACACAACTATAATCATGTCAGAGATTCCTCCACCAATAGCTTCAAGCTCTGAGAAGGCTCCTATTATTGTGAGTCGTTATGAAACAATTAGGGTTCCTATTCTCAGGCCATCAGAGTATATGTCAAGGATGCAAAGGTTAGGCATCTACTTCATAGTGCCTTAGACAATGTTATGTCTAACAAAGTGATTAATTGCACCACTGCAAAAGAGATCTGGGATGCCCTTGAGGTTATATGTCAAGGAACTGCTGCTATCAAGAAGAATAGGAAGAACATACTCACACAGGAGTATGAGCACTTTGAGGCTAAGTCTGAAGAAACCATGACAGAAACATTTGACAGATTCTGTAAACTGCTCAATGATGTGTCATTGGTAAACAAAGAGTATGATCTAGAAGATTCTAATCTCAAGTTTCTTCTTGCTCTACCTGAAAAGTGGGATGTGAAAACAACCACTATTAGAGACAACTATGATCTTGCTGAGACAGAGATTGATGAAATCTATGGACTGCTCAAAACTTATAAATTGGAGATGGAGCAGAGAAACAAGAGATCAAGCAGGAAGGCAAAATCTGTTGCTCTAAAGGTTGAAGAGAAACCCTTGAAGAAAGAAGCATCAAGGAAGAAAGTTAAGGGAAAAGCCTTGGTCATACACTCAGAAACTGAATCTTCAAACTCTGATAGTGATTCAAACTCTTCTAAATCATCTGACTCTGAGGATGATGAAGAAGAAATGAGGAAAATGGCTATTTTGATGGTAAAGACCTTTAAGAAGATGGGATTCAAAAACTTCAAAAAGGGAAAAAGGTTTTCTAGAGATGCAAATGAAGACAGAAAGAGTTTCAGGAGGTCTGAGAGAAAGGAGACCAAATCTGGAAAGAAGGACAAGTCTGAGATTCAATGCTACAAGTGCAAGGAGATGGGACACTATGCTCCTGAGTGCAAGAAGGGTAAAACTGGTAAGGCACTTATCACAAAAGGCAGAGATTGGACAGACACTTCAGATTCAGATGAGGAAGTCAACTATGCTCTCATGGCTTCTATTGAGACAGATTCTGAAAACTCTGAAAACAAGGTACCTCTTACTACCTATGCCTATAATAATGATAATATAACTGAATTGAGAATTTATCTTAAGGCATTGCATATCAGTTATAGGGATCAGACTTTAGAGAATGAGAGAATAAAATCTGAGAATTCTGAACTTAAGGTTAGAAATAAAATTGTTGAAGAAAAACTTGAAAATATGCTATCTAGAACAGGAGTTGCTAGGTAAGTATAAGCAACTAGAATCTGATTTGGAGAAGGCAAGTCACATTATTAAAACTTGGACTCATTCTGGAAAAGACACTCAAGAGGTTTTTCAATCTGACACAGTAGGTCTAAGTTATTCTGAGGAAGATGAACTCAGGTTTCAGAATAAAGTTAAGATTAGACCACCTCTTCCACCTAAGAAATTTGGAACATTTGTTAATGGAATAAATGAATCTAGGTATGAAGGAGGAAAAGAAGTTGTTAAGACGGAATCAGTAAAAACCAGTGTTAAACAGGTTAATATTGGTTCAATGACAGATAAACAACTCAAACATAAGCTTAAGGAGTTAAAATCTGTCAACAAACAGAGAGTGTCCAGAAAGAACAGAAATGGTAAAGTAGGCATAACTCAAGGTAATTATCCAATGCTTGCTACTTTTGCTCCAAGAAAAACATGCTATAACTGTGGTAGTTCTAATCATCTTGCTAGTTTCTGCAGGAAGAATAAAAATATTAATTCTTTACATTCTAAGACTGAAGTAAAGAAAAATAATGTTAGAACTAGACCACAGACCTTATGCAAACACTGTGGAAGTACTTGGCATTCTATTTATACTTGCAGAGATTATCATGCTATTTATCATAATCACTATGAACTGAAACCTAATCTGAAATGTGTTAAAGTTAAGTCTGCATGTGTAAACTCTGATAAAGTTAGCTTAAACTCTGATGATGAAAATTCCGCTACTAAAGCTAACAAAGTTAAGAAAGCCAAAGTATCCAAGCAAGTCTGGATCCTTAAATCTGACCTTCAGTAAATGTTTGTGATTGCAGGGCATTGGGGAGAGAACCCTAGTCGTGGACAGTGGATGTTCAGGACACATGGCTGGAAATAAAGCCCTGCTATCAGAGTATGTGGAGAAGGCTGGCCCAAAAGTTTCCTATGGAGATGGCAACATAGGACGTACTCTGGGATATGGCAATATCAATCTTGGAAGTGTCATCATCACAAATGTAGCTCTGGTTCCAGGACTCAAGCATGACCTGCTATCTGTGAGTCAAATCTGTGACAGAGGATATCATGTAGATTTTCAGCCAGAATACTGTGAAGTTATTAGCAAATCTACAGGAAAGGTTGTTCTAGTTGGACACAGGCGCAATAACATTTATGAAGCAAGTTTGTTCACAAACTCTGATGGAAAAGCTGTGTGCCTGTCAACAAGAATGTCTAGTGAAGAGAGTTGGAAGTGGCATAAGAAACTCTCTCATCTTAATTTGAACAACATCAATGAGCTAATAAGAAAGGATCTTGTCAGGGGACTTCCAAAATCCTTGTTGAATGTTGATGGCCTATGTGATTCTTGTCAAAAGGCCAAACAAAGGAAGTCATCTTTCAAGAGAAAATCTGAATCTTCAATTGTTGATCCTTATCACCTACTACATGTTGATCTATTTGGACCAATGAATGTCTTGTCAATTGGAAGAAAGAAATATGCTCTGGTCATTGTTGATGAACACACCAGATATACTTGGGTGTATTTTCTAGCAAAGAAGGATGAAACTGCATCAACATTGATGGAACATGTAAAGCTGCTGGACAAAGGGTCAGATCATAAAGTCAAAATAATCAGAAGTGATAATGGAACAGAGTTCAGGAATGCAACAATGGAAGATTTCTGCAAAAACAGAGGAGTGAAATAAGAGTTTTCTGCACCTGGTACACCACAGCAGAATGGTGTAGTTGAAAGGAAGAACAGAACTTTGATAGAAGCTGCCAGAACCATGCTAGATGAAGCAAAGTTGCCAACTTATTTCTGGGCAGAAGCAGTTCAGACTGCTTGTTTTACTCAAAATGCCACACTGATCAACAAGCATGGAAAAACACCATATGAGATGGTGAAAGATAAGAAGCCAAACCTAAAATATTTTCATATTTTTGGGTGCAAATGCTTTGTATTAAAGACTCATCTTGAACAGTTGACAAAGTTTGAGTTAAAGGCAGATGAAGGAATTTTTGTTGGCTATCCACTGTCAACAAAGGCATTCAGAGTTTACAATCTGAGAACTAAAGTGATCATGGAATCTATACATGTGTCATTTGATGACAAGAAAATAACTGGACTTGAAGATATAGATGAATATGATCAACTGCACTTTGAAAATGAAGATTTAATCTCTGTTGAAGTAAACTCTGATGAAACTAATCTGAAAGACTCTGTTGAAACAGACTCTGAACCTCTACTGGTAAACACTGGAGAAACTTCTCAGCCACAACAAAGGGAAGAACCAGTTGAGGGGGAGCATGATCAAGATGATGACTCAAACACTGATAGTGAGTCAACTGAAAAATCTGGATCAAACTCTGATGATTCAAACTCTGAAAATTCAAATTCTGACTCTGTGCAGTCAAGTTCAGGGGGAGCCTCAGAGAATGAAGAAAGTCAACAACAAAATCAGGAGAGCATGGATCAAGGGGGAGGATCACATGCTGACAGAAGCCATTTGCCTTCTGCCAGGAAATGGACAAAATCACACACACCTGATTTGATCATTGGAGATCAAGATGCAAAAGTAAAGACAAGAAGTGCTACTGCAAGTGAATGTCTGTTTCATGCATTCTTGTCTAAGAATGAACCGAAGAAGATAGAAGAAGCTCTTCAAGATGCTGATTGGATAACAGCAATGCAGGAAGAGTTGAATGAGTTTGAAAGGAATGAAGTTTGGACCCTTGTACCAAGGCCAAAGAACAGATCTATTGTTGGTACTAAATGGGTTTTCAGAAACAAAACTGACAGTGAGGGTGTTATCACAAGGAACAAGACTAGACTGGTGGTAAAGGGATATTCACAGCAGGAAGGAATAGATTATGATGAAACATTTGCTCTAGTGGCAAGATTAGAGGCAATAAGAATTTTTCTAGCATATGCCTCTCACAAGAAATTCAAGGTGTTTCAGATGGATGTGAAAAGTGCTTTTCTGAATGGAAAGCTTGAAGAAGAAGTATTTGTTGAACAACCACCAGGTTTTGTGGATCCAAAATATCCAGACTATGTCTACAGGCTGGATAAGGCACTCTATGGACTTAAGCAGGCACCAAGAGCATGGTATGAAACTCTGGCTCAATTTCTCTTAGAAAGTGGGTTCAACAGAGGTACAATTGATAAAACTCTGTTTTATTTCAAATCTGGGAGTGACTTGCTTTTAGTTCAGATATATGTTGATGACATTATCTTTGGGTCTACTAATGATAAACTCTGTAAGAAGTTTGCCAAGCTCATGCAGTCCAGGTATCAAATGAGCATGATGGGAGAGCTTAGTTATTTTCTAGGCCTACAGGTGAAACAAACAGATGATGGTATTTTCATAAATCAAGCAAAATATACCAGAAATCTTCTCAAGAAATTTGGATTGCTTGATTGTTCATCTACAACAACTCCCAAGGCAACAGCAACTAAGTTAGACAAAGACACAGGGGTTTCAGTGGATATGACAAACTACTGAGGCATGATAGGGTCTCTTCTTTACTTGACAGCAAGTAGGCCTGATATAATGTATGCAACTTGTCTTTGTGCAAGGTTTCAGGCAGACCCTAGAGAACCACAATCACAGTTGTAAAGAGGATTTTCAAGTATCTCAAAGGCACCATTTCCTTAGGTCTGTGGTACCCTAGAGAATCAGATTTCAAGGTACTTGGGTATTCTGATGCAGATTTTACAGGCTGTAAGATAGACAGAAAAAGCACCAGTGGAAGTTGTCAATTTCTGGATGACAGACTTGTTTCTTGGTACAGCAAGAAACAGAAATCAATTTCTACATCTACAGCTGAAGCAGAGTATATTGCAGCTGGTAGCTGTTGTGCACAGATTCTGTGGATGAAGAATCAATTGCTGGATTATGGTTTGAGGTACAGTAAGATTCCTATTTACTGTGATAATCAAAGTGCTATTGCTATGACTGGTGGCATTCAATGACCAAGCACATCAGCATAAGGTACCATTTTATCAGAGAACATGTGGAAGAAGGACATATTGAGCTTCACTTTGTGTCTACAGAACAACAACTTGCAGATATCTTCACCAAGCCATTGAGTGAAGCTACATTTACAAGGCTGGTCAATGAACTAGGAATGGTTTCTGGTTTTGACTAGAAATGTTGGTTAGATTCAAAATTTTACTTATGTAATGTGTTGCTCATATTTCGGTGAACTGTTAAGTGCTATGTGAACTCTTTTGTTTAAACTCTGAAATACAAACTCTGTTCATTTAACATGTTTTTGTTTAAACACTGTTAAACTTTGTCAGCATGTCTGTTGGTCATACACTGTTAACATGTTGGATAAACTCTGTGAATTCTGAATTGATTAGTGTCTGGATGGAAACACCAATGAAGAAATATGTATGAAGCATGATTCTCAGTAATTAATCATGAATCTTTCTGAGTTATTGTGATCTAATCTTAGATTGTGCAGAAAGTTACACAACATGATACCGTTTCATATTTATAGCATCTTTTAGTTTATTTTGTCCTAAACTCTGAGTCTATAAATCCTGTGTGCATTGCCTCTCATAAATAACTTCTGATGTTGATGAACTCTAAACTCTGTTAGTTATACTCTGTTAAATTAAATGCTTACTGCTATACCCCCAAAGAAAATGTATATAGGTTGCTATACTCCTTTGAGATTATGTTGGTGACTAGGATGGCCCAGGAACCTATTGGTATATAATATGGGCTAAAATTCTCTAATTTTTGGTGACTAGTCAAAGACTAGGAAGACCCAGGAACTTATCAAAATGATAAGGGCTAAAATTTTAGGATTTTTGGTGACTGGCTCCAATCTCTAATTACTGGAATGAATAGAATAAAAAAATGAAAAAAATAAATAAATAATGAAATAAATAAAAAATTATATATATTAATTACTTACAAGGGGGTATAAATAAATTAAATGTTACTGTATATAAATTGTTTACTACAGAGTTTAGCTTTCATCATACAATCAGTGTTTACTATGAGAGTTTGTGCATCCAGTGTTTATTGATTTACTTTATGGATTTTATGAAATATTAGATGCTCTAAAAATTGATCTGGTAAACTCTGCTACACACACACACATATATTCACAACTGTGCAGTTTTTGAAAGGGTTTCAGTGATAAAGTTGGAGAATTGACAAACGCTGTTGGGTTTTGTCTAATACTCTAAGGTAAATTTTCAATCAGATAATTTGAAAATTTGGGGTAAAGAGAGTTTTTGACAACTGTTAATGAGTGTAAATGTGTTAAAGTGTCTTGATAATAGGAAAGAGAAAACAACGGTAATTATTGCATTATTTACTGCGCGTGTTTAGTTGGTTCACTTCATGCATGCCATGTAACAATCCGGATTTTTCAGAATTTATTATTATTCTTATTTAAATATTTTATTTGTTTTCCATTAAGAAGGAATAATATTATGAATATTTTATTCTTATTGAATGCTTGTAAATGTTTAATTTCCAATATGTTATTCGGGTAGACTGTATTTGGTACTGTTTGTGTTATTAATTATTTTGATTTTATTAAAAATCGATATTTTTATCGATATTGATAAATTGAGTTTGTTTTAAATTTTGTGGATCGAGTTGGTATTTTATTTGTACCATAATTATACCCGGTATTCTACCCGTGTGTAAAAGTTTTATTGGTGTAAATTATCAAAATATTTGAAAATTTAGTATTTTTACATTTTTGATAAATTGAGATTATTTTAGAATTTTTGGGATCAAAACTTTATTTTTTTTCCCCGTGCAAAGATTGTACCCGGTATCTTATCCTGTCCCCGTTGATATTTGGGTGCGTTAAGAAAATATTCGAAAATTGTGT
The DNA here is from genome assembly GCA_037693485.1 of Kitagawia praeruptora. Classification (NCBI taxonomy): domain Eukaryota; kingdom Viridiplantae; phylum Streptophyta; class Magnoliopsida; order Apiales; family Apiaceae; genus Kitagawia; species Kitagawia praeruptora. The sequence goes on from CM075350.1 coordinate 128,467,766, forward strand.
ATTTTTATATTTCTGAGCAATCCGGGATTTATAAAAATTTTGTGTATAGTTATTTTAATTTTTGGAAAGAATAAAATTTTCAGTTTTATTCAAGTGAATCATTTCGGGTTTAAATAAATGATTTTGAAAAATATTCATTCATTTTATTTATGAAATAGAAATTTATTATTTTTACCCGCTAATTATTTAGTTGACAATTGTTGAGCTCAACTAATTTAATTAGGGGCCAAATATTATTTATGGGGTATTGTTTTTAGAATATATAGGATATTATCTTATTCCATCCTAATCTACCCACGTACAACCCCCCCCCCCCTCTCTTCTTTACGCGTAAACACCCCCCTGTTATCTCTCTCCACACATATCTCTCTCCCGTATCTCTTTTTCTCTCTCATCTCTCCGGTCTTTCCCTTTTTTTTCTTTTCTTTTTATTGAATTTCAAAGAATCGAATGATCCGTTTGTAGTGTTTTGATGTCCAAATCACGAGTTCCAGTAATCAAAACGAAGCTCTTCCAAGCCTCTTCCTCTTTATATCATCCAATCATTGTTTTGGTAACTTTTAATTTTCGGCTTAAATTCATTATTGAATTTCGGTTGATTATTAATTGTTGTTGATAGCATATATGTGTAGATCGTTGTTTATAGAGGCTTATATAATTTTTTCGTAATTTTCTGTGTGATTTTTGTTTCGCCCGAAAATTCTCGAGGTGGCCGGAATTCGTTTTGTAATTGTTGGTTTTAAATTCTGTTTGTATGTATAAATAGATTGCGGCATGTAGTGTAACATATATTTTTGGTAGATTTTTCTGGGCTTTATTTTAGTTCGGCGGAAAAGTTCTGTTCCGCCGGATTTTGGTGTTGTACTTCGGTTTTTGAGTAGTAATTTGGTGCAGTAATTGTGGTATGCTAATATGGAGTGATAGGGGTTAAGAAAATGGTTTCTGGACTGTGAAAGTGCTGCCGGAATTTTGTTGACTCGCCGGAATCTGAAGATTTCGCCGAATTCTGTGGAACTCCGGCGATGTTCTTCAATTTTCCGGCCATGTTCTTGAAAATTGGGGCTTTGATCTTTCAAACCCTAAAATTGATTTCAGAAAACTGTTTTTAAATTAAATATTTTCTAAAAAATTAAAAATCTTTAATAAAATCCAAAATTCATAAATTAATTAAAATAATTAATTGATTAATTATTTTAAATAATTAGTTTATTAATTTATTTAATTGATTTATTTATTTTGATTAATTTTGTTAAAATTCGATTAACTTTAATTGATCTTAATTAATTTTAGTTAATGATTTAATTAATTCAATTAATCGATTAATTTGATAATTAATTGATTAATTCTATTAATTAATTCTATTAATTAATTTTGATTAATTTTAATTAATCTTAATTATTTTCGATTCACGTTTTTAGAAAGAAAAACGAGACGATTCGTTCTAAACGAACAAAAATATTTTTAAATGGAAATGATTTGATTTATAAAAATTCGAAAAATGTTTTAAAATTAGAAAATCAAATGGATGATTCGTATCGAGTCATAATGTTATGTAATATATTTTATTTTATTTATTTGTTTAACTTTGTAAATTTTAGAAAATTGATTGACTTCGATCTAAAAATGTTTTACTTTCGAAATGTTTTAAAACAGAGATAAAATATTTTGTAAAATTATGTTCGAGTCATAATACGTGCAATGTGAATTATCAAGGTATTAAGTATTGAGGGTTATGATATGAATCGAGTTTTGCCCGATATATATTTAATTGGTGCTTAATTGTTTATATGATTTTATAAGATGTCGCTAAGAGTAGACGACGTTTTCTTTGAGTTACTGACTAGGATTGTCAGATTTATATTTCTTTTTGAGAACGAAGTGTTTGTTTCGAGGATTAATTGATGAGTATTGATGTAGGAATGCTAGCAGAGATAAGAGGTTAAATGAAGAAGGTTGGAGACGGTTGCAATATTGTTTGTGGATTGTTGGATTATTGTGAGGTGTTTTAACACCGGGAAAATGCCTATGTTCAAAGGGGATATTTCCAATTATTTTCTTCTGGCAGAGATATTGGTAAGCATGGTTAATACGTTCGAATTGAGTTTATAAGCGTTTACAAAATGTCAGAGTTGTCGTCTGAAGACTGAATTACCGTATTACGTTTGACTATAGAAGGGTCGCGCGGGCTCAATCCTAAAGGATCAAACTCAGGGCAACCGCATATGCGACGTACCAAAGAATGATCGAAAATGAAGACGGTGATGCCGTAAGATAGAGAGAAGAAAGTAGTATTACTTCGGCTTTACGTAATAGCTAAGGACCAGAGGCAAGTGTCTATACCTTTCACTTATTGTTCAAGTGACATTTTCCTTCAATTATGATGCTAATGTTCACTCTCAAATCCTATTGCAATTGCTTACAATCCTTAAATGTTCGTTTCAAGCTACTAAATCAGTTTTTATAAATATTTCACCTTATATCGAGCATGCGAATCCTCCTAAATGTTTTACGCTTGCTTATATCAATGCAGTTCGTGTTGCTCACTTTTAAATGCTATTGTGATACTGAGATTTGTAGCTTGACAATGACTTTTCTTTTACCTTGTTCCTGAGCTGAGCTTGCAAAACAACTTTATCGAGAATGTTGAGAATGTTTGGAAGGTGATAATAAAGATGTGTTTGGGGGATTTCCACACCAAAAATATTTTGACCTAGACGCAGGTCCCCTATTATTATATTATTAGGCCAATGTGTGCCTTGGATCCATAAAATTTGTAGGACTCTGCTTTGTGCTTTGTCCGGGACTATTTCGCGACTGATCATCGGCTATAGTCCGTAGCGTCATTTGAAATCCCATATGAATTATGAAAAGTTTATTGAATTGATGAAAATCAATATTCTATTTGAGCTGGCAAGTTTGATTTTGTTTCCCAATGATTTATAAAATTTCTTGTGCTATTATACACTTGTTGAACATTTTTATCTCACTCTTGTTTGGTTGGGAAATATCAAAAATTGTTTTGACGTGGTTGAGATAAAACAAATATGGAATATTTTTGACCTCCTACCCTATTTTAGTAATGCACTTGCTGAGCATTTCTTCCGCTCATACTTGCTTGTTTTAAATTTTAACCCTTCTGAAAAAGGTAGTTTGGCGAGACTTATTCGCGTAGTTCGGAAAGAGATGAGGCAGGTGCCATTATGAAGATGACTTGACGTGGGATGTCTGGATCTAGTGTAAGATCTATTTTATATAGTTGATTTCTAATATTTATTATTATGTATTAGAATAGTTGGCCTGGTGTACTTCTTGTCGAATTTATACCAGTTGCTTAAGTTTGAACGAAGAGATTTTTGTAAAGAAAAAGATTTTATTATTGGAAATTGGATTCTTGTTTCTAGTACTATAACCTTAAAGATTTTGGTATGTTTGGGGTCACAGATGTTATATTTTTAATTTTGGACAATTATAAGGAATATTGTGTTATTAAACAGGTGGTTTATTTTGAGAATTTTTGTGTGACGACCAAATCTTCTGACCCCGGATTTGGGGGCGTTACAGGTTGGTATCAGAGCTGAGGTTATAGTAAACTAGAAACGAGAGTGTGTAGGAGTGTGTATAGCTAAGTAAGGAACGTTAGAGCTCATATAGAGTTTGTGTTGGACTATTGGATATAGTACCAATTAGTAAGTTAAGTATGAGTGTTGGCAAATGATTGTGTTGAACTGGATAGAACTCTAAGCGACTGTAGATATTTTCTACAGAATCTTCAGAGACTATTACGATTCGAAATGACGTGCTGACTTAAGATGATCATGCCAAACGGGACAGAATTCCTTGCGAATGGAGATGTCTGCTGTAGAATCTTCAGAGATTATTACGAGTCAACCACGACGTACGAAATCGTTATCCTTAAAACGTGGAAAGGAAGAAGCTTAAAATCGAATGACGAGCTATCAATGGAATTGACAAAGAAGGCACAAGTGAAGACCTTGGCAATACCTTTCCTTTCTATGAATTATTTTGATATCCCTCCTAAAGAGGCATTCTTTAAAAGATATATTTGCTCTTCTAAACAGTGGCATTTTGACACTGGTATTCAACTCCATTTTGATTCAATTCTTCAAGAGGTTATTATGAAACCTACTTTCAATTTCTGAGGCTTTTCAACTTTTTGTTTTCTCCAGTGATGAATAACTTTATTCTGCAATATGGTACCACTTGTTCAGTACCTTCTTTTGGTTGTTCTTTTCAAAAATAACACCTTTGTAATATCTTTCATATTTCTCTACTCCTACTGAGACGAACAACCCTATTTATAGGGGACACCAGGTATATCTGTCTTTGTGATAGAAGTTGGATGGGACGCCATCACTGGTGTGTTGTGTATTACAAGAAGGCTGGCCACCTTATTTGTAAATGTCGGAGCTAAGACGCACAACGTCGGGTTCATATGATCATATTGATCTCTCAGTTATTCTCTTATTTCAAATCAAGTTGTTTAAAAAACCGTAAATTGATAACCACAATTGTGGGGCATTTGTTGATATGGAATCTTTTCTCTTCAAAGTTCCACGATTCTTGATATCTCAAATAGTTTGAAGGTATGCCAAACAGGTCAGAATAAGTTAACCTTGACAGGATGAATTAAGATATTGCGGTAAGATTACCACGAGCAAAAGCGGATCAAGATGCGATTACAATACTAGCGACGTATAGCGGTGTCAGTTCGTTTTCTCCCTATCGATTACGGTTACGCTATCGAAAAGTTGGTTCAATTTCATTCGAAAGAAAACAGTGTGCTGTGGAATTCCAGTAACAATTGTGTCAGATAGAAGATTCAAGATTAAATTCGAGATTTTGAAGAGTTACATGCGAATTGATGCAAGTACCGGTCTTGAGAAATGTGTATAATATGTTTCTTGTGTAAAAGGGGATAATGTTTAATCTCAAAGGATAGGCTCATAAGAGAGCATGAACATATATTGGTACAACTAGATTTGTCCTATATAGAAAATCAGTGGAAATTTCAGATAAGATACAACGAGTATCAAAGATTAAAGAATTACTATGGTTGCGAATGTTTGTAAGAATTGAGAAGTTGGCAAAAGGAACCCCATGGATTTTCCTAAGCGGATTCCGAGGACGGAATCCCTATAAGGAGGGTAGATTGTAACAATCCGGATTTTTCAGAATTTATTATTATTCTTATTTAAATATTTTATTGGTTTTTCCATTAAGAAGGAATAATATTATGAATATTTTATTCTCATTGAATGCTTGTAAATGTTTAATTGCCGATATGTTATTCGGGTAGACTGTATTTGGTACTGTTTGTGTTATTAATTATTTTGATTTTATTAAAAATCGATATTTTTATCGATATTGATAAATTGAGTTTGTTTTAAATTTTGTGGATCGAGTTGGTATTTTATTTGTACCATAATTATACCCGGTATTCTACCCGTGTGTAAAAGTTTTATTGGTGTAAATTATCAAAATATTTGAAAATTTAGTATTTTTACATTTTTGATAAATTGAGATTATTTTAGAATTTTTGGGATCAAAACTTTATTTTTTTCCCCGTGCAAAGATTGTACCCGGTATCTTATCCTGTCCCCGTTGATATTTGGGTGCGTTAAGAAAATATTCGAAAATTGTGTATTTTTATATTTCTGAGCAATCCGGGATTTATAAAAATTTTGTGTATAGTTATTTTAATTTTTGAAAAGAATGAAATTTCCAGTTTTATTCGAGTGAATCATTTCGGGTTTAAATAAATGATTTTGAAAAATATTCATTCATTTTATTTATGAAATAGAAATTTATTATTTTTACCCGCTAATTATTTAATTGACAATTGTTGAGCTCAACTAATTTAATTAGGGGCCAAATATTATTTATGGGGTATTGTTTTTAGAATATATAGAATATTATCTTATTCCATCCTAATCTACCCACGTACAACCCCCCCCCCCCTTCCCTCTTTTCTTCACGCGTAAACACCCCCCTGTTATCTCTCTCCACACATATCTCTCTCCCGTATCTCTTTTTCTCTCTCATCTCTCCGGTCTTTCCCTTTTTTTCTTTTCTTTTTATTGAATTTCAAAGAATCAAATGATCCGTTTGTAGTGTTTTGATGTCCAAATCACGAGTTCCAGTAATCAAAACGAAGCTCTTCCAAGCCTCTTCCTCTTTATATCATCCAATCATTGTTTTGGTAACTTTTAATTTTCGGCTTAAATTCATTATTGAATTTCGGTTACGTGTAAACTGATTCACTTTTACTTTCACCCACTCACAGTTACATCTCACAGTTCTCTCGTTTTTCACTTGAGCATTTTTACAAACACCTTCTAGTCACACTATTTTCACTACTATTTTCACTGATTATATCTTGCTCTTTTCTTGATCTAATGGCTTCTAAACCTTTCACTGCTCTTGGTCTACGATTTGTTCCTAACAACTATGCAGCCCCACTCAATAATGAACGAGTTCCAGAAGTGTTTCACTTGATGCAGAATTTCTTGCGTGACTCAGAGATTGGGCAAGCTCTGGTTGAACCTCAAACGCTTTCTGCATCTCAGATTGCTTCTTTCTGGCAAAACTCAGCGTATATTGATGGAGGAGAGAATGGGACTCCAACCATCATTTTCACTTATGATGAAAAAGAGTTTGTGATTACTCCACAAACAGTCAGAGAAACCATTGGATTTGATACTCACACTTCATATGCCTATGTTGGTGATGCTCAACTGAGAGAGATGCTGCAGGAGATAGGCTACATGGATTCTCTTGAAAGGCTTGGCAGTGTGAAGATGCCAAATCTCAGAAAGGAATGGAACTTCTTCTTTGACTGCATCACAAGAACATTTCAAAAGAAAGTCACTAACTGGGATGCAATTCCCATCGACAGTCTCCAAATTGGGTATTCTCTTCTCTATGGTAGTAATTTTGATTTTGGTAGACATGTGTTAATGAATTTAGGTGATAGATTGTCAGAGTCTACAACTGTATATTTTGCTAGATTCTGTCAGTTATTATTCACAGCTTGTGTGCCTGTGTTACCCATTGATGAAGCTGATGTGATTTAGCCATTTAAAGTCAATAAGAGAATATTCTCTGATATGACTAATAAGGACGCTGGCAAAGGGAATCTACCTGCTTTTGTCCTGCCACTAGCCCTTCAAAATTTTCTTAACCAACCTCAAGACCCACAATAACCAGTCCCACAAGAGCCTGAACCTATAAACACTGAACCTTTATCACCACCTCCACCTACACAGCAACCTACAACTATCCCTGAACCACAATCTCCAACTACCCAACACACAAATACTGAAACATTACCTACAACCACTCATACTATAAACACTGCATCCACTCAAGCCAATCCCCTAACAACTTCAAACACTGCTCAAACACCTCTAAACACTGAACCACAATCATCACAACCCCAATCACAACCTCAACCTAAACAGACTCAACAATACAAAAGGAAAGGCAAGAAAAAGCATCCAGCTTACAACACAAGACACAGTTCTGTTTGGGCTAAGAGAACTAAAAGAACAAGACAAATAGAAAACAGAGATACATCTTCTCAATCTGCACAACAGTCTACTGAAGAAGAGGTCACAGTTGAGGTGCCTCAAGCAAAGAGAAGAAAACTAATCATTGATGAATCTGATGAAGAAGTTATTGAAGCTCCAGAGGTTATTTCACCGCAAATACCTACTGTTGAGGTACACACTGCAGAGGATGCTATGCCTGCAGATGAAAATGAGCAAATGAATGAGGATCACAGAGATGGCTTTGCTCCAATGGATGACTTTCATGAATCATTCCTACCATTCTCTGATCCTATCTCACCTGTCCTTGCTCCATCAGATGCAACTGGTGCAGCTGATCAGCCTACAGTTGTCATTACTGAAACTGTAGCTTCACATACAGAGCTAATCTCTGATACTCACCAGGTTCCTGAAAAAGGTGAAGAGGTTGATCAAGCAACCAAGGCAAACTCTGAGCCCATGGAAGTAAAAGCTGCCACTGCAATCTCTGTTGCTGAGCCTGAGCAACATGCAGAGAAACTTGAGAATGTTGCAGAGCAAGTTGCAGAAACTGTGGCTGACAAAGTTGCTCAGCACAGTGTTTCACTTGAAGCTGCAGATACAGAAGAAGGAAGTGCAAACTCTGAATCAAGTACACCTGTACAGACTGATGCCAAACATACTCCTTTTGCTAAACCTTGCCAGTCTCATGCAGTTGAAGCAGAGTTTCTTGCTAAATTTGCTGCAAATTGGTATAAGGAAGATTGTATTTTTCCTAGAGGGAGAGCAACTACTTTTGTTCAGCAGACTGCTGAACAAATTTCAAATCCAGAGATTCTTTCATGCTTAAAATCCAATGTGGTTCAAGTCAAAACTCTGGATGGAAGGTTTGTTGACACATAGAAGGCAATCACTGATTTGAGAACTGAGATCCAGACTCGAGAACTAAACATGGAAAGAGAGTCTAAACTCAATACTACAAAATTTTCTCAAGCTCAATACAATCTCTTTGCGAGGCTGGGTAAAGTTGAAGAAAATCAGTCTGTCATGTCTGCTAAAATTGACTCCATTGTTACCTCCTTGGAACTGATTACATCTATACTCATTCCTGATGATGTCAAAAAGGGGGAGAGAGTTGCTAAGTCAAAATGCAAGTCTGCTCAAACTCTGATCAGAAGGGATGATGCTGGAGATGGAGAAGCAAGTAATAAAGGCAAGGGTTTAAATGCTGAAGAAAGTCAAATTCTGAAAACTAGCAAGTCTTCTAAATCACAGTTTGCTAGAATTAACACTGACACTCAAGGTACTTCAAAGACCAAGAGTTTGGTATTAACCTCTGATCCACAAACTGATGAGGAGTTGGCTGCAAAGTTATTTCTTGAAGAGAATGTAGATGGAGTTACACTTGCAGATGTTCAAGCTGAGGAGAAGATGTTTCTAGCAGAACATCAGAAAGCTTTGAAGTCTGGCAAGATTAAGAAGAATGTAAAAGCTGCAAAGCCTGTTCTTAAAGGCATCGAAATTAAAGAAAAAGTTGGTACTGATCAAAGGGCTCAAATGTTTAAAAAATCAACAGATGCAGAATCTAAGCAAAAGCTGAAAGGCATTGCTGAAGAAAAGGGAATTACAAGGAAGGCAAGTACAACCTCTGTTTCTACACAAGTTGTACAGAAGAAAGAAAACACAACCTCTGTTGCTACACAAGTTGTGTCAAAACCTCTATCTTCTCAGTTGCAATCAGTATTTGGAAAAGGAACACTTCATGATCCAAATCAAGTATCTGGAGGTCCTATGGATTTCTCTGATGGAAGAGCCTTATCTGGTAAGATTGGAAATAGTAAAGGAGGCCTAGGCTCACACAGAGATAAAAGACAACATACTGGTCCTAGAGATCCTTCTTCACTGGCTGTTCCAGGTCGTGGTGTCACTCAAGAGAGTTTAGACAGACTGGAGTCAGTACAGTTAGTCTATCAGAAGAGTTTAAAGAAAGATTTTCTCTTATATTTTATGACTGATGGGACAGTATTTAAAATTGGCGAGAATGATCTTGGTTTGAAATATTGGGAAGAACTAGAACATGTTTTGTATCTTTTCAAGGTGAAAAATCGAAGGACTCAATCAGTTGCAAATGTGCTCAGACAGAAGATGCTTCAAAATCTGGCAAATAGAGGAATGAAATACAACAGTAGATATGTTCCTAAGTACAAAGACTGGAATGGAAATCTCATTGAAATGAAGAAAGGTACTACAAAGCTGAAGACTGATCTGGGTATCACAGTTCTTGATTTTAATGTGAAGTATATCAGACTGGGAAATGAGATGAGGAGAAACAAAATCTACGATCTAAGATCTGCTATCTATCAGACTGATGAGAATGATCCTAAGCTGAAAGAGATCAAGGAAGCTATGCAAATTGAACTTGAAAATACAGAGAGGAGATTGCTTATAGACTATCTCAGAACAACACCAGATCTTGAGGAGATTAGAGATTGAAGTCTGTAAGAATTTTCTTGATTTCTGTAGATTTTTGTTAAGTAGAAGCTTAAACTCTGTTTGTATATTAAACACTGTATTTGAGTATTTGTTTTGACATCATCAATTACTGTAAACTTGTACATTTTTGCTAATGAACAAGTTGGGGGAGATTGTTGGAAATAATTGATGAGAACAGTGTTTAAGAGCTACAGTGACAAATCAGAGTTTAGCTGGAAGCAGTCAGAGTTTAGTTAAACGCTGACATGGAAGCTCGACAGAGTTTGTTAAACTCTGTCTGGAGGAAGCGCGTCTCAAGTCAACAGTGATTGAAGATTAATTGAAGATAATTATGGAAGCAATATCTTTACAGATTGGATAGCTGTCAAAGAGATTGAGTTGACTTAGGAGATGTGTAGCAATCGTAATTGATATCAATTGTATAGCTGATTTATAGGAGTATCAATTATCGATTATATAGAAGCTGTATATCTTATAAATACAGTTAGGTTAACCCTAGAAGGGAGTCATGCATCGAACTATCTTTCATTGTAACCTAAGCAGCTCTCTGTGATATTTTACATCACTGAGAGAGGAGTTATTAATTCCAAACAGTTTTAATTGTTCATACATATATTACTTGTTAATCTCTCATACGAACTTGATTATTATTGTGTATTCGGCCTAACAGATCATCCATACCCTCATTCTCACTTTGGCTTACTAAAGCCAACGCTCTTTCTACCTCTACTTTGCCTGGTCAGGAGCCAGCCTCTCTGTTTGTGGATCTATGTCCATCTTTTCAAGTATATCACTCAAATTTGGATAAGTGCTCTCATGACCTACAGAAAAATAGGGGTTTGGAGAAGTTGTTATACCTGAACTCACATGGAGAGAGGGTTCCTCATATGGCAAGGGGCTTGATGTTTTCTCTAAGGAGTGAGCTGATATAGTCTATGAACCCTCACATGCATCTACTGTCTTTCCAGAGACTACAGGCTCCAGTATACCACTTTCAGGGTCTACACTAGACTCTGATGCCTTCAGTAAAACTTCATGAGGCATCATAGTTTGTGTGTCACCGTCTTTAAGTGTTGTTTGCTGAGACACACCCTCAAGTAGGGCTGTACATGGGTAGGGTTGGGTCGGGTTTTTGTCAAATCCCGACCCAACCCAATTAGTTCGGTTTTATAAGAAATCAACCCATTAACTAGAAAAAAATTCTGTAACCCGACCCAACCCAACCCAATTAGTTCGGTTTGGTTCGGGTTGGTTGGGTTAAATTTACTAATCGAAAGAATTTTGTAGAAAATTTCGCACATTGTAGAAAATTCTGCACTTCGTAGAAAGTGTTGCAGAATCCAGAAAGTGTTGCAGAATGTTGCTAAAAGTGTTACAAAATGTTGCTGAAAGTGTTGCAGAATGTTGCAGAAAGTGTTGCAGAATGTTGCAAAAAGTTTAAATAGTGCAGAAAATTTATAGAATTTGTAGAAAATATGCCACAAATATACATAATATGTATAAAATATGCAAAAAATTCTGCATTTTATGTAAACGGGTTGGGTTGGGTAAGGGTTAAAATTTGTTAAACCCTTACCCAACCCAATTAGTTCGGGTTTTTTAAAAATTAACCCGTTTAACCCATGGTTTTGGACGGTTCGGTTTGATCAGTTAAAAATAGGGTCGGTTTGGTCGGTTTTTAGAACCCATGTGCAGCCCTACCCTCAAGGTAGATAGACTCTGACTGAACAATATTTGTTTGATCTTCAGGAAAATCAATCAAAGTCATTCTATCCATATCACTGGGTATCTCACTTGCAGTTTCAGTCACCACAAAAGACCTTTCAACATCAGCCATCACAGTTCCTGAGTCATCCAACCTCTGACTAGATGGTTCGTGTGTTGCAGTGACTGTGATCTGATCTGTCATACTATCCACCCCTGGTGCAATAATATCTCCTGTTGACTGCATTCCACTATCTACTACCTCCTTTTGTTCACCTTGAGCTGGAGCATCTTCAATAATGTAATCTTTGTGAAACAAAAATGTATGAACTGATTGAAGTGCACCATGCTTGGAAAGTCTGAATCTCTTCCTTAATTCTTCTCTGATTGACTGATAGAACGGCATCTTCAAAAGATCAAGTCTTTGATATAGAAGAGAATATGATTCAGGATATGAGAGTTTTGGAACTCTTTCAATCAGAAAATCTAAAACAAATCTGGAAAGCTTCACTTTGATAGCAATAACTTGCATAGCCATCTTGTAAGTCAATGTAGTTTCCCATGAAGAATTAATATCAAGGCCTCTCTTGTCACTTGATGACTTGGATACATCTTTAGTTGTAGAGACCTGCACAATGTTAGTTGGACTAGACTTTGTGTGTGTAGGTGACAAATGAATCTTTCTCCTTGTTCTCCTGGTATAGTGAGCAACAGATTTACCTTGAGAAGACTCAAGAGGTGCAGACTCAGAAATGATCTTGGGTTGAGATCTTTTTTCAATAGACACAGCCTTTTGAGAGACTGTACCTAGTAACTGTTTCCCCTTTTTAAGAATAACAGTCTTTTGTGAGACTACAACCTAGCTGTGACTAGGTCCTTCACCTCTTTCTCCTAGCTTAGAGAGTTGAATTGCAGCCTTCAATTCTTCTCTTTCAGCAAGAGGTAGATCATCATCTTCACTAGAACTACTAGAACTACTATTAGAAACTATATATCTTCTCTTCCTTACAACTGGTGCCTTTTGAGAAACACCAGAGGTTGGTTTCTTTGAAACAACATGTTATGGATCAAGAGTTGGTTCTAGACTTGTTTCAGAGACTGTGATGTTTTCAGTTACTTGGGTAGATACAGGGGGTCCTCCATCAATTGAGGTTCCTGAATCAGTTCACCACTAAAGAAAGAAGATTTGTAGAGAGTAGGAAGATAAGTTCTTAGTAGTACCTGAACATGCTGAGGATAATGCATTGCAGGTATCCCATTCTTCTCACTGTCCTTCTTTGTAATATCAGAGAAAATTCTCTTATGCTGTAAGTAAGAAGGAACACAGTGTTGTCTACCAAACCTGGTATTAGCATTAGGAATAAAATGGTTAATGAACAACTGCATAAATCTATGATAATAAACCATATTCCTCCCTTGTTTCTTTTGACCAAGTTTGATACTCATCTGATTTAAGATAATGCTACCAATGTTAATTACTCCGTTATACAACAAACTATAGCCAATGTGAGAAGTAACAGCAGTAATTTGTTCAAAAGAACTACATTTACCAGTAAAGCATTTAGCTAATTGATCAAAGAAGAAAGACCATTCTTTCCTAAGAAAAGGCCTTCTTAACTGGATCATGTTATCTAAAGGTCCACTATAACCTAATGCAGATAACATAGTTCTTACATCATCATCAGATGGTTCACTAGCATAATTTACAGTTACAGGTAAGTGAAGTACTGAATTAACAACAGATTCAGTAATATCAAAAGAATCTTGTCATAGGTTTAGAACAATCTTACCTGGTTGATCCTGAACAGGATCAACTACCTCAACATTCTCTCAAGCTTGTGAAACAGCAGCTTGATTAATTTTTGGAGATGCTGCCAATGCATAACGCAAAGGTCTAATAGCCATAAAGTCCATTACTGGGTGAAAATCAGTTGATACTCCACTCTTGTTGGTGATTGCAGCAGCATGATTGTTTACCATAAAATCAAAGTCACCAAACTTGAAAGCAACTGACTTGGGTAGTCTTCTTTTAGCAGCCATTGATTTTGATCTGAAAGAACTTTTGAGAATTCTTGAAAGAAAATGGTTAATTTGAGAACTCGTGAGTATGATTTTGCTTTAAAGAAATTCAAATGTGAAGAAAGCAATAAGCAATCAGAGTCTCAAAATAAAGATATATTCAAAAAATCTTCAGACCCGCTAACCAACGTTCACACGTAGATTGACATGTGGCAGTCCCTGAAAAAGTGTAATTACCCACAATTTTTGGAAAATAAAATCCAAAATTTATTTTAATTAAAATCAGGGTCTAAAAAGAATTCAAACCGATTTCAGAGACTAAAAATGGAGTTCCATACGTGGCATGTCAGATATTATCCTGAAAAATAAAACATCAATAATCCAAGCAAAATAATTTGATTAGATTTGAAAACGTCTTGGAAATATGAGAGGTCAGTCACGCGCGAAGTAATGATGTCATTGTTGCATTGAAATACTTCAAGAGACTGTCCACCTTCTCACAGTTTTCTATAAAACAGCTTGATGTTTTCTGCCTTACTCTATTCTATAACCACTCAAAACCTCTCTGTAAACACAAAGAAATCTTTAACCACCATGGCTTTTAACCCAGATATCCACATGAACCCTAACTTTCGATTCCTCACTTCTGAGAAGTTCAATGATCTTGATCAGCAAGAACAACCGGACTATCTCTTTGAAGAGATGACTTTTCTCATCGAACTAGATATGGCAGGAATCAATCCATGTAGTGTAGAAAATCCTCCTCTAGAACATCTACCAGTTGAACAAAATCTCCCTCCAATCTCTTCACACCTTGAGGATGAAGAATTTAGTGAAGAGCATGGGGTTGATTTTGATGGAGATGCAATTCATTTTGCATGAGGCTAAAAGATGCCACGAGTGAGCTGCTCTCATTCAAGTCGATTTTCACCTTTTGAAATCGCTCATAGAAGGAATTCAAGAGCAGATGTACTCAGTGCATCCTCCAAATGGATTTTGGCATGCTCCTCGTCCTCGATCATGAAAGATTCATGGAAGATTCAAGCAGCCACAACAGTATACAAGAATAGATTAGCAGTAACTATTAGGCAAAAAGAAAGATTGTATTTCATTTTCATGTATGTATGCTTTTGATTAATGAAAATACAAATTTCTTTCTATCTATCTTGTTTATTTTCTGTTTATTGTAAGAATTATTAGTATGAATGTGATGAATTAGCAAAGAAATGCAATAATCATTAGAACTAAACATTCAAGAAAAATGTGAAATACGGAACCTAAAATACTAAGTCAGAGACTAAGAAATTTCAGGGTCTAGTTCTTAATTATCAGTAATTCATACTAACTTATCAAGGTAAACTGTTTAACAGCAAAAAGAATTAAAGTTAAGATATAGACTCTGATAAGGTTATCAAATCTATAAGCTGTAAAACATACCTTGCTACTTTTGCAGATGTTAAAGATCTAGAAATTTAACATTCCTAACTCACTTACCAACCTAATGAATGTAGACTCATCAAGAGGTTTAGTTAGGATATCTGCAATCTGTTTGTCAGTAGGAACAAAGTGAAGTTCCACATTACCATTCTTAATATGTTCTCTAATAAAATGATACCTGACATCAATGTGCTTAGTCCTTGAATGTTGAACTGGATTTTCTGCAATTTTGATAGCACTAGTATTATCACAAAACATAGGAATATTACTAAGTGTCATACCATAATCCATCAACTGATTTCGTATCCAAAGGAGATGTGCACAACAACTATCTGCTGCAATGTACTCAGCTTCTGCAGTTGAGGTTGAGACAGATTGTTGCTTCTTACTTGCCCAAGAAATTAATCTGTTTCCTAAGAATTGACATGTACCTGTAGTGCTTTTCCTGTCTATTTTACACCGTGCATAATCAGAGTCTGAATAGCCAATTAGGGAGAAGTCAGATTCTCTAGGATACCACAAACCAAGGTTTGGAGTTCCCTGATGATATCTAAAAATTCTCTTCACAGGAATCTAGCACATAAACAGGTAGAAAACATTATATATGGTCTACTTGCAGTTAAATATAACAATGAGCCTATCATGCCTCTATATCTAGTGTTATCAACACTTTTTCCCTTAGGATCAGAGTCTAGCTTAGTGGCTGTTGCCATGGGTGTCTTTGCAACTGCACAGTCTTGAAAGTCAAACCTTTTTAAAAGATCTTTGATATACTTTGACTGATTAATGAAAATACCAGTCTTAGTCTGTTTGACCTGCAAGCCTAAGAAATAATTTAATTCACCCATCATGCTCATCTGATACTTGGACTGCATAAGCTTGCTAAACTTAGCACATAACTTTTCATTAGAAGAACCAAATATGATGTCATCAACATATACTTGAACTAAAAGTAAATCACTTTTAACCTTTCTAAAGGACAGAGTTTTGTCAATGTACCTCTTGTGAAGCCATTTTCAAGAAGAAATTTAGACAATGTCTCATACCATGCTCTTGGTGCTTGCTTTAGTCCATAGAGTGCCTTGTCAAGTTTGAAGACATGATTTGGAAACTTTGGATCAACAAATCTAGGTGGTTGCTCCACATACACTTCCTCATCAAGCTTGTCATTTACGAATGCACTCTTTACATCCTTCTGGTATACCTTGAATTTTGAATGAGCTACAAATGCAATAAACATCCTGATTGCTTCCAGTCTTGCTACATGGGCAAAGGTTTCATCATAATCAATTCCTTCCTCCTGAGAGTATCCTTTGGCCACCAGTCTTGCTTTGTTTCTTTCAATCATACCAGATTCATCTAGCTTGTTTCTGAAAATCCATTTTGCACCAACAATAGATCTATCTTTAGGTTTTGGTACTAGTTTCCAGACTTTGTTCCTCTCAAACTCATTTAATTCTTCCTGCATTGCTATTACCCAATCAGGATCCTGTAAGGCTTCTTCAACCTTTTTAGGTTCATTCTTTGAGAGAAAACAACTGTACAAGCATTCATTTTGAACTGATCTTCTAGTTCGAACACCACTATATGGATCACCAATTATCAAATCTTCAGTATGATCCCTTGTCCATTTTCTAACATGTGGTAGATTTCTTCTGCTAGACTCTCCCCCTAAGTTAGTGGTATCTCTTGTAGAAGAATGTTCATTTCCTTCAAAGGCTCCCCCTTGATCAGTAGAATCATTAAAATCCATACTGCTGCTAGTACCTGAACTTTCTTCATTAGTCCCTGAAGAATTAGTCCCTGATGGAGTAGACTCTGAATGAGTAGTTTGCTCCTTACTGGTACTGTGTTCTCCTTGATTGATTTGCTCCCCCTCAACAGCAGCATTCCTTTGAGGAGAATCGGAAATTTTCTCTGGAGAACCTTCATCATCACTAGAGGAAATCTCAGAATATTTATGATTTTCAAATTCCAACTTGTCATGGCTTTCATCAGTTTGTAGAATTCCAAACTTCTCATCATCAAATGCAACATGAATTGATTCCATAACAATGTGGGTTCTGATATTATAAACTTTGAAGGCCTTTGATGCTGAATATCCTAGAAAGATTGCTTCATCCGATTTGACTTTAAATTTTCCTAACTGTTCTGGATGAACTTTCAGGACATAGCATTTGCATCCAAAGATGTGAAAGTATTTCACACTTGGTTTCTTTCCTTTGATCATCTCATAGGGAGTCTTTCCATGACTGTTTATCAAGTTGCAATTTTGAGTGAAACATGCAGTGTTGATAGCTTCTGCCCAGAAGTAGTTTGGAAGCTTTGCATCTGCAAGCATGGTTCTTGCTGCCTCTATGAGAGTTCTATTCTTTCTTTCCACTACACCATTTTGCTGAGGTGTTCCAGGTGCAAAAAACTGTTGAGTGATTCCATTGTCTGCACAATACTCCTCCGTTGTAGAATTCTTGAATTCTGTACCATTGTCACTCCTTAGTACTTTGACTGTGTACTTAGAGCTATTTTGAATATTCTTGACAAGTTCAATGATTTGTTGAGGAGCTTCATCTTTCTTGTGGAAAAAGAACACCCATGTGAACATTGTTTAGTCATCCACTATAACTAGAGCATATCTTTTCTTGCTGATAGACATAATGTTTACTGGACCAAATAGATCAAGATGCAGCATGTGGAATGGTTCAGTAATTGAATTTTCTGTCTTGCTCTTGAAAGTGGTTCTCTTCTGTTTACCAAGCTGACAAGCATCACAAAGTCCATCTTGCACAAAATTCACCTGAGGTAGGCCTCTCACTAGATTGTGCTTAACAAGTTGATTAAGCTTCTTGAAGTTGAGATGTGAGAGCTTCTTGTGCCAATTCTAGCTTTCATCATTTGATGCTTTACTATAAAGACATCTGATAATTCCTTTAGATGTGTCACTTAAGTTGGCTTCATAAATGTTACCATGTCTTTGACCAGTTAGAACAATGTCTCCATTCTTCATATTCATGATTTTGCATCCTTCACTGTCAAAGATTGATTGGTAACCTTTGTCACCCAATTGACTTATGCTTAAAAGTGTGTGTTTCAAGCCTTCAATCAGTGCTACATCTTCTATAATGACATTCCCCAAAACAATTGAGCCATATCCCAGAGTTTCTCCTTTGTTGCCATCTCCAAAGGATATTACTGGCCAGCTTTCCTCTCAAACTTTGTAAGCAGTGACTTCTTTCCAATCATATGTCCAGAGCATCCACTGTCCAAGATAATTGAATGTTTCTTTCCTGTGCCTTGCAAACAAAAAGTAACTAGTTAGAAATTTTTAGGACCCAACTTTGATTGGATCATTTCTTACTAGATTTAGAAACAACATGCTTTAAACATTTTACTTTTGATTTACCTGTTCCAGAGTCAATCTTAGACTCTGATTTAACAAACTGTATGTGACTAGAAGTTTCAGATTTCAGAGAATAATAGTCATAATACAGTTCATGATATTCTCTACACATATAAATGGAATGAAGTAAACTACCACAATGAAAACAAGCTTTTTATGGTTGGTATTGAATTTTCCGAGTCTTTGGGAATCTGGACTCAGTTTTCCAAGAAGGTTTTTGATTGCAATCTAGGGCCAAATGATTATGATTTCCACACTTGTAGCATTTCTTCCTAGGTGCATCAGGTACATTCTTGTAATTATTCTCTTTGTTAATACCTTCTTTTCCATTCCTGTTTCTTTTGGTCTTGCTAGACTCCGAAAGACATTCTAGTCTCTATTTCAACTGAGACTTAGATAGAAAACCTATGTTGACATTCTTAGGTTTTTCTAACACTCTTTCATCTGAACTATTACTGTTAATTCTCTTGTGCACAACTGGGGTACCATTTGAATCAACAAATTTAACATGTTTAGGTTCAGAAACTATCTTATTACCTTCATATTTAGATGTGCTAGCTTCTTCTTTGTTATCATCATTCAGGACAACAGCTACAGCTTTATCTTTCCTAACCTTATCAAAACCTAAACCATTAACTTTACAAAGAATTTGATTTTCAATGATCTCTTGAGTCTTTTTACCAGAATTGTTAATGGTTTTTATCATGTCTCTCTTCCTCTAGTTCTTTTCTAACATAGTCATAAGCCTCAAGAATAACACTATAATCATGCTTAGCTTTATCAGAACTTAACCTATATTCCTCCATTTGAATTAACTCAGATTCAAGAAAACTATTTCTATCAACTAATTTATCATTCTTAATCTTAAGATCATCTCTTTCACTAGTAAGAATTCTAAAATTAGTCATGAGATTCTTAAACTCGGCATAAATAGATCTAATATCATCAGAATCTAAGCTATCAAATGAATCAAGAGAGTGAAGTGATACCTTAACAGAAGATGGAGAAGTTTTTTTTGGAGATCCAGGCTTGTCTGAAGCACTTGCCATCAAAGCAATGTTATCATAATCCAATTCATCTTCAAAATCACTAGAATCTGCCCAATCCTTCTGTGTGACCATGAGTGCATTACCCTTCCCAGAACTTCTAGGCTTCTTACACTCACTAGCAAATTGTCCAAGCTCACTACAGTTAAAGCACTTGATTTTAGCTTTATCAAGCTTGATAATTGTACTTTTGCCCTTGTCACTCTTCTTCTCTTCTTTCTTTTGAAAAGGTCTTTTGCTAAATCTTCTCCTGTTGAATCTTCCTTTCTTGAAAGCTTTAGCAAACATAGCAAAGAGTTCCTGCATCTCTGATTCAGAATCACTGTTGTCAGAGTCTATATCTGTAGTCAATGACTCAAAATTTTCTTTGATTTTCTTCTTCTTTGAGTCCTTTTCAGTAGACTCAACATTCTGTTCTTCTGGAAGCTTCTTTGATTCAGATTGAGCAGTAAGTGCAACAGTTTTCATCCTACCATCACTTCTGCTCTTCTTCTGCTGCCTGTCGAGTTCATAAGCCCTAAGTTTTCCATACACTGCCTCTAATGAAATTTCATCCAGATCATTAGCTTCCTCAATAGCAGAAATCTTCTCATTGTAGAAATCAGGCAAGGCTTTCATGAACTTTGCATTCATATCCTCCAAGTCATAATATTTGCCATGCATGGCCATCTCATTGATGAGTTTTGTAAACCTATCAAAGGTATCAGTTAGTGACTCACCAGACTTGGATTCAAAGTACTCATACTGTTGTATGAGAAGTGCCCTCATGTTCTTCCTGACAGGTTTAGTTCCTTCACAGTGAACCTTCAGATTGTCCCATATCTCCTTAGCAGTTTTACAAGAGAGAACATAATTAGTGAGAACAGAATCAAGACTGTTGAACAATATGTTCCTCACTTTAGCATCCTTAAGAACGTTCTCCTTGTCCTTATCTGTCCATTCAGATTTAAGCTTCTTGACTGTATGCTCTGGAACAACTTTTCCTTCAACAGTTTCTTGTGGATACAGTTTTGTTAGAACAAAAGGTCCATCTCTTATCCTATCAAGATAATCAGGGTCTGTTGCCTCAAGGTGATGCAACATCCTCACTTCCCAGAGAGTATACTCGTTTCTCTTGGGCATAGGAATTTTAGTATTACCATCCTTGTAACCAGACATGATTGCAGATCTTTTTTATTATCCGAAATCAACCTGCTCTGATACCAATTGTTAACTCGAATAACTTGTAGAAGGGGGGGTTGAATACAAGTTAAGTAATCGTGTCTGATTTTTGATCGAATGAATAAATAAGAACAAACAAATTAATCAAACTGTTTGTATTAATAAACTCAAATACAAACTCTACCAAAGGTGTACAAATACCTTTAGTAGCTGCTCTCAATACAAATCTCTCTTTGTTTGTTCACTCGTATACTCACGATGATCACAAATATCTCACAAAGTTCATGTTTTTTACAATGATATAAAGAGAGTATTTATAATGCTACCTATCAACTAATAACAGAAAGTAATGAATAATACAAGGTAATCTTCTGCCGTCCAGTTGATAGTTTCCAACAATAGTTGGATTCTTTTCTTCATGCACACTTCTTTCCATCTTCTGAATATCAGATCCTATAGAATAGCACTTTCCAATCATGCAGCTTCAACACAGTCAGGGTCTGTCCATAGTCCCTGAAACCTTGTAGTCCGTGACTCTAGTCTCTGATCGAGTACTGTTCACAGTTCTGCAATTCTTCGATAACTGATACATCCTTTATCAAATGCTAAACCCTTTATAAGATCAGGGTATTACAAGAAATATAATGTTATTCTATTCTACACACCACAACTCATGAATTTATTCCTAACAGATGAAGAAATGAAGTCTTTACACCAAAATAAGACTTGGGAATTGGTTCAGATTCTGAAAGGAAAGAAGACAATCGGTTGCAAATGGGTTTATTCAAAGAAAGAAGGTTTATCTGGTGAAAATAAAATCCGATACAAAGCGAGATTGGTAGCAAAAGGATATGCTCAGAAAGAGTGAATAGACTACAATGAGGTATTTTCACCTGTTGTAAAGCATTCATCTATTCGTATTTTGCTGGCATTAGTTGCATAATTTGATCTCGAATTAGCTCAACTAGATGTCAAAACAGCATTTCTTCATGGTACTTTAAACGAAGAGTTTTACATGAATCAACCAGATGGTTTTAAAGTTCCAGGATGTATGAATTGGGTTTGTAAGCTGAGTAAGTCATTGTATGGTTTAAAATAGTCACCGAGGCAGTGGTATAAGCGTTTTGACAGCTTCATCCGAGAGCATAAGTACACTCGTAGCCAATATGATCATTGTGTATATTTTTGGAAACTCCAAGATGGTACTTTCATTTATTTGCTCTTATATATTGATGATATGTTAATTGCATCTAAGAGTAAGGTGGAGATTGCCAAGCTGAAGACCTTACTAAATTCTGAATTTGAAATGAAAGATCTTGGAGAAGCTAAGAAAATTCTAGGAATGGAGATCACAAGAGATAGAGCTGCTAGCATCGTGTGTTTATCACAAACACAATATCTAAAGAATGTACTAGAAAGGTTTGGTATGAATGAAAAAACCAAATCAGTTAGTACACCGCTTACTCCTCATTTTCAGTTAAGTACGAAGATGTCTCCCACAACCAACGATGACAAAAAGAAAATGGAGTGCATTGCGCTGATGTATGCAATGGTATGCACCAGGCTTGATATCTCACACGCCGTTAGTATGGTAAGTCGGTACATGCACAATCCTGGAAAAGAACATTGGCAAGCTGTAAAGTGGATTCTGTGGTACATTTATGATACTGTGGATGTTGGTTTAAAATTTGGAAGAAATAAGGCTGATGTTAATCACTTAGTCGGATATGTGGATTCTGACTTCGCTAGAGATCTGGATAAACGACGATCAACAACTGGTTATGTATTTACTATGGCAGGCGGACCAGTTTGTTGGAGATCGACATTACAATCAACTATAGCTTTATCAACTACGGAGGCAGAATATATGGCAGTAACTGAAGCATTTAAAGAAGCTATTTGGCTTCTCGGATTGACCAAAGATTTAGGCATTGTTCAGGAAAATGCGAAGGTTTTCTGTGATAGCCAGAGTGACATCTGTTTGGCAAAGAACTAGGTGCATCATGGTCGCACTAAGCACATCGATGTTCGTTATCATTTTGTTCGTGAAATTATCGAGGATGGAAATGTACTACTTCAGAAGGTAAGCACTGCAAATAACCCTGCAGACATGCTAACAAAAGTAGTTTCCGGGATCAAGTTTCAACACTATTTAAGCTTGATCAACATCTCTCGAACTTAGAGCGCCTAGGGCGTTTTGGAGGCTGCGTTGAGTGAAGTTTCGCCAAGTGGAGATTTTTGGTTTCTGGCTCATCCTTCTATCCAAAGTCAACAGCTGATTTTGTCTTGTTAGGCATTCATTGCCTTGATTGATGGGTAGATTATTCAACCCACTGGTATGAAAATGGAAGAAGATTGTTGGCAGAAGTTGGTTGGCTATGAATGCTAATTTGTCCATGTGTGGAGACAAGTAATATAAATTAGCACTCTCCATTACTGGAAAGATTATTAGAAATCAGAAGATAGAAAAAGATGAGGATGCTAGTTTGCATATGAGTTTTTTGCAAATTTGGGAAACACTTGAGTGATACTGTTAGTGAGGAAATATGTGATATTCTGTAATTTGCTCACTCTGTTTAATAGTATCAGTAGCCTAAGTGGATGTAGGAAATTTGTCGAACCACGTAACTCTGTGTGTTCTTTAGTTTACTATTTTTTTGATATATCTTTACTGATGTTGTTCTTATGGGCACTACAAACTGGTACTAGAGCCAAACACAATAGTACTATATATCAAATCGAAGCTCTCGACGAGAAGAATCCAGCGCCGCGAAAATCACTTCAATCGGAGTTCCGAAGCACTGCCAGTACCTGTTAGAGTTTTGCTGCCAGAAATTCAGGCATGGTTTATTTCTGCAGTTTTTTGAATTTGAAAAGAAAAAGCTTCCCCTTATTTGCAGTCAATCATGACAGACGATAAAGGGATTGAAAGAAGTGCACAACCTGCGGATGAAAGTTCTAATGATCAACAACATGATATTAGAAGTTCTGTTCGAAGAACCATGTTGTCCAACACAAAGTTTGAGGTGGAGAAATTTGACGGCACCAATAACTTTGGCATGTGGCAATGTGAAGTATTAGATCTTTTGTTCCGAGAAGGATCTGATATCGCTCTTGAATCCAGGCCAAAAGATTATTCTGATGAAAATTGGAATTATGCCAATCGTCAAGCCTGTGGTACAATCAGACTATGCTTGGGAAAAGATCAGAAATATTTTGTCATGAAAGACAATATAGCAGCAAGTCTCTGGAAAAAGCTAGAGGACAAGTACATGACAAAAAGTGTAGAGAACAGTGTTAGGAATAATTCATAAGTTGTGATGTTAAGAATAGAATTTACACATTATACTTCTTGTAATCCTGATCTTATAAAGGATTTAGCACTGTATTTAGGATTTATGTGTAAGACAGTTATCTGTATAGTTTAGTCAGGAATGAACAGTGTATCGGAGACTACATGTCAGGAACAGAGAGCAAATCCTGATGATGGTCCAATACTGATGGTTGATCAGATACTGATGCAGTGTACAGATCCTGATATCAGTCGTGTTACTGATGATGTCATTATGGATGCTACAGAAACTGGCAAGTGCTATAAAACAGGATCATTGTTTGAAGAACAAGCAAGAAGATATTATGAAGGAAAGAGTTTTTCTATTAAAGGAAACTATCGACTAGAAGGCAGAACATTGTCATGTATAGATTATATCTTTCTGTTATTAGTTGATAGGTAGCATTATAAATACTCTCTCAATATCATTGTAAAGAGTGTGAGTCGAACTAGTGAATGTGCGTAGCTCTGTATAAGGTTTGTATTCGAGAGTTCGAAACAAACAGAGAGAGAGAGATTTGTATTGTCAGCAGCTGCTAAAGGTATTGTACACCTTTGGTAGAGTTTGTATTTGATCTTATTAATGCAAACAAGAGTTTGATTCATTCGTTTATTCTTGTTCATATAATCAAGCAAAAATCAGACACGATTAAATAACTTGTATTCAACCCCCCCCCCCTTCTACAAGTTATTCGAGTTAACAATTGGTATCAGAGCAGGTTGATTTCGAGTAATCATAAAGATCTGCAATCATGTCTGGTTACAAGGATGGGAATACTAAAATTCCTATGCTCAAGAGAAACGAATATACTCTATGGGAAGTAAAGATGTTGCATCATCTGGAAGCAACAGATCCTGATTATCCTGACAGAATCAGAGATGGACCTTTTGTTCCAACAAAGGTCGTTGGACAAGCAACTGTTGATGGTGTGGTTGTTCCAGAACATACAGCAGAGAAGCCAAAATCTGAATGGTCAGATAAGGACAAGGAGAATGTTCTCAAAGATGCTAAAGTGAGAAACATATTATTCAACAGTCTTGATTCTGTTCTCACTAACTATGTTCTCTCTTGTAAAACTGCTAAGGATATATGGGACAATCTTAAGGTTCACTGTGAAGGAACTAAGCCTGTCAGGAAGAATATGAGGACATTACTTATACAACAGTATGAGTACTTTGAATCCAAGTCTGGTGAGTCACTTACTGATACCTTTGATAGGTTTACAAAACTCATCAATGAGATGGCCATGCATGGTAAATATTATGACTTGGAGGATATGAATACAAAGTTCATGAAAGCTTTGCCTGATTTCTACAATGAGAAGATATCTGCGATCGAGGAAGCTAATGATCTGGATGAGATTTCATTAGAGGCAGTATATGGAAAATTGAGAGCTTATGAACTTGACAAGCAGCAGAAAAAGAGCAGGAGTGAAGGAAAGATGAAGACTATTGCACTTACTGCTCAATCTGAAGTTAAGAAGCTTCCTGAAGAACAGCATGAAGAGATTGCTGTAAAGAATTCAAGGAAGAAGAAAAGCAAAGAAAGTTCTGATTCAGAGACTACTGATATGGACTCTGACAACAATGATTCTGAATCTGATATGCAAGAACTCTTTGCTATGTTTGCTAAAGCTTTCAAGAAAGGAAGATTCAACAGGAGAAGATTTAGCAAAGGACCTTTTCAAAAGAAGGAGGAGAAGAAGAGTGACAAAAGCAAAAGTACAATTGTCAAGCTTGATAAGGCCAAGATCAAGTGCTTTAACTGCAGCGAGCTTGGACATTTTGCTAGTGAGTGTAAGAAGCCTAGGAATTCAGGAAAGGGTAATGCACTTATGGTCACACAGAAGGATTGGGCTGATTCCAGTGACTCTGAAGATGAATTG
The DNA here is from genome assembly GCA_037693485.1 of Kitagawia praeruptora. Taxonomy (NCBI): domain Eukaryota; kingdom Viridiplantae; phylum Streptophyta; class Magnoliopsida; order Apiales; family Apiaceae; genus Kitagawia; species Kitagawia praeruptora. The sequence goes on from CM075350.1 coordinate 128,493,787, forward strand.
GATTATGACAACATTGCATTGATGGCCAATAGTTCAGACAAACCTGGATCTCCAAAGAAAACTTCTCCATCCTCTGTTAAGGTATCACTTCACTCTCTTGATTCATTTGATAGCTTAAATTCTGATGAAATTAGATCTATCCATGCTGAGTTTAAGAATCTTATGACTAATTTTAGAATTCTTACTTGTGAAAGAGATGAACTTAAGATTAAGAATGATAAATTAGTTGATAGAAATAATTTTCTTGAATCTGAATTAATTCAAATGGAAGAATACAAGTTAAGTTCTGATAAAGCTAAGCATGATTATAGTGTTATTCTTGAGGCTTATGACTATGTCAGAAAAGAACTAGAAGAAGAGAGAGATGTGATTAAGACCATTAACAATTCCAGTAAGAAGACAATAGAAATCTTTGAGAGTGGAATTCGTGGTAAGGTTAATGGTTTAGGTTTTGATAAGGCTAGACAAGAAGAAAAAGTAGCTATTGTCAATGATGATAGTAAGGTAGAAGCTAACACATCTAAATCTGAAGGTAAGAAAATTGTTTCTGAACCTAATCATGTTAAATTTGTTGATTCAAAAGGTACCCCTGTTGTACACAAAAGGATTAACAATAGTAATTCAGATGAGAAAGTGTTAGAGAAACCTAAGAATGTAAACATAGGGTTTCTGTCTAAGTCTCAGTTGAAACAGAGATTAGATGGTCTTTCAGAGTCTAGCAAGATCAAGAGAAATAGGAATGGAAAAGAAGGTATTAACAAAGAGAATAATTACAAGAATGTACCTGATGCACCTAGGAAAAAATGCTATAAGTGTGGAAATCATAATCATTTGGCCCTAGACTGCAATCAAAAACCTTCTTGGAAAACTGAGTCCAGATTCCCCAAGACTCAGAAAATTCAATACCAACCACAAAAAGCTTGTTATCATTGTGGTAGTTTACTTCATTCCATTTACATGTGTAGAGAATATCATGAACTGTATTATGACTATTATTCTTTGAAATCTGAAACTCCTAGTCACAAACAGTTTGTGAGATCAGAGTCTAAAGTTGACTCTGCAACAGGTAAAATAAAAGCAAAATCTTCAAAGTCTGTTGTCTCTAAATCTAGTAAGAAAGGATCCAATCAAAGTTGGGTCCTAAAAAATTCTAACTAGTTACTTTTTGTTTGCAGGGCACAGGAAAGAAGCATTCAATTATCTTGGACAGTGGATGCTCTGGACATATGACTGGAAAGAAGTCCCTGCTTACAAAGTTTGAGAGGAAAGCTGGCCCAGTAATATCTTTTGGAGATGGCAACAAAGGAGAAACTCTGAGATATGGCTCAATTGTTTTGGGGAATGTCATCATAGGAAATGTAGCACTGGTTGAAGGCTTGAAACATACTCTTTTAAGCATAAGTCAACTGGGTGATAAAGGTTACAAATCAATCTTTGACAGAGAAGGATGCAAAATCTTGAATATGCAGAATGGAGACATTGTTCTAACTGGTCAAAGACATGGTAACATATATGAAGCCAGCTTAAGTGATACATCTAAAGGAATTGTTAGATGTCTCTACAGCAAAGCAACAAGTGATGAAAGCTGGAATTGGCACAAGAAGCTCTCACATCTTAATTTCAAGAAGCTTAATCAACTTGTTAAACACAATTTGGTGAGAGGCCTACCACAGGCAAATTTTGTGCAAGATGGACTTTGTGATGCATGTCAGCTTGGAAAGCAAAGAAGAACCACTTTCAAGAGCAAGACTGAAAATTCAATTACTGAACCATTTCACATGCTACATCTTGATCTGTTTGGTCCAGTAAACATTATGTCTATCAGCAAGAAAAGATATGCTCTAGTTATGGTGGATGATTTCACAAGGTTCACATGGGTGTTCTTTCTACACAAGAAGGATGAAGCTCCTCAGCAAATCATTGAACTCATCAAGAATATTCATAACAACTCTGAGTACAAAGTCAAAGTACTTAGGAGTGACAATGGTACAGAATTCAAGAATTCTACAATGGAGGGGTTTTGTGCAGACAATGGAATCACTCAACAGTTTTCTGCACCTGGTACACCTCAACAAAATGGTGTAGTGGAAAGAAAGAACAGGACTCTCATAGAGGCAGCAAGAACCATGCTTGCAGATGCAAAACTTCCAACCTACTTTTGGGCAGAAGCTATTAACACTGCATGTTTCACTCAGAACTGTACCTTGGTAAATAGTCATGGAAAAACTCCCTATGAGATGATCAAAGGAAAGAAACCAAGTGTGAAATATTTTCACATCTTTGGATGCAAATGCTATGTTCTAAAAGTTCATCCAGAACAACTTGGAAAATTTGAAGCCAAATCGGATGAAGCAATTTTTCTAGGATACACTACAAGAAAACAGTCAATAGACATCACACTTTAGACATCGGTCGTAAATGCCGCTGATGTTAAAAGTTGTAATAACATCATCCCGCATTAAACTGATGTCTTTGTTATTTGTAGACATCACTATTTTTAAAACTGATGTCTAAAGTCACTCTTTAAAAAATGAAAAAATGCGCCCTTATTTTGTTTTCCCCCTTAACGAAAATTTCACCCCCTAAATCAAAATTTCCCCCCCTTAACTAAATATTCTCCCCGCCCATACACAATTATTGACCCTCAAACAAATTAAAAACAAAACAAAAGCTAATTTAACAAAATAATTCATTCAGAACATGCTCTCCCTCTCTCGACTCTCTCTCTCTCACCCTCTCTCGACACACTCTTATAATCGGAACCCTAAATCGAGCAAGAACAACACATCAAGAACAACTCACGAAGAACCCTAGCTGGATTTGTTCCTCAATACTCAATTCACGAAGAAAAGCTTGAAGCCCTAACTCGCCAAGAACAGCTCGATTTGGTCCGCGACTTGTTCGATTTGCTATTCTCTTTGCTCGATTTGCTTTTCAGTTAGTAAGTAGTTTCTACCTAATTCATGTAATTGCTCCATTTATTCGATTTTTAAGCTTTAATTAGGTTAATTATAATTGGGTTTTTTTGTATATAGTTTGTTTGGTATTTGATTTAAGGGTTTGTATATATATATATTTGTGAACTGGTTTGTATCAGTATTAATCGCTTTAATTAGGTTAAATATTAAATTGGTTTGTATATGTGTTTATCAACTGATTTGGTTTATATCTATTGCTGGTTTGTATCTTTGTTTCGTTAATTGATTTATTTTGTTTGTATCTCTGTTTAATTTGTAACAATGAATTGTCCTTTTGTAGATTGATGTTCACTAGGATAGTCCAAGAGGAACAAAGTTTTGACGGGCACTCAACAGATATGCTTTGTGGAGCCTTATAAAATTGAAAGGATAAGGTTAGTTTACCAATTTATATAACTCTCTACTGAAATAGAGGATAAGTTGTGGTGTAAACAGTAAGCGGAGAAATGGAGAAAGCAATAGAGAGACAAAGAGTATTGCTCCACCACCTTCGTCCTGCTTCTTCTACTTCTTCACTAGAACATTTAGAGTCTTCTCTTTCTGTAAGTACATATCTTCTTCCTTATTTTCGACTTCTTTTTTGTAATTGTTTGTAGCTTCTTTTGGTGATTGTAATTAATTACCTATTTACTCGTATGAAATGATTATGTTTCTCTAAATGATTTTAGTGTGTGATGAGCTGATTGTTTGACTGATAATTGATCGTATTATTATGATGATAACACTAGTCACCTAGTATATTACCCACGCAGGCTTTGCAAAACTGCTAATTTATGTATCGAAATTTCGTAAACTTTACGAGTCATAGAAGATGCACTTAAGTCACACAACAAGAATTTTAGCAAGTGAATTAGATCATAGGTGTTTACTTTTACGAGCTCTCTTGAAATTTTAAGGTGTTCTAAATTATGTAATTGATAAATTACGGGGCTGCAAGGTTACAACTCGAAACCTGCCCAAACGGCAATGTTTAGTTTTCCAACCCTTCTTAAATTTCAAGGTGCTAGGTGGAGGGCTTAATTGGATCATATATTTTTTTACACTAGGGAATTGAAAATGAAACTATTAAGGTGAATTTTGTAGGTTTGATTGGATTTTCAATGTGTTTTGTCGCTGCATATAACAAAATTTTGGTTAGAGATTTTATATTTGGTCCGCCAGTTTGCCTCTATAAGGCCTAACGTTTTGTACATGCTTCGGATCTAATTAGAAAATTACGTGACTACTGCACGCTGCATCTCTATTGACTTTGTTTTGGTTTTGTGAATCTTGTTCTGAAATTGGTGACATCAGGCATCTGCTTGTTTGGCTGGGGACACTTCAGCATACCATAGGACATCTATTTTTGGGGATGACGTGGTCATAGTGGCATAAGTTGCCATGTGTTGGTCTCGATTTTCGTATTTTGCTATGTTAAATAATCAATTAATGGACAAGAGTTTGTTTTTGATTTGTTAATACAGTGCACAACGAACTGCAATTTGCAAGACAAAGAGGGGAGGATTTAAGGATACTTATGCTGATGATTTGCTTGCACCAGCCCTAAAGGTTTTTACATGTCTCACCCAGAATTTGTTTAGTTATGAGATAAAGTAAGACACAATGTTTCATTCTATATGTTTTGATGACATATGTACAGGCAGTAATAGAGAAGATAAATTTAAATCCGAGTGAGGTTGGGGACATTGTCGTGGGAACAGTGCTGGCCCCTGGCTCCCAAAGAGCCACTGAATGTAGGATGGCTGCTTTCTATGCTGGTTTTCCAGGTAAATATATTTGTTTGCAGAAGCCAGAAGTTCCAAGTTCCGACATTAAGTAGCAAACTTTACAAATTATCAAAACAACTTGCATGTTCCGCAGAAACGGTGTCACTTAGAACTGTAAACAGATAGTGTTCATCCGGTCTTCAGCAGTTGGGTAGTTCTGATACAGCAGTTGAGATTACAGATGGGAACTTCACTTGGGATAATAGTTCTTCTACTACTACAGCAACATTAAAAGACATAAATTTTAAAGTGTCTCGTGGTATGAAGGTCGGCATATGTGGTATAGTTGGCTCTGGCAAGTCAAGCTTACTTTCTTGCATTCTGGGTGAAATACCTAGAATATCAGGAGAAGTCAAATTTTGTGGGACAAAGGCTTATGTTTCTCAGTCACCGTGGATACAGAGTGGTACGGTTCAAGACAACATACTGTTTGGGAAGAATATGGACCAACAAAGATATGATCAAGTACTCGAAGCATGTTGTCTTAAAAAGGACTTGGAGATCCTTTCGTTTGGTGATCAAACTGTTATTGGTGAGAAAGGTATCAATTTAAGTGGCGGACAGAAGCAAAGAATTCAAATTGCTCGCGCTCTTTACCATGATGTTGATATCTATCTATTTGATGATCCTTTTAGTGCTGTGGATGCCCATACCGGTTCTCATTTATTCAAGGCAAGTTTTTTATATTATGGTGTTGTACAGCAAGCACACAAGTAGAATAATTATAAATTTCTGATTCGGAAGTGCTGCTTTCTAATCTTCTTAATTTTGAATAACAGGAAGTTTTGTTTGGTCTTCTGAGTGGGAAAACTGTAATTTATGTTACTCATCAAGTTGAGTTCTTGAATGCCGCTGATCTAATTCTGGTGAGTTCACTAGTAAACTCGTTTTATATATTATAAAATTTGGGGATCATTGAATACCCTGACTATTTGATATTTTATTTCTAACTTAAATTGAATTTCTTTTAAGGTCATGAAAAATGGAAGAACTGTACAAGTTGGAAAGTATGATGAAATTCTTATTCCAGGTTCCCATTTTATACAACTTGTGGGTGCACAAAACGCAGCTCTGCCATCTACGCTTGATAACAGTACGGAAGCACCTATTTCTGCAGACAATATGAAGATTATCCTCAGAAATGGAACTGTGAATGGAAAAGTAGATGAAGATGGTGGAGCTGCTGGTTCAGCACCTGCAGCACAGCTTGTAAAAGAAGAAGAAAGAGAGAGTGGTAGAGTTGGCTTTCCATTCTACTGGAAATACCTCACTACTGCATATGGTGGAGCTCTGGTGATTTTTATGATTCTGGCCCCAATCATCTTACAAATTCTTCAGATAGGGAGCAATTACTGGTTGGCATGGGCAACACCGTCATTAAAGGATGTAAAGCCTGTTGTTAGTGGATCTACATTAATAATCGTCTATGCATCCTTGGGTTTTGGCATGTGTTTATGCACCCTTGTTGAAAGCTCGCTTGTCGTAGCCACAGGCTATAAAACTGCAACCATACTCTTCCAAGAAATGATTGAGACTATTTTCCATGCTCCTATGTCCTTTTTTGATGCTACACCTGCTGGAAGAATTCTTAACCGAGTAAGTAAATATCATTCTTCTTTTTTATAGTTGGTAAATTACTTCTTATCAATAACAATCTATTATATAGGGCCAAAGTTCTAGTGTTAGACGTGATTATGTGTCCAAGTGTCGGGCTTAAATATTTTATGAAAACATTTATTTTTGTTCAAATTGATCTGAAGTGGATAGTTTATCGATAATAACATATATCACAGTAGTATGCAGCATGTAAGCTTCTGCATATGTTTAGTGATCACAATAAACTTTTTTAACTCAATAAAGTGACTTCTATATCTATTTTCAGCTTCAAGCAAATCCATGCATCGACATAAGGGATCCTCTCTTTTGTCCACATCAATTCATCGTGGTCCTCATTCAGCTTGTTTAAAAAATAATAGTGGAGGTAGTCTGGTCTTTATATGAACAAAGTTTCTTAGAGATTTCATCAAGATTTTGGGGTCACTGTACTGGTATATATTACTGGAGTAATGTAATTTCTTTATAGCTTGTGCAACTAAATCATCAGAAATAAAGAAGTATATTTGTTTCCATCTGCAGCTTAGTTTTTCATGCTTGTTTTACTTATTAAGTAGTTTATTTGTCTCATTCTTAATTTCTGACTAGTTTGATGGATTTCCTCCCATATAGTGTTCAACTGATCAAAGTGCTGTGGAGACTCGGATTCCATCCTTCCTTGATGGGTTCTTTTACGAAATAGGCCAACTTGTGGGAGTTATTGCTGTGATGTCTATAGTTTCTTGGGAAGTTTTGGTCATATTCATCCCCTTGATTTTCGCCTGCATCTGGTATCAGGTTATACTTTTAACTTTAAAGGATGTGATCTAATCTGTAACTTATAGGATAATTTAGCTACTGCAGTTCCATTACAACTTCGAGAGCAGATAACATTATTAAAAGAAAAAACAAACATTAGTATGCCATTCTGTCAACTGTCAAGGAGAATGTTTCCTGACACATTTAGATACACTGAAAAGTTATTTCTCTGTAAACGAGTGGAAATACTCATATGCAATGATCCAAAAGAACAGCCATATATATATGGCTTAGTATTAGTAATATAACAGAAAACTTATTATTTTTGATTGGGATAACACGTAAACCCTTAAAATCCTGTTATATGACTTTTGCATCACTAAACTCACCAGTGACTCGGAAAATCTGCTGATATGTAAATCCTTTTCCTAAGATTGAAAGTTATGAAGATTCTCCAAGCGGACATGAAACTGTAGCTAACACCAGTGATATTTATGGTGAGTTGGTGATGTACTCTCATCTTCAATCTATTGCGCTACGTTTAGATCAAACTGTCCAAAAGAGTAATCATTACCAAAAGTATTGACAAGGTTATTTGTACGATAAATTTCATTTAATGGTCTTTACTGCATTGTAGTGGATGGCCAAGACTCGGAAGTATTAAAATGTGGCTGAGCTTGATGAGGTGCGGATTGAGACTCTACAATTCATCCAAGATCACATTTGACGACACAAGTCTTCTTTTGGCAAGGTTTAATTAATATATCGCATTTGTAGACATAGTTATTTGACTAGGACTAGTTAAGCAGGTTATGTATTTTGTTTTGTGGATGGGTACTTTTATGAGTTTAGTTCATTTTGTGGATATGTAGTCATGTTTACTTGCCTTGGATTTGGTACTTCGGATATGCATCTTATGTAATTTGGATGTTGATGACATTGATTTTAATTTATTCAATGCAGCAGGTTATGTATAAACAAGAAAAAGACAACACTTTAATTAATTAAAGGGATGACTATAACAATAAAAGAAAACGGTTAATATGAGGAAAGGTGATGTAAAATATCAAATACAACATCAGTTTAATAATTTAACATAGATGTCTAAGAGAACAATATAAATCAGTTTTTTTGTGAAAAAACCGATGTTTATAAGTACATTAGACATCAGTCTAGGATGATGTCTAAGGTCACTATACACATCGGTTTTTTTATAAACAAACTGATGTTAATAAGAACATTAGACATCAGTCTGGGATGATGTCTAAGATAACTATAGACATCTTTTCCAAAGAAAGGAAGTGATGTGTATGTGAAAAATAACTTAGTTTATTATATGTTTTCTAGAATATAAGGCATGCAAGTTGTTTATAAAATTAATTATATCTAACCTATTTTGTAGAACAACTGATGTGTATTGAATGAAAAACTGATGTCTATGTTAGCATAGACATCAGTTTCTGACTGATGTCTAGAATAGACATCTCCCACCTAGACATCACATCCAAAATAACATAGACATCGGCCAGAAACTGATGTCTATTAACCCTTTTCTTGTAGTGATATTCAGCATCTAAGGCCTTCAAAGTTTATAATCTCAGAACTCACGTTGTTATGGAATCAATTCATGTTGCATTTGATGATAAGAAATTTGGAATTTTGCAAACTGATGAAAGCCATGACGAATTGGAATTTGAAAATCTGAAGAATTCTGAGATACTCTCAAGTGATGATGAAGGTTCTCCAGAAGGAATTTCTATTGCTTCTCAAAGGAATGCTACTGTTGAGGGGGAGCAAATAAATCAAAGAGAACACAGTGATCATCAGGAGCAGACTAGTCTTTCAGAATCTATTCCATCAGGAATTGACGTTTCAGAGTCTACTCCATCAGGAACTGACCTTTCAGAGTCTACTGAGGAAAGATCAGTAACTAGCAGCAATATGGAATCTACTGATTCTATTGATCAAAGGAGAGTTTTTGAAGGTAGAGAGAATTCTTCTACAAGGGATACCACTAACTTAGGGGGAGAGACTAGCAGAGTTAATTTACCACCTATTAGAAAATGGACAAAGGATCATACTGAAGATTTGATAATTGGTGATCCAAATAGTGGTGTTCGAACTAGAAGATCAATTCAAAATGAATGCTTGTATAGTTGCTTTCTCTCAAAGAATGAACCTAAGAAGGTTGAAGAAGCCTTACAGGATCCTGATTGGGTAATTGCAATGCAGGAGGAGTTAAATGAGTTTGAGAGAAACAAAGTTTGGAAACTGGTACCAAGACCTAAAGATAGATCTATTGTTGGTGCAAGATGGGTTTTCAGAAACAAGCTAGATGAATCTGGTATGATTGTAAGAAACAAAGCAAGACTGGTGGCCAAGGGTTATTCTCAGGAAGAAGGCATTGATTATGATGAGACCTTTGCACCTGTAGCAAGATTGGAAGCAATCAGAATGTTTCTTGCATTTGCAGCTCATTCAAAATTCAAGGTATACCAGATGGATGTAAAGAGTGCTTTTCTAAATGGCAAACTTGATGAAGAAGTGTATGTAGAACAGCCACCTGGATTTGTTGATCCAAAGTTTCCAAATCATGTCTACAAACTTGACAAGGCACTCTATGGACTAAAGCAGGCACCAAGAGCATGGTATGAGACTTTGTCTAAATTTCTTCTTAAAAATGGCTTCACAAGAGGTACAATTGACAAAACTCTATTCTTTAGAAAGATAAAAGGTGAATTACTTTTAGTTCAAGTTTATGTTGATGATATTATTTTTGGTTCTGCTAATGAAAAGTTGTGTGCTAAGTTTAGCAAGCTTATGCAGTCTAAGTATCAGATGAGCATGATGGGTGAACTAAATTATTTCTTAGGCTTGCAGGTCAAACAGACTGAGACTGGTATTTTCATTAATCAGTCAAAGTATATCAAAGATCTTTTAAGAAGGTTTGACTTTCAAGACTGTGCAGTTGCAAAAACACCCATGGCAACAGCCACTAAACTAGACTCTGATCCTAAAGGAAAGAGTGTGGATAATACTAGTTATAGAGGCATGATAGGCTCATTGTTATATCTAACTGCAAGTAGGCCAGATATAATGTTTTCTACCTGTTTATGTGCTAGATTCCAAAGTGATCCTAAGGAATCTCATTTAACTGCTGTGAAGAGAATTTTTAGATATCTCAAAGGAACTCCAAATCTTGGTTTGTGGTATCCTAGAGAATCTGATTTCTTTCTAATTGGCTATTCAGACTCTGATTATGCAGGGTGTAAGATAGACAGGAAAAGCACTACAGGTACATGTCAATTCTTGGGAAATAGATTGATTTCTTGGGCAAGCAAGAAGCAACAATCTGTTTCAACCTCAACTGCAGAAGCTGAGTACATAGCAGCAGGCAGTTGTTGTGCACAGCTCCTTTGGATAAGAAATCAGTTGCTGGATTATGGTATAACACTTAGTAATATTCCTATGTTTTGTGATAATACTAGTGCTATTAAAATTGCAGAAAATCCAGTTCAACATTCAAGGACTAAGCACATTGATGTCAGGTATCATTTTATTAGAGAACATATTGAGAATGGTACTGTGGAACTTCATTTTGTTCCTACTGACAAACAGCTTGCAGATATTCTAACTAAACCACTTGATGAGACTACATTCAGTAGACTAGTAAGTGAGTTAGGAATGTTAAATTTTTAGATCTTTAACATCTGCAAAAGTAGCAAGGTATGTTGTTCTTAGCTTATAGACTTGATATTCCTATCAGGATCTATATTTGATTGTTAAATGCTTTAGCTATAACACTTTGCCTTGATAAATTTCAGTATGATAGACTTGTTAATAATCATCAGGATTAGATTTGTTATCAGGATGCTGACGTCATCAGTATTGTGTCAGTATCAGGATTATGAAAATTGTTTCAAATCCTGACGTTTACTTTGTGTAGTAATCTAATTCTGTGATGTGTTAAGTCTATGCTAGCAAGTTTTGATATTTGCATACTGATAATTTATACATCATTCAAAAATCAAAAGACAAGCAGATAACAAGAAACTGTATTTTCATTAATAGAAATCATTACATGGAAATGAAATACAACATCTTTCTGTCTAAATTTCTATTGATAATTCTATACTTGTCTATTGATATGAACTCTGAGGTACAGGACAAGGAGCATCTCAAGAAATCCATCAGGGGATGAAAGCATCGTTTGCTCTTGGATTCCTTGTCTGGGCGACTTGAATGAGAGCAGCTAACTTAAATGAATAGCATCTCCATCAAGATCAACCTCAGACTCTCGGCCAAATTCTTCATCCTCAAGTTTTGAGGAGGTTAGGGGAAGATTGTATCCAACAGATGGATGTTCTAGGAGAAACCTCTGGATATTTTCGAAAACCAATCCATTCATGATTAGTTCGATGAGAAGAGTCATTTGTTCAAAGAGATGATCAAGAATAGGATGTTCATCGATCAAGAAAAATCTGGAAAATGGGTTTGAAGGGATTTTTGGTTTGAGAAGCATTGTTGAGAAGAAAAGAAATTGAAAGGTTTTGGAGAATGGCATAAGGCGTCTGGTTCTTTTAAAGAAAGACGTGAGAAGCTGAACAGTCACTTGGAAGTTTTAATGAAGTCAAATGCTAATTATTGCATGTGACTGTATTTCTTGTTTTCAAGAAATATTGAAAATATCTAACCAATTGATTTTTGTTCAGATTAATTGTTTATTTCTTTTTCAGATAAAAGAAAAATGCCACGTGGAAAACTCCATATTAAGTCTCTGATGATATTGGTCAGGATTTCATGTGTGACCATCAGGATTTGAAAATTATATTTTTAAATCACATTGCATTTTGTGATTATTTTGATGAGAGGTCATCAGGAAAAGGAAGCTGATCAGTATTGCTTATTTATACCCTGATTTATTTCATGAAAATCAATTTTGGATTTTATTTTCCAAAAATCGTGGGTAACCGCATTTTTCGGGGACTGACACCTGTCAATCTACGTGTCAACGTGGGATAGTGGTCTGAAAGATTTGTGAAATATATTTGTTTTGAAACTCTAATCGTGTAATTGCTTTACATTCTCTAAAGCAAAAATCACTCTTGAGTTTTCAAAATCACTAATCCATTTCAATAATTTTTCAAGTTTCTTTTCAGATCAAAAATGGCAGCTCAGAGAAGATTACCTAAATCAGTAGCCTTCAAGTTTGGTGACTTTGATTTTATGACAAACAATCATGTTGCAGCTATCACCAACAAGGAAGGAGTGTCATCTGATTTTCATCCAATCATGGACTTTCTGGCGAATGGACCATTAAGTTATGCATTGACAGCATCTCCACAGATTAATCAAGTAGTTGTTTCACAAGCTTGGAAGAATGCTGAGGTAATTGATTCTACTCAGAGTCAATCAGGTAAGATTGTTCTACATTTAGGACAAGATTCATTTGACATTACTGAATCTGTTGTTAATTCAGTACTTTGCTTACCTGTTACTGATAGTTATGAGAATGTACCATCTGATGATAATATAAGAACTATGTTGTCTGAATTAGGTTATAGTGGACCTCTAGATAACATGAGCCAGTTGAATAGGTCTTTTCTTAGAAAGGAATGGTCTTTTTACTTTGATCAAATTGCTAAATGTTTTACTGGCAAATGTAGTTCTTTTCAGCAAATTACTTCTGTTACATCACATATTGCTTATAGTTTGCTTTATGATAGAGTAATCAACATTATTCATATTATCTTAAGTCAGATGAGTATTAAACTTGGGTTAAGAGATCAAAACAGGAAAATGGTTTATTATCATAGATTTATGCAAATGTTTGTTAACCATTTTATTCCTGATGTTGAAACTAGATTTGGTAGAGAACATTGTGTTTCTTCTTATGAACAGCAAAAGAGAATTTTCTCTGATATTACAAAGAAGGACAATGAAAAGAATCTAGATGAAATACCTGCAATTCATTATCCATATCATGTTCAGGTAATTCTTAAAACTCATCTTCCTACTTTCTACAATTCTTCTTTCTTTTGTGGTGAAATGGCTCAGGAATCTCAATTGGAGGAGAACCCACCTGTGTCTACCCAAGTAGCCCAAAACATTATAGTCTCTGAAACAATTCAAGAACCAAATTTTGATCCACAGCCTATTGTTTCAAAGAAACCAACCTCTGGTGTTTCTCAAAAGACATCAGTTGTAAGGAAGAGAAGATTTGTTGTGTCAAGTAGTAGTAGTAATTCTAGTGAAGATGATGATGATTTAACTCTTGCTGAGAGAGCAGAATTGAAGGCTGCAATTCAACTTTCTTTGTTAGCACAAAGAGATGAAAAACCTAGTCACAGCCAGGCTGCAGTCTCTCAAAAGGCTGTAGTTCTTAAAAAGGGAAAACAGTTACTAGATACTGACTCTCAAAAGACTGTGTCTATTGAACAAAGATCTCATCCCAAGATCACTTCTGTGTCTACACCTCTTGAGTCTTCTCAGGATAAATCTTTTGCTCACTATATCAGGAGAACAAGGAGAAAGATTCAATTGTCACCTACACACACAGAGTCTAGTCCAACTAATATCATGCAGGTTTCTACAAATCAAGCTACATCTATGTCAGTATTTGACAAGAGAGATCTGGATATTGATTCTTCATGGGAAACTACATTATCATACAGACTGGCTATGAGACTAATTTCTCTCAAAGTGAAGTTGTCAAGGCCTGTTCTAGACTTTCTGGTTGAAAGAGTACCAAAACTTTTATTTCCAGATGAATATGGACTTCTACATCAAAGACTTGACTTAATGAAGATGTATTTCTATGTGTCTGTCAGAAGACAATTAGTCAAAAAATTTGGACTCTCGAAGCATGGTGCACTTCAATCACTTCATGCATATTTATTTGACAAGAATGTCATTATTGAAGATGCTTCAGCTCAAGGTGAACAACTGGAGGAAGTAGATAGAGGAATGCAGTCAACAAAAGATACTATTGCACCAGTGGTGAATAGTAGGAAAGATCAGATCACAGTCACTGTAACACAAGAACCATCTAGTCAGAGGAAGGATGACTCAGGAGCTGTGATAGCTGATGTTGAAAGGACTTCTGTGATGACTGAAAATGCAAGTGAGATACCCTATGATATGGGAGGAATGACTTTGGTTGATTTTTCTGAAGATCAAACAAATTTTGTTCAGTCAGAGTCTATCCACCTTGAGGGTGTGTCTCAGCAAACAACACTTAAAGACGGTGATGTACTAACTATGGTGTCTAATGAAGTATTACTGAAGACATCAGAGTCTAGTAAAGAACCTGAAAGTGGTATACTGGAGCCTGTAGTTTCTGAAAGGAAAGAAGATGATTGTAAGGGTTCAGAGACTATAGCAGCTCACTCCTTGGAGAAAACCTCAAGCCACATGCCAAATGAGGAACCCTCTCTCCATGTGAGTTCAGGTATAAAAACTTCTTCTAAACTCTATTTTTCTGTAGGTCATGAGAGCACTTATCTAAATTTGAGTGATACACTTGAAAAGATGGACTTAGATCCACAATTTGAGCGGCTGGCTCCTGACCAGGCAAAAGGTGAGGTAGAAAGAGTGTTGACTTTAGTAAGTCAAAGTGAGAATGAGGGTATGGATGATCAACTCCATAGTAAGGGAGAGAAAATTAGGAAACCATCATTTGATTTCTGGGATCAGGTTTTTCCTGAATCTTGGTCTGAAAATTTGGGTATGGATGCTGGTACTTATTCATTCATCAAAATGTATCAGAATAATGACCTAGCACATCACAATGCAAAGCCAGAAGTTATAGCTCAGAAGCAAAAGGAGAGGCTTGCAGAAATCATTAATAGAAGAGGTGCCAGGATAAAGCAATCTCTTGATACATATGTACCAGATGAAGATCCTAATGATCCTAGTGTTCCTTTGTATGTACTTCCAATATCAGCTAGAATTGAGACATCAACAGTCTTTGATCACTCTAAGGAGGAGTCAGGATTTGAAGATGTTAGTACACAGAATACTGGTGAACGAGATGATTATCATGTTTCAGTTTCAGAATAGAAAGATGAAGATGTTGATACTTCTAATCAGGTTTTATTACTTGAATATCATACAAATCAAGCAACTTCTTCTACAAGACTTGAAGATACAGTTCTTTCTGATTCTGATACTAGAGATACTAGAAGAACTTCCAACACTGAAGTTCATTCTGATGTTTTGAAAGATATTCAGAATTCTCAAATTGATATTCAAACAAGACTTCAATCACTTGAAGATAACCAAGTCACAATTATGGAAAATTAAGCAGTTCTTATGAATCTCATTTGTTCTGTTTCTGAATCTCTTGGAATTAATGTTGCTGATGTCAAAAAGGGGGAGATAAAGACAATTCAAAGACAACAACAACAACACCACCAGACTGAGGATGATAAAGCTGGGGGATATAAAGATCAGACAAAGGGTAGTAAAAAGAAGAACCAGGAGTGACAGTGGTGAATCTCAGCTAGGAAGTGGTAAAGGAAGAGCAGCATTAATAGTTAAAATTCTTTCTTCTAAGTACTAGATAAACGTCTACATCTGAGAAGGAGGTACTTAACTTCATAATTCTACATTCATAAATTCTATTCTGGTTGTATTGTTATATGTTTTGACATCCACAACTTAGATTTATGCTTCAGATTTTAAAGCATAAATAGGGGGAGATTGTTAGGAATAATTCATAAGTTGTGATGTTAAGAATAGAATTTACACATTATACTTCTTGTAATCCTGATCTTATAAAGGATTTAGCACTGTATTTAGGATTTATGTGTAAGACAGTTATCTGTATAGTTTAGTCAGGAATGAACAGTATATCGGAGACTACATGTCAGGAACAGAGAGCAAATCCTGATGATGGTCCAATACTGATGGTTGATCAGATACTGATGCAGTGTACAGATCCTGATATCAGTCGTGTTACTGATGATGTCATTATGGATGCTACAGAAACTGGCAAGTGCTATAAAACAGGATCATTGTTTGAAGAACAAGCAAGAAGATATTATGAAGGAAAGAGTTTTCTATTAAAGGAAACTATCGACTAGAAGGCAGAACATTGTCATGTATAGATTATATCTTTCTGTTATTAGTTGATAGGTAGCATTATAAATACTCTCTCAATATCATTGTAAAGAGTGTGAGTCGAACTAGTGAATGTGCGTAGCTCTGTATAAGGTTTGTATTCGAGAGTTCGAAACAAACAGAGAGAGAGAGATTTGTATTGTCAGCAGCTGCTAAAGGTATTGTACACCTTTGGTAGAGTTTGTATTTGATCTTATTAATGCAAACAAGAGTTTGATTCATTCGTTTATTCTTGTTCATATAATCAAGCAAAAATCAGACACGATTAAATAACTTGTATTCAACCCCCCCCCCCTTCTACAAGTTATTCGAGTTAACAAACAGACTCTATTTAAAGAAGAAGCTTTTCCGTTTCCAATTTAAGAAAGGTACCCCAATGATTAAGCACTTGAATAATTTCAATAAAATTTTGGCTGATCTCTAGAATTTATGTGACGCCCCCAAATCTAAGGTCGGAGATTCAGGTCGTCACATCACCATCCAACCATATCATACCTGTATTAACTTTACAACTCAACAATACATCCATCCAGACCTCAATCTTACGCGCATACAAGTTAGAGCCTCAGAAACGATAATCAAAAGTAACACTAAATATTACAATTCATCTGTACAATCCAGAATCTTACGCACTTCCACTTATACAACTACACTTGAAGACAAGTCTTACTATTACAGTTGAAAACCTATCAGACTTACTCTGTAGTATTTTTCAGGAACTAAATCATCTCCGGGGTAAATCTCCTACTCCTCTTCTGCTGGTGCGGAGTTAACCGACCAAATTCGTCTCTTTCTGAAAAGTTTTTATAAAGCAAGAATGAGCTACATAATGCTCAGCAAGTTCACCATTTTGAAAAATAATAAAGTGGTTTATTTTGAAAACGTTCCCAACTGTATGGGTATATATCTCAGATTACAAAACATAACTCGACAATAGATATGTCCGAGTTTGAATAAAACGTTTATACTCACTAAGGAGCTTTAAGAATAACATATGAATCCTTTATAAGGTTCTCATTTCGATATATCTCAAGTTTGAAAATATATACGTATGAGTATATCAGTTTCGGCAAACACTCTATGGTTAACATAATGTACAGGGATGCATTGATGCAAAACCTCTTTCCTTCCATTAGCTTAGAAGGTTCCTCATTCAAAAACATTTCATTCTTTGAAATAATTGCAAGAGTGCACTAACACGTGCCAATCTCTATAGAAAATCTTGCAGTTCTAGATACTGCACGATATCAATATTTTTCTTATCAGAAATCACACTATCGGCAACTTGGCACTTAGGCCCAAGAAGCAGTGTTTGAGTATTTTTCCAAAGTGGAGGATGGGACTGGAAGAAAACATAAAAACCTGACAAGGATTGACGATGATCAGTCGCCACAACCAAGTCCAACAATCCGCGGGTCTTCTCTACTAGTAGAAGGATAGAAACTACATCCGTAACTACCCTTGGGTGAAAACTACATCCGTAATCACCCTCTATGAAAACTACATCCGTAATCACCCTCGATGAAAACTACATCCGTAATCATCCTTCGGCAACACCTGGGCCGGAATAATAATTGATGGACCGCCTGGCTCACGGCCGCTTACACATCCCGGGAATCGTTCGTCAACGATTCCCACACCTGCCAGAGTCCCCTTTTTCTTTTCTTTTCAAAAATCATTTTGATAGAAAATTCGAGTAGTTGAAGTTCGACCTCAGTCGACCGATAATTCTTGAAAAACGTACAAGAAGCAAAACCTGATCGGGGGTTTTCGAAAATGTTTTCGGTTCAAAAGTGTTCGAGTTTGAAAACGCTAAAGGCATCTTGGATTAGTTTTGTCTTTAAAATAATGAACAATAACTAATAAATAATATTTTGAGATTTAATATAAATAATTAATAAAATAATTATTTAATTAAAATAAGCTTTTAATCCAAGATAGATATTTTTGAGTATTTTTAACAACGTAAAAATAATAAGGACTTAAGTATACGATACTTCCCGAATAACTCTTCGGGTTTTCGCGATTTAATCACGATACAACAATATACCGCTCCCCGGTCAATAGTATATTTGGACCGCTACGACCTCTATTGCTAGAGTCGTTGTCCGAAGAAAACACTTTCATTCTAAGTTCAAGGGTGTACAAACACATATGCATATATCTCAAACTTCAACATAATCTCGTAAAGCATAAGCATATAATACGTTTGGAAGCTATAAACACAACAGTGAAAATCCTTATATATAAGTTTTGAAAAGTAAACTTGCATAGGTAAAATCAAGAATATGATCTTTTGAAAATAAATACTTAGGGTTGGAAAACTTGCCTTGGTGAGGTTGGGGTGGTCGGCTCGCGAAGTGGAATGGAAATCTATACATAATCAATATTTGTACATTAGTACCTTAACAACGCTACTTAATCATAAGGTTTTAAAAATCGTAAGACCAACTTAACGACTCCACTTGTGACCACTAACCCTCTCATATGACCATGTCGTCACATTATCACTTTCGTTCCCCATTCGACTCAAATCTATTCCTCAAACTCGAAACTCAAGTGAACATTCTTAAAACTACTTTAAACTAATCTCCTAAGTGGTTTTTCACTTGCGTGGATTTTACTCTAACATTTGTATAAAATTGAAAAATACATATTTTAATCAAATTCTTTTTGGGTAGCCTTCCCCACTGCATTTACTAGCTTCTCTAATTTTTCCATGATCCCACATAAATTTTTAGGGGTTTAAACAAGGTTCACAAGGGGGTCATTTAGTGCAGTCCGG
Organism: Kitagawia praeruptora; assembly: GCA_037693485.1. Classification (NCBI taxonomy): domain Eukaryota; kingdom Viridiplantae; phylum Streptophyta; class Magnoliopsida; order Apiales; family Apiaceae; genus Kitagawia; species Kitagawia praeruptora. The sequence goes on from CM075350.1 coordinate 128,512,791, forward strand.
AATCCAGAAACACAATTTACTTCTCCGGCCATAACTTAAAATCTATACATCACCTAGTCATGAACCTTACATTTACAGAAACTAAATTCAAATACCTTTCCAACAATATATGGTAGGACCTCAGGGGAAAGGATTTGAGGGTTCAAAACCATGTTACAAGACAGGTCAATGTTCCTGGAAAAACTCAGCATGCTTGTTTCACTTAAATCAACCAAGATTCTTACTTCCACAACACAACCAACATCTAAGTCACCTAGTTCAAGCTTTATAACATTCAAGGAGATACATATACTAACCACAATCATAAAAATCACAATCACAACACTTAAACTCAAGATCCATGTCATCCATTACTTATACAACCAAGATTAACACTATAACCATGGATCTAACATTAAACATCACAATTACTACATGGCCAAGAGGGGTTAGGGTTTTTATACCTTCTTGATGTTCTTACAATCTCAAACAAGCTTGGTTAACCTTGGGGAAGCCTTACTCTATGCTCACCATCTTCAATCTCACCAAAGAAATCAAGAACATGGAAGTGAGTTTCCTGACTGGAAAAACACGCCCCAAAGATCAGCCAAAACGAAGCCCTTTCACTTGTTTCCTGGTCGAGGCTACTGAATGAAAGTTGTATAGCGTCTTCACAGATTTCTAACCATATAAAGAACAAAAAATTTCATTGAGTAATGAAGTCTCTAGGCCCGTTTTACTGAGATGGTGTGGCAGAATGGTTTTGTTCTTGGTTTTATGTTCTAATAATGCCATACACTTGATATATATCTATTTTTGGTTGGATGCATCTCATCCTTGCTAGGTGGAAACCTCTCATTGGCTCCTCTAGATTTCTTATCCACTTAAATTGCAACCAAGTCCTTTGCTAATTGCAACCAAGTCCTTGTCTCTTGTTTCTTGCACTTAAGTCCTTTTGTTTTGTTTTCTTTTCCACCGCTTTGATTTCCTTGTCATTTCTTGAATAAAATAAATACGTTACAACTTATACGTTGCATATTATTGCTCTAATATAGCACAATACCTCGAACGAATATTAATTCCAACATCCCTTGTTTATTTCTCTTTATCTCAGAAAAAAATTCTCGCGGTTTCTCAATTGTTCTCATTTCCTTTAACTCTAGGATTTTATTCTCAATTCCATTTTCCTCTCATAATATATCCTTCCTTGGACTTCTAATATTTACTATTCTCAATTCATGATTCGCTCGCTTGATCGCTTAATCTCGTTGTAAAGTTTCAGCGGTTTCTAGAACGTTTGTTTCACTTCCTCAGTGGTTTTCGTTCCAAATTCTCAAATCACTTATAATAAAATTCCAAAATATTAACTCCTCAATTCCTCAAATTAAATATCTCATTTCTTGATATTACTGATATATAATTCACTGCTCGGTCAAATATTACACGAAAATAGAATTTGGAATTTCTGAATTCTGATCGCATTTACATACACTTATTTACTCCGTAGATTACTAGTATAACTTCGGAATATCCACACTATGTCTCGTACATAGGTGGCATGAAAAATTTTCTTAATCCTCAAAATCACTATTCATTGATGCACTTCATCATAATAGGAAAAGTTTTAATTCTACCAAAATTTTGGGTTCTTACAGTCTCCCCTCCTTAAAAGGATTCCGTCCCGGAATCAGTTTAGGAATCACTGGGGTTACTCCTTCTTTGTTTCACTCTTTCAACTTCCAGGTGGATTCTTCCACATCTTGATTTTCTCACAATTCCTTATTAGTTTGAAAACCTTGTTCCTCAGCACTTGTTCTTCTTTATCCATGATTTCCACGGGTTGCTCCACATAGGTCAAGTCGGGTCATAGGTCCACTTGGTTGTACTCTATCACATGCTGATAGTCGGTGTGGTAGGGTCGTAGACATATGAAACACATTATGAATTTGCTGCAAGCTTGGGGCAAGGCTAACTCGCAGGCTAACTTCCCAATACGCCTCAAAATCTAAAAAGGTCCAATAAACCTCAGACTTAGCTTCCCTTTCTTACCAAACCACATCAATCCTTTTCAGGGGGATACCTTTAGCATCACGAAGTCTCCCACCTCATACTCCTTTGATATCTCATAAAATTTGACCATTCAAAATAATGGGTTTCGTAAAAACTAATGACTTTTACATACACTCGTCTGCACCGTAAAGGCGTAATATCAATTTGAAATCTTCATTTAATAATTCGTACATATCGTGATTGCAAAAATTTCTCATCCACCCATAAAATTAATTTTCATCCAGGTTCGAATATTCATGAAAATTAGGGCTATTGCAGTCTCACCAACGCTTTAATGTTGCTTCTCAACGCATGCTCTCCTCGACCTGTATTCCTTATCGGTTGTTCTATGAATGAAAATTTCTATCCCACTACTTATACGTTACTCTTCTACCTTGTTCATAGTATCCGTGTTGAGTCCTTGTATCGTTGGGCCGTGAATACTTTGTGGTCGTGTTCTATAATCTGAGACAACGTCAATACGCACGGTATTCCTCATTTTCCTTGGCTTGATTAGCATGCATGTGTTGCCTCCCGTCGGTCGTTACCACTTGCTATGGATACTATATAGTCTTCGGTATACGTCGAACCAGTTCAGCTACTATATCCCTCGTTCATTGACTTCTTCGTAACGCAAGAAAAGCGAAACTTCTTCTTTCGTAGTACGCTTTACAAGAGACGTCCTTACGTCCGCATGGTGCCGATCGTGATAACAACATTCGTTTCATGGATAAGTTTTTATTCTCGACTGCCCCGTGAAATCTAAGGCACGACACTAATTATAAATTCGAACGTCTGGACAATTCTTCTTCCATGTCCGTCAGCCACAGATCAAATTAGTACATACGCTCAATCTCTTCGTTAAATATACTTGGAAGCACCTTCAATATTCGTAGTTTAATCTTAAGTCTTTATCTGACGTAATCGCTACAGAAGTTTTATACTGCACCACCATCTTTTCCGTATATAAATCGATAATCTTCTAAATGGAAAGTCTTTCGTAGGTAAATCATTTGGTTCAACAATTATAAATCAACTAGGGCCATCTCTTGGCTCGGTCTTCGGCGACCTACTTATGAAATTCATTATAATTCTGTCCACGTTCAAGATTTTCTACAGGCGGAATTAATCCACTAGATCTCTATCATTCTGCTTTCGACATGTCGCATTTGTACTTAATAGTTTGCCAATGCCATTCTTCATACCTGTCTGCCAAACATTCTCTTAATTCTCTATACATCTTTGTCCTTCCCCATAATTTAGTCATTTTCCTCTAACATTATTCTTTATTGTATATACTCTATTTTCTTGGTCAATACTGACTGAATTCCAATTTCGAATAATCCCTTCTATAAGTATCGGCCACCACACTGGCCTTTCTTGGGTCATAACAAATTTCTCCATTATACTCCCTGCTCCCTTTCATCACCTTCTCTTTCTTATGTTTAGTTCTAATATGAAGATATACTTAAGGCACTTGTGGAAAAAAAAAAAATTCACACTTTTCTTATAAGATTAACGTCTCCGTTTTATGCGTGAATGCTATCATGACTAATCCCCGACTCACGGTTAGTATATCACATCCCGTAACCTTTATGTTGTTTAGAAGTATAGGCTATCATCCCCTTTCTACTGCATCAACACACCTCTTAAACTCTTGAAAGATGCATCATCGTGACTCTCAAAGTCCTCTTTTTATCATCAAGTATAGCTAACAACGAGGTTGTTGCTAATATCTCATTTCATTCCAAAATTTTGTTCATTAATCAATAAAGGCTTCTGACTCATTAATCCACTCAAACGATACTACCATAATTTTATAACGTTTATATTAGTGTGAAATGCCAATTTTGGCACAGTACAGAGGTCGATCTTGAGTTGGTGAAACTCGCTTTTCAACTTTATCTTTGAAAAACTACTACGTGTTTTAACCGGTCAACAATTCCTACATCTCTGGTTAGGGGTATCGATTCTCGATGGTATATGTAAGATGTCATACGCTCGTCCTCTTTCACAACTGGCACCAATCAGCCTGAGGCCTGTATGCTGCTGCGATTCCCAATAAACTTGATTAGGTGGTAATCTCGAAGGATCATTGGGATATATCCACGCATCAATTTGCTATTAGAGGCCTTTTAAACTTTATGTCTCGCTATGTGCATCAATCCCTTTTAGCTAAGTAAAGCTTCACATTCTTGCCACGATATTTCTTCCTTTCTTGTCCATCTCACTTCCATGTTAGTTTCCTCTAAGGATATGTCTTACATCGCAATCGATTTGAATTTCTTGGATCAGGAAAAGGCTTGGTAACTCCAGAATTCATTACTATAACATCCTGACAACGGTTGGTAGGAACGTACTCCCAACCACCTCATCATTTCCTATAACTTTCCTCACACTAATATTAAAGGTCTTATATTATGCCCCGACATGTTATTCCTACTTTAAATAATTACTCGGCATCACGCTCTGGCTGCACAATTACAACATTTGGTTTTTTATCTCATATTGGTGCAACGGTTCACAATTGTACCTCCCGTTCACCTTAGAGTAATGACTTTTGAAAGGAATGGTTTCAAAATAACAAGGTCCAATAGATAATTTCAATAAGAATTCCACATTGGATGTTCCAAGAATGTTGATGGTTCCAAATACTAGGAGTCTCAATTTTCGGAGATGTAAGGATGGACAGAAAGAATACAACAAGGTTTATTCCTTCATGTCCTGATAATTTTGTAATGTGATATCATAGAGAATGTTGCACGAGGGCAATGATTGTTGGATACAAAAGTCATAAAGACGGTCTTTATACGATTCTTACATCTGGTGAATACTTTTCCTCTTGAAAAATAGAGGATCTGAAAAGTCCCATTGATAAAGGTCAACCGATCGAAAGCAATTCTACCCTATGACAATAAAAATGAAGCAGTTTATCATTCAAGTAATCTATGGTTTCAAATGAATCTTCATTATATGAATGAAAGAACAGAATATTCAAGTGACATAAAGTCTGATACGAAGATGGGTAGAATTCAAGTTGAGTGGGCGACCTCACTAGGTCTCAATCAAGTTATTCGTCAAAACTTTCATTATCATACTTTACCACATGCAAAATGCATTGAGGAATTGCTGAATGAATTAAATTGGGAGTTGGACCAGTGAAACAATAACTAGTCCTTTTCAAGAAACACTAGCAACTAGCTAGACAAAATTTGCTAGTTCACTTGTTTGAGACATCACCACTAGCTAGGACAATTAGCTAGGTGTTCTTCACAACATTACAATTTTGACTAGTTAGAACAATCCACTAGTCATTCATATTGACATATCGACTAGCCAGTTTCAATTGGCTAGAACAGAATTTCAACATCGTAGCCACTGAAGAAACTTTAGGCTACTCGGACAACGAATGGAAATAAGAAGTTATTAAGTTTGAAAAAGAAAACTATAAAATCTGAAGAGAGTGTTCTAGGTATCGGAACAATCGATAACCTCTCATCAAATATTACCTACCAGTGAAACGGTCCACCCAAGGGTGCCTCCGTACACATGCTTTATCAGATCCTACAGTAGAATTAAATTCAGAATACCAATATCAAAATGATATCCTTACTATGATTTCAATGTACGATGTACAATCTCATCTTGAATAGAAGAAAAGAATTCATGAAGGATGTCTGGATGTTATATCATCCCTGTTCTCAACAAGTTGATAAATATTTATGGGCTCGACTGAAGAGTGCAAGTATGAAAGAAGTAGTCAAACATCAATATTCGTTTAGGAATATTCATTGATTAATTAAGGAAACAATTGTTGAACATTCCTTGGATAATTGAAAGAAAGTGTAAATAGGCCTGAGCAGAACGAAATAATTATAAACTTCAAATAAAATACTCGGGGATCAAATAAGATACTTTGGATGAGTCCCGGTTTAGAGAAAGTATATCACTGGTGGTTATTCCACAAGTTTGAAGTAGAAAGCTAGAAGGATTACCTGATATAAACTAATCGAGGTAACATGGTTAATGAAAAGTTTAAAATGAAGTAGTGCACCAGCCGGTAGTTACCAAAATGAGTTAATAATCATTCGTGCATCTCATTATCACCACTATGAGGGTAACTCCATCTCTTCGTCTTCGTAATACAAGACACCAACTAGTGCGTCTCTCAATCTTCATCTTAGAGTCAATTATCGAGTTAGGGTTTCACAAATATATCTATCATCTTCGTGCTTTATCTTGAAGACCAAGCTTCACATCATTCCGGGGACACCTGCTAAGTCCATAGGGTCCTACTTCATGCATTCCGACATGAATCACAAGTGGCCAGTTCCCCCTGGGAACAGATCAAAGAGATCTCTCAGGGATCTCAGTGCAGTCCATAGGTTCAGTGGCGGGTGTGTGCATGTGAACATATACCAAAAATATTGAGGTCTACAATACATATATACGTAGTCCCTGATAACATCTCTATCAAAGGATCCCACTCTAGACCCACTGGTCTTTTCTTTTGATAGACTCTGAGATCACTGTATCGCTCGTTGTAACCCTATTCAACTTCACTTGAGTCCCTTTGTTAATTCTACTTGCTTGTTCTCTAAGTTGAACTACCATGCTCTAGCGTCCGAATCATGCGTGGAATTATCTAGCACGCTCGTCTTATGATAACATTCTCGTATAACACATGTAAAATTCGCCATCAAGGGTAATGGAATCCACAACGACATAGTGACCAACCTTCAAGGAAACCCGTTACTTATCGAAAATCGGATCTTATAACCAAAGTAAAAGACTTTCATTAATCCAAGTACTAAGTACTCCTAATTATGTAGGGAAGTCCAAACTTCTTGATTCTTAAAATGCCGCCTCCTAAATTGTGGAGGAATATGGGCCACAAAATTTATGCCAGCCTAGTCATCCGATCATATCGGCAATATCGCCTCTTCCTCAACTACTCTTGAGGTTTCACTCTGCTTCCTACATCGTTACATCTGATAAGTCAGGTACGACTCCCAACTCTCAACTCATCATTCTGAAGGCCTCTAAGGATTCTATCGACCCTAGTATAATACCTCCAGTAAACACTCCAGTCCATTCTACTCATCGGTACCTCTTCCGGTAGTCCAATAATAAGTTTACTACGATCTCTTATGTCATTCTCCTACTTAGACTTAACTCTCAACACTCTCATTTCTGAGTACTGTAACTTATCTCTCTGATACCATTTCTGTGACGCCCCCAAATCTAAGGTCGGAGATTCAGGTCGTCACATCACCATCCAACCATATCATACCTGTATTAACTTTACAACTCATCAATACATCCATCCATACCTCAATCTTACGCGCATACAAGTTAGAGCCTCAGAAATGATAATCAAAAGTAACACTAAATATTACAATTCATCTGTACAATCCAGAATCTTACGCACTTCCACTTATACAACTACACTTGAAGACAAGTCTTACTATTACAGTTGAAAACCTATCAGACTTACTCTGTAGTATTTTCAGGAACTAAATCATCTCCGGGGTAAATCTCCTACTCCTCTTCTGCTGGTGCGGAGTTAACCGACCAAATTCGTCTTTTTCTGAAAAGTTTTTATAAAGCAAGAATGAGCTACATAATGCTCAGCAAGTTCACCATTTTGAAAAATAATAAAGTGGTTTATTTTGAAAACGTTCCCAACTGTATGGGTATATATCTCAGATTACAAAACATAACTCGACAATAGATATGTCCGAGTTTGAATAAAACGTTTATACTCACTAAGGAGCTTTAAGAATAACATATGAATCCTTTATAAGGTTCTCATTTCGATATATCTCAAGTTTGAAAATATATACGTATGCGTATATCAGTTTCGGCAAACACTCTACGGTTAACATAATGTACAGGGATGCATTGATGCAAAACCTCTTTCCTTCCATTAGCTTAGAAGGTTCCTCATTCAAAAACATTTCATTCTTTGAAATAATTGCAAGAGTGCACTAACACGTGCCAATCTCTATAGAAAATCTTGCAGTTCTAGATACTGCACGATATCAATATTTTTCTTATCAGAAATCACACTATCGGCAACTTGGCACTTAGGCCCAAGAAGCAGTGTTTGAGTATTTTTCCAAAGTGGAGGATGGGACTGGAAGAAAACATAAAAAACTGACAAGGATTGACGATGATCAGTCGCCACAACCAAGTCCAACAATCCGCGGGTCTTCTCTACTAGTAGAAGGATAGAAACTACATCAGTAACTACCCTTGGGTGAAAACTACATCCGTAATCACCCTCGATGAAAACTACATCTGTAATCATCCTTCGGCAACACCTGGGCCGGAATAATAATTGATGGACCGCCTGGCTCACGGCCGCTTACACATCCCGGGAATCGTTCGTCAACGATTCCCACACCTGCCAGAGTCCCCTTTTTCTTTTCTTTTCAAAAATCATTTTGATAGAAAATTCGAGTAGTTGAAGTTCGACCTCAGTCGACCGATAATTCTTGAAAAACGTACAAGAAGCAAAACCTGACCGGGGGTTTTCGAAAATGTTTTGGGTTCGAAAGTGTTCGATTTTGAAAACGCTAAAGGCATCTTGGATTAGTTTTGTCTTTAAAATAATGAACAATAACTAATAAATAATATTTTGAGATTTAATATAAATAATTAATAAAATAATTATTTAATTAAAATAAGCTTTTAATCCAAGATAGATATTTTTGAGTATTTTTAACAACGTAAAAATAATAAGGACTTAACACTACTAGAAACAGGTCAATAGACATCGGCTAAAAACCGATGTCTGGCCATTTTTCAACCGATGTCTTTGTGGGTGTAGAGAAAGGTCCAACCCTTTTCACATCGGTTTTAAACCGATGTCAAAGAGTATCTATCACATCGTTCACTGGCCTTTTCACATCGGTTAGTAACTGATGTCTATGTTGGTTTTTAACATCGGTTTGATTATGCAACTGAGGTTTAAGGTGTACAATATACATCGTTTCTTGCTTGAAACCGATGTAAAAGATGATCTTAGACATCGATTAAAAACCGATGTAAAAGAGGGGTACCTTTCTCTACACCCACAAAGACATCAGTTAAAATTTTCCTTCATATCAGTTCTTAACCGATGTCTAGAGCCTTTAACATCAGTTAAAATTAAAAACTGATGTGTTTGTTTACTTTATTTATTACTGTATTCATATATATATATATATATATTCACCAAAATAATACTAAAATGAATGTTGTATTAATGCAACTTATCAATCCAAAACTCAAACACTTATGGCAAAAACAAAAACTTCATTATCATTATCAAAAAAATTCAGTATACACATTAATGACTATTCACAAAACCGACAAACTAGCTACATTTCAAGTCAAAATGCCTCTTCAAAACCAAAAACATAATTGACATACTACTCCGTGTAAAAACAAACTATACCGCTCTAACTACCATAGTTAAAACAACCTAGTTAAAACTACCATAGTGCACATATTCCTGCTTCAGCCTGTACCAAGGAGTTCAATCGTCAATGAACTAGCAGCAATATCCTTGGATTTCAAACCAACATTCTGAAGTAGTAGCACACAAAGCACCTGCAAAAACTAATATCATGCATTAACATGCAAGTAGACCAAAAGTTAACTGGTACCCTAATGTTCATTTATTAGAAGAAAAACACGGGGATGCTTACATTCTTAGCAGCAGCACTAAATGCTTCTATGTGGCTGATTTCTGGATTTGCTGCTTTTATTCGTTGAATTTCATCCCTGCATATTCACAGGCACACATATCATCACGGACATAAATATCTGTATGCAATTATACTGACAATGATGGTCTGATTGAAACTCACTTAATAAATCAATTGTACGCAGAGGGAACTCGCTGTCTCTTCTCCGGAGCTGATACATAAGATTAATTGAATTATGTTTTCTTAAAATAATTCTTAAGAATTTGATGGAAGTAAAGCTATAAATAAGCAGCCCAGCATCTTGAAACATGAAATTTTATTTATTAATAAGCGATAATATTTTAACTTCGACGATATCATTACAACCAGTTTTTCATTAATAGATGTTTTAACCTCAAATAATTAATTTCTCCAACATTGGCAACTTTAATTTTTTAATATGTTTTAAGGAATGATTCAAACAATCTGTATGTGTTTGTAGTCAAAATAAAGTAGACAAATTTGAAAGATGTCACTTACATCTGTTAATTACTGGAGGCCTATGGATTTCATCAAACCCACCAGCTCTAGTTGACAGAGTGAACTCATTAGTCCTGCACACACACACACACACACACCATATATCAGTATAAATATGTTAATATAGAACATGTGTACATACACTAAGGTTAATGCAGTGGGTTTACTGGCAGTATAAATATGTTAATATAGAACATTTGTACATACACCATATTCTGAAGTAGTGCTCGCACGTTTACTGGCAGTAGGTTAGTGCAGAGGCCGCATCGCACCGTCACTGTCTTGAACAAACTAGAGCAAGGAACACTCACCTACAATTCACAAATGAATTTTTTTTGAAGTGATCTTAAACCCCTTAAAATCACTAAACTAAAATTTTGTGAAGAACAAATTGCAAACCCTAATGTAAGTTTTGGAAATTAATAAATGACTAAGGTAAATAAATGAAAAAGAGTATGTATATACAGCAAGGACAGTGTCGCAGATATTGCAATGGACATAACAGAGCTTCTCGGAGGAAGGAGGAGGGAGATGGTCAGGAGATAACAAGGAAGAACTAGAGGAGAAAGAGGAAGACATGGTATTTGTATATATGCATACAAACAAACATTATATACAATTTAGCAAATTGATTCAGAAAAGCACAAGTTAATATGAATACTGTTAAAATACTATAGAAATTATCATCATCACTTTCTTGAATCTTTACATTTAAGATCTGATTGTTATACACAATGGCTTAGCTTAATATAATTACAAACAAGAAGAATGTAGAGAAAGGTATATGTCAGCTGGACAATGTCAACAGCAGCTCTTCCCATTGAGCTAGAATCAGAAGTTCAAACAAAGAAAAGGGATGCCTTAACTAAATGTAATACATAAGCCCACAGCTCCAAAAACCCCCGATAAAGAAAAAGACAACAATATGACTACTTGAAAAAAAATGACATAACATGGTAGCCTGAAAGCTGCTCCATCTTTTAGCACAAAATGCCTAGCAGAACCCTCCCATGCATATGACTTAATCAGAATTTTTTGTGGATAGGGCAAAAACAAATTATATGAAAGTAAAATGTATTGATGGTAACCTGCCAGCTACTGCATAAGACACAACTAATGGAGGCGGAGCAAGATAATTGGCTCTTGTTAGTGGGTGAACACGTCCTTCGAAGTTTCGGTTTCCAGAAAGAACAGCAGCAGCTACAATGTCTGCAAGCATACATATACAGAGTATAATTATGTACAGATCATTGTCTGCTCGATAAAAATGGAAGAAAAGAAAGTAAATCAACACAGCTAAACATCACACAAAAACTGTTGCTCCATTCAGGAGAATGTAATACCAGTCACTACAAGAAAACAGTAAATAGACATCACACTTTAGACATCGGTCGTAAATGCCGCTGATGTTAAAAGATGTAATAACATCATCCCGAATTAAACTGATGTCTTTGTTATTCGTAGACATCACTCTTTTTAAAACTGATGTCTAAAGTCACTCTTTAAAAAATTAAAAAACGCGCGGCCCATTATGTTTTCCCCCTTAGTGAAATTTTCACCCCCAAAATCAAAATTCCCCCCCTTAACCAAATATTATCCCCGCCCAAGCCCATACAGTACAATTATTGAGCTCTCAGACAAATTAAAATAACAAAATCTAATTTAACAAAAAATTTCAGACAAACGCTCTCTCTCTCTCTCGACTCTCTCTCTCGACTCTCTCGACTCTCTCTCACTCTCTCAACTCACTCTCTCGACTGAAACTCACCACCACAAACTCACCTCGGTACCACTCACCTCCGGTACCACTCACTACTCTACTCACCACTGCTCTCTACTCTACTCACAGGCCACTCACCTTCGGTACCACTGCTCGTGTTGAAATTGGTAAGAATCGGTAATACTCTACATGAATAAGGTCTCCTCTGGTATTTCTAGGGTCTTCTCGATTTATTGAGAGCTTCAATTTGAGGGTTTTTTCAAGTTAAAACCCTAATTTCTTAATTTGGGGCTTTTTAAATCAAAACCCTAATTTCTTAATTGTGTGTTTTTATTTACTTGGATGTACTACCCTAATTGTTTTGAATGCATTCTTTTTACAGGACCTCATTCACTTGGTTGTGGCTGTTCGTTAGGTAATTTTAATTTTTGAATTTCTTATTTGAATTTCTGATATGTGTTATATCATATGATTATTTGTATGTTATTTAATTGGATGCATGTTATTATTTGTTTATTATATTGTTGGATTTTTGGCATGTCATCTAACAGTGCTATTGTTTGAGTACTACTGTTTTTCCGACATAATCGACCAAGAGAAAGTGAAAGTTGTTGTGATTTTCTATTGGTCAATTTCAAATTATATGAGTTGGATGTATTTTAGTTTCATACCTTGTTAATTATTTTATTGCTGGCTGGAGGTTTATGTTTTAGTTTTCGAATTTTACGAAAACCTTAAATATTGTCGTTTGAGTTTTTATTGTTTGGCTGATATTCAGGGATATTTTTTGGTTTGCGAAGAAGAAAGGATAGTTCCTAGCTGTTGTTCACGGTGTTGACCTAGTGCTTCTACTAATTAAGAGGTACTCCCGCTCCCTTTCTTGTTTATATAGCGACTTTTTCTGCTTTGTGTATTTGATTGTCATGATTGCTTATTCCAGTGCTCCGTTCTTTATTAGAACTCAAATAGTATATGGTAGCTGTACTTTCTCTATTTGCCATGTACAAATTTGAATTATAGAAATTGCATGCCTTTAGTTAAACGTTAATTACATGTTGCCTGTTATTATTAATTTAGATTAAAGATTTGTGTTCCTTTTCTTTTTCTTATGTCTATCATGTCCTATTTGTGATTATTGCTAGATATTATATGTCATACGTCCATTTTGATTAATTTAAACTATTGGATTTTTATTATATGGATAAGGCTACAATAAAACTATTATAGATCAGAATACATAATAAGTAATCACTAGCTATAATTATACTAAAAACTTGACTGACATACCAGGTCGTTGGAAATTAAATGGATAAGTCTTGGATAAAAGCGGATAGGGATTCATTGCAATATGAAATTGGAGTCGAAAACTTTTTGATATTTGCTGAGGATAATGCTAAAAACCCAAAGAAAATCCCTTGCCCATGTGCACGCTGCGTTAACTTCAAGAAATATTCTATCAAAATAATCAGAGGTCATCTATATGAAGCGGGTTTTAGTTTAGGGTATTATGAATGGATTTGGCATGGAGAAGAGGTTGTTAAAAGTACTAAGTCATCAGTTGGTAGTACTTGTCCTCCCTCGAAGCCCACACTAAATTCAGAAACATTTAACGTATGTGAAGCAGCCTATAATAAGGAAGATTTCGATAATGAATCAGATGAGTTTAAGAGATTTGTTGCCGATGCGGAACAACCTCTGTTCGAGGGAAGTGAGTGCACTAAACTTGAGTCAGTGTTAACACTACATAATTGGAAGGCTAGGTTTGGAGTTAGTGATAAGGCCTTCACTGATCTGCTTGGATCTATTGGCTCTTTTCTTCCAAAAGATAATGTGCTTCCTGCTAATATGTATGAAGCAAAGAAAACCTTAACTGATTTAGGACTCGAGTATGTTAAATTCCACGCTTGTCCAAATGACTGCGTATTATACAGGGGTCCAATTCTTGAGTCTTCTTCTGAGTGTCCCAAATGTGGTCTCTCTCGCTGGAAAGTTGGGAAAGATGGAAAAATTAGGGTTAATGTGCCAGCCAAGGTTATGTGGTATTTTCCGATAATCCCATTGTTTAAATCTTCTTCTACTGCTAAATTAATGAGTTGGCATGCAGATAATCGATCTGAAGATGGGAAGATGCGTCATCCATCTGATTCTCCTTCTTGGAGAAATGTAGATTACAGGTGGCCTGAGTTTGGTAGGGAGGCTAGAAATATACGCTTAGGATTAGCGGCTGATGGTATAAATCCACACAGTAATGGATTAAAAAACCGGTACAGTTGTTGGCCAGTTATGTTAGTAATATATAATCTTCCTCCATGGTTATGCATGAAGAGGAAGTTTATCATGTTATCAACATTAATTTCTGGCCCGCATGAGCCTGGTAATAATATTGACATATATCTACAGCCACTGATTGATGATTTAAAAAAATTATGGGAGGAAGGGGAACCGAACGTGTACGATGCGCATACAAAATCTTTTTTCACCTTAAGGGCAGTTCTGATGTGGACAGTAAATGACTTCCCAGGATACGCAAATCTGTCGGGCTGCATCAATAAGGGTTATAAGGCTTGTCCAATATGCGGCGATAAAACTGTGGCTAAATATTTAAGTCATAGTAAGAAAATGTGCTACCAAGGTCATCGTCGGTATTTAGATAATGATCATCCTTTTAGGAGGCAGAGGGCATCTTTTGATGGAGAACAAGAATTTGGTCATGCACCTGAACCGCTTAGTGGAGAAGAAGTGTTGGCGCAACAACAACAACTCAAATTCAGTTTTGGGAAGGGGGGGAAGTCAAAAAAGGTGGAATCTGCATGGAAAAAGAAATCGATTTTTTTTGAGTTAGAATATTGGAAGTTTCACCACGTTCGTCATTGTTTAGATGTTATGCACATCGAGAAGAACGTGTGTGATAATTTAATTGGGACACTTCTTAATATGAAATACAAGACTAAAGACAGCACTGCCTCTCGTCTTGATATGGTTGAGATGGGATTAAGGGCTGATTTAGCTCCTCAAGTAGGTGAGAAAAGAACATACTTGCCTCCTGCCCCTTTTAATTTATCCAAGAAAGAAAAAAAAATTATGTTGTCATCATTGTCCAATATAAAACTCCCATATGGACATGCATCAAATATTAGAAATTGTGTATCAATGACTGATCTAAATTTGAATGGGCTGAAGTCCCATGATTGTCATATCCTCCTCCAACAGTTACTACCAGTTTCTATTCGTTCTGTGCTTCCAAAAAATGTTAGGGTTAGTATCATAAGATTGTGTTTTTTTTTCAACTCTTTGTGCAACAAAGTTGTGGATGTGTCGAAATTGAGTAAACTACAAGCAGATCTGATTTTGACCCTGTGTGAGTTGGAAAAAATATTCCCTTCATCATTTTTCGATGTTATGGTACATCTCACTGTCCATTTAGTAAGGGAATTGCGTTTATGTGGACCGGTTTTTTATAGATGGATGTTTCCATTTGAACGATTCAATAAAATATTGAAGAGTTATGTAAGAAACCGATTTTATCCGGAAGGTTGTATAGCTGAAGGTTATCTCAAAGAAGAATCAATAGAATTTTGCACTGAGTTCTATAGTGAGAGTAGTAGAACTGATGGTCTTCGGAAAGATGAAGACAACAATTCTGGTCCAATAGGTGGTGTGACAATGAAGTCGGTACCAGAAAAAGAACGAGATGAAGCGCATCTTATAGTCCTCCTCAACAACACTGAAGTGGAACCATATGTTATGTATGTAACATTTTTAAAAGTATATTTTTAAGTTTCAAAGTTCTTTTTCATGCGGTCTAATCTTATCTGATTAAATTGTCAGGTTGCATAAGAAATATTTGGAAGGTATTTACCAAGGGAAAAAAAAGAGTGCACAGTGGCTATTGGGAGAGCACAATCGACAATTTGCTGATTGGTTTGAACAAAAAGTTAGTTTACATTCTTTCCTTTTTTATTAATTTTTTCTGTAAGCAGTCATGTTTTTAATTGAAGTCAACTTATATGCATTGTGACTTTTACGTGCAGGTAAGTACAGAAATGAGGGAGAATTCCGAAGCCGTTTCTGAAACAATAAGATGGTTGGCAGGAAAACCTTCATTTTCAGTGTTGACTTACGAAGGTTATGTTGTTGACGGGGTCCGATACCACACAAAACAGCGAGATAATGCAAGGGTAGTTCAAAACAGTGGTGTGTCACTAGTTGCTAGGACAGTCCAAGTCTCTAGTGCTAAGGATATAAATCCTATAGAGACTGATTTAACATTTTATGGGGTTATCGAAGAAATATGGGAGTTAGATTACCACGCATTCAAGGCCCCTTTGTTTTTGTGTACATGGGCAGCAAGTGATAGAGGTATCAAGTCCGATGATCTTGGTTTCACGCTTGTGAACTTCAATCGACCAGGTCACAAAAAGGACAAATATGTCTCTGTTGACCAAGTCAACCAAGTCTTTTATGTTGAGGATCCAGCTGATGCTAATTGACGTAAACATTTGGTTAACCGCTTGAATTGCTAGTTCTGCGCTTTTGGTAATCTGTCTTGGAGATGTAGTTTGTGATGTAGTAATTCAAGCTGTTATGCTTTTTATGTTTACTTTTGGTTGCGCACTTAGTTAATTCTAGTGCCCAGTGATGTTTGGTATCTTGTTAATGGAACGGATACATTGTTGGTGTATTTTGTGACTGGTTTAATCTAAATGCATGGTTGGATATATTGTGAATGGTCCAGTTTTTTATTTTTTGGTATGCATTGAAAGACAACGGTTTATTTAGTTGCACTCAGAAACTAATGTCTAATTGTAACAAAGACATCAAAAGTTTTACAAAATAATGATTTCTAAAACAATTATATACATCACTTGTTTCTACGGTGTCTGATGTCTAAAAAACAATTAGAAATCACTTTTATAAGTAAAATCTGATGTCTAAGGGATACATATAAATGAGTTTTTTCAGAAAGACCAGATGTTTATACCTACATTAGACATCGGTCTAGGATGATGTCTAAGGTCACTATACACTTCGGTTTTTTAAATAAGAAACTGATGTCTATAAGAGAATTAGACATCAGTCTAGAGTGATGTCTAAGCTCACTATAGACATCACTTTATCTGCTAAAATTATGATGTCTAATATCGGAAAAGACATCTTTTTCAAAGAAAAAAGGTGATGTGTATGTGAAAAATAACTTAGTTTATTATATGTTTTCTAGAATATATGGCATGAAAGTTGTTTATAAAATTAATTATATCTAACCTATTTTGTAGAACAACTGATGTGTATTGAATGAAAAACTGATGTCTATGTTAGCATAGACATCGGTTTCTGACTGATGTCTAGAATAGACATCTCCAACCTAGACATCACATCCAAAATAACATAGACATCGGCCAGAAACTGATGTCTATTGACCCTTTTCTTGTAGTGAGTTTCCGTTTATGAAGGGTCATTTATATTTAATTACATGTTGTATTATATTCCAATTCATCCATACCATAATCAATATCAATGTGAAATAAATAATGATACTTTAAAAACAAAAATAAAACTCATCTCAAATTCCATAAGTTCCCACATTTGTAGCCGCTTGTCCAAAATATGAAAATAATATGGATAAGTGCACCAAGGGGGTGATATGAAAATTAATTTAATATTCGAAGTCTTATGACCAATATATCAGTAGAACAGAGCAGTGGGAGGCAAGATTTGTTGGGAAGGCACCCTCACATTTCTATATTTTACTAGAGGCATTAAATGAAATATCTGAAAAAGAAGACAATACCATTGTCTGCAATTGCAGAAGTAACTGATTCATGAAGGTCTCCGGAGTTTCCTATACATGTCGTGCAACCATACCCAATAATGTTGAAGCCCTGCTAATTCAAGTACTTATGCAGGCCACTAGAAACACGGAAATGTAAACATTTATAGAGTTGAGAATTTAGTATCAATCAGAAATACACTCTCTTACAGAACAATGGTAATACCTCTGAAGCAAGTATTTAGTAACCACTCCAGATCCTGGTGCAAGGCTTGTTTTCACCCAGGGCTTAACCTGTTTGCAGATACAATTCATATGAATATTACAATGCAGACTCCTACTACATTTGATCAATGTACGGCTCTTAATATATTTTAACAGAAAACGCAACATTGTATAAATCAACAAACATATCTATCTACATACACAAATGCACATTAACCGCAACAAAAAATTTAAAAAATGTACAAGTTTCGATCTTTTGTTCGATTTCCGGAACCTTCAAAACTTTCAATTTCACCTCCCTCTTACTGCACAATACAAATACATAAACTCACAAATGTTTTTGTAAGACTAAATTCAAGAACCTTCACCTATTCTGCAATAAGATAAAAAAAATTAATTAAAAATCAGTGTAATGTTTAAGTTTCGAGATCTGAGGGAATTATTCTCAGCTGCATGTATCAAAATTACTTTTTTTTACACAAACGGATAAGATAAATTATGATCATACTCGTGTATCATTGCAGGATATCTTCAAAGAATCAGCATAGTTGGGATATAGGTCAACTAAATAATTAGCGTATTTAACACCCTAAATACAACACTAAATACACAACACTCTAAATACAACACCCTAAACACAACACCCTAAATACAACACTAAATACACAACACCCTAAATACAACAACACTAAAAAATCTAACACTAGAAAATCCAACAACACCGTAAATACACAAGTGAATGGAATAGTCCCTTAATTTCACTAAAAATGAACCAAGTGATTCTAGTGAACGATGAAGAAAAAAGAAATGCTTGAGATGTTTAATTCAAAAAGAATTCTAGTGAATGATGAAGTAAACACACCTGGAATCCATACTTCATCCTCACATGACCAGTATTCGAGGGATGAAAAACGGGCTTAGCCGGCGAAGGCGCTACATTTAAAGAGCATAATTTGTTGCTATTTCAAACTGATTTCGCTTGTTCCGGTACAAAAATATAAAATACAGAATTACAAGCATAAAAGTATATATGTGCATTCATATAAGTATGTATGTAAATAGACAGACCCATCTCTCAACCGTTACGAGCTGTTTAGTAACATATGAAGGTATCAGCACAGTCACCAAACGCCATTTATTTATGAATGTTTCTTTTCTGCGCTGTCTCAATATGCCATCAGGAGACTTCGAAACTTTGCCTCAAATAGCAGCAAATAGATTCAATACCTATCATGTTATAGCATTATTAATTATAGTAAGATAAGGTGCACTTACATATTTTAGTTATGATAATTAACATTATAACTTATACAAGAAATATGAAACAATTAGCACAAAGTTAGCTTTCATACTTGCCCAACAAAATGAATTAGGTGAGCTCCATCCCACTCAAGATAGTGCCCTGCATTCCAATCACATATTCTCAAAAATCCAAGTAAATGATATTTTACTACAATATAAACTTAGGTCACTTTAATCAAAAAATCAAGTAAATAACAAAAAATAGACTTTTTCATTAATCCGACCAAAGCGAATGTCCACAAGCTTTACTGTGTTCCTCCCTTGTAATCAAGTTGTCCACCTTTCAAGTAATAAAACAATTCGCATGCCCTGAAACCACAAACCCCTTTCATTGTCTCAAATACTAAATAAAAACAAACATGTACAATATAGACACTGTATAAACTGAAACATGAATACATATAAACTACTCACCCTTCATCCTTCTTCTCTGCCCTAACAAAAATAAGACGTACAGCCCATCCAATTTCTAGAAGGAAAAAAAAAGCATTGTAAACATCATAATTCTTACCACTCAAAACTTAACTTTAAAATGGATTCCAACAAAGTTTACTCACTTACCGATTCAATCTTTTTAGCAGCGAACAAATGGATTCCAGCAGTGAATTGAACAAGTTTACTCAATTCGTCAAATCGATTACAAATTAGGGTTACAAATTGGGGGTTTTCGGTTGAGAGTGAAAGATAGAGTGGAAGAGAGAGTGAAAGAGCGAGATGAAGAGAAAGTGAAAGGGAAAGAGAGAAGGTGAATTAGGGTTCTTAAGAGAGGTGAGGTCGAGACAGCCGCTGGGAAGTCGAGAGAGAGATGAGAATTCTGTTTAATTAAAATGTTTTTGTTGTTTTTCTATTTTTTCTGAAGGTGAGGTAATATTGGCTCAAAAAAATGGGGGGAACTAAAAATTTGCTAAGGGGGGGAATATTGTCTAAGGGGGAAAATTTTTGGGTATTAAGCGGGAAAAGTTGTGTGGGCGCAGATAACAAATTTTTTTAAGCCTATTTTAGACATCGGTTGTTTTTTAACCGATGTCATAATATGTCAAAGACATCAGTTGCGTTACTAACCGATGTCATTGATATTTCAGTTATATGTCAATGACATCGGTTTGCTTTTAATGTGATTTCATAATACATCAAATACATCAGTTTTTTTTCGACCGATGTCAGTGATAGCTTTTACATCAGTGACATCGTGAACCGATGTTAAAGGGGCGATGTCTATTCTACTTTTTCTAGTAGTGTAAGTATACGATACTTCCCGAATGACTCTTCGGGTTTTCGCGATTTAATCACGATACAACAATATACCGCTCCCCGGTCAATAGTATATTTGGACCGCTACGACCTCTATTGCTAGAGTCGTTGTCCGAAGAAAACACTTTCATTCTAAGTTCAAGGGTGTACAAACACATATGCATATATCCCAAACTTCAACATAATCTCGTAAAGCATAAGCATATAATACGTTTGGAAGCTATAAACACAACAGTGAAAATCCTTATATATAAGTTTTGAAAAGTAAACTTGCATAGGTAAAATCAAGAATATGATCTTTTGAAAATAAATACTTAGGGTTGGAAAACTTGCCTTGGTGAGGTTGGGGTGGTCGGCTCGCGAAGTGGAATGGAAATCTATACATAATCAATATTTGTACGTTAGTACCTTAACAACGCTACTTAATCATAAGGTTTTAAAAATCGTAAGACCAACTTAACGACTCCACTTGTGACCACTAACCCTCTCATATGACCATGTCGTCACATTATCACTTTCGTTCCCCATTCGACTCAAATCTATTCCTCAAACTCGAAACTCAAGTGAACATTCTTAAAACTACTTTAAACTAATCTCCTAAGTGGTTTTTCACTTGCGTGGATTTTACTCTAACATTTTTATAAAATTGAAAAATACATATTTTAATCAAATTCTTTTTGGGTAGCCTTCCCCACTGCATTTAATAGCTTCTCTAATTTTTCCATGATCCCACATAAATTTTTAGGGGTTTAAACAAGGTTCACAAGGGGGTCATTTAGTGCAGTCCGGAATCCAGAAACACAATTTACTTCTCCGGCCATAACTTAAAATCTATACATCACCTAGTCATAAAACTTACATTTCCAAAAACTACATTCAAATACCTTTCCAACAATATATGGTAGGACCTCAGGGGACAAGATTTGAGGGTTCAAAACCATGTTACAAGATAGGTCAATGTTCCTGGAAAAACTCAGCATGCTTGTTTCACTTAAATCAACCAAGATTCTTACTTCCACAACACAACCAACATCTAAGTCACCTAGTTCATGCTTTATAACATTCAAGGAGATACATATACTAACCACAATCATAAAAATCACAATCACAACACTTAAACTCAAGATCCATGTCATCCATTACTTATACAACCAAGATTAACACTATAACCATGGATCTAACATTAAACATCACAATTACTACATGGCCAAGAGGGGTTAGGGTTTTTATACCTTCTTGATGTTCTTACAATCTCAAACAAGCTTGGTTAACCTTGGGGAAGCCTTACTCTATGCTCACCATCTTCAATCTCACCAAAGAAATCAAGAACATGGAAGTGAGTTTCCTGACTGGAAAAACACGCCCCAAAGATCAGCCAAAACGAAGCCCTTGCACTCGTTTCCTGGTCGAGGCTACTGAATGAAAGTTGTAGAGCGTCTTCACAGCTTTCTAACCATATAAAGAACAAAAAATTTCATTGAGTAATGAAGTCTCTAGGCCCGTTTTACTGAGATGGTGTTCTGCTGGGCAGAATGGTTTTGTTCTTGGTTTTATGTTCTAATAATGCCATACACTTGATATATATCTATTTTTGGTTGGATGCATCTCATCCTTGCTAGGTGGCAACCTCTCATTGGCTCCTCTAGATTTCTTATCCACTTAAATTGCAACCAAGTCCTTTGTTAATTGCAACCAAGTCCTTGTCTCTTGTTTCTTGCACTTCAGTCCTTTTGTTTTGTTTTCTTTTCCACCGCTTTGATTTCCTTGCCGTTTCTTGAATAAAATAAATACGTTACAACTTATACGTTGCATATTATTGCTCTAATATAGCACAATACCTCGAACGAATATTAATTCCAACATCCCTTGTTTATTTCTCTTTATCTCAGAAAAAAATTCTCGCGGTTTCTCAATTGTTCTCATTTCCTTTAACTCTAGGATTTTATTCTCAATTCCATTTTCCTCTCATAATATATCCTTCCTTGGACTTCTAATATTTACTATTCTCAATTCATGATTCGCTCGCTTGATCGCTTAATCTCGTTGTAAAGTTTCAGCGGTTTCTAGAACGTTTGTTTCACTTCCTCAGTGGTTTTCGTTCCAAATTCTCAAATCACTTATAATAAAATTCCAAAATATTAACTCCTCAATTCCTCAAATTAAATATCTCATTTCTTGATATTACTGATATATAATTCACTGCTCGGTCAAATATTACACGAAAATAGAATTTGGAATTTCTGAATTCCGATCGCATTTACATACACTTATTTACTCCGTAGATTACTAGTATAACTTCGGAATATCCACACTACGTCTCGTACATAGGTGGCATGAAAAATTTTCTTAATCCTCAAAATCACTATTCATTGATGCACTTCATCATAATAGGAAAAGTTTTAATTCTACCAAAATTTTGGGTTCTTACAATTTAGATGTTGAAATTATTGATGAAGATAAAGCTTTGTTGTTGCTGAATTCGTTACCTGAAAGCTATGAACATTTAACCACAACTTTGTTGTATGGTAAAGATGAGGTTACATTCATAGATGTTTATAATGATTGGTGAATAACGAATACCGAAAGAAGGATCAGCATGATCACAGGGACTTATTAATTTATATTGAATTTAATGTTTGAGCTGTTCTTGAGAGAGATTTTCTGCTGGGTTTGCTTTTTGATCTTCAAGATATTATGTTGTGTGTATTGTAGTTCTGGCTGCCTGCTCCTTTTAAAGCTACTGCCTCTTTTCTGTTTCCAGCAAACCAATAAGACATCCGATAAGACATTCCATGTCTTGATAATTTCAACAATTAAGCTTGGTAAGACATGAATTAACTCAATAAGACTTGCGGTAAGACATAGCAGTTTAAGTCTTCAACATCAATGCTTCATTAAGACATATTGCTTATGTCTTGTAACTTTGCTTTTAGTAAGACATGTCTTATGTCTTGCAGCTCTGCTTCAAATAAGACATTCAGTAAGACATGTTTCCATGTCTTACAGCTTCTCTTTTAATAAAACATTCAGCTTATGTCTTGGAGCTTTACTTTTATTAAGACATTCGGTAAGACATGCCGATTATGTCTTAATAATTCAATTTTCCAGATTTAAATGATTTAACTTAATCATTTAAATAAATTGAATTACTTTCCATTGAATGTCTAAATGTCTTTTTAAACCATTGAAATTAACAAAGAATTACCACTGAATTTTCTGTTAACGTTCGATGTACTGTCTGGTGTTCATGAACGACTAACTTCAATGATAGATCTTTATTTCTGACATTTAAGAACGTGGTCCTTTTCTTTTCTTCTCTCTCTCTTTCTTCAATCTTCTGTACTGTCTCTGTCACTGTGGAAATCTCTGTCACTTTAAATAAATCCATTTGATTCAATGCTACACCAAGGCTTGAGCAGTTGACTGAATCTTCTTTCAGTGTAAAACATCAAAACTATATATTGACATTCTTCTTTCTTCTGACAGATATCACTATCTGAGATTCCTGTGACAGTTGACATAATATTTACTATTACATAGTAATTTAAGTTGAGTTGGATCCTCGAACTACAAATAGGCTCTGTCATATGCCTTTCAATCTCCCCCTATTTGTTTGTTAGAAAATAACAAGCAAATTCCTAGAGGATAACTCAACTAACTCAACTTAAACAAGTAAAAGATAAAACTTTATATGCAAGTAAATAATGACAAAGTTCTGGTTTATATTAACATTTTCCAGATTCAAACATAAAAGATAAATACAAGATAGATGATCCTCTAGACTGATCATTTAATACAATATCCTTTCTTGATTTATCTAAGCTCTAAAGATATAACATGTAGAGCTGTTCTTCAATGATCTTCACTCCTAAGTTCTCCTTCTTCTGGTTTCTCTTGGATGGGCGGCATATTTGAAATCAACTTAGCATCAAAAATACGTTCACGTTCGTTGCTATACCTTTAGGTCTGACTGGTTGATTTTGAATCCCCTTTAGTTTGTTCACCTCCTTTTCATACCTTGGTACTTTTCTAATACAGTAGGCTTGAATGTAGTCAGTGGCATCCTCCTTTTCTTTTGAATAAAAACCAGTGTTTCTCAGCATCTTTTCAACCCACACCAAATGCTTAGCATTATAAGTAGGTATTTTCTCATCGCTGCAAATGATGGTATGAAATACGTCATTCTTTAGAAATTTGACTTGATAAGGCAGACGAGTTACTTCATGACTAACATTTCGAGCAAACTCCTTGAGTTGTTCATATAACAATATATTCATCTCCGTGCAGTGTGGTACTTTGTGACTCATAATCCAAAGCTCAGATAAGGTTCTTCTTTCCAGACAATTGAGAGTTACATGAAAAGAACCTTCAGTACGACAATGAACAATGATTACCAATTCCTTTTTGAAAGAATCAAAACCAGCCATTATTCTTGTAATCTCATTCTTCAATGCATCAGTGTACATTTGATGTTTTGGATTTGACACTTGATACTTGTAGATGATTTGAAGAAATTGCTCATCATGGTTTGTTGAAAGTTGTGGAAGACTTATTACTTTTCTGGCTTCATCCCATTTCTCACCATCCTTGTGTTGAATGTAAAGTTTCCTCCTTTCAAGAATAATGTGATGTCGCCTTTGGCTTTCAGCTTTTTCCTTTTTCAACAGCTGTTCCTTTTCATCCAACATATGAGATAACTTTGTTAGCTTTGCCTTCCTTTCCTTCATGCTGACTTCATGCTCTTGCAGTTTCTTATCAAATTCTGGGTTAGGTGCTTGATCTATCCATTCATAAAGATCTGGTTCCGGTTCAAATTCAGGTTCACCAAGAATACCTTCTTGCTCAGCAAAAGGATCAAAATCATCAGTTTCGCCAGAATAGTAAACGGTGTTGTCAGTTTCTGGAATGTTCTCAGTTTCAGCTACTCCTTTTCCCCTTTCTGACTGCTGCTGCTGCTTATCTTCAGTTTCAGCTACTCTTTTTTCCCTTTCTGACTGCTGCTGCTGCTTATCTTCAGATCCACTTGCCTTTGATGACCCACTAGCTTTCTCCCCCTTAGTTGGGTTATCTTCTACAGATTTGTTTTTGAAAGCTCCAGAATTTCTACTATTTCCACCATCTTCACCATCACCACTACCTTCGAAGTACTCTCTTTGTTCAGATGTGATAGTATGAGTAGGTTTTACAATGTTGTACAAGTGGTCCAATCCTTCATACATGTAGTCATACTTTTCTTCAAGCTTTGCAAATGTACGTTCATAAGATGCAGCAGTTTCATGCATTTCTTTGTGAAGTTCCTCTACCCTTAAAGATAGATTTTCAATTGCAATCATCATGTCTGATCTTTCAGAGGATGCCTGAGTATTGGATTGGAGTAGAGTGTTTATTGCAGGAGTGAATATAGTCTTGATATTATGAATATCATCTTTGATCACAATGAGCGGATTGTTTACTGAGGTGGACGAAGAAGATCGTTCATCCACTTTTGCTTTAAAGAATTCTTTTTCAGCTTCAGTTTCCTCAAGTTTCTTTTACAGTTCTTGGATTTGAGACATAAATGATGTAGTGTTTGTGTTAGTGTGTGCACTCACCTGAATTTCACTCAAGGATTTTTCACTCTCCTTTCGTGCACGTGTTTCACTCAAATTTACGGTGGTCCTCACATCACTCAACACTAGTTCCTTTTTTTTAGATGTACCTGCAGAAGAAGAAATCACCCTAGCCTCCTCTGGGAAGGTCAGTGGTGGTGCAATGGGAGTTCGCAAATCCCAATCCTCAATCACATCTACCGAGTCATTTTGATTTGAAATCTGAATTGCTTCAGTGGTAGATAGATCAAGTTGCCTTCCACTTTCTCCAGTCGAAACTGTGAGTGGAAACTCCCTTAAGGGATCCAGGTATGTTCCACCTGAGAGGGGAGATGATGGTTCTGTTATTAATGGCAAAGAACCAAGATTTCCTCATAAGCCTGTGAAGGCTCCTCTACCGTAACTATGGTAGGCACTGTATTCATCCCTATGTGCATGTTCTCCCATTGTTAGTAATAAAAATGGGGTTGTGCTTGATAAATTATAGGATGCTTCGAATTCAGTTCTACTCTTCTTTTGTAAAGATAAAGCTGTGGATACACTCATTTCTTCAATACTTCTTTGAGGTCTTTTGAATGGCAATTTCTTTCTGGATTGATAGGATTTTGGTGATTTTGACTTAGTGTTTGGCTCTATGGCCTGGGTCAGAGGTTGTGGTTCTACAACCCCTTGGTCATTCCTATCAACCACTTGGGTTCCAGAAGTAGATTGAGAGAAAGAAACACTTAAAGGATCAGCATCTAATACCTGGTCAGCTGTTTCTGCAGAAGTCCCAGCAGTAACGAATTGATCCATTTGAAATTCAAGTTCAGGGACAAAAGCAACAACAGGTTCTTGTTGCTCTAACACTGGCTCAGGTTGTTGTTCAGGTATGACAAGCGAATTTATAAATTGTACCAAGTACCGAGGAATCATTACCTGAACATTTAGAAACTTCCTGTTAGTGTCTAGGGTAGTGAAATATTTCTTGGTTTGTTTCCCAGACATTACAGGTCGATCTGTGCTAAAACATGCTTGAAGCTCAAAAGGAATAAGATGGTTAAAAATTAACATTAAAAACCTAGGGTAAAAACATGAAACCTTTTCACCCTCATCAAAATTCTTTCTAGCATTAGATATACGATTAATCAGCATATTCCAAATCAAAGTTCCAAAATCAATAGTGCGATTGTGAACAATTGCATAACAAATATTTTGTATCGTTGAAGTGAGAACGTGAAAATTACCTCTTCTGGATTTGGAAAACACTTTGGAGATAGTGTTAAACAAAACATCCTATTCTTGAACTAGGTTGCTTTTTGACATGCTACTAAGATTTATCTCCGCTTGATAATGAATACTCGTGAAGAAACTGATCAACTCAGCATTTGTTGGTAAGGCTTCAAAGTTCTCTGTTGGAAGATTTAACACGGTACATAGGGTTGATTTATCTACTACGTGATGTGTGTCATTGAAATGAATGAAAATGAATTTAAGTCATTAGACACCACAGCAGTTGTGCACATTACTCTCAGAGGTCCAATCTTCAAGGGAGTATCTAAAGTAATAGCAGTGCTAACTAAAGAATGCTCATTAAAAAATCGGATCCAAGGTCTAAATCTTTCATAAGCACAATTTTCTGGATCAAAATAACCAACCAAATTATGCTTCACAATCTCAAAATTATCAGCCATTTTTATCAAATACACACACAAATTTTTATACCCCAGAAATTTGAGATGATTAACTGAATTTAAATTTTTCAATTAATAATTAATTAAAAATTCGAATTAATCCAAGGTTATCAGAAAATTGTCAAATTTTAGTATGATGTCCCTCTTATCACAATGATCACCAATCTATTTTTAGATTTCAAGAATTCGATTGGGTTTTTGAAAATCAAGATTTCTGAAATCTTGATGAAATTTCGAGTTTGATGAATCGAAAGTACGGGCTTGAGACGATCTACAAGGAACTGATCTTAGATTTCAGAATGGTTGAAGAAATTTTGACAGAGGTTCGACTTAAGACCGTGTGTATATGTATTTATATATCGTACTCGGTGCAAGAACACGCGAGGGAGAAACACAGTACTTATAAGACAAAGAAAAATGAAACATTAAACTTATAAGACAAAAAAAACATTATAAGACATACGAAAATTAGACTAATAAGACATACGAAGCTATGTCTTACCGCATGTCTTACAGTTATAAAGCTAATAATACATAAACAAAAATAAAACAAAATAAATAAAAATTCAATAAGACAAACGAACTGATAAGACATGAGGGATTATGTCTTATTTGACTAAATCAGAAAAAGAAAAATTAGATAATCTAAATAACATGTCTTATTGCATGTCTTATTAGTTATAAAACTAACAAGACATACAATCTGTCAATAGAAAAAATAAGAAAAATACAAAAAAAAAAATTATTAAGACATAGCAAGTCTTACCGCATGTCTTAATAGTACAAAACCATCAGGGACTAAACTATAACACTAGAAACTTAAGTGACTTAATTAAAAACACCGACATTTATTTATATACAAACAGATTAATAAAGTACAAATCTTATTTACATATCACAAAAATTCCTACAACAATACCAAAATAATCATAGATTGTCCTTTAATTGAAACTAAAACAATAATAACAGAAGGACAAACATTACAAAATATTATCTAGATATATTTACATAAAATCCAATATTACTTAAAATAATATTTTCAACAAAAATCAATTTCTTAAAAAGTCTAACTTGTAAAGTATAGAAAGAAATATATTTAGAGAAAATTAATTATTTAAAGTACATGAAATATGGAGTAGAATATCAAGAATAACAATTGATAAAATAATTGTACAAGTGATTTTAATCAACAAATATTCACAGAATCATCAATTGTAAATTATTAAAGATCAAACCTCAGATATTAACTAGCATAATTACTAGGACTCTTTAACATCCCCAAATCACCAAAAATTTTGGTGAATGTGAATTCGTCAAGCGACTTAGTAAAAATATATGTTGTTTGTTCTTCTGTGGGTACAAAAAGTAACTCCACGGTACCATTCATGACATGCTCTCTAATAAAACGATACCTGATATCAATGTGCTTGGTCCTCGTATGCTGCACAGGATTGTTGGAGATTGCTATGGCAGTTGTATTGTCACATAAATTAGGAATATTTTCCAATACAAAGCCATAGTCCATCAGTTGATTCCTAATCCACAAGATTTGAGCACAACAGCTTCCAGTAGCTATGTATTCAGCTTCGGCTGTAGAGTTGGAAACTGTTTGCTGTTTCTTGCTGTTCCAGGAAACCAGTCTTCCACCTAGGAATTGACAACTCCCAGAGGTGCTTTTCCTATCTACAACACTTCCTGCATAATCCGAATCTGTATATCCAACAAGATTAAAACCAGAATCTTTAGGGTACCAGATACCTAAGTTAGGTGTACCCTTAAGATATCTTAAGATTCGTTTTACAGCAATGAGATGAACATCTCTAGGATCCGCTTGGAACCTTGCACATAAGCATGTAGCGAACATAATATCCGGTCTACTTGCAGTAAGGTAAAGTAATGAGCCTATCATACCTCTGTAGCCTGTGACATCTACCTTGGCAGAATTTTCACATGCTCTAAATTTGACAGCTGTGGATGATGGTGTCCTTGTTGATGATGAGTCCTCCATTTGATATTTCTTGAGGAGCTCTTTGATGTACTTGGATTGACAAATAAATATACCATATATCCTTTGACTTATTTGTAATCCAAGAAAGAACTTCAGCTCTCCCATCATGCTCATTTCAAATTTACTTTGCATTAACTTAGAAAACTTCTTGCATAGAAGATCATTAGTAGAACAAAATATAATATCGTCCACATAGACTTGGACTAGTATGGTATCATCTTATATTTTTAAGTAAAGAGAGTTTTGTCTATGACACCTCTAGTAAAACCATTTTCAAGTAGAAATTCAGAGAGAGTGTCATACCATTTTCTTGGTGCTTGCTTAAGACCATAGATAGCCTTAAAGAGAAAATAGACATAGTCCAAAAAATCTGGATCTTCAAAGCCAGGGGCTGTTCTACATATACCTCTTCATCCAGCTTACCATTCAGAAAAATACTCTTGACATCCATTTGATAAACTTTAAAGTTAGAGAATGCTGCAAATGCCAAGAATATTCTGATGGCCTCAAGTCTAGCCACTGGAGCATAGGTCTCATCATAATCAATGCCTTCAGCTTGTGAGTAACCCTTTGCTACCAGTCTTGCTTTATTTATGGTCACTGTGCCATCTTCATCTAATTTATTTCTGAATACCCACCTAGTATCAACAACGTTCCTATCTTTAGGTCTGGGCACCAGCTTCCATACTTCTTGTTGTTTGAATTGATTGAGTTCATCTTGCAAAGCAATCATCCAATCAGGATCAGGAAGAGATTCTTCAGTTTTCTTAGGTTCCATCATAGACAGAAACCCAGAATAATTACTTTGATTTTGGTAAGCCCTTCTAGTTCTTACTCCAACATCTGGATCACCAACGATTAGCTCAAAAGGATGAGTTCTATTCCAAACAGTATGTCTGGGAAGATTAGATCTTGATGATTTGCCTTGTTCTTCATTCTGAGGTTGAGTATGACTAGTTGATCCTTCATTATCTCCCCCTGAGTTGTTGCCAGGTTGACTTGACGATTGTTCAGGAGTATCAGTGGTATCTCCAATATTCTCATTGTTTCCACCACCATTACCCTGATCATCATTATTATTAACATTGTTGTCATTATTATCATCAGCAACAACATCAGGTGGATTGTCACCATCTTTATCTGGGTCTGACATGTCATCAAACTTTAACTTTTCAGATGCATCTTCTGTTTGGATACTGGGGAGTTTAGTGTCATCGAATGTAACATTGACACTTTCCATTGTCTTTTGTTGATCAATCAGATACACCTTATAAGCTCTTCTTGTATAACCAATAAAAATTGCTTCATGTGCTTTTTTTTTCGAATTTTCCACCTTGATCATCTCCTTCTTTAAGCACAAAACATTTTGTTACAAATACATGAAAGTATTTGAGTGTTGGTTTCTTTTCAGTTAATGCTTCATAAGGTGTCTTCATTAAGTCTTTATTGATAAGTGTTCAATTCTGGGTATAGCATGCAGTATTGACAGCTTCAGCCCAAAAGTACAATGGAAGCCTTGATTCACTTAGCATAGTACGTGCAGCTTCAATCAAGGTTATATTCTTTCTTTCAACTACCCCATTTTGCTGAGGAGTTCTTGGTGCTGAATATTGTCTGGTTATACCCCTTTCAGTGCAAAACCATTTAGAACTGCATTTTTGAATTCAATTCCATTATCTGACCGTATAGCTCTCACTGGATGCTTTGAATCTAGCTCTATCAACTTGATATGATCGATCACTAGTTGTGGAGTCTCATCTTTGGAATTTAGGAACAGGACCCATGTGTACTTTGAAAAGTCATCAACAATCACTAGAGCATATCTCTTCTTTGACATTGACAATACATTAACTGGACCAAACAAATCCATATGTAGTAATTGTAAAGGTTTAGTTACTGAAGATGTGTCAGTGCTCCTATGAGTTGCCATTTTTAACTTGCCTTTTTGACAGGCATCACATAGTCCTTCCTGAGTGAATTCCATTGAAGGCAAACCTCTCACCAACTCTATTTTAACTAGAGAATTCATTGTCTTGAAATTAAGGTGAGAAAGTTTCTTGTGCTATAGCCAACTTTCATCATTAGATGCTTTAGAGTAGAAGCAAGTGATTTCTTCAGTGCTTCCTGAGTTCATATTGGCTACGTACAGATTGCCTTTTCTAACTCCCGTCAGTTGTGGCTTTTCATTTCTCTTGTGTGAAATTAGACAATTCTTCTTGTTGAAATGGACCTCATATCCTTTGTCACAGAATTGACTAATACTGAGCAGATTGAGCTCAAGTCCTTTCACAAAAGAGACTTCATCAATTATAACATTTCCAGCTTCTAATCTGCCATATCCATCAGTTTTACCTTTGTTGTTATCTCCAAAGGTAACCACTGGGCCGGCTTTCTCCACCATAGATCACATATTGCAACACCACAAATACATTTCCTTAAGGTCAATATTTGTTGCAATAGACTTTATTGCAACGAATTTGAAAAATGCCAGCGTTGCATCCGCCCCTGTTGCAATAGATCCATTTAGCAACGATTTGAGTACCATATAGCAACATTAAAAATCATTGCAATAAAGGCATGTACCAACATTTTATATTCTTTAGAAACGTTTAAAAATCATTGCAATAACAAATTGTTGACAAACAAATCACTTTATGGCAACAAATTTTAGTCCAATTGCAATGTTTTTTTTATAGATTAATGCAACATGTTTTGGCCATATTGTAACATTTTTTCAAAAAAAAAAGTAGGTTCATGTTGAAAATACTATAAACCAAGGCAATTTATAACCACAAATCCAAGCATCATCATTTCATAAACCAAGGCAACTTTATGCCAAAAATTCAACTACATATGTTTGTTCAAGGTCAAATAAAGTTACAATTCATATACATCAAATTTTTATCAACAATTACTATATCGGAAAAACAAAATGAAGTTAAAAACTACAAAATGAAGCAATTGATTCTTGACAAGTCCCATTTCTGAATAATTCCTTTGAATCATTGACCAACTCCTGTAGTAAAAACTTTACATTCATCTTGCTGAACTGCAAAACATCTTACAGCTCCATGATGGGCACGGACAGGGTGTATCACAAAAGCTTTGATCTTCCATGGCAGTTCATCTTTTGAATTCCCAACAAGAACAAGAAAATTGGGTCCATTCCAGGTCGACCATATTCAGCAATGCAATATTACCTCTGGTGCAGCCAACTGCATTTAAAAAAGGACATGATGAATTCTGTCAAGAGCGCTTATATGTGTATCTATTCCTATTTTCTATAACAAGTACTGTGGTACATGTCTATCATGTCACCCTTACTGTCCTTTCATACTTGTACTGCAATAAAATACGGAAGGGGAAGAGAAACGGTTGACACTAAAACCAGTACCATTTGGGGAAAGGTTATATCTGTGGAAAGGTGTATCTCGGTCACAATTTTTCTCCAAAATATGGTACTGATTAAGTCCACTGGTGCACTGTGGATATGTATATATTATATTTAAACCAAGTAAAACAAACAAAAAGCAGGGGAAACATTTACGGAACTTGCATGAACAGCAACCTGTTCGTAAGCCTCTAGACTTTGTGAACATTCAGCACTGTCAGAATCTGATTTCTGATGATATAACCCACAACTTCTCCTCAGTGACTGATAAAGCAATCAGTAAAACTATTAAAGGTTGTTGACATTGTTATTGCTACTTATCCAAGAATCTGGAGATCATGTAAAATAGAACTGGCCTCGTATAGTTCATCTGATATAATTCCCATTCCATGTGAAAATGGGATTGAAAAGTTTGTGTCAGCAAAAGATGTTACAGGATTTCCAGCTAGGTAACCCTGAAATTGAATGGCCGAAGTACACGTTAGGAATTTTGTGGATGGGTTCCCATTAGAACTATAATTTTGAGGCTCAATTTTTAGCATTCATAAATCTTCTTCACATCCATTAGAGAACTTGTATATCTAACCACAAATTTACAAAACTTAAGATTAATAGACGGTTCAAGAGCTGCTTCATTTTCTGCATTAACATAACAATTAAATAATTTATTAGAAAATATTCCTGAATTCATACGACCCTTTTAAATAAGTATAGCATAATGCAGGCTTACCATTTGAGATCATTTGAGTGACAATTGGAACAAATATTCCCGCGTAAGAGTCTCCAGCAACATAGAAGGGATTCGATAGGAATTCAGGATGACTAAGTAACCACTGTGAACTATTTCTATCAGGAAGCAGATATACTTTGTAAATGAAGTACATGGAGGGATGGTAGATATACATAAAGTTCATAATTCATTATATCTTTAACAAGAGAAGACTCAAGCTTTCCATAAACAGATAGGACCTAACCTTCCTTAAGAACTGGACAGCTTGAGCACAAGCTTGGCTGTCAGTAGAGCCAGAAGCTTTGGATGTCCTGCCGTAAGAGAAACCAGTACCGACTGGCAAGTCCAAAAATATAATACTAGATATCTACAAACAATGTGCATTGCCAGTCTCATATCAGTAAAAATGCATGTACACTATACAGCTCAATTCTGTTTATATTATTTGTAAATTCAATGTCAACATTGTAAAATGCAATCTTAAAAAAATTAAGGTTTCTTGACTTCTTTGAATGTTAGTGCACAAGGCTTTTACCAGGCCTTCTATTTCCAGGATTTGAACCTGTGATTTGGCTGACAGGCCAGCAAATAAGCACATGCGCACAGCACCAAACATGACTATGAAAACTATCGAATAATTTAAGTTTTAAAGAGATCTTGAAAACTTAAATTACTAAATCCTGTGAATTAGAAACATTATCAGAAATTTAATTTGCAAACCTTAAAGTTTTTTTATATCTTCCCACGAGTTCTTGTCACTGTATACTAATGAGCTAGAAGATATATAACTATTACACAAGGAGACACACCTTGGTCCATGTGTTAGGATTTGAAACCAGGGTAGGCAAAGTCCCATTATACACCTCTTCCTTAAAATATACTGGACCTGCAATCATCCATAATCAGCATAGAATATAAACACTAAGTAGTAATAGCTACATTAATATAACATAACAAGAGCGTTGGGCGCAGAAGGATTTTTGAATACTGGTTCGTCTACAGTTTGCTAATATAGACTAAATCTCTAAAATTAACTACAAAGTTCTTTCAAAGTTACTGGTTGTTGATAGAACTCCATACACAGGGGGTTCTTGTTGTACTTACTTTGTCTGCTATAAAACTGATAACGAGCTAAATCAGCCAATCATATCTAAGATACTTACTATGACAATTACGCAAAAGGGAGTGCATTGCGTGTGCAAAACAACAAATTTTTAGCATTCAATTACTCTATAAATCCACCTAAAAGTAAAACATAAAATTATAGAAAATCTTCTATTTAATGTAAAATCAAGGATCATGAAAATCCCAACAACTCTAACACTAAAAACTAAAATATGAAAATCCCAGGTACATTAACACGCAGACAAACATGTTTTATATATTGATTGCAGCATTAACATTATATATATGCACACAGAAAAGATAATCATGAGTTCTATAACCTGAAGCTGGTGATGTGTGGACGAATTGAGCTTTTTTGTTCAGTAGAGCCTGCACTTTGAAAGCAAAATACAAACACAAACTAACAAAATTGCAATTTAAGACCCCTAATTAACAAAATTTAATTGGAATCCCTAATTTTAAATTAACAAAATCTCAATGTAAAAGCTTATTTAACATAAACGAACAAAAAAATAACCCTACCAATTGATTTAAGTACAAGCACAAATTAAAAAATGAACCCTAATTGATACATGTAAAATTCATCTAAAAGCATATTTTAAAATTGATTTGGGGAAAGAAGAAACATTTTTCGAGCCTGAGGGTTCTAGTTTGACAGTTCTTCGATCGATCTTGAATCGTCGAGCTTGAGTTTTGAGTTCTCTCCGTCTCTCTCGCCTTGTCTCTCTCTCTATAGCTGGTGTAGAGTTTGTGTTGTGTTTTTCTTGTAGTCAACCCCTGTTTTAGTCTTTCAGATGGCCCGGGCAAAAAAATTTGAAGCCCGCTTATTTTTTAACAAGCCCGCTAAAGTTGTCCCCAAAATTTTGAAATTAAAGGTAACGTTTATTCATATTCGTTGCAATATAATTCAAATTTTGCATGAATTAAATTCAACTGTATTTTAAAAAACATTGCACTATTTCTAAATTTGTCAAAACTTGTCACTATATAGCAACGATTTTTAAGCAATTTTTCCAGTGCGCGTTGCAATAGCCCATCTATGGTGTAGCAGATACACCTTATAAGCTCTTCTTGTATAACCAATAAAAATTGCTTCATGTGCTTTTTTTTCGAATTTTCCACCTTGATCATCTCCTTCTTTAAGCACAAAACATTTTGTTACAAATACATGAAAGTATTTGAGTGTTGGTTTCTTTTCAGTTAATGCTTCATAAGGTGTCTTCATTAATTCTTTATTGATAAGTGTTCAATTATGGGTATAGCATGCAGTATTGACAGCTTCAGTCCAAAAGTACAATGGAAGCCTTGATTCACTTAGCATAGTACGTGCAGCTTCAATCAAGGTTATATTCTTTCTTTCAACTACCCCATTTTGCTGAGGAGTTCTTGGTGCTGAATATTGTCTGGTTATACCCCTTTCAGTGCAGAAATCATTTAGAACTGCATTTTTGAATTCAATTCCATTATCTGACCGTATAGCTCTCACTGGATGCTTTGAATCTAGCTCTATCAACTTGATATGATCAATCACTAGTTGTGGAGTCTCATCTTTGGAATTTAGGAACAGGACCCATGTGTACTTTGAAAAGTCATCAACAATCACTAGAGCATATCTCTTCTTTGACATTGACAATACATTAACTGGACCAAACAAATCCATATGTAGTAATTGTAAAGGTTTAGTTACTGAAGATGTGTCAGTGCTCCTATGAGTTGCCATTTTTAACTTGCCTTTTTGACAGGCATCACATAGTCCTTCCTGAGTGAATTCCATTGAAGGCAAACCTCTCACCAACTCTCTTTTAACTAGAGAATTCATTGTCTTGAAATTAAGGTGAAAAAGCTTCTTGTGCTATAGCTAACTTTCATCATTAGATGCTTTAGAGTAGAAGCAAGTGATTTCTTCAGTGCTTCCTGAGTTCATATTGGCTACGTACAGATTGCCTTTTCTAACTCCCGTCAGTTGTGGCTTTTCATTTCTCTTGTGTGAAATTAGACAATTCTTCTTGTTGAAATGGACCTCATATCCTTTGTCACAGAATTGATTAATACTGAGCAGATTGAGCTCAAGTCCTTTCACAAAAGAGACTTCATCAATGATAACATTTTCAGCTTCTAATCTGCCATATCCATCAGTTTTACCTTTGCTGTTATCTCCAAAGGTAACCACTGGGCCGGCTTTCTCCACCACATTTGTCATTAGGGCTCTATCTATAACGCCCCGACTTCACAATACTGAAAATATACTTTTTATAATAAAATAGACTTTGATACAAGGGAAATTTTATAAAAATTCGACATTAAGTATTCGTAAATCGGATTATCCACCTGTAATTCAACCAAAACCAAATCCCCATTTAACAATTACAAATAAAACTTAATACACCAACGATTCCTCACCGAGGATCGATTCCAGGTTATGGTAAGAAACAAGAATCTAATTAATACAAATTATTACAACTTCTATCGCTGCTCTAATACAAATTACTATACCATCTAATTCGTAGCTCAAACCCAATCTGTGCTTACCCGCTCTAGCTCCGAAATCTATCATGTATAGAATGCCTCATCGCTCTCATTTGCAGGGATAAATGTAGTAGATTATCCGTAAACCTAACTGCAAAGGGTTAGGTAAAACAAAACAAGAGTGAGTCAAAGAACGCTCAACAAGTTAATAATATAGTGAAACAACGATATCACAATATTTCATTGATGAACAATTACAATGAATACTTTATCTCAATAGATCATTCAATTCCATCATAGGATTAAACTTTTCATTTCTTCAACCATACTGCCTCAGATAAAACTTTGAGAAAAAGAATATCAAGAAATCTCCCAATCATTCTTACTCCACTTTCAACGTACAATGTTACTCGCGAAGGGAATAACTGGGAAACTTTTATCCATCCTTAATCTCATTGTTTTACTGAGTTCCCAATTTGATCAAGATAGAAACAACCAACTCTGATATCCACAATTTCGAAACTAATGACCATTTACCTTGGAACATTAAAAAAGGTAATAGGTTATTTTTTAGGAATGATAATATCGTTATTTTATTTTATAAAATAGAATTAAATGTTTTTACCAATAATAAATATTTAAGTAAGGATATTTAAGTGAAAATATCAAGTTTGAAAATGAGATATTTTATTTAAAAAATATAGAAAATATATTACTGCACCTTTTAGTTAGAAAAAGTAATCAGTTAGTTATTTGTAATTATAATATTATTAGTTTGTTTCGTTAATTAAAACAACCATATTTTTGGAAAGAAGATATTTTAGTTAGAAAAGTTAGAGAATGTAATAGCTGAAAAAGGGTTAGTTATTATCTAGGAGAAAAAGAGATATTTTAGTTAGAAAATATAGAAAATATATTACTTTTTAACTAGAAAATGTAATCAGTTAGTTATTAGTAATTATAATATTATTAGTTTATTTCATTAATTAGAATAACCATATTTTTGAAATGAAAAGATTTTAGTTAGAAAAGTTAGAAAAGGTAATAGCTGAAAAGGGTAACTGCTTAGTTATTATTTAGGAGAAGTGTTGGGAAGAGATGCCTATACTATTTTGAGAAAAGATTGTGTAAGATTTTAGTTAGAAAAGTTAAAAAAATTAATAGCTGAAAAAGGTAATAAGTTAGTTTTTATTTAGGAGAAGTGTTGGAAAGAGCTGCCTCTAATATTTTGAGAAAAGATTGTATTTTGTTTTTTTATTATTAAGTAAAATAATTAAGTGTAATAAAGTAAAACAATTAAATAAGGTAAGTACTGTACCGTAACGTACCAAAACTTTTAATGCTATTTTATTTAAAAAAATATAGAAAATATATTACTGCACCTTTTAGCTGGAAAAGCTAATTAGTTAGTTATTAGTAATAATAAATTATTAGTTTATTTCATTAATTAGAATGACCATATTTTTAGAAAAGAGATATTTTAGTTAGAAAAGTTAGAGAATGTAATAGTTGAAAAAGGTAATTGGTATCTAGGAGAAAATGAGATATTTTAGTTAAAAAATATAGAAAAGATATTACTTTTTAACTGGAAAAGGTAATAAATTAGTTATTAGTAATTATAATATTATTAGTTTATTACATTAATTAGAATAACCATATTTTTTAAGTGAAAAGATTTTAGTTAGAATAGTTAGAAAAGGTAATAGCTGAAAAGGGTAAAAAAAATTGTGACAGAATTGACATTTTCATTCATGAAAATACCGAGAATACAATGTTCAGAGGAAAAGAGTTTCCTTCACACAAAAAGTTTATCATCTAACTGAAAGGTAAGCAAGTACCCCCGAACATTTAGACAATAACACCTTAATGTCGGAAAGGATGAACCCCACAAAACAATACACAAGAAGTATAGACACTCCTATGTTCTAGGAGAAGGGCCTCGTTAAAACCCACAAGAACAAAACCCTGTGGGAAAAAAGCTCGAGGGGGAAAAAGAATACCCTACTAAGTACTAGAGTACAACATTATAAATATATCCTATGACCAGAAGGCTAAGAACTTCCTATTGCTTCCACTGTAGCAATCCAAGTTCTCGTCTTATCCATCATCTCTTCAAACTTCTTCCTACCTAAGTAAATCTGAAAGTACACCAAAACAACATAATAAATAAAACTAAATCAAATAAACATTAACTTAATATAATTTAATATCTATTATATACAATATATTTAATAAAATAAATTAGTTAAATAAATCCTAACCAAAGGGATCCCCTTTGGTTAGGCACATAAATGTCGGGTTTTCATTAAAAAAATGGATTAATAGTAATATAAAATGACACAAATTCGTCAAATGACGACATATAACAAACAATATATGATGGCCCAAAAACCGTAAAAAACGGCACAAAAAAATTAAAATATTTGATAAATAATCATAAATGATTGATTTAAAAACCTAAACTCAAGCTAATATAGTCAATTCACATTAATCAAATATTAATATATACACAATCACGTTACACTTTAAAGGCTAAATTTATGAAACATAAACAAATCACACTTTATTACTTAAAACTTAACAAGATAAGAATCCAAACAAAATCGAAACCACAATCAATTAACCCCTGAATATTCAAATCTCAATCATTAATTAAAAATTAGTAACCGAAACCCATTAAAACCGGTAAACTCGAGCTTTTCCGGTGAGCTCCAAATCAGAATCTCCACAAAACAAAACAATACATTGAACTACAGAACTTAAACCACAACGCAAACAGTGAACAAAACTCGGTAACAAAACACAGACATCAATAATTCAATGGCAAGTTACAAAATAAAATAACTCAACTCGAACCAAATGAACCCTAGTCAACTCAACTCAACTCGGTAATCCATTCGATTCAAACCCAAGCGATTCAAGAACACAGAATAAACAATGAAACAGAACTCAGCAAACGCAGCACGGTCTTTCATATTAAACGAAAATGAAATAACACCTCAGTACAAATAAAACGACTCAGTCGAACCAATACAACCAGGACTCACAAAAATTCAACCGCAACCACGACTCAACAAAAAGGAAATACGAACAAACAAACAAAAATAAAATGACGCAATACACAGTAACTAATCTCAGAAAGAAATCTGAAACTCAAACTACAAATGAACGACTCGATACACAGCAACTAGCCCAGCAACTCAGAACAAGCAGGACTCAGAAAAACTCAAAAAATCGAGTCAACTCAGCAGACTCGATCAACCAGAACACAATTAGAATTCACACCCAACAGAAAACACCAACACTACAACACAACTCAACACCAGGCGACGACTAATAAGCCGAAAACGGCGACGACTCAACAAACTCGGGAAACAGCGATGAAATTAAAACAGGGGAAAAATATGTGGGTTGGGGAAAAATCAACACAAAAAATTAATTAAGGAAAATTAACACCTGGAGAAGCCGATTAACAATAGAGAAACACACATGCATTCACTTCCCTTGCCTTTATCCTGACTCTATTGCTCTTCTGCTCTTCTCGTCCATTCTCTTCATATTCACTCCGCTTTTGCAGATCCAAACCCTAACTCTCACTGTTTGATGCAAGGTTGATTGATGTCAACGGCAGAATCCTATTTTCAGTGGGCGGAGATCGGAGGAGGGAGGAGGGAGGAGGGAGGGAGGCTGAAAGGGTAATTGGTTAGTTATTATTTAGGAGAAGTGTTGGGAAGAGCTACCTGTACTATTTTAAGAAAAGATTGTGTAAGATTTTAGTTAAAAAAGTTAGAAAATGTAATAGCTGAAAAAGGTAATTGGTTAGTTATTATTCAGGAGAAATATTGGGAAGAACTAGCTCTAATATTTTGAGAAAATATTGTATTTTGTTTTTTAAAATTAAGTAAAATAATTAATATTTCGTCTTTTATAATATAGTATAGATAGATTTGATCTTATAAACTTATAACCTATAAATATTTAAAAAAAAATGTGAATTAACACAATTATATATATTTAAAAAATAGTTGTGTGTTACACATGTTATAAACTGCTTACTAAATTAACACTAACTCATACTACTATATATTAATATATAACTTACAATCATATAAAAATAAATTTTAATTGATGTGTCCTCAACTATATATATAACATATTAATTTAACCAATGTTTTTAATTAAAATTTAATAATAATTACATAATTAATCAATATAATTATCTCTTATCCATTGTAATTATAATTTAATAGGAATATGTGAATATATACACACAAATATTTACACATGCATATACATGAGTTCCATTTTATAAAAAATATGGAAAAACACTTTTATAATACTTTTTATATATAAGGATTTTATTTGCAAATCTTTAGAATCTTTCTTTTCTTTCTACAAAATTTTTCAGGAATTGATAAAGAAATCATATCTTCAACTTTCTCATCTTTTTTTCAGGAAAAAATTTATGGAACACAGTGTTAATATTAATTTTCTAGTACAAATCAATTTAAATTAAATGAAAAAACAAAATATAAACCTTCATATATATATATATATATATATATATATATATATATATACTATTATAAGCAAAATAGAATATAATTGATTGGTTGGTTAGTCGGTTAACACCTTCCCAAAGAGTTTGTTGACACCTTCTAAAAAATAAAAAATAAAAAATATTAAAATGTATATAAAATTTTATTTTACAAGAAATAAACCACATATTTTACTTAATAACAAACTCTTTTAGTTATACTTCAATCAATATTCAATTACATAATCTTTCAGTTATACTTAAATTAAAATATTAATAAAAACATCCCCGTATCACACGAGTTATAAGCTATATAGTTAAAAATTACATAAAATCTTTAAAACACTTACAATTTAGAAAAAATTGTAAAAAAGTCGAAACTAATTATGATAATATTTTTTTTTGAAACCAATTATGATAATACTTATATTTATGAGATTTATAAAAAATTATTTTAATAGTAAAAGCATTTTCTATAACTTAAATTTTTAAAATATATATATAATTAAAAAGTTTATAAGCAACCGTGCATTATATATATATATATATATATATATATATATATATATATATATATATATATATATAGGGAGCTACTTTAGTTAGAATCTCTTAGAATGAGAACTTAGTCCCTAAGGCAAATCACTAAAATCCAGAATCACCAAATCACAAAAAATATTATTTTCCAGCGCCACGTCACTGCTGACATAAGCATGATGACATGGCAGTGGGCCCACAAAAAAATTTGGGATTTTTTTTTTTGAGGGGGAGGGAATTTGGCGGGAATTTTTTTGCCAAATCACCATATTCTATATTTTTTTGGCGGGAAATTATTTTTTTCGGGAAATACTTTTGGCAGGAAAATTTCTACCTTGTTAGCAGTGACGTTATCAGTGACGTTATCATGCTGATGTAAGCACTAACTTGATTTTTAAATTTTTTTATTAGTTTTAACGATTTGGTGATTCCGCTGGATTTTGGTGATATGCTTTGGGGACTAAGTTCTCATTTTAAGAGTGGTTCTCATTTGAGCACTTGATTATATATATAGCAAAACCCAATAAGTTTAGGCTCAATAATAAATTAATGAATGATCACCTCTAAACACAAATTTCTACTAACAATTTATTATCGTATAACTCTAAATATTTCCACAAACATTAACATAAAAATATCTATAACGTGTCTGTGCACGGGCTAAAAAATTAGTTTCCAAAATAAACATAAATGTCGATACGCTATCCCAGTTACACCAAAAACTTGTCTCCTCATAATCGAACTTGGAGCACAGTAGTCAAATCTTTCGTCGAACTATGGTAACGTACACAAAAATCTTGATCTTTTGGCCGGTATTCGAACGCAAACGTTAGATTATATACCACATTACCGTCAAAGTTTTGAGCACCGTCATCACAAGAAAGGATGCAATATTTGCTAAACAAATCACTGTCATGCACTATATTCTTGAAAATAGGATGCAACTCAACACCATCAATTTGTCGTCCTTCCCAAATGACTTTCGCCATTTTAATATTGATCAATCCTTCTAAAACAACTAAAATAAAAAGTTCATCTCTCTGAAAAGATAACAATAGTTCATCCCAACACAAATTAGAGCAGCTATTCCTCAAGCATCTGCTACGAAATAGATATGTTAATGTCTACTTAAATTATATTAGATTAAAATTTGATAATAATAAATATAAATACAAAAACATACTCAATCTGATCAATCCCAACACCACACATTGCATTTGAAATTGCCCAAAGTGCCTCCTTTACTATATCGGGCAATGTGCAAGTTCGAACAACTTTGACAAGAAGTTTAAGAAGATGGCCATCAATTCCACCAAAAAGAACACCCTACAAAAATACATTTACAGGAATTATATATTCGCAAAATATGACTTTTCTAAATAATTATGTAAACATTGGATCATGCACAACTGTATATTAGATCAACGTTAACAAACACGAAAATAAAAAAACACAACAAATTAACGTGAAAATCCTTCAAGGGAGGGTAAAACCACAAATCCACCTCACTCGACACTCTTGAATACAATCATCTTACCTCGATTACAAAACCTTTCTCTTGTGTATCTCACACAATTCTCAAACTTTTGCAAATTGCAATTAACCAAAACCCTATAAATATTTATAGGCACCATAAATATTCTAATCCTAATCTACTTCAAATCATATTTAAGATAACTACCATCTTTTTTTATCGTGAATATAAATTCTTTTCACGATTAATATTCCTACCAAAACAAGACTCCTTAATTATCATAGATATCTACTCATAATAGGATTATTAACTTAATAAAGAATAAAGAATTCGGGACGGACCCCAACAATATAAATTGCATGCAATGTACAAGAATACTACAATTAGCTTTCATGCAACTAGTACACTTTGTATCTTCATGTAGTAAAATAATAATTTCTACACTAACCATTATATGCTCCCTTTTTCTAGCAGTTACGTTTGAAATTATCCAGCAAACATGCTTCAAAATGTACATATCACCTTCCTCTTTTTTTATCGTGAATATAAATTCTTTTCACGATTAATATTC
Organism: Kitagawia praeruptora; assembly: GCA_037693485.1. NCBI lineage: Eukaryota > Viridiplantae > Streptophyta > Magnoliopsida > Apiales > Apiaceae > Kitagawia > Kitagawia praeruptora. The sequence goes on from CM075350.1 coordinate 128,557,400, forward strand.
CTACCAAAACAAGACTCCTTAATTATCATAGATATCTACTCATAATAGGATTATTAACTTAATAAAGAATAAAGAATTCGGGACGGACCCCAACAATATAAATTGCATGCAATGTACAAGAATACTACAATTAGCTTTCATGCAACTAGTACACTTTGTATCTTCATGTAGTAAAATAATAATTTCTACACTCACCATTATATGCTCCCTTTTTCTAGCAGTTACGTTTGAAATTATCCAGCAAACATGCTTCAAAATGTACATATCACCTTCCTCTAATAAGATGGAAAGAATGTGCATCGAACCTTCGTCCCCTTTCTCCTCAATTATAGCCTGGAAAAGCAAATAAACTGACAAAATAATGTATAAAGCACATTGAAGTACTAAGCCAAAAATCAAACAATGTCCAAAATAAGCTAAACATGGTTTGAAATCAGAACTCATGATTATATAGAGATCCTTCTATCGACAAATTGTCCAATTTTAAGGTCAACCTTTCACGATACGATCAAGTGTCTAACGATGTGGTAAAAAATGGTGTAAATTGAACAATATATTAGTGTCTTAGACTCTTAGTGTTGGGTTGAAGATGCTTTCAGCCATCCGATCGAACGATCAATGGTCATGGTTAAAACAAAAGTTCACTACGTATCGCTTTTATTAACCACGATACGTGTAAACTCCTACTTACAAACACATCTATATGGAAATTCTAGCACGTGCATCGACTACAAACTTATGGTTTCACCACTTTACGATTTACCTCGATAGCATCGTCATTACCCCATCTCACGATACTTCCCAAACAAAGAAGTCCATGAATTATCGCGCCACGTTCCTCCCAACTGAAACATCAACATCAAACACTAGGAAACAATCAATTAAATTAGAAAATTGTCTAAAAGAAGAGAATAATTAACTTACTTCATGAATTGAACAAGACGGCTAATAAGAGGTTTGAAGTCTTTTTCTTCAACTATCATCTCTTTCCTTCCATCGCAAAGAAGTGCAAGTCCCAAGCATCCGTCAACTAGTTGGTCGAAAAAATTAGACTCAATTAACTTCATCAGAGCCTGAACAACTAGCTTTAACTGCAAAAATTTAAGAAAAAATCAATAACAATATGTATTCTTAGGAATGACTCCACATAAAAATTTGAAATTAAGATTCACATGTAACAACCTTTTCACGTGAGAGTTTTGGATGTTCTTGACAAACAACTATTAAAATCTCAGAGGCGGGATGTAACACTTTATCGCTAATAGAGTCGTCAAGGATGATAGATATCACGGGGGATAGAGCTTGTTCTATGCTAGATTTCGAAAGTTTGAAAACTAGATTGCGCAATAACCAAAGAGCCTGCAAATTTGGAAAATGTCTCTATATAACACTTCTTCATAGTGTCAACACATTCACATCAACAAAATTAAAAATAACCGAACAACTTTTGTTTAATAGATTACCTCTGCCCGCACAGAATCAACCGAAGAGCATATAAGGTGCAAAACAAGTGGAGTTATATTTTCAATAACCACACCAACTTCATTCTTGTTGCACGAGTAACTAACTACAGGTTTAAGGATGATAGCAGCAAGAGCCTGTTAAAAATGCAAAGATGTTGCACAAGTTGGTTTAATATGAATCAAAATGAAATTCAAAACGATCCCTCCAATGCATCAACACAACAAACCTGGAGTTTTTCGTTTTGTTCATGCCTAAGCAAGCTAACAATTAGCTCAAGAGAATCCCTTCCGAGTAAATCACACAGCCTCGGATCTGTTTCTCAAAAAATTCCGGAGTAAAAAACATTTAATTGAAATATCAGCGAAAGAAAGAAAATAAAATTGTCCACATGAATATACCTGTTTTAACCATTCTGCCCAACTCTTTGGTGCATGCTTCAACGTCTTTGGTGCACTCTTCAACGTGTTTTATGTGTTTCTTCTTTATCTTACCCTTGTGAAATCCATTTTCGATTTCACAAAATCCATTTTTGATTTTACGAATAAGGTCATCGATCTCGTCTTTCTGCAATATTAGCATTGGAAACCAGGGTTATTTTAATCAAGAGAGAGAGTCCAAAATAGCATTTTTAGGAGGATAGGAGTCAATGTAATAAACACAATATGGGTGAGAGAAAGTGTGTAGCTAGAGACTTTGTTTGGTTGGAAGTACAACTCTGCAGGTTCCCCATTCCCAGCTTCTACGTTTGTAAAATTCACATACATATATGACAGAATTTTCTTCAGATGCAAGCTTTGTTGATATAGAATATAAGGATATGCATTTTTTTTGTAGCTCAGATTTATCATGTAGAAAGTTGGGCTTGCAGACAACGAATAAATATTAACATTATACTTTCAAAATCCTTAATAAGAAAATATTGTGGCTTCAACAGAAAAGTAGAAAAGCGCCAGCCAAGCTTGCAATTAAGTCCTTGGAACAAGAGCAAATTACATGACCTAATCACAATTAGCCTAAGACATTATGGCCATGTTTGTTTCATGGGAGTATAGGAGGGATTGGATTATAGTCCTTTAAAAAATTTAATCCTTTGTTTGTTTTGAAAATTGGATCAATGGACTATAATCCTTGGATAACACTAAAATAAAATTTATTGTTATTTGATGGGATAATATAATACCTGCTCAGCCCAGGTATTATAAAGGGATTAAAATTTGATAGACAAAATTACCCTTACATGATTAAAATAATTACAGCTGCATACCATTACATATTTGTAAACCCTTATTAGCATTTCTACCTCATTTCTTCTGGGATACTCGCGCAGCGGCTTCTTTACATACAAATATATATAGTTCTACATCTCATCGCCGATCAACCAACAAACAATTATCGATCTGGTAAGAAAATTCTATACCTATTTTTTGTTTTGTGTTAATGGGTTTTGAACAACTATTTTGTTGATGATTTTCTTCCGATTCTCAATTTTATTTTTAAAAAAATCTGAAGCAAGTTCGATATGGAGTTAATGTATGCTATGTATGTTTTGTGTTGTTCTATGTTGTATGGTAATTTTGTGTTGTTTTTTATCATTTATTTTTCTATTATAAAATATTTGTTAATGTGTTTGATTCAAGTTTTGAAAATGGGTTTGTGTGTTAAGATTAATTTACAGAATTGATTTTGTGTTGTTTGTACAAATTAGCTATTTTAGTAATGTATAAAATTAAATTTGAGTCATTAGATAGTTGGGTGCATTTATATCACTACGGAAATCTAACAATTTTGTCGCGACTCTGTTTAGAGATATACGTTATGGGCTCCTTGGAGGATTTGATGATGTTACAACTAGTGCTGCATTTGAGTATGCTATTGTCATTATATGTGTATATCGTGCATTTATTACGTTTGCTGCATCAAACCTCTGAAAGTACTTCGAGAGTTGGTAGGGGATATAAGATTACTTCGTAGAAAGAGGGGGCTGATTACTTGGATGATACCATAAATGACGGGATCTGACCCTTAAGGAGCAGCTTCGTATGAATAGAAATACATACGATATCTTGTGTGAATTGCTTCGCGAGTACGGTCTTAGTGACTCGAGAGATGTGAATGTTGAAGAGCAAGTTTGTTTTTTCTTGCACATATTAGCTGGCCATCAAAAAAATAGGTCAATTAAACATGCTTATCGAAGATCAAGTGAAACCGTGAGCAAATATTTCAACAATGTTTTAAATTGTGTCTTACGGCTGCACGATGTTCGTTTAAAAAAGCCCGAGCCAATTAACGAAACCTGCAATGATCCTAGGTGGAAATGCTTTCAGGTAGAATCTATCACTTAAGGCTGTTTAAAACCTTTTGATGTACAGTAGTAATTTTTTAATTTTTTTAATGTTTGTTCATTTTGTAGAATTGTTTAGGTGCTCTTGATGGAACTCATATTAGAGTTAGAGTTCCTCCACACGAGCATGTGAAGTATAGAACTAGAAAGGGAGAAATTTCAACCAATGTGTTAGGCGTATGTACACCAAATATGATGTTCACGTATGTGTTACCTGGTTGGGAAGGCTCTGCTGCAGATGGCAGAGTGCTTCGAGATGCAATAACTCGTAAGAATGGCTTACGAGTTCCTGCCGGTAAAGCTAATTCTCTTTTCTAGTTGGTTTAGTCCTCGTTTAATATTTTTGCAAAATTAAATTAATTTTGATATATATAGAATATTATTATCCTTGTGATGCCGGATATACAAATGGTGATGGATTCTTGGCTCCACATAAGGTACATCGATACCATCTAGCAAAATGGCGAAATGGTAGGCGGCCGACTTGTCCATAAGAATACTTCAATATGAAACATTCTTCTGCGCGTAATGTAATTGAAAGAGCTTTTGGAGTTCTTAAATTGCGTTGGGCTATTCTTAGGAGCCCTTCCTTTTATCCTTACAAAATTCAGTGTCACATTATCACTGCATGTGTTCTGTTGCACAATCTCATTAGAGAGGAAATGGGCAGCGATCCTTACGATGCAAATTATGATAATGATCAGGCCAATCAATCAGCATTCAACTTGGATTCCAATGTAATTGACACATGTGAGCCATCTAGTCAATGGACAGAAAAGAGGCGTCAAATGGGTGTGACAATGTATAATGACTGGAGGGCAAAGAGAGGTCTCGCTCCTTGGCAGGGCTGAAAGTAGTAGTAATTGATTGTAATAGTTTTTAAGATATTAGCATTCTGGAATCTTGTATTGTGACAAATTATTAATATTAACTTTTGAGATATTAAAGTATGTTGGTTTTATGTTTTTTTTGTTTCAATGATTTGTTGGTTAGCATATATGTGATATCAAGATGTTGTACGAAATATAATTGCAAGATGTTTCTTTTCTGGTATAGCATAAACATTGTTATTGTTCTTTATGCATCGCTTGGAAACGTTGATAATGGTACATTGAAAACATGAAGCTGGTAGTCTGGATCGATATATATTGCCTTACTGACACCGTTTTGATTCATGTTGTAGATTGCGGCAATATTTTGTAGGTCTTTAAGGTTGACACACGAAATTCGCAGGAAGTTGTAGTTGCTCAAGTTGCAGGTACTTCATAAACATTCAATTGTATTTTTTAGCTTACTTAAAGAGCACTTGTCTGACTAGAGAATTGTAGGTTTGAATTGTACCATTTCAGTGAATGGTGGTATTATTTCTGCTCTGTACATCTCGTATTAGATTGTTTTAAATGATTTGATCATTTGATTTTCTTTTTTCTGAAATGCTTCTTGAACTAAATAGCTTCTCAAATTACTGTATGTATAACCTGTCTAAGACAACCAGTACAGGGGTCTGACCGTTACTACATGTGATATTTTGATACAAAATAGAAGAAGATAGTCATTATGCGAAACAGGCAGGCAGACTATTGTCTAGACTTTTTGCAGCAGGACATAATACTAAAACTATGATGAAAAAGAAGAATAGACTAGTGTAGTTAGGCTTTTACCCAACGCGGAGATCTGCTTAGACTAAAAACAGCAATTGCAGTAACAGTGAGTCTGTGACTACCTCTATAGTTCAGTCATGAGCTAATGTACGATCATTATTTATAGCTTCTGATGCCACTTGCAACAAATGTACGATCGCGCCTATTTTCTTTTGATTATAAATATATCCATGGGAGCTTTTTTGCCTTGTTTGCTTTTCCAAAGTAGCCTCATTTTCACAGTCACGATAAGCTATGTTATGGATTATTATTTATAGCTAGTCTTTTTTATCCTCATAATTTCAGAAACCTCTCATGGCATCCTCATCATCAACTGGAAAACATCCGAGAGAAGGGAGAGAGACCAATTCTCGCCAAGTTTCGAAGAATAGGAGGACGTGGACGTTACAAGAAGAAAAGGCTTTGATAGATGCTTACTATCAAATAATTGCGGATGGCTACAAGTTGGACAATGGGCAATACAAAACTGGCTATCTACTGGAATTGGAAAAGTATATGATCAGATTCATTCCAGGTACTGATTTGCGTGAAAAACCACATATAGAGTCTAAAATAAAGACATGGAAAAAATTATGGGGTTCTAGTGCTTTGGCAACTAGTGGTATTGCTTGGAATGACTCTCATAAAATGTTGAGTATTGATGATGAAGACGTGTGGACTCAAATGTGCAAGGTAAATGTTTTAATTAGAATGTACAATGTCTAGTTATTCAGTGTTGCCTACTTATTTTTTTCCCAGATTTGTTTTTGCATTTCTTGCTTTGAACCAACTTATGTGATTGTTAAGCTAAAATGTTGTTTTCTTATAGAGAGATTCAGAATTGGCTAAACTTCGTAACAAGCCTGTGGAGTGGTATGATGATTGGCAGAATTTTTTTTGGTAAAGACAGAGCTACAGGTGAACATGCTGAGGCCCCTGCGGATATTGTTGAAAATCTGGATAAAGAGCAATGTGAAGCTGCTGAATTTTCCTGTTCTACTGGTGATTCTCATGCAAATGAGGGAAAGAGAAAAAAAAAAGCTAAGTTACAAGATGCTCTATTAGCTTCAATGGAGAAAATGCAAGAAAATGTTGAAAGCCTGCTAAAGACAACTGTAGAACAATTTGGAGTAATGAGTCAAAGAATTGGATATGAGCATGATTTAGGCAAGTCGCGACGAGAGGTGTATGGTATTATTAACAACATCAGCAATTTAGAAACTACACAAAAGCTGTTAGCAGCATCAAGAATAGTCGATAAGTCAGCTGATGTTGATCTATTTTTAAGCCTGCCAGAAGAAATGCGAGCAGAATTTGTGAGCTTGAAGTTATCTGGACATGTGTGAGTGAGACTGACCCTAGAATGAATGTTTTGGGTTCGTTGATTTCGTGGTGAAACTCTGAACATCACAATATTTTGTAGTAAATTTAAGGGAATTTGGAATCTTTTGTCTTGCTAAATAATTATGCTATTTTTTATTTTATCTTACTAGATAATTATGAATTTCTATATTATCTTATTTTCTGCAATTTTTATACAATTTTATGCCCAAATAGGTTTATATGATATTTTCCATCCAACCTAATTGGTGGTTATCCAATTTTAATTTAAAAAGAACATAATGTAAAACATAACTTTTTTAGTAACAAATAATCCTATATACAATCCTTTACGTAACAAACATGGGATAGGACTATTTTAAAGGATTATACTCCATATGTGAATTTTGCAAACAAACATGGGATAGGACTATTTTAAAGGATTAAAATACTTGGACTAAAAATGAAGGGATTATAGTGATTGGATTATAATCCGGGGATTATAATCCCACCAAACAAACACAGCCTATGAAAATTACTTTTACCCCCTTTTCCCCTAAATCCTAGGGCAAGGTTCATGTAACAATTTCATAATAATAATAATAATAATGCGAAGAATCCAAGTTTAGTTCAATTCCCAACAAAACTAAACAGAGCTAGGGCAAGAAAAACAAGTATAATAGGACAGACCTTATCGTTGACGGTGAAAGCGAGTTGTTTGGCGATCCAAGGAGGATCGGCAAATCCATGCCTAAGTGGTTGATATATACTATCAAATCGACCTCTTCTACATCTCATGGAATCTTCGAACCCGAATTCTATGTCTCTTTTCACCCATTCCATCGTCCTCGCAATCGTCCTCTTCACTTTTTTTCTCAGGAAACGTTTGGTTATTATTTATTGGTGTGTTCATTATTTATTCCAAAGACATTTTTCCGGATATTTACAAGTTTAAGTTTATTTTCATTTTGGTTGTGAATAGGATTTAAATTAAGGTAAAACCAAACATACCCAGTATATCCCGCTCAGAGCAGGGTCTGGGGAGGGTAAGTTGTACGCAGACCATGCCCCCGCTTTCTACGGCGGGGAGGCTGTTTCCGTGAAGACCCTCGGCTACGTGCGCGACAGATAAGGTGGGTGCTATATACACAGGAATCTAAATGATACGAAAATGTTTAAAGCAATACCTGAGCCCATGGCGTTCTCCACATGGGACCTACCCGCCTGCTTGGAAAAATGTTACTGAGGTCCTGATGTGCTCCGCTCTACCAGCTTGAGGGAATAGCTCCGATCGGGCCCCCTGCATAAAAAAAACCACGAGCAAACGATAACAGACCAACCGAGTCACACATACCCAGAAAACCTCAGACAGAGAAAAGACCGGTCCAATCACCCTGCAACTGCAAAACCGTCAAACAGACGACAATAAAAACATAAAAAGTCAAAAAAGCAGAACTTCTAAGATAAAGCCAACCGAGACAACCCAACTCTGAGGCTCTCCACAACCGAGCCGCTCCCTAAAAGAGAATCCACCACTCTGATTTAAATTAAGGTCTATCTAAAATTTAGCAATTCCATCAAATTTAATAGAAATTTTTAAAAAAAAAGTAATGTGATTTGGAAAAAATTAAAATATATTATTATTCAAAAATTCTTAAAATATTTAAAAAGAATACATTATTTTATAAATTAAAATACATCAATTACATACATTAAAAATATATTTAGATGTTACAAATCTATACTATTATATAAATTCCGAAACATTGAAAGTTTTGGTACCTGTTTTTTGGTACCAATTTTTTGGTCAATTTTTTTGTACCTATTTTTTGTTACTTCATGAATTTACTTATTTACCCTTCATTATAAAAAAAAATATATATTAAAACACCTAAAATAAATATTAACATAATATAATTAATGGTAAGTAGTCGATTGTCATTTTCATATTTACTTTTAGTTGAAGATGTTACCTTTTATCATATCTTCCAATCATTAATATTTCCTTTCGAATTAAAATACGTTTCCTTTTTGATTTAAAACTAATCTTACAATCATTAATATATATCCGAAAATATCGTACCATATATTTCAATTATTAATAAAATATATCTATTCTATTATATTAAAGCCGAAACATTAAAAGTTTGGTTGGTTGGTACCTATTGAATTTACCTCATTACCCTTACTATCTATTAACTAATCAATTTTCTTTTTCAGTTTACGCATATTATCTTTTCTATTTTCAAGAACTAAATAATTTCCTTTTCCAAGTAAAATACAATATCTTTTATATTTTATCAAACTAAAATTTCTCATCTAACTAAAATTTCTCATTTATTAATCAATTTCCTTTTTAAGTTTAAACATATAACCTTTTCTATTTTTCTATAACTAAATAATTTCCTTTTTCATTTAAAATAAAATATCTTTTACATTTTATCTAACTAAAATTTCTCCTTTTTAAAAACACTACGAGCAATTTTGTTTTAAAAAAATAACTTAATTATATATAATCGCTATTAACTAATCAATTACCCTTTCAGTCAAAACACGTTACCTTTTTTATTTTCTCTAACTAAAATCTCTCTTTTTTCAATTATATTATGGATGATTACCTTTTTCAGCAAAACACATTACCTTTTTTCTTTCTTCTTACTAAAACCTCCATTTTTCTAATTATATTACAGGAGTTTCTATTTAATAAAAATAATAATAATATTATTATAATACTAATAATTAACCAATTACCATTTCAGCTAAAAAATAACTTAATTATATATAATTATTATTAACTAATCAATTACCTTTTTCAATCAAAACACGTTACCTTTTCTCTTTTCTCTAACTAAAATCTCTCTTTTTCCAATTATATCATGGACGGTTACCTTTTTTCAGCAAAACACGTTACCTTTTTCCTTTCTTCTTACTAAAACCTCCATGTTTCTAATTATATTACAGGCGTTTCTATTTAATACAAACAAAATAATAATATTATAATACTAATAATAATAATTAACCGATTACCTTTTCAGCAAAAATATATCATCTTTTCTATTTTTTCTAATTACATTCCTTTTTTTTTTCTAGAAATATAACGGGTAGTGTTAATTTCTCATTTTCTAAAAACTATGAACAATTTTATTTCATAAAATAACATAATTAAATTATAATTACTATAAACTAATCAATTACTTTTTCCACATAAATCATGCACGTTACCTTTCTATTTTCTCTAACTAAATTTTTTTTTAATTATATCACGGACGGTTCTATTTAATAAAATAAACTTATAAACTTATAATATTTTTAATTAACCGATTACCTTTTTCACCTAAAACATATCATATTTTCTATATTTTCTAACTAAAATCGACAATATTATTTTCTCATTTTCTAAAAACATTATGAGCAATTGTATTTAGTACCGAAACATTAAAAGTTTTGGTACCTATTTTTTGGTACTTCATGAATTTACTTACTTACCCTTCATTATAAAAAAAATAAATACACAAATAAGTAATAACATAATATAATTAATGGTAATTAGTCAAGATACTATCTTTTATAAACAACTAAAAACATCAATCGTATCACATCTTTCCATCATTAATATTTCCTTTCGAACTAAAAGTCTAAAACACGTTACCTTTTTAATTTAAAACAAATCTTATAATCTAAAATAAGTAATAACATAATATAATTAATGGTAAGAGAAAAATGGACATGAGGGTTTTACCTGAGGTCAACCTCAGGCACATGAAACCCTTAATGGTAATTAGTCAAGATATTACCATTTATAAACACCTAAAAACATACTCGCTCTGTCCCACCCATTTCTTTACATAAAAGTGCATGTCTGACACGCATTTTAAGGTACATTTTAAGGATAGTTCTATAACTTATTTTTGATATTTTATTTTTTTGTATAAAAATAGGATCGCAAACGTAAAGAATTCAAAGGGACGGAGGGAGTAAATCGTATTATTTCTTTCCATCATTAATATTTCCTTTCAAACTAAAACACGTTACCTTTTAATTTAAAAATACTATTATATAAAAGTCGAAACATTAAAATTTTGGTACCTATTTTTTGGTACATATTTTTTGGTACTTATTTTTTATACTTCGTGAATTTAATTATTTACCCTTCATTATAAAAAAAATACACCTAAAATAAGTAATAACATAATATAATTAATGATAATTAGTCAACACTCAACATACTACCTTTTATAAACAACTTAAAACATCAATTGTATCATATATTTCCATCATTAATATTTCCTTTCGAACTAAAAGTCTAAAAGACGTTACCTTTTTAATTTAAAACAAATCTTACAATCTAAAATAAGTAATAACATAATATAATTAATGGTAAGTAGTCAAGATATTACCTTTTATAAACACCTAAAAACACCAATCGTATCATATCTTTCCATCATTAATATGTCCTTTCGAACTAAAACACGTTATCTTTTTAATTTAAAACAAATCTTACAATCATTAATATATACCCAAAAATATCACATTAATATAATAAAATTAACGTTAATTAGTCGATTGTCTTTTTCATATTTACTTTTAGTTCACGTAAAAACATGAATCATTTCATATCTTTCGATCACTAATATTTCCTTTCGAACTAAAACACATTACCTTTTTAATTTAAAATAAATCTTTCAATCATTAATATATAACCGAAAATATCACACCATAATTTTCAAGTAAAATGTAACACCTAAAATAAATAACAATATAATATAACAAATGGTAATTAGTCGATTGCATTTTTCATATTTACTTTCAATTCAAGATATTACCTTTTATAAATACCTAAAAAGATCAATTGTATCATATTTTTCAATCATTAATATTTCTAATTAAAACACGTTACCTTTTTAATTTACAACAAATCTTACCATCATTAATATATACTCGAAAATATCACACCAAAATTTTCAATTATTAATAAAATATATTAAAAATTGTTGAGTATTGAATACGGTAAAAGAATACAGAGGGGGGGTGAATGGATTCTTGAACTTTTCTTGGATTGAGTCTATGTAGCAGATAAGTGCCTGTGTGTGTAGAAGTGAAGGTGCGGATAAAGAAACAACACAAGACACAATATCACTTTAATCTAATGTATTATTAGATAAAGGTTGCTACAATCTGTGAATACAAATGGTAGTATTCTCAGCTTCGTTTTTCTCAGAGAGATATAGCTTACAGTGTATGAAAAACTTGACTCACAAAAGTTACTAAGTTACGAGGTGAGGCTGTGTCCTTATAGAACATGGATACAGCCTACTTACTGCAAATAAGGTAGCTAAACAAATTACTTTCTAGTCTGTCTATCCTTTTTGAGTAAGTTTCCAAACGGTTACAGATTTGACTTTGCAAAGCCTGTTTAGATCCACTTCTTTAGCTCCTTGTCTCTTCTATATCTCTCCAAGCTTCCTTGTAGGCTTTCCAGAGCACGTTACAGATTGTGGTCCATAAAGTGCATTGGCTTGTTGCAGGTTTCTGACTTGTACAATTTCTTCAGTATTTTGTCTCCAAGAATGTATTCGAGAAGTGACTTAGTAAGTGATTCGAGAACTAGAATTGACTTGATCGATAACTCTGAGTTCTCGAATACTGTTATATTGACATATCGAATCACTTCTCGAATAGCTCTTTTCCATCAGGATTCCTCGAGTTGTCGAATAGAACATTTAACTTATCGAATCCTCGAGATATCGAATAGCTTTCTGAGTCCTTGAGATATCGAATGGAACTTTGACTTGTTGACTCTTTGAGAACTCGAATACCATCTTGACTTGTTGACTTCTTGAGTTCTCGAATAGAGTAGTAGACATATCGAATCCCTGAGATATCGAATGAGATATCGAACAGTGTATTCAGAGATATCGAATAGTGTCTTGAGATATCGAATCCCTGACTTCTCGAATGCTGGACTTCTCGAATAGACAAATATACTTCTCGAATTGGTACCTAGGCAAATTCTTCATTTCTTCAAATCCCCAACTGTGATTATTTGACAGTCTTTAACTCCTTGCTTGAGGCATGAACCTTGGAACTTCTTTCAAGCATTATTCTAGACTTTATAATTACAATTACACAACTAGGATTTGATGCCTACTATAAGTACAATACAAACAGAAACTCTACAGCTAGAGGTTCCCTCAGTTAAGAGGTCATGTAAGTAATGCAAAGCATTAAAAACAATTAGGCTTGTTATTAGATGTGTACAGGCATGCCTCTGTAACTAACAAAAATCATATACGTTGTTTATAATAAGGAAACATTATTATAATCTGTAAACATGAGTATATTAAATTATAACAAATAAAAATTAAAAAAAATATTAAAATAATGATTATATAAAAACATAATTTTAATATTAAATAAAATTTATAACATAATACAAGAAACCCGTGCACTGCAATACTAATAATTAATCGATTATATTTTCAACTAAAACATATCATCTTTCTATTTTTTCTAGAAATATAACGGACAACGTTAATTTCTCATTTTCTAAAAAACTCTAGGAGCAATTTTAATTAGTAATTGAACATAATTAAATTATAATTAGTATAAACTAATCAATTACCTTTTTCACCTAAAACATGTCACCTTTTTAATTTTCCCGTTTTCTTTTCTATTTTCTATAACTAAAATATCTCATTTTTCAAGTATATTAAGGGCAGTTCTTATATGAAATAAAATAGTAATATGATAATACTAATAATTAATCGATTAATTTTTTCAGTTAAAACATATCATTTTTTCTATATTTTATAATTAAAATCCCTCTTTTCGTAGAAATATCACGGGCAACAATAATTTCTCTTTTTCTAAAAACATTACAAACAATGTATTTAGTAAAATAACATAATTAACTTATAATTACTATAAACTAATCAATTACCTTTTTCACCTAAAACATTTTACCTTTTTAATTTTCTCTAACCAAATCCTCTATTTTTCCAATTATATCATGGGCATTCTATCTAATAAAAAATTAATTTTATAATTACTTATAATTAACTGATTATCTTTTTCAACTAAAATCCATCATCTTTTCTAAATTTTTAACCAAAATTCCCTATTTTTTATAATTATTACGAATAACATTTATATAATTATCATCATATAATCTCATTTAAAAATTTAAGTCTCCAAAAATCATGTTTAAAAAAAATTAATTCAAATAATTAAAAAATTTAATATAATATTAAAAAAATTCGTGCATCGCACGGGTTTTAAGCTAGTTATATATTAATTATGTAAATAATGTTTGTAGTCTACACATACAATTATATCCTTATATATAATAAGAGTAAGAGAAATAATAAAGGAGTACTACCATAGGTCAAGGGTTCGATTCTTACTAGGTACATAATGAATAATAAAATAATAAAATTATATACATCACGTTAGTATTCTTACTAGCTACATAATAAATAATAAAATAATAAAACTATATACATCACCTTAGTAACAGTAGTAACCAATGCTACTTTTAGTAGGATATAATTGAATGTAAATTCAATTAACAAAATAAATATACTATAACAATAATCTTAATGTAACAACACAATACATTATATCTTATTATATAACAAAATAAATATACTATAACAAGGGTGAAAAACCAAACTACCCACATTTCCATTCCATCTGCCCAAAATACCTGTTTCCATTCCCGTCCGCCCTTTTTACCCACGAGCCACGCATTCTGACAATGCGTACAGCCTATACGCATTTTGAAAATGCGTGGTCTGAGGCCACGCATCAACACACTGCGTATACTTTGTATATTTCACAAATCAATTCGTGAACAGTAACATCTTATACGCATCTTTGTAATGCGTGTTGGAGGCAACGCATGTCACAAATGCGTATATGTCGCACTGTTCATCGTCTCCAACCCTCCGCCGCCGGACGTTTTCTCGCGTTTTTTTCAATCGGTTCGTTCGTTCTCTCCAGGCATCGAGCATTGACATGCTATATACCAAAACAATCGCCTCTTTGTACTCTACAAGTCTATACCATCCATTTCACATTTTATTAGCCGGATTCCAAAGCCCCAAATCGAGCTCTTTTCTCCGATTATGTTTTCAGATCGGTATTACACGCCCCTGCGGGGCCACAATTCATCAAACTGAACATATAATTATGTAGACAAATGAATCGGCATCATTTTTATGTGTTTAGTTTTTGTGGACGTTGCCTGAAGCTGATGGACGAGGACAGGCGATTTCGAGGCGATTTTTCTGTCGCCTAAGCTCCGAAGTCGTGCACAAAGAAATGACGTGTGCTGACGTCAATACGCATCTCCATGATGCGTATCTCAGAACACGCAACTCTGTAATGCGTATCTCAGTATGCGCAGTACCAGCATGCGTACTCCGTGGTTAAAAAAGGCGGAGTATCCCGCATAATGGTATTTTGGTGAGAGAGAGTAGAAAATTGTGGTAGTTTGGGCAATTTCTCCTATAACAATACCCTTAACAATAATCTTAATGTAACAACACAATACATTATATCTTATTATACTAGCATTTTACCCCGTACTTCATATACGGCATCTTATTTAATTTAAAATGATAATACCAAAAATTTTAACAAATTTGATTGATTTTTTAGAAAGATATTCTATGCATTTATATAAATAATAATCAATTCTTAGAAAGATATTCTATACAGTTATATAAGTATTTACTCCCTCTGTCCCACCCATTTCTTTACATAAAAAACTTTGTATCTGACACGTATTTTAAGGTACATTTTAAGGATAGTTCTATAACTTATTTTTGATATTTTTCTTTTTTTGTATAAAAATAGGATTGTTCTACTTTTATACAAAAAAAAAAAATATAAAAAATAAGTTATAGAACTATCCTTAAAATGCACCTTAAAAACTATGCGGGAAATTGGTCCGCAAATGTAAAGTATTACATGGGACGGAGGGAGTAATAATGGGACGGAGGGAGTAATATAATAGTGATATGCTAAATTTTATATAAAAGAGTAGCATGCAATTCTATTTTGACAATGTTGAAAAATTATTTAATCCATTAAAATTTGCAATAAAAGTAATAATTTTTTTTTACAAATATTGTCCTCCAATTGAACTTAATAATATATTGTCTCGTTATTCAAATGCGGAAATGATAATCCCTTCACCCCCAATGGCTCCAAAACATTAAACCTGAAACACAATTTTTAAAAATTATTTCAACAAAAAAAAGAGAATAATAATATTCTATTGAAATTAACAAAAATTAAAAATTAAAAAATTGAACCTTTTTTTTGTTTTTTGCTTTGGTTTCCTGGTCTGCCTATGGGCTAAGAATGGATGTGATATCCAATTATCCCAGTCTTTTGAAACTGCGCTAAATCTCATAAGGGATTTTGCCGGGAGGAAAGGCATAACATGGTCCTTTGCCACATCTTTAATTTCCATATCCTTGCTCAACTTAAAATTTGGGAGGAACACGTATGTTGTTCCATCCATATCATACACCACATCTCTAAGCCTTGAACCTCTGTACTGCAATTAGAAGACAACAACTTATAAATTCAAACAATTCATTTTTGGAAAAATCAAATCATTAATACAATCATTATTATTATTATTATATTAAAGCTGAAACATTGAAAGTTTTGGTTTTCGATTTGGTTATCCTATTTATTAAAATAAAAGTTTTGTTTTCGGTTTGATTATCATATTTATTAAAATAAATAATAACATAATATAATTAAGGGTAATTAACCAATTGCCTTTTTCACATTTACTTTTAGTTGAATATATTGCCTTTTATAAACACTTAAAAAATTAATCGCATCATATCTTTCAATCATTTATATTTTTTCTTTCTAATTAAAACATATTACCATTTTGATTTAAAACTAATCTTATAATCATTAATATATACCAGAAAATATTACACCATATTTTTTAATTAATAATAAAATATATTGAAAATCTGTATACATTGTTTATAATTGGGAAACATTAGTATAATCCGTAAACATGAGTATATTAAATTATAGTATTAAATTAAAATTATTATATAAAAACATATTTTTAATATTAAATAAAATATATAACATAATAAAAGAAACCCGTGTATCGCACGAGCATTGAAAGTTTGTCGGTTCGATTTTTAGCACGGTCATCCTAATTATTAAAATAAATAATAAAATATATAATTACTGATAATTAGCCGATTGCCTTTTTTTAATTAAAAGAGATTACTTTTAATTAATGGTATTACCTTTTATAAACACCTAAAATATCGTATCTTCCAATCAATAATATTTCTTTCTAAATAAAACACGTTAACTTTTATTTTATAATATAATCTTACAATAATTAAAATATACCAAAAAAATATAACACTATATCGTCTAATCACTAACAAATATAATAGAAATTTGTATACAACGAATAATGATCGTTAGATTTTTAACAAAAAATCAGAACCGTTAGATCTAATCATTAGCCTGTCAACAACAAATTTACATTAGGATTTTATATTATTAGTTCGAAACAATACATATCAGTTATTAAATAACTATTATTATTACTAATAACTACCTTATAACCCGTGCAATGCACGGGTTTCTTGTATTATATCATAAATTTTATTTAATATTATAATTATATTTTTATATAATCACTATTTTTAATAAAATTCTTAATTTTAATTTGATATAATTTAATATACTCATGTTTACGGATTATACTAATGTTCCTTATTATAAACAACGTATACCATTTTAATAATTTTTATTAATAATTGAGAAGTATGGTGTGATATTTTTGGGTATATATTAATGATTGTAAGATTTTTTGTAAATTAAAAAGGTAATGTGTTTTAATTATAAAGAAAATATTAATGATTGAAAGATAAGATACGATTGATCTTTTTAGGTGTTTATAAAAGGTAATAATTTCATCTAAAAGTAAATGTAAAAAAGGCAATCGACTAATTACCATTAATTATATTATGTTATTATTTATTTTAGGTGTTATATTTTTCTTGAAAATTATGGTGTATATTAATGATTGTAAGATTTGTTTTAAATTAAAAAGGTAACATGCATGTTTTAATTCGAAAGAAAATATTAATGATCGAAAGATATGATACGATTGATGTTTTTAGGTGTTTATAAAAAGGTAATATGTTCAACTAAAAGTAAATGTGAAAAAGCCAATCGATTAATTACCATTAATTTTATTATATTAATGTGGAAAAGGCAATTGAATAATTACCATTAATTTTATTATGTTGATCGACTAATTACCATTAATTATTACGTGTTTTAATTCAAAAGGAAATATTAATGATGAAAATATATGATACGATTGATGTTTTTAGGTGTTTATAAAAGGTAATATCTCGACTCATTACCATTAATTATATTATGTTATTACTTATTTTTGGTGTATTTATTTTTCTTTATAATGAAGTGTAGATAAGTAAATTCATAAAATACCAAAAAATAGGTACCAAAAAACAATACCAAAATTTTCAATGTTTTGACTTTTATATTATACTAATTACCTTTAATATTAAAAGGGAAACGTGTTTTAATTATAAAGAAAATATTAATGATTGAAAGATATGAAACGATTCATGTTTTTAGGTGTTTATAAAAGGTAATATGTTCAACTAAAAGAAAATGTGAAAAAGACAATCGATTAATTACCATTAATTTTATTATATCAATGTGAAAAAGGCAATCGACTAATTACCATTAATTTTATTATGTCAATTGACTAATTACCATATATCATAACGTGTTTTAACTCGAAAGGAAATATTAATGATGAAAAGATATGATATGATTGATGTTTTTAGATGTTTATAAAAGGTAATATCTCAGACTAATTACCACTAAATAAATTTTGTTATTATTTATTTTAGGTGTATTTATTTTTTCTTTATAATAAAGGGTAAATAAATAAATTCTCAAACAGGCCATAATAAAAGTGATGGTGGAGATGGCTAGCCAGAACAATTAATCAATCTCGAAGTTCTTTCAGGTCTATGTTTCAACCATTTGAAAAAAAACCATGCTTTCATGTATTGGCCCACATGTGCAATGCATGGGTTTCTTGTATTATATTATAAATTTTACTTAATATTATAATTATGTTTTTGTATTATCACTATTTTTCAAATTTTTTAAAATTTTATTTAATATACTCATGTTTACAGATTATTTTAATGTTTCCATATTATAAATAATGTATACGATTTTTAATACATTTTATTAATAATTAAAAAATATGATGTGATATTTCTGGGTATAATCGACTAATTATCATTAATTATAACGTGTTTTAATTGGAAAGAAAATATTAATGATAGAAAGATATGATATTTGTAGGTGTTTATAAAAGGTATTTTCTCGACTAATTACCATTAATTATATTATGTTATTATTTATTTTAGGTGCATTTATGCTTTTTATAATGAAGGGTAAATAAGTAAATTCACTAACTACCAAAAAACAGGTACCAAAACTTTCAATATTTCAGAATTTATATAATAGTATAGATATAAATATATATGCGATGCACGGATTTCTTTCGATATGTAATAAATTTTATTTATGGTTATAATTATATTTTTATAAAATTATTATTTACAATATTTTAATTAATTATAACTTAAATTATTTAATAAAAAATTAATTAATGATATGCATGATTTAAAACTTATGTTATAAGCTTTTAAAGTAAATATGTCGTTGATGGAATTTTTACCTTGAAATTTTAGTAAATTAATTTAATCATATAATATATTTAATCATTAGATCTAACGGTTCTGATTTTTTACGAAAAATCTAACGGTCATTATTCGTAGTTTACGGATTTCTATTATATTTTGTTAGTGATTAGAATATTTGGTGTGATATTATTAGGTATATATTAATTATTTTAAGATTATGTTTTAAATTAAAAGTTAACGTGTTTAAATTACGAAAAAATATTATTGATTGGAAGATATAAATTTATAAAATAATAATAAAATTTTATTATGTTATAAATAAAATTTATTGATATGGTGTTTCTTTTATTATGTTATAAATTTATTTAATATTATAATTATGTTATTATATAATCATTATTTTTAATAATTTTTTAATTTTATATAATTTAATGTACTCATGTTTACGAATTATACTAATATTTCCTTATTATAAATAACGTACATGAATTTTTATAGTGTAGGGTAAATAAGTAAATTCACTAAGTACCAAAAAACAGGTACCAAAATTTTCAATGTTTCGGAATTTATATAATAGTATAGATATAAATATATATGCGATGCACGGATTTCTTTCGATATGTAATAAATTGAGAAAATGCCCAAAATGCCTAGATTTGGGGGGACATGGCCCGAAATGCTGATATGCGGGAGCAGTGGCCCGATATACCGACGGCTCACGCATCTCACAGATGCGTGTCCCGTGTCACGCATCTCTAAAATGTGTAACAGGGGTCACGCATCTGTGAGATGCGTGATGACGTCATCTGACGTCATTTGTTCATTTACATCTCCGGTCGTCTCTCTCGCTCAAAATCGCCATTGACGTCGCCTGCTTCCGTTCTTGTCAATCCGGCAGCCTCCATACAAACTGAGTGCAAAAAAAGAATGCCCCCAGCTGCCTCTCCAGTTTGACATCTTCGTTTGTTGGTTTCTGGCCCCACAGGGGCGCACACGAACGGATCAGAAAAGTTAATCGGAGAAAAATCTTCGAATTGGGGATATCAATTCAGGCGAAACAAACGAAAATCCAAGGATATAGGGTTGTAGAGAATCGAATTTCGATTCCAGTGGTATATAGATTGTAGTTGGGAAGTTCGTAAAATGGACGAACGAAGAGAATTCATTTTCTTACCGGAATCGCCATGGTCACAGGCGGGGAAGGAGATGAACAGTAGTCATGGTCACGCATGTTGAACATGAGCAACTGTTGTCACACATGTTCAACATGCGTGACCATGGCTACTGTTCACGACACAGAATTCATTTTTCTGAAAGATACGCATTTCCCAACAGAGTGTCCGGACACTCCACTCCCAAATGCGTATCTGGTGGGTATTTAGGGCCATCCATTCCGAATATGGGCATTTCGGGCCAAATGTTTTGGGAGGTGGGCATTTAGGGCCATCACCCTAATAAATTTTATTTATGGATATAATTATATTTTTATAAAATTATTGTTTACAATATTTTATTTAATTATAACTTAAATTATTTAGTAAAAATTTAATTAATGATATGCATGATTTAAAACTTATATTATAAACTTTTAAAGTAAATATGTCGTTGATGGAATTCTAACCTTGAAATTTTAGTAAATTAATTTAATCATATAATATATCTAATCATTAGATCTGACGGTTCTGATTTTTTACGAAAAATCTAACGGTCATTATTCGTAGTATACGGATTTCTATTATATGTTGTTAGTGATTAGAATATTTTGTGTGATATTATTAGGTATATATTAATTATTTTAAGATTATGTTTTAAATTAAAAGTTAACGTGTTTAAATTACAAAAAAATATTATTGATTGGAAGATATAAATTTATAAAATAATAATAAAATTTTATTATGTTATAAATAAAATTTATTGATATGGTGTTTCTTTTATTATGTTATAAATTTATTTAATATTATAATTATGTTTTTATATAATCATTATTTATAATAATTTTTTAATTTTAATTTTATATAATTTAATATACTCATGTTTACGAATTATACTAATGTTTCCTTATTATAAATAACGTACATGAATTTTTAATATATTTTATTAAATAATTAAAAAATATGGTGTGATAAGATTAGTTTTAAATAAAAAAGGTAATGTGTTTTAATTCAAAAGGATATATTATGATTAAAAGATATGATATGATTGATGTTTTTAGGTGTTTATAAAAGGTAATATCTTTAACTAAAAGTAAATTTGAAGAAGGTAATCGAGTAATTAACATTAACTATTTTATGTTATTATTTATTTTAGGTGTTTTAATAGTGTAGATATCGAATACATTTTTTCTTTTTAATCAATAATTATATTAATGTTTCCTTATAAATTAAAAAGGTAACATTTTTTAATTCGAAAGGAAATATTAATGATTGGAAGATATGATACAATTGGTTTTTTAGGTGTTTATAAAAGGTAATATCTTCAACTATGAAAAAGGCAATCGACTAATTACCATTAACTCTTTTATGCCATTATTTATTTTAGGTGTTTAATAGTATAAATATAGAATATATTTTTCTTTTTAATGAAGGGTAAATAAGTAAATTCAATTAGTACCAAAAAACAGGTACCAAAACTTTCAATGTTTCGGATACTCATGTTTATGAATTATACTAATATTTCCTTATTATAAATAACGTACATGAATTTTTATAATGAAGGGTAAATAAGTAAATTCACTAAGTACCAAAAAACAGGTACCAAAACTTTCAATTTTTCGGAATTTATATAATAGTATAGATTTCATTAATTAATATTACAAAGTTAAATTATATTCATAATAAATTATTATACTCTATTTTGTTTTATCATATAGTTTTAAAAATATTTAAAAGTAACTCATGCTTTGCACGGGCTATAAGGTAGTATATAATAAGCGTAAGAGGGATCTTATCCATAATTTTAGTTTGGTCACTGTACCGGCAACATAATCTCAACCATCGAATATAATATTTTTTAAAATAGACGATCAAGATTATATCATTTTAAAAAGAAAATTATAATCTAAAAAGACTATAATTAAAAGGTTGTATTAGAACTGAATTTAAAAAGACTTTATAATATGAAAAGGATATAAAGATTGTATTAGAACTTTTATTTTATTTGTTTATTTATTAATATTAAAAAAGGTTCATATTTACTATTTAGGCTCTATCTCGGGATATAAAAATCAGATTTTGATGATTTTACAATCCACTCGAAACCCATAAAAATATTTTAAATTTATTGATGATTTAACAATTATTATCCAAATGAAAACACTCATAATCTCAAGAGAAAATATAATTACGAATTTTTACATTAATCCTATTTAGTGTAGATTACCTACATTAAAAACTTTATTCAATATAAAAAATCTAATTATATATGATTTAAATCATTGACAAGCACTTTTTCGTATTTCAATATAAATACACTTTTTGGTTTAGATGTTAAAATATTAAATATTTTTAATGCAATATCCAACATTTTTTATCTATTTATTTAAAGATCTAACAGTTATTATTTATTTTATCGTGCTGAGGACCAGACTACCAACTACCAACTACCAAAATTTTGGACAAAATCCCTCTTACACTTATTATTAAAACTGTATTTGGTTGTTACTACAACTACCTTCAAATAAAGAAGGATATTTTGATAATCAAAACAAAATATAAGTAGATTTCCTGAATAGAATAGAATTTTTTATATAAAAAAGTGTCAATTTCATCTCTTTTTTGTTTCTTGATAGTTTTAATTGGAGAAAATTGTTAAATTATCACTAAATTAAATATTATTTTGTTAATTTCACGTAGGCTGTAAATTCATCCAAATCAAGTTTTAAGAATTTAAGATAAGATACATAGTAAATTGAACGTGTAAAATCTTTTATACACATCAATTTCACAACAACAATTTGATATGTAAACTAAAACAAATAAATAACAAAAAAAATAATAAAATTAAAAAAAGAGTCGTGCAAATGCACGAGTAGGGCTGAGCATTCGGTCGGTTCGGTATTTTCTTTCCGGACCGAAATAACCAAATTTTAAAAAAACTATATAAATAAAGCTAAAATTCATGATTTATCAAAAAAAATAATAATCAATTAATCACCAATATTTCACCAACATAGATATAATTAGAATTTACAAATTAGATATTATAGTTATATCTTATAAGATATGTATAAAATGTATATAATATAAATATAAAAATTAAAGTATATATTTTTCGGACTATTAGGTCTATTCGGTCTGAACCGAAATATTTTTTAAAGAACCGAACCGAACCGGTTTTTTATTTCGATGTATTCGGTCCGGACCGAATAGACCGAATTTTCAGAAAATTAGAACCGAACCAAATTTGCACGGTTCGGTTCGATTTTTCGGTTCGATTTTGCTCAGCCCTATGCACGAGTTAGCTAGTATATAAAATACAGGTGTAAGGTCTCAATTTCTAGAACATATAAAAAAACATTAAATTTGGATGTGAATTCGGATAGCAAATAATCCTTTTTAAAATATACTTTGACACGCTAATTATTTTATTTATGCTATTATTTAAGAATGATTTAAAGTTTATGTATTTGGTAAATAGTTATATTAATGCGTTTTTTATATGTTTTTGATAATCATTGGGGACTCACGGATTGAAGTATCAAAGGAGTTAGGGCACACTCGATTTATTGTTCTTCCAACTATTGTTTGCGCCTTTGGTCTAGCAATGGTTAGTAATTCTATCTATACTCAATCTTTTCTTAATTGTTTCTTACTTTAATTATGGGCAAGGTTTCATATTAGCTTTTGTCAAACCCGGCGAATTGAACACAGACTTGCCGGTGGTAATGCCAATACAACCTGTAGCAGCTCTCACATGCTTGATTGCTGCTCTAAATCTAGTTCTTTAGGTGTATTGGCTCATTAATCCAATGGCACATGTGTACTGACCTCCAATCGTAGCAATAAGTACCCTTAGTGTATTCTTAGCTATTCAAGGCTACACTTCATAATTATCATGTACTTGAAATCTTGAAATCCTATTAATTGGAATATTATGTAGTACCATATGCCCTGTGGCCTGTATGTATGGAAATTGATGTAGGACAAGGTAGGGAAAAGGGTTAAAAGGGGGATAAATGGCTATCCTCCTAAAAAAACTAATAAAAATGAATGTGTTAGTGTTACCAAAGAATTATTTTTTGATTACCAAACAATTAATATAAAAAATTATCTCCAACAAAACACTCATATTTTAGTGTTATTACCTAAAATAATTGTTTTGATTAAATACTCATATTAAATTTACCTCATAAAACTAATTAAACAATTAAATATTTTTAGTGTTATTTTTATATTAATATAAAGAACAAAGAAATAACTTGTCGTAGCACCTGAAGACATCAAATTCCAACTCCATAAGCAAGATCTTAAAGATGACATTCATCAATACGACAGGGTCACATACAAAATGCAAGAAAATACATCTCACAAAGCCACATATTTTTTATTGTTTAAAGCAATTAAATAGTTCGGCAACATACGAATCTAGAGTAAGCCCGTGCCTCGCACGGGTTATAAAGCTAGTTAATATTCTAATTCTTCGGTTGGCATAAAAAATGCGCGTGTTTATATGCTCCGATTAATTCGTCTAAAATTGTGTTTTTTTGAAGGAATTGGCAGAGGTGTATAGAGTGACATACAAAGGACCTATTGATAAGCTGCGAGGCATAATTGTGTGCAAGGATGAAGTAAATGGTTACCAGTACCTATTTAAAGATGATGACATGGTAGATGAAGACATCAGTAGCACAATGCTCAAGTACCATACTTTTGAAGGCTACAAGGACGTCGACAAGCAACTAGATTTAACTAGTAAGCCAGTACTTACATCTTTGGATCATATTCTACCAAATGCTCATATTGAATCATCAATTCGCGCCAAAGATGGGTTTTCAATTAGTTTATATCTGTTTGGTGTTGTCCATAAAACTATTACTTTGAAGTATCCCCATTTTCGGCCCGACAAACTTTCCATACCTCGATTCAAATACATCAGGTCAGAAGATGGCTCGAGACATCTCATGGTCTTTTATGCAATATTCGGAAATGCTGTGGAAGCCCATGTGAAGGTTACCTTGACCAATATATCTAATCAATTTAAACTTTACGGAGTTGTAGCTGCCAGGACGAGCGCAATCGAAGACCCTGCATATTCAAGCATCATCTTCTGCAAAAGCCCTGGTGAGAAAATTCAAATGGGTAATGGAGATGACATAATCATTCCGTTATCACGAGATATCATAGCTATGCCTCTAGGACATAAGCTCATTCTACAATTTGGCCTAAATGGTTGTGACAATGATGAGATGGTTGAAGAAGACAGTGATAAGATAGTTGAAAAGATTGTCAAATTTGAGGCTAGGAAAGAAGGAACAAGTACCTATGATGTAAGCTGCAGTAAAGGTGTGTTGAAGGTGGAAGTCGGTTGGCGGTCCACATGAAAGCCCATAGAAGCTCAAGCACAAATCAACTAAATGAATGAATTGTGGGAAGGAGTTTTAACGTCTAAACTCGTTTTTTATAGCCGGCCGGGGGCTTCCATCGGATTAATACCGGTGGAAAGCCCCAAAACTTTCATTTTCTTTGTTTTCTCTTTCTCTTTTCAATAAATCTTGTTTGTATTTTCGGATCTAACTATCTAAGGCTTCAAAGCCTTTTCCGTTTTGGCCTTCAATTTATTAGATCTCAATTCCACGGAACTCCGGATTTCTCGTTCTTGCAGGTGATCTTGTTCTCGTAAGTGATCCGAGTTATCTTCTTCTGGTGGGTTTGTTCCCAGATCTAAGGATTGCTAAGGTTATAGTTTGGTTTTAGTTTGTATAACTTTATTTTGTAATCTCGTTCTTAAACTTGTAAGATCGGTTTGTTTTTTGTTGTCTCACGGTCTCACCGTTTGTGTGAGTTTTGTTATTGTCTCACCGTTTGTGTGAGTTTGCTTTTGTCTCACCGATTGTGTGAGTTTGGTGCTTGATCATATGATCTTGGAGGATTGTACGGATATTATTGAAAAACACTTTGATGAAGTGTTAGTGTGTTACACACATAGGTCTGCGAATATTGTAGCTCATAGCTTAGCGAGGGCGACATATTCTATGTCAGGTCTTATGGAGTGGAATGTTTGTGCTCCAGATTTTATCATCTGTAACCTTGATTCCGAGAAATATTAATGCAAGTACGATTTTATCAAAA
This sequence comes from Kitagawia praeruptora, assembly GCA_037693485.1. NCBI lineage: Eukaryota > Viridiplantae > Streptophyta > Magnoliopsida > Apiales > Apiaceae > Kitagawia > Kitagawia praeruptora. The sequence goes on from CM075350.1 coordinate 128,584,212, forward strand.
AAAAAAAAAAATCTGTTTTAAATTTAACTTTAGTTGTAATTGAGAGTTTGTTTGCATTAGCATTGTCTAGACTGGTTCATAAACGTAGTTTGATTGGAGTATGTAATCTGGAGTACTTTGGACTATGTTTCATTATTCAGGATCTGCTACCATGCCAACTATTTCACTTGGAATGTAATAAATTCTACATCTTCTTTTCTGTTCCAGCCATTAATAATTTAATAATTTTTTGTAATAGATTTTTTTTTTATAGTTACAACACCCGCACACCACAGGATTCGAACCATTGACCTCTAAACCCTTGACCTCTCTTAGGATTTGAACCCTTTGACCTCTAAATCTTTGACCTCTCTTAGAGAAGTGAGAGCACAAACCACTACACCAACACACGCACCCATTTTTGTAGTAGATTTACTTCTTTGAACATGAACATATGACACGTAGCTGAAAAACCCGGAATCTCAGTTGAATCAGAGAAGTGCTACTCGTTCAGACATCTACTAATGATTTCAACTAGTCTTGTATTAGTTATGAATCAGGTGAAGTCTTGTTTCAGTATCTCAGTTTACTTTAAGTTCTGCTTTAGCATCACTATTTTCTTTAGTAATCTCGGTTTTTGTGAGGTTTTGTGGTTATGTATATTTAGTAATACGGCTGAGCAAAGAAGGAAAAATCAAATTTTAATTCCTTCCGATTATATAGGTTTAAGATTTAGATCCTAAAGAGAGAGAGTGTTCGTGATATAAATCCTTCAAAGAATATGCATATTTTGGACTTTTGGTAAAGCAGAGCAAGTTTAAACATTTTCTGTAAAATGTATTATCAAACACAAAAATGATAGGCTCATGATATACGGGTATGACTTGTGAGGTTGCTGAGACAATATGAACTAAATATTTCTTAGCTATTTTGTGTGTTCCATAAAACTTCTACCGTGATAACCGACCTACAAGCCTACAACAAATATTGCTTGTGGTCCAGTTAGTAGGACCAAGTACACTTACATTGACAAACGTTTCATCAATGAAAACATCAATTTTGGTTTCAGCACTTTTTAGTTCGTCTAGTGTTAGTATCAGTTGACAGAAATCCTGACCAAAGACTCAAGTGGAGAGGTGTTTTGCTTCTATGCTTTCAAGTTGGGTATGCAAGATCTTTTTGAACCAACTTGAGGTGGAGTGTTAACATTATAATTAAGAACAAATGTATATGCGTAGTATAGTGATGAAGTTGCTAAACTATTGATGATTGAGTTTCTCTATTCTACAAATAGAATATAGCTGCCTTTAAGCAGCGTTAAAACACTACAGCAACACAAATGCAGCCCCTTTCTTCCCACATTTTTTTCTCTACAGGATTTCTAGCTACGAATGTCACAAAGGTGTGCAATCAAAACCATCATGGTCCTTCATACAATCATTATATTCTAATGTAAATCCTCTTCTCGGCAGAAATGTGCTCAGGACTTCTAACAGATCCTTCCACTTCTTGACTGACATTGCTAGGCTCCTTTCCGTTATTAATGTGTTCAAAGGGATCGACAAAAAAATCTTGTTCGGGGTGGATCTTGTGTCTAGTTTCTTGCTGGTTCAAAGCTACGCTCATAGGTAGTGTTCGTTTGATTTTTTTGGAAAAATTAAGCAAGAAAAGAATATCAATCAGAGTAGGAAAATCTGAAGAAATACTTCAATAAAATTTGCATGGAATTCTTTATATCATCTCTTCTGCTTAAATTGGGTTCTGAATCTACCTTGGAATTATTTTCGAATCACATTGAGGTACATAGGTTTAGTACTTCATATCATCTCCTTTTGCATTGATTATAAGAAATTAAGAATTATGTTGACTGATAGTTTCACCATCTTCAGCTTTTCTGGTAATACCCATCGGATTTATATGTCAGTACAAACACCTACATATGGGCTGGAGTGGCTGAATGGAAGGTTACAAATCTGGTCCACGTGGTATGCTTCTCATCTGTAAGTGTTGAAGATGAAGCATGTACTACTACGGGCATTATCTGTGCATATTTAGTTCTATATATGAGGAGCTGATACTTATATCTTTTCTCTGATTATGTCTTATGACAGGTCTGCTATTTTCCGCTACATGAGTGTTACCCCTTCTGTCATAAAATCATGTCTAAGATTTACGGTACGATTTGGTGCCTATATCTTAAAAAGAAGCTTTTGATGCCTAATTTTGTTCATCTGCAGTGGTAGGATTCATCTAAAAAATGATCTCCGTGGCCAAATATATGATTCTTTTGGTTTTGGAGATGCTTCTTGATTTTTAAATTAATTACTGCAAACACAAAAAATCAACTTTAATTTCATTAAACTCATTTGTTGTACAATAAGACACACACCTCAAATTTAAACGATGGGTTTGGTTTGGGGGGGGGGGGGGGGCGACACCCTTATCCTTCAGTGGATACAAGACATACTTCACGTTATCATTGATGAAGTAAAGTACGTTTGGTGTACTTTTGTGACTTGAATCCAAATTAATTTATATGGTGCACTCTAATTTCAAGAATATATTGGATGACAGTGAGTACCGGATATAAGATGTTTGTCGTGATGACAAGTGTAATATCCCCCTTGTCCGCCTTATTCATGATTACAGGTTGAAAAATCTATCGACAATATTTAAGAATCTTCTGGTAGAGTGGTACATACTTTACCATTTACGTTCGGAGGTCAGCTGCAAGCGCAATTTATTCAAACATTTTCAAAGTATGAGTATCCTCAAACTCGAAGACAGGCTCATGACTTGTGACGTTGTGCACTTGTGCATATATATGAAATGTGAGGTTGCTGATGCAGCATGAACTAGATATATCTTGACTATATTGGGTACAAACTACAAACACATCATGTATTCATTAAACTTCTACTGTGATAACCAAGCTGCAACCGATATTGCTTGTCCAGCACAGTCAGCACAGTAGGGGCATGTATATAAACTTAAATTCCTCACTTCCTAGGTCAGGTATTACTTATTAGTATCAGTTGACAGATGCTCTGACTAAGGGCTTAGTGGAGATATGTTGTACATTAATGTTGCGTTTGGTTGGCATGAATGAATTAGGAGGGAATGGAATGAGATTTTGAACTAAATTATGGTAAAATTTTAAAACTTTTCATTCCTTCCTCATTCCATCTCTATAAAATATATAAGAACTCAAGCATCCCTATTTTGGAAGGAATGCTCCATTCCCCCCCCCCTACCCATTTTCTTCACAAATCTCATCATTGGAATTTTGCACCCATTCATTTTTTTTCAAATCTTCCCTCTAATCTCTATAGTTTCCCTTTATTTTTACTCATTTCATTCCATTCCATTCCATTCTCCCCAACCAAACACAACATAAAGCTTTTAAGTAAGGGCTTAGTGGAGATATATATGTTGTACTTTAAAGCTTTTAAGTTGGGAATGCGAGATATCTTCTGATCTTTAAAGCTTTCTATATATTTGTGTGTGTCGTAACTTGTAATCGTGTATATTTGTTGCGGGTTTTGCATGTTTTATTTGTACATGACAGATGCAGAAATGTGCTACACCCAAAAAATTAGAGATACAAGAAATTCGAATCCCGACTTTGTACAGCTTCAGGTATGGCTTTACAGAATATATGCTAACTTTCTATTACTCAACCTGTGCATAAAATCATTAAAACTCTTAAGTACGTTCAGCCCATCATATGTATAACATGTTTCATATTTGCTTTCGATATTAAATGATGTTACCAAGTTTACAACCTACATGACATGAGATATGGTGCAGCATCGGAATGCTATCTATAAGAATGCCAAGTTCAGAACAAATCATGCTAAATGTTCTTTTCAAGTACAGGCACTAACAAATTTCCCTATATTACTTGCAGTACCACGCATTTTTAGCAACCACACTGTTTATGGGAAACTCAGGTGCTTCTGCCTGTTCCTTTCCGAAAAATAACTTGGTCATTATATTCAATTCTGCTATAAGAGTCCCTAACAAAAAAAAACTGCTATTACAGTCTCGCGTTCGTTCAAGTTTTATTAATTTGAACTACTACCAAAACGTATATCCTGACTAACTCACTCGTTCAATTCTGAATTTAAACGTACTCTTTATCTGCCAAAAAATATGTATAATGATACGTAGAGGAATCAAGCCTGATTTGTGCTGATGAGCCTGATATCTAGGAAGAGGTAGATACATTGCTAAAGACCCTTGTAAAGATAAAAAGTTCAAATTAGTAGTCAGAACATAGAGGTTTGTTCATGATATTTCCTTATAGTATTTCATTATATATTTTTGGTCGTTAGCTGATATTTTCACATGTAAGATGATGAATTAAATATGATTTCCAGATCTTCCATAATGTTGTACCTGCTATGTTGACTGCATAATTATAAATTCTACATAGATTGCTATGCTTGGAGATCAGGTCGAATAAAGTAGATTACAAGGCTGTACTTGGAGTTAGTATCATAAGTTGGCTGATTTAGTTCAACTATTATTGTAGCTCATTGTGGCTAGTTGGAATCTTTAAAGAAACTCATTTTTACGTCTAGCAGAGATGCAACCCATTGCAACTTTGTCAAAGAGTATTTGTAATCTTCAATGTCATAGCAGTTGTAATTATCAAATACTTATCATTCCTATTTATCTTTGGACCTGCCTCATCTCTTGCATCACTTCTACGTACACTAACATTATTTTACACGCCTACAACAAAAATTATGCCTTTTAAAACCAATCTAATAGCTGCATCAAATCAGATAGATTCAGGTTAGGCATTTCATCCATCTTGCATCTGTCATTATTTGACGGAAGTTTGGGATACTCTTCAGGGTCATATCAATGCTTAAGTCAACTAATTGGCTGGTGAAGGAGGGGGTGCAAAAGAAATTACCTTTGAAAACAATTTTTACACTATAAAAACATAATATATAACTGATTAACGCACATTATGTTTGTATACGATCCTCTGCAATAACTGAGAACTGTGCATCGATTTATGCATCTTTTTGAAAATTAAGCATCAGTGATGAAGTGTTCTATACATATCTCAAATGCATCCTCTATTCACGCAATGAATAGGTTTATAACATTTCCAGTTCATCGTAACCATTACAAATCAACACGTTAGTGGCGACACTAGAAAATGACCCGTGCCTCGCACGGGTTATTATGCTAGTTCTATTCTATATATAATACGCCAACATAGTGAAAATATTCATGAGATATTTTAATCTCAGTAAAGGACATTTTCACCCTTACAAATTCGCGAGATACTTTACTATCCCTACCCATTCCAGTTTGTCCGATCGAAACATTTGCCAATCCATTTCCGCGGTTGTCTGGGCAGGTGTTGAATTTGTTTTGGTCCGTGCTGTTTGGGAATCGGAGATTGGTGGTCAGGAATTCCTATGGGGCATATGCCAATCGCGTAAATATAGCCGGGCAGCTCTATTCAACCCTTTTCCCAGGTTTGTATGATTTACACCTATTCTTCCTATTACTCTTCTTTTCTGTATTGTTTAACTTTGTGATATTTATTTCTCAATTGCATGTTTGTTGCCATTTAGGGCTCCATGAATATGGTTGGACTTGATTAAACAACTATTTCTTGGCTTTGTAAAATGGCAATGGATTATGAGGGAATATATACTAATTATGAATAAATTGATACTAGGGGTTTTCTTCATTGTGGTTGTTCTGGAATGGATTAATTGTTGTGGAGGATAAATAAAGATAAAATGTAAAGTGTGCTCTGCTTCCAGTTGACTTATTACCAAGTTTCTTATTAGATGTCATTTTCGGAATTGAAAAATATTCATACGCTAATTTGTACCTGGAAGCATTACTTGAGTAATTGACATATGTGTTTGTGACTGGTATAATTTTCCCCAAAAAGCGTGCAACGCTTCTGTGTAATCTATGAAAATCTATTTTATGTAGGTGTTATCTTTCTGGTTGCCCAATGTTGGCATGTAGTACTATTTATTTATTACTCCTTCGGATCCTTGTGAATTAATTGTGAGGAGTTTCACTAATAAGCTGCTACATGGTGAAGTAGATGTTGTGCGCTGCAATGCCTTACAATAATTTTTGACTAATTGTTGAATCGTGCTTAAGTTAGAGTTAATTTTTAACTTATTGTAAAACTGGAACAAGGGTTAATAATTCATATTCCATCTAAACATCCAACACATAATTTGTGACACAATCTATGGCATCTAAGTACCCACATCGTGAGCCACGCAGATCTCCTCTGTTGTAAACTCTCCTCTTTCTGTGCTGTCAATACCAATGTCAATCATATTAGGTTATCTGTTTCTTTTTATTTTCGTGATTCGTAGATACATTAAGAAATCAATTTGTATTGATATACAAGCATATCATTTTTTATCAATATTGCTCAACTACATACGTTATGTTGAGTTGTACGTGATTATTTAGTTCTTATATTTGTCTTTCTTTAATTGTTTCATTGTAGTTTGGTTTTAATGTCTAAATATAATCAACATAAATTCACTGTGACTGGATTGGGACTAAAGGGTACATAAGCGTTTTAAGAAGCATTATTAACACCCATTGGCTTGATTAAATTATGACTGGAAAAACATTGTAGAAAGGAGGCACATACTATAACTTGCAAGCCCATTGTTGCAGGATGAGTTAGAAGCAAACTTGAAGAAGTGGATGGTGTCGAGTTGGAGAAACTACTTCTCCAGCCTGCCAGAACTACCCATGTTACTCCAGTGCCTATTCATGTAGGTGGATAACAAGTACGTCTAACTCTTCAGATTAACATGGGAAGATGAACTTGCACCATTGTGGGGAGGAATGACTATAGAATGGTATACTCTTTTCCACATTTTGTTTTTGAATTCTGACAGTAGTATATTTTGGCATTTTATTTTCTTGTATGAGGAGGCAGTTCAGTTGTTCAGAAAGTCTTGGACCTATTATTTTATTTATAATCACCCCAGACCACCACCATTCTATGTACCTCCAGATATGAGAATTATCTTTGCCTATTTGGTTACACATTGGTGGTTAAAGAGATTAAATAGGAAAGGAAGTAATTAGCACAAAAGTGACCTGGATGTTGAGAGTTTTTTTTACCTAACATTAGAGTTACTAATAATATTCATGATCACTTTATTAAGATATATTTGATGGTTAGTTTGACAAGTCATCACGAAAACATGATAAATATTTGATGATTTGAACTAGAGTGGCTTTGGCTCCTATAAAACAAAAATTTCAAAATTGTACCTTAACAAACTACTTCAGATTTTTAAACTTATGGAAAAAGAAAAGTTTACACTTGGCCCAATACGGGTGAGACAATTTAGTCCGTATGACAATAAAGATTTACCCCCACCACGGAATTGGAACCTTCAACTGTTTTGCGTTCAAGGTTTGGTGAGCTTACTGTAGTTTGGTTTCATCTGCTTGTTTTGGGATCAAAAATTGATGGTTGGGCTTCCTAGGTGGCATAAGTTGATCGCGTGGATATAGTTACTTAAATAATATAAATAACCTATGATTTATTGATATCTAAAGAAATTGTGACTTGTGATATTTATTCAGAAAAATCAATGTCACTGATTCACTAGGAATGCACCTGCGTTATACTTTTCCATGTGGAGAGATTCAACGCAAGCTAAACCATACGTTGCGACCTGCAATTTTTGGCAATAGAGCAATATCTACCAGATTTATGTGTTCCTGCAGTCTGCCATGTTCTGACCCCCTCTGCAAAAATATTATGATGTCCACAATAGGTATGCACCACCCACTTCGACCACTCTATAGGTTCACTCAAGTGACCTTTTTTATATAGTTAAACATTTGGTGCCGAATGGTTGCGATAAAATTATGCAGGATAGGGTTGTAGAGTCTACGTACTCGAAAAATAAAGAATAACTAATGTAGTTGGAACATAAAATTTCTATTGACACATTTTCTGAGCACATGTGACCATTTGTTAGGCCTGTGAGGATGCCTGATGCTCTTGTAACGGTTAGCCTATTGGTATTTATTCATCTACACATCCATGATTTTAGCATTTTAAAGTGACGCTATGTCAGGATTGAGAGCTAGATTTAGTAATCGGGGTATTATTCACTTGCATATAAATTTTGAGGTGTAAACATGTAAGCATCGTGCGCAACATGATCATAAATGTTCGTATATTTGATTTTATATTATTGTAATAGATTATAAAAATTATAATATGTAAAATTTTGATAATCTTTGTAAAGTATAATTTGAAAATGACAATATTATTTAAATGTAATATTTGTATATTTGTATTTTCTTAAAAGACAATTTTGTGCATCAAAATTCATAAGACATTTCATTCCTTTGTTAAAAGACAATTTTGCTCATTATCAGTCCAATATACACTATCTGAAGGCTTCCCAGTCTAATGCCATGGCTGAACTGTCTGAACACTCACTCCCTACACAGACGAACCATATATACCATGATTTTGTGTTCGGAGTTTGAGAAGGCAGGGGTGGATGGTCAATCTGTGTACCATAGCTTTATGTCATCTTCGTGGTTTGGGAATCATAAATTGAGAGTTGGGGTTTCTGGGTGGCATGAGCTAATCGTGTAGGTATGGCTCAGTAACTCAATTCTGTGATTTTCCTAGACCTACGCTTGTTCTTATGTAATTTCACTTTGTAATTGCGACACTTGACGTATATATGCGATTTGTATTTGTCGCTGCATTTAGGGCTTTATAAATTTTCTTAAACTTTATCAAATAGCTATATGTTGTCTTTTTGAAATGACCATGAATGAACTTGAGGGTTTTGTGACTATGGTAGTCTATAGTGGCTGAATTGTTCTGGGGGCAAATAGAGCTGGACAAATAAAGCTTTAGCACTTTAAAATGGTAGTTTAAAGGATATGGAGGCATAAAAAACTTGGTTTTGAAATGGTATTTTCGGAGCAAACCCCTATTTATAGATAATGTAGCAGTGACAAACACATGTTTTGGGTGTCTATTAAGAGTTTACTTTGCTAATGGAATACTATTAATGGAATAATATTGGCAAGACAAAATTGCACAATTAAAAATAACCTCTATTATCTATTAAGAAAATTAGTTTCATATGATATTAAAAAAAATGTTACTCGTCATATATCCCTGGGAAATGTGTGGAGACATTTGTTCCTTTCAGTATGTGCATTTGTAGCCAACAATTCTCGATATTAAACTCTGGTAAAGAAGGCCGTGATGATGAGCTGATCTTTAATATTGAAACGTGGCAGGGGCGGAAATGATGAACTTTGAAAATAATTTTTAATATCGCTACACGAAAGTAGTGGCAGTGGAGATTCGTGAAAATGAAAATCATTCTTCTTTGCAGACTAATTTTCTGCCCAACGATCTTTTATATCTATCAGAAACGGAAAATTCATGCCTCCTTCCCATTAAGTCTTTTCTTTTTTAGATAGACCTCTTTAAAAATTAGCTCTTTAATTTTATAATGGAAAAGATCCCCACAATGCTAACTTTAGCGTAAAACCTTCACTTTTTCGGTCAAAGAGATTTTAGTTTACTTGTGTTCTATACATTTTTTCTGATTTTGAATTGTCTTCCAGGGTCTTTTTTTAAAGCTTTGTGGTGTCACACTACTGATGAACAACAGTACAAGGCGCCAGAAAGCCTTTTCAAGTACCTATGTCAAACTACAGGTAACGTTTTAGTTCTACATCTCATGAAATGAAAATATATAATCATTGGTTTTACTACATTTAAGAACATTAACTGTGTGGTTTGGTTAGTGACATGCACCAGAGAATTTGACATAGTATACGCTAAGATTGGTTGCTTGCCATACCATTAAATCTCTTCCTTTCGCTTGAAAAGATACCGACAATCAATCTTTTGTTACTTGAATCTAGGGCACCTTATTAATCCTACAATACAGGAGACATGATCAGTGGATATTATATTGTGTAATAGTAGCCAATCAGGATACTTTAAAGCATAACCTGCTCTATGCTCAGTCAATACCCACTATAAAGTCAAATTCATCTATGGAGATTCAAGCTAAAAAATGTGCCATGTGGTTGTTATATATACTAGCGTTACTTGAACCCGTACAAAGCAATGGTTTGTGTACTAAAACTGTTAGAAAACATAATAGATAATTTTATATTCGAATAAATTAATTATATAGTAGTATCTCAATATTAATGTTCATTGTGTTTATGTTTGCACATCTCCTTCTCGCTTGGCCACGGGTAAAGAAGTTAGAGCCAAGATTATAATCTCATTCCACTGTCAAACAATAGGATAACTTCCTCTATAAATACAAGCACTCAAAGAGAGTTTCTAACGGTAAGAAAAGAATAAAACTGAATGAGCTAAGTACTATATTCCATTGGTTTGTGCACAGGTTCATTCTTTAGTTTGTGTCCATACTGATGTAGCTGTTGTAGATGCTTTACTTTGTGCCCATACTGTGCCCATACTGCTGCACGTTTACTGCATTTACTGCATGGTGGTGTCCCTCATGGCCTCATGGTTGTGTCCCTCACATTTTTGTTCGTGAGAAGGTAGCGTTAGGATCCTTATTCACCCGGTTTGTTAGGTCCGTTCAACAACTTGTCGACGTACTTACCAAACCCTCATCTAAAGCCAACTTCCGCAGATTACGTGACAAGCTTGGCGTTCGAAGTACTTGTACCTCTACCTCCAGCTTGAAGAAGGGTATTGAGGGACACAAATGAGGCCATGTGAGGGACACAACCATGAGGCCATGAGGGACACCACCATGCAGTAAATGCAGTAAACGTGCAGCAGTATGGGCACAGTATGGGCACTAATGTTGTCAGAAAATAATTGGGGAGCTTGGGGAAGCACCACATGAAGATCTCGTAGTAGAAATGAAACCCAAGTAATTTCAGCAGTGGATATGGCAAGGGCGCGATACTCGGCCTCCGCACTAGATCTGGAAACGGTTGGTTGCCGTTTGGATGCCCAGGAGATACAGTTACTGCCAAGATAGATGCAGTAACCAGTCGTGCTTCGTCGAGTCGTGGGGCAGCCAGCCCAGTCGGCATCACAGAAACCATACAACTTAAGAGAGCTTTGTTTTGAGAAATGAATGCCAAAGTCAAGAGTACCTTTAACATATCTAAGAATTCTTTTGATAGCTTTAAAATCACCATACGTAGGAGTTTGGACGTTCTGACAAACTTTATGCACAGCATGAACTATATCGGGGCGAGTGTGAGTGAGGTAGAGCAAGGCACCTGCGAGACTACGGTATTTTTTGGGATCAAATTGTTGAATATCCTGATTCGATGATTGAGATTTTGTTGCCATTGGGGTATCAAGACTGGAACAATTCTGAAGACCAGCCTTATAGATTAATTCCCTGGCATATTTAGCTTGAGAGAGGGTTATACCAGTAGCAGTATGCTGAACTTCCATGCCCAGAAAATAGTGTAGGTGCCCCAAATCTTTAATAGCAAACTCCTTTCCTAATGTATCGATAATGTGTTGAATTTTGGTGGGAGTATTGCCTGTAACAATGATGTCGTCAACATATACTAGTATTATAATAATAATTGAATTAGAATGAAAAACAAAGAGGGAGGAATCAGCCTTGCTACAGGAGAAACCCAAGCTGAGCAAAAAATAAGATAAGGTATTAAACCAAACCCGGGATGCCTGTCGTAAACCGTAAATAGACTTGCGAAGTCTGCAGACAAAATGGGGAAGTTGTTCATTTTTAAAGCCAGGGGGCTGTTCCATGTATACAACTTCATCCATAGATCCATGTAGGAAAGCATTTTTCATATCGAGTTGTCGCATAGGCCACTGTTGTGTGACAGAAAGAGCTAGAACAATTCGAAGGGTGGTCATACGAATAACTGGACTAAATGTTTCGTTGTAATCTAGTCCCTCAATCTGCGTGAAACCTTGAGCAACGAGTCACGCCTTGTACTTATCCAGAGTACCATCCGGTTTGAGTTTTGTTTTAAAAATCCATTTAGATCCAACGACATTGGTGAGAGGTGGACGCGGAACAAGAGTCCATGTATGATTTTTGTGAAGGGCATGAATCTCCTCTGACATAGCTTGTTTCCAGGTAGCATTGAGAACAGCCTTTTTCCAAGAAGTTGGTTCTTTCAAAGTAGGTAATTCGCGGCTGCCTTCGAGACCTGAACCGGAGTCCTGTTTGCTGCAAACAAAAGCTTGTCTTCTGGCCTGTTTCTTTTCCCTGATTTTTGTCGTCTCTTGAGCTAAAATGGGATCAAGTTCGGGGTTGAGTGACAATTTCCTGCGTGTTAGCATGCTGCTTCCAGTAGCAGCATCAGGTCTGGTGGGCTGTGGCTGAATAACAGGTGTGTTGATGCCTACGGATGGTGGTATGGAAGTGTGGTCGAAATCACTCGTTGGGTGATGATTTGTATGAGGAGCAGAACCATGGTGACTGTGACTGCTGGGACTATTGTGACCTTGACTGCTGTCGGTAACAAAGTCATCACTGTTCGCATCATCATCGTTTGTTTCATCCGAGCTGCTTGTGTCGCCAATGTCATCTTCCTGCAGAGGTGCAGTTGAAGGAAGATCATCGCTGTAGTCGAACGTGGCTGGTGCAGGAGGAATCCTTGGTCCTGTATGTCCATCTGCAGAAGGTGCAGTTGAGGTTGCAGGTCGGGATTTCTTATTCAACCAAGCCTCTTGATCCTGGTACACTACTGTTTCGACTGAATGATGTTGTTCAACGTTGACGTGTGTCTTGTCAAACGGGAAGGCTTGTTCGTCAAAGATCACATGTCTTGAAATATAGACTCGATTAGTCTTAGGATCCAAGCATCTATACCCCTTATGCATGGGGCTGTAGCCAATGAAAACGCATGGATATGTTCTCATCGAGAATTTATTCTTCGCATATTTGCGTAAATGAGGAAAACATCTGCACCCAAAGCTTCGCATCATATCGTAATGGGGGTTAGTAGTAAACAGTTTAGTGAAAGGTGAGTTCATAAGAAGTTTGCTAGTAGGTAGACGATTAATAATGAAAACAGCAGTTAGAAAAGCATCAACCCAGTATTTTGTGGGTAAGTGTGACTGATAAAGGAGTGTTAAACCTGTTTCTACTATGTGGCGATGTTTCCTTTCAGCTACGCCATTTTGCTCCGGGGTGTGAGGACAAGAAAATTGATGATGAATGCCACACTGTTGCAGGTGTGTTTCAAACATATTGGAAGTGAATTCTCCACCTCCATTACTTTGAAATATTTTTATTTTTCTATCGAATCTATTTTCAAGAAGTTTTTGTAATTTGATAAATTGTGTACAGAAATCAGATTTGTGTTTTAGTGGGATGATCCAAGTATATCGAGTGAAATCATCAATAACAACTGCATAGAATCTAAAATTCTGACATGAATTAATAGGAGCTGGCCCCCATAAATCACAGTGAAGTTTTTCTAAAGGATGCATTGTTGAAATAGTAGAGTTACTAAACGGAAGTTTACAATTCTTTCCCATTTGACAAAAGGGACAAATGGTTCCTTGCTTGTTCCATTTAGAGACATTAATAAAAATTTTATTATTCAAAAATTGTAAAGTGCGAGAGCTAGCATGCCCCAATCGATGATGCCAAATTGTTGAAGAAGCTTTACTAGATATTGCCATTAAAACCAAGTTCTGAACTTCTTCTAAGGCATATAAATTTCCCTTCTTGAATCCTTTAGCTATGATTTTCCCCTGAACATCCTTAACAAAAAACTCATTAGCATTAAACGTGATTTGACAAGTATTATCTTTGGTTAACTGGCTAACTGATAGTAGATTTTTCTTGATTTCGGGAACAATTAACACCTCCTTTAATTTAAGATTACCATATTGTGTTTGGACATTTCCTTCACCAATGTGAGATATTTTGAGACTATTACCATTTCCAACATATAAAGAATCATTACCATTATAACGTGAGAGTTTGTGAGTTTTACCAGGATTGTTCATGACATGTTTGGTAGCTCCTGAGTCAGCATAGAGAGTAGGATCAATATCTTCATGCGTGTGCATTGCTGCCAGGGCTTCCCTGAGTTGTTCTTCCGGTTGAATGGAGTGATCGAATCTACTCCAACATTTAATGGCCGTGTGGCCCTTTTTGTCACAAATCTGACAGAGCAAAGGATTGTAGTGATCTTTTCTTTGTAGAGTTTTTGCGCTTTGGCCTTCCTCATCTTTTCGTTTGAATCGATCATCATTAGTAGAGTGCCAAAACTGGTTTTGCTTCGATGAAGAACCAAAACTATTCTGGTTTGCTGCTGGACCGAAACCTCTACCATTGGAGCTGAACCTTCCTCCTCTGCCACGACCTCTACCGCATCTGCTGTAAAAGGCTTGGTATTGTTCAGGAGGATCGTTGTTCACATCTTCCAGCAGCATAGCTTGTTCGTGGTTCTGTAGAGATAATACGAATTGATTATATGAGGGATACGGAGGTTTAGAAAGCATTACCATCCTGAAATCTTTATAGCGTGGTCCTAGTCCTCTTGCAAGATGGAAGACTTTAATGGTCTCATCCAGAGGCTTTCCAATCGCCGTAAGATTGTCACATAGACCCTTGAATGTTCGTAGATATTGCTCTAGATTCATGCTTCCTTTCGTCAAGGACATGAGTGAGTCCGTGAGAAGTATTTCCTTCTCTTTTGATTGTGGTAGAATCATGTTTTCAATGGATTTCCAGATGTTACGAGCTGAGGATGCATCTTCAAGATCCAATAACACCTCTTCAGAGATGGTGCCGATGAGCCATGTAGTCAGGAGACCGTCATTGTTAATCCACATGGTGTAAGCAGGATTAACTTCTATTTTTGCAGATACCATTATTGTTTGCGGAGGTACGTTTATGCCTGCAAGGTGATCGAAGACGCCAAGGCTTTTAATAAGTGGCACAATCTGGGATTTCCATAGCAGTAGATTAGATTTGCTCAATTTCAAGGTTGCAAGGCTTGAACATTGATGAAAGTTTTGTATGGTGAGAACAGCTTCTGTAGGAGAGTTGGCCATGAGATCGAAATGGGGTTCTTTTGAGTGCTATAGGCTCTGATACCATAAAGAAGTTAGAGCCAAGATTATAATCTCATTCCACTGTCAAACAATAGGATAACTTCCTCTATAAATACAAGCACTCAAAGAGAGTTTCTAACGGTAAGAAAAGAATAAAACTGAATGAGCTAAGTACTATATTCCATTGGTTTGTGCACAGGTTCATTCTTTAGTTTGTGTCCATACTGATGTAGCTGTTGTAGATGCTTTACTTTGCGCCCATACTGCTGCACGTTTACTGCCCATACTGCTGCACGTTTACTGCATTTACTGCATGGTGGTGTCCCTCATGGCCTCATGGTTGTGTCCCTCACATGGCCTCATTTGTGTCCCTCAATAACGGGTTTATAGATTAGTATTTGTACATACATGCCGACTAGACACTAATACATTTTGCACAAGTTAAAATAGTGAACTGCATTGTTGAAAGAGAGAATTATGTCCAATGTTTACATAATAAAGCAAATATCATTGGATTCATCTTATAGTTTGGCATGGGGCTATAAGGATAGTGGTTCATTTTATAATTTTGCACGAAGATCCAAGGACAAAGGCGATAAACTCTCACTATAGCTTTCCAGCATTTTACTTATAAAATTGTCTTATTACCATGACTGCCGTTGGTATAAAATTAAATAACTAAAAAGAAAATGAGGAAGGCAGGTTTACTTGGAAATTATATGAAATACATTGACGTTATATGTTTTGTTGAAAAAATATAGTAATCATGTACAGGTTTGCTGGAAACAGGCTTGCGAGCATATAAGGGATAAAGAAAAAAATATAAAAATCAAAAAAGAACACTATAGTTTAAAGCTCATTTTATAGAGTCCATTGTGTTTCTATGATTACCTGATAAGTAGTAAGACCGACCCGAACAACAACGCTACAAATTAAAAGCCTAGAAGATGAAAGAAACAAAAGTTATTAACTATATTTTATTTTGCAGAGGACTTTGTCATGGAAAAATTAATGTATAGATTAAATTTGAAGTTTGAATACTCATTGTTATCAAATATCAAATATATTCTGAAAACTTCACCTTTTAAGTGTCTATACAGCAAAATTACCACGACTAAAAACCAAGACAAACATAGAACTGAACTAAAAAAATAAAATAGGCAATCTCAGAGGTTTTTCTTGGAGTGTTCCATAAAGTGTTCAGTTCACCTGGTTATTTGGAATGCATATTCATGTACATGTTCCATATTCATGTACATATTACAGTCATTCGGCCCTTATCTGGTATTTATGGCGGGGTTAAGGTACCTCGGGCCAAACTCTTTGCCAAAAAATCTTTGTTTAATGGACCCGACCCTAACAAAGAAGACTGCAGAGAAGACAGGTTATGATACTCGCAGGAATTTGCACTTCAGGGTCATCTTTTGAATTGCATTTATCTTTGTCTTCTAAGTAATGTTTTGCCTCTTTCTGGACATGCACTTGAGTGGAAGCTCCCGAAATGTAGACACATCAGCACTTACGAGCAAGAGGTAATGATCAGGCCTCCTATATTTTCTCCGTCGTGTAATGTACTCCTTCTGTCCCAAAATACATGTTCCTTTAACTTTTTACACGCATTTTAACGTGAATAAAAAACGTAGCTCCCTATATTATTTTTTGAATTTTCTTTTCTTTTCTTGAAATTCAATATTTAAACTTTTATTCAGAAAAATAAAATTTTAAAAATAACATATGGAGTTATCATTTTTGTACATCTTAAAATACTCGTAAAAAGACAAAGGGACATGTATTTTGGGACGCATCCAGTATTAACTTTTACATCCCTTTTGTTGGTAGAAATAAAGGAGGTCCCCAACCATGATGAAAAGAAATTTCATGGAGCGGTGTAGGTATTTTCTACTACGCGCATGTGTTTTCTAATTCAAGCATCATTCTTATAACCTGCATCTTTCCTTTCATTATCAAAAATGCATGATACATGCATTCTCTAGCATTGTTCACTTTCTATTTTGTTTAAGTGATGAAGTAAGCCAAGAACATTTAGTCTTCGAATTTAGAGTGATTAGTTCTCTGATATTATTGTATTTTCCCTGGCATGCATCTTTTGCTCAACAAAGTTAACGCACATTCCGTTTGCCCACTATGAACTAAAAGAAATTTTGCATATCAATGGTTGAACATTGTATGTGTCAGTACTTGTTATAGTACGAACTTGTTGCTTACACATTAAAATATACCTACCTCGATAGCTATAGATGTTAACGAAAATTTCACAGGTCTAATTTGTGCTAATCATTATTTGACATAATTTTTTAGCAACTTATCTTTGTACACATAAGATAAAAGGAATAAGAATTGCAAATTATAGTCGGAATATATGATGGGAATATTATTTAGGCTGGTGAAGCTTAAATATATACACACTTTTGGCATTCTTCTTTAACATTAATCATGTTTTGGTCATTTCAGGTATGACTATGCATATTGAATCAAGTGAAGTCAGCGGCAGGTAGGTTCAAAAGTTTGGTGTTGTATGAAGCATTTATGTGAAAGTTACGGAATGTACATATGTTGGATACTTGGATTACATGGGACGTGTACATTTCATTTTCTAACAGAACTTGTTGATTTTCCAATCTCAACAATTTGGTGTTGTATAAAACAGTTATGGGAAGCTACGGAATGTATACATGTAGAATACTTGGATTACATAATTAGGGACTCGTACACTTCATTTTGTAACATATGTTGTTAATTCTACCATCCCAAATCCCTAAAGGGGTGCATTTTTCTATGTTACTAGAAAATGACCCGTGCCTTGCACGGATTTTTATGCTAGTTTTATATAGAACATGATCATATAGGATACATTAATATGAATATATATACATAAAAAATTGACCTTGAAATGTTCTGGTCCATGAGACTACTCAGGTGAACGCAACATTTGCTGAAAGATACAAGAGCATCCATAAAACACTCAAAATTGAGGTAACGATAAACATAGTTCAGTACACTTTCTTTCATTCACGATTATTGCTAATTAGGGTCATTTGGCAGTTGTTTCTGGCTTCAAAATCTGCTAAGTAGTGAGTTGCTTTGAAAAGTTTACATGAACATATTTCTTACGAAAAGAAATTGCAAGAAAGCTTGGCAATGAAAAACTTAATCTGCTTGAACCACCTGCAAAATCTTTCCCGTCCTCGGTTGGCGGTACCTTGTATAAGGATTCAACAGAGACATGGCTCTGAGTGACCTTGGCCTGGTATGTTTTATTTTCTCGATTCCCAATATCATGATTTCAGTATTGTTGATTTTATTTATCAAAAAAAAAAAAAAAACTTCACAGTAAATAAAATCTTGCAGCAAGAAAGTCTCGTTCTCAATTAAATTATTATTTCTTCCAAGCTTGGCCAGATAAGCACATTAATATTTTCTGTATACTATGTGCATTACTGATTTACCAGAGTGCAAGAGCCAGGCTATACCTTCGGGCTGCTAGTGAAATCGAGGAACAAAAGAAGAGAAATCAAGTTAGTACTGATAAGTATGAGGTCACCACTACAAAGGCATTAAATGAAATAGATGCGAACCAGATTAAATGTTAAGGGCACAGCAGGAACTACTATGATGCCTTTAAACATCAAAAAGACAACAAAATCGACTTTGAAGCCAACACTAAAAGGATTGAGCTATCAGGCATATGGGATGAGATTATTGACTTGCTGCAGAATTATGAACTTCGAGATGAATTTGAGGGCCGCCAAAACTGGATAAAGCTAGGAACAGAGTTTCGGCAGCTTGTTGAACCCCTAGATATTGCCAACTACTACAGACACTTGAAGAATGATGACTGTGGTCCGTACATGGGGAAAGGTAGACCAAGACGCTACAGATTTACCCAAAGATGGTCTGAACATGCTTCCAAGATAGAATTTAGGTCAATATCAAGCTCGTGTTTCTGGGCTGAGGTGGAGGAGCTTCGAAATGAGAAATTTGAAGACATAAAAGAGAAGCTTGAGGCTCTAGAGAAAGCATTACAAAAATGTGAAGGCGACGGGAAGTTGGGCAAACACGTATTTTCTGATGGATTGACTGGTGGAAAACATTCCCTGACCAATATAGATCAAAATCTTGCCTTGCTCGGTATATGACCAATTAGTAAATTCCTACTTCCTATGCCAAACAATATATATATATATATATATGGCTCTGCCAAAAAATAGTTATAAATGCAAGAACATATTCCCGGCCTTTTCGTAGTAGTTTTTTAACCTCTACGCAAGAACAAAACCTCTGAAAATCCACATATATAATCTTTCTATGCCCTATTGTTTTTCCGGTTTATTAACAAAATTAAAAACTAATCCCTTCGTTCTAGACAGACAGGACATCTTTAGGACATCTTTTTGCTAGACTGGTAGTGGCACAATCAAAACTATAATGTTGCGTTTGGTTGGGGTGATTGGAATGAAATGAGATTTGAAGTATAAAATGACTAAATATTCAAAATTTTCATTCTTTGCCTCATTCCATTCTAACCACCTACATTATAAATTAGACACCCCAATTTGAGGGAAAGGCTTCATTCCTTACTCCATCCATTTTCTTCACAATTCTTATCATAACAATTTTACACTATCTCATTTTTTCCAAATCTTCCTTAAAACTTTCATTATTTTCCTTTAATTTCATGCATTCCATTCCATTCACCCCAACCAAACACAACATAAGGTTGATTGCAGTAAACACTAATGGGCAACATGTCATTAACATCACTAATATACTAATATCGGAGTAGTATCAGATAAACAAAGAATCCATATGAGACTAATGTCTTAAATTGATGTTGAAAATAGCTATTTCTACCATATGATAATCTATTAGTTCTGATTAGGGAAAATTTAGCCAGCCAAACAAGATTCTTAAAGTTCTGACACTCTAAACAGGGTACATACTAACTATGACCACTTAACAATGTACCAATACGCTTCACTAGGTGGTGCAAGGGCCCAATAGTTTTCTTTTGGAAGAAAATCGCAGCATCGAGTCCCATGTTAAAAAGTTTTGGATTATTCTCAAGTGAAAAGTAAAGCCACCTTCAAGGTCTACAATACAAAGATTAACCGCAACCATCACAAACTAGGTCATGTACCAACAAAAATTAGCAGAAGTTTGTAGTACCTGCCATATAGGGTCGTCCACACAAACTAGTAAGCAGTAACATTTTAGAGATAATTAGCTGCACCAATTTTTAGTAGGATCTTACAAATGTATCATATGGATTTCTAGGAATAGTAGTATCAAAACAATGATGGGAGGAGGACCGGACTAGGTAGGAAGTACATACAGAACACTACATATTTTTTTCTTTCGAGAGAGTAGTTTTTACTCAATACATTTAAAAAGGGAGCATTATGCATTATAACATAACCACAAAAAGAAACCACAGAAACAAAAGGACATGGATAGCTGAACAGAAGAAACAAGTACAGCGATGCTACTAATTTTTTTTGATAAGATCCATATAATGCAAGACACCAGTAATTGACCTAATCCTAAAAGCATATCATTAAGCTACTAAAATAAAATAGCTGGGCAAAAGTATGTTCAAAACACATTCTACAGTACCAGAAGTGCAGCCACTTAAACTGTGATTGTTCTGCACACCAAAGACGCCAACCTCATTACATTCTGCAAATGCATCCCCATAGTCCAGCATATCTTTAATCATTATCCTTGAGTGCATAAAAGTTAGAGGGCTAATGACCTCACAACATTTCACAAGATAATTAATGTTAATCATGAGAGTAGCAGAAGCTGCTTACAGTAATTAAGACCATACTGCAAATATAGAAAACTCTTAAGTTCTCTTAGAAGAACCAAATGCATAGCTGCTTCTATAAAGAACACATTACATCTAATACCGTTAACATTTTCTGCAACTGTTAACACTGAGCACTCTTAACGGCCATAACCTTTCTTAAATAACCATTCCTTCCTCAAACCATCATAAAATAGATGAAGTTGAGGCTCCCAGCTTTGTACGAAAGTCCACTCTAGAACAACAGGAAAATCTTCACTTTCAGTACCAGACCATAAGCCCTTGAAGATCGTGAGCAAGGCAGAATGATAACGTGATTGCGATTCCGCACACAAGGGCAGGTCCTCAAAAAGACTTAAGTGTGCCGCTGCAATTTTGCTCATGCCTTCTATGAAAACCATAACAAGAAGTTTATCACTCAGGAATGGAGTCAATCGTCTAACCCAAGACTTGTCTTTGCAGTTGTCCCAGAACCAGGGAATGATTAAGTAAGAAGAAGTACTACTATAATCATGATAATCTACACAACACATTGCATTTGAAATTGCCCAAAGTGCCTCCTTTACTACATCAGGCAATGTGCAAGTTTGAGCAACATTGACAACAAGTTTAATAAGCCGGGGATTACCAAGAAGAACCTCCTAGAAAAAATACACTAAAAGGAATTATATATTCGCAAAATAGGACTATTCTAAATTATTATGTAAACAGTGGGTTCATGCACAGCTGTATATAAACTGCATGCAGTGTACAAGAAGACTACAATTAGCTTCCATGCAAACTAGTACACTTTGTATCTTCATGCAGTAAAATAATAAATTTTATACTCACCACTATATGTTTTATTTTTCTAGCAGTTATGTTTGAAATTATCCAGCAAACATGCTTCACAATGTACATATCGCCTTCCTCTAATAAGATGGAAAGAATGTGCATCGAACCTTCGTCCCCTTTATCCTGAATTATAGCCTGGAAAAGCAAATAAACTGACAAGATAATGTATAAAGCACATTGAAGTACTAAGCCAAAAATCAAACGATGTCCAAAATAAGCTAAACATGGTTTGAAATCGGAACTCATATTTATATAGATATCCTTCTATCGACAAATTGGCCAATTTTAAGGTTATCCTTTCAAGGTACAATCAAGTGTCTAACGATGTGGTAACAAAATGGTGCAAAATCAAACAATATATTACTGTCTAGTGTTGGGTTGAAGATGCTTTCAGCCATCCGATCGAACGGTCAACGGTCATGGTTAAAACAAAAGTTCACTACGTATTAAGCGCGGTACGTGTAAACTCCTACTACATAAGCACCCTATAAACACATCTATATGGAAATTCTAGCACGTGCATCGACTACAAACTTATGGTTTCACCACTTACCTCGATAGCATCGTCATTACCCCATCTCACGATACTTCCCAAACAAAGAAGTCCATGAATTATCGCGCCACGTTCCTCCCAACTGAAACATCAACATCAAACACTAGGAAACAATCAATTAAATTAGAAAATTGTCCAAAAGAAGAGAATAATTAACTTACTTCATGAACTGAACAAGACGGCTAATAAGAGGTTTGAAGTCTTTTTCTTCAACTATCATCTCTTTCCTTCCATCACAAAGAAGTGCAAGTCCCAAGCATCCGTCAACTAGTTGGTCGAAAAAATTAGACTCAATTAACTTCATCAGAGCCTGAACAACTAGCTTTAACTGCAAAAGTTTAAGAAATAATCAATAATAACAATATGTACTCTTAGGAATGACTCCACATAAAAATTTGAAATTAAGATTCACATGTAACAACCTTTTCACGTGAGAGTTTTGGATGTTCTTGACAAACAACTATTAAAATCTCAGAGGCGGGATGTAACACTTTATCGCTAATAGAGTCGTCGAGGATGATAGATATCACGGGGGATAGAGCTTGTTCTATGCTAGATTTCGGAAGTTTGAAAACTAGATTGCGCAATAACCAAAGAGCCTGCAAATTTGGAAAATGTCTCAGAATAACACTTCTTCAAAGTGTCAACACATTCATATCAACAAAATTAAAAATAACCGAACAACTTTTGTTTAATAGATTACCTCCGCCCGCACAGAATCAACCGGAGAGCATATAAGGTGCAAAACAAGTGGAGTTATATTTTCAATAACCACACCAACTTCATTCTTGTTGCACGAGTAACTAACTACAGGTTTAAGGATGATAGCAGCAAGAGCCTGTTAAAAATGCAAAGATGTTGCACAAGTTGGTTTAATATGAATCAAAATGAAATTCAAAACGATCCCTCCAATGCATCAACACAACAAACCTGGAGTTTTTCGTTTTGTTCATGCCTAAGCAAGCTAACAATTAGCTCAAGAGAATCCCTTCCGAGTAAATCACATAGCCTCGAATCTGTTTCTCAAAAAAATCCGGATTAAAAAACATTTAATTGAAATATCAGCTAAAGAAAGAAAATAAAATTGTCCACATTAATATACCTGTTTTAACCATTCTGCCCAACTCTTTGGTGCACGCTTCAACGTCTTTGGTGCACTCTTCAACGTGTTTTATGTGTTTCTTCTTTATCTTACCCTTGTGAAATCCATCCTTATGAAATCCATTTTCGATTTCACAAAATCCATTTTTGATTTTACGAATAAGGTCATCGATTTTGTCTTTCTGCAATATTTAGCATTGGAAACCAGGGTTATTTTAATCAAGAGAGAGAGAGTCCAAAATAGCATTTTTAGGAGGATAGGAGTCAATGTAATAAACACAACATGGGTGAGAGAAAGTGTGTAGCTAGAGACTTTGTTTGGTTGGAAGTACAACTCTGCAGGTTCCCCATTCCCAGCTTCTACGTTTGTAAAATTCTATTACATACATATATGACAGAATTTTCTTCAGATGCAAGCTTTGTTGATATAGAATATAAGGATATGCATTTTTTTTATTTTTGTAGCTCAGATTTATCATGTAGAAAGCAGAAAAGTTGAGAGTTGGGCTTGCAGACACCGAATAAATATTAACATATGTGAATATTGCATATGTGAATTTTAAAGGATTATACTCCATATGTGAATTTTGCAAACAAACATGGGATAGGACTATTTTAAAGGATTATAATACTTGGACTAAAAATGAAGGGATTATAGTGATTGGATTATAATCCGGGGATTATAATCCCACCAAACAAACACAGCCTATGAAAATTACTTTTACCCCCTTTTCCCCTAAATCCTAGGGCAAGGTTCATGTAACAATTTCATAATAATAATAATAATAATACGAAGAATCCAAGTTTAGTTCAATTCCCAACAAAACTAAACAGAGCTAGGGCAAGAAAAACAAGTATAATAGGACAGACCTTATCGTTGACGGTGAAAGCGAGTTGTTTGGCGATCCAAGGAGGATCGGCAAATCCATGCCTAAGTGGTTGATATATACTATCAAATCGACCTCTTCTACATCTCATGGAATCTTCGAACCCGAATTCTATGTCTCTTTTCACCCATTCCATCGTCCCTCGCAATCGTCCTCTTCACTTTTTTTCTCAGGAAACGTTTGGTTATTATTGGTGTGTTCATTATTTATTCCAAAGACTTTTTTCCGGATATTTACAAGTTTAAGTTTATTTTCATTTTGGTTGTGAATAGGATTTAAATTAAGGTCTATCTAAAATTTAGCAATTCCATCAAATTTAATAGAATTTTTTTTAAAATAAATAATGTGATTTGGAAAAAATTAAAATTCTTAAAATATTTAAAAAGAATACATTATTTTATAAATTAAAATACATCAACTACATACATTAAAAATGTATTTAGATGTATTATCCAGAAGATGTCGGTGTGAATATTTTTTTTTTTTGACAAATTTAAAATAGATTTCATTAATAACTTGAATGAGGCTCAATCATGACAAATCCTCAGCTGACCATGCAACCAGGTTGAAAAACAAAATAGACGAGCTAAATAATTAGCCGCTTTGTTTCCGGATTGCTTAACACACTGAATAAAAATATTCTTAACATTAAAAATGAATACAAATCGGTGTGAATATTAGTTGTAATATTAGCTGTATATTCATGGTCAATCAAATCTTCAGAATTATTGTAACAGATTGATTGCCCTCATAGTTAGGGATTCTTGTCATGCTTGTAATTATCTCTGTAACTATTTATACTCAACTTGTATATGAAATAATTATCAATTCAGATCAATACATTCTCTTGTTTATATGATATCAAAGCTCAGGCACGGAGAGGTCTCAAGTTCGACTCTCTGCGACCCCCAATATTCTCAATATTTAATATGGACACGATGGCAAGTTAATGCTCCAAAGATGAGCACCCGTGATCCACTCTTCGACCCATAAATGGGCTTTCGAGTGAGGGGGAGTGTTAGAATATAATATAAGATCCATATAAGGCCTCCCTCTAATACCTTAAGGTTTTAGATGAGTTATCTGATGAGTATCGTGGTAATGACAAACTCTCCGTTGGTAACGGTAATCAATTATTTATTTCGCATTCTGGCTCTACTATTATGCCTACAATGTCTAATTCTGTATGCCTTAAAGACATTCTTATTGTTCCTAAACTCACAAAAAGTCTACTAAGTGTCTCTAAAATCACTCGTGATAACAACACTTACATGGAATTTTTTCCTGACCATTGTGTTCTCAAAACTCTACAGGGCAAACCTCTTCTTCGCGGGGTCGTTGATCACGGCCTCTATCGCCTCCAACTACCATCACCGTCCACTCGGCCTCCACCCACGGCATTGTTTGGCGCTCGCACAACTCTACATGGTTGGCATTGTCGCTTAGCTCATCCTCATGAGCACATTCTCCGCCGTCTTGTGTCTTAGTTTCATCTTCCAATTAGTTCAAATAAATTTCCTACTGTTTGTGAAGCATGTCAGTTAGGAAAGAGTCATCGTTTTCATCTCCCTAGTTCACATATTACGTCAAATAAACCTTTTGATCTTGTTTACTCAGATGTATGGGGTCATGCCCCAATTTTATCATTTAGTGGAAATCGATATTTTGTTTTCTTCATTGATGATGCTACTAAGTTTATTTGGATTTATTTCTTGACTCACAAATCTCAAGTATTTAATAGTTTTCTTAATTTTAAAGCTATGGTTCAAACACAATTTGGTTGTACTATCAAGTCCTTGCAGACTGATTGGGGTGGTGAATTTCGTAATGTATCAACCTTTCTCTTTACCCATGACATCTCTCATCGTGTCTCATGTCCTCATACCCAAGAACAAAACGGGGCTGCTGAACGGAGAAATAGAATTATAGTGGAAAAAGGTTTGATCTTCTTGCTCAATCCTCCTTACCTTTTCAATTCTGGGAACAAGCCTTTCATACTGCTGCATTTTTACATAACCGTACTATCACCGCTTTGTTGAACTATAAATCACCGTACCAAAAATTATTCTCAAAAATTCCAGATTATGATTTTCTTAAAACATTTGCGTGCCTCTGCTACCCTCTCTTACGACCATACAATAAACACAAAATGGATTTTCGATCTCTTCCGTGTGTATTTTTAGGTTTCAGCTCCAAGCATAAAGGTTATCTTTGTCTCCATGTTCCTTCTTCTCGCCTCTATATTGCTCGTCATGTTGTGTTTAATGAGGATGTATTTCCATATGCTAACCATGTTGGTTTGTCAACAGTGCCTTGTCCGATTCTAGCTCCCTGCACCAGCCTCTCTTCTTGAACATGTCACACATTCGCCTCCACAATATGATCAGCCTTCAGCAAAGGCTGTCAACTCACAGCCACTTCAACGTACTGTCACTCATAACCCTACTCCTCCATCTCATTCCTCAAGTAATGACTCGCAATCCACACTCTATCGGCCTTACCCTACTGCACCATCCTATTTTACGGCCTCAGATACCAACACAAATACGATGACAACTAGAGCCCAAACAAACACTCTCAAACCCAAAACCTTTCATACCACTCGTCATCCTATCACCCCAGATCCTGCTTCTTCTATTCTCAAAGAACCCACAACTTATCACCAAGCGAATAAACATCTTTGTTGGCAACAAGCTATGCAGGCTGAATATAGTGCCTTAATTCGTAATAATACTTGGTCTCTTGTACCACGTCCATGTAATACTAATTTGGTTGGTTGTAAGTGGGTTTAAAGGATTAAAAAGAGAGCAGATGGCTCCATTGAGCGTTACAAAGCTCGCCTGGTTGCCAAAGGGTTCCAACAAGAGGAAGAAGTTGATTATTTTCGTACATTTAGTCCAGTCATCAAACCAACCACAGTTCGAATTGTGCTCTCTTTAGCCATTTCTAAGGGCTGGTCTATTCGCCAACTTGACATCGATAACGCCTTTCTCAATGGTGAGTTGCAGGAAACTGTCTTTATGGAACAGCCGCAAGGGTTCGTCAATTCTGATTTCCCACACCATGTATGTAAGCTTCACAAAACTATATACGGCCTCAAGCAATCTCCCATTGAATGGTTTACTAAGCTTAAGAACTTCCTTTTATCGAATGGATTTCGATCTTGTTATTCTGACACTTCGTTATTTGTTCATCACACACCAACAACAACTATCTATGTGCTTGTATATGTTGATGACATCATTGTTACAGGAAGTGATGCATCCTATATTTCTCGATTCATTGGGTTGCTTAATAGTACATTCTCTTTGAAGGATTTAGGGCCTTTACATTTCTTTTTGGGTGTTAAAGTGATCAAGCATGAATCTGGTATGTTTCTATCCCAGTCCAAATATATACGAGACGTTCTATCCCGCTGCAAAATGGCTGATGTGAAGCCATTACCAACACCTGCTGACTCTAATTCTTGACTTCATAAGTCTGAAACTCCTTTTAAAGATTCTCGACTCTATCGTCAAATAGTTGGGGCTTTACAATATGCAACTATCACTCGTCCTGAGATTGCCTACTCTGTCAATCGAGTCTGCCAATTTATGCACTCTCCCACAGAAGATCACTGGAAGGCAGTCAAACGAATTCTTAGGTATCTTAAAGGAACAATTGAACATGGCCTTCTTCTCCGTCCATGTCTTCAGCCTCAACTTCGTGCATACTCTGATGCTGGATGGTTGTCTGATCCTGATGATTGCCACTCTCAGTACGGCTTTGCAATTTATTTTGGTTCTAACTTGGTTAGTTGGACCTCTCGCAAACAACGTGTTGTAGCTCGTAGTAGTACTGAAACAACTTCTTGCTGAACTTGGTGTCACTTTGCCACAGCCACCGCGACTTTTGTGTGACAATATAGGAGCCACTTTCATGTCCACTAATCCATTTATTAGTTCTCGTTCTAAGCACATCCACTTGGACTATTATTTTGTCCGGGAGCGTGTTGATGCTGGTCTTCTCAAAGTCAGCCATGTTGTTTCTGCAAATCAAGTGGCTGATATTTTCACTAAACCCCTTGGCTCATCCTCGTTCAGTGCTTTACGATCCAAGCTTCAAGTTCTGTCCCGCACTTGAGCTTGCCGGGGGGTATTATCCAGAAGATGTCGGTGTGAATATTAGTTTTAATATTAGCTGTATATTCATGGTCAATCAAATCAAATCTTCAGAATTATTGTAACAGATTGATTGCCCTCATAGTTAGGGATTCTTGTCATGCTTGTAATTATCTCTGTAACTATTTATACTCAACTTGTATATGAAATAATTATCAATTCAGATCAATACCTTCTCTTGTTTATAAGATGTTACAAATTATATATTAATTATGTAAATAATGTTTGTAGTCTACACATACAATTTACATAATGCTTTTAATTAGGATATCATTTATTGCAATATAAAAGTTATGTGTACATCCCTTTATAATATAAATTTGAATATTGTTACACTACAGCTATCAAATAATGCTTCAAAGTCTGGATACAAAAGTCAAGAGTCTAATGTGGCAAGTCAAGCGTGTGAGCTGGCCGTTTGTTAGTTAGTTACATTTAGTAATCTTGTATTGTAGCGAGCTTTATATAAACTCTGTAGTATGTTTAGTTTTCTTCTGGATTAAGAAATGTAAGATACTGTTCCTTGTTTTCTCTCTGAGAGCTATACACACATATGTTTTGTATCTTCATCTTCTCCAGATTATCATATTTTGAGAAATATTAATATTCAAACATGTTTACAAAATCTCACATCTAGAACTAAAATCTGCAGACACTTGCAACGAACTAAAATCTCAGCTCCTTAATTTTCTTAATAGACAAATGCAAACGAAATTCAAGTAACCAGTCACTTTGTTTAAAAGTCGAGAACGTTGTGATTTATAAATTTAAAATCTTGTAATATATTTATAATTTTTTCGTTCGGTTTCATAACCGAAACCGAACCGTTAAAAACCGAACCGAATTTTTTAAAACCGAAACCGACGATTCGATTGCAATTTTTCAATTTTAAAACCGAAAACATGCGATTTCGGGTTCGGTTTCAGGGCAAAACTGTCCTGAACCGAACCGTGCTCTCCCCATGTAACCCAATTCATAATTATGTATAAGAAGAATATTTTGATCCATGAGTAAAGTTCTATGGAGTACTCTTTTAATTGGGGTACTTGGAGTACATATATATTATGCATTCAAATTTTTGCAAACTTTATTATTTTGCAAAGTTTATTACATGAATATCACTATTTCATTGAAAATCTTAAAAATATTGCATGTTTTGCTAACAAAATATTGCAAAACGAATTGTTCTGCGAAACACATTTGGATTATAAAACATATATGTTCTGAATGAAAAACATATAGGATTTTCAAGATTAACATATTGCAAAACATACATGATTTTCAAGATTATCAATGAAATTATGATATTCGTATAACAAGATTTACAAAATAATAAATTTTAATCCAAGTACTCCAATTAAATAGTAATCCATATACAAACAAAATGCGTGCGCTTCATGTTTTCTCCATTTTGTCCGTAATAATCTAAGTATTATTGCACTAGAAAAATTGTTTGTCGAAAAGGGAAAGAATAAGAAAGTGAATAGGAGTTACTTTTTACCAGTTTTTATCGATCTGAACTCCAACACAGAATCAACTCCAAGTCGTCACCGACCTAGAAAAAGCTTTCAACATATACACACAACGATGAACGATCACAACCCCACTCTCTCTCCCTCTCTCCCAGTTCTCTCTCTCTCTCTCTCCTTATAGAAACTTCTTGTTTCCTCATGGTCACAACCACCCCATTTATTCACTAGGGTTCAAAGCTCCAATCTTTCAAGACATGAAGATTAAAAGACCCAAGTTGGACTTATTCAACTCACTGAGTCGCCAAAGATCGTTCCAGGTTCTTGTTTTCATTGGGTTTTTGTATATACTCTTGGTCACTTTAGAACTACCTTTTGTATTCAAAACTAGACCTGCTTCTATTACTCAAGATGCATTCAACAACGTCGTTTCAAAGCCTTTTATTCTTCAAAGTGAAGAGGAATTGCAAGAAAAAGAAGCCCCAATTAGACCCTTTAATTTGCCTAGAAAGGTTTTGAATCAATCTTTATATGGGTATGAGTATAAATCTTTATCAAGATTGAATTTTGATGGCATTGTTGTAAATACTAGTAGTAAAGATGGGTTCTTGGGGATTCAAAAGTCTGCAATTGAGGCTTTTGATGTTGGGAAGAAGTTTGTAACATCTGGGCGGTAAAAGTAAATTGGGAATGGGTTGTTACGGTGTCGTTTGAGTTGAGACTATAATTTCATTTTATTTCAATGTTTTGTCTGTCTTTGTCTGGCTTATTTTCTAGTGATACAAGTGTTAGTGGTCCTGGACTGTACTGGTAGTTGGTTATATAAACAGAATGGTACCATGTAGCTGGCAGAGAAAAATTATTATCTTTGTTTTAATTTAAGAGTTCTCTTCCTCATCTAAACTTCTTATTCTCATCTTTTTCTTAAATGCAATTGTTGTAAGCTGTCTTGTTACAGTGGTATCAGAGCCATGACGGGCCCTTCCCTGCAAAAACATAAAAAAGATTTAAAAACTCTAGAGACTCAAGTAAACACTATGCAAACGATGATGAATACCAACAATGAGTCCACTCAATCCCAGATCTTGTCTGTTAATGAAAAGCTTGTAGCAATGGGGGAGCAGATGTCCACCTTATCTTTACAGATTCAAGCCACAAATGAAGACCTCACCATGAAATTCATGGATTTGATGGACACCCTGAAGAATCAGCAAAACAACACTCAAACCCCTCCTATTACTTCTGCTCCTACAAGTAAGGTTTCTACACCCATTCTTTCTAATCCTTACACTACCATTCCTGCCATGACTAGTCCTCATTACATTCAGTTTGGTAATAATGTATCTGGTTCTCTTAATGCATCTGAGTCTTTTACTATGAGTCCTACAACTAGCCTATGTGTTGGAGATATATTTCTGGGAGGTAGTGAACACAATGCCACCCCTACACCTTTGCATACACCAAAAACTCAACATACATCTCAGGTTTACACTACTACTACCCAGAATATCATGACCCAGTTTACTCAGGGATATACTCCTTTTTACCAAACACAACCCTTACCCACATCAATGGCTTCAAGAAACATGTATTCTACATCTCAACCTCCATTCATACAACCCCCACCTTTTTCACAGATTCAAACTCAGACACCTGTTTATCCACCATTCACAGACCTTAAACAAACAGCTATTCCCTTACAACCTAATTACAAATTCCCTAAGATGGACTTTCCGAAATTTGATGGTAAGGAAGCACGGAGTTGGGTCAAGAAAACGGAGAAATTTTTTATGCTTAATCCCTTGATGGACCCTAGAACTAAGGTTGTATACGCTGCATTATATTTGGAGGGGGAAGCGGATAGGTGGTATCAAACCATTCAAGAGGAACACCCTATGTTGGTTTGGGATGTTTTTGTTCATTTGGTTCTACAGAAATTTTCCACTGGTAGCCAGGAAAATCTTATTGGCCAATTCAACAAGCTAATGCAAACAGGAACGGTGGATTCTTACATAGCTCAGTTTGAGGATTTAAGGGGATATATGATATCAAGAAATAGGTACCACACTGAAGAATTTTACCTTTCTAGCTTTCTGAGTGGTCTGAGGAAGGATATTCAGCAAGCACTATATGTTTACAAGCCTCAAACACTTCAAGAGGCTATGGACAAAGCTAAGGAACAAGAACTGTTGGTGACATTGTTGGAGAAAAGAGCTGAAGCCATTCAGAAGAGTGCATCAAAAAGCAGTAGCTCCACTGGTAGTTTTCAGAAGAGAAGTTTTGGTTCTACTAAAAATGGTGCCTCATACCCAGGGGTGAACAAATTTAATAAGAATACAAGTCAAAGTGCTAAAGTCCCAGCTATTAAACGAATCACCCCTGCTGAGATGGCTATTAGAAGGGAGAAAGGACTTTGTTACAACTGTGATGAAGCATTTGTTCCGGGACATAAATGCCAGAAACAACAGTTGTTCATGGTGGTGGCTGACGATGACACAAATGAGCACAAAGAGTGGCAGAATATGGAAGAAGAGGTAGTTAATGAGGCAGCAGCAGAGGAAGTTGAAAAGGAGGAAGACAATGATTGTGGAGTGTCTATTCATGCTATCAGTGGCACACATGGGACTCACACTCTCAAATTGGAAGGTTTTATTAGAAACAAACCTATTCAGATATTGATTGATACAGGGTCTTCACATAATTTTGTGTCACAAGCCTTAGTAAAGAGTCAAAAGTTCAGTACTGAAACTTGCAGCCCTATTAAAGTGACCTTAGCCAATGGGACGGCTATATCTTGTAACCAAAAAGTAATGGCTCTACATTGGAGGATGGACAAGTCTGTATTCACTTCTAATTTTCATTCTATTCCATTGGGGGGATATGATATGGTGCTTGGGATGCAATGGTTACAACAAGTCAGTCCTTTATGGTTTGATTTTAATAAAAGGGAGGTAAAATTTAACTGGAAAGGCCAGGAGGTAAAACTGCAGCAAAATTATGGAGAAGTGCAGAAATTCAAAGTTCAAATAGAGGATGACAACAAGTGGAACCCTAAAGAGGAAACCTACTTTCTAGTTCAATTGGTAGCCACTGAAGAACAACCTCTAATACCTGAAAATCAGTTACATGAAGGAGTGCAGAAACTGATTGAAGAGTATAAGGAGATCTTTGAAGCACCAAAGGGATTGCCTCCCTCAAGAACACGGGATCATTTTATTCCCATTGTCGAAGGTAGTAAGCCTGTCAATGCAAATCCTTATAAGTGTCCATACTTGCAGAAAATTGAAATTGAAAGGATGGTAAGAGAGATGCTAGATAATGGGATAATCCAACATAGCAGCTCACCTTATGCCTCTCCAGTGTTGTTAGTGAAGAAAAAAGACAATACTTGGAGATTTTGTGTTGACTATAGAGCTCTAAACTCTATCACTGTTAAAAATAGATTCCCAATCCCTATCATTGAAGAGTTATTGGATGAACTTCACGGGAGTAAATATTATACAAAGCTGGATCTTAGAAGCGGATATCATCAGATTAGGGTGCAAGAAAAAGACATCCATAAGACCGCTTTTAAAACACAATTTGGGCATTATGAATTCTTGGTAATGCCTTTTGGCTTAACTAACGCACCTGCGACTTTTCAGTGCATTATGAATGAGGTATTTTCTGATCAGCTGAGGAAGTTTGTTTTGGTATTTTTCGATGATATTTTAATATATAGCCCAACTATGAAGGACCATTTAGAGCATTTAAGAATTGTTTTTGAGATATTAAAGAAAAATCAGTTGTTTGTGAAGTTGAGTAAGTGTGAATTTGGTCAAGAACAGGTGGAGTATCTTGGTCACATCATAAGTTCTAAAGGGGTCGCAGCAGATGCAAGGAAGGTGGAGGCAATGCAAAATTGGCCCAGACCCAAAAACATTAAATCCTTAAGGGGATTTTTAGGGTTGACGGGTTATTATAGGAGATTCGTTAAAGGATATGGGGTGTTAAGCAGACCTTTAACAAATTTATTGAAAAAGGGGGCTTATGTGTAGAATGAAGGGACCGAAGAAGCCTTTAATAAATTGAAGAATGCTATGAGTTGCACCCCTGTTTTGAGAATGCCAGATTTTTCGAAAGAGTTTATTGTCGAAACCGATGCTTGTAAAACAGGGGTTGGGGCTGTTCTTATGCAAGAAGGGCGACCAGTGGCTTATTTAAGCAAGGCTCTAGCTCAGAAGAATATAGGACTGTCTACGTACGAAAAGGAATTGCTTGCGGTCGTGATGGCAGTACAGAAATGGAGAGCTTACCTAATGGGCAGACATTTTACTATTAGAACAGACCAGCAAGCTATCAAACATTTCATGAACCAGAAACTGACCACTATAGCTCAACAAAAATGGATGTCGAAGTTATTAGGCTTTGATTATAGTATAGAGTACAAGAAAGGAAGGGACAATGTAGTAGCAGACCCGCTATCAAGACTACATGATCAACAAGATGAGAAGTCGGCAAATGAGGTTGAATTAAGAGCCATCAGCTGCTTAATTCCTAAATGGAGAGAAGAAATAAAAAAGTCTTGGGAAGATGATCCAGGTGTCCAAGATATATTGACTAACCTAGCTGTAGACCCCAATCTGGAGCCAGATTATTCACTGGTGGATGGTGATTTAAGAAGACAAGAAAGGCTATATGTTGGTAACTGCAATGGTGTAAGGCAAGAAATCATGAAAAATCTGCATAATAGTGGCGAAGGAGGCCACTCGGGAGTGAATGCAACTATTAAAAGGTTGACAAAAATTTTCTGGTGGCCTGGAGTAAATCAGGATGTCTACAAGTGGGTACAAGAATGTGAAGTATGCCAAAGGTTTAAAGGGGAGCATGTCAACACACCAGGTCTGCTACAGCCCATTGATATTCCTTGCCAAGCGTGGGAGGTGGTGACAATGGATTTCATTGAAAGTCTACCAAAATCAGGAGGACAAGACACAATTTTGGTGGTAATTGATAAGTATACAAAGTATTGTCATCTGTTGTCATTTCAACACCCTTTCACGGCCACCCAGGTTGCTCAAAGTTTACTGGATTCGGTGATTAAACTATATGGTCCCCCAAGAAGTATCATCACAGACAGGGATAAGATTTTTACCAGTCAATTCTGGAAAGAGTTATTCACGAAAATGGGAACTGCTGCAAACTTGTCTACAGCATACCACCCCCAAACGGACGGGCAGAGCGAGAGGCTAAACCAATGCATCGAAATGTATTTACGGTGCTTGACAAATCAGAAACCTAAGCAGTGGCGTAACTGGTTGCCTATGGCCGAATGGTGGTACAACACGTCGTATCATACAGCTATTAAGATGACTCCCTACAAGGCTTTGTATGGTAAAGATCCCCCAAGTCTTAATTACCACCAAGTGCAGAAGTCCAAAATAGCAAGCATAGATGCATTTCTGAAAGAGAGAGCAGAATTGCAGGGGTTACTAAAGCAAAACTTGGCTAAATCACAGGAAAGGATGAAGTACTATGCAGATCAACGAAGGTCAGAACGGGAGTTTACTGAAGGAGAACAGGTATTTTTGAAGCTCCAACCCTATAAACAGAATTCAGTTCGAGGAGTGGTCAATAAAAAATTTGCAGCAAAATTTTATGGTCCTTACAAAATCAAGAAGAGAGTAGGAAAAGTGGCTTACCAACTCGATTTGCCTTCTACGGCTCGAATTCACAACACCTTTCATGTTTCGCAATTGAAGAAGAAGCTGGGGAATGGGAAGTTACTTCAAACAGAGCCACCAACTTCTGAGGATTATCACAAAGTAAAGGAGCCAATTGCAATCCTGGAAAGGAAGCTGGTGAAGAAGAATGGTCGACCTGCTGCATTGGTCTTGGTCGCATGGTCTAATTCCCTACCTGAAGATGCTACATGGGAGCTGTATGAAGATCTAATTCAGAAATTTCCTAATATCAAACCTTGAGGACAAGGTTTAGCTGAAGAGGAAGGCAATGTAACATCTGGGCGGTAAAAGTAAATTGGGAATGGGTTGTTACGGTGTCGTTTGAGTTGAGACTATAATTTCATTTTATTTCAATGTTTTGTCTGTCTTTGTCTGGCTTATTTTCTAGTGATACAAGTGTTAGTGGTCCTGGACTGTACTGGTAGTTGGTTATATAAACAGAATGGTACCATGTAGCTGGCAGAGAAAAATTATTATCTTTGTTTTAATTTAAGAGTTCTCTTCCTCATCTAAACTTCTTATTCTCATCTGTTTCTTAAATGCAATTGCTGTAAGCTGTCTTGTTACAAAGTTTTGGGTTGAGTTGAATTCAGGGAAACTCGGGATTCTTGGGAATAAGACGATGTCGAATCGGACTGAATCTTGCCCTCATTCGATTAATCTTTCGGGTGATGAGTTTAAGGAGAAAGGGAGAATTATGGTGATTCCTTGTGGGATGACCTTGGGATCACATATAACTCTTGTTGGAAAGCCTAAACAAGCTCATCCTGAGCAAGACCCGAAAATTTCTTTGTTGAAAGAAGGGCAGTATGTGATGGTTTCGCAGTTTATGATGGAGTTGCAGGGTTTGAAAACTGTTGATGGGGAGGACCCACCAAGGATATTGCATTTTAATCCGAGGTTAAAGGGGGATTGGAGTGGGAAGCCTGTTATTGAGCAGAATACTTGTTATAGAATGCAATGGGGATCGGGGCTTCGGTGTGAAGGTTGGAAATCACGAGCTGACGAAGAAACTGGTGAGTTAACTTTGTGAAGCTTTACATTTGTTCTTTTGGTAATAATTACTTACTTTTTTCTCTATAATTTTAATGATTGGTTTGGTATGTGAAACAGTGAAAGTGAAGGAGATAAATTAGGAAGTGTATATTGATAACTCTAGTGAAGGACATAAGTAATTTTATATCACATCAATCAAAGAAGATAGGTCGTAGGTGTATTAGAAAGTAGTTTAAATGTCAATATCATATAACCATGTTACAGGGAAGCAGAAAAAATTCAAACTATTGTCTGTGGATGTTCATTGTTGGTGGGTTGGGAGGTATCAGTACCGAACTACTGGATCTGGTAACTACCTTTTCTGGTTGTAAGTTGAGATACCGTTTTTTATCTACATAGAAGGGGTTCCTTACCTACAAGTGATGGGTTTTAGTAGGACATCATTTTTCTAGTGGCTGTTAGTTTATCCCTCTTTCTCTTCTGATCTAAGTTTCTTGTCTGTACATGTTATATACAGAATAAGCGGAATGAATATAATATGTTTGATAGATCTAGTTATTAAAGATCCTATTTTTGTTGCTTTTTCTTTGACTCTGACCAGTTCAAGTCACCTTCTTCTGCAGTTGATGATCAGGTGAAATGCGAGAAGTGAATTCGTGATGATGACAATCACTCTGAAGAATCGAAAAAAACGTGGTGGTTAAACAGGCTAATAGGCCGAACAAAGAAGGTGACTGTCGACTGGCCGTACCCTTTTGCAGAGGAAAAGCTATTTGTCCTAACTCTTAGCGCAGGCTTGGAGATCATGTCAATGTTGATGGGAGACATGTCACTTCCTTTCCTTATCGAACTGTGAGTTACAGTTTGTCTACACTATAATGTTATTGTTGATGTAAAATGTGGATCTCCTTATCATTCTTCTCTGATTTTGTAGGGTTTTGCACTCGAGGATGCCACAGGGCTATCTCTAAATGGTGATATTGACGTCCATGCCATAGTTGCCGCATCCTTGCCCACATCACATCCTAGCTTTGCTCCTCAGAGGCTTCTTGACATGTCCAATAGGTGGAAAGCTCCGGCTCTTCCAGATGGGCCTGTCGAAATGTTTATTGGTATTCTTTCAGCTGGCAACCATTTTGCTGAAAGGATGGCTGTGAGGAAGTCTTGGATGCAGCATAGGCTTATCAAGTCTTTGAATGTAGTCGCTCGTTTTTTTGTAGCACTGGTTAGTAGATATGATTGTCTTTTTCTTTTCCTGCTTTCTCCCTCTAGAACTTTTATAAGTATATTGTAAGGCTGCTGAATCCATTTACAAATATGTCTTGACAGAATGGAAGAAAGGAAGTGAATGTGGGGCTGAAGAAGGAATCAGAGTTCTTTGGGGACATTGTCATAGTACCTTACATGGATAATTACGATCTTGTTGTTTTAAAAACCGTTGCGATTTGTGAATATGGGGTAAGTCCTAGATTAGAGTACATACTGCTTAAAGATCAAGAGAAATCGGAGGAGGGACTGAAGAAGCATCATTTGATTTTGAGGGGGAGAACTCTTATCTGCTAGGTATGTTAACAAATTTAGAAAAGAAAGTTCAGTTAGCGTCAGATGAGGGCACCGGTTCCTCGAGCGATGTTCCTGACATTGCTAAGAAAGAAGATAAAGGTAAATTGTCTAATCTGCACTGATTCTGCAGATTATTTGTCGAATAAAAAAGATCTATTTGTTTGGCAGAAATTGAGGATAAAGCCATCCTCAATAGAGAGATGTCACTATTTCGGGAGAGGTTGAGAGCCATTGAAGCAGATAGTGGATTTTTAAAGCATGCCGCAGTGACACTCCAAAGGGAAAGTGAAGGAACAAAACTCCTGACACAGATAGCTCAACATCTGGAAAAGCTTCGACAAGCAGAAAATATAGAGAGAAGGACGGACACTGATGCGGAGAAAACAGATAAAGAAAAAGCAGAGAAAAGGATGGACACAGATGCAGAAAAAACCGAGAAAAGGATGGATACGGATGCAGAAAAAACAGAGAAAAGGACGGAAACAAACACAGAACAAAACGAGAAAAGGACGGACACAGATGCAGAAAAAACCGAGAAAAGGATGGGCACGGATGCGGAAAAAACAGAGAAAAGGGCTGACACAGATGCATTGTCGTCGTAATTAGGTCTATTCCCTGTAGTAATACTTGGTATTGACATACACTGGAAGTAGCTATGAATAATTTTTTTTTTGATTTGTCAAATTCTTGTTTGTTCGTTTAACCTTTGCTGTGTATAACTGGGATATGCTGATCTTTACTTAAATATATTTGATGGTCTGCTGGTAACTTACGTAAATCATCTGTTTTGCAGTTCCTGTTTTGTTTCCCTTCTTTCTCCATTTCAGGATGTATACAAGTACTCACATACAAGAAGGGGGGGAGGATTCAAAGTTTGAAGTCCACTTGACATTCTTAAGTTCGGTCAGAGTAATCTCCACGCGGTAATACTCTTTTTCATCCTCTTGTAAATACCAAATTAGAACATACTAAAACTAACATACATACAGCATAAACATGTGATATGAAGTAATTAATGCATGTGCAATACATGGTTGATGATTTTTTAGGTCAAATATAGTAGAAGGCAACTCTGGTTATGATGTTTTACTAATTATTAGTTGTAAATATTTATGTTACTACTACTGCTGCTACTACTAATACTCGTAATGATATTACGTTTCTTCAAAATGAAGTTTCAAGTATAATAAGAACATATGTTTCTGGTAGAAATTTGGTTAGAAAGACATTAGGCAGAAACTCAGTGACATATCAACAAAAGGAATCGACTTACCAGATTATGTGCAGCAGTACAGGCAGATACAGCATAAGGATTAAGAGCACGGCAGCTCTATTATAATGGTATCTTCAAGCTACACCTGCAACAGAACAAGTCAATCCTGGCAGAAAGATCGTGTCCAAATCAAAGGCTACCCTGCTGAAATGAACGCGACACGTGATATTAGTAAGGCAAGTACTTATGCATGACACGTAAAGATTCAAAATGAACAAGTCTGGCTGGTTAATTTAGAAAACCTCGTCAATTCTCTAGTGTATTAGATTCAGTTGAAAGTTGATTAGTTCTTGTGCTCATCTGCATGGGCTTTCTTTCTATTTTCCTTTAAACAAAGAACTTTCTCACAAAATTAGCATTTATACCTTCATTCAGCATTGGGGCCACAGGCATATGAAAACTATTCTGGAAGTAAACACAAAAGAAACTATCACTATTTGTATAGAGTTATACAAAATAAACTGGAAATCAGGTCCTTGTAGTCAGCAATGTGGTTCAGAAAAATTTCGGAAACTAAATTAATTAATGATCAGAACATAACTTTCTGATACTTTTTCTCATTGAGAGTGCATAATCGTTAAATAGAACAGGGGCTTCTCCTCGACCTATACTTTTGGATACAACAAATTGTTTAAACGTAGAAATTATGAAAGAATATTGTATACCAAATGTCAGCTCAACAAAAACTTGAACTTTGCAATTCAGAAAAAAAAAATAAAAAAAAAACTATTTTAACACACTCTACAATTGAACATAAAAAGAACTGGAACGTCACTTGGCGACCTGTACAAGAACACAGAAAGTGGTCAGAAATACTACAAATGATATATTTTTGACATACTTGTATCTCCAGCGTGTGATCCCCATTAGCACACTGCACATTTGCTTTGGAGAGATTCTGCTGAAGATGAAACCATGCGTACATGTGCATGTACACTAATTTTTGGTGTATTTGCCCCGAGACCATTCATAAATTGTGCTCGCTTCATCAAGCAAAGCTTACATACCATTACTCAAACCGGATAATTAACAATTCTTAGGCAAACATTAGCTAAATTGATCAAGATACACCAGCTGAACCGGATAGTTGGGAACTAATATGCGTGTGGGTTTTTCAGACAATTGATCAAATTACAGTAGAAAGCTTCGTTCTTATATTTACGCAAGTATGCCAGACAAAAATATTTGTTCCTATTTCCGCCTTTGCCTTAGGAAACTCGGAGAAATTATAAAATACAACATTAGTAAGAGCAGTAATCTGTTGGCAACAAGTAGGGAACATGACTAGCATGCATGTGGCAAGATTTGATCGTGGCCCTACTTTCACTTCATACATTTTCTGCATCTGAACACCACTGCGACTTTCCAGTTAAATCTAAAACTCAATGATACAAAAAAAAAAGAAAAGGAATGGACACTACAAAGGTGTGAATTACACATCTCTTGCTACAATATTATAGTACAAATACAGCTACATGAAGGCAATAATTTATCCTGCTGCAGCTTGCATACCAATTAGATGGTACAGATAGCAAACTCTTACTACAGTAAATACAATGTCTTTTAAGCTACACGCAGTACTACAACTACATATATAATTGGGTTTGAAAAGGAGTTTCTAGTAAACACGGCTTCATCAGATACATCCCATTGGTGTGGGATGGTGCTAGAGGATTGGATAAACTATGCTAATGGACACCCAACTACCAAATGGTCAAAGGCACTAGATGTTATGTTGCTTTTCGATGCTACTACCGACCTGCATATGCAGCCAATCACGCTGCGGTCCATGAGCATATTCTCTTGGCGTTTGGGATGCGTATATTAATCCAGTCGCATCCAGTGTAGGAGTTCCAAGCTGAAACAGTATATTATGTAGTTACAAACCAGGCCCAAAAGGCAGCAACAGAACTATGTTTTCAATATTGGTTACTTTGCCAAAATATGCTATATCCTAAAAACAGAATCAAATGTAGACTTCAAAGACTATTGTCCATAAAGTACTAGAGGAAATCTTTTCTTTTGTTTGTTTGTTAGTTACTACACTGAATCTTTATATTTGATAAACCTTATTTCTTTATTTTTTAACATAATGAATTTTTATAAGTCGCAATGCAGGGGCACCCAAGGTATAAACAACTCTTTGTAAATTTTTAATTTTATTCTACGTTAGAAGTGCACTGCAGGTATTTGGACCAAGTGTCCAGCTTTTGTGTTAGAAGAGAATAGGTCATTGATCCTTAAACTATTCTCTAAACGAAAAGTAGATTTAGGTATGTTATATAGACTTTTGTTGTGTTGGGGTGAATATAATTGGGAGGGAAATAAATGAAATTTGTACTATTTCTTGAGTAAATTTTTATTATTTACATCCCTTCCTCAATTCCATTCCTAGTCATCTAAACTATAACTCAAACCCACTAATTTAAGAAGACTCCATTCTACTTATTTTCATTGCAGTCCCCCACATAGGGAATTTGTTACTCCCTCTTTTTTTTTCACTCTTCCCTCCTATCCCCATTGTTTCTCCTTTAGTTTTGTTTACAATTTTGAACTGCATTCCATTCTCCCCAGTCTCCAACCAAACAGAATATATAGATTTGCTGAGACTACACGAGGGACAAACAATTTTGCAATGAGTAAGTCCTGACAGACAACCATCTTTTGGTAGCTATACACCTTGTATGCAGCAACAAATAAAATATCTTTGTACTAGCATATAGCACTAATTAATTGGATAATTATACATCAGATAGAAGTAAAGCAGAACTGCGGAAGTAATTTTGTATTCCAGTATTTTAACATCAGATAGAAGTGTACTCTATCTTCCTTTCAAGTTTTCAGTCTTCCAAAATTTGCAATCCAAGTTTACAGTTAGACAACCATGAAACAATTCAGAAACTGGGAATTATTTAATCTAACTATCTACGTAGTCTTCTGTGACTAAACAGTGCTAGATAAACATTTTAACTTACGTTCTTCAAAGGAAATGCTTCAATTGTTGGCTCCACCCTTGCATTTACTGCTTCAAGCTTCATGGACAAAAACTGCAGTATCCAATTCGTAAAGCATGTATTAGAACTACAGTTTCCATGATGATGGTAGTCTCATACTGTTAGAATGCCTTGAATACTGTGCCACCGCCGGCGCCGGCTACACCTACCACATGATGAGGAACGGAAATAAAGAATTAAAATATATGTTTATTATTAGTTTATACTTGTCTAGTGTAGATATAAATGATGTATTAATCTTTATGTTTTATATGTGGGGCTAGGAGTTTATTATTTAAGTAGTTTAATTAGAATAAAGCCCATTTGTTTACGGGCCTTAGGTCCATTAGGTTTAGTACTAGGGTTTAATTATTCTATATAAGTGATGTAATCCCCCACATATTACTTAGTTTTGATTATACATTTTTCTTGGGAATAATATTATTGATTATTCTTGGGATTCGTATAATTCATTGCTTATTATTTGTTTTATTATCGATTTAATATTCTGTCCTGCATCAAATTGGTATCAGAGCCAAATTCCTACAATTTACTGTTCATCACCGATTTCACTGTTCACAGCCGGTTTTTACTGTTCATCGCCGAGCACTGTTCACCGATTTACTGTTCTTTGTTTTTTTTTCTTGATGTTCACCGCTGCCATACACCACCACACACCACCAGATTACATCTGCTGCCATATCATACATCTCTGCATACCAAAGCCTAATTACAACCCGACCCGATCCATACAAAACCTAATTCCCCAATTACTTAAACCCTAACTATCCCAGGCCCGTCACAAACACAAGTACAACCAGACCCGACCCGGTTGCAAACCCCTAATTCCCAAATCAAGTCCATTGGATCCTAATAACCCGACAGTACAACCCAGTCCGTTACTGTTAATCAATTCAATTTTATTTAGCAGCTAGCAAATCCAATCAGCGAGAAAGGAAGAAGCAGTAGATCTTGGCAGAAAATTTTCTATGGAGGGCTGCTGTATTGGATAATAAAGTGGTAACCCTAATTATTACATTATATATTCTGTGAAACTACTGTTTAGGTATCTTAAAGTTACTGAAAATTGCAAGATAAGTTTGAATTAGTCCCTGAAGCTTCCAGAAATCAGAATCAAGTCCCTGAAGCTTCTCGGACTTGCATAACAGTCCCTGGGCTTTCCAGACATTGTCAGATTTGTCCCTCAGCTTTAGAATTTTCATTGTCCAGTCCCTATAACCTTTGAATTCTGACAGTTCAGGCCAGTGTTATTAAAGGCAAAAAGCGCAGCGAAGCGCGGGGGTCTCTTATAGCTTAAAGCGCGAAGCGCGAAGCGAAGCGCGGGCTTTTGTAAACGAAGCGCACTATATAAAATAATATATTTATATATATATATATAATAAGATACACGTGAACGCTTAGACATGCTAATTAATACTAATAGACTCAAAAGAAAGAATTAGGCCTATGTTTCATATTACTAAAGATATTAGTAAGTGGATAAAATCTAAATTTGTCCATCAACGTCTTCTTCCTCGCCAATATACTCCCACTCTTCGTCGGAATCAAGATCAAGACTCCTATTCTCCACAGATCAATATGCTGCTACCCACAGATGTTTGGGACTTCATTGGTAGGAGTTCAATCACATCGTCATCTAAATCTTCTAATCCATAAGTATCTAAATCGACACTTTTTTTTGCTTTCTTCTTCGAGGAAAAATAATCTTCAATTTCTTTTTTAACTACTTCTGGTACTTTTTTGCAACCTGCTACATTTCTTCGTCCTCCAACAATATGTTCTTTTGCTCTAAATGCTCCACCAAAAGTTGTTACACCACAAAAGATACACTTGAATTTCAATTTATTGGTGGGATCTTGTGTGGCATATTTATAAGCAGGGTCTTTTGATTCTCTTGTCCTACTCATTTTCTGCAAGAAAGAAACTTGTGCATGTAAGTATTACAACTGATGACTGATCTGTAGCCTGGGAGAGTTCCTTTTTGAGGATTTGTTGAAGACTTTGACGTTTTGTAGAGGCGGCTAGGTTTTAGAGTGTACATATGTATCCTAATGGGCTTTTAAAAAGGGCCCAATAAGGTAAAATAATAGCCCACCTTTTTAAATTATATTTAGATTTAGTAAAAATACACTTTTGCACAAAAGCCCGCTTTTTACCGCTTTTCTGCGCTTTGGGCTTCAGCAAAAAAGCGTGCTTAAGCGTGGCTTTTGTATTTGCTCTGAGCTTTTTGTAAGCGAAGCCCAATGGGTCAGCTTCGCTGCGCTTCGCGCTTAAGCTGCGCTTAAAGCGCGCTTTTGACAACCATGGTTCAGGCCCTTAAACTCCTGGAAATCTGCCTCTTCTGAATTGTTCCACAATTTCATCACTTGTTCGATGTTTTTAAGCAATGTCTGCTTACATCAAGCGTCATATTGCTAGTGTGGAAGATAATATCTATTTCTTTAAGCGTGAACGTAATGAGTTGCATTACCAAATTTATGTCTGCTATCGTCAAGAGCTGT
The DNA here is from genome assembly GCA_037693485.1 of Kitagawia praeruptora. Classification (NCBI taxonomy): domain Eukaryota; kingdom Viridiplantae; phylum Streptophyta; class Magnoliopsida; order Apiales; family Apiaceae; genus Kitagawia; species Kitagawia praeruptora. The sequence goes on from CM075350.1 coordinate 128,629,177, forward strand.
TATATGAATATGAGCTTACGTTGAAGGAGTTAGATAATCAATATGATGAGCTTGAAAGATTGGAAAAGAAGTACAAAATTGTGTTGAGCAAAGAAAGGTGCAAACGTGCAGATGAAAGGTACCAACTTGTAGATGAGGAACTAAAGAGGACTCTTAAGACTCTCACATCTCAGGTTGAACATTTTGTACTTTTGGAAAATGAGAAAAAGGTCAAAGGGGAAATGGAAGTTGAGCATATTGAAGAAGCAGCTACGGAAGTATCAATTGAGGAGGTTAAACAAGTTATGGAAGATCCAATTGAGGAGGTTAAACAAGTTGAGCATATAGAGGTTGCTATTGAAGAGCAAGTGGAAGAATCCAAGCCACAACTTGATTGCTTTCAAAATGTCGGGGATCGTAAAGTAGTTGATGATATTATTGAGGTTGAGCATATCGACTTCATCATTCCAGAGTACTTGCCTAAGCCTCCTTCGCTTGCTAGTCAGTTTTCGAAGTTTTTTGCATCTAATCCGTACATCTTCAAGTGGAAACACTTTTTCATTGTTCCAGCTCAGTCTTGCCTGGTTCTTGACTTCTACAAAACTCGTGGTCGAGTTTTCTCCAACAAGGGGAGAATGATGAGGAACGGAAATAAAGAATTAAAATATATGTTTATTATGTGTAGATATAAATGATGTATTAATCTTTATGTTTTATATGTGGGGCTAGGAGTTTATTATTTAAGTAGTTTAATTAGAATAAAGCCCATTTGTTTACGGGCCTTAGGTCCATTAGGTTTAGTACTAGGGTTTAATTATTCTATATAAGTGATGTAATCCCCCACATATTACTTAGCTTTGATTATACATTTTTCTTGGGAATAATATTATTGATTATTCTTGGGATTCGTATAATTCATTGCTTATTATTTGTTTTATTATCGATTTAATATTTTGTCCTGCATCACCACACCTAACACCACCTACCACACCTAACCCCTTAGATTGTGTCTATAAATAGAAATGCATATTTCTCTTGTAAAGCATCTGAAAAATCTGAAAATAAGATCTGAAAATCTGTTTTATCCTCAAGATCAATATAAACTATTTCTCTTCTGCATATAGATTTTCTCTTTACGTTTATCATCTTTTTGCTTCCGTTATAACACATACCAATGCTACAAATATATAAATACCTCAACTTGATGTTGTAGCGATTAAATGTAATTTATTATCTCATCGAGGACGAGTGCTTTTCCTATAACCTTGTCAAATGATGGGGATTTTGAGTTATCAGTATTTACTGTATAATTGACTACATATTTTTGTTCACATTTTTTTTATATAAAAAAACAGATAGTTACTAATGGATGAGCGTCACGAAGCCAAACCTTGTTACATCCAGGGACCAAATCTTGCAGAGTCTTCGTCCTCTCACTGATCTTCTCTATCCTTGCCTAACAAATACATGTCCTCGGTCAACTAGAGTAAAATTAGGCATATAAAATGAAACCAAAACCAATAAATTGTGATTCATTAACATGAAAAAGGAAAGTACTCTTTCAGCCAAACTATGGCTATCAGTAGCTTGACCCCTTCTTGCTCTCACGTGGATGTAGTCTTTAACCGGCTCAGTCGGCTTGGTCCCTGAACCCGAACTTGCTTCCACTTGAGTCTTCAGACCACAGTTTTCCTGCTCGGATTCTAACACTTTTGACCGCTTACTACTTGAATCTTTCTGGCCAGAAATGAATAAAATATCATTTCACTTTTCTTAAAATTACTATTATCACCAAAAAGTAGGGGTGAGCAAAATAAAACCGAAAAACCGAAACCGATCCGAAAAACCGAAAAACCGTACCGAAAAAAACCGTAACCGACTAAAACCGAAAAAAACCGTAACCGAACCGAACCGACGGAACGGTTTGGTAACGGTTACGGTTTTATGTCAATAACCGAACCGAAAAACCGAACCGAAAAACCGAACCGAAAATATATTATTTTAATAATTTTAATTTCATATTATATACTTATGTAAAATATAGGATTTTATAGTCAGATTTATACAATTTATATTAAATAAAAATATACATATTATACATATATACTAACAATTTATACTAAATATTGAGGTGTTACGGGTATAAAGTCCGACCATAGGTATACATATGTGTTTGAATTTTGTAATATCAGTTGCTTTGTGGTCCTCTGTTCTCTATGTTTATTTTCATTATCTCACCCCATTCATTCCAATTAACAAAGTGTCATGGTTAGAGACTAAAATTGCAATGTCAAAAAACTAAGCTCCTATTATAATCAAATAATTACATTTTCTTTTTAATCCGTGTACACATGTAAATATATGATTGTTTAATGACAATTATTAGGAAATGTTAAAATAACATTTATAAATTTTTATTAGTATGATATTAAGGTGTTAAGTATTTAAAATAAAAAACCGAAAAAAACCGAAACCGACCAACGGTTAACCGAACTGAAAAAAACCGTTTCGAACGGTTCGGTTACAGTTAATAGCTAAAAACCGAACCGAACCGACATGTACGGTTTGGTAACGGTTTTCGGTAAAAACCGAGCCGAACCGACCCGTGCACACCCCTACCAAAAAGTACAGCACTGCATGTGTTGAAGTGTTGAACTGTTTGATGTGTGTATTAAATGAATTGAGTTACCCTCTTAAGTTGTATAGAAAACCACTGATAATATAAATTAATAAAGAATCTGATAATTAAGATTATAAAATTAATATGACATGGAACTAGTGGGACAAAAATAGAAACATCATGAGATTTGTTATATGTGAAGTATTAACTTCTAAATTCTTTTACGCTCCGTGTTATGAACTGACTCACAAGAACAAATTACACAAGGATATCGGACATTCGAGAGGTCCGTACTCTCCCAAAACTAGGTATTGTTCACACAATTTTCATAATAGATCCCCTCCTGTGCCTTCTTCTCGCTTATATCCCTATTTGCTTGCCTTTGGACTTTCTACCCGTGGGCCTATCTTGGGCTTTTTGTTAATATAAGTTTATAGTCCAATTGTGTTGGGCCAGTGCATAACATTACCCCGCCCCCCAAGAACCACCTTGTCCTCAAGGTGGGAGTGATAATATTGTAAACATTATCCAACTTCTCCCTTGTGAAGGACGACCTCAAAGGCCTCAACAACATCCTCACAATAGAGATAACTCCTCACATTGGCACCATCACCATTAATAGGAAGTTGCATTCCCCTCATGGCTAACAGGATGAACTTTGGAATTAATTTTTCAGGAAACTGATTAGGACCATACACATTATTTCCTCGGGTTGTTATAACAGGTAGGCCGTATGACCTGCCATAAGCCATTACAAGCATTTCCGCCCCAGCTGTTGTGGCCGAATATGGATTAGTAGGCAGGAGTTGTGAAGCTTCATGATTACCCACAACAGCATCCTCTTCTGTCTCCCCATAGACCTCATTTGTACTTACATGAATGAACCTTCTGATTTGTCCAGTCACTTTGCAGGCCTCTAAAAGCACGTGAGTACCATAAATGTTGTTCTTGGTAAACTCAAAGTTGTTACCAAAAGAATTATCAACGTGGGTCTGGGCAGCAAAAGGCATAATAGTATCAATGGACTCCGTGATGAGAAGGTAGTTAACAAGATCAGCACTGCCGATATCACCCTTGACAAATTTAAAGTTTGGAGCTGACCGAGAGGGATTAAGATTCGTCATATTGGAGCAGTAATCAAGCTTATCAAGCACAACGATCTTGTAATCGGGGTAGCTCCGAACAAGACGGTTGGCGACATGGGATGCAATAAAGCCAGCAGCTCCAGTTATAAGGATATTCTTAGGGGTATAACTAGTCATATCAAACCAATTTTCGTCTCCTGGATCAAATACCCACACCATATACTTCCCAACTCGAGCATCGACCATTCCATCAGCTGATTCCAAGATTTGAAAGATTGTTTTCTTCTGCGTGGTACAGATTGCTCCTACCTCAGTTACGTCTACATCACTACAAGTCTGTTTGAACCCACCATAAACTTCCTGAAAGGAAAATTCAGTCGTGCTTGCCCCTAAACTGGGAACTCGAGCAGACTCAATGTTTTCAGTTTGAAAATGCACATTTACAAGATATAATACCCCCTGTTTCACATTGTCAACTGTCCTTCCAACCCTCGGTTCTAATTCATCAGCAGCAGGGGCAGTAAAACTAAAAGGAACGCCTCGATATCCCGACTTGTTATTTCCATCTTTCGCTTTTATCCTTTGAATGATGCAATCAACCATCAGTCTTTGAATAATTTCTCTTGATAAATTATATAAGACATCGAGTACTATGTGTAAATCAGCATCTTCAGGTGACATTTTAGCCGCATCACTAAAATATCTAGCAACATCAGAATGATTTAGGGAATTAGATAATTTTGAAGGAGCATCTGTCCTATATTTTGAATGATGACGCAGCCAACTATATAAATACTTCAATGCAGCTGCTTGTTCCAACTCATTTGTATGGCTCACACCAAGAGCAAGAAGCACTTCCAGATTAGTTGGTTCCGCTTCTTGGGCACACATCATAGCTGCAATAGCCTGTTGATCATCATCATTCTCAGCATGGGCTAACCAAAGAAACCTCCAGCCTTCAGAAATATCAGAATTCTTAAGCACTTCGGCCTCCACTGCTAGCACTGCCCCACTTAATAAGCCCTTGTGGAACAGTTCCTGACCATCTTGAAAAGGATTGGGGTGACCAACATAAGGATTCAACTCAGAAAACACATAGACACCTTTTGAAGTTATTGATTGCTGCTTGACAGTGGCTTGTTCATTTAAGTACTCATCACAAGTATCTGCCCAGCTATCATCTCCTATCATCCCTTCACCTAATTTCGTCACTGTACTTTGGGCATAAGACAAACTGCTGCCACTACCCTTTTGCCCTGTATCTAGCTAAAGATCCATACAAGTTTCACACTGAATTGATGGAGGATCAGTGGCATTTGGGATGTTGAATTCCCACACATTGTTTAACCTGTGAGTTCCACCCCATACGGTGGAATCAATTGATTGAATAACTGGCTCAGTACACACCTTTTCAGCCACGCTCTCCTTGACTCCAACCCCATCATCATTTTTTTTAAGACAACCTTCCGTAGTATACTCCTCAAGACAAGAAGGTAAGGCATAATACACAGATTTATTCACCCCCACATTATCCCCAAACTTATTGGCATAATCCACCTTCCAATCACTAAACTCATTTTCTCCGACATACCCACCTTGACCCCATATCTATAACTGAAAGTGTGGTAGTTAGCTGACCGGAACTGCCTCAAGAGAACCCCCTTTAAATCATTCCAACAACGAAAAGGACGTCGGTTATTCTCCCATTGATGCAATCGTAAGGTGTCCCCGTCTAACACCATCACTACAGCCTCTAGCTTCTCTTCTTCGGACATACAATAGGACGAAAAAACACTTTCAACTCTCATAACCCACCAATCCGGATCATTCCCATCAAACCCCGGTATGTCGAGTGTTCGAACACACCCATGCCCCGGTCCTCCACCCGACCCACCATCCTTATAACTACCCCAAAAATCTGTACCCACTTCTCCATAACCTCCCACATCAGTCCCCTTCCCAATCTTAGCATAATCAATAAAATGAGAATTTATATGAGGCAAAAATTCTGGATGTATACCTGTTGGTGTATTCCACTGTAATGGAGCTATGCCCGGTCGATTGCCCCTTTCTCCTATCATATCCCCCTTTCGAGTCTCCACGCTGTTGACAAAATCATAAGCATTTTCCTCCAAATCTCTCTCAGGACTTCCATCAAACACCTTCACTGCAGACGCCTTTTGACATACAATATCAACATCGTGCACTTCTTCCTTGCTAAACTCCGAATTTCTAGCACTAACGCTGCGTACCATACGAGCCTCGACCTCTGCATCCCATTTCTTCGTGGCGGTGGTTTGGTGCTCCATCGAACTGTCCGTCCAAGAGAGGCCCCATTTTCCAAAGCTTTATCAATGGCCTTATTAAACTTGTCTTTCCACTCTTCTTCGTCGAACTTCCAACGCCTATTTTCTTCCATCGGATCTAAGTGCTCTGATACCAATTGTTATGAACTGACTCACAAGAACAGATTACACAAGGATATCGGACATTCGAGAGGTCCGTACTCTCCCAAAACTAGGTATTGTTCACACAATTTTCATAATAGATCCCCTCCTGTGCCTTCTTCTCGCTTATATCCCTATTTGCTTGCCTTTGGACTTTCTACCCGTGGGCCTGTCTTGGGCTTTTTGTTAATATAAGTTTATAGTCCAATTGTGTTGGGCCAGTGCATAACACTCCGTTTAGTTGAAGGGAATGAAACTGAGAGTAAATGGATTAAAATTTGAACTGTTGTGTGGGCAAAATCTTAACACTTCTCATTCCTCCTCCATTCCATTTCTACCAGTCTAAACTACAGCTCAAACCTGCCAATTTGGAAATTAATTCTCACAAGAAATATTTAGATTTTAGACTCTTTCATTTTCTCTAAAAACTTACCCTTCAAACATCAAACATCATTTTCTCTCCTACAATTTCTAGAACTAGAGGGTCGAACATTCTAGTTTCAAGAGCTCGAGTTCACAACAATTTTTTCATTTATTTTCGCTACCTCCTTCCAATCATCCCAACCAACCAAACCATCAATCCTATCTAAATAAAAGAAAAATCAGCTAGAACCTACAAAGTAAGCAAAAACTGGGTAATTTCGAACTTGTTACCAAATAATGACACAAAGCTGCACAACAGTACACTCACAACTTAAAAAAATTCAATTAACTAGTGCAATAATATGAAGCTAACAAGAACAATAATCCAGTAATCTAGATACACAAACTAAGTACAAAAGTACATACATATACATACAAGAAGCAAGAAACATAACATAACCCACTTCATTCTTCTTCTTGGGGCGCTTGTTGCGGCCACGGGTATGATGGGTAAGTGAAGACTGGTCATTGTCATCATTAGAAGTGGTGGTGACGTCAGCAGCTAATTGGGAAGTGTTGTTAAGATTAGGATTTGGACAAGGAGGCCAAATCTCAGACAAGGTGTACGAGGATGGGTTTGGAGCTGAGAAACAGCGCTCGTTCACTATGCTTGTTTGTTGTTAGTTGTTACGGAGTACATTATTATCGGGTTAAATATCAAGGGAGTGATTGGAACAAAATGTATCAAAATGGTTCCTAATTGCAAATTTGACTCATTTTAGACCCTAACTTCTTTAAAATGTATTAAAATGGTCCCTAATAATAATAATAATAATAATAATAATAATAATAATGCCCCCATGTATGCACATAAATTGACCAAATAAGAGGTTATATTCGTAATAATAATAATAATAATGGCCTCATGTATGCACATAAATTGACCAATTAAAAGGTTATATTCGTAATATTAATAATAATGCCCCCATGTATGCACATCAATTCACCAAAAAATTCACAAATATGAGTTGTCAAGTATGAGTTATCAAGATTTAATTAGTCAATTTATGTGCATGCATGGAGGGGGCATTATTATTATTATTATTACGAATATAACCTCTTAATTGGTCAATTTATGTGCATACATGGGGGCATTATTATTATTATTATTATTATTAGGGACCATTTTGATACATTTTAAAGAATTTAGGGACTAAAATGAGTCAAATTTGCAATTAGGGACCATTTTGATACATTTTATTCCAATCAGTGGCTTACTTGATATTTAACCCCATTATTATCCATCCTTTGCTTTCCTTTCTTTTCACGTTCTTCTGCTTTTTTTGAGATTTTTTAAAAAATTCGAATATCTCCGAATTTTGAGATTTTTTAAAAAATTCGAATATCTCCAAAAATCCGAATATTCAAATTATTTTAAAAAAAATAAAAATAACAATTTTTTTCCATTCAAATATAGTAAAATAAAATAATAAAATAATATATTATAAACATTAATGAATAATATATTAATGAATTAAATAATTAAATTTTAATACATAAATAATATATTATAAATATTAAATTATTAATTATAAAATATATATTCTAAAAAGTATATATATATATATATATATTTATAAATTTTCGGATATCGTATATTTCGAATACGGACGTGCCTATATCCGTATCCGCTATTTTCGGATACGAATTCAGATACGAATAATATCTGTTTTCTTTCGAATACGGATAGTATCCGTTTTTTTTTTTGGATTTGGTATCGAATTTTTCAGATTTTTTTTGACAGCCCTAACTACAAGTCTAGAATTAGTATCTCTCCCTCAAATAACTAATTTGTACTGTTAAACTAAAAGAAAGATAACAAGTTAACCACACTTTGAAGGCCCATCTTTCTTCATACCCACATATTAATGAGACATCAAGAGAGAGTGTCAAGGTGGCAGCAAGGATAGATTAGTATTTTGCATCCTAGCTTGTCTTTATCTGGTCTGTTTGTTTATCAAGTTGTCGTTTGTTTTCTCATGAGACCCTTTACTGTACATTGCTGTAACATCCATCTCAGGGACCATGCTCAGTGCATCCCTTTGTGACTCTTCTTGCTGTAGAGCAGCACAAGCTTCTTCAACAGTGGGTAAGGACGATAGCATCAACAACTGATTTCTTTGAGCCCTATACATGTCATTCAAACCGTTTAAGAACTGAAAAATCCTTGACTCTTCTCTCATCGTTTCTATGGCTTTTAACAGATTTGTTATCTCATCAGACACAATGGTAACTCTAGGTAAAACTGTCATAGATTCAATTTCCTCCCATAAGCTACTCATGGTTGTGTAGTATTCAGAAATGGTCATCTCATTTTGTTTCAGAGAGAACAAATCTTTGCTTAACTTATACTTTCTTGACCCATTAGTTAAAGAGAATCTACATTCTAGCTGTTTCCAAACTTCACTAGCTAGATTAATAAACAAGATAGATCTCTTAACAGAATCAGATATGTTATTGTGTAGCCAGGATATTACCATGTTGTTACATGTTTCCCATTGAGCTGCTTCTGTCTCATTAGTCTTGCTTTTTGTCACAGATCCATCCACAAACCCCAACTTTCTTTTAGACAGCAACTGGATCTCCATTGACCTTTTCCATGACCTATAATCAGCAGGTCCTTCGAGTTTAGTCACACTGATGGAGGTTGGACCATCCGATGGGTGTAAGAATAGTTGATTCTGCATATCTGCAAAGGTGAAACGACTCCCAGTAGCCATGAATCCAGAACAAGATTGTTAGAACTCAAGATCTGTTTTGAAGGAGATGCAATACGACCCTACAGACTAGACTGAAGAACAAAATTTTCCAATTTCATGGATCAAGAATTGGAACTGTTAAATTTGATTTTGGGATCAGATCGGATTAAAAAAATCCAGACCGAATCAAAATCGGACCGATTAGTTAATATTTATATAAAAAAATTATATAGTTTATATTTGCTTTTCTTTGAAGTTTAAATACATAAAATATATAAATAATTTTGTAGTTTAATATAATTTTAAAAGAAGTACATATTTTATTATTTATAAAGTAATCGTATTTTCAAACCATATGAGTGTCAGTTATTCATAATGTGAAGTAAAACATTCAATTATATAAATTGTAATGGTGATCTTACTATCTCATCAATCTATTATCAGTATATTATATACTAATTTAAATACATGTTAATATTTAAATTACATATTAAATTATTTAAGAAGTACATGCTTTATTATTTGTGAAATAATCGTAATTTATAAACATATGATTATTAACTATTTATCGTGTGAAGTATAGCATTTAGTTATTTAGATTGTAGCGATATCCGTACTATCTCATCAATCTATTATTCTACAGTGTTGCAGATTTCGGAAATCGGAACTATTCGGTTGAGGTACCTATTTACGATTTATAGGGTGATTCAGTTGAAAAATCGACTGAATCGATTCCAAATTTTTGACCGATTTTTCAGAAATCGGCCGATTTATATAACAATGATTATCTATCAATTTAGATTGTCAAAATATGATATGTTAATATTTAATCTATATTTTAGATAATTTAAGAAATAAAATAATATAAAAATAACTAAATTCATGAATTCAGGTCCGATCCGAGTTTTTTCAGCATTTGTATAGCAGAGTAGCAATGGCTTTTTTATACAACAGACCTATCTTCTCTCAGCTTCGATCCCATTCTCAGGTTCATCTCTCTCTTTCTCTCTCTCTCTCTCTCTGTAATTACACATGTTCTGTATCTAATTTAATTTATGTTTTGCTCAGAAAACGGAGGGTTTGCTGTGTCAATCGAGGCGCGGAATACACACAGCGCTAGGTGCTCGCGAGAAGGCTGTAAGTATCTTTTGTATCTCTATTGTATCTTTTCCGTACAATTATGTGTATTTTCTCATGATTAAATTTGTTTATATGAATTGTAAATGTTTTCAATTAGGATTAATGAACACTTGATAAAAGAAATTGGGGAAAAGCATTGTAATCTGATCAGTTAAAACTCTAGTCGGTCCAGTTAATGTTTGAACGAGGTTCGGGTGAACTAGTTATTCCTTAATTTGTAGTATTTAGTTTTCTAGGGTTTAGGCTGTAGGAAACTAGTTAATAGAAATAGAGGCGTGTATGTTTCAAGTAATTGGCTTTGAGTGTGTTATTCTATTATAATGCTTCGTCAGTGAGAATTCTAGACTGTTCAGTTATTAACTCGAGTAATATCGCCAAATGACTTAACACTTGACAAGCTGGCAGTTAACGAGTCATTTTTTCTTATCTGGTAATCTGGTTAGATTTTTTTCTGCACTTGTTTACGTATAGGGTAATACTGGTTTCTTTTGTCTAGTTATTGTGCAGTTTCTTGTACATTCCCTTTTACCTGGGCAGGAGTTTCATTTAATCTGTTTACTTATTAACATTTAGAATTGCATAGGATACATTCTTAAATCTTAAGCATAGTAGCGTTCAGTTATTTGTTTGTGATTTTAAAATATAAAGGAGCAGAGTTGAAATATTATGTATATACAGTAGGTTTTATATATTAACCAATAACTGTGGGTGCAGAACAAAAAAGTGCTTCTGTTTTTATTGTTTTTTCTCTTTATATAATTATTTGGTTTTAATAGTATCATTTACTGTCTTTAGGACTTTTGAGCTCCCCATGGACTATTTAAAGAGAGCGCCATTGACAAAATATTTATATGTTTAAAGTTTAATAATTCTAAAAGAGGTTGTTTTAATTGCTGACATCTGTTATTGTCTAGAAATGTGACCATTTAGTATGGTTAAAGAATCTCACTCCTGGTCTACCATTAGAATAATGGAGTATCAAAGTTTGTAATGTGGTTTCTTTAGGGATGATAAAAATTGTATACACTCACTTGGTTCTATGGACTATAGCTCTTTTCAACCATATTCGATTCATTGGACTCACTTTATGGTTCTTTTGCTATAATATCAATTTCCAATGTTTTACTTATAACTTATTTTTGCAGCTATTAGCACCAGACCCTGCTCTAGATAGATTTAAATCATACAAGAAGGATGTGAAGCGTGTTAAGAGGATAGGAGATGTTCTCACTGTTGTCGTCGTCGCTGGTATAATATTCTTTCACCATATGCTAGAAAGGGAGCTTTATTTTATGATTCGTCTCTGTAAGAATATCAGAATAAGTTATTTGCGGTGCCCAGTCATGCATACTCTGTGAACTTCCAAAATTCCATTCGATGGCGGAGAAGAGAGTGATGATTATTTATGTAGATTTTGATACTTAATTGACCAATATCGCTACTACAATTTAGCAAATACTCCATAATTTAAGATCCTCTAAATCGACTTTAAAAAATGCTTCGACTGCTTTTTGCCTTGCGATGAGTATCTCTTGTCTTGAATTTTATGTGTCCTAAATGCCTATCTTTGCTCAAATGCTCAATGATGATCTGTTCTACATCGTATACACGTCACAAATTCCAAACAAGGAGATGTTCTTCATCAAGTAATTTTTGTTTCACATGAGCTTATTTGAATTTTATCTATATTATTAATATCGTGGCATTGTTGTGGAGCATATTGATTGAGGGACATGTCTGCTGTTATAGACATGCTTACAAGTGTTTCTTGTTGTGATTCAAGTGTTGCTAAATAATAAAGGTTCTTACATTTCTCCTGGAATCTGTTTCAGGATGTTGCTATGAGTTATATGTGAGAGCTACAACGCGAGAAGAGGCTAGGAGACAAGCTAGTTGAAGTGCATATCGATGCCATTTTTCTTTTATCTATCATCACTCCTGTAGTTTACTATTAACCATTAAAGCTGTTGGTGGACTAGGGAAGTCTTCAGTTTATAAATGTTTACGGGAATGATTTAGGTTGTTACTGAAAATAAGGCTATCGAAACTTGAGTTTGGTGGCGGATCTCAGCCAAAATTGGCTGCATTCTAATGGAGTGTTGTTTTCGTTTGTTGGTTTCAATAATTTCAGTTTGAAGCGTTCATTTGGTGGTGTTCTTGTTTCTTTTTTGTGAAATAAAAATCCAACAACTTTTTGGAAAGAAGAATTTGAAATCTTAAGAATCTTTTTTACTTTATTTTGTGTGAATGAAGACAATTAGCATTTTGTCCATCAGCGTGTATACGATGACCAAAAAATGTCCATTTAATAAAGCCAAATTATTATGAGTTACAGTGTTTTAAATCAGATTTATGGGCTTCAGTCTCGGTTTGATCTTAACCTGATCATTTTGTTTTATATATCCGTACCCAAAATGTGAGCTTATTTATAATTAAATATTCTTTGTTAATCTTTGACAAAAAAAAAAAAAAATTCTTCTGTTAATCTATAAATCTTTGACAAAATAGAGAATTCGTTTAGATGGGCTATTTGTAGGCCCTTGATAATCAGAGTCATAGAGCAGAGTTGTTTTGTTGTTGGTCTAGTAATATATCAGTTACCAAGTCAGGTTGTTGTGCAAGAGGCATTGAAGGCCACTAAGACCAGAAGCATCGAAACTGTTGTGTATGCTTAGATTGAAATGTTGGTCTATGGTAAAGATTATAATGTTGCTTGTTGGATATTTGATGGAATTTTTTAAGCTGATATATGCTGTTACCTTTTCATGTTTATTTTTCTTGTTGCATTCTTTTGCTCACTTTTAATTTCTGGCTAGCTAGCTGTTCTGTTATATGCCTTTATGCTTACTCTGATTTCCTATAGTTGCCATCCTGGTTTGGTTTCCTTCACTAAAAGTGAATTACTTGCATCATGCGTTTTATACGAGTCTCCAACTAAAATATTGCTTACATTGAAAAAATGTGACATGGGCTCAGCAGGTCTTATATAACAAAAAGGTCATCATCCACTGGACTACTGAAGTAGAAGTGGCAACTAATACTCACCTTGTTAACCAAAGAAGACCATTAGTACAACTAGATGAACCTTTTGCGGTCTTAGCTTCAACTTTCACTCTTACCATATTATATAGGAGGTTGAACTCCGATGGGCTAGTTAGATACTACTTGTTTTCCAACCTCTGATGAAGAGATAAAAATATACACAGTTAATAATATTGTATGGAGACACCTTAAACTCCTCAAAGTAGAACAAATTAGTCTCCTTAGGCAATTGTTTGCCCTTTGGTTCAAGTCTTTCATACATGATTCATACACCATCAACGGGAGTGGTAGAGGAGGATTCATCATGTGTGCTCGGCTCAGGCGTTGGACGTGATTATCTATTTTAGATGATCAATTTGCTTTATACAAATTCATGTGATCACGCGGGGTGCATGGATGGAATGCTTGTTGACAGTATACATTTTATTGATCTTGCTTAATTGTTCCAGTTATTGTCCAAATCAAATAGATTCAACTTTGTAGGAAAGTTGAAGAATTTAACAGTCAGTGGCAGATTTCATATATTAAATTAACTCGTCATTGTTGGGGTTTTATATGTTTGTGAATGGTTGTTTAACAGGATCAAAAATGAAAGAGGAGATGTGCACAAACTAATTTAAAGTTTTCTGCAAGTCTTTTTCTATTTTATCGCCAACGTTTCTCTCATGTATTCAAGTTATAATGTATATAGATTGAGTAGTGCTAGAGGTACCAAATTAGGTACCAAATTTTGTTACAAAATGACATGGCACTAACTACTTGTCATTTTGAAATGTTTTAATTGGTTGGCTCTGGCGGGCCCATTATAATTATAGCCAATCAAATCAATGTCATGTCATTTGGTAATAATTTTTGGTACCCCAATTTGGTACCTTTAGCATTTTTCATATAGATTACATAAAAGAGATCTGCTTATATAGGCAGATTAGTACCTGGAAAATAAACAGATTCTATGAACCTCCCAAAATACTACAATGCTATTAAATAAGATACATGAATAGTGATAGAATATATTTTTATATATATTTTAGATGATTTTATTCTCATATTTATTGTGTTTTGCATTGATTTGGATTTTTATTTAATAGATTTGATGGTTTTATTGTAGGAAATAAAGAATTCATAACTTGGAAGGATTTGGAGCAAAAAGAGCAAATTTGGAGATAAAATAGATGAAATTTCGGAATTATTGGACTAGATGGGCTGCTGGCTGCTGCACTGTTTAGGCCATATCTTGAGTTCCAGAAGTCCGCTTTGGACGATCTTACTGTCCACGCGAAGATAACGAGATTTTCTATCATTCTAAAGTGGTCCAGAGGTCCAATTACAGTTGGGACGTTCCAGAATTACTGAAGAAAAGACAGCTGCGAATTTTCCTTTAAAATAGAATCAGTTTAAGAAACGTACTTCTATTATAATTCTGATTTGGTATTTTCCTGCTGTGCAAGACTTGGAGTGCCTATATAAACACATCTTGGGACACAATATTAAGGATGTAAAATATTAGATCAGATAATATAGTTTAGAGTGGATTAGTATTATTATTAGTTGGAGATGTAGAGAAACACCATGACTCTTCTTTTGGGTGACAACATTGAAGTTTGAAGGTTTTGTTCTCTTAATCTTTTCTTTGTTCTTATTAGTTTAATTATGTTTTCTTGTTTTACTAGTTGTTTTACTTGTTTAATTATTAGAGAGTAGTTATTTCTAGGGCTTAAAGGGAAGCCATGTTTGCACTAATATTGGCATGATTTTCATAGTGGTTTGATTGGTTATGGTTAATTCTGATTGATATGTTTTAATCATTAATTTGTGTAATCGGCCGATATCATGGATTAATTATATGAAATAGGGGTATGAATCGAGAGATTTACTTACTAGAGGCACACATACGATTAGCAGAATTGAATTTGAGTGTGGAAGCATCATTGGATTTCTGAGAGCGTTAATACTTGGAAGAGATTAACTTGACTCTAATTACCTGATTGATTGAATTACTAAAAGTGGTTAATTGTGTTGAATGTTTCGAGAGTGTTAATGCTTGAAAGAGATTAACATACTCTAGTTATAGGATCACATTGATTGCTTTAGCTTAAGAGCCAATTGTGTAAGCATGGTGGACCTGATTGCCCTAAGTTTTAAATAATTTGTTTATCATCTATTTAATTAGTGTTAAATCTTGTTTAATTAGTTAATTAATATTCTCCAATATTCGTCTGATCCTTGAAACAATTAACGATAACTGAAAAGGAATTAGTAGAACCTGTCTCCTTGTGGATTCGACCCAATTTCCATCTGTACTAGCAATAGACACCGTGCGCTTGCGGTTAGGTATAATTTGACACATCAAGTTTTTAGCGCCGCTGCCGGGGAGACAGCTAGTTTCTGTTGATTTTAATTTGGTTGTTTAGATTGTTTCCATTGTCTCGTTGGAACCTTTGTTCCAATTGAGGCAGATTTTACTGCGTTTTCTTGGCTTTGTTGAGTGTCTACAGGTTTGCAATGGGTGAAGTTGATAGTTTTGCACTCTTATCTTCCCTAGTAGAGGCACATACTCGAGAGATTGCCATGTCGAAGACTACAGAGCCCACTGCACGCCCAATGAGTATCAATGAGATGTCACAAGTGGCCCCTAAAACTTACAAATTTTGTCCAATTTGTGGTGTCCAAGGTCACTATGGTTTTGAATATTCTTACAATATCTATAATTCTCAAAGTGCTCAGTTGGGACAAATGAATTCTTTTGAAGAAGGATATGGGTACAATCAGTATTCAAATACTTTTGATCAAGAATGCGTGAATCAACCAGATTTCTACTACCAGGACAATGGTGCTCAAAATTTTTCATATCATAATCAGCAACAGTTTGAGCAACAATATTATCATTCATATGAGCAGCCGCCACATAAAAAATATCAATATCCTCCTATACAAGAAGATCTACATGTTTCTCAATCCAGCGTAGATGTGCAAGCTGATCAGACAAATGAAATGTGAGATATCTTGAATAAACTGCTAAAGCGTTCTGAAGAATTAGAAACTCAAAGTTTGGAGATTGCATCTCAAATTGCACAGTTGGCTAACTCTTCTACTACAGGGCAGCTTGACTATTTACCATCATCATATATCCGATCCGAAGGGGACCTGATTGCTATCAATCTCACAAGCAATCAGGAATATAATAGTTTCTCCATGTATGTTGATGATGAGGCCATTGATAAAGAGAAGGAGCATGCCACCGATGATGAGATCAATGATGTTGCTGCTACCGAGAACAATGTGACTGATGATGAGGCTACAAAGGAAAGCAATACAGAGATGGTTGTTGTTTCTATTCCACAACCTGTGCCTAAGCTACCATGTATTGATAAATTTGCTCTCGATCTAGCCTCTACTTACAAGGCTTCTTTGCTCAAGAACACTTATTTCAAGGTTGATGTGATAACAAATATTGTCCAAGATGATATTTCTCAAATTCTGGTTGAGGATCCATACAAAGTGGCTCCTACGTTTCAAGCTCGAGAAGAGGGAGAAGATGAAAGTGTCTTACTAGCCAATGATGTGATAAGCAAAGATGTCCGAATGGCTCCAGTGAAAGTGAGGAGTGAAGAAAAGCCACCACCAGAACCTCCACCTTATGTCAAGGGAGTTCAATATTTTCGTGGTGTCGAATTATATCGATGTTTTATCACAAAGTTTTCCAAAACTGCACAAGCACTCTCTCTATTGCTTATTAATGACATATTTTATTTTACTGATGCTTGTTTGGAAACTTTCTGCAGGATAAAGACAACCACTAACACTCTTGATACTTTTTGTGGTGACGAGTTTATGATCGAGAAATTGGATATTCCGTCTCAATCGGAGTATTTTTGAGGAGGTCAAGCTAAAGACTTTAACGAAGTGCTTCGTGGGAGGCAACCCACGCGTTAGTGTAGGAAAAAAAAGGAATGAGTGTTGTAAAAAAAATGCTGCAAAAAAAAAAAAAATGAGTGTGTAACGTAGGCTGCTCCTGCGTTACTGTACATGGCGCAGTTTGCCAACTGATAAGTGGATTTATATCCACTTGGAACATTCTATATCGGCTTAAATTGATTGTTTTGGACTCAAGTTTGTTGTAGTTTTGATATGTTTTGCTTAGTTGTGCAGATTTACGAGAATGTTGATTAAGGTTGATGCTTCTGTGGTTTTTGAAGATTAAATTGATTAAAATTCGGATTTTCCGGGAAGGTTACGCAGTCTACACTGTTTTGGCCATATCTGGAGTTCTAGAAGTCCGTTTTCAGTGATCTTACTGTCAACGCGAAGCTTGGAAGATTTTCTACAACATGGGACAGGTCTTACACGAGCAGGTTACGTGTGTTTGAAGCAGAAAGCTCGACAATCAGACTGATGGGAGCAGAGAAATTACTGTTTTACCCTTTTCAAGTTCTAACTGTATTTTGGGCAGTTTCTGGTACCTTAATTAAATTCTAATTGTAATAGAAGGCGATTTCTTGCTGGTCAAGACTTGGAGTGCCTATATAAACACATCTAGATATATTTTTTAGGGATCGAAAAATTATTGTACATAACTTGTATATTCTAGTATAGAGAGATTGGAGATAGCTTTTCACTTTTCTTTGGAGATTGAAGGTTTTTCTCTATTCTTTATAATATTATGTGTTCATATTATAACTCTTGCTTTATTAGTTTAATTATGTATGAGTAGATAATTAATCTAGGGTTAAGTATAACCCTAGTAATGATTGATGTGTGAATTTCCAATTCCCCCAATTTGATTGTTTAATTGCTCTTGCTTGTTGAGTTGTTTTAATTAGCAATTAAAAATCAGACGTGATTATGTTTATTGTTTGAACCATTGTCTATTTATCAACGAGAGTTGGATTTAGATGGTTGTGATTTATCCAATGAGGACATGAAATTCTCCATGAGAATAGGTAGAACGGATTGTTAGGAAGTTAGGGTGCTGTGATTAATGTCTCTAAATAGCATGATACCATGAGAATAGGCTTGATTGTATTTTAGAGAAGCCATTAATACTCGAGAGAGGTTATTGGTAATTTATAGGGCGCACCTTTCCTGTTGAGTATTATACGATTGATTGGGGAGGGAATTCACGATTGCATTAATTCATGCTAGTGGGAATACTTAATTCTGGATGTTTTAGTTAATTGATTAATTGCATTAGTATAAAATTAGTTTAATAATCTTTGATATTTTATTGTGTTACTTGCTTGGCTGAATTGAATCGAGAACAACTGGTGATTGACACGTTTGTCTCTGTGGGATCGACTCTGACTTACCCTGCTACATAGTTAGAAGGATTTGTTAGATATTATTATTTGATAGGCACGCGACAGCCTTGTCACCAACCTGTTGCGCGGGCTGCCCTTGCGCGTCTGGACCTTCAACAGATTGCAGCAAACGCGCACAGGATGCGGGTGATGTAGAGTTGTCCGATGGTTTTGTGGGTTCAGCTGCTTGTATGTATATATAAAAAAAACTTTTTTCACCCCAATTCTTTTGTACTCTCATATCTTCACCCAATTCTTTTCCTAAATCAATTCCAAAACCCTCTAAATTTTCTTCTTAAAAAAAATCCTATTTCTATTCTAATTCTTTTTCTCTAATCTTATTTTTATTACGAATTTGTGTTCTTGTACATTGTGGGTTTTGTAGAATTATTGTTATGTGGGAAGTGGCCAGTCTATGGAGCTCGTACGAAATACTCTCCGCCAGATTCTGATTCATCCGAGAGTGAGGACGAGTAGAAATTAAATTTGAGCAAGCAAATACTTCTCCAAGATTTTTCAAGGGCCACTTCATGCTTATGCACTAGGGGAGTATTTTTCACCTTTCTTTGTATCTTTATTGTAATTATTTTTTTCTTTATTATTTTTGTATTTTTATTTAGGAATATTATTTTTGTATATATTTTTCTTTTCTTTCTTTTATATATTTGTTCATTGAGGACAATGAAGCACTTAAGTGTGGGGAGGTGTTCAACGTAGTGTATTACATGTTAAAAAAAATTAATTAAAAAAATTGAAAAATACCAAAAATAATTCTAGCCATGCAATTTGATTAGTTGTTGTATTTTGCTTGATACACCCATGCATGCTTAGGAATCTTGTGTTCTTGACGCTTTTGTATGAGAAGTGACGTGCTTTGTTCTTGTGCACACACTTTCACTAGCAAGTTGAAACTGGTAGACTTAATTGAATGTAGTAAGTGATTAGAATGACATGAATATGTGCAAGATGACTTGGTTTCCATGCTTTGAGTAGAAGCAGGTACGTTAGAGAGTCTTGTTACTTGGGATTGATTATGTTTTGTCACACCAAGTGAGTTTTGAGCCTATATGCATATCTTTTGCATGATTTTTCGTTTGCTTGAGTGTCCACATGTTGTTTACATTGCTAGCACTTACTTGAGATCTTTCTGGAAATGCATGACATTACTTGATGATGAGATGATAAAGGCACTTAGGTTTGACCTCGTATTTCCCATATTTCCACACCTTTTAAACATGATCAATTAGTTAACCCGTTGAGCTTAATCCTATTCTTTTGGTGACACACCACATTACTTGCCATTATCTTTTTTATTCTGTTGGCCTTACATTGAATTTGAACCTAAATTGTCAAAGGATAGTATCGTGCTTAAGGGAGTAATAAGGTGTTCATAAAAGGGGGGGGTTATTGATGATCATACCATTGGGGAATATTGATTTTGGTTGATGCTTGTTAGTCGAAATTCATAATAATATTTATGGATCATTGTGCTTATTCCTTAGCTCTCAGAAAAAAAAAAGAAAAAAAAAAGAAAAAAAAAGAGAAAAAAATAAATAAATTTGAGAGCATTCTTATGTTTGTATGATCCTTCTTCATTCGACTAGTCAAGTTATTATGTAAGGGTTATTAAAAATCCAAGTGTGGGGAAGTATTTGTTTTAATAGAAAGGGAATTGAATAATGATTCTTGTTGGGTACTAGCTTTTGACATTTAACCCGTTTTAGCTTTACTTGACATACCTGGTCCCTAGCCCACGCTACAACCCGAATAAAGACCTTTTGATTGTCATCAGTGATGTATGTTGTGTTGAGAGTGAGATTGATTGCGAGTGTCAAGTTGTGTTTATGATTTTGTTGGAATTGAGTGATACACTTAACCTTGTTCTTGAGTGAATATTCGTTTTTGAGTGAAAGGTGAGTTATTACTTATTTTGGCATAGGAGATCCCAGGTTTAGACTTAAAGATGTATTTCTTGTGGGCTTAGCATGATTACCAACGATTTTTACACTTGACATGAATTTTTATGACCTTCTGCATGTTGGTTGAGTAGACTACGTGAATACTTGCACTTTCGACACCAAGACATCGTATGTTTGCTTTGATTCTTAAGTTGATGTGGCATGAGAGGACTTGTGTGTGTGGTGTTGTGTTAGCATTGATCTTTTGCATGGTTAGATGAATTTTGTGGGTATATTCACTATAAACCCTCACGAGACAACACTCGTCCTACTAGGGCTGCCTAGGGGTTTAACGGCTTGTTGCATATGCTCAATGCAATCGTGTCATCTACGAAAGTGATGTTTGTTAGGACTTAGTTTTTATTTCACTTATTTGCCCGAGGACGTGCAAATGCTTAGTGTGGGGATGTTTGATAGAATATATTTTTATATATATTTTAGATGATTTTATTCTCATATTTATTGTGTTTTACATTGATTTGGATTTTTATTTAATAGATTTGATTGTTTTATTGTAGGAAATAAATAATTCATAACTTGGAAGGATTTGGAGCAAAAAGAGCAAATTTGGAGATAAAATAGATGAAATTTCGGAATTATTGGACTAGATGGGCTGCTGCACTGTTTAGGCCATATCTTGAGTTCCAGAAGTCCGTTTTGGACGATCTTACTGTCCACGCGAAGATAACGAGATTTTCTATCATTCTAAAGTAGTTCAGAGGTCCAATTACAGTTGGAACGTTCCATAATTACTGAAGAAAAGACAGCTGCGAATTTTCCTTTAAAACAGAATCAGTTTAGGAAACGTACTTCTATTATAATTCTGATATGGTATTTTCTTGATGGGCAAGACTTGGAGTGCCTATATAAACACATCTTGGGACACATTATTAATGATGTAAAATATTAGATCAGATAATATAGTTTAGAGTAGATTAGTATTATTATTAGTTGGAGATGTAGAGAAACACCATGACTCTTCTTTTGGGTGACAACATTGAAGTTTGAAGGTTTTGTTCTCTTAACTTTTCTTTGTTCTTATTAGTTTAATTATGTTTTCTTGTTTTACTTGTTGTTTTACTCGTTTAATTATTAACGAGTAGTTATTTCTAGGGCTTAAAGGGAAGCCATGTTTGCACTAATATTGGCATGATTTTCATAGTGGTTTGATTGGTTATGGTTAATTCTGATTGATATGTTTTAATCATTAATTTGTGTAATCGGCCGATATCATGGATTAATTATATGCAAATAGGGGTATGGATCGAGAAATTTACTTACTAGAGGCACACATACGATTAGCAGAATTGAATTTGAGTGTGAAAGCATCATTGGATTTCTGAGAGCGTTAATGTTTGGAAGAGATTAACTTGACTCTAATTACCTGATTGATTGAATTACTAAAAGTGGTTAATTGTGTTGAATGTTCCGAGAGTGTTAATGCTTGGAAGAGATTAACATACTCTAGTTATAGGATCACATTGATTGCTTTAGCTTAAGATCCAATTATGTAAGCATGGTGGACCTGATTGCCCTAGGTTTTAAATAATTTGTTTATCATTTGTTTAGTTAGTGTTAATTTAGTTTAATTAGTTAATTAATAATTTCACATATTCGTCTGTCCCTTGAAACAATTAGCGATAACTGAAAAGGAATTAGTAGAACATGTCTACTTGTGGATTCGACCCGCTTGCCATCTGTACTAGCAATAGACACCGTGCGCTTGCGGTTAGGTATAATTTGACACATCAAATAGATGAACAGGCCTGGTGCATGGAAGTTATGAATGTACCAGATTAAGTCGCTTCCTTTATTTGTATGTCGTTCCCTTTTGGAAAGAGTTCCTCCCTTGCTTTCCATATGTCGTTACCTGATTGTGTTCATACATTATTAGATAATGGAAACTTGGTTTGTGCCTCCACAGGTGGATATAGGTAATTACTTACTGATCTTCTTGATTAGGGTTCCCTTTCTTGGGTACATTACATATTTGAATTTTTAAATTTTTGTTTATTAGCTTCCCTGGTAGCACTCACTTCATTTAGCATCAAGAGGGGGTTCTGTGGATTGCATACAAGAACTTTTAACTTAGGGCGCAGATAGGCAACAAAGAGATTTATCAGGGTATTGCTTTACTTTCTTTTTGAACTTTGTTTGTTTGATATTTCCAATCATTTTTTAATTTCCATATTGAACTTTTACTTTTTGCAAATATGTTACTCGGGTCATGAAACAAGAAGATACACTTGCTGCATTAAAGTTTTCACTTAGTAATGTTGCTAAGCGTGAATTTATTCTCATGTTAGCCAATAGGCTTGATCTGATCCTGTATCGGAAGAAGTAACCTTTTATTCCTTAATTGGATGGTAATGTACCATACTTTTTTCTTTTGCCTTACAGAATTGTGTAATAGTGTTTGATTTTTTTAGTCAGGTGTCTAATGAATAATGAATCATCTTGCATTCCCTTTTGACAGGAGAATACCGCATACAGTTGCATTAAAGTACAAGCATGGAGCATGTGCTGCCTTGCTGAATCCCTTTTCTGCTGAGCCTCTGGTCTGGCCATCACCTTTAAAATTCATTAGTGAGCTTAATCAGGAGGCTAAGGCTTTATTAGAACAAGCCTTAATAGAGGCTAATAGGGAGAGGGAAATAAACATTTTAAAGGACACATCATATTCTGTTCCATTACCATCTCATTCCGATGCGGAGATTGACGATAATATGTCGGAGGTAATAAACCTTTCTGGGTCGATCCCTAATACAATAATTTAGTCATATAAACTCTTTTGTGATTGTGACTACATATAACAAGTTGGTAGCTGCTGATGCCAAACTGAACCCCCTTGACAACAGTGCTTACTTCCCGACAGATGGAGATTTTTGCTCTTCGTGATCCATCTCGTGAGGATCCACATGAGGTAGGGCGTTACTACCACATTAGTATTTCTATTGTACATGTATATCTTACGTGCTGCGTTAGTACTTTTTTTGGTCAATTTTTTTTCTTTTTCTCAAAATGATTATAGAAATTGAGGTGTGTGCAATTTATGTTAGGTGCCGATCTTTTTTCATATTTTAGGCTTACCTTTTGTGATTAAATTCTCCTTTTAAATAGATTTTGGGCTAAAATTGGTTGGCAGAGTTTTCATATAGCTACAACAAATATAAACAGAGAGAACTCAGTCATTTAATTACAATTTTTCATCCTGATTGTTGTGGACGATGTCTTAACAAAGATGGCTAAATGAAGTTCAAATAATATTATATTGCTAAAGAGGTTAGGTTGTGGTGGTATTGACAGTTTCTACTTAGTCAAACGAAAATTCTACAGTCTTTAAACCATTCATTCCATCTGACCTTATACTCACATTTTGGAATAGACAAGCTATCATGCTCGGTGATAGAGTAATTCTATGGAGGTGACCTGCACACATTTCGGTTGAGGCAACATGGAAAAATTTTCATACACATTTGTATGATGAAATTATTATGTGCTTCGCTGGTATATAAATAATCATTTTGCTTTATATAGTACTGGTGCTATAATTTCACTGCAATAAGTACTTGCTTCATTTCTATCTATAATCAAAGTCATATTCGTGCATAAGTTTTAATACAATAAGAATATGAATGATTTGATCCTTTAAGCCAGATTTTTAGAATCCCCTGCAACCCTTGGCTCATATTAATGCATGATTTGATGTATGGTCTTTTCAGCTATATAGAACTATATTCATATAATTTTCTTATCGTGTGTTTGTGGTTTAATCTATTATTTTTGTGGCAACAACAGGGAAAGTTAGTCAAGTTGCACCAATTAATGATATTGCTCCTAATGCCAAGATGTACAAACGACAAGATATTCCTATCCCAGTCAACCCACCAAGCCAGGCTAATGGCTCTCTCTCTCAATCAATAAACACCATTGAGAACCATGTCCAGCTAGAGAACCATATGATTAAACCATATAGCACAAAGCATGATCTCAATTCCAGGACCGCAAAACGAGTACAACAACCATATAGCACTTGCCAACAACCATATGATTTAACTTCTCTAGGTCACTTCTTTATTAAGTGGTTATCTAAGGTAGTTGTGAAGTCGAGCTCTGATCATTTCCGAGGTATCCTATTTTGTTTTGTTTCAGCCAACTTCTAACCCTTTCTGCAGATGAGAGGCTGAGAGCTTACAGATTGAATCTGTTGTTCGTATTATAAGTGTGTGCATGTGATGCGTATACATATTACGTACTACTCATTTTCTATAACAAATTGAATATTCAATTTCGCTGATTCATCACACCTTTATAATTTTAAAACCTGCAGTAATGGATATGTCCCAGCGAATATGTGGAGGTTGCTGTATAAAATCCCAGTTAATTACTGCATACAAGTGTTCTCCTCGGTCCAGAGATTGCGTATTATTCATGCTAATTATGCCTTGGTGCTGATTAGGTAAACTGAGAGACACATGGACAGACAAGGTGTGTGTTTATGGATTTTTTGTGAATATATTGTCTCTTTTATATTAGAATCATAGGTCTGTTTTGTTATCAGGGTAGCTTTATAGTAATTTTTATTGCTCTGTTTTTGTGAATGATAATAAAGTATATATCTTGCCTATAATTTTCGATTAGTTGATTTATTGAAAATTGTAACTATTATTCGTTTCCATAAAAATCTTCATGTTGAAAAACGTAGTACTAATTTATTGATTATTTAATAGTCATTGTTTTTTTCACTACAAATGGTCTTAATGCGATAGACTCTTATGCATACAAAAGTAATTAGTATGATAAAAATTAACATTCGTCCCCCCTATTTAAAAAAATATTTAAAATTACTATAAAATATTAAAAATCCTACTGCAATATTTCACAAGTTTTAAGATTATTAAATATTAAAAATATTAAACTTCTTTAATTACCATAAAATATTTAATTAACAACCTACTGCAATATGCTAACTTTGACCGACATTTATAACAACGTCTACTATACAATTTAATTAATTTATAACAATTGCAACAGATGCCTAAGCCCAAGTCGGGATTTAGTTAGGATAGAGGAAGTGTATTATTGAGATTCTCCTTAAAATGTTACAATAAAATTATAGTCTTAAAACTTGTAAAATATTTAAAAATCTAAGTGAGGTTGTTGGCATATCCAGGCACTATATAAAACATATCAATCAAGTTTTGGCGAATTTTTATTTTCATGCTAAAACAGGAGAAGAGGATCGCTCCCCATATTTAATTTAGTCTTACAAGTTATCAAGAGAAAATATTAGTGTTTTATAATCTCACATTTTTGTCTTGGCTAAATTCAAGAATTTAATAATCAACCGTTGTGTTTATTTATGTGGAGTATGTGCAGTTTGACATGATCTTTAGTTTCATCGTAATTGTA
Source organism: Kitagawia praeruptora (assembly GCA_037693485.1). Classification (NCBI taxonomy): domain Eukaryota; kingdom Viridiplantae; phylum Streptophyta; class Magnoliopsida; order Apiales; family Apiaceae; genus Kitagawia; species Kitagawia praeruptora. The sequence continues at coordinate 128,655,279 of CM075350.1, forward strand.
AATTATTAGGTTTTTTTAATTTAGAACTGATTTTGTACTTTCGAAATATTAAAAACACCACGTGTACGTAGCATGAGTATATAATATGTTACTTATTGCGATTTATAATGTTGCTTACAAAATGCATAGGAATGGAGTAGCTATCAGGAGTACATGAAACTTAAGCACGACTATGATTCCCTAAAACAATTAGAAAGGCAAATATATAAGTACAACTACTTTTGTTAATTATTTGGATTGTGTAAAATATATATGTCCTACTTTTAACAACTTAATTTCAGGTACAGAGAGAGATATGATCACATTAATGGTTCCTATAATTTTCAAATCTTCCGCCGGATGTTTTCAATTTGTATAGATACATGGGAGTATATCAGTTATTCAATTTATCATCCTGACGTCAAACCGACGACATGTATTTTAAATGTACTACAGAGCTTGAACTTTGTTTCATGGCTTTTGCACTTAACGAACAAATTTAAATTAGCAGGGAAAAACATGCATAAGTGTTGGTACATATAGAGCCTGTTTGGCAATTCTGTCATCCAACTTATAAGTTACTTATTTTGGAAAAAATTTCGTATTTACATAAATTTTTTTAGAAAAATATGTGTATGGGGAGTTTAATATTCGTAATCTTACAAAAATAAGTTACTTATTTCAGAAAAAAGTACATATTTCCTAACTTTTTTCCAGAATAAGTAACTTATTTCTGAAAAATAAGATTTCCCAAACGGGCCCATAATGTGATGATTTACTTTGTCCTTAATATCCAACCGTTACATAGTCATATCTTAAAAGTGAGTTCTTTTCTTTTTCTTATATCCTACAAACATGTTATACAACTGAGAATTAGTATATTTCTAATTTCTTTGTGGGTGTGGGTTTCAGGTGCTGGGCTTCATTCTGTTTTTTGGTATGTGTTTGAGGTGCTAGCCTGCTAGGCTGCTGTCATGTATCCTGCTTTGCGGATATACTATACTAACTGTAACTTTTATCACGTTATTAACTATTTCTTATTTGTAATTTTAAAGTTGTTTACTTTATTTTTTTGGATTTATATAAATATAATTTTCTAAACTAAAAAAGCTATATAGCAGAAATCTGTAAGTGATAAGTTACTAGCTCATATCTTATTTAGCAAGAGGTTATATGCAACAAAAACATATTGCTATTTTATGTAACATAAAAGTTTGGAGCATTTGCCACAACATCTATATATTTTTAAACTGAATAGATATTAGATAACAGTAATATTTGTTTATTGTACCCAATAACTGTTAATATTGTTTTATATAATTTATAAGAAAATCTTGATTTTCTAGAGTGTGCTTCCTTTTATTGAATATCAATTTTATATAATTTATAATAAAATCTTGATTTTCTAGAGTGTGCTTCCTTTTATTGAATATCAATGAGCCAGATACTTAATCATACAATTTTTTTTATCTTTAGAATCAGTTTATGTTAAGTTTACTCTCCTATTGTTTTATATTTATTTGATTTTATATATAGAGAATGATATCATGGATTGAAATTCTGTACAACTATTGAGTAGTAATTGGACATTGTGTCTTTTTGGAATGGGTCGTTTTGTTTATCTGTTATTTAATGTTTGAAGAATGCAAGGACTTGCTATTACAGGATAACAAAAACTTTTGTATACTATATATTATATTTTTAAATAATATTATTTATAATATTTATATAACTTGAATTTACTAATATTTAAACTCATGCAGGGAATTCAGTAAAATATAATAAAAAAATTACTTTGTGTGAAGGACAAAAAAGTATTTTTATTAATATGGGGTCGCCGTCCCGAGAAAGTTACAAATATATATAACTTAACAACACCATTTTCAAAAAATATCTAAATAGTAATTTATCTTATCTACTGACTACTGTTAAATTTTAGTCGACTATATTATTTTAAATATTTTTTAACAAAAATTATTTTTCTCTCCGTTTATACTAGAGAAGTGAAATATCTTTGCACCTATTCAATTTTTGAAAGAATTGTTGGCTGATAATTCAGTCGGATCATATTAATGATTCTATACATTACAAATATAATTTTGTTAGAATTATAAAAATTATTAATAGTTGTTTGATTTATTTTTTAACAAATTATTTCAATAATATACTCAACACAATTATTATATATTTGATATTTATTGTTAAAATAAATTTATCATTACTATGTGTCAATCTTTAGTAAATATCAATTCAAACCAAATTTAATGAGTAATATCTATTATATATATAATACCATAACATGTCACATTTTAATCCACTTGGATTAATTTTTTTTTCAAAAATTGTTGCTCATGAGAATCGAACCTAGATCTTTAAGTTTATTTGCACATCACCTTACCACTAGGCTAACACATCACATGTGTTATAAGTCATAAAATATGCTATGTATGTTGGGTGATGAATGAAGAATCTTTGGTATTTTGATTTCTAAGATATTTTAATCATTTTTCTTCGTTTTACATTTACATATTTATATTTTATTATGTTATAGTTTAGTATAAATGAGTGATATATGGTATTTAGTGAACTTAGATATTTTGAAATTATTCGATTTAATAAAATAATACTCCCTCCGTCCTTTTTGATTGTTAACATTTCACTTTTTCAAAACTTTCTGGCACGCATTTTAAGGTGCATTTTAAGGATAGTTAAATAACTTTTTTTTAAAATTTTCTTTTTCTGTATAAAAATTTAATGTTTAAATTTTTATACAGAAAAAGAAAATTTTAAAAAAAAGTTATTTAACTATCCTTAAAATGCACCTTAAAATGCGTGCCAGAAAGTTTTGAAAAAGTGAAATGTTAACAATCAAAAAGGACGGAGGGAGTATTAATAATTATTATTTGCAATACATAGATAATTATAATAAATTTATTAAATTTGAATACATGTTTTCTAAAAACGGTTAATGAACACATAATAATCTAAATATTTAAATGCATATCACAACATGTCACATTTTAATTTATTTAATTTTACAAAAATGCCCCTAAATGTCAAGTCAAGTAAAAAAAATATTACGATATAGATGACGATCGAACCTTTGACATAATGAATCTACTAATCATGAATTCAAATTCACCGTTATGACCATTCAGCTACATGTATATTTGATTAAATTTTATGATTCATTAGATACATTCACAAGTGTCATAGTGTCCTATATTATGTCTTATATTATTTACCTTATTTACCTATCAATCATGTGTTTTTTATCAATATTTGTTTTATAATTTTACATATTATTATTTGTATATACAAAAATTTCTATGTCTACTTCATTTTAATAAAATTTGTATTATTTTATTTCATGCGAAATTTGAAAAAAGTGACAGGATCTTAAATAAAATATTTAAAGTGTATTTTGCGGAAACAAATCACCATTATTCTAATTGTTTATATAAGCACCAATAGAAATGTAAAAAATATTAAAGATATTGTATAATTATACAATTATAATATTTGGATTAGAAATGTGATAATAAAATCTTAGTACTCATTTAAATTCTGAACGATCTTATTTTTTGTTATTGCTTGTCTTTTTAGAAAATACGTTTTTTACAATATTTTCAAACTACCGTCCTAACTGACCGGCACATCGCTTTCTCCCGAATATTTTGGGAGGTTCGAATACTTAATCGATACATGTGATTTGAATTGCAATTTGGGAGGGTTGGCTACTAGATCGACGCATATTAATTATGACCTAACACGTTTATAACTCGTGTATGGTCAAACTTTTTATATCAAATTCTAGGCATGTATCCTAGATAATTAATCGAACATGTAGTAATTACAGTATATGAGGCTCTAGGTAACTAGTGGATATGAAATGATAAATTATGATAGTGCAATATGTCACATTTTAATCCATCAAATTTTACCATTATGTTTCTCAATTTGTTATGATTTACCTTAGCGTCATCTGAAATTAAGATCTACAATATATTAAAATTGTGTCACATAAGTGAGAACTGAACCTTTAACATCTATAACAATAACCTTATTTTTATGAATTCATATTTTATAAATCCATAAACGAATTATTGAAGCTTCAACAATACTTAGTAGTAGTATTAAATCAAAAGTCACATTCATATACAGCATGTTTGGCAACCGCTTACTGCAAGTCCACATAGCTTTAAGTCAAAAATGCACCGTTTGGCAACATGGGCTTTAAGCCCGCTTTAAGTTAAAAAATTGCTTTAAGTCATAAGTTCCATTTAGGTACTTTTGACTTATGACTTATGGAGTTTTTTTTTTTCACGATTCTTGTAAAGTTTAAATATTATGAATTTAAAATCTTTTTTAAGTCAAATTTCACTTTAAGTCAAAATTATTAAACCCCCATTTAACTTTAAGTAAAATTACCCAAACACATTTATTCAACTTAAAGTAAATAACTTTACTTTCTCCTTTAAGTTAAAAATACCCCCATTAAGTCAAAAGTAACTTATTTTAAGTAATGTCAAACACCCTCATAATCCCATAATATATAATTGTATGCAAATATAACAGTTTAATATATATTAAGAGATGATCATCCAAATAAACTTATGAAAAACGTTGAAAGTACATTCGTCAATTATTTTTCTAACTCTAATCGCAAGAAAGGCATCAACACTCTAAAAACAACAATAAAAAGATAGAGACACAAAATATCGGTCTCTTTAGATACATATTTCAAAAAAAAAATATGCATATCTAAAAGAGTTAATTGCAAAAAAGTGACCAGATTTTACACTCATTTTCAAAAAAATGGCCGGACTTTCAATTTTGTAAAATAGTGGTCAGACTTGTCTTTTTCCTTTCAAAACAGTGGCTGGAGACGATTTTCAGCTTATTTAGCAGGGATAAAATGGGAAAATATGTTATTTTACTAAAAAAAAATGCTAAAAATGACGAAAATTATCCAAAAAATCCCCAAATTAATGTGTCACCATATGATTGGTTATATTCGTAATAATAATATTAATGCCCCCCATGCATGCACATAAATTGAATACCCCTGTCAAAAAATTGAAAATCGCTTGCAGCCACCTTTTTGAAAGGAAAAAGGTAAGTGTGGCCACCATTTTGTAAAATTGAAAATCTGACCACTTTTTTTAAAATGAGCGAAAAATCTGGCCACCACTTTGAAGTTTACTCTATCTAAAATTATTTTTATCGTCACAATAGAAACATCGGGCATTAACATAACGCACAATGAAGAAAAAAAATTTATATCGTAAATTAGAGCAATCTCGTGCCTTGCACGGATTTTGAAGCTAGTTATTAGTAATGTGAGAAAATATCAAAATATCGCATTTTTTATATTTATTTGTCCAAAATATTCATTTTCATAAATACTAACCAAAATAGTTATTTTGATCATATACTCCATTGTGGAGTCTGACCCAATGGGAGTATCATCCTAAAACTCCAAATACTTAATGGGTATTTAGGATCATATTTAGTTAATATAGATATTTTTTAGTTTATAACATATGAATATTCAATAAATATAAAAAAATTGTAAATACTCTCTCTTATAATAAGTCTCACCTCATATTTTATCTATTTTAAAGGGCCCCGCTAGGGGCAACTAATACGAAATCAATCATAAAAAAAATAGGATATGAATATTCAGTAAATATAAACAAATTGTAAATTTATAAATTGAGTTACCTAGGAACCAGAACCTTAACCCTTAAAAAGTGAATAGAGTACTCAGCACACTACACCACTTTTATTCCGTATTTATTCATATATCTATTTTTTTATGCAGGATTAAGCTATCAAAGTCCCACATCACGACTTATTAAAAACCCTACCTCAGCGACTCCTGCATCACGGCTTATTAGAAAACCTACCTCAACGACTGCCAGTAAAATTCCTTTTCATCTTCCATCGTAAAGACTGTCTACTAATAAACCTCAGTATACGAATGATATCAATTCTATACTTCTGGACGCTTACAATCGAGGTACCAATTTTTCTAATATTTTCTATTAATTTTAATATTAACTTTTAAATAGTTACCACATAAGAGGATGTCATACATTGCTTATTACGATTTATGTTATTGATTCAGATAAAGGAATCAAAGATATGCGACCCTCTAATTATATTAATCATCGGAATCAATTTGATCATCGCATTACGGAGACACCAGAATCTGCCCAAAAGAATGAAAATAGCCGGCGTGTGATTATGAATATCCCATATATTGATGAACTTGATATACAATGTCCAGGTTCAATAATATGTTTTGGTCTGCATAATTTAAGCATAACATACAGGCAAGACAATTTCTAATTTTTAGTTTGTGTTTTTTGTAGAATGGTTTCCTACATCTGGTAGTTTAGGTGAAGAAACTAAGAGACATGAATCATCAAGTTCCTAAGGAAAAAAATTAATGAATAATTTCAATGCTGGTGAAGATGAGTTTGATGACAAATATAAAAATTATGATGCTACGATGTCCGGTAAGAGATTTAAGCACAATGTCTTCTGTTAATATACTCAACTAATGGCTCTCTTAATAATAAGATTTTTTTTACCACAGATGATGATGTTACAGAACACGATGATCAGTATATGTTTTATTTTGGTATCTCATTTTATCATAGTTCAAATCCCGTAATAGTTTTTTAAACCTCACACTCCCCAAATACACTTGAACTCTTTCGGCTCATCATGGAGGAGAGTACCTAAGTGATGATGAAATCGATATGAATCTTGATATGTTAGGTAAAGTTATCTTCTCACCCATTCACAAACCATTATTTTTAATCAATAACATGTAGTCAAACATTGATAATCATATAATTATTCTTTCTATTTTATCATAATTCAGAATTTATAATTGTTGTTCTGAAAAGAGCCTTATAATTGTAGTAGAGTGTGATAATTATCATGTTTTTAGAAACAAAGAAGGAACAAAATAATTAAACTTCAGATTCACCTCCTCTAAGGAACAAAATAATTAAACTTCAGATTCATCTCCTCTAATTAAGTAAAATGCTGATAAATTATTTAATGATTTAGAGCCATTGCGGGTGAATGGATTATCATTTAACCATTTGAATAATGAAGACAATATATTATTTTCTTCAATTGGAGACCAATATTTGTAAAAATATTTATTTATAACTTTTATTGCACATTTTGATGGATTAAATAAATTTACAACATCGTCAAAATAGAATTGTATGCTGCTCTTTTATATGAATTTTAACATATCACTATTTTATTAAATACTTATATAGTTCTATACAATATATTTTGAATAATTCATTATTTATATAAATGCGTAGAATATCTTTCTAAGAAAATAATCAAATTTGTAAAATTTTTGATATTGTCATTTTAAATTAAATATGAAGCCGTGTACGAAGTACGGGAAAAATGCTAGTATATAGAAAGAGATGTTAATAAAATTATATTACCCCTAAATTATCCTTGTGTTGCTTTATTATATATATATTATATATAGAAAGAGATGTTTATAAAATTAAATTATGGGAATGAGCCTGCTAACATTGCATTTGACTAGTTTTCAAAATTCTCTTAAAAAATTAGAGGACTATTAATTACTGTATATAATTCAAATCAACATTTTTTCAATTTAAGACAAAAATAAATGTTACCCTACAAGTTTTGGGCCAAGTGATATACTAGTACTAGCGTAAGCCAAAACCTCCCATTCACACCTTTAAAACCCCTGCACTAAATATACAGTGTAAACTCCTTAACTTGATTCACAAAATCTTGATTTTTGATTTCTGTTTGTGTTCTTATGTTTTGTATTTCATAGGTTTCTTTTTTAGGTGATCTCGAGAATTTTGAAGGGGAATCAAATAAAGAAGAAGGATCATGACAAGTTTTGCAGGAACAACACAGAAGTGTAAGGCATGTGATAAGACTGTGTATTTGGTTGATGAACTCACTGCTGATAACAAAGTCTATCACAAGTCTTGTTTTAGATGTCACCACTGCAAGGGTACCCTCAAGGTCTGCTCTTTACTTTTTTTAAAAAAAAATTGTTTATATAAATATGATATGATATGATTTGATCACCCAAAATCTGATTTAGTGCACATATTAATCTTTTTTATGATGTAGGTTCTGCCTGTAGATAGAGATTATGTATGGATCAATATGATTGTCTTTATCTGATATGTAAATTGCAGAACTGTGTAGAATTCTTTGTGATACAGTACTTCGAAATTTAAAATGAGCCAAATATGACATTAGATTGAAGTTTGAGACCCTTTTATACTGGATTTGTTATGTGAGGCTCTATGTGTTAATTTTGTATTTCGTGTGATATCTTCAATGTTCTGTTGAATCCATAGAGGAATGGATTATGGATATCTTTTTCGAACTCTAGTTTGTAAACCTTAGGTTTCAACAACCTTATGAGCGATGCCTGTTAATGTATCTATGACACTGGAAAATCAGGTTCGTTGTAAGCTTTTACATATTCAGATATAATGATCAATTGATCATTCATTGCCAACTTTTTCAAGCATCATAATGAATAATTACACAGAAATACAGAAATAGGAGCCTTATTCTAAATTTCAGAGTTTGTACTTCTAGGCTCTGGCTTCCTCTTAAATTTATTCTGCTTAATTTGTAATCATGAATAGTATTGTTAATTTGTAGGACTTCATATCAAGGCAACTTTAAAATTTTATTGATCCTAAGAAGTTCGCAAGTTTCAAGTTTCCCTTGTTGGATCAGCTACACTATCCAAATCTACTAGATGCAAATATTCAGATCCTTTTATCTAATCTCCACCTCCATCATTTCCATCAGAATTTGTGCGATTGTATTCACTAAATTGTCTCGGTTGGAGCGCTCTTACTTAATACCTGATCAAGATCAACTACCTTCAGTTATTATATTTGTTTTGTTTGTTAGACATTTGAAGTTTCTTTCTGTATTACCCTTATAGTATATGTTCAGTGGAAGGGCTTTACCTGTGTTTCTTAATTCTAATGTATGTGTCAAAATAAATTTGTTCTCACTGCCCCTTTCCTTGCAGCTGAGTAACTATTCCTCTTTTGAGGGAGTCCTATACTGCAAACCTCACTTTAATCAATTGTTCAAGATGACTGGCAGCTTGGATAAGAGTTTTGAAGGTAGTTCTTTCACTTCCCTATTATATTTATCATGTGATCCCTTTAGCTTGCTGTATCTTATACTCGATTATCCCCTTGGATTTCACTAGGCACTCCAAAAACAACCAGAGTGAACAAATCTTCTGAACAGGTAGTCCATCGTCTAAATTACCTCTCCCACACATTTTATGAATTCTTGCATGAGTTTCAAACTTTTATTGATGTTTCACTTAATAATTACATATTTCTTAGGGCCATAACAACAGCAAAGTCTCAAGTATGTTTGGTGGTACTCAAGAAAAGTGTGTTGCTTGCAAGAAAACTGTTTACCCTTTAGAACAGGTATGGATTACATGGACAGTAAAAAAAGGTTTCTTCTATTCTTCCATAATGTAAACATTATAAGAAGTTTAGTTTTTGCGAAGTTGCACTGCCCAGTTCTTTTGATTAGTTTATATAAGTTCCCCCCCCCCCCCCCCCCCCAAAGAGTTGCTCAATGAACTTGTTTGGAATCGTGGGTTATATTGTATTCATTTTGGAATCGTGGATTATGAAAGAGTTATATGAGCTCATTGTGGCTTGTTACTTTTTCTGCAATGTTGCTGTAAAGCTATAGTTGAAAACTTGAAACTCAACATATATCTGAGGAGATATTTCTAGTTTCAACAAATAAATTTAGCACCGAAAACTTACACATTGACAGTAAATTTTCATGTTTGAAAAGTTGATGTAATTCCTCTCGATTATGCTGATGGTGCTTCTTGTTACTTCAGGTGGCTGTTGATGGCACCACATACCATAGGGCTTGTTTCAAGTGCAGCCATGGAGGCTGCGTGATAAGTCCATCAAACTATGTGGCTCATGAGCATCAACTTTACTGTAAGCACCATCACTCCCAACTTTTCAAGGCAAAGGGGAACTTCAGCCAACTGGACAAGCATGATTAACATTTAAGTTGAAGGGATGACTGAGAACACTACACCTATGTGATTCGACCTAAAGTTTCATAGTAACCTCACAAAGGTACTTCTTTCAGCAAATAAGTACTTGTTTTGATCAAGACTCCCTACTATACATCCTCAAAACCGCATCGAAAGTGAAACCTGAAGCAAAGGTCATGTATGTTACGAGACAATTTTGAAGAGGACAAGTTCTGTTACATATTGCACCTTTATGATTCTAAGGTTTTACTATAACATGTATGATCTGAATTACCAGAGTTGAACTTTGCTGCTTCACTGTTATAACATCTGATCTGATATGATCTCTTTTAATTTGTGATATTATTTTTCTTGTTTAATATATATTATAGTTTCTGCTCTTTCTTCACATAGACCATTAAATTAGCTTTCCAACGAGTCACTAACCGATAGAATTGACATGAACTAGGTATGTTGTTATGTGGTGGTACCAGTCTACCAGTCACCAGATATGAACTAGGCATGTTAGACAGATTTATGGTACCCAGTATGAGCTTCATGTATTATCAAGCATATCTTTGGAGTAGTTTTATACACTTAATTAGCAATCAAAAAATTTGACCGAGTTCATAGTTTGAGGGCATCTTGTGCCCTAATTATCAATCCATGTTCTAGGGTAATTAATCTTGGCATCCACAGATAATCCAAGGCTTTTTAGAAATCCTGCAACTTTAACTTTTCCTTTTAAAATCGAAAGAAATATCATAAATTTTCTACTAGTAGTGGAAGTATGTGTAAGATTGATGTAGCGGCTGTGTGGGTCTACAAAATGAGTCGAATCTAAGAATGCACTAAAAGTATGGTGGATATCATTGCCTTAGTAGTAGGAGTCAAAGTTTTAAAGCATGATGATCACTTCCTTGTTTACTATTGTATTATCCAGTGGCTCATGAGTTTGAAATTTCATGATTACTCTGTATTTAAGCATGAATGATCTACTTATCTGTAGTTAAAAATCTTCTTGAGCATGATAATAATAATGTTAAGCATGTTACGTGTGGCACATGGTCATGATTTATGATTATGGTACACTTTATTCTCTCGTAATTATGTCTTAGGGCCCGTTTGGGAAATCTTATTTTTCAGAAATAAGTTACTTATTCTAGAAAAAAATTAGAAAATATGTACTTTTTTCTGAAATAAATAACTTATTTTTGCAAGATAACGAATATTAAACTCCCGATACACATTTTTCTCTAAAGAAAAGTATGTAAATACGAAATTTTTCCCGAAATAAGTAACTTATAAGTCGATCATCAGATTTGGCAAACATCCCCTTAGTATTAGTTTTCGATTATTAAAGGTGCTTGACGAGAATTAATTGTACATCTGTTATGAATTTAGTTTCGATTTCTTCATATGACCTTATTATGAAAAAATTATTACTAAAAGTAAAGATCATTAAAACATAAAAAGAACACAAATACGAAGGTGTGTAAGAATCTTGTGCACTTAATACGAATGTTTTAATTTATCATCCTCGGGCAAACCTCATCTTCTTCCATCACATTTTTGCACATTATTATTTACTGCTTATTTGATGGTGTTAATAAAATCTTATTTAATCCTATCAAGTAGGTTTATTATGCTTGCATATACTTGGGTAGCTATTAGTTGAAGAAATTATTCTATTCTGAGGATAAACCATTCATTATCTATAGCTAAATTAAGTTAAAGTGACACAGAATTTAGATGCCTCTTTGTTTATTATTACTATACTACTTGTCTTAATGTTGACAGATTCCTTTTGCAGCTTATGCTATTAGAACAGTTAATATTAGAAATTACACATAGCAAAACCAATAGAATTGTATACTCACTGCAGTCAACTAAGTTTCTTGATTAAACCAAATCAGTTACATGGATGTGAAATTGGGTTGTCCTGCTTATGCATTACATCTCTCTACACTTGATTTTAGCCATTCACAAGGCCGTCTTAGACATGTCTCAGCTTGGTAAAACAGACCTTATCAACCATAAAACTCTTCAAACATCTTGGATGTACTGTTGCATTGAATTTCACCCGATTCACGAAGCTTAACCTAACACGAATGATCAGCTGGAGGCCTCGGTGATGCTATGCAGTGAGGGATGCCAGCCTCTTGCTCTTGCACTTACAGAGTTGGATGTCGATGATGTCTTTGTCCGATGTCTATCATGCTTTAGAACCTGCGTAGTAGTATGAGTAAATATGAATAAGGTTCTCTAAAGGACCACTTTAGAAACTGGGAAACACATTTCTTGTTTCTTAGAAATGATCATTGTTATTTTTAGAAAGGATCAGTGTGGCAGAAATATGAGAAAAAAATGCAAATCAAGATTCAACAGAGGATAAAGCATATGAGACTTTAAATTTAGTAAGTGAAACAAAAATATACCAATTTGGTTTTGTTGTCCAAGGTACTTCTTGTTGCAGCACTAATATTTTCAAAATTTGAGCTCGAATTAGTAACTTCCTTTCCAGATGCTGCTTCTGATTGTTTTTTCTTCTGCATCTTTGCATACTTCTTAGCCCACACACCTTTCATCACCTCTACAAAAATTTACAACATCTCAGACTTAAATAATCCAAAATACCATAAAAAAAAAAAAAAAATGTTCTCCACAGAACGCGACCCTGTAAAAATATCGTACCTTGAGAACTAACAAGTCTGTAAGTATGGCCAAGAACAAGAGTATCGGTGGGGCGGAGAAGTTTGATACGAGTAATGCGGAGAGGTGCAGTGGCAGTAGCGGTGGTGGTGGAGGAAGGTGGATACAAAGTGGTGGTAAGAAGCAGAGCAACATGATAGCCAGGGTTGGTCTTCATGACATAACTAGCAGGGACAGGCCAATATGCTTTTTCTACTTTGCCACAAGGCTGTTGTATTGCTAGACTTGCATTATCTATGGCTTGGCAATTCCCCATCTCTCTGAGATCTCTCTCTCTATTTACTTGCTCTCTGTAGTCTGTAGTGTGTATCAGAGTATCTCTGGGGGCTGTATGCAAGATGGATGAGCAGGGAAGGACTGAGAAAAATAGCAAGTCTCTGTTTATATTGTGAGCACCAACCTCATCTCCAATCTATACAAGAATTAAATAGAGACTATTATAATTTATATCTGTGGAACCCATCTGTTTGACTAATGACTCTTTGGCTCACCTTAATAAGGATTTATGGACTTATTTTCGAGTAAAAATTTTATATTTTGATAATTGTTTTTATACAAATATTTAATGTATATTTGATATTTAATAAATTGCAAAAATAAATTGGAAAGGTAGGAATCTTAACTTTCATTCCTAACTTTCTAACTTAAAATAAGTTTTTTATTTCAAAAAATAAGTTTCCCAAACAACCCGATACGTATCCCGTAGTTTTGGTATGAAAACAACGTTACGTTTCTTCCCACATTTGGTCGAAGAATGCAAGCTAGTAATTCGTCTACATCAAGGCCCAACTCCTAATTGTTTTGTAATATGAATTTGAATTCTTGACATTCCGTAACATTTATTAAAAAATCATCACGTTATTTTATTCACATTTATAATTTTTTTGAATTTCATATTAGCAAAAATATTGTCAAATAAATAATTTATCTACCATAGCATAGCATGTTATGCATGAACATGCTTCAATTGTAATTTTATATCACTACTTATGAATAATATCAATTGTGTGTTTTGAATTCGTACACTATAAATGGTGTATAAAATAATATTCAAAACTAATAGGAGTAATAAATTAATAATCATGTAAATTGAAAAGAAAAAATAGTACTCCCTCCGTTCCTAAAAACGTTTCTTGTTTACTTTGGACACATTTGCCAACGTATACTTTTAATCGTTAATATCTTTAATTTCGTATTAGTTTTAAATATAAAAACTTCTACAGTATTAACAAATACGAATATAATAAGATCACTCATGATTATATTTTATCTTATAAATTATGCGTAAATTAGTAATTATTCGCTTATAATGAACAGTGTCCAAAGTCAAAATCAGAAATATTTTTTGAAACGGAGGAAGTATAATGTGCAGTAATGAGAAATGCAAGTAGGAATGTGCACGAAATGGAAGATAGATGTGGCAGAGAATATATTTCAAAGAGAAGTTATGATTATTACTATTACTCAGTCGGTGCCTTTTAATTGTCATGTTTGAAAAAATGTTTTATTCCTAAATAATTATTATATTCTTATGAAATAATGTCCAAACTACACAACTTTTGCTTGACCCTTGCCTAAAGTACCGATGCGCGCGAGGTTGCGCCCAAATTACCCACGGGCTACGCATTCTGGGAATGCGTTGCCTGGGTTACGCATTTTGATAATGCGTATCTCAAGTAACGTATTCACATAATGCGCAATGACGTCATCATGCGTCATTATTTCGAGTGACTGGCCGGCGTCTCTCTGAGGCGATTTTTCGCCTCTCCGGTTGATCTTCACCGTCCATGACATTCCGGTAACCTTCATTACTGCTTATGGTATCAAAACGAAGCCCAGAGCTTCCTCTTCATTTTGATAATTCGATTTGTTGGTTTATGGCCCCGCAGGGGCGTGTAAGATCTTATCGGAAAATGGAATCGGAAAACGAGCACTACGCCATAAATGGGCTATCGTTACATCTTTGTCATGGATGTTGTTAGAATATGTTACCTTAGCATGTTACTTTGGACCTAATATAACATTTTATTTTTTATGTTACCTTAGCCACAAACGTGATGTTACCTTAGTTTTAAAGTGTTGGATGTTAGCAACATACATGATATGTTACCTTAGATCATTAATATACTCATTTTTTAATTTTAAAATTATTTAAATATTTAAAAATCACATTTACCATTAAAATATTTCATTTTTATAAAATGTAAGAGTTTACCAAGTAAATGAATTTTTATTGTTAAATATCAAAGTATTTAATTATTATTACTTTCAGTTTCTATTTATTTGTTAAATAAATATTTTAAAATATATAAAAATATAATTGTAAAAATGCATAATGGCGCGATTACCACTGAAATATTTGAGCGGCCAAATAATCCCGCCTGTCTGAAAATTTCTTAGCGGCCAAATAATATACTTACACAAAATTTTACACTCCCACTCTCTCATTCTCCAGTCTCTCGCTCTCTCACCTGTGGCTCTCTATGGCTCTCTCTCGTAAAATTCTCTCTCACTCTCATTCTTCTTTATTTTTTTCAAATTAGTGTGTTATTTGGCTCAAATTAGAGTTGCTCAGTTGAATATGGCTTAGGTTTGAGAGTTTGGTTTCTTCAAATTGGGGTTGTTCAAATTAGGGTTTTTCCAAATTAGAGGTTCTTTGTGTTGAGTTCAATTAATTCAATTTTTTCACTTAAACTTTAACTAACTAGGGTTTATTTTCGATTTAAGAGCTTCTCTAGTTTGGGCTTTGGATTTGGGGATTCTTAAGTAGATTTGGGCTTCGATTCAGTGAATTTGGGGCTTCTTCAGTGAATTGGGGGCTTCAATTCGTAAGAATTTGGGGCTTCAATTCAATGTTGGGAACTTGTTCAAGGGACAGATTGTATGTGTGATTAAAGCTGGTAATGTCGGATCTCCTTATGCTAGAATGATGGTAATACACTTGTTCTAATCGTATTACTTGTTTTCGATGTGTGCTGCTCTTAGTTACCTAATTGTTTATGAACTATACAAGTTTAATATGCAATACACATAAATGATATGTTCACAAATATGTTTAATTTTTTTCGATGTGTATTGTTTATGAACATAGTTGTTTAATCAAGTATTCAAGTTCCTCTGAACATCGTTTAAGAAAAAAAGGAAAAGAAAAACAATACACAGGCATGCATACTAATTATCTTTGAAGGCTGTTTAAATTTTACATACCCTTGTTTAAAGTTTCCTGAAGAAGCCATAGTTGCTGGGAAACCAGGACCAGGAGGCAGTAGTTTATTAGAATTAAACCAGGGGGTAGGGCTTCCTTGCTCAAGATTCCTAAATTTACATACCCTTCTTCGCACTCAACTGAAAAGATTCCTAAAGAAGCTGCCATTAGGGTTATGAGACCTAATCGTATTGTGAATTGTGTAGTGTGTGCTTCTTCACAAATATGTTCATGATAGGTATTTATTCAATACAGAGTAGTATAATACCATGATGATATTTGTTGTGGGAATGTTATCATACTATCTATTTTTAAGATATTTTTAGTCGACCATAACTAATACGCCCATGATAAGAACATTCCAGCTTATGTGCAGTTCTTGAAAGCAAATGGTGACTTGGTGAGTAACCTGTTACTTGGAGAAGAGCAGCATCCATGGAAGAGCAGCAAATAATGGCTTTGCTGATGCTGCCCAGGTATTGAGAATACTTGAATTCATTCGTTGGTTTCTAGTGACTTGTAAGTTGGTGTTGTGACTTTTTCCCCTAATTATACAGGCCCCAGAGTTATTCACTACTGCTCCATCCCTAGCTATTCCAAAAGCAAGATATCAGGCCTTTTTTGCTTTGGGCTCTGGATTTGGGGCTTCAATTTGGAGGTATAACCCCTTTTCCATATGAAAACATATAGTGTAGTGTTAGTTAATATCTTTTATATGTATTTTACTGCATAAATCAATCTATGATCTTGTATATTGTAGTTTACAATATGACATAAATGGTACTACGTGACTCAGTTTGTCGTTGCGCTTTTGTGTGGGAATCAAAGACGTAAGCATGTTCTAATTGTCTCTTTGCAATTTTTCGAAGGTAACCTGTTTATGTTTTTAAATTATGTGGTTTTCGCTCATTCATAACTGAACTTGTCATTCCTCATTATTTACACAGCCTCTTGCTCTCCGTGTCTCTCCTCTGCTGATTCTTTGTAAAAGAACCTGTGTGCTTTCTTAGCCTAAATATAGTTCAAAAGTTAAGGATTTTCTGCAAAACAATATTGTGACTGCTCTTTTTTATTCCGAATCGATTATGCCCAGTCTTTCAATGCTTGATTTTGCAAACAAAGATTTAAACCTCAACTTTTATGTTTGGAGAGCTCTTCATCTGCCCCACCCAGTGTTTCAGCAGCAAAAACCGTTGGTGATTCGCTTTCTAACATCACTCAAGTTGCAAGTGTAAATGCATATTCATCTCTTCCTGGTTCTGTTATAGTAACATTCTTATATGTTATCCCTGTCATGATATGGGTCTTTCTTGATGTATTTATTACATCAGAAAACTATGTTTAACGAAGATATCTTACTAAACGGAAGAATACATCACAGTTGCAGGTGAGCTTTTAGAATATCAAGAATCTCTGCTTATGTATACTATAGTTTTATAGCATCATCTATGATGCTATTGTGTGAATCAAAGTAATATTTTATTTTTTTAATGCAAACTTACGGTCAACTATTTGAACTGGAACTAATTCTTATATAGTTTATCCAACAATTAAACAATCTGCTATGAGCATATCTCAAGTTATTCTCGATACTATTTCTTTGCTATTTTCTGATCAGTTTTGTGTGCGTCTCTTGGTCAAAAACAGAAAGCACACACTGTATTTCCAGCACACTTAATAGCAGAAGCAATTTCAACTCTCCATAACCTTGATTTCAGATGGTCTGGACCAATCACACTTAATGAAACAATCTGCTATGAGCACAATCTCAGGTCTAGCTAAATTTCTCAAATTCTTTATGGTAAACTTGGGTGAATTATGTCTGTGGACGAGATATTGGTATGCTGTGGTTACCTAGGGTATTTAGCTGCTTTTTTAATTTCAAGTTGCTTTTTTAATTTCAAGTTTATTAGTGCTGAAGTGTTTTAAACATATACCTCTGTTCTTTAATTAAGATTTACTCCAAAGCTAAACTACTTTCCATAATGACTATTTTTAACTTTCAATGTCAAATATATGTGCATTGGACAGTAAACACATTCGTACCAACTTTCATAAGAATAACACGCCTACAACTTTCTCACCTTATAGGATTGTATGTCGGTTGGTATCACAACCAATGGCATATTTATTATCAGGGTGTATACATGCATCTTTTACATAATATTTGCATTTGATGTTAAATAGCTCTTTTGGGACTGTATTCATATTCCCTGTTCATTTTGACGCACAGATATATTAGGTGGTCTTCAAGTGCAGGAAGAGTACAAAATAGAACCTGAATTCCAAGCTTAAGGAAATGACTCCAGCATTTGGAAAAGATCAAGGGAGAAAAAAAGGCTGGCAATACTCCCTGCCTTCTACGATACAAAATTATAATATTTTTTGATCAACCTTTGCTATTATTATGTATAGATGTTACTAGTTATTTTTAATTAAGTTTGTGAAGTGTTAGTGTGTTGTTGACTATGTAGTAGTGAATTGGTTTAGAATGTTTGGTGCGTGTTTGGGAGTTTGTTTAGTATGTTTGGATTATGGATGTAATTTTTGGAATGGTGTATTGAAATGAACAAGTCATTTAGGGATGTATAATATTTGTAGTAGCAATTTTCAAATTTTTTTAGCTAATTGTTGCCAAACAAAGTGGGTCCCATGCAGTTTGTTTGCTTCCATATAGTGTGGGTCTCATGGTGGATCCCATTGTGGGTTCTACTGTGGGACCCACTATTTTTTAAAGAAACTGAATATCTAAGGTAACATATATATTAGGTTGCGGTAGACCTCAATTTTGTTGCTATAGCAAGCTACGGTAACATAAAACTGCATGTTACCTTAGGGATCAAAGATGTTACCTTAGACACCTAAGGCAACATGCTGAGAGCTATCACCAGAAAAATGTTACCTTAGCCACTTTTTAGGCCTAAGGTAACATATAATGTACCTGCTGTAACATTTTTTTTGTGTTACAGTAGGCTGTTTATGGTGTAATGGAGCTTGGTTTTGGGGTTTTAAAATCCGGCAAACGAAACAAAAATCGAATGGTATACACTTGTAGAGGGGCGAAGACGAACGTTTTGATGTATGGTACATGTGTGCTACAAACTTAGAAAGGATTGAACGAAGGCTGCCGGATTCTGTGTAAAAATCGCCTAGAAGTCGTCTCCGTTCACGTTTGTAGAGACGATGAACAGTGCTTTGGGTTGCGCATTTCTGTAATGCGTGTCTCATGTTACGCATGTATAGAATGCGTATCCTAGCTAAGCATGTGATGCCAGACTTTACTTTTCTGAAGACCACGCATGTGAAACATGCGTGTACTGTGTACGCATGTAACACATGCGTGGTCCATGGGTAAAAAGGGCGGAGGTTTTTTCCCGTGGGTATTTTGGACACCTGAAATTAAATGGTGGGTATTTTGGTTTTTCACCCTATTCTTATTCTAATATTTCTTTATATTAATTTTTCTATATAAAATCTTCCATTTCTAATTATAATATTTGATTTTACAACTAATTTCATTATTTAATATAATAATTAGGAACAATATATGAAAATAATTTATAACAATTATTTTTTTTAATATGAGTATTCTTTTCGAATATGACAACTAAAAAAATGAAAAGAATATATCTGTTAGGTCCGGAATAACGTAGAAGGGGGGTTGAATACGTTATTTAAAAATACTTCGATTTTTGATGTGGATATGAAATCAAAAATACTAAATCGAAATAACACAACTGTGTGGGAAATATCTTTAAATAGATAAAACCCGGAGGTTTGCTACACAATCTAATCCTATATATGGATCAGCTACAAAATCAAACACTCCTAAGGATAGTTTAGGCACGAGGACCTTCTACCCGACACTTCCTGAAAGCGGGCTAAGCCGGCTTTCCTACTAGATGGACTGTCTAGCAGCTTACACAGAGATGGTATAAGAGAGAGAAGAGAGAGTTGTGTGTTGAGGTGTGTTTTGAAATGAAATTCAACAGGCCTATTTATAGACTTTAGAAAGTTACTATGCAACTAAATTTTACGTAACTGATGACGAAAATTCTGAGCCGCCTGCCTGTTTTTCAATTTCAACACACTGCTTTTTCAATTTCAAAGTCTTACTTTGAATTTTTAATTCATGCGGGCCCCACATGTTTCTTACTTTAATGAATAGTACTTTTGGGTACTATTCACATGAATAGTAACTCCGGTTACTATTCACCCGGTGTGAATAGTGATTTCGGTGAATAGTAATTCCGGTTACTATTCATGTGAATAGTGATTTCGGTTACTATTCATTTTCCTCTTATTTTTGACATCCTTAAATATTCAGCTTCTGAAATGGAGGATATCAATACTGCTCTCAATCATACCTTTTTAACAGTTTTTCTGAGTTAGATACTTCGATTCCTTTGTGAAGATGTTGACGCCTAGTGCAACTGGTCTGGTTCACAAACGACTAACATTCACTCGTGGTCTTCGTATCATGTCTTTAAGAATACTGCCAAGAATTGTGCAACCATAAAAACTTTATTACTGGAATCTTTTGGTCCTTCAACTGAATCATCTGTACATCTTATTTTGTCACTGAGGCTTGATCATTTTAATGAACTTCTTTCAGCGACTTGATCCTTGTTGGTGCCTGATCTTCAAATTTCACGATCCCTGTATAGAGTTTATTATTTATCTTTTATCCTAGTTGAGTTATATATGTCCTCTATTACATATTACATTTTTATGCTTTACAATCTCCCCCTATTTGATTGTCAGGGTTTGACAAACAAATTCCTAGAGGATAACTCAACTGATACAACAAAAAATAAAATACAAAGATAAATAATATAAAAGTACATTCTGGATCATATATTCATTTTCCAGATTTCCAAGTGCAAGACAATTGTTCCTCTAGACTGAACATATCTTCAAGTTTGCCTTTGCTTTCTTTTCACATAGCACTAATATTCCAATCAGCTTTTCCATTCCCAAAATAAAGTTAATTCTGTGTTAACAACCTTTTCCTTGCCCTTATTACGCCTAGTAGCTTCTTGATCATCCACCTTCTCCCCCTCAGTTGGGTTATCCTCCAGAGTAGTAGGATGTGGAGTTGGTAAATTAGACAAAGCTGTCTTCCCCAAGGAATGAATTGCATGACTAAACTGGGATGCCATGGAACTTAATTGAACCTGGAATGCATCATGTTGAATAAGTTGCAAAATTTTAATTTCTGCAATGGACTTACAGATATTTTGCAACTCTTTCTCCATTGTTTGGACCCGTGTAAGGAGTCTGCTATATTCCTTTCTGGTTACAGGTGCATGTGGTTGAGTAGGTTGCTCACTCGTATGTTCTGCAGGTGTTTCACTCAACACTCTATCTTCACTCGGTTTAGTGGTTTGGGTTACACTTACATGTTCTGTTGGTGTTTCCCTCAACTTTCCTCTAGAGCTTCCACCGATATGTGTACCTGCAAATGAAATCATCCTAGCCCCTTTTTCAGAGGTCACGGATGGTGCAATGAAAGTTCGTGAGCTTCCGTCCTCGCATGAAACGAGTTGCCGACCACTGGTAAAAAGTGGCCCTCTGGGAGGTTAAACTTGAATCGATTAAATGGCACAAAACCCAAGTTTCCCTCGTACGTCTGTGAAGACACTTGGTTCATAAAAGAAGCACCCACCAATGGATCTTTCCGTAAAATGGAAGATTCACCAGCAGTTATTGAGGTAGGTAATTCCACCTCGGATGCCTGTGAAGGCATTTGATCTTTAGAAAGATCATCAACCACTCGTATGTTCCGTGAAATGGAACTCAAGATAGTTGCTCCCATCAATTCAATCTCATTTACATTTGCACTCATTGGATAAGAAAGAATTGTTTCACTAACAGTTGCAGTTACCTCAGGTTCATTTGGTTTACTTCTTTTAGAATGAGGTAGAGCTGCTGATGTTACTAACTCCTTATGTGGTGCTACTGAGGCACTATCTCCCTCAATAATGTGGATGACTGGTCGTTTAAGTGACAATTGAGGTGTAGGAGTTTGTTGTGTTTGTGTTTGCATTTGTAGAATGGGCTCTTCGACCTGTGTTAGAGTCGGTGGGATTTCCTGCTCTTGGTCGGGTAAGATGGCCACTGGGGGCTGTAGAAATTGTATTTCCTGTGACACAATAGGGAATACAGAGGTTGGAATAACAAGGATTGAAATATTATCTTGTCGTACACCTGCTCTCACTGGTCGTGGTAACAACAGAAGTGGGACAGTCTTTAGAAATTCAGTTAGGATTGTAGGCACATCCGTATATTTCTTTTTGCTTATGTAATTAATTACATTCGTCTTCATAGAAGAACATTCCACCTTTTGACCATTTTCCAAGCGTACTCTGTCTTCATCATTCAAAAAATCATTTAGTATTAACTGTAGAAACCTTGGATATAAACATTTGACATTTTGAGTCTGAACATCTCTTGTTCCCAAGCGTTTCATTTTTAAAATGATTTGACCAAGCACTATTTTTCCAAAATTAATCCTCAAATTATTGGCGACTGCATACCCTATTATTTGAATAAATTCAGGTATTCGATCTTGATTTGTTCTATCTGAGGAAAAAACATGGTTAAGAGTGTGAAAGAAGAAATTCCAGTACTGGTTAGAAATGTTCTAGAAAGATTACCAGTATTGAAATTGCCATCTTGGTACCTTATAAAACGAAAGAACATTTCAATCTGTTCAGGTGTAGGATCAGAAACGAGATTTTCCATAGGAAAATGAAGAATTCGATTAACATCTCGTTCAGTGACCCTAATCGACCTACCAAATAGTCGATATGTGAATGCACACCCGTCCTGTCCAGAAGTGTTAACCGCACTGCAATATAGTTCACGCAATGCATCATGGTTAAGCTGCACTTGTGTAACTAAAGCATAGCGAATTAATGAATGTTCATTCAGAAATTGTGTCCAAGCCCGAAATTGCTCATCCTGAATGGTTTCGATTTGCTGAATGGAAACAGGATTAACTTTAGCAATTAAAAAGCTTCCCTGCAATGCCATTTTCAAAACTGTGAGGAAACTCAAAAACAAGGGTTAGTACGTATAACAAGAATATGAAATCCGCCCTAAAACCACCAGCTAGATTGTGAGATCTTTCCGATCAAAGCTCGAAATATTCAGCAATTGTGTGTATATACTCTGTATATCTGAAAAATGATGATGTTAAACACAAACAAAAACTCATCATTTATAATGTTTCAAGGATTAGAGGGTTAGGTATAATAGTGACAGGTTATGTTTGAAAAATAACACCGCTCAATAATTTCTCACCTAACTACCTAATTAGCCGAAAAAACATCTTATCACCGAAACTGTCGGCCGAAAAAACATCTTATCGCCGAAACCTATCAGTCTATACACATACACATATAATACTTCTAATTATTATGGATTTAAAAATAATCACACAGTAAATCAAGAATTAATCCACAATAATCAAATAAACTCACAATTAAATAGACATAAAATTAACAAAATATCATTAATTGATATATGTCAATGAAATATTTATTTAATTATGCTACAATTAACTCAATTATTTACTAACTAATTACCATAAAATATAGCATTTATAAGCATGGTAATTAATATAGAGATAACTATAAAAAGAGGACTGGATGCAAAACAAATTCACAAGTACTAAACATATAGACATTTAAAATACATGTGAACTTATAACAAATTGCAGTTATTGATTATCCAAAATTAATTAGACAGATTTAACATCCCAAGTTCACCAACTAACCTGGAGAAAGTGGATTCATCCAGTGGTTTAGTAAAGATGTCTGCAATTTGTTCATCTGTGGGAACAAAATATAATACCACAGTTCCATTCATGACATGCTCTCGTAAGAAATGATACCTGATATCAATATGCTTAGTCCTGGTGTGTTGAACTGGATTGTTGGCAATGGCAATGGCACTCGTGTTGTCGCATAGAATTGGAATTTTGTCCAACATGAGTCCATAGTCCTGAAGTTGATTCCTCATCCACAGGATCTGAGCACAACAGCTACCTGCCGCAATGTATTCTGCTTCGGCTGTCGAGGTAGATACTGAGTGTTGCTTCTTGCTGTACCAAGATACCAACCTTCTTCCTAGAAACTGACAGCTTCCAGAAGTACTTTTCCGATCAATCTTACAACCTGCGAAGTCAGAATCTGTATAGCCAATTAGGTCAAAACCTGTTCCTTTAGGGTACCAAATCCCAAGATTGGGGGTTCCCTTAAGGTATCTGAAAATACGTTTAACAGCTATAAGATGTGACTCTTTAGGGTTAGCCTGGAATCTAGCACATAGACAAGTTGCGAACATAATATCTGGTCTACTAGCAGTTAAGTACAAGAGAGAGCCGATCATACCTCGATACTTCGTGATGTCAACTGACTTACCAGATTTGTCTTCATCAAGCTTGACTGCAGTTGGCATCGGGGTTTTGGCAGTAGCTGCTTCTTCCATCCCATACTTCTTCAGAAGATCCTTTATGTATTTTGATTGGCAGATGAAAATACCATCAGGCTTCTGAACAACTTGAAGTCCAAGGAAGAAGGACAACTCACCCATCATGCTCATCTCGTACCTACTCTGCATTAGCTTAGCAAATCTCTTGCATAACAAATCATTAGTAGAACCAAAAATTATATCGTCCACATATACTTGCACCAGAATTATATCATTTTTATGCTTTTTATGAAAGAGAGTTTTGTCGATGATACCTCTTGTAAAACCATTTTCAAGTAAGAACTTGGATAGAGTATCATACCATGTTCGAGGGGCTTGCTTGAGACCATAGAGAGCTTTGAAGAGAAAGTACACAAAACCTTCAAATTCCTTGTCTTCGAACCCAGGGGGTTGTTCAACATAGACTTCTTCCTCTAGATCTCCGTTCAAAAATGCACTCTTCACATTCATCTGAAAAACCTTTAAGTTGGAGTGTGCAGCAAATGCTAAGAACATCCTGATTGCTTCAAGCCTTGCAACTGGAGCATAGGTTTCATCATAATCAATTCCCTCTTCTTGAGAGTAACCCTTTGCTACCAATCGAGCCTTGTTCCTCGTAACAATACCATTTTCATCCAGTTTATTTCTAAACACCCATCTAGTGCCAATTACAGATTTATCTTTTGGTCTTGGCACCAGCTTCCATACTTTCTGCCTTTCGAACTGATTGAGTTCTTCCTGCATTGCAGTTACCCAATCTGGATCATCAAGAGCTTCATCAACCTTTTTAGGTTCAATTTGAGATAAAAATCTTGTGAAATTGCATTCATTCTGTGTTGCTCTTCTAGTCTGTACACCCGTGTCCGGTTCACCAATGATCTGTTCAAAGGGATGTGCTCTACTCCATACCCTTTGTCTCGGCAGATTTGATCTTGATGATTCCCCAAGTTCATAATTGTGTTGAGTGTGATGACTAGTAGATCCAAAATCATTGTTTGCTCCCCCTGAGCTGTTGCTTTCAAAGTTTGATGAATCAGAGTTTAATGAATCAACAGATGCATTCTTTGATGTTTCTTCACTTGATTGGGGTTCATTTTCATCGTTCACTTGCTCCCCCTCAACATGTGCTGCAGTCTGATCTACTTGTATAGATTGAACAATATTGTCTGAAAGAGTATCAGAATCTTGTAGATCAACATTTATTTCTTCATTCTCAAATCTCAGCTGGTCATGTTCATCAAAATCTTCAAGTCCTGTTATCTTCTTATCATCAAAAGACACATGGATAGATTCCATGACCACTTTTGTTCTCAGATTATAGACTCTGAATGCTTTTGTCGATAGTGGGTATCCAACAAAGATTCATTCATCAGCTTTTAAATCAAATTTGGAAAGCTGTTCTGGATGAGTCTTAAGAACAAAACATTTACATCCAAACACATGAAAGTACTTCAGGTTCGGCTTCTTATTTTTCACCATCTCATATGGTGTTTTACCATGCTTGTTTATGAGTGTAGCATTCTGTGTGAAACAAGCAGCTTGCACAGCTTCAGCCCAGAAGTAAGTTGGCAGCTTTGCTTCATCAAGCATGGTCCTTGCAGCTTCTATGAGAGTCCTGTTCTTTCTCTCTACTACTCCATTTTGTTGTGGAGTTCCAGGTGTAGAGAATTCTTGCTTTATTCCATTTTCTCTACAAAACTCTTCCATGACTGCATTCTTGAACTCAGTGCCATTATCACTCCTTATGATTTTCACTGTATGCTTAGATCCTTTGTCCAGTTGTCTGACATGCTCTGTTAAGATTGATGCAGTTTCTTCTTTCTTGTGCATGAAATATACCCATGTATATCTGGTGTATTCATCAACAATAACCAAAGCATATCTTTTCTTTCCAATAGACATTATATTTACTGGACCAAATAAATCAACATGCAATAAGTGATATGGCTCAAGAATTGAGGATTCAGTCTTACTTTTGAATGAAGTTTTCCTTTGTTTTGCCTTTTGACATGAGTCACATAGGCCATCTGGAGTAAAAACTGATTTGGGCAATCCTCTCACAAGATCTTTCTTCACTAGCTCATTAATGCTGTTGAAATTCAGATGAGAAAGTCTCTTGTGCCAATCCCAGCTTTCTTCAATTGATGCTCTACTCAGTAGACAGATTGCAGAGCCATCAGAGTTTGTTGAAAGCTTGGCTTCATAAATGTTACCATGCCTGTATCCCTTCAGAACAACTTTTCCTGTAGATTTGCTTACAACTTCACCGTGTTCTTCAAAGAAATCCACATGATAACCTCTGTCACAGATTTGACTCACACTTAGTAGATTATGTTTGAGTCCTGAGACTAGAGCTACAGATTCAATGATGACATTCCCAAGTTTGATATTGCCATATCCCAGAGTCCTTCCTATGTTGCCATCTCCATAAGAAACACTTGGGCCAGCCTTCTCCACAAATTCTGATAGCAGGGCTTTATTTCCAGTCATGTGTCCTGAGCATCCATTGTCCAGAACAAGGATATTTTTCCTGTTACCCTGCAATCACAAAAACCACTAATGATTAGTTTTAAGGACCCAGACTTGCTTGGATCCTTTGACCTTATTAAGTTTGTTAGCTTTTGCAGCAGAAGTCTTATCAGAGTTTGTGCTAACATTCTTTTTATCAGAATTTATACATGTAGAATCAATCTTGAATTTATTCAAAGAGGGTTTAAGTTCATAATAATCATAATACAACTTATGATACTCTTTGCATGTATAAATAGAATGCCAAATACTGCCACAGTGAAAACAAGGATTCTGTGGCTTAAACCTAACTGAACCACTCTTAACTCCTGACTTAGGAGGTATAGAGTTTATATTTTTATTCTTCCTGCAAAAAGTAGCAAGATGGTTAGGATTTCCACAGTTGTAACATTTCTTCCTAGGAGCATTGGGAATAAGCATATAGTTGTTGCTTTTATTGATGCCTACCTTTCCATTTCTGTTTTTCCTAGGTTCTTTTACCTTGTTCACTCTTTTTAACTCCTTCAGCTTGTGTTTAAGCTGTTTCTGAGACATTAAACTAATATTTACTGATTTGACTTCATCATGTTTTGGTTTGTCAGATTTTGGTACAAACCTCATATGAT
Source organism: Kitagawia praeruptora (assembly GCA_037693485.1). Classification (NCBI taxonomy): domain Eukaryota; kingdom Viridiplantae; phylum Streptophyta; class Magnoliopsida; order Apiales; family Apiaceae; genus Kitagawia; species Kitagawia praeruptora. The sequence continues at coordinate 128,682,877 of CM075350.1, forward strand.
TAAGTTTGGGTTTTGCAGCCTTTTTAGTAAATACAGGTTTAGAGGTCTCAGCTTCTAGGTTGGCAGTTTTCTTTTTATCAGTGTAACCTAGACCTTCTTTCCAACAATCATTCTCTATGATAATCTGAGTATTTTTACCAGAGTTAGTCCAAGTTTTAATAATGTTTCTTTCTTTAGCAAATTCAGATTCAAGATAAGCATGCCTTTTCAATAATTCAGTTTTAACAAAAATAGCATCATCTCTCTCTTTCTGAATTTCTAACATCTGGACTAATTCTGATTCTAGATAGTCATTTCTCTTTCTAAGGTCTAGACTTTCAGATTTTATTCTTTCATTTTCTAAAGTCTGATCTCTGTAGCTAACATGCAAGTTTTTAAGAAAGATTCTTAACTCAGATATATCAGTAGTATCAAAAGCTAGAGTAGAGTGAGGTACCCTGGTCTCAGTAGCTTCAGAGATACTATCAACATTTGCCATCAAGGCGTAGTTCACCTCATCTTCAGAGTCTGAAGTGTCAGCCAAGTCCTTCTTCTTTGTGATGTAAGCTTGACCTTTATTAGCTTTAACTTTCTTGCATTCAGGTGCAAAATGTCCTTTCTCACCACAATTATAGCATTTGATTTTGGACTTGTCCACTTTCCCAGACCTGCCTTCCTCTCCCTCAGCTTTTCTGAAATTCTTCTTTTCGAAATTTGAATCTCTTCGTGTGAACTTATTTCTTTTCCCGAAGTTCTTGTAAGCCATCTTCTTGAAGCTTCTTACCATCAGGGCTGCAATTTGTTTCATCTCAGCATCACTGCCATCATCATCATAGTCTGTGAGATTGTCAGAGTTTGAGTCATCATCAGAGTTTGATGACTCAATATCAGACTTTGTAATAAGAACCTTTCTGTTGGATTGACTCTTTTTCACAGTAACTTCTTTAGAAGTTTTCTCCTCAGCTTTAAGAGCAATTGACTTAGACTTCCCTCCATGCCTCTTGCTTCTTTGTTCCATCTCAAGCTCATGAGTTTTGAGCATTCCATAGATTTCATCAAGAGACATGTCTTGCAGATCATGATTGTCTCTGATGGTAGTGGCCTTTAAATCCCACTTCTCAGGAAGAGCCAACAAGAATTTCAGATTGGAGTCTTCAAGATCATACTCTTTATCTACCAGTGACAGATCATTCAGCAATTTCAGGAATCTGTCATATATATCTGTTAATGACTCATCAGTATTTGAGTCAAAGTGCTCGTACTCCTGTGTGAGTATTGTTCTCATGTTATTTTTTATGGCTTTGGTTCCTTGACATCTGACTTCCAAAGCATCCCAAATCTCCTTAGCAGTTTTGCATCCAATGACCCTGTTAGACATAACATTGTCAAGGGCGTTATGTAATAAATGCCTTACCTTGGCATCTTTGCTAATAGAGGAGGTATCTTCAGGGGTGTAGTCTTTCTTCTCCTTTGGAATCGTTTTTTGTTCCTCTCCAGCAACAACAACAGACAATTTGGTAGGCTTATGTGGACCATCATGGATTCTGTCTAAGTACTCTGGATCTGTAGCCTCCAGAAACATTTCCATCTTCACCTTCCATATGGGATATTCTGATGCCCTGAGTATTGGAACTCTAATTGATTCATATCTGCTTGTTGTTGGAGTTTTTGTTTTCTCTGTCATGATTGTATAGCTTTTTGGATCTTAACTGTTGTATAATAACAGAGTGGCTCTGATGCCAATTGTTAGGTCCGGAATAACGTAGAAGGAGGGTTGAATACGTTATTTAAAAATACTTTGATTTTTGATGTGGATATGAAATCAAAAATACTAAATCGAAATAACACAACTGTGTGGGAAATATCTTTAAATAGATAAAACCCGGAGGTTTGCTACACAATCTAATCCTATATATGGATCAGCTACAAAATCAAACACTCCTAAGGATAGTTTAGGCACGAGGACCTTCTACCCGACACTTCTTGAAAGCGGGCTAAGCCGGTTTTCCTACTAGATGGACTGTCTAGCAGCTTACACAGAGATGGTATAAGAGAGAGAAGAGAGAGTTGTGTGTTGAGGTGTGTTTTAAAATGAAATTCAACAGGCCTATTTATAGACTTTAGAAAGTTACTATGCAGCTAAATTTTACGTAACTGATGACGAAAATTCTGAGCCGCCTGCCTGTTTTTCAATTTCAACACACTGCTTTTTCAATTTCAAAGTCTTACTTTGAATTTTTAATTCATGCGGGCCCCACATGTTTCTTACTTTAATGAATAGTACTTTTGGGTACTATTCACATGAATAGTAACTCCGGTTACTATTCACCCGGTGTGAATAGTGATTTCGGTGAATAGTAATTCCGGTTACTATTCATGTGAATAGTGATTTCGGTTACTATTCATTTTCCTCTTATTTTTGACATCCTTAAATATTCAGCTTCTGAAATGGAGGATATCAATACTGCTCTCAATCATACCTTTTTAACAGTTTTTCTGAGTTAGATACTTCGATTCCTTTGTGAAGATGTTGACGCCTAGTGCAACTGGTCTGGTTCACAGACGACTAACATTCACTCGTGGTCTTCGTATCATGTCTTTAAGAATACTGCCAAGAATTGTTCAACCATAAAAACTATGGGTGTGCACGGGTCGGTTCGGCTCGGTTTTTACCGAAAACCGTTACCAAACCGTACATGTCGGTTCGGTTCGGTTTTTACCTATTAACCGTAACCGAACCGCTCGGAACGGTTTTTTTCGGTTCGGTTAACCGTTTGTCGGTTTCGGTTTTTTTTGGTTTTTTATTTTTAATACTTAATATCATGCTAGTAAAAATTATAAGTTTCTGATTTTCTTAAACCCACTATTTCTACTAAGGTGACGCATGTTTTAGCTTAAAGGTGGTCATAAGATCAATTCATTTTTAAAATATAAAACTGTAAAATCAAATTTTTTGACATTTTTAAATCTTTTTAAGTACATAATTATTTTTTGATAGATTATTAATAATTAGTGTAAAAAATAAGATGAGAAACTTTTGCAATTCAAGTTCAACTAGCTTTTGTCTTACTTCTTATATAAAATTCTATATTTATATAAGTATATAATATAAAAATATAAATTATTAAAATAATATATTTTCGGTTCGGTTTTTCGGTTCGGTTATTGGGATAAAACCGTAACCGTTACCAAACCGTTCCGTCGGTTCGGTTCGGTTACGGTTTTTTTCGGTTTTTGTCGGTTACGGTTTTTTTCGGTGCGGTTTTTCGGTTTTTCGGCTCGGTTTCGGTTTTTCGGTTTTATTTTGCTCACCCCTAATAAAAACTTTATTACTGGAATCTTTTGGTCCTTCAACTGAATCATCTGCACATCTTATTTTGTCACTGAGGCTTGATCATTTTAATGAACTTCTTTCAGCGACTTGATCCTTATTGGTGCCTGATCTTCAAATTTCACGATCCATGTATAGATTTTATTATTTATCTTTTATCCTAGTTGAGTTATATATATCCTCTATTACATATTACATTTTTATGCTTTACTGTACAATATTATTAATAACATGTCCTTTATAATTATTTTAATATTGGATGCTTCTTCGGTACTCATTTGCATAACAAAATTCAAATGTTAGTGCAAGTTGAGTAGTATTATTCTATTACGTGTATAGAATAGAAGTAGTACTAGTGACGATTAGACACGTGTTTTTAAAACATGATAAATCAAAATCGTAGCACGTAACCTCACGCACGCCCGTCCGTCCCAAAATAAAAATGGAGTTGCCCGTTTGTCTTTGCACTCCGGTCCACAATATTCCTCATCCCTTTAATTCGATAGTGTTTATCCGTTCTTTAGTTCCATCGAAAGGTTATCCATCACTTCTTTATTAACTACATTTTGTTAGTAGCTTTTTAATTTACAATTAACCCTAACAATAAGTATACAGAGCTGTGTTATACTTCTTCCGTTCCAAAAAACTTTTCTTATTTTCCTTGAACATGTTTGTCGATACATAATTTTGATCGTTAATATCTTTAATTTCATATTAGTATTCAATATAAAAACTTTATTATATTAAAGTACTCATAAATACGAATAAAACAATATCACTCATGACTATATTTGATTTTACAGATTAAACGTAAATTAGTAATTTGTCTCTTATTATGAACAGTACCGACATATCAAACGAGAAAAACAATATGGGACAGAGGGAGTAACTTATAAGTACACCTAGTAAATGAGTTTGGATCTGAATAATCGATCCGAAATTTATGGAATCGAGATCCAATTTTATATTTGAATTAAATTAATCAAAATTTAACTGAATCCAAAACAATTCGATCTAAATCGAAATCCGATCCGAGATAGTTAAATTCGATTATTGTCTGAAAACTAATCTCATCCGATCCGAAAATTACCCGAACCGAATATCTAACCGATAATAATCCGAAATACTTGATCCGATGATGATCCGAAACCGATCAAATCCGAAAAAATATTATCCGAACAGAAAATTGCTCAAAGTATTATATCCATTCTAAATTGGAGACTAAAAACATTTATATACTTGATTAAATGAGATTTATAATTATAATAATATGTCATTTTCAACTACCAACAAAATTTAATCACTTAAAAAATCTTTAAAAGATAAAAAAAGGATTTAGATTAAAAAATTGTCACGTATAATTGAATATGCTTGAAAGTTAAATTAAGATATGTAAATCAATAATTTTTAAAAATAAAAAATTAGTATTATATATTTTTCGGTTTTTGTTGGAAACGTCGAGTAATATTGCATATATGTATAATTAAATTATATATGGTATAGTGTGTATTCCATAATGAAAAAATTTAAAAAAACGAAATTTACTTTTAAATTTGCGAGAAGTGAAAATAAAGGTAAATATAACTCATATTTTAAAAATAAATGGATAAGTATAATATACGGAGTATTTTGCTAAAATTATAATATTATACATTTAGCAAAAATATTATTTTTTATTAGTGGTCCCAGTAAAGACTACAAAAATTAATATTAAATATTAATTACTAAAAAAAATCAAGTTTTATATTACTCAATTGAGGAATAAGGATATTACTCCTGCCTGACTTAGCCTCCAAGGTACAGAATTCGATATGGGAACTGGCTCCTACAAGGAAGGAGTCTAGAACCTTCCTTGAGGCGGTGACTTGCCTACCAAGTCACCTAACCCTAATACGATTCTAGGGCTTCTCAGCCTATATAAGGACCTGCTCCTTCACATCTAGAACTACGTATTGGCTTGATTCTCAATAACGAGATACGTAGGCACTCTGTGAGGACCGATCAGTCTCGAACACGGAAACAGCCATTAAAGCTCGAAGCTCAACCACCCTTTGCATTGAATATACTTAAACCCTAGCCGCAATATTCATAACCTAGTTTTTATTCCACAACATTTGGCGCCGTCTGTGGGAACGCGACATCAACCATGGTAAATACACGAAGAACAACACCAAGCACTATCGAGCCAATCGCTACCGAGGCTCTACCTCTAAGCTCTGCTCCGCCTGTCACTGAACAAATACCCCCAGCCACAGGGGCGATCACTCAAACTCAGGTTTCTCAACCTCCAGGGACGAATCCCCATGCTGAGGGGACATTGCCTTTGGTCATCCATCCGGGTCAAGGAACCAGCTCCCTCCAGATGCTGGTTTCTCCTCTAGTTGATCCCAGTCACCCACCACCAGTGGTACAGATCCATACTACGGATCTCCCCGTGAGTACTAACCCGATGTATGGCCTGCCTAACTACCCTCCTGGACCTAGTGGTCATGCCTTGCAGATCCGAGATCGAGAGTATCTTGACTACTCTGGCCCCTATACTGACGATTCATCGACTGATGATGATCGCGATGAAGCCCCAAGAAGGCGACGCGCTAGTAGAGAACGAAGAAGAAGAACACAAACTATCCATGATGGACCCCCCTTGACAGCTGCTGAAAGAATCAAGGCTCATGAGGCCGAGATTTTAAGGCTAAAGGAAGATATTGCCAGAGAACAGGCTAGGTTGAATAAAACTCAGCCTCCTCCAACCTCAGGACCGATTCCCTTTATAGATCTGGAGGGGTCTTCCAGAAGGCCGAGAAGGGCTGATGCCCCAACTGGAAGAACAACGAGGGTGGAAACCCCCAAGAGTAACCCCAAGGATCTGATGCCACTTGGGGATCCTGATGATCCTACACCCCCGTTTACTGAGGAGGTGATGAACGCTCGTATCTCAAAGAAGTTTAAGATGCCAACGATAAAAGCTTATGATGGAACGGGTGATCCCGCAAACCACGTCAGGACGTTCTCGAACGCGCTGTTGCTACAGCCCGCAAGCAATGCCTTAAAGTGTAGGGCGTTCTCTCAAACCCTGTCTGGTATGGATCAAAGATGGTATAGCCGGTTGCCTGCAAACTCGATTGGCTCCTTTAAGGAGTTAAGTGTTGCTTTTATTAGTCAGTTTATCAGCGGAAGAGTTCACGAGAAAAGTTCTGCATCCCTCATGTATGTGGTACAAGGGAAGAACGAAAATCTGAGAGACTACCTTAAGAGGTTCACCAAGGAGACGTTGAACATCACTGATCTGGAGAATAAGGTGGCCATGGTAGCCCTGGAGCACGGAACCACTGACGAGTTCTTTAAAAGGTCATTGGCAAAGCATCCTCCCGAAAACATGGCTGAGCTCCAGCGAAGGGCTGATAAGTATATCAAAGCTGAGGATAGCATGAAGAAAGAAGCTGCGGGAGGTAATGGCAAGGGTAAAAACGACTCCAAGAAACGAAAGCAAGACCAGGAGTATGATGCTAGGGACAAGTATCCCCGTACTAGCAAAGATTCTGAGTCAACATCAAAGAAGAGTATGGGACCAAGATTTTCTGATTATGCAAGGTTGAATGCTCCTAGGAGTCAAATCTTGTTAGAGATCGAGAAGGATAAAGACTTCCGATGGCTGAAGCCACTCAGGAGTGACCCCGCAAAGAGAAACAAGGATCAATACTGTAGGTTCCACCGAGACGTGGGACATGACACGGATGATTGTAGACAGTTGAAGGACGAGATTGAATTCTTGATCCGTAAAGGAAAACTGAATAATTTCACAAAGGGTGGAGATCATGGAACCCAAAGAGGGGATTACAACAGGAGAAACAATGATAGAAGGGATAATGATCGTGATCGTAACACACAGCCCCGAGGGCCAGTTATCAACATGATTTGGGGAGGCCCGACAGCGGCCGATACAACTCGAAACTCTCGAAAGGCGTATGCCAGAGAAGTGATGCACATCGTAGGAGAAGCCCCGAAACGTGCTAGAACTGAAATAGCAATTGGTTTTGATGATTCTGACCTTGAAGGGGTGAAGTTTCCCCATGACGACCTGTTGGTCATAACCCCTGTGATAGGGAACTCGGAAGTGAAACGGGTTTTGATAGACAATGGAGCTTCTGTTGATATTTTGTTTCATGATGCGTTTATTAAGATGGGGTATACTGATTCTCAACTGACCCCGTCCAACATGCCGATTTATGGATTTAATGGAGTTGAGTCCAAAGTTGAAGGAACAATTCAGTTACCTATGACTATTGGGCAAGAACCTAGAGAGGCTACTCAGATGTTGAATTTTCTGGTGATTAAGGCATCTTCTACCTACAATGCAATCCTGGGAAGGACTGGACTTCATGCGTTCAAGGTTGTTGCCTCTACCTATCACATGAAGATTAAGTTCCCAACCCGGAATGGAGTTGGAGAACAGAAAGGTGACCAGAAAATGGCAAGGAGCTGCTATGTGTCCGCACTGAGATCTGATGCAGTCGGGGGGCAGGTACTTCCGATTGAAGACATGGATGTCCGTGATGATGATGAACACCGAGGGAAGCCAGCAGAGGATTTGGTTCCCATACCTCTAAAGCCAGGCGATCCTGAGAAAGTTACTTATATAGGAGCATCTCTGAAGGAACCCCTGAAGGACGAGTTGACAACGTTCTTGCAAGAGAACAACGACGTGTTTGCTTGGACAGCAGCTGACATGCCAGGGACTGACCCCCAACTTATAACTCATAGGTTGAATGTTGATCCTGAACGGAGGAAGATAAAACAGAAAAAGAGGAATTTTGCTCCTGAAAGGCAAGAGGCCATTAAGCAAGAGGTTGATAAGTTGCTGGAAGCTGGTTTCATTGAAGAGATTCAGTTTCCCGAATGGTTAGCTAACCCTGTTGTTAGGTCCAAATGTGTTGTAGAGGGGGGGTGAATACAACTTTTCGATTATGAGTAGCAATAAATACGATGCAATAAATGAACACACAGATTCAAGGAATATATTTCTTTTATATATAACTTGAAAAGGTTGCTACAACATTCATTACAAAGTATAACAGAAGTTGAGAGAGAAGTGAATGATTCTAAGCTCTGTGAATACTCTCTCTCTTTTTCTTGTGTTTTTCTCAATATGCTCACTAACTAAAACATTACACAAGTGCTTCTATTTATACTACATGTAATCTATGACCTGTAGTCTTCAAAGACTAAGATGTACGTGGCCCAATGATGTCCACATAAATCTTGTCTTATCTTGAAAGCTTGGAAATCTGCCAATCAGAAGATGCCATGTGTCATGTTGAAGCTGCACTCTAAGTAGAACTTCTACTTGAGAATTTCTACTTAGCCATCTCGAAATCCTAAGTAGAACTTCTACTTGGGAATTTCGACTTAGCCATCTAGAACATTTCTTACTTAGAAAATATTCTGGTCTTCAACTTGAAACTTCAATGCACATCTTGAGCTTGTGATATCTTCATATCTTCTTTGTTCTTCTACAAGCTCTTGAACATAGATCTTTATCACTGACATAAACTTGCTATCAATGTCCTGACACTTGATGCACTGGTCTGGTTCATAAGTGACTAGTCTTGATAGTGTTTCTGCTTCTTGAATAAATTACCATATTCACTTGGTAACTTGGCTTTCCAATATTTGCTTTCCTTCTTGTTCACTTGAAATCAATTGGTCTTGTTGATACTGATAGTTATGATCTTGAATCTCGAATACTCAAATCACTGAGGCCTGAACAACTTTGACTTGAACTTCTCTCAATGATTTCTTCTTGGCTTGATCATAGTTAACATGTTCAATTGTATCAATTACCTTGTCTTCATTTAGTGTTGATTTCTTGTGACTTCTTGTTCTTGATTGTCTTCTGGTTAAGTATCTTTTCGTTTAATTGAGTTACATTAGTTATAGTGTTACAAGTTAATACACTCTGCCTTTCAATCTCCCCCAATTTGATTGTCTAACAATGACATTCAAATTAATGAAGGATAACTCAACTAAACAATGAGACGAGAAAAGATAATTAACATTACAGTCTTGAAAAATATACAATTACAAGTACATGAAAACAATACAAAGAACTTAAACTAGAAACAGAATTCGAACCTCGAATTAAAGATCATTTGAATGATTCCTATCACCTGGATTATTTCATATCTTTTAGTCAAACTTATATCACCTTATTGGATTCATTCTAAGATGAATTTTCCTCAAGTGAGTTAAAGCAACCGAAAGACATGAAGTTTTTCCAACTTCAAGTTCACACCACTCTGACCTTTAACCCTAATTCCGTTTCCTCTTTCTAGCTTCAGCAGCTTGCTCTTTTTCTTCTTTCTGCCTTCTGCGTTTCTCCTCCTGCTGCTTTTGTTTCTTATATACTGGATTATGAAGTTGCGTCCACCTAGTATTCAGCAAACTTACTGCTTCCATCTCTAGAGGGTTCCTGGGTTCTGGGTAAGGATGTTTGAAAAGCCTTCTGAGTTTGTCCACCTCCTGAGTAGTTCTGATCTCTGGAATGTCCTCAAATTTCTTCATTATAAGCCGAGGTTTCCTATGAGTTTTATCAGATTTAAACTGACAGTAGATCATTTTGGGATAGCCTATGACACGGTTAGTATTGTGGACACTAGCCGCATCTCGCTCCAATCGCTTCATTTCCACTACTACATCAGATAGGTAACTCACGAGTCTCTGCTTTTCCGTCACATACTTAACTTCCACATCTTCCCATTTGAACACATATAACACTTTCTCTAGAAATGCAGCATCTTGAGTCTGCTTCAGCCAGTCTCTACTCATATGCAAGAGTGTTTGCTTCTGGTCTGCATCTATGAATACTAAGGCATCAGCTGCATTATCAGCAAAAGAATGTATCCAGTATACGCTGTCTCTTCCTGGAACACCAACTGCCTCCCTTATCTCTCCTTGTTCCAGTTCTCCAGAAGGAAGATTCAGAGCTTCATCAACGTTCTTCATTGCTTGAAGAATATTCCAATTCCTCTCTATCAGCTCTGGTTCAATCTTCACATTATCAAGAGGGTTCGGAGCAATGACATCACACTTCCACACCTCATTGCTCTTCTTTAGTATGACACTTTCAATGGTGTTCACTGCATTATCTTTAAGCACAGAAGCGAATCCCTTACCCATCATCTGCCTACAGACGGCTTTAAGAGATTCCACTGAAAGTTCCATTAATTCCTTTTCCTCCAGGCTCACCCTCTTCAATTTACTGTCAACCACCATCCGGACAACATTTGGATATGCTGAGAATTCTGGACCCTTGTCCTCTGCTAGCCGCATTAACTGATCCCTATACAGAATGCTTAGATTCTCAGAATGAGAGTATTGAATTTTTGTTGCTAGCAAGAACAACTCTGATGCAGATCTTCTCGTCATGAATTGATCATCTACATACATGAAAGACATCGGGGCTCCTTCTGTGAAAGACAAAACAACCTGCCACTCCTTTTGCGATGAATTGTATCCAACCCTGACTTTAGAAATTAATCTCTTTAAAGCATTTATGTAGTCAGCCGCCATTGGATTCTGCAAATTTAGTTGGTAGAACAGATCATCTGCTTCCTTGTTATGCTCTCCTTTTGTACATGGTCCCATCAAAATCTTTCTTGCGTCATCCCACTTCTTTCCTATCCTTCTATTGTCCAGATCGATTTGAGGATCAGCTAGCCTTGCAAGCTCATAATCGTACTGCTTTCCTTGTAGCTCCGCTTTCTTTTCCTGAAACGCAGCACGACCTTGCATTTGCTTCATTTTAAAGAACTCAGCTTGATCCAAGGCTAACTGTTGAGCTTCAAGGGTTTCCTTATCGACAGCAATTTCTTCAGGCAATCCGAAAGACATTCCAGCACCTCCACCCTGATCCTTCAATGATCTCTTTATAGCATGTTTCAACGGTGCGTCTTCCATATCGGAATCTGAGTCAAGTACCTCCTGTACTTTCTCTTGATGACTCAGATCAACGAATGGCTCATCTGGCTCAATCGCTATTGCCTTACCCTTTTTCCTTCTTAGAGCCTCTTCATCAATGGACGGCTCAACTTCCATTTCTTTTACAAGATCAGCATGTTCTTGAATTTCTTCGATTTGAACTCCCTGCTGTCTCGTCTCCTTTATATTCTCCCCCTTAGGTGAGTTATCCTGAACTCCACCCTGGTCTCCAGATCCACCAGCTGTATCAAAATCTTCAAACCCAGAACCATAGGGTCCTGCTCCACTAGCACCACCTGTACCAGCATCGGGGGGAGGTTGTTGCGGCGCGAAACATTCCGGGGGCACAAAACTTCTGATTGCGTACATAACTCTGCTTATTTCAACAGCCAGATTATCCATTGTAAACTCCATTGCTCCCATCCTGTCATTCAGGGTGTTTCCCAAGACACCAGCAGCATGGCCCATGTCATTTACCTGATTTTTCAAATCATTAAAAGCTGAAGCTTGAAGTGCCATTCGTGCTGCGTAGTCGTCAAGTGCCCTTTGATTATCTCCAACATTCATCCCTAACTGCCCCATTGACTGCCCAAACTCCTTCATTTGATTTTCCATAGAAGACAAACGAGATTCAAGATTTTCAGAATTAAGGGACGGTGTTTGGTTTAGGTGACCTCGCTCTAATTCTCGTTCTGTTGGTATTTGGCGCTCGGTTTCGGGCCTTAAAAATGAAGGTCCCTCTCTCCCTAACCTCTCACACACACTCCCTGTCTCACGCTCGTGTATGTCTTCAATAATTGATCCAAAATATGAAGAAGTACCTGCAGAAACTTGATAAGAAATATAATTTGCAGTTATGGGATCAAATACTGTTTGTTCCTGAGTTGGAATCTCAGGCTGAGAGGCTACAAAGTGTTCTTGTACAACATCAGAACCGATCCTCTTTGTAGCATCAGTACGTACCGGTGAAGGTACGGCTGAAGTTTTTAAAGCTTCATGTCCTCTTGAAGCAACAGTATCTTTAAGAGGTACAAAATCATCATCAAAATCAAAATCCCTATGTGCAGATTGTTCAAGGGGTGAACCACTCTCGTGAGGTGGAGTGGTTGCGTGTGACACTCTAGGGTTTGATTGAGGTTTAGAAGTAGCAGCATGAGAAGTTTTGGCTTTCTTTCGAATAAGTTGCTGCTCTTCGGGTTCACTCTCATCATTATTTCCTACATCTATATGTGCTGGCTGTTTGGATTCCGGTGACTGGGATGATATAGAATTAGAAATATAGCTCTCACCCTGGGATAGATCCTGCGGGCTAGCAGTCTCTTGGGTCTGGGAATCAGAAACATAGGAATGAGTAGAGTGTCGAGAGAGATTACCTGATTCATTACCTTGTTCGTCTCCGCTTTGTTCATCAGGAATTGCTTCAAATGCCTCAGCATGAGCAGACCGATTCTGAGCATGTGATGAAGCTTGTGAGAAGTCCATCAAGGTGGTAACTCCCTCATCATATAGAAGCCACTGTTGTAAGGTATCAGGAATAGACATCGGTTTTCCATGATGTTTATCCTGATTTTCAACTGTTGAAAGTGACTTAGTGCCCATCCCTAGCGGTGCAGATGATGAACCACTGGCAAAGCTCCGTCTAACTGCAAGAGCATCCTTCGGTACTAAATGATTAATCAGCATCTGTAAGAACCGAGGAAACCAGCAGACAACATCTGTGGTGTTGAGGTCTCTGCTTGCAGGAGATCCCATCACAGCCACTATCTCAGAGAGAACTATTCGTCCATAATTGATATCCAGCTCTCTTGCTAGGGCAATTCCGAGGTTTTGCATGGGAATGGAAATTTGATGGTAATCGCTTTCTCGTGCCCGAAAACATCTTGTGATGGCCTCGAAAAAGTAATTCCATTCCACATGAAGAAATTGTTTTTGGATGTTTCCAGTGATCCGGCCAGTCGGAGGATAACACCCTATTTCTTCAAAGAATTTGAGGCGATCTGCAGCTGTAGGTTCTGGATCATAAGCATCTTTAACAGGAAATCCAAGAACCTTGTTGACAATTTGTTCAGTCACCACATATTCCTGACCCGCTAAGGTAAACCTGAAACCAAAGGGGGTTGATTTGCTCCCAAAAGAAACCGCACTAGTCCATAATTGCTGTAAAGCATCATGTACTAGTGTAGGTTTAGCAGAAAAAGCATCGCTAGCTTTGGAATACAAATTTAAAAATCGTATCCAAGACTTAAAGCGCGGGAGTTGATCACCAATTTCCGTAGAAATATTATAAAAATTGTTTTTGGCAAGTGAAAATTGGTGAGCCATTTTAATTAAAAGATTTTCTTGAAAAAAAAAAAAAATGTGAAATTTCAATTTTAATTTCTGAAAAACAATTAATTTTAAAGAATTAACCGTTTGTATCCCTTTTAATTAATCAAGAACAACAAATGTGCGTTTTTGAGAAATCAAACTACGGGCTCAATAAACAGTTAAAGGATGGCAAATTTCGAACCACTAATTAAATCTGCTTTACAGTGAAGTGTTTGTGTGAAATCTCGGTTTTGAACAGATTTGTTAACTTTTGTGTGTATATACGTGTGTATATATATATCAATGGAGATGAACAGTTACACAAACACAAGAACAATGATTAATGATGACACACAGAAGATATCAGTCAGAAATCGGGCATTAATTCGTTGTCCGTAAGAGATTTGTCACAAAAATCACGAATAAGTGATTGAATGTATGAAATCGCCTGTATATATGGTGCGGCTGTAAAACTCAATTAGGTAAAAGTGAAATGAAATCATCGAGTTAAAGATGTTTATATAGACATGAATGTGCAATGACAGAAATGCCCCTGATAAAAAATGTGAAAAACACTAAGTATATACAGGGGAACTCTATCTCGAAGTTTTATCTCGAAGTCTATCTCGAACTTTAAGTCGAACTTCGAGATAGAGTTCGAGATAGCTGTAACTCGAAAAACTTGAACCATTTATCAATTAGACTATGTAAACAGCACACACCAATCATCTTACTAGGGAAACCTATCTCGAAAATCAAGTAGAAATTCGAGATAGACTTCGAGTTAGGAGTCAACTCGAAAAATCCCCTTAATTAATTGAGAATTCTCAGACTCTAAGTTAAAGTCTAAGTCGAACTTCGAGTTGAGCTCTAAGTCGAACTTCGAGTTGAACTTCGAGATAGAGGTTAACTCGAAGTTATTCTCAATTCTATTCAAAATATCCCCAAAATTGGAAATCTCATCTCAATTTCGAGATAGAGTTCGAGATAGGCTGTATCTCGAATATTTTGAAGAACTAGGCACACTGGTAACTCTAAGTCGAACTCTAAGTCGAATTTCGAGTTGAATTTCGAGATAGAGTCTAACTCGAAATTTCTTCCAGACTTAGAATTTTCAAAACTTCACTCTGGAAGCTCAAATCGAAAATCAAGTCGAATTTCTAGATGAGTTTCGAGATAGTGACTAACTCGAAATTTTGAAGATACTTAGAATAATTTGACAATTTTTCTTTGAAAAACTCAACAATTAATTTTGTCAAATTAATATAAATATCAATTCAAGGATTTTAATATATGACATAATTAAAACATTCCTTGACAATTCTAAGGCCTCTAATTACATGAAAAACACAGGTAAATTCATCTAAAAATCATGCAATATTTAGAATATTATGAATTTAACTCCCCCTATGTTCATGCAATCTAACAAGCATAAATTCACAGATTTGTGCTATAAAAGACACTTAAAACACACTGAATTCATGCAAAATTACACTATATGCTCCCTATAATAATCATTAATTAGGCATTTTAAAGTCTAAACACATAATGATTAAATAGCCTGCATATACCAACATAACCATGGATTTTACAGAGAGAAGGCTTTACTAACTTGTGTTAAGCATTCCCAATTCACCAACCAACCTATTGAATGTTACTTCATCAAGAGGTTTGGTGAATATATCTGCAATTTGTTGCATTGTGGGCACAAAATGTAGCTCCACAGTCCCCTCCTCGACATGTTCTCTTATGAAGTGATACCTGATGTCGATGTGCTTTGTTCTTGAGTGATCTACAGGATTGTTGGTTATGGCAATGGCACTTGTGTTGTCACACATGATTGGAATTTTCTTGTGCTCCATGCCATAATCCTTCAATTGGTTCCTCATCCACAGTATTTGAGATACACAGCTTCCAGCAGCAATGTACTCAGCTTCAGCAGTAGAAGTAGATACTGTATGTTGCTTTTTACTTTGCCAGGACACCAATCTTCTGCCAAGAAATTGACAAGCACCAGATGTGCTTTTCCTATCAATCCTGCAACCTGCATAATCTGAATCCGTATAGCCAATTAGATTAAAACCTGTATCTCTTGGGTACCAAATTCCTAGATTTGGTATGCCCTTGAGATACCTAAAAATTCTTTTGACGGCTATGAGATGTGATTCTCTAGGATCCGCTTGGAATCTTGCACATAAACAAGTCGCGAACATTATATCGGGTCTACTTGCAGTTAAATAGAGAAGTGAGCCAATCATACCTCGATAGCTTGTGATGTCAACTGATTTACCTGATTTGTCTTCATCAAGCTTCGTGGCTGTTGCCATGGGAGTCTTGGCTGCTGATGCATCTTCTAGATTATACTTCTTGAGTAAATCTCTGACGTACTTGGATTGACAGATAAAGATACCATCTTTTCTCTGACTGATCTGTAATCCAAGGAAGAAGGACAGCTCTCCCATCATGCTCATCTCGTATTTGTCTTGCATTAGCTTAGCAAATTTCTCGCACAAGCGCTCATTCGATGACCCAAAGATAATATCGTCCACATATACTTGAACAAGTATTAGATCATTCTTCACATTCTTATAGAACAATGTTTTGTCAATTACTCCCCTAGTAAAACCACTTTCAATTAAGAATACAGATAGGGTTTCATACCAACATCTTGGGGATTGCCTGAGGCCATAGACAGATTTGAAGAGAAGATACACAAAATCTACAAGTTCTGGATCAATGAAGCCAGGCGGCTGTTCCAGATACACTTCTTCTTC
Organism: Kitagawia praeruptora; assembly: GCA_037693485.1. Taxonomy (NCBI): domain Eukaryota; kingdom Viridiplantae; phylum Streptophyta; class Magnoliopsida; order Apiales; family Apiaceae; genus Kitagawia; species Kitagawia praeruptora. The sequence goes on from CM075350.1 coordinate 128,699,245, forward strand.
TAACTCTCCGTTCAGGAAGGCACTTTTCACATCCATCTGAAAAACCTTGAAGTTCTTATGTGCTGCAAATGCCAAAAACATCCTGACTGCCTCAAGTCTTGCAACTGGTGCATAGGTCTCATCATAATCAATTCCTTCTCGCTGAGAATAACCTTTTGCAACCAAACGAGCCTTGTTTCGTGTTACAAGTCCGTTTTCATCCATTTTATTTCTGAATACCCACCTTGCTCCAATTACTGATTTGTTCTTTGGTCGGGGTACCAGCTTCCAAACTTTCTGCCTTTCAAACTGATTGAGTTCCTCTTGCATTGCAATCACCCAATCAGCATCACCAAGAGCTTCTTCTATTTCTTTAGGTTCAAGCTTGGATAAGAACCCAGAATATAAGCAAATATTAGCCAGGTCAGCTCTTGTATTTCTTCTAGTAGACACACCAGCATCTGGATCACCAATAATCAATTCAAACGGATGGTCTCTATTCCATACTCGTTCTCTTGGAAATTGTCTTGATGATTCAGCATGACTTTCTGAATTGTGGTGCTGACTACTTTGAATACTTTCACTAACTCCCCCTGAGTTAGTGCCAGCTCCTACAGAACTAGAGTCAACTCGATTCGAGCCTTGAACAGTAGTCCTTGAGCTGCTATTTACTCCCCCTGAGTTGTTGCCAGTTCGTACTGAAGAAGTCTCTCCTGATCTTATAGAGTTAGCTTGTTCACTAGACTCAGGTTCTTCACGTACACTTGGAACTTTTAATGGGACAACCAACTCAGGTTCATCTTCAAGATCTTCTAAGTCCAGATTCTGAAATTTTAGGGACTCAGGTTCATTAGAATCTCTTGAAATTGATGAGAGTTTGGTATCGTCGAATCTGACGTTGTAGCTTTCAGTCACTTTTCGATCATTTACTAAGAACACCCTATAAGCTGCTACCACATCTGTGGAGTAACCAACAAAGATTCCTTCACGAGCTTTTGCTGCAAACTTGCCTAGATTTTCATCATCTATAAGTACATAGCATTTTGCTCCGAATACATGAAAATATTTGATTGTTGGTCTTCTGCCGTTCATTAGCTCACATGGTGTCTTTTCTTTATCTTTTATGATCAAGGATCGATTTTGAGTGTAACACACGGTACTCACTGCTTCTGCCCAGAAATACAGAGGAAGTTTCGAATCGTACAACAAAGTTCTTGCTGCTTCAACCAATGTTCTATTCTTCCTTTCAACTACTCCATTCTGTTGTGGAGTTCTCGGGGCTGAGTACTGACGACGTATTCCTTTAGATACACAGAAGTCATTTAGCACTGCGTTTTTGAATTCAGTGCCATTGTCTGATCTAATCGTCTTCACAGTAAGTGTTGAAACATTCTCAATTTGAGTGATGTGATCAATGATTAGGAAAGGTACTTCGTCTTTCGTCATTGCGAACAATACCCATGTATACTTGGAGAAGTCATCCACGATTACCAATGCATATCTTTTCCTAGACAAAGATAGGACATTCACTGGGCCAAACAAATCCATATGAAGAAGTTGCAGAGGCTCAGTGATACTTGAAATTTCCTTGCTTTTATGCGATGCTCGTTTTGACTTTCCCATTTCACAGGCTTCACAGAGTCCTTTCGGAGCGAACTCCATTTGAGGTAGATCTCTCACCAATTCTCGCCTTGCGAGAGCATTCATCGTTTTGAAGTTTAAGTGAGATAACTTTTTGTGCCATAACCAGCTTTCATCATCCGAAGCTTTGCTGTAGAAACAGGTAACTTGATTCTGATTTGCTGAATCCATGTCTGCAACAAAAAGATTTGCCTTTCGAACTCCTCTCAAAGCCAGTGAGCCTTCCTTGATGTGAGTGATTGATACACCTTTCTTGTTGAATACAATTTCGTAACCTTTGTCACAGAATTGACTGATACTCAACAAATTATGCTTTAATCCCTCAACATAGGAAATATCTTCAATGATGACATTGCCAGTTTTCAGTTTGCCATATCCCTTTGTCACACCTCTGCTGTCATCTCCAAAGGTAACATAAGGGCCAGCTTTCATAACCAACTCTGTAAGCAGGGACTTGTCTCCAGTCATATGCCTCGATGCTCCACTGTCTAGCACCCATATAACTTTATTTCTCTTTTGCTTAATGCCCTGCAATAACAGATTGATTAGACTTTCTTCGGAACCCAACTTTGATTGGGCCCGGCTTTTCGATAAGATTGATAATCAACAGATTTAACAACAGGAGATGCACTTTTCTTAACATAACTAGAGCTTTCGACTTCCTCCTTTCCTTTCTCAGACTTGACATATTTATCAGTCCTAGGAGAAGGTTTGTCACTCCTAACTTTAGGAGGACTGACAGTCTTGGCTCTCCCAAACTTCTTTTTGTTGTTTGAACTAGCAGCAGTATTTGAGCATGACTGGCTAGATGCATTCATTAAATTCACAAAAGTTTGCATGACATTAAAAGTGCATGGCATACAATTAGGTTGACCACACTGTGCATGATTCTGATGCAGATTATTCATTGTATGTGTGACAGGCATGGCATGTGTAGCAGTGCATGCATAAGAAAGATGTTCAGTAGATTTACAGTGATAACATGCTTTCTTTATTCGTTCAGCCTTAACCTCTTTTATGCCTTTCTTCCCTTGTTGTTTAACAGTCTTAGCTCCTATTCCTAGTCTAGATTCATCTCTAGGAAAATTGATTTTAACTTGTTTGATAGGAGTTATTGGTTGTGCGTTCTGACGATCTTCCATCTCAATCTCATATCTAGCTATCAATTCAGTCTCTTCTTCTTCTATCTTAGGAACAAGGTGTTTGTAGATGGGTTTGATAGAAGGTTTAAAAATGCTAGGTATATCATTTTTAAGGTCACTGGAACTAGTGTCTATAGGTCTCTTCCCATCTTTCTTAGAAAGATTAGAATAATCAAGTCCTACACCTACTCCAGTTATCTTTTTAAACACATCATTATCTACATACACTTTACTAGCAGCTAGTTTGTAAGCTTCACATTTAGTTTCTAACTCAGCTAGTTTGTTCCTTAAACATGATTCTATTTCCTCCTTAAGGACGAGCTTGTGTTCCAAAGATTTAATAAAATCTCTTAGAGAAGTATCTACAGTGCAAGCAGCCTCTAACTCTTCCACTTTTGCCTCAAGCATTCTGCTTTTGGTGACAAGTGTTTTCTGTTCCTTTTGAGAAGTGTCTAGGCTTTTGCACAACATGTAGATCTCTTCGCTAAGAGCCCCGTTCTGTTCCTTATAATCATCAATAGACATTTCTACTTTAAGGGTTAGAACTGGTACCTCTGGTTCCTCTGATGTCTCAGCCATGAGCGCAAAGTTTGCTACATGAGTAACCTCTTCCTCATCTGAATCATCCCAAGCTCTTCCTTCTGTTACTACTAAAGCTCTTTTACCATGTTTTTCTTTAATCAGCGATTCATACTTGCTTTTGAGGGCTTCAAATGTCTCTTTTGGATAAGTCTGTTTAGGCTTTTTGCAGTCCGAGGCAAAGTGTCCAGGTTCTCCACAGTTATAGCATTTGAACTTCATTTTGAAATCCAAAGGAGATTTGTAGCTGGTACTCTTGCCTTTACCTTGGTAGCCTGACGAACTACCTCCACCCTTAGCAGCCCGATAATAAGATGAAGAATTTCTCTGTGGTCGGTTGCTCTTTCTGAATCTCATGTTGCTGAACTTCCTTGCCATGTATGCCACGACACTATCGTCCATGTTGTCCAGCTCTTCTTGGGTGAAGTAGTCATCATCACTGTTGGATGCGCACTCGTCATCATTATCAACTTGATGCGGTGCAGGTGATGATTTAGGCTTTGCTGCAACCATTGCCTTCTTAGGCTCTTCCTCATCAGCAACTAATCCTGATGCAGTTTCTTTTCCCTTTGAATCATTGTCCCATGCTTGATCTTGAAGAGTCTCCAGCTCATAGGTCTTCAGAATTCCATAATATTCTTCCAGAGAAGTTGTATGCAAATCTCTGGTTTCTCTGATTGCGTAGACTCTATGTTCAATGCTCTTTGGCTGGTTCCTCAAATATCTTGTATTGGTTTCAACCATGGGGAGAGTAACACCTCTCAGATTCAAATCCAATACCAACTGACTGAATCGTAGGTAGACGTCTGTTATGCTCTCTCCTTTTCGTATTCTAAAGGTGTCATACTCCATCTTGAGTATAAGTGTCTTGTTGCTTCTAACCTCTGCAGATCCTTCCATGACAACTTCTATTTTGTCCCAAATCTTCTTTGCTGTATTCAAACCTTTGACTATGTTGAACATTTCATGATCAAGAGATTCCATCAAGGTTTGTCTTACTGCAGTATCATAAGCTATTTGCTCCTTGTCGGCATCCGTAAAGTCCGCTGCCTTTTTGGGCTCAGACCGAGCAGGTATAACCTCCTCTCCTTCCGTACGCTCAGGAATAGCTTTCATTGGAACGAATTTACCTTTTTCAAGGACTTCCAGATACTCAGGGTTAATACTCTCCAAGTAGAGTCTCATTCTGAAAACCCATTCTTCATAGTGATCTCGGTTGAACATTGGGATCTTGAAAGAATTTTTAGGAGCCATTTCAAATCTTGTCACTAAAAATCTCTAAGTACCCAAGACTAGGCTTATGTAGAATATCTATGTAGAACTTCTGCCAAGTCGAAATTTCTCTAAGTAGAAATTTTTGCTCAAGTCGAAATTTCTCTTAAGTAGAAATTGTCCAAGTCGAAATTCACCAAGTAGAAATTGTCCAAGTCGAAATTCTATGTAGAAAATCTCAAGTAGAAATTCTATGTAGAACTTTTGTCCTTAGAATAATTTTCTTCTGCAGATTACTTTAATATTGAATAAACAATATCACCACTAAAACACCCTTTTTGACTTTTGATTACTTTACACACCGAAAGTGACTAACCCACCTGCTAAGCACTGAGTACACTTTCTTTTGCTTTCGGCTAAGAAATAATAATCAAATCAAAAGTACCAAAAACACCTTTTTGACTATAATTTCTTTGAAAAGGAAATTGAAAAGTTGCTGGGTTATATTCTTGATAAGAACAAATGATGAACACTCAAGAACACCAAATATTAATGAACCCAGATTAATTCACAAAAATTAATTAAAATACACCCAAGCCAAATAATCACTCCTGGAGTATTTAAATAATTTTTTCTGGATGAGTTTTCACTGGAAACAAATTAAAGCTTACTTTTCTAGAAATTTAGAAAAGTAGATCTAGAAAATGAAAACTCACGATTCTTCTACTAAACACAAGGATCTATGTTTTGTATGTCAAACAACCGCTCTGATACCAATTGTTAGGTCCAAATGTGTTGTAGAGGGGGGGTGAATACAACTTTTCGATTATGAGTAGCAATAAATACGATGCAATAAATGAACACACAGATTCAAGGAATATATTTCTTTTATATATAACTTGAAAAGGTTGCTACAACATTCATTACAAAGTATAACAGAAGTTGAGAGAGAAGTGAATGATTCTAAGCTCTGTGAATACTCTCTCTCTTTTTCTTGTGTTTTTCTCAATATGCTCACTAACTAAAACATTACACAAGTGCTTCTATTTATACTACATGTAATCTATGACCTGTAGTCTTCAAAGACTAAGATGTACGTGGCCCAATGATGTCCACATAAATCTTGTCTTATCTTGAAAGCTTGGAAATCTGCCAATCAGAAGATGCCATGTGTCATGTTGAAGCTGCACTCTAAGTAGAACTTCTACTTGAGAATTTCTACTTAGCCATCTCGAAATCCTAAGTAGAACTTCTACTTGGGAATTTCGACTTAGCCATCTAGAACATTTCTTACTTAGAAAATATTCTGGTCTTCAACTTGAAACTTCAATGCACATCTTGAGCTTGTGATATCTTCATATCTTCTTTGTTCTTCTACAAGCTCTTGAACATAGATCTTTATCACTGACATAAACTTGCTATCAATGTCCTGACACTTGATGCACTGGTCTGGTTCATAAGTGACTAGTCTTGATAGTGTTTCTGCTTCTTGAATAAATTACCATATTCACTTGGTAACTTGGCTTTCCAATATTTGCTTTCCTTCTTGTTCACTTGAAATCAATTGGTCTTGTTGATACTGATAGTTATGATCTTGAATCTCGAATACTCAAATCACTGAGGCCTGAACAACTTTGACTTGAACTTCTCTCAATGATTTCTTCTTGGCTTGATCATAGTTAACATGTTCAATTGTATCAATTACCTTGTCTTCATTTAGTGTTGATTTCTTGTGACTTCTTGTTCTTGATTGTCTTCTGGTTAAGTATCTTTTCGTTTAATTGAGTTACATTAGTTATAGTGTTACAAGTTAATACACTCTGCCTTTCACCTGTGATGGTCAAGAAGGCGAATGGGAAGTGGAGGATGTGTATTGATTTTACCGATCTGAATGACGCATGTCCAAAGGATTGTTTTCCCCTACCAAGGATTGACATGTTGATAGATGCCACGGCTGGACATGAGATGCTAAGTTTCATGGATGGGTTCAGTGGATACAATCAGATTAAGATGCACAAGGATGACATCCCAAAGGTATCTTTCATAACTGACTTTGGTGTTTTCTGCTATCTTGCTATGGCTTTTGGTCTAAAGAATGCAGGTGCTACTTACCAACGACTGGTGAATAAGATATTCGCCCATCTAATTGGAAAAACCATGGAGGTCTATGTTGATGACATGTTAGTCAAGAGCCTACTCAAGGCAGATCACATAAGGCACCTCAGAGAGGCATTTGAAGTGCTAAGGCACCATAAGATGATGCTGAATCCAGCCAAGTGTGCTTTTGGTGTTGGATCGGGAAAGTTTTTGGGGCTGATGGTTTCCAAGAGAGGCATAGAGGCCAACCCGGACAAGATTAAGGCTATCCTGGATATGGAGCCACCCCGCTCAATACGAGATGTACAGAAATTAACTGGCCGGGTTGCGGCCCTGGGGAGATTCATCTCCAAATCTGGTGACAAATGCTTGCCTTTCTTTCAGGCATTAAAGAAGGTGAAAAATTTTGAGTGGACCACAAAGAGCCAAGAGGCCTTTGAGCAGTTGAAGAAATATATGGCTGAAGCCCCGTTGTTGGCCAAGCCTAGTCCTGGGGAGATTCTTTACTTGTACCTGGCGGTATCCGAACAGGCATTGAGTGTTGTTCTTGTCAAAGAAGAAAAGAAAGTTCAGAAACCTATCTACTACGTGAGTAAGGTATTGCATGGGGCGGAGTTAAATTACTCTCCCATTGAGAAGTTTGCTTTGGCATTGATTACTACCTCAAGGAAATTGCGGCCATACTTCCAGGCCCACAAGATCGAAGTCTTGACAGACCAACAATTGAGAAGCATATTGCACAGCCCGAAAGCAAGTGGAAGATTGATCAAATGGGCCATAGAGCTTGGAGAGTTTGATATCAAGTATAAGCCTCGAATGGCCATCAAAGCTCAGGCATTGGCTGACTTCGTGGTTGAATGCACCATTGACAACCAAGAAGTCGGGGGGCAGGAGATGATAACCACCCCTAAGATCGAAGATAAAGATGAAGGACTGATAGCTGACCAGAAGGAGTATTGGGTGCTCTATTTTGATGGAGCATCAAAAACAAAATCTAGTGGTGCAGGTTTGGTTTTGCAAAGCCCCGATGGGTTCACAGTTGAGTATGCTTTGAAATTGGATTTTCCTACTACTAATAATGAGGCTGAATATGAGGCATTAATAGCCGGATTGGGATTGGCAAGAGTCATGAGGGTCAAGAACCTCAAAGTGTGTGGAGATTCAAGACTGGTAGTCTCGCAAGTGAATGGTGAATTTGAGGCCAAGGATGAAACTATGGCAAAGTACCTAAGAGTCGTGAAAGCTGTTATGACTCAGTTTGATGAATGCTATGTGGAGCATATCCCGAGAGAAGAGAACGTTAAGGCCGATGCCCTCTCCAAGTTCGCTTCTTCCGAGATAGAGAATTATGCAGGAAGTGTTTACTTCCAGGTCTTGAAAGCCCCTACCGTCAACTCTAAGTTGGTAGCACCAATCGATGTTAGAAGCTGTTGGATAGATCCTATTAAAGCTCATTTGGAAACTGGATGGCTCCCTGACAATGCCTTGGAGGCACGAAAACTGTCAGTAAGGGCATTGAGGTATGCCTTGATCGAAGGCATCCTTTACAAAAGGTCGTTCGTCATCCCATACTTGAAGTGCTTGAGGCCCCAAGAGGCAAGAGAAGCATTGGAAGAAGTTCATGAAGGAATTTGTGGGCAGCACTTGGGGGGTAGAGCCCTGGCTCACAAAATAACTCGTCTGGGATTCTATTGGCCAGAGATGCTAGCCGATGCACAGAGTTATGTCAAGAGGTGTGATAGGTGCCAAAAACACGCTCCAATTGTAAGGCAGCCGCCTGAGATGTTAACGTCAGTTCCCCCATCTCGTTTGCAATGTGGGGGATGGACATACTTGGTCCTTTCCCCATGGCATCAGCACAGAGGAAGTTTCTGATAGTCGTCATTGACTACTTCACCAAGTGGATTAAGGCTAAGCCTTTAGCCAAGATAACCACCAAGCAAGTTTCCCAGTTCTTTTGGGAAAACATAATTTGTAGATACGGAATCCCACGAATCCTTGTAACGGATAATGGGACACAGTTCAACAATGAAGAATTCAAAAAGTATTGTGAAGAGAACGCTATTGAGCTCGTTTTACTTTAGTAGCACACCCGCAGGCTAATGGACAAGCTGAGGTAGCTAACCGAATTATCCTTGATGGACTAAAGAAAAGGGTTGAACGCTCAAGGAACACTTGGGTGGATGAGTTATTGCCTATACTCTGGGCGTATCGCACCACTTGTAAGGTAACAACAGGAGCAACCCCGTTTTTACTGGCTTACGGAGCCGAAGCAGTGGTGCCTTTAGAGATCATGCATGCATCACCTCGAGTTGAGACGTATGAACCAGAGACCAATGAAGAAGGCATAAGGCTTGCCCTTGACTTGATTGATGAGGTCAGAGATGAAGCAAATGCCAGGAACGCTGAACATCAAAAGAAGGCATCTTTCCACTACAACCAAAAGGTTAAAGAAAGGTTCTTTCGACAAAATGATTTGGTTCTAAGGAAGATAGAAGCCTCAGGAGTTGGTCAGAAAGGCAAGCTAGCCCCAAACTGGGAAGGACTGTATCGAGTCAAGAAGGTACTAGGACGAGGATCATACAAGTTGGAGACCTTGGACGGGGTTGAGGTGCCCCGTACTTGGCATGCTTTGAACCTCAAGATTTATTATGTATAAGCCTTCCTAGTAAGGACTTGGCTTTTATCTGTGTCTATTAGGAGAAGTAGAAATAAGGTTCCAGGAAACCATCGCAGAGCATGTTGCTCCCATTAGGAGATATATTTATGTAAGGGTTGAACCCATTTCGGGTTATTAATGCAAGTTTGTTTTCTATCTGTGATTGTGTGATTTTATTTATGTACCAAGCACCTGATGAGTGCAAGTCAAAGATGACCAAGTAACGAAAATAAAGAATACACAAGTGAAAATAAAACAAGTGCATAAATAAAGTACCCCCGAGGGGCCAAAGTTGGATTTAGGTTACATCACCAAATAAAAGTTAAGTCCCTAAGGACCTTGATTGAAAAGCAGAAAAGATAAAGCCACATGTGGCTAACAAGGCCATGCAAGGCCACTTACTCCTTGGAGGATTCTCCAATCACTTCATCGTCTTCCTCCTCGTTTCCCTCCTCCTCGTCTCCATCTTCATCATCATTTTCTTCCTCCTCTCCGGAGCCTTCTTCTTCTTCTTCTTCAACTGCCATCGGCTGAGTCTCTCCTTTCTTTGCCACCACTCCTTCATCGTCGGAGGTCTCTGTTGAAGAGCTAGGTCTTGTTCGAAGAGCTTTCCCAGGGAAAGATTGCCTGACGGCTGCTTCCCTCTTCGACATTCTTCCTTTAGCGGAGCGGGAAGAAGCTGAACCCGAATTGACAACTTGAGTACACTTCCTCAGCCCAGAGCCGGAAGGCCTACGAGAACCCCCAGAGCCTGATGCTTGGGCCACATGACTTCCACCACCAACACCCCAGTTAGGGCAAGGGAAGTCTGTCGGGTTAACCACTTTAGGATACCTGTGGCTGACAGCGCCAATGGCCTTGTCCCATCCAACAGACATATTGAAGGGCCGCATTTCATCGTCATGCTTGTCCATGAACTCATAAAATTCTTCCGACCTATGATAGGCATCAATTATTTTGCCAGCCTGGGAAGATTTTTTCCTGGCCATAGAGCGGAGACTCTTTTGGAGAGATTGGCAATTAGCTTCAGCTCGGATGGCTCTGAAGTTCAAGTCTTGGATCTCCTCGTTCAACTTGGCTTTCTCGCTTTTTATTGTTACATTTTCATCCCGATGGGCTCGACCTTGGCGAGTCGCGGACTGAAGATAAGCATTGACCTGCGATAAGGAAGTTAGTAAGACAGCAACAAAGTGAACAAAGAATGTAAGTATACAAGTTGCTACCTGATATAAACCCTGAGCCCCAAGGCGCTCGGCTTCGTCGATTTTGTCTCCCGCAGTCGCGGTCAGGACATCAGGAGGGGTGATAGAAAGTCTTGACCAAGCCACGGCCAAAGAAGAACTCCCAAAAATAGAATCTTGATCGCAGATATCCCAATCCGGAGTAAAGGGGGTTCTAACACCCTCGCCAGCATTCCTGTACCTCTTTCCCCCTTGGCTACTTTCCTCCAGGAATTGAGGAACTTCTCGGCATGGAGGATTCACTAGAGCTTCGGCCTTCTTTATCATCCGCCTAGTGACAGTTGGCTGATTAGCAGGACGTTTGTCTATTTCCTCAGCAGCTGAAAGATGAAGAGAAAACATTGGAATAAGAACAAACATAGTTCATAATGAAGTAATGAAGGAAAAATTACCCTCAAAAGAAAGACTGCTGAGGCCAGCCTCAATAAGCTTCTTCTCAGTTAGAATAGTCCTATAGTGAGTGCGACCATCGTCAACAAGAAGCCTATCTCGGTCTAACAATTCTTGGGAGTTAAGATCGCACACGAAGTGTGAGCTATCATGTACAAATCCGAATTTTTTGACAAAGAAGTGACCCCAGTCACCGCCTTCCCACTCCAAGACAACAAAGTCCCTCTCCCATAAATGATGAGAGTCCGGGAAGGAGAAAGAGTTTACTATATGAGGAAGGCCACTTCTAAGTTGAAAGCCAATCCATCCCGGCTTAGCATCAGAGGAGTTCTTCACTGCAAAGATACTTCGAAACATAGTTGTACTCCAAGGGATTTCCAACTCGTGGCATCTCAACAAGAAGATGATTAAAAATCTCCAGGAGTTGGGATATAGCTGGCAAGGATGTATCTGAAGTTCTGCTAAGAACCTGATGATGAATGTGTGAACAGGGAACCTAAGTCCCGCCTCCAATGCTCCTTTCATGACGCATATCCTTTCGGGGTACCAGTTGCAAGTTCTGTCCCCTGGATTTGGGAGGCATACCCTGATCGCGCTCGGAAAGCCGAAAGTGCTCCTGATCTTCTCAACATCCTTCTTCCTTAATTTAGAAGGACTACTAAAAGCAACTAAGCTTGAGCTGTTGGGAAACGATTCTCCCATAATGCTGAGCAAATCTAACATTGACTCAAACCGACATTCAATATATTTAGGAGGCATGAGTTTTAGCTTACCTTTCATTGTTCGCGCCATGCTCCTTTTTCTGAAAGCCTCCTCCATGGAGAGTTGAGGGGCAGCAGCTTGCTTGTCAACCATCTTGAACCTTGAATCTTGAAACTTGAAGCTTGAACTTGGAAGCTTGAAAACTAGAGAACTCAAGAGCTTTAGAACTTAAGAAAGTTTGAGAAATGAAGAAGTGAAGAGAAATGAAGGATGCTCCCCTCCTTTTATAAGGAAAAGGTGACCTGTAATCTTAGGTTGAAACACAGCTCGGTTCACGTTTACAGGTCAAGTATCGTTAAAATACGAAAAGGGAGCAAAACTATCTGTTATGGACGGAAAGAGTCGCTAAAACTCATGATATGTTGGGAGAGAAACGAAGAATTTAAATGAATAGTCGGCAAAATATTCTACCAGAGCAGTCAGATGAGCTTTGAAAGCTAAGTATGCTTAAGAAAAGTTTAATGGGAAGATTGATACTAAGCACTGGATTAGTGATGTGAATCAAGGTACTATATAAAACCTCAAATAGAGCCATGAATGGCCAACATTGATTTCATATCGATGATCGATATCGGTATGCGAAAATTATTAACTTTAGCCATGAATGGCCAATATTGATTCCATATCGATGACCGATATCGGTATGCGAAAGTAAGTAACTCTAGCCATGAATGGCCAAACATTGATTCCATATCGATGGTCGAAGCCGGTATGCAAAAATTGAAAATCACTAATAGTGACCAAGTTGGTTCCAGGTCGATGGTTGATGTCGGTACGTGAAGATTAAAATCACTAATAGAGATCGAGTCAACCACTGTAACAAAGAAACGAAAAAAAAAAAATTTCGTAGCTGACCGAAGTCCCGGCCGACCGGCCCTCCGGGAAGCCCTCCAGCCGACCGGAATCGACCGCCGGTACGGATATTGAACCGGCCGACCGGTGTCCCAGCCGACTGGCCTTCTGTGCACACATCGATCGACCGACATCGACCGACCGATGTCGACGGTCGGTATGGGTTTAAAAAAAAAAAAAAAAAAAGAGGAAAAATCTTCAGCCGACTGGGGTCCCAGCCGACCGGCCCTCCGGGAGCATTCCAGCTGACCGGGGTCGACCGTCGGTGCGGGCTCACTCCAGCCGACCGGAGCACCGGCCGATCGGTCCTCCGGGAGCGTCCCAGCCGACCGGGGTCGACGGTCGGTGCGAGTTTTTGTGTTTCCCTGCAAAAAAAAAAATGGGGGGAAAAAAAATAGCCGACCGGGTGCATGGCCGACCGGCCCCTTTTGATACCCTCCAGCCGACCGGAAGCGATGGTCGGTATGGGTTTTTGCCCGGCCGACCGACAGCGATGCTCGATTGGGGTTTGCAAAATCTAGTTTTTTTGTTTTTTGTTTTTCTGATTCGGTAATTAAGGGAATTGAAAACTAAGCACTGATTAGTGCCGATTAAGCACTGTTTAGTGCTGTTTAAGCATTATTTAGTGCATATTAGCATCGTTTAGCACCGATTAGTGCCGATAGTGCCATTTTATGCCGTTTGACATCGTTTAACAATGTTTGAACGTTGTTGAAGGCTAAGTAGCGCTGTGTAGTGCCGTTTAACACCGTTTAGTGTCGTTCAACATCGTCGTAAATGCGTCGGTCGCTCCACGCTTTACATTAAGATGATATTGTTGAAAATACTCGTGTAAGAGCAATAAACCCTGACCCAAGTCTCGAATAAGGCCGTTAAAATTTCAAGGAAAACCTGATCAGTTCTCCTAGAAGTTGGGGGGCAAATGATATGGGCTAAAAGTAAGCCCTAAAGACACATTTAATGTGGCATTAATTAGACCCGAAATGGTCCAAACGTGGGGCCCACCAGATGGGCCCAAACCCTAATTATAATATTAATTTCGTAATTAATATTAGGGATAATAACCAGCTCGGCAATAAAAGTCAAATAAGGATATTACTCCTGCCTGACTTAGCCTCCAAGGTACAGAATTCGATATGGGAACTGGCTCCTACAAGGAAGGAGTCTAGAACCTTCCTTGAGGCGGTGACTTGCCTACCAAGTCACCTAACCCTAATACGATTCTAGGGCTTCTCAGCCTATATAAGGACCTGCTCCTTCACATCTAGAACTACGTCTTGGCTTGATTCTCAATAACGAGATACGTAGGCACTCTGTGAGGACCGATCAGTCTCGAACACGGAAACAGCCATTAAAGCTCGAAGCTCAACCACCCTTTGCATTGAATATACTTAAACCCTAGCCGCAATATTCATAACCTAGTTTTTATTCCACAACAGAACCGAATTTTATTTGATCTTAATCCAAAATTTATCCGATTTTAATCTGAAATCGATCCGATCCAAAATTAGACCCGAACCGAAATTGATTAAAATTTTGTAAAATCGATACTAGACCCGAACCGAATTAGCTCTGATCCGAATTATATCCAAATATATTAAAACGAAAATTGATCCGATCCAAAATGGATCCCATCTGAAACCGATCCGATTATCCGATTTATCAAGTCTAGTCGTAAGTAGGGCCTTATGTACTTATTCTAATTGTAGATCTGTACATATTATTTATAGGACTGGAAATGATCGAGTAAAACTGGATATTTCTTTGCTCAAGTATCGTATCATTTTATTTTTATCGTGTTCAAATTTGAGTTTGGGATCATTTTATTCGGATCTAAATCGATCTGAAATACCGAGGTTCGGATCTGAACCGAATATGAACTAGTATCGTATTTTCCTTTTTCTAACCGAGTATCGTATTTTCATTAAGTTCTACTCATTTTTTTTATGCTACCATAACCGAAAGGTTAATAATTCAAGTATTTTTGATAATATATTTTGATTTAAGAAATTTTTGTACTATTTATTTTTAATTTTTTAAAAATAAAACGAGTAGAACTTAATGAGGTTCGGATCTGAACCGAATATGAATTAGTATCGTATTTTCCGTACTACAGTATACTACTCCCTCTGTTTTTTTATATTAGTCGTTTGAATTTTTACACACATTTTTAGGTGCATTGATCACATAGTTAAAATTATTGTTTTTGAAATTTTCTTTTTTTAAATAAAAATATGTAATCAAAATTTTAATTCACAAAAGAAATTAATTGAAAAAATTAATTTTAACTATGCAATCAAAACACGTAAGTGCATAAAAGTAAAAAAACAGAGGAAGTATATCTTAAGCCTGGTGTCTCTAATTTCTGGAACAAAAGCCCTAACAACTGCCTACTGTTTCCACCCATTCTCACAACCTAGTTTTTAGAGCAACATAACTGTAAATAACATAAACAGAAAAAAAGAATAATTATTCAGCCTTCAAAAACCTTGCAACTAATCTCTGAAATTTATTACAAACGGAGACATGAGCTGAGCTTGGCTGAGTTACATTCGAGTGTAGCTAACACCAAGATAATGCCAAGATTTGAACCCATTTTATACCATAAACTTGGCTTACATTATTAATGCTAACAAAATTGATTGTGATGGATTAGATAGACACTACTAATAATATCAGGGTCCTGGTCAAAATAATTTGCTGCAGAAAAAAATCATAAAAACCTAAATAAATTTGAAAAGTCCATGTACCCACAATTGTTGCCATAACTAAATTAGCCACATTAAATTCAGTTGCAATAGATTTGACAATTCCCAAGAATGTGATGGACTTTGGAAATGGCACCACATGCTACAGAGTAGGTGGCTAATAAGCTCTTGGTTCAGAAAAGACTCTGGAGTTTATGTTTATTTGCCCTTTTATCAGATTGAGGGGTATGAAATATATGGTGATCCTTCCTAAACAAGCATATATTCATAATATATTTACACTGTAAGATTTCAGAGTTACCAGCTTTTCCATTTTTATTCAATTAACTGGACTTGTTTGGACTCATGTAGCACACACACAGTAACTATATTATTGTTGGATGATTTAGCTTTTATCAGCACTTAACCTTTTCAGAAAAGTTGTCATGAGACATCATTTCCACGAGATTTTGTGTTAAAACAATGTACACTTTTTTCCAGTGAAAAAATGTGTACACAACATCTGAATATTAACGTTCCGGGAGAGTTGGTCGTTTAAAATTTGCAAACTATTTTCTCCGTCCTCCAATCAGATATGGAATTTGATGAGATCTATAGGTTTATACAACCATCTGCAACCGCAATCAATCACCAAGGTGCAGATATGCTAAATTTATTGTCAGGACCAAACAGTGCGGATATGGCTTCTTTTGGATGCATGACAAGTTCATGATAACCGAATAACAATGTGGTCTGGTTGGTTTTGAAAAATTGCAAATTGCGGTCTGGTTCGGTTTTTGTCCTCCAACCGCATCAAACCGAACTGCGCACACCCCTAACTAGGATCTCCGTAAATCATCTGTCTCCTTTTTTTTGAATTTTCTCTTTGCTAGACTAAACAGAAATAATAATAACAAAATGTTTTAGCAGAATTTGATCCGATTGCTACAGGGTCATATTTGGTTGAGAATTGAGATACAGGCACAAGTATGGACCATGAACTACTCCTTCGAGCCTTGAAGCGACTCTTCAATGTATTATACTCCTCAGCAAGATAGCATTAACAACCCACCAAATTTCTGCACATTTCAGTGCCCAACTCTATCCAAGAAGATTCTAATTTTAATGCTTTTTGGTGTGAGGCCCCTACCAACAGTATGATTTGCGGATTCAGATCGATGACAAGGAAAAAGCAAAAGAAATGTTGATTTACCACTGCCATGTTATATGCACATGAAAAAGGTTGATAGATTTTCTGACAAAATTAGATGCAGTTTACTTTTATAAAGGACTAGAGTTAAACTTTCCACTCAGACAACTATCTGGGATAAGAGACGATCGTCACGGTCCCCATTTATACAACCATCACAACTATAACGCCAATGGAGGCCATCCTCCATAGCCATAAGTCTCTACGAACTGATTTGAAGGCCAGTCTAAATATTGCAGTGGCTTCTATAGACTATAAAGATACCCGACATTCAGAAAAACAGAAACACTATATTTGTATATCAAGTTGCTCGGTAAAATTGTTTCGCTTGTTGGTATCTTTTATCTTCTTGTGCGTTAAGAGTTGTAGCATATGGGGTACTGGGAATAATAATTCAAACTCACCTTTGGCCTCAAGGGGAGGGGAAAGAAACCTTCTGAATAATCATCGAAAAATTGTTTCTTGCTATTTCATATCTATGTTATTCATTCAAGATTTACAGCAACATAAACAAATTTGCCTACATAGCATAAATATCCAGACACGTTTATACTGACATAGCTAATTAATACAAAAATTGAAAGAACAATTACTTTATCCTATAGCAGCACAAGAAGGCATAACATAATTTAAAAGAGCTCCTTCCAAGTTGGCAATGTGTGAATCACACAGAGGGAAAATACTTATTGAGATTGAAGGGTAGTGAATAGAATTCCTCACTTCTTGTATCAGTCTTATAGGACCGGAACTTGTCCCACCAGTGTTTGCCTCTGTCCTTTCTGATCGAACTGTCCTTCTTATGTAATGTGTTGTCCAGGAAATAGGCAAGAACGCCAGCAACGAAAGCTTCTGATTGAAAAGGGACATTAACAATGTCGTTGAACTGCCAAACCAAAAGAATATACTTTAATATCCCAAAGAACTAAGAAACAAATATAGAAAATTTTAATGGTTAATATATTATTGTTCCTACCCATCTTCCAGAAGTGTGAACAGGGCCATAGCCTTTTATTGCGGTATACTCATTGAAGTACTGGGGAATTGAAAATCCCAAAAATATTGAGAAGCCGAGTATGAATATTGTCCTGAAACTGTTGAGGTTACAGAATTGAAGGAAACTCACACCTGCTGCACCTGCATGAAAAGAATGGCAAATTGACCATCTATATTTTTAGGTTGTAAGAAAAGAATATAGTCACTGATGCCTGGTTTCCCAGTAATATGAAACATACCAACATAAGCAAAGAAAAGACAATACAATGCAGCAAAAATTGGCGATGGAATAGAAGCGAAAACTGCACCAAACTTTCCTGCAGGAACATTGTAATGTGATTGACATGTTAGAACTTGCACAAACAAAGAAGATTTAAGAGATATCTGTGATTGACATGTTAGAACAACTTGCACATACAAAGCAGACTTAAAAGGTATCATGCAATTGAATTAGTAAAGCAAAGAAACAAACCCAGGATGGAGAAGAATATCATAAAGCCAGCAGAAATCTGTACGACTCTTCGACTACCCACCCGAGTTAATGCTAAAAGACCAGCATTCTCACTGCAGATAAAGCACACCTCGATTAATAAAATTATTTTACACAGTTTTTCATAACAAAGATGGAATGAAGCAGTCAGGTTGTCAAGTTGAATGTAGCTTACATGGATACTGAAGATCCGTTTCCAGTCCCGAATAAACCTGACAACAAAATTCCAATTCCCTGATAATATTACAAAGCTTACTTCAGTACCAAGATCATTGAGTAGTAGATGTGATCTCTTATGTGTTCTCTTTCATTTTTTGTTTGATTTCTTTATGTGAGAAAACAAAATGTCTCATTTGAGGTTTTCTATCTAGTTAACGGTGTGCAATTATTTTCATGTAGAATGCACACTTCAGAAAGTAAAGCCAGAAAGTATACTGACTGTTGGTCAACACAGGTCACATAAGTCAATGAGTGCGCACCACTTTAAAGTAAAACAGGTTGCCATCCTTATATACATTTAAGCTCAAATAATTCAGTTTATGTGTGCATGAGTTTGTGTGTACTGCTTTACATGTGCAAGGTGGGAACAGCAAGACATAAAGCTTGAAAGACTTCAAATTGACGGAAAATCTAATTAAATTTTTAATTACAGGGTCAAGCTTGTATAAGAAGACCTAGTTGTTCACCTGCCAACCCACACCACGGCTAAGAATAGAAGGGGGCAATGGAGTTGCACTTGCATATCTTGCTACCGCAATAAAGCCACCAGTCGACTGCATTAGAAGCATGCGGGAGTCAATGATACTGAATTGAAAAACTTGATTTGGTGTAAAAATTCAATTTCAGGTTAATGCTAGGGTGGTAATGATGCATATGTCTACTGTTATTGTGTGTTGATAATATTAATATTGAATATTAGTAATATTATACAACATTTTCCAAGATATTAAAGCTTCCGCGAAGACTTTAAATATGAAACTGACCTCCACAAGGGCAACAAATGTAGCCATCATCATGGCAAAAGCTTCACCAGCATCAAATGAAGGTGCTCCCCATTGAAATGGATACGGAACTCTTATCCTGCATTTACAGAGCTGTTATACATGCCAACATGCACCCCTAGCATTATAGTAGTATAGTTGGTACACCTCTTCTCTTGGCAAGAAGCCGATGTTTTAAACCTATGTGTGTATGGGTATTAAATTTCTGCAATTGACCATTACTGAAAAGGAAAACGTACATGCCAACATACAGCTGAAGCTACATACTTAACATGCTACAACACCGGCTAAGCTAATTTAAAACTCAGCACCAGAATGTAAAACCCTTGATTTTATATTAAAAAATATGTAATGAAGAAATATGAAATAGAACTAGCTTTGAGTCCCCCTCCCCCTACACACACGCACACACAAAGATAGATATAGAAAATGAAAGGACTTCAGAATCTTTTAATAATCATTCAATTCATTATATATTAGTATCGAGCCTATACTGTGCTCTCTCTCTCTCTCTCTCTCTCCCCTCATGCACATCAAGACAAATCCAGAAAATATAAAAAACTTCCGAAACTATTAACAGTAATTCGATTAAGTATATATAAAAAGTAACGAGCCTATACTATGCTAACTACAAGAGTAATAAAGCTATGGTAGCACCAAATTCAATAGGGAAAACTGGAAAACGTGTAAAAGAATACAAGGTAATGATTTAGAGCTTATGGAAGAACTTGTTAAGCACTCGAGGGCTCGAGGCCATTTGGATGCAGAACAAATTGTAACTCGCTATCACACATAGATGCCTGTTGCATCCATAGGCCTAGTAATAATGTATGAGTATAACTCATAAATCCATGAATATTAGTACAGAATGTTCTTACCATGGAGCTCCACCAATAAGTCCAGAACGATCAGTACGACAACTTATTTGGGTCTTTGGTGCCGCATCATCATAGGCATTACCCACAGTAAGTAGGTGAGCATATATCCATACAATCACCACCGAGAAAAGAACAGCAAAACGATCAAATATATTCTTTCCTTGTTTAAAAGCATGAGGCAAATACTGAAAATAAAAGGTACGGTGAGATAAGTGTCGTCAGTTATGAACAGTTACAGAAAATTGTAGAGCAAGAGAAAAGAAACAGGCCAGAATATCACCTGAGAAAATATAACTAAAATGATCAGCTCCGGCAATCCAATTTCAACACATTTAGCAACCTAAAACACAAACGCAAAAGTTCAGTGGGACTGCTTTAAAGGCAAACAATTCAACATACAAAACACATGTATGTATAACTTACGCCAGGGAACCCAAACTCATACAGTCCAAAACCAGCGAGCGCAACCAAGGGAACAGCAGAGAGTGGACTCAAAAATCTATAGCAAGAAATAACAGAGAGAAATAAGATATCAGACACAATGAAAGGCTGACTTCCAATATTACTAACTTTATCATTAATAAAAATGATTGGTAGCAAATGTGTGAATATAATTCAAGCTTAAAATATACAACATGGAATTTGTGGTTGCAGGAACAGCAGAGAGTGGACTCAAAAATCTATAGCAAGAAATAACAGAGAGAAATAAGATATCAGACACAATGAAAGGCTGACTTCCAATATTACTAACTTTATCATTAATAATTGGTAGCAAATGTGTGAATATAATTCAAGCTTAAAATATACAACATGGAATTTGTGGTTGCAGCTTTTACAGTAGTCCAGTATTTGTACTTGCATGCTTAAACAGGTCTGGGCTAGGTTCATTTACAGTTTAAATTCATCTTCTATGACTATAAGTGAACTTGATGCTTTAATTTATAGTCACAACCAAGTCACCTTGCAACATTACGCCAGAGACCACTGAAACCAAGGACTATTTGAAGCGTGGAAGCGACAATAAGTGCACCTTGGACAGCCCGCATTATCTTCTCGAATCTCTGAGTTGGCATTAGAAAATTAATCACACTCACAAAAACCAAGCAGCATTTTTTATATGATATGTCCTACATAAATGCTAAAACAAAATTTTGCAACATTGTTCAAGGTCAATTGTAAGATATTAAGCAACAACAAAAAAAAAATTAAATAATAATTTTCTTCTTAAAAAACAATAAGTAGAGACATATGATGAGAATATATACAAAAAGGCACCAGTTATACTAGTTATATCTGTATGCTTATCAATGGAGATGGGAGATCCTTTTGGTAAAAATTATGAGGTATGGCATGAAACTATGTGCCAAACAAACTTCACGAATAAACAATGGATCAACAAACAAACTTTCACCAACCGCTACTGGATCTTGGTCACTCCATCTACCAGATAAGATAATTGATATTGTTGGGGCAACAAAGGTAAACGACGCTCCTATTACAGTTGGTAATCTAGTTCCAAAATAAGTCTGCAGCAATGTGTTTATCCCAGCTACAAGGAGTAGGGTTTGAACAACTTTGGCTTTCTCTTCCTGCAAAAATTGACAATCGCAATTATTAGATTGACAAACATTACAACTAGAGAAAGATCCTACAAAAAAGAAATAAATACTAAGTTTCATTCATAGTACTCACATTTCCTCCTCCCATTTGAGGAACAAGAGCAGTAGGAATGATAACTGTTGTAGCTAGCATTACTATGAAATGCTGGAATCCAAGAAGAATAGCCTCCGCTGCATTATAGTAGACACAAAATTAAGTAATCAAATAAATCCCCCCAACGTATGAAGCTTGGTTAAGAAAAACCGAATCAAAATAAGCTTCCAAATATTAACAAGTAAGGCAAGTTAAAATACTCATTTTATGGTAAAATGACCAACAACACTACTGGTATTTGGTCCTAACAAATCCATGATACAGTATAAAGTTTTTATGCAAACTGGCACAAAGAGGACCAAATGGGTTCACTTCCAACTAAATAACAATATACAAGGGTTAAGAATCCACTCTACTTATATTAATTCTTCCAAAACATGGTTTGAATAACATATGCATGTATAAATATTACATGGCCAGAACTCAGAAAGTCCCAATATACTACTCCCTCTGTTTCATAAACATTTTCTTGTTTTGACTTTTGTTCCTGTTCATTGTAAGCGCTTGACTACTAATTTACGCATAATTTATAAGATAAAATATATTCATGAGTGATCTTGTTTGATTCGTATTTGTGAGTACTTTAATACAGTGAAGTTTTTATATTTGATACTAACACGAAATTGAAAATATTAACGATCAAAAGTGTGCATTGGCAAACGTGTCAAAGGCAAACAGGAAAAACATTTAGGAACGGAGGGAGTAATAAAGAGATATTCTAGAGCAGAAGACAGAGAAAGTAGCTTTTGAGTAGAATTTTAAAGCAAACAAATTTAAGAAGAATCTGAAACCATGGCTTCTAAACATAACTTTAATTAGAGCCAACAACAGTACCAGATAGGCCAGCTAAAACTCAAAATAATGCACCATTTACTAAGGAGACATAGAAAAAAATTCAAAAGGTACAACTGAATATCCTGAACAAGAAAAATGAGAACTGAATATAGCTTCACATCAATAACAAAATAAAAGCAACTAAACTAGTAAAAACAGTAAATTTATATATGGAGAGAGAGAGGGGGGGGGGGGGAGGGAGGGAGAGAGAGAGACTAACGCCATGGGGGAGGACTAGTGATACAGTAAGAAACATTAGGAAGCTGGTCTTTAGGTGGGTGTGGTGCTGGCTCTTCAACTTTAGCTCCTCCACCTGCCATAATTTTCTCTCTAAAACTAAAATATCCCTAAAATTAAACTACCTCTCTGAGCAGCACTAACAGATAATCCAAACCTGCAAACAACCAAGATCCTAAAATCTTTAAACAAAAGACCCACAATAAAAATTATTCTAAAAACCCAGAAAGCTCATTCACTATCAAAATTGTTGAAACCAAACAAGCTTCATGTAAGTAGTAGTACTAGTACTAGTACCCACTATTATTTTTATGCAAAACTGTGAAAAGAATGATAAGCAAGACAGAAAAAAACACACTGCAACACTAGTGTAATGCTAAAATTCAACAAAGGTTGAAACTTTATGGGCCTTTGTAGCTGGCAGAGAAACAAGAATGCAACAAAGTCAGAAAAAATCAAACAGCCCCACCTCAAGAAAAGAAATGCAAACTTTTTTAGAATCTAGAAAGAAATAACTTTAAAATTGGTATATTTCTTGAGGGACCAACACAAGATAAGCTAAAGCTTCAATCTTTAAATACACACAATGCATTAAAATCATAAAGATTGAATTTTTACTTACCAAACAATGCATTAATGTTGTTCTGCACAATTATTTCACCACCCCATTATCTTTATATGTGTGTGACTGTGTTTTTCAGTTACAAGATTGATGAAATGAATGGTGTTGCCAACAAGGCATGTTTTGTTTAGGTATGTGAGTGAAGGAAACAAACGGCGCCGTTTGAACATGTTAGTGTAATGACAAACTCCACCGATTACTTTTGGAAGTATATTATTTTTGCTTTATCTCAGTTGGAGTTATCATCATGCATAATTATATTACTTTTGACCAAAGAAATATTATCCACCCCCGAATATATATAAATTTAATTTTTATTCATTTTTTTATATTCTCGTTCATTTTGAAATTTATCGATAATTTACTGTAACCTACGTATAAACTGTAGTATAGGAGTATTGAGTGAAGCAGTCATGGACAGTGGCTTACGGGCTTTAAGTACATAAAACTGGAATAGAATAAGGTAAGTCCCAGGCGTTCAAAGCCTTGGGCTCAGGTATGATGCTGTGCCGTTGTCTAATCTTAGATAATCTTTATGTATATCACACATTTTTGGCTCTTTGTGCACATAGCCGGGGGTTTTCACGGAAACAGCCTCCTTGCCGTAAAAAGCAGGGGCATGGTTTGCGTACAGTTCACCCCTCAGATCCTGCTATGTGCGGGATATACTGGGTATGTTTGGTTTGGTTTGGTTAAAAAACTAAAAAATAATCAAGACAGAACATAAAATTTGTCACTGTTCGAAATGTGAGTGAACAGGTAAACAAGGACATTTTAGTTTTTGACCAAATTCATTTCATTTACGTACTCTTCTGTTTTTTTTTATTTGAGTGGTAGTAGATTCCATAAATTTATTCTTACTGTCATTCTCATCTCCTAGAACACAATAAATAAATAGTAATTTATAAACAGCTTTTATAATTGTACCTTAAACATAATATAAATTACTTTAATTCTTTTATTAATAGAATTTTGTATTCATCGAATGTAAGTATAAAATATTTACATTTTAAAAAACATAGAAGTGTTATGAGTTAGGCAACCGACAGCAGATAAAAATATGTTAGATGTGGATATTACATATGCAGAGAGGGTTGCGTGTATCTATGTTACGCAACATGGATGAAAGTAAGCACATTTAGTGCCACGTGTACGGTGAGAAAATAGGCTAGTTGAGAGCTGGCATGAGTTAGCTTTGCATGCAGAGATGCATTCGTGCCAGCGATAGTGCGATACAGTACTTTTATTTTGTCATTCTCAATTTCAGCACTTTATATATTCCTTCATATCCCGGGGCCAAACCATCAAATTAATCAAAAACAAAAAGAGACGTTTCAGTTTTTAAATTCCATTCTCGCTCGTTTCGAAATTTATGAGAATAAATATTTATTTTTAAGATGTATAAGTTTATTTATTCGAAAAAAGCCTGGGAGCAGAAGTGGCATCTTCCACCATTTTATTGCAGAGTTAAAGGCCCAAAAACAACATTTCTTGTACCACTTGGGTTGGCCCTTAAAACTAAACTGCACCTAAAACAATCTACAAGTTTTGAACTAGTAACGAGATACTGGGCCTGAGTTGGTTGATGACCGGGCCTCCAAGATTTAACAATCTACAAGTTTCAGAAATGTGCAGCATACACACAAAATTCATAAGCTTGTTTATGTATGTTATATACTTAAGCTTGCAGATTAGGTAGTAAAACATAGAACCGGTTTACAAACTCACAAGGTTACTGTTTTGCGAAATAAATTAATGCTCGTAAATCTACATAAAATTTGAATGAAAACAAGCTTATGACACAAGTGTTTATAATAGTAACAAACCAACTTAAACAAGCTCACAACTGCAGTTTTTACACTAGTATCACATTCACACCGAACTTTACAATGAAGCACAACAAAAAGACTATAGACCCGTTTGGCTAAGTTTTTTTGTGACTTAAGCCGGAAAAAGTAGGTAAAATGTATTTCTAACAACAAATTTCGACCTATTTATCAGAAAAAACAGCTTGCCAAACGGAATAGTAGATGACATTCACAATATACATTGATTTAAAAAAAAAAATAAGAACCAAATATAGAGATAATGTAAGCAAGTGTCTATTGGCTAAACCAATATGTGCTATATTCTCCTGAAGTCTAGCGAGCAGAAGTGAGCTTCAAAGATCTGACACTGTTTGGTGGCGATGAGCATCCAAGCTAGATGTTAGTATATATTGCTAAAAGAGGAGGAACTGTAAACTGTCACCATTAGCCAAGCATTTACTTCAGACAAGTGATTTTCCTGCGGACATTTCTGCAGGTGAAGTGAAGCACAGAGTCAGCAAAGGAGATTCGAATAAAGGAGACATGAAGGACTAAATATAACTATTTTGCTAGGAGGGTTGGAGGATAGGTTTACAAGGAAATATGTGCAATTGTGCTGATAATTATGCATTGATATGCAAATATGAATTTAATAGAACACATAAAAGTAGCAGAAAAATATGTTACTAACACTAAACATCCTTGGCGAGGCTTCTTCTTCTCTTTCTGTTTTTGTGGTGGCTTGATTACCACTTTGATAGCAGCATCGAAAACTGCTTTTACATTCTGTGATAGCATAGAATATATTAGTACAATAAGACTAGATTAAAAAGATAGCCAAGTGAGATTAGCTAATCAGACATATATATGAGGTTTCCCCTCTGGAAATGGCATAATACTACTTCATTATGTTCAATATAAATAAGAAAATAAAAGAGAAAATTTTAATTCATGGCACTTGCACTAATTTCCTGAATACTACTGGAACAAAATATATGTGCCGACTGCCGACTAAAAACGTTTTTTGAAATTCTGGGGGATTCCTGCGGAAGACATTAACAGACAACAAGGTTGTCAAAACTCGTCATTATAAATGAAGTTCCATTTGCAGATATGAACCAGGCATAAAATTTCTGACCCGCCAAAATATATTTTGTGTGGGAAGCAAGTCACTTTTTACTTTTTAAAATCGAGCAGAGAGTAATTAAAGTAGCCGTACACTGTAGACTACAACGAAAATGTGTCTGAATTAGGTAGTAAAATAAAGTTACTGTAATTGTGTTAAAAAGTAAGCATGAAAATAAAAAAGTGTCGGTAGAGTAGGTACTAATTTATGGGGGCACATGACCAATTAAACCATATGAACTAGTAAACATATGAAGTAATAGTAACAAATAAGTGGGTTAAAATGAAATGGCGGGGGCACAGGGTCTGCAATTGTCCCTGCTTTCCACCCCCTCCTTTGTTTGGGAATGATCCATCTGTAAATGAAGGACTTGGGATGATATATTTCCAGTAAAATATGCAAACAAAAGTTGGGAGACAAGACTCAGAAAACCTTATGAATTTGTCAAATTATACTCTCAAAACTAACGGGAGAATCTAGATAGCCATCTTACGTCTAGCAAAAAGAGAAAGCAGACAACAAGTCAATTGTTACCTATGAAAGAGATGCTCAAATATCAGTAGTACCTGTTGCGTTTTTGAGCTGCATTCAACATAATATGCAGCACCAATCTGTTTCCGGAGCTCCTCTCCCTGATTAAATAGTTAAAGCTTAGAAGGTTATGTTTTTAAATGCTAAAACTAATGATACAGAGAAGTCAATGCAAGAAATCAAACCTGGGCAGTGGTTACAGGCACTAAACCTGGATGATCAGCTAAATAGTGCTTATCTTCGCGAAGGTCTAATACATTGACAAAATATAAAATAACAAGTTTAGTTGCAAGTTCTAAACTTGCTGCGGGAATCACAAGAAAACCTAACCAATTATAGAAAAACATTGTGTATAGTAAAGTTCATGCCACATTTTTCATTGTGCTGTGTGGAGTATTGTAAGGGAATAACGATATAAACAGATCATGTTGAAGCTTTTAGATTTTTTAACTTACCCAGTTTGGTGCCCGCCAATACAACAGGGACTCCAGGGGCAAAGTGTTGAAGTTCAGGGATCCACTGATCAAGCAATTGTCTATCAGAAATCAGAGTTTAATGGCAACAACCCCACTAGAACAGTAAATTGGAATGTAAAGTTGGCAATTGAAATACTCACCCCAAAAAAGAAACAACAGTATATGGAATATGAATAGCAATCAATGTACCTTTTTAAGTATGTTTTCATAGCTTGCACGGCTAACTAATGAAAAAGCTAAAACGAATACATCAGCACCGCGGTAACTCAACGGCCTTAATCTATTGTAATCTTCTTGTCCTGTGATAAGTTAGAGAATCCATACAAGCACAATGAAACATCACAAATCAGTAAAGTTGTATACAAACATGATTAATTGACAAATGACATTATAGAAACTTCAATTCAAAGACAATATTACCAGCTGTGTCCCACAGGCCTAAGTTGACAGTTAGGCCTTCAACTACCACATTTGCACTGAAGTTATCAAAGACTGTTGGAATATAATCCTGATTAACACAATACTATCAGTTAAGTTTCTCCAATTAACATTTACAAATAAAATATACATCCAATAAAATTCCAATCAAGTAAAGAGGGAAAAGAAGGGCTAGAACCCTAAAAAAGCTACAGTTAAAAACAGGTGAAAAGCCAGACTACAAAGTTAAAGCTTTCAAGCAAAACCCATGATTAAATTTGTCAGCTTTTACATATAAAATCAAAGAAAACCCAAAAACCTGCAACCCCAGATGCATAATTACACACATACACAAAATCTTGAAAATAAAAAGTGAAAATAACCAGGAATGAGGAATTAAATTGAAATGAAAACAAGAACTTACAGTGGGAAATTTGTTACTTGTATAACAAATGAGCATACAAGTCTTACCAACAGCTCCATCACCAACAGTTACACATTTTATGAACTTTGAAACACTTGAAGCCATCTTCAACCTTCAAGAAAACTCAAAGAAACTTTAAAAAAACAAATAAAGTTGTTAACTTTAGGTGAAATATAGATGAAGAAAGTGACTTATTTGAAAGATAAAAAGAGCAGGTAGAGTATTAGATGAACAAATATATCACATGATCCTTACCACTTGTTACTTTTGTGTGTGTGTGTCACAGTGTGTGTATTTATTTCCAGCTTAGATTAGATAAACAAACAAAGACATGAGGTGTTCTTGTAAGATTAATCTCAAACTAAATTTTGTACTTGTGTTAAATAGTGGAGTTGTTTATTTTAGATTTTGTGCAAAATATAATATTCTTGTTTTCTTTAGATAAAAAAATTATGAGAAAAAGGTTCCTGAGATTGATCTCAGGGAATTTTTACTGAGATACCTATAAAATATACTTTAAATTTGTTTGGGCCCGCAGGGCTAATTAAAAATTTCTGATTTTACGAAAATGCCCACCCCATATTTTATAAGAATTTAGGCAAAGGAACTCAGGAACTTTTTACTGAGATACCTACAAAATATACTTTAAATTTACTTGGGCCCGCAGGGCTAATTAAAAATTTCTGATTTTACGAAAATGCCCATCCCATATTTTATAAGAATTTAGGCAAATGATCTCAGATAAGTCCCTGAGGTAATCTCAGGAACATTATACTCAAAAAATATTCAAGATATTATTTTTTCACATTCTTGTTTCTTGTTCGAGGGACCAGATAGTTAACAGCTTGCATCACATTTGGTCTGAGAGAAAAACAAAGAGGGCCCGAACGGTGTACCCCGTGACTCGGTGATGGTCACTTGCTTCAATAATGTTATATATTTCATGAAAATGTTATCACAAATTTTCGGTTGGAAGACGAAACAAATCGTACATATTTTAAATTATTTTTATTAATTATATTTCATTTGTTATATTTGTAAAATGTAGATTTTATTTTTATTGAATGTTTGATGATATTTAGTTATCACGTAAATTTTTGATATTACTACAAATCGTACATATTTTAAATTATTTTTATTAATTATATTTCATTTGTTATATTTGTATTGAATGTTTGATGATATTTATTTATCACGCAAATTTTTTATTTTTGATATTATTAACCGTAACATTAAAAACTAATTTTTCACGGGTAAATGTAAACATGGACGGATCGAGAAAGACACACACATATTCTTAAACTTTTGTATCGCAAATATTAACACAATTTTTGGCGCCCAAATTGATTTTTTTTTTTGCTAAATCGCTCAAATTGAATATGTTTTCAACCAAACACACCTTTTTTTGTATAAATTAAAGTATACATCAAGCCTTTTTTCAGCAAGTGGTCACATAAAGCAGTTATTTGACTTTTTAAGAGTGAAGCATTCTTAATCAAAAGAGAGACAAATGCAAAGATAAATGGTGTGAATTGGTAATGGTGGCACCAAAGAGCCATAGGGTTGGTAATTTATAGGTCTTATTTAAAGTTGAAGGTTTTTGTTAACAAGTAAAGTAGCTCTTAAGCAAATTAAAGAAATGATTGCAGATTTTATTGGTCGGCCAGTGGCCCAAGTAAATAAGATTAAGCAACACGCTAAATAAATAAATAAATAAAAAAGAAGTTTCACTAGTTGAGTAGTTAAGATAGGTACTTATATTTTTACATATCTAACAGATAACGAGTTCAGGAAAAAATGGCTCTTCTGAAACATACTTTTTTAGATTTTGTGCAGAGAATGTTGTTCCAAGTCAAGCAGCCCGTTTAAAACAGCTATGCGTGATGTTACCTTTCGCTCTCTCCTTCTCTTGAGGAAGTTAAACTTTGAACGTTGAAAGGAACTATGAACTCATCACTCATGTACCGAGTTAGTACACAAGGTTCCCGCATTAACAGAATTTTCTTGCTAATAGAAAATCTTAAGATTCTTTATATCCGTAAAGGGCGAAATGATTTTAATATGGGCTCTGATGTTAGTAAATACAAGAATATGCGTCTAGGTTCCGATGTTACTCTGATGTTAATGGACATAAGAATACGCGTCAATAGAGGTTGATGATACAATTATCAAATTTTCTACGTTCGTAAAATATGAAGTTGTGACAATCTAGACTCTTTTGTTGATAGACGCAATTTTATATATTACATACTAAAGTTATAGAAAATTTAATGTCCGTTCTTACATCGTCAAAACATAATAGAAAATTTAATGTCCGTTCTTACATCGTCAAAACATATTAAGAAAATGTACCATTACAAGCAGCATTATCCTTATATTTCATAAAAAGTTTTTTTTTCTGGAATTCAATGAAACACTTACCATCACGACAAACATAACTTTCCTCAAGCGTGTACACAATTAAGCAACACAAGCATTGACGACATAGAATTTCAATACAGTGACATGGAAGATTAGATCATGGATTTAGTATTTTGAGGATTAGGATGCCGACTAGATTGACAGATCAGATTCAAGAAACTAATGGATACAAATGAGCTGAAGATTCCAAGATCGCCATGTGGGTAGAAGAAGACAGCAGCCCAAACAACCATCTCCAAATTCCCTCCACAAGTGACGAGTCCTAACTTTACCCTACTTTTCTTTCACATGGACATGCCCCCGTGCATGTGTGTGTATATATTGCTACTAAATAGTAATGACACAGCGCATATCTTTTCATATCCTTATGATTCATTATTCCATTCAATAAATGGGTTCAAGAATGGAACTAGCTGGGAAGAAACATAGTAGAAGAGGAGGGGTGAACAATATTAATTTCGAGAAGAAGATGAAGAAACTTCAGACGGTTGTACCAGGAGGGCATCGATTGCATTCCAACGAAGAGCTTCTTCTTCACACTGCAGATTACATTGTTGGTATGAAGTTGAAACTAGTGGTCTTGAAAAATGCACTCTTGTTATTACAAACCGATCAATAGTGCCACAATTCTTTACCATGCTTCATCAGTCGGCCATTTCTGTATCTTCACTCCTTGCGTTCATGTAATTATTGTTTTTGTGTGAGCTCAATCTGTATTCATCATGTGCAACTCCGTGATTAATCAGCTTTCTTTCCTAATCTGATAATATATAATTGTCGAAAACCGAATCACAGACTTTAAGTAATTAAACAGGCTTCAGAATTAACAATAAATTAGAAAAAAAAAAACATGAATCAGGATCTGACAATGATGCATGGATCAATCAGGGCGGCCTAATTCTTAGGAGAAAAGAATTTCCCTACAATCAATATTCAGAAGAACAATAAAAGAAGGGTTACACTATCCAGAAATTCCATTTAAAGGTACTGGACTTGTGTAAGACTCTTTGGCTGGAAAGCATTTTTGGAGCCGAGCGGGACGGCTTCACTTACTGATGTTTTGGTTATTGGCTGCGGGTTGGCTTCACAGGTTGGCGCGGGGCGGCTTCACTGGTTGATGCTGACAGCATGGGCGACCGTTTGGGTAGCGGTGCCGGGTTGGGTAAACATGGCTTGCTAGTTGGTTTCATATGGGCAACACAAAGCTAGGAGCTGGAGCTGGTAGTCCAAATATGACCAAGGCAAGGTCAAAAACGTGGGCACATGGGTGGCACATGTTGGTGATATATATATGTGATATATATTATGTGTATTGCTGGGAAATGCACAAGGAGTGGGCTGGGTAACTGATTGGCAGTTGTGGCTCAAGGAAATGGTGGGAAATAACTGCTGGAGACATTTTAAATATTGGTAACTGCTGGTAACTGCCAAGTAGTTGGGTGCTGAGCATGGGTCTTGGCTTATATATAGAGATAGGCATTTTATATGTATTCTCTATGAGAGAGGGAGTCAGGAGGAAAAATATATTAATGGAGAATGTATCCTCTTAGCATGGATAGGCAGATATAGATACATAGACGGAGTTATGTATTCTGCACTTGTATTGTTTTTATGCTAGGAAGTAGAGCTAAGTCTGTAAGCATAAACCTGAGTTGTATCTTTATATTGTGATTAATATAAAGGTTGGGCTTGGTGCCTGTAAATTGTGTGTGTGTTTAAATATGCTTGGTAATTAGACACACCTGCACACACTTGGTTCCTGTGTTGTGTTTTTGGTTAGGTGTTCCGCTGTGCAAGGTTTTAACGGGTTGCTTGGAGACAACCTCTCTGGAAGGCTGACTGTTCTTGGTTCGGGTTACAAGGGCAGGCCGCACAAGGGTGAGAATTCAGGTTCGAAAACCCACCCCTGTGACAACTTGTAACTTGTAAGAAAGTTTTTTTTATAAAAACTACGCTAACATTATACAGAAATCCTCACACATCAGCATTGCATTGTTGTTCCAAGCTTTCTCCATTATAACCTAAAATCTCTGTCAAAGGCCAATTCGGCTACAAGGTCATGACGTTTGTCCAGGTGATGAACAAAGTACTCGGATCCTGGTTCTAGTAAAATCAATCACAACGAAAAGTAGCACTGTGATTAGAAATACCAGCTGAGTCTTACCTATATTTATTTGACAGCAGAAAGATTATGACCGTTCTCTGTTGTTATGTTTTAAACATGAAAATTGATAACAAAGTACAAGTGTTTTCCTTTTTATTCATTTTTTTGCTAGTACAAAAAATTCAATTTTTAACCTTTTCAGTTCTAAATTTAATTCTATATCATGACTAGTTTTCCATGATCATGACCAAAAGAATAGCTCCATCAGTACACTGCAAAACTCCTGTATTCTAGAAGAAATGTTAAAAGGTGGCAAATCATCTCACATGTTCATATCATACTGAAGCTTTCTGGAAGGCATGTGGATCGATACAATGGCAAATCATCTCATTCATACTTCTTTACCTGAGTCCCGGAGATTCGGAGAAAAACAATAACCTGGAGACCTGTCAAAAGACATCTCAGACTGCATGAACGTGACTCACTTGTGGTTGAGGCTTGAGCGTTTATCTTCTCAAACACATTTCTCAAGTCTCTCTCAAAATTACAGAATTTAAAAAGGCTTGATGTTTCAAACGTATCAACAGGGACGGATCTAGACTCTTGACTCGCTGGGGAGAAAAAGAAGCCAAAGATATCATGTAACTAACCAGAGACAGAATGAAATCCAGATGGTTTCATTTGCATGTTCATTTCTTATACAGTGAGCCATAGGAATTTTTAGCAATATTTGAAGGTCAAACACATTTTACACAGCAAATATACAAAACAGATATGCAAATTGGGAGGCTTGAATGCAGAACAACATCATAACCATGAGGTCAATACTGCAACTTGTCAACACCTCTAGTAAGATTATAGGATTAAGTTGCCAACTTGCCCCCACTACCCCCATTGTAAATCCGTCTCTGCTTATCACATTACCAGGAACGTTACGTTCCTAGCTGAAAACAATTAGTTTAGTGGAAAATTATCTACATATAATTTCTCTAGCTTGATAGAGTACAATGAACTTAGTGATCAAATTCCTAATGTAATTGGTATTCTGTTAAAGCACCTTTGTGTAATCCAGGTTACTTGCAAAAGCTCTGTTTAATGTTTGTACAATTGCTCCCAGAAAGATATATTTGTGTTTCATAATTGTTTATTGTGGCATTGCCTTCACTATCTTAATTGTGATACTTGTTTCAGCTACAAAGTGATCATTAATATCAAATATGAAAGCAAGAAGACCAATGCAGTCGTGGCTGGTGATGGTAAGAATGTACAATGATCACTTAGCAACAACAAAAAGAAAAAAAAAAAAAGGAATGTACAATGATTCAAATTTTCAGTAACATCTGCGAAAAGGGGAATGGCTTCATCGATAGTCTTAGTACTTCATTCTACTTCAGGGTAGAAGGGATGTAATATGACGATTTACTTCGAGCTCCAGTAAAATTGCTTGGAAGACGAAAACATGGAAACATGTACAAACTACAAAGTCGCAACTAATTTGAGACTGATCCTGGTCGGAAAAAGTATCAAGGATTGGTACATTACTGGAGATGATTTCAAGAAGAGACTACAGAACAAGCAAAGTGACATTCCAAGGTAATTTGGCCTTAAGATGTTCCAAGCAATTGCTAGCTCCCAAGTCCTGGTTCACAAGTACCAAGCAAAAATCACCGTCGTCCTTAAAAATTGTTAACATTTGTATGGCAGAAATTTAAAAAAAAATGTGAATAAATTGTGAAAACTGGTAAGATTTGGAAGAGCTATTAAAATTAGTAAAAATATAAATGTGTACGCTATTTCATAGTTCATGAAATGTGAGTCATCAAAAAGAGTTAAAACAGATATGTCACGAACTAGAAATTTTTTAAGACATCAAATGAAAGATGTTAAAAAGTTGGGTGTAAGAGCATCTCCAACGGCATTAGCTAAAAATGATCGGCTAAATTATATAAAATATTGATTATGTAAAATTTGTCGAACCTGAAAGACATTGTGTTCCGAGGGTATTGGCTATAATGATTGGCTATATTTTAAAAATGCTATGTTATTAATATTTCAAGTTGTTATTAATGGAATATATAAGTTTAATATAGAAATAAGTGATGTGGCAATTCACTACAGGTCTCTAGAGGTTTGACAAATATAGCCAACATCAAGAGATTATCTATAATTATAGATAACAGTTTTGTCTCATTGGAGTGCAAATTTTTTTACACATTCTTTATAATTCTTATTTATGATAATTAATTTTAAAATTTACCTAAGGGGTCTCTCCCATTGGAGATGCTCTAATGGAGGGATTACCTGACAATAGAATTACTGTTTTTGTACTCCCTCCTTTTTAGAGATTTTTTTTTATAATAAATGCTCACTTTCAATTTTAAATGTAAATTTATGATCATTTTTATTAAAGAGAAAACTGAGCAGGAGGTTGTCCTCATAATCTCTCTTGAGGTTATAACCAAAATAGTTGTCTATAAAGTAAGTAGCCTCGCAGGAACATTTTTGTAAATATCAATTTTTTTCAATAATTTACCTAAATACCCTTAAATTACCTATTTTTTGAAATTGTATAACAATAACTGGTAAATTATCAAAAATATAAAGTAGCTTATATTTTTAAAAGATCATTTCATTTATAATGGGTAAAAAAGAAAGAATATTTCTAGTGTATGATCAAAAACACATTCTAAGAATTATTCTGTGACACCCCCCAAATCCGGGGTCAGGAGATTTGGTTGCCACGCGAAAATCCATAAAATAAAACATCTGCTTAATAATAATCATCCACTTGTGATTGTCCAACACTGGAAATATAACATCTGTGACCCCAACATACCAAGATCTTTTAAGGTTATAGGGCTAGAAACAAGAATCCAAATTCCATTAGATAAAAAAAAACCATTCCTTCTTTACAACATTCTCTTTGATCAAATCTTAAACCACTGGTGTAACTTCGATAAAAAGTACGCCAGGCCAACTAGACTATACATAATAATAATAAATATTAGAACTCAATTATATAAAATAGATCTTACTCTAAATCCAGACATCCCGAGCCAAGTCATCTTCGAAATAGCATCACGCCTCTTCTCTTTCTGAAGTGTGCGGATAAGTCTCGCCAAACTACTTTACTGAAATGTTAGAATTTACAACAACAAGTATGAGCGAAAGAAATGCTCAGCAAGCGTATAAAAATTTTGATATAAAACCAAGATAAGTGGGGCATAAAATCAACTGAAATGTAAAACAGTATATAGAGAAACTGAATCAACAACTGTGATATAATTCAAACCATAACTGAAATCATTTGGCATGTCATAAAAATGAATCATCTGCCAATTCACAATATATAATAGCCATTTTGGCGATATGGATTGGATACACTTATATAACTGAAACATAAAACACCATTGCCCCCTGATCAGGTTCATAAGCAATGGGACCCTCTATACTCCACCGGTATTCTCTTTTTTTTCCGTGTGTGTATAGTCCGGATTTCTGGGGTACCCAAAATAGGCAAGTAATGTTAGCCTATAGGAAGATGGAATGGTTACCATATCCTCCTTAAATATAGCTGGACCAACTACGACATGTGGCCTCCTACGCTTTACCATTTTCCAATCCAATAGAGCAATTTCCGAATTCAACAGGAAATGCTTAGTTTCACATACAGTTCACATCCCTATTATTTACTACGATAATAAGGATATGAAAAGTTTATCTTAAACAATTCCCCACATCAAGGGTACCAATATCAAGCAACTGTGTTCGCACAAAAATATTTAAGAATCACAAATAGCTCTGAACAATAACTATTTGTCATGATATGAATCAATAAAACATAAAATAAACAGTGTTTAAGATGATCAAGAAAATACTTGCCTATGGTCCTTAGCTATTGCGCAAAGTCGAGGTAACCCGTCTACCTTCTTCTTCTATCTTATGGCATCACGATCTTCTATTTCAATCATTCGTTGGTTTGACGCTCTTGCGATTGCCACGAGTCTGATCCGCCGACATCGAGCCCGCACGTCTACAATATCTTTGTCGAAAGAAAATAATTGGAAATGTCCCCTTTGAACATAGACGTTTTCCCGGTGTTAAAACACCTCACAATAAATTCAGCAATTCCACAAACAATACTTTCATCTCCAACCTTCTTCATTACAATCCACAAATAATACTGCATCCATCTCCCACCTTCCTCATAACCCACAAAGAATATTTCATCAACCTCCAACTTCCTTTATTAAACATCTACTTATCTCCGCTGACAAACCTAAGTCAATACTTACCAATTAATCCTGGTGAAGATAAAAATAATCTGACAATCATAGACAATAAATCAAGAAAACGACGTCTACCCCTAACGACATCTTTTTAATATAAATCATATACACAATTAAGAACACATTAAATATATATCGGCCAAAACTCAATTTATAACCTAACCCTTGATACTTAATATTTTGACAATTTACATCGCACGTATAAGGACTCCATAAGTAGATCACATACTCACATAGCACGTAATTCACATAGCAGATACGACTCACAAATAAAAGAACACTCAAAATATTTTTAGAATATTTAAAAATATTTTAAAATCACTTAAAAGAATTTTAAAAGATTTAAATAACTCTTCTTGAATCAAAAACGTTTGCTAATAAACCCTCCGGGTAATTATTGGATCTCCAAAATATTTTAACAAATATTTAATCCGGGTTTATAAATAATTATATAATTTTAAAACTATTTTTATCGCTCCCGGATTATTTTTAGGATTTAAAACAATTTCTTTCTATTTTAAATCACTTTTAAACAGAAAATTGGTTAATAATCCTAAATAAATTAATTAGAATCAAGTAATAATTAATTAATAAAATTATCTAATAAATAATTACGTTTATTAGATAATCAAATTAATTAAATCATTATTTGAGATTAATTAATATAATTAAAAGAATTTAATTCTTAATTATTTTTGAATTAAAAACAAATAAATAAAGAAATAATTAAAATGGAATTTCAGAAATAAATTCTTGATTTATCAAACATTTTCAGAAAATAATATTTCTGAAATTTATAATTAAATTCAGAATTATAAAGTAATTAAAAGTAAATAAAAGTAAATAAAAGTAATTAAAAGTAATTAAAAGTAAATAAAAGTAAAAATAATTAGTAAAAAGTAAAAATCAATTCTAAAAATCATTTTTCAGAAAAGGTTAAAAGGTTTTTAGGATCAAATGGTTACTATTCATCACCATCTTCAATGTTCTTCGCATGAATGCTCCAAGAACATTCATCAGCTTTAATGGCAGATTACCAGTTTCCGGCCACCGGAGAAAATTCCGGCCAAACTCCGGTCTCCTTAAAACGTACCATTCGCTACGTTTTAAGGCTCAAACTCGTTCCAAATCACCTCCTAAACACAGCTATACCATTCAAACTAACCCAGCATCACCCGAACCCAGAATCCGGTCAAAATCGAAGCAAAATCCGGCGATCTCACCGGTGAACTCCGATTTTTGTCATTTCTCAACCAAATCGAACGTTCTATATACCAAATCAAAGCTTATTACTCATACAAGCTATATCAATCATCAACAACAGCAACAAATCACTCAGAAATCCAGAAAAATCGATCTTTAAATTTCACCCCCACTAAAACTCGACTTGCTTAAATCGGGCATGAAAAATTAAACAAAAATCATCATAAAATCCCTGAGATCATAAGAAAGCTATAGACACTAACCACATCAACAACAAATCATCCTACAATCCATACCAAATTTAATTCTTACGAAAATTAAATAAAAAAATAAAATTTTTCGATCGAGGCATACACACATATCAACACCTACATAAACATGTAGTAGAGATCAAGAGCTTCAGTTTGGTTACTCACATGATCAATTTAGATGCCGGAATCACTGTCAAAAGTG
This sequence comes from Kitagawia praeruptora, assembly GCA_037693485.1. Lineage (NCBI taxonomy): Eukaryota > Viridiplantae > Streptophyta > Magnoliopsida > Apiales > Apiaceae > Kitagawia > Kitagawia praeruptora. The sequence goes on from CM075350.1 coordinate 128,737,716, forward strand.
TGATTGATTGTGAAGAACACCAAGAACAATTTCCAGAAAATTAAATCAAAAATCTGATTTTTGATTGATTTTAATAATTAATAATAAAATTCTGCTATTTATAATAATCTGAAAATTAATACCCCAAAAATATTTTTAACCCCTAATTAAAATTCTTAAGCCTTAAAAATAATTTTTATGGGATAAAAATGTAAAAATTTTATTTTTAAACAAATATGATATAAATGCCAAAATTCTCCAAAAATTACGAATATTACAAAAATTACAAAATAATACATTTTTGAACATCCCATTATTATATGAAAATAATTTTATGAAAAACAGGGCCTCGAATTATTTATAGGGGCTGGGTCCGAAAATTAAAATGCGAAATAACTGTATTCTAAAAATATAAAAATTACAGAAAAATAGAATAAAATATTCTATGATACACAGAAGTCACATAACACGTATGAGATAATTTTCCTATTTAATAAAAATCATAACGCGTTTAAATACATTAAAAATAAACTAACACACAGTAAAATCAACTAAAAATATATTTTAATATAATAAATTACACGAAATTTTTCGGGTCGTTACATATTCCCTCTGTCCCTCTCATTTCTTTACAGTTACTATTTTGAGATTTCCCTTGATAGGTCCCGCCACTTTACCCACTTTTCATCTAACTTTACTCATTTTTTATGCATTGTCTTGGTCTCCGTTTTCACCTTCAACGTAAACAAATGAAGGGGACGAAGAGAGTACTTTTTAACGAATTGTCAAATTTTAATTGATTAAGTTTTTTGTGCCATCAAAAAACCATTATTATTAATAAAAATAAACCAATCAAAGAATCTAAACTAAGCTCTTATTGTATCCTTGGACAGGACACATATTAGAAAAATCATAAAAAATAAAGGTACTTATTCCGTCCAATCCAATTGTTTATACTTTTCAAAATACTAAAGTGTATTTTAAGGATAAACATTAAATTTTTATATAAGAAAAGAAATTTTTTAAAATAAATTATGAAATTATCCTTAAAATATACGTTAAAATACGTAATGATACCACTTGAAAAATGTAAATAATTAGATATAATGGAAGGAGTATATTTAATTAATATTTTCTTAAAATGTACAATATAATTTTTTCAAAAGAAACTTGTATTGTAGGCTTAGGTTAAGAAGAATAAAGATAAGGTATAACTAAAAGAAAGCAATAGAAAACTCATATTAAAATCGTGACTTTAGACTATATAATCTTACTCTCTAACTTTCCATCACTAAAAAAGAAAGTAATACGAGTAACATTTACATCAATCAGAAAGTAACAACATTGAAATAAATTATGGAGTACACAGGATCAGTTAGGCCATAATGCATAACAAGAAGCTAATCATGAACGCTAGCTAGGCCTAGGCTACGCATATTAAAAATTGTATACACACAGACAGTTAAACACCCCCCACCGCCTACCAAAAACTTGCACGCATTATCACAGACTTCACCATCACCAATTTAATTATTCACTACACTCCAAAAATTATACATACATTGAAATTATGGAGCACCAAAAAAAAAAAAATTAAAACATTAAAAAAAAAAATCTTTCCATTTGATAACGTCAGCTGACGTCACCCTCCACTCTCAGCTAAAACTCGGACCTTCCTTCCCTAAATCCACGGATCCTTTCCCCATTCCCGGCGCCACCGTGGCGTATCTCGACGAGAAGTTTCGCGCCAAATACTCATCCACCTCCACCGGGTCGCCGTTCGGGGTCGGACCTTCGTCGAAATTGAGAGCGTAGCTAAGCGGATCGTACTGGTACTTGTTAGAGCTCTTGCTCCGATTGAATCGCCGGATGAACGTCTTCCATTTCGGTCCGGCGACGATCTCCGACCACTCGCGAAGCTTCTTCAGCGAGCTCACTCCGGTGCTCCACAGCGATTTCAGTCCGGCCGTCGCGGAATTGTCGGAGCCGTAAGGGATGCAGAAACAAAAGCGTCGTTTTACGAATAGCGTCTCCGAAACGTCGTCGTTCGATTCGACGTCGATGATCGGAGAGAATTCACGGCTAGACATTTGTGAAATTGTGTGTATATGTGTGTGTATAGTTGAATTGATTTGTTCACTCAACCCCTAACGCTCATTTTTTTTTTGTTTTCAGTTAACGATTGTTTAGTGTGTGTTAAATACGAGTGTTATTTAGGGGACATAACGGCGTTGTGTAAATGAAACTTGTTACCGGGAAATGCCGGTGACATGAAAGTGTAACTTGTTGGGGCCCGTAGAAAAGACTGGAGAAACGTCTGAGATTTGTGGAGTGATGAATTTAGAGATAAGTATGAGGATATTTGTTGGATTATTCGGGTATTTTTTAAGATATTTTTATGTATGACGGTTGATGGAAGAAATTTATATTTTGATAAAAAGATGGATTTAGAAATTAGAAAAGAAATGTTGGGAATGAAATACATATCACTATATATCTTTGATTATCTTTAAAAATATGTGTTTGTTAATATTTGATTATTGATTATCTTTGCAGATGGCTTATTATTAATGGATTCTTTTATTTTTAAAAAATTAAATTTTAGTTTTTTGAAGATTATTTTTCATGCCTCATTTGTTTGCAGAGAGAGGATGAAAACTGAAATTCTTAAATGATAATTTTAAATTAAATTATAAAAAATAAAAGGTATTGATTAATATGTATTCGAACTTACAACCATAATATAAGCATATCTTTAATATAAAAACTTGATCTTTTTTTTAATGTATATTAATGTAACGAAATTGTATTTAATTAAATAGATTTAAAACTTTTAGAGAATAAAAATGTGAGTAATTTATATTTTACCTATAATTATATAATAATGATTATTTTATTAGGTAACTAGAAATTTAAAAATGAAAATTGAGTCAAAGTGAATTTAAAGAAATTCGATTACGGATCGAATGAGAATCGAATGAAAAAATAATGACTATCTATGAGGTTCGAATAAATTATTCAATCTATTGTCGTTCATGATTTAATCTTGTATTTTGGTATCAAAACGAACTGGGATGAACTGTTTATTTTAAAACATACTGGGTCACTTCCATCCATAGTTCCATTAAAGCAACATGTGATGACGGTGCCTAGAGTAACGGAAACCACCAGCTCTAATAAAAAGCAGGATAAGATGCGGTTCTTTTAATGAATTAAGGCCCTCTTTATCACAATTTGGGGGTAAAATGTCCTAATTATCACAATCTGAAAAAATGGCCCTTTTTATCACATAAAAACGCAAAGGCGTCTGGCGTTTTTGATTTTGGGGGAGTAACGCAACTTCATGTTGCGTTTCTATTTTTTTTTTATTTTTTTTTTCAATCACGCATCTACAAGATGCGTTTCTCACTGTTTTTTCTTCTTTTTTTTTTTGAAAATTCATCACCCCTGCGGGGCCCACAGCTGAACACGCCAGTTGGACTTGCGTTTCTCAGAAACGCAACATAATGTTGCGTTTTTGACAAATTTTTTTTTTTTTTTTTTTTGGAAAATCGATTTCAGAAATTAAATAAGCAATAACGCAACACGCCGTTGCGTTTTTCAAAAACGTGACTTAATGTTGCGTTTTTCTGTGATAAAAAGGGCCATTTTTGTGGATTGTGAGATTAAGGGCCATTTGACTCCAAATTGTGAGATAAAGGGCCATCACCCTCTTTTAATTTGATTCTTATCTCATCGTATATTCCACTACAATAGGCATGTTTGGCACACCTTATTTTAAGGATTTAGGGTAAAAAATTAATATTTTACTAAATTTTTTTTACACAAATATTTAATATATATTTGAGATTCAATAAATTACAAAAATAAATTGAAAAACAAGTTGAAAAATTAAAAATCTAATTTAAAATAAGTTGATTTATTCTGAAAATAAGTTTCCCAAACACACCCAATATTTGTATGAGTATGACTTTTCCCAATCCCCACCCTTCTTTTTTATATTTGGACTTGTATTCTTTATTAGTGCCACTATGTTTTGGACTCTGGCATGCTATCCAAGAATTGTACATTTTGGGAAAGGTTGGAGCTCCCTAAATTATATTGGAATATTAAATTATTATTATATAATTGATTATGTTTTCATAAATGAAATAAACATTTTATATATAATTTTCACAAATAAAATAATGTTACGTAAAATTAAATAATAATTTTTAGGAAATGTAACATTACTTTTAACACTTTTATACAGTATAATCAACGGGGAGAAAACATGGGGACCGAATAAAAGGAAATACCGGCCCACAGGGTTGATTGGATGATCTATGTAAACTGTTGGGCGCACCTACTCTTAACATTTTGTTTATGTTTTGTCAATAATTAGCATAATAATCCGTGCAAGGCACATGTCAATTTCTAAATATTTTTTGTTTAACACGTAATAATAACATTCGTAGGTAAGTTCTATTTGGCCCGGAACATTTATTCCCCATAACGAATAGACTGGTTCTATCTCTCAAATTACCTATCATGTACTTGATAAGGTCCCTCAGTTCCTCGGCAACACTTCGAGGCATATATTTAGTTGTCTTACATGAGACTCGGGATATTCCCCACTCCATGGCAACTTTCGCTCGTCCATTCCGCCCGCCCGTCCAGACGCGGCGCCCTTTCTCATTATCATCTACCGCCCTTTCTTTTTCCTCCCGGCTATTCACGCATTAAGATCGTCGTATGTATGCTCGACTTCGGTTGGCGGTGCTATAGGTAGGAGTACATTATGGTAGGATCAGTCACCCAGGCAAACCAACCCTCATCCAAGAAGAATTGTGTTATGTCCCCCCGATCCCTATAGAGCGAAAGAGCTGCCTGGTGATCCCTAGGTTGCAGGCTTGCAGCACGTTCGGCCGTTAACTCCTCGCACTGCTGCCGCCGTTTCTAGGACCGACCGACACCTCACCTGCACACGTACCTACGTAGTGTCGATCGCACATTCAACATAGCGTTCGGACTCATATGCCTTCCAGAACCAGGGGTCTTCGAGCCTGCTGCGTACGATTAGCCAGCCTTGCGACGACAAAAGGATTAGACGTTACCCCATGCTACGGTTCCCTGCGGTCCGAACCCGGTGCCGCATTAGGTTAGGGAGTTGGGCGATAATAGCTGCTCTGCATCCAACACTAAGTAATCCATCGTTTATTGAGAATATATATAATGTTTTAGATATATCAAATATAAATTGACTAAGTATCAATAATTTTGATTTGTACGTAAGACATTACTAATTTACGATACGTTGGTAATTTAGCTCATAAAGCGAATGATATATTTTCTTGTTTGTGACATGTAATCTGCATGTATTGAATGAGTTCGAATTAGGTAGTTAGTGATAAATATTGAGTCACTACGTGTCGTGGAGTGATATGTCCCCCGGGAGATCCTGAATCCATCCCGATCTAGAAATAAAAATTATTTTGCTAACTAATCCCCGTCCCATATAGGATACGGGGATCTCGCGGGAAATGGAGAATTCATATTTTTTCTTAAATTGAAATTTTATATATTTTAGAACCTATGCGAAGTAACGAGCTGTTTTCTAGTATCAAACTTAAATATTTGTACTAATGTCGTTCGAGCATTATTTTGATCATGATCGAGTTTCATATATTAATTAATAACATTGTATGTAATCTATAACCTATATATTTTTAATATAGGTTATATTTGAAATTAACGGATTTATATGCAATTGTCAAATTAAGTACATTTTTTTATATGTATTTACAATTTTTAAAAAAAGGGGCATCGAAACAAAGCATGCCGGCCGCTGGGTCAGTAAATATTGAGTAAAAAGAAAAGCGAAAAGTATTTATTTTTATAAAATAAATCCTTTCCTAATTCAAAATCTGAAACATTTACAAAACTTAAGGATTTCGAACACAAGTGTTTACCGTTGTTGCAAGTTCTTCCTTGATAATCCTCACGGCCGATTAGAGGCTTCCGATCACTGTTCTGAGCACTGTTCCGGGGATACTTCACCTGAGTTTGGGTATCTGCAAAATAATGCTTGCTCGGGGATGGTGGCCGTCAACCACCTCCGGTGTGAGAATCAATAATCGGAATAATAATAATCGAACGAGTAAGAATGTATCTGTGTGAAGGGAGAGAATGAGTAATAAGTTTGTGCTGCTAAAATTGTGTGTGTTTACCTTATGTGCAGAATAGGGGTATTTATAGGCTAGGACTCCCAGTCACTGTTTACCCACTTGTTATGCCGTTAAAGCTACAGTGAGCCACTATTGGAACAGTGATTGGTGTCGCCTCCTGACATACCTTGATTCTAGCACCAGGCCGCTTTTGCTATAGTTGAATGTTTTTGTGTCCCATTCCTTATTGAGCTAGATACCAAGATATTTTGTACAAAAAGTATTTTTATAATGATATTTATTGTCAAGTTGAGCAAGTTAAGAGAAAATAATATCTTATGACACGTGCAAAGTAGAAAGGTACTGTTTTGGTTATTTCAGCAGCGGGTGCTCGCTGTTGGCTTACAGCGGGTACCTATCATTGCCCCCACTCCCTCTATGCGCTTTAGCGGGTAGGGGGAGTAGAAAGAAACGAAAATGCAAAAATATGCAAAAATTTGTAATGACTGTGCCCCCCAAGTGTTGGCAGACAATAACTTGGGGTAAAAAAATGCTTTGGCAATTTGCCCCCCAAGTGTTTGGCGGACAACACTTTAGGAGTTAGAAATATTTCATGGCGGGTGCTATTTGTTGCGGAGTATGGTTGATTGTGGTGCTTGACGAGTTTGTAAGTTGAAACGTTTTTGTTTGATATGCGTAATTACTGTGGAATAAATGCTATCATTGGTAAATAAATGAAATTTAAAATGAATGAGAGAATAATGGCAATAATGCGAAAATGATATGAAATATTGTGTGTGTATGTATATGTAAATGTGACATGAATTAATAGTGTTGTACATATGTTGCAAGTCAAGGTGGTGCTGTGAGACAGCGGGTTGCTAGTTGTGTTAGCTGGTGTTTAGTAGATAAAAAGAGTGAGTGATATGTTAGAAATGATTGATGGAAACAGTGTTTGGAAGCTAAAGTCAGAAAACAGAGTTTAGCTGGAAGCAGTCAGAGTTTGATTAAACACTGACTGGAAGCGCAAACAGAGTTTGTTAAACTCTGTAGCGGTATTGTCTGAAGAGTCAACAGTGTTTGAAGATTGATAAATATGGAAGCAATATCTTTGAAGATTGGAAAGCTGTCAAAGAGATTGAGTTGACTTGGAAGACTGAAGCAATCGTGATTGATATCAATTGTATAGCTTGATTTTAGGAGAATCAGTTACTGATTGTACGAAGCTGTATGTTCTATAAATACAGTTAGGTTAACCCTAGAAGGGTAGTCGAACATTGAGAAATCTTTTGATTGTAACCTAAGCAGCTCTCTGTGATATTTACATCACTGAGAGAGGAATTATTATTTCCAAACAGTTTTTAATTGTTAAACAGTGTGTTCTTGTTAAGTTACTCATACAGTATTTGATTACTTATTGTGTATTCGACCTAACAAGTGGTATCAGAGCCTAATCTGTTACTTTATTACAGTTAAATATCCAAACACAAAAGTAATCAATGGCAGAGATACCTCCACCATCTGAGAAAGCCCCTACTACTGTTAGTAGGTATGAGACAATAAGGGTTCCTATACTTAGGCCATCAGAGTATGCAATTTGGAAGGTGAAAATGACCATGTTTATGGAGGCTACAGATCCAGAATACCTTGATAGAATATATGAAGGACCTCACAAACCAACAAAATTATCTGCTGCTGCTGCTGGTGAGGAATCAAAGGTCATTCCAAAGGAAAAGAAAGATCTAACTGCTGAGGATCTTTCATCTATTGCAAAGGATGCAAAAGTGAGACATTTACTTCACAGTGCATTAGACAATGTTATGTCTAATAAAGTGATTAATTGCACAACTGCAAAGGAAATATGGGATGCACTTGAGGTTAGGTGTCAAGGAACTCCTGCAATCAAGAAAAACAGAAGAAACATACTCACTCAGGAGTATGAGCACTTTGAGGCAAAGTCTGATGAAACCATGACAGAAACATTTGACAGATTCTGTAAACTGCTCAATGATTTGTCATTGGTTAACAAAGAATATGATTTAGAAGACTCAAATCTCAAGTTTCTTCTTTCTCTACCTGAAAAGTGGGATGTGAAAACAACCACTATTAGAGATAATTATGAACTTGGTGAAACAGAGATTGATGAAATTTATGGACTGCTCAAAACCCATGAATTGGAATTGGAGCAGAGAAACAAAAGATCAAGTAGAAAGTCAAAGTCTGTTGCACTCAAGGTTGAGGAAAAACCATCAAAGGAGAAACCATCAAGGAGAAAGGCAAAAGGGAAAGCCTTAGTCATCCATTCAGAGAATGAGTCATCAAACACTGATGTTGACTCAAACACAGATGGTGCATCTGATTCTGAAGATGATGAGGAGATGATGCAAATGGCTGCATTGATGGTAAAGACCTTCAAGAAGATGGGATACAAGAACTTCAAGAAGGGAAAGAGATTCTCAAGGGACTACTCAAAGTCTGACAAGAAGGATTTCAAGAAAGCTGAGGGAAAGGACTTCAAATCTGGAAAGAAAGATAAGTCTGAGATTCAATGCTACAAGTGTAAGGAGATGGGACACTATGCTCCTGAGTGCAAGAAGGGTAAAACTGAAAAGGCACTCTACACCAAAGGCAGAGATTGGGCAGACACTTCAGACTCAGATGAGGAAGTCAACTATGCTCTCATGGCCACTACTCAGACTGAAAATGATGATCTCAAGGTACCTCCAACTACCTATGCTTATAACACTGATAATATAACTGAATTGAGAATTTATCTTAAAGCATTGCATATCAGTTATAGGGATCAGACTTTAGAAAATGAGAGGATAAAGTCTGAGTGCTCTCAACTCAAAGAAAGAAATAAGCTTGTTGAGGAACAGCTAGAGAACATGAATAAAATTCAAAAAGAGAGAGATGATACAGTGTTTATTGAACAGGAGTTGCTAGGTAAGTATAAGCAACTAGAATCTGAATTGGAGGATACTAAACACATCATTAAAACTTGGACACACTCTGGTAAAGACACTCAAGAAGTGTTTCAGTCAGATACAGTAGGTCTAGGTTACTCTGTAGGAGATGAACTTAGATTTGAAAATCAGGTAAAGGTTAGACCACATTGTTCATCTGAGGGTAATGTCATGGGAACAGGTGGACCTAAGACTGAAGCACAGAAAAAGGATGTTAGAGAGTCATATGCTAAAACTTTTGTTAAAGAGGCTAACATTGGTTTAATGACAGATAAACAACTCAAGCATAAGCTTAAGGAGATAAAATCTGTCAACAAACAGAGATTGCCTAAGAAAAACAAAAATGGAAAAGTAGGCATCACATCAGGAATTAAGCCAATGCTTGCTTCATTAGCTCCTAGAAAAACATGCTTTAATTGTGGTAGCACTAATCATCTTGCTAGTTTCTGCAGTAAGAATAAGAACATTAATTCTTTGTCTTCTAAAACTGCAGTAAAGAGTGATTATGTGAGAACTAGACCACAGACTTTATGCAAACACTGTGGAAGTACTTGGCATTCTATTTACACTTGCAGAGATTATCATGCTACTTATTATAATTACTATGAACCCAAACCAAATTTGAAATGGGTTAAAGTAAACTCTGCAAATGTAAACTCTGAAAAAGTTAGCTTAAACTCTGTTAATTTGAATTCCGCTGCAAAAGCTAACAGAATTAAGAAAGCCAAAGGATCCAAGCAAGTCTGGATCCTTAAAACTAATAATCAGTGATTGTTTGTGATTGCAGGGCAACAGGGTTAGTACCCTAGTCGTGGACAGTGGATGTTCAGGACACATGACAGGAAATAAAGCCCTGCTATCAGAGTTTGAGGAGAAGGCTGGCCCAGAAGTTTCCTATGGAGATGGCAACATAGGACATACACTGGGATATGACAATATTAATCTTGGAAATGTCATCATCACAAATGTAGCTCTGGTTCCAGGACTCAAGCATGATATGCTATCTGGAAAGTTGCTCTAGTTGGAAACAGACACAATAACATCTATGAAATTAAATTGTCAACAAACACTGATGGCAAAGCAGTGTGTCTGTCTACAAGAATGTCCAGTGAAGAGAGTTGGAAATGGCACAAGAAACTCTCTCATTTGAACCTGAACAACATCAATGAGCTAATCAAGAATGATCTTGTAAGAGGTCTACCAAAGTCCTTGTTGAATGTAGAAGGACTGTGTGATTCTTGTCAAAAGGCTAAACAGAGAAAAGTCTCCTTCAAAAGCAAAACTGAGTCTTCAATTGTTGATCCTTATCATCTACTACATGTTGATCTTTTTGGTCCAGTGAATGTGATGTCTCTTGGAAAGAAGAAATATGCATTAGTCATTGTTGATGAATATACCAGATTTACATGGGTATATTTTCTTGCAAAGAAGGATGAAACTGCATTAACACTGACAGAACATGTAATTCAACTGGAAAAAGGGTCAGAGCATCAAGTGAAGATAATCAGAAGTGACAATGGAACTGAGTTCAGGAATTCATCAATGGAAGAATTTTGCAAGAGTAAAGGGTTAAAACAAGAGTTTTCTGCACCTGGTACTCCACAACAAAATGGTGTAGTGGAGAGGAAGAACAGAACCTTGATAGAAGCTGCCAGAACCATGCTAGATGAAGCAAAGTTGCCAACATATTTCTGGGCAGAAGCAGTTCAAACTGCTTGTTTTACTCAAAATGCAACACTGATCAACAAGCATGGTAAAACACCATATGAAATGGTGAAGAAGAAAAAGCCAAATCTAAAATATTTTCATATTTTTGGATGCAAATGCTTTGTGTTGAAGACTCATCCTGAACAGTTGACCAAATTTGACCTAAAGGCAGATGAAGGAATTTTTGTTGGCTATCCACTGTCAACAAAGGCATTCAGAGTTTATAATCTGAGAACTAGAGTGATCATGGAATCAATTCATGTGTCATTTGATGACAAGAAAATAACTGGACTTGAAGATGTCAATGAACATGATCAACTGCACTTTGAAAATGAAGATTTATTCTCTGAAAAAGTAAACTCTGATCAGACTGACTTGACAAACTCTGTTGATCTAAACTCTGAACCTCTACTGGTAAATACTGAAGAAACTCTTCAATCAGAAACAAGGGAAGAACCAGTTGAGGGGGAGCATGAAGAATCACATCAAAGTGATAATTCAAACACTGAAAGTGACTCAGTTGATGATTCTGAATCAAACTCTGTTGATTCAAACTCTGTTGATAATTCTGAGAAGTCACATTCAGGGGGAGCATCAGAAAATGAAGAAAGGCACCAAGAAAATCAGGAGAGCATGGATCAAGGGGGAGGATCACATGATGACAGAAGCAATCTGCCTTCTGCAAGAAAATGGACTAAATCTCACACACCTGATTTGATTATTGGTGATCCAGATGCAAAAGTAAGGACAAGAAGTGCAACAACAAATGAATGTCTGTTTCATGCATTCTTGTCACAAACTGAGCCAAAGAAAGTGGAAGAAGCTCTTAAAGATGCTGACTGGATAACAGCAATGCAAGAAGAGCTAAATGAATTTGAAAGAAATGAAGTATGGACACTTGTACCAAGGCCCAAGAACAGATCAATTGTTGGTACTAAATGGGTTTTCAGGAATAAAACTGACAGTGAAGGTGTTATCACAAGAAACAAGGCGAGACTGGTTGCAAAAGGCTACTCACAACAGGAAGGAATAGACTATGATGAAACATTTGCTCCAGTGGCTAGATTGGAGGCAATCAGAATTTTTCTAGCATATGCCTCTCACATGAAATTCAAAGTGTTTCAGATGGATGTAAAAAGTGCATTTTTGAATGGAAAACTTGAAGAAGAAGTGTTTGTGGAACAGCCACCAGGGTTTGTAGATCCAAAATATCCAGATTATGTCTACAGGTTAGACAAGGCACTCTATGGACTTAAGCAGGCAACAAGGGCATGGTATGAAACCCTTGCAAAATTTCTACTAGAAAGTGGATTTAACAGAGGTACTATTGACAAAACTCTGTTTTACTTCCAAAATGGTAGTGACTTGCTTTTAGTTCAGATATATGTGGATGACATTATTTTTGGGTCTACTAATGATAAACTCTGCAAGAAGTTTGCCAAACTCATGCAGTCAAGATATCAAATGAGTATGATGGGAGAGCTTAGTTATTTTCTAGGCCTACAGGTGAAGCAAACAGATGATGGAATTTTTATAAATCAAGCAAAATATACAAGAAACCTTCTCAAGAAATTTGGTATGCTTGATTGTTCATCTGCAACAACTCCCATGGCAACTGCAACAAAATTGGACAAAGATGCAGGGTCATCAGTAGATATGACAAGTTACAGAGGAATGATTGGTTCTTTACTCTACTTGACAGCTAGCAGACCTGATATCATGTATGCAACTTGCTTGTGTGCAAGGTTCCAGGCAGATCCAAGAGAACCACATTTAACAGCAGTAAAGAGGATATTCAAGTACCTCAAGGGCACTATAACTTTGGGGCTGTGGTATCCAAGAGAATCAGAGTTTAAACTTCTTGGTTACTCTGATGCAGACTTTGCTGGATGTAAGATAGACAGAAAAAGCACCAGTGGAAGTTGTCAATTTCTGGGTGACAGACTTGTTTCCTGGTACAGGAAGAAACAGAAGTCAATATCTACATCTACAGCTGAAGCAGAGTATATTGCTGCTGGTAGCTGCTGTGCACAGATTTTATGGATGAAGAATCAACTGCTGGATTATGGATTAAGGTATACCAAGATACCTATTTACTGTGATAATCAAAGTGCTATTGCAATGACAGGTAATCCAGTACAACATTCAATGACAAAGCACATCAGCATAAGGTATCACTTCATCAGAGAGCATGTAGAGGAAGGGAACATTGAGCTTCACTTTGTGTCTACAGAACAACAACTTGCAGATATCTTCACCAAGCCATTGAGTGAAGCTACATTTACAAGACTGGTCAATGAACTAGGAATGGTCTCTAGTTTTGACTAGAGATGTTGGTTAGACTCAAAAACTTATTGCTCATGTTTTTTTTTTAAATTGTTAAGTGCTATGTGAACCTTAGTATTAAACTCTGTTATGCATGTTTATGTTTAAAACTTTTTAAACTCTGTCAGCATGTCTGTCTGTTAAACACTGTTAACATGTTAGATACACTCAGTGAATTCAGAATTGATTATTGTCTGAATGAAAACACCAATGAAGAAAAATGTATGAAGCATGATTCACAGTAATTAAATCATAATTCTTTCTGAGTCATTGCTATCTAATCAGACTTTGTGCAGTAAATCAACACAGCATGATACTGTTTCATATTTATAGCATCTCTTAGTTTATTCAGTCCTAAACTCTGAGTCTATGAATATTGTGTGCATGGCCTCTCATAAATAATTTTGGTTATTGATGAACTCTAAACTCTGATAAGTGACATTCTGTTTCCAAAGGTATGGTTCATGATGATTCCTTGTTTGTACTTGTGAAAATCATAAAACTTGAGATGTGTCATTGATTAGTTTGGTGAGTTCAGATTCATGTTTACAACCTGTGAGAGTTTGAGCCAAATCAGTGATTGATACATTTTCTATCAATCAGTATTTATTGTTGTGTGATATTCATCAGATAGTATGTTTCTCTAGAACTTGTATTAGACCATTTTGAGACTACATGATATGTGTGTGCATGAAAATGATAAAGGCAATAGGATTCACCATTTCTTCAAACACTGTTCAAAATTCTTTTGAACTTTGTTCAAACACTGTATAAACACTGTTCATAAATTCCATCCTTAGTAAACCCCTTTGAGCCTTATTAACTGCTCATTTTTCCTATACTCTGAAGTGTTAAGAGCAGTTAAATATTTTTTTTAACAGATGAGTTTTTCTCAAGAAAAGAAAAAGTTTACTAAGTATATATGCTAAATAAAAAAAATAAAAAAAAAAAGAAGAAAAAGAGCATATATACTGATCTTGTACAAATATATACTGTGACTGAACACTTTGTTCAATTAAGATGTTCAGCTTGAAGTCACTCATAAATAAAACATCTCTTTTCATCTGTTTGATCTTACTCCATTTAAACCCTGAATAAAGTCCTTTTGATTTGTGAATACATGTACTCAAAGTAGTGTAGAATTGGTGGACATTCAAGCATATGGTAGATTCTGCTATTTCTGATTGAATGTGAGTGTAAACACTTCACCTAAACACTTGTGTGCATTGAGAGTTTGTGAGGTTATACAGTTCATGACTGTTATACACTGAATGAAACTCTGATTACCATCTCTTGATATTTTTGTCTTCAAAGACTGTGTGCTTACTTGGATAATCATGGACATCAAAGGGAATAGAAGTTTTCAGATTTCTGTATTACAGTAACTACAGAGTTTAGCATTCATCAAACAATCAGTGTTTAATATGAGAGTTTGTGCATTCAGTGTTTATTAACTGTTTGTTATGGATTTTATGAAATATTAGATGCTCTAAAAATTGATTTCAGTAAACTCTGCTTCACACACACTTAATTCACAACTGTGCAATTTTTGAAAGGGTTTTAGTGATAAAGTTGGATAAATTGATAAACACTGTTGAGTTGTGTTAAGTACTCTGAGGTAAAATCTCATTGAGATGATTTGACTATTTTGCAGTAATTGGGGTAGTTGACAACTGTTAATTAGTGTAAGTGTCGTGATTATAGGAATGACAGCGGTAATTATTCAGTGATCCATTGGTTCTTTGACACGTGTCCCATGATTGTGTCCCACTCACACACTACTCTACAACAGTTGCGCGCTTTTACTAAATAAACGATTGAGTTTTAATTTTACTCAAATCGTCTTTAGTCTCTTACTCCATATCGATTCACATTCACCCACTCACAGTTACTTGCATACTCATTCACTTTCACACTTCTCATATACTCTTCTTCACATTTTGATAAACACTTACAGTGCATACACATCTTTTCTCTGAAAATCTTCGTATCACTTTTTACTAATGGCAACAAAAGCGTTTGATGCAGCAGGGTTACTTTTTCTCCCTAGTAACTATGCAGCACCGTTGGAGACTGTAAATGCTCCAGAGGCGTTTCATGTGTTCCAAAATTTCTTGAAAGACTCTGAAATAGGGAAGGCTCTAACAGCACCACCTACACTATCTGCTTCACAAATTGCTACTTTCTGGACAAACTCTGAATATGATGATGGAGGAGAGTCTGGCACTCCAACAATCATTTTCACTCATGAAGAATCAGAGTATATTATTACTCCAACTACTGTTAGGGATGCTCTAGATTTTGAGACACACACTTCTTACAGTGTTGTTGGTCATGATCGTTTGAGGACAATGTTGGAGCAAATTGGATGTGCAGGAAACTTGAATAAGATAAGGTCTTTGAGACGACCAAGTTTGAGAAAGGAATGGAGTTTCTTCTTTGATTGTATAACAAGGGCTTTTGGAAAGAAGACAACAAACTGGGATGCACTTCCTCTGGATACTCTCCAAATTGGTCATGCTCTACTATATGGAGGTAACTTCGATTTTGGTAGACTAGTACTAATGAATTTGGGAGAGCGTTTGTCTGAGTCTACTACTGTTTATTTTGCTCGTTTCTGTCAACTGCTATTTACTACCTGTGTGCCTAACATTCCAATTGATGAAGCTGATGTGATTCAGCCTTTTCAAGTTGCTAAAAGAATGTTTTCTGATTTGACAAACAAAGATATCACTAAACAGCAAATACCTGAGTTGTTTATGCCTTTAGCATTACAGAACTATGTGAACCAACCACAAGATCCTCAATCACCTACAACACCCACTGTACCTACTACATCTCATCAACCACAACCAGAAACCATAAACTCTCCACCAATAAATTCTCCACCTTTAAACACTGAACCCTCAAACACTGAAACCTTAAACACTGAAACATTAAACTCTGAGCCAGTACCTACTGAACCAGCCAAAACCAAGCCAAAGAGAAAGAAACACACTGCCCAAAACACTAAACACTCAAAGGCTAAACAAACAATACCTGGAGCTGTTTATACAAGAAGGAAGAAACAGAAAGCAAACAGACCTTCACTTTCACCACCAAGAGAGAGCTCAAGTGAAGATGAAGAGGAGAATGTGGTGCCTCCAATCAAGAAAAGGAGATTAATTCTTTCTGATTCAGATGAAGAGAATGTTGTTGAAGCTCCAGAGGTGGTTTCACAGCAAACACCTACTGTTGAGATTACAGTGAATGTTGCTATACCTGCAGAGGATATTATGACTGACAAAGTTGAAATACCTGCAGAGGTTGAAATGCCTGCAGAGGATAATGTTAATGTTCAAATGCCTACAGAGGATAAAATGCCTGAAGAAGAGGATAACAGAGATGGTTTTTCACCAATGGATAATGTTTTTGACTCATTTGAACCATTCTCTGATCCTATCTCACCTATTGTTCATACTGAAGCTCCTGGTGTAGCTGATGATCTTGCAGTAAAAGTTCCTGAAGCTGAAGCATCACACACAGAGCTGGTATCTTCTCCTATTGCAGACAAAGGTGATGAAGTTGATCAGGCAACAAAGATAATTTCTGAATCCATGCCTGTTGAAGCTACAAAGGCAAACTCTGTTGCAGAGCCTGTGCAACATGAGGTGATTATTGAAAAGGTTACAGCAGTTATTGAAGAGACTGTGGCTGACACTGCTCAGCACAGTGGTTCTTTCAAAGATGGTCAAGCTCAAGGTGCAAGTAATGAAGATGAATCTGACAGTGATGCAAACTCTGATTCTTTTGTGAGTGCACCAACACAGACAGATAATAAACATACACCTTTTGATCAGCCTTGTCCATCACATGCCGTTGAAGTAGAGCATCTTGCTAAATCTGCTGAAAATTGGTATAAACAAGACTGCATTTTTCCAAAAGGGAGAGCATCTGAGTTTGTTAAGCAAACTGCAAAGCAAATTTCAAATCCAGAAATCTTATCCTGTTTAAAGGCAACTGTGGTACAAGTCAAGACTCTGGAAGGAAATTTTGCTGAAACTAAACAAGAAATTGCTTCCTTGAAGACTGAGATTCAGTCAAGAGAATTGAAGATGGAAAGAGAGTCTAAAATAAAAGCTGTTCAGCTGTCTAAAGTTCAAGACACTCTCTTTGCCAGGCTAGGAAAAGTTGAAGAAAATCAGACTGCTTTGTTTTCTAAGGTGGATTCAATTGCAAACTCTTTAGAGCTCATTACATCCATACTTATACCTGATGATGTCAAAAAGGGGGAGAGAGTGACTAAGTCTAAATGCAAAGTTTCTCAAACTCTGACTCAAAAGAATGATGCTGGAGATGGAGGGGCAAGTGATAAGAGCAAGGTCTTAAACTCTGAAAAGCAAACTCTGAGATCTGGCAAATCTTTTAAATCACAGTCTGTTGGAATAAACACTGAAACTCAAGGTACTTCAAAGACCAAGAGTTTGGAATTAACATCAAACCCAAAGACTGATGAGGAGTTAGCTGTTAAGCTTTTCATGGAAGAGAATGCACAAGGAGTGACCATAGAAGATGCTAAAGCTGAAGAGAAGAGTTTACAAGAAAAGCATCTGAAAGCTCTAAAGTCTGAAAAAGCAAAGAAGAATGTGAAAGTTGCTAAAGCTGCAAAGCCTGTTCTTAAAGGCATTCAAATCAAAGAACCTGTTGGTACAGATCAAAGAATGCAAGTATTCAGAAAACCAACAGATGCAGAAGCTAAGCAAAAGCTGAAAAGTATAGTTACAACCTCTGTTGATACACATGTTGTACAGAAGAATGAAGACACAACCTCTGTTACTGCACAAGTTGTGACCACACCATTATTGTCTTATCAGTTGAAATCAACATTTAAGAGAGGTGCTCCTCATGATTCAAGACTAGAAGCTACAATTCCAATGGATTTTGCTGATGGTAGAGCATTATCTGGTAAAGTTGGATACAACAAAGGAGGCATAGGCTCACACAGAGATAAAAGGCAATATGTTGGTCCTAGAGATCCTTCTTCACTGTCTGTTCCAGGTCGTGGTGTCACTCAAGAGAGTTTGGACAAACTGGAGTCAGTACATCTTGTATATCAGAAGAGTCTAGAAAAGGATTTCTTGCTATATTTCATGGCTGATGGAACAGTATTTAAAGTCTCTGAAAAGGATATCGAATTAAAATTTGCTGAAGAACTTGAATATGTCTTATATATTTTCAGAGTGAGAAATCAAAGAGCTCAGTCAGTTGCAAATGTGCTCAGACAAAGAATGATTCAGAACCTTGCAAGAAGACAAATGAAAATCAACAGTAAGTATGTTCCTAAATACAGAGATTGGAATGGCAATCTGATTGAAATGGAAAAGGGAACTACAAAGCTGAAAACAGATCTTGGAATTACTGTTCTAGATTTCAATGTAAAGTCTGAAGAAGTGAAATACATAAAGCTGGGAAATGAGATGAGAAGAAACAAAATCTACGATCTTAGATCTGCTATCTATCAAACTGATGAGAATGATCCTCAGTTGAGAGAAATCAAAGAAACTATGCAGATAGAGCTTGAAAATGCTGAAAGAAGGTTGCTTATAGACTATCTCAGAACAATGCCTGATCTGCAAGAGATTAGAAATTAAAGTCTGTAAGAATTTTCTTATTTTTCTGTAGAATTTGTTAAGTAATAGCTTAAACTCTGTTTGTATGTTAAACACTGTAAACTTTGTATTTGTTTTGACATCATCATTTACTGTAAAACTTGTACATTCTTGCTAATGGACAAGTTGGGGGAGATTGTTAGAAATGATTGATGGAAACAGTGTTTGGAAGCTAAAGTCAGAAAACAGAGTTTAGCTGGAAGCAGTCAGAGTTTGATTAAACACTGACTGGAAGCGCAAACAGAGTTTGTTAAACTCTGTAGCGGTATTGTCTGAAGAGTCAACAGTGTTTGAAGATTGATAAATATGGAAGCAATATCTTTGAAGATTGGAAAGCTGTCAAAGAGATTGAGTTGACTTGGAAGACTGAAGCAATCGTGATTGATATCAATTGTATAGCTTGATTTTAGGAGAATCAGTTACTGATTGTACGAAGCTGTATGTTCTATAAATACAGTTAGGTTAACCCTAGAAGGGTAGTCGAACATTGAGAAATCTTTTGATTGTAACCTAAGCAGCTCTCTGTGATATTTACATCACTGAGAGAGGAATTATTAATTCCAAACAGTTTTTAATTGTTAAACAGTGTGTTCTTGTTAAGTTACTCATACAGTATTTGATTACTTATTGTGTATTCGACCTAACATGATAGGTTAAAAATGAAGTCATGTGTGCTAATATTGAGACACAGGCTATATACACATAACCAGCAGGCGTATTTAATATGCATTAGTAGACATGTTAATGAAAGTGAGAAACAAATAGTAATGGGATATGTAGATAAGATTTTGCGAGTATGTCATGATATTTTTCCAAGTGATAGTGTATAATAATGAGAGTAAGAACCTGTAACCGCATGTTGTGTATTTGAAGCAGACGGATTTGTTGATGCATCCAAGAAAATAATTGCTATAGTTGCTTGTTGAGAAAACATGTGTGACTTTGATGCCATTGTGAGGATATAGCCTTTGATGCAATTATTTTTGAGAGGGTGAAGAAGACCACGTGATATGATGTTCTTGTGAGTTTGTAGCATTGTTATGGATGTTGCCTTTGTGAATTCTTGATGATGCAACCTTTTTGATAGGTTGCTTGCAAGCTTTGTTGATGTTTACAGCCCTTCTTTGATTTCAAATAACCTTTGATGGATGACCTGAATCAAAGTTTATGGGGACTTAGAAAATTTTTCACATTTTGCATGTAACACATCTCTGTTGATGTTTGTTGTCCAACTTTGATGGATGACCCGGATCAAAGTTTGTGGGCACTTAGAAAAATCTTCACATCTTGCATGTAGCACTTCTTTGTTGATATTTGTTGCCCGCTAGGGGACTTAGACAAATTTTTCACATTTGCATGTAGCTGCTTCTTTGTTGATATTTGATGCCCAACAGGGGACTTAGACAAATTTTGCACATCTTGTGATAGATGACTTCTTTGTTGATATTTGATGCCCGCCAGGGGACTTAGACAAATTTTGCACATCTTGTGATAGATAACTTCTTTGTTGATATTTGATGCCCACCAGGGGACTTAGACAAATTTTTCAGATTTGGATGTACCGCTTCTTTGTTGATATTTGTTGCCCGCTTGAGGGTTGTTGCCTTTGCTGGTTGCTATTGTAGATAACTTTGCTTTTGTAGGTGGTTGTGTTCCCGCTATGGGGACTTTGCTTTTGTTGGTTGCTATTGTAGAATTCTTTGCTTTTGTAGTTGGTTGCTTGCCCGCTTAGAGACTTTGCTTTTTTAGTTGGTTGCTTGCCCGCTTAGGGACTTTGCTTTTGTAGATGGTTGCTTGCCCGCTTAGGGACTTTGCTTTTGTAGATGGTTGCTTGCCCGCTTAGGGACTTTGCTATTGTAGATGGTTGCTTGCCCGCTTAGGGACTTTGCTTTTGTAGATGGTTGCTGGCCCGTTAAGGGACTTGCTTTTGTAGATGGTTGCTTGCCCGCTTAGGGACTTTGCTTTTGTAGATGGTTGCTGGCCCGTTAAGGGACTTTGCTTTTGTAGATGGTTGCTTGCCCGCTTAGGGACTTTGCTTTTGTAGATGGTTGCTTGCCCGCTTAGGGACTTTGCTTTTGGCGATGGTTGCTTGCCCGCTTAGGGACTTTGCTTTTGTAGATGGTTGCTGGCCCGTTAAGGGACTTTGCTTTTGTAGATGGTTGCTGGCCCGTTAAGGGACTTTACTTTTGTAGATGGTTGCCTGCCCGCTTAGGGACTTTGCTTTTGTCGATGGTTGCTTGCCCGCTTAGGGACTTTGCTTTTGTAGATGGTTGCTTGCCCGCTTAGGGACTTTGCTTTTGTAGATGGTTGTTTGCCTGCTTAGGGACTTTGCTTTTGTAGATGGTTGCTGGCCCGTTAAGGGACTTTGCTTTTGTAGATGGTTGTTGGCCCGTTAAGGGACTTTACTTTTGTAGATGGTTGCTTGTCCGCTTAGGGACTTTGCTTTTGTAGATGGTTGCTTGCCCGCTTAGGGACTTTGCTTTTGTAGATGGTTGCTTGCCCGCTTAGGGACTTTGCTTTTGTAGATGGTTGCTTGCCCGCTTAGGGACTTAGACTTTGTTGGTTGTTTGCCCACCAGGGGACTTAGACTTTGTTATTTTGTTGACAGCGGGCTTTTTGACAGCGGGCTCTCATATGTTGGTTTGCTCAGTGGTAAGATGGTAGAGCAGGTGGAGGCTTTTCTTAAGGAAAAAGCCCCCTTCTTCTAACGCCAAATGATAACTCTCACGGCTGATTAGAGGCTTCCGATCACTGTTCCGGGGCGTTTCACCTGAGTTTGGGTATCTGCAAAACAATGCTTGCCCGGGGGTGGTGGCCATCAAGCACCTCTGGTGTAAGAATCAGTAATTGGAAATAATAATAATCAAGCTAGTAAGAGTGTATCTGATGTGAAAAATATGTAGAGAACTTTTGTATTGCCAAAATTGTGTGTGTTTACCTTATGTGCAGAATGATGGTATTTATAGGCTGGGACTCCCAGTCACTGTTTACCCACTTATTATGCCGTTAAAGCTACAGTGAGCCACTATTGGAACAGTGATTGGTGTCCCATCCTGACATACCTTGATTCTAGCACCAAGCCGCTTTTGCTACAGTTGAATGTTTTTGTGTTCCCTGCCTTATTGAGCAAGATACCAAGATATTTTGTACAAAAAATATTTTTATAATGATATTTATTGTCAAGTTGAGCAAGTTAGAAGAAAATAATATCTTGTGACACGTACAAAGTAGAAAGGTACTGTTTTGATTATTTGAGCAGTGCACGCTGTTGGCTTACGATGGGTACCTATCCTTCCTTTGTAGTCTGTATTGGTGGCATCAGATTGAGAAGACAAGTGAAGAAAAAACACAAGATGCCAGGACCAGGTCCGCACATGATGTACACACTGGGCACTGGGCAAGCTCTATCGAGAATCTCAAATGGTCGATTCAGCCCACACCACTGTATCATCTACTCCATCAACGCCTTCTTTGGGCCAGACATGGGCTCTTTCTCACTCTGGCTCACTTCTACTCTTGGCTTTGGTGCTTCTTATGGTTCCACAATTGAGGATTTCATTCACCACCCTTTTTATTATTTCTTGTTTCTTGGATACCCTCTTTCTTTCTTTTATAGTTGGGCTTCCAGATTTTTACTGCACAAGGGCTTTCTTGATTCCATTTCTGGGGTTTGTTCCTCTCTCTCTCTCTCTCTCTCTCTCTCTCTCTGTGATTATATAAGTAGGTTAATTGTTTGATTAGATGTATGTAATGCAATGTAATTTTGATTTGATTGCAGGTGCCTCTTACTAAGAGACAGTGTTTCTTGTTGATTGCAGCTGGTTCTTTGTCGCATTTCTTCTTGGACCACTTGTTTGAGGTAAAATTACATGGGTGTTTTATAATTGATTTTTGTTGCTCAATCTTGTTATCTGCATTTGTTTGTTATTTCTGCACAAATTACTAGCTTATCACACAAAAACAGTAGCATTAGTATTCACATTTGATCATGCCCTGTTAAAGAGACTGGATCGGTCACTTGGTATTTTGAGTTTTAATAACGTTTGCCTAAGGAGTTGTGGCAAAGTTACGATATTAGGGTATCTTTAACTTACCATCTAGCCCAAAATGTTCTTAAGTGAAGATTTAATATGTGTCTGGTTACTCTGGTATTTATGCGTTAATATGTCTCATCACTTGAGAGCCCAGTTTTGGGATCGAAGGTTGCTTACTAGGTCCCTGTCCTTTCGAAGTTATATCCAACTTTACTGTCCAAATTATTAATTTTGTTTTTCAAAATATTGGGATTTGAACTCGAGAACATTAGGTTATTGAGCTCTAATATTCTGGTAGAGTTGGTACATAAACAGCTATGCTTAACAATTCAATTCTAGCTGATATCTGATTGGTATAGATTATAGAGTGTAGTTAGATGACTCCACAATTCACATATTCCAACTAAACAGTCCACGAAATTTGTGGTGCTCGTTTTAAGTTTCTTATGATGTAACCACTAACCCACTGAATGCTAGTACCTAAATGAGTATGGATAGTGGTGTGTACAACAATTTATGAACAAAGAGGATACACAATTATCTTTGCAGTGAATGGGTTGAAACACATAAATTTGCAGAACATGGGACTAGCATACTTAATCAGCTCTATTCGAGACCATTTTGTACTCCTATATTTTATTTAAATATGTAAATTCGGACCTTTTATAACTTCAAATTAAACATTATAGAAAGATGGCATGGTTGTATATTTTATGTATTTAATCATATTACCAATTGAAGACATCTTTACTTATAGGAAAATGGTCATTCTTCTGTATACACTTGGATTCTCAGCACTGGTTGGTGGACTAGTAGAGCACCAGTAAATCCAGATTCTGTTGTCGTAGTTGGATTTCTATGTACCTGCCTTATAGTTGGCTTCATTTACATTAATAGGTATATTATCCTATTTATTATGTATTTTGAAGCT
Source organism: Kitagawia praeruptora (assembly GCA_037693485.1). Lineage (NCBI taxonomy): Eukaryota > Viridiplantae > Streptophyta > Magnoliopsida > Apiales > Apiaceae > Kitagawia > Kitagawia praeruptora. Next base: position 128,761,452 of record CM075350.1, read on the forward strand.
TGAATGTTATCGGTGCAATCAGCTATTGACTTGATTAGCTTCTGAATAACTTGCAGAGTCAAATCCTTGAAGCAGTTTACTAAACAATCAAATCAATCTGTGAGACTTATCATTATAGTTGCTGGCATGTACGGCTTATGGTGTTGGAGCCAGATATATTTTGTTGTTCCTCGTAGAGCTGCAGTGGGTGAAGAGGCTGATCTCGGAGTTCTTGTGTTTTTAGGTATTTATTTCTTCCTTCCTCATTGGCTGTGTATCATGTCTATGAATGAAAAAGATATCGACATGGAAAAGCAACTTCCACATTAAGATTGTTGAGGTGAGCATTACTGTGTATTCAGAAACAACAGAACTGACAGCATTTTGATTTATAGTCAGAGACCTTGTGATTTTTACATCCAAACTGTCGTGCCAACGTCAACTTTGTACATTTGTAAGAGAGGAGAAAACTTGTGATTAATTATCTTTCTTAATCATCAAACATGAGTATATGGTTTTAATTCTCAAGTTATAAGTTTTAACTCCTCAACCAGTGACTTCCCATTGAAAACGATGGTCTGTGCAATGATGATACATTCTTGTTTTCTAATTCAGCTTTTACAAAGAAGTGGTTTAGATATAAATGTAAAGGCGGTGCTTGAGAAAGTGTCGCCTGCCATTTAGCTGCAATATAACGTCTTCCTGTTCCCCGAATCTAAGTATTATTGTTCCTGTTCAATAACGTGAGTGATAGCAGAGGCAAGTGAAGTACATTGAAAATCTAGGATTACAAAAAGTGATGAAAATACAAAAAAATGCCCTTAATGCTTGATTGTTGTACAAAACATATTTGACAGTACCAAAATTCTATGTAAAATTTTTAGATAGACACAAGAGCAGTAAAGAAATCAACAAGAATAACTCGGATTGTAAATTAAGAAGAAAACGATTTTAGAAACAGTAACAACAGGGAAATGAAAATGTAGCATCTCTCACTTTAGAAACGAAAGCCATTTATAATTTTGCCTCTGATACTTTAGATAAACTGATTTGATCTATCACCGTCATTCTTTGTAGACTGGGTAGTGTGTATAGACATGGCAGCACTGCATTGCAGAATTTTCTAAAAAAAATTCGAGGAAAATGTAAAATGATTGAAAAATAGCCACGCTTTATATTGTTTTTTTTAGAGAATTTAACCGTGGCTGTAGTTCAGTGGTAAGAATTCCAAATTGTGCTTCGGCCGCTGGAGACCCAGGTTCGAATCCTGGCAGCCACAATCTCTTTTTGCTATTTGCTTACTTTAAACTGCCCCGTTACTAGCTATTTGTTGAGCTGCAAAACAAAAAATCTCTACTTCTAAATATGAAGCCTGACAAATAAACATTTAAATTTTTTTCAGGACAATATACAAAAATCTCTGCATTCAGAAATTTGTATTTTCACATATGTACAATTTTCTTTTTAACAAGAAAAAATATATTCAAAACTCTTCTTAGACAACTTTAATAATCAAATAAAATACTTCTATGAAGTTGGTTAATATTGTTTTGTAATCATTTATAAAAAAAATACGTCTTTTCCGACTACCGTCTGTCAGTATGACAGTTTTTTCTCTCTGTCAATATTGACAATATCTTTTAGTTTGCGTCATATCTTTTTCGTTTCTGCCTCATATATTGTTTAAATATCAAGATCTGGTTTTACCATATCATTATATTAGTACATCGTTTTTTCATCTCATAAAAAACAGTCTTATATTGCTATTTCAATTTTGATAACAATGGCGAGACAAGGGAAATCATTGGAGGAGTTACATGAAAATCTGGTTATTGATGAGGAGGATGAGGGAGGGATTGTTGTGGAGAGATCGGAAGTAGTACAACAAAAGCAAACGTATGTTCTCATCGGTACATTCCTGACAGAGAAGAATATAAATTTTCAGGCCATGCAGAACGTAATGGCTACACTTTGGAGACCAAGGGAGGGAATGGAGGTCCATGATATTGGTGGTATGAGATATTCATTTGTTTTCTTTCATAAAATGGATATGCAGAAGGTAGTTGAGGGGGGATCGTGGTCGTTTGAGCAATCTACGCTGATTTTATACCAGTTGGGGGAGGGTGAGGATCCAAATATGATTCAATTGCAGGATGTGGAGATGTGGGTACATGTGTATGACATTCCACGAGGCCTACTTTCTGAGAATATATTGAAAAGCATTGGAATATCGATTGGTAAGTTTGTAAAAATGGATGTTAATACACTAGACGGAGTTTGGAAACCATTTGTTCGTATAAGGGTAACCTTAAATGTAATGAAGCCTTTGAAGAGACGATTAAAAATTAAGCGAGAAGGGGATGGATGGAGTTGGGTCAATTTTAAATATGAGAGACTGGGTACATTTTGTTTCGTCTGTGGCATATTAGGTCATTCTGAACGTGACTGCAGTATTGTTTATGCAAATCCAGATAAAGTTGTTGAACGTGCATACGGAACATGGCTAAGAGCCCCGTCAAAGAATGCTGCAAAGTTAAGTACTGGTGCGAGATGGCTAAAAAATGCAGGTGGTAATGAATCGCCATCGACGGTGGTTCAGGACGACAATCGAGAAGTAGCAAGATTCATGGAGGTAGATGGGGTTGTTAGAGAGAATAGTGGAGATAGTGGGGGGATTTCAGTTAAGGGGCGAGAAGTAAGGGCGACAAATAAGCAAATACAGGTGGAAAACAAATCAATCGAGATTGCAGGAGCTGATAATATGGAAAGTGAGAATATTGTATGTGACCCAAAAAGAAAGAGAGTGGAGGATAAGGTGGAGAAAATACAGGAGATAAATTCTGAAATTCAAAAAAGCGACCATTTAAACTTGAAAATGGCGGGACCTGGAGCCCAGGCCCGCCTAGGATTATGAGTCTAATTGCGTGGAACTGTCGTGGGCTGGCCAACCCACGAGCAGTTAGATTGTTAAAAGAAATGAATAATTTCTATAGGCCCAACATTATTTTTCTAAGTGAAACGATGTGTAAGAAAGATAGGGTGGAGAGAATAAAGAATAAGTTCGGTTTTGTAGGTTGTTTTGCTGTAGAAGCTCGTGGGCATGGAGGTGGCTTAGCATTATTCTGGAAAAATGAAGGTAATATTGCTATAACGAGTAGCAGTCTTAATTATATTGATTTCGAGGTCAGTCATGAGCAGTTAGGTAGATGGAGGTACACGGGGTACTATGGATATCCAGAACGAGGTAGGAGGGGTGAAGCCTGGGATATGCTAAGACAGTTGGCGTCAAGGTCTGAGTTGCCATGGTGTATCATTGGCGATTTCAATGATTTAATGACAGCAGACGAGAAGGAGGGAGGGCAGAGTCATCCTCGTGCTTTGCTAAGTGGATTCTCTGAAGCTATAGGTGATTGTGCGTTAGTGGATTTGGGGTATGAGGGAGACAAATTCACATGGGAAAGGTTTAGGGGGACTGATAGATGGGTGGTGGAGAGATTAGATAGAGGTTTTGCAACGAAGGAGTGGAGTGAACTGTTTCCAAATGCAGTAGTGCAGGTTCATGAAGTCTCTACATCTGATCACATGCCATTGTGCTTGCAACTAAATAGAAGAGTGTATATGCCAAAAGGGCGTCGGTTCCGATTTGAAAATATGTGGATTCGTGAGGCAGAATGCAAGAATATTATTCAGGAATGCTGAAATAAGTTTAGAACTCAGAGTTTACTGCAGAAGTTAAGTGAATGCTGTATGAGGTTGGAAGAATGGGGGGTGGGTTAATAAGGCATTTGAAGTCTAAACTTGCATTCTATCGAAAGAACATGCAGCGCATGAGATCTCGAAGGGATGTACATGGGGTTCAACTGTATAATGAGGCGCGATGGAACTACCTGAGGTTACTAGAGAAGCAGGAGGTGTTTTTGAGTCAACGAGCTAAGCAGTACTGGTTAAAGCATGGAGATAACAATACTCGTTTCTTTCACAGATTTGCGTCTACACGAAGAGAACATAACAAGATTCGAAGATTGAAAGATGCAAATGGGGATTGGTGTGAGACAGAAGAAGGAATTCAAAACACTATAGTGCAGTACTTTGAAAATTTTTTCATGGCAGCTAATGAAGATGAACACTTGTCAGAGCGGATTCAATTCAAGCAAATAACGGAGGAACAGAGTAATGGTTTGATGCAACATATAACGGAAAAAGAAGTGAAAGATGCAGTTTTTGCTATGTACCCTGAGAAAGCTCCTGGAATGGATGGTCTGAATCCATGTTTTTTCCAAACATATTGGAGTATAGTGAGTACAGATGTTGTTGCTTTTTGTCGGAATTTTTTTAAGAACGGGATATTACCAGATGAAGTCAATAATACGTTGGTGTGCTTGATTCCGAAAGTGAAGTGTCCAAAACAAGTGGCGGATTTGCGTCCCATTTCTTTGTGTAATGTGGTCATGCGTATTTTATCGAAAGTATTAGCAAACAGATTGAAACCATGCCTGAATTCAATCATATCTAATAACCAATCTGCGTTTATTGAGGGTAGGCTTCTGACAGATAATGCGATGCTGGCTTTTGAGATTAACCACTATATTCACAGGAAAACTCAAGGGATTGATGGTGTAGCAGCGCTTAAGATTGATATTTCTAAAGCGTATGAGCGTTTGGAGTGGAGGTATCTAACGAGTATGTTTAGTAAAATGGGATTTCCTCAGCATTGGATAGATCGAGTTATGCAATTAGTGAAAATAGTGTCATATAAGTTTGTGAGGGATGGAAAGATTTTTGGGGAAGTAAGGCCGAATCGAGGGATACGACAGGGAGATCCCATCTCCCCATACCTGTATATTATCTGTGCGGAGGGCTTAACAAGAATATTAAGCCAATATGAGGAAACTGGGTTGATACATGGATGTCGAGTGGCAAGGGGAGCACCGAGCATCACACATCTGCTATTTGCAGATGATTGTTACTTGTTTTTCAAAGCAAAAAGTGCTGAAGCTCAACACATGGCAAGTATCCATCAGAGGTATGAACGTTTGTCAGGGCAGAAAATAAATTTTGGGAAGTCAGATATAGTCTTCAGTCCGAATACATGTGACACAGAACGGAGAGGAGTTTGTGAGATATTGGGGGTGAATGAAAAGGATAGGCCTGGGAAGTATTTAGGTATGCCTATGTTTATAGGTAGAGCTAAGAGGGAAGTTTTTGGGTTTATAAGTGATAAAATTCAGCGTAAATTACAGTCTTGGAGTAATAAGGAATTGTCGAAAGCTGGGAAATTGACATTGGTGGGAACAGCTGCACAGACTACTCCAAATTTTTGGATGAGTCTTTTTCTGATTCCTGAATCGATATGTGATGAAGTTGAACGCAAAATGAATGCGTTTCTGTGGGGGAATGCTGTAGGTAAAGGTGTGAAATGGATTACTTGGAAGAAGATGTGCATGCCAAAGGAGTTTGGGGGGTTGGGGTTAAAGGAGCTTAAAAAGTTTAATATAGCAATGCTGACTAAACAAAGTTGGTGACTGTTAACAGAAGTGAATCCATTGGTTAGTGCGGTCATGAAGGCTAGGTACTACCCTAAAATGGAACTAATACATGCAGAATTAGGAAAGAATCCAAGTTATGTGTGGAGAGGGATTTTTGAATCTCTGGGAGCGTTAAAAACTGGAGCCCGTCGAAGAATTGGGAATGGAGAGAATACTATGGTCTGGGGTGATCCGTGGTTACCAGAATTATCAAGTGGTTACATCAGAACAAGTGTTTATGAGCAACTACGAAATGCGAAGGTATGTAATTTAATGACAGAGCATGATCGGAGTTGGGACATGGATGTTATTAATGACCTGTTCGAGGTTGAGGATTGTGAATTGATCCAGCGTATTCCGTTGTTTAGTCATGTCTCAAATGACTCGTGGTATTGGTTAGCAGATGAAAAGGGTGTCTTTACGGTACGAAGTTGTTACAGGAGTCTGCAAGGGGAGTGTGTGGATGAGTATACGAGATTGTGGAGAAAAATTTGGGCGTTGAAACTACCTCGTAAAGTGGCACATTTACTATGGAGATTTTGTAAGGATTGCCTACCGACTAATGCAGCATTGTATGGGAGATATGTTGAAGTACAACCTACATGTCCATGGTGTCATTCTGTAAATGAGACGGCAGTGCATGTTATGTTTCTCTGTGATTTTGCTCAGACTTTGTGGCGTGCAGTGGGACTAGAAGTTTTAGTGTATTGTAATGCAGATGAAAATCCAAAAAAGGTGCTGGATCGGGTGTTTGCACATGGTTCACGAGAGCAATGTTTAGAGGTGTCGATGCTGTGTTGGAGTTTATGGCACCGGAGAAACAGGTGGGTCTGGGACCGTGCTAATGGTTCAGTTTTTGGAGTAAGAAGCACAACAAATGGCTTATTACGAGAATGGACGGAAGCACAGGCAAGGGAAGAAAGTATGAAAATTGGAGGGAAGATTGGGGATAGGATCTGGTCGCGTCCGGCAAGTGGGTGGCTTAAAATAAATGTGGATGCGGCAGTGTTTTTGACAGGGGGAATTGGTGTTGCAGCTGTGGTTAGAAATGACATGGGAGGTTTTGTTGCAGCTCGTGCGAAGAAATTGTCAGGAACATGGAGGCCTCGTGAAGCAGCTTTAAAGGAAGCACTCTCATGGATAGTGAGTCGAGGGTATATGCACTATGACTTTGAGACAGATTGCTATGCTCTAGCTGAAGCTTGCAACGGAAATCCAGGGAGGTCTTTTTTTGATACCATTGTAGTTGATTGCATTGGTTTAAGTAAGCACATAAATCCGGTGCTATTTAGTTTTGCTTTTCGTTCTGCGAATAGTGTAGCTCATGTCCTAGCACAAGCTACTTATTCTATGTCAGACGTAGGAGAGTGGTATGTCACTCCGTCTAAATTTCTTGTTCGCTCTTTGGAGTTGGATTCTATTATTTAATACAAGTTCGAGTTTATTCAAAAAAAAAAAAAACTAACATAAAGATCTCTTTCCCAAAGTAAATTTATGACTATTTCGATTAGTGAATGGTTGTTGTAAAGACTTATTTGCTTTAATATAAGAATCTCATGCAGAAAGTATATTTATTATCAATTTGTATGAAAAAATTATTTTTGTCCATTTGAATTTTATATCTGAAGAGGGCTGAGATGCAAAAAAGTCAAATTGTCATATGAAATAGAGCTTATATCTAGGATTCGTTTGCTATTTATTTATTACTAGCCGAAAATCCCTGTTAAGCACGGATCATGATCATTTATTTTAAATTTAAATTCTTAATTTTTTTAAATAAAACTATTTATCATATTATTTTGATTAAATAATTTAATGACATTTACTTACTTTGATACAAATCCTTTTAGACTTAATTGCATGAGGATGGCCTCAACTATTTTTTTTGCACAAAAATGGCCCAAGTATTTTTTTTAAGCAGATGATTGTACTCCGTCTAAATTAATCCAAAAACTGCTATTTATTTTTATTTTTGGGTCATTTTTATGTTAAAAAATATATTGTTCAGTCATCATGCTGTAATTAAGTCACAAATTGAATACACATCATTTTCTAGTTTAATTTCTTTTTCACTATATTCTAAGTATTTTATTTGTGAATATATTCCTTCTTTTAAAGCATCTTTTATTTTTTGTAATTTGTGCTTTTTATTTTCTAATTTCTGCTGAATATTCATATTTTATTTATAAATCTAATCTTTCCCTGATCATTTATCTCAATTCCATTATTATTGATCTTATAGTTTATCATAGTTAAAAAGTCACTTCCTAATAATAATTCATTAGAACTATCATATTCTATGACTCCTATATTTATATTATATTCTAAATCTTGTATTTTAAATCTTAAGTTAACACTCTTAGTAATTATTATTTCTCTTTCATTTTCAGGATAATTATATGTTTGTGGTTCTATTATACAACAATCATTTTCATTAATTTTATTTATATGTATAAAACTTTTAATAGCTCCTGTATTTATTTCGGCTATGCAATCCTTTGCTATTAATCCATCAAATAATATTACTTTGATTTTTAGTCTATCGGTTCTTATATCTATAAATTTATTTGTCTAGGTAAACTATATTGTCTTGTTATCATTTGTTGTCTTGAAATTGATGATTCTATTCTAAAACTTAATCTTGAACCTTCTATTCTTGGTATAATTTTATTAGATGGTTTTATTGTTCTTGTATTAAAATCCATATATATTTCTTCTGGTATAGTTATTTGTGAGTTTTCTTTATGTTCTATTTGTTCTAATATTTCTTGATACATTTTTGGTACTAAAACATCTAATTCTTGTTGTTTAGTTACATGATAATTACCTGTTAATGCATATATCATTTTTGTTTCAATACTTATTACTTTACTACCTTGTGACATCTTTATTCCATCTAACTTATAATATAGGGTTAGGTAGGGCTAATTCTTTATGTTCATCTTTTAATGATATACTAAAATCTGGTTGTATAGTAAATTTTAATTTCTGATATATTAAATTTCCTTTAATTACTGATATTAAGGCATCTTGTAGATTTCCTAATATTCTATCATCTAATATATATATTTGTATAGGTGTATCAATATTTTTCTGAAAATATGCTTTTATTGTAAATTCCACTGCTCGTAAATATATATTTCTGTATTTATTTGCTTCTTTAGTAGATAATTTTCTTAATTCTCTTTTTATAATTTCATCAGTTATTAAACTTATTTTTGTCTTACCATGTATACTAGTTATATCTATTATATTTTCATGCTTTTGTGCTATATATCTAACTTCTTTATTTCTATCGAACCATTTAGTCTTAAATATTTTCTTAACCGATAATTCTTCTTTTTCTCTTTGTATTTTTTGATAAGTTTCAGGTTTAAAACTTAATGTTTGTGATACTCCTTCTTCATATGTTTCCATTTGGTAATATGATTCGTTAGATTCTTCAGCTAATTCTTTACCTTTATCCATATAAATAAATATTTGCTATTTTATTAATTTTTTCTTTATTTTCTGCTATTATTTCTTTAAGAAATCTTATAGTTTGATCATTATATGGTTTACTTATAATATTACTACCATATTTTCCAGCTTGTATTTTCTTAATTCTTTTTTCACATTTCTCTATCTTTTTAAATTTGCTTTTAATCTTATTTCTTGCTATAGGCATATATTCAAAGTATGTTTTATCCATAGAAATAAATATTTGTTTTTGTTTCTAATCTTTTCTTTATTTCACCTGTATATTCCCTAAGAATTTCTATTCTTTCTTGGTCTTCTATTTTTTGTTCTTCAGAATTACTATTCTTAATTTTAGATTCCAAATACATTAATATTTTTTCATAATGTTTTAATCTTTCAAAAGTTTCTTTAACTTCCTCTTTTATTTCAGATTTATATACAAAATATGATCTATCCATGGCAAATATTTCTTATGTCTATGTCTATTTCTTTCTTTATGTCACTTAAATATTTTTTAAGAAAATTAATATTATATATTAAATTTTCATGATTAACACAATTTTCTATTTTATTAAGACTTTTTTCATAATCTTGCATTATTTTAATCTTTTCTTTTATCTTTGACTTATATATAAAATAAGATCTTTCCATTTTATCCAGTTAAATTTGCATTTTTTAATAATCTTTTATGATACCATTTTATATTTATCCTATTCATTCTGTGATAGTTCATTATTTTTCCTATTGTTGATATAATCTTATTCTTTCTAAATGAGTTTCTTCTGTCCATTCAATTTTATTAAGTTCATTTTTAACTTTTTCCATTTCTTGTTCCATTTTTTCTCCCGCTTTCATAAAGAATCTATACCTATTAAATTGTCTTTGTATTGTCATTTTATTTTATTTAATTTATTAGCTAAATTATTTATAGCTAGTTTCTTAGTTAAATCATTTATTAATTTATATTGTTCTTCTATTACCTTTCTAAGTTCACTTACCTCTTTATCTTTTCTTGTTATTAATGTTAAATTCTTTTCTTCTAACATTCTTATTTCTGCATCTTTATTAGCTAACATATTTCTTAATATTTTTATTACTTCTTCTCTTTGTTCTACTATTTTTAAACTTATTCTACAACTTTCAATATGTTGATTAATATCTTTATTATAGGTAGGGTTTTTTATTGCTATTCTCCTAATTCTTTCTAGATCCATATTTTAATATTTTTTAACTAGTTGTATACACCGTATGTAGTGTTTGTTTTATATCTAAGTTTGACCTACTATTCTTGTCACTAACTTTTTATCAACTAGCATGCTTAATTTCTTTCTTAGAATCATTCTAGTCTATGATAGGATTTTTATGCCGTGTGTTACCATCTTGACAATATTTCAATTATACTAACTATTTCACTCCTTTTTGTTTACAGGCTCTGATACCAAATTCAGAGGGCAGGTTAATCATAGATTTTTAATAATAATCAGTATTATTAAAACAATAAACTGTAGTAAACTTATCATAATAAGCATCATTTTAATAACAAATTGTAAATTCATTAAAATAAATATCAGTTTGGATATCATCATTTACTAACCCTAAAGAGGGAAGGAGTATAAATCATACGGTTAACATGGCACTCAACAGTAACAAAATTCATTTTTTAAATTTGAAACTTCTATAATTCCTTACCAAACCCTAGCATCATAATCACAGAAACAATCACTTTAATTTCAATTATATACAGTAAATACTAGTCCAGAATCCTTACCTTATTAACAGTAATTTCAGACCGTAATAGTACCTCAGATCACCGGTATGCTCACCCTTCCACACTGCGCCTAACTGCATCCATGCTTCACGGCGTCTTACTTGGCCAGGCTTTACAAGCTTCAACGGAATATCCTCCAAGATGCTACTTACTAATCTTAAATACTGCTTTTAGATAATAATTATAGGACTAACAGATACTATTTATAATCTTAAAGTAATAATTCTGAAAATATGATACTATATTTTGATAGAAATTATAGAAGAGAGAGAGGTTTAGCTAGACATAGCAAATATAAGAACTTTCAGAGAAATTTTATTGCTTGAGAATTTTCGATCTCTGTTACATGAGATTTGAAGGCCTTTTATAGGCAACTTCTTACATTGAAACCGATAACCGGCTAATAACCTATTCTGTTTACATCATTATTACAAGATTCTTACAGGACAAATATTTCAATATTGACATGACTTTGCTTTTTCTTTTTCAAACTTTTTCCGTTGCATATCACTTCATCTTGCTATGAGCTGTCATCCTGGCTTGTTATTATCTTCCGTCTTCAAAGATTCCATCTTCTTTAGTCTTGTCATCTTTTTCCTTTTATTTCTGGCCGTCTAGCTGCTACTTGTAGTATGGTAATATAATGATATTATGGACCTTCTGTAGTTTTACTACATTTGGCCTGTTATAATTTTCATGGGCCCTTGTAGCTTAACTACATCGGGTTTATTATTATCATTTGAACGGATCAGGAGATCCTTCTTCTTTTATGGTAACATTAGTATCATTAGTACTGCTGACAGTACCGAGAACAGGTCTTTTTCTCTGACCTGAGATTACATGAAAATGTTCTATAGTTTGTTTTGCATGAGTATGTTGAAGACGAACAATTCTGTCTCTCAACCTTTCCAATTCCATTGTATCTCTTGATATAGTTTCATTATCATAATAAATGGTAATAATCTCTTCAACTGCTCCACCTTTGCTAGTACCAAGGACTTTAGCTTTTCCAGCTCTTATCATATCATCAATTTTACCTTTTAAGGTAGATAAACCAATTGCACGTTTCATGCATAACCAATCCTGGAAATTTGCAAGGGTACAAGGTGGTGGTAGGGTTAAATCAGCATAATCACCTTGTATTTCTTTCTTTCCCATCCTGAATAATTGACAAATTACTATAGGTTTCCCTGTTAAGTCTGTAGATGCGTCAAATATTTGTATTCCATAAGTTCCATTTCCATAGGATGCTATCATGGCTTTAACAGATTCAACCATAAGTGATGGTAATTTGGAAATACTATACAGGATTTCATCTACCATTATTTTGTCAATAAGTCCATATGTAAATAGTTTTTCTACTACATCTGGATTTGCCAGCTCAGAACATAAATATCTGGGGTATTTGCTAAGTTTCAAACTTCTTAGGATATTCATGTTCTTTTTATAATCATAAAATTTCATGATTTTTTCATAAGCTGTCAATACTTCAGAAGAATATTTAAGCTTATCTCTCATGGTTATTTCAGATGATATTGTAGGTGATATCTGGGAAGTATTTGATGTAGATGGCATAGTTGCAAGTTTGGATGTAAAGGCTTGAGGTTTTGTAGTAGGGTTTTGCAGGGTTTTCATTCGGTTTTTTATGGCTTCATTCAAGGATTCCAACAGATGTTTGTTTTCTTGTACTTTGACATCTATTTCTTTATGTAGATAGGCGATGGTTTCATGGTTTTTGGTGATAGCATTTGTAACATCTCTAATATATTCTTCAAAATTATTATTTGCCATCTTTGTACCTGCTAAGAAAATCAGCTAGAACATTCTTAGAACCAGATATATTTTTAACAATAAAATCATAACAACAAAAGAATGACTGCCATTTTCTTCTTTTATTTAATTCTGGTAATAAATCAATTTTATTAGTAATAAATGCTTTTACCTGAGTATTATCAGTTCTAACTATGAATTTTACTGGTAACAAATGATAATGAAATTTCTTTATTCCAAATTTTACTGCTAATAATTCTTTTTCGTTTATATGGTAATTCATTTCATTAGGTTTCCATGTTCCTCCTGCATATCCACAGATAAGAGGTTTTTCTTTATCAATATCATTTTGCTCATAAGCTATGAGGACCGCTCCCCATCCTATATCACTTGCATCTGTAAATAATTCTAATTGATCAGTTTCTATAGGAATTCTATGTTTTGGTAAATTTTTCACCTTTTCCTTAAGGGTTTTAACTGCTTTATCATGTTCTTCCATCCACTGAAAGGGTTTTTTATTTTTTGTTAATTCTTGTAAAGGTTTTCTTAATTGTGGTAAATCTTTTATATAATCTGCTGCATAATTAATTATTCCTAAAAATTGTTGAACCTCTTTCTTATTTTCTAATTTATCTTTAAAATTTTGTATTTTTGATACTATATGATTTTGTAATTGTACTCCTTCTTTATCAATAATATATCTTAAATATTCTATTTTATTCTTAAATAATTCTGATTTCTTTTCAGAAAGTAATATTCCATGTTGTTTTACAATTTCTATAAATTGATCTAAATGTTTTATATGATCTTCTAGGGTTTCACTATATATTAATATATCATCTACATAGACTATACAGAATTCTTTTAATTTTCTAAATACTTGATTCATTCTTCTTTGAAATATTTGTGGGGCATTTTTAAATCCAAAAGGAAGTACCATCCGACCTTGAGGTGCACTAAAAGCTGTTAAACATCTTGATTCTTTTGTTAATTTTATTTGCCAAAATCCACTTTTACAATCAAATTTACTAAACCATTTTTTATTTCCAAGAATATTAATAAGATTTCTTTTATATGGTAAAAAGTATCCATCAAATACAGTCTTCTTATTTAATTCTCTATAATCTATTACCATTCGAGCCTTTCCTCTTTTTTGTTCACTATGTTTTCTTACTAAAAAGGCAGGACTACTATGTGGACTTTTACTCTCTTGTATAATTTTCATCTCTAATAATTCATTTATTTGAGTTTCAAATTCTTTTTGATCAGTTGGGCTATATCTAATAGGTTTAGATCTTATTATATCATTAGGGTTTATTAGTTTTATTTCAGCATATATTTTTTCTTTGTCCCATAATTGTACTGGATTTTCTCCAAAATTTGGTTTTAGTAATTCCTTATATTTAGTTATTAGCTCTTGTAAATTATTATTTCTATCAATCATTAAGTTATTTATCCTTTTTATGCCTACTGGTAATATTCTTTTCAATACTATCCATTTGTCACATGGAGTTTGTAGACTTAAAGTATCTGAGGTTACTACTTGAGTTTTAAAATGATCTAAGAAATTATTTCCTAATAGTATTGATTGTTTCATATTATTTTCTTGATATATTAAGGGAAGTTTAAATATTGTTTTATTTAATAATATTTTAATATTTTCTGCAATTGTATCTAATTCTTTTCTTTGTTCATTAAATCCTGTTACCCTTGTTCTATGTAATTTTGATCTTTTCCATTTATGTTGGATTAATACTCCTTCTTTAGCTAAGCATAAATCTGCTCCACTATCTATAAATATTTTTTGTTTTATCATTTTTTCAGGCTTATATTCTACATATGCTTCAACATAAATTGCTACCATTATTAAGTCACAAATTGAATACACTCATCTGTTTAAAAAAATAGTTAGGCCATCACACTGTCTATTTTTATACTTGGGCCATTTTTGTGCAAAAAAAATAGTTGAGGCCATCCTCCTGCAATTAAGTCATCCTTTTATAAAAACCCATGTTTCTATTGATCATAATTTAATTATCAATTATCAATAATATTTATAGGGTCTGGTGGATAAAAAGAGAACCAAACACTACAAGAGAACTGAAAAACCATTATTAATAGTTGGATTACTTCTAGTTAATACAATATTCTCGGTTTTTTTGTTAGTTAATAGACTCCCATTCAGAAAACTATGAATCATTTTAGAAACAATTACAACACATTCCTAAATTTTAGACCATGTTATATTAAGAGTTTTCCTTATTTAAATTCTCACTCTACTTCATTAACTATGGTTAGTTAACACTTCTATAATTTAAATAAAATAATGATTTTATTTAAGATATCCATAAATACATATTTTTAAATCAAAAAATATTTGCTAAAAAAAAATTTTAATTTGAAATCAATCACGATATACTATTATATATTTTAAATTAAATTTTATAATTAATCATTCATTAATCAACCACTCTTTTAAAATAAAATCAATCACAATCATATTATCATACAATATAAATAGATTTTCATAGTACCTGTTGTACAATTAATTTTTTTTAAATAATTACAATCTAACTCAACTATAAATCTGAAAGATCGGATTTAAAATCAGATTTGAAATAACTTGGATAAAATTCATATCTTCAAAGTTATCCTTTATTATAATACCTGAGTCCCACATATCAGTTAACCAATCAGAAAACTATGAATTATTTTTGAACCAATTACAACACATTCCTAATTTTAGACCAATCATGTTATATTAAGAGTTTTCCTTATTTAAATTTTCACCCTACTTCATTAATTATGGTTAGTTAACACTTCCATAATTTAAATAAAATAATGATTTAATTTAAGATATCCATAAATACATATTTTTAAATCAAAAAATATTTGCTAAAAAATCACAATTTTTAATTTGAAATCAATCATGATATACTATTATATATTTTAAATTAAATTTTATAATTAATCATTCATTAGTCAACCACTCTTTTAAAATAAAATCAATCACAATCATATTATCATACACTATAAATAGATTTTCATAATACATGTTGTACAATTAAATTTTTTTAAATAATTATAATCTAACTCAACTATAAATCTGACAAATCGGATTTAAAATCAGATTTGAAATAACTTGGATAAAATTCTTACCTTCAAAGACTATCATACACTATAAATAAATTTTCATAATACATGTTGTACAATTAAATTTTTTTAAATAATTATAATCTAACTCACTAGAAATCTGAAAAATCGGATTTCAAATCAGATTTGAAATAGCTTGGATAAGATCCATACCTTCAAAGACTCGATTGTTTTAAAAGCTCAAAAATATATTTATTCAAAATTTATTATTAAAATTAATTATTTAATAAATATAAACCAACATTACAAAATCGGATTTGAATCATACTTTAAATAACTTGGATAAAATTCATATATTCAAAAACTCAATTTTTTTGAAGGCTCGAAAATATTTTTATTCATGATTTGTTAATAAAATTAATTAATAAATCTTTTATTTTATTAAAATTTTCTTTATTTATCATTCTTATCTTATTATATTAATCATGATTAGTTAACAATTTTAATTTAAATATAGTAGTTAGTTGATTTTACATATCCATATATTACATATTTTTTAATGTTAAAAAACAATTATAATAAATTAATATAAAATTAAAATCAATCAGGATTATAGTTAGATGTAGTTAGTCAATTAGAAAATTTTGAATTATTTTAGGACCAATCAGAGGTCATTCCTAATTTTTAGACCAATCATATTATATTAAAAGTTTTCCTTATTTATCATTGTTATCGTATTATATTTATCATGATTAGTCAACAATTCTAAATTAAATATAGTAGTTACTTGATTTAACAAATCCATATACTACATATTTTTTAATATTAAAAGCCAATTATAATAAATTAGTATAAAATTAAAATCAATCAGGATTATATATAAATATAATATTAAGTGATTTTTACAATTTTTATTTTCCACTCTTTTAATTTACAATTAATCATAATTACATTATTATACATTACGGATTAATTTTATAAATATATATAAGAGTCATTTAGAATTTATCACAGAAATAAATTAATCATATCATTCTCATCCTAAATTACTTATCTTGGTTACCTAACAATTTTTTTGAAATACAAAATTTATTTTATTTAGTACATACATAAATTAAATATTTTTTAAAGTGATAAAATATTTACTAACTTATCGACCTTTTAATTTAAAGTCAATCAAATTTATACTATTATATATTACGAGATAATTTTCATAAATATCAACTACAATCATACTATAATACAGGATATAGTTACATATTACAGATTAATTTTCATAAATATTTATTAATTAATTAATAACATTTTTTGATTTAAATAAATTACAATTATATCATTATATACTGAAAATCTATTTTTTGCACATGTCTCTATGTATAGAGCCATTTTCCAAAACTGTATATTTATTAATTGATTTTAATATAAATATATTATTTTAATACCTGAGTCTATTTTATCTATATTATATAATATAGTATTTTAATATCTCAAACTCTTGATCTACAATCATAAGTTGCAATCAAATTTGAATAAATCTAGAATTAATGAATATAAAATTTTAAAAATTGAAAAATATTTACCACACTATTCTAAATACACGTTCAAAAATTAAATTAATCAATTATTAAAAAAACCTAACAACCAGTTAAAATATTAAAATGAATTTTAAACTAATTATCTTTAACATTTCACTATTTTTTTATATATAATTAATTTATCAATAAAATGACATATGACATCTACATAAATAATCAAAAAGTTTAAATTTTCTTATAAATTGCTATAAGAACCAATATAACAAAATTCAAATCAATTCGAACAACCGACCATAGATACGATTTTATACTATCCAAATCAATGAACCAATATAACAAAATCCTATTCTAAAAAAAACAAAAAAAAATCCTGTAGATCTAAGATTTCGGATGCCAAATAAAAAAACCTACCCTCACAAAAAGAAAGAACAAAACCCAATATATGGGTAGACAAAAACCACTAACGGGGTACTCGACTCTCGATAAAGAGATATATTTATTGAAAAATAAAGTAAACTCAAGGGAAAAAATGGAAGTTATCATTCACAAGGGTTACTAGAATCTCAATAAAGAGAGATTTTTATTGAAAAAAACATAGCAAAATCAAGGAAAACAATAAAAGGTGGGCTTATCATCGACCAAAATTGATGTCACCCAGTTTAGTATTTTTTGGGAGAGGAGCAGAGAGAGAAACGCCTATAACCATCGTTATAAAAATCACTATTATTGCTAACTAGATAGGTCAATACATAAATTATATATTGTTCTAATAAAAGGTTCCATTTTAAATTTTGTATTCTTAAATTAAATTAATAGTATTCAATTTCCACATCATAATCTAAGAACAGATTTATCAAATTCGTTTGGTTGGTTGATGATATTTATTTTTAATATCAATAGAACTTTAAATATAGGTAAAAAAAAACTTAACAACTTGGTAGATAGATTCTAAACAAACAAAGATATTTATTAGTTTTGTTTTGTCTAAACAAAACAAATGTATCGGGTTTCGATATTGGATCAGGTTTTGGATCTGATATCGATTCGGTACAACTGAAATCCAAATCCAAATCGGAACTATTTCGGGTTTAAAATTTAATTCCAAACTTGAATACTAAAATTTAGGTTCGGTACATCCAAAATTTCGGGATTTGGATCGGATACTATTAGATCAAATTAATTTGTCACCCATATTTATGGGTAAGAGAAAACTGATATTTAATATACCATGTTCTAATAGAAACAAAATAAATAAAAATCAACCTTCAAACTCCCAAAGTGAATATATACACATTTTAAGTTATCATTAAAAACAAGTTGAGGGCAATCACCATAAACTCTAACAGTCATATCTTACTCTAAGAATGGGATATGTTGGATATGTTTGGTTGATTGATAATATTTATTTTTCGATAGTAAATCAATATACTAATAAAAGAACATACAATTTGTAAAAATGATATTGAACAAACACATATGAAACTAGATTATAAGAAAGTTTCATTTATCATAACTACGTTCGTTTAATGGATATTACACATTAGAGATCCTTTCTCACATTGTTGAAACATGCAACATTTTTTTGAGAGACAATCTTATGATTTATTATGGTCGTGAGAAATAAGTGTTTATGAATTTTCAATATGTATTTGAAAAATTGATCTCGACCCATATATATTTTTTGATTAAACTAATATGATAAAAATTCTAGAAACCCACGGTACTTTACATTTAAATACACCAAATTTTCAAAAGAACAAAACTTAAAATATGGGTAAAAAACTTATGAGCTTGGTAGAAAGATTCCGAAAAATGAGAAAAATCAAATGAAAAATAAAATTAAGAAAAACAATAAAGAGGGGTTTAAAGCGTTTCAACGGGGGATGTGGATTTCATAATAATTGTTTGATAATATTAATTTTATTGCAATTGATATAAAATGACGAATAATTAATTCTATACTTAAATTAATTACATTCTCCTGAAATTAACTTTTTTCCTAAATAATGATTAAAATAATATGTTTATATTAATTAATTAATTAAATAAATAATTAATTAATTTTTACTGTTCGGTGCGTGAGCACGGGTACAACGCTAGTTCTTTTATAAAAACCCATGTTTCTATTGATCATAATTTAATTATCAATAATCAATAATATTTATAGGGTCTGGTGGATCAACAGTGAACCAAATACTACAAGAGAACTGAAGAACCATTATTAATAGTTGGATTACTTCTAGTTAATACTATATTCTCGATTTTTTTGTTAGTTAATAAACTCCTAGTATATAACTTCAGTAATAAATTAAATTAATATTTAATATTATTAATTTAATTATTTAAATTTATATGACTTCTCTCTGGTAATATAAGAATAGTTATATTATTAGTTGTATTTATTATTAATCTATTATAGATAATTTTTTAAATATTAATCAATGGAGTCCTAAGTCCTATATTCTCGACTTTTATTTCAATTTTTAGTTAATAGACTCCTTGTATATAACTTCATTGTTAAATTAAATTAGTATTTAATATTATGATTTTAATTAATTAAATTAATACATGGCATACCGCGGTATACATGTCATACCGAGGGGTTTCTACTTTTACTTTTAATAAAGAGTATAGATTATTCTCATTTTTCTATCAGATGAAAATAGTTGATGACTTCGCCAAGACTTGTGTTCTCAAAATAGTTAACCTTAATCTAAGTAGTGACAACTACAGAGACATCGAACATATAGTATTTTTTTTTAAATTTTCTTTTTAATTTGGTTGGGCAACTAAAAAGCCTCATTCAGTCATTCAAGTAAATGGAGTCAAGTACGAGAATCCAAAGAGTCGTTCAGACTTCAGAGTAAATTTGCACCCCCAATTAACATTGATTACTGTTCAATAATGCTGAATAGATTAGTAGCATATAAAAGCATCTCATGCAAAGCAGCTTTCTGCATTCTTTGATAAGTTACAATATTTCCCTTTGTTTTGCAACTTAATTACTTGGTTCTGATATACAGTTGCAGGAAAAGATGGCTGAATATGAACCAGCAGTTGGAATTGATCTAGGAACAACATACTCGTGCGTTGGAGTTTGGCAACAATATCGAGTTGAAATCCTTGCAAATGATCAGGGTAACGGAACTACACCATCATGTGTTGCTTTCACTGATGCGGAACGTTTCATTGGCGATGCTGCTAGAAATCAGGCGGCTATCAATCCTGTTAACACTATCTTTGGTAATCATTTATCTTCTGTCATTTGATTATCTGTTTGGACTTTGTTTTAGCAAGTATATCTTTTATGTGTTGTGAAAAGCGCAAATCGGACCTAAGCGGCGGAATGACCTTCTAGCGCTTAAGCGGTTAAGCGGACACTTAAGCGGTTTTAAAAGTGGATCATTAATCGGATTATAAATAATTATATATTTATAGAAATAAATATAATATTAATTTTTTAAAAAAAAAATTAACATTCACATATGATATAACATATTATGATAAAAATTAAAACTAGTAAACTCTAAATTCACAAAGTCATACTGTACTTAGTCATAATGAACTTAGAAAATACAAATATCATAAATATCATAATACGAGATCCGAAAGATAGAAAGATAGATTGTAGCATTCTTTCAGAAAGACGGAAACACATGAATTCTTTCACCATCCTTTATAATTTTTTATAATTTTTATAATTTTTTATAATTTTTTAATAATTTTTTTTAATTCATCCGCTTAATCCGTTTTTGACCCGCTTAATCCGTCTTTGACCCGCTTAATCCCGCTTAAACCCGCTTAAACCCAAAAAACGCTTAAAATCCCGATTTTGCTAAAAGCTAGACGTTTTATTCCCAATTCCGCTTAAGCGGCCGCTTAAAATGCGCGCTTTTCATAACAGAGCTAGTTTTATGTTAGATTGTTAATGCTTTTATATAAATATCATAGCGGAGACTTGAAGTGATGCCTGGTGAAGTGTATACTTGCTTAGATGCTCTCGAAACAAAACCTATATAAACTCTTGATTAGTTTAAAGCTACTGATTTGTAGTTGAATCTTTGAGTATAATATCTTGTTTTCGGCCTATAATTAACTTTTGAGTACTTGTTATCCACCGCAAACTATGATTATAGAAAAAGGTTACACAACATATATTTACCCCTTCGCATATTTACTTGATATGAACATTTAACTGAAAACAGAGGGCTGACGCTGGGTTTCATGTTTTCTCAAGGAATCACAAATTTAAAACAACCATTTAACCCAGGCTTTGTAATTAACAATGGTATTTGAGTGTTTTTTTTAAGTAGATTTTTTTTTCTTGTACCCAGATGCTAAAAGGTTAATAGGAAGGAGATTCACGGATTCAACTGTACAAAGTGACATGAAGCTCTGGCCATTCAAGGTAATTGGTGATAGAGCCAACAAACCAATGATAGTTGTAAATTACAAAGGTGTGGAGAAACAGTTTTCACCTGAGGAGCTGTCTTCAATGCTTCTTGTTAAGATGAAGGGAATTGCTGAAGATTACTTGGGTAAAAAAATAAAAAATGCTGTTGTCACTGTCCCTGCATACTTTAGTGATTCGCAACGCCAGGCTACAAAAGATGCAGGAACAATAGCTGGCCTCAATGTGTTGCGTGTCCTTGTTGAGCCGACAGCTGCTGCTGTTGCGTATGGTCTTGACCAGAAGATTACAAATGGATCGATTGGAGAGAAAATTGTGCTTATCTTTGATATTGGTGGTGGTACTTTCGATGTCTCTCTTCTTAAAATCGAAGAGGATAAATTTGAAGTACTAGCTACAGCTGGTGATACTCACCTTGGAGGCGAGGACTTTGACAATCATATGCTAAATCATTTTGTCCAAGAATTCAAGAAGCAGCACAAAAAAGACATTACTGGAAATGCTAAATCTCTGCAAAGATTGAGAAATGCTTGTGAGAAGGCAAAAAGAATTCTTTCTCATAATGCTATGACAACTATTGACATAGATTCTTTGTACGATGGAATTGATTACACAGGAAAAATCACTCGTGCCAAATTTGAAGATTTAAACTTGAATCTATTTAGAAGTTGTTTGGATATTGTGGAGAAGTGTCTGAAAGATGGGGAGATGGACAAGAGCAGGGTCCAGGATGTTGTTCTTGTGGGTGGATCTACTAGGATTCCGAAAGTGCAGCAGTTATTACAAGAATTTTTTGATGGGAAGGAGCTCTGCAAGAGTATTAATCCAGACGAGGCTGTTGCTTATGGTGCTGCAATCCAAGCTGCTGTGCTGAGTGGTGCAAGAAATAATATTATTAGGGACATAGTGCTGCTAGATGTTACCCAGGGGCGGAGCCACAGCAAAGGCTGTGCTGGGCTGTAGCCTAGGGTAAAATTTCTAATATCTACTAATTACTACTACTAATTTGTCAACTAATTGATGTAGCCCAGTTGGTTTAGGCGTTAAAACTCTTCACAGAAGGCTAGAGTTCGAATCCCTACAACTGCATTTTTCATTTTTCACTACATAATTATCAAACCAAGATAAAAAGAAGTGTCAAAAGAAAGTAAAAGACACTAGTAAAAGGAAAGTATTGTTGCCCCCATTGGTTGAGGCGTTGATGATCTTAACATAAGGCACGGGTTCGAATCCATATAGCTGCGTTTTTTTTTCCCCTTAGCCCAGTGGGAAAAAAAAACCTGCCTCCGCCCTTGATGTTACCCCTCTGTCACTTGGTTTGGAGATCAAGGGTGAAGTAATGAGCATTTTGATTCCAAGGAACACAACAATTCCAACCAGCATAACAAAAAAATGCTGCACAATCCATGATTACCAAACATCCTGCAGGTTCCCGGTTTATGAGGGTGAAAGATCACGTTCAACAGATAACAACCTACTGGGTGAGATAACACTCCATGGCCTCCCTCCTGCTCTGAGGGGTGATATTGAACTTACGGTAACGTTTAACCTTGATGCAAACGGATTGTTACATGTTTCTGCGGAGTGTGAGGTTGCTGGGGTGAAGACTAGTGCAACAATAACCAACGACAAGGGAAGACTTGCAAAAAATGAGATTGAAATGATGATACGCGATGCAGAGATTTACATAGCTGAAGATGAAGAGTTTAAAAAGAACATCAAGGCAATGAATGTGTTTGAAGATTACGCATATAATATGAGAAGTGCCATTAGAGCTAAATCTAACCTTGACGCATATACCCAGGAAAAGGTTGAGAATGCTATCAAGGAGGCCATTCAATGGGTTAATGCAAACAGGAGTGCTGAAGCTAACGAGTACAACTCCAAGAAGAGGGACCTGAAGGCTATTTTCAATTCTATTATTCCAGGCATATGTTGAGGAAGATGAATTATCTTCAATATAGCTTTGCAACTCTCAACGTTTTCTTTTGTGCATGGGTGAATTTTTAAGGAATAACAATTTCTTTAAGAGCCCGGGCAACACTGCTTTTAGCTTTTGCCGGCTTTAAGCTGATTTTGTACCGTTTGGCAAATGGGGCATTAAGCCCGCTTTAAATTAAAAAACTGCTTTAAGTCATAAGTTCCATTTAGGTACTTTTGACTTAAGGCTCATGACTTATGGAGTTTTTTTTTTTTTTTTTTTTTTTTTACAATTCTTGTAAAGTTTAAATATCATGAATTTAAAATTTTTTTAAGTCAAATTTTACTTTAAGTCAAAATTATTAAACTCCATTTAACTTTAAGTAAAATTACCCAAACACATTCATTCAACTTAAAGTAAACAGCTTTACTTTTTCCTTTTTTTGGGATTGCTTAAAATAAGTTACTTTTGACTTAATGGGGGTGTTTTTAACTTAAAGGAAAAAGTGAAGTTGTTTACTTTAAGTTGAATGAAAGTGTTTGGGTAATTTTACTTAAAGTTAAATGGGAGTTTAATAATTTTGACTTAAAGTGAAGGGAAAATAAATTATTTTGTCCTTCAACTTTATGCTGTTTTTGGTTTAGGTCCCTGAACTATGAAAAATAATATACGGATACCTAAACTTTTAAAATTTCTGATTGACATCCTTCCTTTCGCGGAATTAAGTGAAAATTTAACATGTTAATCTTCGAGTGATTATAAGAACATGGGTGGTGAAAATTTTCGATTTCGAATTCACTAACATATAGAAATCTGTACTTTAATTTCAAGAACACGAAAAAAACTTACTAAAATCTGCAGATTTCTATATGTTAGTGAATTCGAAATCGAAAATTTTCACCACCCATGTTCTTATAATCACTCGAAGATTAACATGTTAAATTTTCACTTAATTCCGCGAAAGGAAGGATGTCAATCAGAAATTTTAAAAGTTTAGGTATCCGTATATTATTTTTCATAATTCAGGGACCTAAACCAAAAACTGCATAAAGTTGAAGGACGAAATAATTTATTTTCCCTAAAGTGAAATTTGACTTAAAAAAATTTTAAATTCATAATATTTAAACTTTACAAGAATTGTGAAAAAAGAAAAGAAAAAAAAACTCCATAAATCATAAGTCATAAGTCAAAAGTACCTAAATGGAACTTATGACTTAAAGCAGTTTTTTAACTTAAAACCGGCTTAAAGCTAATATTGCCAAACAGCCCCAAAACAACTTAAAGCCTGTTTTTCCTTTAAGCATGTTTTGCCAAACAGGCTGTTAGTTAAAAACACCTCCATTAAGTCAAAAATAACTTATTTTAAGCAATGCCAAACACCCTCTAACTTTTCTTTGCATGTGTGATGTGTTGGACAACTATAACAATTTGATTTTCGATTGTGAGTTGAGGCTTTTGTGTTCTAAGCAAACATTGCTATATACAAGCTTTTCAAATTTTAAGCACTGATCACCATCAATTTTGATGGCATAAATTAAACATAAAATACTAGAGTTATACTAATGAATGGTAGTATTGCATTTATATTTTTTAAATTAGGTCCTTTTTTTATATGTTTAGTTTTTCTTTTTACGAATATAATATTCACATTACATCATCAATCAATATATCAGTATATAAAGGAGGATACGCTGGAATTTAGGTGGCGACTCTCAAATCGTTCTAATCTATTTTTCTATTTTTCTTAATTTTTTACAATTTTAATACCAAATATTAATTCTAACATATTAAAACTAGAAAATGTATTCAAATTTATAAACAAGAAGGATTCAAATTCATATTCATAGTAGAAATCAAATAGACACATATATAAATATAGGATAGGATGACGTTTAAATCTCTTAATCCTACAGATATCTTTACACTTTTCTTCCTTGCCAATGCATGTTTTTATTTGGGTTTTTTTATATTAATCTTAAGCGCATGCTTATTGCTTCGTTTTTTTAGGGAAATGCTAGAAGGACCTTTCTCAAGATTTTCCTTTACGAGTATTCATTAAATTTGATTAGCGCTCAACCAGCTTTTTATCAACATCTCTCTACTCTGCAGACCGCAATTGTATGACCAGGATATATACCCTACAGGTGTTGCACTGTATACAGTTAAACCTCCATAATTGAATATACTTCAGACTGTAAATTTTTATTCATTTACCGAGATCAAAAATACATTGTCTCTATTATGTTGGGATCGAAAAAAAGTATTCATTTGACGAGATTATTCGTTTATCGAATATTCATTTATCGAGGTTCTACTGTATTACTTCAATATTTTGCCATGTCTTCTGTAACTTCTTTTTGTTTTAACTAATATTTTTTTCTTTAATCTGATTATGAATGTCAGCATTATGTAATAATTTATAATATACATACATGTAGGTGAACATAGAATTTGTTCAGACATTGTTTTAGTATTAGGTCCAATTTAAATATTGCATGGATAAAAAAAATGTTGTGTAAGATAAATATCATCAATGATATGTAATGTTCTAATATCGTCTTAATCTATTTTTCTAATTTTTTAGAATTTTAGGATTTTAAACACTAATTAATAAATATAAAAATATCTTTTAACATCTGAGAAGTAGAATAGATGTTCGAATTTATAGAGGATATGGGTTCAAATTTATAAGAAAGATGTATAATTAAAAATTATATCGAAAGTATAACTGATTTTTGATTTTTTTTTTCTCTTTTAGCTCCTTCGATCAAGTAGCAGGCAAATATTATATGAATTGTTGAAATTTTTATTCAATACAAAAATCTCTCATCTTTGAAATCTTCATTACCAATCATGCATTACCTACTTTGTACGTGCTATGTAAAGAACAACAGGCAATTCTTCAAAGAAATTCTTATTGAACTATTCAATTTGCTCAGGTGCACGCTACTCTTATATAATTAATCTTCAATTATATGAGTTAGAATGATATACCAAATTTATTGTTTCGCTTTAATGGTTAGTACAAGTCAAAAAAATCGTTCCCTATAAAAATACTCAAATAAATAGTTAATTTATTATTTAGATTATGAGTGGTTGATTTTGCAGAAATATTGGATCCTTGAGAAAGATAGTGAGAGACGAGAATTTACCAAGTTTTAATTATGAGTTTCCGCTTATATGTTTATATTTATTAATTTTGAATTAGGGAATTATAGGTAAGTGTTGACCCTGCTCATGCAGGATATACTGAGTACGTTGTGTTGTGTTTTTTTATAGGTA
Source organism: Kitagawia praeruptora (assembly GCA_037693485.1). Taxonomy (NCBI): domain Eukaryota; kingdom Viridiplantae; phylum Streptophyta; class Magnoliopsida; order Apiales; family Apiaceae; genus Kitagawia; species Kitagawia praeruptora. The sequence continues at coordinate 128,788,195 of CM075350.1, forward strand.
AGTGCTTAAAACTCAGCGAAGCATATTGATGTGAATTTGGTCAAAGTATAAAAGGAAGGCGGCCTGTCAAGAACAAATAACTAGCAGCTCAGCTCAATGATCTTACGTGTTGGTACAAATCCACTAATTTAGATCAAATATTATCAATTTTAGATGTTAATATGTAAACAAAATTATTAGAGTATGTGTGATAAATTTTATACTTGATGACACCAGGGGCGGATATACCTTGATGCATGGTGTGTCCTAGGACACACCATTATTTGTGAAAAAAACTTTTTTTTTTCCGTATTATGCATATCAAGTTCTACTTCATCTCTCCAACTTGTTTATCTCCATCCTACATTCTCCATTCTCCATATTCAATTTTTTGTAATTTAAGAAGAAAAATATTAGGGAACCCAAAATTTGTCCCAAATGTTTATGTGTTATGTGTTTAGTAGGTAACATTCTATTCTATTTATTTATTTATTTCTCTACAATTCTATTAAAAACTCTTGTCTCTCTATTGTCTCATTGAATTTGCATGATTTAGTTGAAAAAAATCCGCGCTTCGCGCGGTTAGAATTTTTTTAGTTTTAGGTCCGTCACTGAGTGACACACCATGTTCGAAATCCTGTATCCGCCACTGGATGACACCCATGTTTTTGAGAAATCTGTGAGCTATTTTAAACAATCAGTCATAAATGATGAGTATACATAAAGGAGGATATGCAAGAGGTTAGGTGATGCTTCTAAGATCGTTTTAATCTTTTATTCTAATTTTCTTGAATTTAATGATTTTATATATTAATAAATAAAAAAAACTTTTTTAATATATCAGAACTATAATAAGTGTTCAAATCTATAAGAAAAACGTACAATTAAAAGTTTTATTAAAATTAGAGTAGGTGTTCGAATTTATAAATGAGAATAGTTTGAATTTTAAAGTAAAACATATAATTAAAACTTCTTTTGGAATTATTATAGGTGTTTGAACTTATAAAGAAGAAATTTCGAATTTGTAAGGAATACATATAATTGAAAGTTATATTGGAAGTATAATAGATATTTGTAAGGTATATAATTAAAAGTTCTATTGGAAGTATAATTAAGTATTCAAATTTATATAAAAGAGACGTTCAAATATTTAAAAAGGAAATATAATTAAAAATACTATTAGAAATAGATTAGATGTTTTAATATGCAAAGGAGAAGAGTTCGAATTTACAGAGAATATATATAATCAAAGTTCTATTTCATTGAAATAGAATACGAAGGCAAATTCTATCCAAAATATAATAGATATCTGTAATACATATAAATAAAATTTTTATTTGAAATAATATAGGCGTACAAACTTATAGAGTAGAAGAATTCAAAATTATAGAAAAAAAATATATTTAAAAAAAATTTCTGTTGAAAGTAGAATACGAAGATCATGAGGTGATAATCTTCTATAAACTTAATTATCTTATTTCTTAAAATTCTTTATTTTAAATTTTTTATATAAGTTATTTATACTTGCATTAGTAAAATATATCCATAAATCCAATATCATTCACATACCGAATAATCTTCATATTTTTTTTAAAAAAAATTGATATTATCATAATAGAAGGACATTATGTATTCGAATTTATAGAAAGATGAGAATTTAAAAGCCATACAAATTTAACAGTAAAAAAAAATTAGTGTACACATGTAACTAAAATTTACTTTGACATATTTCAGTAGAAAAAAGAATTCAACTTCAAATAATATCAAAAAATTTGTATATATATATATATATATATATAAAGTAAAATTTTTTGACGGGATTCTCTAAAAATTATACAATTTAATTTTTTTAATTTTATTAAATGTTTTATATAACAGATAAAATTTACTCAAGTTGTAGGTTTTAAATGTTAGTAAGAAAATATATATAGGAGTTTCTTTAATATATAGTGAAGATACTATTTGTTTTCATTTTTTGAAATTTAATACATATTAGAAAGTTTAATAAAAAAATAAAAAATGAAATTCACTCTCACTTTAGGTTTTAATTTCAAGCAAAAAAAGTTATTGTATTAATAATATATAACGAAGCTAGGACTTCGGTCCCAAACGAGAGCGATTCGTAACGTGTTTAACAAGAATATGGCACACTAGAAAAGGTCGTAAGAATTTGATATTAATGGTATATATTTTATTTAATTTTAGGTTTCGATTTTATGAATCAAAATTAAAATACAAGTGTTCATAGTATATGTTAAGATTTGGATTTCAGTTTTAATGAGAGAACGATTCTATAAGAGAGTTATGTTTAAAGAGAAAGTGGTTCATTAGATAATAATGTCTTAACTGTTAAAAACAATATTGATAATATAATAAAAAATAAATATATATTGATTTTTTTTAAAAAAAAGATTATGATCCCGCCGCGAAGCGCGGCTTTATCGACTAGTTACTACTATAATAATAGTAATATTTGGGTATTTTTTTAATAATCATTGATATCTATACTATATTATAATAAGCAAAAGGGGGTATATTTTGTAGTTGGTTACCCCCTCTTTTTGGTTATCCCTTTTTTTGGTTATTCTTTTAAATTTACTAATTTAAATTTTAGTAAAGAAATATTATGTAAAATTCTAAAAAACAATACATACGAAACTGTTAATGGTTTTCTATACAACTTCAATAACTTTGAGTCATCATCACTCCCAAACTTCCGACAATCTTGCAATATTTTCATGGGCATATCCTTCATTGAACTACGAGTTAATTAACTATTTTCTGAACGATCAATCATAATTAGTAAGTCAAATAACTTAAATATATCAAGAAAACAACACAAGCTATAGATACTCAATTATATTTTTAAATAGTTAATAAACCAATTAATCTTTTCGAAGAATTTGATAACATATTTATATACTATACTGTAATAAGCGTAAAGGGGTATATAATAATATCTATACTATTATATTAAAGTCGAAACATTGAAAGTTTTGGTTTTCGGTTTGGTTATCCTAATTATTAAAATAAATAATTAAATTACAAAAACAACTAAAAAAACTAATTATTAATGTCAACGTAATTATATTCCTATTATAGGGGGTGTTTGGCAAATCCATCGATCAACTTATAAGTTACTTATTTCGGAAAAAAATTCATATTTACATATTCTCTTTTAGAGAAAAATGTGTATCGGGAGTTTATTATTCGTTATCTTGCAAAAATAAGTTACTTATTTCAGAAAAAAGTACATATTTCCTAACTTTTTTCCTGGATAAGTAACTTATTTCTGAAAAATAAGATTTCCCAAACGGGGCCATAATTTCTTCATCCACATTGAGCTTCTACTTGGAATCTTTTTTTCGCTCCAACAACTCAATTACCCATTTTTCCTAAAGATTTTACTTCTAATTAAAACACTTTTCCATTTAATTTTAAAAAAATATTACAATAATCAATATATATCCAAAATATCACACCATATCTTTCCGTAATTATTTTTGGTAGTAATTTTTTGTAATAAAAACACGTTACTTTTTAATTTAAAATTAATCTTACGATCACTAATATGCACCCAAAAATATCTCACCATATATTCAAATCATTATTTTTAGTAATAAATAAGAATCATTAGATCTAATAATAAGATATATTAATATGATTAAATTAATTTACTAAAAATTCAAAGTTCGAACCCGTCAACGACATTTTTGATTTAGAATTTTACAAAATAAATTTTAAACCATTCATATCATTATATACATTTATATTAAATTAAAATTAAGAAATTATTAAAAATAAGAATTATATAAAAACATAATTATAATGTTAAATAAATTTTATAACCTATCAAAAGAAACCCGTGCTTGGCACGGGTTATTAACTAGTAAATAATAAATATACATAGGAAAAGATTATTCCAACAACTTTTAAATAATTATATAAAAAAACAACTTTTAAATTAGTTGTGTTAATTCTCCCTTTCTCTATCCCTCCCGTCTACTGCACCTTAACCGGCGGGGCTTTCTTTTATTTTGTTTGATCTATCTCTTTTCAATAACCTTCTTTTTTGGACAAGAATTTCTTTGCTCTTGATTTGTGTTGAATTGCTTTTCTAGATCTACACTACCGGAGTTTCCGGCCATCTTTCTTCTTCGATTCGAACGGGGAGTTCGAGAGTTAGCCGCATATCTGTGGTTTCGGTTGTCAGATCTAAGTTTTTTGATTTTTCTTTGTAATTTTCAGTTTTTTTTTTTTTTTTTTTGGTTTTGGCTTGTATTTTTCGGATTTGATCTCTCATTTGTGAGAGTTTGGATTTCTCTCCTTTGTTTGTGAGCGTATGATTTCTGATCCAGTGAAACAAGTTTGTAGGATGTTGCATTTACGGTCGAATATTCAAGCAGCATTAGTCCCATGTGGAGGTCCAACCGCAACGAGTACATATAAATCTCCATACGAGAGGGGCAATATCATCTTCAACAAATTTACTGAATATGGATTAATCAGTATTGGTTTATGTTTTTCGTTGTTCGACTATTTTTATAGATGTCGTATGACTTATCATTAATGAATGGAATTTTACTTTAAAAAAAAAAAGAAAAGAAAAAAACAACTTTTAAATTAGGGGCGTGAAACAAGTCACTCTGGGTAAAAAGACATCAGATTGAGAAGACAAGTGAAGAAAGAACACGAGATGCCAGGACCAGGTCCGCACATGATGTACACACTGGGCACTGGCCAAGCTCTATCGAGAATCTCAAATGGTCGATTCAGCCCACACCACTGCATCATCTACTCCATCAACGCCTTCTTTGGGCCAGACATGGGCTCTTTCTCACTCTGGCTCACTTCTACTCTTGGCTTTGGTGCTTCTTATGGTTCCACAATTGAGGATTTCATTCACCACCCTTTTTATTATTTCTTGTTTCTTGGATACCCTCTTTCTTTCTTTTATAGTTGGGCTTCTACATTTTTGCTACACAAGGGCTTTCTTGATTCCATTTCTGGGGTTTGTTCCTCTCTCTCTCTCTCTCTTTGTGATTATATAAGTAGGTTAATTGTTTGATTAGATGTATGTAATGTAATGTAATTTTGATTTGATTGCAGGTGCCTCTTACTAAGAGACAGTGTTTCTTGTTGATTGCAGCTGGTTCTTTGTCACATTTCTTCTTGGATCACTTGTTTGAGGTATAATTATTAGGATTTGTATGATTGAATTTTGTTGTTCAACCTCGTTATTTGCACTTGTATATAATTAGGCTGATGATAAGAAACAATACAGTTAGCTTGCACATTCCATTAATGTCCCGTAGAAGGGATTGGGTCAGCCAGTCTGTTGAGTTTTTATATATTTGCTCACGGTCGAGGTGAATTAATGATATTAGGGTATTGTTAACTTACTGTTAAATATATACTAGCTTATAACCCGTGCAATGCACGGGCTTCTTTTAAAATGTTATATAAATTTTATTTTATGCTATAATTATATTTTTATATAATCATTATTTTGGAAAAATTATTTTAATATTATTTTAATATAATTTAATATAAATTTAGTTAATCATGATTTAAAATTTACAATATTATAGAATTTTAAGTTAAATATGTCATTGACGGGATTCGAAACTTGAATTTTTAGTAAAATACTTTAATCATAAAAAATATCTCATAATTACATCTAACGGTTCTTATTAATTACTAAAAATCTAACAGTAAAATGGTTTAATATTTTTCGGTATACATTAATGATTGCAAAATTATGTGGTTTAAAATTTATATTATAAACTTTTTTTTTAAAAATATGTCTTACTCGAACCTTGAAATTTTAGTAAATTAATTTAAATATATAATATATCTAATCATTAGATCTAATGGTTCTGATTTTTACTAAAAATATAATGGTCATTATTCGTTGTTTATATATGTCTATTATCTTTTGTTAGTGATTAGACGATATAGTGTTATTTTTTTGGGTATATATTAATTATTGTAAGATTATATTTTAATATAAAAGTTAACGTGTTTTATTTAGAAAGAAATATTATTGATTGGAAGATACGATATCTTAGGTGTTTATAAAAGGTAATATCATCAATCAATTAAAAGTAAACCCCTTTTAATTAAAAAAAGGCAATCGACTAATTCACTAATTATATTATTTTACAATTTATTTATTATATAAATTTTATTTAATATTACAATTTTGTTTTTATATAATCATTATTTTTAATTTTAATTTAATATAATTTAATATTATCATGTTTACGGATTATACTAATGCTTCCTTATTATAAACAATGTATACGGATTTTTAATATATTTTATTAAATAGTGATATAATTGGAAAAAAATATTTTAGTTAGAGAAAAGAGAAAAGATAAAAAATTAATTTATTAGTTAAAAGTAATTATATTTTTTTTTAATTAGAAAAAATATGAAAGATATTATATTTTACTTGAAAAAGGAAACTGTTTAGTTATTAAAAAAATAGTAGCATGTTTAACCTGAAAAAGTAGATTGATTAGTGAAGTAAAAATTTTAGTTAAATAAAATATAAAAAAAGATTTTTAAAAGGTAACCCGTGATATAATTGGAAAAAAATATATTTTAGTTAGAGAAAAGAGAAAAGATAATTTTAATGAAAAAATTAATTAATTAGTTAATAGTAATTATAATATGTTTTTTAGTTAGATAAAATATAAACGATATTATATTTTACCTGAAAAAGGAAACTGCTTAGTATTAAAAAGAAAAGAAAAGGTAACATGTTTAACCTTAAAAAGGAAATTGATTAGTAAAGCAAAAAATTTAGTTAAATAAAATATTTTTTATATTTTATCTATAATTAAGTAAGGGTAAATTAGTAAAATCAATAGGTACCAACCAACCAAACTTTTAATGATGACCGTGCTGAAGATCGAACGGACAAACTTTCAATGCCCGTGTGCACAGGTTTCTTTTATTATATTATATAAATTTTATTTAATATTACAATTATGTTTTTATATAATCATTATTTTTAATACTTTTTTAATTTAATTTAATATTCTCATGTTTACGGATTATACTAATGTTTCCTTATTATAAACAATGTTTACGAATTTTTAATATATTTTATTAAATAGTGATATAATTGGAAAAAAAATATATTTTAGTTAGAGAAAAGAAAAAATATAAAAAATTAATTTATTAGTTCAAATTAATTATAATTTGTTTTTTAATTAGAAAAAATATAAAAGATATTATATTTTACTTGAAAAGGAAACTGTATAGTAATTAGAAAAAACAACATGCTTAACCTGAAAAAGAAGATTGATTAGTAAAGTAAAAATTTTATTGAAATAAAATATAAAAGAAGATTTTCAGAAGGTAACCCGTGATATAATTGGAAAAAGATATATTTTAGTTAGAGATAAGAGAAAAGATAATTTGAATGAAAAAATTAATAAATTAGTTAATTGTAATTATAATATGCTTTTCAGTTAGATAAAATATAAAGGATATTATATTTTACCTGAAAAAGGAAACTGCTTAGTTATTAAAAAGAAAAAAAAGTAACATGTTTAACCTGAAAAAGGAAATTGATTAGTAAAGCAAAAAATTTTAGTTAGATAAAATATAAAAAATGTTCTATCTATAATTAAGTAATTAAAGGGGTAACGTGTTTTAATTTGGAAGAAAATATTAATGATTGAAAGATATGATACGATTGATGTTTTTAGGAGTTAATAAAAGGTAATATATTTAATTAAAAGTAAATTAAAAAAAAGGCAATTGACTACTTACCATTAATTTATATTATGTTATTATTTATTTTAGAAATTTTAATAGTATAGATATCATATATATATATATATATATATTTTATAATGAATGGTAAATAAGTAAATTCACTTAGTACCAAAAAACAGGTATCAAAACTTTCAATGTTTCGGAATTTATTTATATAATAGTATAGATTTAATATCTTCAACTAAAAGTAAATGTGAAAAAGGCAATCGACTAATTATCATTAATTATATTATGTTATTATTATTTTTAGGTGGTTTATTTTTCTTAAAATTTATGGTGTGATATTTTTGGGTATATATTAATGATTGTAAGATTTGTTTTAAATTAAAAATGTAACTTGTTTTAATTCGAAATAAAATATTAATGATCGAAAAATATTATAATGTTTTTAGGTGTTTATGAAAGGTAATATTTTCAACTAAAAGTATATGTGAAAAGGGTAGTAGGTTAATAACCATTAATTATATGATTTTATTATTTAATTTAATAATTATGATAACCAAATGTACAAACTTTGAATCTTTCGACTTTAATATAGTTGTATAAATACGTATTTTAATTAGAAAAGGCAATCGACTGCTTAACATTAATTCTATAATTTTTTATTTATTAATTAAGATAAGTGTACCTAAATCAAACTGATAAAATTTTCAATGTTTCAACTTTAATGTTATAACTACCTTATAACCCGTGCAATGCACGGGTTTCTTGTAATATGTTAAAATTTTTATTTAATATTAAAATTATATTTTTATATAATCATTATTTTTAATAATTTTTTTAATTTGATATAATTTAATATACTCATGTTTATGGATTGTACTAATATTTCCTTCTTATAAACAACGTATATGATTTTTAATATATTTTATTAATAACTTAAAAATATGGTGCGATATTTTCGGGCTATATTTTTCTTGAAAATTATGAAAACTTATATTGTTTCGGTTTTTATATAATAGTATAGTTAGATAAAATGTAAAAGATATTCTATTTTAAATGAAAAAGGAAATTATTTAATTATTGAAAAATAGAAAAGGTTATATGTTTAAACTGAAAAAGGAAATTGATTAATAAATGAGAAATTTTAGTTAGATAAAATATGAAAGATACTGTATTTTACCTGGAAAAGGAAATTTTTTAGTTCTTGAAAATAGAAAAGATAATATGTGTAACCTGAAAAAGGAAATTGATTAGTTAGTAGATCTGTAATTGCATAAGGGTAATTAGGTAAATTCAATAGGTACCGTTGAACCAAACTTTTAATGTTTCGGAATTTATATAATAGTATAGATATGAGTATAAGATCCTTGAAAGGGTCTTCCCCAATACCTTAAGGTTTTGGGTGAAACGGTTTCTAACATGGTATCAGAGCTCTGGTGTTTGTGGAGGTCTCAAGTTCGAACCCCACCACCCCCAATATTCTCAATTTAATTCGGCACTAAGGAATTGCTCCAAAAATGGGCTCCTAGTGACCACTCTTACCCCATAGCGGGCTTGTGAGTGAGGAGAAATGTTAAATATATATATGAGTATAAGATCCTTGAAAGAGCCTTCCCCAATACCTTAAATGTTAAATGTATATATGAGTATAAGATCCTTGAAAGGGCCTTCCCCAATACCTTAAGGTTTTGGGTGAAACGGTTTCTAACACTTACCATGTGTATGGTATTTATGAGTTAATATATCTCATCACTTGGGAGCCTATTTTGGGATCGAAGGTTGAATTACTAGGTGCCCATGTTTTGGAAGTTATATTCAACCTTACTGTCCAAATTATGAAATTATTATTATTATTTTTCGAAATATTGGGATGTTCGGGATTTGAGCTCGAGAACTTCAAGTTTAAAGAGCTCTATTATTTTGGGAGAGTTGGTACACAATAGCTATGCTTAACAGTTCAATTCTAGCTTATATCTAATTGGTACAGACTCTAGACTATAGTTAGATGACTCCACAATCCATATCAACTAAACAGTTCACCAAATTTGTGCCCGCTCTTTTAAAGTTTTTAATGATGTAACCCACTGAAGGCTAGGTAGCTACCTGAGTATGGATAGTGGTGTATAACAAGTTATGAGCAAAGAGGATAAACAATTGTCTTTGCAGAGAATGGGTTGAAACACATAAATTTGCAGAACATGTTACTAGCAGCATACTTAATCAGCTCGTAGTACCATTTTGTACTCCTAAATTCTATTTGAATGTGCCATTTCAAACATTCGACTGTATAGATTCAAATTAAGCATTATAGGAAGATGGCATGGTTATCTATTTTGCGTATTTTAACTTATATACTAATTGAAGACAATCTTTATTTAAGGAAAATGGTCATTCTTCTGTATACACTTGGATTCTTAGCACTGGTTGGTGGACTAGTAGAGCACCAGTAAATCCAGATGCAGTTTTAGTAGTTGGCTTTCTATGCACCTGCCTTATAGTTGGTTTCATTTACATTAACAGGTATATTATCCTATTTATTATGTATTTTGAAGCTTGAGTGTTGTCTGTGCAATCAGCTATTGACTCGATTAACTTCTGAATAACCTGCAGAGTTAAATCCTTAAAGCAGTTTACTAAACAATCAAATCAATCTGTGAGACTTATCATTATAGTTGCTTGCCTGTACGGCTTATGGTGTTGGAGCCAGATTTATTTTGTTGATCCTCGTAGAGCTGCAGTGGGAGAAGAGGCTGATCTTGGAGTTCTTGTGTTTTTAGGTATTTATTTCTTCCTTCCTCATTGGCTGTGCATCATGTCTATGAACGAAAAAGATATTGACATGGAAAAGCAACTTCCGCATTAAGATTGTTGAGTTGAGCTTTACTGTCTATTTAGAAACAACGGAACCGACAGCGTTTTGATATATAGCCAGAGAGTTAGAGACCTTGTGATCTATACATCCAAACTTTAGTGCCAAAGTCAACTTTTGTACATTAGAAATAGAGGAGAAAACTTGTGATCTATTATATTTCTTAATCATCAGGCATGATGTATGGTTTTAATTCTCAGTTTTTAACTGTTAATTCCGGTTTAATTCTCAGTTTTTAACTGTTAACTCCTCAACTAGTGACTTCCCATTGAAAATGATGGTCTGTGCACTACGGGATGCATTCTTGTTTTCTACTCCAGCTTTCACAATAAAGCAAGTGGCTAGATATAAAATTTGATGGCGGTGCTTGAGAAAGTGCCGCCTGCCATTTAGTTGCTGTTCAATTGTTCCCCAATTTTTTTTTTTTTTTTTTTTAACCGGGAACTACCCCACACACTTGAAACAATAGAGAAAATGCCAGTAGTGCTTGGTTGTTGTTTAAAATATATTTGCTTCAGTACCGAAATTCTATGTAAAATTTATAAATAGACACGGGAGCAGTAAAGAAATCGACAAGGAATACTCGGAATTTAAATTAAGAAGAGATTTTAAAATCAATTTTAGAACAAAAACAATGGGAAATTAAAATGTAGCATCTCTGGAAACTCACATACACATCTCAGAGTGGGGAACACCTGAATAGTAGTTTAATACTGAAAATCATTTCTGCATCATATAAAACCCAATTCCAAATGCCAAAATGATGGCAATGACGGCAAGGTATAAAATGAAACAATACAAAGTGTAGCTATTTGTAATTCCAAATCCGAAAATCCGAAAATCATTTCTTCATTGTATAAACTCCAATTCCAAATGCCAGAATGATGGCAAGGTAGAATATGAATCTTCTTTTGATTTGAATACTTGCAATGACATGCTCTGCCTGGGGAACAAATTTTATGTAAGCCTCCATTAAGTCATCTCGGTTCTCCAAAAGTTTTAGCATCTGCAGGAGATAAGACATGAAATATACAACTAGTTAACAAAATCAGCATCATCAAAGCATCCATTTCCGATACTATGACATGCTGAACAAATGGGAGGCATTACCTTTACTGTCATATCTTTAAGACTCAATCTTCCATCTTGAAACTTCACGATAAGATTTTCAACCACGTCGCTACGCTTTTGATCATCGGGAAAAGCTGACTGAAAATATCATTACGTGATTAGAAGCTTGAAAAACAAAAATCAAGCCAATTAATTAAAATTCTACCTCAACACTACGGATAAGCTGATTTGCTTTATCAACTTCATCCCTCGTAGAGACTGGATACAGATATGGCAGTACTGTATTGCAGAAATTTGTAAAAAGCTTCGGGTGATCTTTAAACAGCCTATCAGTCCTCGATTCAATTTCTCGAACTGTCATTCTGCAAATTGCATATGAAACAATATAAGGACCTGAATATATACCTGATGTTTTCAAGTATCAAAACCAGTGAAATAAGCTTATTACCTATGCTCCTTGCAATCTTGGATCAATTTCTTGAAATTTGTAGTCTTCCTACTGCATTTCTTAAATTCAAGCTCTACAGATTTGACAAACTCTTCGTAAAGTTGTGTAGGTTTTTTTGGCGCCACATATTCATATTGTAAAGTACTGCAACAGGCAACAGCGTATATTTTAGAATGTGACACACTGACACTCAATAGATTTACCGGGCATGCATGATAAATAAGTTTATACGGTTGCTACTATATCACTATAATTTTTTTTTTTTTTTTGTCAAGATATATCACTATAGAGTTGGGTTCTATGGAGACCCAATCTATTTGGAGACCATAGAGACTCAATCTCTCACCATTCAATTCTATTTTCATCCTACGGCTAAGATTAAAAGAGCAGTTTTTTTTTAGAGCAGAATTTTTTTTTAGAGCAGGGCAGTATTTTTTTTGAGAGCAGAATTTTTTGCAGGATAAATGAGAGTAAAATGTGCAGTTACACTTCAAACCAATTCAAATTTATCCCCAATTGAAATTGCAGAACGGAGGTTTTGATTTGCAGAATCAATTCGTTGCAAAACTTGAATCATGAATATAAGTTTGTACCATATAACTGCAGAATATAAACTAGCTTTTGATTGGGCGAAGTTGTTGAACGAGGGTTACGAACTTACGATTTGCAGGATCACAAATGAATATATACTTGGATGTACACAAATGAATATATTCTTGGATGTATATCTTGCAGTTACACTTCAAGACCAATGTATATATTGTATGTTTAGCAAAAAAAAAATGTATATATTGTATGTATTCAGCCTACAATTAAATAATTTTTTTTTATTAATTCTGAACCATTAGATGAGACATAGATGGATGGCTAGGATGGTGTCTCCAAGTCTCCACCAATTATAGGGTCTCCAAGGAACTTTTCTCTATCACTATAATTAGTAAGGAATAGGTGTAAGTTATAACATCCAAACAAAGCTTTCTAAATTGTAACCGACGAGTTTAATGCCTAATATTATACAGTAGAAGTTTAAATTAGGGTCAACATGATATTAGGCATGATTAGAGAGGATACCTGGAGTAATTACATTCATTCTTCCAACTAATCACTAAATGTCAATTCAGAATATTATGGAAAAAACGTAACTGAAGAATTTTTTTTATTTCCTTTAATATTTTTTCATCTTGAATTTTATTTCCATATTATTTATGAAAAAAGATCAAAAATAATTTGACTATTCAAGCTCTACAGATTACATACCACTCCACTATAGGAATATACAAGAAAAACGATGATAAATTTATCAAAAAAAAAAAGAAAAAAAGAAAAACGATGATACCTTTCTTTCTCATTTCAAAGAAACAGAAAGATAATACCTTAATTTTTTAATCTACCATATAACAATATTTTTAATTTATTCTAAGCTCTACAGAGTAATAAGTTTATTCTGATCAATTTCCTCAACACCCCGAACTTCTTACTGTCTTTCCCAAATTCAAGCTCTACAGATTTTATACTAAAGTACTGCAATTTTAGATATATGTGAAGAAATCTTAAGAAAATCTCATAAGATATAAAGTAAATCTTATAATACAGCTATATATAATGTATGCTTTTATCATGAAAAAATTTTCGTTTAGCATGTCAACCATTTTCGTTTGATATTTATTGTTGACAAATGGAAAAAATCTTATAGAATATATGAAAGATCCATGGATTCACATTAGAAAAAACAACACATGAATGAATAAGAAATAAACCTGGACCGTAAGAGTCGTCTCTTTCTCGGTATTAGCTCTATTCTTCGATCGATAATATCTATTTTTTGATCCAAGTGTGAATTCGAAGCCATATTTTATTTCAAATTGTATACAAACTAAATAGATTGAGTGGATTTATATAGTTACAAGAATAATGAAGAAGGATGACACTACATGTATAACATTCAAATTCAAAAAAGAAAAAATTTGTAACGGATGATTTTAATTAAAAGCATTAATTTAAGGACCTAATGGTGGGCTTAATGTATGATGATTAGATGTTTTTATATATGGAAACCCTTCTACTCCTATTGACTTTAAATTTTCCTTTTTACGACACTAATATATATCATCTAATAGCATCTCAAATGGTATTAGCTAAAATGATTGGCTAAATAATGATTATGTAAAATTTATTGAATCTGTAAGGTGTTTTACTCCAATGTAGTTGCCTATATTGATTGACTATAATTTAAAGAAAAAACTGTGTCTGAGGTTGTCCTCAGGCCTCAGGCAATCTTCCTGAGGTTAAAAGATTTTCTTCCTATAAATCAAGTGGCCCCGCAGGAGCAATTTTGTAAATGTAAATTTTTTTTATAGTAATTTACATATATAGCCTTAGAATTATATTACAAATCTTCTAACCTCAAGGGAAAATCCTGATGACAACCTCAGGCACCTCAAGCCCAAACTAATTTAAAAATGATATGTTTTCATTATTTCAAGTTGTTAAAAATAGAATATATTATTATAATATGGTAATTGATGATGTGGAGTTTTACTACAGGTCTCTAGAGGTTCGACAAATATAGCCAATATGATGAGATTATCTAAAATTTTAGCTAACAGGTATTTCCCGTTGGAGATGAAATATTTTTACACATTCTCCATAATTTTTACAATTTTAGCTAAGAGGTATGTATGGTTGGAGATGCTCTAACAATATGAAATTCCTTTTTTTTTTCCCAAACAACAATATTATTTCTTAGTGATAAATAAATACAACAGTTAAGGAAAGAACAAATTTTTCATAAATTTTTCATGGACTTTGTTATCTTGTAGTTGTACTGATTAGTACCGAAGTAGGAAACTGACTACTTTAATAAAAAAATGTTTCAGACTTGCTATATTTTAGTTTATTTACTGATGATATGAAGCTAATTTATGTTCAGAAGATTAATGTAATTTATGTTCAGAAGATTAATGTTTGATCGTTGCATGAAACTTATGTGCTTGAGTGTAAAAATACTATGTAAATTTATAGGACAAACAAGAACACTGAACAAAAAGGTAAGAAATATTCAAATGTAGATTAAGTAAAAAGTTTATTCAAAATAACATAACAGTGAATCTTCTTATTCTTATGATACTAAAATGTAGCATCTCTCACTCATCTCCAGGGAGTAACATAGTCACACCCTAAATTTATTGATTAATGAAAATCTGATACTTAATTCTTCATTGTATAAAATCCTGTTCCAAATGTCACAATGATGGCAATGACGACGGCAAGGTATTAAATGAATCTTCTTATGCTTACGATACTTGCAGTGACATGGTGTGCCTGGGGAACAAATTTGATATAAGCCTCGATTAAGTCATCTCTGTTCTCCATAAGTTTTAACATCTGCGGGATAGACATGAATATAAAAAACTGGTTTAGAAAATCAGTATCATGTCAACACCCATATCCAATACTATAGAGTGCTGTACAAATTTGAAGCATTACCTCTACTGTCATATCTTTAAGACTCAATCTTCCATCTTGAAACTTCGCGATAAGATTTTCAGCTAACTCACATCGAGTTGGGTTGTTTGGAAAGGCTGACTGCCAATATAACTTATTGATTAGAAGCATGAAAAAACTAAAATATAGCCAATTATAATTTTACCTCAACACTGTAGATAAATTGATTTGCTCTATCAACTTCATCCCTCGTAGAGACTGGATATAGACATGGCAGCACTGCATTGCGGAAATTTGTATGCAGTTTTGGGTGATCCTTAAACATCTTTTCAGTCCTTGATTCGACTTCTCGTACTGTAATCCTACAATGTAAACATGAAAGAATATAATATGACATAGACTGTTGAAATGTGAATGAGCAGGAGGAGTATATGTTTTTTAATCTCAATTAATCTACGACACGTTAATAATGTTTAGACTTTAGAGTAACAAACCGATTAAGCAAGCTTAATTATCACCTTTGTTCCTTGCACTCTTGAATCAATTTCGTGAACAAGCTGAGCTTCTGACTGCATTTCCCAAATTCAAGCTCTATAGATTTGATACAGTCTTCATAAAGTTGTTGTGCTGATTTTTTTGGGGCCACAGTCTCGTACACTAAAGAACTGCAACAATCCAATGTTAACATACCGGTCCAACAGAGGAGGATGCAAATTAAAATGTACACATACAAATTATTATAATTAGAAACTGGAACTTAATTTTTTGAAAAGGGTTAACTAACCAACTAACCAAATATACATTGTTTTGCTTATAATAGTATAGTACAAATATCTAATGGAAAGGTTTTGGGAATTTTTATTGGAGAATCTAACATTTCTCTTTTATTCTTGTGAATTATTTTGGAAATCAAAACGATTTTTTTTTTTTACAGAAAAAATCAAAACGAATTTGGGTGATCTAATTATTTCTAAATATGCTGGGTCACTTCTATTAAAGCATCATAGGATGAAGGTGCCTTTAGTAACAGAGCAGCTCTAACAAAAAAGCTGGATTAGATGCGGTTTTTTATTATTATTCTCATTTTTCTGTCAGATGAAAATGGTTGCATGACTTTGCCAAGACTCGTGTTCTTGGTAAAATAACCATTTTATATAGAACCTTAATCTAAGTAGTGACAAGCCATTTTATATAGAACCTTAATCTAAGTAGTGACAACTACAGACATCGAACATATAGTATTTTTTTTTAATTTTGTTGGACAACTAAATATCTTAATTAATTTTTAAAACTAGTTTATAGCCCGTGCAAAGCACGAGTTTCTTTTTCTTTTTCTTTTTTAATTAATTTTTAATATATATAATATTATAAACATTAATTTTAATATGTTGGGCGAATTTAAATTTTAGATCCTTGAATATAAATATTTTTTAATATTAAATCTAAATTAATATGTTGTTGGTTGGAATCGAACATTCAACTTTTCTATATAACATAATCTAATATTGATTTTATATTAAAATGTTGTTGACTTTTAGTATTGTTATAGTATAAAACAGAATATCAACTTACCTTCGTATCTTATCTCTTAGAGCATTCACATCCCGTACCCCATCCCCATCCCCATCTCCATCCCCATAATTTGAGGATTTGTTCAACTTTTCTTTTAAAATACCCCTCCATCCCATTCCCCATTTTGGGGTTTAGTTTTAGGGTCATAACTCAAGTTCCCATATTTAGGGACTTTGTTCATTCCCCCAAAAACTTCCCCAAAGCCCTCTCTCTTCATATAATAATATTAAATTATATTTGTAGATACTGAGTGGGTTTTGGTAGTTAAATTTGTAAATGAAAGAGAGATAAAGAAGTAATATAAAAAAGACTATAAGGATATGGGGATGGAAAATGGGGAATGGGATGTAAAATATTTTTGATAATTTTAGGGATTTACTATTTTTGTTTGGGGATTTACTATTTTTAGTAAGAATTTAAGGATAGGGATGGGGTACGGGATGTGAATGCTCTTAGAGGGAGTGATTGATGGAATAGAAAGCTACTAACAAAAAGTACGTGCGCATGTGTGTTGTTTTTTTTTTCCTTTTTAAATTCTTTTTTAATAATGGGATAACCAAAAACAGATAACCAATAAAGAGGGATAACCAAACTACAAATTATACCTTTTTTGCTTATTATAGTATAGTATAGATAGAAATATAGATATATATTATAAATATTAATTTTAATATGCTATTGAAAAAATTCGAACCTTACATATTAGTATATTACAAAAGACAAACTATCTATTAATATGTTACATTTTAATATTAATTTTAATATGTTGTTGCCGGGAATCGAACCTTGGAACCCTGTATATAACAATTTTTAGTATTGTTAGATCTAACGGTCATGTGAGTTGTTGATCTACCGGTGATAAATGAGGAATAACCAAAAATGGGGATAACCAAAAAGGGATTATATTAATTTTAATATGCTTATTAATTAAGCTTTGTATTAAGGATTTTAAATTTAATTTATAAAAAATATGTTGTTTTAGGAGTCGAACGCTTAACCTATGATAATACTCGTAGGATATAATAAAGATACAATATAATATTAAATTTTTATTTGTAATTTTTTTTTAGTTTAAAAACAATACAATTTAATTTAATATATATTGATATCAATCCAAAATGGGATCAATTTTTATTACATTCGATTTGGATTAAATTTAATTATGATATATTATAATCATAAATTTTGGAACCGTCCACATAGTAACACGTATCTTATGATCTTATCTAGCGATTCTGCGAGTGACAGTCATTGAATTAGTATAGGGAAGTACTAACAATAATGATAGAAGACATGAAAAAAATAATGGGACCTCGAAAATGAGAGATACTGTACAATGGATGGATTAATGAATGAGATCGAGTTTCAGTGGGCGGTATTAGCATTGTGGTTTGGTCCACCCATGGTTTTGAACTGGGCCCATGTCATTCTTAAATAGCTGTTGATGAGATGACGTGAATATAAGGCGGCCCAACTTATCACATCTTGTTTTTTTCTTTTTTTTTCTTTTTAAATTCTTTTTTTATTATGGGATAACCAAAAAAAGGGATAACCAAAAAGAGGGGGTAACCAACTACAAAATATACCCCCTTTTGCTTATTATAGTATAGTATAGATTCTATAAAGTGTATTATTAAAAATATCTTAATGATTATTTGTTGCTTTATATTCCTCACCATATAAGAGAAAATATAGATTCTTACATTTAAATGTCTTTTTCTTCTAAAAAAAGAGTATTCCTGGAAGCATGGTTAGGCCGGATGGAAGAATTCCTAAACTCTTGAGATACGTACACTTGGACGAAATTGAAAACAATATCATGGTATGAGAACAATTTGGATTTTTAACTATCTATAACCTTTTTTATCGTTTTCTAGCATTGTTATCTTACTACATTTTTCTGTTTTAGAGAGTCGAAAAGGATTATGACAATCAATATGGAAAAGAGCTGAATTCAGTTGTCAAATTACTTACACCATATGGACAACAGTTTCATTTGCAATACAATAAAATAGATCTCTGTTTTACAAACTTTGGCAAGATTTACAGAGAGTTTGATATTAGGGGAAAAAGAATCATTGTACTCCCTCCGTCCCACCCAATTCTTAACACTTTTTTTGTTACTTTCTGGCACGCATTTTAAGGTGAATTTTAAGAGTAGTTCCATAACTTATTTTTGAAATTTTCTTTTTTTGTATAAAAATAGGATTGTTCTATTTTTATACAAAAAAAGAAAATTTCAAAAATATGTTATGCAACTATCCTTAAAATTTACCTTAAAATGCGTGCCGGACACCCTATTTTGAAATGTTAAGAAATGGCCGGGACTGAGGGAGTACTATGTTATATAGGAGCTGGAAATTTCTTAATAAACGTTTTCAATGAATCCTATACGGAGTACGACTATAACTCTTTAAGACAAATACCACGTGCCTTGGTGAACTTAAAAGGTATGTTATATTTGAAACCTTAACTGTTATAGAAATCTTCATTTCATGCAACTTACTGATACTTTTTAAATTCTCAATTCTTACCAGAAAGGGAAACAGGAGTAGGTTCGAACTTTCTGTCATTAAGCATTGGTCTCATGCAGACACATGGTGGAGCTGTAAGAAATTCAAAATGCAATCATATAAACTCATTAACCAATTTCACATTTTCTTACTATCAAATGTTTAACAAATTATAACAGCTCATTCCAGACACATTCCAACAAAAGTTTTGTAGAAATATGCCAAAAGATGTTTCTATTATACTGAACAATGGAGACGTCTTACCTGGAAAACTATCTTTGGTGGACAAAAGAATATATGGTCTTGCACCTTTATATAGGAAACAATTTGTGAAAATGTTTGATATATTAATGTTCACATATTGTGGTAGTAGTCGTTTTGAGCTAAGTGTGTTTGGTAAATCAAAAGTGGAACGATTATTCGAGTTGCCTGAAATCAATTCTGGTAATCTTAAAAATCTATCTTCTTCTGATATAGTAATATTTAAGCTAAACAATATCATTAACCAAGTTGTTGTATCATTTTTAAAGACTCTGCAGATTCAGAAAATGAAAGCGAAGATGATGAAGAAATTGAGGAGCTTGCAGAAGATCAAGTGGTCCACGATATTAATGTCAATGGTGCTGTTTTTGAAGTTGTTATGACTACTTCAAATGTGGACAATACATGTCATGGTGCAGTAAGACTGAAATCTCATGGTTTTGGAATTTCATCAAACTTTGTTCTAATGCTTTGTAAACATTAAATAAACACAATTTTATCTAATCTGTTACAGTATATTCCAAGAAATATAACTCCAAACAACCGTAATTGGATGAAAGGAGATGAAATTGTCCTGCAAACTGAAAGAGGAAGTTGGAGAGTTGGTTTGGTCTTGTCTAAAGAATCACCAAGAATTTCTGTCGGATGGAATAAGTTCGTTAGAGATAATGCCATAAAATTGAAGAACAAACTTCGTTTCACTATGTTGGGGAATATCCAAGGAATATGGACATTTACTGTTCAAAATCAGTAACACCATAATTATTTAACTTGTATTTTTTTGGTTTTGGATCCTAACAATGTATTAGCATGGCGTATTCATGGCATGAATTTTGAAGTCAATGTACAATCATTTTTTTGTTTAGTTCTCTTAAACTTCATTATGATGAACTAAAGGAAATCTATTGTTATTCTGTGTCCAAGTCGGAATATTTGACATACTTTAGTTTTTAAGGATTATATTGGGATGTTTTAACAATTTAAAGCAGTACGTAATGTATTGAAAATTGTTCATAATATGATAATGTGTGAATAATGTAGTGTGATTGTGAAAAATGTCTTTGGGAATAATGTACTGTGATTGTGAATACTAAGGTATTAAATAATTAAACCGTGTTCACTATTAATGACTTTTATAGTAGTTGATGAAAAAGCTTTCTTCTTGGCATTTAAGGTTTATACATAGGTATTGGATGGATGCTACAAAATTTTTAAGACAATGGAGCAATATGAGTTCATACAGTTAACATTATTGATTAGGAGTATGGCCGTTACATTTTAAAAACAATGAAGGATGATCAATTGCACGACATATGGCTAATAAGTACTTAAAGTATTGTTCTAACTGATATATGCTGACTTGTTTATTTTCTTTTTAAATGCTCTTCAACTGGAAAAAAATTTAAGACATTGGAGCAATATGAGTTCATACAGTTATCATTGATTAATTAGGAGTATGGGCAATTGGATTGGAAAAACATTGGTTTTGAATAAAAATGATATACTGTATTCATAAATGATATCTCAACTACATTGTGATATAAGGATTAATTAAATAAACAATGATTAACAATCAATACCAAGATGAAACAAAATGCATAAACTTTTATTCAAACCATTTGTAAAATGGTGGACAAAAATCTAGAATAAAAAAAAATCCAACCAAATCCGATTTTGGTAAAACTGAAAATCACAACTATTAAAATCATAATTTCCACAATTTTTATTGAAAGGAAAAACTGGGCAAGCAATGCATATCCAGATATCTGACATAAGAAGTTCAGTTCTCCAGTGAGTAGTAGTTACTTCTCTTGCAAATTGATCAAAACATAAAGCATCTCAGTATTAGAAAACTCTAAAAATTGTTGCTCAATGTTTATAAACGAAAAAATGGAATGTAATGGAAAGTATCAAGTGTTACCATCTTTATCTTCTTATTCACTGACATAGCAGATCCAGGAGTCCTGGCTGTATCATTTCGATCCAATGACTACAATAAGAACAATTACAATATAAGAAATGCAAAATTTGGATGTTGGAACTATTAATATATAAAATGTGTAAGGCAAATACTAACATCAGACAATGTAATCATTGGGATTTCTGGAGGAGGTGAACCAATAGTAATGGATGTGCTTATCTTGGTTTTCTCATACAGATCAGTTGCATGCAAAACAAAACCACTCTCATCAGTACTGTCTTCAATAACGTCTATAGTGACAGTAATTTCATTGCCAGCAAGTCGCGCAATAACATCAGGAACCATCTTCGGATCCTTTAAAATATTAACAAACCAATGTGTCAAACATTACAAAATCCTATGATAGTGAAAGAGAACAATAACAACAACTATATATGTACTACGATCGTGAAAACATGACTAACTTTGATAGTTGTAAATATAAATCTGCTTACATTGTCCGTAGATTTTTTAAGATTGGAAGCACTGATTCCAATCATTGGCTTAACAACACGATCCATAAGAAAAACTTTGGTTGAAAACGTTTGATCCTCACCAACTACCAAAACACGATACCTAAAATAAAATAAATATATATGTGTTGAGTATTGAATACAGTAAAAGAATACAGAGGGGGGGTGAATGGATTCTTGAACTTTTCTTGTTCGAGTCTATGTAGCAAGTAAGTGTTTGTGTGTGCAAGAGTGAAGGTGCGGATAAAGAACAACACAAGACACAATATCACTTTAATCTAATGTATTATTAGATAAAGGTTGCTACAATCTGTGAATACAAATGATAGTATTCTCAGCTTCATTTTTCTCAGAGAGATACAGCTTACAGCGTATGAAAAACTTGACTCACAAAGTTAATGACTAAGGAAGTGAGACTGTATCCTTATAGAACATGGATACAACCTACTTACTCCAAATAAGGTAGCTAAACAAATTACTTTCTAGTCTATCTATCCTTTTTGAGTAAGTGTCCAAACGGTTACAGATTTGACTTTGCAAAGCCTGTTCAGATCCACTTCTTTAGCCCCTTGTCTCTTCTATATCTCTCCAAGCTTCCTTGTAGGCTTTCCAGAGCACGTTACAGATTGTGGTCCATAAAGTGCATTGGCTTGTTGCTGGTTTTTGACTTGTACAATTTCTTCAGTATTTTGTCTCCAAGAATGTATTCGAGAAGTGACTAAGTAAGTGATTCGAGAACTAGAATTGACTTGATTGATAACTCTGAGTTCTCGAACACTGTTATATTGACATGTCGAACCACTTCTCGAATAGCTCTTTTCCATCAGGATTCCTTGAGTTGTCGAATAGAACATTTGACTTATCGAATCCTCGAGATATCGAATAGCTTTCTCAGTCCTTGAGATATCGAATGGAACTTTGACTTGTTGACTCTTTGAGAACTCGAATACCACTTTGACTTGTTGACTTCTTGAGTTCTCGAATAGAGTAGTAGACATATCGAATCTCTGAGATATCGAATGAGATATCGAACAGTGTATTCAGAGATATCGAATAGTGTCTTGAGATATCGAATCCCTGACTTCTCGAATGTTGGACTTCTCGAATAGACAAATATACTTCTCGAATTGGTACTTAGGCAAATTCTTCATTTCTTCAAATCCCAACTTGTGATTATTTGACAATCTTTATCTTCTTACTTGAGGCATGAACCTTGGAACTTCTTTCAAGCATTATTCTTGACTATATAAGTACAATTACACAACTAAGATTTGATGCCTACTATAAGTACAAAACAAATAGAAACTCTTCAACTAGAGATTCCCTCAGTTAAGAGGTCATGTAAGTAATGCAAAGCATTACAAACAATTAGGCTTGTTATTAGATGTATACAGGCATGCCTCTGTGACTAACAATCTCCCCCAAATTGTGAGTGAGACCCTTAGTCACAATTTCATGTCTGATAACAAGCCTATCATACATAAAGATAAATCTTGACAAGTACATGTATGAAATTGATTGAATAGTATCACAAAGAAAGCATTCTCACAGTTATGAAGAAATACTAGCCATTTTCCTTTGATCCTCCTTTTTGAGATTTGGCTTGTAGATCCTCCTTTTCTTTTTCTTCCTTGGCTTTCTTTGCATCACTCATTGCTTGGATGATGTCTTCCATGGCAGTGAGTTCTTCAATGAGAGGTGAGCCAGATAGGTCTCTGATGACTTCATTCAGTTTGGCTTCAGAGTAAGAGCTAATGTAATCCATTCTAATCTTCACATTTCTGCCATATTTCATGTATTCCACAATGTAAGGATTATACTTGACTCTGCACAACCCTTTAGCTCTCAATTCTTCAGCTTTGGCTTCTAGAGCAGCTAACTCTTCTTCTCTCTTTTTCTTCAAAGCTTCATACTTCTTTCTCAACTCTTCCTCATGATCTTTTTTCATCTTGATAAAATGAGCTATCTCAATTTTCCACCTTCTCTCCCCTTCATTCTCAAGGTTGAGTAGCACCATTATTCTTTGTAGATCATGTAACTTGCCCCAGTGTTCACACATGCCTTGCTTGAATCTTTTGAATCTCCCATCAGTGTATTTGAACTCCAGGCAGTCATCAACTATAGCTACATGATAGATTCTCTGAGCCAATTGATATGCTATCTCATCTTCATCATAGTCTTTGTTGAGACAGGGCAAGTCTAGTCCAGGAATGATTGTGAGTGCCTGAGATGTAGATGTTTTCACCTTTCTTGCCCTTCTGGCTGACATCTTCCATTTCAGCTTCTTTCCTTTATTGCTTGAGAAAAATTTAAGACCTTTGTCTTTGGACCATTATAGTATACCATTAGCAGTATGCTTTTTGATATACACAAGTGGTTTCTTGATTAGCATCTCCTTTTCTTGAGGTAGTGAAACATTTGCAAAGGCCATGGAATTTGGCTTTTGTAGGTCACTACTAACAGTATTCACCCTAGACTTAGAGTCTTGTGTAGTGGTGAGGTTACTGTTAGCAATGCCTATGACTTGCTGTATCACACTTGTCCTCTCATAGACTTTCCCTTGGTCCCTGCCATCTTTATTTTCTTTGTCATCTTTCTTCTTTTTCTTGTCATCATCTCCCTTATCACTCCTGTGATGTCTTCTCCTTCCATCACTCTTGTCATCATCTTTATCTTCATCCTTATTTCTCCTGGGCTTGGCCAATTCTGGAATTGAACCAGTTGAAATGAATTCTCTAAGGATGTGCAATACCTCAATCTTCTCAGCTGACCTTATCCCCTTTTTCTTTTGCATTTGATCAACTATGGCAATGATCAGTCTGTGGTTCTTAGAGGTGAGATCATTGGGAATAACCAATTGATCCACATCTTGAATTTTGGTACCAGACTGATAGAGGATGGTTCTTGGTTTGGTGCACACTTCAGGAAGTCTGGCTTGTTGACCATTTCTTAGTTCAGTATACAGACTCTGATTGTTCTCCCCTTTATGCTCAATTAGTTCCAAGATGGCATCAATCTCAGTGAATTTCAGTGCTGTCAAGGTATCAATAGATATGTGCCATATCTTGCCTTTTGTCACCATCATGATTTCCTTGAGGTAGATCTGACTGAGCTTTCTTGGAATAACTGTTAGATAATGGATTTGATCTTTCAGGCTTCTTCTGTATAGCAGGGTATCTCCTCCAACCTTTGCTTTTGAGGCTTGTAGAAACTTCAAGAATGCAGCATCATGATAAACCTCTGAGTTTGCTACTTCTATCAGCTTGGCCTCTGTAACCACCGTCACTTCCACTGGATCAGCTTCATGTTTAGAAGGTTGGACTAGATCACTTGGCATGGATCCTGCCACCACTGTAGTGGTGACAGTTTGCTTTTGGCCACTTGGAGTAGTGATGTGCACAGGTGGTAAAGTGACCACTGGCAGAGAAGATGGAGGCTCATCAACCTTTGATTTGCCTTTGCCTGGCACATGAGTTAGAGATTTAGTGACCCTTTGGTGATCACCCTCACTTAACTTTATCCCTTTTTCCTTAGGTTTCTCCCCCTTTGTATTTAAATTCCTTGTCCTCTTCTCCCCCTTAGGCTTGTTGTCAGGCACATAGGCTTTAGAAGTGACCTTTGGGGTGAAAGATTCTTCAGGGAGAGGAAGACCCATATGCTTCATCATAGCAGCCAACATAGATTGTTGATGCAGAATAACATCAGCTGTGGTGGTTGCTTGAGTGTTCAACTGATCATTGAGAAGTGCAACCTTGTCTGTAAGATGAGCATTGGACTTAGTGAGAGTAGCCACCTCCTTTTCCAGAGTATCCACTTTAGTGAATAGCTCATGTGCCCTAAAACCAGAGAGTGATTGATCCTTGAGTCTTTGGACTTCATACTTGGTCATGTCATAAACAGGGACCTCAGTTACCAACTTATCCCCATATTGATTCTTGAACATTGTTCTCAGCATGGCATTTGAGTCTGTGGTTTGATCAGATAGAGATTGAAACTTATGCCCCAGCCCTGTGACAGTATCTTTGAGAAGGGCCAAGCCATTGTCCATTTTGGTGCAGCTAGACTTGCAGGCTAGAATTTCCTTGACCACACTCTCCAGTTGAGGGAATTTGGAATCAAAAGCCCTTTTTAACTCATGCACCTCCTTGGTTGTGGCTGTACACACTTCTGTGACTTCTGTCTTTAGACCCTTGCCAAGGTAGTGTGCAGCCTTGAGAATTCCCTTGTAATTGTCATTGATTGCTTCATACACATCACTAGGGGTGAGAGATTTGGCATTGGACCCTAGTGAAGTGATGTACTCTTCTCTGAGGTACTATAGGCCTTCTGAGAGAGGAATGTCATATTTTCCTTGAAGCCAGGCATCTACATTGCCTTCTCTCTCAGACTCATCCACAATTTTGGCCTGTTGTAGCTCCACATCCTCTTTATGGCACATGAGAATAGCTTCATAGTCAGGATTGGGCAGGTTGGCAGTGAGGAGGTGCTGTGCAATCTTTGTGAACTCAGGGATCTGATCCACAATTAAGCTTTGAAGTGCTTCAACCGTCAATTGTTGTGGAACAAACCCTGATCCTGAAGCAATGTCATAGTGCACAGGCTTCAGCCATTGTGACATAAAGTCAGAGCTAGAGCTAGGCAAGCTAGACTCCTCAGTTACAGATGCAACTTCTGTAATCGGATGGATTGACTCTACTACTGGTGTCTTCACAGAAGTGGGATGAGTTACACCAGCAGTTGACATAGGCACAGAGTCTCTAGTGAAAACTAGTGGAACCTCTGTGTTTGTGATGGTATCATTAGGAGATGCCCCAGCATGCATTCCCTCACCATCTAAATGTGAGTCCTGGGTGGTGAACAAGGTGTCATGCACCAAGTCACTTGAGTTCATTGGCTCATCAAGAGAAAAGAATTCTTGATGATCAATGCCTTGCTCCTCAATTGCTTGAGTTGCAGGCTGCAAAGAAATTTGAGATGAAGATTCTGGAAGAGAAGTGTCTTGTGGAATAGATTTTGGCAACTCCCCCTGAGAGATAGAGGGAGTTTCAACTGTGATGTGCTCTCCACTCAGTGTTGTGCCAGCCTTATCACTCCCATGTGCTGACTCTGTACAGATAGATGCATTGGGGAGGATGCTTGATTCTATAGATGCACCCTGTTGAGAGGATACATCTAGTAAACTGTTTGCCCCTGATTTTACAACTTCAGCCATTTGTGTGACTGAAGAGGTGGTTTTAGTTTTCTTCTTCTTTGGCCTGATAAGAGGTGACTCAGGTGCCTCACTTTCTAACTCTACAGCCAATGCTGCTTCAGACAAGATGGTTAAAGGTGCAGAAGTAACCTGTTTTCTCTTCTTCTCCTTTTTATTAACATCACTCTTTTGAGAGGATGATGCAGTTGGCTCAGTGTTTGGTAGAGTGTTTGGTTGAGAGGGTTGGTTAGCAGGCCCTGGGTTAGCATTTTGTCCTACTTTCTTGGGCTGTGCTAACTGTGACTTTGAGTCAAATGTTGGCATGTTGTGGGGGTAAGTCCTAAACAAACTCTCCATATGGGGAGTTATGTTCAGTCTTACATCCACATCATTCCTAGTCTCCAAATTACCAAAAATTAGTTTGGTCATGGATTTAGGATAGCCTATTCTATTTTTATTCATCCCATCTAATTCAATCAATTTATTATCTAAGAAGTTAAGTACAGATTGAATAAAACGAGGGAAGAAAATTTCATTACCTCTCTTGGCTGAGTTCTTACCAAGTCTCCCATACAGCTCCAGCAGAATAATAAGGCCAACATCTATCTTCTTTCCATATGCTAAAGCATAGCCTATCTGCTGTGCAGGTGTACTGATTTGGTCATAGCTGGATTTTCTTGCGGTAAAGACTTGAAGAAGTGTATCAAACACATAGCTCCATTCCTTCCTCAAATGCTTCCTATTCAGATGCCCAAGACTAATTTTGTCTGCATATTTGATGAAATCAAAGAAGTCTTCCAAATCAGCAGTTGTAGCTGGTGGGTTATATACCTCTTGTTTGGTGCCCATCCCAAGTGCTTCATTCATGTCTTCTGTGGTGATAGTGATATTCTTGTCTTGAATCTTACAGTAAATGATGTACGAGGTTATTGCAGAGTCAAAAGCCACCACCTCCACTGTAGCAGACTTCCAGAACTGTTCTAGAATGTCTAGATACAGAGTAGGGTTAACAGATAGAGCATTTTTTATGTATGATTTAGACATCCACTTCACAAAGCACTTGAAGTTGGCGTTGGGTGCCTCAACATCACTAGTTAGAGCAATGAAATTGGTGTTGAACTTTACTGTTGCCATTTGTGTAAGAGAGAGAGGAGAAATCGAAGGTTGAAGAAGAAATTTAGCTTTTTGTAGTTAGGGTTTCAGAGGTTTTGGGAGTTTGGATGCTTGAGAAATCGAATGAAATGAATCGAATAGATGTGAAATTGTAAAAGTACGAAGTACTTGAATTTTCGATTAGATGTATGTTATGTATCGACAAGTCAGGCATTCGAGAAGTAGAAAACAACTATTCGATAAGTCAAGAAAGGCTTATTCGATAACTCAAGCAGGTTGTAACTCACAGCTGGCAGTTTTCTAACTTAGAAATAAATCTAAATTAGGTAAAATATGTTTTTATGAGTAATTCTGAATTCTGAATAAAAATCCAAAATCGGTTAAAATTCAGCGAGAAATCAGCCTTTGCAAATGATTCGAGAACTCAAATATAGTATTCGAGAACTCAGTCAATCGAGAACTAAAATACTATATTCGAGAAGTCAAGAAAACCTCTACTCGAGAACTCTAAAAGACTCTATTCGAGAACTCGAGAGTGCTCTAATGAGACTTGTTAGAGATGTCGAATAGTGAATCACTTGAGAAGTCTGACTTGTCGAATTATACTCATAGAAACTCAATTTTCACTATCTTTTTAAAATTTACCAGCCATATTCATTCACGAATATTCTAGCAAATTAAACAGTGATTTTCTCAAAATTCCATAGAAATTTCAAGTTAACAAGAGAATATGATTTTCCAAATATGTAACAGATTTGAAATATTTATAAATCATATTTCAGCCAACACTTACTCCAAAAATATTGAGAATTTAGATAAAGTAAGTGTTTACTGCTGCAACAATCTAGATGCTGTATTCACCTAGCCAGAATCTGAAGAATTCAGCATTCCAATCTCACTAACCAACCTTGTGAAGGTGGCTTCATCTAATGGCTTAGTGAATATATTAGCTAGTTGTTTATCTGTAGAAACATAATGCAACTCAATGGTTCTATTAGTTGCATGTTCCCTTATGAAATGATATCTGATGTCAATGTGCTTTGTCCTAGAATGATTGACAGGATTGGCAACTATAGAGATTGCACTTGTGTTGTCACACATGATTGGAATTCTTTCCAACACAAGTCCATAATCTCTAAGTTGATTTCTAATCCAAAGTACTTGAGCACAGCAACTTCCAGCAGCTATGTATTCAGCCTCAGCTGTAGAAGTTGACACAGATTGTTGTTTCTTGCTATACCAAGAGACTAACCTTTGTCCAAGAAACTGGCAGCTACCTGAGGTGCTTTTCCTATCCACTCTGCATCCAGCATAATCAACATCAGAATAACCAACCAGATTGAACCCTGTGTCCTTAGGATACCATAGTCCCAAGTTTGAAGTGCCCTTCAGATATCTAAAGATCCTTTTTATAGCAACCAAATGTGATTCTTTTGGATTTGATTGAAACCTTGCACACAAGCATGTAGCAAACATGATGTCTGGCCTACTTGCAGTGAGATAGAGTAGAGAACCAACCATGCCTCTGTAGACTGAGATATCTACTTTCTTGCCTTTAGCATCTTCATCCAATTTAGTGACAGTGGCCATGGGTGTCTTTGCAGGTGAGCAATCTTCCAAGTCAAACTTCTTCAATAAATCCTTGATGTACTTGGTCTGACTGATAAAGATACCATCCTTCCTTTGACTGAGTTGCAACCTAAGAAAGAATGTCAACTCTCCCATCATACTCATCTCATATCTGCTCTGCATGAGTTTAGAAAATTTCTCACACAGCTTCTCATTTGTAGAACCAAAAATGATATCATCCACATAGATCTGAACTAGGATAAGATCATCACCATGCTTCTTGTAAAATAGTGTCTTGTCCAGTGTGCCTCTAGTGAATTGATTCTCAAGAAGAAATTGTGATAAAGTATCATACCATGCCCTTGGAGCCTGCTTAAGTCCATACAGTGCCTTAAGCAGTCTGTAAACAAATTCTGGGAAGTGAGGATCCTCAAAGCCAGGTGGTTGTTGCACATAAACTTCTTCTTCCAACTCTCCATTCAGAAATGCACTTTTGACATCCATTTGATACACTTTGAAGTTTGAATGAGCAGCAAATGCCAGGAATATTCTGATGGCTTCCAATCTAGCAACAGGGGCAAATGTATCATCATAATCAATGCCTTCCTGTTGAGAGTATCATTTTGCAACCAATGTTGCTTTGTTCCTTATAATTACACCATCTTCATCCATCTTATTCTTCAGAACCCATTTTGTTCCAACAATGGTTCTATTCTTTGGTGCAGGCACAAGTTCCCAAATTTGTTCCTTTCAAATTGATTCAGCTCCTCTTGCATTGCTATAATCCAATCTGGATCTAGCAGTGCATCATCAAGTTTCTTAGGCTCCACCTGAGATAGAAAACAACCATAGAGACACTCATTCTGAGTTGCTCTCCTAGTCCTTACTCCTGCATTAGGATCTCCAATGATTTGCTCTGCAGTGTGTGATCTATCCCATTTCCTTGAGTGCTCAGCCTGATTTCTCATTCTTGAAGTTTCTTCATCATCCAAATCATCATCCTGATTTCCTCCCCCTGTGAGGTTGCCACTACTCACAGGTGTGTCTTGGATGCTAGTTTCTCCACTGTTGATTGGCACAAATTCTTCTCTTGTATTATCATTCACTTGAGTCTGTTGAACTCGAGTTTCAACTTCAGTTTCAGTCTCTTCATCAGAATCATCTAGATTATCAAACTTCAATGGATCTTTATCTTCATCATTGGCTTCTTCTAGTCCAGGTAGTTTGCTGTCATTAAATGTCACATCTGTGCTTTCCATAATTTTCTTTTGACTGATGACATAAACCTTGTATGCAATTCTTTCCATAGAGTAGCCAAGAAAAATTCCTTCAAATGCTTTTGCATCAAATTTTCCAACATATTCAGAATTATCCTTCAATACAAAGCATTTGCTTCCAAAAGTATGAACATACTTTAGAGTGGGCTTCTTTCCAGTCATCAAGTTGTAAGGTGTCTTTCCAATGTTTTTGTTGATGAGGGTTCTGTTCTGGATATAGCATGCAGTGCTTACAGCCTCAGCCCAAAAACATGTAGGCATCTTTGCATCAAGTAACATTGTTCTAGCAGCTTCAATTAGAGTTCTATTCTTCCTCTCAACAACTCCATTTTGTTGTGGAGTCCTTGGAGCTGAGAATTGCTGAGAAATACCATTCTCTTTACAGAATGCTTCAAGTATGGTATTTCTGAACTCTGTTCCATTATCACTTCTCAGTGTAATCACACTTGCATTGTTGGCCTTTGATTCCTTGTCAACTTTCTTTATATGCTCAATGATTACTTGTGGAGCCTCATCTTTTGATGCCAGAAATTCCACCCATGTATACCTTGTAAAATCATCAACCATCACCAAGGCATACTTCTTTCTTCCTAGTGACATAATATTGACGGGCCCAAACAAATCCATATGAATGAGTTGTAGGGGCTTGGTTATAGATCTCACTGTCTTTGTCTTGTGGCTAGATCTTTTCATCTTTCCTTTTTGACAAGCCTCACACACTCCTTCTTGACAGAATTCAAGTGTGGGCATGTCTCTCACTAACTCTCTTTTGACTAGAGAATTAATGGCTTTGAAGTTCAGGTGTGATAGTTTCTTGTGCCACAGCCAACAATCTTCATTTGATGCTTTTGAGTAAAAGCAACAAATTTTGTCCTTGTTTACAAAATCCATATTGGCTACAAACAGGCTTCCCTTCCTTACTCCAGATAGAGCAAAATCACCAGTCTTTTTGTGGGTGATCAAACATTCATCTTTGTCAAAATCCACCTTGAATCCTCTGTCAGTAAACTGACCAACACTTAGCAGATTATGCTTGAGTCCCTTGACCAGTGCTACATCTTCAATGATGACATTTCCAACTTTTAACTTGCCATATCCCAATGTGTTACCCATGCTGTCATCTCCAAAAGCAACCATTGGGCCAGCTTTTTCCTCATACTGTGATAGCAAGGCCATATCACCAGTCATATGATTTGAGCATCCACTGTCCAAAATCCACATGACCTTCTTTTCATTTTCTTTGCCCTGAGGGTCTGATGGAGATGTGTCATCCTTGGAATTGGCCATCAAGGCATAATTGCAGAATTCTTGTTCCTCTCCATCACTGTCAGAATCATCCCAACACTTCCCTTCAGCTATGTAGGTCTTACCTTGTGTCTGCTTTTTCAGAAGGGCCTCCTACTTAGCTTCGAGCTCAAGATAATCTCTATCCTTCTTTTTAGGCTTCTTGCATTCACTGGCAAAATGTCCTAGGTCATTGCATCTATAGCACCTTACAGATGACCTATCCACATGGATGGTTTTAAACTTATTCTTGTTTGGTTTCACAGGTGCCTTACTCTTGTTGAATGAATGGTTTTGGGTTTTGGGTTTGAAGGGTTGATTCCTTTTGAATCTGATGTTTGGAAATTTTCTGGCCATGAAAGCATATGAAGTGTTTTCCATCCCATCTAGTTCTTCAAGAGTGTAAAACTCTTCTTCCTCCTTCTCCTCAACAGGTTCACTTACCTCAGGTTCAGTTTCTTCCTCTTCTACTACCTCCTCTATCCTTAATTGGCTTGTAGATGCTTCTAGGTCTTGAATAGATTTGTTGACAATCAAGGCACATGATGTGTTTACCATTCTGCCTTGATTGGCTTGGATAGCCCTTTTCTGAAGCAACTCAAGCTCATGAGTTTTTAAAACCCCATAGAGCACATCATATGTAACTTTGTTCAAATCTCTTTCCCTTAGAGAAATGACCCTTTGCTCTAGATGGTTTGGTGAGGATAGCAGAAACTTCATGTTTAACTCCTTGGTACTGTAAACCTTGCCATTCATCTGCAACTCAGTAACTAGCTTGTGAAATCTCTCAAACATCTCAGTAATGCTTTCCTTGGGCTGTGCCATGAAAGCCTCATACTGTGTGACCAGTATCTGTTTCTTGTTTTCTCTGACCTCATCAGTTCCTTCACATAACACCTCAATGTGATCCCACATTTCTTTGGCAGTGGTACATGAAGCAATGTTTGCAAACATTGACATGTCCATGGAATCTATAATCAGCAACATGAGGTGACTGTCAAGGGCAACCATGTCCTTTTCTGATTCTGTCCATTTGGATGGATCCTTAGCCACATAAGATCTTGGAATAGTAGTGGTTCCAACAGTCTTTTCAGGAATCTCCTGTTGGGGAACAAATGGACCATTCTTAAGAATCTCAGGATACAAGTGATGAGATGCTTTGATGAACAACTGCATCTTTATCTTCCAGAGGTTATAATTCTCTTTGTCAAACTTAGGGACCTTCACCGTTCCTGTAGTCTTTGGTGTATTCGAACTCATGATCGTTTTTCTGTTTTTGAATAAACAGCCCGCTCTGATACCACTTGTTGAGTATTGAATACAGTAAAAGAATACAGAGGGGGGGTGAATGGATTCTTGAACTTTTCTTGTTCGAGTCTATGTAGCAAGTAAGTGTTTGTGTGTGCAAGAGCGAAGGTATGGATAAAGAACAATACAAGACACAATATCACTTTAATCTAATGTATTATTAGATAAAGGTTGCTACAATCTGTGAATATAAATGATAGTATTCTTAGCTTCATTTTTCTCAGAGAGATACAGCTTACAACGTATGAAAAACTTGACTCACAAAGTTAATGACTAAGGAAGTGAGGCTGTATCCTTATAGAACATGGATACAACCTACTTACTCCAAATAAGGTAGCTAAACAAATTACTTTCTAGTCTGTCTATCCTTTTTGAGTAAGTGTCCAAACGGTTACAGATTTGACTTTGCAAAGCCTGTTCAGATCCACTTCTTTAGCCCCTTGTCTCTTCTATATCTCTCCAAGCTTCCTTGTAGGCTTTCCAGAGCACGTTACAGATTGTGGTCCATAAAGTGCATTGGCTTGTTGCTGGTTTTTGACTTGTACAATTTCTTCAGTATTTTGTCTCCAAGAATGTATTCGAGAAGTGATTAAGTAAGTGATTCGAGAACTAGAATTGACTTGATCGATAACTCTGAGTTCTCGAACATTGTTATATTGACATGTCGAACCACTTCTCGAATAGCTCTTTTCCATCAGGATTCCTTGAGTTGTTGAATAGAACATTTGACTTATCGAATCCTCGAGATATCGAATAGATTTCTCAGTCCTTGAGATATCGAATGGAACTTTGACTTGTTGACTCTTTGAGAACTCGAATACCACTTTGACTTGTTGACATCTTGAGTTCTCGAATAGAGTAGTAGACATATCGAATCTCTGAGATATCGAATGAGATATCGAACAGTGTATTCAGAGATATCGAATAGTGTCTTGAGATATCAAATCCCTGACTTCTCGAATGCTGGACTTCTCGAATAGACAAATATACTTCTCGAATTGGTACTTAGGCAAATTCTTCATTTCTTCAAATCCCAACTTGTGATTATTTGACAGTCTTTATCTTCTTGCTTGAGGCATGAACCTTGGAACTTCTTTCAAGCATTATTCTTGACTATATAAGTACAGTTACACAACTAGGATTTGATGCCTACTATAAGTACAAAACAAATAGAAACTCTTCAACTAGAGGTTCCCTCAGTTAAGAGGTCATGTAAGTAATGCAAAGCATTACAAACAATTAGGCTTGTTATTAGATGTATACAGGCATGCCTCTGTGATTAACAATATGGTCATAAGAGTATCAATATTTAATACGACAGCCCAAAAATGAAAGTTTAGTATTAAAAAAAGGTTGATTACCTCTTATCCGCCACTGGAATGCTCCTATCACATTCAATACATTTGAATATCCTTTCAATCTTTGACACTTGCGAATTACATGAATTACATGAATTATACCACCAGAAACAATATTCTTCAACTTTGGCAATGACAAAAGTGCAGAAAATATTCTTCTGTAAAAATATTCATATTCATAAACGATGCTAACTGAACTTGAACTAAACTAACAAAGTTAAGTTTAATTCTAAATACCTTGACTCTTTCTTTTGGATTCTCAACTAACTCCTTAAGAGTAACTTCCTCAAAAGTGGTAACAATCCTCATATCATTAGTGAAGTAATCCTCATTATGACATGACTTATATCCTTCCTCCTCAAGCCTTGTCAAAAAAAAAAATAATAATAAATGAGATTATTCATACAATACTATGAATCAATAGAACAATATAAATGTGTAACAATCCCTCTACATGACAACATTGAAATCACATAAAGTTGTGTTGATTTTTTTGGGGCCACAGTCTTCATAAATTTCCCAAATTCAAGCTCTATAGATTTGATACAGTCTTCATAAAGTTGTGCTGATTTTTTTGGGGCCACAGTCTCGTACACTAAAGAACTGCAACAATCCAATGTTAACATACCGGTCCGACAGAGGAGGATGCAAATTAAAATGTACACATACAAATTATTATAATTAGAAATTGGAACTTAATTTTTTGAAATGGGTTAACTAACCAACTAACCAAATATACATTGTTTTGCTTATAATAGTATAGTAGAAATATCTAATGGAAAGGTTTTGGGAATTTTTTTGGAGAATCTAACATTTCTCTTTTATTCTTGTGAATTATTTTGGAAATCAAAACGATTTTTTTTTTTTACAGAAAAAATCAAAACGAATTTGGGTGATCTAATTATTTCTAAATATGCTGGGTCACTTCTAGAGATGCACAAAAGGCCCATCGGGCCAGGCTTTGAAAAGCCCGGGTTTTTTGGTCAAAGCCCGGCTCGGGCTTTGACTTTGACCGGGCCGGGCCGGGCTTCTGTGAAAAATGTGAGCCCGTTTAGGCCCTCGAAGCGGGCCGCGGTGGGCTTTTTTCCGGGCTTGAAGCGGGCCGGGCCGGATCGGGCTTTTTCCGGGATCAAATCGGATCGAGATTTTTATGTTATATAAGAATGTTCTTTATGTAATACTGGCAGACATGCGTTAAACAATCTATATTGCCGATACAAATATTACATTTATCGATTTACTTTTTGATTTGATGATATATTAATTGATTACACGTGTACTTAACTTGTTTTTGTTCATGTATCGTAATATATGCATATAAATAATCTTATTATTAATAATGAATATGTAAATATATATGTACATAAATTATTTTTATATTTGTAGGAAGTGTAAATACATAAATATTTATGTAAGTATACTAGAATAATCGAATTTTACCCGGGCTTTTTCGGGCCGAACTGGGCTTTTAATCGGGCCGAGCCGAAGACCGTGCTTTTTAAAAGACCGGGCTTTTGCCGGGCCGGGCCGGGCTTTGCCCAAAAATATAGGGACCGTTTAAGGCCCTCGGGCCGGGCTTTGACGGGACCGGGCTTTGACCGGATTTTGCCGGATCGGGCCGGACCAGATTTTCGGGCTCGGGCTTTTTGTGCATCTCTAATCACTTCTATTAAAGCATCATAGGATGAAGGTGCCTTTAGTAACAGAGCAGCTCTAACAAAAAAGCTGGATTAGATGCGGTTTTTAATTATTATTCTCATTTTTCTATCAGATGAAAATGGTTGCATGACTTTGCCAAGACTCGTGTTCTTGGTAAAATAGCCATTTTATATAGAACCTTAATCTAAGCAGTGACAACTACAGAGACATCGAACATATAGTATTTTTTTTTAATTTTGTTGGACAACTAAAAAGCCTCATTCAGTCATTCAAGTAAATGGAGTCAAGTAGGAGAATCCAAATAGTCGTTCAAGTAAATATGCACTCGGACTGTAAACGAATCGAACTCGGACGAACTTTTAACGAACACGAACAAATTCTTAACGAACCGAGCAATGTTCGGTAAGTTTATCAGACAATTTTTCTTGTCCAAACTCGAGTTCGGTAATGAACCGAACCGAACACGAACTCTTTGCGAATATACCGAACCGAACACGAACAGTTCGGTAAATATATATATAATATTGTATAACAAATAAATATAATAATTTGAAAAATAAAAAATAAAAAATAAAAATTGTAAATATTATTGTTTTTATCGAACGAACGGAACTCGAACCAAACTCGGACGAACTCTTAACGAACTCGAACTCGGACGAAATCTTAACGAACCGAACAATGTTCGGTAACCTTACCGAACATATTTTCTTGTTCGAACTCGAGTTCGGTAAGCTTATCGGATGAGCTAACCGAACTCGAACGCGGATGAATGAACCGAGCTTAACGAACAGTCCGTTTGAAATTCACGTGTTATTTTTCGAATTAAAAATAATATGTGGAACTATCATTTTTATGCACCTTTAAATAAGCGTAAAAAGTAAAAGGGACAGCATCTGATGCAAAGCTTTCTGCCTTACTTTAATAATTTACAATATTTCCCTTTGTTTCGCAACTTGGTTCTGATATACAGTTGCGGGAAAAGATGGCAGAATATGAACTAGCAGTTGGAATTGATCTAGGAACAACATACTCGTGCGTTGGAGTTTGGCAACAATATCGAGTTGAAATCCTTGCAAATGATCAGGGTAACAGAACTACACCATCATGTGTTGCTTTCACTGATGCGGAACGTTTCGTTGGCGATGCTGCTAGAAACCAGGCTGCGTTGAATCCTGTTAACACCATCTTTGGTAATCATTTATCTATCTTCTGTAAATTTTATTTTATGTTTGGACGTTGTTTTAGTATGTTTATCGATCTGTTGTTAATACTTAAATAAATATCATGGTGGTCGAAGACTCAAAGCGATGGTCAAGTGTAGCTTCGTTGCTCTAAAAACAAAAAAATACTCCGTAGTATATAACTAATCTATATAAAAACTCTTGGTTAATTTAAACCCTCTGATGTATTTACTTCAGATGGAATACAAGACTTGTTGAATCATTTGCGGATAATATCTTGTTTTCGCCTTTTCGAACTACAACTTTTAGTACTTGTCATCAACTGCAAAAAGATTTAAAAAAAAAGGTTACATGGTAAATTTTCGCACAGCTTCCAATCTTTACTTGACATGAAATTTAACTGAAAACAGAGGTCAAGGTTTCATCTTTGTTTAAGGAATCAGAAAGTTAAAATAACCATTTAGCCCGGACTTTGAAATTATAAATATCGTTTGTGTGTTTTTTAATATAGATTTTATTGTTTTCATGTACACAGATGCTAAAAGGTTAATAGGAAGGAGATTCACGGATTCAACTGTGCAAAGTGACATGAAGCTCTGGCCATTCAAGGTAATTGGTGACAGAGCCAACAAACCAATGATAGTTGTAAACTACAAAGGTGTGGAGAAACAGTTTTCACCTGAGGAGTTGTCTTCAATGGTTCTTGTTAAGATGAAAGGAATTGCTGAAGATTACTTGGGTAAGAAAGTAAAGAATGCTGTTGTCACTATACCTGCATACTTTAGTGATTCGCAACGCCAGGCTACAAAAGATGCAGGAGCAATAGCTGGCCTCAATGTGTTGCGTGTCCTTGTTGAGCCGACAGCTGCTGCTGTTGCGTATGGTCTTGACCAGAAGATTTCAAATGGATTGGTTGGAGAGAAAATTGTGCTTATCTTTGATATTGGCGGTGGTACTTTTGATGTCTCTCTTCTTAAAATCAAAGAGGACAAATTTGAAGTACTAGCTACAGCCGGTGATACTCACCTTGGAGGTGAGGACTTTGACAATAATATGCTAAATCATTTTGTCGAGGAATTTAAAAAGAAGCACAAAAAAGACATTACTGGAAATCCTAAATCCCTACGAAGATTGAGAAATGCTTGTGAGAAGGCAAAAAGAATGCTTTCTCATAACACAATGACAACTATTGACATAGATTCTTTGTATGAGGGAATTGATTACACCGGAAAAATTACTCGTGCCAAATTTGAGGATTTAAACTTGAATCTGTTTAAAAGTTGTTTGGATATTGTGGAGAAGTGTCTGAAAGATGGGGAGATGGACAAGAGCAGGGTCCACGATGTTGTTCTTGTGGGTGGATCTACTAGAATTCCGAAAGTGCAGCAGTTATTACAAGAATTTTTTGATGGGAAGGAGCTCTGCAAGAGTATTAATCCAGACGAGGCTGTTGCTTATGGTGCTGCCATCCAAGCTGCTGTGCTTAGTGGTGCAAGAAATAATATTATCAGGGACATAGTACTGCTAGATGTTACTCCTCTGTCACTTGGTGTTGAGAGCAAGGGTGAAGTAATGAGCATTGTAATTCCAAGGAACACAACAATTCCAACCAGCAAAAGTAAAGAATACATCACAGTTCATGATTACCAGACATCCATCCGCTTCTCGGTTTATGAGGGTGAAAGATCACGTTCGAAAGATAACAACTTACTTGGTGAGATGAGACTCCGCGGCCTCCCTCCTGCCCCGAGGCATGAAATTGGAGTTATGCTTACGTTTAACATTGATGCAAATGGGGTGTTACATGTTACTGCAGAGTGTGAGGTTGCTGGGGTGAAGACTAGTGCAACAATAATCAATGACAAGGGAAGACTTACAAAAAATGAGATGGAAATGATGATACGTGATGCAGAGATTTACAGAGCTGAAGATGAAGAGTTTAACAAGAATATCAAGGCAATGAATGCATTTGAAGATTACGCATATAACATGAGAAGTGCCATTAGAGCTAAATCTAACCTAGACGGATTTACCCAGAAAAAGGTGGAGAATGCTATCAAGGAGGCCATTCAATGGGTTAATGCAAACAGGAGTGCGGAAGCTGACAAGTACAACTCCAAGAAGAGGGACCTGAAGGCTATTTTCGATTCTATTATTCCAGGCATCAAGGTTGAGGGAGATGAATAATCTTCCATATATATTTGCAACTTTCAACTTTTTCTTTTGTGCATGGGTGAATTTTTAAGAAATCGATTTGATTTTCGATTGTAATGAATGATTGGTTGAGGCTGTAGTGTTCTAAGCAAACATTGTTGTATACGAGCTTTTTAAGCACTAATCCCCATCAAATTTTATGGCATAAATAAAAAACAAATTACTAGAATGATATATGAGTTGAAGGACAGTATCTTAACTAGGAATTTGATGGTCTGTGCACTACGAGTCTACGATAGTACTCCCTCTGTCTCATCCATTTCTTTACAATTTCCTTTTTGGGACGTCCCACCAATTCTTTACATTACTAAAAATAGTAACTTTTAACAATAAAATATATTACTACATCCACTACTTAACTCCATTTTTTCAACACTTTATACTATTACACCCACTACTTCATTTATTTTAACAATAAAATTACTATTACACCCACTACTTCATTTATTTTAACAATATTACATCCACTATCTTGGTCTCCGTGCCCCATGCCCATGTAAAGAACTACACGGGACAGAGGGAGTACGATGCATAATGCATTCTTGTTTTCTACTTCAGCTTTCACAATAAAGTAAGTGGCTAGATATAAAATTTGATGGCGGTGCTTGAGAAAGTGCCGCCTGCCATTTAGTTGCTGTTCAATTGTTCCCCAAATTTAAGAATTATTGTTCCTGTTCTTCAACGTGAGTGATAGCCGAGGCAGGCGAAGTACATTGAA
The DNA here is from genome assembly GCA_037693485.1 of Kitagawia praeruptora. Classification (NCBI taxonomy): domain Eukaryota; kingdom Viridiplantae; phylum Streptophyta; class Magnoliopsida; order Apiales; family Apiaceae; genus Kitagawia; species Kitagawia praeruptora. The sequence continues at coordinate 128,829,394 of CM075350.1, forward strand.
AACCCAAGAATACAAAAAGTAATGAAACAATAGAGAAAATGCCATTAATGCTTGATTGTTGTTTAAAATATATTTATGTAAAATTTATAAATAGACACGAGAGCAGTAAAGAAATCGACAAGGAATACTCAGAATGTAAATTAAGAAGAGAGTTTATAAACAATTTTAGAACAAAAGCAGTGGGAAATTAAAATGTAGCATCTCTCAAAACTCACACATCTCAGATTGGGGAACACCTGATTTTAATACTGAAAATCATTTCTGCATCATATAAAACCCAATTCCAAATGCCAAAATGATGGCAATGACGGCAAGGTATAAAATGAAACAATACAAAGTGTAGCTATTTGTAATTTAATACTGAAAATCCGAAAATCATTTCTTCATTGTGTAAACTACAATTCCAAATGCCACAATGATGGCAAGGTAGAATATGAATCTTCTTTTGATTTGAATACTTGCAATGACATGCTCTGCCTGGGGAACAAATTTTATGTAAGCCTCCATTAAGTCATCTCGGTTCTCCAAAAGTTTTAGCATCTGCAGGAGAGATAAAACATGAAATATACAACTAGTTAACAAAATCAGCATCATCAAAGCATCCATTTCCGATACTATGACATGCTGAACAAATTGGAGGCATTACCTTTACTGTCATATCTTTAAGACTCAATCTTCCATCTTGAAACTTCACGATAAGATTTTCAACCACGTCGCTACGCTTTTGATCATCGGGAAAAGCTGACTGAAAATATCATTACGTGATTAATTAGAAGCTTGAAAAACAAAAATCAAGCCAATTAAAATTCTACCTCCACACTACGGATAAACTTATTTGCTTTATCGACTTCATCCCTCGTAGAGACTGGATACAGATATGGCAGTACTGTACTGCAGAAATTTGTAAAAAGCTTCGGGTGATCTTTAAACAGCCTATCAGTCCTCGATTCAGTTTCTCGAACTGTCATTCTGCAAATTGCACATGAAACAATACAAGGACCTGAATACCTGATGTTTTCAAGTAACAAAACCAGTGAAATAAGCTTATTACCTATGCTCCTTGCAATCTTGGATCAATTTCTTGAAATTTGTAGTCTTCCTACTGCATTTCTTAAATTCAAGCTCTACAGATTTGACAAACTCTTCGTAAAGTTGTGTAGGTTTTTTTGGCGCCACATATTCATACTGTAAAGTACTGCAACATCGTATATTTTTAGTAAAAATCTGAACAAATCTATCGAAGATGTACTTTTAATATTTATGCTTTACGGAACAAAAACAAATCTTATGTGATAATAAGAAAATAACAAACCTGTAGCCTAAGTTCCTTTTTCTTTTCGATATTAACCTTAATCGATGGATGGGCAAGTCTGAACTAAGAGAAGCCATACGAGTATTTTAGAATGTGACACTCGATAGATTTACCGGGCATGCATGAAACTAAATTTATACGGTTGCTACTATATCACTATAAGGGATAACATCCAAACAAAGCTTTCTAAATTGTAACGGACGAGTTTAATGCCTAACATTATAGAAGTTTTAATTAGGGTCAACATGATATTAGGCATGATTAGAGATAATTACATTCAAATTCTTCCCACTAATCACTAAATGTTAATTCAAAATATTTTGGAAAATACGTAACTGAAGATATTTTTTATTTCCTTTAAAAAAATTTCATCTTGAATTTTATTTCCATATTATTTATGAAAATAGATCAAAAATAATTTGACATCTTATTATTTAGAATTTTTTTTTTGGAACAAATTTGAAAAATACTATAATTTTCTTTCAAAAAAAAATACTATAATTTGATTGTACTTTAAAATGAAGATAGCCCTCCTTATACATATCTGAGTCATGAAATAAAAAGCCCTCATACACATCGAGTCATGAAATAAATTGCTACAGTCGACATTTTGGATAGAATAGTTTGGGACCTCTGCAATGACTCATAAGCCATTAGTTTTTTTTCCTAATTAAACACACCACACAAACTTTGACAAGATTCGAATCAAGCACGAATTTATATTTATTGATCAAAACCATACGCTAAAGTGTTTCTACTTTTCAAATTATCTAAAACCTTAAGATAAAATGATTTGAGCATAATGCGTTATGTTTACGATGCAAGAAAGTAATATTATTTCTCTGCAAGTGCTACTACAGCTGCCACCATGACCGCAACTGCAGTGATGACAATGGTGACCATGTAATAAATGATCCTCGTGTTTGCCCAGCTAGCATCGCCAAGCACTTGTTCTGACCGGGGCAAAAATCTGATGTAAGCCTGCATTGGCTCATCTTTGTTTTCCAAAAGTTTTTTCATCTGCAAAACCATGAATTTATAGGCCAATTATTTAACATATCAATCCCAACTTTTATAACTAAGATTGAATACATTACTCGTAGAGTCAGATCCTTAAGACTGAGTTTTCCATCTCGGAACTTCAGGACAAGGTTTTCAATCAAGTCGCAACGCTTCTTGTTATCAGGGAAGGCTCTCTGTAAATATCATTGCAACAGATTTATTCAAGACAGTGATCATAGGAGACAATGTTTTAAAACATGATGTGTTCGGAGATCAGAATTACTGCCACATGAATGTACTAGAGAACGGAAATTTAGTAATGCGGGTGTACCTCAACACTACGGATAAATTGGTATGCCTTGTAAGGGTCAGTCGCATTACTAACTTTTAGAGCTGGAAATATGATCTCAGAAAACCTTGTTGAGAGTGTAGGCTCATCAAGAAGCTCATCCATCTCAGATTCAATTTCCCGTGCTGTAATCCTGCAAACAACCTAGGACGTCACATGAACAGACAAAGCATGCAATGACTGGATGATAATTTTCATTTCAACAAACGAAATCATTACCTTTGTTCTTTAAAATTTCCAATCAATCTTATGAAAAGATCGAACTTCTTGGAGCCTTTTCCAAATGCAATTTCAACCGATTTTACAAACTCTTCATAAATTTCCGCTTCTGTCGGTTTTTGAAATGCTAAAGTGCCGTTAATCCTAGTAAATGTATGCCAATGCATTAACACCACAAACAAATTACATGCATGAAGTACAATAAATTCATTGCTACAGACAAAGTTGACGAGTTAATCAGGACTTGATCATCATCAATATCAAATATTAATTGAAAGAAAGTGTCCAGTTGAAACGAAATCGCAATCATAGTCGATTTACAGAATTACAGTTAACCAAAAAATATTGATTTCTAATCATAGAGTACTTAAAGTTTAAGGACTAACTAACTATTCCTAGTTAGAATATAGAGATTAGGGAGCCTGAGATATATCTCAGGTAAGTTCCCTGATATTCATATCTTTTACATGTAAAAATGGGCCCAGTAAAATTTAAAGTAATTTTATGTGTATCTCAGGAAAAGTTCACTGAGATAAATCTCAGGGTCCTTTTTCTCTAGAATATATACATCTAAATTCAGAAAAAAAAAAATCTATCAAATTCGAGTTACAAGGAAAACTCTACCCTAAATGTATACGTACTACTTGAAATAAGTTGAAAGACTTACGACTCCTCGTCGGATTCCACTTCATTGTCATCCATCGTTGGTGAAATAGAGATGACACACAAGGCCAGGGTGAATTAGCGAGAATCTGTTGCTTAAATATATAGTTGAATTTTGAGTTGAAAATTTGAAAAGATAATGGCAGCTGCGTGATTACAAAGATCTTTATCGCCATTATTTCCAAATCACAAACGGACAAGAAATGCTCCCACTCTTAATCAATTTTTGTGTGTATTTTAACATAACACAGCAGGGAAGATTAATTAAGAGGAATCGGAGAAGATAGAAATAGTGTGTTTCTAGCTGAAGAGAAGATCGAATAGATTGCCAAAGTCATTTAAGATGCAGGAAACGATTTTAAGGCAGTAGGAATTTACGGGATTTTCATTCTACTGCTATTTTTTACAGTACTGTTTATGTCTCTCTCTTCTTAGTTCTTGCTAAGATATTTAACTTGTAACTATAGTCAACTTATTGGACTTCGACTTTCGTTTTGTTATCGCGCAACCAGGGTTCTTTCAGGAACAATATGTACTAGGAAACAAAGTCGTGCTAGGCGCAGTTTTTAAAATTTCATAAGTTGATAATATTACAAATCATAATTAATTATTTGATAATTAATATGGTAAAATGAAAATCACGTATTAAGTATATAATATCGTATATTATGTTTTAATATATATACACACAAAAAATGTAATTCAAAAAAATGTAATTAAGTTGTAATGTTTTAAGTATTATTGAGAAAGAAAATAATGACAACAAATCATGTTTCAGTTAAAGAACATCATATTTCAAATAGTAAAAATAAATATTTACAAAATCTATTATTGCATAACATTTACGAATGTATACAGATCATGTATAGTATGATGAGAGTCATAGGGTGATTGACTTAATTTGTTAGTGACCGTTTGGCAATTATGAGGAACTACTTATAAGTTACTTATTTCGGAAAAAATTTCGTGTTTACATAATTTTTTTTAGAGAAAAATGTGTATGAGGAGTGTAATATTCGTTATCTTGCAAAAGTTACTTATTTCAGAAAAAAGTACATACTTCCTAACTTTTTTCCAGAATAAGTAACTTTTTTTAAAAAATTAAGATTTCCCAAACGGGCCCAGTGAATTTGGTTGTATGGTGAACAGAAGTTTAATAAAAATATGTATTTTACTACATAATTCATGCTTCATGCTTTTTAAGTGAGTCGATCCTTCTTCTTCTTCATTTAATTACTCCCTCCGTCCCACTAATTTTGTCACTTGACCAAATTTTGGTCAATTTGACCAATTTTGTAATAAGAATTACTTATATTATATGACAATTATATTTTTAAAAAAAATTATTATCACAAAGTACACTTATCATATTACAATATCCAACTTTTAAATTTATGAAAGCATAAATAATTAAATTATTATTTAAGGTCAAAGTTTATCAATTTGACCAAGAAAGTCAAATGAGGACAAAATAAGTGGGACGGAGGGAGTATTTTTTTTACTCACATTAAAGCACTTATATGAACTTTTTTATATGTATGATCAAAGTGTTATTCGAAGACTTTCTTGATACCTCCTTAAACCAATTGCATTTTATTATATATATTTAAAAAAATTTATCACACTCTTATCTAAAATCTTATAATAAATGAATCACAAAACAAAAAAATTTATAAGAATTATTAGTTGGATAGAACACTCTGATACTTAAAATAGTAATAAATTTCAAATTTAAAATTGTAAAATATGCTTAATGGTGAAAAGTGTTCTATTTCATATCCACTAATGAAGTACTTGGAGTGACGCTATTGTATATTCAAACTTTCTCTATATTATTATAATATATCAAAATTAATAATATTCAACTAAAATTGTTGGGTCAAGATATTAACTACAATATAAATTTAATATTCAAAATTAAAAAATTAATAAAATAATGAAATTTAACTTAGCAATACTTATATTAGCCGACTCCACTTGAGCATTCTTGATTTCAATTGTAAATTATTCAAAAAAAATTATAAGTTATTCAATAAAAGTGGAAGTTTGTTAAAAAAAATTAAGAAAAAAGATTTAACATATAAATAAATTTGAAATATTTATTTTTATTAAAACCATATTAAGACTGGGCTAATACCAGGAGATGTCACTTGTGATCACTCACGTTGGTGTACTTCACGTAGGGCATGTCACTCTGTTTGATAAACTTCTCGTGTTCGAAACCTCTGCAAAGACCGTGCAACTTCTTTTTCTTAGATTGGTACAGAATTAATATTTAGAAAATAAAGGATGAGCCAGGGATCGATGTCCAAACCTAGTCCAGGAGCAATCATGCGCCACATTTTCAGGAAATGAGTGAATAAGAAAATAAAGAAACTATTTTCAATGTTTTTTAGACCGCCACCTCACATGTCCGATCTCCTGCTATTAGTATATATATAGATATGTATGACTATTGACTACTAAGATTAATGTTTGTTTGTTGCATAAAACTTATTAGCAATTTGTATGATTACTAAGATTAATGTTTGTTTGGTACACGAAATTTATTAGCCGATAACTCGTACGAAGTACGGACACACAATTCAACACGAGTTGGGATTAAAATATTAATGTATATTCTTGTTTAATTTGTTTAATGTGAAAATTTATGTTTTATTATCATGCAATAGTACCAAACACTATCTAATTACGTAGTTATGGGAAATCAAATCCGAATTGAGGTAAAAAAAAAAATTAAAGTAAATTAATCTTGTATAATTATGTAGTTGCAAGGGATCGAACCCGAGATGAATCTAAAAAAAATTAAAGTAAATAAATTATGTATAATTATGTAATTATAAGAAATCGAACCCGAGGTGAAGCTAAAGAAATTAAAATAAATAATTCTTATATAATTATGTAGTTGCAAGGATTCGAACCCGGGTTCAGTGATAACTAAATTTGGTATTTTGGTATTATTGCGCGCCGTTAAAAGTTAAAACATGATTTTTCACATTAATAAATAGTAGAGTTAATTACACTTTACATCCCCTACCTTTACTCTATATTCAATCATGTATACATAGTTTCATAAATTACATTTTACATCCCCTAACTTTAAATAATATGTTGAATCACAACCCCTTCTACGTTTTTTATATAAAAAAACTGCTTTTAACAAATATATTGACAAATATGATATTAAATTGTTGTAGTGATTATATAAATTTTAGAATTTAAACATGTCATTAATTTCACACTTTTGAAAATTTTAAATTATAATTTAATATTATTTTTTAACCATTAATTAATAATAATATATTTATATAAATTTGAACTAACCAGATTCTAATTAAGCTAGATTATAGCCCGTGATATGCACACGGTAATTTAAATTTAAATTTCATAATAATTATGATATATAATAGAGCTTTTTTCATAAATAAATAGGAAAAAGTAAATTTTTGCAATTTTACTTTTGTTAAGAAAAGCTATTTGCAATTTTACTATACTAAGTTTCAAAATTGCAAAAATACTAACCCTAACCCTTCCCCCCTTCCCTCCTCTTTTATAATCAGCCGTTTGTGTCCTTTTTTTTTTTTTAAGGTGGGATGCTATTTTTGTGGATTTGGGTTGCATGGCCCCGCAGGGGCAACCACTTTCAACTGAACATGCAACTAAATTTCTGATTTCATGTTCCATTTTTCAAAAGTGATTTTCGACCTCATTTAGTGTTGCCCCATCTGGCGACTGTAAGTCTCCAACTAGCTCTTCTAACCTTGAGATTCGATCTCCCTGTGTTTGACCAACCATGGTGATGAAACCTAGGCTCTGATGACAAAGAGGCGGGGAGGCCAGGTATTCAGACATGGGATGTCTTGAAGAAGGAACTCAAGGATCAGTTCTGGCCTAAAAATGCTAGCTGGATTGCAAGGGAGAGTCTGAGGCACTTGAGGCAGACGAGTACTGTGAGGGAATATGTGAAGAAATTCACATCTCTGTTGCTGGATATTCGGGATATGGCTGAGGCAGACAAGCTGTTCAACTTTGTCTCTGGACTCAAGGCAGACGCACAGGCTGAGCTTCGCTGAAGGGATGTCAAGGACTTGACAACGGCAATTGTTGTAGCTGATATCTTGGGTGACTACAAGGTTGATGATTCTTCATCTGAGGATAGTGACAAAAGTCTTACAGAGAAGAAGAGGGTCAGGAAAGAGAAAAGGAGGAACAGGGAAAATGTCGAAGGAAGCCAAGGGAAATTCGAGAAGAGTGGAAAGTCAAATGATACAAAGGGTTGTTTCATTTGTGGAGGGCCACACTTCAAGAGGGAATGTCCAAAGAAAAAGGACAAGGAAAAGGTGAATGCACTGGTGGTGAATGAGGGATTAAGGGAGGAAGTGGGAAGGTTGTCTCCCTTACGCTTGATTAATGTAATGCAGGTGACGGACAATGACAAAAAGTGCGCCGGGACAGCAAATCAAGGGATGGATGGTGCTAATCCTTATCTCAAAGCACTAATGAGTAAGGGGAGTCCAAGAAAAGGGTTGGCCAAAGGAGAGGGGGAAAGACCTCCAAGTGAGTCAAGTTCGGGCCCAGGAAAGGGGCCACGCATTGGGCAACACTAATCAATGGCGGGCGTGTAGGCGCAGCGCGTCTACACGAGTCATCCATGAGCCACATATGGGTGACAAGGGCATCAGAATGGTGGCAACAAAGGGACTTGTTCATGATGGCAAAGGGTTGGATCAGGGGCGGTGTGACAATGGCCAGGGATCGGTACAACCAAAAAGGGAGAACCAAGGGATCTTGGTGAGGGGCAATCAAATGACAACGGCAGGAAAGGGGGTATTGTGCAAGTACAAGGCGCAAAGGTGGTGCTAGTCACAAGCACAAGGTACAAGGGCACATACTAGGACGTGCAAGGCATGGGGCGAGGTGCATGGGTGTTGGCACGAGGCACCGGGTGCAGTCGCAAGATGCAAGGAGCAAACCGAAAGGGCTGCTAGTCGTTGGGTATTTGGAAGCTGAATGCACTTGATGAGGACATCAAGCTCTTCAAGTGGGGGTGATTTGTTACGAGTCTGAGGGTAGATGCTCATGATTGGGTTTGGGTTGAGGGCCCTGTGCGCCAAGTGAGCACCAAGGCGCGGGGTGGAGGCACAAAGTTATTAAAAGAAAATGGGCGGAGCACCCAAGGACCATGTAAACAAAGGTTAGGCCAGGAGTGCACATGGAATATGAGCACAAGGCACCAAGTGGCAGACTTGGGGGACTTGATGATGCTAGGGCGCTAAGTGGCAAACTTAGGGGTTGAGGTGAAGTTGGGCGCTTGGGACACTTATACAGATTGGGGCATGTCAAAGGCATGGAGCAGGTCAACATGGGCCAAGGTTGAAGCATGATGCAGGCATGACATGGGTTCAAAGTGCAAAGTGGATTTGGGCCTTCGCATATGGATGGGCCTTGCTTCTAGAGAGTTGGAGAACATTCTAGAAGGGAGATCAGGGTTTGTGATTCACTATCTTTGGAGATCATTCTAGAGGAATCAATTAAGGATTGCAATCTTCTGCAGGAAGGGAAAGTCTATCAGAGTCAAAGATATGATCAGGGTAGATCTTCTATGGAAGGAAAGGCAATCAGGATGATTGAGCATATCTTGAAGATCTCAGGCAAAGATGGAAAGTAGGGTTGGGCTTAGCCTAGCCCAAAGCCCGTAAAGCTACCTATATAAGGAGGAGCTTCTTCATTCTCATTCATTCATTCATTCATACACAAAGGGAGCATCAGAGAGGGAGAGCACTAGAATAGTTCTGAGTGTGAGAGCTGTTGTAGTGAGGATTTTTGTAAGCACTCTTCGTGGGAAGAGCTAGCAACTAGAAGGTAGATAGCCAAAACATTGTAAGGCATCAGGCCTAAGTTGTTAGGGTCCTTTTTGAGGTAATAAAAAGGTTGGGGAAACCCGTAAATCGTGTGTCTCTTTCCATTCGAAGTATCTTGTGCTACTAACCATCTTGCAGGTACTCGAGACCCATTTGGCCAAGGGGGCACCAAGGGTATTGGTGGGCACCAAGGGTTTTGGTGGGAATCACGAAGGCGAAAAATTAGTCGTTGGTTGGCGCTTCCGTAAACCTCCGTGACAGTTGGTATATATATATATATATATATATATATTAGAGTCCAAAAATGAGGTCGAAAATCACTTTTGAAAAATGGAACATGAAATCAGAAATTTAGTTGCATGTTCAGTTGAAAGTGGTTGCCCCTGCGGGGCCATGCAACCCAAATCAGCAACTGAATGCAACCCAAATCAGCAACTGAATGTAACTTTTTTTTTAAGGTGGGATTCTATTTTGGTAGATTTGGGTTACATGGCCCCGCAGGGGCAACCACTTTCAACTGAATGCAACCACTTTCAACAAGTTGAATATGGTTGCATCTGGTTGAATATTGCCCCTGGGGGGGCCTTGCAACCCAAATCAGCAACTGAATGCAACTTTTTTTTTAAGGTGGGATTATATTTTGGTGGATTTGGGTTGCATGGCCCCGCAGGGGTAACCACTTTCAACAAGTTGAATATGGTTGCATTTGGTTGAATATTGCCCCTGGCGGGGCCTTGCAACCCAAATCAGCAACTGAATGCAACTTTTTTTTTTAAGGTGGGATTCTATTTTGGTGGATTTGGGTTGCATGGCCCCGCAGGGGCAACCACTTTCAACAAGTTGATTGTGGTTGCATTTGGTTGAATATTGCCCCTGGCGGGGCATTGCAACCCAAATCCACCAAAATCATCCCACCTTAAAAAAAAGTTGCATGTGGGGTTGCATTTGTTGAATGTGGTTGAATGTGGTTGCATTCAGTTGAATATGGCCCCTGGCGGGGCCTTGCAACCCAAATCCACCAAAATCATCCCACCTTAAAAAAAGTTGCATGTGGTTGCATTCAGTTGCTGATTTGGGTTGCATGGCCCGCAGGGGCAACCACTTTCAACTGAACATGCAACTAAATTTCTGATTTCATGTTCCATTTTTCAATTGCCATTTTCGACCTCATTTTTGGACTCTATTGAAAAATGGAACATGAAATCAGTAATTTAGTTGCATGTTCAGTTGAAAGTGGTTGCCCCTGCGGGGCCATACAACCAAAATCCACCAAAATAGCATCCCATCTTAAAAAAAAAAAGGACACAAACGGGTGAAACTGACGGCACATGGAGGGCACATGGGGGAGGGGGGAAGGGTTGACCTAATTTGTAGTATTTTTGCAATTTTGAAACTTAGTATAGTAAAATTGCAATTAATTCAAAGAGATAGTATATTTGCAAATAGAAACTTTAAACATAGTATTTTTGGTAAATATCCTATATAATATTAACAATTAAATAAAGAAAATAAATTTATATTTAAGATCAAATAAATTAATATTGAAAGAAGGGAAATGCTATGTTCCCCAAATTTTTTTCCCAAATTTTTGTCCCAAATGACATGGCATGGTGAATAAATGGTAACTTTCCTAATAATAATAATGACCCCGTGCATACATATGTGCCCACAAATTAAAACTCGCCACTTGTCATGCCACGTCATTTGGTAAAATATTTGGAATTTTTTTTTGGAACCTAGCACTACTCTTGAAAGAAATAATATTAATAAAATATTATTTTTCTATATTATTACAAATGCAATCAAAGATAAGATTATTTAGATTTTCTATATATGATAATATGTATTAATAAGCTTACCAAAATTAAAAGATTTATTCAAATTCTCGTTAATAATCTTAGCATAAATATTAAGGGAATATATTAATAGTATTTAAATTTGTATACAAATTTTATTTAGTTAATAATGGATCAAATAATGAATGTGGATCTTTTCCAAACGCAATATGGATACCAAACCTAAAAATGAATTATCTAGTTAAAATCAATACAAAATTTTGTTCAAACCGATACCAAACGTAAGGGATATCCACTAATTTATAATATATATAGATATAGATATATAGATTTAGATATAGATAAGTTATTAAGTTGTGAATACTATGATATACGAGAAAGGAATGGTAATCTGCCATGGATGATGAAGTTCATGCCTTGTTCAAAAATGGAACTTGGGATCTCGTACCAAAACCAGAGGATGTGCAACCTGTTTCATGTAAATGGGTTTACAAAATTAAAAGAAAAACAGATGGGAGTGTTGACTGGTACAAAGCACTGCTAGTGGCACATGGATTTTCCCAGAAATATGGGGAAGATTATGAGGAGACTTGTCCGATTGCAAAAATGACATCACTTCGTTTGGTGTTAGCATTGGCAGCAAGTAATGATTGGAAATTATGGCACCTTGACGTAAAAAATACTTTTCTTTGCGGAGAACTTAATAAGGACATATTACATATACATGGAGCAGCCGCCTGGTTATATTTCGAAGCAGCATCGTGATTATGTATGCAAGTTGAGAAAAGCCATGTACGGGCTTAAGCAGGCGTCGCGAGCATGGAACGGAATGTGGTGGTTCTTTTGTATGTGGATGAATTAATAATAACGGGTAATGATGATAATGAAGTGGCCAAATTGCAAGAAGAGCTTTCAATCAGGTTTGATATGAAGCGGCTAGGACACTTAAGTCATTTTGTTGGTCTTGATGTCGAGAACATGGAAGGCGGAATATTTGCAACGCAGAAAACCTATGCTGAAACTTGTTCAGAGGTTTGGAATCAAGGAAAATGATGGAATGCATAATATGTTCCATATGTCTCAACAATTTGTCATTTGCCAACTTGCTAGCCATCTAGTTATTCCCTGCAGGACCACTTCTAAATAAATGTCTTGCCTACCCTTTAGTTATTTAACTCTTTCTGTTATTGTAAGGCTATTGTTGTCCTTTCATTCTAGTTTGTTATTTGTCCTCATGTGTCATGTTTGTCACCTATATAAATGAGGATAATGTACTGATTCTATTATGAATGAAAGAAACAAGGTTAGACGTCTCTGTAGTTGATTCTCAAATTTGCATATTTGCTCCATTTGTCCATATGGTATCAGAGCCTATCACATGCTTATCTGTTTTTTTTAGAATCAACATAGTGTTTTGTCAACTATCTCATTCATCCTTTCCACATCTATTTTTTACTTTTCAGATCTGAGAAAGTTAGAGCCTTTCGTTTACAAAAATGGCGAATGGTACAAGATTTACATTTGCGGATATGCAAAATCCGTTATTTATACATCCTTCAGATGGACCTTTATCTGTAAGCGTCTCCAAACTTCAAGGAGCTTCAGACTACAGAATGTGGAAACGTTCATTTGAGATTCAGCTTTTTGCTAAACGAAAACTCGGGTTCTTGACTGGTTCTGTTCTTAGAGATGCCAATGATGCTGTTCAAGCTGCTCAATGGGACACTTGCAATGATCTTGTTATTTCCTGGATACACAGCAATGTCTCTGACAGCATCAAGAAATCTATTATGTTTATAAACTCTGCATCTGAGGTATGGTCTCGTCTTGAGAAACATTTTTTGTTGAGTAATGGCTCTAGGAAATATAAACTTAATAGAGATCTGTTTGCTCTTAAACAAAATAACATGAAGTTGAATGAATATTATACTACATTAAGTAGCCTCTGGGAGGAGATTGAGTCGATGAACACACTACCAGTAATCACTACTATAGCTGCAGATGTAACTGCTTTTATCTCTGCAATTGATAAGAATAAGGCTGAGTCTCGTCTGTTTCAATTTCTGAATGGTCTTGATGATGTATATGCTGCTCTGCGTTCTCAACTCTTGATGCAAAACCCACTACCTAATGTTGAAGTTGCCTTTTCTACTCTGCAACAAGAAGAATCTCAAAAAGATTTGTTTACTTTAGCCACTACAGACGCTGCTGCGATGTTTGGCAAATCTCAGACTGAATACAAAGGGCCTGCTTGTCATGCCTGTGGTCAGAAAAATCACAGTGGCAAAAAGGCGATCTATTCTCCACTTGATGCCAATCTGAAATTAAAACACGATGAAGGAGCTCTCTTGCAAAAGGAAAATGCTAGACTTACAGAAACTTTCACAAAAAGTTTTACAGAATGGTAGGTGTCTTAATTTAATTGGCTATAATTTAATGGGCCCCCTGCATTCACATCAATATCAACCAATAAAGATCAATATTAGTGGAATCCAACTCATTCTGTGCAAAAATTCTGTAGCCAATTCTGTGCATGTAGCATTACTCCTTGCAAAATCCACAACATTATCATGCTCTTGTCGGTAGTCTTTTGTATGTGAATATTACGAGACCAGATATTGCCTTTTCTATTGGCCTTGTTAGCCGTTTTATGCAAGAACCTAGGAAACCACATTTAAAGGCAGCAAGACAAATTTTAAAATATTTGAGATTCCTGCTAGTGGTAGTTCGGTTGCATCTGTTGGGGTCATTGATTGGACCACTTATAGTTTTCCACAACCCGTTGAATTGACTGGCTTGCCAGAGAAATTCAATGGGGGCGTTGGCTTTTCTCGTTGGCAGAAAAGGATGAAGTTGTGGTTGACTGTAAAGGGTCTATGGCCTGTTGTGGAATATGAGAAGCCGGTTGTGGATCAAGAGAAGGCTGAATCAGTTAAGAGTTATGCGAAGTGGGCTGAAAAGGATGGGGTTGCTAGGGCAGCAATTCTGGCTGCTCTAACCAACACATTGTTTGATGTGTACTCCTCTGATGCCTACACCGCAAAACTCTTATGGGATAAGCTGGACCAAACACATAATACTGACTCACAAGGTCTGGAAAAGTATTCTGTGGCTAGGTTCCTTGATTTCAAGCTGGTGGACAATAAGTCCATGACTGAGCAAGTGCATGAATTCGAGATGATAGTGCATGCTTTGAAGGAGTCTGGAATGGACCTCCCCGAAAAGTTTAAGGTGATGAGTGTGATTGAAAAGCTTCCAAAGTCTTGGGAAGAGTTCTCTCTCTCCCTGAAAAGACAGAAAGGAGAGATCACATGGACCAACCTTATGCTGGACATCTCGGTGCAAGAACAACACAAGTCCAAACAGGGACATGTGATGCCAACTGAGCATGGAAGCTCGAAGGTAAATGTAGCTACTGTAGGACAGAAAAGGAAGGCTGTCTCTAAGAAGGGTAATAGTAATAAACCTAAGAGTGACAAGGATAAGGCCAAGAAACCAAAGGCAAACAAACCATGTTGGTCTTGTGGGCAGGTTGGGCACTGGAGTAAGGACTGCCCTACGAAGAAAGCAAAGAAAGCCGAGGGTGTAGCTCAAGCGAATGCTGTGCTTGGAACCTCAAGTGGGCCTGTAGCGAACATGGTTGTTGGTGAGGCTTTGGCTTCTGAAACCAACGTAGACCGGTATGTTACCTACAACCCTGTACTATTTTCCACTTATCTGTCAAATGAATGGTTGATTGATACTGGAGCTAATGTGCATATTTGTGCTGACATTAGTTTATTTGTATCTTATCAACAGAGTCATAGCTTGACAGTGACGATGGGGAACGCAAGTGCTGCTCAAGTACATGGAGTAGGAAACGTGGACCTGAAGTTTTCTTCGGGACGTATTCTATCCCTGACAAGAGTGCATCATGTTCCCGACATGCGTAGAAATATAATAAGTGGTAGTTGCTTAGTAGCTAATGGCTTTGAAGTTTCTCTCAAATGTAATAAAGTAGTTCTTATTCATACTGGTACATTTTTTGGCAAGGGTTACTTGTCGAATGGTTTATTTGTGATTAATGCTGAACCCGCTTTGGGTGGTTTGATTAATAATATTACTCCTTCTGTTAATTGTATTGAATCTTCTGATTTATGGCATGCTAGACTTGGTCACTTAAATTTTGGTGCTCTTAAAAATATGATGAACTTAGAGTTGATTCCAAAACACACTATAGAAAAGAATTCTAAATGTCAAGTATGTGTGTCTGCTAAACAAATAAGGAAACCTTTTCATAATATTGTTAGGGATTCAGACTTGTTAGATTTAGTACACACTGATATTTGTGAATTTGGTGGTGTGTTGACTAAGGACCATTTTAGATACTTCATTACCTTTATAGATGATAGTAGTAGATACTGTTATGTTTATTTACTTAGACATAAGGATGAAGCACTTAGTAAATTCATTATTTATAAAACTGAAGTAGAAAAACAAACTAGTAAGGTACTTAAACGGTTGAGATCTGATAGAGGTGGTGAGTATACGAGTAACGCTTTTAATGAATTTTGTGCAAACAATGGTATAGTTCATGAAGTTACCCCACCATACACACCTGAGTCTAATGGGGTTGCTGAGCGAAAGAACAGAACATTTAAAGATATGATTAATAGTATGCTTATTAACTCTGGGCTGCCTAAATACATGTGGGGAGAAGCTCTGAATACGGCTTGCCATATTCTGAATAGAGTCCCTCTGAAACACATGGATAAGACACCCTATGAGTTATGGAAGAGCAAGAAGACTAGTCTTAAGTATCTTCGTGTGTGGGGGTGCCTTGCTAAGGTACTTGTCCCTGAACACAAGAGAAAGAAACTAGGTCCGAAGACTGTTGATTGTATCTTTCTAGGCTATCTTGAGACCACTACAGCTATGAGATTTTTAGTGTTAAAATCTGACATAGATGGTATAGTGGCAAACACGATAGTTGAGTTTCGTGATGCTACATTCTTTGAGGATGTCTACCCTATGAAGACTGGTATGCCTCTAGATACTTCTAATGAAGATCGTACTCACACATCAAGTTCTATTCCTGATCATGTGGAAAAGATGACAAATGTGGGGGCGGAACCTAGTAGTAGCTCTACTGCTAAGGAGGTAGAGGAACCACGAAGGAGTAAGCGTGCAAAGGTAGTCAAGGATTTTGGAAGTGATTTTATCACTTACAATGTCGAGGATGAACCTTTAACTTTCCGACAAGCTATGGATTCTTCAGAGTCTAGGCACTGGAAGGGCGCTGTAAAGAGTGAAATTGACTCTATTGTTTCTAACGGAACATGGGAGTTAGTTGATCTCCCTCCTGGGTGTTCTACTATCGGGTGCAGATGGATCTTTAAGAGAAAGTTGAACCCTGACGGCTCAATAGATAAGTACAAAGCTAGACTGGTAGCTAAGGGTTTTAAGCAAAAAGAGGGCATTGATTACTTTGACACATACTCTCCAGTAGCTAGAATGACAACAATTCGAATGCTAGTAGCATTGGCTTCCGTACATGGTCTTATCATCCATCAAATGGATGTAAAGACAGCTTTTCTTCATGGTGAACTTGAAGAAGAGATTTATATGGATCAGCCTGAAGGATTTGTTGCATCTGGTAACGAAAGGAAAGTATGTAAGTTGATCAAATCCATCTATGGCTTGAAACAAGCTCCTAGGGATTGGCATAAAAAGTTTGATGAAACTATAGTGCCGTTCAGTTATGATATTAATGATAGTGATAAGTGTGTCTACACCAAAGTTAAAGGTAGTGAGTGTGTCATCTTGTGCCTATATGTAGATGACATATTACTGTTTGGAACCAATATTGAGATTATTAACGAGACAAAAGCTTTCTTGAAAAGGCACTTTGAAATGAAGGATATGGGTGAGGCTAGTGTGATTCTTGGTCTAAAACTGACACAGTCAGCTGAGGGAATAACTTTATCGCAGTCTCATTATATAGAGAAATCTATACTTGAGAAATATGGTTATTCACAGTGTAGAATCGCTAGTACACCCTATGATCCTAAAGTTGCCCTTGTTAAGAATGCTTCAGGAGTACCTGTGTCTCAGTTAAGGTATTCTCAGATTATAGGGAGTTTGCAGTATCTTGCTAACTGTACTAGACCAGATATTTCATACTCTGTGTCTAAGTTGGCTAGATATACAAGCTGTCCAAACAGAACTCATTGGGATGCTCTTGATAGAGTACTTAGATATCTGAAAGGCACAATGTACCTAAGTTTACACTATAGGAGATTTCCTGGTGTACTTGAGGGGTACAGTGATGCAAGTTGGATAGCTAAGAAGTCTGGTTCCAATGGAGTGACTGGATACGTGTTCACCTTAGCAGGGGGAGCAATATCCTGGAAGTCGACCAAACAGACTATAGTAACTCGGTCTACTTTTGAGGCTGAGTTGTGTGCACTTGATGCCACGGGGACGGAGGCTGAATGGTTACATGGACTTATGTCCACGATACCTGTAGTAAGCAGACCGCTTCCTGCGCTTGCTATTCATTGTGATAGTAAAACATCTATCGACAAGATTAGCAGTAAAAAGTATAATGCTAAAACCAAGAGGCACATCCAAGTTAGACTAAAGTCTATTAGGGGTTTAGTGTCTGATAGGATTATTGCTGTAGAGTTCATAGGAACTCAGAATAATATAACTGATCCTTTAACTAAAGGACTGGAACCTGCAGTGGTCCTTAAGTCAAGGTTGGGGATGGGGTTGTCAACCCATCATAGTTCATCATCAGTGGGAACCCAATACACATGAGAGGAGATCCCTTGAAGTGTATTCAATGTGGTAATAACAAGCTGTAAGGATGAACTGGTAGTACCTTTGCTACATAGATGATACTGTTGTATCTGAGTCTATCCCCTGTAAACCTAGAAGGTACTGATACTGCTAGATAGCAAGAGTTATTATAACTCTGAATGGGGTCAAGTCATTTGACGAGATGGTAGCAGTACATCTCTGGAGATGCCCAGCTAAGCGAATGTAATTGTGTGGTCGCAATTAGAGTAAAGGGTTATTCCTTGAAACATTCGACGAACAGGATCGAGACAAGACCATTAATGTCTCAAAGCCGTAGATTGGCACCATAGCCTTTGACTTGTCGTCGTCTATGGAACATGGTTACACCAAACGGATTAAGATTCAAGGTGAAACATTCCATCTGAATCCGGTAATCATTGAAGTAGGGGACTTAGGAGGTTCAAACCCGGAAGGGTACCGACTCTGAAAAAACAAGTCATGATGAGAAACCTGAAACATTTCTATATGGATTTGTGGGGGATTGTTAGAAAATGGAGTTTTAGAGCATAAGTATTTTATGTTCTTGAGTTTAATTCCGGATTTTAACGATTGGAAATTGTTCCTTGTTATGAGGACTTAAATTTTCATATATGGGTCTAAGTAATTTTCTTAGTGAAACCCATAGAGAAATGGAGTTGAAGTTAGTAGCTTGAATAAGCTTGAAATGAGAATGTGTATTTGTCCCACATTGAAATGAATAAAGGGGGTTGTTGGCTTTATATAGAATCACACACATGGGTAGTGTACAACTACTAAGGTGTATGATGGTGCATGGTGTTACTGTGTGCTCCACGCGCACACACACACACACACGCGCGCGCCGCCGCCGCCCGCCTCGCCACGCCACGTCACGACACGACACGACTCGACTCGACTCGGGTCGGCTCGGTCGAAGGGCGATTTGGGCGAATGTCTCGGCATCTCGCGTACGCGAGGCGACCTGGGCGAGGGATTTTATTTCAATGTTTAAATATATTTTAATTAGAATAAATATATATATATATATATTGGGATCAGTACTTGGAATAAATCAGTAACTGGTCAGACATCTAATACTGATGGGCCAAGTCCTGATGAAATCCTGAAGGTACTACCAGATCCTGATGCTGGATCAAATACTGATGGACCTCAAGTCCTGACGGTATCAGATCCTGATGAATGATCAAATACTGATGGACATCAGATCCTGACGGACGAAAAATCCTGATGGATCAGATCCTGATGTTGGGTCAGAATTTGATGATATATATATTGTGTATATTCGTATAATTAAAATAAAAACTGATATGTGTGGATAAATATAACGTAACAGTTACGATTTATTAAATCAACCGTTTTGATTTTATTAAATCAGCCGTTTCATTTTATTAAATGTAAATCGGCAGTTACAATATTAATTGGGTGGCATCAGTTACGTTTGGTCTCTCCTATAAATAGAGACCTAAGCTACTGATTGTGATATACTGTACACACTGAATATACAGACCACACCCTACATTCTCTTGTCTTCTCTACACTCTCTGTTCTCCTCCTGTTATAGTATATTTTACTTAGGGTTTTCTGGCGACTGAGGTGCTAGTCGAAGTTGAGTATTCTGATTGCTGTGATCACTATACTCGGAGCTGTTTTATCTTGGGAGAGGTGTTGCAAGCATCCCAACACAGTTGTAAGTGGGGGCAATTATCTCTTCAAGAGCAGTCAGGCTTTCTAGCAAATCCTGACGACTCAGCTGTTTGTTTTATTTGTTTACATACTGATATAGCTATGACTACTGGTATGTTTTCTGCCTTCTCTTTGTTCTATCAGTTACTGACATGCATGTGTTTTACCTTCGTGTTTTGTTTCGCTAATTGTATGCTTGGCCTGGACTTGTTAAATACGATATATAACTGCCTCTATGTTGCTGTTTTAGTCATAATTCCCAACAAATCAAGCCAATTAAAATTCTACCTCCACACTACGGATAAACTGATTTGCTTTATCAACTTCATCCCTCGTAGAGACTGGATATAGATATGGCAGTGCTGTACTGCAGAAATTTGTAAAAAGCTTCGGGTGATCTTTAAACAGCCTATCAGTCCTCGATTCAATTTCTCGAACTGTCATTCTGCAAATTGCATATGAAACAATATAAGGACCTGAATACCTGATGTTTTCAAGTATCAAAACCAGTGAAATAAGCTTATTACCTATGCTCCTTGCAATCTTGGATCAATTTCTTGAAATTTGTAGTCTTCCTACTGCATTTCTTAAATTCAAGCTCTACAGATTTGACAAACTCTTCGTAAAGTTGTGTAGGTTTTTTTGGCGCCACATATTCATATTGTAAAGTACTGCAACAGGCAACAGCGTATATTTTAGAATGTGACACACTGACACTCAATAGATTTACCGGGCATGCATGAAGTTTATACGGTTGCTACTATATCATTACAATTTTTTTTTGTCAAGATATATCACTATAATTAGTAAGGAATAGGTGTAAGTTATAACATCCAAACAAAGCTTTCTAAATTGTAACCGACGAGTTTAATGCCTAATAGTATTATACAGTAGAAGTTTAAATTAGGGTCAACATGATATTAGGCATGAAGAATTACATTCATTCTTCCCACTGATCACTAAATGTCAATTCAGAATATTATGGAAAACGTAACTGAAGAATTTTTTTATTTCCTTTTAAAAATTTTCATCTTGAATTTTATTTCCATATTATTTATGAAAAAAGATCAAAAATAATTTGACTATTCAAGCTCTACAGATTACATACCACTATAGGAATATACAAGAAAAACGATGATACCTTTCTTTCTCATTTCAAAGAAATAGAAAGATAATACCTTAATTTTTTAATCTAACATATAACAATATTTTTAATTTATTCTAAGCTCTACAAAATAATAAGTTTATTCTGATCAATTTCCTCAACACCCCGGACTTCTTATACTGTCTTTCCCAAATTCAAGCTCTACAGATTTGATACAATCCTCATACAGTTGTGTCGATTTTTTTGGCGGCACATATTCAAACACTAAAGTACTATATATGTGAAGAAATCTTAAGAAAATCTATGAAAATCTCATAAGATAAAAAGTAAATCTTATAATACAGCTATATATAATATATGCTTTTATTATGTGGATACGTTTAGCATGTCAACCTAGAATTTTCCTTTGATATTTATTGTTGACAAATGGAAAAAATCTTATAGAATATATGAAAGATCCATGGAGACAGATTAGAAAAAACAACACATGAATGAATAAGAAATAAACCTGGACCGTAAGAGTCGTCTCTTTCTCGGTATTAGCTCTATTCTTCGATCGATAATATCTATTTTTTGATCCAGTTGTGAATTCGAAGCCATATTTTATTTCAAATTGTATACAAACTAAATAGGTTGAGTGGATTTATATAGTTACAAGAATAATGAAGAAGGATGACACTACATGTATAACATTCAAATTCAAAAAAGAAAATAATGTAACGGATGATTTTAATTAAAAGCATTAATTTAAGGACGTAATGGTGGGCTGATGATTAGATGTTTTTATATATGGAAACCTTCTACACCTAATGGCTTTAAATTTTCCTCTTTACAACACTAATATATAATTATAGAAAAATGCTAGAGGTACCAAAATTAGGTACCAAAAGTTGTTACCAAATGATATGGCTTGTTTTAATTGGTTATAGTTATAGTGGACCCGCCAGGGTTCTCCAATCAAAATATTTTAAATTGACAAGTGTCTGTTACCATGTCATTTGATACCCAATTTGGTACCTGTAGCACTACTCATTATAGAAAAATGCTATATATCATCTAACAATATGAAATTCCTTTTTTTTTTCCCAAACAACAATATTATTTCTTAGTGATAAATAAATACAACAGTTAAGGAAAGAACAATTTTTTCATGGACTTTGTTATCTTGTACTGATTAGTACCGAAGTAGGAAACTGACTACTTTAAAAAAAAATGTTTCAGACTTGCTATATTTTAGTTTATTTACTGATGATATGAAGCTAATTTATGTTCAGAAGATTAATGTAATTTATGTTCAGAAGATTAATGTTTGATCGTTGCATGAAACTTATGTGCTTGAGTATAAAAATACTATGTAAATTTATAGGACAAACAAGAACACTGAACAAAAAGGTAAGAAATATTCAAATGTAGATTAAGTAAAAAGTTTTTTCAAAATAACATAACAGTGAATCTTCTTATTCTTATGATCCTAAAATGTAGCATCTCTCACTCATCTCCAGGGAGTAACACAGGAACACCCTAAATTTATTGATATGAAAATCTGATACTTAATTCTTCATTGTATAAAATCTTGTTCCAAATGTCACAATGATGGCAATGACGGCAAGGTATGAAATGAATCTGCTTATGCTTACGATACTTGCAGTGACATGCTCTGCCTGGGGAACAAATTTGATATAAGCCTCGATTAAGTCATCTCTGTTCTCCATAAGTTTTAACATCTGCGGGATAGACATGAATATAAAAAACTGGTTCAGAAAATCAGCATCATGTCAACACCCATATCCAATACTATAGAGTGCTGTACAAATTTGAAGCATTACCTCTACTGTCATATCTTTAAGACTCAATCTTCCATCTTGAAACTTCGCGATAAGATTTTCAGCTAACTCACATCGAGTTGGGTTGTTTGGAAAGGCTGACTGCCAATATAACTTATTGATTAGAAGCATGAAAAAACTAAAATATAGCCAATTATAATTTTACCTCAACACTGTAGATAAATTGATTTGCTCTATCAACTTCATCCCTCGTAGAGACTGGATATAGACATGGCAGCACTGCATTGCGGAAATTTGTATGCAGTTTTGGGTGATCCTTAAACATCCTTTCAGTCCTTGATTCGACTTCTCGTACTGTAATCCTACAATGTAAACATGAAAGAATATAATATGACATAGACTGTTGAAATGTGAATGAGCAGGAGGAGTATATGTTTTTTAATCTCAATTAATCTACGACACGTTAATAATGTTTAGACTTTAGAGTAACAAACCGATTAAGCAAGCTTAATTATCACCTTTGTTCCTTGCACTCTTGAATCAATTTCGTGAACAAGCTGAGCTTCTGACTGCATTTCCCAAATTCAAGCTCTATAGATTTGATACAGTCTTCATAAAGTTGTTGTGCTGATTTTTTTGGGGCCACAGTCTCGTACACTAAAGAACTGCAACAATCCAATGTTAACATACCGGTCCAACAGAGGAGGATGCAAATTAAAATGTACACATACAAATTATTATAATTAGAAACTGGAACTTAATTTTTTGAAAAGGGTTAACTAACCAACTAACCAAATATACATTGTTTTGCTTATAATAGTATAGTACAAATATCTAATGGAAAGGTTTTGGGAATTTTTATTGGAGAATCTAACATTTCTCTTTTATTCTTGTGAATTATTTTGGAAATCAAAACGATTTTTTTTTTTACAGAAAAAATCAAAACGAATTTGGGTGATCTAATTATTTCTAAATATGCTGGGTCACTTCTATTAAAGCATCATAGGATGAAGGTGCCTTTAGTAACAGAGCAGCTCTAACAAAAAAGCTGGATTAGATGCGGTTTTTTATTATTATTCTCATTTTTCTGTCAGATGAAAATGGTTGCATGACTTTGCCAAGACTCGTGTTCTTGGTAAAATAACCATTTTATATAGAACCTTAATCTAAGTAGTGACAAGCCATTTTATATAGAACCTTAATCTAAGTAGTGACAACTACAGACATCGAACATATAGTATTTTTTTTTTAATTTTGTTGGACAACTAAATATCTTAATTAATTTTTAAAACTAGTTTATAGCCCGTGCAAAGCACGAGTTTCTTTTTCTTTTTCTTTTTTAATTAATTTTTAATATATATAATATTATAAACATTAATTTTAATATGTTGGGCGAATTTAAATTTTAGATCCTTGAATATAAATATTTTTTAATATTAAATCTAAATTAATATGTTGTTGGTTGGAATCGAACATTCAACTTTTCTATATAACATAATCTAATATTGATTTTATATTAAAATGTTGTTGACTTTTAGTATTGTTATAGTATAAAACAGAATATCAACTTACCTTCGTATCTTATCTCTTAGAGCATTCACATCCCGTACCCCATCCCCATCCCCATCTCCATCCCCATAATTTGAGGATTTGTTCAACTTTTCTTTTAAAATACCCCTCCATCCCATTCCCCATTTTGGGGTTTAGTTTTAGGGTCATAACTCAAGTTCCCATATTTAGGGACTTTGTTCATTCCCCCAAAAACTTCCCCAAACCCCTCTCTCTTCATATAATAATATTAAATTATATTTGTAGATACTGAGTGGGTTTTGGTAGTTAAATTTGTAAATGAAAGAGAGATAAAGAAGTAATATAAAAAAGACTATAAGGATATGGGGATGGAAAATGGGGAATGGGATGTAAAATATTTTTGATAATTTTAGGGATTTACTATTTTTGTTTGGGGATTTACTATTTTTAGTAAGAATTTAAGGATAGGGATGGGGTACGGGATGTGAATGCTCTTAGAGGGAGTGATTGATGGAATAGAAAGCTACTAACAAAAAGTACGTGCGCATGTGTGTTGTTTTTTTTTTCCTTTTTAAATTCTTTTTTAATAATGGGATAACCAAAAACAGATAACCAAAAAAGAGGGATAACCAAACTACAAATTATACCTTTTTTGCTTATTATAGTATAGTATAGATAGAAATATAGATATATATTATAAATATTAATTTTAATATGCTATTGAAAAAATTCGAACCTTACATATTAGTATATTACAAAAGACAAACTATCTATTAATATGTTACATTTTAATATTAATTTTAATATGTTGTTGCCGGGAATCGAACCTTGGAACCCTGTATATAACAATTTTTAGTATTGTTAGATCTAACGGTCATGTGAGTTGTTGATCTACCGGTGATAAATGAGGAATAACCAAAAATGGGGATAACCAAAAAGGGATTATATTAATTTTAATATGCTTATTAATTAAGCTTTGTATTAAGGATTTTAAATTTAATTTATAAAAAATATGTTGTTTTAGGAGTCGAACGCTTAACCTATGATAATACTCGTAGGATATAATAAAGATACAATATAATATTAAATTTTTATTTGTAATTTTTTTTAGTTTAAAAACAATACAATTTAATTTAATATATATTGATATCAATCCAAAATGGGATCAATTTTTATTACATTCGATTTGGATTAAATTTAATTATGATATATTATAATCATAAATTTTGGAACCGTCCACATAGTAACACGTATCTTATGATCTTATCTAGCGATTCTGCGAGTGACAGTCATTGAATTAGTATAGGGAAGTACTAACAATAATGATAGAAGACATGAAAAAAATAATGGGACCTCGAAAATGAGAGATACTGTACAATGGATGGATTAATGAATGAGATCGAGTTTCAGTGGGCGGTATTAGCATTGTGGTTTGGTCCACCCATGGTTTTGAACTGGGCCCATGTCATTCTTAAATAGCTGTTGATGAGATGACGTGAATATAAGGCGGCCCAACTTATCACATCTTGTTTTTTTCTTTTTTTTTTTCTTTTTAAATTCTTTTTTATTATGGGATAACCAAAAAAAAGGATAACCAAAAAGAGGGGGTAACCAACTACAAAATATACCCCCTTTTGCTTATTATAGTATAGTATAGATTCTATAAAGTGTATTATTAAAAATATCTTAATGATTATTTGTTGCTTTATATTCCTCACCATATAAGAGAAAATATAGATTCTTACATTTAAATGTCTTTTTCTTCTAAAAAAAAGAGTATTCCTGGAAGCATGGTTAGGCCGGATGGAAGAATTCCTAAACTCTTGAGATACGTACACTTGGACGAAATTGAAAACAATATCATGGTATGAGAACAATTTGGATTTTTAACTATCTATAACCTTTTTGATCGTTTTCTAGCATTGTTATCTTACTACATTTTTCTGTTTTAGAGAGTCGAAAAGGATTATGACAATCAATATGGAAAAGAGCTGAATTCAGTTGTCAAATTACTTACACCATATGGACAACAGTTTCATTTGCAATACAATAAAATAGATCTCTGTTTTACAAACTTTGGCAAGATTTACAGAGAGTTTGATATTAGGGGAAAAAGAATCATTGTACTCCCTCCGTCCCACCCAATTCTTAACACTTTTTTTGTTACTTTCTGGCACGCATTTTAAGGTGAATTTTAAGAGTAGTTCCATAACTTATTTTTGAAATTTTCTTTTTTTGTATAAAAATAGGATTGTTCTATTTTTATACAAAAAAAGAAAATTTCAAAAATATGTTATGCAACTATCCTTAAAATTTACCTTAAAATGCGTGCCGGACACCCTATTTTGAAATGTTAAGAAATGGCCGGGACTGAGGGAGTACTATGTTATATAGGAGCTGGAAATTTCTTAATAAACGTTTTCAATGAATCCTATACGGAGTACGACTATAACTCTTTAAGACAAAGACCACGTGCCTTGGTGAACTTAAAAGGTATGTTATATTTGAAACCTTAACTGTTATAGAAATCTTCATTTCATGCAACTTACTGATACTTTTTAAATTCTCAATTCTTACCAGAAAGGGAAACAGGAGTAGGTTCGAACTTTCTGTCATTAAGCATTGGTCTCATGCAGACACATGGTGGAGCTGTAAGAAATTCAAAATGCAATCATATAAACTCATTAACCAATTTCACATTTTCTTACTATCAAATGTTTAACAAATTATAACAGCTCATTCCAGACACATTCCAACAAAAGTTTTGTAGAAATATGCCAAAAGATGTTTCTATTATACTGAACAATGGAGATGTCTTACCTGGAAAACTATCTTTGGTGGACAAAAGAATATATGGTCTTGCACCTTTATATAGGAAACAATTTGTGAAAATGTTTGATATATTAATGTTCACATATTGTGGTAGTAGTCGTTTTGAGCTAAGTGTGTTTGGTAAATCAAAAGTGGAACGATTATTCGAGTTGCCTGAAATCAATTCTGGTAATCTTAAAAATCTATCTTCTTCTGATATAGTAATATTTAAGCTAAACAATATCATTAACCAAGTTGTTGTATCATTTTTAAAGACTCTGCAGATTCAGAAAATGAAAGCGAAGATGATGAAGAAATTGAGGAGCTTGCAGAAGATCAAGTGGTCCACGATATTAATGTCAATGGTGCTGTTTTTGAAGTTGTTATGACTACTTCAAATGTGGACAATACATGTCATGGTGCAGTAAGACTGAAATCTCATGGTTTTGGAATTTCATCAAACTTTGTTCTAATGCTTTGTAAACATTAAATAAACACAATTTTATCTAATCTGTTACAGTATATTCCAAGAAATATAACTCCAAACAACCGTAATTGGATGAAAGGAGATGAAATTGTCCTGCAAACTGAAAGAGGAAGTTGGAGAGTTGGTTTGGTCTTGTCTAAAGAATCACCAAGAATTTCTGTCGGATGGAATAAGTTCGTTAGAGATAATGCCATAAAATTGAAGAACAAACTTCGTTTCACTATGTTGGGGAATATCCAAGGAATATGGACATTTACTGTTCAAAATCAGTAACACCATAATTATTTAACTTGTATTTTTTTGGTTTTGGA
The DNA here is from genome assembly GCA_037693485.1 of Kitagawia praeruptora. Lineage (NCBI taxonomy): Eukaryota > Viridiplantae > Streptophyta > Magnoliopsida > Apiales > Apiaceae > Kitagawia > Kitagawia praeruptora. Next base: position 128,857,129 of record CM075350.1, read on the forward strand.
TCCTAACAATGTATTAGCATGGCGTATTCATGGCATGAATTTTGAAGTCAATGTACAATCATTTTTTTGTTTAGTTCTCTTAAACTTCATTATGATGAACTAAAGGAAATCTATTGTTATTCTGTGTCCAAGTCGGAATATTTGACATACTTTAGTTTTTAAGGATTATATTGGGATGTTTTAACAATTTAAAGCAGTACGTAATGTATTGAAAATTGTTCATAATATGATAATGTGTGAATAATGTAGTGTGATTGTGAAAAATGTCTTTGGGAATAATGTACTGTGATTGTGAATACTAAGGTATTAAATAATTAAACCGTGTTCACTAATAATGACTTTTATAGTAGTTGATGAAAAAGCTTTCTTCTTGGCATTTAAGGTTTATACATAGGTATTGGATGGATGCTACAAAATTTTTAAGACAATGGAGCAATATGAGTTCATACAGTTAACATTATTGATTAGGAGTATGGCCGTTACATTTTAAAAACAATGAAGGATGATCAATTGCACGACATATGGCTAATAAGTACTTAAAGTATTGTTCTAACTGATATATGCTGACTTGTTTATTTTCTTTTTAAATGCTCTTCAACTGGAAAAAAATTTAAGACATTGGAGCAATATGAGTTCATACAGTTATCATTGATTAATTAGGAGTATGGGCAATTGGATTGGAAAAACATTGGTTTTGAATAAAAATGATATACTGTATTCATAAATGATATCTCAACTACATTGTGATATAAGGATTAATTAAATAAACAATGATTAACAATCAATACCAAGATGAAACAAAATGCATAAACTTTTATTCAAACCATTTGTAAAATGGTGGACAAAAATCTAGAATAAAAAAAAATCCAACCAAATCCGATTTTGGTAAAACTGAAAATCACAACTATTAAAATCATAATTTCCACAATTTTTATTGAAAGGAAAAACTGGGCAAGCAATGCATATCCAGATATCTGACAGAAGAAGTTCAGTTCTCCAGTGAGTAGTAGTTACTTCTCTTGCAAATTGATCAAAACATAAAGCATCTCAGTATTAGAAAACTCTAAAAATTGTTGCTCAATGTTTATAAACGAAAAAATGGAATGTAATGGAAAGTATCAAGTGTTACCATCTTTATCTTCTTATTCACTGACATAGCAGATCCAGGAGTCCTGGCTGTATCATTTCGATCCAATGACTACAATAAGAACAATTACAATATAAGAAATGCAAAATTTGGATGTTGGAACTATTAATATGTAAAATGTGTAAGGCAAATACTAACATCAGACAATGTAATCATTGGGATTTCTGGAGGAGGTGAACCAATAGTAATGGATGTGCTTATCTTGGTTTTCTCATACAGATCAGTTGCATGCAAAACAAAACCACTCTCATCAGTACTGTCTTCAATAACGTCTATAGTGACAGTAATTTCATTGCCAGCAAGTCGCGCAATAACATCAGGAACCATCTTCGGATCCTTTAAAATATTAACAAACCAATGTGTCAAACATTACAAAATCCTATGATAGTGAAAGAGAACAATAACAACAACTATATATGTACTACGATCGTGAAAACATGACTAACTTTGATAGTTGTAAATATAAATCTGCTTACATTGTCCGTAGATTTTTTAAGATTGGAAGCACTGATTCCAATCATTGGCTTAACAACACGATCCATAAGAAAAACTTTGGTTGAAAACGTTTGATCCTCACCAACTACCAAAACACGATACCTAAAATAAAATAAATATATATGTGTTGAGTATTGAATACAGTAAAAGAATACAGAGGGGGGGTGAATGGATTCTTGAACTTTTCTTGTTCGAGTCTATGTAGCAAGTAAGTGTTTGTGTGTGCAAGAGTGAAGGTGCGGATAAAGAACAACACAAGACACAATATCACTTTAATCTAATGTATTATTAGATAAAGGTTGCTACAATCTGTGAATACAAATGATAGTATTCTCAGCTTCATTTTTCTCAGAGAGATACAGCTTACAGCGTATGAAAAACTTGACTCACAAAGTTAATGACTAAGGAAGTGAGACTGTATCCTTATAGAACATGGATACAACCTACTTACTCCAAATAATGTAGCTAAACAAATTACTTTCTAGTCTATCTATCCTTTTTGAGTAAGTGTCCAAACGGTTACAGATTTGACTTTGCAAAGCCTGTTCAGATCCACTTCTTTAGCCCCTTGTCTCTTCTATATCTCTCCAAGCTTCCTTGTAGGCTTTCCAGAGCACGTTACAGATTGTGGTCCATAAAGTGCATTGGCTTGTTGCTGGTTTCTGACTTGTACAATTTCTTCAGTATTTTGTCTCCAAGAATGTATTCGAGAAGTGACTAAGTAAGTGATTCGAGAACTAGAATTGACTTGATTGATAACTCTGAGTTCTCGAACACTGTTATATTGACATGTCGAACCACTTCTCGAATAGCTCTTTTCCATCAGGATTCCTTGAGTTGTCGAATAGAACATTTGACTTATCGAATCCTCGAGATATCGAATAGCTTTCTCAGTCCTTGAGATATCGAATGGAACTTTGACTTGTTGACTCTTTGAGAACTCGAATACCACTTTGACTTGTTGCCTTCTTGAGTTCTCGAATAGAGTAGTAGACATATCGAATCTCTGAGATATCGAATGAGATATCGAACAGTGTATTCAGAGATATCGAATAGTGTCTTGAGATATCGAATCCCTGACTTCTCGAATGTTGGACTTCTCGAATAGACAAATATACTTCTCGAATTGGTACTTAGGCAAATTCTTCATTTCTTCAAATCCCAACTTGTGATTATTTGACAATCTTTATCTTCTTACTTGAGGCATGAACCTTGGAACTTCTTTCAAGCATTATTCTTGACTATATAAGTACAATTACACAACTAGGATTTGATGCCTACTATAAGTACAAAACAAATAGAAACTCTTCAACTAGAGATTCCCTCAGTTAAGAGGTCATGTAAGTAATGCAAAGCATTACAAACAATTAGGCTTGTTATTAGATGTATACAGGCATGCCTCTGTGACTAACAATCTCCCCCAAATTGTGAGTGAGACCCTTAGTCATAATTTTATGTCTGATAACAAGCCTATCATACATAAAGATAAATCTTGACAAGTACATGTATGAAATTGATTGAACAGTATCACAAAGAAAGCATTCTCACAGTTATGAAGAAATACTAGCCATTTTCCTTTGATCCTCCTTTTTGAGATTTGGCTTGTAGATCCTCCTTTTCTTTTTCTTCCTTGGCTTTCTTTGCATCACTCATTGCTTGGATGATGTCTTCCATGGCAGTGAGTTCTTCAATGAGAGGTGAGCCAGATAGGTCTCTGATGACTTCATTCAGTTTGGCTTCAGAGTAAGAGCTAATGTAATCCATTCTAATCTTCACATTTCTGCCATATTTCATGTATTCCACAATGTAAGGATTATACTTGACTCTGCACAACCCTTTAGCTCTCAATTCTTCAGCTTTGGCTTCTAGAGCAGCTAACTCTTCTTCTCTCTTTTTCTTCAAAGCTTCATACTTCTTTCTCAACTCTTCCTCATGATCTTTTTTCATCTTGATAAAATGAGCTATCTCAATTTTCCACCTTCTCTCCCCTTCATTCTCAAGGTTGAGTAGCACCATTATTCTTTGTAGATCATGTAACTTGCCCCAGTGTTCACACATGCCTTGCTTGAATCTTTTGAATCTCCCATCAGTGTATTTGAACTCCAGGCAGTCATCAACTATAGCTACATGATAGATTCTCTGAGCCAATTGATATGCTATCTCATCTTCATCATAGTCTATGTTGAGACAGGGCAAGTCTAGTCCAGGAATGATTGTGAGTGCCTGAGATGTAGATGTTTTCACCTTTCTTGCCCTTCTGGCTGACATCTTCCATTTCAGCTTCTTTCCTTTATTGCTTGAGAAAAATTTAAGACCTTTGTCTTTGGACCATTGTAGTATACCATTAGCAGTATGCTTTTTGATATACACAAGTGGTTTCTTGATTAGCATCTCCTTTTCTTGAGGTAGTGAAACATTTGCAAAGGCCATGGAATTTGGCTTTTGTAGGTCACTACTAACAGTATTCACCCTAGACTTAGAGTCTTGTGTAGTGGTGAGGTTACTGTTAGCAATGCCTATGACTTGCTGTATCACACTTGTCCTCTCATAGACTTTCCCTTGGTCCCTGCCATCTTTATTTTCTTTGTCATCTTTCTTCTTTTTCTTGTCATCATCTCCCTTATCACTCCTGTGATGTCTTCTCCTTCCATCACTCTTGTCATCATCTTTATCTTCATCCTTATTTCTCCTGGGCTTGGCCAATTCTGGAATTGAACCAGTTGAAATGAATTCTCTAAGGATGTGCAATACCTCAATCTTCTCAGCTGACCTTATCCCCTTCTTCTTTTGCATTTGATCAACTATGGCAATGATCAGTCTGTGGTTCTTAGAGGTGAGATCATTGGGAATAACCAATTGATCCACATCTTGAATTTTGGTACCAGACTGATAGAGGATGGTTCTTGGTTTGGTGCACACTTCAGGAAGTCTGGCTTGTTGACCATTTCTTAGTTCAGTATACAGACTCTGATTGTTCTCCCCTTTATGCTCAATTAGTTCCAAGATGGCATCAATCTCAGTGAATTTCAGTGCTGTCAAGGTATCAATAGATATGTGCCATATCTTGCCTTTTGTCACCATCATGATTTCCTTGAGGTAGATCTGACTGAGCTTTCTTGGAATAACTGTTAGATAATGGATTTGATCTTTCAGGCTTCTTCTGTATAGCAGGGTATCTCCTCCAACCTTTGCTTTTGAGGCTTGCAGAAACTTCAAGAATGCAGCATCATGATAAACCTCTGAGTTTGCTACTTCTATCAGCTTGGCCTCTGTAACCTCCTTCACTTCCACTGGATCAGCTTCATGTTTAGAAGGTTGGACTAGATCACTTGGCATGGATCCTGCCACCACTGTAGTGGTGACAGTTTGCTTTTGGCCACTTGGAGTAGTGATGTGCACAGGTGGTAAAGTGACCACTGGCAGAGAAGATGGAGGCTCATCAACCTTTGATTTGCCTTTGCCTGGCACATGAGTTAGAGATTTAGTGACCCTTTGGTGATCACCCTCACTTAACTTTATCCCTTTTTCCTTAGGTTTCTCCCCCTTTGTATTTAAATTCCTTGTCCTCTTCTCCCCCTTAGGCTTGTTGTCAGGCACATAGGCTTTAGAAGTGACCTTTGGGGTGGAAGATTCTTCAGGGAGAGGAAGACCCATATGCTTCATCATAGCAGCCAACATAGATTGTTGATGCAGAATAACATCAGCTGTGGTGGTTGCTTGAGTGTTCAACTGATCATTGAGAAGTGCAACCTTGTCTATAAGATGAGCATTGGACTTAGTGAGAGTAGCCACCTCCTTTTCCAGAGTATCCACTTTAGTGAATAGCTCATGTGCCCTAAAACCAGAGAGTGATTGATCCTTGAGTCTTTGGACTTCATACTTGGTCATGTCATAAACAGGGACCTCAGTTACCAACTTATCCCCATATTGATTCTTGAACATTGTTCTCAGCATGGCATTTGAGTCTGTGGTTTGATCAGATAGAGATTGAAACTTATGCCCCAGCCCTGTGACAGTATCTTTGAGAAGGGCCAAGCCATTGTCCATTTTGGTGTAGCTAGACTTGCAGGCTAGAATTTCCTTAACCACACTCTCCAGTTGAGGGAATTTGGAATCAAAAGCCCTTTTTAACTCATGCACCTCCTTGGTTGTGGCTGTACACACTTCTGTCACTTCTGTCTTTAGACCCTTGCCAAGGTAGTGTGCAGCCTTGAGAATTCCCTTGTAATTGTCATTGATTGCTTCATACACATCACTAGGGGTGAGAGATTTGGCATTGGACCCTAGTGAAGTGATGTACTCTTCTCTGAGGTACTATAGGCCTTCTGAGAGAGGAATGTCATATTTTCCTTGAAGCCAGGCATCTACATTGCCTTCTCTCTCAGACTCATCCACAATTTTGGCCTGTTGTAGCTCCACATCCTCTTTATGGCACAGGAGAATAGCTTCATAGTCAGGATTGGGCAGGTTGGCAGTGAGGAGGTGCTGTGCAATCTTTGTGAACTCAGGGATCTGATCCACAATTAAGCTTTGAAGTGCTTCAACCGTCAATTGTTGTGGAACAAACCCTGATCCTGAAGCAATGTCATAGTGCACAGGCTTCAGCCATTGTGACATAAAGTCAGAGCTAGAGCTAGGCAAGCTAGACTCCTCAGTTACAGATGCAACTTCTGTAATCGGATGGATTGACTCTACTACTGGTGTCTTCACAGAAGTGGGATGAGTTACACCAGCAGTTGACATAGGCACAGAGTCTCTAGTGAAAACTAGTGGAACCTCTGTGTTTGTGATGGTATCATTAGGAGATGCCCCAGCATGCATTCCCTCACCATCTAAATGTGGGTCCTGGGTGGTGAACAAGGTGTCATGCACCAAGTCACTTGAGTTCATTGGCTCATCAAGAGAAAAGAATTCTTGATGATCAATGCCTTGCTCCTCAATTGCTTGAGTTGCAGGCTGCAAAGAAATTTGAGATGAAGATTCTGGAAGAGAAGTGTCTTGTGGAATAGATTTTGGCAACTCCCCCTGAGAGATAGAGGGAGTTTCAACTGTGATGTGCTCTCCACTCAGTGTTGTGCCAGCCTTATCACTCCCATGTGCTGACTCTGTACAGATAGATGCATTGGGGAGGATGCTTGATTCTATAGATGCACCCTGTTGAGAGGATACATCTAGTAAACTGTTTGCCCCTGATTTTACAACTTCAGCCATTTGTGTGACTGAAGAGGTGGTTTTAGTTTTCTTCTTCTTTGGCCTGATAAGAGGTGACTCAGGTGCCTCACTTTCTAACTCTACAGCCAATGCTACTTCAGACAAGATGGTTAAAGGTGCAGAAGTAACCTGTTTTCTCTTCTTCTCCTTTTTACTAACATCACTCTTTTGAGAGGATGATGCAGTTGGCTCAGTGTTTGGTAGAGTGTTTGGTTGAGAGGGTTGGTTAGTAGGCCCTGGGTTAGCATTTTGTCCTACTTTCTTGGGCTGTGCTAACTGTGACTTTGAGTCAAATGTTGGCATGTTGTGGGGGTAAGTCCTAAACAAACTCTCCATATGGGGAGTTATGTTCAGTCTTACATCCACATCATTCCTAGTCTCCAAATTACCAAAAATGAGTTTGGTCATGGATTTAGGATAGCCTATTCTATTTTTATTCATCCCATCTAATTCAATCAATTTATTATTTAAGAAGTTAAGTACAGATTGAATAAAACGAGGGAAGAAAATTTCATTACCTCTCTTGGCTGAGTTCTTACCAAGTCTCCCATACAGCTCCAGCAGAATAATAAGGCCAACATCTATCTTCTTTCCATATGCTAAAGCATAGCCTATCTGCTGTGCAGGTGTACTGATTTGGTCATAGCTGGATTTTCTTGCGGTAAAGACTTGAAGAAGTGTATCAAACACATAGCTCCATTCCTTCCTCAAATGCTTCCTATTCAGATGCCCAAGACTAATTTTGTCTGCATATTTGATGAAATCAAAGAAGTCTTCCAAATCAGCAGTTGTAGCTGGTGGGTTATATACCTCTTGTTTGGTGCCCATCCCAAGTGCTTCATTCATGTCTTCTGTGGTGATAGTGATATTCTTGTCTTGAATCTTACAGTAAATGATGTACGAGGTTATTGCAGAGTCAAGAGCCACCACCTCCACTGTAGCAGACTTCCAGAACTGTTCTAGAATGTCTAGATACAGAGTAGGGTTAACAGATAGAGCATTTTTTATGTATGATTTAGACATCCACTTCACAAAGCACTTGAAGTTGGCGTTGGGTGCCTCAACATCACTAGTTAGAGCAATGAAATTGGTGTTGAACTTTACTATTGCCATTTGTGTAAGAGAGAGAGGAGAAATCGAAGGTTGAAGAAGAAATTTAGCTTTTTGTAGTTAGGGTTTCAGAGGTTTTGGGAGTTTGGATGCTTGAGAAATCGAATGAAATGAATCGAATAGATGTGAAATTGTAAAAGTATGAAGTACTTGAATTTTCGATTAGATGTATGTTATGTATCGACAAGTCAGGCATTCGAGAAGTAGAAAACAACTATTCGATAAGTCAAGAAAGGCTTATTCGATAACTCAAGCAGGTTGTAACTCACAGCTGGCAGTTTTCTAACTTAGAAATAAATCTAAATTAGGTAAAATATGTTTTTATGAGTAATTCTGAATTCTGAATAAAAATCAAAAATCGGTTAAAATTCAGCGAGAAATCAGCCTTTGCAAATGATTCGAGAACTCAAATATAGTATTCGAGAACTCAGTCAATCGAGAACTAAAATACTATATTCGAGAAGTCAAGAAAACCTCTACTCGAGAACTCTAAAAGACTCTATTCGAGAACTCGAGAGTGCTCTAATGAGACTTGTTAGAGATGTCGAATAGTGAATCACTTGAGAAGTCTGACTTGTCGAATTATACTCATAGAAACTCAATTTTCACTATCTTTTTAAAATTTACCAGCCATATTCATTCACGAATATTCTAGCAAATTAAACAGTGATTTTCTCAAAATTCCATAGAAATTTCAAGTTAACAAGAGAATATGATTTTCCAAATATGTAACAGATTTGAAATATTTATAAATCATATTTCAGCCAACACTTACTCCAAAAATATTGAGAATTTAGATAAAGTAAGTGTTTACTGCTGCAACAATCTAGATGCTGTATTCACCTAGCCAGAATCTGAAGAATTCAGCATTCCAATCTCACTAACAAACCTTGTGAAGGTGGCTTCATCTAATGGCTTAGTGAATATATTAGCTAGTTGTTTATCTGTAGAAACATAATGCAACTCAATGGTTCTATTAGTTGCATGTTCCCTTATGAAATGATATCTGATGTCAATGTGCTTTGTCCTAGAATGATTGACAGGATTGGCAACTATAGAGATTGCACTTGTGTTGTCACACATGATTGGAATTCTTTCCAACACAAGTCCATAATCTCTAAGTTGATTTCTAATCCAAAGTACTTGAGCACAGCAACTTCCAGCAGCTATGTATTCAGCCTCAGCTGTAGAAGTTGACACAGATTATTGTTTCTTGCTATACCAAGAGACTAACCTTTGTCCAAGAAACTGGCAGCTACTTGAGGTGCTTTTCCTATCCACTCTGCATCCAGCATAATCAACATCAGAATAACCAACCAGATTGAACCCTGTGTCCTTAGGATACCATAGTCCCAAGTTTGAAGTGCCCTTCAGATATCTAAAGATCCTTTTTATAGCAACCAAATGTGATTCTTTTGGATTTGATTGAAACCTTGCACACAAGCATGTAGCAAACATGATGTCTGGCCTACTTGCAGTGAGATAGAGTAGAGAACCAACCATGCCTCTGTAGACTGAGATATCTACTTTCTTGCCTTTAGCATCTTCATCCAATTTAGTGACAGTGGCCATGGGTGTCTTTGCAGGTGAGCAATCTTCCAAGTCAAACTTCTTCAATAAATCCTTGATGTACTTGGTCTGACTGATAAAGATACCATCCTTCCTTTGACTGAGTTGCAACCTAAGAAAGAATGTCAACTCTCCCATCATACTCATCTCATATCTGCTCTGCATGAGTTTAGAAAATTTCTCACACAGCTTCTCATTTGTAGAACCAAAAATGATATCATCCACATAGATCTGAACTAGGATAAGATCATCACCATGCTTCTTGTAAAATAGTGTCTTGTCCAGTGTGCCTCTAGTGAATTGATTCTCAAGAAGAAATTGTGATAAAGTATCATACCATGCCCTTGGAGCCTGCTTAAGTCCATACAGTGCCTTAAGCAGTCTGTAAACAAATTCTGGGAAGTGAGGATCCTCAAAGCCAGGTGGTTGTTGCACATAAACTTCTTCTTCCAACTCTCCATTCAGAAATGCACTTTTGACATCCATTTGATACACTTTGAAGTTTGAATGAGCAGCAAATGCCAGGAATATTCTGATGGCTTCCAATCTAGCAACAGGGGCAAATGTATCATCATAATCAATGCCTTCCTGTTGAGAGTATCATTTTGCAACCAATGTTGCTTTGTTCCTTATAATTACACCATCTTCATCCATCTTATTCTTCAGAACCCATTTTGTTCCAACAATGGTTCTATTCTTTGGTGCAGGCACAAGTTCCCAAATTTGTTCCTTTCAAATTGATTCAGCTCCTCTTGCATTGCTATAATCCAATCTGGATCTAGCAGTGCATCATCAAGTTTCTTAGGCTCCACCTGAGATAGAAAACAACCATAGAGACACTCATTCTGAGTTGCTCTCCTAGTCCTTACTCCTGCATTAGGATCTCCAATGATTTGCTCTGCAGTGTGTGATCTATCCCATTTCCTTGAGTGCTCAGCCTGATTTCTCATTCTTGAAGTTTCTTCATCATCCAAATCATCATCCTGATTTCCTCCCCCTGTGAGGTTGCCACTACTCACAGGTGTGTCTTGGATGCTAGTTTCTCCACTGTTGATTGGCACAAATTCTTCTTTTGTATTATCATTCACTTGAGTCTGTTGAACTCGAGTTTCAACTTCAGTTTCAGTCTCTTCATCAGAATCATCTAGATTATCAAACTTCAATGGATCTTTATCTTCATCATTGGCTTCTTCTAGTCCAGGTAGTTTGCTGTCATTAAATGTCACATCTGTGCTTTCCATAATTTTCTTTTGACTGATGACATAAACCTTGTATGCAATTCTTTCCATAGAGTAGCCAAGAAAAATTCCTTCAAATGCTTTTGCATCAAATTTTCCAACATATTCAGAATTATCCTTCAATACAAAGCATTTGCTTCCAAAAGTATGAACATACTTTAGAGTGGGCTTCTTTCCAGTCATCAAGTTGTAAGGTGTCTTTCCAATGTTTTTGTTGATGAGGGTTCTGTTCTGGATATAGCATGCAGTGCTTACAGCCTCAGCCCAAAAACATGTAGGCATCTTTGCATCAAGTAACATTGTTCTAGCAGCTTCAATTAGAATTCTATTCTTCCTCTCAACAACTCCATTTTGTTGTGGAGTCCTTGGAGCTGAGAATTGCTGAGAAATACCATTCTCTTTACAGAATGCTTCAAGTATGGTATTTCTGAACTCTGTTCCATTATCACTTCTCAGTGCAATCACACTTGCATTGTTGGCCTTTGATTCCTTGTCAACTTTCTTTATATGCTCAATGATTACTTGTGGAGCCTCATCTTTTGATGCCAGAAATTCCACCCATGTATACCTTGTAAAATCATCAACCATCACCAAGGCATACTTCTTTCTTCCTAGTGACATAATATTGACGGGCCCAAACAAATCCATATGAATGAGTTGTAGGGGCTTGGTTATAGATCTCACTATCTTTGTCTTGTGGCTAGATCTTTTCATCTTTCCTTTTTGACAAGCCTCACACACTCCTTCTTGACAGAATTCAAGTGTGGGCATGTCTCTCACTAACTCTCTTTTGACTAGAGAATTAATGGCTTTGAAGTTCAGGTGTGATAGTTTCTTGTGCCACAGCCAACAATCTTCATTTGATGCTTTTGAGTAAAAGCAACAAATTTTGTCCTTGTTTACAAAATCCATATTGGCTACAAACAGGCTTCCCTTCCTTACTCCAGATAGAGCAAAATCACCAGTCTTTTTGTGGGTGATCAAACATTCATCTTTGTCAAAATCCACCTTGAATCCTCTGTCAGTAAACTGACCAACACTTAGCAGATTATGCTTGAGTCCCTTGACCAGTGCTACATCTTCAATGATGACATTTCCAACTTTTAACTTGCCATATCCCAATGTGTTACCCATGCTGTCATCTCCAAAAGCAACCATTGGGCCAGCTTTTTCCTCATACTGTGATAGCAAGGCCATATCACCAGTCATATGATTTGAGCATCCACTGTCCAAAATCCACATGACCTTCTTTTCATTTTCTTTGCCCTGAGGGTCTGATGGAGATGTGTCATCCTTGGAATTGGCCATCAAGGCATAATTGCAGAATTCTTGTTCCTCTCCATCACTGTCAGAATCATCCCAACACTTCCCTTCAGCTATGTAGGTCTTACCTTGTGTCTGCTTTTTCAGAAGGGCCTCCTACTTAGCTTCGAGCTCAAGATAATCTCTATCCTTCTTTTTAGGCTTCTTGCATTCACTGGCAAAATGTCCTAGGTCATTGCATCTATAGCACCTTACAGATGACCTATCCACATGGATGGTTTTAAACTTATTCTTGTTTGGTTTCACAGGTGCCTTACTCTTGTTGAATGAATGGTTTTGGGTTTTGGGTTTGAAGGGCTGATTCCTTTTGAATCTGATGTTTGGAAATTTTCTGGCCATGAAAGCATATGAAGTGTTTTCCATCCCATCTAGTTCTTCAAGAGTGTAAAACTCTTCTTCCTCCTTCTTCTCAACAGGTTCACTTACCTCAGGTTCAGTTTCTTCCTCTTCTACTACCTCCTCTATCCTTAATTGGCTTGTAGATGCTTCTAGGTCTTGAATAGATTTGTTGACAATCAAGGCACATGATGTGTTTACCATTCTGCCTTGATTGGCTTGGATAGCCCTTTTCTGAAGCAACTCAAGCTCATGAGTTTTTAAAACCCCATAGAGCACATCATATGTAACTTTGTTCAAATCTCTTTCCCTTAGAGAAATGACCCTTTGCTCTAGATGGTTTGGTGAGGATAGCAGAAACTTCATGTTTAACTCCTTGGTACTGTAAACCTTGCCATTCATCTGCAACTCAGTAACTAGCTTGTGAAATCTCTCAAACATCTCAGTAATGCTTTCCTTGGGCTGTGCCATGAAAGCCTCATACTGTGTGACCAGTATCTGTTTCTTGTTTTCTCTGACCTCATCAGTTCCTTCACATAACACCTCAATGTGATCCCACATTTCTTTGGCAGTGGAATCTATAATCAGCAACATGAGGTGACTGTCAAGGGCAACCATGTCCTTTTCTGATTCTGTCCATTTGGATGGATCCTTAGCCACATAAGATCTTGGAATAGTAGTGGTTCCAACAGTCTTTTCAGGAATCTCCTGTTGGGGAACAAATGGACCATTCTTAAGAATCTCAGGATACAAGTGATGAGATGCTTTGATGAACAACTGCATCTTTATCTTCCAGAGGTTATAATTCTCTTTGTCAAACTTAGGGACCTTCACCGTTCCTGTAGTCTTTGGTGTATTCGAACTCATGATCGTTTTTCTGTTTTTGAATAAACAGCCAGCTCTGATACCACTTGTTGAGTATTGAATACAGTAAAAGAATACAGAGGGGGGGTGAATGGATTCTTGAACTTTTCTTGTTCGAGTCTATGTAGCAAGTAAGTGTTTGTGTGTGCAAGATCGAAGGTATGGATAAAGAACAATACAAGACACAATATCACTTTAATCTAATGTATTATTAGATAAAGGTTGCTACAATCTGTGAATATAAATGATAGTATTCTCAGCTTCATTTTTCTCAGAGAGATACAGCTTACAGCGTATGAAAAACTTGACTCACAAAGTTAATGACTAAGGAAGTGAGGCTGTATCCTTATAGAACATGGATACAACCTACTTACTCCAAATAAGGTAGCTAAACAAATTACTTTCTAGTCTGTCTATCCTTTTTGAGTAAGTGTCCAAACGGTTACAGATTTGACTTTGCAAAGCCTGTTCAGATCCACTGCTTTAGCCCCTTGTCTCTTCTATATCTCTCCAAGCTTCCTTGTAGGCTTTCCAGAGCACGTTACAGATTGTGGTCCATAAAGTGCATTGGCTTGTTGCTTGTTTTTGACTTGTACAATTTCTTCAGTATTTTGTCTCTAAGAATGTATTCGAGAAGTGATTAAGTAAGTGATTCGAGAACTAGAATTGACTTGATCGATAACTCTGAGTTCTCGAACATTGTTATATTGACATGTCGAACCACTTCTCGAATACCTCTTTTCCATCAGGATTCCTTGAGTTGTTGAATAGAACATTTGACTTATCGAATCCTCGAGATATCGAATAGATTTCTCAGTCCTTGAGATATCGAATGGAACTTTGACTTGTTGACTCTTTGAGAACTCGAATACCACTTTGACTTGTTGACATCTTGAGTTCTCGAATAGAGTAGTAGACATATCGAATCTCTGAGATATCGAATGAGATATCGAACAGTGTATTCAGAGATATCGAATAGTGTCTTGAGATATCAAATCCCTGACTTCTCGAATGCTGGACTTCTCGAATAGACAAATATACTTCTCGAATTGGTACTTAGGCAAATTCTTCATTTCTTCAAATCCCAACTTGTGATTATTTGACAGTCTTTATCTTCTTGCTTGAGGCATGAACCTTGGAACTTCTTTCAAGCATTATTCTTGACTATATAAGTACAGTTACACAACTAGGATTTGATGCCTACTATAAGTACAAAACAAATAGAAACTCTTCAACTAGAGGTTCCCTCAGTTAAGAGGTCATGTAAGTAATGCAAAGCATTACAAACAATTAGGCTTGTTATTAGATGTATACAGGCATGCCTCTGTGATTAACAATATGGTCATAAGAGTATCAATATTTAATACGACAGCCCAAAAATGAAAGTTTAGTATTAAAAAAAGGTTGATTACCTCTTATCCGCCACTGGAATGCTCCTATCACATTCAATACATTTGAATATCCTTTCAATCTTTGACACTTGCGAATTACATGAATTACATGAATTATACCACCAGAAACAATATTCTTCAACTTTGGCAATGACAAAAGTGCAGAAAATATTCTTCTGTAAAAATATTCATATTCATAAACGATGCTAACTGAACTTGAACTAAACTAACAAAGTTAAGTTTAATTCTAAATACCTTGACTCTTTCTTTTGGATTCTCAACTAACTCCTTAAGAGTAACTTCCTCAAAAGTGGTAACAATCCTCATATCATTAGTGAAGTAATCCTCATTATGACATGACTTATATCCTTCCTCCTCAAGCCTTGTCAAAATAATAATAATAATAAATGAGATTATTCATACAACACTATGAATCAATAGAACAATATAAATGTGTAACAATCCCTCTACATGACAACATTGAAATCACATAAAGTTGTGTTGATTTTTTTGGGGCCACAGTCTTCATAAATTTCCCAAATTCAAGCTCTATAGATTTGATACAGTCTTCATAAAGTTGTGCTGATTTTTTTGGGGCCACAGTCTCGTACACTAAAGAACTGCAACAATCCAATGTTAACATACCGGTCCGACAGAGGAGGATGCAAATTAAAATGTACACATACAAATTATTATAATTAGAAATTGGAACTTAATTTTTTGAAATGGGTTAACTAACCAACTAACCAAATATACATTGTTTTGCTTATAATAGTATAGTACAAATATCTAATGGAAAGGTTTTGGGAATTTTTTTGGAGAATCTAACATTTCTCTTTTATTCTTGTGAATTATTTTGGAAATCAAAACGATTTTTTTTTTTACAGAAAAAATCAAAACGAATTTGGGTGATCTAATTATTTCTAAATATGTTGGGTCACTTCTAGAGATGCACAAAAGGCCCATCGGGCCAGGCTTTGAAAAGCCCGGGTTTTTTGGTCAAAGCCCGGCCCGGGCTTTGACTTTGACCGGGCCGGGCCGGGCCGGGCTTCTGTGAAAAATGTGAGCCCGTTTAGGCCCTCGAAGCGGGCCGCGGTGGGCTTTTTTCCGGGCTTGAAGCGGGCCGGGCCGGATCGGGCTTTTTCCGGGATCAAATCGGATCGAGATTTTTATGTTATATAAGAATGTTCTTTATGTAATAATGGCAGACATGCGTTAAACAATCTATATTGCCGATACAAATATTACATTTATCGATTTACTTTTTGATTTGATGATATATTAATTGATTACACGTGTACTTAACTTGTTTTTGTTCATGTATCGTAATATATGCATATAAATAATCTTATTATTAATAATGAATATGTAAATATATATGTACATAAATTATTTTTATATTTGTAGGAAGTGTAAATACATAAATATTTATGTAAGTATACTAGAATAATCGAATTTTACCCGGGCTTTTTCGGGCCGAACTGGGCTTTTAATCGGGCCGAGCCGAAGACCGTGTTTTTTAAAAGACCGGGCTTTTGCCGGGCCGAGCCGGGCTTTGCCCAAAAATATAGGGACCGTTTAAGGCCCTCGGGCCGGGCTTTGACGGGACCGGGCTTTGACCGGATTTTGCCGGATCGGGCCGGACCAGATTTTCGGGCTCGGGCTTTTTGTGCATCTCTAATCACTTCTATTAAAGCATCATAGGATGAAGGTGCCTTTAGTAACAGAGCAGCTCTAACAAAAAAGCTGGATTAGATGCGGTTTTTAATTATTATTCTCATTTTTCTATCAGATGAAAATGGTTGCATGACTTTGCCAAGACTCGTGTTCTTGGTAAAATAGTCATTTTATATAGAACCTTAATCTAAGCAGTGACAACTACAGAGACATCGAACATATAGTATTTTTTTTTTAATTTTGTTGGACAACTAAAAAGCCTCATTCAGTCATTCAAGTAAATGGAGTCAAGTAGGAGAATCCAAATAGTCGTTCAGACTTCAGAGTAAATATGCACTCGGACTGTAAACGAATCGAACTCGGACGAACTTTTAACGAACACGAACAAATTCTTAACGAACCGAGCAATGTTCGGTAAGTTTATCAGACAATTTTTCTTGTCCAAACTCGAGTTCGGTAATGAACCGAACCGAACACGAACTCTTTGCGAATATACCGAACCGAACACGAACAGTTCGGTAAATATATATATAATATTGTATAACAAATAAATATAATAATTTGAAAAATAAAAAATAAAAAATAAAAATTGTAAATATTATTGTTTTTATCGAACGAACGGAACTCGAACCAAACTCGGACGAACTCTTAACGAACTCGAACTCGGACGAAATCTTAACGAACCGAACAATGTTCGGTAACCTTACCGAACATATTTTCTTGTTCGAACTCGAGTTCGGTAAGCTTATCGGATGAGCTAACCGAACTCGAACGCGGATGAATGAACCGAGCTTAACGAACAGTCCGTTTGAAATTCACGTGTTATTTTTCGAATTAAAAATAATATGTGGAACTATCATTTTTATGCACCTTTAAATAAGCGTAAAAAGTAAAAGGGACAGCATCTGATGCAAAGCTTTCTGCCTTACTTTAATAATTTACAATATTTCCCTTTGTTTCGCAACTTGGTTCTGATATACAGTTGCGGGAAAAGATGGCAGAATATGAACTAGCAGTTGGAATTGATCTAGGAACAACATACTCGTGCGTTGGAGTTTGGCAACAATATCGAGTTGAAATCCTTGCAAATGATCAGGGTAACAGAACTACACCATCATGTGTTGCTTTCACTGATGCGGAACGTTTCGTTGGCGATGCTGCTAGAAACCAGGCTGCGTTGAATCCTGTTAACACCATCTTTGGTAATCATTTATCTATCTTCTGTAAATTTTATTTTATGTTTGGACGTTGTTTTAGTATGTTTATCGATCTGTTGTTAATACTTAAATAAATATCATGGTGGTCGAAGACTCAAAGCGATGGTCAAGTGTAGCTTCGTTGCTCTAAAAACAAAAAAATACTCCGTAGTATATAACTAATCTATATAAAAACTCTTGGTTAATTTAAACCCTCTGATGTATTTACTTCAGATGGAATACAAGACTTGTTGAATCATTTGCGGATAATATCTTGTTTTCGCCTTTTCGAACTACAACTTTTAGTACTAGTCATCAACTGCAAAAAGATTTAAAAAAAAAGGTTACATGGTAAATTTTCGCACAGCTTCCAATCTTTACTTGACATGAAATTTAACTGAAAACAGAGGTCAAGGTTTCATCTTTGTTTAAGGAATCAGAAAGTTAAAATAACCATTTAGCCCGGACTTTGAAATTATAAATATCGTTTGTGTGTTTTTTAATATAGATTTTATTGTTTTCATGTACACAGATGCTAAAAGGTTAATAGGAAGGAGATTCACGGATTCAACTGTGCAAAGTGACATGAAGCTCTGGCCATTCAAGGTAATTGGTGACAGAGCCAACAAACCAATGATAGTTGTAAACTACAAAGGTGTGGAGAAACAGTTTTCACCTGAGGAGTTGTCTTCAATGGTTCTTGTTAAGATGAAAGGAATTGCTGAAGATTACTTGGGTAAGAAAGTAAAGAATGCTGTTGTCACTATACCTGCATACTTTAGTGATTCGCAACGCCAGGCTACAAAAGATGCAGGAGCAATAGCTGGCCTCAATGTGTTGCGTGTCCTTGTTGAGCCGACAGCTGCTGCTGTTGCGTATGGTCTTGACCAGAAGATTTCAAATGGATTGGTTGGAGAGAAAATTGTGCTTATCTTTGATATTGGCGGTGGTACTTTTGATGTCTCTCTTCTTAAAATCAAAGAGGACAAATTTGAAGTACTAGCTACAGCCGGTGATACTCACCTTGGAGGTGAGGACTTTGACAATAATATGCTAAATCATTTTGTCGAGGAATTTAAAAAGAAGCACAAAAAAGACATTACTGGAAATCCTAAATCCCTACGAAGATTGAGAAATGCTTGTGAGAAGGCAAAAAGAATGCTTTCTCATAACACAATGACAACTATTGACATAGATTCTTTGTATGAGGGAATTGATTACACCGGAAAAATTACTCGTGCCAAATTTGAGGATTTAAACTTGAATCTGTTTAAAAGTTGTTTGGATATTGTGGAGAAGTGTCTGAAAGATGGGGAGATGGACAAGAGCAGGGTCCACGATGTTGTTCTTGTGGGTGGATCTACTAGAATTCCGAAAGTGCAGCAGTTATTACAAGAATTTTTTGATGGGAAGGAGCTCTGCAAGAGTATTAATCCAGACGAGGCTGTTGCTTATGGTGCTGCCATCCAAGCTGCTGTGCTTAGTGGTGCAAGAAATAATATTATCAGGGACATAGTACTGCTAGATGTTACTCCTCTGTCACTTGGTGTTGAGAGCAAGGGTGAAGTAATGAGCATTGTAATTCCAAGGAACACAACAATTCCAACCAGCAAAAGTAAAGAATACATCACAGTTCATGATTACCAGACATCCATCCGCTTCTCGGTTTATGAGGGTGAAAGATCACGTTCGAAAGATAACAACTTACTTGGTGAGATGAGACTCCGCGGCCTCCCTCCTGCCCCGAGGCATGAAATTGGAGTTATGCTTACGTTTAACATTGATGCAAATGGGGTGTTACATGTTACTGCAGAGTGTGAGGTTGCTGGGGTGAAGACTAGTGCAACAATAATCAATGACAAGGGAAGACTTACAAAAAATGAGATGGAAATGATGATACGTGATGCAGAGATTTACAGAGCTGAAGATGAAGAGTTTAACAAGAATATCAAGGCAATGAATGCATTTGAAGATTACGCATATAACATGAGAAGTGCCATTAGAGCTAAATCTAACCTAGACGGATTTACCCAGAAAAAGGTGGAGAATGCTATCAAGGAGGCCATTCAATGGGTTAATGCAAACAGGAGTGCGGAAGCTGACAAGTACAACTCCAAGAAGAGGGACCTGAAGGCTATTTTCGATTCTATTATTCCAGGCATCAAGGTTGAGGGAGATGAATAATCTTCCATATATATTTGCAACTTTCAACTTTTTCTTTTGTGCATGGGTGAATTTTTAAGAAATCGATTTGATTTTCGATTGTAATGAATGATTGGTTGAGGCTGTAGTGTTCTAAGCAAACATTGTTGTATACGAGCTTTTTAAGCACTAATCCCCATCAAATTTTATGGCATAAATAAAAAACAAATTACTAGAATGATATATGAGTTGAAGGACAGTATCTTAACTAGGAATTTGATGGTCTGTGCACTACGAGTCTACGATAGTACTCCCTCTGTCTCATCCATTTCTTTACAATTTCCTTTTTGGGACGTCCCACCAATTCTTTACATTACTAAAAATAGTAACTTTTAACAATAAAATATATTACTACATCCACTACTTAACTCCATTTTTTCAACACTTTATACTATTACACCCACTACTTCATTTATTTTAACAATAAAATTACTATTACACCCACTACTTCATTTATTTTAACAATATTACATCCACTATCTTGGTCTCCGTGCCCCATGCCCATGTAAAGAACTACACGGGACAGAGGGAGTACGATGCATAATGCATTCTTGTTTTCTACTTCAGCTTTCACAATAAAGTAAGTGGCTAGATATAAAATTTGATGGCGGTGCTTGAGAAAGTGCCGCCTGCCATTTAGTTGCTGTTCAATTGTTCCCCAAATTTAAGAATTATTGTTCCTGTTCTTCAACGTGAGTGATAGCCGAGGCAGGCGAAGTACATTGAAAACCCAAGAATACAAAAAGTAATGAAACAATAGAGAAAATGCCATTAATGCTTGATTGTTGTTTAAAATATATTTATGTAAAATTTATAAATAGACACGAGAGCAGTAAAGAAATCGACAAGGAATACTCAGAATGTAAATTAAGAAGAGAGTTTATAAACAATTTTAGAACAAAAGCAGTGGGAAATTAAAATGTAGCATCTCTCAAAACTCACACATCTCAGAGTGGGGAACACCTGATTTTAATACTGAAAATCATTTCTGCATCATATAAAACCCAATTCCAAATGCCAAAATGATGGCAATGACGGCAAGGTATAAAATGAAACAATACAAAGTGTAGCTATTTGTAATTTAATACTGAAAATCCGAAAATCATTTCTTCATTGTGTAAACTACAATTCCAAATGCCACAATGATGGCAAGGTAGAATATGAATCTTCTTTTGATTTGAATACTTGCAATGACATGCTCTGCCTGGGGAACAAATTTTATGTAAGCCTCCATTAAGTCATCTCGGTTCTCCAAAAGTTTTAGCATCTGCAGGAGAGATAAAACATGAAATATACAACTAGTTAACAAAATCAGCATCATCAAAGCATCCATTTCCGATACTATGACATGCTGAACAAATTGGAGGCATTACCTTTACTGTCATATCTTTAAGACTCAATCTTCCATCTTGAAACTTCACGATAAGATTTTCAACCACGTCGCTACGCTTTTGATCATCGGGAAAAGCTGACTGAAAATATCATTACGTGATTAATTAGAAGCTTGAAAAACAAAAATCAAGCCAATTAAAATTCTACCTCCACACTACGGATAAACTGATTTGCTTTATCGACTTCATCCCTCGTAGAGACTGGATACAGATATGGCAGTACTGTACTGCAGAAATTTGTAAAAAGCTTCGGGTGATCTTTAAACAGCCTATCAGTCCTCGATTCAGTTTCTCGAACTGTCATTCTGCAAATTGCACATGAAACAATACAAGGACCTGAATACCTGATGTTTTCAAGTAACAAAACCAGTGAAATAAGCTTATTACCTATGCTCCTTGCAATCTTGGATCAATTTCTTGAAATTTGTAGTCTTCCTACTGCATTTCTTAAATTCAAGCTCTACAGATTTGACAAACTCTTCGTAAAGTTGTGTAGGTTTTTTTGGCGCCACATATTCATACTGTAAAGTACTGCAACATCGTATATTTTTAGTAAAAATCTGAACAAATCTATCGAAGATGTACTTTTAATATTTATGCTTTACGGAACAAAAACAAATCTTATGTGATAATAAGAAAATAACAAACCTGTAGCCTAAGTTCCTTTTTCTTTTCGATATTAACCTTAATCGATGGATGGGCAAGTCTGAACTAAGAGAAGCCATACGAGTATTTTAGAATGTGACACTCGATAGATTTACCGGGCATGCATGAAACTAAATTTATACGGTTGCTACTATATCACTATAAGGGATAACATCCAAACAAAGCTTTCTAAATTGTAACGGACGAGTTTAATGCCTAACATTATAGAAGTTTTAATTAGGGTCAACATGATATTAGGCATGATTAGAGATAATTACATTCAAATTCTTCCCACTAATCACTAAATGTTAATTCAAAATATTTTGGAAAATACGTAACTGAAGATATTTTTTATTTCCTTTAAAAAAATTTCATCTTGAATTTTATTTCCATATTATTTATGAAAATAGATCAAAAATAATTTGACATCTTATTATTTAGAATTTTTTTTTTGGAACAAATTTGAAAAATACTATAATTTTCTTTCAAAAAAAAATACTATAATTTGATTGTACTTTAAAATGAAGATAGCCCTCCTTATACATATCTGAGTCATGAAATAAAAAGCCCTCATACACATCGAGTCATGAAATAAATTGCTACAGTCGACATTTTGGATAGAATAGTTTGGGACCTCTGCAATGACTCATAAGCCATTAGTTTTTTTTTTCCTAATTAAACACACCACACAAACTTTGACAAGATTCGAATCAAGCACGAATTTATATTTATTGATCAAAACCATACGCTAAAGTGTTTCTACTTTTCAAATTATCTAAAACCTTAAGATAAAATGATTTGAGCATAATGCGTTATGTTTACGATGCAAGAAAGTAATATTATTTCTCTGCAAGTGCTACTACAGCTGCCACCATGACCGCAACTGCAGTGATGACAATGGTGACCATGTAATAAATGATCCTCGTGTTTGCCCAGCTAGCATCGCCAAGCACTTGTTCTGACCGGGGCAAAAATCTGATGTAAGCCTGCATTGGCTCATCTTTGTTTTCCAAAAGTTTTTTCATCTGCAAAACCATGAATTTATAGGCCAATTATTTAACATATCAATCCCAACTTTTATAACTAAGATTGAATACATTACTCGTAGAGTCAGATCCTTAAGACTGAGTTTTCCATCTCGGAACTTCAGGACAAGGTTTTCAATCAAGTCGCAACGCTTCTTGTTATCAGGGAAGGCTCTCTGTAAATATCATTGCAACAGATTTATTCAAGACAGTGATCATAGGAGACAATGTTTTAAAACATGATGTGTTCGGAGATCAGAATTACTGCCACATGAATGTACTAGAGAACGGAAATTTAGTAATGCGGGTGTACCTCAACACTACGGATAAATTGGTATGCCTTGTAAGGGTCAGTCGCATTACTAACTTTTAGAGCTGGAAATATGATCTCAGAAAACCTTGTTGAGAGTGTAGGCTCATCAAGAAGCTCATCCATCTCAGATTCAATTTCCCGTGCTGTAATCCTGCAAACAACCTAGGACGTCACATGAACAGACAAAGCATGCAATGACTGGATGATAATTTTCATTTCAACAAACGAAATCATTACCTTTGTTCTTTAAAATTTCCAATCAATCTTATGAAAAGATCGAACTTCTTGGAGCCTTTTCCAAATGCAATTTCAACCGATTTTACAAACTCTTCATAAATTTCCGCTTCTGTCGGTTTTTGAAATGCTAAAGTGCCGTTAATCCTAGTAAATGTATGCCAATGCATTAACACCACAAACAAATTACATGCATGAAGTACAATAAATTCATTGCTACAGACAAAGTTGACGAGTTAATCAGGACTTGATCATCATCAATATCAAATATTAATTGAAAGAAAGTGTCCAGTTGAAACGAAATCGCAATCATAGTCGATTTACAGAATTACAGTTAACCAAAAAATATTGATTTCTAATCATAGAGTACTTAAAGTTTAAGGACTAACTAACTATTCCTAGTTAGAATATAGAGATTAGGGAGCCTGAGATATATCTCAGGTAAGTTCCCTGATATTCATATCTTTTACATGTAAAAATGGGCCCAGTAAAATTTAAAGTAATTTTATGTGTATCTCAGGAAAAGTTCACTGAGATAAATCTCAGGGTCCTTTTTCTCTAGAATATATACATCTAAATTCAGAAAAAAAAAATCTATCAAATTCGAGTTACAAGGAAAACTCTACCCTAAATGTATACGTACTACTTGAAATAAGTTGAAAGACTTACGACTCCTCGTCGGATTCCACTTCATTGTCATCCATCGTTGGTGAAATAGAGATGACACACAAGGCCAGGGTGAATTAGCGAGAATCTGTTGCTTAAATATATAGTTGAATTTTGAGTTGAAAATTTGAAAAGATAATGGCAGCTGCGTGATTACAAAGATCTTTATCGCCATTATTTCCAAATCACAAACGGACAAGAAATGCTCCCACTCTTAATCAATTTTTGTGTGTATTTTAACATAACACAGCAGGGAAGATTAATTAAGAGGAATCGGAGAAGATAGAAATAGTGTGTTTCTAGCTGAAGAGAAGATCGAATAGATTGCCAAAGTCATTTAAGATGCAGGAAACGATTTTAAGGCAGTAGGAATTTACGGGATTTTCATTCTACTGCTATTTTTTACAGTACTGTTTATGTCTCTCTCTTCTTAGTTCTTGCTAAGATATTTAACTTGTAACTATAGTCAACTTATTGGACTTCGACTTTCGTTTTGTTATCGCGCAACCAGGGTTCTTTCAGGAACAATATGTACTAGGAAACAAAGTCGTGCTAGGCGCAGTTTTTAAAATTTCATAAGTTGATAATATTACAAATCATAATTAATTATTTGATAATTAATATGGTAAAATGAAAATCACGTATTAAGTATATAATATCGTATATTATGTTTTAATATATATACACACAAAAAATGTAATTCAAAAAAATGTAATTAAGTTGTAATGTTTTAAGTATTATTGAGAAAGAAAATAATGACAACAAATCATGTTTCAGTTAAAGAACATCATATTTCAAATAGTAAAAATAAATATTTACAAAATCTATTATTGCATAACATTTACGAATGTATACAGATCATGTATAGTATGATGAGAGTCATAGGGTGATTGACTTAATTTGTTAGTGACCGTTTGGCAATTATGAGGAACTACTTATAAGTTACTTATTTCGGAAAAAATTTCGTGTTTACATAATTTTTTTTAGAGAAAAATGTGTATGAGGAGTGTAATATTCGTTATCTTGCAAAAGTTACTTATTTCAGAAAAAAGTACATACTTCCTAACTTTTTTCCAGAATAAGTAACTTTTTTTAAAAAATTAAGATTTCCCAAACGGGCCCAGTGAATTTGGTTGTATGGTGAACAGAAGTTTAATAAAAATATGTATTTTACTACATAATTCATGCTTCATGCTTTATAAGTGAGTCGATCCTTCTTCTTCTTCATTTAATTACTCCCTCCGTCCCACTAATTTTGTCACTTGACCAAATTTTGGTCAATTTGACCAATTTTGTAATAAAAATTACTTATATTATATGACAATTATATTTTTAAAAAAAATTATTATCACAAAGTACACTTATCATATTACAATATCCAACTTTTAAATTTATGAAAGCATAAATAATTAAATTATTATTTAAGGTCAAAGTTTATCAATTTGACCAAGAAAGTCAAATGAGGACAAAATAAGTGGGACGGAGGGAGTATTTTTTTTACTCACATTAAAGCACTTATATGAACTTTTTTATATGTATGATCAAAGTGTTATTCGAAGACTTTCTTGATACCTCCTTAAACCAATTGCATTTTATTATATATATTTAAAAAAATTTATCACACTCTTATCTAAAATCTTATAATAAATGAATCACAAAACAAAAAAATTTATAAGAATTATTAGTTGGATAGAACACTCTGATACTTAAAATAGTAATAAATTTCAAATTTAAAATTGTAAAATATGCTTAATGGTGAAAAGTGTTCTATTTCATATCCACTAATGAAGTACTTGGAGTGACGCTATTGTATATTCAAACTTTCTCTATATTATTATAATATATCAAAATTAATAATATTCAACTAAAATTGTTGGGTCAAGATATTAACTACAATATAAATTTAATATTCAAAATTAAAAAATTAATAAAATAATGAAATTTAACTTAGCAATACTTATATTAGCCGACTCCACTTGAGCATTCTTGATTTCAATTGTAAATTATTCAAAAAAAATTATAAGTTATTCAATAAAAGTGGAAGTTTGTTAAAAAAAATTAAGAAAAAAGATTTAACATATAAATAAATTTGAAATATTTATTTTTATTAAAACCATATTAAGACTGGGCTAATACCAGGAGATGTCACTTGTGATCACTCACGTTGGTGTACTTCACGTAGGGCATGTCACTCTGTTTGATAAACTTCTCGTGTTCGAAACCTCTGCAAAGACCGTGCAACTTCTTTTTCTTAGATTGGTACAGAATTAATATTTAGAAAATAAAGGATGAGCCAGGGATCGATGTCCAAACCTAGTCCAGGAGCAATCATGCGCCACATTTTCAGGAAATGAGTGAATAAGAAAATAAAGAAACTATTTTCAATGTTTTTTAGACCGCCACCTCACATGTCCGATCTCCTGCTATTAGTATATATATAGATATGTATGACTATTGACTACTAAGATTAATGTTTGTTTGTTGCATAAAACTTATTAGCAATTTGTATGATTACTAAGATTAATGTTTGTTTGGTACACGAAATTTATTAGCCGATAACTCGTACGAAGTACGGACACACAATTCAACACGAGTTGGGATTAAAATATTAATGTATATTCTTGTTTAATTTGTTTAATGTGAAAATTTATGTTTTATTATCATGCAATAGTACCAAACACTATCTAATTACGTAGTTATGGGAAATCAAATCCGAATTGAGGTAAAAAAAAAAATTAAAGTAAATTAATCTTGTATAATTATGTAGTTGCAAGGGATCGAACCCGAGATGAATCTAAAAAAAATTAAAGTAAATAAATTATGTATAATTATGTAATTATAAGAAATCGAACCCGAGGTGAAGCTAAAGAAATTAAAATAAATAATTCTTATATAATTATGTAGTTGCAAGGATTCGAACCCGGGTTCAGTGATAACTAAATTTGGTATTTTGGTATTATTGCGCGCCGTTAAAAGTTAAAACATGATTTTTCACATTAATAAATAGTAGAGTTAATTACACTTTACATCCCCTACCTTTACTCTATATTCAATCATGTATACATAGTTTCATAAATTACATTTTACATCCCCTAACTTTAAATAATATGTTGAATCACAACCCCTTCTACGTTTTTTATATAAAAAAACTGCTTTTAACAAATATATTGACAAATATGATATTAAATTGTTGTAGTGATTATATAAATTTTAGAATTTAAACATGTCATTAATTTCACACTTTTGAAAATTTTAAATTATAATTTAATATTATTTTTTAACCATTAATTAATAATAATATATTTATATAAATTTGAACTAACCAGATTCTAATTAAGCTAGATTATAGCCCGTGATATGCACACGGTAATTTAAATTTAAATTTCATAATAATTATGATATATAATAGAGCTTTTTTCATAAATAAATAGGAAAAAGTAAATTTTTGCAATTTTACTTTTGTTAAGAAAAGCTATTTGCAATTTTACTATACTAAGTTTCAAAATTGCAAAAATACTAACCCTAACCCTTCCCCCCTTCCCTCCTCTTTTATAATCAGCCGTTTGTGTCCTTTTTTTTTTTAAGGTGGGATGCTATTTTTGTGGATTTGGGTTGCATGGCCCCGCAGGGGCAACCACTTTCAACTGAACATGCAACTAAATTTCTGATTTCATGTTCCATTTTTCAAAAGTGATTTTCGACCTCATTTAGTGTTGCCCCATCTGGCGACTGTAAGTCTCCAACTAGCTCTTCTAACCTTGAGATTCGATCTCCCTGTGTTTGACCAACCATGGTGATGAAACCTAGGCTCTGATGACAAAGAGGCGGGGAGGCCAGGTATTCAGACATGGGATGTCTTGAAGAAGGAACTCAAGGATCAGTTCTTGCCTAAAAATGCTAGCTGGATTGCAAGGGAGAGTCTGAGGCACTTGAGGCAGACGAGTACTGTGAGGGAATATGTGAAGAAATTCACATCTCTGTTGCTGGATATTCGGGATATGGCTGAGGCAGACAAGCTGTTCAACTTTGTCTCTGGACTCAAGGCAGACGCACAGGCTGAGCTTCGCTGAAGGGATGTCAAGGACTTGACAACGGCAATTGTTGTAGCTGATATCTTGGGTGACTACAAGGTTGATGATTCTTCATCTGAGGATAGTGACAAAAGTCTTACAGAGAAGAAGAGGGTCAGGAAAGAGAAAAGGAGGAACAGGGAAAATGTCGAAGGAAGCCAAGGGAAATTCGAGAAGAGTGGAAAGTCAAATGATACAAAGGGTTGTTTCATTTGTGGAGGGCCACACTTCAAGAGGGAATGTCCAAAGAAAAAGGACAAGGAAAAGGTGAATGCACTGGTGGTGAATGAGGGATTAAGGGAGGAAGTGGGAAGGTTGTCTCCCTTACGCTTGATTAATGTAATGCAGGTGACGGACAATGACAAAAAGTGCGCCGGGACAGCAAATCAAGGGATGGATGGTGCTAATCCTTATCTCAAAGCACTAATGAGTAAGGGGAGTCCAAGAAAAGGGTTGGCCAAAGGAGAGGGGGAAAGACCTCCAAGTGAGTCAAGTTCGGGCCCAGGAAAGGGGCCACGCATTGGGCAACACTAATCAATGGCGGGCGTGTAGGCGCAGCGCGTCTACACGAGTCATCCATGAGCCACATATGGGTGACAAGGGCATCAGAATGGTGGCAACAAAGGGACTTGTTCATGATGGCAAAGGGTTGGATCAGGGGCGGTGTGACAATGGCCAGGGATCGGTACAACCAAAAAGGGAGAACCAAGGGATCTTGGTGAGGGGCAATCAAATGACAACGGCAGGAAAGGGGGTATTGTGCAAGTACAAGGCGCAAAGGTGGTGCTAGTCACAAGCACAAGGTACAAGGGCACATACTAGGACGTGCAAGGCATGGGGCGAGGTGCATGGGTGTTGGCACGAGGCACCGGGTGCAGTCGCAAGATGCAAGGAGCAAACCGAAAGGGCTGCTAGTCGTTGGGTATTTGGAAGCTGAATGCACTTGATGAGGACATCAAGCTCTTCAAGTGGGGGTGATTTGTTACGAGTCTGAGGGTAGATGCTCATGATTGGGTTTGGGTTGAGGGCCCTGTGCGCCAAGTGAGCACCAAGGCGCGGGGTGGAGGCACAAAGTTATTAAAAGAAAATGGGCGGAGCACCCAAGGACCATGTAAACAAAGGTTAGGCCAGGAGTGCACATGGAATATGAGCACAAGGCACCAAGTGGCAGACTTGGGGGACTTGATGATGCTAGGGCGCTAAGTGGCAAACTTAGGGGTTGAGGTGAAGTTGGGCGCTTGGGACACTTATACAGATTGGGGCATGTCAAAGGCATGGAGCAGGTCAACATGGGCCAAGGTTGAAGCATGATGCAGGCATGACATGGGTTCAAAGTGCAAAGTGGATTTGGGCCTTCGCATATGGATGGGCCTTGCTTCTAGAGAGTTGGAGAACATTCTAGAAGGGAGATCAGGGTTTGTGATTCACTATCTTTGGAGATCATTCTAGAGGAATCAATTAAGGATTGCAATCTTCTGCAGGAAGGGAAAGTCTATCAGAGTCAAAGATATGATCAGGGTAGATCTTCTATGGAAGGAAAGGCAATCAGGATGATTGAGCATATCTTGAAGATCTCAGGCAAAGATGGAAAGTAGGGTTGGGCTTAGCCTAGCCCAAAGCCCGTAAAGCTACCTATATAAGGAGGAGCTTCTTCATTCTCATTCATTCATTCATTCATACACAAAGGGAGCATCAGAGAGGGAGAGCACTAGAATAGTTCTGAGTGTGAGAGCTGTTGTAGTGAGGATTTTTGTAAGCACTCTTCGTGGGAAGAGCTAGCAACTAGAAGGTAGATAGCCAAAACATTGTAAGGCATCAGGCCTAAGTTGTTAGGGTCCTTTTTGAGGTAATAAAAAGGTTGGGGAAACCCGTAAATCGTGTGTCTCTTTCCATTCGAAGTATCTTGTGCTACTAACCATCTTGCAGGTACTCGAGACCCATTTGGCCAAGGGGGCACCAAGGGTATTGGTGGGCACCAAGGGTTTTGGTGGGAATCACGAAGGCGAAAAATTAGTCGTTGGTTGGCGCTTCCGTAAACCTCCGTGACAGTTGGTATATATATATATATATATATATATATATTAGAGTCCAAAAATGAGGTCGAAAATCACTTTTGAAAAATGGAACATGAAATCAGAAATTTAGTTGCATGTTCAGTTGAAAGTGGTTGCCCCTGCGGGGCCATGCAACCCAAATCAGCAACTGAATGCAACCCAAATCAGCAACTGAATGTAACTTTTTTTTTAAGGTGGGATTCTATTTTGGTAGATTTGGGTTACATGGCCCCGCAGGGGCAACCACTTTCAACTGAATGCAACCACTTTCAACAAGTTGAATATGGTTGCATCTGGTTGAATATTGCCCCTGGGGGGGCCTTGCAACCCAAATCAGCAACTGAATGCAACTTTTTTTTTAAGGTGGGATTATATTTTGGTGGATTTGGGTTGCATGGCCCCGCAGGGGTAACCACTTTCAACAAGTTGAATATGGTTGCATTTGGTTGAATATTGCCCCTGGCGGGGCCTTGCAACCCAAATCAGCAACTGAATGCAACTTTTTTTTTTAAGGTGGGATTCTATTTTGGTGGATTTGGGTTGCATGGCCCCGCAGGGGCAACCACTTTCAACAAGTTGATTGTGGTTGCATTTGGTTGAATATTGCCCCTGGCGGGGCATTGCAACCCAAATCCACCAAAATCATCCCACCTTAAAAAAAAGTTGCATGTGGGGTTGCATTTGTTGAATGTGGTTGAATGTGGTTGCATTCAGTTGAATATGGCCCCTGGCGGGGCCTTGCAACCCAAATCCACCAAAATCATCCCACCTTAAAAAAAGTTGCATGTGGTTGCATTCAGTTGCTGATTTGGGTTGCATGGCCCGCAGGGGCAACCACTTTCAACTGAACATGCAACTAAATTTCTGATTTCATGTTCCATTTTTCAATTGCCATTTTCGACCTCATTTTTGGACTCTATTGAAAAATGGAACATGAAATCAGTAATTTAGTTGCATGTTCAGTTGAAAGTGGTTGCCCCTGCGGGGCCATACAACCAAAATCCACCAAAATAGCATCCCATCTTAAAAAAAAAAAGGACACAAACGGGTGAAACTGACGGCACATGGAGGGCACATGGGGGAGGGGGGAAGGGTTGACCTAATTTGTAGTATTTTTGCAATTTTGAAACTTAGTATAGTAAAATTGCAATTAATTCAAAGAGATAGTATATTTGCAAATAGAAACTTTAAACATAGTATTTTTGGTAAATATCCTATATAATATTAACAATTAAATAAAGAAAATAAATTTATATTTAAGATCAAATAAATTAATATTGAAAGAAGGGAAATGCTATGTTCCCCAAATTTTTTTCCCAAATTTTTGTCCCAAATGACATGGCATGGTGAATAAATGGTAACTTTCCTAATAATAATAATGACCCCGTGCATACATATGTGCCCACAAATTAAAACTCGCCACTTGTCATGCCACGTCATTTGGTAAAATATTTGGAATTTTTTTTTGGAACCTAGCACTACTCTTGAAAGAAATAATATTAATAAAATATTATTTTTCTATATTATTACAAATGCAATCAAAGATAAGATTATTTAGATTTTCTATATATGATAATATGTATTAATAAGCTTACCAAAATTAAAAGATTTATTCAAATTCTCGTTAATAATCTTAGCATAAATATTAAGGGAATATATTAATAGTATTTAAATTTGTATACAAATTTTATTTAGTTAATAATGGATCAAATAATGAATGTGGATCTTTTCCAAACGCAATATGGATACCAAACCTAAAAATGAATTATCTAGTTAAAATCAATACAAAATTTTGTTCAAACCGATACCAAACGTAAGGGATATCCACTAATTTATAATATATATAGATATAGATATATAGATTTAGATATAGATAAGTTATTAAGTTGTGAATACTATGATATACGAGAAAGGAATGGTAATCTGCCATGGATGATGAAGTTCATGCCTTGTTCAAAAATGGAACTTGGGATCTCGTACCAAAACCAGAGGATGTGCAACCTGTTTCATGTAAATGGGTTTACAAAATTAAAAGAAAAACAGATGGGAGTGTTGACTGGTACAAAGCACTGCTAGTGGCACATGGATTTTCCCAGAAATATGGGGAAGATTATGAGGAGACTTGTCCGATTGCAAAAATGACATCACTTCGTTTGGTGTTAGCATTGGCAGCAAGTAATGATTGGAAATTATGGCACCTTGACGTAAAAAATACTTTTCTTTGCGGAGAACTTAATAAGGACATATTACATATACATGGAGCAGCCGCCTGGTTATATTTCGAAGCAGCATCGTGATTATGTATGCAAGTTGAGAAAAGCCATGTACGGGCTTAAGCAGGCGTCGCGAGCATGGAACGGAATGTGGTGGTTCTTTTGTATGTGGATGAATTAATAATAACGGGTAATGATGATAATGAAGTGGCCAAATTGCAAGAAGAGCTTTCAATCAGGTTTGATATGAAGCGGCTAGGACACTTAAGTCATTTTGTTGGTCTTGATGTCGAGAACATGGAAGGCGGAATATTTGCAACGCAGAAAACCTATGCTGAAACTTGTTCAGAGGTTTGGAATCAAGGAAAATGATGGAATGCATAATATGTTCCATATGTCTCAACAATTTGTCATTTGCCAACTTGCTAGCCATCTAGTTATTCCCTGCAGGACCACTTCTAAATAAATGTCTTGCCTACCCTTTAGTTATTTAACTCTTTCTGTTATTGTAAGGCTATTGTTGTCCTTTCATTCTAGTTTGTTATTTGTCCTCATGTGTCATGTTTGTCACCTATATAAATGAGGATAATGTACTGATTCTATTATGAATGAAAGAAACAAGGTTAGACGTCTCTGTAGTTGATTCTCAAATTTGCATATTTGCTCCATTTGTCCATATGGTATCAGAGCCTATCACATGCTTATCTGTTTTTTTTAGAATCAACATAGTGTTTTGTCAACTATCTCATTCATCCTTTCCACATCTATTTTTTACTTTTCAGATCTGAGAAAGTTAGAGCCTTTCGTTTACAAAAATGGCGAATGGTACAAGATTTACATTTGCGGATATGCAAAATCCGTTATTTATACATCCTTCAGATGGACCTTTATCTGTAAGCGTCTCCAAACTTCAAGGAGCTTCAGACTACAGAATGTGGAAACGTTCATTTGAGATTCAGCTTTTTGCTAAACGAAAACTCGGGTTCTTGACTGGTTCTGTTCTTAGAGATGCCAATGATGCTGTTCAAGCTGCTCAATGGGACACTTGCAATGATCTTGTTATTTCCTGGATACACAGCAATGTCTCTGACAGCATCAAGAAATCTATTATGTTTATAAACTCTGCATCTGAGGTATGGTCTCGTCTTGAGAAACATTTTTTGTTGAGTAATGGCTCTAGGAAATATAAACTTAATAGAGATCTGTTTGCTCTTAAACAAAATAACATGAAGTTGAATGAATATTATACTACATTAAGTAGCCTCTGGGAGGAGATTGAGTCGATGAACACACTACCAGTAATCACTACTATAGCTGCAGATGTAACTGCTTTTATCTCTGCAATTGATAAGAATAAGGCTGAGTCTCGTCTGTTTCAATTTCTGAATGGTCTTGATGATGTATATGCTGCTCTGCGTTCTCAACTCTTGATGCAAAACCCACTACCTAATGTTGAAGTTGCCTTTTCTACTCTGCAACAAGAAGAATCTCAAAAAGATTTGTTTACTTTAGCCACTACAGACGCTGCTGCGATGTTTGGCAAATCTCAGACTGAATACAAAGGGCCTGCTTGTCATGCCTGTGGTCAGAAAAATCACAGTGGCAAAAAGGCGATCTATTCTCCACTTGATGCCAATCTGAAATTAAAACACGATGAAGGAGCTCTCTTGCAAAAGGAAAATGCTAGACTTACAGAAACTTTCACAAAAAGTTTTACAGAATGGTAGGTGTCTTAATTTAATTGGCTATAATTTAATGGGCCCCCTGCATTCACATCAATATCAACCAATAAAGATCAATATTAGTGGAATCCAACTCATTCTGTGCAAAAATTCTGTAGCCAATTCTGTGCATGTAGCATTACTCCTTGCAAAATCCACAACATTATCATGCTCTTGTCGGTAGTCTTTTGTATGTGAATATTACGAGACCAGATATTGCCTTTTCTATTGGCCTTGTTAGCCGTTTTATGCAAGAACCTAGGAAACCACATTTAAAGGCAGCAAGACAAATTTTAAAATATTTGAGATTCCTGCTAGTGGTAGTTCGGTTGCATCTGTTGGGGTCATTGATTGGACCACTTATAGTTTTCCACAACCCGTTGAATTGACTGGCTTGCCAGAGAAATTCAATGGGGGCGTTGGCTTTTCTCGTTGGCAGAAAAGGATGAAGTTGTGGTTGACTGTAAAGGGTCTATGGCCTGTTGTGGAATATGAGAAGCCGGTTGTGGATCAAGAGAAGGCTGAATCAGTTAAGAGTTATGCGAAGTGGGCTGAAAAGGATGGGGTTGCTAGGGCAGCAATTCTGGCTGCTCTAACCAACACATTGTTTGATGTGTACTCCTCTGATGCCTACACCGCAAAACTCTTATGGGATAAGCTGGACCAAACACATAATACTGACTCACAAGGTCTGGAAAAGTATTCTGTGGCTAGGTTCCTTGATTTCAAGCTGGTGGACAATAAGTCCATGACTGAGCAAGTGCATGAATTCGAGATGATAGTGCATGCTTTGAAGGAGTCTGGAATGGACCTCCCCGAAAAGTTTAAGGTGATGAGTGTGATTGAAAAGCTTCCAAAGTCTTGGGAAGAGTTCTCTCTCTCCCTGAAAAGACAGAAAGGAGAGATCACATGGACCAACCTTATGCTGGACATCTCGGTGCAAGAACAACACAAGTCCAAACAGGGACATGTGATGCCAACTGAGCATGGAAGCTCGAAGGTAAATGTAGCTACTGTAGGACAGAAAAGGAAGGCTGTCTCTAAGAAGGGTAATAGTAATAAACCTAAGAGTGACAAGGATAAGGCCAAGAAACCAAAGGCAAACAAACCATGTTGGTCTTGTGGGCAGGTTGGGCACTGGAGTAAGGACTGCCCTACGAAGAAAGCAAAGAAAGCCGAGGGTGTAGCTCAAGCGAATGCTGTGCTTGGAACCTCAAGTGGGCCTGTAGCGAACATGGTTGTTGGTGAGGCTTTGGCTTCTGAAACCAACGTAGACCGGTATGTTACCTACAACCCTGTACTATTTTCCACTTATCTGTCAAATGAATGGTTGATTGATACTGGAGCTAATGTGCATATTTGTGCTGACATTAGTTTATTTGTATCTTATCAACAGAGTCATAGCTTGACAGTGACGATGGGGAACGCAAGTGCTGCTCAAGTACATGGAGTAGGAAACGTGGACCTGAAGTTTTCTTCGGGACGTATTCTATCCCTGACAAGAGTGCATCATGTTCCCGACATGCGTAGAAATATAATAAGTGGTAGTTGCTTAGTAGCTAATGGCTTTGAAGTTTCTCTCAAATGTAATAAAGTAGTTCTTATTCATACTGGTACATTTTTTGGCAAGGGTTACTTGTCGAATGGTTTATTTGTGATTAATGCTGAACCCGCTTTGGGTGGTTTGATTAATAATATTACTCCTTCTGTTAATTGTATTGAATCTTCTGATTTATGGCATGCTAGACTTGGTCACTTAAATTTTGGTGCTCTTAAAAATATGATGAACTTAGAGTTGATTCCAAAACACACTATAGAAAAGAATTCTAAATGTCAAGTATGTGTGTCTGCTAAACAAATAAGGAAACCTTTTCATAATATTGTTAGGGATTCAGACTTGTTAGATTTAGTACACACTGATATTTGTGAATTTGGTGGTGTGTTGACTAAGGACCATTTTAGATACTTCATTACCTTTATAGATGATAGTAGTAGATACTGTTATGTTTATTTACTTAGACATAAGGATGAAGCACTTAGTAAATTCATTATTTATAAAACTGAAGTAGAAAAACAAACTAGTAAGGTACTTAAACGGTTGAGATCTGATAGAGGTGGTGAGTATACGAGTAACGCTTTTAATGAATTTTGTGCAAACAATGGTATAGTTCATGAAGTTACCCCACCATACACACCTGAGTCTAATGGGGTTGCTGAGCGAAAGAACAGAACATTTAAAGATATGATTAATAGTATGCTTATTAACTCTGGGCTGCCTAAATACATGTGGGGAGAAGCTCTGAATACGGCTTGCCATATTCTGAATAGAGTCCCTCTGAAACACATGGATAAGACACCCTATGAGTTATGGAAGAGCAAGAAGACTAGTCTTAAGTATCTTCGTGTGTGGGGGTGCCTTGCTAAGGTACTTGTCCCTGAACACAAGAGAAAGAAACTAGGTCCGAAGACTGTTGATTGTATCTTTCTAGGCTATCTTGAGACCACTACAGCTATGAGATTTTTAGTGTTAAAATCTGACATAGATGGTATAGTGGCAAACACGATAGTTGAGTTTCGTGATGCTACATTCTTTGAGGATGTCTACCCTATGAAGACTGGTATGCCTCTAGATACTTCTAATGAAGATCGTACTCACACATCAAGTTCTATTCCTGATCATGTGGAAAAGATGACAAATGTGGGGGCGGAACCTAGTAGTAGCTCTACTGCTAAGGAGGTAGAGGAACCACGAAGGAGTAAGCGTGCAAAGGTAGTCAAGGATTTTGGAAGTGATTTTATCACTTACAATGTCGAGGATGAACCTTTAACTTTCCGACAAGCTATGGATTCTTCAGAGTCTAGGCACTGGAAGGGCGCTGTAAAGAGTGAAATTGACTCTATTGTTTCTAACGGAACATGGGAGTTAGTTGATCTCCCTCCTGGGTGTTCTACTATCGGGTGCAGATGGATCTTTAAGAGAAAGTTGAACCCTGACGGCTCAATAGATAAGTACAAAGCTAGACTGGTAGCTAAGGGTTTTAAGCAAAAAGAGGGCATTGATTACTTTGACACATACTCTCCAGTAGCTAGAATGACAACAATTCGAATGCTAGTAGCATTGGCTTCCGTACATGGTCTTATCATCCATCAAATGGATGTAAAGACAGCTTTTCTTCATGGTGAACTTGAAGAAGAGATTTATATGGATCAGCCTGAAGGATTTGTTGCATCTGGTAACGAAAGGAAAGTATGTAAGTTGATCAAATCCATCTATGGCTTGAAACAAGCTCCTAGGGATTGGCATAAAAAGTTTGATGAAACTATAGTGCCGTTCAGTTATGATATTAATGATAGTGATAAGTGTGTCTACACCAAAGTTAAAGGTAGTGAGTGTGTCATCTTGTGCCTATATGTAGATGACATATTACTGTTTGGAACCAATATTGAGATTATTAACGAGACAAAAGCTTTCTTGAAAAGGCACTTTTAAATGAAGGATATGGGTGAGGCTAGTGTGATTCTTGGTCTAAAACTGACACAGTCAGCTGAGGGAATAACTTTATCGCAGTCTCATTATATAGAGAAATCTATACTTGAGAAATATGGTTATTCACAGTGTAGAATCGCTAGTACACCCTATGATCCTAAAGTTGCCCTTGTTAAGAATGCTTCAGGAGTACCTGTGTCTCAGTTAAGGTATTCTCAGATTATAGGGAGTTTGCAGTATCTTGCTAACTGTACTAGACCAGATATTTCATACTCTGTGTCTAAGTTGGCTAGATATACAAGCTGTCCAAACAGAACTCATTGGGATGCTCTTGATAGAGTACTTAGATATCTGAAAGGCACAATGTACCTAAGTTTACACTATAGGAGATTTCCTGGTGTACTTGAGGGGTACAGTGATGCAAGTTGGATAGCTAAGAAGTCTGGTTCCAATGGAGTGACTGGATACGTGTTCACCTTAGCAGGGGGAGCAATATCCTGGAAGTCGACCAAACAGACTATAGTAACTCGGTCTACTTTTGAGGCTGAGTTGTGTGCACTTGATGCCACGGGGACGGAGGCTGAATGGTTACATGGACTTATGTCCACGATACCTGTAGTAAGCAGACCGCTTCCTGCGCTTGCTATTCATTGTGATAGTAAAACATCTATCGACAAGATTAGCAGTAAAAAGTATAATGCTAAAACCAAGAGGCACATCCAAGTTAGACTAAAGTCTATTAGGGGTTTAGTGTCTGATAGGATTATTGCTGTAGAGTTCATAGGAACTCAGAATAATATAACTGATCCTTTAACTAAAGGACTGGAACCTGCAGTGGTCCTTAAGTCAAGGTTGGGGATGGGGTTGTCAACCCATCATAGTTCATCATCAGTGGGAACCCAATACACATGAGAGGAGATCCCTTGAAGTGTATTCAATGTGGTAATAACAAGCTGTAAGGATGAACTGGTAGTACCTTTGCTACATAGATGATACTGTTGTATCTGAGTCTATCCCCTGTAAACCTAGAAGGTACTGATACTGCTAGATAGCAAGAGTTATTATAACTCTGAATGGGGTCAAGTCATTTGACGAGATGGTAGCAGTACATCTCTGGAGATGCCCAGCTAAGCGAATGTAATTGTGTGGTCGCAATTAGAGTAAAGGGTTATTCCTTGAAACATTCGACGAACAGGATCGAGACAAGACCATTAATGTCTCAAAGCCGTAGATTGGCACCATAGCCTTTGACTTGTCGTCGTCTATGGAACATGGTTACACCAAACGGATTAAGATTCAAGGTGAAACATTCC
This sequence comes from Kitagawia praeruptora, assembly GCA_037693485.1. Taxonomy (NCBI): domain Eukaryota; kingdom Viridiplantae; phylum Streptophyta; class Magnoliopsida; order Apiales; family Apiaceae; genus Kitagawia; species Kitagawia praeruptora. The sequence goes on from CM075350.1 coordinate 128,896,020, forward strand.
ATCTGAATCCGGTAATCATTGAAGTAGGGGACTTAGGAGGTTCAAACCCGGAAGGGTACCGACTCTGAAAAAACAAGTCATGATGAGAAACCTGAAACATTTCTATATGGATTTGTGGGGGATTGTTAGAAAATGGAGTTTTAGAGCATAAGTATTTTATGTTCTTGAGTTTAATTCCGGATTTTAACGATTGGAAATTGTTCCTTGTTATGAGGACTTAAATTTTCATATATGGGTCTAAGTAATTTTCTTAGTGAAACCCATAGAGAAATGGAGTTGAAGTTAGTAGCTTGAATAAGCTTGAAATGAGAATGTGTATTTGTCCCACATTGAAATGAATAAAGGGGGTTGTTGGCTTTATATAGAATCACACACATGGGTAGTGTACAACTACTAAGGTGTATGATGGTGCATGGTGTTACTGTGTGCTCCACGCGCACACACACACACACACGCGCGCGCCGCCGCCGCCCGCCTCGCCACGCCACGTCACGACACGACACGACTCGACTCGACTCGGGTCGGCTCGGTCGAAGGGCGATTTGGGCGAATGTCTCGGCATCTCGCGTACGCGAGGCGACCTGGGCGAGGGATTTTATTTCAGTGTTTAAATATATTTTAATTAGAATAAATATATATATATATATATTGGGATCAGTACTTGGAATAAATCAGTAACTGGTCAGACATCTAATACTGATGGGCCAAGTCCTGATGAAATCCTGAAGGTACTACCAGATCCTGATGCTGGATCAAATACTGATGGACCTCAAGTCCTGACGGTATCAGATCCTGATGAATGATCAAATACTGATGGACATCAGATCCTGACGGACGAAAAATCCTGATGGATCAGATCCTGATGTTGGGTCAGAATTTGATGATATATATATTGTGTATATTCGTATAATTAAAATAAAAACTGATATGTGTGGATAAATATAACGTAACAGTTACGATTTATTAAATCAACCGTTTTGATTTTATTAAATCAGCCGTTTCATTTTATTAAATGTAAATCGGCAGTTACAATATTAATTGGGTGGCATCAGTTACGTTTGGTCTCTCCTATAAATAGAGACCTAAGCTACTGATTGTGATATACTGTACACACTGAATATACAGACCACACCCTACATTCTCTTGTCTTCTCTACACTCTCTGTTCTCCTCCTGTTATAGTATATTTTACTTAGGGTTTTCTGGCGACTGAGGTGCTAGTCGAAGTTGAGTATTCTGATTGCTGTGATCACTATACTCGGAGCTGTTTTATCTTGGGAGAGGTGTTGCAAGCATCCCAACACAGTTGTAAGTGGGGGCAATTATCTCTTCAAGAGCAGTCAGGCTTTCTAGCAAATCCTGACGACTCAGCTGTTTGTTTTATTTGTTTACATACTGATATAGCTATGACTACTGGTATGTTTTCTGCCTTCTCTTTGTTCTATCAGTTACTGACATGCATGTGTTTTACCTTCGTGTTTTGTTTCGCTAATTGTATGCTTGGCCTGGACTTGTTAAATACGATATATAACTGCCTCTATGTTGCTGTTTTAGTCATAATTCCCAACAAATCAAGCCAATTAAAATTCTACCTCCACACTACGGATAAACTGATTTGCTTTATCAACTTCATCCCTCGTAGAGACTGGATATAGATATGGCAGTGCTGTACTGCAGAAATTTGTAAAAAGCTTCGGGTGATCTTTAAACAGCCTATCAGTCCTCGATTCAATTTCTCGAACTGTCATTCTGCAAATTGCATATGAAACAATATAAGGACCTGAATACCTGATGTTTTCAAGTATCAAAACCAGTGAAATAAGCTTATTACCTATGCTCCTTGCAATCTTGGATCAATTTCTTGAAATTTGTAGTCTTCCTACTGCATTTCTTAAATTCAAGCTCTACAGATTTGACAAACTCTTCGTAAAGTTGTGTAGGTTTTTTTGGCGCCACATATTCATATTGTAAAGTACTGCAACAGGCAACAGCGTATATTTTAGAATGTGACACACTGACACTCAATAGATTTACCGGGCATGCATGAAGTTTATACGGTTGCTACTATATCATTACAATTTTTTTTTGTCAAGATATATCACTATAATTAGTAAGGAATAGGTGTAAGTTATAACATCCAAACAAAGCTTTCTAAATTGTAACCGACGAGTTTAATGCCTAATAGTATTATACAGTAGAAGTTTAAATTAGGGTCAACATGATATTAGGCATGAAGAATTACATTCATTCTTCCCACTGATCACTAAATGTCAATTCAGAATATTATGGAAAACGTAACTGAAGAATTTTTTTATTTCCTTTTAAAAATTTTCATCTTGAATTTTATTTCCATATTATTTATGAAAAAAGATCAAAAATAATTTGACTATTCAAGCTCTACAGATTACATACCACTATAGGAATATACAAGAAAAACGATGATACCTTTCTTTCTCATTTCAAAGAAATAGAAAGATAATACCTTAATTTTTTAATCTAACATATAACAATATTTTTAATTTATTCTAAGCTCTACAAAATAATAAGTTTATTCTGATCAATTTCCTCAACACCCCGGACTTCTTATACTGTCTTTCCCAAATTCAAGCTCTACAGATTTGATACAATCCTCATACAGTTGTGTCGATTTTTTTGGCGGCACATATTCAAACACTAAAGTACTATATATGTGAAGAAATCTTAAGAAAATCTATGAAAATCTCATAAGATAAAAAGTAAATCTTATAATACAGCTATATATAATATATGCTTTTATTATGTGGATACGTTTAGCATGTCAACCTAGAATTTTCCTTTGATATTTATTGTTGACAAATGGAAAAAATCTTATAGAATATATGAAAGATCCATGGAGACAGATTAGAAAAAACAACACATGAATGAATAAGAAATAAACCTGGACCGTAAGAGTCGTCTCTTTCTCGGTATTAGCTCTATTCTTCGATCGATAATATCTATTTTTTGATCCAGTTGTGAATTCGAAGCCATATTTTATTTCAAATTGTATACAAACTAAATAGGTTGAGTGGATTTATATAGTTACAAGAATAATGAAGAAGGATGACACTACATGTATAACATTCAAATTCAAAAAAGAAAATAATGTAACGGATGATTTTAATTAAAAGCATTAATTTAAGGACGTAATGGTGGGCTGATGATTAGATGTTTTTATATATGGAAACCTTCTACACCTAATGGCTTTAAATTTTCCTCTTTACAACACTAATATATAATTATAGAAAAATGCTAGAGGTACCAAAATTAGGTACCAAAAGTTGTTACCAAATGATATGGCTTGTTTTAATTGGTTATAGTTATAGTGGACCCGCCAGGGTTCTCCAATCAAAATATTTTAAATTGACAAGTGTCTGTTACCATGTCATTTGATACCCAATTTGGTACCTGTAGCACTACTCATTATAGAAAAATGCTATATATCATCTAACAATATGAAATTCCTTTTTTTTTTTCCCAAACAACAATATTATTTCTTAGTGATAAATAAATACAACAGTTAAGGAAAGAACAATTTTTTCATGGACTTTGTTATCTTGTACTGATTAGTACCGAAGTAGGAAACTGACTACTTTAAAAAAAAATGTTTCAGACTTGCTATATTTTAGTTTATTTACTGATGATATGAAGCTAATTTATGTTCAGAAGATTAATGTAATTTATGTTCAGAAGATTAATGTTTGATCGTTGCATGAAACTTATGTGCTTGAGTATAAAAATACTATGTAAATTTATAGGACAAACAAGAACACTGAACAAAAAGGTAAGAAATATTCAAATGTAGATTAAGTAAAAAGTTTTTTCAAAATAACATAACAGTGAATCTTCTTATTCTTATGATCCTAAAATGTAGCATCTCTCACTCATCTCCAGGGAGTAACACAGGAACACCCTAAATTTATTGATATGAAAATCTGATACTTAATTCTTCATTGTATAAAATCTTGTTCCAAATGTCACAATGATGGCAATGACGGCAAGGTATGAAATGAATCTGCTTATGCTTACGATACTTGCAGTGACATGCTCTGCCTGGGGAACAAATTTGATATAAGCCTCGATTAAGTCATCTCTGTTCTCCATAAGTTTTAACATCTGCGGGATAGACATGAATATAAAAAACTGGTTCAGAAAATCAGCATCATGTCAACACCCATATCCAATACTATAGAGTGCTGTACAAATTTGAAGCATTACCTCTACTGTCATATCTTTAAGACTCAATCTTCCATCTTGAAACTTCGCGATAAGATTTTCAGCTAACTCACATCGAGTTGGGTTGTTTGGAAAGGCTGACTGCCAATATAACTTATTGATTAGAAGCATGAAAAAACTAAAATATAGCCAATTATAATTTTACCTCAACACTGTAGATAAATTGATTTGCTCTATCAACTTCATCCCTCGTAGAGACTGGATATAGACATGGCAGCACTGCATTGCGGAAATTTGTATGCAGTTTTGGGTGATCCTTAAACATCCTTTCAGTCCTTGATTCGACTTCTCGTACTGTAATCCTACAATGTAAACATGAAAGAATATAATATGACATAGACTGTTGAAATGTGAATGAGCAGGAGGAGTATATGTTTTTTAATCTCAATTAATCTACGACACGTTAATAATGTTTAGACTTTAGAGTAACAAACCGATTAAGCAAGCTTAATTATCACCTTTGTTCCTTGCACTCTTGAATCAATTTCGTGAACAAGCTGAGCTTCTGACTGCATTTCCCAAATTCAAGCTCTATAGATTTGATACAGTCTTCATAAAGTTGTTGTGCTGATTTTTTTGGGGCCACAGTCTCGTACACTAAAGAACTGCAACAATCCAATGTTAACATACCGGTCCAACAGAGGAGGATGCAAATTAAAATGTACACATACAAATTATTATAATTAGAAACTGGAACTTAATTTTTTGAAAAGGGTTAACTAACCAACTAACCAAATATACATTGTTTTGCTTATAATAGTATAGTACAAATATCTAATGGAAAGGTTTTGGGAATTTTTATTGGAGAATCTAACATTTCTCTTTTATTCTTGTGAATTATTTTGGAAATCAAAACGATTTTTTTTTTTACAGAAAAAATCAAAACGAATTTGGGTGATCTAATTATTTCTAAATATGCTGGGTCACTTCTATTAAAGCATCATAGGATGAAGGTGCCTTTAGTAACAGAGCAGCTCTAACAAAAAAGCTGGATTAGATGCGGTTTTTTATTATTATTCTCATTTTTCTGTCAGATGAAAATGGTTGCATGACTTTGCCAAGACTCGTGTTCTTGGTAAAATAACCATTTTATATAGAACCTTAATCTAAGTAGTGACAAGCCATTTTATATAGAACCTTAATCTAAGTAGTGACAACTACAGACATCGAACATATAGTATTTTTTTTTTAATTTTGTTGGACAACTAAATATCTTAATTAATTTTTAAAACTAGTTTATAGCCCGTGCAAAGCACGAGTTTCTTTTTCTTTTTCTTTTTTAATTAATTTTTAATATATATAATATTATAAACATTAATTTTAATATGTTGGGCGAATTTAAATTTTAGATCCTTGAATATAAATATTTTTTAATATTAAATCTAAATTAATATGTTGTTGGTTGGAATCGAACATTCAACTTTTCTATATAACATAATCTAATATTGATTTTATATTAAAATGTTGTTGACTTTTAGTATTGTTATAGTATAAAACAGAATATCAACTTACCTTCGTATCTTATCTCTTAGAGCATTCACATCCCGTACCCCATCCCCATCCCCATCTCCATCCCCATAATTTGAGGATTTGTTCAACTTTTCTTTTAAAATACCCCTCCATCCCATTCCCCATTTTGGGGTTTAGTTTTAGGGTCATAACTCAAGTTCCCATATTTAGGGACTTTGTTCATTCCCCCAAAAACTTCCCCAAACCCCTCTCTCTTCATATAATAATATTAAATTATATTTGTAGATACTGAGTGGGTTTTGGTAGTTAAATTTGTAAATGAAAGAGAGATAAAGAAGTAATATAAAAAAGACTATAAGGATATGGGGATGGAAAATGGGGAATGGGATGTAAAATATTTTTGATAATTTTAGGGATTTACTATTTTTGTTTGGGGATTTACTATTTTTAGTAAGAATTTAAGGATAGGGATGGGGTACGGGATGTGAATGCTCTTAGAGGGAGTGATTGATGGAATAGAAAGCTACTAACAAAAAGTACGTGCGCATGTGTGTTGTTTTTTTTTTCCTTTTTAAATTCTTTTTTAATAATGGGATAACCAAAAACAGATAACCAAAAAAGAGGGATAACCAAACTACAAATTATACCTTTTTTGCTTATTATAGTATAGTATAGATAGAAATATAGATATATATTATAAATATTAATTTTAATATGCTATTGAAAAAATTCGAACCTTACATATTAGTATATTACAAAAGACAAACTATCTATTAATATGTTACATTTTAATATTAATTTTAATATGTTGTTGCCGGGAATCGAACCTTGGAACCCTGTATATAACAATTTTTAGTATTGTTAGATCTAACGGTCATGTGAGTTGTTGATCTACCGGTGATAAATGAGGAATAACCAAAAATGGGGATAACCAAAAAGGGATTATATTAATTTTAATATGCTTATTAATTAAGCTTTGTATTAAGGATTTTAAATTTAATTTATAAAAAATATGTTGTTTTAGGAGTCGAACGCTTAACCTATGATAATACTCGTAGGATATAATAAAGATACAATATAATATTAAATTTTTATTTGTAATTTTTTTTAGTTTAAAAACAATACAATTTAATTTAATATATATTGATATCAATCCAAAATGGGATCAATTTTTATTACATTCGATTTGGATTAAATTTAATTATGATATATTATAATCATAAATTTTGGAACCGTCCACATAGTAACACGTATCTTATGATCTTATCTAGCGATTCTGCGAGTGACAGTCATTGAATTAGTATAGGGAAGTACTAACAATAATGATAGAAGACATGAAAAAAATAATGGGACCTCGAAAATGAGAGATACTGTACAATGGATGGATTAATGAATGAGATCGAGTTTCAGTGGGCGGTATTAGCATTGTGGTTTGGTCCACCCATGGTTTTGAACTGGGCCCATGTCATTCTTAAATAGCTGTTGATGAGATGACGTGAATATAAGGCGGCCCAACTTATCACATCTTGTTTTTTTCTTTTTTTTTCTTTTTAAATTCTTTTTTATTATGGGATAACCAAAAAAAAGGATAACCAAAAAGAGGGGGTAACCAACTACAAAATATACCCCCTTTTGCTTATTATAGTATAGTATAGATTCTATAAAGTGTATTATTAAAAATATCTTAATGATTATTTGTTGCTTTATATTCCTCACCATATAAGAGAAAATATAGATTCTTACATTTAAATGTCTTTTTCTTCTAAAAAAAAGAGTATTCCTGGAAGCATGGTTAGGCCGGATGGAAGAATTCCTAAACTCTTGAGATACGTACACTTGGACGAAATTGAAAACAATATCATGGTATGAGAACAATTTGGATTTTTAACTATCTATAACCTTTTTGATCGTTTTCTAGCATTGTTATCTTACTACATTTTTCTGTTTTAGAGAGTCGAAAAGGATTATGACAATCAATATGGAAAAGAGCTGAATTCAGTTGTCAAATTACTTACACCATATGGACAACAGTTTCATTTGCAATACAATAAAATAGATCTCTGTTTTACAAACTTTGGCAAGATTTACAGAGAGTTTGATATTAGGGGAAAAAGAATCATTGTACTCTGTTATATAGGAGCTGGAAATTTCTTAATAAACGTTTTCAATGAATCCTATACGGAGTACGACTATAACTCTTTAAGACAAAGACCACGTGCCTTGGTGAACTTAAAAGGTATGTTATATTTGAAACCTTAACTGTTATAGAAATCTTCATTTCATGCAACTTACTGATACTTTTTAAATTCTCAATTCTTACCAGAAAGGGAAACAGGAGTAGGTTCGAACTTTCTGTCATTAAGCATTGGTCTCATGCAGACACATGGTGGAGCTGTAAGAAATTCAAAATGCAATCATATAAACTCATTAACCAATTTCACATTTTCTTACTATCAAATGTTTAACAAATTATAACAGCTCATTCCAGACACATTCCAACAAAAGTTTTGTAGAAATATGCCAAAAGATGTTTCTATTATACTGAACAATGGAGATGTCTTACCTGGAAAACTATCTTTGGTGGACAAAAGAATATATGGTCTTGCACCTTTATATAGGAAACAATTTGTGAAAATGTTTGATATATTAATGTTCACATATTGTGGTAGTAGTCGTTTTGAGCTAAGTGTGTTTGGTAAATCAAAAGTGGAACGATTATTCGAGTTGCCTGAAATCAATTCTGGTAATCTTAAAAATCTATCTTCTTCTGATATAGTAATATTTAAGCTAAACAATATCATTAACCAAGTTGTTGTATCATTTTTAAAGACTCTGCAGATTCAGAAAATGAAAGCGAAGATGATGAAGAAATTGAGGAGCTTGCAGAAGATCAAGTGGTCCACGATATTAATGTCAATGGTGCTGTTTTTGAAGTTGTTATGACTACTTCAAATGTGGACAATACATGTCATGGTGCAGTAAGACTGAAATCTCATGGTTTTGGAATTTCATCAAACTTTGTTCTAATGCTTTGTAAACATTAAATAAACACAATTTTATCTAATCTGTTACAGTATATTCCAAGAAATATAACTCCAAACAACCGTAATTGGATGAAAGGAGATGAAATTGTCCTGCAAACTGAAAGAGGAAGTTGGAGAGTTGGTTTGGTCTTGTCTAAAGAATCACCAAGAATTTCTGTCGGATGGAATAAGTTCGTTAGAGATAATGCCATAAAATTGAAGAACAAACTTCGTTTCACTATGTTGGGGAATATCCAAGGAATATGGACATTTACTGTTCAAAATCAGTAACACCATAATTATTTAACTTGTATTTTTTTGGTTTTGGATCCTAACAATGTATTAGCATGGCGTATTCATGGCATGAATTTTGAAGTCAATGTACAATCATTTTTTTGTTTAGTTCTCTTAAACTTCATTATGATGAACTAAAGGAAATCTATTGTTATTCTGTGTCCAAGTCGGAATATTTGACATACTTTAGTTTTTAAGGATTATATTGGGATGTTTTAACAATTTAAAGCAGTACGTAATGTATTGAAAATTGTTCATAATATGATAATGTGTGAATAATGTAGTGTGATTGTGAAAAATGTCTTTGGGAATAATGTACTGTGATTGTGAATACTAAGGTATTAAATAATTAAACCGTGTTCACTAATAATGACTTTTATAGTAGTTGATGAAAAAGCTTTCTTCTTGGCATTTAAGGTTTATACATAGGTATTGGATGGATGCTACAAAATTTTTAAGACAATGGAGCAATATGAGTTCATACAGTTAACATTATTGATTAGGAGTATGGCCGTTACATTTTAAAAACAATGAAGGATGATCAATTGCACGACATATGGCTAATAAGTACTTAAAGTATTGTTCTAACTGATATATGCTGACTTGTTTATTTTCTTTTTAAATGCTCTTCAACTGGAAAAAAATTTAAGACATTGGAGCAATATGAGTTCATACAGTTATCATTGATTAATTAGGAGTATGGGCAATTGGATTGGAAAAACATTGGTTTTGAATAAAAATGATATACTGTATTCATAAATGATATCTCAACTACATTGTGATATAAGGATTAATTAAATAAACAATGATTAACAATCAATACCAAGATGAAACAAAATGCATAAACTTTTATTCAAACCATTTGTAAAATGGTGGACAAAAATCTAGAATAAAAAAAAATCCAACCAAATCCGATTTTGGTAAAACTGAAAATCACAACTATTAAAATCATAATTTCCACAATTTTTATTGAAAGGAAAAACTGGGCAAGCAATGCATATCCAGATATCTGACAGAAGAAGTTCAGTTCTCCAGTGAGTAGTAGTTACTTCTCTTGCAAATTGATCAAAACATAAAGCATCTCAGTATTAGAAAACTCTAAAAATTGTTGCTCAATGTTTATAAACGAAAAAATGGAATGTAATGGAAAGTATCAAGTGTTACCATCTTTATCTTCTTATTCACTGACATAGCAGATCCAGGAGTCCTGGCTGTATCATTTCGATCCAATGACTACAATAAGAACAATTACAATATAAGAAATGCAAAATTTGGATGTTGGAACTATTAATATGTAAAATGTGTAAGGCAAATACTAACATCAGACAATGTAATCATTGGGATTTCTGGAGGAGGTGAACCAATAGTAATGGATGTGCTTATCTTGGTTTTCTCATACAGATCAGTTGCATGCAAAACAAAACCACTCTCATCAGTACTGTCTTCAATAACGTCTATAGTGACAGTAATTTCATTGCCAGCAAGTCGCGCAATAACATCAGGAACCATCTTCGGATCCTTTAAAATATTAACAAACCAATGTGTCAAACATTACAAAATCCTATGATAGTGAAAGAGAACAATAACAACAACTATATATGTACTACGATCGTGAAAACATGACTAACTTTGATAGTTGTAAATATAAATCTGCTTACATTGTCCGTAGATTTTTTAAGATTGGAAGCACTGATTCCAATCATTGGCTTAACAACACGATCCATAAGAAAAACTTTGGTTGAAAACGTTTGATCCTCACCAACTACCAAAACACGATACCTAAAATAAAATAAATATATATGTGTTGAGTATTGAATACAGTAAAAGAATACAGAGGGGGGGTGAATGGATTCTTGAACTTTTCTTGTTCGAGTCTATGTAGCAAGTAAGTGTTTGTGTGTGCAAGAGTGAAGGTGCGGATAAAGAACAACACAAGACACAATATCACTTTAATCTAATGTATTATTAGATAAAGGTTGCTACAATCTGTGAATACAAATGATAGTATTCTCAGCTTCATTTTTCTCAGAGAGATACAGCTTACAGCGTATGAAAAACTTGACTCACAAAGTTAATGACTAAGGAAGTGAGACTGTATCCTTATAGAACATGGATACAACCTACTTACTCCAAATAATGTAGCTAAACAAATTACTTTCTAGTCTATCTATCCTTTTTGAGTAAGTGTCCAAACGGTTACAGATTTGACTTTGCAAAGCCTGTTCAGATCCACTTCTTTAGCCCCTTGTCTCTTCTATATCTCTCCAAGCTTCCTTGTAGGCTTTCCAGAGCACGTTACAGATTGTGGTCCATAAAGTGCATTGGCTTGTTGCTGGTTTCTGACTTGTACAATTTCTTCAGTATTTTGTCTCCAAGAATGTATTCGAGAAGTGACTAAGTAAGTGATTCGAGAACTAGAATTGACTTGATTGATAACTCTGAGTTCTCGAACACTGTTATATTGACATGTCGAACCACTTCTCGAATAGCTCTTTTCCATCAGGATTCCTTGAGTTGTCGAATAGAACATTTGACTTATCGAATCCTCGAGATATCGAATAGCTTTCTCAGTCCTTGAGATATCGAATGGAACTTTGACTTGTTGACTCTTTGAGAACTCGAATACCACTTTGACTTGTTGCCTTCTTGAGTTCTCGAATAGAGTAGTAGACATATCGAATCTCTGAGATATCGAATGAGATATCGAACAGTGTATTCAGAGATATCGAATAGTGTCTTGAGATATCGAATCCCTGACTTCTCGAATGTTGGACTTCTCGAATAGACAAATATACTTCTCGAATTGGTACTTAGGCAAATTCTTCATTTCTTCAAATCCCAACTTGTGATTATTTGACAATCTTTATCTTCTTACTTGAGGCATGAACCTTGGAACTTCTTTCAAGCATTATTCTTGACTATATAAGTACAATTACACAACTAGGATTTGATGCCTACTATAAGTACAAAACAAATAGAAACTCTTCAACTAGAGATTCCCTCAGTTAAGAGGTCATGTAAGTAATGCAAAGCATTACAAACAATTAGGCTTGTTATTAGATGTATACAGGCATGCCTCTGTGACTAACAATCTCCCCCAAATTGTGAGTGAGACCCTTAGTCATAATTTTATGTCTGATAACAAGCCTATCATACATAAAGATAAATCTTGACAAGTACATGTATGAAATTGATTGAACAGTATCACAAAGAAAGCATTCTCACAGTTATGAAGAAATACTAGCCATTTTCCTTTGATCCTCCTTTTTGAGATTTGGCTTGTAGATCCTCCTTTTCTTTTTCTTCCTTGGCTTTCTTTGCATCACTCATTGCTTGGATGATGTCTTCCATGGCAGTGAGTTCTTCAATGAGAGGTGAGCCAGATAGGTCTCTGATGACTTCATTCAGTTTGGCTTCAGAGTAAGAGCTAATGTAATCCATTCTAATCTTCACATTTCTGCCATATTTCATGTATTCCACAATGTAAGGATTATACTTGACTCTGCACAACCCTTTAGCTCTCAATTCTTCAGCTTTGGCTTCTAGAGCAGCTAACTCTTCTTCTCTCTTTTTCTTCAAAGCTTCATACTTCTTTCTCAACTCTTCCTCATGATCTTTTTTCATCTTGATAAAATGAGCTATCTCAATTTTCCACCTTCTCTCCCCTTCATTCTCAAGGTTGAGTAGCACCATTATTCTTTGTAGATCATGTAACTTGCCCCAGTGTTCACACATGCCTTGCTTGAATCTTTTGAATCTCCCATCAGTGTATTTGAACTCCAGGCAGTCATCAACTATAGCTACATGATAGATTCTCTGAGCCAATTGATATGCTATCTCATCTTCATCATAGTCTATGTTGAGACAGGGCAAGTCTAGTCCAGGAATGATTGTGAGTGCCTGAGATGTAGATGTTTTCACCTTTCTTGCCCTTCTGGCTGACATCTTCCATTTCAGCTTCTTTCCTTTATTGCTTGAGAAAAATTTAAGACCTTTGTCTTTGGACCATTGTAGTATACCATTAGCAGTATGCTTTTTGATATACACAAGTGGTTTCTTGATTAGCATCTCCTTTTCTTGAGGTAGTGAAACATTTGCAAAGGCCATGGAATTTGGCTTTTGTAGGTCACTACTAACAGTATTCACCCTAGACTTAGAGTCTTGTGTAGTGGTGAGGTTACTGTTAGCAATGCCTATGACTTGCTGTATCACACTTGTCCTCTCATAGACTTTCCCTTGGTCCCTGCCATCTTTATTTTCTTTGTCATCTTTCTTCTTTTTCTTGTCATCATCTCCCTTATCACTCCTGTGATGTCTTCTCCTTCCATCACTCTTGTCATCATCTTTATCTTCATCCTTATTTCTCCTGGGCTTGGCCAATTCTGGAATTGAACCAGTTGAAATGAATTCTCTAAGGATGTGCAATACCTCAATCTTCTCAGCTGACCTTATCCCCTTCTTCTTTTGCATTTGATCAACTATGGCAATGATCAGTCTGTGGTTCTTAGAGGTGAGATCATTGGGAATAACCAATTGATCCACATCTTGAATTTTGGTACCAGACTGATAGAGGATGGTTCTTGGTTTGGTGCACACTTCAGGAAGTCTGGCTTGTTGACCATTTCTTAGTTCAGTATACAGACTCTGATTGTTCTCCCCTTTATGCTCAATTAGTTCCAAGATGGCATCAATCTCAGTGAATTTCAGTGCTGTCAAGGTATCAATAGATATGTGCCATATCTTGCCTTTTGTCACCATCATGATTTCCTTGAGGTAGATCTGACTGAGCTTTCTTGGAATAACTGTTAGATAATGGATTTGATCTTTCAGGCTTCTTCTGTATAGCAGGGTATCTCCTCCAACCTTTGCTTTTGAGGCTTGCAGAAACTTCAAGAATGCAGCATCATGATAAACCTCTGAGTTTGCTACTTCTATCAGCTTGGCCTCTGTAACCTCCTTCACTTCCACTGGATCAGCTTCATGTTTAGAAGGTTGGACTAGATCACTTGGCATGGATCCTGCCACCACTGTAGTGGTGACAGTTTGCTTTTGGCCACTTGGAGTAGTGATGTGCACAGGTGGTAAAGTGACCACTGGCAGAGAAGATGGAGGCTCATCAACCTTTGATTTGCCTTTGCCTGGCACATGAGTTAGAGATTTAGTGACCCTTTGGTGATCACCCTCACTTAACTTTATCCCTTTTTCCTTAGGTTTCTCCCCCTTTGTATTTAAATTCCTTGTCCTCTTCTCCCCCTTAGGCTTGTTGTCAGGCACATAGGCTTTAGAAGTGACCTTTGGGGTGGAAGATTCTTCAGGGAGAGGAAGACCCATATGCTTCATCATAGCAGCCAACATAGATTGTTGATGCAGAATAACATCAGCTGTGGTGGTTGCTTGAGTGTTCAACTGATCATTGAGAAGTGCAACCTTGTCTATAAGATGAGCATTGGACTTAGTGAGAGTAGCCACCTCCTTTTCCAGAGTATCCACTTTAGTGAATAGCTCATGTGCCCTAAAACCAGAGAGTGATTGATCCTTGAGTCTTTGGACTTCATACTTGGTCATGTCATAAACAGGGACCTCAGTTACCAACTTATCCCCATATTGATTCTTGAACATTGTTCTCAGCATGGCATTTGAGTCTGTGGTTTGATCAGATAGAGATTGAAACTTATGCCCCAGCCCTGTGACAGTATCTTTGAGAAGGGCCAAGCCATTGTCCATTTTGGTGTAGCTAGACTTGCAGGCTAGAATTTCCTTAACCACACTCTCCAGTTGAGGGAATTTGGAATCAAAAGCCCTTTTTAACTCATGCACCTCCTTGGTTGTGGCTGTACACACTTCTGTCACTTCTGTCTTTAGACCCTTGCCAAGGTAGTGTGCAGCCTTGAGAATTCCCTTGTAATTGTCATTGATTGCTTCATACACATCACTAGGGGTGAGAGATTTGGCATTGGACCCTAGTGAAGTGATGTACTCTTCTCTGAGGTACTATAGGCCTTCTGAGAGAGGAATGTCATATTTTCCTTGAAGCCAGGCATCTACATTGCCTTCTCTCTCAGACTCATCCACAATTTTGGCCTGTTGTAGCTCCACATCCTCTTTATGGCACAGGAGAATAGCTTCATAGTCAGGATTGGGCAGGTTGGCAGTGAGGAGGTGCTGTGCAATCTTTGTGAACTCAGGGATCTGATCCACAATTAAGCTTTGAAGTGCTTCAACCGTCAATTGTTGTGGAACAAACCCTGATCCTGAAGCAATGTCATAGTGCACAGGCTTCAGCCATTGTGACATAAAGTCAGAGCTAGAGCTAGGCAAGCTAGACTCCTCAGTTACAGATGCAACTTCTGTAATCGGATGGATTGACTCTACTACTGGTGTCTTCACAGAAGTGGGATGAGTTACACCAGCAGTTGACATAGGCACAGAGTCTCTAGTGAAAACTAGTGGAACCTCTGTGTTTGTGATGGTATCATTAGGAGATGCCCCAGCATGCATTCCCTCACCATCTAAATGTGGGTCCTGGGTGGTGAACAAGGTGTCATGCACCAAGTCACTTGAGTTCATTGGCTCATCAAGAGAAAAGAATTCTTGATGATCAATGCCTTGCTCCTCAATTGCTTGAGTTGCAGGCTGCAAAGAAATTTGAGATGAAGATTCTGGAAGAGAAGTGTCTTGTGGAATAGATTTTGGCAACTCCCCCTGAGAGATAGAGGGAGTTTCAACTGTGATGTGCTCTCCACTCAGTGTTGTGCCAGCCTTATCACTCCCATGTGCTGACTCTGTACAGATAGATGCATTGGGGAGGATGCTTGATTCTATAGATGCACCCTGTTGAGAGGATACATCTAGTAAACTGTTTGCCCCTGATTTTACAACTTCAGCCATTTGTGTGACTGAAGAGGTGGTTTTAGTTTTCTTCTTCTTTGGCCTGATAAGAGGTGACTCAGGTGCCTCACTTTCTAACTCTACAGCCAATGCTACTTCAGACAAGATGGTTAAAGGTGCAGAAGTAACCTGTTTTCTCTTCTTCTCCTTTTTACTAACATCACTCTTTTGAGAGGATGATGCAGTTGGCTCAGTGTTTGGTAGAGTGTTTGGTTGAGAGGGTTGGTTAGTAGGCCCTGGGTTAGCATTTTGTCCTACTTTCTTGGGCTGTGCTAACTGTGACTTTGAGTCAAATGTTGGCATGTTGTGGGGGTAAGTCCTAAACAAACTCTCCATATGGGGAGTTATGTTCAGTCTTACATCCACATCATTCCTAGTCTCCAAATTACCAAAAATGAGTTTGGTCATGGATTTAGGATAGCCTATTCTATTTTTATTCATCCCATCTAATTCAATCAATTTATTATTTAAGAAGTTAAGTACAGATTGAATAAAACGAGGGAAGAAAATTTCATTACCTCTCTTGGCTGAGTTCTTACCAAGTCTCCCATACAGCTCCAGCAGAATAATAAGGCCAACATCTATCTTCTTTCCATATGCTAAAGCATAGCCTATCTGCTGTGCAGGTGTACTGATTTGGTCATAGCTGGATTTTCTTGCGGTAAAGACTTGAAGAAGTGTATCAAACACATAGCTCCATTCCTTCCTCAAATGCTTCCTATTCAGATGCCCAAGACTAATTTTGTCTGCATATTTGATGAAATCAAAGAAGTCTTCCAAATCAGCAGTTGTAGCTGGTGGGTTATATACCTCTTGTTTGGTGCCCATCCCAAGTGCTTCATTCATGTCTTCTGTGGTGATAGTGATATTCTTGTCTTGAATCTTACAGTAAATGATGTACGAGGTTATTGCAGAGTCAAGAGCCACCACCTCCACTGTAGCAGACTTCCAGAACTGTTCTAGAATGTCTAGATACAGAGTAGGGTTAACAGATAGAGCATTTTTTATGTATGATTTAGACATCCACTTCACAAAGCACTTGAAGTTGGCGTTGGGTGCCTCAACATCACTAGTTAGAGCAATGAAATTGGTGTTGAACTTTACTATTGCCATTTGTGTAAGAGAGAGAGGAGAAATCGAAGGTTGAAGAAGAAATTTAGCTTTTTGTAGTTAGGGTTTCAGAGGTTTTGGGAGTTTGGATGCTTGAGAAATCGAATGAAATGAATCGAATAGATGTGAAATTGTAAAAGTATGAAGTACTTGAATTTTCGATTAGATGTATGTTATGTATCGACAAGTCAGGCATTCGAGAAGTAGAAAACAACTATTCGATAAGTCAAGAAAGGCTTATTCGATAACTCAAGCAGGTTGTAACTCACAGCTGGCAGTTTTCTAACTTAGAAATAAATCTAAATTAGGTAAAATATGTTTTTATGAGTAATTCTGAATTCTGAATAAAAATCCAAAATCGGTTAAAATTCAGCGAGAAATCAGCCTTTGCAAATGATTCGAGAACTCAAATATAGTATTCGAGAACTCAGTCAATCGAGAACTAAAATACTATATTCGAGAAGTCAAGAAAACCTCTACTCGAGAACTCTAAAAGACTCTATTCGAGAACTCGAGAGTGCTCTAATGAGACTTGTTAGAGATGTCGAATAGTGAATCACTTGAGAAGTCTGACTTGTCGAATTATACTCATAGAAACTCAATTTTCACTATCTTTTTAAAATTTACCAGCCATATTCATTCACGAATATTCTAGCAAATTAAACAGTGATTTTCTCAAAATTCCATAGAAATTTCAAGTTAACAAGAGAATATGATTTTCCAAATATGTAACAGATTTGAAATATTTATAAATCATATTTCAGCCAACACTTACTCCAAAAATATTGAGAATTTAGATAAAGTAAGTGTTTACTGCTGCAACAATCTAGATGCTGTATTCACCTAGCCAGAATCTGAAGAATTCAGCATTCCAATCTCACTAACAAACCTTGTGAAGGTGGCTTCATCTAATGGCTTAGTGAATATATTAGCTAGTTGTTTATCTGTAGAAACATAATGCAACTCAATGGTTCTATTAGTTGCATGTTCCCTTATGAAATGATATCTGATGTCAATGTGCTTTGTCCTAGAATGATTGACAGGATTGGCAACTATAGAGATTGCACTTGTGTTGTCACACATGATTGGAATTCTTTCCAACACAAGTCCATAATCTCTAAGTTGATTTCTAATCCAAAGTACTTGAGCACAGCAACTTCCAGCAGCTATGTATTCAGCCTCAGCTGTAGAAGTTGACACAGATTATTGTTTCTTGCTATACCAAGAGACTAACCTTTGTCCAAGAAACTGGCAGCTACTTGAGGTGCTTTTCCTATCCACTCTGCATCCAGCATAATCAACATCAGAATAACCAACCAGATTGAACCCTGTGTCCTTAGGATACCATAGTCCCAAGTTTGAAGTGCCCTTCAGATATCTAAAGATCCTTTTTATAGCAACCAAATGTGATTCTTTTGGATTTGATTGAAACCTTGCACACAAGCATGTAGCAAACATGATGTCTGGCCTACTTGCAGTGAGATAGAGTAGAGAACCAACCATGCCTCTGTAGACTGAGATATCTACTTTCTTGCCTTTAGCATCTTCATCCAATTTAGTGACAGTGGCCATGGGTGTCTTTGCAGGTGAGCAATCTTCCAAGTCAAACTTCTTCAATAAATCCTTGATGTACTTGGTCTGACTGATAAAGATACCATCCTTCCTTTGACTGAGTTGCAACCTAAGAAAGAATGTCAACTCTCCCATCATACTCATCTCATATCTGCTCTGCATGAGTTTAGAAAATTTCTCACACAGCTTCTCATTTGTAGAACCAAAAATGATATCATCCACATAGATCTGAACTAGGATAAGATCATCACCATGCTTCTTGTAAAATAGTGTCTTGTCCAGTGTGCCTCTAGTGAATTGATTCTCAAGAAGAAATTGTGATAAAGTATCATACCATGCCCTTGGAGCCTGCTTAAGTCCATACAGTGCCTTAAGCAGTCTGTAAACAAATTCTGGGAAGTGAGGATCCTCAAAGCCAGGTGGTTGTTGCACATAAACTTCTTCTTCCAACTCTCCATTCAGAAATGCACTTTTGACATCCATTTGATACACTTTGAAGTTTGAATGAGCAGCAAATGCCAGGAATATTCTGATGGCTTCCAATCTAGCAACAGGGGCAAATGTATCATCATAATCAATGCCTTCCTGTTGAGAGTATCATTTTGCAACCAATGTTGCTTTGTTCCTTATAATTACACCATCTTCATCCATCTTATTCTTCAGAACCCATTTTGTTCCAACAATGGTTCTATTCTTTGGTGCAGGCACAAGTTCCCAAATTTGTTCCTTTCAAATTGATTCAGCTCCTCTTGCATTGCTATAATCCAATCTGGATCTAGCAGTGCATCATCAAGTTTCTTAGGCTCCACCTGAGATAGAAAACAACCATAGAGACACTCATTCTGAGTTGCTCTCCTAGTCCTTACTCCTGCATTAGGATCTCCAATGATTTGCTCTGCAGTGTGTGATCTATCCCATTTCCTTGAGTGCTCAGCCTGATTTCTCATTCTTGAAGTTTCTTCATCATCCAAATCATCATCCTGATTTCCTCCCCCTGTGAGGTTGCCACTACTCACAGGTGTGTCTTGGATGCTAGTTTCTCCACTGTTGATTGGCACAAATTCTTCTTTTGTATTATCATTCACTTGAGTCTGTTGAACTCGAGTTTCAACTTCAGTTTCAGTCTCTTCATCAGAATCATCTAGATTATCAAACTTCAATGGATCTTTATCTTCATCATTGGCTTCTTCTAGTCCAGGTAGTTTGCTGTCATTAAATGTCACATCTGTGCTTTCCATAATTTTCTTTTGACTGATGACATAAACCTTGTATGCAATTCTTTCCATAGAGTAGCCAAGAAAAATTCCTTCAAATGCTTTTGCATCAAATTTTCCAACATATTCAGAATTATCCTTCAATACAAAGCATTTGCTTCCAAAAGTATGAACATACTTTAGAGTGGGCTTCTTTCCAGTCATCAAGTTGTAAGGTGTCTTTCCAATGTTTTTGTTGATGAGGGTTCTGTTCTGGATATAGCATGCAGTGCTTACAGCCTCAGCCCAAAAACATGTAGGCATCTTTGCATCAAGTAACATTGTTCTAGCAGCTTCAATTAGAATTCTATTCTTCCTCTCAACAACTCCATTTTGTTGTGGAGTCCTTGGAGCTGAGAATTGCTGAGAAATACCATTCTCTTTACAGAATGCTTCAAGTATGGTATTTCTGAACTCTGTTCCATTATCACTTCTCAGTGCAATCACACTTGCATTGTTGGCCTTTGATTCCTTGTCAACTTTCTTTATATGCTCAATGATTACTTGTGGAGCCTCATCTTTTGATGCCAGAAATTCCACCCATGTATACCTTGTAAAATCATCAACCATCACCAAGGCATACTTCTTTCTTCCTAGTGACATAATATTGACGGGCCCAAACAAATCCATATGAATGAGTTGTAGGGGCTTGGTTATAGATCTCACTATCTTTGTCTTGTGGCTAGATCTTTTCATCTTTCCTTTTTGACAAGCCTCACACACTCCTTCTTGACAGAATTCAAGTGTGGGCATGTCTCTCACTAACTCTCTTTTGACTAGAGAATTAATGGCTTTGAAGTTCAGGTGTGATAGTTTCTTGTGCCACAGCCAACAATCTTCATTTGATGCTTTTGAGTAAAAGCAACAAATTTTGTCCTTGTTTACAAAATCCATATTGGCTACAAACAGGCTTCCCTTCCTTACTCCAGATAGAGCAAAATCACCAGTCTTTTTGTGGGTGATCAAACATTCATCTTTGTCAAAATCCACCTTGAATCCTCTGTCAGTAAACTGACCAACACTTAGCAGATTATGCTTGAGTCCCTTGACCAGTGCTACATCTTCAATGATGACATTTCCAACTTTTAACTTGCCATATCCCAATGTGTTACCCATGCTGTCATCTCCAAAAGCAACCATTGGGCCAGCTTTTTCCTCATACTGTGATAGCAAGGCCATATCACCAGTCATATGATTTGAGCATCCACTGTCCAAAATCCACATGACCTTCTTTTCATTTTCTTTGCCCTGAGGGTCTGATGGAGATGTGTCATCCTTGGAATTGGCCATCAAGGCATAATTGCAGAATTCTTGTTCCTCTCCATCACTGTCAGAATCATCCCAACACTTCCCTTCAGCTATGTAGGTCTTACCTTGTGTCTGCTTTTTCAGAAGGGCCTCCTACTTAGCTTCGAGCTCAAGATAATCTCTATCCTTCTTTTTAGGCTTCTTGCATTCACTGGCAAAATGTCCTAGGTCATTGCATCTATAGCACCTTACAGATGACCTATCCACATGGATGGTTTTAAACTTATTCTTGTTTGGTTTCACAGGTGCCTTACTCTTGTTGAATGAATGGTTTTGGGTTTTGGGTTTGAAGGGCTGATTCCTTTTGAATCTGATGTTTGGAAATTTTCTGGCCATGAAAGCATATGAAGTGTTTTCCATCCCATCTAGTTCTTCAAGAGTGTAAAACTCTTCTTCCTCCTTCTTCTCAACAGGTTCACTTACCTCAGGTTCAGTTTCTTCCTCTTCTACTACCTCCTCTATCCTTAATTGGCTTGTAGATGCTTCTAGGTCTTGAATAGATTTGTTGACAATCAAGGCACATGATGTGTTTACCATTCTGCCTTGATTGGCTTGGATAGCCCTTTTCTGAAGCAACTAAAGCTCATGAGTTTTTAAAACCCCATAGAGCACATCATATGTAACTTTGTTCAAATCTCTTTCCCTTAGAGAAATGACCCTTTGCTCTAGATGGTTTGGTGAGGATAGCAGAAACTTCATGTTTAACTCCTTGGTACTGTAAACCTTGCCATTCATCTGCAACTCAGTAACTAGCTTGTGAAATCTCTCAAACATCTCAGTAATGCTTTCCTTGGGCTGTGCCATGAAAGCCTCATACTGTGTGACCAGTATCTGTTTCTTGTTTTCTCTGACCTCATCAGTTCCTTCACATAACACCTCAATGTGATCCCACATTTCTTTGGCAGTGGAATCTATAATCAGCAACATGAGGTGACTGTCAAGGGCAACCATGTCCTTTTCTGATTCTGTCCATTTGGATGGATCCTTAGCCACATAAGATCTTGGAATAGTAGTGGTTCCAACAGTCTTTTCAGGAATCTCCTGTTGGGGAACAAATGGACCATTCTTAAGAATCTCAGGATACAAGTGATGAGATGCTTTGATGAACAACTGCATCTTTATCTTCCAGAGGTTATAATTCTCTTTGTCAAACTTAGGGACCTTCACCGTTCCTGTAGTCTTTGGTGTATTCGAACTCATGATCGTTTTTCTGTTTTTGAATAAACAGCCAGCTCTGATACCACTTGTTGAGTATTGAATACAGTAAAAGAATACAGAGGGGGGGTGAATGGATTCTTGAACTTTTCTTGTTCGAGTCTATGTAGCAAGTAAGTGTTTGTGTGTGCAAGATCGAAGGTATGGATAAAGAACAATACAAGACACAATATCACTTTAATCTAATGTATTATTAGATAAAGGTTGCTACAATCTGTGAATATAAATGATAGTATTCTCAGCTTCATTTTTCTCAGAGAGATACAGCTTACAGCGTATGAAAAACTTGACTCACAAAGTTAATGACTAAGGAAGTGAGGCTGTATCCTTATAGAACATGGATACAACCTACTTACTCCAAATAAGGTAGCTAAACAAATTACTTTCTAGTCTGTCTATCCTTTTTGAGTAAGTGTCCAAACGGTTACAGATTTGACTTTGCAAAGCCTGTTCAGATCCACTGCTTTAGCCCCTTGTCTCTTCTATATCTCTCCAAGCTTCCTTGTAGGCTTTCCAGAGCACGTTACAGATTGTGGTCCATAAAGTGCATTGGCTTGTTGCTTGTTTTTGACTTGTACAATTTCTTCAGTATTTTGTCTCTAAGAATGTATTCGAGAAGTGATTAAGTAAGTGATTCGAGAACTAGAATTGACTTGATCGATAACTCTGAGTTCTCGAACATTGTTATATTGACATGTCGAACCACTTCTCGAATACCTCTTTTCCATCAGGATTCCTTGAGTTGTTGAATAGAACATTTGACTTATCGAATCCTCGAGATATCGAATAGATTTCTCAGTCCTTGAGATATCGAATGGAACTTTGACTTGTTGACTCTTTGAGAACTCGAATACCACTTTGACTTGTTGACATCTTGAGTTCTCGAATAGAGTAGTAGACATATCGAATCTCTGAGATATCGAATGAGATATCGAACAGTGTATTCAGAGATATCGAATAGTGTCTTGAGATATCAAATCCCTGACTTCTCGAATGCTGGACTTCTCGAATAGACAAATATACTTCTCGAATTGGTACTTAGGCAAATTCTTCATTTCTTCAAATCCCAACTTGTGATTATTTGACAGTCTTTATCTTCTTGCTTGAGGCATGAACCTTGGAACTTCTTTCAAGCATTATTCTTGACTATATAAGTACAGTTACACAACTAGGATTTGATGCCTACTATAAGTACAAAACAAATAGAAACTCTTCAACTAGAGGTTCCCTCAGTTAAGAGGTCATGTAAGTAATGCAAAGCATTACAAACAATTAGGCTTGTTATTAGATGTATACAGGCATGCCTCTGTGATTAACAATATGGTCATAAGAGTATCAATATTTAATACGACAGCCCAAAAATGAAAGTTTAGTATTAAAAAAAGGTTGATTACCTCTTATCCGCCACTGGAATGCTCCTATCACATTCAATACATTTGAATATCCTTTCAATCTTTGACACTTGCGAATTACATGAATTACATGAATTATACCACCAGAAACAATATTCTTCAACTTTGGCAATGACAAAAGTGCAGAAAATATTCTTCTGTAAAAATATTCATATTCATAAACGATGCTAACTGAACTTGAACTAAACTAACAAAGTTAAGTTTAATTCTAAATACCTTGACTCTTTCTTTTGGATTCTCAACTAACTCCTTAAGAGTAACTTCCTCAAAAGTGGTAACAATCCTCATATCATTAGTGAAGTAATCCTCATTATGACATGACTTATATCCTTCCTCCTCAAGCCTTGTCAAAATAATAATAATAATAAATGAGATTATTCATACAACACTATGAATCAATAGAACAATATAAATGTGTAACAATCCCTCTACATGACAACATTGAAATCACATAAAGTTGTGTTGATTTTTTTGGGGCCACAGTCTTCATAAATTTCCCAAATTCAAGCTCTATAGATTTGATACAGTCTTCATAAAGTTGTGCTGATTTTTTTGGGGCCACAGTCTCGTACACTAAAGAACTGCAACAATCCAATGTTAACATACCGGTCCGACAGAGGAGGATGCAAATTAAAATGTACACATACAAATTATTATAATTAGAAATTGGAACTTAATTTTTTGAAATGGGTTAACTAACCAACTAACCAAATATACATTGTTTTGCTTATAATAGTATAGTACAAATATCTAATGGAAAGGTTTTGGGAATTTTTTTGGAGAATCTAACATTTCTCTTTTATTCTTGTGAATTATTTTGGAAATCAAAACGATTTTTTTTTTTACAGAAAAAATCAAAACGAATTTGGGTGATCTAATTATTTCTAAATATGTTGGGTCACTTCTAGAGATGCACAAAAGGCCCATCGGGCCAGGCTTTGAAAAGCCCGGGTTTTTTGGTCAAAGCCCGGCCCGGGCTTTGACTTTGACCGGGCCGGGCCGGGCCGGGCTTCTGTGAAAAATGTGAGCCCGTTTAGGCCCTCGAAGCGGGCCGCGGTGGGCTTTTTTCCGGGCTTGAAGCGGGCCGGGCCGGATCGGGCTTTTTCCGGGATCAAATCGGATCGAGATTTTTATGTTATATAAGAATGTTCTTTATGTAATAATGGCAGACATGCGTTAAACAATCTATATTGCCGATACAAATATTACATTTATCGATTTACTTTTTGATTTGATGATATATTAATTGATTACACGTGTACTTAACTTGTTTTTGTTCATGTATCGTAATATATGCATATAAATAATCTTATTATTAATAATGAATATGTAAATATATATGTACATAAATTATTTTTATATTTGTAGGAAGTGTAAATACATAAATATTTATGTAAGTATACTAGAATAATCGAATTTTACCCGGGCTTTTTCGGGCCGAACTGGGCTTTTAATCGGGCCGAGCCGAAGACCGTGTTTTTTAAAAGACCGGGCTTTTGCCGGGCCGAGCCGGGCTTTGCCCAAAAATATAGGGACCGTTTAAGGCCCTCGGGCCGGGCTTTGACGGGACCGGGCTTTGACCGGATTTTGCCGGATCGGGCCGGACCAGATTTTCGGGCTCGGGCTTTTTGTGCATCTCTAATCACTTCTATTAAAGCATCATAGGATGAAGGTGCCTTTAGTAACAGAGCAGCTCTAACAAAAAAGCTGGATTAGATGCGGTTTTTAATTATTATTCTCATTTTTCTATCAGATGAAAATGGTTGCATGACTTTGCCAAGACTCGTGTTCTTGGTAAAATAGTCATTTTATATAGAACCTTAATCTAAGCAGTGACAACTACAGAGACATCGAACATATAGTATTTTTTTTTAATTTTGTTGGACAACTAAAAAGCCTCATTCAGTCATTCAAGTAAATGGAGTCAAGTAGGAGAATCCAAATAGTCGTTCAGACTTCAGAGTAAATATGCACTCGGACTGTAAACGAATCGAACTCGGACGAACTTTTAACGAACACGAACAAATTCTTAACGAACCGAGCAATGTTCGGTAAGTTTATCAGACAATTTTTCTTGTCCAAACTCGAGTTCGGTAATGAACCGAACCGAACACGAACTCTTTGCGAATATACCGAACCGAACACGAACAGTTCGGTAAATATATATATAATATTGTATAACAAATAAATATAATAATTTGAAAAATAAAAAATAAAAAATAAAAATTGTAAATATTATTGTTTTTATCGAACGAACGGAACTCGAACCAAACTCGGACGAACTCTTAACGAACTCGAACTCGGACGAAATCTTAACGAACCGAACAATGTTCGGTAACCTTACCGAACATATTTTCTTGTTCGAACTCGAGTTCGGTAAGCTTATCGGATGAGCTAACCGAACTCGAACGCGGATGAATGAACCGAGCTTAACGAACAGTCCGTTTGAAATTCACGTGTTATTTTTCGAATTAAAAATAATATGTGGAACTATCATTTTTATGCACCTTTAAATAAGCGTAAAAAGTAAAAGGGACAGCATCTGATGCAAAGCTTTCTGCCTTACTTTAATAATTTACAATATTTCCCTTTGTTTCGCAACTTGGTTCTGATATACAGTTGCGGGAAAAGATGGCAGAATATGAACTAGCAGTTGGAATTGATCTAGGAACAACATACTCGTGCGTTGGAGTTTGGCAACAATATCGAGTTGAAATCCTTGCAAATGATCAGGGTAACAGAACTACACCATCATGTGTTGCTTTCACTGATGCGGAACGTTTCGTTGGCGATGCTGCTAGAAACCAGGCTGCGTTGAATCCTGTTAACACCATCTTTGGTAATCATTTATCTATCTTCTGTAAATTTTATTTTATGTTTGGACGTTGTTTTAGTATGTTTATCGATCTGTTGTTAATACTTAAATAAATATCATGGTGGTCGAAGACTCAAAGCGATGGTCAAGTGTAGCTTCGTTGCTCTAAAAACAAAAAAATACTCCGTAGTATATAACTAATCTATATAAAAACTCTTGGTTAATTTAAACCCTCTGATGTATTTACTTCAGATGGAATACAAGACTTGTTGAATCATTTGCGGATAATATCTTGTTTTCGCCTTTTCGAACTACAACTTTTAGTACTTGTCATCAACTGCAAAAAGATTTAAAAAAAAAGGTTACATGGTAAATTTTCGCACAGCTTCCAATCTTTACTTGACATGAAATTTAACTGAAAACAGAGGTCAAGGTTTCATCTTTGTTTAAGGAATCAGAAAGTTAAAATAACCATTTAGCCCGGACTTTGAAATTATAAATATCGTTTGTGTGTTTTTTAATATAGATTTTATTGTTTTCATGTACACAGATGCTAAAAGGTTAATAGGAAGGAGATTCACGGATTCAACTGTGCAAAGTGACATGAAGCTCTGGCCATTCAAGGTAATTGGTGACAGAGCCAACAAACCAATGATAGTTGTAAACTACAAAGGTGTGGAGAAACAGTTTTCACCTGAGGAGTTGTCTTCAATGGTTCTTGTTAAGATGAAAGGAATTGCTGAAGATTACTTGGGTAAGAAAGTAAAGAATGCTGTTGTCACTATACCTGCATACTTTAGTGATTCGCAACGCCAGGCTACAAAAGATGCAGGAGCAATAGCTGGCCTCAATGTGTTGCGTGTCCTTGTTGAGCCGACAGCTGCTGCTGTTGCGTATGGTCTTGACCAGAAGATTTCAAATGGATTGGTTGGAGAGAAAATTGTGCTTATCTTTGATATTGGCGGTGGTACTTTTGATGTCTCTCTTCTTAAAATCAAAGAGGACAAATTTGAAGTACTAGCTACAGCCGGTGATACTCACCTTGGAGGTGAGGACTTTGACAATAATATGCTAAATCATTTTGTCGAGGAATTTAAAAAGAAGCACAAAAAAGACATTACTGGAAATCCTAAATCCCTACGAAGATTGAGAAATGCTTGTGAGAAGGCAAAAAGAATGCTTTCTCATAACACAATGACAACTATTGACATAGATTCTTTGTATGAGGGAATTGATTACACCGGAAAAATTACTCGTGCCAAATTTGAGGATTTAAACTTGAATCTGTTTAAAAGTTGTTTGGATATTGTGGAGAAGTGTCTGAAAGATGGGGAGATGGACAAGAGCAGGGTCCACGATGTTGTTCTTGTGGGTGGATCTACTAGAATTCCGAAAGTGCAGCAGTTATTACAAGAATTTTTTGATGGGAAGGAGCTCTGCAAGAGTATTAATCCAGACGAGGCTGTTGCTTATGGTGCTGCCATCCAAGCTGCTGTGCTTAGTGGTGCAAGAAATAATATTATCAGGGACATAGTACTGCTAGATGTTACTCCTCTGTCACTTGGTGTTGAGAGCAAGGGTGAAGTAATGAGCATTGTAATTCCAAGGAACACAACAATTCCAACCAGCAAAAGTAAAGAATACATCACAGTTCATGATTACCAGACATCCATCCGCTTCTCGGTTTATGAGGGTGAAAGATCACGTTCGAAAGATAACAACTTACTTGGTGAGATGAGACTCCGCGGCCTCCCTCCTGCCCCGAGGCATGAAATTGGAGTTATGCTTACGTTTAACATTGATGCAAATGGGGTGTTACATGTTACTGCAGAGTGTGAGGTTGCTGGGGTGAAGACTAGTGCAACAATAATCAATGACAAGGGAAGACTTACAAAAAATGAGATGGAAATGATGATACGTGATGCAGAGATTTACAGAGCTGAAGATGAAGAGTTTAACAAGAATATCAAGGCAATGAATGCATTTGAAGATTACGCATATAACATGAGAAGTGCCATTAGAGCTAAATCTAACCTAGACGGATTTACCCAGAAAAAGGTGGAGAATGCTATCAAGGAGGCCATTCAATGGGTTAATGCAAACAGGAGTGCGGAAGCTGACAAGTACAACTCCAAGAAGAGGGACCTGAAGGCTATTTTCGATTCTATTATTCCAGGCATCAAGGTTGAGGGAGATGAATAATCTTCCATATATATTTGCAACTTTCAACTTTTTCTTTTGTGCATGGGTGAATTTTTAAGAAATCGATTTGATTTTCGATTGTAATGAATGATTGGTTGAGGCTGTAGTGTTCTAAGCAAACATTGTTGTATACGAGCTTTTTAAGCACTAATCCCCATCAAATTTTATGGCATAAATAAAAAACAAATTACTAGAATGATATATGAGTTGAAGGACAGTATCTTAACTAGGAATTTGATGGTCTGTGCACTACGAGTCTACGATAGTACTCCCTCTGTCTCATCCATTTCTTTACAATTTCCTTTTTGGGACGTCCCACCAATTCTTTACATTACTAAAAATAGTAACTTTTAACAATAAAATATATTACTACATCCACTACTTAACTCCATTTTTTCAACACTTTATACTATTACACCCACTACTTCATTTATTTTAACAATAAAATTACTATTACACCCACTACTTCATTTATTTTAACAATATTACATCCACTATCTTGGTCTCCGTGCCCCATGCCCATGTAAAGAACTACACGGGACAGAGGGAGTACGATGCATAATGCATTCTTGTTTTCTACTTCAGCTTTCACAATAAAGTAAGTGGCTAGATATAAAATTTGATGGCGGTGCTTGAGAAAGTGCCGCCTGCCATTTAGTTGCTGTTCAATTGTTCCCCAAATTTAAGAATTATTGTTCCTGTTCTTCAACGTGAGTGATAGCCGAGGCAGGCGAAGTACATTGAAAACCCAAGAATACAAAAAGTAATGAAACAATAGAGAAAATGCCATTAATGCTTGATTGTTGTTTAAAATATATTTATGTAAAATTTATAAATAGACACGAGAGCAGTAAAGAAATCGACAAGGAATACTCAGAATGTAAATTAAGAAGAGAGTTTATAAACAATTTTAGAACAAAAGCAGTGGGAAATTAAAATGTAGCATCTCTCAAAACTCACACATCTCAGAGTGGGGAACACCTGATTTTAATACTGAAAATCATTTCTGCATCATATAAAACCCAATTCCAAATGCCAAAATGATGGCAATGACGGCAAGGTATAAAATGAAACAATACAAAGTGTAGCTATTTGTAATTTAATACTGAAAATCCGAAAATCATTTCTTCATTGTGTAAACTACAATTCCAAATGCCACAATGATGGCAAGGTAGAATATGAATCTTCTTTTGATTTGAATACTTGCAATGACATGCTCTGCCTGGGGAACAAATTTTATGTAAGCCTCCATTAAGTCATCTCGGTTCTCCAAAAGTTTTAGCATCTGCAGGAGAGATAAAACATGAAATATACAACTAGTTAACAAAATCAGCATCATCAAAGCATCCATTTCCGATACTATGACATGCTGAACAAATTGGAGGCATTACCTTTACTGTCATATCTTTAAGACTCAATCTTCCATCTTGAAACTTCACGATAAGATTTTCAACCACGTCGCTACGCTTTTGATCATCGGGAAAAGCTGACTGAAAATATCATTACGTGATTAATTAGAAGCTTGAAAAACAAAAATCAAGCCAATTAAAATTCTACCTCCACACTACGGATAAACTGATTTGCTTTATCGACTTCATCCCTCGTAGAGACTGGATACAGATATGGCAGTACTGTACTGCAGAAATTTGTAAAAAGCTTCGGGTGATCTTTAAACAGCCTATCAGTCCTCGATTCAGTTTCTCGAACTGTCATTCTGCAAATTGCACATGAAACAATACAAGGACCTGAATACCTGATGTTTTCAAGTAACAAAACCAGTGAAATAAGCTTATTACCTATGCTCCTTGCAATCTTGGATCAATTTCTTGAAATTTGTAGTCTTCCTACTGCATTTCTTAAATTCAAGCTCTACAGATTTGACAAACTCTTCGTAAAGTTGTGTAGGTTTTTTTGGCGCCACATATTCATACTGTAAAGTACTGCAACATCGTATATTTTTAGTAAAAATCTGAACAAATCTATCGAAGATGTACTTTTAATATTTATGCTTTACGGAACAAAAACAAATCTTATGTGATAATAAGAAAATAACAAACCTGTAGCCTAAGTTCCTTTTTCTTTTCGATATTAACCTTAATCGATGGATGGGCAAGTCTGAACTAAGAGAAGCCATACGAGTATTTTAGAATGTGACACTCGATAGATTTACCGGGCATGCATGAAACTAAATTTATACGGTTGCTACTATATCACTATAAGGGATAACATCCAAACAAAGCTTTCTAAATTGTAACGGACGAGTTTAATGCCTAACATTATAGAAGTTTTAATTAGGGTCAACATGATATTAGGCATGATTAGAGATAATTACATTCAAATTCTTCCCACTAATCACTAAATGTTAATTCAAAATATTTTGGAAAATACGTAACTGAAGATATTTTTTATTTCCTTTAAAAAAATTTCATCTTGAATTTTATTTCCATATTATTTATGAAAATAGATCAAAAATAATTTGACATCTTATTATTTAGAATTTTTTTTTTGGAACAAATTTGAAAAATACTATAATTTTCTTTCAAAAAAAAATACTATAATTTGATTGTACTTTAAAATGAAGATAGCCCTCCTTATACATATCTGAGTCATGAAATAAAAAGCCCTCATACACATCGAGTCATGAAATAAATTGCTACAGTCGACATTTTGGATAGAATAGTTTGGGACCTCTGCAATGACTCATAAGCCATTAGTTTTTTTTTTCCTAATTAAACACACCACACAAACTTTGACAAGATTCGAATCAAGCACGAATTTATATTTATTGATCAAAACCATACGCTAAAGTGTTTCTACTTTTCAAATTATCTAAAACCTTAAGATAAAATGATTTGAGCATAATGCGTTATGTTTACGATGCAAGAAAGTAATATTATTTCTCTGCAAGTGCTACTACAGCTGCCACCATGACCGCAACTGCAGTGATGACAATGGTGACCATGTAATAAATGATCCTCGTGTTTGCCCAGCTAGCATCGCCAAGCACTTGTTCTGACCGGGGCAAAAATCTGATGTAAGCCTGCATTGGCTCATCTTTGTTTTCCAAAAGTTTTTTCATCTGCAAAACCATGAATTTATAGGCCAATTATTTAACATATCAATCCCAACTTTTATAACTAAGATTGAATACATTACTCGTAGAGTCAGATCCTTAAGACTGAGTTTTCCATCTCGGAACTTCAGGACAAGGTTTTCAATCAAGTCGCAACGCTTCTTGTTATCAGGGAAGGCTCTCTGTAAATATCATTGCAACAGATTTATTCAAGACAGTGATCATAGGAGACAATGTTTTAAAACATGATGTGTTCGGAGATCAGAATTACTGCCACATGAATGTACTAGAGAACGGAAATTTAGTAATGCGGGTGTACCTCAACACTACGGATAAATTGGTATGCCTTGTAAGGGTCAGTCGCATTACTAACTTTTAGAGCTGGAAATATGATCTCAGAAAACCTTGTTGAGAGTGTAGGCTCATCAAGAAGCTCATCCATCTCAGATTCAATTTCCCGTGCTGTAATCCTGCAAACAACCTAGGACGTCACATGAACAGACAAAGCATGCAATGACTGGATGATAATTTTCATTTCAACAAACGAAATCATTACCTTTGTTCTTTAAAATTTCCAATCAATCTTATGAAAAGATCGAACTTCTTGGAGCCTTTTCCAAATGCAATTTCAACCGATTTTACAAACTCTTCATAAATTTCCGCTTCTGTCGGTTTTTGAAATGCTAAAGTGCCGTTAATCCTAGTAAATGTATGCCAATGCATTAACACCACAAACAAATTACATGCATGAAGTACAATAAATTCATTGCTACAGACAAAGTTGACGAGTTAATCAGGACTTGATCATCATCAATATCAAATATTAATTGAAAGAAAGTGTCCAGTTGAAACGAAATCGCAATCATAGTCGATTTACAGAATTACAGTTAACCAAAAAATATTGATTTCTAATCATAGAGTACTTAAAGTTTAAGGACTAACTAACTATTCCTAGTTAGAATATAGAGATTAGGGAGCCTGAGATATATCTCAGGTAAGTTCCCTGATATTCATATCTTTTACATGTAAAAATGGGCCCAGTAAAATTTAAAGTAATTTTATGTGTATCTCAGGAAAAGTTCACTGAGATAAATCTCAGGGTCCTTTTTCTCTAGAATATATACATCTAAATTCAGAAAAAAAAAAATCTATCAAATTCGAGTTACAAGGAAAACTCTACCCTAAATGTATACGTACTACTTGAAATAAGTTGAAAGACTTACGACTCCTCGTCGGATTCCACTTCATTGTCATCCATCGTTGGTGAAATAGAGATGACACACAAGGCCAGGGTGAATTAGCGAGAATCTGTTGCTTAAATATATAGTTGAATTTTGAGTTGAAAATTTGAAAAGATAATGGCAGCTGCGTGATTACAAAGATCTTTATCGCCATTATTTCCAAATCACAAACGGACAAGAAATGCTCCCACTCTTAATCAATTTTTGTGTGTATTTTAACATAACACAGCAGGGAAGATTAATTAAGAGGAATCGGAGAAGATAGAAATAGTGTGTTTCTAGCTGAAGAGAAGATCGAATAGATTGCCAAAGTCATTTAAGATGCAGGAAACGATTTTAAGGCAGTAGGAATTTACGGGATTTTCATTCTACTGCTATTTTTTACAGTACTGTTTATGTCTCTCTCTTCTTAGTTCTTGCTAAGATATTTAACTTGTAACTATAGTCAACTTATTGGACTTCGACTTTCGTTTTGTTATCGCGCAACACTACAAGAAAACAGCTTTAAACCGACCGTAAAAAATGGTCGGTTATAAAAGGAATCGGTCGGTTATAAATGGAGTCGGTCGGTTTAACGACTAAAACCGACCAAAATCGATTGGTTGGTTTAAGCCTGGTTGGTTATGTCATTTGGTCGGGTTTAACACACATAACCGACCAATAATTTGGTCGGTTATATGTGTTTACAAATTCTCTAATGTGGGACCCGAATTGGACATGTGTCACCACGTGGCAACAGCTGTCAACAGACGTCAGCAACACATAACCGACCGACAGTGGTCGGTTATGACTTAAAAAAATAGAAAATTACATTTTGACTCACACACATAACCGACCATAGTCAAACGTGCACAATCGGTTGGTTTCATGCCAGTAGTTGTGCTAATTTGTATAACCGACCACCGTAATATAACCGACCACCTAACCGACCACCTTCGAAGGGATCGAATGGTAAAAAACGGTCGGTTATGTCTTGTTATGGTCGGTTTTCTGGGAACTGAAGGGTAAAAAGTGGTCGGTTCTAAGGCTCGTCAGTCGGTTTTCTGAGTTTTTTTTTTTAAAAAAAAATTCCAGGTTTTGCCAGTACTGCAGCCTGCCATTCCATTTCAACAATAACAATTCACCACACCATTCAACTTCATAATAACATAATCAAACATACAAACATACAAACATAAAAATTTCATAAGTTTGATCATTCCAACAAATATAAAAATATACAAAGTTGTTCATGACAGTCTCTCCTACCTATCTTACAATCAACATTGTTAAACGCTGCAATGCGAGAAAGTTGAAATAGGGCTGATTGGAAAGCAACTTTCTCACGGTTAACAGATTCACAGCTCTATATCTTGCTCTTATACAACAGACCAAAACCAGCACTTCATTCCACAATGTATAAGATAATAGATTTCAGAAATACCACCATGAGATGAGCCAATAGATTCATAATGGAATCAGTAAGTCTGTGCAGGTGAGGCGTTCCAACCGCCTTGTCTTTTGCTGTAGTTTTGCTGGTCTGCACAGAAGAAATTGAGGTAAGACTAGGTGCTCTGATCTTACTTGGGTAGACTCTAGGAAAAATATGACAATTAAGAGGATACAGCAGCCAAAACTTAAGAGTTTCCACGACAGCAGAAGATTAAATTCATAAAGCAATTTATAAAGTTATTAGATCAGGGCCACCTTCATGTACAGAGATGTTCTCAACATATGTTTGGAATTTAGGCAGTTACCCAATCAGGAAACCATCCAGGAACTGAAAAATATTCTGGCTTAAACAAAGGACCCGGATCGCAATGAAGCCAACCAGTTGATAAATCCTGCATGTGTTGTCAGATCAGTGCAATTTCTTAAAAGTATCTTTTATCAGGATAATCAATGTTTCTTAAAAGTTTCTGTTTGTATTGTACTTGTAGTAGGCATCAAATCCTAGTTGTGTAATTGTACAAATAGAGTCTAGAATAATGCTTGAAAGAAGTTCCAAGGTTCATGCCTCAAGCAATGAGTTAAAGACTGTCAAATAATCACAGTTGGGATTTGAATAAATGAAGAATTTGCCTAAGTACCAATTCGAGAAGTATATTTGTCTATTCGAGAAGTCCAGCATTCGTGAAGTCAGAGATTCGATATCTCAAGACACTATTCGATATCTCTGAATACACTGTTCGATATGTCATTCGATATCTCAGGGATTCGATATGTCTACTACTCTATTCGATAACTCAAGAAGTCAACAAGTCAAGATGGTATTCGAGTTCTCAAAGAGTCAACAAGTCAAAGCTCCATTCGATATCTCAAGGACTCAGAAAGCTATTCAATATCTCGAGGATTCGATAAGTCAAATGTTCTATTCGACAACTCAAGGAATCCTGGTGGAAAAGAGCTATTCGAGAAGTGGTTCGATATGTCAATATAACAGTATTCGAGAACTCAGAGTTATCGATCAAGTCAATTCTAGTTCTCGAATCACTTACTTAGTCACTTCTCGAATACATTCTTGGAGACAAAATACTGAAGAAATTGTACAAGTCAGAAACCTGCAACAAGCCAATGCACTTTATGGACCACAATCTGTAACGTGCTCTGGAAAGCCTACAAGGAAGCTTGGAGAGATATAGAAGAGACAAGGAGCTAAAGAAGTGGATCTAAACAGGCTTTGCAAAGTCAAATCTGTAACCGTTTGGACACTTACTCAAAAAGGATAGACAGACTAGAAAGTAATTTGTTTAGCTACCTTATTTGCAGTAAGTAGGCTGTATCCATGTTCTATAAGGACACAGCCTCACTTCATAACTTAGTAACTTTTGTGAGTCAAGTTTTTCATACACTGTAAGCTATATCTCTCTGAGAAAAACGAAGCTGAGAATACTACCATTTGTATTCACAGATTGTAGCAACCTTTATCTAATAATACATTAGATTAAAGTGATATTGTGTCTTGTGTTGTTTATTTATCCGCACCTTCACTTCTACACACACAGGCACTTATCTGCTACATAGACTCAATCCAAGAAAAGTTCAAGAATCCATTCACCCCCCCTCTGTATTCTTTTACCGTATTCAATACTCAACAATTTCCAAAACCATCATCGTCTTCATCATCACCAGACATTCATTTTCTTCACCTTTTCTTCTTCTTAAACTTTCATTATCAACCAAATACATCAGAGATATAACCAAATCATCATTTGATGCAAGTAGTTAGGATACCATTGTAGGATTTCCATGCAGTAAAACACAATGCTAACAATGATAACTATTAAAAAATTGGAAATCCAAAACCATTGATCCATGTATAAGGGGGATAATTTGGAGAAAAAGTTTTTTTACTCCAAATTTCGAAAATGAAAGTTAAAAGGGAGAGGAATTTTGATGAAGTGGATGTAGGGATAGAGATGAAATTTGGTGAAGTGGTTTGTTTAAATGAAATTTGGCAAAAAATTTGAATTTTTTAGTTTGGGCTCCATTTTTAAAATTTTTGTGAAATCAAGGCTTATTTCCGACCGATATGTGGTCGGTTTTGAGTTTGATCAAAAATTTGAATTTTTCATTTGGGCAGTATTTTCGAAAATTTTTTAGCTTGGGCTCAATTTTTAAAATTTTTGTGAAATTAAGGCTTATTTCCGATCAAAAATTTGATTTTTTCATTTAGGCAGTATTTTCGAAATTTAGAAATTTGCATAATCGACCACCTAAAACCGACCGTCAATTATAAAATCGACCACCTAAAACCGACCGACAATTATCGGTCGGGTTTGACATCTAAAACACGTCATCAAAACGACCACATTTTCTTCGTTTGGTCAAAACGTAACCGACCGTAGTGGTATCGGTCGGTTTTAGATGACGTGTCATAGAAACTGAAAATGTGAGTCAGCAAAACGGGCCCGGGTCCGCACCGGTCGGTTTTAGATGGTCGGTTTTATCATAAAACCGACTACCTACGGCAGCGGTCGGTTATAATCATTGAATTTGTGACGGTCGGTTATGTGACGGTCGGTTTAAAGCTGTTTTCTTGTAGTGCAACCAGGGTTCTTTCAGGAACAATATGTACTAGGAAACAAAGTCGTGCTAGGCGCAGTTTTTAAAATTTCATAAGTTGATAATATTACAAATCATAATTAATTATTTGATAATTAATATGGTAAAATGAAAATCACGTATTAAGTATATAATATCGTATATTATGTTTTAATATATATACACACAAAAAATGTAATTCAAAAAAATGTAATTAAGTTGTAATGTTTTAAGTATTATTGAGAAAGAAAATAATGACAACAAATCATGTTTCAGTTAAAGAACATCATATTTCAAATAGTAAAAATAAATATTTACAAAATCTATTATTGCATAACATTTACGAATGTATACAGATCATGTATAGTATGATGAGAGTCATAGGGTGATTGACTTAATTTGTTAGTGACCGTTTGGCAATTATGAGGAACTACTTATAAGTTACTTATTTCGGAAAAAATTTCGTGTTTACATAATTTTTTTTAGAGAAAAATGTGTATGAGGAGTGTAATATTCGTTATCTTGCAAAAGTTACTTATTTCAGAAAAAAGTACATACTTCCTAACTTTTTTCCAGAATAAGTAACTTTTTTTAAAAAATTAAGATTTCCCAAACGGGCCCAGTGAATTTGGTTGTATGGTGAACAGAAGTTTAATAAAAATATGTATTTTACTACATAATTCATGCTTCATGCTTTATAAGTGAGTCGATCCTTCTTCTTCTTCATTTAATTACTCCCTCCGTCCCACTAATTTTGTCACTTGACCAAATTTTGGTCAATTTGACCAATTTTGTAATAAAAATTACTTATATTATATGACAATTATATTTTTAAAAAAAATTATTATCACAAAGTACACTTATCATATTACAATATCCAACTTTTAAATTTATGAAAGCATAAATAATTAAATTATTATTTAAGGTCAAAGTTTATCAATTTGACCAAGAAAGTCAAATGAGGACAAAATAAGTGGGACGGAGGGAGTATTTTTTTTACTCACATTAAAGCACTTATATGAACTTTTTTATATGTATGATCAAAGTGTTATTCGAAGACTTTCTTGATACCTCCTTAAACCAATTGCATTTTATTATATATATTTAAAAAAATTTATCACACTCTTATCTAAAATCTTATAATAAATGAATCACAAAACAAAAAAATTTATAAGAATTATTAGTTGGATAGAACACTCTGATACTTAAAATAGTAATAAATTTCAAATTTAAAATTGTAAAATATGCTTAATGGTGAAAAGTGTTCTATTTCATATCCACTAATGAAGTACTTGGAGTGACGCTATTGTATATTCAAACTTTCTCTATATTATTATAATATATCAAAATTAATAATATTCAACTAAAATTGTTGGGTCAAGATATTAACTACAATATAAATTTAATATTCAAAATTAAAAAATTAATAAAATAATGAAATTTAACTTAGCAATACTTATATTAGCCGACTCCACTTGAGCATTCTTGATTTCAATTGTAAATTATTCAAAAAAAATTATAAGTTATTCAATAAAAGTGGAAGTTTGTTAAAAAAAATTAAGAAAAAAGATTTAACATATAAATAAATTTGAAATATTTATTTTTATTAAAACCATATTAAGACTGGGCTAATACCAGGAGATGTCACTTGTGATCACTCACGTTGGTGTACTTCACGTAGGGCATGTCACTCTGTTTGATAAACTTCTCGTGTTCGAAACCTCTGCAAAGACCGTGCAACTTCTTTTTCTTAGATTGGTACAGAATTAATATTTAGAAAATAAAGGATGAGCCAGGGATCGATGTCCAAACCTAGTCCAGGAGCAATCATGCGCCACATTTTCAGGAAATGAGTGAATAAGAAAATAAAGAAACTATTTTCAATGTTTTTTAGACCGCCACCTCACATGTCCGATCTCCTGCTATTAGTATATATATAGATATGTATGACTATTGACTACTAAGATTAATGTTTGTTTGTTGCATAAAACTTATTAGCAATTTGTATGATTACTAAGATTAATGTTTGTTTGGTACACGAAATTTATTAGCCGATAACTCGTACGAAGTACGGACACACAATTCAACACGAGTTGGGATTAAAATATTAATGTATATTCTTGTTTAATTTGTTTAATGTGAAAATTTATGTTTTATTATCATGCAATAGTACCAAACACTATCTAATTACGTAGTTATGGGAAATCAAATCCGAATTGAGGTAAAAAAAAAAAATTAAAGTAAATTAATCTTGTATAATTATGTAGTTGCAAGGGATCGAACCCGAGATGAATCTAAAAAAAATTAAAGTAAATAAATTATGTATAATTATGTAATTATAAGAAATCGAACCCGAGGTGAAGCTAAAGAAATTAAAATAAATAATTCTTATATAATTATGTAGTTGCAAGGATTCGAACCCGGGTTCAGTGATAACTAAATTTGGTATTTTGGTATTATTGCGCGCCGTTAAAAGTTAAAACATGATTTTTCACATTAATAAATAGTAGAGTTAATTACACTTTACATCCCCTACCTTTACTCTATATTCAATCATGTATACATAGTTTCATAAATTACATTTTACATCCCCTAACTTTAAATAATATGTTGAATCACAACCCCTTCTACGTTTTTTATATAAAAAAACTGCTTTTAACAAATATATTGACAAATATGATATTAAATTGTTGTAGTGATTATATAAATTTTAGAATTTAAACATGTCATTAATTTCACACTTTTGAAAATTTTAAATTATAATTTAATATTATTTTTTAACCATTAATTAATAATAATATATTTATATAAATTTGAACTAACCAGATTCTAATTAAGCTAGATTATAGCCCGTGATATGCACACGGTAATTTAAATTTAAATTTCATAATAATTATGATATATAATAGAGCTTTTTTCATAAATAAATAGGAAAAAGTAAATTTTTGCAATTTTACTTTTGTTAAGAAAAGCTATTTGCAATTTTACTATACTAAGTTTCAAAATTGCAAAAATACTAACCCTAACCCTTCCCCCCTTCCCTCCTCTTTTATAATCAGCCGTTTGTGTCCTTTTTTTTTTTAAGGTGGGATGCTATTTTTGTGGATTTGGGTTGCATGGCCCCGCAGGGGCAACCACTTTCAACTGAACATGCAACTAAATTTCTGATTTCATGTTCCATTTTTCAAAAGTGATTTTCGACCTCATTTAGTGTTGCCCCATCTGGCGACTGTAAGTCTCCAACTAGCTCTTCTAACCTTGAGATTCGATCTCCCTGTGTTTGACCAACCATGGTGATGAAACCTAGGCTCTGATGACAAAGAGGCGGGGAGGCCAGGTATTCAGACATGGGATGTCTTGAAGAAGGAACTCAAGGATCAGTTCTTGCCTAAAAATGCTAGCTGGATTGCAAGGGAGAGTCTGAGGCACTTGAGGCAGACGAGTACTGTGAGGGAATATGTGAAGAAATTCACATCTCTGTTGCTGGATATTCGGGATATGGCTGAGGCAGACAAGCTGTTCAACTTTGTCTCTGGACTCAAGGCAGACGCACAGGCTGAGCTTCGCTGAAGGGATGTCAAGGACTTGACAACGGCAATTGTTGTAGCTGATATCTTGGGTGACTACAAGGTTGATGATTCTTCATCTGAGGATAGTGACAAAAGTCTTACAGAGAAGAAGAGGGTCAGGAAAGAGAAAAGGAGGAACAGGGAAAATGTCGAAGGAAGCCAAGGGAAATTCGAGAAGAGTGGAAAGTCAAATGATACAAAGGGTTGTTTCATTTGTGGAGGGCCACACTTCAAGAGGGAATGTCCAAAGAAAAAGGACAAGGAAAAGGTGAATGCACTGGTGGTGAATGAGGGATTAAGGGAGGAAGTGGGAAGGTTGTCTCCCTTACGCTTGATTAATGTAATGCAGGTGACGGACAATGACAAAAAGTGCGCCGGGACAGCAAATCAAGGGATGGATGGTGCTAATCCTTATCTCAAAGCACTAATGAGTAAGGGGAGTCCAAGAAAAAGGTTGGCCAAAGGAGAGGGGGAAAGACCTCCAAGTGAGTCAAGTTCGGGCCCAGGAAAGGGGCCACGCATTGGGCAACACTAATCAATGGCGGGCGTGTAGGCGCAGCGCGTCTACACGAGTCATCCATGAGCCACATATGGGTGACAAGGGCATCAGAATGGTGGCAACAAAGGGACTTGTTCATGATGGCAAAGGGTTGGATCAGGGGCGGTGTGACAATGGCCAGGGATCGGTACAACCAAAAAGGGAGAACCAAGGGATCTTGGTGAGAGGCAATCAAATGACAACGGCAGGAAAGGGGGTATTGTGCAAGTACAAGGCGCAAAGGTGGTGCTAGTCACAAGCACAAGGTACAAGGGCACATACTAGGACGTGCAAGGCATGGGGCGAGGTGCATGGGTGTTGGCACGAGGCACCGGGTGCAGTCGCAAGATGCAAGGAGCAAACCGAAAGGGCTGCTAGTCGTTGGGTATTTGGAAGCTGAATGCACTTGATGAGGACATCAAGCTCTTCAAGTGGGGGTGATTTGTTACGAGTCTGAGGGTAGATGCTCATGATTGGGTTTGGGTTGAGGGCCCTGTGCGCCAAGTGAGCACCAAGGCGCGGGGTGGAGGCACAAAGTTATTAAAAGAAAATGGGCGGAGCACCCAAGGACCATGTAAACAAAGGTTAGGCCAGGAGTGCACATGGAATATGAGCACAAGGCACCAAGTGGCAGACTTGGGGGACTTGATGATGCTAGGGCGCTAAGTGGCAAACTTAGGGGTTGAGGTGAAGTTGGGCGCTTGGGACACTTATACAGATTGGGGCATGTCAAAGGCATGGAGCAGGTCAACATGGGCCAAGGTTGAAGCATGATGCAGGCATGACATGGGTTCAAAGTGCAAAGTGGATTTGGGCCTTCGCATATGGATGGGCCTTGCTTCTAGAGAGTTGGAGAACATTCTAGAAGGGAGATCAGGGTTTGTGATTCACTATCTTTGGAGATCATTCTAGAGGAATCAATTAAGGATTGCAATCTTCTGCAGGAAGGGAAAGTCTATCAGAGTCAAAGATATGATCAGGGTAGATCTTCTATGGAAGGAAAGGCAATCAGGATGATTGAGCATATCTTGAAGATCTCAGGCAAAGATGGAAAGTAGGGTTGGGCTTAGCCTAGCCCAAAGCCCGTAAAGCTACCTATATAAGGAGGAGCTTCTTCATTCTCATTCATTCATTCATTCATACACAAAGGGAGCATCAGAGAGGGAGAGCACTAGAATAGTTCTGAGTGTGAGAGCTGTTGTAGTGAGGATTTTTGTAAGCACTCTTCGTGGGAAGAGCTAGCAACTAGAAGGTAGATAGCCAAAACATTGTAAGGCATCAGGCCTAAGTTGTTAGGGTCCTTTTTGAGGTAATAAAAAGGTTGGGGAAACCCGTAAATCGTGTGTCTCTTTCCATTCGAAGTATCTTGTGCTACTAACCATCTTGCAGGTACTCGAGACCCATTTGGCCAAGGGGGCACCAAGGGTATTGGTGGGCACCAAGGGTTTTGGTGGGAATCACGAAGGCGAAAAATTAGTCGTTGGTTGGCGCTTCCGTAAACCTCCGTGACAGTTGGTATATATATATATATATATATATATTAGAGTCCAAAAATGAGGTCGAAAATCACTTTTGAAAAATGGAACATGAAATCAGAAATTTAGTTGCATGTTCAGTTGAAAGTGGTTGCCCCTGCGGGGCCATGCAACCCAAATCAGCAACTGAATGCAACCCAAATCAGCAACTGAATGTAACTTTTTTTTTAAGGTGGGATTCTATTTTGGTAGATTTGGATTACATGGCCCCGCAGGGGCAACCACTTTCAACTGAATGCAACCACTTTCAACAAGTTGAATATGGTTGCATCTGGTTGAATATTGCCCCTGGGGGGGCCTTGCAACCCAAATCAGCAACTGAATGCAACTTTTTTTTTAAGGTGGGATTATATTTTGGTGGATTTGGGTTGCATGGCCCCGCAGGGGTAACCACTTTCAACAAGTTGAATATGGTTGCATTTGGTTGAATATTGCCCCTGGCGGGGCCTTGCAACCCAAATCAGCAACTGAATGCAACTTTTTTTTTAAGGTGGGATTCTATTTTGGTGGATTTGGGTTGCATGGCCCCGCAGGGGCAACCACTTTCAACAAGTTGATTGTGGTTGCATTTGGTTGAATATTGCCCCTGGCGGGGCATTGCAACCCAAATCCACCAAAATCATCCCACCTTAAAAAAAAGTTGCATGTGGGGTTGCATTTGTTGAATGTGGTTGAATGTGGTTGCATTCAGTTGAATATGGCCCCTGGCGGGGCCTTGCAACCCAAATCCACCAAAATCATCCCACCTTAAAAAAAGTTGCATGTGGTTGCATTCAGTTGCTGATTTGGGTTGCATGGCCCGCAGGGGCAACCACTTTCAACTGAACATGCAACTAAATTTCTGATTTCATGTTCCATTTTTCAATTGCCATTTTCGACCTCATTTTTGGACTCTATTGAAAAATGGAACATGAAATCAGTAATTTAGTTGCATGTTCAGTTGAAAGTGGTTGCCCCTGCGGGGCCATACAACCAAAATCCACCAAAATAGCATCCCATCTTAAAAAAAAAAAGGACACAAACGGGTGAAACTGACGGCACATGGAGGGCACATGGGGGAGGGGGGAAGGGTTGACCTAATTTGTAGTATTTTTGCAATTTTGAAACTTAGTATAGTAAAATTGCAATTAATTCAAAGAGATAGTATATTTGCAAATAGAAACTTTAAACATAGTATTTTTGGTAAATATCCTATATAATATTAACAATTAAATAAAGAAAATAAATTTATATTTAAGATCAAATAAATTAATATTGAAAGAAGGGAAATGCTATGTTCCCCAAATTTTTTTCCCAAATTTTTGTCCCAAATGACATGGCATGGTGAATAAATGGTAACTTTCCTAATAATAATAATGACCCCGTGCATACATATGTGCCCACAAATTAAAACTCGCCACTTGTCATGCCACGTCATTTGGTAAAATATTTGGAATTTTTTTTGGAACCTAGCACTACTCTTGAAAGAAATAATATTAATAAAATATTATTTTTCTATATTATTACAAATGCAATCAAAGATAAGATTATTTAGATTTTCTATATATGATAATATGTATTAATAAGCTTACCAAAATTAAAAGATTTATTCAAATTCTCGTTAATAATCTTAGCATAAATATTA
This sequence comes from Kitagawia praeruptora, assembly GCA_037693485.1. Lineage (NCBI taxonomy): Eukaryota > Viridiplantae > Streptophyta > Magnoliopsida > Apiales > Apiaceae > Kitagawia > Kitagawia praeruptora. Next base: position 128,940,438 of record CM075350.1, read on the forward strand.
AGGGAATATATTAATAGTATTTAAATTTGTATACAAATTTTATTTAGTTAATAATGGATCAAATAATGAATGTGGATCTTTTCCAAACGCAATATGGATACCAAACCTAAAAATGAATTATCTAGTTAAAATCAATACAAAATTTTGTTCAAACCGATACCAAACGTAAGGGATATCCACTAATTTATAATATATATAGATATAGATATATAGATTTAGATATAGATAAGTTATTAAGTTGTGAATACTATGATATACGAGAAAGGAATGGTAATCTGCCATGGATGATGAAGTTCATGCCTTGTTCAAAAATGGAACTTGGGATCTCGTACCAAAACCAGAGGATGTGCAACCTGTTTCATGTAAATGGGTTTACAAAATTAAAAGAAAAACAGATGGGAGTGTTGACTGGTACAAAGCACTGCTAGTGGCACATGGATTTTCCCAGAAATATGGGGAAGATTATGAGGAGACTTGTCCGATTGCAAAAATGACATCACTTCGTTTGGTGTTAGCATTGGCAGCAAGTAATGATTGGAAATTATGGCACCTTGACGTAAAAAATACTTTTCTTTGCGGAGAACTTAATAAGGACATATTACATATACATGGAGCAGCCGCCTGGTTATATTTCGAAGCAGCATCGTGATTATGTATGCAAGTTGAGAAAAGCCATGTACGGGCTTAAGCAGGCGTCGCGAGCATGGAACGGAATGTGGTGGTTCTTTTGTATGTGGATGAATTAATAATAACGGGTAATGATGATAATGAAGTGGCCAAATTGCAAGAAGAGCTTTCAATCAGGTTTGATATGAAGCGGCTAGGACACTTAAGTCATTTTGTTGGTCTTGATGTCGAGAACATGGAAGGCGGAATATTTGCAACGCAGAAAACCTATGCTGAAACTTGTTCAGAGGTTTGGAATCAAGGAAAATGATGGAATGCATAATATGTTCCATATGTCTCAACAATTTGTCATTTGCCAACTTGCTAGCCATCTAGTTATTCCCTGCAGGACCACTTCTAAATAAATGTCTTGCCTACCCTTTAGTTATTTAACTCTTTCTGTTATTGTAAGGCTATTGTTGTCCTTTCATTCTAGTTTGTTATTTGTCCTCATGTGTCATGTTTGTCACCTATATAAATGAGGATAATGTACTGATTCTATTATGAATGAAAGAAACAAGGTTAGACGTCTCTGTAGTTGATTCTCAAATTTGCATATTTGCTCCATTTGTCCATATGGTATCAGAGCCTATCACATGCTTATCTGTTTTTTTTAGAATCAACATAGTGTTTTGTCAACTATCTCATTCATCCTTTCCACATCTATTTTTTACTTTTCAGATCTGAGAAAGTTAGAGCCTTTCGTTTACAAAAATGGCGAATGGTACAAGATTTACATTTGCGGATATGCAAAATCCGTTATTTATACATCCTTCAGATGGACCTTTATCTGTAAGCGTCTCCAAACTTCAAGGAGCTTCAGACTACAGAATGTGGAAACGTTCATTTGAGATTCAGCTTTTTGCTAAACGAAAACTCGGGTTCTTGACTGGTTCTGTTCTTAGAGATGCCAATGATGCTGTTCAAGCTGCTCAATGGGACACTTGCAATGATCTTGTTATTTCCTGGATACACAGCAATGTCTCTGACAGCATCAAGAAATCTATTATGTTTATAAACTCTGCATCTGAGGTATGGTCTCGTCTTGAGAAACATTTTTTGTTGAGTAATGGCTCTAGGAAATATAAACTTAATAGAGATCTGTTTTCTCTTAAACAAAATAACATGAAGTTGAATGAATATTATACTACATTAAGTAGCCTCTGGGAGGAGATTGAGTCGATGAACACACTACCAGTAATCACTACTATAGCTGCAGATGTAACTGCTTTTATCTCTGCAATTGATAAGAATAAGGCTGAGTCTCGTCTGTTTCAATTTCTGAATGGTCTTGATGATGTATATGCTGCTCTGCGTTCTCAACTCTTGATGCAAAACCCACTACCTAATGTTGAAGTTGCCTTTTCTACTCTGCAACAAGAAGAATCTCAAAAAGATTTGTTTACTTTAGCCACTACAGACGCTGCTGCGATGTTTGGCAAATCTCAGACTGAATACAAAGGGCCTGCTTGTCATGCCTGTGGTCAGAAAAATCACAGTGGCAAAAAGGCGATCTATTCTCCACTTGATGCCAATCTGAAATTAAAACACGATGAAGGAGCTCTCTTGCAAAAGGAAAATGCTAGACTTACAGAAACTTTCACAAAAAGTTTTACAGAATGGTAGGTGTCTTAATTTAATTGGCTATAATTTAATGGGCCCCCTGCATTCACATCAATATCAACCAATAAAGATCAATATTAGTGGAATCCAACTCATTCTGTGCAAAAATTATGTAGCCAATTCTGTGCATGTAGCATTACTCCTTGCAAAATCCACAACATTATCATGCTCTTGTCGGTAGTCTTTTGTATGTGAATATTACGAGACCAGATATTGCCTTTTCTATTGGCCTTGTTAGCCGTTTTATGCAAGAACCTAGGAAACCACATTTAAAGGCAGCAAGACAAATTTTAAAATATTTGAGATTCCTGCTAGTGGTAGTTCGGTTGCATCTGTTGGGGTCATTGATTGGACCACTTATAGTTTTCCACAACCCGTTGAATTGACTGGCTTGCCAGAGAAATTCAATGGGGGCGTTGGCTTTTCTCGTTGGCAGAAAAGGATGAAGTTGTGGTTGACTGTAAAGGGTCTATGGCCTGTTGTGGAATATGAGAAGCCGGTTGTGGATCAAGAGAAGGCTGAATCAGTTAAGAGTTATGCGAAGTGGGCTGAAAAGGATGGGGTTGCTAGGGCAGCAATTCTGGCTGCTCTAACCAACACATTGTTTGATGTGTACTCCTCTGATGCCTACACCGCAAAACTCTTATGGGATAAGCTGGACCAAACACATAATACTGACTCACAAGGTCTGGAAAAGTATTCTGTGGCTAGGTTCCTTGATTTCAAGCTGGTGGACAATAAGTCCATGACTGAGCAAGTGCATGAATTCGAGATGATAGTGCATGCTTTGAAGGAGTCTGGAATGGACCTCCCCGAAAAGTTTAAGGTGATGAGTGTGATTGAAAAGCTTCCAAAGTCTTGGGAAGAGTTCTCTCTCTCCCTGAAAAGACAGAAAGGAGAGATCACATGGACCAACCTTATGCTGGACATCTCGGTGCAAGAACAACACAAGTCCAAACAGGGACATGTGATGCCAACTGAGCATGGAAGCTCGAAGGTAAATGTAGCTACTGTAGGACAGAAAAGGAAGGCTGTCTCTAAGAAGGGTAATAGTAATAAACCTAAGAGTGACAAGGATAAGGCCAAGAAACCAAAGGCAAACAAACCATGTTGGTCTTGTGGGCAGGTTGGGCACTGGAGTAAGGACTGCCCTACGAAGAAAGCAAAGAAAGCCGAGGGTGTAGCTCAAGCGAATGCTGTGCTTGGAACCTCAAGTGGGCCTGTAGCGAACATGGTTGTTGGTGAGGCTTTGGCTTCTGAAACCAACGTAGACCGGTATGTTACCTACAACCCTGTACTATTTTCCACTTATCTGTCAAATGAATGGTTGATTGATACTGGAGCTAATGTGCATATTTGTGCTGACATTAGTTTATTTGTATCTTATCAACAGAGTCATAGCTTGACAGTGACGATGGGGAACGCAAGTGCTGCTCAAGTACATGGAGTAGGAAACGTGGACCTGAAGTTTTCTTCGGGACGTATTCTATCCCTGACAAGAGTGCATCATGTTCCCGACATGCGTAGAAATATAATAAGTGGTAGTTGCTTAGTAGCTAATGGCTTTGAAGTTTCTCTCAAATGTAATAAAGTAGTTCTTATTCATACTGGTACATTTTTTGGCAAGGGTTACTTGTCGAATGGTTTATTTGTGATTAATGCTGAACCCGCTTTGGGTGGTTTGATTAATAATATTACTCCTTCTGTTAATTGTATTGAATCTTCTGATTTATGGCATGCTAGACTTGGTCACTTAAATTTTGGTGCTCTTAAAAATATGATGAACTTAGAGTTGATTCCAAAACACACTATAGAAAAGAATTCTAAATGTCAAGTATGTGTGTCTGCTAAACAAATAAGGAAACCTTTTCATAATATTGTTAGGGATTAAGACTTGTTAGATTTAGTACACACTGATATTTGTGAATTTGGTGGTGTGTTGACTAAGGACCATTTTAGATACTTCATTACCTTTATAGATGATAGTAGTAGATACTGTTATGTTTATTTACTTAGACATAAGGATGAAGCACTTAGTAAATTCATTATTTATAAAACTGAAGTAGAAAAACAAACTAGTAAGGTACTTAAACGGTTGAGATCTGATAGAGGTGGTGAGTATACGAGTAACGCTTTTAATGAATTTTGTGCAAACAATGGTATAGTTCATGAAGTTACCCCACCATACACACCTGAGTCTAATGGGGTTGCTGAGCGAAAGAACAGAACATTTAAAGATATGATTAATAGTATGCTTATTAACTCTGGGCTGCCTAAATACATGTGGGGAGAAGCTCTGAATACGGCTTGCCATATTCTGAATAGAGTCCCTCTGAAACACATGGATAAGACACCCTATGAGTTATGGAAGAGCAAGAAGACTAGTCTTAAGTATCTTCGTGTGTGGGGGTGCCTTGCTAAGGTACTTGTCCCTGAACACAAGAGAAAGAAACTAGGTCCGAAGACTGTTGATTGTATCTTTCTAGGCTATCTTGAGACCACTACAGCTATGAGATTTTTAGTGTTAAAATCTGACATAGATGGTATAGTGGCAAACACGATAGTTGAGTTTCGTGATGCTACATTCTTTGAGGATGTCTACCCTATGAAGACTGGTATGCCTCTAGATACTTCTAATGAAGATCGTACTCACACATCAAGTTCTATTCCTGATCATGTGGAAAAGATGACAAATGTGGGGGCGGAACCTAGTAGTAGCTCTACTGCTAAGGAGGTAGAGGAACCACGAAGGAGTAAGCGTGCAAAGGTAGTCAAGGATTTTGGAAGTGATTTTATCACTTACAATGTCGAGGATGAACCTTTAACTTTCCGACAAGCTATGGATTCTTCAGAGTCTAGGCACTGGAAGGGCGCTGTAAAGAGTGAAATTGACTCTATTGTTTCTAACGGAACATGGGAGTTAGTTGATCTCCCTCCTGGGTGTTCTACTATCGGGTGCAGATGGATCTTTAAGAGAAAGTTGAACCCTGACGGCTCAATAGATAAGTACAAAGCTAGACTGGTAGCTAAGGGTTTTAAGCAAAAAGAGGGCATTGATTACTTTGACACATACTCTCCAGTAGCTAGAATGACAACAATTCGAATGCTAGTAGCATTGGCTTCCGTACATGGTCTTATCATCCATCAAATGGATGTAAAGACAGCTTTTCTTCATGGTGAACTTGAAGAAGAGATTTATATGGATCAGCCTGAAGGATTTGTTGCATCTGGTAACGAAAGGAAAGTATGTAAGTTGATCAAATCCATCTATGGCTTGAAACAAGCTCCTAGGGATTGGCATAAAAAGTTTGATGAAACTATAGTGCCGTTCAGTTATGATATTAATGATAGTGATAAGTGTGTCTACACCAAAGTTAAAGGTAGTGAGTGTGTCATCTTGTGCCTATATGTAGATGACATATTACTGTTTGGAACCAATATTGAGATTATTAACGAGACAAAAGCTTTCTTGAAAAGGCACTTTGAAATGAAGGATATGGGTGAGGCTAGTGTGATTCTTGGTCTAAAACTGACACAGTCAGCTGAGGGAATAACTTTATCGCAGTCTCATTATATAGAGAAATCTATACTTGAGAAATATGGTTATTCACAGTGTAGAATCGCTAGTACACCCTATGATCCTAAAGTTGCCCTTGTTAAGAATGCTTCAGGAGTACCTGTGTCTCAGTTAAGGTATTCTCAGATTATAGGGAGTTTGCAGTATCTTGCTAACTGTACTAGACCAGATATTTCATACTCTGTGTCTAAGTTGGCTAGATATACAAGCTGTCCAAACAGAACTCATTGGGATGCTCTTGATAGAGTACTTAGATATCTGAAAGGCACAATGTACCTAAGTTTACACTATAGGAGATTTCCTGGTGTACTTGAGGGGTACAGTGATGCAAGTTGGATAGCTAAGAAGTCTGGTTCCAATGGAGTGACTGGATACGTGTTCACCTTAGCAGGGGGAGCAATATCCTGGAAGTCGACCAAACAGACTATAGTAACTCGGTCTACTTTTGAGGCTGAGTTGTGTGCACTTGATGCCACGGGGACGGAGGCTGAATGGTTACATGGACTTATGTCCACGATACCTGTAGTAAGCAGACCGCTTCCTGCGCTTGCTATTCATTGTGATAGTAAAACATCTATCGACAAGATTAGCAGTAAAAAGTATAATGCTAAAACCAAGAGGCACATCCAAGTTAGACTAAAGTCTATTAGGGGTTTAGTGTCTGATAGGATTATTGCTGTAGAGTTCATAGGAACTCAGAATAATATAGCTGATCCTTTAACTAAAGGACTGGAACCTGCAGTGGTCCTTAAGTCAAGGTTGGGGATGGGGTTGTCAACCCATCATAGTTCATCATCAGTGGGAACCCAATACACATGAGAGGAGATCCCTTGAAGTGTATTCAATGTGGTAATAACAAGCTGTAAGGATGAACTGGTAGTACCTTTGCTACATAGATGATACTGTTGTATCTGAGTCTATCCCCTGTAAACCTAGAAGGTACTGATACTGCTAGATAGCAAGAGTTATTATAACTCTGAATGGGGTCAAGTCATTTGACGAGATGGTAGCAGTACATCTCTGGAGATGCCCAGCTAAGCGAATGTAATTGTGTGGTCGCAATTAGAGTAAAGGGTTATTCCTTGAAACATTCGACGAACAGGATCGAGACAAGACCATTAATGTCTCAAAGCCGTAGATTGGCACCATAGCCTTTGACTTGTCGTCGTCTATGGAACATGGTTACACCAAACGGATTAAGATTCAAGGTGAAACATTCCATCTGAATCCGGTAATCATTGAAGTAGGGGACTTAGGAGGGTTCAAACCCGGAAGGGTACCGACTCTGAAAAAACAAGTCATGATGAGAAACCTGAAACATTTCTATATGGATTTGTGGGGGATTGTTAGAAAATGGAGTTTTAGAGCATAAGTATTTTATGTTCTTGAGTTTAATTCCGGATTTTAACGATTGGAAATTGTTCCTTGTTATGAGGACTTAAATTTTCATATATGGGTCTAAGTAATTTTCTTAGTGAAACCCATAGAGAAATGGAGTTGAAGTTAGTAGCTTGAATAAGCTTGAAATGAGAATGTGTATTTGTCCCACATTGAAATGAATAAAGGGGGTTGTTGGCTTTATATAGAATCACACACATGGGTAGTGTACAACTACTAAGGTGTATGATGGTGCATGGTGTTACTGTGTGCTCCACGCGCGCACACACACACACACGCGCGCGCCGCCGCCGCCCGCCTCGCCACGCCACGTCACGACACGACACGACTCGACTCGACTCGGGTCGGCTCGGTCGAAGGGCGATTTGGGCGAATGTCTCGGCGTCTCGCGTACGCGAGGCGACCTGGGCGAGGGATTTTATTTCAGTGTTTAAATATATTTTAATTAGAATAAATATATATATATATATATTGGGATCAGTACTTGGAATAAATCAGTAACTGGTCAGACATCTAATACTGATGGGCCAAGTCCTGATGAAATCCTGAAGGTACTACCAGATCCTGATGCTGGATCAAATACTGATGGACCTCAAGTCCTGACGGTATCAGATCCTGATGAATGATCAAATACTGATGGACATCAGATCCTGACGGACGAAAAATCCTGATGGATCAGATCCTGATGTTGGGTCAGAATTTGATGATATATATATTGTGTATATTCGTATAATTAAAATAAAAACTGATATGTGTGGATAAATATAACGTAACAGTTACGATTTATTAAATCAACCGTTTTGATTTTATTAAATCAGCCGTTTCATTTTATTAAATGTAAATCGGCAGTTACAATATTAATTGGGTGGCATCAGTTACGTTTGGTCTCTCCTATAAATAGAGACCTAAGCTACTGATTGTGATATACTGTACACACTGAATATACAGACCACACCCTACATTCTCTTGTCTTCTCTACACTCTCTGTTCTTCTCCTGTTATAGTATATTTTACTTAGGGTTTTCTGGCGACTGAGGTGCTAGTCGAAGTTGAGTATTCTGATTGCTTTGATCACTATACTCGGAGCTGTTTTATCTTGGGAGAGGTGTTGCAAGCATCCCAACACAGTTGTAAGTGGGGGCAATTATCTCTTCAAGAGCAGTCAGGCTTTCTAGCAAATCCTGACGACTCAGCTGTTTGTTTTATTTGTTTACATACTGATATAGCTATGACTACTGGTATGTTTTCTGCCTTCTCTTTGTTCTATCAGTTACTGACATGCATGTGTTTTACCTTCGTGTTTTGTTTCGCTAATTGTATGCTTGGCCTGGACTTGTTAAATACGATATATAACTGCCTCTATGTTGCTGTTTTAGTCATAATTCCCAACAAATCAAGCCAATTAAAATTCTACCTCCACACTACGGATAAACTGATTTGCTTTATCAACTTCATCCCTCGTAGAGACTGGATATAGATATGGCAGTACTGTACTGCAGAAATTTGTAAAAAGCTTCGGGTGATCTTTAAACAGCCTATCAGTCCTCGATTCAATTTCTCGAACTGTCATTCTGCAAATTGCATATGAAACAATATAAGGACCTGAATACCTGATGTTTTCAAGTATCAAAACCAGTGAAATAACTTATTACCTATGCTCCTTGCAATCTTGGATCAATTTCTTGAAATTTGTAGTCTTCCTACTGCATTTCTTAAATTCAAGCTCTACAGATTTGACAAACTCTTCGTAAAGTTGTGTAGGCTTTTTTGGCGCCACATATTCATATTGTAAAGTACTGCAACAGGCAACAGCGTATATTTTAGAATGTGACACACTGACACTCAATAGATTTACCGGGCATGCATGAAGTTTATACGGTTGCTACTATATCATTACAATTTTTTTTTGTCAAGATATATCACTATAATTAGTAAGGAATAGGTGTAAGTTATAACATCCAAACAAAGCTTTCTAAATTGTAACCGACGAGTTTAATGCCTAATAGTATTATACAGTAGAAGTTTAAATTAGGGTCAACATGATATTAGGCATGAAGAATTACATTCATTCTTCCCACTGATCACTAAATGTCAATTCAGAATATTATGGAAAACGTAACTGAAGAATTTTTTTATTTCCTTTTAAAAAATTTCATCTTGAATTTTATTTCCATATTATTTATGAAAAAAGATCAAAAATAATTTGACTATTCAAGCTCTACAGATTACATACCACTATAGGAATATACAAGAAAAACGATGATACCTTTCTTTCTCATTTCAAAGAAATAGAAAGATAATACCTTAATTTTTTTTTTTTGACGAATACCTTAATTTTTTAATCGAACATATAACAATATTTTAAATTTATTCTAAGCTCTACAAAATAATAAGTTTATTCTGATACTGTCTTTCCTCAACACCCCGGACTTCTTATACTGTCTTTCCCAAATTCAAGCTCTACAGATTTGATACAATCCTCATACAGTTGTGTCGATTTTTTTGGCGGCACATATTCAAACACTAAAGTACTATATATGTGAAGAAATCTTAAGAAAATCTATGAAAATCTCATAAGATAAAAAGTAAATCTTATAATACAGCTATATATAATATATGCTTTTATTATGTGGATACGTTTAGCATGTCAACCTAGAATTTTCCTTTGATATTTATTGTTGACAAATGGAAAAAATCTTATAGAATATATGAAAGATCCATGGAGACAGATTAGAAAAAACAACACATGAATGAATAAGAAATAAACCTGGACCGTAAGAGTCGTCTCTTTCTCGGTATTAGCTCTATTCTTCGATCGATAATATCTATTTTTTGATCCAGTTGTGAATTCGAAGCCATATTTTATTTCAAATTGTATACAAACTAAATAGGTTGAGTGGATTTATATAGTTACAAGAATAATGAAGAAGGATGACACTACATGTATAACATTCAAATTCAAAAAAGAAAATAATGTAACGGATGATTTTAATTAAAAGCATTAATTTAAGGACGTAATGGTGGGCTGATGATTAGATGTTTTTATATATGGAAACCTTCTACACCTAATGGCTTTAAATTTTCCTCTTTACAACACTAATATATAATTATAGAAAAATGCTAGAGGTACCAAAATTAGGTACCAAAAGTTGTTACCAAATGATGTGGCTTGTTTTAATTGGTTATAGTTATAGTGGACCCGCCAGGGTTCTCCAATCAAAATATTTTAAATTGACAAGTGTCTGTTACCATGTCATTTGATACCCAATTTGGTACCTGTAGCACTACTCATTATAGAAAAATGCTATATATCATCTAACAATATGAAATTCCTTTTTTTTTTTTTCCCAAACAACAATATTATTTCTTAGTGATAAATAAATACAACAGTTAAGGAAAGAACAATTTTTTCATGGACTTTGTTATCTTGTACTGATTAGTACCGAAGTAGGAAACTGACTACTTTAAAAAAAAATGTTTCAGACTTGCTATATTTTAGTTTATTTACTGATGATATGAAGCTAATTTATGTTCAGAAGATTAATGTAATTTATGTTCAGAAGATTAATGTTTGATCGTTGCATGAAACTTATGTGCTTGAGTATAAAAATACTATGTAAATTTATAGGACAAACAAGAACACTGAACAAAAAGGTAAGAAATATTCAAATGTAGATTAAGTAAAAAGTTTTTTCAAAATAACATAACAGTGAATCTTCTTATTCTTATGATCCTAAAATGTAGCATCTCTCACTCATCTCCAGGGAGTAACACAGGAACACCCTAAATTTATTGATATGAAAATCTGATACTTAATTCTTCATTGTATAAAATCTTGTTCCAAATGTCACAATGATGGCAATGACGGCAAGGTATGAAATGAATCTGCTTATGCTTACGATACTTGCAGTGACATGCTCTGCCTGGGGAACAAATTTGATATAAGCCTCGATTAAGTCATCTCTGTTCTCCATAAGTTTTAACATCTGCGGGATAGACATGAATATAAAAAACTGGTTCAGAAAATCAGCATCATGTCAACACCCATATCCAATACTATAGAGTGCTGTACAAATTTGAAGCATTACCTCTACTGTCATATCTTTAAGACTCAATCTTCCATCTTGAAACTTCGCGATAAGATTTTCAGCTAACTCACATCGAGTTGGGTTGTTTGGAAAGGCTGACTGCCAATATAACTTATTGATTAGAAGCATGAAAAAACTAAAATATAGCCAATTATAATTTTACCTCAACACTGTAGATAAATTGATTTGCTCTATCAACTTCATCCCTCGTAGAGACTGGATATAGACATGGCAGCACTGCATTGCGGAAATTTGTATGCAGTTTTGGGTGATCCTTAAACATCCTTTCAGTCCTTGATTCGACTTCTCGTACTGTAATCCTACAATGTAAACATGAAAGAATATAATATGACATAGACTGTTGAAATGTGAATGAGCAGGAGGAGTATATGTTTTTTAATCTCAATTAATCTACGACACGTTAATAATGTTTAGACTTTAGAGTAACAAACCGATTAAGCAAGCTTAATTATCACCTTTGTTCCTTGCACTCTTGAATCAATTTCGTGAACAAGCTGAGCTTCTGACTGCATTTCCCAAATTCAAGCTCTATAGATTTGATACAGTCTTCATAAAGTTGTTGTGCTGATTTTTTTGGGGCCACAGTCTCGTACACTAAAGAACTGCAACAATCCAATGTTAACATACCGGTCCAACAGAGGAGGATGCAAATTAAAATGTACACATACAAATTATTATAATTAGAAACTGGAACTTAATTTTTTGAAAAGGGTTAACTAACCAACTAACCAAATATACATTGTTTTGCTTATAATAGTATAGTACAAATATCTAATGGAAAGGTTTTGGGAATTTTTATTGGAGAATCTAACATTTCTCTTTTATTCTTGTGAATTATTTTGGAAATCAAAACGATTTTTTTTTTACAGAAAAAATCAAAACGAATTTGGGTGATCTAATTATTTCTAAATATGCTGGGTCACTTCTATTAAAGCATCATAGGATGAAGGTGCCTTTAGTAACAGAGCAGCTCTAACAAAAAAGCTGGATTAGATGCGGTTTTTTATTATTATTCTCATTTTTCTGTCAGATGAAAATGGTTGCATGACTTTGCCAAGACTCGTGTTCTTGGTAAAATAACCATTTTATATAGAACCTTAATCTAAGTAGTGACAAGCCATTTTATATAGAACCTTAATCTAAGTAGTGACAACTACATACATCGAACATATAGTATTTTTTTTTTAATTTTGTTGGACAACTAAATATCTTAATTAATTTTTAAAACTAGTTTATAGCCCGTGCAAAGCACGAGTTTCTTTTTCTTTTTCTTTTTTAATTAATTTTTAATATATATAATATTATAAACATTAATTTTAATATGTTGGGCGAATTTAAATTTTAGATCCTTGAATATAAATATTTTTTAATATTAAATCTAAATTAATATGTTGTTGGTTGGAATCGAACATTCAACTTTTCTATATAACATAATCTAATATTGATTTTATATTAAAATGTTGTTGACTTTTAGTATTGTTATAGTATAAAACAGAATATCAACTTACCTTCGTATCTTATCTCTTAGAGCATTCGCATCCCGTACCCCATCCCCATCCCCATCTCCATCCCCATAATTTGAGGATTTGTTCAACTTTTCTTTTAAAATACCCCTCCATCCCATTCCCCATTTTGGGGTTTAGTTTTAGGGTCATAACTCAAGTTCCCATATTTAGGGACTTTGTTCATTCCCCCAAAAACTTCCCCAAACCCCTCTCTCTTCATATAATAATATTAAATTATATTTGTAGATACTGAGTGGGTTTTGGTAGTTAAATTTGTAAATGAAAGAGAGATAAAGAAGTAATATAAAAAAGACTATAAGGATATGGGGATGGAAAATGGGGAATGGGATGTAAAATATTTTTGATAATTTTAGGGATTTACTATTTTTGTTTGGGGATTTACTATTTTTAGTAAGAATTTAAGGATAGGGATGGGGTACGGGATGTGAATGCTCTTAGAGGGAGTGATTGATGGAATAGAAAGCTACTAACAAAAAGTACGTGCGCATGTGTGTTGTTTTTTTTTCCTTTTTAAATTCTTTTTTAATAATGGGATAACCAAAAACAGATAACCAAAAAAGAGGGATAACCAAACTACAAATTATACCTTTTTTGCTTATTATAGTATAGTATAGATAGAAATATAGATATATATTATAAATATTAATTTTAATATGCTATTGAAAAAATTCGAACCTTACATATTAGTATATTACAAAAGACAAACTATCTATTAATATGTTACATTTTAATATTAATTTTAATATGTTGTTGCCGGGAATCGAACCTTGGAACCCTGTATATAACAATTTTTAGTATTGTTAGATCTAACGGTCATGTGAGTTGTTGATCTACCGGTGATAAATGAGGAATAACCAAAAATGGGGATAACCAAAAAGGGATTATATTAATTTTAATATGCTTATTAATTAAGCTTTGTATTAAGGATTTTAAATTTAATTTATAAAAAATATGTTGTTTTAGGAGTCGAACGCTTAACCTATGATAATACTCGTAGGATATAATAAAGATACAATATAATATTAAATTTTTATTTGTAATTTTTTTTTAGTTTAAAAACAATACAATTTAATTTAATATATATTGATATCAATCCAAAATGGGATCAATTTTTATTACATTCGATTTGGATTAAATTTAATTATGATATATTATAATCATAAATTTTGGAACCGTCCACATAGTAACACGTATCTTATGATCTTATCTAGCGATTCTGCGAGTGACAGTCATTGAATTAGTATAGGGAAGTACTAACAATAATGATAGAAGACATGAAAAAAATAATGGGACCTCGAAAATGAGAGATACTGTACAATGGATGGATTAATGAATGAGATCGAGTTTCAGTGGGCGGTATTAGCATTGTGGTTTGGTCCACCCATGGTTTTGAACTGGGCCCATGTCATTCTTAAATAGCTGTTGATGAGATGACGTGAATATAAGGCGGCCCAACTTATCACATCTTGTTTTTTTCTTTTTTTTTTTCTTTTTAAATTCTTTTTTTATTATGGGATAACCAAAAAAAAGGATAACCAAAAAGAGGGGGTAACCAACTACAAAATATACCCCCTTTTGCTTATTATAGTATAGTATAGATTCTATAAAGTGTATTATTAAAAATATCTTAATGATTATTTGTTGCTTTATATTCCTCACCATATAAGAGAAAATATAGATTCTTACATTTAAATGTCTTTTTCTTCTAAAAAAAAGAGTATTCCTGGAAGCATGGTTAGGCCGGATGGAAGAATTCCTAAACTCTTGAGATACGTACACTTGGACGAAATTGAAAACAATATCATGGTATGAGAACAATTTGGATTTTTAACTATCTATAACCTTTTTTATCGTTTTCTAGCATTGTTATCTTACTACATTTTTCTGTTTTAGAGAGTCGAAAAGGATTATGACAATCAATATGGAAAAGAGCTGAATTCAGTTGTCAAATTACTTACACCATATGGACAACAGTTTCATTTGCAATACAATAAAATAGATCTCTGTTTTACAAACTTTGGCAAGATTTACAGAGAGTTTGATATTAGGGGAAAAAGAATCATTGTACTCCCTCCGTCCCACCCAATTCTTAACACTTTTTTTGTTACTTTCTGGCACGCATTTTAAGGTGAATTTTAAGAGTAGTTCCATAACTTATTTTTGAAATTTTCTTTTTTTGTATAAAAATAGGATTGTTCTATTTTTATACAAAAAAAGAAAATTTCAAAAATATGTTATGCAACTATCCTTAAAATTTACCTTAAAATGCGTGCCGGACACCCTATTTTGAAATGTTAAGAAATGGCCGGGACTGAGGGAGTACTATGTTATATAGGAGCTGGAAATTTCTTAATAAACGTTTTCAATGAATCCTATACGGAGTACGACTATAACTCTTTAAGACAAAGACCACGTGCCTTGGTGAACTTAAAAGGTATGTTATATTTGAAACCTTAACTGTTATAGAAATCTTCATTTCATGCAACTTACTGATACTTTTTAAATTCTCAATTCTTACCAGAAAGGGAAACAGGAGTAGGTTCGAACTTTCTGTCATTAAGCATTGGTCTCATGCAGACACATGGTGGAGCTGTAAGAAATTCAAAATGCAATCATATAAACTCATTAACCAATTTCACATTTTCTTACTATCAAATGTTTAACAAATTATAACAGCTCATTCCAGACACATTCCAACAAAAGTTTTGTAGAAATATGCCAAAAGATGTTTCTATTATACTGAACAATGGAGATGTCTTACCTGGAAAACTATCTTTGGTGGACAAAAGAATATATGGTCTTGCACCTTTATATAGGAAACAATTTGTGAAAATGTTTGATATATTAATGTTCACATATTGTGGTAGTAGTCGTTTTGAGCTAAGTGTGTTTGGTAAATCAAAAGTGGAACGATTATTCGAGTTGCCTGAAATCAATTCTGGTAATCTTAAAAATCTATCTTCTTCTGATATAGTAATATTTAAGCTAAACAATATCATTAACCAAGTTGTTGTATCATTTTTAAAGACTCTGCAGATTCAGAAAATGAAAGCGAAGATGATGAAGAAATTGAGGAGCTTGCAGAAGATCAAGTGGTCCACGATATTAATGTCAATGGTGCTGTTTTTGAAGTTGTTATGACTACTTCAAATGTGGACAATACATGTCATGGTGCAGTAAGACTGAAATCTCATGGTTTTGGAATTTCATCAAACTTTGTTCTAATGCTTTGTAAACATTAAATAAACACAATTTTATCTAATCTGTTACAGTATATTCCAAGAAATATAACTCCAAACAACCGTAATTGGATGAAAGGAGATGAAATTGTCCTGCAAACTGAAAGAGGAAGTTGGAGAGTTGGTTTGGTCTTGTCTAAAGAATCACCAAGAATTTATGTCGAATGGAATAAGTTCGTTAGAGATAATGCCATAAAATTGAAGAACAAACTTCGTTTCACTATGTTGGGGAATATCCAAGGAATATGGACATTTACTGTTCAAAATCAGTAACACCATAATTATTTAACTTGTATTTTTTTGGTTTTGGATCCTAACAATGTATTAGCATGGCGTATTCATGGCATGAATTTTGAAGTCAATGTACAATCATTTTTTTGTTTAGTTCTCTTAAACTTCATTATGATGAACTAAAGGAAATCTATTGTTATTCTGTGTCCAAGTCGGAATATTTGACATACTTTAGTTTTTAAGGATTATATTGGGATGTTTTAACAATTTAAAGCAGTACGTAATGTATTGAAAATTGTTCATAATATGATAATGTGTGAATAATGTAGTGTGATTGTGAAAAATGTCTTTGGGAATAATGTACTGTGATTGTGAATACTAAGGTATTAAATAATTAAACCGTGTTCACTAATAATGACTTTTATAGTAGTTGATGAAAAAGCTTTCTTCTTGGCATTTAAGGTTTATACATAGGTATTGGATGGATGCTACAAAATTTTTAAGACAATGGAGCAATATGAGTTCATACAGTTAACATTATTGATTAGGAGTATGGCCGTTACATTTTAAAAACAATGAAGGATGATCAATTGCACGACATATGGCTAATAAGTACTTAAAGTATTGTTCTAACTGATATATGCTGACTTGTTTATTTTCTTTTTAAATGCTCTTCAACTGGAAAAAAATTTAAGACATTGGAGCAATATGAGTTCATACAGTTATCATTGATTAATTAGGAGTATGGGCAATTGGATTGGAAAAACATTGGTTTTGAATAAAAATGATATACTGTATTCATAAATGATATCTCAACTACATTGTGATATAAGGATTAATTAAATAAACAATGATTAACAATCAATACCAAGATGAAACAAAATGCATAAACTTTTATTCAAACCATTTGTAAAATGGTGGACAAAAATCTAGAATAAAAAAAAAATCCAACCAAATCCGATTTTGGTAAAACTGAAAATCACAACTATTAAAATCATAATTTCCACAATTTTTATTGAAAGGAAAAACTGGGCAAGCAATGCATATCCAGATATCTGACAGAAGAAGTTCAGTTCTCCAGTGAGTAGTAGTTACTTCTCTTGCAAATTGATCAAAACATAAAGCATCTCAGTATTAGAAAACTCTAAAAATTGTTGCTCAATGTTTATAAACGAAAAAATGGAATGTAATGGAAAGTATCAAGTGTTACCATCTTTATCTTCTTATTCACTGACATAGCAGATCCAGGAGTCCTGGCTGTATCATTTCGATCCAATGACTACAATAAGAACAATTACAATATAAGAAATGCAAAATTTGGATGTTGGAACTATTAATATGTAAAATGTGTAAGGCAAATACTAACATCAGACAATGTAATCATTGGGATTTCTGGAGGAGGTGAACCAATAGTAATGGATGTGCTTATCTTGGTTTTCTCATACAGATCAGTTGCATGCAAAACAAAACCACTCTCATCAGTACTGTCTTCAATAACGTCTATAGTGACAGTAATTTCATTGCCAGCAAGTCGCGCAATAACATCAGGAACCATCTTCGGATCCTTTAAAATATTAACAAACCAATGTGTCAAACATTACAAAATCCTATGATAGTGAAAGAGAACAATAACAACAACTATATATGTACTACGATCGTAAAAACATGACTAACTTTGATAGTTGTAAATATAAATCTGCTTACATTGTCCGTAGATTTTTTAAGATTGGAAGCACTGATTCCAATCATTGGCTTAACAACACGATCCATAAGAAAAACTTTGGTTGAAAACGTTTGATCCTTACCAACTACCAAAACACGATACCTAAAATAAAATAAATATATATGTGTTGAGTATTGAATACAGTAAAAGAATACAGAGGGGGGGTGAATGGATTCTTGAACTTTTCTTGTTCGAGTCTATGTAGCAAGTAAGTGTTTGTGTGTGCAAGACTGAAGGTGCGGATAAAGAACAACACAAGACACAATATCACTTTAATCTAATGTATTATTAGATAAAGGTTGCTACAATCTGTGAATACAAATGATAGTATTCTCAGCTTCATTTTTCTCAGAGAGATACAGCTTACAGCGTATGAAAAACTTGACTCACAAAGTTAATGACTAAGGAAGTGAGACTGTATCCTTATAGAACATGGATACAACCTACTTACTCCAAATAAGGTAGCTAAACAAATTACTTTCTAGTCTATCTATCCTTTTTGAGTAAGTGTCCAAACGGTTACAGATTTGACTTTGCAAAGCCTGTTCAGATCCACTTCTTTAGCCCCTTGTCTCTTCTATATCTCTCCAAGCTTCCTTGTAGGCTTTCCAGAGCACGTTACAGATTGTGGTCCATAAAGTGCATTGGCTTGTTGCTGGTTTCTGACTTGTACAATTTCTTCAGTATTTTGTCTCCAAGAATGTATTCGAGAAGTGACTAAGTAAGTGATTCGAGAACTAGAATTGACTTGATTGATAACTCTGAGTTCTCGAACACTGTTATATTGACATGTCGAACCACTTCTCGAATAGCTCTTTTCCATCAGGATTCCTTGAGTTGTCGAATAGAACATTTGACTTATCGAATCCTCGAGATATCGAATAGCTTTCTCAGTCCTTGAGATATCGAATGGAACTTTGACTTGTTGACTCTTTGAGAACTCGAATACCACTTTGACTTGTTGCCTTCTTGAGTTCTCGAATAGAGTAGTAGACATATCGAATCTCTGAGATATCGAATGAGATATCGAACAGTGTATTCAGAGATATCGAATAGTGTCTTGAGATATCGAATCCCTGACTTCTCGAATGTTGGACTTCTCGAATAGACAAATATACTTCTCGAATTGGTACTTAGGCAAATTCTTCATTTCTTCAAATCCCAACTTGTGATTATTTGACAATCTTTATCTTCTTACTTGAGGCATGAACCTTGGAACTTCTTTCAAGCATTATTCTTGACTATATAAGTACAATTACACAACTAGGATTTGATGCCTACTATAAGTACAAAACAAATAGAAACTCTTCAACTAGAGATTCCCTCAGTTAAGAGGTCATGTAAGTAATGCAAAGCATTACAAACAATTAGGCTTGTTATTAGATGTATACAGGCATGCCTCTGTGACTAACAATCTCCCCCAAATTGTGAGTGAGACCCTTAGTCACAATTTCATGTCTGATAACAAGCCTATCATACATAAAGATAAATCTTGACAAGTACATGTATGAAATTGATTGAACAGTATCACAAAGAAAGCATTCTCACAGTTATGAAGAAATACTAGCCATTTTCCTTTGATCCTCCTTTTTGAGATTTGGCTTGTAGATCCTCCTTTTCTTTTTCTTCCTTGGCTTTCTTTGCATCACTCATTGCTTGGATGATGTCTTCCATGGCAGTGAGTTCTTCAATGAGAGGTGAGCCAGATAGGTCTCTGATGACTTCATTCAGTTTGGCTTCAGAGTAAGAGCTAATGTAATCCATTCTAATCTTCACATTTCTGCCATATTTCATGTATTCCACAATGTAAGGATTATACTTGACTCTGCACAACCCTTTAGCTCTCAATTCTTCAGCTTTGGCTTCTAGAGCAGCTAACTCTTCTTCTCTCTTTTTCTTCAAAGCTTCATACTTCTTTCTCAACTCTTCCTCATGATCTTTTTTCATCTTGATAAAATGAGCTATCTCAATTTTCCACCTTCTCTCCCCTTCATTCTCAAGGTTGAGTAGCACCATTATTCTTTGTAGATCATGTAACTTGCCCCAGTGTTCACACATGCCTTGCTTGAATCTTTTGAATCTCCCATCAGTGTATTTGAACTCCAGGCAGTCATCAACTATAGCTACATGATAGATTCTCTGAGCCAATTGATATGCTATCTCATCTTCATCATAGTCTATGTTGAGACAGGGCAAGTCTAGTCCAGGAATGATTGTGAGTGCCTGAGATGTAGATGTTTTCACCTTTCTTGCCCTTCTGGCTGACATCTTCCATTTCAGCTTCTTTCCTTTATTGCTTGAGAAAAATTTAAGACCTTTGTCTTTGGACCATTGTAGTATACCATTAGCAGTATGCTTTTTGATATACACAAGTGGTTTCTTGATTAGCATCTCCTTTTCTTGAGGTAGTGAAACATTTGCAAAGGCCATGGAATTTGGCTTTTGTAGGTCACTACTAACAGTATTCACCCTAGACTTAGAGTCTTGTGTAGTGGTGAGGTTACTGTTAGCAATGCCTATGACTTGCTGTATCACACTTGTCCTCTCATAGACTTTCCCTTGGTCCCTGCCATCTTTATTTTCTTTGTCATCTTTCTTCTTTTTCTTGTCATCATCTCCCTTATCACTCCTGTGATGTCTTCTCCTTCCATCACTCTTGTCATCATCTTTATCTTCATCCTTATTTCTCCTGGGCTTGGCCAATTCTGGAATTGAACCAGTTGAAATGAATTCTCTAAGGATGTGCAATACCTCAATCTTCTCAGCTGACCTTATCCCCTTCTTCTTTTGCATTTGATCAACTATGGCAATGATCAGTCTGTGGTTCTTAGAGGTGAGATCATTGGGAATAACCAATTGATCCACATCTTGAATTTTGGTACCAGACTGATAGAGGATGGTTCTTGGTTTGGTGCACACTTCAGGAAGTCTGGCTTGTTGACCATTTCTTAGTTCAGTATACAGACTCTGATTGTTCTCCCCTTTATGCTCAATTAGTTCCAAGATGGCATCAATCTCAGTGAATTTCAGTGCTGTCAAGGTATCAATAGATATGTGCCATATCTTGCCTTTTGTCACCATCATGATTTCCTTGAGGTAGATCTGACTGAGCTTTCTTGGAATAACTGTTAGATAATGGATTTGATCTTTCAGGCTTCTTCTGTATAGCAGGGTATCTCCTCCAACCTTTGCTTTTGAGGCTTGCAGAAACTTCAAGAATGCAGCATCATGATAAACCTCTGAGTTTGCTACTTCTATCAGCTTGGCCTCTGTAACCTCCTTCACTTCCACTGGATCAGCTTCATGTTTAGAAGGTTGGACTAGATCACTTGGCATGGATCCTGCCACCACTGTAGTGGTGACAGTTTGCTTTTGGCCACTTGGAGTAGTGATGTGCACAGGTGGTAAAGTGACCACTGGCAGAGAAGATGGAGGCTCATCAACCTTTGATTTGCCTTTGCCTGGCACATGAGTTAGAGATTTAGTGACCCTTTGGTGATCACCCTCACTTAACTTTATCCCTTTTTCCTTAGGTTTCTCCCCCTTTGTATTTAAATTCCTTGTCCTCTTCTCCCCCTTAGGCTTGTTGTCAGGCACATAGGCTTTAGAAGTGACCTTTGGGGTGGAAGATTCTTCAGGGAGAGGAAGACCCATATGCTTCATCATAGCAGCCAACATAGATTGTTGATGCAGAATAACATCAGCTGTGGTGGTTGCTTGAGTGTTCAACTGATCATTGAGAAGTGCAACCTTGTCTGTAAGATGAGCATTGGACTTAGTGAGAGTAGCCACCTCCTTTTCCAGAGTATCCACTTTAGTGAATAGCTCATGTGCCCTAAAACCAGAGAGTGATTGATCCTTGAGTCTTTGGACTTCATACTTGGTCATGTCATAAACAGGGACCTCAGTTACCAACTTATCCCCATATTGATTCTTGAACATTGTTCTCAGCATGGCATTTGAGTCTGTGGTTTGATCAGATAGAGATTGAAACTTATGCCCCAGCCCTGTGACAGTATCTTTGAGAAGGGCCAAGCCATTGTCCATTTTGGTGCAGCTAGACTTGCAGGCTAGAATTTCCTTAACCACAATCTCCAGTTGAGGGAATTTGGAATCAAAAGCCCTTTTTAACTCATGCACCTCCTTGGTTGTGGCTGTACACACTTCTGTGACTTCTGTCTTTAGACCCTTGCCAAGGTAGTGTGCAGCCTTGAGAATTCCCTTGTAATTGTCATTGATTGCTTCATACACATCACTAGGGGTGAGAGATTTGGCATTGGACCCTAGTGAAGTGATGTACTCTTCTCTGAGGTACTATAGGCCTTCTGAGAGAGGAATGTCATATTTTCCTTGAAGCCAGGCATCTACATTGCCTTCTCTCTCAGACTCATCCACAATTTTGGCCTGTTGTAGCTCCACATCCTCTTTATGGCACAGGAGAATAGCTTCATAGTCAGGATTGGGCAGGTTGGCAGTGAGGAGGTGCTGTGCAATCTTTGTGAACTCAGGGATCTGATCCACAATTAAGCTTTGAAGTGCTTCAACCGTCAATTGTTGTGGAACAAACCCTGATCCTGAAGCAATGTCATAGTGCACAGGCTTCAGCCATTGTGACATAAAGTCAGAGCTAGAGCTAGGCAAGCTAGACTCCTCAGTTACAGATGCAACTTCTGTAATCGGATGGATTGACTCTACTACTGGTGTCTTCACAGAAGTGGGATGAGTTACACCAGCAGTTGACATAGGCACAGAGTCTCTAGTGAAAACTAGTGGAACCTCTGTGTTTGTGATGGTATCATTAGGAGATGCCCCAGCATGCATTCCCTCACCATCTAAATGTGGGTCCTGGGTGGTGAACAAGGTGTCATGCACCAAGTCACTTGAGTTCATTGGCTAATCAAGAGAAAAGAATTCTTGATGATCAATGCCTTGCTCCTCAATTGCTTGAGTTGCAGGCTGCAAAGAAATTTGAGATGAAGATTCTGGAAGAGAAGTGTCTTGTGGAATAGATTTTGGCAACTCCCCCTGAGAGATAGAGGGAGTTTCAACTGTGATGTGCTCTCCACTCAGTGTTGTGCCAGCCTTATCACTCCCATGTGCTGACTCTGTACAGATAGATGCATTGGGGAGGATGCTTGATTCTATAGATGCACCCTGTTGAGAGGATACATCTAGTAAACTGTTTGCCCCTGATTTTACAACTTCAGCCATTTGTGTGACTGAAGAGGTGGTTTTAGTTTTCTTCTTCTTTGGCCTAATAAGAGGTGACTCAGGTGCCTCACTTTCTAACTCTACAGCCAATGCTACTTCAGACAAGATGGTTAAAGGTGCAGAAGTAACCTGTTTTCTCTTCTTCTCCTTTTTACTAACATCACTCTTTTGAGAGGATGATGCAGTTGGCTCAGTGTTTGGTAGAGTGTTTGGTTGAGAGGGTTGGTTAGTAGGCCCTGGGTTAGCATTTTGTCCTACTTTCTTGGGCTGTGCTAACTGTGACTTTGAGTCAAATGTTGGCATGTTGTGGGGGTAAGTCCTAAACAAACTCTCCATATGGGGAGTTATGTTCAGTCTTACATCCACATCATTCCTAGTCTCCAAATTACCAAAAATGAGTTTGGTCATGGATTTAGGATAGCCTATTCTATTTTTATTCATCCCATCTAATTCAATCAATTTATTATTTAAGAAGTTAAGTACAGATTGAATAAAACGAGGGAAGAAAATTTCATTACCTCTCTTGGCTGAGTTCTTACCAAGTCTCCCATACAGCTCCAGCAGAATAATAAGGCCAACATCTATCTTCTTTCCATATGCTAAAGCATAGCCTATCTGCTGTGCAGGTGTACTGATTTGGTCATAGCTGGATTTTCTTGCGGTAAAGACTTGAAGAAGTGTATCAAACACATAGCTCCATTCCTTCCTCAAATGCTTCCTATTCAGATGCCCAAGACTAATTTTGTCGCATATTTGATGAAATCAAAGAAGTCTTCCAAATCAGCAGTTGTAGCTGGTGGGTTATATACCTCTTGTTTGGTGCCCATCCCAAGTGCTTCATTCATGTCTTCTGTGGTGATAGTGATATTCTTGTCTTGAATCTTACAGTAAATGATGTACGAGGTTATTGCAGAGTCAAGAGCCACCACCTCCACTGTAGCAGACTTCCAGAACTGTTCTAGAATGTCTAGATACAGAGTAGGGTTAACAGATAGAGCATTTTTTATGTATGATTTAGACATCCACTTCACAAAGCACTTGAAGTTGGCGTTGGGTGCCTCAACATCACTAGTTAGAGCAATGAAATTGGTGTTGAACTTTACTATTGCCATTTGTGTAAGAGAGAGAGGAGAAATCGAAGGTTGAAGAAGAAATTTAGCTTTTTGTAGTTAGGGTTTCAGAGGTTTTGGGAGTTTGGATGCTTGAGAAATCGAATGAAATGAATCGAATAGATGTGAAATTGTAAAAGTATGAAGTACTTGAATTTTCGATTAGATGTATGTTATGTATCGACAAGTCAGGCATTCGAGAAGTAGAAAACAACTATTCGATAAGTCAAGAAAGGCTTATTCGATAACTCAAGCAGGTTGTAACTCACAGCTGGCAGTTTTCTAACTTAGAAATAAATCTAAATTAGGTAAAATATGTTTTTATGAGTAATTCTGAATTCTGAATAAAAATCCAAAATCGGTTAAAATTCAGCGAGAAATCAGCCTTTGCAAATGATTCGAGAACTCAAATATAGTATTCGAGAACTCAGTCAATCGAGAACTAAAATACTATATTCGAGAAGTCAAGAAAACCTCTACTCGAGAACTCTAAAAGACTCTATTCGAGAACTCGAGAGTGCTCTAATGAGACTTGTTAGAGATGTCGAATAGTGAATCACTTGAGAAGTCTGACTTGTCGAATTATACTCATAGAAACTCAATTTTCACTATCTTTTTAAAATTTACCAGCCATATTCATTCACGAATATTCTAGCAAATTAAACAGTGATTTTCTCAAAATTCCATAGAAATTTCAAGTTAACAAGAGAATATGATTTTCCAAATATGTAACAGATTTGAAATATTTATAAATCATATTTCAGCCAACACTTACTCCAAAAATATTGAGAATTTAGATAAAGTAAGTGTTTACTGCTGCAACAATCTAGATGCTGTATTCACCTAGCCAGAATCTGAAGAATTCAGCATTCCAATCTCACTAACAAACCTTGTGAAGGTGGCTTCATCTAATGGCTTAGTGAATATATTAGCTAGTTGTTTATCTGTAGAAACATAATGCAACTCAATGGTTCTATTAGTTGCATGTTCCCTTATGAAATGATATCTGATGTCAATGTGCTTTGTCCTAGAATGATTGACAGGATTGGCAACTATAGAGATTGCACTTGTGTTGTCACACATGATTGGAATTCTTTCCAACACAAGTCCATAATCTCTAAGTTGATTTCTAATCCAAAGTACTTGAGCACAGCAACTTCCAGCAGCTATGTATTCAGCCTCAGCTGTAGAAGTTGACACAGATTATTGTTTCTTGCTATACCAAGAGACTAACCTTTGTCCAAGAAACTGGCAGCTACTTGAGGTGCTTTTCCTATCCACTCTGCATCCAGCATAATCAACATCAGAATAACCAACCAGATTGAACCCTGTGTCCTTAGGATACCATAGTCCCAAGTTTGAAGTGCCCTTCAGATATCTAAAGATCCTTTTTATAGCAACTAAATGTGATTCTTTTGGATTTGATTGAAACCTTGCACACAAGCATGTAGCAAACATGATGTCTGGCCTACTTGCAGTGAGATAGAGTAGAGAACCAACCATGCCTCTGTAGACTGAGATATCTACTTTCTTGCCTTTAGCATCTTCATCCAATTTAGTGACAGTGGCCATGGGTGTCTTTGCAGGTGAGCAATCTTCCAAGTCAAACTTCTTCAATAAATCCTTGATGTACTTGGTCTGACTGATAAAGATACCATCCTTCCTTTGACTGAGTTGCAACCTAAGAAAGAATGTCAACTCTCCCATCATACTCATCTCATATCTGCTCTGCATGAGTTTAGAAAATTTCTCACACAGCTTCTCATTTGTAGAACCAAAAATGATATCATCCACATAGATCTGAACTAGGATAAGATCATCACCATGCTTCTTGTAAAATAGTGTCTTGTCCAGTGTGCCTCTAGTGAATTGATTCTCAAGAAGAAATTGTGATAAAGTATCATACCATGCCCTTGGAGCCTGCTTAAGTCCATACAGTGCCTTAAGCAGTCTGTAAACAAATTCTGGGAAGTGAGGATCCTCAAAGCCAGGTGGTTGTTGCACATAAACTTCTTCTTCCAACTCTCCATTCAGAAATGCACTTTTGACATCCATTTGATACACTTTGAAGTTTGAATGAGCAGCAAATGCCAGGAATATTCTGATGGCTTCCAATCTAGCAACAGGGGCAAATGTATCATCATAATCAATGCCTTCCTGTTGAGAGTATCATTTTGCAACCAATGTTGCTTTGTTCCTTATAATTACACCATCTTCATCCATCTTATTCTTCAGAACCCATTTTGTTCCAACAATGGTTCTATTCTTTGGTGCAGGCACAAGTTCCCAAATTTGTTCCTTTCAAATTGATTCAGCTCCTCTTGCATTGCTATAATCCAATCTGGATCTAGCAGTGCATCATCAAGTTTCTTAGGCTCCACCTGAGATAGAAAACAACCATAGAGACACTCATTCTGAGTTGCTCTCCTAGTCCTTACTCCTGCATTAGGATCTCCAATGATTTGCTCTGCAGTGTGTGATCTATCCCATTTCCTTGAGTGCTCAGCCTGATTTCTCATTCTTGAAGTTTCTTCATCATCCAAATCATCATCCTGATTTCCTCCCCCTGTGAGGTTGCCACTACTCACAGGTGTGTCTTGGATGCTAGTTTCTCCACTGTTGATTGGCACAAATTCTTCTTTTGTATTATCATTCACTTGAGTCTGTTGAACTCGAGTTTCAACTTCAGTTTCAGTCTCTTCATCAGAATCATCTAGATTATCAAACTTCAATGGATCTTTATCTTCATCATTGGCTTCTTCTAGTCCAGGTAGTTTGCTGTCATTAAATGTCACATCTGTGCTTTCCATAATTTTCTTTTGACTGATGACATAAACCTTGTATGCAATTCTTTCCATAGAGTAGCCAAGAAAAATTCCTTCAAATGCTTTTGCATCAAATTTTCCAACATATTCAGAATTATCCTTCAATACAAAGCATTTGCTTCCAAAAGTATGAACATACTTTAGAGTGGGCTTCTTTCCAGTCATCAAGTTGTAAGGTGTCTTTCCAATGTTTTTGTTGATGAGGGTTCTGTTCTGGATATAGCATGCAGTGCTTACAGCCTCAGCCCAAAAACATGTAGGCATCTTTGCATCAAGTAACATTGTTCTAGCAGCTTCAATTAGAGTTCTATTCTTCCTCTCAACAACTCCATTTTGTTGTGGAGTCCTTGGAGCTGAGAATTGCTGAGAAATACCATTCTCTTTACAGAATGCTTCAAGTATGGTATTTCTGAACTCTGTTCCATTATCACTTCTCAGTGCAATCACACTTGCATTGTTGGCCTTTGATTCCTTGTCAACTTTCTTTATATGCTCAATGATTACTTGTGGAGCCTCATCTTTTGATGCCAGAAATTCCACCCATGTATACCTTGTAAAATCATCAACCATCACCAAGGCATACTTCTTTCTTCCTAGTGACATAATATTGACGGGCCCAAACAAATCCATATGAATGAGTTGTAGGGGCTTGGTTATAGATCTCACTATCTTTGTCTTGTGGCTAGATCTTTTCATCTTTCCTTTTTGACAAGCCTCACACACTCCTTCTTGACAGAATTCAAGTGTGGGCATGTCTCTCACTAACTCTCTTTTGACTAGAGAATTAATGGCTTTGAAGTTCAGGTGTGATAGTTTCTTGTGCCACAGCCAACAATCTTCATTTGATGCTTTTGAGTAAAAGCAACAAATTTTGTCCTTGTTTACAAAATCCATATTGGCTACAAACAGGCTTCCCTTCCTTACTCCAGATAGAGCAAAATCACCAGTCTTTTTGTGGGTGATCAAACATTCATCTTTGTCAAAATCCACCTTGAATCCTCTGTCAGTAAACTGACCAACACTTAGCAGATTATGCTTGAGTCCCTTGACCAGTGCTACATCTTCAATGATGACATTTCCAACTTTTAACTTGCCATATCCCAATGTGTTACCCATGCTGTCATCTCCAAAAGCAACCATTGGGCCAGCTTTTTCCTCATACTGTGATAGCAAGGCCATATCACCAGTCATATGATTTGAGCATCCACTGTCCAAAATCCACATGACCTTCTTTTCATTTTCTTTGCCCTGAGGGTCTGATGGAGATGTGTCATCCTTGGAATTGGCCATCAAGGCATAATTGCAGAATTCTTGTTCCTCTCCATCACTGTCAGAATCATCCCAACACTTCCCTTCAGCTATGTAGGTCTTACCTTGTGTCTGCTTTTTCAGAAGGGCCTCCTACTTAGCTTCGAGCTCAAGATAATCTCTATCCTTCTTTTTAGGCTTCTTGCATTCACTGGCAAAATGTCCTAGGTCATTGCATCTATAGCACCTTACAGATGACCTATCCACATGGATGGTTTTAAACTTATTCTTGTTTGGTTTCACAGGTGCCTTACTCTTGTTGAATGAATGGTTTTGGGTTTTGGGTTTGAAGGGCTGATTCCTTTTGAATCTGATGTTTGGAAATTTTCTGGCCATGAAAGCATATGAAGTGTTTTCCATCCCATCTAGTTCTTCAAGAGTGTAAAACTCTTCTTCCTCCTTCTCCTCAACAGGTTCACTTACCTCAGGTTCAGTTTCTTCCTCTTCTACTACCTCCTCTATCCTTAATTGGCTTGTAGATGCTTCTAGGTCTTGAATAGATTTGTTGACAATCAAGGCACATGATGTGTTTACCATTCTGCCTTGATTGGCTTGGATAGCCCTTTTCTGAAGCAACTCAAGCTCATGAGTTTTTAAAACCCCATAGAGCACATCATATGTAACTTTGTTCAAATCTCTTTCCCTTAGAGAAATGACCCTTTGCTCTAGATGGTTTGGTGAGGATAGCAGAAACTTCATGTTTAACTCCTTGGTACTGTAAACCTTGCCATTCATCTGCAACTCAGTAACTAGCTTGTGAAATCTCTCAAACATCTCAGTAATGCTTTCCTTGGGCTGTGCCATGAAAGCCTCATACTGTGTGACCAGTATCTGTTTCTTGTTTTCTCTGACCTCATCAGTTCCTTCACATAACACCTCAATGTGATCCCACATTTCTTTGGCAGTGGAATCTATAATCAGCAACATGAGGTGACTGTCAAGGGCAACCATGTCCTTTTCTGATTCTGTCCATTTGGATGGATCCTTAGCCACATAAGATCTTGGAATAGTAGTGGTTCCAACAGTCTTTTCAGGAATCTCCTGTTGGGGAACAAATGGACCATTCTTAAGAATCTCAGGATACAAGTGATGAGATGCTTTGATGAACAACTGCATCTTTATCTTCCAGAGGTTATAATTCTCTTTGTCAAACTTAGGGACCTTCACCGTTCCTGTAGTCTTTGGTGTATTCGAACTCATGATCGTTTTTCTGTTTTTGAATAAACAGCCAGCTCTGATACCACTTGTTGAGTATTGAATACAGTAAAAGAATACAGAGGGGGGGTGAATGGATTCTTGAACTTTTCTTGTTCGAGTCTATGTAGCAAGTAAGTGTTTGTGTGTGCAAGATCGAAGGTATGGATAAAGAACAATACAAGACACAATATCACTTTAATCTAATGTATTATTAGATAAAGGTTGCTACAATCTGTGAATATAAATGATAGTATTCTCAGCTTCATTTTTCTCAGAGAGATACAGCTTACAGCGTATGAAAAACTTGACTCACAAAGTTAATGACTAAGGAAGTGAGGCTGTATCCTTATAGAACATGGATACAACCTACTTACTCCAAATAAGGTAGCTAAACAAATTACTTTCTAGTCTGTCTATCCTTTTTGAGTAAGTGTCCAAACGGTTACAGATTTGACTTTGCAAAGCCTGTTCAGATCCACTGCTTTAGCCCCTTGTCTCTTCTATATCTCTCCAAGCTTCCTTGTAGGCTTTCCAGAGCACGTTACAGATTGTGGTCCATAAAGTGCATTGGCTTGTTGCTGGTTTTTGACTTGTACAATTTCTTCAGTATTTTGTCTCTAAGAATGTATTCGAGAAGTGATTAAGTAAGTGATTCGAGAACTAGAATTGACTTGATCGATAACTCTGAGTTCTCGAACATTGTTATATTGACATGTCGAACCACTTCTCGAATACCTCTTTTCCATCAGGATTCCTTGAGTTGTTGAATAGAACATTTGACTTATCGAATCCTCGAGATATCGAATAGATTTCTCAGTCCTTGAGATATCGAATGGAACTTTGACTTGTTGACTCTTTGAGAACTCGAATACCACTTTGACTTGTTGACATCTTGAGTTCTCGAATAGAGTAGTAGACATATCGAATCTCTGAGATATCGAATGAGATATCGAACAGTGTATTCAGAGATATCGAATAGTGTCTTGAGATATCAAATCCCTGACTTCTCGAATGCTGGACTTCTCGAATAGACAAATATACTTCTCGAATTGGTACTTAGGCAAATTCTTCATTTCTTCAAATCCCAACTTGTGATTATTTGACAGTCTTTATCTTCTTGCTTGAGGCATGAACCTTGGAACTTCTTTCAAGCATTATTCTTGACTATATAAGTACAGTTACACAACTAGGATTTGATGCCTACTATAAGTACAAAACAAATAGAAACTCTTCAACTAGAGGTTTCCTCAGTTAAGAGGTCATGTAAGTAATGCAAAGCATTACAAACAATTAGGCTTGTTATTAGATGTATACAGGCATGCCTCTGTGATTAACAATATGGTCATAAGAGTATCAATATTTAATACGACAGCCCAAAAATGAAAGTTTAGTATTAAAAAAAGGTTGATTACCTCTTATCCGCCACTGGAATGCTCCTATCACATTCAATACATTTGAATATCCTTTCAATCTTTGACACTTGCGAATTACATGAATTACATGAATTATACCACCAGAAACAATATTCTTCAACTTTGGCAATGACAAAAGTGCAGAAAATATTCTTCTGTAAAAATATTCATATTCATAAACGATGCTAACTGAACTTGAACTAAACTAACAAAGTTAAGTTTAATTCTAAATACCTTGACTCTTTCTTTTGGATTCTCAACTAACTCCTTAAGAGTAACTTCCTCAAAAGTGGTAACAATCCTCATATCATTAGTGAAGTAATCCTCATTATGACATGACTTATATCCTTCCTCCTCAAGCCTTGTCAAAAAAATAATAATAATAAATGAGATTATTCATACAACACTATGAATCAATAGAACAATATAAATGTGTAACAATCCCTCTACATGACAACATTGAAATCACATAAAGTTGTGTTGATTTTTTTGGGGCCACAGTCTTCATAAATTTCCCAAATTCAAGCTCTATAGATTTGATACAGTCTTCATAAAGTTGTGCTGATTTTTTTGGGGCCACAGTCTCGTACACTAAAGAACTGCAACAATCCAATGTTAACATACCGGTCCGACAGAGGAGGATGCAAATTAAAATGTACACATACAAATTATTATAATTAGAAATTGGAACTTAATTTTTTGAAATGGGTTAACTAACCAACTAACCAAATATACATTGTTTTGCTTATAATAGTATAGTACAAATATCTAATGGAAAGGTTTTGGGAATTTTTTTGGAGAATCTAACATTTCTCTTTTATTCTTGTGAATTATTTTGGAAATCAAAACGATTTTTTTTTTTACAGAAAAAATCAAAACGAATTTGGGTGATCTAATTATTTCTAAATATGTTGGGTCACTTCTAGAGATGCACAAAAGGCCCATCGGGCCAGGCTTTGAAAAGCCCGGGTTTTTTGGTCAAAGCCCGGCCCGGGCTTTGACTTTGACCGGGCCGGGCCGGGCCGGGCTTCTGTGAAAAATGTGAGCCCGTTTAGGCCCTCGAAGCGGGCCGCGGTGGGCTTTTTTCCGGGCTTGAAGCGGGCCGGGCCGGATCGGGCTTTTTCCGGGATCAAATCGGATCGAGATTTTTATGTTATATAAGAATGTTCTTTATGTAATAATGGCAGACATGCGTTAAACAATCTATATTGCCGATACAAATATTACATTTATCGATTTACTTTTTGATTTGATGATATATTAATTGATTACACGTGTACTTAACTTGTTTTTGTTCATGTATCGTAATATATGCATATAAATAATCTTATTATTAATAATGAATATGTAAATATATATGTACATAAATTATTTTTATATTTGTAGGAAGTGTAAATACATAAATATTTATGTAAGTATACTAGAATAATCGAATTTTACCCGGGCTTTTTCGGG
The DNA here is from genome assembly GCA_037693485.1 of Kitagawia praeruptora. Taxonomy (NCBI): domain Eukaryota; kingdom Viridiplantae; phylum Streptophyta; class Magnoliopsida; order Apiales; family Apiaceae; genus Kitagawia; species Kitagawia praeruptora. The sequence continues at coordinate 128,973,047 of CM075350.1, forward strand.
CCGAACTGGGCTTTTAATCGGGCCGAGCCGAAGACCGTGTTTTTTAAAAGACCGGGCTTTTGCCGGGCCGAGCCGGGCTTTGCCCAAAAATATAGGGACCGTTTAAGGCCCTCGGGCCGGGCTTTGACGGGACCGGGCTTTGACCGGATTTTGCCGGATCGGGCCGGACCAGATTTTCGGGCTCGGGCTTTTTGTGCATCTCTAATCACTTCTATTAAAGCATCATAGGATGAAGGTGCCTTTAGTAACAGAGCAGCTCTAACAAAAAAGCTGGATTAGATGCGGTTTTTAATTATTATTCTCATTTTTCTATCAGATGAAAATGGTTGCATGACTTTGCCAAGACTCGTGTTCTTGGTAAAATAGTCATTTTATATAGAACCTAAATCTAAGCAGTGACAACTACAGAGACATCGAACATATAGTATTTTTTTTTTAATTTTGTTGGACAACTAAAAAGCCTCATTCAGTCATTCAAGTAAATGGAGTCAAGTAGGAGAATCCAAATAGTCGTTCAGACTTCAGAGTAAATATGCACTCGGACTGTAAACGAATCGAACTCGGACGAACTTTTAACGAACACGAACAAATTCTTAACGAACCGAGCAATGTTCGGTAAGTTTATCAGACAATTTTTCTTGTCCAAACTCGAGTTCGGTAATGAACCGAACCGAACACGAACTCTTTGCGAATATACCGAACCGAACACGAACAGTTCGGTAAATATATATATAATATTGTATAACAAATAAATATAATAATTTGAAAAATAAAAAATAAAAAATAAAAATTGTAAATATTATTGTTTTTATCGAACGAACGGAACTCGAACCAAACTCGGACGAACTCTTAACGAACTCGAACTCGGACGAAATCTTAACGAACCGAACAATGTTCGGTAACCTTACCGAACATATTTTCTTGTTCGAACTCGAGTTCGGTAAGCTTATCGGATGAGCTAACCGAACTCGAACGCGGATGAATGAACCGAGCTTAACGAACAGTCCGTTTGAAATTCACGTGTTATTTTTCGAATTAAAAATAATATGTGGAACTATCATTTTTATGCACCTTTAAATAAGCGTAAAAAGTAAAAGGGACAGCATCTGATGCAAAGCTTTCTGCCTTACTTTAATAATTTACAATATTTCCCTTTGTTTCGCAACTTGGTTCTGATATACAGTTGCGGGAAAAGATGGCAGAATATGAACTAGCAGTTGGAATTGATCTAGGAACAACATACTCGTGCGTTGGAGTTTGGCAACAATATCGAGTTGAAATCCTTGCAAATGATCAGGGTAACAGAACTACACCATCATGTGTTGCTTTCACTGATGCGGAACGTTTCGTTGGCGATGCTGCTAGAAACCAGGCTGCGTTGAATCCTGTTAACACCATCTTTGGTAATCATTTATCTATCTTCTGTAAATTTTATTTTATGTTTGGACGTTGTTTTAGTATGTTTATCGATCTGTTGTTAATACTTAAATAAATATCGGGTTAAATATCTTGTTGGTCACTGAAGTCAGCCTAAAGTATCAAGATGGTCACTGAACTCAAAATTGACTCAAATTGGTCACTAACTCGTAACATTTGTTCACTCCGTTAACTTGTCTTAACGGAAGTTGCTGATGGGTGACGTGACATGGCACAACATGTTGACATGGAAAAACATGCTGACGTGGAAAATGTTAAATTTTTTGAAATTTTTTTGAAAAACCATTATGTACGTATACTGTTGATTTTTCCTGTGGGATATTTACTGTTGATTTTTCCTGTGGGATATTTACTGTTGATTTTTCTTGTGGGATATTTACTGTAGGAAATAGAAGGATAATTTAACAAAAAGATCATGTTATAGCAGAGCATACGATAATATCAAATGTCTACAAAACATAAAGCTGCTAACATAATGAACAAAACATGATTTTGATACTAGGTCTTCTATAATAATTCTAAACAGATAGTGCTGATGGTAGTCATGCTTGAGATGATGTATCCTTGGTCCTCCATGGTGTACAAGCTTTTCTCCTTGGCTTGTATGTCCGTTTTGGCTTATCTGTTGTTGCAGGCCTAGCTGGTGTAGTTGTTTTCGACTTCCCCTTTACTTCACTGGATTCCACATGAGAAGTTGAACCTGGACACTTGTTCTTTCTGTGTCCAGTACCACCACAAACACTACAATGCATGATTCTTGCTGTGGAGTGCCTTAGAATTTCCGAACCTTGTTGCATTGGTTGGCTAACTCTACTCCTGTTACCTCCTTCCCATTCTTCCCGTCTTCGAAGCTTTTTTGGACGACCCCTCAATTTCTTAGGAATATCAGGTGGGAACAACGGATCAGTGGTCTGAAATTCCCAAAATTCCTCTCCTTTTATGGCCTCCAGAGGTTGACCATAAGACTGTAAGTACCTATCTCTTTTTAAAAAATCAGAAACGAAGTTCATTGGTTGTTGCCTGCTATCATGTATAGCTGCTATAGCATGTGGACAAGGTATTCCGGTTAATTGGAATACTCGACAATCACATGTTTTGTTAACCAAGTCCACAGTAACAACCCTCCCACCTTGTTTAACCTGTATAACAACTTATAGATTAACACAGAAATTTTAATTCAAAACTAAGACTGCAAGCCACACTTACATTATACAGACATAAAAAACAATGCAAGCATACTTACAGCATAATTCCTAGCTCCATCCCATGTGGCATTCCAATTCCTTGCTTCAGTCACATTTAAATCAAGTTTCTTTTTAATGTTTGGACAAAGAATCTGATCACTGCTCAGCATTGTTTCCCTTTTGTTTTTTATTCTAGTCATGAGCTTAAATGTAATCTCTTGTATCATTGTCAAAACTGGCATATACCTGCATCCAATTGACATTTAAAATTCAAATAGTATTGCTGGACTAGAACAGATAATGTAACTTGAAAATGTGCAGAAATGTACCTCTCAGTTATGATCCATGCATTGAAGCATTCAGACATGTTATTTTCAACATTATCCGCTTTTGATGTTGTTGCAAAGTGAGCTTTAGTCCATGTTTTAGCATCAAGGCTCCTCAATTGGTCATAAGCAGGTCTGCACTGTTTTGCTATGGAATTCATAGCTCTCTGATGCTGCACAGGATGTGTTGCAGTTGCTGCAAGCCAAAATGTTTTCCGTAGAAATGCAGATGGAAATTTCTTTCTAAAGTTTGAGTATAAATGTCGAGTGCAAAATCTATGTTCTGCATACGGCATGAAATCTTTCATTGCATTTTCCAGGCCCTGTAGACAAGCATTATGTATAAGTAAAACTAAATCCTAAATAAACACTGATTAAGTAGTAGATTGAACACTTGCCAGAAATAAAGGGTGTACCTTTTGTTGATCGCTTATGACCGTAAAACCATAGCCATCACCAATATTTAAATCATCTACCAGTAGCTCCAGAAACCATCTCCATGAGTCTGTACTTTCACTTTCCACTATAGCAAATGCCACTGGATACATCTGATTATTACCGTCTCGTCCCACAGCCGACAGTAACTGGCCTCCACACACTGTCTTGAGAAAACAGCCATCCAACCCTAGTATAGGTCTACAACCAAGTTTCCAACCTTCCTTGAGAGCATGATAGCATACATACATTCTATTAAACTTGGCCTGAGAATCCACATCTGTCCTAGTAGTACTAATTTTGATTGTATTTTTAGGATTCACCCTTAGTACTTCGCTTGCAAAATCTCTCACTCTAGCATAATGTTCTTTGAGACTGTCATAAACCCCTTCTAATGCAGCTTTTCTAACTCTAGCGCATTTAATTCTTGGAACTTCTATCTCCATTTCTTTTTTAATAACCTCAATCATGTCTTTAATTTTCCACTGAGGGTCTTTTCTTATTCGATCACCGTACTTTCCAGTCAAATACTTAACTGTGGCATGCCTGTTCGTATAGGGCTTTGTGCAACAGTGATTGTCTACCAAGGTCTTGATTTGGACATTCTCAGAATTTTTAAGTTTGGTGCACCATATATAGAATGGACACCCTTCCTCGCATATGACTTGACACCTCTGAGAATCATTCTTGGCAAAATAGACTGCCCTCCTTTCATTCACACCATATTGTCTAACAGTGGTCCGAAATTCAGCCATAGACAAAAATTTCAAACCTACTTCAAACTTTATAGTCCCCCCTTTAACCCTTCCTTCTTTAAAAAGTTTTTCTCTTTTTCTTCTTTTATTCTGCACCAAATTATCTCCAATAAACCCTTTCCTCCTAATTTCATCTTCGGATGACGAATCAACTGACCTCAATTCATCACTCTCAAAGCTGGACTCATGACTACTAACATCCCTAAACTTTTCACTAGCCAATTGCTCCTTAAATAACTTACGTGATCGCCTACATTCATTTAGTTCTTCATCACTATTAACAAGACTAGAGCAGTCATCCTCACTTGATTCAGTTTCACTACAGTAATCAGAATCACTACCACCACTATTATCACTTTTTTCATTTTCAGTATCACCCATCCCAGAAGCAAAATCAAAACTATGGTCTACATAGAGATCTATCCTACCATAGGGCTTCGACACACCAACTACCTCTCTAACAGACTCATCATCATACATAATCTTCAACCCATCAGTAAAAGTGTGACCATTTGATTTAAAATAAACAATAGATGAAGAATCGTATCCATACTCCTTACCAAAATGATCCAAATCGCGAAAGGAGAACAAATCCGTGTCAAGGTTGATCGTATCCACCTTCCCACCGCTATAACTCGGATTCAAAGAGTCCAAAAGACCATGATGATGTACGTAAACATCCATCCTTGTCGACATCCTGTAAAATCGGACATAACACACAATCGTTATATATAACACACAATCGATATGTACGTATACGATCAGTTAAAGTATAGATTCATACCTTAATAACTGAGAGATGCAGAATCGCCACTAACTAAGAATCGCCACTAACTAATTACGATAGATTTGATCGCAATAAGTCTGAGTCGCCTAGGGTTTCAGTTCCCCCAATTCATTTAGAGATTAGAGTTTTAGAAATTATAATTATGTAAGTACGTTTTATTTACTTAACCCTGGGTTTAATTAAACTAGAGTTCAGTAACTGTAGTTATACATAACTGTCGTTAGCCACGTAGCTGCCAGGTCACAAATCCGTTTAAAAATTTTAGACAAGTTAACGGAGTGAACAAATGTTACGAGTTAGTGACCAATTTGAGTCAATTTTGAGTTCAGTGACCATCTTGATACTTTAGGCTGACTTCAGTGACCAACAAGATATTTAACCCAATAAATATCATGGTGGTCGAAGACTCAAAGCGATGGTCAAGTGTAGCTTCGTTGCTCTAAAAACAAAAAAATACTCCGTAGTATATAACTAATCTATATAAAAACTCTTGGTTAATTTAAACCCTCTGATGTATTTACTTCAGATGGAATACAAGACTTGTTGAATCATTTGCGGATAATATCTTGTTTTCGCCTTTTCGAACTACAACTTTTAGTACTTGTCATCAACTGCAAAAAGATTTAAAAAAAAAGGTTACATGGTAAATTTTCGCACAGCTTCCAATCTTTACTTGACATGAAATTTAACTGAAAACAGAGGTCAAGGTTTCATCTTTGTTTAAGGAATCAGAAAGTTAAAATAACCATTTAGCCCGGACTTTGAAATTATAAATATCGTTTGTGTGTTTTTTAATATAGATTTTATTGTTTTCATGTACACAGATGCTAAAAGGTTAATAGGAAGGAGATTCACGGATTCAACTGTGCAAAGTGACATGAAGCTCTGGCCATTCAAGGTAATTGGTGACAGAGCCAACAAACCAATGATAGTTGTAAACTACAAAGGTGTGGAGAAACAGTTTTCACCTGAGGAGTTGTCTTCAATGGTTCTTGTTAAGATGAAAGGAATTGCTGAAGATTACTTGGGTAAGAAAGTAAAGAATGCTGTTGTCACTATACCTGCATACTTTAGTGATTCGCAACGCCAGGCTACAAAAGATGCAGGAGCAATAGCTGGCCTCAATGTGTTGCGTGTCCTTGTTGAGCCGACAGCTGCTGCTGTTGCGTATGGTCTTGACCAGAAGATTTCAAATGGATTGGTTGGAGAGAAAATTGTGCTTATCTTTGATATTGGCGGTGGTACTTTTGATGTCTCTCTTCTTAAAATCAAAGAGGACAAATTTGAAGTACTAGCTACAGCCGGTGATACTCACCTTGGAGGTGAGGACTTTGACAATAATATGCTAAATCATTTTGTCGAGGAATTTAAAAAGAAGCACAAAAAAGACATTACTGGAAATCCTAAATCCCTACGAAGATTGAGAAATGCTTGTGAGAAGGCAAAAAGAATGCTTTCTCATAACACAATGACAACTATTGACATAGATTCTTTGTATGAGGGAATTGATTACACCGGAAAAATTACTCGTGCCAAATTTGAGGATTTAAACTTGAATCTGTTTAAAAGTTGTTTGGATATTGTGGAGAAGTGTCTGAAAGATGGGGAGATGGACAAGAGCAGGGTCCACGATGTTGTTCTTGTGGGTGGATCTACTAGAATTCCGAAAGTGCAGCAGTTATTACAAGAATTTTTTGATGGGAAGGAGCTCTGCAAGAGTATTAATCCAGACGAGGCTGTTGCTTATGGTGCTGCCATCCAAGCTGCTGTGCTTAGTGGTGCAAGAAATAATATTATCAGGGACATAGTACTGCTAGATGTTACTCCTCTGTCACTTGGTGTTGAGAGCAAGGGTGAAGTAATGAGCATTGTAATTCCAAGGAACACAACAATTCCAACCAGCAAAAGTAAAGAATACATCACAGTTCATGATTACCAGACATCCATCCGCTTCTCGGTTTATGAGGGTGAAAGATCACGTTCGAAAGATAACAACTTACTTGGTGAGATGAGACTCCGCGGCCTCCCTCCTGCCCCGAGGCATGAAATTGGAGTTATGCTTACGTTTAACATTGATGCAAATGGGGTGTTACATGTTACTGCAGAGTGTGAGGTTGCTGGGGTGAAGACTAGTGCAACAATAATCAATGACAAGGGAAGACTTACAAAAAATGAGATGGAAATGATGATACGTGATGCAGAGATTTACAGAGCTGAAGATGAAGAGTTTAACAAGAATATCAAGGCAATGAATGCATTTGAAGATTACGCATATAACATGAGAAGTGCCATTAGAGCTAAATCTAACCTAGACGGATTTACCCAGAAAAAGGTGGAGAATGCTATCAAGGAGGCCATTCAATGGGTTAATGCAAACAGGAGTGCGGAAGCTGACAAGTACAACTCCAAGAAGAGGGACCTGAAGGCTATTTTCGATTCTATTATTCCAGGCATCAAGGTTGAGGGAGATGAATAATCTTCCATATATATTTGCAACTTTCAACTTTTTCTTTTGTGCATGGGTGAATTTTTAAGAAATCGATTTGATTTTCGATTGTAATGAATGATTGGTTGAGGCTGTAGTGTTCTAAGCAAACATTGTTGTATACGAGCTTTTTAAGCACTAATCCCCATCAAATTTTATGGCATAAATAAAAAACAAATTACTAGAATGATATATGAGTTGAAGGACAGTATCTTAACTAGGAATTTGATGGTCTGTGCACTACGAGTCTACGATAGTACTCCCTCTGTCTCATCCATTTCTTTACAATTTCCTTTTTGGGACGTCCCACCAATTCTTTACATTACTAAAAATAGTAACTTTTAACAATAAAATATATTACTACATCCACTACTTAACTCCATTTTTTCAACACTTTATACTATTACACCCACTACTTCATTTATTTTAACAATAAAATTACTATTACACCCACTACTTCATTTATTTTAACAATATTACATCCACTATCTTGGTCTCCGTGCCCCATGCCCATGTAAAGAACTACACGGGACAGAGGGAGTACGATGCATAATGCATTCTTGTTTTCTACTTCAGCTTTCACAATAAAGTAAGTGGCTAGATATAAAATTTGATGGCGGTGCTTGAGAAAGTGCCGCCTGCCATTTAGTTGCTGTTCAATTGTTCCCCAAATTTAAGAATTATTGTTCCTGTTCTTCAACGTGAGTGATAGCCGAGGCAGGCGAAGTACATTGAAAACCCAAGAATACAAAAAGTAATGAAACAATAGAGAAAATGCCATTAATGCTTGATTGTTGTTTAAAATATATTTATGTAAAATTTATAAATAGACACGAGAGCAGTAAAGAAATCGACAAGGAATACTCAGAATGTAAATTAAGAAGAGAGTTTATAAACAATTTTAGAACAAAAGCAGTGGGAAATTAAAATGTAGCATCTCTCAAAACTCACACATCTCAGAGTGGGGAACACCTGATTTTAATACTGAAAATCATTTCTGCATCATATAAAACCCAATTCCAAATGCCAAAATGATGGCAATGACGGCAAGGTATAAAATGAAACAATACAAAGTGTAGCTATTTGTAATTTAATACTGAAAATCCGAAAATCATTTCTTCATTGTGTAAACTACAATTCCAAATGCCACAATGATGGCAAGGTAGAATATGAATCTTCTTTTGATTTGAATACTTGCAATGACATGCTCTGCCTGGGGAACAAATTTTATGTAAGCCTCCATTAAGTCATCTCGGTTCTCCAAAAGTTTTAGCATCTGCAGGAGTGATAAAACATGAAATATACAACTAGTTAACAAAATCAGCATCATCAAAGCATCCATTTCCGATACTATGACATGCTGAACAAATTGGAGGCATTACCTTTACTGTCATATCTTTAAGACTCAATCTTCCATCTTGAAACTTCACGATAAGATTTTCAACCACGTCGCTACGCTTTTGATCATCGGGAAAAGCTGACTGAAAATATCATTACGTGATTAATTAGAAGCTTGAAAAACAAAAATCAAGCCAATTAAAATTCTACCTCCACACTACGGATAAACTGATTTGCTTTATCGACTTCATCCCTCGTAGAGACTGGATACAGATATGGCAGTACTGTACTGCAGAAATTTGTAAAAAGCTTCGGGTGATCTTTAAACAGCCTATCAGTCCTCGATTCAGTTTCTCGAACTGTCATTCTGCAAATTGCACATGAAACAATACAAGGACCTGAATACCTGATGTTTTCAAGTAACAAAACCAGTGAAATAAGCTTATTACCTATGCTCCTTGCAATCTTGGATCAATTTCTTGAAATTTGTAGTCTTCCTACTGCATTTCTTAAATTCAAGCTCTACAGATTTGACAAACTCTTCGTAAAGTTGTGTAGGTTTTTTTGGCGCCACATATTCATACTGTAAAGTACTGCAACATCGTATATTTTTAGTAAAAATCTGAACAAATCTATCGAAGATGTACTTTTAATATTTATGCTTTACGGAACAAAAACAAATCTTATGTGATAATAAGAAAATAACAAACCTGTAGCCTAAGTTCCTTTTTCTTTTCGATATTAACCTTAATCGATGGATGGGCAAGTCTGAACTAAGAGAAGCCATACGAGTATTTTAGAATGTGACACTCGATAGATTTACCGGGCATGCATGAAACTAAATTTATACGGTTGCTACTATATCACTATAAGGGATAACATCCAAACAAAGCTTTCTAAATTGTAACGGACGAGTTTAATGCCTAACATTATAGAAGTTTTAATTAGGGTCAACATGATATTAGGCATGATTAGAGATAATTACATTCAAATTCTTCCCACTAATCACTAAATGTTAATTCAAAATATTTTGGAAAATACGTAACTGAAGATATTTTTTATTTCCTTTAAAAAAATTTCATCTTGAATTTTATTTCCATATTATTTATGAAAATAGATCAAAAATAATTTGACATCTTATTATTTAGAATTTTTTTTTTGGAACAAATTTGAAAAATACTATAATTTTCTTTCAAAAAAAAATACTATAATTTGATTGTACTTTAAAATGAAGATAGCCCTCCTTATACATATCTGAGTCATGAAATAAAAAGCCCTCATACACATCGAGTCATGAAATAAATTGCTACAGTCGACATTTTGGATAGAATAGTTTGGGACCTCTGCAATGACTCATAAGCCATTAGTTTTTTTTTTCCTAATTAAACACACCACACAAACTTTGACAAGATTCGAATCAAGCACGAATTTATATTTATTGATCAAAACCATACGCTAAAGTGTTTCTACTTTTCAAATTATCTAAAACCTTAAGATAAAATGATTTGAGCATAATGCGTTATGTTTACGATGCAAGAAAGTAATATTATTTCTCTGCAAGTGCTACTACAGCTGCCACCATGACCGCAACTGCAGTGATGACAATGGTGACCATGTAATAAATGATCCTCGTGTTTGCCCAGCTAGCATCGCCAAGCACTTGTTCTGACCGGGGCAAAAATCTGATGTAAGCCTGCATTGGCTCATCTTTGTTTTCCAAAAGTTTTTTCATCTGCAAAACCATGAATTTATAGGCCAATTATTTAACATATCAATCCCAACTTTTATAACTAAGATTGAATACATTACTCGTAGAGTCAGATCCTTAAGACTGAGTTTTCCATCTCGGAACTTCAGGACAAGGTTTTCAATCAAGTCGCAACGCTTCTTGTTATCAGGGAAGGCTCTCTGTAAATATCATTGCAACAGATTTATTCAAGACAGTGATCATAGGAGACAATGTTTTAAAACATGATGTGTTCGGAGATCAGAATTACTGCCACATGAATGTACTAGAGAACGGAAATTTAGTAATGCGGGTGTACCTCAACACTACGGATAAATTGGTATGCCTTGTAAGGGTCAGTCGCATTACTAACTTTTAGAGCTGGAAATATGATCTCAGAAAACCTTGTTGAGAGTGTAGGCTCATCAAGAAGCTCATCCATCTCAGATTCAATTTCCCGTGCTGTAATCCTGCAAACAACCTAGGACGTCACATGAACAGACAAAGCATGCAATGACTGGATGATAATTTTCATTTCAACAAACGAAATCATTACCTTTGTTCTTTAAAATTTCCAATCAATCTTATGAAAAGATCGAACTTCTTGGAGCCTTTTCCAAATGCAATTTCAACCGATTTTACAAACTCTTCATAAATTTCCGCTTCTGTCGGTTTTTGAAATGCTAAAGTGCCGTTAATCCTAGTAAATGTATGCCAATGCATTAACACCACAAACAAATTACATGCATGAAGTACAATAAATTCATTGCTACAGACAAAGTTGACGAGTTAATCAGGACTTGATCATCATCAATATCAAATATTAATTGAAAGAAAGTGTCCAGTTGAAACGAAATCGCAATCATAGTCGATTTACAGAATTACAGTTAACCAAAAAATATTGATTTCTAATCATAGAGTACTTAAAGTTTAAGGACTAACTAACTATTCCTAGTTAGAATATAGAGATTAGGGAGCCTGAGATATATCTCAGGTAAGTTCCCTGATATTCATATCTTTTACATGTAAAAATGGGCCCAGTAAAATTTAAAGTAATTTTATGTGTATCTCAGGAAAAGTTCACTGAGATAAATCTCAGGGTCCTTTTTCTCTAGAATATATACATCTAAATTCAGAAAAAAAAAATCTATCAAATTCGAGTTACAAGGAAAACTCTACCCTAAATGTATACGTACTACTTGAAATAAGTTGAAAGACTTACGACTCCTCGTCGGATTCCACTTCATTGTCATCCATCGTTGGTGAAATAGAGATGACACACAAGGCCAGGGTGAATTAGCGAGAATCTGTTGCTTAAATATATAGTTGAATTTTGAGTTGAAAATTTGAAAAGATAATGGCAGCTGCGTGATTACAAAGATCTTTATCGCCATTGTTTCCAAATCACAAACGGACAAGAAATGCTCCCACTCTTAATCAATTTTTGTGTGTATTTTAACATAACACAGCAGGGAAGATTAATTAAGAGGAATCGGAGAAGATAGAAATAGTGTGTTTCTAGCTGAAGAGAAGATCGAATAGATTGCCAAAGTCATTTAAGATGCAGGAAACGATTTTAAGGCAGTAGGAATTTACGGGATTTTCATTCTACTGCTATTTTTTACAGTACTGTTTATGTCTCTCTCTTCTTAGTTCTTGCTAAGATATTTAACTTGTAACTATAGTCAACTTATTGGACTTCGACTTTCGTTTTGTTATCGCGCAACCAGGGTTCTTTCAGGAACAATATGTACTAGGAAACAAAGTCGTGCTAGGCGCAGTTTTTAAAATTTCATAAGTTGATAATATTACAAATCATAATTAATTATTTGATAATTAATATGGTAAAATGAAAATCACGTATTAAGTATATAATATCGTATATTATGTTTTAATATATATACACACAAAAAATGTAATTCAAAAAAATGTAATTAAGTTGTAATGTTTTAAGTATTATTGAGAAAGAAAATAATGACAACAAATCATGTTTCAGTTAAAGAACATCATATTTCAAATAGTAAAAATAAATATTTACAAAATCTATTATTGCATAACATTTACGAATGTATACAGATCATGTATAGTATGATGAGAGTCATAGGGTGATTGACTTAATTTGTTAGTGACCGTTTGGCAATTATGAGGAACTACTTATAAGTTACTTATTTCGGAAAAAATTTCGTGTTTACATAATTTTTTTTAGAGAAAAATGTGTATGAGGAGTGTAATATTCGTTATCTTGCAAAAGTTACTTATTTCAGAAAAAAGTACATACTTCCTAACTTTTTTCCAGAATAAGTAACTTTTTTTAAAAAATTAAGATTTCCCAAACGGGCCCAGTGAATTTGGTTGTATGGTGAACAGAAGTTTAATAAAAATATGTATTTTACTACATAATTCATGCTTCATGCTTTATAAGTGAGTCGATCCTTCTTCTTCTTCATTTAATTACTCCCTCCGTCCCACTAATTTTGTCACTTGACCAAATTTTGGTCAATTTGACCAATTTTGTAATAAAAATTACTTATATTATATGACAATTATATTTTAAAAAAAAATTATTATCACAAAGTACACTTATCATATTACAATATCCAACTTTTAAATTTATGAAAGCATAAATAATTAAATTATTATTTAAGGTCAAAGTTTATCAATTTGACCAAGAAAGTCAAATGAGGACAAAATAAGTGGGACGGAGGGAGTATTTTTTTTACTCACATTAAAGCACTTATATGAACTTTTTTATATGTATGATCAAAGTGTTATTCGAAGACTTTCTTGATACCTCCTTAAACCAATTGCATTTTATTATATATATTTAAAAAAATTTATCACACTCTTATCTAAAATCTTATAATAAATGAATCACAAAACAAAAAAATTTATAAGAATTATTAGTTGGATAGAACACTCTGATACTTAAAATAGTAATAAATTTCAAATTTAAAATTGTAAAATATGCTTAATGGTGAAAAGTGTTCTATTTCATATCCACTAATGAAGTACTTGGAGTGACGCTATTGTATATTCAAACTTTCTCTATATTATTATAATATATCAAAATTAATAATATTCAACTAAAATTGTTGGGTCAAGATATTAACTACAATATAAATTTAATATTCAAAATTAAAAAATTAATAAAATAATGAAATTTAACTTAGCAATACTTATATTAGCCGACTCCACTTGAGCATTCTTGATTTCAATTGTAAATTATTCAAAAAAAATTATAAGTTATTCAATAAAAGTGGAAGTTTGTTAAAAAAAATTAAGAAAAAAGATTTAACATATAAATAAATTTGAAATATTTATTTTTATTAAAACCATATTAAGACTGGGCTAATACCAGGAGATGTCACTTGTGATCACTCACGTTGGTGTACTTCACGTAGGGCATGTCACTCTGTTTGATAAACTTCTCGTGTTCGAAACCTCTGCAAAGACCGTGCAACTTCTTTTTCTTAGATTGGTACAGAATTAATATTTAGAAAATAAAGGATGAGCCAGGGATCGATGTCCAAACCTAGTCCAGGAGCAATCATGCGCCACATTTTCAGGAAATGAGTGAATAAGAAAATAAAGAAACTATTTTCAATGTTTTTTAGACCGCCACCTCACATGTCCGATCTCCTGCTATTAGTATATATATAGATATGTATGACTATTGACTACTAAGATTAATGTTTGTTTGTTGCATAAAACTTATTAGCAATTTGTATGATTACTAAGATTAATGTTTGTTTGGTACACGAAATTTATTAGCCGATAACTCGTACGAAGTACGGACACACAATTCAACACGAGTTGGGATTAAAATATTAATGTATATTCTTGTTTAATTTGTTTAATGTGAAAATTTATGTTTTATTATCATGCAATAGTACCAAACACTATCTAATTACGTAGTTATGGGAAATCAAATCCGAATTGAGGTAAAAAAAAAAAAAATTAAAGTAAATTAATCTTGTATAATTATGTAGTTGCAAGGGATCGAACCCGAGATGAATCTAAAAAAAATTAAAGTAAATAAATTATGTATAATTATGTAATTATAAGAAATCGAACCCGAGGTGAAGCTAAAGAAATTAAAATAAATAATTCTTATATAATTATGTAGTTGCAAGGATTCGAACCCGGGTTCAGTGATAACTAAATTTGGTATTTTGGTATTATTGCGCGCCGTTAAAAGTTAAAACATGGTTTTTCACATTAATAAATAGTAGAGTTAATTACACTTTACATCCCCTACCTTTACTCTATATTCAATCATGTATACATAGTTTCATAAATTACATTTTACATCCCCTAACTTTAAATAATATGTTGAATCACAACCCCTTCTACGTTTTTTATATAAAAAAACTGCTTTTAACAAATATATTGACAAATATGATATTAAATTGTTGTAGTGATTATATAAATTTTAGAATTTAAACATGTCATTAATTTCACACTTTTGAAAATTTTAAATTATAATTTAATATTATTTTTTAACCATTAATTAATAATAATATATTTATATAAATTTGAACTAACCAGATTCTAATTAAGCTAGATTATAGCCCGTGATATGCACACGGTAATTTAAATTTAAATTTCATAATAATTATGATATATAATAGAGCTTTTTTCATAAATAAATAGGAAAAAGTAAATTTTTGCAATTTTACTTTTGTTAAGAAAAGCTATTTGCAATTTTACTATACTAAGTTTCAAAATTGCAAAAATACTAACCCTAACCCTTCCCCCCTTCCCTCCTCTTTTATAATCAGCCGTTTGTGTCCTTTTTTTTTTTTAAGGTGGGATGCTATTTTTGTGGATTTGGGTTGCATGGCCCCGCAGGGGCAACCACTTTCAACTGAACATGCAACTAAATTTCTGATTTCATGTTCCATTTTTCAAAAGTGATTTTCGACCTCATTTAGTGTTGCCCCATCTGGCGACTGTAAGTCTCCAACTAGCTCTTCTAACCTTGAGATTCGATCTCCCTGTGTTTGACCAACCATGGTGATGAAACCTAGGCTCTGATGACAAAGAGGCGGGGAGGCCAGGTATTCAGACATGGGATGTCTTGAAGAAGGAACTCAAGGATCAGTTCTTGCCTAAAAATGCTAGCTGGATTGCAAGGGAGAGTCTGAGGCACTTGAGGCAGACGAGTACTGTGAGGGAATATGTGAAGAAATTCACATCTCTGTTGCTGGATATTCGGGATATGGCTGAGGCAGACAAGCTGTTCAACTTTGTCTCTGGACTCAAGGCAGACGCACAGGCTGAGCTTCGCTGAAGGGATGTCAAGGACTTGACAACGGCAATTGTTGTAGCTGATATCTTGGGTGACTACAAGGTTGATGATTCTTCATCTGAGGATAGTGACAAAAGTCTTACAGAGAAGAAGAGGGTCAGGAAAGAGAAAAGGAGGAACAGGGAAAATGTCGAAGGAAGCCAAGGGAAATTCGAGAAGAGTGGAAAGTCAAATGATACAAAGGGTTGTTTCATTTGTGGAGGGCCACACTTCAAGAGGGAATGTCCAAAGAAAAAGGACAAGGAAAAGGTGAATGCACTGGTGGTGAATGAGGGATTAAGGGAGGAAGTGGGAAGGTTGTCTCCCTTACGCTTGATTAATGTAATGCAGGTGACGGACAATGACAAAAAGTGCGCCGGGACAGCAAATCAAGGGATGGATGGTGCTAATCCTTATCTCAAAGCACTAATGAGTAAGGGGAGTCCAAGAAAAGGGTTGGCCAAAGGAGAGGGGGAAAGACCTCCAAGTGAGTCAAGTTCGGGCCCAGGAAAGGGGCCACGCATTGGGCAACACTAATCAATGGCGGGCGTGTAGGCGCAGCGCGTCTACACGAGTCATCCATGAGCCACATATGGGTGACAAGGGCATCAGAATGGTGGCAACAAAGGGACTTGTTCATGATGGCAAAGGGTTGGATCAGGGGCGGTGTGACAATGGCCAGGGATCGGTACAACCAAAAAGGGAGAACCAAGGGATCTTGGTGAGGGGCAATCAAATGACAACGGCAGGAAAGGGGGTATTGTGCAAGTACAAGGCGCAAAGGTGGTGCTAGTCACAAGCACAAGGTACAAGGGCACATACTAGGACGTGCAAGGCATGGGGCGAGGTGCATGGGTGTTGGCACGAGGCACCGGGTGCAGTCGCAAGATGCAAGGAGCAAACCGAAAGGGCTGCTAGTCGTTGGGTATTTGGAAGCTGAATGCACTTGATGAGGACATCAAGCTCTTCAAGTGGGGGTGATTTGTTACGAGTCTGAGGGTAGATGCTCATGATTGGGTTTGGGTTGAGGGCCCTGTGCGCCAAGTGAGCACCAAGGCGCGGGGTGGAGGCACAAAGTTATTAAAAGAAAATGGGCGGAGCACCCAAGGACCATGTAAACAAAGGTTAGGCCAGGAGTGCACATGGAATATGAGCACAAGGCACCAAGTGGCAGACTTGGGGGACTTGATGATGCTAGGGCGCTAAGTGGCAAACTTAGGGGTTGAGGTGAAGTTGGGCGCTTGGGACACTTATACAGATTGGGGCATGTCAAAGGCATGGAGCAGGTCAACATGGGCCAAGGTTGAAGCATGATGCAGGCATGACATGGGTTCAAAGTGCAAAGTGGATTTGGGCCTTCGCATATGGATGGGCCTTGCTTCTAGAGAGTTGGAGAACATTCTAGAAGGGAGATCAGGGTTTGTGATTCACTATCTTTGGAGATCATTCTAGAGGAATCAATTAAGGATTGCAATCTTCTGCAGGAAGGGAAAGTCTATCAGAGTCAAAGATATGATCAGGGTAGATCTTCTATGGAAGGAAAGGCAATCAGGATGATTGAGCATATCTTGAAGATCTCAGGCAAAGATGGAAAGTAGGGTTGGGCTTAGCCTAGCCCAAAGCCCGTAAAGCTACCTATATAAGGAGGAGCTTCTTCATTCTCATTCATTCATTCATTCATACACAAAGGGAGCATCAGAGAGGGAGAGCACTAGAATAGTTCTGAGTGTGAGAGCTGTTGTAGTGAGGATTTTTGTAAGCACTCTTCGTGGGAAGAGCTAGCAACTAGAAGGTAGATAGCCAAAACATTGTAAGGCATCAGGCCTAAGTTGTTAGGGTCCTTTTTGAGGTAATAAAAAGGTTGGGGAAACCCGTAAATCGTGTGTCTCTTTCCATTCGAAGTATCTTGTGCTACTAACCATCTTGCAGGTACTCGAGACCCATTTGGCCAAGGGGGCACCAAGGGTATTGGTGGGCACCAAGGGTTTTGGTGGGAATCACGAAGGCGAAAAATTAGTCGTTGGTTGGCGCTTCCGTAAACCTCCGTGACAGTTGGTATATATATATATATATATATATATATATTAGAGTCCAAAAATGAGGTCGAAAATCACTTTTGAAAAATGGAACATGAAATCAGAAATTTAGTTGCATGTTCAGTTGAAAGTGGTTGCCCCTGCGGGGCCATGCAACCCAAATCAGCAACTGAATGCAACCCAAATCAGCAACTGAATGTAACTTTTTTTTTAAGGTGGGATTCTATTTTGGTAGATTTGGATTACATGGCCCCGCAGGGGCAACCACTTTCAACTGAATGCAACCACTTTCAACAAGTTGAATATGGTTGCATCTGGTTGAATATTGCCCCTGGGGGGGCCTTGCAACCCAAATCAGCAACTGAATGCAACTTTTTTTTTAAGGTGGGATTATATTTTGGTGGATTTGGGTTGCATGGCCCCGCAGGGGTAACCACTTTCAACAAGTTGAATATGGTTGCATTTGGTTGAATATTGCCCCTGGCGGGGCCTTGCAACCCAAATCAGCAACTGAATGCAACTTTTTTTTTAAGGTGGGATTCTATTTTGGTGGATTTGGGTTGCATGGCCCCGCAGGGGCAACCACTTTCAACAAGTTGATTGTGGTTGCATTTGGTTGAATATTGCCCCTGGCGGGGCATTGCAACCCAAATCCACCAAAATCATCCCACCTTAAAAAAAAGTTGCATGTGGGGTTGCATTTGTTGAATGTGGTTGAATGTGGTTGCATTCAGTTGAATATGGCCCCTGGCGGGGCCTTGCAACCCAAATCCACCAAAATCATCCCACCTTAAAAAAAGTTGCATGTGGTTGCATTCAGTTGCTGATTTGGGTTGCATGGCCCGCAGGGGCAACCACTTTCAACTGAACATGCAACTAAATTTCTGATTTCATGTTCCATTTTTCAATTGCCATTTTCGACCTCATTTTTGGACTCTATTGAAAAATGGAACATGAAATCAGTAATTTAGTTGCATGTTCAGTTGAAAGTGGTTGCCCCTGCGGGGCCATACAACCAAAATCCACCAAAATAGCATCCCATCTTAAAAAAAAAAAGGACACAAACGGGTGAAACTGACGGCACATGGAGGGCACATGGGGGAGGGGGGAAGGGTTGACCTAATTTGTAGTATTTTTGCAATTTTGAAACTTAGTATAGTAAAATTGCAATTAATTCAAAGAGATAGTATATTTGCAAATAGAAACTTTAAACATAGTATTTTTGGTAAATATCCTATATAATATTAACAATTAAATAAAGAAAATAAATTTATATTTAAGATCAAATAAATTAATATTGAAAGAAGGGAAATGCTATGTTCCCCAAATTTTTTTCCCAAATTTTTGTCCCAAATGACATGGCATGGTGAATAAATGGTAACTTTCCTAATAATAATAATGACCCCGTGCATACATATGTGCCCACAAATTAAAACTCGCCACTTGTCATGCCACGTCATTTGGTAAAATATTTGGAATTTTTTTTGGAACCTAGCACTACTCTTGAAAGAAATAATATTAATAAAATATTATTTTTCTATATTATTACAAATGCAATCAAAGATAAGATTATTTAGATTTTCTATATATGATAATATGTATTAATAAGCTTACCAAAATTAAAAGATTTATTCAAATTCTCGTTAATAATCTTAGCATAAATATTAAGGGAATATATTAATAGTATTTAAATTTGTATACAAATTTTATTTAGTTAATAATGGATCAAATAATGAATGTGGATCTTTTCCAAACGCAATATGGATACCAAACCTAAAAATGAATTATCTAGTTAAAATCAATACAAAATTTTGTTCAAACCGATACCAAACGTAAGGGATATCCACTAATTTATAATATATATAGATATAGATATATAGATTTAGATATAGATAAGTTATTAAGTTGTGAATACTATGATATACGAGAAAGGAATGGTAATCTGCCATGGATGATGAAGTTCATGCCTTGTTCAAAAATGGAACTTGGGATCTCGTACCAAAACCAGAGGATGTGCAACCTGTTTCATGTAAATGGGTTTACAAAATTAAAAGAAAAACAGATGGGAGTGTTGACTGGTACAAAGCACTGCTAGTGGCACATGGATTTTCCCAGAAATATGGGGAAGATTATGAGGAGACTTGTCCGATTGCAAAAATGACATCACTTCGTTTGGTGTTAGCATTGGCAGCAAGTAATGATTGGAAATTATGGCACCTTGACGTAAAAAATACTTTTCTTTGCGGAGAACTTAATAAGGACATATTACATATACATGGAGCAGCCGCCTGGTTATATTTCGAAGCAGCATCGTGATTATGTATGCAAGTTGAGAAAAGCCATGTACGGGCTTAAGCAGGCGTCGCGAGCATGGAACGGAATGTGGTGGTTCTTTTGTATGTGGATGAATTAATAATAACGGGTAATGATGATAATGAAGTGGCCAAATTGCAAGAAGAGCTTTCAATCAGGTTTGATATGAAGCGGCTAGGACACTTAAGTCATTTTGTTGGTCTTGATGTCGAGAACATGGAAGGCGGAATATTTGCAACGCAGAAAACCTATGCTGAAACTTGTTCAGAGGTTTGGAATCAAGGAAAATGATGGAATGCATAATATGTTCCATATGTCTCAACAATTTGTCATTTGCCAACTTGCTAGCCATCTAGTTATTCCCTGCAGGACCACTTCTAAATAAATGTCTTGCCTACCCTTTAGTTATTTAACTCTTTATGTTATTGTAAGGCTATTGTTGTCCTTTCATTCTAGTTTGTTATTTGTCCTCATGTGTCATGTTTGTCACCTATATAAATGAGGATAATGTACTGATTCTATTATGAATGAAAGAAACAAGGTTAGACGTCTCTGTAGTTGATTCTCAAATTTGCATATTTGCTCCATTTGTCCATATGGTATCAGAGCCTATCACATGCTTATCTGTTTTTTTTAGAATCAACATAGTGTTTTGTCAACTATCTCATTCATCCTTTCCACATCTATTTTTTACTTTTCAGATCTGAGAAAGTTAGAGCCTTTCGTTTACAAAAATGGCGAATGGTACAAGATTTACATTTGCGGATATGCAAAATCCGTTATTTATACATCCTTCAGATGGACCTTTATCTGTAAGCGTCTCCAAACTTCAAGGAGCTTCAGACTACAGAATGTGGAAACGTTCATTTGAGATTCAGCTTTTTGCTAAACGAAAACTCGGGTTCTTGACTGGTTCTGTTCTTAGAGATGCCAATGATGCTGTTCAAGCTGCTCAATGGGACACTTGCAATGATCTTGTTATTTCCTGGATACACAGCAATGTCTCTGACAGCATCAAGAAATCTATTATGTTTATAAACTCTGCATCTGAGGTATGGTCTCGTCTTGAGAAACATTTTTTGTTGAGTAATGGCTCTAGGAAATATAAACTTAATAGAGATCTGTTTGCTCTTAAACAAAATAACATGAAGTTGAATGAATATTATACTACATTAAGTAGCCTCTGGGAGGAGATTGAGTCGATGAACACACTACCAGTAATCACTACTATAGCTGCAGATGTAACTGCTTTTATCTCTGCAATTGATAAGAATAAGGCTGAGTCTCGTCTGTTTCAATTTCTGAATGGTCTTGATGATGTATATGCTGCTCTGCGTTCTCAACTCTTGATGCAAAACCCACTACCTAATGTTGAAGTTGCCTTTTCTACTCTGCAACAAGAAGAATCTCAAAAAGATTTGTTTACTTTAGCCACTACAGACGCTGCTGCGATGTTTGGCAAATCTCAGACTGAATACAAAGGGCCTGCTTGTCATGCCTGTGGTCAGAAAAATCACAGTGGCAAAAAGGCGATCTATTCTCCACTTGATGCCAATCTGAAATTAAAACACGATGAAGGAGCTCTCTTGCAAAAGGAAAATGCTAGACTTACAGAAACTTTCACAAAAAGTTTTACAGAATGGTAGGTGTCTTAATTTAATTGGCTATAATTTAATGGGCCCCCTGCATTCACATCAATATCAACCAATAAAGATCAATATTAGTGGAATCCAACTCATTCTGTGCAAAAATTCTGTAGCCAATTCTGTGCATGTAGCATTACTCCTTGCAAAATCCACAACATTATCATGCTCTTGTCGGTAGTCTTTTGTATGTGAATATTACGAGACCAGATATTGCCTTTTCTATTGGCCTTGTTAGCCGTTTTATGCAAGAACCTAGGAAACCACATTTAAAGGCAGCAAGACAAATTTTAAAATATTTGAGATTCCTGCTAGTGGTAGTTCGGTTGCATCTGTTGGGGTCATTGATTGGACCACTTATAGTTTTCCACAACCCGTTGAATTGACTGGCTTGCCAGAGAAATTCAATGGGGGCGTTGGCTTTTCTCGTTGGCAGAAAAGGATGAAGTTGTGGTTGACTGTAAAGGGTCTATGGCCTGTTGTGGAATATGAGAAGCCGGTTGTGGATCAAGAGAAGGCTGAATCAGTTAAGAGTTATGCGAAGTGGGCTGAAAAGGATGGGGTTGCTAGGGCAGCAATTCTGGCTGCTCTAACCAACACATTGTTTGATGTGTACTCCTCTGATGCCTACACCGCAAAACTCTTATGGGATAAGCTGGACCAAACACATAATACTGACTCACAAGGTCTGGAAAAGTATTCTGTGGCTAGGTTCCTTGATTTCAAGCTGGTGGACAATAAGTCCATGACTGAGCAAGTGCATGAATTCGAGATGATAGTGCATGCTTTGAAGGAGTCTGGAATGGACCTCCCCGAAAAGTTTAAGGTGATGAGTGTGATTGAAAAGCTTCCAAAGTCTTGGGAAGAGTTCTCTCTCTCCCTGAAAAGACAGAAAGGAGAGATCACATGGACCAACCTTATGCTGGACATCTCGGTGCAAGAACAACACAAGTCCAAACAGGGACATGTGATGCCAACTGAGCATGGAAGCTCGAAGGTAAATGTAGCTACTGTAGGACAGAAAAGGAAGGCTGTCTCTAAGAAGGGTAATAGTAATAAACCTAAGAGTGACAAGGATAAGGCCAAGAAACCAAAGGCAAACAAACCATGTTGGTCTTGTGGGCAGGTTGGGCACTGGAGTAAGGACTGCCCTACGAAGAAAGCAAAGAAAGCCGAGGGTGTAGCTCAAGCGAATGCTGTGCTTGGAACCTCAAGTGGGCCTGTAGCGAACATGGTTGTTGGTGAGGCTTTGGCTTCTGAAACCAACGTAGACCGGTATGTTACCTACAACCCTGTACTATTTTCCACTTATCTGTCAAATGAATGGTTGATTGATACTGGAGCTAATGTGCATATTTGTGCTGACATTAGTTTATTTGTATCTTATCAACAGAGTCATAGCTTGACAGTGACGATGGGGAACGCAAGTGCTGCTCAAGTACATGGAGTAGGAAACGTGGACCTGAAGTTTTCTTCGGGACGTATTCTATCCCTGACAAGAGTGCATCATGTTCCCGACATGCGTAGAAATATAATAAGTGGTAGTTGCTTAGTAGCTAATGGCTTTGAAGTTTCTCTCAAATGTAATAAAGTAGTTCTTATTCATACTGGTACATTTTTTGGCAAGGGTTACTTGTCGAATGGTTTATTTGTGATTAATGCTGAACCCGCTTTGGGTGGTTTGATTAATAATATTACTCCTTCTGTTAATTGTATTGAATCTTCTGATTTATGGCATGCTAGACTTGGTCACTTAAATTTTGGTGCTCTTAAAAATATGATGAACTTAGAGTTGATTCCAAAACACACTATAGAAAAGAATTCTAAATGTCAAGTATGTGTGTCTGCTAAACAAATAAGGAAACCTTTTCATAATATTGTTAGGGATTAAGACTTGTTAGATTTAGTACACACTGATATTTGTGAATTTGGTGGTGTGTTGACTAAGGACCATTTTAGATACTTCATTACCTTTATAGATGATAGTAGTAGATACTGTTATGTTTATTTACTTAGACATAAGGATGAAGCACTTAGTAAATTCATTATTTATAAAACTGAAGTAGAAAAACAAACTAGTAAGGTACTTAAACGGTTGAGATCTGATAGAGGTGGTGAGTATACGAGTAACGCTTTTAATGAATTTTGTGCAAACAATGGTATAGTTCATGAAGTTACCCCACCATACACACCTGAGTCTAATGGGGTTGCTGAGCGAAAGAACAGAACATTTAAAGATATGATTAATAGTATGCTTATTAACTCTGGGCTGCCTAAATACATGTGGGGAGAAGCTCTGAATACGGCTTGCCATATTCTGAATAGAGTCCCTCTGAAACACATGGATAAGACACCCTATGAGTTATGGAAGAGCAAGAAGACTAGTCTTAAGTATCTTCGTGTGTGGGGGTGCCTTGCTAAGGTACTTGTCCCTGAACACAAGAGAAAGAAACTAGGTCCGAAGACTGTTGATTGTATCTTTCTAGGCTATCTTGAGACCACTACAGCTATGAGATTTTTAGTGTTAAAATCTGACATAGATGGTATAGTGGCAAACACGATAGTTGAGTTTCGTGATGCTACATTCTTTGAGGATGTCTACCCTATGAAGACTGGTATGCCTCTAGATACTTCTAATGAAGATCGTACTCACACATCAAGTTCTATTCCTGATCATGTGGAAAAGATGACAAATGTGGGGGCGGAACCTAGTAGTAGCTCTACTGCTAAGGAGGTAGAGGAACCACGAAGGAGTAAGCGTGCAAAGGTAGTCAAGGATTTTGGAAGTGATTTTATCACTTACAATGTCGAGGATGAACCTTTAACTTTCCGACAAGCTATGGATTCTTCAGAGTCTAGGCACTGGAAGGGCGCTGTAAAGAGTGAAATTGACTCTATTGTTTCTAACGGAACATGGGAGTTAGTTGATCTCCCTCCTGGGTGTTCTACTATCGGGTGCAGATGGATCTTTAAGAGAAAGTTGAACCCTGACGGCTCAATAGATAAGTACAAAGCTAGACTGGTAGCTAAGGGTTTTAAGCAAAAAGAGGGCATTGATTACTTTGACACATACTCTCCAGTAGCTAGAATGACAACAATTCGAATGCTAGTAGCATTGGCTTCCGTACATGGTCTTATCATCCATCAAATGGATGTAAAGACAGCTTTTCTTCATGGTGAACTTGAAGAAGAGATTTATATGGATCAGCCTGAAGGATTTGTTGCATCTGGTAACGAAAGGAAAGTATGTAAGTTGATCAAATCCATCTATGGCTTGAAACAAGCTCCTAGGGATTGGCATAAAAAGTTTGATGAAACTATAGTGCCGTTCAGTTATGATATTAATGATAGTGATAAGTGTGTCTACACCAAAGTTAAAGGTAGTGAGTGTGTCATCTTGTGCCTATATGTAGATGACATATTACTGTTTGGAACCAATATTGAGATTATTAACGAGACAAAAGCTTTCTTGAAAAGGCACTTTGAAATGAAGGATATGGGTGAGGCTAGTGTGATTCTTGGTCTAAAACTGACACAGTCAGCTGAGGGAATAACTTTATCGCAGTCTCATTATATAGAGAAATCTATACTTGAGAAATATGGTTATTCACAGTGTAGAATCGCTAGTACACCCTATGATCCTAAAGTTGCCCTTGTTAAGAATGCTTCAGGAGTACCTGTGTCTCAGTTAAGGTATTCTCAGATTATAGGGAGTTTGCAGTATCTTGCTAACTGTACTAGACCAGATATTTCATACTCTGTGTCTAAGTTGGCTAGATATACAAGCTGTCCAAACAGAACTCATTGGGATGCTCTTGATAGAGTACTTAGATATCTGAAAGGCACAATGTACCTAAGTTTACACTATAGGAGATTTCCTGGTGTACTTGAGGGGTACAGTGATGCAAGTTGGATAGCTAAGAAGTCTGGTTCCAATGGAGTGACTGGATACGTGTTCACCTTAGCAGGGGGAGCAATATCCTGGAAGTCGACCAAACAGACTATAGTAACTCGGTCTACTTTTGAGGCTGAGTTGTGTGCACTTGATGCCACGGGGACGGAGGCTGAATGGTTACATGGACTTATGTCCACGATACCTGTAGTAAGCAGACCGCTTCCTGCGCTTGCTATTCATTGTGATAGTAAAACATCTATCGACAAGATTAGCAGTAAAAAGTATAATGCTAAAACCAAGAGGCACATCCAAGTTAGACTAAAGTCTATTAGGGGTTTAGTGTCTGATAGGATTATTGCTGTAGAGTTCATAGGAACTCAGAATAATATAGCTGATCCTTTAACTAAAGGACTGGAACCTGCAGTGGTCCTTAAGTCAAGGTTGGGGATGGGGTTGTCAACCCATCATAGTTCATCATCAGTGGGAACCCAATACACATGAGAGGAGATCCCTTGAAGTGTATTCAATGTGGTAATAACAAGCTGTAAGGATGAACTGGTAGTACCTTTGCTACATAGATGATACTGTTGTATCTGAGTCTATCCCCTGTAAACCTAGAAGGTACTGATACTGCTAGATAGCAAGAGTTATTATAACTCTGAATGGGGTCAAGTCATTTGACGAGATGGTAGCAGTACATCTCTGGAGATGCCCAGCTAAGCGAATGTAATTGTGTGGTCGCAATTAGAGTAAAGGGTTATTCCTTGAAACATTCGACGAACAGGATCGAGACAAGACCATTAATGTCTCAAAGCCGTAGATTGGCACCATAGCCTTTGACTTGTCGTCGTCTATGGAACATGGTTACACCAAACGGATTAAGATTCAAGGTGAAACATTCCATCTGAATCCGGTAATCATTGAAGTAGGGGACTTAGGAGGGTTCAAACCCGGAAGGGTACCGACTCTGAAAAAACAAGTCATGATGAGAAACCTGAAACATTTCTATATGGATTTGTGGGGGATTGTTAGAAAATGGAGTTTTAGAGCATAAGTATTTTATGTTCTTGAGTTTAATTCCGGATTTTAACGATTGGAAATTGTTCCTTGTTATGAGGACTTAAATTTTCATATATGGGTCTAAGTAATTTTCTTAGTGAAACCCATAGAGAAATGGAGTTGAAGTTAGTAGCTTGAATAAGCTTGAAATGAGAATGTGTATTTGTCCCACATTGAAATGAATAAAGGGGGTTGTTGGCTTTATATAGAATCACACACATGGGTAGTGTACAACTACTAAGATGTATGATGGTGCATGGTGTTACTGTGTGCTCCACGCGCACACACACACACACGCGCGCGCGCCGCCGCCGCCCGCCTCGCCACGCCACGTCACGACACGACACGACTCGACTCGGGTCGGCTCGGTCGAAGGGCGATTTGGGCGAATGTCTCGGCGTCTCGCGTACGCGAGGCGACCTGGGCGAGGGATTTTATTTCAGTGTTTAAATATATTTTAATTAGAATAAATATATATATATATATATTGGGATCAGTACTTGGAATAAATCAGTAACTGGTCAGACATCTAATACTGATGGGCCAAGTCCTGATGAAATCCTGAAGGTACTACCAGATCCTGATGCTGGATCAAATACTGATGGACCTCAAGTCCTGACGGTATCAGATCCTGATGAATGATCAAATACTGATGGACATCAGATCCTGACGGACGAAAAATCCTGATGGATCAGATCCTGATGTTGGGTCAGAATTTGATGATATATATATTGTGTATATTCGTATAATTAAAATAAAAATTGATATGTGTGGATAAATATAACGTAACAGTTACGATTTATTAAATCAACCGTTTTGATTTTATTAAATCAGCCGTTTCATTTTATTAAATGTAAATCGGCAGTTACAATATTAATTGGGTGGCATCAGTTACGTTTGGTCTCTCCTATAAATAGAGACCTAAGCTACTGATTGTGATATACTGTACACACTGAATATACAGACCACACCCTACATTCTCTTGTCTTCTCTACACTCTCTGTTCTTCTCCTGTTATAGTATATTTTACTTAGGGTTTTCTGGCGACTGAGGTGCTAGTCGAAGTTGAGTATTCTGATTGCTTTGATCACTATACTCGGAGCTGTTTTATCTTGGGAGAGGTGTTGCAAGCATCCCAACACAGTTGTAAGTGGGGGCAATTATCTCTTCAAGAGCAGTCAGGCTTTCTAGCAAATCCTGACGACTCAGCTGTTTGTTTTATTTGTTTACATACTGATATAGCTATGACTACTGGTATGTTTTCTGCCTTCTCTTTGTTCTATCAGTTACTGACATGCATGTGTTTTACCTTCGTGTTTTGTTTCGCTAATTGTATGCTTGGCCTGGACTTGTTAAATACGATATATAACTGCCTCTATGTTGCTGTTTTAGTCATAATTCCCAACAAATCAAGCCAATTAAAATTCTACCTCCACACTACGGATAAACTGATTTGCTTTATCAACTTCATCCCTCGTAGAGACTGGATATAGATATGGCAGTACTGTACTGCAGAAATTTGTAAAAAGCTTCGGGTGATCTTTAAACAGCCTATCAGTCCTCGATTCAATTTCTCGAACTGTCATTCTGCAAATTGCATATGAAACAATATAAGGACCTGAATACCTGATGTTTTCAAGTATCAAAACCAGTGAAATAAGCTTATTACCTATGCTCCTTGCAATCTTGGATCAATTTCTTGAAATTTGTAGTCTTCCTACTGCATTTCTTAAATTCAAGCTCTACAGATTTGACAAACTCTTCGTAAAGTTGTGTAGGTTTTTTTGGCGCCACATATTCATATTGTAAAGTACTGCAACAGGCAACAGCGTATATTTTAGAATGTGACACACTGACACTCAATAGATTTACCGGGCATGCATGAAGTTTATACGGTTGCTACTATATCATTACAATTTTTTTTTGTCAAGATATATCACTATAATTAGTAAGGAATAGGTGTAAGTTATAACATCCAAACAAAGCTTTCTAAATTGTAACCGACGAGTTTAATGCCTAATAGTATTATACAGTAGAAGTTTAAATTAGGGTCAACATGATATTAGGCATGAAGAATTACATTCATTCTTCCCACTGATCACTAAATGTCAATTCAGAATATTATGGAAAACGTAACTGAAGAATTTTTTTATTTCCTTTTAAAAAATTTCATCTTGAATTTTATTTCCATATTATTTATGAAAAAAGATCAAAAATAATTTGACTATTCAAGCTCTACAGATTACATACCACTATAGGAATATA
This sequence comes from Kitagawia praeruptora, assembly GCA_037693485.1. NCBI lineage: Eukaryota > Viridiplantae > Streptophyta > Magnoliopsida > Apiales > Apiaceae > Kitagawia > Kitagawia praeruptora. The sequence goes on from CM075350.1 coordinate 129,002,021, forward strand.
CAAGAAAAACGATGATACCTTTCTTTCTCATTTCAAAGAAATAGAAAGATAATACCTTAATTTTTTTTTTTTGACGAATACCTTAATTTTTTAATCGAACATATAACAATATTTTAAATTTATTCTAAGCTCTACAAAATAATAAGTTTATTCTGATACTGTCTTTCCTCAACACCCCGGACTTCTTATACTGTCTTTCCCAAATTCAAGCTCTACAGATTTGATACAATCCTCATACAGTTGTGTCGATTTTTTTGGCGGCACATATTCAAACACTAAAGTACTATATATGTGAAGAAATCTTAAGAAAATCTATGAAAATCTCATAAGATAAAAAGTAAATCTTATAATACAGCTATATATAATATATGCTTTTATTATGTGGATACGTTTAGCATGTCAACCTAGAATTTTCCTTTGATATTTATTGTTGACAAATGGAAAAAATCTTATAGAATATATGAAAGATCCATGGAGACAGATTAGAAAAAACAACACATGAATGAATAAGAAATAAACCTGGACCGTAAGAGTCGTCTCTTTCTCGGTATTAGCTCTATTCTTCGATCGATAATATCTATTTTTTGATCCAGTTGTGAATTCGAAGCCATATTTTATTTCAAATTGTATACAAACTAAATAGGTTGAGTGGATTTATATAGTTACAAGAATAATGAAGAAGGATGACACTACATGTATAACATTCAAATTCAAAAAAGAAAATAATGTAACGGATGATTTTAATTAAAAGCATTAATTTAAGGACGTAATGGTGGGCTGATGATTAGATGTTTTTATATATGGAAACCTTCTACACCTAATGGCTTTAAATTTTCCTCTTTACAACACTAATATATAATTATAGAAAAATGCTAGAGGTACCAAAATTAGGTACCAAAAGTTGTTACCAAATGATGTGGCTTGTTTTAATTGGTTATAGTTATAGTGGACCCGCCAGGGTTCTCCAATCAAAATATTTTAAATTGACAAGTGTCTGTTACCATGTCATTTGATACCCAATTTGGTACCTGTAGCACTACTCATTATAGAAAAATGCTATATATCATCTAACAATATGAAATTCCTTTTTTTTTTTTCCCAAACAACAATATTATTTCTTAGTGATAAATAAATACAACAGTTAAGGAAAGAACAATTTTTTCATGGACTTTGTTATCTTGTACTGATTAGTACCGAAGTAGGAAACTGACTACTTTAAAAAAAAATGTTTCAGACTTGCTATATTTTAGTTTATTTACTGATGATATGAAGCTAATTTATGTTCAGAAGATTAATGTAATTTATGTTCAGAAGATTAATGTTTGATCGTTGCATGAAACTTATGTGCTTGAGTATAAAAATACTATGTAAATTTATAGGACAAACAAGAACACTGAACAAAAAGGTAAGAAATATTCAAATGTAGATTAAGTAAAAAGTTTTTTCAAAATAACATAACAGTGAATCTTCTTATTCTTATGATCCTAAAATGTAGCATCTCTCACTCATCTCCAGGGAGTAACACAGGAACACCCTAAATTTATTGATATGAAAATCTGATACTTAATTCTTCATTGTATAAAATCTTGTTCCAAATGTCACAATGATGGCAATGACGGCAAGGTATGAAATGAATCTGCTTATGCTTACGATACTTGCAGTGACATGCTCTGCCTGGGGAACAAATTTGATATAAGCCTCGATTAAGTCATCTCTGTTCTCCATAAGTTTTAACATCTGCGGGATAGACATGAATATAAAAAACTGGTTCAGAAAATCAGCATCATGTCAACACCCATATCCAATACTATAGAGTGCTGTACAAATTTGAAGCATTACCTCTACTGTCATATCTTTAAGACTCAATCTTCCATCTTGAAACTTCGCGATAAGATTTTCAGCTAACTCACATCGAGTTGGGTTGTTTGGAAAGGCTGACTGCCAATATAACTTATTGATTAGAAGCATGAAAAAACTAAAATATAGCCAATTATAATTTTACCTCAACACTGTAGATAAATTGATTTGCTCTATCAACTTCATCCCTCGTAGAGACTGGATATAGACATGGCAGCACTGCATTGCGGAAATTTGTATGCAGTTTTGGGTGATCCTTAAACATCCTTTCAGTCCTTGATTCGACTTCTCGTACTGTAATCCTACAATGTAAACATGAAAGAATATAATATGACATAGACTGTTGAAATGTGAATGAGCAGGAGGAGTATATGTTTTTTAATCTCAATTAATCTACGACACGTTAATAATGTTTAGACTTTAGAGTAACAAACCGATTAAGCAAGCTTAATTATCACCTTTGTTCCTTGCACTCTTGAATCAATTTCGTGAACAAGCTGAGCTTCTGACTGCATTTCCCAAATTCAAGCTCTATAGATTTGATACAGTCTTCATAAAGTTGTTGTGCTGATTTTTTTGGGGCCACAGTCTCGTACACTAAAGAACTGCAACAATCCAATGTTAACATACCGGTCCAACAGAGGAGGATGCAAATTAAAATGTACACATACAAATTATTATAATTAGAAACTGGAACTTAATTTTTTGAAAAGGGTTAACTAACCAACTAACCAAATATACATTGTTTTGCTTATAATAGTATAGTACAAATATCTAATGGAAAGGTTTTGGGAATTTTTATTGGAGAATCTAACATTTCTCTTTTATTCTTGTGAATTATTTTGGAAATCAAAACGATTTTTTTTTTTACAGAAAAAATCAAAACGAATTTGGGTGATCTAATTATTTCTAAATATGCTGGGTCACTTCTATTAAAGCATCATAGGATGAAGGTGCCTTTAGTAACAGAGCAGCTCTAACAAAAAAGCTGGATTAGATGCGGTTTTTTATTATTATTCTCATTTTTCTGTCAGATGAAAATGGTTGCATGACTTTGCCAAGACTCGTGTTCTTGGTAAAATAACCATTTTATATAGAACCTTAATCTAAGTAGTGACAAGCCATTTTATATAGAACCTTAATCTAAGTAGTGACAACTACATACATCGAACATATAGTATTTTTTTTTTAATTTTGTTGGACAACTAAATATCTTAATTAATTTTTAAAACTAGTTTATAGCCCGTGCAAAGCACGAGTTTCTTTTTCTTTTTCTTTTTTAATTAATTTTTAATATATATAATATTATAAACATTAATTTTAATATGTTGGGCGAATTTAAATTTTAGATCCTTGAATATAAATATTTTTTAATATTAAATCTAAATTAATATGTTGTTGGTTGGAATCGAACATTCAACTTTTCTATATAACATAATCTAATATTGATTTTATATTAAAATGTTGTTGACTTTTAGTATTGTTATAGTATAAAACAGAATATCAACTTACCTTCGTATCTTATCTCTTAGAGCATTCACATCCCGTACCCCATCCCCATCCCCATCTCCATCCCCATAATTTGAGGATTTGTTCAACTTTTCTTTTAAAATACCCCTCCATCCCATTCCCCATTTTGGGGTTTAGTTTTAGGGTCATAACTCAAGTTCCCATATTTAGGGACTTTGTTCATTCCCCCAAAAACTTCCCCAAACCCCTCTCTCTTCATATAATAATATTAAATTATATTTGTAGATACTGAGTGGGTTTTGGTAGTTAAATTTGTAAATGAAAGAGAGATAAAGAAGTAATATAAAAAAGACTATAAGGATATGGGGATGGAAAATGGGGAATGGGATGTAAAATATTTTTGATAATTTTAGGGATTTACTATTTTTGTTTGGGGATTTACTATTTTTAGTAAGAATTTAAGGATAGGGATGGGGTACGGGATGTGAATGCTCTTAGAGGGAGTGATTGATGGAATAGAAAGCTACTAACAAAAAGTACGTGCGCATGTGTGTTGTTTTTTTTTCCTTTTTAAATTCTTTTTTAATAATGGGATAACCAAAAACAGATAACCAAAAAAGAGGGATAACCAAACTACAAATTATACCTTTTTTGCTTATTATAGTATAGTATAGATAGAAATATAGATATATATTATAAATATTAATTTTAATATGCTATTGAAAAAATTCGAACCTTACATATTAGTATATTACAAAAGACAAACTATCTATTAATATGTTACATTTTAATATTAATTTTAATATGTTGTTGCCGGGAATCGAACCTTGGAACCCTGTATATAACAATTTTTAGTATTGTTAGATCTAACGGTCATGTGAGTTGTTGATCTACCGGTGATAAATGAGGAATAACCAAAAATGGGGATAACCAAAAAGGGATTATATTAATTTTAATATGCTTATTAATTAAGCTTTGTATTAAGGATTTTAAATTTAATTTATAAAAAATATGTTGTTTTAGGAGTCGAACGCTTAACCTATGATAATACTCGTAGGATATAATAAAGATACAATATAATATTAAATTTTTATTTGTAATTTTTTTTTAGTTTAAAAACAATACAATTTAATTTAATATATATTGATATCAATCCAAAATGGGATCAATTTTTATTACATTCGATTTGGATTAAATTTAATTATGATATATTATAATCATAAATTTTGGAATCGTCCACATAGTAACACGTATCTTATGATCTTATCTAGCGATTCTGCGAGTGACAGTCATTGAATTAGTATAGGGAAGTACTAACAATAATGATAGAAGACATGAAAAAAATAATGGGACCTCGAAAATGAGAGATACTGTACAATGGATGGATTAATGAATGAGATCGAGTTTCAGTGGGCGGTATTAGCATTGTGGTTTGGTCCACCCATGGTTTTGAACTGGGCCCATGTCATTCTTAAATAGCTGTTGATGAGATGACGTGAATATAAGGCGGCCCAACTTATCACATCTTGTTTTTTTCTTTTTTTTTCTTTTTAAATTCTTTTTTTATTATGGGATAACCAAAAAAAAGGATAACCAAAAAGAGGGGGTAACCAACTACAAAATATACCCCCTTTTGCTTATTATAGTATAGTATAGATTCTATAAAGTGTATTATTAAAAATATCTTAATGATTATTTGTTGCTTTATATTCCTCACCATATAAGAGAAAATATAGATTCTTACATTTAAATGTCTTTTTCTTCTAAAAAAAAGAGTATTCCTGGAAGCATGGTTAGGCCGGATGGAAGAATTCCTAAACTCTTGAGATACGTACACTTGGACGAAATTGAAAACAATATCATGGTATGAGAACAATTTGGATTTTTAACTATCTATAACCTTTTTGATCGTTTTCTAGCATTGTTATCTTACTACATTTTTCTGTTTTAGAGAGTCGAAAAGGATTATGACAATCAATATGGAAAAGAGCTGAATTCAGTTGTCAAATTACTTACACCATATGGACAACAGTTTCATTTGCAATACAATAAAATAGATCTCTGTTTTACAAACTTTGGCAAGATTTACAGAGAGTTTGATATTAGGGGAAAAAGAATCATTGTAGAGTACTATGTTATATAGGAGCTGGAAATTTCTTAATAAACGTTTTCAATGAATCCTATACGGAGTACGACTATAACTCTTTAAGACAAAGACCACGTGCCTTGGTGAACTTAAAAGGTATGTTATATTTGAAACCTTAACTGTTATAGAAATTTTCATTTCATGCAACTTACTGATACTTTTTAAATTCTCAATTCTTACCAGAAAGGGAAACAGGAGTAGGTTCGAACTTTCTGTCATTAAGCATTGGTCTCATGCAGACACATGGTGGAGCTGTAAGAAATTCAAAATGCAATCATATAAACTCATTAACCAATTTCACATTTTCTTACTATCAAATGTTTAACAAATTATAACAGCTCATTCCAGACACATTCCAACAAAAGTTTTGTAGAAATATGCCAAAAGATGTTTCTATTATACTGAACAATGGAGATGTCTTACCTGGAAAACTATCTTTGGTGGACAAAAGAATATATGGTCTTGCACCTTTATATAGGAAACAATTTGTGAAAATGTTTGATATATTAATGTTCACATATTGTGGTAGTAGTCGTTTTGAGCTAAGTGTGTTTGGTAAATCAAAAGTGGAACGATTATTCGAGTTGCCTGAAATCAATTCTGGTAATCTTAAAAATCTATCTTCTTCTGATATAGTAATATTTAAGCTAAACAATATCATTAACCAAGTTGTTGTATCATTTTTAAAGACTCTGCAGATTCAGAAAATGAAAGCGAAGATGATGAAGAAATTGAGGAGCTTGCAGAAGATCAAGTGGTCCACGATATTAATGTCAATGGTGCTGTTTTTGAAGTTGTTATGACTACTTCAAATGTGGACAATACATGTCATGGTGCAGTAAGACTGAAATCTCATGGTTTTGGAATTTCATCAAACTTTGTTCTAATGCTTTGTAAACATTAAATAAACACAATTTTATCTAATCTGTTACAGTATATTCCAAGAAATATAACTCCAAACAACCGTAATTGGATGAAAGGAGATGAAATTGTCCTGCAAACTGAAAGAGGAAGTTGGAGAGTTGGTTTGGTCTTGTCTAAAGAATCACCAAGAATTTATGTCGAATGGAATAAGTTCGTTAGAGATAATGCCATAAAATTGAAGAACAAACTTCGTTTCACTATGTTGGGGAATATCCAAGGAATATGGACATTTACTGTTCAAAATCAGTAACACCATAATTATTTAACTTGTATTTTTTTGGTTTTGGATCCTAACAATGTATTAGCATGGCGTATTCATGGCATGAATTTTGAAGTCAATGTACAATCATTTTTTTGTTTAGTTCTCTTAAACTTCATTATGATGAACTAAAGGAAATCTATTGTTATTCTGTGTCCAAGTCGGAATATTTGACATACTTTAGTTTTTAAGGATTATATTGGGATGTTTTAACAATTTAAAGCAGTACGTAATGTATTGAAAATTGTTCATAATATGATAATGTGTGAATAATGTAGTGTGATTGTGAAAAATGTCTTTGGGAATAATGTACTGTGATTGTGAATACTAAGGTATTAAATAATTAAACCGTGTTCACTAATAATGACTTTTATAGTAGTTGATGAAAAAGCTTTCTTCTTGGCATTTAAGGTTTATACATAGGTATTGGATGGATGCTACAAAATTTTTAAGACAATGGAGCAATATGAGTTCATACAGTTAACATTATTGATTAGGAGTATGGCCGTTACATTTTAAAAACAATGAAGGATGATCAATTGCACGACATATGGCTAATAAGTACTTAAAGTATTGTTCTAACTGATATATGCTGACTTGTTTATTTTCTTTTTAAATGCTCTTCAACTGGAAAAAAATTTAAGACATTGGAGCAATATGAGTTCATACAGTTATCATTGATTAATTAGGAGTATGGGCAATTGGATTGGAAAAACATTGGTTTTGAATAAAAATGATATACTGTATTCATAAATGATATCTCAACTACATTGTGATATAAGGATTAATTAAATAAACAATGATTAACAATCAATACCAAGATGAAACAAAATGCATAAACTTTTATTCAAACCATTTGTAAAATGGTGGACAAAAATCTAGAATAAAAAAAAATCCAACCAAATCCGATTTTGGTAAAACTGAAAATCACAACTATTAAAATCATAATTTCCACAATTTTTATTGAAAGGAAAAACTGGGCAAGCAATGCATATCCAGATATCTGACAGAAGAAGTTCAGTTCTCCAGTGAGTAGTAGTTACTTCTCTTGCAAATTGATCAAAACATAAAGCATCTCAGTATTAGAAAACTCTAAAAATTGTTGCTCAATGTTTATAAACGAAAAAATGGAATGTAATGGAAAGTATCAAGTGTTACCATCTTTATCTTCTTATTCACTGACATAGCAGATCCAGGAGTCCTGGCTGTATCATTTCGATCCAATGACTACAATAAGAACAATTACAATATAAGAAATGCAAAATTTGGATGTTGGAACTATTAATATGTAAAATGTGTAAGGCAAATACTAACATCAGACAATGTAATCATTGGGATTTCTGGAGGAGGTGAACCAATAGTAATGGATGTGCTTATCTTGGTTTTCTCATACAGATCAGTTGCATGCAAAACAAAACCACTCTCATCAGTACTGTCTTCAATAACGTCTATAGTGACAGTAATTTCATTGCCAGCAAGTCGCGCAATAACATCAGGAACCATCTTCGGATCCTTTAAAATATTAACAAACCAATGTGTCAAACATTACAAAATCCTATGATAGTGAAAGAGAACAATAACAACAACTATATATGTACTACGATCGTGAAAACATGACTAACTTTGATAGTTGTAAATATAAATCTGCTTACATTGTCCGTAGATTTTTTAAGATTGGAAGCACTGATTCCAATCATTGGCTTAACAACACGATCCATAAGAAAAACTTTGGTTGAAAACGTTTGATCCTTACCAACTACCAAAACACGATACCTAAAATAAAATAAATATATATGTGTTGAGTATTGAATACAGTAAAAGAATACAGAGGGGGGGTGAATGGATTCTTGAACTTTTCTTGTTCGAGTCTATGTAGCAAGTAAGTGTTTGTGTGTGCAAGACTGAAGGTGCGGATAAAGAACAACACAAGACACAATATCACTTTAATCTAATGTATTATTAGATAAAGGTTGCTACAATCTGTGAATACAAATGATAGTATTCTCAGCTTCATTTTTCTCAGAGAGATACAGCTTACAGCGTATGAAAAACTTGACTCACAAAGTTAATGACTAAGGAAGTGAGACTGTATCCTTATAGAACATGGATACAACCTACTTACTCCAAATAAGGTAGCTAAACAAATTACTTTCTAGTCTATCTATCCTTTTTGAGTAAGTGTCCAAACGGTTACAGATTTGACTTTGCAAAGCCTGTTCAGATCCACTTCTTTAGCCCCTTGTCTCTTCTATATCTCTCCAAGCTTCCTTGTAGGCTTTCCAGAGCACGTTACAGATTGTGGTCCATAAAGTGCATTGGCTTGTTGCTGGTTTCTGACTTGTACAATTTCTTCAGTATTTTGTCTCCAAGAATGTATTCGAGAAGTGACTAAGTAAGTGATTCGAGAACTAGAATTGACTTGATTGATAACTCTGAGTTCTCGAACACTGTTATATTGACATGTCGAACCACTTCTCGAATAGCTCTTTTCCATCAGGATTCCTTGAGTTGTCGAATAGAACATTTGACTTATCGAATCCTCGAGATATCGAATAGCTTTCTCAGTCCTTGAGATATCGAATGGAACTTTGACTTGTTGACTCTTTGAGAACTCGAATACCACTTTGACTTGTTGCCTTCTTGAGTTCTCGAATAGAGTAGTAGACATATCGAATCTCTGAGATATCGAATGAGATATCGAACAGTGTATTCAGAGATATCGAATAGTGTCTTGAGATATCGAATCCCTGACTTCTCGAATGTTGGACTTCTCGAATAGACAAATATACTTCTCGAATTGGTACTTAGGCAAATTCTTCATTTCTTCAAATCCCAACTTGTGATTATTTGACAATCTTTATCTTCTTACTTGAGGCATGAACCTTGGAACTTCTTTCAAGCATTATTCTTGACTATATAAGTACAATTACACAACTAGGATTTGATGCCTACTATAAGTACAAAACAAATAGAAACTCTTCAACTAGAGATTCCCTCAGTTAAGAGGTCATGTAAGTAATGCAAAGCATTACAAACAATTAGGCTTGTTATTAGATGTATACAGGCATGCCTCTGTGACTAACAATCTCCCCCAAATTGTGAGTGAGACCCTTAGTCACAATTTCATGTCTGATAACAAGCCTATCATACATAAAGATAAATCTTGACAAGTACATGTATGAAATTGATTGAACAGTATCACAAAGAAAGCATTCTCACAGTTATGAAGAAATACTAGCCATTTTCCTTTGATCCTCCTTTTTGAGATTTGGCTTGTAGATCCTCCTTTTCTTTTTCTTCCTTGGCTTTCTTTGCATCACTCATTGCTTGGATGATGTCTTCCATGGCAGTGAGTTCTTCAATGAGAGGTGAGCCAGATAGGTCTCTGATGACTTCATTCAGTTTGGCTTCAGAGTAAGAGCTAATGTAATCCATTCTAATCTTCACATTTCTGCCATATTTCATGTATTCCACAATGTAAGGATTATACTTGACTCTGCACAACCCTTTAGCTCTCAATTCTTCAGCTTTGGCTTCTAGAGCAGCTAACTCTTCTTCTCTCTTTTTCTTCAAAGCTTCATACTTCTTTCTCAACTCTTCCTCATGATCTTTTTTCATCTTGATAAAATGAGCTATCTCAATTTTCCACCTTCTCTCCCCTTCATTCTCAAGGTTGAGTAGCACCATTATTCTTTGTAGATCATGTAACTTGCCCCAGTGTTCACACATGCCTTGCTTGAATCTTTTGAATCTCCCATCAGTGTATTTGAACTCCAGGCAGTCATCAACTATAGCTACATGATAGATTCTCTGAGCCAATTGATATGCTATCTCATCTTCATCATAGTCTATGTTGAGACAGGGCAAGTCTAGTCCAGGAATGATTGTGAGTGCCTGAGATGTAGATGTTTTCACCTTTCTTGCCCTTCTGGCTGACATCTTCCATTTCAGCTTCTTTCCTTTATTGCTTGAGAAAAATTTAAGACCTTTGTCTTTGGACCATTGTAGTATACCATTAGCAGTATGCTTTTTGATATACACAAGTGGTTTCTTGATTAGCATCTCCTTTTCTTGAGGTAGTGAAACATTTGCAAAGGCCATGGAATTTGGCTTTTGTAGGTCACTACTAACAGTATTCACCCTAGACTTAGAGTCTTGTGTAGTGGTGAGGTTACTGTTAGCAATGCCTATGACTTGCTGTATCACACTTGTCCTCTCATAGACTTTCCCTTGGTCCCTGCCATCTTTATTTTCTTTGTCATCTTTCTTCTTTTTCTTGTCATCATCTCCCTTATCACTCCTGTGATGTCTTCTCCTTCCATCACTCTTGTCATCATCTTTATCTTCATCCTTATTTCTCCTGGGCTTGGCCAATTCTGGAATTGAACCAGTTGAAATGAATTCTCTAAGGATGTGCAATACCTCAATCTTCTCAGCTGACCTTATCCCCTTCTTCTTTTGCATTTGATCAACTATGGCAATGATCAGTCTGTGGTTCTTAGAGGTGAGATCATTGGGAATTACCAATTGATCCACATCTTGAATTTTGGTACCAGACTGATAGAGGATGGTTCTTGGTTTGGTGCACACTTCAGGAAGTCTGGCTTGTTGACCATTTCTTAGTTCAGTATACAGACTCTGATTGTTCTCCCCTTTATGCTCAATTAGTTCCAAGATGGCATCAATCTCAGTGAATTTCAGTGCTGTCAAGGTATCAATAGATATGTGCCATATCTTGCCTTTTGTCACCATCATGATTTCCTTGAGGTAGATCTGACTGAGCTTTCTTGGAATAACTGTTAGATAATGGATTTGATCTTTCAGGCTTCTTCTGTATAGCAGGGTATCTCCTCCAACCTTTGCTTTTGAGGCTTGCAGAAACTTCAAGAATGCAGCATCATGATAAACCTCTGAGTTTGCTACTTCTATCAGCTTGGCCTCTGTAACCTCCTTCACTTCCACTGGATCAGCTTCATGTTTAGAAGGTTGGACTAGATCACTTGGCATGGATCCTGCCACCACTGTAGTGGTGACAGTTTGCTTTTGGCCACTTGGAGTAGTGATGTGCACAGGTGGTAAAGTGACCACTGGCAGAGAAGATGGAGGCTCATCAACCTTTGATTTGCCTTTGCCTGGCACATGAGTTAGAGATTTAGTGACCCTTTGGTGATCACCCTCACTTAACTTTATCCCTTTTTCCTTAGGTTTCTCCCCCTTTGTATTTAAATTCCTTGTCCTCTTCTCCCCCTTAGGCTTGTTGTCAGGCACATAGGCTTTAGAAGTGACCTTTGGGGTGGAAGATTCTTCAGGGAGAGGAAGACCCATATGCTTCATCATAGCAGCCAACATAGATTGTTGATGCAGAATAACATCAGCTGTGGTGGTTGCTTGAGTGTTCAACTGATCATTGAGAAGTGCAACCTTGTCTGTAAGATGAGCATTGGACTTAGTGAGAGTAGCCACCTCCTTTTCCAGAGTATCCACTTTAGTGAATAGCTCATGTGCCCTAAAACCAGAGAGTGATTGATCCTTGAGTCTTTGGACTTCATACTTGGTCATGTCATAAACAGGGACCTCAGTTACCAACTTATCCCCATATTGATTCTTGAACATTGTTCTCAGCATGGCATTTGAGTCTGTGGTTTGATCAGATAGAGATTGAAACTTATGCCCCAGCCCTGTGACAGTATCTTTGAGAAGGGCCAAGCCATTGTCCATTTTGGTGCAGCTAGACTTGCAGGCTAGAATTTCCTTAACCACAATCTCCAGTTGAGGGAATTTGGAATCAAAAGCCCTTTTTAACTCATGCACCTCCTTGGTTGTGGCTGTACACACTTCTGTGACTTCTGTCTTTAGACCCTTGCCAAGGTAGTGTGCAGCCTTGAGAATTCCCTTGTAATTGTCATTGATTGCTTCATACACATCACTAGGGGTGAGAGATTTGGCATTGGACCCTAGTGAAGTGATGTACTCTTCTCTGAGGTACTATAGGCCTTCTGAGAGAGGAATGTCATATTTTCCTTGAAGCCAGGCATCTACATTGCCTTCTCTCTCAGACTCATCCACAATTTTGGCCTGTTGTAGCTCCACATCCTCTTTATGGCACAGGAGAATAGCTTCATAGTCAGGATTGGGCAGGTTGGCAGTGAGGAGGTGCTGTGCAATCTTTGTGAACTCAGGGATCTGATCCACAATTAAGCTTTGAAGTGCTTCAACCGTCAATTGTTGTGGAACAAACCCTGATCCTGAAGCAATGTCATAGTGCACAGGCTTCAGCCATTGTGACATAAAGTCAGAGCTAGAGCTAGGCAAGCTAGACTCCTCAGTTACAGATGCAACTTCTGTAATCGGATGGATTGACTCTACTACTGGTGTCTTCACAGAAGTGGGATGAGTTACACCAGCAGTTGACATAGGCACAGAGTCTCTAGTGAAAACTAGTGGAACCTCTGTGTTTGTGATGGTATCATTAGGAGATGCCCCAGCATGCATTCCCTCACCATCTAAATGTGGGTCCTGGGTGGTGAACAAGGTGTCATGCACCAAGTCACTTGAGTTCATTGGCTAATCAAGAGAAAAGAATTCTTGATGATCAATGCCTTGCTCCTCAATTGCTTGAGTTGCAGGCTGCAAAGAAATTTGAGATGAAGATTCTGGAAGAGAAGTGTCTTGTGGAATAGATTTTGGCAACTCCCCCTGAGAGATAGAGGGAGTTTCAACTGTGATGTGCTCTCCACTCAGTGTTGTGCCAGCCTTATCACTCCCATGTGCTGACTCTGTACAGATAGATGCATTGGGGAGGATGCTTGATTCTATAGATGCACCCTGTTGAGAGGATACATCTAGTAAACTGTTTGCCCCTGATTTTACAACTTCAGCCATTTGTGTGACTGAAGAGGTGGTTTTAGTTTTCTTCTTCTTTGGCCTGATAAGAGGTGACTCAGGTGCCTCACTTTCTAACTCTACAGCCAATGCTACTTCAGACAAGATGGTTAAAGGTGCAGAAGTAACCTGTTTTCTCTTCTTCTCCTTTTTACTAACATCACTCTTTTGAGAGGATGATGCAGTTGGCTCAGTGTTTGGTAGAGTGTTTGGTTGAGAGGGTTGGTTAGTAGGCCCTGGGTTAGCATTTTGTCCTACTTTCTTGGGCTGTGCTAACTGTGACTTTGAGTCAAATGTTGGCATGTTGTGGGGGTAAGTCCTAAACAAACTCTCCATATGGGGAGTTATGTTCAGTCTTACATCCACATCATTCCTAGTCTCCAAATTACCAAAAATGAGTTTGGTCATGGATTTAGGATAGCCTATTCTATTTTTATTCATCCCATCTAATTCAATCAATTTATTATTTAAGAAGTTAAGTACAGATTGAATAAAACGAGGGAAGAAAATTTCATTACCTCTCTTGGCTGAGTTCTTACCAAGTCTCCCATACAGCTCCAGCAGAATAATAAGGCCAACATCTATCTTCTTTCCATATGCTAAAGCATAGCCTATCTGCTGTGCAGGTGTACTGATTTGGTCATAGCTGGATTTTCTTGCGGTAAAGACTTGAAGAAGTGTATCAAACACATAGCTCCATTCCTTCCTCAAATGCTTCCTATTCAGATGCCCAAGACTAATTTTGTCGCATATTTGATGAAATCAAAGAAGTCTTCCAAATCAGCAGTTGTAGCTGGTGGGTTATATACCTCTTGTTTGGTGCCCATCCCAAGTGCTTCATTCATGTCTTCTGTGGTGATAGTGATATTCTTGTCTTGAATCTTACAGTAAATGATGTACGAGGTTATTGCAGAGTCAAGAGCCACCACCTCCACTGTAGCAGACTTCCAGAACTGTTCTAGAATGTCTAGATACAGAGTAGGGTTAACAGATAGAGCATTTTTTATGTATGATTTAGACATCCACTTCACAAAGCACTTGAAGTTGGCGTTGGGTGCCTCAACATCACTAGTTAGAGCAATGAAATTGGTGTTGAACTTTACTATTGCCATTTGTGTAAGAGAGAGAGGAGAAATCGAAGGTTGAAGAAGAAATTTAGCTTTTTGTAGTTAGGGTTTCAGAGGTTTTGGGAGTTTGGATGCTTGAGAAATCGAATGAAATGAATCGAATAGATGTGAAATTGTAAAAGTATGAAGTACTTGAATTTTCGATTAGATGTATGTTATGTATCGACAAGTCAGGCATTCGAGAAGTAGAAAACAACTATTCGATAAGTCAAGAAAGGCTTATTCGATAACTCAAGCAGGTTGTAACTCACAGCTGGCAGTTTTCTAACTTAGAAATAAATCTAAATTAGGTAAAATATGTTTTTATGAGTAATTCTGAATTCTGAATAAAAATCCAAAATCGGTTAAAATTCAGCGAGAAATCAGCCTTTGCAAATGATTCGAGAACTCAAATATAGTATTCGAGAACTCAGTCAATCGAGAACTAAAATACTATATTCGAGAAGTCAAGAAAACCTCTACTCGAGAACTCTAAAAGACTCTATTCGAGAACTCGAGAGTGCTCTAATGAGACTTGTTAGAGATGTCGAATAGTGAATCACTTGAGAAGTCTGACTTGTCGAATTATACTCATAGAAACTCAATTTTCACTATCTTTTTAAAATTTACCAGCCATATTCATTCACGAATATTCTAGCAAATTAAACAGTGATTTTCTCAAAATTCCATAGAAATTTCAAGTTAACAAGAGAATATGATTTTCCAAATATGTAACAGATTTGAAATATTTATAAATCATATTTCAGCCAACACTTACTCCAAAAATATTGAGAATTTAGATAAAGTAAGTGTTTACTGCTGCAACAATCTAGATGCTGTATTCACCTAGCCAGAATCTGAAGAATTCAGCATTCCAATCTCACTAACAAACCTTGTGAAGGTGGCTTCATCTAATGGCTTAGTGAATATATTAGCTAGTTGTTTATCTGTAGAAACATAATGCAACTCAATGGTTCTATTAGTTGCATGTTCCCTTATGAAATGATATCTGATGTCAATGTGCTTTGTCCTAGAATGATTGACAGGATTGGCAACTATAGAGATTGCACTTGTGTTGTCACACATGATTGGAATTCTTTCCAACACAAGTCCATAATCTCTAAGTTGATTTCTAATCCAAAGTACTTGAGCACAGCAACTTCCAGCAGCTATGTATTCAGCCTCAGCTGTAGAAGTTGACACAGATTATTGTTTCTTGCTATACCAAGAGACTAACCTTTGTCCAAGAAACTGGCAGCTACTTGAGGTGCTTTTCCTATCCACTCTGCATCCAGCATAATCAACATCAGAATAACCAACCAGATTGAACCCTGTGTCCTTAGGATACCATAGTCCCAAGTTTGAAGTGCCCTTCAGATATCTAAAGATCCTTTTTATAGCAACCAAATGTGATTCTTTTGGATTTGATTGAAACCTTGCACACAAGCATGTAGCAAACATGATGTCTGGCCTACTTGCAGTGAGATAGAGTAGAGAACCAACCATGCCTCTGTAGACTGAGATATCTACTTTCTTGCCTTTAGCATCTTCATCCAATTTAGTGACAGTGGCCATGGGTGTCTTTGCAGGTGAGCAATCTTCCAAGTCAAACTTCTTCAATAAATCCTTGATGTACTTGGTCTGACTGATAAAGATACCATCCTTCCTTTGACTGAGTTGCAACCTAAGAAAGAATGTCAACTCTCCCATCATACTCATCTCATATCTGCTCTGCATGAGTTTAGAAAATTTCTCACACAGCTTCTCATTTGTAGAACCAAAAATGATATCATCCACATAGATCTGAACTAGGATAAGATCATCACCATGCTTCTTGTAAAATAGTGTCTTGTCCAGTGTGCCTCTAGTGAATTGATTCTCAAGAAGAAATTGTGATAAAGTATCATACCATGCCCTTGGAGCCTGCTTAAGTCCATACAGTGCCTTAAGCAGTCTGTAAACAAATTCTGGGAAGTGAGGATCCTCAAAGCCAGGTGGTTGTTGCACATAAACTTCTTCTTCCAACTCTCCATTCAGAAATGCACTTTTGACATCCATTTGATACACTTTGAAGTTTGAATGAGCAGCAAATGCCAGGAATATTCTGATGGCTTCCAATCTAGCAACAGGGGCAAATGTATCATCATAATCAATGCCTTCCTGTTGAGAGTATCATTTTGCAACCAATGTTGCTTTGTTCCTTATAATTACACCATCTTCATCCATCTTATTCTTCAGAACCCATTTTGTTCCAACAATGGTTCTATTCTTTGGTGCAGGCACAAGTTCCCAAATTTGTTCCTTTCAAATTGATTCAGCTCCTCTTGCATTGCTATAATCCAATCTAGATCTAGCAGTGCATCATCAAGTTTCTTAGGCTCCACCTGAGATAGAAAACAACCATAGAGACACTCATTCTGAGTTGCTCTCCTAGTCCTTACTCCTGCATTAGGATCTCCAATGATTTGCTCTGCAGTGTGTGATCTATCCCATTTCCTTGAGTGCTCAGCCTGATTTCTCATTCTTGAAGTTTCTTCATCATCCAAATCATCATCCTGATTTCCTCCCCCTGTGAGGTTGCCACTACTCACAGGTGTGTCTTGGATGCTAGTTTCTCCACTGTTGATTGGCACAAATTCTTCTTTTGTATTATCATTCACTTGAGTCTGTTGAACTCGAGTTTCAACTTCAGTTTCAGTCTCTTCATCAGAATCATCTAGATTATCAAACTTCAATGGATCTTTATCTTCATCATTGGCTTCTTCTAGTCCAGGTAGTTTGCTGTCATTAAATGTCACATCTGTGCTTTCCATAATTTTCTTTTGACTGATGACATAAACCTTGTATGCAATTCTTTCCATAGAGTAGCCAAGAAAAATTCCTTCAAATGCTTTTGCATCAAATTTTCCAACATATTCAGAATTATCCTTCAATACAAAGCATTTGCTTCCAAAAGTATGAACATACTTTAGAGTGGGCTTCTTTCCAGTCATCAAGTTGTAAGGTGTCTTTCCAATGTTTTTGTTGATGAGGGTTCTGTTCTGGATATAGCATGCAGTGCTTACAGCCTCAGCCCAAAAACATGTAGGCATCTTTGCATCAAGTAACATTGTTCTAGCAGCTTCAATTAGAGTTCTATTCTTCCTCTCAACAACTCCATTTTGTTGTGGAGTCCTTGGAGCTGAGAATTGCTGAGAAATACCATTCTCTTTACAGAATGCTTCAAGTATGGTATTTCTGAACTCTGTTCCATTATCACTTCTCAGTGCAATCACACTTGCATTGTTGGCCTTTGATTCCTTGTCAACTTTCTTTATATGCTCAATGATTACTTGTGGAGCCTCATCTTTTGATGCCAGAAATTCCACCCATGTATACCTTGTAAAATCATCAACCATCACCAAGGCATACTTCTTTCTTCCTAGTGACATAATATTGACGGGCCCAAACAAATCCATATGAATGAGTTGTAGGGGCTTGGTTATAGATCTCACTATCTTTGTCTTGTGGCTAGATCTTTTCATCTTTCCTTTTTGACAAGCCTCACACACTCCTTCTTGACAGAATTCAAGTGTGGGCATGTCTCTCACTAACTCTCTTTTGACTAGAGAATTAATGGCTTTGAAGTTCAGGTGTGATAGTTTCTTGTGCCACAGCCAACAATCTTCATTTGATGCTTTTGAGTAAAAGCAACAAATTTTGTCCTTGTTTACAAAATCCATATTGGCTACAAACAGGCTTCCCTTCCTTACTCCAGATAGAGCAAAATCACCAGTCTTTTTGTGGGTGATCAAACATTCATCTTTGTCAAAATCCACCTTGAATCCTCTGTCAGTAAACTGACCAACACTTAGCAGATTATGCTTGAGTCCCTTGACCAGTGCTACATCTTCAATGATGACATTTCCAACTTTTAACTTGCCATATCCCAATGTGTTACCCATGCTGTCATCTCCAAAAGCAACCATTGGGCCAGCTTTTTCCTCATACTGTGATAGCAAGGCCATATCACCAGTCATATGATTTGAGCATCCACTGTCCAAAATCCACATGACCTTCTTTTCATTTTCTTTGCCCTGAGGGTCTGATGGAGATGTGTCATCCTTGGAATTGGCCATCAAGGCATAATTGCAGAATTCTTGTTCCTCTCCATCACTGTCAGAATCATCCCAACACTTCCCTTCAGCTATGTAGGTCTTACCTTGTGTCTGCTTTTTCAGAAGGGCCTCCTACTTAGCTTCGAGCTCAAGATAATCTCTATCCTTCTTTTTAGGCTTCTTGCATTCACTGGCAAAATGTCCTAGGTCATTGCATCTATAGCACCTTACAGATGACCTATCCACATGGATGGTTTTAAACTTATTCTTGTTTGGTTTCACAGGTGCCTTACTCTTGTTGAATGAATGGTTTTGGGTTTTGGGTTTGAAGGGCTGATTCCTTTTGAATCTGATGTTTGGAAATTTTCTGGCCATGAAAGCATATGAAGTGTTTTCCATCCCATCTAGTTCTTCAAGAGTGTAAAACTCTTCTTCCTCCTTCTCCTCAACAGGTTCACTTACCTCAGGTTCAGTTTCTTCCTCTTCTACTACCTCCTCTATCCTTAATTGGCTTGTAGATGCTTCTAGGTCTTGAATAGATTTGTTGACAATCAAGGCACATGATGTGTTTACCATTCTGCCTTGATTGGCTTGGATAGCCCTTTTCTGAAGCAACTCAAGCTCATGAGTTTTTAAAACCCCATAGAGCACATCATATGTAACTTTGTTCAAATCTCTTTCCCTTAGAGAAATGACCCTTTGCTCTAGATGGTTTGGTGAGGATAGCAGAAACTTCATGTTTAACTCCTTGGTACTGTAAACCTTGCCATTCATCTGCAACTCAGTAACTAGCTTGTGAAATCTCTCAAACATCTCAGTAATGCTTTCCTTGGGCTGTGCCATGAAAGCCTCATACTGTGTGACCAGTATCTGTTTCTTGTTTTCTCTGACCTCATCAGTTCCTTCACATAACACCTCAATGTGATCCCACATTTCTTTGGCAGTGGAATCTATAATCAGCAACATGAGGTGACTGTCAAGGGCAACCATGTCCTTTTCTGATTCTGTCCATTTGGATGGATCCTTAGCCACATAAGATCTTGGAATAGTAGTGGTTCCAACAGTCTTTTCAGGAATCTCCTGTTGGGGAACAAATGGACCATTCTTAAGAATCTCAGGATACAAGTGATGAGATGCTTTGATGAACAACTGCATCTTTATCTTCCAGAGGTTATAATTCTCTTTGTCAAACTTAGGGACCTTCACCGTTCCTGTAGTCTTTGGTGTATTCGAACTCATGATCGTTTTTCTGTTTTTGAATAAACAGCCAGCTCTGATACCACTTGTTGAGTATTGAATACAGTAAAAGAATACAGAGGGGGGGTGAATGGATTCTTGAACTTTTCTTGTTCGAGTCTATGTAGCAAGTAAGTGTTTGTGTGTGCAAGATCGAAGGTATGGATAAAGAACAATACAAGACACAATATCACTTTAATCTAATGTATTATTAGATAAAGGTTGCTACAATCTGTGAATATAAATGATAGTATTCTCAGCTTCATTTTTCTCAGAGAGATACAGCTTACAGCGTATGAAAAACTTGACTCACAAAGTTAATGACTAAGGAAGTGAGGCTGTATCCTTATAGAACATGGATACAACCTACTTACTCCAAATAAGGTAGCTAAACAAATTACTTTCTAGTCTGTCTATCCTTTTTGAGTAAGTGTCCAAACGGTTACAGATTTGACTTTGCAAAGCCTGTTCAGATCCACTGCTTTAGCCCCTTGTCTCTTCTATATCTCTCCAAGCTTCCTTGTAGGCTTTCCAGAGCACGTTACAGATTGTGGTCCATAAAGTGCATTGGCTTGTTGCTGGTTTTTGACTTGTACAATTTCTTCAGTATTTTGTCTCTAAGAATGTATTCGAGAAGTGATTAAGTAAGTGATTCGAGAACTAGAATTGACTTGATCGATAACTCTGAGTTCTCGAACATTGTTATATTGACATGTCGAACCACTTCTCGAATACCTCTTTTCCATCAGGATTCCTTGAGTTGTTGAATAGAACATTTGACTTATCGAATCCTCGAGATATCGAATAGATTTCTCAGTCCTTGAGATATCGAATGGAACTTTGACTTGTTGACTCTTTGAGAACTCGAATACCACTTTGACTTGTTGACATCTTGAGTTCTCGAATAGAGTAGTAGACATATCGAATCTCTGAGATATCGAATGAGATATCGAACAGTGTATTCAGAGATATCGAATAGTGTCTTGAGATATCAAATCCCTGACTTCTCGAATGCTGGACTTCTCGAATAGACAAATATACTTCTCGAATTGGTACTTAGGCAAATTCTTCATTTCTTCAAATCCCAACTTGTGATTATTTGACAGTCTTTATCTTCTTGCTTGAGGCATGAACCTTGGAACTTCTTTCAAGCATTATTCTTGACTATATAAGTACAGTTACACAACTAGGATTTGATGCCTACTATAAGTACAAAACAAATAGAAACTCTTCAACTAGAGGTTTCCTCAGTTAAGAGGTCATGTAAGTAATGCAAAGCATTACAAACAATTAGGCTTGTTATTAGATGTATACAGGCATGCCTCTGTGATTAACAATATGGTCATAAGAGTATCAATATTTAATACGACAGCCCAAAAATGAAAGTTTAGTATTAAAAAAAGGTTGATTACCTCTTATCCGCCACTGGAATGCTCCTATCACATTCAATACATTTGAATATCCTTTCAATCTTTGACACTTGCGAATTACATGAATTACATGAATTATACCACCAGAAACAATATTCTTCAACTTTGGCAATGACAAAAGTGCAGAAAATATTCTTCTGTAAAAATATTCATATTCATAAACGATGCTAACTGAACTTGAACTAAACTAACAAAGTTAAGTTTAATTCTAAATACCTTGACTCTTTCTTTTGGATTCTCAACTAACTTCTTAAGAGTAACTTCCTCAAAAGTGGTAACAATCCTCATATCATTAGTGAAGTAATCCTCATTATGACATGACTTATATCCTTCCTCCTCAAGCCTTGTCAAAAAAATAATAATAATAAATGAGATTATTCATACAACACTATGAATCAATAGAACAATATAAATGTGTAACAATCCCTCTACATGACAACATTGAAATCACATAAAGTTGTGTTGATTTTTTTGGGGCCACAGTCTTCATAAATTTCCCAAATTCAAGCTCTATAGATTTGATACAGTCTTCATAAAGTTGTGCTGATTTTTTTGGGGCCACAGTCTCGTACACTAAAGAACTGCAACAATCCAATGTTAACATACCGGTCCGACAGAGGAGGATGCAAATTAAAATGTACACATACAAATTATTATAATTAGAAATTGGAACTTAATTTTTTGAAATGGGTTAACTAACCAACTAACCAAATATACATTGTTTTGCTTATAATAGTATAGTACAAATATCTAATGGAAAGGTTTTGGGAATTTTTTTGGAGAATCTAACATTTCTCTTTTATTCTTGTGAATTATTTTGGAAATCAAAACGATTTTTTTTTTTACAGAAAAAATCAAAACGAATTTGGGTGATCTAATTATTTCTAAATATGTTGGGTCACTTCTAGAGATGCACAAAAGGCCCATCGGGCCAGGCTTTGAAAAGCCCGGGTTTTTTGGTCAAAGCCCGGCCCGGGCTTTGACTTTGACCGGGCCGGGCCGGGCCGGGCTTCTGTGAAAAATGTGAGCCCGTTTAGGCCCTCGAAGCGGGCCGCGGTGGGCTTTTTTCCGGGCTTGAAGCGGGCCGGGCCGGATCGGGCTTTTTCCGGGATCAAATCGGATCGAGATTTTTATGTTATATAAGAATGTTCTTTATGTAATAATGGCAGACATGCGTTAAACAATCTATATTGCCGATACAAATATTACATTTATCGATTTACTTTTTGATTTGATGATATATTAATTGATTACACGTGTACTTAACTTGTTTTTGTTCATGTATCGTAATATATGCATATAAATAATCTTATTATTAATAATGAATATGTAAATATATATGTACATAAATTATTTTTATATTTGTAGGAAGTGTAAATACATAAATATTTATGTAAGTATACTAGAATAATCGAATTTTACCCGGGCTTTTTCGGGCCGAACTGGGCTTTTAATCGGGCCGAGCCGAAGACCGTGTTTTTTAAAAGACCGGGCTTTTGCCGGGCCGAGCCGGGCTTTGCCCAAAAATATAGGGACCGTTTAAGGCCCTCGGGCCGGGCTTTGACGGGACCGGGCTTTGACCGGATTTTGCCGGATCGGGCCGGACCAGATTTTCGGGCTCGGGCTTTTTGTGCATCTCTAATCACTTCTATTAAAGCATCATAGGATGAAGGTGCCTTTAGTAACAGAGCAGCTCTAACAAAAAAGCTGGATTAGATGCGGTTTTTAATTATTATTCTCATTTTTCTATCAGATGAAAATGGTTGCATGACTTTGCCAAGACTCGTGTTCTTGGTAAAATAGTCATTTTATATAGAACCTTAATCTAAGCAGTGACAACTACAGAGACATCGAACATATAGTATTTTTTTTTTAATTTTGTTGGACAACTAAAAAGCCTCATTCAGTCATTCAAGCAAATGGAGTCAAGTAGGAGAATCCAAATAGTCGTTCAGACTTCAGAGTAAATATGCACTCGGACTGTAAACGAATCGAACTCGGACGAACTTTTAACGAACACGAACAAATTCTTAACGAACCGAGCAATGTTCGGTAAGTTTATCAGACAATTTTTCTTGTCCAAACTCGAGTTCGGTAATGAACCGAACCGAACACGAACTCTTTGCGAATATACCGAACCGAACACGAACAGTTCGGTAAATATATATATAATATTGTATAACAAATAAATATAATAATTTGAAAAATAAAAAATAAAAAATAAAAATTGTAAATATTATTGTTTTTATCGAACGAACGGAACTCGAACCAAACTCGGACGAACTCTTAACGAACTCGAACTCGGACGAAATCTTAACGAACCGAACAATGTTCGGTAACCTTACCGAACATATTTTCTTGTTCGAACTCGAGTTCGGTAAGCTTATCGGATGAGCTAACCGAACTCGAACGCGGATGAATGAACCGAGCTTAACGAACAGTCCGTTTGAAATTCACGTGTTATTTTTCGAATTAAAAATAATATGTGGAACTATCATTTTTATGCACCTTTAAATAAGCGTAAAAAGTAAAAGGGACAGCATCTGATGCAAAGCTTTCTGCCTTACTTTAATAATTTACAATATTTCCCTTTGTTTCGCAACTTGGTTCTGATATACAGTTGCGGGAAAAGATGGCAGAATATGAACTAGCAGTTGGAATTGATCTAGGAACAACATACTCGTGCGTTGGAGTTTGGCAACAATATCGAGTTGAAATCCTTGCAAATGATCAGGGTAACAGAACTACACCATCATGTGTTGCTTTCACTGATGCGGAACGTTTCGTTGGCGATGCTGCTAGAAACCAGGCTGCGTTGAATCCTGTTAACACCATCTTTGGTAATCATTTATCTATCTTCTGTAAATTTTATTTTATGTTTGGACGTTGTTTTAGTATGTTTATCGATCTGTTGTTAATACTTAAATAAATATCATGGTGGTCGAAGACTCAAAGCGATGGTCAAGTGTAGCTTCGTTGCTCTAAAAACAAAAAAATACTCCGTAGTATATAACTAATCTATATAAAAACTCTTGGTTAATTTAAACCCTCTGATGTATTTACTTCAGATGGAATACAAGACTTGTTGAATCATTTGCGGATAATATCTTGTTTTCGCCTTTTCGAACTACAACTTTTAGTACTTGTCATCAACTGCAAAAAGATTTAAAAAAAAAGGTTACATGGTAAATTTTCGCACAGCTTCCAATCTTTACTTGACATGAAATTTAACTGAAAACAGAGGTCAAGGTTTCATCTTTGTTTAAGGAATCAGAAAGTTAAAATAACCATTTAGCCCGGACTTTGAAATTATAAATATCGTTTGTGTGTTTTTTAATATAGATTTTATTGTTTTCATGTACACAGATGCTAAAAGGTTAATAGGAAGGAGATTCACGGATTCAACTGTGCAAAGTGACATGAAGCTCTGGCCATTCAAGGTAATTGGTGACAGAGCCAACAAACCAATGATAGTTGTAAACTACAAAGGTGTGGAGAAACAGTTTTCACCTGAGGAGTTGTCTTCAATGGTTCTTGTTAAGATGAAAGGAATTGCTGAAGATTACTTGGGTAAGAAAGTAAAGAATGCTGTTGTCACTATACCTGCATACTTTAGTGATTCGCAACGCCAGGCTACAAAAGATGCAGGAGCAATAGCTGGCCTCAATGTGTTGCGTGTCCTTGTTGAGCCGACAGCTGCTGCTGTTGCGTATGGTCTTGACCAGAAGATTTCAAATGGATTGGTTGGAGAGAAAATTGTGCTTATCTTTGATATTGGCGGTGGTACTTTTGATGTCTCTCTTCTTAAAATCAAAGAGGACAAATTTGAAGTACTAGCTACAGCCGGTGATACTCACCTTGGAGGTGAGGACTTTGACAATAATATGCTAAATCATTTTGTCGAGGAATTTAAAAAGAAGCACAAAAAAGACATTACTGGAAATCCTAAATCCCTACGAAGATTGAGAAATGCTTGTGAGAAGGCAAAAAGAATGCTTTCTCATAACACAATGACAACTATTGACATAGATTCTTTGTATGAGGGAATTGATTACACCGGAAAAATTACTCGTGCCAAATTTGAGGATTTAAACTTGAATCTGTTTAAAAGTTGTTTGGATATTGTGGAGAAGTGTCTGAAAGATGGG
Organism: Kitagawia praeruptora; assembly: GCA_037693485.1. Taxonomy (NCBI): domain Eukaryota; kingdom Viridiplantae; phylum Streptophyta; class Magnoliopsida; order Apiales; family Apiaceae; genus Kitagawia; species Kitagawia praeruptora. The sequence goes on from CM075350.1 coordinate 129,027,576, forward strand.
GAGATGGACAAGAGCAGGGTCCACGATGTTGTTCTTGTGGGTGGATCTACTAGAATTCCGAAAGTGCAGCAGTTATTACAAGAATTTTTTGATGGGAAGGAGCTCTGCAAGAGTATTAATCCAGACGAGGCTGTTGCTTATGGTGCTGCCATCCAAGCTGCTGTGCTTAGTGGTGCAAGAAATAATATTATCAGGGACATAGTACTGCTAGATGTTACTCCTCTGTCACTTGGTGTTGAGAGCAAGGGTGAAGTAATGAGCATTGTAATTCCAAGGAACACAACAATTCCAACCAGCAAAAGTAAAGAATACATCACAGTTCATGATTACCAGACATCCATCCGCTTCTCGGTTTATGAGGGTGAAAGATCACGTTCGAAAGATAACAACTTACTTGGTGAGATGAGACTCCGCGGCCTCCCTCCTGCCCCGAGGCATGAAATTGGAGTTATGCTTACGTTTAACATTGATGCAAATGGGGTGTTACATGTTACTGCAGAGTGTGAGGTTGCTGGGGTGAAGACTAGTGCAACAATAATCAATGACAAGGGAAGACTTACAAAAAATGAGATGGAAATGATGATACGTGATGCAGAGATTTACAGAGCTGAAGATGAAGAGTTTAACAAGAATATCAAGGCAATGAATGCATTTGAAGATTACGCATATAACATGAGAAGTGCCATTAGAGCTAAATCTAACCTAGACGGATTTACCCAGAAAAAGGTGGAGAATGCTATCAAGGAGGCCATTCAATGGGTTAATGCAAACAGGAGTGCGGAAGCTGACAAGTACAACTCCAAGAAGAGGGACCTGAAGGCTATTTTCGATTCTATTATTCCAGGCATCAAGGTTGAGGGAGATGAATAATCTTCCATATATATTTGCAACTTTCAACTTTTTCTTTTGTGCATGGGTGAATTTTTAAGAAATCGATTTGATTTTCGATTGTAATGAATGATTGGTTGAGGCTGTAGTGTTCTAAGCAAACATTGTTGTATACGAGCTTTTTAAGCACTAATCCCCATCAAATTTTATGGCATAAATAAAAAACAAATTACTAGAATGATATATGAGTTGAAGGACAGTATCTTAACTAGGAATTTGATGGTCTGTGCACTACGAGTCTACGATAGTACTCCCTCTGTCTCATCCATTTCTTTACAATTTCCTTTTTGGGACGTCCCACCAATTCTTTACATTACTAAAAATAGTAACTTTTAACAATAAAATATATTACTACATCCACTACTTAACTCCATTTTTTCAACACTTTATACTATTACACCCACTACTTCATTTATTTTAACAATAAAATTACTATTACACCCACTACTTCATTTATTTTAACAATATTACATCCACTATCTTGGTCTCCGTGCCCCATGCCCATGTAAAGAACTACACGGGACAGAGGGAGTACGATGCATAATGCATTCTTGTTTTCTACTTCAGCTTTCACAATAAAGTAAGTGGCTAGATATAAAATTTGATGGCGGTGCTTGAGAAAGTGCCGCCTGCCATTTAGTTGCTGTTCAATTGTTCCCCAAATTTAAGAATTATTGTTCCTGTTCTTCAACGTGAGTGATAGCCGAGGCAGGCGAAGTACATTGAAAACCCAAGAATACAAAAAGTAATGAAACAATAGAGAAAATGCCATTAATGCTTGATTGTTGTTTAAAATATATTTATGTAAAATTTATAAATAGACACGAGAGCAGTAAAGAAATCGACAAGGAATACTCAGAATGTAAATTAAGAAGAGAGTTTATAAACAATTTTAGAACAAAAGCAGTGGGAAATTAAAATGTAGCATCTCTCAAAACTCACACATCTCAGAGTGGGGAACACCTGATTTTAATACTGAAAATCATTTCTGCATCATATAAAACCCAATTCCAAATGCCAAAATGATGGCAATGACGGCAAGGTATAAAATGAAACAATACAAAGTGTAGCTATTTGTAATTTAATACTGAAAATCCGAAAATCATTTCTTCATTGTGTAAACTACAATTCCAAATGCCACAATGATGGCAAGGTAGAATATGAATCTTCTTTTGATTTGAATACTTGCAATGACATGCTCTGCCTGGGGAACAAATTTTATGTAAGCCTCCATTAAGTCATCTCGGTTCTCCAAAAGTTTTAGCATCTGCAGGAGAGATAAAACATGAAATATACAACTAGTTAACAAAATCAGCATCATCAAAGCATCCATTTCCGATACTATGACATGCTGAACAAATTGGAGGCATTACCTTTACTGTCATATCTTTAAGACTCAATCTTCCATCTTGAAACTTCACGATAAGATTTTCAACCACGTCGCTACGCTTTTGATCATCGGGAAAAGCTGACTGAAAATATCATTACGTGATTAATTAGAAGCTTGAAAAACAAAAATCAAGCCAATTAAAATTCTACCTCCACACTACGGATAAACTGATTTGCTTTATCGACTTCATCCCTCGTAGAGACTGGATACAGATATGGCAGTACTGTACTGCAGAAATTTGTAAAAAGCTTCGGGTGATCTTTAAACAGCCTATCAGTCCTCGATTCAGTTTCTCGAACTGTCATTCTGCAAATTGCACATGAAACAATACAAGGACCTGAATACCTGATGTTTTCAAGTAACAAAACCAGTGAAATAAGCTTATTACCTATGCTCCTTGCAATCTTGGATCAATTTCTTGAAATTTGTAGTCTTCCTACTGCATTTCTTAAATTCAAGCTCTACAGATTTGACAAACTCTTCGTAAAGTTGTGTAGGTTTTTTTGGCGCCACATATTCATACTGTAAAGTACTGCAACATCGTATATTTTTAGTAAAAATCTGAACAAATCTATCGAAGATGTACTTTTAATATTTATGCTTTACGGAACAAAAACAAATCTTATGTGATAATAAGAAAATAACAAACCTGTAGCCTAAGTTCCTTTTTCTTTTCGATATTAACCTTAATCGATGGATGGGCAAGTCTGAACTAAGAGAAGCCATACGAGTATTTTAGAATGTGACACTCGATAGATTTACCGGGCATGCATGAAACTAAATTTATACGGTTGCTACTATATCACTATAAGGGATAACATCCAAACAAAGCTTTCTAAATTGTAACGGACGAGTTTAATGCCTAACATTATAGAAGTTTTAATTAGGGTCAACATGATATTAGGCATGATTAGAGATAATTACATTCAAATTCTTCCCACTAATCACTAAATGTTAATTCAAAATATTTTGGAAAATACGTAACTGAAGATATTTTTTATTTCCTTTAAAAAAATTTCATCTTGAATTTTATTTCCATATTATTTATGAAAATAGATCAAAAATAATTTGACATCTTATTATTTAGAATTTTTTTTTTGGAACAAATTTGAAAAATACTATAATTTTCTTTCAAAAAAAAATACTATAATTTGATTGTACTTTAAAATGAAGATAGCCCTCCTTATACATATCTGAGTCATGAAATAAAAAGCCCTCATACACATCGAGTCATGAAATAAATTGCTACAGTCGACATTTTGGATAGAATAGTTTGGGACCTCTGCAATGACTCATAAGCCATTAGTTTTTTTTTTCCTAATTAAACACACCACACAAACTTTGACAAGATTCGAATCAAGCACGAATTTATATTTATTGATCAAAACCATACGCTAAAGTGTTTCTACTTTTCAAATTATCTAAAACCTTAAGATAAAATGATTTGAGCATAATGCGTTATGTTTACGATGCAAGAAAGTAATATTATTTCTCTGCAAGTGCTACTACAGCTGCCACCATGACCGCAACTGCAGTGATGACAATGGTGACCATGTAATAAATGATCCTCGTGTTTGCCCAGCTAGCATCGCCAAGCACTTGTTCTGACCGGGGCAAAAATCTGATGTAAGCCTGCATTGGCTCATCTTTGTTTTCCAAAAGTTTTTTCATCTGCAAAACCATGAATTTATAGGCCAATTATTTAACATATCAATCCCAACTTTTATAACTAAGATTGAATACATTACTCGTAGAGTCAGATCCTTAAGACTGAGTTTTCCATCTCGGAACTTCAGGACAAGGTTTTCAATCAAGTCGCAACGCTTCTTGTTATCAGGGAAGGCTCTCTGTAAATATCATTGCAACAGATTTATTCAAGACAGTGATCATAGGAGACAATGTTTTAAAACATGATGTGTTCGGAGATCAGAATTACTGCCACATGAATGTACTAGAGAACGGAAATTTAGTAATGCGGGTGTACCTCAACACTACGGATAAATTGGTATGCCTTGTAAGGGTCAGTCGCATTACTAACTTTTAGAGCTGGAAATATGATCTCAGAAAACCTTGTTGAGAGTGTAGGCTCATCAAGAAGCTCATCCATCTCAGATTCAATTTCCCGTGCTGTAATCCTGCAAACAACCTAGGACGTCACATGAACAGACAAAGCATGCAATGACTGGATGATAATTTTCATTTCAACAAACGAAATCATTACCTTTGTTCTTTAAAATTTCCAATCAATCTTATGAAAAGATCGAACTTCTTGGAGCCTTTTCCAAATGCAATTTCAACCGATTTTACAAACTCTTCATAAATTTCCGCTTCTGTCGGTTTTTGAAATGCTAAAGTGCCGTTAATCCTAGTAAATGTATGCCAATGCATTAACACCACAAACAAATTACATGCATGAAGTACAATAAATTCATTGCTACAGACAAAGTTGACGAGTTAATCAGGACTTGATCATCATCAATATCAAATATTAATTGAAAGAAAGTGTCCAGTTGAAACGAAATCGCAATCATAGTCGATTTACAGAATTACAGTTAACCAAAAAATATTGATTTCTAATCATAGAGTACTTAAAGTTTAAGGACTAACTAACTATTCCTAGTTAGAATATAGAGATTAGGGAGCCTGAGATATATCTCAGGTAAGTTCCCTGATATTCATATCTTTTACATGTAAAAATGGGCCCAGTAAAATTTAAAGTAATTTTATGTGTATCTCAGGAAAAGTTCACTGAGATAAATCTCAGGGTCCTTTTTCTCTAGAATATATACATCTAAATTCAGAAAAAAAAAATCTATCAAATTCGAGTTACAAGGAAAACTCTACCCTAAATGTATACGTACTACTTGAAATAAGTTGAAAGACTTACGACTCCTCGTCGGATTCCACTTCATTGTCATCCATCGTTGGTGAAATAGAGATGACACACAAGGCCAGGGTGAATTAGCGAGAATCTGTTGCTTAAATATATAGTTGAATTTTGAGTTGAAAATTTGAAAAGATAATGGCAGCTGCGTGATTACAAAGATCTTTATCGCCATTATTTCCAAATCACAAACGGACAAGAAATGCTCCCACTCTTAATCAATTTTTGTGTGTATTTTAACATAACACAGCAGGGAAGATTAATTAAGAGGAATCGGAGAAGATAGAAATAGTGTGTTTCTAGCTGAAGAGAAGATCGAATAGATTGCCAAAGTCATTTAAGATGCAGGAAACGATTTTAAGGCAGTAGGAATTTACGGGATTTTCATTCTACTGCTATTTTTTACAGTACTGTTTATGTCTCTCTCTTCTTAGTTCTTGCTAAGATATTTAACTTGTAACTATAGTCAACTTATTGGACTTCGACTTTCGTTTTGTTATCGCGCAACCAGGGTTCTTTCAGGAACAATATGTACTAGGAAACAAAGTCGTGCTAGGCGCAGTTTTTAAAATTTCATAAGTTGATAATATTACAAATCATAATTAATTATTTGATAATTAATATGGTAAAATGAAAATCACGTATTAAGTATATAATATCGTATATTATGTTTTAATATATATACACACAAAAAATGTAATTCAAAAAAATGTAATTAAGTTGTAATGTTTTAAGTATTATTGAGAAAGAAAATAATGACAACAAATCATGTTTCAGTTAAAGAACATCATATTTCAAATAGTAAAAATAAATATTTACAAAATCTATTATTGCATAACATTTACGAATGTATACAGATCATGTATAGTATGATGAGAGTCATAGGGTGATTGACTTAATTTGTTAGTGACCGTTTGGCAATTATGAGGAACTACTTATAAGTTACTTATTTCGGAAAAAATTTCGTGTTTACATAATTTTTTTTAGAGAAAAATGTGTATGAGGAGTGTAATATTCGTTATCTTGCAAAAGTTACTTATTTCAGAAAAAAGTACATACTTCCTAACTTTTTTCCAGAATAAGTAACTTTTTTTAAAAAATTAAGATTTCCCAAACGGGCCCAGTGAATTTGGTTGTATGGTGAACAGAAGTTTAATAAAAATATGTATTTTACTACATAATTCATGCTTCATGCTTTTTAAGTGAGTCGATCCTTCTTCTTCTTCATTTAATTACTCCCTCCGTCCCACTAATTTTGTCACTTGACCAAATTTTGGTCAATTTGACCAATTTTGTAATAAGAATTACTTATATTATATGACAATTATATTTTTAAAAAAAATTACACTACTAGAATTGGTAGATATAACATCACACCTTTAACATCAGTTAGAAATGTCACTGATGTTAAAACTATTTTAGACATCGGTTGATACATTACCGATGTTAAAGCATATTTCAGACATCGCTTGTTATAATAACCGTTGTCTATTCCCCTTTTTAAAAAATTTGAAAATCCCTCGTTTCACACTTTACCCCTTTATTACAAACAAAAACAAAATTTTATTCTCCTAACCAAATTTCTATCCCCCATTTTTCCCCCTTTCCTTTCCTCGTTTCTCTCTACCAGGCCTCTCAGCGCGCGCTCTCTCTCTCTCTCCGGCCTCTCTCCCTGTCTCTTTCTTTCGCTCTCTCTGTCTCACCATCTTCCTCTCCCGTTTCTCTCTCACATCCAATCTCAAACCCTAATTTACATCATCTCTCATAAATTGCTACTTTCATCTCATAATTCAAAGCACAAACCCTAATTAAGCACGAACCACGTTTGGAATTGGTTCGATTTGTACTAAATTACCTTCAATTTAAATCATTTGTTTCGATTTGGTGTTTCGATTTGACAAATTTATTTGGGTCTTCATCGAAGAATCCCCTTTATGGTGGGACGTCATCGGAGATGTTATCGGAGATGATATAGGCGTTTTATTTTCACCTGCATTTGTCCTGCATAATGTCACTCAAGGCACCATTTACTCCTTTCAGGTAACTTCATTAATTCATAGTATATGTTATAACTTATAAATTCATAATGTACAAATTTAAGACTTATTAACTCTATTTTGTATTGTTATTGTTTTTTTTGCCAATAAAAAAACAATAATTGTTATTGTTTTCTACATCTCTGTTTGGGTCCGTAGAAGACTGAGAAGACATGTAAATAACGTAAGTGTCTCAGCCCTTCTCAGGAATAAAACGTTTACAGAAGTGGGAGTAGGCTTAGCGCCCATAAGCATAAAGGTCCTTACTTTTGGTGTGTTTTGCTTAGCAATAGTCAGAGAAATACTACGTTTGTTCTTCAAGATCTTGGCGAAGGAATTAAGCAAAAGAACGGATGCTATAGCGGAAGTAGTACTCCATGCAGCGGTGCACCCAATGTTGGTGTCTTTCCTAACTTTTATACTGCCGTCTTATTTTCTGTTTACTTTTTAAAAATATTTCTCTGAACTAGTAGAGTTTTAAGTATCTTATCACATTAATCTGAACTGCATATCGACCCTTTTGCTAGTATGGAATGTTATATCTTCAGAATGATCTATATATCTAGGAATGCTCAATAAAATTCTGTATCCAGTTTTTCTTTTGTTCGTTTATCTAAAACTCGTCATCACTTCATAATTGGATGTTAACTCCATATAAAGCATCTTGATGTTCACATAGAGAACAGTGAAACACTGGTTTAGACACACAATACGATTTAGCGGGACAAAAAATAGTGTGTGTATTCATTTCATTCGGTGTATCATTATGTTTCCAAGTTTGCCGTGTGTCTCTGTACATTAGCGAAGCATTTATCAAATGTATAATGCATAAAAATTTAAATGTAATATGCGAGACTTAAATAGAGGTGGCTAATTCAATTTGTAGGGCAATACGTACCTCACTTGCACATGTTCTGCTCTTCAACTAATTTGCATGTATTAAAAGACCTCACTCTAAATTTATTGTAATTATAGGATGATATGAAGTGTGCGGAGGCTTATGTGAAGTTCATGTGTCAATGGTTGCTTGACAATTGCCTTGATGATATGAAGTTTATGGTTGAAAAATATGACAAAGGTGCCATTGATCGTCTAAAAATGGTTGCTTCAACTGACTTTGTCAGACTTTCTTATACCGAAGCAGTTGCCATTCTTGAGGAAGTTGCTAAAGAGAAAGTGTTTGAGAACAAAGTGGAATGGGGTGTTGATTTAGCTTCAGAGCATGAAAGGTTTGTATTTCAACATGTTTTTTTGTTCAATTTTTGCCAATGTACTGACTAATTGTTTCCTTCTTTCTAGATACTTGACTGAGGTGAAATTTAAATGTCCTGTCATTGTGTATAATTATCCAAAAGGCATTAAAGCTTTCTATATGAAGGTCAACCCTGACAACAAGACAGTAGCTGCAATGGATGTACTTGTACCAAAGGTTGGTAGTTTTTTTATGAATGAAATGCTAAAAAGTTGGATCGTTCAGTGAGTCATCACGTACAGCTCTCTTTGATTGAAACACAACCAAGTTGCAGAAAGATACAGGGAGCTTTCTTTTGTCTATTACCAGTTTTCTCTGTTGCAAGTGGAAACTTTCAGAAAAGATAGTCTTGGCATTAGGATTAACTTTTATTGTTAGGATTAGGACCAAGACTATTATATAGTAATTCATAGCATTGTAGATGTAATTTTTTTTTTTAAAAAAAAGTGATGTAACTTGGCACTCGCTCAACTTGGCACTCGCTCAATCAGCTCCCTCTCTTCACAGTGGCTGCCAAGGGGATCTATTCTAAGTAGTGATAACATGTCCGAAGTCTGAGTGCTTATAGCTATGCAATTTAGATATTATGTCAATATAGTTTCTATATTGGATGGTTTGGATTATGTAATTAGTTTCGATATTGGATGAATTGGATAATGTAGTTGACCGATTGAATGCATATTTGGTTTTGGTATATCGGTTTTTTGATTTTGGTATATTATTTATCTGGTTTTGGTATATTATTTATCGAGCATTGAGTAATATTAAACATCAATTATGTAGCAAGAAAAGATGTTAAAGGAAATATTAAACATCAATTATGTTACAAAAACCAATGTTAAAGGTTATATTACACATCAGTTTATTTATTGAACTGATGTCTAAGCTGCTATTAAATATCAATTTATTTATTGAATTGATGTCTAAGCTACTATTAAACATCAGTTCTCCTATAAAAACCGATGTTAGAAAACAAGAAAGACATCAGTTTCTTTTCGGGAACCGATGTCTATAAACATCTTTAACATCAGTCAGGAACCGATGTTAAAGACCCCCCCCTTTATCTACACCGACAAAGACATCGGTTCTGACAGACTTTTAACATCGGTCAAAAACCGATGTTATAGGGGGTATTTCCAGTAGTGTTATTATCACAAAGTACACTTATCATATTACAATATCCAACTTTTAAATTTATGAAAGCATAAATAATTAAATTATTATTTAAGGTCAAAGTTTATCAATTTGACCAAGAAAGTCAAATGAGGACAAAATAAGTGGGACGGAGGGAGTATTTTTTTTACTCACATTAAAGCACTTATATGAACTTTTTTATATGTATGATCAAAGTGTTATTCGAAGACTTTCTTGATACCTCCTTAATTAAACCAATTGCATTTTATTATATATATTTAAAAAAATTTATCACACTCTTATCTAAAATCTTATAATAAATGAATCACAAAACAAAAAAATATATAAGAATTATTAGTTGGATAGAACACTCTGATACTTAAAATAGTAATAAATTTCAAATTTAAAATTGTAAAATATGCTTAATGGTGAAAAGTGTTCTATTTCATATCCACTAATGAAGTACTTGGAGTGACGCTATTGTATATTCAAACTTTCTCTATATTATTATAATATATCAAAATTAATAATATTCAACTAAAATTGTTGGGTCAAGATATTAACTACAATATAAATTTAATATTCAAAATTAAAAAATTAATAAAATAATGAAATTTAACTTAGCAATACTTATATTAGCCGACTCCACTTGAGCATTCTTGATTTCAATTGTAAATTATTCAAAAAAAAATTATAAGTTATTCAATAAAAGTGGAAGTTTGTTAAAAAAAATTAAGAAAAAAGATTTAACATATAAATAAATTTGAAATATTTATTTTTATTAAAACCATATTAAGACTGGGCTAATACCAGGAGATGTCACTTGTGATCACTCACGTTGGTGTACTTCACGTAGGGCATGTCACTCTGTTTGATAAACTTCTCGTGTTCGAAACCTCTGCAAAGACCGTGCAACTTCTTTTTCTTAGATTGGTACAAAATTAATATTTAGAAAATAAAGGATGAGCCAGGGATCGATGTCCAAACCTAGTCCAGGAGCAATCATGCGCCACATTTTCAGGAAATGAGTGAATAAGAAAATAAAGAAACTATTTTCAATGTTTTTTAGACCGCCACCTCACCTGTCCGATCTCCTGCTATTAGTATATATATAGATATGTATGACTATTGACTACTAAGATTAATGTTTGTTTGTTGCATAAAACTTATTAGCAATTTGTATGATTACTAAGATTAATGTTTGTTTGGTACACGAAATTTATTAGCCGATAACTCGTACGAAGTACGGACACACAATTCAACACGAGTTGGGATTAAAATATTAATGTATATTCTTGTTTAATTTGTTTAATGTGAAAATTTATGTTTTATTATCATGCAATAGTACCAAACACTATCTAATTACGTAGTTATGGGAAATCAAATCCGAATTGAGGTAAAAAAAAATTAAAGTAAATTAATCTTGTATAATTATGTAGTTGCAAGGGATCGAACCCGAGATGAATCTAAAAAAAATTAAAGTAAATAAATTATGTATAATTATGTAATTATAAGAAATCGAACCCGAGGTGAAGCTAAAGAAATTAAAATAAATAATTCTTATATAATTATGTAGTTGCAAGGATTCGAACCCGGGTTCAGTGATAACTAAATTTGGTATTTTGGTATTATTGCGCGCCGTTAAAAGTTAAAACATGATTTTTCACATTAATAAATAGTAGAGTTAATTACACTTTACATCCCCTACCTTTACTCTATATTCAATCATGTATACATAGTTTCATAAATTACATTTTACATCCCCTAACTTTAAATAATATGTTGAATCACAACCCCTTCTACGTTTTTTATATAAAAAAACTGCTTTTAACAAATATATTGACAAATATGATATTAAATTGTTGTAGTGATTATATAAATTTTAGAATTTAAACATGTCATTAATTTCACACTTTTGAAAATTTTAAATTATAATTTAATATTATTTTTTAACCATTAATTAATAATAATATATTTATATAAATTTGAACTAACCAGATTCTAATTAAGCTAGATTATAGCCCGTGATATGCACACGGTAATTTAAATTTAAATTTCATAATAATTATGATATATAATAGAGCTTTTTTCATAAATAAATAGGAAAAAGTAAATTTTTGCAATTTTACTTTTGTTAAGAAAAGCTATTTGCAATTTTACTATACTAAGTTTCAAAATTGCAAAAATACTAACCCTAACCCTTCCCCCCTTCCCTCCTCTTTTATAATCAGCCGTTTGTGTCCTTTTTTTTTTTTAAGGTGGGATGCTATTTTTGTGGATTTGGGTTGCATGGCCCCGCAGGGGCAACCACTTTCAACTGAACATGCAACTAAATTTCTGATTTCATGTTCCATTTTTCAAAAGTGATTTTCGACCTCATTTAGTGTTGCCCCATCTGGCGACTGTAAGTCTCCAACTAGCTCTTCTAACCTTGAGATTCGATCTCCCTGTGTTTGACCAACCATGGTGATGAAACCTAGGCTCTGATGACAAAGAGGCGGGGAGGCCAGGTATTCAGACATGGGATGTCTTGAAGAAGGAACTCAAGGATCAGTTCTTGCCTAAAAATGCTAGCTGGATTGCAAGGGAGAGTCGGAGGCACTTGAGGCAGACGAGTACTGTGAGGGAATATGTGAAGAAATTCACATCTCTGTTGCTGGATATTCGGGATATGGCTGAGGCAGACAAGCTGTTCAACTTTGTCTCTGGACTCAAGGCAGACGCACAGGCTGAGCTTCGCAGAAGGGATGTCAAGGACTTGACAACGGCAATTGTTGTAGCTGATATCTTGGGTGACTACAAGGTTGATGATTCTTCATCTGAGGATAGTGACAAAAGTCTTACAGAGAAGAAGAGGGTCAGGAAAGAGAAAAGGAGGAACAGGGAAAATGTCGAAGGAAGCAAAGGGAAATTCGAGAAGAGTGGAAAGTCAAATGATACAAAGGGTTGTTTCATTTGTGGAGGGCCACACTTCAAGAGGGAATGTCCAAAGAAAAAGGACAAGGAAAAGGTGAATGCACTGGTGGTGAATGAGGGATTAAGGGAGGAAGTGGGAAGGTTGTCTCCCTTACGCTTGATTAATGTAATGCAGGTGACGGACAATGACAAAAAGTGCGCCGGGACGGCAAATCAAGGGATGGATGGTGCTAAGCCTTATCTCAAAGCACTAATGAGTAAGGGGAGTCCAAGAAAAGGGTTGGCCAAAGGAGAGGGGGAAAGACCTCCAAGTGAGTCAAGTTCGGGCCCAGGAAAGGGGCCACGCATTGGGCAACACTAATCAATGGCGGGCGTGTAGGCGCAGCGCGTCTACACGAGTCATCCATGAGCCACATATGGGTGACAAGGGCATCAGAATGGTGGCAACAAAGGGACTTGTTCATGATGGCAAAGGGTTGGATCAGGGGCGGTGTGACAATGGCCAGGGATCGGTACAACCAAAAAGGGAGAACCAAGGGATCTTGGTGAGGGGCAATCAAATGACAACGGCAGGAAAGGGGGTATTGTGCAAGTACAAGGCGCAAAGGTGGTGCTAGTCACAAGCACAAGGTACAAGGGCACATACTAGGACGTGCAAGGCATGGGGCGAGGTGCATGGGTGTTGGCACGAGGCACCGGGTGCAGTCGCAAGATGCAAGGAGCAAACCGAAAGGGCTGCTAGTCGTTGGGTATTTGGAAGCTGAATGCACTTGATGAGGACATCAAGCTCTTCAAGTGGGGGTGATTTGTTACGAGTCTGAGGGTAGATGCTCATGATTGGGTTTGGGTTGAGGGCCCTGTGCGCCAAGTGAGCACCAAGGCGCGGGGTGGAGGCACAAAGTTATTAAAAGAAAATGGGCGGAGCACCCAAGGACCATGTAAACAAAGGTTAGGCCAGGAGTGCACATGGAATATGAGCACAAGGCACCAAGTGGCAGACTTGGGGGACTTGATGATGCTAGGGCGCTAAGTGGCAAACTTAGGGGTTGAGGTGAAGTTGGGCGCTTGGGACACTTGTACAGATTGGGGCATGTCAAAGGCATGGAGCAGGTCAACATGGGCCAAGGTTGAAGCATGATGCAGGCATGACATGGGTTCAAAGTGCAAAGTGGATTTGGGCCTTCGCATATGGATGGGCCTTGCTTCTAGAGAGTTGGAGAACATTCTAGAAGGGAGATCAGGGTTTGTGATTCACTATCTTTGGAGATCATTCTAGAGGAATCAATTAAGGATTGCAATCTTCTGCAGGAAGGGAAAGTCTATCAGAGTCAAAGATATGATCAGGGTAGATCTTCTATGGAAGGAAAGGCAATCAGGATGATTGAGCATATCTTGAAGATCTCAGGCAAAGATGGAAAGTAGGGTTGGGCTTAGCCTAGCCCAAAGCCCGTAAAGCTACCTATATAAGGAGGAGCTTCTTCATTCTCATTCATTCATTCATTCATACACAAAGGGAGCATCAGAGAGGGAGAGCACTAGAATAGTTCTGAGTGTGAGAGCTGTTGTAGTGAGGCTTTTTGTAAGCACTCTTCGTGGGAAGAGCTAGCAACTAGAAGGTAGATAGCCAAAACATTGTAAGGCATCAGGCCTAAGTTGTTAGGGTCCTTTTTGAGGTAATAAAAAGGTTGGGGAAACCCGTAAATCGTGTGTCTCTTTCTATTCGAAGTATCTTGTGCTACTAACCATCTTGCAGGTACTCGAGACCCATTTGGCCAAGTGGGCACCAAGGGTTTTGGTGGGAATCACGAAGGCGAAAAATTAGTCGTTGGTTGGCGCTTCCGTAAACCTCCGTGATATATATATATATATATATATATTAGAGTCCAAAAATGAGGTCGAAAATCACTTTTGAAAAATGGAACATGAAATCAGAAATTTAGTTGCATGTTCAGTTGAAAGTGGTTGCCCCTGCGGGGCCATGCAACCCAAATCAGCAACTGAATGCAACCCAAATCAGCAACTGAATGTAACTTTTTTTTTTAAGGTGGGATTCTATTTTGGTAGATTTGGGTTACATGGCCCCGCAGGGGCAACCACTTTCAACTGAATGCAACCACTTTCAACAAGTTGAATATGGTTGCATCTGGTTGAATATTGCCCCTGGGGGGGCCTTGCAACCCAAATCAGCAACTGAATGCAACTTTTTTTTTAAGGTGGGATTATATTTTGGTGGATTTGGGTTGCATGGCCCCGCAGGGGTAACCACTTTCAACAAGTTGAATATGGTTGCATTTGGTTGAATATTGCCCCTGGCGGGGCCTTGCAACCCAAATCAGCAAGTGAATGCAACTTTTTTTTTAAGGTGGGATTCTATTTTGGTGGATTTGGGTTGCATGGCCCCGCAGGGGCAACCACTTTCAACAAGTTGATTGTGGTTGCATTTGGTTGAATATTGCCCCTGGCGGGGCATTGCAACCCAAATCCACCAAAATCATCCCACCTTAAAAAAAAGTTGCATGTGGGGTTGCATTTGTTGAATGTGGTTGAATGTGGTTGCATTCAGTTGAATATGGCCCCTGGCGGGGCCTTGCAACCCAAATCCACCAAAATCATCCCACCTTAAAAAAAGTTGCATGTGGTTGCATTCAGTTGCTGATTTGGGTTGCATGGCCCGCAGGGGCAACCACTTTCAACTGAACATGCAACTAAATTTCTGATTTCATGTTCCATTTTTCAATTGCCATTTTCGACCTCATTTTTGGACTCTATTGAAAAATGGAACATGAAATCAGTAATTTAGTTGCATGTTCAGTTGAAAGTGGTTGCCCCTGCGGGGCCATACAACCAAAATCCACCAAAATAGCATCCCATCTTAAAAAAAAAAAAGGACACAAACGGGTGAAACTGACGGCACATGGAGGGCACATGGGGGAGGGGGGAAGGGTTGACCTAATTTGTAGTATTTTTGCAATTTTGAAACTTAGTATAGTAAAATTGCAATTAATTCAAAGAGATAGTATATTTGCAAATAGAAACTTTAAACATAGTATTTTTGGTAAATATCCTATATAATATTAACAATTAAATAAAGAAAATAACTTTATATTTAAGATCAAATAAATTAATATTGAAAGAAGGGAAATGCTATGTTCCCCAAATTTTTTTCCTAAAATTTTGTCCCAAATGACATGGCATGGTGAATAAATGGTAACTTTCCTAATAATAATAATGACCCCGTGCATACATATGTGCCCACAAATTAAAACTCGCCACTTGTCATGCCACGTCATTTGGTAAAATATTTGGAATTTTTTTTTGGAACCTAGCACTACTCTTGAAAGAAATAATATTAATAAAATATTATTTTTCTATATTATTACAAATGCAATCAAAGATAAGATTATTTAGATTTTCTATATATGATAATATGTATTAATAAGCTTACCAAAATTAAAAGATTTATTCAAATTCTCGTTAATAATCTTAGCATAAATATTAAGGGAATATATTAATAGTATTTAAATTTGTATACAAATTTTATTTAGTTAATAATGGATCAAATAATGAATGTGGATCTTTTCCAAACGCAATATGGATACCAAACCTAAAAATGAATTATCTAGTTAAAATCAATACAAAATTTTGTTCAAACCGATACCAAACGTAAGGGATATCCACTAATTTATAATATATATAGATATAGATATATAGATTTAGATATAGATAAGTTATTAAGTTGTGAATACTATGATATACGAGAAAGGAATGGTAATCTGCCATGGATGATGAAGTTCATGCCTTGTTCAAAAATGGAACTTGGGATCTCGTACCAAAACCAGAGGATGTGCAACCTGTTTCATGTAAATGGGTTTACAAAATTAAAAGAAAAACAGATGGGAGTGTTGACTGGTACAAAGCACTGCTAGTGGCACATGGATTTTCCCAGAAATATGGGGAAGATTATGAGGAGACTTGTCCGATTGCAAAAATGACATCACTTCGTTTGGTGTTAGCATTGGCAGCAAGTAATGATTGGAAATTATGGCACCTTGACGTAAAAAATACTTTTCTTTGCGGAGAACTTAATAAGGACATATTACATATACATGGAGCAGCCGCCTGGTTATATTTCGAAGCAGCATCGTGATTATGTATGCAAGTTGAGAAAAGCCATGTACGGGCTTAAGCAGGCGTCGCGAGCATGGAACGGAATGTGGTGGTTCTTTTGTATGTGGATGAATTAATAATAACGGGTAATGATGATAATGAAGTGGCCAAATTGCAAGAAGAGCTTTCAATCAGGTTTGATATGAAGCGGCTAGGACACTTAAGTCATTTTGTTGGTCTTGATGTCGAGAACATGGAAGGCGGAATATTTGCAACGCAGAAAACCTATGCTGAAACTTGTTCAGAGGTTTGGAATCAAGGAAAATGATGGAATGCATAATATGTTCCATATGTCTCAACAATTTGTCATTTGCCAACTTGCTAGCCACCTAGTTATTCCCTGCAGGACCACTTCTAAATAAATGTCTTGCCTACCCTTTAGTTATTTAACTCTTTCTGTTATTGTAAGGCTATTGTTGTCCTTTCATTCTAGTTTGTTATTTGTCCTCATGTGTCATGTTTGTCACCTATATAAATGAGGATAATGTATTGATTCTATTATGAATGAAAGAAACAAGGTTAGACGTCTCTGTAGTTGATTCTCAAATTTGCATATTTGCTCCATTTGTCCATATGGTATCAGAGCCTATCACATGCTTATCTGTTTTTTTTAGAATCAACATAGTGTTTTGTCAACTATCTCATTCATCCTTTCCACATCTATTTTTTACTTTTCAGATCTGAGAAAGTTAGAGCCTTTCGTTTACAAAAATGGCGAATGGTACAAGATTTACATTTGCGGATATGCAAAATCCGTTATTTATACATCCTTCAGATGGACCTTTATCTGTAAGCGTCTCCAAACTTCAAGGAGCTTCAGACTACAGAATGTGGAAACGTTCATTTGAGATTCAGCTTTTTGCTAAACGAAAACTCGGGTTCTTGACTGGTTCTGTTCTTAGATATGCCAATGATGCTGTTCAAGCTGCTCAATGGGACACTTGCAATGATCTTGTTATTTCCTGGATACACAGCAATGTCTCTGACAGCATCAAGCAATCTATTATGTTTATAAACTCTGCATCTGAGGTATGGTCTCGTCTTGAGAAACATTTTTTGTTGAGTAATGGCTCTAGGAAATATAAACTTAATAGAGATCTGTTTGCTCTTAAACAAAATAACATGAAGTTGAATGAATATTATACTACATTAAGTAGCCTCTGGGAGGAGATTGAGTCGATGAACACACTACCAGTAATCACTACTATAGCTGCAGATGTAACTGCTTTTATCTCTGCAATTGATAAGAATAAGGCTGAGTCTCGTCTGTTTCAATTTCTGAATGGTCTTGATGATGTATATGCTGCTCTGCGTTCTCAACTCTTGATGCAAAACCCACTACCTAATGTTGAAGTTGCCTTTTCTACTCTGCAACAAGAAGAATCTCAAAAAGATTTGTTTACTTTAGCCACTACAGACGCTGCTGCGATGTTTGGCAAATCTCAGACTGAATACAAAGGGCCTGCTTGTCATGCCTGTGGTCAGAAAAATCACAGTGGCAAAAAGGCGATCTATTCTCCACTTGATGCCAATCTGAAATTAAAACACGATGAAGGAGCTCTCTTGCAAAAGGAAAATGCTAGACTTACGGAAACTTTCACAAAAAGTTTTACAGAATGGTAGGTGTCTTAATTTAATTGGCTATAATTTAATGGGCCCCCTGCATTCACATCAATATCAACCAATAAAGATCAATATTAGTGGAATCCAACTCATTCTGTGCAAAAATTCTGTAGCCAATTCTGTGCATGTAGCATTACTCCTTGCAAAATCCACAACATTATCATGCTCTTGTCGGTAGTCTTTTGTATGTGAATATTACGAGACCAGATATTGCCTTTTCTATTGGCCTTGTTAGCCGTTTTATGCAAGAACCTAGGAAACCACATTTAAAGGCAGCAAGACAAATTTTAAAATATGTGAATTCTACGCTGGATTTAGGCATGTGCTATTAGAAAGGGTCTAAGTTTTCTCTAAATGGCTATAGTGATGCCAGTTTAGGTGGAGACTCGAAAAATGGAAGATCAACATCGGGTTATGTATTTCTTTGTGGAGGCATAGGTATTTCATGGTTTAGTAAAAAGCAAGATTCTGTTTCTCTGTCAACAGGAGAAGCAGAGTACAAGGCTTCCTCACTAGCTGCTCGATCAAGAATGTATATGGCTCCTAAGGGTTGTTGAAGACCTGCTTTCTCCTGTTAGTGAGCCAACAATCATCCACGGTGATAATCAAAGTGCTCTGAAGGTTGCTTTAAATCCAACATGTCATGCAAGAACAAAACACATTGAATTAGAGCACCATTTTATTAGAGAGAAGGTTTTAGAAGGTGTCATTGGTGTGTCAGAGGTACGTAGTGAAGACAATATTGCAGACATACTTACAAAGTCCTTACAGAGAGGTCCATTTCAAATGCTCGGCAGCAAACTTGGAATGCTCTCCAGAAAATCACTTTAAGGGGGAGTGTTAAACAAAATAAAGTTGATTTTTTGGAGCAAAACATATATTTATGTCTCTAGAATTTTCATTATATGTAGTTAGTCATTCTAGTATTCTCTCAGCTTTAATGTCCTCGAGTCTCTCAAAAATTGCACTGCTCTAGAACTTTCTGTTTAAGGTTATTTATATCTTTCTTGTAATCTGTCCCATTTGTAACCTGAATTATTATCAAAGTACTGTTCCAATCAGTTGAGATAGTTCTTTCACAATACTAACTCATATTATCATTATTGAGAGCTGTTTATAATATTATTACAGTACTATTTTGTTTTCAGACACCACAGAACAAACTGAACCTTGAAACTTCATGATAAGATTTTCAACTGCGTCCCAAAATTTTTGGTCACTTAAAAAACCAAAACAAAACCAATAGAATTGTACCTCGAGAATATGGATAAACTAATTTGCTCTGTCAACTTCATCCCACGTAGAAACAGGATGCCAATGTGGTAGTATGGTATTGTAGAAATTTGTAGAAAGTTTCGGGTAAATCTTAATTAAAGAGCTTATCGGTCCTTGATTCAGTTTCTTGTACCGTAGTTCTGAATTTTATGTAGTCTGTAACCTAGATATAGATTGGAAGAGTATGTAGTGTTCGTCATTTAAAAAGACACAATCTTAAAAAAAAAATCCTGACTTTAAAATGACACAATCTTAAAAAAAAAAATAAGGAACATAATATCCTGCTTTGTTTAACCAATTGAGACACATGCATGCCAAGAAGCAAGCAGTGAAGATAATTTTACAAATGCAATGCATTTCGAGAATCTTACAAAGATACATGTAATTCCCTGCTCACTAGTCACTAATCAGATGCTATTTGAAATCATAATCCGCAAGCACCTTAAACATTACACACCTGTATACAATTCGTGAAAATATCATACTCAATTATTCAAATACCATAAATATCAGCATATACCAGAAAATAATATACAGAGACATATCATTCTACCAGGCAAGAATATTCAATAGCTTGACCGAATAGCTGGACAAATAGTTTTGTTTACATCTCTTTGTTTTTATTTCTATGTCATTTTCTTTAATTAATCGTACGTAGTCAAAATGATCCCAGTTATTATGGATTCTTATCATAGCAACAGAACATAATCGGCCATGCTCCTTGATGACCAATAAGACAAGTGTGGCAATATTGGGACGGGCACAAATCTGATGTAAGCCTGCATTGGCTCATCTTTGTTTCCCTAAAGCTTTCTCATTTATCTGCGATGGCATGAATAATAGGTTGGTTACTCAAAATGATAATCCCAACTCTTATATTATAACAAAAAACAAATGTACCTTACTTGTAGAGTCAGGTCCTAGATCGAGATTAAGCCTGCCTTGTTGAAACTCCATCACAAGGTTTTGAACTGATCAGTTGCAGCGCTTCTGGCCAATTCTCTGCAACAGATTCTATACAAAGCATAGAATGAATGAAATGTTGTGATAATGTTATACAAAATATGTGTTTGTCCACAACAGAAAAATTCATAACCATTGTTCTTTGAAATCTTAATCAATCTTATGAACATGATTAGCTGTTGTTACAATTGCAATCTTACACTAAAGTGCTGTAATCTTACACACACAAAAGAAGATTAGCCATATTATAGACTAAAGTTTACTAATGTAAGATTGTAAGGAACAGATGTGATAAGGTAATACTCCGTAGTATTTTCATAAGATTGATTGAAGATTTCAAAGAACAGTGGTTATGATAATTTGACACCGGATAGATTTAGTGCGTATGCGTAAAAACTAGGTTTATATAGTTACAAGATCACTATGAATAAGGGTAAGTAACACCAGACGTTACATCATCATAAATCTTTTTGTAACTGATGAATTTAATGCCTATATATTAATTACAAGGGTCCGCCTAATATTAGGCATGATTTAAGATAAGAGTAATGCCTGAATTGTATCTCAAATACGTTCTCCAATTAGTGATTTTATTCAAGAGACTTATATTTATATACGAGAAATCCATTACATTTATGATAAAATATCCATTAATATAGTAACAATTCATCATGCAAGAATCGTTTTAAAAACGGTTTAGAGGACTATAACATTCTCTTAAAATAATTAAAAAGGTAATTACATTCGAATTATTAATTAGAGATGTTAAGAAAAAATGTGCAACTGAAAGTATTTACTATTAGTATTAACGGGATGGCTAACTTGTGCCCTTAGGGCACATGAAGTATTTATTACTTTGACTAGTTATGTTTCCACCATGTTATTGGTGCACTTTATTACTATATTTATTAATCTTTCAATTTTTTTTTCATTATTTATATTAAGCATAACAAATTTCACTTGTATAAATTATTTTCTATACAATGGCCCCCTATATTCACATAAATATTAATTAAATAAAATATTTATTTTTATCACATCATTTTTTAACTATTTTATAAAGACATTAAAATAAAATCTTTTATGTTTGATAAAAATAGTTAAATAAATTTTTACAAATACTTTCTATTTTTATTTCAAAATGACATTTTTATTTTGTATGATTTATTTTTATTTTTTTTAAAGTATGTTGGGTGAAATAAACAAAAATAAAAAGTAACAAAAAAAGTAGTTGAAGGATGATGAAAAAGAAAATAGTAAATACCAACTTGGTTTAAAGTAATAAATATTGTCAGCTGTAAACAAAAACGAGGTATAATAAATACATATTAGAGCAATTTCAACCGGAGTTACCTATTAGTTATATTATCTACGTGGCCTTGTATATAGTTATCCTCTAAAAAAACTCACTCCAACGATGGACTCTCATTAGTTAAAATTATACTTATCCTCTTCTAGTCTTCCAAATCTAGCACTCTCTAGCTCATCCTCTATATTCCATCCAACTCATCTGCCGCTAAAATTCTATTTCTCCCATTCTTTTTACATTAATATATATGTTATTTAATTAATTTAAATATTTTATTATTTGAAAATATGTTATTTTACTATTGTCAAATTCAAATAATTTATATGTTATTTTTTGCTAACAAAATATGAAGTTTTTATTTATAAAATATTTTTAAAAAATTGGGAATGAAATTAAATTTAAAAAATGTACAATTTTTATTATAAAATAAAACTACTTTAATTAATTAAATAACATATATCCTTGTATATATAAAACCTTTATTTGATTGAATTTGACAATAGTAAAATAACATATTTTCAAATAATAAAATATTTAAATTAATTAAATAACATATATATTAATGTAAAAAGTTTATTTGATTGAATTTAGAAAAAAAAATTATTTTTGAGTTTTATCCCAAATAAATAACTACTATTTGAAAATATAGCCGTTAGGATTTCAAAAATATCAAAAATAATAAAATAACATATTTTTAAATATAGCTAACGTTTATTGCTAACACCGTTGGAGGACACAAGCTTACAGGTTCAACAAATTTAACATAATCATCTATTTTTCTGATTTTAGCTAACAGTTATAGCTATCTACTTTGGAGATGCTCTTATGCACAGATTAGCCAACCCGTGATATTAAAGTACTCCGTATTTCCCTTAATAAGTGTTGTTAATCTCTGTCTCCCTCTGTCCCTCTCATTTCTTTACAGTTATTATTTTGGGGTGTCCCTCTCATTTCTTTACATTCCAAAAATAGTAAGTTTCTCCCACTATTACACTCACTATCTCATACTCCCTCCGTCCCATTCATTTCTATACACTTACTATTTTGGGGTGTCCCATCATTTCTATACATTCCAAAAATAGTAAAGTTTTAATAATAAATAACACTATTACACCCACTAACTTTCCTTCACTATCTCATATTTAATAATAAAAATTACTATTACACCCACTACTTTCCTCCACTATCTCAAATCTATTATTAAAAATTGATAGGCCCCACAATTTTATCCACTTTTCATCTAACTTTACTCATTTTTTACACATTTTCTTGGTCTCCGTGTCCAAACCCAATGTATATTATTGATTGGGACGGAGGGAGTATACTTTAACAATAAAAACACTATTACACCCAATGTTCCAGAAAGCGCTAGGCGGGTCTAGGCGGTGAACCTACCTTCTAGCGATTAATCGGCTAGGCGGCGATTAATCGGAGATTAATCGGAAAATTAATCGGATGTATTTTAATATTATTTTTTATATTAAAAAATAATAATTTTCATGTTAATAAATAATTTTGCATTCTTTTGATTTAACATAATTGCAATTAAGGTTCGTTTGTTTTAGT
The DNA here is from genome assembly GCA_037693485.1 of Kitagawia praeruptora. Taxonomy (NCBI): domain Eukaryota; kingdom Viridiplantae; phylum Streptophyta; class Magnoliopsida; order Apiales; family Apiaceae; genus Kitagawia; species Kitagawia praeruptora. The sequence continues at coordinate 129,050,979 of CM075350.1, forward strand.
TTATGCACTTTGCATCCCATAATTTTGAGTACCCTCGCAATTTTCACCCCTTTGTTGATTTTCCGTTAAATTTGACCATTACTATTAGTTAAAATGAGGGAATTTTAGTCAATTATTATTATATCAAACAAAAAGTTTTTAAAAGAGAAAAGAATTAAATTTAAAAATTTAAAAAAAAATGAAAAAAATACCGCCTAGGCGCTGCCTAGGCGCCGCCTAGACCGCTTAGGCGCCGCCTAGGCGCAGCCTAGGCGCCGCCTAATCCCGCCTAGACCGCCTAGGCGTCGCCTAATGAAAAAAACGCCTAATGACCGATTTTTGCCGATTTTAGGCGTTTAGAGGCCGCCTAGCGCCTAGGCGGCGATTAATCGGCCGCCTAGGCCGATTTTTAGAACACTGATTACACCCACTACTTTCCTACATTATCTCAAATTTATAATTAAATATTAATAGATCTCACCACTTTATCCACTTTTCATCTAACTTTACTCATTTTTTATACATTTTCTTGATCTCTGTGTCCATCCCCATGTAAACAACCATGAGCGACGGAGTGAGTAACAAATTACTAACACAAGGAAAGCTACGCGTTATTAGCATTTACTACTAAGGAAAGCTACCCCTTAACTTAGACCATGACTGTTGTGGTGTACGTGTGCATTATACCGTTGTTATAGTACTATACATTGTAATATTGTATTATGGCACAACTAGTTGAAAACCCGCGCTTGGCGCGGGCGAAAATAATTTTTCTGAAAAATTAAAAATATCCCATATAATTTCAAATTAATTCAATTATCTATGACATAACATTTATTAATAAGCAAAATCTCTCTTTTGATTCTCATTATTCTGCTTCTACTGTGGCTTCTTCTGAAATATTCATTGCCCTCTCATTTGTGGCCTGCATCATGATTCAAAACACGCAAACATATTAATTTCAAGCAATAGGCACACCATTAATGTATCAACATTACAACAATAGAGGATGTTTTCATATACAAACTCCAGAATACCGGCCTTGTACAAAGAATGCATCTGCTTTCAATTAAAAAAAATAACTTTACGCAGTCAGGAAACAAGATTTATGGTTTCGTTTAGGCCATTCACCAGATAGGTACATATTCAAGCTCTCAAGTTTTGGTTATTGTAATATCATGCTTTTAAGCAACTTTAAAGCTAAAATAAAATGGATAACATGGGTCATAAGAGCATATAGCATGACCTGATTGTGAGGCTGCCTCACTGAGGCACATATAAGCAACCCATATATTATAAATTTAAATTTAAGATAATATGCATGAGTTACAACAATACAAATTTCCTTCACTCTAAAAGAAAGAAACTTATTTGGTAAGAATCAGCCTCAAAGGTATGTTAAGAATAGACAATCCTGGGAATTAAAACACTCATCATGGGTTCAAAAGAAAAAAGATAATCATCATCAGGTTAATAGATTTACGTGGCATAAAAACGGTGTACCTTCAATTCATTAACCAATATTAAATACATAAAATAATGAAATTATATATTTTACCTAAACTGTTGTCGGCCGATGGTATCTTTTGCAGCTTCCAGAACATTGATCAACACGTGCAGCGGTGCAGGAGAGCATGATCAGAACAACTTTCCTCTAAACCTGCAAGAAAAACCACAAAAACTTAATTAGTTTGGGTCAAGAAATATTATGACTGCTGCAACTGGGGGAAGGTTGTGAAGGAAACAAAAGTAATGGAAAACACATACTCCTAGAAATATATATACCCTGATCGTGATCGGGCATGGAATTTTAAAAAATAGGGTATTTTAATATACATTTTGGTCTATTTAGAATGCTGCCACTAATCTTTATAGAATAAATGTTACATATATTCAAGATTACTCTAAGCTTAAAGTACCAGTCCTATGCTCAGAATAGTACTAGGTCTTAAGTTTGATTTTGCAAAGAGCATGAACTAATCGCTGAGGCAGGATGACTAAACAGTAAACCTTTTAACTGTTGATTACATAAACTTAAACCTATCTAAATGTCCCATATAAGTATCCCATATATTTATGGCTAGATTAAATAAATTTGAACCTATCTAAATGTTGGCGAAGGAAGATCTATCCACAACAATTTGAAGGCCCTCATCAGGTTTTTTTTTTTTTTGTAGATAAACTTTCAGTAGAGGATGCACTGATATTATTCAGATGCAGGAATTCTTGTTGGTGTATAATAATTTTATCTTTGACATGTAGCTCAATAAATGGCGAAAGAAGACATGTAATTAAGAACTTTTAGAAATGTATACACAGAAAAATATACTTTACTTTTAGCATCAGGTGCATCTGAGTCATAAGTCGTAACCATTAAGCGAACTCTTACTGGTCCAGAATCATCACTTTGGCACATAGCATAAGTTAGTCTCTTTTTAGAAGCAGATGACATGTTATATATAGGATGAATGCTTGAAGTGGTCATTTAGTAGTTCAAAGCATTAATACCTTTGCTTCTTGAATCTCTGAAACAACATTCAGCAACCTACGATATTGATCTCTTACCTCAGGATACTGGACCATGGACTTCACTCTAGCTAGAGCCTTTTGCAACCTCTCCTCTGTTTGTTTTCTGCCTTCTTTCAAGAAATCATAGGCATCTTCTTAATGACATATGGAAATGCTAAAGAGTGATTTGATTTTGTGAAAGAATCCTGTTCATACAGAAGAAGATATTACAGAAATTTAGAAGCAATTAATACAAAAGCAGTACACAATTTGAACAACATATTAAGGTATAAATTTATATCTCCATAGTTCAACGACTAATACCTTGAGCAGTTTAAGCAGTGTTAAATCTGCATGTTTACTTCCAAATATATCCAAAGATTGTAACTGCAGGAAGAAATTCCATGATTAACAGTCAACAGCATGAATAAGAAGTGCTCCTACAGCCTCCTTTATATGATAACAGAAAAATAGTATTAGACACAACGATGTCCTTCTAACAGGCTGCTCGTAGAAATCACAACACTTGTTCTATTACAATTTATATTACATTTGCATTCACAATAAGCTAGGTAAAAATTAAACTGGAAGTTCAACTTGCTTATCGACAAAATTAATTTGCTCATATGAAGAATCAAGTGTGGCAAAAATATGTAGGAAAACAAAGGAGTCAACTAAATCGTTGTAATGGACTTGTTAATTTTTTGGAAACATCTAAGTTGTTGAACATCATTTTCATTCTTAAAATTTAAAAAAAATCCTACCTCTTTCCCAACGAAAAGCAGCGCAATATCTACAGATGGCTGAGATTCCTTCCCTGAGCACTGAATAGACGAAAATGGTGTAAGTACTGCACAGATAAGATTAATAGCGTTCTTTTGTTCATGTATCTTTTTAATACAAAAGACTATGTAACCAAATGATCTAAAAAAGAACAAAATGCATACAACAGGGTTAGAGTCATTTACCAAATATTCAGACCAGCCACCTAGAGACATGACAGACTTGGCCAAGTCCTTAGGCGATAAAGTTTGGTAATTTATTCCATCCAACGTTCTGTCACAAGAATATCCATATTACTTGCAAGATTAAGAGTACAGAATACCAAAAAGCGTAAAAAATATTCTGTATCATTCTTTCACTCTACATCAAATACACTAAACTCCAAGCACATTTTAATTTGTTTCCATAGAACTATAATCCCTATCATGAACCGTAACTAAATAATCCCCCAAAATAAGCTAGGAACTTATCGAAACTCATTCATCGCATCGTTCTAACCAATTAAACACAACAAAATAAGTAATCCACACAAACAAACATCGCCTTATCGTAATCAAACAACTTTCTCCCTACATACTAAACACAACTAATAATCGCAACTAAACTGAAAATAGAAACATTCTTCTCATAACACAAGCAATTAAATCACCAAAACAACTTTACGAAAACTCAAAAACAAAACAATCAATACCTCTCCTGATGAGACGACCACAGAAACGCAGGAGCAGTAGATTGGTAGCTCAATCCTATCCAAAACTGCGCCACAATCATAACTAACATTACTCAGCTCAATCCTATCCAAAACTGCGCCATAATCATAACTAACATTACTCCCAATTTATTCATCTTATTTTCACCCTGCTATTCATATATAGATCACAATCATTAAGAAAACTATAATCAACATGAAATTAAATTAAACTTGAAATTGCAATAAAAGTGCGATTAATTAAAAGGCTTACAAATCGAATTGGTGTGAGATCGGAGAGTTTACGGGGCTGGGGTTCTCAGGTTGTGCCTCTGTCTTGAAACTACTCAAACCTCTTCCTTTCCTTCTCCAGCAAAAAATTACCTTGTCCAGTATCCCCACAGACCAGATGATCTTTTTATAGTTCTTTCACACCTGATGCCCTCTTACATGGGCGTTGAATTAGAAAAACCTCTACGGCTTGATTATGCTTGACGGTTGACGCTTGATTGGGTCGGGTAGATGAAAGGTCGAAATTAATTGAATCTGGGAGGCCAAAAGACTAATCTGGGAGGCCGAAACTAATTTAATTTAATTAATTGAACCTAAAAAATCCCAAAATTGAGGAAGCCTTCGAAATAAGGAAAATTGTTTCGGAGAAAGCTGAAGCCTTCCACGTCACCGCCTGAGATCTTCCTTTATATATAGAGAAGATATACATTGAGAAAATGCCCAAAATAGCACAAAAATGGGGGTTGGATGTCCAAAATAGCACTTCTGGAAAAACAAGCCCGCGCCTGGCACTTACATCACGCATCTGCTGTATGCGTTAGGGGGTAACACATGTTAAACATGCGTTACTCGTGTTTTTGTGACACACCCAGCTGATTCAAACATATAAAACGCAACAGTATCATGCGTTAAGGGTGTAACGCAAGTGCGTGATGCGTTACACCCATAACGCAGCACGCACTTGCGTTACACCATTAACGCATGTGTTGTATGCGTTACGCGTGTTGGAAACAGTTGGGGATGGAAATTACACAGTAACGCATGTATGAAATGCGTTACCCCCTAACGCACACACTACTTGCGTTATGTAAGTGCTAGTGCGGGGAAAATTTTCCAAAAAGTGCCATTTTGGACATTTTTCCTCAAAATTGTGTCATTTTGGCACTTCACCCATATACATTCGGCTCCTATTTTCTCAACAAATTGCTACGAAACAAGATGTGATAACGACTGCGATTAATTAAAAATTGAAATGTAAATTAATTAAAATAAAGACAAAGAATAAGGGATGAGGCGCGTTCGATTTGTCACAAAACTATTTGTCCAACTCCTATTTCCTTTTCATTACTATATTTTGAATAATCTTGTATGGTAAAATGATATGTCCCTTGTATTTGACTAATCGTGTATGATAGTTTCACGAATTGTATACACAAGGTGTGTGTGTGTGTGATGTTCAAGGTGCGTATGGATTACGATTTCACTTATCAACCAAGTAGGGAGCAGGGAACATGCATCTTTGTAAGATTCTCGAAATGCTTGCATTTGTAATGATTTTTATGGATCTGGCCGGGTATCTGGAGAGGCTCTGTGTAGATACCATTGTAACAGATTTATTTAAGATTGATAAGTTGCAGGATATGTTAATCAACAAAGTCAATCATTATAACAATAATGATCTATGATAATGAGCTCAACAAATTCGCATTCTTTGCAAAGTTCAGTTGGGCTAGCTAGTGACTCGTAGAGCTGGAAATGAGGTCCTCCAGAACCTTGTCCGCAGCAGATTATGTTCATTTTTAATTCAATTTTTCGTGGCACGAAACATTCGACACATCAAATGAACATACCAATTAAGCGAATGGATGAATGAATGCTGTGATAATATCATACAAAATATTTGAAAGAATTATCAAATATGTGATTTGTCATTGTCGCACATAAAATTTTAGTCTTCGTCATTAAACTAGTAACTCAACGGTTGTATCATTCTTGTAGATGAGTAATGCTAGGTGTACAGAATTGGTTACACAATTATTTTTTCACAGAATGGGCTGTATTAATCCATTAATGTAGATCTTTATTGGTTGATATTGATGTGAATGTAGGGAACCCATTAAGTTATAGCCAATTAAATTAAGACACCTACCATTATAAAAAATTTTGTGAAAATTTTTGTAAATCTACCATTTTCCCTCGTAAATTATTTGCATCAGAAAGCAAAATGAAAAAAAACTACTTCCTTCAATATATATTGTTAATTTATATAAATCAAAAGTTTGCTAACATAATGAAAGCTACTCGCTATTTGCATTTACAATTAAGGAAAGCTACCCCTTGAACTTAGACCATGCTATAGTGGTGTACGTGTGCATTATACACGAACATCTTCGACAATACCAATTTTTAAGTTAAATCAATTTACGTGACATCTACATTTCAATATTTAAATATATATAAAAAAAATATTAACACTATAATCTTATGACCCCTTAATAATAAATATAAATAATTATATTTGGTTAGTTACTTAGTTATATTTATCAAACCGGCAAAATTCCAAGATATAATCTACATTCTCATAATTATATATGATATTATTGAAGTTTATTATTGATCACTTTTCTTAACTAAATTTTGCATTATCATTATTTATAATATTTTAATCAGACATTTTACATATTACTGTTGAAGATGCTTACCGTGGAAATGCTCGTAGTACTGTACAGTGTACATTCGGCTTCTCTTGTCAACAAAATTGCTACGATACAAAATGTGATAACGACTGCGATTAATTAAATATTGAAATATTCATTAATTAAAATAAAGACAAAGAATAAGGGATGAGGCGCGTTTGGTTTGTCACAAAACTATTTGTCCAACTCCTTTATCCTTTTTGTTTTCATTACTATATTTTGAATAATCTTGTATGGTAAAATGATATGTCCCTTGTATTTGACTAATCGTGTATGATAGTTTCACTATTAATTTGTGTACAGGTGTGTGTATGTGTGATGTTTACGGATTACGATTTCACTTATCAACCAAGTAGGAAAGCTGGGAACATGAATCTCTAGTAAATTCCCGATATGCATCGCATCTGCAATAATTTGGAAGTACATAATTATTTGGACTGTCCCACTTTGTGTTGATTTATTCTATCTCAAAATCAAAATCTTTCCAATTATGATCATATATGACTAAAGGTAAAATATTTATAAATTTTTTTTTTTTTTTTTTTTTTATAAAAAAAAAAAAAAAAAAAAAAAATATTTATAAATTTAATAATATCAAGATTTAGAAAATTTTATTTATTTAATGAGATTATTAATTAATTAAGTTAAAATATATTCCATCTATCCCACTCATTTCTTTACATGTTTTCAGCACTGTTTGACATGCATTTTAAGGTGTATACTCTGTTCTAAAAGTCGGCGATTAATCGGGATTAATCACCGATCGGTAGGTCACTGAACTGATTTTATAAAAATTGGCTAAAAAATAGTTTTTTCAAAAAATCGGGATTAATCGGTCCAAAATCGAATTAATCGGTCAAAAATCGGCATTATTGGTAAAAAAAATTGAAAATGTGTAGAAAAATTAAAAAAATTCAAAAAGAATAAAATTGAATAAATTTTAAGAAAAATATTATTCTCATATACGAAATTAATATTTTAAACGATTAAATCATGAATTTTATCAAATTTTTCAATCATATTGACCCCAATTCAAAAATTAGATCTTAAAATTTATATTTACTTTAATAATGATATATATTTTAAATATATTTGTATAAATATATTATAATTATTCATGTATAATCAAAATAATAAAATAATTACGTATATGAATAAAAATAATATTTAAAAATAATATTAAATTAGTTCCGATTAATGATCCGATTAATCATTCCGCTTAATCCCCGATTACTCGATTAATCCCTGGACGGTGCCTTCACCGATTAAGTCCGATTCCAGCTTTTTACAACACTGGGTGTATATAATTCCCCAACTTATTTTTAAATTTTTTTTTAAAAAAAAAAATTTAAGTACTAAACTTTTATTTAGAAGAAAAAAATCTTATAAATAAATTATAAAACTTTATAGGAGTTTTAAAATACATGTCAAGTCCTCTATACCAAGCGTAAACAACTCGCTTATGTGAATACTATACTAATTTTTGGTAAAGTATCAATTTATTGATTATTAATTTGTGAAGATTTTAAATATATATTTAAAATTGGTGGTTTTCAAAAGTAAATTAATAAAACATACATCAAACTTATACATTTACTAGTTAAATTACTCCCTCCATCCCAAAATAATAGTCCTATTTGGAAAAAACACACATATTAAAAAAATTTAATTATGTTGATTATATTCTCATATTAAGACCCATTTTACACATTATGCATTGATTACTTATTTAGGAGTAAGTGAATACTACGCACTACTCTAAAAATTTCAACACTAGTAGTACTCACAAACTCAACAATAGTAAGTAGTCAACCTTGGAAATATTCACATTAATTGTTTTGAACAAAGAGTATTCCAAACAAGACTATTATTTTGGAATATTTTTTTTTCCTAAACAGGACTATTATTTTTGGATGGAGGAAGTACTTTAAAGAATTATCCATTCAAAGTCCAAAGCTGGTATTTGTCCAAAACACGGCAAATCCTATTTGACATCCACGCGTACTCATAGTCGGCAATATGGGACCCACAAACCTAAGATTTTCCTTAATCCCTCATTCGTTTCCCTAAGCAAATCCGCTAATCTTCAAATATGGAAACCACTAAGAAGGAACCTAGACTAACTGAAACCCAACACGTGTCACACGGTTTCCGCGACAGCAAGTACCATGCCGCAGCCATTCCCTTACTTCCACGTTTGCATATCTAAATCTTTTATATTTTCACGCCACGTGTCCTTAATGATTTCAGTACAGTACTTATGTTAAAGCTCTACTTATAGATAGACCAACTCAATCTTTCTAACTTTCATAACACACACACACACAATATCTTTTTGTACTTGCACACAATTTTAATGATTCAAAATCTTGATCAAAATGATCGTCGGATATTAAATTTTCCGGCGATTCATCCTTGTGAGAACATATCTCCGAGGACTCTTTTGGAGTCATTACTCACACTGTCTCGAAAAATTTCGAGCTACCAATCGAAATTTTTGGCTACTCAGAGAAAAAATTCGAAAAAAACAATTCGACAAGTGGGGATTTTATTAATGTTCTTGGAGGAGCTTCAAGAATCAAAAATTGTTTTACCCAACTCAATAACTCTTTGTTTCTCCGAGCTTCACCTCACCTTTCAAAGAATTTTATTCTTGTTGCAAGATATTACACGTGAAGGCGCGAGAATGTGGATTTTAATGAAGGCTCATTTTGTAGCAAGTCAGTTCTTGATTTTAGTTAGGACAGTGGCTACAGCTCTTGATGTTCTTGAGTTGGATTCGATTCGTGTTTCGAGTGAGGTTAAGGAGCTGGTTGAATTGGTAGCTAATCAGGCTAGGAGAGTTAAGTTAGAGCTTGATTTTGATGATGATCAGGCTATGAAGAAAGTGATTGTGATAATTAATCAGTTTGAGAATAAATTTGAGCCTGATCAGGGGATGATCAAGGGGGTTCTTGATTATTTAGGTATTAGGAGCTGGGGGGAGTGTCATAAGGAGGTTAAGTTCTTAGAGGAATTGATTGGTTTAATGTGTTTGGATAATAATGAAAGGGAGATGCCTTTGCTTAGTAGTTTAGCTGGGTTAATGAGGTATTGTAGGGGAGTTATCTTTGAGAATTCGGATTTTCGAGAAGGTGGACAGGTAGATGGGAGGGGTAATTTGGAAGTGGAAGTGGTTAGTTTCTTGAATTTGGAAGATTTTCGGTGTCCAATTTCTCTTGAGTTGATGACTGATCCTGTGACAGTGTCTACAGGTCAGACTTATGATAGGGCTTCTATACTGAAATGGTTCAAGTCAGGGAACCTCATATGTCCGAAAACAGGAGAGAAGCTGAAAAGCACAGAGTTGGTGGCTAATTCAAGTCTTCGAAAAATTATCCAACAGTTTTGTGCTGATCATGGGGTTTCAATGGCAAAGACAAAGAAGAAGAATAGTGATATATCAAGGACTATTCTTCCAGGAAGTCCAGCTGCTGCGGAAGCAATTAGGTTTCTATCTGCATTCCTAACCAACAGGCTTAGAAATGGCACAGATGAACAGAAGATGAAAGCAGCTCATGAGGTCCGTTTACTAGGAAAGTCGAGCATTTTCAATAGATATTGCTTAATCGAAGCAGGCACCGTTCCACCACTACTGACACTACTTGCTTCGACTGATTCGCTCGCGCAAGAGAATGCAATTTCAGCTATACTGAAGCTATCAAAACATTCCAAAGGCAAGAAACAAATCATTGAGAATGAAGGACTTAACTTGATTGTTAATGTTTTGAAGAATGGACTCAAGTTGGAAGCCCGACAAACAGCAGCAGCAACTATTTTTTATCTGTCTTCAGTTGACAAATATCGAAAATTGTTGGGAGAAACAACTCTGGCAATTCCAGCTTTGGTTGATCTGATCAAAGAAGGGACCAATTGTGGGAAGAAGAATGCAGTGGTGGCAATTTTCGGGCTTCTTTTATACCCCCGAAACCAACACAGGGTTCTTGCAGCTGGTACTGTTCAAGTACTGACTAATGTATTGGCTGCTTCAGATAAGAAAGATATCATAACAGATTCATTAGCAATTCTTGCAAAGTTGTCGGAAAGTTTTGAAGGATCAACCATGATAGTTGAAGCTTCTGCCCTATCCGTTATTTTAAGGATTTTCAAGAATTTGGCTTCGCGGTCAGGGAAGGAGTATTGTGCTTCAATCTTGCTGTCATTATGTCACAATTGTGGAGCAGAGGTAATTGGTGTATTGGCAAAAGACTCTGGCCTCATGACTGCACTGTATTCACTCCTCACCGATGATGATTGCACCTCTCATTCGAACAAGAAAGCTCGAATGATCATCAACATCATTCATAGGTTCCACGAGTCAAGCACTTCTCAATTGTTCAATCATCAAGTTCAAGAGCAGTCCATTCATGTTCAGTGAACAGTCATATATTTTCGACAACTTCACAGAGTATCCATGATTCTTGTGATCTTAGCTCAGTTTTTGCAAGAGCTAAGTTCTAGTGCTCAGGCAGTTTTTTGTAATTAGTTTAGACATACTTGTATATATATACTGTAATGGTAACATACAAACATTTGTATTTGAGTTTGGTTTGCTATAAATAAAACATTGAATGGCAGAGTACAAATACAACTTCTAACTTCGTATATAAAACAGACTAAATACATCTTGAATGGAAATATAACAACTAAGATAACTTCATTTTGTTGTCTTTTCTCTAGTGTGTTACTGTCCAATTTGTAAGGTATCTTAAGGTACTGATACTAATGCTGATCCTGGGCCTGGACCTGGGCCTGGACCTGGGCCTGGGCCAAGATTAAACATTTCCATTTACAATAAATTTTACAGACAATTGACTATGTTAAATAGTTAAGACTTAAGAGAATCATGTACCTAGGTAAGTTTTCATATAAATACACGAGGGCGAATTTGTAAATTCAGAAATAAGTTTTTTTATTTATCAAATTGCCATTAAAATTGTATAGAAATATATTATGACCTAGGAGAGTTATCTGAGGTCATCCTCAGGCCCATTTTACTCAAATAGTTAATTGGCTTTTTCAAAAATAAATTACTATGTATCTGTAAATGTACTCCCTCCGTCTCTAAATACTTTTCCCATTTGAGTTGGACACGTTTGCCAACGCACACTTTTGATCATTAATATCTTCAATTTCGTATTAGTATTAAATATAAAAACTTCATTGTATTAAAGTACTCATAAATACGAATCCAACAAGATCACTCATGACTATATTTGGTCTTACAGATTAGACGTAAATTAGTAATTTATCTCATGTCATGAACAGTCCCGACATATGAAACGAGCGTAGTATTATGAGACGGAGGGAGTAATAATTAAAGGCCCATTTCAAAATTCTGCACAACTACGGTCCTTACTTGTCCTAATAAATTATAAATTATAAAATAAATTAATTTTTTGAAGAACATAAATGCAATATTTTTGTTTACCAATTTGACAATACACAAATCAATTGACCATATTTTATTAGTAGTCTTGTCAGTGGGGCGGGAAAATGGAATCGGTTCCGAATAGGATTGTCCCGTCCCATTTAAATGAGAAATGGGGTATTAATTATTAATAATGATTAAAAATTTGTCTCATTTAAATCCTTTATTATAATACCTGAGTTTACCATAAGTTAGTTAATCAATAAGAATCGAGGAATTATTTTAGGACCAATCAGAGCTAATTCCTAAAATTTAGACTTTTTCTTATTTACAATCTCACCCTACCTCTTTAACCATGGTTAGTTAACACCACCAATTTAAATACAATAATAATTTTATTAAACATATCTATAAATACCTATTTTTTAAATCAAAAAATATTTATTAGAAAATCACAATTTTAATTTGAAACAATCACGATATAACACTATATATTTAAAATTAAATTTTATAATTAATCATTCATTAATCAACCACTCTTTTAATATAAAGCCAGGTATAATCATACATTATAAATTGATTTTTATTATATATATTGTACAATTATAATCGATACTAAATAATTATAATCTAACTTAACTAAAAATCTAAAAAAATCGGATTTAAAATCAGATTTTAAATAACTTGGATAAAATCCATATCTTCAAAAATTTGATTTTTTTATAAGCTCAAAACTATATTTATTCATAATTTGTTAATAAAATTAATTAATAAATGCATATAAACCAACACTACAAAATCGGATTTGAACAAATTTTAAATATCTTGGTTAAAATCCATATTTTCAAAAACTCGAATTTTTGAAAGGTTCAAAAATATATTTATTCACAATTTGTTAATAAAATAATTAATAAATTCATATAAACGAATTTAAATACAATATTGATTTTATTAAACATATCCATAAATACATATTTTTTAAATCAAAAAATATTTACTAGAAAATCACAATTTTATTTTGAAATCAATCACGATATACTATTATATATTTTAAATTAAATTTCTATAATTAATCATTCATTAATCAACCACTCTTTTAATATAAAGTCAATCACAATCATATTATCATATGATTTTTATAATATATATTGTACAATTATAATCGATATTAAATAATTATAATCCAACTTAACTAAAAATCGAATTTGAAATCAGATTTTAAATAACTTGGATAAAATTCATATCTTCAAAATTTTGATTTTTTTATAAGCTCAAAAATATATTTATTCATAATTTGTTAATAAAATTAATTAATAAATGCATATAAGCCAACACTACAAAAGCGGATTTGAACAAATTTTAAATAATTTAGATAAAATTCATATCTTTAAAAAATCAATTTTTTAAAATGTTCAAAATATATTTATCACAATTTGTTAATAAATTCATATAAACGAACACTATATATATTTTATTTATTTTAATTATTATATATACGCTATAAGAGTATTGTTATTGGTTGGTGAATAAAGTACCAATCAAAAAATTAAAATTATTTTAGAGGCAATCAGAATTTACTTTTAAACTTTAAAGTTTAAAACAATCAATCATATACAAAATTTTTATTATTTACCATACTTATTCTAATTTACTAATTGCGGTTAAATTAAATTTAAATATAAAATATCTTAATTTAATAACTTCGCATATCACATGGTTTTTAATTTTAAAAAATTTCTACTAACCGTAAGTATTATTTTCTATAAATCGAGATAACAATATATTACATATGGTTATATATCTTTTAGTTATGAATTATTTTTGAACATCCTTTGTTATAATAAAGGATACCCGAATCTAACATGTATTAGTTAACCAATCACAAGATTGTGAATTATTTTAACATCAATCAGAATCTATTAAATTTAAATTAATTAAACTTAATGTAACATGTTTCTCTATTGGATCTAGATTCTATGTTTCAGTCAAGACTAAACTCAAATAAAGTTACGCTCAGTAACAATTAATTTTTATTTTTCACATCAATTAACTGAACATAATAACTACTAATTTTTATTTCAACGGTTAACCAATAAACAATTTATATAAAATAAAATTCTTACAAACTAAAAAAAATATAATTATTATATCAATTTAAACATTACAGGAAATCTAAGTCGTTTATTCCCTATTCCCCATCAGACTTAGCCAACTATGATAAACTAAGTGTATGCATCAATTATTCTCATGGCTAAATCATATCAATTTCGATTAAGGTACTACTTTATATTTTTTTTATTATATGGCATTCTATACTTGGACAGATTATCTTTTTATTTCGATTGTATATATGTATTATATGTGTTATATTTTAATTGTCCAATAAATTCAACAAAAAAACGTTTCATACAAAAAAAACGATTTAGGTTATCATCATTCTCAGTCCGGATTCTCTCAAAGTTACTTCCAATTAGAATATTTAGTAGCAAACTTCAATATATAATTCAGCGACTTACTAAATTATAGGCATCAATCCTTATCATATTACACTGATTTGTTTACATTATTAGGTGTCCCTATAGATAAATGTTTCTTTACAGTGTTGGGTTGTCAATGTCATTCAGTGATTACTTAACAATTTTATTCTAAATACAATAATTATTTAATTTAAAAATTTATACATTAATACATGAATCTATTATATTTATAATAGATATTTTGATATCTCAAACTTTCAATTCAAAATCACAAGGAATAATTAAAATCATGAATTAAAAATTATTAACAATATAAAACTATTTACCACACTATTCTAAATATACATTCAAATTTTAAGTTATTTAAAGTATTAAATAATTCAGTCATAAAAAAAACTAATCGGCCAATTAAAATGTTATAATGAATTTTAAACCAATCATCTTTTAACATTTTAATTACGAAATTTTTTAACTATTCATTAATTAATGGAAACAAATTTTGAACTGACAATATATTTGAATTATTCAAAATATTAAAAATATTCTTGTTGTGCCCAAAATCTCCATTGGCTAGATTTAGGCCCATTAGGCTTAAGGATCCAATCCATATGAGTAATATGGGTTGTGATTGAGGTCCCTTAAGTTAAATGGGGCTAAATAGCATGTGAAATGGATCTGGACAGATTCAGGTTCCCGAGAGACAGCTTCCTGCAAACAGCTTCCCGAGAAACAGGTTCCTGCAGACAGGTTCCTGAGAGACAGCTTCATGTACGAAAACAGATTTATGCCAGCAGAATTCTAGTATGATTAAGCCTCCTATTCTTTAGGAGAAAGTTATGAACATCAACTCCTTGTTGGAATGTATTTCTTGGGCGCAGATGATCCTTGAATACTTCTAATAGAACTACAACTAGTAAATATACTCCTAGTCGGACTAGAACTCGAGTTCTATTCGACTTAGATCGCCTATTCGTGGCTGAAATCTGGAGAAAAGGAGGTCCCCACGAATTAGGAACTTCGAATATTGCTGCCTAACCAGACTTCTAGTCTACAAAGAACTACGTGAACTTGATCCCTATATATACAAGGGTATGTAGGCACCTTGAGAACATGTTTTTACAAGCCTCGCAATACACCTACGAGATTCTTGAGAACACACGACACAAGCCTCAAGGGAACTCGCGAGATTCTTGTAAACGCTCTCGAGATCAGTTCAACCCCTACAAAAAAAAACTTTCATTCTCCATAGATTAGTTGATCGTTAGCCTTTACAACTCACCATAAACCTCTTAAAAGTTGTTACGAAATTCACTCATCAACATTGGCGCTAGAAGGAGGGTAGAGTTATCATCTTAAGAGTGGAAAGATGGCAGGTAGTTCTGATATCGAAGCAACACAATCTGTAGAGAAAGGTCAAACCCCGAAAGCGAAGATGATTACTCCTGCTGACATCCTAGAGCATCTAAAATCGATTGAAGAAAGGATTACAACCCTCGAACAAATAACACCGAAGAAGAAGAAGAAGTCGAGGTTGACATCAAAAAAGAAGGGTAAGAAAGCTAAGAGTTCTTTAAAGAAGTTGGACGTTGACAAAGAAGAACGTGAAGAAAAGGCTGAGGAGGAGATCGAAGACCCGAAGAGAGATACTGAAGGTGAAGAAGATGGTGAACCGAAAGATAAACAACCTCCTGTTAAGGAACCTTCCATCGAGATAATTAAAGATGATTCAAGTTCAGTCGAGACCACGAACGATTCGAGTGTAGCAGATTCACAGGAAGTCGATGATAAAGATAAGGAAGCAAAGGACGGTGGAGCTAGTGATTTGAATGATGAAGACCTCAAGAAGATTCTAGTGAAAATCAACGAAGAAAGACAATCAACAATAGGTGCAATAACCTCATCTCCATTCACCAAGATGGTTAGAAAATCCTCGTTACCTAAATCCTATCATCTGTCAAACGAGTTTAAATTTGATGGCACTACGGATCCTGTGGAGTATCTGGGTCGTTTCAATACAGAGATGGAAGTTTATCAAGTTAACGAGCCAACAAGGTGTAGATTACTGGCTGCAACCCTTCATGGTGGAGCTCATCAGTGGTTCAAGAGGATACCATCAGATTCTATAGATTCCTGGGAAAATATGGGGAAACTCTTCGTTACTCAGTTTAGAGCTTCCGTCGCTTTTGCACCCCCAACCAATACCTTGGCCAACATCAAGCAGAGAGCAGATGAGACCTTGACAGAGTACCTCAAAAGTTTTAATGCAGAGGTTCCCAGAGTTAAGAAAGCTCCTGACGAGGTCATTATGAGCTTCCTGATTGCTGGAGTTAGAGCTGGTTCAGACTTCCGGAAGGAGTTACAAGTACGTGAACCTGGTACACTGGCTGATTTCTACAAACAAGCTGAACTATATAAGTGTGTAGAAGAATCCTTGTTGAAGTTGAGAGAAACAGAAGATTTTGGAGATGAAGCTAGTCACAAAGGAAGCAAGCGAGAGAGGTCTCCAAGCCCGCAAGCATATGTTATTGGGGATCGTGCTTCCTCCAAAAGAAGTAAAGCAAATTTGAAGACAAAGCGCGACAATTATACCTCTTTGGTCGCTCCAGTGGACCACATCTTCACGATTTATGGGAAAGAAGGAATATTTGCAAAGCCCGCACCTTTACCTATAGGAGCAAGGAAAGATCTGAAGAAATATTTTGACTTCCATGAGGATAATTGCCATGATACTTCCGAATGTAAAGCACTGAAAGACCAAATTGAGGATTTGATTAAAGCTGGGAAGCTCGGGGAATGGATAGCTCGAGGTGACAAGTAGTTGAAAGTTTGAGAGCTTTCTTAAAGTAGAGTTGAGAGACCTTTATGTATTTCCTTAGAACTGGGGGGGTAGTGCATGTATACCTCCCTAGCAAGCAAACTTATTTCTTTTGGGTAGTTTTCAACTAAATTATGAGTAGTTTTTTTTTCCTTGTATTACGTCACACATGAGCTTATATTTAGCTTGTAAAACAAGGAACGTAATTCAATGAGTTGCTAGAAATATCCCGCAAGTAATCTCTTTAAGTATCTCTTGTTTCTTACAATGAGTTAGCTCGCGTAAGCTTAGAGGTACTGTATTGAGATATTTGTATTAGCAATAGAGGTTTGTTCTCAGCGTGTTTCGTAAGAGGTTAAAGAAGAAAAGAGAAGACATGTTAAAGCTACAAGTAGGAAAGATGTGAAGAAACTATAGTATCTATTCGAGCGTTAAGAAAAATTTGACATAGTTGGAGATTTTGATGAAGAGTAGCTACAAGAATTTGAAATGAGCATCTTGAAGAAAACACACAGTATTCAACTTCATGGATGAATGTTCAACGACTTATTAGAGATTATCGAAGAATTGTGAAGCTTCCCGGAGTTAGTTCTTCATCAAAGACAAGCTTCCCTGAAGAACTGGGGGGTAGTATAATTACTATAGCACATGGTACTTTGAAAATTGAGGATTTCAGAATTTTGAGAATTCAGGTCAGGAACCTCACCATCAGGTCCAAGAAGCTCACGATTTGGTTCAGGAACCTCATGGCTAGGATGCAGTTTAAAAACCTCATAGCTCATATTTGGTTCAGGAACTTTGAGGATTGATTTGGTTTAGTATCTTGAAGAGCAGCATGTTTGCATCAGGAACACGTCAATGAGTTTTCGAATCTTAACGGAGGCTTCCACTTCACATATGATCAGTCTACAGAAAGATCCAGGTGATACCTCTCCTTTAATGCTCACATATTCGTAGAAAACCTCCCAGGTACGCACAACAAACACTTACTATACATAAAGCATGCTTAAACATCTATGCTATTGTGGTCTTATGTGCGATTAAGTTACGATTATGTCTTGATTATGTTTCTAGATGTTAGAATGAACATGTACCTAACACATTACAGGTTCCTTGATATTTACCTGCATCTCGTAGGTTGCTTGATATTTACCTGCACCTCGCAGGTTCCTTTATATTTACCTGTAGCTTACAGGTTCCATGTATTTATCTTTAGTTAACAGGTTCCGTGTTTCTCACCTGAAGCTCGTAGATAACAGCTTCCAGGTCTAGTTGCATTTATATGTGTCTAGTGGATTACTCGTTATTTTCTTGTAACTGACATCTTGCAGGTTCATTATTTTATACCTGAAGCTTGTATGTAACAGCTTCAAGGTTCATTGACATTTGTTAGAAGCCAATTGTTAGTTTCTGATTAGCAGCTTCTTGCATGAAGTTCCTAGCCAGCCGATACCTGAATAGAAGAAAGTGTACTTATATCAAGAGCTCCATGCCTTTAAAGGATTAATCTAGTGCTCTTCTGGATTCTTTTTGTGCTCCATTCAAGGATTCACTTAGAGCCCGGAAGGATTCATTAGGTTCCCCAAGAATTTTCATGTATTCACCAGGTGCCCTTATGGATTCTCTATGTGTCCGTATAGTTTCACTTAGAGCCCAAAAGGATTCACTTGGTGCTTCATGCATCTACGCACATTTGTTTGGTATCTTAATGGATTCTCTTTGTACCCTTTTAGGGATTCTTTTGGTGCCCAATTGGTTACGGTTTATGTCCTAAGCAGAGGTTCACATAAACAACCAGTTGGATTCACCTTATGCCCTTATAAGGATTTGCATAGAGCCCAGAAAGATTCACTTTGAAAGCCCTGTTAGCTGCAGGGACTCGATAGCCAAAAAAGACTTGCAAGCATGAGAGATCCACATCGAAAAGCCCTATGAATCGTAGGCACACATTCAAAAGTCCCATATCATGTGGGCACCTAGTCAAGGGTTTCGGGAACCTAAGCATGGGTAACCTAACCTAGAGTTCGCTTGTACTTGAAAAGCCTTCGAAGGGATTCACCTTGTGCCCTTACGGATTCACTTGGTGCCCCTAGCATTTGAAGGGATTCACCTTGTGCCCTTACGGATTCACTTGGTGCCCCTAGAGTTTGAAATGATTCATCATGTGCCCTATAGATTCTCTTTGTGCCCTTTGCAGGATTCACTTAGAGCCTATAAGGATTCACTTGGTGCCACAAAGGAATTCACTTAGTGCCCAACCGGATTCTCTTCGTGCTCTTGCCATGATTCACCTAGAGCTCGGATGGATTCACTTCGTGCTCCCTAAAGCCAAAATGATTCATTTGATGCCTAGTCGAATTCTTTAAGTGCCCTTCTCAGGATTCACTTAAAGCTCAACAAGATTCGTCTTATGCCCTACTAAGGATTCATTTAGCGCCCAATTGAATTCTCTAAGTGCCCTTCCCAGGATTCACCTAGAGCTCAATTGGATTCGCCTTGTGCCCTCATCAAAGCGATACAAAGATGAATACTCTCATTTTATAAAGCTTGTGTATGATCGAAACAAGTACCGTACTACTAACAGGTTTTTGATAAAGCAGCTTGCAGCATCCTTGATGATCATCAGAAGCTTCTAGTTAGTAGCTTCCAGCTTCCGGTTTCCAACCCACAGTTTATAGCTACAGCTTCCAGATTCAGTGATATTTATCCGAAACAAGCAGTTTTCAGTCAATCGCTTCAACAAGTTATAGGAGGTTCACGTGTCATGACGGCTCAGGGGGTAGCTCAATTCCCCTATATCTTATTATTGTGAGCATGCACAAAGAAGAGCTTCCATTCCAGGTTTAGTAACGGAACCTCAATACAAACCGGCACAAGGAAGCACAGATAAGTCTACTTTCATGCCTTTATATCCTTAACTCTCATGCAACATTTCCTGTCAATGAGAGCTTATATTCTGTCATGCTTAGATACATATTGCTTCTAAATGAGCATATTCCATGATCTTTAGAAATGAAATTTATGTGAACTTGTACTTAGGATGTTATCATGCCCTATAGGTTTACAGTTTACGCAACATATATGCTTAGTTTATGATCTCGAACATGTTAGTTGAAACAACCTGTTAGATAATTGATATGCCACTTGAGAATGTAGCGACATATATAACGTAGATAATCATGCATACATGCATCACTTATATGTGAGCTTTTCAGCTCATATTACTAATCCATTTTTTCTAGTTTTCTTAGTATTGTGCCCAAAATCACCATGGGCTAGATTTAAGACCTATTAAGTCGTAGGTTTCAATCAACAAGTAGTGTACGAGTCAAGAGGCAGATCCAGTACTAGATATGAAGACCAAACGCAGAAAAATGAGCACTAGCTGAGAAGACAGTCAAGAGATTATGAGTATCGAGACGTTCTTGATGAGCCAGTAGTCGAGCAGATTACGAATAAACCAGTTTCCTCTCCGCAGAAGAGCCCGAATCAACCTAGCAGCAGAAATGAGGACAGTAAGAAGTACATGGGAACTATAGAAAGACTCCCTAAACTAACACATTTGTTATTTGTGCAGGTACAGTTTCCTGTACAGAGGTTCCTGAGAACCAAGTTCCGAGACATAGGTTCCTGAGCACCAGGTTCCTGAGCACCAGGTTCCAAGACGTAGGTTCCTGAGCACCAGGTTCCTGAGCATAGACAACAGAGAGAGCAAAAAGTAGCTTAGAAGATGAAGCAACGTCTCGAGCAATCAAGTTATGATTTTCAAGGTTAACTTCGTGCCCTTCTAAGGATTCATCTAGTGCCCTATTGGTTTCGTTTTGTGCCCTCAGTATAGGTTCACATAACGCCCAACTAGGTTCACTTTATGCCCTTATTTGGATTCATGTGGTTCCCTTGACAATCTTAAGATTCACCATGTCCCTTTTAAGGATTCATCTAGTGCCCTATTGGATTCGTTTTGTGCCCTCAGCATAGGTTCACTTTATGCCCTTATTTGGATTCACTTGGTTCCCTTGACATTTTTAAGGTTCACTTAGTGCCCAATTAGATTAGCTTTTTGCCCTTGTCAAAGGATTCACTCAGCGCCTAATTGGATTCACTTTGTGCCCTTGTCACGATTCAAGCAAGAAGATAAAGACCCGCATGGTTCACTCAGAAGAAACATGGGAGCACTGAAGGGATTGGACCTTAAAATATCAAGCTATTTAGGTTCCTCTCGCATCCTATGACTTCGAAGAACCGGGGGGTACTTGTTGTGCCCAAAATCTCCATGGGCTAGATTTAGGCCCATTAGGCTTAAGGATCCAATCCGTATGAGTAATATGGGTTATGATTGAGGTCCTTTAAGTTAAATGGGGCTAAATAGCATGTGAAATGGATCTGGACAGATTCAAGTTCCCGAGAGACAGCTTCCTACAGACAGCTTCCCGAGAAACAGGTTCCTGCAAACAGGTTCCTAAGAGACAGCTTCCTGTACGAAAATAGATTTATGCCAGCAGAATTCTAGTATGATTAAGCCTCCTATTCTTTAGGAGCAAGTTATGAACATCAACTCCTTGTTGGAATGTATTTCTTGGGCGCAAATGATCCTTGAATACTTCTAATAGAACTACAACTAGTAAATATACTCCTAGTCGGACTAGAACTCGAGTTCTATTCGACTTAGATCGCCTATTCGTGGCTGAAATCTGGAGAAAAGGAGGTCCCGACGAATTAGGAACTTATAATATTGCTGCCTAACCAGACTTCTAGTCTACAAAGAACTACGTGAACTTGATCCCTATATATACAAGGGTACGTAGGCACCTTGAGAACATGTTTTTACAAGCCTCGCAATACACCTACGAGATTCTTGAGAACACACGACACAAGCCTCAAGGGAACTCGTGAGATTCTTGTAAATGCTCTCGAGCTCATTTCAACCCCTACAAAAAAAACTTTCATTCTCCATAAATTAGTTGATCGTTAGCCTTTACAACTCACCATAAACCTCTCAAAAGTTGTTACGAAATCCACTCATCAACAATTCTTAAATAGTAATTGTTGTGCCCAAAATCTCCAAGGGCTAGATTTAGGCCCAATAAGCTATAGGGTCCAATCCATACGAACCAGAAAATAAATCCATTACAAGATATGAAGACTAGACATGAAGAAATGAGCACTCGCTGAGTAGACAGTCAAGAAGCTACAAGTATTATGAGGTTCCTGATGAACCGGAAGCTGAGTAGATTACGAATGGATCAGGTTCCTCCCTGCAGAAGAGTTCAAGACAGCCTAGCAGCAGTAGTGAAGACAGCAAGAGCATATGGGAACCACAAAGAGGCTCCCCAAACTAATATATTTGTTATTTGTGTAGGTACAAGTACCTATAATGAGGTCCCTAAGCAATATGTCCCGAAATAAGGAGGTTCCTGAGAAACAGGTTCCTAGACAGAGGTTCCTGAGAACCAGGTTCCGAAATACAGGTTCCTGAGCACCAGGTTCCTGAGACATAGGTTCCTGAGCACCAGGTTCCTGAGCGTAGCCAATCAGAAAGAGACCGAATTATTATTGGAGTGTAATTCTATGGCGCAGTTGATCCTAGAATGCCTCTAATAGACATGAGAATTATAGTAGGGTACGAACTCGAGTTCTACTCTACTTAGCCAACTAGTTCGTGAAAGGCTCTAAAGGAACCTGAGTCCTACACGAATTAGACAACCGAATACAGCTGGTCAAGCAGAATCAGCTTCGCATTAGAACTACGTGAGCTTAATCCCTATATAAACAAGGGTACGTAGGCACCTTGGGAGGACGGCCACAGATCTCGCTAATGGAACCTGCGATGATTCTCGTAACCTCTCAAGCTCAGCTCACCCCACCATCAAATCACACCAAAATCACCAAACACAACCAATTACATGTGTTACACTTGTAAATTCCAGTGGGCCTCCGAAAATCACGTTGATTACGAAAATCCTCCATCAACATTGGCGCTAGAAGGAGGGGCCCTTTCTTGCTCGTTTGTGGAGGACAAACGAGAAATCAAACAAAAAGATGGGTGTTTATTAATTCTGGGGATAGGATACTTGACGTTCATGGCATATGTTGTTAACAAAAAAAAAATAAACTATACGCAAGAAAACTAGGGTTCCATGTTGGAGAGACAACGTGAAGATTCGATGAAGAACAGATGGTGGTACTTCTCCTGACAACCCAAACAAATTTAAAATCCTGGCGGATGTCAAAACGAAACAGCAAGATATGATGGTACTGATTGCTGTTGTTTAATGATGTGATTGACAAGAAACGGCTACTATTTTGAGAAGCAAATAGCAGGTGTTAAGAAGATGGATGATCAACGACGAATTTGATGGTAGATGTTGAAATATCGCCATGACAGGTTCTATAATTCAGTATTACATGAGACACCATTCAAAACTTTATGCATACCAACGGAGATGAAACAAGGATGATGGGTCATAGATATATGTATATTGCGTCTGTAACTGCATAAATTGAGCGTTCAACGTTGACGACAACCAAGACAGGATCACAGGGGTTACATGTGATGATAAAAAAAACTGGGGTAAACAATTTTAATATATACCAGGAGTGGTGACATTGTAGTAGACGTGAATCCATGGTGATTTAAAAAAACGTTGATGGGTTGAAGACATGACACTACTATTGCGTCAAACATGGATGGGTATTGTTGTGATGTAATTGGAAGTAAAGATATGGAAACCAGCAGCGATGTACCTATGATTTCTTAGAGGTAGATGCAGGATAGGGCCATCGACAATGACTGATGAGAATGGACAACGGACTCTGTATTTGTCACTTGTGGTGTTAAGCATGATTGCAGCAATTACCAGAGAAGGTCAATGGAGCCAGAGGTGGATAGGCGCTCAAATATGGAACAGGAAGCAAAGGTGTGCTTGCGTGGCCATAGGGTGTTATCCCTTAGATGTTAGCATATATATGTGACTTTGTATAAAAAAACGTGAAGCAGCATGGATGTGTGACAGAGACAAGCGAATAGTATGTACACATATGAATATGCTCGTACATGTGTGTAAGCTTGCTTGTTCGTGGGACTATTCATCAGCGGAGAGAACGATGGTGTTAAGTTTCAAGGTTGATGGTGTCAACGACGCATAGGGTAATGGAGATGTGACAACAAAGTGACAAGGATTATGGGTTTACATGCACAGCAACAACGTGATGGATAGAGAATGATGAAACTTTATAATGGAGTCTGGTATATTCGTAGGAAGAGGTGATGTACATATAGTTTGAAGTGGTAGTGAAGTCAGAGAACCAAAGGCTGTGGTTATAGAGAACGTCAAACCAAGTATGTGCTAATTGCAGTAGAGATACATGTTAGGTTTTCTGCGATTATAGTTAAATTCCGGAGACAAACGGAAACAGCGGACTACAAGAATGAAATAAAGGAGGTACAGATTTAGTTCAAGCCCAATCACATACTCATGTAAGCAGGGTGGATAAATCAGGGGACCTGAAATAGTAACAGTCATAAATCAAAGGTAATACCAGGAAGTTATAGATAGGTTGTTTGCATGAGAAAGATGCCAGGATTAAGAGTAGGGCAATACACCCATGGGATGCGATAGCGAAGATGATATGTCAACAATAGTGATTTATGAGTGCCAAATAGCAATAATAAGCATTTGTATGAACAGCTAGGTACAAATTGTCCCATGAGATGACACCGATGGTAACTGGTCGGGAGACATAAATATGAGATAATAGCATGCAAGAAGCCAGCGAGGTTGAGAAAAGGATGCAGATTTTATGGACTTCCCAACAAGCAACACGGCAAGATAAGGAGATATGGAGAAGCCGAGTTGAAACAAACTGTGATGATTCGGTCTGTGGCATCCTACGTGATCAGGGAAACCATCTAAAGACAACCAACGACAGACACATAGAGTTGTGATTATTGGATATATGGTGCTTATTTGACCTGGAGAACCATTACAACAGAACCAGGGCATATGGATGATTTTATTACATAAGGGTTCACACGTAATCAAGTTTTCGGTGGTAATTCGTGCACGTAAAACAACAATCATGTCAGGTCTTGAACAGAAGATTATGGTACAACGGTGAAGGCGACAGAGATATAGGTTGAGTGATAGTTCGACCATGTGAATACAGGTGTTAACAATTCGACTCAACAAGGAAGAAAAAATGCAGAACACAGTCTGTTTTTGTAGCTAGTTTTGACTGTGAACAACTAAAGAACTTTGTGATCATGCACAAGAGGTGGTTATGTATTAGTGGAGACCTACAGAAGATTACAACGCAACACGGAAATGCAAGGTAGTGCGCCTACATGAGAGTATAATTGACAGGATGATTAACTATTACGAGATGGGTCGTGGATATTCTACTCAACCAAAAGGCAGTGAAAACATATATGTTCAACTCAAGAAATATGTGGAGCTTTTATAAACTTCCTAGTAGCAGCAACAGGAGACAATGACAACATATACATGACGTGTTGGGCGTGTTAGTAAGCCGAGAATTAGTAAAGAAGATGCGGGTTGCTTCCAAAAGAAAAGAGAAGTGCTTAGTGAGCTCATGTCGAACTTCGGTACCATAATGGATGCGTGAACAAAATAAATAAGAGCTGAAGGAGCTTGAACAATACACCAGTATGCTAGTATTTATGAAGACAAGGAATCCATGGATGGGTTATTTGTGGGAGAAAGATGTTTGAGAAAAGGAGCCCAATGCAGATAATTAACATAATTCCGTGGCTGTAGTTTCTGAGTCAACTTTGCAGAATAAACTGCTTTCATCTGGAAGGTTGTAGATGAAGCATGATACATCGTTGGAAAGGTATTGAAGTCTAGTTTTCAGAAAAATTCACGGCTTGTAAAAATACCTTTCCAACAGGAAGTTATGCCGTATTTAGTAAAGGGTAGTCCAGCTGTCTAGAATTCTGAGTCTCCTGTTTTTGAGCCAAATTCACAGAATAAACTGTTTTGATCTGGAAAGTTCTAGGTGCATTATGATACATCGTTGGAAAGGTATCGGAGTCTAGTTTCCTGCAAAATTTACGGCTCATAAAAATACCTTTCCTACAGAAAGTTATGCTATATTTAGTCAAGGGTGGTTCAGCTGTCCAGAAAAATCAGAATTTGAGGCTGTTTTTGAGCTAACTTGGCAGAATAAACTGTTTTGATCTGGAAGGTTCCAAGTACAGTGTGATATACCGTTGGAAAGGTACCGGGATTTAGTTCTCAGCAAAATTTACCGCTCGTAAAAATACATTTTCTACAAGAAGTTATCCCATTTTTAGTGAGAGGTGGTCAAGCTATCCAGGGTACATTCTTGAGTTAAGTGTTTGCATTAAGATGTATAAGCACTAAGCAGCTATCCTGCAAAAGCAAGAATGAAGCACGAATATGGTTGATGTTTGAGTTCTGATAACCAAGAGGAGGATCTGTAGCATGGATTAACACAAGCTATCCTGCAAATGCCGATTCTCAACAGAACGCAAAACTAAGTTTTCTGCTCTATATCTTATTATTTAATTCAGCAAATAGGTTTATTAATGGCATGCATGCATGAACTAACAATGTCGTCAAGAATATTATGCCTAGAATACTTTACTTGCATTTTGTTATCTTAAATGTGTGCAGGAAAAACAAGCCGCTTTGCAGAAGGCTCTTAGCTATCTGTGGATAGTGCATCAAGCAAAAGCCAGAGGTAGCGACAGTGTGAAACAGGAGATGTGGTTTTTACTGCAGCTAGCAAACTTGATCGAAAAAAAAAAGAAAAAGAAAAAGAGGACAATGAGAACTGGTAGCGCATGAAGTGGAACCTGCTCGGTGCAAATTCAGTCAGAAGCACCTCGCCCAGTAAAAAACCACAAGCTAAGTTTCCGGTTCTATATATTATTCTTTATTTTTGCAAATATTTAATTACATCATGCATGCTAATCAAGAAAATATATCAGAAAATCCATGCCAGACATAGTTAAACAAATGGAATAAAATGACTAGCATGTATCCTTGAGAGGCAGAAGTTGGAAATAGAAGTGACGATTTAAGATTAGCAGTAGAACCCCGAAGCAGCATAGTAAGAGAATTTATTTGACTAGTATGATAATAAAAAATGAGAAAGTCATTAAAAAGAAATTAGTGTTTATATTCATTCATATATGACCTAAATCAAATATTTACATGAGACATACATAATAAAATGCATGTGCATATTATGTGTCCTAGTTATCATATTCGTTAAGGTGCATTAACCATGTCATGAATATATATTGTTGCACTGTATATATGCCTGCAAAATTGAGATATCATGCAGGATGGCTTGCTAAGCATTATAGAAAGAAAGTGAGGAGTTTCATCCAAATCAGTGAGCTGCTGGAAATACTTTGCAAATAGTCTCTCTCAACATCCCTTGTCTCTTACAATGAGTTAGCTCACGTAAGCTTAGAGGTGTTGTATTGGGATATTTGTATTTGATATAGAGGTTCACTCTCAGCGTGTGTCATAAGAGATTGAGAAAGAATGAGAGAAAGAGATATAGCAAGATGATTCAGAATGAAAAAAGACCTACTAACAGGAGGTTCCCGGAACCAGAGGTCTCCCCCCGTACACAAGAATTTTTCTGATGAGGAAAAATGAGGTCTCAAGAAGAATATACCTCACTCACGAAGTCATATGACAAAGAAGAAATTAAAGGAAAAGTTGAAGCTATAAGCAAGAATGGCACGAAGAAGTCACAGTATCGATCGAAGCGTTGAAGAAGATTTAGCATGGTTTGAAGAAGAGATCGGATACAGTTAAAGATTTTGATGAAGAGTAGATGCAAGAATCTGATTCTGACAAGAGTAGCTTTGATAAAGTTGAACAGTTTAGGTCCCCCAACAGATAGAAGGGAACCTCTTGAAAATAAAAGAAAGTGAAGCTCGAATGGAAGAAAGCACGCATTACTAAGCTTCACAGATGAATATTTAGCAACTTGCCAGAGGATAGTTAACATGACGATTAGAAGTGATTTTGGCAAGACTAGAGAAGTTGACATTTGTTATGATGAGAGAAATTGAGTGCGTTACCTCAAGGTTAATGAAGAATTATGGAGCTTCCAGAATCTAGTTCTCCATCAAAGACAAGCTTCCCTGCAGAACTGGGGGGTAGTATAATTACTATTGCAGAAATCCGGGATTTCAAAGTTTTAAGAGAATTCAGGTTAAGGAACCTCACGATCAGGTTCGGGAACCTCATAGCTCAGATTTGGTTCAGAAACCTTGCGGATTGAGTTGGTCTAGTACCTTGAAGAGCAACATGCTTGCATCATGAACACGTCAATGAGTTCTCAAAGCTTAACAGAGGCTTCCACTTCACAACAGATCAATCTAGAGAAAGATCCAGGTGATACCTCTCCATTTATGCTTAAATATTCGTAGAAACCTCTCAGGTACGTGCAATAAACTCTTGCTATACATAAAGCATGCATAAGCATCTGTGTTGTTGAGGTCTTACATGAGATAAAGCTATGATTATGTCTTGATTATGTTTCTAGATGTCAGAATGCACATGTACCTAACAAATTGTAGGTTCCTCGATGCTAACCTACATCACGCAGGTTCCTTGATATTTACCTGCATCTCGCAGGTTCCTTGAAATATACCTGTAACTTCCAGGTTCATTTACCTGTAGCTAACAGGTTCTACGTTACTCGTATGGAAATTCTAGTACTATCTTCCAAGTATAGCTATTTTACCAACATCTAGTAGATTATTTGCTATTTTTTTGTAACTGACATGTTGCAGGTTCATTCATATATACCTGAAGCTTTTATGTGCTAGCTTTCAGGATCATTGATATTGATTAGAAGTCAACTGTAGACAGCTTTTGATTAGCAGCTTCCTGCTTGAAGTTCCCAGCCAGCCGATACTCGAATAGAAGAAAGTGTACTTATAACAAGAATTCTTAGGGATTCACCTTGTGCCCTTACAGATTCACTTGGTGCCCCTAGCATTTGAGATGATTCACCTTGCACCCTATGGATTCTCTAAGTGCCCTTCTCAGGACTCGCCTAGAGCTCAATTGGATTCGCTTTTTTATATATCTGTAGTTAACAGATCTTATGTTGTTCACCTGTAATTTCAGGTTCAATTGTATTTTTCTGAAGCTCACAGTGACAGCTTCCAAGTTCACCTGTAGCCAACAGGTTCATATGAGGAGATTCGGTGCACATACCGCGAGAGCTTTCTACCCATAAAGGATCACATAACATCCAGTTGAATTCACGTAAGTCTTCGCCAGATTAGTACTCTAATTAGACAGCATACCATTTCTTTTATGCAAGCATTGATGATATTAGAAGAATATCTATTCTGCTTATGATGAGGTTAGTCTTCCTTATTCTTAGAATGACGATGATGATTATAGCTTCCTTATTGTTCTTTTACGTAACAGTAATTACCCAAAAGAACTGGGGGGTAGTATTCCTACTTAGACAGTATTGTGCATGATTGATTAAGCTATTTCATATGCCAATTTGAAAAATTTTAGGTGCTTGTTTTAGTACTTGTATTGTGGAACAGGTTACCTTGACTAACAGGTTCCTGTAGCATTGACAGTATTTGCAGGTTACCTTGACTAACAGGTTCCTGTAGTTTTGACAGTATTCACAAAGTATGAGTATGAATTGACAGAATGTGCAGACTACGATTGATTGATCAGAATTAGCTTGTAGACAGATTGTGTTGAGAAAAGTATTAAGCCTCGGGCAGCTTCCCGAGCAAGCATTGAATTAAGCCTCAGGCAGCTTCCTGAGCAAGAGTTAAGTCTCAGGCAGCTTCCTGAGCAAGAATTAAGCCTCGGGCAGCTTCCCGAGCAAGCATTGAATTAAGCCTCAGGCAGCTTCCTGAGCAAGAGTTAAGCCTCAGGCAGCTTCCTGAGCAAGTATTAAGCCTCGGGCAGCTTCCCGAGCAAGCATTGAATTAAGCCTCAGGCAGCTTCCTGAGCAAGAGTTAAGTCTCAGGCAGCTTCCTGAGCATGAATTAAGCCTCAGGTAGCTTCCTGAGCACGATTGAAAGCCTCAGCTGACTGAGCATGATATTGTTGCCAAAAGCCTCAAGTTCCTTGAGCACGTGAATTAAAGTCCTGACAAAATGCATCTAAAGTCCTGACAAAAGGCATCTAAAGTCCTGACAAAAGGCATCTAAAGTCCTGACAAAAGGCACCTTAAAGAGAAGCCTAATAAGCTCTCCCTCATGTGGAACCACCTTTGGCACATGGGAAGAAGGGATAAAATCCTTAGCATTTACCTTCATAAGATGTCTAGCCTGACACATGGAGAAGAGGAATCTGTGTGGACTCCCAGAACGGCACACAGGTTCCTAGAATCGCCTCGAGGCACAAAAAGGAACCAACATGCCTCGAGACATGTTGAGACCTAGAGAATAGGATTGGGAACCAAGCAGGTTACCTTTCCAAGAGATAAAAGGAACCAACATGCCTCGAGGCATGTTGGGACCTAGAGATTAGGATTGGGAGCCAAGCAGGCAACCTTTCCAAGAGTTGACCCAAATTGAACAAGAAATTTTTTTACTAACATTAACTGGTTTCTGTTTTATGTTCTTTGCTTTGCAGGATCAGTAGTCATCAACAGCTATTCACAAGGAACCTGGTCTAGTTATTCAGCAATGAGAAGTTAAGAAGTTATCAAGAAAGATTATGGTTTAGATTATGGTTCTGAAAACAGTACTCGAAGTATGAAGACAAGAGGTTCTAAGTTTACAAAGGTTTGAAAGTTCCAAGTAGAGCGAGCAGCCGAGGTTTCTGGGAAGCTATTTAGATGGTTCAAGAGGTTCCAGGGTTGTTTCAGCCTACGAATAATGGACATTCCTGGGGTTATAAGCAAGCTTCCAATGTATTATATGAAAGCATTGGATGAGAAATCAGTTCATACAAGTCAGTTTGGAAGAAGAAAGAAGTATTGCTTGAACAATTAGAGAGTATTTACGACGAGTTTTGCAGTCTGATGATAATGATCTACGAGAAGACGGCTTCAGAAAAGTTTCCAGGTTAGTTTTCAGCAGGATTCTTTGATTTTTGATTTGAGGATTTAATTTGGAATTTGCATACAGAAGCGTAGTGTATCCTGTTTCTTACGCCGAGTTAGCTCATGTAAGCTTGGATGCACGATGTGAAAATTATGCATTTTCTCAAAAGGAGTAAATAAAGGGTGAACCTCTTGATTGGAAGCTGTTGAGGTGCCACTCGCTTTTCAAGACTTCTAGATATACAAAAGACATGTGAAGACATTGAAGACAAAGATTACCTAAGAAGATACAAGAGTAAGCAGAAGTATGATGACATCCTAGAAACCTCAGAAGTGTCCTTGGAAAAATTTTGCAAAATAATTAGAAGAATGTATAGAGAATGACTAGCAGTTGAAGAATGAAGATTTGTCATAAGAATGAGTTTCAAAGAAGAATAAGAGAACATGTTCCTCACTAAGAAAGAAGTTGATCAATATTATGTTTACTAAAACATTATGTGTCCTGTTTCTTACGCCGAGTTAGCTCATGTAAGCTTGGATACGTGTTGTTGAAGTAATACATTTTAAGGGAAGTGATTAAGCATTGGACCCCAGATTAGAAAGTTGAACAGGTTCCTTTCGCATTGCATGACTTCAAGGAACCGGGGGGTACTTGTTGTGCCCAAAATCTCCATGGGCTAGATTTAGGCCCAATAAGCTATAGGGTCCAATCCATACGAACCAGAAAATAAATCCATTACAAGATATGAAGACTAGACATGAAGAAATGAGCACTCGCTGAGTAGACAGTCAAGAAGCTACAAGTATTATGAGGTTCCTGATGAACCGGAAGCTGAGTAGATTACGAATGGACCAGGTTCCTCCCTGCAGAAGAGTTCAAGACAGCCTAGCAGCAGTAGTGAAGATAGCAAGAGCATATGGGAACCACAAAGAGGCTCCCCAAACTAATATATTTGTTATTTGTGCAGGTACAAGTACCTATAATGAGGTCCCTAAGCAATATGTCCCGAAATAAGGAGGTTCCTGAGAAACAGGTTCCTAGACAGAGGTTCCTGAGAACCAGGTTCCGAAATACAGGTTCCTGAGCACCAGGTTCCTGAGACATAGGTTCCTGAGCACCAGGTTCCTGAGCGTAGCCAATCAGAAAGAGACCGAATTATTATTGGAGTGTAATTCTATGGCGCAGTTGATCCTAGAATGCCTCTAATAGACATGAGAATTATAGTAGGGTACGAACTCGAGTTCTACTCTACTTAGCCAACTAGTTCGTGAAAGGCTCTAAAGGAACCTGAGTCCTACACGAATTAGACAACCGAATACAGCTGGTCAAGCAGAATCAGCTTCGCATTAGAACTACGTGAGCTTGATCCCTATATAAACAAGGGTACGTAGGCACCTTGGGAGGACGGCCACAGATCTCGCTAATGGAACCTGCGATGATTCTCGTAACCTCTCAAGCTCAGCTCACCCCACCATCAAATCACACCCAAATCACCAAACACAGCCAATTACATGTGTTACACTTGTAAATTCCAGTGGGCCTCCGAAAATCACGTTGATTACGAAAATCCTCCATCAACATTGGCGCTAGAAGGAGGGGCCCTTTCTTGCTCGTTTGTGGAGGACAAACGAGAAATCAAACAAAAAGATGGGTGTTTATTAATTCTGGGGATAGGATACTTGACGTTCATGGCATATGTTGTTAACAAAAAAAAAATAAACTATACGCAAGAAAACTAGGGTTCCATGTTGGAGAGACAACGTGAAGATTCGATAAAGAACAGATGGTGGTACTTCTCCTGACAACCCAAACAAATTTAAAATCCTGGCGGATGTCAAAACGAAACAGCAAGATATGATGGTACTGATTGCTGTTGTTTAATGATGTGATTGACAAGAAACGGCTACTATTTTGAGAAGCAAATAGCAGGTGTTAAGAAGATGGATGATCAACGACGAATTTGATGGTAGATGTTGAAATATCGCCATGACAGGTTCTATAATTCAGTATTACATGAGACACCATTCAAAACTTTATGCATACCAACGTGAGGAATATGTATATGTGATTTGTCATAACCAGTGTTCCAGTAATCGCTAGGCGGTCCAGGGCGGTTGGGGTACCGCCTAGCGCCTAATCGGGTAAGCGGGGATTAATCGGATGGATTAATCGGAGCATTAATCGGATATTATAATAATATTTAATATATTACTCTAATTTACAATTAAACATATCATTTTAAATAAATTAACAGGATTAATCGGATTTCAAAAATCGAATCGGTTGGTTACCTTCCAGAAGATTAATCGGGGATTAATCGGTTGAATCGGGGATTTTTAGAACAGTGGTCATAACGTATTCAAATAACCGACCAGAACTGTGATTCTATACTATCCAATTCAATGAACTAATATAACAAAATCTAATATATGAGTAGACAAAATCCACGAACATGATATTTTAGGCTCTCAATAAAGAGAGATATTTAGTGAAAACCAAAGTAAAATTAAGGAAAAGAAAATGGGACTTATCATTTACAAGGAGTTCGTACAAAATCTAATATTTTGGTAGATAAAATCCACCAACGGGCAACGGGGTACTAGACTCTCAATGATATTTCTATTGAAAAATAAAGAAAAATCAATATGCAAATTTTAAAAAAACTTAAAAAACTGATATCAGCTCCTAAACTTTAGTTTAGCATCTTTTGGGAAAGGTGGAGAGAGAGAGAGAGCAGCAGCTACGGTTTTTGTCATAAAAATTATTAATAATGATAAATAAAAAGATTGATACACTTAAAATTATATATTTTTTTTAATTAAAGGGTGCCTTTTTGAATTTTGTATTCTTGAATTAAAGTAATAGTATCACTTCCCATATCTTAACCTAAGAGCATATATTGAATTTGCTTGGTTGATTGACTATATTTTTTTATATCAACAAAGCATAAAAAATGGCTAAGAAAACTAAATTACTTAGTAGAAAGATTCTACACAAAGAGAGAAATTTATTAACGAGAAATTTAAAAAAAAAAAGAGGGTTTCATTTTGTTTGGGAGACTTTACATCACGCGTGCTACTCTTAGTTTTGTTTTGTAACATCTCAATGTTGTTCTAAGACATATAATTATATTACATAACTTGGATACATAGTTGTATTTCATATAATTGTTATATTTTTTCTATTCGCGTATTTATTTCATTTCATTTCGTGCACACGATTTTTTTTTTTTTTTTTTGTAATTTAGTGTCATTTTGTGTTCAAATTTTAGGTACACGATTTAATATCATGTCATTTTCGTTCAAGACCCTAAAGTACATGACATGAATGTACAAAATGATTTGTCAGGTCTACATAAGCTATTTCTTCTTATATATGTAGGAAAAATATACTCACTGTTAAAGGAAAATGAATTTCATGTTATTTAACCCAAAATCTGAATTAGAATGACACATATATAATAATGTGATTATGTGTTTATATATTACACACTTGATTTCAATTTTATGGACAGCAGCTTATTTTCACAAGTTAGTCAAGGTGATACTCATTTTCATATGTCTTATTTTAAGAATAAAATAAAACTAAAATTTATTATTCCATGTTTTACCAAGAAAAAAATAAAAAAAAAAACAAAATACAAACTTCCAAACTGAAAATGCACATTTTAAGTTGTCTTTACAAATAAACTAAGGGCAATAACCATAAAATCTAACAATTATGTGTTACTCCAATAACGCGATATATTGAATTTGTTAATTTGGTTAGTTGATAAAAAAAATTTATAGTAAATCAATTCATTAATAAAAGGACATATAATTAAAATGATATTGAACAATCACATAGAAAACTAGATTAGATGAAAGTTTCTATTAATATAACTACGTTCGTTTCATATATTTTGCACAGTAGATATCATTTCTCATATCGCTGAAACATGCAACTTTTTTTTTGATAGACAGTCTAATGATTTATTGGAGTCGTGAGGATTAAGTTTCAACCCATTTTTAATATGTAATCGAAAAATTAACCACGATCATACAAATATTTTCAATAAATTAATATAATAAATATTTTAAGGATTCGATATTTAATAAATATACCGAATTCTCAGAATATGGGTGAAAATTTTGTTAACATGATACGTAGAAATATTCTCTAACAAAGAGAGAAATAAAACGAAAGCTCAATTTTAAAAAAACAATAAAGTGGGATTTTGAACTTTTCAATGGGGGTTGTATTTATTTTGATGAGTGGTTCGTAATATTAATATTAATTCAATTGGTATGAATTCACGGATAAGTAATTTTATACTTACGTTAATTAACAATCCAATAAAATTATATATTTTTCAAAATAAAATTAAAAATGATATATTTATATTAATTTATTAATACAATTTATCGATCGGTGCATAGCACGGGTAGAACGCTATGTATGATAAAATATAATATTTATATGATCCTTATGAAGAAAATTCGTTTCGGTGTGAATTAAATAAAATATAATTTTTTATGGGGTTGATTCAAATGAGAACCATTATCTAAAAGAGAACCGGAGAACCATTGGATTCTACTGTAGAACCTATTTTGTTTCGTAATAAAAATATAGTGTCCTGCTATTGAATTTCAAATTTATGCACATGAAATTAAAATTTTTACAATTAAACTTGCTTCTTTTTCAAAGTTTTCCACATGACATTAAAAGTTCTACACCCGAACTTATTTTTCTACAAAGTTCTACGACTGAACTTTCTTTTTTCAACAAATATTCTGTTGCTGAACTTAAAGTTCCGCTGCTGAACTTATTAGAGTTCTCCGGTTCTTATTTTAGTGTGGTTCTCCATAGAGCGTGACCCATTTTTTATAATATAATATACATTTTATCATAAAATATTACTCCGTATATGTTTATAATATATAATAAAATATGTTATTTATAACAGTTTTATATAATATGTATCTAAAATAATGTATAATGTGTTTTAAATTATATGTATTAATTTTATTTTTAGTGTTATATAAAATATAATAAAAATTATTTTGTTAATATAATTTTTCTTTTTAATTAATTATTAAATTGAACGGGAGAAAACAGGACGGGACGAAGTTTTAACATTAACCCATGGAATGAGAATGGAATAAATAAAAAATATTCCTTTTTTTTTTTGTCACAAAGAGAAAGATTTTATTATACTTTCAAATCATCAACCAATACAGAAAAAAGATTTGGATGGGTATCAACCCTTCTCCAAATACGCTCGGCCCTCGCTAAGTGATAAGCCACCTTGTTCACGGAACGTTTTACAAAATTTAACGTAATACTACGTTCATGTAATTGAAACAGCAGGAGCTTGCATTGATCAGTCACCCGGCCAAGGTAAGACAAATTGACTGTTGCGCACCTGATTGCCTGAACAACCATTAGGCAATCTGTTTCCATAGTTATCACCTGTCATGCCTTTCCTTTTACCCAGCTAAGAGCCTCCCTTATCAATCCAACTCGCTCACAATCACAATGGTGGTTATAGCTAGATTTTTCGTTTACTTTTCTTCCTCGAAAAGGACCAAAACATGTTTCACACAGTTCGCTTTGCTGGGTAAGAAACAGCCGTCTTATATCAAATTCAACAGAAAATCACGTAAAATTCATATATTTATCCTATTTTATAATTAAAAATATTATTTAAAATCAAATATGAGGTACACAATTTAATTTTTTTAGAGAATCGTTAAAATTTAATGAAATAAATAAAACGATTCTACCATAAAAGTATAGAACCATATTGAATAATTTTTTTATTGAATTTATATATTGTTAATATTTATATTATAATCAAATTTTATATTTTTATAAAATTTATTTTTAAAGTTATTAATGAAATTTTATAATAAAATCGATTATTTTCTCTTCAATTTTATATAAAAAGATGAGTTATTTGCAATTTGCACCCTCAAACTATTGTTCAAAATCAATTCTGTACCAGGATTTTGAGATAAACAATTTGCACCCCTTAACTTTCGATCTTGATTGCAATGTGCACCCCTTGACCATTTTCTTTGATTTTATGAAGGTTAAAATAGATATTTCAATATAAAATTTAAGTAATATAAATTTCAAATTTTCAAAATTATTTTTAAAATCGAAATCTTTTTTTAAAATTATAAAATAATAATTTTTAATATCCAAATCATACTAATAATTAGAATTACATTTCTTATGACAAAATTTATGTTTTACTAATATTAAATTTTAAATAAATTTAACATTAACTTGAATTATACATTAAATTTAAATACAAAATTTGCTTTACAAATTTTTATTTGAAGTTGTTATCAATGTAGCAGGAAAATTATAATTTAATACAAATATTTATTATAAAAGAATTTATTAGTATAATTTTTTAAACTTATTTGAAATTCTAAATATAAATGTCATTGAAAGTTGATACGAAAGTTCCGATTTTACCCCTCATTAATTTAACAATAAAGGTTAATAATAATAAAAAATTATTAAAGGGGTGCACATTGCAATCAAGATTGAAAGTTAAGGGGTGCAGATTGTTTATCTCAAAATCCTGGTACAGAATTGATTTTGAACAATAATTTGGGGGTGCAAATCGCAAATAACTCTAAAAAATTCTCTGTAATAGTAACCTCGTTTTATATATTTAATTCGTTTGGTAGGAGTAGGTTTTTTTTTTTGAGGGGCTGGTACGAGTAGCTTTAGCTGAGCGGAAATTAAATAAAATTAACAGTTGTGTGTAATAATTAATACGGAGTAATAGAGACAAGACAACAATGACCCAATGAATGCCCCAACTATCAGGATTCAGTAATCAGTATTCAGGATAGCTACCAAACGATTTATTAATTTATTTTGTTACCTTTTTTATTTTTCACGATGATATCCTTTTATTCTGCTAATAATTGTTTACACCAAATTATTAACCTAAATATAATTATAAACTGTTAAATTAACACCGATTTTCAGCATGTTTCTGAAAATCATCTACGCATGGTGATAAGTGAAAAACCCCATCTCCAAACAATGGCGCTGACCACGAAGAACACTTACAAATAATGGCTAAACTAGAATATCAAAATATCGTGAACTAAAATGAAATATTATCAATATTTTGATGCTAGTGGGGGTTCAATAAGAAACTTTTTCTAGTTTTTAACTAAATTTCCGAATTTGAAAAATAAAAATTTTTACTAACAATTTCAATTTAGTCGGAGCTTCAACCTAGGTTTGCTCCCCTTTTTCCGTCCCTCTTACTATCTTCTTCTTTGCCTTCAATTTATGTTCTCGTCAAGCTCCTTAAGCTGCTGTCTGGTCCAGCTGATCCCGTTGTGATAACAAATCCTGATCCATCATTAACCCAGTTGTTTATTACTAACATTTTAATATTCAGAGTTATTCTGTAACTATTTCAGTATACTTTTTTGAAAGTTGAATTGGTTTTGTACCAGAAATGCAAGCGACCCTCCATACAATAACACATGTACTCCGTACTAGACTATCAGAGTAGTTAATACTCGCTCGGTCCTATCCATTTTTTTACATAAATATAAAAAAAGAAAATATTAAAAATAAATTATACAACTATCTTTAAAATGCATCTTAAATTTATGTCGGAAATTGATCCGCAAATATAAATAATTACATGGTACAAAGAAATAGATAATGTTATTGCATGACAAAGAGACAAACACACACCAACAACATGAAATTTTGGCAGGGCCAAAGATCATCTTTTATAAAATTGGACGCGTGGACTGGTGATTTAAGGTACAGTTTGCCTCTCAAGGGACCATCGTTGATTACATTAATTTTTACAAACTGAAAGTCAGATGCCAGCTAAGAAGGACAGTATATCTGCAGTTCTGCACTGCCTCCTTGTTTCATACTTTGTGTGGACTACAAAAAATTTGTCATCTTTATCCAATATTCTTCAATTTTTTTCTTATCAGTTGTGAATCTAAATAAATAACTTCATATTAGTTGTACTCACTCAGTCCCACCGAATTCTTTACATGGTGGAACGGTCGAACGGAGGATTGACACCTATTTTAAGGCTCCTAAAAAGTACAATTATATAATTTATTTTTAATTTTTTTCTTCTGAATAAAAATTTAATGTTTAAATTTTTATTTAAAAAAAGAAAATTTTAAAAATAAGCTATGGAACTATAATTTATATAGGCCTTAAAATGCAAGTAATGTTGAAAATATGTAAAGAAAGGGATGGGAAGAAAGGAGTAGTACTCCCTCCGTCCCTTATTTCTTTTCCTACTTTCCTTTTAAGGATATTCAAATTACTTTTCTTGTTTCTATTTTTTGCCATAAATATTAATATTCAATACCCACTACTCCATCACTACTCTTTAAAAATAATATTCAATACCCATTACTTCACCCACTAATCATTACAAATAATATTTTCCAATTCAAAAAAAAAAATAATAATAATAATATTCAATACACACTACTTATTAAAAATAATATTCAACACCCACTACTCCACCCACTACTCTTTAAAAATAATATTCAATATCCACTACTCCACCCACTACTCCAAAAAAATAATATTCAATACTCATTACTCTTTAAAAACAATATTCAACACCCACTATACCATAAACAAATAATATTCCTTCCCCACTATCTTAAAACCGTGAAATTTAGCAAACAAGAAAAGAATTTAGGTACGGAGGGGGTACTTAATAATGACATTTAAAATTCCTAAAACACTTTTTTTTACAAGAAGTATGGATCAGCTCATGCTGTCATGCATATCTTGACTAATCCCGGATTAACATTGCAATTCATTGTTGGGGATTCCCTACTTAAATCCGAACG
Source organism: Kitagawia praeruptora (assembly GCA_037693485.1). NCBI lineage: Eukaryota > Viridiplantae > Streptophyta > Magnoliopsida > Apiales > Apiaceae > Kitagawia > Kitagawia praeruptora. The sequence continues at coordinate 129,091,258 of CM075350.1, forward strand.
CCATATTGGAATCCCATCTGTGACCTTGGGATGATTAATCCTTAAACACCTCGCCTCAAAAGGAATAACAGGGTAATTAAGCAAAAGCATGTATATATATGACTACATGAGTGATGCCGTTTAGACTCGTGACAATGGTGGTATATAATTTCGAATTTTTTAGTGTGTGTCCATGGGCACATGTTAAGAATTCGTGCTAGCTTAGTTGTCAAATTTTGATTTGTGGGGATTTCATTAATAATGATGACCCCCACCATTTACATGGGTCCGGATCCTCTGTCCCCTTCCTCCGTGTCCCATTTGTGTCCCCTGCTCTTTTTAATATAAAAAGAGTGTTCCTGCGAGACCCATTTTAATAAATAATAAAAATGAGCTCCACAAGAAGATTTTTTTTTGTATTAAAAACAACCGGGGACACAAAGGAGACACGGAGAAAGGGGACAGAGGATCCCACCTCCATTCACATTAATATCCATCAATCAAAATTTGACAACTCATCAAGTACGGATTCTTAGCATGTATCCTTGGGACACCCACTACACAAACCCATATAATTTTCATTCAGCGTAAGAAATGAATGTGCACGGGAATGAAAAGAAATTTAAATCAAGATAATAGAGGTAAGCGTTTAAGAAGCTCTTTTTCCTTCGTAGAAAGTTCCAAACACCCTGGGTTCCCTCATTCCCACGCCATGATTGTTCCCATTCATGATTCTTAATTTCACATAACAGGACCACGTTGAAACAAGAGTATAGCATTAACAAACACATTAACAGGACCACGTTGTTAAAAAAAACCTTGATAAATTGTTGGAACAAAATTTATTCTTATAATCCAAATAATTTGAAATCAAATAATTATTGATGATTAAGATTATACTTCCTCCGTTCCTTTTTAATAGTCGCTTTGAGTTTTGCATTTAAACTTTTATTCAAAAAAAAGAAATTTTCAAAAAAATCAACATTTTTAAATTTTTTTTCACCTTAAAATACGTGCAAAAAAATCAAAACGACTATTAAAAAGTAACTAGTGGTAAAGTAATTTAGAAATACTCCGTATCAACTAGTGGTGAATTTTCAGCATTTATATCAATCAAACTAATTGAAATTTCAGAAACCAACATGTCAACTATACCATGTAATGTGAGTAATAATTTTTTTTACACATGATATGTTTTAATTTTGATCTAACTAAAGGCCCTCTTGTACAATACATACGGGATCTAGTATTGACTTGGGTGTAGTTAATACTCAGTAACTGCAGAGAAAATGACCAGATGAATGTCCCAACTCCCAACTACAAGTAGGAACTTTTACAGCAAGCTAGTAGGGTAGAACATGGGCCGGTTCGGTCCGGTTTTAGGGTAAAACCGGAACCGGAACCATAAATTCCCGGTTTCTAAAATCGAAAATCGCAACCATCGGTTCGGGTTCGGTTGCAGTTTCAAAACCCCGGTTTGGTTTGTAACGGTTCGGTTTCGGTTTTAAAACCGGATGAAAATAAAAATGAAAACAATATATTAATTTATACAATACAACTTAAAAAATGCACTGTTTTGGATTGCATATGAACTAAAGGTCTGAAACTCTAGTTATATATTTATTTTTTTACTTGACAATGTCTACTTGGAGTTATAATGGGGGAAATAAAAAGGTGAAGCTTGAGAAAAATGGCATGACAGTATCTAATAAAAGGATGGATACAATTTTTGTTCATAGTTGATACTGTTTCAATATAATATATATAAGGTTAAGATATGAAGCCCTTGCTTATTACTTATTAGTACTAAACATTTCCGCAGCATGCAACACAAGTTGCCTCTCACATTATATACATGGATTGGTATATGTTTACTATGTAAGATTGTTCAAATTACGAGCCAGAGAATATTCATCTTTATATGTTATTACAAATTTATATAAATTAAATATATATATATATATAGGCTAGTGGTCAAATAGAAACCAATCTTAGAATAGAAACTAGAAACCAACACTAAATAAATTATATTTCATTCATTCTAATGGCCCCGCCAGGGGCACCTTCACAAAAAGTGTTTAAAATTATTGGCTCCATCCAGCAAAAAAAAAAAAAAAAAATTACTGTTCACGCTGACGTCACTGCCACGTCAGCAGTGAACAGTAATTTTTTTTTTTTTTTTTTTTGCTGGATGGAGCCAATAATTTTATGAACTTTTTGTATTGGGGTACCCCTAATTTGGTCATTAGATTAGCTTGAAATATTTAATTTATGTTTAGTTTCTAGTTTCTATTCTAATTTAGTTTCTATTAGAACAAGACCCTATATATATATATATATATATATTAATATATAGAGTAAAGTTCTATGGAGTACTGTTTTAATTGGAGTACTTGGAGTACATATACGTTCTGCATTCAAAATTTTGCAAACTTCATTATTTTGCAAAGCTTATTACGTGAATATCACTATTTCATCGAAAATATTGAAAATTTTGTATGTTTTGCCAACAAAATATTGCAAAATGAATTGTTAGGTCCGATAAGATTGTAGAAGGGGGGGTTGAATACAATCTATACCAATTTATCGAAATTTGTCTTTTAAATAAAATTTAGTTTAGACAAATTTGTGCGGAATAAATTGAAACAAATTTTCAAGTTGAATATAACAATATATTAACTTGATGGGTGTTACAATTTCAGTACAGATTAATTATCAAGTTGATAAAAACTAATTAGAAAATTCAACATGAACTTTTCTAATTTAGTTAATAAAAATCAAGATAAGAACTAGGAAACTTAATTCGCTAGTAGTACAAGAATCACAAATAATTAAGTTCTAATGGATACAATTTTTGATACAAGAACTCAAGAATTTATAGCAATTTAATTGCTTGATTTTGCTTCAAAGATGAGAGAGATATGATATTCAAGGCTGCTGTGTCTTTGTTGCTTGTCCGTGTCTTTCTGTGTCTGTTGCCTTCTGTATATATTTAGTCCACTTGCTGAAAATATCTTCTGAATTGATTTAACACTTGTTCAGACTATCTGTAGACTACCAAATGACTTGCAGACTATCCACAGACTACCAAATGACTTGCAGACTACCGGTGTGACTATCAGCTCTCTTGTAGACTACCGGTGTGACTATCTGGCTTGGCAGACTACCCAACTCTTTCTCCAGACTATCAGAATGACTATCCTGATAGTCTTTAATACATGATTTTTCTGGCAGACTATCATGCAGACTTTCTGGTAGACTATTTCCTTAGCAGATTATCAACCTGTGCAGACTATGCTTTGCAGACTATCTCACAGACTATCAAAGATAGACTTTTAACAATAAAACTATAGTCTAAAAACATTTCTGATAGTCTTTAGCAATTTATATTAATTCTAAATTAATTAATTCAATAATTAACTTAATAAATAAATTAATTCTTGAAGAATTAATTTGTTAATTAAGTTAACTAAATACTTTAAATTAATTAATATAGAATTAATATAATTCTTTTTCTTGGCCTTTAGACTATCTTCTTAATTCAGACTATTGACTAGACTATCAAATTAAGAATATGAAACCTGGCCATTTTCTTCATTTCTTTGGGCACGTGGCCCATTTCTGTTGGTTATTTAACAAATCAGACCACCTTCCAAAATTCAAAACTAACGTGGCCTATTTGGTTTTATATAGAACGGGCTCCGTGGAAATGCTTTTTAACCCGCACAGCTTATAATCTTTAATTAATAAATAATTATTTTAATCCAGAAATTATAAAAATAAATATCTAATATTATTAGATATTTATAAATATAATTTTCCAAATAAATAAAATATTTATTAATATAAATAAATCCTTAAGCTCTAAGCTGCGGTTACCTGAGTGTCTGGAACCGAACTCCTTTTGCTTAACAAAAAATATATCAATTCCAACCGGAGTTCCAGCTTTAAGAATATTTCACTTTGCATTTCTTTGTGATAAATCTTTTTCCTCACAGCCAGTCCACTTGATAGTAAAATCCTTGTGGTTAATTAATTTAGCACTTCTGTTGCTTGCACAATGATTTTCTCACATTACCAGTCTTGATAGCTTGAACCACTGAAGTTAATGATGAACAACCACTGTTAAATGTTGACACTCGATGTACTGTCTGGTTCATGAGTGACTAACCGCAATGACTGTTCTTCATATATTGACTTTAAAATCTGGTTCATCTTCTTTTCTCATCTCTCTTTAATTCTCTGTACTGTCTCTGTCACTGTTGAAATCTCTGTCACTTTAAATGAATCCACTTCTTAATAAATACTCCACTGAGGCTTGATCAGATGACTGAGCTTCTTTCAATGTAGTAATATCTCAAGTCTGTAGATTGACCTTGATCTTTTTCTTCTGACAGATAATACAATCTGAGATTCCTTGTGACAGTCTATATACTATTTACTATTACAATCTTGTTTAAATTGAGTTGTATCCTCGAAATACAAATAGGCTACATCATATGCCTTTCAATCTCCCCATATTTGTTTGTTAGACAATAACAAGCAAATAACTAGAGGATAACTCAACTAACTCACTTAAACAAGAAAAAGATTAAGCATTAAAGATCTTAGTAAATAGTACATAAAAAAAATTTCTCTGGTTTGAATTTAACAATTCCAGAATCCTCAGTTGATGAAATGATAGTTGATTGTTCCTCTAGCACTGAACTGATCTTCAATAAATAACTCATCTTCATTTCTGATTCTTCATATCTCTGCCTGATAATCCTTCACATCTTACATTGGTGATTATCAGCAGTTCTTGATTTACAATCACTTCCCTTCTCTGACACAGCTTTTCTCACTTAAGAAAAACAACTGCTCTTAATAAATAGACAATGGTGAATCAATACCATTTCTATAACTTCTGGGAAATCTACTACTCCTTCACTTAGCCTTTATACATAGTACATTGAAAGACTAATATAATAGTATTGTGATGTACTCCTCCTTAATTATATCTCCACTTTCAACACAACAACTGAAAGTCCCCTTACTTTTCCGTCTAAGGCTCCCCCTTAGTAACTTGACTTGCTTCTCTTCCTAAGCACAGTCTGTAAATGCTCCCCTTTTCTAACCTACTCTCCTTTTTCTTGTACCCCTTTACTTCTCCCCCTTAGTTGAGGAATCCTCCAATCAACTAGTTGACAAAGTAGTTGTACCAATTATTTGAGCTTTGTTAGAAAGGAAGTTTCATTTTCTTCCTCACTGTGAGTGTGTGATAGTGTTTAGTGTACCTCACAAGTGTTTCACTCTTCTCTCCACTCATTTGTGTTGAGTGTCTCACTTCTCTCTGTGTTTACACTCTTGCTCACTGGTGTATCACTCATATCACTCATAGCTCCAACATCCTTTAGTGTACCTGCAAGGAAAAATCACCCTAGCCCCTTCAAGAGAGGTCAGTGGTGGTGCAATGGGAGTTCGCAAATCCCAAATCCTCGTTGGACTCGTCAGACGAATCTGAGTCATAATCTACAAGTTGCTAGTTTTCCCTTTTTAGGGTTTTCAGATTTGAATTCTGAGAAGGTAGACAATGATCTATAAATTAGCATTGAGATCAAGTTTCCTTCGGATGCCTGTGAAGACATTACCATGTTAAACTCATCAGGCAAAATCTGAATCATAGTTTACAAGTTGCCGATCCGCACCTATGTCGGATCCGTTACCCGCAGGATCCAGAGATGTTCCCTCTGGGGAGTTAGATAATGATCTTGTTGAATTTTGCATTGAGATTAATACCTTCTCTCGAGGTCTGTGAAGACTCTTGGTTCATTAAAGAACCTTTAACTTATAATCCTAACCGTAAAATGGTTGGATTACAGGTTTCCGTCAATTCATCCTTAAGTGTGTGCAATCTCACTTTGTGCATATGAAATATTTTGGTTAGTGTATAAGGTAGTGACTCTCCAACTGAATATCCCACACATCCTTATTTGCTGCATCACGTGCAGTTACTCCCTGGTGACCTCTAGTCTGATAGGTTACTTCCTTTTAGGGTGTAAGATAGAATGTGTTTGAGTTTGACTGTAATCTGGGATAAAAGTTGTTGGGTTTACAACCTCATGACTAATCATGTGAGAATACAAAATTCTATTTAGATGAACCTGCATCACAGAATATGAGCAATAGAGATAGAATGATATACATTTGTGATTTCAAAAGATTTACAATGTAAGCAATCATAGCTGTAGAAAGAAATTTTGAGTTATGGGAAAGATATAGATCTTGAGCCAATTTTACTAAACAAAAACATAAACAAAAATCCAATTAACAATAAATATTAATCAAATTAATGAATGTTAATGTTTAAACCAATACAAACAAAACTATTTTATCATGTTTTAGATCCTGTATGTTAGATACCAATTGTTAGGTCTTGTCTTCCAATTGTTAGAACCTGGAAATCAAACGTTTGTTCCTAAACAATTGAATTGACATATACCATTTTGATACCAACAATGTTCCTATATACGAAATTCTGTTAATAACAATAACACAACAAAGATTAGAAGTTAAAACAGCATGATATGTGTGTGTTAAACAGAAGAAGTACAAAAGAACCAAGTACAGGGACCTGTTTGTAAGTTTTGAAAGTATAGCGACTAAACTGAAAATACTATACAAACTATTTATTTACACATGAAAAATAATATACAAAAATAAGAAATAATATACATAATAATTAGATAAAATAAAAACTAAAAAGAAAAGAAAAATACGTTTTTTTTTTATTATTATTTTTATTTTATTTTTACTATATAAAAAAAATAACTGTATTAATAATATTTACAGAAAATTAGAAATAAAACAAAATAATTTACAAAAATATTTACAACAACACATAAATAATAGGTCCGATATCGATTTGAGCTTTCAGAGTGAAGTTTTGAAAATTCTAAGTCTGGGAAGATTTTCGAGTTAGTGAGTCAGTGACTATCTCGAACTTCAACTCGAAACTCGACTTAGATTTTCGAGTTAGTGACTATCTCGAACTTCAACTCGAAACTCGACTTAGATTTTCGAGTTAGTGACTATCTCGAACTTCAACTCGAAACTCACTATCTCGAACTACATCTCGAAACTGACTATCTCGAACTTTATCTCGAAGTTCGACTTAGGATTCGAGTTCGAGTTACCAGTGCCTAGTTTTTATCTTCAAAATTTTCGAGATAAGATCTATCTCGAACTTTATCTCGAAGTTCGAGATGAGGACCAACATAACTATTCTAAAAATCAAGTATTAACAGAATATGTACCAGATTATTTACATGAAGCAATTCTAACAATGAAGCAAATTTAATTATTAAAACAAGCTATAAAATAGCAAAATAATTTACACTAAAATTATAAAATCGAATAAAAATTATAAAAACAATCATATGTAGTCCCTTTTATTGAAATCAAACATTAATGACAAAAGGACAAACACTACAAACCAATTAATAAACTATTAACTATTTACATAAATATTTGTAGTAAATTAATAAATCTATATATTTTCTTAATAAAGTAACTTTCTTATAGAAAATCATTTAAAGAGAAAATATAACATATTAAATCAACACAAATATTCAAAAGTAATTTTCAACAAAAATAGATTTCTCACTAATTTCAACTTGTAAAATTTGAGAAAAATATTTTTAGAGAAAATAAAAATATTCTAAAATTAAAAGAAGTAAGTAGGAATATATTAAGAAGATAATGACAATGATTTGAGAATTAACAAGCAAGAAGATTAGTTGATAAAATAATTATACAAGTGATTTTAATAACAAATATTAACAAAGTAATCACTTATAAATTATTAAAGAGCAAACCTCAGATATTAACTAGTTTAATTACTAGGACTATTTAACATACCCAATTCACCAACAATTCTGGTGAATGTGGATTCGTCAAGAGACTTAGTAAAAATATCTGCTGTTTGTTCTTCCGTGGGTACAAAATGTAACTCCACGGTACCATTCATGACATGCTCTCTAATGAAATGATACCTGATATCAATGTGCTTTGTCCTCGTATGCTGCACAGGATTGTTGGAGATTGCTATGGCACTTGTATTGTCACACAAGATAGGAATTTTGTCAAGTACAAAGCCATAATCCCGTAGCTGATTTCTGATCCACAAGATCTGAGCGCAACAGCTTCCAGCAGCTATGTATTCAGCTTCGGCTGTAGAGTTGGAAACTGTTTGCTGTTTCTTACTGTACCCGGAAACCAACCTGCCACCTAGGAATTGACAACTCCCAGAGGTGCTTTTCCTATCTACAACACTTCCTGCATAATCTGAATCTGTATATCCAACAAGATTAAAACCAGAATCTTTAGGGTACCAGATGCCTAAGTTAGGCGTACCCTTAAGATATCTCAAGATTCGTTTTACAGCAATGAGATGAACATCTCTAGGATCCGATTGGAACCTTGCACACAAGCACGTAGCATACATAATATCTGGTCTACTTGCAGTAAGGTAAAGTAATGAGCCTATCATACCTCTGTAGCTTGTGACATCTACCTTGGTAGAATTTTCACATGCTCCAAATTTCACAGCTGTAGATGATGGTGTTCTTGCTGAAGATGAGTCCTTCATTTGATATTTCTTGAGAAGCTCTTTGACATACTTGGATTGACAGATAAATATTCCATCTGTTCTTTGACTTACTTGCAATCCAAGAAAGAACTTCAGCTCACCCATCATGCTCATTTCAAACTTACCCTGCATTAACATTTCCTTGGTGCTTGCTTAAGACCATAAATAGCCTTGAAGAGAAAGTAGACATAGTCCATGAATTCTGGATCTTCAAAGCCAGGGGGCTGTTCTACATACACCTCTTCATCTAGCTTACCATTCAGAAAAGCACTCTTGACATCCATTTGATAAACCTTAAAGTTTGAGAATGCTGCGAATGCCAAGAATATTCTGATAGCCTCAAGTCTTGCCACTGGAGCGTAGGTTTCATCATAATCAATGCCTTTAGCTTGTGAATAACCTTTTGCTACCAGTCTTGCTTTATTTCTCGTCACTGTACCATCTTCATCTAGCTTGTTTCTGAATACCCACCTTGTGTCAACCACTTTCCTGTCTTTGGGTCTGGGTACCAGCTTCCATACTTCTTGTTGTTTGAATTGATTGAGTTCATCTTGCATAGCAATTACCCAATCAGGATCAGAAAGAGCTTCCTCGGTTTTCTTAGGTTCCATTTCAGATAGAAACCCTGAATAGTTACATTGATTTTGAGTAGCACTTCTAGTTTTGACACCAACATCTGGATCACCAATAATCAGCTCAATTCCAAATATACTGTCCGAGAAGGTTAGATCTTGATGATTCGCCTTGTTCTTCATTGTGATGTTGTGTTTGACTAGTTGATCATTTGTTTACTATCCTCGAGTTATTGCCAGAATGACTTGATGATTCTTCTCCAGTGACATGGGTATCTCTAATATTAAAATTGTTTCCACCACTATCACTTGGATAATTATCATCATTAACATTTTAAACTTATGACTTTAAGGTGACTCCTCGACAACAACAATTGTTAACTCCTAACAACTGTTTGTTGGTAGACAACCTTGGTTCTAAAAATAAAACTTGATTAACAAGACTGTCTTGTCTGCAATCTTAGAAATAATATTCTAAGCCCAATATACCTTGATCCATAGTAAACAACATTCATTATCAAAGTGATTAGAAGCTTGCAAATAAGCATAAAAATTATTCGAAGTAACTGAACTATGGTAACTTAAGATATTACAATATCCATAGTTCTACTTAGATAATTTTCATATTATGTATAGTAGAATGAGTGAATTTCAAAAGATAAGACAATGATTACTTAGAGGAGTTCTAAGTAATTTCACTCAAATCAATACATCTCACAATTAGTTTGTAAATAGAATTCTAACTAAATATCATTAACTGATATAAGTCAAAACTTCAATACAACCAATTGTTATAACCATGATATTAATTATAGTGAATTTCCGAAAATGATGCATTAATAAGTTCACTAGAATTAACATCTCACAATTAATTGAAGACCACAACAGATAGGTCCAAATTAGTTATGATTCAAATTTATTTTGATAAATGAGGTATAGAGCATATACTAACTTGAATTGCTTTAGGTTCTATAACTCATATTAATCAAAATAAATAATTAAATAATTAAATACTAAATCTCTATGAGTTAGATTTTAGCATTTAAATATTTAAATTATCCTTAAATAAACACCACTGAAATATATTACAATTATACACATGGCAATCATTCAACAGATAATTTTCAGCTTGAGGTCTGGATGTAAATAATTTCACAAGTCCTTTCAATATTGACAATTGAATACTTGTAAAATCATTTATGAATTACTTAACAGATGGGATTTACAAATCATATAGCATTAATAAAATCTCAAATTTACAAACCAATCTTGAAAAATTAATTTCATCAAGTGATTTAGCAAACGTGTCTGAAAGTTATTCTTAACTAAAGACATGCTCTCTCAAAAGAATTGATACCTTATATAAGATGCTTAGCCTTGAGTATTCCATAAAGTTGTTGGAGATGAAATTGTTTCCTTGTGTTCTCCAGCTTTCGTACAACTCATTTGATCTGTCTCTGTAGAGATTTTCAATTGTCTCAACAACCAGGAGTGCACTTGTTCACATTCCTCTAGCATCCAGATTCAGTAGGTCCAGATGTCCATTATAATCATGAATGTGCAGCAGGTGCCTGATATCCTCAAGTCTTGCCAGGTATACTATTTTATCAGCTTGTAACCTTGCATCCAGTTTGGCTTTGTCCCTCATAACAATGCCTTGACATCCAGTTAGACTTCTGGTTATCCTTGTACCAAATACAACCTTGTTGTTTGGTCTAGATACCAGCTTCCTTTCAATCTGCCTTTTGTACTGATTGAGATCATCTTGAATTGCAATCACTCAATCTGGATCATTCAGAGCCTTTGTAGCTTTATTAGTTTCTTCTGAAAGAAAACTAACAAAATAATCATTGGTACTTGAAGCTCTGCTAGTCTTTTACTTCCACCATAAGGAACACTAAGAACTAGGACAAAGAATTAATTGAGTCAATATTCTTTGTCTTGGCAGATATGTTCTCATAGTGTCCTATGATTTTCAATGTGGTGTTGAGTTGACTGGTTGATCATTCAGTTGCTCCCCCTAAGCTGTTGCTGGGTATTCATGAAGATTCTCCATGCTTCACATTGGTTGGATCTGAATAATCATCACCATTGACAGCTTGGAGCTAGAAGTTGTTGAACATCACTAAGACTTTCAATCACCTTCTGTTGATCAATAGCAATCACCCTGTAGGCTGTTGACTCCATTGAGTAACCAAGGAAATTATCCTCTATGAGCATTAGCTGATTGCCAGTATGCTCATCTTCATTTTTCATTGCAAAACAATTTCCTTCAGTATTTAGGGTCTTCCTGTAATCTGGTCTTCAAGTTGTCATAGTCAATTTTGCTTCCTGCCAATCTTCTAGATGTGATCAATCACCATCAGTGGTGACTTGTCTTCAGATTGTCTGAACAACAACTTGTTTGTTGAGAGAAGCCATCAGTCATCGCCACTAAAATATATTTTTCTTTGATGTAGAACTTTTGTGTGATGCTTCTTTGACTTCCCTTTATGACATGCCTCATGATTTCATTTTACTTTAATTTCAGATGAGACAATCTCCTTTACTGATTCGATTTTCGGGAAAGAATCTCTTGATTTGACATTCAGGTGAGAGAGCTCCATATATCATAGTTGAACTCTTGTCTGATGAAGCTTTACATTAATCCTTATTGACTTCACCTTTGACTGAGATTCCATGTCAACTACAGATAAGTTCTCTTTCCTTAATCCTCGAATAGTAGGCTCTTCATCTTGTAAAAGATGCTTTATTACTGACAACATTTCATAGCTATTGAATAGCCTTGACCCTGAGTCATATCCTTGCTGTTATCTCCAAGGGATACCACTTGGCCACATTCCTTCACCACTCTTGACAGCAGGGCTCTATCCTCGGTCATATGCCTTGAACATCCACTGTCCAGAATCCACATAACACGATCTACCTGTTACACACCCTGCAATGCCAAAACGGTTAAACTTTCTTCGGGACCCAAGCTTGGTTGGGTCCAGAGTACTTGAAAAATTGGCCTTTGTCAGGCAAAACCACATTCTTGACCTTGACACCAATTTCATCATTAAACAATAGACATTTAACCCTATAAACAGATTTGACAATCTTTTGTTTTATCTTGGGTATCCATGTCTCTTTAGCAGCAATAGCATTCTTTTCAATGACTGGACATTTGACCTTGTAAACAGCCTTAATAAAACTTTGTTTAGGCTTTGGTACAAATGTCTCTCTCCTAACATGAGGAGGACTAGCAGTCTTTGATCTAACATTGTTGTTCCTGTTCATATGTTGTCGAGGAGTAGTCTTATCATCACATGCATGATTACCATTAAAGTAAGCAGACATGACATTAAAAGCACAAGACATACAATTGACAACACCACATGCTTTATGAGAAGAATCAATAATAGGCATGGTATGCATGTTAGACATGTTATTGTCCTTTTTCAACTTGTTATCACCTAACCCAATTTTAGACGAACTGGTTGACTCAACAAACTTAACTGGTTTCGTAGAAACAACCTTATTAGATTTAACATTTTTGGTTGTAGGTGCCTTAACAGATTTTTCATTAAGTTGGACACTTCCACTAGCAATGTCCTCAATACGCATCTCCTCTTGAATAACGAGAGAAGTCAAATCTAGAGGCTCTGCAATAGACTTCTTAAAGAGTGGATCTTCAACATCCTTAAGCACATGTGGTATTCCCCTTTCTTTAGCACTAATAGGATTAGGGGAGTTTATGCCTAACATTCCAATAGCCTCGTTGTAGCCAAACCCTATTCCTACGGTTCGGTCTACAGCTTGTTTATTGAAAAACTCTTTAGAAGTTTTAACAGAATTAAAACAAGCAGATAATTTGACATCCTTCTCCTTTATCTTAGTTTCAAGTTCAGCAACTTTAGCAACTTGTTTTAACATGTATTCTGATATCGACTTTTCTCTGTGGTTAAGTCGAGCTATTTCTTTTATTTGCTGATCTTGATTATCAGGCACTTTTTTTAGTTCTAACACTTCATTTTCAAGATTAGTGTTTAACAGAACTATTCTAGCATTTTCATTTTGTGCATTAATTAAGGAATCACGTAAGCTACGAATCAACTCAGCGTCAGTAAGAATTACCGGAGTAGTATAACGAGTTGATGTATCAGCATTTGCCACCAGTGCAAAATCATCAAACTCTTCATTTTCGCTGTCTGTGTCATCCCAGCTTTTACCTTGTACCACATAGGCTGTGTCTGTGTTCTTCTTTCCAGATGCATACTCTCTCCTTGCATCTTGTTGAGGTTGATGACACTCAGTTGCAAAGTGTCCAATTTCATTGCATTTAAAACACCTGATCCTGCTTCTGTCTACCATCCCAGTTTCGTAGCCACCCCTTGTGCTACTTGATGAAAAACTTCCATGCTGGAATCTATTCTCAGTAGACTTGAATCTGAAATTTGGACTTCTTCTAAATCTGAAATTATCAAATTGCCTTACAATCATTGCCACTGACTCATCCTCCAACTGCTCCAACTCCTCTAATGAATAAAATTCTCCACAACCCTGATTTGCAGCTGTCTTCCCATATTCTGCTACAATCACCTCCTTTTCAGAGCTGTAAGGTTGAACAACCTTAGCTTCCATCTTCACCGAGGCTTCACCAACCAAAGCAGTAGAAGTGTCATCTACCCTTTCCTCATTTATTGTCAAAATGGTATCCCAGATATGCTTCGTATCTTTACAATTAACAACATGATTGTGCATGATTAAATCTAGGGATTCCACCAAAATCAGCTGAAGGTTCATATCCAGGGCAGCTTCCTCCTTTTCAGCAGGGGTATAATTATTAGGATCCTTTGGATACGTCCTTTCAGCACATTCAACAACTCCATCCACAATTACTTCCTCTTCTGTAACCATATGAATTATTGGCCCGGTTTTCAATATTCCTAAATATTTAGGATTGGCCACTTGTAGAAAAAGAGTCATTTTCTTTTTCCAGAGTTCATAATTTTCCTTATCAAATATGGGTATCTTAACAGAACCAACTTTTGAAGACATGATGAATTTTTAAGTGAGTTAAAAATTCAAGATAAATTTTTGATTGAATAAAAATAGGATCTTGATTTGTGTATCAATCAATAGGCTCTGATACCAATTGTTAGGTCCGATAAGATTGTAGAAGGGGGGGTTGAATACAATCTATACCAATTTATCGAAATTTGTCTTTTAAATAAAATTTAGTTTAGACAAATTTGTGCGGAATAAATTGAAACAAATTTTCAAGTTGAATATAACAATATATTAACTTGATGGGTGTTACAATTTCAGTACAGATTAATTATCAAGTTGATAAAAACTAATTAGAAAATTCAACATGAACTTTTCTAATTTAGTTAATAAAAATCAAGATAAGAACTAGGAAACTTAATTCGCTAGTAGTACAAGAATCACAAATAATTAAGTTCTAATGGATACAATTTTTGATACAAGAACTCAAGAATTTATAGCAATTTAATTGCTTGATTTTGCTTCAAAGATGAGAGAGATATGATATTCAAGGCTGCTGTGTCTTTGTTGCTTGTCCGTGTCTTTCTGTGTCTGTTGCCTTCTGTATATATTTAGTCCACTTGCTGAAAATATCTTCTGAATTGATTTAACACTTGTTCAGACTATCTGTAGACTACCAAATGACTTGCAGACTATCCACAGACTACCAAATGACTTGCAGACTACCGGTGTGACTATCAGCTCTCTTGTAGACTACCGGTGTGACTATCTGGCTTGGCAGACTACCCAACTCTTTCTCCAGACTATCAGAATGACTATCCTGATAGTCTTTAATACATGATTTTTCTGGCAGACTATCATGCAGACTTTCTGGTAGACTATTTCCTTAGCAGACTATCAACCTGTGCAGACTATGCTTTGCAGACTATCTCACAGACTATCAAAGATAGACTTTTAACAATAAAACTATAGTCTAAAAACATTTCTGATAGTCTTTAGCAATTTATATTAATTCTAAATTAATTAATTCAATAATTAACTTAATAAATAAATTAATTCTTGAAGAATTAATTTGTTAATTAAGTTAACTAAATACTTTAAATTAATTAATATAGAATTAATATAATTCTTTTTCTTGGCCTTTAGACTATCTTCTTAATTCAGACTATTGACTAAACTATCAAATTAAGAATATGAAACCTGGCCATTTTCTTCATTTCTTTGGGCACGTGGCCCATTTCTGTTGGTTATTTAACAAATCAGACCACCTTCCAAAATTCAAAACTAACGTGGCCTATTTGGTTTTATATAGAACGGGCTCCGTGGAAATGCTTTTTAACCCGCACAGCTTATAATCTTTAATTAATAAATAATTATTTTAATCCAGAAATTATAAAAATAAATATCTAATATTATTAGATATTTATAAATATAATTTTCCAAATAAATAAAATATTTATTAATATAAATAAATCCTTAAGCTCTAAGCTGCGGTTACCTGAGTGTCTGGAACCGAACTCCTTTTGCTTAACAAAAAATATATCAATTCCAACCGGAGTTCCAGCTTTAAGAATATTTCACTTTGCATTTCTTTGTGATAAATCTTTTTCCTCACAGCCAGTCCACTTGATAGTAAAATCCTTGTGGTTAATTAATTTAGCACTTCTGTTGCTTGCACAATGATTTTCTCACATTACCAGTCTTGATAGCTTGAACCACTGAAGTTAATGATGAACAACCACTGTTAAATGTTGACACTCGATGTACTGTCTGGTTCATGAGTGACTAACCGCAATGACTGTTCTTCATATATTGACTTTAAAATCTGGTTCATCTTCTTTTCTCATCTCTCTTTAATTCTCTGTACTGTCTCTGTCACTGTTGAAATCTCTGTCACTTTAAATGAATCCACTTCTTAATAAATACTCCACTGAGGCTTGATCAGATGACTGAGCTTCTTTCAATGTAGTAATATCTCAAGTCTGTAGATTGACCTTGATCTTTTTCTTCTGACAGATAATACAATCTGAGATTCCTTGTGACAGTCTATATACTATTTACTATTACAATCTTGTTTAAATTGAGTTGTATCCTCGAAATACAAATAGGCTACATCATATGCCTTTCATGAATTGTTCTGCGAAACACATTTGTGTTGCAACACATATATATTCCGATTGCAAAATATAAAGAATTTTTGAGATGAACATATTTCAAAACATACATAATTATCAATAAAATTATGATATTCATATAACAAGGTTTGTAAAATAATAAATTTTAAAATATTTTGAATGCAAAACGTATATGTACTCCAGGTACTCCAATTAAAACAATACTCCATAGAACTTTACTCTTAATATATATATATATATATATATATATATATATATATATATTTATTTATTTATTTATTTATTTTAATAATCAGTTCGGTTCGGTTTTAACCGGTTCGGTTTTAATCTTTAACCGGAACCGGAACCGAAAGTCTCGGTTTTTAAAAATCAAAAATCGCAACCGTCGGTTCGATTTTGGTTTCGGTTTTTTCGATTCGATTTTCGCCGGTTTCGGTTCGGTTCGGTTTTTTCCTCACCCCTACAAGCTAGCATTCACAAACATGAACATAATTATGCATCCTTTTTTTTTGCTAAATGACATCTAACAATCTAACATCTTTATACAGTATCAAAAAATTTCTCTACGTTCATGAGTAGATTTTAATAGACAGACAAACCAAGTTTTTTTTTAAAAAAAAACATTGAAGCTAGACCAAGTTCTACAAGTTACATAAAAAAAAAAAAAAAAAAAAAAAAAAAAAAAAAAAAAAAAAAAGATCTAAATACGAATTATTAAGTTGATAGAGCCCCATGAGAGTCGACCTACATACTTAACAAAAGCCGCCGCCGGCCCCCTCCCCGCTCCCCCCTCCCCCCTCCCAATCTATCCTTCCCCCTCCCTTTCTTTCCTTTTCAATCCTCCTCCCCCCTTACTTGTATTTCTCCCCGGCCCACCCTCTGCCGCCCGCCTTCCGCTGCCCTCCGCCGCCCGCCGCCGCCTGCCGCCGCTCTCCGCCGCCCGCCGCAGCCACCCGCTTGTTTTTTCAATTCAATAAAATCGAGTGTTGTTTAAACCTCAAAGGATTGATTGTTTTAGTTGATCTATGTTTAATTCGGATCTAAGGTTTTTAAGCCTTTTCCGATTGTAAGATCGATTTGTTTTTGTTGTCTCATCTTTGTGTGAGTTTGTTATTGTCTCACCGCTTGTTTGTGTGAGTTGCTTTTCTCTCACCATTTTGTGTGAGTTTTGGTGCTGGATTATATTATCTTGGAGGCTTGTACGGATAATATGGATAAACACTTTGATGAAGTGTTAGTGTGTTACACACTTAGGTCTGCGAATATTGTAGCTCATTGCTTAGCGAGGGCGACATATTCTATGTCAGGTCTTTCGGAGTGGAATGTTTCTGCTCGAGATTGTATCATCTGTAACCTTGAGATATTTTAATGCAAGTACGATTTTATCAAAAAAAAAAAAACTTAGTGTCTTATTGGACCCCTTGTGAAATTATTTAAACCAAAGTGAAAGAGACAGTGATGTAAAATGTCGAAAATGTATTTATATGGGGTGAAAGCATTTGTGGTGGTGGTTTCTTGATTGGGACCTGAGTTTTCCGATTTTTCGTTTTTTCAGTACAAAATTTGTTTAAGTGAGATATATATCACACATATCTTGATAATTTATTCATGTATTTGAAGAAAGTCGAACATTTTCTATGACACACATCAAGGTTATATCATCGAATCAAAAGATCACGATAGCAGACTTGAATCGATTCTATATTAGATTCTTACTGCTAAGTTAGTTCATGGTATATTTTTTTAAAAAATATCACATACCTTCCTACAATTGATTGATAGAATAATTAATAAGATAGATTTCACGTACATTCACCAAATTAAAACTTCTTATTTTATCCATTCAAGAACACCACATTAGTTTATAGATTTTTTTGAACACTTTTTTGTAAATTAAATGTTGAACTGTCAAAATATTATTAACTACTTTCTCGTAAATGAGATGGATCCCTCATGCATATATGAATCTCACCAAAAAAATTACGTCACGTATTATTTGGAAAAATTTTCGAGAATCATTTCAGAATATGTAATTCTTCTTGTATGCGAGCTGCTAGCCAGACTAATAATTGATCTTGATTTACACTAGCCACCTTTGCCCGCGCTTCGCGTGCTACTTATATTTTTATTAATGTTTTTACATTTTATTAAATTAATTCAATGAATAAACTAATTTAACCTATAAATTGTTTTTTTATTATTTTATTAAATTTATATTTTACTATTAATAGTCATGATCTATAATAATCAATATTTTTTTTATTTAATTTAAATTAATTAATACATATTTTTGGATATGAAAAATTTAATTTGCATTTATTTTAATGAAATACAATTTACAAATACAATTTTTAATAGTATTTCATTAAATTGGTTAAGTTGACCTTTTTTTACTACAACCAATTAAAGCAATTTATAACATGGACCTAGAAAATTAAATACGTAACTAATTGTTTGTGGGGATAGAGGCCAAAAGTGTTGTACTAACCTTAAATAGTCTATACTATGTTAAAACATAAAACACAAAAAACCCAATTACAACACTACATGCAGAGGTTGAGTTGCTGATAAATTCTTCTCAAGCGATAGGAATCGAAAGACAAAGTTGGATTATACCCATATTCCGCTGCATAATTCAAGAATCCATCGATGGAGGTATATTATTCTCTTCTTACTGATCTATCAATATCATACATGTTACTATAATTTTTAAACTTTCTTGATTGATTACATATACCTACTGATTGTCTCTAATTATAGATTATCAAAACTATTTGAACCAATTGTGATATTGGCGTTTGCAGTTGGGGTTTGCATGTAGTTGATGTTTTTATATATAAATCCGGATGTAAGATTAGTATATCTTTGAAATTGGATAATTTGGGTTTATTTTAATTGGTTTAGACAATTGATAACCTACATAATAAGTATAGGAATGTTTAAACTTAATTTGGAGCTTATTCCTTGTTATCTAGCTGTCAACATCATTTTTTCATGCAGGTATTTGACAAATTAACTTGGGAAAAAAAGTGGAAGTCTATTTTCAGTAATGGTATGTATGTTTACTACCCTATTGATGTATTTCCAGTAATGGTATATATTTGGGATGTTTATAAGTCATTTACTATGCATCAGGAAAAAAAACGATTGTATCAAGCTTTATGTCGTCAAATAATAAATTGGGATCAATTGGAAGTTTTGTAAGTGTACATTATATGTATACCTTGTTTATGTTTTTATACTATAGCGAAAATTGGACTTAATTATTGTTTATGTACTTGTTTCTTTGCAGTGTGTACCAAGTAAATTTCACAAAGAAATTGGTCATAATCTTAATTCTGCTATATTTTTAAAATGCAAAACATGTGTTTGGCAAGCAAAGTACAATGCAGATTCATTGGAAATCAGTGGATTAACGAATTTTATGATTTATTATGAGGTCGAATTGTTAAATCTTGTACAATTTAAATATTATGGCAATGATATATTCAACGTCACCATATTCAAGGAATCTGGAATTGAATGTAAGTACCCTATTATTCATCCTGTCAAGTATTTGGAAAGTAAAGAAGCAAGAAAATGGAGAAAGGGGAAATTGATACCTGAAGGCGGCTCCATGGAATGTGAAAAAAATGCTGCTCTATTTAGTTTTAATGCTTTAAAGAATGTTTCTGACTACTATGAGATTGATATTATTAGCAATTCCTTTCATGATGAGTGCTCGCATAAGGTGGTAAGCGATTGTTTTTTTATTAGTATTGCTAATACATGTTTAACTACATTAGATTGATAATTGTTTGCTCATTCTAATTGGAAATTTGTAATATAGATATTGAATAAGGACTTGCGGAAACTGTATGAAAATTGGGAAACAGGTTCTAAAGTTATCCTTACACTTTGTGAGAAATCTTGGGAAATTGAGATTGCATGGTTGGGAGGAAAATGTGCTTTTGGAAAAGGATGGACAGATTTTTTCAATGCAACAGAGCTAGAAGTGGGTGATAAGTTAGTTCTCTATCATTCAGCAGGAAAATGTGATAGAATTTTGAATGTGTGCATCTTTAAAGGTCATAAGTATGTTGGCGATGAAGGTTTTAGTACTTCTTCTTACTATTTTATTACACATATCTTTCATAGAGTTATGTTATTAAGTAAATTTGTATACAACTTATTAAAATTTAAACTTTCTGTAGGAATCAATACCAGTAAGAGATCTTTCTACAAAATTCTGACAACAGAGTTTTTAGAAGGAGGTTTGATGGTAAATTACTCTGAAATTTAGTTATGTCTCTATGTATCAAGTTTGTTTTCTGTTTACTCTTTCTTATTATTCAAAATTTGTAATTGCAACATATCATAAATGGTGCCAGCTGGTTCCAAAAATTGTGAAAGATAAGTACAGTGATGATCTTGAAAGATTGGATAAAGTTGAAGCTGCAGGTGCAACTTGTTTCATCTCTTATGACTCAAATGATGGACGAATATCTAATATTCGAGGGTTGATGGAACTATTCAAAATGAAAGAGAATGATTTGATCATTTTCAAATTTGGTGAGAGAAATATGTTATCTGCAAAAGTCTATGAGCACGATGGAATGGAGATTGATTACTACAATCGAACGCTGAGGTTTCCAGAAAATCCTACCACTGAATGCTTTTGGAATTTTGAGCACTACTTTGAATCAGGTATTGGAATTTAGTTGTCTAAGTTGCTTAATGAGATAATTAATCACGTGAATAGTACCACTCATTACTTTAGCTATATTCTTGTAATACAGAGAAGCAAGATGGAAAGAACAAAGGCGAAAATGGAAAAGAGGAGGACGTAATTAATAAACTCAATTTCCTGCTTGCAATTATAATTAATTTGCTAAAAATGCAATTTACTAATTATATTTCCGTCTGTATGTTTAGATGGTTGTTGATAACTCACATTTCCTGCGCTTTATCATTGTCGTTACTGCTGAACAATGTGGGAGTGATGTTTTGGTAAATATCTAAATCTCTTCATTGTAAATCATATTTAACTGTTATATTTCTTTGGATTGAATTTAATTTGTTCAATTTTAAAACATATATTACCAAAAAAATTTGTTTCTCAAATAGTAGAGGAAATACCTTTTCACGTTCGTTTACAGCTACCAAATGGTCGCAAGATTTCTGTCCAGTACAGAAAGGAAACTCAAGTTTTGGCCAATTTTGATAGATTCATCAATGAGTGTAGAATTTGGCCTGGGTCATTCCTGGTGTTTTCTTATAGGGGTTCTGGAATTTTTTTTGGTTTACATATTAGACCAATTCGGATCAGAAATAAGGTACATGTGGCCAAAGAAATATGATTGCGATAAATTTTCACATCAAGGTATAATATTTGTTTGGATTACTATCTTACAAAATATTAAGTTTTTGTAAGTTCTCACACGGAATTATCTAATATATGGTGACTATTTTGTTGTTAACAGATGAAATTAATGGGATTGGGTGGAAGTTTATCACATTTGCTGATGAGAGTACAGTTCTTGATGGAGAAATTGTGAGTTACACTAACATTTGTTTCTGTAAATGTTTGCTCTATTATTTTCTTATGCCTATGTTAGTACCTATGTTAGAGAATTCCACAGCTATAGTTAGATGGCTTTATGATTTTTTTAAATGCCTGTTTAATCAGGATATACCAGATCCATTTTTCAAACTTTTCGGTAAAGTGATTCCTCCAGCTGTTATTTGTGCTTTGCCATATGGAAAACTATTCGAAGGCCGATATTCACGAAGTTCGAGTACAATATATGGTCTTATGGATCTGGTCAGATACACTAAACTTGACATAGATGATGTCTTAATGTGTACATATTGGGGAAGTGGACAATTTGATATTGTTGTTTTTGATAAGTCAAGAGTTGAAATGACAATTCAGCAAATTGAAAATCATGCTGGTAAGAGCTCTACCTTTTGCGGCATTACTTGCATTCAGTCTATATGACAACTTTAAACACTTTTGATTTTAGTATTTTGACATTCTAACATTTTATAAAATTTTGAATGGGACAATAAACATATTGTTAATGTAGACATCAACACCGAAAACATAAACGAAGATGAAGCCGACAATGTAGATGATGATAATTATGATGAACCGGAGCAACAAATGGATATTATTCCTCCACATTTTACAGCAGTGATGAAGAAATCCAATGTCAACAGTTCGTGTCATGGAGTGGTAAAATTTTAACACATTTTCTTTACTATGTTAAGTTACTTTAATCTTATTTAGAACAACAACAGTTATTAGCATAACTATTAAAATATGTTACAATATGCTTTCTTTCAGTACATTCCAAAAATTATAACTCCTCATGAACGTCAATGGATAGCAAATGAAGAGGTTACGCTTATAACAGAAAATGGAGAATGGCAAGTTGGAATAGTACTTTCGAATGGATTGCCAAGATTTTCTGCAGGATGGAATACGTTTGCGAAGGACAACAAACTAAAATATAACCAAGCTCTGACATTTAATTTGTTGGAAAATGAGCAGGATGAAGTTGTTTTCGAAATTGAGTTGAATTAGGCCTTTCTCTAGATCCTATAAAAATTATGTCCACAATTTATTTTGAATCTCACTATGTAATAAAATGTTGGATGTGGTGACAACCTTTTGTAAGACTATTATTGTTTATTGGCATCACTTTGATAGCAATGTTAACTATTTATTTGGTTTAATTTGATTTCAGTTACTGTATTCCTTTCTACAACGAACTATATATGTTATTGCTTCATTTGAATCATCTACTCTAATTTAATGTATAATTTATCAAGTCGTGAATAAATTAAACTGAAAGAACATCCTAGTACAGGAATCTTAGTACCCAAATGCAAGTCATAAAATGGTAAAATGCAATTATTGATAACAGATTACAAACTCTGTTCATTGGAAAGTGAAACCAAAAACTCAGTGGTACTCTAGTCTTATACATAAAATTTATTCATGCAAAGAAAATCTAAAATTTTAGGAACATGCTTTATTGAGCAGCAATATCGAACATCATAGATCGTTGCTAGAAAATGCATCCTTTCTTCATATTTCCCATAGACTATTCGCAAACCTACAAAACAAACATCATATTTATCAAATTTACTTAATATGAATAGGTTGTGCTAAGAGAGAAAAAATATATTGAGAATTTATGGAATAATTTTTAATATTATTACCTTTCTCTCATAATAGAGACGGATTCATGTTCAAGGTTAAGATAGATCTTCGAAGATTGAGTAGTCATGCACTTCACAACGCCTGAAATATATAAAATTTTCATAACACTATATAGGTAATTAATTCAAAACTAACACTTATGAAAATGAACAGAATAACCTTTATACTGATAAACCCTAACACTTGCTACTATAGCAACAATGGGAAGTTGGTGGGTTGCTTCAAACAATTGCTCAGTTGCTGTTGCAAGATCTCCAAAAATATTAACATGGAACGATTCTCTGTACATGCATATTTGTCATTCAGTAAAGGATATTTTAAATTTGAAAATGATCCATTCATATACTTGAGCAAATTTATGTAATCCACCTTCCATCAGTCAAAATCAAATTCAATAGTTGCAGATTGCCATTCCGTGTAGGTATAACACGAATTTCGGAACGGTATTGTATGATTCCAATGATATCTGTACGCAAACTCATTTGACATTTAACATATTACAAAACCATATCATACAAAAGCAATAATGTAAATGTAAATAATATCATACTCTTAAAACTTGACATTGGAAAAATTACCGATAGTGATAGGAGGAGGTCTATCTGTTAAGTGTGAATTTACATAAGAGCGTAAATCAGCCAAGTGAACAAATTCAAATTTGTTAATTGGTATGTTCAAGTTGTTGCCAGGAATTCGTTCCACAGTAGTCTGATTAGTAAACCTGACTTGAATCTGAGAAGATACTGGCCTCAAAAACCCATTAGCTTGGTTTGTATGAAAGTTGGAAATTTCATAAATTCCTCCTTCTACAATAGGACCTCCAAGCAAATTCCATGTTTCAGGTCTTATAAAGGCATGAACATGATGATCCTAAGAATTACAACCAAATAAGTTGTGAACAAAGCTTACTTAAGTTGTAAACAAAACTTAACGATTAAATAAAAATTAATCGAATGAAAACTACAACATTACATAAGGACATGAAATATGAACTAAATCTTACAGCATTGTCAAGTATAATCAAATTGAATCCAGTGATAACACCGCCAACATTAGTAGGCCATACTCTTGTAACACGAACTCTCACCCTCCAGTTTGTCCTGGTTGTATCAAGTGATGCAAGTGTATCGAACATTGCTGCTTGAAACATATTTACATATAAAAAATTAGAGTATAAGACAGAACATTAATAAGAAAAGTATTAAATCTGAATGTAGACTAACCTAATTGCTCTTTAGTTGCTTTTGATATTTTGTGTGGATTGACATATGAGATACTTTTCATCTATTTATACAAAAAATTAATCGATGAACAACAGGATAAGTATATCAATTTACAAATCAGGTACTAAAATTATGGAGTCATACAAATCATAATCCTCAATCCTCTTCAATCCTCTAAATTTCAAAAGTAAAGAAAATATAAGTAAAGAGATAAGTTTGAGAAATTGGCGATTATGATTTATACACATCAAAATCAACTACTTTGATAAGAATCAGAAGATTGGTTGTTACGATTTTTCTAATCTGCAATTAAAATAATGACCTTTATGATTTGTATAAATCAACAATTTGTCACATAATGGGCAAAACAATATGGAGCAACACATAGCTGTATAAGGTTTCGTTTTAAAAGAATCCTTAATTACAATAACATAATAATATTGATAATAATATTTAAAATGATTGATTGAGTGTATTATTCTGTTGGATTTGCAGAATGCAAAAATGTCATATAATTATACAGACTTGTTACTTCCCATTGGTAAGCTTGGTAGCATAAACCATTTGAGTGTATGCCTATTGCTTCATTCTATCAATAATTTATGAATATACTGGTCGTTTAATGTGTTCTATATAAATAAACATTCAAGTGTAATATAGAATGCTTCTCCACTATACTAACAAATATAAACCATTTTTCCAAGCGAACACAAAACCATTGAGAAAACGCAAACTAATTTATTTAATCTGAAAACTTATTAATCAAGATGTGTAAAAAGTTGACTTAACAAAACAGCTTCAGAATGACTTGATGATCCTTGCACTCCAAATTTCATTTCTCCTGCAAAAAAAAGGTATAATTTTTTTTATATGTTAGCAAATAGTCAGCTAATAATGTAATTGTGATATTCGTGAATTGTGTTTATATCTGTTAGTATTTGATTAAATGCTATATTTACCATTTTTATTTTTTTGTTCACTGATTTTGCAGATCCTGGCGACTTTGGAATATCAACAGCAGCATCAAGTGACTGCAACATAACATTCTAGGTTGTTAGTATATATCAGTAATGTCAAAGAGATAAATAATCAAAATTATAGAATACTAACTTCTGTTAGATCAATAGATGGAAACTCTGGCTGAAAAGAAGATGATGTAATTGAAGACTCTGGCATAGAAACATCATACATATTCTCCGCATTAATTAGGAAAATATCATCCTCATTACTTCCTTTTACAACTTCAATTATAGTTGTAATTTCTTTCCCAATCATTTTTGTAAGCACAATAGGTCTAACTTTTGCATCTCTATCCTCCTATTAAGAAAAAATTACAAATTTCAGATGAGATAATACTTCACATAAGTCATCGTCTGATAATATGGATGTAAGTTAAGGAATATTTAATGAAGGATTAGTAAGTGAAACATTACTTTTGACTGATTCTGGTATAAATTTGATGCACTACAACCAATCAAACGCTTAACAACGCGGTCCATGATAAAGACACTACATTTGAATGTAGAGTCTATTGCAGTAACCTTAACGCAAAACCTGCAACAATGGAGTATAATGTGTTAAGTCTAGAATATAATTGCTGATACTAAAATCAAAGGTTAATGGTAGTTAATTGCAAACCTTTTCTCCGCAACTGGCATGTTGCGAGTACACTTGTTACACTTGAATCTCCTTTCAACCAAGTCAACTGGCAGGTGACATTTACTACAGGTATTCAAGTACCAATCACTACAATCTTCTAACATATCAATGGTGAATGTGGAATATATCTTTTTCTGCAATATTGACATATCAATCCTGTAATTAGACAAAAGGAAATATACAATAGTATAATTAAGGCTGGACTGCCAGCAAAATTATAACAGACAACACCTCCACTTTCTCAGAAATTTTATCATTCAATTCATGCAATGATAATTTCTCATACGGCACAACTACTGTCAAGGCATAGCTACGTTCATCAACATTTTTAGTTGCCTTATACCCATCATCTTCAAGGCTGAGACAAACAATTTAAAAAATTAGAACATGTACTTTGGTGTACATCTGAATTAAAACTATTTATAAAGGTTAAAATTAATCAAATTTCAAAAATATGAAAAAAAATATATGAGGCGTTGATATACCGCTGCCTCATCTCGAAGACGGACTCATCATTCAAGTTGAAATAAACTTTAGAAGATGGCAATGTGCTAATTTGAACAGAATCTGTTATGAAACATGGCAGAAAAATTTAATAATTATGATCTGGCTACATTGCATAAATAAATTTTGAGATTAATTCCGACACAACACTAAAGCTGAATTTTGGATTACTTACTCTTAAACATAGTCATCTTCGTACTTGCAAGGATTACAATTATACTTTTCTCAGAATCATGCTTATAATATTCATCATTGCATGATATAGCCAAATCTCCCCAAATGCCAACTCTAAGACGAAAACTACATATCAAACATATTACAAAAACACATTATGTTATGATTTACGAATAAATTAAAAATGTAAGCTTTATTGTAGAACGTATCAATCAATTTCAAATAACCTCCCATCGCAAAGTTTGAATCTAACAATATCTCTCTCTCCAAACTTTGTTGTTATTTTCCTCACGCTTTCATAGTCCTCCACAACTCCAATAAGATCTATAATTTAAAATTAAATATTAACAACAATAGTATATAAAAACACATATAAGTCTATATGAGTATCGGTGAAATGAAGGAAAATGGTACACACCTATTGCAAATTCTGGATTTTCATTTTCCTCCAAACGATTTGCTTCAACTTCCACATCACCTAGGTCCAAGAATTCAAATTTATAGGCAGGGATAATTTGCTCATCAACACAGGATTCAAAAGTAGTTGCATTAGTAAATCTTATGCAAATATCTGTCGAAACTGGCTTCAAGTTGCCAACAGCATCACGCACGATAAAGGTCTGAACTATATAAACATCTCCTTCGTTCACATTCTTGCCAATAACCTTCCATACATCAGCAAAAGCAAATGAATGGATATGGGCATTCTACACAAACAAAAACATAGTATTATTCAGTAATTAATGATAAAATTCCATATCTGACAAAAACTATAATGAACAAATAATTTACATCATCATCTAAAAGAATAAGATTAAATCCTTTAGTTGTGCCACTATCAGATGATACGGTTGGCCACATTCTGGTTACTCTAACTTTAATCCTCCAATCAGTACGTGATTTCTCAAGATCCTGAATATGGTGGAAAGAAAGCGTTTCCATTGCTGCAATATTCTGTAAAATAACTTTGTAATAGTGATTGTCGAATAAGAAGATTTGACAGATATGTAAAATGTTAAGTACAATATCAGAATTAAGAAAGCTATGTTTTTGTATAACTACTTATGCATCTTAAAAATTTTGTTAGAGAACTTACAACGTGGTGTAGCAAAAGGAACCGCAAAGAATTGAATGTATTATCTGTTGTTGGTTAAACCACTCTTTACTGTATTACTTATATTACACAAATTGTGGAGTTGTGGAATACTATTAGGAGACTAAATTGATTAATTAGTATCATCATAACAAATAACAAACTGTTTAAATGAGTATATCCCATAATCGTAGCTTGTAATTGGCAAAAAAGATATTGCTCATATTGACATAATAAGATAATGATAACAAATCCTAACTGAATATCCAAATTGATTATAATCAGCCAGATTCACACTACTAACAAACAATCAACTATATGTTATACAATTATATCTATCAACTGTAATTTTATGTTAGGTTATAAAAACAATGTAGTCTGTAAATATTCTGTATAAAGTAAATTTTGACATCGTCACATACACTAAAAAGAAATCATATTGGTGACGTAGAAAATGCAACATGTTAAAATTTTGTTTAACTTACTTTCAAGCTATAAATTAAAATAAGGCCATAAAATTATGGTCATGGTATAGAAACTTGTAGATTAAATAAATACATCAAGATCCTTATTTATAAATCATGTTTTTCACAAACTGGGAAGGTTATAAAAAACCTCTTCAAAAACTACATTACTTGTTACATTTTTGCTAAAGCCAGAATCGTCAACAATCAAAATTTGAAGTCCTTCGGGAGATGTAACTCGAGAAATCGCTACATAAAGCTGACCATGGGAGAAGACAGGTTGAGGAAGATATAATCCAACATTATCCAACGATTGACCTTGACTCTTGTTTACAGTCATTGCAAAACATACCTGTATTGGGAACTGAGTTCTTTTAAATTCAAACGGCCATTTGGTATCAGTTGGTACCATGTCAATCCTTGGAATCAAGTGCTTTGTACCAACCTGCGAACCACAAAGAATCTGACATTCAATACTATTCTTTTTGCATCCAGTTACTATCATTCTTGTGCCATTGCATAACCCCATAATCTGATTTAAATTACGCATCAACATGACTACTGCTCCAACTTTGATTTTCAACTCATGTTTGGGAAGACAGGGCATATTAAGAGAGTTCAGATATTCAACGGGAAATGCAGCATCAAATTCACAATCTTCACCACCATTATCATCAATGGTGTCTTGACTAAGATACGTATGTATCCTACCGGGAATTTTGTCAAGAATCTGAGAATTAATATCATCAACAGTTATATTTGTAGGCGTCAAAATTGACCTTGATCTCAAATATTGATGTGAATGCATGTTCTTCACAAAATATGGATATATGAGGTCAATAAGAGTGGTGATGGGATTTGTACCATTACTTTTGACAACATATTGATCTGGAAGAACAAACTCAGAGTCTATTAGTTCGTTGCCAGGTTGAATAGATTGGACTTTACCATCTCCAATATCAAGTTGCCATTTATTGAATTGAGCAATCTTTCTATTTTGCTCCTCTGAATTACCTCCATGTAACCGCATATTTTGTTTAAGAAGGAAAACTTTGCATAAGTCCCATAACCTAGATTTGTTCAATGCAGCATTCACTGTATCAGCTCTAGAACCCTTAGGTAAAACAGGTAATATTTGTCGAAAATCTCCACCAAAAACAACTGTAATCCCACCAAAAGGTTTATTGGCTATCTCCAAATCAACAGCAGCCATTATGTCTCTCAAACTTCGATCCACAGCTTCAAAGGCATGACGATGTTGCATTGGTGCTTCATCCCAAATTATAAGGCTGGTTTGCTGCATTAGCTCAGCAATGTCTGTACCATGCTTTATTCCAGCAATTGAATACTGATCCAACTTTAAAGGTATATGAAATCTAGAATGTGCAGTTCGTCCTCCTGGAAGTAATGTAGCCGCAATTCCAGAACCTGCAACAGGAAGGACAATTTTTCCTTCTGATCTTAGACGACAACAAAGGGTTTGCCAGAGAAAAGTTTTGCCACAACCACCGCTTCCATAAACAAAGTACATGCCACCTCTTTTCTGATGAACATTTTCAATAACTGCATTATATACCTCCAACTGTTCAGTATTTAGCTTTACATGATTTTTTTCATGCTGGACCTTCATTTCCTCTTTGTCGTATCCAGTTTCTTCAACAATTAGTCGATTTACAAAAGAACCGAAAAATTGCTCCTCCGGAAATGGCAACATGGGATAATCACGGAGAGACTTGTCAACTTCATTCAACAATTTTTCTAATTCTGCAAAAACAATAATGTTTTATCATATAATAAAATATGATGATATTGTATTTAAAAAATTTAATAATATAATGGAAAGTGTAGTGTGTTGCACGAACCTGCCAAGGCATAATTTTTAATCTCATTATCAGAAAGTGATAAATGAATATTTTCTGTTATTTTTCGTCTCATATAAATAACATCATCTGACATACTCTTCCAATGAGCATCCCATAGGGCAAAAGGATCCGAAACAGAACAGTAGACCAATATGTTAACAAACATCGCACGGATTTGTGAAGGCATAGAAGAATGGGCATTCTCGGACAATGCATCATGCCACTGCTTATCATTATTTAAAAGACCTAGAGCACCACACGCTTCCTTAAAGGTCTCATAAACAATACCATCCACAGTCCGTAAATCAGAGAATGACAGTACTCCTTTTCTTCTTAACAAAAGCATACGAAGATATAGTAAATCTCCACTTGTGGCGTGAACCTCTGTTAGCCTGCCAACTACATCACCTCTTTGTCTAAGCTTCCATTTACCAGATTTTGGTACCCATGTGAAGTGGCTAGGAAATTCAGCATAAGTAAAATTGCGTGAATGTGGCAATTCCTTATTAGCTATGAACCAAGCTTCTAATTTACTTGTTTTTTATGTGGCCTTTTCACAAACCTTTTCCAAATCAGCAGTACTTTGGAAATTGATTTGTTTTTCACCAGGTAGGTGAATTGGTAACCGGTCAACACTTGGCCATCGATTATGAATGTCAAAAGAAAAAATTCTCCATGAAGCTTCAGATGCACATACATACCGTCCGTCCAAAAAATTCTTAACTTCATCGAGGCTCTTTCCTTTGTTTGTAGAAGCATTAATAGATGACTTTGTTGATTTTTTTTAAGCATCATCGTAGCAGTGTCATGTCCTTTCAAACAATATTTGAAAAGGTACTTTAAGGATCTTGAGCTATTGCATATTTCTAAATTTATGTGACACTGAAACCGTACCAAGAGATCTCGGTTGAAAGGGACAACATACTGATTATCAAGGTTTACACCTTTTTTTTTTATAACTCTACCAGTCCTACGTCTGCGATAAACCGGAAAGCCACTGTCATCAAAGAATGTATGTCCGTTAAATCTGCAAAAGTAAAAAAATAATCACATCATTGACAAAAATATAAAAACATATATATCAATAAAGTGTCCCTATTGTATCTATGGTTGGTGTACCTTTTTGGAAAATGTCTGATACATTTTCCTTTCACCATGCATGGAGAATAAGTACAATCTTTACCACATGGACCATGGATCATGTAGTTCTTTACAGCATGATATGCTATGGGATCAGACTCTCGATCAGGAATCTCAGCTGAAACTAACCGATCGATCTTATCAATTGTATTTGGTCTATCTTCTGGATGTAACCAAATTAACATGTGTACATGTGGCAAACCACGCTTTTGAAATTCTATCACATGCATAACTGTTGGATAATTAAAAAGGAAAATGTAAAAAAAAATCAGACTTGGATAAATTAATAATTCAAACTAAATATTTATGCATTAAAATGAAACAAACAGAAATAAATTAAATTAAATTAAAAAATGTACCTCCTATGCATCTGCCAAAATAATTCTTCTTCTTGATTAAATCAAGGAGTTGGTCAAGCTTCAATTTAAAAACTCTTGAAACAATATCCGGAGCATCAACAACATCAACGTTGGGCAATAAATCAAGCATTTTTTGGATTTCAGGCCATTTAGAATTACATGTCATTGTAAGAAATAAGGAAGGATGGCCAATTGCACGACAAATAGCCAATGAATCTTTAAAATATTGTGACATGTAACGTTGTGATCCAGTAAAAGAAGCAGGCAAAATAACAGCTTTACCAACATGAGTAGGATCATTATCTCCTTTCCGTACAGCATCACGTACGGAATGATATAGATCAGCTCGAATGGTAGTTTGATGATTTGAGATCCAATCCAATCTATACTGTTCAATAGCAGTAAAAGAATCGACAATGTATTGTTGCCATAAACGTCCAGCCTGGTGAAGAGATATTCCTTTCACAAAATAATAAATTCGAACATTATTGTTAGAATATTATAACTACTGAGTAAGTAAAAAAAAATATGCTTCTTTTGTTAATTTTACTTACCTTCAGAAGTGCGTATCATTATTTTGTAACAGTAGTATTCCCTTAAGGAAACCATCCGCCTTTGCTTAGAATCAGGATCAAGCTCTTCATCATCTATTTCTGTATGATCATGCCTTTTTTGATTTCTCAGAGGTATATGAACATGATATCCTTCTTTGCCTGTCGGAAATAACAATGGATATTGGAACTGCATAAAATGAGGATCTGTTTCGTATATTCTCTTCAGTCCTCCTTTTTTAGAATTCACAACAGTATCTCTGAAGCCACCAGTGTCAGTATCATCACTTACAATAAATGCAGCAACCTCATTAGATGGTCCAATAGGATTTGGTCTTCCACTGGATGACATGGATGATATAAGAACCAATTTAAACTCATCAAGGTCAGCATTTTCAAACCGATCTCTAGCCAAGCGAAAGGAACGCACTAACTCATTTTTTTGGTCCAACATGGTTAACAGTTCTTCGACAATATCTGGATCAACATTGTCTTTAGAACCACCTAATGCATTAATTCGATTTTCAACCTCATTTTCTGTATCGTAAATGTATAACTGACAAAATTTAGGTCCTGATCCATCGTGAGGGACCAAACTACCCAAAAGATGATAATTCTGACCTTTCAATTTGAAACAATAGGGACCTCTACCTCTATTGATTTTATTATCAACTTTTCCGCCTGTAGATGTAAAAGAGAACATGCAATTGTAAACTCTAATGTTTTGTTTAAAGTGCTTGGATTTCTCATGTTGACCATTTAACAAAGAAGCAAGTGGTTCTGGAGGTGGTGGCTCTTTATCAAGATGGACTTGACCATTTCTGCAGCAAAGAGAGAATGTTGGATCTTTTCTGGTACATGATTTATTGTTACGCTCCTCATTCCACATACGTGATCCACACTTTGAGCATATTTTTGTTGGGGCACCAATATCCATATATCCCTTCCACAAATTTGGATTACTACTACAGTCTGCCGAATCATCGCAATCCATTTCAGTAATACCATCAAGATTATCCTCATTAACAAATTCTGGAAAATGTATAATACATATGGTCATTAATAAGGTAAAATTAAAATGTACCAATAATAGCTAAGGTTATATTACAATTAAATGCTATAGTCATTCAAATATATTTTGTAAAAAGACATTAAGACAAACAGGCAGGATTGAAATTAATACCTCTGTCCAGATCATCATTTCTTGTAATATAAGCTTCATCGGCCATATCAAATTCTGCATTGAGATTTTTCTTTGTAGATGATGATTCAGGTTGATCCATATTCCTTTTTGGAATCTGAATTGTAGGTTGATTAGTTCGACTTAACATTCCATGCTCGTATATCTGAGTATTTGAAGAAAAATGTGATCCAACGTTCGACGTAGGCATACATCTTGTAGAGTGTGCTAAACTAATGTCATCCTCCTCAGTGGTAGATTGTACTGGAATTCCAGTACAATCTAACACTAAGAAAGTTGACAAGCATGTTGTTTATGATAAAACTGTCTCTAAGTCACATGGACCCAAACTTGTTTGGGTTCCAAAGGAAAAGTAATACCTTTGTGGTTGCAGGGCAAAGAAAGTGAAAAGAAGGTCATGTGGATTTTGGACAGTGGATGCTCAAATCATATGACTGGTGATATGGCCCTGCTATCACAGTATGAGGAAAAGGCTGGCCCAATGGTTGCTTTTGGAGATGACAGCATGGGTAACACATTGGGATATGGCAAGCTGAAAGTTGGAAATGTCATCATTGAAGATGTAGCACTAGTCAAGGGGCTCAAGCATAATCTGTTAAGTGTTGGTCAGTTTACTGATAGAGGATTCAAAGTGAATTTTGACAAAGATGAATGTTTGATCACCCACAAGAAGACTGGTGATTCTGCTCTATCTGGAGTAAGGAAGGGAAGCCTGTTTGTAGCCAATATGGACTCTGCAAACAAGGACAAAATTTGTTGCTTTTACTCAAAAGCATCAAATGAAGATTGTTGGCTGTGGCACAAGAAACTATCACACCTGAACTTTAAGGCCATTAATTCTCTAGTCAAAAGAGAGTTAGTGAGAGGCATGCCCACACTTGAATTCTGCCAAGAAGGAGTGTGTGAGGCTTGTCAAAAAGGAAAAATGAAGAGATCAAGCCACAAGTCAAAGACAGTGACATCTGTAACCAAGCCACTACAACTTATACATATGGATTTGTTTGGGCCTGTTAACATAATGTCACTTGGAAGAAAGAAGTATGCCCTGGTAATGGTTGATGATTTTTCAAGGTATACATGGGTAGAATTTCTGGCATCAAAAGATGAGGCTCCACAAGTAATCATTGAGCATATAAAGAAAGTTGACAAGGAAGCAAAGGCAAACAATGCAAGTGTGATTGCATTGAGGAGTGATAATGGAACAGAGTTCAGAAATGCCACACTTGAAGCATTCTGCAAAGAGAATGGCATTTCTCAGCAATTCTCAGCTCCAAGGACTCCACAACAAAATGGAGTTGTTGAGAGAAAGAATAGAACTCTAATTGAGGCTGCTAGAACAATGTTACTTGATGCAAAAATGCCCACATGTTTTTGGGCTGAGGCTGTGAGCACTGCATGCTATATTCAGAACAGAACCCTCATCAACAAAAACACTGGAAAGACTCCTTACAACTTGATGACTGGAAAGAAGCCTACACTGAAGTATATTCATACTTTTGGAAGCAAATGCTTTGTACTCAAGGATAATTCTGAGTATGTTGGAAAGTTTGATGCAAAAGCATTTGAAGGAATTTTTCTTGGCTATTCTATGGAAAGAATTGCATACAAGGTTTATGTCATCAGTCAAAAGAAAGTTATGGAAAGCACAGATGTAACATTTGATGACAGCAAACTACCTGGACTAGAAGAAGCCAATGATGAAGACAAAGATCCATTGAAGTTTGATAATCTAGATAATTCTGATGAAGAGACTGAAACTGGAGTTGAAACTCAAGTTCAACATTCTCAAGTGAATAATGATACAAGAGAAGAATTTGTGCCAACCAATAGTGGAGAAACAAGCATCCAAGACACACCTGTGAGTAATGGCAACTTCACAGGGGGAGGAAATGAGGATGACCATGATGTGGATGATGAAGCAACATCAAGAATGAGAAATCAGGCTGAACACTCGAGGAAATGGGATAGATCACACACTGCAGAGCAAATCATTGGAGATCCTAATGCAGGAGTAAGGACTAGGAGAGCAACTCAAAATGAGTGCCTCTATGGATGTTTTCTATCACAAGTTGAGCCTAAGAAACTTGATGATGCATTGTTGGATCCAGATTGGATTATTGCCATGCAAGAGGAGCTGAATCAATTTGAAAGGAACAAAGTATGGGAACTTGTGCCTGCACCAAAGAACAGAACCATTGTTGGAACAAAATGGGTTCTGAAGAATAAGATGGATGGAGATGGTGTAATAATAAGAAACAAAGCAAGGCTGGTTACAAAAGGATACTCTCAACAGGAAGGCATTGATTATGATGAGACATTTGCCCCTGTTGCTAGATTGGAAGCCATTATAATATTCTTGGCATTTGCTGCTCATTCAAACTTTAAAGTTTATCAAATGGATGTCAAGAGTGCATTTCTAAATGGAGAGTTGGAAGAAGAGGTTTATGTGCAACAACCACCTGGCTTTGAGGATCCACATTTCCCAGAATTTGTCTACAGATTGCTTAAGGCATTGTATGGACTTAAGCAAGCTCCAAGAGCATGGTATGATACTTTATCACAATTCCTTCTTGAAAATCAATTCACTCGAGGCACATTGGACAAGACACTGTTTTACAAGAAGCATGGTGATGATATGATCCTAGTTCAAATCTATGTGGATGATATCATTTTTGGTTCTACAAATGAGAAACTGTGTGAGAAATTCTCTAAACTCATGCAGAGCAGATATGAGATGAGTATGATGGGAGAGTTGACATTCTTTCTAGGGTTGCAAGTCAGTCAAAGGAAGGATGGTATCTTTATCAGTCAAACCAAGTACATCAAGGATTTATTGAAGAAGTTTGACTTGGAAGATTGTTCACCTGCCAAGACACCCATGGCCACTGCCACTAAATTGGATGAAGATGCTAAAGGCAAGAGAGTAGATATCTCAGTCTACAGAGGCATGGTTGGTTCTCTACTCTACCTCACTGCAAGTAGGCCAGACATCATGTTCGCTACATGCTTGTGTGCAAGGTTTCAATCAAATCCAAAGGAATCACATTTGATTGCAATAAAAAGGATCTTTAGATATCTGAAGGGCACTCCTAACTTGGGATTATGGTATCCTAAGGACACAGGGTTCAATCTGGTTGGTTATTCTGATGCTGATTATGCTGGATGCAGAGTGGATAGGAAAAGCACCTCAGGAAGCTGCCAGTTTCTTGGACAAAGGTTAGTTTCTTGGTATAGCAAGAAGCAACAATCTGTGTCAACTTCTACAGCTGAGGCTGAATACATAGCTGCTGGAAGTTGCTGTGCTCAAGTGCTTTGGATTAGAAATCAACTTAGAGATTATGGACTTGTGTTGGAAAGAATTCCAATCATGTGTGACAACACAAGTGCAATCTCTATAGTTGCCAATCCTGTCAATCATTCTAGAACAAAGCACATTGACATCAGATATCATTTCATAAGAGAACATGCAACTACTGGAACCATTGAGTTGCATTATGTCTCTACAGATAAACAACTAGCTGATATATTCACTAAGCCATTAGATGAAGCCACCTTCACAAGGTTGGTAAGTGAGATTGGAATGCTGAATTCTTCAGATTCTGGCTAAGTGAATACATCATCTAGATTGTTGCAGCAGTAAACACTTACTTTATCTAAATTCTCAATATTTTTGGAGTAGGTGTTGGCTGAAATATGATTTATAAATATTTCAAATCTGTTGCATATGTTGAAAATCATATTTTTATTAAACTTAAAATTTCTATGAAATTTTGAGAAAATCACTATTTGATTTGCTAGGATATTTTTCAATGAATATGTCTGGTAGATTTTAAAAAGATAGTGAAAATCAAATTTTTATGAGTGATGGGTATAGTTCGATAAGTCAGACTTCTCGAATGATTCACTATTCGACATCTCTAATAAGTCTCATTAGAGTACTCTTGAGTTCTCGAATAGAGTCTTTCTGAGATATCGAATAGAGGAATTATTGACTTCTCGAATATAGTAACTGAGTTCTCGAATGATTGAGTTCTCGAACACTATATTTGAGTTCTCGAATCATTTGAAAAGGCTGAATTCTCGCTGAATTTTAACCGATTTTGGATTTTTATCTAAAAATTTAATTCACTCATAAAAACACATTTTATTTAATTTAGAATTATTTCTAAGTTAGATAACTGCCAGCTGTGAGTTTCTATCTGCTTGAGTTATCGATTAAGCCATTCTTGACTTCTCGAATAGTTGTTTTCTACTTCTCGTATGCCTGACTTGTCGATACAAAACCTTCCGCTAATCGACAATTCAAGTACTTCATACTTATACAATTTCACATCTATTCGATTCATTTCATTCGATTTCTCAAGCATCTACACTCTCTAAACCCCTGAAACCCTAGCTACGAAAAGCCAAATTTCTTCTTCAACCTTCAATTTCTTTCCCCTCTTCTACACAAATGGCAACAGTAAAGTTTAACACCAACTTCATCGCACTCACTAGTGATGTTGAAGCACCCAATGCCAATTTCAAGTGCTTTGTGAAATGGATGGCTGAGTCGTCTATCAAGGATGCACTCTCTGCCAACCCAACTCTATATCTAGATATTCTGGAACAATTCTGGAGTACTGCTATTGTGGAGGTTGTAGCCCTGGAAAACGCAATCACTTCATATGTCATCTACTGCAAGGTTCAAGATGAGGAAATCACTGTCACTACTGCAGACATGAACCAAGCACTAGGCCTACAACAAGAGTCATTTGACAGACTGGCCACTAATGCAGAGTTGGAGGAATTCTTTGAGTTCATAAACTACTCAGATGGGATTAACCTTGGAAAGCTAAACAGAAAGAATCTGAGAAAGGAGTGGAGTTATGTGTTTGCAACTCTTCTCCAAGTCTTCACTGCCAGGAAATCAAGCTTTGACCAAATCAGTGCACCTGTGCAGCAAATTGGATATGCTTTGGCCTATGGAAAGAAGATAGATGTTGGCCAAATCATACTTCAAGAATTATATGGGAGACTTGGTAAGAACACAACCAAGAGAGGTACTGATATTTTCTTCCCTCGCTTTATTCAATCTGTACTTAATTATAAAAATGCTTCATTGATTGAATTGCCTGGGATTGATAAAAATAAAATAGGCTATCCTAAGTCCATGACCAAACTCATTTTTGGTAACTTGGAAACTAGGAATGATGTGGATGTAAGACTGAACATAACTCCCCATATGGAGAGTTTGTTTAGGACTTACCCCCACAACATGCCAACATTTGATGCAAAATCTAAGTTAGCACAGCCCAAGCAAGTAGAACAAAATGCTAACCCAGGGCCTGCTAACCAACCCTCTCAACCAAACACTCTACCTCTTACTGAGCCAACTGCATCATCCTCTCAAAAGGGTGATGTTAGTAAAAAGAAGAGAAAGGAAGTAATGTCTGCACCTTTAAATATCTTGTCTGAAGCAGCATTAGCTGTTGAATTAGGTCTAGGAAGTGAGGAACCTGAGTCACCCTTACACAGAACAAAGAAGAAGAAAACTAAGACCACCTCTTCAGTCACACAAATGGCTGAAGTTGTAAAATCAGGGGCACACAGCTCACTAGGTGTATCCTCTCAACAGGGTGCACCTATAGAATCAAGCATTCTCCCCAATGCACCCTCTTGTATAGAGTCAGCACATGGGAGTGATAAGGCTGGCACAACACTGAGTGGAGAGCACATCACTTTTGAAACTTCCTCTATCTCTCAGGGGGAGTTGCCAAAATCTACTCTAAAACACACTTCTCTTCCAGAATCTAACTCTGAAATTTCTTTGGAACCTGCAACTCAGACAACTGAGATGCAAGGTATTGATCATCAAGAATCCTTTTTGCTTGATGAGCCAATAATTTCAAGTGACTTAGTGCATGACACTTTGTTCACCACTCAGAACCCACATTTAGATGGTGAGGGAATGCATGCTGAGGCATATCCTAATGACACCATCACAAACACAGAGGTTCCCCTAGTTTTTACTAGAGACTCTGTGCCTGTGTCAACTGCTGGTGTAATTCATCCCACTTCTGTGGTGACACCAGTAGTAGAGTCAATCCATCCGGTTACAGAAGTTGCATCTGTAACTGAGGAGACTAGCTTGCCTAGCTCTAGCTCTGACTTCATGTCAACATGGCTGAAGCCTGTGCAACATGACAGTGCTTCAGGATCAGGGTCTGTTCCACAACAATTGACGGTTGAAGCACTTCAAAGCTTAATTGTGGATCAGATTCCAGAGTTCACAAAGATTGCTCAGCACCTTCTCACTGCAGACATGCCCAATCCAGACTATGAGGCTATTCTGTTATGCCATAGGGATGATGTGGAAGTGCAGAAGTCAAAGATCATTGATGATGCTGAGAGAGATGGCAACATAGATGCCTGGTTGCAAGGAAAATATGATATTACTCTCGATGAAGCACTTCAGTATCTCAGGGAGGAATACATCACTTCACTGGGCTCCAATGCAAAATCCCTGTCACCTGGTGAAGTGTATGAAGCTGTAAATGACTCCTACAAGGGTTTCCTCAAGGCTGCACACTATCTTGGCAAGGGAGTCAAAACTGAAGTCAACAGGGTGTGTGATAAGACAGCCACTTCAGTAGCAGAAGTCAAGAGGGCCTTTGATGCTAAATTTCCTCAATTGGACAGTGTGTTCAAGGACATCAAACACTGCAACTCTACCTGCACTCAGGTGGACAATGGGCTGGCTGTGCTAAAAGATGCTGTCACAGGTCTGGGGCATAAATTTCAGAATCTATCTGACCAGACTACAGATGCCAATGCCATGCTGAGGATAATGTTCAAAAATCTTTATGGAGATAGACTAGTGACTGATGTCCCTGTGCATGAATTGTCTAAATATGAAGTGAAGAGGCTTCAGGACCAATCTTTATCTGGCTTCAAGGCCAATGAGTTATTCACTAAGGTCAACACTCTTGAACAGGAGGTAGCTACTCTCACCAAGACCAATGCTCATCTCACAGAAAAGGTTGCATTGCTAAATGATCAGTTGGACACTCAAGCATCCACCACAGCTGATG
Source organism: Kitagawia praeruptora (assembly GCA_037693485.1). Classification (NCBI taxonomy): domain Eukaryota; kingdom Viridiplantae; phylum Streptophyta; class Magnoliopsida; order Apiales; family Apiaceae; genus Kitagawia; species Kitagawia praeruptora. The sequence goes on from CM075350.1 coordinate 129,132,075, forward strand.
TCCTTCTGCATCAACAATCCATGTTAGCTGCAATGATGAAGCATATGGGTCTCCCTCTACCTGATGAATCTTCACTCCCAAAGGACATTTCTACAGCCTCTGTGCCTGACAACAAGCCTAAGGGGGAAAAGAAGGCCAGGAACTCAAATTCAAAGGGGGAGACAAAGGGAGAGAAAGGCATAATAATCAAAGAGGGTGGTCATCAAAGGGCTTCTAAGTCTCTAGCAAATGTGCCTGGCAAAGGAAAATCCAAAGTGGATGAGCCTCCATCTATCTTGCCAGTTGTCACTCTACCAACTGTGCACATCACTACTCCAGGAGGACAGAAGCAATCCATAACCACCACAGTGGTTGCAGGGAGCATGCCATCTGACAAACCTCCAACCTCTATATCTGAGAGTGCCAAGCCTGTAGAAGTCAAAGTTGTTGCTGAGGCCAAGCTACAAGAAGTTGCTAACTCCAATGTTTATCATGATAAAGCCTTCTTGGAGTTTCTGAAAGCCACAAGGGAACAGGTTGGTGACACTCAGTTCTATCTGAGGGAGTTGAAGAAGCAGATTGATTGCATCACTGTCATTCCTAAGAAAGTCAATAATCTGTGGATCAAGGAGATAGTGATGATATCCAAATTGAAGATATGGCATCTAACATACAAGACTCTACAAGAACTGAAACACTCAGAGATAGATGCCATACTCGAGCTTATAGAAAAGAAGAATGAGAACAACAAAAGTCTGTTTGATGACTTGAGGAATGACCAACCTTCAAGGCTACCAGAAGTGATCAAGAAGCCATGGACAATCATTTATCAGTCTGGCACCAGAATTGAAGATATCAAGCAATTGGTCATTCCCCATGATCTCACCACCAGAAATCACAGACTGATCATTGCTATCATTGATCAATTACAGAAGAAGGTTGGAGCCAGAAATGCTGAAGAAACTGAGGCACTGCACATCCTCAGAACCTATATTGCAACTGGTGAAATTCCAGAGATGGCTCAACCTAGGAGAAATAAGGATGATGATTCTGAAGACAAAGGTGATGGGAGGAGAAGACATCACAGGAGAGATAAGGGTGATGAAGACAAGAAGAAAAAGGGAGACAAGGATAAAAAGGATGATGATGACCAAGGTAAAACATATGAGAGAAAGAGTGGAAGACAGCAAGCCTTAGGCACTGCTAGCAGTAACCTCACCACAACACAAGACTCTAGGTCTAGGGTGAATACTGTTAGTAGTGACCTACCAAAATCTACATCTATGGCTTCTGCAACTGTCTTACCACCTCAAGAAGAGAAGAAGATTCAAGTCAAGAAACCATGTGTATGTTTCAGAAAGCAATCTGCTAATGGAATACTACTATGGTCTACCAACAAAGGTCAAAGATTTCTGCCAAGCAATCATGTCAAGAGGATGAAATTTAAACATGCTGCAAGGAGAGTGAAGCTATCCAAATCTAGAGCCCTAACAATCATTCCAGGATTGAAACTCCAGCCACTTGATGAAGACTTTGATGAAGAGCAACTGCAATTTCTAAGAGCTCAAAAGATATGCTATGCTGCAATTGTGGATGACCACCTTGAAATCAAGTACACTGATGGGAAAGAAATGAAATTCAAACAAGGGGGTTGTCAACATTGGGGTAAATTGTATGAGATAGAAAGAATCATTGCATTGCTGGATTCTAAAGACAAGGTGGAGAAAGTATGGAAGCTGGAATTGATTGACTTTGTGAAAATGAAGAAAGATTATGCTGAGAAGATAAGAAAGGGCTGCTATGAGAAATGGTTAGAAAGGGAGAAAGAAATTGATAGACTGGAGATTGAAGCAGAAAAGCTAAGGGCAAAGGGATTGTGTAGAGTTCAGTTTGATCCCTATGTGGTGAAGTATAGGAGAAGAAATGAAGCCAATGTCAATATAAGAATGGACCTACTCAATCACTATCCTGCCAACATTCTGAAGCCAGTGCTTGAAGATTTCAAAAACTCTATTATGATTGAAGAATTGGATGCTATGACAGAAATCATGAGAGCAGTAGATGAGATTGCAAGAAAGGAGAAAGAAAGGAAACAGAAAGCATATGATGATCTACAAGCCAAAGCAATGGAGATGCAATCAAAAGAAAATGGCTAGTACCTCATCATACTGTAAGAGTATTTATCTTGTAATTTCATTTATGTGTTCAATCAAAATACATACCTGTACTTTTAAAGTTTTATCTTTATGTATGTTAGGCTTGTTATCAGACATGAAATTGTGACTAAGGGTCTCACTCACAATTTGGGGGAGATTGTTAGTTACAGAGGCATGCCTGTACACATCTAATAACAAGCCTAATTGTTTGTAATGCTTTGCATTACTTACATGACCTCTTAACTGAGGGAACCTCTAGTTGTAGAGTTTCTGTTTGTATTGTACTTGTAGAAGGCATCAAATCCTAGTTGTGTAATTGTACAAATAGAGTCTAGAATAATGCTTGAAAGAAGTTCCAAGGTTCATGCCTCAAGCAAAGAGTTAAAGACTGTCAAATAATCACAGTTGGGATTTGAAGAAATGAAGAATTTGCCTAAGTACCAATTCGAGAAGTATATTTGTCTATTCGAGAAGTCCAGCATTCGAGAAGTCAGGGATTCGATATCTCAAGACACTATTCGATATCTCTGAATACACTGTTCGATATCTCATTCGATATCTCAGGGATTCGATATGTCTACTACTCTATTCGAGAACTCAAGAAGTCAACAAGTCAAGATGGTATTCGAGTTCTCAAAGAGTCAACAAGTCAAAGTTCCATTCGATATCTCAAGGACTCAGAAAGCTATTCGACAACTCGAGGATTCGATAAGTCAAATGTTCTATTCGACAACTCAAGGAATCCTGATGGAAAAGAGCTATTCGAGAAGTGGTTCGATATGTCATTATAACAGTATTCGAGAACTCAGAGTTATCGATCAAGTCAATTCTAGTTCTCGAATCACTTACTTAGTCACTTCTCGAATACATTCTTGGAGACAAAATACTGAAGAAATTGTACAAGTCAGAAACTTGCAACAAGCCAATGCACTTTATGGACCACAATCTGTAACGTGCTCTGGAAAGCCTACAAGGAAGCTTGGAGAGATATAGAAGAGACAAGGAGCTAAAGAAGTGGATCTAAACAGGCTTTGCAAAGTCAAATCTGTAACCGTTTGGACACTTACTCAAAAAGGATAGACAGACTAGAAAGTAATTTGTTTTAGCTACCTTATTTGCAGTAAGTGGGCTGTATCCATGTTCTATAAGGACACAGCCTCACTTCATAACTTAGTAACTTTTGTGAGTCTAGTTTTTCATACACTGTAAGCTATATCTCTCTGAGAAAAACGAAGCTGAGAATACTACCATTTGTATTCACAGATTGTAGCAACCTTTATCTAATAATACATTAGATTAAAGTGATATTGCGTGTTGTGTTGTTTATTTATCCGCACCTTCACTTCTACACACACAGGCACTTATCTGCTACATAGACTCAATCAAGAAAAGTTCAAGAATCCATTCACCCCCCCCCCCCTCTGTATTCTTTTACCGTATTCAATACTCAACAAGTGGTATCAGAGCGGGCTGTTTATTCAAAAACAGAGAAACGATCATGAGTTCGAATACACCAAAGACTACAGGAACGGTGAAGGTCCCAAAGTTTGATAAAGAAAACTTCAACCTCTGGAAGATAAAGATGATGTTGTTCATTAAAGCCTCTCATCCCTTGTATCCTGAGATTCTCAAGAATGGTCCTTTTGTTCCACAACAAGAGATACCAGAGAAGACTGTTGGAACCATAACTATCCCAAGAACTTATGAGGCCAAGGATCCATCAAAGTGGACAGAGTCAGAAAGGGAGAAGGTTGCTCTTGACAGCCACCTCATGTTGCTCATCATTGATTCCATGGACATGTCAATGTTTGCAAACATTGCATCATGCACGTCTGCTAAAGAGATGTGGGATCACATTGAGGTGTTGTGTGAAGGGACTGATGAGGTTAAGGAAAACAGGAAACAGATACTGGTCACACAGTATGAAGCTTTTATGGCACAGCCCAAGGAAAGCATCACTGAAATGTTTGAAAGGTTTCACAAGCTAGTTACTGAGTTGCAGATGAATGGAAAGGTTTACAGCACCAAGGAGTTAAATATGAAATTTCTGTTGTCTTCACCAAATCATCTGGAGCAAAGAGTCATTTCTCTAAGAGAGAGAGATTTGAACAAAGTCACCTATGATGTGCTCTATGGAGTACTAAAGACTCATGAACTTGAGTTGCTTCAGAAAAGGGCTATCCAAGCCAACCAAGGTAGGATGATAAACACATCATGTGCCTTGATTGTCAACAAATCCATTCTGGACCTAGAAGCATCTACAAGCCAACTAAGGATAGAGGAGGTGGCAGATGATGAAGAAACTGAAGCTGGGGTGAGTGAACCTATTGAGGAAAAGGAGGAAGAAGAAGAAGAGTTTTACACTCTGGAAGAACTTGATGGGATGGAAAATACCTCATATGCCTTCATGGCCAGAAAATTTCCAAACATCAGATTTAAAAGAAATCAACCCTTCAAACCCAAAACTCAAAACCATTCAGCCAACAAGAACAAGGCACCTGTGAAACCAAACAGAAATAAGTTCAAAACCGGTTATGTGGATAGGTCATCTGTAAGGTGTTATAGATGCAATGACCTAGGGCATTTTGCCAGTGAATGCAAGAAGCCTAAAAAGAAGGATAGAGATTATCTTGAGCTAGAAGCTAAGTATGAGGCCCTTCTGAAAAAGCAGACACATGGTAAGGCCTACATAGCTGAAGGGAAGTGTTGGGATGATTCTGAGAGTGATGAAGAGGAACAAGAATTCTGCAACTATGCCTTGATGGCCAACTCCAAGGATGACTCATCTTCATCTGATTCTCAGGTACCATCTCTCACTACTATAGACATGTCTGTTTCTGAATACAAATGCATGATTGAACAATTATCTGTTGAAATGTTTAATATTCATACTAGTATGACTGCTGCTAATGAGGAGATTGCTAAACTGTCTACTAGAAATGAAATATTAACCAAAAAGAATGAGGAACTTGAGCTAACTACTATGCAAGTAGAAAACCTTAAGAAAGAAGTTGAATATTTGAAGAACAAGGTTTTATGTGCTAGTCAAGTAGAGAAGGCTCTTAGGGATGAATTAGCTGAGAATGAATTCAAACTTAAAACTTTCAAGAAATCATCTGGTTTAGTGCAATCCTACTGTGAGAAAATTGAAGCTAAACCCAAAGCAGCTATTGGACTTGACTATGACTCTCTCAAACAAAGGAAAGGCTATGCTGTCATTGAAGAGGACACAGCTGTTCATGAGAAAGTGCCTCACATTTTGAGAAAAACTGAAAATCCAATTTTTAAGGAATCAACATTTGAAATTGATGAGGATGCCTTACTCATCAAGCAAATGTTGAATGATGAGGATGAGGCACAATCTAGTGAACAGCAAGCATCCTCTAAGGGTGAGAGTGTCAAGTCAAAGACCAAGAAGCCAGTAGTTGATAGGCCAAGACCTAAGAAGTTTGTTAAGTTTGTCTCAGCTGGGAAGAGTGAATCAGAAAAGGAAGTGACTAAAAGGAAACAGAACAGAAATGGCAAGTTAGGGATTAACAAGGATAACAACTATGCTTATATGCCTAATGCCCCTAGGAAAACTTGTCAGAACTGTTTCAGTACCAATCATCTAACTCATGCATGCAAGAAACCTGTTGGTAGTGTGTCTAAACCTTTCTATGATTGTTCTGTGCCTCTAAGTCATAGAGATGCACCTTTCTGTGATAAATTTGACTGTATGCCATGTAATATGAATGTTATGACTAGTTGTTTTAATTTAAGAAGGCAGTTCATTGATGGTTGTATCAGTCACAATTCTCACACACACTACACAAGGTCAAAGTCTTCAAGTCCTCCTAAAGCTAGGAAGGTACCTTTGTCACCTAAGTCTGAAACCTCAGGTTCTAAGACTTCCAAGAGTGACAAGAAGACTAACACTAAGAAAGTTGACAAGCATGTTGTTTATGATAAAACTGTCTCTAAGTCACATGGACCCAAACTTGTTTGGGTTCCAAAGGAAAAGTAATACCTTTGTGGTTGCAGGGCAAAGAAAGTGAAAAGAAGGTCATGTGGATTTTGGACAGTGGATGCTCAAATCATATGACTGGTGATATGGCCCTGCTATCACAGTATGAGGAAAAGGCTGGCCCAATGGTTGCTTTTGGAGATGACAGCATGGGTAACACATTGGGATATGGCAAGCTGAAAGTTGGAAATGTCATCATTGAAGATGTAGCACTAGTCAAGGGGCTCAAGCATAATCTGTTAAGTGTTGGTCAGTTTACTGATAGAGGATTCAAAGTGAATTTTGACAAAGATGAATGTTTGATCACCCACAAGAAGACTGGTGATTCTGCTCTATCTGGAGTAAGGAAGGGAAGCCTGTTTGTAGCCAATATGGACTCTGCAAACAAGGACAAAATTTGTTGCTTTTACTCAAAAGCATCAAATGAAGATTGTTGGCTGTGGCACAAGAAACTATCACACCTGAACTTTAAGGCCATTAATTCTCTAGTCAAAAGAGAGTTAGTGAGAGGCATGCCCACACTTGAATTCTGCCAAGAAGGAGTGTGTGAGGCTTGTCAAAAAGGAAAAATGAAGAGATCAAGCCACAAGTCAAAGACAGTGACATCTGTAACCAAGCCACTACAACTTATACATATGGATTTGTTTGGGCCTGTTAACATAATGTCACTTGGAAGAAAGAAGTATGCCCTGGTAATGGTTGATGATTTTTCAAGGTATACATGGGTAGAATTTCTGGCATCAAAAGATGAGGCTCCACAAGTAATCATTGAGCATATAAAGAAAGTTGACAAGGAAGCAAAGGCAAACAATGCAAGTGTGATTGCATTGAGGAGTGATAATGGAACAGAGTTCAGAAATGCCACACTTGAAGCATTCTGCAAAGAGAATGGCATTTCTCAGCAATTCTCAGCTCCAAGGACTCCACAACAAAATGGAGTTGTTGAGAGAAAGAATAGAACTCTAATTGAGGCTGCTAGAACAATGTTACTTGATGCAAAAATGCCCACATGTTTTTGGGCTGAGGCTGTGAGCACTGCATGCTATATTCAGAACAGAACCCTCATCAACAAAAACACTGGAAAGACTCCTTACAACTTGATGACTGGAAAGAAGCCTACACTGAAGTATATTCATACTTTTGGAAGCAAATGCTTTGTACTCAAGGATAATTCTGAGTATGTTGGAAAGTTTGATGCAAAAGCATTTGAAGGAATTTTTCTTGGCTATTCTATGGAAAGAATTGCATACAAGGTTTATGTCATCAGTCAAAAGAAAGTTATGGAAAGCACAGATGTAACATTTGATGACAGCAAACTACCTGGACTAGAAGAAGCCAATGATGAAGACAAAGATCCATTGAAGTTTGATAATCTAGATAATTCTGATGAAGAGACTGAAACTGGAGTTGAAACTCAAGTTCAACATTCTCAAGTGAATAATGATACAAGAGAAGAATTTGTGCCAACCAATAGTGGAGAAACAAGCATCCAAGACACACCTGTGAGTAATGGCAACTTCACAGGGGGAGGAAATGAGGATGACCATGATGTGGATGATGAAGCAACATCAAGAATGAGAAATCAGGCTGAACACTCGAGGAAATGGGATAGATCACACACTGCAGAGCAAATCATTGGAGATCCTAATGCAGGAGTAAGGACTAGGAGAGCAACTCAAAATGAGTGCCTCTATGGATGTTTTCTATCACAAGTTGAGCCTAAGAAACTTGATGATGCATTGTTGGATCCAGATTGGATTATTGCCATGCAAGAGGAGCTGAATCAATTTGAAAGGAACAAAGTATGGGAACTTGTGCCTGCACCAAAGAACAGAACCATTGTTGGAACAAAATGGGTTCTGAAGAATAAGATGGATGAAGATGGTGTAATAATAAGAAACAAAGCAAGGCTGGTTGCAAAAGGATACTCTCAACAGGAAGGCATTGATTATGATGAGACATTTGCCCCTGTTGCTAGATTGGAAGCCATTATAATATTCTTGGCATTTGCTGCTCATTCAAACTTTAAAGTTTATCAAATGGATGTCAAGAGTGCATTTCTAAATGGAGAGTTGGAAGAAGAGGTTTATGTGCAACAACCACCTGGCTTTGAGGATCCACATTTCCCAGAATTTGTCTACAGATTGCTTAAGGCATTGTATGGACTTAAGCAAGCTCCAAGAGCATGGTATGATACTTTATCACAATTCCTTCTTGAAAATCAATTCACTCGAGGCACATTGGACAAGACACTGTTTTACAAGAAGCATGGTGATGATATGATCCTAGTTCAAATCTATGTGGATGATATCATTTTTGGTTCTACAAATGAGAAACTGTGTGAGAAATTCTCTAAACTCATGCAGAGCAGATATGAGATGAGTATGATGGGAGAGTTGACATTCTTTCTAGGGTTGCAAGTCAGTCAAAGGAAGGATGGTATCTTTATCAGTCAAACCAAGTACATCAAGGATTTATTGAAGAAGTTTGACTTGGAAGATTGTTCACCTGCCAAGACACCCATGGCCACTGCCACTAAATTGGATGAAGATGCTAAAGGCAAGAGAGTAGATATCTCAGTCTACAGAGGCATGGTTGGTTCTCTACTCTACCTCACTGCAAGTAGGCCAGACATCATGTTCGCTACATGCTTGTGTGCAAGGTTTCAATCAAATCCAAAGGAATCACATTTGATTGCAATAAAAAGGATCTTTAGATATCTGAAGGGCACTCCTAACTTGGGATTATGGTATCCTAAGGACACAGGGTTCAATCTGGTTGGTTATTCTGATGCTGATTATGCTGGATGCAGAGTGGATAGGAAAAGCACCTCAGGAAGCTGCCAGTTTCTTGGACAAAGGTTAGTTTCTTGGTATAGCAAGAAGCAACAATCTGTGTCAACTTCTACAGCTGAGGCTGAATACATAGCTGCTGGAAGTTGCTGTGCTCAAGTGCTTTGGATTAGAAATCAACTTAGAGATTATGGACTTGTGTTGGAAAGAATTCCAATCATGTGTGACAACACAAGTGCAATCTCTATAGTTGCCAATCCTGTCAATCATTCTAGAACAAAGCACATTGACATCAGATATCATTTCATAAGAGAACATGCAACTACTGGAACCATTGAGTTGCATTATGTCTCTACAGATAAACAACTAGCTGATATATTCACTAAGCCATTAGATGAAGCCACCTTCACAAGGTTGGTAAGTGAGATTGGAATGCTGAATTCTTCAGATTCTGGCTAAGTGAATACATCATCTAGATTGTTGCAGCAGTAAACACTTACTTTATCTAAATTCTCAATATTTTTGGAGTAGGTGTTGGCTGAAATATGATTTATAAATATTTCAAATCTGTTGCATATGTTGAAAATCATATTTTTATTAAACTTAAAATTTCTATGAAATTTTGAGAAAATCACTATTTGATTTGCTAGGATATTTTTCAATGAATATGTCTGGTAGATTTTAAAAAGATAGTGAAAATCAAATTTTTATGAGTGATGGGTATAGTTCGATAAGTCAGACTTCTCGAATGATTCACTATTCGACATCTCTAATAAGTCTCATTAGAGTACTCTTGAGTTCTCGAATAGAGTCTTTCTGAGATATCGAATAGAGGAATTATTGACTTCTCGAATATAGTAACTGAGTTCTCGAATGATTGAGTTCTCGAACACTATATTTGAGTTCTCGAATCATTTGAAAAGGCTGAATTCTCGCTGAATTTTAACCGATTTTGGATTTTTATCTAAAAATTTAATTCACTCATAAAAACACATTTTATTTAATTTAGAATTATTTCTAAGTTAGATAACTGCCAGCTGTGAGTTTCTATCTGCTTGAGTTATCGATTAAGCCATTCTTGACTTCTCGAATAGTTGTTTTCTACTTCTCGTATGCCTGACTTGTCGATACAAAACCTTCCGCTAATCGACAATTCAAGTACTTCATACTTATACAATTTCACATCTATTCGATTCATTTCATTCGATTTCTCAAGCATCTACACTCTCTAAACCCCTGAAACCCTAGCTACGAAAAGCCAAATTTCTTCTTCAACCTTCAATTTCTTTCCCCTCTTCTACACAAATGGCAACAGTAAAGTTTAACACCAACTTCATCGCACTCACTAGTGATGTTGAAGCACCCAATGCCAATTTCAAGTGCTTTGTGAAATGGATGGCTGAGTCGTCTATCAAGGATGCACTCTCTGCCAACCCAACTCTATATCTAGATATTCTGGAACAATTCTGGAGTACTGCTATTGTGGAGGTTGTAGCCCTGGAAAACGCAATCACTTCATATGTCATCTACTGCAAGGTTCAAGATGAGGAAATCACTGTCACTACTGCAGACATGAACCAAGCACTAGGCCTACAACAAGAGTCATTTGACAGACTGGCCACTAATGCAGAGTTGGAGGAATTCTTTGAGTTCATAAACTACTCAGATGGGATTAACCTTGGAAAGCTAAACAGAAAGAATCTGAGAAAGGAGTGGAGTTATGTGTTTGCAACTCTTCTCCAAGTCTTCACTGCCAGGAAATCAAGCTTTGACCAAATCAGTGCACCTGTGCAGCAAATTGGATATGCTTTGGCCTATGGAAAGAAGATAGATGTTGGCCAAATCATACTTCAAGAATTATATGGGAGACTTGGTAAGAACACAACCAAGAGAGGTACTGATATTTTCTTCCCTCGCTTTATTCAATCTGTACTTAATTATAAAAATGCTTCATTGATTGAATTGCCTGGGATTGATAAAAATAAAATAGGCTATCCTAAGTCCATGACCAAACTCATTTTTGGTAACTTGGAAACTAGGAATGATGTGGATGTAAGACTGAACATAACTCCCCATATGGAGAGTTTGTTTAGGACTTACCCCCACAACATGCCAACATTTGATGCAAAATCTAAGTTAGCACAGCCCAAGCAAGTAGAACAAAATGCTAACCCAGGGCCTGCTAACCAACCCTCTCAACCAAACACTCTACCTCTTACTGAGCCAACTGCATCATCCTCTCAAAAGGGTGATGTTAGTAAAAAGAAGAGAAAGGAAGTAATGTCTGCACCTTTAAATATCTTGTCTGAAGCAGCATTAGCTGTTGAATTAGGTCTAGGAAGTGAGGAACCTGAGTCACCCTTACACAGAACAAAGAAGAAGAAAACTAAGACCACCTCTTCAGTCACACAAATGGCTGAAGTTGTAAAATCAGGGGCACACAGCTCACTAGGTGTATCCTCTCAACAGGGTGCACCTATAGAATCAAGCATTCTCCCCAATGCACCCTCTTGTATAGAGTCAGCACATGGGAGTGATAAGGCTGGCACAACACTGAGTGGAGAGCACATCACTTTTGAAACTTCCTCTATCTCTCAGGGGGAGTTGCCAAAATCTACTCTAAAACACACTTCTCTTCCAGAATCTAACTCTGAAATTTCTTTGGAACCTGCAACTCAGACAACTGAGATGCAAGGTATTGATCATCAAGAATCCTTTTTGCTTGATGAGCCAATAATTTCAAGTGACTTAGTGCATGACACTTTGTTCACCACTCAGAACCCACATTTAGATGGTGAGGGAATGCATGCTGAGGCATATCCTAATGACACCATCACAAACACAGAGGTTCCCCTAGTTTTTACTAGAGACTCTGTGCCTGTGTCAACTGCTGGTGTAATTCATCCCACTTCTGTGGTGACACCAGTAGTAGAGTCAATCCATCCGGTTACAGAAGTTGCATCTGTAACTGAGGAGACTAGCTTGCCTAGCTCTAGCTCTGACTTCATGTCAACATGGCTGAAGCCTGTGCAACATGACAGTGCTTCAGGATCAGGGTCTGTTCCACAACAATTGACGGTTGAAGCACTTCAAAGCTTAATTGTGGATCAGATTCCAGAGTTCACAAAGATTGCTCAGCACCTTCTCACTGCAGACATGCCCAATCCAGACTATGAGGCTATTCTGTTATGCCATAGGGATGATGTGGAAGTGCAGAAGTCAAAGATCATTGATGATGCTGAGAGAGATGGCAACATAGATGCCTGGTTGCAAGGAAAATATGATATTACTCTCGATGAAGCACTTCAGTATCTCAGGGAGGAATACATCACTTCACTGGGCTCCAATGCAAAATCCCTGTCACCTGGTGAAGTGTATGAAGCTGTAAATGACTCCTACAAGGGTTTCCTCAAGGCTGCACACTATCTTGGCAAGGGAGTCAAAACTGAAGTCAACAGGGTGTGTGATAAGACAGCCACTTCAGTAGCAGAAGTCAAGAGGGCCTTTGATGCTAAATTTCCTCAATTGGACAGTGTGTTCAAGGACATCAAACACTGCAACTCTACCTGCACTCAGGTGGACAATGGGCTGGCTGTGCTAAAAGATGCTGTCACAGGTCTGGGGCATAAATTTCAGAATCTATCTGACCAGACTACAGATGCCAATGCCATGCTGAGGATAATGTTCAAAAATCTTTATGGAGATAGACTAGTGACTGATGTCCCTGTGCATGAATTGTCTAAATATGAAGTGAAGAGGCTTCAGGACCAATCTTTATCTGGCTTCAAGGCCAATGAGTTATTCACTAAGGTCAACACTCTTGAACAGGAGGTAGCTACTCTCACCAAGACCAATGCTCATCTCACAGAAAAGGTTGCATTGCTAAATGATCAGTTGGACACTCAAGCATCCACCACAGCTGATGTCCTTCTGCATCAACAATCCATGTTAGCTGCAATGATGAAGCATATGGGTCTCCCTCTACCTGATGAATCTTCACTCCCAAAGGACATTTCTACAGCCTCTTTGCCTGACAACAAGCCTAAGGGGGAAAAGAAGGCCAGGAACTCAAATTCAAAGGGGGAGACAAAGGGAGAGAAAGGCATAATAATCAAAGAGGGTGGTCATCAAAGGGCTTCTAAGTCTCTAGCAAATGTGCCTGGCAAAGGAAAATCCAAAGTGGATGAGCCTCCATCTATCTTGCCAGTTGTCACTCTACCAACTGTGCACATCACTACTCCAGGAGGACAGAAGCAATCCATAACCACCACAGTGGTTGCAGGGAGCATGCCATCTGACAAACCTCCAACCTCTATATCTGAGAGTGCCAAGCCTGTAGAAGTCAAAGTTGTTGCTGAGGCCAAGCTACAAGAAGTTGCTAACTCCAATGTTTATCATGATAAAGCCTTCTTGGAGTTTCTGAAAGCCACAAGGGAACAGGTTGGTGACACTCAGTTCTATCTGAGGGAGTTGAAGAAGCAGATTGATTGCATCACTGTCATTCCTAAGAAAGTCAATAATCTGTGGATCAAGGAGATAGTGATGATATCCAAATTGAAGATATGGCATCTAACATACAAGACTCTACAAGAACTGAAACACTTAGAGATAGATGCCATACTCGAGCTTATAGAAAAGAAGAATGAGAACAACAAAAGTCTGTTTGATGACTTGAGGAATGACCAACCTTCAAGGCTACCAGAAGTGATCAAGAAGCCATGGACAATCATTTATCAGTCTGGCACCAGAATTGAAGATATCAAGCAATTGGTCATTCCCCATGATCTCACCACCAGAAATCACAGACTGATCATTGCTATCATTGATCAATTACAGAAGAAGGTTGGAGCCAGAAATGCTGAAGAAACTGAGGCACTGCACATCCTCAGAACCTATATTGCAACTGGTGAAATTCCAGAGATGGCTCAACCTAGGAGAAATAAGGATGATGATTCTGAAGACAAAGGTGATGGGAGGAGAAGACATCACAGGAGAGATAAGGGTGATGAAGACAAGAAGAAAAAGGGAGACAAGGATAAAAAGGATGATGATGACCAAGGTAAAACATATGAGAGAAAGAGTGGAAGACAGCAAGCCTTAGGCACTGCTAGCAGTAACCTCACCACAACACAAGACTCTAGGTCTAGGGTGAATACTGTTAGTAGTGACCTACCAAAATCTACATCTATGGCTTCTGCAACTGTCTTACCACCTCAAGAAGAGAAGAAGATTCAAGTCAAGAAACCATGTGTATGTTTCAGAAAGCAATCTGCTAATGGAATACTACTATGGTCTACCAACAAAGGTCAAAGATTTCTGCCAAGCAATCATGTCAAGAGGATGAAATTTAAACATGCTGCAAGGAGAGTGAAGCTATCCAAATCTAGAGCCCTAACAATCATTCCAGGATTGAAACTCCAGCCACTTGATGAAGACTTTGATGAAGAGCAACTGCAATTTCTAAGAGCTCAAAAGATATGCTATGCTGCAATTGTGGATGACCACCTTGAAATCAAGTACACTGATGGGAAAGAAATGAAATTCAAACAAGGGGGTTGTCAACATTGGGGTAAATTGTATGAGATAGAAAGAATCATTGCATTGCTGGATTCTAAAGACAAGGTGGAGAAAGTATGGAAGCTGGAATTGATTGACTTTGTGAAAATGAAGAAAGATTATGCTGAGAAGATAAGAAAGGGCTGCTATGAGAAATGGTTAGAAAGGGAGAAAGAAATTGATAGACTGGAGATTGAAGCAGAAAAGCTAAGGGCAAAGGGATTGTGTAGAGTTCAGTTTGATCCCTATGTGGTGAAGTATAGGAGAAGAAATGAAGCCAATGTCAATATAAGAATGGACCTACTCAATCACTATCCTGCCAACATTCTGAAGCCAGTGCTTGAAGATTTCAAAAACTCTATTATGATTGAAGAATTGGATGCTATGACAGAAATCATGAGAGCAGTAGATGAGATTGCAAGAAAGGAGAAAGAAAGGAAACAGAAAGCATATGATGATCTACAAGCCAAAGCAATGGAGATGCAATCAAAAGAAAATGGCTAGTACCTCATCATACTGTAAGAGTATTTATCTTGTAATTTCATTTATGTGTTCAATCAAAATACATACCTGTACTTTTAAAGTTTTATCTTTATGTATGTTAGGCTTGTTATCAGACATGAAATTGTGACTAAGGGTCTCACTCACAATTTGGGGGAGATTGTTAGTTACAGAGGCATGCCTGTACACATCTAATAACAAGCCTAATTGTTTGTAATGCTTTGCATTACTTACATGACCTCTTAACTGAGGGAACCTCTAGTTGTAGAGTTTCTGTTTGTATTGTACTTGTAGAAGGCATCAAATCCTAGTTGTGTAATTGTACAAATAGAGTCTAGAATAATGCTTGAAAGAAGTTCCAAGGTTCATGCCTCAAGCAAAGAGTTAAAGACTGTCAAATAATCACAGTTGGGATTTGAAGAAATGAAGAATTTGCCTAAGTACCAATTCGAGAAGTATATTTGTCTATTCGAGAAGTCCAGCATTCGAGAAGTCAGGGATTCGATATCTCAAGACACTATTCGATATCTCTGAATACACTGTTCGATATCTCATTCGATATCTCAGGGATTCGATATGTCTACTACTCTATTCGAGAACTCAAGAAGTCAACAAGTCAAGATGGTATTCGAGTTCTCAAAGAGTCAACAAGTCAAAGTTCCATTCGATATCTCAAGGACTCAGAAAGCTATTCGACAACTCGAGGATTCGATAAGTCAAATGTTCTATTCGACAACTCAAGGAATCCTGATGGAAAAGAGCTATTCGAGAAGTGGTTCGATATGTCATTATAACAGTATTCGAGAACTCAGAGTTATCGATCAAGTCAATTCTAGTTCTCGAATCACTTACTTAGTCACTTCTCGAATACATTCTTGGAGACAAAATACTGAAGAAATTGTACAAGTCAGAAACCTGCAACAAGCCAATGCACTTTATGGACCACAATCTGTAACGTGCTCTGGAAAGCCTACAAGGAAGCTTGGAGAGATATAGAAGAGACAAGGAGCTAAAGAAGTGGATCTAAACAGGCTTTGCAAAGTCAAATCTGTAACCGTTTGGACACTTACTCAAAAAGGATAGACAGACTAGAAAGTAATTTGTTTTAGCTACCTTATTTGCAGTAAGTGGGCTGTATCCATGTTCTATAAGGACACAGCCTCACTTCATAACTTAGTAACTTTTGTGAGTCTAGTTTTTCATACACTGTAAGCTATATCTCTCTGAGAAAAACGAAGCTGAGAATACTACCATTTGTATTCACAGATTGTAGCAACCTTTATCTAATAATACATTAGATTAAAGTGATATTGCGTGTTGTGTTGTTTATTTATCCGCACCTTCACTTCTACACACACAGGCACTTATCTGCTACATAGACTCAATCAAGAAAAGTTCAAGAATCCATTCACCCCCCCTGTATTCTTTTACCGTATTCAATACTCAACAAGATGGATTATCCATGGGTCAAGTGCAAAACAATATAAACATAACTTAAATTATAGGAGTTGGGTAAAAAAATTTATCCATTGGGTAAAATGCTAAATGGGCAATACCATGCATTAAGATTATGTTGATGATTACATCGCTAAAAGACAGCTTAAATTGGATTGCCTAATCAACAGGTAAAATGTAACAAATTTGCCAAACGTTGATTGTTTCAACTGATGGCTAGCTTCAAGTAAGCAATCTGATTTTAGTGACTAATAATTGATCTTGAATTTACATGATTGCATTGCTAAAAGACGGCCTAAATTGGATTGCCTAATCAACAGGCTCTGTTCTAAAAATCGGTGATTAATCACGATTAATCACCGATTAATCCTTGTTCCATGGGTTACCGAACTGATTAATAATCCGATTATTCGATTAATCATTCCGATTAATCCTCAAATATCCGATTAATCCCTGGACAGTGCCTCTACCGATTAAGTCCGATTCCCGCTTTTTACAACACTGTCAACAGGTTAAAAATAACAAATTTGTCAAACGTTAATTGTTTGAACTCATGGCTAGCTTTAAGTTAGCAATCTGATTTTAATTTCACACAACCTACACCTTTGCAGAATTCCTGTCTCGTCCAATTCATGAACCGGGGTGCTTCTCCGAACTTGAAATAAAAATAAATTGCAATTAAGTTATGATTTCTCTACCCAGTCGAGGAGAAGTACCTGTTTGGAGCATAAACAAGTTGCGTATAGTCCCATACCGGTATTTCAGCGTAGTTATGGTTAAAATCTTTCGAATTTACCATTTCGAGGTTTTGGGTTCGATTTTAATGGGATGCATGGAATAAGCGGAACATCCATGATTGATCATTCAAATATTATTATAGACTGTTAGAGTATCTCCGATAGGAGTGACCTCTTAGGTAAATTTTAAAATTAATTACCATAAATAAGAATGATAAAGAATGTGTAAAAAAATTTACACTCCAATGGGACAAAACTGTTGTCTATAATTATAGATAATCTCTTGATGTTGGCTATATTTGTCGAACCTCTAGAGACCTGTAGTGAATTGCCACATCACTTATTTCTATATTAAAATTATATATTCCATTAATAACAACTTGAAATATTAATAACATACCATTTTTAAAATATAGCCAATCATTATAGCTAATACACTTGGAACACAATGTCTTACAGGTTCGATAAATTTTACATAATCAATATTTTATGTAATTTAGCCAATCATTTTTAGCTAACGCCGTTGGAGATGCTCTTAGAACATCTCTAACGGAAGAAACTCCTAGCACAAATATTCTACATGGCACATATTATATGTATAAATTTTGAAACTACAATCATGCAAAATGCTTGGTTAAAATTATAGTCATTCTCCTCGGCTTAGCAAATTTGATCAATATAGTCAAGAGATTTAACAAATATAGTCAATATCAAGAGATTATCTACAATTATAAACAAGAATTTTGTCCCATTGAAATGACTAATTTTTTACATATTATATATAAGTTTTATTTTTGAAAAGGCACATAAACTTTTAACTAAGGGCTTGATATGATTGGAAATACTCTTAAAATATACTTCTAATATTTAGATCAAGTTGAACCTTCCTCTAACCCTTAAAATTTTAAAATGTTAAGTTACTTCACATAATATCAAAATTCTTTCAATAATCATCCTTCTTCTGTGAGGATCGTGAATGTTTGACATGCCTACCCATTTATTGGGTTTATTTGTCTCTCCTTGTGAGAGTTTGTACGTCTCTCCTTATGAGAGTTTTGTTTTTGGTTTTTATGATCTATAACAGATCAGATCTGCTGAGAATAAGTTTGCTGATGTTTTGGGGGATCCGGAAAGTCCGCATCAAAGCTGGAAAGCTAACGATTATTGCAAAAGCTCACCACTCACAATCAAATATTGTTCGTCATCTGTTGGAGATTTTCACTTTCGGCATGTCTATAGTTGGTATCCGGCATGTAGATAGCTGGGGTATTGCTCATCCTTTGGAGATTCTCATTTTCGGCATGTCTATAGCCGGTATCTGGCATGTAGATAGCTGGAGTGTCGTTCCTCTAATTTATGGAATTGAGGCTTCCGAACATTGGGGTATCAACGGTTCTTATGTGATGTGGTCAATTGTAATACCGCTGCTGTCAGGGATGTTGGAGCAGTTTGGATCGCTTCGGATGTCTTCGAATTTGTTTTTAGCTTCAAGAACTTTTAGGTTCAGTTTGTTAAACGACCAACAAACAATTTATTTGTTTTTTAACCTGGTTGTATTGACAGTCGGGGGTTTGTCCCGCTGTTTTATTGATTTGTTTCAGTAATATAATGTTCTGCATTTCGTAAAAAAAAAAAAAGAAACCGAGTCCAATTTCGAGTTTGGACTCCTTGTCAACCTCAATATAATGCCCCAAAAACTGTTCATAATAATACTTTTGATATTTGAATCATAAAAAATTAAAAATTAGTCCTTCAATTATTTTCTCCATCCATTTCCTGATTATATGCATATAAAATTAAAACATAATTCAAATTATGATAATTACTAATATCACATGAACATTTAATTATTTTAGTGGACAATTTAATTGGAGTTCTTAATTACATTTAAACAAAAATTTATAAATTAAAAGAGTAATATTAAGGGTACCAAATTATTTCCCAAAATTTTTTCCAAATACACATGACATATCCTAATTCCTAATTTATTGTAATGATAAATGGGTCCTTATAATCACACAAATAACCCCAATCATGTTATAATATACTAGCTATAATAACCGTAACTGCTAGAGAAAAAGAGCAGAGAGATAAGAGAAGCAGTATAGAATTTGATTGCTGCTTGGTACCAGTTTTTCATTGTTTTAATTAGCCCTTTTATAGGCAAAAACAAGCAAGCCTATTTTGACTAAATGTCAATCACTACTAAAACGTTTTACAACACTCCCCTTTGATTGTCATTTAGTACGGATCATAGACTGCCTCATTAAAACCTTTTCAAAGAAAAATCCAGTGGGATAAAAACTTTGACGAAGGAAAAAAAGTACAGTCTCCCCTTGGAAAAAATGTCTCACGATTTATCTTGTTGTAGCAAAGATCTCAATCTTCGCATCCCAATATTATTTCTCAACCTTTCAAATGTTGATGTAGGTAGTGACTTTGTAAGTATATCTGCCAGGTTATCACATGACTGAATTTGTTGTACATCAATGTCACCATTCTCTTGTAGTTCATGAGTGTAGAAGAATTTTGGCAGGATATGTTTTGTTCGATCCCCTTTGATATAGCCTTCCTTTAATTGTTTAATGCAAGCTGAGTTGTCTTCGAACATAACTGTAGGACTATCTGAAATACTTGATAAACCGCATGATTCTCGAATATGTTGAATGACAGATCGTAACCAAATACATTCCCTGCTTGCTTCATGAATTGCAAGTAACTCTGCGTGATTAGATGAAGTTGCCGCCATAGTCTGTTTTGTAGACTTCCAAGAAATAGCAGTGCCACAATATGTGAACAGATAACCTGTTTGAGATCGTCCAAAATGTGGATCTGACATGTACCCAACATCCGCATATCCAACCAGCTGTGATTTTGAATTGTTTTGAAAGAATAACCCAAGATCAATCGTCCCACGAAGATATCTGAATATATGCTTGATCCCATCCCAGTGCCTTTTAGTTGGGTCAGAACTGAATCTCACCAACAAGTTCACAGCAAATGCAATATCAGGTCGTGTGTTATTCGCAAGATACATAAGAGCTCCAATTGCACTAAGATATGGAACTTCAGGCCCAAGAGCATCTTCATCTTCTTTTCTAGGACGGAAAGGATCTTTCTCAACTTCTAGTGATCGAACAATCATCGGTGTAGTTAGTGGATGAGATTTGTCCATGTAGAATCGATCAAGAACCTTTTCTGTGTAGGTTGACTGATGAACAAATATGCCTGAAGATAAGTACTCCACCTTTATACCTAAACAAAATCTTGTCTTTCCAAGATCTTTCATTTCAAACTCATTTTTCAAATAGTTAGCAGCATTAGTAATATCTTCAGAAGTACCTACAATATTTAAATCATCCACATATACTGCAATAATAACAAAACCAGATTGTGACCTTTTGATAAACACACATGGACACACTTGATTATTTATATAACCATCATTCAATAAATATTCACTAAGCCTGTTGTACCACATACGACCAGATTGTTTCAAGCCATATAATGATCGTTGTAGTTTAACTGAGTATAAATGTTGAGGCTTAGTTTCCTCTAACTTTAATCCTTCAGGGATTTTCATATAAATATCATTATCAAGTGATCCATAAAGATAGGCTATCACAACATCCATGAGACGTGTTTCCAATCTTTCTAAACAAGCCATACTCATCAGAAAACGAAAAGTAACTCCATCCATCACAGGAGAGTAAGTTTCCTGGTAATCAAATCCAGGCCTTTGAGAGAATCCCTGGGCTACTAGCCGAGCCTTATATCTCACAATTTCATTTCTCTCATTTCGTTTTCGTACAAACACCCATCTATTCCCGACGGGGATTACACCAGCTGGTGTTTGGACTGCAGGTCCAAAAACATTTCTCTTGCGCAAGGATTGCAATTCTTCCTGGATTGCAGTTTTTCATTTTGGCCAATCATCTCTTTGTCGACATTCTTCCACACTTTGTGGTTCAGGATCGGAGTTCATAATAATATCACATGCCACGAAAAAAGCATACACATCATCAACCTCACTACTCCCACGATCCAATAATTTCCCGTTATGTACATAACTTATTGAGATCTCATAATTTTCAGGTACCTTCACTTCTGTGGAAGCATGTGCCACTTCAGGGACAATATCCTCTTCTAGAGGTAATACCACTTCAGGTGGTTTTGTCACGGCCACTTCAGGGGCTTGAACCTCTTCAGGAGGTGATACCACTTCTGGGGTATTTGATGTAGTTACTTCAGGAACATTTGCCATTTCAGGAGCAGATCCATTCAATTTCCGTTTTCGTGGTACAACATCTTTTGCACCAATTGGTCTACCACGCTTCTGGCATGGTTTTGAATCACCAACCCATTCTTCAGGAATTGATTTATGAATAGGGATTTCAACCCTGGCCGGAGTATTAACAGCAGGTATATGCGATTTTATAATAAGTCTTGAATCATTAAAAGCATCCGGCATTTGATTAGCAATATTTTGCATATGAATGATTCTTAAAACCTCAGATTCACATTGTTTAGTACGTGGATCAATAGCATTTAATCCTGATGCATTCCATGATAGTTCAGAATTTAATTTATGCAAAACATTATCTCCCCCTAATGGAGGGAACACAGACTCCTCAAAATGACAGTCAGCATAACGAGCAGTAAACACATCACCGGTTAACGGTTCAAGATATCTTATGATAGATGGTGAGTCAAAACCAACATATATGCCTACTCTTCTTTGTGGACCCATTTTGGATCTTTGTGGAGGTGCAATGGGAACATATACAGCACTACCAAACACCTTAAAGTGTGAGATATTAGGAACTTGACCAAGAACTAACTGTTGAGGGGATTGTTTGTGGTAAGCAGATGGTCTATCCTAATTATATTTGCAGCATGAAGTATTCCGTGACCCCAAACAGATGTAGGTAACTTTGCTCTTAGAAGTAAGGGACGTGCAATAAGTTGAAGCCTTTTAATTAGAGATTCTGCTAAGCCATTTTGTGTATGCACGTGAGC
Source organism: Kitagawia praeruptora (assembly GCA_037693485.1). Taxonomy (NCBI): domain Eukaryota; kingdom Viridiplantae; phylum Streptophyta; class Magnoliopsida; order Apiales; family Apiaceae; genus Kitagawia; species Kitagawia praeruptora. Next base: position 129,154,276 of record CM075350.1, read on the forward strand.
TACAGGGTGTTCGACTGAGATTCCTACTGACATACAATAGTCATTGAAACTTGCAGATGTGAATTCAGCAGCATTGTCTAGTCGGATTGATTTAATGGGATGGTCAGGAAATTGGGCTCGCAATTTGATTATTTGAGCAAGTAGTTTGGCAATGGCTGTATTTCGTGTAGAGAGTAGACATACATGTGACCATCTAGTTGAAGCATCAATTAGAACCATGAAATATCTGAATGGACCGGATGACGGATGAATAGGACCACAAATGTCACCTTGGATTCTTTCTAAGAAATCTGGAGACTTGGTTTGAAGTTTTACTGGAGATGGTCGAACAATTAGTTTTCCTAAAGAACATGCTGAACAAGGAAGTTCATTGTGTGGTATGACCTTTTCATCTTTAAGGGGATGTCCAACAGAATTTTCTATAATACGATGCATCATAGATACTCCTGGATGACCAAGTCTTTCATGCCAAAGGGTGAATGATTTTGGGTCTATGATTTTCGGAATGGTGATACTATGAGACTCAATTACTCTAATTTGGGTAGTATATAAACCAGAAGATATAGACTGTAATTTTTCTAAGATTTTCTTTTGACCTGAAAAGGTTGAAGTGATAAGAAGATATTCCTTTTCATTCTCACTAGTAGTTTCTACGTGGAAACCATTAAGACGAATGTCTTTAAAACTCAAAAGATTTCTTGTAGATTTACTAGAATATAAAGCATTATGTACGTGAATTTGTGTCTCATTTGGTAGGATAAAACTGGCTTTCCCAAAACCCTCTATTATATTTGATGTTCCCGAAATGGTCCAGACATGTGAGTTGGTTTTAATCAACTGTGAAAAGTATTTCTGATTTTGTAGAATTGTGTGAGTAGTGGCGCAATCAGCAATGCATAAATCTCCCATATTTTATGCTGTGTACATAGATCAGTGAACAATAATTTTATTAAAGCAAACCATGTACTTAAAGCAAGAACATAAAACAAGTATATAAAAGCATGAAATTGAAGCAGATACATAAGGAACATGAATGCAAAAGAGATACATATGAAAACTAGTCATCTAAGCCATAATAAAGGTTAGCGCCAGTGTCTAGTTCATTTGAGATCTTGTTGATTGGTTCATCATTAAAACTAGCCAAATTTGTTTCCACCCTTTTCCCCTTCTGCTTTTGAGATGACTCGTAAAGATCTACAAGATGTCTGGGTGTGTGACAAGTACGAGTCCAATGCCCATGAGCCCCACATCTAAAACATATATCTCTAGTATCTCCTTCCTGTGGTGCCTTCCTTTTATTTGGCACCTCATTTTGCCACTTCTGGTGACTAGAGTTGTTGTAACCATCACGTTGCCACTTCAGGTGGCCAGAGTTATACTTATTTCGAAATTGACCACGAAAATTTCCACGTCCACGATTTTGTCCATAACCTCGTCCTCCTCTATGCCCTTTCCCACGATCATTCTTCCGGAATGACGTGTTATGTACTTCAGGTAACTGGGCAGAGCCTGTGGGACGTATCTGATGATTTTTCAGCAACAACTCATTGTTTTTCTCAGCTATAAGAAGGAGAGAAATCAGCTCACTATATTTCTGGAAATTGCGTTCCCTGTATTGTTGTGCTAAAATCATAGTGTTGGGGTGAAAGGTCGAAAGGGTCTTTTCAATCATCTCAGCATCAGTAATTTTCTCACCACACAGAATTAGTTTGGAGCTTATTTTGAACAATGCAGAATTATATTCCGCAACAGATTTAAAATCTTGTAACCTTAAATTGATCCAGTCATAACGGGCATGTGGCAGATGGACAAGTTTTTGGTGGTCAAATCTATCTTTAAGATTGGTCCAAAGGGTGAGTGGATTTTTGACTGTGAGGTATTCAGATTTTAAGTTTTCGTGAATGTGGTGCCTAAGGAAAATAATTGCTTTGGCATTTTGTTCAACAGTTGGGGTATTTCCTGTTTCTATGGTATCCTTTAGCCCGTTGGCACTAAGGTGTAATTCCGCATCGAGTATCCAAGACAGATAATTATCCCCGGACACATCCAAAGCAATACAGTCTAATTTTGCACGATTCGCCATTCTGAACGTAAAATAAATATTTAAAACATGGTATATCAATATGGCATATTAAGGCATGAACAATTAATCATGTATCATATAATAAAAATTGTAGCATAGAATAATAGGTAACGTAATATAAATATTAAAATTACGTTAACATAATCAATTTTTGATTTAAACATAAATAAATTTATAAATATATTTAGGTAGAAAATCCTACATAAGTTAGTTCGTGCACAAAGATTATTTTACGATAATTAATAATTAATCAACAGCATGATAAAGCACATTTTGATAGTGGTATGGGCATTTTTCTTTTAAGACCATTAAGTTCAGAGTTTCTTTTTGGAAGATTCCCGTATAGTAGGCGGATTAACCGATCATAAAAATCCGGTATAATAGGCGGATTAACCGACCATGTAAATAAAAAAAAAAATGTATATTAGGCGGATTAACCGACTATATGAATTTTTTTATTAGTAGGCGGATTAACCGACCATATGAATTTTTACATTACGACATTTAAACGATTAATAAAAATTATACCTTCTCAGTTCCGGCAGAGCTTCGTGCTGATAACGTGTTATAATATACTAGCTATAATAACCGTAATTGCTAGAGAAAAAGAGCAGAGAGATAAGAGAAGCAGTATAAAATTTGATTGCTGCTTGGTACCAGTTTTTCATTGTTTTGATTAGCCCCTTTTATAGGCATAAACAAGCAAGCCTATTTTGACTAAATGTCAATCACTACTAAAACGTTTTACAACAAATCAAAAAAATTTATACTACCACGTCTATTATGCTTTAGAAACAATTTTACGTACCCAATTTTGTGACTATAGCACTTAGGGATGATCGCGGTGCAGGCGGTACGATTTTTTCCTAAAACCGCGCATGCGGTTTGATCAAATTTTCAAACCGCAACGGCACCACGAAATTTTAAAACCGCATAAATCACATCGTGAAATTGTGCTGCGGTGCGGTTCATTGCGGTTTACACCTTCGATAAAAATAATTATAAATTTGAAATATTAATTTTCATGCACGTAAAATTAATTTTTAAAATTTTTACTCAACCACATTTCTTAATTTTTATGCACACCGTGACCTCTAAGACTTAATGAAATATAAACATTGTATTATGAAATATTGTGATACTAAAATAGAGAAAGACGGGTTAGTCCATTACAATTACAGTCCCATTATAAGCCTACAAAATAAACTACTAGGTACTAGTGAAGGAAATAGCTTGCAAATTTTCCATTAAATTCCTAACAAAATATTAACATAATATATATATATATATATATATATATATATATATATATAATTAAATGATATATTAAATATTGCGGTGCGGTGCGGTTTGAATCGCATTTTAGAAAATTAAAATCGCAACTCGCATCGCACCGCGCGGTTTGTCAAAATTTGAAACCGCAACCGCATTACAGAAAATAAAAAACACGCGATGTTATATGGTGCGAACGATTTTTGCAGTTTGATGCGGTTTATAATCACCCCTAATAACACTACTCAAATTAAAATTTGTCTAAGTATTATTTCCCGTATCTCCCTGGGAGTCCCGTACCCCTGATCACTGTGATCAACTTTCGTCTTGTATTCCTTTGAACTCTTTGTTCATCCGTGCAGCTCATTCTTTTTTCAAATGATCGGTCACTTTCTTATATTTAAAAAATGAAATTTGTGGAGTACATGTATAACTGTATAAGTCGTTTATACCCGTTTTCAGAATTCTGTAATAACGGGATTTGAGATATTTTAAAAGAAAAATGCTAGAGGTACCAAATTGGGGTACCAAAAATTATTACCAAATGACATGACATTCATTTGATTGGCTATAATTATAATGGGCCCGTCAGGACCAACCAATTAAAACATTTCAAAATGACAACTAATTAGTACCATGTCATTTTGTAACAAAATTTGGTACCTCTAGCACAACTCTAATTTTGGTTGAACTAATTTTTTTTAAGTCAATTGACTTTCTAAGTTTCAATCCAGAATCGAGGTATTAATTCTTGGACAACGAATGGAAACCGGTGAAAACTTAAACCAGTGGTACATGCAATATCATTTAATTTAATATTCTCATATTTTCAATATTTATTCTTAGTTATTTAATTGATTTTTGCTTTTCCAATGCTCCTTTATAACATTAATTTAATTTTTCAAGTAATAATAGTGGACCATCTGTATTCACATTAATTTCGATTTATAAAAACATCCCAAATTGCTACTGTAAATAATTATATTGAAATTCATGCAAAATTGACGTATTAAGTGCAAAATTGACATATTAAATGCATTTATACATTTACATTAATTCTTAACCATTACATTAATTCTTAACCATAGTCCCAAGGGTATAAGTATACTGATGACACCAGAAGGCAGTTACATTTTAGGTTCTAAGATTTTGAACAAGAACGGATCTGATCAGCATTGTACACCGATCATGGTCAGCTTCACATGTTCAGCACAGGATACTTATTGTTTTCAGAATAAAGAGCTAACTAGCTAGACTCCTCTTCATCATCATCATCATCATCGTCGTCGTCATCGTCAAACATCATGTTCTAATCAATAAGACTGCAAATCTTCACATAGATAAGGAAAGGACATTAATCCTTGTAATCTCTGCCAAATCCTTGTGGTATCCACACCAACTCTGCACACTTTTACCTGTACAAAGCATCAGTGAAAAATATTAACAAACTATTTAATTTATTCGTGAACAAGAGGTCTTAGATTCAATTCTGAGTGTGTGAACATGGTATAATCATCTACCTGAGCATGGAGTGTGTGGAAAACTCTGTCCCCAACCCGAGAAATATTGGTGCTGATTACATCTGTTCCTTCTTCTTGAAGAACACTTATAACGTCACATAGCCTAAAGTTCTTATCTGAGCCACTGACCACAACCACTTCTATGTTACTTGAACCCAACTCTCTTAATTCAACCACTGGAACTATGAATGATGTGGATATTGAGCTTCTCATAGTTCCGTCCATGCTCATTGGAGCTAGTAATTCCTTCTTCACCTTCAATTCATCAATCCTCTCTTTCAGTTCCTTAATGTAAGCTGCTGTCTGGTCCAGCTGATCTTGTTGTGACAACATATCCTGTTCCATAATTAACAGAGTTGTTTTATTAATTTGTTCTTTTTCCGCAATATTAAATTAAATTTAGCCAGTTTGTAGATATTTTTAACGGATAATGCCATAGCTAGCTATTGCATGACAAGAAGATGAAACAAAATTATATCACAAGGCTGAAGTTGATAACATTACAGACTGGAAGTGAGATGCCAGCTAAAAATGAGACTGTTTACAGTGCCTTAATTTATATTGGTGAGGAGCAGTATAAAATATCTGTCCTCCTTTATTCAAAGATTTTTCGATTTTTTTCATGCTAGTTCTTAATAAAATAACTTCTTCATCTTCAAATTAATACTAGTAATCACATTTATAATCTCTCCTCTTATGTTATTGGGTTTTACACGGTGGCGGACGCAGAAATTAATTTTAGGTGAGGCCGGAAAAACTTTTACATACAAAAGCATTGTATTATATTATACGGTTAAGCATACAATGAAAAATTGGAAATTATATGGCATGTAACGGAATGAAAAAGTAAACAAGAACATGAGTTATGCTCGTAGCTAGCAAGAACATAAATCTGTACTATATTATTAAAACCGACGATATGGACAATTCGTAGTCCGTTAGTTGTACGTAATTCTGACGGAATTATGATAGATTTTTGATATGTACTACATGCATGACAGGTAGCTTAAGGTTTTAGAGTGACGGATTACTTAACAGAGCGTAGATTAAAGGAAAGAAGTGAATGTACCCTAGAGGGCTTGAAGTAGTGAGGAGGGACAAGAGAAGTGAGGCGGAGACAGAGTCCTTTCATGTGTATCCTCCTATTCCTCTCCACCGTTTTTCGATCTAGTTTATTAATCCCGTTTCGTGATGATGATGATGCTGCACTCATGTTCATCATTTTCCCCATCATCATTTCTGTCTCCTACCTTGTTATTCTTATAACCATACAAGACTATGCTAGAAGCAGATATGAATATTTTTGATTATGCATATAAGAGGAGAAGAAGCAGAGTTATGTAATACTTCTACAGGACTGGGCTGTTATATAGAGAGTTAGTTGGTAGGACTACAGTGTATGATGAGAAAGTGGTCTGAATCTTCTTAGCTCATGGGGTCTGAACTCGCAAGGGGACCATATAAGCTTGATGAATCAATTATCTTTTCACAACAAATGCAGACTTTTCTTCTTCTTTACTACGTAGACATTGTCACGTGAATGTGTCAATGCGTAGCGATATTTCAGAATCAGGTAAATTTATAATCATATCGAGAATATTAGTAAGCTTTTTTTTTTTAACCATTAGACTTATAGGTGGTAGATGGATATATGTTCTAACTCTTGCCACTTGTAAGTTTTGAAAGTTTATCTTTGACAATTGTTCTCGATATTTGTATTCATTCTCTAATAATTTTAATCACAGTTATTTTTCTTGCAAATTTGAAAACGTATAAAAACGTAATAATTTATCAGCAATATTAAGTGTATCATAATTTTGCCAAAAAACAACAAGATTGAAAAAAGATTGCTGACGACCAGTGTTCCAGAAATTGTTAGGCGATCCAGAGCGGTTGCGGTATCACCTATCGCCTAATCGGATAGGCGGGGATTAATCGGACGGATTATCGGAGTATTAATGGAATATTTTATAATATTTAATATATTAGTCTAATTTACAATTAAACATATCATTTTAAACAAATTAACAGGATTAATCGGATTTCAAAAATCGAATCAGTTGATTACCTTACAGAAGATTAATCGGGGATTAATCGGTTGAATCAGGAATTTTTAAAACATTGCTGACGACTTGGGCAGATGGTGAAACAAACAAATACTCCATCCGTCCCTTGATACATGGAAGATAAGGACATGGAACGCATTTTAAAACTTCTTAAAAGGATAATTTCGTAATTAAATTTAAATTTTTTTTAAAATAAAATTAATATTTAAATTTTTATTTGAAAAAAAAAATTAAAAAAATAAATTATTAAACTGTACTTTATGAAAAGCTCAAAATGTATGTCAAACAATAAAAGAAAATTATATAAAAATGAGTGGGATCGGGGTTGGAGAGATTACCACCCTCCAATATTCCCTTTGTCCCACTCTAATAGATTGTCAACATTTTCCATTTTAAAATATTCTAAATATTTTTCAAAATAACAAGTTTTTTTTCACAATTTTTTCGTAATATCATCAATTTATTCACTTTTCATCTCTTTTCTTTATATTTCTTCATTTTTATATCCCATCCAATGGTTAACAATTTTTCTTTTCAGTGATTCCGTTATCCCTATTCCTCTATTTTTTGTTTTCTTGGTTAGAATCTTATTTTCTGTCAATAAGTTTCCAATTTATTTGGATTTTGGTTAGTTTCTTCTTGTGAGTCTGGTCTTTTGTTCTATTTTATTTTGGTGTTTTCCATGAGTTTGATTCAAAGATAAAGGTTATTATGGGGTAGCATCTATGATCACTACGCCACAAATGAGCTTCAACAACGCTTTTTTTAGTGTTACGAGCAAAAGTGTTGGCATAAATGCCTTAAAATTGGTCTACTGTAACACTTTTTTTTTATGTTACAATTGATAGTAACTGGTGTTACCATAGCCATAAATCGGTATCTATGGTAACACCAAAATCGGTGTTACCATTGATCTTTAAAAAAAGTGTTACCAAAAGTGGAAAAAAATAGGCGAACTTGTATTTGGGCGGCATCTTAATTTTTCATATACCTATTTTATGTATATTTAATATAAATAAATATCACATTTTTTTATTTTATAAATTAATTAAAAATATAAAATTTTTTATAGTTATTTGTTGAATATTATAAAAAAACACAAATATTATTAGAAAAATACAAAACTTTGGTATATCATAGCTTTTAAATTTTAAGAAATTTTAAATTTTAAATAATATGAGATATTAACTTTATCACATTTTAGGAGAAATAGAACATATTTTAATATAAAAATCTTAATCAATTTTTAATATAAACAAATTACGTAAAAAAAAGATAAACAAATCAATAAAGCCCTGACACATGTTTGGAGGTGAAAAAAAGGGTGGATAATTCCCCCCTAAATGAAAATTTTGTAGACTATTTTCCTACCTCAAACTCTCCAGTCGCATACACCTATTTCTCAAATTCTCACTACACCATAAATTGCATATCGCAACCAAATTCTTGAAAAATGATGAAAAACCATTGCTATAGATTGATATTTTCAGAAAAGTTCATATGAATTAGAACATATTGTAATGCTTTTTAAAAACGTTACAATTGAATTAAGAGAATAAAAATTGTGGAATCTATTGCAATGCTTTTATAAAATCGTTGCTACAGTATGCCAAATGTCACCCAAAATTTTCGGCGGGCTCCAAAAATTAAAAGCAGGCTCTTTAAATTTATTTACGCGGTCTGATCAAAATATTAAAAAAAAGAAAAAGAAAAAAGGCAGTAATATACAATACACCCAGACATACGCACTTAGACACAAAATACACAAACATAACACTTCTAAAACTAAAGACGGGAGATTAAAGATGAGAGATTGGAGATCGATTGAAGGCTGAAGCTCAAAGATTCGAGTTCGAGATTTAATGTTCAAATACAGGAGCTCGAGGATTAAAGTTTGATGATTAAAGCTCGAAACTTGGGTATGTTTGAATCAATTTTGGGATTTTTTGTTTTAATCCTATGGTAATTAGGGCTAGCTAATGTTTTATGTTTGAAGATGAAGCTTGTGTTGAAGTTAATTAGAGCTTACATTTTGTGCATATTTAAATTAGGGCTTCCTGTGTTTGACTTAATTAGGGCTTTTTGTGTTTGAGTAATTAGGACTTTTTTTTTCATTTTTGTTTGTTGTTATACTCTGTTTTCTTCTTGTTTGAGTTAATTTGTTTATGTGTTTGTCTATCCAGATTTCTTAACTACTGGATTTCTTATTATAATGGATGTTTTTAAATAAAATTCAATAGCTTGCAATATTATATATTTAATGTTATTTGTTGACAATTATGATTGGGGTTTAGGCAGCTTGCAACAGCTAAAGAGGGTACTCAATTGTTTAAGATATGTGTCACAACTCACAACTAGTGAAGAAGGTGAAGACAAGGAACAGGTGCGCTGCTGTATTTGTCTTTCGTTTTATATTTTTAATGTTCACATTTTTAAATTTAATTTGTTGACGAGTTTATATATTCGTGCAGGTTGATCTCCAAGTTTCAAGTATTTTAATGTTCATATTATAGCCGATATGAAGCATTACTTATCATTGTTAACTCGTTGTATACTTTTCTCAAAGAAGCCATTTCCAGTATTTTTGGAGTCTGCTGGCTACACTCAGGAAGATGTTCTTCTGCAAGCTGGGGTATGCAAAATTGTTGTACATTTATTTGGTCAAATATGAAAATTTTTAAATGTTAAAACTGTGTTCTGTTTGCATTTTGAATACAGATTTTAAGGCCTGCCTTCACTATATTATGTTATTAAAAATTAAAATGATTTCTTCTAGTGATATGGGGAACTCATAGCATCAAAGATACGCTAACTAATGCAACAGGTGCAGTGGTCCCTTTTCATCATTCAGTTTTACATGATGGTGGTATTAGCAATTTGGTATTAGGGTATGCCGACTCTGGGATGGTTGTTGCTGCTCGTTGGATTGCAAATCTCAGCACTACATTTCTGCTTAGGCTTCTTCGTAGATTTCCTGATTACAAAATAAAGGTATACATAGCATATTCTACAGGTTAATATATACATATTCTTAAGGAATTGCATAACTGATTACAAAGTAAAGTGTTGAATTCACTAACAGGACAAGTTCCGAAAATTCCAGGGAAGTTCTCACCTATGGTTGCTTTTGATTTGTCAGAAAATCAGTTATCCGGAGAACTGCCAGCTGATACCTGCAAAGGAGGTCGGCTGTTATACTTTTGTGCCCTGGATAACATGTTTTCAGGAAGAATTCGTAACCAGAAACATGATATCAGGTATTATTTCTAAAGCCCTGTTGTCATTAAAATTATCTCTCCCCTCCCATCTATCTCTCTTTGTTTATATTTCCCTCTAATCTATATATGACTTGCATGTGATTATGATATTTAAACTGAATTACACTGTATTTGTGTTGGTTTGATTTATGAAAGTAAGAACAAGTGAATAATTGTTTATTGAGTTTGATTCTTCCATAAAAATATCTCTTCTTTTTCATGCTAACAATTCTCTTAATGGTACATTTTTTTTAAAGACATCCTAGTGTGTAAATAATAAATGTAATGCTATTATACTTTTTCAGCTACTAGTTAGTCATTTTACATATAACCTGTTTTCACGCATACATTCTTTATACTTTATTTGCAGAAACCTGGATCAAACTTTAGTGTCACTGCATCCATGTAAGTGTTGCCGCTACATTAATGCATTGATTGCAATTTCAATTTCCTGATTTGCAAATTCAACAAGCAACTTAGATGTTGCACCGGATTTATCTGAAATTTGTCTCCGAACTATTTTAGAAACATTAGAACTGTATGGAGTAACGAGGAACGCAACAACCTTTTGTGGCTGCGGAATAAAAATTCCTATAAATTATGAGTGTCAGGGTCGAACAATAGTCACACAGATGTTGCAATCCCCAAGATATACTGATGTTTCTAAAAATTTCAAACTGCCATTGATTTGAAAACATACGTGATTGCAGAAAATAACATGACATTAAGTACCTGTAGAGATGCAACTTTTGTTGCCATTGCGAGCCAAGTTGATAACACTTCTGCTGTCGATATTGCAGGCTGTTTATTTGGAGTCCAAGCGTTTATCACTGCTCCAGGTTCAGAAGGTTTGCAGTTTATAAAAATTTGAAGTGAGCATAAATTAAAAGCTGCTGTTAAATTTAGCTTGTTATAATGCAAAATTAATGCTAAAGTTGCTGTTATCTACTAAATCTTTTAATTGCTGGTACATTGCTGCAAAGTTGCATACTTATGCTGATAACATTCTTCACAGATTGGAAGAAGCATGTTTGTCATAATTATAAAAATTTCATCTACCTATAGCTTAAAAATTACATGCCTTCTTCTTTCTATTTAATGATATGTTCTAGTTTTTTTTTTATAAATATATAATTCTTCTAGCTCTTGTATAGTAAAAAAATGCCAAAGCTGGTAAAAGTGACGGTCTATATCATGTTTATTGCAAGCAAGAGAGGCAAGGTAGAGGATATTTGAGAGGACATCTCAGCTAACAATCGAATAAGCAAAGGCTTTATAATAAGATTGCTTTTTAAATGGAACAATCTGTTGAAGTTGGATTATAATTCTTCCATTAATGTTTGTATGAATTTAAAACTTGGCACCTTAATAAGAACGGTTAATGTAGATGCAAGCTGCTCGGATTGGTGATCATTTTCTGTTTTATTTTTATTTTTATTGTTATTACCATGGAGATGCAGTTTGTATCATTTCAACTATGTAATTTCTCTTAACTGTTTCATACACTTTTCTTATATGTTAATGTAATCACTAAACCGACTTAATGGCAGCAGTGAAGCGAATGGATAAAGTTTTAGAACAAGCAGAAGATGAGTTTTGCAAAGATATAGAGCTTCTTGCTAAAATTCATCACTATCATCTAGTTGCTTTAAGAGGCTTTTGTATCGAAAGACATGAGAGGTTAGTTAGGCAGGTAGATATGTGTGGTTTTTTTGCTGATAGAGTTGGAAACAACAAAATGAGGAATGCTAAGTCAAATTCATTAACATAGGATTTTATTTCTCTACCTTCTGTTTAGTTTATAATATATGTGAAATAAATCAAACGGAGAATTGTCTGATTGATTTCTGATATGATTGCTCTTTCTTTACGAAACTTAGTTCCCGTGTCTCCTCTTTATTAATGTAGATGTTTTTATGCTAATCTTTTTAAACGCTCTCATGTTCAGGATTCTCGTGTACTTCACATGGCTAGAGTACTGAGTACATATACAGCCCACCTGTCGGATTAAAATTAGTGCAGCATCAACCGAACAACCGAAGTGTCCCAAGGAGATGACAATGTTAGATCATTTTACGTTATGCTAAGTAACTTCAACAATTTTTGTTATATGTGGGTATTTTGGATGGGATTTTATGTATTATAATGGATTTTGGACATCCTTTATGTATTGGAATGTTTGACAATATTTTGAATGGGAACCTTCATTTTTCAATATCATATGTTGTCTTTCTTTATTTAAAATGTTGGTATATAGCTTACAAAAATGTTTAATAAAAAAGTGTAGGCATAGTGGTAAGAGTGTTGGCAAAAACACGAAAGTGTTTCACAATTTGATGTTACAGTAGGACTAAAGAGGTGTTGGCATAGGTCTACACCAACACTTTTAATAGTGTTACCACAAAGATAATGGTGTAGACATAGATCTATAGCAACATCTTATAAAGTGTAGCCACAGATCAGAAAGGTGTTGGCATAGGGGTATAAGCCTACACTTTTCTCCGATGTTACCAAAAATCGAAAAAGTGTTACCATAGGGGTCTACAGTAGCGGCCGATTTTGTAACACTACCATTTTTGGCCAAAGTGTAGCCGTAGCTGGTTTTAGGCTGTTTCAGCAACACTTTTGGCCCTATAAACACACTTTTTTGGGCGTAGCTGTAGGCCATTTGTGGCGTAGTGGATCGATTGTACAGAACAACAGGTGAAATTCAAAACATTTTAAAATCGCTTGATTGCCTCTTCAAGAAGAAAAGATCCAACAACCATATGCTAAAACGTCTCTTCGATTTTGATTGTATTTGTAGATGCCGTATTACTTTTGATTAACGAATTAATTCATTTAAAAAAAACAATTAGATAAGATAGACGGAATAAAATTAACAAAATTTAAATTTGTGTAGATAACGTAACCGCAGTCAGCAGGTAGATCGTAAAACAGATACCACACAAACATGAGATGAGGGAGGTGTGGGGCTTACACTCTTTGCGAATACTTACAAATGGAATTTATTATAGATATAGATCGCCGCGCTTACACCGGCCACGTACTGTATCGTCAAGCCAATTACAGTGACCAGTGCTGAACTAACTCAAGAGCTTACGCGGCCCATTTAGACCATAATCGGATGCGTTTGACTTTTCCGACAAATTAAATGTTTATTGCTTAAATAGTTAAATTATTGTCGTTACCAGTGTTGTAAAAAGCGGGAATCGGACTTAGTCGGTAGAGGCACTATCCAGGGATTAATCGGGGATTAATCGGGTATTTGAGGATTAATCGGAATGATTAATCGAATAATCGGATTATTAATCAGTTCGGTAACCCATGGAACAGTGATTAATCGGTGATTAATCGTGATTAATCACCGATTTTTAGAACAGAGGTCGTTACATTTAACTAAAAATGTGAAATTTATCTACTAATCAAGTAATGTTACGTAATCTCGGATTATCAAAAAAAGAAATAAAAAAAATTCAAGGTGCGATTCGATCTTATGTTATTCAATTTCTTTTATTAAATCACAAAATATATACTCCCTCCGTCCTATTAATATTGGTCACCATCCAAAATTCATGTATTTTACGATCAAATTAAAATTGTCATATTTAACCATTATTATTAATATATTTATAAAAACTTAACAAATTTAACACATAATTTGCTTTGTTAAGGAAATGTGGACAATAATTTTGGAACAAGTAAATATGGAATTGTGGCCAATATGAATAATTTAAATTGCTAAAACTTTGAGTTTTCAAAATTACGAATCCTTCCTAAATGGAATTTAAATCTATCATGTTTAATAATTAATTTATGTATATTAAACGATTGTTAGAACATCTCCAATAAATAAAAATTGCTTAAGAAGGTTGTCATTCTTGTCTTGACAAATCATTATGTTCTTTTTCTTCGTATCAGTTCTGGGCCTTCCGGCAACATTCAATTAAAATTTAATAAATTTGTAAACATTTATAATATAATGAATTGTGTATCTTTTATTAAATTTTGATAATATAATTTAAAATATTAATTCATTAGAGGCCAACGCGTTAACAAATTGATGCAGATGATACAAAAGTGTTTTTTTAACTTTATTATATCTTTCGCCGGACGGGCCCTCCTACAGGAAACTAGGGAATTCAACTTTTTTTTGGGCCCTACTCCGTACTTTGTAATTAGTGTTATCTTCTCCCTTGGTTGTTAGATTTTTCAGCCCACTTATTTATGGCCTTCGAAAATATGTAACATGGGCCTTTCAGATATTTGCATTGTGCAATATTTGTTCGTAGGCCAGGTTATAGTAGCCCATTTGAGCTAGATCTTTTAATTTACAGTTCCTAAGGGAAATGTTATTTTCATAGCCATTTTTTTATATACATATCCATTCATGCAATATTTTGTGAATGTAGGTGGCATATGCTATAAATATTGTTCTGAAAATAAATAAACAGCTCTAAAAATTACATTTTCCTTCCTTAATATTCTCAGGGTTTGATCACAATTTCTCAACATGTAGTATATTTAAATTTTTACTTACGCTTGATATATTTCATATTGTTATAGCCAAAATTCGGTTCGGGTATTTCAAGATGGATTCGGGTCCAATACGGGTTCAATTTGGGGAATTCTAGGATTAATTATGGTTTTGACAGAAAATGGAGAAGTCAGGTCGCGCCCTCTCTTGCTCTACAAAGAGGGCGCGCCCTAAAGACATAAGCATGATAGCAAGTCTATTTGAGTTGATTTTCTGAGGAGATATTGAAGGAATCTCTTCTAGGATTCCATTCAATTGTGGACTCTACTTAAGCTGGAATTCCAGAAAGTTGAAGAATTCCCTCCTGTCGTATCTCAGGAGGGGGATGTCCGTCGCAGAAGGCCTCCAGGGGTTTGCCTGGATATAAGGACCCTTCTTAGACGCTAAGGGAGGCATCCGTGCGCCCTAAGGTGGAAAGATGGGGACTTTTTGGTGTGTGCTTTGGGAGCTCTGTTCCTGTAGCCAATGGGCGCGCCCTCATTGGGGAACTTTGGAGTAATCCTGCACTTTGCACCCAAAAGCTCTGGATCATCTGTCCTGTTATCTGGTGGGTGCTTCTCATTCGGGGGACAGGGATGCGTTCTGCACTTGGGGTAAACCACGGCTATACCTGCATCCTTGAAATCAAGAAATAGCTGGTAGCGGATAGGACTAGTCCTCGACGGGGGAAGTTTCCTTATCCGTGAAGTCTTGAGATCCTGGATGAGCCTTGGGCCTTTGTGGTTAGGCCTCATAGTAGAACATTCCGGAAGCTGGTCCGTTATCCAAACCCATTTGGGTTTCTTGCTCTCCAAGAACTACGTCTGGCTTGATCCCTATAAATACAAGGGTACGTAGGCCGATTGAGGGGTTGGAAGTCGAGAGCTCTGAATAACCGCCACTAACCCTATCAATCTCAGCCACCAATTACAAACAGCCACCACATACCACCACTTTTTTCGGCAAAGAACCACCGCTGTAGATCTTGTTCCCGGCGAAGTACCTCGAATTTTGTTGTTACCAAATTCCTCCGTCAACAAATTGGCGCTAGAAAGAGGGGCAGCCAATCAAGATCTTCATCTTAGGAGGAAAAGATGTCTCACAATCAACGCAGAGGTTCTCACGAAGAAGATTATTACGATTCTGAAGATAGCTTGGGGGGTAACCAAGCTCGTCACGAAGCTTACGTTTCGGAGGAAATCCCTGTTCCCCCACACCACCATGGAACTCCAGCCGCCGGCGGTGGCCAGCCGCCCGTTCTTATCAGTAACGCGGCATTAATGGAACAGTTGTATCGTATGGGAGATGCCATAAATAGTTTCGGAGCCAGGTTGAGTTCTGTGGAAGAAGTGCAAGAATCTAGGAGAAAATCTCGGAGTGTCCCGCGAAATCATCGCCGATCAGGCAAATCCCCTCAGATTGAAGAAGATTCCCGGAGGGAGGAAGATCAGGAAAGGAGATTTCAGCTGGTCACTCCTAGAAGGTTAGATTATTCTGATCCGATTGTTGAATATCCTAGTGAAGATAATTCTGAGCGCAGGTTGTCAAATCCCCAAGAGAGGGCGCGCCCTCATCCTCATCATTCGGGACGCACTCCTGGTGAAATTCAAAGGGATGAGGAGCAGATAGCTAGAGAAAGGAAAGATTATGCCAGCTTGAAGGAACGCCTTGGAATAAGGCTTAATGATGACGATTTGAGGATGGTACTCCTTGAGCAACAGAAGAAAAGCAAATATTTTGAATCGCGGCCCCATGATCCACAGCGCGCGCCCCCTGACAACAGGTCGAGGCCCCTTGGACATGAGCGAGCCCTTACATAGAGTCATGATCTACAGCGCGCGCCCCCTGACAACAGGTCGAGGCCCCTTGGACATGAGTGATCTCTTGCTCGCAATAGTAATCCACGGCGCGCGCCCCCTGTTCACAACAGGTCGCGGCCCCTTGGATCTAAACAAACTCTTCATCACGACAACACTGGAGCAAGAGGAAACCGTGATAACGGTGATAAAAGAAGGGATTGGTATCAAGGAGATGGGCGCCCCCATCATCAGGGCGCGCCCTCAGGTAGAAGATCTCCCCGTATTCATCAAATTCCAAGTACTTCTGATGAGTCTAGGTCGAGGACGCACCCTCACTCAGGAGAACAATATCAGAGAAATTCTCAGGGGAATCCGCAACCTCATGGAAATCCGGAAGGTCAGCAAACACAAACTCAAACTCAAGAGGATGTTGTGGTTCAGCCACAAGCAGGGAATCAAGGAGGCGTGGAGACAGCGGCTCCACCTCCACCTCCACCCTCGGGGGGTAATAATATTGCAGCACAACCGAATATCCAGAATATTCCCGGAGTTGGAACATTTAATGTGGATGATTTAAAGAAGCTTTTGGCCCATTTGGATGGAGGAAGAATATCCACTACGACACAAACATCCTCTCCCTTTTCAACTGAAGTAAGGGAGGCACAGCTTCTTACAGGGTATAGATCAATGACAAATGATCTGCACTTTCATGGAAACGCAGACCCTGTGGAATTCCTCGGACGCTTTGATATTGAGATGGATGTATATCAAGTGGCAGAATTAGCTAGATGTCGGTTGCTGGCTGCGACTTTCAGGGAAGGTGCTCAACAATGGTTTTAGAAACTCGGTCCGGGAGTGATTACATCTTGGCACGTAATGAGGAATTTTGTTTTTGACTAAATTTCAAGCGGCAGTGAAGTATGCCCCTCCAGTCACAACCTTGGCTAATATCAAGCAAAGGGAAGGAGAAAGTTTGCAATTTTATTTCAAAAGATTTAACTCGGAATCAACTCTGGTGAGAGGAGCAACTGATGAAACGCTCAAGAGTTTTCTAATAGCTGGATTATCGGTGGGAACTGATTTCTGGAAACATCTTCAAGGACGAGATCCACCGACATTGGCTGATGTGTTTGCACAAGCTGAATCTTTCAAGATTGTGGAACAGTCTTTGGCAGATAATCGAAAGACCGATAATCAAAACAGTTCTAAGGTAAAGGTCGGAAAGAGGAAGGATAGGTCTCCTAGTCCAATTCGCCGGATAACAACTGGTGCCAATCGGGTGAACTTAACTTAATCTGGCAGAAATTGGGGTCCCCCAGATACTTACACCTATGATCAAAGGCCGGGTAGTTATACACCTCTGGCAGCCTCCATTGAACATATTTTTGAAGTGAACAAAAATAAAGGATTCTTCAGAAAGCCAGAGCCTCTCTCTTCTTAGCAAAGTAAAGACAAGAGAAAGTACTGTGAATTCCATGAGTCTTCTGGGCACAATACTCATGAGTGCCGTCAATTGAAGGATGAAATTGAGGATCTAATCAAGGAAGGATATCTAACAGAATGGATTGTCAGAGAGGTGAAAAAACATAGAGAGAATCCTGATAAGAGAGATGGAGGGCGCGCCCTCCATGTTGATGGCAAGCCTGAAGAGAAGAAGTTTGTTAAGGAAGGGAGTATTCACACTATCTTTGGTGGACACCACCTGGGAGGTGACAGCAATCATGCTATGGAGAGGTATACTAGGGAAGCAAGATACCGACCTCTTACAAATGTGAATAGTTTGGAATTGAGGCCGCCTAAATTGTTCAAAGGAGAATTTGCTGATATCACTTTCACTGAAGAAGAAGCAAGATAGGTACACCATCCTCACAATGATGCTTTGGTGGTGGCAATTCAGATTGGGTCCAAAAATGTGCATCGAGTTTTTGTTGATAATGGAAGTTCGGTGAATATTCTGTATTACAACACTTACCAAAAGCTGGGACTTCTAGATAAGGATATGATTCAAGATAACGGATGGATCTATGGTTTTTCGGGCGAATTTGTAAAGGTCATGGGAGCTATCAGGTTACCAGTAACTCTTGGGGAAGGAACTCTTTCTGTGACTCAAATGATGGATTTCATGATTTTGAATGTGGAATCGTCACACAACGCTTTGGTAGGACGTCCTTTGTTAAAAGAAATGAAGGTTGTGACTTCCATATATCATCTTGCAATGAAGTTTCATACACCAAACGGTGTGGGAACAATCCGAGGATCCCAGCATGATTCGAGAGATTGTTATCACAAGGCAATCAAGGGATTCAAGAAACTGCAGAATGGAGGGCGCGCCCTCAATGAAAGTAGTTCAGGGGTTAGTTCAGGGGTTATGAATATTGTCCCGGGAGAAGTAAAAGTCCACTATCTTGTCCAAGAATCGGTAGAAGACGCGCTCCCGCTTAGGACGTGCCCTGAGGAGAATATTCCAGTGTTTGATGATCTTCAGGATGGGATTCTGGAGGAAATTGAAGAAGATTCAGAGGAGGTGATTTCAATTAATATCAGAGGTGAACAGGTTGAAGGGAGGCGAATGTTACTTGAAGGCTTGGTGCATACCCTTGTTGAGGAAGACTTCCCTCTTAAAGAGGACGCGCCCTCCAAGGATGCAATGCCAATCGAGGATCCTCGAAGTTTTGATTTTGATCTTAATCCGAGAACACCACAACCTGTGGAAAAGACTGGTCCTGCAGAGGATACTATTTCAATTATGGTGGATGAAAAGGATTCGAGTAAGGTTTTGAAAGTCGGATCTCAGTTGAATTCCAAGTTGAGAGGAATGCTTACTAATTTTCTCTTGAATAATCTGGATGTCTTTGCTTGGAGTCATGCTGATATGGTAGGAATCGATCCAAAGATTATGTGTCATCATTTGAACATAGATCCCACCAAGAAAGGAATTCGCCAGAAACGTCGACCTGTGAGTGGAGAAAGAGCTATAGCATTGAAAGAGGAAGTTGATAGACTTCTAGATGTTGGTTTGATCAAGGAATCATATTATCCAGATTGGCTGGCTAATCCTGTTCTTGTCAAGAAGCCTAATGGAAAGTGGAGAACTTGTGTGGATTTCACGGACCTGAACAAGGCTTGCCCTAAAGATAGTTTTCCTCTCCCTCGAATTGATCAGTTAGTGGATGCTACCGCTGGCCACGCTCTTTTGAGTTTCATGGATGCTTATTCGGGTTACAATCAAATTCCCATGTATGAACTTGATCAAGAGCACACCTATTTCATCACGAATACAGGTTTGTACTGTTATATTGGAATGCCATTTGGTTTGATCAACGCTGGAGCTACTTATCAGAGGTTGGTGAACATGATGTTCAAAGACCTGATTGGGAAAACTATGGAAGTGTATGTGGATGATATGCTTGTTAAGTCTTTAAGGGCGGAAGACCATGTGAAGCACTTAGAGCAAATGTTCGAAGTATTGAGGAAGTTTAGGATGAAGTAGAATCCTGAAAAATGTGTGTTTGGAGTGGAATCTGGAAAGTTCTTGGGGTTCATTGTCAACCATCGGGGGATCGAAGCGAATCCAGCCAAGATTAAAGCCTTGCTTGACATGAAATCTCCATCTAGTGTGAAACAAGTTCAAAGTTTGGCTGGAAGAATTGCCGCACTGAATCGCTTTGTGTCAAAATCTTCGGATAGATGCAGAGAATTCTTCAAGGCAATCAAGGGAGCGGCTAAAGATTTTGTGTGGACTCCTAAATGTGAAGAAGCTTTTCAGAAAATCAAGGAGCAGTTGGGGAATCCTCCGCTCTTAGCCAAGCCCGTGGAAGGAGAAACTTTGATATTATACTTGGCAGTTTCGGAATACTCCATTAGTGCAGTATTGGTAAGAGAAGAGATTGATCATCAGTCTCCGGTTTACTATGTGAGCAAACGTTTGCATGATGCAGAAACCCGATATACCAGTATGGAAAAGTTGGTTTACGCTTTAATCTTGGCGGCAAGAAAACTTCGTCCTTACTTTCAAGCTCATAAGATCGAGGTTCGTACTGCTTATCCATTGAGGAGTATTCTTCACAAACTGGAAGCTTCAGGAAGAATGTTGAAATGGACCATCGAATTAGGGCAGTTTGATTTGGAATATACACCAAGAACAGCAATTAAAGGTCAGGCTTTAGCGGATTTCATTCTGGAGTTTGATTCAGAGACCGAGGAAAAGTCGATTGTATTAGTGGAACCTGGAATTCCTCCTAATAGGGCGCGCCCTCTTGAGGAAGTTCCCCAACCTTGGTGGAAGTTGCATGTAGATGGAGCTGTGAATAATGGGGGAGCTGGTGCAGGAGTAATTTTGATAACGCCTGAAGGAAATCAGTTCATGAGTGCAATTCTCTTCAAATTCGAGGCAACTAATAATGATGCGGAGTATGAAGCTTTGATTAACGAATTAAAGATGGCTTTGGAAATGAAGGTAGCAAATTTGATCGTATCGAGTGATTCGGAATTATTGGTCAGGTAGATTAAAGGAGGTTTTCAGTGTAGAGGTCCCAGAACAGAGCTTTACATGAAGTGTGCAGAACGATTAATTCAGAAGTTTCGTGAAGTAAGGTTGGAATGCATTCTTCGAGATGAAAATTGCTCTGCAGATGTTTTGGCCAAGCTTGGATCCCAGAAGGATGCTATGTTGTTAGGAACAGTTCCTCTACAAATTCAAGAAGTGCCAAGTATTCCAGAAGTGGAAGTTATGGAAGTGGAGAGTACTCCGTCAGTTACATGGATGACTCCTATTTTAGAGTATCTCCGTAAGGGGATTCTCCCAAGAGACAAAATTGAAGCAATGCGTCTTCGATATCATGCTGCCAGGTTTGTGGAGTATGATGAGATTCTGTACAAGAGAGGTTTCAATCAACCGCTTCTGAAATGCATAGATGGAAATGAATGCAATTATATCCTAAGGGAGGTACATGAAGGAATTTGTGACAATCACTCGGGGGGTGGTTCGTTGGCAATGAAGGTGTTAAGGCAAGGTTATTATTGGCCTACTGTGAAGAAGGATGCCTATGAGTTTGTCAAGGCATGCGATAAATGCCAGAGGTTTGCCAATTATTCAACGATTCCCGTAACTACCTTGACTTCTATGATGAGTCCTTGGCCATTTGCTATGTGGGGAATCGATCTTATTGGAGAACTCCCTAAATCTAAGGGAGGAGTCAAGTATGCTGTTGTTGCAGTAGATTATTTCACTAAATGGGCGGAAGCAATGCCCTTGGCCACAATCACAGCGAAGAAAATCAAGGATTTTGTGTTCAACTCTATTGTGTGCAGATTCGGGATTCCTTACAGGCTTGTTTCAGATAATGGGAAACAATTTGACAGCAAGGAGTTGCGAAAGCTGTGCGAAGACTTGGGAATCAAGAAGGAATTCACAACAGTGTATCATCCTCAGAGTAATGGGCAGACTGAAGCTATCAACAAGATAATCAAGCATACCTTGAAAACCAAGTTAGAAGAAAGCAAAGGGAATTGGCCTGAGGAACTTCTTATGGTCTTATGGTCTTACAACACAACACCAAGGACCACGAGTGGGGAATCTCCTTTCATGTTGTCTTATGGATGTGAGGCAATGGTGCCGGTGGAAATTGGAGCAGGGTCATTCCGAAGGGATTTCTATGATGAAGAATCGAATATGATAAATCAAAGGCTAAATCTTGATTTCCTAGAAGAGATGAGGGCAAATTCGCAGTTGAGGTTGGCAACTTATCAACAGAGGGCTGCAAGGTACTATAACAAGAAGGTGAAGACTCAGCCTTTCAAGGTGGGTGATCTAGTTCTGCGAAAAGTCATGCATAATACAAGAGTAGCAGCACATGGAGTTTTTGGTCCCAACTGGGAAGGACCTTACAAGATCAAGTCTATCATCTGGGAAGGAACTTATCATCTAGAAGACTTGGATGGCAACATAATCCCAAGAGCATGGAATGCAGAGCATTTGAGAAAGTATTATCAGTAGGGTGCGGCTTTGGCCCCCTATTGTATGAAGGCTTATATTTAAGTTATAGACTAGTATAAATAAATCTTCTCCTAGTCTAGGGGGTAGTACACATACGCCTTCTTTAGTTCTAGTCGAGACTTGCTGTTTTTATTCCAAGTTTTTTCGAAGTTTATTCTCCTTAGGTCGGGGGGTAGTACATGTATACCTTCCCTTGTTCTGTTGAGATTTGAGATTATTTGAAGATTAATAAAGTATATCAAGACATTTTTTCAAGGTTTTTGAAGATTTTTTGATTGAAGTATAAGAGGTCGTGCCCCATTTCTTAGGGCGCGCCCTCAACATGTATGAAGATTTGCTATGTAGTAATTGACAAGTTAAAGGAATCCTGAAAAGGGTAATGCCTTAGGGCGCGCCCTCAACATGTATGGAGAATTTTTGTGTTTTCTGTCGAAGTTAAAGACATTTTCTTGAACGAAATTATGAAGAAAAGGTTGTGCCCCTGTTAAGGGCACGCCCTTGTTGGAAAAATTTAATAAGAAAGGTGAAAACATGGAAAAATAATAAGCATAGTAAAGTTCAAAAGGCATTAAAAGTTTACAACTTGCAAGGTTTTACAGAGGCCCCGCACCTCAGAAAATTTGAAATAATACCCAAAAGTTTAGAATGATTGAAACATAATATTCAAGGCGCGTCTTTAACAGGGGACGCGTCCTTAGATGAGGGTTCTTTATCAGTATTCTCAATGCCTTCAACATTTTTGGTATTTTCAGCATTTGCAGCAGGAGAAGAGTTATGATGACCCTCTTGTTCCTCGATAGGAGTAGGAACTTTGTCTTCGAGAATAGGCGTCCCATCAAGGGACGCGTCCTCATCTACTTCAGTTAACTCGAGGCCAAGAGAGATTCTCTTTTCTTTAATCTCATCTGCTTCATCAATTTTGAATTTTTCAATCCAATCAACTGTCTCTTGACCAAACTTCGAGAAGTCATACTCTGGATCAACAGCGAGAAAGCCAGAAGCATAATTGCGAAAGCCCCTAGAAAAAGATGACTTTTGTAAAGCTTTTTTCTCAACGGTCCATCCATTATTTTTATCTTCTTCAAGAAGAGAATTGGCCTTAGTAAGCTTATCAATGGACTCAGTCATTGATTTAATTGAAGAAGTGGTGCAAGACAGTTCTTTGTTCAGCTTTTCAATTTTAGTGTCTTTGGCTGACCTCATTTTCTTGAATTGGTCATCTTTTCCCTTCAATTGCTTGAACATGTTTTTGTTCTCGGTTTCCAGCTGAGATAGGCGCGCCCTCAATTTTTGATTTGACTCCTTGATATGATTAGCATGAAAGTGGAGCTGTGTGGCTGAAGAAATTAAAACATTTTCAATCTGTTCATCAGGCCGAGAAGACCAGCCTTTAACCTCTTCCTCTGAGAAGAATTTAGAAGATGCAGCCCCAAGAAATGTCTGCACAGTTGGGTCAGTAAGCTCAGTAATTTTTGGCCGTTTTGAGGACGCGTCATCTTTGCCTTCATCAGTTGGTGTCAGAGTGGCAGCTTTCCGTTTTGGTGATTTGATTGAAGGAGGCACCTTCTTTGTATCCCTGCGTGGAGGGCGTGCCTTCCCAAGCTTTACCACGATGGGGTTGTCTACATCAATTCCAAAGCCCTTTGGAAGATCTGCCATGTCTGAAAATACAAAGTAGCAATTGAGAGTAATATAACAAATATGGATTAGTTACAATGCAAGGGATAAGAAATTATAATTAACAACGATCTACCAGCATCAACAGACGCGCCCTCACTTGGGGCCGCGCCCTCAGTATAAGAAGTATTGTAATCATCAAGGGTTCCTTCTGAATCGTCGATTGTTGTGGATTTTATGGGTATACCCTTCCTAAAGCGTTGGAAAGGGATGATTGATCCAACTTCTTTTGAGAGTATCCCAACTCTTTTCAAGTTTTCTTCAGTGACAAGGACGGATGTGTCAAAACTCCCAGGGGGAAGATTTAAAATAACTTGGGCACGTATTAAAGGCGCGCCCACAAGCTCATCGACTACTCTGCGAGCTGAATACAAGGAAAAGGTTTTAGTAAAAGAAGAACATCTGAGGATAAAAGTAGAAATGACGCGTCCTTACTTGGATCATAGTTAAAAGAAGTTTTAACTCTCATAACATCCCAAACATAGAAGAAGGGATCCTTCCAATTTTTAACGTTGCTGATTCTTCCCTCAGAAAACCCTTTCTTATTGTGTTTCTTGTTAACCACAAAGTAAAAATATCCTTTGCCAGATTTACGGATACTAAAGAAATAGCTAAATTCTTCCATGGTTGGCATTCCAAGGTTGGCATCATGGTAGAGAATGAAAAGTGCTGCGGCTAGGGTATAACTATTGGGAGATAACTGAATGGGTGCCACATCATACCATTCAATGATTCTTTGGTAGTATGGGTGTAAAGGCGCGCCCACTCCTAGGGCAATTAATTTGGGGGTTAAAACCATTATAGGGATTCTGAAATCCGTATCATAATTAAAAATATGAGGCCGCATCATGGAAGGGGGCGTCCCCATATGCCATTCATGTTGTAATATCTCATACACCACTCAATTTCCTCTACAGAAGCTTTGCTTGACATACCGACACAATCAACCTTCCCAGCGTTTTTTCGCAGTATATTTTTCTCTGCTTCAGTTAGTTCTTCTTCGTAGGTGCTCCAATCAAGGTCAACTTCAATTTTCATGACTAAGGGGTGTACATATGGAACTGGGGATGGAGGAGGAGAGTAAGGGTTTTTGAAGCTCTCTTCGGTTGAAGAAGCGCCTTCACTAGAGGACGCGCCCTCAGAAGGGTGATGGGTTTCATCATTGACATTGTTCTCAGTAGGGAAAATAGTTTTGTTTTTGTTATGAGAAGTTTGTTCAATTTCAGTATTCTCCATCCAATCGTCAATGATAGGTTGAGGAGTGGATCGTAAGGAGACATGGTGAAGAGAGTCAATAGAAGAGGTGGACATGGCGTCAAGGTCAGACATAAGGTGCGGTATATCTTCAGGAGGTATGGAACGAAATGTAGGGTGCTCTGGAGGAAATGAAATGGATGGGGGTGAATATGTGCCTAGTCTTCTGTTAAATTCTTTGAATGGATGGAACGGGGAGGACGCGCCCTTATGCTCCAGCTGAAAAAAGATGGGTATAAATATGTGAAGGCGCGTCCTGAACAGATATGGTGAAATGTCATCTAAAAAAAAAAAATTTCATGTTTACATTCTTAAAGTCTATGGTTAAAAGTCTTAAAAGGTTCGAGGTCGCGCCCTTAGTATAAGGCGCGTTCACAAGATAGCTATCTTATGGGAAGTGCAAAAGTCAGCTAACAACTTTTTTACTTTTGAATTGGGTGAAAAACAGATCAAATCATGGTATATACGTATATACATACAATCAAAATGAAGAACACGAACGGTATAAAATGGAGATCTCAAATATAAGCAAAAAACAGGGTAAACACTTGAAATAAATGGATAGGAACGTACCTTGAAGGTTATCGATCAAATCTTGTGGAAAGCAAGTACTTAAAACGACTGATTTGATCGGATTTTCGCCGGAAAGGAAGAAGATCGCCAGTGGAGGGTTTTAGTGCAAAGATGATAGTGAAAAAATAAAAGTGGTAGTGATGGGTTGGTATTTATAGGCGTAAGGGAAAAATAGTGGGAGACAGCTGTTAACCACTGAAACGATTGAAATTCTAAAGACGCGTCCTCTATCAGGGCGCGCCTTAGGGAAATATGTTTAAAAATAATTGTGAATTTTGGGTTTTTAAGGAAAATTCCATATTTTATCTCTGATTTCATATGGAATTGGGGGGTAGTTGTTATAGCCAAAATTCGGTTCGGGTATTTCAAGATGGATTCAGGTCCAATACGGGTTCAATTTGGGGAATTCTAGGATTAATTATGGTTTTGACAGAAAATGGAGAAGTCAGGCCGCGCCCTCTCTTGCTCTACAAAGAGGGCGCGCCCTAAAGACATAAGCATGATAGCAAGTCTATTTGAGTTGATTTTCTGAGGAGACATTGAAGGAATCTCTTCTAGGATTCCATTCAATTGTGGACTCAACTTAAGCTGGAATTCCAGAAAGTTGAAGAATTCCCTCCTGTCGTATCTCAGGAGGGGGATGTCCGTCGCAGAAGGCCTCCAGGGGTTTGCCTGGATATAAGGACCTTTCTTAGACGCTAAGGGAGGCATCCGTGCGCCCTAAGGTGGAAAGATGGGGACTTTTTGGTGTGTGCTTTGGGAGCTCTGTTCCTGTAGCCAATGGGCGCGCCCTCATTGGGGAACTTTGGAGTAATCCTGCACTTTGCACCCAAAAGCTCTGGATCACCTGTCTTGTTATCTGGTGGGTGCTTCTCATTCGGGGGACAGGGATACGTTCTGCACTTGGGGTAAACCACGGCTATACCTGCATCCTTGAAATCAAGAAATAGCTGGTAGCGGATAGGACTAGTCCTCGACGGGGGAAGTTTCCTTATCCGTGAAGTCTTGAGATCCTGGATGAGCCTTGGGCCTTTGTGGTTAGGCCTCATAGTAGAACATTCCGGAAGCTGGTCCGTTATCCAAGCCCATTTGGGTTTCTTGCTCTCCAAGAACTACGTCCGGCTTGATCCCTATAAATACAAGGGTACGTAGGCCGATTGAGGGGTTGGAAGTCGAGAGCTCTGAATAACCGCCACTAACCCTATCAATCTCAGCCACCAATTACAAACAGCCACCACATACCACCACTTTTTTCGGCAAAGAACCACCGCTGTAGATCTTGTTCCCGGCGAAGTACCTCGAATTTTGTTGTTACCAAATTCCTCCGTCAACACATATATAGGATGATTTTTTTTTTTGTCATGATAAATAGGATGATTCATGATTATGAGAAGTCAATATTTTAAATTATTTTTATATCCTATCTTTTTCTTCTCAATTCTCTCCTAACAACTACTCCCTCCGTCCCATTTTATAAGACACTTATTCCCTTTTTGGGACGTCCCAAAAAGAATGAACCTACTAAACTTACTATTTTTGAACATTACTTTTCACTAGGCTTGTCAATGGATCGGATATCTGATCCGATCCGGTCCGATCCAAGCCTTAATATGTGGATATGGATTCTATAAAAAAGAATCCGATCCGATAATAATCCGATCCGATAAAGATCCGATGTATAATGGATCGGATATGGATTTTAGTTTATCCGATCCAATAAAAACCCGATCCGACCATTTATAATTATTTATATATAATTTTAATATAATATATAAGATAATATAAATTTAAATATATATAATCAAATTAATCTACTTCTCTGGGATTTATTATTTTATTTCTCATTCCAGTATTTTCTTCATATTTCATGTGCACTATAATTTCATTAGATTTTCATATTTTGTATATACCATTATTTCATTAGATTCACACGAATGAATATGTACATTCTAAGTTATTTGTTCATATTTATTTATTAGTTAAATTTATGTTAATAGTTATAATATATATACAAATCACATATACTTAAATTCAAATTTTATTATTAAATCTTGAATATTATATTTTGGGAATTTTTTTGCTATTTAAAAATTTTTTTGATTTGATTTTATTTTGTTATTTTACTATTTGTTATATTAATTTTTAATTTTTATTTTAAATTTAAATGGATTCGGAGGTCCGATCCGATAATCCGAAATCCTAATGGATTGGATATGGATCAGAATATTAATAATCCGACAATGATCCGATCCGAATCCGAACCGACAAATTTAAATGGATATGGATATGGATTTTGTCGAATCCGATCCAAACCCGACCCGTTGACAAGCCTACTTTTCACTATTACACCCACTACTTCTCTATTTTATACTTCCTTTTTATTAAATAAACACTATTACACCCACTACTTTCCTACTTTACCCATTTTTTATACACCCACTTACACCCACTTTTACAACCAACCAACCACATGCTACCACCTAGCAAGTCAAATAGTATTTTCTTAATCTCCGTGAAAGTCAAACCATGTCTTAGAATTTGGGATGGAGGGAGTATTTCAATTATTGAATTAACTTCTTAAACACATCTACAATTTTTTAATTCAAAAAACTCCTTCAAGTAGATTTGAGCCAAATTGTTATTTCAATTCACTAGTTATCAAACACCCATATTATAGATTTTATTTGATCAAACCTCTAATTTACCTCAAAATTCTATTTTTTACTCAAATCTCTAGGCTCAAATTTACAAACAGGACCCAAAGCATAAATAATTATACTCAATCTTAATAAGAAGGATATCATCCCATACAAGTTTTACAATATTAATATCTATATATATTATAATGCCTGGAGATCGGAAATGCACCAGAACAGTTCAAGGTATTTTTCTTGAATTTTCGTTTTCTTGATTTTTTTTTATTAAAATTCTTTTCTTGCATTAAATAGATATTAATGACATTTTAATTAGTCATTAATTACACCTATTAAACATATATTAAATTTACTCTATTTAATTTGTTTAAAAATTAGCAAACTTTAGTTGAACATTATAGTTATTTTTTAAATATTAAATATTAATTATAGATAGTTATGTTTATTTTTAGTTAAAATGACGAATAACAGTTGTTTATATTGCGTTATTTTTTTATTCCCTATTCAAGATCACTATAATTTTTTTCGGATGATTATAGGGTACACGACCTTAACTTTTCAAGCAATTTTTATTATCAATAATTGTGAAAATCGTAATAAATTATGGAAGTACAAGATATTTATTTAATATCTGGAATTGTATACAAACAGTACAGATAGATTTTCAGTTTTGCACATGAATAAATAATACATGAGTTATGATCAAATCGATTAAATTTAACAAATCCAGTCATTTATCGGAAGATAAAATTGATAAAAATGCTATACACCCATTGTTTCGTTATATTGTGTTGAAATAATTTTTTATTGTAATTAAACCAATTCTTATACTATTATTGAATATG
This sequence comes from Kitagawia praeruptora, assembly GCA_037693485.1. Classification (NCBI taxonomy): domain Eukaryota; kingdom Viridiplantae; phylum Streptophyta; class Magnoliopsida; order Apiales; family Apiaceae; genus Kitagawia; species Kitagawia praeruptora. The sequence continues at coordinate 129,183,787 of CM075350.1, forward strand.
TATATTATGAGAGGGCTGTCGGTTTTAAAAAACATTATTAACCAACTTCTCAAATAATCTTTATTATCAATGATTGTGGAATCGTAGTAAATTATGGAAGTACATGGATCTTTACTTAATATCTGAAATTTGTAAACAAATCATGTGCATACACACATGAGTTATGACCAAACTAATTAAATTGAACAAACTCAACTATTTTATCAGAAGATTAAATTGATAAAAAAATTACATGCCCATTGTTTCATTATATTGTGTCAAAATAAATTAATATTCAAATTAAATAAATTCTTAAACTATTATTGAACATGTATATTATGAGATGGGTGTCGGTTTCAAAAAACGTTATTAAGTTATACTCAATATTTGTAACTTTTGATTGTAAATATTACGTTCATATTGTAATTTTTATTTTTATATGTTTGTGATGTTTTTAAGATTATCAAAATTTTAGATTTATATAATGAAAATATTTTTCCAATTAATAATTCATGTAAATTATTTTTAAATTAATTTTTAATAGAAAATTCATAAGAGACCAATCAATTTTAAGAATAATAGAATTGAATTTATCTATTACAGTACCTTTATATAAAAATTTATTATAATAGCAGGAAACTGGAGAGACTTGCACTCAGAAGCTTCAAAATATTTTTCTTGAATTTTCACATTTTTATTTTTTAATAAAATAATTTTCTTGCATTTAATTAATAATTAATTAAACTTATTAAATATATATTAAATACACTTTATTTCATATTTAATATAAAAATTTAACAATTTTATTAGAACATTATTATTATTATTTTGTTATAAAATATTAATGATTTATATAAAAATACCATTATTTTAAGGTAAAACAATAAAATAAAATAATTTTTATCGTCATTTCTAATCCTTATTCAAAATCATTGCAAATTTTTTGACAATAATTAATAGACGATTTTAACTTTTCGATAAATTCGTAATCAATGATCGTGAGAATCTTGATAAGATACATAAGTATATATATTTTTCTATTAACATCCACAATTTAAATAAAAGTAATATCGTAGAATTTACATTTATACCTGAACAAATTATACACGGGGTATGACCAACTCGATTAAATTGAATCAAGTGGACCCTTTTTTCGTCAGTTAAATCAATAAAAAATTACCCATTCGTTGTTTGATTATTTTGTGTTGGAAAAATTAATATTCTAATTAAACACATTCTTATACTATTACTAATCAATTAATCATGCATTTATGTTATGAGATGGGAGACGGTGTTTAAAATCGTTAATTAGTTATATTTAATATTTACAAATTTTTATTATAGGAATTATGTTGACATTGTAGTTTGGTATAGAAAAAGGTAAAAGGTGTTTAAGGAGTTGATTTTCGCTATTTTAAACAAATTCTCACTTTTTAAGCATTAAGTAAGGGTGTTATAAAACGAGCATCGGCTTTAAAAACAATTATATGTACAAATTTATTATAAAATTTAATAAAAGAATATTAGAATATGTGAGTATCACTTTGATGTGTCCATGAATTTAATTTTAATGTTACAAACAAAACAGTTCTTATAAAATGCTCTGAAAAATTAATTAAATGTAGAGATACGGGTGTCGGTTCATTCCAAAAAAACATGAAGCATGACTTACAATATGCATTTGAATTCTGCTTTTTTCGTCATAAAACCAAATATATCGACAAGTGAAATCAATCACACCTCTCATCACATTTACATTCTAATTCTTTTCATACAATCAATTTTACTAACAAATAATTTAATAACAAATTAAGCAATCACGTCTTTTATGATGTCATCGACAATAGAAAAGATTCACAAATGTTATTTTTACTTATTCAATGTCAAACTTTGCAAATGTTTGTCAATATTGGATTTCAAAAACATTTTTTATGCGACAAAATAGGTTCGTCAATATCTTCAAAATTATTATTTTTATTAATATTCAAGGATTTAACTGAAGAGTAACATGTACCTGAGGTTGACCTTAGGGTGCTACCTGAGGTTATAAGTTTTTTTAATATGAATGCAGGAGGGTAGATTTGTAAATTCAGGATGAGTCATTAGTATATACAAAAATACCATTAAACTTATATGGGAAATAGATATAACCTTAGGGAGGTCATCCTCGGGCCCATTTTTCTCCTTAACTAAAACATGTTTTTTTTCACCTAATTCTTTTCTCTTTAATTTTTAAACATTCAAATTTAATTACATTTCACATAATTTTTAATTTATCATATTAACTTTCAAATAATAAAATTTAAAAAACAATAATGTTATGTATATAATTTTTAAAAATATTTTCGTGCCACGCGTAGCGCGGCTTTGTTACCTAATTTTAAATTTAATTCTCACGAGTCAAACCATATTTTAAATCAATGTAGCAATCAGTTTACATGCTTCTTACACTCCCAAGAGGCCAAGAATATAAAAGCATGCACACTTTCTTAGAAATTAGCCAAGATATGGAATATAGCATGACTAAAATACCCTCCTTCGACAAATGTCTTTATCTTGAACAGCACTCGGTGCATTTTTTCTGCCAAAACATGGAAAAGGAAAAAACCATACATGAGAATGCAAATATATATATCCCCCAGTCCCACCCGAAGCCGTTGTGTCATCTTCAAAGTGTGCGGACTTGCTTGTACATATATTGTGTGATATGTCCCCCTCTCACTCATGTCAGTGTAAAATTAGTGCATGTGTGATGTGGTACCCTCTAATCTTGCATCCATTGTGATATTTTTAGATTTCTATTGCATTATTTGCATACTACGAATATTATATTTGATGCAATTCATTTATGAAATAGATTTTTTTTGACCAAAAAAAACCCGTGTATATGAATTTGTTCTTTAACATGATACAACTGACAGTGCGCTTTCATGTATGGTGATATAGAATGCGCAGACGATGTACGTCTTCAAGGAGAAACATTTGTTCTTTTTCACAACAAAGTGGATTAACACGCGAACCTGCCCACAAATACTAATTTTCATGCGACAAACAATCTCAAGGACAATCTCATTGTAAGGTATATAAGTCTATTTAATAATAATAATAAAAAAACAATCTCGAAAACCGCATTACCTACATGTATCATCAAATTAGTTCTAACATATAGTAAGTCCGCATGCTTGTTGCTACTAAATTAGTTTTTCGTACTAGTAGTAGAGATAAATATCGAAGAATACTACGTTGTATGTAACTACATATGCCTAGAAGATTATGAGTGCATCGACATTTTTATACAAATGTAAATTTGACAAGAACGAATAATCAAGAAACGATCGAAATTAAGTTGGTTAAAGATAATAGAAATGACAGAGGTCAGTGAGCACATGAAAGCCAACTAAAGTTAGATTTTGCTTTGCGCAATTTGTCCGGTCACTGATCTGTTTTCTTCTTTAGTTTTTAGTTGTCCCAACAGGAATCTATTCAAATGTTCCCTCTCTGCTTTGTTTCTTTCTCTCTTTTTCTTTTTCACTTTGTTGCAGGCTGTACATATCAGCAAACTCTGGAGTAGTGTAGTGCAATCTCAGAGGCTCTCGTATCTTACGCATCACATTCACATTCAAGTATCATGCCAATAATTACCTGCATTTGCTATTCCTAGAGACATACAATATAGGTGAAGTCATTTATCTCGATACCTTGTTTTCCAAAGAGTCGATAATTTAACATTGTATCGAAGTTCATTTGAGCCACTGGAGGAACACATTCAGTGTTTTACTTCTGAAGTTGAAACAACTTTCGAGTGAGAGACGGACTAAAACCTTTGTATACGAAAAATGCTTCATGTTATATAACATGATACAGTAGGATTTTTGATGTGAAAACAGGGGATCACATCTCTCTGTTAGGCAGCCACCGGTCTTCTTTTCAAACTTCACCAAACATCTTCACAAACCACCCCCCACCTGCCACACTTCCATTCCTATATATACCCCTCCCCTTCATTAGTAGAATTACACCAAAATTCTCTCTTCTCTCTCTATAGCTGCTAGATAGTCCGTCTAGTAGGGAAGCCGGTTTAGCCCGCTTTCAAGAAGTGTCGGGATAGAAGGTCCTCGTGCCTAAACTATTCCTTAGGGTACTTGGGTCTGACTACAGCCATCGAAGGTGGTCCCGCTGTAGGGGGTCTTTCTATCAGGTTGTGTGGCACTGTCCGGGTTGGGAGAGGGAGAGAAGGAAAGGTTGTCGGGAAACAGTGATAGGGGGAGGTTTTGAGATAAACACTTCAGTGAGTTGGGGATATACATAATAGGTATTGTATAGGGCTGAATTTTTGTATGAAATTCAAGGGGCCGGATACCCGGATATTGTAATCTCTTTTATCTAGTGTGAAGTTGTTGCTCTTGTGGATGTAGGCTGGGCCGAACCACGTTAAATCTCTTGTCTCTTTTACTGTATTGTTGGTTTGTTGCTTCATTACTATCACGCATATTTGTGGGATCTAAGCGCACATATTTACCAAATCGCTTCCGCATTCGCAGGGAATCGGGCTGATTCCTAACAGTTGGCATCAGAGCTAGTTGTGTCTAAATTATTGGTGCCGAAGGAAAGTCGTTAAGAAAAGTGGTTGTCTAATTTGGCACCGTTTTGACGGAAGTGCTCCCATTGTTTCTTACACTTACCTGGCCAATTGATTTAGTTGTTTGGATTGGTTTATGTGTGCAAACGGAGATCATGGCAAGTATTAAAGGATTCACGGTGACTCCATATGATGGTAAAGGAAGTTTTACTCTTTGGCAGAGAAGGGTAAAGGATATCCTAACCCAACAGAAGCTAGCAAGGGCTATAAAGGGGAAGGAGGGAAAACCAACAAAGATGAGCGATGAAGATTGGGAGGATGCTGAGTCGCAATGCATGAGTACCATCAGACTATGCATTGCTGATAACATTATCAATAATGTTGTTGACGAAAGAACGCCGAAGGAATTATGGTCAAAGTTGGAGACATTATATCTCGGGAAGAACTTGACTACAAAGTTAAATCTGAAGCGCGAGTTATACAAGCTGAAGATGGTAGCTCAAGGCAATGTTATTGAGCACATGAATGTGTTTAATGGTATTGTTGATCAACTTGAAAAGGTTGATGTAAAATTGGAGGAAGAAGATAAGGCCCTTATTCTTCTTACTTCGCTTCCGGAGTCATTCGATCATTTGGTCACAACCATTTTGTACGGGAAGGACACGTTAAAAATGGAGGAGGTTCAGTCAGCACTTTTTTCAAATGCTGGAAGGAAGAACCAGGATGGTGACAAGGACGGAATGACAGTTTTGGCTTTGCGTAGTCAAAATAATAGAGGAAGGGGTGCTGTGAGAGGATCTACCAATAGCAGGGGTAAATCCAGATACAGTGAAAAGGGCATGCAGTGCTTTGGTTGCAAGGAGTGGGGTCATATTAGGTCGAATTGTCCGCTTAATAAGAAGGATCCAGATGCATCATTGGCTGTGGTTACTCTCGATTGTGAAGATGTTTGCACCGTCTTCAATCGAGGCACTAGTTCTCCAGGAGAATGGATATTAGACTCAGGGTCATCTTACCATGTATGTTCCGAGAGGGGGCATTTTGACAAATATCAAGATATAAAGAATGAAACAGTTTCTTTGGCTGATGGATCTACTTGTGAGATCAAGGGGATTGGAATTGTGAAAATCAAAATGTTCGATGGAATAGTTCGCAGCTTGAACGGGGTAAGATATGTGCCTAAGCTGAGGAAGAATCTAATATCTATCGGTCGGTTAGCTTCAGAAGGCTACAGATGCTCTGTAGTAGGGGGAGCTATGAATATCAAAAGAGGCCGTGTGGTTCGGATGAAGGGAGAGCTACGTGGGGGAATATATCGTCTGATTAGTACGTGGCCAGAACGTACTGGAACTTCGAAAATCTGGTTATCTCGTGCACGAGGGAAGAGTGACTTGAAGGATACTGCTGCGGTTGTATTGCTGTCAAGTCTAGACGATGGTGCAAAGACTGCTGGGATGGATGCTTGGTCGAAGGGCTTCCACGACATCAACGAGTAGTTGGTGTGTTGCAGCTGCATATGGGCATCGATCAACACGAATCAAGTGAGCAGTGAACCATGCAATAGATTGATTTGTTTGATATGCAGTTGGGGAGTAAATGAAAGATCGATGGTCACACTTGTGTGTGTGATGGTCACACTTGCGTGTGTGATGGACTACATATGGGATTGGCCGACGTGAATCAAGTAAGTATGTGTGTATACAACAGATTGCTTCACATGTATGTAGTTGGACAAATAGAGGTCAATGGTACACTTGTGCGTATAGCAAGTGGGCATTCGAGAATGAATGTGCAAACTAGGGTATAGTTTGGAGCCTTGGAATTGGTGGGAGTTTTGTCGTAGGGAATGATATGGATCAAGGAAAAGTTGGAGTTGTGCCAACAGGGCGCAGGTATGGAGTGCAAGTGAAGAGCTGTGAGTTTGGAAAGAGGGGGAGATTGTTAGGCACCCGCCGGCCTTCTTTTCAAACTTCACCAAACATCTTCACCAACCCCCCCACCTACCACACTTCCATCCCTATATATACCCCTCCCCTTCATTAGTAGAATTACACCAAAATTCTCTCTTCTCTCTCTATAGCTGCTAGATAGTCCGTCTAGTAGGGAAGCCGGTTTAGCCCGCTTTCAGGAAGTGTCGGGATAGAAGGTCCTCGTGCCTAAATTATTCCTTAGGGTACTTGGGTCTAACTGCAGCCATCGGAGGTGGTCCCGCTGCAGGGGGTCTTTCTATCAGGTTGTGTGGCACTGTCCGGGTTGGGAGAGGGAGAGAAGGAAAGGTTGTCGGGAAACAGTGATAGGGGGAGGTTTTGAGATAAACACTTTAGTGAGTTGGGGATATACATAATAGGTATTGTAGGGCTGAATTTTTGTATGAAATTCAAGGGGCCGGATACCCGGATATTGTAATCTCTTTTATCTAGTGTGAAGTTGTTGCTCTTGTGGATGTAGGCTGGGCCGAACCACGTTAAATCTCTTGTCTCTTTTACTGTATTGTTGGTTTGTTGCTTCATTACTATCACGCATATTTGTGGGATCTAAGCGCACATATTTACCAAATCGCTTCCGCATTCGCAGGGAATCAGGCAGATTCCTAACACTCTCTACGTACCACAAAAACTTTCTGCGATACGATTTGCGAGCAACAACCGTTTGCTGGTGACCGTTTACCTATATGTTGGGATTTATGGGTGAAGGAATAAACAACTTAACTAGTTCATAGGTATACTTAGTTTAGCTAAGTAGAACATACTGTCATAGCCATTAGTGTATTCTTGTAATTCAAATAAATACTGTCATGTAATAAGTGTATTTCTTGGAAGAAGTTCGGTAATGTTCAAGCCTCAAGGATTACAGAAGTTTGACAGCAGGAATAAAAATTACTGTCAAGTATTGACAGTAAGGTTACAAGGAAACAACATGTTGCCTAGGTCGACAGTAAGTTTCATGGAGTCGACAGCAAGTTTCAACTTGACAGCAACATTGGCGGAGATTCTGATGACAACAACTTTGATATATAGTTTGCGACAGTAAGTTTGGAATTCTTGACAGCAATCTCTGCGGAAATTCATACTGTCAACCAAAGCACAATCCTTGACAGCAATCTCTGCGGAAATTCATACTGTCAACCAAAGCACAATCCTTGACAGTAATCTCTGCGGGAAATTCATACTGTCAACCAAAGCATAATTCATTGACAGCAAACTTTGTGGCAAACATACTGTCATATAGAATCAACTTGATTTAGGAATTTTCTAAGTCAAATTAAGCGACAGAGTACATGTTCAAAAGAATCAGGCGTGCTGCAACATTCAACCTTTACAGCAAGCTTGGAAAGTCTATAACTGAAGCTCGAGAGATCACATGGAGCAACCTGTAAAGTCTAGAGCAGATAAAATTGAATATGGCTAGATCTGGGTGGCTCAAATGTGGAAAGTATCTTAAAGTTACTTTGTGATGATCACATGGGAATAAATCATGGAATGAGCTGCAAAAGGAATATAACAGCAACTCAACAACCCATGCTGATAGTGGTAGTACAGTAGACTATCACACTATAAATAGAGCACTCTATTTATACAACAAAATATCTCTCTACAACTGTAATCTCTTGAGTATTTGAAGCTTGAGAATTATTTTGTTCTCAAGGTTGTAGCAAAACTTCGCAAAATAAATAAAACAATTATTTTGTGAAACATCTTGTTAAATATTACTTGTGATTGCATTTCTTCTACTAGTAAATTACAAACTCTATTTAAGTTGTTGAAATAGTTTTTGAAATTTATTAGTATTGCATTCAACCCCCCTTCTGCAATACATTCCGGGACCAACAACTGGTATCAGAGCAATCAGATTAATACACATATCTGAGATCCAAATGGCAAGTATTCAAAGGTCAAGTAATATCAAGATTACAGCTTTTGATAAAGAAAACTACAACATATGGAAAAAGAAGATTATGTTATTTATCAAAGCTCAGAATCCATTATTCCTAGGTATTCTGGAAAATGGCCCCTTCGTTCCTCAAAAGGAAATTCCATCTGCTACAGTTAATGATGTAGTAATCCCAGCTCATTGGGTTGCTAAGAAGCCTACTGAGTATAATGACTCAGAAAAAGAAAAGGTAGCACTGGATGATCATCTGCAACTCATTCTACTAGATGCACTTACCCTGGACAAAGCTATGAGTGGAAATATAATAGCATGCAACTCTGCCAGGGATATGTGGAAAAAGATAGAACTGTTATGTGAAGGAAGTGAAGAGGTCAGAGAAAATCAAAAACAAATACTGGTGTCACAATATGAAGCGTTTATGGGCAAGCATGGAGAAGAGTTAACTCACATGTTTGAAAGATTTAGCAAACTGATAGCTGAGCTCCAGATTCATGGAAAGTTTTATGAAAAGAAGGAAGTCAATATCAAGTTTCTGCTAACTCTTCCAGAACACCTTGAGCATAGAGTAACAGCCATAATAGAAGGAAGAGATTTAAACTCTGTTTCTCTTGAAACATTGTATGGAGTTCTAAAATCTTATGAACTTGAATATTATCAAAAGAAAGCCATACAAAGTGGATCCAAAGGATTGATGGCAAACATGGCTGGTGCTCTAGTTGCTCAAGGACCATCATATTTTCAAGCAAGTGAGCAAATTCAAAATGATCAACAACCTCAATTTTCATCTGTGAAAATTGAAGAGGTGGTTGAAGATGAAGAAAAGGTTGTCCTTCAACTAGAAGATGTTGAAGATGAAGAATTCTTCACTCTAGAAGAAATGGAGAAAATGGATAATCCAACCATGGCTTTTATGGCAAGAAAATTCAAAAATATAAGGTTCAGGAGGAACAAGCCATATAAGCCTCAAGGTCAATTTCCAAAATATAACCAAGGAAGCTCATCAAAACCTGCTACTAGCACCAAGGGAGGATACAAAACAGGAATGGTAGATAGATCAAAGTTTAGATGCTACAATTGCAATGAACTTGGTCACTTTGCTACTGAATGCAAAAGACCAAAACAAATACAAAGAATGGAGAGAGGAACTGGAAGTCAATTTAAGAAAGGACAAGGAAAAAGCCTATGTGGCTGAAGGAAAATGCTGGGATGAATCTAATAATGAAGAAGAAGAGGAATTTGTGAATCTAGCCTTGATGGCTAGAGAGGATGAAGAAGCATCAACCTCGACAAGTTAGGTACCATCTTTAGTATTACTAGATATGTCTTTAAATGACTATAAGCAAACCATTGAGGAAATGAGTACTGAAATGTTTAATATTCATACTAGTTTATCTGCTGCAAATGAAGAAATTGCTAGATTAACTAAAGAAAATGAAGTCCTCAGATCCAACAATGATGTGTTGTTGTTTAAGACCAGTTCTATTGATTCTTTAGCTCAGGAAAACGAAAGTTTAAAAAATGATTTAATCTGTGCTAAAGAGATAGAGGAATATCTAAGAAAAGAAATTTCTGAAAATAAATTTAAGCTAAAGGCATTTAGAAATTCCTCTAAAATAGTTCAAGAGTATCATGAGAAACATACTGAAAGTAAGAAGATAGGCATAGGCTATGATTATAGTAGGAGACCTGGTAAAGAGGCTGTTATACAGAACAATGATGATAACAATACTGTAAGACCTCACATCCTCAAAAATGTGAGCAATCCAATTTTCAAAAGTACAGAGTTTGAGGTTAATGAAAATTCCCTAATTATTAATCAAGAACTCTGTGATGAAGATGAGAGGGCTGACAGTGTATCTAAGAAAGAAAAATATTCTGTCAAAATGACTATGACAGAAACCGTATCAAACAGCCCAACCAAGTGTTCAAAAGATACTGTCAAGAAGTCAACCAAGACAGTAACTTTCAAACCTACTGTCAAGACATCAAGTACAAAAGGTGCTGTCAAAAATAGCTCGACAGTACCTTCTGAATAGATTGACAAGACAGTTGTCTCTAAGTCCAAAAACAGAAATGAGAAGCTAGGCATTGATAAAAAGAATAATTATGCGTATGTTAAGAAGGCACCCAGGAAACTTTCTAATAATTGTGGCTCCTCACATCATTTAACTCATGTTTGTAAGAAATCAACTAGTAGCATATCTAATGCAACAGAGTTGAAAGGGAACTTACACAGAACCCCCATTATGCAAAGAAAATTGGTAGTTTGTAATAACATAGACTGTATGCCATGCAAAATTACTGCTATGAGTACATGTTTTAATTTGCAAATTTCATCTAATGAATTATGTTCTTATATGCAATCTGCAAAGACTTCTGAAACTACTAAAGAAAGTGAGAAGACTGCTCTCACTAAGAAAAAGTCTAAGTCATTGTCTAAAACTAAGTGGGTAATAAAAGAAGTCAAGAAACCATCTTCTGATAATATTGTTTCAAATATTGATAAAGTTTCTGATGATACTGAGTATGCAGGACCCAACAAGACTTGGGTACCAAATGCAAATTAAACTCTTTCTGTCTTGCAGGGAAAGAAAGGTAAACAGGTCATGTGGATAATCGACAGTGGATGTTCCAAACACATGACTGGTGATATATCCCTGCTATCACAATATGTTGAGAAGGCTGGCCCAACAATAACCTTTGGAGACAACAGCAAAGGTTACACTGTGGGATATGGCTGCTTAAAAGCTGGAAATGTTGTCATTGAAGAAATCTCTCTTGTGGAAGGTTTGAAGCATAATCTGCTCAGTGTCAGTCAATTCACTAACAAAGGATTCAAAGTTAACTTTGGCATGATGGAATGCACAATCCACCACAAGAAGGATAGAAGCCTATCTCTGAAAGTAGTAAGGAAAGGAAGCCTATTTGTTGCAGACTTAAACTCAACAAATGAGGAAAGAATATTTTGCTTCTACAGCAAAGCAAGTGTTGGAGATAGCATGCTTTGGCACAAGAAACTTTCCCATCTCAACTTCAAAACAATGAACATGCTAATGAAGAAGAAATTGGTGAGAGGACTACCTCAACAGGAATTCTGTCAAGAAGGACTGTGTGAAGATTGTCAAATGGGAAAACTAAGGAAAGCAATGCATAAATCAAAGCAAGTCAACACTAACACTGAAGCACTCAAGTTGATTCACATGGATCTTTTTGGACCAGTGAATGTTCAATCACTATCCAGAAAAAGATATGCACTGGTCATGATAGATGACTATTCTAGGTACACTTGGGTGAAATTTTTAGAATCAAAAGATGAAGCTGCTCAAGAAATCATTGATCACATAAGGGTACTTGACAGGACCCCTGAAGCAAAAGTTCAATTTCTAAGAAGTGACAATGGAACTGAGTTCAGAAATGCTACACTTGGAAACTTCTGCAAAGATCAAGGGATTGTTCTACAATTCTCTGCTGCAAGAACTCCACTGGAAAATGGAGTTGTAGAAAGGAAAAATAGGACACTTATTGAAGCTGCAAGGACTATGTTGAGCAATGCTAAATTACCAACATATTTCTGGGCAGAAGCCATCAACACTGCTTGTTACACACAGAACAGGACACTAATCAACAAGGCTCATGGCAATACTCCTTACTATCTTTTGACAGGAAAGAAACCTACTGTCAAGTACTTTCATATTTTTGGAAGCAAGTGCTTTTTAATGAAAGACAATCATGAAAGAAAAGGCAAGTTTAATACTAAAGCATATGAAGGCATTTTCATGGGATATGGGATAGAAAGGACTGCCTACAGAGTCTATATCATGGAGCACAAGACAATTGAAGAAAGTGTCAATGTCACGTTTGATGAAACCAAGTTTCCAGGGTTACATGAGGATGGTCAAATGCAACCCTTCAGATTTGAGAATCAAAAAATCTTGGAAATAGAAGAATATGTTGATGAAGAACCTAGTCTCACTCAATCAATGGGATATGAGAAAGAATCTGTCAATACTCATAATCTAAATCAACCCTCAGCCCAATCACAGACAATTTCAGGCATCAATCAACAAGACTGTGAGACCGGAGAATTTGAGCTAAATGAGCAGAAAAATGAAAATGGTGGAGAATCAAATCCTCATATTGATGAAAGACAATCTCATCAAACAAGTAGCTTGCCTCAATCAACAAAGTGGAACAGAGATCATACCAGTATTCTAATTATTGGAGATCCCACTACTGGTGTAAGGACAAGGAGGAATATCTCTGCTGACAGCATGTTTTCATGTTTCTTATCTCAAATGGAACCAAAAATAGTTGAAGAAGCATTGTTGGATTCTGATTGGGTGATGGCCATGCAGGAAGAGCTCAATCAATTTGAAAGAAACAATGTTTGGAAGCTGGTTCCAAGGCCAAGAGGAAAATCAGTCATTGAGACAAAATGGGTCTTCAGAAACAAGATAGATGAAAGTGGAAATGTGACAAGAAATAAAGCTAGGCTAGTGGCCAAAGGTTACTGTCAACAGGAAGGGATAAATTATGATGAAACATTTACACCTGTTGCCAGACTTGAAGCCATAAGAATTTTCTTAGCCTTTGCTGCACACTGCAAATTCAAGGTATTTCAAATGGATGTCAAAAGTGCCTTTCTAAATGGAGAATTAGAAGAAGAAGTGTATGTTGAACAGCCTCCTGGATTTGAGAATGACAAACTGCATAATTTTGTCTACAAGCTGTTCAAGGCTCTATATGGCTTAAAGCAAGCACCAAGAGCCTGGTATGACACACTATCCACTTTTCTCCTGGAAAATCAATTTGTAAGAGGTATGGTGGATAAAACTTTATTCTATAAATACCATGGCAAAGACATCATCCTTGTGCAGATATATGTTGATGACATAATTTTTGGTTCAACAAACGAAAAATTGTGTGAAAAGTTCTCATCTCTAATGAGAAACAAGTATGAAATGAGCATGATGGGAGAATTAGCATTCTTTCTTGGTCTTCAAATCTATTAGAAGAAGGATGGAATCTTCATCTGTCAATCTAAGTATGTCAAAGAACTTCTCAAGAAATTTATCTTAGAAGATTCATCACCTGCCAAGACACCTATCTCAACAGCCACCAAATTAGAGTTAGATCCTAAAGGCAAGAAAGTGGATTCTAGTACCTACAGAGGCATGGTTGGATCATTGCTTTACTTAACAGCAAGCAGGCCAGACATAATGTTTGCTACATATCTTTGTGCAAGGTTTCAGGCTGATCCAAAAGAATCACACTTAGTTGCAATTAAAAGAATCTTTAGGTATCTCAAAGGCACCCCAAATCTAGGTCTTTGGTATCCTAGGGAAACTGGATTTGATCTAATTGGATATTCTGATTCAGACTATGCTGGCTGCAAGATTGACAGAAAAAGTACTACAGGAAGCTTTCAATTTCTTGGGGGGAGATTGGTGTCATGGTTCAGTAAGAAGCAACACTCAGTTTCTACATCAACTGCAGAAGCTGAATATATTGCAGCTGGAAGTTGCTGTGCTCAAATACTTTGGATGAAAAATCAGTTAATGGATTATGGACTAGAACTGTCAAATATTCATATCTACTGTGACAACACTAGTGCCATAGCCATATCAGACAATCCAGTTCAACACTCCAGAACAAAACATATTGATATAAGGCATCATTTCATCAGGGAGCATGTTGAAAAAGGAGATGTAAAATTGGTTTATGTTCCAACAGATAAGCAACTTGCAGATATATTCACCAAGCCACTGGATGAAGCAACATTTACCAGGTTGGTGAGTGAATTGGGAATGCTAAATCAGGTATGAATATCTAACTGGTTTGTCAATTCTCAGTCGCAGCTCATGACAGAAACTTTCAAGGTACTGTAATAAAAAGTACTGTCACTAGAAGGTACTGTCATGAGAAGTTAAGGTACTATGTACTACTTGTTCAGATAGCATGTTTACTATGACTATGCTAAAAGGATTTTTAGATATCATGTTTGCTATGACTATGCTAAAAGGATTTTTAGATATCATGTTTGCTATGACTATGCTAAAAGGATTTTTAGATATCATGCTTGCTATGACAATGCTAAAATAGTTTTACATGTCTGTCTTAATACGGTTTTAAGAAATCAAGTGTCCTTAACTTAAGTTATATGTGAACAGTGACAGCATGATTTTGCACCTAGTTTACTGTCAGATAAACTTACTGTCACTCATTAAACTGATTGACAGAAATGTTGTTAGCGCACAGGTTACTGTCAATAAAAGTTGCTGTCACGAGAAATTGCTGTCAAAAATAATAGAAAGAAAGAAAAGCGCACAGGTTATTGTCAATGAAAGTTGCTGTCACGGGAAGTTGCTGTCAAAGATAGTGGAGAGATACATATACATTAATGTGTATATATATATATTTATATCTATTTTTAATCCACCAATCCACGATCTAATAGCAACTGCCACGTAATATAGCAAGTGAAGTTAATGGGTAAAATCATTATCACACGTTCAATTAAGACAGGTTAAATCGATTCATCTTATAAACTGAATCTACCGTTTAATCTACTATCACTTTCATTTGCAAAAACCTTTCAACCTTCT
Organism: Kitagawia praeruptora; assembly: GCA_037693485.1. Classification (NCBI taxonomy): domain Eukaryota; kingdom Viridiplantae; phylum Streptophyta; class Magnoliopsida; order Apiales; family Apiaceae; genus Kitagawia; species Kitagawia praeruptora. Next base: position 129,198,841 of record CM075350.1, read on the forward strand.
GCATCCAAAAACCGCATTTTCTCTCTCATTTTTCAAAGCATTCAACAATGGCACCTAAACAAAATGTTGCTCAAACCAACTTTGCTGGTATCTACTCTCCTAGTGATGTTGGTGAAAACTTCAAAGGACTTATTTCCTTCTTAAATAAATCCTACCTAGGTCATGCAATAACCCCATCCCCCAAAATTGATATTGTTAGAATTGAAAAATTCTGGAAATCTGCAAGTGCTCAAGGAACTGGAGAGAATGAAACAATTAAGTTTAATATAGATGATGCAAAACATTCTCTTTCAGTAAAGAATATCAATGAGGCTTTGGGTATTGTGTTGGCCAATGAAGAAAGCTTTAAGGAACTAGCAACTGATGATACTCTAAAGAGGTTCTTTCTGAAGATTGGATATTCAGGCTCTAAACTTGAAGAAACCTCTGATAAATGGTATCAAATGGGAGAAATGGACAGGAAATATCTGAGAAAGGAGTGGAGCATGATCTTTGATGTTATGGTGAAGGTGTTCTCTACCAAGTCTACAGGCTGGAATGGAATACCATCATATATCAAGAAACTCACTCATTCTGTAGTCCATGGATACAAGGTGAACGTTGGAAAGTTGATTATGGCACAGTTGAAAAGCGCCATAGGCAAAAAGGTATCCATATATCCTCGCTTTTTAACTATGTGTATTAATAATATTTGTGGAAATGTTGTAGATACTTCTAATTTTGAAGAATGTCCTGTTTTAAAGAAAAACACACACACATCTCTTAACACACAAAATTTGAATGCACATATTCCACTATGTTTCACACAACACATGGTTAATCAAGTGCCCAACCTTGGTTTTCCATTACCAACAGGTTACACTGTTTTCACAATTGAGAATGAAGCTGAATTAGACCCAAATTCAGTTAACCCACATTCTACACCATACACTCCACCTAGGGAATCTAGACTACCAAAAGCCCTTAAAATTGCCAAACAGGAATCCAAGAAAAGATCCCTAGAGAGTGAAACTGGTGACAATGTGGTGAGTCAAGAGGGAGTTACTGCACCCAGTGCAGCAAATAAGGATGGTAGTGAAATAGAACCCACAATAGCCCCTTCTGAGCCTAAGAAGAAGAGAGCTAGAAGGGCCAAGGTTACTGTCAGCCACTCTACAGTTTCCCAAAAGACTGTAGAGGATGATAGGGAAATAAACTCATCTCTAGGTGCATCTTCTCAACAAGAGGCATCTATTGAAATTGGCTTGTCTTCCAAGGCACCTTGTAAAGAGTCTGCACAAACTCAAGAACTCACTCTTGAGGAACCTGTATTTGAAGATACACACATAGAGATAGAGCACAATGAGGAATTCACTCATACTGTTGATGTTCCACAATCTTCTTCTGTGGAACAGCCAATTAATCAATCTTAACTTCAAACTTCTTCCTTCATTCCTATATCTGTTGTTTCTTCTTAACAACCTAGAGAGGGGGACAGTACCAACCCCTCAGGTTTTGATCATCCATCTCAAATCATGGATGAGCCCCCATCTAGTGGTCCACAAGAACCCATTTCTCAAAGTGAAATGGATACCACTCCATCAAACACTGGATTAGATCAAGATGCAAATTTGCCAGAAATTGAAACAACCAGCATCTTGATCGATTCCCTCAAAGCATCTTACCCTAGGGAAGTTGCTGTCACAGCCAAAGATGCTGTCAATGACAAACCAGAAGGTGCTGTCAATCAATCAAGTGACAGTACCATTCTGACAAAAGATACTGTCAAAGGTCTTCCTAAAGATGCTGTCATCACAGTTCAACCACAACTACAAGAAGGATTAGTTGAAGATATCTCTGATGATGACTTGCCACTTTCCAAGGCTTTCAAGGTAAAATCTTCTCTTTTGCATGTTAGTACTGCTCATACTGATGCATCTAGGATGAGTGAGGGAGTGAAAAATAAAAGAGAGATAAAAGAACAGAGAAGTGAGGATAAAAATGAGAGGCAGCCAAATGAGCTGGCAAAAGGAGAGGGACTTGAGCATGTCCAGAGTGAACTTGAGGGAGCCAGTCCACAAAAGGCATTAGGCCTTGAGGAAATTTCTGTGAGAGATGATGAGATCATCTATAAAAAAAATGAGAGTGTGAGAACCCCAACAGCCTCCATGCCCTAGACTTATCCTCAACCTCCAAAGAGGCTTAGGTCTGGTGGTCATTCTACATCCACAAATGATAGGCTCCTAGCTATTGAGAATCGATGTGCTACAATGGAGAGTCAGCTAGACACCTTATCATCAACTGTGAAAACTGGTTTTGCTGAAATTCAAGCCACCCTGCTGTCACTTTCTTCCTTGATTCAAGCTGCCAACTTAACTAAGGGGGAGAAAGTAATAGATCAGAAAAAGGCTGAGCAACCAGAAAGGAAAATGGAGTTACAAGGGGAAGCTGAAAGACAGGGGGAGCAAAAAGATACTGTCATAGTCTCTGGAACTGGAACTGGTGAACTGTTTGAAACTGAAGTAGATGGGGAGACAATGCTATTATCTGAGGAAGTATTGAAAATGATACAGAAAAATAAAGCATCTTCCATCAAAATTAGTGAACCAGTTCCTGAAAAGAAAGAATCTACTTTGGAGAGGCTTTGGAGAGAAAAGGAGAAGTCTAACAGAATGGGTAAAGGCAAGGGTAAGCTGCCTGAATATATCACTTCTTCAGAGTTGGTTACCTGGACTGATGGAAGCACATATTCTCAAGAAGAAGCTGATTATATAATGGTAAGTGATATGGAGAGCACCTTGAATAATAAGGATGAGGAATTCAATACTCTGGTGAATTAAGTAATCACAGAATCTAGAGGAAAACCTGCTAAGTTGGCAGAAGCTTTAAAAGAAAAGATTGTCAATCTTTCTGTGAAGATTAGCTCAGAGAAAAGGTGGGCAGTTGAAGTGTACCTGAAGAGTGGACATTCAATATTCATAACAATGCAACTGCTAGAAACTTTCTCTGCCAGAGTGCAATACATCCTTGGGATTCTTGTCAAGAAAAAGTCTACCATTTTTGATGAAAGTCTCTATATGCAACTGAGTACAATGGTTAACAACAAACTTCCAGAAGTATGTCTCCAGCCATATTATTAGGTCGAATACACAATAGGTAATCAAATACTGTATGAGTAACTTAACAAGAACACACTTTTTAATACTTAAAAACTGTTTGGAATTAACAATTCCTCTCTCAGTGATGTAAAATATCACAGAGAGCTGCTTAGGTTACAATCAATGAATTTCTCAATGTTCGATACCCTTCTAGGGTTAACCTAACTGTATTTATAAAACATACAGCTTCGTACAATCAGTAATTGATTCTCCTATAATTAAGCTATACAATTGATATCAATCACGATTGCTCCAAGTCATCCAAGTCAACTCAATCTCTTTGACAGCTTTCCAATCTTCAAAGATATTGCTTCCAAATTTATCTTGTATCAATCTTCAAACACTGTTGACTCTTCAGACATTACCGCTACAGAGTTTAACAATCTCTGTTGCGCTTCCAGTCAGTGTTTTACTAAACTCTGACTGCTTCCAGCTAAACTCTGTTTTGTTACTTTAGCTTCCAAACACTGTTCTCATCAATCATTTCTAACAATCTCCCCCAACTTGTCCATTAGCAAGAATGTACAAGTTTACAGTAAATGATGATGTCAAAACAAATACAAAGTTTACAGTGTTTAACATACAAACAAACAGAGTTTAAGCTATTACTTAACAATTTCTACAGAAAATAAGAAAATTCTTACAGACTTTAATTTCTAATCTCTTGTAGATCTGGCATTGTTCTGAGATAGTCTATAAGCAATCTTCTTTCAGCATTTTCAAGCTCTATCTGCATAGCTTCCTTGATTTCTCTCAACTGAGGATCATTCTCATCAGTTTGATAGATAGCAGCTCTAAGATCGTAGATTTTGTTTCTTCTCATTTCATTTCCCAGCCTGATATATTTCACTTCCTCAGACTTCACATTAAAATCCAAAACAGTGATTCCAAGATCAGTCTTCAGCTTTGTAGTTCCCTTCTCCATTTCTATCAGATTGCCATTCCAATCTCTGTACTTGGGAACATACTTACTGTTGAATTTCATTTTTCTTCTTGCAAGATTTTGAATCATCCTTTGTCTGAGCACATTTGCAACTGACTGAGCTCTTTGATTTCTCACTCTGAAAAGATACAGAACATATTCAAGTTCTTCCCAGTATTTTAATTCAATATCCTTTTCAGAAACTTTAAACACTGTTCCATCAGCCATGAAATATAGTAGGAAATCCTTCTCTAAACTCTTCTGATATACAAGCTGTACTGACTCCAGTCTGTCTAAACTCTCTTGAGTGACACCACGACCTGGAACAGACAGTGAAGAAGGATCTCTGGGACCAACATATTGCCTTTTGTCTCTGTGTGAGCCTATACCTTCTTTGTTGTATCCAATTTTACCAGATAAAGCTCTACCATCAGTGAAATCCATTGGAACTGTAGCTTCTAGCCTTGAATCATGAAGAACCCCTTTTCCAAATGTTGATTTCAACTGAGAAGACAATAATGGTGTGATCACAACTTGTGCAGTAACAGAGGTTGTGTCTTCATTCTTCTGTACAACATGTGTATCAACAGAGGTTGTAACAATACTTTTCAGCTTTTGCTTAGCTTCTGCATCTGTTGGTTTTCTGAACACTTGCATCCTTTGATTTGTACCAACTGGTTCTTTGATTTGAATACCTTTAAGAACAGGCTTTGCAGCTTTAACAACTTTCACATTCTTCTTTAATTTATCAGAATTTAAACCCTTCAAATGCTTTTCTTGCAGACTCTTCTCTTCAGCTTTAGCATCTTCTATAGTAACTCCTTCTGCATTCTCTTCCATGAAAAGCTTAACAGCTAACTCCTCATCAGTCTTTGGATTTGATATTAATTCCAAACTCTTGGTTTTTGAAGTACCTTGAGTTTCAGTGTTTATTCCAACAGACTGTGACTTAAGAGATTTACCAGATCTCAGAGTTAGTGTTTCAGAGTTTAAAGCCTTACTCTTATCACTTGCCCCTCCATCTCCAGCATCATCCTTCTTTTCAAGCAGAGTTTGAGAAATTTTACATTTAGACTTAGCAACTCTCTCCCCCTTTTTGACATCATCAGGAATGAGTATAGATGTAATGAGCTCCAAAGAGTTAGCAATGGAATCAACCTTAGCAAACAAGGCAGCTTGATTTTCTTCAACCTTTCCTAGCCTGGCAAAGAGAGTATCTTGAACTTTAGACAGCTGTGCAGCTTTGATTTTGGACTCTCTTTCCATCTTCATTTTTCTTGACTGTATCTCAGTCTTCAAAGAAGCAATTTCTTGTTTTGTGTCAGCAAAACTTCCATCCAGAGTTTTGACTTGTACCACAGTTGCCTTTAAACATGATAAAATCTCTGGATTTGAAATTTGACTAGCAGTCTGCTTAACGAAATCAGCTGCTCTCCCTTTTTGAAAAATACAATCATGTTTATACCAATTAGCAGCAGACTTAGCAAGGTGCTCTACTTCAATTGCATGAGATGGACAAGGCTGATCAAAAGGTTTATGTTTATTATCAGTCTATGCTGGTGCACTCAGAAAAGAATCAGAGTTTGCACTTTTTTCAGATTCATCTTCAACACTTGCATCATTTGCTTGAGCATCTTGTAAAGAACCACTGTGCTGAGCTGTGTCAGCCACAGTTTCTGCAACAACTTTTGCAATCTTGTCAATAGTCTCCTCATGTTGCACAGGCTCTGCAACAGAGTTTGCATTTTTAGCTTCAACAGGCATAGATTCAGAATTTTTCTTAGTTGCTTGATCAACCTCATCACCTTTGTCTGGAATTGGAGAAGCATTAGATATTAGCTCTGTGTGTGATGCTGTAGCTTCAGGAAAATTAACTGCAGGCTCATCAGCTACACCAGGAGCTTCAGTGTGAACAACAGGTGAGATAGGATCAAGAATTGGTTGAAATGAATCAAGAATATCATTCACTCGTGAAAAACCATTTCTGTGATCCTCTTCTACAGGCATGTTATCCTCTGTAGGTACTTCAACATTGACAGCATCCTCTGCAGGTATTTCAACCTCTGCATGTATTTCAACATTGACAGGCACAATATCCTCTGCAGGCATTTCAACCTCTGCATGTATAGCAACATTCTCTGCAACCTCAACAGTAGGTGTTTGCTGTGAAACCACCTCTGGAGCTTCAACAACATTCTCATCATCAGATTCTGAAAGAATTAATCTCCTCTTCTTGACTTGAGACACTACAATCTCCTCTTCTTCTTCACTAGAGCTCTCCTTAGGTGGTGAAAGTGAAGGTCTGTTTGCCTTTTGTTTCTTTCTTCTGGTATAAACAGCTCCAGGTAATGTCTGTTTAGCCTTTGAGTGTTTAGTGTTTTGGGCGGTGTGTATTTTTCTTTTTGGTTTGGATTTGGGTTTTTCAGTAGGTGCTGGTTCAGAGTTTAAGGTTTCAGAGTTTATTGGTGGAGAGTTTATTTGTTCTGGTTGTGGTTGATGAGATGTAGTAGGTACAGTGGTTGTGGGTGTTGTAGGTGTTGTGGGTGTTGGTTCAGAATGTATGGTGTCTAATGGTTCAGGCATGTGTTGTGGTGATTGAGAATCCTGAGGTTGGTTAACATAGTTTTGTAAGGCTAGTGGCATAAACATATCAGGTATTTGCTGTTTAGTAACATCTTTATTTGTCAAATCAGAAAACATCCTTTTAGCAACTTGAAAAGGCTGAATGACATCAGCTTCATCAATTGTAAGATTAGGCACACAAGCAGTAAATAGCATTTGACAAAATCGAGCAAAATAAACAGAAGTAGGCTCAGACAAACGCTCTCCCAAATTCATTAGCACTAGTCTACCAAAATCGAAATTACCTCCATACAGTAGAGCATGGCCAATTTGAAGAGTGTCAAGAGGAAGTGCATCCCAATTTGTTGTCTTCTTTCCAAAAGCTCTTGTAATGCAATCGAAAAAGAAACTCCATTCCTTTCTCAAAAGTGGCCTTCTCAGAGACCCCAGCTTATTCAAATTTCATGCACATCCAATTTGCTGCAACATTGTCCGCAAGTGGTCGTGACCAACAACACTGTAAGAAGTGTGAGTCTCAAAATCCAGAGCATCCCTAACCGTAGTTGGAGTAATGATATACTCTGATTCAGCATGAGTGAAAGTGATTGTTGGAGTGCCAGACTCTTCTCCATCATCATATACAGAGTTTGTCCAAAAAGTAGCAATTTGTGAAGCAGAGAGTATTGGTGGTGCAGTTAAAGCCTTCCCTATTTCAGAATCTTTCAAGAAATTTTGAAACAAATGAAACGCCTCTGGAGCATTTGCATTCTCCAGTGGAGCTGCATAGTTGCTAGGAAGAAAAATTAACCCTGTTGCATCAAACGCTTTGGTTGCCATTAGTAAGATATGATACGAAGATATTCAGAGAAAAGATGTATGGTAAGTGTTTACCAAAATGTGAAGGAGAGTGAATAAGAATTTTAAAAGTGATTGAGTATGCAAGTAACTGTGAGTGGGTGAATATTAATCGATGTGAAGTGAGAGAATAAAAACGATTAGAGTAAAACCAAAACTCAATCGTTTATTTAATGAAAGCGCGCAACTGATTGTAGAGTAATGTGTAAGTGGGACACTATCATGGAACACGTATCAAACAACCAATGGATCACTTAATAATTACCGCTGTCATTCCTATAATCACGACACTTTAACATATTTACACTAATTAACAGTTGTCAACCACCCCAATTACTCCAAAATAGTCAAATCATCTCAATGAAACTTTACCTTAGAGTACTTAACACAACTCAACAGTGTTTATCAATTTTCCAACTTTATCACTAAAACCCTTTCAAAAATTGCACAGTTGTGAATATGAGTGTGTGTGAAGCAGAGTTTACCAAAATCAATTTTTAGAGCATCTAATATTTCATAAAATCCATAACAAAAAATCAATAAACACTGAATGCACAAACTCTCATAGTAAACACTGATTGTTTGATGAATGCTAAACTCTGTAGTTACTGTTATATAGAAATCTGAAAACTTCTATTCCCATTGATGTCCATGATTATCCAAGTAAGCACACAGTCTTTGAAGACAAAAAGATCAAGAGATAGAAATCAGAGCATCATTCAGTGAATAACAGTCATGAACTTGATAAACTCACAAACTCTCAAAGCACACAAGTGTTTAGGAAGTGTTTACACTCACATTCAATCAGAAAAAGCAGAGTCTACCATATGCTTGAATGTCCACCAAATCTACACTACTTTGAGTACATGTATGCACAAATCCAAAGGACTTTATTCAGGGTTGTAATGAGGTAAGATCAAACAGATGAAGAGAGATGTTTTATTCATGAGTGAATATCAAGCTGAACATTTTAATAGACCAAAGTGTTCAGTCACACTGTTAGTACATATTTGTACAAAATCAGTATATATGCCCCTTTTTTTCTTTTTTTTAATTTTTTTATTTAACATATATACTGAAAAACTTTTCTTTTCTTGAGAAACACTCATCTGCTTGATTTTTTTTTAAAAGAATATAACTGCTCTTAATACTTAAGAGTATAAGAAAAATGAGCAGTTAATTAGGCTCAAAGGGGTTTACTAAGGGTGGTATTTATGAACAGTGTTTATACAGTGTTTGAACAGTGTTCAAAAGAATTTTGAACAGTGTTTGAAGGAATGGTAAATCCTATTGCCTTTATCATTTTCATGCACACACATATCATGTAGTCTCAAAATGGTTTAATACAAGTTCTAGAGAAACATACTTCCTGATGAACATCACACAACAATAAATACTGATTGATAGAAAATGTATCAATCACTGATTTGGCTCAAACTCTCACAGGGTGTAAACATGAATCTGAACTCACCAAACTAATCAATGACACATCTCAAGTTTTATGGTTTTCACAAGTACAAACAAGGAATCATCAGGAACCATACCTTTGGGAACAGAATGTCACTTATCAGAGTTTAGAGTTCATCAATAACAGAAATTATTTATGAGAGGCAATGCACACAATATTCATAAACTCAGAGTTTAGGACTGAATAAACTAAGAGATGCTATAAATATGAAACAGTATCATGCTGTGTTGATTTACTGCACAAAATCTGATTAGATTACAGTGACTCAGAAAGAATCATGATTTAATTACTGAGAATCATGCTTCATACATTTTTCTTCATTGGTGTTTTCATTCAGACAATAATCAATTCTGAATTCACTGAGTGTATCCAACATGATAACAGTGTTTAAGAGACAGACATGCTGACAGAGTTTAACAAGGTTTAAACATAAGCATGCATAACAGAGTTTAATACTAAGGTTCACATAGCACTTAACAATTTGCATAACATGAGCAATAAGTTTTTGAGTCTAACCAACATCACTAGTCAAAACTAGAGACCATTCCTAGTTCATTGACCAGTCTTGTAAATGTAGCTTCACTCAATGGCTTGGTGAAGATATCTGCAAGTTGTTGTTCTGTAGACACAAAGTGAAGCTCAATGTTGCCTTCCTCTACATGCTCTCTGATGAAGTGATACCTTATGCTGATGTGCTTTGTCATTGAATGTTGTACTGGATTACCTGTCATTGCAATAGCACTTTGATTATCACAGTAAATAGGTATCTTGGTATACCTCAATCCATAATCCAGCAGTTGATTCTTCATCCATAAAATCTGTGCACAGCAGCTACCAGCAGCAATATACTCTGCTTCAGCTGTAGATGTAGATATTGACTTCTGTTTCTTGCTGTACCAGGAAACAAGTCTGTCTCCCAGAAATTGACAACTTCCACTGGTGCTTTTTCAGTCTATCTTATAGCCTGCAAAGTCTGTAGAGTGCCTTGTCTAACCTGTAGACATAGTCTGGATATTTTGGATCTACAAAACCTGGTGGTTGTTCCACAAACACTTCTTCTTCAAGTTTTCCATTTAAAAATGCACTTTTTACATCCATCTGAAACACTTTGAATTTCTTATGAGAGGCATATGCTAGAAAGATTCTGATTGCCTCCAATCTAGCAACTGGAGCAAATGTTTCATCATAGTCTATTCCTTCCTGTTGTGAATAGCCTTTTGCAACCAGTCTTGCTTTGTTTCTTGTGATAACACCCTCACTGTCAGTTTTATTTCTGAAAACCCATTTAGTACCAACAATGGATCTGTTCTTGGGCCTTGGTACAAGGGTCCACACTTCATTTCTTTCAAATTCATTTAGCTCTTCTTGCATTGCTGTTATCCAGTCAGCATCTTTAAGAGCTTCTTCCACTTTCTTTGGCTCAGATTGTGACAAGAATGCATGAAACAGACATTCATTTGTTGTTGCACTTCTTGTCCTTACTTTTGCATTTGGATCACCAATAATTAAATCAGGTGTGTGTGACTTAGTCCATTTTCTTGCAGAAGGCAAATTGCTTCTGTCATCATGTGATCCTCCCCCTTGATCCATGCTCTCCTGATTTTCTTGGTGCCTCTCTTCATTTTCTGATGCTCCCCCTGAATGTGACTGCTCAGAATTATCAACAGAGTTTGAATCAACAGAGTTTGATTCAGAATTATCAACTGAGTCACTATCAGTGTTTGAATTATCACTTTGATGTGATTCTTCATGCTCCCCCTCAACTGGTTCTTCCCTTGTTTCTGATTGAAGAGTTTCTTCAGTATTTACCAGTAGAGGTTCAGAGTTTAGATCAACAGAGTTTGTCAGATCAGGTCTACTAACTTAACAAGAACACACTGTTTAATACTTAAAAACTGTTTGGAATTAACAAACAGTTTCTACTAGAAAGTAAACTCTGATCTGACAAACTCTGTTGATCTAAACTCTGAACCTCTACTGGTAAATACTGAAGAAACTCTTCAATCAGAAACAAGGGAAGAACCAGTTGAGGGAGAGCATGAAGAATCAAATCAAAGTGATAATTCAAACACTGATAGTGACTCAGTTGATAATTCTGAATCAAACTCTGTTGATTCAAACTCTGTTGATAATTCTGAGCAGTCACATTCAGGGGGAGCATCAGAAAATGAAGAGAGGCACCAAGAAAATCAGGAGAGCATGGATCAAGGGGGAGGATCACATGATGACAGAAGCAATTTGCCTTATGCAAGAAAATGGACTAAGTCACACACACCTGATTTAATTATTGGTGATCCAGATGCAAAAGTAAGGACAAGAAGTGCAACAACAAATGAATGTCTGTTTCATGCATTCTTGTCACAATCTGAGCCAAAGAAAGTGGAAGAAGCTCTTAAAGATGCTGACTGGATAACAGCAATGCAAGAAGAGCTAAATGAATTTGAAAGAAATGAAGTGTGGACCCTTGTACCAAGGCCCAAGAACAGATCCATTGTTGGTACTAAATGGGTTTTCAGAAATAAACTGAGAGTGAGGGTGTTATCACAAGAAACAAATCAAGACTGGTTGCAAAAGGCTATTCACAACAGGAAGGAATAGACTATGATGAAACATTTGCTCCAGTTGCTAGATTGGAGGCAATCAGAATCTTTCTAGCATATGCCTCTCATAAGAAATTCAAAGTGTTTCAGATGGATGTAAAAAGTGCATTTTTAAATGGAAAACTTGAAGAAGAAGAAGTGTTTGTGGAACAACCACCAGGTTTTGTAGATCCAAAATATCCAGACTATGTCTACAGGTTAGACAAGGCACTCTATGGACTTAAGAAGGCACCAAGGGCATGGTATGAAACTCTTGCCAAATTTCTACTAGAAAGTGGATTTCATAGAGGTACTATTGACAAAACTCTGTTTTACTTTCAATCTGGTAGTGACTTGCTCTTAGTTCAGATCTATGTAGATGACATCATTTTTGGATCTACTAATGATAAACTCTGTAAGAATTTTGCCAAACTCATGCAGTCAAGATATCAAATGAGTATGATGGGAGAGCTTAGTTATTTTCTAGGCCTACAGGTGAAGCAAACAGATGATGGAATTTTTATAAATCAAGCAAAATATACCAGAAATCTTCTCAAGAAATTTGGCATGCTTGACTGTTCATCTGCAACAACTCCCATGGCAACTGCAACAAAATTGGACAAAGATGCAGGGTCATCAGTAGATATGACATGTTACAGAGGAATGATTGGTTCTCTACTCTATTTAACAGCTAGTAGACCTGATATCATGTATGCCACTTGTTTGTGTGCAAGGTTCCAGGCAGATCCAAGAGAACCACATTTAACAGCAGTAAAGAGGATTTTTAAGTATCTCAAGGGCACTATAACTTTGGGGCTGTGGTATCCAAGAGAATCAGAGTTTAAACTACTTGGTTATTCAGATGCAGACTTTGCAGGCTGTAAGATAGACAGAAAAAGCACCAGTGGAAGTTGTCAATTTCTGGGAGACAGACTTGTTTCCTGGTACAGCAAGAAACAGAAGTCAATATCTACATCTACAGCTGAAGCAGAGTATATTGCTGCTGGTAGCTGCTGTGCACAGATTTTATGGATGAAGAATCAACTGCTGGATTATGGATTGAGGTATACCAAGATACCTATTTACTGTGATAATCAAAGTGCTATTGCAATGACAGGTAATCCAGTACAACATTCAATGACAAAGCACATCAGCATAAGGTATCACTTCATCAGAGAGCATGTAGAGGAAGGCAACATTGAGCTTCACTTTGTGTCTACAGAACAACAACTTGCAGATATCTTCACCAAGCCATTGAGTGAAGCTACATTTACAAGACTGGTCAATGAACTAGGAATGGTCTCTAGTTTTGACTAGTGATGTTGGTTAGACTCAAAAACTTATTGCTCATGTTATGCAAATTGTTAAGTGCTATGTGAACCTTAGTATTAAACTCTGTTATGCATGCTTATGTTTAAACCTTGTTAAACTCTGTCAGCATGTCTGTCTCTTAAACACTGTTATCATGTTGGATACACACAGTGAATTCAGAATTGATTATTGTCTGAATGAAAACACCAATGAAGAAAAATGTATGAAGCATGATTCTCAGTAATTAAATCATGATTCTTTCTGAGTCACTGTAATCTAATCAGATTTTGTGCAGTAAATCAACACAGCATGATACTGTTTCATATTTATAGCATCTCTTAGTTTATTCAGACCTAAACTCTGAGTTTATGAATATTGTGTGCATTGCCTCTCATAAATAATTTCTGTTATTGATGAACTCTAAACTCTGATAAGTGACATTCTGTTCCCAAAGGTATGGTTCCTGATGATTCCTTGTTTGTACTTGTGAAAACCATAAAACTTGAGATGTGTCATTGATTAGTTTGGTGAGTTCAGATTCATGTTTACACCCTGTGAGAGTTTGAGCCAAATCAGTGATTGATACATTTTCTATCAATCAGTATTTATTGTTGTGTGATGTTCATCAGGAAGTATGTTTCTCTAGAACTTGTATTAAACCACTTTGAGACTACATGATATGTGTGTGCATGAAAATGATAAAGGCAATAGGATTTACCATTCCTTCAAACACTGTTCAAAATTCTTTTGAACACTGTTCAAACACTGTATAAACACTGTTCATAAATACCACCCTTAGTAAACCCCTTTGAGCCTAATTAACTGCTCATTTTTCTTATACTCTGAAGTATTAAGAGCAGTTATATTCTTTTAAAAAAAAAAAAATCAAGCAGATGAGTGTTTCTCAAGAAAAGAAAAGTTTTTCAGTATATATGTTAAATAAAAAAAAATATAAAAAAAGGGCATATATACTGATTTTGTACAAATATGTACTAACAGTGTGACTGAACACTTTGGTCTATTAAAATGTTCAGCTTGATATTCACTCATGAATAAAACATCTCTTTTCATCTGTTTGATCTTACCTCATTACAACCCTGAATAAAGTCCTTTGGATTTGTGCATACATGTACTCAAAGTAGTGTAGATTTGGTGGACATTCAAGCATATGGTAGACTCTGCTTTTTCTGATTGAATGTGAGTGTAAACACTTCCTAAACACTTGTGTGCTTTGAGAGTTTGTGAGTTTATCAAGTTCATGACTGTTATTCACTGAATGATGCTCTGATTTCTATCTCTTGATCTTTTTGTCTTCAAAGACTGTGTGCTTACTTGGATAATCATGGACATCAATGGGAATAGAAGTTTTCAGATTTCTATATAACAGTAACTACAGAGTTTAGCATTCATCAAACAATCAGTGTTTACTATGAGAGTTTGTGCATTCAGTGTTTATTGATTTTTTGTTATGGATTTTATGAAATATTAGATGCTCTAAAAATTGATTTTAGTAAACTCTGCTTCACACACACTCATATTCACAACTGTGCAATTTTTGAAAGGGTTTTAGTGATAAAGTTGGAAAATTGATAAACACTGTTGAGTTGTGTTAAGTACTCTAAGGTAAAGTTTCATTGAGATGATTTGATTATTTTGGAGTAATTGGGATAGTTGACAACTGTTAATTAGTGTAAATATGTCAAAGTGTCGTGATTATAGGAATGACAGCGGTAATTATCAAGTGATCCATTGGTTGTTTGACACGTGTCCCATGATAGTGTCCCACTTACACATTACTCTACAATCAGTTGTGCGCTTTCATTAAATAAACGGTTGAGTTTTGATTTTACTCTAATCGTTTTTGTTCTCTCACTTCACATCGATTAATATTCACCCACTCACAGTTACTTGCATACTCAATCACTTTCAAAATTCTTATTCACTCTCCCTCACATTTTGGTAAACACTTACCATACATCTTTTCTCTGAATATCTTCGTTTCATATCTTACTAATGGCAACCAAAGCATTTGATGCAGCAGGGTTAATTTTTCTTCCTAGCAACTATGCAGCTCCACTGGAGAATGCAAATGCTCCAGAGGCGTTTCATTTGTTTCAAAATTTCTTGAAAGATTCTGAAATAGGGAAGACTTTAACTGCACCACCAATACTCTCTGCTTCACAAATTGCTACTTTTTGGACAAACTCTGTATATGATGATGGAGAAGAGTCTGGCACTCCAACAATCACTTTCACTCATGCTGAATCAGAGTATATCATTACTCCAACTACGGTTAGGGATGCTCTGGATTTTGAGACTCACACTTCTTACATTGTTGTTGGTCACGACCACTTGCGGACAATGTTGCAGCAAATTGGATGTGCAGGAAATTTGAATAAGCTGGGGTCTCTGAGAAGGCCGCTTTTGAGAAAGGAATGGAGTTTCTTTTTTGATTGCATTACAAGAGCTTTTGGAAAGAAGACAACAAATTGGGATGCACTTCCTCTTGACACTCTTCTGAACCAACACCCACAACACCTACAACACCCACAACCACTGTCCCTACTACACCTCATCAACCACAATCTGAACACATAAACTCTCCACCAATAAACTCTGAACAAATAAACACTGAAACCTTAAACTCTGAGCCAGCACCTACTGAAAAACCCAAATCCAAACCAAAAAGAAAAATACACACCGCCCAAAACACTAAACACTCAAAGGCTAAACAGACATTACCTGGAGCTGTTTATACCAGAAGAAAGAAACAAAAGGCAAACAGACCTTCACTTTCACCAACTAAGGAGAGCTCTAGTGAAGAAGAAGAGGAGATTGCAGTGCCTCAAGTCAAGAAAAGGAGATTAATTCTTTCAGAATCTGATGATGAGAATGTTGTTGAAGCTCCAGAGGTGGTTTCACAGCAAACACCTACTGTTGAGGTTGCAGAGAATGTTGCTATACTTGCAGAGGATGAAATGCCTACAGAGGATATTGTGTCTGTCAATGTTGAAATACCTACAGAGGTTGAAATACCTGCAGAGGATGCTGTCAATGTTGAAGTACCTACAGAGGATAACATGCCTGTAAAAGAGGATCACAGAAATGGTTTTTCACCAGTGAATGATATTCTTGATTCATTTCAACCAATTCTTTATCCATTTCAAACAATTCTTGATCCTATCTCACTTGTTGTTCACACTGAAGCTCCTGGTGTAGCTGATGAGCCTGCAGTTAATTTTCCTGAAGCTACAGTATCACACACAGAGCTAATATCTAATGCTTCTCCAATTCCAGACAAAGGTGATGAGGTTGATCAAGCAACTAAGAAAAATTCTGAATCTATGCCTGTTGAAGCTACAAATGCAAACTCTGTTGCAGAGCCTGTGCAACATGAGGAGACTATTGACAAGATTGCAGAAGTTGTTGCAGAAACTGTGGCTGACACAGCTCAGCACAGTGGTTCTTTACAAGATGCTCAAGCTAATGATGCTAATGTTGAAGATGAAGCTGAAGACAGTGCAAACTCTGATTCTTTTCTGAGTGCACCAGCACAGACTGATAATAAACATAAACCTTTTGATCAGCCTTGTCCATCTCATGCAATTGAAGAAGAACACCTTGCTAAATCTGCTGCTAATTGGTATAAACAAGACTGTATTTTTCCAAAAGGGAGAGCAGCTGATTTTGTTAAGCAGACTGCTAGTCAAATTTCAAATCCAGAGATTTTATCCTGTTTAAAGGCAACTGTGGTACAAGTCAAAACTCTGGATGGAAATTTTGCTGAAACAAAACAACAAATTGCTTCTTTGAAAACTGAGATACAGACTAGAGAAATGACAATGGAAAGAGAGTCAAAAATCAAAGCTGCACAGCTTTCTAAAGTTCAAGATACTCTCTTTGCCAGGCTAGGAAAGGTTGAAGAGAATCAGGCTGCCTTGTTTGCTAAGGTTGATTCTATTGCTAACTCTTTGGAGCTCATTACATCTATACTCATTCCTGATGATGTCAAAAAGGGGGAGAGAGTTGCTAAGTCTAAATGTAAAATTTCTCAAACTCTGCTTGAAAAGAAGGATGATGCTGGAGATGGAGGGGCAAGTGATAAGAGTAAGGCTTTAAACTCTGAAACACACTCTGAAACACTAACTCTGAGATCTGGCAAATCTCTTAAGTAACAATCTGTTGAAATAAACACTGAAACTCAAGGTACTTCAAAAACCAAGAGTTTGGAATTAATATCAAATCCAAAGACTGATGAGGAGTTAGCTGTTAAGCTTTTCATGGAAGAGAATGCAGAAGGAGTTACTATAGAAGATGCTAAAGTTGAAGAGAAGAGTCTGCAAGAAAAGCATTTGAAGGCTTTAAAGTCTGATAAATTAAAGAAGAATGTGAAAGTTGTTAAAGCTGCAAAGCCTGTTCTTAAAGGTATTCAAATCAAAGAACCAGTTGGTACAAATTAAAGGATGCAAGTGTTCAAAAAACCAACAGATGCAGAAGCTAAGCAAAAGCTGAAAAGTATTGTTACAACCTCTGTTGATACACATGTTGTACAGAAGAATGAAGACACAACCTCTGTTACTGCACAAGTTGTGACCACACCATTATTGTCTTCTCAGTTGAAATCAACATTTGGAAAAGGTGTTCTTCGTGATTCAAGGCTAGAAGCTATAGTTCCAATGGATTTCACTGATAGTAGAGCTTTATCTGGTAAAATTGGATACAACAAAGGAGGTATAGGCTCACACAGAGACAAAAGGCAATATGTTGGTCCCTGAGATCCTTCTTCACTGTCTGTTCCAGGTCGTGGTGTCACTCAAGAGAGTTTAGACAGACTGGAGTCAGTATAGCTTGTATATCAGAAGAGTTTAGAGAAGGATTTCCTACTATATTTCATGGCTGATGGAACAGTGTTTAAAGTTTCTGAAAAGGATATTGATTTAAAATACTGGGAAGAACTAGAATATGTTCTGTATCTTTTCAGAGTAAGAAATCAAAGAGCTCAGTCAGTTGCAAATGTACTCAGACAAAAGATGATTCAAAATCTTGCAAGAAGAAAAATGAAATTCAACAGTAAGTATGTTCCCAAGTACAGAGATTGGAATGGCAATCTGATAGAAATGGAGAAGGGAACTACAAAGCTGAAGACTGATCTTGGAATCACTGTTTTGGATTTTAATGTGAAGTCTGAGGAAGTGAAATATATCAGGCTGGGAAATGAAATGAGAAGAAACAAAATCTACGTTCTTAGAGCTGCTATCTATCAAACTGATGAGAATGATCCTCAGTTGAGAGAAATCAAGGAAGCTATGCAGATAGAGCTTGAGAATGCTGAAAGAAGATTGCTTATAGACTATCTCAGAACATTGCCAGATCTACAAGAGATTAGAAATTAAAGTCTGTAAGAATTTTCTTATTTTCTGTAGAAATTGTTAAGTAATAGCTTAAACTCTGTTTGTTTGTATGTTAAACACTGTAAACTTTGTATTTGTTTTGACATCATCATTTACTGTAAACTTGTACATTCTTGCTAATGGACAAGTTGGGGGAGATTGTTAGAAATGATTGATGAGAACAGTGTTTGGAAGCTAAAGTAACAAAACAGAGTTTAGCTGGAAGCAGTCAGAGTTTAGTTAAACATTGACTGGAAGCGCAACAGAGATTGTTAAACTCTGTAGCGGTAATGTCTGAAGAGTCAACAGTGTTTGAAGATTGATACAAGATAAATTTGGAAGCAATATCTTTGAAGATTGGAAATCTGTCAAAGAGATTGAGTTGATTTGGATGACTTGGAGCAATCGTGATTGATATCAATTGTATAGCTTAATTATAGGAGAATCAATTATTGATTGTACGAAGCTGTATGTTTTATAAATACAGTTAGGTTAACCCTAGAAGGGTATCGAACATTGAGAAATTCATTGATTGTAACCTAAGCAGCTCTCTGTGATATTTTACATCACTGAGAGAGGAATTGTTAATTCCAAACAGTTTTTAAGTATTAAACAGTGTGTTCTTGTTAAGTTACTCATACAGTATTTGATTACCTATTGTGTATTCGACCTAACATGTTCATTGACATCTTCAAGTCCAGTTATTTTCTTGTCATCAAATGACACATGAATTGATTCCATGATCACTCTAGTTCTCAGATTATAAACTCTGAATGCCTTAGTTGACAGTGGATAGCCAACAAAAATTCCTTCATCTGCCTTTAGGTCAAATTTGGTCAACTGTTCAGGATGAGTCTTCAACATAAAGCACTTGCATCCAAAAATATGAAAATATTTTAGATTTGGCTTTTTTTTCTTCACCATTTCATATGGTGTTTTACCATGCTTGTTGATCAGTGTTGCATTTTGAGTAAAACAAGCAGTTTGAACTGCTTCTGCCCAGAAATATGTTGGCAATTTTGCTTCATCTAGCATGGTTCTTGCAGCTTCTATCAAGGTTCTGTTCTTCCTCTCCACTACACCATTTTGTTGTGGAGTGCCAGGTGCAGAAAACTCCTGTTTGATTCCTTTGCTCTTGCAAAATTCTTCCATTGATGTATTCCTGAATTCAGTTCCATTGTCACTTCTGATTATCTTCACTTGATTTTCTGACCCTTTGTCCAGTTGTAATATATGTTCTGTTAGTGTTAATGCAGTTTCATCCTTCTTTGCAAGAAAATATACCCATGTGTATCTGGTATATTCATCAACAATGACTAGAGCATATTTCTTCTTTCCAAGAGACATCACATTCACTGGTCCAAAAAGATCAACATGTAGGAGATGATAAGGATCAACAATTGAAGACTCAGATTTGCTTTTGAAAGAGGCTTTTCTCTGTTTGGCCTTTTGGCAAGAATCACACAGGCCTTCTACATTCAACAAAGACTTTGGTAGACCTCTTACAAGATCATTCTTAATTAGCTCATTGATGTTGTTCAGGTTCAAATGTGAGAGTTTCTTGTGCCATTTCCAACTCTCTTCACTGGACATTCTTGTTGACAGACACAATGCTTTGCCATCAGTGTTTGTTGACAATTTAATTTCATAGATGTTATTGTGTCTGTTTCCAACTAGAGCAACTTTCCCTGTAGATTTACTGATCACTTGACAATATTCAGGCTGAAAATCTACATGATATCCTCTGTCACAGATTTGACTCACAGATAGCAGATCATGCTTGAGTCCTGGAACCAGAGCTACATTTGTGATGATGACACTCCCAAGATTAATATTGCCATATCACAGAGTATGTCCTATGTTGCCATCTCCATAGGAAACTTTTGGGCCAGCCTTCTCCTCATACTCTGATAGCAGGGCTTTATTTCCTGTCATGTGTCCTGAACATCCACTGTCCATGACTAGGGTACTAACCCTGTTGCCCTGCAATCACAAACAATCACTGATTATTAGTTTTAAGGATCCAGACTTGCTTGGATCCTTTGGCTTTCTTAATTCTGTTAGCTTTTGCAGCGGAATTCACATTATCAGAGTTTAAGCTAACTTTTTTAGAGTTTACATTTGCAGAGTTTACTTTAACCCATTTCAAATTTGGCTTGGGTTCATAGTAATTATAATAAATAGCATGATAATCTCTGCAAGTGTAAATAGAATGCCATGTACTTCCACAGTGTGTACATAAAGTCTGTGGTCTAGTCCTCACATAATCATTTTTAACTGCAGTTTTAGAGGGCAAAGAATTAATGTTCTTATTCTTACTGCAGAAACTAGCAAGATGATTAGTGCTACCACAATTAAAGCATGTTTTTCTAGGAGCTAATGAAGCAAGCATTGGTTTAATTCCTGATGTTATGCCTACCTTTCCATTTTGTTTTTCTTAGGCATTCTCTGCTTGTTGACAGATTTTATCTCTTTAAGCTTATGCTTGAGTTGTTTATCTGTCATTAAACCAATGTTAGCCTCTTTAACAAAAGTCTTAGCATATGATTCTTTAACAGCCTTTTTCTCAGCTTCAGTCTTAGGTCCACCTGTTCCCATAACATTACCTTCAGATGAACGATGTGGTCTTACTTTTACCAAATTTTCAAATCTAAGTTCATCTCCTTCAGAGTAACCTAGACCTACTGTATCTGACTGAAACACTTCTTGAGTGTCTTTACCAGAGTGTGTCCAAGTTTTAATAATGTGTTTAGCATCCTCCAATTCAGATTCTAGTTGCTTATACTTACCTAGCAACTCCTGTTCAATAAACACTGCATCATCTCTCTCTTTCTGAACTTTATTCATGTTCTCTAGCTATTCCTCAACAAGTTTATTTCTATCTTTGAGTTGAGAGCACTCATTTTTTATCCTCTCATTTTCTAAAGTCTGATCCCTATAACTGATATGTAATGCTTTAAGATAAATTCTCAAATCAGTTATATTATCAGTATTATAAGCATAGGTAGTTGGGGGTACCTTTAGATCATCATCTTCATTCTGAGTAGTAGCCATGAGTGCATAGTTCACTTCCTCATCTGAATCTGAAGTGTCTGCCCAATCTCTGCCTTTGGTGTAGAGTGCCTTTTCAATTTTACCCTTCTTGCACTCAGGAGCATAGTGAACCATCTCCTTACACTTGTAGCATTGAATCTCAGACTTATCTTTCTTACCAGATTTGAAGTCCTTTCCCTCAGATTTCTTGAAATTCTTCTTGTCAGACTTAGAGTAGTCCTTGGAGAATCTCTTTCCCTTCTTTAAGTTCTTGAATCCCATCTTCTTGAAGGTCTTTACCATCAATGCAGCCATTTGCATCATCTCTTCATCATCTTCAGAATCAGATGTTCCATCTGTGTTTGAGTCAACATCAGTGTTTGATGACTCACTTTCTGAGTGTATGACTAAAGCTTTTCCTTTTGCCTTTCTCCTTGATGCTTCCTTCTTTGATGGTTTCTCCTCAAACTTAAGAGCAACAGACTTTGACTTTCTACTTGATCTTTTGTTTCTCTGCTCCAATTCCAATTCATGGGTTTTGAGCAGTCCATAAATTTCATCAATCTCTGTTTCACCAAGTTCATAGTTATCTCTTATGGTGGTTGTTTTCACATCCCACTTTTCAGGTAGAGAAAGAAGAAACTTGAGATTTGAGTCTTCTAAATCATACTCTTTGTTAACCAATGACAAATCATTGAGCAGTTTACAGAATCTGTCAAATGTTTCTGTCATGGTTTCTTCAGACTTTGCCTCAAAATGCTCATACTCCTGAGTGAGTATGTTTCTTCTGTTTTTCTTGATTGCAGGAGTTCCTTGACACCTAACCTCAAGTGCATCCCATATTTCCTTTGCAGTTGTGTAATTAATCACTTTATTAGACATAACATTGTCTAAAGCACTGTGAAGTAAATGTCTTACTTTTGCATCCTTTGCAATAGATGAAAGATCCTCAGCAGTTAGATCTTTCTTTTCTTTTGGAATGACCTTTGATTCCTCACCAGCAGCAGCAGCAGATAACTTTGTAGGTTTGTGAGGACCTTCATATATTCTATCAAGATATTCTGGATCTGTAGCCTCCAGAAACATGGTCATCTTTACTTTCCAAATTGCATACTCTAATGGCCTAAGTATAGGAACCCTAATTGTTTCA
Source organism: Kitagawia praeruptora (assembly GCA_037693485.1). Taxonomy (NCBI): domain Eukaryota; kingdom Viridiplantae; phylum Streptophyta; class Magnoliopsida; order Apiales; family Apiaceae; genus Kitagawia; species Kitagawia praeruptora. Next base: position 129,221,248 of record CM075350.1, read on the forward strand.
TACCTACTAACAGTAGTAGGAGCTTTCTCAGATGGTGGAGGTATCTCTGCCATTGATTACTATTGTGTTTGGATCTTTAACTGTAATAAAGTAACAGATTGGCTCTGATACCACTTATTAGGTCGAATACACAATAGGTAATCAAATACTGTATGAGTAACTTAACAAGAACACACTGTTTAATACTGAAAAACTGTTTGGAATTAACAATTCCTCTCTCAGTGATGTAAAATATCACAGAGAGCTGCTTAGGTTACAATCAATGAATTTCTCAATGTTCGATACCCTTCTAGGGTTAACCTAACTGTATTTATAAAACATACAGCTTCGTACAATCAGCAATTGATTCTCCTATAATTAAGCTATACAATTGATATCAATCATGATTGCTCCAAGTCATCCAAGTCAACTCAATCTCTTTGACAGCTTTCCAATCTTCAAAGATATTGCTTCCAAATTTATCTTGTATCAATCTTCAAACACTGTTGACTCTTCAAACATTACCGCTACAGAGTTTAACAATCTCTGTTGCGCTTCCAGTCAGTGTTTAACTAAACTCTGACTGCTTCCAGCTAAACTCTGTTTTGTTACTTTAGCTTCCAAACACTGTTCTCATCAATCATTTCTAACACATATGGTGTAAGCTTTAAATAGACAACAGCCAAAGGAACTAAAGGACTTGGGTTCTTAACTCTTGAAGGCAAAACATCTCTACAAAGTAAAGTCATCATGGATATACTTAAGTTGTTGCTGAAAGCACCCATCACCAAGGAAAGGATTCAAGCAGTTAAAGATATCCACAAGATAATGGCAAAGAGAGATATGGAATACAGTGTAAAAATTAAGAAGCTCATTGCCAAAGCAAACGAAAGCAGAAATGCTCAAGGTGGAAAATGCTCCTTTGATGACACCTTGGATAAAGATGGTGATGATAATGAAGATGGAGGTAAAACTGGAGGAGCTAAAGAGTCAGAAAAGGGAAACTCTTCAAAAGAGCAATCCCAAGCTAAAGAAGCTGAGCCAAATGAAACCTCAGAAGCTCCTGGAACAAGCAAGAAAAATGAAGAAAAGGAGAAAGAAGAGGAGATACTTGAAGCATTAAAAATTAACCAAGCAGAAATGGAAATTGAAAGTATGTATTCTGAAAAAGATACTGTCAACAAAGATGCTATCAAGAAAAATGAAGTTACTGTCAAAAATGCTGACATGGAAGATAAATACAGTGTCATGAAAGATGCTGTCAAAGAAGACACAATCAGAAGCCCTATCAAAGATGCTGTCAATGATTCTACTGTCAAAACATCCAAGACTGTAAGAATCAAAAGAAAGTCAAACAGACCAAAAAGGGGAAAGACTGGCTATTCTGGTCAAAGAAAAGCTACAGGTCTAGGGCTTAAGAAACCAATCATGAGCAGAAGAATGAACAGCCTGGAACAACTTCAAGAGAAAGCCAAAGAATCAATCACTTCTGTATCTATAGAATTGGATGAGTCAAAAGAAAAGGTCACAAGATACATTCTATGGGAAAACAAAGAAAGATTGATTATGGTAGAACCTGATTTTACTCAGATATCAAAATCAAAAGTAATATCCAATATTCTAGTTCAAACTCAAGCATTTGTAAGAAGAAGAATTGATTATTTCAATTTGGAAAGAATGGTTGAACTTTTGGAAAGCTATGGTGATATCTCTGAAAAGATCATGGATCCTGTTCGAAAGTACTATGCAATCAGAAATTCTGAATTCACTGAAAAGCATGGTGACTGGACACTTCAAAATGATGAAGATGTTTTTGAAGCTCTAGGTCTGGAAAATGAAGAAGATAATCCTATCCCTGAGTATAACTGGAATGAAATGGAGAAACCTTATTCAAAGCAAGAAATGGATAGGTATGAGGCAGAGCAGAAATTCAGAGAAGAATTAGCCTCAAGACAAAAATCTCGTCAACAGATAGAAGAGGAGATTGAAGCTCAAATGAAGGAAAGCTGCAGTAAACTCAATAAGATCAACAGTGAAGAATCCAACTATCAGCCATGTGTACTGGACAATCCTTTGAGAATTAATTATGGCAAAGAAGAAATTTATGCAGATAGTTTCTCTAAGTTGAAGACCAGTGTGCTAAAAGAATTATACTGGCAAGTGGTTGGATCATCAAACAACATTGAAACACTGTGTTCTTGGGAGCTAGATATGATTTTTGATCAAAGGAAAGGAGAAGATCCCAGCTTGGACAAACTGAGACGGGAAACCTTAAATCAACTCCCTGGTAAAAGATTTAAGAAGGAGGGAGATGTGCTAAAGTTCAGATCAGTTGTCAAGCAAAATGTCTATTGGATGGAGCTCAAAGATGTATCAAACACTTCTTCCTCAATGATCAGAAAATACATCTTAGAAAATGAAGATGATGGAGAGTCCCTTGAAGAAAAGGAGCTGATTGAAAAACTCAGAAAGGCTTTGCAAGAAAAAGAAAGAAAAGAATCCAGATGAAATTTCAAATCAAGATAAGTAAAACATTTTCTATATACTCAGTCTAGAGGAGTACTTGATTTTTAATTTATGAACTTTGATGGTCATTGTATTGAAAAACAATCTGGATTAAATACATTTTTCAGAAATGAAGGGTTTATTCATTCTGATCTATGTTAGTTAAGTTGTCAGCATGATATTTGTAAATTTGTCCTTATTGTCCATAAAAACAAATTGGGGGAGATTGTTGGGATTTATGGGTGAAGGAATAAACAACTTAACTAGTTCATAGGTATTGTTGCCCAGTAAATAACAATTGTAGAAGGGGGTTGAATACAATTGTATAAGATTTTCGACTTAAAACAAAATAACACAAGTATGAATCAATAACAGCTTTATTAACTCTGATATAAATCTGTTACAAAACTCTCTTAAGAAATTCTTATGTTCTTAAGAGCTGCTAGGTTACAGTATAACTCGTGCAAGCGATTACAAAATGTAAAACCTAAACTGTGTTTATATAGTGTACACAGTTGCACTATCAATTACAAGATGTTCTAAATCAATTACATATATCTCTGAATGCATATCTTGTATGATAGCTGCCTTCCTACAAATTAGGAACCGACATATCAATCTTCCTTGATCTCTGGTCTGATGAAAATCTTCATGGAATCCTGACCAGCTTCTAATCCTGATAGTCCAATACTGACGTTGTATTCCTGATGACGTCAGCATCAGTATCTGATCAGTAATGCCCAGATCCTGATCATCTCTTGAATCAATATCTAACAATCTCCCCCAATTTGTTCTTTATAAAACAAAGCACAAATTCCTTGATTCAAGATGTCAAAAACTCAAAACAAAATACCTTCTGTAAAATCATCAGGAACAGTTTCAGAAATTCTTTGATAAAACAGATTCAGTCTCAAGAATTCAGATAACAATTCTTCTTCCTTGCTTTCAAGAACTTGAATCAGTTTCTTCTTCAGATTTTTGAGTTCTTCATCTTCCTCATTAATCTGATAAATAGCTGCCCTGATGTTCTGAATTGAGTTTCTCGGAAGATCTAAGTCACCTAGCAGTACATAAGCAATTTCCTTCCCATCCGGATTTAGAGACAGTTGTTCCATGCCTAGATACACTTCTTTAAAAGCTGTACCTTTCTTCATTTCAACCTCTATATCTCTTAAATTTAAGTACATGGGAATATAATTGCCATCATACCTTGTTCCTCCATCCATGAATCTCTGTCTAATCTTCTTGCAGCAAGAGCTTTATTCTGTTTTGCAAGCTCTTCAAGGATCCTGTTCTGTTCTTCTAAGAACTCATCAGTAGTCATGTTTGGATTTTCTTCAGTAGATAAGACAAGTGCTTTCTCAGCATGATACTGTTGAACTCTTTTGTCTTTATGAAATAATTTAAGAACACGACCATCCCCAGTGTCAAGTTCATGAAACAGATTAGCAGCATCTTCATCCTGTTCCACATACACATCATCCTCAGGAATGGTTGACAGAGTTTGACCAGGTGTCACTTTCTTCTTTCCAGATTCAGAAACATGAGTTGACTGCTTAGTTTGAGTATTCGTTTTCTTTGTCAGTAAAGCAGCATCAGAGGTTTTAACTTTATGATGTAACTTATCACCACCATCATTTCCAGAATTATCATCATCCTTTTGTACAACTGGATCAGGTGAGCATTTTGTTTTGACTACCTTCTCCCCCTTTTTGACATCAGTATCGTCCTGAATGAAGAACGACAATATAAGCTTGAGGGTTTCATCAATAGTATCAACTTTAGATTCCAAGACAGTCATTCTAGAATCCAATCTCTTATCAAGAGCTTTAATATCATCTGCAAGAAGGCGTGCTTGAGAAGCAGTAGCAGATATAGAAACAGATGTTTGAATACCCGCTTGAAATTTATCTGTTGCAGCCTTCATAGAGTCAATTTCACTCTTCAATCCCTTTGCTAGAAGAGCATTAGTTTTGAGAAGAGCCTTAAGTTCAGGTGTCGGCATCCGCGTAGCAATATGACCAGAATGAAACAGAGCATTTTGAAAATTCATCTCAGCAGTTGGTTCATTCCATTCTGTATCCCATTCATGTCCCCTTGCAGCTCGAGTATCAGGAGGAAGAAGTGAACTATACTCCCCTCTGAATTCTTCTTGAGTCATTGACTGCATGTATCTACTTGAAGACCCATAAGTAGATTGGAGACTTGCTTTTATAGCCGCCTGCATTTGCTTTGTTTCAAGATCAGCATGATCATCATCATCATCATCATCTGAGCCACCACCAGCCTCAGGAAGTTTATGTTCAACATCATCATCAGGAAGCATAATTCCTTTCAGTTTCAAAACACCAGTAGATACAGCTGGTGAATCCTGATGACCTGCAGACAAATTAGTAACATGTCCTAAATCTCTCTTTTCTTTTAAAGTGATCTCATCACTTCTCACAATGTTACCTAAGTTGCTTTCAATAGCAACTTCTACCTCACTAGAAGTTAATAACTTCTCACTCTTTTCTACCTCTCCTTTTGCCAGTTCAGGAGACTGCCTCTCATCACTCTTCTTTTTCTCTAAATGTTCACTCTCAATCTCAGAAGAAAGGTTCTGGCTCATTAATTGTGAAGAAATAAGAGGTGGCTGAGAAGAGTTGTCTGAAGTCATACAAATAGAGGTATCCCTTTTATCAGGTCTATCTGTAATCATACTATCAGTAGTAAATGAAGTAGAGAAAGAGATGTTACCTGATGAAGTAGTTAAAGAATCCATTGGCCTTGCTGAAATTGGCTCAATAAGCAATGGAATTAATGAATCAGTAGTACTTTCATCAGGATTGACCACTGCAACTATAGCATGACTTGCATCAATATTTGCTACTGATGGTTCTTGTGTAGTCTGAGGTTTTAAAGCTTCTTCAACACTTTGAGTCAAAGGTTCTTGTGTACTTCCCTCAAATGCAGTGTCAGCAATCACTCTATCACATTCAGCAATGTGTAAATCATGAGCAGCTTTTTCTGCCAGACTTCTAGCAAGTTCAATTTCAATTTCAGAAGCCCCTTGAGCATTGTCAGGAAACTCCTTTGCTGATGTGAGTTTGCCAGCATCTTTACTTTGAGAAGATGGTTCTTGTGGGGCAGGAATATTCTTGTCTTCACCTTCCCTTTGAGAAGATGGTTCTTGTGGGACTATTCCTTCAGAAATGTCTGCACCTACACTTTGAGTAGGTGGTTCTTGTGTGACTGGATCTGTAATAGCTTCTGAACTCCTTTGAAGTTCAGGTTCTTGTGGGCTGGATCCTTTCAGAGATGACACAGTAGTCCTCTGTTTCTTTTGTCTGTGAAAAACATTTGCTTCAGCAGTTTTTACTTCAAGAGGTGAAGGTTTAACACCCAGCTGAGCAGCAATAGCATTTACTTCATCAACAGACATCTCAATAATTCTTCTCTTTGGAGATGCAGATGCTGGAGAATCAGAAATCTCAACAGTCTTCATAGGTGAATTATTTGGAGTAGAGATGTCAGGATTAGCAGTAGCGTCAGGAACTGATGATCCATCCTGATTAACAACATCAGGATTGCTTTCCATATCATCAGTAAGATTCAGAAATTCTGTATGATCAACAAATTTGCCTTTTCTGATTAATCTTCTTCTTTTCTTTGGCTTTTCAGAGACAGCGTCTTCTCTTGTATCAACAACATCAATCTCCTTCTTTTTCAATAAGACTGATATAGGCATTGTATCATCATCAGAATCAGAAATAGCTCCTTGATCAACTTTCCTTTTCACTCCTGTTTCTTTATTCAAACCAGATGTGTCAACAATACTTTGTCCACCCCCTTGTGACTTCATTTGAGAGTGAGTTGGAGTGGAGAAATCCTTTGACCCTGATTGCCTCTTAGACACATCAGATCTAGCTGATTTCTTTGATTTTACAACTGATGCCTTTTGTGAGACATGATAGAGTATATTTTTATATATATTTTAGATGATTTTATTCTCATATTTATTGTGTTTTGCATTGATTTGGATTTTTATTTAATATATTTTATTGTTTTATTGTAGGAAATAAAGAATTCATGACTTGGAAGGATTTGGAGCAAAAAGAGCTATTTTGGAGATAAAATAGGAGAAAATTCGTAATATTAGGCTATACGGGCTGCCTGCACTGTTTTGGCCATATCTTGAGTTCCAGAAGTCAGAATTTGACGAAATTACAGCCCACGCGAAGCTTAGGGAATTATCTTTAATTCAGAGGTGGTCCAGTAAGCAAAATCCAACTGGAAGAGCCCAGAAATAGAGGAGAAAAAGAAGTGACGAATTTTAATTAAGGAATCCTATTCAGTTATAGAATCCTACTTGTAATTGATTTAGAGTATTAAAATACTTTTATTGGGCAAGACTTTTAGAGCCTATATAAACACATCTAGGGTATTATTTTATGGGGAGAGACATACGTGCTCCTACTCTTAGGAGCTAGGGTTTTGGAGAGGAGACCATGAATTTCATTCTTGTGACAGGATTGATGATTGCAGGTTTTCTTATCTGAATTTCTTCTCAATTCTTATTAGTTTAATTATGTTTTCTTGTTTTACTAGTTGTTTTACTTGTTTAATTATTAGTGAGTAGTTATTTCTAGGGCTAAAAGGGAAGCCATGTTTGTACTAATATTGGCATGATTTTCATAGTGGTTTGATTGGTTATGGTTAATTCTGATTGATATGTTTTAATCATTAATTTGTGTAATCGGCCGATATCATGGATTAATTATATGCAAATAGGGGTATGGATCGAGAGATTTACTTACTAGAGGCACACATACGATTAGCAGAATTGAATTTGAGTGCGAAAGCATCATTGGATTTCTGAGAGCGTTAATTCTTGAAAGAGATTAACTTGACTCTAATTACCTGATTGATTGAATTACTAAAAGTGGTTAATTGTGTTGAATGTTTCGAGAGTGTTAATGCTTGAAAGAGATTAACATACTCTAGTTATAGGATCACATTGATTGCTTTAGCTTAAGAGCCAATTGTGTAAGCATGGTGGACCTGATTGCCCTAGGTTTTAAATAATTTGTTTATCATCTGCTTAATTAGTGTTAATTTAGTTTAATTAGTTAATTAATAATTTCACATAATCGTTTGCCCTTGAAACAATTAGCGATAACTGAAAAGGAATTAGTAGAACCTGTCTCCTTGTGGATTCGACCCGCTTGCCATCTGTACTAGCAATAGACACCGTGCGCTTGCGGTTAGGTATAATTTGACATATCAAGTTTTTGGCGCCGCTGCCGGGGAGACAGCGAGTTTCTATTGATTTTAATTTAGTTGTTTAGATTGTTTCCATTGTCTCATTGGAACTTTTGTTCCAATTGAGGCAGATTTTACGTTTTCTTGGCTTTGTTGAGTGTCTACAGGTTTGCAATGGGTGAAGTTGATACTTTTGCACTACTCTCTTCCATGTTGGAGGCACGCACTCAAGAAATTGCCTCATTCAACCCTACAGAGCCCACTATGCGTCCAATGAGTATCAATGAGATGTCACAAGTGGCCCCTAAAACTTACAACTTCTGTCCAATTTGTGGTGTCCAGGGTCATTATGGTTTGGAATGCTATTACAATGTCTATAATTCTCAGAGTGCTCAGTTGGGACAAATGAATTCTTTTGAAGAAGGATATGGGTACAATCAGTATTCAAACACTTTTGATCAAGAATGTATGAATCAACCAGATTTCTACTACCAGGACAATGGTGCTCAAAATTTTTCATATCATAATCAGCAACAGTTTGAGCAACAATATTATCAGTCATATGAGCAGCCGCCACAGCAAGAATATCAATATCCTCCTCTACAAGAAGATCTACATGTTTCTCAACCCAGTGTAGATGTGCAAGCTGATCAGACAAATGAGATGTGGGATATCTTGAATAAAATGCTAAAGAGTTCTGAAGAACAATTGCAAAAATTAGAAGCTCAAAGTTTGGCGATTGAATCTCAAATTGCACAGTTGGCCAACTCTTCTACTACAGGGCAGCTCGACTATTTACCTTCATCATCTATCCGATCCGACGAGGACCTGACTGCTATCAATCTCACAAGCGATCAGGAATATGATAGTTTCTCCATGTATGTTGATGATGAGGCCATTGATAAAGAGAATGAGCATGCCACCGATGACGAGATCAATGATGTTGCTGCTACCGAGAACAATGTGACTGATGATGAGGCTACAAAGAAAAGCAATACAGAGATGGTTGTTGTTTCTCTTCCACAACATGTGCCTCAGCTACCATGTATTGATAAATTTGCTCTCGATCTAGCCTCTACTTATAAGGCTTCTTTGCTCAAGACTACTTATTTCAAGGTTGATGTGATAACAAATATTGTCCAAGATGATATTTCTCAAATTCTGGTTGAGGATCCATACAAAGTGGCTCATACGTTTCAAGCTCTAGGAGAGGGAGAAGATGGAAGTGTCTTATTAGCCAATGATGTGATAAGCCAAGATGTCCGAATGGCTCCAGTGAAAGTGAGGAGTGAAGAAAAGCCACCACCAGAACCTCCACCTTATGTCAAGGGAGTTCAATATTTTCATGGTGTTGAATTTTATCGCTGTTTTATCACAAAGTTTTCCAAAACTGCACAAGCACTCTCTCTATTGCTTATTAATGACATATTTTATTTTACTGATGCTTGTTTGGAGACTTTCTGCAGGATAAAGACAATCACTAACACTCTTGATACTTTTTGTGGTGGCGAGTTTATGATCGAGAAGGTGGATATTACGCCTTTACCGGAGTATTTCTGAGGAGGTCGAGCCAACGACGTTAAACCAAAACGCTTCTTGGGAGGCAACCCATGGATCATGCTTCTGCAAAGGGGAGTTCTTCTTTCCTTCTGTTTTATATATTGTAGACTTATTTGTTTAGTTAATGAGTCATTTGTTTATTTGTTCTCACTGTAGTGTATAGGTATTCTTTATATAAAAAAAACAAAAAAACAAAAAAACAAATTGTTGTTTTTTCAAAAAAAAAAAAAAAAAATGAAAAAATCGAGTTTTTGGTGTGTAACGCAGGATCAACCTGCGTTTCAGGGCAAATTGCGGTGCTGTAACGCAATTTGCTCATGCGTTACTGCTTAAGAGGCAGTCTGCAGACCTGTCACGCAGGCTGCGCCTGCGTGTCTGCATGGGGAGCAGTCTGCTTTGTTCACGCGCAGCTTGCGCGTTGGTCAGACAGAAGAAAAAAATTTTCAGTGTTGTCTTGTGCGCTGTGTTGTTTTATATATAAAAAAAAAAAAAGTTTTTTCACCTCCCATTATATTTATACCCCTATTCCACCTAATTCTTTTCCTATTTAAATTCCAAAACCCCCCATCTTTTCTTCAAAAATTCTAAACCTATATCTATTCTAATTCTTAATTATTATTATTATTATTATTATTATTATTATTATTATTATCATTATTATTATTATTTTTCTTTATTATTTTTGTATTTTATTTAGGAATTTATTTATTTATTTATTTTGTACATTTATTATTATTATTATTATTATTATTATTATTACTATTATTTGCTATTATTATTATTATTACTATTTATTTATTTTATTTTTCTTTTTAATCCCTAAACCCTATTACCTTCTCACCTAAATTTTTTTCCTTTTCACATTAAAATTCTTAAATCCATCCTATCATTCCATTGTCTATATATACCCATACATACACACCCAATTTATTATTTTCTTCCTCTACATCTCTAAAAATTTAAGTTTGGGGGAAAATTAGTACAAGTTCACCTCTTTGATTCGTAGTTGGGATTTTTCTTCTCTAATTTTTTTATTACGAATTTGTGTTCTTGTAAATTGGGGGTTTTGTAATATTCTTGTTAATTGGGTATTTTTGGTGTGATATTGCTTGGTGGTTTTTGGCAGGATATTTCTTGGTGGTTGTTGGTGAAGCTATTGTTGAATGCAGTTTTGGTTATTATGGCTCCTAAGCAAAGGAGGGATGGTTTTCACACTCGACACCTTGATTCCAGGGGAGTTTTCTTTCTTTTCTTTTTAGTGTAGTTTTATTTTGTTTTTAGTTGTAGTTTTGTATCTTGTTCATTAGTTCATTGGGGACAATGAACCGCTTAAGTGTGGGGAGGTGTTCTCAACGTAGTGTATATATAAAAAAAAAAAAAAAAAAAAAAAATCCAAAAAAAATTAAAAAATTGAAAAATACCAAAAATAATTCTAGCCATGCAATTTGATTAGTTGTTGTATTTTGCTTGATACACCCATGCATGCGTAGAATTCTTGTGTTTATTGACGCTTTTGTATGAGAAGTGACGTGCTTTGTTCTTGTGCACACACTTACACTAGCAAGTTGAAGCTGGTAGACTTAATTGGATGTTGTAAGTGATTAGAATGACATGAATATGTGCAAGATGACTTGGTTTTCATGCTTTGAGTACAAGTAGGTGCGTTAGAGAGTCTTGTTACCTGGGATTGATTATGTTTTGACACACCAAGTGAGTTTTGAGCTTATATGCATATCTTTTGCATGATTTTTCGTTTGCTTGAGTGTCCACATGTTGTTTACATTGCTAGCACTTACTTGAGATCTTTCTTGAAATGCATGACATTACTTGATGATAAGATGATAAAGGCACTTAGGTTTAACCTCGTATTTCCCATATTTCCACACCATTTATACATGATCAATTAGTTAACCCGTTGAGCTTAATCCTATTCTTTCGGTGACACACCACATTACTTGCCATTATCCTTTTTATTCTATTGGCCTTACATTGAATTTGAACCTAAATTGTCAAAGGCTAGTATCGTGCTTAAGGGAGTAATAAGGTGTTCATAAAAAGGGGGGTTATTGATGATCATACTTTTGGGGAATATTAATTTTGGGTTGATGCTTGCTAGTCGAAATTCATAATAATATCTATGGATCATTGTGCTTATTCCTTAGCTCTCAGAAAAAAAAAAGAGAAAAAAAAAAGAAAAAAAAAAAGAAAAAAAAAACAGAAAAAGAAAATAGAAAAAAAAAAGAAAAAAAATGAATAAATTTGAGAGCATTTTTATGTTTGTATGATCCCTCTTCATTCGACTAGTCAAGTTATTATGTAAGGGTTATTGAAAAATCTAAGTGTGGGGAAGTATTTGTTTTAATAGAAAGGGAATTGAATAATGATTATTGTTGGGTACTAGCTTTTGACATTAACCTGTTTTAGCTTTACTTGACATACCTTGTCCCTAGCCCACGCTACAACCCGAATAAAGACCTTTTGATTGTCATCAGTGATGTATGTTGTGTTGAGAGTGAGATTGATTGCGAGTGTCAAGTTGTGTTTATGATTTTGTTGGAATTGAGTGATACACTTAACCTTGTTCTTGAGTGAATATTCGTTTTTGAGTGAAAGGTGAGTTATTACTTGTTTTGGCATAGGAGATCCCGGGTTTAGACTTAAAGATGTATTTCTTGTGGACTTAGCATGATTACCAACGATTTTTACACTTGACATGAATTTTTATGACCTTCTGCATGCTGGTTGAGTAGACTACGTGAATACTTGCACTTTCGACACCAAGACATCGTATGTTTACTTTGATTCTTAAGTTGATGTGGCATGAGAGGACTTGTGTGTGTGGTGTTGTGTTAGCATTGATCTTTTGCATGGTTGGATGAATTTTGTGGGTACATTCACTATAAACCCTCACGAGACAACACTCGTCCTACTAGGGCTGCCTAGGGGTTTAACGGCTTGTTGCATATGCTCAATGCAATCGTGTCATCTACGAAAGTGATGTTTGTTAGGACTTAGTTTTTATTTCACTTATTTGCCCGAGGACGTGCAAATGCTAAGTGTGGGGATGTTTGATAGAGTATATTTTTATATATATTTTAGATGATTTTATTCTCATATTTATTGTGTTTTGCATTGATTTGGATTTTTATTTAATATATTTTATTGTTTTATTGTAGGAAATAAAGAATTCATGACTTGGAAGGATTTGGAGCAAAAAGAGCTATTTTGGAGATAAAATAGGAGAAAATTCGTAATATTAGGCTATACGGGCTGCCTGCACTGTTTTGGCCATATCTTGAGTTCCAGAAGTCAGAATTTGACGAAATTACAGCCCACGCGAAGCTTAGGGAATTATCTTTAATTCAGAGGTGGTCCAGTAAGCAAAATCCAACTGGAAGAGCCCAGAAATAGAGGAGAAAAAGAAGTGACGAATTTTAATTAAGGAATCCTATTCAGTTATAGAATCCTACTTGTAATTGATTTAGAGTATTAAAATACTTTTATTGGGCAAGACTTTTAGAGCCTATATAAACACATCTAGGGTATTATTTTATGGGGAGAGACATACGTGCTCCTACTCTTAGGAGCTAGGGTTTTGGAGAGGAGACCATGAATTTCATTCTTGTGACAGGATTGATGATTGCAGGTTTTCTTATCTGAATTTCTTCTCAATTCTTATTAGTTTAATTATGTTTTCTTGTTTTACTAGTTGTTTTACTTGTTTAATTATTAGTGAGTAGTTATTTCTAGGGCTAAAAGGGAAGCCATGTTTGTACTAATATTGGCATGATTTTCATAGTGGTTTGATTGGTTATGGTTAATTCTGATTGATATGTTTTAATCATTAATTTGTGTAATCGGCCGATATCATGGATTAATTATATGCAAATAGGGGTATGGATCGAGAGATTTACTTACTAGAGGCACACATACGATTAGCAGAATTGAATTTGAGTGCGAAAGCATCATTGGATTTCTGAGAGCGTTAATTCTTGAAAGAGATTAACTTGACTCTAATTACCTGATTGATTGAATTACTAAAAGTGGTTAATTGTGTTGAATGTTTCGAGAGTGTTAATGCTTGAAAGAGATTAACATACTCTAGTTATAGGATCACATTGATTGCTTTAGCTTAAGAGCCAATTGTGTAAGCATGGTGGACCTGATTGCCCTAGGTTTTAAATAATTTGTTTATCATCTGCTTAATTAGTGTTAATTTAGTTTAATTAGTTAATTAATAATTTCACATAATCGTTTGCCCTTGAAACAATTAGCGATAACTGAAAAGGAATTAGTAGAACCTGTCTCCTTGTGGATTCGACCCGCTTGCCATCTGTACTAGCAATAGACACCGTGCGCTTGCGGTTAGGTATAATTTGACATATCAAGACATCAGAGGTGGTTAACTGTTTAGGTAAGTGTTTGGGTTGTGTGCTTGTGTCAGGAATAGGATGTGTAATGTCCTGTTCCATAGCACCAGTTGTTGAGCCATATTGAATAGGCATTCTCTTTCTTAAAAGAGACCATACTTCATCAGGAATGTATGGAGATCCCACAAACTTATTTGCCTTATCAGAATTGATTAGACTCTTTATATTGTTTTCTGAGATTTTACATATCGGCAAGACTGTGTCATTCTCAAAAACAGCATGAGGACATAAGTGAGAAAATATTAATTGAAAAAATCTAAGAAAGCAAACATAACCACATTTATCTGCTTTTCTTTCACTTAATGCCTTTAGTATAAAGGAACCATAATCAAATGAGAGATCATGAATTAGAGAGTACCCAATTTTGGCTGAACCTGTGGGTAAGGCATCAAAGTTTGACACTTTATTCAAGAAACATCTGCTGATAGTATCAAAGAAGAAATTCCATTCCTTCTTTAGCTTTGTCCTGTAGAGCTCTCCAAACTTCTTTGGTGTTCCATTGTAACCCAAGCTTACAACATACTCAAGGAGTTTTGCATCAGTAACTTTGAAAATAGGCTTACCAATGATTGATGGTAAGTGTAAGGATGCATTGACAATTTCAGGTGTCACATAGTATGTAACATTGTCATATTCAAAGCTCATCTGAGGATTCTCTGATGAATGACTTTTCCCAAAAACACTTGTGTTCCAAACCTGCATAACAGACTTAAAAGATATCTTGGCAGGTTGGGTTAGAGCATAATTGATTGGACTTGAGGCCAAAAAGTCCTGAATAATGTGGAAATCACTCGGCAAGTCCTGATGATCTAGAACTGCAGTGAAGTTATTGGTATTAAAAGTAACTCCATTGATTACCACCTTGTTGTTCATGAACAAGTTTTCCATTTGAATTTCAAACACAAAAGATGAGTTAATTTTGATATTAGGGTTTGAGAGTGCAGAGACAAAGAGAGACGATGCTTTACTGATAGTTTGAGAAAACTAAATCAATTAGTAAACTTAATTGATTTTAGACAATACTTGTAACTTCTCAACAACAGGTGTCAGTAAATCATTCGTTTAGGCTAAAGTAATGGACCAAATTACGTGAGAGAGTGGTGAGGATTACACGCGTCATGACTTACATCTTTAACTGTATGTAAGCATCGAGTGAGCACACGCGCTACATATTATTCGGAAAATAAAATTGTGACCAAAATAAAACATGGTAATTTTGTTTTATATAAAGAAATTTAAAACAACACAATCGAATAATACCTGGTACTTGCACCAGTAATATGAATCGTTTCATATTCTCGTTTCACCCTTCTCTATTTAATCTTAGAGACTTGTCCACTTACTTCTATAACGCTTCATTCTCTCCTGTAAGAAAAATCAGAAAAACCCTTCTCATCAAAAGTTTTAGCAATGTCGAACCTTACCATCATTGAGAAAAACCTCCATCTCTTAGAGAAAAGAGATATATTTAGTTATACTCGTGAAGAGTTTGATGCTTTCGACTGGGAAAGACAACTGGAGACTCTCTGGTTGCAGATGGATGCAGGTCTCGAAGAAATCGAGAAGGAAAAACCTGCAAAAGTGATCGACATAGATGCTGCCCTCCAAACAGCATTCGCATGGCTTTCATCTAAGGCATCTTCATCCAACTCCATCAACCATTGTTAATGAATATGTCAGCAAAAATAACCTTATCCCTGTCAACTTCCACCCAAACAAAGTGGCAAAGATGGGATCTGGGATGGCTATTAACAATGGAGTGGATTGGTCTCTTATTTCCTGTTGAATAGATTAGTAGAAAGAGAGCACAAAAGATGTAATCTTTGAATGTAAACTCTTTCTTATTATCAATGAAAAATCTTGTTTATTCTATTCTATTCAATGTTTTTCCTGATTTAACATGTTATCTGAAAATAAATATGAGGACTAATCAAAGTGATCACATTCTCAGGAATTCAATAACATTAAACATAGTTTGAATCAGGAAATTGAGATAAAATGAAGACAGTTAGATTCTGATAAAATACTGATTATCGAATCGTTGCATCAGGATTCGATGTTGACCACTGTCAGGATTGACTTTCCATCAGTATTTACAGGTCGTCAGTATCTGATGACTTCTTTCTCCTAGGAACTGCCATAGTTTACCATTCCAAGTTCATTCACCAACTTTGTAAAAGTAGCCTCAGGTAGTGGCTTGGTGAATATATCAGCTAACTGTTGATCAGTAGGAACAAAATGAAGTTCAATTGTTCCTTCCAGTACTTGTTCTCTTATGAAATGATACCTGATGCTGATGTGCTTTGTAAGAGAATGTTGAACTGGATTACCTGTCATAGCAACAGCACTTTGGTTATCACAATAAATAGGTATTTTTGAAAATGACAAACCATAGTCCATTAGCTGATTTCTCATCCACATGATCTGAGCACAACAGCTTCCAGCAGCAATGTACTCAGCTTCTGCAGTTGATGTGGAGATAGACTTTTGCTTTTTACTGAACCAAGAAACTAGTCTTCCTCCAAGAAACTGACAACTGCCTGAAGTACTTTTCCTGTCTATTTTGCATCCAGCAAAATCAGCATCTGAATAGCCACATAAACTAAAGTCTGATTCTCTGGGATACCAAAGGCCAAGAAAGGATGTGCCCTTTAGATATCTGAAAATCCTTTTTACTGCAATGAGATGTGGTTCTTTAGGATTTGCTTGAAATCTTGCACATAGACAGGTTGCATACATGATATCAGGTCTGCTAGCAGTTAGATATAAGAGTGAGCCAATCATTCCTCTATAGTTGGTTACATCTACTTCAGTTCCTTGATCAGGATCAAGCTTTGTAGCTGTAGCTATAGGAGTGGAAGCTGTAGAGCTGTCTTGCATGTTAAACCTTTTTAGTAAATTCTTTGTGTATTTTGACTGATTGATAAAAATCCCTTCATCAGTCTGTTTAACTTGAAGACCTAAGAAATAGCTCATTTCTCCCATCATGCTCATTTGGTATCTCGACTGCATTAGCTTTGAAAACTTCTCACACAGCTTAGTATTAGTTGACCCAAAAATGATATCATCAACATATATTTGAACTAACAGCAAATCCTTACCATGATTCAAATAAAATAAGGTTTTATCAATTGTACCTCTGTTGAATCCACTTTCCAGTAAGAATTGAGCTAGGGTTTCATACCAGGCTCTTGGAGCTTGCTTTAGTCCATAAAGTGCTTTATCCAGTCTATAGACATGATCTGGATGTCTGGGATCAATAAATCCAGGAGGTTGTTCAACATATACCTCCTCTTCCAGTTCTCCATTGAGAAATGCACTTTTTACGTCCATCTGGAATACTTTGAATTTCTTGTGGGCTGCATATGCCAGAAAAATTCTGATGGCCTCCAGTCTTGCAACAGGAGCAAAAGTCTCATCATAATCTATTCCTTCCTGTTGAGAATACCCCTTTGCTACTAGTCTTGCTTTATTTCTCACAATTATGCCATCTGAATCAGTCTTATTTCTGAATACCCACTTTGTACCTACTATAGACCTTCCTTTGGGTCTTGGTACTAGTTTCCAGACTTCATTTCTTTCAAACTCATTCAGTTCTTCTTGCATAGCTGTCACCCAATCAGCATCCTTAAGTGCATCTTCAACTTTCTTGGGCTCCTCCTTTGACAGAAAGTTATTATATAAGCATTCATTTTGAGTTGCACTTCTTGTCTTAACACCTGCTTCAGGATTCCCAATAATTAAATCAGGAGTATGACTTTTTGTCCATTTCCTTGCTGATGGTAAGTCATTTCTTGAACTGGATGCTCCCCCTTGATTGGTGTTTTCTTCAAAAGAACTAGAGTTGCTAGAAGCTCCCCCTGAGATAGTGCTATCTTGATTGTCACTTGAGTCTATTTCTGATGAATCTCTACTTGATGTTTGAGTTGTATCAGCACTAGTGATGTCTCGCTCTTGCTCCCCCTCAACATTTGCATTATTTGAGTCATCATCAGTAACAGGTGTTTGATCAGGAATTGATCGATCGTCAGGATCTGATGGAATATCAGTATCTGACGTGACTTCATCAGGATTGTTGGTAGCTTCATTTGCAAAAGTCAAACTGTCATGAGAGTCTTCTTTTATTCCTGTTAGCTTTCTATCATCAAAAGATACATTAATAGACTCCATGACTGTCTTTGTTCTCAGATTGTAGACTTTAAAGGCTCTTGTTGTTGGATAGCCAATAAAGATGGCCTCATCAGCTTTTGTCTCAAATTTTCCTAGCTGTCCTGGATGAGGTCTTAGAACAAAGCACTTGCAGCCAAACACATGTAGATGCTTCAAACTTGGCTTCTTTTCCTTAATCATCTGATAAGGAGTTACACCATGTCTATTGATTAGTGTTATATTTTGAGTGTAACAAGCTGTGTTGACTGCTTCTGCCCAGAAATATGTAGGTAGTTTAGCTTCTTCCAACATAGTTCTACCAGCTTCAATAAGAGTTCTGTTCTTTCTTTCAACTACTCCATTTTGCTGAGGAGTGCCAGGAGCAGAGAATTGTTGAACTATTTCTTTGTATTTGCAGAACTCTTCCATTGCTGAATTCTTGAATTCAGTCCCATTATCACTTCTCAGAATCTTGACTTTGTATTCCGTGCCAGTTTCAATAAGTCTAACATGGTCCAGCAGTATTTCAGCAGTTTCATCTTTTCTGTGAAGAAAATAAACCCAGGTAAATCTAGTATATTCATCAACAATGACTAGAGTATACCTTTTCTTACTGATGGACATAATATTCACTGGTCCAAACAAGTCGAGGTGTAGCATGTGATAAGGTTCATCAATTGAGGATTCAGATTTACTCTTGAATGATGTCCTTCTCTGTTTAGCCTTCTGACAAGCATCACAGAGTCCATCAGGAGTATATAGAGCCTTTGGTAATCCTCTCACCAAGTCTTTCTTAACCAACTTATTTATATTGTTGAAGTTGAGATGAGAAAGCTTCTTATGCCAATTCCAACTTTCATCTACAGATGCTTTATTGATGAGGCATGTAGTTGGATTTTCAGTATTAGTGTGAATGTTGGCTTCATAAATGTTACCATGTCTTTGACCTGTTAATGCAATCTTTCCTGTAGATTTGCTGATAACTTCAAAATGAGTATCATTAAAGTTGACACGATAACCTCTGTCTGTGATCTGACTAACACTCAACAGATTGTGCTTTAGTCCTTTCACCAGAGCTACTTTCTCAATGATGACATTTCCAATTACAATGCTGCCATATCCCAAAGTTTGTCCAATGTTGCCATCTCCATAAGACACAGTTGGGCCAGCCTTTTCCTCAAATTCTGATAGCAAGGTTTTGTCTCCAGTCATGTGCACAGAACATCCACTATCCATGACTAACACATTTTTCTTTTTACCCTGCAATCAGAATCACAAAGAACTGAGTTAGAATTTTTAAGAACCCACACTTGTTGGGTTCTCTTTTCATGCAATTTAACATCTTTATTAATAGAAGATTTTCTTGTAAAGACATTTTCATCAGAACTAACTCCATCAGAATTAGTCTCTATCTTGACAGATGCATGATTAGAATTCAAGTTCTTTGTTTTTCCAAAATTTGCACTTTTATTGAACTTAGGCAAAGGCTCATAATAATTATAGTACAAATTATGGTATTCTTCACATGTATAAATAGAATGCCATTTACTGCCACAATGGAAACAAGGATTCTGTGGTTTATAGAATACTGATTTATTCCTAATGTCAGACTTAGGAACTACAGTTGGCTTCTTTTTACTCCTCCTGCAATCAATAGCAAGATGATTAGAATTACCACAGTTAAAGCATGCTTTTCTTGGTGCATTTGGAATATACTTATAATTATTTTCCTTGTTTATTCCAACTTTACCATTCCTGTTCCTTTTGACAGTTGGAACTCTCTTCCTATCTGTTACCTCACAGATTCTGTCCCTTAATTGCTTCTTGGACAAAAGACCCACATTCTTGTTTTTGACAGTTATAGACTCAGAATGATGTGTAGAAGTAGATCCCTCTTCTGAAGTAGATTTGGGAATCTCTGGATACACATAATTAACTGGCTTTAATTTGGTTTTGGTATTGTCTGTAACATATCTGTAGGTTTTTGGATTTGTTGAGTTATTAACTATAACTCTTCCAGGGTTAGATGAAACAACCTTTCCTTTGTCCTTTTTCTCATTTTCTGGCTTATACCCTAGACACTCTTTCCAGTTTTTATCAGAAATGATTTCATGAGTTTTTGTACCAGAATGTGTCCAGGTTCTGAGTTTTTCATTAGCATCTTTAAGTTGCCTCTCAAGTTCATTACATTTAAACTCCATTTCAAGTTTCATGTGTTTAGCATTATCACATTCTGCTTGAACTTCATGCAAGAAAATTAACTCAGCTTCTAAATGATCATTTCTCTTAACAACCTCTGCCATTTCAGATTTTATTCTTGTATTTTCAAGAGATTGACTCCTAAAACTAATATGCAGAGATTTTAAGAAAGATCTTAGCTCAGAAACATTATTAGTATCAAAATCAAATGAAACTTCAGATACCTTGGTTTCACCAGCAGAAGTCTCATCAGTTTTAGCCATCAAAGCATAATTCACTTTTTCCTCTTCAGAGTCAGATGATGAGTCCATCCAATCCTTGCTTGAAGAAATGAGAGCTTTGTTTTTGGTCTTCTTGCACTCAGTTGCAAAATGACCCATCCCATCACAGTTATAGCATCTGATTTTTGACTTGTCAAACTTGCTGCTTTTGCCTTCTTTCTTCTTGTACCTGACTTTGTCAGCATTGAAGGTTTTCTTCTGGAATTTCCCTTGCTTCCTAGCCTTCCTGGACTTCATCTTTTTGAAGCCCTTGACTATCATAGCAACCATTTCCATCATATCAGAATCAGTAGAGTCATCATCAGTTTCAGGATCAGACTCAGTATCAGTATCTGATGATGAGTCATCAGGAATTGACTCTTCTACTCTACTCTTTCGGTTATAAACCTCCTCAGCTTTTCCCTTTGATTTTGATTCAACATTCAAAGCAACAGATTTTGCTTTGACATTTTTCTTGTTCTTCCTCTGTTGAACCTCAAGATCATGAGTTCTTAGCATCCCATAGACTTCATCAAGAGACAGCATCTTCAAATCATATTGATGCCTTATGATTGAAGCTTGAGTATCCCACTCTTCAGTTAAGGCTCTGAGAAACTTGGTATTCGAATCCTCTGGATCATACTCTTTGCCAACCAGTGATAGATTGTTCAGTAAAGTCAAGAATCTATCATACATATCAGTAAGGCTTTCATCAGATTTAGCATCGAATTGCTCATACTCCTGAATCAACAGAGCCCTTCTGTTTCTTTTGATAGATTCAGTACCTTGACATTGAGTTTCCAAAGTATCCCAAATTTCCTTTGCAGTCTTGCATGCTATTACCCTGTTAGACATGACATTATCAAGACTGTTATGCAAAATATTCTTTACCTTTGCATCTTTGAGTACTTGAACCTTTTCTTCTGCCGTCCATTCATTCTTTGCCTTAATGACATAGTGTTCAGCAACAGTCTCTGTTCTTGGAACTAGTTTTGTTGGAAGAAATGATCCATCATTGATCCTGTCAAGATAGTCAGGATCAGTTGCTTCTAGATACATCAACATCTTCACTTTCCAGGTTGGATACTCAGCCTTCTTGAGAATTGGAATTTTAATGCTTTCATACTTGCTTGTCGACATCTTAAGATCGTTTCTGATTTAATAATCAGTTTAGCTCTGATACCAATTGTTGCCCAGTAAATAACAATTGTAGAAGGGGGTTGAATACAATTGTATAAGATTTTCGACTTAAAACAAAATAACACAAGTATGAATCAATAACAGCTTTATTAACTCTGATATAAAACTGTTACAAAACTCTCTTAAGAAATTCTTATGTTCTTAAGAGCTGCTAGGTTACAGTATAACTCGTGCAAGCGATTACAAAATGTAAAACCTAAACTGTGTTTATATAGTGTACACAGTTGCACTATCAATTACAAGATGTTCTAAATCAATTACATATATCTCTGAATGCATATCTTGTATGATAGCTGCCTTCCTACAAATTAGGAACCGACATATCAATCTTCCTTGATCTCTGGTCTGATGAAAATCTTCATGGAATCCTGACCAGCTTCTAATCCTGATAGTCCAATACTGACGTTGTATTCCTGATGACGTCAGCATCAGTATCTGATCAGTAATGCCCAGATCCTGATCATCTCTTGAATCAATATCTAACAGGTATACTTAGTTTAGCTAAGTAGAACATACTGTCATAGCCATAAGTGTATTCTTGTAATTCAAATAAATACTGTCATGTAATAAGTGTAATTCTTGGAAGAAGTTCGATAATGTTCAAGCCTCAAGGAATACAGAAGTTTGACAGCAGGAATAAAAATTACTGTCAAGTATTGACAGTAAGGTTACAAGGAAACAACATGTTGCCTAGGTCGACAGTAAGTTTCATGGAGTCGACAACAAGTTTCAACTTGACAGCAACATTGGCGGAGATTCTGATGACAGCAACTTTGATATATAGTTTGCGACAGTAAGTTTGGAATTCTTGACAGCAATCTCTGCGGAAATTCATACTGTCAACCAAAGCACAATCCTTGACAGCAATCTCTGCGGAAATTCATACTGTCAACCAAAGCACAATCCTTGACAGTAATCTCTGCGGGAAATTCATACTGTCAACCAAAGCATAATTCATTGACAGCAAACGTTGTGGCAAACATACTGTCATATAGAATCAACTTGATTTAGGAATTTTCTAAGTCAAATTAAGCGACAGAGTACATGTTCAAAAGAAGCAGGCGTGCTGCAACATTCAACCTTTACAGCAAGCTTGGAAAGTCTATAACTGAAGCTCGAGAGATCACATTTAGCAACCTGTAAAGTCTAGAGCAGATAAAATTGAATATGGCTAGATCTGGGTGGCTCAAATGTGGAAAGTATCTTAAAGTTACTTTGTGATGATCACATGAGAATAAATCATGGAATGAGCTGCAAAAGGAATATAACAGCAACTCAACAACCCATGCTGATAGTGGTAGTACAGTAGACTATCACACTATAAATAGAGCACTCTATTTATACAACAAAATATCTCTCTACAACTGTAATCTCTTGAGTATTTGAAGCTTGAGAATTATTTTGTTCTCAAAGTTGTAGCAAAACTTCGCAAAATAAATAAAACAATTATTTTTTGAATCATCTTGTTAAATATTACTTGTGATTGCATTTCTTCTACTAGTAAATTACAAACTCTATTTAAGTTGTTGAAATAGTTTTTGAAATTTATTAGTATTGCATTCAACCCCCTTCTGCAATACATTCCGGGACCAACACTATACATATTAGACCATTCTCCTAACGCTTTTGCTGCGGAAGAAGTAATAAGGTGCTTGCCAAGAGAGGTGAAACCTCCTGGCCAAAAGACCTCCAAGTTATCCATGTAGCGTAAGTCACTTAATTTGAAAATTGCAAACAAATAAGATATGTGAACTGAATTGTCTTTAAAAGCTTGACTGCGTTTTTAGTCTTTTACATGTGTGGAGTATTTAATAAGTATTTACTTTGAAACTTTATACAGTAACCATTCTAGTTCAAATTTCAGTTTATCCATTACCTATTTTTTGACTCAATCCTTCAACTGTTCTTCTGGAGTATGAGTATTCGTACACTGTTCAATTCAGTAAGGAATCTCGTAGGAGAATTAAAGTTGATTATTCCTGTGTCATCTACTCATCTTAATACAATTATATTCCTAAGTAAATTTAAGAAAAGTTAAAAACAGAGTAAATTTTACACTTGTCTCTCCACTCTCCTAGCTATATATATGCATTTCTCTTCTGGTAAAATCATACTTATAATCCAAATCCACCTTAATTCCTCTTCTCCAAAATGCAGCTTCTTAAACCGACAACTCTTCTTCTTTTCGGGTTCCTCTTCTTGGAACAAACCACCAATACCAGTACCTGTACCTGTGTATATATAGATATTAACTGTTTGATAATGAAACTAGAGAGAATATTTAACACACACAAATATGCACGCCCAAAAACTTGCTTTTCCATTAGATAAACAAAGACAATATATAGAGTACTACTACTAGGAACTAACAGCTAAAAACTAGGTAACTGAACTCATCTGCCTAACAACCACTATGACTACTTCAAAGTCTTATTCCTTTCCTACAAAAACGCTAACAGCCTAGACCAAGTCTGCAGAAATAAAATCAAACTAAATAAACAAATAAATAAAACAGCAAGCTAAAGATTAAATGCCAACAATCTCCCCCGTAATCTTTAAGCTTGCTTGACAAGACTCTTGACACCCAGAAGCTTGCGCATTCGCTCGAACTTGATCGTTGACACTGCCTTAGTTAGAACATCTGCTCATTGCAATTCACCGGAGACATGCTTAACAAAAATCTCACCACGATCAACACACTCTCTAATAAAGTGATATCGAATATCAATGTGTTTACTTCGCCCATGGAATACCGGGTTCTTGGCTAAATCAATTGCTGATTTATTGTCCACACATATGACCAATGGACCAACATTGTCACCTGTTACCTGGTTTATTAGATTCCTCAACCATATTCCTCGGCAAGCTGCTGCAGTTGCAGCCATAAATTCTGCCTCACACGATGATAAAGCCACACACTTTTGTTTCTGTGATACCCAAGTCACCAAGCTATCATTCAAGTAAAACACCATCCCTCCAGTACTCTTTCGATCATCTAGGTTCCCAGCTAGATCACTATCTGAAAATCCAGTCAAAGCATTATTACCACCCTTCTCCGTATAAACCAACCCAAACTGCAATGTACCTTTTATATAGCGTAGAATCCTCTTCACAGCATCTAGATGCATCTTTGTTGGACGTTCCATGTATCGACTTACCACACCCACAACATAGGCTATGTCAGGCCTCGTGTGCACAAGATATCGTAAGCCCCCAACCATACTTTTGAACTCTGTTGCATTTACGGGTTTTCCCTCTTCATACTTCGTGATACTCTCTTTTGGGTCCATTGGATATTTTGTCGGATTGCAACCAGCCATTCCTGCTTTCTCAAGTATTTTTTGAGCATATCCAGTCTGCTTAAGCTCTATGTAACCGTTGCCCTGTTCCACCTCAATCCTCAAGTAATAAGACAGCTTCCCTAAATCACTCATATTAAATTTAGCACTCATTTGTTTTTTGAACTCCTCAATAAGTGAAATACTAGTGCTAGTAACTAAAAAATCATCTACATACACAGCCACTACCAAACTTTCATCTCCCATTCTTTTCGTATAAACAATATGCTCATAAGGACATCGAAAAAATCCAAAATTAACAAGGCAGTTATTGAGTTTAGAGTACCACGCTCGAGGGGCTTGACGAAGTCCGTACAGCGCCTTCAGTAACTTATAAACCTTGTGCTCCTGACCTTCTTTCACAAAACCCTGTGGTTGAACAACATACACGTCCTCAGTGATTTCTCCATTCAGGAACGCTGTTTTCACGTCCATGTGATGAACTTCCCTTTTATTTTTTGCTGACAACGCTAGTATCAACCTCACTGTCTCAAGTCGAGTGACTGGTGCAAAGACCTCAGTGAAATCAATTCCCTGCTCTTGAACATACCCCTTTGCGACGAAATGCGCCTTATATTTCACAATGTTTCCATTTGCATCCCTTTTAAGCTTGTATACCCATTTTAAGCCAATAATTTTGTGCCCTGTAGGTGGCTCTGTCAGCTCCCATGTCCCATTCTTTTCAATTGACTCAATCTCTCGTTGCATAGCCAACTTCCATTCTTGTTTCTTTGCTGCACAGTCGTAACTCTCTGGTTCTTCTGCTCCCACAAACAGCAATTCTTCATCCACTTCAATTTCATCCGTGTCATTGTAGATATCTTCAAGTTTTCTGAATCTCTTGGGTTCAGTACTGCCATCATAACTGTTTGGATCAATATGAAAGATATCACGTTGTGGAGTTGTTACCTGGAACTCAGTTGACCCATCTGTATGTGATTGCCTTGGACTTTCAATGTCGTTGTCCCTCTCTGCATCAATATCAATTACTGAGAACGGGGTTGATTGTTCCATCATTTGCTCATGCTGGAGATTCCATGGCCAAGACCTATCTTCTTCAAACTTGACATCTCGACTAACATAGACACGATTCTCTTCTGGATCATACAATCTATACGCCTTAGTGCCTGGTTCCTTACCCAAATTGATCACCCTTTTACTTCGATCGTCCAGTTTCTTCAACTGTGGTCCTGGAACTTTCATATGGTCCAGACAACCAAAGACTCTTATATGACCAATGGCTTCTTTTCAGTCCAGGCCTCGTAGGGGGTTTGTCCAATTAGATCCCGTGTAGGAAGCCTGTTGAGCACATAGACTGAGTGTCTAACAGCTTCACCCCACAAGAACAATGGAACCTGTTTCTCCTTCAGATAACTCCTCGCCATTTCGACTACTGTTCTGTTTCTGCGTTCAACAACACCATTTTGCTGAGGCGAGTACGGTGCTGTGTAGTTTCTTGTGATTCCAGCCTCTTCGCAGTAATCATTGAATTCCTTTGATACAAACTCTCCACCCCTGTCAGTCCTGAAAACCTTCACCTTCTTCTCGAAACCATCTTCAACTTTTGCTCGGAATTTTTGAAAGCACCAAAAGCTTCACTCTTATTCTTTAAGAGGTACACCCACATTACACGACTAAAGTCGTCCACCAATAAGAAAAAATACTTATTCCCTGTAGGTGTTTCCGGCTGCAATGGACCACAGAGATCTCCATGAACTAATTCTAGCCCCTTTTGGCATTGTATTGAGCTTTGTTTGGGAATGGCACCCTAGCCTGCTTTGACATTAAACACCCATGGCATACTTTTTTTGGTTGAGCAATCCTTGGCATACCTCGAACCATCTGCTTGTTGGACATCAATTCTAGTGCTTGAAAATTTACGTGTCCCAAACGAAAATGCCATAACCAGGTTGAATCTTCTATTTTAGTAAACAAGTACACAGGTTTGTAAGTCTCAATAACAAACTTATAGAGTCTGTTTGAGGCCTTCTTAACTTTCATTAGCAATTGTTCTTCTTTATCAAAAACTCGTAAAAATTCTCCATTAATTACTACTTTATTACCTTCCTCTGCAAGTTGCCCCAAACTTATGATATTATTGCAAAGACTAAGAATATAGTATACCTCGTTAAGTGTTCGCTCTTCCCTATTTTTGCATTTGAAACTTATTGAGCCCTTTCCTTCGATCTTTACACTCGAACCATCTTCAAACCTTACTTGTCCAGTGATTCCTTCATTCAAAAACTTAAACTTTGACCTCTGACCCGTCATGTGATTGCTCGCCCCATTGTCCAAGTACCAAACATCTGACTCGATTTGTTTTCCCTGGTTCTCAGACCTCAGTTTTCGCATTACCATATGCTCATGTTGCAGTATCATGTCACCTTCTTTCTGCACATGCTTTGCCAACAGCAAGGCTGGTTCCTCATCATATATCTCTGCCACATTTGCTTCTTGTTTCTGTTCTTTAAACCTTCGAGGTTTCCTGCATTCGCCAGGATTGTGTCCTAGGATGTTACAGTTGTAACACCTCACTTTACTTTTATCTCTTCCTCCTCGTCCTCTCATATTGGACGTTCCCTCAAGTCCACCTTTGTTCGAACGTTTCAACCACTCTTCCCTGGTAAGCAAAACCTTTTGTTCTTCATTTTCTCTTTTCGACCATTCTTCCTGCGTCAACATCAACTGACTTCCAACTGCCTGACTTTGTCCTTTTAAACGTTCTTCATGTGCCTTCAACGACCCAACAGCCTCCTCTACAGTCATTTTTTCCAAATCTCCAAATTGCTCAATTGTCGAAGCAATTTGGAGAAACTTCGATGGGACTTCACGAAGTAGCTTCTTTACCAAATATGACTCTCATATTTCTTCTCCCAGGGACCGAATGGTTGACACGATTCCATTCAACTTCATATAGAAGTCATCGAGTTGTTCTGTTTCACTCATGTTGAGTGACTCAAAATCTGCCTTCAAGGTTTGCACCCTTGCCTTCTGTACTCGCTCTGCACCGAGACACATTGTCTTCAGAGCTTCCCAGGCATCCTTAGCCATTTTCTTCTCTGAAATGGACAACAACAACTCCTCTGGGATGCCTTGATATATCATGGCCAAAGCCACTTTATCCTTCTTCCCTTCGATCACTGCTTTAGGATCGTTCGGTTCCACTGCTTCCTAGACCTCGTGGGCTTGCATGAATACCCTCATCTTCAAGGACCAAGCAGTGTAATTGCTTTTTGCCAACATGGGGTAACTCAAGCCAAGACTCCCACCTTTACTCTTGTTTGCTTCCATATCCGTCGTCTTCTTTGGCATATACTATAGCTCTGATACAAAATTCTTGGAACAAACCTACAATACCAGTACCTGTACCTGTGTATATATAGATATTAACTGTTTGATAATGAAACTAGAGAGAATATTTAATACACACAGATATGCACGCCCAAAGACTTGCTTTTCCATTAGATAAACAAAGATAATATATAGAGTACTACTACTAGGAACTAACAGCTAAAAACTAGGTAACTGAACTCATCTACCTAACAACCACTATGACTACTTCAAAGTCTTATTCCTTTCCTACAAAAACGCTAACAGCCTAGACCAAGTCTGCAGAAATAAAATCAAACTAAATAAACAAATAAATAAAACAACAAGCTAAAGATTAAATGCCAACACCTCTTCGCTATAATATCTTCCTTCTCTACTGTATGTTTATGTAACTAAACAAGCTAGTTTTCGATTTCTGTTTTTATTTATAAATGTATGTGTTTCTCAGCGGTGTTTTTTTTAATCTACAGGTTTCACTTGGTGCAACTACAACTAGAAGCACTACACTAAAAACTAAGGAAAATCCATTTACAGCAAAAGCCTCGTTGATACGATACTGGAACAAACACATCTACAACAACATTCCACAACCTAATTTTCTCATGTCCAAAGCCTCGCCTCTCTCCGCTGTTGACACCGCGTTTTTCACAAAACTCGCAACCCAAAAATCACTCCCTGCCCACACTTCAGCTTTCTGCTCTTCGGCAAACTTGTTCAGCATCACTTCCTATGACCATCCTGACCCTAAGGACTCCAACTTTGCTATCTACAACAACAAAAACTTCTCTAATTATGGCACTGGCAAATTCTCTAGAGCCGACACATTTAAGAACTACTCGAATAGTGGAGAGAATACTACAGATAGCTCCTTCACGCGATACAGCCGTAGCTCCATCAAACACAGTGAGAGATTCACCACCTATGGCACTGACTCCAATGTAGGTAGCGCAAACTTCACATCATATGCTGGTGGAGCTAAAGGTGGCTCTGGTGACTTCAAACAATATTATCTGAAAGCAAACGTCCCTGACCTCCGCTTTACAACTTATGCATCAGAAGCATCTCAACACAATCTTTCTTTCAAAAGTTACACAGATGAAACTAATTCTGGAAGTGAGTCATTTGTTAACTATGCTAAGAAAGCAAACGCCAATCCGGTTGATTTTACCAATTATGGAAATAATTCCAACGTCGTTGGATCGTCATTCAATAGTTACAATGAATTGAGTAATGCAACAAACGATTCGTATACCAGCTATGCCAACAATGGCAATAATAATGCAAATAATTTCAAAAACTATGGTACCGGTATACAAAACTTCTGATAGTTTTTCGAATTACCAAGACCAAGCCAACGTTGGAGATGACACATTTCAATCTTATGGAAAAAATTCCTCACATGAGAAAGCAAATTTTGTCAATTATGGGCAAACATTCAATGAAGGTACAGATAGATTCAAGGAATACGGTAAAGGTACAACGAATCAGATTTTCGAATTCAAAATTTATGGCAAAAAATCTACTTTTAAAGATTATGCAAAACGGCAATCAAATGTTAGCCGGGGATCAGTGAAATTTGGAGGCAAGTTCTTCAGAGAGTCCATGTTGAAAGAAGGGGTGGTCATGAAAATGCCAGATATAATTGACAGGATGCCCAAAAGGCCATTTCTGCCACAGGCGATTACGTCAAAACTACCATTTTCCACAAAGTGAGTTGAACGAGCTTAAACGAGTTTTTGGTGCAGCTGATAATTCAAGCATGGAGCATGTTTTGTCCAATGCACTTGTGGAGTGTGAGCGGGCTCCCAGTCCATGCGAGTCAAAGCGTTGTGTTGGATCAGTGGAGGATATGATAGACTTTCCTGTATCGGTCTTAGGTCACAATGTGGTTGCAAAGATGACTGAGAATGTTAACGGGGCAAAAAGGAATATACTAGTTGGGAAAGTCAGGGGAATTAACGGTGGACGAGTAACGAAATCAGTATCGTGTCATCAGACTTTGTATCCTTCTCTACTCTATTATTATCATTCTGTGCCTAAAGTTAGGGAATTTTATGCCCAAATCTTTGCATAAGCCCTAAGAGGCCTAATGGGCTTGAATAGAGGTCCACAACTCATAATGGGCCTAGAGATGAAGATTAGGTCACTAAAACCCACCACCAGGAGTCAGTCCAGGAGGCGATCCCCCAGGAGTGAGGACGAGGATGAGCCCGAGATGGTGTCAGCAGTGCAAGAAAGGATGACTAGAGTGGAGAAGTAGTATAGCTCAAGGGGCGCGAAGAGGAATGCCAGGAAGGGGCCCAAGTCATATCAGGAGGAAAGCATTAAGGGTCCCACCAAGAAACTCTTGGATGAAGTTGATGATGTTGTTACGGATCAAACAAACTCTTACTTCTATGAAGACCTCGAGTGGGAGGAGGATGTAGAGCTTACTAAGACAAA
The DNA here is from genome assembly GCA_037693485.1 of Kitagawia praeruptora. Lineage (NCBI taxonomy): Eukaryota > Viridiplantae > Streptophyta > Magnoliopsida > Apiales > Apiaceae > Kitagawia > Kitagawia praeruptora. The sequence goes on from CM075350.1 coordinate 129,251,884, forward strand.
GGAAGGGTCGCAAAATGAGGCCGCCTCATCCAAGGGGAGGTCAGTTAGTGTCTTTAATCATCTTGGAAAGAAGTTAATTAGATGAGCATGATCTCCGCCTCAAGCTCGAAAAACATACAACTAACAAGAAGGATAAGCGATCCCAGGCTTGGAGCCAAGGTTTGGAACGACCCCCCTCTCCTCATCGAGAGTGTGAGCGGTCCCATAAGTACAAACCTGACCCCCTGAATTGCAAAGAGAAGAATCACAAGGAGGATCAAGAGGAGTCTAGTGCTCCCAAGAAGACACAAATCCCACCATGATAGCACTGGAAAGGGAAAGAAAAAAGTTGAAGATAAGAAAATAAAGGTTGGAGACTACAAGCTAGAGGAGCTAAAGAAGGCCTTGTATAAGAGGAATGCAGATAATGGGATCCTTAACCCCACGGGTCTGGCCTCGCCTTTCACTCAAGAAATCAGGACCACTCCGCTTCCCATTATATTTCGTAGTAGTACACCAGACATGACTTATAATGGGGACTTGACCCAGCAGAGTTTGTTATTCGATTCAACAATGATATGGATGTGTACCGGGTTTCGCTATTGTCTAGGTGCAGGTTGTTTGCGGCCTCGTTGAGGGGTAGTGCCCAACAGTGGTTCTCTAAGCTAGGGGCTCACATCACTATAGACTCCTGTGAGCAGTTCGTGGACATTTTTATTAAGCAATTTCAGTCCTCCAAGCTCTATGCAACTCCTGTATCCACCATGGTGAACATAAAGCAGAAGGAGGGTGGGACCCTACAGGACTACTTCAAGAGGTTTAACGCCGAGGACCCTATGGTGCGAGGAGCAAATGACGAGGCCATTAAAAATTTTCTTATTGCTGGGCTGAGAGAGGGCACCAAGTTCTGGAAGAAGTTGCAGGCACAGACACCTAGTACTCTCTTTGAGTTCTACAAGGAGGCCGAGCCTTACCAATGGGTTGAGAAATCAATGGAGGACCTCAAAAAGAATAATGAGGCTAGCAGCGGTGGAAGTAAGGATAAAGGAGTGAAAAGGAAGGACTCTCAAAGCCCTAGGCAAAGATAGGATCGCAGTGAGAGCCCAAAGAGGAGGGGTCGCGAACCGCCAGGAAGGTCCCCACTGCAAGCTCGGAGTAGAAGAAATGAGGGTCAGTACACTCTGTTGGTGGCCTCCATTGATCATATCTATGCAGTGAACGCTAATAAAGGAATGTTTGAAAAACCCCCACCTATGAATAACCGAGCAACCAAGGATACTCGTAAATATTATGCCTTTCATGAACATACAAGGCATGATACTATAGATTGTAGGCAACTCAAGGAGCAAATTGAGGAGATAATTCATAATGAGTAGCTAACTGAGTGGTGGGTAGTTCGTGAGGTGAAGAAGCATGGTAGTAAGCCGGGTCACGATTTCAATAATGTCCCACCGCTTGGGCAAAAAGAAGAGACCCACAAAGAAGAAGAGGAGTGAGCTGGGAGTATTCATGTCATTATGGGAGGACCCATATTGGAGAAGATAGCAACAAGGCCAAAGAGAGGTATGCTCGTGAGGCCAAGAAGCAGCCCCTCACCAATGTACATCACCTTCAGGAGAGACCCCAAAGCTCTTCAAAGGGGAGGGTACAAATATCATGTTCACCGAGAAGGATGCGAAGTGGGTTCATTATCCCTACTCTGAATCTCTGGTTCGGGTTCGCATAGGATCTCAAAATATTTACAGCGTCCTCGTAGATAATGGGAGCGCAGTCAATGTCCTTACATATGAAGTCTATAGGAAGATGGGATTTATGGAAAAGGATCTTATTCCAACCGTTGGACACCTCTACATGAGATGCTTCTTGGTGAAATACCTCTACGTCGAGGAGAGGGGGGACGCCCCCGATCCTTGGGGAGAGGGGGGACGCCCCCGATCCTTGGCGGCAATGAGGAGGTCCTCAACTACCTCAGTACACCAGGAAGAGCATCTATCAAACAAGCCCCCTGCTTGGTATGAACTTCACTAATATCAGCATACATTGCCCCAATTTGAAGGAGAACTCATAGCGGGGTCACATTAAAATTCTCTTCATTACAAATGGTGTTAACTCCTAATAATACAAGAAGATTGCTGAAACACTTTGATTCCTCATCATATCAACAATGATAATGAGGACTCGGGGGTAGTGCCATTACATAAACATCTCTTTTAGTGGGACATTTGAAGAATTGCAAGACAAAATCCAGCACCTAGCGTTGCAAGGCCGCAAGCCCGATATCTTGGGATGTGAGGCCATTTAACCCCAGTAGCGATGATGGGGGGATCAAATGAAGACTCAATCAGCTATACTAAAGCATTTGGAAAAATTCAAAATTATCAATTTTCAAAGATGCATGGCCCACCAGCTAGCATATATATGCGAGCCGGGGCTAGAGCCCAGCAACATGATGGATGCAATCTGTCTACAAGGCTATAAAAGAAAGTGGAATACGAGGCCAATAATCAAGGATCAAAAGGAAGTTAAAAGGTGGGGCAACATGATCAACTAAAATAAAAAAAGACAAACAGGGGTCCGCGTGTGGACTAACAGGAGCACATGTGGCTTATTAAAAAAAACAAGGTTTCCCCGCATATACATGTATAGAGGAGTCCTCTCATTATATCAGCAGGAGGAGGCCTCTCCACATAGGAGGCTACGAGGAGTACTCCCATTATATCAATAGGAGGAGGCCTCTCCACATATGAGCCCATGAGGAGTCCTCTTATTCTATCAGCGAGGAGGCCTCTTCACATAGGAGGCCATGAGGAGTCCTCTTATTATATCAACGAGAGTTAGTAAAAATAGAAAGAAGAAGCGAAAGGCGAGGAGATCTCAGTAAAAGTAAAAATAGAAGGAAGCAGCGAAAGACGAGGAGATTTTAGCAAAAGTGAAAAAAGAAAATATTAAAAAAAAAAGTCAGCGAGGTGAAAGTACAAATACGAGGACCACGACTCCACAAGGCTATAAAGAAAACAAGGCAAGAAGAGACGCAAGAAGGTTGCGTACGCGAAGAAAAAAAAATGTATCAAGGTGGCCACTACGAGGAGACATGGGCTCGCATTAAAATAAAAAAGTCAAAAGTTGTCAAGTAAGGAGGCTCTCCAAAAAATCAAATACTTATTTGATTTTTATTTTTGGAGGAGTTCAAAATAATTTTGAAGAAATTTTGAAGACCAGAAAAAATAGTTCTCCGCTACAGCTGCCTGCACCGAAGAACTGGGGGGTAGTTGTTATGCTCGAAAATTGATATGGGCTCTAAACAGACCCATTACGAGAATTCATAATAATATTGGGCTAACAGATTCGAAAATCTAGTACAGATCTCATACTGATATGTTGACCACGACCAAGTATTGCTATGAGGAGGCCTTGCAACATATGAGGTTGCAAGGAGTTCTCGCAAAATATGAGGTTGCAAGGAGGCCTCACAACATATAAGGTTGCAAGGAGGCCTCACAACATATAAGGCTGCAGGGAGGCCTCGCAACATATGAGGCTGCAAGGAGGCCTCGCAACATATGAGACTGTAATGAGTCCTCTCAACTTACGAGGAGGCCTCTCATCATATTAACAAGGAGCAGAAGAGAGCCCAGACATCATACATTAAGAAGACCTGAATATGTAGGTGAGAGCCTGAGCTCACATATAAACTTGACAGAAGATATAATGACTGCAAGGCCCTATGGGGTTGCCTCTCAAGGTCCCTGCAGGATCACATGGCGCTTGGAAGGACCCTTCGAGGTCGCCATAACTTACATATACTTGGCTTCGCATTAATTGAAAGATACACAACACGTGTCATCATCTTAGCGGCTGGGAGAAGATCTTGAGACACGATAGTTGTCTAAAACCATTCAAATTCATAGGGGTCGCGATGAAATCCCAAGGCACTTGAGATAGCTATGCTTTCATCTACAACAATCTCTAGCGAGTGCAGGCCTCGCATCGAAGTTTTGACAAAGCAGTTTTTGAGTCCACATCGCATTTTCAATGACAATATGGACTCGGGGGGTAGTTGTTATGCCCAAATCTTGGCATAAGCCCTAAGCAAGCCTAATGGGCTTGAATAGAGGTCCACAACTCATAATGGGCCTATAGATGAAGATTGGGTCACTAAAACCCACCACCAGGAGTCAGTCCAATATACTATCAAGCACAATATGGAAGTTTGCGACCGCAAGCTACGGGTCGAGTTTGCCAGCAAAGTCCCTAGTATGGGATAGCATCTATCATGTGCGTCTCTCTGCAAGGTCCAGCGTGGCCTAGAGGTCCAGCGTGGCCTAGAATATTGTCTCTGTGAGGTCCAACGAGGCCTAGAGGTCCAGCGAGGCCTAGAATACTCTTATGAAGGCTAGAGGTCCAGCATGGCCTAGAGGTCTAGCGAGGCCTAGAATACTCCCTCTGCAAGGTCCAGCGATGCCTAAAGGTCCAGCGAGGCCTAGAATACAGTCTACAAGGTCCAGCGAGGCCTAGAGGTCTAGCGAGGCCTAGAGCATATTTATTATGATGGATTACGGTCAGGCCCAGCGAGGTCGCGTGAGTATACTTATCTCCGTACAGCGTGGACCACCTCGCATGACTAGCCCAGCGAGGCCGCATGCGAAGCCATACAGCTTCTTCATTCGCCTCGTCAACGAGGCCAGTTGATTTAAGTATCATGCTAGCCATAGGCAACCTTTAATGGGCCATGGGTCATGAGCAGAATAAATGGGTAAAATATATCAACCCAAAGAGACGTCTAGCGGATTTGGGCCAAGTCGAGCCCATAGAAATCCTAGCCCGTCTAGGTAACTTCTTCTCCAAGAACTACGTATGGCTTGATCCCTATAAATAGGGTACGTAGGCACCTTGTTATGGATGATTGACAGTTGGCAGCAACAGAGAATAAACAGTTTTCTCTGACATTCAACGAATCAACAAACAAGATCAGCCACAAAAAATCACCAATCTCTTTCCGTGTTCTTCGTATTCTTAGCGAAATATCCGTATTTTGCTTCGTGATTCCAGCAAACCTCCAAAATATTGTTATACAATATTCTCCCTATAACAGGGTCTATACAGCAGACATTCTAGATGTTGATTCAAAGGCAAAGATTAATCATGGTGTTACTATTTGTCACGAGGACACATCATCATGGAGTCCAGGTCATGGAGCTTTTGTGGCACTAGGGTCGAGCCCAGGTAAGATTGAGGTATGTCACTGGGTATTTGAGAATGATTTGACTTGGACAACTGCGGATTGATCACACAACGGAGTTGGTTAGCATTGTCAAAAGATTGTTGTTATGACGTTCTGCTTGGAGTTTGTGGCTTACATATATAATAAATGGCTGATTACAGACTGCAGTGATGCGCGTGAACGCTGTGCAATTCTGTAAAATAGCCAGTAGTAAAAAATAGTTTGGCCATCACACACTTCACAATTGTAATGATGCGTGCAGGGTTTAATCTTATAACAATATTGGAACTCTGAATTGATAAAGCCCAAAATCTCTAGATCTTACGAGGTGTTTAATTAATGATTGTGAAAGTTACTTGTACATCAGCGATCTCACAATGATACAGTTTACTTAAACTAGCAAAGAAGTAATTTTTATGAAGTGCACCATCAAGGCTCACTATCAGTTCCAGTTCCTTAATCTGCTTATATTATCCTTTCCAGTTCCATTGATATTAAGTGAAAAGTATATATGTCGCACTCACGTTTTCTTGACCACCAACACCCCACCCTCCGGTATTCACTCTTTAGAAGTGTATATATTGAGCCCGCTAGGAATTATGTATTGTAATCATAATAGTTATCAGAAATTACACCCTACTCGAAATTTTTTGGTATGCTTTGTTTAAGGTGGTCTCGAACATATTTATGCCCAAAACAATACACATCTATCTATAACCTTTATTAATAAGCAAAACACCCTTTTAACGGTACCATTTTTGGTTTGTACTGTATTTTGGTTCACCCCTATAATCATATTTCTACTATAATTATATGTTGTTTTTTTAATAAATAGAAATCATATTATAATTATAATTCTTTTATTACAACTTTAAATAAATAAATAGTTCCATCCCTAAAATCATATTTCCCCTATAATTCTATGTTACTTTTTAAAAAAATAAATAAAATTGAAATCTTATTATAATTATAATACAATTTTTTTCATAATTTAGAATAAAAAAATAATACGATCAATTCTCCAAAAGATTTATCTAGGAGAACAACTAGAACTTGTTTCTATACACTACTCTAGAACATTCTTCCTTGCGAATATGTTACTTTTTTTAAAAAAACATAATAAAATTGAAATCTTATTATTATTTTGAATCCCTATATTGTATTAACAATTTTTTTATTATAACTTAAAATAAAAAAAGATTACAAACAACTATCCTAAATATTTTTCAATGAAAACAACCGAAACGTGTTTCCATGCACTTCTATTAAACAATCTAAGTTTATAGTTTATTAATCGCATAAATTTTTTATGCAAATAACATAGTTCTTTTTATAATTTTGTAATATAATTTTATAAATATTTAATTAAATAAAAATTTGTAATTAATTAACATAAATTTCCGAGCCCGTACTTAACACGGGTTATCATCTAATACTATTTAAAAGTAAACTGATCAGATTAGAGAGTAGGAAAATAGTACAAGCCGAAATATGACATGACAACTTTCTTCCCGGGAAGACATACCAATTGAATTGATGGTGAACACAATTGTGGGGTACTCAGTGAAATTGTACTAAGGAAAAAATGATCTTGCTGCAAGGCTATTATATATAGATAGAATAGATAGATAAGGCTACATGTTAGTATCTGTTATAAACCAAACCAAACATACTCAGTTATAATACCACTCAAAGTGGTGTCTGAGGAGGGTAGATGTACGCAGACCATGCCCCTAACGAGAGAGAAAGGGGGAACAAACTCTACAACCAATATTTAATTGATTGAGGAAACGACACCGTTCTTGGTACATAAAGTCAAGTGGCACACGCAACAAATGGAAGGATCTGGATAATGGACTAAACGGCGTAGTTTTAATTAATTTATATTTAATCTTTCTATAAACTCTGTTTTATTTTTTAAGGAGGGAAAACTAGAAATGTAATGGGCGGGATGTAAGGAGTATAAGTGTATGTTTGGGGTATCTTAAAATAAGTAGTCAAGTAGATTATGACTTTTAAGCACTTATGTCATATAAGTGATGAGTAGATAGCAGAGATTAGAGTGTTTGGTAAATCAGAACTTATAATAAGTAGAATGTTTGGGTAAATCAGAACTTATAAGTTAACTTTTTTTTATAATTTTCAAAATATTTATTTTTTATATATAACAATGGATATCAATGGATAGATCTAGATGAATAGAGAAATTTGATATATACATATCAATTTTCTAATGAATGAATCGAGAGATATATGGTTTTGAAGATTTGAAGGATGCGTATATCGAGAATAAGTTATAAGTTATAAGTTGAAAGTTAAGAATTCTTAACATTCAACTTATGAATTTATAAGTTATAAGTTTAGCTAAAACTTATTTTGGCAAACACCCCCCATAAGGACTTATGGCCTTATAAGCCATAAGTTGGAGGGGAAATGAAACCCCAAACAGGGCCTAAGTACTGAGACCCAACAACTTATTTCTCAAGCAATGAAATGAAATAGTTTATTTTCTCTTCTCTTTTCCTTGTTCCGCACTTTACATTTAATATTTGGACAAAAAAATGTGTATTTCACTGCCTGGGAAACACCTAATCATGTCATCATCTTGGATGATTGACAATTTATTTTTAAGGAATCGAAATCAAAAGATGAAGAAGAACGACGCTTTCGTTAGATGGACCCCGTTGGAAAGAGAAATAAGAAGGGGCAAGTAAAAAATTCCAGCAAGTCTACACCGCCAGGAAGGGACCATCCTGGACTTGTAAAAGCCGACTTGGCATGATTAGAAAGTGATTATAATACACTATGGTTGGGGTGAATGAAATGGAATGGATAAAATTAAATGAAATATTTTATAGTGTTGCATTTCATATGAACCTACAGTCGACTTACCGTTGCATTTTTATAAATGACATCATAAGATAATCCATTATATAAAGTGAGAAGAGAGCGAGGACAGAAGTATTTGAATTTTGGTTGTTTGCATAAAAATTTTAGGGTTTGTAGGTAGCGATGTTGATTGGTATACTGATTATTTTCTTTGATAATTTGTACACAATATTACATGTTCCCTGCTGCCCTACCTCTGCTGCTACCCCACCTCCCCCTGCTCCTTCTAATAATTTAATTATTATTAGATTCGTATTTGAAAATTTGGAAGATATTAGAGGCAACCGAAAATATAACGCCCTAGAAAAATTTCGTATTTATAAATATTTATTTCATATTAAATATGGATTATATAATGTGAATACTGTCGAGAATGACAGTTATATGTGATATCGTGTTTACATGTTTTCATGATGAATTATGTGCGACGTGTAAGACTGTGTATATTTATTTGTATTTTTTTGACAATTTAAACCTATTTAAATAAGGTATTATTGATCTTTTGAAAATTTTATAAAATCATCAGAGTTGTTAAAAATCACGAAATATTTGTGTTATTATCTTTATGATATTATTTAGTTTGAAAATTATTGGATGAATTATTTTGGGTGTTCAAGTATTTTAAAATGATTTTATGAATTGTATTGTATTTAAAGGATCATTATTTGTAAAATTCATATTTAATTCGTTTTTTATCGTAAAAATATTTTAAAATGTGTGTGTGCTTGTAAATTTATGACCTTTATTTTAAAAATATAAAATTTATTTTTACTTTAATATTCTATTTGTTGGCGATTTAAAATATTATTGAAGGAAGTGTTTTATAAGAATTCGAGTGGTAAAATTCCCAAAATATTTTTCCCCAAATGCTTTAAATCCCTAATTCTAAATTACAAAAAACCCAGCAGCTGAGTTGTTCGATACTCACTCTAAATATCTCAAACCTTCTCTCTATTTCTCTCAAATTAATCTTGATTCTCTCCCTTTCTCGAACTCTCCTAATTCTCTCTTCAATCTCTCTCTCAGCTATATAACCTCTCCTTCTAACCTCTCTCGAGCTCTCTTTATTCCATCTGTTTATTCCATCTGCCTCATCTCCCCTGCGAATTGAAGCTGTATGTGTATAATCCGTGTATGTATATGTTGGGTATATTACAACTACAGCAACAATGAGGCAGTGATATATATTAACACAAGAACAGGCAATTAACCAAATAACGAAACAAGTCACGAAGGCATAAACAAGATATAATCAGAGACTGTAATTAAAGAGAGAAACAAGAAAGACTTATCTCTTACAGAAGCTTTTAGCACAAACTGATAAGAGAATAAACAGCTGAGTCGCCAAACCCTTCGAGAGGACTTGACTGTTCTTGAAGAGATTATTGCCCCACTTACTCTGTGTTGGGTTGCAGCAATATCACTTCCAGGATAAAACAGCACAGATCAAACCGGTCACAGAAGCGGAGAGATCAACAACGACTAGCACCTCAGTTCGCCTGAGAATTATGTATCTCTTCTGTATGTGTTGAGAGAGCAGAGAGAAAGAAGACTACCAGGGTTTTTCTCTCCTTAGGATGTATCGTATATATCATCCAACGTTCTATTCTATTCTGTATATATATAATACCAAGAATAAAACGTAACTGATACTCCATAAAAGGAAAGTAAATATTCTAATTTAATTGCATTAACTGCATCAATATTTATTTTCAGTTACATAAGCATCAGGATTTGGTCATTAGTAACATCAGGATTTGGTGTCCATCAGGATCAGGATTCAGTGCTTTGTCAGGAACTGATATCCATCAGGATTTAGCCCATCAGTATCTGATGTCTGACTAAGTCCATCAGGATTTTACTCCAAGTACTGATCCAAATTTCCATCAGGATTTGATCCAAATACTGACCCAAATTTCTAGTACTATTGTAACAAATAAATCTGAAACCTGTTAAAATAAATCAATATCTAATTTAAAATCAGTTGCAGATCATGGGCATGAAAACTTCCTCATGGGCATGAAACGTTTCTGACCAACCTAGTATACATTCATGGACATGAAAACTTTCTCATGTGCATGAAACATTTCTGAATATCCCATCTCTTTTGATGCCTCTTCATGATCATGAAATATATATCATGGCCATGATTTCCATCTGCAACCTGAATTCAAATCTCCTTCTTTCAACTCAATTTATCTATGGATTCCACTAAGAAAATGTCTTATATCCAAACATGAAAGTTTAAGTCCTCATTACAAGGAACAACCTCCACTTGTTAGTTTCTGGAAATTACATCAAGAACATATTATAAATATGCCTCAAACTTTCCATTTTCTAACAATCCCCCACGAATCCATACAGAAATTCAAATACATATCTATCCTCATCATGACTTGTTTTTCAGAGTAGGTACCCTTCCGGGTTTGAACCCTCCTAAGTCCTCTACTTCGATGGCTACTGGATTTGGATGGAATATTTCACCTTGAATCTTTATCCGTTTGGTGTAACCACACTCCATAGACGACGACAAGTCAAAGGCTATGGTGCTAATCTACGGCTTTGAGACGTTAATGATCCTGTCTCGATCCTGTTCGTCGAATGCTTCAAGGAATAACCCTTTCCTCTAATTGCGACCACACAATTACATTCGCTTAGCTGGGCATCTCCAGAGATGTACTGCTAGCATCTCGTCAAATGACTTGACCCCATTCAGAGTTCAAATAACTCTTGCTATTCTGGCAGTGACAGTACCTTATAGGTTTACAGGGGATAGACTCCAGATACGTGAGTATCAGTCTATGTAGTTAAAGGTATAACCAATTCACCCTTACAACTTGTTATTACCACATTGAATACACTTTCGAGGGATCTCCTCTCATGTACCTTATAGGTTTACAGGGGATAGATGAATTATTATGGGCTATCAGTCCCATCCCCAACCTAGACTTAAGGACTACAACATGCTCAAGCCCCTTAGTCAAAGGATCAGCTAGGTTTTCTTGAGTTCCAATAAACTCAACAGCTATGATCCTATCAGACATTAGACCCCTTATAGACTTTAGTCTAACTTGGATATGTCTCTTTGTCTTCACATTATACTTCTTGCTGTTTATCTTGTCGATAGTTGTATGGCTATCACAATGAACAGCAAAAGCAGGAAGTGGACGACTTACTACAGGTAACATTGACATAAGTCCATGTAACCATTCAGCCTCAGTCCCCGTGGCATCTAATGCACACAACTCAGCCTCAAAAGTAGACCGAGTTATAATAGTCTGTCTAGAAGACTTCCAAGACACTGCTCCACCCGCTAGGGTAAACAGGTATCCAGTCAATCCATTGGAACCAGACTTCTTAGCTATCTAACTTGCATCACTATATCCCTCTAGCACTCCAGGAAACCTCCTGTAATGCAAACCAAGATATATGGTGCCTTTTAGATATCTAAGTACTCTATCAAGAGCATCCCAATGAGTCTTGTTTGGACAGCTTGTTTATCTTGCTAACTTAGACATTGAATATGAAATATCTGGCCTAGTACCATTAGCAAGATACTGCAAACTCCCAATAATCTGAGAATACCTTAACTGAGACATAGGAACTCCTGAACTATTCTTGACAAGGGCAATTTTAGGATCATACGGAGTACTTGCAATTCTACAATTTGAATAACCATACTTCTCAAGTATAGATTTCTCTATATAATGAGATTGTGACAAGGTTATTCCATTAGTTGACTGAGTCAACTTGATTCCAAGAATCACACTAGCCTCTCCCATATCCTTCATTTCAAAGTGCCTTTTCAAGAAACTTTTTGTCTCGTTAATAATCTCAATATTGGTTCCAAACAATAAAATATCATCCACATACAGGCACACAATAATACATTCATTTCCTTTAACCATGTAATAGACACACTTGTCACTTTCATTAACTACAAATTCTGATTCTAAAACAGTTTCATCAAACTTTTTATGCCAGTCTCTTGGAGCTTGTTTTAAGCCATATATAGACTTGATTAACTTACATACTTTCCTCTCATTACCAAAGGCAACAAATCCCTCAGGCTGATCCATATAGATCTCTTCTTCAAGTTCACCATGAAGAAAAGCTGTCTTTACATCCATTTGATGGATGATAAGACCATGTACAGAAGCCAATGCTATAATCATTCGGATTGTTATCATTCTAGCAACTGGAGAGTATGTATCAAAGTAATCAATGCCTTCCTTTTGCTTAAATCCCTTAGCTACCAGTCTAGCCTTATACTTATCTATTGAGCCATCCGGGTTCATCTTCCTTTTGAACACCCATTTACATCCTATAGTAGAACACCCAGGAGGTAGATCAACCAACTCCCATGTTCCGTTAGAAACAATAGAGTTAATTTCACTTTTTACAGCACCTTTCCAGTACCTAGATTCTGAAGAATCCATGGCCTGTCGAAAAGTTAAAGGTTCATCCTCGATATTGTAAGTGATAAAATCACTTCCAAAATCCTTGACTACCTTAGCACGCTTACTCCTTCTAGGTTCCTCTACTTCATCAGGAGTAGAGCTACTACCAGGATCTGCCCCCACATTTGTCATTCTTTCCACATGATCAGGAATGGACCTCAATGTGTGAGTGGGATCATCATCAAGAATCTCCTGAGGTATACCAGTCTTCATAGGGAACACATCCTCAAAGAATGTTGCATCATGAAATTCAACTATGGAATTAGCCACTATTCCATCTATGTCAGATTTTAACACTAAAAATCTCATTGCTGTAGTGGTTTCCCTATAGCCCAGAAAGATGCAATCAACAGTTTTCGGCCCTAGTTTCTTTCTCTTGTGTTCAGGGACAAGTACCTTTGCAAGGCACCCCCACACACAAAGATATTTTAAACTAGTCCTTTTCTCTGTCCATAATTCATAAGGTGTCTTGTCCATGTGTTTCAGAGGAACTCTATTCAGAATATGGCAAGCCGTATTCAGAGCTTCTCCCCACATGTACTTAGGCAACCCTGAATTAATCAACATACTATTGATCATATCCTTAAAGGTTCTGTTCTTTCGTTCTCCAACCCCATTAGACTCAGGTGTGTATGGTGGAGTTACCTCATGAACTATACCATTGCTCTTGCAAAATTCATTAAATGAGTTACTCGTATACTCACCACCTCAATCTGATCTCAAACGTTTAAGTACTTTACCAGTTTGTGTTTCAGCTTCAGTTTTGAACATAATGAATTTATCTAGTGCTTCATCTTTATGTTTAAGCAAATAAACATAACAATATCTACTACAATCATCTATAAAAGTAATGAAATACCTATTATGTTCCTTAGTCAAAACACCACCAAATTCACATATGTCAGTGTGCACTAAATCTAACACATTCGAATCCCTAACCACATTATGAAAGGGTTTCCTAGTTTGTTTAGCAGTCACACATACTTGACATTTAGATTTCTTTTCAATGGCATGTTTTGGAATCAACTCTAAGTTCATCATATTCTTTAGAGCACCAAAATTCAAGTGACCAAGACGTGCGTGCCACAAATCAGATGATTCAACACAATTAACAGAAGGAGCAACATTATTATTAATAAAACTGCCCAAAACAGGCTCGACATTTATTAAAAATAATCCATCCGACAAGTAACCTTTGCCAAAGAATACACCAGTATTTGTAATAACTACTTTATTACATTTCAAAGAAACTTCAAAACCATTCTTAACTAAACAACTTCCACTTATTATATTTCTACGAATATCAGGAACATGGTGCACTCTAGTGAGGGATAGAACACGCCCAGAAGCGAACTTCAGGTCCACGTTTCCTATTCCAAGTACTTGAGCTACACTAGCATTCCCCATCGTCACAGTCATTCCATGAGTCTGTTGATAAGATACAAATAGAGTAATATCAGTACAAATATGTACATTAGCTCCAGTATCAATCAACCATTCATGAGACGAATAAGTGGAAAGAAGTACAGGGTTGTAGGTCACATACCCGTTGTCAGTTTCAGAAGCAATAGCCTCACCAACAACCATGTTAACCGTAGGCCCACCAGTGGTTTCTAGCACAGTGTTAGCTTGTGTTCCCACAACAGGTTTCTTAGTTTTCTTTTCAGGACAGTCCTTGCTCCAATGACCAACCTGTCCACAAGACCAACATGGTTTGTTTGCCTTTGGTTTCTTAGCCTTGTTCTTGTCCTTAGACTTATTGTTTTCCTTCTTAGTGACAGACTTTCTTTTCTGTCCTACAGTCACTACATTCACCTTCGAACTCCCAGCATGTTCAGTAGGCATCACATGTCCTTGCTTGGACTTGTGTTGCTCCTGTACAGAGATGTCCAACATCAAGTTTGTCCAAGTGATCTCTCCTTTCTGTCTTTTCAGGGAGAGTGCAAACTCTTCCCAAGACTTAGGGAGCTTTTCAATCACAGACATAACCTGAAACTTTTCAGGTAAGTCCATTCCAGACTCCTTCAAAGCATGAACCAACATCTCAAACTCATGCACTTGCTCAGTCATGGATTTAGTATCCACCAGTTTAAAATCAAGGAACCTAGCCACAGAATACTTTTCCAACCCTTGCGAGTCAATATTATGTGTCTGGTCAAGCTTCTCCCATAAGAGCTTAGCAGTGTAGGAGTCAGATGAATAAACATCAAATAGAGTGTTCGCCAAGCTGCCAGAATTGCAGCCCTAGCCACCCCATCCTTTTCCTCCCACATGGTATAAGCCTTAACAGTTTCAGCTTTCTCCTTAACCATAATTGGTTTCTCATATTGCACCACTGGCCATAGACCCTTTACCGTTAACCACAGTTTCATCTTTTTCTGCCAGCGAGAAAAACCAACACCCCCACCGAATTTATCAGGCATACCTGACATATCGATAGGTTGAGGGAAACGGTACGTAGTCCAATCAATGTTGGGTACAGTAACACCAGACCCAGAGCTAGTCTCAACAACAGGAGTTTCAGTTTCGTTAACCATCTTGTTAATTAACTATAACACAAATAATCTCTTCAAGATTGTTGGGTATATTACAACTACAGCAACAATGAGGCAGTGATATATATTAACACAAGAACAGGCAATTAACCAAATAACGAAACAAGTCACGAAGGCATAAACAAGATATAATCAGAGACTGTAATTAAAGAGAGAAACAAGAAAGACTTATCTCTTACAGAAGCTTTTAGCACAAACTGATAAGAGAATAAACAGCTGAGTCGCCAAACCCTTCGAGAGGACTTGACTGTTCTTGAAGAGATTATTGCCCCACTTACTCTGTGTTGGGTTGCAGCAATATCACTTCCAGGATAAAACAGCACAGATCAAACCGGTCACAGAAGCGGAGAGATCAACAGCGACTAGCACCTCAGTTCGCCTGAGAATTATGTCTCTCTTCTGTATGTGTTGAGAGAGCAGAGAGAAAGAAGACTACCAGGGTTTTTCTCTCCTTAGGATGTATCGTATATATCATCCAACGTTCTATTCTATTCTTTATATATATAATACCAAGAATAAAACGTAACTGATACATCATAAAAGGAAAGTAAATATTCTAATTTAATTGCATTAACTGCATCAATATTTATTTTCAGTTACATAAGCATCAGGATTTGGTGATCAGTAACATCAGGATTTGGTGTCCATCAGGATCAGGATTCAGTGCTTTGTCAGGAACTGATATCCATCAGGATTTAGCCCATCAGTATCTGATGTCTGACTAAGTCCATCAGGATTTTACTCCAAGTACTGATCCAAATTTCCATCAGGATTTGATCAAAATACTGACCCAAATTTCTAGTACTATTGTAACAAATAAATCTGAAACCTGTTAAAATAAATCAATATCTAATTTAAAATCAGTTGCAGATCATGGGCATGAAAACTTCCTCATGGGCATGAAACGTTTCTGACCAACCAAGTATACATTCATGGACATGAAAACTTTCTCATGGGCATGAAACATTTCTGAATATCCCATCTCTTTTGATGCCTCTTCATGATCATGAAATATATATCATGGCCATGATTTCCATCTGCAACCTGAATTCAAATCTCCTTCTTTCAACTCAATTTACTAAGAAAATGTCTTAGATCCAAACATGAAAGTTTAAGTCCTCATTACAAGGAACAACCTCCACTTGTTAGTTTCTGGAAATTACATCATGAACATATTATAAATATGCCTCAAACTTTCCATTTTCTAACAGTATATGTGTCCGGTGGTGTAAGCGTGTGTAAATTGTGCTTCATAGTATGTGTGAACGACTGTGTATGTGTGCGTCTATACATATATGGGTGTGTGTGTGTGTTTGTGCGACTGTTGTGGGTGTATGTTGAGTGGCGGAGTTGTGCCGTGAACTTGGGTGCTCAGAGAGTGCTGTCAAGGGTGTGTATGTATGGTATGGAGTCTTTGCTGTAAGGTAATTGAGAAATTGGATAGGTGAGGGGAGGGAAGGTCGAGTGATGAGGGTAGCAGGGATGTGTGTGTACAAAGTGGGGTTACTAAAGGAGTTTGATGATTGGTTGGGAGATGAACGAAGCGGTGGTGGATTTCGTTTGGAAGGATCGGGATTTGGTTTTAGTTGATGCCGTTGAGGGGGGGGGTCATGTTCCTGCTGTGAGGTTGAGTGATGGTCTTGATTTATCTTGCTCGAGTTTTGATTAAGTTGTTCGAAGGACGAAGGGGTTGGTGATGTAGGGTATGAAAAGAGGGAGTAAGGAAGCAAGTGTTGCTGCCGTTTGTTTAAAATTCAAATTGGGTAGTACTGCTATGGTTTGAATGAGTTGTCGTGGGTGTCTAAATGTGTGTGTTTATGCTGGGCAGTGTGAGGGGTGTGTTATGGTTGAATTATGTTCTTTAATTGGAAGTCAAAATTGTTGTTTTTGTTGTCGAGTAAGCGTTGCTGGTATGCAGTTTAGGTAGGTAGGTGTCGATGTTGTAAGGCTGTGAAGCTGTGAGAATAAGGTGCTGTAGTGTGGTAATCGAGGGGAAGTATTTATGTACGGATGTATGTCTGTGAGTAGTATTGCGGGTCATGAATGGTGTTTTGGTAGGGTGCGAGTGAGAGGAGCAGTAGGGGATGTCTGGTAAAGTGAGTATGTTAGGAGAATGTGGGAATGTGAGGAATCAGGGAAGCCGCTGGTAATCAAATGGATCTTGTGATGATTAGCATGATACCATATTCTAGTTGTTTATGTTTAGCCAGAATTTGAGTCTTTGCAGTTTAAACTGAATAGATTTTAGTTAGTGTCGTATAATTTATTTTGTAAGTAGTAATTGAAATAAATTAGTGGTATTATGATTTGTGATATAAATTGGTGTTGGTGTAAATGGTTTGAGATTGCGTGTCAAAAGATTGGGTATGTGCGGATTTTCAAAGCTTGGTTATATACATAAATATAATTATTTCAGAAAGATTTTGTAAAGGGGTTTAAAATCTTATTTGCCTATATTGGTTAGTGTTTGTTAATGGAATGTGTGGTTTTAATAGTTCGAATTTTGATTGAGTTAATATGTAATTAATATTAAAGTAGTTATTTTGATTATTCAAGCATAAATCTTGAACCTTGATTCGTATTATGCTAGTTAAGGAATAAGAAGATGTGTACAATTCATGTAGTGAAATTATAGTGTTTATGATTGGTTTCCTTATATTTGAGAGTGATGATTTCAATAAAAGTTGAATGCTGTATATAGGTGTATGTATACAAGGTTATAAAAATCGGAAATCGGACCAACTCGGTTTTGGTCCAGAAAAATGAGTAATCGGAAACTCGACGAGTACTCGGAATGAGTACTCGGACTACTAATCGGATATTATTTTTTAAATATTTTTTCTCATAATTTATATGTATTTATTCTAATTTTAGTGTACATGTGTTAAACTTAAAACTTAACAATAATATTAATATTACTAATAATATTATTACAACCCTGCTAACAAGTAATAATATTAATATTACTAATAAGATTTATTCTAATTTTAGTGTACATGTGTCCAAGTAATAATATTAATATTACTAATAATATTAAAACGTGATATAAGTGTATGTATAAAATCTTTGAGAGAGAGGACTTTTAATTGGTCTAAATCTAGATTATAAGTATAGTCTATAAGTTGAGCAATAAAAATTATATTTTAGTACTCAGCAAAAAAAAAAAGTCAAATCCGAGTTTGACCCCGATTACTCGGAGTCAACCCGAGTCTTGACCGAGTTATATCAAAAATCGGTTTTTGGTCCCATTAGTCACTACTCGGATCGGTTTAGGGGTCCAAAACGAGTACTCGGCCGAGTAATCAGCCCGAGTTACCGATTTTTACAACCCTGGGTGTATATGATTCGGAACTGATAGTTATTGGTCAAGTGTCTAATATGATTCAATTCTTATTTTGTAAGTAAAGTTGTTAATAGTAAGGCAAGTTACTAGATAATTTGATCTGATTATAATGATTATAGGATTGTATGGAGTTATCTATATTGGAGCAAAGGATGTTTGATGATTTGGTTTGATAAGTTGTATTATGACATGTTAGGACTTATTTTAGAGGAGGTGTTGTCCAAATTTTATTAAAATTATTTTGTAATTAGTATAGCAAATTGATAACAAGTATTGGTAAATAGATAGGATATATGTGATAACTAACATAAGTGTAAATTATTGTTATGTGCTAAGTGCTTATATGATTTTCTGATTGTATGTTATTACTAGCTTATAACCCGTGCAACGCACGGCTCCTTTTTTAATATCTATAATTATATTAAAATTTTAAATTTTATATGTTATTAATTTACATATCAATTTTTTTGAATTCTTAAAATTTGATTTGAACGATTTTACAGTCCGTGTGAAATTAACAAAATAATGTTTAATTCATTGATGGTTTAAATATTATTTTCAAATCAAATCAACGGACAATCAAACACAGGTTGAATTTATTCGATTTTTTGCGTTGAAAATTCTATTGAAAATTTTGTTTAATATTCAACCAAATTCTATTAGGCCTTAAAAGAGTATGACGATTTTTTGCGTTGAAAATTCTATCCAATTTAGAATATTTACTTATATTTGGTTGAATTTATCAAAATCATTTTCAGTATTGAATACACTTCTACTAACAACCAAATATATGTTTTAATATTAGAAAATAACGATTTCCATCTTTTGATTTTAAGACCTAACGATCTTTTTTTATTTTGGTATATAATAGAAATTTAATGTTATTTACATAATAATTAAATTGGTCTCCTTATTAAGTTATAACTTTTTTTATTTTAGACTTTTTTAAAATCCAGGTCTAATATAACTTCTTTTAACTTATAATCTTTTTATACAATAATTATTTTTTATATAGTATAATTTTGATCGTCTATTTTAAAAACAAATTTATATCCAACGGTTGAGATTGTTTTGGCAACGACAAATTATCATAGTATCAAAATTTTGGATAAGATATCTTTTACAATTATTATATAATTTTTTTTAATTAAAATATTGAAAATCATATAGATTTTGAGATAATCTAGAAGAATTTAATACTTATAAAATTGTTTATTAAAAATACTAATTAAATTTGATGAATTAAAATATTTTAAAAAATATTAATTATGGTGTGCTAAAAGGTTCTTAGTTTCCTATCTTTTAGGCGTACACAGAGCCCCAAAAGGTCACATCTACGAACATGGAACATATTAATTAAAGCTGGAGTTAAATACTTTAATATTATAATAATTTTCTCATAATTAAGCGAGAGATTATACATTAATATTACATACCGGACTACTGGTGGGAATAGGAGACAGGTCAATAAATACTCTTCTATTATAGTTCTGACCTATGATAATACCTATTATTATTTCTCTTACTCTTATTATATAATAAAAAATAATTTGTGCTCTATCTTGAATTATTAAAATTTGATTTTGACAATTTATAGCACGCATGAAATTAACAAAATAATCTTTAATTTAGTGATAATTTAAAAATTACTTTTCAATTAAAACTTTAATATTAAATAAATAAAATAAATAAAATTTAATTGTATCATTTTTTAATTATATCTTTTTCATATTATAATTTTCTTTTTAAATATCAATTCTAATACGACTTTGCAAAATTATATCTTTTTAGATTATAATTTCCTTCTCATCAACAAAAGAACAGTGCACATCCTCCGAATCGGTATAATGTATGTTTCTCTTCCATGGCTTCTTAAAATGTTACCGACTTCAGGAGGATGAACCCTCGCAGAATGTTTCCCAAGTAGACAAACATATAAATCCTTCGCCTTTAGTTCATATATAGATTTTTGATAAAATAATGTAATTATAATTGTATTAGGATTTTTTCCCTTGTATTTATAGATTTTTATAGAATAATGTAATTATTATTGTATTAGGATTTTTTCCAATTCATTGTAGACATCTTTTTTATTTATTTATTTGTAATTGATTTTATTTGTTTATACATATTTTATTTGTTTACTAAATTAAATATATTTTTAAGTTAAATTTAGTTCTAATGAAAAATCGATGAAAAAAGGGTACTATACTAAATTAACAAAGTGAAAATTATAAATCAATATATAAGGATATAATTTATAATCCAACGAATGAATTTTTATCCAATTTTTTAATCCAACGGATCATATGCTTTTGGTAGTACAACGACGACGACCAAAAATTTGGATAAGATCTCCCTTATGCTTATTATATATACTAGCTTATAACCCGTGCAACGCACGGCTCCTTTTTTAATATCTATAATTATATTAAAATTTTAAATTTTATATGTTATTAATTTATATATCAATTTTTTGTTAAAAAATTGATACATATAAGATTTTATACGTTCGATTTAATATTTGTATTCTATTTTGAATTCTTAAAATTTGATTTGAACGATTTTACAGTCCATGTGAAATTAACAAAATAATGTTTAATTCATTGATGGTGTAATTATTATTTTCAAATCAAATCAACGCAGAATCAAACACAAGTTGAATTTATTCGATTTTTTGCGTTGAAAATTCTATTGAAAATTTTGTTGAATATTCAACCAAATTCTATTAGGCCTTAAAAGAATTTAACGATTTTTTGCGTTGAAAATTCTATTCGATTTAGAAAATTTACTTATATTTAGTTGAATTTATCAAAATCATTTTCAGTATTGAATATACTTCTACTAACAACCAAATAAAGGTTTTAATATTAGAAAATAACGATTTCCATCTTTTGATTTTAAGACCTAAAGATCTTTTTTACTTTGGTATATAATAGAAATTTAATGTTATTTACATTATAATTAAATTGGTCTCCTTATTAAGTTTTAACTTTTTTTATTTTAGACTTTTTTAAAATCCAGGTCTAATATAACTTCTTTTAACTTATAATCTTTTTATACAATAATTATTTTTTATATAGTATAATTTTGATCGTCTATTTTAAAAAAAAATTATATCCAACGGTTGAGATTGTTTTGGCAACGACAAATTATCATAGTATCAAAATTTTGGATAAGATATTTTCTACAATTATTATATATAAAATTTTTTAATTAAAATATTGAAAATCATATAGATTTTGAGATAATCTAGAAGAATTTAATACTTATAAAATTGTTTATTAAAAATACTAATTAAATTTGATGAGTTAAAATATTTTAAAAAATATTAATTATGGTGTGCTAAAAGCTTCTTAGTTTCCTATCTTTTAGGCGTAGACAGAGCCCCAAAAGGTCATATCTACGAACATGGAACATATTAATTAAAGTTGGAGTTAAATACTTTAATACTATAATAATTTTCTCATAATTAAGCGAGAGATTATACATTAATATTACATACTGTATTGGACTACTGGTGGGAATAGGAGGCAGGTCAATAAATACTCTTCTAGTATAGTTCTGACCTATGCTAATACCTATTATTATTTCTCTTACTCTTATTATATAATACTCCCTCCGTTCCTCATGGTTCTTTACATGGGGGATGGACACGGAGACCAAGAAAATGTGTAAAAAATGAGTAAATTTAAATGAAAAGTGGATAAAGTGGTGGGATCTATTAATATTTAATTATAGATTTGAGATAATGGAGGAAAGTAGTGGGTGTAATAGTGTTTTTTATTGTTAAATATATGAGATAGTGGGTGTAATAGTGGGAGGAACTTACTATTTTTGGAATGAAAAGAAATGAGAGGGACACCCCAAAATAGTAACTTCAAAGAAATGAGAGGGAGTAGGATATAATTTGTGCTCTATTTTGAATTATTAAAATTTGATTTTGATAATTTTATAGCACGCATGAAATTAACAAAATAATCTTTAATTTAGTGATAATTTAAAAATTATTTTCCAATTAAAACTTTAATATTAATAAAATAAATAAAATTTAATTGTATCATTTTATTTAATTATATCCTTTTAATATTATAATTTTTTAAAAAAAATTCAATTCTAATACGACTTTGCTAGATTATATCATTTTTAAATTATAATTTCCTTTTTAATATGATATACACATATCATCAACAAAAGAACAGTGCACATCCTCCGAATCTATTGGCATAATGTATGTTTCTCTTCCATGGCTTCTTAAAATGTTACCGACTTCAGGAGGGTGAGCCCTCGCAGAATGTTTCCCAGGTAGACAAACATATAAATCCTTCGGCTTTAGTTCATATATAGATTTTTGATAGAATAATGTAATTATAAGTGTATTAAGATTTTTTTCCCTTGTATTTATAGATTTTTGATAGAATAATGTAATTATTATTGTATTAGGATTTTTTTCCAATTCATTGTAGACATCTTTTTTATTTGTCTATTTGTAATTGATTTTATTTGTTTATACATATTTTATTTGTTCACTAAATTAAAGATATTTTTAAATTAAATTTATTTCTAATGATGAAGAAAAAAACAAATCGATGAAGAAAGGGTATTATAGTAAATTAACAAAGTGAAAATTATAAATAAATATATAAGGATATAATTTATAATCCAATGAATGACTTTTAATCCAACGGATCATATGCTTTTGGTAGTACAGCGACGACGACCAAAACTTTGGATAAGATCTCCCTTATGCTTATAGCTTATAATCCGTGCAATGCACGGTTCCTTTTTTAAATTTTGAAATAATTTTACTTTTTTTAATTTTATATGTTATTAATTTACATATAAAATTATTGTTAAAAAGTTGATGATACATAAGATTTTACACTTTCGATTTAATATTTGTACTCCACCTTGAATTATTAAAATTTGATTTGAAAGATTTTACAGCCCACGTGAAATTAACAAAAACAAATCTTTAATTTAGTGATAGTTTAACAATTATTTTCTGATTAAACCTACTAAGAAACAAATAAGAAAATAAATTGGCGTTTTTTTACATTGAAAATTCTATTTGATTTATGAATTATACTTATAATTCGTTTTGATTTTCAAAATACCCTTGTTATTATTTGAAGATAGTTCTACTAATAATAAAATACAATTTTAATAATAAGTGTATAAGAGATTTTGTCAAAAACTTTGATAATTGGTAGTATGGTCAAAATAAATAAGAACCGTTGAATATTAAAATAAATAGATGAAACCCGTTGGTGTTTCCATTTGAATAATAATTATTAAATCATCAATAAATTAAAGATAATTCTATAAGTTTCGCGTGAATTGTAAAATCATCCAAATCTGATTTATAGATATCAAGATAGAGCCCAAATAGTAAATATGAATATTTTTTAATAATAAAAAATAAATAAAATTTAATTCTAATGCAACTTTTTTTTTTAATTATATCGTTTTTAAATTATAATTTTATTTTTAAAATTCACTTACAAGGCAACATTTTCTAATCATATCCTTTTTAGATTTTAATTTTCTCTTTTAATATGATATAATCTTGATCGTCTATTTTTTAAAAAATTGATTCCACGATTGAGATTATTTTGGTAGTACAGTGACGAAAATTATGGATAATATCTCTATTATGCTTATTATATATAAATAACTTATAACCCGTGCAACACACGACTCCTTTTTTAATATCTTTAAATACATTATATATTTTTTAATTTTATAAGTTATTAATTTACATAACAAATATTTATTAAAAATTGATATATATAAGTTTTACACGCTCGATTTAATATTTGTACTCTATCTTGAATTCTTAAAATTTAATTGGGACGATTACCGCCCACGTAAAATTAAAAAAATAATCTTTAATTTGGTGATGGTTTAATAAATTTTTTCTAATTAAATCTACGTAGAAGGAAAAAAGAAAAAAAATTGACGATTTTTTACGCTGAAAATTTTATTTGATTTATGAATTCTACTTATAATTCGTTTTGATTATCAAAATACCCTTATAATTATTTGAAGATGGTTCTACTAACAACTAAATACAATTTTAATAATAAGTGTAAGAGGGATTTTGTCCAAAACTTTGATAGTCGGTAGTCTGGACCTCTATACGACAAATATCTTAAAATAAATAGATGAAAACAGTTGGATCGAGCATAAAAAAATTTAAATTTTAATATGTTATAAACTAAAAAGTGTATTTATATTGTAATATGAATATATATATATATATATGTCAATGATTTAAATCATATATAATTAGGTTTTCTACATTAAATAGCATTATCAATGTAGGAATTCTACGTTAAAGAGGATTAATGTAAAAACTCGTAATCATATTTCTCTTGAGATTCTTAGTTTTTCCAAGTTTTTCCATTTGAATAATAATTATTATATCATTACTAAATTAAAAATAATTTTATGAGTTTCGCGTGGATTGTAAAATCACCCAAATCTAATTTCTAGATCTCAAGATAAAGCCCAAGGAGTAGTAGATATGATTTTTTTTTAAATACTAATAAAAAATAAATAAAATATAATTCTAATTTAACCTTTTTTAATTATATACTTTTCAAATTATAATTTTCTTTTAAAAATTCAATTTTAATACAACCCTTTCTAATTATATCCTTTTTAGAATATAATTTTTCTTTTTAAAATTCACTTCAAATGCAACATTTTCTAATTATATCCTTTTTAGATTATAATTTTCTTTTTAATGCGATCTAATCTTGATTCCTTTTTAGATTATAATTTTCTTTTTAATGTGATCTAATCTTGATCGTCTATTTTTGATCTAATCTTGATTCCTTTTTAGATTATAATTTTTTTTTAATGTGATCTAATCTTGATCGTCTATTTTTAATCCAACGGATCATATGATTTTGATGGTACAGTGACGACGACCAAAAATCAGTGACGACGACCAAAAATTTGGATAAGATCTCCCTTATGCTTATTATATATAAGGTATTAATTTCGAAAATGTACTCACTATGTGCTATATGTGTTAAGTTGTAAAGCGATATAGGATGCGTTGGGGTAGAACCAGTTAGACAGTTAAGTTTATAAGCGTACTAAATCAGTACTTTATCTGTGTATAGGTACGAATAGAAGGCCGGTTAAGAACAAATACAAGTATTAAGGGGTAATTTGGAAAAGAAAGAATAGTTCAGAGTTGATCGGTATGTACGGGTAGAAGCAGACTGTGATAAAAAAAAGAGACGGAAGTACGATCGAGTAGAGGCCAACGTATATAGAAATAGAGATTGATGTAAAGTGAATGACGAATCAGTATGATGGAAATGGACATGGAAACTGCGTGTATTGAGGCAAGTTTACTATCCCTCACTTATCGTTCAAGTGATGTGAAACCGTTTGTGTTATTTATTTATTCTTTCGAAATCCTTTCTTGCTAGCCATTATATTCTTCATATTTATTCCTGAAAAATGTGAACATGTTCTGTTAATTATGCGATATTCCTTTCAAATCATTTTGCTAGTGCCTATACTCTTTATTATATTTTCAGTAACATTCTTCTTCTACTAATTTATAAACATTCATTCTCAAATTATTCTGTCATTGTTTATTTTCATCACATATCGTTCAGGTGTTAATTTCTTTTAAATTTTTTTATATCAATATTCATCGTCTTTATTAATTTTCCTCAAAGAACGTTTTTCTTCGAATTGTTGTAAATTAATTCGAGATTTATACTGTTGTTGAAGCATGTGTTGCTCAGTGATGGTTAAATCGAGAATGAATTGAGATCTTCTTAATTATTCAAACTCATTATTGTCATGCCGGTTTGGCAGCTGAAGCCTATGAGTTCTTAGCTGACAAGAGTGAGACCTTGGGTAATTGAGAATTTCTTAAATCTTCGTTTTAAATTATTCAAATCTTTTATGTAAGTTCGAATTTTGACATGAAAATTTTATCAATTAGTAATCTTTGAAATAAATGGTTATAGCTTGTGCAGTACTGAAATCTTTTGTTGAACTTCAGATCACTTTATTCTTTGATTTCCTTATAAATTGTTGTTCAATTCTAGAACCTGAATAATTGCTCTGTTCCTTAGTTAATTAATGTTTCCTTGCTGATATGTGATTCTGTTTTTAGCTCAGCTTAGTTAAATCTTATTGATTTGTTGTCTTTCATTCCTTATATCAATTGCTTCCTTGATACTTAATCTTCTAATGTTGCTCCCTAAAATGGTTTAATTAATTAAAGATGTTTTTAAAATTCCTTATACTGGGATGATCTGTTATCAGTGAGTATAAAGGACTTAAAAAGTGAAATGTTTTAAAGATTTTATTGTGGGGGAATTCCGTTAAAATGATTTCCACGGATTCCTTCGGATTGGAGGCGTAAGAGGCCGGGTGACGCCGGTCCAGCATGTTTTATTTTGTGCTGTAGTTCTGGTGGGACCAGTCCAGCACCTTATAGGCCAATGTGTTGCCTAATTGGGAACCCAATTTATGTCCAGACGGACCGAGTGTCCGGGCTGGGGACTTTACGTGGCTGATCACCCGTATTGTCCGTAGTCGTGAAAAAACTCATGTCAGCTTAAATGATTTGAAAAAGGTTTTATGGAAAATATGTTTTAAAGATGGAATGGTTTAAGAAAAGGAATGTTTTCATGAAAGTTATGTTTTGAAGAAATTGGAAAGTTTAATCCTATGATGGAAATCATTACTCCTTTGAGAAAGATTGGTCATTGATACTGATCATCAATGAATATCGAGATATTGTTGTTTCACTATATTATTAACTTGCTGAGCGTTCTTTGGCTCACTCTTGCTTTATTTTACCTAACCCTTTTGCAGTTAGGTTTAAGGATTATCTACTTATATTTTCAAATGCGAATGAGAACGAGGAGGATCCTACTCGAAATAGATTTCAGAGCTAACGCAGGCGAGCACAGTTTTGGATTAAGCTACAGATTAACCGGTATAGTGATGTGTTTTTAGAGTTGAGATAGAAGTGGTAATAATTTGTATTAGTTAGATTCTTGTTTTATACCATAACCTGGAATCGATCCTCGGTGAGGAATCGTTGGTGTATTAAGTTTTAATTATATTTGTTAAATTGGAATTTGATTGGGTTGAATTCAGGTGGATAGTTCGACTGTATCAAAGTCTATTTTATTATAAAAAACTATATTTTAAGTATTGAGAAGTCGGGGCGTTACAGAAAATATGGCGTAACAATGAGCAAAGTAAAATCATGAACAACAGAGCATTCAATACCAATCCGGAATCCAACATTGTATACATTAGGTTTATATATGATAAAATCAACTATATTATCATCCCCAACTATGAGTCTAGCAACAAAAAACACATTGTTGTAACATTTATTAGTTCCTAAATAATGTTTTTTATGTTCTGGCTCACCAGACAACGTTTTAGCAGCAACAAAATACGAAGCTCAAAAATGAAAGCCATGTAATTGAAGCCAACGTTTTCATCAATTTCACTTACCTTGAAAACAATAATTTCATCATGATTCGTAATCATTTTTGGATTGAAAACATTCGCTTTAGGCGGCATTGTTGGAGGTTGGGAGTGGGGTTTGAATGTTTCCGGGGTTTGAAGGGAAGGAAAATGTTAGGTTTTGATAAAATTTTTGTTAGGATTTTAAGGTTGAAGTTTTTGTTTTTTTATGAAAAAGGCTATTGTCTTTTTTGATACCATTTTACCATAATACTTTTTATTCCGTATTTATAATAAAATACCATTTGACTACATTGATTTATACTACATTTTCATCACAGCCATCCTTTTTATTATGTTGATGGAAAGCTTCTCAAAAAACCTTTTGTTTTTCCCCAAATACATTTCATTTCTTTGTACTGGACTTGAAATTCAAATTCTCAATTTTCTTCTATTTCAGTATTTTTTACTCTCATATACTTTCTTCTTCTCTTTGTATTTCTTTCTTACAGTTTTCTCTTTATTATTATACACCTCTCATGTATTCTTCTTTTAAACTTTTGCAGGTTCAGTTTTGTAGATCTGAAATCAACTTTGTGCATTACACTACCCCATATTTTTTGAGATGGATGTTGGTATGATTTCGATATTTTTTGAGAGTTGTGATTCAATACAAAAATGAGGTTGTGCAATCCGTTTTTGTCTTAAATTAGTTCACCAATTGTTTGATAAAATGCCCGAAAAAATTATTAAACTTTGAAAACAAATGTTTCAAAATTTATGAACTGTAATTGTTCAATTTGCTTATTTAATTATTTATAAAGTAAGTGTTACAGTGGTTGTCGAAGGTTTTCAATTATATGGATTAAGTTCGTGTTTTAAGTTCTCATGTTAACCAAGTAAATCAAGGTAATTCTGAGATGAATATAAGGTTTTCAAAATCCTTTATTCTCTATAATTTTTTTTTTTTTTTTTTTTTGCTAAGTTGGGGATGAGGTTAGAACCCGTGACCTCATTGGATCAACGCTTTGGCCCCTACCACTGGGGCAGCTCTCACGCTCCTCTATAATTTCATAAACAAATGATTAATATTACTAATTATTTTTAGTGGTTATGTTGTTGTTTTTATTTGTATTTGTACTTTATTTGATGGGTTCGGTTTATATACTCATGTTTCTCACCAATATATCGTTGCTTTATTGTTTGAGATCTATATTGGTATGAATTGTTGACATGAGTAATAAAACGTACCATTTTAGTTAAGAAGGTATATTGTTTACTTCTAGAAAAAAAAAGATATTTTATTTACTATGGCGAGTTATTGTTGTTATTGGAGAATTTCATTTTTGTGTTTATTTTATTACAATATTTTTTTGCATTTTACAGTGAACTAGTAATATGCCCCGTGCTACGCACCGGTTTGAATTTAGTAAAATAGTTCGATTGCTTATTATTTAGTTAATGTGTTAAAACGACAATAGCAAAATCATTTGTGTGATATTTAGTTAATCTTATATATTATTTTTTGTTCGTCGATCGAAAAAACAATTATTTTGGAACGGACCAATTACATAACAATAAACGGGTCAAATAATCAATTACCATTATGGATGGTTATTCACTTTCAGATTAATTTTCACGGATGTTTACCACTACGGATGTTATATAAATATTAAAACAGTAACATGGTCCGTGCTTCGCACACGAGAAACTTAATTAATTTATTTATTTAACTGATGATTAAAAAACAAAGCATGGTAGTTATACGAAAAGTATTGTCATAAGAACTTGTAAGACTGAATAAGTTACCGAGATCAACATATACTTACATCATATACTTGTTAAAACCATATACTAACATTATCGTTCAGAGTTTTATCCTTTTTAACGCATATCTAATATTAGTTTATTATGAAACTCGAAGGCCACTTCCTTGTTACATGAAACTTGAATTTCCATTTTATTCGTGAAGTGTTCACTTTGATAGTTCATCAAACAAATTTATTTGTAAGTGAGGAGAAGAAATAATAATTTGATACCATATCCTGTTTCATTATTAAATTTGATACTCATGATAAATTAAATCAATGGATTAACAAAAATTTAGAAAATATAAGTAAAAAAAGAATACAAAAAGATTATAAGAAACATCGAGGATCTTATTTGTAAATGATTTTAGGAATTATGATGTTATAATGATATTCTTTTTGATTTAATTTGTTTTTTTAAAAAAAAATATACACAATTCAATGAATAAAAATGAAAATATGTATATAGCATATATGGTATGCAAACTAATCGTTGGGAGATGAAGAAAAATGTGGTGAAATTAGATTTAAAAAAAATATCACCGATTGATGGGAAAAATCAAATTAAAAATGGAGGGGATTAGGTGTGATTCTGTGTGTGAGGGTGTATTTGATTAGTGTGTGGGTGCCCCTGGCGGGGCCATTGATCTTAATACATCTAATGGCTAGGATTAGTACCTTAATTTTCTTCAAAAAATAAGTTCTCTTTTGAGCACTTGCCTATATATATATATATATATATATGTATGTATGTATCAATAAGATATGATATAATATAAAATAAATAATAAATTATATCAAATTTTACCAATAAATCGATATACTATTTTAAAGGATATAATATAAAATTTAAGATGTAGCAGGGTGATGGTGTAGCAAATGTGGTAAATGAGGACTATGCATTGTCGAACCACCAAGGTTCGATTCTCCCATACCGCATGTATCAGAACAGATATTAAAATAATAGAATCATTGTGGCAAAAAAAATTATATAATACAATTATCTTGTTAAGTTATTATATTTGATACTCACAATAAATGAAACCAGGATTATAAGAAATACACACGATCTTATTGTTAAATGATTTTAGGAATTATAATGTTATAATGTTATTCTATTTTATATGATTTGTTTGATATGAAATTAACCATATAATATTTGATTATGCATTTTACATGATCAATTTTTAAGGAAATAATTATTAATAATTGATTGCAATTTTACATAAATCAATGTTTAAGCAATGATTGATAAGATATTAATTGATTATAATTTCCGAAACAATGTTCACGTTGGTAAATTTTTTCAAGACTTTTGTCAAGTCACAAATACATATAGGCTACTTACCCATTATACACTTAAATTTTCCAACTTAATAAAAAGAATCTAATACATTTGCATAGAGCTGTTAACGAACCGAGCCGAGTCGAGCTTTGAGCTAAACGAGCCGAGCTTTACTTTTTTTCTTAACGAACCGAGCCGAGCCGAGCTTTATTATCGCACAAAATATTTGTTCAAGCTAGCGTTCGTTAAGAAATCGAGCCGCACACGAGCCGTTATCGAGCAGCTCGATAACAAATTTAGCGATATTCCCAAATTTTCAAAAAATATTTTTTTAAAAATATTTTTCGACTATCCAACCGTACGGATGTCAAGATATATCTAATTTAGTGATATTCCCAAATTTTCAAAAAATAAAAAATTAATTTGGTTGGAGATCTTAGTAGATCACTACTAATTTAACTAGTACTAGTAACTAGTGCTTTGTCACGAATTGTTGTTTCTATTTTTTAAAAAATATTTTTCGACGATCCAACCGTACGGATGTCAATATATATCTAATTTAGTGATATTCCCAAATTTTCAAAAAATAAAAAATTAATTTGGTTGGAGATCTTAGTAGATCACTGCTAATTTAACTAGTACTAGTAACTAGTGCTTTGTCACAAATTGTTGTTTCTATTTTTTAAAAAATATTTTTCGATGATCCAACCGTACGGATGTCAAGATATATCTAATTTAGTGATATTCCCAAATTTTCAAAAAATAAAAAATTAATTTGGTTGGAGATCTTAGTAGATCACTACTAATTTAACTAGTACTAGTAACTAGTGCTTTGTCACAAATTGTTGTTTCTATTTTTTAAAAAATATTTTTCGACGATCCAACCGTACGTATGTCAAGATATATCTAATTTAGTGATATTCCCAAATTTTCAAAAAATAAAAAATTAATTTGGTTGGAGATCTTAGTAGATCACTACTAATTTAACTAGTACTAGTAACTAGTGCTTTGTCACGAATTGTTGTTTCTATTTTTTAAAAAATATTTTTCGACGATCCAACCGTACGGATGTCAAGATATATCTAATTTAGTGATATTCCCAAATTTTCAAAAAATAAAAAATTAATTTGGTTGGAGATAAAAAAATAAAAAGTAAAAATTTTGATTTTTTTCGAGCTTTTAACGAGCCGAACCGAGCCGAACAAAATCGAGCCGAGCTCGAGCCGCACATGTTAAAAGCTCGGCTCGAGCTCGTTAGCTTAACGAGCTTTTTTTTGTGTTCGAGATCGAGCTCGAGTTCTTAACGAACCGAGCCGAATCGAGCCCTTAACGAGCCGAGCTCGAGCTTGCTCACGAACAGCTAGTTTCGTTAACAGCTCTACATTTGCAAATCAATATCTCACCTATATATTCCTTTTTTTTTTTTTTTACTATTTGGGCTTATATGCCTTACAATTTAGTATCTGTTACTCGTATAAGATAATTCTCGGGGTGAGCGACAGTCGAACCCACAACCTGGGACGACAAAAAATACACCTTTTACCACTTGGGCTATCCAATCGCGCTCAATACCATATGGTTAAAAAAATTAAAGACCCCAAAATCTAAAGTAATCATATTTGAACTTTCAGCAATAAAATAAATGGTAGAAGATTAGTTATCTACTTTCTGCATATTTTATACCAAAAATACACACGTCAAGAATCATGATTTTCATATTGTTATGTGAAAATGCTATGTGC
The DNA here is from genome assembly GCA_037693485.1 of Kitagawia praeruptora. Lineage (NCBI taxonomy): Eukaryota > Viridiplantae > Streptophyta > Magnoliopsida > Apiales > Apiaceae > Kitagawia > Kitagawia praeruptora. The sequence continues at coordinate 129,284,634 of CM075350.1, forward strand.
TTACTTAATATAGAGGTAGGAGGGAAGAACAAAAGAACTAAAACGAATGTACTTTATATAGAGGTGGGAGGGAAGAATAAAAGGAAAAAAAAAACTAATGTACTGAACCTATATATAATTCCTAGCATGTCCATTGGCGAGTCTCCGAAGAAGCCCATAGAATCCAAAAAAAAACCCAAAAAGGCTCCGAAAACTATCCATTATGCCCATAAATACCCATCAAATCTGAATTTTAAGCTTGTAACTAAGCTTGAGCCAAACGGTTTGGCTGAATAGCTAATGGTTATGCATGGCTTTGATTTATCAAAAGACCTTTTGGATGAAATTGTGTAATCTTTTTTATGTATGATGAAGAACTAAAGATGTCTTCGGCCAAGTAATTGTCGTTGAATAGTTTTCCTGTCCAAAAACATAAAGTGGATCCAACTGCCTTTTATTTTTTAGATTTCTTAGTTATTCACCTAATAAGAAAATAAGTTTGATCTTTCAAAGTTCAAACTTTAAAAAATAAATTAATTTGTAAAATATACTAAATTTTTATTCGAATAATAAATATCATGTACGTAATATCATACATAAAAAATATAGCTTTAAAAAACAGGATTGTTAAATTATATTGGGAAAAGTTGCTCGGCATCGTCTCACGACGATGCCTAGGCGCGTTTATATTAATGAAAAGAAGCAAATGCACTTGATTTCTTTTCATGTTATGATTTTTAAAAAAATTGTAATATTTTAATAGGACATCAATTAAAATTGAAATGAAATAAATTTAAAAATTTCTCCTCCCTGTAAAGCAAAAACTTATAACTTTTATATTATGAATCGTTATATCTAATATTTTAAAAATTAGACGATCAAAATTATATAAAATTTTGTTTGATAATATAATTTATAAAATTATAAGTATTAAAAATCAGTCGTGAATTGCATGGTTTATAAGGTATTAGTTTAAAACTTTTTTTTCACATCGTAGAGACAAAATTTCTAAACTATTACATTACATACAATTTTAAAATATTTTAATCGTCACTCTTCGTAATTTAAAAAAAGTTATTTCATTTAATTGAATATAATTATTTATATAATACATTTTGCTATATAAATAATTAAATTAATATAAATGTACCCAACTTTTGTTAGAATAATAAATATCTCATACGTAATATCATACGTAATAAATTTAATTTGAAAAAACAGGATTGTTAAATTATACATTGGTAAAAGTTGTTCGGTGTCGCCTCACGGCAACACCTCGACGCGTTTATATTAATGGAAAAAACACATATACTTGATTTATCTTCATTTTATAATTTAAAAAAAATTTAATAGGACATCAATTAAAATTGAAATGACACAAAGAAATATATTAAAAATTTCTCCTAATAATAAGGAAAAAACTTATAAGTTTTATATTATAAATCGTTATATCTAATATTTTTAAAATTAGATGATCAAGATTATATGAAATTTTGTTTTGTTGATAATATAATTTATATAATTATAACTATTAAAAACCAGTCGTGGATTGCTTGAATTATAACGTATCAGTTAAAAGTGTTTTTCACACTGTTGATGAGACAAAATTTTTGTAAACTATTATATTACACACAATTACAAAATATTTAAATCGCTTATTGCTATTTGAAATAAAAAAAATAAGTTACTTTACTTAATTTAATATATTTATTTATATAATACATTTTGCTAATATAAATAATTAAATTTGTATAAATGTACCAGACTTTTCTTAGAATAATAAACATCACCTACATAATATCATACATAATAAATTTAGTATTAAAAAACATGATTGTTAAATTATATATTGGTAAAAATTGCTCGACACGTTTATATTAGTTAAAAGAAACACATATACTTGATTTTTTTTTCATGTTATAATTTTAAAATTTGTAATATTTTAATAGGACATCAATTAAAATTAGAATGACACAAAGAAACAAATTAAATAAATTTCTGTCACAATAAGGCAAAAACTTATAACTTTTATATTATGAATCACTATATCTAATATTTTAAATTTAGATTATCAATCCAATCCAATCTAATATTTTAAATTATAATTGTAATCCAATTGTATCTAGTATTTATAATGGCGCTCTGCTCGTTGAAGTATATAATTTGTTCCAGTCATAATATTTAAAAATTTTGATTTCAATTTAAGAAAAATATATCACAGTGCAAATTTTTTTGGAATGGAGGTATGCACTTTAATTTAATTGTATTATAATCATGCTCAACTTTCTATCTTCATCTCCAAATATAGGAGTCGATTTTTTTTTTTTTGCTAAATAAAATCATTTGAACTTGTAAACAAAAATGACAAATTATGTTAATGTGGCTAAACTTTTAATTATGATATTCTAATTGAATATCAAAATTTTATAGATATTCATTACAAAAACTCATAATATATTGTTTATTTATATAAAATATGAAAAAAAAAATGTTAAATATTTATCCAATCATGACGGTAACTCACATTTTAAATATTTAAATGTATTAAAATTACCAAATGATACCTTTTTAAGATTTTTGCATCTATATTTTGGTATGTGTATGAATACAAAATCGTAGTAAATTTAAATCCTAAAATGCTATTTATACTACACTCTAACATTTTTATTAAATCATTGGAATGAGTAAAACTTATGAAATTTTCCATTTTATCATCTTGGTATATTTATGGACTTTTTAAAAATAATAGCTTAATTTTTTTTAAGCTTTAAGGATTTTATATGATTTTTTAAGTTTAAATACATTTTGACATGTAATTCTTGTAAAATCTATATCAAATAAATTACTTGCTCTAAAAATATGGTAAAGAAGATAATTTTATTCTCTGTATTTTAAAAATGTAATTCTATTTCTTTCTGTATTTTAGCATAATGCTATCTTCTCCGACGCCACCAGTCAGGCACTTTTAACTTCCTGGTTCTAATGTTCTATGTCCTTGTGCTTCATCTGTCTCCACAACATGTTGACAACATCTTCTTTCTTAGGAGGATACTGGAATTCATAGTGATGAGATATTTGTTTTAGCAGTCTCCACATTTCAAGCCATTTTTCTTTCGGAATCTGGTGAAGTTGATTAATCATGTAATCTTGTGTCAATGCTCTTGGACATAAAACACAACTGAAAACTCGGTATAATCCAATTCATCATCGTACGGCAACTCGATATTGTCACTCACAACTACAGGAACACAATAGCTCACAATTGCATCAAAAAGACGGCAGGATGAAGGAGTATATCTCCATCAGGGTCTAGGCAAAACTTGGGCGACCTCATCCCATGTATGGACTGGTATAAAAAGAGAAAGTGAGTTACTAACCAAAACCCCGATTACTTGTAAAATAACAAACAGCCGTTGAATAAAATCCATCGACATACAACATCCATGTAAAATTGTACACCAAAATCTTACCATATTTATGCCTTCTTCTGTCATAAAGCTACATCCTCGATATCCTTCAATATAGGAACCAATTTTGATCGAACTTTACCACCCTGCAACATATAAATCTGAACTCTTTAGAAAACTAAGTTTATTGCTTCCATCTACCCACCCACGTCTGTACTCCAGAGTGAAAGTGCTTTATCAGAATTGTTGTATATATTTATAGCAGCACATTGAAGATCATCAGCATTTAGTTTCTAGCAGCATTACCGTAACCATTTAGGAATGTGTAATGAAAGAACTATACACGAAAAGCCCTACTATTGGATATGGTATTGGAGCTCAGGTATTATTGAGGTCTAAAGTTTGATTTTGGATACTAAGGTTGGAAATACAAAGATGAGCTCGTAGCAAACTACATTTCAGTCCTAAAGATAGTCGAGGTGGTAATTTAACATTACACAAAGATCTGGTAAATGATTCTAGCTTTTGATGTAAGCTAGTATGATAAGAGTTATGGATCTTACCCGTTTGTAAATGGAGTGATCCGGATTTTAAGTAGATTGACAAAAAAGGACATGTTAGTAGTGAAAATTTAAATTTGGAAAGGATAGAAAAGGGAAATAGAGAATAGAAGGATTACTTCGTACCTCCTTTTTTTTGGGTAGAGTACAAAAAAGATAATGTTTTTGAGTTTAACACTTAGGCTGAATGAACAACTGGAATTAATATAAAAGGTATACGATTATTTTCTAAAGTAATGCTATTAATAAAATCCTAATATTGTAGGGAATAGATCTAAATGGTAGGTGAGGCGAAGAGAGTTGTTTGCTTTCATTTTAGACCTAAGTTGCAGCATTAGCTTAACTGCAACACCACTAACTTACATGTCGATATATTCCTAATATTGCAGGGAACAGGGCTTAAATGGTTTGTGAGGGGAAGAGAGCAGCTTGATTTCATTCAAGTTTTAAGCTACAGAATTGGCCCTACCACAACATCACTATATTACATGGCTGTAGCGGCAGTGTAATAGACCTGTTCATGTTGGCAAAGGTACACGTTGACTCAAGACAAAAGGCAGAGGGCCTACCTCCGCCTATCCACTTTACTGGCAGTGCAGTTGCGTGGTCTGTCAGTGCCAGCAAGGAAGCGGGCAAAAAATTTCCTGCAAATGTAAGGACATAAATTTGGTTACTGCCTAGGTTTGGGCATCAGGCTAGCAGGTAAGTTACAAGTGGGAGCAGTTTTAATGTATGTAGTTACCTCCAGTAAGCGCTGTGTCGCAGTTTAGCTAACCGTCGTGCTCCAATCATGTCCTCTGTAATGACAATCCTAGGATTGCCTCTCTTCCACGGTTACACACGTATTTATAATGTCTGTGATATAACACTATTCATTTAGCATCGTTTATGACACAAAAGTACAGAAAAAACATCACGATTGTGAGGTCTAATAACAACAGAGCCAGACCTCTACCTCAGCTTAGCATTTTTATTTCGGGGTTCAATAATAGCGTAATTTGTTGATAAAATTGGTCTACCATACAAATTAAACAATATCAGGTAAGAAAATCAAGCTTAACTTAATACAAATAAACAAATTCAAAGGAATAAATGAGTTACTGCCCCATGCAGAAACATAATCAATTGGGCTAAAGCACAAAGAGCAACATAAGGTCATAAGGTCTAACTATATATTAAAAGGTAAAAAAAACACAAATACATTTGCCCAAGCAAAACAATAGTCCATCTACAATAAGTAGCCCAGTGACTTTAACTCTGCAAGAATTTTAACTACAGCTTGGCCATCCCTGATCAGGACCTCTGAGTTTTCCATCATACTTGTTAGGACTTACTAAGAATATTAAAGTACATGAAGAATGACAACTGCAATGTGCTGTTATCAATTAAACAACACATTAGTTCCTACTACTATGCAATATATATAAGTAGCGCAAAATTTTAGGACCATGTATTACCTGTAAAACCGAGCAACGTCATTCAGCGTCCCATCCTTGGTTATCAAGAGAAGATTATACTCATTTAAACTTATCTGGATGGATATCTTCATGTTTAAGATTGGACTTCATGTAAACTTGGTAAGGGACAGAATATCTTCATTGTAGCTGGATTCAACTATAAACTTGGTAGTAATAGCTGGAGACTAAAAGAGAAGATTAGAGTCAATAACACACCTCATGTCTAAGAGCAAGTCTAATGCTAGGAAAAAAACTACATTAAAAACATAACCAAATGCTATTTATTACTATGTTTACAATTTTAACATTTTTGTGGACAAACAAATATTAAGATAAAGCAATTGAGTAGACCTTCAAACCGTTTTTCAGAATTCTGCCACACTCTGCATGCACCCAAATTTTGCAACTTTCACAGCGCACCTGATTTATTTCAAAATATTCATAATAAAATTAAACAGATATCCATGAGAAGTTATAGACTTGTGAAATCTTATTGAGGTATCATGTATTGTCAATATTGCCCAAATAGCATAATATAAAACAATTCTCTCTTGCCTTTGACCTAGTGCTGCAAGATGACTTTAGCTATATTGGGTAGTAATGATCAGAGGCTCTAGATTGTTAGATTCTTCATTAATGTAAGCAGATATTCTGGTTTACTGCAGTGAATAACTTGTGAATTCCTATTTGGGTGTGAACCCTGTCCATGGCTGTGAACTAATGTGTGATACTGAATCTGCTTTGGAACCCTGTCCACATATTAGCTAGGACATATCCATTACTACAGGTTTTAAAATTATAAAAGTGTGATGAATCAGCGAAATTGAAATATTCAATCTGTTATAGAAAATGAGTAGTATGTAATATGTATACACATCGCATGCACACACTTATAATATGAACAACAGATTCAGTCTGTAAGTTCTCATTTGCAGAAAGGGTTAGAAGTTGGTTGAAACAAAAGAGAGAAACAAAATAAAATAGGATACCTAAGAAATGATCAGAGCTCGACTTCACAACTACACCACTTAATAAAGAAGTGACCTAGAGAAGTCAAACCATATGGTTGCCAATGGTTCATGTCCTACATTAATGTTTTTACTTAACAATCATTAAAAGTATTCTATATAGATATATAACCTTTTAAAATACAATAGATAAAAAACGATTGAGCAAAAAAGCAATATTACTGGCAAATTCACGAGAAGTTTTTACACCTATTTTGCAGTTTAATATATGCACCTTGGTCTGGAGCATCACCTTCAACATTAGGAGCTTCTACTCCAGCTATCTGAAATTTATCAATTAGAGCTTGTACAGTTATTTAATCCAATATCTGAAATGCATCTCCTACTCCTAGCATAGCAACAATGCATATGGATCTTTTAATTCACCTTGCAAGGTTTCCCTTATGTCAAATGGTGATATTGTGTTAAGAACACCATTATTTTCCCACCAATCTTCGTCCTTAACAATGTAATTACATTTAATATGAAGCTTGAGAATAAATGGTGTGTTCTATGTTTTGAATGTGGAATTACCTATATTGATGAATAGTCACATGTATCCATTACATGGTGGTGGTACATCAGGTGGATGACGCCATTGAATCATTACTCTGATAAAAAAAAGCGTGAATTCCAAATATGCTAGATGGAACAGTGCTAACACCCATAACTTTCTTAGTTCTCTTAGTAGCATAGCTGAAGTGGTAAGTATCAAAAAATGTAGATAAATGGTTGTTCAGTCTCAAAGATCCCTGGAGTGTCTGTCAGATCGGGAAGAATTAATCTCCAGAAGTAAAGGGACCAAAATCCTCCAGAAGTAAATCAAAAAGACCCTGAATACCAATTTTTTTCCACGACATAATGTAGTGATCAAACCCAAAATTATACTATTCCTTTATCCAGGGGATATCAATCCAATCATAAATTATAGCTCTCGTTTAACACCACTGGAGCAAACATAGAGGTTTTTGTGATCTCACATCTTCGGCTCCGAAAACAGAGTTGTAAAAACAGACAAAAAAGTTTATCAATTAACTATTCTTAAAAACTGTTTATAGGGAATGACTTGCAATTTTACGAACATATAAGGACTCTGATGTAAGATTTTATTAAAGATAATACTTATTTGATCAAGATATAGGCAGTATTACAATTATAAAAGGACCAAAACATGGCATAATAGATCTCAAAAATCACATATAGAGAAATAAAAAATATTATGTGTAAATGTCTAATATATAACAGCACTTACAACTCTACATGGATCATTTGGATATTGTCCACCTTGAATGGGTAAACCACATAAAACCCTTTAGCTGCAAACATACATAAAACATGAATAAAACCTCTTCTGATCGAATAAATATCATTATCGCCAATATTGTTGGAAAATAGATGGGTTCAATAATTAATTGCACAAAACTGAGTTTAAAAAAAAAGACCAAGAGAGTTGAGGATACCTAAATAACTCCGTTTATTGACGTTGAGCCCTCACTTTATGAGTGATTCATCACACTGAATAATTATAACATAACATTTTGTAATATTGTAGTGACAAATTAGTATGTGATTCCTGCAAGCTGCAATCCATCCCTCAAAACCAGTATAGCAGGCTATAAGAAAGTAGAGTGAAAATTATGCAGACATACATTATTAAAAGAAAGAAGTCATAGGTTTTTACCAAATTATAGTAGATTGTATTTTAACATAATCTCAACTTTAATCCTATAATATGAAACCATTTCTCCGGTTTCTCTCGTCAAGGCTGCAAAAAAGCAAAACAAATCATGTCAAACAACATCAAAATAACAAACAAAATACACTTTAAATCATATAGGACTTTAATCAAACACCTTCTCTGCAGACCTGTTAGAACTGTTTGTCATTGACATAATATCCTCATTAACTTTGTCTTTCTATACAAAAAGTAGAAGACATCAGTTTATGTTTCATTACAAACATCATAAAACCTGTTAAATAGATTAAACCACAAAAGAAATTGGTCAATAAAAATTAAAAAAAGACACACACGTGTAGCTAGCAAAGAATCGACCAACTCATATGTATGATTTAATATCATCTCACCTGTAGTAATATACATGCTCAAGTGCACATGATTGAGATTTCATTTTCGTTATAATATGATTATCTTGAAATTTTTCCTGCTACCAATGGAGGTTATCACTGCTTGCTACATATAATTGCTACATATTGGAGGTTATCACCATTCTCAGTATATAATATATACATACGCAACCGGTGAAACGAAATTAATAATTGATAAAATAAAAAGATGAAACAAAAGTAAGGTAATATATTAAATTTCAAACACATATCACCATTTTAAAGTCAGGATGATGGAATCGAAGATTAGTTGTACAATCAAATTAACACACATATCAAGCTAATGAAATGATGTAATTAAAAATCTAGTAATACACACCAAAAATCGTATGTGTATACCTTAAAAGATGTTCGAATATGACCAAATGTTGTAAAATTGGGGGAGAATCTCCTACTACCCCTTTTCTCAAGTTCAGCTTCCTGCACACAGAAAATAATCAAAATATCAACCGAGATAAAACATAAAAACACTGAAGAAGAGATTCACGTTTTTTCAAATTCAAATTTCAACACAATTAAACGATAATCAATATTAATTCTCCTGTTAATAATAAATATTCAATCTAAAAGGATAGAATTAACACAGAAAAAACATATCAATATCTATATGTAATCTATATAAACACATATGTAATCGAAATAAAAAAAATAAAAAAGTTACAGATTGAGAGAGAGAGATAGAGAATTAATAACTTGGAGGTGAGATCTATAAACACATATGTAATCGAAATAAAAAAAAAAGTTACAGATTGAGAGAGAGAGAGTTGATAACAACTTGGAGATGAGATTGCCGGAGGAATCTCCGATTAACTCATTCAAATTCGCCATTTTTGGTTGTGATAGCATAATCTGAATCTGAATTCATAAAAGACAGAGAAAAGAAAAAACGAATGTTTTGAAATTAGATGATGATTACAGAAGTGGGTAACGTAACTGTTGCCATGATTTGTGGGATAATTAAAATTGCTGAGCCAATGAACCGTGTGAAAATTAAAATTGCTGAGCATGGGTATTACCCATTTTAATCCGGGTTATAAAAATTTGTATTGATTTTGTGAGAGAATGTTGGATTTGGATCTTATCCATTTGTAAATGGAGCGATCCGGGTTTCAAGTACATTTACCAAAAAGGACATGTGAGTAGTGTAAATTCAAATTTGGAAAGGATAGAAAATGTCTTTTTCCAAATTCTTTGTGTTTAGGAATTAAGATTATATAGATAGTAATGAAGCACCTGAACAAATTCTTGCCTTTTTTCTATTGCAATCCATATATATCGTTGGTACATGGACAATTTAGTAAGTGGTAATTTCATTATTTGATAAATCTATTTTGTGAAGAAAATTATGAGCTCCACTTTCTTTTAATCATGAAGTTTTATATTTATGCAGGTGACCACTGACCATGGCTTAAAATTATTCCCACTTTATTCAGAAAATGTCATGGTAAGAGAATTTATTTATTTATTTTTTCATTTTAAGAATCGGGTGTTTGTCATTAACTCATGGATAAGAAATAAATGTACATTATACTAGATTTTAATAATTGAGATATGCGAATAATCACGAATGCATATGGAATATTTTGGACATTGTATATGTGTACCCTGTAGTTTTAGATCTAGGGACTATGTTTTTTTGGATAGTTTAGTTCTATATATATGACGAGGTCTTGTTTTTAATTTGGAATGACGGACTGCTGTAATGCTTTGATGGTTTATGTGTCGATTTCATGGTACATGATTATACCATAATAATGTCACAAAAGATAGATAATGCATTTTCTTCAGCCTCCGTATCATTATATCACTAGCTATTCCAAAATGTTATATGCTCTGTAATCGCTTTAAATTCATATCCTCTGATATATGTTGGAAGCAGACTTATGAATATTATTCGGTAAAAATAATTCAATATATATGCGTAGCTACATAACCTGTAACAACTCTTTTATGGAGGGATGACAAAAAGAAGCAAAATTATTAATATCTGAGACTTCAACCATGTTGCAAGGAACCTTATTGTAGAGTATGTGACCTAATGTGTATAAATAGTTTTGGTATGATTGCCTGACAAATCTACATGTCTTTTCTAAGCTGTGTCATTTGTAAAAGTGTTGGTTGTGATGATAAAAGTCTAGTGTTTCTTTGATTGATTTTAAAGACTTCCCAATTGTAATATAAATTCACTTTACATGGGGATATTAAATTTACATTGTTTTTTAAGTATTACAATGTACTCTATGTAAGATGCATAATTTAGGCGTGAATACTGGAAACTTAACAAGTTTCCAAATGTTCCCAGATAGACAATTATGAAGAAAGGATACAAATTATCATGAACTAAATGTTATTGAGGCGCTCCAGAAAGCTGTGACAACATGAGCAAGATGGGTGGATTTTAATGTAAATCCTCTTGGTGATGACTTAGATGCGGTAGGGAATGAATTTGGAAGTTGTTCTATAAATGTCCCTTTAATATGATGTGATGATCTTCGGTCAATCCTTTCTACTATTTTTATATGTTTAGCTCTTCAAATGATGGAGACAGATCCAACAAGTACTGATCTCATGAGCCTAAATTATATTTTGATTCTTTTGTACATTGTACAACTAGCTTAGATTATATCTTATCGTAACATTTGATCACTGATATGTTAAAAACTTAATTTCATGAGATAAATGTATAATGTGAGTTTTAACTTTTTTTTAAGTTATTTAAAATGTCTTGAGATTTTATTGAGCCTCTAAAAATATTAATTTTCATTAAAAAATTTAAAGTTACTACTTAAAAACTCCAACTTTTCATATTCATATAAATTTTATAAAAGTTTTCTATTTTTGTAAATTTGACATGAACGAACTCTTTCTCAACTTGGTTGGTATTATTAATAAACTAGGCAACTTAGCCGCGCTCCACGCGGTTAATAAAATTTAATTTTTAGCCACTGAAAATAAATAAATTAATATAAAATTTAATAGGTATTTTAAAAATTTCCTAAAAAAATAATTTAAAACTGGAAAGAGTTATCAAAATGGACTATCCATAGAAGTTTGGCCATCACCTGCCCACTAATGTGCAATTTCGTGTGTCTTTTTTCAATTTTTTTCCTTGTTACGCCGTTTCGTATGTCGTATCATATTACATACGGTGTGGCATATCAAGCCTAATGTTGCACACGAAATGTCGCAGTAGGAACCTAATACGGCAGACGAATTAGCGTGTCACGTGTTGTGCCAGACAAAACCCATATCTATGGGGTATTTTGGACCGCATTTCTGGAATTGGGTAGGCAGGGCCTTGAAATGGTCCATTTTGGACCATCACCCTTAAAACAGTTTGTATGAATTATTAGTTTAAATAATACTCTCATTATATATCAAGAATTTTAATAATCTTAAAAATATTAGAAACATGAAAAATAACAATTACAATATTAAATATAAATAAATAACGTTTTTAAAGCCGACAACACCCTCATAATATACATACTCAGTAATAGGATAAGAATTTATATAATTAGAATATTAATTTATTTTGACACAATATAATGAAACAACATGTGTATAACATTTTGACACAGTAAAAAATGACGTAATGTAAACAATCATAAGTGATTAGTTTACATAAAAATAATCTTAATTTTATACATATAATTAATATTTTATATTTAAATAATAATTATAATACTGTCAATCTTTTACATAACTAATATAAAGTAAATTTAATATATATTTATTTTTTCGTGTAATTAATGATTATTAAAATGTCGCTAAGATGCCATTAAGCTTTTGAAGATATTCTCTTTATGTATCTAAAATTTTCATAATCTCAAAAATATCATAAACATAAAAAGTAGCAATTATAATACAAATGTAGTCTTTACGATCAAAAGTTATAAATATTATATAAAATAACACTTTTCAAAGTTGACGTCCCTCTCATAACAAACATGTTCAATTGTGGTGTAACAATTTATTTAATTAGAATATTAATTTATTTCGACACAATATAACGAACTAGGGTGTAAAACGTTTTTATCGATTTAATCTACTGATAAAATTGAATTTTTTCAATTTAATCGATTTGGTTATAACCCATGTGTAATTTATTCATGTGTAAAAATAAAAACTATTTGTATTATTTTTATTACAGGTGTTTATCGAATATTTACATACTTCTATAATTTATTACGATTTTCATAAATACTTTTTTTTTTTTTACAAACAATGATGCTACATTTTGCAATTAACAAACACCTTATTGACTGTTATTTACACTAATACAACAGAGGTCCTTGTCCTTGCACAGTCGAACAATAGCCTATCTCAACATTCCTCTTTAACTACGCCTCATAAAGTATAAACGTCACTCTACTTTACTACTCCCTCTGTCCCAACCAATTGTTTACACTTTCCTTTTTGGGACGTCCCAACCAATTCTTTACGTTTCCTAAAATAGTAAGTTTTAACACTATTACACCCACTACTTCACTTATTTTAACAATACTTTACACTATTACACCCACTACTTCACTTATTTTAACAATAAAATCACTATTACACCCACTACTTCACTTATTTTAACCATAAAATCACTATTACACCCACTACTTCACTTATTTTAATTGGATATCTTGGTCTCCGTGCTAAAAGCAAACGTAAACAAACACTTGGGACGGAGGGAGTAGTTACCTAACAAATGCTCATCACCTTGAGCAACAGCAATTGCATCAAACACTTCTGGCTCGGTTTCACAAGCAAGACAATGTATAACTTGATGAAATCAAGAAAATTTGCAGCACTTTGTGCTTGTATCAGATCATGTATTTCTTCCGAGTATCTCCCTTGGTCTGTAGGTACTGATAAATTTATGGCCCGAAAACCAATTCCTTCAAAGATCTTAAGGGAGATTTGTACCCGTAGACCCTGGTGTCGTTCCAAAGTGCAAATCCTATCCAGGAAAACAATCCAAGTGTTGCTGCAAAGAAAAACTCCATGCTGATACAGTTAAAACAATATAAGCATATAAGATTGCTTGAGAAGTCTTGAGAAGTTAAGGGTTGTCTGTACTACAATTGTTCGAAAAGAAATTGGAGTGGTATTCGATAGGGAATAAAAAAGACGCAATATAAACAATTTTTAGTCGTCATTTTACCTAAAAATAAACTTAATTATACATGTAATTAATATTTAATAATGAAGTAATAATTATAATGCTCAAATAAAGTTTTATAATTTTTTAAATAAATAAAATAAAATAAATTTAATACATATTTATTAGGTATAATTAATGACTAATTAATATGTAACTAGTTTAATGCCCGTGCTTCGCACACGGGAGTTCATAATTTAAATAATTTTTTTAAAAAAATTTTAATAAATTATGTGTAGTTTTATAATGTAGAAATGAAATATGATAGTAGTACTAAAAAGTTGCCTACTTTAATAGTTAAATATGTTAATTTCTTAAAGAACATGAGGTGTTTTGATATTTTAAATTACAATTAGTATAACAAATTATTAATACAATAATCAATTTTAGAAAGATCAAAAAATTGAACATTATTTTAGTAGTGTCAACTATATCATGTTTTATAACTGTAGTAGATAAAAAGAATAAATTAAAACAATTAAATCATAATACGGGGAAAAAAAGAAGTTAGTATGTTCTCACTCAATTTAAATTTAAATTTTAAGTAAATACATTAAAGTCACATACACGCACAACACAGAAACACGTGGATAGATTTTAAGACATCACAGAATGGGGAGCAAGAAACTCTTCTTCTTCCTTTTTTTTTCCGATTACTCTCTGCCAAATCTTTGAAGCTAGGAATATGCCAATTTTGTCATCTATGGAGTAATTAAAAATTAATTAATAATTATCGACGATCCAACAGTACGGATGTCAATATATTTTTAATTTAGTGATATTACCAAAATTTTAAAAATTAAAAAAAGAATTTGGATAATGAAATTAGTAGTCAACTATTGAACTGCCAAGAAAAATGACACACATCATTAAACAAAATAATTTTTCACAAAATTAAACAAAATCATTAAAATAAAATTGTTTATTTATTTTAAATAAATTAAAATAATTTATTTAATTAATTTGTTATCATTAAACAAAATTTAAAATAATTTAAAATTTGTGCAAGGAAATAATTTTTGGCAAGAATGTTTTAATTGGATAGCCCTGGCGGACCTATTATAATTATAATTGATAATTGTTAGAAAGGAAATAATTTTTGGAAACAAAATAATTCGTGTTTTGTCAAGGATTTTTTTTTTGGCAAGAACGTTTTAATTGGTTGGCCCTGGCGGGCCCATTATAATTATAACCAATTATTTGGCATTAATAATAACAACTGCCAAGAAAAATTGACAATTGTTAGAAAGGAAATAATGTTTGGCATGAAAATAATTTGTGTTTTGTGAAGAAAATAATTATTTTTAAAAAAAGAATTTGGATAATGAAATTATAGTCAACTATTGAACTGTCAAGAAAAATGACACACATCATTAAACAAAATAATTTTTCACAAAATTAAACAAAATCATTAAAATAAATTGCTTATTTAGTTTAAATAAATTAAAATAATTTATTTAAGTAATTTGTTATCATTAAACAAAATTTAAAATAATTTAAAATTTGTGGAAGGAAATAATTTTTGGCAAGAATGTTTTAATTGGATAGACCTGGCGGGCCCATTATAATTATAATTGACAATTGTTAGAAATGAAATAATTTTTGGAAACAAAATAATTCGTGTTTTATCAAGGAATTTTTTTTTGGCAAGAATATTTTAATTGGATGGCCCTAGAGGGCCCATTATAATTATAACCAATTATTTGGCATTAACAATAACAACTGCCAAGAAAAATTGACAATTGTTAGAAAGGAAATAATGTTTGGCAAGAAAATAATTTGTGTTTTGTGAAGGAAATAATTATTTGGCATTTTGGAATATTTTAATTGGATGACCCTGGCGGGCCCATTATAATTATAACCAATCAAAATCATTTGTTAACAATTTTTGATATTATCAAGGAAATAATTTTTGGCTTGTATTATCAAGGAAATAATTTTTGGTAAGAAAATAATTTGTGATTTATCATGATTTGTATTTTAGGGTTTTGGTACATGGGGTGATGGGGATTGTTTAAAATGGTAGGCAATAATTCTAATTTGATCTATTTACGTATTTATTTAATATTAGATTATAGCCCGTGCTACGCATGCGTTAGTTTAAATTTAAATTTTATAATAATTATGATATATAATAATAACGATTAAATAAAGAAAATAACTTTATATTTAAGATCAAATAAAATAATATTGAAAGAAATAATATTAATAAAATATTATTTTATATATTATAACAAATGCAATCAAAGATAAAATTATTTACATTTTCTATATTTGTTATTATGTGATAATATGTATTAATAAGCTTACCAAAATTAAAAGATTTATTCAAATTTTCATTAATAATCTTACCATAAATATTAAGAGAATATATTAATAGTATTTAAATTTCTATACAAACTTTCTTTAATTAACAATGGATCAAATACTGAATTTGGATCTTTCCCAAACGTAATATGGATACCAAACCTAAAAATGGATTATTCAGTGGGTCAGAATCAATACAAAATTTTGTCCAAGCCTAAATATGGATACCAAACCTTAGGTAAGGGCTATCCACTAATTTATAATAACTGCCAAGAAAAATTGACAATTGTTAGAAAGGAAATAATGTTTGGCAAGAAAATAATTTGTGTTTTGTGAAGAAAATAATTATTTTTAAAAAAGAAATTTGGATAATGAAATTAGTAGTCAACTATTGAACTGTCAAGAAAAATGACACACATCATTAAACAAAATAATTTTTCACAAAATTAAACAAAGTCATTAAAATAAATTGCTTATTTAGTTTAAATAAATTAAAATAATTTATTTAAGTAATTTGTTATCATTAAACAAAATTTAAAATAATTTAAAATTTGTGGAAGGAAATAATTTTTGGCAAGAATGTTTTAATTGGATAGACCTGGCGGACCCATTATAATTATAATTGACAATTGTTAGAAAGGAAATAATTTTTGGAAACAAAATAATTCGTGTTTTGTCAAGGAAATTGTTTTGGGCAAGAATGTTTTGATTGGATGGCCCTAGAGGGCCCATTATAATTATAACCAATTATTTGGCATTAACAATAACAACTGCCAAGAAAAATTGACAATTGTTAGAAAGGAAATAATGTTTGGCAAGAAAATAATTTGTGTTTTGTGAAGGAAATAATTATTTGGCATTTTGGAATATTTTAATTGGATGACCCTGGCGGGCCCATTATAATTATAACCAATCAAAATCATTTGTTAACAATTTTTGATATTATCAAGGAAATAATTTTTGGCTTGTATTATCAAGGAAATAATTTTTGGCAAGAAAATAATTTGTGATTTGTCTTGATTTGTATTTTAGGGTTTTGGTACATGGGGTGATGGGGATTGTTTAAAATGGTAGGCAATAATTCTAATTTGATCTATTTACGTATTTATTTAATATTAGATTATAGCCCGTGCTACGCATGCGTTAGTTTAAATTTAAATTTTATAATAATTATGATATATAATAATAACGATTAAATAAAGAAAATAACTTTATATTTAAGATCAAATAAAATAATATTGAAAGAAATAATATTAATAAAATATTATTTAATATATTATAACAAATGCAATCAAAGATAAAATTATTTAAATTTTCTATATTTGTTATTATGTGATAATATGTATAAATAAGCTTACCAAAATTAAAAGATTTATTCAAATTTTCATTAATAATCTTACCATAAATATTAAGAGAATATATTAATAGTATTTAAATTTCTATACAAACTTTCTTTAATTAACAGTGGATCAAATACTGAATTTGGATCTTTCCCAAACGTAATATGGATACCAAACCTAAAAATGGATTATCCAGTTGGTCAAAATCAATACAAAATTTTGTCCAAGCCTAAATATGGATACCAAACCTTAGGTAAGGGCTATCCACTAATTTATAATATATAGATTAAGAGCTATTTAATGCAAGAAAATAATTTTATTAAAAAAATCAAAAACCGAAAATTCCTAAAAAAAACTTAATTATATATGTAATTAATATTTAATATTGAAATAATAATTATGATGCTTAAATAAAGTTTTATAATTTTTAAATAAATAAAATAAAATAAATCTAATACATATTTATTAGGTATAATTAGTGACTAATTGTGATAGCCCTAGATCCGGGGTCAGGAATTCAGGTCATCACAGTCCAATTTCCATTTAACTATGTTATACCCTTTGCAATCTGAATATTTTAATAACATTTTATACTCACACTATTGACCTCACATCAGTAATAACAATTAAGTTAAAGTTATTATTACAAACCCAGAATACAATTTAAGTAGCGTTGTTGAATAATACTTCTACAAAGGAGCACAAAAACAACCAAAGTATATTACTTCAACCTTCTTAATTAACTTACAAACGTTTGCTCATACACTAAATATATATATATATATAGATAAGCTACCTCAAAGATGGGTGATAACTGATAAGTGGATTTTATATCCACTTGGAGCGTTCCATATCGGCTTAAATTGGTTGTCTTGGACTCAAGTTTCTTGTAGTTTTGATGTGCTTTGTGTAGTTGTGCAGGGTTGCAAGAATGTTGATTAAGGTTGATGCTTCTATCGTTTTTAGAGGATAAATTGATTAAAATTCGGATTTCCGGGAAGGTTGCGTAGTCTACACTGTTTTGGCCAAATCTGGAGTTCTAGGAGTCCGTTTTCAGCGATTTTACTGCCCACGCGAAGCTTGGGAGATTTTCTATAACATGGGACAGGTCTTACACGAGCAGGTTGCGCGTTATGGGCGCAGGAAGCGTGACAAGCAGACTGATGGGAGCAGGGAAATCATTATTTTGCCCTTTTTAAGTTCTGATTGTATTTTGGGCAGTTTTTAGTACCTAAATTGAATTCTAATTGTATTTTAGGGTGTTTTCTTGTTGGGCAAGACTTCTAGAGCCTATTTAAACACATCCTACCATTGTAATTTGTTCAATGTAAACACCATTACATATCAATTACTTAGGTTATTTGTATCTTTTCATACTTTGTTTATTATCATTGTTTCACTTGATCCCATGATGACGAGAGGTTCAATTTTGAACTAATCGTTGTCATGAGATTCTAACGGATTTATTTATGGAGCTTTAGTATCTTGATTGCTTTAAAGATCTGTGTGTGATGTATATTTGATATCCTCGTATGGTTATGCTTACTTGATAGATGCGTCATGAACTTCTAATTTGTTAATCTCTTGTGAAGCGAGAGTGGATCTTGAGATTTAGAACTTGTCATGCTAGCATAGGATAGGTTGATGTTTTAACATCATGATTTGTGGCGTAAATAGAAATATTATGTTGCCCTATGTGATCAATATGGATAACTTGTTCTTCAACCGTTATGTTTTCAAATTCTATAGAAATATAGGGTCTAAGCATAATTGGTGTCTATTCATCTTCTATCTCTTTTGTGGATGTATGTTTAGTTTGATATTCGTATACTAAGAAGTAGCGTATACTTGTTTCGTGTTATCCGATCAGATATCATAACCATTGCATATAGTGATTAAAGGCGTCAGATCTAATGAAGTTAGGATCCCATGTTTCCTCTTGCAGAAGTAATTCGATTCCAATTCTCGTTAGTTAGTTAATTCTTAGCTTGTTAATTTACTTCTTAGTTAATTTTAGATAATCAAAACCCATTCTTGTTAATTGTCTTAGCAATAAATAATAATCATACATTGTTGCATAGGTACATCTACCGAATTAAAACCATAACCAGATCTCTATGGGAACGAACTCAACTTTATTCTATATTACTTGTGACCACGTACACTTGCGTGAATTAGTGCAAACAATAACTCTCTATCATATAGCCCTCCCCTTACCCTCTTTCGGGGTGTAGTGCGACGTATCGGCGGCATCTGATAAAGCTATTATGCAAACATAAGCAAGAGTGAGCTATGATAGCTCAGCAAGATTGTTAGGAATAATTCATGAGTTGTGATGTTAAGAATAGAATTTACACATTATACTTCTTGTAATCCTGATCTTATAAAGGATTTAGCACTTTGTATATGATATATATGTTAGACAGTGATCTGTAGAGTTTAGTCAGGAATAGTGTATCGGGAACTACATGTCAGGAACATAGAGCAAATCCTGATGGGACAAGTCCAATACTTATGGATGTCGAATCCTGATGCAAGGTGAAATCCTGATATCAGTTGTATTACTGATGATGTCATTACGGATGCTACAGAAACTGGCAAGTGCTATAAAACAGGATCGTTGTTTGAAGAACAAGCAAGAAGGTGTTATGAAGGAAATAATTTTCTATTGATGAAAACTATCAACTAGACGGCAGAACATTGTCATCTATAGATTATAACTTTCTGTTATTAGTTGATAGGTAGGATTATAAATATTCTCTCAATATCATTGTAAAAAGAGTGAATGTACGAAGCTCAGTATAAGGTTTGTATTCGAGAGTTCGAAACAAACAGAAAGAGATTTGATTGGTGAAGATTAACAAAATTTCTACCAATCAAAATTTGACAACTAAGCAAGCACGGATTCTTAGCGTGTGCCCTTGGACACACAATAGAAAACCGATCTTTATTTACCATCGTACTCTAAGCTAATTATATTATATTATTTTGAAAGTTCCTATTGAAACAATAAAGAAGATAAAGTCCAATGTTAGTTAAAACATATTAACTTGTATTACAATTCAAAAAAATGACTTATATTTTTTTAAAAAAAAAATAGAAGTTTGTAGAATATACATTTTTTTGGACGATTTTATCGTTTGTTTTGGGTGCTTCTTTAAAAAGATAAAAATTAATATCATAATTCAAATGAACAATCTATCAAATTCATTTTCATTATTACATTTTTAATAACTCATAAGTTACCCCATAATACAAAATTAACCAAACAAATATTAACTTATAATTCTCATTTTCCACTTATCACATTAAGCAATTTCAAGATTAAATATTTGCATGGACAATCTTGGTCTTTAATGTTAAAAAATAAAATAAAATTTGGTATTTGATTCTTAGTGATTATTTGTAACTTGAAATTGCTTAATGTGATAAGTGGAAAATGAGAATTAAAGACCAAGATTGTCCATGCAAATAACAAATTTTATTTTATTTTTTGAAAAAAAAAACAGGGATGAGGAAACTTTAGAACTAAAAAAACTTGTAATTTCCCTACTAACCACGTCCACGTAGTTAGTAGCTAGTCCATGATACTGAGTAGTAATATCAAAGGTTGCACGATGTATGAGTTCATTCCTTGTTTCCCTTGTAAGATACTTAGTAGCTTTTTCACCATCCAGAAAATTCTGCGAATAAAATAAAAGGCCGACTTCCTAAGAAAAGTAAGCTATTTGAAGCATACACGAGGTGGATACTACATTGCAAAACAAAACACATAACACTCTCTACGGATATGGCAAATGCAACAACTCATAACATATTTACAGGTATTATGCCGACTAATATCATTTTAATGGAAACTGCTTCTCTAAAAAAATCTAAGCTATTATTACACATTACAGATCAAAGCATGACAGCCGACATGTGATTATTTTGTTTTATAGTTTGAGTACGCTCAAACATCCTTTTGTCTGAACTATGTTGACAAAATAACGGTGTAACAAATGATAATATAGAAATATAACAAACCATCAATGGACGCAATAGCTGCGAAACATATGCAGAATGTCTAACAGGGGGAGGCTTATTCATCCTGTTCCTGTATGTTGCAGATATCCCCTTCAATTGTTCCAAGACCTAAAATAATCACAATTGAATACGTGTTAATCACGAATGATGGTGTAATACGGCCAGTACCAGAATATAATAAAAATCACTCGATATGACACTTAAGCTACATGAACTCCCTAGCATTATAGTCTAGTAGATACCCCTCTCCTAATCTTAACAAGAGGTCAAGGGTTCAAGCCTTAGTGGAGGCACGAGAGTGTAAGTAATTAAGGTTCTGTAATTGACCATTACCAACAAAAAAAAACATGAATCATTTTATATTTGTATTTGCAGACAATAAGATGGCAAAATCAGCCTATATTTATCACGTAAAACCCTGCTTAGATAAATTGCTTACATCCACAGACTTTTCCACCATCATTTCCATAATTGAATTAACCACTTGAGGTACTAGATCCTTTAGAGATGTCCCACCCTGTAATATGCTCTGCTTTACAAGCATGATTTTATTAGCTCCAGTACATGGTCCAGGTAATTCCCACACACCTCCTCTGCCAAACAATTCACATCGTGAATTACCTGCATGAACACAGTTCAAGCATCAACTGACTGTAAGAAAAAAATGATACAAGGACATACAAGAAAATCCATAATCAGCCCGATCCCATGCATACAAGAAAATCCATAAACAGCCCGATCCCATGGTCTGGTTTATATCAAAGTTGATTCTAGAAAGGGAACATACGTAAACAAGATCATCAGAGGCAACAGAAGCAGCCCATTCAGAACCAGGGTTGGAACCCGAGTTGGGGACTTTGCGAGCAGCAAGTCCAGTGGACAACCAATTTGAGTATCTGTATTCATATTGCCATCAGAATTTGTAGGTCAGCAAATTGATGCCATAAATGAAAACTTCAACTCACGAATCTTAATATCAACTAACCTGGATATAAGTTGTAAGGATAATTTTAGAAACTTGTCGGAGCAAGATATGACAAGAACATCTTCACTCCAACAGGTTCTCAGGCAGGCCAAAAGGGAAACACTTTGCTTTAAAGTCAGCTCAGAAGCTTCCCCCTGGTCAGAATTTGAGTTATGAACTGGTAAAAGACTGCCCAACATCAGTGCAGAATCCAATGTTCCAGCTATTTCCTGAAACCTGAGGAGATCAACATCATCCACCTTGGTCATTCAACTAATTTTATTTGATGTCTCTTGGTCCAAATGTCTAATGATAGAATAACAATACAAGTATGCACCCATTTGTAATTGTTTACAAACCTATGACAGAAGATATTAGTAAGACCTGTTGAAGCAGATGAAGAAGAATGATCGAGCATAAAAATCACAAGTTATTTAAATTGAAGGTCAGGAAGTTTAGTTAGCTGGAAAGTATGGACACTGCAGTTTTTCATCAACACTTATACAGTCAATTCAGCACAAAGAACCTTATGCATGTAAACTTTTTATTCCACTAATAGTAAGCACATGATACTTATATACTAATGGAGCTAAAAGCCAATTTAAATTTGTAGACAAGTATTTCAACCCACACTTATGCATCAACCAATCATATTCCATCTAACTAATGCATTGAGTACCTCAAAGAGAAATAGACCCCAATATTCCATTGCTTCATAAAATCAACAAAGACAGGCTCAGCTCGGAATTTGGCAATGGCATATCTAGAAGGGCAATAGCCTTGCATGACAGAAAAAGAAATTACAACCAAATCAATAAATATAACCTGCCAACTTGCAGAATAATATTAGTCCCCAAGTAAAAAGATTATATATATGGCCACAGCACATTGCTTCAAGTACCTTCTAATTTGGCCAGAAAATCAAGACTCGATTTGTAATTTTTAAGGAACTCTGCCGGTCTTCCAGGAGAAAAGGCCCCTGGTTTTACTTTTTGAATCTCCATGAGAACCTCTTTAAGGATTGAATTGCCTAGGAAGCTAAATACATGGAAACCTGAATTTTCTGCACATATTCAAAGCCATACAGAAAAATAGAATTTCCTTTCTTGTAGAGGCATTTTTAATTAATAAAAAAATATGTTCCAAGATTAATTTAGGGGTCACATATCTATAAGAAAGGACATATGAAACTGAGAATGTACAGTTCAACTTCAAGACATCCACACTGATATAGGAGAATGTAATTTCTGAATACAACTAGATAGATCACTAATAACTAAGAACGCTGATCATAAGATTGATGGCCAAGCCAGTAATAGCAAATCTTCAAAAATCGCTCATCTCTATAACATCTAGGAGTACAACAAAATAGGACAAACAAGAAACCACTACAATGCCTATGATTAATCCTCTGGACTGTCTTACGTTAACAAGGGGATAAATAAACGAAGGTTCAGATGTAGTTCTTAGCTAGAGAGAGTTAAATATCTAATCATGCACCAAAAATATGGCCGTCAATAGGATTTAATGCTAAATTCGTTCATATCTTAGGAAGATATCAAAAAAGCTACCTAAACTCCTTTCATTACGGTTCCCATTTTAAATTTTCTATTTGGGTAACGATGGAGAACAGCCATCAAGTCAGGGAAAAAAAACTGACACCACGTGTGTGTTTGGATGACACAAGTTCCCCCCCCCCCCCCTAAATGTTGCAGATATTTAAAGAGGTGAATGTCATACCATTGGATGAAATTTCCAAAAGGAATTTACAGTCTTCCTCGATAAATTGATTTATCTTTATGTAATCCACCTCGAGCTCATCTCCAGATGTCTCGGCACTCAGCCCTGACAAATTATGTGCAATAATCTTTGTCACCTGTGGCGCCACAATTGTTGAGCGAAATATTTCTTCTGCATTAGATGTATTATCAATGGCAGCATATATAAGGATATATTAATGTTGAAGAAACTTATTTCAATCTATGATTACAATGGCTTTAAATAGCCTGTACAAATGTTAAGTCTATGTTCAAGAGTAAAGAATAATACTAATGCTAAATCTATGTCCAAGGGTAAAGAATAATACTAATGCTAAATCTATGTCCAAGATTAAAGAATAATACTAATGCTAAGTCTATGTTCAAGGCTAAAGAATAATGCAGCAAGAAAGGCAAGAATATGGCTAGCTATTACGCCCCCGCAAGATGGAGGATCCATCAGAGACTCCAATCTTGTGTCGCAGAAATAAAAATCTTTGCGTAGAGAGAGGCTTAGTCATAGCATCAGCAAGCTGATCTTTTGTAGATATATAGCAGACTTTGAGATTGCCAGCTTGCACTTGTTGTCGAACAAAATGATAATCCAAAGCTAAGTGTTTCATCTTGGAATGAAAAGTGGGATTGACACTGAGATAAGTAGCTCCAATATTGTCACAATGGATAGTAGGAGGTTTTCCAAAAGAGACACCAAGTTCATAGAGTAAATTTTGAATCCACTGAATTTCAGCGGAAGTATGAGCAAGAGCACGATATTCAGCCTCGGTAGATGAGCGCGCAACAGTGCGTTGCTTGGAGGATTTCCAAGAAACAATATTAGTCCCTAAGTAAATCACGTAAGCAGTGGTTGAAGAGAAATCATCTTTATTACCTCCCCAATCAGCATCACTGAATCCAGTTAGATTTAAAGGGACATTTCTTTTGAGTAGTAAACCATGAAATATAGTGCCTTTAAGATAACGGACTACCCTTTTTAATGCTTGCCAATGTAATTGTGAGGGTTTATGCATGAACTGAGATAACTTATTGACAGCAAAGGCGACATCGGGTCTTGTGAATGACAAGTATTGAAGAGCACCTACTAATTGCCGAAAAAGTGTAGGATCAGCGTCTGTACTACCATCTGATAATTGGAGTGATGAAGATGTGGATAGTGGAGTGGCAACTTCTTTAGCTCCATCTAGTTTGAATCGTTGTAGAAGATCCCGAATATATTTCTGTTGGGATAGAAAACAACCATGTGGCAAATGAATCACTTCAACACCCAAAAAATAATTAAGAGAGCCAAGATCCTTCAGAGAGAAGCGTGCTGAAAATCTACGATACAAATCTGCTAAGAAGTTGTTATTGTTACCAGTAATCACAATATCATCAACATATACAAGAATATAAGTAACAACTCCGTCTTGATTGTAGATGAATAAAGAGGCATCAGATATAGAGTTAGTGAACCCATTTGCCAACAAGAATGAACTTAACTCCTTGTACCAGTCTCTAGGAGCTTGTCTTAAGCCATAGAGTGGCTTCTTAAGCTTGCATATGTGATTTGGAAATGATGGATGAATGAATCCCGGAGGTTGTATCATGTAGACTTCATCATTGAGAGTCCCCTGTAAAAAGGCATTATTAACATCCAATTGCTGAAATGACCAACCTTTTGAGAGAGCAAGAGATAGCACAATTCTGACTGTTGTTGGTTTCACAACTGGGCTGAATGTTTCTGTGAAATCAATTCCTGGCCGTTGATGAAAACCTTTGGCAACGAGTCGCGCCTTGTACCTTTCAAGGGTGCCATCTGATTTACGTTTAATCCGGAACACCCATTTACATCCAACTAAATTTTTACTACCATCATAGGGAACGAGATCCCAAGTGCCATTCTGTAAAAGTGCATTAAACTCAGTGTTCATAGCATCTCGCCAGTTGCTATCCTGCATAGCTTGACTGACACATGTAGGTTCCAACGAGGCTTGGATAGGGTGTTTTGAGGAAACTGATGAAGCATTTGTGACAACGGTGTTGTTAATGAAATTAGGATTGAAATACTTAGAATTAGGCTTGCGAACACGAGTGACACGGTTGTCAGACTCGTTAGTAGGCTGAGTAGATGACATGTATGTGGGTGAGTTTTCGGAAGAGGAAGATTGTGACGGGGTTTGAGATGGTGAGACTGTCGTTGGTGATACTGGTTCATTGTGATCTACTGTGTCTTGATTTGATGGGTCACTTTGAGTAGCATGTTGATTTGGAACAGTGGGGATAGGTTCTTGGATAGGTAAGGTTAGATTTGATGGTGGATGAAATGGCGGACTGGTTGGTTGAGTTTCCTTGTTATTTGTGTTCCTGAAAGAAAAATCAGTTAGAATCAACTCTGTAGCTGGGGAAGAACCATCTGATGTACCTGCCAACGGAAGAATGTGTTCAACAAACTTGACATGCCTAGAGTGAAATAATCGATTAGTAGCTGTATCAAGACATTTATAGGCAGATTTGGATGATGAATACCCAAGAAAAATACAAGGTTTAGATTTAGGTTGAATTTTTGATTGATTGTATGGTTTCAACCAAGGATAACACAAGCAACCAAATATTTTTAACCTATGATAAGAGGGAATGCTACCGAATAACAACTCATATGATGTGCGAAAAGTGAGATTTTTGGAGGGCATTCGGTTGATCAAATAGACTGCAGCTTGGAAAGCATGAGACCAAAAGGTCAAAGGCATGGAGGCATGATGAAGAAGAGTAAGGCCCGTCTCAACAACATGACGGTGTCGTCGTTCAGCTTGACCATTATGTTCTGGTGTGTGTGGTGGTGTGGTAAAATGAGAAATGCCAAATGAGCTAAAGATAGGGATAAGTGCTTGGTATTCACCACCATTATCAGAATATACAGAAATAATTGGTAACTGAAAGAATTTTTCCACTACCAATTTAAACTCTTGAAATATGGACTTGACATCAGATTTTTGTTTAATAGGATATAACCATATATATTTAGTGTAATGGTCAACAAAAATGACATAAAATCTGAAGCCATCAATAGAAGAGATAGTTGGTCCCCAAACATCTGTATAAATTAGTTGCAAAGGCTGGTTACTTGTAAGGGAAGAAGCTCCGAATGGAAGCTTATGGCTTTTGGTACATGCACATGCATTACAATGTAGTTTATAATCAACAGGAACAGTAGACATGATTTTATTTTCTAGCAGAAAGGAACGAAGAATTGAAAACGAGGGATGTCCTAGACGATGATGCCACTCCTCAATTTGATACTTGAGGGTGACATTGACGTTTGGTGAAATGGTAGATGTGGCATAGTAAACATCATTTTGGTTCTTCCCTCGCATAAGAATCGCCCCCGTGCTGAGATCCTTTACCAAGAACTGTTGAGGAAAAAATTCAACAGAGACCTTATTAGTAGAGCAAAACTTAGAAACAGATATCAAATTCTTGTTGATGGTTGGAACACAAAGAACATTTTTAAGATCAAAAGTATGGGTGTCAGACTTTATGGTAGATGTGCCAGTATAAGTTATGGGCAAACCTGACCCATTACCAACATGAACTTCATCCGGCCCACCATATTCAGAGTATTGATGGAGATTAGCTGTATCAGGAGTCACATGGTGTGAGGCTCCTGTGTCAAACAACCATTGTTGCGGCGCCTGTGGTGCAAAACGAGTTGCATGGGCAACTGGGTTGACAACAGAAATGTCATTGTCCTTGAGAAAGCGAGATAGCTTCCTACACTCTTTAGTACCGTGTGTAGACAAATCACAAAAGGAGCAATATGTTGTTGATTTGGGACCAGATTGTGGTCGAGATATCCAATTTGTGTGCGAGTTTGGGAAGCGAGTAGTACCTTGAACAGTATTGCGCTGACCTTGAGTATTAGGCCTGTAAGACGAGCGACCTCTTGCATTGTGGTTGTTGTGGTTGTATGATGGGCGACCTTTTTCGTTGCGCTGCATATAGTTTGCTGTAACGACGCTAGGTTCCTTTTTCTTTAGTCCTCTCTCGTGATCTATAATCTTTTCATGAAGTTCTGCAAAGGACATAGGTGACTCTCGTACTTTAATTGCAGCAGCAAGTTCCTTGTAGTCGTCGCCGAGACCTGCTAGTGTGTGGAGCACAAGATCATCATCAGATATTGATTGTCCAACAAGAGACAATTCGTCAGCAGTGGCCTTCATGTCTTGGAGATATTCTTCAATTTGACGAGATCCACACATGTTGTGTATGAGATGACTTTTGAGTGATATGATTCTGGATCGAGAATTATTGGCAAAAAGCGTGACCAATCTTTCCCACATCTCATCAGCAGTGGTAGCAGTGGATATGAGAGGTTGAATAGTTTCATGACAACTTCCTAGCATGGCGTTGAGGATGATCTGATCTTGACGATTCCAGATGGTGTATAGAGGATTTATAGCATTTTTATCATCACATTGGACAGGGATTTTGATTGATTTTTCGATATAACCAATAACACCTAAACCTGTGAGGGCTGACCTGACTTTTGTGCGCCACACATTGAAATTGGTGGTGGTTAACTTCGTAGGCATGTGAGTGGGAGCATTGACCTGAATAACAGTGGTTCCAGAAGTGATTTCAATGGAACGAGTCATGTTTGGAAAACCAAAACTGTTTTGAAAAGATAAACTGATTTTGTTATGATGGGAAGGGAAAAAAAAAAAAAAAAATAAGAGGATCGAAGTAGATGCGGTTTAAGCGTATGGCTCTAATACCATATAAGGATATATTAATGTTGAAGAAACTTATTTCAATCTATGATTACAATGGCTTTAAATAGCCTGTACAAATGTTAAGTCTATGTTCAAGAGTAAAGAATAATACTAATGCTAAATCTATGTCCAAGGGTAAAGAATAATACTAATGCTAAATCTATGTCCAAGATTAAAGAATAATACTAATGCTAAGTCTATGTTCAAGGCTAAAGAATAATGCAGCAAGCAAGGCAAGAATATGGCTAGCTATTAGCATATGCCCGCAAGCAATTGTATATTGCATTATCATCCTTGTGTTCCAATCCTTCTACAAAACATTGACCCAAGCTTGCATCCAGTAACAAGCAAGCACTCTGAATCCTCTTCTCCATATTCTGAATGAAAGGTAGGTTCTGTACTACAATAATAGATAAAAGAAATTGCGTAAGAAGTAAACCATATATATAAATGTTGCAGACATACTACTATGGCATGGCATAACGATGCTGTAATGCTTATTAAGGATGGATCAGATGCTAAATAACAAAAGGATATATAGATAGATATGTAGTAATAAACTAATAATAATAACAATAATAAAAAAATTAAAGATGAGGGAGGATAATTATGCATCTGAAGTACCCCTATGATAGCAGGGAGGAAAAATCTATGGCTCTAATATTGTGTTTGTGCTCACCTTTACGGCTTTACCCTCCTTCACCAAAGAAATCAAGATACATGTATTATTATTTAAAGAGTATTATGTAAATTTATATGACCAGTTTCGCCATAAAAATATCAGTAATTTGTACATGTCCAACTGTGCAGAAACTAATCATCACCTGTTAGGCACTACTATGGTTACCACGTCGGGCGACCAGGCGCGACTAGACTAGTCGACAAGTCGATGAAATTGAAAAAGTCGACACTCGACTTGCTGAAAAAGTCGATCCATGAATTAAACCCGGATCCGACCCGGAACCCGGCCCATTACCCGACCCGAATTTACAAAAAAGGGCTTTTAGACCTAAAAACATACGTTCTTTTGTACCCAATTGCAAATAACAGCCTCACACGCCGATATCAACGATCTCCTCTTCGATACTTCCCACAACAGCCATCTCCAATCCACGACGGTCATCTCCGACGACTTCATCTTCTCCGGTAAGTGTCTTCCCCTTTCTTAACGTTATATATGTCACCACAAATCAAAGTATGTTTGACACTTTGACTTTACAAATCTTTTTATCTCGAGAAACCAGTGTTCATTATATCCCCAAAAGGGGCTAAAACATATAATCATATTGTATACATGCATTGTTGACTCGGTAAGTTGAAAGGAATCGCCAATTCCATTTTTTTTCATTTAACCCCCATATCAAAAAGGCCACAGTCTGCAACTAATATTGCAGCTATTTTCTTACCTTCTCAAGACGTCTTTGATTTAAGGTCTGTATTTAATATGGTATTAAATATGTGTGGTCTGTATGAGGTTTATAATAAATACAGCCCACTATGGTATTAAATATATTTAATATGGTATTTAATATGGTATTAAATATGTGTGGTCTGTATGAGGTTTATAATAAATTTAAAAATCTTGCAGATGAGTTCTGGAAACCAATGACTAATACAGCCCACTAGAATGCAAAAATATATGGCCAGCAATATAAATGATTTCCTAGAACTGTGCTGCAGTGTGTGGAAACAAAAAAGGGAGGACAAGATAGACCTGTGCATGGGTCATGTAGAACTTTAGCCTATTCATTTCACTGGCAATTCTTTCCAACAGCATGCTTTGAGTTTCTCTGAGATGTGTTCCACTCCCCTTGCTCAGATGACCCTTTTCTACTGAATCCACATCTCCACTGGACCAATCAGCAGGCAAACTAGGAAGCTCCTTCATTAATTTTTCAACCTGCATTCATTAAATTTAAATTATCTAACCTTTGGAAAACTTAATGCCAACCAAGTGCCAGAATGCTACCAACAAGACGGTCACAAGATAATCTGAAACAAAATAATTATATAATTCTACTCCAGAAAGAGTAAACTGTACTAGTGTGTGTACAGTTTACCTTCTAAGCACTTGCAATACTACATTTTCAGTTTCGGCACTTGCAGTACAATTCAAAGAAAACGTGTATCGTCGTCTAATTATTCGGTATGCTACTGCCATCTTATGAATAATTAATACATTGCGAGTAAATCTAACTAGTTTAAAAACTAAAGCACAACAATTTCATTTCCATTTGCAAGTCTTATCTAATCATAAAATTCATCATAAAGCTACTTAATCCATATATCTTGCTCTAACACCTCCTCATTCTTCTCTAGTAAATGCTACATTGATAAAAACAAATTGGCATCACATAAGACTTGATCAAAACAAATTGGCATCACATAAGACTATCAAATTCACGAGAGAAAGGGATAAAAATCAAAACATTAAAAGGCAACCTTGGAAACGACATGGAAAGTATCAAGCAACAACTCCAAAACCTCCCTGGCTGCCGCAGCCTCCGCTCGTTGCTGCAATCCATTTTTCAATGCTACCAACGAATCCTCCACCACGGCACGAAACACCACAATCTTCTCCCTCAGCTCCGACAACGGAGCTCTCATTCGCACCACCGAGGCATCAATAATACGAATGTGAATAAAAGTTCTATAGCTACGAATGCAGTTGTGGTACAATCAGATAAGTGTATTCAGCACAAAGCCTCTATTAAGCATGCCTTGGTATCTCAAGTCAATTCTCAGATAGCTCATTGCATATGGACCTAGTGTTGAGTATTGCTTAGCTGTCATTTGCTGAGCTGTAATAGTTAGTTAGTAACAGACTTGGTCAACTAGTATAAATACCTCTGTTTGTAATGACTTTCATTCTCAAGTAATACAAACTGGTTACAATTCTGTTTTCACGCTGTATCTTCTTCTCTATACTTACATCTATACTTACAAATATTTCATAAATCTAAGATGGTATCAGAGCCATCATGACTGAATCGCCATGGTTCTTGAGCATCGATACTGGTAATATCACGTTTCATCATCTTCGTCTTTCATACGATAGCATCAATTGAGATTGTTTTGCTACGATTTGCGTGTTATCAATTGAGATTGATTGAGAAACCCTAGTTTTTAGGCGTTTTCTGGTGTTTTCATTGTTGAGATCTTTAGAATCTATTTGTTACTTCAGTCATGATGAAAAATAGTTTTACGAATGTAGTTCAAGGTCATAATGATGCATCGCCGAGTAATTCACCTCGAAATGATGTGTCGTTGACTAATTCAAATCCGAATAACCTAGATAACACTTTGAGAAACACTACTGTTCAAGTGAGTCACAGTGATTCGTTGAGAAAAGATAAGAATGTCAAATCGACTTCTTATAACAATGATTTTATAGATAACAATACACATCCGTTGTTTCTGCACAACAATGATCATCCAGGATTGATCTTAATTGCTAAAAAGTTATCAGGACCTGATAATTTTGGTCCATGGAGTCGCTCGATGCAAATTGCCTGAAATGCTAGGAATAAGTTTGTTTTAGTTAACGGCGATTTTCCTAAGCCAGATGTTGATTCTATGATGTTTACTCAATGGGAGCGTGTCAATGATTTAGTGATCACTTGGATCTTAAACTCTGTGAATGATGATATAAGTGATGGATTGAGCTACATCACTACTGCTGCTGAAGTGTGGTGTGAATTACATGAGAGATTTTCTGGCACTAATGGCCATAGGATATATCAGATTATGAAAGAAATGCACACTTTGGAGCAAGGGAATCGTTCTGTTGAAGTATACTTTCACAAACTCTTAAGCTTGTGAAAGTATACTTCAACAGAACGATTCCCTTGCTCCAAAGTGTGCATTTCTTTGTATACTTACAAACATTTCATAAATCTAAGAATCAACATCGACGAGCTTCGTACTTAGATTAACAAAATCAGCATAATCGCGGTTAATTAACTCAATTAATTCGTGATTAAGTGATGAGAGGTGGGACCGGAGCTCGGATCGGAGGGTTTCCAAGGGGACGAAAGTGCGGAGTTCCGCAATGTAGGATTCCGGGTCGAAATTAGGGTCCACAAAAGAGGATTGTTTGAACCATAAAGGATGTGAGTCGATTGGATCGCCAAATAAGTCGGTGGCTTTGCGTAGTAGGCTCGGTGAGTCCAGCAATTGAGTGTGCAGATACGGCATCGAAGTTTGTGTAGGGATGGGAACGGGTCGGGTTCGGCTCGGGTTTTGCAAAATCCAAATCCAAATCCAAATATTTTCGGGTTTTGGGTTTCGGATCGTATCAGGTTTCGGATCCAAAACTCCATATCCAAATCCAAATGCGTCGGGTTTCGGATCGGATCGGGTTTTTTTCGGGTATTCAAAATTAAAAATAGTGTAAATAAGTTGCTTAACAAAAAAATAAAAAAAATTGTGTAAGTAAGTTAAAAAATACCGCTACATCCATGACAATTTATTTTCTCGATCTTTCCATATCTTATGTCTCAAAGTTATGTGTATGTATAATATGTATTTATAATATACATTTATATATATATATATATATATATATATATATATATATAAAATAGTGTATGTATAATATGTATTTATAATATACATTTATATATAATATATAATATATAAAATATAAAATATAATAAATAAAAGTCGGGTATTTTTCGGGTTTCGGGTTCGGCTCGGGTTTTGATCGGGTTTCGGATCGGGTTTCAGATCGGGTTTCATGAAATCCATATCCAAAATCTTTCGGGTTTAAAATTTAAATCCATATCCATATCCAAATCCAAAATATCGGGTTCGGATCGGATAAAAAATCGGATTTCGAATCGGGTATCCGTCGGATCAGATTTTTTTCCCATCCCTAAGTTTGTGTGTCTGGGTCTTTTCTTAGCAATACCAATATGGGTTGTTGAGGAGGGGAAAAATTTATACAATAAAAATCAATTATGTGCTGTAACCAGTGTTCCAGAAATCGCTAGGCGGTCCAGGGCGGTTGGGGTACCGCCTAGCGCCTAATCGGGTAGGCGGAGATTAATCGGACGGATTAATCGGAGCATTAATCGGATATTATAATAATATTTAATATATTAGTTTAATTTACAGTTAAACATATCATTTTAAATAAATTAACAAGATTAATCGGATTTCAAAAATCGAATCGGTTTTTTACCTTACAGAAGATTAATCGGGGATTAATTGGTTGAATCGGGGATTTTTAGAACAGTGGCTGTAACGAAAGTCATGGTATTATCTTAAACCAGCATGTTAATTTTTATATTCACGTATTTCATATATTGTTATTAATTTATTATTGTGATTACGGGTAGTAAATGAGTATTTTAGATGTTATCGTATTAAAAAAATATTTATTGTGCGTATATCCCATTTATTATTTTTTCACAAAAATTATGGATATCATTGTATTCTTTTACACGAACTACATTTTTATTATTATTATTATTATTATTATTATTATTATTATTATTATTATTATTATTAAGCATATATTTATAGGAAGTCATCACTATTGTGGTTACACCGCTAAATATGTATTGTAATTTGTAAATATTATATTATCAAAATTAATAATGCACTTCTTATCAACTAACTTTATGCACCGTTGATCTAGATGCCCTTGGTCATATTTTACATTTCCAATTACGATTACAATCTCACGACATAAACTTTTAGTTTATTAATAAACTATTGCCGAATCATTTAATCTTTTCCTTAATTAAAAGTGGATGTAGTCCAAACTTTTGCTTTTAAATAAAATTCGTAATGTAATTTTTTCTGTGCCCAATTGAGGTCAAGCTTTAAAACTATGTGTAGTTCAATTTTAAACTTTGTAATTAAGCATCTTCCATGATAATCTTGTATAATCGTTTTGTAATGTAAAGAGTATTTTTTTCACGTGTTAACTGGGTTGAATTCATAAAATACATGAACGATTTTAAAATTGATTACATAGTAAACTAATCTTGAACAATTTAATGATTAAATTGGACATTTATTTTATCTAATATTAATCATGTAATTAATTTAATATAATTGTACTTAATATAAAATAACACATTAATGTCAAATAAATAGAATATAATTCTGATTCAGTGTTCGTGAATTTAATTTCAATTTAATTTAGAGGTCGTAAATATATTTTCTATATTCATGATAATAAATGAATTCCAAATTTGTATTTGTGTCATGTTTTCGTGTTTCATCTACCTAAATCCCAAATTTGATACTAAATGAATTGATGTCGTCTCGTGTACCATGTATTTTCGGAGAAAACGACTTAAAACAACTAATATTCATGTACTATATGCCCAAAATATTAGATGTCGTTTTCTTTGCCTTTTTTAACCAATGAAACTCGCTTTCACAAAATGCGTGTACCTAGTACATGGAATTAACAAAAAAGCCCAACTACCTCACTATTTTATCGAAATAAAGACAACCAATTCAACACTTTATCCTCATTATTCAAAACACGCTTTTTACACTTCTCTCTCTACTCTCGTTATATCCACTCTGCAACCCAATAACCCATATATACATCCATATACACTTTCTTCATTATCCACCATCTTCAAATGCATAAATCTTCGCCACTAAAACTCCGATGATACATATTATTACAAAAATAACTTGCCCATGGAATTCTCTACAAAATAAGTAGTGTCTTGACCATATTTTGTTTGATCTATGTTCTTAAAGGTAAGAATTAGAAGTAGTGCAAGAAGTGTGTTGGTGATGATGCCGAATTGATCAATTGTGGGTACACACAACGGCTGTATGACATCTTCACAAGCCACGCATATATATGATGAGTAGATATATAGAATACGCAGCTTGTATATGCGTGTAGTGGAATTTGCATCCACTGAATGCGTGTGGTTGGGAAAAAATATTAAAAATAATTGTAGACTTTGTGTAAAGCATAATGTAATGTAATATGTAATAGAGGACATATATAACTCAACTAGGATAAAAGATAAATAATATTAACTTTATACAGGGATCGTGAAATTTGAAGAACAGGCACCGACAAGGATCAAGTCGCTGAAAGAAGTTCATTAACATGATCAGCCTCAGTGACAGAATAAGATGTACAGATGATTCAGTTGAAGGGCAAAAAGATTCCATGTATTTATATTATTTGAAGATATTGCTGCAGGCTAATCAATTGGAATGTAACGAAGGTGTGAAGATCAAGATCAGTGCTAGTCACTTGTGAACCAGACCAGTGCACTAAGTGTCAGCACATAAGAGAAGGATCAACACTTTAATTCACAGAAAGAATTGCCAAAGCCTATTGACGATCAAGGACAGACATAATATCTCCAGCAGAATATTTGAAACAGAAGAGAGAAGCCCAAAAGAAGCAGCCAAAAATAGTAATACTATGCAAAGTTACTATGCACGATTACTATGCAAGGTTACTATGCAAGATTACTATGCACGGTTACTATGCGCGGTTACTATGCAAGATTACTATGCGTGGTTACTATGCAGGTTACTGTGCAAATAGTGGTTACTATGCAAATAATAGTTACTATGCAAATAATGGTTACTATGTAGGTGGGACCCACGTGAATAGTACTATTCAAATAGTGGCTGGTGGGGCCCACATGAGATGAAAATTTTCAGCAGACGCGTTTTGGTTGGTGGAATAGTGGTTACTATGCAGATGGGGCCCACGTGAATAGTACAGCATAGTGACTTTCTAAAATCTATAAATAGGCCTGTTGTATTTCATTTCAAAACACACCTCAACACACAACTCTCTCTTCTCTCTCTTATATCATCTCTGTGTAAGCTGCTAGACAGTTCATCTAGTAGGAAAGCCGGCTTAGCCCGCTTTCAGGAAGTGTCGGATAGAAGGTCCTCGTGCCTAAACTATCCTTAGGAGTGTTCGAGTTTTAGAAGCTAATCCGTTGGATTAGAAGTTGTAACACCCCTTGGGTTTTTATCAGTTCAAAGATATTTTCCCGAACCAATTGTTTTATTTCGATTCAGTTGTTGACCTCATTTTTCACATCTCGAAAATCGAAATATTTTTAAATAACGTATTCAACCCCCCTTCTACGTTATTCCGGACCTAACAATTGGCATCAGAGAAAGTTGATCGATATACAGATCAGATCCGGTGTTGTACGCCACTATTCACATATACGGCACTATTCACAAATACGGTACTATTCACAGATACGGTACTGTTCACAAATACCGTACTGTTCATTTTGAGCCACTCTGTTACTATACAAAAAGCCATACAATCATGACAGAGAAAACACAAACTCCAACAACAAGCAGATATGAATCAATTAGAGTTCCAATACTCAGGGCATCAGAATATCCCATATGGAAGGTGAAGATGGAAATGTTTCTGGAGGCTACAGATCCAGAGTACTTAGACAGAATCCATGATGGTCCACATAAGCCTACAAAATTGTCTGTTGCAGTTGCTGGAGAAGAACAAAAAATGATTCCAAAAGAGAAGAAAGACTACACTCCTGAAGATATCTCCTCTATTAGCAAAGATGCTAAAGTAAGGCATTTATTACATAACGCCCTTGACAATGTTATGTCTAACAGGGTCATTGGATGCAAAACTGCTAAGGAGATTTGGGATGCTTTGGAAGTCAGATGTCAAGGAACCAAAGCCATCAAAAAGAACGGGAAAACAATAATCACACAGGAGTACGAGCACTTTGACTCAAATGCTGATGAGTCATTAACAGATATATATGACAGATTCCTGAAATTGTTGAATGATCTATCAATGGTAGATAAGGAGTATAATCTTGAAGACTCCAATCTGAAATTCTTGTTGGCTCTTCCTGAGAAATGGGACTTAAAGGCCACTACTATCAGAGACAATCATGATCTAGAAGACATGTCCCTTGATGAAATCTATGGAATGCTCAAGACTCATGAGCTTGAGATGGAACAAAGAAGCAAGAGGCATGGAGGCAAGACCAAGTCAATTGCTCTTAAAGCTGAGGAGAAAGCTTCTAAAGAAATTGATGTGAAAAAGAGTCAATCCAAAGGAAAGGCTCTTATTACAAAGTCTGATACTGAGTCATCAAATTATGATGATGACTCAAACTCTGACAATCTCACAGACTCTGATGATGATGGTAGTGATGCTGAGATGATACAACTTGCAGCCCTAATGGTGAAAGGCTTCAAGAAGATGGCTTACAAGAACTTCAGGAAGGGAAAGAAGTTCACACGAAGAGATTCAAATTTTGACAAGAAGAATTTCAGAAAAGCTGAGGGAAAGGAAAGCAGGTTTGGGAAAGTCGACAAGTCCAAGATCACATGCTATAATTGTGGTGAGAAAGGACATTTTGCACCTGAGTGCAAGAGAGCCAAAGCTGATAAAAGTCAAGCTTACATCACAAAGAAGAAGGACTGGGCTGACACTACAGACTCTGAAGATGAGGTGAACTACGCCTTGATGGCAAATGTTGATAGTATCTCTGAAGCTACTGAGACCAAGGTACCTCACTCTATTCTAGCTTTCGATACTACTGATATATCTGAGTTAAGACTTTTTCTTAAAAACTTGCATGTTAGCTATAGAGATCAGACTTTAGAAAATGAAAGAATAAAATCTGAAAGTCTAGACCTTAGAAAGAGAAATGATTATCTAGAATCAGAATTAGTCCAGATGTTAGAAATTCAGAAAGAGAGAGATGATGCTATTTTTGTTAAAAATGAATTATTGAAAAAGCATGCTTATCTTGAATCTGAACTTGCTAAAGAAAGAAACATTCTTAAAATTTGGACTAACTCTGGTAAGAAAACTGAGGATATCATAGACAATGATTGTTGGAAAGAAGGTCTAGGTTACACTGATAAAAAGAAAACTGTCAACTTAGAAGCTAAGACCTCTAAACCTGTATTTACTGAAAAGGCTGCAAAACCCAAAATTAATCATGTGAGGTTTGTACCAAAATCTGACAAACCAAAACAGGATAAAGCCAAATCAGTAGATATTAGTTCGATGTCTCAGAAACAGCTTAAACACAAGCTGAAGGAGTTAAAAAGAATAAACAAGGTAAAAGAACCTAGGAAAAACATAAATGGAAAGGTAGGCATCAGTAAAAGCAATAACTATATGCCTATTCCCAATGCTTGTGACGCCCCCAGATCCGGGGTCGGAGATCTAGGCGCTCACGGTCCATTTTCCATTAACAATATACTTGTTCTTACACATAATATAAATACACAACCATCGACCCCACAATAAACTCACACCGCACACACACACACACACACACTGGTTAGAGTCTCAGAAACGTCATACATTTGATTAAGCAAAAGTAAAAGTTTTAGAGTTATTACAGACCGAATTAAATAGCATTTATGCTACCAGCAACACTTCGATATGAAGCGAAGTTGGCGGCTTGAAAGTTTGTTGCGGTACACTGCCTTGCACAGGTCATACTTATAAATAAAATGTACTGACACACGTTGCCGACCAATCCGGCTAATGGGGCCTACCGGTGGAATCTCGACTGCAGCCTGGGGTCTAGTCACCTGCTTTCGAACAGTCTGACTGGTTCTTGCCATTTCTCTTAGCTGTTGTGTTTGTAAAATTTGAAAACAAGCAAGAGTGAGCAACTATAGCTCAGCAAGAATATATGTATAAGATAAGCAATATAACATTCCATATGTATAATAGTCATTAAACTCGATGTATCGATCAGTTATAGAATCACTTGTCATTATTGGTAAATTTCAAAGGTGCACCAGTACGTGCCCTTGTTTTCAAAATAACCTTGCAGTTCTAGCTACTGCATAAAGTCAACATCTTTCTCATCAAAATAGGACACTATCGGCAACTGGCACATAGGCCTAAGATGCAGTGTCAAAGCATTTTTCCAAAGTGGAGGATGGGACTGGAAGAAGACATAAAACCTGACAGGGATTGACGATGATCAGTCGCCACATCCGAGTCCAATAATCCGCGGGTCTTCTCTACCGGTAGAAGGATAGAAACTACATCCGTAACTATCCCTGAGTGAAAACTACATCCGTAATCACCCTTGATGAAAACTACATCCGTAATCATCCTTCGGCAACACATGGGCCGGAATAATAAGTGATGGACCGCCTGGCTCACGGCCGCTTACACATCCCGGGAATCGTTCGTCAACGGTTCCCACACCTGCCAGAGTCCCCTTTTTCTTTTTCTTTTTAAAACCAGATTTTGATTGAAAACAGAGTAGTTGTGGTTCGACATCAGTCGACCGATAATTCTTGAAATCATACAAGAAGCGAATCCTGACCGGGGGTTTTCGAAAAGATTTTGAGTTCGAAAAAGTTCGAGTTTGAAAGTATTAAAAGGTATCTTGGATTAACTTTGTTTTTAAAATAGTGAACAATAATCATTAAATGATATTTTAAGATTTAATATTAATAATTAATAAAATAATTATTTAATAAATAAACTTTTAATCCAAGATAGGGTTTCGAGTATTTACGAAGATATAATAATAGTTACTTGAATATACGATACCACCCGAATGACCCTTCGGGTTTTCGCAATATAGATACGATATAATAATATACCGCTCCCCGGTCAATAGTACATACGGACCGCTACGACCTCTATTGCTAGAGTCGTTGTCCGAAGAAAACATTTCAATCTAAGTTCAAGGGGTAAAAGCATACATGTACTTGTTCAATCTCAATTGCATCAATACTTCGATAAACATAGCATTTGATATAATTTGAAAACTACAAACACAACAGTGAAAATCCTTGTATATGTATAAGTTTTGAAAAGTAAACTTGCCTTGGTTTGGTTGGGGTGGTCGAGCGTGTGAATTCGAACGATCTATACATAAACAATAATCGTTCGTTAGTACCTTAACAATATCTCTTTAATTACGGGGTTTAGGGGGGGTACGAAATTAACTTAATAACTCCGTCTTATGACTCTCTAGCCCCACTATAGGTTCATGTCATCACTCGATCACGATCGTCACTTATTCGACCTAATTTAATTACCACGCTCGAATCATAATCATTAACTTAGAATTTTGGTCCACTAATCGACTTTTTCCCTTGCGCGAATTTTACTCTATCATTTTTATAAAATCCAAAAATTCATATTTTAATCCAATTCTTTTGGGGTAGCCTTCACCACTGTATTTCCTAGCTTCTCTAATTTTTCCATGATCCCAAATAATTTTTAAGGTGTTTAAACAAGGTTCACAAGAGGGTCACTTAGTGCAGTCCATAGTCCAGGAACACAACTCACTCTTTCGGCTATAACTTAAAATCTATACATCACCTAGCTATGAGCCTTACATATCCAGAAACTACAGATCAAGACCTTTCCAACAATATAAGGTAGGTGTTCAGGGGATCAGTTTAAGGGTTCCGAATCACAGTTTCAAAAAGGGGTCAGTGCAGATTGTTCAACAACTCCTTTACTACAAGTCATGTCTCTTCTCAAAATTCCACCAACTCCAAAAATCATCACAAACTCCCAACAAAATTCTCATACACTTATGGGACCTCATACCACATAAAAATAATTTTCAATATGACAATAACCATCAACATCCATGATTTTTCATAAATCAAACTATAATCAACACTTTTGTGCACCAATCTTTTAGATCTACTAATACTAAGCAATGTTCTTGCCATGGCTACTAAGGGTTAGAATTTATACCTTCCTTGAAGCTCTTAGTAACTTAACAAAGCTTGAAATACTCTCCAAACACCTTGGTTGATCAATCTATGGCTTGATCTTCAAGATCCAACAAACAAGAACAATAAGAGTTACTATTCACCTAGAACTTTAAGAATTTATAACTAGAAAACTAATGGATAAAAAGGGTTGAAATTCATAGCATACCTTTCTTATATGATGTAGAGTACCTAGGATTTTTATCTTGAATTTAGAGTGATGAGAAGTGGGGAGAAGAAGAAATTTTCTTCTCCTTTTTTTGCCTTTGGCCGAGAGCTCTCCAAGGGGGGGGGGGGGGTTTGTTTTCTTTTCTTTGTTTTGTGTTGGATGAATAAGTGGTGTGAGATGAGCTTGGGTAATATGTAGTAGTGTAAGTATATGCATGTACAACCTAAGTATGGCTAGAGGTATGGCCATGGTACTTTGTTGTCTCCACCTTTTAAAAAGTAATCCAACTAGCTACTAACTAGATTCTTGTATCTTAGTTTGTTTCTAACTAGCTACCAACTACTTGGTTCCAATCTTAGACTAGGTGGTTTGCATGGAATTTGCATGGGATGCATGAAATCTTGCCATCTTGCATGGTTAGTAGGTATTTTCCAATTTCCATAATTTTCTAAATAAATCTTAAACATTTTTGGTGGAGTTTTTCCTTCAATATTCTTTCTAAAATCCAACTTCCTAATTTTAAGTATATATATAGTTCCTTGGTTCTCAAAATAATAAAACCATGATCTTGTCGTAGTATTCGTATTTATCGATACCCCGGAAATGTATGAAATAATAAAATAGAATTTTGCGAAATCCGTCGACATTTACATACACTTATTTTCCATAAGGTAACATAATATCATTACAAATCTTCATTTATCCGTCATTCATATATGGGGGTGGGATTCACTTCTCTTACATAACAAAGTTACTATTCATTCCGTCTACTCCAATAATATCATAAATCAGGGTTCTTACAGCCTCCCCTCCTTAAAAGGATTCCGTCCCGGAATCAGGTTGAAAACAGTTGGGGGTGCTTTTCACGCATCGCGCTCTCTAGTTCCCATGTTGATTCTTCGACATTCTGATTCCTCCACAAGACTCTCACTAGTTTGACAACCTTGTTCCTCAGCACCTGTTCTTTTCTATCCATGATTTCTACGGGTTGCTCCACATATGTTA
This sequence comes from Kitagawia praeruptora, assembly GCA_037693485.1. Classification (NCBI taxonomy): domain Eukaryota; kingdom Viridiplantae; phylum Streptophyta; class Magnoliopsida; order Apiales; family Apiaceae; genus Kitagawia; species Kitagawia praeruptora. The sequence goes on from CM075350.1 coordinate 129,327,386, forward strand.
AGTCTGGTTGCAGATCCACTTGATCATGTTCTATCACATGTCGGAAGTCGGTATGGTAGGGTCGTAGCATGGACACATGAAACACATTATGTACTTGTTGTAAGCTCGGAGGTAAAGCCAATTCATAGGCTAACTTTCCAACTCGTTTCAAGATCTCAAAAGGTCCAATGAATCTCGGGCTTAGTTTCCCCTTCTTACCAAATCTCATCAATCCCTTCCACGGTGATACTTTCAACATCACGAACTCTCCTACCTCATATTCCTTATCTTTGCGGGACTGTCCGCATACTTCTTCTGTCTGTCTTGGGCCGCTACCAGCCGTCCTCTTATAAGCTCGATAGTTTCTCTTGTCTGTTGGACCAGTTCAGGCCCTAGAATCTTCCGTTCTCCTACCTCTTCCCAACACAATGGAGACCGACATCTTCGTCCGTACAAAGCTTCGTATGGGGGCATGCCTATACTCGCATGGTAACTGTTGTTGTAGGAAAATTCGATCAATGGCAAGTGGTCGTCCCAACTCCCCTTGAAATCTATGGCACATACTCTCAACATGTCCTCGATGGTCTGGATGGTTCTCTCGCTCTGTCCGTCTGTTTGGGGATGGTATGCAGTACTCATGTTTAACTTAGTCCCCACACAATCCTGAAAACTCCTCCAGAACCTGGAGTTGAATCTTGGGTCTCTATCTGATACGATGCTCACAGGAACCCCATGCCTAACCACAATCTCTTTTAAGTAAATATCCACTAGCTTGTCGACGGTGTATCTCTCGTTGATTGGAAGAAAATGTGCTGACTTGGTCAATCGATCAATAATTACCCAAATGGCGTCATGATTAGTCTTGGTCCTTGGTAATCCGACCACAAAGTCCATCGCAATCTGTTCCCACTTCCACTCGGGTATCTCTAAGGGTTGCAACAATCCACTGGGCCTCTGATGTTCGGCCTTCACTCTCTGACATGTCAAGCATTTACTTACCCACTCTGCTATGTCCTTCTTCATGTTTGGCCACCAATAATATTCTTTCAAATCCCTATACATCTTGGTGCCTCCAGGATGAATCGAATACCTTGAACTATGAGCCTCTTGTAAAATCTCATCTTTCAATTCTTGAACGTTCGGAATCCATATCCTAGATGCGTACCTCATAACTCCATTCCCGTCCTTCTCACACCTAGTTTCTTCGCCAGTCAAAATTTTCTCCATCGAATTCTTTTCTTCTTCTATCTTCTTTTCCTGGCATAACTTAATCTTTTCCAATAGCGGTGGTTGGACTTTTATTTCCATTAGACTCTCTTGGCCAATTCCTGGCAACTTCACCTCAATCTCCAGCCTCTCGAGGTCCTTGATCACTTCGTCCACTGACGTTATCATCTTAAGCTTCTCCTTTCGGCTAAGTGCATCGGCCACTACGTTGGCCTTTCCTGGGTGATAATGAATCTCACAATCATAATCCTTGATTAGCTCTAACCATCTCCTCTGCCTCATGTTTAACTCTTTCTGAGTGAATATGTACTTTAAGCTCTTGTGATCCGTGTAGATTTCACACTTTTCTCCGTAAAGATAATGTCTCCAGATCTTCAAAGCAAAGACTATCGCTGCTAATTCCAAATCATGGGTGGGGTATCTTATCTCATATTCTTTAAGTTGTCTGGATGCATACGCAATCACCTTACCGTGCTGCATAAGCACACACCCTAAACCTTTATGGGACGCGTCGCTATAAATCACAAAATCTCCCTTATCATCGGGTAGGGCTAGTACTGGTGCTGTCACCAACCTCTTTTTCAACTCTTGAAAGCTCTCTTCGCATTTCTCAGTCCACACAAACTTCTCGGTCTTGCGAGTTAGCCGGGTCAAAGGGGCTGCTATCTTGGCAAAGTCTTGGACAAATCTCCTATAGTAGCCGGCCAATCCTATGAAACTTCTCACCTCTGTCGGAGTGGTTGGTCTCTCCCAATTTGATACAGCCTCTATTTTGGCTGGGTCCACTAGGATGCCTTGTTCGCTAATCACATGCCCCAAAAACTGAACTTCCTTCAACCAAAATTCACACTTCGAGAACTTAGCGTACAACTTTTCTTCTCTTAGCGCTCCCAATACAATCCTCAAATGCTCTACATGTTCCTCTTTCGTCTTGGAATAAATTAAGATGTCATCGATGAAGACTATAACACACTTGTCCAGATACTTCTTGAAGACTCGATTCATTAAGTCCATGAAAGCTGCGGGTGCATTTGTTAACCCAAACGACATTACTAAATACTCATAGTGTCCGTACCGGGTGCGAAAGCCCGTCTTTGGTATATCTTCTGGTTTAACCTTTAACTGGTGATACCCGGTCCGCAAATCAATCTTAGAGAAATAAACTGCATCTTTCAATTGGTCAAACAGGTCATCTATCCTGGGCAAGGGATACTTATTCTTGATGGTCACCTTATTCAACTCCCTGTAATCTATGCATAATCTCATACTGCCATCCTTCTTTTTCACGAATAACACCGGGGCTCCCCACGGTGACACACTAGGTCTTATCATTCCTTTATCCAACAGCTCTTGCAATTGGGTGGCCAACTCTTTCATCTCCACTGGGGCTAGCCTATACGGGGCCTTTTAAATTGGGGCCGTGCCCGGAACTAAATCTATAGCGAACTCGATGTCTCTATCAGGTGGTAGTCCTGGAAGATCATCCGGAAATACGTCCGCGAACTCATTAACGACTGGGATTTCCTGTAGGTTTGGCGCCTCCTTATTGGTATCCTTTACATAGGCTAAATAGGCCTCGCATCCTTTACGTAACAGCCTTTTAGCTTGAATCATAGTCAGGAACTTTTGGGTTTGTCGTTTTCCACTAAACACTACTTCCTTATCCCCTGGCAGTCTTAAACTCACTTTCTTCTTCACGCAATCAATCTGAGCTCCATGGGTTGTCAACCAATCCATACCTATTATTACGTCAAACTCCCCTAATTGAAAAGGTATTAAATCTACCCGAAAGTGTCGCCCTTCTATTTCTAGGTCGCAACCTGGACAAACTTGGTTAACAGGAATAATTTCATGATTAGCTATCTCTACTTGCAGTCTGTCTCGCAGTGGTTCAGTCTTAAGGCCTAACTGACTTACAAAATCTAGAGATATGAAAGACTTGGTGGCTCCCGAATCAAATAAAACATTCGCATTAACTGAGTTGAGTGGTAGGGTACCTGCGATCACATCCGTGTTCCTCACGGCATCTTGCACAGTCATGTTAAAAGTTCTTGCAGTAGGGGCCCTGTTAGAAGCAGTTCCACTCACTCTTGACGCAGCTGGCCCAGAGGACATACATTCCCTCATTCGGTGCCCTGGTTTCCCACACTTGAAGCAATTACCTCCGGCACTGGTGTTGTTACTAGTTCCTCGACAGGTGTTAGCATAATGTCCTGTCAGCCCACATTTGAAGCACTTCACATCTTGCAGATTACACACGCCCGCATGTTTCCTTCCACATTTATTGCATTCCGGGAGTGGGGCTCGGGGTGGGGTAGAGTACGATGATCCCTGCGGTCGGCCGCCCTGGCCCACACTCCAACTTTCAGCTTTCTTGGTTCCAAAGTTCCCACTGGGTTGGGACATTGTTCCTCGCTTAAATTTGCTCGGAAAGCTACCTCCCGCAGAGTTCCCCTTTCGACTATCAAACTTCCTCTTCCTTCCTTCTCTCTCCTTCTGCATCTGTTCGCCTCCAGCCTCAACAATCGATGCTTTCTGTACCAGGGTGGCATAGTCTGTCAGCTCAAGAACCGCCACACGATTCTGAATCCATTGCTTTAGCCCCAGTTGAAACCTTCGGGCTCTCTTCACCTCAGAGTTCACATATTCCGGCACAAACCTCGACAGCTCAGTAAATCTGGCCTCATACTCGGCCACCGTCATGTTACCTTGCTTGAGTTCCAAAAATTTCAGCTCCATTTGTGTTTCCATGAACCTAGGGAAATACTTTTCCAAGAACAACTCGCTAAACCTCTCCCAGGTCACCACACCTCTTCCCTCCAAATTCTTTTTGGCTTCCCACCAGTAGTTTGCCTCACCCTTCAGCAGATAGGTGGCGAAAACAGTTTTATGCTCTTCAGCGACTCCTAGTATCTCAAAAGATTTTTCCATTTCTTTCAGCCAGGCTCTTGCCTCGACTGGGTCCGCAGTTCCCTTAAACTCCGGGGGTTTCAAAGATTTGAAATTCCGAAAGGCATTGGCGTTGGCATTGTTGGGTGGTGGCTGAACCGGGGGACGGTCCAAGTTCTGCCTGAGTAGGTCCATGAATCGCTCCATAGGGTCTCTCCTTGGGTTTTCCACCTCTAGGGTATCATCTTCAGCTTCCTCTTCATCATACTCAGAGTTATCAAACAGGTTATAGTCACTACCTTCATCCTCGCTCAGGTTCTGATCCTCTCTCTCTCGGTTTTGGTGGCCTTCCGGCCCATGGTGGCTACCCTGGCCTTCAGAGCTGGCCGGGTGAGCTCGAGTGTTCATCCTTCTGGGTGGCATGATTCTGATAATAAGACAAAAATGGGTTAGGGTTTTCAATTATTTGACCGTATTTAGAGAAGTCAGGAACGTATTGTTCCTCCTTACACAGGGTTAAAATTTCGAAAGTCGTAGTGCTCTTATGATGGCGATAAACCGTAAAAACTTTTTAGGGGAAGTCGTTACGTGGTTCGAAAACATTTGTAGGAATTTCCAAAATTTCGAAACTTCGCAATCTGTAGAAATATTTTCAAAAATTTTTAAATAACTAAAACCGTTTTTTTTTTTTTTTTTTTTTTTTTTTTTGAAAGGTTTATTTTAGAAAAATTGTAGGAATATTTTGGAAAATGTGGAGAACAATTTGAAATCACATATCGTAAATTTGAAATAGCATGGTTGTATTTGGGGCTTGTAGCAGTTGTATAATCACAGTTGTATATCAAAACAGTAGAGCATGGCATCGGAATGTAAAGCAGTTGAGACAATATCAAGGAAACTGAAACTAAATAAGTACGGTACAAGGGTGGTCACAAGTTCGGATGTTAGAGCCAAATACATAGTTCCGATGTCAAAGTCTAGCAAAAGTGGAACAAATACAAATACATAATCCGAATAGTCAAGGCTACACAAAAGTAGGGCTACATCCATACATACTATCTGAAGTCACATCTGCATATATGTAGGTCAGTCTACTCATCCACTGGTCAGAAAGGACGCCACTGCACAAGTCAACTGTCCCGCAAAATCGACACACTAATGTCATCTGAACCTAGGGGACTGAGCTATCAGTAACACATCACGGGGCCGCACCGCGACGGAGCAAGGCCCTCACTCGGGCAAATGCACGACGCACAACACGCCTAACATCCCTAGCCCGGATCACTCCGCCCCCGCGGATCCCTAATCCGAGAACCCTCTCGCGACTCCTCCTCTCAATCCTGTGGAGTCGAGCTCTAGTCCTCCTAGCAACAGTAGTCCTCATCTCAGCCTGGATCCTCAAGCGCGCCTCGCGCTCCTCCACTATCACCCTCCTCGCCTCGGTAAGTCGGGCCTCGGCAGAAAGTAAGTCTCGGGTCATGAACTGCACGACATAGGCGTGCTCAGCGCCCGACACCGGGGGTAGGTCCAGTGGTGGGGGTGGCATAACAGGGGCAGGAGCAGGAGCAGGGGTAGGGTCACGCTCCTCCTCGCTAGAAGTGTCCTCCTCGGGATCATCATCATCAGAAGAAGTGAGGCTCAATAACTGTGGAGAGGGCGGGGGTGTCACAACACGGTCCTCACCGGATCGCACACTCTCCTCATCAGTGGCCACAGGGGAGGGGGTAACAGGCTCAGGCTCCATAAAGGGCTCCTCCTCGGGGTCCTCATCATCAGTATCCCCTAATATCGTAATCCAGGGGCCCAGCTCAGGGTCAGCATCAGTATCCTCAACAGGGTCCTCAGTCTCTCTCAGTAGTGCCTCATCATGCTCCCTCTCATAGGCCTCAGGGTCTGGTATATCCTCCATCTACACAAGGGAAATAAGCTAGGTTACTAACCAAAAAGAAGGGTTTAAGAAGTAGTTCCCTCACGGGCCTTAGAAGTCAGGGCTATATCCGATAACCCGACTGTGAACTCGATGAGAGCTCCAGGTATTAATGGGATTATTATTAGTGTTATATTATTCGTATTATTATGGTTGCTTTCCTAAATTACTATCGTTTCTGAGAACTGTAACCTTTTCTCTGATACCATTTCTGTGACGCCCCCAGATCCGGGGTCGGAGATCTAGGCGCTCACGGTCCATTTTCCATTAACAATATACTTGTTCTTACACATAATATAAATACACAACCATCGACCCCACAATAAACTCACACCGCACACACACACACACACACACTGGTTAGAGTCTCAGAAACGTCATACATTTGATTAAGCAAAAGTAAAAGTTTTAGAGTTATTACAGACCGAATTAAATAGCATTTATGCTACCAGCAACACTTCGATATGAAGCGAAGTTGGCGGCTTGAAAGTTTGTTGCGGTACACTGCCTTGCACAGGTCATACTTATAAATAAAACGTACTGACACACGTTGCCGACCAATCCGGCTAATGGGGCCTACCGGTGGAATCTCGACTGCAGCCTGGGGTCTAGTCACCTGCTTTCGAACAGTCTGACTGGTTCTTGCCATTTCTCTTAGCTGTTGTGTTTGTAAAATTTGAAAATAAGCAAGAGTGAGCAACTATAGCTCAGCAAGAATATATGTATAAGATAAGCAATATAACATTCCATATGTATAATAGTCATTAAACTCGATGTATCGATCAGTTATAGAATCACTTGTCATTATTGGTAAATTTCAAAGGTGCACCAGTACGTGCCCTTGTTTTCAAAATAACCTTGCAGTTCTAGCTACTGCATAAAGTCAACATCTTTCTCATCAAAATAGGACACTATCGGCAACTGGCACATAGGCCTAAGATGCAGTGTCAAAGCATTTTTCCAAAGTGGAGGATGGGACTGGAAGAAGACATAAAACCTGACAGGGATTGACGATGATCAGTCGCCACATCCGAGTCCAATAATCCGCGGGTCTTCTCTACCGGTAGAAGGATAGAAACTACATCCGTAACTATCCCTGAGTGAAAACTACATCCGTAATCACCCTTGATGAAAACTACATCCGTAATCATCCTTCGGCAACACATGGGCCGGAATAATAAGTGATGGACCGCCTGGCTCACGGCCGCTTACACATCCCGGGAATCGTTCGTCAACGGTTCCCACACCTGCCAGAGTCCCCTTTTTCTTTTTCTTTTTAAAACCAGATTTTGATTGAAAATAGAGTAGTTGTGGTTCGACATCAGTCGACCGATAATTCTTGAAATCATACAAGAAGCGAATCCTGACCGGGGGTTTTCGAAAAGATTTTGAGTTCGAAAAAGTTCGAGTTTGAAAGTATTAAAAGGTATCTTGGATTAACTTTGTTTTTAAAATAGTGAACAATAATCATTAAATGATATTTTAAGATTTAATATTAATAATTAATAAAATAATTATTTAATAAATAAACTTTTAATCCAAGATAGGGTTTCGAGTATTTACGAAGATATAATAATAGTTACTTGAATATACGATACCACCCGAATGACCCTTCGGGTTTTCGCAATATAGATACGATATAATAATATACCGCTCCCCGGTCAATAGTACATACGGACCGCTACGACCTCTATTGCTAGAGTCGTTGTCCGAAGAAAACATTTCAATCTAAGTTCAAGGGGTAAAAGCATACATGTACTTGTTCAATCTCAATTGCATCAATACTTCGATAAACATAGCATTTGATATAATTTGAAAACTACAAACACAACAGTGAAAATCCTTGTATATGTATAAGTTTTGAAAAGTAAACTTGCCTTGGTTTGGTTGGGGTGGTCGAGCGTGTGAATTCGAACGATCTATACATAAACAATAATCGTTCGTTAGTACCTTAACAATATCTCTTTAATTACGGGGTTTAGGGGGGGTACGAAATTAACTTAATAACTCCGTCTTATGACTCTCTAGCCCCACTATAGGTTCATGTCATCACTCGATCACGATCGTCACTTATTCGACCTAATTTAATTACCACGCTCGAATCATAATCATTAACTTAGAATTTTGGTCCACTAATCGACTTTTTCCCTTGCGCGAATTTTACTCTATCATTTTTATAAAATCCAAAAATTCATATTTTAATCCAATTCTTTTTGGGTAGCCTTCACCACTGTATTTGCTAGCTTCTCTAATTTTTCCATGATCCCAAATAATTTTTAAGGTGTTTAAACAAGGTTCACAAGAGGGTCACTTAGTGCAGTCCATAGTCCAGGAACACAACTCACTCTTTCGGCTATAACTTAAAATCTATACATCACCTAGCTATGAGCCTTACATATCCAGAAACTAAAGATCAAGACCTTTCCAACAATATAAGGTAGGTGTTCAGGGGATCAGTTTAAGGGTTCCGAATCACAGTTTCAAAAAGGGGTCAGTGCAGATTGTTCAACAACTCCTTTACTACAAGTCATGTCTCTTCTCAAAATTCCACCAACTCCAAAAATCATCACAAACTCCCAACAAAATTCTCATACACTTATGGGACCTCATACCACATAAAAATAATTTTCAATATGACAATAACCATCAACATCCATGATTTTTCATAAATCAAACTATAATCAACACTTTTGTGCACCAATCTTTTAGATCTACTAATACTAAGCAATGTTCTTGCCATGGCTACTAAGGGTTAGAATTTATACCTTCCTTGAAGCTCTTAGTAACTTAACAAAGCTTGAAATACTCTCCAAACACCTTGGTTGATCAATCTATGGCTTGATCTTCAAGATCCAACAAACAAGAACAATAATAGTTACTATTCACCTAGAACTTTAAGAATTTATAACTAGAAAACTAATGGATAAAAAGGGTTGAAATTCATAGCATACCTTTCTTATATGATGTAGAGTACCTAGGATTTTTATCTTGAATTTAGAGTGATGAGAAGTGGGGAGAAGAAGAAATTTTCTTCTCCTTTTTTTGCCTTTGGCCGAGAGCTCTCCAAGGGGGGGGGGGGGGGGTTTGTTTTCTTTTCTTTGTTTTGTGTTGGATGAATAAGTGGTGTGAGATGAGCTTGGGTAATATGTAGTAGTGTAAGTATATGCATGTACAACCTAAGTATGGCTAGAGGTATGGCCATGGTACTTTGTTGTCTCCACCTTTTAAAAAGTAATCCAACTAGCTACTAACTAGATTCTTGTATCTTAGTTTGTTTCTAACTAGCTACCAACTACTTGGTTCCAATCTTAGACTAGGTGGTTTGCATGGAATTTGCATGGGATGCATGAAATCTTGCCATCTTGCATGGTTAGTAGGTATTTTCCAATTTCCATAATTTTCTAAATAAATCTTAAACATTTTTGGTGGAGTTTTTCCTTCAATATTCTTTCTAAAATCCAACTTCCTAATTTTAAGTATATATATAGTTCCTTGGTTCTCAAAATAATAAAACCATGATCTTGTCGTAGTATTCGTATTTATCGATACCCCGGAAATGTATGAAATAATAAAATAGAATTTTGCGAAATCCGTCGACATTTACATACACTTATTTTCCATAAGGTAACATAATATCATTACAAATCTTCATTTATCCGTCATTCATATATGGGGGTGGGATTCACTTCTCTTACATAACAAAGTTACTATTCATTCCGTCTACTCCAATAATATCAAAAATCAAGGTTCTTACAATGCTCCTAGGAAGAAATGTTATAACTGTGGAAGTCCTAACCATCTTGCTGCTTTTTGCAGGAAGAATAAAAATATAAACTCTATACCTCCTAAGTCAGGAGTTAAGAGTGGTTCAGTTAGGTTTAAGCCACAGAATCCTTGTTTTCACTATGGCAGTATTTGGCATTCTATTTATACATGCAAAGAGTATCATAAGTTGTATTATGATTATTATGAACTTAAACCCTCTTTGAATAAATTCAAGATTGATTCTACATGTATAAATTCTGATAAAAAGAATGTTAGCACAAACTCTGATAAGACTTCTGCTGCAAAAGCTAACAAACTTAATAAGACCAAAGGATCCAAGCAAGTCTGGGTCCTTAAAACTAATCATTAGTGGTTTTTGTGATTGCAGGGTAACAGGAAAAATATCCTTGTTCTGGACAGTGGATGCTCAGGACACATGACTGGAAATAAAGCCCTGCTATCAGAATTTGTGGAGAAGGCTGGCCCAAGTGTTTTTTATGGAGATGGCAACATAGGAAGGACTCTGGGATATGGCAATATCAAACTTGGGAATGTCATCATTGTATCTGTAGCTCTAGTCTCAGGACTCAAACATAATCTGCTAAGTGTGAGTCAAATCTGTGACAGAGGTTATCATGTGGGTTTCTTTGAAGAACACGATGAAGTTGTAAGCAAATCTACAGGAAAAGTTGTTCTGAAGGGATACAGGCATGGTAACATTTATGAAGCCAAGCTTTCAACAAACTCTGATGGCTCTGCAATCTGTCTACTGAGTAGAGCATCAATTGAAGAAAGCTGGGATTGGCACAAGAGACTTTCTCATTTGAATTTCAACAGCATTAATGAGCTAGTGAAGAAAGATCTTGTGAGAGGATTGCCCAAATCAGTTTTTACTCCAGATGGCCTATGTGACTCATGTCAAAAGGCAAAACAAAGGAAAACTTCATTCAAAAGTAAGACTGAATCCTCAATTCTTGAGCCATATCACTTATTGCATGTTGATTTATTTGGTCCAGTAAATATAATGTCTATTGGAAAGAAAAGATATGCTTTGGTTATTGTTGATGAATACACCAGATATAAATGGGTATATTTCATGCACAAGAAAGAAGAAACTACATCAATCTTAACAGAGCATGTCAGACAACTGGACAAAGGATCTAAGCATACAGTGAAAATCATAAGGAGTGATAATGACACTGAGTTCAAGAATGCAGTCATGGAAGAGTTTTGTAAAGAAAATGGAATAAAGCAAGAATTCTCTACACCTGGAACTCCACAACAAAATGGAGTAGTAGAGAGAAAGAATAGGACTCTCATAGAAGCTGCAAGGACCATGCTTGATGAAGCAAAGCTGCCAACTTACTTCTGGGCTGAAGCTGTGCAAGCTGCTTGTTTCACACAGAATGCTACACTCATAAACAAGCATGGTAAAACACCATATAAGATGGTGAAAAAGAAGAAGCCGAACCTGAAGTACTTTCATGTGTTTGGATGTAAATGTTTTGTTCTTAAGACTAATCCAGAACAGCTTTCCAAATTTGATTTAAAAGCTGATGAAGGAATCTTTGTTGGATACCCACTATCCACAAAAGCATTCAGAGTCTACAATCTGAGAACAAAAGTGGTCATGGAATCTATCCATGTGTCTTTTGATGATAAAAAGATAACAGGACTTGAAGATTTTGATGAACATGACCAGCTGAGATTTGAGAATGAACAAAATTCTGATACTCTTTCAGACTCTATTGTTCAATCTATACCAGTAGATCAGACAGCAACACATGTTGAGGGGGAGCAAGTGAACAATGAAAATGAACCCCAATCAAGTGAAGAAACATCAAAGAATGCATCTGCTGGTTCATTAAACTCTGATTCATCAAACTCTGAAAGCAACAGCTCAGGGGGAGCAAACAATGATTTTGGATCTACTAGTCATCACACTCAACACAATCATGAACTTGGAGAATCATCAAGATCAAATCTGCCAAGACAAAGGGTAGGGAGTAGAGCGCATCCCTTTGAACAGATCATTGGTGAACCGGACACGGGTGTACAGACTAGAAGAGCAACACAGAATGAATGCAATTTCGCAGGATTTTTATCTCAAATTGAACCTAAAAATGTTGATGAAGCTCTTGATGATCCAGATTGGGTAACTGCAATGCAGGAAGAACTCAATCATTTCGAAAGGCAGAAAGTATGGAAGCTGGTGCCAAGACCAAAAGATAAATCTGTAATTGGCACTAGATGGGTGTTTAGGAATAAACTGGATGAAAATGGTATTGTTACGAGGAACAAGGCTCGATTGGTAGCAAAGGGTTACTCTCAAGAAGAAGGAATTGATTATGATGAAACCTATGCTCCAGTTGCAAGGCTTGAAGCAATCAGGATGTTCTTAGCATTTGCTGCACACTCCAACTTTAAGGTTTTTCAGATGGATGTGAAGAGTGCATTTTTGAACGGAGATCTAGAGGAAGAAGTCTATGTTGAACAACCCCCTGGGTTCGAAGACAAGGAATTTGAAGGTTTTGTGTACTTTCTCTTCAAAGCTCTCTATGGTCTCAAGCAAGCCCCTCGAACATGGTATGATACTCTCTCCAAGTTCTTACTTGAAAATGGTTTTACAAGAGGTATCATCGACAAAACTCTCTTTCATAAAAAGCATAAAAATGATATAATTCTGGTGCAAGTATATGTGGATGATATAATATTTGGTTCTACTAATGATTTGCTATGCAAGAAATTTGCTAAGCTAATGCAGAGTAGGTACGAGATGAGCATGATGGGTGAGTTGTCCTTCTTCCTTGGACTTCAAGTTGTTCAGAAGCCTGATGGTATTTTCATCTGCCAATCAAAATACATAAAGGATCTTCTGAAGAAGTATGGGATAGAAGAAGCAGCTACTGCCAAGACCCCGATGCCAACTGCAGTCAAGCTTGATGAAGACAAATCTGGTAAGTCAGTTGACATCACGAAGTATCGAGGTATGATCGGCTCTCTCTTGTACTTAACTGCTAGTAGACCAGATATTATGTTCGCAACTTGTCTATGTGCTAGATTCCAGGCTAACCCTAAAGAGTCACATCTTATAGCTGTTAAACATATTTTCAGATACCTTAAGGGAACCTCCAATCTTGGGATTTGGTACCCTAAAGGAACAGGCTTTGACCTAGTTGGCTATACAGATTCTGACTTCGTAGGTTGTAAGATTGATCGGAAAAGTACTTCTGGAAGCTGTCAGTTTCTAGGAAGAAGGTTGGTATCTTGGTACAGCAAGAAGCAACACTCAGTATCTACCTCAACAGCCGAAGCAGAATACATTGCGGCAGGTAGTTGTTGTGCTCAGATCCTGTGGATGAGGAATCAACTTCAGGACTATGGACTCATGTTGGACAAAATTCCAATTCTATGCGACAACACGAGTGCCATTGCCATTGCCAACAATCCAGTTCAACACACCAGGACTAAGCACATTGATATCAGGTATCATTTCTTACGAGAGCATGTCATGAATGGAACTGTGGTATTATATTTTGTTCCCACAGATCAACAAATTGCAGACATCTTTACTAAACCACTGGATGAATCCACTTTCTCCAGGTTAGTTGGTGAACTTGGGATGTTAAATCTGTCTAATTAATTTTGGATAATCAATAACTGCAATTTGTTATAAATTCACAGGTATTTTAAATGTCCATATTTTTAGGACTTGTGAATTTACTTTGCATCCAGTCCTCTTTTTATAGTTATCTCTATATTAATTACCACACTTATAAATGCTATATTTTATGGTAATTAGTTAGTAAATAATTGAGTTAATTGTAGCATAATTAAATAAATATTTTATTGACATATATCAATTAATGATATTTTGTTAATTTTATGTCTATTTAATTGTGAGTTTATCTGATTATTGTGGATTAATTCTTGATTTACTGTGTGATTATTTTTTAAATCCATAATAATTAGAAGTATTATATGTGTATGTGTATAGACTGATAGGTTTCGGCGATAAGAAGTTTTTTCGGCCGACAGGTTTCGGTGATAAGATGTTTTTTCTGCTAATTAGGTAGTTAGGTGAGAAATGATGGAGCGGTGTTATTTTTCAAACATAACCTGTCACTATTACACCTAACCCACTAATACTTGAAACCTTATAAATGATGAGTTTTTGTTTGTGTTTAACATCATCAATTTTCAGATATACATAGCATACACACACAATTGCTGAATATTTCAAGCTTTGACCGGAAAGATCTCACAATCTAGCTGGTGGTTTTTAGAGCGGATTTCATATTCTTGTTATACGCACTAACCCTTGTTTTTGAATTTCCTCAAAGTTTTTGAAAATGGCATTGCAGGGAAGCTTTTTAATTGCTAAAGTTAATCCTGTTTCTATTCAGCAAATCGAAACCATTCAGGATGAGCAATTTCGGGCTTGGACACAATTTCTGAATGAACATTCATTAATCCGTTATGCTTTAGTTACACAGGTGCAGCTTAACCATGATGCATTGTGTGAACTATATTGCAGTGCGGTTAATACTTCTAGACAGGACGGGTGTGCATTCACATATCGACTATTTGTTAGGTCGATTAGGGTCACTGAACGAGATGTTAATCGAATTCTTCATTTTCCTATGGAAAATCTCGTTTCTGATCCTACACCTGAACAGATTGAAATGTTCTTTCGTTTTATAAGGTACCAAGATGGCAATTTCAATACTGGTAATCTTTCTAGAACGTTTCTAACCCAGTACTGGAATTTCTTCTTTCACACTCTTAACCATGTTTTTTCCTCAGATAGAACAAATCAAGATCGAATACCTGAATTTATTCAAATAATAGGGTATGCGGTCGCCAATAATTTGAGGATTAATCTTGGAAAAATTGTGCTTGGTCAAATCATTTTAAAAATGAAACGCTTGGGAACAACAGACGTTCGGACTCAAAATGTCAAATGTCTATATCCAAGGTTTCTACAGTTAATATTGAATGATTTTTTGAATGATGAAGACAGGGTACGCTTGGAAAATGGTCAAAAGGTGGAATGTTCTTCCATGAAGACGAATGTAATTAATTACATAAGCAAAAAGAAATATACGGATGTGCCTACAGTCCTAACTGAATATCTAAAGACTGTCCCACTTCCGTTGTTACCACGACCAGTGAGAGCAGGTATACGACAAGGTAATATTTCAATCCCTGCTATTCCAACCTTTGTATTCCCTATTGTGTCACAGGAAATACAGTTTCTACAGCCCCCAGTGGCCATCTTACCCGACCAAGAGCAGGAAATCCCACCGACTCTAACACAGGTCGAAGAGCCCATTCTACAAATGCAAACACAAACACAACAAACTCCTACACCTTAATTGTCACTTAAACGACCAGTCATCCACATTATTGAGGGAGATAGTGCCTCAGCAGTACCACATAAGGAGTTAGTAACATCAGCAGCTCTACCTCATTCTAAAAGAAGTAAACCAAATGAACCTGAGGTAACTGCAACTGTTAGTGAAACAATTTTTTCTTATCCAATGAGTGCAAATGTAAATGAGATTGAATTGACGGGAGCAACTATCTTGAGTTCCATTTCACGGAACATACGAGTGGTTGATGATCTTTAAAAAGATCAAATGCCTTCATAGGCATCCGAGGTGGAATTACCAACCTCAATAACTGCTGGTGAATCTTCCATTTTACGGAATGATCCATTGGTGGGTGGTTCTTTTATGAACCAAGTGTCTTCACAGACGTACGAGGGAAACTTGGGTTTTGTGCCATTTAATCAATTCAAGTTTAACCTCCCAGAGGGAAAATCTCTGGATCTCTTTCGAGATTTACCACTTTTTACCAGTGGTCGGCAACTCGCTTCACGCGAGGACGGAAGCTCACGAACTTTCATTGCATCATCCGTGACCTCTGAAAAAGGGGCTAGGATGATTTCATTTGCAGGTACACATATCGGTGGAAGCTCTAGAGGAAAGTTGAGTGAAACACCAACAGAACATGTAAGTGTAACCCAAACCACTAAACCGAGTGAATATAGAGTGTTGAGTGAAACACCTGCAGAACATACGAGTGAGCAACCTACTCAACCACATGCACCTATAACCAGAAAGGAATATAGCAGACTCCTTACACGGGTCCAAACAATGGAGAAAGAGTTGCAAAATATCTGTAAGTCCATTGCAGAAATTAAAAATTTGCAACTTATTCAACATGATGCATTCCAGGTTCAATTAAGTTTCATGGCATCCCAGTTTAGTCATGCAATTCATTCCTTGGGGAAGACTGCTTCGTCTAATTTACCAACTCCACATCCTACTACTCTGGAGGATAACCCAACTGAGGGGGAGAAGGTGGATGATCAAGAAGCTACTAGGCGTAATAAGGGCAAGGAAAAGGTTGTTGACACAGAATTAACTTTATTTTGGGAAAGGAAAAGCTAATTGGAATATTCGTGCTATGTGGAAAGAAAGCAAAGGCAAACTTGAAAATATGTTCAGTCTAGAGGAACAATTGTCTTGCACTTGGAAATCTGGAAAATGTATATATGATCCAGAATGTACTTTAATATTATTTATCTTTGTATTTTATTTGTATCAGTTGAGTCATCCTCTAGGTATTTGCTTGTCAAACCCTAACAATCAAATAGGGGGAGATTGTAAAGCATAATGTAATGTAATATGTAATAGAGGACATATATAACTCAACTAGGATAAAAGATAAATAATATTAACTTTATACAGGGATCGTGAAATTTGAAGAACAGGCACCGACAAGGATCAGGTCGCTGAAAGAAGTTCATTAACATGATCAAGCCTCAGTGACAGAATAAGATGTACAGATGATTCAGTTGAAGGGCCAAAAGATTCCATGTATTTATATTATTTGAAGATATTGCTGCAGGCTAATCAATTGGAATGTAACGAAGGTGTGAAGATCAAGATCAGTGCTAGTCACTTGTGAACCAGACCAGTGAGTGTCAACACATAAGAGAAGGATCAACACTTTAATTCACAGAAAGAATTGCCAAAGCCTATTGACGATCAAGGACAGACATAATATCTCAAGCAGAATATTTGAAACAGAAGAGAGAAGCCCAAAAGAAGCAGCCAAAAATAGTAATACTATGCAAAGTTACTATGCACGATTACTAGGCAAGGTTACTATGCAAGATTACTATGCACGGTTACTATGCGCGGTTACTATGCAAGATTACTATGCGTGGTTACTATGCAGGTTACTGTGCAAATAGTGGTTACTATGCAAATAGTAGTTACTATGCAAATAGTGGTTACTATGCAGGTGGGACCCACGTGAATAGTACTATTCAAATAGTGGCTGTTGGGGCCCACATGAGATGAAAATTTTCAGCAGACGCGTTTTGGTTGGTGGAATAGTGGTTACTATGCAGATGGGGCCCACGTGAATAGTGCATCATAGTGACTTTCTAAAATCTATAAATAGGCCTGTTGTATTTCATTTCAAAACACACCTCAACACACAACTCTCTCTTCTCTCTCTTATATCATCTCTGTGTAAGCTGCTAGACAGTTCATCTAGTAGGAAAGCCGGCTTAGCCCGCTTTCAGGAAGTGTCGGATAGAAGGTCCTCGTGCCTAAACTATCCTTAGGAGTGTTCGAGTTTTTGAAGCTAATCCGTTGGACTAGAAGTTGTAACTGATAGTGTTAGTGCCCTAGAGACAATGTAGTTGTGCTTCTAGGAAAGACTATTTTGTTATGTTCCAACGATTATTTCTATATTGATTTATTATGTCTTTATTTACTGCGAAATAAATATTAGAATAATAAATGTCCTTGGAATATGTAACATGTATTCTATATCTTTAAGTATGTGACTTAAAAATGAGATTATATGAATAGTGTTTATATTCCTAAATATCCCTAATCGAGCATTAATAATATGGGACAATTATAATGCATAAAGATTAGTATGTTTGTTGACTGATGACCACATCTCACTGGTCATAGGTATAGTGATACTAAAGTCAAGAACATAGGTGCATGTAATATTCTACATGACACTGGATTGACCCACAATGAGTTTCTACATGTTGATAATGTCATTAGAAAGACTCACAGTGATAATGGTGTAATGATCCTTAGACTTGAGATCATTATATTTCTATACGAGGATTAATATACCATAGGTGCTTTTCTCACAGTGATAGGTATAGTGATACTAAAGTCAAGAACATAGGTTCTTTTCTTATGAATGCCATGGAAAAAATGAACTTTCCTGCTAGATTTAGAACCTGGGTTTCTGCCTGCATCTCTACAGTGCACTACTCTGTTAAGATTAACGGTAGCTTACAAGGTTACTTTAGAGGGGGCAAAGGTCTTAGGCAAGGTGATCCTATGTCACCTTATCTTTTTACCATTGCCATGAATGTTCTGTCTTGCTTACTCAATAATAAACCTGCTTCCTATAAGCATCACTGGCGTTGTAAGGACCTGGACTTATCTCATCTCTTCTTTGCTGATGATGTTCTGATTTTTTCGCATGGTGACAAAGCCTCTATTCAGCACACTATGAGTTGTCTTGCTCGGTTTTCAGACATGAGTGGACTGCATCCAAGTATTCATAAAAGCACGGTCTTTTTTGCAAACTGTAGGCCTGAGATTACAACATGGTTTGACAATGATTTTCACATCCCTCATGGCCAACTACCTGTTAAGTTCCTTGGGGTCCCGTTGATATCCACAAATCTCAGCATCAACGATTGCATTCCTCTAATCGATAGGCTCACTCGTAGAATCTCCTCTTGGACTTCTACTTTGCTCTCTCTGGCTGGTCGCTCCCAGCTTATAAAAAGTGTTTTATTCTCTATGCAAGCTTATTGGACCAATCATTTTATGTTACCTAGTGCTGTGCATAAGCGCATTCAAACTATTTTTACTAGGTTCCTTTGGAAAGGAGACCAGAACGTTAAAGGAGGTGCCAAGGTTGGTTGGAAGACTGTATGTTTGCCTCGTAATGAAGGTGGTTTGGGCATAAAAGACTCTAAGTGTTGGAATCGTGCACAACTTCTCCATCATCTCTGCAAAGTGGTTCGTAAAGACACATCTCTCTGGCCTACTTGGATTAACACAACTGTTTTGAAGCACCAGCACTTCTGGACCATGTTAGAACCCAATGACTGTTCGTGGATTTGGAGAAAAATTCTCAAGCTCAGACCTACTGCAATTCGGTTCCTGGAATTTGAGTGGGGAATGGAAATAATACCTCCCTCTGGTTTGACCCCTGGTGGAGGGGGCAATGTTTAGCTACTTCCACCACTGATTTCATCATTTCTCAAACCCACATGACTGCTATTGCATCTGTCAATACTCTCATTCACACGGGTTCTTGGCAGCTCCCGACTCCTAATGGTAGACACCACCATGTGCACTCTAACTTGCTTCGTTGGCTGCACACTTTTGATTTCCCCCGTTTTAATCTCAATACTGACGACAACATTCTTTGGAATGGGACACCAATTCGCAAACTCCGTACCTGGCATGTTTGGGAGGCGATTCGGTTTAAAATCCCGGAAGTACTCTGGCACGTTTCAGTCTGGAATAAACTCAGAATCACCCGTTATGCTCATCACGAGTGGGTGGTTTGTCATGGCCGCCTGAACACCTTGCATCGACTCGCTTCATTTGGAATTGATTTATTGCAACACTGTTTCCTTTGTGTTGGGGGGCAAGAAGACCAGAACCATTTGCTCAATACTTGCTCCTACAGTTCCAATGTTTTGCAGAGGCTTGCCTCTTATGCCGGTACTTCTGTTACAGCTGCTACTTGCCTGGATTTGCTAGCTTCTTGGACCACGACTTCGAACCATATTCAAAGTCAACTGCTACTGCTTATTGCTCAAGTTTTTTGCTATTATATATGGAGGGAAAGAAATGCGCGAGCTCATGACAACGGTTACTCCACTCCGAACATTCTTTTAGAGGCTATTGTTCGTGATGTAAAAAATAGACTACGCACCTCCACCTGGTTTGAAAATCATGCTTCTAACTCGGCATGGAGTAGTTGGATGGAGTTTCATTAGGCCTAGCTTTGCTATTCCTTTTGTTTTGCTTTCTATTTTCAATCTCCCTTAGAGATTGATCAAAGATAGACCACCTCTATGGCCTGTCATAGAGCATGGGATCTTCCCTGTTTTCGTTTTCTTCTTAATATACTTACAACTTAGCAAAAAAAAAAAAAGTTACTTTTGACCGGGTAATGATAAAAGTGTACATCGGGTATATTATGAGACATATGAGAAATATGAATGATAGATAAAGGATTTAACCCTCCTATTATTAGGAGAGATATTATTGGCCTCTTGATTGAGTGAGATTATGAAAATGCATGGCCATGCTCAAATATTGATTTGTTTCTAATAATCTACTCATTGATCAAGGAAACCCGGATTAAACGTTGAAGAGGATGACTAATTACATGCCTCGAGTTTAATCTATAATATATGGTTAAAGGGATTATATTACACGGAAACATTAATCACGAAAGGTTTAATTGGATCACTAGTTAATTATTATTACTTGGGTAGCAATGATGTATTACTAGATGCCGCTCATTGTTTACAATTTTAATTAGATATTAAAATTGTTGCCAACGTAATAATAACCTATATGGTCACACACAAAGAACGCTTGAAGGAGAAATAATTTAAATTATGAATTTAAATTAAATAAGTAATTTGTTCTATTTATAATGTTAATTAAGTTTGACTTAATTAATTAATTAAATAGAAAAAATGGAATTACTTTAACTAATTCCGAAATTAGTTATTAATTAATTAAGTGAGACTTAATTAAATAATAAATTGGAATTTCGGATTAGTATTGATTATAATTGGATTATAATTAGAAAACTAATTCTCTTCTCTCTATATATATCTCTTTATGGCTGATTTTACATGGTGATATAAGTTTTACAAATCCCTAGCCGTTCTTGAGAGAAATAAAGAAGATAGAGAGAGAAGCAGTTTTCGGGTGCTAGTACACATCAATCCTTCGAGAAAAGCGTTCGTGTGGATACCGGTAGAGCGTAGATCGCGAGAGCGGGATGCGTGGTGATTCAAGTTGCTTTGGACCTCCATCTGTCATCAACTGTTAAAGCTTCGTTTTAAGGTAAACGTTCATAACTACGAATTAAACGTCTTGTTTTGCATGGATCCTGCGATTGGGTTTCGATTTTATTGTTTTTTTATTATTGATTTCCGCTGCGTTTGATGCTCGAAACCCTTCAATGGCATCAGAGCTACTTGCAAAACGCTTTTAATTCGGTTATGTGTTTAACAGTTTTGGTGTATATAAACATGTATGTGATTTGCCATGTTTTTGTGATTATACGAGATGTGTATGTATATGTTTTGAACATATGATATATTAGTGGATTGTATAATCATGGGATGCCAACAACATGTTGGTGCAGTGGGTTGAACCCTTGTCTCCTTTGTAGGAGGTCAATGGTTCGATCCCTGGGTGTGTGTGAGTTTAGTTTGTATTAGTTTCCTTTCTTTGTATTTGTATTTGTATTTGTATTTGGCCGGGGGTCCTTCGGAAACAGCCTCCCTATTGTATAGGGGCATGGTCTACGTACAGCTACCCTCCTCAGACACCACTTTGAGTGGTATTATAACTGAGTAAGCTAAGTTTTTTTTTTATAATCATGGGATGATTGTATAAATTGCTGAGTGTATATGATACATGCTTGTTCTTATTTTTGGAGATTGTATACGATACGATTTTCGAAAAATTGTGCAAATTTAGTGAAATTTGCGTACTGTGTCCGATTTACGCAAACGAGATATGTTTTTTGACTGGAATCGGGCCACTGAGCAAGACTGACATAGTCAGGTTCGCATCTGTAAGCCGTTTGACATAGTTTACTGCCTGTAAACAGCGATTTATGGTTTTCAGAATTTGATTCTGATTTTCTGAAAATCGTTTTATGAGTTATAACTTATATGATTATATTGGATATGATATGTTGATGACGTTCATATATATATATATATATATATATATATATATATATATATATATATGATTTATGTTTGTTCTTGATATGGGGATTGTATACGATACGATTTCTGTATACGCTGTTAAGATTCGGTGAAATCTGTGTCCAGTGTCCGATTTTCACAAACGATATGTGTTTTCTGACTGGAAACGAGCGTCTGAACAAAACTGATAGCAAAGCTATCATCGACTCGTCTGTAAGGCGTTTGACGCCGTTTAGTGACTGAAAACGGCGATTTATTGTTTTCAGAATTTGATTCTGATTTTCTGATTTTTGCGTTATATGATTTCTTTGATTGGATTATCTGAAATATGATATCGTTTAACATGATTAGATAATATGACATGTTCTTTAATTGTTAATTGAGCATGGTGATTGGTTATGGCCTTGAGACCCATAGGTTAGTGGTTTTAATTATTGTGGTTTGGTTTTATAAATACGACTTGCATGTCGTTTTCTTGGTGCTTTGTAATTGTTCATCTCGAATGTAACTCGAGTTCTTATGTAAGTACATTAGTATAGTTATGTTTTATATTCTATGTAATAAGAAGATCATTAGAAGCATGCAATGAAGGATCAATGGAGATGAAGGTTGATGACACAAAGAAGACATGTATTTATGAAGACCAACTATGTAATAATTTAGTTTTATTAACCACCATAGATTGACCTAGATTTTTCCATTAGCTTGGAAAGATCATAAAGGATTGGGCCATAACCAAGCACGATTTTACATTCATGCACTTTACATATGATGATATGTATGCGTAATGATAGATATGCATGCTTAATTAAATTAAGTAGAATGTATGTATGTATTAGATACATCACCCATGCCATGCCTGCTTAAATAAGATAAAATCTGTAACGACTCGAGATTTTAAAATTTACTATAACGACTATGAGATTTCTGTATTTAATGAAATACGGAATTAAATACGAATTTTCAATTATTTCGATATGGGGAGATTTTGTCAAAAATGGGTCATACCTGTAATGAAGTTGGATATTAAGTGAGGCCGCTTGTGACTCCTCCAACAACCTGGAAATCAAACCATTGGTGAATATTGATTTGAAGTATTTAATTCAAGGAAAAATTGGGAATCTTTTTATGATGGGATCATGGTCGTTTTAAATAAACCCCTAACAGAATATTAAGTTTAAGATGCCTTCCAAATGGGAAACACTCGTCAAGACCTAGATCGCCAAAGGGTAGGTGCGCCAAAGCGGAGTACCCTCGTTTATCGTGGTAAGGCGCGATCGAGTAAGTTAGTGATACTCAATTGTTAGACCATTGGGTTCGACTTAACTAAGTGACCACAATAGGATTGTGAACTTAGAGGCATAGAGTTTGGTAAGATTTATTAGATAAATAGGAACAAATGTTGTTATATGAACAAATGTTGTTCTACCAAACTATCCAAGAGTTATATATGATATAATTGACAAATGTCGTCTACCTAAATAATCATTTTAAGGAGAAAAGCCAAAGCTGACCTTAAAAGGGATGAAATATGGATCTTGGCTCACTAGAAAGGTTTAGAGAAACTTTTCCGAATTGATAGGTAGGGCTATTAATTTGATAAAAATAGTGAGAGATATATATATTTTGAATATATATAAATAATCACTTGAACATAATTTAATAATTCCGTAGACTAATTATTTTATGCATTTTAACATTGTAGAAATTCGAAATGGCAAATAACTCAAATAACTTCTCTGTACGATCAGTCCTTGAGAAGGACAAGTTGACAAGAACTAACTTCCTAGATTGGCAAAGGAATTTGAGGATTGTCCTCAGGCAAGAGCGAAAGCTCTATGTCATAGATATTCCTTACCCTGGAACTCTCCCTGAAGGTGCAACGGAGGCTCAACGAAATGCTTATTAGAAGCATTTGGATGATGACACCGATGTCACCTGTTTGAAGCTTGCGACTATGAGTCCTGAGCTGCAGAAATAGCATGAGAATTTTAATTCTTATATCATGATAGAGTACCTTAAACGTATGTTTGAAGGACAGGCTCGTCAAGAGAGATTTGATACAAGCAAGGCCTTGTATGCGTGTAAACAGGGTGAAAGGAAGAGAAAATGTCAAAATAATTTGGAGGATCTAAAGAAATTGAATGTTGTTCAGATTTCTGATTCATGTATTTATGTTATAGAAGTCAATTTGTCTACTTCTACATCATGGGTATTAGATACTGGATGTGGTTCTCACATTTATATAAATGTGCAAGAACTTCGAAGAAGTAGAACTTTGGCGAAAGGAGAAGTCGACCAACATGTTGGCAACGGAGCAAAGGTTGCTGCCTTAGCTGTAGGCACTTATAATTTATCGTTGCCCACTGGGCTTATTTTAGAACTTGAGAACTGTTATTACGTGCCTGCGATTTGTATAAACATTATTTCCATTTCTTGTTTGGACAAGATTGGTTTTTCATTTTGATTCAGAACAATGGTTGTTCGTTTTCATTGAATAATGTTACCTATGGAATCGCACGTTTGTTTAATGGTTTATATGTTCTTGATCTTGATACTCCTGTCTATAATATAAGTAATAAAAGTCTTAAGAAAAATGACTCAAATCAAACATACCTCTGGCACTGTCGTTTAGGCCTTATAAATGAGAATCGCATTTCCAAATTACATAGGGATGGATACTTGGATAAGTTTGATTTTGAATCATACGAAAAATGCGAACTATGTCTCATTAGCAAAATGACTAAAGCTCATTTTACCGGTCAAGGTGAGAGGGCCACCAACGATTGGAATTGATACATAGTGATGTATGTCGTCCAATACGTACGATGGCAAGAGGTAGCTTTTATTATTTCATTACCTTTACTGATAATTTTAGTAGATTCGGATATATGTATCTTTTGAAGAACAAATCCGAATCGTTTGAAAAATTCAAAGAGTATAAGGCTGAAGTTGAAAAGCAATTAGGCGAAAGTATTAAAACTCTACGATCTGATCGTGGGGAGAATACTTAATCTTGGAATTTAAGAATTTCCTAAAGGAGTGTGGCATCGTATCACAACTCACTCCTCCTGGAACACAACAATGGAATGGTGTGTTTGAAAGGAGAAATCGTACCTTGTTGGACATGGTGCGATCGATGATGAGTCATGCGGATCTTCCAATTAGTTTCTGGGGTTATGCCCTAGAGATGGCTGCACAAACACTAAACCGTGTTCCTTCAAAATCGGTTTAAAAGAACCATATGAGTTATGGACTGAAAAACGTAATAGCGTTTCATTTATGAAATTTTGGGGATGTGAAGCGTTTGTGAAATGTTTGATCTCTGATAAGCTAGGACCGAAATCAGACAAATGTAATTTTGTAGGATACCCATTGGAAACTAAAGGGTATTATTTCTATAAACCTTTTGAGAACAAAGTGTTTGTTGCTCGAACGGCTGTATTTCTAGAGAGAGAAATGCTTTCTAAGAAAAACAGTGGGAGGACAATAGATCTCGATGAGGATCGAGAACTACAAGATGTTGTTGAACCAGAGTTGGAACATGAGCAGAATGAGACTCAAGATGTTGAGAACAATACTGCTCAAGAAACATAGGTCGTTCGTAGATCAAGTAGGATTCGCCATGAGCCAGAGAGATATTATAGATTTCTCCTGACTCAAAGTGGTGATGTGATGCTTGTAGATAATGATGAGCCTCTCACCTACAAGGATGCTATGAATAGTCCAAATTCTGAGAGATGGCTGGAAGCCATGAAATCTGAGATGGATTCCATGTATGAAAACAAAGTATGGACTTTGGTTGCACCACCTGATGGGTTAAACCCATAGAATGCAAGTGGGTTTTCAAGAAGAAAACTGACATGGATGGAAATTTACAGACCTACAAAGCAAGACTGGTGGAGAAAGGTTTCAAGCAAATTCATGGTATAGACTATGATGAAACTTTCTCACCGGTAGCTATGGTCAAATCCATCAGGATTTTTCTTGCGATAGCGGCTTATTATGACTATGAAATCTGGCAAATGGATGTCAAGACTGCTTTCCTAAATGGAAGCTTAGAAGAGGATGTGTACATGACACAACCTGAGGGTTTTGTCGATCCAAAGTTTGCTAGAATGGTTTGTAAGTTGCTACGATCTATTTATGGATTGAAGCAGGCCTCAAGGAGGTGGAACATCCGTTTTGATGAAACAGTCAAAGTTTTTGGCTTCATACAAAATGAGGATGAGCCGTGTGTTTACAAGAAGGTTAGTGGGAGCCATGTGGCATTCCTAGTATTATATGTGGATGACATATTACTAATAGGGAATGACATTCCTTCTCTACAGGCTGTGAAGACTTGGTTGGGAAAAAGTTTCTCGATGAAAGACTTAGGTGATGCTACCTATATCTTAGGGATCAGGATCTATAGAGATAGATCTAAAAGATTAATGGGCTTGAGTCAGAGTACATACATTGACAAAGTGTTGCATCATTTTGGGATGCAAGAGGCAAAGAAGGGCTATGTCCCGGTGTCTCATGGGATAGTGATCTCAAAGGGAAACTGTCCTAAATCATCAGATGAAAAGGACCGTATGAGTCAAGTACCATATGCTTCGGCAATTGGTTCTATAATGTGTGCAATGATATGTACTCGTCCTGATGTCTCGTATGCTTTAAGCATGACGAGCAGGTACCAGTCAAATCCTAGTGAGGGTCACTGAATAGCTGTCAAGAATATTCTTAAGTACCTTGAATGGACTGAAGATTCGTTCTTGATATATGGAGGAGATGAGAAGCTGGTTGTAAGAGGTTACACTAATGCTAGTTTCCAGACAGATATGGACGATTCTGTGTCCCTGTCTGGATTCGGTTTCTGTCTAAATAGAAGTGTTGTAAGCTGGAATAGTTCACAGTAAATGATTCTACAATGGAGGCTGAGTATATTGATGCTTGCGTAGCAACCAAGAAGGTTGGTTGAGAATTTACTTAGGCGATATCACCTTATTAATGAGATTAATGGTCAAGGAGATATACATAAATGTAAAGTGCATATTAATGATAATGTTGCGGAAGCACTGACCAAGGCTTTGTCGCAGCAGAAGCACGAAGGTCACACTAGTTCCATGAGTATTAGATACATGGGCGATTGGCTCTAGTGCAAGTGGGAGATTGATAGTGTTAGTGCCCTAGAGACAATGTAGTTGTGCTTCTAGGAAAGACTATTTTGTTATGTTCCAACGATTATTTCTATATTGATTTATTATGTCTTTATTTACTGCGAAATAAATATTAGAATAATAAATGTCCTTGGAATATGTAACATGTATTCTATATCTTTAAGTATGTGACTTAAAAATGAGATTATATGAATAGTGTTTATATTCCTAAATATCCCTAATCGAGCATTAATAATATGGGACAATTATAATGCATAAAGATTAGTATGTTTGTTGACTGATGACCACATCTCACTGGTCATAGGTATAGTGATACTAAAGTCAAGAACATAGGTGCATGTAATATTCTACATGACACTGGATTGACCCACAATGAGTTTCTACATGTTGATAATGTCATTAGAAAGACTCACAGTGATAATGGTGTAATGATCCTTAGACTTGAGATCATTATATTTCTATACGAGGATTAATATACTTTGACTACATTAAAAGTTACCTTTGACCGGGTAATGATAAAAGTGTACATCGGGTATATTATGAGACATATGAGAAATATGAATGATAGATAAAGGATTTAACCCTCCTATTATTAGGAGAGATATTATTGGCCTCTTGATTGAGTGAGATTATGAAAATGCATGGCCATGCTCAAATATTGATTTGTTTCTAATAATCTACTCATTGATCAAGGAAACCCGGATTAAACGTTGAAGAGGATGACTAATTACATGCCTCGAGTTTAATCTATAATATATGGTTAAAGGGATTATATTACACCGAAACATTAATCACGAAAGGTTTAATTGGATCACTAGTTAATTATTATTACTTGGGTAGCAATGATGTATTACTAGATGCCGCTCATTGTTTACAAT
Source organism: Kitagawia praeruptora (assembly GCA_037693485.1). Classification (NCBI taxonomy): domain Eukaryota; kingdom Viridiplantae; phylum Streptophyta; class Magnoliopsida; order Apiales; family Apiaceae; genus Kitagawia; species Kitagawia praeruptora. The sequence continues at coordinate 129,355,253 of CM075350.1, forward strand.
TTTAATTAGATATTAAAATTGTTGCCAACGTAATAATAACCTATATGGTCACACACAAAGAACGCTTGAAGGAGAAATAATTTAAATTATGAATTTAAATTAAATAAGTAATTTGTTCTATTTATAATGTTAATTAAGTTTGACTTAATTAATTAATTAAATAGAAAAAATGGAATTACTTTAACTAATTCCGAAATTAGTTATTAATTAATTAAGTGAGACTTAATTAAATAATAAATTGGAATTTCGGATTAGTATTGATTATAATTGGATTATAATTAGAAAACTAATTCTCTTCTCTCTATATATATCTCTTTATGGCTGATTTTACATGGTGATATAAGTTTTACAAATCCCTAGCCGTTCTTGAGAGAAATAAAGAAGATAGAGAGAGAAGCAGTTTTCGGGTGCTAGTACACATCAATCCTTCGAGAAAAGCGTTCGTGTGGATACCGGTAGAGCGTAGATCGCGAGAGCGGGATGCGTGGTGATTCAAGTTGCTTTGGACCTCCATCTGTCATCAACTGTTAAAGCTTCGTTTTAAGGTAAACGTTCATAACTACGAATTAAACGTCTTGTTTTGCATGGATCCTGCGATTGGGTTTCGATTTTATTGTTTTTTTATTATTTATTTCCGCTGCGTTTGATGCTCGAAACCCTTCAGTAACACCCCTTGGGTTTTTATCAGTTCAAATATATTTTCCCGAACCAATTGTTTTATTTCGATTCAGTTGTTGACCTCATTTTTCACATCTCGAAAATCGAAATATTTTTAAATAACGTATTCAACCCCCCTTCTACGTTATTCCGGACCTAACACTTTGCGAGATACTCATCCTCTGGATGCGTGTTTTTTATCAGTAAGCTAGGAAGTTGGGTACTCGCATACCGAATATGCGTATACAATACTCGCACTTGTCATGTGTGTTATTAATTCGTTATTTTGGACAATTTTTCGGGTGGTGACTATTTTGGGCAGTGTTTGATGAAAAATCGTTATATTGGGCTTTCATCCGTATTTTCGTGTCATATGTGTAATATAATGAAAATATTGTAATGATATAATTTCATAAAATTTTATCATGTACCAAAAGTCCAAATTTAACATTAATTAATTTTTGTCATCTCGTGAATCAGTAATTTAGTCTCGTGTTTACGTGTCATTACGCATAATACAAAGAGAAATATTTTAATATTATAATTTCATAAAACAATCATTATGATTTTAGAAAAAATATAATTTTATTAATATCATATTACTTTTATTGTTATTAAACCATTTCTGTCACAATGATTTCACTTACAAAATTTTAGCAAATAATCCTTAATATTTTAAGATTTTAATTGTGTAAATATCATTAGTAAAAAAATTATACAAATTTATTTATTTTGTTTCTTGCACATTTAAACATGATAACAGAAATTTCTTGTCATGTTGGTGTCTGAGTACAAAATTTCTGAATTTAGACATTTATAGTACTGTATATAAAGTAAAATATATATTTTATGATTTATCTTTAATAGATCTAATCATTTAATCGATAACCAGTATGGATTCTAAATATTGTATGCCACTATTTTTAACTTTAGGTACACCCTGGATATCTCATTTACAATACTGTATTCGAAGACAACGATATATTTTAATCTTAAAAATAGGAAAAAAAAATGTCGAATTTATAGTTTAAAGCCCCGTGTTAATAGAAAACTTTTCTATAATGAACTTTAGATACTCCAAGGCCTACCCAATTATATATTTTATCCTCTTATTTAATCAATGATCAGTATAAAATTCAAATTTTATATGATATTTTTATTTTTTGCTATTATATGATTAATTTGATTTATAATATTATATCCAAAACCAACTATGGATTATATGATTTTGTCCAACAACGGAGCATATGTCTAAATTATATGTAAGATTCCTAATTATAATCACACACATACACACACATATATATTCATATTTTTGAAAGTATATAATTATTTTAATTATTTTATTTTAAATATTTTAAATATAAATTTTAAAAAAAATATAGAATAATAGTTTTTTGGCATGTAGAGATGTAGTAGATGAGTTTCAAATTTGCATTAATTGAGCTTTTAGTCTAATGGTTGTAATGTGACCATAATGTATATTAGCATCAAAAGGTCATGGGATCCATGACAACAAAATCTTTTTAGTATATTTTTATAATAATATATGGGTATTTTAGAATAAGAGTTTTTTGGCATGTAGAGATGTAGTAGATGAGTTTCAAATTTGCATTAATTGGGCTTCTAGCCTAATGGTTGTAATGTGACCATAATGTATATTAGCATCAAAAGGTCATGGGTTCAATCCATGACAACAAACTCTTTTTAGTATATTTTTATAATAATATAGGGGTATTTTAGTAAATTACTAAATTGCATGGAAAGGCATGTTAAGCTATAATAGATATAATGGATGGATATTGTAATTTATAAGGATAATTTATCCCACAGTTTAATATTTTAAAATACAACAACACTTATACATATACGTGTGTTTTGCAAGCCCAAATAACCCGCAAAATGATAAGCACTACATTTACAATAACTGAAATTACATAGACCCTTTATTGATTGACTATGGAGAGAAAGTGGGAGAGAATAGTGTAGGAAGTATAGAGCAAGAATATACCTGAAATCAAGATTATAACATGAAAATACCGAAAAATATGTTTGAGGCACGTGAAAACCACGCTATCCTTAAAACAGATAAGCCCCTTCCGTGTGGTGCTTGAAGGTGTGTTGGCTTCCGTCTCCCAGGATACAACAAACTAAGGGTCTGTTTGGGATTAATGTTAAAACTTGCTGTAGCCGTGGGAAAAAGTGCTGTCAGAAAAAGATGCTGTCGGAAAAAGCTACCGACTGTTTGGCAAAATTCATAATAAATCTGCTGTTGAATGAAAAGCTGATGAATAAGCGTTTGGTAAATAATTTTTTAAAATGTGCTATTTAACAATGTCTTTACAGGACAAACCAGCTAGTACAATTAAAAATAAAAAAGATGAACACTTTAACAAAATTAATGTTACTATAATAATTCTCACACTCAGTTCAACAAAGCAAAGTAAATTAAAATAATTGAAATGAATTAGGATGCCATCATTAGACTGGATGCAATTTGATTTCGAAGCAAGTCCACCTCACTTGTTCTATAACAAAGGATATGCTATTTAACCTATATATATATCTAGAGATATAATTATAGAGGAACAGAGCATGTAACTGAAATGATGTGAATGCAAGTGTACAATTATTATCTACACATTTTGAACATAACATGCATGCATTCTGAAGAAAAACGTGATTACATGAACGAAAGAAATCATTAACAGTTAACACTTTGGTCACTAGCAAGGATACAACTTTATTGGTCAATTGTTTGTATTAATAACTCACACTAACATGCACTCTCGTATATAATTGGCGACTTCTTTCTAATTAATCTATTGAGTTTACTTTGATGGTATTTGTATATTATATTTTGTTTAAGCATTAAGAGAATGGAAGCTATATCCTTTTTGTAGCAAGAACAAATTATGGATGATGAAGACCTTAGATGTAGAAGAAGATATCAATTTTATTTTATGCCAGGTAATAAATCACCTCCAATGTATAGGTTCATACATGAAATTACTGCATTAGACAAGTAACAGAACCTAGCACCTTGTCAGAAGATTGCTCTTTGAAAAAATCCTTATGTTTTAGCTGATGATATTGCTGGTGCTTAAAGTCTCATTTATAACACTTGTGCATACATGGCTCTAATTTTAATCCTACTCAACTATTTTTTACTCATGTTTTCATAGAAAGAGGAAGAGAAAGAGGAAAAAGAGATATCGAAAAAGAAGCAATCTGATGCTACTCAAGAGGATCTGGCTCTAAAAGAGATGATGATTCCAACCAGTATGTCATTAGTGTTTTCCAGCATCAAATGCTAATCCTTTTTGTGCTCATATGGCTCTAGTTTCGAGCATTACAGTCCTAATTTTAATTTAATAGAGTAAAAAACAGAGCATGAAATAACAAAAGCATACATGGCTCTAATTTTCAAGAAAACCAGCATGGACATGTGTGTGCCCACTTCACTTCTTTTTAGCATCAAGACATACACCCTAGTTTCTGTTATTGTCTTCGATTATCCATAATCTAAGCATAGACTGTCAAAGATTGTGAGTACATACTTGTTGTATACACACAACACATATGAACACAACTTAGCAAAAGAAATTTTCACAAAAACACACATAAATGTCATACATATTACAAACACAAAAGTTCATACTTATGTTGATACGATTTTCTGGGTCTGTGTATGCAAAGTATATAGGGCTCTAAAAACTGACAATGACTAGAAGATATATAAAAGATGGAAGAAGAGTACCACAGGGTTGAACACGGCTTGAACCAAAGCTAACTTTTTCTCAAATAATAAAGAACCTGTTAAAAACCCCTAGTTTGATCTGATTAGACGTGTTTGTATTTATATATATAGTGAAGTTTGATTTTGTTTAGGGTTGTATTACTTGTTTTTTTATCTACGTAGGAGAGCAGTAGATTTAAAAAAAAATGCAGGAGGTGGGGTTTGATGGCAGGTCTTTGATGCTGCTGTCCGCTTATTTTTACCAGCAGCTCTTTAGAAAAGCATCTCATACCTGCTTCTAAAATAAGCAGCTTTTATATAAAAAGCACTTTTCCCAAAAGCAGCTTTTATATTTTACCAAACGCTATTTTACCTGCTTTTGTGCTAAAAGCTGCTGTAGCTTTCCGGAACAGGAATTCCAAACACTACCTAAGGTGATCTTAAGCACTTGAAGACCCGCCTTCTACGAACCGAACAAATACCGCTACTATCACACTGAAAATGAACCTATGGCTCTAAGAAGATATGCTATGGAAAACTTGTAATGGTTTTTGTCTCACAAAACAAGAAGCCAAAGTGTAATATCCCGTAATTTTTAGGATAATAATAATAATAAAGAATAAGAGAATAAAAAGGATTAAAATTATATAATAAATATGATTTAAAATTGGATTTGAATAATGGGCTTAAAACATGGATCAGATTTGATTACAGATAACTAGTAGGTCTGGAATTAGGGTTGTAAGACATTATAAATACATCATATTCTCCTTCTCCATCTTTATTATCAAAATTCGTAGGGCTTTTTACACACAATTCAGCAATCTTGTAAAATTCGTAGAAAATTCATCGTAAGTCAGAATTCGTTGATTCTGGACTTTTCGGAAAGGTCTTTTCGTGATATACAACTTTCGTTCTTTGAGTTTTTCAAGAAAACATCGTTTAGATGGTCAAAAAGGTTAAATATAGATCTGATCAGAATTGTAATCATGGAGTCTTTCAAGATTTTAGATGTCCTGCTTCTGATGGGTTGCTAAGGATCGTACATGTGTTCTGATTATGTGAATTCTTGATTTGCATAATTGAGGTAAGTAACTATTCGTTGCTCCGTATGTATTAATTTGAAACCTGCTTTATATTATTTGATTACATTATCTTGAATATTTGTGTTAGTAATTATCTGTTGCTCCGTATAGTTGTAAGTAACTTTCTGTTGCTCTGAATTAATCTGAAGCGTGGTTTATGTTGTTTGATTACATGTTGTTAGATATTTGTTTTAGTTACGAAAATATGATATTGATATGTGATTGAAAAGATATGAACTTTGTCTTGATTCCCCAGTTTTAGTTGCGTATCGAATCATAGAATCCGGTCACTGGATAGTGTGACATATAGAATCATAGAACTAGTTTACGCACGTTCCGGAACACATAGATACCTTGTTGAGTAAGACTTAACGAGGGACGTAAATTGGCCCCCATCGAACCATCAAATTATAGAAGCCGTGTCACTGGTATAGTGTGACCGTAATTTAGAACTGTGGGAATTAAAATAAGAATTTGATGTTAAGATTTGTTTGTTCGATTCAGAATTTAGATTATGTGAGTTATTGATAATCTGGTGTACATCGATTTGATATTTGTTATAGAATGTATTGTGTGAATTTTTGTCATAATTGTTATCGAGTATGTTGTGTGAAACTGTGTGATAGATGTTATATGCTACATGTGAAAATCGTGTTTTTGAAAAATATAAAAATATTATTTTGAGTCGTCAGACGATAGTTGCTTGCTGGGCTTCGTAGCTCATTCTTTTAATATTTCAGGTTCAATGTAAGATCGAGTGGGATAGCATTGGAGTTCAAGGATCTTAGGTTCGGAGTAGATTGTCATTGTTAGCTGCGCTATTGTAATAAGTACTTTTGTAATTGACTTATGATTTAATAAATTGTATTTATTTCAGTTTTCGATTTAGAATTAATAGTCTGAAAAGTCGGGCTGTTAAAGTTGGTATCAGAGCCAGGTTGTCCTTCAGAGTGTATTAGGTATGGGACTAGTACATTCTCTAGGAAGCGATCCTTAGGACTACACTTTAGGAATAGATGTATCACGAACCTTTTAAAGTTTAGGACTGTTGTGAATTTGGGGGCCAAATTTTTTTAAGGAGCGTAGTATGTAATATCCCGTAATTTTTAGAATAATAATAATAATAAAGAATAAGAGAATAAAAGGGATTAAAATTAGATAATAAATAGGATTTAAAATTGGATTTGAATAATGGGTTTAAAACATGGATCAGATTTGATTACGGATAACTAGTAGGTCTGGAATTAGGGTTGTAAGACATTATAAATACATCATATTCTCCTTCTCCATCTTTATTATCAAAAATTCGTAGGGCTTTTTACACACAATTCAGCAATCTTGTAAAATTTGTAGAAAATTCATCGTAAGTCAGAATTCGTTGATTCTGGACTTTTCGGAAAAGTCTTTTCGTGATCTACAACTTGCGTTCTTTGAGTTTTTCAAGAAAACATCGTTTAGATGGTCAAAAAGGCTAAATACAGATCTGATCAGAATTGTAATCATGGAGTCTTTCAAGATTTTAGATGTCCTGCTTCTGATGGGTTGCTAAGGATCGTACATGTGTTCTTATGTGATTATGTGAATTCTTGATTTGCGTAATTAAGGTAAGTAACTATTCGTTGCTCCGTATGTATTAATTTGAAACCTGCTTTATATTATTTGATTACATTATCTTGAATATTTGTGTAAGTAATTATTTGTTGCTCCGTATAGTTGTAAGTAACATTCTGTTGCTCTGAATTAATCTGAAGCGTGGTTTATGTTGTTTGATTACATGTTGTTAGATATTTGTTTTAGTTACGAAAATATGATATTGATATGTGATTGAAAAGATATGAACTTTGTCTTGATTCCCCAGTTTTAGTTGCGTATCGAATCATAGAATCCGGTCACTGGATAGTGTGACATATAGAATCATAGAACTAGTTTACGCACGTTCCGGAACACATAGATACCTTGTTGAGTAAGACTTAACGAGGGACGTAAATTGGCCCCCATCGAACCATCAAATTATAGAAGCCGTGTCACTGGTATAGTGTGACCGTAATTTAGAACTGTGGGAATTAAAATAAGAATTTGATGTTAAGATTTGTTTGTTCGATTCAGAATTTAGATTATGTGAGTTATTGATAATCTGGTGTACATCGATTTGATATTTGTTATAGAATGTATTGTGTGAATTTTTGTCATAATTGTTATCGAGTATGTTGTGTGAAACTGTGTGATAGATGTTATATGCTACATGTGAAAATCGTGTTTTTGAAAAATATAAAAATATTATTTTGAGTCGTCAGACGATAGTTGCTTGCTGGGCTTCGTAGCTCATTCTTTTAATATTTCAGGTTCAATGTAAGATCGAGTGGGATAGCATTGGAGTTCAAGGATCTTAGGTTCGGAGTAGATTGTCATTGTTAGCTGCGCTATTGTAATAAGTACTTTTGTAATTGACTTATGATTTAATAAATTGTATTTATTTCAGTTTTCGATTTAGAATTAATAGTCTGAAAAGTCGGGCTGTTAAAGTTGGTATCAGAGCCAGGTTGTCCTTCAGAGTGTATTAGGTATGGGACTAGTACATTCTCTAGGAAGCGATCCTTAGGACTACACTTTAGGAATAGATGTATCACGAACTTTTTAAAGTTTAGGACTGTTGTGAATTTGGGGCCAAATTTTTTTAAGGAGGGTAGTATGTAATATCCCGTAATTTTTAGAATAATAATAATAATAAAGAATAAGAGAATAAAAGGGATTAAAATTAGATAATAAATAGGATTTAAAATTGGATTTGAATAATGGGTTTAAAACATGGATCAGATTTGATTACGGATAACTAGTAGGTCTGGAATTAGGGTTGTAAGACATTATAAATACATCATATTCTCCTTCTCCATCTTTATTATCAAAAATTCGTAGGGCTTTTTACACACAATTCAGCAATCTTGTAAAATTCGTAGAAAATTCATCGTAAGTCAGAATTCGTTGATTCTGGACTTTTCGGAAAGGTCTTTTCGTGATCTACAACTTGCGTTCTTTGAGTTTTTCAAGAAAACATCGTTTAGATGGTCAAAAAGGCTAAATACAGATCTGATCAGAATTGTAATCATGGAGTCTTTCAAGATTTTAGATGTCCTGCTTCTGATGGGTTGCTAAGGATCGTACATGTGTTCTTATGTGATTATGTGAATTCTTGATTTGCGTAATTAAGGTAAGTAACTATTCGTTGCTCCGTATGTATTAATTTGAAACCTGCTTTATATTATTTGATTACATTATCTTGAATATTTGTGTAAGTAATTATTTGTTGCTCCGTATAGTTGTAAGTAACATTCTGTTGCTCTGAATTAATCTGAAGCGTGGTTTATGTTGTTTGATTACATGTTGTTAGATATTTGTTTTAGTTACGAAAATATGATATTGATATGTGATTGAAAAGATATGAACTTTGTCTTGATTCCCCAGTTTTAGTTGCGTATCGAATCATAGAATCCGGTCACTGGATAGTGTGACATATAGAATCATAGAACTAGTTTACGCACGTTCCGGAACACATAGATACCTTGTTGAGTAAGACTTAACGAGGGACGTAAATTGGCCCCCATCGAACCATCAAATTATAGAAGCCGTGTCACTGGTAAAGTGTGACCGTAATTTAGAACTGTGGGAATTAAAATAAGAATTTGATGTTAAGATTTGTTTGTTCGATTCAGAATTTAGATTATGTGAGTTATTGATAATCTGGTGTACATCGATTTGATATTTGTTATAGAATGTATTGTGTGAATTTTTGTCATAATTGTTATCGAGTATGTTGTGTGAAACTGTGTGATAGATGTTATATGCTACATGTGAAAATCGTGTTTTTGAAAAATATAAAAATATTATTTTGAGTCGTCAGACGATAGTTGCTTGCTGGGCTTCGTAGCTCATTCTTTTAATATTTCAGGTTCAATGTAAGATCGAGTGGGATAGCATTGGAGTTCAAGGATCTTAGGTTCGGAGTAGATTGTCATTGTTAGCTGCGCTATTGTAATAAGTACTTTTGTAATTGACTTATGATTTAATAAATTGTATTTATTTCAGTTTTCGATTTAGAATTAATAGTCTGAAAAGTCGGGCTGTTAAAGTTGGTATCAGAGCCAGGTTGTCCTTCAGAGTGTATTAGGTATGGGACTAGTACATTCTCTAGGAAGCGATCCTTAGGACTACACTTTAGGAATAGATGTATCACGAACTTTTTAAAGTTTAGGACTGTTGTGAATTTGAGGGCCAAATTTTTTTAAGGAGGGTAGTATGTAATATCCCGTAATTTTTAGAATAATAATAATAATAAAGAATAAGAGAATAAAAGGGATTAAAATTAGATAATAAATAGGATTTAAAATTGGATTTGAATAATGGGTTTAAAACATGGATCAGATTTGATTACGGATAACTAGTAGGTCTGGAATTAGGGTTGTAAGACATTATAAATACATCATATTCTCCTTCTCCATCTTTATTATCAAAAATTCGTAGGGCTTTTTACACACAATTCAGCAATCTTGTAAAATTCGTAGAAAATTCATCGTAAGTCAGAATTCGTTGATTCTGGACTTTTCGGAAAGGTCTTTTCGTGATCTACAACTTGCGTTCTTTGAGTTTTTCAAGAAAACATCGTTTAGATGGTCAAAAAGGCTAAATACAGATCTGATCAGAATTGTAATCATGGAGTCTTTCAAGATTTTAGATGTCCTGCTTCTGATGGGTTGCTAAGGATCGTACATGTGTTCTTATGTGATTATGTGAATTCTTGATTTGCGTAATTAAGGTAAGTAACTATTCGTTGCTCCGTATGTATTAATTTGAAACCTGCTTTATATGATTTGATTACATTATCTTGAATATTTGTGTAAGTAATTATTTGTTGCTCCGTATAGTTGTAAGTAACATTCTGTTGCTCTGAATTAATCTGAAGCGTGGTTTATGTTGTTTGATTACATGTTGTTAGATATTTGTTTTAGTTACGAAAATATGATATTGATATGTGATTGAAAAGATATGAACTTTGTCTTGATTCCCCAGTTTTAGTTGCGTATCGAATCATAGAATCCGGTCACTGGATAGTGTGACATATAGAATCATAGAACTAGTTTACGCACGTTCCGGAACACATAGATACCTTGTTGAGTAAGACTTAACGAGGGACGTAAATTGGCCCCCATCGAACCATCAAATTATAGAAGCCGTGTCACTGGTATAGTGTGACCGTAATTTAGAACTGTGGGAATTAAAATAAGAATTTGATGTTAAGATTTGTTTGTTCGATTCAGAATTTAGATTATGTGAGTTATTGATAATCTGGTGTACATCGATTTGATATTTGTTATAGAATGTATTGTGTGAATTTTTGTCATAATTGTTATCGAGTATGTTGTGTGAAACTGTGTGATAGATGTTATATGCTACATGTGAAAATCGTGTTTTTGAAAAATATAAAAATATTATTTTGAGTCGTCAGACGATAGTTGCTTGCTGGGCTTCGTAGCTCATTCTTTTAATATTTCAGGTTCAATGTAAGATCGAGTGGGATAGCATTGGAGTTCAAGGATCTTAGGTTCGGAGTAGATTGTCATTGTTAGCTGCGCTATTGTAATAAGTACTTTTGTAATTGACTTATGATTTAATAAATTGTATTTATTTCAGTTTTCGATTTAGAATTAATAGTCTGAAAAGTCGGGCTGTTAAAGTTGGTATCAGAGCCAGGTTGTCCTTCGGAGTGTATTAGGTATGGGACTAGTACATTCTCTAGGAAGCGATCCTTAGGACTACACTTTAGGAATAAATGTATCACGAACTTTTTAAAGTTTAGGACTGTTGTGAATTTGGGGGCCAAATTTTTTTAAGGAGGGTAGTATGTAATATCCCGTAATTTTTAGAATAATAATAATAATAAAGAATAAGAGAATAAAAGGGATTAAAATTAGATAATAAATAGGATTTAAAATTGGATTTGAATAATGAGTTTAAAACATGGATCAGATTTGATTACGGATAACTAGTAGGTCTGGAATTAGGGTTGTAAGACATTATAAATACATCATATTCTCCTTCTCCATCTTTATTATCAAAAATTCGTAGGGCTTTTTACACACAATTCAGAAATCTTGTAAAATTCGTAGAAAATTCATCGTAAGTCAGAATTCGTTGATTCTGAACTTTTAGGAAAGGTCTTTTCGTGCTCTACAACTTTCGTTCTTTGAGTTTTTCATGAAAACATCGTTTAGATGGTCAAAAAGGCTAAATACAGATCTGATCAGAATTGTAATCATGGAGTCTTTCAAGATTTTAGATGTCCTGCATCTGATGGGTTGCTAAGGATCGTACATGTGTTCTTATGTGATTATGTGAATTCTTGATTTGCGTAATTGAGGTAAGTAACTATTCGTTGCTCCGTATGTATTAATTTGAAACCTGCTTTATATTATTTGATTACATTATCTTGAATATTTGTGTAAGTAATTATCTGTTGCTCCGTATAGTTGTAAGTAACTTTCTGTTGCTCTGAATTAATCTGAAGCGTGGTTTATGTTGTTTGATTACATGTTGTTAGATATTTGTTTTAGTTACGAAAATATGATATTGTGTTGGGATTGAAAAGATATGAACTTTGTCTTGATTCCCCAGTTTTAGTTGCGTATCGAATCATAGAATCCGGTCACTGGATAGTGTGACATATAGAATCATAGAACTAGTTTACGCACGTTCCGGAACACATAGATACCTTGTTGAGTAAGACTTAACGAGGGACGTAAATTGGCCCCCATCGAACCATCGAATTATAGAAGCCGTGTCACTGGCATAGTGTGACCGTAATTTAGAACTGTGGGAATTAAAATAAGAATTTGATGTTAAGATTTGTTTGTTCGATTCAGAATTTAGATTATGTGAGTTATTCATAATCTGGTGTACATCGATTTGATATTTGTTATAGAATGTATTGTGTGAATTTTTGTCATAATTGTTATCGAGTATGTGCTACATGTGAAAATCGTGTTTTTGAAAAATATAAAAATATTATTTTGAGTCGTCAGACGATAGTTGCTTGCTGGGCTTCGTAGCTCATTCTTTTGATATTTCGGGTTCAATGTAAGATCGAGTGGGATAGCATTGGAGTTCAAGGATCTTAGGTTCGGAGTAGATTGTCATTGTTAGCTGCGCTATTGTAATAAGTACTTTTGTAATTGACTTATGATTTAATAAATTGTATTTATTTCAGTTTTCGATTTAGAATTAATAGTCTGAAAAGTCGGGCTGTTAAAGTTGGTATCAGAGCCAGGTTGTCCTTCGGAGTGTATTAGGTATGGGACTAGTACATTCTCTAGGAAGCGATCCTTAGGACTACACTTTAGGAATAGATGTATCAGGAACTTTTTAAAGTTTAGGATTGTTGTGAATTTGGGGGCCAAATTTTTTTAAGGAGGGTAGTATGTAATATCCCGTAATTTTTAGAATAATAATAATAATAAAGAATAAGAGAATAAAAAGGATTAAAATTAGATAATAAATAGGATTTAAAATTGGATTTGAATAATGGGCTTAAAACATGGATCAGATTTGATTACGGATAACTAGTAGGTCTGGAATTAGGGTTGTAAGACATTATAAATACATCATATTCTCCTTCTCCATCTTTATTATCAAAATTCGTAGGGCTTTTTACACACAATTCAGCAATCTTGTAAAATTCGTAGAAAATTCATCGTAAGTCAGAATTCGTTGATTATGGACTTTTCGGAAAGGTCTTTTCGTGATCTACAACTTTCGTTCTTTGAGTTTTTCAAGAAAACATCGTTTAGATGGTCAAAAAGGCTAAATACAGATCTGATCAGAATTGTAATCATGGAGTCTTTCAAGATTTTAGATGTCCTGCTTCTGATGGGTTGCTAAGGATCGTACATGTGTTCTGATTATGTGAATTCTTGATTTGCGTAATTGAGGTAAGTAACTATTCGTTGCTCCGTATGTATTAATTTGAAACCTGCTTTATATTATTTGATTACATTATCTTGAATATTTGTGTAAGTAATTATCTGTTGCTCCGTATAGTTGTAAGTAACTTTCTGTTGCTCTGAATTAATCTGAAGCATGGTTTATGTTGTTTGATTACATGTTGTTAGATATTTGTTTTAGTTACGAAAATATGATATTGTGTTGGGATTTATAAGATATGAACTTTGTCTTGATTCCCCAGTTTTAGTTGCGTATCGAATCATAGAATCCGGTCACTGGATAGTGTGACATATAGAATCATAGAACTAGTTTACGCACGTTCCGGAACACATAGATACCTTGTTGAGTAAGACTTAACGAGGGACGTAAATTGGCCCCCATCGAACCATCAAATTATAGAAGTCGTGTCACTGGTATAGTGTGACCGTAATTTAGAACTGTGGGAATTAAAATAAGAATTTGATGTTAAGATTTGTTTGTTCGATTCAGAATTTAGATTATGTGAGTTATTGATAATCTGGTGTACATCGATTTGATATTTGTTATAGAATGTATTGTGTGAATTTTTGTCATAATTGTTATCGAGTATGTTGTGTGAAACTGTGTGATAGATGTTATATGCTACATGTGAAAATCGTGTTTTTGAAAAATATAAAAATATTATTTTGAGTCGTCAGACGATAGTTGCTTGCTGGGCTTCGTAGCTCATTCTTTTAATATTTCAGGTTCAATGTAAGATCGAGTGGGATAGCATTGGAGTTCAAGGATCTTAGGTTCGGAGTAGATTGTCATTGTTAGCTGCGCTATTGTAATAAGTACTTTTGTAATTGACTTATGATTTAATAAATTGTATTTATTTCAGTTTTCGATTTTAAATTAATAGTCTGAAAAGTCGGGCTATTAAAGTTGGTATCAGAGCCAGGTTATCCTTCGGAGTGTATTAGGTATGGGACTAGTACATTCTCTAGGAAGCGATCCTTAGGACTACACTTTAGGAATAGATGCATCACGAACTTTTTAAAGTTTAGGATTGTTGTGAATTTGGGGGCCAAATTTTTTTAAGGAGGGTAGTATGTAATATCCCGTAATTTTTAGAATAATAATAATAATAAAGAATAAGAGAATAAAAAGGATTAAAATTAGATAATAAATAGGATTTAAAATTGGATTTGAATAATGGGCTTAAAACATGGATCAGATTTGATTACGGATAACTAGTAGGTCTGGAATTAGGGTTGTAAGACATTATAAATACATCATATTCTCCTTCTCCATCTTTATTATCAAAAATTCGTAGGGCTTTTTACACACAATTCAGCAATCTTGTAAAATTCGTAGAAAATTCATCGTAAGTCAGAATTCGTTGATTCTGAACTTTTAGGAAAGGTCTTTTCGTGCTCTACAACTTTCGTTCTTTGAGTTTTTCATGAAAACATCGTTTAGATGGTCAAAAAGTCTAAATACAGATCTGATCAGAATTGTAATCATGAAGTCTTTCAAGATTTTAGATTTCTGCTTCTGATGGGTTGCTAAGGATCGTACATGTGTTCTTATGTGATTATGTGAATTCTTGATTTGCGTAATTGAGGTAAATAACTATTCGTTGCTCCGTATGTATTAATTTGAAACCTGCTTTATATTATTTGATTACATTATCTTGAATATTTGTGTAAGTAATTATCTGTTGCTCCGTATAGTTGTAAGTAACTTTCTGTTGCTCTGAATTAATCTGAAGCGTGGTTTATGTTGTTTGATTACATGTTGTTAGATATTTGTTTTAGTTACGAAAATATGATATTGTGTTGGGATTGAAAAGATATGAACTTTGTCTTGATTCCCCAGTTTTAGTTGCGTATCGAATCATAGAATCCGGTCACTGGATAGTGTGACATATAGAATCATAGAACTAGTTTACGCACGTTCCGGAACACATAGATACCTTGTTGAGTAAGACTTAACGAGGGACGTAAATTGGCCCCCATCGAACCATCGAATTATAGAAGCCGTGTCACTGGCACAGTGTGACCGTAATTTAGAACTGTGGGAATTAAAATAAAAATTTGATGTTAAGATTTGTATGTTCGATTCAGAATTTAGATTATGTGAGTTATTGATAATCTGGTGTACATCGATTTGATATTTGTTATAGAATGTATTGTGTGAATTTTTGTCATAATTGTTATCGAGTATGTTGTGTGAAACTGTGTGATAGATGTTATGTGCTACATGTGAAAATCGTGTTTTTGAAAAATATAAAAATATTATTTTGAGTCGTCAGACGATAGTTGCTTGCTGGGCTTCGTAGCTCATTCTTTTAATATTTCAGGTTCAATGTAAGATCGAGTGGGATAGCATTGGAGTTCAAGGATCTTAGGTTCGGAGTAGATTGTCATTGTTAGCTGCGCTATTGTAATAAGTACTTTTGTAATTGACTTATGATTTAATAAATTGTATTTATTTCAGTTTTCGATTTAGAATTAATAGTCTGAAAAGTCGGGCTGTTAAAGTTGGTATCAGAGCCAGGTTGTCCTTCAGAGTGTATTAGGTATGGGACTAGTACATTCTCTAGGAAGCGATCCTTAGGACTACACTTTAGGAATAGATGTATCACGAACTTTTTAAAGTTTAGGACTGTTGTGAATTTGAGGGCCAAATTTTTTTAAGGAGGGTAGTATGTAATATCCCGTAATTTTTAGAATAATAATAATAATAAAGAATAAGAGAATAAAAGGGATTAAAATTAGATAATAAATAGGATTTAAAATTGGATTTGAATAATGGGCTTAAAACATGGATCAGATTTGATTACGGATAACTAGTAGGTCTGGAATTAGGGTTGTAAGACATTATAAATACATCATATTCTCCTTCTCCATCTTTATTATCAAAATTCGTAGGGCTTTTTACACACAATTCAGCAATCTTGTAAAATTCGTAGAAAATTCATCGTAAGTCAGAATTCGTTGATTCTGAACTTTTAGGAAAGGTCTTTTCGTGCTCTACAACTTTCGTTCATTGAGTTTTTCAAGAAAACATCGTTTAGATGGTAAAAAAGGCTAAATACAGATCTGATCAGAATTGTAATCATGGAGTCTTTCAAGATTTTAGATTTCTGCTTCTGATGGGTTGCTAAGGATCGTACATGTGTTCTTATGTGATTATGTGAATTCTTGATTTGCGTAATTGAGGTAAGTAACTATTCGTTGCTCCGTATATATTAATTTGAAACCTGCTTTATATTATTTGATTACATTATCTTGAATATTTGTGTAAGTAATTATCTGTTGCTCCGTATAGTTGTAAATAACTTTCTGTTGCTCTGAATTAATCTGAAGCGTGGTTTATGTTGTTTGATTACATGTTGTTAGATATTTGTTTTAGTTACGAAAATATGATATTGTGTTGGGATTTATGGGTGATAGATCAGACAACTTAACTAGATTCATTGGTATACTTAGTTTTACTAAGTAGAATATACTGTCATAGCCAGAACTGTATTCTTGTAATTAAATAAATACTGTCATGTAATAATTGTAATTCTTGGAAGAAGTTCGATTATGTTCAAGCCTCAAGAAATACATAAGTTCGACAACAGGGATAAAAGTTACAGTCAAGCATTTGACAGTAAGGTTAGAAGGAAACAGCATGTTGCCTAGGTCGACAGCAAGTTTCATTGATTCGACAGCAAGTTTCAACTTGACAGCAACATTGGCGGAGATTCTGATGACAACAACTTTCATATATAGTTTGCGACAGCAAGTTTGGAATTCTTGACAGCAACCTCTGCGGGAATTCATATTGTCAAACAAAGCACAATTCTTTGACAGCAAACTTTGCGGCAAACATACTGTCATACATAATCAACTTGATTTAGGAATTTTCTAAGTCAAATTAAGCGACAGAGTACATGTTCAAAAGAAGCAGGCGTGCTGCAACATTCAAACTTTACAGCAAGCTTGAAAGTCTATAACAGAAGCTCGAGAGATCACATGGAGCAACCTGTAAAGTCTAGAGCAAGATAAATTTGATAACTGCTAGATCTGGGTGGCTCAAATGTGGAAAGTATCTAAAGTTACTTTGTATGTAATTATTAGATAATCATATGGGAATAAAACGTGTAAAGAGCTGCAAAAGGAATATGACAGCAACTCAACAACCCATGTTGATAGTGATAGTATAGTAGAAAAAGATCCAACTACCACTCTATAAATAGAACACTCTATTGCATGATAGAGCGTATCTAAACCACTGTAATCTCTAGAGAATTCGAAGCTTGAGAATTATTTTGTTCTCAAGGTTGTAGCAAAACTTTGCAAAATAAATAAAACATTTATTTTGTGAAACATCTAGTTAGATATTACTTGTGATTGTATTTCTTCTACTAGTAAATTACAAACTCTATTTAAGTTGTTGAAATAGTTTTTGAAATTTGTTAGTATTGCATTCAACCCCCCTTCTGCAATACATTCCGGGACCAACAACTGGTATCAGAGCAATCAGATTAATACACATATCTGAGATCCAAATGGCAAGTATTCAAAGGTCAAGTAATATCAAGATTCCAGCTTTTGATAAAGAAAACTACAACATATGGAAAAAGAAGATTATGTTATTTATCAAAGCTCAGAATCCATTATTCCTAGGTATTCTGGAAAATGGCCCCTTCGTTCTTCAAAAGGAAATTCCATCTGCTACAGTTAATGATGTAGTAATCCCAGCTCATTGGGTTGCTAAGAAGCCTACTGAGTATAATGACTCAGAAAAAGAAAAGGTAGCACTGGATGATCATCTACAACTCATTCTACTAGATGCACTTACCCTGGACAAAGCTATGAGTGGAAATATAATAGCATGCAACTCTGCCAGGGATATGTGGAAAAAGATAGAACTGTTATGTGAAGGAAGTGAAGAGGTCAGAGAAAATCAAAAACAAATACTGGTGTCACAATATGAAGCGTTTATGGGCAAGCATGGAGAAGAGTTAACTCACATGTTTGAAAGATTTAGGAAAGTGAAGAGGTCAGAGAAAATCAAAAACAAATACTGATGAACTTGAATATTATCAAAAGAGAGCCATACAAAGTGGATCCAAGGGAATGATGGCAAACATGGCTGGTGCTCTAGTTGCTCAAGGACCATCATACTTTCAAACAAGTGAGCAAATTCAAAGTGCTCAACAGCCTCAATTTTCATCTGTGAAAATTGAAGAGGTGGTTGAGGATGAAGAAAAGGTTGTTCTTCAACTGGAAGATGTTGAAGATGAAGAATTCTACACACTAGAAGAAATGGAGAAAATGGATAATCCAACTATGGCTTTTATGGTAAGGAAGTTCAAGAATATAAGGTTCAGGAGGAACAAGCCATACAAGCCTCAAGGTCAATTTAAAAAATATAACCAAGGAAGCTCATCAAAACCTGCTACTAGCACCAAGGGTGGATACAAAATAGGAATGGTGGATAGGTCAAAGTTTAGATGCTACAACTGCAATGAACTTGGTCACTTTGCTACTGAATGCAAGAGACCAAAACAAATTCAAAGAATGGAGAGAGGAACTGGAAGTCAAATCAAGAAAGGACAAGGAAAAGCCTATTTGGCTGAAGGAAAATGCTGGGATGAATCTGATGATGAATAAGAAGAGGAATTCGTGAATCTAGCCTTGATGGCTAGAGAGGATGAAGAAGCATCAACCTCTTCAAGTCGGGTACCATCTCTAGTTTTACTAGATATGTCTTTAAATGACTATAAGCAAACCATTGAGGAAATGAGTACTGAAATGTTTAATATTCACACTAGTTTATCTGTTGCAAACGAAGAAATTGCTAGATTAACTAAGGAAAATGAAACACTCAAATCCAACAATGATGTATTGTTGCTTAAGACTAGTTCTATTGATTCTTTAGCTCAGGAAAACGAGAGATTAAAGAATGATTTAATCTGTGCTAAAGAGATAGAGGAATATCTAAGAAAAGAAATTTCTGAAAATGAATTTAAGCTTAAGGCATTTAGAAATTCCTCTAAAATAGTTCAAGAGTATCATGAGAAACATACTGAAGGTAAGAAGATAGGTATAGGCTATGATTATGGTAGGAGACCTGGTAAAGAGGCTGTTATACAGAACAATAATGAAAACAATACTGTCAGACCTCACATCCTCAAAAATGTGAGCAAACCAATTTTCAAAAGTACAGAGTTTGAGGTTGATGAAACTTCCCTAATTATTAATCAAGAACTCTGTGATGAAGATGAGAGGGCTGACAGTGTATCTAAAAAAGAGAAAGATTCTGTCAAAATTTCCATGATAGAAACTTTATCAAACAGCCCGACCAAGTGTTCAAAAGATACTGTCACAAAGGATGAGACAGTAACTTTCAAAGATACTGTCAAGAAGGCACCCAAGACAGTAACTTTCAAACCTACTGTCAAGACAGCAAGTACAAAAGGTGTTGTCAAAAATAGCTCGACAGTACCATCTGAACATACTGTCAAGACAATTGTCTCCAAGTCTAAGAACAGAAATGGGAAGCTAGGCATTGATAAAAAGAATAATTATGCGTATGTTAAGCAGGCACCCAGGAAACTTTGCAATAACTGTGGCTCCTCACATCAATTAACTTATGTTTGTAAGAAATCAACTAGTAGCATACCTAATGCAACAGAGTTGAAAGGGAACTTACATAGAACCCCCGTTATGCAAAGAACAATGGTTGTCTGTAATAACATTGACTGTATGCCATGCAAAATTACTGCCATGAGTACATGCTATAATCTACAAATTTCATCTACTGAAATATGTTCTTATAAGCAAACTGCAAAGACTTCTGAATCCACTAAAAATATTGAAAAGCCTGTTCTCACTAAGAAAAAGACTAAGCCTAATTCTAAAACTAAGTGGGTAATAAAAGAAGTCAAGGAACCATCTTCTGATGATATTGTTTCAAACATTGATAAAATTTCTGATGATACTGAGTCTGCAGGACCCAACAAGACTTGGGTACCAAATGCAAATTAAACTCTATTTGTTTTGCAGGGAAAGAAAGGTAAACAGGTCATGTGGATAATCGACAGTGGATGTTCCAAACACATGACTGGTGATATATCCCTGCTATCACAATATGTTGAGAAGGTTGGCCCAACAATAACCTTTGGAGACAATAACAAAGGTTACACTGTGGGATATGGCTGCTTAAAAACTGGAAATGTTGTCATTGAAGAAATATCTCTTGTGGAAGGTTTGAAGCATAATCTACTTAGTGTCAGTCAATTCACTGACAAGGGATTCAAAGTCAACTTTGGCATGATGGAATGCACAATCTACCACAAAAAAGATAGAAGCCTATCTCTAAAATGAGTTAGGAAAGGAAGCCTATTTGTTGCAGACTTAAACTCAACAAATGAGGAAAGAATATTTTGCTTCTACAGCAAAGCAAGTGTTGGAGATAGCATGCTTTGGCACAAGAAGCTTTCCCATCTCAACTTCAAAATAATGAAGATGCTAATGAAGAAGGAATTGGTGAGAGGACTGCCTCAACAGGAATTCTGTCAAGAATGACTGTGTGAAGATTGTCAAATGGGAAAACTAAGGAAAGCAATGCATAAATCAAAACAAGTCAACACCAACATTGAAGCACTCAAGTTGATTCACATGGATCTTTTTGGACCAGTGAATGTTCAATCACTATCCAGAAAAAGATATGCACTGGTCATGATAGATGACTATTCTAGGTACACTTGGGTGAAATTTTTAGAATCAAAAGATGAAGCTGCTCAAGAAATCATTGATCACATAAGGGTACTTGACAGAACCCCTGGAGCAAAAGTTCAATTTCTAAGAAGTGACAATGGAACTGAGTTCAGAAATGCTACACTTGGAAACTTCTGCAAAGATCAAGTGATTGTTCAACAATTCTCTGCTGCAAGGACTTCACAGCAAAATAGAGTTGTGGAAAGGAAAAATAGGACACTCATTGAAGCTGCTAGGACTATGTTGATCAATGCTAAATTACCAACATATTTCTGGGCAGAAGCCATCAACACTGCTTGTTACACACAGAACAGAACACTAATCAACAAGGCTCATGGTAATACTCCTTACTATCTTTTGACAGGAAAGAAACCAATTGTTAAGTACTTTCATATCTTTGGAAGCAAGTGCTTTTTAATGAAAGACAACCATGAAAGAAGAGGAAAGTTTGATACTAAAGCATATGAAGGCATTTTCATGGGATATGGGATAGAAAGGACTGCCTACAAAGTCTATATCATGGAGCACAAGACAATTGAAGAAAGTGTAAATGTCACATTTGATGAAACCAAGTTTCCAGGGTTACATGAGGATGGTCAAATGCAACCCTTCAGATTTGAGAATCAAGGATACTTGGAAATAGAAGAACGTGTTGATGAAGAACCTAGTCTCACTCAATCAATGGGATATGAGAAAGAAACTGTCAATGATCATGATCTAAATCAAACCTCAGCCCAATCACAGACAATATCAGGCATCAATCTACAAGACTGTGAAACTGGAGAAACTGAGTTAAATGAGCAAAACAATGGAAATGGTGGAGAGTCAAATCCTCATACTGATGAAAGTCAATCTAATCAAACAAGAAGCTTGCCTCAAGCAACCAAGTGGAACATAGATCATACTAGTAATCTAATTATCGGAGATCCCACTACTGGTGTAAGGACAAGGAGGAATATCTCTGCTGACAGCATGTTTTCATGTTTCTTATCTCAAATGGAACCTAAAATAATTGAAGAAGCATTGTTGGATTCTGATTGGGTGATGGCCATGCGGGAAGAGCTCAATCAGTTTGAAAGGAACAATGTTTGGAAGCTGGTTCCAAGGCCAAAAGGAAAATCAGTCATTGAGACAAAATGGGTCTTCAGAAATAAGATAGATGAAAGTGGAAATGTGACAAGAAATAAAGCAAGGCTAGTGGCCAAAGGGTACTGTCAACAGGAAGGGATAGATTATGATGAAACATTTGCACCTGTTGCCAGACTTGAAGCCATAAGAATTTTCTTAGCTTTTGCTGCACACTATAAATTCAAGGTATTTCAAATGGATGTCAAAAGTGCCTTTCTAATGGAGAATTAGAAGAAGAAGTGTATGTTGAACAGCCTTCTGGTTTTGAGAATGACAAACTGCATAACTTTGTCTACAAGTTGTTCAAGGCTCTATATGGTTTAAAGCAAGCACCAAGAGCCTGGTATGACACACTCTCCAATTTTCTCCTGGAAAATCAATTTGTAAGGGGTATGGTTGATAAAACTTTATTCTATAAATACCATGGCAAAGACATCGTCCTTGTGCAGATATATGTTGATGACATAATTTTTGGTTCTACAAATGAAAAATTATGTGAAAAGTTCTCATCTCTAATGAGAAACAAGTATGAAATGAGCATGATGGGAGAATTAGCATTCTTTCTTGGTCTCCAAATCTAGCAGAAGACGGATGAAATCTTTATCTGTCAAACTAAGTATGTCAAAGAACTTCTCAAGAAGTTTAACTTAGAAGATTCATCACCTGCCAAGATACCTATCTCAACAACCACTAAATTAGAGTTAGATCCTAAAGGCAAGAAAGTGGATTCTAGTATATACAGAGGCATGGTTGGATCACTACTTTACTTAATAGCTAGCAGACCAGACATAATGTTTGCTATATGTCTTTGTGAAATATTTCAGGCTGATCCAAAAGAATCACACTTAGTTGCAATCAAAAGAATCTTTAGGTATCTCAGAGGCACTCCAAATCTAGGCCTTTGGTACCCCATGGAAATAGGATTTGATTTAATTGGATACTCTGATTCAGACTATGCTGGCTGCAAGATTGACAGAAAAAGTACTACAGGAAGCTGTCAATTTCTTGGGGGGAGATTGGTGTCATGGTTTAGTAAAAAGCAACATTCCGTTTCTACATCAACTGCAGAAGCTGAATATATTGTAGCTGGAAGTTATTGTGCACAAATACTTTGGATGAAGAATTAGTTAATGGATTATGGACTAGAGATGTCAAACATTCCTATCTATTGTGACAACACTAGTGCCATAGCCATATCAGACAATCCAGTTCAACACTCCAAAACAAAGCACATTGATGTAAGGCATCATTTTATCAGGGAGCATGTTAAAAATGGAGATGTAAAACTGGTTTATGTTCCAACAGACAAGCAACTTGCAGACATATTCACCAAGCCACTGGATGAAGCAACATTTACCAGGTTGGTGAGTGAATTAGGAATGCTAAATCAGGTATGATTAACTGACTGGTTTATCATTTCTCAATCGCAGCTCATGACAGAAACTTTCAAGGTACTGTCATTAGAAGGTACTGTTATGAGAAGTTACTGTACTAAGTGCTACTTGTTCAGACAGCATGTTTGCTATGACTATGTTAAAAGGATTTTTAGATATCATGTTTGCTATGACTATGCTAAAAGTATTTTTAGAGATCGTGTTTGCTATGACTATGCTAAAATAGTTTTACATGTTTATCTTAATATGGTAATAAGTAGTCAAGTGTCCTTAACTTAATTTGTGTGTGAACAGTGACAGCACGTTTTTGCGCCTAGTTTATTGTCAGATAAACTTGCTGTCACTCATTCACCTTATTGACAGAAATATTGTTAGCGCACAGGTTGCTGTCAATGAAAGTTGCTGTCACGAGAAATTGCTGTCAACGATAGTGGAGAAAAGAAAAGCGCACAGGTTACTGTCAATGAAAGTTGTTGTCGTGAGAAGTTGCTGTCAAAGATAGTGGAGAGATATATACAGTAATATATATATATATATATATATATATATATATATATATATATTTATATAATTTTAATCCACTAATCCACGATCTAATAGCAACTGTCACATGATATAGCAAGTGGGGTTAATGGGTAAAATCATTACTACACGGTAAATTAAGACAAGTAAACACGATTCATCTTATAAGCTGAATCTACCGTTTAATCTTTTGTCACTTTCATCTGCAAAACCTTTCAATATTCTACATTCAAAAACCACATTTTCTATCTCATTTTTCAGAACATTCATCAATGGCACCCAAACAAAATATTGCCTAAACTAACTTCGCCGGTATCTATTCTCCTGGTGATGCCGGTGAAAACTTCAAAGGACTTATTTTATTTGTGAATAAATCCTACTTAGGTCATGCTATAACTTCTAACCCTAAGATTGACCTTGACAGAATTGAAAAATTCTGGAAAACTGCTAGAGTTCAAGGAACTGAAGAGAATGAAGAAATTAACTTCAAGATAAATGGTGGTAATCATTATCTTTCAGTAAATGGTATTAACAAAGCTTTGGGTATAGTTTTGGCTTAAGGAGAAAGCTTTCAAGAACTGGCAAATGATGACACTCTGAAGAGGTTCTTTCTAAAGATTGGGTATTCTGGTCCCAAACTTGAAAAAACCACTCACAAATGGTATCCAACTGGAGAAATGGACAGACAATATCTCAGAAAGGAGTGGAGCATGATTTTTGACATCATGGTGAAGGTATTTTCTACAAAAACTACTGGCTGGAATGGAATACCTTCCTACATCAAGAAGCTCACACACTCACTAGTCCATGGATACAAGGTGAACGTTGGAAAACTAGTCATGGATAAATTGAAAAGCGCCATAGGCAAGAAGGTAAATCTGTACCATCGTTTTCTAACAATGTGTATTAATGATATCTGTGGAACTGTTGTAGATGCTCCTCATTCTGAGGAGTGTCCTGTTTTAAAGAAAAACACACACACAAATCTCAACACACAAAATTTAAATACACATATTCCACTATGTCTCACATAACACATTGTTAGTCAAGTGCCCAACCTTGATTTTCCATTACCTACGGGGTATACTACCTTTAGAGTTGAGGATGAAGCTGAATTAGACCCAAATTCAGTTAACCCACATTCTACACCATACATTCCACCTAGGGACTCAAGACTGCCCAAAGCCCTCAAATTAGCCAAACAAGAATCCAAGAAAAGATCCCTAGAGAGTGAAACTGGAGAAAATGTTGTGAGTCAAGAGGGAGTTACTGCACCTAGTGCAGCAAATAAGGATGATAGTATAATAAACCCACAGTAGCCCCTTCTGAGCCTAAGAAGAAGAGAGCTAGAAGGGCTAAGGCTACTGTTAGCCACCCTATAGTCTCCCAAAAGAATGTAGAGGTTGATAGGGACATAAACTCACCTCTAGGTGTCTCTTCTCAATAAGAGGCATCTATTGAAATTGGCCTGTCTCCCAAGGCATCTTGTAAAGAGTCTGCACAACCTCAAGAACTCACTCTTGAGGAGCCTATACTTGAAGATATACACATAGAGCACAGTGAGGAATTCATTCCTACCTTTGATGTTTCACAATTTTCTTCTGTGGAACAGCCAAATGATCCATCTAAAATTCATACTTCTACCTTCACTCCCACATCTGTTGTTTCTTCTGTACAACCTAGAGAGGGGGACAGTACCAACCCCTCAGGTTTTGATCATCCATCTCAAACCATGGATGAGCCCCCATCAAGTGGTCCACAAGAACCCATTTCTCAAAGTGAAATGGATACCACTCCTTCAAACATTGGATTAGATCAAGGTGGATTTTTGTCAGATATTGAAACAACCAGCATCTTGATCGATTCCCTCAAAGCATCTCACCCTAGGGAAGTTGCTGTCACAGCCAAAGTTGCTGTCAAGGACAACCCAGAAGGTTCTGTCAAACAATCAAGTGACAGTAACATTCTGGTCAAAGATACTATCAAGAGCCTTCCCAAAGTTGCTGTCAACATACCTTCTGACATTAACTTATTGGACAAAGATCCTGTCAACATTGTTCAACCTCAGTACAAGGAAGGACTTATTGAAGATATATCTGATGATGACATGCCAATCTCCAAGGCTTTCAAGGTAAAATCTAAATCTTCTCTTTCTTCTTTGCATGATAGTACTGATCATACTCATGCATCTAGGATGAGTGAGTGATATGTTAAATTACGTCTAACCGCAAGCGCACGGTATCTATTGTAGTAGATATTAGCAAATATGGGTCGAATCCTCAAGGAGACAGTTTCAATTTCAATTCAATTGCTATCAATTGTTTCTAGTCACAACGATTGTTTGAGAATTTTATTAACTACTAAAACAAATTTAACAAAGGTTTTAAATCAATTAATTAAGGGATCTAGGGCAATTCAAGTTCACCATGTTTACACCAAACAAATCACAAAAGTATAGCTTTTCAATGGGATTAAGTAATTAAAGCAATGGTTAATCTTTCTCAAGCATTAACACTCTCAGAATATCTAATGATGTTCTCACACTCACCTTCAATTCTGCTAATTGTATGTAAGCCTCTAGTAGTAAAATCTCTCGATCTATTACTCCTATTGCAATCGATTAATCCATGATATTGCGCAATTACACAAATTAAGAATTATAACATATCAATCAGAATTACTCTTTACCCATCAATCTACTAATCAAATTAAGCCCAAATCATGGTGCAAACATGGCTCCCCTTAATACCCTAGAATTAAACTACTCACTCATTCTAGGATTAAAACTAACAATAATAATCAAGAAAGCCATAATAAACATGTACTAATAAACAAGATGAGATAAAGAGTACCTTAAACTTTGTATTAATGAAGAACAATGAATCCAAGCTTAATTAACCAAGTGCTTACAAAGGAAGAGATGAAGAGAGAAAAAACCAAAACCCTAACTTATGTAAAAATACGTATGTATATGTCTATCTATCTCTATCCCCCTCTATCTCACGTTTTTCTCTTCCTTTTGTAATAAAACCCCTTAATAAAATCTGATCTCTATCTCCTAATAAAAGTATTTTTAATATCCTAATCAATTTACAAAAAGATATCCATAATTGAATAGGATTTTCTTGTAAAATTCGTCACTTCTTTTTCTCCTCTGTTTCTGGGCTCTTCCAGTTGGATTTTGCTTACTGGACCACCTCTGAATTAAAGATAATTCCACAAGCTTCGCGTAGACAGTAAGATCATCAAATTCTGACTTCTGGAACTCAAGATATGGCCCAAACAGTGCAGGCAGCCCGTATAGCCCAATAATACGAATTTTCTCCTATTTTATCTCCAAAATAGCTCTTTTTGCTCCAAATCCTTCCAAGTCATGAATTCTTTATTTCCTACAATAAAACAATAAAATCTATTAAATAAAAATCCAAATCAATGCAAAACACAATAAATATGAGAATAAAATCATCTAGAATATATATAAAAATATACTCTATCAAACATCCCCACACTTAGCATTTGCACGTCCTCGGGCAAATAAGTGAAATAAAAACTAAGTCCTAACAAACATCACTTTCGTAGATGACACGATTGCATTGAGCATATGCAACAAGCCGTTAAACCCCTAGGCAGCCCTAGTAGGACGAGTGTTGTCTCGTGAGGGTTTGTAGTGAATATACCCACAAAATTCATCTAACCATGCAAAAGATCAATGCTAACACAACACCACACACACAAGTCCTCTCTTGCCACATCAACTTAAGAATCAAAGCAAACATACGATGTCTTGGTGTCGAAAGTGCAAGTATTCACGTAGTCTACTCAACCAACATGCAGAAGGTCATAAAAATTCATGTCAAGTGTAAAAATCGTTGGTAATCATGCTAAGACCACAAGAAACACATCTTTAAGTCTAAACCCGGGATCTCCTATGCCAAAACAAGTAATAACTCACCTTTCACTCAAAAACGAATATACACTCAAGAACAAGGTTAAGTGTATCACTCAATTCCAACAAAATCATAAACACAACTTGACACTCGCAATCAATCTCATTCTCAACACAACATACATCACTGATGACAATCAAAAGGTCTTTATTCGGGTTGTAGCGTGGGCTAGGGACCAGGTATGTCAAGTAAAGCTAAAACAGGTTAAATGTCAAAAGCTAGTACCCAACAGTAATCATTATTCAATTCCCCTTCTATTAAAACAAATACTTCCCCACACTTGGATTTCCAATAACCCTTACATAATAACTTGACTAGTCGAATGAAGAAGGATCATACAAACATAAGAATGCTCTCAAATTTATTTTTTTATTTTTTTTCTCTTTTTTTTTCTGTTTTTTTTTCTTTTTTTTATGAGAGCTAAGGAATAAGCACAATGATCCATAGATATTTTTATGAATTTCGACTAACAAGCATCAACCCAAAATCAATATTCCCCAAAAGTATGATCATCAATAAAACCCTTTTCTGAACACCTTATGTAATAACCCTAACTTTAGCAAAGCTACAATGACCCATTGAATAGTAAATTTTGAGGATTTAGAGAAATGGTATGTAGGTACTCTACACTTGAAACAGAAAATGAGTAAACAGAAACCATATTAGGGATATACCATGAAAACAAGTGACTCGAAATGACGAAAGATTTCAGAAATTCCTGAATATGAATTTTGAGGATTTTGATTTCGAATAAGCTTCTATTGGATATTAAGGAGCATGGAGATATTTAAGGAAATTATATATTGAGGAATTAGTGAAATTAGATTAAACCAAGGAGTGATCAAGTCAAGGAAATGCCAAGGGAATTTAGGTTGTTAAACGAGTTTGGGAATGCTTGAGAACCGGGAGAGCAACTTCCGAGAAAAAGAGAATATACCAAGGATATTGGATCTAATACCTACTTGAGGATTAGAATCACCCTAACACACTAATATATGATGTGGGAGAGGATATTATATATCCAAGGAATTTACAAAGGAGAAACCACTGAGACGATCGCAGAAATCAATCGATGAATCAAATGACGAGAGAAATTTGAACGAAGCCCAAACTTCGGCCCAATACAAAACAAGGAGTTGATTTATTGATTTAATTAAGTGGCTTATGGTGAAAGCCAAGGGGCAAGGGCAAGAGTGAAAGAATTATGAAAATGCAAGGATAAGGTGGTAAAAACAAACCAAAAACCAAACAAATATCTATCAAACTTCTTGGATACACCTTGCACAAATCACAAGGATCATACTCAGCCACCCCATCTGATCTTATCAACATTATTTGATCAAAACTTAGTTGAACAAGTGAAAGAAAGAAAGGAAAAAGCTCTCCATCTCATTTTCTTCAAAACTTCCAAACCAGAACACAACTCAAAGAAAAATTCATATCTCCATTTCTATACATGATAAAATCACCAACTTTGAACCACAACCTCTCCACTCCATGGGTATTATTTGCCCCAAATTTCATGAGAATCCAATTAGTATAGCCTAGTCAAATCCATGCTCAAAGTTGGACAACCCAATCTGTCCAGTTTCTATCCAGCGGAAAGATGGAGCTCAAAACCATAGCTAGGAAGCTTTGTTTTTGGTGATCTATAGCTCAAATCAAAGATTATACAGAGGCCAAGATGTGGTAAAAATTGGAGAGCCAAACTCTTATTTTTCGATTTGTTATGATTTTTACAAAAGTGATGATGAATAGTAACCCTTAGAAACTAACTTTGTTTTTATGGTTTCTTTAGTTGATTCAAGCTAGTACAAGGTTGTTTAAGGATATCCCAAGGATTATTAAGTGTTGTTAAAGCTTCAAGGAAGGTATAATCTCTTCACCCCTCTTGATTTTATGATGAATATTGGTGGTATTAGTGGTTAAGTAGTTATAAGTGATGAAATCATGATGTTATATGTGTTTGTAAGTGATTAAAGTTGAATATGGAAGGAGTATGTGCTTGTAACCATGGTTGGTAAGATGACCAGATGGTGTAGGTGATGGTGTATAAGGTGGATGATTGATTTGGAGGAGTTTGATTTTGGAAAGTATGAAAATATAGCCGTTATAATGTCCGATTTCCATTAGACCAGGAAACTGCCCTGTTTTTGGACCCTATACCCGTACGGTACCTTACTTTCCAGACTCCCAAGTGACCATGAGATGATAGATCTTGGTTCATAGATCATTTTGATATAAAGTGCGTTAAAATCTGATGAACGGTTTAGGAGAAAAGTCAGTTTTAGTGAAAGACGTTCGAAAACCGAGAAAATGTAAATGTGTTAACTTTGAGGCTATAACTACCATACTTAGACATTTTTAAAAATGATAAAACTTTGGGATATGGTAGTAGGGTAGTAAAAGAGGCATTATCAGTTGGCCTTATGGTAAAATTCGAGATTCATATTTTCTGAGATTGTTTACAGTTAAGTGTGGTTGTTAGGGGAAATGGTGAAAAACCCCTGAAACTTCGATTGAGTTTATAAATGGTTAAGTTCTTGAACCTTTGGGGTAATAGTGATACGTTAAACATATATTAAAGTGTCAAGGGTAATGTTATACAAGAGTGTAGTGAGTAAGAGATGTGATATTCTAATGACGGTCCTTTTGTGTTTATAGAAACTCCGGAAGAGGGACGAACCATACCTTCAGGATACTGGAACCGAGGCAAGATCTTTTCTATCCCTACTTGGAAATTATTTATCTTCAAGGAAACTTGATTTCATGAAATATATATATGTGATGCTATTGTTACTATATTGTTAAGAAATGGTTTTCTTTGATTATTAATGTAAAAAGGGAAGGTATATGAGTATGATATGAATATGGATATGAGTATGAGTATGAGATGGATATGAATATACATAGAGATGATTATGCATGAAGTGAACATGCCTTATGATTAAGGGAAGATGAAGGAATGGTATCAGTCGTTATATAGAGTTATATATAAAAGAATGGTATCAGTTGTTATCTAAAGATATATAAAGGAATGGAATCAGTTATTATCTAGGGATTATACGATTTATAATATTATATTCTTTCTAAGTATTGTGATTTGATAAATATTATTGAATGGTATTTAATATTTTTGAGATAAATGGAATACTCTACGTATATAAAAGCATATTGATTTCATTGAATACAGAGGAGATGTCTGAGTCATAATCAAAGTATTATGACATATATAAATTTTAAAGGTGATGATAAATAGAAATGGAAATGATGTATGTGAAGGGAAATGTGAATGGAAATGGAAAATGTGAAATGGTATTTGATGATTTGAAAAAGGGGGATTGCAACAGTAAGCGTAAGAGGCTGTGTGGTAGTGGCACAGTCCAGCATCCAATATTTTATTTCGGCACGAAGATGCCAAGGGAGGATGTAGCAGGTAGCCTTCCTCCAGGGTTGATTACCAGGTAGGGATCATCCCTTCTACTAGTAGTAAACAGAGAGCGGATACGGTCAGGCGACTGATCATCGTCCTACGTATCTGGCGCCAGCAGATATCCCCAAAACTTGAAAGAAAGAATTGAAAATGGTTTTCAGATTTTTATAACTGAAAACAGAAAAGTGATATGAAATGATGGAATTATTGTTACGAATGAAGAGAAACTGATTTTATATTAATTTATATGATTGTTGCATAAGAAGGAAATGAGAAGATTATAGTGAGAGATTTGTTCAAGTTTTTATATTATCTTGAAAGATTACATTGAAATGGTATATTAATGGTTACGGCATTCAAGAAGAGGAACTGATATTATACGATGTTAGAAGCGAGATTGATGGAATGATACTATATATTTCTCACGTACATGGATAATTGGAAAGTGTATATACATATTGAATGGAAATAAAATTCTTCCATAATAACTGAAGTTTGCTATTGTCTATATATATGATGATTTATTTTCCTTTGATGCTAGTTGATAGAAGTTATCTTGCTGAGCTATTATAGCTCACTCTTGTTACTTATTTATATAACAGCTAGGTATGCCGATACTACGCAGAACACCCCGCAAGAGGGTAGGGGGAAGGCGACCTTATGAGAGCACTGGCATCGATTCCTGAGGTAGCGTAGAGGCAAACGGGTCTTGGTAGCCTTATGTATAATTAAGTGTGCAAGCATGTAATAAACTTTTAATTGTTGAAATGCTTCATGTCGAAGTATTATTCAGCAATGTATTTAAGTGTGAGCCTGGGTTGTAATAACTGTTAACTCTAAACTTTTAGTATGATGAATGTTGTTCTCTGAGCATATGACTGGTGTGTGTGTGTGTGTGTGTGTATTATTGCGGGGTCAATTGCATAAGTATTGATTGTTAAAAAAAAAGACCCAAGAGATATTGATTTTGAATGGAAGTTGGTCCGTGACGGCCCGGATTCATGACCCCGGATTTGGGGCTGTCACACCTTATTACTCCCTTAAGCGTATACTAGCCTTTGACAATTTAGGTTCAAATTCAATATAAGGCCAATAGAATAAAAAGGATAATGGCAAGTAACGTAGTGTGTCACCGAAAGAATAGGATTAGGCTCAACGGGTTAACTAATAGATCATGTACTATAAATGGTTTAGAATTATTGGAAATATGAGGTTAAACCTAAGTGCCTTTATCATTTCATCATCAAGTAATATCATGCATTTCAAGAAAGATCTCAAGTAAGTGCTAGCAATGTAAACAACATGTGGACACTCAAGCAAACGAAAAATCATGCAAAAGATATGCATATAGGCTCAAAACTCACTTGGTGTGACAAAACATAATCAATCCCAAGTAACAAGACTCTCTAACGCATCTACTTGTACTCAAAGCATGAAAACCAAGTCATCTTGCACATATTCATGTCATTCTAATCACTAACAACATCCAATTAAGTCTACCAGCTTCAACTTGCTAGTGTAAGTGTGTGCACAAGAACAAAACACGTCACTTCTCATACAAAAGCGTCAATAAACACAAGAATTCTACACATGCATGGGTGTATCAAGAAAAATACAACAACTAATCAAATTGCATGGCTAGAATTATTTTTGTATTTTTAATTTTTTTTTAAACATGTAATACACTACGTTGAGAACATCTCCCCACACTTAAGTGGTTCATTGTCCCCAATGAACTAAGGAACAAATACAAAACTACAACTAAAAAAAAAATAAAAAAATATAACTACACTAAAAAGAAAAGAAAGAAAACTCCCCTGGAATCAAGGTGTATTGTATTTTCTGGATATATGATGTGTTCGCTGGCTACGATGAGATAGTAGGGATAAGCAGGTAGAAGAACAGGAGCGGTGTTACGAGGCTGGGTAAGGTTAACTGGCCAGGTACGTAAGTAACAGAAATACAAGTACATAACATAAATATATAATAATAATTTACAAACATTACAAAACTATTTTTTTTTTCTTATCTCGTAAGTACATAATTACATTTACAATACAAATTATGACTCACAAAAATATTACATTAAATAGTGTATAAAAATATAGTTAGAATAGAAGTTATTTTATAAATAATAAGTAAATATAAAAAATACATATACAATAATAGTAATATACATAATACTTAAAATATGATAATAATAATAAATACAAAATATAATAAAATATATATGTATGTTAAAAAAATTATTTATTTATATAATATTGAAGTCAAATAAAGATATTTACAATAGAATAAAAAATAATATTTACATAATAATAATAATAATAATAATAATAATAATAAATAATAGAATAAAATATATATAATATTTACATATATTTTTAACATAAATACATTAGTTAATAACTTAAAAACAAAAAGGAAAAGAAAGTTAGTAAATAAAATCTATTTTAATGTAATATAATTATACATACGTACATGGGTCAGAGGGGTATGAACATGTAATACACATGTTTGGTGCAGGAGGTCGCGCATCGTGGGTGGGAAAGCACAGCCCGCGGCTCCAAATTCTCTGTTTTTTTTACAGGGATTGTCGCACTGCATGTAGCCCATGATGCACCGCCAGCTTCCTTTGCAATTTTTCTAAATCCCGGAACAGGAATTCTTGCACCATGGGGAGAGTTCTAAAACCATGGGTAGCCATTTAAATCATAAGAAAACAATTTTTTTCACCTGAAACACTTCACACAAAAATCATCAAGGCACCTTGAGGGAGTAAAAATAAGAATACAAAAATTCTACCTAAAAAAATTGAAAGATTTTTTTTTTTTTTTGCCTGAAAGATTTTTTTTTTTGTTTTGTTTTATTATTATTTTTAAATATTTTTTTAGGAGTTCTACAACAATCTTGGGTTGCCTCCCAAGAAGCGCTTCTTTAACGTCAATAGCTTGACGTTACTTCCTCAACTCAAGGCAGTCTCAAAAGAATAACTGACCCATCCTCAACAGAAAGACCATTCTTACGAACGTTGACATCTTGATTGTTTGCTTTCCACAAAGCTCTTCCATCAGACTTCAACTTGATTTTACTACCCAACGGCCAAATCTTCTTCTTTTTCTTCTTCACACCCCTAGAGTGCTTCTTCGACTCAACCGGCTGAACAAAACTTTCTTCTTCCTTATCATTGGTTTTCCACCTTCGCAACACGTTATCATGCCCCTCTTCAAAAATCACTAGCTCATTATTGAAAAGGACATACCTCAAATGTGGTGGAAGTTTCCCAAGCTTAATACTCGAGAGATCTCGAACTGAAGAACTGTCAATGGAATCAATGTTGTGATCATTCAACTCAAGAATCAATGAATCGACTTCAGCATGTCCTTCTCCTTCTGAAGTTTCAAGCATGAGCACTGCTTCCAATGTATCATTCAATAGAATCTGAGGAGTATAATCTTGGACAATTTCATCTACAACATCAATACTGCAACAAGTATTCTCAAGCAAAGGGGATTTAAGAGCAGAGGTTAGAGTAAAAGCAATTTTATCATCACCAACGCTCAATGTGAGAGTCCCACTTTTAACATCAATAATAGCACCTGCAGTACAAAGAAATGCTCTACCTAAAATAATAGGTATCTGACTATCCTCTTCCATATCTAGAACTACAAAGTCTACAGGAATATAGAATTTTCCAACCCTAACAGGCACATCCTCTAAAATTCCAAGTGGATATTTTATCGAACGGTCTGCCATTTGCAAAGTCATCTGTGTACATTTTAATTCTCCCATATTTAGTTTTTGAAAAACCGAGAGAGGCATGACTGAGACACTAGCGCCTAAATCACATAAAGCTTTATCAATAAACAATGCACCTAAATGACACGGGATCGAAAAACTACCAGGATCTTTAAGCTTAGGTGGAGACTTATTCTGTAAAACAGCACTACACTCTTCAGTAAAAGCTACCATCTCTACCTCACCAAAAGACCTTTTCTTAGTGAGAATATCCTTAAGAAACTTTGCATATGATAGAACTTGGGAAATTAAATCAGTGAAAGGAACTGTTATCTCAAGATTCTTGACAAGTGTCATGAACTTACCAAACTGCTGGTCCACCTTAGTTCTGTTCATCCTGCAAGGGAATGGGAGCTTTGGCACAAATGGTGGAGGAGTAACTGCAGTCTTCTATTTGTTCTTTTTCTTGCTTTTTTCAGTTCCATCTTCGTTTGAATCTTCAACAACTTTCTCTACCTCGTCTTCCTCAGAATCCTCTTTTTCTTTCTCAGTAGGAACATCGTCAGTAGGAATTGGAGGAGCATCATATGTACGACCACTCCTAAGAGCAATGGCATTCACATTTTCCTTTGGCTGAGTTGATTGTGCCGGTAGAGAGCCTTGTTGCCTTGTAGACGAAGAACTAGCCATTTGAGCAATCTGAGTTTCCAGCATCTTATTATGTATCTCCATCTGGTTCATCTTTGTTTGCATTTGTAACAATATCTTCATCATATCACCTTGATTATCAGCCTGTGCAGCTTGATTTGCTTGAGGAGCATAATTCTGAGGAGGCCTTTGGAATCCAGGGGGATTCATAGGTCCTTGCGGAGGCCTATACTGCTGCTGTGGAGGAGGCTGGTACGACTGCTGATATTGCTGCTGATTAGGAACATTTGAATTCTGAGTATTATTGTTCCTATACGAGAAGTTCGGATGATCTTTCCAACCAGGATTGTAAGTGTTGGAGTACGGATTGTACTGCTGCCTCTGTTGGAAAACATTTGCTTGCTCCATCTGAAAATGTTGTGAATTTTGAGCATTGTATTGGCAATCATTACCATAGTGGCCTTGGATGCCACAGACTTCACAAACAGGATTATTCATAGGAGCCATGGACGACAATGCATTGATACTCATAGGTTGAGTAGAGGGCTGAGATGTTTTCAAAGAGTGGATCTCCTGAGTTAATGCAGCTAGTTGAGATGATAATAGAGAATAAGCATCCACTTCAAGTTTACCCCCTTTCTTGGTTGCTCTCGGATTACTGAAGTGATTGGCAGCCAAATTTGAAAGAAAAGCATGTGCATCATCAACTCCTTTATCCAGAAATACACCACCTGCAGCATTATCAACCATCCCTTTTGTTTCAAGATCAAGACCATTGTAGAAGCGTTTAAGCAGAAACCACTTCTCAAGACCATGGTGAGGGCATGCACGTTGATAATCCTTGAATCTGTCCCAAGCATCCCGAAGAGATTCACCATAATCTTGCTTAAAACCCATCATCTTGTCGATCAAATCGTCGGTTCTGTTAGGAGGGAAGAACTCAGTTAAGAAGGCTTGAGCAATCTTATCCCACTCGGTCAAATCAATATCGTTCAACCACTTTTGAGCTTTATCACGAAGAGTCCCTGATGTTTAATTGTAGAACAGAGCTGTTGAAACCGTTGTAGATGATTTGTAGGGTCTTCAGAGGCAAGTCCAGCAAATTGATTCTGTTGGATCATAGTAAGCAAAGCAGGCTTGATCTCGAAATTTGCTGCTTGAATTGCTGGCATAGCAAGGCCAGTAGGTACCCCACTCGGAGAGGGTTGTGAGTAATTCTTCAAAGATTTGGGAGGAAGATCCGCCATCTCAATCTTTGGTTCAGATATCCTTTGCTACTTCTCTTTCCTTTGTTGATCTATGTATTGTTGACAAGTAATTCCAGAATCTGGACTAAGAAGAGTCGTATCCTCTTTCGCTTGATCTTTTTTCGTTTGAGGCCTGGTCTTGGGCATCAACAACTAAACAAGGAAAAGCAGTAAGATCTGTCTCAATTGGAACAAGTGTTCCAAAGAGACAAGAGAAACAATTTAAAACAATCAAACTAAAATTATAGAAACTAGGCGTCTCCCCGGCAGCGGCGCCAAAAACTTGACATGTTAAATTACGTCTAACCGCAAGCGCACGGTATCTATTGTAGTAGATATTAGCAATTACGGGTCGAATCCTCAAGGAGATAGTTTCAATTTCAATTCAATTGCTATCAATTGTTTCTAGTCACAACGATTGTTTGAGAATTTTATTAACTACTAAAACAAATTTAACAAAGGTTTTAAATCAATTAATTAAGGGATCTAGGGCAATTCAGGTTCACCATGTTTACACCAAACAAATCACAAAAGTATAGCTTTTCAATGGGATTAAGTAATTAAAGCAATGGTTAATCTTTCTCAAGCATTAACACTCTCAGAATATCTAATGATGTTCTCACACTCACCTTCAATTCTGCTAATTGTATGTAAGCCTCTAGTAGTAAAATCTCTCGATCTATTACTCCTATTGCAATCGATTAATCCATGATATTGCGTAATTACACAAATTAAGAATTATAACATATCAATCAGAATTACTCTTTACCCATCAATCTACTAATCAAATTAAGCCCAAATCATGGTGCAAACATGGCTCCCCTTAATACCCTAGAATTAAACTACTCACTCATTCTAGGATTAAAACTAACAATAATAATCAAGAAAGCCATAATAAACATGTACTAATAAACAAGATGAGATAAAGAGTACCTTAAACTTTGTATTAATGAAGAACAATGAATCCAAGCTTAATTAACCAAGTGCTTACAAAGGAAGAGATGAAGAGAGAAAAAACCCTAACTTATGTAAAAATACGTATGTATATGTCTATCTATCTCTATCCCCCTCTATCTCACGTTTTTCTCTTCCTTTTGTAATAAAACCCCTTAATAAAATCTGATCTCTATCTCCTAATAAAAGTATTTTTAATATCCTAATCAATTTGCAAAAAGATATCCATAATTGAATAGGATTTTCTTGTAAAATTCGTCACTTCTTTTTCTCCTCTGTTTCTGGGCTCTTCCAGTTGGATTTTGCTTACTGGACCACCTCTGAATTAAAGATAATTCCACAAGCTTCGCGTAGACAGTAAGATCATCAAATTCTGACTTCTGGAACTCAAGATATGGCCCAAACAGTGCAGGCAGCCCGTATAGCCCAATAATACGAATTTTCTCCTATTTTATCTCCAAAATAGCTCTTTTTGCTCCAAATCCTTCCAAGTCATGAATTCTTTATTTCCTACAATAAAACAATAAAATATATTAAATAAAAATCCAAATCAATGCAAAACACAATAAATATGAGAATAAAATCATCTAGAATATATATAAAAATATACTCTATCAGTGAGGGAGTGAAAAGGAAAAGAGAGATAAAAGAAAAGAGAAGTGAGTCTAAAAATGAGAGGCAGCCAAATGTGCTGGCAAAAGGTGAGGGACTTGAGCATGTCCAGAGTGAAAATGAGGGAGCCATTTATCAAAAGGCATTAGGCCTTGAGGGACTTACTGTGAGAGATGATGAGATCATCTATAAAAACAATGAGAGTGTAAGAACCCCAACAGCCTTCTTGCCCCAGACTTATCCTCTACCTCCAAAGAGGCTTAGGTCTGGTGGTCCTTCTGCAAATGACAGGCTCCAAGCCATTGAAGACAGGTGTGCAAAAATGGAAAGCAAATTAGACAACCTGTCATCTACTGTGAAAACTGGATTTGCTGAGATTCAAGCAACTCTGCTGTCTCTTTCTTCTCTCATCAATGCTGTCAACTTAACTAAGGGGGAGAAAATGATAGATTAGAAAGAAGCTAAACAACCAGTAATGAAGTCACAAGTGGAAGCTGAGAGACAGGGGGAGAAAGGAGTAAGGGAAGGAAAGAGAAACTACTATAGCCTCTGGAACTGGTGAACTGTTTGAAACTGAAATAGATGGGGAGACAGTGCTAATATCTGAGGAAGTATTGGAACAGATACAAAGAAATCAAGCATCTTCCATCAAAATTAGTGAACCAGTTCCTGAAAAGAAAGAATCAACTTTGGAGAGGCTTTGGAGAGAAAAGGAGGAGTCAAACAGGATGGGCAAAGGCAAGGACAAGTTGCCTGAATATGTGAATCCTTCTGAGTTGGTTACTTGGACTGATGGAAGCACATACTCTCCAGAAGAAGCTGAATGTATGATGATAAGTCATATGGAGAGTACCCTAAACAATAAGGATGAGGAATTCAACAATCTGGTAAAGGGAGCAATCACAGAATCTGGAGGAAAATCTGCTAAACTGGCAGAGGCACTAAAAGGAAAAATTATCAACCTGTCTGTGAAGATTAGCTCAGAGAAAAGATGGGCAGTTGAAGTATTCCTAAAGAGCAGACGCTCTATATTTATCACAATGCAACTGCTGGAATCCTTCTCTGCTAGAATTCAGTATATTCTTGGGCAACTAGTTAAGACCAGATCAACCACCTTCAATGAAAGCCTTCTTGCACAGTTAAATTCAATGATAAACAACTTCCAGAAGTGAGTCTTCAGCCATATGGTGTTAGCTTCAGACAGGTAACAACCAAAGGAACTAAGGGACTTGGTTTCTTAACTCTTGAAGGCAAAACATCTCTACAAAGCAAAATCATCATGGAAGTAATAAGATTATTGTTGAAAGCACCCATAACCAAGGAAAGGGTTCAAGCAGTTAAAGGTATCCACAAGCTAATGGCAAAGAGAGATAAGGAATACAGTACTAAAATTAAGAAGCTCATTGCCAAAGCAAATGAAAGCAGAAATGCCCAAGGTGGAAGCTGCTCCTTTGATGACACCTTGGATAAAGATGGTGATGATAATGAAGGTGGAAGAGAAGCTGGAGGAGCTAAAGAGTCAGAAAAGGGAGACTCTTCAAAAGAGCAAATCCCAAGCTAAAGAAGCTGAGCCAAAGGAAACTTCAGAAACTCCTGGAACAAGCAAGAAAAATGAAGAAAAGGAGGAAGAAAAGGAAATACTTGAAGCATTGAAGACTAATCAAGTATAAATGGAAATTGACGGTATCTATTCTGAAAAAGATATTGTCACAATGGCTGAAGCCTGTGCAACATGACAGTGCTTCAGGATCAGGGTCTGTTCCACCACAATTGACGGTTGAAGCACTTCAAAGCTTGGTTGTGGATCAGATCCCTGAGTTCGTAAAGATTGCCCAAAACTTGGTCCCCTCAAACTTACCCAACTCTGACTATGAAGCCATCTTGCTATGTCATAAAGAAGATGTAGAGCAGCAACAACAGAAAATAGCAGATGAAGCTGAAAGAGATGAAAATGTGGATGCTTGGCTGCAAGGCAAATTCTCTGTG
Organism: Kitagawia praeruptora; assembly: GCA_037693485.1. Classification (NCBI taxonomy): domain Eukaryota; kingdom Viridiplantae; phylum Streptophyta; class Magnoliopsida; order Apiales; family Apiaceae; genus Kitagawia; species Kitagawia praeruptora. Next base: position 129,396,074 of record CM075350.1, read on the forward strand.
TGAATGAAGTAGTTGCAGCCACAATCCACCAAGTCAATGAAGTCAAAAGAGAATTCATCTCCAAATTTCCCCAGTTGGAGTCAGTCATCAAGGACATTCTGGAATGCAAGTCTACATGCACCAAGATGGACAATGGTTTGGCTTTTCTAAAAGATTCTGTCACAGGTCTGGGGCATAAATTTTAGGCTCTATCTGATCAGACTACAGAATCCAATGCCATGCTGAGGACAATGTTCAAAAATCTTTATGGAGACAGGCTAGTGACTGAAGTCCCTGTGCATGAACTATCAAAGTTTGAAGCGAAGAGACTCCAAGAACAATCACTCTCTGGTTTTAAGGTCTCTGAGCTCTTCACAAAGGTGGACACTCTAGAAAGGGAAGTGGTGTCTCTCAAACAGTCCAATGCCACTCTTGCAGACTCAGTTACCATTCTCTCTGAGTAGTTGACCACTCAAGGCACCACTACAGTTGATGTTCTTCTGCATCAATTAACAACAGATGATGACTGCAATGATGAAGCATATGGGCCTCCCTCTACCTGATGAATTAGTCAACCGCAACTCTTCTACTCCAAAGGTCATTTCTGCAACCTCTGTGCCTGACAACAAGCCTAAGGGGGAGAAGAGGACAAGGAACTCAAATCCTAAGAGGGAGAAGCCTAAAGAAAAAGGAATCATGATCAATGAGGGTGCTCAAAGAACTTCAAAATCAACACCACCTCATGTGCCAGACAAAGTCTATAAGAGGAAGATTGGAAAACAGCAAGCCTTAGGCATTGCTAGCAGTAACCTCACCACAACAAAAGACTCTGAGTCTAGGGTGAATACTGTTAGTAATGACCTACTAAAATCTGATTCAATAGCTTCTGCAACTATTTTGCCACCTCAAGAAGAGAAGAAGATTCAAGCCAAGAAACCATGTGTATGTTTCAGAAAACAAACTGCTAATGGAATACTACTGTGGTCTACCAACAAAGGTCAAAGATTTCAGCCAAGCAACCATGCAAAAAGGATCAAATTCAAACAAGATACAAGAAAACCAAGGCTATCCAAATCAAGAACTCTGACAATTTATCCAGGATTGAAACTCCAACCACTTGATGAAGACTTTGATATAGACCAACTGCAATTCCTAAGATCTCAGAGAATCTATCATGTTGCCATTATTGGTGACTGCCTAGAAGTCAAATACACTGATGGAAGAGAGGAAAAATTCAAAAAAGGGCAGTGTCAAAAGTATGGCAAGTTGGATGACATAGAAAGGATGATTGCACTGTTGAATGCTAATGACAAAGTGGAAAGGGTTTGGAGACTGGAGCGAGCTGCTTTTGTAAAGATGAAAAGAGATCATGATAAAGAGATAAGGAAGGGATGTCTTGAGAGATGGCTAGAAAGGGAGAAGGAACTTGATAGACTGGAGATTGAAGCAGATAAGCTAAGGGCCAAGGGGCTGTGTAGATTTCAGTTTGATCCCTATATGGTGAAGTATAGGAGGAGAAATGGAGACAATGTCAATATCAGAATGAATCTACTCAGTCACTATCCTGCCAACATTCTAAAGCCAGTACTTGAAGATTTCAAAAACTCTATTCTGCTTGAAGAACTGGATGCTATGGCAGAAATCATAAGAGCCATGGATGAGAATGCAAGAAAGGAGAAAGAAAGAAAACAGAAAGCATATGATGATCTACAAGCCAAGGCAATGGAGATGGAATCAAATGAGAATGGCTAGTATTTCATCATACTGTAAGATCATTTATCTTGTAATTTCATTCATGTGCTCAATCAATCTATATACCTGTACTTTTAAAGTTTTATCTTTTTGTATGTTAGGCTTGTTATCAGACATGAAATTGTGACTAAGGGTCTCACTCACAATTTGGGGGAGATTGTTAGTCACAGAGGCATGCCTGTATACATCTAATAACAAGCCTAATTGTTTGTAATGCTTTGCATTACTTACATGACCTCTTAACTGAGGGAACCTCTAGTTGTAGAGTTTCTATTTGTTTTGTACTTATAGTAGGCATCAAATCCTAGTTGTGTAACTGTACTTATATAGTCAAGAATAATGCTTGAAAGAAGTTAAAAGGTTCATGCCTCAAGCAAGAAGATAAAGACTGTCAAATAATCACAGTTGAGATTTGAAGAAATGAAGAATTTGCCTAAGTACCAAATCGAGAAGTATATTTGTCTATTCGAGAAGTCCAGCATTCGAGAAGTCAGGGATTCGATATCTCAGAAGACACTATTTGATATCTCTGAATACACTGTTCGATATCTCATTCGATATCTCAGAGATTCGATATGTCTATTACTCTGTTCGAGAACTCAAGAAGTCAACAAGTCAAAAATGGTATTCGAGTTCTCAAGGAGTCAACAAGTCAAAGTTCCATTCGATATCTCAAGGACTCAGAAATCTATTCGATATCTCAAGGATTCGACAAGTCAAGTGTTCTATTCGACAACTCAAGGAATCTTAAAGAAAGGAGCTATTCGAGAAATGATTCGATATCTCAATATAACAGTGTTCGAGAACTCAGAGTTATCGATTAAGTCAATTCTAATTCTCGAATCACTTACTTAGTCACTTCTCGAATACATTCTTGGAGACAAAATACTGAAGAAATTGTACAAGTCTGAAACCTGCAACAAGCCAATGCACTTTATGGACCACAATCTATAACGTGCTCTGGAAAGCCTACAAGGAAGCTTGGAGAGATATAGTAGAGACAAGGGGCTAAAGAAGTGGATCTAAACAGGCTTTGCAAAGTCAAATCTATAACCGTTTGGACACTTACTCAAAAAGGATAGACAAACTAGAAAGTAATTTGTTTAGCTACCTTATTTATAGTAAGTAGGTCGTATCCATGTTCTATAAGGATACAGCCTCACTTCCTTAGTCATCAACTAACTTGTGAGTCAAGTTTTTCATACACTGTAAGCTATATCTCTCTGAGAAAAACGAAGCTGAGAATACTATCATTTGTATTCACAGATTGTAGCAACCTTTATCTAATAATACATTAGATTAAAGTGATATTGTGTCTTGTGTTGTTCTTTATCCGCACCTTCACTCTTGCACACACAAACACTTATTTGCTACATAGACTCGAACAAGAAAAGTTCAAGAATCCATTAACCCCCCCTCTGTATTCTTTTACTGTATTCAATACTCAACAACTTCATTAACTATTTCGCTTAGAGTTGATGCCTTTAATCAATGCATGTGATGGTTATGATATCTGATCAGACAACACGAAACAAGTATAGGTTACCTCTCGGTATACAAACACCAAACTAATCATACATCCACAAAAGAGATAGAAGATGAATAGACACCAATTATGTTTAGACCCTATATCTCTATAAGATTTGAAAACATAATGGTTGAAGAACAAGTTATCTATTAAGATCACATAGGGCAGCATAATATCTCTATTCACGCCACAAATCATGATGTTAAAACATCAACTTATCCTATGCTAGCATGGCAAGTTCTAAATCTCAAGATCCACTCTCGCTTCACAAGAGATTAACAAATTAGATGTTCATGACACATCTAAACACATGAATCACAACCATGCGAGGATATCAAGAATTCACCACACCCAAATCTTTAAAGCAATCAAACTACTAAGCTACATAGATAAATCCGTTAGAATCCCATGACAACGATTAGTTCGTAATTGAACCTCTCGTCATCATGGGATCAAGTGAAGCCATGATAATGAAACAAGATATGAATTCTATGTTATAATATACTATCCAATGATGTAATAATACAAATTACAATGGTAGGATGTGTTTAAATAGCACCTAGAAGTCTTGCCCTACAAGGAAATATCCTAGAATACAAGTAGAATTCGATTTTTGGTGCAAGAACTACCTGAAATACAAGTAGGACTCGAAAAAGGGCATTTTTGTAAATTTCCAGCAAAAGCTGGCGCAGTTTGTCCCAGCTCTGGCGCAGTTTGCCCGAGCTACAGTAATCTGGCGCAGTTTGCCCCAACAGTTTCTGATTTTAGCAATTCTAGCACAGTCTGCGCGAATTCTGGCGCACCCTGCACGACCAATTCCTGTCCAGAATTTGATGTTGCTCTAAACTTCAAGAAAATCTCCCAAGATTCGCGTGGACAGTAAGATCGTCCAAAACAGACTTCTAGAACTCCAGATATGGCCAAAACAGTGTAGACTACGCAACCATCCGAATTTTCCACAATTTGCTCATTTCTCATCCGTTTTCTCTTTCGATTCTTTTGGCACTTCCCGTTCTTCATTCCTTGACTTGTAAACTTCTTGGTAGCTGACATTAAGACTCCGTTATTCATTCCATATCATAAATCAACTACAAAATGATGGGAACTTCACCCCTAATCGACGTTTCTTCAAACATGCACATTTAAACAAAAACACATCAAAACTACAACAAACTTGAGTCCAAGTCAATCAATTTAAGCTGATATGGAACGCTCCAAGTGGATATGAAATCCACTTATCACACCCCCAAACTTAAACCGATGCTTGTCCTCAATAATAAACACGCATAACTATATACAACTAACTAGTACCACTTCCGTAGGTGATCACGGTTGCATTTGGCATATGTAACAAGCCCTTTAAACCCCTAGGCAGCCCTAGTGGACGAGTAAGGTCTCGTGAGGGCCTATAGTGAATGTACCAAAAAAATCTAATGCAATGCAATGCATGAATGCAACTAAATGAAAATGCAATTAATCTAGTACTAATATCCTACCATACCTTCAAATCCTCTCATGCCATATCAACTTAAGAATCAAAGTAAATACGCATTGTCTTGGTGTCGAAAGTGCAAGTATTCACATAGTCTACTCAATGAACATGCATAAGTTCTCAGAAGTCCATGTCAAGTGTAAGAATAAGTTAGTAACCATGCTAAGCCTACAAGAGCACATCTTTGAGACAAAACTCGGGATCTCGATCATACGCAAACACAAGCAAACACTCACAATCCACTCATAAACGAATATTCACTCAAGAACAAGATTAAGTGTATCACTCAATTCCAACTAAATCATAAACATGCTTGACATTTGATATCAATCTAACTTTTAACACAACATACATCAATGACGATAATCAAAAGGTCTTTAATTGGGTTGTAACGGGGCTAGGGACAAGGTATGTCAAATAAGCCAAAACAGGTGAAGTGTCAAAAGCTAGTAGGCACCATAATAAATCATACACAACACCCTATTTTCCCTCCACATAATTTTTATTAAGAACACTCGACTAGTCGACTAAAGTAGGATCACAATAAACACAAATATGCCCTCTTAAAATATATACATATATTGTTTCCCTTTTTTTCTTTTTTTCCATTTTTTTTTCTTTTGTTTTTTTTAATTTTTTTTCTCGAGAGCTAAATAAAGCAATAATATAAACAATAACAATGATCCCACAATTTTATTACATATACCGACTATCAAGTAGCAACTAAACCCAATGCTCAATATTTCCCCCAAAAGTATAATCAACAATAAACCCCTCCTTGCACACCTCATTACTCCCTTAAGCACTCTACTAGCCTTTTGACAATATAGGTTCAAATTAATGTAGGCCAATACAAGAAAAAGGTCTAGGAAAGTAATGTGGTGCGTCACCGAACAAATAAGATTAAGCTCAACGGGTTAACTAATTGATCATGTAAATATGGTGTGGTAATATGGGAAAATATGCGGTTATTCCTAAATGCCTTTATAATTTTATTCGTCAAATAATGTCATGCGTTTCAAGAAAGACCTCAAGCAACTGCTAGCAATGCAAACAATCCGTGGACACTCAAGCAAACGAATAAATTACAACAAATATGCAATAAGGCTCAAAAGCTCACTTGGTGGAAAAACATACTCAATCCCAAGCAAAAATCTCTCTAATGCACCTACTTGTATTCAAAGCCTGCAAACTAAATCAACTTGCACATATTCATGTCCTTCTAATTACTTACAACATTCAACAAGTCTACTAGCTTCAGCTTACTAGTGTATGTGTGTACACAAGAACAAAGCATATCACTTCTCAATCAAAAGCGTCAACAACACAAAATTCCTATCCAGCATGGGTGCAAATGCAAACTACTATGGACTCACATGATATAAAAACAGAAAAACAGAATGACCTATATGGAACAACGTAGATAATACGAACATACATGCATGAATTACTACTAAAATGCAAACATGATTTCCTACATGAACACACTAACTACTACAAACTACTTATCCCTCAAACCACCCCCAAACTTGAAAGATTCAATGTCCGCATTGAATGGAAATAAATACAAGGGATAGTAGGAAACATACCTAAAAATACCGAAACACGTGGGTTGCCTCCCACGAAGCGCTTGTTTAGAGTCTTTAGATAGATCGTATCTCTATATGGCCATTTAATTATCTTTTCCGGAGCTACAGCCTTGATGACAAATTTCAGCCTTCTTTGCTCCTCAAAAGTCTCAGTAATAATGTTCACTCCACTACCTGACAAGTTAGCAACAATAATAATAAGCAAAGCAGATGATTGGCCCGAATATACATACCTTAAGTGATCTGGTGGTTTAAGCTCGAGTTTGGAAGCTTCTTCAACATGATGATTAACTACCAAAGACTGACCCAGAGTGGAAATAAACGGACTAGGAATGGAAGTGGGTGGTTCACCAACAGAAGTCTTAACAACAGACTTTGGATCAAAAGAACAATCCTCAAGCTGACTTCCATGCTTATCACAAATAGCATTTAATTCCTCCAACATCTCATCGGAAGTGAAATTCCTATACAACTCATGAAGATCTTCATTACCCTCAATCAAAACATCTTCCTCAAGAAAAGACTCAATTGCACTATCCTCAAGATTTGACCATGAAACCACCTCATCAATCAGCACCTTAGAATCCCAGAGATCATCCAAGCCGAGCGACTCACACTCTTCCTCCTCATCACTATCCACCACAGGTTCTAACAAAACAGAATGTTCTTCTTTTTCTGTAGGGTCTTGATCTTGAATTTCTTCTTCATCCTCAATTGCTGAATTCTGATCGTTCGTGACTTTTCCAGATCTGAGTGTTATGACATTAACCTGCTCCATGCCATCATGTTTTCCTGGGTTCACCTCTGTGTCACTAGGAAGCACTCCCTGCGGTCCGTTGAAAAAGGCATTTGCAATTTACCCAATCTGATTCTCCAATGTCTTGAGAGATACCGCTTGACTTTTAATCATCAACCTCAATTCATCCAATTCAGATTTTTCATTCAAAAATTGACCATCATCCCCATGAAACTGTTGCTGCTGAAAATCTTGATTGTTGCTCCAGCCGAAATTGGGATGATAGGTGGCTGGAGCTGGTTGCGAAGGTTGCTGGAAGTTGGTCACAAACTGTACCGATTCAGAAGATATGGCACATTGACTCATCTCATGTGCACCCTCACATAGCTCACAAACACTAGCAACTTGAGACACCCCATGCTTTGACATAAAATCCAATTTCTTATTAAGTGCCTTTAGCTGAGCTGCTAGAGCTGTGACTGTATTAACTTCCAGAATTCCTGCTAAATTGCATTGTTATAATCTCTGAGTTGGATTCTGGTATTCATTCGCAGCCATCATCTCAATTAGCTCATAAGCTTCCGCATAGCTCTTAGCCCACAAAGCTCCACCTGATGCTGCGTCTAGCATGGGTCTTGACTGTGCACCCAAGCCATTATAAAAGCAGTTAATCACCATCCAATCAGGCATCCCATGATGTGGACACTTCCTTAGCATCTCCTTATATCGCTCTCAAGCCTCGCACAAAGATTCTTCAGACTGCTGTGAAAACTGAGTTATAGCGTTCCTGATTGCTGCGGTCTTTGACATGGGGAAAAATTTAGTGAGAAACTTCTGAGCAAGATCCTCCCATGTAGTAACGGAACAGGCTGGTAGAGAATGTAACCAGCCCTTAGCTTTATCCCTCAAAGAGAATGGGAAAATTCTCAATTTCACAGCATCTTCTGACATACCGTTGATCTTGAAAGTATCGCAGATCTCAATAAAGTCCCGGATGTGCATTTTAGGATCCTCCGTAGGAGCACCCCCAAACTGAACAGAATTATGCACCATCTTAATTATGCTAGGCTTGATTTCGAAAGTATTAGCTGCAATAGCTGGCCTGACAATGCTAAATTGGATGTCCTTGATCTTTGGTTGAGAATAATACATCAATGCCTTCGCTGCTGCTGGTTCTCCCATTGCTACCTGCAACACATAAAACTAAACAACTATGTAAGAAACAATCCGAGTCAGTGAACTCTAACGACCACTGATGACAAGCACATAAACTAAAAATAAAACACCGATGATCCCCGGTAGCGGCGCCAAAAACTTGTTTGCAATAATTCACGAAAGCGTACGTGGTCACAAGTAATATATGAATAAGTTGAGTTCGTTCCCACAGGGATCTGGTTTAGGTTCCAATTCAGTAGATGTACCTATGCAACAATGTATGGTTTTTATTCACTGCTAAGACAAATAACAAGATTTTAATTAACTATAATTAACTAAGAAACAAATTAATAAAACTAAGAATTACTTAACTAATGAGAGTTTAGATCTAATTACTTCTGCAAGAGAAAACATGGGATCCTAACTTCATTAACTATTTCGCTTAGATTGATGCCTTTAATCAATGCATGTGATGGTTATGATATCTGATCAGACAACACGAAACAAGTATAGGTTACCTTTCAGTATACAAACACCAAACTAATCATACATCCATAAAAGAGATAGAAGATGAATAGACACCAATTATGTTTAGACCCTATATCTCTATAAGATTTGAAAACATAATGGTTGAAGAACAAGTTATCTATTAAGATCACATAGGGCAGCATAATATCTCTATTCACGCCACAAATCATGATGTTAAAACATCAACTTATCCTATGCTAGCATGGCAAGTTCTAAATCTCAAGATCCACTCTCGCTTCACAAGAGATTAACAAATTAGATGTTCATGACGCATCTAAACACATGAATCACAACCATGCGAGGATATCAAGAATTCACCACACCCAAATCTTTAAAGCAATCAAACTACTAAGCTACATAGATAAATCCGTTAGAATCCCATGACAACGATTAGTTCGTAATTGAACCTCTCGTCATCATGGGATCAAGTGAAGCCATGATAATGAAACAGGATATGAATTCTATGTTATAATATACTATCCAATGATGTAATAATACAAATTACAATGGTAGGATGTGTTTAAATAGCACCTAGAAGTCTTGCCCTACAAGGAAATATCCTAGAATACAAGTAGAATTCGATTTTTAGTGCAAGAACTACCTGAAATACAAGTAGGACTCGAAAAAGGGCATTTTTGTAAATTTCCAGCAAAAGCTGGCGCAGTTTGCCCCAGCTCTGGCGCAGTTTGCCCGAGCTACAGTAATCTGGCGCAGTTTGCCCCAACAGTTTCTGATTAGCAATTCTAGCACAGTCTGCGCGATTTCTGGCACACCCTGCGCGACCAGTTCCTGTCCAGAATTTGATGTTGCTCTAAACTTCAAGAAAATCTCCCAAGCCTCGCGTGGACAGTAAGATCGTGCAAAACAGACTTCTAGAACTCCAGATATGGCCAAAACAGTGTAGACTACGCAACCATCCGAATTTTCCACAATTTGCTCATTTCTCATCCGTTTTCTCTTCCGATTCTTTTGCCACTTCCCGTTATTCATTCCTTGACTTGTAAACTTCTTGGTAGCTGACATTAAGACTCCGTTATTCATTCCATATCATAAATCAACTCCAAAATGACGGGAACTTCACCCCTAATCGACGTTTCTTCAAACCTGCACATTTAAACAAAAACACATCAAAACTACAACAAACTTGAGTCCAAGACAGTCAATTTAAGCCGATATGGAATGCTCCAAGTGGATATGAAATCCACTTATCAATATTTGTAATCTTTTTTCTTTTGTTTGTTTTCATCGACTAATTAGCTCTTGGTATGATTTGTTTTGATGGCTTCAGATGCTCAATGAATCAAGAAAGGAGGTGGGCGGGGTACAAGTGGTATACGAGCATGCTAGACTGGCTTGGATGTGAAGAAGAGTGAAGAGAAGATGGTTGAAGGCGGGAATTGGAGCAATATGAAGTTTTCTAGTATTTTGCTTATTAGGATTTATGCAAAGTTATGTACATTGATGTATGTGTGTTTTTGAGTGGGGCGCTCTTTTTCCCCTTGAGTTTTTTCCCATAGGGTTTTGCTCTTGCGGGGTTTTTAACGAGGCCTTCCCATGTTTGGAGTCTTCTTCTCTGATATAGAGGTTTAATCGTCTAATTTCCCGGAGGAATCTCTTTCTCATGTCAGTCGTAATTAAGGTTACGACCCATGGATTGGTTAAGCATACCTTTCGGATAGATGATTAGCTTTTGTGGAAGAAAGAATGTCTCTTGTCCCATCCGGATTGTGTATTTTTATCTTTTAAATGAAATTGTTTCATTTATGCAAATATATATATATATATATATATATATATATATATATATATATATATAACACTTGTCTATATATGGCAAAAAAAAATAGTTCAAATTAAACAAACTATTGTGTATAGCTCTAAACAACAACGGACAAATTCTACAAGAATGTTGTGTGATTTCCATTCAAACAAGTGTATATTCAATTAAAACTATTGTCTATAATTCCTAACAACAATGGACAAATTCTACAAGAATGTTGTGTGATTTTCATTCCGATAAGTTTTTATTCAATTAAAACTATTGTGTAGCATCTAAACAACAATGGTTTCTAAATCGAGTGTTGTTGTTTCTGGCTATTACACAACGCGTCTAGAGATGAAGTCGTCGTCTTTCGTAATTTTTAACAATAATTCAGAACTGTTGTGTTACCTTCTTCTACCAACGGGTGCAAAACCATTGTGTGTTTTTCAATCATACCGCGGCCGGATAGACAACGAAAAAATTAGGTGTCAGACAACGGTGAAAAACTGTTGCATGAACTGATTTTTCTTGTAGTGCCACTTGCACGAACGAAAACTTTGGCAAGTTGATAGATATAATGACGAGTTCTACGCAACAACATTCGGTTGTTCTAAATTCGTATCTATTTCACAGCTTGAATGGCTTTACGCCTATAATCATTCTTTGATTCACCATTACGCGGAAACATGTCAAGCGAATGACGAATAGGGATCCTTGTACCCATAGCAATTAGCTCATTTCTCTAATGTTTGGATTCCTCGCCGATATGCCCATTCTCGACGAACGCCTACAAAATGCTCTTTTATATTTGATTATGTAGATGGGTGTGTGTATTTGGGTTAGTTGTGTGGAGTATTGTTAGAAATGATTGATGAGAACAGTGTTTAGAAGCTATAGTGACAAAATAGAGTTTAGCTGGAAGCAGTCAGGGTTTAGTTAAACTCTGACTGGAAGCGCAACAGAGGTTGTTAAACTCTGTAGCGGTATTGTCTGAAGAGTCAACAGTGTTTAAAGGTTGATGCAAGATAAGTATGGAAGCAATATCTTTGAAGATTGGAAAGCTGTCAAAGAGATTGAGTTGACTTGGAAGACTTGAGCAATCGTAATTGATATCAATTGTATAGCTTGATTTTAGGAGAATCAGTTACTGATTGTACAAAGCTGTATGTTCTATAAATATAGTTAGGTTAACCCTAGAAGGGAATCGAACATTGAGAAATTCATTGATTGTAACCTAAGCAGCTCTCTTTGATATTTACATCACTGAGAGAGGAATTATTAATTCCAAACAGTTTTTAATTGTTAAACAGTGTGTTCTTGTTAAGTTACTCATACAGTATTTGATTGCTTATTGTGTATTCGACCTAACAAGTGGTATCAGAGCCTAATCTGTTACTTTATTATAGTTAAAGATCCAAACACAAGAGTAATCAATGGCAGAGATACCTCCACCATCTGAGAAAGCCCCTACTACTGTTAGTAGGTATGAGACAATAAGGGTTCCTATACTTAGGCCATCAGAGTATGCAATTTGGAAGGTGAAAATGACCATGTTTCTGGAGGCTACAGATCCAGAATACCTTGATAGAATATATGAAGGTCCTCACAAACCAACAAAATTATCTGCTACTGCTGCTGGTGAGGAATCAAAGGTCATTCCAAAGGAAAAGAAAGATCTAACTGCTGAGGATCTTTCATCTATTGCAAAGGATGCAAAAGTAAGACATTTACTTCACAGTGCATTAGACAATGTTATGTCTAATAAAGTGATTAACTGCACAACTGCAAAGGAAATATGGGATGCACTTGAGGTTAGGTGTCAAGGAACTCCTGCAATCAAGAAAAATAGAAGAAACATACTCACTCAGGAGTATGAGCACTTTGAGGCAAAGTCTGATGAAACCATGACAGAAACATTTGACAGATTCTGTAAACTGCTCAATGATTTGTCATTGGTTAACAAAGAGTATGATTTAGAAGACTCAAATCTCAAGTTTCTTCTTTCTCTACCTGAAAAGTGGGATGTGAAAACAACCACTATAAGAGATAATTATGAACTTGGTGAAACAGAGATTGATGAAATTTATGGGCTGCTCAAAACTCATGAATTGGAATTGGAGCAGAGAAACAAAAGATCTAGCAGAAAGTTAAAGTCTGTTGCTCTTAAGGTTGAGGAGAAACCATCAAGGAGAAAGGCAAAAGGGAAAGCCTTAGTCATACATTCAGAGAATGAGTCATCAAACACTGATGTTGACTCAAACACAGATGAATCATCTGATTCTGAAGATGATGAGGAGATGATGCAAATGGCTGCTTTGATGGTAAAGACCTTCAAGAAGATGGGATACAAGAACTTCAAGAAGGGAAAGAGATTCTCCAAGGACTACTCAAAGTCTGACAAGAAGAATTTCAAAAAATCTGAGGGAAAGGACTTCAAATCTGGTAAGAAAGATAAGTCTGAAATTCAATGCTACAAGTGTAAGGAGATGGGTCACTATGCTCCTGAGTGCAAGAAAGGTAAAACTGAAAAAGCACTCTACACCAAAGGCAGAGATTGGGCAGACACTTCAGATTCAGATGAGGAAGTCAACTATGCTCTCATGGCTACTACTCAGACTGAAAATGATGATCTCAAGGTACCCCCAACTACCTATGCTTATAACACTATAACATAACTGAATTGAGAATTTATCTTAAAGCATTGCATATCAGTTATAGGGATCAGACTTTAGAAAATGAAAGGATAAAGTCTGAGTGCTCTCAACTCAAAGAAAGAAATAAACTTGTTGAGGAACAGCTAGAGAACATGAATAAAATTCAAAAAGAGAGAGATGATGCAGTGTTTATTGAACAGGAGTTGCTAGGTAAGTATAAGCAACTAGAATCTGAATTGGAGGATACTAAACACATCATTAAAACTTGGACACACTCTGGTAAAGACACTCAAGAAGTGTTTCAGTCAGATACAGTAGGTCTAGGTTACTCTGTAGGAGATGAACTTAGATTTGAAAATCAGGTAAAAGTTAGACCACATTGTTCATCTGAAGGTAATGTCATGGGAACAGGTGGACCTAAGACTGAAGCACAGAAAAAGGCTGTTAAAGAGTCATACGCTAAAACTTTTGTTAAAGAGGCTAACATTGGTTTAATGACAGATAAACAACTCAAGCATAAGCTTAAGGAGATAAAATCTGTCAACAAACAGAGATTGCCTAAGAAAAACAAAAATGGAAAGGTAGGCATAACATCAGGAATTAAGCCAATGCTTGCTTCATTAGCTCCTAGAAAAACATGCTTTAATTGTGGTAGCACTAATCATCTTGCTAGTTTCTGCAGTAAGAATAAGAACATTAATTCTTTGCCCTCTAAAACTGCAGTAAAGAGTGATTATGTGAGAACTAGACCACAGACTTTATGCAAACACTGTGGAAGTACTTGGCATTCTATTTACACTTGCAGAGATTATCATGCTATTTACTATAATTACTATGAACCCAAGCCAAATGTTAAATGGGTTAAAGTAAACTCTGCAAATATAAACTCTGAAAAAGTTAGCTTAAACTCTGTTAATGTGAATTCCGCTGCAAAAGCTAACAGAATTAAGAAAGCCAAAGGATCCAAGCAAGTCTGGATCCTTAAAACTAATAATCAGTGATTGTTTGTGATTGCAGGGCAACAGGGTTAGTACCCTAGTCGTGGACAGTGGATGTTCAGGACACATGACAGGAAATAAAGCCCTGCTATCAGAGTTTGAGGAGAAGGCTGGCCCAGAAGTTTCCTATGGAGATGGCAACATAGGACATACACTGGGATATGGCAATATTAATCTTGGAAATGTCATCATCACAAATGTAGCTCTGGTTCCAGGACTCAAGCATGATCTGCTATCTGTGAGTCAAATCTGTGACAGAGGATATCATGTAGATTTTCATCCTGAATATTGTCAAGTGATCAGCAAATCTACAGGGAAAGTTGCTCTAGTTGGAAACAGACACAATAACATCTATGAAATTAAATTGTCAACAAACACTGATGGCAAAGCAGTGTGTCTGTCTACAAGGATGTCCAGTGAAGAGAGTTGGAAATGGCACAAGAAACTCTCTCATTTGAATCTGAACAATATCAATGAGCTAATCAAGAATGATCTTGTAAGAGGTCTACCAAAATCCTTGTTGAATGTAGAAGGCCTATGTGATTCTTGTCAAAAGGCCAAACAGAGAAAAGTCTCCTTCAAAAGCAAATCTGAGTCTTCAATTGTTGATCCTTATCATCTACTACATGTTGATCTCTTTGGTCCAGTGAATGTGATGTCTCTTGGAAAGAAGAAATATGCTCTTGTCATTGTTGATGAATATACCAGGTACACATGGGTATATTTTCTTGCAAAGAAGGATGAAACTGCATTAACACTGACAGAACATATATTACAACTGGAAAAAGGGTCAGAAAATCAAGTGAAGATAATCAGAAGTGACAATGGAACTTAGTTCAGGAATTCATCAATGGAAGAATTTTGTAAGAGTAAAGGGATAAAACAAGAGTTTTCTGCACCTGGCACTCCACAACAAAATGGTGTAGTGGAGAGGAAGAACAGAACCTTGATAGAAGCTGCCAGAACCATGCTAGATGAAGCAAAGTTGCCAACATATTTCTGGGCAGAAGCAGTTCAAACTGCTTGTTTTACTCAAAATGCAACACTGATCAACAAGCATGGTAAAACACCATATGAAATGGTGAAGAAGAAGAAGCCAAATCTAAAATATTTTCATATTTTTGGATGCAAATGCTTTGTGTTGAAGACTCATCCTAAACAGTTGACCAAATTTGACCTAAAGGCAGATGAAGGAATTTTTGTTGGCTATCCACTGTCAACAAAGGCATTCAGAGTTTATAATATGAGAACCAGAGTGATCATGGAATCAATTCATGTGTCATTTGATGACAAGAAAATAACTGGACTAGAAGATGTAAATGAACATGATCAACTGCACTTTGAAAATGAAGATTTATTCTCTGAAAAAGTAAACTCTGATCAGACTGATTTGACAAACTCTGTTGATCTAAACTCTGAACCTCTACTGGTAAATACTGAAGAAACTCTTCAATCAGAAACATGGGAAGAACCAGTTGAGGGGGAGCATGAAGAATCACATCAAAGTGATAATTCAAACACTGAAAGTGACTCAGTTGATGATTCTGAATCAAACTCTGTTGATTCAAACTCTGTTGATAATTCTGAGAAGTCACATTCAGGGGGAGCATCAGAAAATGAAGAAAGGCACCAAGAAAATCAGGAGAGCATGGATCAAGGGGGAGGATCACATGATGACAGAAGCAATCTGCCTTCTGCAAGAAAATGGACTAAATCTCACACACCTGATTTGATTATTGGTGATCCAGATGCAAAAGTAAGGACAAGAAGTGCAACAACAAATGAATGTCTGTTTCATGCATTCTTGTCACAAACTGAGCCAAAGAAAGTGGAAGAAGCTCTTAAAGATGCTGACTGGATAATAGCAATGCAAGAAGAGCTAAATGAATTTGAAAGAAATGAAGTGTGGACACTTGTACCAAGGCCCAAGAACAGATCAATTGTTGGTACTAAATGGGTTTTCAGGAATAAAACTGACAGTGAAGGTGTTATCACAAGGAACAAGGCAAGACTGGTTGCAAAAGGCTACTCACAACAGGAAGGAATAGACTATGATGAAACATTTGCTCCAGTGGCTAGATTGGAGGCAATCAGAATTTTTCTAGCATATGCCTCCCACATGAAATTCAAAGTGTTTCAGATGGATGTAAAAAGTGCATTTTTGAATGGAAAACTTGAAGAAGAAGTGTTTGTGGAACAAACACCAGGGTTTGTAGATCCAAAATATCCAGATTATGTCTACAGGTTAGACAAGGCACTCTATGGACTTAAGCAGGCACCAAGGGCATGGTATGAAACCCTTGCCAAATTTCTACTAGAAAGTGGATTTCACAGAGGTACTATTGACAAAACTCTGTTTTACTTCCAAAATGGTAGTGACTTGCTTTTAGTTCAGATATATGTGGATGACATTATTTTTGGGTCTACTAATGATAAACTCTGTAAGAAGTTTGCCAAACTCATGCAGTCAAGATATCAAATGAGTATGATGGGAGAGCTTAGTTATTTTCTAGGCCTACAGGTGAAGCAAACAGATGATGGAATTTTTATAAATCAAGCAAAATATACCAGAAACCTTCTCAAGAAATTTGGCATGCTTGATTGTTCATCTGCAACAACTCCTATGGCAACTGCAACAAAATTGGACAAAGATGCAGGGTCATCAGTAGATATGACAAGTTACAGAGGAATGATTGGTTCTTTACTCTATTTGACAGCTAGCAGACCTGATATCATGTATGCAACTTGTTTGTGTGCAAGATTCCAGGCAGATCCAAGAGAACCACATTTAACAGCAGTAAAGAGGATATTTAAGTACCTCAAGGGCACTATAACTTTGGGGCTGTGGTATCCAAGAGAATCAGAGTTTAAACTTCTTGGTTACTCTGATGCAGACTTTGCTGGATGTAAGATAGACAGAAAAAGCACCAGTGGAAGTTGTCAATTTCTGGGTGACAGACTTGTTTCCTGGTACAGCAAGAAACAAAAGTCAATATCTACATCTACAGCTGAAGCAGAGTATATTGCTGCTGGTAGCTGCTGTGCACAGATTTTATGGATGAAGAATCAACTGCTGGATTATGGATTAAGGTATACCAAGATACCTATTTACTGTGATAATCAAAGTGCTATTGCAATGACAGGTAATCCAGTACAACATTCAATGACAAAGCACATCAGCATAAGGTATCACTTCATCAGAGAGCATGTAGAGGAAGGCAACATTGAGCTTCACTTTGTGTCTACAGAACAACAACTTGCAGATATCTTCACCAAGCCATTGAGTGAAGCTACATTTACAAGACTGGTCAATGAACTAGGAATGGTCTCTAGTTTTGACTAGAGATGTTGGTTAGACTCAAAGACTTATCTCTAAAATATATTGCTCATGTTTTCTGTAAATTGTTAAGTGCTATGTGAACCTTAGTATTAAACTCTGTTATGCATGCTTATGTTTAAAACTTTTTAAACTCTGTTAGCATGTCTATCTGTTAAACACTGTTAACATGTTAGATACACTCAGTGAATTCAGAATTGATTATTGTCTGAATGAAAACACCAATGAAGAAAAATGTATGAAGCATGATTCTCATTAATAAATCATGATTCTTTCTGAGTCACTGTAATCTAATCAGACTTTGTGCAGTAAATCAACACAGCATGATACTGTTTCATATTTATAGCATCTCTTAGTTTATTCAGTCCTAAACTCTGAGTCTATGAATATTGTGTGCATTGCCTCTCATAAATAATTTTGGTTATTGATGAACTCTAAACTCTGATCAGTGACATTCTGTTTCCAAAGGTATAGTTCATGATGATTCCTTGTTTGTACTTGTGAAAACCATAAAACTTGAGATGGGTCATTGATTAGTTTGGTGAGTTCAGATTCATGTCTACACCCTGTGAGAGTTTGAGCCAAATCAGTGATTGATACATTTTCTATCAATCAGTATTTATTGTTGTGTGATATTCATCATGAAGTATGTTTCTCTAGAACTTGTATTAAACCATTTTGAGACTACATGATATGTGTGTGCATGAAAATGATAAAGGCAATAGGATTCACCATTTCTTCAAACACTGTTCAAAATTCTTTTGAATTTTGTTCAAACACTGTATAAACACTGTTCATAAATTCCATCCTTAGTAAACCCCTTTGAGCCTTATTAACTGCTCATTTTTCTTATACTCTGAAGTGTTAAGAGCAGTTATATTTTTTTTTCTCAAGCAGATGAGTGTTTCTCAAGAAAAGAAAAGTTTACTCAGTATATATGCTAAATTAATAAAAAAAAAAAAAAAAAAAAAAGGGCATATATACTGATCTTGTACAAATATGTGCTAACATTGTGACTGAACACTTTGTTCTATTAAAATGTTCAGCTTAAAGTCACTCATGAATAAAACATATCTTTTCATCTGTTTGATCTTACTCCATTTAAACCCTGAATAAAGTCCTTTTGATTTGTGAATACATGTACTCAAAGTAGTGTAGAATTGGTGGACATTCAAGCATATGGTAGATTCTGCTACGTTTGATTGAATGTGAGTGTAAACACTTCACCTAAACACTTGTGTGTTTGAGAGTTTGTGAGATCATCCAGTTCATGACTGTTATTCACTGAATGAAACTCTGACTTCAATCTCTTGATATTTTTGTCTTTAAAGACTGTGTGCTTACTTGGATAATCATGGACATCAAAGGGAATGGAAGTTTTCAGATTTCTGTATTACAGTAACTACAGAGTTTAGCATTCATCAAACAATCAGTGTTTACTATGAGAGTTTGTGCATTCAGTGTTTATTGACTGTTTGTTATGGATTTTATGAAATATTAGATGCTCTAAAAATTGATTTTAGTAAACTCTGCTTCACACACACTCATATTCACAACTGTGCAATTTTTTGAAAGGGTTTTAGTGATAAAGTTGGAAAATTGATAAACACTGTTGAGTTGTGTTAAGTACTCTGAGGTAAAGTCTCATTTAGATGATTTGATTATTTTGGAGTAATTGAGGTAGTTGACAACTGTT
The DNA here is from genome assembly GCA_037693485.1 of Kitagawia praeruptora. Lineage (NCBI taxonomy): Eukaryota > Viridiplantae > Streptophyta > Magnoliopsida > Apiales > Apiaceae > Kitagawia > Kitagawia praeruptora. Next base: position 129,415,280 of record CM075350.1, read on the forward strand.
AATTAGTGTAAGTGTCGTGATTATAGGAATGACAGCGGTAATTATTAAGTGATCCATTGGTTGTTTGACACGTGTCCCATGATAGTGTCCCACTCACACATTACTCTACAACAGTTGCGCGCTTTTACTAAATAAACGATTGAGTTTTAATTTTACTCTAATCGTCTTTAGTCTCTCACTCCATATCGATTCACATTCATCCACTCACAGTTACTTGCATACTCATTCACTTTCACACTTCTCATATACTCTCCTTCACATTTTGATAAACACTTACAGTGCATACACATCTTTTCTCTAAATATCTTCGTATCACTTTTTACTAATGGCAACTAAAGCGTTTGATGCAGCAGGGTTAGTTTTTCTCCCTAGTAACTATGCAGCACCACTGGAGACTGTAAATGCTCCAGAGGCGTTTCATGTGTTCCAAAATTTCTTGAAAGACTCTGAAATAGGGAAGGCTCTAACTGCACCACCAACATTATCTGCATCACAAATTGCTGCTTTCTGGACAAACTCTGTATATGATGATGGAGAAGAGTCTGGCACTCCCACAATCACTTTCACTCATGATGAATCAGAGTATATCATTACTCCAACTACTGTTAGGGATGCTCTGGATTTTGAGACACACACTTCTTACAGTGTTGTTGGTCATGATCGTTTGAGGACAATGTTGGAACAAATTGGATGTGCAGGAAACTTGAATAAGATAGGGTCTTTGAGACGACCAAGTTTGAGAAAGGAATGGAGTTTCTTCTTCGATTGCATCACAAGAGCTTTTGGAAAGAAGACAACAAACTGGGATGCACTTCCTCTTGACACTCTCCAAATTGGTCATGCTCTACTATATGGAGGTAATTTTGATTTTGGTAGACTAGTACTAATGAACTTGGGAGAACGTTTATCTCAGACTACTACTGTCTATTTTGCTCGTTTTTGTCAATTGCTATTTACTGCCTGTGTGCCTAACATTCCAATTGATGAAGCTGATGTGATTCAGCCTTTTCAAGTTGCTAAAAGAATGTTTTCTGATTTGACAAACAAAGATGTTACTAAACAGCAAATACCAGATATGTTTATGCCTTTAGCCTTACAGAATTATGTAAACCAACCACAAGACCCTCAATCACCACAACAAATGCCTGAACCAATAGACACCATAAACTCTGAACCAACACCCACAACACCCACAACCACTGTACCTACTACATCTCATCAACCATTAAACACTGAAACCTTAAACTCTCCAATACTAAACTCTTCACCATTAAACACTGAAACCTTAAACACTGAAACTTTAAACTCTGAGCCAGCACCTACTGAAACAGCCAAAACCAAGCTAAAGAGAAAGAAACACACCGCTCTAAACACCAAACACTCAAAGGCTAAACAGACATTTCCTGGAGCTGTTTATACTAGAAGAATGAAGCAACATGCAAACAGACCTTCACTTTCACCAACTAAAGAGAGCTCAAGTGAAGATGAAGAGGAGATTGTAGTGCCTCCTATCAAGAAAAGAAGATTAATTCTTTCTGATTCAGATGAAGAGAATGTTGTAGAAGCTCCAGAGGTGGTTTCACAGCAAACACCTACTGTTGAGGTTACAGTGAATGTTGCTATACCTGCAGAGGTTGAAATGCCTGCAGAGGATATTATGGCTGACAAAGTTGAAATACCTGCAGAGGTTGAAATGCCTGCAGAGGATACTGTTAATGTTGCAATACCTACAGAGGATAAAATGCCTGTAGAAGAGGATCACAGAGATGGTTTTTCACCAATGCATGATGTTCTTGATTCAATTCTTGATCCTATCTCACCTATTGCTAACACTGAAGCTCCTGGTGTAGCTGATGAGCCTGCAGTAAATGTTACTGAAGCTGCAGCATCACACACAGAGCTGGTATCTACTGCTTCTCCAATTCAAGACAAAGGTGATGAAGTTGATCAGGCAACTGAATTCATACCTGTTGAAGTTACAAAGGTAAACTCTGTTGCAGAGCCTGTGCAACATGAGATGACTGTTGAAAAGGTTGCAGAAGTTGTTGAAGAAACTGTGGCTGATACTGCTCAGCACAGTGGTTCTTTAAAAGATACTCAAGCTAAAGATGCAAGTGCTGAAGATGAATCTGATAGTAGTGCAAACTCTGATTCTTTTGTGAGTGCACCAGCACAGACAGATAATAAGCATACACCTTTTGATCAGCCTTGTCCATCTCATGCAGTTGAAGTAGAGCATCTTGCTAAATCTGCTGAAAATTGGTATAAACAAGACTGTATTTTTCCAAAAGGGAGAGCAGCTGAGTTTGTGAAGCAAACTGCAAAGCAAATTTCAAATCCAGAGCTCTTATCCTGTTTAAAGGCAACTGTGGTACAAGTCAAGACTCTGGAAGGCAATTTTGCTGAAACAAAACAAGAGATTGCTTCTTTAAAGACTGAGATACAGTCAAGAGAATTGAAGATGGAAAGAGAGTCAAAAATAAAAGCTGTCCAGCTGTCTAAAGTTCAAGACACTCTCTTTGCCAGGCTAGGAAAAGTTGAGGAAATTCAAACTGCTCTGTTTTCTAAGGTTGAGTCTATTGCTAACTCTTTGGAGCTTATTACATCAATACTCATTCCTGATGATGTCAAAAAGGGGGAGAGAGTTGCTAAGTCTAAATGCAAAGTTTCTCAAACTCTGACTCAAAAGGATGATGCTGGAGATGGAGGGGCAAGTGATAAGAGTAAGATGTTAAACTCTGAAAGGCAAACTCTGAGATCTGGCAAATCTTTTAAATCACAGTCTGTTGGAATAAACACTGAAACTCAAGGTACTTCAAAGACCAAGAGTTTGGAATTAATATCAAATCCAAAGACTGATGAGGAGTTAGCTGTTAAGCTTTTTATGGAAGAGAATTCAGAAGGAGTTACTTTAGAAGATGCTAAAGCTGAAGAGAAGAGTTTACAAGAAAAGCATTTGAAAGCTCTAAAGTCTGAAAAAGCAAAGAAGAATGTGAAAGTTGCTAAAGCTGCAAAGCCTGTTTTTAAAGGCATTGAAATCAAAGAGAAATTAACTGGCATTGAAGGAGAAGAAAAAGAAGAAGAAGATAAAGAAAAGTTGATCAGAAAATCTTCTCTTGATGCAAAATTGAAGTTAAAAGGGGTAATGAATGAGGAGAACAAAGGTAAAATGATTGTTACAACCTCTGTTGCCACACAAGTTGTACAACCACAAAGTAAACCCTTACCTGGTTTTTCAAGGGCAAAGATTCCAGTGCAAGAAGAAGCAGGAGTGACTGGTGGATATCAACATAATGCTGCATGTTCAGGAAAGCCACCAGGCAGAAATACTTCTGGATTAGGTTCAACAAGAGATTTGAGATTTAGTAACAGTCCAAGAGATCCCTCTGCACTTGTATCTCTTGGTTCTGGTATTAATCAAGAAAATCTAGACAAGTTGGAGTCAGTTCAGCTAGTTCGTCAAAGAAGCTTAGACATTCACTTTCTGTTATACTTTATGGCAGATGGGTCAGTGTATAGAGTGAATGAAGAAACAATCAAGCTAAAATTATTTGAGGAACTTCAGTATGTATTACATATCTTCAGAGTCAGAAATCGACAAACACAGCTTATTGCTAATTCTATAAGGAGGTATATGCAGAATGCTAAAGTTGTTACAGGAACAAAGTCTGCTGAAAAGTATGTTCCTAAGTACAGAGATTGGAATGGCAATCTGATAGAAATGAAGAAAGGGACTACAAAGTTGAAAACAGATCTTGGAATTACTGTTCTGGATTTCAATGTAAAATCTGAAGAGGTGAAATACATCAGGTTGGGAAATGAGATGAGAAGAAACAAGATCTATGATCTCAGAGCTGCTATTTTTCAAACTGATGAGAATGATCCAGATTTGAAAGAGATCAAGGAAGCTATGGAGATTGAACTTGAACATGCTGAGAGAAGGTTGTTAATTGATTATCTCAGAACAGCTCCTGATCTTGAGGAAGTTAGGTAGACAAAAGTTGTAAGTTTGTTAAGTAAAAGTTTAAACTCTGTTTGTATGTTAAACACTGTAAAACTTTGTATTGGTTTTGACATCATCATTTACTGTAAACTTGTACATTTTTGCTAATGGACAAGTTGGGGGAGATTGTTAGAAATGATTGATGAGAACAGTGTTTAGAAGCTATAGTGACAAAATAGAGTTTAGCTGGAAGCAGTCAGGGTTTAGTTAAACTCTGACTGGAAGCGCAACAGAGGTTGTTAAACTCTGTAGCGGTATTGTCTGAAGAGTCAACAGTGTTTAAAGGTTGATGCAAGATAAGTATGGAAGCAATATCTTTGAAGATTGGAAAGCTGTCAAAGAGATTGAGTTGACTTGGAAGACTTGAGCAATCGTAATTGATATCAATTGTATAGCTTGATTTTAGGAGAATCAGTTACTGATTGTACAAAGCTGTATGTTCTATAAATACAGTTAGGTTAACCCTAGAAGGGAATCGAACATTGAGAAATTCATTGATTGTAACCTAAGCAGCTCTCTTTGATATTTACATCACTGAGAGAGGAATTATTAATTCCAAACAGTTTTTAATTGTTAAACAGTGTGTTCTTGTTAAGTTACTCATACAGTATTTGATTGCTTATTGTGTATTCGACCTAACAAGTATGCTGTCGTTGCGGAAGGGGGGGGTATTTAGGGTTCGTTGAAAGGGAAGAAAAGAAGGTGGGCAGTGCTGCTTTTATATAAATGGATACGCCACTTCAAGTGGTGCGTCAGAAGGTTTTAGCTATAGCAAATTCTTTAAATGGCTTCCGCCACTTGAAATGGCATTTTCTACGAACCCCCTCAAATGTACCATAAGTGAAAAGTTTCATTCAACTATACAACAGACGAAAATTTGTTCATTTTTGTACCATTTCTTTCATTTTTGTACCAGAAATGGGAGGGAGTAGGCCAGTTATATGTCAACAATATATAGAACAATGGACTACTGACCGAAGAACATATAGAATAACAATTAGCAAGAGTGAATGACACATACTATATCAATTTATATAGAGACAAAAAGAAAAAGTAATATAATATAGACAAGCTTTCATGGAAAGACTACAAGGTCAAGGAGCAGATATATATAAAGCTTATGCAATAGCAATTAGATATCCCATAAACCTTCTAAATTGTCAATCTTCTAACATGCAAGAGGTCATGTACATGCATGACTTTTTATATATCTAACAAGCTATTAAACAGAAGATACATCTACAACACCAAATTTATTAGGTTTAAACATTGAACAATGAAAATTGAAAATTAGCATATTGGTTCTACATAGCATGAAACACAGCATATGGAATTTCATTAAGACCTAAGAATCAATAAAAGTAGGCGAAACAGCAGTTCAAACAGCAGCCAGCATATGGCATTTCAATAAAACATAAGAATCAATAGAAGCAGGGGATCGAAACAGCAGTTCAAACAGCAGCCAACATATGGCATTTCAATAAAACATAAGAATCAATCAAAGTAAGGGAAACAGCATTTCAAACAGCAGCAAGCATATGGCATAAAATATTCCTCAAACACTAAATCTCAAACAGTCTTTAAATGAAGTAACCCAAAAACTAATATCGAAAAACATAGGCCTCTACTCTTAGCTGCTTCCTTCTTTGGATAGAGTTTTGACCTGAAATAAAACACATAGAAGTATAAGATATACACATAATTTATTTGTGAAAGTTGAAATTATTTAATTGAGTCTACAATCTATAATTGATTGCACAATGATCACACAGCCTCTTGAAAAAATGGCTCAAAAGTAGCCCGTTTTCATGGTTAATTAGGAGAGTGTGTGAAGTTGAGAAGAACTCGGGATTGATCTTGATCATAGTACGGATCGAACTCAAGTTTAGAGTTACAAATTTCATCCCCTTCCCATCTTTTCCTTGTTTTGTTTTATCTTGTTTCCTTGTCTAAAATTTCATGAGACAATCTAAAAAGATTTTAGATTACACAATGTAACAATAGTAGGACATTTTAACCTGTGCCTTGAATTTCTATTTGTTCGATAGTTTTATAAACAGAATACACCATCATTCAGCAAAACTAAACAAATAAGAAGACATTTTGGGGCCTATGTTTTGAATCTTTTGATCTCCTAGTACTTGTACTTTATATTACGTAAGCTATATATACAAATGATGCATGCGGGGAGTGCCTTTGGATTTATGTATAGTAAACTTGTGTACTTCTGTTTAATGTAACAGGCACATGTACACTTGTGTGTGAATATCATCTATTAACACCTATATTATCAGCCACAATCAGTCGCGACGCCACAAATTTTTTGCCCAACAACTCCCAAAACTCGAGGCATGTTACAATAGACGACAAAAATTACACTACTTCACATTCAAATTCCACAAATTCCACAACTATTAGAGTTATCAGGTCGTTCTAAGACAACATTAATACCAGCCATTGCAATTGCACTTTTAGAAGAATATGTAATTCCATCTACATCTGCACTAATTCTTTTCTTACTCAGATAAACATAAAACTCAAAAAAATCATGGATAAACTCATAAATAAACAGAACAAGCAATTCATGACAATAGGAACCTAACCTGTTATCCCCTGAACATGATACAAGTCTCCACATACGAGGTATCAATTGTAGAAGGCACAACCAAGTGAAAAGCGTCCTCTACCTCGTGGTCCAGACTTGCCATAACCAAGCTCCCTCCACTGAAGGTTGTCAAGATTATACGCCACCAAAGTCGTATATTCTTTTATCTCTCCATTTTGATTTGTCTCTACACCCAGGAAACCACCTTTTGTGACTGTAAGAGGATAGGCAATATGGTCAAGCGAGTATTTTAACGGCAGGTTCCAGCCGCCATTAGCAGTCATTACCCATATCCAAAGAGGATGTAAGATCCCTAGTGCATATCCAAAGAGGATGGGTGGTTGCCTCAGAGCTAAGATTCACCAGGTAGTAACGGGCATATAAGTGACCTGGGCAGAGATTGACGTCTTGCGGAAAATTAATTACTCCAAACACCTCAAGGTTGAAATCAAAACATAAGATTCGCAAATCCTCAGCAACCTTTGGAAATGTTTCCGCAACCCAGTAATACACACCTTCAACATGCACTCCTTTCCCGGCCATAAGCAATAAAAGGAACTGCAGGGTTTTCAATAACCCTCCAGGTTCTGTCACTCACACTGTAAATTTCCGCAAAAGGTCCCACCTCCCCAAGCATATTATCTTGGTCATCAGCAACATAAACAACTCTAACGATCCTATAATCCCTTCCCCCTTCCCCATTGTGAAAACCAAACCCCAAGGTCAAGTACCTGCTTTCAGCGTATAAAATAATTTCTCAAACTGAGAGTCCACAACTCTCCTAACTTTTCTTATAAAGGGATTCCACAAGTAGAGGTCTCTAAAATCATCATCCCACATAACCAAGTCAGTCAAAACTAAGAGACCATCAATCGGCAGCTAACTTGAGGCAATTACTACCAGTGTTAAACGGGACCTCATAATCATTTTCTACCATACCATTAACAGCTGATAGTAAAACAGCTGCATTTTGAAGAGGAAGATAATTGGGCAAAACCAAAACAGAATTATCGTGGTGTTGAGACAAGTAAGTCCTAACCCCAAATCAGGGCTTTTGATGAGAGAACACCATGTTCTACTGACACTGCTTGCTCTTATCAGCTATTTGGCCGGAAGTTTCGCTAATATTTCCACCACTGAGTCAGAAGGAAGATCATCGAAGCTTGTGAAACTCTCCAATGCTTGAAAATTTTAAAAATTAGATGAGAAAGACGTAGTATTATGAATGGGTTTTTTGTAACAGAGAAAAGATATGAGAAATGGTTTGTAATCAGTGAGATGCCAACAACATGTTGGTGCAGTGGGTTGAATCTTTGACATCCCTGGGTGTGTGTGAGTTTAGTTTGTATTAGTTTCCTTTCTTTGTATTTGTATTTGTATTTGTATTTGGCTGGGGTCCTTCGGAAACAACCTCCCTATTGTATAGGGGCATGGTCTGCGTGACACCACTTTGAGTGGTATTGTAACTGAGTAAGCTAAGTTTTTAGTTTGTAATCAGTGGGATCTAGTTTTCTCTCTCTTCAAATAAAACCCTAGGTCCCTAGGCTTTAGTGTTCGTATTAATGGACCGGATCGGATCGGATCGAATTGGATTTGTCACATATCCAAGCCCGAATCTAAATTTTTTTATTAAATTTAGTTGGATTTTAAATATTAAAATTCAAATTTAGTTAACAAGTTTGAATCATATTTAATTCAAAATCCATATTTCGAAAGATAGATATTATTACTATTAGTTACGATTTTTGAATTTAATTGTTTTCTAAATTGAATTTTTTTTTTTGAAAATACTAAATTTAAATTTAAACGACACTTGTAATAACGTATTACATACCAAAAATCTTGAATCATAATTAATAATTTCATAATACAATTTTCATTTTATAAAATCTTAATTCTTTATGTAAATTAATATATTTAACAAAAATATTTTATAAAATATTCTTTATGAAATGAAAATTAACAATAGTAGACCCAAATGTCCTCCTTCATTCCAACCGATCAGGATTCTGGAATGTTCTTATGTTTAGAACCAACGTCGCACTTTCCCCACCTGCTCTCCCACTCTCCCGGTCAGCATCTCAACTTCGTCTTTATTCTTTGACTAATGCTATATGCATTCTATTAATGAGTTGTATTCTATTAATGAATTTTTTGTGGATTAATATCTATTATATATTTAATAGCAGAACAAAGAGATTTGGAAGACAATTAAATCCAGCTCATCAGCCACCTAGATGCCACATCAGCAATGTTATAACTCCGTTACATCACATAGTCATGTATATATACACATGTATCTCTAATCTTCTACTTCGTCTCCTCATGTTCTACCCATCCTTTCACCAAATCTTCTCACCTTCTATCTCTTGCGCTGATTGATGGAAAAATTCTCATATCAGCGAATTACGGTCATTTTGAAATCATAGCGTGCGAGCACAGTGAAGAAAGAAAAGGTATATAAATTTTATCCTCGTGTATCATCTTCCCATTAAGTTTGTATATTGATGGCAAATTTCTACACTTGATTAGGCCTCTATGATACAACTATTTGCAAACTCGCTACCATTTTTTGTACCAAGTATGAAGTGATGAGATATTGAACAGTCGTTGTAGACAATTACTTCATATCTCCATCATTCGAAACAAAACAAACTTGTATCTAAGTTGTTTGATGAAATGATTAATTTTCGAAACACTTATATACACAAACATGAAGTGAAATGAAGCGTCCTCAAACCTAACGAATGGTGAACAATGTTCTGTAAAAGACAGCTTGGATACATTAGTATCCTTTGTTTTTGTTTCATGATGCTTATTAATTTTTAAAACTTTGCATTCTAATATATGTTTATCATCATCTATTCATCTTAATCTAAGGTTTAAATGTACGGCTTGAATTGCTTGTGGTACTTTAAGTGCTGCAGATATCTTTTAATTTGTAGTCTAGACTTCTCGTCCCGAGTTCTAAAATTTGCTCTGTTTTTGTAAATTGTGAAAGCAATCATGGAGCGAAATATTTTTTAAGAACCTTCGACAAGGTTGGCTCAAGCTAAAAAATGGGTTAAAGTTGGAAAGTATAACTTTGTCCTCCTGGGAATGGATCTATAGAGGAAACTTGATGACAAGAACTATGATTCAGTAGTGCCATGCTTCGGTAATGAAATCTGGAAATTTATAGCTGCTCTACTTTGGGTTGTAATGGGTAACATTTCTGAGACTAATTCTGAAAAATAATCATCTTTCTGCTTCTTTACAGTTTCCCGGTGACATTTATGAGACTAATTCTGAAAAATAATCATCTTTCTGCTTCTTTATAACTATTTCCCGCAGCATACAGTGTCAATCAAAATCTACCACTGAACTTGGATGCGATCCTTCTTAAAATTGTATTTTATCATTTGAGAAATTTGTAATAAAGATAGAGGTAAAAGCAATTACAACATGTTCCTCTGACTTTGGGCCTTGACACTTGCATATTTGCTATCACACACTAGAAACAATAAAGACTCAACGAAATAGTGATGAACATGCATTTGGTATTTGAAACAACTATGATGTTAGGTTATTGTCCAAGAATGCACCAAAAACTGAAATTTTGTCGAGATGGTTGTTAAGATGGAGGGGAAAGCAGATGGATTTTGCAGAGAATGAATTTATCAACGCCACCACAACAAAAACATTCAATTTAGCATAGCACCTGCACTATATACATACTTTTTAAGCTTTGGTTTTTCATGCCTATTCCTGGTGTGCAGGAGGTCACTGTACATAGATAGAAGAAACTCCTCTTCGCACCAGGACCTATTCCATTTTACAAGTCTATACACAATTCTACAATAGCTCAGGCTACTCACACAGACATGTATGTGTGTTACGCACGTGCGTGTGTGTGTGTGTGTGAATGTATAAATCTTCACATTAACTCAATGCTTGACTTTCTCTTTATCTTTTGTTATTACAGTTAAACCTCGATAAATGAATATGCTCGGGACTGGAAAATTTTATTCATTAATCGAAATTATTCATTTATCGAGGTCAAAAATAAACTGTCTCTATTATGTCAAATTATTCATTTGACGAGGTTATTCATTTATCGAATATTCATTTATCGAGGTTCTACTGTATTGTCCCCAGATTGTGCATGGGTGTTAAATTTTGTTTTCTGTACACATAACAGACAAAGATGCAAATTTGATATTAACAGCAAACCAGATGGTGTCTGCTTTGTATATGTAAAACTTTGCCAATATTAACAGCAAAGATGCTATGAGCAGAGTGTATGGTTTGGACAACCATGACATTGTAGGTCTCCGATGCCAAATTATGAAAGGTAAGTACTTTTAACTGTAAAAAGAGTGCTTCTGCAAGACAACCGCCAGAGTCCAAAAGTGGAAGGTCATCCTCAACAATTCTTTAATCATGTATTATTGTTGTTGCAGAAAGTATCTACTAGCAGCTTAGCTACCATTCAAAATTCATTTAAAGGCGAAGTAAAAGGTAAACTTCTTTTTTTTTTGATAAATTTTAAGATCAACCATATAAGATGATAATGACTGCATATTTACTGAATACACACATGTAGAGCTGTAAAAACTAAGAATAATTGCTCATGAACACTTCTCTTATTTTTAAGTTACACAAATTGAAACTACATCAACGTCTCCCGAGATTGCGTGCACATTGTTTAAAACTGAACTTTACAGTGCTTCAAAACCTAGGACACATTTTTTTTAAGCGGAGGTAGACCTTTTACTACTAATTAACTCTAGCCCTCTTACTGTTAAACGCTTGCAGTTCTTCATCACCTGCAAATGAGACGACAACATCATGTCTACTGCTGAAGTTGGAAGTGATCCTTCTTACAATTGAATTTCATTGCCCAAGAAGTCCATGATGAAGATAGAGGTCAAAACAGTTGCTACATGTTCCTCTGATTGTATGCCTTACCCCTCCTGTATTTGCTATTACACACTAAAACCAATAAAGACTCTGCGGAATAGTGATGAACGTTCTTGGTGTTGAAACACCTATTATTGGTTATTGCTTGAGAACGCACAAGTTACAACGAAATGTTGTCTGAGATGATGATTATAATTGAGGGGAAAGCGACTGGACTTTTTGCAGAGAAACAACAGAGAAACGGTTGGGGGTTGTTTCCTAAGGACCATGAATCGGTCAACACCCCAACAAAAGCATTCCGTTCAGCATAGCACCTAAACTATACGTACTTCTAAGCATCAAATTTTCATGCCCACTTCTTCTTCTGGTGCAGGAGTTCTCAGTACACAGATGAAAGAAACTCCTCCTTACAACAAGACATGTATTCCATTTCACAAGCATGTATAGAAATCTACAACACAACTGATGCTAGAGCTTGCCCGTGCCTCGCACGGGCTATAAGGCTAGTTAATATATATACATGAAACCATTAAATTATAATTAATTAAATTGAAACATTTATTATTTTATAATTTTTTTTTGTAAATTTATCATTTTTCTTATTATTTTCATGTCACACACTCACACATTTTTTGTTTGACCTCCTTCTGCTGACTTTTCCTTTATGTATATTTCCTCCGTCTAAATGGGGTGTTTACATTGGGGATGGGTACGGAAACCAAGAAAATTTATAAAAAATTTAGTAAAGTTAGATGAAAAGTGGGTAAATTGGTGGGGGCTATCAAAAGGGTAAAATGGTGGGAGCTATCGATATTTAATAATAGATTTGAAATAGTGGAGGAAATTAGTGGTTGTTATAGTATTTTTTATTATTACATATGAGATAGTGGGGGAAAGTACTCATCCCCAATGTAAACACCCCACCCCAGATAGACGGAGGAAATATACATAACGGAAAAGTCAGCAGGAGGTCAAACAAAATACTGCAAACAATATACTGGGTATGTTTGGTTTGGTTTGGTTTGGTTAGATAATGGGAGAAAGTAGTGGGTCTAATAGTGGAGAAAACTTATTATTTATGGTAACGTAAAAAAATGAGAGTGATATCCCAAAATAATAACTGTAAAGAAATGAGAGGGCAAAATAGTAACTGTAAAAAAATGAGAGGATAGAGGGAGTATTGCTTTCCAGCTTACAAATGTATCAATCAAACAACAATAATAAAAAAAAACTTTCGAAATAAATTTCAAACCAAATCGATTAGTAGGGGTGGGTACAAAATTCGATGTGATGAATATCCGATCCATTTTAATTCCGAATGAATTTTATCGAATTTTTGGATTGGATTTGGATTCAATTTTTAAACTTGAAAAAGTTTGAATTTAAATATTAGGCATTTCAAATTGAAATTAGATCCGAAATCCAAATTCAATTTAAATCCGAAAAAAAATCCAATATATACAGTAAGGGTATAGGGAGAACACCTTTAAAAAGAGAATTAGCTGAGATTCAAAACTGGATTCTAAATATTTTTAATTTATTTTTACGAAAAATTGTACTAACATATTTTAATCGTCAATATATAATATTTAAAATCAATATTTGAATTTTTAATTACATAATGAAAAGGATTTATATACAATTTCCAAAAAAAAATTATGAGATTCAAAAACAGATTCTAGAAATTTATCATAATTTTTCTTATAATTACAAATTAAATATATATATGTTTTTAATATATTTTATTAATGATTGAAAGATATGATTTGATATTTTTTAGTATATATTAATGATTGTAAGATTATGTTTAATATACTTTATCATTTGATTTAACTGTTCTTATTTATTTACTAAAACTATAATGATCAGTGTATTCATTTGTATGGTAGAATCGTTGAATCAAAATAAAAATAATTTTACTCATGTTTCCTTATTATTAAAAGTAAAGTACATTTTTTTGTACTCGCACTTTGGCTGTCAGACCACTTGGGATACTAGACTTCAGAAAGTGCCACGGGATATACTAGACTATCAATTTTTTTATAATGTGTGTACTGCCGTCAAATCTGGTTAGATCCGTTAAGTTTTTCAAGGGCATTTCAGTATTTTCATCATCATCTTCTTTCTCAATCCCATTTCCACCATTGTTGAAGCTTTTAAGATGAAATTAAAACTTGAATATCTCATTCATTTCTTAACAAAATCAAGTCATTCAAGTCGTAACAAAACCATCTTTTTCTCCTCTACAAATTGATATTGATTAAGTAAATAAATTGATATTAATATTTTTCTGACAGGAACACACACGGGGCAGTCTGACCTCTTGCATATCTTGTAATGATTAAGTAATGACCTTGTACCATGGCAACGAGGATATGGGGATTACGTTAGTGTGCATATTTCGATATGCTTATACAGTTTCTGAACAATTACGCAATGCTTTTCTGCACAAGATTCTGCAGCACTACAAGATCTGGCATGACGCAAGAACAATAACCACCTCACCTGGTTTCTGTGCATTAGTGATTCACCATTCGGTAACCTCTGGTTTTGCTGGATCTGTTGATTTTGCTGGATTAGCTGGTTTGGCTGATTTTGCAGCTTTGGTTGGGAACTCTGATTAGATTGCTGGAGAAGTTGTTGATGAGACTGCACAACATTCTCAGTTAATGATTGTGAAGATTGTGAATTAATCTTTATGCACTGTTCGATCAAAGGCTTTACATCCTGTTGAGCAGTGAGAAATTCTGACTGGTGGGCCTGATTATTTGTCATCAGCACAGGAGCATTCAAAGAAGCATACACATTCCGTGGTACTTTCTGAAGTCTAGTATCCCAAGTGGTCTGACAACCAAAGTGCGAGTACACAAAATGCACTTTACTCTATTATTAATTATTGGAAGATATAATATGATATTTTTGGGTATGTAATAATGATTGCAAAATTATATTTTAAATTAAAATGTAACTTATTTTGATTAAAAAAATATTAATGATTGAAATAAAAAGTACAATTAATATTTTTAGGTGTCTATAAAAGGTAATATATTTAATTAAAAAGTAATGCAATGTCATAATTTTTCTTATATTTACAAACAATTTTTTGTTTGTAAATAAACGAGTACATGTTTTTAATATATTTTATTAATAATTGAAAGATATTATGTGATATGTTTTTATATATATTAATGATTGCAAGATTATGTTTAATATATATACCTTATCATTTGATTTTTCTGTTCTTATATTTATGCTAAAAATCTAATGAGCATTATTCATTGTTCTTATTTATATAAGAAAAATCTAATGATCATTATTTATTGTATGGTTGAATAATTGAAGCAAAATAAAAATAATTATACTCATATTTTATTATTATTATTAACAGTTGGAAGATATGATATGATTTGACATTTTTGGTTATGTATTAATGATTGCAAGATTACATTTTATATTAAAAAGTAACTTATATGATAATTTAAATAACTTATACTTATATGATATGATAAATTTTTCATTCATGGGTCATTACTTCAATAACACCCTTATATAAAAAAAAATCATAGAATTTTATATAAAATCATTTTTAGATTCTAATTTTCATATCAAAAATAATTCTAACCGAAATGAAATGAAATGAAAATTAAAAATGATTCTGGAATGTTCATATGTTGAGAATCAACGTCGCACTTCCCCCACCTGCTCTCCCAGTCAGCATCTCAATTTTGTCTTTATTTTTTATTTTTTATTTGCTAACTGATTGGAGTGAGAGTCGAATTCGTAACCCTTTGGATCAATACATTGGTCCTTTGTATATACTAGCTTATAACCTGTGCAAAGCACGGGTTGCTTTTAATTTTTTGTAATTTGTTTATAGTTTAATATAATATTATAAATATTAATTTTAATATTATAAATATTAATTTTAATTTGTTATAGTGTAATTTGTTATTTGTTTAATATGTTTTTTAATATTAAAAAATAGGGTTGAACAAAACTACCAAACTACTAATTATCCCCTAGTTTAATACTATTATAAGCGAAATAGGATATTTTTGGTTGTCGGTTTGGTACTCTTTTGTTACTCATTTTGGTCACTCTTTGATTTGCTTAAATCTCTATTATTTATAATAAAAAAATGTAAAAAAAACACACAAAACACTCTCCTGTTAATAAAATTAAAAAAAACACACACGCACACACCACTCCTCTCGATCAAAACTCTCGGCTAAATCTTTGCTTACCCGGGAATGTTTTTAGGTAGATAAAATATTAATTAAATTTACTTTTAATTGAACTAAAATTATGGCTAAAAAATAGGGTTGAACCAAACTACCAATTATCCCCTAGTTTACTTATTATAGTATAGTATAGATAAAAAATTTATAAAATAAATTGAATTTCACTAATTAATTTTTTGTTGGTGGATATTAATGTAAATATAAAAAAACTCATTAAATTGTAACTAATCAAATTGAGATACTTATCATTTTATGAAAATTTATATAATTTTATCATTTTTCTTATTATTTTCATGTCACACACTCACGCCATTTTTTTTGTTTGACCTCCTTCTGTTGACTTTTCCCTTTTATTTCTTTCCAGCTCACTAATGTATCAATCAAACAAAGATAATAAAAAAATAAGGGCTTTTTTGAAAAAGTATTTAAAACTTTTTGCAAAAATACTATTGTTTTAAAGTTTTTTTTGGCAAAAATACGGATCAACTAAAATCAACCAGATTCAACTTTTTTGAAAATTTAGTAAATCTGAAAGAAACCCAAATCAACTAATTGCAACTCAATTATTTTAACCCAAATCCATCAAAGCAACCCAAATCAACTAAAATCAACCAAACGCAACTTCATATAACATCAAAAAATATGATTGAGAAAATAGATTGGAGAACAAATCGAACCTCATCGGAATCCAAAAGATCGGAGAACATATTGGAGCTGGTGGCCTGCGGCCCCAATGATCAATAGAGATGAACGGAGTAGACAAGTACTAAACACGTAATAATGTATATATTCGCTTGCGACGCCATCATCTCGATCGACGGCCGGAGAAGACGACGGGGGCCAGAGAAGAAGTCGCCAGAGAAGATGATGTCGGTACAGAGAATAATAGAGATGAAGTAGAAATGAGGTCGAGGAGTTGGAAGAAGAAGAAGATGATGTTACCATATTTTTGTAAAACAAAAATGGAAATCACGTATAAAAGCAATTAAATGGATAGAATCGTATTTTTGCAAAGTCAACTTAAAAATCCGGTAATCCCCGTAATTTCTCAAAAATTAATTTTTGAAAATAATTTCAAACCAAATCGATTATTAGGGTTGACGAAAAAATTCGATGGAATGGATTGGATATTCGATCCATTTCTATCCGAATGAATTTTATTGAATTCGCTATTTTAGATTTGGAGTTGATTCATTTTTTAAACCTAAAAAAGTTTGAATTTAGATTTGCATATTAGACATTTCGAACCGAGACCCGAACCCAAATCCAAAATAAAATCCAAATTCAATCTAAACTAGAAAAAAAAAATCCAATATATATAGTAAGGTTCCAGAAAGAACTCCCTTAAAAAGAGAATCAGAGAACTTGAGATTCAAAATTGAATTCTAAATCTTTTTAATTTATTTTCAAGAAATAATTGTACTAACACATTTTAATCATCATCATATAACATTTAAAATCAATATTTGAATCATTAATTACATAATGAAAAAGATTTATATACAATTTTCAAAAAAAAAATCACTGAGATTCAAAAACGGTGTTAGTCACAGAGGCATGCCTGTGTACATCTAATAACAAGCCTAATTGTTTGTAATGCTTTGCATTACTTACATGACCTCTTAACTGAGGGAACCTCTAGTTGTAGAGTTTCTATTTGTTCTGTACTTGTAATAGGCACCAAATCCTAGTTGTGTAATTGTACTTATACAGTCAAGAATAATGCTTAAAAGAAGTTCCAAGGCTCATGCCTCAAGCAAGAAGATAAAGACTATCAAATAATCATAGTTGGGATTTGAGGAAATGAAGAATTTGCCTAAGTACCAATTCGAGAAGTATATTTGTCTATTCGAGAAGTCCAGCTTTCGAGAAGTCAGGGATTCGATATCTCAAGACACTATTCGATATCTCTGAATACATTGTTCGATATCTCATTCGATATCTCAGAGATTCGATATGTCTATTACTCTATTCGAGAACTCAAGAAGTCAACAAGTCAAAGTGGTATTCGAGTTCTCAAAGAGTCAACAAGTCAAAGTTCCATTCGATATCTCAAGGACTCAGAAAGGTATTCGAGATCTCAGGGATTCGACAAGTCACAATGCTCTATTCGATAACTCAAGGATTCCCAGAGAAAAGAGCTATTCGAGAAGTGATTCGATATGACAATATAATAGTGTTCGAGAACTCAGAGTTATCGATCATGTCAATTCTAGTTCTCGAATCACTTACATAGCCACTTCTCGAATACATTCTTGGAGACAAAATACTGAAGAAATTGTACAAGTCTGAAACCTGCAACAAGCTAATACACTTTATGGACCACAATCTGTAACGTGCTCTGGAAAGCCTACAAGGAAGCTTGGAGAGATATAGAAGAGACAAAGAGTTAAAGAAGTGGATCTGAACAGGCTTTGCAAAGTCAAATATGTAACCGTTTGGACACTTACTCGAAAAGGATAGACAGACTAGAAAGTAATTTGTTCAGCTACCTTATTTGTAGTAAGTAGGTTGTATCCATGTTCTATAAGGATACAGCCTCACTTCCTTAGTCATTAACTTTGTGAGTCAATTTTTTCATACACAGTAAGCAATATCTCTTTGAGAAAAACGAAGCTGAGAATACTATCATTTCACAGATTGTAGCAACCTTTATCTAGTAATACATTAGATTAAAGTGATATTGTGTCTTGTGTTGATTCTTTATCCGCACCTTCACTTCTGCACACACAAAAACGTATCTGCTACTTAGACTCGAGCCAAAGAAAAGTTCAAGAATCCATTCACCCCCCCTCTGTATTCTTTTACTGTGTTCAATACTCAACAAGTGGTATCAGAGAGGGCTGTTTATTCAAAAACAGAAAAACGATCATGAGTTCGAATACACCAAAGACTACAGGAACGGTGAAAGTCCCTAAGTTTGACAAAGAAAATTACAACCTCTAGAAGATAAAGATGATGTTGTTCATCAAAGCCTCTCATCCTTTGTATCCTGAGATTCTCAAGAATGGTCCTTTTGTTCCACAATAAGAGATACCTGAAAAGACTGTTGGAACCACAACTATTCCAAGATCTTATGAGGCCAAGGAACCATCCAAATGGACAGAATCAGAAAGGGAGAAGGTTGCTCTTGACAGTCACCTCATGTTGCTAATTATTGATTCTATGGACTTGTCAATGTTTGCAAACATTGCATCATGCACATCTGCCAAAGAAATGTGGGATCACATTGAGGTGTTATGTGAAGGAACTGATGAGGTTAAGGAAAACAAGAAACAGATACTGGTCACACAGTATGAAGATTTCATGGCACAGCCCAAGGAAAGCATTACTGAGATGTTTGAAAGATTTCACAAGCTAGTCACTGAGTTGCAGATGAATGACAAGGTTTACAACACCAAGGAGTTAAACATGAAGTTTCTGCTATCTTCACCAAATCATCTAGAGCAAAGGGTCATTTCTCTAAGAGAAAGAGATTTGAACAAAATCACTTATGATGTGCTCTATGGAGTTTTAAAAACTCATGAGCTTGAGTTGCTTCAGAAAAGGGCTATCCAAGCCAACCAAGGAAGAATGATAAACAAATCATGTGCCTTGATTGTCAACAAATCTATTCAAGATCTAGAAGCATCTACAAGCCAGCTAATGATAGAGGAGATAGTAGATGATGAAGAAACTGAAGTTGAGGTAAGTGAACCTGTTGAGGAGAAGGAGGAAGAAGAGTTTTACACTCTTGAAGAACTAGATGGGATGGAAAACACTTCATATGCTTTCATGGCCAGAAAATTTCCAAACATCAGATTCAAAAGGAATCAACCCTTCAAACCCAAAACCCAAAACCATTCATTCAACAAGAGCAAGGCACCTGTTAAACCAAACAAGAACAAGTTCAAAACCAGCCATGTGGATAGGTCATCTGTAAGGTGTTATAGATGCAATGACCTAGGGCATTTTGCCAGTGAATGCAAGAAGCCTAAAAAGAAGGATAGAGAGTTTCTTGAGCTCGAAGCTAAGTATGAGGCCCTTCTGAAAAAGCAGACACAAGGTAAGGCCTACATTGCTGAAGGGAAGTGTTGGGATGATTCTGATAGTGAGGGAGAGGAACAAGAATTTTGCAACTATGCCTTGATGGCCAATTCCAAGGATGACACATCTCCATCAGATTCTCAGGCAAAGAAAGTGAAAAAAAAGTCGTGTGGATACTGGACAGTGGATGTTCAAATCACATGACTGGTGATATGGCCCTGCTATCACATTATGAGGAGAAGGCTGGCCCAATGGTTGCTTTTGGAGATGACAGCATGGGTAATACATTGGGATATGGCAAATTGAAAGTTGGTAATGTCATCATTGAAGATGTAGCACTGGTCAAGGGACTCAAGAATAATCTTCTAAGTGTTGGTCAATTTACTGACAGGGGATTCAAAGTGAATTTTGACAAGGATGAATGTTTGATCACCCACAAGAAGACTGGTGATTTTGCTCTATCTGGATTGAGGAAAGGAAGCCTGTTTGTAGCCAATATGGATTCTACAAACAAGGACAAAATTTGTTGCTTTTACTCAAAAGCATCAAATGAAGATTGTTGGCTGTGGCACAAGAAACTATCACACCTGAAATTCAAAGCCATTAATTCTCTAGTCAAAAGAGAGTTAGTGAGAGGCATGCCCACACTTGAATTCTGTCAAGAAGGAGTGTGTGAGGCTTGTCAAAAAGGAAAGATGAAAAGATCAAGCCACAAGTCAAAGACAGTGACATCAATAACCAAGCCCCTACAACTCATTCATATGGATTTGTTTGGGCCTGTCAATATTATGTCACTAGGAAGAAAGAAGTATGCCTTGGTGATGGTTGATGACTTTACAAGGTATACATGGGTGGAATTTCTGGCATCAAAAGATGAGGCTCCACAAGTAATCATTGAGCACATAAAGAAAGTTGATAAGGAAGCAAAGGCCAACAATGCAAGTGTGATTGCACTAAGAAGTGATAATGGAACAGAGTTCAGAAATGCCATACTTGAAGCATTCTGCAAAGAGAATGGTATTTCTCAGCAATTATCAGCTCCAAGGACTCCACAACAAAATGGAGTTGTTGAGAGAAAGAATAGAACTCTAATTGAGGCTGCTAGAACAATGTTACTTGATGCAAAGATGCCTACATGTTTTTGGGCTGAGGCTGTTAGCACTGCATGCTATATCCAGAACAGAACCCTCATCAACAAAAACACTGGAAAGACACCTTACAATTTGATGACTGGAAAGAAGCCCACTCTAAAGTATGTTCATACTTTTGGAAGCAAATGCTTCGTATTGAAGGATAATTCTGAATATGTTGAAAAGTTTGATGCAAAGGCATTTGAAGGAATTTTCTTGGCTACTCTATGGAAAGAATTGCATACAAAGTTTATGTCATCAGTCAAAAGAAAATTATGGAAAGCACAAATGTGACATTTGATGACAGCAAACTACCTGGACTATAAGAAGCCAATGATGAAGATAAAGATCCATTAAAGTTTGATAATCTAGATGATTTTGATGAAGAGATTGAAACTGAAGTTGAAACTCAAGTTCAACAAACTCAAGTGAATGATGATACAAGAGAAGAATTTGTGCCAATCAACAGTAGAGAAACAAGCATCCAAGACACACCTGTGAGTAGTGGCAACCTCACAGGGGGAGGAAATGAGAATGATCATGATTTGGATGATGAAACAACATCAAGAATGAGAAATCAGGCTGAGCACTCAAGGAAATGGGATAGATCACACACTGTAGAGCAAATCATTGGAGATCCTAATGCAGGAATAAGGACTAGAAGAGCAACTCAGAATGAGTGCCTCTATGACTGTTTTCTATCTCAGGTTGAGCCTAAGAAACTTGATGATGCACTGTTAGATCCAGATTGGATTATTGCCATGCAAGAGGAGCTGAATTAATTTGAAAGAAACAAAGTATGGGAACTTGTGCCTGCACCAAAGAATAGAACCATTGTTGGAACAAAATGGGTTCTAAAGAATAAGATGGATGAAGATGGTGTAATAGTAAGAAACAAAGCAAGGCTGGTTGCAAAAGGATACTCTCAACAGGAAGGCATTGATTATGATGAGACATTTGCCCCTGTTGCTAGATTGGAATCCATCAGAATATTCTTGGCATTTGCTGCCCATTCAAACTTTAAAGTTTATCAAATTGATGTCAAGAGTGCATTTCTGAATGGAGAGTTGGAAGAAGAGGTTTATGTGCAACAACCACCTGGCTTTGAGGATCCACATTTCCCAGAATTTGTCTACAGATTGCTTAAGGCATTGTATGAACTTAAGCAGGCTCCAAGAGCATGGTATGATACTTTATCACAATTTCTTCTTGAAAATCAATTCAATAGAGGCACATTGGACAAGACACTGTTTTACAAGAAGCATGGTGATGATATTATCCTAGTTCAGATTTATGTGGATGACATCAATTTTGGTTCTATAAATGAGAAGCTGTGTGAGAAATTCTCTAAACTCATGCAGAGCAGATATGAGATGAGTATGATGGGAGAGTTGACATTCTTCCTAGGGTTGCAAGTTAGTCAAAGGAAGGATGGTATCTTTATCAGTCAAACCAAGTACATCAAGGATTTATTGAAGAAGTTTGACTTGGAAGATTGTTCACCTGCAAAGACACCCATGGCCACTGCCACTAAATTGGATGAAGATGCTAAAGGCAAGAAAGTAGATATCTCAGTCTACAGAGGCATGGTTGGTTCTCTATTCTACCTCACTGCAAGTAGGCCAGACATCATGTTTGCTACATGCTTGTGTGCAAGGTTTCAATCAAATCCAAAAGAATCACATTTGGTTGCTATAAAAAGCATCTTTAGATATCTGAAGGGCACTCCAAACTTGGGTCTATGGTATCCTAAGGACACAGGGTTCAATCTGATTGGCAATTCTGATGCTGATTATGCTGGATGCAGAGTGGATAGGAAAAGCATCTCAGGTAGCTACCAGTTTCTTGGACAAAGGTTAGTCTCTTGGTATAGCAAGAAACAACAATCTGTGTCAACTTCTACAGCTGAGGCTGAGTACATAGCTGCTGGAAGTTGCTGTGCTCAAGTGCTTTGGATTAGAAATTAACTTAGAGATTATGGACTTGTGTTGGAAAGAATTCCAATCATGTATGACAACACAAGTGCAATCTCTATAGTTGCCAATCCTGTCAATCATTCTAGGACAAAGCACATTGACATAAGATATCATTTCATTAGAGAACATGCAACTAATGGAACCATTGAGTTGCATTATGTCTCTACAGATAAACAACTAGCTGATATATTCACTAAGCCATTAGATGAAGCCACCTTCACAAGGTTGGTTAGTGAGATTGGAATGCTGAATTCTTCAGATTCTGGCTAAGTGAATACAACATCTAGATTGTTGCAGCAGTAAACACTTACTTTATCTAAATTCTCAATATTTTTGGAGTAAGTGTTGGATGAAATATGATTTATAAATATTTTAAATCTATTGCATATGTTGGAAAATCATTTTTTTGTTAACTTGAAATTCTATGAAATTTTGATAAAATCACTGTTTAATTTTCTAGAATATTCTTCAATGAATATGGCTGGTAAATTTTAAAAGATAGTGAAAATTAAATTTTTGTGAGTGCTGAGTATATTTGGATAAGTCAGACTTCTCGAATGGTTCACTATTCGACATCTCTAACAAGTCTCATTAGAGCACTCTTGAGTTCTCAAATAGAGTCTTTTAGAGATATCGAATAGAGGTACTCTTGACTTCTCGAATATGGTAATTGAGTTCTCTAATGGCTGAGTTCTCGAACACTATATTTGAGTTCTCGAATCATTTGAAAAGGCTGAATTCTCGCTGAATTTCAACCGATTTTGGATTTTTGTCTGAAATTTTAATTCACTCATAAAAACACATTTTATTTAATTTAGAATTATTTCTAAGTTAGATAACTGCCAGCTGTGAGTTACAATCTGCTAGAGTTATCGATTAAGCCTTTCTTGACTTATCGAATAGTTGTTTTTTACTTCTCGAATGCCTGACTTGTCGATACAAAACATACATCTAATCGACAATTCAAGTACTTCATACTTATACAATTCTACATCTATTCGATTCATTTCATTCGATTTCTCAAGCATCTAACCTCCCAAATCCTCTGAATCCCATAACTGCAAAAGCTTAATTTCTTCTTCAATCTTCATTCTCTTGTCTTCTATATACAAATGGCAAACACCCAACTCACCATACCCACTCAAACCAATTTCATCGCGATAACTAACGACGTGGAAGCACCAAATGCAAATTTCAAGTGCTTTGTTCGCTGGATGTCAGAATCATACAACAAGAGTGCACTATCTGCCAACCCAACTCTGTATCTGGACCTCCTAGAACAGTTTTGGAGAACTGCCACCGTGGAAGTCATTGCCTTTGAGAATGCTATAACTTCCTATGTAGTCTATTGCAAGATTCAAGGCCAGGATATCACTATTACTACAGACGACATGAATCAAGCACTAGAATTACAACAAGAGGCATATGACCTACTAGCCACAAATGCAGTGTTGCAAGAATTCTTTGAGTTTATCAACTACTCAGATGTGATCAATCTTGGGAAGCTCAACATGAAGCATCTGCGGAAAGAGTGGAGCTATGTGTTTGCTACCATTCTTCAAGTCTTCACAGCCAGGAAGTCAAACTTCGATCAAATTAGTGCACCTGCACAGTAAATAGGCTATGCCTTGGCTTATGGGAGAAAGATAGATGTTGGCCAGATAATTCTACAAGAGTTATATGGGAGACTTGGCAAGAACACATCCAAGAGAGGTACTGAAATTTTCTTCCCTCGCTTCATTCAATCTGTACTTAAATTTAAAAATGCTAAATTGATTGAATTTCCTGGTGTAAATAAAAGTAGAATAGACTACCCTAGGTCCATGACCAAACTTATTTTTGGTAATTTGGAGACTAGGAATGATGTGGATGTAAGACTCAAAATAACTCCCCATATGGAGAGTCTATTTAGGACTTATCCCCACAACATGCCAACATTTGACTCAAAGTCACAGTTAGAACAACCTAAGCAAGTAGTACAAGATGCTAACCCAAGGCTTGCTAACCAACCCCCTCAACCAAACACTCTACCACACAGTGAGGGAACTGCATCATCCTCTCAAAAGGGTGATGTTAGTAAAAGGAAGAGAAAGGAGGTAATGTCTGCACCCTTGAATATATTATCTGAAGCAGCACTGGCTGTTGAATTAGGTATAGGGAGTGAGGAACCTGAGTCACCCTTACAAAGGCCAAAGAGGAAGAAATCCAAGACCACCTCTTCAGTCACACAAATGGATGAAGTTGTAAAATCAGGGGCAAACAGCTCACTAGATGTATCCTCTCAACAGGGTGCATCTATAGAATCAAGCATCCTCCCCAATGCACCTACCTGTACAGAGTCAGCACATGAGAGTGATAAGGCTGGCACAACACTGAGTGGAGAGCACATCCCAATTGAAACTCCTTCTATCTCTCAGGGGGAGTTGCCAAAATCTAATCTACAACACTCTTCTCTTCCAGCCTTTACCACTCAAATTTCTTTGCAGCCTGCAACTCAAACCATTGAGGAGCAAGGCATTGATCATCAAGAATTCTTTTTTCTTGATGAGCCAATGATTTCAAGTGACTTAGTGCATGACACTTTGCTCACCACCCAGGACCCACATTTAGATTGTGAGGGAATGCATGATGGGGCATCTCCTAATGACACCATCCAAAACACAGAGGCTTCACTAGTTTTCACTAGAGACTCTGTGCCTGTGTCAACTGTTGGTGTAACTCATCCCACTTCTGTGGAGACACCAGTAGTAGAGTCAATCTATCCGGTTATAGAAGTTGCATCTGTAACTGAGGAGTCTAGCTTGCCTAGCTCTAGCTCTTACTTTATATCACAATGGCTGAAGCCTGTGCACCATGATAGTGCTTCAGGATCAGGGTCTGTTCCACAACAATTGACGGTTAAAGCACTTCAAAGCTCAATTATGGATCAGATCCCTGAGTTCACAAAGATTGCACAACACCTCCTCACTGCCAACCTGCCCAATCCTGACTATGAAGCTATACTCTTGTGCCATAAAGATGATGTGGAGCTACAGCAGGCCAAAATTATAGATGACACTGAGAGAGAAGGCAATGTAGATGCCTGGCTACAAGGAAAATATGACATTCCTCTCTCAGAAGGCCTCCAGTACCTCAGAGAAGAGTACATCATTTCATTAGGGTCCAATGCCAAATCTCTCACCCCTAGTGATGTGTATGAAGCAGTCAATGACAGTTACAAGGGAATTCTCAAGGCTGCACACTACCTTGGCAAGGGTCTAAAGACAGAAGTCACATAAGTGTGTACAGCCACAACCAAGGAGGTGCATGAGATAAAAAGGGCTTTTGATTCCAAATTCCCTCAACTGGAGACTGTGGTCAAGGACATTCTAGCCTGCAAGTCTAGCTGCACCAAAATGTACAATGGCTTGGCTATTCTCAAAGATACTGTCACAGGGCTGGGGCACAAATTTCAGAATCTCACTGATTAGACCACTGAGGCCAATGCCATGCTCAGGACACTATTTGCCAACCAGTATGGAGATAAGTTAGTCACTGAAGTCCCAGTGCATGATTTGACTAGGTTTGAAGTGCAGAGACTTAAAGATCAATCCTTGTCTGGCTTCGAATCAACTGAATTATTCACGAAGGTAGATGCACTTGAGAAGGAGGTAGCCACTCTCACTCAGTCAAATGCTCATCTTACAGACAAGGTTGCATAGCTCACTGATCAGTTGGACACTCAAGCAACCACCACAGCTGATGTTCTTCTGCATCAACAATCTATGTTGGCTGCTGTGATGAAGCATATGGGTCTCCCTCTCCCTGAAGAATCTTCCAACCCAAAGGTCACTTCTACAGCCTCTATGCCTGACAGCAAGCCTAAGGGGGAGAAGAGGACAAGGAATTCAAATACAAAGGGGGAGAAACCTAAGGAGAAAGGTATAAAGATAAGTGAGGGTGGTCACCAAAGGGCCTCTAAATCTCTAACTCATGTGCCAGGCAAAGGCAAATCAAAGGTTGATGAGCCTCCATCTTCTCTGCCAGTGGTCACTCTACCAACTGTGCACATCACCACTCCTGATGGCCAAAAGCAGTCGATCACAACCATAGTGGTTGCAGGGAGCATGCCATCTGACAACCTTCCCCTCTCTAAAGTTGAAAGTGTCAAACCTGTGGAGGTTAAGGTGGTTACTGAGGCCAAGCTACAAGAAGTTGCAAACTCTAATGTCTATCATGATGATGCATTCTTGGAGTTTTTGAAAGTCTCAAGGGAACAGGCTACAGACACCCAAATATATCTGAGGAGGCTGAGGGATCAGATTGACTACTTCACTGTGATACCTAGGAGGATCAATGGCTTATGGTACAAGGAAGTAATGATGGTGGCAAAATAAAGAATCTGGCATCTAGGCTACAACACTCTACAAACTTTGAAGCATTCTGAAATAGATGCATTGATCAGGTTGATTGAGAAGAAGGATTCAAATGAGAAAAATAAGAGTCTATATGATAAGCTGAGGAATGGTCAACCTTCTAGGCTCCCAGAAGTGTTTAAGAAGCCATGGACAATTGTCTATCAAGCTAGCACCAGAATTGATGATATTAAACAACTGGTGATTCCTCATGATCTCAAAACTAAAAATCACAGACTTATTATTGCAATCACTGATCAACTTCAAAAGAAGGCTGGAGCAAGAAATGCAGAAGAAGTAGAGGCACTACACATCCTCAGATCCTTCATAGCAACTAGTGTAATTCCAGAGATTGCCAAGTCTTGGAGAGATAAGGATGACAAAGATGAGGATAGGAGTGATGGGAGGAGAAGACATCACAAGAGTGATAAGGGAGATGATGATAAGAAAAAGAAGAAAGATGACAAAGAAAAGAAAGATGGCAGGGACCAAGGGAAAGTCTATGAGAGGACAAGTGTGAAACAGCAAGCCATAGGCATTGCTAATAGTAACCTCACCACTACACAAGACTCTAAGTCTTGGGTGAATACTGTTAGTAGTGACCTACAAAAGCCAAATTCCATGGCCTCTGCAAATGTTTCACTACCTCAAGAAGAGAAGGAAATTCAAGCCAAGAAACTATGTGTATGTTTCAGAAAGCAAACTGCCAATGGCATACTACTATGGTCTACCAACAAAGGTCTGAAATTTCAGCCAAACAACCATGTAAAGAGGACTAAGTTTAAGCATGCAGCAAGAAGGGTGAAGTTATCCAAGTGAAAGGCACTGACAATTATTCCAGGATTGAAACTCCAACCATTAGATGAAGATTTTGATGAAGACCAACTGCAGTTCCTATGGGCTCAAAAAATCTATCATGTTGCCATTGTTGATGATTTTCTCGAATTTAAATATACTGATGGAAGAAAGAAGAAATTTAGACAGGAACATGTCAGCACTGGGGCAGGCTGTATGATATAGAAAGGATAATTGCAATGTTGGATTCTGAAGACAGAGTGGAAAGGGTATGGAAGCTGGAGCTAATTGACTTTGTCAAAATGAAGAGAGATCACCAGGCAGAAATGAAAAAGAACAGTGAAGAGCTACTAAAGAAAAGGGAGGAGGAGTTTGCTGCAATGGAAGCTAAGGCTGATGAATTGAGAGTTATGGGTCTGTGTAGAGTCAAGTTTAATCCTTACATCATTGAGTACAAGAAATATGGTAGAAATGTAAAGATTAGAATGGACTACATCAGTTCCTATTCTGAGAAACAACTGAATGAAGTACTCAAGGATTTGTCAGGCTCCCCTCTAATTGAAGAACTCACTGCAATAGAAGACATTATTCTTGCCATGGAAGAAAATGCAAAGAAGAAAGCTAAAGAAGCTGAAGAAAAGATGAAAAATGAGAATCTGCAAGCCAAAGCTCAAGAGATGAATCCAAAAGGATATGGCTAGTAATTCCTCATAACTTGTAAGAATACTTCTATGTATTTTCTTCAATCAATCTACACACCTGTATTGTTCAAGTTTTATCTTTATGTATGTTAGGCTTGTTATCAGACATGAAATTGTGACTAAGGGTCTCACTCACAATTTTGGGGAGATTGTTAGTCACAGAGGCATGCCTGTGTACATCTAATAACAAGCCTAATTGTTTGTAATGCTTTGCATTACTTATATGACCTCTTAACTAAGGGAACCTCTAGTTGTAGAGTTTCTATTTGTTCTATACTTGTAATAGGCACCAAATCCTAGTTATGTAATTGTACTTATATAGTCAAGAATAATGCTTGAAAGAAGTTCCAAGGTTTATGCCTCAAGCAAGAAGATAAAGACTGTCAAATAATCACAGTTGGGATTTGAAGAAATGAAGAATTTGCCTAATTACCAATTCGAGAAGTATATTTGTCTATTCGAGAAGTCCAGCATTCGAGAAGTAAGGGATTCGATATCTCAAGACACTATTCGATATCTCTGAATACATTGTTCGATATCTCATTCGATATCTCAGAGATTCGATATATCTATTACTCTGTTCGAGAAATCAAGAAGTCAACAAATCAAAGTGGTATTCGAGTTCTCAAAGTGTCAACAAGTCAAAGTTCCATTCGATATCTCAAGGACTCAGAAAGGTATTCGAGATCTCAGGGATTCGACAAGTCACAATGCTCTATTCGATAACTCAAGGATTCCCAGAGAAAAGAGCTATTCGAGAAGTGATTCGATATGACAATATAACAGTGTTCGAGAACTCAGAGTTATCGATCAAGTCAATTCTAGTTCTAGAATCACTTACTTAGCCACTTCTCGAATACATTCTTGGAGACAAAATACTGAAGAAATTGTACAAGTCTGAAACCTGCAACAAGCCAATACACTTTATAGACCACAATCTGTAACGTGCTCTGGAAAGCCTACAAGGAAGCTTGGAGAGATATAGAAGAGACAAAGAGCTAAAGAAGTGGATCTGAAAAGGCTTTGCAAAGTCAAATCTATAACCGTTTGGACACTTAATCGAAAAGGATAGACATACTAGAAAGTAATTTGTTCAGCTACCTTATTTGTAGTAAGTAGGCTGTATCCATGTTCTATAAGGATACAGCCTCACTTCCTTAGTCATTAACTTTGTGAGTCAAGTTTTTCATACACAGTAAGCAATATCTCTCTGAGAAAAACGAGGCTGAGAATATTATCATTTGTATTCACAGATTGTAGCAACCTTTATCTAATAATACATTAGATTAAAGTGATGTTGTGTCTTGTGTTGATTCTTTATCCGCACCTTCACTTCTGCACACACAAACACTTATCTGCTACATAGACTCGAGCCAAAGAAAAGTTTAAGAATCCATTCACCCCCCCTCTGTATTCTTTTACTGTGTTCAATACTCAACAAACAGAATGAAATTTATCATACTATTTCTTATATTTACAAACAAATTGTTTTTTAGTAAATAAACGTGTACATGTTTGTAATATATTTTACTAATAATTGATAGATATGATATGATATTATTTTTGTATATATTAATGATTACAAAATTATATTTAATACACCTTACTATTTGATTTAACTATTCTTATATTTATGCTAAATATCTAATAATCATTATTCATTATTCTTATTTATATACTAAAAATCAATCTAATGATCATTATTTATTGTGTGGCTGAATTGTTGAACCAAAATAAAAATAATTATACTCATATTTTTTTATTATTAACGATTGAAAGATATGATGTGATATTTTTGGATATGTATTAAGGACTGCAAGATTAAATTTTAAATTAAAAAGTAACTTGTTTTGATTAAAAAGAAAATATTAATGATTGGAATATATGGTATAACTAATATTTTAAGGTGCTTATAAAAGATAAAATCTCTCAATTAATAAATAATGTATTTTAATTATAAAAGGCAATCGATTACTTAGTACAATTAATTACATTTTTTTATTAATTAATTAGAATAACTATACCAAAATTAAACTGACAAAATTTTTAATGGTTTAATCCTTTATTATAACTAGCTTATAACCCGTGCGATGCACGGATTTTTGTTGATATGTAATAAATTTTATTTTATGTCATAATAATATTTTTATATAATCATTATTTAAAATATTTTATTTAAATTTTAATTTTAATAATTTAATATAAAATTAGTTAATGATATGCATGGTTTAAAACTTATATTATAAAATTTTAAAATAGATATGTCGTTGATAAAATTTGAAACTTGAAATTTTAGTAAATTAATTTAATCATATAATATATTTAATAATTTGATCTAATGATATTCTGATTTTTTTACTAAAAATTTAATGGTCATTATTCGTAATACGAATTTCTATTATATTTTGTTACTGATTATATGATATGATGTGATATTTTTGAGTATATATTAATTATTGCTAGATTTGAATTGATTGGAAAATATGATATGATTGAGGTTTTTAGATGTTTATAAAAGGTAATATCTTCAACTAAAATTAAATGTGAAAAAGACAATCGACTAATTACCTTTAATTGTATTATGTTATTATTTATTTTTGTTTAATTATTGCTAGATATGAATTGATTGGAAAATATGATATGATTGAGGTTTTTAGGTGTTTTTAAAAGTAATATCTTCAACTAAAAGTAAATGTGAAAAAGACAATCGACTAATTACCTTTAATTGTATTATGTTTTATTTATTTTTGGTGTTTTAATAGTATAAATATCATATATATTTTTCTTTATAATGAAGGGTAAATAAGTAAATTCACGAAATACCAAAAAACATATATCAAAAAATAGGTACCAAAATTTTTAATGTTTCGACAATTATATAATTATTAATTAATTTAATTTAATATAATTTTAATATACTCATGTTTATGGATTATACTAATATTTCCTTATTATAAACAACGCATGCAGATTTTTAATATATTTTATTAACAATTGAAAAATATGGTGTGATATTTTCGGGTATATATTTATGATTGTAAAATTAGTTTTAAATTAAAAAGGTAACATGTTTTAGTTCAAAAGAAAATATTAATGAAGATTAGTTTTAAATTAAAAATGTAACGTAATTCAATATTTATGATTGGAAGATACATTGATGTTTTTAGGTGTTTATAAAAGGTAATATCTTCAATTAAAAGTAAATGTGAAAAAAGGCAAGCGACTAATTATCATTAATTATATTATGTTATTATTTATTATAGGTGTTTTAAAAGTATAAATATCATATATTTATTTTCTTTTTAACAAAGGGTAAATAAGTAAATTCACGAAATACCAAAAAATTGATACAAAAAAACAGGTACCAAAAAACAGGTATATTAATTATTGCTAGATATGAATTGATTGAGAAATATTATATGATTGAGGTTTTTAGATGTTTATAAAAGTTAATATCTTCAACTAAAAGTAAATGTGAAAAAGGCAATCGACTAATTACCTTTAATTTTATTATGTTATTATTTATTTTTGGTTAATTATTGCTAGATTTAAAAGTATAAATATCATATATTTATTTTCTTTTTAACAAAGGGTAAATAAGTAAATTCTCGAAGTACCAAAAAACAGGTACCAAAACTTTCAATGTTTCGGAATTTATATAATAGTATAGATACCTGAGTCTACCAATGTTCAGTTAACCAATCAGAAAACTATGAATTATTTTAGAACCAATCAGAGCTAATTCTCAAATTTTAGACCAATCATGTTATATTAAGTGTTTTCCTTATTTACAATCTCACCCTACCTCATTAACTGTGGTTAGTTAACACTTCAAATTTAAATACAATAATGAATTTATTAAACATATCCATAAATACATTTTTTATATATATACATATCCATAAATACATTTTTTTAATATATACATATCCATAAATACATACTTTTAAAATAAAAAAATTACGAAAAAAATTATTTTAATTTAAAATCAATCACGATATACTATTATATACTAGCTTATAACCCGTGCAACGACGACTATTTTTTTGAATATTTATATTTATATTAATTTTTTAAATATTTTTATGTTATTAATTTAAATATCAAATTATTGTTAAAAAATTGATATATATATATATATATATATATATATATATATATATATATATATATATATATATATCTGTTCTAAAAATCGGTGATTAATCACGATTAATCACCGATTAATCCCTGTTCCATGGGTTACCGAACTGATTAATAATCCGATTATTCGATTAATCATTCCGATTAATCCTCAAATACACGATTAATCCCCGATTAATCCCTGGACAGTGCCTCTATCGATTAAGTCCGATTCCCGCTTTTTACAACACTGATATATATATATATATATATATATATTTATATATATATATTCAAGAGAAAACTGGCCCTGAGGATGACCTCATGGGAGTTTCCTGAGGACAAGTGTATTTTGGGTGTAAATAATAATGGCAAATCTGTAAATATCTCCACCCCCCCTGTATTTACATAAATAACCCTCTATTTTGTATTCTATAATGTCTTAACCTCTGGTAACACCCTCAGGATGACCTCAGGGCCCGTAAACCCTATATTCAATTTCATATTTATGCTCTATCTTGAAATTCTTAAAATTTGATTTGGACAATTTTACAGCCACACGAAATTACCAAAATATTCTTTAATTAAGTGATAGTTTAACGATTGTTTTCCAATTAAAACTACGCGGAAACAAAAGAGAGAAGATATTGATGATTTTTTACATTGAAAATTCTATTCGATTTATCATATTTACTTGTATTTCGTTTTAATTATCAAACTACTCTTCTTATTATTTAAAGATAGTTCTACTGACAATCAAATACAGTTTTAATAATAATAATTGTAAGTCTGGTATTCAGTACGATAAAATAAATAAGAACCGTTAGATTATTAAATAAATAGATGAAAGATGTTAGATTTAGCATAAAAAATATTTTAGTTTTTAATATGTAAACTAAAAATTATATTTATATCAAAATACGAAAAATGTATGTCAACAATTTAAATCATATATAATTTGATTTTCTACATTGAATAGAATTATCAATGTTGGTCTTCTACACTGAATATGATTAATGTGAAAATTCATTATTATATTTTTTCTTGAGATCGAGCGTTTCCATTTCGATACTAATTGTTTAATCATCATTAAATTAAAGATAATTTTATAAGTTTTGCGTAGGCTGTAAAATCATCTCTAAATTTCGAGATAGAACCCAAATAATAAATATGAACTTTTTTAATATTAATAAATAAATAAATAAAATTCAATCGTATTCCTTTTTAATTATATCATTTTCATATTATATTTTCTGTAGAATTCAATTCTAACACCATTATTTTTAATTATATTCTTTTTAGATTATAATTTTCTTTTTAATATGATATAATCTTGATTGGCTATTTTAAAAATATTAAATTCGACGGTTGAAATATTTTGGCAGAACAATGACCAAAATTATGAAAAAGATCCTTCTTAACTTATTATTTATAAATATATAATTAGGATATAATATGTAATTTGAACATCTTTTAATTTTTTTTAATATTTTCATAGAATTAAATCATCACATTAATATATATTTATTCAAGAATATTTTTACCTTAATTAGGCATAAAATTTTGTTATAATATTGGTCACAATTTTTAATTCAACATTTATTTTTATTTTAAATATATAAAAGCGAAGCTAATAAATTTATAAGATGCAAAAGCACTATTGCATTCTATTTCCATAAGAAAATATGATTCCATCCGCAAGTAGACTACTCTAATTCTGACATAATACTCACGAGCCGTAGATTGTATTGATACGATTATTGTTAATAATATTCTAAAAATTATTAATTTACATATATGTACCCCAAATTTTTTTTGTTTTTTATACGACTCCTTGCGTGTGCGTGTTTATTTATCAAATAAATAAATAAACAACTATGTTGAGATATCGCCTTCATATTTATTAAAATTTCAATTTACAGGATTATGGATTATGGGAGGGGCATTACAACCGTTGTGGGCCAAACATAAACTTTGAAACAAAGGTGTTTGGATGAACTATTTTTTTTTTTTGCGAAATGAAAAAGAATTTTCATTTATCAATGATAGAGTTTACACAATCCTAAAAAGGAATGGAAAAAGAGACATTCTTTCATCCACGAAAGCTTATCATCTAACCGAAAGGTATGCTTAACCAATCCATGGGTCGTAACCTAAATTACGACTAACATGAGAAAGAGATTCCTCCGGAAGTTTAGACAATAAAACTTTCATATCAAAGAAGAAGACTCACGACAAAAGTAGGCCTCGTTAAAACCCCACAAGAGCAAAATCCTATGGGGAAAAAACTCAGGGGGGAAAAAGAGTGCCCACACTACAACGATCAACAATACATCATTTTACATCATGTCTAAATAAACAAAATGCTAGACTCTTCTTGATTCTTCTGCTATAGCAATCCCATTCCCAACTTCATTTATCTCCGTTTGACTTTTTCCATCTTATTCTCATCCAAGTAAATCTGAAAGGTCACCAAAACAAGATACAAATCAAGAAACTAAATTAAAACAAAACATAAATATAATATTATATTATTAAATAATAAATTCTATTTTCGGTGATAAGATATTAATAAAAAATATAAATATTATCTAAACAAAGGGGATCCCTTTGGTTAGACCTTTATTTAAAATATTAAGTAAAAAATAAAATTAAATAAAGAGTCATAAATATTACATTTAGATGAAAATAATAAAAATAACTAAAATTGAATAAATTGTAATACACTTCGAAAACAAAAATTAAAAATAAGATAAAATAAATTTAAAATCTAGCCAAAAAAATAAAAAATAAAATACAACTGTATATTAGAAAAATATTGTATAAAATAAATTATAAACTGTAATCTTTGTCCTATTTTAGTCCTAATATATCTTCTCTAATCTCTTAGCATTAAAGATATCCCCATTTAATAATTAACATTTATTACAAATTTAACAACTCTTAATAGAGATCCCTACTATTCACTATAAACTATTATTCAAATTCAAATTTAACTAAAATTCTAAATTTCCTTAGTTAAGATTACAACCTGTATAATTGCACATTTTACGCATCCTTTATCTTGATTTGTCAACTAAAAACAGCAATTAAAATCAGCTAACGAATAGCTATTTAGATTCAGTACATATCAAGATTTCTCTTCGTCTATTAAACAATAAAAGACATATAAACCTTAATTTCAGCTTGTTTTATGATCCCTAACCATAATCATTTAGCCTTCCTTAAATGATTCCAATCTTTAACAAACATACTATTATTACTATTACTATCATTTGTAACTGCTTCTAAATTTCCTTAAAAAATTACAACCTGTAAACTTACATATCTCACGCATTCAAACATCTTGATTTGTCAAATAAATGCAGCTAGAAATTAGCTATTGAGAATCAGAACATATCAGGATGGATTTCCGTATATTAATCATAATAAGACATATGATCCTTAATTACAGTTTATTTTATGATCCCTAAGCCATAATCCTCTTAATTAAATCTAATCTTTAACAACTTACTATTCTATTAATCCCATAAAAGGATCCATTTATCTATCAATATCTTTTCACCATACCTCCAATTTATTAAAAATCGTTTGAGAACATTAACATAAAGGTACCTTACTAGTTTATGTATAATCATTAAATTCGATTTAATAATTAAACACTATCATTATATATGTATCCTATATGAGTTTCCTCGGCCCTTTTTTAATCTTCTGGCCTCTATATTATAAAACATTAATTCTGCTCGTAATCAAACTAATCTTCTAGAACTTCAGTAACCATCC
The DNA here is from genome assembly GCA_037693485.1 of Kitagawia praeruptora. Taxonomy (NCBI): domain Eukaryota; kingdom Viridiplantae; phylum Streptophyta; class Magnoliopsida; order Apiales; family Apiaceae; genus Kitagawia; species Kitagawia praeruptora. The sequence goes on from CM075350.1 coordinate 129,451,961, forward strand.
TCCATGAAATAAAACTCCAACACTATCATTGATGATAATATATTGCCTCTTAAAGACACAAAACAAGCCATCCAACATGGCCGCCAATTAAAAAAAATTCATGGTACAAAACAAATCAACATAATCTAACCCAACATAACAGGAACTCCAACCTTACCAAAATGAAAAGCTCAATATACAAACAATTTATATGCAAAAAGTGATACAAATCCTTAAAATAAAACCGGAAAGAAAAGTCAAGGGAACCATATCCCAAAAGAGATTAAAGGTTCGCAACCAGTCTAAGATATGCAAGCTACTAACTCCAAGAATGAAAACTGCCAACTCCAAAGGATTGTTCGAACTAAACTACATGCCAAGACCAGAAAAAAACGAAAAATTCTAACAGGACATATATCAAACCGACCCAAAAATATAAACATATAAACTGACTGGACCAAATTAGATCGAAGCATCTAAAGAATAAGAAAATTATATTTACCTGTACCCAAAAAGATCAACTGAAGTCAGCATCTAAACTATCGTCGGAGTAAATCCATGAATGGCGAAAAGCCTACTCCTTCTCCGGCACCGGCGCCGGAACCGGTGGCTGATTCGCTCCTTGATCCCAAATATTTCATCCCAATAGAAGGAGGGACACCAGTATTTGAACCAGTATTGTTAATATGCACTCCATGCATATTTGTTCACAACATTTGTTTTTCTCACCGTTTGTGTGAGTTTTGTTTTTCTCACCGTTTGTATGAGTATGGTGATTGATTTAGTGATGAAAGTTGTTAGGGATTTGCATTCTCGGTCGATAGCTCAAACTGGTTTCGGCAGTGGTGTAGTATGTGTAAATATCATCTTCAACAAATCACGTGACTCCAAGAAGAATGGATTAATCCGTGATTGTTTCTGTGTTTTGTTTGTTCGACGCAATTGTTTATGTAGATGCCGTATGGCTTTTTGTTATTGAATTATCTCATTTACTCAAAAAAAAAGCCAGATCTTTGGTGGTTAGTTATTCTATTTATAGTTATTATATTGAGAGTTTATCATCATTTGTGATATGTATTTATAGCTATTATATCGAGAGTATATCATCTTTTGAGATATGTATATATCTCTTACTTTTAATATATAATAGGATATAATTTTAAAATTATTTCATAAAATATATGTTGTTGTTAGGAATCGAACCCTTGACCTATGGTAGTACTCGTTTATTATCCATCTTACTCTTATTATATATAAGGATATAATTTTAAATTATATTTCATAACTTTTTCTAGAACTCCTCTATTTTAAATAATAAAATCAAAACTTCCTTCTTTAGATCCTATTTAAAAAAAATCAAAACCTTTTTAAAATCTAATAATTTCCTTCTCCACGTTGCACCTATATATACATCCATACAAATAACAGCCATCAAATAAAGAGATCTACTCGGTAAGAATTTCTGCAGTATAATTTTCTTCTTCATGCCTTTTATTTTCTGCAGTAGAATTTCTCCATGTATTATGTTGATTTTTTGATATTTTTTTCTCTGGTATATAAGATTGGTTAAATCTTACAATATTGTGAGTTATACATGCAACAATTATTTGTGCTTTTGCGTTGAAATCTCAAATATTATATTTTCTTTTCATATATGTTGTTACTCTTAATTCATTCCAGCATTTTTTTGATTTTGATCTTTTTTTTTAATTTAGAAAAGCCATGCATTAAAATAAGGATAGTACAAAAAGCTTCTTACGCCGCAGCTACTAACCTTTGCAGAATTGCAGGCAAACTCCGTGCATGTTGGTTATCGAAAAAGACCATGAAATAGTTTTCTGTAAGTTCTCACCAGTGCATGCCACCTACCCGTTGGTTCAAGACAATTCAACGAAAAATATTAACATAATCATGTCCATAGCAACATACTCTATTTACTTATGTTACTACTAAATATACTTATTACTATTTATATTTTAACGACTTTAGTTGGTTTCATCACTCCAAACAACATGCAATAGTTTGAATATAATTTTTAAATTTATCGCTTTAGTTAAAATTATGGTTTATTAATAATCATTGGTTGTTCTTTATATTTGTTTTTGTATAACATCGGATTTGAAATCAGATTTTAAATTATTAGGATAATTTTCATACCTTCAAATTCTCAATTTTTTTAAAAGCTCAAAAAAATTTTTATTCATAATTTGTTAAAAACAATTATTAATAAATGCATATAAGTCAATGCTACATATATTTTAATTATTGAAATTATTAAATATACGCAAGAAGAGTATTATTATTGGTTGGTGAATAAATTAGCAATCAAAAAATAAAAATTATTTTAGAGACAATCAGAATTCACTTCTAAATTTTCAATCAATCAATCATATACAAATGTTTTATTATTTACCATGCTTATTCTAATTTACTAATTGCGATTAAATTAAATTTAAATTTAATAATATCTTGATTTAATAAATTCTTATATCAATTGGTTTTTTATTTTAAAAAATTACTACTAACCGTAAATAATATTTTCTATAAATACACATAACAGTAAATTACATATGTTGGCCATTGTTCTATGGAGAACCATCTTACGTTGAGAATCGTAGAGAACCACTTATTCCAAACTAATTTCTGATTCTATGACCGAATCAAAGTTCTATTTTTTTGATTCTATAAAAAAAAGATAAGATTTTTTTGGTTCTACAAAAAAAATCTACACCAAATGCTGACGTGGCGACCTTGCTGACGTGGCACTACCACGTCACCCGAAACGTCATCAATGCTGACGTGGCAGTGCCACATCATGTTTAACCTGAAAAAGAAATTGATTAATAAAGGAGAAATTTTAGTTAGATAAAATATATAAGATGTTGAGTATTGAATACGGTAAAAGAATACAGAGGGGGGGGGATGAATGGATTCTTGAACTTTTCTTGGATTGAGTCTATGTAGCAGATAAGTGCCTGTGTGTGTAGAAGTGAAGGTGTGGATAAAGAAACAACACAAGACACAATATCACTTTAATCTAATGTATTATTAGATAAAGGTTGCTACAATCTGTGAATACAAATGGTAGTATTCTCAGCTTCGTTTTTCTCATAGAGATATAGCTTACAGTGTATGAAAAACTTGACTCACAAAAGTTACTAAGTTATGAAGTGAGGCTGTGTCCTTATAGAAGATGGATACAGCCTACTTACTACAAATAAGGTAGCTAAACAAATTACTTTCTAGTTTGTCTATCCTTTTTGAGTAAGCGTCAAAACGGTTACAGATTTGACTTTGCAAAGCCTGTTTAGATCCACTTCTTTAGCTCCTTGTCTCTTCTATATCTCTCCAAGCTTCCTTGTAGGCTTTCCAGAGCACGTTATAGATTGTGGTCCATAAAGTGCATTGGCTTGTTGCAGGTTTCTGACTTGTACAATTTCTTCAGTATTTTGTCTCCAAGAACGTATTCGAGAAGTGACTAAGTAAATGATTCGAGAACTAGAATTGACTTGATCGATAACTCTGAGTTCTCGAATACTGTTATATTGACATATCGAACCACTTCTCGAATAGTTCTTTTCCATCAGGATTCCTTGAGTTATCGAATAGAACATTTGACTTATCGAATCCTCGAGATGTCGAATAGCTTTCTGAGTCCTTGAGATATCGAATGGAACTTTGACTTGTTGACTCTTTGAGAACTCGAATACCATCTTGACTTGTTGACTCTCTGAGTTCTCGAATAGAGTAGTAGACATATCGAATCCCTGAGATATCGAATGAGATATCGAACATTGTATTCAGAGATATCGAATAGTGTCTTGAGATATCGAATCCCTGACTTCTCGAATGCTGGACTTCTCGAATAGACAAATATACTTCTCGAATTGGTACTTAGGCAAATTCTTCATTTCTTCAAATCCCAACTTTGATTATTTGACAGTCTTTAACTCCTTGCTTGAGGCATGAACCTTGGAACTTCTTTCAAGCATTATTCTAGACTCTATTTGTACAATTACACAACTAGGATTTGATGCCTACTATAAGTACAATACAAACAGAAACTCTACAACTAGAGGTTCCCTCAGTTAAGAGGTCATGTAAGTAATGCAAAGCATTACAAACAATTAGGCTTGTTATTAGATGAGTACAGGCATGCCTCTGTAACTAACAATCTCCCCCAAATTGTGAGTGAGACCCTTAGTCACAATTTCATGTCTGATAACAAGCCTAACATACATAAAGATAAAACTTTAAAAGTACAGGTATGTATTTTGATTGAACACATAAATGGAATTACAAGATAAGTACTCTTACAGTATGATGAGGTACTAGCCATTTTCATTTGATTGCATCTCCATTGCTTTGGCTTGTAGATCATCATATGCTTTCTGTTTCCTTTCTTTCTCCTTTCTTGCAATCTCATCTATTGCTCTTATGATTTCTGCCATAGCATCCAATTCTTCAATCATGATAGAGTTTTTGAAATCTTCAAGCACTGGCTTCAGAATGTAGGCAGGATAGTGACTGAGTAGGTTCATTCTTATATTGACATTGTCTCCATTTCTTCTCCTATACTTCACCACATAGGGATCAAGCTGAACTCTACACAATCCCTTTGCCCTTAGCTTTTCTGCTTCAATCTCCAGTCTGTCAATTTCTTTCTCCCTTTCTAACCACTTCTCATAGCAGCCCTTTCTTATCTTTTCAGCATAATCTCTCTTCATTTTCACAAAGTCAATCAATTCCAGCTTCCATACTTTCTCCACCTTGTCTTTAGAGTCCAGCAATGCAATGATTCTTTCTATCTCATACAATTTACCCCAATTCTGACAACCCCCTTGTTTGAATTTCATTTCTCTCCCATCAGTGTACTTGATCTCAAGGTGGTCATCCACAATTGCAGCAAAGCATATCTTTTGAGCTCTTAGAAATTGCAATTGCTCTTCATCAAAGTCTTCATCAAGTGGCTGGAGTTTCAATCCTGGAATGATTGTTAGGGCTCTTGATCTGGATAGCTTCACTCTTCTTGCAACATGTTTAAATTTCATCCTCTTGACATGGTTGCTTGGCAGAGATCTTTGACCTTCGTTGGTAGACCATAGTAGTATTCCATTAGCAGTTTGCTTTCTGAAACATACACATGGTTTCTTGACTTGAATCTTCTTCTCTTCTTGAGGTCGCAAAACAGTTGCAGAAGCCATATATGTAGATTTTTCTAGGTCACCACTAACAGTATTCACCCTAGACTTAGAGTCTTGTGTTGTGGTGAGGTTACTACTAGCAATGCCTAAGGCTTGCTATTTTCCAATCTTTCTCTCATAGACTCTTCCTTGGTCATCATCATTCTTCTTATCCTTGTCACCTTTCTTCTTCTTCTTGTCTTCATCACCCTTATCTCTCCTGTGATGTATTCTCCTCCCATCACTTTTATCTTCAGAATCATCATCCTTATTTCTCCTAGGTTGAGCCATCTCTGGGATTTCACCAGTTGCTATATAAGTTCTGAGGATGTGCAGTGCCTCAGTTTCTTCAGTATTTCTGGCTCCAACCTTCTTCTGTAATTGATCAATGATAGCAATGATCAGTCTGTGGTTTCTAGAGGTGAGATCATGGGGAATGGCCAATTGCTTGATGTCTTCAATTCTGGTGCCAGACTGATAAATGATTGTCCATGGCTTCTTGATCACTTCTGGTAGCCTTGAAGGTTGGTCATTCCTCAAGTCATCAAACAGACTTTTATTGTTTTTATTCTTCTTCTCAATGAGCTCAAGTATGGCATCTATCTCTGAGTGTTTTAGTTCTTGTAGAGTCTTGTATGTTAGATGCCATATCTTCAATTTGGATATCATCACTATCTCCTTGATCCATAGATTATTGACTTTCTTAGGAATGACAATGATGCAATCAATCTGCTTCCTCAACTCCCTCAGATAGAACTGAGTGTCACCAACCTGTTCCCTTGTGGCTTTCAGAAACTCCAAGAAGGCTTTATCATGATAAACATTTGAGTAACAACTTTAACTTCTACAGGCTTGGCACTCTCAGATATGGAGGATGGAAGTTTGTCAGAAGGCATACTCCCTGCAACCACTGTGGTAGTTATGGATTGCTTTTGTCCTCCAGGAGTAGTGATGTGCACAGTTGGTAGAGTGACAACTGGCAAGGTAGATGGGGGCTCATCCACTTTGGATTTTCCTTTGCCTGGCACATTAGGTAGAGATTTTGAAGCTCTTTGTTGACCACCCTCATTTAGTTTTATGCCTTTCTCCCCCTTTGTATTTGAGTTCCTTGTCTTCTTCTCCCCCTTAGGCTTGTTGTCAGGCACAGAGGCTGTAGAAAGGTCCTTTGGGATTGAAGATTCGTCAGGTAGAGGGAGACCCATATGCTTCATCATAGCAGCTAACATCGATTATTGATGCAGAAGGACATCAGCTGTGGTGGATGCTTGAGTGTCCAACTGGTCATTTAGAAGTGCAACCTTATCTGTAAGATGATCATTGGATTTGGTGAGAGTAACCACCTCCTTCTCAAGAGCATCTACTTTGCTGAATAACTCAGTAGATTTGAAGCCAGACAGGGATTGTTCTTTGAGTCTCTGCAATTCAAATCTAGTCATGTCATGTACTGGGACTTCAGTGATCAGTCTGTCTCCATATAGATTTTTGAACATGGTCCTCAGCATGGCATTGGCATCTGTGGTCTGATCAGATAGAATTGAAATTGATGCCCCAGACCTGTGACAGTATCCTTTAGCAGAGCTAGCCCATTGTCCATCTTGGTGCAGGTGGTGTTGCAGTGTTTGAGGTCCTTGAACACACTGTCTAGCTGAGGGAATTTGGCATCAAAGGTCCTCTTGATTTCTTCTACTTTGGTGGTTGTCCTATCACACACTCTACTGACCTCAGTTTTGACCCCTTTTCCCAGATAGTGTGCAGCCTTGAGGAATCCCTTGTGTGAATCATTCATAGCCTCATACACTTCACCAGGGGTCAGAGATTTGGCATTGGAACCCAGTGAAGTGAGATATTCCTCCCTGAGATACTGAAGTGCTTCATCAAGAGTAATATCATATTTTCCTTGCAACCAAGCATCTATATTGCCATCTCTCTCAGCATCATCAATAATCTTGGCCTTCTGCATCTCCACATCATCCCTATGGCATAACAGAATGGCCTCATAGTCTGGATTAGGCATGTCTGCAGTGAGAAGGTTCTGAGCAATCTTTGTGAACTCAGGAATCTGATCCACAATTAAGCTTTGAAGTGCTTCAACCGTCAATTGTTGTGGAACAGATCCTGATCCTGAAGCACTGTCATGTTGCACAGGCTTCAGCCATTGTGACATAAAGTCAGAGCTAGAGCTAGGCAAGCTAGACTCCTCAGTTACAGATGCAACTTCTATAACCGGATGGATTGACTCTACTACTGGTGTCACCACAGAAGTGGGATGAATTACACCAACAGTTGACACAGGCACAGAGTCTCTAGTAAGAACTAGTGGAACCTCTGTGTTTGTGATGGTGTCATCAGGAGATGCCTCAGCATGCATTCCCTCACCATCTAAATGTGGGTTCTGAGTGGTGAGCAAAGTGTCATGCACTAAGTCACTTGAAATTATTGGCTCATCAAGAGAAAAGAATTCTTGATGATCAATGCCTTGCATCTCAGTTTCCTGAGTTGCAGGTTCCAAAGAAATTTCAGTGTTAGATTCTGGAAGAGAAATGTGTTTAAGAGTAGATTTTGGCAACTCCCCCTGAGAGATAGAGGGAGTTTCAAGTGTGATGTGCCCTCCACTCAGTGTAGTGCCAACCTTATCACTCCCATGTGCTGACTCTGTACAAGAAGGTGCATTGGGGAGGATGCTTGATTCTATAGGTGCACCCTGTTGAGAGGATACACCTAGTGAGCTGTGTGCCCCTGATTTTACAACTTCAGCCATTTGTGTGACTGAAGAGGTGGTCTTAGATTTCTTCTTCTTTGTCCTGTGTAAGGGTGACTCAGGTTCCTCACTTTCTAGCCCTAATTCAACAGCTAATGCTGCTTCAGATAAGATATTTAATTGTGCAGACATTACTTCCTTTTTCTTCTTTTTACTAACATCACCCTTTTGAGAGGATGATGCAGTTGGCTCAGTATGTGGTAGAGTGTTTGGTTGAGAGGGTTGGTTAGCAGGCCCTGGGTTAGCATTTTGTTCTACTTGCTTGGGCTGTGCTAACTTAGATTTTGCATCAAATGTTGGCATGTTGTGGGGATAAGTCCTAAACAAACTCTCCATATGGGGAGTTATGTTCAGTCTTACATCCACATCATTCCTAGTCTCCAAATTACCAAAAATGAGTTTGGTCATGGACTTAGGATAGCCTATTCTATTTTTATCAATCCCAGGCAATTCAATCAATGAAGCATTCTTAAAATTAAGTACAGATTGAATAAAGCGAGGGAAGAAGATATCAGTACCTCTCTTGGTTGTGTTCTTACCAAGTCTCCCATATAGTTCTTGGAGGATGATTTGGCCAACATCTATCTTCTTTCCATAGGCCAATGCATATCCAATTTGCTGCACAGGTGCACTGATTTGATCAGAGCTTGATTTCCTGGCAGTGAAGACTTAAAGAAGTGTTGCAAACACATAGCTCCATTCTTTTCTCAGATTCTTTCTGTTTAGCTTTCCAAGATTGATCCCATATGAGTAGTTGATGAACTCAAAGAATTCCTCTAACTCTGCATTAGTGGCCAGTCTGTCAAATGACTCTTGTTGTAGGCCCAGTGCTTGATTCATGTCTGCAATAGTGATAGTGATTTCCTTATCTTGAATCTTGCAGTAGATGATATATGAAGTGATTGCGTTTTCCAGGGCTACAACCTCCACAATAGCAGTACCCCAAAACTGTTCCAGGATATCTAGATACAGAGTTGGGTTGGCAGAGAGTGCATCCTTGATGTATGACTCAGCCATCCATTTCACAAAGCACTTGAAATTGGCATTGGGTGCTTCAACATCACTAGTGAGAGCGATGAAGTTGGTGTTGAACTTTACTATTGCCATTTGTGTAGAAGAGAGGAAAGAAATTGAAGGTTGAAGAAGAAATTTGGCTTTTCGTAGCTAGGGTTCCAGGGGTTTAGAGAGTGTAGATGCTTGAGAAATCGAATGAAATGAATCGAATAGATGTGGAATTGTATAAGTATGAAGTACTTGAATTGTCGATTAGATGAAAGTTTTGTATCGACAAGTCAAGAATTCGAGAAGTAGAAAACAACTATTCGAGAAGTCAAGAAAGGCTTAATCGATAACTCAAGCAGATAGAAACTCACAGCTGGCAGTTATCTAACTTAGAAATAATTCTGAATTAAATAAAATGTGTTTTTATGAGTGAATTAAATTTTTAGACAAGAGTCCAAAATCGGTTAAAATTCAGCGAGAATTCAGCCTTTTCAAATGATTCGAGAACTCAAATATAGTTGTTCGAGAACTCAGTTACTATATTCGAGAAGTCAAGAATACCTCTATTCGATATCTCAGAAAGACTCTATTCAAGAACTCAAGAGTACTCTAATGAGACTTGTTAGAGATGTCGAATAGTGAATCATTCGAGAAGTCTGACTTATCGAACTATACCCATCACTCATAAAAATTTGATTTTCACTATCTTTTAAAATTTACCAGACATATTCATTGAAGAATATCCTAGCAAATTAAATAGTGATTTTCTCAAATTTTCATAGAAATTTTAAGTTAATAAAAATATGATTTTCAACATATGCAACAGATTTGAAATATTAATAAATCACATTTCAGCCAACACTTACTCCAAAAATATTGAGAATTTAGATAAAGTAAGTGTTTACTGCTGCAACAATCTAGATGGTGTATTCACTTAGCCAGAATCTGAAGAATTCAGCATTCCAATCTCACTTACCAACCTTGTGAAGGTGGCTTCATCTAATGGCTTAGTGAATATATCAGCTAGTTGTTTATCTGTAGAGACATAATGCAACTCAATGGTTCCATTAGTTGCATGTTCTCTTATGAAATGATATCTGATGTCAATGTGCTTTGTTCTAGAATGATTGACAGGATTGGCAACTATAGAGATTGCACTTGTGTTGTCACACATGATTGGAATTCTTTCCAACACAAGTCCATAATCTCTAAGTTGATTTCTAATCCAAAGCACTTGAGCACAGCAACTTCCAGCAACTATGTATTCAGCCTCAGCTATAGAAGTTGACACAGATTGTTGCTTCTTGCTATACCAAGAAACTAACCTTTGTCCAAGAAACTGACAGCTTCCTGAGGTGCTTTTCCCATCCACTCTGCATCCATCATAATCAGCATCAGAATAACCAACCAGATTGAACCCTGTGTCCTTAGGATACCATAATCCCAAGTTAGGAGTGCCCATTCAGATATCTAAAGATCCTTTTTATTGCAATCAAATGTGATTCCTTTGGATTTGATTGAAACCTTGCACACAAGCATGTAGCAAACATGATGTCTGGCCTACTTGCAGTGAGGTAGAGTAGAGAACCAACCATGCCTCTGTAGACTGAGATATCTACTCTCTTGCCTTTAGCATCTTCATCCAGTTTAGTGGCAGTGGCCATGGGTGTCTTGGCAGGTGAACAATCTTCCAAGTCAAACTTCTTCAATAAATCCTTGATGTACTTGGTTTGACTGATAAAGATACCATCCTTCCTTTGACTGACTTGCAACCCTAGAAAGAATGTCAACTCTCCCATCATACTCATCTCATATCTGCTCTGCATGAGTTTAGAGAATTTCTCACACAGCTTCTCATTTGTAGAACCAAAAATGATATCATCCACATAGATTTGGACTAGGATAATATCATCACCATGCTTCTTGTAAAACAGTGTCTTGTCCAATGTGCCTCTAGTGAATTGATTTTCAAGAAGAAATTGTGATAAAGTATCATACCATGCTCTTGGAGCTTGCTTAAGTCCATACAATGCCTTAAGCAATCTGTAGACAAATTCTGGGAAATGTGGATCCTCAAAGCCAGGTGGTTGTTGCACATAAACCTCTTCTTCCAACTCTCCATTTAGAAATGCACTCTTGACATCCATTTGATAAACTTTAAAGTTTGAATGAGCAGCAAATGCCAAGAATATTCTGATGGCTTCCAATCTAGCAACAGGGGCAAATGTCTCATCATAATCAATGCCTTCCTGTTGAGAGTATCCTTTTGCAACCAACCTTGCTTTGTTTCTTATTATTACACCATCTTCATCCATCTTATTCTTCAGAACCCATTTTGTTCCAACAATGGTTCTATTCTTTGGTGCAGGCACAAGTTCCCATACTTTGTTCCTTTCAAATTGATTCAGCTCCTCTTGCATGGCAATAATCCAATCCGGATCCAACAGTGCATCATCAAGTTTCTTAGGCTCAACTTGTGATAGAAAACATCCATAAAGGCACTCATTTTGAGTTGCTCTCCTAGTCCTTACTCCTGCATTAGGATCTCCAATGATTTGCTCTGCAGTGTGTGATCTATCCCATTTCCTCGAGTGTTCAGCCTGACTTCTCATCCTTGATGTTGCTTCATCATCCACATCATGGTCATCCTCATTTCCTCCCCCTGTGAAGTTGCCATTACTCACAGGTGTGTCTTGGATGCTTGTTTCTCCACTATCGATTGGCACAAATTCTTCTCTTGTATCATTAATCACTTGAGTTTGTTGAACTTGAGTTTCAACTCCAGTTTCAATCTCTTCATCAGAATCATCTAGATTATCAAACCTCAATGGATCTTTGTCTTTCATCATTGGTTTCTTCTAGTCCAGGTAGTTTGCTGTCATCAAGTGTTACATCTGTACTTTCCATAACTTTCTTTTGACTGATGACATAAACCTTGTATGCAATTCTTTCCATAGAATAGCCAAGAAAAATTCCTTCAAATGCTTTTGCATCAAATTTTCCAACATATTCAGAATTATCCTTTAGTACAAAGCATTTGCTTCCAAAAGTATGAACATACTTTAGAGTAGGCTTCTTTCCAGTCATCAAGTTGTAAGGTGTCTTTCCAGTGTTTTTGTTGATGAGGGTCCTGTTCTGAATATAGCATGCAGTGCTCACAGCCTCAGCCCAAAAACATGTAGGCATTTTTGCATCAAGTAACATTGTTCTAGCAGCCTCAATTAGAGTTCTATTCTTTCTCTCAACAACTCCATTTTGTTGTGGAGTCCTTGGAGCTGAGAATTGCTGAGAAATGCCATTCTCTTTGCAGAATGCTTCAAGTGTGGCATTTCTGAACTCTGTTCCATTATCACTCCTCAGTGCAATCACACTTGCATCGTTTGCCTTTGCTTCCTTGTCAACTTTCTTTATATGCTCAATAATTACTTGTGGAGCCTCATCTTTAGATGCCAGAAATTCCACCCATGTATACCTTGAAAAATCATCAACCATTACCAGGGCATACTTCTTTCTTCCAAGTGACATTATGTTGACAGGCCCAAACAAATCCATATGGATGAGTTGTAATGGCTTGGTTACTGATGTCACTGTCTTTGACTTGTGGCTTGATCTTTTCATTTTTCCTTTTTGACAAGCCTCACACACTCCTTCTTGGCAGAATTCAAGTGTGGGCATGCCTCTCACTAACTCTCTTTTGACTAGAGAATTAATGGCCTTGAAGTTCAGGTGTGATAGTTTCTTGTGCCACAGCCAACAATCTTCATTTGATGCTTTTGAGTAAAAGCAGCAAATTTGGTCCTTGTTTGCAGAGTCCATATTGGCTAAAAACAGGCTTCCCTTCCTTACTCCAGATAGAGCAAAATCACCAGTCTTCTTGTGGGTGATCAAACATTCATCTTTGTCAAAATTCACTTTGAATCCTCTATCAGTAAACTGACCAACACTTAGCAGATTATGCTTGAGCCCCTTGACTAGTGCTACATCTTCAATGATGACATTACCAACTTTCAGCTTGCCATATCCCAATGTGTTACCCATGCTGTCATCTCCAAAAGCAACCATTGGGCCAGCCTTTTCCTCATACTGTGATAGCAGGGCCATATCACCAGTCATATGATTTGAGCATCCACTGTCCAAAATCCACATGACCTTCTTTTCACTTTCTTTGCCCTGCAAACACAAAGGTATTACTTTTCCTTTGGTACCCAAACAAGTTTGGGTCCATGTGACTTAGAGACAGTTTTATCATAAACAACATGCTTGTCAACTTTCTTAGTGTTAGTCTTCTTGTCACTGTTGGAAGTCTTAGAACCTGAAGTTTCAGACTTGGGTGACAGAGGTACCTTCCTAGCTTTAGGAGGACTTGAAGACTTTGACCTTGTGTAGTGTGTGTGTGAGAATTGTGATTGATACAACCATCAATGAATTGCCTTCTTAAATTAAAACAACTAGTCATAACATTCATATTGCATGGCATACAGTCAAATTTATCACAAAAGGGTGCATCTCTATGACTTAGCGGCACAGAACAATCATAGAAAGGTTTAGACACACTACCAACAGCTTTCTTGTATGCATGAGTTAAATGATTGGTACTGAAACAGTTCTGACAAGTTTTCCTAGGGGCATTAGGCATATAAGCATAGTTGTTATCCTTGTTAATCCCTAACTTGCCATTTCTGTTCTATTTCTTCTTAGTCACTTCCTTTTCTGATTCACTCTTCCCAGCTGAGACAAACTTAACAAACTTCTTAGGTCTTGGCCTATCAACTACTGGTTTCTTGGTCTTTGACTTGACACTCTCACTCTTAGAGGATGCTTGCTGTTCACTAGATTGTGCCTCATCCTCATCATTCAACATTTGCTTGATGAGTAAGGCATCCTCATCAATTTCAAATGTTGATTCCTTAAAAATTGGATTTTCAGTTTTTCTCAAAATGTGAGGCACTTTCTCATGAACAGTAGTGTCCTCTTCAATGACAGCATAGCCTTTCCTCTGTTTGAGAGAGTCATAGTCAAGTCCAATAGCTGCTTTGGGTTTAGCTTCAATTTTCTCACAGTAGGATTGCACTAAACCAGATGATTTCTTGAAAGTTTTCAGTTTGAATTCATTCTCAGCTAATTCATCCCTAAGTGCCTTCTCTACTTGATTAGCACATACAACCTTGTTCTGCAAATATTCAACTTCTTTCTTAAGGTTTTCTACTTGCATAGCAGTTAGCTCAAGTTCCTCATTCTTTTTGGTTAATATTTCATTTCTAGTAGACAGTTTAGCAATCTCCTCATTAGCAGCAGTCATACTAGTATGAATATTAAACATTTCAACAGATAATTGTTCAATCATGCATTTGTACTCAGAAACAGACATGTCTATAGTTGTGAGAGATGGTACCTGAGAATCAAATAAAGATGAGTCATCCTTGGAGTTGGCCATCAAGGCATAATTACAGAATTCTTGTTCCTCTTCATCACTCTCAGAATCATCCCAACACTTCCTTTCAGCTATGTAGGCCTTACCATGTGTCTGCTTTTTCAGAAGGGCCTCATACTTAGCTTCGAGCTCAAGATAATCTCTATCCTTCATTTTAGGCTTCTTGCATTCACTGGTAAAATGCCCTAGGTCATTGCATCTATAGCACCTTACAGATGACCTATCCACATAACTGGTTTTGAACTTATTTCTGTTTGGTTTCACAGGTGCCTTGTTCTTGTTGGCTGAATGGTTTTGAGTTTTGGGTTTGAAGGGTTGATTTCTTTTAAATCTAATGTTTGGAAATTTTCTGGCCATGAAAGCATATGAAGTATTTTCCATCCCATCATGTTCTTCCAGAGTGTAAAACTCTTCTTCTTCTTCCTCCTTTTCCTCAACAGGTTCACTCACCCAAGCTTCAGTTTCTTCATCATCTGCTACCTCCTCTATCCTTAGCTGGCTTGTAGATGCTTCTAGGTCCAGAATAGATTTGTTGACAATCAAGGCACATGATGTGTTTATCATTCTACCTTGGTTGGCTTGGATGGCCCTTTTCTGAAGCAACTCAAGTTCATGAGTCTTTAGGACTCCATAGAGCACATCATAGGTGACTTTGTTCAAATCTCTCTCCCTTAGAGAAATGACTCTTTGCTCCAGATGATTTGGTGAAGACAACAGAAATTTCATATTTAGCTCCTTGGTACTGTAAACCTTGCCATTCATTTGCAACTCAGTAACTAGCTTGTGAAACCTTTCAAACATTTCAGTGATGCTTTCCTTGGGCTGTGCCATGAAAGCTTCATACTGTGTGACTAGTATATGTTTCCTGTTTTCCTTAACCTCATCAGTCCCTTCACACAACACCTCAATGTGATCCCACATCTCTTTAGCAGACGTGCATGATGCAATGTTTGCAAACATTGACATGTCCATGGAATCAATGATAAGCAGCATGAGGTGGCTGTCAAGAGCAACCTTCTCCCTTTCTGACTCTGTCCACTTTGATGGATCCTTGGCCTCATAAGATCTTGGGATAGTTGTGGTTCCAACAGTCTTCTCTGGTATCTCTTGTTGTGGAACAAAAGGACCATTCTTGAGAATCTCAGGATACAAGGGATGAGAGGCTTTAATGAACAACATCATCTTTATCTTCCAGAGGTTGAAGTTTTCTTTATCAAACTTAGGGACCTTCACCGTTCCTGTAGTCATTGGTGTATTCGAACTCATGATCATTTTTCTGTTTTTGAATAAACAGCCCTCTCTGATACCACTTGTTGAGTATTGAATACGGTAAAAGAATACAGAGGGGGGGTGAATGGATTCTTGAACTTTTCTTGGATTGAGTCTATGTAGCAGATAAGTGCCTGTGTGTGTAGAAGTGAAGGTGTGGATAAAGAAACAACACAAGACACAATATCACTTTAATCTAATGTATTATTAGATAAAGGTTGCTACAATCTGTGAATACAAATGGTAGTATTCTCAGCTTCGTTTTTCTCATAGAGATATAGCTTACAGTGTATGAAAAACTTGACTCACAAAAGTTACTAAGTTATGAAGTGAGGCTGTGTCCTTATAGAACATGGATACAGCCTACTTACTACAAATAAGGTAGCTAAACAAATTACTTTCTAGTCTGTCTATCCTTTTTGAGTAAGCGTCCAAACGGTTACAGATTTGACTTTGCAAAGCCTGTTTAGATCCACTTCTTTAGCTCCTTGTCTCTTCTATATCTCTCCAAGCTTCCTTGTAGGCTTTCTAGAGCACGTTATAGATTGTGGTCCATAAAGTGCATTGGCTTGTTGCAGGTTTCTGACTTGTACAATTTCTTCAGTATTTTGTCTCCAAGAACGTATTCGAGAAGTGACTAAGTAAGTGATTCGAGAACTAGAATTGACTTGATCGATAACTCTGAGTTCTCGAATACTGTTATATTGACATATCGAACCACTTCTCGAATAGCTCTTTTCCATCAGGATTCCTTGAGTTGTCGAATAGAACATTTGACTTATCGAATCCTTGAGATGTCGAATAGCTTTCTGAGTCCTTGAGATATGGAATGGAACTTTGACTTGTTGACCCTTTGAGAACTCGAATACCATCTTGACTTGTCGACTTCTTGAGTTCTCGAATATAGTAGTAGACATATCGAATCCCTGAGATATCGAATGAGATATCGAACAGTGTATTCAGAGATATCGAATAGTGTCTTGAGATATCGAATCCCTGACTTCTCGAATGCTGGACTTCTCGAATAGACAAATATACTTCTCGAATTGGTACTTAGGCAAATTCTTCATTTCTTCAAATCCCAACTGTGATTATTTGACAGTCTTTAACTCCTTGCTTGAGGCATGAACCTTGGAACTTCTTTCAAGCATTATTCTAGACTCTATTTGTACAATTACACAACTAGGATTTGATGCCTACTATAAGTACAATACAAACAGAAACTCTACAACTAGAGGTTCCCTCAGTTAAGAGGTCATGTAAGTAATGCAAAGCATTACAAAAAATTAGGCTTGTTATTAGATGAGTACAAGCATGCCTCTGTAACTAACATAAGATATTATACACCTGAAAAAGGAAGTTGTTTAGTTTTTGAAAAATAGAAAAGATAATATGTTTAACTTAAAAAAGAAATTGATTACTTAGTAGGATGTATTATACACCTGAAAAAGGAAGTTGTTTAGTTTTTGAAAAATAGAAAAGATAATATGTTTAACTTAAAAAAGAAATTTATTACTTAGTAGGATGAGTAAGGTAAATAAGTAAAATCAACAGGTACCGTACCGACCGACCGATCAATTTCGGTTAAGGTACTACTTTCTTTATATTTTATTTCGATTATCCTTTATTATATTACTTGTGTGTACCCAGTTATACAGTTAGATGCAATCAGCCAATCAGAATATTATGAATTTTTTTAAGACTAATCAGAGGTCATTCCTAAATTTTAGACCAATCATATTATATCAAAAAATTTCCTTATTTATCATTCTCACCCTATTACACTAACCATGGTTAGTTAACAATTCTAATTTAAATATAGTAGTTACTTAATTCAACATATCCATATATTACATATTTTTTCAGGGGCGGAACCAGGAATCTAACATGGGGGGACCAAAATAAATAAAAGTAGAAAACATACTGATTTATTTGAGATGTGCGCGCCTTTCTTTGATCAAATAAAAAGAATCAATGATCTCCTCGGTAGAAATGGTCTCCGCAATCTCCTTTTCAATATACACTATCAATAAAATTTTTGTATAATCAATTCTCAATTTCAATTTTTTTTTAAATCTAGGGGGACCAAAAAATTTTTTGATAATAAATTTTAAAATTTTATATTAAAATTTTGGGGTTATTCCGTAGTTGGCGGGGACCGGGGCTCCCTTCGGTCCCCCTAGTTCCTCCCCTGATTTTTTTATAATATTAAGCAATTTTGCAATATTTATTTTTCACTTTTTTGAGTTACAATTAATCATAATTACATTATCATATTTTACGGATCAACAAGGTATAAAACTCTCAATAAGGAGAGATATTTGTTAACAAAAAAATCATAATCAAGGAAAACAATAAAAATGGGGCTTCTCATAACCAAAACGCTAATGTAAACCCCTACATTTTAGTTTAATATTTTTTGGGAGTGGAGGATAGGGAATAACAGCTACAACCTTCGTTATAAAAATTACTATTATTACACATAAAAAATCATATATTGTTTCTAATAAAAGGGTGGCCTTTTTTATTTTGTATTCTTTAATTAAAGAATAGCATTCAATTTCTATATCCTAATCTAAGAGGAGACATATTAAATTTGCTTGGTTGGTTGATAATATTTATTTTTAATATCAACAAAACATTAAATATAGGTTTTTAAAACCTTAACAACTTGCTAAATAGATTATAAACAAACAGAGATATTTATTAACAATAAACAAAATAAAAAAATAGGAGGGCTTCAATTTATGTACTCCACTCTTAGTTTTGTTTTGTAGTCTCAATGTTGTTTTCAGTTTATAGTAACATACGTAGATAAATTGGGCAGAGAGTTACAATACATTTAATTGTCATTTTTTCCCGTGTATTATTTTCGTTTCGTGTAAAAACAAATTGTGTAGTTTAGTAGTGTTTAGTGTTCCAATTTTGGTTACACAAAAAAAATTTCATGTTAGTTTCATGCAAGACCCCAAAGGCACACGCATGAATATACACAACACAAACAATTTGTCATGTCTACATAAGCACTTTCTTCTAATATACGTCGGAAAAATATACTCATTGTCAATGAAAAATGAATTTCATGTTTTTTAACCCGATAGTTAAATTACAGGGACGCATATATTATAATGTGATTACATGTTTATATATTACACATTTGATTTTAATTTCATGTACAGTTTTCTATTTTAACATGTTAGTTAAATAGAAAAAAATAGGCAATACTCATTTTCAAATGTCTTATTATGCGTGTAGGGATGTCACCGAGTTGGATTAGGTCCTAATTTTGTAAAATTCAAACCCATATCCAAATATTTTCAAGTTTTAAAAAAATCCAAATCCAAATCCAAAACTCAATTATCCAAAACCAAATTCGTCGGGTTCGGATTAGATTTTGTTTTTACGGGGATCCAAAATTATTAATAATGTAGTCAAAATTAAAAGAATTGCTACACACAAACAATGCTAAGTATATTTATACAATAATTAAATATTAAAATGGTTAAATCAAGTAAATAGTTTAATGTAACATATTATATGAATTGACATGTTAAGTAAAATTTAAATTATGTTTAAACTTTTTTTCGTATACATAACAAATGAAAATTTTATTTAAAATAAAAGAACTTACATCTTATATATTGCAGTAAAAATTGATATTGAGAAATAGAAGTTCTAATTATTAAATTAGTATTGATTATTTCTAATGAAATATTTGAATAAAAATAAATAAATTATATGTCTTACATGCAAAATATTACATTTAATAATTTCAAATTATGATATTATATTATTTATGTATCAGGTTTCGATATTGGATTAGGTTTCGAGATATTGGATCGGGTTTTAGATTTTAGGATTTTAAATCGGATATCGGTTCGGCATAACTGAAATCCAAATAGAACCTATTTCGGGTTTAAAATTTAAATCCAAAAATTTAGGTTCTGTATATCCAAAATTTTGAATTTCATATCAGGTACCATCAGACCGAATTAATTTGTCATTCCTATTTATAGGTAAATGTTAACTCGAATAACTTGTAGAAGGGGGGGGGGGGTTGAATACAAGTTATATAATCATGTCTGATTTTTGCTTGATTATATGAACAAGAATAAACGAATGAATTAAACTCTGTTTGTATTAATAAGATCAAATACAAACTCTACCAAAGGTGTACAATACCTTTAGCAGCTGCTGACAATACAAATCTCTCTCTCTGTTTGTACTCTCGTATACTCACGATTACAAACCTTATGAACTGAACTCTTTTTTACAATGATATAGAGAGAGTATTTATAATGCTACCTATCAACTACTAACAGAAAGATATAATCTATACATGACAATATTCTGCATTCTAGTCGATAGTTCCATCAATAGAAAACTCTTTCCTTCATAATATCTTCTTGCTTGTTCTTCAAACAAAGATCCTGTTTTATAGCACTTGCCAGTTTCTGTAGCATCCACAATGTCATCATCAGTAACACGACTGATATCAGGATTTCATCTTGCATCAGTATCTGATCATCATCAGTATTAGACCATCATCAAGATTTGCTCTTTGTTCCTGACATGTAGTCTGTGATACACTGTTCGTTCCTGACTAAACTGTACAGATAACTGTCTTACACATAAATCCTATATAAAGTGCTAAGTCCTTTATAAGATCAGGATTACAAGAAGTATAATGCGTAAATTCTATTCTTAACATCACAACTTATGAATTATTCCTAACAATCTCCCCCTATTTATGCTTTAAAATCTGAAGCATAAATCTAAGTTGTGGATGTCAAAACATATAACAATACAACCAGAATAGAATTTATAAATGTAGAATTATGAAGTTAAGTACCTCCTTCCCAGATGTAGACGTTTATCTAGTACTTAGAAGAAAGAATTTTAACTATTAATGCTGCTCTTCCTTTACCACTTCCTAGCTGAGATTCACCACTGTCACTCCTAGTTCTTCTTTTTATTTCCCTTTGTCTGCTCTTTATCTCCCACAGCTTTATCTCCCCCAGTCTGGTGGTGTTGTTGTTGTTGTCTTTGAATTGTCTTTATCTCCCCCTTTTTGACATCAGCAACATTAATTCCAAGAGATTCAGAAACAGAACAAATGATATTCATCAGAACTGCTTGATTTTCCATAATTGTGACTTGGTTATCTTCAAGTGATTGAAGTCTTGTTTGCATAGCAATTTGAGAATTCTGAATATGTTTCAAAACATCAGAATGAACTTCAATGTTGGAAGTGCTTCTAGTATCTTCAGTATCAGAATCAGAAAGAACTGTATCTTCAAGTCTTGTAGAAGAAGTTGCTTGAGTTGTATGATATCAAGTAATAAAACCTGATTAGAAGTATCAACATCTTCATTTTTCTGATCTGGAACAGAAACATGATCATCATCTCCTTCACCAGTATTCTGTGTACTAACATCTTCAAATCCTTACTCCTCCTTAGAGTGATCAGAGACTGTAGATGTCTGAATTCTAGCTGATATTGGAAGTACATACAAAGGAACACTAGGATCATTAGGAACTTTATCTGGTACATATGTATCAAGAGATTGCTTTATCCTTGCACCTCTTCTGTTAATGATTCCTGCAAGCCTCTCCTTTTGCTTCTGAGCTTTAACTTCTGGCTTTGCATTGTGATGTGCTAGGTCATTCTTCTGATACATTTTAATGAATGAATAAGTACCAGCATCCATACCCAAAATTTTCAGACCAAGATTCAGGAAAAACCTGATCCCAGAAATCAAATGATGGTTTCCTATTTTTCTCTCCCTCACTATGGAGTTGATCATCCATACCCTCATTCTCACTTTGACTTACTAAAGTCAACACTCTTTCTACCTCACCTTTTGCCTGGTCAGGAGCCAGCCTCTCAGTTTGTGGATCTAAGTCCATCTTTTCAAGTGTATCACTCAAATTTGGATAAGTACTCTCATGACCTACAGAAAAATAGGGGCTAGAAGGAGTTTTTATACCTGAACTCACATGGAGAGAGGGTTCCTCATATTGCATGTATCTTGAGGTTTTCTCCAAGGAGTGAGCTGCTATAGTCTCTGAACCCTTACAATCATCTTCTTTCCTTCCAGAGACTACAGGCTCCAGTATACCACTTTCAGGTTCTTTACTAGACTCTGATGTCTTCAGTAATACTTCATTAGACACCATAGTTAGTACATCACCGTCTTTAAGTGTTGTTTGCTGAGACACACCCTCAAGGTGGATAGACTCTGACCGAACAAAATTTGTTTGATCTTCAGAAAAATCAACCAAAGTTATTCCTCCCATATCATAGGGTATCTCACTTGCATTCTCAGTCATCACAGAAGACCTTTCAACATCAGCTATCACAGCTCCTGTGTAACACCCCCAGATCCGGGGTCAGGGATCTGGTCGTTACGATCTCAATTTATATCCACAAAACCAACATAAATTAAATTACAACCTTGTGGCCCAAAACAACAACATAAAACACCCCCGTTATAGTCCCAGAGATGAAATCAGAATAATCACCAAATATTATTAATTGCAAATTGAGTTCTTACAACCCAAAAGAATTACAATTTTTAACCTTTAAATACTCTTTGCCATCCATTTGTATACGCCACATAAATACATTGATACTTGAAAGCTAACATCTAGCCTACCAATAGCTTCTTACTCAGCAGTGGCAGCTATGATCTCAACAGTTAATCTTCTGACGGCTAGCACTTACTTGCACCGACTGCGCCTTGCGCGGGCCATCTGATCTAGCTGTTGTTGTGATATAAATAAATAAAGCAAGGGTGAGCAATAGCCCACCAAAAGAATATAACTTAACAGTGATAACATATAACAGTTCAAAATATATTTGAAACCATATGCCATGCATTAATAACTATAGTGCCAAGATAAGGTATGACATGAAGTCACAAGGTAACTCAAATTATTCTGTAGAATTATCTGCTATGTCAAAGATAAGCATGATATTATCAATTTTTCATGGTAGAGGAACTTGCAGGAAGAATATTGCAATTCCCTTTCAAACACTTTCCAACTCTGCCAACAATGATGATGTTGCAGAAAATTTCCAACATTGAGTGATGAACTAATACTGGAGTTTGACGCGCCAGGAGACATAGCATTTACACGATGATCAGTCGCATGTTATGCTCCCCACCTCTTGTTTACTACATGTAGAAGGAAGCACCGACGGATTTACTTGTCTACCGCCTTCTGGAACCCCCTCGGCCAACGGTTGGGCCATTTTGCTGGACCGGCGCCACTTGGTCACTTACGCATCTCCTAGTTCATTTCACATCCATAACTTTGAAACGTAAAGTTCTTCTCCCTTTCCCCAAGTATAATACTTGTTGATAAGACTCCACAAAGTAGTCGTATCTAATTGGAAAGGAAAATTCACCAATATTTCCCAAGCTACCGCTTGTTAATGGATACCAACTTGTTCCAACGTTCTTACCCCTCGAATAATGAGTGGGTATACACAATTCCATGAATATTAGCAACCAAGTTGCGAGTGAACGAATAATTTATGACCGGGCAGTCACAAGATAAATAACATTCCTCAAGTAAGGTTCCCTTACAATAGAATCGAAGGAAGAATGGAATTACTGAGAACCTTCCTTGATAATATACTAATAAAAATAAGACTCTGTAATAATTTATATAATGTTCGAAGGTCGATGATACTATGTGAATGAAGTCAATCATCTTTGAAACGAGTTAGGGGAATTAAATAAATATTCCAAGAAAATTTATTAAGTCACAGATATTGGAAAAGTGTTGCTTGGAATAATCTTCGAATAAATATTCATAATAATATTCATTGAACGAATAATGAATATTCAAATTAATAATAATGTTTATTGATGAAATAATTATCAAATGGATATTTGGGATAATATTCATTGAATCAATAACGAATATTCAACTTAAAGATGATACTTATTGATGAAATAATTATCGACTGAATATTTGAGACAGTATTCATTGAATAAATAATGAATATTCAACTTAATAATATTTATCGAAGAAATGATTATCGAATGAGTATTTGAAATTATGTTCAATAATTGAATCGACTTTAAATGAATGTCGAAGATAATATTCATCGTCTCAAGGGAATATTTTGAATAATATTTGTCGAATAACTGGAGTTCGAATCAATGTTCAACTAATATTTATAAAATTAATAGAGATTGAATGAATATTCGAAATAATATTCATTTGAATATATAAGGCTCGAATGAATATTACAATAATATTCATTAAATAAATAACTCGAATGAATATTCGAAAATAATATCTATTGAGTAAATAAGAATGAATATTCTTTAAGTCAATAACTTAACTGAGGGTTCGAAATAATATTCGAATAATAAATCGACTTTAGATGAATATTAAAGATAATGTTCATCGAATAAATATCTGATGAATAATCCAGATAATATTTATCGAATAATCTCAAGGAAATATTCCAAAAATATTTGCCAGATAATAAATGGGAAATATTTACCTAATTATTTTCCTCTGAAAATAATATCAATATATCAAGGAATAACGACTCCCGGTCTATAATCAAGAAATGAGATTCAGATGCCCTTCGCTTAAGGGTCTTAGTGATATCCGGCTTATAACTGATATATTAACTATCTAGCTTATAAGCCAACAATAATTCCAGGAACAAGTATATCAATATGTCTTTAAAAGTAGGCATGCATGCTATGGCATATGTATAACAGAAAACATATATATGTATTCACAACAACAGCCTTTTAAAAAGGGTTTGAAACTTGCCTGGTAATCCTGTAGGTGTAGTGTGCCTCGGTTCAATCCAGTGATCTATAAATAGTCACAATATCCGAGGTTAATCACTTTAACACTTCGGAAGGCTAAGTATATAATTAACTTAGGCTACAACACGTTTTCAAATTAGCCCGTTAGGCATCCCCTAACATAACTCTTATTAACACCGTTACAATCCCACACTCGTCCGTTAGCAAGGCATGTCATTGCACTTATACTTGGTAGGAACTTAAGTCATATAAGTCCTAGTGTCGATCGTTTACTTGAAAAAATTACGCCTCGAGATTTATTATCCGTTTTCTAAGTGATTTTTCAAAGTTATAACCAAGTGTACCTTTAAGGGGTTCGTTCGCGCTTAACCTCGATTCGAATATTTTTATAAAATCGGAAAACGATATGTTTGACATGTGGTTTTCTCTCACACCTTCCTTTTTATCTATAGTATTTAATTACCATGATTCGTCACTGCATAACTCATTTTAAGAAGGTTTAATTTCAGTTACGAACTTGCTTTTATGGTTTCGAACCGCTTTTACGATATTAACCATAACTCCTAAACCGTAAGTCCATTTCACATGCGTCTTATATCAAAACGAAGCTTATAACATACTCTAACTTATCATGGCAGAAAATGAAGCTAAAGATTGAGTTAAAGCTACTGTCAAATTCGTTTTCTTAAGGTTAACGAAATTTCGGCATTACGACGGCTATAAATCGAACGTTTCCAAAATTACTACAATCAAACCAAGCCACACCGGGCATCCAAACAACTTATACACATGTTACTCATCACAAACAGCCCCAAGAACCTCATACTTAACCATCATAATCATTATGATACTAAGATCACTAAACCACTAGCTAATCATGCTTATAACATTAACATAATCATAACTAAGCTAGATCCATCAAGAACATGCATAAATCTCAAACAAGAGCTAGGGTTCTTAAAGATTATACCTTCCTTGGAGTATGCTACAACCTTACTAAGCTTTGTTTGGTCCTTGTCTAGCCTTAACAAACCTTAGATCATCCAAACAAAGCAAGAAATCAAAGTTAGATTCTAAGGGTTACTATTCATCATCACTTTTGTAAAAATCATAACAAATCGCAAAATAAGAGTTTGGCTCTCAAATTTTTACCACATCTTGGCCTCTTTATAAGCTTTGATTTGAGTCCTAGCTCATCAGATTTGAAGCTTCCTAGATAGGGTTTTGAGCCCTCTTTTTCCGCTGGAAAGAAACTGTCAAAAACAGGCAGTTTGGTTTCATCCACTTGGGGAGGAGATTTGACTAGGCGATACTCATTAGATTGCCATGAAATTTTGAGCGAATATTGCCCATGGAGTGGAGAGGCTGTGGTGAAAATTTGTTGATTTTATCATGCATATAAATGGAGATATGAATTTTTCTTCCCTTGTTGTTCCTGCTGGGCAGTTTAGAGAAAGGAGAGAGAGATGGAGTTTGGCTTGCTTTTCTCTTGTTCTAATCTCATACAATGCATTATTGATGTGTCTTGAGATAATATCTTGCATAAAGTAGCTTTTGATAAAGTGATTAGGTCATGGATGAGGTGTTTTGATGGACAAGTGTTGAAGAGTAGTGGTGAGGAAGCTAAGTACTTGGCTTGTTCTCTAAGTGTGCTAGTTACTCATGTAACTACTTAGTTACTTGACCTTATCCACTTGCACATGCATGAACCTTGACTCTCTGCTTATTTCTTTGTCCGGTTATTGTTCCATTTGCTTGATCGTTCGAAAAAATATCTCAAGGATTTCTAGTTAGGGTTTCATCGGAAACCTTCGTAATAATAATACTTCCATTCTCATTCCTCCTTTATAATCCTTGAATTTAAATTCCTCAAATCTAATTATTACATCCTTAAATCCTTCAGTGTCCAAGGAAATCTCGGAGAAAATAAAAGTGCTAATTTTCTGAATCCGATATCGTTTACATACACTTATTTCGCCCCTGGATCATGAATACGAACTCAGAAATTCGTTCTGAATACTTCTATATAGCGTCGTCTAATAAAATTCTCATTTCCACTAAAAACACTATTCATCCCTTATTCTCTATTATTCCTTATATATATTGTAAAAATGTCCTTGTTCTCTTTCGAGCGTTCCTTATCTCTTTTACGGAACCACTGGACTAAGAACAAATATCGATTTGGATGACAGGAGCAAAAATCTCCTATTTGGAATTACCATATCTTACTTTCTTAGGAGATAGATTATTCTAATCTAAGTTGTCAACCAATTGCATTGCTCATGGCATATAAACATTGGAATCCGAATCCATTCCATATTCGTTCATTAGAACCGCTGTTACATCGTAGTTGTAATCACTATTCATTTCTACATTAATACATAATAAAAGTTTTAATTGTACCGAAAATCTGGGTTCTTACAGTCTCCCCTCCTTAAAAGGATTCCGTCCCGGAATCAGTCTGAGAACAAATGGGGGTACTTTTCTAGCATCGCGCTTTCCAATTCCCAAGTTGATTCTTACACATTGTGTTTCTGCCACAAGACTCTGACTAGCTTGATGACCTTGTTTCGGAGCACTTGCTCTTCTCGATTTATGATTTTCGCAGGCTACTCCACAATGTTTAGGTCTAGTTGCATGTCTACGTGCTCATATTCTATTATATACTTAACATCCGGGTTATACTTCCTTAACATCGAAACATGGAACACATTGTGCGCTTATTGCAGATTTGGGGTAATGCTAGTTCGTAAGCTAGTTCCCTGATCCATCCGTAATCATTCCAATCCTTTTACAGCACATCTCACCAGTGCTACAATACTCCTCTTATCCTTTTTCGTCAACTTTGCTACTTTTCGTACAACACACTATCCGGGCTATGCCCTTAGCCAATCATATATTATTAACCTTATTGGTATCTGCAGTGACTTTGGTATTACTATCGCGCTGCGAATTCGGAGATAACCTCACTCGTACTATGCATTTCCTGATCGTTTTAATCTTCGCAATTTTGATCAATATATATAAATTGAAGAATTTATTGAGAGATCACTATGATCAATGAACATTTGTAATATTGCATGGTTAGTACAGAAGGGGGCCAACCTTTAGTACTTGACAAGCAATTAAACAAGTTATGGTATTCCACCTAGACTTCTATCACACAGACAGATAGTCACGTAGAAGTACCTCCCCTCCTTAAAGGGTTGTTCTTCTCAATTCAAAAAGAAGATGAATAAGAGAGAAGAAAAGAAAAGAATTTCAAAGAATTATAGAAAGTGTTTTTTTTTATGATTGCAAAATATCATACATAGGATTTACCTCTGAACTATAGAGGTTCATTAATTATAAAACAAAAATAATCGTATTCGTATCAAATACTACTTTATCATAATCTCACGTGTCACATGTCCTTGCTGCTCTGTCCATCATTCTATGGACCTATACCCTTGTTCGATCTTAACATCATTCACTTTTTGGAAGTCCTTCAACCTCTCAGGTTAAATTTTTAATTTCTCGCTTGACATTATTATTACTGACATTCCACGCCACACTACTAGCTCTTTCATATTCATAATACTAACACTATCAGGTCGTCATCCCGAGAGCTCGCTAGAAAACCCATTCATCAATCCATTCATAACATTCCTTGCCTCACATTCCATAATTATTTTCCCAATCTTTTCTTTATCATTTACATCCTTCTCGTTTTCTGATTCTTATTCATTTCTGTAAGACATCCTTTGTACTTGAGACCTTCTTATTGGTATCCCGTCACCTTTTATTTGATAAGTATCACATCTTTGTGGTCAAAATTTTCCTTTGTTCAACCATCTAAATTCTCACTTTCTCGATCCATGAGTCTCTTGATTACTCAACCGATCTATTCCAAATATCCTCGAATTCTCCCAACTTAAAAGGGAGTTAACCCATATGTCATTATGCTTTCAATTTCAACTTTTCTAGCTTCATTGCTGGGGGTTTCTCAAGAGTCCGTATATCCAACTCTCTTATAGGTCCTCAATTCTATTTCTATTTTTATCAGTCACTTGGCTCCCATTTCTACTATAATCACTTTATGAATCATCATAGCCTTATCATTTATTTCGAGCATCACGTCATTCCAAAACTAAGCCATCTGAAATAAACCTTGACGATTTCTCTAACTTAGACCCAATATAATCTATTCCTGCCAAACTTGCCTCTTAGCATTATGAATCTCCAACCTCATATTCTCTATCTTGTTTGCGCAGAAATATACCAACATAAACTTGCTTGTCATTCATCAACATGCCATTTAGCTTATCAATAGCAGCACTATCTTTATCTTTGCGTTGTTATCGAATTTCTTAGAAAAATCGCCACTACATTAATGTAGCCCTTTGTTGAATCACCATCGTTTGCTGTTTCCGTAGTGATTTAATAGCTAATCATACGGGTTCCCTAATTGTCAGATCCAAATCCTCTAGGAAGACAAAATAATTACTATCCCCTATCCGTAAGGAATACTTCCTGAACTTGGCGTAGATAATACATGAAGCAAATAAAATTGCAGTTATGATAGGTCGATCAAATTATTAATCTTATATCTTCAGTAGAAGGCTGAAAGCTTAACAGTTTACTTAATCAAATTTGTATCATGGTCCGGGTTTACCTCAAAATAGGACCTCCTAATGCAGGTAGTATGCTTAAAACGACATCAGAAATCGAATGTTTACTTAAACTATTCTTATGGTTGATTCTGGCACAATCATCAGAAGGAATGTAAATTCTCTACCACAATATGTCCTTCGAGTCCTTCTCAATATCATTCTATTTCTTTGGTATGAGCATCTATAATTACTCTTTTATACTTAAAGTGTCGGCCACCTCATTGGCTTCTCCTGATAATAATAGTTTCTTGCAATCAATGTTGTTTGGATCTATCCCAACTTAACTCTTATGGCTTTTCTATCTCATCCTCTTCACTGTTGGGTGGAAGCATTCTCTCTTAAACTCTATTGAAGGAGGGAAAAAAAATTATAGATCAGTCTTTTTCCATAAGTCATTGCTTCCCCTTTCCGTATGGACTTTGTCACATTTAATCCCAATCATACCTAGGATATTTCTTCTCTTAGTTCTTCCGTATCTTAGGATAATCTCAACCTTTATTGGTTCAATCCAATCTATATCATCTGAATTCACAAAGCCTTTATTAGGGGTAATGCCATCCTTTGTGCATCCCCAGGGTTCGTCCCAATTTATGAGTATTCTAACCTCAATTCTATTTTCAAGAAATACTTACACCCTTTTATTGACAATCAAATCGTATATCCTTGATATGGGCCTCTTTCCAAACATTCTCATCTTGATAATATATAGGTAGCTTAATGCTAACCTCTTCTTTCAAACGAATGTCAGTCTATATGACCTTCCAAAAGATGACATATGTCTATCTGTCTTTCTAACAAAACTTGGTAATGGTAGCAAGGATGTTCTGGAAGATATTGGTCGTGTTCAACGTGAATCTCTTAGTAATTATTGGTTTTATCAAAGATATTAGCTTCAGACAAAATTTCTGTATCATGCCGAATAAGCTTTGACCATTTCTATATACTTAGATCGATCATTTACCTTAGTCATTATGCACCCATGGTGTTTCTAAAATCCTATCATCATGTATCTCAATTTACTTCTCTTCTCTTTCTAATTCATAAACTAGTTAATCATATACACATGCATCACTTCACTTTACATCCACAAGCTCTCGCGGTCGGCGTTTGGATAAAATCAACCCCCGCTTTGATCTGACATGGCTGGTTTAGTCACTTAATAATCCTTTGTGACATGGATCCAACTGGCCATACTAGAATATGTGAGTTTAGGGGTTACCATATAGCATTACTTTCCTAGCAGTAGATGGCAGGGTGTCACCTCGTCCCTAGCGAATATAATATATCTGGGATAGGTTACGCTTATCGATATGCTCTTTCTCACGTACTCTTAAACTCCTTCTGATCTTTTTAACTATTTTTATCAATTCCACGTGCCACGTAAGCTTAACACTTCTGGCATGACAGCCTTTTCATTTAAGTCAATCCCGGAATTTCTCAGTCCATTTTGGCCCTAAATTACCTTACCCAATCCACAGGGTTCGCTCCAGTTTCCACTTTCTTTAGTGACGTCTTCTGATAATCAGAAAGACAAGGTTTTCCAAAGTTCGTTGAAGTTCTTTCCAGTATTAGGAAAATTTTTTTTTCTTCAATCTATTTCCCTACTGGTAACACCAAGAAGATAAATTTCGGAATATGAAAAATAGTTCTAGGCACATCCAAGTAGGTAGAATCATAAGTCATTATAATAACGGAATGATTGACGTAATCATTGGGAGTCTCATCACTGGAAGGGAACCAATATTCCTGATATCTATTCGCCCTAATAGTCGATACATCCAAATATCAGTCTGCCTACCCACTAGTCTCAAAAGGAACACTACCATCGGAGTTAGTCGTTCCACAAAAATTGGCACCACCGAGGCCATCCGAATCTGGTGAACTTTGCTGTCCGAATGCATTCGCAGTTACTCTGTCGTGTTGTACAAGCACAACACCTAAACCCATACGAGAGGCATCACAATATATCACAAAATTTTCCTTCTTCCATTAGGTAACGCCAATGTCGGGTCGTCACCAATTTCATCTTTAGCTCCAGGAAGATTTTCTCACATTTTCCTGTCCATTCAAACTTCTTAGTCCTTTGTTGGTGTGTTTGGCCTTTCCCAATTGAAACTACATTTAAATCAGCGGGGTCAACCAACACTACTTGCTATTGATCGCATATCCTAATAACTAAACCTCATTTTGCCAGAATTCATACTTCGAGATCTTGGCAAACACTTGCTTCTCCAAGTTTCATCTAAAAACATCCTCAATCACATCTTAACCACTGATCGCCTTACTTGATCCATTTACGATTCAGTGTCGGAATAAACTTAAGGTAACTACTATAATCCATTCAAGGAAAAGAAGGAATTTAATAATCTTCTGATTCACAGGCATCTAATGCTTCTGGTTCATCATTCCATTGAGTTAAAATAACCCTATACTTAGTCTCTAACAATAGTCTTGTTACTAGGTTATCATAGACTCACTAGTCTTTTCCTCTTGTAGGTTCTGAGATCATCGTCTCGCTTACTACTTTCTTATATAACTTTATCCAATCATGCCATCACTTTCCAATGTCTTTATTTTCTAAGTTGATCCATTCATAAAATGGACATTTCTCTGAATAAAACCACCTCACCAATCTCAATTTGACTTCATAAATTATAACCTATGGGATCTGCCTTCTTATGGCGAATTACCATTAACAATATTCACACTATTCCATTCATCAAATGGTAGGGCACTTATTTTCTCTATCTCAATTGTTCCTGGGACTCTGTTCCCATCATATACCGATGTCTTTGATAATCATGCATCCTTCTTATTCATTTCCTATTAATCTAAAAGTCTCTAAGGATTCTTATCTATCTTTATATAAGATCTCAAGTAATTCCTCAAATCCGTCTTACTTGCTGGTACTTCATCCGGCAGTCCGGCTATGAATCCAATATGCTTTATTTCTTTTAATAATGTCTCAGTTCTTTACACTCACTTCTCTGAGCACAATACCTTTAACTCTCATAGTCTCTCTGGCTGCAGCCCTCATATCCTCAAGGGTAAACTCCTTATTCCTAACAGGATTCTCCTCTTTATCTGAACCCTCCTCCGGGTCCTCAATAG
Source organism: Kitagawia praeruptora (assembly GCA_037693485.1). Taxonomy (NCBI): domain Eukaryota; kingdom Viridiplantae; phylum Streptophyta; class Magnoliopsida; order Apiales; family Apiaceae; genus Kitagawia; species Kitagawia praeruptora. The sequence goes on from CM075350.1 coordinate 129,484,153, forward strand.
GGTACTTTCTCGAATCCACGACCGATTGTGAGCATATAATAAAGCATCATCGTGTTGCTGCTCAAATGCCTCACGGTCTGTCGCCTTACCAGTCGATACGAGAACGTCCTAAGTTACTATCATGATACTTAAGAGTTCCCATAAGGGTTTTATATGTCGGTACTACATTATGTAGTCCGACTATGAACTTGGCAAGAGTTCTTGTTATCTTAATGAATTTATTATTTTAACATCTCGTCATCTCTGGGATTTATAACGCTCTCTCTGATACCATTTCTGTAACACCCCCAGATCCGGGGTCAGGGATCTGGTCGTTACGATCTCAATTTATATCCACAAAACCAACATAAATTAAATTACAACCTTGTGACCCAAAACAACAACATAAAACACCCCCGTTATAGTCCCAGAGATGAAATCAGAATAATCACCAAATATTATTAATTGCAAATTGAGTTCTTACAACCCAAAAGAATTACAATTTTTAACCTTTAAATACTCTTTGCCATCCATTTGTATACGCCACATAAATACATTGATACTTGAAATCTAACATCTAGCCTACCAATAGCTTCTTACTCAGCAGTGGCAGCTATGATCTCAACAGTTAATCTTCTGACGGCTAGCACTTACTTGCACTGACTGCGCCTTGCGCGGGCCATCTGATCTAGCTGTTGTTGTGATATAAATAAATAAAGCAAGGGTGAGCAATAGCCCACCAAAAGAATATAACTTAACAGTGATAACATATAACAGTTCAAAATATATTTGAAACCATATGCCATGCATTAATAACTATAGTGCCAAGATAAGGTATGACATGAAGTCACAAGGTAACTCAAATTATTCTGTAGAATTATCTGCTATGTCAAAGATAAGCATGATATTATCAATTTTTCATGGTAGAGGAACTTGCAGGAAGAATATTGCAATTCCCTTTCAAACACTTTCCAACTCTGCCAACAATGATGATGTTGCAGAAAATTTCCAACATTGAGTGATGAACTAATACTGGAGTTTGATGCGCCAGGAGACATAGCATTTACACGATGATCAGTCGCATGTTATGCTCCCCACCTCTTGTTTACTACATGTAGAAGGAAGCACCGACGGATTTACTTGTCTATCGCCTTCTGGAACCCCCTCGGCCAACGGTTGGGCCATTTTGCTGGACCGGCGCCACTGGGTCACTTACGCATCTCCTAGTTCATTTCACATCCATAACTTTGAAACGTAAAGTTCTTCTCCCTTTCCCCAAGTATAATACTTGTTGATAAGACTCCACAAAGTAGTCGTATCTAATTGGAAAGGAAAATTCACAAATATTTCCCAAGCTACCGCATGTTAATGGATACCAACTTGTTCCAACGTTCTTACCCCTCGAATAATGAGTGGGTATACACAATTCCATGAATATTAGCAACCAAGTTGCGAGTGAACGAATAATTTATGACCGGGCAGTCACAAGATAAATAACATTCCTCAAGTAAGGTTCCCTTACAATAGAATCGAAGGAAGAATGGAATTACTGAGAACCTTCCTTGATAATATAATAATAAAAATAAGACTCTGTAATAATTTATATAATGTTCGAAGGTCGATGATACTATGTGAATGAAGTCAATCATCTTTGAAACGAGTTAGGGGAATTAAATAAATATTCCAAGAATATTTATTAAGTCACAGATATTGGAAAAGTGTTGCTTGGAATAATCTTCGAATAAATATTCATAATAATATTCATTGAACGAATAATGAATATTCAAATTAATAATAATGTTTATTGATGAAATAATTATCAAATGGATATTTGGGATAATATTCATTGAATCAATAACGAATATTCAACTTAAAGATGATACTTATTGATGAAATAATTATCGACTGAATATTTGAGACAGTATTCATTGAATAAATAATGAATATTCAACTTAATAATATTTATCGAAGAAATGATTATCGAATGAGTATTTGAAATTATGTTCAATAATTGAATCGACTTTAAATGAATGTCGAAGATAATATTCATCGTCTCAAGGGAATATTTTGAATAATATTTGTCGAATAACTGGAGTTCGAATCAATGTTCAACTAATATTTATAAAATTAATAGAGATTGAATGAATATTCGAAATAATATTCATTTGAATATATAAGGCTCGAATGAATATTAAAATAATATTCATTAAATAAATAACTCGAATGAATATTCGAAAATAATATCTATTGAGTAAATAAGAATGAATATTCTTTAAGTCAATAACTTAACTGAGGGTTCGAAATAATATTCGAATAATAAATCGACTTTAGATGAATATTAAAGATAATGTTTATCGAATAAATATCTGATGAATAATCCAGATAATATTTATCGAATAATCTCAAGGAAATATTCCAAAAATATTTGCCAGATAATAAATGGGAAATATTTACCTAATTATTTTCCTCTGAAAATAATATCAATATATCAAGGAATAACGACTCCCGGTCTATAATCAAGAAATGAGATTCAGATGCCCTTCGCTTAAGGGTCTTAGTGATATCCGACTTATAACTGATATATTAACTATCTAGCTTATAAGCCAACAATAATTCCAGGAACAAGTATATCAATATGTCTTTAAAAGTAGGCATGCATGCTATGGCATATGTATAACAGAAAACATATATGTGTATTCACAACAACAGCCTTTTAAAAAGGGTTTGAAACTTGCCTGGTAATCCTGTAGGTGTAGTGTGCCTCGGTTCAATCCGGTGATCTATAAATAGTCACAATATCCGAGGTTAATCACTTTAACACATCGGAAGGCTAAGTATATAATTAACTTAGGCTACAACACGTTTTCAAATTAGCCCGTTAGGCATCCCCTAACATAACTCTTATTAACACCGTTACAATCCCACACTCGTCCGTTAGCAAGGCATGTCATTGCACTTATACTTGGTAGGAACTTAAGTCATATAAGTCCTAGTGTCGATCGTTTACTTGAAAAAATTACGCCTCGAGATTTATTATCCGTTTTCTAAGTGATTTTTCAAAGTTATAACCAAGTGTACCTTTAAGGGGTTCGTTCGCGCTTAACCTCGATTCGAATATTTTTATAAAATCGGAAAACGATATGTTTGACATGTGGTTTTCTCTCACACCTTCCTTTTTATCTATAGTATTTAATTACCATGATTCGTCACTGCATAACTCATTTTAAGAAGGTTTAATTTCAGTTACGAACTTGCTTTTATGGTTTCGAACCGCTTTTACGATATTAACCATAACTCCTAAACCGTAAGTCCATTTCACATGCGTCTTATATCAAAACGAAGCTTATAACATACTCTAACTTATCATGGCAGAAAATGAAGCTAAAGATTGAGTTAAAGCTACTGTCAAATTCGTTTTCTTAAGGTTAACGAAATTTCGGCATTACGACGGCTATAAATCGAACGTTTCCAAAATTACTACAATCAAACCAAGCCACACCGGGCATCCAAACAACTTATACACATGTTACTCATCACAAACAGCCCCAAGAACCTCATACTTAACCATCATAATCATTATGATACTAAGATCACTAAACCACTAGCTAATCATGCTTATAACATTAACATAATCATAACTAAGCTAGATCCATCAAGAACATGCATAAATCTCAAACAAGAGCTAGGGTTATTAAAGATTATACCTTCCTTGGAGTATGCTACAACCTTACTAAGCTTTGTTTGGTCCTTGTCTAGCCTTAACAAACCTTAGATCATCCAAACAAAGCAAGAAATCAAAGTTAGATTCTAAGGGTTACTATTCATCATCACTTTTGTAAAAATCATAACAAATCGCAAAATAAGAGTTTGGCTCTCAAATTTTTACCACATCTTGGCCGCTTTATAAGCTTTGATTTGAGTCCTAGCTCATCAGATTTGAAGCTTCCTAGATAGGGTTTTGAGCCCTCTTTTTCCGCTGGAAAGAAACTGTCAAAAACAGGCAGTTTGGTTTCATCAACTTGGGGAGGGGATTTGACTAGGCTATACTTATTAGATTGCCATGAAATTTTGAGCGAATATTGCCCATGGAGTGGAGAGGCTGTGGTGAAAATTTGGTGATTTTATCATGCATATAAATGGAGATATGAATTTTTCTTCCCTTGTTGTTCCTGCTGGGCAGTTTAGAGAAAGGAGAGAGAGATGGAGTTTGGCTTGCTTTTCTCTTGTTCTAATCTCATACAATGCATTATTGATGTGTCTTGAGATAATATCTTGCATAAAGTAGCTTTTGATAAAGTGATTAGGTCATGGATGAGGTGTTTTGATGGACAAGTGTTGAAGAGTAGTGGTGAGGAAGCTAAGTACTTGGCTTGTTCTCTAAGTGTGCTAGTTACTCATGTAACTACTTAGTTACTTGACCTTATCCACTTGCACATGCATGAACCTTGACTCTCTGCTTATTTCTTTGTCCGGTTATTGTTCCATTTGCTTGATCGTTCGAAAAAATATCTCAAGGATTTCTAGTTAGGGTTTCATCGGAAACCTTCGTAATAATAATACTTCCATTCTCATTCCTCCTTTATAATCCTTGAATTTAAATTCCTCAAATCTAATTATTACATCCTTAAATCCTTCAGTGTCCAAGGAAATCTCGGAGAAAATAAAAGTGCTAATTTTCTGAATCCGATATCGTTTACATACACTTATTTCGCCCCTGGATCATGAATACGAACTCAGAAATTCGTTCTGAATACTTCTATATAGCGTCGTCTAATAAAATTCTCATTTCCACTAAAAACACTATTCATCCCTTATTCTCTATTATTCCTTATATATATTGTAAAAATGTCCTTGTTCTCTTTCGAGCGTTCCTTATCTCTTTTACGGAACCACTGGACTAACAACAAATATCGATTTGGATGACAGGAGCAAAAATCTCCTATTTGGAATTACCATATCTTACTTTCTTAGGAGATAGATTATTCTAATCTAAGTTGTCAACCAATTGCATTGCTCATGGCATATAAACATTGGAATCCGAATCCATTCCATATTCGTTCATTAGAACCGCTGTTACATCGTAGTTGTAATCACTATTCATTTCTACATTAATACATAATAAAAGTTTTAATTGTACCGAAAATCTGGGTTCTTACATCCTGAGTCATCCAACCTCTGACTAGATGGTTCTTGTGTTACAGTGACTGTGATCTGATATTTCCTACTATTCACCACTGGTGCAATAGTATCTTCTGTTGACTGCTTCTCTCTATCTACTTCCTCCAGTTGTTCACCTTGAGCTGAGGCATCTTCAATAATGACATCTTTGTCAAATAAATATGCATGAAGTGATTGAAGTGCAACATGCTTCGAGAGTCCAAATTTCTTGACTAATTGTCTTCTGACAGATACATAGAAATACATCTTCATTAAGTCAAGTCTTTGATGTAGAAGTCCATATTCATCTAGAAATAAAAGTTTTGGTACTCTTTCAACCAAAAAATTTAGAACAGGCCTTGACAACTTCACTTTGAGAGAAATTAGTCCCATAGCCAGTCTGTATGATAATGTAGTTTCCCATGAAGAATCAATGTCCAGATCTCTCTTGTCAAATACTGACATAGATGTAGCTTGATGTGTAGAAACCTGCATAATGTTAGTTGGACTAGACTCTGTGTGTGTAGGTGACAATTGAATCTTTCTCCTTGTTCTCCTGGTATAGTGAGCAAAAGATTTATCCTGAGAAGACTCAAGAGGTGTAGACACAGAATTGATCTTGGGATGAGATCTTTGTTCAATAGACACAGTCTTTTGAGAGACAGTATCCAGTAACTGTTTTCCCTTTTTAATAACTACAGCCTTTTGGGAGACTGCAGCCTGGCTGTGGCTAGGTTTTTCATCTCTATGTGCTAACAAAGAAAGTTGAATTGTAGCCTTCAATTCTGCTCTCTCAGCAAGAGTTAAATCATCATCATCTTCACTAGAATTACTACTACTTGACACAACAAATCTTCTCTTCCTTACAACTGATGTCTTTTGAGAAACACCAGAGGTTGGTTTCTTTGAAACAATAGGCTGTGGATCAAAATTTGGTTCTTGAATTGTTTCAAAGACTATAATGTTTTGGGCTTCATAGGTAGACACAGGTGGGTTCTCCTCCAATTGAGATTCCTGAGCCATTTCACCACAAAAGAAAGAAGAATTGTAGAAAGTAGGAAGATGAGTTTTAAGAATTACCTGAAAATAATGTGGATAGTGAATTGCAGGTATTTCATCTAGATTCTTTTCATTGTCCTTCTTTGTAATGTCAGAGAAAATTCTCTTTTGCTGTTCATAAGAAGAAACACAATGTTCCCTACCAAATCTAGCTTCAACATCAGGAATAAAATGATTAATAAACATTTGCATAAATCTATGATAATAAACCATTTTCCTGTTTTGATCTCTTGACCCAAGTTTAATACTCATCTGACTTAAGATAATGTGACCAATGTTAATTACTCTGTCATAAGGCAAACTATAAGCAATATGTGATGTAACAGAAGTAATTTGCTGAAAAGAACTACATTTACCAGTAAAACATTTAGCAATTTGATCAAAGTAAAAAGACCATTCCTTTCTAAGAAAAGACCTATTCAACTGGCTCATGTTGTCTAGAGGTCCACTATAACCTAATTCAGACAACATAGTTCTTATATTATCATCAGATGGTACATTCTCATAAATATCAGTAACAGGTAAGCAAAGTACTGAATTAATAACAGATTCAGTAATGTCAAATGAATCTTGTCCTAAGTGTAGAACAATCTTACCTGATTGACTCTGAGTAGAATCAATTACCTCAGCATTCTCCCAAGCTTGTGTAACAGCTGCTTGATTAATCTATGGAGATGCTGTCAATGCATAACTTAATGGTCCATTTGCCAGAAAGTCCATGATTGGATGAAAATCAGATGACACTCCTTCCTTGTTGGTGATAGCTGCTACATGATTGTTTGTCATAAAATCGAAGTCACCAAACTTGAAGGCTACTGATTTAGGTAATCTTCTTTGAGCTGCCATTTTTGATCTGAAAAGAACTTGAAAAATTCTTGAAATGGATTAGTGATTTTGAAAACTCAAGAGTGTGTTTGCTTTAGAGAATGTAAAATTAGAGAAAGCAATTACACGATTAGAGTGTCAAAACAAATATATTTCACAAATCTTTCAGACCACTATCCCACGTTGACACGTAGATTGATAGGTGTCAGTCCCTGAAAAGTGCGGTGACCCACGATTTTTGGAAAATAAAATCCAAAATTGATTTTCATGAAATAAATCAGGGTATTATCAAGGTAAAAATCAATACTGATCAGCTTCTTTTTCCTGTTGACCTCCCATCAAAATAGTTACAAAATGCAATGTGATTTAAAAATATAATTTTCAAATCCTGATGGTCACACATGAAATCCTGATCAATATCATCCTGATTCCAGAGACTTAATATGGAGTTTCCACGTGGCATTTTTCTTTTATCTACAAAAGAAATAAACAATTAATCTGAACAAAAATCAATTGGTTAGATATATTTGATATTTCTTGAAAACAAGAAATACAGTCACACGCAATAATTAGCATCTGACTTCATTAAACTTCCAAATGACTGTTCAGCTTCTCACGTCTTTCTTTAAAAGAAACAGACACTTTATTCCATTCTCCATAAACCTTTCAATTTATTTTCTACTCAACAATGCTCCTCAAACCAAAATTCCCTTCAAATCCATTATTTAGATCTTTCATGGTCGATGAACATCCTGTTCTTGATCATCTCTTTGAAAAGACAACTTTTCTCATCGAACTAATCATGGATGGATTGGTTTTCGATAATATCCAGAGGTTTTTCCTAGAACATCCATCTGTTGGATACAATCTTCCCTTAACCTCCTCAAAACTTGAGGATGAAGAATTTAGCCAAGAGTCTGAGGTTGATCTTGATGGAGATGCTATTCATTTAAGTTAGCTGCTCTCATTCAAGTCGCCCAGACAAGGAATCCAAGAGTAGACAAATCTGTTCAAATCCCCTGATGGATTTCTTGAGATGCTCCTTGTCCTGTACCTCAGAATTCATATCAATAAACAAGTATAGAATTATCAGTAGAAATTAGGCAAAAAGATGTTGTATTTCATTTCCATATATGTAATGATTTCAATTAATGAAAATATAATTTCTTTTTATCTACTTGTCTTTTGATTTTTGAATGATCTACAAATTATAAGTATGCAAATATTAAAACTTGCTAGTATAGACTTAACACATCACAGAATTAGATTACTACAAAAAATAAACGTCAGGATCTGAAACAATTTTCATAATCCTGATACTGACACAATACTGATGACGTCAGCATCCTGATAACAAATCTAATCCTGATGATTATTAACAAGTCTATCATACTGAAATTTATCAAGGCAAAGTGTTATAGCTAAAGCATTTAACGATCAAATATAGATCCTGACAAGAATATCAAGTCTATAAGCTAAAAACAACATACCTTGCTACATTTGCAGATGTTAAAGATCTAAAAATTTAACATTCCTAACTCACTTACTAATCTACTGAATGTAGTCTCATCAAGTGGTTTAGTTAGAATATCTGCAAGCTGTTTGTCAGTAGGAACAAAATGAAGTTCCACAGTACCATTCTCAATATGTTCTCTAATAAAATGATACCTGACATCAATGTGCTTAGTCCTTGAATGTTGAACTGGATTTTCTGCAATTTTAATAGCACTAGTATTATCACAAAACATAGAAATATTACTAAGTGTCATACCATAATCCATCAACTGATTTCTTATCCAAAGGAGCTGTGCACAACAACTGCCTGCTGCTATGTACTCAGCTTCTGCAGTTGAGGTTGAAACAGATTGTTGCTTCTTGCTTGCCCAAGAAATCAATCTATTTCCCAAGAATTGACATGTACCTGTAGTGCTTTTCCTGTCTATTGATGTGCTAAAAATATGACAATTAAAATCGCAAGCGCACGATCTCGTTTTAGTAATTTTAGATTCGTTCCACAGGGACTAATTTATTTCGCGATCCTTAAAATTTAATTTATTCGAACTAGGACAATTTTAGATTTTGGAAAATTTTTGATTTAATTTCCTAAAACTATTTTAAAAGAAATTTAAATTATTAATCTATTTCTAAATTAATTGATTAAAAATGAAAAGATCACAAACTAAATTATTCTAAAATTCTAATTTCGAATTAAATCTAGATTTTATTCTAACACTTATTTTTTATTTTTATTTTTTTAATCGGATTAAAATCTTATTTACAGCAAATTTTGGAAAACTTTTACATGATGCATTCGTAAAGTTAACAAGCCACATGAATCATAAATCAAGAAGGCCAAAACGAAACCATCGCTCTGCAAGGAATTACAAACTCCTTAAAAACGATTTTTTTTTACACAATCTCGACAGTCATTGACTCAAAGCAGAACACAACTAAACCACTCGGAAAATCAACAGCAAAATAACAAAACCCATTCGAGAAGAGACGCCAAGACGACAGCGATTACACAGCAACATTACAATAGCAGGAACAAACAAACATCACAGTAAACCAACTCGAACTCAGGGGCAGCAAAAAACCGAAAACAATAACTCGAAAGTAACCAAGCAACTACAATCCGAACAAACCAGTAGAACTCAAGATAACCGAGTCAAAAACAAAACTCCAAATCTTCCTAACAGCAACTAAAACGAAACTCAGCAGCAACTCGAAACTAACTCAACAAACTCTAATACTAAAACTCGGAAATTCGAACACCAAACTAACATTAAAAGAACTTGGTTTCAACACTCAGAACTCACACTGGACTCAGCAAAAACCAACAATTCTCAATCAAAAACTCATCAAGCACGAACTCAGCAATTCACAGCGACTAAGTAATGATTCACTACAACTCAGTAGACACACAAAAGAACTCTAAGCCCGAAATAACGAATACAAGGCGCAAGAAATTTATAATCGAAACAACCATAACTCATCGAAATCAAAAGGGGTTGGGGGCTTGGATTTGCAGCGAACAAAAAGAAGAGGGGAATTGGGAGATTGCGCGTGTAAATTGACATATGGGAAAGTGAGATATGGGTTCGTGAGATTTGAACAAAGAGAGAAGTGGCGAAGATGAGAGGGAGGAGGCTGTGGATTAATGAGTAAGAAAACAAGAAGAGAATCAGTGTGTGGTGTTTGTGCGAACAGAGAGAGGAGGACGGAGGCGAAAACAGGCGAGAGAGAGAGAGAGAGAAGAGGTCGCTAGAGAGGGGAAAGAACAGGGGAACTGGGTTTGATTTCTGAGAAAAACAGAGGTTTATTCGAACAAAACCAATGGATAGGACAATAAAACAATGCTTTGAATTAAATAAAACAGAGATAAATAGGACTGTAAATTAATACTAATTTTTTTTTTAATTTATACTAACACATAAAACATAAAATTAAATCTACAATTAAAAATAATCAAACCCACAATAAAATTGAGATGTAAAGGGGTACAATTATAATTATTAACTAAGAACAAGAATTTAAAAATCGTTACTTTCAACACCAAGTGGTTAGCATTTCGCTACTTTGTCCACTAAACGGATTTACGAAAATAACGAAATTAATTCAACATAAAAAAAACAAGACAAGAAAATTAAGAGAGAATAAAACTTTGCATTAATGAAAGTATTTACAAGATTTAGAAAAATACTACAGAAATAAAGATGGAGCTACAAAATTTAGAGTAACTAAGGCTAAGATGTTTTATATTAAAAGTGTTAACAGGAATTGACAAAATGAAGAATTCAAAGCAAAAGTGCAGCTAGGGGCTATTCCCCCGGGTTCTCTTCTCTCCCTGCAGGCTCTCTAATTTATAGCAGTTGATAGGTTTTTTCCTTTGACAAAATCAACTCATCATACAAACTTTGTCAACATTCGGTGCCTAACATTGGTTGTTAGGAAAGGGTTCCGTAGAAATGCTTTTTAACTCGCACAACTTATAATCTTTAATTAATAAATAATTAATTTAATTCAGAAATTATAAAAATAAATACCTAATATTATTAGATATTTATAAATATAATTTTCTAATTTAAATAAAATATTTATTAACAAAAATTAAATTCTTATGTTCCGAGCTGCGGTCTACTGAGGGTCTGGAACCGGACTCCTTAAGCTTTCCCTTTTTCACCAAACTCCTAATTCTTTTGCCTTTTTGCATTTTGGTCATTTTCTTCTCTTTTTGGCCCTTCCTGCTCTTTATTCTTTTATTTTGCCATTTCTTTATTTTTCTTCAAATTTCCTGAAATGCAACAAAATAAATTATTAAAATACGAGTTCAAGCACTAAATAGGCAATAAAAATATGCAAAATTATGCACTTATCAAATGCCCCCATACCTATCTTTTGCTCGTCCTCGAGTAAAACAAAAAAGAAAAAATGCAGAATAAAAAAACTATACTCACTGTCGTAGGAATCACGGGTAATTTTAGGTTTACCAACCCGTTAAACCTATAGACGATCTCTACAGGAGGAGTGCTGTCTCCTAAGGGTTTACATAAGATATACCCATAAAATCTTTGAGATAAGTCAACAAGTATCCAACTTTCCTCTTTCAATCTAGCTTTCATTGGTGTCAACAAAATAATTTTGTAGGAAAATACATGCCTCATAGATTATTCTAATAATAGCCAGGTTATAGGTTCCCACAATCCACTTGAATAGACTCAAAAATTTTACAAAAAATCCCAAGGTGTGTAGTGAATTTTAAGGCCTATGATGGATAAAGTGCATACGAACATTTTCTCTTTTTCAACCAATATTGAACTGACCCAATCTCTATCAAAACAAGTATCTAGCCAAAATTTACGTTCTTAGTAGTTAGACCGACCGTGCAATGGTTGAGGTCCCAAAAGACTTTTGCATCAATACCCATTTAGCGAGTTTTAGGTCAACAATCCCAGATCACAAAGGACCTTAGGTTGCTAGGCACAAAGTCCCCTCAGACTTACTTACTCGGGTTATCAATGAGCCCAACCTAGCCGATTTCCCTACTAAGAATTTATTATTACAAAATTACACTAGCATTCTATAACTACAAATATTTATTGACTCTTTTTTTCTTTTTCTCTTTCTACTTTTTTTTTTTGACACTATAGGAACAATTTTCGCAAATGTTTGATTCGACATTGTTTTAACATGTGGGTTCTCTCTCAGGTATCGAATAATATTCCTATACAATTCTTCCATCAAAAGTCTTGTGCAAATGTGCCGTCTTGGATTTTTAAGCAAAAATTTGTTCGACACAAGTTTCATGAGTGAAACCTCACTTGACTAAGTTCAAATCATCTAAAAGCATTATACATATAATTTTTTTGAAAAACCGTTAACACCAACTAGTTCTAAAGTTGAAGAGTGGGAAGGACAACTAAGCTTAAAATATCTCTATTTTTGGATTTTTTAAAATTTTTCATTTTTTTGGATTTTTCATTTTTTTTTATTTACACTAAACCCTCCCTCATACCTAAATCATGCATTGTCCTCAATGTATGCAAATGCAAGAGAAAAGAGAAATGAGAAGGGAGAAAGTTGAGGAAATACCTGATAAGGGATGACGAAGACTGAAAATTTCTAAAAACTACTAAAGAAAAACAACTCACACACGCACACATTGTAACTCCCCCATACCTACATTTGATTATGGGAGGTACAAAACAAATATTTACTAACCAATACCTGCTCTCGGAAACACTATTTTTGTTATACAACCAACATATTTCAGGAACGAACCCACAAAAATAGCATAGACCACTCGAACGATCCGATTAGGCGTAAGAATTAAACTCATATTCCTAACTTCATCCATAAACCATGAAGATGCTTCTTTTTGTTGTTTAAGCAAATTAATTACGATAAGATGTTGGTCATGAATATCATGAGTTTCGATGAAAGACGGAGCACGAGTAGAAAATGAAGAAATAGAAACGGGTGGGGGTGGCTCTTCGAAAAATGTTTTACCAACAGAATTAGGATCACAAGAACTATCCATATGTTGGGTTTCCCATTTGAAACAAATATTCTTCATCTCTTCAAACATCTCTTCCGAGGTCAAATCCTTAAAAGATTCGTGCAGCTCTCGATTGGTCTCAAAATCTTGTTTAAGAAGAGACTCAATTTCATGATCGTCCAAATTTGACATTGAAACAACCTCCTCAACTAGATTAGCGCCTATTGGTTGAGTATGAAGTTCTTTGGGTTTTTCGGGAAGAGGTTTGGAAGATGAAAGGAAAAGTTCACTAGAAGAAGATGATGGTTGTCTAGGTGAAGCCACTAACTCAGAATCATCGGGCTTCTTCGTTTGACCTAGAGAAAGAATGATGTCAGCATTAGAATCTTCTTCGTGTGAATCACCACCGAAAGGAGTGTCAACTTGAACATTAGACCTAGGAGAAATGATATCATCGAAAGTATCGATAGGTCTTTGAGTTATAAGAATTTCAGGGTTGACCTCGGGTGGATTCGGGGTGGTTATCGTCTCACGCTCGCACATGGTGGCTAATTGATTCATTTGAAATTCTAACTTAGATAAGGCTTGAGCATTAGAGTTCGAAATTTGCCTATCAGAAGTTATGGTTCGCATGAGGTTTGCTTGAGAAATCAATAAAGCCTCGATACTCTTTTCTAAGGTGTCAAGTTTCCTACTCGAATCATGAAATCCGGGTGGGTGGGCGGTTGTTTGAATTGAACTCAAATAAGGAACTTGACTCGGAATTGGATAAGAGTTTGGTTCTTGAAAATGTGGAGGCGGAGTTTGATAGCTATGACCTTGGTTCCATGAGAGATCGGGATAGTCTCTCCAACCGGAATTAGAAGACGATGTAAAATGGTCATTTCGAGAGGTTGGTTGAAACATGGCGTTGACTTGTTGAGATTCGGGGCCATGTTGAAAATCGAGACTCGAAGAGTTGAAATTTGGGCGCCAAGACGTGTGTGAAGGGCCATTAAGGGTTTCTAAAGCTTCAAGTCGTCTAGTAAGAGCATCTAATTGAGAGTCGATTGCAATATCGTTTTCACTATAATGCAAATCACTAAAAGTACTAAACGACTCGTTATATAAACTAGGTTCCATAGTTGACTCACACCACATCGTATTATCCGCTAACTCCTCATCAAAATCCCAACCTTGATAATAACGCTCCATAAATGCTACGTACATGGTGAAGATTAATCAAGGATAAAACCACGTAGCAAGTAAGCGCGAAAATGCAACACACAAAATAAATGGTGAAAAATCAAAAGAAAAATCTAACCTAGGGTTCCTTATTAAACAAACTAGACCTTGCTCCTAACTTTAAGGACCACCAAAAACTCGGTAAATCAGAATTTATTCTAACCGATCTGGCCAGGTAGGTGCAAGCATTGCCAAGAGGCTAAACACCAGCCTAGACACCAAATCCTAATTGGCCAGGTAAGCTTTCGCTTGCCTAGACACCAAAGAGTCGGAATAATTAATGATTACTTAGTTTCTTAGGTACCTTCCTAATTGAGCACGAAATTCCTAGGGCAAACGTCTAATTAATTTTAATAAAGCTACAAATGATGCAACAAACAACGATATATATACAAATGCGGTAAACAAATATGGATGCATTACACTACGTGTCCTAATCTAAAAGAAAGAAGAATTTAACGTACCTTTGGGTCCTCCAGCAATCACCACAATTTATAAGGTACGAAAAATTAAAAACAAAGAAATAAAAATCTAGATGATGTGCTCCTAGATGATTAAATGCATGATGCAACAATTATGTATTTACAACTAATTTTTTTTTTAATTTTTTCAATTTTCAATTTTTTTGTGATTTTTGATTTTTTTGATTTTTTTTTGTGATTTTCTAAAAATAAAAAGGCGAAAAGAGTGAGATTCGGGTTACCGAAGCACGCTTCCAGAAATTCCAATTAGTTCCGAGCTCCGTGAGAAGATTCCCGTAATTCCAAACTTTCCCAAAAAAAACGAAATAAAAATAAGGCAAGCAAAAGAAAACTAATCCGAAAAATTAAAAATTAAGGCGCGAAAAATATTTAGTCCCCGGCAGGGGCGCCAAAAACTTGATGTGGTAAAAATATGACAATTAAAATCGCAAGCGCACGATCTCGTTTTCGTAATTTTAGATTCGTTCCACAGGGACTAATTTATTTCGCGATCCTTAAAATTTAATTTATTCGAACTAGGACAATTTTAGATTTTGGAAAATTTTTGATTTAATTTCCTAAAACTATTTTAAAAGAAATTTAAATTATTAATCTATTTCTAAACTAATTGATTAAAAATGAAAAGATCACAAACTAAATTATTCTAAAATTCTAATTTCGAATTAAATCTAGATTTTATTCTAACACTTATTTTTTATTTTTTTAATCGGATTAAAATCTTATTTACAGCAAATTTTGGAAAACTTTTACATGATGCATTCGTAAAGTTAACAAGCCACATGAATCATAAATCAAGAAGGCCAAAACGAAACCATCGCTCTGCAAGGAATTACAAACTCCTTAAAAATGATTTTTTTTTACACAATCTCGACAGTCATTGACTCAAAGCAGAACACAACTAAACCACTCGGAAAATCAACAGCAAAATAACAAAACCCATTCGAGAAGAGACGCCAAGACGACAGCGATTACACAGCAACATTACAAAAGCAGGAACAAACAAACATCACAGTAAACCAACTCGAACTCAGGGGCAGCAAAAAACCGAAAACAATAACTCGAAAGTAACCCAGCAACTACAATCCGAACAAACCAGTAGAACTCAAGATAACCGAGTCAAAAACAAAACTCCAAATCTTCCTAACAGCAACTAAAACGAAACTCAGCAGCAACTCAAAACTAACTCAACAAACTCTAATACTAAAACTCGGAAATTCGAACACCAAACTAACATTAAAAGAACTTGGTTTCAACACTCAGAACTCACACTGGACTCAGCAAAAACCAACAATTCTCAATCAAAAACTCATCAAGCACGAACTCAGCAATTCACAGCGACTAAGTAATGATTCACTACAACTCAGTAGACACACAAAAGAACTCTAAGCCCGAAATAACGAATACAAGGCGCAAGAAATTTATAATCGAAACAACCGTAACTCATCGAAATCAAAAGGGGTTGGGGGCTTGGATTTGCAGCGAACAAAAAGAAGAGGGGAATTGGGAGATTGCGCGTGTAAATTGACATATGGGAAAGTGAGATATGGGTTCGTGAGATTTGAACAAAGAGAGAAGTGGCGAAGATGAGAGGGAGGAGGCTGTGGATTAATGAGTAAGAAAACAAGAAGAGAATCAGTGTGTGGTGTTTGTGCGAACAGAGAGAGGAGGACGGAGGCGAAAACAGGCGAGAGAGAGAGAGAGAGAAGAGGTCGCTAGAGAGGGGAAAGAACAGGGGAACTGGGTTTGATTTCTGAGAAAAACAGAGGTTTATTCGAACAAAACCAATGGATAGGACAATAAAACAATGCTTTGAATTAAATAAAACAGAGATAAATAGGACTGTAAATTAAAACTAATTTTTTTTTTAATTTATACTAACACATAAAACATAAAATTAAATCTACAATTAAAAATTATCAAACCCACAATAAAATTGAGATTTAAAGGGGTACAATTATAATTATTAACTAAGAACAAGAATTTAAAAATCGTTACTTTCAACCCCAAGTGGTTAGCATTTCGCTACTTTGTCCACTAAACGGATTTACGAAAATAACGAAATTAATTCAACATAAAAAAAACAAGACAAGAAAATTAAGAGAGAATAAAACTTTGCATTAATGAAAGTGTTTACAAGATTTAGAAAAATACTACAGAAATAAAGATGGAGCTACAAAATTTAGAGTAACTAAGGCTAAGATGTTTTATATTAAAAGTGTTAACAGGACTTTACAAAATGAAGAATTCAAAGCAAAAGTGCAGCTAGGGGCTATTCCCCCGGGTTCTCTTCTCTCCCTGCAGGCTCTCTAATTTATAGCAGTTGATAGGTTTTTTCCTTTGACAAAATCAACTCATCATACAAACTTTGTCAACATTCGGTGCCTAACATAGGTTGTTAGGAAAGGGTTCCGTAAAAATGCTTTTTAACTCGCACAACTTATAATCTTTAATTAATAAATAATTAATTTAATTCAGAAATTATAAAAATAAATACCTAATATTATTAGATATTTATAAATATAATTTTCTAATTTAAATAAAATATTTATTAACAAAAATTAAATTCTTATGTTCCGAGCTGCGGTCTACTGAGGGTCTGAAACCGGACTCCTTAAGCTTTCCCTTTTTCACCAAACTCCTAATTCTTTTGCCTTTTTGCATTTTGGTCATTTTCTTCTCTTTTTGGCCCTTCCTTGCTCTTTATTCTTTTATTTTGTCATTTCTTTATTTTTCTTCAAATTTCCTGAAATGCAACAAAATAAATTATTAAAATACGAGTTCAAGCACTAAATAGGCAATAAAAATATGCAAAATTATGCACTTATCATCTATCTTACACCCTGCATAATCAGAGTCTGAATAGCCAATTAGAAAGAAATCAGATTCTCTAGGATACCACAAACCAAGATTTGGAGTTCCTTTGAGATATCTAAAAATTCTCTTCACATCAATTAAATGAGATTCCTTAGGATCACTTTGGAATCTAGCACATAAACAGGTAGAAAACATTATATCTGGCCTACTTGCAGTTAGATACAACAATGAGCCTATCATGCCTCTATAACTAGTATTATCCACACTCTTTCCCTTAGGATCAGAGTCTAGTTTAGTGGCTGTTGCCATGGGTGTTTTTGCAACTGCACAGTCTTGAAAGTCAAACCTTCTTAAAAGATCTTTGATATACTTTGACTGATTAATGAAAATACCAGTCTCAGTCTGTTTGACCTGCAAGCCTAAGAAATAATTTAATTCACCCATCATGCTCATCTGATACTTAGACTGCATAAGCTTGCTAAACTTAGCACACAACTTTTCATTAGTAGAACCAAAAATAATATCATCAACATAAACTTGAACTAAAAGCAATTCACCTTTTATCTTTCTAAAGAATAGAGTTTTGTCAATTGTACCTCTTGTGAAGCCATTTTCAAGAAGAAATTTAGACAAAGTCTCATACCATGCTCTTGGTGCTTGCTTTAGTCCATAGAGTGCCTTGTCAAGTTTGTAGACATGATTTGGAAACTTTGGATCAACAAATCCAGGTGGCTGTTCCACATACACTTCCTCATCAAGTTTGCCATTTAGAAAAGCACTCTTTACATCCATCTGGTATACCTTGAATTTTGAATGAGCTGCAAATGCAAGAAACATTCTGATTGCTTCCAATCTTGCTACAAGTGCAAAGGTCTCATCATAATCAATGCCTTCTTCCTGAGAATAACCCTTGGCCACCAGTCTTGCTTTGTTTCTTACAATCATACCAGATTCATCTAGCTTGTTTCTAAAAACCCATCTTGCACCAACAATAGATCTATCTTTAGGTCTTGGTACCAGTTTCCAGACTTTGTTTCTCTCAAACTCATTTAACTCCTCCTGCATTGCAATTACCCAATCAGGATCCTGTAAGGCTTCTTCAACCTTATTAGGTTCATTCTTTGAGAGAAAGCAACTATACAAGCATTCATTTTGAATTGATCTTCTAGTTCGAACACCACTATTTGGATCACCAATAATCAAATCTTCAGTATGATCCTTTTTCCATTTTCTAACAGGTGGTAGATTGACTCTGCTAGTCTCTCCCCCTAAGTTAGTGGTATCTCTTGTAGAAGAATTCTCTCTACCTTCAAAAACTCTCCTTTGATCAATAGAATCAGTAGATTCCATATTGCTGCTAGTTACTGATATTTCCTCAGTAGACTCTGAAAGATCAGTTCCTAATGGAGTAGACTCTGAAACGTCAATTCCTGATGGGATAGACTCTGAAAGGCTAGTCTGCTCCTGATGATCTCTGTGTTCTCTTTGATTTATTTGCTCCCCCTCAACAGTAGCATTCCTTTGAGAAGCAATAGAAATTCCTTCTGGAGAACCTTCATCATCACTGGAGAGTATCTCAGAATTCTTAAGATTTTCAAATTCCAATTTGTCATGGCTTTCATCAGTTTGCAGAATTCCAAATTTCTTATCATCAAATGCAACATGAATTGATTCCATAACAATGTGAGTTCTGAGATTATAAACTTTGAAGGCCTTAGATGCTGAATATCCTAGAAAAACTGCTTCATCCGATTTGGCTTCAAATTTTCCAAGTTGTTCTGGATGAACTTTTAGGACATAGCATTTGCATCCAAAGATGTGAAAGTATTTCACACTTGGTTTCTTTCCTTTGATCATCTCATAGGGAGTTTTTCCATGACTATTTACCAAGGTACAATTTTGAGTGAAACATGCAGTGTTAATGGCTTCTGCCCAAAAATAGGTTGGAAGTTTTGCATCTGCAAGCATGGTTCTTGCTGCCTCTATGAGAGTCCTGTTCTTTCTTTCCACTACACCATTTTGTTGAGGTGTACCAGGTGTAAAAAACTGTTGAGTGATTCCATTGTCTGCACAAAACCCCTCCATTGTAGAATTCTTGAATTCTGTACCATTGTCACTTCTAAGTACTTTGACTTTGTACTCAGAGTTATTATGAATATTCTTGATAAGTTCAATGATTTGCTGAGGAGCTTCATCCTTCTTGTGTAGAAAGAACACCCATGTGAACCTTGTGAAATCATCCACTATAACTAGAGCATATCTTTTCTTGCTGATAGACATAATGTTTATTGGACCAAACAGATCAAGATGTAGCATGTGAAATGGTTCAGTAATTGAATTTTCAGTTTTGCTCTTGAAAGTGGTTCTTCTTTGCTTTCCAAGCTGACATGCATCACAAAGTCCATCTTGCACAAAATTTGCCTGAGGTAGGCCTCTCACCAAATTGTGCTTAACAAGTTGATTAAGCTTCTTGAAATTAAGATGTGAGAGCTTCTTGTGCCAATTCCAGCTTTCATCACTTGTTGCTTTGCTGTAGAGACATCTAACAATTTCTTTAGATGTATCACTTAAGCTGGCTTCATATACGTTACCATGTCTTTGACCAGTTAGAACAATGTCTCCATTCTACATATTCAAGATTTTGCATCCTTCTCTGTCAAAGATTGATTTGTAACCTTTATCACCCAGTTGACTTATGCTTAAAAGAGTATGTTTCAAGCCTTCAACCAGTGCTACATTTTCTATGATGACATTCCCCAAAACAATTGAGCCATATCCTAGAGTTTCTCCTTTGTTGCCATCACCAAAAGATATTACTGGGCCAGCTTTCCTCTCAAACTTTGTAAGCAGGGACTTCTTTCCAGTCATATGTCCAGAGCATCCACTGTCCAAGATAATTGAATTCTTCTTTCCTGTGCCCTGCAAACAAAAAGTAACTAGTTAGAATTTTTTAGGACCCAACTTTGATTGGATCCTTTCTTACTAGATTTAGAAACAACAGGCTTTGAAGATTTTGATTTTATTTTACCTGTTGTAGAGTCAACTTTAGACTCTAATTTCATAAACTGTTTGTGACTAGGAGTTTCAGATTTCAAGGAATAATAGTCATAATACAGTTCATGATATTCTCTACACATGTAAATGGAATGAAGTAAACTACCACAATGATAACAAGCTTTTTGTGGTTGGTATTGAATTTTCTGAGTCTTGGGGAATCTGGACTCAGTTTTCCAAGAAGGTTTTTGATTGTAGTCTAGGGCCAAATGATTATGATTTCCACACTTATAGCATTTTTTCCTAGGTGCATCAGGTATATTCTTGTAATTATTCTCTTTGTTAATACCTTCTTTTCCATTCCTATTTCTTTTGATCTTGCTAGACTCTGAAAGACCATCTAATCTCTGTTTCAACTGAGACTTAGACAGAAACCCTATGTTTACATTCTTAGGTTTCTCTAACACTTTCTCATCTGAATTACTATTGTTAATCCTTTTGTGTACAACAGGGGTACCTTTTGAATCAACAAATTTAACATGATTAGGTTCAGAAACAATTTTCTTACCTTCAGATTTAGATGTGTTAGCTTCTACCTTACTATCATCATTGACAGTAACTACTTTTTCTTCTTGTCTAGCCTTATCAAAACCTAAACCATTAACGTTACCACGAATTCCACTTTCAAAGATTTCTATAGTCTTTTTACTGGAATTGTTAATGGTCTTAATCACATCTCTCTCTTCTTCTAGTTCTTTTCTGACATAGTCATAAGCCTCAAGAATAACACTATAATCATGCTTAGCTTTATCAGAACTTAACTTGTATTCTTCCATTTGAATTAATTCAGATTCAAGAAAATTATTTCTATCAACTAATTTATCATTCTTAACCTTAAGTTCATCTCTTTCACAAGTAAGAATTCTAAAATTAGTCATAAGATTCTTAAACTCAGCATGGATATATCTAATTTCATCAGAATTTAAGCTATCAAATGAATCAAGAGAGTGAAGTGATACCTTAACAGAGGATGGAGAAGTTTTCTTTGGAGATCCAGGTTTGTCTGAACTATTTGCCATCAATGCAATGTTGTCATAATCCAATTCATCTTCAGAATCACTGGAATCAGCCTAATCCTTCTGTGTGACCATAAGTGCATTACCCTTTCCTGAATTCCTAGGCTTCTTACACTCACTAGCAAAGTGTCCAAGCTCGCTGCAGTTGAAGCACTTGATCTTGGCCTTATCAAGCTTGACAATTGTACTTTTTCCTTTGTCACTCTTCTTCTCCTCCTTCTTTTGAAAAGGTCCTTTGCTAAATCTTCTCCTATTAAATCTTCCTTTCTTGAAAGCTTTAGCAAACATAGCAAAGAGTTCCTGCATCTCAGATTCAGAATCATTGTTGTCAGAGTCCATATCAGTAGTCTCTGACTCAGAACTTTCTTTGCTTTTCTTCTTCCTTGAATTCTTTACAGCAATCTCTTCATGCTGTTCTTCAGGAAGCTTCTTTACTTCAGATTGAGCAGTAAGTGCAATAGTCTTCATCTTTCCTTCACTCCTGCTCTTTTTCTGTTGCTTGTCAAGTTCATAAGCTCTCAATTTTCCATATACTGCCTCTAATGAAATCTCATCCAGATCATTAGCTTCCTCAATCGCAGATATCTTCTCATTGTAGAAATCAGGCAAAGCTTTCATGAACTTTGTATTCATATCCTCCAAGTCATAACATTTACCATGCATGGCCATCTCATTGATGAGTTTTGTAAACCTATCAAAGGTATCAGTAAGTGACTCACCAGACTTAGATTCAAAGTACTCATACTATTGTATAAGTAATGTCCTCATATTCTTCCTGACAGGCTTAGTTCCTTCACAGTGAACCTTAAGATTATCCCATATATCCTTAGCAGTTTTACAATAGAGAACATAGTTAGTGAGAACAGAATTAAGACTGTTGAATAATATGTTTCTCACTTTAGCAACTTTAAGAACATTCTCCTTGTCCTTATCTGACCATTCAGATTTTGGCTTCTCTGCTGTATGTTTTGGAACAACCACACCATCAACAGTTGCTTGTCCAACGACTTTTGTTGGAACAAAAGGTCCATCTCTGATTCTGTCAAGATAATCAGGATCTGTTGCTTCCAGATGATGGAACATCTTTACTTCCCATAGAGTATATTCGTTTCTCTTGAGCATAGGAATCTTAGTATTCCCATCCTTGTAACCAGACATGATTGTAGATCTTTATGATTATTCGAAATCAACCTGCTCTGATACCAATTGTTAACTCGAATAACTTGTATAAGGGGGGGTTGAATACAAGTTATATAATCATGTCTGATTTTTGCTTGATTATATGAACAAGAATAAACGAATGAATTAAATTCTGTTTGTATTAATAAGATCAAATACAAACTCTACCAAAGGTGTACAATACCTTTAGCAGCTGCTGACAATACAAATCTCTCTCTCTGTTTATACTCTCGTATACTCACGATTACAAACCTTATGAACTGAACTCTTTTTTACAATGATATAGAGAGAGTATTTATAATGCTACCTATCAACTACTAACAGAAAGATATAATCTATACATGACAATATTCTGCATTCTAGTCGATAGTTTCCATCAATAGAAAACTCTTTCCTTCATAATATCTTCTTGCTTGTTCTTCAAACAAAGATCCTGTTTTATAGCACTTGCCAGTTTCTGTAGCATCCACAATGACATCGTCAGTAACACGACTGATATCAGGATTTCATTTGCATCAGTATCTGATCATCATCAGTATTAGACCATCATCAGGATTTGCTCTTTGTTCCTGACATGTAGTCTGTGATACACTGTTCGTTCCTGACTAAACTGTACAGATAACTGTCTTACACAGGATTACAAGAAGTATAATGCATAAATTCTATTCTTAACATGTAGTCTCTAAGTCCTTTATAAGATCAGGATTATAAGAAGTATAATGCGTAAATTCTATTCTTAACATCACAACTTATGAATTATTCCTAACAGTAAAAGAAAACTAATATTTAATATACCATATTCTAATAGGAAAAAAAATCAACATGTGAACTCCCAAACTGAAAATACACATTTTAAATTGTCCTTAAAAACAAGCTGAGGGCAATCACCATAAACTCCAACAGTCATCTCTTACTCTAAATACGAGATATATTGGATATGTTTGTTTGATTAATAATGTTTTGATGGGTCCCGTAAGAGGGCTATATTAAGCTAGAAGGGGGGGGATTGAATAGCTTAATTACCAATTTTAAAAATTATTATGGCGTTTTAAAATATTTTTCCCTTTTTAAAATATTTTACCGAGTCGTTAGCAGTTTATAAGTGCGGAAATAAACGACAAGTAAAGAAAATACCACGCAGGAGATTTTATCCTGGTTCGCGATGGCGCAAACCCTAATGGATTCGCTCACCCCTACTCTAGTCCCCGAGCTCCTCTCCGGACTCGAGATTTTCCCTTAAAATAAACTCGCTCCTTTAGTAGGCGGAGAAGCCTTTACAACCCTACAAATATTTGTCTTGGTGCGTAACTACCCGTTACCACCTCAAAATAAATGTAAACACCTACACAACTTATCTTAGACAATAACTCCCCGCTATTTCTTCAAAGTTGATGTAGAACCCTTAGTGTAGACTATTAATTCTTGGCTTTTGTCGGTCTTGGGTCTTAGATGAAAGGTCTTGGGTCTTTCCTCTTCTTCACGGTGCAAGGACTACTAACTCCCCGTTAGTACGTCTAGGACTTGGGTCTTAGAACGAGAATCACCTCACTTCAACTTCACCTCACTACAAAAGTTAGACAAACAATATCTACGAAACAAATATGTGGTTAAGCAAGATATATATTAAAATCGTGCAAAACTAGTAGTTTACGGTACTAGCCACGATGGACGCTTAATATGCGTTAAACTATTATTCAACTCACAAGTGTGAGGATGAGAGAGAAAATTTCAACTCGCAAGTGCGAGGACAATAAAGAAAATTCAACTCGCAAGTGCGAGGACCGTGAAAGAACGCTATTACACGTTAGCTATATGCGTAGTGCGGAAAATAGTAAATAACGGCTAGGGTTAAGTCACACGAGTGGACTTTACGCACAAGTGGTATTAGAACGTTAATATTCAATTAAGAATATTAAGTTATATCTTGTGATTTTAACTTCTTCACGAAGTTTATGTGATACGAAGTATTCCTTTAAAGAATGTCCCACGGAGCACTGTAGATGCTAGTTGGGAATCCGTAAAAATACTTAATCGTATCAACTTTGACGTGTGTCAAATAAACAAGTCTTTTTAAGCTACTAGGCTTAATACTTTTAAGATGTATACTTGCTTTTGACTAAAGTCAATGTCAAAGTATAATCTTCTTTTAACTTCTTGCACGAAAAGAGTTTATGGCCACGTAAAATAAAACGTAAATAAAACAAGTGGCTAGACTTGTGCTTAAAGAAGTATATGTTGAACGAAGTATTCCTTTAAGAATATCCCACGGAGCACTGTAGACGCTAGTTGGGAACCCGTAAGAATACTTAATCGTTACAACCTTGACTTTTGTCGGATAATCGTTCTCTTTTAAAAAGAGACTCTTTGGATCTTTAAAATAGATCCGATAATAGAGATTAAGATGAAGTATAGAAGTTAAGCACAAATCTCAAATATAAACACAAAGACGAAGCTAAAAATTACCACTTTTAAAAGTCGTCGGAAAAAGTTCGCCGGATTTTGGCACGGTGGTCGAACTTTGGGCAGCCCTTCGGAGGCCGGAAAGTGGTGGTAGATGAGCTAGCTTGGGTGAAAAAAGTTTGGTTGGGTGGAACTAAGCTTGTTTAACAAAAACCTTCAATATATGTATATATATAATAGAAAGAAGGTTTTTGAGATGAAGTAGATGAAGATAAATCTTGTAAGTGTTTGGAGAGTGTTTACTTCAAAAATCCCAGCATGTATTTGGCTCTTAGCTTGTGTTTTAAATGGGTGTGTGGAGGGGGGTATTTATAGAAAGGGTTGGGTGGAATGAATGGTGAAGATTTAGATGTAAGGGAGTGGTTGAGATTGAAAGCACTTGGATTGATGAGTTGGAAAGTGGTTTGTGTTAGTTGGGGGTGATTTTGTGTTTCTTCCAAGTGGGTTTGGTATTAAAATACCACCTGTGTTTGAGCTTTAAATAATTGTATCGGACAGTTTCAAAAAAAAAAATTGTATCGGACTCGTACCAATTAACGATTAAATACGTAACACATATCGTTAATTAAATATCCGATAAATACGAAAATACTCTATAAATAATTCTAAAATTATGGAGCACTTGGGAATATTTTAAAATAATATTCTGGAAAGTTTGGTCAATTTTGGTCAAGGTTGACTTGGTCAAACGTGATCAACTGTTGACTAATTGTCTCGATTTTCGTGCCCGGACGAAAATTCCTGAAAAATTACGAAACTTTAACTATGCATATAAAATAGTATTTAAATGATTAATCTCAAGTTTCAAGTCATTCTAGCAAGTATAAGTATTTTATTTGGATTTAAAACGATTAAATCAGCTTTCGGTTCAGAATAAAATACGATTGGTCTTTCCTCGGAATAAATAAATATTTTGACCAATGTTTTGACTAGAATAAATACTTAAAATATATTTCCTAAAATATAAAATATTTTTGAGAGAGCAGGAAATATTTTTGAGGGATTAAAATAATTTTCTCCGAAATATGAAATAATTATGAACCGGGAGAAAAATTACTTTAAATATTTCTGGAGCGAGAAAAAAATATTCTTGAAGATAAAAAGTCTTTCTAGGATGAGAAAATATTTTGAGTGTAAAGACATAATATTTTTAGAGTAAAAACTGATCGTTTTTGAATTTAGCACGAGTTCTCTAAAGAACATTAAATCTCGAATATTCTTTGTTCGAGCCTGTTGCCTTATTAATATTGCAACCGAGATCTAAAAAATATCAAACCTCGATATTTCTTTTTGATCTTATTGCCTTGATGTAGAGATATATTCCGTAAAATAAATATTTTTATTTTTCAGCGAGAATGGAATATCTCTTATATTTAAAAATAGGTTTATAAATATTTGCTAGAATTGACCATTTGTCTTTTGATCGAATCAATTAAATAAATGACCTAGTGGAGAGGATTCTACGTGTATTTAAATTTTATGTTAAATCGTACAAATACCAAAATAAATATTATGTCAAAAATATCCTTTCAATCTTCCCCTTTTTGGTATTTGCCAAACAAACATAAAATTTAAATTTTAAAAGTGTGTGCTTTCCCTTAGTGTATGCATGATATTTGAAAAATATTTTCGCACTAAATAAGGAGAATACTACTAAATATTCCTATCTAAAGACAATAATTGATTCCTGCAAAAGTAAAACAATAGTAAAACAATAGTCAGATGGTGTAAAGAAAGAGATAATATAGCAAAATTTTAAAATTTTCGAATAGTATATACTATTCTTTCTTCCCTTTTATTTTGTATAGTACCAAAATTTTTCCTAAAACTTCCCTTTTTGTTTGAAAAGAAATTCTCTTCCCCCATTTGTTTTTTTTAAAAAAAACATGTGCTTCCCTTTTTGAAAAACTAGTGCATAAAAAATTCTTTCTTTCTTCCCCTTCGGTTTATGAGAATATATAATCGTAGATATATGCCACAAGAATTTAGAAGATTTCATGCAATTTACTAACAAGCATATATATGAGAAGGTAAGCATGGATACTAGCACTTGTATCATACAAGTATATCGTTCAAGTTTCTCTTTTACTTAACACTGTACTCGTGTATACATGTTGTAAGATCATATAAGAGCAACTCCAACCCTATTCTCTATACTTGTTCTCTAAAAAATTATATAATAATAATTCTCTAAATTATAAAGAATCAAAAAGGTGTTGGCCTCCAATGGTGTTCTCTATAATTCAAAATCAACATTTTATTATTATTAATAATTAAATTTTAAGGGTTATTTCTCCAACAACTATATTATACAGTAATTATTTTCCAACAGCTATATTTTCAAACAGCTATATTTTCAACGGTTATATTTACAACGGCTATATTTACAACAGCTATATTTTCAACGGCTATATCTCAACAGCTATATTTTCACATCATATATATAAATGTCACTACTTGCAAATTTAAAGATCAGATTCATTCTAAAATTATAATCTCATAAAACATCATGTCAAATATTATTCGATTAATGCGTGAAATGATGAATGCAGAAGAAGAAGAAGCTGAACAAATGTTAACAATGGCTACTGCTGTTCAACAATATCAACAACTTCATGGTGAAAGTTCAGCCTCACAACATGGTGGATCAACACCAAATCACCGTGTCATCAATCGAAACAGAGAAGAAGGTCATGCTCGACTTTATCGTGACTATTTCTCTAATAACCCTACGTATCCAGAAACAATGTTTCGTAGAAGATTTCGGATGCGTCAAGCACTTTTTTTGAGGATTCAAGAAGCAATTACAGCTCATGATAATTATTTCGCTCAAAAAATGGACGCTGTGGGAGTTCGTGGATTATCGTCTCTCCAGAAAATAACAGCCGCACTTCGAATGCTTGCTTATGGAACTGCTGCAGATTCTGTTGATGAGTACATTAGGATTGGGGAAAGTACAACAATCGAGAGTCTTAAAAGATTTGTGAAAGCGGTTGTTGAAGTATTCGGTCCAGAATATTTGAGATGACCAAATATTGAAGATACAACGAGGTTGTTGGAAGTTGCGAAACAACGTGGCTTTCCAGGTATGTTAGGAAGCATTGATTGTAGGTCATGTTCATGAACCTACTATTATTCTGGAAGCAATAGCTTCGTATGATCTTTGGATTTGGCACTCTTTTTTCGGCTTACCTGGATCTTTAAATGATATTAATGTGCTAGATCGATCTAATGTTTTTAATGAATTAGCAGAAGGATGTGGACCTCAAGTTAATTTTAGTATCAATGGGCGTGAATATAAGATGGGGTACTATCTCGCTGACGGTATATATCCTTCCTGGCCAACATTTGTTAAAACTATTTCGAATCCTCAAGGTAACAAAAGAAAGCATTTTGCTGCTGCACAAGAAGCAGCTAGAAAAGATGTTGAACGTGCATTCGGAGTGCTGCAAGCTCGATTCGCAATAATACGCGGACCTTCACGATTTTGGGATGTTGATACAATGAAATATATAATGACATCTTGTATAATTTTGCACAATATGATTGTTGAAGACGAAAGAGAATTACATATTTCAGATTATAACTATGACATGGATGCTGATACGCCAACTATTTCAATGAATAATGGTCGTAAGAGGGACATCAAAGAATTTATTCAAGTATATCGGCAAATTCGAGACAAGCAAGCTCATATCCAGTTGCAGAATGATCTTATCGAGCATCTTTGGCAAAGTCATGGCAGTGATATCTAATAATATTGCATTCCTATTGTATTTTTCTTTTAATGTAATTTTCATTTTCGTTGTTACTTATTTCGAATGATTAATAATAAAATGCTTTGCTAAGATTTCAATAAAATAGTATTTTCTTCATTAATTGTTACTAAGTTATACAAAATCAAAAATCATAGTTCATGCCAATATATAAGGCTACAAGGTCTCAACATAACAATAAGCTAAGACATTTTTTTCAAGATACTAGCTTGAAGAGAATTATAATAACTAGCAAGATGAGGCTCCATTGTACTAGTGTCTTTTTCCATGATAGAGGTCTCATACACTTGTCTCTCTCGCTCCTCCTTCGCTCTCTTCCATTCATGTCTCTCTTCCTCCATTTTAACAACCTTGTCAAATGCCTCCATTCTTTGTTGTGCAGTAGCAGTTAAATTTTCTTTCATTTCAGTAAGTATCAATTTGAATTGATCTTCCTTGGCTTCACATTTTAAATTTTTTAGTCTCTTTGCTGCCTTTCTTCCAATAGGTCTCTCCATCGTATCGTCACTTTCTGTGTCAATATTAATACTCGATGGACTTCCGGTAGATGGCGTGGGAGATGACTTATCATTTGGAGATGTTTTGTTTTTTTTTGATTTAGACAAGTTTGATGCAAACTTTGGCGAATGTCGCAATTCTGTCCAACAATGCATATACGGAAAAGCATGGTTTTGAATACTCTGATACATTGCGCATGCTTCCCGGACCTGAATATGTACATCAACAAAAGATGGATGTCAAAAAAGAATACTGAAATTGCAAAACTTGTAGCTAAAGAACTGCAAAACACTGCAGAAAACTGCTGCTTTTAAACTGTATAAAACTGCATCAAAAAATTGCACAAATCTGGGACATAATTGAAAAACTGCAGTTAGATAAATGGACAAAAACTGCAAAAATTGCTGAAATATAAAATTGCTAAAAACTGTATCAAAAACTTAAAAATTCTGCTGCAGAAAATATGAAAAACTGCTGCAACAAACTGAAAAACTGCTACTAAAAAATTGCTGAAAACTGCATAAAATTCTACAGAATTCTAGTGCTGAAAAACTGCATCAAAGCTGACAAATTCTGGTGCAGAAAATCTTAAAACTGCTGCAAAAAAACTGCAAAACTGCTACTAAAAAAATTGCAGAAAACTGCATAAAAACCTGCATAGATCAAGTGCTGAAAAACTGCATTAAAACTGAAAAATTCTGGTGCAGAAAATCTAAAAACTGCTGCAAGAAAACTGTAAACTCTGAAATGAAACGATTGAAACGGAAACTAATAAATACATATAAGTACCTTGTCTTCTGCACTCAATCCACTTTGATTTTGGTCATCTATTTTACTATAAAAGCCTTGAAATTTACCCACACAAAGTTGTATCGATGACCATCGATTACACAGGGAGCTTGAACTTCGTTCAGTTTCAAACGTTTTGTACTCATTGTAGTAGTTTGCAATTCTAGACCAATATGTTTGTTGTGTTTGGTTGTTGCCTTGAATCGGATCCATACTAACATTTTTCCAAGCAGATATAAGTAACATATCTTCCTCAATTGTAAAATTTTTTGACCGACCTTTTTTCATCTTACTCGTTGAGTCTTGTGTTTGTGTTAATGGAGGCGGTTGTGAACTCATCTCTTCATTATCAGTGTATACACCATGGTTAAGCAGTTGAATAAAAGAGGAATCCATTTCCTACAATAAAACTACAACATCACACAAAAAAAATTCATCATCAAAATGAAAAACTCACTGCAACATTATATCAAACATATCATAGACAACCTAATCTTAATATGTAGAAAACATGAATAAACATCAGGTAAATCTACAAAATCAAACAAGTTCTCAAAGTAAAACTCATATCAATTATCATCTCTAAATTAACTAACAATTCAACAAAAATGTAAGGAAAACTAAAAATTCAGAATATATAACAATGGTTGAGTTTAGGTATACCTTGAGTTTGATTGTTGGCACAAAGAAAATATGAAAGAGATTTGTGAAATATATTACACACACTCGATATTGTGCGGGAAATGAAAATGAGAAAGTGCGGGAGCAGCTTGGGAGATTGAGATTGGCGGGAGTCCAGCTGGAATGTTTTACAAAATGGGCTTTCACTAGCAGATATAGATAACCCATTTACAGAATTGTAAAATTATACAAAACTAGTGTGCTGCGTTGGAGTTCAAAAAGCAGAGGTCCTTCTCTATATTTCACTTGCCACGTAGATTATACACAAGGGGAATGCAGGGTTGGAGTTGCTCTAAGTAGGCAGTTTCTAGAATTTGTATTTCAGGCAACAATTTTCGAAAAATATGGTGAATTATATCATTGTAAACCATGTATTTAGCTAAAATCTGCAAATTATTGATTAGGCAACAATTGATTTAAGAACAGTTTTTAGATAGGCAATACATGCTGTTATGTATCGGAAGTTACGTACAATGTACAGCTATCACTATAAAAACAATATCATGCAGATGTTTATCCAGATTGGTACAAACAGAACCTTACCCAGCGTTCAAACTATTACATCGGTTTTTATGAATAATCTGCTAATACAATCTAGAAATTGTGATTACATAAGTATTTTGCTAATACATTCTAGACAG
The DNA here is from genome assembly GCA_037693485.1 of Kitagawia praeruptora. Classification (NCBI taxonomy): domain Eukaryota; kingdom Viridiplantae; phylum Streptophyta; class Magnoliopsida; order Apiales; family Apiaceae; genus Kitagawia; species Kitagawia praeruptora. The sequence continues at coordinate 129,515,785 of CM075350.1, forward strand.
TTTACAATCAGAATCAAATTATTCTTCAGTAAGTTCGAACCATACTGCAATCAGCATACAATTATTACAAAAGAAATTGAGAAGATATTTTACATCAAGTCATACTAATACAATCTATTGAAACTTGTTCACATAGTAACTAAGGTCCACGTCTCTGAGTTACATCAAGTGAGTACAAAAGCTGAAATGGAGAAAGTTCAAGGCATTTTACGATTACTATTACCCGATTACCAATTATTACAGACTGTGCTAATAAACTAGACAATTCACTAGCAGCTGATATTAATATTCTACAATACAGAAACCTTTCTCTAGTATAGATATTTTGGTTACATAAGTATTTGCTAATACACTCTATGCAGTTTACAAAGAGAAATTCTTACATCAGAAAATGCTAAGAATACTACTGCAGAAATGTCATAGTTCTGAGGAGTAAAGTGCATTTTGTGTACTTGCAGTTAGGCTGTCAGACCACTTGGGATACTAGACTTTAGAAAGTACCACGTGCTATACTGCACTTCACTTTTTGTTACGAGATGCCCCTTTCCGTTAAATGCCTCTAACGCCGTCTGCTGGGCTGGGGTTAAAAACGTCATTTCAGTAATACGTATCGTTTCTGCAGTATATGTATCGCTACTTTACCAAAACAATAACACACTTCAATTAGGTTTTCATCTTAGTGCATAATTGCGATTTGAGGAACTCGAGCGGACTCAACAATGGTGTGGGCGGTACGAGATCGTGCGGACAAAGACGCCTACGCTCCGAGAGAACATCCAGATTATTCAGGTAATTTATCTATCGATGTTAATTTACACTGCAAAAACTAGGGTTCTAAGTATTTTCTTTGGGGTTCTGTTGTAAGAGAACCGTGCTTTATTATTTGAACTTCACAGTTAGGAATATTGCTTGGATTTTGCTTTATATAGTGTCTTTGTATATAGTGAAGAGTGGACCCTTGCTGTTTGTTTAAAGTAGCAGTTGCAGTGAATATAGTGTAATTGTGGTCCCTTGTGTCTCTAATCTTGTTAAATTACCATGTGAAGTGCATTATTTTCTGGATGGCTGCTACTGTGTTAACATGTGTTCGACTACTTTATTCATGTGTCTGAGTTGTTTATTTCAGCTGCCCCAGATCTGTTTAGTATTAAATTGCATCATGGAGGCAATTTTATGGAAAATCCTAAAAGATATGTTGGAGGTAGTGTAGATTATATAGACTTATGTGATGGTGATACTATGAGCTTAATTGAGTTGATGACAATGTCAAAGGAATGTGGGGTTTCGGGTGGTGTCATCAGTCATTATTACAAGCATCCTGGTACTGATATGGAAAGAGGAATGTGGATGTTAGAATCAGATTCTGATGTTGTAGATATGTGTGAGTTGTTGCCAGATTCGAGGATAATTTACATATACTCAGTCACTGATAAAGCATTAGCTAGCCAGCCTAACACCTGAAGGGGCACCTACTCAGGAGTATGCACCATCTCAAGATCCCAATCTAGAATTTGTAGACAATCCCATCTCCGAACATGAAGATGATGAGGAGGAAGATGATCCTGACTGGGAAGACAATGGACATGATGAACTGAGTGATGAAAGCTGGGATTCAGATTCCTCTAATATGGATTCAACAGATGAAGAAGTGTGTGAATATAAGACTGAAAGGCAACTGAAGAGGAAGAATAAAGAAATTTCTAAGCAAAAGGAGAAGGAGAAGGAGAAAGGTAAGGACAAGGATAAAGCTAAACAGAAGGAGAAAGCAAGTGATGCAGGTCATGCTGAAAAAGAACCAGAGAAGGACATTGTTAGTGATGATGAATGGGACATGGCTTCTGATGTGTCAAGTCACTATGCTGGCAGTGATGAAGAAAGGATGGCTGGGAACTCTACAAATGAGGATGAAATCTCATATCCAGCTTTTGATCACAACACAGAAATGGGTGATCCTAAGTTTCAGCTAGGGCTAATGTTTGCAACTGCAAAAATATTCAGGAGTGCAGTCAAGAAACATGCCATTCTACACAGAAGGCCTATAAAACAGTGCAGAAATTATGGTTCCAGGGTGAGGTTTGTTTGTGAAGCACCATGCGAATGGAAGATATATGCTTCTAAAATGTAAAGGACTGACACATATCAAATCAAGGTTTACAACCCTATGCATACATGATAGAGTGTATTTTATATATATTTTATAGGATTTTATTCCCGCATTTACGGTGCTTTTGTGAATAATCGTGTCTATTTAATTAGTTTTATTTGAGTTTGTTGCAGGAAATAAATAAATGCCAAGTTGGAAGGGATTTGACATTATTTGATGATTTTACGGTGTTTTTAATTCGAAGGAATGAATTTATGAATTTATGAGGAGAAAGGATGAAATTTTGGTTCGTTTCTAAGCATTTTGGAGCAGAATTTTGTGATCAACAGGTGCCACTTTGAAACAGGGGACAGGAAAATATTAATGGCCGTGCAATTTGAGGAGAAGCCATGTGAATTTTGTCAAGCAAAGAATTTTGGAACAGGAATAAAATGTTGCCCATGCGGACATTTTGAGGACCATGCACATTTTTCTGTTGTGCGCTTTTTATATGTGGGGCGTGCAAAATATGTGTCGCCCGTGTGTCTATTTCTGGCCATAAACTACAATTCAAAAGCTGTTTATTACTTTCCTTAGTTTCCACGCGCGCGGCTAGAGTGGAAATTCACGCACCTGCTGCTCCAACCACGCGCCCGCCTTCTGCTTGTACCTCACGCGGAGATTGTTGGAGGTTAAATCTGGCGCGTGCCGCGCACGCGCGATCCAGGAGAGTGGGTTAGTTTCTTCACGCCAGGCGCCAGTTAATGGAACTTTCGGTTTACTTTGTGATGCAAGTACCTGGCCCACTTGTCGTTTTTGTTCAGTGCTTGTTTATTCGAATTATACAAGAATTTGGGCTTTTAAATTGTAATAATTTTTTAGACTTGTAACGATATAAAAACTGAGGTAGGTTATTATATTGAGGATCGAAAAAGATTATTAGACACAACTTTGTAAACACTTTCTTCTGGAGATTTTTGGGAGAATATTTATTTTCTTTGAAGATCAAGATTAAAGGTTTTTCTTCTATTCTTATAATTATGTGTTCAATTATTAATTCTTGTTTTATTAATTCAATCATGAGTGAGTAGATAATTAATCTAGGGTTAAGTAGAACCCTAGTTATGATTGATGTGTGAATTTCCCAACTCCCCCAATTTGATTGTTTAATTGCTCTTGCTTATTGAGTTGTTTTAATTAGCAATTACAAATCAGACGTGATTATGTGTATTGTTTGAACCAATATCTAATTATCAACGAGAGTTTGATTAGAGGGTTGTGATTTATCCAGTAAGAACATGAAATTCTCCATGAGAATAGGTAGAATGGATTGTTAGGAATTTAGGGTGCTGTAATTAATGTCTCTAAATTACATGATACCATGAGAATAGGCTTGATTGTATTTTAAGAGAAGCCATTAATACTCGAGAGAGGTTATTGGTATTTATAGGGCGCATCTTTCCTGTTGAGCATTATACGATTGATTGGGGAGGGAATTCACAATTGCATCAATTCATGCTAGCGGTGACACTTAATTCTGGATGTTTTTAATATTTGATTAATACAAACACAATTCTCTTTAGTATAAAATTATTTTAATAATCTCTCAATATTTATTGTGTTACTTGCTTAGCCGAATTAAATCAGAAACAACTAGTGATTGATACGTTTGTCTCTGTGGGATCGACTCTGACTTACCCTACTACACAGTTAGAAGGATTAGTTAGAAATTATTATTTGATAGGCACGCGACAGCCTTGTCAAATTTTTGGCGCCGCTGCCGGGGACAAAGCAGTGTTAGATTAGTTAATTTTGAATTGATTTAGCTAAGTATTTTAGTTGAGTTGCTTCGGCTATTATTCCCTTGTTAATTGATCATCGTTTCTAGTTCTCTTGTTGCATGCACACTCGAAGTTCAGGTACTGAAAACTTAATTGAAATTGATCCTGAAATTGAAGCTACAGCAAGAAGGCAAGCAGGCAAGCGAAGGAAAAACAAGGATAAGGAAATTATGATTGATACAACAGCTAAAGCTCTCAGGGAGCATGGTATGCCAGATGCTACAGGCGTACTCTCCAGCATTGTCAGACCAGCAGTCACAGCTACACACTTTGAGCTCAAGCCTCAGTTCATCCAATTCATCTCCAATGATTCTTTCGCAGGATTGTCCACTGAAAATCCTGTTGATCATCTTGAGAGTTTTCTTGAGAAGTGTGATACAATAAAGCTGACCAATGTTAGTGATGATGCTATAAAGCTGCGCTTATTTCCATTCTCTCTTCGAGATACAGCAAAAGATTGGTTGAAAGATGAAGGACCAAATACATTCACTACTTGGGATAGTCTTGCGAAGGCTTTTCTACTTAAGTTCTTCAGTCAGAAGAAGACCTCTAAGCTCCGGAATGAGATCTCTAATTTTGGTCAAGATGATGACGAGTCACTTCATGATGCTTGGAGAAAATTTAAGCGACTTCAGAGACAATGCCCTCACCATGGAATTCCTGACTGGTTGTTGATCCAAACATTCTATAATGGGTTGACACAAGAGTTCCGAAACTTTGTTGATGCTTCTTCTGGTGGTTCTATTATGAAGAAGAGTACTGAGGATGCGAAAGCTTTGTTAGACGAGATAGCGTCTAATGATAATTATCCTTACAGTGATCGAAATCATCCTAAGAAAGGTGGTAAGTATGATGTTGATGCTCTAACCATGTTGAATACTACTATGCAGGCTATGGTCAAAAAGATTGAGCAATTGGATTCCAGAAGTTCTTCATCTACTGTTGCTTCATGTGAGATATGTGGTGTTGTTGGACACACCAAACTTGCTTGTCAATACAATCCTTCTGGAGTGGCAGTTAAGCAAGCTAATGCTCTTTACAATCAGAATCAGAGGCCGCAGTATAATCCCTACTCCAACACGTACAATCCAGGTTGGAGAGATCATCCAAATTTCTCCTACAGGAACAATCAGGGTCAAGCTCAATCTTCACAAAATAATTTTTCTCAGCCTCCTGGTTTTCAGCAAGCTCAGCCGCAGAAATCCAACTTGGAAAGTCTTATGGAAGGATTTATTTCTACTCAATCAAAGAAGAATGAGCACTTCGATTCAAGCATCAATGAGATAAAGGCTCACAACAAAATGATGGAAAACACGATCACTCAAATTTCTCAACAGTTGAGCCAACTTAATAAGTCTTCAGGCCAACTTCCTGGCCAAACTGAGCAACCGTCAAGGGGCCATATCAATGCTATAACTTTGAGAAGTGGTAAAGAATTGAAGGAGCCGGAATTGAAAGTGAGCAAAAATGTTGTGAATGCTAAGGAAGGTGAAGAGGAGATTACAACTGAGAAACCGGTAGACCTAGAGGTTGGGGAGAAAGAAAAGAAAGAATCAGAAGTTGTTCCTCTCAAACCATATGTGCCGCCTGTTCCTTTTCCACAAAGGTTGGCACAAGCGAAGCTAGAGAAGAAATATGGAAAGTTCCTTGAAATTTTGCAGAAGCTACATATCAATATTCCATTCATGGATGCTATTACTGAGATGCCATCTTATGCAAAATTCCTGAAAGACATTTTGTCAAGGAAGAGAAAAATTGAAGAAAGCTCTACCATCTCATTAACGGCAGAGTGCAGTGCCATCTTGCAAAATGATCTTCCGAAGAAGTTAGCGGATCCAGGTAGCTACTCTATTCCTGTTCAGCTTGGGGATGTCGAAATTAAAAGAGCTTTGTGTGATCTTGGAGCAAGTGTCAGTTTGATGCCTTTGTCGATTTGTGAACAGCTTCAGATGGGTGAACTAAAACCCACACGTATTTCTCTACAACTGGCAGACAGAAGTGTGAAATTTCCACTTGGAATTCTTGAAGATGTGCCCCTTAAGGTAGGAAAGTTTTTTATTCCATGTGATTTTGTTGTCATGGAAATGGAAGAAGATGCAAATATTCCTATCATTCTTGGGAGGCCTTTCTTAGCAACAGCTGGAGCTATCATCGACATGAAAAATGGAAGAATTTCTTTTGAGGTAGGCGAAGAGAAGATGGAATTCAAACTGCAAAGTACAATGGGACATCCTTCTACGGATGAGTTTGTGAATAGGGTGGATGCACTAGAGGAAGTGATCGACATGAAAGCCAAAATTCTTTTATCTGAGGATCCATTTCAAGCTGTTCTTGAGGGTAATGTTGATGAAGAAAATGGAGAGTGTCAGGGTTACGAGAAGCTTTTGGATGCAGCACCTACATATAAGCATGAACATTCTTATGTGCTACAGCGTGAGGGAGTTAAGGAGAGTTCCACGCCTCCTAAGGTAGAACTGAAACCACTACCTGCATCTTTGAAATATGTGTTTATGGGCCCTAATGAATCATATCCTATTATTGTTAATTCTGAGCTTGATGACATTCAAATTGAGCAGTTGCTCACGGTCTTGAGAAAATATAAAAATGTTATTGGGTATTCCATTGATGATATCAAGGGCATTAATCCATCATTCTGCATGCATAAGATTATTCTGGAAGATGAGCAAGCTTCTTCTATTGAGCCTCAACGGAGACTCAATCCTAATATGATGGAGGTGGTCAAAAAGGAGGTTTTAAAACTTCTTGATGTAGGTATAATCTATCCTATCTCTGACAGCAAGTGGGTTAGTCCTGTGCATGTTGTTCCAAAGAAAGGAGGAATGACCGTGGTGAAGAATGATAAGGGTGAGTTGATCTCTACTAGAACTGTGACAGGGTGGCGAATGTGCATTGATTATCAAAAATTGAATAAGGCCACAAGGAAAGATCATTTTCCTCTCCCTTTTATTGATCAAATGCTTGAAAGGTTGGCGAAACATTCTTACTTCTGCTTCTTAGATGGATATTCAGGCTTCTTCCAGATTCCTATCCATCCAAATGATCAAGAAAAGACGACTTTCACATGTCCCTATGGTACATTTGCATACCGCAGAATGCCGTTTGGTCTATGTTGTGCTCCTCCCACTTTTCAGAGATGTATGATGGCAATTTTCTCAGATTTCATTGAAGACATTATGGAGGTTTTTATGGATGACTTCTCAGTTGGCGGAACTTCTTTTGGGGTATGCTTACATAACTTGGAGAAGGTGCTTCATAGATGTCAAGAAGTTAATCTCATTCTCAATTGGGAGAAATGTCACTTTATGGTACAAGAGGGAGTTGTTCTGGGTCATGTTGTTTCGAAGAGAGGCATTGAAGTTGATAAAGCCAAGGTCGAGGTTGTTGAACGTTTACCACACCCTACTTCAGTCAAGGGGATAAGAAGTTTTCTTGGTCATGCTGGATTCTATCGCCGTTTCATAAAAGATTTTTCGAAGATTGCTCGACCTCTTACTGAGCTCTTGGGTAAGGAGGTACCTTTTGTGTTCACTGATGCTTGTGTTGAGGCTTTTGAAACATTAAAGAAAGCTCTTGTTTCTGCTCCAATTATACAACCACCAGATTGGAGTCTACCATTTGAGATCATGTGTGATGCTAGTGATCAAGCTATTGGTGCAGTCCTAGGCCAAAGGAAAGATGGAAAGCTGCATGCTATTTACTATACAAGCAAGACCTTGGATGGGGCTCAGATTAATTATGCAACAACGGAGAAAGAATTGCTAGCAGTGGTGTATTCTATGGAAAAATTTCGATCTTATCTCGTTGGTTCGAAAGTTATTGTTCACACAGATCATGCAGCTTTGAGATACTTGATGAGTAAGAAGGATGCTAAACCTCGTCTGATTCGTTGGATTTTGCTTCTCCAAGAATTTGACTTAGAGATTAAAGATAAGAAAGGGGCTGAGAACGTGGTTGCTGATCATCTTTCACGCCTTAATCTTGATGAGGATGATGGTAAATCTACTCCAATTGATGATTCTTTTCCTGACGATCATCTACTTTCTCTTGCAAGTCTAGAGGTTCCTTGGTATGCTGACATAGCTAATTTCTTAGCTAGTGGAACTGTTCCTCATGGTTACTCGTCGCAGCAAAAGAAGAAATTTTTCTATGATGTGAGGAAGCACTTTTGGGATGATCCTTTTCTCTATAAATCTTGTGCTGATGGAGTCATTAGAAGATGTGTTCCGTATAATGAGATTTCCTCTATAATCTCACATTGTCACGATTTGCCAAGTGGTGGTCATGCAAGTACTACGAAAACTACTGCAAAGATTCTTCAGTGCGGTTTTTATTGGCCAACTCTTTTTAAAGATGTCCACCAATATGTTCATTCTTGTGATCGTTGTCAAAGAACTGGAAATATTTCAAGACGCAATGAGATGCCTCTCAATAGCATTCTTGAATTGGAGCTTTTCGATGTGTGGGGAGTAGATTTCATGGGACCATTCCCTCCATCTTTTAAGAACAGGTATATCTTGGTAGCTGTGGATTATGTCTCGAAATGGGTTGAAGCCATTGCATCTCCCACTAATGATGCTCGTGTTGTGATCAAGTTCTTTAAGAAGACGATTTTTCCCAGATTTGGAGTGCCAAGGATTTTGATTAGTGATGGAGGAAAGCATTTTCTCGAAAATCGTTTTGAAGCAATGTTGAAGAAATATGGAGTTTATCATAAGGTGGGACTTTCTTACCATCCCCAAACCAGTGGTCAGGTGGAGATCTCTAACCGTGAAATAAAGAATATCTTGGAGAAGACAGTCGCAAAATCAAGGAAGGATTGGTCTATGAAGCTTGATGATGCACTTTGGGCTTATAGAACTGCGTTTAAGACACCTATTGGGACAACTCCGTATAGATTGGTTTATGGAAAAGCATGTCATCTTCCCGTTGAGTTAGAGCACCGTGCATTTTGGGCTATCAAAGGTCTGAATTTTGATATGTTAGCAGCGGGTGAGAAGAGACTTCTACAACTTAATGAGCTAGATGAGCTTCGTTTTGAGGCTTATGAAAGTTCTAAGCTTTACAAAGAGAAAACAAAGAAGTGGCATGACAAAGGGCTGTTACGAAGAGAATTCAAGGAAGGGGAGTTAGTTCTTCTGTTCAATTCGAGGTTAAGACTTTTTCCCGGAAAACTTCGTTCTAGGTGGTCGGGTCCGTTCAAGGTACGCAAGGTTTTTCCCTATGGTGCAGTTGAATTGATGAATAGCCATGGAGAGTCATCCAAGGTGAATGGGCAAAGAGTGAAGCACTATAGAGCTGGTGAACCAATTAACGAGGGGGTGGATATTCTGTTATCTTCTCCGTCTGTTGAATGATTGATGAGTCGGTGTCGGGCTAACGACGTTAAACAAATGCGCTACTTGGGAGGCAACCCATGGATTCTGTATATTGTGGAGGACTGGTGCACTTCATGCTTCGGCATAGGGGAGTATTTCTTTCCTTCTTGTTATTAGTTGATATTCTTAGTATTGTGCCATTGAGGACATTGTCACATTTAAGTGTGGGGATGTGCTTGTAGTAGTAGTAAAAAAAAAAAAACAAAACAAAAAAATTAAAAATGAAAAATACCAAAAATAATTCTAGCCATGCAATTTGATTAGTTGTTGTATTTTGCTAAATACACCCATGCATGCATAGTAATCTTGTGTTTATGGATGCTTTTGTATGAGAAGTGATATGTGATGTTCTTGTGCACACACGTACACTAGCAAGTAGAAACTAGTAGACTTATTGAATGTGCTAAGTAATTAGAATGACATGAATATGTGCAAGGTAATTTGGTCTATATGCTTTGAATACAAGTAGGTGCGTTAGAGAGACTGTTATTTGGGATTGATTATGTTTTGTCACACCAAGTGAGTTTTGAGCCTATATGCATATCTTTTGCATGATTATTCGTTTGTTTGAGTGTCCACTTGTCGTTTGCATTGCTAGTACTTGCTTGAAGTCTTTCCTAAGATGCATGACATTAATTGATGATAACATGATAAAGGCAATTAGGTATAACCTCATATTTCCCATATTTCCAAACCATTTATACATGATCCATTAGTTAACCCTTTGAGCCTAATCTTATTCTTTCGGTGACACACTAAGTTTCTTGCCATTATCCTTTTTATTCTATTGGCCTTGCATTAAATTTGAACCCAATTGTCAAAGGCTAGTATTGTTCGTAAGGGAGTGATAAGGTGTGTATAAAAGGGGGGGTTTTATTGATGATCATAACTTTGGGGGAATATTTGGGGTTTGGTTCATAGCTTGTTAGTCGAAGTTTGAAATCATATTTATGGGATCGTTGTTCTTGCTATTATTTTTGTTCTCTTGAAAAAAAAAATAAAAAAAAAATAATAAAAAAAAGCAGAAAAATAAATTTGAGAGCATTTTTATCTTTTGTGATCCTACTTTGTTTCGACTAGTCAAGTTGTTTATAAATAAAAGTTCAAGTGTGGGGAAGAAAGTATGGGAGTTGTTTGAATTTTATTGTCAGGTACTAGCTTTTGACTTAACCCTCTTTGGCTTTCTTGACATACCTTGTCCCTAGCCCCGTTACAACCTTAACAAAGACCTTTTGATTGTCATTGATGAAGTATGTTGCGTTAAAGGTTAGATTGATAACAAGGACGAAGCATGTTTATGATATTGTTGGAATTGAGTGAAACACTTACCAATTGTTTTGAGTGAATATTCTTTGTGAGTGAAGGGTGAGTTTTTGCTTTTGGCATAGGAGATCCCAGATTTTGTCTCAAAGATGTGCTCTTGTGTGCTTAGCATGTTTACCAACCTATTCTTACATTTGACATGAATTTCTATGATTTTATGCATCTTCTTTGAGTAGACTACGTGGATACTTGCACTTTAGACACCAAGGCATTGCATTTTCATTTTGATTCTTAAGCTGATGTGGCATGAGAGGACTTGTGTGTGTGGTGTTGTGTTGGCATTAATCTTTTGCATGGCTGGATGAATTTTGTGGGTATATTCACTATAAACCCTCACGAGACCTTACTCGTCCACTAGGGCTGCCTAGGGGTTTAAAGGACTTGTTGCATATGTTAAATGCAATCGTGATCACCTACGGAAGTGGTACTAATTAGTTAGTATAATTATTATGTTAGTTTGCACGAGGACGCGCAAAGTGCTAAGTGTGGGGATATTTGATAGAGTGTATTTTATATATATTTTATAGGATTTTATTCCCGCATTTACGGTGCTTTTGTGAATAATCGTGTCTATTTAATTAGTTTTATTTGAGTTTGTTGCAGGAAATAAATAAATGCCAAGTTGGAAGGGATTTGACATTATTTGATGATTTTACGGTGTTTTTAATTCGAAGGAATGAATTTATGAATTTATGAGGAGAAAGGATGAAATTTTGGTTCGTTTCTAAGCATTTTGGAGCAGAATTTTGTGATCAACAGGTGCCACTTTGAAACAGGGGACAGGAAAATATTAATGGCCGTGCAATTTGAGGAGAAGCCGTGTGAATTTTGTCAAGCAAAGAATTTTGGAACAGGAATAAAATGTTGCCCATGCGGACATTTTGAGGACCATGCACATTTTTCTGTTTTGCACTTTTTATATGTGGGGCGTGCAAAATATGTGTCGCCCGTGTGTCTATTTCTGGCCATAAACTACAATTCAAAAGCTGTTTATTACTTTCCTTAGTTTCCACGCGCGCGGCTAGAGTGGAAATTCACGCACCTGCTGCTCCAACCACGCGCCCGCCTTCTGCTTGTACCTCACGCGGAGATTGTTGGAGGTTAAATCTGGCGCGTGCCGCGCACGCGCGATCCAGGAGAGTGGGTTAGTTTCTTCACGCCAGGCGCCAGTTAATGGAACTTTCGGTTTACTTTGTGATGCAAGCACCTGGCCCACTTGTCGTTTTTGTTCAGTGCTTGTTTATTCGAATTATACAAGAATTTGGGCTTTTAAATTGTAATAATTTTTAGACTTGTAACGATATAAAAACTGAGGTAGGTTATTATATTGAGGATCGAAAAAGATTATTAGCCACAACTTTGTAAACACTTTCTTCTGGAGATTTTTGGGAGAATATTTATTTTTTTTGAAGATCAAGATTAAAGGTTTTTCTTCTATTCTTATAATTATGTGTTCAATTATTAATTCTTGTTTTATTAATTCAATCATGAGTGAGTAGATAATTAATCTAGGGTTAAGTAGAACCCTAGTTATGATTGATGTGTGAATTTCCCAACTCCCCCAATTTGATTGTTTAATTGCTCTTGCTTATTGAGTTGTTTTAATTATCAATTACAAATCAGACGTGATTATGTGTATTGTTTGAACCAATATCTAATTATCAACGAGAGTTGGATTAGAGGGTTGTGATTTATCCAGTAAGAACATGAAATTCTCCATGAGAATAGGTAGAATGGATTGTTAGGAATTTAGGGTGCTGTAATTAATGTCCCTAAATTACATGATACCATGAGAATAGGCTTGATTGTATTTTAAGAGAAGCCATTAATACTCGAGAGAGGTTATTGGTATTTATAGGGCGCATCTTTCCTGTTGAGCATTATACGATTGATTGGGGAGGGAATTCACAATTGCATCAATTCATGCTAGCGGTGACACTTAATTCTGGATGTTTTTAATATTTGATTAATACAAACACAATTCTCTTTAGTATAAAATTAGTTTAATAATCTCTCAATATTTATTGTGTTACTTGCTTAGCCGAATTAAATCAGAAACAACTAGTGATTGATACGTTTGTCTCTGTGGGATCGACTCTGACTTACCCTACTACAAAGTTAGAAATTATTATTTGATAGGCACGCGACAGCCTTGTCAATACATGCACACCAACCTTCCAACAGAAGCAGATTAACTCTACCTGGATTGCAGAACAGTATGAAGATGATATAAGAATGAATCCAACATGGCAAACATGTAGATCAGTATGGCAAGGTTTGGGAATATGGGAATGAATTGTTGAAGGTTATGCCAGATAGTACAATCCAAGTTATGACTGAAGATCAAGAATTTGAGAATGGGAGAAAGAGATTCAAGAGATTTTACACATGTTTTGGTCCACTTAAAAAGGGCTTTAGAAGTGGGTGCAGACCTTTGGTGGGACTAGATGGGTGTCACTTAAAAGGACCCTATGGGGGTCAACTACTAGCTGCTGTGGGTACTGATGCCAATGATGGCATGTACCCCATAGCATGGGCTGTAGTTGAGGCTGAGAACACTGATAGTTGGAGCTGGTTTTTGGTCAACCTTAGAAGTGATCTAGGCATTGAAAATGGTGGGGCATTCACTTTTATATCAGACAGGCAAAAGGTATGCACATTGTTCCACTTGAAAACTTTATCACAGTCCTTGACTACACTTATTTATGCATACCTAACTTTATCTACTTGCCAGGGTCTAATCAATGCATTAGAAGCTGTGTTCCCTGAAGCAGAACACAGATTCTGTGTCATGCACCTCTATAGGAATATGTGGAAGGACCACAAGGGGATAGGAGTGAGGATGCTGTTATGGTTATCAGCTAGGGCCACCACTGAATATACCTTTAATAAGCACATGCTGGAGCTGAAGATGGTTAGTACATACTCTCATTTATCTATGCATGCATACTTCTATGACTGCCCTAACTGGCTTTTAATGCATACCTTTTTGTTACTTTTCTAGTTGTCAAGGAAGTGTCATGACTGGCTTATTGAAAAACCTAGATCACAGTGGAGGAGGAGTGCATTCAGAACCAACTGTAAGTCTGACATGTTTGTTAATAACCATTGTGAGGTTTTTAACAACAGCATAAGAAAGTATAGGGATCTTCCTATAATATCCATGTTCAAAGCTATTCATAAAGATGTGATGAGAAGAATACAACAAAGGAGGGATAAAATGCAGAATAGCTATGCACTTAACCCTATCTGCCCTAATGCCATGAGGAGACTTCACAAGTGAGCTGTTCCTTTTAATTTGACCTATTTTCTTTAGTCTTTCATAAACAAATAGAATGCTTTTATGAACATGTATTATTTTGTTAGGGCAATTGAACAAAGTAGGGGATGTCATGTTGTATAGAGTGGAGGGGCAAGGTACTTGGTCACAGTGACAATAGGGGGGTATGAGATGGTTGTGGATCTTGAAGCAAGGAAGTGTGCTTGCAGAAAATGGGAGCTGTCAGGCATCCCTTGCTACCATGCATGTGCCTGTATTGCTTGGAGTAAGCATGCATATGAACCATTTATCCACAAATGTTACATGAAGGACATGTTCCTGGAGTGCTATCAATACATTGTAGAGCCAATATGTGGTGAAGAAGAATGGGAGGAAACAAGCTATCCCAAACCATTGCCTCCTGAGGTTAAGGTCCAGACTGGCAGACCTAAGAAGAAGAGGAGTAAGGTTAATGATGTTGTTAATGCTGATCCAACAAGATTGAAAAGACAGAATACAAAAGTGAAGTGTAGCTATTGCACTGAGTATAGCCATAACATGAGGACTTGTCCAGCAAGGGTGAGCTTATAGTCATGTAGTCATATTTGTATTTTATTTTCTTATACTAATAAGGTAATTTGAAACAGGCTGCTGATAGAGCCAATGGGTGTGAGAAACAAGTGAAGACCAGGCCTAAACCAAAACCCAAGGCAGCTCCTGCCACAAGCAATCCTACAGGAGAGAATCCAAGCTCTGAGGCTACAACTGATGCACATAATGATAGAGGTGATGTTCACAATCCCACACCTTCTGCAGAGAAGCCAAGTGCTACATCTAAGACAGCTTCTAACCCAAATGAAGGTACAAATGTTGGGGTTTTAAAGAAGAAAGCAGATCAAGTAAAGGTTAACAACACTCCACTTGGTATTCAACCACAGCAAGGGGGAGTGGTTCTAAAACTAGCAGGGAAAACATTGAGGCAAAAAGGAGGGAAATGCAGGCTAAACTGAAGAAAAATCCTGTTTGGAAAATTTACGAACTTTACAAGTTAACATGTTTTTGCCTTGTGGCTTATGTATTCCACCTGAATTATTGTCCATTGTGGGCCTAGTACTCTATTTACTTTTGTTATGTTGTCATGAAGACAATTAGGTTTGTTGCTTTGTGAAAACTCTATGTCCTTAACTCTATCTACTTTTGTTATGTTGTCAAGAAGACAATGTTATCTTAAGTAGTTATTTGCCTTTGCCTAACTTGCTTCTTCTTTCTGTTCGTTTCTCATTCATGTCACATCCTTTGTAAGCAACGATAAAGAGTAATAGAAAAGTTCTCATTGATACTTTGAATTGCACTGATACAATAACATAGCTACAACTTAAACATTCCAAACTCAAGCTAAAACATCCCAAACTACAACTTGTAACTAAAACAATCTAAACAAGATCATCAGTATCATAGCCCTGATCAACATCATCAGGAGCAACTGAACTCAGTGCCCTACCCATCATCACAGCGAATACCATAAACATTGACACCACCATAAATCCTTGCTTGGTTTTCAGAGACCTCATTTCAGCTTCATGCATCTCTGCCATACGATCCAACCTGCGCATGTGCCTCCCATCCGTTTCAACTATCCGTCCTTGCAACTCTGCTATGGCCTCAACATCACGAGGTCCAAGAGGTGGGTCGATCCACATATGGTATGAACACAGCGATTGAGGACATACCCTATATCTTCGACCAGTATTTTCCCCAAACCAATGCGTCTTCACAACACTCATTGCATCGCAATGACACATGAGCTCGAACACAGCATCAACTTCAGCCTCGCTATATTTGTGCTCCATTCTGTGATTTGGGAGGAGGGAGATGAAGAAATTAGGGATTGAAAGTGAATTGGGGGTGCAGCAAGCTATACATACACTAAAGAGCCGTTGCAACAATGAAATGACGTTTTTACCCCCAGCCCAGCAGATGGCGTTAGAGGCATTTAACGGAAAGGGGCATCTCATAACAAAAAGTGAAGTGCAGTATAGCACGTGGTACTTTCTAAAGTCTAGTATCCCAAGTGGTCTGACAGCCTAACTGCAAGTACACAAAATGCACTTTACTCTAGTTCTGAGACATACAATATAAGCATGAATTCTGAGATAGACAGATACAACTTGTACCAATGCATTATTAATATGTTACCTATCAAGGAAATTGAAGATGTTGATTACCTTACGAGTATAATTCCACCATTGCAGAACTTACCAGTTTCGCCGAGGATTTTTGACAAGCCAAGGACTTAGTTTGCAGTACAGATCAATAGAGATATATAATATATGGAACATGGTGACAAGAGTAATGACAATATCGACTGAGACAACTACGGTATTGTTAATACAATACGTTATATTAACTGTATGATATAAAAACTGGAAAAAACACTTAGTTTTGCCAGAAGGCTTTTTTGCATTACCTTTATTTCCAAACCAAAAAAAACCAAACCAAACCAAACATACCCAGTATATCCCGCACAGAGCAGGGTCTGGGGAGGGTGAGATGTACGCAGACCATGCCCCTACCTTTTACGGTAAGGAGGCTGTTTCCGTGAAGACCCCCAGCTTAGTGCACAACAGAAAAATGGTGTGTGATATTTTCTACGGTTACATAAATTTTTGGAAAGTTCGGAGCCATTGGTCGTCGATCTCCCAGGCATAAAACCAAATTGATTCTCTGAGATTTCGGTTTCTCTTCTAATCCGACATTCGACCACTCTCTCCCAAAATTTCATATTAGACTGAGTAATTTAATACCACGATAGTTACTGCAACTCTGGGCATCGCCTTTGTTCTTGAAAAAAGGAACCACAAAACTACGTCTCCATTCAGCTGGCATCTTATCACCCAAAAGGAGAGCATTGAACAGGTCTGTAAGCCAATGAACGCCAATCTCACAATTACAGAGCCACACCTCTATTGGGATCTGATCCGGTCCAACCGCCTTCCCTCTCGCCATCTTTTGGAGGGCATCCTTGACTTCCTCCTTGTTAATACGGTCACAAGCACCGATAGACAGCACCTGCGAACAGGGGACCTTTTGCTCCACACCGGCACCACTCCTCCTCGCCTCATTGAAAGATTATGGAAATAAGAACTCCACCTCTCCTTAATGGCATCTTCATTCACTAACACTTGGCTTGCCTCATCCTTAACAAACTTAACAGAACCCAGGTCGCGCCGCCCTCTCTCCCTAGCTTTAGCTAGTTTAAAGATAGCGTTCGCTCCTTCCTTGGTATCTAGGCGCTTGTACAGTCCCTCATAGGCTTCGTCTTTGGCTTTCGCCATAGCCTTCTTTGCCTCTCGTCTCGCCACCTTGTACGCTTCCATCTTCTGATTCCTCTCCGCCCCTGCACCAATCGACACAAGCTCTTTAAAAAGCACAAGTTTAGCCTTCACTTTCTTTTGAACCTCATCGTTCCACCACCACAACTCCTTAAGACCACTGAACTTTCCTGAGGAAACCCCCACCACCTTCTCGCCTACACACCGGATAGCCTCCGCCATATTGGTCCACCTAGAATTAGCATCTCCACCACGCTCAAAACAACCTTCGTTGATCAGCGACTCCCTGAATTCGGCCGCCTTCTCGCCCTTCAAATCTTTCCAAAGGATTCTTGGTCTAGCCACGTTCCTTTTGCGAATACCTCGACCCCCCATGGATAGATCCATGACCAACAGACGATGTTGGGACGCGCATGCCTCACTCCGGAACACCTTGCAATCCACGCAATCCCTAACATCACGCCTGCGCATAAGAAGGTAATCGATTTGAGTGTTGTGCCCCCCCACTACTAAAGGTGATGAGGTGCTCAGCCCTCTTCTGAAAAACAGAATTTACAATTACCAACTCCTGAGCTGTAGCAAACTCCAACAACGCGGACCCACCGACATTCTTGACCCTGAAGCCGAAACCCCCATGCGCACTGTTATAGCCATCTGCCCTCTCGCCAATGTGCCCATTAAAATCGCCACCCACCACTATGAGTTGGTCGTCAGGAATACTTCCAACCAACTCATCTAAGCAGACCCAGAAAGCCTCCTTCTCCGCGTCGCCCAAACCGACTTGAGGGGCATACGCACATACCACGTTCACCACCTTCTCCCCCACCACAACTCTGACGGACATGATCCTGTCGTTACACCTCTTCACTTCCACGACGTTCTCGTTTAAATCATTCACCAGAAGAATACCCACTCCGTTCCTCGAGTTGGCAAGACCTGAGTACCACAATTTATACCCGTTTGCTTCTCTTGACTGAGCCCCCTTCCACCTAGTCTCTTGGATACATGCCACATCCACTCTTCGCTTCTTCAGCACGTCCACTAACTCCAAGAATTTGCCTGTTAAGGTACCTAAATTCAAACTGCCAAAACGCAGATGACGAGACATCGACAAAACAAACAATCGAAAACAAACACAATACCCACCTAAATGCAGGTAAAAACAACGATCCCAATTATACGAAAGACAATAATAAAAATAATAATAATAATAAAAATAGTAATAATAATAATAGTAATAATAATAGTAATAATAATAGTAATAATAATAATAATAATAATAATAATAATAAAAATAATAATAATAATAATACAACTAATAATAATTATAATTAAAGATAAAATAATAGTGATAATAATACTAATGAAATTAAATAATGAAATTACTTAAATACTACCCTAATACTACTGGGGATACAGATAGTAATAAGAATAATAATAGAAGATAATAATAGGAGTATAAATTACCGGATAGGATATAAAAGGGGACGGGAAAAGGCAGGGAGGAGATGGGATGTAGGGGTGAAAGATGGATGGATGGAGAGATGTTGGGGTGAGAGCGTCGAAGAAGCTAAAGACGGGGGGAGGGAGATTTGGGTGAAGAGATTTGAAACCGGAGGCTATTGCCGATTTGACAGAGGAGAAATGGCGGTGGAGAAGAGGAAAAACAGCGGTCGAGGTGGGGGAGGAAAGGCGGGTGAGGGATGAATGCGGAGGGGTAGGTTGAGGTGATTGAGACGGGAGGTGGTGATTATAGGCGGCGAGGGAGCTACGGTGAGGGTGGGGAAAGAACAGAGGTGGGTCGGAGAGGGGAATGGAGAATGGGGAAGGAGGAGGAGATTGGGGATGGGGGGAGGGGGAGGTTGGAGTTGAGGGGCTGAGATTGAAAGTGGTTTTAGAAAGATGAAGCGGCGTTGGGTCGGAGGGGAAATGCCGGAGGCAAGGGGGACGGGCCGGCGAGATAGGAGGGTACAATTACAAGAAGAAAACAGAAGGAAGGGAAAATTTGCAGAAAGAAAGAGCTAAGGCTAAGCTACAGATTTATAGTATTATTCCGGCGATACGCCGGCAAGTTAGTGCCAATCTGATGGAGACCGCCGTTAACGGCTATAAATGACTATATTTTTCTAGAGAGCGTTTTGAGAGAGCGAGCGTTTTGAAAAAATCAAAAATGGAAGATATGTAAAATTGATAATAGGTTTTATTTCCAAACCACTACAACATAAATAGAAAAGTACAAGAACAGAATGCCTAAAAACAAGGACACGATCCTAAAATGTTTACTATCTGAACTCCACTACTCTGACTCCTAACTCCTTAAAACAAGCAACAAATTGACATTAACTTACTGTAGACTATACCTCAAACAATAATATAGACGTTGGCAGTAATTATTCAAACGAAATAAACAAACTAAGTTTAAGATTAACCAACACATTCCCCCCTAATCTTAAACTTGTGCAGACAGATTCTTAATACCCAGCAGATTCCGCATCTGTTCAAACTTAGCTGTCACTAACGCCTTAGTTAATATATCAGCTTTTTGATTGTCACTGCTCACATACTTCAGTATGATGTCTCCCCTTTCAACACATTCTCTGACAAAATGATACCGCACATGAATGTGTTTGCTCCTCCCATGGAACACAACATTCTTAGCCAAATCCAAGGCTGATTTGTTGTCGATGAACAGAACCACCGGACCCGTCTCAACTCCAGTTATCTGACTTAAAATATTTCGAATCCAGATGGCTTGACAAGCTGCTGCAGTAGCGGCTATAAATTCCGCCTCACATGATGACAGGGCAACACACCTCTGCTTCTGAGAAACCCATGTAATTAGATTATCGTTTAAATAGAAACACATGCCTCCAGTACTTCTCCTGTCATCTAAATCTCCAGCTAGATCGATATCCGTGAAACCAGTCACAACATTATTACCACTGTTCTTGGTGTACACTAAGCAATACTGAAGAGTCCCTTGCACATACCTCAGAATCCATTTAACTGCACTTAAATGAATTGACGTAGGTTGCTCCATGTATCGGCTTGCTATGCCCACTGAATACGCAATATCAGGCCTAGTATGTACTAGGTTTCTCAGTGCCCCGATTATACTCCTGTAGTGAGTAGCATCAACAGCTTTTCCACCCTCATCTTTGTCAATTTTTTCTTTTGGATCCATTGGGTACCTCGTTGGATTGCACCCTTTTAAACCTGCCTTCTCTATGATCTTTCTTGCATACCCCGTTTGTCTGAGCTTAATGCATCCTCTATTTTGTACTACTTCAATCCCGAGGTAGTAGCTAAGCATCCCCATATCTGACATCTGAAAATTCTGACTCATTTGTTTTTTAAACTTCTCGATCATAGACACATTATTCCCAGTCACCAAGAGATCATCTACATAGACTGCCACGATCATTTTATTTTCTTCCTCCTGCTTTGTGTAAACTGCATACTCTGATTGACACCTTTTAAAACCAAAAATTTTGAGACATGAGTTCAATTTTGCATACCAAGCGCGTGGAGCTTGACGAAGACCATATAGTGCCTTCAAAAGTTTATACACCTGTTTCTTCGTCACATTCAAGAACGCGGTTTTGACGTCGAGATGATGAACTTCCCACTCGCTTTTTGTTGCCAATGCTAGCAATAATTGAACAGTTTCAAGCCTTGTTACAGGAGCAAAAACTTCTTCGAAATCAACCCCATGCTCTTGCACATAACCCTTGGCCACTAACCTCGCTTTATATTTTATGATTTTTCCCTCGGCATCTTTCTTCAATTTAAAGATCCATTTCAAACCGATAACCTTCTTACCTGGTGGCAACTCGGTTAATTTCCAGGTGTTATTTTCTTCAATTGACTGCATTTCCCTCTCCATAGCCTCCTTCCAGTTTCGGTCTTTGACAGCTTGAGCATAATTCATAGGTTCTTCAACGCCCATAAGAAACAATTCCTCATCCATTTATACCTCCTCTGTCTCATCATAAATCCCTGCAAGTGATCTAATTTTCTTCGGTTCAGCACTATCGTCGTAATCATCTGGGTTTAATCTCTGTACAGACGATTGCGACCTTGGTGATTCAGTGCCTTCTGGTGTACTATCTTCACTACGAAACTCTCTTTCTTCTACCACAGGTGCACCTTCTATTATGAAAGTACCAGCTTGATCAACAAACATATCTTTTCTTTGTTCCCAGGACCATGACTTATTCTCCTCAAACGTTACATCTCTGCTCACATGAATTTTATTGAGCAATGGATCATAAAGACGATACGCTTTGGTACCGGGTTCTTTACCCAAATTAATCACTTTTCTGCTTCTGTCATCCAACTTACTGGTGTGTTGACTCGGGATCTTCATATGTGCTATACGCCCAAAGATTCTGATATGACCAAGATGCGGCTTTCTCTCATTCCATGCTTCATATGGAGTAATTCCAGTCAATGCTCGTGTTGGTAGCCTGTTTAGCAAATAAATCGAGTGTCTAACAGCTTCACCCCACATAACAGATGGTAGCTTCGTTTCTTTCAAGCAGCTTCTGGCCATCTCAACCACAGTCCTGTTTCTTCGCTCCACCACACCGTTCTGCTGCGGAGTATACGGTGCTGTGTATTGTCTCTTAATCCCAGCCTTTTCACAAAACATTTTGAATTTGTTTGAGCAAAATTCACCCCCTCTGTCCGACCTTAGGATTCTTACCTTTCTTTCTTCGCCTCTCTCAACCAAAGCACAAAATTTTTTGAAAGCATCCAATGCCCCATCCTTCCCTTTTAAAAAATAGACCCACATATATCGGCTATAATCATCTACCAGCAAGAAAAAATACCTTTTGCCCGATGCTGTTTCTGGAAGTATTGGACCACAGAGATCCCCATGTACTAACTCCAAAGCTTTCTTTGCGCTGTAACCTGCCTTTGTGGGAAATTGTTTTCTTGTTTGCTTTGACATGAGATAACCCCTGCATACCTCCTCTGGTTGAGTAATCACTAGCATCCCGCTCACCATCTTATCTTTAGTCATTAGAGATAGTGCATGATAGTTTACGTGCCCCAGGCGTATATGCCATAGTTTAGATTCCTCTTCTCGCTTTGACAGTAGGCACTCAGACCTTACATTATTATTAATAATTTTGTAGAGTCTATTTTTAGAGCGTTTTACCTTCATAAGGAGTTTATCTTGCATGTCATACACCCACAGTAGGTCTCCTTTGATTGCAATTCTATTCCCTTCTTCTGCTAACTGCCCAAGGCTTATTATATTATTCCTTAGAGTCGGGATATAATACACATCGCCAAGGGTACGAGTTTCTCCATTCTTGTAAGTAAAAACCACAAACCCCTTTCCTTCAATTTTCACAGTGGATCCATCTCCAAAACTCACCACACCCGTGATTTTCTCGTTTAATTCTTTTAGGAATAATTCATAAGTTGTGATGTTAAGAATAGAATTTACACATTATACTTCTTGTAATCCTGATCTTATAAAGGATTTAGCACTGTATATAGGATTAATGTGTAAGACAGTTATCTGTACAGTTTAGTCAAGAATGAACAGTGTATCGGAGACTACATGTCAGGAACAAAGGCAAATCCTGATGACGGTCTAATACTGATGATGATCAGATACTGATGCAAGGTATAGATCCTGATATCAGTCGTGTTACTGATGATGTCATTATGGATGCTACAGAAACTGGCAAGTGCTATAAAACAGGATCTTTGTTTGAAGAACAAGCAAGAAGATATTATGAAGGAAAGAGTTTTTTATTGATGGAAACTATTGACTAGAAGGCAGAACATTGTCATGTATAGATTATATATTTCTGTTATTAGTTGATAGGTAGCATTATAAATACTCTCTCAATATCATTGTAAAGAGCGTGAGTCGAACAAGCGTGTGTTACAAGTGTGCGTAGCTCTGTATAAGGTTTGTATTCGAGAAGTTCGAAACAAACAGAGAGAGAGATTTGTATTGTCAGCAGCTGCTAAAGGTATTGTACACCTTTGGTAGAGTTTGTATTTGATCTTATTAATACAAACAGAGTTTGATTCATTCGTTTATTCTTGTTCAAATAATCAAGCAAAAATCAGACACGATTATATAACTTGTATTCAACCCCCCCCCTTCTACAAGTTATTCGAGTTAACAATTGGTATCAGAGCAGGTTGATTTCGAATAATCATAAAGATCTGCAATCATGTCTGGTTACAAGGATGGGAATACTAAAATTCCTATGCTCAAGAGAAACGAATATACTCTATGGGAAGTAAAGATGTTGCATCATCTAGAAGCAACAGATCCTGATTATCTTCACAGAATCAGAGATGGACCTTTTGTTCCAACAAAGGTCGTTGGACAAGCAACTGTTGATGGTGTGGTTGTTCCAGAACATACAGCAGAGAAGCCAAAATCTGAATGGTCAGATTAGGACAAGGAGAATGTTCTTAAAGATGCTAAAGTGAGAAACATATTATTCAACAGTCTTGATTCTGTTCTCACTAACTATGTTCTCTCTTGTAAAACTGCTAAGGATATATGGGACAATCTTAAGGTTCACTGTGAAGGAACTAAGCCTGTCAGGAAGAATATGAGGACATTACTTATACAACAGTATGAGTACTTTGAATCCAAGTATGGTGAGTCACTTACTGATACCTTTGATAGGTTTACAAAACTCATCAATGAGATGGCCATGCATGGTAAATATTATGACTTGGAGGATATGAATATAAAGTTCATGAAAGCTTTGCCTGATTTCTACAATGAGAAGATATCTACGATTGAGGAAGCTAATGATCTAGATGAGATTTCACTAGAGGAAGTATATGGAAAATTGAGAGCTTATGAACTTGACAAGCAGCAGAAGAAGAGCAGGAGTGAAGGAAAGATGAAGACTATTGCACTTACTGCTCAATCTGAAGTAAAGAAGCTTCCTGAAGAACAGCATGAAGAGATTGCTGTAAAGAATTCAAGGAAGAAGAAAAGCAAAGAAAGTTCTGAGTCAGAGACTACTGATATGGACTCTGACAACAATGATTCTGAATCTGAGATGCAGGAACTCTTTGCTATGTTTGCTAAAGCTTTCAAGAAAGGAAGATTCAACAGGAGAAGATTTGGCAAAGGACCTTTTCAAAAGAAGGAGGAGAAGAAGAGTGACAAAGGCAAAAGTACAATTGTCAAGCTTGATAAGGCCAAGATCAAGTGCTTCAACTGCAGCGAGCTTGGACACTTTGCTAGTGAGTGTAAGAAGCCTAGGAATTCAGGAAAGGGTAATGCACTTATGGTCACACAGAAGGATTGGGCTGATTCCAGTGACTCTGAAGATGAATTGGATTATGACAACATTGCATTGATGGCCAATAGTTCAGACAAACCTGGATCTCCAAAGAAAACTTCTCCATCCTCTGTTAAGGTATCACTTCACTCTCTTGATTCATTTGATAGCTTAAATTCTGATGAAATTAGATCTATCCATGCTGAGTTTAAGAATCTTATGACTAATTTTATAATTCTTACTTGTGAAAAAGATGAACTTAAAGTTAAGAATGATAAATTAGTTGATAGAAATAATTTTCTTGAATCTGAATTAATTCAAATGGAAGAATACAAGTTAAGTTCTGATAAAGCTAAGCAAGATTATAGTGTTATTCTTGAGGCTTATGACTATGTCAGAAAAGAACTAGAAGAAGAGAGAGATGTGATTAAGACCATTAACAATTCCAGTAAGAAGACTATAAAAATCTTTGAAAGTGGTATTCGTGGTAAGGTTAATGGTTTAGGTTTTGATAAGGCTAGACAAGAAGAAAAAGTAGCTATTGTCAATGATGATAGTAAGGTAGAAGCTAACACATCTAAATCTGAAGGTAAGAAAATTGTTTCTGAACCTAATCATGTTAAATTTGTTGATTCAAAAGGTACCCCTGTTGTACACAAAAAGATTAACAATAGTAATTCAGATGAGAAGGTGTTAGAGAAACCTAAGAATGTAAACAGAGGGTTTCTGTTTAAGTCTCAGTTGAAACAGAGATTAGATGGTCTTTCAGAGTCTAGCAAGATCAAAAGAAATAGGAATGGAAAAGAAGGTATTAACAAAGAGAATAATTACAAGAATGTACCTGATGCACCTAGGAAAAAATGCTATAAGTGTGGAAATCATAATCATTTGGCCATAGACTTCAATCAAAAACCTTCTTGGAAAACTGAGTCCAGATTCCCCAAGACTCAGAAAATTCAATACCAACCACAAAAAGCTTGTTATCATTGTGGTAGTTTACTTCATTCCATTTACATGTGTAGAGAATATCATGAACTGTATTATGACTATTATTCTTTGAAATCTGAAACTCCTAGTCACAAACAGTTTGTGAGATTAGAATCTAAAGTTGACTCTTCAACAGGTAAAATAAAAGCAAAATCTTCAAAGCCTGTTGTCTCTAAATCTAGTAAGAAAGGATCCAATCAAAGTTGGGTCCTAAAAAATTCTAACTAGTTACTTTTTGTTTGCAGGGCACAGGAAAGAAGCATTCAATTTTCTTGGACAGTGGATGCTCTGGACATATGACTGGAAAGAAGTCCCTGCTTACAAAGTTTGAGAGGAAAGCTGGCCCAGTAATATCTTTTGGAGATGGCAACAAAGGAGAAACTCTGGGATATGGCTTAATTGTTTTGGGGAATGTCATCATAGAAAACGTAGCACTGGTTGAAGGCTTGAAACATACTCTTTTAAGCATAAGTCAACTGGGTGATAAAGGTTACAAATCAATCTTTGAGAGAGAAGGATGTAAAATCTTGAATATGCAGAATGGAGACATTGTTCTAACTGGTCAAAGACATGGTAACCTATATGAAGCCAGCTTAAGTGATACATCTAAAGGAATTGTTAGATGTCTCTACAGCAAAGCAACAAGTGATGAAAGCTGGAATTGGCACAAGAAGCTCTCACATCTTAATTTCAAGAAGCTTAATCAACTTGTTAAGCACAATTTGGTGAGAGGCCTACCTCAAGCAAATTTTGTGCAAGATGGACTTTGTGATGCATGTCAGCTTGGAAAGCAAAGAAGAACCACTTTCAAGAGCAAGACTGAAAATTCAATTACTGAACCATTTCACATGTTACATCTTGATCTGTTTGGTCCAGTAAACATTATGTCTATCAGCAAGAAAAGATATGCTCTAGTTATGGTAGATGATTTCACAAGGTTCACATGGGTGTTCTTTCTACACAAGAAGGATGAAGCTCCTCAGCAAATCATTGAACTCATCAAGAATATTCATAATAACTCTGAGTACAAAGTCAAAGTACTTAGAAGTGACAATGGTACAGAATTCAAGAATTCTACAATGGAGGGGTTTTTTGCAGACAATGGAATTACTCAACAGTTTTCTGCACCTGGTACACCTCAACAGAATGGTGTAGTGGAAAGAAAGAACAGGACTCTCATAGAGGCAGCAAGAACCATGCTTGCAGATGCAAAACTTCCAACCTACTTTTGGGCAGAAGCTATTAACACTGCATGTTTCACTCAAAATTGTACCTTGGTAAATAGTCATGGAAAAACTCCCTATGAGATGATCAAAGGAAAGAAACCAAGTGTGAAATACTTTCACATCTTTGGATGCAAATGCTATGTCCTAAAAGTTCATCCAGAACAACTTGGAAAATTTGAAGCCAAATCGGATGAAGTAATTTTTCTAGGATATTCAGCATCTAAGGCCTTCAAAGTTTATAATCTCAGAACTCACATTTTTATGGAATCAATTCATGTTGCATTTGATGATAAGAAATTTGGAATTCTGCAAACTGATGAAAGCCATGACAAATTGGAATTTGAAAATCTGAAGAATTCTGAGATACTCTCCAGTGATGATGAAGGTTCTCCAGAAGGAATTTCTATTGCTTCTCAAAGGAATGCTACTGTTGAGGGGGAGCAAATAAATCAAAGAGAACACAGTGATCATCAGGAGCAGACTAGCCTTTCAGAGTCTACTCCATCAGGAATTGACGTTTCAGAGTCTACTGAGGAAAGATCAGTAACTAGCAGCAATATGGAATCTATTGATTCTATTGATCAAAGGAGAGTTTTTGAAGGTAGAGAGAATTCTTCTACAAGAGAGACCACTAACTTAGGGGGAGAGACTAGCAGAGTTAATCTACCACCTGTTAGAAAATGGACAAAGGATCATACTGAAGATTTTATAATTGGTGATCCAAATAGTGGTGTTCGAACTAGAAGATCAATTCAAAATGAATGCTTGTATAGTTGCTTTCTCTCAAAGAATGAACCTAAGAAGGTTGAAGAAGCCTTACAGGATCCTGATTGGGTAATTGCAATGCAGGAGGAGTTAAATGAGTTTGAGAGAAACAAAGGCTGGAAACTGGTACCAAGACCTAAAGATAGATCTATTGTTGGTGCAAGATGGGTTTTCAGAAACAAGCTAGATGAATCTGGTATGATTGTAAGAAACAAAGCAAGACTGGTGGCCAAGGGTTATTCTCAGGAAGAAGGCATTGATTATGATGAGACCTTTGCACCTGTACCAAGATTGGAAGCAATCAGAATGTTTCTTGCATTTGCAGATCATTCAAAATTCAAGGTATACCAGATGGATGTAAAAAGTGCTTTTCTAAATGGCAAACTTGATGAGGAAGTGTATGTGGAACAGCCACCTGGATTTGTTGATCCAAAGTTTCCAAATCATGTCTACAAACTTGACAAGGCACTCTATGGACTAAAGCAGGCACCAAGAGCATGGTATGAGACTTTGTCTAAATTTCTTCTTGAAAATGGCTTCATAAGAGGTACAATTGACAAAATTCTATTCTTTAGAAAGATAAAAGGTGAATTGCTTTTAGTTCAAGTTTATGTTGATGATATTATTTTTGGTTCTACTAATGAAAAGTTGTGTGCTAAGTTTAGCAAGCTTATGCAGTCTAAGTATCAGATGAGCATGATGGGTGAACTAAATTATTTCTTAGGCTTGCAGGTCAAACAGACTGAGACTGGTATTTTCATTAATCAGTCAAAGTATATCAAAGATCTTTTAAGAAGGTTTGACTTTCAAGACTGTGCAGTTGCAAAAACACCCATGACAACAGCCACTAAACTAGACTCTGATCCTAAGGGGAAGAGTGTGGATAATACTAGTTATAGAGGCATGATAGGCTCATTGTTATATCTAACTGCAAGTAGGCCAGATATAATGTTTTCTACCTATTTATGTGCTAGATTCCAAAGTAATCCTAAGGAATCTCATTTAATTGCTGTGAAGAGAATTTTTAGATATCTCAAAGGAACTCCAAATCTTGGTTTGTGGTATCCTAGAGAATCTGATTTCTTTCTAATTGGCTATTCAGACTCTGATTATGCAGGGTGTAAGATAGACAGGAAAAGCACTACAGGTACATGTCAATTCTTGGGAAATAGATTGATTTCTTGGGCAAGCAAGAAGCAACAATCTGTTTCAACCTCAACTGCAGAAGCTGAGTACATAGCAGCAGGCAGTTGTTGTGCACAGCTCCTTTGGATAAGAAATCAGTTGATGGATTATGGTATGACACTTAGTAATATTCCTATGTTTTGTGATAATACTAGTGCTATTAAAATTGCAGAAAATCAAGTTCAACATTCAAGGACTAAGCACATTGATGTCAGGTATCATTTTATTAGAGAACATATTGAGAATGGTACTGTGGAACTTCATTTTGTTCCTACTGACAAACAGCTTGCAGATATTCTAACTAAACCACTTGATGAGACTACGTTCAGTAGACTAGTAAGTGAGTTAGGAATGTTAAATTTTTAAATCTTTAACATCTGCAAAAGTAGCAAGGTATGTTGTTTTTAGCTTATAGACTTGATATTCCTATCAGGATCTATATTTGATTGTTAAATGCTTTAACTATAACACTTCGCCTTGATAAATTTCAGTATGATAGACTTGTTAATTATCATCAGGATTAGATTTGTTATCAGGATGCTGACGTCATCAGTATTGTGTCAGTATCAGGATTATGAAAATTGTTTCAGATTCTGATGTTTACTTTGTGTAGTAATCTAATTCTATGATGTGTTAAGTCTATGCTAGAATGTTTTGATATTTACATACTGATAATTTATACATCATTCAATAATCAAAAGACAAGTAGATAACAAGAAATTGTATTTTCATTAATTGAAATCATTACATGGAAATGAAATACAACATCTTTTTGTCTAATTTCTACTGATAATTCTATACTTGTCTATTGATATGAATTCTGAGGTACAGGACAAGGAGCATCTCAAGAAATCCATCAAGGGATTAAACAGCCTCGTTTGCTCTTGGATTCCTTGTCTGGGCGACTTGAATGAGAGCAGCTAACTTAAATGAATAGCATCTCCATCAAGATCAACCTCAGACTCTCGGCCAAATTCTTCATCCTCAAGTTTTGAGGAGATTAGGGGAAGATTGTATCCAACAGATGGATCTTCTAGGAGAAACTTCTGGATATTATCGAAAACCAATCCATCCATGATTAGTTCGATGAGAAGAGTTGTCTGTTCAAAGAGATGATCAAGAACAGGATGTTCATCGACTGAGAAAGATCTAAAGAATGGATTTGAATGGAATTTTGGTTTGAGAAGCATTGTTGAGAAGAAAAGAAATTGAAAGGTTTATGGAGAATGGCATAAGGCGTCTGTTTCTTTTAAAGAAAGACGTGAGAAGCTGAACAGTCACTTGGAAGTTTTAATGAAGTCAAATGCTAATTATTACGTGTGACTGTATATCTTATTTTCAAGAAATATTGAAAATATCTAACCAATTGATTTTTGTTCAGACTAATTGTTTATTTCTTTTTCAGATAAAAGAAAAATGCCACGTGGAAACTCCATATTAAGTCTCTGATGATATTGATCAGGATTTCATGTGTGACCATCAGGATTTGAGAATTATTATCACATTGTATTTTGTGATTAGTTTGATGAGAGGTCAACAGGAAAAGGAAGCTGATCAGTATTGATTATTTATACCCTGATTTATTCCATGAAAATCAATTTTGGATTTTATTTTCCAAAAATCGTGGGTAACCACATTTTTCAGGGACTGACACCTGTCAATCTACGTGTCAACGTGGGATAGTGGTCTGAAAGATTTGTGAAATATATTTGTTTTGAAACTCTAATCGTGTAATTGCTTTCTCTAATTTTACATTCTCTAAAGCAAAAACCACTCTTGAGTTTTCAAAATCACTAATCCATTTCAAGAATTTTTCAAGTTCTTTTCAGATCAAAAATGGCAGCTCAGAGAAGATTACCTAAGTCAGTAGCCTTCAAGTTTGGTGACTTTGATTTTATGACAAAGATGTCATTATTGAAGGTGCCTCAGCTCAAGGTGAACAACTGGAGGAAGTAGATAGAGAGAAGCAGTCAACAGAAGATACTATTGCACCAGTGGTGAATAGTAGGAAAGATCAGATCACAGTCACTGTAACACAAGAACCATCTAGTCAGAGGAAGGATGACTCAGGAGCTGTGATAGCTGATGTTGAAAGGACTTCTGTGATGACTGAGAATGCAAGTGAGATACCCTATGATATGGAAGGAATGACTTTGGTTGATTTTTCTCAAGATCAAACAAATTTTGTTCAGTCAGAGTCTATCCACCTTGAGGGTGTGTCTCAGCAAACAACACTTAAAGACGGTGATGTACTAACTATGGTGTCTAATGAAGTATTACTGAAGACATCAGAGTCTAGTAAAGAACCTGAAAGTGGTATACAAGAGCCTGTAGTTTCTGAAATGAAAGAAGATGATTGTAAGGGTTCAGAGACTATAGCAGCTCACTCCTTGGAGAAAACCTCAAGCCACATGCCAAATGAGGAACCCTCTCTCCATGTGAGTTCAGGTATAAAAACTCCTTCTAAACCCTATTTTTCTGTAGGTCATGAGAGCACTTATCTAAATTTGAGTGATACACTTGAAAAGATGGACTTAGATCCACAATTTGAGCGGCTGGCTCCTGACCAGGAAAAAGGTGAGGTAGAAAGAGTGTTGACTTTAGTAAGTCAAAGTGAGAATGAGGGTATGGATGATCAACTCCATAGTGAAGGAGAGAAAATTAGGAAACCATCGTTTGATTTCTGGGATCAGGTTTTTCCTGAATCTTGGTCTGAAAATTTGGATATGGATGCTTGTACTTATTCATTCATTAAAATGTATCAGAAGAATGACCTAGCACATCACAATGCAAAGCCAGAAGTTAAAGCTCAGAAGCAAAAGGAGAGGCTTGCAGGAATTCTTAACAGAAGAGGTGCCAGGATAAAGCAATCTCTTGATGCATATGTACCAGAAGAAGTTCCTAATGATCCAAGTGTTCCTTTGTATGTACTTCCAATATCAGCTAGAATTGAGACATCAACAGTCTCTGATCACTCTAAGGAGGAGTCAGGATTTGAAGATGTTAGTACACAGAATACTGGTGAAGGAGATGATGATCATGTTTCAGTTCCAGATCAGAAAGATGAAGATGTTGATACTTCTAATCAGGTTTATTACTTGAATATCATACAACTCAAGCACCTTCTTCTACAAGACTTGAAGATACAGTTCTTTCTGTTTCTGATACTGAAGATACTAGAAGCACTTCCAACATTGAAGTTCATTCTGATGTTTTGAAAGATATTCAGAATTCTCAAATTGCTATGCAAACAAGACTTCAATCACTTGAAGATAACCAAGTCACAATTATGGAAAATCAAGCAGTTCTAATGAACCTCTTTTGTTCTGTTTCTGAATCTCTTGGAATTAATGTTGCTGATGTCAAAAAGGGGGAGATAAAGACAATTCAAAGACAACAACAACAACAACACCACCAGAATGAGGATGATAAAGCTGGGGGAGATAAAGATCAGACAAAGAGAAGTAAAAAGAAGAATCAGGAGTGACAGTGGTGAATCTCAGCTAGGAAGTGGTAAAGGAAGAGCAGCATTAATAGTTAAAATTCTTTCTTCTAAGTACTAGATAAATGTCTACATCTGGGAAGGAGGTACTTAACTTCATAATTCTACATTCATAAATTCTATTCTGGTTGTATTGTTATATGTTTTGACATCCACAACTTAGATTTATGCTTCAGATTTTAAAGCATAAATAGGGGGAGATTGTTAGGAATAATTCATAAGTTGTGATGTTAAGAATAGAATTTACACATTATACTTCTTGTAATCCTGATCTTATAAAGGATTTAGCACTGTATATAGGATTAATGTGTAAGACAGTTATCTGTACAGTTTAGTCAGGAATGAACAGTGTATCGGAGACTACATGTCAGGAACAAAGGCAAATCCTGATGACGGTCTAATACTGATGATGATCAGATACTGATGCAATGTATAGATCCTGATATCAGTCGTGTTACTGATGATGTCATTATGGATGCTACAGAAACTGGCAAGTGCTATAAAACAGGATCTTTGTTTGAAGAACAAGCAAGAAGATATTATGAAGGAAAGAGATTTTTATTGATGGAAACTATTGACTAGAAGGCAGAACATTGTCATGTATAGATTATATATTTCTGTTATTAGTTGATAGGTAGCATTATAAATACTCTCTCAATATCATTGTAAAGAGCGTGAGTCGAACAAGCGTGTGTTACAAGTGTGCGTAGCTCTGTATAAGGTTTGTATTCGAGAAGTTCGAAACAAACAGAGAAAGAGATTTGTATTGTCAGCAGCTGCTAAAGGTATTGTACACCTTTGGTAGAGTTTGTATTTGATCTTATTAATACAAACAGAGTTTGATTCATTCGTTTATTCTTGTTCAAATAATCAAGCAAAAATCAGACACGATTATATAACTTGTATTCAACCCCCCCCCCTTCTACAAGTTATTCGAGTTAACAAATTCTGTGAACTTCGACTTAAAACCTATCATATGAGTGCTTTCTCCGTTGTCTAAATACCACACGTTCGATTCACTCTGAAGTTTAGTCATCTGTGATGGGATCAACTGCCTTTCACTCAAGCAAGTATCACCTGAGTCCCCTTTGTCACAT
Source organism: Kitagawia praeruptora (assembly GCA_037693485.1). Taxonomy (NCBI): domain Eukaryota; kingdom Viridiplantae; phylum Streptophyta; class Magnoliopsida; order Apiales; family Apiaceae; genus Kitagawia; species Kitagawia praeruptora. The sequence goes on from CM075350.1 coordinate 129,549,064, forward strand.
TTTGCTAGAAGCAACGCCGGCTCATCGTCTTCAAGCCTTGCCATGTTGACTTCCTCCTTTTGTTCCTTGACACGCTTGGGCTTTCGACAATCAGTAGCGAAGTGGCCATATGCAGAACAATTGTAACACCGCAGATGCTCTTATCACGACCACCCCGATTCTTGAAGTTGGATGGTGTCCCGTCTGAATTTCTTCTGTTAGATCTTTTCAACTAGTCCTCTCGTGTGAGTAGCAATTTGCCTTCACTATTCTCACGTTTTTGCCACTCTTCTTCCGTAAGCATCAATTGTCCTTCATTCGTTTCACTTTTTCCACTACCTTTCATTCTCTCTTCGTGAGCTTTCAAAGCGACCACCACTTCTTCAACTGATAAAGTCTCTAAATCTCCGAATTGTTCTAAGGTTGAAACAATTTGGAGAAATTTAGATGGCATAACACGTAGCAATTTTTTCACCACATAGGATTCTTTCATCTCCTCTCCTAGAGCTCTTATGTTTGTCACCAGCCCATTCAACCTCATATAGAACTCATCAAGTTGTTCATTGTCTTTCATGTTCATCGACTCAAAATCGGTTCTGAGCGTTTGAATTTTTGCCTTCTTCGCACGATCTGCCCCTTGACACATGGTTTTCAAAGCTTCCCAAGCTTCCTTCGCTGTGCTCTTCTCTACAGTTGAAAGCAACATGTCCTCTGGCAAACCTTGATACAGCATCGCCAACGCGACCTTGTCTGTCTTTTCTTCCACAACCACTTTCGGATCACTCTGCTCGATCGCCCCCCAAACTCCTTGTGCCTGCATATATACTTTCATTTTCAGCGCCCAAGTAGTATAGTTGTTTTTGGCTAACATTGGATAGCTCAAGCCTATCGATCCTCCTCCCTTGGCTTTCCCAATGTCCATTGCAGATACTCCTGGTTCTCACTGAGAGATTCCTCGCTCTGATACCACAATATTGTTAATACAATATGTTATATTAACTGTATGATATAAAAACTGGAAAAAACACTTAGTTTTGCCAGAAGGCTTTTTTGCATTACCTTTATTTCCAAACCACTACAACATAAATAGAAAAGTACAAGAACTGAATGCCTAGAAACAAGGACACGATCCTAAAATGTTTCCTATCTGAACTCCACTACTCTGACTCCTTATAACTCCTTAAAACAAGCAACAAATTGACACTAACTTACTGCAGACTATACCTCAAACAATAATATAGATGATGGCAATAATTATTCAAACGAAATAAACAAACTAAGTTTAAGATTAACCAACATACAGAACATATATTACAATTCAAAATTGTTCTTTATCAATCAATGCATAACACTGATTAACTAGAACAAGGTTCTACAGCCATCTCAACTTACAACCAAACTTTATGACTCAAAACAAGTCATACCAACTATTACAAACAACTAAAGTTCAGGAATACAAGCCAACTTTCAGATTACATATAAGTCATGACAGACTTACAAAAACAAACTACAACATTACAAGTAGAAACAACCAGGAACAGGTTAAACAGCCAGACAGCAGAGTATATCCATAGTGACAAAAGTAGATCAGTAACAAACTTTAATCAGAAACCAGCAAAGATCACAAGCAACAGTAGTCAAGAACAGCAAGCAATTAGGTCAAGCAATAGCATCCTCCATAGCAGCCACAAACCCAAATTCACCAACCATGTTAGGGAGACCATTTGAGTCAAGTAGTTCTACACCAGCACCAACAGTTTTTAATTCATTGATTAATTCAGCATCATTAACAGTTTGTACTTGAAAAGAACTTAAAATTTCAATGTCCCTAATTCTATTGTTTCCCATGGTTGTGGCAGCTAGACTCTCAATGAAACTTAACCTCCTTTTTATATCTTCATTTTCAGTTCTAAGCCTCCTAATTTCTAGGTTTTGTTCTTCAAACATAACACTAGAAGATTCAGTCTTATTCAAGTAAATGTCCTTTTCCCTAATGTCTCTATGGAGATCAGTAGCAAATACATCCTGGGTTGACATAAGACTAGGGGAACCTGAGGCTTGATATGGGCAGAGGTGATATGAGAATCAACAACAAAAGATGGGTCAAGATGTGTGTGGATGTGGAAGATATTAAAGATGGAAGATATCATGAGCCCATAAGGCATATAACCAACAAAGTTTGCATTTATCAAGTTTAAGAGAATCACATAAGAGATATTGAAGTCAATCTTGTTAATAGACAACAAAAACAGAACTTTCATGTCAAAGAAATCAAAGTACTTACTTTGATTTGGTTTAGGTAAAACATTTGCTCGAACAAACAAGGCAAGATTTTGAAAGATAGGAGTAAAATGATTGTAGTGAATGCTACAATGCTTATCACAAAGGCCAAGGGGCACATCAGATTCACACAACACAGATAACATGATTTTGAATTCATCTTTATTGAACATAAAATGAGAATAGATGTCAATGCATGGATGTTCATTATCAATCAAGCATGCAGGTAGATGAAGTGCAATGTTAATGGTTTTATGGTCTACTACGATGGTTTTCTTATTGACACAGGTTGTGAAGTGTATGACCCCATCTAGACCTTTGACAATCCTCATGTTACAATAAAATTCTCCCATAAGATTTGTGAAATACCTCTTTTCTAGGTGTGCACCTAATCCTTCCCATCTAGCCCTTTTAATGATCTTCTCTACCTCACCCTTAAATTCCATATTAATCCCAGGTTGAACATTCTTTATCATATCCTTGTACTTATTAGTGTGTGCAAGGTTGATCAGTTTGGGTGGGGGTAAGGGTCTTGGAATGTTTTGAGGGTTAGGGTTAGGAATTTGTTTTCTTGTGTAGACTTTTGGCCAGTAGGGTTTCCTAGGTCTAGGGCTGTTGATGTTTGGCACTTTGTACTTTGAGCTTTGGTAGAAGGGTATGGAGGGGCTTTTGAAGTGTGTCTTTTGTTTCTTGAGGTTTCTAAGCTTTTGTATCCTAGGGGGTATGACTCTGAAGTGTGAAGTTTTAGAGTGTATGAACTGATTATGTTCCATGTCTTCAAGAAGAAATGGACTAGAGGTGTTTGGCTTGTGGTTAGGGTTTGAAGGGAGTTTTTGAAACTCCATATCTTTGTTGAAGTGTTTGAGCTTAAGTGTAACTGAGTGTGAGTGCAGTTTGGGTTAGATTGTATGTGGACTGGTGTTTGTGTGTGAATGGATGCACACTATGACTTGCATTATATAGGATTACACATGCATTTGAATTTTAAAGATTCATACTATTCATGCACAATTACAAATGTCAAAACAGTGTTGGATTCAAATGAGATGCAGGAGATAAATTTTTAAAATCCGGATATTTTTCAAGATAAGTCCAAGATGCAAGTTTTTGAAACCCAAGGCAACAGGTGAGTATAACTGGACATACAGTGTAATGCATGCATATAGGTATTATATGAGAATATAAGAATGTTTTTATGAGGGAATAGAAGATTAATGTCTATTAAAAGTAGTACATAAGACACTACAGGAACAGGTTGGGGTGTGCACAGCAGACATTCACTGTAGAAGAAGGACACAAAAAGGACACAGACCCCACTATGATGTCATGTATAAGTTTGAAAGAGAGTGCAAGTTTTATGTAGTACTCCCACCGTCCCGGTTTATATGAGCCAGTTTTACTTTCACGGAGATTAAGAAAAGGTAGTAAAAAAAAGAGTAAAGTTAATTGAAAAGTGGTTAAAGTGGTGGGACCTATGAATATTTAATAATAGATTTGAGATAGTGGAGGAAAGTAGTGAGTGTAATAGTGTAAAAAAGAATATATAATGGAGATGTATTGGGTGTAATAGTGAAAAGTAGTGTTAAAAAATAGTAAGTATAGTAGGTTCATTCTTTTTGGGACATCCCAAAATAGAAAGGAGCTCACATAAAAAAATGAATAAACATTTGTGTAATTATTCTTTGGGAAGCAGTGGGAGAAGAACTAGTTGTTCCGCCAATAATGGAGAATTCTACGATTCAGCAAATCAAGATTCATAATGAGAAGCAATCAAAGGTTTATAAGGCCAGAACTTGCTTGTTTTCTGCTGTGTCTGAATCGTTGTTTATCAGAATAATGAATCTAGAAACGGCCTTCAAAATCTGGGAGTATCTCAAACAAGAGTTTCAAGGAAATGCAAGAACAAAGAGCATGAGAATCTTGAATCTCAAAAGAGAATTTGAGTTGCAGAAAATGAAGGACTCGGAGACTGTCAAAGAGTATGCTGATAAATTGTTTGAAGTTGTTAACAAACTCAGGCTCATTGGTGAACAGATGCCTGATAGTAGAGTGGTTGAGAAGTTGTTAGTGACATTGCCAGAAAGATTTGAAGCCAAGATCTCTGCATTGGAGGAAAGTAAAGATCTCTCAACGATAACTTTGGCAGAACTTCTTAGTGCGTTAGAAGCCCATGAACAAAGAAAACTGATCAGAGATGAAGGCACTATTGAAGGAGCATTGAAAGCAAAAGTGCAGTTTAAATCCATTTTTGGCAGAAAGAAGGAGTACAAAGATGAGGGAAACTCTAGTAACAGGGCTGATAATAATGAAACTCTTCGAGTAACCAGAAATGATGTGGGAAACAAAGGAGTTATTTATTCTCCATGTTAACATTGTGGCAGAACAAATCACCCTTCAATTAGATGTTGGAGCAGGCCGGATGTAAAATGTAATAAGTGCAGTGAAATGGGTCATGTTGAAAGAATTTGCAGGAACAAAGAGAAACAAGTAAATGAAGCTCAAGTTATGGATCAAGAGGAAGAAGAGCTGTTGTTCGTGGCATCGAATCAAGAGGAAGGAAAGTTGTTCGTGTCACCATTGTAACACCCCCAAATCCGGGGTCAGGGATTTGGTCGTCACGCGGAAATTCTCATTAACATTTCACCTGTTTAACAACATTAATCCATCTGTAATCATTTGATAACTGAAATACAATCATTGAGACCCCAACTACCAAGCATCTTATAGGTTATAGGGCTAGAAAAAAGAACTAAAGTCTTTACATTACTCACTTCATTACATCCATTGAATCAAATTACACCGTGTCTTACAAATCTTGTTCCACTAGTATAGCTTCGTTGAGAAGTATACTAGCAACTAGTTCTACTCTATACAATGTGATATATATATTACACATTAATAAAACCATATGTAACTTACTCCAGCTATAGATGTTCTGGATCACGTCGTCTTCATAAGGGTACCTTGTCTGCCTGCTTCTTCCGAGCTATGCAGATAATTCTCATCCGTTTACCTCTTTCTGAAAGGCTAATATATAAAACAACAAACAAGTATGAGCGAAAGAATTGCTCAGCAAGTGGTTACTAGTGTTCACAAAAATCTCCCATCATGTACATGGGGTTTTCATAATACCACGGATACTTAATATCATTAATAAAATATATGTATCCAAGAAACCTCAATAGGGAAAGTATAATGATTAAAATAATCATTAAATGAACATGATAAGTTCATAATCACAATAATGACCTTTCCGTCAAAATATCTGCTATGAAAAGAAGATAAGCAGAAAATCAATATATAAATATCATCTTTCATGATATATCTGTAATCTTTATCGCAATATGAATAGTTCTGGCATTTTATAAAAGGATGAGGTTTCAAAACACACCAATAACCTTTTTGTAAAATCATGTCTGCTATATCAACCATAAGTAGAATATCAGCATATAACTTAAAAGATGAAGTTATAAGGAAGGTTATTGTAACATTAGTTTTCACACTTTTTAAAACCCTGCCAACATGACCGGCAAACCTTTCAATACATGTTGCAGAAATATCCATAATTGGATGATGAACTAATACGGGAGTATCTCGCGCCAGATGTCACAACCTTACGATGATCAGTCATAAGTTGTGCATCTCCAAATTTTGTTTCTCTACATGTAGATGGAAGAACTGACGGATTTACTTGTCTACCGCCCTCTTGATCTCCCGCCAACGGTTGGGCATAGTCGGGACCGGCGCAACTCGGACCCCTTTTAATAATGATGGACCGTCCCACGGCCTCTTACACGATTATCAGTGATGGACTGATTCACAGCCTCATTCACACATACTCCTAGTTCGAGTAAAATCCATGACTCTGAAACGTAAAGTTCGTCCTCCTTTTCCCCGAGTAATAACTCGTTGATACAACTCCACAAAGTAGTTGTATCTAATTGGAAAGAAAAATTTACCAATATTTCCCGAGCAGTAGCTCGTTAATGGATTAACACTTGTTACAGCAATCCTACTCCTCGAGTGTTGAGGAAGTAGCCAGAGTCCCCTGACTCATAATAACTGGGCTCAAAATAAGTTCTCGACATTTTTCGTGACTCAGAAGTCAGGTAAAATAGAATTTCTCAAATAGAGTTTCCCAGTTTTGAAGGAAAACGACGCCATTGCAGGCTAGGAGTTGATTTAAGATCATCAGGGAAACCTTATAATACTTTTGGAAAATCGTTGTTAAGCAACATAGATTAGGTGCTCAACTTTATTTAGGGAAAACCCAGAAGATCGAAAGTATTCGAGATACTTTTAATAAAACTCAGAAATATACTCTATAATTATTGAAGTCAAATATGCTTTTAAATACATAAACTATTCCATCTATATTAAAAGTATTTAATAAATATTCAGATAATATTTATTAAATCAAGAATGTTTAAAGAATATATTTAAATAAAATAATTACGCTTAAACCCAGAAGTGAATATTCAAAATAATATTCATTAAATAAATAATCATTAAATGATTATTCAAAAAGCCTTTAAATGAATATTCAAAATAATATTCATTTAATAAATAAATAATGAAATAATTTATAATTAACAACCTTTAAATGAATATTCGAAATAATATTCATCAATTAAATAGCCCTTAATAATAATGATAAAGTATTTAAATGAATATCCAAAATAATATTCATTAACTTTAAATGAATATTCGAAATAATGTTCGGCAAATAAACAACCCTTATTAATAATAAGGAAAACTTTAAATGAATATTTAGAATAATATTCATTAAATAAATAATCATCTAAAGATAACTAGAAACCTTTAAATGAAAATCCGAATTAAGATTCATTTAAATAAATAACTCACGTATGATTATGAAATCATACTTTAAATAAATATTTGAAACGATATTTTTCATGTAATTATAATCCTCGAATATTATTTACTAAATAAATAATACTCAGAAAGTAATTGTAATACGTATACGATATACCGCCTCGCGGTTCGTAACAAATTAATCGAAACATATGCCCCATACTAAGGGCTATCACAAATCCGGCTTATAGCTACTAGATCACCTCTACTCTATAAGTCGTCTAATTTAAAAATCACACTTCAAGTATGACAATATATTAAGTCAAAACAACTATGCATATACCTTGCATCGTATATCGTGAAATATTCAACATTACTCTTAATGAAATAGTATTTGATTAATATTCCTCAAATGAGATAATACTCAAATAACAATCCTTGAATCTGACTCAAGTAATAAATACTTTTTGAAATTATAGTAATAATACTAAATAACATTCCTCAGAGTACATAGTACTTTGCCGCTGGAATCCCTCCGGGTTTCCACGACTATTTACATATATCCAAATACCGACTCCCGGTCTAGAGTCGAACACAAGAAGTATGCTCTTATACTTAGAGCTACAAGATCCACCGGTTCATAACTATTCATCTTAAATCTTAAATCTTATATGGAAATCCTCCTAAAGTTAACTTTAGATTCCTTTTTCTCATGTATATATATGGCAATATAAGCAATAACTGCAAAACTGTGTAACTCTATACATGGAAAAACAGGAATATAGAACCAATACTACAAAGTATGGTTTAGAACACTTGCCTGGTATTCGAGAAGTAGTAGGGCACGTGACAATGTCGATCAATCTAGACAAAGTCAAAGAAAACATTCGGTTAATCCCTTGGATTCTCTATTTATACATCAACGCTTAAACACATAAGCGAGACACAACTATGGTATTACTAGCTTGATTTAGGCTCGAACTAGGTCCATTTTAATCAAAAAAAACACTTAGGTCGAAGATTCGTTTTAGAAATTGGATCTCGTTCGCTCGTTTTACTAAGTGGTTCTCAAAGTTATTGCCAAGTGCTCCTCTAAGGGGTTCCTTCGCACTTAACCTTGATTCGAACATTTTTATAAAATTGGAAAACGATCCATTTAACATGTGGTTTCTTCTCACACCTTCCTTTTCATCCCTAGTATTTAATAACCTCAATTCGCAATTGAATTAACTACGTTAAGGAAATCCAATTTTAATTACGAACTCGCATTTACGGTTTCGAACCACTTTTACGAATTTAATCATAACTCCTAAGCCGTAAATCTGTTTCACATGATCTTTATATCAAATCGAAGCTTATAACATAATCTAACTTGTCATGGCACAATAAAAAACTGGACAGTGAGTTTTATCTACTGAGATGCACGAGCGACTTCTTTCGTTTGGTAGGGCGACCTTAAGGTTAACGAAATTTCGGCATTACGACGGCTATAATTCGGACATTCCAAAAATCGTAACAATCCAACCAAGCCACACCGGGCATCCATACAACTTATACACTTCATAAGCATCTCAATAAGTCCAAGAACATCATGCTCTACCACCATATGAATCATATTTACTAAAATCACTAAATCACTTAACTAATCATGCTTATAATCATGCTAACACCATAACTACTTAGATCCATCAAGAACAAGCATAAACTTAAAGTAAGGCCTAGGGTTTCAAGAGTGTTATACCTTTCTTGGAGAGTGTGCTAGCCTTGCTAAGCTTGATCTAGTCCTTGTATAGCCTTAACAATCTTAAACTAACAAGAATCAACAAGAACATGATTAGAGTTTTTCGGATCTGTTAGAACTCAGTTGAAAGAACATGAAAAACGAGGCCCTTACCGACCTATTCTGAACGAGGCTTCTAAAGGAGAGTTGTAGAGCATCTAACCAGCTTTCCAAAAAGCTAAAGAACACAAAATTTCATGGAGTATTGAAGGAGATACGTTCGTTCAAAAATCGTTACAGAAACTGTCAATATTCTGGACAGTTTTCTTCTTCAACTTGGGGAGGTGATTTGCCTAGGCTATACTACTTGGATTGCTATGACATTTGGATCGAATATTGTCCATGGAGTGTAGAGGTTGTGGTTCAAATTTGGTGATTTTATCATGGATAGAAATGGAGATATTAATTTTCTTCTTTGATGAGGTTCTGCTGGACAGCTTGTAAGAATGGAGAGAATGGAGTTGTTTTGCTTTTGTTCTCTTGCTTGGTTTGCTAGAAATGAATTATTGTGATGGGAGTAAGATAATATCTTGGCCAAAAGCTACTTTAATAAAGTGATGATGCAAGGAATGATGCATTTGTATGGCTTGATGTGGAAGCTTGGTTGAAAAATATCTATTATGCTAAGTACAAGGTTTAAATTACTAAGTGCATTGGTTTCTCATGTAACCACTTGGTTACTTGGTCTAATCTCTTGCACATGCATGCACCTTGATCTCTGCTTGCTCTTTTGTCCGGTTATTGCTCAATTTCGCTAATCGTTCGAAAGAATATCTCAAGGATTTCTACTTTGGGGTTTTACCGGAAACCTTCTTAATAATAACACTAATATATTTAATCCTCCTTTATAATTCTTGGATTTAAATCCCTTAAATCTTTTTAATAAATCCTTCCTTGGACTCTTGATATCCATATCCTTAATCCATGATTCGTTCGCTCAATCGCTTAATCTCATTGTAAAGTCTCAACGGTTTCTAGAACGTTTGTTCCACTTACGTTCTAAATCCTCAAATCAAATATAATAAAATCCTAACATATTAAATCCTTACTTCCTCATATTTAATATCTCATTTCTTGAATATAATAATATATAATTCACTGCCCGGTCAAATATTACACCGAAATACAAATTGGAATTTCTGAATTCTGATCGTCTTTGCATATACTCATTTGCTCTGTAGATCACTAATATGACTTCAGAATATCCATCCTATGTCTCGTACATAGATGACATGAAAAATTTTCTTAATCCTCAAAATCACTATTCATGCATGACAAACACTATTCACGTTTATACTTATTCTTAATAAGAAAAGTTTTAATTCTACAGAAAAATCTGGGTTCTTACAGTCTCCCCTCCTTAAAAGGATTCCGTCCCGGAATCAGTTTAGGAATCACTGGGATTACTCCTTCTTTATTTCACTCTTTCAACTTCCAGGCGGATTCTTCCACATCTTGATTTTCTCACAATTCCTTACAGTTGTTCATTTCTATCCATGATTTTCACAGGAATATCTTTAGCATCACGCCTTTCCAATCTCATATTCTCTATCCTGTTTGCGCAGAAATACACCTATATGAACTGGTTTGTCATTCTTCAACATGCCATTTAGCTTATCAATAGCAGTACTAACTCTATCCATCTTGGGCTTTCACTAGCCGTTTGCTGGTGAAATCTTTTGTCTCTTTGGTTTGTTGATTTAACTCGGTTTCCAATATCTTTATCTTGCCAGCCTCCTTCCAACAAAAGGAAGAGCGACAACTCTTTTCATGACGGCCTCGTAAGGTGGTATCCCTATACCTTATGGTGCCGTCTAGGAGCATCTAATATCTCGGGCTATGGGTTATGGTGCCGTCTAGGAGCATCTAATATCTCGGGCTATGGGTCTGGTGTAAAATCTCATCCTTGGATTCCCAAATCTTTGAAATCCATCTCCTTCTCATTTTGACTAAGGTATCGGCCACCACATTGGCCTTCCCTGGGTGATAGTGTATCTGATAGTCATACCTTGATCTCTATCATGACATAAAATCTTAATACTCCGACCTTTAAATTTATCTTCTCTGTAAAATTTTCCAAAAAAAAAAAAGCTCTAATAATACTCCTTGAAACAATTGTAAGAAAATATTTGTTATAATATATATTTCCTGTTCGTACTTAAACGGGCATATACTTTACCCTCTTTCTTGAAAAAATTTCCTTGCTCTTTCCTTTGGCATAATATATACTTGAGGCTTTTATGGTCCATATAATGTTTCCAAATCTTTTGGACCGAAAACCATCGCTGCTAATTCCAATTTATGGGTGGGTATCTAGTCTCTTACTCTTTTAAATATCTGAATGTATACACACTTACTCTACGGTGCTGTATCAGCACACAATCTAAACCTTTATGAGGTGCATCATTATATATCACAAAGTCTTCCTTATCATCTGGTAGGGCCAACACTGGGCTGACACCAACCTCTTTTCAATTCTTGCAAACTCTCCTCACACTTAGGAGTCCATCCCAACTTCTCAGTCTTTCTCGTAAATCGTGTCAATGGTGCTGCTATCGTAGCAAGGTCCTGCACGAATTTCCTATAATAGCCTTTCAGGTCTATAAAACTTCTCACCTCTGTGGGTGTAGTTGGTATCTCCCAATTGAAACAACTTCTATTTTAGCGGGATCCATTAATACTCCCTTGATAATACTCACCCATCTTAGAAATTGGCTTCATTAACCCAGAATTCACACTTTGAGAGTTTGGCATACCACTGCTCTTCTCATAATACCTCTGAAACAATTCTTAAATGTTCGTCCTCTGGATATATCAAGACGTCATCAATAAATACAATAACGAGCTTATCTAAATATTTCTTGAACACTTGATTCACTAAATCCATAAAACTAAGGGTGCCTTAATCACCCAAATGACATTGCTAAACTCTCATAGAGTCTATACCTATCACGAACGCAGTATTGGGTATATCCTCGGGTTCAATCTTTAACTGGTGGCATCTAGTTCTCAATTCACTCTCGGAAAAATACATATCATCTCTTAGCTGGTTTAGCAAATCATTTTTTTTTTCGGTAGTAGGTCCTTGCTCCTACTGATAAACTTGTTCCATGGTCTAGCGGTTAGGACATCAGACTCTGAATCTGGTAACCCGAGTTCAATTCTCGTTAGTCGATATACATTTTCATAATTCCATTTTTCTCTCACAACCAACACCGAGGCTCCCCACGGTGATGCACTGGGTCTTATGATACTCTTGCCCAGCATTCTTGTTACTAAGTCGCTACTTTTTCCTTTCTACTGGGGTTAATCCATAACAGTTTCTATTTCTCGGTCCGATGGTAATCCGGGTAGATTAACTGGAATACGTTATTGAACTTGTCAATTGTCGGGGTTCTCTAACCCTTCACCTCAACACTTATTCTGCAATTTCAGAACTAGAGTCCGTTCGCAAACAACTTTTCCATAATCTCAATCCAACTATGGTGTCTCTGTTGGACACCGCTGTTATTGAAGTCTCTCATTACTTCGTTATCCCTTGCAAATATGGTTTGACTTACTTTTCATTCGAATAATCTCCTTGAGGAAGAGTAAACTGATTCTATCGATATGTCGCTGGTATACTAATCGTTTTGGGACTCGCTCTTATCCTCGGCGATTCCATTGCGAATCTAATCTATATTAATGAATTTCGCTTATCTGACCTGGTTGGCCTCCCCTTGGAATTCATTAAAGATAACAAGAATCGTGGAGCTTTGAAAAGATAGCTGCCATATCAAGTCAAATGTCACACAATGGTGATCCTAGGATTATGAGCTTTGAAATAAATCTTATTTGAGATAAGGGAATTTACCAAGAGATCAATATGATCAAAAGAACTAACGTTGCGTGCCTCAATTAAGGCATTACTAAAGGTAATTAGCCTTCTTGTATTTCACAACACACAAGTGATGGCGTCCCATCAGACTTCTATCACTCAGACAGATAGTCCTTGTGGCCCCTATAAGAATAGGGTTGTTCGTCTCAATGGAAGAAGAGAAATATGAAGTAATTCGAAATCAAGGTAATAAATTAATTATCGTCTTTCTACAAATAATTCTCAAAGGGACACCTGGAAGAAATTTCCAAGGTACGATTTCAAATGAAAAGAATAACCAGAAAGATACTGGTATCTATAACAAGCAAGTGGTGTTGTACCACCTTATAACTATCCACGTTTGAAGGAAAGTGTAAGTTTGAATAGCATCATTTGACAGGGCTTCAGAAACCTGAAAGTAGGTATCATGACAGCCTCTGGCACAATTGAAATCCAGTACGGGTGAACACGAATACAACAATGTATCTTTAAATAAAGTATATCTCATATAAGGAAGCTCTCGCTTGGAGAGATGTCAAATAATTCATAGATCGGGGAGGTAATCAAAACGATTTACTAATGGGGAGATTACTACCAACGTCTCTACGGATGCCTTATATGTCGGCTCATCTGGCGGATAATCGTTTAATTCTAAAGTTATTTTTTTCTTCTGCATGCACCTTAGAGTGCTCGATAACTTACGCCATTATCGACTCGTACTAGTCACCACAGTCTCAACCATCAGCATTTACAATTGTATAGAGTTATACCCAACTCGGCGCAATCATCTCAAGCAACGTTCCATTCCACACAAAGGCTTCGATATCGGTGCCATCCTTAGTGTTGACGAATTCCATATTTCGAATAGGTGGTATTCTGGACGATCATTAGAAAAATACATGCTTAAATTCGGTATATATCCATCCTATGTGCCACATAGCTTAACACTTTTGGCATAACAGCCTTTCATTTAAGTCAATCCCAGAATTTCTCAGTCTGTCTTGGTCCTTTAAATATGGTTCATCTTTACCGTCCAATCTCAACTTCATCATTTTATCTCTACAATCCATTTTAACAATTCGGGTCTGTCCACCAACCCACATGGCGGTTACCTTAACCAATCGACCAGGTTTGCTCTAGTTTTCACTCTCTTTGGCGACATTCTCTGATAATCAGAAAGACAAGGTTTGCCAAAAATTTGTCGAATCTCTTCCCAATATCAGGGAAATTTGGTCAGTCTATTTATCCACTGTTAATACTAGGAATTCAATTTCGAAACCTGAAGAACAATTCTATGAACATCCAAATAGGTAGAATCGTAAGCAGTCATAATAACGGAATAATCGACATAAAGTTGGAAGTTTAACCACTAGAAAGGAACCAAATATACACCTCCCATAGAAGGGAAAACCAAAGTTTCACACGGAACATGCCACATTTTCCTCATACATATACGTCCGAGTAGTCTATATTACCAACAGTCAGTTTACTTAACCCCCCACTTAAAGGGAACATTACTTTATAACTAGTCATTCATCAAAACCAGCAGTACCCGGATCTGACTCCGGCTTCTCAGTTCTATCCTCGTAATTTCCTCCTCGGCCATCAGTCGGGTCCTCTACTCATTTGTCCTTGTATTTATTCCAATCAAATCAACAGCCAAGTTCCAAATAATCCAGTCGTGGGCAACAGTTGATACCACCTCTATCTCGTCTATTCTTAAATCTCTACTCCATTCACTTCATCATATCTCCTGATGAATCATAATCGACTCCAAATTCTTGTCTTGTCACTTAATCACTCTCTAATGACTCTTTCGGTCCTCAAGTAAACATATCACATCTTTATCAATCGGCTCGTTCTCTACAAGATTATTCCCTTGACCTTCCATGAGGTCCTCCTCTAGATCCTCCTCTAGATCCTCCTCTGGATCCTCCTCTATCGGGCCAGCGTCCATCTCAAGGAACACATCATTATGTGTCTGCTCGGAGGCCTCGGGGTCTGGCATATTCGGTATCTCAACCCTCTCTACCACAATATCCGATGTCAACTTTCTATACTTCATCATCATTTTGAAAATTCCCTATAGTTCGGGGAATACATAACTGCATCCATGAATTCCCTCAAATCATCTTAAATTCATGTCTCGGGCGATCTATGCCCCTGCCGACCAATACTTATCTCTGAGCATTCTTTGGTAGATATTCATCACCACAAGAAGCGAGGTCTACATCATCATATTCTTCAACGTAGCATTCACACCTTAACTTAACCGTTGGTACTATATCCAATAGTCCAACATGAACTCTACATGAGTTCTGACGTTCTCACATAACTATACACACTCCTACTCACTCTCATTTCTAGTTTACTATAACCTCAGCTCTGATACCATTTCTGTAACACCCCCAAATCCGGGGTCAGGGATTTGGTCGTCACGCGGAAATTCTCATTAACATTTCACCTGTTTAACAACATTAATCCATCTGTAATCATTTGATAACTGAAATACAATCATTGAGACCCCAACTACCAAGCATCTTATAGGTTATAGGGCTAGAAAAAAGAACTAAAGTCTTTACATTACTCACTTCATTACATCCATTGAATCAAATTACACCGTGTCTTACAAATCTTGTTCCACTAGTATAGCTTCGTTGAGAAGTATACTAGCAACTAGTTCTACTCTATACAATGTGATATATATATTACACATTAATAAAACCATATGTAACTTACTCCAGCTATAGATGTTCTGGATCACGTCGTCTTCATAAGGGTACCTTGTCTGCCTGCTTCTTCCGAGCTATGCAGATAATTCTCATCCGTTTACCTCTTTCTGAAAGGCTAATATATAAAACAACAAACAAGTATGAGCGAAAGAATTGCTCAGCAAGTGGTTACTAGTGTTCACAAAAATCTCCCATCATATACATGGGGTTTTCATAATACCACGGATACTTAATATCATTAATAAAATATATGTATCCAAGAAACCTCAATAGGGAAAGTATAATGATTAAAATAATCATTAAATGAACATGATAAGTTCATAATCACAATAACACCCCCAAATCCGGGGTCAGGGATTTGGTCGTCACGCGGAAATTCTCATTAACATTTCACCTGTTTAACAACATTAATCCATCTGTAATCATTTGATAACTGAAATACAATCATTGAGACCCCAACTACCAAGCATCTTATAGGTTATAGGGCTAGAAAAAAGAACTAAAGTCTTTACATTACTCACTTCATTACATCCATTGAATCAAATTACACCGTGTCTTACAAATCTTGTTCCACTAGTATAGCTTCGTTGAGAAGTATACTAGCAACTAGTTCTACTCTATACAATGTGATATATATATTACACATTAATAAAACCATATGTAACTTACTCCAGCTATAGATGTTCTGGATCACGTCGTCTTCATAAGGATACCTTGTCTGCCTGCTTCTTCCGAGCTATGCAGATAATTCTCATCCGTTTACCTCTTTCTGAAAGGCTAATATATAAAACAACAAACAAGTATGAGCGAAAGAATTGCTCAGCAAGTGGTTACTAGTGTTCACAAAAATCTCCCATCATATACATGGGGTTTTCATAATACCACGGATACTTAATATCATTAATAAAATATATGTATCCAAGAAACCTCAATAGGGAAAGTATAATGATTAAAATAATCATTAAATGAACATGATAAGTTCATAATCACAATAATGACCTTTCTGTCAAAATATCTGCTATGAAAAGAAGATAAGCAGAAAATCAATATATAAATATCATCTTTCATGATATATCTGTAATCTTTATCGCAATATGAATAGTTCTGGCATTTTATAAAAGGATGAGGTTTCAAAACACACCAATAACCTTTTTGTAAAATCATGTCTGCTATATCAACCATAAGTAGAATATCAGCATATAACTTAAAAGATGAAGTTATAAGGAAGGTTATTGTAACATCAGTTTTCACACTTTTTAAAACCCTGCCAACATGACCGGCAAACCTTTCAGTACATGTTGCAGAAATATCCATAATTGGATGATGAACTAATACGGGAGTATCTCGCGCCAGATGTCACAACCTTACGATGATCAGTAATAAGTTGTGCATCTCCAAATTTTGTTTCTCTACATGTAGATGGAAGAACTAACGGATTTACTTGTCTACCGCCCTCTTGATCTCCCGCCAACGGTTGGGCATAGTCGGGACCGGCGCAACTCGGACCCCTTTTAATAATGATGGACCGTCCCACGGCCTCTTACACGGTTATCAGTGATGGACTGATTCACAGCCTCATTCACACATACTCCTAGTTCGAGTAAAATCCATGACTCTGAAACGTAAAGTTCGTCCTCCTTTTTCCCGAGTAATAACTCGTTGATACAACTCCACAAAGTAGTTGTATCTAATTGGAAAGAAAAATTTACCAATATTTCCCGAGCAGTAGCTCGTTAATGGATTAACACTTGTTACAGCAATCCTACTCCTCGAGTGTTGAGGAAGTAGCCAGAGTCCCCTGACTCATAATAACTGGGCTCAAAATAAGTTCTCGACATTTTTCGTGACTCAGAAGTCAGGTAAAATAGAATTTCTCAAATAGAGTTTCCCAGTTTTGAAGGAAAACGACGCCATTGCAGGCTAGGAGTTGATTTAAGATCATCAGGGAAACCTTATAATACTTTTGGAAAATCGTTGTTAAGCAACATAGATTAGGTGCTCAACTTTATTTAGGGAAAACCCAGAAGATCGAAAGTATTCGAGATACTTTTAATAAAACTCAGAAATATACTCTATAATTATTGAAGTCAAATATGCTTTTAAATACATAAACTATTCCATCTATATTAAAAGTATTTAATAAATATTCAGATAATATTTATAAAATCAAGAATGTTTAAAGAATATATTTAAATAAAATAATTACGCTTAAACCCAGAAGTGAATATTCAAAATAATATTCATTAAATAAATAATCATTAAATGATTATTCAAAAAGCCTTTAAATGAATATTCAAAATAATATTCATTTAATAAATAAATAATGAAATAATTTATAATTAACAACCTTTAAATGAATATTCGAAATAATATTCATCAATTAAATAGCCCTTAATAATAATGATAAAGTATTTAAATGAATATCCAAAATAATATTCATTAACTTTAAATGAATATTCGAAATAATGTTCGTCAAATAAACAACCCTTATTAATAATAAGGAAAACTTTAAATGAATATTTAGAATAATATTCATTAAATAAATAATCATCTAAAGATAACTAGAAACCTTTAAATGAAAATTCGAATTAAGATTCATTTAAATAAATAACTCACGTATGATTATGAAATCATACTTTAAATAAATATTTGAAACGATATTTTTCATGTAATTATAATCCTCGAATATTATTTACTAAATAAATAATACTCAGAAAGTAATTGTAATACGTATACGATATACCGCCTCGCGGTTCGTAACAAATTAATCGAAACATATGCCCCATACTAAGGGCTATCACAAATCCGGCTTATAGCTACTAGATCACCTCTACTCTATAAGTCGTCTAATTTAAAAATCACACTTCAAGTATGACAATATATTAAGTCAAAACAACTATGCATATACCTTGCATCGTATATCGTGAAATATTCAACATTACTCTTAATGAAATAGTATTTGATTAATATTCCTCAAATGAGATAATACTCAAATAACAATCCTTGAATCTGACTCAAGTAATAAATACTTTTTGAAATTATAGTAATAATACTAAATAACATTCCTCAGAGTACATAGTACTTTGCCGCTGGAATCCCTCCGGGTTTCCACGACTATTTACATATATCCAAATACCGACTCCCGGTCTAGAGTCGAACACAAGAAGTATGCTCTTATACTTAGAGCTACAAGATCCACCGGTTCATAACTATTCATCTTAAATCTTATATGTGAATCAGAAGGCCAACTATATATGTATATATATGGCAATATAAGCAATAACTGCAAAACTGTGTAACTCTATACATGGAAAAACAGGAATATAGAACCAATACTACAAAGTATGGTTTAGAACACTTGCCTGGTATTCGAGAAGTAGTAGGGCACGTGACAATGTCGATCAATCTAGACAAAGTCAAAGAAAACATTCGGTTAATCCCTTGGATTCTCTATTTATACATCAACGCTTAAACACATAAGCGAGACACAACTATGGTATTACTAGCTTGATTTAGGCTCGCACTAGGTCCATTTTAATCAAAAAAACACTTAGATCGAAGATTCGTTTTAGAAATTGGATCTCGTTCGCTCGTTTTACTAAGTGGTTCTCAAAGTTATTGCCAAGTGCTCCTCTAAGGGGTTCCTTCGCACTTAACCTTGATTCGAACATTTTTATAAAATTGGAAAACGATCCATTTAACATGTGGTTTCTTCTCACACCTTCCTTTTCATCCCTAGTATTTAATAACCTCAATTCGCAATTGAATTAACTACGTTAAGGAAATCCAATTTTAATTACGAACTCGCATTTACGGTTTCGAACCACTTTTACGAATTTAATCATAACTCCTAAGCCGTAAATCTGTTTCACATGATCTTTATATCAAATCGAAGCTTATAACATAATCTAACTTGTCATGGCACAATAAAAAACTGGACAGTGAGTTTTATCTACTGAGATGCACGAGCGACTTCTTTCGTTTGGTAGGGCGACCTTAAGGTTAACGAAATTTCGGCATTACGACGGCTATAATTCGGACATTCCAAAAATCGTAACAATCCAACCAAGCCACACCGGGCATCCATACAACTTATACACTTCATAAGCATCTCAATAAGTCCAAGAACATCATGCTCTACCACCATATGAATCATATTTACTAAAATCACTAAATCACTTAACTAATCATGCTTATAATCATGCTAACACCATAACTACTTAGATCCATCAAGAACAAGCATAAACTTAAAGTAAGGCCTAGGGTTTCAAGAGTGTTATACCTTTCTTGGAGAGTGTGCTAGCCTTGCTAAGCTTGATCTAGTCCTTGTATAGCCTTAACAATCTTAAACTAACAAGAATCAACAAGAACATGATTAGAGTTTTTCGGATCTGTTAGAACTCAGTTGAAAGAACATGAAAAACGAGGCCCTTACCGACCTATTCTGAACGAGGCTTCTAAAGGAGAGTTGTAGAGCATCTAACCAGCTTTCCAAAAAGCTAAAGAACACAAAATTTCATGGAGTATTGAAGGAGATACGTTCGTTCAAAAATCGTTACAGAAACTGTCAATATTCTGGACAGTTTTCTTCTTCAACTTGGGGAGGTGATTTGCCTAGGCTATACTACTTGGATTGCTATGAAATTTGGATCGAATATTGTCCATGGAGTGTAGAGGTTGTGGTTCAAATTTGGTGATTTTATCATGGATAGAAATGGAGATATTAATTTTCTTCTTTGATGAGGTTCTGCTGGACAGCTTGTAAGAATGGAGAGAATGGAGTTGTTTTGCTTTTGTTCTCTTGCTTGGTTTGCTAGAAATGAATTATTGTGATGGGAGTAAGATAATATCTTGGCCAAAAGCTACTTTAATAAAGTGATGATGCAAGGAATGATGCATTTGTATGGCTTGATGTGGAAGCTTGGTTGAAAAATATCTATTATGCTAAGTACAAGGTTTAAATTACTAAGTGCATTGGTTTCTCATGTAACCACTTGGTTACTTGGTCTAATCTCTTGCACATGCATGCACCTTGATCTCTGCTTGCTCTTTTGTCCGGTTATTGCTCAATTTCGCTAATCGTTCGAAAGAATATCTCAAGGATTTCTACTTTGGGGTTTTACCGGAAACCTTCTTAATAATAACACTAATATATTTAATCCTCCTTTATAATTCTTGGATTTAAATCCCTTAAATCTTTTTAATAAATCCTTCCTTGGACTCTTGATATCCATATCCTTAATCCATGATTCGTTCGCTCAATCGCTTAATCTCATTGTAAAGTCTCAACGGTTTCTAGAACGTTTGTTCCACTTACGTTCTAAATCCTCAAATCAAATATAATAAAATCCTAACATATTAAATCCTTACTTCCTCAAATTTAATATCTCATTTCTTGAATATAATAATATATAATTCACTGCCCGGTCAAATATTACACCGAAATACAAATTGGAATTTCTGAATTCCGATCGTCTTTGCATATACTCATTTGCTCTGTAGATCACTAATATGACTTCAGAATATCCATCCTATGTCTCGTACATAGATGACATGAAAAATTTTCTTAATCCTCAAAATCACTATTCATGCATGACAAACACTATTCACGTTTATACTTATTCTTAATAAGAAAAGTTTTAATTCTATAGAAAAATCTGGGTTCTTACAACCATGTTATGAAAAATTCAGCCAAGGTGAAACATGGCTAGTGGATAGTGGTTGTACAAACCACATGACAAATAATGTTAAACTCTTCGAAGAACTTGATCGGAAATCAATTTCAAAGGTAAGAGTTGGAAATGGACAATATATCTCTGTGAAAGGTAAAGGTTCTATTGTTATTGAAACTCTTATGGGTACCAAAGTTATTACTGATGTGATGTATGTTTCTGAAATTGATCAAAATTTGTTGAGTGTTGGACAATTGCTTGAGAAAGGTTTTAAAGTGTATTTTGAGGATAAGATGTGTGTGATTAAAGATGCAGAAGGCCTTAAATTATTCCATGCTAAAATGAAGGGAAAAAGCTTTCAACTTGATCTCTTGGAAAAAGAGCAAGCTGCATACCAAGTTTCTATGAAGACTACTGGATCAGGGTATTGTCAGTGTGGATCATTAAGCGGGATCTTTGATGAAGAAATCGATGTTGAACAAGCAGGAATTCTTGTGCATGGTCTTAAACAGGCACCAAAGGCCTGGTATAGTCGTATAAATTTAGGAGTATACAACATCAGCGACAAGGAGGAGTGTTAACATATGTCTTTGCAGCATCGGCGGCAAGGAGGAGTGTTAAATTATGCCTTAGTTGCTGCAATAAATTATGTGTGAAGTGGATTTACTAAGTTCAAGTGTCATGTGACTTGTTGCTGGAAGTGAAGTGTTTTTTAAATAAGATAGAGTAAGTCTGTGGTAGTTATTCAGGTTTGTATGTAACTGCTTGTAACTACAGACCTGGTAGTTAGGATTAGTATGATTTCAATTAGAAGTTATTGTGGTGGTTACAACTGCTACTACTTCTACTATATAAGATGTATTAGTTTGTGTATTATTTAGGTGTGTGTGAAATGAATAAACATTTGTGTAATTATTCTATTCTCTGCAGTAGTTTATCATTTACTCTAGAAAAACTCCAACAAAAAAACTGGGACGGAGGGAGTATATGTATCATGCATTTAATGTTTGTACAAATGATTGATGTGAGTTTGACAACTTGGAAAAGGTATGGAATGCCTTGAAAGTCAAAGTATTATATTTTCATCTAAATGCCAAGCATTAGTTATCAGTACAAATTTTACACATAAATTTATCATATAACACACAAAATATTGCAGTGCACCCTTTCAAGTCCAAAACAAATGTAACATACATTAATCAAGATAATAATACAAGAAAGAATGCATACCTAAATGTCCCTAATTTCTATGTGGCCAATCACACCAGTGATCCAGATACTGGAATTCTCTAAGGGATTCCCAGCCAGGTCTTAGTGTGAGGGCATTCGTATGCAGTGAGATGCATGACTTAATTCTAAGAACAGCAATTGAATAAATTTATTGATAGAGATGAATCACTAGATCAGTACAGCCATTTCAGTATTCCATAAGTCATTCTCTAAGAAGTCATGAGCAACTAGACATTAGCACACAATTATCCCAATAATTCATGCCATTTACCACATCCATAAGCATTTCAAAGTAAGCATTTCAACTCATTTAGCCACAAGATTTACTGAGCATATAATACAAGTGTCTCATTCGAGCCAAAGATGTACACATAATATATTAAAGTATATCTAATTTCAAAACATCAAATTCAACAGACAAGTATGAATACTTATATGGTCATGTATTTAATCCAATCAGTAAGATGTCTCATTTTATCATATTCTCAATCAAGCAAATGAGATCACACTTAATAATTCAACATATTTTCCAAAAGTTCACAGGAGAATTTCTGTAAATTCACTGTATTGACAACTCAAGTGTTTAACAGATATAAGTCACAAAAGGGACAATATTTTATCACTTAACTAGCCAACAAACAATCATGGTTGATGGATATTATTATTAACAGTTGCAACTCACATATGAATCTTAAGATTAAATATCAAATGACTGATATGAAAATCTGTTAACTCGAATAACTTGTAGAAGGGGGGGTTGAATACAAGTTATATAATCGTGTCTGATTTTTGCTTGATTATATGAACAAGAATAAACGAATGAATCAAACTCTTGTTTGTATTAATAAGATCAAATACAAACTCTACCAAAGGTGTACAATACCTTTAGCAGCTGCTGACAATACAAATATCTCTCTGTTTGTTTCGAACTCTCGAATACAAACCTTATACAGAGCTACGCACACGAACTCACAACTTCGTCAGACACTCACGCTCTTTACAATGATATTGAGAGAGTATTTATAATGCTACCTATCAACTAATAACAGAAAGATATAATCTATACATGACAATGTTCTGCCTTCTAGTCGATAGTTTCCTTCAATAGAAAAACTCTTTCCTTCATAATGTCTTCTTGCTTATTCTTCAAACAACGATCCTGTTTTATAGCACTTGCCAGTTTCTGTAGCATCTATAATGACATCATCAGTAACATGACTGATATCAGGATCTGTACACTGCATCAGTATCTGATCAACCATCAGTATTGGACCGTCATCAGGATTTGCTCTCTGTTCCTGACATGTAGTCTCCGATACACTGTTCATTCCTGACTAAACTATACAGATAACTGTCTTACACATAAAACCTATATACAGTGCTAAATCCTTTATAAGATCAGGATTACAAGAAGTATAATGTGTAAATTCTATTCTTAACATCACAACTTATGAATTATTCCTAACAATCTCCCCCTATTTATGCTTTATAATCTGAAGCATAAATCTAAGTTGTGGATGTCAAAACATATAACAATAAAACCAGAATAGAATTTATGAATGTAGAATTATGAAGCTTAAGTACCTCCTTCTCAGATGTAGACGCTTATCTAGTACTTAGAAGAAAGAATTTTAACTATTAATGCTGCTCTTCCTTTACCTCTTCCTAGCTGAGATTCACCACTGTCACTCCTGGTTCTTCTTTTTACTACCCTTTGTCTGATCTTTATCTCCCCCAGCTTTATCTCCTTCAGTTTGGTGGTGTTGTTGTTGTCTTTGAATTGTCTTTATCTCCCCCTTTTTGACATCAGCAACATTAATTCCAAGAGATTCAGAAACAGAACAAATGAGATTCATAAGAACTGCTTGATTTTCCATAATTGTGACTTGGTTATCTTCAAGTGATTGAAGTCTTGTTTGAATAGCAATTTGAGAATTCTGAATATCTTTCAAAACATCAGAATGAACTTCAATGTTGGAAGTGCTTCTAGTATCTTCAGTATCAGAATCAGAAAGAACTGTATCTTCAAGTCTTGTAGAAGAAGTTGCTTGAGTTGTATGATATTCAAGTAATAAAACCTGATTAGAAGTATCAACATCTTCCTCTTTCTGTTCTGGAACTGAAACATGATCATTATCTCCTTCACCAGTATTCTGTGTACTAACATCTTCAAATCCTGACTCCTCCTTAGAGTGATCAGAGACTGTAGATGTCTCAATTCTAGCTGATATTGGAAGTACATACAAAGGAACACTAGGATCATTAGGATCTTCATCTGGTACATATGTATCAAGAGATTGCTTTATCCTGGCACCTCTTCTGTTAATGATTTCTGCAAGCCTCTCCTTTTGTTTCTGAGCTTTAACTTCTGGCTTTGCATTGTGATGTGCTAGGTCATTCTTCTGATACATTTTGATGAATGAATAAGTACCAGCATCCATACCCAAATTTTCAGACCAAGATTCAGGAAAAACCTGATCCCAGAAATCAAATGATGGTTTCCTAATTTTCTCTCCCTCACTATGGAGTTGATCATCCATACCCTCATTCTCACTTTGACTTTCTAAAGTCAACACTCTTTCTACCTCACCTTTTGCCTGGTCAGGAGCCAGCCGCTCAAATTGTGGATCTAAGTCCATCTTTTCAAGTGTATCACTCAAATTTAGATAAGTGCTCTCATGACCTACAGAAAAATAGAGTTTAGAAAGAGTTTTTATACCTGAACTCACATGGAGAGAGGGTTCCTCATATGGCATGTGGCTTGAGGTTTTCTCCAAGGAGTGAGCTGCTATAGTCTCTGAACCCATACAATCATCTTCTTTCCTTTCAGAAACTACAGGCTCCAGTATACCACTTTCAGGTTCTTTACTAGACTCTGATGTCTTCAGTAATACTTCATTAGACACCATAGTTAGTACATCACCGTCTTTAAGTGTTGTTTGCTGAGACACACCCTCAAGGTGGATAGACTCTGACTGAACAAAATTTGTTTGATCTTCAGAAAAATCAACCAAAGTCATTCCTCCCATATCATAGGGTATCTCACTTGCATTCTCAGTCATCACAGAAGACCTTTCAACATCAGCTATCACAGCTCCTGAGTCATCCTTCCTCTGACTAGATGGTTCTTGTGTTACAGTGACTGTGATCTGATCTTTTCTACTATTCACCACTGGTGCAATAGTACCTTCTGTTGACTGCTTTCCTTTATCTACTTCCTCCAGTTTTTCACCTTGAGCTGAAGCATCTTCAATAATTACATCCTTGTCAAATAAATATGCATGAAGTGATTGAAGTGCAACATGCTTCGAGAGTCCAAATTTCTTGACTAATTGTCTTCTGACAGATACATAGAAATACATCTTCATTAAGTCAAGTCTTTGATGTAGAAGTCCATATTCATCTGGAAATAAAAGTTTTGGTACTCTTTCAACCAGAAAATCTAGAACAGGCCTTGACAACTTCACTTTGAGAGAAATTAGTCCCATAGCCAGTCTGTATGATAATGTAGTTTCCCATGAAGAATCAATATCCAGATCTCTCTTGTCAAATACTGACATAGATGTAGCTTGATTTGTAGAAACCTGCATGATATTAGTTGGACTAGACTCTGTGTGTGTAGGTGACAATTGAATCGTTCTCCTTGTTCTCCTGGTATAGTGAGCAAAAGATTTATCCTGAGAAGACTCAAGAGGTGTAGACACAGAAGTGATCTTGGGATGAGATCTTTGTTCAATAGACACAGTCTTTTGAGAGACAGTATCCAGTAACTGTTTTCCCTTTTTAAGAACTACAGCCTTTTGGGAGACTGCAGCCTGGCTGTGACTAGGTTTTTCATCTCTTTGTGCTAACAAAGAAAGTTGAATTGCAGCCTTCAATTCTGCTCTCTCAGCAAGAGTTAAATCATCATCATCTTCACTAGAATTACTACTACTACTTGACACAACAAATCTTCTCTTCCTTACAACTGATGTCTTTTGAGAAACACCAGAGGTTGGTTTCTTTGAAACAATAGGCTGTGGATCAAAATTTGGTTCTTGAATTGTTTCAGAGACTATAATGCTTTGGGCTACTTAGGTAGACACAGGTGGGTTCTCCTCCAATTGAGATTCCTGAGCCATTTCACCACAAAAGAAAGAAGAATTGTAGAGAGTAGGAAGATGAGTTTTAAGAATTACCTGAACATGATGTGGATAATGAATTGCAGGTATTTCATCTAGATTCTTTTCATTGTCCTTCTTTGTAATGTCAGAGAAAATTCTCTTTTGCTGTTCATAAGAAGAAACACAATGTTCTCTACCAAATCTAGCTTCAACATCAGGAATAAAATGGTTAACAAACAATTGCATAAATCTATGATAATAAACCATTTTCCTGTTTTGATCTCTTAACCCAAGTTTAATACTCATCTGACTTAAGATAATATGACCAATGTTGATTACTCTGTCATAAAGCAAACTATAAGCAATATGTGATGTAACAGAAGTAATTTGCTGAAAAGAACTACATTTGCCAGTAAAACATTTAGCAATTTGATCAAAGTAAAAAGACCATTCCTTTCTAAGAAAAGACCTATTCAACTGGCTCATGTTATCTAGAGGTCCACTATAACCTAATTCAGACAACATAGTTCTTATATTATCATCAGATGGTACATTCTCATAACTATCAGTAACAGGTAAGCAAAGTACTGAATTAACAACAGATTCAGTAATGTCAAATGAATCTTGTCCTAAATGTAGAACAATCTTACCTGATTGACTCTGAGTAGAATCAATTACCTCAGCATTCTTCCAAGCTTGTGAAACAGCTACTTGATTAATCTGTGGAGATGCTGTCAATGCATAACTTAATGGTCCATACACCAGAAAGTCCATGATTGGATGAAAATCAGATGATACTCCTTCCTTGTTGGTGATAGCTGCAACATGATTGTTTGTCATAAAATCAAAGTCACCAAACTTGAAGGCTACTGATTTAGGTAATCTTCTCTGAGCTGCCATTTTTGATCTGAAAAGAAACTTGAAAAATTCTTGAAATGGATTAGTGATTTTGAAAACTCAAGAGTGATTTTTGCTTTAGAGAATGTAAGATTAGAGAAAGCAATTACACGATTAGAGTTTCAAAACAAATATATTTCACAAATCTTTCAGACCACTATCCCACGTTGACACGTAGATTGACAGGTGTCAGTCCCTGAAAAATGCGGTTACCCACGATTTTTGGAAAATAAAATCCAAAATTGATTTTCATGAAATAAATCAGGGTATCAATAAGCAATACTGATCAGCTTCCTTTTCCTGATGACATCTCATCAAAATAATCACAAAATGTAATGTGATTTAAAAATATAATTTTCAAATCCTGATGGTCACACATGAAATCCTGACCAATATTATCAGCGACTTAATATGGAGTTTCCACGTGGCATTTTTCTTTTATCTGAAAAAGAAAATAAACAATTAATCTGAACAGAAAATCAATTGGTTAGATATTTTCAATATTTCTTGAAACAAGAAATACAGTCTCATGCAATAATTAGCATTTGACTTCATTAAAACTTCCAAGTGACTGCTCAGCTTCTCACGTCTTTCTTTAAAAGAACCAGACGCCTTATGCCATTCTCCATAACCTTTCAATTTCTTTTCTTCTCAACAATGCTTCTCAAACCAAAAATCCCTTCAAACCCATTTTCCAGATTTTTCTTGATCGATGAACATCCTGTTCTTGATCATCTCTTTGAACAAATGACTCTTCTCATCGAACTAATCATGAATGGATTGGTTTTCGACAATATCCAGAAGTTTCTCCTAGAACATCCATCTGTTGGATACAATCTTCCCCTAACCTCCTCAAAACTTGAGGATGAAGAATTTGGCCGAGAGTCTGAGGTTGATCTTGATGGAGATGCTATTCATTTAAGTTAGCTGCTCTCATTCAAGTCGCCCAGACAAGGAATCCAAGAGCAAACGAGGCTTTCATCCCCTGATGGATTTCTTGAGATGCTCCTTGTCCTGTTCCTCAGAGTTCATATCAAAGACAAGTATAGAGTAGAAATTTAGACAAAAAGATGATGTATTTCATTTCCATGTAATGATTTCTATTAATGAAAATAAAGTTTTTTGTTATCTGCTTGTCTTTTGATTTTTGAATGATGTATAAATTATCAGTATGCAAATATCAAAACTTGCTAGCATAGACTTAACACATCACAGAATCAGATTACTACACAAAGTAAACGTCAGAATCTGAAACAATTTTCATAATCCTGATACTGACACAATACTGATGACGTCAGCATCCTGATAACAAATCTAATCCTGATGATTATTAACAAGTCTATCATACTGAAATTTATCAAGGCAATGTGTTATAGCTCAAGCATTTAACAATCAAATATAGATCCTGACAGGAATATCAAGTCTATAAGCTAAGAACAACATACCTCGCTACTTTTGCAGATGTTAAAATCTAAAAATTTAACATTCCTAACTCACTTACTAGTCTACTGAATGTAGTCTCATCAAGTGGTTTAGTTAGAATATCTGCAAGCTGTTTGTCAGTAGGAACAAAATGAAGTTCCACAGTACCATTCTCAATGTGTTCTCTCATAAAATGATACCTGACATCAATGTGCTTAGTCCTTGAATGTTGAACTGGATTTTCTGCAATTTTAATAGCACTAGTATTATCACAAAACATAGGAATATTACTAAGTGTCATACCATAATCCATCAACTGATTTCTTATCCAAAGGAGCTGTGCACAACAACTATGTTAGAAATGATTGATGGAAACAGTGTTTGGAAGCTAAAGTCAGAAAACAGAGTTTAGCTGGAAGCAGTCAGAGTTTAGTTAAACACTGACTGGAAGCGCAAACAGAGTTTGTTAAACTCTGTAGCGGTATTGTCTGAAGAGTCAACAGTGTTTGAAGATTGATTCAAGATAAATATGGAAGCAATATCTTTGAAGATTGGAAAGCTGTCAAAGAGATTGAGTTGACTTGGAAGACTGGAGCAATAGTGATTGATATCAATTGTATAGCTTAATTATAGGAGAATCAATTACTGATTGTACGAAGCTGTATGTTCTATAAATACAGTTAGGTTAACCCTAGAAAGGTAATCGAACATTGAGAAATCTTTTGATTGTAACCTAAGCAGCTCTCTGTGATATTTACATCACCGAGAGAGGAATTATTAATTCCAAACAATTTTTAATTGTTAAACAGTGTGTTCTTGTTAAGTTACTCATACAGTATTTGATTGCTTATTGTGTATTCGACCTAACAAGTGGTATCAGAGCCTAATCTGTTACTTTATTACAGTTAAAGATCCAAACACAAGAGTAATCAATGGCAGAGATACCTCCACCATCTGAGAAAACCCCTACTACTGTTAGTAGGTATGAGACAATAAGGGTTCCTATACTTAGGCCATCAGAGTATGCAATTTGGAAGGTGAAAATGACCATGTTTCTGGAGGCTACAGATCCAGAATACCTTGATAGAATATATGAAGGACCTCACAAACCAACAAAATTATCTGCTGCTGCTGCTGGTGAGGAATCAAAGGTCATTCCAAAGGAAAAGAAAGATCTAACTGCTGAGGATCTTTCATCAATTGCAAAGGATGCAAAAGTGAGACATTTACTTCACAGTGCATTAGACAATGTTATGTCTAATAAAGTGATTAACTGCACAACTGCAAAGGAAATATGGGATGCACTTGAGGTTAGGTGTCAAGGAACTCCTGCAATCAAGAAAAACAGAAGAAACATACTCACTCAGGAGTATGAGCACTTTGAGGCAAAGTCTGATGAAACCATGACAGAAACATTTGACAGATTCTGTAAACTGCTCAATGATTTGTCATTGGTTAACAAAGAGTATGATTTAGAAGACTCAAATCTCAAGTTTCTTCTTTCTCTACCTGAAAAGTGGGATGTGAAAACAACCACTATAAGAGATAATTATGAACTTGGTGAAACAGAGATTGATGAAATTTATGGACTGCTCAAAACCCATGAATTGGAGTTGGAGCAAAGAAACAAAAGATCAAGTAGAAAGTCAAAGTCTGTTGCACTCAAAGTTGAGGAGAAACCATCAAAGAAGGAGGCATCAAGGAGAAAAGCAAAAGGGAAAGCCTTAGTCATACATTCAGAGAATGAGTCATCAAACACTGATGTTGACTCAAACACTGATGGATCATCTGATTCTGAAGATGATGAAGAGATGATGCAAATGGCTGCTTTGATGGTAAAGACCTTCAAGAAGATGGGATACAAGAACTTCAAGAAGGGAAAGAGATTCTCCAGGGACTACTCAAAGTCTGACAAGAAGAATTTCAAGAAAGCTGAGGGAAAGGACTTCAAATCTGGTAAGAAAGATAAGTCTGAAATTCAATGCTACAAGTGTAAGGAGATGGGTCACTATGCTCCTGAGTGCAAGAAGGGTAAAACTGAAAAGGCACTCTACACCAAAGGCAGAGATTGGGCAGACACTTCAGATTCAGATGAGGAAGTCAACTATGCTCTCATGGCCACTACTCAGACTGAAAATGATGATCTCAAGGTACCTCCAACTACCTATGCTTATAACACTGATAGTATAACTGAATTGAGAATTTATCTTAAAGCATTGCATATCAGTTATAGGGATCAGACTTTAGAAAATGAAAGGATAAAGTCTGAGTGTTCTCAACTCAAAGAAAGAAATAAACTTGTTGAGGAACAGCTAGAGAACATGAATAAAATTCAAAAAGAGAGAGATGATGCAGTGTTTATTGAACAGGAGTTGCTAGGTAAGTATAAGCAACTAGAATCTGAATTGGAGGATACTAAACACATCATTAAAACTTGGACACACTCTGGTAAAGACACTCAAGAAGTGTTTCAGTCAGATACAATAGGTCTAGGTTACTCTGTAGGAGATGAACTTAGATTTGAAAATAAGGTAAAGGTTAGACCACATTGTTCATCTGAGGGTAATGTCATGGGAACAGGTGGACCTAAGACTGAAGCACAGAAAAAGGCTGTTAAAGAGTCATATGCTAAAACTTTTGTTAAAGAGGCTAACATTGGTTTAATGACAGATAAACAACTCAAGCATAAGCTTAAGGAGATAAAATCTGTCAACAAACAGAGATTGCCTAAGAAAAATAAAAATGGAAAAGTAGGCATCACATCAGGAATTAAGCCAATGCTTGCTTCATTAGCTCCTAGAAAAACATGCTTTAATTGTAGTAGCACTAATCATCTTGCTAGTTTCTGCAATAAGAATAAGAACATTAATTCTTTGCCCTCTAAAACTGCAGTAAGGAGTGATTATGTGAGAACTAGACCACAGACTTTATGCAAACACTGTGGAAGTACTTGGCATTCTATTTACACTTGCAGAGATTATCATGCTATTTATTATAATTACTATGAACCCAAACCAAATTTGAAATGGGTTAAAGTAAACTCTGCAAATGTAAACTCTGAAAAAGTTAGCTTAAACTCTGTTAATGAAAATTCCGCTGCAAAAGCTAACAGATTTAAGAAAGCCAAAGGATCCAAGCAAGTCTGGATCCTTAAAACTAATAATCAGTGATTGTTTATGATTGCAGGGCACCAGGGTTAGTACCCTAGTTGTGGACAGTGGATGTTCAGGACACATGACAGGAAATAAAGCCCTGCTATCAGAGTTTGAGGAGAAGGCTGGCCCAGAAGTTTCCTATGGAGATGGCAACATAGGACATACACTGGGATATGGCAATATTAATCTTGGAAATGTCATCATCACAAATGTAGCTCTGGTTCCAGGACTCAAGCATGATCTGCTATCTGTGAGTCAAATCTGTGACAGAGGATATCATGTGAATTTTCAGCCTGAATATTGTCAAGTGATCAGCAAATCTACAGGGAAAGTTGCTCTAGTTGGAAACAGACACAATAACATCTATGAAATCAAATTGTCAACAAACACTGATGGCAAAGCAGTGTGTCTGTCTACAAGGATGTCCAGTGAAGAGAGTTGGAAATGGCACAAGAAACTCTCTCATTTGAACCTGAACAACATCAATGAGCTAATCAAGAATGATCTTGTAAGAGGTCTACCAAAGTCCTTGTTGAATGTAGAAGGACTGTGTGATTCTTGTCAAAAGGCTAAACAGAGAAAAGTCTCCTTCAAAAGCAAATCTGAGTCTTCAATTGTTGATCCTTATCATCTACTACATGTTGATCTTTTTGGTCCAGTGAATGTGATGTCTCTTGGAAAGAAGAAATATGCTCTAGTCATTGTTGATGAATATACCAGGTTCACGTGGGTATATTTTCTTGCAAAGAAGGATGAAACTGCATTAACACTGACAGAACATATATTACAACTGGAAAAAGGGTCAGAGAATCAAGTGAAGATAATCAGAAGTGACAATGGAACTGAGTTCAGGAATTCATCAATGGAAGAATTTTGCAAGAGTAAAGGGATAAAACAAGAGTTTTCTGCACCTGGTACTCCACAACAAAATGGTGTAGTGGAGAGGAAGAACAGAACCTTGATAGAAGCTGCCAGAACCATGCTAGATGAAGCAAAGTTGCCAACATATTTCTGGGCAGAAGCAGTTCAAACTGCTTGTTTTATTCAAAATGCAACACTGATCAACAAGCATGGTAAAACACCATATGAAATGGTGAAGAAGAAAAAGCCAAATCTAAAATATTTTCATATTTTTGGATGCAAATGCTTTGTGTTGAAGACTCATCCTGAACAGTTGACCAAGTTTGACCTAAAGGCAGATGAAGGAATTTTTGTTGGCTATCCACTGTCAACAAAGGCATTCAGAGTTTATAATCTGAGAACTAGAGTGATCATGGAATCAATTCATGTGTCATTTGATGACAAGAAAATAACTGGACTTGAAGATGTCAATGAACATGATCAACTGCACTTTGAAAATGAAGAATTATTCTCTGAAAAAGTAAACTCTGATCAGACTGATTTAACAAACTCTGTTGATCTAAACTCTGAACCTCTACTGGTAAATACTGAAGAAACTCTTCAATCAGAAACAAGGGAAGAACCAGTTGAGGGGGAGCATGAAGAATCACATCAATGTGATAATTCAAACACTGAAAGTGACTCAGTTAATGATTCTGAATCAAACTCTGTTGAATCAAACTCTGTTGATTCAAACTCTGTTGATAATTCTGAGAAGTCACATTCAGGGGGAGCATCAGAAAATGAAGAAAGGCACCAAGAAAATCAGGAGAGCATGGATCAAGGGGGAGGATCACATGATGACAGAAGCAATCTGCCTTCTGCAAGAAAATGGACTAAATCTCACACACCTGATTTGATTATTGGTGATCCTGATGCAAAAGTAAGGACAAGAAGTGCAACAACAAATGAATGTCTGTTTCATGCATTCTTGTCACAATCTGAACCAAAGAAAGTGGAAGAAGCTCTTAAAGATGCTGACTGGATAACAGCAATGCAAGAAGAGCTAAATGAATTTGAAAGAAATGAAGTGTGGACACTTGTACCAAGACCCAAGAACAGATCCATTGTTGGTACTAAATGGGTTTTCAGGAATAAAACTGACAGTGAGGGTGTTATCACAAGGAACAAGGCAAGACTGGTTGCAAAAGGCTACTCACAACAGGAAGGAATAGACTATGATGAAACATTTGCTCCAGTGGCTAGATTGGAGGCAATCAGAATCTTTCTTGCATATGCCTCTCACATGAAATTCAAAGTATTTCAAATGGATGTAAAAAGTGCATTTTTGAATGGAAAACTTGAAGAAGAAGTGTTTGTGGAACAACCACCAGGGTTTGTAGATCCAAAATATCCAGATTATGTCTACAGGTTAGATAAGGCACTCTATGGACTTAAGCAGGCACCAAGGGCATGGTATGAAACCCTTGCCAAATTTTTACTAGAAAGTGGATTTCACAGAGGTACTATTGACAAAACTCTGTTTTACTTCCAAAATGGTAGTGACTTGCTTTTCGTTCAGATATATGTGGATGACATTATTTTTGGGTCTACTAATGATAAACTCTGCAAGAAGTTTGCCAAACTCATGCAGTCAAGATATCAAATGAGTATGATGGGAGAGCTTAGTTATTTTCTAGGCCTACAGGTGAAGCAAACAGATGATGGAATTTTTATAAATCAAGCAAAATATACCAGAAACCTTCTCAAGAAATTTGGTATGCTTGATTGTTCATCTGCAACAACTCCCATGGCAACTGCAACAAAATTGGACAAAGATGCAGGGTCATCAGTAGATATGACAAGTTACAGAGGAATGATTGGTTCTTTACTTTATTTGACAGCTAGCAGACCTGATATCATGTATGCAACTTGTTTGTGTGCAAGGTTCCAGGCAGATCCAAGAGAACCACATTTAACAGCAGTAAAGAGGATATTCAAGTACCTCAAGGGCACTATGACTTTGGGGCTGTGGTATCCAAGAGAATCAGAGTTTAAACTTCTTGGTTACTCTGATGCAGACTTTGCTGGATGTAAGATAGACAGAAAAAGCACCAGTGGAAGTTGTCAATTTCTGGGTGACAGACTTGTTTCCTGGTACAGCAAGAAACAGAAGTCAATATCTACATCTACAGCTGAAGCAGAGTACATTGCTGCTGGTAGCTGCTGTGCACAGATTTTATGGATGAAGAATCAACTGCTGGATTATGGATTAAGGTATACCAAAATACCTATTTACTGTGATAATCAAAGTGCTATTGCAATGACAGGTAATCCAGTACAACATTCAATGACAAAGCACATCAGCATAAGGTATCACTTCATCAGAGAGCATGTAGAGGAAGGGAACATTGAGCTTCACTTTGTGTCTACAGAACAACAACTTGCAGATATCTTCACCAAGCCATTGAGTGAAGCTACATTTACAAGACTGGTCAATGAACTAGGAATGGTCTCCAGTTTTGACTAGAGATGTTGGTTAGACTCAAAAACTTATTTCTAAAATATGTTGCTCATGTTTCTGCAAATTGTTAAGTGCTATGTGAACCTTAGTACTAAACTCTGCTATGCATGCTTATGTTTAAAACTTTTTAAACTCTGTCAGCATGTCTATCTGTTAAACACTGTTAACATGTTAGATACACTCAGTGAATTCAGAATTGATTATTGTCTGAATGAAAACACCAATGAAGAAAAATGTATGAAGCATGATTCTCAGCAAATAAATCATGATTCTTTCTGAGTCACTGTAATCTAATCAGACTTTGTGCAGTAAATCAACACAGCATGATACTGTTTCATATTTATAGCATCTCTTAGGTTATTCAGTCCTAAACTCTGAGTCTATGAATATTGTGTGCATTGCCTCTCATAAATAATTTTGGTTATTGATGAACTCTAAACTCTGATAAGTGACATTCTGTTTCCAATGGTATGGTTCATGATGATTCCTTGTTTGTACTTGTGAAAACCATAAAACTTGAGATGTGTAATTGATTAGTTTGGTGAGTTCAGATTCATGTCTACAACCTGTGAGAGTTTGAGCCAAATCAGTGATTGATACATTTTCTATCAATCAGTATTTATTGTTGTGTGATATTCATCAGGTAGTATGTTTCTCTAGAACTTGTATTAGACCATTTTGAGACTACATGATATGTGTATGCATGAAAATGATAAAGGCAATAGGATTTACCATTCTTTCAAACACTGTTCAAAATTCTTTTGAACATTATACAAACACTGTATAAACACTGTTCATAAATTCCATCCTTAGTAAACCCCTTTGAGCCTTATTAACTGCTCATTTTTCTTATACTCTGAAGTGTTAAGAGCAGTTATATTTTTTTCTCAAACAGATGAGTATTTCTCAAGAAAAGAAAAGTTTATTCAGTATATATGCTAAATAAAAAAAAATAAATAAAAAAAAAGAAAAAAAAAGAAAAAAAAAAGAGCATATATACTGATCTTATACAGATATATACTGTGACTGAACACTTTGTTCTATTAAGATGTTCAGCTTGAAGTCACTCATGAATAAAACATCTCTTTTCATCTGTTTGATCTTACTCCATTTAAACCCTGAATAAAGTCCTTTTGATTTGTGAATACATGTACTCAAAGTAGTGTAGAATTGGTGGACATTCAAGCATATGGTAGATTCTGCTATTTCTGATTGAATGTGAGTGTAAACACTTCACCTAAACACTTGTGTGTTTGAGAGTTTGTAAGATTATCCAGTTCATGATTGTTATTCACTGAATGAAACTCTGATTTCTATCTCTTGATCTTTTTGTCTTAAAAGACTGTGTGCTTTCTTGGATAAATCATGGACATCAAAGGGAATAGAAGTTTTCAGATTTCTGTATTACAGTAACTACAGAGTTTAGCATTCATCAAACAATCAGTGTCTAATATGAGAGATTGTGCATTCAGTGGTTATTGATTTTTGTTATGGATTTTATGAAATATTAGATGCTCTAAAAATTGATTTCAGTAAACTCTGCTTCACATACACTTAATTCACAACTGTGCAATTTTTGAAAGGGTTTAAGTGACAAAGTTGGATAATTGATAAACACTGTTGAGTTATGTTAAGTACTCTGAGGTAAAATCTCATTGAGATGATTTGACTATTTTGCAGTAATTGGGGTAGTTGACAACTGTTAATTAGTGTAAGTGTCGTGATTATAGGAATGACAGCGGTAATTATTAAGTAATCCATTGGTTGTTTGACACGTGTCCCATGATTGTGTCCCACTCACACACTACTCTACAACAGTTGCGCGCTTTTACTAAATAAACGATTGAGTTTTAATTTTACTCAAATCGTCTTTAGTCTCTTACTCCATATCATTCACTTTCACACTTCTCATATACTCTCCTTCACATTTTGATAAACACTTACAGTGCATACACATCTTTTCTCTGAATATCTTCGTATCATTTTTTTCTACTGATGGCAACTAAAGCGTTTGATGCAGCAGGGTTAGTTTTTCTCCCTAGTAACTATGCAGCACCATTGGAGAATGCAACTGCTCCACAGGCATTTCATTTGTTCCAAAATTTCTTGAACGATTCTGAGATAGGGAAAGCTCTAACAGCACCACCTACACTATCTGCTTCGCAAATTGCTGCTTTCTGGACAAACTCTGTATATGATGATGGAGAAGAGTCTGGCACTCCTACAATCACTTTCACTCATGATGAATCAGAGTATATTATTACTCCAACTACTGTTAGGGATGCTCTGGATTTTGAGACACACACTTCTTACAGTGTTGTTGGTCATGATCGGTTGAGGACAATGTTGGAACAAATTGGATGTGCAGGAAACTTGAACAAGATAGGGTCTTTGAGACGGCCAAGTTTGAGAAAGGAATGGAGTTTCTTTTTCGATTGCATAACAAGGGCTTTTGGAAAGAAGACAACAAACTGGGATGCACTTCCTCTGGATACTCTCCAAATTGGTCATGCTCTACTATATGGAGGTAACTTCGATTTTGGTAGACTAGTACTAATGAACTTGGGAGAGCGTTTGTCTGAATCTACTACTGTTTATTTTGCTCGTTTTTGTCAACTGCTATTTACTGCCTGTGTGCCTAACATTCCAATTGATGAAGCTGATGTAATTCAGCCTTTTCAAGTTGCTAAGAGAATGTTTTCTGATTTGACAAACAAAGATATCACTAAACAGCAAATACCAGATATGTTTATGCCTTTAGCCTTACAAAACTATGTAAACCAACCACAAGACTCTAAATCACCACAACAAATGCCTGAACCAATAGACACCATAAACTCTGAACCAACATCTACAACACCTACACCCACTGTACCTACTACATCTCATCAACCACAGCTAGAAACCTTAAACTCTTCACCAATAAACTCTCCACCCTTAAACGCTGAACCCTCAAACACTGAAACATTAAACACTGAAACCTTAAATACTGAAACCTTAAACCCTGAGCCAGCACCTACTGAACAACCTAAAACCAAGCCAAAAAGAAAGAAACACACTGCCCAAAACACTAAACACTCAAAGGCTAAACAAACAACACCTGAAGCTGTTTATACAAGAAGAAAGAAACAGAAAGCAAACAGACCTTCACTTTCACCACCAAGAGAGAGCTCAAGTGAAGATGAAGAGGAGAATGTGGTGCCTCCAATCAAGAAAAGGAGATTAATTCTTTCTGATTCAGATGAAGAGAATCTTGTTGAAGCTCCAGAGGTGGTTTTACAGCAAACACCTACTGTTGAGGTTACAGTGAATGTTGCTATACCTGCAGAGGTTAAAATGCCTGCAGAGGATATTATGACTGACAAAGTTGAATTACCTACAGAGGATAAAATGCCTGTAGAAGAGGATAACAGAGATGGTTTTTCACCAATGGATAATATTTTTGACTCATTTGAACCATTCTCTGATCCTATCTCACCTATTGTTCATACTGAAGCTCCTTGTGTAGCTGATGAGCTTGCAGTAAAAGTTCCTGAAGCTGAAGCATCACCCACAGAGCTGGTATCTTCTCCAATTCAAGACAAAGGTGATGAAGTTGATCAGGCAACAAAGATAATTTCTGAATCCATGCCTGTTGAAGCTACAAAGGCAAACTCTGTTGCAGAGCCTGTGCAACATGAGGTGATTATTGAAAAGGTTGCAGCAGTTATTGAAGAAACTGTGGCTGACACTGCTCAGCACAGTGGTTCTTTAAAAGATGATCAATCTAAGGATGCAAGTGCTGAAGATGAATCTGCTAGTAGTGCAAACTCTGACTCTTTTGTGAGCATCTTGCTAAGTCTGCTGAAAATTGGTATAAACAAGACTGCATTTTTCCAAAAGGAAGAGCATCTGAGTTTGTTAAGCAAACTGCAAAGCAAATTTCGAATCCAGAAATCCTATCCTGTTTAAAGGCAACTGTG
Organism: Kitagawia praeruptora; assembly: GCA_037693485.1. NCBI lineage: Eukaryota > Viridiplantae > Streptophyta > Magnoliopsida > Apiales > Apiaceae > Kitagawia > Kitagawia praeruptora. The sequence continues at coordinate 129,588,311 of CM075350.1, forward strand.
GTGCAAGTCAAGACTCTGGAAGGAAATTTTGCTGAAACTAAACAAGAAATTGCTTCCTTGAAGACTGAGATTCAGTCAAGAGAATTGAAGATGGATAGAGAGTCTAAAATAAAAGCTGTTCAGCTGTCTAAAGTTCAAGACACTCTCTTTGCCAGGCTAGGAAAAGTTGAAGAAAATCAGACTGCTTTATTTGCTAAGGTTGATTCCATTGCTAATTCTTTGGAGCTCATTACATCAATCCTTATTCCTGATGATGTCAAAAAGGGGGAGAGAGTTGCTAAGTCTAAATGCAAAGTTTCTCAAACTCTGACTCAAAAGGATGATGCTGGAGATGGAGGGGCAAGTGATAAGAGCAAGGTCTTAAACTCTGAAAAGCAAACTCTGAGATCTGATAAATCTCTTAAATCACAGTCTGTTGGAATAAACACTGAAACTCAAGGTACTTCAAAGACCAAGAGTTTGGAATTAATATCAAATCCAAAGACTGATGAGGAGTTAGCTGTTAAGCTTTTTATGGAAGAAAATGCAGAAGGAGTTACTTTAGAAGATGCTAAAGCTGAAGAGAAGAGTTTACAAGAAAAGCATCTGAAAGCTCTAAAGTCTGAAAAAGCAAAGAAGAATGTGAAAGTTGCTAAAGCTGCAAAGCCTGTTCTTAAAGGCATTCAAATTAAAGAACCTGTTGGTACAAATCAAAGAATGCAAATATTCAGAAAACCAACAGATGCAGAAGCCAAGCAAAAGCTGAAAAGTATAGTTACAACCTCTGTTGATACACATGTTGTACAGAAGAATGAAGACACAACCTCTGTTGCTGCACAAGTTGTGACCACACCATTATTGTCTTCTCAGTTGAAATCAACATTTAAGAAGGGTGCTCCTCATGATTCAAGCCTAGAAGCTACAATTCCAATGGATTTTACTGATGGTAGAGCTTTATCTGGTAAAGTTGGATACAACAAAGAAGGCATAGGCTCACACAGAGATAAAAGGCAATATGTTGGTCCTAGAGATCCTTCTTCATTGTCTGTTCCAGGTCGTGGTGTCACTCAAGAGAGTTTGGACAAACTGGAGTCAGTACAGCTTGTATATCAGAAGAGTCTAGAAAAGGATTTCTTGCTATATTTCATGGCTGATGGAACAGTATTTAAAGTCTCTGAAAAGGATATCGAATTAAAGTATGCTGAAGAACTTGAATATGTCCTATACATTCTCAGAGTTAGAAATCAAAGAGCTCAGTCAGTTGAAAATGTGCTTCAACAAAGAATGATTCAAAATCTTGCAAGAAGGCAAATGAAATTCAACAGCAAGTATGTTCCTAAATACAGAGATTGGAATGGCAATCTGATTGAAATGGAGAAGGGAACTACAAAACTGAAGACTGATCTTGGGATTACTGTTCTGGATTTCAATGTAAAATCTGAAGAGGTGAAATATATCAGGTTGGGAAATGAGATGAGAAGAAACAAAATCTACGATCTTAGAGCTGCTATCTATCAAACTGATGAGAATGATCCTCAGTTGAGAGAAATCAAAGAAGCTATGCAGATAGAGCTTGAAAATGCTGAAAGAAGGTTGCTTATAGACTATCTCAGAACAATGCCTGATTTACAAGAGATTAGAAATTAAAGTCTGTAAGAATTTTCTTATTTTCTGTAGAATTTGTTAAGTAAAAGCTTAAACTCTGTTTGTATGTTAAACACTGTAAACTTTGTATTTGTTTTGACATCATCATTTACTGTAAAACTTGTACATTCTTGCTAATGGACAAGTTGGGGGAGATTGTTAGAAATGATTGATGGAAACAGTGTTTGGAAGCTAAAGTCAGAAAACAGAGTTTAGCTGGAAGCAGTCAGAGTTTAGTTAAACACTGACTGGAAGCGCAAACAGAGTTTGTTAAACTCTGTAGCGGTATTGTCTGAAGAGTCAACAGTGTTTGAAGATTGATTCAAGATAAATATGGAAGCAATATCTTTGAAGATTGGAAAGCTGTCAAAGAGATTGAGTTGACTTGGAAGACTGGAGCAATAGTGATTGATATCAATTGTATAGCTTAATTATAGGAGAATCAATTACTGATTGTACGAAGCTGTATGTTCTATAAATACAGTTAGGTTAACCCTAGAAGGGTAATCGAACATTGAGAAATCTTTTGATTGTAACCTAAGCAGCTCTCTGTGATATTTACATCACCGAGAGAGGAATTATTAATTCCAAACAATTTTTAATTGTTAAACAGTGTGTTCTTGTTAAGTTACTCATACAGTATTTGATTGCTTATTGTGTATTCGACCTAACAAACTACCTGCTGCTATGTACTCAGCTTCTGCAGTTGAGGTTCAAACAGATTGTTGCTTCTTGCTTGCCCAAGAAATCAATCTATTTCCCAAAAATTGACATGTACCTGTAGTGCTTTTCCTGTCTATCTTACACCCTGCATAATCAGAGTCTGAATAGCCAATTAGAAAGAAATCAGATTCTCTAGGATACCACAAACCAAGATTTGGAGTTCCTTTGAGATATCTAAAAATTCTCTTCACAGCAATTAAATGAGATTCCTTAGGATCACTTTGGAATCTAGCACATAAACAGGTAGAAAACATTATATCTGGCCTACTTGCAGTTAGATATAACAATGAGCCTATCATGCCTCTATAACTAGTATTATCCACACTGTTCCCCTTAGGATCAGAGTCTAGTTTAGTGGCTGTTGCCATGGGTGTTTTTGCAACTGCACAGTCTTGAAAGTCAAACCTTCTTAAGAGATCTTTGATATACTTTGACTGATTAATGAAAATACCAGTCTCAGTCTGTTTGACCTGCAAGCCTAAGAAATAATTTAGTTCACCCATCATGCTCATCTGATACTTAGACTGCATAAGCTTGCTAAACTTAGCACACAACTTTTCATTAGTAGAACCAAAAATAATATCATCAACATAAACTTGAACTAAAAGCAATTCACCTTTTATCTTTCTAAAGAATAGAGTTTTGTCAATTGTACCTCTTGTAAAGCCATTTTCAAGAAGAAATTTAGACAAAGTCTCATACCATGCTCTTGGTGCCTGCTTTAGTCCATAGAGTGCCTTGTCAAGTTTGTAGACATGATTTAGAAACTTTGGATCAACAAATCCAGGTGGCTGTTCTACATACACTTCTTCATCAAGTTTGCCATTTAAGAAAGCACTCTTTACATCCATATGGTATACCTTGAATTTTGAATGAGCTGCAAATGCAAGAAACATTCTGATTGCTTCCAATCTTGCTACAGGTGCAAAGGTCTCATCATAATCAATGCCTTCTTCCTGAGAATAACCCTTGGCCACCAGTCTTGCTTTGTTTCTTACAATCATACCAGATTCATCTAGCTTGTTTCTGAAAACCCATCTTGCACCAACAATAGATCTATCTTTAGGTCTTGGTACCAGTTTCCAAACTTTGTTTCTCTCAAACTCATTTAATTCTTCCTGCATTGCAATTACCCAATCAGGATCCTGTAAGGCTTCTTCAACCTTCTTAGGTTCATTCTTTGAGAGAAAGCAACTATACAAGCATTCATTTTGAATTGATCTTCTAGTTCGAACACCACTATTTGGATCACCAATTATCAAATCTTCAGTATGATCCTTTGTCCATTTTCTAACAGGTGGTAAATCAACCCTGCTAGTCTCTCCCCCTAAGTTAGTGGTATCTCTTGTAGAAGAATTCTCTCTACCTTCAAAAACTCTCCTTTGATCAATAGAATCAATAGATTCCATATTGCTGCTAGTTACTGATCTTTCCTCAGAAGACTCTAACAGGTCAGTTCCTGATGGAGTAGACTCTGAAACATCAATTCCTGATGGAATAGACTCTGAATGACTAGTCTGCTCCTGATGATTACTGTGTTCTCTCTGATTTATTTGCTCCCCCTCAACAGTAGCATTCCTTTGAGAAGCAATAGAAATTCCTTCTGGAGAACCTTCATCATCACTTGAGAGTATCTCAGAATTCTTCAGATTTTCAAATTCCAATTTGGCATGGCTTTCATCAGTTTCCAAAATTCCAAATTTCTTATCATCAAATGCAACATGAATTGATTCCATAACAATATGAGTTCTGAGATTATAAACTTTGAAGGCCTTAGATGCTGAGTATCCTAGAAAAATTGCTTCATCCGATTTGGTTTCAAATTTTCCAAGTTGTTCTGGATGAACTTTTAGGACATAGCATTTGCATCCAAAGATGTGAAAATATTTCACACTTGGTTTCTTTCCTTTGATCATCTAATAGGGAGTTTTTCCATGACTATTTACCAAGGTACAGTTCTGAGTGAAACATGCAGTGTTAATAGCTTCTACCCAAAAGTAGGTTGGAAGTTTTGCATCTGCAAGCATGGTTCTTGCTGCCTCTATGAGAGTCCTGTTCTTTCTTTCCACTACACCATTTTGCTGAGGTGTACCAGGTGCAGAAAACTGTTGAGTAATTCCATTGTCTGCACAAAACCCCTCCATTGTAGAATTCTTGAATTCTGTACCATTGTCACTCCTAAGTACTTTAACTTTGTACTCAGAATTATTCTGAATATTCTTGATGAGTTCAATGATTTGCTGAGGAGCTTCATCCTTCTTGTGTAGAAAGAACACCCATGTGAACCTTGTGAAATCATCCACCATAACTAGAGCATATCTTTTCTTGCTGATAGACATAATGTTTACTGGACCAAACAGATCAAGATGTAGCATGTGAAATGGTTCAGTAATTGAATTTTCAGTCTTGCTCTTGAAAGTGGTTCTTCTCTGCTTTCCAAGCTGACATGCATTACAAAGTCCATCTTGCACAAAATTTGCCTGAGGTAGGCCTCTCACCAAATTGTGTTTAACAAGTTGATTAAGCTTCTTGAAATTAAGATGTGAGAGCTTCTTGTGCCAATTCCAGCTTTCATCATTTGTTGCTTTGCTGTAGAGACATCTAACAATTCCTTTAGATGTATCACTTAAGCTGGCTTCATATATGTTACCATGTCTTTGACCAGTTAGAACAATGTCTCCATTCTGCATATTCAAGACTTTGCATCCTTCTCTGTCAAAGATTGATTTGTAACCTTTATCACCCAGTTGACTTATGCTTAAAAGAGTATGTTTCAAGCCTTCAACCAGTGCTACATTTTCTATGATGACATTCCCCAAAATAATTGAGCCATATCCCAGAGTTTCTCCTTTGTTGCCATCTCCAAAAGATATTACTGGGCCAGCTTTCCTCTCAAACTTTGTAAGCAGGGACTTCTTTCCAGTCATATGTCCAGAGCATCCACTGTCCAAGATAATTGAATGCTTCTTCCCTGTGCCCTGCAAACAAAAAGTAACTAGTTAGAATTTTTTAGGACCCAACTTTGATTGGATCCTTTCTTACTAGATTTAGAGACAACAGACTTTGAAGATTTTGCATTTATTTTACCTGTTGCAGAGTCAACTTTAGACTCTGATCTCACAAACTGTTTGTGACTAGGAGTTTCAGATTTCAAAGAATAATAGTCATAATACAGTTCATGATATTCTCTACACATGTAAATGGAATGAAGTAAACTACCACAATGATAACAAGCTTTTTGTGGTTGGTATTGAATTTTCTGAGTCTTGGGGAATCTGGACTCGGTTTTCCAAGAAGGTTTTTGATTGCAGTCTAGGGCCAAATGATTATGATTTCCACACTTATAGCATTTTTTCCTAGGTGCATCAGGTACATTCTTGTAATTGTTCTCTTTGTTAATACCTTCTTTTCCATTCCTATTTCTCTTGATCTTGCTAGACTCTGAAAGACCATCTAATCTCTGTTTCAACTGAGACTTAGATAGAAACCCTATGTTTACATTCTTAGGTTTCTCTAACACTTTCTCATCTGAATAACTATTGTTAATCCTTTTGTGTACAACAGGGGTACCTTTTGAATCAACAAATTTAACATGATTAGGTTCAGAAACAATTTTCTTACCTTCAGATTTAGATGTGTTAGCTTCTACCTTACTATCATCATTGACAATAGCTACTTTTTCTTCTTGTCTAGCCTTATCAAAACCTAAACCATTAACCTTACCACGAATTCCACTCTCAAAGATTTCTATTGTCTTCTTACTGGAATTGTTAATGGTCTTAATCACATCTCTCTCTTCTTCTAGTTCTTTTCTGACATAGTCATAAGCTTCAAGAATTACACTATAATCATGCTTAGCTTTATCAGAACTCAACTTGTATTCTTCCATTTGAATTAATTTAGATTCAAGAAAATTATTTCTATCAACTAATTTATCATTCTTAACCTTAAGTTCATCTCTTTCACAAGTAAGAATTTCTAAAATTAGTCATAAGATTCTTAAACTCAGCACGGATAGATCTAATTTCATCAGAATTTAAGCTATCAAATGAATCAAGAGAGTGAAGTGATACCTTAACAGAGGATGGAGAAATTTTCTTTGGAGATCCAGGTTTGTCTGAACTATTGGCCATCAATGCAATGTTGTCATAATCCAATTCATCTTCAGAGTCACTGGAATCAGCCCAATCCTTCTGTGTGACCATAAGTGCATTACCCTTTCCTGAATTCCTAGGCTTCTTACACTCACTAGCAAAGTGTCCAAGCTCGCTGCAGTTAAAGCACTTGATCTTGGCCTTATCAAGCTTGACAATTGTACTTTTGCTTTTGTCACTCTTCTTCTCCTCCTTCTTTTGAAAAGGTCCTTTGCTAAATCTTCTCCTGTTGAATTTTCCTTTCTTGAAAGCTTTAGCAAACATAGCAAAGAGTTCTTGCATCTCAGATTCAGAATCATTGTTGTCAGAGTCCATATCAGTAGTCTCTGACTCAGAACTTTCTTTGCTTTTCTTCTTCCTTGAATTCTTTACAGCAATCTCTTCATGCTGTTCTTCAGGAAGCTTCTTAACTTCAGATTGAGCAGTAAGTGCAATAGTCTTCATCTTTCCTTCACTCCTGCTCTTCTTCTGCTGCTTGTCAAGTTCATAAGCTTTCAATTTTCCATATACTGCCTCTAATGAAATCTCATCCAGATCATTAGCTTCCTCAATTGCAGATATTTTCTCATTGTAGAAATCAGGCAAAGCTTTCATGAACTTTGTATTCATGTCCTCCAAGTCGTAATATTTACCATGCATGGCCATCTCATTGATGAGTTTTGTAAACCTATCAAAGGTATCAGTAAGTGACTCACCAGACTTGGATTCAAAGTACTCATACTGTTGTATAAGTAATGTCCTCATATTCTTCCTGACAGGCTTAGTTCCTTCACAGTGAACCTTAAGATTGTCCCATATATCCTTAGCAGTTTTACAAGAGAGAACATAGTTAGTGAGAACAGAATCAAGACTGTTGAATAATATGTTTCTCACTTTAGCATCTTTGAGAGCATTCTCCTTGTCCTTATCTGACCATTCAGATTTTGGCTTCTCTGCTGTATGTTCTGGAACAACCACACCATCAACAGTTGCTTGTCCAACGACCTTTGTTGGAACAAAAGGTCCATCTCTGATTCTGTCAAGATAATCAGGATCTGTTGCTTCCAGATGATGCAACATCTTTACTTCCCATAGAGTATATTCGTTTCTCTTGAGCATAGGAATTTTAGTATTCCCATCCTTGTAACCAGACATGATTGCAGATCTTTATGATTATTCGAAATCAACCTGCTCTGATACCAATTGTTAACTCGAATAACTTGTAGAAGGGGGGGTTGAATACAAGTTATATAATCGTGTCTGATTTTTGCTTGATTATATGAACAAGAATAAACGAATGAATCAAACTCTTGTTTGTATTAATAAGATCAAATACAAACTCTACCAAAGGTGTACAATACCTTTAGCAGCTGCTGACAATACAAATATCTCTCTGTTTGTTTCGAACTCTCGAATACAAACCTTATACAGAGCTACGCACACGAACTCACAACTTCGTCAGACACTCACGCTCTTTACAATGATATTGAGAGAGTATTTATAATGCTACCTATCAACTAATAACAGAAAGATATAATCTATACATGACAATGTTCTGCCTTCTAGTCGATAGTTTCCTTCAATAGAAAAACTCTTTCCTTCATAATGTCTTCTTGCTTATTCTTCAAACAACGATCCTGTTTTATAGCACTTGCCAGTTTCTGTAGCATCTATAATGACATCATCAGTAACATGACTGATATCAGGATCTGTACACTGCATCAGTATCTGATCAACCATCAGTATTGGACCGTCATCAGGATTTGCTCTCTGTTCCTGACATGTAGTCTCCGATACACTGTTCATTCCTGACTAAACTATACAGATAACTGTCTTACACATAAAACCTATATACAGTGCTAAATCCTTTATAAGATCAGGATTACAAGAAGTATAATGTGTAAATTCTATTCTTAACATCACAACTTATGAATTATTCCTAACAAAATCACATATCTCATTTGTTATTATCCAACCAAGAAATTCAGTCATGGTTATTCCAACAATTTACACAAGCATTACGAACCATAGTCTCATAATTAACTCAACAATTTGGTAGACATCACATATACTTCGAGTAAGATACAGGTCGGAACATCAAGACTTACACACATTAATCAATTATTGAGGCTTCGGACTCTCTTCTCAACTAATAATATCAACATGCAAGACTCAATTACTTACATTCTTCCAGTTAAAATCACCACAGACTAATATACTCCATAATACTCGATTCAAACAATTTGTAATTCACTTGACATAGGGATATAAACGATTACCTGAGCCCAAGGACTTATCCAAGCCTCAAGGGACTTACTTGGTTAACTCAGTCGCGGACTAAGTTAACATTCCGAGTCAACACTCCGAGTTGCAGCTGACTCGCCTGAGTTACCTCACTGAGTCGAAGTAGATCGACCGAGTTACATCCGAGTTAGCAACGATTCCATCACAAAATACTCGTTCTTTACTTGAGATCATATCTTATGAACGAATTGTGGACCTGCAATCACTATCTCACAAAAACTGGTTAGGGTTTTGAAAGTAATCAAGATACACAAACAGTGAGTGTGTGTGTGTGTGTTCGAGTGTATATAGAGTATATATATGTCGAACTTGAGTTTTATCAAGCGATTTATAACTAAAATCGTCGACTTGAACTCCAGTTCTTTCGTTTTTACCAATCCCAGCTTGAACACATCGATTAAATCGAATAAAGGACACATAAATATGTATATATAGCTTATATCACTAAACCATAGATGACCTATAGCAACCTTTTGGCATGGGTGTTACCATAACTATGAAAATTTTAACCTATCGCAACCTTTTGATTGTGGTGTTACCATAGGTACAAAAGTATGTTACTTTAGTTATAAAAGGTGTTACAGTGGGCTAACACCATGAGGTGTGTTACCATAGAGTATTCATTTACAAAATTTTAATTTAATTTAAAATTAATGATTTAATAATTATTTGACTTCAAAAATAATTAATTTTTACAAAATCATTGAAATAATCATTTTAAAACATAATATTCCATCAAATAATTAAATTATTGCTTTTTCATAAATATTATATTTTGTTTATAAATTTCAAATAAAAAGGTTTTAAAATAAAGTAATATATATCCAAAAAATTCATATCAAGAAAATAATGAAATTATTAAATTTTAACTAAATGTATTAAATTTTAAAAATATGAATTCTAAAAATTATATTTATATAAATAATATGAATATCTACTAATTTTAATACAAATATTGATATGCAATTTTGAAAAAATAATTTATTTATCAAAAAATGAAATTATCAAATGAATTATTGCATTTTTAAAAAAATATAAGTTTATCATAAAAATATCTCATTAATTTAAATATTAACTAAGATAATTATTTATCATTTACAATGTACAATTTAAAAAATATAAAAATAAAATATAAATATTATTATTATTTTTTATCAAATTAGAGAATACTAGAATAGCACGCCTACCAGTGAAATGTTGGAACGGTAGATAATCCCGCCGAACACTTTCGCTCTTTCCCTCTCCCTTTTACAAATTATTTCAACACCTCTCTCTCTTTTTAATTTTCACACATCTCCCTCTCTCTATCTCGTAAAATTCTTCTCCTGACTCTCCCAATTCTCACTCTTTCAGCTTCAAAAATTCGTAGTCAATTTGCTTCTCTTCAACTTTTCAATTGATTTGAGGGCTGCAATTGAGGGTTTTGGTCTTCAATTTAGGGTTCTCCAAATTAGGGGTTTTTAATTTTGATTTTTGTTGATTTTATTTTTTCACTTAAACTTCAACTAATCATCTCTCTCTCTTTAATTTCAGGGCTTTTGAGGTTAAGTTGTTTGCTTTGATTTCTTTCGTGAATATGAAGATTATGTGCATTCTAATTTCTTTCGTAATTACTCTGTTTTGTGTTTCGTAAATTTGATTAATCTTCAGATTTGATTAATTAATACTTTAATTGCTTCTCAAGAGACAGTTCAGGGTTCGTACTTGTTTCTGTTGTTTCGAGTGATGCATAGAAGAGACAAGATTCAGAACTAACAATATGATTTTTTTTAAGTTCTTGTGGTTAAAACTTGTTGTGAGTCGGTGAATCATTGCTTTAGATGATAGAGCCTTGTAGTGCGACCATATATCTGACTTCTTTTCTCCTATTATTCTGATCTCAGCATTTTTTATACTATTATTCTTCTGATGCTAGATCTCGGGAAGGGTGACTTACAATGGACATCAAAGGAAAGAGTTTGAAAGAGTCTGCTGGTCAGCTTACGTTGTCGTTTGGTGGTCAGGTTTATGTGTATGACAATGTTACTCTTGAGAAGGTTAGGGCTTCTCCTCTCCTCCCTCTATATCTCCCTCTTCCTCCTCTCTCTCTCTCTGTCTCTCTCCCTCTCTATCTCTTTCTCTCTCACTATAATTATTTGATTTTAATTAGAGCAGAGCAAATTAAAAGTTGTAAGGTTCGAAAAGCTACTGAACTAACTGTTTGATCAAATTGCTAGGGTCTGTTGCTATAAATTATGACATCTGTTTTGTTCAGATGTATTGTATGATATTTTAATGGTGCAAAAATTGTTTAAGATAACAGGAAAGTATTTCTGGAAATTAAATTAGTTACATAATTGAAGGTTGATGAATTTGCTAGGGTTTAATGTGTGCTATAGATTAGAGCATATGTTTTTCCGAGATATATATTGCGTAATATTTAATATTGATGTAATTTTCAACTAATTTGAATTGTTTGTTGAAAGAGCGGAGTGGTTGATGGTTTTTACAGGTACAACAGGTGCTTTTGATACTAGGAGGATGTGAACTTCAACTCCGCAACCTGCTGATATAGCGTATATCCACATTTATATGTTTTCTTGCATTGTTGGATTTAATTATTTGTCATATTTTGAGGTAACAAATTCTTATTTTCTTGTGCGGACAGGTTAGATCTTTTACAATTTGACTTGAAACATTCCATATTTAATGTTTAACCATTTCTTGCAGTCAACTGGAACATTTTACGCAGCAACACGGCTTGCTGGTGCTACAGATCCTCCCACATAAATACATAGGTTATGTTGGCCTTTTATATTTAGATATGTGTTGGCTAAATGTCAGGGAAGAGCAAGTACTTTGTTCCTCCATGTGACATTTTTGAACTTGAAAAACTGCACAAGTAGATATATGGGTATGGTATTATATAGTCAAAATTTCAAGTTAAGTTGAATTACTAATATCATTATGAATGCTATTATGTTAAATACTTGCATGAAAACTAAATTATCAAGAAAAAGAACAAAAGTTTTTATATGTTTCTTAATTAACGAGAAGAGAAGTTATAATAAGTGCTAGCTTACCAGTAAATCAATTTTTTTTAACTTTATCCAATAGATGGCTCATATTTGAAAAGGTCTTACACTTAGGTTATATTTGATACTGATGATTTTACAAGTGTTCTATTCTTCTCGTCATACCGTACTTCATGTGATTGTGCACTCGGTTCTTTTTCTGGTTGTCCATGTTGGTTTTAAAACTCTTGCGACTAAAACTGCACTTAATCAGCAAGAAACTTTGTGTACTTCTTTTATCAGTTATATTTGTTGAACTACAAATACTGAAAGCGTGTTATAGTTTTATTGGAATCTTTAGTCTGATGTCTATATATATCTCATCTGAGTGTCCATTATAATGACTCATTGTTCGTGTCATTTTTTGCCATTATGCTTCCACATGTTTATAAATCGAGATGTATAGACTTTTCAGACACTCAATCAATGCAACCAGTTCAGGTATTCTTCCATATATTTTCCTTGTGAATAAATTTATGCATTAAACTTATCAGCTCTCATATAAATATGTTTGTCGTCTATTTATCAATTTTTGGAGCATATATTCTCGACTATTTATCAATTTTTGGAGCAGATATTCTAGATTTTAAAAATAGTATAGGCAAGATTTCAAGGTGTTCACTCACTTGGAATGCAATGATAATCTCTCATAAAAGTTGCAATTTTAAGTCATTTGTGATTGAATTGATTCTCACTCTATGCACTGCAGGTTTGCAATATGGTTTGGTCAAAAATTAAATGTCAATGAACTTGTCAGCACCCATGGATATTCCCAAAACCATATACTAGTTTGGAGAGATTAAAGGATATGTCTATATTCCTTTAATGGATGAATTGCAAGTTCTGCTACACTGGCAGGTATGTAGTTCTATATATGTGAAGTTTTCTGTGTACCATTTTCTGATCACCTGTATATGTCTGGATTTGTAATGGTTCACTGGTGTAAAACTGTCAAATCTATCTATATATCTTGCTCTTGATTTAGTTGTATTTTTGTCATGGATACCTCAGGGCTGTGTATAATCCATATTTGCACGACTCTATTAGCAATTATTTTTTTTACTTTGGCAGACGAGATGCATCATTTTCAGGATTAATATGTTATTCGCATCAGTTGCACCTTAACTATTTCCTTTGCTGCTTCCAGGTCCAGAAGATAATAAAGCGGAGTATTATCAACAACAAGAAGAAATGTCGGAGGGGTTCAATGAAATGGATGCCTTGGCAGATCGTGGTTTTAGAAGCCAATTTTTTTTGTTTCTTATATTGGTAGATTTTGAATTGTAAAGATGGATCAAATGATGTAGTTGGTCAATTTGATGTAGTTGCTGGTGGATTTGAATTATTGTTGGTTTGTTTATGGGAATTCAATATTATGTTGGTGCATTTTGATTTTGTTACATTTATGGTGTTACAATAGGTACAAAGTGTGTTACAATAGGCTATTATTTTTTATCATTATATGTGTTACAGTAGGTAATATTAGGTGTTACAATAGGCCTTGCAAAATGAGCATGTGGGTCCCACAATAGGCCCAAAAAATGAGACCTAGATGTGGGCCCCACACGTGGGTCCCACATGTGACACCTGTGCAAAATTGTATTATCTGTTGTAACACACAAACTATGTTACTATAGAGTGTTTAAGATGTTGCTATAGAGATTTTTGGTAACCACATTTGCTATGTTACCTTAGGCTGTGTTTTGATGTTACCTTAGATACCTGTAGTTACTGCTGAGAACCTAACACAGCTGAAGTGTTACCATAGCCCTATTTTGGCCTATGGTAACTTCAAAATGGGGTCTATGGTAACACAGTTTGGGGGTTGCTATAGGCCATCTATGGCGTAGTGTATAGAGTGTCTAATAGCCGGAGAGATCATGAAATTTAGGGTTCTAAGTCGAGAGACGAAGAAAGATAAGAGATAAGCGGCGAGACAGAGAAAGAGGCGAGAGAGAATTTAGGTTTAGAGAAATGAGGCGTAAACAGTGTATACGAAACTGAATAACTCGTGTAAAAGTGAATATATGTATTTTACTAAATGAACGGCCAGGATTGATCTGTCGTTAAAATGAACGGACGAGATCTCTAGGGTTTAATCAATTGGGTCGGGTTAAGAGAATAGTAGCTCGATTGGGCTTGATTTAAACGGACTAGGTTAAAATATATTCAGAATATATATATATATATATATATATATATATATATATATTTATGAAAATAATTTTGTAAAATCAGAATATATATAATAAATATATATAATAATATATAGATATTTGAAAATATTCTAATATTTTGATTCTTTGTATGTGAGTTAAATATCACAATAATATCTCAAAAATATTTTTGAATCTAATTCAAAAATGTTTATTCAAATAGTTTTATCTAATTGATAAAATAATAAGGATCTCAATAAAACCTGATCGATAAAGTTTCATATGTTATCATTATCGACGAATCTGAGTTTTAGAGTCCCTTAGGATTTGATCAAAGAGATCTCTTTTTCGTGAGATAAATGTGATAAGTATTTTCACAAAATATATAAATATAGATAATATTTATATAATTATATAAACCATTATTTTAGTAATTCCAACATTCCTAAATCCAAACGGAGTTTAGCAAATCTTTCGGAATTTAATGGTTTTGTGAAAATGTCAGCGAGATTGTACTCAGTTTTGATATGAGTCATTTTTATATCGCCTTTATTGACATGATCATGCAAGAAATGATGTCTCACATCTTTATGCTTAGATCTTGAATGTAACATGGGGTTTTTGCTAAGATCAATAGCACTCGTGTTATCGCATAAGATGGATATTACATCAAATTTCTTATTATTGTCGACTAGTGTTTGCTTCATCCACAATATTTGAGCACAACACTTTGCAGTCGCTATATATTCAGCTTCTGTTGTGGAGATAGATACTGAATTTTGTTTCTTGGAAAACCAAGAGACCAAGCATCCTCCCAGAAACTGACATATACCACTTGTACTTTTTCTGTCGACTAAATGCCCGACATAGTCCGAATCAGGAAAACATACTAATTCAAATGGTACTCCTTTTGGATACCAAAGACCTACGTCAGTGGTTCCTTTAAGATATCTCAAAATCCTTTTTACCGCGGATAGATGAGATTCTTTAGGTGCTATTTGAAATATTGCACACTTACTGTTAGGAATTATGTTGTCCTTGATGATATACACTCATAAAACACCTTGAAAAACATACGTGTACAAGATTAAGTTTCGTAACTTATCAACGGATATCCAAGCTATGTACATCCGTTGATGAGGTAGCTTATCGACTGATAAGATTGTAGCATACCTTGTATTTGAGCCTTTGAATGTTTGTTAATACTATAGTTCCTAGAGATCATAAGTCATGTTGACTATCAATGGATATGCAGAATAGGGTAGCTAATTGTATATAGGTTGTGCTATGTAATTCTGTATAAGTGAAGTGGTGATCAACGGATGAAGACTCTATATCAATGGTTATTGATGTGACAAATTATACCTAACCGCAAGCGCACGGTGTCTATTGCTAGTACAGATGGCAAGCGGGTCGAATCCACAAGGAGACAGGTTCTACTAATTCCTTTTCAGTTATCGCTAATTGTTTCAAGGGTAAAACGATTATTGAAGAATTATTAATTAACTAATTAAACTAAATTAACACTAATTAAACAGATGATAAACAAATTATTTAAAACCTAGGGCAATCAGGTCCACCATGCTTACACAATTGGCTCTTAAGCTAAAGCAATCAATGTGATCCTATAACTAGAGTATGTTAATCTCTTTCAAGCATCAACACTCTCGAAACATTCAACACAATTAACCACTTTTAGTAATTCAATCAATCAGGTAATTAGAGTCAAGTTAATCTTTTCCAAGCATTAACGCTCTCAGAAATCCAATGATGCTCTCGCACTCAAATTCAATTCTGCTAATCGTATGTGTGCCTCTAGTAAGTAAATCTCTCGATCCATACCCCTATTTGCATATAATTAATCCATGATATCGGCCGATTACACAAATTAATGATTAAAACATATCAATCAGAATTAACCATAACCAATCAAACCACTATGAAAATCATGCCAATATTAGTGCAAACATGGCTTCCCTTTTAGCCCTAGAAATAACTACTCGCTAATAATTAAACAAGTAAAACAACTAGTAAAACAAGAAAACATAATTAAACTAAGAAGAACAAAGAAAAGATTAAGAGAACAAAACCTTCAAACTTCAATGTTGTCACCCAAAAGAAGAGTCATGGTGTTTCTCTACATCTCCAACTAATAATACTAATCTACTCTAAACTATATTATCTGATCTAATATTACCTCCCTAATAATTTTTCCTCATACCCTAGATGTGTTTATATAGGCTCTAAAAGTCTTGCCCAATAAAAGTATTTTAATACTCTAAATCAATTACAAGTAGGATTCCATAACTGAATAGGATTCCTTAATTAAAATTCGTCACTTTATTTACTCCTCTGTTTCTGGGCTCTTCCAGTTGGATTTTGCTTACTGGACCACCTCTAAATTAAAGATAATTCCACAAGCTTCGCGTGGACAGTAAGATCGTCAAATTCTGACTTCTGGAACTCAAGATATGGCCAAAACAGTGTAGCACAGCCCGTGTAGCCCAATATTACGAATTTTCTCCTATTTTATCTCCAAAATAGCTCTTTTTGCTCCAAATCCTTCCAAGTCATGAATTCTTTATTTCCTACAATAAAACAATAAAATCTATTAAATAAAAATCCAAATCAATGCAAAACACAATAAATATGAGAATAAATTCATCTAAAATATATATAAAAATATACTCTATCAGTTATGGTATTCTCAGCAAACATCAGTCAACCTATCGATCCATGTCTACATCAACGGATAACATGCCTCAATCAATAATGTCTTGGGATTAGAGGTTGATGGCGACTTGACATGCCTGACAGATCACATGGGTTGATAAGCTCAAAATGGGTATGGTAACCAGTATTGGAAACGAAGAAGAAAAAGAAACATTCCTTATTCTCACAAACAATCTAGCTGGTAAATCTAGTGCATATCTGTCCAAAGACAACCAGACAAATTGTATCACATGGAGACTAAGGAGTGGCAGCAACCCTGCAGAATCCTTTGACTTAGAAGATTCGTTTAATTTGTAGGGTTTGTAAACTTGTAGTATATATACTACAAGTGTAGCATAGCTAAAATAGAGAAGAGAAACACTGAGCAAAAAGCAATACACATTAGGTTCTCTTGTAATAGTTTTAGCTTTGTATTCGCAGTTGTGTACTCGTTTACATTGAGAAGTTTTCTTCAATACAACCCTCAGGTGGAGTCGAGCAAAACCCCACCTGAAATTTTTAAAGTGTGTTGTGTGTTCATTCAGTTTTATTCTTTTACGTTTTAGAATTTCAAATCTGTTCATTTGCTTTCCAGTAAAGTATATCTGTTGTCTTGTTCTTAATCGAAAGAATTTTACAGGATTGTATTCAACCCCTCTTCTACAATCTTGAAGTGTGCAACTGGGAAATATCAATTGGTATTAGAGCGAGCTTCTAACGTACAAGAAGTTTAAAGATCTTGCACCATGGGAAAGAAGGACACAGGGGTAAAGATTCCAATTCTTGACAAAGACAACTACTTTCATTGGAAGGTAAAGATGCATCTCTATCTTTCAGCACTAGACGAGGACTATGTGAACTGCATAGAGAAAGGGCCTTATATCCCTATGAAGCCTAACGCTGGTGTTGGTGAAGATGCTGGTTCTGTAGCTGCTGGAAGGTCTATTCCGAAATCTCAGGCTGAGTTCACAGATGAGGACTTGGAAGTGATACATAAGGATAAAGAAGGTCATGAACATCTTATTCAATGGTATTGACCAAGATATGTTTGATTGTGTTATTAACTGCACTTTTGCCAAACAAGTGTGGGACACTATTCAAATAATCTGTGAAGGAACTGAACAAGTCAGAGAAAATAAGATGCAGCTCCTAATACAACAATATGAACATTTTCACTATTCTTCTGGTGAAAATTTAACAGATATATTTAGTAGATTTCAAAAACTACTAAATGGTCTGAAGTTGTATGGGAGGAAATATGAAACCAAGGACTCCAACCTAAAATTTCTTAGATCTCTTCCCAAGGAATGGAAGCCAGTGACAGTCTCGTTGAGAAACTCTCAAGTGAGAGAAGACATTGAAAGAACAGTTGAAGAAAGAACAAGATCTAATTGAATTTTGGGGAAGGTCCAGGGTCACTACTGGAGAAATCTGTAGTGTCCAAGGGATCAACTCATTTAGTAAATTAGGAGAAGCAAAGTTAGAAGCTGATGGAGAGACTGCTTCAGACAATGTGTCAACGGATGGTGCCTGCAGTTATCCGTTGAACAACAAGCCATCGATGGATACAGATCAGAATCATCCATCGAAGGCTAAAACTGTCAATAAAGCAACTCTAGTTAAACTAAATAATCAATATGGACCAGTCAGCAAAAACTTTGTCAAAGGAGAATGTAGCAAAACAAAATCAATTGAAGAGGCTAACATAGGACACTTGTCCCACAAGCAATTGAAGGACAAGTTAGAGAAAGTTGAGTCAAGAGCTAAAGGTAGGAGAAAGAACAGAAATGACAAAGTAGGGATTAATAAGCACAACAATTACACTCCTGATAAGTATGCTCCTAGAAAAGAAAGTGTTAATTGTGGTAGTGTTAATCACCTTTCTGCCAATTGTATAAAATTGAAAAAAGCTCCTATGCCTCTACACTTGCCTACTTCTACTATGTATGCTATGCCTAATGTTACTGCTCAGCCTGCTTACGCATCTAGTCTATATGCTAACATGCCATTCATGCACAATCCATATTATGATGCTTTCAATATGCCAAAGATGCCATGGATAATGAATAACATGCATGCTCAGACTATGCCTAACTCGAAACTCAAAAATGCATTTGAGCAAGGCTCAAATCCTGGCTTTCAAAGGCCCACTCCCAAGATCAAGATTGATTTAACTTAGTCTGGACCCAAGGATAGAAAGGATTTGAAAGGCAAGAAAAAGGCTAACACTGCAGGACCCAAGGAAACTTGGGTACCAATATCAACTTGATTTGGTTTTGATGTGTGCAGGGAGACAGAAAGAGTCTCTGGTATCTGGACAGCGGTTGTTCCAGACAAATGACTGGAGATTCTACCCTGCTCACTAAGTTCGAGGAGAGAGCTGCCCTAGCATTACCTTTGGAGACAACAACAAAGGTTTCACTAGAGGTTATGGCTTGATTTCTAAAGGAAATGTTGTCATTGAGGATGTAGCACTAGTTGATGGACTTAAGCATAATCTGCTTAGTATCAGTCAATTATGTGATAAAGGTAAAAATGTGTGGTTTACTTCAGAAGCTTGTGTTGTTTTCAAGAAAAACGACAACAAGGTAGTGATGACAGGCAATCGAAAAGGGAATGTGTACACAGCTGACTTCAATTCAACAAGTGCAATCTCTGCTACATGTCTTTTCAGCAAAGCAAATGTAGATGAAGGCTGGTTGTGGCACAAGAAACTGTCACACTTGAATTTCCGAGCAATGAATGAGTTGGTCAAAAAGGATTTGGTTAGAGGTATTCCAAAGTTGGATTTTTCCAAGGATGGATTGTGTGATGCAAGCAAAAAAGGGAAGCAAAAGAAGGCCTCTTTCAAATCCAAGTCAATGTACTCCATTGATCATCCTCTACAGCTACTTCATATGGATCTTTTTGGACCGGTCAATGTAATGTCAATCTCCAAGAAGAGATACTGTCTAGTGATTGTGGATGACTTCTGTAAGTACACATGGTCATTCTTTCTGCACTCCAAAGATGAGGCATGAGAAATCATCATCAATCATATCAGAACAGTCAACAACAATCCTTCTTTCAGAGTGAGAAGGATGAGAAGTGACAATGGAACTGAGTTCAAGAATTCTATGATGAGAGGGTTCTATGAAGAACAAGGAATTATTCAATAATTCTCTACACCTAGGACTCCTCAACAAAATGGTGTAGCAGAATGGAAAAACAGGACTCTCATTGAAGCTGCAAGAACAATGCTTGAAGAATCAAAATTACCAACATATTTCTAGGCTGAAGCTGTCAATACTACCTGCTACACTCAGAATATTTATTTGATCAACCAAGCAAAAGGACTGACTCCATACCAACTATTCAAGGGAAAGAAGCCAACAGTTAACTTCGTACATGTCTTTGGCTGCAAATGTTTTGTCTTGAGAAATCAAGGTAAAAACATTGGAAAGTTTGACACCAAGGCAGATGAAGCTATCTTTGTTGGATATTCATCAGGGAAATCGTACAGGGTCTACAACCTAAGACTTAACATTGTTATGGAATCCATACATGTTGTCTTTGATGATAAGAAAATCCAAGGGTTGATAGATGAAGGTTTCCATGAAGATCTATCATTTGAAAATGATACAGGTGGAGAAGATAGTGAAGATGATGTAGAAGCAGCATCGATTGATGTAAGTTTGCAGCATGCTCAAGGTGAAGAGCATGGGACATCATTCGTTGATGCTGATGAAGCCCCATCCGTTGAAGACAATTCTAGATTACCCATTTTTTGTCACAGAGAGATATCCGTTGATAACTCTGTTAACACTCCAACCTCAAGGGCCACACATTCAGGGGGAGGTTCTGTTGGTTTCGATCATCAATACGCAGCGAAAACAATAATAAAATTAATTGAAACCAAGCCCGGATCCATGTATAATAAATAGATAATATGGTAGATAGAACGTTTACCTTATCGAAGCTTTGTGATTGCAGAATAATAGTAATGAAAAGCCTCCCACGATCACTGAGAGTTCCTCTTCGAAACCTCCTCTACGGTATCCACATGAACACCTTCAAGAACGTCTCACGATCTTGTCCGGAAGAGAGGTACTAGCCTCTAATGAAAAATATGTTTTAGGGTTAGGTTTTGTGTCAGCGGATTCTTCTGTATTTTTCACGTACAAAATTCACATGCCTCCAATGCTATCATCATATATTTATATGATAGTGTGAAGCTAATAAGCCCAAGTCAAAAACCTAGCCCAAACTTGATTTATTAAATAATAGAATAAAATCCTATTATTCAAATAAATAATAATTAAGTCATACTCAATTATTAAAATCATAAAAACATATCCCATATATCTTTGCATTTTATTATAGCTTAATTAAGTCCCACTTAATTAATATAATAAAATCCAACTTATCATTAATTAATTTAAATCCATGATTTAAATTAATTCTTCCTTTAAATGTTCTATGTGTGTGACCCTATAGGTTATTATTTAATTGGCAATAATTTTATTCTCCAATAAAATTATAAACAATGAGCGGCATCTAGTAATACATCATTGCTACCCAATTAAATAATAATTAAATCGTGATTCGATAAAACCTTTCGTGATTAATGTCTCCGTATAATATAATCCCTTTAACCAAATATTATAGATTAAACTCGAGACATGTTTATTGTCATCCTCTTCATAATTTAATCCAGGTTTACTTGATCCATGAGTAGACTATTAACAACAAATCATTATTTGAGCACGACCATGCATTTTATAGTCTCACTCAATCAAGAGGCCAATAATATCTCTCCTAATTATAGGAGGGTTAAATCCTTTATCTATCATTCATATTTCTCATACGACTCATAATATACCCGATGTCCACTTTTATCATCACCTGATCAAAGGTAACTTTTAATGTTGTCAAAGTATATTAATCCTCGTATAGAAATATAATGATCTCAAGTCAAAGGATCATTACACCATTACCACTGTGAGTCATTCTTATGACTTTATTAAACATGAAGCATCTCACTTTGGGTCTATCCAGTACCATGTACTCCTACATGTACCTATGTATTGACTTTAGTATCTCCATACTTATAACCAATGAGATGTGGTTATCTGTCAAACAACATACTAGTCTATATATATTATTATTGTCCTATATAATAATAATCAACTAGGGACCTTTAAGAATATGATATATTATATAATCTCAAGTTCAAGTCATGTACTTAAACTATACAATGTGTATCATGATTCTAAGGACATTTATTATGCTAACAAATATATCGCAATAATTAAAGTCATAATAAATACATTTATTTAATAATCAAATGACATAAGGTTTATTTAAGAAACAATGTATTGCCTCTAGGGCACCTATACTAACAATCTCCCACTTGCACTAGAACCAATCACCCATGTATCTAATACCCATGGAACTAGTGTGATCGTCGTGCTTCTGCTGCGACAGGCCTTTGGTCAGTGGATCTGCAATGTTATCATTTGTATGCACTTTACATATATGTGTTTCACCCCTTTCATTAATCTCTCGGATGAGGTGATATCTCCTGAGTATATGTTTGGATCGGGAGTGAGATCTAGGCTCTCTAGCCTGTGCAATGGCACCATTATTATCGCAGTATAGATCAATGGGATCTGCAATCGATGGAACCACTTCCAAATTAGTAATGAATTTTCGAATCCAAACAGCCTCTTTAGCCACTTCACAAGTTGCAATGTACTCAGCCTCCATTGTAGAATCAGCTACTGTTTCTTGCTTTGAACTCTTCCAGCTTACAGCACCTCCGTTGAGACAAAACACAAAACCAGACTGTGATACAGTATCATCCCTGTCTGTTTGGAAACTTGCATCGGTGTAACCTTTGACAACCAGTTTTTCCTCTCCTCCATACACCAAGAATGAATCTTTAGTCCTTTTCAGGTACTTTAGAATATTCTTGACTACCGTCCAGTGACATTCACCTGGATTAGACTGGTATCTGCTCGTCATGCTCAAAGCATACGAAGCATCTGGGCGAGTACATACCATTGCATACATAATAGATCCAATTGCTGATGCATATGGAACTTTATTCATGTGGTCCTTCTCATCTAATGATTTTGGACACTGGTCTTTAGAGATCGTTATCCCTTAAGACACAGGGACATATCCCCTTTTTGCATTTTGCATACCAAAACGATGCAAAACTTTATCAATGTATGTACTCTGACTTAGACCGATCATCCTTTTAGATCTATCTCTATAGATCCTCATTCTTAGAATGTAGGTTGCCTCTCCTAAGTCTTTCACAGAGAAATTGCTCCCTAACCAAGTCTTAACAGCCTTTAGAGAAGGTATGTCATTCCCCATTAGTAGTATGTCATCAACATACAGTACTATGAATGCCACATAGCTCCCACTAACCTTCTTGTAAACACAAGGTTCATCCTCGTTTTGAATAAAGCCATACTCCTTGACTGTTTCATCAAAATGAATATTCCATCTCCTAGAGGCTTGCTTCAATCCGTAAATGGATCGATGTAATTTACATACCTTGCCAACATTCCTTGGATCGACAAAACCTTCAGGTTGTGTCATGTACACATCCTCTTCTAGGCTCCCATTAAGGAAAGCTGTTTTGACATCCATTTGCCAGATTTCATAATCATGGAATGCTGCAATTGCAAGCAAAATCCGTATGGACTTGACCATGGCAACTGGTGAGAAAGTTTCATCATAGTCAATACCATGAATTTGTTTGAACCCTTTCGCAACCAGTCTTGCTTTATAGGTCTGAACATTTCCTTCCATGTCAGTTTTCTTCTTGAAAACCCACTTGCACCCTATAGGTTTTACCCCTTCAGGTGGATCAACCAAATTCCAAACTTGGTTTTCGTACATGGAATCCATCTCGGATTTCATGGCTTCAAGCCATCTCTTAGAGTCTGGACTGTTCATAGCATTTTGGTATGTGAGAGGCTCATCCTCATCTATGAGCATTAAATCCCCACATTGAGTCAAAAGAAATCCATATCTCTCTGGCTCATGGCGAATTCTACCAGATCTACGAATAACCTGTGTTTCTTGAGCATTATCGTTATTCTGCTCTTGTTCCATTTCAGGTTCAATGTTATTTTGTGGTTCTCGATCTTCATCGAGATCTATAGTTCTCCCACTGTTTCTTTTGGAAACAAAATCTTTTTCCATGAAGATAGCATCTCGAACAATGAACACTTTCTGCTCTGAAGGACTATAAAAATAATACGCCTTTGTTTCTTTAGGGTATCCCACAAAATTGCACTCTTCGGATTTAGGTCCAAGCTTGTCAGATACTTGACGTTTTACAAATGCCTTGCATCCCCAAACTTTCATAGAGTTCAAGCCTGATCGTTTCTCCTCCCATATCTCATATGGAGTCTTTTGAACCTTCTTAGTTGGAACACGGTTAAGTGTGAAAGCCGCTGTTTCTAGAGCATAACCCCAGAAACTTATTGGAAGATCTGCATAACTCATCATCGATCGTACCATGTCCAACAGGGTACGATTTCTCCTCTCTGAAACTCCATTCCATTGAGGTATACCTGGCGGAGTGAGTTGTGATACAATACCACACTCCTTTAAATACTCTTTAAATTCGGTGCTTAAGTATTCACCCCCACGATCGGATCGTAAAATTTTAATACTTGCACCTCCGCCTATTTGCTTCTCTACTTCAGCCTTGTATTCTTTGAATTTTTCAAAAGAATCGGATTTATTCTTCATAAGATACACATATCCATATCTACTGAAGTCATCAGTAAATGTTATGAAGTAGTAGTAGCCTCCTCTAACCATCACACGCATTAGGCCACATACATTACTATGTATTAGCTCCAAACGTTCAGTGGCCCTTTGACCCTTACCAGTAAAAGGGGCTTTAGTCATCTTACCAAGCAAACAAGATTCGCATTTATCGTATGATTCAAAATCAAACTTATCCAAGTATCCATCCTTATGTAATTTGGATATGCGTTTCTCATTTATATGGCCTAGACGGCAATGCCAGAGGTATGTTTGATTTGAGTCATTAACTTTTAGTCGTTTGTTTTCTATGTTACAGACAGGATTATCTAAATCAAGAACATATAAACCATTAAATAAACGTACAACACCATAGGTTAAATCATTCAAAGCAAAAGAGCAACTATTGTTCTTTATTATAAACGAAAAACCTTTCTTGTCCAAACAAGAAACAGAAATAATGTTTCTGCGAATCGCAGGCACGTAAAAACAGTCTTCAAGTTCTAAAACAAGCCCAGAGGGCAAAGATAAATAATAAGTTCCTACGGCTAAAGCAGCAACTCTTGCTCCATTGCCTCCTCCTAGGTCCACTTCTCCCTTAACCAAAGTCCTACTTCTCTACAGTTCCTGCACATTTATACAAATGTGAGAAGCACATCTAGTATCCAATACCCAAGATGTAGAAATAGACAGATTGACTTCTATAACATAAATACCTGATCAAGAAATCTGAACACCCTTCATTTTCCTCAGATCCTCCAAGTAAGCATGACAGTTTCTCTTCCAGTGACCAGGCTTGTGACAATAGTGACAATCACCTTTGTCAGCCTTTGCGACATCTCCCTTCGGCTTTTTAGCCTTTTTGAAAGAGGGCTTAGAAGGACCAAGATCTTTTGGTGCAACCTTTTTCTTGCCCTTCCATTTCCTCTTTCCCTTAGCACCTTTCTTGCCCACCATCATTATGGGAGCTTTCTCAGGTGCCTTGACCATATTTACTTCAGTGGTCCTCAGCATGGCCAACAATTCCATAGGAGTCTTATCTTGCTCAGTCATATTAAAAGTCATTATGAACTGAGCATAGTCGTTGTTCAAAGATTGCAAGATTATATCGACTTGAGCCTCTCGCTGAAGCGGGAAACCCAAACGAGCAAGGTAATCACAATACCCAATCATCTTTAGAACATGTGGTCCGATTGGTCCATTGCCCTGCTTGCACGAGAAGAGTGCTTTGCTTGTGTTGAACTTTTCAACACGAGCCTGTGATTGAAACATCGTTGAAAGATGTTCAAACATAGTATAAGCATTCATATCAAAATGCTACTTCTGAAGCTCAGCATCCATAGTGGCAAGCATAAGACAAGCCACATCAGTTGCATCATCCATATGCTTCTGATAAGCATTTCGTTGAGCAGCAGTGGCATTATTAGCAGGGGCTGCCGGTGGAGGAATATCAATCACATAAGATTTCTTTTCCTGCATGAGAACAATTCTCAAATTCCTAGACCAGTCAAGGAAGTTCGATCCTGTCAGCTTGTCCTTCTCAAGGACTGATCGCACAGAGAAAGTGTTGTTTGTGTTCTGTGCCATTTGTTTTATACAATGATAAAATGCATAAGATAAGTTAAATTGTTACATTAATTATGTTCAAGTGATTATGACAAATTCATAATATATCTCCCACTATTTTTATCAAATTAATAGCCCTTACTATTAAATCGGAAAAAATATCCCATAAATCTTTCTAGTGAGCCAAGATCCATATTTCGTCATATCCTAAGTCAACCATTGGTAGTCCTTAAAACATGATTATTTAGGTAGACAACAGTTGTCAATTATATCATATATAATTCTTGGATAGTTTGGTGAACAACAATTGTTCTTGTCTATCTAATAGATTTTGAACCAAACTCTATGCTTCTAAGTTCATAATAGTTGAATATAACCGTTTATTTTCCACCTTATTATGACGACTCAGTTAAGTTAGACCCAATGATACAACGGTCGAATATAACCGCTTATATTTGTCGCATCTTACCACGATAGATAGGAGTCCCCTGCCACTGGCAGTCATTCCCCTTATCGATCTAGGATTCAATGAGTGTTCATTCATTGGAAAGCATCCGATTAAAACTTAATATTTTTGTTAAGGGGTTTCAAAATTAAAACAACCCTGATCCCATCATAAAGAGATTCCCAATTTTTCCTTGAATTAAATACTTCAAATCAATATTCATCAATAGTTTGATTTCCAGGTTGTTGAAGGAGTCACAAGTGGCCTCACTTAATACCCAACTTTCTTACAGGTAAAACCTGTTTTTGACAAAATCTCCCCATATCTAAATAATTGAAAATTCGTATTTAATTACGTGTTTCATAAACACAGAAATCTCATGATCGTTTGTTCATTTTAAAATCTTAAATCGTTACAGATTTTATCTTGTTTAGCATGGCATGCATGGTATGGGTGACGTATCTAATACATGCACATCATTAATCTAATTAAAACATGCATATATTTTTCTACTCTACACATGCATCATATGTAAAGTGCATCACATAAATTAATATGCTATGGTTATGGCCCAATCCTATGCGATTTTTCAAAGCTAATGGAAAAATCAAGGTCAATCTATGGTGGTAATAACTAATTATTACATAATCTCTTGCTTCGCTTCCAAAGCTGTCTTGATTGCCTTCAAGCTCCTCTTGAAACATTTTACAAAAGAACTCGAGTTGCATTCGAGATAAAATAATTACAAAAGGAAAAACGACATGCAAGTCGTATTTAATCATTACAAACCATAAATTAAAATTAATAAAATAAATTAAAAACTAGGTCTTGGGGCCATAACCATGCATCATGCTCACATAGCAATTAAAAGCATCACATATTGTATAATCACAATTTTATACAACATAAATTAAATATGATCAAATCATAAATAATAAAATTAACACACTTTAATTAAATATTAACCTAGTAATCAAAATTACTAATTAAATAAATTTTTTTTTTGATAACTGCAGATACGCATTAAGAGTATGCGCAAAAGACATAATCTGTTAATTCTAGCAGACACGCTGTAACGCCCCAAATCCGGGGTCAGGGATTTGGTCGTCACGCGGAAATCCTTAACATCAAATTACCTGTTTAACAACATTAAACCATCTGTAATGATTAAAAACTGAATTATAACTCTGCGACCCCAACCACCAAGCATCTTTTAGGTCATAGGGCTAGAAACAAGAACTAAAATCTTTACATCTTTATTACATCACACTGAGTATTACAAATCCTATACTACTAGTGTAGCTTCGTTGAGAAGTACACTAGCACTAGTACTATCCTGTACAAAGTTATATATACATATTACACATCAATACACTTATATATAACTTACTCCAGCTATCTATGTTCTGGATCATATCATCTTCACAAGGGCACACTGCCTGCTTCTCCTGAGCCATGCAGATAAGCCACAATCATCTACCTTCCTCTGAAAGGTTAATATTTAAAACAAGCAAGTATGAGCGAAAGAATTGCCCAGCAAGTATTAATAGAGCACAACAATATATATCAATATACACATGGAGCTTTCGAAGTATAACGATACTTAATATCAATTCTGAAATATTTACAACAATGAAACTTCAATAAAGAAAATATGACGTTTAATGCAACATCCAATGAACAGATAAGTTTATAATAATCGTAGTAATCCTCATATCTTAGCGAAATAGTGTACACTACAGTATTGCTAATCTTTTAGAAGGCTTTTCAAAATACGCAGTTCAATATGCTGCTAAGATAGTTGCTTATCATCATATACAAACTAACCATTAGAAGATTTCATTTTTAGTATTTCTCAATCTGAAAGCATATACATATAAGTATGTCATTTCCATCGAACACCTTACAGAATAACATCATGTACCGGGTATAAGTTCTTTAACCACTTGATAAGTGAAACTTAGAAATAACTGATAGGAAGAGAGTCAAAGTTCTTGAAGCAAAACATTTGGGACTTAACATCATTAACCGATGAACCATCTTTCATCTTTTGAATAATTGCAAAAATGCACAAGCACGTGCCATTATTGTTAGAATAATCTTGCAGTTCTAGATACTGCATGAATTCATCATCTTTCAAAATTGAAAACGACACTATCGGCTACTTGGCACTTAGGCCTAAGAAGCAGTGTTTGAGTATTTTTCCAAAGTGGAGGATGGGACTTAAAGAAAACATGAAAACCTGACAAGGATTGACGATGATCAGTCGCCACATCCAAGTCCAATAATCCGCGGGTCTTCTCTACCGGTAGAAGGATAGAAACTACATCCGTAACTATCCCTGAGTGAAAACTACATCCGTAATCACCCTCGATGAAAACTACATCCGTAATCATCCTTCGGCAACACATGGGCCGGAATAATAATTGATGGACCGCCTGGCTCACGGCCGCTTACACATCCCGGGAATCGTTCGTCAACGATTCCCACACCTGCCAGAGTCCCCTTTTTCTTTTCTTGTCAAAATCATTTTGATAGAAAACTTGAGTAGTTGAAGTTCGACTTCAGTCGACCGATAATTTCTTGAAAAACGAGCAAGAGAGTAAAACCTGACCGGGGGTTTTCGAAAATGTTTTGAGTTCAAAAGAATTCAAGTATAGATATACACTTGTACCGATATCAATCTCGACACAGGGTTTTGTGACCACACATGGAAAATGGTACGCATAAAGCTTGTAACCACGACAGGGTAATTCCGTATATATATAAGTTCTTGAAAAGTAACTTACCTAGATAGATTCAAAATATAATATTTTAAATGACTATGAAAGTCCTTAGACAACCTTTAAATAGTGTTTTATAACCTTCAAAATACTTAGAGTATTTGATAAATATTTGACTACTATGTAACAAATAATAAATATTCAATAATCCCTTTTTAAAAGAATACTCAAATTAATATTCATTTATTAAGTAATATTCAAATAATATTTACTATTAATACTGGAATATTTAATAACCTCAAAACACCCAAATACAACTCTTGGAATATTTCTAATCAAAATCAAGACACAATCTCTCCAGCAGTCTCCAAACTTTAGCCACTTTATCAAATAACTACTACTGACTCTCGGTCAATAAGAAATAATTAATAATCATGAAATCCTTCTTCTCTTTCCCCTTTTTTTTTGTTTCTTAATGAATATTACAATTAATATTCATCGAATTAAATAAGCATTCAAATAACATATATCGATATCAATCTAGCTGTTTTAAGCTGAAAGTAACCAATTTATAACCATTGGAATATCTTTAATCCGTATTGAAAATAAACTATCTCCGATAAATAATATACTAGATAGAATCACTCCATTAAATTGTTTTATTATTTCTCCGGGACAAAGTGATTTTAAGAAAGCGTTTTGAAAATGATATTCATCTAATTAAATAAATTTAATTAGGCGAATGAGGTTTATTTAATTAGTAAATGCTTTCAGGAGCATCTATTAATTAAATAAACACTGGTTTATTGGTGATGTTGCCTTTAGGTTAATTATTGCGAAATTCTTTTTAAAAGCTTTACCCGGGTTTTCGAAAACATATAATACAAATAACCCCGACACGCGGGCTAAGTTCGATAACTCCATACACGCTCTACCCTCGGAGCCTCTACCACGTAGTTCCATATATACGTATATGTATCCATATATACCTCATAACATATAGTCCACTTCCATAGTACAAAAAGTTTATAGATATATATATATATATACCGTATAAATCAAGATATAGAGCCATAAAAATATCACTGCCCATCAACAGTATTATAAGCCATGGAGTTTTGGTTATTGCACGAGCAGGATTTAATATTGTTGGCAAAGCAAGGAATACAATGATTTGGGAGAAGAAGTACAAGATTGGAAAAACTCGCGATTGTGGATTGAAAACTTATTTAACACATTTCATATATTTAAAATAAATATACTCTGAACAATAGAGTATGCATAGTAAACTTGCCTCTGGTCCTTAGCAGAAAATAGAAACCGCGAACAAATCCTTCGCACCTCGTCCAAGTAATTCCATGGACCTTACCTGACGTCTCGATCTTCCTTTTTGGATGCACGTCGCTCCAATTTGATTTCGCCCTAATGGTACTGAAATGGTTACGAGTACGTGTCAGTCATACCTCGTATATCGAGTAGACATAACTCGGGATTATCACTAAATAACATAAAGTCAAACTATAGGTGTCCTCCCTATAGTTGACTATTCTAATACCACTTAATGCACATAAGACATTTAGTAATAGCAAACAACACGGGAAGAGTCCCCTTATATAAAGTGAACATTTCCTAGTACCAACATATCATAACCCTATACCACCATTTAGTCAACTTCACTTAACCTATACATTTATAATACCATTGACCTTCTACGACAAAACTTGATTAATAGCTAATCCTCAAAACACAATTAATCCTCGAAACACATAAATCCTTGAATTAAATCACTTAGCACATAAATCCTCGAGACAACAATTACCCTCGAATTAATTCACTTAACACATATACACATAAACAGTTAACACCCAAATCATACCTTTAAACCCTTGAAATCAAATAAGTTAAATAAATTAAAATGCAGGGGATTTTTAGAAAATTTCGGCATGTAGTATTCGTTTATCGGACTATGGGCTCAGCCCCTCCATGCCAACAAAACAATTTATAACCCTGCTTTTGATAAAATAAAAGCTGCCTCAACTTGCAGCAACATAAAAGTAAACATATAAGAAAAGTACCCGCCCAGACATGCGGCAACTAGCACATAAGGAAAAGTACCCGCCCAGACATGCGGCAACTATCACATAAGGAAAAGTACCCGCCCAGACATGCGGCAACTAGCACATAAGGAAAAGTAAACTAAGTTTATCCACATTTAAGCCAACACCACGTAGTTGGCACTTATGACTTCTAACAATTACTACGACCTGACTTATACCATTTAGCACATAAACATTTACCGATAAGCCAACTCTTATAACTATACCTCATATGACAATAACAATTAGCACTTAACATTTAGCACTTAACAATTTAAAAATTACAATTTGGAAACTAACAATTAGCACTTAGCACTTAACAATTACTTGACAACTAACCCAAATATATTATCCGACAATTAATAATTACTCACTAACAATTAACAATTAACAATTTAACAATTAACAATCACTAACCCGAACCTTTAATCGGACTCATAATTAAACTCAACAATTATAATTACAAACATACCTTCCGAATTAAATCTCGGAATTTCAACCAATAATCATAATCTTACAATTTAAAATCAATTAAATTACCACAATTTAAAACTAATTAAATTACAACCATTTTCTCCAAATTCAATATACACTAATTATCAAAATTAACACATACATCTCATAATTTACAACTAACTAAATTAAAACAATTAAATAATTTAAAATACGGAAATTAAATAGGTGGACACGAAATTATACCATTTCCGTTCCGGTCCGACCCACCATGAATCTCCCCCGAAATCTCTCTCTGTCCAGCCTCTCCTCTCTCTCCCTCTCTCTCTCTCTCTCTCTCTCTCTCTCTCTCTCTCTATACACACACCCACGAGGCAGCCTTCACCACCACCTCGCCTCCACTCGACGTCGACGGGTTGTTCAGCCGCCACCGCCGCTGCTGCGCCTCTGCGCCACCGCACGCGCGGCCTGCCTCCGCCTGGGACACCAGCACAGCCACCCTCATCAGCCTCATCTCCTTCATCCTCTAATCTCTCTTCTTTCTCCCCCATTTTCTCTCCCTCTCTCGTTTTTTTCTTCTCTCCCGCCGGTCTTCTTCCCCTCCCCGATTTTTTTTTCTTTTCTTCCTGCGGCTGCTATGTGTACGTATGTATATGTGCTGTGTGTTTTGTGTTTTAACCCTAATGGGCTTGGCCCAACAACATTTAAAACAATACATTTAATCACTATATACTTTTAAATAATATATGAGTCAATAACTCTAATTTGTAAAAATAAAATTTCTAGCATAATTAAATACTAGAATATTTTTAAAGACTTTTGGAGAAAGAATTAGAATTAAATCTAAATTTTCTAAATTGATATGCATTTTACAAATATTAATAATTTATAAAAACAAATCATAAAAATAATAATTGTGATTCATAATTCACAATTTACAGGGCTTTATAAAAATACTACAAACATTACTGTTTTAGTAAAATCTCAAATTCTCGATATTATAAATTAATCAAGTAATTTCTGCAAATCCTCAAATAATTAAAATAATCATTTTCTAAGGATTTTAAAATCTCTAAATTATTCAATAATTTAAAATAAAATCTTTACTGAATATTTCCACACTCCAAAATTAAATCTTTATCCAAATAATTTATTGACTCGAGATATCTACTCGGTCCATAAAATTTTTAAAAGGGTCCCGGTTCCACTTAACCGAAAATAATTAAATAATTAAATAAAAAAAAAATAAAATTCCTCCTCATTTTAGGAAAACATTATTATTATCAAAATAATAATAAAATAATTTCTTGAAAAATACGGGTTCTTACACACGCATCCTACGTATGCGTATACGACTTAAACCCTAGACGATACGCATTCACCGTATGCGTATCTACAGTATGTTCATATTTGCTGCAGTTCTCAAAAAAACACCAGTTCGATCGTGTTCATCAATTTTAATCGCGTTTTTTATTCCAAACTGATTTCCAGACCTACGATTACACTTGTAGTAACAACACAGTCATGTATCACCGATTCTTGAACTTTTAAAATCAGAAGATGCGGTGAGCATGATAGGGGATTTTCAAAATGAAGCTGTTGCAAAAGCACTCGTTCCTCCCGTTCCTACGGTTGAGAGGTCACCAGAAGCTGTACCTGTGACTACGAAAGCTGCCACCCCATCTGCTCAGGAGATTCCCCAACTCCTCCAAGCTTCCTTCAGCTTGAATTTTTATTTGTGGCTCATATTTTATACTGAATTTTTCTGATAACTTTTGATGAGGTCGCGGGCCCCTCGTAGCGCCTCGCAAGATGTATCTACTGAATTTGGTTTTGATGGCCTTCGTGCCAATTAACTCTATGCTGGTTTCCCGGGTCCTTGTACCCATAACTTTTTCAATGGTTTCTTATGATAACTATCTGCTTTTGCTACATATCTGTTCATGACTCGTGTAACTAGGTATTGATGCTTTCTATACTTTATACGTCTTCTCCTCAAAACTTTGTACAATATTTTATCTCTATGCATCCTAAAACTAACTAGTGTCCATACTCATGCATCCAAGCTTACGTGGGCTAACCCAATGTAAGAAACAGAACACATGCATACTTTCACTAAAAAATATACAACTTACTTGTACACTTGGAACCTCTTTATTTATACTGCAAAACGTGTGCCCAATACTATAATCCATACCATAGCTTCCTTTAATAACCTCTTAACTTCTTATTGTTGAATAATAAAACCAGGTTCCTTATAAATAAGCTGCTGATGACTACTGATCCTGCAAAATAAACATAAAACAGAAGCCAGTTAACGTTAGTAAAAGTTTTCTCGTTCAATCCGGGTCAACTCTTGGAAAGGTTGCCTACTTGGCTCCCAATCCTAAACTCTAGGTCCCAACATACCTCAAGGTATGTTGGTTCCTTTTTCTTTTGCCTCGAGGCGATTCTAGGAACCTGTGTGCCGTTCTGGGAGTCCACACAGTTTCCTCTTCTCCAAGTGTGTTAGGAATAATTCATGAGTTGTGATGTTGAGAATAGAATTTTATTTATACTTCTTGTATATCCTGATCTTATAAAGGATTTAGCACTGTATATAGGATATATTTGTAAGACAGTTATCTGTAGAATTTAGTCAGGAATGAACAGTGTATCAGAGACTACATGTCAGGACCAGAGATCAAATCCTGATGAGTGTCTAATACTGATGGATGATCAGATACTGATGCAGTGTACAGATCCTGATATCAGTCATGTTACTGATGATGTCATTATGGATGCTATAGAAACTGGCAAGTACTATAAAACAGGATCTTTGTTTGAAGAACAAGCAAGAAGATTTCGTGAAGGAAAGAATTTTCTATTGATGGAAACTATCAACTAAAAGGCAGAACATTGTCATGAATAGATTATATCTTTCTGTTATTAGTTGATAGGTAGCATTATAAATACTCTCTCAATATCATTGTAAAAGAGCGTTGGTGTGTGCGTAGCTCTGTATTAAGATTTGTATTCGAAAGTTCGAAACAAACAGATAGAAAAAGAGTTTTATTTTGTCAGCAGCTGCTAAAGGTATTGTACACCTTTGGTAGAGTTTGTATTTGATCTTATTAATACAAACAGAGTCGATTCATTTATTTATTCTTGTTCATCTAAACAAGCAATAATCAGACACGATTATATAACTTGTATTTAACCCCCCTTCTACAAGTTATTCGAGTTAACAATTGGTATCAGAGAAGGTTGATTTCGAATAATCATAAAGATCTGCAATCATGTCTGGTTACAAGGATGGCAATACTAAGATTCCTATGCTCAAGAGAAACGAATATACTCTATGGGAAGTAAAGATGTTGCATCATCTGGAAGCAACAGATCCTGATTATCTTGACAAAATCAGAGATGGACCTTTTGTTCCAACAAAGGTAGTTGGACAAACAACTGTTGATGGTGAAGTTGTTCCAGAGCATACAGCAGAGAAGCCTAAGTCTGAATGGTCAGATAAGGACAAGGAGAACGTTCTTAAAGATGCTAAAGTGAGAAATATATTATTCAATAGTCTTGATTCTGTTCTCACTAACTATGTTCTCTCTTGTAAAACTGCTAAGGATATATGGGACAATATTAAGGTTCACTGTGAAGGAACTAAGCCTGTCAGGAAGAATATGAGGACACTACTTATACAACAGTATGAGTACTTTGAATCCAAGTCTGGTGAGTCACTTACTGATACCTTTGATAGGTTTACAAAACTCATCAATAAGATGGCCATGCATGGTAAATATTATGACTTGGAGGATATGAATACTAAGTTCATGAAAGCCTTGCCTGATTTTTACAATGAGAAGATATCTGCAATTGAGGAAGCTAATGATCTGGATGAGATATCATTAGAGGCAGTATATGGAAAACTGAGGGCTTATGAACTTGACAAGCAGCAAAAGAAGAGCAGGGGTGAAGGAAAGATGAAAACTGTTGCACTCACTGCTCAATCTGAATCAAAGAAGCTTCCAGAGGAACAACATGATGAGCCTGCTGTAAAGAACTCAAGGAAGAAGAAGAGCAAAGAAAGTTCTGAGTCAGAGACTACTGATATAGACTTTGACAACAATGATTCTGAATCAGAGATGCAGGAACTCTTTGCTATGTTTGCTAAAGCTTTCAAGAAAGGAAGATTCAACAGGAGAAGATTTAGCAAAGGACCTTTTCAAAAGAAAGAGGAGAAGAAAAGTGACAAAAGCAAAAGTACAGTTGTCAAGCTTGATAAGGCCAAGATCAAGTGCTTTAATTGCAGCGAGCTTGGACACTTTGCTAGTGAGTGTAAAGAGCCTAGGAATTCAGGAAAGGGCAATGCACTTATGATCACAAAGAAGGATTGGGCTGATTCCAGTGATTCTGAAGATGAATTGGATTATGACAACATTGCATTGATGGCAAATGTTTCAGACAAACCTGGATCTCCAAAAAAAACTTCTCCATCTTCTGTTAAGGTATCACTTCACTCTCTTGATTCATTTGATAGCTTAAATTCTGATGAAATTAGATCTATCCATGCTGAGTTTAAGAATCTTATGACTAATTTTAGAATTCTTACTAGTGAAAGAGATGAGCTTAAGGTTAAGAATGATAGTTAGTTGATAGAAATAATTTTCTTGAATCTGAGTTAATTCAAATGGAAGAATACAAGTTAAGTTCAGATAAAGCTAAGCATGTTTATAGTGTTATTCTTGAGGCTTATGACTATGTCAGAAAAGAACTAGAGGAAGAGAGAGAGGTGATTAATACCATTAACAATTCTGGTAAAAAGACTCAAGAAATCTTTGAAAGTGGAATTTGTGGCAAAGTTAATGGTTTAGGGTTTGATAAAGCTAGACAAGACATTAAAGTATAAGCTAGCACATCTAAATCTGAAGGTAAGAAAATTGTTTCTGAACCTAATAATGTTAAATTTGTTGATTCAGAAGGTACCCCTGTTGTACACAAAAGAATTAAAAATAATAATTCAGATAAGAAAATGTTAGAGAAACCTAAGAATGTTGATATAGGGTTTCTGTCTAAGTCTCAGTTAAAACAGAGACTAGATGGTCTTTCAGAGTCTAGCAAGATCAAGAGAAATAGGAATGGAAAAGAAGGTATTAACAAATAGAATAATTACAAGAATGTACCTGATGCACCTAGAAAAAAATGCTATAAGTGTGGAAATCATAATCATTTGGCCCTAGACTGCAATCAAACACCTTCTTGGAAAACTGAGTCCAGATTCCCCAAGACTCAGAGAATTCAATACCAACCACAGAAAGCTTGTTATCATTGTGGTAGTTTACTTCATTCCATTAACATGTGTAGAGAATATCATGAACTGTTTATGACTATTATTCTATGAAATCTGACACTCCTAGTCACAAACAGTTTGTGAAATCAGAGTCTAAGGATGACTCTGCAACAGGTAAAGTAAAAGCAAAATCTTCAAAGCCTGTTGTTTCTAAAAAGAAAGGATCCAATCAAAGTTGGGTCTTAAAAAATTCTAACTAGTTACTTTTTTGTTTGCAGGGCACAGGAAAGAAGCATTCAATTATCTTGGACAGTGGATGCTCTGGACATTTGACTGGAAAGAAGTCCCTGCTTACAAAGTTTGTGAGGAAAGCTGGCCCAGTAATATCTTTTGGAGATGGCAACAAAGGAGAAACTCTGGGATATGGCTCAATTGTTTTGGGGAATGTCATCATAGAAAATGTAGCACTGGTTGAAGGCTTGAAACATACTCTTTTAAGCATAATCCAACTGGGTGATAAAGGTTATCGATCAATCTTTGACAGAGAAGGATGCAAAATCTTGAATATGCAGAATGGAGACATTGTTCTAACTGGTCAAAGACATGGTAACTTATATGAAGCCAGCTTATGTAATACATCTAAAGGAATTGTTAGATGTCTCTACAGTAAAGAAACAAATGATGAAAGCTGGAATTGGCACAAGAAGCTCTCACATCTCAACTTCAAGAAGCTTAATCAACTTGTTAAGCATAATCTGGTGAGAGGCCTACCTCAGGCAAATTTTGTGCAAGATGGACTTTGTGATGCTTGTCAGCTTGGAAAACAGAGAAGAACCACTTTCAAGAGCAAGACTGAAAATTCAATTACTGAACCATTTCACATGCTACATCTTGATTTGTTTGGTCCAGTAAACACTATGTCTATCAGCAAGAAGAGATATGCTCTAGTGATAGTGGATGATTTCACAAGGTTCACATGGGTGTTCTTTCTACACAAGAAGGATGAAGCTCCTCAGTAAATCATTGAACTTGTCAAGAATATTCAGAATAGCTCTAAGTACAAAGTTAAAGTACTTAGGAGTGACAATGGTACAGAATTCAAGAATTCTACAATGGAGGGGTTTTGTGAAGACAATGGAATTACTCAACAGTTTTCTGCACCTGGTACACCTCAGCAGAATGGTGTAGTGGAAAGAAAGAACATGACTCTCATAGAGGCAGCAAGAACCATGCTTGCAGATGCAAGACTTCCAACCTATTTTTGGGCAGAAGCTATTAACACTGCATGTTTCACTCAAAATTGTACCTTGGTAAATATCCATGGAAAGACTCCCTATAAGATGATCAAAGGAAAGAAACCAAGTGTGAAATACTTTCACATCTTTGGATGCAAATGCTATGTTCTAAAAGTTCATCTAGAACAACTTGGAAAATTTGAAGCCAAATCGGATGAAGCAATCTTTCTAGGATATTCAGCATCAAAGGCCTTCAAAGTTTATAATCTCAGAAATCACATTGTTATGGATTCAATTCATGTTGCATTTGATGACAAGAAATTTGGAATTCTGCAAACTGATGAAAGCCATGACAAATTGGAATTTGAAAATTTAAAGAATTTTGAGATACTCTCCAGTGATGATGAAGGTTCTCCAGAAGAAATTTATATTGCTTTTCAAAGGAATGCTATTGTTGAGGGGGAGCAAATAAATCAAGGAGGACACAGTGATCATCAGGAGCAGACTACCTATACAGAGTCTACTCCATCAGGAACTGATCCTTCAGAGTCTACTGAGGAAATATCAGTATCTAGTATCAGTATTGAATTTACTGATTCTACTGATCAAGGCGGAGTTTTTGAAGGCAGAGAAAGTTCTTCTACAAGAGATACCACTAACTTAGGGGGAGAGTCTAGCAGAGGTAATCTACCACCTGTTAGAAAATGGACAAAGGATCATTCTGAAGATTTGATAATTGGTGATCCAAACAGTGGTGTTCGAACTAGAAGATCAATTCAAAATGAATGCTTGTACAATTGCTTTCTCTCAAAGAATGAGCCCAAGAAGGTTGAAGAAGCCTTACAGGATCCTGATTGGGTAATTGCCATGCAGGAGGAGTTAAATGAGTTTGAGAGAAACAAAGTCTGGAAACTGGTACCAAGACCTAAAGATAGATCTATTGTTAGTACAAGATGGGTTTTCAGAAACAATCTAGATGAATCTGGTATGATTGTAAGAAACAAAGCTAGACTGGTGGCCAAGGGTTATTCTCAAGAAGAAGGCATTGATTATGATGAAACCTTTGCACCTGTAGCAAGATTGGAAGCAATCAGGATGTTTCTTGCATTTGCAGCTCATTCAAAATTCAAGGTATACCAGATGGATGTAAAGAGTGCTTTTCTTAATGGCAAGCTTGATGAGGAAGTATATGTGGAGCAGCCACCTGGATTTATTGATCCAAAGTTTCCAAATCATGTCTACAAACTTGACAATGCACTCTATGGACTAAAGCAGGCACCAAGAGCATGACTCTGATTATGCAGGGTGTAAAATAGACAGGAAAAGCACTACAGGTACATGTCAATTCTTGGGAAACAGATTGATTTCTTGGGCAAGCAAGAAGCAACAATCAGTTTCAACCTCAACTACAGAAGCTGAATACATAGCAGCAGGCAATTGTTGTGCACAGCTCCTTTGGATAAGAAATCAGTTGATGGATTATGGTATGACACTTAGTAATATTCCTATATTTTGTGATACTACTAGTGCTATCAAAATTGCAGAAAATCCAGTTCAACATTCAAGGACTAAGCACATTGATGTCAGGTATCATTTTATTAGAGAACATATTGAGAATGGTACTGTGGAACTTCATTTTGTTCCTACTGACAAACAACTTGCAGATATTCTAACTAAACCACTTGATGAATCTACATTCATTAGATTGGTTAGTGAGTTAGGAATGTTAAATTTCTAGATCTGTAACATCTGCAATAGTAGCAAGGTATGTTGTTTTCAGCTTATAGACTTGATATTCTTGTCAGGATCTATATTTGATTGTTAAATGCTTAAGCTGTAACGTTGTACTTTGATAAATTTCAGTATGATAGACTTGTTAATAAACATCAGGATCACGATTACTATTAGTATGTTGACGTCATCAGTATTGTGTCAGTATCAGGATTTTGAGTTCTGTTTCAGATCCTGACATTTAATTTATGCAGTGATCTAATTCTTAGTTTTGTTAAGTCTAGACTAGCAAGTTTCAATTCATTCATACTGCTAGTTTATACATCATTCAAATCAATCAATAAACAACAAAAGACAAGTAGATAGTAAGAAATTGTATTTTCATTAATTGAAAGCATTACATACATGAAAATGAAATACAACATCTTTTTGTCTAACTTCTACTGATAACATTAATCTTGTCTAAAGTTGTTGTTGTTCTAAGTCTTCAGAGATCTACTCCAGGACAAGGAGCATATCAAGAGTCACTTTGATGATTACTCTTGGATTCCTTGTCTGGGCAACTTGTATGAGAGCAGCTGTCTTGAGTGAATAGCATCTCTATCAAGATCAACCTCAGACTCTCGGCCAAATTCTTCATCCTCAAGTTTTGAGGAGGTTATAGGGTGATTGTATCCAACAGATGGATGTTTTAAGAGAAGGTTCTATGCATTATATGGATTTACTTCAACCATGTCTAAATCGATGAGAAAAGTCATCTCTTCAAAGAGACAAACTATGAACCTTTGGTAATGAAAAATTTGTTCATCGTCTGTGAGGAATCGAAAGATTGGGTTGAAGGTCATTTTGTTTTATGGAAGCTCTCTATTTACAGAGAAGTTTTGTGTGTTTTTGGAGTTAAAGGTAAAAGACATCAAGCGTTTATAAAGGAAAGAGTGAGAAGCTGAACAGTCATGTTGAAATATTCAATGTATCTGCGTAAATATCTATACGTATGACTGACCTTCTCATATTTCCAAGATATTTTGACAATCTAACGAAATATTTTTGTTTAGATTATTGATGTTCTTTTCAGGTTAAATGTTAAATTGCCACATGGAACTCCATTTAATTCTGGAATCAGGATGATAGTGATCAGGAAGACGAAAGTGATTTCATCAGGATTGATGATTATTTTTATTATTTTTAATCACATTGAGAATTGTGATTATCTTGGTGAAAAAGATCACAGTAGAAAATGAAGCTGATCAGTATTGATTTTACCCTGATTTATTTAATTGAAATCAATTTTGGATTTTATTTTCCAAAAATCATGGGTAAACTGCATTTTTCAGGGACTGACACCTGTCAACCTACGTGTCAACGTGTGGGTTAGTGGGTCTGAAGGATTTTTGAATGTATCTTTATTTTGAGACTCTGATTGTTTATTGCTAACTTCTAATTCATATTTCCAAAGGCAAAAACATTCATTCAAGTGCTCAAAATCTCTAATCAATTTCAATATTTCTCAAGTTCTTTTCAGATCAAAAATGGCAGCTCAAAGAAGTCTACCTAAATCAGTAGCTTTCAAGTTTGGTGACTTTGATTTTATGACTAACAATCATGTTGCAGCAATCACCAACAAGAAAGGAGTACCAACTGATTTTCATTCTGTAATGGATTTTATGGCTATTGGATCTTTGAGTTATGCACTGACAGCATCTCCAGAAATAAATCAAGCTGCTATTTCACAAGCTTGGGAGAATGCTGAGGTAATTGATTCTACTCAGAGTCAAGCAGGTAAAATTGTTCTACACTTAGGACAAGACTCATTTGATATTACTGAATCTGTTGTTAATTCAGTACTTCACTTACCTGTTAGTATGAACTTTGAGAATGTACCATCTGATGATAATGTTAAAACTATGTTATCTGAGTTAGGTTATTCTGGACCTTTAGATAACATGAGTCAGTTAAATTGATCTTTTCTTAGGAAGGAATGGTCTTTCTTCTTTGATCAAATTGCTAAATGTTTTACTGGTAAATGTAGTTCTTTTCAGCAAATTACTTCTGTTACTTCACATATTGCTTATAGTTTGCTTTATGACAGAGTAATTAACATTGGTTACATTATCTTAAGTCAGATGTGTATTAAACTTGGGTCATAGATTTATTATCATAGATTTATGCAAATGTTTATTAACCATTTTATTCCTGATGTTGAAGCTAGATTTGGTAGGGAACATTGTGTTTCTTCTTATGTACAGCAAAAGAGAATTTTCTCTGACATTACAAAGAAGGACAATGAAAAGAATCTAGATGAAATACCTGCAATTTATTATCCACATCATGTTCAGGTAATTCTTCAAACTCATCTTCCTACTCTCTACAATTCTTCTTTCTTTTATAGTGAAATGGCTCAGGAATCTCAATTGGAGGAGAACCCCCCTGTGTCTACCAAAGTAGCCCAAAACATTATAGTCTCTGAAACAATTCAAGAACTAAAGTTTAATCCACAGCCTGTTGTTTCAAAGAAACCAACCTCTGGTGTTTCTCAAAAGACATCAGTTGTAAGGAAGAGAAGATTTGTTGTGTCAACACTACACCAAAACTGGCCATTAGTAACGGATATATCCGTTACTAATGACATTAGTAACGGATATATCCGTTACTAATCGTCCGTCACAATTGCTTTTTTTTTTATTTTGTAACAGATATATCCGTTACTAATTAGTAACGGATATATCCGTTACAAATAGATTAGTAACGGATATATCCGTTACTAATTAGTAACGGATATCTGGAATTAGTAACGGATATATCCGT
The DNA here is from genome assembly GCA_037693485.1 of Kitagawia praeruptora. Taxonomy (NCBI): domain Eukaryota; kingdom Viridiplantae; phylum Streptophyta; class Magnoliopsida; order Apiales; family Apiaceae; genus Kitagawia; species Kitagawia praeruptora. Next base: position 129,631,120 of record CM075350.1, read on the forward strand.
TACTAATTAGTAACGGATATATCCCCACAGCCGACCCCACCTCTCTCAGCCAATCAGAGGCTGCCACCACAGCCGCCCCCACCTCTCAGCCAATCACATCGCTCCACTTGTACACCAGAGGCACCCAACCTCAATTTTGCCAGATTTGTTGAAGCAAGGTTTCGAACCCCTGACCTCCTATGAGGTAGTACACCCCCTCAACCAACTGTGACACGCGAGTATTTGTGATATATATGGAAATACAATCCTTATACTATGAACTTTTACATGTTTTTTTTTTGAAATGGAACTTTTACATGTTTTTGTTTTATAAATTCGTTTAAAATTATATTTTTTTTAAAAATTCGTTTTAATTTAATTTTACATATTTTTAAAAATTTATTTTTTTTAAAAAATCGAAAATAATTATTTTTTAAAAAAATCGAAAATAATTATTTTTTTAAAAAAATCGAAAATAATTATTTTTTTAAAAAAAATCGAAAATAAATATTTTTTTAAAAAAACGAAAATAATTTTTTTTTAAAAAAATCGAAAATAATTATTTTTTAAAAAATCGAAAATAATTATTTTTTAAAAAAAATCGAAAAAAATTATTTTTTTTAAAAAACGAAAATAATTAATTTTTTTTAAAAATCGAAAATAATTATTTTTTAAAAAAAATCGAAAATAATTATTTTTTTAAAAAAATAGAAAATAATTATTTTTTAAAAAAAATCGAAAATAATTATTTTTTTAAAAAAATGGAAAATAATTATTTTTTAAAAAAAACGAAAATAATTAAATTTTTTTAAAAATTGGAAATAATTATTTTTTTAAAAAAATTGAAAATAATTATTTTTTAAAAAAATCGAAAATAATTATTTTTTAAAAAAACGAAAATAATTAATTTTTTTTAAAAATCGAAAATAATTATTTTTTAAAAAAAATTGAAAATAATTATAATATACACAAAAATTACAAGATTATTTGATGTGATTTTATAATATAAATCTCCAAAAAACAAAACTCGCGATAACTAGTATCGTCCCGATAACACAAAACAATATTTTTAAAATCTTTTTTCGACGATCCAACCGTACGGCTGTTAATATCTAAGGATTTTAGTGATATACACAAAAAATTAAAAAATTACAAGCTTATTTGATGTGATTTTATAATATAAATCTCCAAAAAACGATACTCGCGATAACTAGTATCGTCCCGATTGCACAAAACAATATTTTTAAAATGTTTTTTCGACGATCCAACCGTACGGTTGTTAATATCTAAGGATATTAGTGATATACACAAAAAAATTAAAAAATTACAAGCTTATTTGATGTGATTTTATAATATAAATCTCCAAAAAACAATACTCGCGATAACTAGTAACGTCCCGATTGCACAAAACAATATTTTTAAAATCTTTTTTCGACGATCCAACCGTACGGCTGTTAATATCTAAGGATTTTAGTGATATACAAAAAAATTAAAAAATTACAAGCTTATTTGATGTGATTTTATAATATAAATCTCCAAAAAACAATGCTCGCGATAACTAGTATCGTACCGATTGTACAAAACAATATTTTTAAAATATTTTTTCGACGATCCAACCGTACGGTTGTTAATATCTAAGGATATTAGTGATATACACAAAAAATTAAAAAATTACAAGCTTATTTGATGTGATTTTATAATATAAATCTCCAAAAAACTATACTCGCGATAACTAGTATCGTCCCGATTGCACAAAACAATATTTTTAAAATATTTTTTCGACGATCCAACCGTACGGTTGTTAATATCTAAGGATATTAGTGATATACACAAAAAATTAAAAAATTACAAGCTTATTTGATGTGATTTTATAATATAAATCTCCAAAAAACTATACTCGCGATAACTAGTATCGTCCCGATTGCACAAAACAATATTTTTAAAATCTTTTTCCGACGATCCAACCGTACGGCTGTTAATATCTAAGGATTTTAGTGATATACACAAAAAATTAAAAAATTACAAGCTTATTTGATGTGATTTTATAATATAAATCTCCAAAAAACAATACTCGCGATAACTAGTATCGTCCCGATTGCACAAAACAATATTTTTAAAAAATATTTCGACGATCCAACCGTACGGCTGTTAATATCTAATGATTTTAGTGATATACAAAAAAATTAAAAAATTACAAGCTTATTTGATGTGATTTTATAACATAAATCTTTTAAAAGTATTAAATTAGTAACATATATATTATGCCTTAGTAACGGATATATCCGTTACTAATATTAGTAACGGATATATCTGTTACTAATTCTATGTATCCGTTACTAATTAGTAACAGATATATCCGTTACTAATATTATATATCCATTACTAATTAGTAACGGATATATAATATTAGTAACGGATATATCTGTTACTAATTAGTAACGGATACATAGAATTAGTAACGGATATATCCGTTACTAATTAGTAACGGATATATGTGCATTAGTAACGGATATATCCGTTACTAAGGAATAATATATATGTTACTAATTTAATACTTTTAAAAGATTTATGTTATAAAATCACATCAAATAAGCTTGTAATTTTTTAATTTTTTTGTATATCACTAAAATCATTAGATATTAACAGCCGTACGGTTGGATCGTCGAAATATTTTTTAAAAATATTGTTTTGTGCAATCGGGACGATACTAGTTATCGCGAGTATTGTTTTTTGGAGATTTATATTATAAAATCACATCAAATAAGCTTGTAATTTTTTAATTTTTTGTGTATATCACTAAAATCCTTAGATATTAACAGCCGTACGGTTGGATCGTCGAAAAAAGATTTTAAAAATATTGTTTTGTGCAATCGGGACGATACTAGTTATCGCGAGTATAGTTTTTTGGAGATTTATATTATAAAATCACATCAAATAAGCTTGTAATTTTTTAATTTTTTGTGTATATCACTAATATCCTTAGATATTAACAACCGTACGGTTGGATCGTCGAAAAAATATTTTAAAAATATTGTTTTGTGCAATCGGGACGATACTAGTTATCGCGAGTATAGTTTTTTGGAGATTTATATTATAAAATCACATCAAATAAGCTTGTAATTTTTTAATTTTTTGTGTATATCACTAAAATCCTTAGATATTAACAGCCGTACGGTTGGATCGTCGGAAAAAGATTTTAAAAATATTGTTTTGTGCAATCGGGACGATACTAGTTATCGCGAGTATAGTTTTTTGGAGATTTATATTATAAAATCACATCAAATAAGCTTGTAATTTTTTAATTTTTTGTGTATATCACTAATATCCTTAGATATTAACAACCGTACGGTTGGATCGTCGAAAAAATATTTTAAAAATATTGTTTTGTGCAATCGGGACGATACTAGTTATCGCGAGTATAGTTTTTTGGAGATTTATATTATAAAATCACATCAAATAAGCTTGTAATTTTTTAATTTTTTGTGTATATCACTAATATCCTTAGATATTAACAACCGTACGGTTGGATATATCCGTTACTAATTAGTAACGGATATTTAATATTAGTAACGGATATATCCGTTACTAATTAGTAACGGATACATAGAATTAGTAACGGATATATCAGTTACTAATTAGTAACGGATATCTGACCCATTAGTAACGGATATATCCGTTACTAATTAGTAACGGATATATCTGTTACTAATGCCATTAGTAACGGATATATCCGTTACTAATTAGTAACGGATATAACCGTTACTAATGGCTTTTTTTTATCTGTTAGTAATTTGCCAGTTTGGTGTAGTGCAAGTAGTAGTAGTAGTTCTAGTGAAGATGATGATAATTTAACACTTATTGAGAGAGAAGAATTGAAGGCTGCAATTCAACTTTCTAAGCTAGGACAAAGAGATGAAGCACCTAGTCACAGCCAGGCTGCAGTTTCTCAAAAGGCTGTAGTACTTAAAAAGGGAAAATAGTTACTGGATATTGTCTCTCAAAAGACTGTGTCTATTGAAAAAGGATCTTATCCCAAGATTACTTCTGTGTCTACACCTCTTGAGTCTTCTCAGGATAAATCTTTTGCTCACTATACCAGGAAAACAAGGAGAAAGATTCAATTGTCACCTACACACACAGAGTCTAGTCCAAATAATATCATGCAAGTCTCTACAAATGAAGCTACAATCAAGTCAGCAAATGACTATAGAGATCTTGATATTGATTCTTCATGGGAACCTACATTATTATACAGACTGGCTATGGGAGTTATTTCTATCAAAGTAAAGTTATCAAGGCCTATTCTAGATTTTCTAATTGAAAGAGTACCAAAACTTTCATTTCCAGAAGAGTATGGACTTCTACATCAAAGACTTGACTTAATGAAGATGAATTTATATGTATCTGTCAGAAGACAATTAGTCAAGAAATTTGGACACTCAAAGCATGTTGCACTTCAATCACTTCATGCATATTTATTTGACAAGGATGTCATTATTGAAGATGCTTCAGCTCAAGGTGAACAACAGGAGGAAGTAGCTAGAGAAAAGCAGTCAACAGAAGATATTATTGCACTAGTGGTGAATAGTAGGACAGATCAGATCACAGTCACTGTAACACAAGAACCATCTAGTCAGAGGTTAGATGACTCAGGAGCTATGATGGCTGATGCTGAAAGGTCTTCTGTGATGACTGAAATTGCAAGTGAGAAACCCTATGATATCGGAAGAATAACTTTGACTGATTTTCTTGAAGATCAAACAAATATTGTTTAGTCAGAGTCTATCTACCTTGAGGGTGAGTCTCAGCAAACAACACTTAAGGATGGTAACATACTAACTATGATGTCTAATGAAGTATTACTGAAGACATCAGAGTCTAGTAGAGAACCTGAAAGTGGTATACTGGAGCCTGTAGTCTTTGGAATGAAAGAAGATGATTGTCAGGATTCAGAGACTATAGGAGCTCACTCCTTGGAGAAAACCACAAGCCCCTTGCCAAATGAGGAACCCTCTCTCCATGTGAGTTCAGGTATAAAAACTTCTTCTACACTCTATTTTTCTAGTAGGTCATGAGAGCACTTATCCAAATTTGAGTGATACACTTGAAAAGATGGATATTGATCCACAATCTGAGAGGCTAGCTCCTGACCAGGCAAAAGGTGAGGTAGAAAGAGTGTTGACTTTCGATAGCCAAAGTGAGAATGAGGGTATGGATGATCAACTCCATAGTAAGGGAGAGAAAATTAGGAAACCATCGTTTGATTTCTGGGATCAGGTTTTTCCTGAATCTTGGTCTGATAATCTCAGTATGGATGCTGGTACTTATTCATTTATCAAGATGTATGAGAAGAATGACTTAGCAAAAGCTCAAAAGCAAAAAGAGAGGCTTGCAGGAATTATCAACAGAAGAGGTGAAAGGCTAAGACAAACTTCTACACCACTTGTACCAGATGAAGTTCCTAATGATCCGAGTATTCCTTTGTTTGTACTTCCAATATCAGCTAGAATTGAGACATCAACAGTATCTAATCACTCTAAGGAGGAGTCAGGATTTGAAGATGTTAGTACACAGAATATTGGTAAAGGAGAAGATGATCATATTTCAGCTCCAGATCAGAAAGATGAAGATGTTGATACTTCTAATCAAGTTTTATTACTTGAATATCATACAACACAGGCAACTTCTTCTACAAGACTTGAAGATACAGTTCTTTCTGAATCTGATTCTGAAAATACTAGAAGCACTTCCAATATTGAAGTTGATTCTGATGTTTTGAAAGATATTTAGAATTCTCAAGTTGAAATTCAATCAAGACTTCAATCACTTGAAGATAACCAAGTCACAATTATGGAAAATCAAGCAGTTCTGATGAATCTCATTTGTTCTATTTCTCAATCTCTTGGAATTAATGTTGCTGATGTCAAAAAGGGGGAGATAAAGACGATTCAAAGACAACAACACCAGACTGGGGGAGATAAAGAGTACCAGACAAAGGGAAATAAAAAGAACTAGGAGTGATAGAGGTGAATCTTAGCAGGGAAGTGGTAAAGGAACATAAGCATTAATAGTAGTTAAAATTCTTTCTTCTAAGTACTGGATACTTTGTCTACATCTGAAGAAGGAGGTACTTAACTTCATGATTTTTGAATTCATAAATTCTATTCTGGTTGTATTGTTATATGTTTTGACATTCACAACTTAGATTTATGCTTCAGATTTTAAAGCATAAATAGGGGGAGATTGTTAGGAATAATTCATGAGTTGTGATGTTGAGAATAGAATTTTATTTATACTTCATGTATATCCTGATCTTATAAAGGATTTAGCACTGTATGTAGGATATATTTGTAGACAGTTATCTGTAGAGTTTAGTCAGGAATGAACAGTGTATCGGAGACTACATGTCAGGACCAGAGATCAAATCCTGATGAGCGTCTAATACTGATGGATGATCAGATACTGATGTAGTGTACAGATCCTGATATCAGTCATGTTACTGATGATGTCATTATGGATGCTACAGAAACTGGCAAGTGCTATAAAACAGGATCTTTGTTTGAAGAACAAGCAAGAAGATTTCGTGAAGGAAAGAATTTTCTATTGATGGAAACTATCAACTGGAAGGCAGAACATTGTCATGAATAGATTATATGTTAGGTCGAATACACAATATAAATAATCAAGTACTGTATGAGTAAATAACAAGAACACACGTTTTAGCACTTAAAACTGTTTGGAATTAATAATTCCTCTCTCAGTGATGTAAAATATCACAGAGAGCTGCTTAGGTTACAATGAATGATATTCGTTCACGATGGATACCCTTCTAGGGTTAACCTAACTGTATTTATAAGATATACAGCTACGTACAATCGTTAATTGATTCTCCTATAATTAAGCTATACAATTGATATCAATTACGATTGCTACACGTCTTCTAAGTCAACTCAATCTCTTTGACAGCTATCCAATCTTCAAAGATATTGCTTCCATATTAATCTCGAATTAATCTTCAAACTCTGTTGACTTGTAGACGCTACCAGTAGACAGACTTTAGCAAACTCTGTTGCTCCCTAGCTAACAGTGTTTGCGCTTCCATGTGTTCAGCTAGTAGTGTTTACGCTTCCTTCTGTCAGCGTTTGCGCTTCCAGCTATCAGCGTATACTCAAACTCTGTTACAACTGCTTTCAATAACAAGTTAAACTCTCTTTACCTGTAACACTTAAACACTGACATTAAATCACATCAATTATATTTAACAATCTCCCCCAACTTGTTCATTAGAAAAATGTACAAGTTCACAGTAATTGATGATGTCAAAACGATCAAATAAAAACACAGTGTTTAACATATAATCAGAGTTTAATCTTGACTTAGCAAAATCTACAGAAAATTCAGATTACTTACAAATTCTGTCTACCTAACCTCCTCAAGATCTGGAGTTGTTCTGAGATAGTCAATTAACAGTCTTCTCTCAGCATTTTCAAGTTCAATCTGCATAGCCTCCTTGATCTCTCTTAAATCTGGATCATTCTCATCAGTTTGAAAGATAGCAGCTCTGAGATCGTAGATTTTGTTTCTTCTCATTTCATTTCCCAACCTGATATATTTCACTTCTTCAGACTTCACATTAAAATCCAGAACAGTAATTCCAAGATCAGTCTTCAGCTTTGTAGTCCCCTTCTCCATTTCTATCAGATTTCCATTCCAATCTCTGTACTTAGGAACATACTTGCTGTTGTATTTCATATTTCTTCTTGCAAGATTTTGAATCATCTTCTGTCTGAGCACATTTGCAACTGACTGAGCTCTTTGATTTCTTACTCTGAAAAGATACAGAACATATTCTAGTTCTTCCCAGTATTTTAAATCAATATCATTCTCAGCAATCTTGAACACTGTTCCATCATTCATGAAATATAGCAGAAAATCCTTATGTAAACTCTTCTGATAAACAAGCTGTACTGACTCCAGTCTGTCTAAACTCTCTTGAGTGACACCACGACCTGGAACATCCAGTGAAGAAGGATCTCTGGGAACAACATGTTGTCTTTTATCCCTATGTGAGCCTATACCTCCTTTGTTGTATCCGATTTTACCAGATAAGGCTCTACCATCAGTGAAATCCATTGGAGCTGTAGGTGCTAGATTCGGATCATGAAGAACTCATTTTCCAAACTTTGATTTCACCTGAGAAGACAATAGTGGTGTGGTCACAACTTGTGTAGCAACAGAGGTTGTGTCTTCATTCTTCTGTACAACATGTGTATCAACAGAGGTTGTAACTATCATCTTATTTTTGCTCTCTTCACCCATCACCCCTTTTAACTTCAGCTTGGCATCAAGAGAAGACTTTCTTACCAATTTTCCTTCTTCTTCTTCTTCTTCTTCTTCTTGAATACCAGTTAATTTTTCTTTAATTTCAATCCCTTTCATTACAGGCTTTGAAGACTTTGAAGCTCTGACAGTTTTCTTCCCTTTCTTGGACTTTAGTGCTTTTAAATGCTCTTTCTGCAACAGCTTTTCCTCAGCTTGTATGTCCTCAAGTGTAGCTTCAGCATTTTCTTCACGAAAGAGTTTAGCAGCCAATTCTTCATCTGTTTGTGGATTGTCAGTGAATGACAAATCCTTTGGCTTTGAAGTAGAGGTACTCTGAATATTTGTATCTGTCACCAAATTTGGCTTTGACCTTGTAGACCTTCCATGTCCTTGTCTAGGATTTGTATTTCTTAAACCCTTATCAGCATTGGCACCTTCTTCATCCAGATGATCTTTCTTAAGCAGAGTTTGAGTTTGCTTACACTTAGCTTTAGCAATTCTCTCCCCATTTTTGACATCATCACCATCTGGAATCAGAATCGAGGTGATTAACTCAAGAGAGTTTGCAATAGAATCAACCTTCTCAGTCAGTAAAAGCTGATTCTGTTCAACTTTGCTCAGTCTGTCATTAAGATTTTCTTGAGCTTTGGAGAATTGTTGAAAAAGCTTAGAATTAGCTCGTTGAGATTTCTCCTCATGAGTAGCAACCTCTGTTCGAAGATCAACAATAGCTTTCTGATTATCATCAAATCTATGATTCAAGGTTTTGATCTGAATCACTGTTCCTTGCAAACAAGTGAAAATATCTGGATTTGTAATCTTTGAAGAATTTGCCTTGAGAAACATAGATGCCCTGCCAGGAGGAAAAATACACTCTTACTTGTACCAATCAGTAGTTTGTTGGGTCAAATAATTATCATCAATCTCATTAACAGAAGGCCCAGCAAAATCTGGTTTTTCTCCTGTTTTCTGACCATCAGCTTGAGCTTGTGCTTTTTCAGCTCCTGTACTCTTGTCTTCAACTGAATCACTCACTGACACATCAGTAGGTGTAGCTGAAGCAATGTCTTCATCTTGAGCAGCAACAGGTTCTTGAGCAACCTATTTTCTTTTATCTTCTTGAAGATGCTCTGAAGAAATAACCTTCTCTGGTTGATCAATCTCCTCACCATGATCAGAAACATGATGGGCATCAGAGTTTAATTCAGTGTGTAATGCAACCTCTGTGTCTTCAAGAACAACAGTAGGCCCATCTGCAACACCAGTATCAACAGAGTGTGTAACCTCTATGGGTGTTGGAGTAGATGCTTCATTATCAAAAGAAAATGGAGTTTCATCAAACTCTTCCATTGTAGGCAATGCATCTCTAACATCTTCATCATCTTGAACCGTAGCAAGTTCTGGTTCAGCAATCTTGACTCCTGATTCTGCTATTGTAGGTTCTATGATAACCTCTTTCTCACCAGTAGGAATATCAGTAGAAATTTTTTCTTGAGCCTCATCAACCTGCTCATCATCAGAATCAGTAAGAATGAGCCTTCTCCTCTTTGTTTGAGGGACTTCAATCAAATCTTCTTCTTCACTAGAACTTTCTTTAACTAGTGGTGTTGAAGGTCTATTTGCCCTTTTAATGAATCTTCTGGAATAAACAGCCTTTGGAGATGTCTGTTTAACCTTAGAATGTTTTGTGTTAAGGGCAGTATGCTTCTTCCTTTTTGGTTTAGATGTTGGTTGTGGGTGAGTGGTAGTGACAGGTGTTAGGTCGAATACACAATAGGTAATCAAATACTGTATGAGTAACTTAACAAGAACACACTGTTTAATACTTAAAAACTGTTTGGAATTAACAATTCCTCTCTCAGTGATGTAAAATATCACAGAGAGCTGCTTAGGTTACAATCAATGAATTTCTCAATGTTCGATACCCTTCTAGGGTTAACCTAACTGTATTTATAAAACATACAGCTTCGTACAATCAGTAATTGATTCTCCTATAATTAAGCTATACAATTGATATCAATCACGATTGCTCCAAGTCATCCAAGTCAACTCAATCTCTTTGACAGCTTTCCAATCTTCAAAGATATTGCTTCCAAATTTATCATGTATCAATCTTCAAACACTGTTGACTCTTCAGACATTACCGCTACAGAGTTTAACAATCTCTGTTGCGCTTCCAGTCAGTGTTTAACTAAACTCTGACTGCTTCCAGCTAAACTCTGTTTTGTTACTTTAGCTTCCAAACACTGTTCTCATCAATCATTTCTAACAATCTCCCCCAACTTGTCCATTAGCAAGAATGTACAAGTTTACAGTAAATGATGATGTCAAAACAAATACAAAGTTTACAGTGTTTATCATACAAACAAACAGAGTTTAAGCTATTACTTAACAATTTCTACAGAAAATAAGAAAATTCTTACAGACTTTAATTTCTAATCTCTTGTAGATCTGGCATTGTTCTGAGATAGTCTATAAGCAATCTTCTTTCAGCATTTTCAAGCTCTATCTGCATAGCTTCCTTGATTTCTCTCAACTGAGGATCATTCTCATCAGTTTGATAGATAGCAGCTCTAAGATCGTAGATTTTGTTTCTTCTCATTTCATTTCCCAGCCTGATATATTTCACTTCCTCAGACTTCACATTAAAATCCAAAACAGTGATTCCAAGATCAGTCTTCAGCTTTGTAGTTCCCTTCTCCATTTCTATCAGATTGCCATTCCAATCTCTGTACTTGGGAACATACTTACTGTTGAATTTCATTTTTCTTCTTGCAAGATTTTGAATCATCCTTTGTCTGAGCACATTTGCAACTGAATGAGCTCTTTGATTTCTCACTCTGAAAAGATACAGAACATATTCAAGTTCTTCCCAGTATTTTAATTCAATATCCTTTTCAGAAACTTTAAACACTGTTCCATCAGCCATGAAATATAGTAGGAAATCCTTCTCTAAACTCTTCTGATATACAAGCTGTACTGACTCCAGTCTGTCTAAACTCTCTTGAGTAACACCACGACCTGGAACAGACAGTGAGGAAGGATCTCTGGGACCAACATATTGCCTTTTGTCTCTGTGTGAGCTTATACCTTCTTTGTTGTATCCAATTTTACCAGATAAAGCTCTACCATCAGTGAAATCCATTGGAACTGTAGCTTCTAGCCTTGAATCATGAAGAACACCTTTTCCAAATGTTGATTTCAACTGAGAAGACAATAATGGTGTGGTCACAACTTGTGCAGTAACAGAGGTTGTGTCTTCATTCTTCTGTACAACATGTGTATCAACAGAGGTTGTAACAATACTTTTCAGCTTTTGCTTAGCTTCTGCATCTGTTGGTTTTCTGAACACTTGCATCCTTTGATTTGTACCAACTGGTTCTTTGATTTGAATACCTTTAAGAACAGGCTTTGCAGCTTTAACAACTTTCACATTCTTCTTTAATTTATCAGACTTTAAAGCCTTCAAATGCTTTTCTTGCAGACTCTTCTCTTCAGCTTTAACATCTTCTATAGTAACTCCTTCTGCATTCTCTTCCATGAAAAGCTTAACAGCTAACTCCTCATCAGTCTTTGGATTTGATATTAATTCCAAACTCTTGGTTTTTGAAGTACCTTGAGTTTCAGTGTTTATTCCAACAGACTGTGACTTAAGAGATTTGCCAGATCTCAGAGTTAGTGTTTCAGAGTTTAAAGCCTTACTCTTATCACTTGCCCCTCCATCTCCAGCATCATCCTTCTTTTCAAGCAGAGTTTGAGAAATTTTACATTTAGACTTAGCAACTCTCTCCCCCTTTTTGACATCATCAGGAATGAGTATAGATGTAATGAGCTCCAAAGAGTTAGCAATGGAATCAACCTTAGCAAACAAGGCAGCTTGATTTTCTTCAACCTTTCCTAGCCTGGCAAAGAGAGTATCTTGAACTTTAGACAGCTGTGCAGCTTTGATTTTGGACTCTCTTTCCATCTTCATTTCTCTTGACTGTATCTCAGTCTTCAAAGAAGCAATTTCTTGTTTTGTCTCAGCAAAACTTCCATCCAGAGTTTTGACTTGTACCACAGTTGCCTTTAAACATGATAAAATCTCTGGATTTGAAATTTGACTAGCAGTCTGCTTAACGAAATCAGCTGCTCTCCCTTTTGGAAAAATACAATCATGTTTATACCAATTAGCAGCAGACTTAGCAAGGTGCTCTACTTCAATTGCATGAGATGGATAAGGCTGATCAAAAGGTTTATGTTTATTATCAGTCTGTGCTGGTGCACTCAGAAAAGAATCAGAGTTTGCACTGTTTTCAGATTCATCTTCAACACTTGCATCATTTGCTTGAGCATCTTGTAAAGAACCACTGTGCTGAGCTGTGTCAGCCACAGTTTCTGCAACAACTTCTGCAATCTTGTCAATAGTCTCCTCATGTTGCACAGGCTCTGCAACAGAGCTTGCATTTGTAGCTTCAACAGGCATATATTCAGAATTTTTCTTAGTTGCTTGATCAACCTCATCACCTTTGTCTGGAATTGGAGAAGCATTAGATATTAGCTCTTTGTGTGATGCTGCAGCTTCAGGAAAATTAACTGCAGGCTCATCAGCTACACCAGGAGCTTCAGTGTGAACAACAGGTGAGATAGGATCAAGAATTGGTTGAAATGAATCAAGAATATCATTCACTGGTGAAAAACCATTTCTGTGATCCTCTTTTACAGGCATGTTATCCTCTGTAGGTACTTCAACATTGACAGCATCATCTGCAGGTATTTCAACCTCTGCAGGTATTTCAACATTGACAGGCACAATATCCTCTGCAGGCATTTCAACCTCTGCATGTATAGCAACATTCTCTGCAACCTCAACAGTAGGTGTTTGATGTAAAACCACCTCTGGAGCTTCAACAACATTCTCATCATCAGATTCTGAAAGAATTAATCTCCTCTTCTTGACTTGAGACACTACAATCTCCTCTTCTTCTTCACTAGAGCTCTCCTTAGGTGGTGAAAGTGAAGGTCTGTTTGCCTTTTGTTTCTTTCTTCTGGTATAAACAGCTCCAGGTAATGTCTGTTTAGCCTTTGAGTGTTTAGTGTTTTGGCCGGTGTGTATTTTTCTTTTTGGTTTGGATTTGGGTTTTTCAGTAGGTGCTGGCTCAGAGTTTAAGGTTTCAGAGTTTATTGGTGGAGAGTTTATTTGTTCTGGTTGTGGTTGATGAGATGTAGTAGGTACAGTGGTTGTGGGTGTTGTAGGTGTTGTGGGTGTTGGTTCAGAATGTATGGTGTCTAAAGGTTCAGGCATGTGTTGTGGTGATTGAGAATCCTGAGGTTGGTTAACATAGTTTTGTAAGGCTAGTGGCATAAACATATCAGGTATTTGCTGCTTAGTAACATCTTTATTTGTCAAATCAGAAAACATCCTTTTAGCAACTTGAAAAGGCTGAATGACATGAGCTTCATCAATTGTAAGATTAGGCACACAAGCAGTAAATAGCATTTGACAAAATTGAGCAAAATAAACAGAAGTAGGCTTAGACAAACGCTCTCCCAAATTCATTAGCACTAGTCTACCAAAATCGAAATTACCTCCATACAGTAGAGCATGGCCAATTTGAAGAGTGTCAAGAGGAAGTGCATCCCAATTTGTTGTCTTCTTTCCAAAAGCTCTTGTAATGCAATCGAAAAAGAAACTCCATTCCTTTCTAAAAAGTGGCCTTCTCAGAGACCCCAGCTTGTTCAAATTTCCTGCACATCCAATTTGCTGCAACATTTTCCGCAAGTGGTCGTGACCAACAACACTGTAAGAAGTGTGAGTCTCAAAATCCAGAGCATCCCTAACCGTAGTTGGAGTAATGATATACTCTGATTCAGCATGAGTGAAAGTGATTGTTGGAGTGCCAGACTCTTCTCCATCATCATATACAGAGTTGGTCCAAAAAGTAGCAATTTGTGAAGCAGAGAGTATTGGTGGTGCAGTTAAAGCCTTCCCTATTTCAGAATCTTTCAAGAAATTTTGAAACAAATGAAACGCCTCTGGAGCATTTGCATTCTCCAGTGGAGCTGCATAGTTGCTAGGAAGAAAAATTAACCCTGCTGCATCAAACGCTTTGGTTGCCATTAGTAAGATATGATACGAAGATATTCAGAGAAAAGATGTATGGTAAGTGTTTACCAAAATGTGAAGGAGAGTGAATAAGAATTTTGAAAGTGATTGAGTATGCAAGTAACTGTGAGTGGGTGAATATTAATCGATGTGAAGTGAGAGAACAAAAACGATTAGAGTAAAACCAAAACTCAATCGTTTATTTAATGAAAGCGCGCAACTGATTGTAGAGTAATGTGTAAGTGGGACACTATCATGGGACACGTGTCAAACAACCAATGGATCACTTAATAATTACCGCTGTCATTCCTATAATCACAACACTTTGACATATTTACACTAATTAACAGTTGTCAACTACCCCAATTACTCCAAAATAGTCAAATCATCTCAATGAAACTTTACCTTAGAGTACTTAACACAACTCAACAGTGTTTATCAATTTTCCAACTTTATCACTGAAACCCTTTCAAAAATTGCACAATTGTGAATATGAATGTGTGTGAAGCAGAGTTTACCAAAATCAATTTTTATAGCATCTAATATTTCATAAAATCCATAACAAAAAATCAATAAACACTGAATGCACAAACTCTCATAGTAAACACTGATTGTTTGATGAATGCTAAACTCTGTAGTTACTGTTATACAGAAATCTGAAAACTTCTATTCCCATTGATGTCCATGATTATCCAAGTAAGCACACAGTCTTTGAAGACAAAAAGATCAAGAGATAGAAATCAGAGCATCATTCAGTGAATAACAGTCATGAACTTGATAAACTCACAAACTCTCAATGCACACAAGTGTTTAGGAAGTGTTTACACTCACATTCAATCAGAAAAAGCAGAGTCTACCATATGCTTGAATGTCCACCAAATCTACACTACTTTGAGTACATGTATGCACAAATCAAAAGGACTTTATTCAGGGTTGTAATGAGGTAAGATCAAACAGATGAAAAGAGATGTTTTATTCATGAGTGAATATCAAGCTGAACATTTTAATAGACCAAAGTGTTCAGTCACACTGTTAGTACATATTTGTACAAAATCAGTATATATGCCCCTTTTTTTTCTTTTTTTTATTATTATTTTTTTTTATTATTTAACATATATACTGAAAAACTTTTCTTTTCTTGAGAAACACTCATCTGCTTGATTTTTTTTTTAAAAGAATATAACTGCTCTTAATACTTCAGAGTATAAGAAAAATGAGTAGTTAATTAGGCTCAAAGGGATTTACTAAGGGTGGTATTTATGAACAGTGTTTATACAGTGTTTGAACAGTGTTCAAAAGAATTTTGAACAGTGTTTGAAGGAATGGTAAATCCTATTGCCTTTATCATTTTCATGCACACACATATCATGTAGTCTCAAAATGGTTTAATACAAGTTCTAGAGAAACATACTTCCTGATGAACATCACACAACAATAAATACTGATTGATAGAAAATGTATCAATCACTGATTTGGCTCAAACTCTCACAGGGTGTAAACATGAATCTGAACTCACCAAACTAATCAATGACACATCTCAAGTTTTATGGTTTTCACAAGTACAAACAAGGAATCATCAGGAACCATACCTTTGGGAACAGAATGTCACTTATCAGAGTTTAGAGTTCATCAATAACAGAAATTATTTATGAGAGGCAATGCACACAATATTCATAAACTCAGAGTTTAGGACTGAATAAACTAAGAGATGCTATAAATATGAAACAGTATCATGCTGTGTTGATTTACTGCACAAAATCTGATTAGATTACAGTGACTCAGAAAGAATCATGATTTAATTACTGAGAATCATGCTTCATACATTTTTCTTCATTGGTGTTTTCATTCAGACAATAATCAATTCTGAATTCACTGAGTGTATCCAACATGATAACAGTGTTTAACAGACAGACATGCTGACAGAGTTTAACAAGGTTTAAACATAAGCATGTATAACAGAGTTTAATACTAAGGTTCACATAGCACTTAACAATTTGCATAACATGAGCAATAAGTTTTTGAGTCTAACCAACATCACTAGTCAAAACTAGAGACCATTCCTAGTTCATTGACCAGTCTTGTAAATGTAGCTTCACTCAATGGCTTGGTGAAGATATCTGCAAGTTGTTGTTCTGTAGACACAAAGTGAAGCTCAATGTTGCCTTCCTCTACATGCTCTCTGATGAAGTGATACCTTATGCTGATGTGCTTTGTCATTGAATGTTGTACTGGATTACCTGTCATTGCAATAGCACTTTGATTATCACAGTAAATAGGTATCTTGGTATACCTCAATCCATAATCCAGCAGTTGATTCTTCATCCATAAAATCTGTGCACAGCAGCTACCAGCAGCAATATACTCTGCTTCAGCTATAGATGTAGATATTGACTTCTGTTTCTTGCTGTACCAGGAAACAAGTCTGTCTCCCAGAAATTGACAACTTCCACTGGTGCTTTTTCTGTCTATCTTACAGCCTGCAAAGTCTGCATCTGAATAACCAAGTAGTTTAAACTCTGATTCTCTTGGATACCACAGCCCCAAAGTTATAGTGCCCTTGAGATACTTAAAAATCCTCTTTAATGCTGTTAAATGTGGTTCTCTTGGATCTGCCTGGAACCTTGCACACAAACAAGTGGCATACATGATATCAGGTCTACTAGCTGTTAAATAGAGTAGAGAACCAATCATTCTCTGTAACATGTCATATCTACTGATGACCCTGCATCTTTGTCCAATTTTGTTGCAGTTGCCATGGGAGTTGTTGCAGATGAACAGTCAAGCATGCCAAATTTCTTGAGAAGATTTCTGGTATATTTTGCTTGATTTATAAAAATTCCATCATCTGTTTGCTTTACCTGTAGGCCTAGAAAATAACTAAGCTCTCCCATCATACTCATTTGATATCTTGACTGCATGAGTTTGGCAAACTTCTTACAGAGTTTATCATTAGTAGATCCAAAAATGATGTCATCTACATAGATCTGAACAAAGAGCAAGTCACTACCAGATTGAAAGTAAAACAGAGTTTTGTCAATAGTACCTCTGTGAAATCCACTTTCTAGTAGAAATTTGGCAAGAGTTTCATACCATGCCCTTGGTGCCTGCTTAAGTCCATAGAGTGCCTTGTCTAACCTGTAGACATAGTCTGTATATTTTGGATCTACAAAACCTGGTGGTTGTTCCACAAACACTTCTTCTTCAAGTTTTCCATTTAAAAATGCACTTTTTACATCCATCTGAAACACTTTGAATTTCTTATGAGAGGCATATGCTAGAAAGATTCTGATTGCCTCCAATCTAGCAACTGGAGCAAATGTTTCATCACAGTCTATTCCTTCCTGTTGTGAATAGCCTTTTGCAACCAGTCTTGCTTTGTTTATTGTGATAACACCCTCACTGTCAGTTTTATTTCTGAAAACCCATTTAGTACCAACAATGGATCTGTTCTTGGGCCTTGGTACAAGGGTCCACACTTCATTTCTTTCAAATTCATTTAGCTCTTCTTGCATTGCTGTTATCCAGTCAGCATCTTTAAGAGCTTCTTCCACTTTCTTTGGCTCAGATTGTGACAAGAATGCATGAAACAGACATTCATTTGTTGTTGCACTTCTTGTCCTTACTTTTGCATCTGGATCACCAATAATTAAATCAGGTGTGTGTGACTTAGTCCATTTTCTTGCAGAAGGCAAATTGCTTCTGTCATCATGTGATCCTCCCCCTTGATCCATGCTCTCCTGATTTTCTTGGTGCCTCTCTTCATTTTCTGATGCTCCCCCTGAATGTGACTGCTCAGAATTATCAACAGAGTTTGAATCACCAGAGTTTGATTCAGAATTATTAACTGAGTCACTATCAGTGTTTGAATTATCACTTTGATGTGATTCTTCATGCTCCCCCTCAACTGGTTCTTCCCTTGTTTCTGAATGAAGAGTTTCTTCAGTATTTACCAGTAGAGGTTCAGAGTTTAGATCAACAGAGTTTGTCAGATTAGTCTGATCAGAGTTTACTTTTTCAGAGAATAAATCTTCATTTTCAAAGTGGAGTAGATAATGTTCATTGACATCTTCAAGTCCAGTTATTTTCTTGTCATCAAATGACACATGAATTGATTCCATGATCACTCTAGTTCTCAGATTATAAACTCTGAATGCCTTAGTTGACAGTGGATAGCCAACAAAAATTCCTTCATCTGCCTTTAGGTCAAATTTGGTCAACTGTTCAGGATGAGTCTTCAACACAAAGCACTTGCATCCAAAAATATGAAAATATTTTAGATTTGGCTTTTTCTTCTTCACCATTTCATATGGTGTTTTACCATGCTTGTTGATCAGTGTTGCAATTTGAGTAAAACAAGCAGTTTGAACTGCTTCTGCCCAGAAATATGTTGGCAATTTTGCTTCATCTAGCATGGTTCTTGAAGCTTCTATCAGGGTTTTGTTCTTCCTCTCCACTACACCATTTTGTTGTGGAGTGCCAGGTGCAGAAAACTCCTGTTTGATTCCTTTGCTCTTGTAAAATTCTTCCATTGATGAATTCCTGAATTCAGTTCCATTGTCACTTCTGATTATCTTCACTTGATTTTCTGACCCTTTGTCCAGTTGTAATATATGTTCTGTCAGTGTTAATGCAGTTTCATCCTTCTTTGCAAGAAAATATACCCATGTGTATCTGGTATATTCATCAACAATGACTAGAGCATATTTCTTCTTTCCAAGAGACATCACATTCACTGGTCCAAAAAGATCAACATGTAGGAGATGATAAGGATCAACAATTGAAGACTCAGATTTGCTTTTGAAAGAGGCTTTTCTCTGTTTGGCCTTTTGGCAAGAATCACACAGGCCTTCTACATTCAACAAAGACTTTGGTAGACCTCTTACAAGATCATTCTTAATTAGCTCATTGATGTTGTTCAGGTTCAAATGTGAGAGTTTCTTGTGCCACTTCCAACTCTCTTCACTGGACATTCTTGTTGACAGACACACTGCTTTACCATCAGTGTTTGTTGACAATTTAATTTCATTGATGTTATTGTGTCTGTTTCCAACTAGAGCAACTTTCCCTGTAGATTTACTGATCACTTGACAATATTCAGGCTGAAAATCTACATGATATCCTCTGTCACAGATTTGACTCACAGATAGCAGATCATGCTTGAGTCCTGGAACCAGAGCTACATTTGTGATGATGACACTCCCAAGATTAATATTGCCATATCCCAGAGTATGTCCTATGTTGCCATCTCCATAGGAAACTTTTGGGCCAGCCTTCTCCTCATACTCTGATAGCAGGGCTTTATTTCCTGTCATGTGTCCTGAACATCCACTGTCCACGACTAGGGTACTAACCCTGTTGCCCTGCAATCACAAACAATCACTGATTATTAGTTTTAAGGATCCAGACTTGCTTGGATCCTTTGGCTTTCTTAATTCTGTTAGCTTTTGCAGCGGAATTCACATTATCAGAGTTTAAGCTAACTTTTTCAGAGTTTACATTTGCAGAGTTTACTTTAACCCATTTCAAATTTGGCTTGGGTTCATAGTAATTATAGTAAATAGCATGATAATCTCTGCAAGTGTAAATAGAATGCCATGTACTTCCACAGTGTGTACATAAAGTCTGTGGTCTAGTCCTCACATAATCATTTTTAACTGCAGTTTTAGAGGGCAAAGAATTAATGTTCTTATTCTTACTGCAGAAACTAGCAAGATGATTAGTGCTACCACAATTAAAGCATGTTTTTCTAGGAGCTAATGAAGCAAGCATTGGCTTAATTCCTGATGTTATGCCTACCTTTCCATTTTTGTTTTTCTTAGGCATTCTCTGTTTGTTGACAGATTTTATCTCTTTAAGCTTATGCTTGAGTTGTTTATCTGTCATTAAACCAATGTTAGCTTCTTTAACAAAAGTCTTAGCATATGATTCTTTAACAGCCTTTTTCTCAGCTTCAGTCTTAGGTCCACCTGTTCCCATAACATTTCCTTCAGATGAACGATGTGGTCTAACTTTTACCAAGTTTTCAAATCTAAGTTCATCTCCTTCAGAGTAACCTAGACCTACTGTATCTGAATGAAACACTTCTTGAGTGTCTTTACCAGAGTGTGTCCAAGTTTTAATAATGTGTTTAGCATCCTCCAATTCAGATTCTAGTTGCTTATACTTACCTAGCAACTCCTGTTCAATAAACACTGCATCATCTCTCTCTTTCTGAACTTTATTCATGTTCTCTAGCTGTTCCTCAACAAGTTTATTTCTATCTTTGAGTTGAGAGCACTCATTTTTTATCCTCTAATTTTCTAAAGTCTGATCCCTATAACTGATATGTAATGCTTTAAGATAAATTCTAAATTCATTTATATTATCAGTATTATAAGCATAGGTAGTTGGGGGTACCTTTAGATCATCATCTTCATTCTGAGTAGTAGCCATGAGTGCATAGTTCACTTCCTCATCTGAATCTGAAGTGTCTGCCCAATCTCTGCCTTTGGTGTAGAGTGCCTTTTCAGTTTTACCCTTCTTGCACTCAGGAGCATAGTGTCCCATCTCCTTACACTTGTAGCATTGAATCTCAAACTTATCTTTCTTACCAGATTTGAAGTCCTTTCCCTCAGATTTCTTGAAATTCTTCTTGTCAGACTTAGAGTAGTCCTTGGAGAATCTCTTTCCCTTCTTGAAGTTCTTGAATCCCATCTTCTTGAAGGTCTTTACCATCAATGCAGCCATTTGCATCATCTCTTCATCATCTTCAGAATCAGATGTTCCATCTGTGTTTGAGTCAACATCAGTGTTTGATGACTCACTTTCTGAGTGTATGACTAAAGCTTTTCCTTTTGCCTTTCTCCTTGATGCTTCCTTCTTTGATGGTTTCTCCTCAACCTTAAGAGCAACAGACTTTGACTTTCTACTTGATCTTTTGTTTCTCTGCTCCAATTCCAATTCATGGGTTTTGAGCAGTCCATAAATTTCATCAATCTCTGTTTCACCAAGTTCATAGTTATCTCTTATGGTGGTTGTTTTCATATCCCACTTTTCAGGTAGAGAAAGAAGAAACTTGAGATTTGAGTCTTCTAAATCATACTCTTTGTTAACCAATGACAAATCATTGAGCAGTTTACAGAATCTGTCAAATGTTTCTGTCATGGTTTCTTCAGACTTTACCTCAAAATGCTCATACTCCTGAGTGAGTATGTTTCTTCTGTTTTTCTTGATTGCAGGAGTTCCTTGACACCTAACCTCAAGTGCATCCCATATTTCCTTTGCAGTTGTGCAATTAATCACTTTATTAGACATAACATTGTCTAAAGCACTGTGAAGTAAATGTCTTACTTTTGCATCCTTTGCAATAGATGAAAGATCCTCATCAGTTAGATCTTTCTTTTCTTTTGGAATGACCTTTGATTCCTCACCAGCAGCAGCAGCAGATAACTTTGTAGGTTTGTGAGGACCTTCATATATTCTATCAAGATATTCTGGATCTGTAGCCTCCAGAAACATGGTCATCTTTACTTTCCAAATTGCATACTCTAATGGCCTAAGTATAGGAACCCTAATTGTTTCATACCTACTAACAGTAGTAGGAGCTTTCTCAGATGGTGGAGGTATCTCTGCCATTGATTACTATTGTGTTTGGATCTTTAACTGTAATAAAGTAACAGATTGGCTCTGATACCACTTGTTAGGTCGAATACACAATAGGTAATCAAATACTGTATGAGTAACTTAACAAGAACACACTGTTTAATACTTAAAAACTGTTTGGAATTAACAATTCCTCTCTCAGTGATGTAAAATATCACAGAGAGCTGCTTAGGTTACAATCAATGAATTTCTCAATGTTCGATACCCTTCTAGGGTTAACCTAACTGTATTTATAAAACATACATCTTCGTACAATCAGTAATTGATTCTCCTATAATTAAGCTATACAATTGATATCAATCACGATTGCTCCAAGTCATCCAAGTCAACTCAATCTCTTTGACAGCTTTCCAATCTTCAAAGATATTGCTTCCAAATTTATCTTGTATCAATCTTCAAACACTGTTGACTCTTCAGACATTACCGCTACAGAGTTTAACAATCTCTGTTGCGCTTCCAGTCAGTGTTTAACTAAACGCTGACTGCTTCCAGCTAAACTCTGTTTTGTTACTTTAGCTTCCAAACACTGTTCTCATCAATCATTTCTAACAACAGGGTTTGTTGGCTCAAGATTTAGTGGTTCAGGTTGTGTTTGTGGTGATGTAGGATTAACAGTGGTTGTTGGTGTTGGCTCAGGTTGTTGTACATGTTGAGAGGGTATGGTTTCAATATGATCAGTTGCTAAAGGTTCAGGCATATTTTGTGTTTCTGGTTGTTGTGTTTGGTGTGGGTCATGTTGTGGTGATTGGGGATCTTGTGGTTGGTTCAAGAAGTTCTGCAAGGCAAGTGGCAAGACAAAAGCAGGTATGTCTTTACCAACATCTTTATTAGTCATATCAGAGAATATTCTCTTATTGACTCTAAAGGGTTGAATCTCATCAGCTGCATCAACTTCTAACCCAGGTACACATGCATTGAACAAAAGTTGACAAAATCTAGCAAAATAAACTGTAGTAGACTCTGACAACTTATCACCTAAGTTCATTAACACATAACGACCATAATCAAAATTATTGCCATAGAGTAGAGAATACCCAATTTGCAGACTATCCATTGGAATGGCATCCCAGTTGGTGACTTTCTTCTGGAATGTCCTGGTGATACAGTCAAAGAAAAAGTTCCATTCTTTTCTAAGATTCGGCCTCCTCACACTGCCCAGCTTTGCAAGAGATTCCATATACCCAATCTCTGTTAACATTTCTCTCAGATTTTGCTCAGAGACAACAGCATACGAAGTATGTGTGTCGAAATCCATGGTCTCGCGAACAGTTTGTGGAGTAATCACAAACTCTTGTTCTTCATGAGTGAAGATGATAGACGGAGTTCCATTTTCTCCTCCTTCTATATACCTTGAGTTTTGCCAGAAAGTGACAACCTGAGATGCAGATAGAGTAGCAGGTTCAATCAACGCTTGCCCAATCTCAGAGTCGCGAAGAAAGTTTTGCATTAGGTGAAACGCCTCAGCAGCACGGTCGTTCTCAAGTAGAGCTGCATAATTGTTAGGCACAAAACGAAGACCAAACAAAGTGAAAGGTTTTGTTGCCATTAGATCAAGAAATAATCAAAAATCGACTGTGAAAATGATATGTAAGAAAGGTGTTTGTGAAAATGCCAAGGTGAAAAATAAGGAGGTCTGTGTTTTGGTAAAGTGAATATGAGTGGGTGAGTAGTGATTGTAACAAAAAGTAATTTGAGTAGTAATTAAAAATTAAACTCAAACGTTTTTACATTGAAAGCACTCAACTGTTCCCTTGAGAAGTGTGAAAGTGGTACATAATGATGAGTGAGTGGGTGAAAGTGGGACACGTGTCAAACATGCAGCGATTCACTTAATCACGCGCAGTAAAAGCCATTATTACTGCTGTCTTTCCGATTATCAAGACACTTTACCACTAAATACACTAATTAACAGTTGTCAACCACTCCATTTACTCCAAAATTTTCAAATTATCATAATGAAAATTTACCTTAGAGTACATAACACAATCCATCAATGTTTGTCAAATTTTCTAACTTTATCACTAAAACTCTTTCAAAAATGCATAGTCGTGATTATTTTGTGTGTGAGTAGCAGAGGTTACCAAATCAATTTTTATAGCATCTAATATTTCATAAAATCCATAAATCAAATCAATAAACACTGAATGCACAAACTCTCATATTAAACACGGAGTATGTGATGAATGCTAAACTCTGTAGTTCCTTAAATACAGAAATCTGAATATCCCTGTTCCCATTGATGTTTATGATTATCCAAGTAAGCACACAGTCATTATAGACAAAAAGATCAGGAGATAGACATCAAAGCATCATTCAGTGAGTTACATGTCAAGGATTTCCTTACAAACTCTCAAAGCACACAAGTGTTTGGGTGAAGTGTTTTCTCTCAGATTCAATCAGTGAAAGCAGATACTACCATATGCTTGAATTTCCACCAGTTCTACACTACTTCGATTACATATATGCACAAATCAAAAGGACTTTATTCAGGGTTGTAACGTAGTAAGATCAAACAGGTGAGAAGAGACGTTTTAATCATGAGTAAATTTCGAACTGAACAATTTAACAGACAAAAGTGTTCAGTCTCACTGTTAGTACATATTTGTACAAGATGATCAGTATATATACCCTCTTTTTTTTTAATATATATACTGAGTAAACTATTTCTTTTCTTGAGAAACACTCACCTGCTTGCTTTTGATTTTCCAAAAGAATATAACTGCTCTTAATACTTCAGAATTTAAGAAAAATGAGCAGTTAATTATGCTCAAAGGGGTTTACTAAGGGTAGAATTTATGAACAGTGTTTGAACAGTATTCAAAGAAGTTTTGAACAGTGTTTGAGGAAAGATGGTAAATCCTAATGCCTTTATCATTTTCATGCACACACATATCATGTAGTCTCAAAATGGTTTAATGCAAGTTCTAGAGCAACATACTTACTGATGAACAGCACACATCAATAAAATTTGATTGATATAAAGTGTATCAATCACTAATTTGGCTCAAAATCTCACAGGGTGCAGACATGAATTGTTTCTCACCAAACTAAACAATGACACATCTCAAGTTTTAAAATTTTCACAAGTACAAACAAGGA
This sequence comes from Kitagawia praeruptora, assembly GCA_037693485.1. Classification (NCBI taxonomy): domain Eukaryota; kingdom Viridiplantae; phylum Streptophyta; class Magnoliopsida; order Apiales; family Apiaceae; genus Kitagawia; species Kitagawia praeruptora. Next base: position 129,656,246 of record CM075350.1, read on the forward strand.
ATCATCAAGAACTATGTATGTCTTGGAAACAGAGTGTTACTAATCAGAGTTTAGAGTTCATCAATATCAGAAGTTATTCATGAGAGGCAATGCACACAATATTCATAGATTCAGAGTTTAGGATCAAATAAACTAAGAGATGCTCTAAATATGAAACAGTATCATGCTATGTTAACTTACTGCACAATTTCTGATTAGATCACAGTGACTCAGAAAGAATTTTGATTTATTCACTGAGAATCATGCTTCATACATTTTTCTTCATCGGTATTTTCATTCAGACAAAAATCAACTCAGAATTCACAGAGTTTATCAAACATATTAACAGTGTATGATCAACAAACATGTTGACAGAGTTTACCAGTGTGAGAATAGAAACATGTGAACAGAGTATGCATAACAGAGTTTAATTAACAAGGTTCACGTAGCACTTTAGCAATTCATAAAAATATGAGCAGCACATTTTATAAGAGAATTTTGAGTCTAACAAACATGTTTAGTCAAAACCAGATACCATTCCTAGTTCATTGACCAGTCTTGTAAATGCTGCTTCACTCAAAGGCTTGGTGAAGACATCTGCAAGTTGTTGATCTGTAGGCACAAAGTGAAGCTCAATATTGCCTTCCTCTACATGCTCTCTGATAAAGTGATACCTTATGCTGATGTGCTTGGTCATTGAGTGTTGTACTGGATTACCTGTCATTGCAATAGCACTTTGATTATCACAGAAAATAGGTATTTTGCTATATCTCAACCCATAATCCAGCAATTGATTTTTCATCCATAGAATCTGTGCACAGCAGCTACTAGCAGCAATATACTCTACTTTAGCTGTAGATGTTGATATTGATTTTTGTTTCTTGCTGTACCAAGACACAATTCTGTCACCAAGAAATTGACAACTTCCACTTGTGCTTTTTCTGTCAATCTTACAGCCTGCAAAGTCTGCATCAGAGTAACCAAGTAGTTTAAAATCTGATTCTCTTGGGTACCACAGTCCTAAAGTTACAGTGCCCTTGAGATACTTGAAAATCCTCTTCACAGCTGTTAAATGTGGTTCCCTTGGATCTGCCTGAAACCTTGCACACATACATGTTGCATACATGATATCAGGTCTACTTGCTGTTAGATAGAGAAGAGAGCCAATCATTCCTCTGAAACTTGTCATATCTACTGATGACCCTGTATCTTTGTCCAATTTTGTTGCAGTTGCCATGGGAGTTGTTGCAGATGAACAGTCAAGCATGCCAAATTTCTTGAGAAGATTTCTGGTATATTTTGCTTGATTGATAAAGATTCCATCATCTGTTTGCTTCACCTGTAAGCCTAGAAAGTAACTTAGCTCTCCCATCATACTCATTTGATATCTGGACTGCATGAGCTTGGCAAACTTCTTACAGAGTTTATCATTAGTAGATCCAAAAATAATATCATCAACGTATATCTGAACTAAAAGCAAGTCAATTCCAGATTTGAAATAAAACAGAGTTTTATCAATTGTACCTCTGTTGAATCCACTTTCTAAAAGAAACTGAGCTAGGGTCTCATACCATGCTCTTGGTGCCTGCTTAAGTCCATAAAGTGCCTTGTCTAGCCTGTAGACATGGTCAGGATATTTTGGATCTACAAAACCAGGTGGTTGTTCAACAAACACTTCTTCTTCAAGTTTTCCATTCAGAAAAGCACTTTTCACATCCATTTGAAAAACCTTGAATTTCTTGTGAGAAGCATAGGCAAGAAACATTCTTATTGCCTCCAATCTGGCAACTGGTGCAAAAGTCTCATCATAGTCTATTCCTTCCTGCTGTGAATAGCCTTTAGCTACCAGTCTTGCTTTGTTCCTTGTGATAACACCATCACTGTCAGTTTTATTTCTGAAAACCCATTTAGTACAAACAATGGATCTGTTCTTGGGCCTTGGTACTAAGGTCCACACTTCATTTCTCTCAAATTCATTTAGCTCTTCTTGCATTGCTGTTATCCAGTCAGCATCTTTAAGAGCTTCTTCTACTTTCTTTGGCTCAGTTTGTGACAAGTATGCATGAAACAGACATTCATTTGTTATTGCACTTCTTGTCCTTACTCTTGCATCTGGATCACCAATAATCAAATCAGGTGTGTGTGACTTAGTCCATTTTCTTGCAGAAGGCAGATTGCTTCTTTCATCATGTGATCCTCCCCCTTGATCCAAGCTCTCCTGATTTTCTTGGTGCCTTTCTTCATTCTCTGATGCTCCCCCTGAATGTGACTGCTCAGAATTATCAACAGAGTTTGAGTCAACAGAGTTTGATTCAGAATTATCAACTGAGTCACTATCAGTATTTGAATTATCACTTTGATGTGATTCTTCATGCTCCCCCTCAACTGGTTCTTCCCTTGTTTCTGATTGAAGAGTCTCTTCAGTATTTACCAATAGAGGTTCAGAGTTTAGCTCAACAGAGTTTGTCAGATCAGTCTCATCAGAGTTTACTTTATCAGAGAATAAATCTTCATTTTCAAAGTGCAGTTGATCATGTTCATTGACATCTTCAAGTCCAGTTATTTTGTCATCAAATGACACATGAATTGATTCCATGATCACTTTGGTTCTCAGATTATAAACTCTGAATGCCTTAGTTGACAGTGGATAGCCAACAAAAATTCCTTCATCTACCTTTAGGTCAAATTTGGTCAACTGTTCAGGATGAGTCTTCAACACAAAGCACTTGCATCCAAAAATATGAAAATATTTTAGATTTGGCTTCTTCTTTTTCACCATTTCATATGGTGTTTTACCATGCTTGTTGATCAGTGTTGCATTTTGAGTAAAACAAGCAGTTTGAACTGCTTCTGCCCAGAAATATGTTGGCAACTTTGCTTCATCTAGCATGGTTCTGGCAGCTTCTATCAAGGTTCTGTTCTTCCTCTCCACTACACCATTTTGTTGTGGAGTGCCAGGTGCAGAAAACTCTTGTTTTAATCCTTTACTCTTGCAAAATTCTTCCATTGTTGAATTCCTGAATTCAGTTCCATTGTCACTTCTGATAATCTTCACTTGATTCTCTGACCCTTTGTCCAGTTGCATTATATGTTCTGCCAGTGTTAATGCAGTTTCATCCTTCTTTGCAAGAAAATATACCCATGTGTATCTGGTATATTCATCAACAATGACTAGAGCATATTTCTTCTTTCCAAGTGACATGACATTCACTGGTCCAAAAAGATGAACATGTAGAAGATGATAAGGATCAACAATTGAAGACTCAGATTTGCTTTTGAAAGAGGCTTTTCTCTGTTTGGCCTTTTGACAAGAATCACACAGGCCTTCTACATTCAACAAAGACTTTGGTAGTCCTCTTACAAGATCATTCTTTATTAGCTCATTGATGTTGTTCAGATTCAAATGAGAGAGTTTCTTGTGCCACTTCCAACTCTCTTCACTGGACATTCTTGTTGACAGACACACTGCTTTGCCATCAGAGTTTGTTGACAATTTTATTTCGTAGATGTTATTGTGTCTGTTTCCAACTAGAGCAACTTTCCATGTAGATTTACTGATGACTTGACAATATTCAGGCTGAAAATCTACATGATATCCTCTGTCACAGATTTGACTCACAGAAAGCAGATCATGCTTGAGTCCTGGAACCAGAGCTACATTTGTGATGATGACACTTCCAAGATTAATATTGCCATATCCCAGAGTATGTCCTATGTTGCCATCTCCATAGGAAACTTTTGGGCCAGCCTTCTCCTCATACTCTAATAGCAGGGCTTTATTTCCAGTCATGTGTCCTGAACATCCACTGTCCACGACTAGGGTACTTACCCTGGTGCCCTGCAATCACAAACAATCACTGATTGTTAGTTTTAAGGATCCAGACTTGCTTGGATCCTTTTGCTTTATTGAATCTGTTAGTTTTTGCATCGATTTAGCATTATCAAGGTTTAAACTAACATTTTCATTCTTAATACTTGCGAAATCAACTTTAACCCATTTCAAATTAGGTTTCAGTTCATAATAATTATGATAAATGGCATGATTATCAAGGTTTAAACTAACATTTTCATTCTTAATACTTGCGAAATCAACTTTAACCCATTTCAAATTAGGTTTCAGTTCATAATAATTATGATAAATGGCATGATAATTCTTGCAGGTATAAATTGAGTGCCAACTACTTCCACAATGTTTGCACAGAGTTTGTGGTCTTGGTTTGACATTTTCCTTTTTTACTCCAGATTTGGAGGGTAAAGAATTAATGTCTTTGTTCTTCCTGCAAAAGCTAGCAAGATGATTAGTGCTACCACAATTATAACAAGTTTTTCTAGGTGCAAATGTAGCAAGCATTGGCTTAATTCCTGATGTTATGCCTACCTTTCCATTTCTGTTTTTCCTAGGCGTTCTCTGTTTGTTGACAGATTTGATTTCTTTAAGCTTATGCTTGAGTTGTTTATCTGTCATTGAACCAATATTAACCTGTTTGACACAGGTTTTTACTGGCTCATGGTCAACAGCTCCATGTTCAGTTTTAACAGTACCATGAACAAATGTTCCAAATTTCTTAGAAGAAAGAGGTGGTCTAATCTTTACTGTATTCTGAAACCTAATCACATCATCCTCAGAATAACCTAGACCTACTGTGTCTGATTGAAAAACCTCTTGAGTGTCTTTTCCAGAATGTGTCCAAGTTTTAATAATGTGCTTTGCATCCCCCAATTCAGATTCTAGTTGCTTATACTTACCTAGCAACTCATGTTCTATAAACACAGCATCATCTCTTTCTTTCTGAATTTTATTCATGTTTTCAAGTTGTTCCTCAACAAGTTTATTTCTTTCTTTGAGTTGAGAACACTCACTTTTGATTCTCTCATTTTCTAAAGTCTGATCCCTATAACTGATATGTAATGCCTTAAGATAAATTCTCAATTCAGTTATATTATCTGTATTATAAGCATAGGTAGTTGGAGGTACCTTTAGTTCAGAATCTTCATTTTGAGTAGAGGCCATGAGTGCATAGTTCACCTCCTCATCTGAATCTGAAGTGTCTGCCCAATCTCTGCCTTTGGTGTAGAGTGCCTTTTCAGTTTTACTCTTTTTGCACTCAGGAGCATAGTGACCCATCTCCTTACACTTGTAGCATTGAATCTCAGACTTATCTTTCTTACCAGATTTGAAGTCCTTTCCCTCAGATTTCTTGAAATTTTTCTTGTCAGACTTTGAGTAATCCTTGGAGAATCTCTTTCCCTTCTTGAAGTTCTTGAATCCCATCTTCTTGAAGGTCTTTACCATCAATGCAGCCATTTGCATCATCTCCTCATCATCTTCAGAATCAGATGTTCCATCTGTGTTTGAGTCAACATCAGTGTTTGATGACTCACTTTCTGAATGTATGACTAAGGCTTTTCCTTTTGCCATTCTCCTTGATGCTTCTTTCTTTGAAGATTTTTCTTCAACTTTCAGTGCAACAGTCTTTGACTTCCTGCTTGATCTTCTGTTTCTCTGCTCCATTTCCAATTCATGAGTCTTGAGCAGTCCATAGATTTCATCAATCTCAGTATCAGCAAGATCATATTGTCTCTTATGGTGGTTGTTTTCACATCCCACTTTTCAGGAAGAGAGAGAAGAAACTTGAGATTTGAATCTTCCAGATTATATTCTTTGTTAACCAATGATAGATCATTGAGTAGTTTGCAGAATCTATCAAATGTTTCTGTCATGGTTTCTTCAGACTTTGCCTCAAAATGCTCATACTCCTGTGTGAGTTTGTTCCTTCTGTTCTTCTTAATTGCAGCAGTTCCTTGACTTCTAACCTCAAGTGCATCCCATATATCCTTTGCAGTCGTGCAGTTAATCACTTTGTTAGACATAACATTGTCAAGAGCACTGTGAAGTAAGTGCCTTACTTTGGCATCCTTAGCAATAAATGAAAGATCCTCAGCAGTTAGATCTTTCTTTTCCTTAGGAACCACCTTTGATTCCTCACCAGCAGCAGCAGCAGTTAACTTTGTAGGTTTATGAGGACCTTCATAAATTCTATCAAGATATTCTGGATCTGTGGCTTCCAGAAACATGGTCATCTTTACCTTCCAGATTGCATATTCTGATGGATTCAGTATTGGAACCCTAATTGTTTCATACCTACTAACAGTAGTAGGTGCTTTCTCAGAACCTGATGGAGGAGGAATCTCTGCCATTGATTACTATTGTGTTTTGGATCTTTAACTGTAATAAAATAACAGATTGGCTCTGATACCACTTGTTAGGTCGAATACACAATATAAATAATCAAGTACTGTATGAGTAAATAACAAGAACACACATTTTAGCACTTAAAACTGTTTGGAATTAATAATTCCTCTCTCAGTGATGTAAAATATCACAGAGAGCTGCTTAGGTTACAATGAATGATATTCGTTCACGATGGATACCCTTCTAGGGTTAACCTAACTGTATTTATAAGATATACAGCTACGTACAATCGTTAATTGATTCTCCTATAATTAAGCTATACAATTGATATCAATTACGATTGCTACACGTCTTCTAAGTCAACTCAATCTCTTTGACAGCTATCCAATCTTCAAAGATATTGCTTCCATATTAATCTCGAATTAATCTTCAAACTCTGTTGACTTGTAGACGCTACCAGTAGACAGACTTTAGAAAACTCTGTTGCTCACCTAGCTAACAGTGTTTGCGCTTCCATGTGTTCAGCTAGCAGTGTTTACGCTTCCTTCTGTCAGCGTTTGCGCTTCCAGCTATCAGCGTATACTCAAACTCTGTTACAACTGCTTTCAATAACAAGTTAAACTCTCTTTACCCGTAACACTTAAACACTGACATTAAATCACATCAATTATATTTAACATTATATCTTTCTGTTATTAGTTGATAGGTAGCATTATAAATACTCTCTCAATATCATTGTAAAAGAGCGTCGGTATGTGCGTAGCTCTGTATTAAGATTTGTATTCGAGAGTTCAAAACAAACAGAGAGAAAGAGAGTTTTATTTTGTTAGCAGCTGTTAAAGGTATTGTACACCTTTGGTAGAGTTTGTATTTGATCTTATTAATACAAACAGAGTTTGATTCATTCATTTATTCTTGTTCATCTAACCAAGTAAAAATCAGACACGATTATATAACTTGTATTCAACCCCCCCCCCCCCGGCCCCTTCTACAAGTTATTCGAGTTAACAAAGTGTCAAGCTAGACATCCCATTAAGGTAAATGCTAAGGGTTTTATCCCTTCTTCCCATGTGCCAAAGGCGGGTCCACATGAGGGAGAGCTTATTAGGCTTCTCTTTAAGAACAAGTGTGCCGGTCTAGGCTCCACACAAGTTCCCATTTCCTCTCGTGCCAGTGGTGGCTCCACAGAGGGATGAAACATTCTGGTTCCTGTATGCAAGTCTCGGCTCCATACAGGTTCCTTTAGGTGCCTTTCGTCAGGACTTTAGGTGCCTTTTGTCAGGACTTCAGGTCATATGCTCAAGGAACTTGAGACTTTTAATTCATGCTCAGGAAGCTACCTGAGGCTTTTGGCTAAAAATACTTTGCACAATCAACTGAGGCTTTTCAATCAAATGTGCTCAGGAAGCTACCTGAGACTTTTCTCATGCTCAGGAAGCTACCTGAGACTTTTCTCATGCGTGCTCGGGAAGCTACCCAAGACTTTTCTCGTGCTCAGGAAGCTACCTGAGGCTTAATTCTTTTCTCAATACAATCTACTTGTAAGCTGTGTCTAATCATTCATCGCAATCTGCACATTCTGTCAAATCATACTCATACTTCACACATACTGTCAATGCTACAGGATCCTGTCAGTCAAGGTAACTGAAAGGCAGAGTGTGTAAACTTGTAACACTATAACTAATGTAACTCAATTAAAAGAAAAGATACTTAACCAGAAGACAATCAAGAACAAGAAGTCACAAGGAATCAACACTAAATGAAGACAAGGTAATTGATACAATTGAACATGTTAACTATGATCAAGCCAAGAAGAAATCATTGAGAGAAGTTCAAGTCAAAGTTGTTCATGCCTCAGTGATTTGAGAAATAGAGAATCAAGATCATAACTATCAGTATCATCAAGACCAATTGATTTCAAGTGAACAAGAAGGAAAGCAAACTTTGGAAGGCCACGTTACTAAGTGAATATGGTAATTTATTCAAGAAGCAGAAACACTATCAAGACTAGTCACTTATGAACCAGACCAGTGCATCAAGTGTCAGGACATTGATAGCAAGTTTATGTCAGTAATAAAGATCCATGTTCAAGAACTTGCTGAAGAATAAAGAAGACATGAAGATATCACAAGTTCAAGATGTGCATTGAAGTTTCAAGTTGAAGACCAGAATATTTTCTAAGTACTAAATATTCTAGATGACCAAGCAGAATATTTCTAAGTAGAAGTTCTACTTAGAAATTCGAGATGGCTAAGTAGAAATTCTCAAGTAGAAGTTCTACTTAGAGTGCAGCTTCAACATGACACATGGCATCTACTGATTGGCAGATTTCCAAGCTTTCAAGATAAGGCAAGATTTATGTGGACATCATTGGGCCACGTACATCTTAGTCTTTGAAGACTACAGGACATAGATTACATGTAGTATAAATAGAAGTACTTGTGTAATGTTTTATGTTAGAGAGCAATAGTTGAGAAAAACACAAGAAAAAGAGAGAGAGTGCATTCACAGAGCTTAGTATCATTCAATACTCTCTGAACTTCTGTTATACTTTGTAATGAATGTTGTAGCAACCATTTCAAGTTATATATAAGAAATATATTCCATGAATCTGCGTGTTCATTTATTGCATCGTATTTATTGCTTCTCATATTCGAAAAGTTGTATTCACCCCCCCCCCTCTACAACACATTTGGACCTAACAATTGGTATCAGAGCGGATGTTTAACATACAAAACATAGATCCTTGTGTTTGGTAGAAGAATCGTGAGTTTTCATTTTCTAGATCTACTTTTCATTTTCTCGAAAAGTGTGCTTTAATTCGTTGGTAGTGAAAACTCATCCGAAAAATTATTTAAATACTCCAGGTGTGATTATTTAGCTTGGGGGTATTTTAATTAATTTTTGTGAATTAATCTGGGTTCGTTGATATTTGGTGTTCTTGAGTGTTCATCATCTGTTCTTATCAAAGAAGACAACCCAACAACTTTTTGATCTCCTTTTCAAACAGATAAATAGTAAAAGAATAAAAAGGTGTTTTTGGACTTTTGATTTGCATTATTCACGGCCGAAAGTGTAACAAGACATACTCAGTACCTAGCACGTGGGTTAGGTGGATTAGGTGAGTAAAGCATCAAAGTCAAAAAGGTGTTAAAGAGATAATATTGTTTATTCAATATTAAAGTAATCTGCAGAAAATTTATTCTAAGGACAAAAGTTCTACATAGAATTTCTACTTGAGATTTTCTACATAGAATTTCGACTTGGACAATTTCTACTTGGTGAAGTTCGACTTGAGCAAAATTTCTACTTAGAGAAATTTCGACTTGGCAGAAGTTCTACATATATATTCTACTTAGCCTAGTCTTGGGTACTTAGAAACTTTTTAGTGACCAGAATTGAAATGGCTCCTAAAAATACATTCAAGATCCCAATGTTCAACCGAGATCACTATGAAGAATGGGTTTTCAGAATGAGACTCTACTTGGAGACAGTTAACCCTGAATATCTGGAAGTTCTTGATAAGGGTAAATTTGTTCCAATGGTGGCTATTCCTGCAAGTACGGAAGGAGGCGAGGTTATACCAGCTCGGTCTGAGCCTAAAAAGGCAGCGGATTTTTCAGAGGCAGACAAGGAGCAAATAGCTTATGATACCTCCGTACGACAAACCTTGATGGAATCCCTTGATCATGAAATGTTCAACATAGTCAAAGGTCTGACTACAGCAAAGAAGATTTGGGACAAGATAGAAGTTGTCATGGAATGATCTGCAGAGGTTAGAAGCAACAAGACACTTATACTCAAGATGGAGTATGACACCTTCAGAATAAGAAAAGGAGAAGGCATAACAGACGTCTATCTAAGATTCAGTCAGTTGGTTTTGGATTTGAATCTGAGAGGTGTTACTCTCCCCATGGTTGAGACCAATACGAGATATCTGAGGAACCAGCCAAAGAGCATTGAACATAGGGTCTACGCAATCAGAGAAACCAGAGATTTGCATACAACTTCTCTGGAAGAATATTATGGAATTCTAAAGACCTATGAGCTGGAGACACTTCAAGATCAAGCATGGGACAATGATTCAAAAGGAAAAGAAACTGCATCAGGATTAGTTGCTGATGAGGAAGAGTCTAAGAAGGCAATGGTTGCAGCAAAGCCTAAATCATCACTTGCACCACATCAAGTTGATAATGATGACGAATGCGCATCTAACAGTGATGATGACTACTTCACCCAAGAAGAGCTGGACAACATGGACGATAGTGTCGTGGTATACATGGCAAGGAAGTTCAGCAACATGAGATTCAGAAAGAGCAACCGACCACAGAGAAATTCTTCATCTTACTATCGGGTTGCTAGGGGTGGTGGTAGTTCGTCAGGCTACCAAGGTAAAGGCAAGAATACCAGCTACAAATCTCCTTTGGATTTCAAAATGAAGTTCAAATGCTATAACTGTGGAGAAGCTGGACACTTTGCTACGGACTGCAAAAAGCCTAAACAGACTTATCCAAAAGAGACATATGAAGCCCTCAAAAGCAAGTATGAATCGCTGGTGAAGGAAAGACATGGAAAAAGAGCTTTATTAGTGTGACAGCCCCCAAATCCGGGGTCATAAATCCGGGCCATCACGGACCAATTTCCATTCAATATTAATATCTCTTGAGTTTTTTTTTTTAACAATTGATACTTATGCCATTGACCCCGCAATAATAAACACACACACACCAGTCATATGCTCAGAGAACAACATTCACCATAATAAAGTTAAGAGTTGAACAGTTATTACAAACCTGGATCATACTTAAGTACATTGTTGAATAACACTTCGACATGAAGCGTTCCAACAATTAAAAGTTTATTACATTCTTACACCCTTAATTATACATAAGCTCTCAGAACCCGTCTGCTTCTACGCTACCTCAGGAATCGATGCTAGCGTGCTCTCAGAAGCTCGCCTTCCCCCTACCCTCTTGCGGGGCGTTCTGCGAAGTATTGGCATTCCTAGCTGTATATAGATAAGTAGCAAGAATGAGCCAAAATAGCTCAGCAAGATAATTTCTATCTACTAACATCAAAGGAAAATAAACCGTTATATATATAGACAATAGCAAACTTCAGTTATTATGGAAGAATTTTATTTCCATTCAATATGTATATACACTTTCCAATTATCCTTGTACATGAGAATTATATAGTATCATTCTATCAATCTCGCTTCTAACATCATATAATATCAGTTCCCCTTCTTGAATGCCATAACCATCAATATACCATTTCAATGTAATCTTTCAAGATAATATAAAAACTTGAACAAATCTCTCACTATAATCATCTCATTTCCTTCTTATGCAACAATCATATAAATTAATATAAAATCAGTTTCTCTTCGTTCGTAACAATAATTCCATCATTTCATATCACTTTTCTGTTTTCAGTTATAAAAATTTGAAAACCATTTTCAATTCTTTCCTTCAAGTTTTGGGGATATCTGCTGGCGCCAGATACGTAGGACGATGATCAGTCGCCTGATCGTATCCGCTCTCTGTTTACTACTAGTAGAAGGGATGATCCCTACCTGGTAATCAACCCTGGAGGAAGGCTACCTGCTACATCCTCCCTTGGCATCTTCGTGCCGAAATAAAATATTGGATGCTGGACTGTGCCACTACCACACAGCCTCTTACGCTTACTGCTGCAATCCCCCTTTTTCAAATCATCAAATACCATTTCACATTTTCCATCTTTCCGTTTCCATTTCCATTCACATTTCCATACACATTTCCATACACATTTCCATTCACATTTCCATTTCCATTTATCATTACCTTTTAAAAATATTTATGTCATAATACTTTGATTATGACTCAGACATCTCCTCTGTATTCAATGAAATCAATATGCTTTTATATACGTAGAGTATTCCATTTATCTCAAAAGTATTAAATACCATTCAATAATATTTATTAAATCACAATACTTAGGAAGAATATAATATTATAAATCATATAACCCTAGATAATAACTGATACCATTCCTTTATATATAACTCTAGATAACAACTGATACCATTCCTTTATATATAACTCTAGATAACAACTGATACCATTCCTTTATATATCTTTAGATAACAACTGATATCATCCCTTCATATTCCCTTAATCATAAGGCATGTTCACTTCATGCATAATCATCTCTATGTATATTCATATCCATCTCATACTCATATCCTTATCCATATTCATATCATACTCATATACCTTCCCTTTTAACATCAATAATCAAGGAAAACAAATTCTTAACAATATAGTAACAATAGCATCACATATATATATTTCATGAAATCAAGTTTCCTTGAAGATAAATAATTTCCAAGTAGGGATAGAAAAGATCTTGCCTCGGTTCCGGTATCCTGACGGTATGGTTCGTCCCTCTTCCGGAGTTTCTATAAACACAAAAGGACCGTCGTTAGAATACCACATCTCTTACTCACTACACTCTTGTATAACATTACCCTTGACACTTTAATATATGTTTAACGTATCACTATTACTCCAAAGGTTCAAGAACTTAACCACTTATAAACTCAATCGAAGTTTCAGGGGTTTTCACCATTTCCCCTAACGACCACACTTAACTGTAAAAATTCTCAGAAACTATGGATTTCAAATTTTAATGCAAGGTCAACTGTCAAGGGTCCTCTGACCACCCAACTACACTATCCCAAAATTTCGTGACTTATAAGAATGTATAAGTATGGTAGTTATAGCCTCAAAGTTAACACAATTACGGTTTCTCGGTTTTCAAACGTCTTTCACTAAAACTGACTTTTTTCCTAAACCGTTCATCAGATTTTAACGCACCTTATATCAAAACGATCTATGAACTAAACTCTATCTCATCATGGTCACAAGAGGGTCTGAACAGTAAGGTACCGTCCGTGTATAAATGCTAAAAACAGGGCAGTTTGGGAATCTAACGGAAATCGGACATTATAACTGCTGTACTTTCATAATTTCCAAAATCAAACTCCTCCAAATCAATCATCCACCTTATACACCATCACCTACACCATGTGGTCATCTTACCAACCATGGTTACAAGCACATACTCCTTACATATTTAACTTTAATCACTTACAAACACATATAACATCATGAATTCATACTTTGTACAACTTTAACTTCTAAACTAATCATAATACCTCATAAACTCAAAAGGGGTGAAGTTGTTTATACCTTCTTGAAGCTCAAAAACACTTAATAAGCCTTGGGTAATCCTTAAACAACCTTACAATAGCTTGAATAATCTAAAGAAACCATAAAAACACAAGTTAGTTCTTAAAGTTACTATTCACCCAGCTGCAAGATCGTGCAAAACGAGGCCCTTACCGAGCTTTTCTGAACGAGGCTTCTAAAGAAGAGTTGTAGAGCATCTCAATACCTTTCCAACCATATAAAGAACACAAAATTCCATTGAGTAATGAAGGAGATATGCCCATTTTACTGAGCTGCTGTCTTGGTTGGCCGAATGGAATGAAGATGGTGGGTGGAGAGATTTCTTGCTTTTGTTTTGATCTTATTTCATCTTAATCTTGCTTAATCTAGAGTGTTATGGAAGCTTGGAAAGATATTTTGTGTTTAAAACCTTGCAAAGTTACTAATTTACCCTTAAAAACAAATTAATGGCTAATGACACCACTTGGATGCTCTAATCTCTTATTTTCTAAATTTTCTAAGTAAAACGCCCATCACATTGGTAAATAATATGGTATGTATCCTTGTTATATTACCAATCTTGGTTTCTTGGTTTCCATACTCGTCTAATTGTGGTTCGTTTCGAATATACCTCATTATCTCAGTGGTTTTTGAAATCATTTAAAGATCCAAATTCCATTGGTATTCTCTTAACTTCATAATCCTTTGGTTTAACCTAAATCTTCTAATTCCTCAATATATAATTCCTTTAATATTTCGATGCTCCTTAATATCCAATAGCAGCTTATTCAAAATCAAAATCCTCAAAATCCATATTCAGGAATTTCTGAAATCTATCGTCATTTCGAGTCACTTATTTTCATTGTATAACACTAATATGGTTTCTGTTTACTCATTTTCTGTTTCTCTTATAGAGTACCTACATACCTTTTCCATAAATCCTCAAAATTTACTATTCATTTGATCACTGTAGCGTTGCTAAAGTTAGGGTTATTACATCCTTCCCCCCTTAAAAGGATTCCGTCCCGGAATCACGCTGAAAATGTCCATAAATACCTTTTTCATCTACACCTTATAACTTCTATACTACTTTCTCCATCCTTTTTCCTTCATAATATCTTTATCTTGTTTGCGCAAAAATACACCAACATAATCTTGCTTGTCATTCATCAACATGTCTTTTAGCTTATCAATATCAGTCTCTTTCATTTCTTCCCTTACCAATTTCTTCCTGTATATTCAATCGTTCTGTTCTTATCTCCTCCTTCTCCTTCCTTCTTACTAGTACCTCGGCCACCACACTGGCCTTTCCTACATGGTAGTGTATCTCACTAGGGTTTGACTATATTTTGATCTCTATCATGACAAAAAATATGAATACTTCAATCTTATTATATTCTATCTCTGTAAAATCCTCCAGAAATCTGACTAGAATAAGATTCCTTGAAACAATTGTAAGAAAATATTTCCTATAATATATATTTCATGTTCGTATCTAAACAGTCTGTGGTTTAACCCAAAATACTATTACTTTCTCTCTTTGGATCAGCATATCTTACTTCCAACTCAGATAGATCATTCTTACCTATTTTGTTAACTTATTTACACCATTCATTGACTACATTGATTCCTAACCAAACATTTACTCTTAAAAAGTTAAATAATAAAAGGAAATGTTCACCTGCATCTGTATCCGGTTTTTTCAACGCTTCTCCTAAGGTCATATTGTACACTCTGGCAGTAGGTTTATTTGAAGCAGTCATACTTTGTCCCGGCGCAGATGACCCACCGGAACGGCAATCTCTAGCAAAGTGTCCTAGTTTTCCATACTGGTAACACTTGATATCAATTTTGTCAGTTGATGTGCACTGGTTATAATAGTGTCCTTTCTGTATGCAATTAAAGCAAGTTATTTCCGACCTCCTACACACTCCCGTATGCTTTCTACCACACTTGCTACAATCTGGAATTGGTGGTCGTGCTTGATTAGACTGAAAAGTTCCTGAGGATTTGCCACCTTGATTCACAGTCTCACTAACAGCCTTGTTACTCCCTGACTTTCCCACAAACTGAGATTTTTGTCCTTTACCAACCTTGCTAAAGTAACTTCCTTCACTTGAACCTCCCTTCTGGCCCTCAAATCTCCTTTTCTTACTTTCTCGACCTATCTGGTTTTGTTCACTCTCAGCTTCTATAATGGATGCCTTTTGAACTATCGCAGCATAATCAGTTAACTCAAACGGTGCCACTCTCGTTCGTAGCCATGGTTTCAATCCTTGTTGGAACCTTTTCGCTCATTGTTCCTCAGTACGCACAAATTCTGGAACAAACCTAGACAATTCAGTAAATTTAGTCTCATACTCGGCCACTGATAGATTATCCTGCTTTAGTTCCAGAAATTTCATCTCCATTTGGTTTTCCAGATACCTAGGGGAGTACTTCTCTAAAAACACCCTAGTGAAACGTTCCCAGGTTATCACTCCCGCTCCTTCTAGGTTCTTCTTAGCTTCCCACCAATAATTTGCCTCTCCCTTTAAGAGATAGGTTGCAAAGATTGTTTTCTGATCCTCTTCGATCCTTAATATCTCAAAAGCTTTCTCTATTTCTTTCAGCCATGCTCTGGCTAATACTGGGTCAACAGTTCCCTCAAACTCTGGGGGTTTCAATGACTTAAAGCACGAAAGGAGTTAGCTGCCTGATTGGGAAGAACAGGTGGTTGTTGGGGATTCTGTGGATTAGCTAAATTCTGCCTTAATAATTCCATGAATTGGTTAAAGGGATTACCACCCTGATTTCCTTGTTGTTCAGTTAGTTCATCTTCTTCTTCCTCATGATTTTGTTCATTATGAGCATTTTCATTCTGTCTATTATGACTTCCTTCCTCTCTTTCATTCTCCCTTATATTCGCTCTATTATTACGCTTAGGCGGCATGATTCTGTATATAACAATATTCTTCATTAATCACCCAAATTTAGGGTACAACATACATCATTTCCATATATGCACAACTATATCATTAGTTTACTTATTTATATACCATAATATTCTCAACTCAACTTTAGCAAATAAGCGTATCACCTTTAGCACAATAACCTTTTCATTTAAGTCAATCACCTGACATACATTAATATTCTTGAATCTCAACATTTAATATTAAAATACGATAGAATTTAGACAGAATACACAACTTCATTAATTATCCCCACTTTTTTTGTTTATCCTTATTCTGACTTTTCCCTCAAAATACACCTTACTCTCAATAGTAAATCTCAATTATACCTTAAAATTCCTCATATTCTTTTATCTCACTAGTCCTCAAATATACCCATTTCTTCTCGATAAATTCCTTTCTCTTTTCTATCAAAACGCTTCTAACTCTAATTATCTCTTATTGAAATTTCCCTCGAAATCTCGAGTTTCCCCGTATAATCACGTGTACTCTAAACCTTACTTCCATTATCTCATCCATTACTGAAATCTTCTAAACTCGAAACAATTTATAGAATTTAAGAGACCTCAAATTTAAACGAACCCAGATATAAGCAAGGGTCCCGCAACAATTTATAACATTAAGAGTTTTAAATAACCTTTATTCGAAACAAAAGAATATTTGAGAAATCAATATGATGGAAGAACCCGTATGTCACACAAGTGAGGGCGTCCCCTCCGACTTTCAATCACACAGACAGATCGTCCTTGTGTATACATATATGGTTGTTCCTCTTAGTTGGAGTAAGAAATATAGAGGAAAATTTAAATCACAATGATAAATACCATCTTCCGAAAATAATCTTAGAGGAATATTTTGACTAATACAATTTTGAAACACATTTCAAGGATACCAAAAAGTTTTGAAAAGATACCGGCCCCTTTTTGAATAAGAGATGATAGGTCACACTGGGATTACTCACGAGGTTATCTAACGTACACTTCCCGATACATCAAGTATTCCCTTTCTCATATCGATCTCGTGTGCTACATAAACTTAACACTTTTGGCATAATAACCTTTATTAGCAATAATCTATAAAATTATAATCACGACTTAGAATAAACGATTCGTTCGATAAACCACCCTTGAACTCGATGTGAGTTCATAATTTCTATTATTACTGATATATTTATTATTATCACTATTGTTCCTGAGCATTATGAAACCTGGCTCTGATACCAAACTGTGACAACCCCCAAATCCGGGGTCATAAATCCGGGCCATCACGGACCAATTTACATTCAATATTAATATCTCTTGAGTTTTTTTTTTTTAACAATTGATACTTATGCCATTGACCCCGCAATAATAAACACACACACCAGTCATATGCTCAGAGAACAACATTCACCATAATAAAGTTAAGAGTTGAACAGTTATTACAAACCAGGATCATACTTAAGTACATTGTTGAATAACACTTCGACATGAAGCGTTCCAACAATTAAAAGTTTATTACATTCTTACACCCTTAATTATACATAAGCTCTCAGAACCCGTCTGCTTCTACGCTACCTCAGGAATCGATGCTAGCGTGCTCTCAGAAGCTCGCCTTCCCCCTACCCTCTTGCGGGGCGTTCTGCGAAGTATTGGCATTCCTAGCTGTATATAGATAAGTAGCAAGAATGAGCCAAAATAGCTCAGCAAGATAATTTCTATCTACTAACATCAAAGGAAAATAAACCGTTATATATATAGACAATAGCAAACTTCAGTTATTATGGAAGAATTTTATTTCCATTCAATATGTATATACATTTTCCAATTATCCTTGTACATGAGAATTATATAGTATCATTCCATCAATCTCGCTTCTAACATCATATAATACCAGTTCCTCTTCTTGAATGCCATAACCATCAATATACCATTTCAATGTAATCTTTCAAGATAATATAAAAACTTGAACAAATCTCTCACTATAATCATCTCATTTCCTTCTTATGCAACAATCATATAAATTAATATAAAATCAGTTTCTCTTCGTTCGTAACAATAATTCCATCATTTCATATCACTTTTCTGTTTTCAGTTATAAAAATTTGAAAACCATTTTCAATTCTTTCCTTCAAGTTTTGGGGATATCTGCTGGCGCCAGATACGTAGGACGATGATCAGTCGCCTGACCGTATCCGCTCTCTGTTTACTACTAGTAGAAGGGATGATCCCTACCTGGTAATCAACCCTGGAGGAAGGCTACCTGCTACATCCTCCCTTGGCATCTTCGTGCCGAAATAAAATATTGGATGCTGGACTGTGCCACTACCACACAGCCTCTTACACTTACTGCTGCAATCCCCCTTTTTCAAATCATCAAATACCATTTCACATTTTCCATCTTTCCGTTTCCATTTCCATTCACATTTCCATTCACATTTCCATACACATTTCCATACACATTTCCATTCACATTTCCATTCACATTTCCATTTTCATTTATCATTACCTTTTAAAAATATTTATGTCATAATACTTTGATTATGACTCAGACATCTCCTCTGTATTCAATGAAATCAATATGCTTTTATATACGTAGAGTATTCCATTTATCTCAAAAGTATTAAATACCATTCAATAATATTTATTAAATCACAATACTTAGGAAGAATATAATATTATAAATCATATAACCCTAGATAATAACTGATACCATTCCTTTATATATAACTCTAGATAACAACTGATACCATTCCTTTATATATAACTCTAGATAACAACTGATACCATTCCTTTATATATCTTTAGATAACAACTGATATCATCCCTTCATATTCCCTTAATCATAAGGCATGTTCACTTCATGCATAATCATCTCTATGTATATTCATATCCATCTCATACTCATATCCTTATCCATATTCATATCATACTCATATACCTTCCCTTTTAACATCAATAATCAAGGAAAACAAATTCTTAACAATATAGTAACAATAGCATCACATATATATATTTCATGAAATCAAGTTTCCTTGAAGATAAATAATTTCCAAGTAGGGATAGAAAAGATCTTGCCTCGGTTCCGGTATCCTGACGGTATGGTTCGTCCCTCTTCCGGAGTTTCTATAAACACAAAAGGACCGTCGTTAGAATACCACATCTCTTACTCACTACACTCTTGTATAACATTACTCTTGACACTTTAATATATGTTTAACGTATCACTATTACTCCAAAGGTTCAAGAACTTAACCACTTATAAACTCAATCGAAGTTTCAGGGGTTTTCACCATTTCCCCTAACGACCACACTTAACTGTAAAAATTCTCAGAAACTATGGATTTCAAATTTTAATGCAAGGTCAACTGTAAAGGGTCCTCTGACCACCCAACTACACTATCCCAAAATTTCGTGACTTATAAGAATGTATAAGTATGGTAGTTATAGCCTCAAAGTTAACACAATTACGGTTTCTCGGTTTTCAAACGTCTTTCACTAAAACTGACTTTTCTCCTAAACCGTTCATCAGATTTTAACGCACCTTATATCAAAACAATCTATGAACTAAACTCTATCTCATCATGGTCACAAGAGGGTCTGGACAGTAAGGTACCGTCCGTGTATAAATGCTAAAAACAGGGCAGTTTGGGAATCTAACGGAAATCGGACATCATAATTGCTGTACTTTCATAATTTCCAAAATCAAACTCCTCCAAATCAATCATCCACCTTATACACCATCACCTACACCATGTGGTCATCTTACCAACCATGATTACAAGCACATACTCCTTACTGATAGATTATATTTTTATATATATTTTAGATGATTTTATTCTCATATTTATTGTGTTTTGCATTGATTTGGATTTTTATTTAATAGATTTTATTGTTTTATTGTAGGAAATAAAGAATTCATGACTTGGAAGGATTTGGAGCAAAAAGAGCTATTTTGGAGATAAAATAGGAGAAAATTCGTAATATTGGGCTACACGGGTTGTTCTACACTGTTTTGGCCATATCTTGAGTTCCAGAAGTCTGTTTGAGGCCCGTAAACTATCCACGCGAAGCTTGTGGAATTTTCTTTAATTCAGAGGTGGTCCAATAAGCAAAATCGAACTGGAAGAGGCCGGAAACAGAGGAGAAAAAGAAGTGACGAATTTTAATTAAGGAATCCTATTCAGTTATGGAATCCTACTTGTAATTTATTTAGAGTATTAAAATACTTTTATTGGGCAAGACTTTTAGAGCCTATATAAACACATCTAGGGTATTATTTTAGGAAGGGAGATACATACGTGCTCCTACTCTTAGGAGCTAGGGTTTTGGAGAGGAGACCATGAATTTCATTCTTGTGACAGGATTGATGATTGCAGGTTTTCTTATCTGAATTTCTTCTCAATTCTTATTAGTTTAATTATGTTTTCTTGTTTTACTAGTTGTTTTACTTGTTTAATTATTAGCGAGTAGTTATTTCTAGGGCTTAAAGGGAAGCCATGTTTGCACTAATATTGGCATGATTTTCATAGTGGTTTGATTGGTTATGGTTAATTCTGATTGATATGTTTTAATCATTAATTTGTGTAATTGGCCAATATCATGGATTAATTATATGCAAATAGGGGTATGGATCGAGAGATTTACTTACTAGAGGCACACATACGATTAGCAGAATTGAATTTGAGTGCGAAAGCATCATTGGATTTCTGAGAGCGTTAATTCTTGAAAGAGATTAACTTGACTCTAATTACCTGATTGATTGAATTACTAAAAGTGGTTAATTGTGTTGAATGTTTCGAGAGTGTTAATGCTTGAAAGAGATTAACAAACTCTAGTTATAGGATCACATTGATTGCTTTAGCTTAAGAGCCAATTGTGTAAGCATGGTGGACCTGATTGCCCTAGGTTTTAAATAATTTGTTTATCATCTATTTAATTAGTGTTAATTTAGTTTAATTAGTTAATTAATAATCTTCAATAATCGTTTGACCCTTGAAACAATTAGCGATAACTGAAAAGGAATTAGTAGAACCTGTCTCCTTGTGGATTCGACCCGCTTGCCATCTGTACTAGCAATAGACACCGTGCGCTTGCGGTTAGGTATAATTTGACATATCAAGTTTTTGGCGCCGCTGCCGGGGAGACAGCGAGTTTCTATTGATTTTAATTTAGTTGTTTAGATTGTTTCCATTGTCTCGTTGGAACCTTTGTTCCAATTGAGGCAGATTTTACGTTTTCTTGGCTTTGTTGAGTGTCTACAGATTTGCTATGGGTGAAGTTGATACTTTTGCACTACTCTCTTCCATGTTGGAGGCACGCACTCAAGAAATTGCCTCATTCAACCCTACAGAGCCCATTATGCGTCCAATGAGTATCAATGAGATGTCACAAGTGGCCCCTAAAACTTACAACTTCTGTCCAATTTGTGGTGTCCAGGGTCATTATGGTTTGGAATGCTATTACAATGTCTACAATTCTCAGAGTGCTCAGTTGGGACAAATGAATTCTTTTGAAGAAGGATATGGGTACAATCAGTATTCAAACACTTTTGATCAAGAATACGTGAGTCAACCAGATTTCTACTACCAGGACAATGGTGCTCAAAATTTTTCATATCATAATCAGCAACAGTTTGAGCAACAATATTATCAGTCATATGAGCAGCCGCCACAGCAAGAATATCAATATCCTCCTCTACAAGAATATCTACATGTTTCTCAACCCAGTGTAGATGTGCAAGCTGATCAGACAAATGAGATGTGGGATATCTTGAATACAATGCTAAAGAGTTTTGAAAAATTAGAAACTCAAAGTTTGGCGATTGAATCTCAAATTGCACAGTTGGCTAACTCTTCTACTACAGGGCAACTCGACTATTTACCATCATCATCTATCTGATCTGAAGAGGACCTGATTGCTATCAATCTCACAAGCGATCAGGAATATGATAGTTTCTCCATGTATGTTGATGATGAGGCCATTGATAAAGAGAAGGAGTATGCCACCGATGACGAGATCAATGATGTTGCTGCTATTGAGAACAATGTGACTGATGATGAGGCTACAAAGGAAAGCAATACGGAGATGGTTGTTGTTTCTCTTTCACAACCTGTGCCTAAGCTACCATGTATTGATAAATTTGCTCTCGATCTAGTCTCTACTTACAAGGCTTCTTTGCTCAAGACTACTTATTTCAAGGTTGATGTGATAACAAATATTGTCCAAGATGATATTTCTCAAATTCTGGTTGAGGATCCATACAAAGTGGCTCCTACGTTTCAAGCTCGAGAAGAGGGAGAAGATGGAAGTGTCTTATTAGCCAATGATGTGATAAGCCAAGATGTCCGAATGGCTCCAGTGAAAGTGAGGAGTGAAGAAAAGCCACCACCAGAACCTCCACCTTATGTCAAGGGAGTTCAATATTTTCATGGTGTTGAATTTTATCGCTGTTTTATCACAAAGTTTTCCAAAACTACACAAGCACTCTCTCTATTGCTTATTAATGACATAATTTATTTTATTGATGCTTGTTTGGAGACTTTCTGCAGGATAAAGACAACCACTAACACTCTTGATACTTTTTGTGGTGGCGAGTTTATGATCGAGAAATTGGATGTTCCGTCTCCATCGGAGTATTTCTGTGGACGTCAAGCTATTGACGTTAAAGAAGCGCTTCTTGGGAGGCAACCCATGGATGTGGTACATAGGCTGCATTGGAGGATGGGTGCACTTCATGCTTTTGCATAGGGGAGTACTTCTTTCCGTCTTTCGTATATAGTAGAATTGTTTAGTTATAAAAAAATTTTAAAAATAAAAAAAAATAAAAAAAATTTTGTTGTTTTTTTCAAAAAAAAAAAAAAAAAAAAAAAAAAAATGAAAAAAAATCGAATTTTTGAGGTGTAACGCAGGTTGCTCCTGCGTTTCTGTACATATTGAGGGTCTGTAACGCAGGTTGCACCTGCGTTACTGGTATTGGCGCAATTTGCCTCCCCTAACACGCAACTTGCGCTAGCGTGTCTGCATTGGGCGCAGTTTGCGTCCCACGCGCGCAAGCTGCGCGTTATTCAGTGTTGTCAGAAAATTGTCAGCTTGGTATAGCTTTGTACGAGTGTTCTGTTGTATATTATATAAAAAAAAAATCTTTACACCCATTCTATTTATACCCCTTTTACACCTAATTCTTTTCCTATTTCAAATCCAAAACCTCCCATCTTTTCTTCAAATTTCTAAACCTATTTCTATTCTAATTCTTATTTATTATTATTATTATTTTTTTTTTTATTATTATTATTATTTTTATTTTTATTTTTATTTTTAATCCCTAACTCCTATTTCTATCCTACATCAAATTTCAAATTCCACCCAAATTTTTTCCTTTTCACATTAAAATTCTTAAATCCATCCTATCATTCCATTATCTATTTATACCCATACATACACACCCAATTTATTATTTTCTTCCTCTACATCTCTAAAAAATTCAAGTTTGGGAGAAAATTAGTACAAGTTCACCTCTTTGATTCGTAGTTGGGATATCTCTTCTCTATTTTATTTTTTATTACGAATTTGTGTTCTTGTAAATTGGGGATTTTGTATTATTCTTGTTAATTGGGTATTTTTGGAGTGATATTGCTTGGTGGTTTTTGCAGGAAATTTCTTGGTGGATGTTAGTGGTGAGTGGATGGCTCCTAAGCAAATGAGGGATGGTTTTCACACCCAACACCTTGATTCCAGGGGAGTTTTCTTTCTTTTCTTTTTAGTGTAGTTTTATTTTGTTTTTAGTTGTAGTTTTGTATCTTGTTCATTAGTTCATTGGGGACAATGAACCGCTTAAGTGTGGGGAGGTGTTCTCAACGTAGTGTATTACTTGTAAAAAAAAAAAAAAAAAATCCAAAAAAATTAAAAAAAAAAAAAATACCAAAAATAATTCTAGCCATGCAATTTGATTAGTTGTTGTATTTTGCTTGATACACCCATGCATGCGTAGAATTCTTGTGTTTATTGACGCTTTTGTATGAGAAGTGACGTGCTTTGTTCTTGTGCACACACTTACACTAGCAAGTTGAAGCTGGTAGACTTAATTGGATGTTGTAAGTGATTAGAATGACATGAATATGTGCAAGATGACTTGGTTTTCATGCTTTGAGTACAAGTAGGTGCGTTAGAGAGTCTTGTTACCTGGGATTGATTATGTTTTGTCACACCAAGTGAGTTTTGAGCCTATATGCATATCTTTTGCATGATTTTTCGTTTGCTTGAGTGTCCACATGTTGTTTACATTGCTAGCACTTACTTGAGATCTTTCTTGAAATGCATGACATTACTTGATGATGAGATGATAAAGGCAATTAGGTATAACCTCGTATTTCCCATATTTCCACACCTTTTATACATGATCAATTAGTTAACCCTTTGAGCCTAATCCTATTCTTTCGGTGACACACTACATTACTTGCCATTATCCTTTTTATTCTATTGGCCTTACATTAAATTTGAACCTAAATTGTCAAAGGCTAGTATCGTGTTTAAGGGAGTAATAAGGTGTTCATAAAAGGGGGGTTATTGATGATCATACTTTTGGGGAATATTAATTTTGGGTTGATGCTTGCTAGTCGAAATTCATAAAAATATCTATGGATCATTGTGTTTATTATTTAGCTCTCTAAAAAAAAAAGAAAAAAAAAAGAAAAAAAAAGAAAAAAAAACAGAAAAAAAACAGAAATAGAAAAAAAAAATGAATAAATTTGAGAGCATTTTTATGTTTGATCCTTCTTCATTCGACTAGTCAAGTTATTATGTAAGGGTTATTGAAAAATCCAAGTGTGGGGAAGTATTTGTTTTAATAGAAAGGGAATTGGATAATGATTATTGTTGGGTACTAGCTTTTGACATTTAACCTGTTTTAGCTTTTCTTGACATACCTTGTCCCTAGCCCACGCTACAACCCGAATAAAGACCTTTTGATTGTCATCAGTGATGTATGTTGTGTTGAGAGTGAGATTGATTGCGAGTGTCAAGTTGTGTTTATGATTTTGTTGGAATTGAGTGATACACTTAACCTTGTTCTTGAGTGAATATTCGTTTTTGAGTGAAAGGTGAGTTATTACTTGTTTTGGCATAGGAGATCCCAGGTTTAGACTTAAAGATGTATTTCTTGTGGGCTTAGCATGATTACCAACGATTTTTACACTTGACATGAATTTTTATGACCTTCTGCATGTTGGTTGAGTAGACTACGTGAATACTTGCACTTTCGACACCAAGACATCGTATGTTTACTTTGATTCTTAAGTTGATGTGGCATGAGAGGACTTGTGTGTGTGGTGTTGTGTTAGCATTGATCTGTTGCATGGTTGGATGAATTTTGTGGGTACATTCACTATAAACCCTCACGAGACAACACTCGTCCTACTAGGGCTGCCTAGGGGTTTAACGGCTTGTTGCATATGCTCAATGCAATCGTGTCATCTACGAAAGTGATGTTTGTTAGGAATTAGTTTTTATTTCACTTATTTGCCCGAGGACGTGCAAATGCTAAGTGTGGGGATGTTTGATAGATTATATTTTTATATATATTTTAGATGATTTTATTCTCATATTTATTGTGTTTTGCATTGATTTGGATTTTTATTTAATAGATTTTATTGTTTTATTGTAGGAAATAAAGAATTCATGACTTGGAAGGATTTGGAGCAAAAAGAGCTATTTTGGAGATAAAATAGGAGAAAATTCGTAATATTGGGCTACACGGGTTGTTCTACACTGTTTTGGCCATATCTTGAGTTCCAGAAGTCTGTTTGAGGCCCGTAAACTATCCACGCGAAGCTTGTGGAATTTTCTTTAATTCAGAGGTGGTCCAATAAGCAAAATCGAACTGGAAGAGGCCGGAAACAGAGGAGAAAAAGAAGTGACGAATTTTAATTAAGGAATCCTATTCAGTTATGGAATCCTACTTGTAATTTATTTAGAGTATTAAAATACTTTTATTGGGCAAGACTTTTAGAGCCTATATAAACACATCTAGGGTATTATTTTAGGAAGGGAGATACATACGTGCTCCTACTCTTAGGAGCTAGGGTTTTGGAGAGGAGACCATGAATTTCATTCTTGTGACAGGATTGATGATTGCAGGTTTTCTTATCTGAATTTCTTCTCAATTCTTATTAGTTTAATTATGTTTTCTTGTTTTACTAGTTGTTTTACTTGTTTAATTATTAGCGAGTAGTTATTTCTAGGGCTTAAAGGGAAGCCATGTTTGCACTAATATTGGCATGATTTTCATAGTGGTTTGATTGGTTATGGTTAATTCTGATTGATATGTTTTAATCATTAATTTGTGTAATTGGCCAATATCATGGATTAATTATATGCAAATAGGGGTATGGATCGAGAGATTTACTTACTAGAGGCACACATACGATTAGCAGAATTGAATTTGAGTGCGAAAGCATCATTGGATTTCTGAGAGCGTTAATTCTTGAAAGAGATTAACTTGACTCTAATTACCTGATTGATTGAATTACTAAAAGTGGTTAATTGTGTTGAATGTTTCGAGAGTGTTAATGCTTGAAAGAGATTAACAAACTCTAGTTATAGGATCACATTGATTGCTTTAGCTTAAGAGCCAATTGTGTAAGCATGGTGGACCTGATTGCCCTAGGTTTTAAATAATTTGTTTATCATCTATTTAATTAGTGTTAATTTAGTTTAATTAGTTAATTAATAATCTTCAATAATCGTTTGACCCTTGAAACAATTAGCGATAACTGAAAAGGAATTAGTAGAACCTGTCTCCTTGTGGATTCGACCCGCTTGCCATCTGTACTAGCAATAGACACCGTGCGCTTGCGGTTAGGTACCGCAAGCGCACGGTGTCTATTGCTAGTACAGATGGCAAGCGGGTCGAATCCACAAGGAGACAGGTTCTACTAATTCCTTTTCAGTTATCGCTAATTGTTTCAAGGGTCAAACGATTATTGAAGATTATTAATTAACTAATTAAACTAAATTAACACTAATTAAATAGATGATAAACAAATTATTTAAAACCTAGGGCAATCAGGTCCACCATGCTTACACAATTGGCTCTTAAGCTAAAGCAATCAATGTGATCCTATAACTAGAGTTTGTTAATCTCTTTCAAGCATTAACACTCTCGAAACATTCAACACAATTAACCACTTTTAGTAATTCAATCAATCAGGTAATTAGAGTCAAGTTAATCTCTTTCAAGAATTAACGCTCTCAGAAATCCAATGATGCTTTCGCACTCAAATTCAATTCTGCTAATCGTATGTGTGCCTCTAGTAAGTAAATCTCTCGATCCATACCCCTATTTGCATATAATTAATCCATGATATTGGCCAATTACACAAATTAATGATTAAAACATATCAATCAGAATTAACCATAACCAATCAAACCACTATGAAAATCATGCCAATATTAGTGCAAACATGGCTTCCCTTTAAGCCCTAGAAATAACTACTCGCTAATAATTAAACAAGTAAAACAACTAGTAAAACAAGAAAACATAATTAAACTAATAAGAATTGAGAAGAAATTCAGATAAGAAAACCTGCAATCATCAATCCTGTCACAAGAATGAAATTCATGGTCTCCTCTCCAAAACCCTAGCTCCTAAGAGTAGGAGCACGTATGTATCTCCCTTCCTAAAATAATACCCTAGATGTGTTTATATAGGCTCTAAAAGTCTTGCCCAATAAAAGTATTTTAATACTCTAAATAAATTACAAGTAGGATTCCATAACTGAATAGGATTCCTTAATTAAAATTCGTCACTTCTTTTTCTCCTCTGTTTCCGGCCTCTTCCAGTTCGATTTTGCTTATTGGACCACCTCTGAATTAAAGAAAATTCCACAAGCTTCGCGTGGATAGTTTACGGGCCTCAAACAGACTTCTGGAACTCAAGATATGGCCAAAACAGTGTAGAACAACCCGTGTAGCCCAATATTACGAATTTTCTCCTATTTTATCTCCAAAATAGCTCTTTTTGCTCCAAATCCTTCCAAGTCATGAATTCTTTATTTCCTACAATAAAACAATAAAATCTATTAAATAAAAATCCAAATCAATGCAAAACACAATAAATATGAGAATAAAATCATCTAAAATATATATAAAAATATAATCTATCAAACATCCTTACATATTTAACTTTAATCACTTACAAACACATATAACATCATGAATTCATACTTTGTACAACTTTAACTTCTAAACTAATCATAATACCTCATAAACTCAAAAGGGGTGAAGTTGTTTATACCTTCTTGAAGCTCAAAAACACTTAATAAGCCTTGGGTAATCCTTAAACAACCTTACAATAGCTTGAATAATCTAAAGAAACCATAAAAACACAAGTTAGTTCTTAAAGTTACTATTCACCCAGCTGAAAGATCGTGCAAAACGAGGCCCTTACCGAGCTTTTCTGAACGAGGCTTCTAAAGAAGAGTTGTAGAGCATCTCAATACCTTTCCAACCATATAAAGAACACAAAATTCCATTGAGTAATGAAGGAGATATGCCCATTTTACTGAGCTGCTGTCTTGGTTGGCCGAATGGAATGAAGATGGTGGGTGGAGAGATTTTTTGCTTTCGTTTTGATCTTATTTCATCTTAATCTTGCTTAATCTAGAGTGTTATGGAAGCTTGGAAAGATATTTTGTGTTTAAAACCTTGCAAAGTTACTAATTTACCCTTAAAAACAAATTAATGGCTAATGACACCACTTGGATGCTCTAATCTCTTATTTTCTAAATTTTCTAAGTAAAACGCCCATCACATTGGTAAATAATATGGTATGTATCCTTGTTATATTACCAATCTTGGTTTCTTGGTTTCCATACTCGTCTAATTGTGGTTCGTTTCGAATATACCTCATTATCTCAGTGGTTTTTGAAATCATTTAAAGATCCAAATTCCATTGGTATTCTCTTAACTTCATAATCCTTTGGTTTAACCTAAATCTTCTAATTCCTCAATATATAATTCCTTTAATATTTCGATGCTCCTTAATATCCAATAGCAGCTTATTCGAAATCAAAATCCTCAAAATCCATATTCAGGAATTTCTGAAATCTATCGTCATTTCGAGTCACTTATTTTCATTGTATAACACTAATATGGTTTCTGTTTACTCATTTTCTGTTTCTCTTATAGAGTACCTACATACCATTTCCATAAATCCTCAAAATTTACTATTCATTTGATCACTGTAGCGTTGCTAAAGTTAGGGTTATTACAATTAGTAAGAAGGAAGAGCTTGGGATGATTCAGATGAGGAAGATGTTACTCATGTAGCAAACTTTGCCCTCATGGCTGAGACATCAGAGGAACCAGAGGTACCAGTTCTAACCCTTAAAGTAGAAATGTCTATTGATGATTATAAGGAACAGAACGGGGCTCTTAGCAAAGAGATCTACATGCTGTGCAAAAGCCTAGACACTTCTCAAAAGGAACAGAAAACACTTGTCGCCAAAAACAAAATGCTTGAGGCAAAAGTGGAAGAGTTAGAGGCTGCTTGCACTGTAGATACTTCCCTAAGAGATTTTATTAAATCTTTGGAACACAAGCTCGTCCTTAAGGAAGAAGTAGAAGCATGTCTTAGGGACAAACTAGCTGAGTTAGAAACTAAATGTGAAGCTTACAAACTAGCTGCTAGTAAAGTGTATGTAGATAATGACGTATTTAAGAAGATTACTGGAGTAGGTGTAGGACTTGACTATTCTAACCTTTCTAAGAAAGAAGGGAAGAGACCTATCGACACTAGTTCCAGTGACCTTAAAAATGAAATTCCTAGCATTTTTAAATCTTCTGTCAAACCCATCTACAAACACCTTGTTCCTAGAATAGAAGAAGAAGAGACTGAATTGATAGCTAGATATGAGATTGAGATGGAAGATCGCCAGAAAGCACAACCTATAACTCCTATCAAACAAGTTAAAATCAATTTCCCTAGAGATGAATCTAGACCAGGAATAGGAGCTAAGGCTGTTAAACAACAAGGGAAGAAAGGCATAAAAGAGGTTAAGGCTGAACGGATAAAGAAAGCATGTTATCACTGCAAATCTACTGAACATCTTTCTTATGCATGTAAAGCTATCATAAATGTTCCTGCTGCACATGCCATGCCTGCCACACATACAATGAATAATCTGCATCCGAATCATGCACAGTGTGGTCAACCTAATTGTATGCCATGCACTTTTAACATCATGCAAACTTTTGTGAATTTAATGAATGCATCTAGCCAGTCATGCTCAAATACTGCTGCTAGTTCAAACATCAAGAAAAAGCATGTGAGAGCCAAGACTGTCAGTCCTCCTAAAGTTAGGAGTGACAAACCTTCTCCTAGGACTGACAAACATGTCAAGTCTGAGAAAGGAAAGGAGAAAGTCGAAAGCTCTAGTAATGTTAAGAAAAGTGCATCTCCTGTTGTTAAATCTGTTGATTCTCGATCTTATCGAAAAGCCGGGCCCAATCAAAGTTGGGTTCCGAAGAATGTCTAACCAATCTGTCATTGCAGGGCGTTAAGCAGAATAGAAATAAAGTTATATGGGTGCTAGATAGTGGAGCATCGAGGCATATGACTGGAAACAAGTCCCTGCTTACAGAGTTGGTTATGAAAGCTGGCCCATATGTTACCTTTGGAGATGACAGCATAGGTGTGACAAAGGGATATGGCAAACTGAAAACTGGCAATGTCATCATTGAAGATATTTCCTATGTTGAGGGATTAAAGCATAATTTGTTGAGTATCAGTCAATTCTGTGACAAAGGTTACGAAATTGTCTTCAACAAGAAAGGTGTATCAATCACTCACATCAAGGAAGGCTCACTGGCTTTGAGAGGAGTTCGAAAGGCAGATCTTTTTGTTGTAGACATGGATTCAGCAAATCAGAATGAGGTCACCTGTTTCTACAGCAAAGCCTCGGATGATGAAAGCTGGTTATGGCACAAAAAGCTATCTCACTTAAACTTCAAAACGATGAATGCTCTCGCGAGGCGAGAATTGGTGAGAGATCTACCTCAAATGGAGTTCGCTCCGAAAGGACTCTGTGAAGCTTGTGAAATGGGAAAGTCGAAACGAGCATCGCATAAAAGCAAAGAAACTTCTAGTATTACTGAGCCTCTGCAACTTCTTCATATGGATTT
Organism: Kitagawia praeruptora; assembly: GCA_037693485.1. Taxonomy (NCBI): domain Eukaryota; kingdom Viridiplantae; phylum Streptophyta; class Magnoliopsida; order Apiales; family Apiaceae; genus Kitagawia; species Kitagawia praeruptora. The sequence goes on from CM075350.1 coordinate 129,687,744, forward strand.
GTTCGGCCCAGTGAATGTCCTATCTTTGTCTAGGAAAAGATATGCATTGGTAATCGTGGATGACTTCTCCAAGTATACATGGGTATTGTTCGCAATGACGAAAGACGAAGTACCTTTCCTAATCATTGATCACATCACTCAAATTGAGAATGTTTCAACACTTAATGTGAAGACGATTAGAACAGACAATGGCACTGAATTCAAAAACGCAGTGCTAAATGACTTCTGTGTATCTAAGGGAATACGTCGTCAGTATTCAGCCCCGAGAACTCCACAACAAAATAGAGTAGTTGAAAGGAAGAATAGAACATTGGTTGAAGCAGCAAGAACTTTGTTGTATGATTCGAAACTTCCTCTGTACTTCTGGGCAGAAGCAGTGAGTACCGTGTGTTACACTCAAAATCGATCCTTGATCATAAAAGATAAAGAAAAGACACCATGTGAGCTAATGAACGGCAGAAGACCAACAATCAAATACTTTCATGTCTTTGGAGCAAAATGCTATGTACTTATAGATGATGAAAATCTAGGCAAGTTTGCAGCAAAAGCTCGTGAAGGAATCTTTGTTGGTTACTCCACAGATGTGGTGGCAGCTTATAGGGTGTTCTTAGTGAATGATCGAAAAGTGACTGAAAGCTACAACGTCAGATTCGACGATACCAAACTCCCATCAATTTCAAGAGATTCTAATGAACCTGAGTCCCTAAAATTTCAGAATCTGGACTTAGAAGAACTTGAAGATGAACCTGAGTTGGTTGTCCCATTAAATGTTCCAAGTGTACGTGAAGAACCTGAGTCTAGTGAACAAGCTAATTCTACAAGATCAGGAGAGACCTCTTCAGTACGAACCGGCAACAACTCAGGGGGAGTAAATAGCAGCTCAAGGACTACTGTTCAAGGCTCGAGTCGAGTTGAATCTAGTTCTGTAGGAGCTGGCACTAACTCAGGGGGAGTTAGTGAAAATAATCAAAGTAGTCAGCACCACAACTCAGAAAGTCAAGCTGAATCATCAAGACAATTTCCAAGAGAACGGGTATGGAATAGAGACCATCCGTTTGAATTAATTATTGGTGATCCAGATGCTGGTATGTCTACTAGAAGAACTGCAAGAGCTGACCTGGCTAATATTTGCTTATATTCTGGGTTCTTATCCAAGCTTGAACCTAAAGAAATAGAAGAAGCTCTTGGTGATGCTGATTGGGTGATTGCAATGCAAGAGGAACTTAATCAGTTTGAAAGGCAGAAAGTTTGGAAACCGGTACCCCGACCAAAGAACAAATCAATAATTGGAGCTAGGTGGGTATTCAGAAATAAAATGGATGAAAACGGACTTGTAACTCGAAACAAGGCTCGTTTGGTTGCAAAAGGTTATTCTCAGCGAGAAGGAATTGATTATGATGAGACCTATGCACCGGTTGCAAGACTTGAGGCAGTCAGGATGTTCTTGGCATTTGCAGCACATAAGAACTTCAAGGTTTTTCAGATGGATGTGAAAAGTGCCTTCCTGAATGGAGAATTAGAAGAAGAGGTGTATCTGGAACAGCCGCCTGGCTTCATTGATCCAAAACTTGTAGATTTTGTGTATCTTCTCTTCAAATCTGTCTATGGCCTCAGGCAATCCCCAAGATGTTGGTATGAAACCCTATCCTTATTCTTAATTGAAAGTGGTTTTACTAGGGGAGTAATTGACAAAACATTGTTCTATAAAAATGTGAAGAATGATTTAATACTTGTTCAAGTCTATGTGGACGATATTATCTTCGGGTCATCTAATGAGCGCTTGTGCGAGAAATTTGCTAAGCTAATGCAAGAGAAATACGAGATGAGCATGATGGGAGAGCTGTCCTTCTTCCTTGGATTACAAATCAGTCAGAGAAAAGATGGTATCTTTATCTGTCAATCCAAGTACGTCAGAGATTTACTCAAGAAGTACAATCTAGAAGATGCATCAGCAGCTAAGACTCCCATGGCAACAGCCACGAAGCTTGATGAAGACAAATCAGGTAAACCAGTTGACATCACAAGCTATCGAGGTATGATTGGCTCACTCCTCTATTTAACTTCAAGTAGACCTGATATAATGTTCGCGACTTGTTTATGTGCAAGATTCCAAGCGGATCCTAGAGAATCACATCTCATAGCCGTCAAAAGAATTTTTAGGTATCTCAAGGGCACACCAAATCTAGGAATTTGGTACCCAAGAGATACAGGTTTTAATCTAATTGGCTATACGGATTCAGACTATGCAGGTTGCAGGATTGATAGGAAAAGCACATCTGGTGCTTGTCAATTTCTTGGCAGAAGATTGGTGTCCTGGCAAAGTAAAAAGCAACATACAGTATCTACTTCTACTGCTGAAGCTGAGTACATTGCTGCTGGAAGCTGTGTAGCTCAAATACTGTGGATGAGGAACCAATTGAAGGATTATGGCATGGAGCACAAGAAAATTCCAATTATGTTTGACAACACAAGTGCCATTGCCATAACCAACAATCCTGTAGATCACTCAAGAACCAAGCACATCGACATCAGGTATCACTTCATAAGAGAACATGTCGAGGAGGGGACTGTGGAGCTACATTTCGTGCCCACAATGCAACAAATTGCAGATATATTCACCAAACCTCTTGATGAAGTAACATTCAATAGATTGGTTGGTGAATTGGGAATGCTTAACTCAAGTTAGTAAAGCCTTCTATCTGTGAAATCCATGTTTATGTTTGTATATGCAAGCTACTTAATCATTATGTGCCTAGACTTTAAAATGTCTAATTAATGATTGTTATAGGGTGCATATAGTGTCATTTGACATGAATTCATTGTGTTTTTAAGTGTCTTTTATAGCACAAATCTTTGAATTTATGCTTGATTAGATTGCATGATCATAGGGGGAGTTAAATTCATAATATTCTAAATTTTGCATGATTTTTAGATGAATTTACCTGTGTTTTTCATGTAATTAGAGGCCTTAGAATTATCAAGGAATGTTTTAATTATGTCATATATTAAAATCCTTGAATTGATATTTATATTAATTTGGCAATATTAAGTGTTGAGTTTTTCAAGAAGAATTGTCAAATTATTCTAAGTATCTTCAAAATTTCGAGTTAGTCTCTATCTCGAAACTCATCTCGAAATTCCACTTGGATTTATATTTGAGCTTCCAGAGTGAAGTTTTGAAAATTCTAATTCTGGGAAGAATTTCGAGTTAGTCCCTATCTCGAAATTCATCTCGAAATTCGATTTAAGATTCAAATTCGAGTTACCAGTGTGCCTATTTCTTTCTTCAAAATATTTAAATCTTACTGGGGATATTGTTTTTAAAGATCAAGTCTGAGAGAATAACTTCGAGTTAGTTAATAACATCGAGTTAGTCTCTATCTCGAAACTCAACTCGAATTTCGACTTGATGTTCGAGATAGAGGAGGGATTTTTCGAGTTAACTTCTAACTCGAAACTTATCTTGAATTTCAGCTTGAAATTTTGAGATAGGTTTCCCTGGTGGTTTTGTTGTTAAGATAGTTAAAAGTGTTTGTTCGAGTTAACCTATCTCGAAATTAATCTCGAAGTTCGACTTGATAAATTTCGAGATAGACTTCGACTTAAGTAGTTCGAGATAGATTTCGACTTAAGTTTTCCCTGTATGTACTTAACGTTTTTCATTTTTTTTCCAGGGTTACTTTTGTCATTTCACATTCATGCCTATATATACATCTCTAACTCGATCCATTCATTCACTTTTACCTAATTCAGTTTTACAGCAGCCTCCATATACATACAGGCGATTTCAACTTACAAACCACTGTTCGTGATTTTTTTTTTGATTAAACTCGTACAGATCACGAATTACTGCCCAATTTTAGACAGCTATTATCTGTGTGTGATCATTAATCTGTGTGTTTGTGTGTTTGTGCAACTGTTCACTTTCTCTATTCTCGACAATATACACACACATATACACACGATTTCACTGGTGTATACACAGTTGATTTCACTGCTATACACACACGAATATACATCTCCTTGGGCTTGTAACATTCGCCTCTAATTGTTTACAGTTAATATCCCGTAGTTTAATTTGTTCGAGTAACTGTTGGTTTTCTCGATTAATTAAAAGGGCTTTAACTTTGTGTGTTCTTTAATTATTTGTTTTTCGGAAAAAAAAATTACATCACATTTGTTAAGGAAAAACATTTTAATTTAAATGGTTCACCATTTTTCACTTGCTAAAAACAATTATTATAATATTTCTACGGAAATTGGTGATCAACTCCCGCGCTTTAAGTTTTGGATACGATTTCTCAATTTGTACTCCAAAGCTAGCCATGCTTTTACTGCTAAACCTACACTAGTACATGATGCTTTACAGCAATTATGGACTAGTGTGGTTACTTTTGGGAGCAAAACAACCCCCTATGGTTTCAGGTTTACCCTAGCGGGTCAGGAATATGAGGTGACTGAAGAAATTGTCAACAGGGTTCTGGAATTCCCGATAAAAGATGCTTATGATCCAGAACCTACAGCTGCAGAACGCCTCAGATTCTTTGAAGAAATAGGATGTTATACTCCGACTGGCCGGATCACTGGAAACATCCAAAAACAATTCTTTCATGTGGAATGGAATTACTTTTTCGAGGCTATCACAAAATGTTTTCAGGCACGCGAAAAAGATTTTCATCAAATTCCAATTCACATGTAAAACTTTGGAATTGCCCTAGCAAGAGAACTGGATATAAATTATGGACGCATAGTTCTCTCTGAGATAGTGGATGTAATGGGATCTCCTGCAAGCAGAGACCTCAACACAACAGATGTTGTCTGCTGGTTTCCTCGGTTCCTACAGATGCTGATTAATGATTTAATACCGAAGGATGCTCTTGCTGTTAGACAGGGATTTGCCAGAAGCCCAACATCTGCACCACTAGGGATGGGCACTAAGTCACTTTCAACAATTGCTAATCAGGATAAACATCACGGAAAACCGATGTCAATTCCTGATACCATACAAACGTGGCGTACATATGATGAAGGAGTTACCACTTTGGCAGAATCATCGCAAGTTTCATCATATGCTCAGAATCCGTCTGCTCATGCTGAGGCATTTGAAGGGGTTCCTGATGAGCAAAGCGATGTCGAACAAGGTAATGAATCAGGTAATCTCTCTTTACATAATACTCATTCCTCTTCCTATGTATCTGATTCCGGAACCCAAGAGACTGCTAGCCCGCAGGATCTATCCCAGGGTGAGAGCTATATTTCTGAGTTTGTCATACATTCTTATTCTCGTTCACCCCTGTCACCGGAATCCAGACAGCCAGCACATGTAAATGTAGGATATGATGAGGAGAGTGACCCCGAAGAGCAGCCCCTTACTCGAAAGAAAGCCAAATTTTCTCATGCTGCTACTTCTAAACCTCAGTCAAACCCTAGTGTGTCACACGCAACCACTCCACCTCACGAGAGTGGTTCTCCCCTTGAACAATCTGCACATAAGGATTTTGGTGAGGATTCTGTACCTTTTGAAGATACTGTTGCTTCAAAAGGACATGAAGTTTTAAGAGCTTCAGCCGTACCTTCACCGGTACGTACTGATGCTGCAAAGAGGATCGGTTCTGATGTAGTACAAGAACACTTTGCAGCCTCTCAGGCTGAGATTCCAACTCAGGAACCAACAGCAATTGATCCCATAACTGCAAATTATATTGCTTATCCAGTTTCTGCAGGTACTGCTTCATATTTTGGATCACTTATTGAAGACATACACGAGCGTGAGACAGGGAGTGTGTGTGAGAGGTTAGGGAGAGAGGGACCTTCATTTTTAAGGCCCGAAACCGAGCGCCAAATAATAACAGAACGAGTATTAGAGCGAGGTCACCTAAACCAAACACCGTCCCTTAACATTGAAAATCTTGATACACGTATGACTTCTATGGAAAATCAGATGAAGCAGTTTGGGCAGACGATGGGGCAGTTAGGGATGAACATTGGAAACAATCAAAGGGCTCTTGATGACTACGCAGCACGAATGGCAAGTCAAGCTACAGCTTTTGATGCTTTGACAAACAAGGTCAATGACTTGGGCCATGCTGGTGGTGTCTTGGGAAACACTCTGAATGAGAGGATGGGAGCAATGGAGACTACCATGGATACAATGGTTGTGGAGATCAGTAGAGTGATGTTCGCAATCAGAAGTTTTGTGCCCCCGGAGTGTTTCGAGCCGCAACAACCTCCCCCCGATGCTGGTACAGGTGGTGCTAGTAGAGCAGGAGCCTATGGTTCTGGTTTTGGAGGTACTTATGCAGCTGGTGGATCTGGAGACCAAGGTGGAGTTCAGGATAACTCACCTAAGGGGGAGAGTGGAAAGGAGACGAGACAGCAGGCAGTTCATATCGAAGAGATTGAAGAACATGCTGATCTTGTCAAGGAAATAGAAATTGAGCCGTCTGTTGATGAAGAGGCTCTGAGGAGGAGAAAGGGTAAGGCAATAATGGTTGAACAAGATGAGCCATTCGTTGACCTGAGTCATCAGGAAACAGTACAAAAGGTACATGACTCAGATTCTGATATGGAAGACATACCTTTGGAACATGCTATAAAGAGATCTTTGAAGGATCAAGGTGGAGGTGCTGGGATGTCTTTCGGAATGCCTGAAGAAGTTACTGTTGATGAGGAAACCCTTAAGTCTCAACAGTTAGCCTTGGATCAAGCTGAGTTCTTTAAAATGAAAATAATGCAAGAACGTGCTGTGTTTCTAGAAAAGAAAGTGGAGCTACAAGGGAAGCAGTACGATCATGAGCTTGCAAGGCTAGCTGATCCTCAAGTTGATCTGGACAAGAGAAGGTTAGGGCAGAAGTGGGATGAAGCAAGGAAGATATTTATGGGACCCTGTGCAAAAGGAGTTCATAACAAGGAGGCAGATGATCTGTTCTACAACCTGAATTTGCAGAATCCAATGACTGCGGACTACATGAGTGCATTGAAGAGATTAATTTCTAAAGTCAGGGTTGGATATAATGCAACGCTTAAGGAGTGGCAGGTTATATTGTCTTTGGTAGAAGGAGTCCCAATGTCTTTCCTATATGTGGATGACCAATTCATGACGAGAAGATCTGCGTCAGAGTTGTTCTTGCTAGCAACAAAAATTCAATACTCTCAATCTGAGAAGCTAAGCATTCTGTATAGGGATCAGTTAATGCAGCTAGCAGAGGACAAGGGTCCAGAATTCTCAGCATATCCTAATGTTGTCCGGATGGTAGTTGACAGAAAAATGAAGAGGGTTAGCATGGAGGAAAAGGACTTAATAGAACTTTCAGTGGAATCTCTTAAAGTCGTCTGTAGATAAATGATGAGTAAGGGGTTCGCTTCTGAGCTTAAAGATAAATCAGTGAAGATCATTGAAAGAGTCATATACAAGAAGAGCAATGAGGTGTGGAAGTGTGATATCATTGCTCCAAACCCTCTCGATAACGTGAAGATTGAGCCGGAGCTGATAGAGAAGAAATGGAATATTCTTCAAGCTATGAAGAATGTAGATGAAGCTCTAACTCTTCCTTCTGGAGCACTGGAACAAGGAGAGATAAGGGAGTCAGTTGGCGTTCCAGGAAGAGATAGTGTATACTGGATACACGCTTTTGTTAATGATATAGCTGATGCCTTAGTATTCATAGATGCAGACCAGAATCAAACACTCTTGCATATGAGTAGAAAATGGCTGCTGCAGACTCAAGATGCTGCATTTCTGGAGAGAGTATTATATGTGTTCAAATGGGGCGAAGTGGAAGATAAGTATGTGGAAGAAAAGCAGAGACTCATGAGTTACATGTCTGAAGTAGTAGTGGAAAAGAAGCGAATGGAAAAAGATGCAGCGAATGTCCAAAATACTAACCGTGTCAAGGGTTATCCCAAAATGATCTATTGTCAGTTTAAAGCTGATAAAGCTCATTGGAAACCTAAGCTTATAATGAAGAACTTTGAGGACATTCCAAAGATCAGGACTACTCAGGAGGTGGACAAACTCAGAAGGCTTTTCAAACATCCTCACCCAGAGCCCAAGAATCCTCTAGAAATGGAAGCTGTAAGTCTGTTGAATGCTAGGTGGGAGCAGCTTCACGATCCAGTGTACAAGAAAGAACAGCAGCAGAAGGAGAAGCGCAGAAGGCAGAAAGAAGAGAAAGACCAAGCTGCTGAAGCTAGGAAGAGGAAACGGAAGTAGGGTTAAAGGTCAGAGTGGTGTGAACTTGAAGTTGGAAAAACTTCATGTCTTTCGGTTGCTTTAACTCACTTGAGGAAAATTCACCTTAGAGTGAATCCAATAAGGTGATATAAGTTTGACTAAAAGATATGAAATAATCCAGGTGATAGGAATCATTCAAATGATCCTTAATTCGAGGTTCGAATTCTGTTTCTAGTTTAAGTTCTTTGTATTGTTTTCAAGTACTTTTCAATTGTAATTTATTCAAGACTGTAATGTTAATTATCTTTTCTCGTCTCATTGTTTAGTTGAGTTATCCTTCATTAATTTGAATGTCATTGTTAGACAATCAAATAGGGGGAGATTGAAAGGCAGAGTGTGTAAACTTGTAACACTATAACTAATGTAACTCAATTAAAAGAAAAGATACTTAACCAGAAGACAATCAAGAACAAGAAGTCACAAGGAATCAACACTAAATGAAGACAAGGTAATTGATACAATTGAACATGTTAACTATGATCAAGCCAAGAAGAAATCATTGAGAGAAGTTCAAGTCAAAGTTGTTCATGCCTCAGTGATTTGAGAAATAGAGAATCAAGATCATAACTATCAGTATCATCAAGACCAATTGATTTCAAGTGAATAAGAAGGAAAGCAAACTTTGGAAAGCCACGTTACTAAGTGAATATGTTAATTTATTCAAGAAGCAGAAACACTATCAAGACTAGTCACTTATGAACCAGACCAGTGCATCAAGTGTCAGGACATTGATAGCAAGTTTATGTCAGTAATAAAGATCCATGTTCAAGAACTTGCTGAAGAATAAAGAAGACATGAAGATATCACAAGTTCAAGATGTGCATTGAAGTTTCAAGTTGAAGACCAGAATATTTTCTAAGTACTAAATATTCTAGATGACCAAGTAGAATATTTCTAAGTAGAAGTTCTACTTAGAAATTCGAGATGGCTAAGTAGAAATTCTCAAGTAGAAGTTCTACTTAGAGTGTAGCTTCAACATGACACATGGCATCTATTGATTGGCAGATTTCCAAGCTTTCAAGATAAGGCAAGATTTATGTGGACATCATTGGGCCACGTACATCTTAGTCTTTGAAGACTACAGGACATAGATTACATGTAGTATAAATAGAACTACTTGTGTAATGTTTTATGTTAGAGAGCAATAGTTGAGAAAAACACAAGAAAAAGAGAGAGAGTGCATTCACAGAGCTTAGTATCATTCAATACTCTCTGAACTTCTGTTATACTTTGTAATGAATGTTGTAGCAACCATTTCAAGTTATATATAAGAAATATATTCCTTGAATCTGCGTGTTCATTTATTGCATCGTATTTATTGCTTCTCATATTCGAAAAGTTGTATTCACCCCCCCTCTACAACACATTTGGACCTAACAGTAACCTGCAAATACTGTCAATGCAACAGGAACCTGTTAGTCAAGGTAACCTGTTCATAATACAAGTACTAAAACAAGCACTTAAAATTTTCAAATTGGCATATGAAATATCAAATCACATCATGCACAATACTTTCTAAGTAGGAATACTACCCCTGTTAGGAATAATTCATAAGTTGTGATGTTAAGAATAGAATTTACACATTATACTTCTTGTAATCCTGATCTTATAAAGGATTTAGCACTGTATTTAGGTTTTATGTGTAAGACAGTTATCTGTATAGTTTAGTCAGGAATGAACAGTGTATCGGAGACTACATGTCAGGAACAGAGAGCAAATCCTGATGACGGTCCAATACTGATGGTTGATCAGATACTGATGCAGTGTGCAGATCCTGATATCAGTCATGTTACTGATGATGTCATTATGGATGCTACAGAAACTGGCAAGTGCTATAAAACAGGATCGTTGTTTGAAGAACAAGCAAGAAGATATTATGAAGGAAAGAGTTTTCTATTGAAGGAAACTATTGACTAGAAGGCAGAACATTGTCATGTATAGATTATATCTTTCTGTTATTAGTTGATAGGTAGCATTATAAATACTCTCTCAACATCATTGTAAAGAGTGTAGCTCGTGAGGAAAAAGTTCGAGTGCGTAGCTCTGTATAAGGTTTGTATTCGAGAGTTCGAAACAAACAGAGAGATATTTGTATTGTCAGCAGCTGCTAAAGGTATTGTACACCTTTGGTAGAGTTTGTATTTGATCTTATTAATACAAACAGAGTTTGATTCATTCGTTTATTCTTGTTCATATAATCAAGCAAAAATCAGACACGATTATATAACTTGTATTCAACCCCCCCTTCTACAAGTTATTCGAGTTAACAATTGGTATCAGAGCAGGTTGATTTCAAGTAATCATAAAGATCTGCAATCATGTCTGGTTACAAGGATGGGAATACCAAAATTCCTATGCTCAAGAGAAACGAATATACTCTATGGGAAGTAAAGATGTTGCATCATCTGGAAGCAACAGATCCTGATTATCTTGACAGAATCAGAGATGGACCTTTTGTTCCAACAAAGGTCGTTGGATAAGCAACTGTTGATGGTGTGGTTGTTCCAAAACATACAGCAGAGAAGCCAAAATCTGAATGGTCAGATAAGGACAAGGAGAATGTTCTCAAAGATGCTAAAGTGAGAAACATATTATTCAACAGTCTTGATTCTGTTCTCACTAACTATGTTCTCTCTTGTAAAACTGCTAAGGATATATGGGACAATCTTAAGGTTCACTGTGAAGGAACTAAGCCTGTCAGGAAGAATATGAGGACATTACTTATACAACAGTATGAGTACTTTGAATCCAAGTCTGGTGAGTCACTTACTGATACCTTTGATAGGTTTACAAAACTCATCAATGAGATGGCCATGCATGGTAAATATTACGACTTGGAGGATATGAATACAAAGTTCATGAAAGCTTTGCCTGATTTCTACAATGAGAAAATATCTGCAATTGAGGAAGCTAATGATCTGGATGAGATTTCATTAGAGGCAGTATATGGAAAATTGAGAGCTTATGAACTTGACAAGCAGCAGAAGAAGAGCAGGAGTGAAGGAAAGATGAAGACTATTGCACTTACTGCTCAATCTGAAGTTAAGAAGCTTCCTGAAGAACAGCATGAAGAGATTGCTGTAAAAAATTCAAGGAAGAAGAAAAGCAAAGAAAGTTCTGAGTCAGAGACTACTGATATGGACTCTGACAACAATGATTCTGAATCTGAGATGCAAGAACTCTTTGCTATGTTTGCTAAAGCTTTTAAGAAAGGAAAATTCAACAGGAGAAGATTTAGCAAAGGACCTTTTCAAAAGAAGGAGGAGAAGAAAGTGACAAGAGCAAAAGTACAATTGTCAAGCTTGATAAGGCCAAGATCAAGTGCTTTAACTGCAGCGAGCTTGGACACTTTGCTAATGAGTGTAAGAAGCCTAGGAATTCAGGAAAGGGTAATGCACTTATGGTCACACAGAAGGATTGGGCTGATTCCAGTGACTCTGAAGATGAATTGGATTATGACAACATTGCATTGATTGCCAATAGTTCAGACAAACCTGGATCTCCAAAGAAAACTTCTTCATCATCTGTTAAGGTATCACTTCACTCTCTTGATTCATTTGATAGCTTAAATTCTGATGAAATTAGATCTATCCATGCTGAGTTTAAGAATCTTATGACTAATTTTAGAATTCTTACTTGTGAAAGAGATGAACTTAAGGTTAAGAATGATAAATTAGTTGATAGAAATAATTTTCTTGAATCTGAATTAATTCAAATGGAAGAATACAAGTTGAGTTCTGATAAAGCTAAGCATGATTATAGTGTAATTCTTGAGGCTTATGACTATGTCAGAAAAGAACTAGAAGAAGAGAGAGATGTGATTAAGACCATTAACAATTCCAGTAAGAAGACAATAGAAATCTTTGAGAGTGGAATTCGTGGTAAGGTTAATGGTTTAGGTTTTGATAAGGCTAGACAAGAAGAAAAAGTAGCTATTATCAATGATGATAGTAAGGTAGAAGCTAACACATCTAAATCTGAAGGTAAGAAAATTGTTTCTGAACCTAATCATGTTAAATTTGTTGATTCAAAAGGTATCCCTGTTGTACACAAAAGGATTAACAATAGTTATTCAGATGAGAAAGTGTTAGAGAAACCTAAGAATGTAAACATAGGGTTTCTGTCTAAGTCTCAGTTGAAACAGAGATTAGATGATCTTTCAGAGTCTAGCAAGATCAAGAGAAATAGGAATGGAAAAGAAGGTATTAACAAAGAGAATAATTAAAAGAATGTACCTAATGCACCTAGGAAAAAATGCTATAAGTGTGGAAATCATAATCATTTGGCCCTAGACTGCAATCAAAAACCTTCTCGGAAAACTGAGTCCAGATTCCCCAAGACTCAGAAAATTCAATACCAACCACAAAAAGCTTGTTATCATTGTGGTAGTTTACTTCATTCCATTTACATGTGTAGAGAATATCATGAACTGTATTATGACTATTATTCTTTGAAATCTGAAACTCCTAGTCACAAACAGTTTGTGAGATCAGAGTCTAAAGTTGACTCTGCAACAGGTAAAATAAATGCAAAATCTTCAAAGTCTGTTGTCTCTAAATCTAGTAAGAAAGGATCCAATCAAAGTTGGGTCCTAAAAAATTCTAACTAGTTACTTTTTGTTTGCAGGGCACAGGAAAGAAGCATTCAATTATCTTGGACAGTGGATGCTCTGGACATATGACTGGAAAGAAGTCCCTGCTTACAAAGTTTGAGAGGAAAGCTGGCCCAGTAATATCTTTTGGAGATGGCAACAAAGGAGAAACTCTGGGATATGGCTCAATTATTTTGGGGAATGTCATCATAGAAAATGTAGCACTGGTTGAAGGCTTGAAACATACTCTTTTAAGCATAAGTCAACTGGGTGATAAAGGTTACAAATCAATCTTTGACAGAGAAGGATGCAAAATCTTGAATATGCAGAATGGAGACATTGTTCTAACTGGTCAAAGACATGGTAACATATATGAAGCCAGCTTAAGTGATACATCTAAAGGAATTGTTAGATGTCTCTACAGCAAAGCAACAAATGATGAAAGCTGGAATTGGCACAAGAAGCTCTCACATCTTAATTTCAAGAAGCTTAATCAACTTGTTAAACACAATTTGGTGAGAGGCCTACCTCAGGCAAATTTTGTGCAAGATGGACTTTGTGATGCATGTCAGCTTGGAAAGCAAAGAAGAACCACTTTCAAGAGCAAGACTGAAAATTCAATTACTGAACCATTTCACATGCTACATCTTGATCTGTTTGGTCCAGTAAACATTATGTCTATCAGCAAGAAAAGATATGCTCTAGTTATGGTGGATGATTTCACAAGGTTCACATGGGTGTTCTTTCTACACAAGAAGGATGAAGCTCCTCAGCAAATCATTGAACTCATCAAGAATATTCAGAATAATTCTGAGTACAAAGTTAAAGTACTTAGGAGTGACAATGGTACAGAATTCAAGAATTCTACAATGGAGGGATTTTGTGCAGACAATGGAATCACTCAACAGTTTTCAGCACCTGGTACACCTCAGCAAAATGGTGTAGTGGAAAGAAAGAACAGGACTCTCATAGAGGCAGCAAGAACCATGCTTGCAGATGCAAAACTTCCAACCTACTTTTGGGCAGAAGCTATTAACACTGCATGTTTCACTCAGAACTGTACCTTGGTAAATAGTCATGGAAAAACTCCCTATGAGATGATCAAAGGAAAGAAACCAAGTGTGAAATATTTTCACATCTTTGGATGCAAATGCTATGTCCTAAAAGTTCATCCAGAACAACTTGGAAAATTTGAAGCCAAATCGGATGAAGCAATTTTTCTAGGATATTCAGCATCTAAGGCCTTCAAAGTTTATAATCTCAGAACTCACGTTGTTATGGAATCAATTCATGTTGCATTTGATGATAAGAAATTTGGAATTTTGCAAACTGATGAAAGCCATGACGAATTGGAATTTGAAAATTTGAAGAATTCTGAGATACTCTCAAGTGATGATGAAGGTTCTCCAGAAGGAATTTCTATTGCTTCTCAAAGGAATGCTACTGTTGAGGGAGAGCAAATAAATCAAAGAGAACACAGTGATCATCAGGAGCAGACTAGTCTTTCAGAATCTATTCCATCAGGAATTGATGTTTCAGAGTCTACTCCATCAGGAACTGACATTTCAGAGTCTACTGAGGAAAGATCAGTAACTAGCAGCAATATGGAATCTACTGATTCTATTGATCAAAGGAGAGTTTTTGAAGGTAGAGAGAATTCTTCTACAAGAGATACCACTAACTTAGGGGGAGAGACTAGCAGAGTTGATTTACCACCTGTTAGAAAATGGACAAAGGATCATACTGAAGATTTGATAATTGGTGATCCAAATAGTGGTGTTCGAACTAGAAGATCAATTCAAAATGAATGCTTGTATAGTTGTTTTCTCTCAAAGAATGAACCTAAGAAGGTTGAAGAAGCCTTACAGGATCCTGATTGGGTAATTGCAATGCAGGAGGAGTTAAATGAGTTTGAGAGAAACAAAGTTTGGAAACTGGTACCAAGACCTAAAGATAGATCTATTGTTGGTGCAAGATGGGTTTTCAGAAACAAACTAAATGAATCTGGTATGATTGTAAGAAACAAAGCAAGACTGGTGGCCAATGGTTATTCTCAGGAAGAAGGCATTGATTATGATGAGACCTTTGCACCTGTAGCAAGATTGGAAGCAATCAGAATGTTTCTTGCATTTGCAGCTCATTCAAAATTCAAGGTATACCAGATGGATGTAAAGAGTGCTTTTCTTAATGGAAAACTTGATGAAGAAGTGTATGTAGAACAGCCACCTGGATTTGTTGATTCAAAGTTTCCAAATCATGTCTACAAACTTGACAAGGCACTCTATGGACTAAAGCAGGCACCAAGAGCATGGTATGAGACTTTGTCTAAATTTCTTCTTGAAAATGGCTTCACAAGAGGTGCAATTGACAAAACTCTATTCTTTAGAAAGATAAAAGGTGAATTGCTTTTAGTTCAAGTTTATGTTGATGATATTATTTTTGGTTCTACTAATGAAAAGTTGTGTGCTAAGTTTAGCAAGCTTATGCAGTCTAAGTATCAGATGAGCATGATGGGTGAACTAAATTATTTCTTAGGCTTACAGGTCAAACAGACTGAGACTGGTATTTTCATTAATCAGTCAAAGTATATCAAAGATCTTTTAAGAAGGTTTGACTTTCAAGACTGTGCAGTTGCAAAAACACCCATGGCAACAGCCACTAAACTAGACTCTGATCCTAAGGGGAAGAGTGTGGATAATACTAGTTATAGAGGCATGATAGGCTCATTGTTATATCTAACTGCAAGTAGGCCAGATATAATGTTTTCTACCTGTTTATGTGCTAGATTCCAAAGTGATCCTAAGGAATCTCATTTAATTGCTGTGAAGAGAATTTTTAGATATCTCAAAGGAACTCCAAATCTTGGTTTGTGGTATCCTAGAGAATCTAATTTCTTTCTAATTGGCTATTCAGACTCTGATTATGCAGGGTGTAAGATAGACAGGAAAAGCACTACAGGTACATGTCAATTTTTGGGAAATAGATTGATTTCTTGGGCAAGCAAGAAGCAACAATCTGTTTCAACCTCAACTGCAGAAGCTGAGTATATAGCAGCAGGCAGTTGTTGTGCACAGCTCCTTTGGATAAAAAATCAGTTGATGGATTATGGTATGACACTTAGTAATATTCCTATGTTTTGTGATAATACTAGTGCTATTAAAATTGCAGAAAATCCAGTTCAACATTCAAGGACTAAGCACATTGATGTCAGGTATCATTTTATTAGAGAACATATTGAGAATGGTACTGTGGAACTTCATTTTGTTCCTACTGACAAACAGCTTGCAGATATTCTAACTAAACCACTTGATGAGACTACATTTAGTAGACTAGTAAGTGAGTTAGGAATGTTAAATTTTTAGATCTTTAACATCTGCAAAAGTAGCAAGGTATGTTGTTCTTAGCTTA
This sequence comes from Kitagawia praeruptora, assembly GCA_037693485.1. Taxonomy (NCBI): domain Eukaryota; kingdom Viridiplantae; phylum Streptophyta; class Magnoliopsida; order Apiales; family Apiaceae; genus Kitagawia; species Kitagawia praeruptora. Next base: position 129,703,976 of record CM075350.1, read on the forward strand.
TAGACTTGATATTCCTGTCAGGATCTATATTTGATTGTTAAATGCTTTAGCTATAACACATTGCCTTGATAAATTTCAGTATGATAGACTTGTTAATAATCATCAGGATTAGATTTGTCATCAGGATGCTGACGTCATCAGTATTGTGTCAGTATCAGGATTATGAAAATTGTTTCAGATCCTGACGTTTACTTTGTGTAGTAATCTAATTTTGTGATGTGTTTTGATATTTGCATACTGATAATTTATACATCATTAAAAAATCAAAAGACAAGCATATAACAAGAAACTGTATTTTCATTAATAGAAATCATTACATGGAAATGAAATACAACATCTTTTTGTCTAAATTTCTATTCTATACTTGTCTATTGATATGAACTCTGAGGAACAGGACAAGGAGCATCTCAAGAAATCCATCAGGGGATGAAAGCCTCGTTTGTTCTTGGATTCCTTGTCTGGGCGACTTGAATGAGAGCAGCTAACTTAAATGTATAGCATCCCCATCAAGATCAACCTCAGACTCTTGGCCAAATTCTTCATTCTCAAGTTTTGAGGAGGTTAGGGGAAGATTGTATCCAATAGATGGATGTTCTAGGAGAAACCTCTGGATATTATCGAAAACCAATCCATTCATGATTAGTTCGATGAGAAGAGTCATTTGTTCAAAGAGATGATCAAGAACAGGATGTTCATCGATCAAGAAAAATCTGGAAAATGGGTTTGAAGGGATTTTTGGTTTGAGAAGCATTGTTGAGAAGAAAAGAAATTGAAAGGTTATGGAGAATGGCATAAGGCGTTTGGTTCTTTTAAAGAAAGACGTGAGAAGCTGAACAGTCACTTGGAAGTTTTAATGAAGTCAAATGCTAATTATTGCATGTGACTGTGTTTCTTGTTTTCAAGAAATATTGAATATATCTAACCAATTGATTATTGTTCAGATTAATTGTTTATTTTCTTTTTCAGATAAAAGAAAAATGCCACGTGGAAACTCCATATTAAGTCGCTGATTATATTGGTCAGGATTTCTTGTGTGACCATCAAGATTTGAAAATTATATTTTTAAATCACATTGCATTTTGTGATTATTTTGATGAGAGGTCATCAGGAAAAGGAAGCTGATCAGTATTGCTTATTTATACCCTGATTTATTTCATGAAAATCAATTTTGGATTTTATTTTCCAAAAATCGTGGGTAACCGCATTTTTCAGGGACTGACACCTGTCAATCTACGTGTCAACGTGGTTTCTTTTCAGATCAAAAATGGCAGCTCAGAGAAGATTACCTAAATCAGTAGCCTTCAAGTTTGGTGACTTTGATTTTATGACAAACAATCATGTTGCAGCTATCACCAACAAGGAAGGAGTATCATCTGATTTTCATCCAATCATGGACTTTCTGGTGTATGGACCATTAAGTTATGCATTGACAGCATCTCCACAGATTAATCAAGTAGCTGTTTCACAAGCTTGGGAGAATGCTGAGGTAATTGATTCTACTCAGAGTCAATCAGGTAAGATTGTTCTACATTTAGGACAAGATTCATTTGACATTACTGAATCTGTTGTTAATTCAGTACTTTGCTTACCTGTTACTGATAGTTATGAGAATGTACCATCTGATGATAATATAAGAACTATGTTGTCTGAATTAGGTTATAGTGGACCTCTAGATAACATGAGCCAGTTGAATAGGTCTTTTCTTAGAAAGGAATGGTCTTTTTACTTTGATCAAATTGCTAAATGTTTTACTGGCAAATGTAGTTCTTTTCAGCAAATTACTTCTGTTACATCACATATTGCTTATAGTTTGCTTTATGACAGAATAATTAACATTGGTCATATTATCTTAAGTCAGATGAGTATCAAGCTTGGGTTAAGAGATCAAAACAGGAAAATGGTTTATTATCATAGATTTATGCAATTGTTTATTAACCATTTTATTCCTGATGTTGAAGCTAGATTTGGTATGGAATATTGTGTTTCTTCTTATGAACAGCAAAAGAGAATTTTCTCTGACATTACAAAGAAGGACAATGAAAAGAATCTAGATGAAATACCTGCAATTCATTATCCACATCCTGTTCAGGTAATTCTTAAAACTCATCTTCCTACTTTCTACAATTCTTCTTTCTTTTGTGGTGAAATGGCTCAGGAATCTCAATTGGAGGAGAACCCACCTGTGTCTACCCAAGTAGCCCAAAACATTATAGTCTCTGAAACAATTCAAGAACCAAATTTTGATCCACAGCCTATTGTTTCAAAGAAACCAACCTCTGGTGTTTCTCAAAAGACATCAGTTGTAAGGAAGAGAAGATTTGTTGTGTCAAGTAGTAGTAGTAATTCTAGTGAAGATGATGATGATTTAACTCTTGCTGAGAGAGCAGAATTGAAGGCTGCAATTCAACTTTCTTTGATAGCACAAAGAGATGAAAAACCTAGTCACAGCCAGGCTGCAGTCTCTCAAAAGGCTGTAGTTCTTAAAAAGGGAAAACAGTTACTGGATACTGTCTCTCAAAAGACTGTGTCTATTGAACAAAGATCTCATCCCAAGATCACTTCTGTGTCTACACCTCTTGAGTCTTCTCAGGATAAATCTTTTGCTCACTATATCAGGAGAACAAGGAGAAAGATTCAATTGTCACCTACACACACAGAGTCTATCCAACTAAAATCATGCAGGTTTCTAGAAGTCAAGCTACATCTATGTCAGTATTTGACAAGAGAGATCTGGATATTGATTCTTCATGGGAAACTACATTATCATACAGACTGGCTATGGGACTAATTTCTCTCAAAGTGAAGTTGTCAAGGCCTGTTCTAGATTTTCTGGTTGAAAGAGTACCAAAACTTTTATTTCCATATGAATATGGACTTCTACATCAAAGACTTGACTTAATGAAGATGTATTTCTGTGTGTCAGTCAGAAGACAATTAGTCAAGAAATTTGGACTCTCGAAGCATGTTGCACTTCAATCACTTCATGCATATTTATTTGACAAGGATGTAATTATTGAAGATGCTTCAGCTCAAGGTGAACAACTGGAGGAAGTAGATAGAGGACAGCAGTCAATAGAAGGTACTATTGCACCAGTGGTGAATAGTAGGAAAGATCAGATCACAGTCACTGTAACACAAGAACAATCTAGTCAGAGGAAGGATGACTCAGGAGCTGTGATAGCTGATGTTGAAAGGTCTTCTGTGATGACTGAGAATGCAAGTGAGATACCCTATGATATGGGAGGAATGACTTTGGTTGATTTTTCTGAAGATCAAACAAATTTTGTTCAGTCAGAGTCTATCCACCTTGAGGGTGTGTCTCAGCAAACAACACTTAAAGACGGTGATGTACTAACTATGGTGTCTAATGAAGTATTACTGAAGACATCAGAGTCTAGTAAAGAACCTGAAAGTGGTATACTGGAGCCTGTAGTTTCTGAAAGGAAAGAAGATGATTGTATGGGTTCAGAGACTATAGCAGCTCACTCCTTGGAGAAAACCTCAAGCCACATGCCATATGAGGAACCCTCTCTCCATGTGAGTTCAGGTATAAAAACTCCTTCTAAACTCTATTTTTCTGTAGGTCATGAGAGCACTTATCTAAATATGAGTGATACAGTTGAAAAGATGGACTTAGATCCACAACTTGAGCGGCTGGCTCCTGACCAGGCAAAAGGTGAGGTAGAAAGAGTGTTGACTTTAGTAAGTCAAAGTGAGAATGAGGGTATGGATGATCAACTCCATAGTGAGGGAGAGAAAATTAGGAAACCATCATTTGATTTCTAGGATCAGGTTTTTCCTGAATCTTGGTCTGAAAATTTAGGTATGGATGCTGGTACTTATTCATTCATCAAAATGTATCAGAAGAATGACCTAGCACATCACAATGCAAAGCCAGAAGTTAAAGCTCAGAAGCAAAAGGAGAGGCTTGCAGAAATCATTAACAGAAGAGGTGCCAGGATAAAGCAATCTCTTGATACATATGTACCAGATGAAGATCCTAATGATCCTAGTGTTCCTTTGTATGTACTTCCAATATCAGCTAGAATTGAGACATCAACAGTCTTTGATCACTCTAAGGAGGAGTCAGGATTTGAAGATGTTAGTACACAGAATACTGGTGAAGGAGATGATGATCATGTTTCAGTTCCAGAACAGAAAGATGAAGATGTTGATACTTCTAATCAGGTTTTATTACTTGAATATCATACAACTCAAGCAACTTCTTCTACAAGACTTGAAGATACAGTTCTTTCTGATTCTGATACTGACGATACTAGAAGCACTTCCAACATTGAAGTTCATTCTGATGTTTTGAAAGATATTCAGAATTCTCAAATTGCTATTCAAACAAGACTTCAATCACTTGAAGATAACCAAGTCACAATTATGGAAAATCAAGCAGTTCTTATGAATCTCATTTGTTCTGTTTCTGAATCTCTTGGAATTGATGTTGCTGATGTCAAAAAGGGGGAGATAAAGACAATTCAAAGACAACAACACCGCCAGACTGAAGGAGATAAAGCTGGGGGAGATAAAGATCAGACAAAGGGAAGTAAAAAGAAGAACCAGGAGTGAAAGTGGTGAATCTCAGCTAGGAAGTGGTAAAGGAAGAGCAGCATTAATAGTTAAAATTCTTTCTTTTAAGTACTAGATAAACGTCTACATCTGAGAAGGAGGTACTTAAACTTCATAATTCTACATTCATAAATTCTATTCTGGTTGTATTGTTATATGTTTTGACATCCACAACTTAGATTTATGCTTCAGATTGTAAAGCATAAATAGGGGGAGATTGTTAGGAATAATTCATAAGTTGTGATGTTAAGAATAGAATTTACACATTATACTTCTTGTAATCCTGATCTTATAAAGGATTTAGCACTGTATTTAGGTTTTATGTGTAAGACAGTTATCTGTATAGTTTAGTCAGGAATGAACAGTGTATCGGAGACTACATGTCAGGAACAGAGAGCAAATCCTGATGACGGTCCAATACTGATGGTTGATCAGATACTGATGCAGTGTGCAGATCCTGATATCAGTCATGTTACTGATGATGTCATTATGGATGCTACAGAAACTGGCAAGTGCTATAAAACAGGATCGTTGTTTGAAGAACAAGCAAGAAGATATTATGAAGGAAAGAGTTTTCTATTGAAGGAAACTATTGACTAGAAGGCAGAACATTGTCATGTATAGATTATATCTTTCTGTTATTAGTTGATAGGTAGCATTATAAATACTCTCTCAACATCATTGTAAAGAGTGTAGCTCGTGAGGAAAAAGTTCGAGTGCGTAGCTCTGTATAAGGTTTGTATTCGAGAGTTCGAAACAAACAGAGAGATATTTGTATTGTCAGCAGCTGCTAAAGGTATTGTACACCTTTGGTAGAGTTTGTATTTGATCTTATTAATACAAACAGAGTTTGATTCATTCGTTTATTCTTGTTCATATAATCAAGCAAAAATCAGACACGATTATATAACTTGTATTCAACCCCCCCTTCTACAAGTTATTCGAGTTAACAACCCCCCAGTTCTTTTGGGTAATTATTGTTACGTAAAAGAACTATTAAGGAGCCATAATTGTCAAAAATGCACTCAAGATATTCAACGTAGAGCTATCAATCGCTCAATACTTAAAAAACTGTCTTGCAAATAGGGAGGTTCACATCAATTACCCCCCGAGTACATGCATTATCAAATACTAAAATCAAAAATGCTGGTCAGCTATAACTAATAAGCTGCCTTTATTCTTGCGCTGAAAGAGCCTTACTTTTCCTAAAAAACACAGTAAAAAAGAGTTACTGATAATACTTCTTGAGATGTTCTGCATTCCAAGCTCTCGGAATGAGATTCCCATCCATATCCATCAAGTGGTAGGTTCCTTCCCAAATGGCTGACTTTATCTGGTAAAGTCCCTCCCAATTTGCTCCAAAAGCTCCATGTGCCAAAACCTTGGTGTTTGGCATGACTTTCCTCAAAACTAGGTCTCCAACTTTAAAAGGTCTTGCCTTCACCTTTTTGTTGTAATACCTTCGAACTCTCTGTTGATATGCTGCTAGCTTCACTTGCGAATCTGCTCTCAACTCTTCAACCATGTCCAAATACAGTCTATGATTGACCTCATTGTTCTCGGGGTCAAAGTGCTTTCTTCTCAAGAAACCTGTTCCAACTTCCACAGGTACCATAGCTTCACAACCATAAGCGAGAGTAAAAGGAGACTCGCCAGTTGTAGTTCTTGGAGTGGTGTTATACGACCACAGGACTCCAGGAAGCTCTTCTGGCCAGCTTCCTTTCTTGTCTTCAAGCCTTGTCTTCAAGCCTTGTCTTCAAAGTATGCTTGATAATCTTGTTCACAGCTTCAGTTTATCCGTTACTCTGTGGATAATACACTTCTAAACATTCTTTCTGAATTCCAAACTGCTCACACAATCCTCTAAGCTCTCTGCTATCAAATTGCTTCCTATTGTCAGAAATCAGCTTCTGAGGAATACTAAACCTGCATACAATGGCTCGAAAAACAAATTCAGTCAATTTTGATGCTGTAATCTTAGCAAGTGGTTCTGCTTCTGCCCACTTTGTGAAGTAATCAACTGCAACTACTGCATATTTCACTCCTCCTTTTCCTTTCGGAAGCTCCCCAATGAGGTCTATCCCGCAAACGGCAAATGGCCAAGGGCTAACAATCTGTTTGATAGGTGCTACAGGACGGCTATCAAAATTTGCAAACCTCTGATAGTTGCTGCATGCCTGTGCAAACTTAGAAGCGTCTACCTTGATGGTTGGCCAATAATATCCTTGTCGAAGGACTTTCATGGCCAAAGAATTACCCCCCGAGGTTTTCCACAAACTTTCTCATGAATCTCCTCGAGGATATACATGCATTGCTCTCCAGCTACACACTTAAGCAAAGGTTGATTGAATCCTCGTCTACACAGAACTCCATCATAGATCACATATTTGGCTGCATGATACTTCAGCTTCCTGGCTTCATCTTGACTGGGAGGTAATTCCCCTTTATCCAGGTAACGATATATTGGGGTCATCCAGGAATCTTCGACTGGAAACTCGATGTCCATTACCTCTTCTTTGAAAACACTAGGTTGCTCCTGAATCTGAAGTGGAATTACTCCCAATAACGTGGACTATCTCTGCGAGCCCAGTTTGGCTAATGCATCTGTATTGGTATTCTTTCCTCAAGGTATCTGATCTAACTTTACCTCTCTGAATTTTGCGATCAACTCCTGGGAGTACCTCAGATACAAATCTGTTCGTGGACCTCTTGCTTGAAAACCACCACGAATCTGCCAAACTACTAACATCGAATCACTGAACACTCTGATATTCTCAACTTTCATCTCTAAAGCTAGCTTGAGGCCTGCGATCATTGCCTCATATTCTGCATCATTGTTTATGGCTCTGAAAGCAAAATGAATCAAGCTATGGAGTTTGTGTCCTTCTAGACTGACTAGCTCTATGCCTGCACCAACTCCACTACTATTAGCAGCTCCATCCACATACAATGTGCACCATGGTGCACAGTTATCATTCTCTGTCTGTTCTTCTGCCATCTCTTTTGGTTCCTTCTGGCCAGTAACCTCCACATGGGGTGGAAACTCTATTAAGAAATCTGCTAGAGCTTGAGCCTTGATTGCTGTCTTTGGCTTGTATTCTATGTCGAACTATCCCAACTCCACAGCCCACTTTAACATTCTTCCTGAAGTTTTTGGCATGTGCATCACTTGCCTAAGTGGGTATGAGGTTCTCACTTCGATCTTGTGAGCTTGGAAGTAAGGCCGCAGCTTCCTGGATGCTAGGATCAGAGTGTAGACCAGCTTCTCCATTCCTATGTACCTCGTTTCTGCATCAAGCAACCTCTTACTGACATAGTAGATTGGGCTCTGCTGTCCATTCTCTTCTCGAACTAGAACTGCACTAATGGAATATTTTGATACAGCCAAGTAAAGTATCAATGTCTCTCCATCTACAGGTTTTGCTAAGAGTGGGGGGCTCCCCAAATGCTCTTTTAACTTTCCAAATGCTATCTCACATTCCTCTGTCCATTCAAACTTGCTTCCTTTCTTTATGGCTTTAAAGAACTCTTGACACTTATCAGTGGACTTCGAAATGAATCTATTCAAGGCTGCAACTCTCCCTGTAAGAGACTGGACCTATCTCACAGTCCTTGGGGACCTCATATCAATCAGTGCTTTTATCTTGGTTGGGTTGGCTTCTATACCTCTGTGATTCACCATGAAACCCAGAAACTTTCCAGATTCCACCCCGAACACACACTTCTGGGGATTCTTCATTCTGTACTTCGCAAGATTCCAAACATTTCTTCCAAGTGCTTCACATGATCAACAGCTTCCTTTGACTTGACTAGCATGTCATCCACATATACTTCCATAGTATGACCGATTTGGTCTTTAAACATCATGTTTACCAGTCGTTGGTATGTGGCTCCAGCATTAATCAATCCAAACGGTATGCATACATGGCAATAAAGACCTCTATCCGTAATAAAAGAAGTATGCTCTTGATCAGGTTCATACATAGGGATTTGATTGTAACCTGAATATGCGTCCATGAAGCTGAGTAGGGCGTGTCCAGCTGTTGCATCTACTAGCTGATCAATTCGTGGCAGTGGGAAGCTGTCCTTTGGGCATGCTTTGTTGAGATCTGTGAAGTCCACACAGGTTCTCCATTTCCCATTAGGTTTCTTTACCAAGACAGGGTTTGCTAACCATACAGGGTAGAAAGATTCCTTAACCAACCCTGCGTCTAGCAATCTGTCGACCTCTTCCTTCAATGCTTGAGCTCTCTCCGCTAACTGGTCTTCGCTTCTGTCTCACTCCTTTCTTTTCTGGATCAATATTTAACTTATGACACATGACTCTTGGATCTATCCCTTCCATATCTGCTTGACACCATGCAAATACATCCAGGTTCTTGCTCAAAAAGGTAATAAGAGATTCCTTTATGGCTGGGTCGAGTTGAGCTCCAATCTTCAATACTTTTGTACCATCCTCGCCATTTATCTTTATATCCAAAGTCTCACCAACTGGTCCAGCCTTGACCATAGTTTCTGGCATTCGAGGATCTAAGTCTACATCTATCTCTGTGGTTGAATCCTCTCGAGGTTCCTGAACTGTAGGTGGTTCTCTTACTTCGTGTATGACATTCCTTCTCTTTGATGCTGGCTGACTGTCTTCGCTGCTTCCATTATGCTTCAGTTTCCTAGACTTTTCTTCATCCAACCCTTCTGCCATACATACATCACCATCCTTGCCCATAGGGGGTGCACTTTCTAGCAGCAAGTAAGGGGTATCTGGTCCCCGAAAAACTGGAATCTCAGCATGAGGTTCCTCTTCTGTGATCTCTTCAATTCTTATAGCTCTACAGGATGCTGGCACAAAACCTTCTAAGGGTGGACTACGCAGACCGACTGTTATTTTGTCTGGGTTCTTTCCTGGAAAATCATTAGGAATCTCATCCATTGGTTTAGGCAATTTAGCAGCCTTAGCAGCATGTTGCAAAGCTTTGGTGTAGCACTCCCTAGACTCATACTTGCATCCTCGAACTACACCAATTCCATTTGGTGTTGGAAACTTCATAGTGAGGTGGTAAATAGAGGTTACCACCCTCATCTCTTTCAAGATTGGTCTCCCCAGAATAGCATTATTGTTCATATTGTCCTCTATAACAATGAATTCTGCTAGCTGTGTAATGCAACATGGTTTACCACCTAGTGTTACTGGTAAACGAATCTTACCCTTGATGGGAACCTGGTTGTTAGTGAAGCCATACAAGGTATCTTTTGTTGGGGTTAAGTCCTTATCCAGAAAATGCATCTTCTTGAAAGCTGAGTAAGACAACAGGTTTACAGAGCTTCCATTATCCACTAGTACTCGATGGACCTCATAAGACCCGATTCCTACTTCAACCACCAAAGCATCCATATGGGGATGGTGTACCCAAGAAGCATCTCCTTTAGTGAAGGTAATATCTGCATCCTCCCCTTCAAACAGCTTGGGAGACTTCTGTGACAGATTGTAAATACTGGTTAAAGGACGTTCTTTAGCTTCACGAGTGTACCTCTCCATAGCGCTCCTGCTATTTCCTTCGATGTGGGGACCTCCTATAATCGTGCGTATACATCCAGCTTTAGGTGGTCCTTCCATCACGACAGGTTCCTGTGTCTCTGCTTTCTGAGTCTTCTCATCTCTATAATTTTTTGCCTTCCTGGGCCACCCATTCACATAACTGCCCTTGCCTGATTAGAGTTTCAATTAAATCCCTGAGATGTTGGCAGTCTGCAGTATTATGCCCATTATTTTCATGAAAATCACAATACGGACGCTCATTCTTATTCCCTGGAGGGCCAGTTCTGAAAGGTTTCTTAAACCATGAGGACTTCTCATTCATCGCATAAATGTGATCGATTGGAGCCACCAAAGGTGTGAAAGTTTCATAGACAGGTCTCTCACGTTTGTTGTTGTTTGTAGGAAGCTGGTGGTGGGACCTGGTTCATGGCAGATCTGGCAGGATTCACAGCTTCAGCTTCAGGTTTTCCCTGGGATGTACGACTGACCACTTTCTTACTGTCATGACCATTAGGGCTTCTGGGCCTTGACCTCTTATTTCCTGACCATCCACTTTGCCTCACAAAATCTGGATCCTTCTTCAAATCAGCCAGAGATTCCTCCACAAGACGAAAAGGTTCTACCTGAGCATAAAAGTCTACCAATGTCTCTGGTTCCTTCCCTTGAAGTGCTTTCTAAAAGTCTGAGCCTCCTTTGACTCCAGCAATTAAGAAATTCTTTATGGTTTCCTCAGATGCTTTCCTAACCTTCGGAACCTCTGCATTGAACCTCTTGAAGTATTCTGTCAATGTCTCACTAGGTCTCTGCTTGATCTTGGCCAGGGTGTTGGTAGGTGGTACAAACGCGACAGATGCTCTGAATTGGGTAACAAAGAGCTTTCCCATACTCTCTCAGGAACCAATCGAATCTGCAGGTAACACTACACTATAAAAGGCCTACGGCAACGCCCAAAAAATGTTGCTGTAGGCCCAAAATATGTTGCTGTAGGCCCAAAAAACCCCAAAGGCAACATTTTGTTGATGTTGCTATTTTTGCCGTTGCCTTTGGGGTCAACTGCAACATTCTTATTCACTATGGCAACATCAGTTTAATGTTGGCATAGACTTGTTATAGCAACATTATTATTAGTCTTTAGCAACATAATATTATGTTGCCTTTGTGTAACATTTTTTTTTAAAATAGTGGGTCCCACCAGTAGGGCCCACTTTTAGGCCCACTTTTAGGACCCATTGTGGGGCCCACTTTTGGTCCCACTTTGGGGCCCACTTTAATGCCAACACAAAATTTTGCCTATAGCAACATTTCTTCACATTAATTTTCTTTTTTGCTAACACCTTATAACATCAATGGCAACACTTTTCTATTTCCAACAAAAAATCATATATATGAAAATATGGGTCCATAGATAACCAAATCAACATAACCTGAATTTTCATTACTACCAAACATAATATCCTACTACATAATAATCCTTACAAGTATGAAAATAATTAAAACTCCCAAGTATCGTAATCTATTCAACCATCTACATTACAATAATCCAAACTCATTTTTTGTCATCAACTCCTAGCCTCTTATATCTTTCCTTGCATCTCATTTTTTGTCATGATAGACCTGCAACACAGCAAAAAATATTATTCAATAAAAATGAACTCAAGAATCCCAAAAATTTTTACATGGCAAGAATTTAAATATTATTATTAGTTGGAAAGAGTGGAAGTAATAAAGTCAGATTGCGAGCACGTACGACAGTAGCAGAATCCTCTATGTTTCTAATATGTAGTGTTTAACTCTATGAAGAATTGCTTGAATCAATAGAAATCTGTAAATGGAAAAAGATAACATTTTGGATTGAAGTGCAGCTACCTACGATATGTACTTTATCAAACCCTCCAGGCTATCAATTATACCTATATTTCAATCTGGGTTTTATGTCTTACCTGACATAACGAGTTGAGAGCAGCCAATGAAGATTCATGCGACATTATGCCACTGGAACGTTGAAGGAGTAAACTTCAAGTCTACATCCTCCTGTAAATATCGCTGGTTCTTTAAACTTGTGTCCTGTATGCGTAGATTCCGCAGATAGAGGTGCAACTAGCTCTTCCATTGTCTGCAAGGGAAGGAATGGAAACTCCTATGTCATGTCAGTGACGAAATTACAAACTTTGAGGGAATTACATGACTTTTTTAGTAATATTGCATCATTAAGAAAGCAAGAAATCTCACACATTTAACCCATATAGGAACTTCATATCCTATATTTGTAGCCAAAAATAAATAATTTATTCCAAACATAGGTTCTTACAGTAACCAGGCTTTCAGTATCACGATCTCCATAGTAAGATTCAGGCTCCCTAAGACAAAGATGGAAACAGAAAACATATTGAAAGGTAATAATTAATGTTTTGATTTTTTAATATATATATTGTGTGTTTTAGAAATAAATATTTGATTAATAGCTTGGTGAAGTATCTACGGAAAGACAGTTGGAGTAAAATACAAGAGCCAAACAACCACTTACCTGAATAAGTGCATTTCATACTCAGGAATTGCATTGTTCTGGATGGTATCGCATATGTTAGATTATTTCGTGATTATGGAATTGCTTTCAAAATAGTAATGCCTCATACCAAAATTTAATACAAAAAAATGCAGCCACATAACATATATAGGAATATACTATACAGCAAATGATCCCAAACAATTTAATGGAATTGATTCCAGAAAAGATGCATGTTTTAAAAAGGAATGACACCATCGAATAACTAAACAAGCCATTAAAGGAATTTGGTTGTGTCATCAGCTCGATACTTTATCAAATATTTGTCCAGCTCTCCCAGGTTTGCAGCCCACAATGCAATCTTACTATTGGAATCTACAAGTATATATTGTCTTTACTTATGAATAAAAAAGACCATTAAAAGTTAGACCTGAACATCAATAGCTCTTTCTGAGAGATGCTGAAATCTGATCCTTTGTTCGAGAAGCTCTCATTTTAGCTTAGTATTACTTGCCTCCATCAGAGACATCTTGTGCTTTAGACTCTGAAATAAAGATTAACAAATCACGTCTTTAGAAACCGTGAAAAAGAAAGAAACAACATTATAGCAATAGCCAAATCCGGACTTCCGTATAATCTTAGTCTACCTGAAGTTCCTCAAATGGTGTAGCAGAGTTTCCGCGATAGTAAACGAGCTCAGCCCGCAACTGCTCAATTTCAGTCTACATTATTCGTATTTTTACTGCCACCTGGTCACAGTTGACCTGCAACGTAAAATGATATGAGACAGAAAAGGAAAAAGATGTACGAGTTGCTTGACTAACTCATGAAGGAAAAAGATGTAAGATTTTCCTTCTATTTTAAGTTGCAATATTATACAAGGTCACCAAAGTGTCAACAAGGATTTATGCATTAAGAGGTTTGGTTAACAGAAGTTTTAAGGTTGTTCAAAAGAAGGTTTTTTAAAACTTACATGAGATAGCCTCTGGGAGTCAGAAATGCTTACTCTTTTGTCTGAGAGGTTGTATAATTTGACTAGTTACCACCAATTGTTTTTACAATACTCCATACATTCCAACTAATTGTTGTAGCAGTGTAACAAATATAAAAAAATTGGCACATCCTGGTTGTTTTTTATATAGTTTCAATCTTCACTTGTTTTTAAGTAAAATTTACTGAACTAAAACTTTTTCACTACTCTCAGCATCTCAAGTACAACAAAAGGGTGCTGCTGATATTTTGTTATATTACCATGTAAACTGGGAAGATACAGAGACTTCACATGTTATACAACTATTGGTGGAAAAAAAATAATTTGTGGTCATATAAAGAGACTTCACATGTTACAACTATAGGCCATCGATGCATGCTATTTAAGATTATAGACATTTCCGATTTACAGAAGAAACACTCCATAGAGACTAACCTGTACTTGTATGAAGTTTCAGATATATCTCGTCTTGATTCTGACTTGATATTTTGCTTAGTCTAGCTTGTAAAGAATGTCGAAGAGCACTTAAAACAGATTGAATATACTATGAGAAAGTCATAAGCTTTTAGTTGACAACATAATCATTGTAAGGATTTATTTCCCGATGGGTTGTGGCAGTCATTAGCGAACAATCAATTCATCAGTTAAGTAGACAGAAGACATACTTGCATAAACTTGCTGAGATTTACTGTCAATTTGAAATATAATTGATTTGCTGTAAAGAAGCATCTCTTTTCAGATCAATGCATATATGAGCACGAGTAGCACCACCTTCACCAATTGGTTGTCAAGCAGAAAATGCTATTTTATTTATGAAACATAAAACAGTTTTCAGAATCAATATAAAACTGGCAAATGCTTACCAAAGTAGGGTAGGAGAATCCATAATGTAGTTATACGACAGTGATATGTAGTTGAACAAGAGACTGGTAGGAGAATCCATAATGTAGAAGTTGTGAAATCAGATACATGCGCAAAATATCTAGTGTTTTATTTTGAAATAAGTGATATTTTCACCAATTGGTCCTTGCTTCTAAATTGATCATAGAGTAAAAATTAGGATATAAAAGTTCGATGTCAATCAAATATTACCAAGTTGAGATTTAGCAAAAAAAAAAAAATATTACCAAGTTGAGAAAAGAGTTATACCACAATTAACAAGTTGGGCTGTGTCACTAAAGTTGCAATAATACAAAACATCTTGCTAAGCCGGTGGAAGTGGACGTCGGCAGGTTGGGCACTCCATCTTTATCTCCATCCACCTTTGTAATCAACCAGAATGGAAAAAATGGTCACATAGTGTCACCTATGCATGCAGGTTTTGACAAGGTTAGTTAAGCGAGAGTGCCTTTCTCTTAGCCTTTAATAAAAATCTAAATAGCTTTGCTAAAGTACCATGCAATCATTTGGACTTTGAGAGAATCAATGGTTGTCATGCAAATGACACAGTCTGTGATATGGTTTATGTCCTGATCCAACCTTCTATAGTAGCTATACTTCTCTGGAAAAATCTGCACAATGGGTTCAATAATAAATAATTAAAGCTATACAGAGGACCTGCCAAAGTTAATACATAGCAAATTTCAAAGATTAAAGTGAATGATTTTTCATGGTAGTTGTGATTCTTTGATTAATTGAAAACAGAGGTGTTAAGTAACCAACTCATCTAAAACCTTAAGGTGTTAGAGGAAGGCCTTATATGGATCTTATATTATATGTTAACAAGACGTAATCGATTTGACACAATTACTGTACTGTAAGTGAGTATAAAGTGCTAATCATGTTAATCTTCCAATTCCTTGTAACAACAGAACACATCTACAGTTAGAAGGGTCTGCTACTTCCTTTACCCAATTGTTCAAGAACATATAACAATCTTCTGACAATAGAATGATAACTCTATTCAAGAACATAAGCAGCTCCATAAGATATGATGTTAGTACGGGTTGCACTAGTACTCAACAACAGTATGCACCTCTATCATTTTACAAAAAAGGTCTGTTTATGAAAAGGAGTTGTCATGAATTTGAAAAGAGTAAAGTATATTGATGATGGACATTATCAGGTCATTAGTTCAAGGTTGTTGAAAAGCACATAACCTATAACTTTGTTTAGGAGTGATGTTCAATTACATCTATACCAAAAATCCTTAAAGTCGAACAAGTACTCACAAAACATAAGCAAGTACTTTAAGAAAACATAAACAAGTACTCATAAAACATAAACAAGTACCCACAAAACATAAGTCCAAATACTAAGAAAACATAAGATATAGAAATACCTTACAGTCGAACTCCCAAATCGAACAAAAATGAAACCCTAATTTCGAAGCCTTGGATCCAATCCGATTGAAGTCCCAAAAAGACCCGACCCGTTTCAAGCCCTAACTCGAAATTAATCCTGAGAACGAAAAAAAAAGCCCCAAATTAGTGAATTAAAGCCCCAAATAGAACCAATTGAGAGATGCATATGTAAATACTAACAGAGGATGTGAGAGAAGAGAAAGAAGAGAGAGAGGAGAGAGAAAAAGGAGAGTATGGAAAGTGAACTGTGCGAGTATGGAGTGTGTGTGTGAGCGTGAGTATGGAGTGTGTGTGAGCGGCGGGAGGAGAGACCACAGAGCGGAGAGAGGAGAGAAGAGAGACCATAGAGTGTTTGTGTGAAACGATTTTTGGAAAGTGAACTTAGAGAGAGTGGTTTGAACTTAGCGGTCTAAAATTGGTTGGGCGGTATTTTTGCCGCTCACCAATTTTTAGGCCAGATTTTGTTTTTTTTTTCTTTTGCTAAATCCCATGCTAGAACCCCTTGTTACTTTTTTATTTTTTAATTATTTAGGAAAACAATTTATTTTTTCATTAAATATTCAATTTCTTTTTTCTTTTTGCTAAATGATTCCTTTTACATAATTTGAAGTAATATATTCAAATATTTTTAATCATATATGAAAATATTTTTATATTAATAATATATTAAAATATATTTAGAAAAAAATTATTTTAAAAATTTTGTTTAATAATATTTAATAAATATAAAAATAAAATTACACATCTTAAAATGTTTTAACATTTTCAGTGAAATATTCACTCTCTAATGGAATATTCTAGATTTTTATAAAATTAATTTTTTTTTATTTTTATTCAAAAAAGTAATTTTCATGTGAAAAAAGGTTAAAATTTTTATTTGTAGTAGAAAATATAAAATTTTGTTCATTGCAAAATTACGGCAACACAATTCCATACCTACGGTAACACACAAACACTTTTATTCTATGCCAACATATTTTTGCTACCTAAGGCAACATAAAAATGATAATGTTGTATTAGCCAAAAACATGCATGGCAAAGGCAACATAGGCTCTAGATGTGGTCATAGGCCTTTTATGGTGTAGTGTAACCTCTTGAACCATTGATGAGCTCCACCCTGTAGAGTTGCAGCCAGTAACCTACATTTAGTGGCCTCCTTCACTTGATAGACATCCATCTCTGTGTCGAAACGACTTAAATATTCAATGGGATCAGTTGTTCCATCGAATTTCAACTCATTCGAAGGCCTGTAAGATCTAGGCAGAGCCGACTTTCGAACCCTTTTGGTGAAAGGAGAAGCAGTTATAGGATTCACAAGAAGATTCTTTTCATCCTTGAGTTGAGCCAAAATTTTCTTGATGTCTTCAGCTGTCACCTCTCCAGTAGCTTCTACCTTTGTCTTTTTGCTCATTCCTTCCTCCTCTTTCGACTCTGCAGTGCTGGATTCTTTAGTAACCTCCTCTGAGTCTATTTCCTCTTCTTCGACTATCTCAACAGATGGATCATTGTCTTTCTTCTTTTTCTGTGAGGAACCTCCAATCTTAACCTTCTTCTTTCCCTTGGACTCTGTACGGCCTTGTGAAGGTCCCTTCTTGCTATGAGTTTTATTCTTCTCAGGATTCTCTGGTTCTTCATCACCATTATCCTGTATTGGTTCTTCATCATCTTCTGGAACTTCCTCTTCATCTTCAGGTTCCTCTTCCTCAAAATTCAACTGTTTTGGAGTAACCTTCGACTTCTTGCCTTTCTTTGCTTTCTTTTTCTTCTTTTTGTTTGAAGCCTGCTCCAAAGTCGATAGTCGTTCTCCAACAGTTTTTAAGATTTCCATCATATCTGCTTTGGTAACCTTCTTTGCTTTATGAGGAGACTCGTCCCCATTGTGAATTTTTTCCACAGGACGTGTTGCTTCGCTATCAGAGTTGCCTGCCATCTTTTCCACTCTTAAGATGTTAACTATCCCCTCCTTCTAGCGCCAATGTTGATGAGTGGATTTCGTAATAACTTTTGAGAGGTTTACGGTTAGTTGTATAGGCTAACGATCAATTGTTCTATGGAAGGTTTTGGGTTGTGATTGTGGGGGTGAGCTGTGCTCGAGGGTGTCTCCAATAATCTCAAGTGCCTTTAGAGAGAATTAGAGAGCTGAATGTGTCTTACCCCCAAGGTGCCTACGTACCCTTGTTTATATAGGGATCAAGCTCACGTAGTTCTAATGTGAAGCTAACTCTGCTGGAATAGCTATATTCGATTACCTAGTTCGTGTTGGACTCAGGTTCCTTTAGGGCCTTTCACGAACTAGTTGGTTAAGTAAAATAGAACTCGAGTTCGTACTCCACTATAATTCTCTCATTGGTTAGAGATATTCTAGGATCATCTGCGCCCTAGAATTATACTCCAATACCAATTCATTTATCTTTCTAGATGGCTTCTAGAACTTTTTGTTGGCTACTCGTAGGAACCTGGTGCTCAGGAACCTATATCTCAGGAGCCTGTTTCTCAGGAACCTCCTTATTTCGGGACATATCACTTAGGGACCTCCCTTTAGGCATCAGTACCTGCACAAATAACAAACTGATTAGACTGGATAGCTCTTCACATGCTCTTATCATCTCTATGGTTGTTGCCATGCTAACTCAAACTCTTCTGCTGGAAGGAACCTGGTCTTCTAATACTCAGCTCAGCTTCCTGACCATTGGGAACCTCCTGATATTCTTACTTTCTTAGTCATTTCTTCTATCTGATCTTCATAGCTCGTACTGGATCTTTCCTCTGGCTCGTATGGATTGAACCCTAAGTCCCAATGGGCCTAAATTCAGCCCATGATGATTTTGGGCACAACAGAAGCATACAATGCGCAAGTAGACTTAAGCTTGATTTGGGCCCAAATCGAATTGTTTGGGGCTTGGAAGCAAGGGTTTAACCATAAAACCTTTCACGGAAGTTAATTTGTGAAAAGACTTACAGGAGAAATATCGAACTATAAAAGATATATCCTCATCTTTATATGCTTAAAACATATAAGTATCTGATTTAAGAGTTGATCTCTAGATCAGGAGAAGGGAATGTGAGCATAAATAGACAAATTGCCAATATCTAGATTGCCAATATCTATGTGCTTGAAACAAATAATACCTTAGAACTTGGGACTAATCCCTAGAGGTTTTATGGAAAACATGTAAAAACCAAACAAACCAAACCAAACATACCCAGTATATCCCGCTCAGAGCAGGGTCTGGGGAGGGTAAGTTGTACGCAGACCATGCCCCCGCTTTTTAAGGCGGGGAGGCTGTTTCCGTGAAGACCCCCGGCTATGTGCACGACAGATACGGTGGGTGATAAAGACACAGGAATGTTAAAGGTACGAGAATGTTTAAAGCAATACCTGAGCCCATGGCGTTCTCCACATGGGATCTACCCGCCTGCTTGGAATTCTGATATTCTGATACTGAGGTCCTGATGCTCTCCACTTTTTCAACTTGTGAGACTATCTCCGGTCGGGTCCCCTGCAAAATACACCATAAGCAAACGACAGCAGACCAAACCAACCGAGTCATACAAGAATATACCGGTCCAAGGCAATCAGAAGACAATAAAAACAAAAAATGCCAAATAAAAAGTTGGACTTCTAAGATAGCGCTAATCGAGACAAACCAACTCTGAGGCTCTCCAAAACGGAGCCGCTCCCTAAAAGGGAATCTACCACTCTGATCTGACGCCTCCACGAGCACCTGTCAGCTGTCATGGTCTCATTCAAGTTCAACGCCTTCAGATCCAACTTAAGCTGTCATGGTCTCATGTTTTATGGAAAACATGTATAAGCATAAAATAGAAAAGCTACAAAGCCTATGGACAAAGACCTTTGTACAGGTCGACCTAAATCTAAAGATTGAAGTAATGAGCACCCTCAAATGTCTAGCTACGATGATAAGTTAGAAAACTATGCTAGCTTCTAGACATGGGAAAGCAAATTCAATATCAAAATTTGTGAAAACATACTTATTGATGGAAAAATACTTGAATGGTATTCACCTAAGGAAACCTTCCGTAAATACGGGGGACTTGTTAATACAAAATATAAACTTGACCCGGTAATGGGTATCGGGCCTTATTAACGGGTTAAAGGAGACCAGATGGGTCACTAATTTGTACCGCGTGTGACAAAATAACACACGTAGAAACTTACCATGTAAAGGTGACTTGCTCCTAAAGAATAGGAGTATGAGCCTAATTAAATCATATACTAAAAAGAATTACGTGTGCTTGATTCCTATATAAGGATACGTAGGCACATTGAGAAGGGATTCGAAATTCTATGGCATAAACCCTATATTTTTCCCCAAATATTATAAACCCTAATTTTTATAGCTCTATACGAATACCCGATTATAAATCTTAATTTGATGTCTTGTCTGTGACGAAAATTGGCATTAACAATTTCAATCAACTTAATTGATTCAAAGTAAAAATATATTTAAATAAAAATTGATTTTTTGGTTTGTACTTTAATGATTGTACTTTTCTAATGAAATTATGACCAAAATTTCAATCAACTTAATTGATTCAAAGTAAAAATATATTTAAATAAAAATTGAAATGTATGGCAGAGTTATTTTTCTTAAAACAAGGTTTTTTGTCAACTCGTGATGACATTGCCTCTTCACTCTAACAAAGGTAAGAA
This sequence comes from Kitagawia praeruptora, assembly GCA_037693485.1. Classification (NCBI taxonomy): domain Eukaryota; kingdom Viridiplantae; phylum Streptophyta; class Magnoliopsida; order Apiales; family Apiaceae; genus Kitagawia; species Kitagawia praeruptora. The sequence continues at coordinate 129,724,559 of CM075350.1, forward strand.
GCGAAAAAAATAACATAAACATATAAGTGCAAAAATAAATTATAGGGTGAAAAATTAAAATACTCACAATTTAATTTCACATGTCTAAAATATCTACCGGTAGAAAGGTCAATCCTTTTTACCCACAGGCCACGTATTCTGAGCATGTATGTAGGGTGTACGTATTTGAGAAATGTGTGGGCAGGATATACGCATGTGAACGTTGCGTTGAGTGTGTAAAATTGAACTGCTGTACTTGGTGAACAGTGCCTCTTCGAATACATATGTTAAACATGCATGGTGGCATATATCCATGTTGAACATGCGTATTAGGCACTATTCAATGTCTCTCTTGAACGACGCAGGACTCCTTTTTCCGTCCAAAATTCGAGCACATCGTTCACCACATTACAGTCATTTTTGACTAGCATATTATATATCAAAATGATCGCCTTCTCTCCCTCTACAAGCATGTATCATTCGTTTTTCATTTGTTTTGACGGATATAAAAGCCCCAATTATAACTTCCATTTTTCGATATGCTTTCCAACTTGTTCGTACACGCCCCTGCTAGGCTAAAAATCAAAAAACCAACGGGAAAAAATGGAGAGGCAAGTCTGGGCTTTATTTTGATGCACCTTCCACACAAAACTTGTGTAGTTTGGGCATTATTTCTGAGTTATATGGGTATATAGATAAATTTATTTATAAGTTATTGAGTATTTTGAAAATTAAATTTAAAAAAATTATTTAACACAACAATATTAATACAAGTTTTTTTTTACTATTTAGGCTTATATGCATTACAAATTAGTATATGTTCTAACAAATTTCATCGAACCCAGAATCCTTGGACGATAAGAGATAAACCCTTAAGCTATCTCATCGCGCTCAATACAAGTATTTTTAATTAAAAATGCATCTGAAAACACATATATAAAAATATAAATTATTAGATAATTCAAATAAATAAGAAATAAGTTGGCATGAAAGTACGTTATTGTTAACAATCTAACTTATCAGTATATAAGTTATAAGTGTACACAAACATCCCAAAAACCTCTTACGGGCTTATAAACCATAAGTTACATACTTTAAGATAAAACAAACAACATCTGAGGGTGTATATTTAAGGATTCACTCCCGTGTAAGTTATTTAAGATTACTAGTTTATAATTCGTTTGATGCATGGATTTTTTTAATATATTATATTTATTTTTTTATAAAATAAATTATATTTTTTTGATATGTTATATTTATTTCCTTATAAAACTGATTATATATTTTTATTAATTATTTAATTTTTAATGGGACTATAATTTTATTAATATATTATTAGTAAAAATAATAGTTGCTTAATTAATGACATCAAAAATTTAAAATTAATAAAAAATTTAATTTAAATATGTTGTTACAAGGATTTGACCCTTGGATTAGTGGATTAGTTTAAAAAAGGAATAATTTTTAATATTGGATCTAACGGTTCTCATCTATTTATTAAAGATATAATGATCTTTATTCTTTTAATAGTTTGAACCAAATATATCCTTATTTGCTTATTATAATTTAGTATAGATATAAAGATTAAGCTCCCTTAAAAATAGAACCAGAAAGAGAATTTGAGATTCAAAACAAGATTGTATATATATTTTTTAATTTATTTTTACAAAATAATTGTGCTAACACATTTTAATCATTGTTATATAATTTTTAAAAATAATATTTGAATCATTAATTAAATATTTAAAGAATTTATGTACAATTTCCAAAAAAAATCACTTTATAAGATTCAAAAACATATTTTAATTTTTTTTCCATAATTTTTTAATATTTATAAATAAATTGTTATTTGTAATTTCTTTTTTAGAAATATGATAAAAATATTAAATATTTATAATTTTTTCAATTTTAAAATTAATATTTTTAAGTGATTCTTTTGATTATAATTTTAAGGCGTAGATATGAAAAGTTCATATAAAAATATATTAAGACATTGAAACCAATCATGCTAAGTTTTTTTTTTAAACAAATATGTCATGTTAAGTTGTGAAACTAAAACATGTACTCCTAAGTCCTAACTAGGGCATGTCAATGGGTCGGATTCGAATCAGATTACCCTAAGTCCATATCCGAATTTATTAAGATTTTTCGGATTCGAATTGGATTCGATTAAAAGTCGAATATTTTTTAGGTCGATTCATATTCGATTCGTTCAAATTTCGGATTATCGAATCAGACCTCCGACCCGTTTAATAAATTTTAAAAAATATATATATTTGTATTTTTCTAATTTAAAAAATAGTATTTTAAAAATTTTTGACAAAATAAAAACTAAAATTATGACATATACATTGACAAAGCCAAATTTATATTTGAAAATAATATTATTTATATATGTTTATATATATATATATATATATATATATAATATATATATTATATATTACATAAATATATAAAATATATAATAAATACAATATATTCGGATCGGATCGTTGTCGGATCGAATCATACAAAATCCATATTCGCTCATTATCAAATCGAACTTCTATCGAATCGAATCATTAACGCATTGGATTTTTTTTAGAAGAATGCATATCCCCTAATTTAACTACGATCAGTTCGGTTGAGATATCCATTCCATTTAGAGGCCTACTCCTAAGTCCTAACTATTGCGGAGAAAACCAAACACCAAACACGCCCTTGTTTGTCATGAATTTTATAGTCAAATGGATGAGTACACACACGAAAAGGAGAAGAGTCTCAGGGGTGAAGTCACGAGATGAGCACGTGGCTGTCTCCATCCAAGACCGAGATACACACTTTTGGCTTTTTTGCACATAGATGGGGGTCCTCATGGAAACAGTCTCCCTATCGTAAAAAGTAGGGAAATGGTCTGCGTACATCTCACCCCCCAGATCCTGCCCTGTGCGGGATATACTGAGTATGTTTGGTTTGGTTTTGTTTGGTTTAGTTTACTCAGACCATCTCCAACCCTCCTACGGACACTATTTTGGTGACAAAATTATACCATTCATAAAAGGCATTCCAACCCACAATCACTATACTTTACACTAAAAGAAAATCACCAATAAAGTAAAATATTCTAACTTTGTTTTACATTATTAATATCTATTATTTTTTAAATTGTATTGTTAATCTCAAGCGGTGTAAAATATTGGCAAATTCTCCGTCAATAGAAATTAAAAAAAGATGAAGTTTTATCAAACAACATGGTTACCACTGAATCATTTGTATAATTGGCAGGTTCCTACTGGAGTTGTCAAACATCAAACAAAACATAATATATGGAGTGCAAAAGTTTAGCTATGGTTAAAACTATATTTATTTATTTATATGTATTATAATTTAGGTAAAATTATTATCTTGTAAGTTCTTATTTATCATTATGATGTTATTTTTATAATTAAATTTGGTGTGTTGTTTATAATTCATGATTACGAATTTTTTTCAAGATTTTTTGTGAAAGTTTAAAATTAAAAAAATTATTTTAGAATTAACAAGAGCTAAGAAGTAAAGAAGTTTCAATTGATAAAAATTTAAAGTTAAAAATTACAAGAACAAATAAGTTGGAAAAAAAATTGGGAAAAAATTACAAGAACAAATAGTAGGACATAGATGGGAAAAAAATTGTTTTGTTAACAAATATAGGGGTATTGTTGGAATTTTGAAAGTCACCAAATTTGGTGACCAAGGATCACCAAATGTACTTTTGTCACCAAATTTGGTGACCCAAAACTCATTTGGTGATCTTGGGTCACTAAAATAGTGTTGCATTGGAGTGAGTTTAACACTATATCCATCACTATTATAGTGATTAGTTGTGTACGGGTGTTTGGCAAATCTGCCATTCAACTTATAAGTTACTTATTTCGGGAAAAATTTCGTATTTACATACATTTGTTTAGAAAAAAATGTGTATCGGGAGTTTAATATTCGTTATCTTGCAAAAATAAGTTACTTATTTCATAAAAAGGTACATATTTCCTAATTTTTTTTCAGAATAAATAACTTATTTCTGAAAAATAAAATTTCCCAAACGGGCCCGTAGTTACTCTCAGCCAAACCCAGTGGTGGGCGTGGATTTTTTTTTAGCCCAAATAAGTAAGCTGCACATAAAAATGCTCACTCCGTCTCCGTCCACCGCCCGTCAAAAATGCTTATCTCATTTTATGTTAGGTATATATTATTTTCATAATTTAGGTTTATAAAAAGTCTAAATATTTATACAACATAAAATTACGAAAAAGTATTATATAAAACTGGTATATAAAATATCTATTTTATATAAAGTATTATTTATACAACATAATAATTCTTATAATTGTTTATATTTGTTAATTGTTTTCTGATTGGTTAACTATATATGGGATAGACTCAAGTATTATAATAAAAGATTGTTCGACATGGGTATAACACTAGTTTAATATTAAAAAAATTTTGTGCATTGCATGTAGGCCTGTCAATGGATCAGATATCCGACACGATCCGCACTGATTTAAATGGATATGGATTGATCTAAAAAATATCCGATCCGGAACCCGATCCGATAAGAACGATCCGAATAATAAATGGATTGGATAAGGATTTAGGTTGATCCGATCCGTTTAATTATATAATAATAATATATTATATAATATATATATAATATTATTTTCAAAATATTTTATATTGTAATAAGTTACGTTATTGAAAACCATGAACCTTATATCTAATCTAATATTTCCTTACTCTTCCATGCATGGCTCCAACCTCTAACCACCAAAATTTAACGTAATTATATTTTTCTTCGATTAGCAAGATATTGAGTCTTCATTTTTAAATCTTAATCATGGTACATTAATTTAGTGATTCTTTCTTATATTTTCTTAATGATGAAGATTATAATATGATTTTTATATGTGTTTTTTGTTTTATTTTTTAGATTAGCAGAAGTCATAATACCGTGGGTAATGATCCAAGTGATTTTGATCTAATACGTATTTTTGTTTATTTCATTGATAAAGCTTTTTGCAAGCACTGTAAAAAAATCATTTATTGGGGATGGTAATCAGGAACTAGTAATTTAAACATTGTGTTTGAACAATAAAATTACTAAATTAGTTTAAATTTTTAATTGTTACTTAAATTTACATACTGAATTCTAGATTGTAACTTCTCAAATTTTACTAATTTTTTCACATATATTAATTGTAATTAATTTATTTATATTTTAAAAAATAAATAGAGCAATGGATATCCGACATCCGATCCATTTATACACTAAACTAAATGGATTGGATATGGATCGACCTCAAAAATATCCGAGGTGTGATCCGATCCGATCCGAATCCGATAAAAATAAATGGATATGGATATGGATTTAGATCGATCCGATCCGAACCCGACCCATTGACAAGCCTAATTGCATGGTTCTAAGCTAGTAGTATTAAAATAAAAACTGATAATTTTTGGTATTGCCGATGTAATTTTAAAAATTGTTAATTTGAAAAAGAAGATTTATCAAAAAAGAAGATTTATCAAAATATAACAAAACAAAATCTATACTATTATATAAAAGCCGAAACATTAAAAGTTTGGTTGGTCGGTCGGTCGGTACGGTACCTGTTGATTTTACTTATTTACCCTTAGTCAATTAATACTAACTAATCAATTTCCTTTCCCTTTTCAGGTTAAACATATTACCTTTTCTATTTTTCAATAATTAAATAATTTCCTTTTTCAAGTAAATTAGAATATCTTTTGCATTTTATATAACTAAAATTTCTCTTTTTTAAAAACACTACGAATAGTTTTGTTTAATAAAATAACATAATTATATTATAATTACTATTAACTAATCAATTACCTTTTTCACTCAACTATTATATAAAAACCGAAACATTAAAAGTTTGGTTGGTCGGTCGGTCGGTCGGTACGGTACCTGTTGATTTTACTTATTTATCCTTAGTCAATTAATACTAACTAATCAATTTCCTTTTTCAGAGTAAACATATTATCTTTTCTACTTTTCAAGAATTAAACAATTTCCTTTTTCAAGTAAAATACAATATTTTTTATATTTTATCTAACTAAAATATATCATCTTTTCTTTTTCTAATTAAATTCCCTTTATTTTCTAGAAATATAACGAGCAACATTAATTTCTCATTTTCTAAAAACTATGAGCAATTTTATTTAGTAAAATAACATAATTAAATTATAATTACTATAAACTAATCAATTTCCATTTTCACATAAATCATGTCATCTTCATTTTACCTTTCTATTTTCTCTAACTAAAATCTCTCTTTTTCCAATTATATCACCGGCGGTTCTATTTAACACTATTAGCAATTCTGTTTAATAAAATAAAATATTATAATTACTAACAATTAATCAATTACCTTTTTCAACTAAAATTTGTTACCTTTTATATTTTTCTATTTTTTTCAATTAATTTTATTTATTTACCCTTATTTAATGGTACATGTCATTTTACGTAATTATCCTTACTTAATTATTTATAATTACTAATAACTAATAAATTTCCTTCTTCAGGTAAAACATGTTACCTTTTATATTTTTCAATAACTAATCTTTTTTGACATAAAATATGAGAAATTCTTTCCTTTTTCAAGTAAAATATGCTACATTTTCTATTTTTCAATAGCCAATTATTTTTTTTTACGTAAAATACAGTTTATCTAGCTAAAATGTTTCCTTTTCTGAAAAAACTATGAGCAATTATGTTTAATAAAATAAAATATTATAATTACTAATAAATAACCAATTACTTTTTTCAGCTAAAATACATTACCTTTTCTATTTTTATTTTTTTCAGAAAAACCTATTTGGTTTGCTTTATTTAAGTACAATAAAATAATAACAATATAATAACCAATAACTAACCGATTACGTTTTTCAGCTAAAATATTTCATATTTTCTATATCTTTTCAATATTTTCAAACTAAAATCAATCATTTTCTAAAAATATCACGGACAACATATATATATAATTATATCAGATCATATTTTTTAAAATTTTAAGCCAAGAAAATTTATGTCTTAAAATTTTGAATCCTAATAAAAAAAATTCTGTTATATTAAAGAACATCCGTGCATCGCACGGGTTTTAAGCTAGTCAAAGTTAAAAAACAAAAAAAAAAAAAGATGAAGGGCACACCGCACATGTATGTGTATAGCGCGCAGTTAAGTTGGACAACGACGCTGTTTGGTGTGATCGTACGAAAAATCATCTTTGGGTCCCCAATCTCTAAAAAACTACTGTAAAATTTACAGTATCAAACAACATCTCTACAAATTTATAGTATTTATAACGCATATGATTAAAAGTTCTATTGGAAATAGAATAGAAGTTCAAATTTATGGCGAATAAGAATTCGAACTTATAGAAAAAACATATAAATAAAAGTTCTATTAGAAGTAGAATATGTGTTTGAATATATAGAGCAGACATATAATTAAATATTTTATAGAAAGTACGATATTTTTAAATTATATTTTTTTATAAAAGTTAGTTATACTTCTATTAGAAAAATTAATGTATAAATCCAGTACTATTGTCATAAAAAAATCATTGTTTTTTAAAAAGAAAATAATTGATGTATTAACATAACAAAAGAACATTGTCATGTAGGAATCCTAAATAAATACAGGAATATCTATAATATAAAGAGAAAATAAGATGTGTTTTCATTTTCTAAAACTCCATAATTTTTAGAAAGTCTAGAATAAGTGTAAATTGGAATTCACTCTATTTGTTAGGTTTTGATTTTAAAGAGTATGTTATTGTGTAAGATAAGTTTCATCAATAATATTTAATGAAGTTGGAATTTTGATCCCAAATGAGAGCGACTCGAAACGTGTTTAACGGGAAGACGACTCACTATAAAAGATTGTATTATCTATTAAAATATCATATTGGTGTTATAAATTTTATTTTATTTTTAGGATTTGATTTTCATGGATAAACATTATCATACAAGTGATATATGTAAAAGTTAGGTTTTTGGTTTTAACGAGAGAGCGGATCAATAGTAACAATCGTGTTTAGCGAGAAAGCGGTTCATTAGAGAAGACCGTATAAAAGATGTTTGAATATACAAGGAATACATATAATAAAATGTTTTATTGGAAGTAGAATACGAGGACGGTGGAGACATCTTATACAATTTTTTAAAACTGTATATTTTTTTCTTAGAAATCCTTTATTTTAACTTTTTTGTATAAGTTAATTATACTTGCATTAGAAAGATATATCCATAAATTTAATATTATTCCCGTAACGAAAAGTCTTCATATTTAATTTTTTTTTTGATATGTTAACATAACAGAAAGACATTTCCATGCGGAAGCTGTAAGTTTAAAGAATATAAAAATTGTAATTTACTCTCTCTATATAATGAAGTTAAAATTTCGATTTCAAATAAGAGCGGCTCGAAATGTATTTAACGGAATGACGACTCACTAGAAAAGATTAGATTAACTATTAGAATTTGATATTGATGTCATAATTTTTTTTTATTTTTACGGTTCGATTTTATGGATAAAAATTATTATATAAGTTTTTATAATTAAAGTTAGAATTTCGGTTTTAACGAGAGAACGGCTCAATCGAAATAATCATGTTTAACAAGAAATCGATTCATTAGAGAAGATTATTTAGTTATTAAAATTTAATATTAATATTATAATATAACATAAATATATTAAATTTTTTAAAAAATATTATAACGCGGCCGGCTTCGCGGCTTCAAATAGTACTCCCTCTGTCTCTAAAAACATTTCTCATTTACTAAATCAAAATACTTTTCCCCTTTCTATTTTAAGCCATAAACAATAATATTCAATACCCACTACTCCACCCACTACTCCTTAAAAATAATATTCAATACCTACTACTCCACCCACTAATCATTACAAACAATATTCAACACCCACTATTCCACCCACTACTCCAAAAAAACAATATTCAATACCTACTATTCCACCCACTACTCCTTAACAATAATATTCAATATCCACTACTCCACCCACTACTCCAAAAAAACAATATTCAATATCCACTACTCCTTAAAAACAATATTCAATACCCACTACTTTTTACAAATAATATTCAATACCCACTTTTTCTTAAAACCCGTGTTTTTAGTCAAATGGGCAATGTTTTGCGAGACGGAGGGAGTATCAAACAACATCTCTAAAAAACTACTGTAAAATTTACAGTATCAAACAACATCTCTAAAAATTCGATCTTTCTACAACCATGAGAATGTCGTCTCCGCCGACCGTCGCCAAGTCGGAAAAAGACGCCGACTTGCTCTTCCGATCAAAACCGGTATCCGAGATCCGCAACATCGAAGCTTCCACCAGAAAACAGATCGACGACAAGAGCGATGAGCTCCGGCAACTCGTCGGAAACCGGTACCGCGATCTCATCGACTCGGCCGATTTAATTGTGTTGATGAAGAACTCGGCGGAGTCGATCTCCGCGAATATCTCGGCGATTCATGACACGATTCTCAATTCATTGTCTTTCAGTTCTTCGAATAAATCGGTAAGTGCTCCGAACCCGACCCGATCCAAAACGTATGGCATTGCGTGTAGAGTTAAGTATGTATTCGATACACCGGAGATTATTTGGGGACATTTAGATGAATTTATGTTTTTAGAGTCTGCTACTAGGTATATGAGAGCTAAGCATGTGCAATTTAGTTTAGATTTATTGGATGATTCGATTTTGTCGAATTTTGTGCTGTTACAACATCAGGGGAAGATTGTTGAGAGTTTTAAAGATCAGATTTCGGTTAGGAGTCGAGAGAGGTTGTTGTTGTTTAAAGCTCAGATTTCGGTTAGGAGTCGAGAGAGGTTGTTGTTGGATTTATCGCAGGGAGTAGGTGTCGGTGTGTATGCTGATGCGTTGGCAGCTGTTGCGGTAATTGATGAGCTGGATCCGGTTCAGGTTTTAAGTTTGTTTTTGGATTCGAGAAAGTCGTGTGTATCGCAGAAGTTGAGTGGTTGTTTGAGTGGGAGTAATGTAGGTAGTGCTGATGTTATTACTGTGTTTTGTGAGGTTTTGAAGGTGATTCAGGTTAGTGTAGCGCAAGTCGGAGAGTTGTTTATGCAAGTTTTGAGTGATATGCCGTTGTTTTATAAGGCGATTTTGAGTTCACCGCCTGCTTCGCAGTTGTTTGGGGGAATTCCGAATCCGGAGGAAGAAATTAGGTTGTGGAAGGAGTTTAGGGATAAGTTGGACTCTGTGATGGTATTGCTTGACCGGGAGTATATTGCAAAGTCGTGTTCGGATTGGTTGAGGAACTGTGGGAGAGAGATTGTTTCGAAGATTAATGGGAGGTTTTTGATTGATGTGATTGAGAATGGTCATCAGCTTGCAGTTGCTGAGAAGATGATTCGTGAGACTATGGATGGGAAGTTGGTGTTGGAAGGGAGTTTGGAGTGGCTTAAGAGTGTTTTTGGTTCTGAAGTTGAGTTGCCGTGGAAGAGAACCCGCGAGCTTGTTTTGGGAGATGATGCAGATCTATGGGATGAGATATTTGAAAATGCTTTTATTGGCAGAATGGAAGCAGTCATAGAATCTGGATTCGATGAGCTGAGTAAATCTGTTAATGCGAAGGAGTCGATTTGTGGTATTACTGAGGCAAATGGAGACCGAGTTGATTTCCAGGCATACTTAAATAGATCTCCAATAGGTGGTGAGCTTTGGTTCATGGATTCATATAATAAAACAGGTGGTTTGAAGCTTCATCCTGAAGAAACTGATTTTCGCACTTGCCTCGGTGCTTACCTCGGGACTGAAGTTAGCAGGATAAGGGATGTGTTGGACAGTTACTGTGAGAGTGTCCTAGAGGATCTTTTGAGCTTTTTGGAATCTCCGAAGGCGTCTTCAAGATTAAAGAACCTAGCTCCTTATTTACAAAATAAGTGTTACGAGAGTATGTCAATCATACTTATGGAACTCAAGACCGAAATGGGACAATTATATGATGCCATGAAAAATAGCAACAAGGAAGGTGAGCATGTGACACCACCAGCTATAACTGTTCAGAGGTCTCTATTTATTGGACGACTGTTGTTTGCATTTCAAAAGCATTCAAAACACATTCCTGTTATACTTGGCTCGCCAAAGTTATGGGTAAACAAAGTTGTGGCTGACATCTCTGGCAAGTCACCGGTCTTAAGATTAACCTCACTAGATTCACCTAGGTCCGACAGGCCCGTATTGAGAAGACAGACGTCTGTGGTCACTTCAGCTTTATATGGAGCTGATGACAGTTCAAGCCCACAACTTGAAGAACTTAATAGAGCAATACAAGATCTTTGCATTAGAGCTCATAATTTATGGATATCCTGGGTCTCAGAAGAGCTTTCAGCAATTCTGTCTCGCAATCTTATGCAAGATGACAGTCTATCAGCGACAGCTCCAATGAGAGTAAGCACCTTTAATAATATTCTGATTAAACTTAGATTGTGACTGGTTCAGTGTTCTCTCTTTTGTTATGTATTGCTTCATTCTCTTTCCTATTTCTTAATCATATTTTTAGTTTGTGGAAAGAACATATATTCTAGTGAATTTGAGTCTTAAAATGTAGGTAGTGCTATAATGCCAAAGTCAGGCGTTCAACCAACCCTTTCTATAAAAAAACCTCCACTGGGTGTTCAAATTGTTAAGGTATCTAAGAAGCATTGCAGGCACTTCTCAACAACATATTTTATAATGCAAGATTTTTCCGCGAGCAAAATATATATTGTTCTGCAAATAAGAAATTTGTCATCTCTGTATATGGACTGCTATATTTTGAAAAAGTCTTCTGTAAAAATATGACCAATCAAAAAATTAGCAGATCATTGTATGTACATTTGATGCCTATTGGAATTTACATTGTGAATTGAGGTTCTTTAAAGCTATGATTCAACTTTCTGCTTCCAACCATCAAATCTTGTACTACATTTAATTCAAGCTTGGTGTTGGAAAATAAAGCATGCAATTGGGTATCTATATCTATGTAGGTTGAAGCACACACTTATTGTGCTAAATTTCACTGTCTCCTTTGTTTCCCCATTGTAATCTGGTGGCCTTTCTGATTATAAAATTGTGCTTTTTGACCTCTTTCTGATTATAAAATTGTGCTTTTTGACCTCTTGAAATGTACCCAGACAAAAAAAATGGTACCCAACTTATCTCTTATAGTGTATACCTCTCACTTTTGATCCATTTGCATTTTCCTTAATTCTGGTTGATGTGTTTTTAGCCTTTGTCATGTGTACAATGAGTCTATGTAGTCTTCTCTTTTTGTAACATCAAGTGCTTGCTTCCAAGATTTTATATGCATGACTAATTTCACTTAATAATGATTTTTTTTAATGTTTTTGCCAATGCCCTAAGCTAATAAGCTTTTAATCATGGAACAGGGGTGGGAGGAGACAGTTGTCAAGCATGAGCAATCTGTGGATATGCCCTCGGAAATGAAAATATCACTTCCCTCTATGCCTTCCTTGTATGTTACTTATTTTCTGTTTCAAGCATGTGAAGAAATTCATCTAGTTGGAGGTCATGTTCTTGACAGAATAATTCTGCAGAATTTTGCCTCAAAGTTATTGGAAAAGGTATTTCAGTTCAGCTTAAAGTTTTATTTTTCTTTATCTTCTATAAGATCTAGCATATAATCTTTGATTTTGTATTGAAGAACACCCAGAGTAATAGCCACCTAATTAAATAAAATACATTGATATTGTTATGGTTGTTCTCATGGAAGAGACATTTAACAAATAGAATCCGTTACAGGGACAATTTGTGATGAATTAAAATTATGTGATTTGTATGTTAATGAAGCTCACAAACTTCATGATGTTGGTTCAAGTCGGGGAACAGTCTCATGAGAATGTGCTTACAATTACTGGATATCACATTGTAAACAAATTAAAATGCAAATGCTTGTCCAGTTTCGTGTTCAAGTTTTCTGTGTTCTGTTCTGGTAATTTATATATGTTGCAATTTATCTGTATTCTCGTTCTCAAGTTGATCTACGTCACCTTTTGTAGAAAAAAAAATCAATTTATCTGGTTTTTTCAACTGGTGATTTAATATATGGTATGCAGGTCATTGGTATATACGAGGATTACCTTTCAAATCAAGAGGTTCTTCATACTCGGGTGTCAGAAAAAGGAGTGCTTCAGATTCTCTTAGATTTAAGATTTTCTTCTGACATTCTTTCAGGGGGTGATTCCAGTGGACACGAGGATGTTTCTAGGCCTCCAAGAGTAAAGACTTCTTATAGAAAGAGACAAGATAAACACCAAATAAAGAAGTCCGCCAATCAGGAGCGAATAGATGGGTTAATTAATCGTCTTGCACAGAGGCTGGATCCAATAGATTGGCTCACGTAAGCCTCTTATCTAATGTTATTTTCTATGCGAAATAATTCGGTATTCATTATTATTTGAACAGCCCACTTTAATACAGGTTCAAAGAATTGCACATAATTTTTGGGACCGGTTTTGAGATGTCTTTCTTATTCTTTTTCTTCTTTTATAGTAAACTTCCATTCATCAAAATTTACTTTCAGTCGAGATTTTGTTTAATGATTTAGCCCGACAAACTCAAACCGCAACCTAAAAGTATGAACTATTTTAGAAAACATTCATCAGATATAGCCTATGTAGCAGGGATTCTTCACTTAGGTGAAGAATCGCGTATCCCATACTTCGGGGGTGCGGGAGTGCGCCGGGGTGCGCCGGGGTGCGCACGGAGTGCGGCACGTGGCGTATCCCCGCTTTTCTGCCATGGGATACACGGGGGTGCGGATGGGGGGTGCGTGAAGGGTAAAAATTGTAACTTTGTATCCGATTTTCAAACCTCCGTTGTCATCTCCGATCTTCAGTCGGCGTCTCCGATCTTCGGTCGGTGTCTCCGATCTGTATGTGACGACTAAGAGGAAGGAAGAAGAAGACTCGTTCTCGTCGGCCACGCTTGAGACGAAGGAATAACAACTGTTTTCATCGTCCATTATCAGTTTTTGTCACCGATCTGTATGTATCTAATGTATGTATGTATGGCTTGAGTTGACTGCTGTATGTTTGTATAATTGGTACTGTAATACTTATTTTGCTTTCATTTGTGTATTGGGCCGGTAAAGCTAATTATGTTATGGACTTCTGATTAAATTTTTCATGATCCAAATCAACTCACAAGTTAGATATTTTTAAATGAGGATTTATAAAATCTTTCCATTTTACAACTGCAATTTAGTTTCTTCAATAAAATAAACAAATATTTATAAAAGTATTTTTTGAATGATAATATAAAAGTATTCAATCATAAGAAATAAAATAGCTATATAGATTATGAAATTATATTTTATATTATCTTTATTTATTTTTTTCGGACAAGATATATTTATTTATAATTTTTTTTATTTTTTTTATTTTGCCGTATCCCCACGTATCCTAATATTTTTGAATTTGCCGAATTGCCGAATCCCCGCATCGCGCACCCCCGCACCCGCACCCGCACCCATGCTTCATAGGATATAGCACATACATATGCCTGACCCATACTTATATGAAAAGGCCCAATTGTGTTTAATTTGATGGGTCCAAAATGCTTGTGTTAAAAGATGACTTGTAGTCAGATGTGTTCTTCTTTTGAAGGAACATCATCTCCTTCGACCTTAAATATATGAAGACATGCTCTTGTTGGAAAATCTAGAAAAGATGGGACTTTTTAAGAACCAGAATTTAGATTCTAATATATTATAGAAGGTCTTTATATATTTGTAGAGATGGGCAAAGGGGACGTAGGATCTAGTCTTATCCATAAAGGATAAGGACCAGTGTTGTAAAAAGCGGGAATCGGACTTAATCGGTAGAGGCACTGTCTAGGGATTAATCGGGGATTAATCGGGTATTTGAGGATTAATTGGAATGATTAATCGAATAATCGAATTATTAATCAGTTCGGTAACCCATGGAACAGGGATTAATCGGTGATTAATCGTGATTAATCACCGATTTTTAGAACAGAGATAAGGACAAAAGATTATATGACATACTTCAACAGTTCAACAAGACTATTATCCTTTCTTTTTACATATAACCTATCAAATGAAAATATTGCTTTACAGCAACTGATAAAAAACTCCTTTTACTTGATTGTATTTGCTAAGCTACGGTCATTCAAATAGGTTACATTTCAAAATCTGTATAGCAAGCAACTTTTTTATAGTTTATGTCTTACGCGATATGTTTATCTTGACCTCCTATTTCCTGTATTAAGTATACTGGAATAGTCAGACTGATTTGGCAGCTTATTCTCTTTATCTCATTTCAGGTATGAGCCATACCTATGGGAGAATGAGAGGCAGTCATATCTACGTCATGCTGTCCTCTTTGGGTTCTTTGTGCAACTCAACCGGATGTACACAGATGCTGTGCAAAAGTTACCTACTAATTCAGAGTCAAATATCATGAGATGCTCCACGGTTCCCCGCTTCAAATACCTTCCAATCAGGTACAGGTTTTTGTGTGTTTTTGTGTGCGCGCTTGTTTTGTCGAGATCACAAGTAGGGCCCTTAATAATAGCAAATAAAAAAGATGTGCAACCCAACTAATCACTTGGGTATTACATTTATTATTCAGTGCCCCAATATTATCAGCAAAGGGAACAAGTAAGACATCTATATCAGCATCTATGGATGATGTTTCTCCGTGGAATTCGTGGCAAGATTACATGCAGAATGATCTTTCCCGGAGTATTGATATTGACGAGGATTCAGGTTTTGGGGTGGCAACTCCTTTTTTGCAATCTTTCATGCAGGTAATGAACAGTGGTTCATTTGCCTAATTTTAATGTATATCTAGAATAGTGGTTTCCTTAACCAACTTTAGTATGAAGTCCATACTTAAATTGTTTTAGATTGAGGAAAGTGTGAATTTGAGTGACCAGGGCAGTTAAATAATGGCTTCTGTATTGGCAGGTTGGTAGCAGATTTGGTGAGAGTACATTAAGACTGGGTTCCATGCTAACGGATGGGCAAGTTGGTAGGTTTGGTGACATTTTACCTGTCCAAGCTGCAGGGCTTCTCTCATCATTTACAACCGGCAGACCATAGATTCTACACAAACATAGATATTTATTAACCATAATTAAAAAAAAAAAAAAAAAGGACTTCATTTTATGTACTCTACTCTTAGTTTTGTTTTGTAGCATCTCAATGTTATTTTCAGTTATATAGTAACATACATAAATAACTTTTATATGTAAGTAATGTAACTTTTCATGTCATTTTTATACAAGATCTCAAAGACCACGTGATGAACTAATGTACACAATACAAACGATTTGTCAGGTCTACACGTAAGGCTTTCTTCTAACTTATATACTCATTGTTAAACAAAAATGAATTTCATGTTTTCTAACCCGATAATTAAATTACAAGGACACATATAAAATAATGTAATTATGTTTTATATATAACACATTTGATTTTATTTCGTGTACAATTTTCTATTTTAACATGATAGTCAATTGGAAAAACGATATGCGATACTCATTTTCAAATATCTTATTTTAAGGGTATGGATGACAACAGGTTAGGTTCAGTTCGAGTTTTGTAAAATCCAAATCCTTATCCAAATATTTTCGGGTTTTAAAATTTATTCAAATCGAAATCCAAAACTCAATATCCAAAAACCAAATTCGTCAGGTTTCAGATTAGATCAAATTTTTCGTGTATCCGAAATTAGTAATAATGTAGTCAAATTTAAAAAATTGTTACACACAAACATTTATTATATGTATAAAATACTTAAAAATTAAAATGATTAATTTGAGTAAACAGTTAAATGTAACATATTGCACGTGAACTAACATACTAAGCAAAATTTGAAATTTGCCAAAAATAATTCTTCGTATACAACATAAATGAAAAAGTTAGGTAAATTAAAAAAAATCTTAAATATTTCAATAAAACTTGAGATAGAGATGTAGAAGTTCTAATTACTATGTTAGCACTGACTACTTCTAATGAAATATTTAAATAAAAATAAATAAATTATTTGTGTTATATCTAAAATATTACATTTAATAATTTCAAATTATGATTTTTATGTTATTTATGTGTCAGGTTTTAATATTGGATCGGGTTTCGGATCGATACAATTGAAATCCAAATCCAAATCAAAACTATTACGGGTTTAAAATTTAAATAATCCAAAATTTCGGGTTCGATATATCCAAAATTTGAGTTTCAGATTGGGTACCTGTTAGAGGGCCCGATCCAATAAGCTTTTGGGCTTATGACCGTTGGGCCCATACCGACGGACCCGGCCCAAGTTGATCAGTCCAGCCGAAGCCAACAAAACGGACGACCGTTGTCATTGTAACGCATCACCGTTTTTATCTCCCTCCTTTATTGATAATCAAGAGGCTCATCAATGCTGATTATTCCTGAAAACAGTATAAATGGACAACAATAATCAGGTGACAAGGACACAATCATACACACTGAGATACACTGGTTTTGCATAAGCTTTACGTTTAAGTTTCCACTACCTTTTTACTGATTCTCACACCGGAGGTGAATCGGGGGTAATTCCCTCGCATTCTTCTCTTTGCAGGAGCTACCGAAGCCTGTTCTTGATTCACTACGGACAGGTTTGCTCGAGGCATAAATCGAGTCCTGACATTTGGCGCCGTCTGTGGGAACGTATAAGCTTCTTTTGTGAACCATGTTACCTCAAGATGTCGAAAATCTCAACCGTCCAACAGATACAACTCCTACCTCCGAGGAAATAAGGCAACAGAACGAGAAAGGGAAGACCCCCGAAGCGGAAGGATCCCAGTCAGCGAAAAGAAGAGCCTTACAGAAAAAGGCGGATGAGCTCAGGTTGGGGGCCATAAGGCTCAGACGCGAAGAAGCCGAATTGGAAGAAAGACTAGCACGAGAAGCTCTTCAATCCGAAGAAGAGGAACCCGTGGACCAGCCCCGTAAAACAATTTCTAAGGGCCGAAAAGAAAAGCGGTCCCGACCTCACTAGGAGGAATCCTCAGATTCCGAAACGCTTTCCTCACACCCGTCCCAGGATCCATCGGACTCGGAGGGGGAAGATGCGGGTTCTCAATGGAAAGATAGGCTTCGAAGAATGGAAAAATGTATGTTCGGGGACCAGAAGAGGACTCGTCGGGAGCCCGTTGTGACTGAAGAAATCGAACAATACAGGCCACCTCCAGGTCGCCACTTCCCGAAGATGACCGAATTTAGTGGCAAGGGAGACCCAGAAGATCACTATGAAAAATATGAAAGCCTGATGACTGGGATGGGTCACGACGATATCATGCTTTGCAAGATGTTTAAAACTTATTTGAAGGGCTCGGCTTCTTTGTGGTACCGATCGATGAGGCCAAGGTCGATACCCTCTTACGATCGACTAAAAAGCAAGTTCTTAAGGCACTATTCCCATTTGTTCCGAAGAGAAAAGGATACCGAATCCCTCATTCATTGCCGCCAATGACCCGATGAAGAGCTAGGTGATTACTTAGCTCGCTTTAAAGAAGAAGCCGAAATGGTAACCAACCTGGATAAAGTCAAGGCAGCAGGATTCCTGACGGCCGGCCTCGACTCAGTTAAAGGAAGAAAGCTTCGATCATCCTTGTACGATGTTCCACCGAAGTCACTCAACGACATCTATATCCGAGGGGAAAGTATCCAAAGGAAGATGGAATCTATTGATGGTTATAAGGGATCATCTAAGGATGATCTCAAGAGGAGCAATCAAGGGAAGACTAATCGAAGGAAAGAGGATTCCCGAAGGGAAGATAAGCGGGAGAGCTACAAAAGAAACGATAGGAGAAATGGCCCGAGAAAAGAGAGGGAGGCGATGGAATTTACTCCACTAAACACTCCCATCTCTAAAATATTAAATGAAATCAAAGGCAGGTCAGATTTTTGAAGGCCAGCAAGGCTAAGGGTGCCCGATCATAAGAAGAACGGGAACAAATACTGTGATTACCACCAATACAAAGGTCATAACACAGACGAATGTTTCCATCTGAAGAGACTAATAGAGAGAATGGTGAAAACCAGCGACTTGAATCAGTTCGTAAAGGACTTAAGGGATCGACTGGAACCAGAAAAGAATGAAGGAGGTCAGAGAGAAACTAGAAATCGGAACGAGGATGATGACAACCCCAGACAAAGGGATAGGGATGAGGTCCTTAGATATAGAGGAGAAGTGAAGACCATCACCGGAGGAACGATATTGGATCGATGTAGCAAAACAGCTAAAAAAGTACGCACGTCAGGTCTACAATTTGTATCAGCACGCTCCACGAGGCAAATAGCCGATGGCCATAATGTTTACTCAAGAAGATTACGAAGACGTCATCTGGCCACACGAGGATCCTCTGGTGGTAAATCCGATTATCGGGCAGAATAAGGTATGGAAAGTACTGATAGATGGTGGTAGTTCGGTCAACATTTTGTATTACCGGACCTATGAAAAGATGAATCTGGGAGGAGAACAGTTGGAACCTTGCAATGAACCCCCACTTACGGCTTTGGAAACTCACCAGTTCCAATTGAGGGAACAATCACGTTGTCCCTGTTATTGGGTAAACCTCCCTGCACTATGGAAAAGCAAGTGAAATTCTATGTCGTCAGAGTAGACAACCCGTATAATGGCATCCTCGGGCGACCTACCTTAACAGCTTTCCAAGCTATAGCCTCAATACCGCATCTAAAGTTAAAGTTCCCTATCGATCATGGTATCGGTGAAATGAAGGGGGATCAAAAGGCCGCAAGGATCATTATGTTGGAAGACCTTGACAAATCCGAAGAAGGAACCGAAGACGAAGGGAAAAAGAAAAGACGCCTTAATGATCGGGCAGAGACCATCCACCACTCAATGAATATTGAGCTGGAAAAATTTAGAGCCGATCTCTCAAACCCGATAGCCGAACCAGCGGTGGAGACCGAAGAGGTACAATTATATGCAGGGATTTCGGGACGGATGATCCGAATCGGGAAAAAAATGAGCGAAGACCTGGAGGCAAAAGTGATTGCAGTAATCCGAGAATATCATGATGTGTTTGCCTGGGGTCCTGAGGACATGCCCGGACTTGATCCGAGCATTGCACAACACAGTTTAAATATGAAAGAAGGGGCCAAGCCAGTCAAACAGAAGAAAAGGAATTTCGCCATGGAAAGACAAAAGGTGATTCAGACAGAAGTAGAAAAGTTCTTGGAAGCAGACTTTATCGAAGAAATCAAATACCCCGAATGGTTAGCCAATGTGGTAGTGGTCAAAAAGGCAAATGGCAAATGGAGGATGTGCGTCGATTACACTGATCTCAATCTCGCCTTCCCGAAAGACCATTATCCGCTTCCCAACATCGACCAGCTTATTGATGCTATATCAGGATATGAAATCCTAAGTTTCCTAGATGCCTTCTCCGGTTATCATCAAATCGCCATGAAATCTGAAGACATACCTAAAACGGCGTTCATCACCCCAAAAGGAACATATGCTTTCATTGTCATGCCTTTCGGCATAAAAAATGCAGGGGCCACCTTTCAAAAAATGGTCAACAGAGTTTTCAAAAAACAGATTGGGAGAAACATGGAATGCTATGTGGACGATATGATAGTCAAATCTTTATTTCGAGATCACGCCGACGACTTAAAAGAATGCTTCGAGACTTTAAGGAAGAACAACATGCGGGTCAACCCTAACAAATGCACTTTTGGGGTCTTTAGTAGGAAATTCCTTGGATAAATGGTGAGTGCTCGAGGCATTGAAGCTAATCCGGAAAAAATAAGAGCAGTAATCGACATGGAAGCCCCGAAGACAATCCGGGACATCCAAAAATTAACGGGAAGATTAGCTGCCCTACGAAGATTCATCTCTAGATCGGCGGACAAAACTTTACCCTTCTTCGAAGTATTGAAAGGGAAAAAGACTTTTTCATGGGGACCGGAATGTGAGAAAGCTTTCGAGGACATTAAAGAATACCTAACGAAGGCTCCACTACTGATGAGACCGGATCCGCAAGAAACTCTTCAGCTATACTTGGCCGTAAACGATCGGACATTGGGGGCGGTCCTAGTCAAGCAACATAATGGAAACCAATATCCAATTTTCTACATCAGCCACATGCTAAAAGAAGCAGAAACCAGATACCTGAATGCCGAAAAGTTCGCTTATGGGTTAGTCATGGCCTCAAGAAAACTAAGACATTATTTCCAAGGGAGGACGATACAAGTCACGATCGATCAACCCCTGAAAAAGATATTACAGAGACCAGAGGCTTCAAGCAGGGTTGTTGCCTGGGCCATCGAGTTGGGAGAATTTGATTTGGAGTATGTGCCGAGGACTGCAATAGAGGCACAAGCTCTGACCAACATTATAGTAGAATGTTCATTTTTTGGCTCCGAGGAATCACAGACTGAAGAAAAGTTGATACAAACTCCTGGTAACTGGAAGTTATTTGTCGATGGATCGGTAGCTGGCAATAAATGCGGAGCTGGGCTAATTCTTACAAGCCCCGAAGGCTTTAAGATATGCCAGGCAATTCGGTTCACCTTCTCTCTAACCAACAATAAGGCTGAATATGAAGCACTTCTGGCTGGGATTAATCTGGCAAGAACCCTAGAAGTCAGACATCTTTGGGCTTTCAACGATTCGATGTTAGTAGTCAAATATTTCTCAGGAGAATATGAGCAAAGGGACGTCCGAACCAAAGCCTATGCAACCAAGGTAAAAGCAAACTCTCTTTTGTTCGAATCTTTTGAACTGACCACTGTTGCTAGGGAAAACAATAGCCGAGCAGATGCACTATCTCGGCTGGCTTCGGCCGACACTCAAAACCTCACCAGCTCGATCTATCTAACGGAAGTGAAAGTACCCTCCATCGACAAAAAGGTCTGTTTCGAGATTCACCAGGGGATAGATTGGATGACTCCAATTCGACTATTCCTGGAAAAGGGGACACTACCACTGGAAAAAACCGAGGCCCAAAAAATCAGAAATTGGGCCACCAGGTACACAATTATAGCAGGAAAAATGTACCGAAGATCGGCTACCGAACCACTGCTGAGATGCCTGGCTCCCGAAGAACAAAAGACAGCTCTAGAAGCAGTCCACGAAGGAATCTGTGAGGAACACTTGGCAGACCATTTTCTGGCCTTTAAAATTCTAAGGCAAGGAATCTTTTGGCCGACCCTACGAGCCGATGCACTGAGTTATGCGAAGAAATGCAGACAATGTCAGCTTTTCAGCAACGTTCCGAAGCAACCTCCCGAAGAGATGACTTCTGTCTTGAATCCCATTCCCTTCGCCATGTGGGCCGCGGATATTGTCGGAATTCTACCAACCAGCACCAGACAAGCCAAGTATTGCATTGTGGCAATCGATTACATGACCAAGTGGGTAGAAGCACGCCCTTTATCCTCCATTACCGAGGAAGCTGCAAAGAAATTTATGTTAGAACAAGTAATCCTCAGATTCAGAATTCCCAAAATATGTGTATCGGATAACGGGACCTAGTTCATCAGGAAGAAGTTCAAGGAATTTCTAGTTTTCTTCGGAATTCAACAGAAATTCAGTTCGGTCGGTCACCCACAAGGAAATGGGGCGGTAGAAGCCGTGAACAGAGTCATCTTTGATGGGATAAAGAAGAGGCTCGGAGAAGCCAAAGGGTTATGGGCTGAAGAATTACCATATGTACTGTGGGCCTATCGCACCACTCCAAGATCTTCAACTGGAGAGACTCCTTTCAGTCTAACATATGGAACCGATGCAATGGTACCAGTAGAAATCGGCCTGGAGTCTTATCGAAGCAGAATGTTCAATGCCGAAACAAATGAAAGTGGTCTTCGAGCTAATGTTGACCTATTGGAAGAAGCCAGGGAAGTGGCATATCTGAGAAATGTTAAGTATCAACAACAAGTTGCTCAATACTACAATTCAGACATAAAGAAAAGGTCTTTTGAAGTAGGTACTCTAGTTCTTCGAGAATTAGCTACTTCTATGCCGTATAAACAAGGAAACTTCAGCTGAATTGGGAGGGGCCTTATATTGTAATTCAAATCATTCGACCGGGGACGTATAAACTCACCGAGTTAAACGGGTCACCGATCAAAAACACATGGCATGCCTCCCGACTAAGGAAGTTTTATCAGTAAGCTTTTCACGAAATAGTTCAATTGTTTGTTTACTATGTAAAGTCAATTTGATTATCAATAAAAGCTCGACTATTTCGTCCAATTTATGTTTTCATCGACCAAATAACCCGAATGGATAAAGTACAACTTAGCTGGGAACTACTAAAATTCCTGAATACAAGTCCCAGTTCGCCCGAAAGGTCTTCGGGAGGCAGGATTCGCCCAAAACCGAAAGAATAAACCTTCGACCGAACTACGACTTGGGGGCAACATGGATACTGCAGTCCAAAGAGACGCTATCCGAAAAGATGAAAATTTCGAAAATTACTCCAAGTAAGGAAAAACTACGAAATACTTCGAATTTCTGAATATTACTTCGAGTATAGGAATCACATAGCCTAAAAACCTCTAAGAGGACGGCCAAAAAAGTGAAAAATTGTTCAGGCAAAAGAAATACAAGTAACTTCAAAATCCGAAGATTGCATATGCATAGGAAATGAAAAGTAACTTAAATTCGAAATATTGCCCAATAAACAATTAAAGAGAAAATTGCCCGAAGGCTGTAATTCTATTATATCTTAATAAATTACAAATTAGCCTAAAGGCAGGAAAATACATGGAAAATACAATAAGTCAAGGGACTGCACTCTCCGGTTCAGACTCCTCCTTCAGTTGGCTTAACTCGACCTTTCGGTTTTCCATCCAAGCGAGCAGATCCTCAGTATCGGCCATCATCTTGTCATTCTATTGCCACAAAGCATCATTCTCATGGAGAAGCTCAGCATTTTCGGCCCGAGCAGAAGAAAGCTTGGACTTCAACTCTTCGATTTCCTTCTCCAATGAAGGAATCGTCTGATTAATCCGCTTTCTTTGGTGATAAAGCAGAATATCCTGATGCTTCACCTTGTCGGATACAGAAGCAGCCCAAGGGGTAGCCTGGAAAGAAAAAGCCAAATTAAAAACTATATATGAAGCAAAGAGAACAACTTTGGGGAAAAAACCCTCCTTACCAGGGAAAGATGCCCTAGAAGATTGGCAGTAGCTTCGGCCGTATCCGCAGAATCGTACAGGGAACTGTCCTTCGGAAGAATGAAGGACTGGCACATATCCCCAGCAATCTTCTTCGAAGTAGCCGAAGCAGGAGCTCCAAAGGAATCTGACTCCATCACGGCCCACGAAGGCCGATAAGAGTTTACATTCAAATCCGTGCCCTCAACACGGCTTTTCTTCTCCGAAATGCTCGGAAGATCATCCTTAGGGGAGGAAGGAGGGACGGTGGAAGAACCAACAACAGATGCTTTCTTCTTTTGAGCACGTCTCTCCTCTGCTCTTTTCCTCATTTCCGATCGAGTCGACACTGGAACAAAAGGGAAAAGAGGTGTTAATCGCTGCAAATATTCAATAAAAGATCAAACACAATCCAAGATTGAACGAACTTATTGGTTATCCGTGGGTAGATGACAAAAATTTGGAGATCGACGGGACTGGTTACGAGAGGTATAGAGAAACCTGGACCGTGATTGAAGATTCTATGATGGAAGTCATGAATGACTACTTATAAAGATAATTGACGGTCCAGATAGAGTGCCGCTTGAAAACCCCCACCTAAGATGAAGGCACGTGTCCGCAAAATAAAGGAGCGATCAAACTGCCATTAAATAGGAGGGAAATGCTAAGAGTCTCGATGTTCAAAAAAAAATATTTGTCATAGCACAAGTAATTAAGTCCCAGTTCGCCCGAAAGGTCTTCGGGAGGCAGGATTCGCCCAAAACCGAAAGAATAAACCTTCGGCCGAACTACGACTTGGGGGCAACATGGATACTGCAGTCTGAAGAGACGCTATCCGAAGAGATGAAAATTCTGAAAATTACTCCAAGTAAGGAAAAACTACGAAATACTTTGAGTATAGGAATGGGCATATTGATCGAAGAGACCTGAAATTTCGAAAACTACTAGGAGTAATATGTGTACAAGTCACTTCAAGTGTGATTCATTAATGTTCGGGAAATTATTCAGAAAATTATCGAAGACTTACTGTTATACGAAGAGTCATTCGGAAACGGCAATACGATTATGAAGCAAAAGGCAAGGAAAATCTAACTTGAAAGCAAATTACAATTAATTTGCAAAAGTACCACAAAATACATTCATTTCCCGAAGGCATTAGTTCAAAAGCACAAATACACTATAATACAAGCCCGAAGGCAACAAATCATTATAGAAATCTGAACATTCACTCCGAATCGGGATCAGAAGAAACAACTAAAGGCACATCAGGGAAGGAGAAGATGATCATATTTCAGCTCCAGATCAGAAAGATGAAGATGTTGGTACTACTAATCAATTTTTATTCCTTGAATATCATACAACACAGGCAACTTCTTCTACAAGACTTGAAGATAAAGTTCTTTCTGAATCTGATACTGAAGATACTAGAAGCACTTCCAACATTCAAGTTCATTCTGATGTTTTGAAAGATATTCAGAATTCTCAAATTGCTATACAATCAAGACTTCAATCACTTGAAGATAACCAAGTCACTATTATGGAAAATCAGGCAGTTCTGATGAATCTCATTTATTCTATTTCTGAGTCTCTTGGAATTAATGTTGCTGATGTCAAAAAGGGGGAGATAAAGACAATTCAACGACAACAACAACAACAACAACTTCAGACTGGGGGAGATAAAGAACAGACTCCTAGAGATAAAAGGAAGAACTAGGAGTGACAGAGGTGAATCTCAGCAGGGAAGTGGTAAAGGAAGAGCAACATTAAATAGTTAAATTCTTTCTTCTAAGTACTAGATATATGTCTACATCTGAAGAAGGAGGTACTTAACTTCATAATTCTACATTCATAAATTCTATTCTAGTTGTATTATTATATGTTTTGACATCTACAACTTAGATTTATGCTTCAGATTCTAAAGCATAAATAGGGGGAGATTGTTAGGAATAATTCATGAGTTGTGATGTTAAGAATAGAATTTACACGTTATACTTCTTGTAATCCTGATCTTATAAAGGATTTAGCACTTTGTAAAGGATATATGTGTAAGACAGTTATCTGTAGGGTTTAGTCAGGAATGAACAGTGTATTGGAGACTACATGTCAGGAGCAGAGAGCAAATCCTGATGAACGTCTAATACTGATGGTGATCAGATACTGATGCAGTGTGCAAGTCCTGATATCAGTCATGCTACTGATGATGTCATTATGGATGCTACAGAAACTGGCAAGTGCTATAAAATAGGATCGTTGTTTGAAGAACAAGCAAGAAGTTATTATGAAGGAAAGAATTTTCTATTGATGGAAACTATCAACTGGAAGGCAGAACATTGTAAAGAGCATATGTTGTAAGTTCGTGTGCGTAGCTCTATTTAAGGTTTGTATTCGAGAGTTCGAAACAAATAGAGAGAGATTTATTTTGTCAGCGGCTGCTAAAGGTATTGTACACCTTTGGTAGAGTTTGTATTTTATCTTTTTAATACAAATAGTTTTGTTTTATACGATTGATCTTGAGCAAAAATCAGACACGATTATATAACTTGTATACAACCCCCCCTTCTACAAGTTATTCGAGTTAACAGCCCCTATCTTCGGATCGGGAGATGGTCTTCTTAGCCTTCTTCAAACGGCGCAATTCCGATCGATTGGCCTCCATGTCATCGGTCAGCTTTTGCTTCTCCCCGATCAGGACTTCGTTCCAAAGAAGCAGGTCATTTTTCTCTTAAAGGATAAGATCCTCCTTCGTTTGAAACTTGGCCGAAAGTTCTTCCAGCTCTTTCACTCGATTTTCTAAAGGATCCACCTTGACCTTCAAAGAACCAATTTCAGCCTTAAGTCCCTGAATGATGACAGCCTGATCTTTGACCTTCGCGGCCACAACTGCGGCCCAAGGAACCGTCTGGAGATATATCACAGAAAAGCGTTAGTGCAAAATTGAAGATAACGAAAGAAATATTTACTAAAGAAAAACATACCAAGCTAAGATGCCCCAGCATATTTTCACAAGCTTCCACAGTTAGAGCTTCGTCATAAACGGGGTGATCGCCCGGGAGAATAAAAGAACTGCAAAAGTCTTGGCATAATTCCTTAGCAGGCTTCGGGGCAGGAGCACCAAAAGAATCAGTATCCACTACACCCCAGGAAAGCCGGTAAGTCTTCAGGACAGAAATTGAATCAGTTGTCCTTATCTTCTTCTCGGAAATATTTCCGCCCTCAACAGGCAGCTCCCTAGGAACCGCAACAACAATAGTACCAGCCGAGGTCTCTACCCTCTCGGTCTGCGTCGACAAGGCCTCCTGCTCCGTCACAGAAGCCTCTATCCCATGGGGTAGCGAAGCAGCAGGGGCAGAAGAAGAACCCCCAGAACCACCAGCCAACGAGGCCCTTCTTTCGGCTGCCCTCCTCCTCATATCGGCTGCAGCAAACAATGAAGAAAAGCAACAAAGAAAGGTCAGCTGTTAAAAAATATATAAAGTGAAAAAATAAAGGCATTTAAAGTACCCATCATGCTCTTCAGCCAAGCCCCATCTCTGGTAGTAGACAATGAGAGTTTATCTTCGGGCTCTAAAGGGGTATTAAGCCTCCAATAAAGAAGTTTCTCTTCATCCGAAAGGGCCTTCAGTTTAACCCTCTCGGACGTCTCAACCTCTCTCCACTCGGAAAATCTGTGAAGGCCAGGACCAACGACATAGCACCAATGGTTGTGCGTCTTTATATTTCTTGAGTTAGTGGCCGCCCAATCGGAACGACCCACTCTTCGGGTAATATTATAAAACCCGCGACTTGGAATTTTTGCGAAAATCGTAATGGTGCCAGAAGAGAACAGATAAAGGAGGGACTTCACGCTTCAAACACCAGTATTGGAATACATTCATATGGATAAAGCTGTTCGGATCGAGTTGACCAATTGCTATACCCATATCCCTCAAAAGAACTTTTACAAGGGGCAACAAAAGAAATCGAAGCCCACATGAAAAAGCAATTTCTGATATACCTATGGCGATCTCTTCGGGCTGATCGCCGATCGACACACCGGGAGTATCGTATATACGGTCTGTGGGGTCGAGAAGAACACAGCGAAAACCCTCCGAAAAATCATATTTGGTTTCCAGGGTATTTAGATCGTCTCGCTCCAAGACAGAGGACAGATTAGCAGCGGGGTATTCGGCTTCATCCCCAAAAAGTATAGCGGGGACATGACCCACGGCATGCCCCGAAGGACCTGTTTCAGGGTTTGACATTCTAAATCTGGAAAAGAAGACAAACAGGTCATTAGTCCAATACTCGGGGACAGAAAGATATAAACAAATAATAAACTCTAAAATCGAAGGAAATCCCCGAGTACAAATAGACTAACGATGAATCAAGGAAGAAAAGAGGGTTCCTATGAAAGAAGTTTTTGGCCACGCACAGAATTAAGGAAAGTGGACAAGGGACTCTGAGGGACTTACTTGCTGGGGAAATTAAGCACACTACTCGGAAAACAAAATATATACTTCATAAAAATAGCGAAATGCAAGGAAGTGCGACGGAAGGAAACTTACTTGTTGAAAATGCTTGTTGAAGATAGTGATTGAAGATAAGAAATCCGTTGATTGCTCTGAAGGTTCGCACAAAAAGAAATCCAGAGAACAAATAGAGTAAGCGAGATACAAGAACGTAAATATAAATACAAGAATGAATGGGTGAGATGTATAGACGGTTCAATATCCTTATCCCAGATGATGACACGTGGAGGACCGTTTAAACAAAAGGAATGTAAATTGAATACAACTGTCACCTCAAAAGACGCGCCTTCAAGAGAAAGATACTGATCAACTAAACTCTTCGGACAAGATGGACTTCGGTATTATTTCCAAATCGACCGAAGCCCGGGGACATGTTAGAGGGCCCGATCCAATAAGCTTTTGGGCTTATGACCGTTGGGCCCATACCGACGGACCCGACCCGAGTTGATCAGTCCAGCCGAAGCCAACAAAACGGACGACCGTTGTCATTGTAACGCATCACCGTTTTTATCTCCCTCCTTTATTGAGAATCAAGAGGCTCATCAATGCTGATTATTCCTGAAAACAGTATAAATGGACAACAATAATCAGGTGACAAGGACACAATCATACACACTGAGATACACTGGTTTTGCATAAGCTTTACGTTTACGTTTCCACTACCTTTTTACTGATTCTCACACCGGAGGTGAATCGGGGGGTAATTCCCTCGCATTCTTCTCTTTGCAGGAGCTATCGAAGCCTGTTCTTGATTCACTACGGACAGGTTTGCTCGAGGCATAAATCGAGTCCTGACAGTACCATTAGATCGTATTAATTTGTCATTCCTATTTATGTGTAAAATAAAATTAATATTTAATATAACATATTCTAATAGAAAAGAATAAAAAAATTGACTTACAAACTCCCAAAATGAATATACACATTTTAAGTATTACAATTCAGTAATAAAAAACATACAATTTTTAAAATGATATTGAACGAACACATAGGAAACTAGATTAGATGAAAGTTTTCTTTATCATATCAACGTTCATTTAATGGATCTTGCACAGTAAAGATCCTTTCTCATATCGCTAAAACTTTTTAGAGACAATAAACGGGTAAAAGGTCACATTCCCTATTGTACTATAGTGAAATTTCCGTATAGCCTACTGTAATATCGAAGACATCACTGCACTTTCCTTTTTTCCATTTACCCCACCGCCGTTAGTCAAAAATTCTCTCCATCTGTTTAACTGTTAAATTGATGACCGAGATGCACTGTCAGCCTGCCACGTACACGCCACATCAGCACGACCCTAGTTTTTCATAAAAACTTTAAAAAATCATAAAAACTTTTAAAAAATCAGCACATCTCTATTTTCTCTCTCTCTCTCCTGCCATCTCTCTCTCCCACTCTCTCTCTATTACCTAGAACAAACACAGCAAATTCAACATCTATACGCAGCACAATTCAAATGTAAAATGCACAAAACAGGCCTCAGTCGACTCAGAACTACAAACTCAATACTAAGAACTCAAATGCAAAAATAGGAACGAAGAAGCAGCAACTAGACTCTACAAAAACTTGAACTCTGAAAGGGGAACTCAAAAACGCAGTGAACTCGGAAAACACGCAGCAACTAACAGCGAATTAACATCAAAACAAGATCAATATAACCAAATCAACAACAAAACCAACAAAATAACACAGTGAAGAACAAAACCGAATTAGCTACTTAGCAACGATATCGCAACAAAACGAAATTAAAAAGAGGAAAGAACAGCTGGGTTTAAGCGAAGAGAAATGAGGGAAGAAGGAGCAGCTAATGGGTTGAAGAAGGAAAGAAGAAACAAGGGGAAGGGGAGAAAAATTTGAAGAAAAACAAAGGAGGAGTGTGTTTGTGTTTGTGGATTTTGCTGCTGGGTTTTGAATTGAAAAAAAAAGCTAAACAGGGGAAATGGGTTTGATTTGGGCTGAATCAGAGATGGGTTCAGTGAAATGAAACAGGGGAGGCCAAAAACTGATTTTGCTTCGAATTAACACTAAACAAACGAGACAGAAAAATACGTACTGAAAATAAAACTAATTATTTTTGTTACTATTATTATTTTTTAATGTTTGTATGAATTTTTTTATGTTTTTAATGATTTTGTAATAAAATTTTACGATTTTTAGATTTTTATTAATAAAAAAATTCGATTCTATGTAAATTTTTTATGAATTTATGCTTTTTATGATTTTATACTTTTTATAATTTTTAATGAAAAAATTACAATTTTTCTTAAAGTTTTATAATTTTGATTTATAATTTTTTTACGATATTTTTGAAAGTATTTATAATTTTTTTATGAATTTTTATTTTTTTTTAAAGTTTTTATAAAAAAAAAAAATTAGGGCTGTGCTGATGTGGCGTGTACGTGGCAGGCTGACAGTGCATCCACGTCATCAATTTAACAGTCAAACAGATGGGGAGAATTTTTGACTGACGGCGATGGGGTAAATGGAAAAAGGGAATGTGCAGTGATGCCATAGTAGGCTTTACGGAAACTTCACTATAGTATAGTAGAGAACGTGGCATTTTACCCGACAATAACACATGCAATCTTTTTTTTTAGAGATAATCTAATGATTTATAACGGTCATGAAAAATAAATGTTTATGAATTTTTAATATGTATTCGAAAAATTAATCGCGACTCCTACAATTTTTTGTATGAATTAATATACTAAAAATTATAGAAACCCACAATACTGCACATTTAAATATACTGAATTTCCAAAAGAATAAAACTTAAAATACGGGTAAAAAAATCTTATGAACTTCGTAAAAGATTCTCAAAAATGAGAAAAATCAAATGAAAAACATAATTAAGAAGAAGCAATAAAGAGGGGTTTAGAACGTTTCAGTGGGGGATGTGAATGTCATGATAATTGTTCGATAATATTAATATTAATGTAATTGGTATAAATTGACGAATAGGAAATTTTGTACTTAAATTAATTACATTCTATATAAATTATCCTCTTTTATAAATCAAGATTAAAATAATATATTTACATTAATTAATAAATTTTACCATTCGATGCATAGCACGGGTATAATGCTATTTTAATATTAAAAAAATTTCGTGCATTGCATGATTTTAAGCTAGTAGTATGAAAATCAAAAATGATAATTTTTGGTATGACCGATGTAATTTTAAGAATTGTTAATTTGAAAAAGAAGATTTATCAAAATATAGCAAAACAAAATCAAAGTTAAAAAACAAAAAAGAAAAGATAGAAGGGCACACCGCACATGTATGTGTCATGTGTGTAGCGCAGTTAAGTTGGACAACGACGTTGTTTCGTGTGATCGTATAAATATATTTACATCAATCAACTTAATTGATTCAAAGTAAAAATATATTTAAATAAAAATTGATTTTTTGGTTTGTACTTTAATGATTGTACTTTTCTAATGAAATTATGACCAAAATTTCCATCAACTTAATTGATTCAAAGTAAAAATATATTTAAATAAAAATTGAAATGTATGCCAGAGTTATTTTTCTTAAAACAAGGTTTTTTGTCAACTCATGATGACATTGCCTTTTCACTCTAACAAAGGTAAGAAGTGAAAAAATAACATAAACATATAAGTGCAAAAATAAATTATAGGGTGAAAAATTAAAATACTCGCAATTTAATTTCACATGTCTAAAATATCTACCGGTAGAAAGGTCCATCCTTTTTACCCACGGGCCACGTATTCTGAGCATGCATGTAGGGTGTACGTATTTGAAAAATGTGTGGGCAGGATATACGCATGTGAACGTTGTGTTGAGTGTGTAAAATTGAACCGCTGTACTTGGTGAACAGTGCCTCGAATACATATGTTAAACATGCATGGTGGCATATATCCATATTGAACATGCGTATTAGGCACTATTCAATGTCTCTTTCGAACGACGCAGGACTCCTTTCTCCGTCCAAAATTCGAGCACATCGTTCACCACCTTACAGTCATTTTTGACTAGCGTATTATATATCAAAATGATTGCCTTCTCTCCCTCTACAAGCATGTATCATTCGTTTTTCATTTGTTTTGTCGGATATAAAAGCCCCAATTCTAACCTCCATTTTTCGATATGCTTTCTAACTTGTTCGTACACGCCCCTGCTGGGCCAAAAATCAAAAAACCAACGGGAAAAAATGGAGAGGCAAGTCTGGGCTTTATTTTGATGCACCTTCCACACAAAACTTGTGTAGTTTGGGCATTATTTCTAAGTTATATGGGTGTTTAGATAAATTTACTTATAAGTTATTGAGTATTTTGAAAATTAAATTTAAAAAGATTATTTAACACAATAATATTAATACAAGTTTTTTTTTACTATTTAGGCTTATATGCTTTACAAATTAATATCTGTTCTAACAAATTTCATCGAACCCAGAATCCTGGGACGACAAGAGATAAACCCTTAAGCTATCTCATCGCGCTCAATACAAGTATTTTTAATTAAAAATACATCTGAAAACACATATATAAATATATAAATTATTAGATAATTCAAATAAATAAGAAATAAGTTGGCATGAAAGTACGTTATTGTTAACAATCTAACTTATCAGTATATAAGTTATAGGAGTACACAAACATCCCAAAAACCTCTTATGGACTTATAAACCATAAGTTACATACTTTAAGATAAAACAAACAACATCTGAGGGTGTATATTTAAGGATTCACTCCCGTGTAAGTTATTTAAGATTACTAGTTTATAATTCGTTTGATGCATGAATTTTTTTAATATATTATATTTATTTTTTTATAAAATAAATTATATTTTTTTGATATGTTATATTTATTTCCTTATAAAATTGATTATATATTTTTATTAATTATTTAATTTTAAATGGGACTATAAT
This sequence comes from Kitagawia praeruptora, assembly GCA_037693485.1. Classification (NCBI taxonomy): domain Eukaryota; kingdom Viridiplantae; phylum Streptophyta; class Magnoliopsida; order Apiales; family Apiaceae; genus Kitagawia; species Kitagawia praeruptora. Next base: position 129,758,152 of record CM075350.1, read on the forward strand.
TTTATTAATATATTATTAGTAAAAATAAAAGTTGCTTAATTAATGACATCAAAAATTTAGAATTAATAAAAAAGTTAATTTAAATATGTTGTTACTAGGATTTGACCCTTGGATTAGTGTATTAGTTTAAAAAAGGAATAATTTTTAATATTGGATCTAACGGTTCTCATCTATTTATTAAAGATATAATGATCTTTATTCTTTTAATAGTTTGAACAAAATACACCCTTATTTGCTTATTATAATTTAGTATAGATATAAAGATTAAACTCCCTTAAAAATAGAACCAGAAAGAGAATTTGAGATTCAAAACAAGATTGTAAATATTTTTAAATTTATTTTCACAAAATAATTGTGCTAACACATTTTAATCATTGTTATATAATTTTTAAAAATAATATTTGAATCATTAATTAAATACTGAAAGAATTAATGAACACTTTCCAAAACATTTCACTTTATAAGATTCAAAAACAGATTTTATTTTATTTTTCATAATTTTTTAATATTTATAAATAAATTGTTATTTGTAATTACTTTTTAGAAATATGATAAAAATATTAAATATTTATAATTTTTCCAATTTTAAAATTAATATTTTTAATTGATTCTTTTGATTATAATTTTAAGGCGTAGATATGAAAAGGAGATAATGACCAAAATGCCTCATTTTGGGAGGCAATGGCCCGATATACCCGTTTTGAAAATCCTAGCCCTGAGTACCCATGGGACACGCCACTAGCAACGGCGTGTCCCAAGTTCATTTTTTACCCAAATTTTATTAAGTCCCCCGCTGTCTCCCCCTCCCCCCGACCGACGAATTGACGACCACAGAAATGACGACCACGGGACATTCGTTTCGTCTATCTCCGATCAACATAACAACACAAAAATGACGACCACATCTTGCTGATCATGTTAAGCTATCATGTTGTTGGAATCAGAACCCGTAGTTGTGTGTCAGATACGCATTTGTAAATGCGTATCTGGTGATGCGCATGTGGTATCGGCGTATCTGCAGTTACTGTTCAATTCTCCCTGACAGCGTGTCCCTGTAATACGTGGTATATGGTAGCGTGTCTCACCAATGTCTGAAGATGCTCCACCACCAGTAGCGTGTTCCGTGGGCATTTAGGGCCGCGTTTTTGGATCGGGGTATTTTGGTCACAGCTCTCCCATTTTTGGGTAGATAGGGCCTTCACCCTATGAAAAGTTCATATAAAAATATATTAAGACATTGAAACCAATCATGCTAAGTGTTTTTTTAAAACAAATATGTCATGTTAAGTTGTGAAACTAAAACATGTACTCCTAAGTCCTAATTAGGGCATGTCAATGGGTCGGATTCGAATCAGATTACCCTAAATCCATATCCGAATTTGTTAAGATTTTTCGGATTCAGATTGGATCAGATTAAAAATCGAATATTTTTTAGGTCGATCCATATCCGATTCGTTCAAATTTCGGGTTACCGGATCAGACCTCCGACCCGTTTAATAAATTTTAAAAATATATATATATTTTTATTTTTCTAATTTAAAAAAATAGTATTTTAAATTTTTTTGACAAAATAAAAATTAAAATTATGACATATACATTGACAAATCCAAATTTATATTTCAAAATAATATTATTTATATTATTTATATATGTTTATATATATATAGGGTCTTGTTCTAATAGAAACTAACTTAGAATAGAAACTAGAAACTAAACCTAAATTAAATATTTTAAGCTAATCTAATGACCAAATTAGGGGTACCCCAATACAAAAAATGTTTAAAATTATTGGCTCTATTCAACAAAAAAAAAAAAATTAAAAAGTTATTGTTCACGTGATGACGTGGCACGTGAACAGTAACTTTTTTTATATTTTTTTATATTTTTGTTGAATAGAGCCAAGAATTTTATAAGTTTTTTGTGAAGATGCCCCTAGCGGGGCCATTAAAATAAATGAAATATAATTTATTTAGTGTAGGTTTCTTTTTTTTTTTTTTTTTTTTTTTTTTTTTGACAAACAAGAAATTGTATTAACTTGCATCAAACCAATCACAGCCAGGACAAAACCCTGAACTGACAGTACAATCTGACAGGAAACAAATAAACGAACTAACCAAGTAGCCGCTTATGTTTACAGACTGTTTTACATCATGAATAATAATATTCTTTGAATTAAAAAAGATTAAAGTAGCTTTCCGATCAATCCAATTTGCACCATTCCTGAAGCCAGTAATATCGCAAATGACCTTCACATACGCACCACCTGTAGCCCATTGTTCAGAAACACCCCAGCTATCTACCTGCCGAAGACCAGCTATAGACATGCCGAAAGTGAAACCCCAGCTATCTACATGCCGAAACCCAGCTATAGACATGCCGCGAATGAAATATCTCATTATATGAACAAATTCTAGTTGTGAAAAGTAAGCTCTTGCAATATCCAACAGCAGCCCAAAATCAATGCAAACATTACAGATCTCCCACCAAGCCACAAAAATCCTTTCCAAATTAGCCCGGAACCAAACCAATAACAACATACAAACAAACAAACAAAACTCGCCAACAGACGAGACGAAAAACACGTCAAAAGACGAGACGAAGATTCAAAATCAAAGTCCTCGGAATAACACCAAATTTTGGTATGATGTTGAGGAGGAGAAATGGAATCTCAAGATATTTTTTATTTTCAGAACTAGCTCAAGATCGGAAACAGATCTGAGAAAATTCTAATGAATTTTCGGAGCTTTATTAAACTAAAAGCTGTGATAATTGGAAGGTGAGAAAAGAGGAGGGAGGGGGACGAAAATGGAAGCAGAGGAGGAGAGGCGGAGACGAAGGGGAAGGGGAAGGGGAAGGGGAAGGGGAGGGGGAGGGGGCGGAGGGAGGGTGTATTAAACGACTCTCATTGAGAGAGACGACAGGGGGGAGTTTAGTGTAGGTTTCTAGTTTCTATTCTAAGGTTGGTTTCTATTTGAACGCTAGCCTATATATATATATATAAGGTAAGGTTCTAGGGAGAACCTTCTTAGCAAGAGAACCAGAAGACTAAATCCTGGCCATTCAATCTTTAGATTTTTAATTTATATAATCAAAATCTGTATAATGGCATTGTTGTAAATACAAAACAGAAATAGGGTTATTTGATTTGTTTAATATTGTATAAAATACGGTCTGTAGATTGTGAAAAGGAAACAACGTATCAATCTATACACGATTGTATAATTGATTTTTTTCAAATATGGAAAGGAATCCATGATTGAACACAAGTTTAGGTAATGATTTAACACATATCATTATTGAAATTAACAAAATATCAATCTTTTATACCTAGACAGAAGAACTTCATATAAGCGTGAAGGAAAAAGAAGATTCACACACAGAAAAGAGAAAATTTACGGTATAGAGTGTTGTTTTTTAAATTCATAATCTTCATTGTGAAGAAGATGTGTGAATATAAATGTTTTAACAAACACTAAACAGAATCTGAATTCTTCATTGTGCAGGTTTCTAATGGAATCGTCATCAAAAACATCCTTGACAGGAATTTATGGAGATTCAAGCTCGTTACCTTCTCTAAAACCAGAAATGCTATCAGAAGTTTTGTTGTATTTGTCAGAAGAACAAAAGGAATGGATTAAAGGCACGGGTTTTGGATCAGTACTTATGTTCAAAACAAACGAATATCCAAAGGAGATAAGTTATTTGTTACTTAAATGTTATCAACCACTTTCTTCTTCAATTCATGTTAATGGGCAGATTCTTAAGATTGGTGAAGAAGATGTCAACAATATCCTTGGTCTACCAAGAGGGTTGAACAATGTTATATTCTCTAATGACAGTTCTGTTATGGATAGATGGAAATCACAACACCAGTTTAATAACAATCATGACAAGATATTGCCTCGCACAATCTTTGCTGCAATAAGAAAGTCAAATGACTTAACAGAGGATTTCAAACAAAATTTTATTCTCTTGATGAGCAATGTTCTTATTCAAGGTTCTGATACACCATATGTGAATACGAAAATGATTCAGTTTGCAGGCAACCAGGATCGATGTTTTGAATATAATTGGTGTAAATATCTACTTGTTTGTTTTCAAGAATCTTGGATCGATGAAATGGAATCTGGAGAAAACTCAAAAGCATTTTACTGGCTCGATTGCATTTCTAATTGTAAGTAATTTTTACACTGATGATTTTTTCATGTCACACACATTCTTATCGGTAATTAAAGGAATTAACTTAATATACATTACATATTTCAGTTTTTTGTTTTGGAGCATCTTGGTACAATTAGAGAATTCACTGCATCTAATGTGCCAGCATTTACCAAGTGGTCAGATTCAGATATGAATGAACTGAAAATATGTAATGTGTCAGCAAATTTATCTTCTGATCCACTGGATAAAGAGTTACCTGAGGAGGACAATGACTTAATGGCAAATCGAATCATAAAAATGGTATGTGAAGACATAAATCGTGAATTTATGTACGAAGAGGAATCAACACCCGAGGTAATTTCACAAAATTTTTAATAACATTATGTTTGTTTTAATTGCAAATAACATTTCATTAACTTATTAACAAGTATTTCTTATAGATCATAATGACATATCTGAAAGAATCTCTTGAAGAATTCGATCTTTTACAAGGAAAATGCATGCAGCATTTAGGTGATGTAAATAGTACTTTTCCCCAAAATGTTGACGTGGAGTTGATGAGATCAAAGTTCATTACTATGAATGAAAAGGCAAATTCCTTTGTATGTAAGAGAATTATTCAGCCAAGTATAATCAATAACATTATAAATTCTACCTTTGATAACCGTGATGTGGATGAAACAAATGGGGAAAATTTATTGAACAATGAAAAGAGAAATATATGGGACTGGTTGAATTCAGATGGGGAAGATAGATGGTAAGAATATAAATTTATCTAAGTTTTGTATGAAAAACTTTGTTGATATATATTTTATAGTGTTTAATGTTTTCTTTACTGCAACTTGTAGTGAGGTTGTCTTCAAATGGAAAGACATTCGTGGTATACCAAATTAGACTTTCAATCATTAAATTTTGGTGAAATGGTATTGAACTCTATCATAGATATCTGGTGTTCTCTACTCAACAACAATGATGCTACGAAAATAGAAAAGGATATTAATAGAATATTCTGTTACACCCAAAACACTGTGAGTATTTAACATTTGTGTATATTTAAATTTGTATATTAGTTATTTTGTTATTTATAGTATGTGACATATAACTTATGATATTTGTTAATCAGAATGGAATCGTTAATGCTACCAAGCAGATTCCGTTTGAAACTATGTATAAAATATTTGAAGAAAATATGAATTACATATTTGAGATACATGGTGTTTCACTGGAAGACATTGACTTGGTAAGATTCTAGTTAAAATTTAATTGCTCTTATATATTTTATTGAAGAAGTATTAGTTACTGATATGATTTTGTACATATTGTGTCATTGTATCTTAGATTTTCTTTCCGATGTTCAAATCTAATCATCATTATGTTGTATGTTACAACATAAAAAAACCTTCATTGGAGATTATGGATAACAAGAAATCAGAAAGAATGATTCAAGAGATATATGGAGATCAAATTTCTGTATTGGTAATATCTGTCATTGATTAAATTTATATCATATATTCCTTTTTTTTTTACATGCACAAATGAAAAGTTGTGACTTTTTTAAATTTTTAAAGCATAACTACTTCACAAAGTTCTTGGAGATTAAAGATCATAAAAAATACTTGGATATTCGTTTCTTGATACCTGATCAGTTAGTAATGGATTGGCAAACCAAGTATAATGATATAGATTGTGGAATTTTTACAATGCATCATATGGAAACATACATGGGGGGTGGTTCAGATTCATGGACTACAAAAATAATGCAAGAGAGTGTAAGTATAAATCTTACTTTATTACATATAAATTTCTTATATATGTAAGCTAAGTCATTTTTATTTTTACAGCATGACCAAATCGTTCAGTTGAATAAGATGAGGATTCGGTTCGTCTTTTCTATGCTTACATCAAACTACAATGAATGCCGAGACCTTTTTTAAAGGCAGATGATATGCGAAATTCACATCATTAGTTGAATAATGTTTGAATCATTAGTGATGTAATGATCCTTGTACTTGGTTTATTATCAATTATTTTAGCATTGTGGTGTAATGTTCAATACAATATTTTTTTGAAATAAAATTGCATTTCATTAAAACGACTTACAATCCGACATGAGGGTCTCTAACAAACAAGATGGAGGAGACGAAACAATATTAAAGCCATTAGGCATACAAGGTAGTCTAGCTAAGCTGTGAGCTACTTGATTTGCCTGCTTTCTCGTAATACTAACTGAAGTACCGGTCCTTTGTCGACAAATCTCTCTGCGTTGTTCAGTCAAGTCGCCTAACTCCAGAAAATTATGCTCTGAGTTGTTAATTGCATTGACACAGAGAAGAGAATCGCTTTCGACCAATGCTTGATGCTCTGGGAAGTCGACCAACCACTGCAGAGCTTCAAGAATTCCTGTCATCTCTGCTTCCACCACCGGGACACACCCTGCTATCTTCATGACCTTACCACTGACAAACTGACCTTTGTGATCCCGCAGAACCATCCCTATCGAGAAGTGCTCTGCTCCAGGAAAAATTGACGCATCAACATTAAGTTTGAAGAAACCCTCAGGAGGAGGAGACCACTTCTGTCTTTGTTGAGCACTACCATTTGAGTTCTTAACTCCTTTCTGCATTTTAACCGCATTTGCCTGAGTCCACTCCACTATTTGCTTTGAACTCCAGGCCATCGCAATGCTTGGAGTTACCACTTTATTTTCCCACAATCTCTGGTTTCTTGCAAACCAGATTCCCCAAAGGATTATAGCTATTTTTACCAGGTTGTCATTTGTATCATTAGCCAATCTGTCTAGTAGCCATTCAGATGCATTCTCAACTGTCCAAGTATCGAAAGCAAGACCCATTCGTTTCCAGCATTCCTTTGCAAAGTTGCAGTCTAGACAGAGGTGTAATAGATGTTCAATGTCACCAGTGCACATCAAACAACATTTAAACTGTGTTTTGGTTTCTCCATTACAAAAGAAACAATCAAATTACCAATTTTGATTATATCAGTATCAAAGTTTTTATTATTTACTTACAATCTTTTTTTTCTTCACACTTAATATCCTTTTACATCTTGGTTATTTTCGTTTAAATATTTCTTTCAGTTATGTTTTGATGTAAAATGTTCCATAAGTTGTTCCATGACTACGGACAGTAAGGAGTTAGTTGTTACCATTTTTATTTTCTCATTCCGTTGTTCTGGAACATGTGTATTCTGATAAATAGCAAAACTTGATAAATCTTTGACTTTAATCTCTGACTTTATATATTCATAACTTTGATTAATGTGATATTGAACTGGTTCAATATAGTGTATGGGATCCTTAGTCTTTGAACAGTACTTTTTTACTTTTTATTTCTTAGACGATTACTTTTTACATGGTACTGATTCATTGTTACATATTTGCCTTTATTGTTACATGTTATTACATGGTCCTAATTCATTACAACATTATGCATGTTGTAAACGTTTTTGATCATTAAAAATGAAATATGTGTAAACGCTTTTATCCAACAAAATTTATTTGTATTTAATAATTAAATTATTTGTTTAAAACAAATTTGAACTTTAACAACGTCTATGACATTTGCTAATTTTATAGTATTGTAACGTCTGTATATTCGAAGAATTTTAAAATTTGTATACCCTATATAATTGTATGCAAGAGACTGTAAAAATATTTTTTTATTGCTCAGCATAAATAAACTAACTCAATGACGTTTGTCTTATTATAGAATTCTCAACAAATTTATCATATTAAACAACCTTGTGTAATAAAATTTATTTCAGAACAAAGATTATTTATTAAATAAACACACAGATCACTCATACATAAAACTGTTAAGTTTTCTTCATTGGGCAATTCCTTGAGTCATGGTAAACCAAATTCATGCATGTTTTGCATAATCTCTTTCTCCTCTTCTTAGTAGGGAAATAAATATTGTTTGAAGATCCAGGGATTTTAGGTCAGTAACTTCACCAATCGTAAGTGACATGAAATCTTCCGTAATCTTATTATCAGATCCTTGTAAGTTTTTCCCTTCACAAATAAAATAAAAATTAGCTAAAATGTAAATTTATATTCAAAATGTCTTAAGATGTTAATTGTATATGATTTATTATATCATATAAGTATTTTCTAGCTACGAACCAATAAAGGTTGACATACATTTTATTGATATTTAAAGTAAATTAGGAACACTTTGAAGAATCGGCATGAGTGCATAAGTTATACTTAAAAAATAAACTAAAAACAAAAATAACACTTTAATACACTTTGAAATGTATTTTATAAAAATATAATATTCAGTATAATTATTATCTGTATTGAACAGAGGTTCAAAAGAAGGTTTTTGTGAAAATTTCGATTATAATTCTATTATCATGTAAGAAAACACCGTTAAGAACAGTTTGTAGAATCGTCATATGATATCATGTTCGATCAGATTACTATTATCAATTAAAAAAAAACAACTTGAAGAACACTTGAATAAACTTGAAAAGGTACTGTATAAATTATAATACTCTGAAATCATATTGAAAATGTATTAAAATCATATTAGAATGTAAAAACATTGATTTTCATGAATTAGAATCAATACAAAATTGTCTGAAATCATATAAGAAAACACTTTGCAGAAAAGACTTGTATGCCTAATTATATTATACATCAATATAAAACAATACCGAAAACACTTAAGAAAACTATAGAAACACTTTTTAGAATCTCATACAAATTTATAGGTTTAGAATATATATGTGAAGTTCACATATGATTTCGGATCAGATTACTTTTATTATCAATATGAAGAACAACACCTTGAAGAACACTTTGTAGAATCGTCATCTGTATTATCAATAACGTAAAAGTTTTATCTATATTAAAATCATAATAAAATGTAAGAACATGGATTTTCATGAATTTTTAATCAATACAAGACTATTTGAAATCATATAAAAGAACGCTTTGCAGAAAAGTCATGCATGCCTAATTATATTGTACATCAATGTAAACAATACCGAAAACACTTAACAAAACTTGTACGGGAAAAATACAAACCATAAAAACACTTTTTAGAATCTCATACAAATTTAAATGTTAGATTATAAATGAGTAGTTCACATATGATTTCGGATCAGATTACTAATATTAACAATAATGACATAAAAACACCTTAAAGAACACTTAATGACATAAAAACATCTTAAAGAACACTTTGTAGAATCGTCATATTTTATTATGTTATGTTTATACAAAACCATTGAAATCAATGTTAATACATCGAAACAATCTTTCCAAAAGTGTTTTCTGTATTAAAATCAATGTTATTTAAAATAATGTAAAAGAACACATTGCAGAAAAGTCTTGTATTCCTAAGCATATTATACAAACCAGAAAAACACTTTTAAGAATCTCATTGCAATTTATATATTTAGATTATATACATTCAAACAAATGATTGTTTATGTAGAAAACCTTCAGACCAATACAATATGTTATATTTTGATTGTACAGAATTTTGAAAAAAACGAAGATTATATATAACCATATAGAAACGTAATGATATAGAAGCTCCGATGTAAGGACTGATTATATTATAAAACAATGGAAAGAAACGTACCTGAGCTGCTCATTCTTATTATTAGAGTTACAAGATTTTCGCTTTTGAGTTATAAGGTTATGGGTATATTATATAACAATAAAAAACAGTTAATAAATTGATTCTCTCCAACACATAGTATCAAATTAATTGATTTGTTACCATTAATAAATGATTTTTAGCATTACTATAAATAATTTTTTAATATTTGGATTTGGAAATGTATATTATGAATTTAATGGAAATGGTACAAATTTGTAATTGTATACATCTTCTATTATTAAGTCAAACTATTGTTCTAAGTATTATAATTTTCCATTACTTTTTTTTAAACAATTGTAAAAACAATATAAATGACGTGTCTCTTGAATGTATAAAAATTAAGTTATAATTCTTCATTGAAAATATAAAATGTGAAAGTTATCAATATAAACTTAAATTTTATTTTTTTACCAAACAAACAACTTAACATAAAACATATAAAAAAAATCCTTATTAACACGGAATATATAATTTGATCCCAATATATGAAACGAAATTTAAACTTGATAAATTGATCCTTATTGCAATACTTATTACAAAGAAATCCAATGATTATTAATACATATCCAGAAATATGAAACCAACTTTTTTAAAGTTGTACTATCGTTTAAAAAACATAGTAGTATAATTAAATTTTCCTCTGACATCCTTGTTGGTTCGGTGATCCTGCTTCATTTGGTAACAGACTTGGATCCTTTATTTAATCCAGTATAAGACCATAATACTTGTTTAAGCTACTGGAAATCATTCGATACGTGAATAGCAAACGAAGTCTGCTTATTTGTTTACCCTGTGTATACTATTTCACATAAAAAAACAAATTAGAATTTTAAAAAACCACTATTAACATAAAATGAATTTTTTTTTTTGAAAAAAAGTAAGTTGAGAATTTTACACTTTCAACAGCAATTTTAGAGTTACATGTCCTTGCACCACCACCAAGGTAAGTTTCCATGTGACGCATTGCGAAGATTCCACAATCTACACCATTATGTTTTGTCTGCCAGTGCATCGTTAAACGTTGTGGCTCAATGTTTTCAAGTTCAAGTATCTTCCGATAATTCTTTACCCGCAAATATGCCATAAAGTGTTTTTTCTGTTGACAAGTTGAAACTTACATTAATTACTGTGAAGATTAAATAAAATTAAGGTCTGAACAATTTTAAGAATCTAAAAAATCTATTATAATATATCCTTGAATTTTTTTATAAATAAAGAAATATAGTTAAGTAGAACACCTTATAACACAAAAAACTTTATACAAAGAAACTTGATAAAGAAAACAGAACACTTTTAATATAATATTTAAAACACTTGAAAGAATATACTAAATCTCTTAAGAATATATGTATATAATTTGCTCAGGAATAAAGTAAAAACACAAAAAACTTTATTGCAAAACATGTTATGTAATGTCATTACTTTATTAAAAATTGATATTTAATAGTATATCATTTTGATCTTATTTTTTTGTACTATATTTCTGTAGAACATTTACAAACAAAAAAAACACTTAACAAAACTTTTAAAACAATCAAAAAAAAAATTATAAATCATAAGCTAGAAAAGGTAACAACAAATTACCAGAACCATTAGTTGATGACCATATAGTGTTTTTTCACTCTTTTCTGAACGACAATTGTCAAGGATATCGATTGAAGGATTCTTCAGATTGAAGCATACAACATAGTAATGATTCACATTATGAATTGGAAAGAATACCTTCGTACAAGAGAATAAATATTAGAAAACAACTTAAAGATAGTTATTAAAAATAAAAATAGTTACAAATTTTGTTTTTTAGATAAATTACCAGATCCATATCTTTTAGGACAATATCATAAGACGTTTCAATGTGTTCCATGTTTTCATAAAATATGCGAAACTTGTTCTGTATTGTTTTCTCATTATATGCATTCAAAGTACCAATCTGCACAAAACAAATCATCAAAAAAATTAAATTTATTAATATAGTTAGCATCAGTCAATGTGTTTTAACATACCGTGGTTTCTGTGTAACAAAACAATCTCCTTGGAGAAGTATCAGCTCTAAAATCTTATTGAGAATTGAGAAAACAACACCAAACATCCATAGCAGACGTCATAACCATTTCACCATCCATCATTGATTGAAAATCAGTCTTGTAACAAGTGATATTTTTCCAACTAAAGAGAATACGACTGAAATAAAAAGATTAGTTTAGAAAATGTATACGAATAATAAAACTTGTAAAAAAATCCGATTCTTACTTACTTTGGATGCCTGTCATTGGCATGCAACCAATTCCACAAATCAGACTCCTCTTTTTTGAAAGTTTTTCCATGTATGCTTGTCCACCTGTCAACAAACGGTGATTTCATAATATTTGCAATTTTCCTTTCTCTAACTGGTCTCCCATTTACACCAGTTGCAATCACATTATCACCGTTTTCATTCTCAAGACCGAGATTAAATGAAGGAATGGTTGCATCCAAATGAACTTTGAAGACAGTTTCACCAGCTGGTGTTTTGAAAGCAGATGGACTTTTTCCAGTTGTAAGTGTAAGGGATTTTGATTGAGACTCCATGCTATTAAACAAGGTGGAAGAGTTGAAATTTGCCTTGTCGCTAGACATTGATAAATAATCAATATAATTCAAATCCTGTTCTGATAAGAAAAAATCATCATCAAGTTCTGTTTCTTTTTTCTTTTTCCCTGTATCGTTGGACAACTGTATCTCTGAGAATTTGTTTTCAGACATTGATCTTTGGGACAAATTTTTTTCAATTTCCCGAGAGAGTGTTTCATTCCTTGATTGACCATTTAGTTCATTTGACACGAAATCAATTGATTTTTTAATCAAACAAAGGAATTTTGACTCCAAAGAATTAACTAGGGAATTGTTTCTGAAAATCTCTTTTGCTGACAACAAATACATCATGCACTTTCTCTGGAAATTTCCATAATCATCCAAGGAAACTTTCAACTGATCTATTACATATCGTGGTACCTGATAAGTAAAAGATAAAAAAAAGACGTAACAATTATATAATAGTATAATGATTTTTGTTTTAAAATTCAAAGTCATAAAAATAAAATATACTATAAAATGTCAAGAAAAGTACCTCAGTCTCTGTAGATTGAATCTTGGTTTCCTCCTTAGTAGAATGGTGAATTTTTTTCATTCCACTATATGACACATCATTAGATGCCTGAACATTTTTTATTATTAAAAAAATTAGAGAAACTGCTCAATTTATATGAATTTTTTGGTAGTACTTAAATGTTAATGACCTGTTTAACAGACAAGATGGGACATCTGCCATCAACTTCCTCACCATCAGTGTCACTTTCTTCATGCTTGTTCCAAGTGCAATCCTATTTATTTATTTTAACATTCAAATTAAAAAACGTGAAAAAAAAATATTACATAACATAAAAGATTCATTAGTACAAAATATACCTCATAACTGCTTTCATCATCTGAATCTTTGTACCTCAATGGTAATGCAATTCTTCCTTTGAAAAGTGAATTAGTTGATATGTCAGAAATTTGACGATCAAGAATCAGTGAGTCTGACCAACCAACAAACGTTGGTTTCTTCCTCCTAACCTGTCTTTTTCCTTTCACTACTCGATCCATGTATAAGAAATGTCCAAAATAACATAAGCGATTAGGAATATTTATAGGATATCAATGTTATTCAAAAAATACTTAAAAAATTCCAACTTACAACAAGGAATGGAACAGAACCAGTAAAACGCTTGCTCACTGGATTTTCATTCCAAGCTTCTGAAGCTATCCTTTTTTTTTTTTTTGAAATAGAAGCTATCCTTAATTGACTGACTAAATACTGACACCAGTTGTATTGGTAACATTGGTCAATATCACCCGCAAAAGAGAGCATTGTTTGCTTCATATATGGGTTATTAGGACCTTCAATCAATATATTAGTCATAAGGACAAGGAAATTAAGCTTGAACAACCGGTCAGCTACAGTTGACCTTTTGATGGCTTCACAAACCAAATTTGCTGTTATCTTCCAACCTACCCTTTTAGGAGTTACATACTGTGCACGCCATAAATCTTCTGTGTGTGTACTCCTCATAAAAACTAATTGATTATTACCTTTAGGCAAACCAAGTATCTCATGTACATCATCATCCGCTATTGGAATTGTTATACTATCATAACAGATTGAAGAAATGTGTCTCTGGAAATGCAATGCTAGATAATAAGCTAACGCTTGGGGATATTCATTCATTCTGAAAGACAACAATGAACCAAAACCTGTAGTTTTAACCCATTTTCTTTGTGTTGGAGATAGTGATTTTATAGCTTCACAAAGAACTTTGGGTTGGAACTTAATCAGCAACCAGTGTTCAAAATCTTTAATATTTCTTCGACGATTTCTTTGAATGCAACAATCATCTTTATCAACCTCATATTCAATCAGATCATTATCATCTTGTGTGTTTTTTGTAATTTTCCCTTCGTCTGTATCAATCTCCTATAATAGAAACATTTAATTATTATTTTTACATATTTGAAATAATTTATATGTTAAATAAACATAAATACAGATATTTAAAACAGTTACCTTCACAATCAAACTATTATTTTCTTCAATTCCAACATCATCAACAACATGACTCGTAGATTTCAAATATAAACCTCTTTCGGTCATGGATTCTTTTACTGGTGTTAAAATACGTACTCTTTTCTGAACAGGACTATTAAGATCCCCTTGACCTACGACAACAGTTTTGTTGGTCATTGTTTCAGGTATCTCATTCTCCTTCCCATGATATCGGCGAACACGCTTCAATATTGAACATGCTAAAAAAACATAAAGGCATTTTAAGACAGAGTAATAAAGTAATATAGATTCTACAAATGAAATTTGTAAAACAATAATTAATAATAATGCATATAATACCTGATCCTGGAACTGTACTAGTATTCTCTAAGATATTACTATTAGCAAGAGGATGATTTTTTGAATCTACTTCGACTGTATTCTTTTGAGCAGTTACCGATGTTTTAAATGATGACTGCATATTCTGTGAAGTTCTTTTCGGTAATGATAACTTGCTCTGTCTCTCTAATCTTCCCCTTATTCCTGTGGTTCAAATTATGAAATCAAAATATAAAACTGTTAACATAACTTCATTCTGAACTGGAAAAAAAAAGTAACAACTAGTAGAATTATTGTACCTCCAATATCATCCATTATGTTTTTGATATGTTATAGATGGTAGTATGGAGGAAGCTTTGTACAATCATATAACACATTCAATTTGTTCAAAATTTGAAATAAATGGATTTGTTGGTTAGAATCATTAATTTAACGATTTAATATAATAACGTGATTTAAGGATGTAACTTTGTAATATTTAGCAATCAACATCAACTTCTTTTGAACGCTTCAATATTAATTATATAAATAGTTATATTCTAAAATGTTTGTTGAATACATGCTTTCCTTAAATCTTAAAAACTACAAGTAAGAGAATCTTTTTATATAATCAAAATTATTTTTTTTATGATATCTTTATAAAACAAAACACGTATTAGGATCTTTTTATATAATAAGAAGATTCTTTATGGTATTCAAAGATTGATTTTATTGTTTTTATCTTGTATTCCTTAATAATGAATGATTTATTTGATTTTTGTAATTCCTTTTTTATTGATAATGTAGTTTAAGTATGGAATTATACATCCCATAATTAACGTGGTTTATTTTCCTAACATGATCATTGTAAATTAATTTGTCAGATATATACTATAATTTTTAAGTTCCATTCCGAATTATTAAAAATTAAAACATTTAAAATTATAATACACCAAGATTCTCTTATCTTTTTAAGAACACGTAAGAGAATCTTTGTGTATTAGGTAATTTTGTATTATGTAACATATTTTCTCATTTGTTTACCAAGATTCTATCTTACATTAAATGTTGGTGAAATGATTATGCCATTTACCTTTTATACATTTTGTGTTATATTTGTTTAAGGATATATATGGTGATAATATATTGATTTATTGATGCTGATATTCGCAATTTCCTCGGTCAACTTATTTTAATTAATTCCATGCATTAATTTGTTTTCCTTAAATTAAGAACATCGTGTCAAACAATTAAAAATTACAAACAATTCGAAATTCATCCTCATTTATTACACTGTAAATGGAAAGTAACGGATTTAAAAATTAACAACAGATAAATTTTCTAAAATGGGCATCCTCTAATTGGGTAAATCGTTTATAACAAAATCTCACAATTGATTTAACGGTGATATTTAACTTAAATTTAAAGAAAATACAATTTTGTAAACGAATGTGTAAACAAAATATATCTATTTGCATATCATGTAATACATAATGCTTTTTTTTGGATAATCTTGTTGTATTATATTTTTAAATGTTTTAATTTTTAATAATTCGGAATGGAACTTAAAAATTATAGTATATATCTGACAAATTGATTTACAATGATCATGTTAGGAAAATAAATCATGTTATATAATATCTATTAGCATATCATGTAATACATAATGTTTTTTTTGGATAATCTTTAAATATATAGAAGTGAATTTGCGTGTATTACATAATTTTTTGAAACACGTAAAAGAATCTTTATATTTATTATATTTATATTTGTTTTAATATTAAAATATTAATATATTTTAAAATACGTAAATAAATAATAAAAAATACATTTATAATACACAAATATTCTCTTATTTTTTATAAAACACTCAAGATTCTCTTATTTTTCTTATAAAACACTTAAAAGAATCTGTGTGTATTCTTATGAAATTTTTAACTATAAGTTAATTTAAAGAAAGTTTAAATCTTAATATTCAACCAAACAAGATTCTCTTATCATTTTAGATATAATTATGTAAAATATTTATTATAAATTTATTATGAAAATTTTATTTAAGAGTTATAAAATATTTTCATATTGTGCATAATTTTTATTTGGCTGAATATTCTATTATATATCCTGTGAAAAACGTAAGAGAATCTTGGTGTATTATTTGATTTTGTACATTGTAACATGTTTTTCTTAATTGTTATGTTAATTATATTTATATTTATTTTATATTAAAAAATAAATATTTTTTGAAATACATGAATAAATAATAAGAAATATATTAGGAAAAAAAACTTAATACTTTTTGGAAATTAAATTATAATACACCAATATTCTCTTATCTTTTCTAAAACACTTAAGAGAATCTTTGTGTATTATATGAAATTTTTGAATATAATTTAATTTTCAAAAAGTGTTAAGATTTTTTTTTTGAATATTATATGAAATTTGGAAACACGTAAAAGAATCTTGGTGTTGGTGTGATAGATGTTTTTTGTATATTGTAACATATTATATGAGTTGTTTTTGTTAATTATATTTATATTTATCTTATATTAATATATTAATATATCTTAAAATACATTAAAAATAATAAGAAAAAAATTGAAAAAACCAAGATTCTCATATTTTTTATAAAACTCTTAAAAGAATCTGTGTATTTTTATGAAATTTTTAACTATAAGTTAATTTAAAGAAAATTTAAATGTTTTTTTATTAAGAACATTTTTTTAAAAAAATATTCAACCAACCAAGATAGTTATTATAAATTTATTATGAAAAAATTATTTTATAGTTATAAAATATTTTCATATTGTGCGTACTTTTTATTTGGTTGAATATTCTCTTATATATGCTATGAAAAATGTAAGAGAATCTTGGTGTATTAGTTGATTTTGTACATTGTAACATGTTTCTCTTAATTGTTATGTTAATTATATTTATATTTGTTTTATATTAAAAAATATATATATATTTTTTGAAATACATGAATAATTAAAAAGAAATAGATTAGAAAAAAAAGCTTAATACTTTTTGGAAATTAAATTATAATACACCAAGATTCTCTTATCTTTTCTAGAACACGTAAGAGAATCTTTGTCTATTAGGTAATTTTGTATTATGAAACATATTTTCTCATTTTTTTTGAAAGATTCTATCTTACATTAAATGTTGGTGAAATGATTATGCCATTTACCTTTTATACATTTTGCGTTATATTTGTTTAAGGATATATATAGTGATAATTGATTGATTTATTGATGCTGATATTCGCAAATTTCTCCATCAACTAATTTTATTTAATTCCATGCATTAATTTGTTTTTCTTAAATTAATAACATCATGTCAAATATGGTAATCTATTAATCTGTAACGCAACCAATTTCAAACAATTCAAACATCATCCTCATTTAGTACACTCTAAATTAGAATACACCAAGATTCTCTTATCTTTTCTAAAACACGTAAGAGAATCTTTGTGTATTATATAAAATTTTTAAATATAATTTAATTTGCAAAAAGTATTAAGCTTTTTTTTCGTAAAAACATTTTGCAAAAAGATTATTCATCACACCAAGATTCTCTTATTATTTTAAATTTAATTAGGAAAAATATCTATTACAAATTTATTGGATGAAAATTTTTCTTATTATACGATATTTTGAAACACCTAAAAGAATTTTGGTGTTGGTGTGTTATATATTTTTGTACATTGTAACATATTATATGAGTTGTTTTTTTAATTAAATTTATATTTATTTTATATTAACATATTATTATATCCTAAAATACATTAAAAAATAATAAGAAAAAATTTGATAAAACCAAGATTCTCTTATTTTTTTAATAACACACATAAGAGAATATTTGTGTATTATTATGGAATTTTTAACTATAAGTTAATTTAAAGAAAGTTTAAATCTTTTTTTTCTTAAGAACATTTGAAAAACAAATATTCAACCAACCAAGATTCTCTTATCATTTTAGACCTAATTAGGTAAAATTGTTATTATAAATTTATTATGAAAATTTTATTTAATAGTTATAAAATATTTTCATATTATGCGTAAATTTTATTTGGCTGAATATTCTATTATATATCTTATGAAAAACGTAAGAGAATCTTGGTGTATTAGTTGATTTTGTACATTGTAACATGTTTCTCTTAATTGTTATGTTAATTACATTTATATTTGTTTTATATTAAAATATAAATATATTTTGAAACACATGAATAATTAATAAGTAATATATTAGAAAAAAATAAAAGCTTAATACTTTTTGGAAATTAAATTATAATACACCAAGATTCTATTATATTTTCTAGAACACGTAAGAGGATCTTTGTGTATTAGGTAATTTTGTATTATGAAACATATTTTCTCATTTGTTTACCAAGATTATATCTTACATTAAATGTTGGTGAAATGATTATGCCATTTACCTTTTATACATTTTGCGTTATATTTGTTTAAGGATATATATAGTGATAATAGATTGATTTATTGATGTTGATATTCGCAAATTCCTCGATCTACTAATTTTATTTAATTCCATGCATTAATTTCTTTTTCTTAAAGTAATAACATCATGTCAAATATGGTAATCTATTAATCTGTAACCCAACCAATTTCAAACAATTAAAACTTCATCCTCATTTAGTACACTCTAAATTAGAATACACCAAGATTCTCTTATCTTTTCTAAAACACGTAAGAAAATCTTTGTGTATTATATAAAAATTTTAAATATAATTTAATTTTCAAAAAGTATTAAGATTTTTTTTCGTAAAAACATTTTGCAAAAAGATTATTCATCACACCAAGATTCTCTTATTATTTTAAATTTAATTAGGAAAAATATCTATTAAAAATTTTATTGGATGAAAATTCGTGTATTACATGATAATTTGAAACACCTAAAAGAATCTTGGTGTTGGTGTGTTATATGTTTTTGTACATTGTAACATATTATATGAGTTGTTTTTTTTAATTAAATTTATATTTATTTTATATTAACACATTATTATATCTTAAAATACATTAAAAAATAATAAGAAAAAATTTGATAAAACCAAGATTCTCTTATTTTTTTTAATAACACACATAAGAGAATCTTTGTGTATTATTATGAAATTTTTAACTATAAGTTAATTTAAAGAAAGTTTAAATCTTTTTTTTCTTAAGAACATTTGAAAAACAAATATTCAACCAACCAAGATTCTCTTATCATTTTAGACCTAATTAGGTAAAATTGTTATTATAAATTTATTATGAAAATTTTATTTAATAGTTATAAAATATTTTCATATTATGCGTAAATTTTATTTGGCTGAATATTCTATTATATATCTTATGAAAGACGTAAGAGAATCTTGGTGTATTAGTTGATTTTGTACATTGCAACATGTTTCTCTTAATTGTTATGTTAATTATATTTTTATTTATTTTATATTAAAATATGTATATTTTTTGAAATACATGAATAAATAATAAAAAATATATTAGGAAAAAAAAAGCTTAATACTTTTTGAAAATTAAATTATAATACACCAATATTCTCTTATCTTTTCTAAAACACTTAAGAGAATCTTTGTATATTATATGAAATTTTTGAATATAATTTAATTTTCAAAAAGTGTTAAGCTTTTTGTTTCTTAAAAACTTTTTGCATAAAAATTATTCATCACACCAAGAATCTCTTATAATTTTAAATTTAATTAGAAAAAATATTTATTATATATTTATTGGAAGAAAATTCGTGTATTATATAAAATTTGGAAACACGTAAAATAATCTTGGTGTTGGTGTGTTAGATGTTTTTGTATATTGTAACATATTATATGAGTTTTTTTTGTTAATTATATTTATATTTATTTTATATTAATATATTAATATATCTTAAAATACATTAAAAAATAATAAGAATAAAATTGAAAAAACCAAGATTCTCTTATTATTTTTTTTATAAAACACTTAAGATAATCTTTGTGTATTATTATGAAATTTTTAACTATAAGTTAATTTAAAGAAAATTTAAATGTTTTTTTTATTAAGAACATTTAAAAAAAAAAATTCAACCAACCAAGATTCTCTTATCATTTTAGATCTAATTAGAAAAAATAGTTATTATAAATTTATTATGAAAAATTTATTTAATAGTTATAAAATATTTTCATATTGTGCGTACTTTTTATTTGGTTGAATATTCTCTTATATATGCTATGAAAAATGTAAGAGAATCTTGGTGTATTAGTTGATTTTGTACATTGTAACATGTTTCTCTTAATTGTTATGTTAATTATATTTATATTTGTTTTATATTAAAATATAAATATATTTTGAAATACATGAATAATTAATAAGTAATATATTAGAAAAAAATAAAAGCTTAATACTTTTTGGAAATTAAATTATAATACACCAAGATTCTCTTATATTTTCTAGAACACGTAAGAGAATCTTTGTGTATTAGGTAATTTTGTATTATGAAACATATTTTCTCATTTGTTTACCAAGATTATATCTTACATTAAATGTTGGTGAAATGATTATGCCATTTACCTTTTATACATTTTGCGTTATATTTGTTTAAGGATATATATAGTGATAATAGATTGATTTATTGATGCTTATATTCGCAAATTCCTCGATCTACTAATTTTATTTAATTCCATGCATTAATTTCTTTTTCTTAAAGTAATAACATCATGTCAAATATGGTAATCTATTAATCTGTAACCCAACCAATTTCAAACAATTCAAACTTCATCCTCATTTAGTACACTCTAAATTAGAATACACCAAGATTCTCTTATCTTTTCTAAAACACGTAAGAGAATCTTTGTGTATTATATAAAAATTTTAAATATAATTTAATTTGCAAAAAGTATTAAGATTTTTTTTCGTAAAAACATTTTGCAAAAAGATTATTCATCACACCAAGATTCTCTTATTATTTTAAATTTAATTAGGAAAAATATCTATTAAAAATTTTATTGGATGAAAATTCGTGTATTACATGATAATTTGAAACACCTAAAAGAATCTTGGTGTTGGTGTGTTATATGTTTTTGTACATTGTAAGATATTATATGAGTTGTTTTTTTTAATTAAATTTATATTTATTTTATATTAACACATTATTATATCCTAAAATACATTAAAAAATAATAAGAAAAAATTTGATAAAACCAAGATTCTCTTATATTTTTTAATAACACACATAAGAGAATCTTTGTGTATTATTATGAAATTTTTAACTATAAGTTAATTTAAAGAAAGTTTAAATCTTTTTTTTCTTAAGAACATTTGAAAAACAAATATTCAACCAACCAAGATTCTCTTATCATTTTAGACCTAATTAGGTAAAATTGTTATTATAAATTTATTATGAAAATTTTATTTAATAGTTATAAAATATTTTCATATTATGCGTAAATTTTATTTGGCTGAATATTCTAGGGCTCTTTTGAAAAATAAATAAGAAAAAGTAAATTTTTGCACATTTACTTTTGTTAAGAAAGACTATTTGCAATTTTACTAAACTAAGTTTCAAATTGCAAAAATACTAACCCTAATTCTCCCCCTCCCCCTTCCCCCAATTTCTCTCTCCTCCCCCCTGATAACACACACGCCGCCGACTTTGTGTACTTTTTTTTTTTTTTTTTAAGGTGGTGGCTATTTTGGTGGATTTAGGTTTCCTGGCCCCGCAGGGGCATATTCAACTAAATTTGCAACTAATTGCAACTGAATGCAACTAAATTTCTGATTTCAAGTTCCATTTGTCAGTTGTCATTTTCGACCTCATTTTTGAACTCTAATATATATTTAAGAAGGGTGATATTTTGGTGGATTTAGGTTTCCTGGCCCCGCAGGGGCATATTCAACTAAATTTGCAACTAATTGCAACTGAATGCAACTAAATTTCTGATTTCAAGTTCCATTTGTCAGTTGTCATTTTCGACCTCATTTTTGAACTCTAATATATATATATATATATATATATATATATATATATATATATATTTAAGAAGGGTGATATTTTGGTGGATTTAGGTTTCCTGGCCCCGCAGGGGCATATTCAACTAAATTTGCAACTAATTGCAACTGAATGCAACTAAATTTCTGATTTCAAGTTCCATTTGTCAGTTGTCATTTTCGACCTCATTTTTGAACTCTATTATATATATATATATATATATAAGAAGGGTGATATTTTGGTGGATTTAGGTTTCCTGGCCCCGCAGGGGCATATTCAACTAAATTTGTTGAAAGTAGTTGAAAATAGTTGCAACTAGTTGTAACTAGTTGAAAGTATTTGAAAATAGTTGCAACTAGTTGAAAACAGTTGAAAATAGTTGATTTGGTTGAATATTGCCCCTGGCGGGGCCTTGGAACCCAAAATCACTCAAACCAATAATATGTAGTTGCAACTAGTTGTAACTAGTTGAAAGTAGTTGAAAATGGTTGCAACTAGTTGAAAGTAGTTGAAAATATTTGAAAACAGTTGAAAATAGTTGATTTGGTTGAATATTGCCCCTGGCGGGGCCTTGGAACCCAAAATCACTCAAACCAATAATATGTAGTTGCAACTAGTTGTAACTAGTTGAAAGTAGTTGAAAATGGTTGCAACTAGTTGAAAATAGTTGATTTGGTTGAATATTGCCCCTGGCGGGGCCTTGGAACCCAAAATCATTTAGTTGAATATTGCCCCTGGCGGGGCCTTGCAACCCAAATCCACCAAAATCACCCCACCTTTTTAAAAAAAAAGTTGCATTTGGTTGAATTTGATTGAATGTGGTTGCAAACAAAAATCCACCAAAATAGCCCCCATCTTAAAAAAAAAAAAAAAAAAAAAGTACAGCAGTCGGCAGTAGTGGGCTGGGAGAAAGGAGGGAGGGAGGGGGAGTGGGTTGGGCTAGGAAGGAGGGAGGAGGAATGGGCCTAGTATTTTTGCAATTTGAAACTTTGTTTTGGTAAAATTGCAATTTATTAAGGAAGGTGGTATTTTTGCAAAAATAAACTTTAAATCTAGTATTCTTGGTAAATATCCAATATTCTATTATATATCTTATGAAAAACGTAAGAGAATCTTGTTTTATTAGTTGATTTTGTACATTGCAACATGTTTCTCTTAATTGTTATGTTAATTATATTTTTATTTATTTTATATTAAA
This sequence comes from Kitagawia praeruptora, assembly GCA_037693485.1. Lineage (NCBI taxonomy): Eukaryota > Viridiplantae > Streptophyta > Magnoliopsida > Apiales > Apiaceae > Kitagawia > Kitagawia praeruptora. The sequence goes on from CM075350.1 coordinate 129,781,997, forward strand.
ATATATATATTTTTTGAAATACATGAATAAATAATAAGAAATATATTAGGAAAAAAAAGCTTAATACTTTTTGGAAATTAAATTATAATACACCAATATTCTCTTATCTTTTCTAAAACACTTAAGAGAATCTTGGTGTATTATATGAAATTTTTGAATATAATTTAATTTTCAAAAAGTGTTAAGTTTTTTTTTTTAATATTATATGAAATTTGGAAACACGTAAAAGAATCTTGGTGTTGGTGTGTTAGATGTTTTTTGTATATTGTAACATATTATATGAGTTGTTTTTGTTAATTATATTTATATTTATTTTATATTAATATATTAATATATCTTAAAATACATTAAAAATAATAAGAAAAAAATTGAAAAAACCAAGATTCTCTTATTTTTTTATAAAACTCTTAAGAGAATCTTTGTGTATTATTATGAAATTTTTAACTATAAGTTAATTTAAAGAAAATTTAAATGTTTTTTTTATTAAGAACATTTTTAAAAAAAATATTCAACCAACCAAGATAGTTATTATAAATTTATTATGAAAAAATTATTTAATAGTTATAAAATATTTTCATATTGTGCGTACTTTTTATTTGGTTGAATATTTTCTTATATATGCCATGAAAAATGTAAGAGAATCTTGGTGTATTAGTTGATTTTGTACATTGTAACATGTTTCTCTTAATTGTTATTTTAATTATATTTATATTTGTTTTATATTAAAATATAAATATATTTTTAAATACATGAATAATTAATAAGAAATATATTAGAAAAAAAAAAAGCTAAATACTTTTTGGAAATTAAATTATAATACACCAAGATTCTCTTATCTTTTCTAGAACACGTAAGAGGATCTTTGTGTATTAGGTAATTTTGTATTATGAAACATATTTTCTCATTTGTTTACCAAGATTCTATCTTACATTAAATGTTGGTGAAATGATTATGCCATTTACATTTTATACATTTTGCGTTATATTTTTTTAAGGATATATATAGTGATAATAGATTGATTTATTGATGCTGATATTCGCAAATTTCTCGATCAACTAATTTTAATTAATTCCATGCATTAATTTGTTTTTCTTAAATTAATAACATCATGTCAAATATGGTAATCTATTAATCTGTAACCCAACCAATTTCAAACAATTCAAACTTCATCCTCATTTAGTACACTCTAAATTAGAATACACCAAGATTCTCTTATCTTTTCTAAAACACGTAAGAGAATCTTTGTGTATTATATAAATTTTTTAAATATAATTTAATTTGCAAAAAGTATTAAGCTTTTTTTCGTAAAAACATTTTGCAAAAAGATTATTCATCACACCAAGATTTTCTTATTATTTTAAATTTAATTAGGAAAAATATCTATTACAAATTTATTGGATGAAAATTCGTGTATTATACAATATTTTGAAATACGTAAAAGAATCTTGGTGTTGGTGTGTTATATGTTTTTGTACATTGTAACATATTATATGAGTTGTTTTTTTAATTAAATTTATATTTATTTTATATTAAAATATTATTATATCCTAAAATACATTAAAAAATAATAAGAAAAAATTTGATAAAACCAAGATTCTCTTATTTTTTTTTAATAACACACATAAGAAAATCTTTGTGTATTATTATGAAATTTTTAACTATGAGTTAATTTAAAGAAAGTTTAAATCTTTTTTTTCTTAAGATCATTTGAAAAACAAATATTCAACCAACCAAGATTCTTTTATCATTTTAGACCTAATTAGGTAAAATAGTTATTATAAATTTATTATGAAAATTTTATTTAATAATTTTAAAATATTTTCATATTATGCGTAAATTTTATTTGGCTGAATATTCTATTATATATCCTATGAAAAAACGTAAGAGAATCTTGGTGTATTAGTTGATTTTGTACATTACAACATGTTTCTCTTAATTGTTATGTTAATTATATTTATATTTATTTTATATCAAAATATAAATATATTTTGAAATACATGAATAAATAATATGAAATTTTTAAATATAATTTAATTTCCAAAAAGTGTTAATTTATTTTTTCGTAAAAACATTTTGCAAAAAAATTATTCATCACACCAAGATTCTCTTATTATTTTAAATTTAATTAGAAAAAATTTTTATTATATATTTATTGGAAGAAAATTCGTGTATTATATGTGTAATGCCCCCAAATCCGGGTCAGGAGATTTGGTTGTTACCTAAAAATCCTCAAAATAAAATCACCACTTTAATAAAACATTATTCCCTGAAATTTTCCAAAATTTAAATATAACATCTGTGACCCCAACTTTCCAAGATCTTTTAGCTCGAATTATTGACATAAAATCCTTAGTCGGTTTTCGTATGTGAAAATAAATTCTTATACCATTAGGTCCACTTAAGCTGACCCTCTTACGACGACAATTTATTTGGGAATCATAGCGCGCTAAACAATCCATTCCTAGGATTACGTCAAATTTCCTTAACTTAAAAGGAATGAAGTCTACATCAAAACGTTGAACATGTATCTCTATATAGCAATTCAAACACAACTCGGTTCACTGGTATAACATCCTGATTATTCAGTTCTATATTAAGAATTCCCTGTAAGAGCACAGACTCAAAATTTAAATTATTCGTGAAGCTTTCCGAAATACAATATTTTGTAGCTCCAGAATCAACTAGAACACACGCATCCTCAGAGTTTACTAGAAGCGAACCTGCAATCATATTACTCTAGTCAATGGCATCTCTTACAATCGTGTTGAAAGTTCTTGTTGTTAGGAGGTGCTGTAAATCAAGGCACTGGTTTCTCCTTCAAAGGTTGTCTGAATTCTCGGGACACGGGACCTTATGATCCTTGATAACATTTGTCATACTCATATAAAAAAATGTATACTTGGCTTGTCTTCTAGAGGTGTAGCCAATCTTATGACTGTGTTTTCTCTCGGGTTAATAATATTTTTCGTCCAAAATCTCCATTCCTTCCTCATTTGAAGTAGGAATATCCTTCTTTACATAGTTTAAATAATAATATTGACCCTCTTCCCAAAAATATATATATATATTCTGCTCATATGGTCTTGGATTCTTTCTTTTTAAGGAACTTGATTCCCCTATGATTCAAAACATACCTAGAATTGTACTTGCTAATTATCAACTCAATAATTCTAACTTAAGATATCACCATCATGCCTTCAATAGTTCTCTTTTGTTTTCCACCAATAATTTTATTTACCATAACATATTAACGGAGATAGTCCTAGCTTATTTAACACTATACAAAGAAAATATTCTACACTTCTCTCAACCATGTTCTCGTTTCTTTTCCTATATGAAAAACGATCACCCTTTCATCAACAAGTAATATATCATCAATGTATACTCAGTATCGACTCGCTTCTCACTTTTAAAAGATTGTTCCACATTCAAACCAAATTCTTAGCACTTTAACACATAACCATGAGACACTACGTAGGCTTTCGAAGATCTGACTAGCGAATAATTAGCGTAATAGTCTATTCATAATCAGAAATGCCGGTAATGTTGAAAAGAGATGAGTATATAATTGTTTGTATGTTACGTGGCCAACATTTATGTCATACGCATGCAGTCTCCAATTATAGTTGTGGCTATAGTGGTTACTATAATAATAAGAAGAATTTAAGTAGTGCAGTTGGTGAAGGAGTATGGTCAAAAGTTGAGTGCTAAGATCCATATTTTCAGCAGTGTGTTTGTTTGTAGGGGCCTATATAAGGCTGAACGTTTGCTTTGTTTGAATACAAGAGATTTAGTGTTTCTGAATTATATACATACAGGTGTGTGTGAGTTAATCTTAGTGCTTCAGTTTACCAAGTAAAAAGGCAATAAACAGGCTTTGTTGTACTGTTACAGTTGGTGCAAAGCTCTGCAAACTTGTATATAACTTTCGTTCCTGACCATAACTCATATGCATAGCCGGTATTTGCTTGTATGTAAATGGCTAGTAGTTCACCTGGGAAACTGACTAACCACCCTAGCATCTTCTTCTCTTGTTCGTTGTTAAGAATACTCGTCATGTAGTACGTGTTCCGGTTTCTTCATCAGTCGGCAACTCTAACTACTCATCTTTCACCTTCTTCTGCCTCTGTCAAGCTGGTATATACCTCCATGACTTTATTCACTGTCATCCTATACTCAAGTAGGTTAGTTTCCGTGTGGCTACGTGTCAAGGCTAAACTGCAGCTCCAGTTTTGTTCTATCTCGTTGCCATGAGCTTTCTCTACGCTTATGGTTCTCATTTCTGTACTACAACAGTGATGAAGACGAGATGTGTAAGGGGGAACGAATGAAGAGATAGGAAGAAGGAGGTGAGAAGTGAGAGATGGAGAATGGAGAAGAGGAGGTGGAAGTAGGTTGTGTGGAGGTTTGTGTGCCCAGGAGTGTGTTTGTGTGCGGTGTAATACGTTTAAGGAACAGGGCAGGTGTGTGTGACTTGGAGTTCGGGTATGTATGGTTGCATCTTGTGTTCGTATGTGTCTGTTATGGTATGGAGATTGTAGAAAAGAGAAAATAGGAGAGGTGTGATGGGAGTATGCGGTATGTGTGTTCATGTGGTGTGTGCTAGTGGTGCCGAGGGGAAGAAAGGAAGAAAGAGCCGAGAGAGAGCCAGGGTAAAGAGGCCAGGAGGGAAGTCACCACCTTTGTTTGACGCGCGGGCAGACTCGTGGCAACCACAAGAGTGTTAAACTAAAGAATGATCGAACTAGAAGACTGTAATGCCGTAAGATAGAAGAAAGCAGTATTACTGTGACGTTACATGATAGCTAAGAATTCGAGGCAAGTGTTTTCCTTCACTTCTTGTTCAAGTGAAATTATTTTAAATATGTTAATGATGGTATTATTCCATTTATCGTCGATCTTGTCGACAGTTATTGTTATTCTTGTTTATTCAATTTACACCCCATTTACTGTATCGAACTCGTCGATACCCTTTGAGACTATTAATCCTTAATGATGCTTCCTTGTTAGGATACAGCTAAACCAATTGCTTAGGTAGTCGGGATCCCACTAGTAGAGCACTGAACCTGTTATGTCCGAATACCCATTTCATACTTTATTTTAATTCATTCTCTGATTCTTGATTCAAAATACATCTTTTGTGATTTGAGTTTTGATAGATATTGTGTGTTTTCATTAACAATGATTTATTATTATTCCTATTTTACTACACACTTGCTGAGCATTTCTTCCGCTCATACTTGTTTGTTTCAAAATCCTAACTTTTCAGTAAGGTAGTTTGGCAAAACATTTTGCACAGTTCGGAAAGAGAAGAATCATACGCGATCTTGAAGATGATTTGACGCGGGAGGTCTTGATCTAATGTAAGGTCTACTTTATATAGTTAAACTTCGATAATTATTATTATGTATTAGACTGGTTGGCATGGTATACTTCTTGTCGAAGTTTTACCAGTGATTTAAGATTTGATCAAGAGATGGTTGTAAAGAGGAAAGTTTTTATTTAATGGAATTGGATTCTTGTTTCTAGTCCTATAACCTAAAAGATCTTGGAAAGTTGGGGTCACAGATGTTATATTTAAATTTTGGAAAATTTCAGGGAATAATGTTTTATTAAAGTGGTGATTTTATTTTGAGGATTTTTAGGTAACAACCAAATCTCCTGACCCGGATTTGGGGGCGTTACAGAATGGTATCAGAGAAAGGTTATAGTAAACTAGAAACGAGAGTGAGTAAGAGTGTGTATAGCTAAGTAAGGAACGTCTGAGCTCATATAGAGTTCATGTTGGACTATGGGATATAGTACCAATTAGTAGGTTAAGAATTGAGTGTTCGCGTGAGATGTTTGCGCTAAATTGGATAAAAACACCTTGAGACTGTTAATGTCTACTACGGATTTTCAGAGAGTAAGTCTTAAGCGGGTTTGAGCAAACACAAAGACTGAGGCAAGTTCATTCTATCCCTTATCTCCTAAAGAATTTATGAGATTTTCTGAGAATATTATTTTTTCGAAAGATTCCTATTTATTGTAGAAAATTCTTGGCAAGATGCTGATCATTAAGATGTGATGAGAATTTTAGAGTTGATTTATTTATTGAAGTATTAAATCATCTAAAGCCCTTTTTGTGCGCGAAAAATGAATTTTAAATCTTTAGTCGTTCTCATTGATCGGGACGACTCCTTAATATCATTTGGCTGAAAGCTTGTCTAATTGCTTCTAGACAACTAAATATTTATTCCTATCAGTGGAAATTATCTCTTAAATTAAACTACTTTCCTTGACATTGAGCAATGGTTCATAGTTCGGATCATTTATTAAAATGGTAACTTTTATTTAGTTTATCCCTTGATAACCAAGTTATACTTTTTGAAGTGTCTACTTTGCTAAAATTGTTGAAGATTATTCGGTTGGTTTCCCAAAAATCATGATAAATTCATAGAACGTAATTCAATTGAAATCTTGGGCATCTTAATTGTTCGAGATGACCCGTAAGGATTATTTCGGTTATAACTACGCTCATATATCGAGGTAGTTTAGATTTCATTGACTTCAATCGGATCTATTATTCAGAACCGATAAATTTTGTTTCAATATTCAAATGTGATTCATTGCTCGAATCGAAATAGATACATTCAGAATAGAGAACAGAAAAATAGCTTATCATCAGAATTTCCTCTATAATACCTACTCTAGCGTATTTGGAAGTCCTCTATGTGAATTGAGTCGTTCTTATTATTTCAAGACGATTCCACATGATTTATTCTAATCAACGAACCTTTCTTGTTCAAGGTTATTACTTTATTGTCTAGAGTTGACATATTGTTCATGTCAATATAATGAAATGGTTTCTTTTGAAAATATTGCGATGGCCTATTGTTCAGGTCGGTCTCGTACAAAGTTTAGTTTGGCGATTGGCCAGAAGCGAATAGGAATCCAAATCAATCAATTTTTATTCGGAGGTATAATCTTATAATCAACTGGTCAACATGGGAAATGACCCATGGGTTTTCTTTCAGATCAACACGAGGAATAAACTCGTGGTATCGAAAGAGAAATATTTCAGGTTGACTTTTCAACCGACTTTTTGCTAGCAAAACGATATAGTGGTACTTGCGACATAGTAGTGATCGTGCTATGGGGTATCACGGTTATGCGGTACTTGAGACACAGCGGTTGTTCGCATTGTGGGGTATCGTGAAAGCGAATAATTATTTTGGCACTAATGTTGCCAGGGTTGAAAATGATAACCCATTCTATGCTAGCAAAGAGAGAAAATTTGGTGGTACCACATCATAGCCCTGATCAGGCTGGGTGGGGTATCACAGGAGGACGGTACCTTGAGACATGGTAGTTGATCGCACCATGGGGGATACCGAGAGGTGGAAGACCAGTAATCTTTTCTTAAATTCTGAGCTGCCAGATAAGTTAATGATTTTCTTCAAATTCTTGAAATTGTTGAGAATTTCGTTTCTGATGATCTTGTGGTTGAGATAATTTGAATTCCTTGAGTTACCAGAGATTTTGAAAGGATTTTTCTATATTTTCACAAATTTTGAGAAGTTGCCTATACGGCTTCCATGATTGAAAATTATATGAGTCTCCTTTTCGTTCTAGCATTATCTTTCATTATCGTCGAGTTATAAAAATTTCTTGTATAAGATTTGGGATAGTGAACTTGCCAAACCAACATTTTATGTGCTCACCCTTGGGTATTATTATAATGTTTCTAACAGTGAAGTGTGAGAACAATGAGTCTTTTGAGTAGAGGTAAGGAGAATGATGTATTTGTTTTGGTTGTGATTGTATAATAAAGCTTTATGTGAACGGATGCGTGATTACTAAGAAAGTTTCGAGGAATTAAAGAAAAGACTATTATGAGTCAAGATGACGTGCTCACTTGAGATGTTTAGGCTATGGACGAACCAGCCGATTCGGAGCCGCATGAGCTAATTGGGCAACTGGAGCGACTAGTTAGGAAGACGCCACCTAGATATCCGCATGTACCTTCTAGAAGTTTCTTCTATGATTTTAACTATTTAACGAGCATTATAGAGAGTGCGAAAAGGCTACAAAAAAAAAGATGCGAAATACGATTACTGGCATGTGTTGGGAGTAAGATCGTCTAAGGAGAATTAACCTTCATTTTGTTTTTCCTTGTTTTGCTAGTACCATATTTTATTCTACGACCAATTATGCTTCAATTGAAGATGAGCTTTGCATATACGATTCATTTTGTTAAAAACTCTCATGATTCCTAAAGTTATCAGTGATTGAAAGAAGTAAAGACAGACATGATGGATTGAAAGAAGTAAAGACAGACATGATGACCTTCTAAGTGGTCCAATATACCTTCACGTCGACAGAGAAGGGGTTGACCAAGTTTAAGGAATTGATGTTAAAACCGAGACTGCTTTTCGAATAGGATTACGCATTAGACCGACAACACATGTACAAGATTCGATACTTCGGAGAACAGGGTATGGATAAGGAGCAGGTAACAAGAATACGAGATTACTAATTCAGTTAAAGTCGAAAATAGAGTGATAACGGATATAATAGGAATATGATTGTTATCGTTGAGGAAGGTTTGTCTATGGACACCTGCTTATTATATGTTTCATTGTGAATATAGTAGATGGAATATTATAAGAATTTGTATGCGGATACCAATTGTCAAATATAAAAGTTTTAGGAACGGAATGGGATGACCAAGAGAAGCAGTGTAGAGCTAAGCAGTTTGTTTCTAAGAATTTCATCAGGATGGAGCCTTGAATACGGAATAAAGTGATTGTGTTGGTATTAATGACTTATATGAATGAGTGGACTGGAAGGGAATTGATTAGTGAAAGGAGATGAGTGTGGACGAGTATTATATTTCTTGTTTCAAAGGAGAGAATGCCTAATCTCAAAGAATAGGCTCATAAGAGTAAGCAAGGTAAGATATTGGTGAGCATGATCATATATTAGTACAAACCGAGTTGTCCAAAATAGAATTGAGAAGTTGGCAAAAGGAACCTTAGTGATTTCTCTCAATAGATTCCGAGGACGGAATCCTTTTAAGGGGGGTAGACTGTAACAACCCGAAATTTTATAATCATTATTATTATCATTCAAATACTTTATTGTTTTTCCATAAAAAGGATGAATAAGATTTGTGAAAAATATAGAATTGTTTTGAATTTTTTTAAGGCCTCATAATTATTATAATTATTTGTGGGACTTTTCAAAAATATTAAAATGTCATTTTTGCAAAAGTGTGATTTTTAAATGTTTTCTAGACGCAATAAACTTCTAAATTACATATAAAATTCAGAAACGTTCTAAAGATCTCAGAAATTTTATGTTATTAGTTTTATATTATACTTTGAATTTTAAAAATGTTTTGGTAATTTTTCAATAATATTTATTCTGAAATTGTTCGTTAAAAATCAGAAATGCCGGTAATGTTGAAAAGAGATGAGTATATAATTGTTTGTATGTTACGTGGCCAACATTTATGTCATACGCATGCAGTCTCCAATTATAGTTGTGGCTATAGTGGTTACTATAATAATAAGAAGAATTTAGGTAGTGCAGTTGGTGAAGGAGTATGGTCAAAAGTTGAGCGCTAAGATCCATATTTTCAGCAGTGTGTTTGTTTGTAGGGGCCTATATAAGGCTGAACGTTTGCTTTGTTTGAATACAAGAGATTTAGTGTTTCTGAATTATATACATACAGGTGTGTGTGAGTTAATCTTAGTGCTTCAGTTTACCAAGTAAAAAGGCAGTAAACAGGCTTTGTTGTACTGTTACAGTTGGTGCAAAGCTCTGCAAACTTGTATATAACTTTCGTTCCTGACCATAACTCATATGCATAGCCGGTATTTGCTTGTATGTAAATGGCTAGTAGTTCACCTGGGAAACTGACTAACCACCCTAGCATCTTCTTCTCTTGTTCGTTGTTAAGAATACTCGTCATGTAGTACGTGTTCCGGTTTCTTCATCAGTCGGCAACTCTAACTACTCATCTTTCACCTTCTTCTGCCTCTGTCAAGCTGGTATATACCTCCACGACTTTATTCACTGTCATCCTATACTCAAGTAGGTTAGTTTCCGTGTGGCTACGTGTCAAGGCTAAACTGCAGCTCCAGTTTTGTTCTATCTCGTTGCCATGAGCTTTCTCTACGCTTATGGTTCTCATTTCTGTACTACAACAGTGATGAAGACGAGATGTGTAAGGGGGAACGAATGAAGAGATAGGAAGAAGGAGGTGAGAAGTGAGAGATGGAGAATGGAGAAGAGGAGGTGGAAGTAGGTTGTGTGGAGGTTTGTGTGCCCAGGAGTGTGTTTGTGTGCGGTGTAATACGTTTAAGGAACAGGGCAGGTGTGTGTGACTTGGAGTTCGGGTGTGTATGGTTGCATCTTGTGTTCGTATGTGTCTGTTATGGTATGGAGATTGTAGAAAAGAGAAAATAGGAGAGGTGTGATGGGAGTATGCGGTATGTGTGTTCATGTGGTGTGTGCTAGTGGTGCCGAGGGGAAGAAAGGAAGAAAGAGCCGAGAGAGAGCCAGGGTAAAGAGGCCAGGAGGGAAGTCACCACCTTTGTTTGACGCGCGGGCAGACTCGTGGCAACCACAAGAGTGTTAAACTAAAGAATGATCGAACTAGAAGACTGTAATGCCGTAAGATAGAAGAAAGCAGTATTACTGTGACGTTACATGATAGCTAAGAATTCGAGGCAAGTGTTTTCCTTCACTTCTTGTTCAAGTGAAATTATTTTAAATATGTTAATGATGGTATTATTCCATTTATCGTCGATCTTGTCGACAGTTATTGTTATTCTTGTTTATTCAATTTACACCCCATTTACTGTATCGAACTCGTCGATACCCTTTGAGACTATTAATCCTTAATGATGCTTCCTTGTTAGGATACAGCTAAACCAATTGCTTAGGTAGTCGGGATCCCACTAGTAGAGCACTGAACCTGTTATGTCCGAATACCCATTTCATACTTTATTTTAATTCATTCTCTGATTCTTGATTCAAAATACATCTTTTGTGATTTGAGTTTTGATAGATATTGTGTGTTTTCATTAACAATGATTTATTATTATTCCTATTTTACTACACACTTGCTGAGCATTTCTTCCGCTCATACTTGTTTGTTTCAAAATCCTAACTTTTCAGTAAGGTAGTTTGGCAAAACATTTCGCACAGTTCGGAAAGAGAAGAATCATACGCGATCTTGAAGATGATTTGACGCGGGAGGTCTTGATCTAATGTAAGGTCTACTTTATATAGTTAAACTTCGATAATTATTATTATGTATTAGACTGGTTGGCATGGTATACTTCTTGTCGAAGTTTTACCAGTGATTTAAGATTTGATCAAGAGATGGTTGTAAAGAGGAAAGTTTTTATTTAATGGAATTGGATTCTTGTTTCTAGTCCTATAACCTAAAAGATCTTGGAAAGTTGGGGTCACAGATGTTATATTTAAATTTTGGAAAATTTCAGGGAATAATGTTTTATTAAAGTGGTGATTTTATTTTGAGGATTTTTAGGTAACAACCAAATCTCCTGACCCGGATTTGGGGGCGTTACAATATGATATTTTGAAACACTTAAAAGAATCTTGGTGTTGGTTTGTTAGATGTTTTTGTACATTGTAACATAATATATGAGTTGTTTTTGTTAATTATATTTATATTTAAAAGAATCTTGGTGTTGGTGTGTTAGATGTTTTTGTACATTGTAACATAATATATGAGTTGTTTTTGTTAATTATATTTATATTTATATTTATTTTATATTAATATATTAATATATCTTAAAATACATTAAAAAATTATAAGAAAAAACTTGAAAAAACCAAGATTCTCTTATTTTTTTAATAAAACACTTAAAAGAATCTTTGTGTATTATTTTTAACTATAAGTTAATTTAAAGAAAATTTAAATGTTTTTTTTATTAAGAACATTTTGAAAAAAAAAAATTCAACCAACCAAAATTCTCTTATCATTTTAGATCTAATTAGAAAAAATAGTTATTATAAATTTATTATGAAAAATTTATTTAAAAGTTCTAAATATTTTCATATTGTGCGTACTTTTTATTTGGCTGAATATTCTCTTATATATGCTATGAAAAATGTAAGAGAATCTTGGTGTATTAATTGATTTTGTACATTGTAACATTTTTCTCTTAATTGTTATGTTAATCATATTTATATTTGTTTTATATTAATAAGAAATATATTAGAAATTTTTTTAAATTACTTTTTGGAAATTAAATTATAATACACCAAGATTCTATTATCTTTTCTAGAACACATAAGAGAATCTTGGTGTATTAGGTAATTTTGTATTATGTAACATATTTTCTTATTTGTTTATCAAAATTCTATCTTACATTAAATGTTGGTGAAATGATTATGCCATTTATCTTTTATACATTTTGAGTTATATTCGTTTAAGGATATATAGAGTGATAATAGATTGATTTATTGATGCTGATATTCGCAATTTGCTCGGTCAACTAATTTTATTTAATTCCATGCATTAATTTGTTTTCCTTAAATTAAGAATATCGTGTCAAATATGGTAAACTATTAATCTGTAACCCAACCAATTTCAAAAAATTAAAACTTCATCCTCATTTATTACACTGTAAATGGAAAGTAACAGGTTTAAAAATTAACAACTAAATTTTCTAAAATGGCATCCTCTTATTTTTTTTTTAAAACACTAAAGAGACCCTTTGTGTATTATTATGAAATTTTTAACTATAAGTTAATTTAAAGAAAGTTTAAATCTTTTTTTTATTAAGAACATTTGAAAAAAATATATTCAGCCAACCAAGATTCTCTAATCATTTTAGACTAAGTAGAAAAAATAGTTATTATAAATTTATTGTAAGAATTTTATTTAATAGTTATAAAATATTTTTTTGCGTAATTTTTATTTGGCTGAATATTCTCATATATATTCTATGAAAAACTTAAAAGAATCTTTGTGTAATAGTTGATTGATTATTTTCCAAAAAGTATGAAGCTTTTTTTCTTAAAAACAATTTTAAAAAAAAAATTCATATACATTTTTATTCAATAATTCTCTTTAATTTCATATACATTACACCATGATTCTCTTATACCATAAAATTTGTTGAATTAATTATGCCATTTACCTTTTATACATGTTGTCTCTTATTTGTTTACGGATATAGTTTAAATAGATTGATTTATTGAATCTTATATTCCCAAAATTGTCGGTAGACTAATTTGATTTCATTCCATGATTGAATTTTTTACCTTATTAAGAACATTTGCTCAAATATTTTTATATTATATATATGATTCAAAATTTGTTTCATTAATCTTATCTAATACAAGTTTCTAAAGCTATGTCAACATGGACAAGACCAAGTCCTGGTGTATACAAAATTAATGTTTCTGGTTCTGCAGATTATTCAAGAACTCGTGGATCAATAGGTTGTGTACTGAGGAATATGACTGGTTATTGGTTAGGTGGATACTATGGAACAATTGATTACGAATCAGAGCTTATAACTGATTTACGTGCTATCTATTATGGTCTCAAATTAGCAGAAGAAAAAGGCTTGCTATTTGTTGAAGTTGATTGTAATTCACAAATAGCAGCGGAACATGTTCTTCATCCGGATCCTTCATTTACACATGCAGACATTGTACAAGAGATACGCGAACTAATGTGTACAATACGGGGTTCTTGTCTTTTAAAACATGTCCCTATTTCCTCAAACCAACTTGCTATTACACTTGCTCACTATTCTCTTGATGAAGGGGTTCATATTAGATCATTGATAATGTGTCCCTCTGTTCTAATACCAGTAATGGCTGCTGATTGGATTGCTTCACTTTAATATTTCTATAATGTAATGATAAATTCATTTCAATGTCAATGATCTTAAAATTTATTTACTCCTTCGAAAATATAATGATTAATGTATTAATTTCAATGATGTTTGGATTATTTTTATTTATAAGGACGTTCTTTTATTTTATTTTTACATTGATATTTATTTTTTACGATTTTCTTATTTTGCATACGATTCTTTATAGTGTTCACCTAAGTTCTAGGAGGCATTCCTCATACTAGAGCTGTTAACGAAACTAGCTGTTCGTGAGCAAGCTCGAGCTCGGCTCGTTAAGGGCTCGATTCGGCTCGGTTCGTTAAGAACTCGAGCTCGAGCTCGAACACAAAAAAAAGCTCGTTAAGCTAACGAGCTCGAGCCGAGCTTTTAACATGTGCGGCTCGAGCTCGGCTCGAGCTCGGCTCGATTTTGTTCGGCTCGGTTCGGCTCGTTAAAAGCTCGAAAAAAATCAAAATTTTTTCTTTTTATTTTTTTATCTCCAACCAAATTAATTTTTTATTTTTTGAAAATTTGGGAATATCACTAAATTAGATATATCTTGACATCCGTACGGTTGGATCGTCGAAAAATATTTTTTAAAAAATAGAAACAACAATTCGTGACAAAGCACTAGTTACTAGTACTAGTTAAATTAGTAGTGATCTACTAAGATCTCCAACCAAATTAATTTTTTATTTTTTGAAAATTTGGGAATATCACTAAATTAGATATATCTTGACATACGTACGGTTGGATCGTCGAAAAATATTTTTTAAAAAATAGAAACAACAATTTGTGACAAAGCACTAGTTACTAGTACTAGTTAAATTAGTAGTGATCTACTAAGATCTCCAACCAAATTAATTTTTTATTTTTTGAAAATTTGGGAATATCACTAAATTAGATATATCTTGACATCCGTACGGTTGGATCATCGAAAAATATTTTTTAAAAAATAGAAACAACAATTTGTGACAAAGCACTAGTTACTAGTACTAGTTAAATTAGCAGTGATCTACTAAGATCTCCAACCAAATTAATTTTTTATTTTTTAAAAATTTGGGAATATCACTAAATTAGATATATATTGACATCTGTACGGTTGGATCGTCGAAAAATATTTTTTAAAAAATAGAAACAACAATTCGTGACAAAGCACTAGTTACTAGTACTAGTTAAATTAGTAGTGATCTACTAAGATCTCCAACCAAATTAATTTTTTATTTTTTGAAAATTTGGGAATATAACTAAATTAGATATATCTTGACATCCGTACGGTTGGATAGTCGAAAAATATTTTTAAAAAAATATTTTTTGAAAATTTGGGAATATCGCTAAATTTGTTATCGAGCTGCTCGATAACGGCTCGTGTGCGGCTCGATTTCTTAACGAACGCTAGCTTGAACAAATATTTTGTGCGATAATAAAGCTCAGCTCGATTCGTTAAGAAAAAAAGTAAAGCTCGGCTCGTTTAGCTCAAAGCTCGACTCGGCTCGGTTCGTTAACAGCTCTACCTCATACCATTCCTTGTGACTAATAAAAATTTTGAAAACTTTTCTTCTTTAATAATAACCACTTGTCAGAAAAACGATGGAACAACTCATTAATACACCTACATTACATCTATGACTCATAGATGTCATCTATAACCCAACTAATTTCAAAAAAGTCAAATCTCATTTAATGCAAAATAATGAAAAGTAACGGGTTTAAAAAATAACAACACATAAATTGACTAAAAATGACATATTTTCATTTGCAAGAATCTTTGTAACAAAATATTATAATTGATTTATAGATGAAACGATGAGTTTTAACTTATTTTATTTAAAAAAAATAAACAAATTTATAAAAATATTATATAACTCATAAGATTCTCATAGGTTTTTTTAAAAAAATCAATATATTATTATTAATATATTAATATAAAAAATGTTTAATTTGTTAATGAAATGCATAAAGATTCTATAAGATGTATTCTTTTATAATAATTTGAAAATGTAATATTATTATATTAAAAAATGAATGAATATTAACATACACCAACATTCTCTCATTTTTTTAATGAGACACTTAAGAGAATATTGTTGGATTTTTGAAAAAAATATTATTATTAATATATTTATATAAGAAATGTTTAATTTTGAATGCAATGAATCAAGATTCTATTAGATGGATTCTTTTATAATATTTTGAAAAAGTAATATTATTTTATTAAATATTAAAGAAAAAATCTATCAAGTATTTTATTGATAGAACATATTTTTAAATTTAATTAGTCTCAAATTAAACACCAAATATTATTAAATAAAAATTCAATAAAATTTATATACATATTTTTTAAAATTAAAATTAAAGTTTTTATTTGCATGATTTTTAATTTAAATTATAATGTGTTAGACCAAAATGCCAAAAATTCAATTTTCATGGTCTTCTACACCACATTTTAAAAATGCATGTCAAACATCTATTCACCCATTCTGTCACATCCTTCTTCATGTTGGGCCACCAATAGTATTCTTTCAAATCTCTATACATCTTCGTGGTACCTGGGTGCACAGAGTACCTTGAGTTATGTCCTTCATATAGGATTTCATCCTTTTGTTCGTGTACATTTGGGACCCAAATTCTCATTGCATATCTAATGATTCCTCCTGCATCTCTTTCGCACTTAATTTCCTCCCCGGTCAATATCTCTTCCTCCGAGTTCTTTTCCTCTTCCATCTTTTGCTCTTGGCACATTCGAATCTTTTCCAATAACGGAGACTGGATTTGAATTCTCATTAACACTTCTTGGCTACTTCTCGATGTCTTAACTTCGATTTCTAGCTTCTCCATTTCTTTTATCAATTCTTCCGTTGAAGTCATCATCTTGAGCCTTTCCTTTCTACTAAGGGCATCGGCCACCACATTTGCCTTTCCTGGATGATAACGAATTTCACAATCATAATCCTTGAGTGTGTTAACGCGCTTTTCGGTATGATACGACATTCCATGACTAGCAACAATTGATAATACAAAATTTGTATATCTTTATCTATATTAACGTATTTGGCTTATTTGGGCTGTAGATGTATTTAACATTATGTTGTTTTTTTTTCTAAAAACAATGTGGAATATGTTATAAACTTACAAAAAATTAATGGGAAGCCGAGATACAATCTGGGCCACCACTCCTCTAGCTATAGCAAAACCCATCCCGGTAAAGATATGAGCGGCAGCACGAGCTCCAATTTCTTAAGTTGTAAAAAACCTCTGAACCCGCTTTAGCAGCACAACAGAATCCTTATTCAGCTCACCCAGAGAAGAAAAGGATAAAGGAAGAAAACCATAACCAAATTCCCGATAACGTGTCTCGCACTTGACCCACTTTCGATTAGCCGCATCAGTCAGAACCCGTACTTGAACAAATCCAGACAATCCAAATTGTGTTAAAGGAGAAGATTCTGTCAAGTGAACACACACATCACAACCCCGATCCCAACAATATATAAATACAAATCTAATATTAAAAAAATATAATGATTTAAAACAGGTAAGAGAATTTTGTGAATAATTAAAAAAAATATGTGACAAATTGTTTACTAAAATTACTTTTTAGTAATTTTTATTTCCAAAATTTATAAGAATATCAAAATTCTTTTACCAATTTGACGTGATTCGCTTCTTAAAAATGGTCTAACAATTATTCTTTAATGTACAGGTGTACTGTCAAGATAAAAAAGGTTACCTTTACATTAAAGACATTGTCGGGAGATTTTTACATTACTGAGTCAATATTGGAAAAAAATCAAGTTAATCTAAACTCTTCCACTATATGGCGATCTTCAATAAGTATCCTTAAAACTTATAGAGTACCCAAACACAGTTCTTCAATTCTTGTTAAGATTCTATAAGGTTCATCAAGTCAACATGAGGAATACACGAAGATCATTGCTGAGGGATCGATTATCGGGTATTCTGAAATCAATTTATCTGAATGTCTAATGAATTTCTCAAATTTGTTATTATTTAGATATGTATCTTTGGAAGTTTAAGATTCTCAAACTCTTATATAGATATACATATATGTTACAATTGTTAAGTCTTGAAGCAATTGCATGTTGTAATAATTAATTAAACAATGAAATCTGATATATAACGTGTTTGCATATCAAATTTTACAGATTATGAGAAGTTAAGTGATGCACAACTTGTGTTCTACATGAGGTATTGTAGAACTAGTATTGTTTAGTGAGATTTGTCCTTTGTTTATACTTAGATAACGCTTGTACCAAAATCTACTCAAACATTGTTGCCTTATGTTTTTATAAACAACCTATTGTTATGTCTATTTAACTATCTTAATGTTCTGTTCTAAGTATATTTCACTATCTTAATGTTCTCTTCTAAGTGTATTTGTACTTGTTGAATAAAACAGGAGATTATGGACAGTTATTCCTGAAAATTTAAGGGACCGTTGCATATATGTTGATCCATATTGGATGTGGAAGTTCAAACAAAAAGAGGACGAAAGGGAAGAAGTTTTAAAATGGTTTAAAAGATTGGATCTGTTAAGAATGAAATATGTTTTCTTCCCTATGTGCATCTGGTTTGTAAAAAAAAATGTTAAAACCTTAATTGTTTTCTTTTTGTAATTTTTTTAATGATTTGATAATGTTTGCATGAACAGGAATCACTGGTTTTTAGTCATTTTATGCAATCCTGGTGGTGATATCAAAAGAAAGGCAAAGCGACCATCAATGATTCTTTTGGACTCCTTGAATTGTTCTCTTAAAAAAGATGTTGAAAATTTGATGACCAGGTCAGATTTGTATTCAAACTTTAAATTCCATCATGCTGTATGATCCATAGTTTACATTTATATGTTTTTTATAGACAACAACTAACATTTGTTTGTCTTTTTTTAATGTTACTATCATACAGAACAAACAAATCAGGGAACCACGAAAATTTATTATTATATGTGTTTTTTTCGTTTTTTTTTGTATAACTTTTGATATTATGCATGCAACGTGTAGCGTGATATAAAAGGTTTATTAAGATGTTGTAAATTATAGAATGTAAAATGAACTATCTATCTTGAATCTTATCAAAAAAATATATTTCCAAAACATGATTTAAAAACAGAGTAATCAGATTGAATCACTGCTTAATTTTCTTCTATGTTTTACAATATAACCACACAACTACAATATATTCAGAGTTACTTAAAGGTAATTAAGGTAATTAAAGTACATATAGATCAAAAGGTTTGTGTAATTAGGTGTTTCCTTTATTGACATGTTAATCATGGGATAAAATACAGTTAAAAAGTTTTGTGTATTTACGTGTTTCCTTTATCAACACGTTAGTCATGAGAAGCTAAAAAATCAGAATTTGAAATCATAGTTCGCACTCTACATGCTTCTGTAGCAAAATGACTGATAATATACTTTGAATCATAATATGATTTGTAATACGATTTATTCAGAATATTCAGTTCATTATTCGATTTTCCTAATATGTTCAAAAGATTCTCTAATAGAATATGCTGTTCTGAACAAGATTGTTGTCTACATGAATGCATTGTTAGTAAAATTAATATTATTGTGATGTGAATCATAGAATGAATTATAGTCTTAGATTTATTTTATCAAGTTTATTGATTAGATTCTTTACCAGAAGATTCATAATTTTATTGTGTTATCGACTTTATAGAATCTGGTAGTACAAAAATATCTTATATTTAATTATAAGATCTTAGTATTCTGAATAAATATTCATTTCTCACAGTCTACTGCAAATGTTATACTCAGACAAGATGAACACCAAAATAGAACTAGTTTCTCCAGAGGTATTTAAAAAAATTTTGTTTCCAACATTAAGTAATAATTCCTTATTTAACTATTTTTTTTAACAATGACAAATGATTCTCCATGTAGGTTCCAAGACAAACAGATGACAAGAAATGTGGTTTCTTTGTACTCTACTATATGACTTTGTTCTTTAAAGTGTTTCCAGAAAAATTCAGTTCTCATGTTGGATATCCTAACTTTGTAAGCATATTGTTTTTAAATATATTTTCTTATTAGTAATGTTTTATTCTAATCTTCTAACATATTTTTACTATGATCTATAGATGACCAGGGATTGGTTTAAAATGGATGAATTGAACAACTTCCAAATAGTACTTTCAACAATTTTTCACAGAATAAGTATGTCGGTTTATTTTTAGCGTTAAAATTTACCATACTACTATATATATACTGTAATTTTTTTTATGATTGTTCTTAGGAAACTTGAAAATTGATACAATGCCTGTGAGGGTAGGTCATTCTGTAGAAGGATTTGATAATGATCTGGAAACAATTAACTTGATCAAATCATATCTGGGGGAAGAAGGTATGGAATCCTTTCTTGATCGTCGAAAGATAACTGCATTGTTAAGAGTAACTTAATATAACCAATCAAAAGTATTAATAGACTTTTTTAACTTTATTTTTTATTTGTAATACTTAAAACACTATCATATACTCTAAAAGGACATAATACTTGTTGTAATACTTTTTAATATTTGTTTCAGTGAAACATTTGGGACATTGCAAGAGAATTACGAAAAGAAAGCTTGAGCTTTATTCTGAGGTAAAATAACACATTAAGCTTATTTTTAAATTAAAGTCTTATAAGAAAAGATTGTTAAACATTGTCACTTAAATTTGTTTTATTTTCATAATTTTGATCACAGTCAACTGAAGTAATTGAATGTAATGTTATTGATCACAAGAATGATGAAGGAAGCATGAGTGATGGGACTTCGAAAAGAACACATAACTCTGGTGATGGTCCAAAAAAATTATTGATGAAAATGAAGCCAAAAATTTTCAATCAAGTGATGGATAATTTATCTCCAAATCAGAAAGAATGGATAGAGAGTACTGGGCTTGGAAAAATATTGAATTTTCGAATGATCAAATATCCATTAATATTAGGATACAAATTGGTTTCAAACTTTGATCATGTTCTGTGTTGTATGGCAATAAATGGACGCGCTGTGCCAGTTACTGAGAAGGATGTAGAAGAAGTTTTAGGGTTACCTAGAGGAAGGGTCAAGGTAGAATTTTCACGTGATGATAATGTTCCTGTTCTGTGGAGGAAACAGTATGGTGATAAAGACAAGAATCTCAGAATTCATACTCGAGATGTGGCTGAAAGAATCATCAAATCGGATACTGTTGATTACAATTTCAAATTAAATTTTTTGACTTTAATGATCACAATGTTGATTCATAATCCTGTGAATTCATTTGTTAGGCAAAAAATCATCCATTTTTCTGGTGACATAGATGATTGTAGCAAATATAATTGGTGTGAGCTTTTAATTAGTTCGTTAAGAGCCGCACCAACATTTTGGTTACGTAATACAAGTACGAGGTACTACTGTGGTTCCCTACCTTTTCTCGTGGTAAGTATTAGTAAGTATACTCTTCAAAAGACATTTAAGTATTATGTAAAAACATAATACTTTGTTAGTACTAATTATTTATCTGTTTTGTTATAGTTCTTTTATCTCAACCATGCGGTGCCATCAAAATTCTTTGATGTAAAAGTCTTGCCAAGATACATGTCTTTGAAAGGGTTCTCTTTGTCTAAGATTGAGAATTATCTTGTTGAATCAAACATTCTGGAAGGAATTTTAAAGACCCCAGATTTGGACAAAGAAACGTTGATCAGTTGGAAGAATGAGGTAACATTAATACTTTAATTAAGTGATAATATATTGTATAGTATCTATTTTTATGTTTCTTTGCTCTGTTTGTTTCAATAATAGGAGGAAGTGGATGAAGCTGGTTATCATGACAATGTATATGCTGAAATGTGTGGTGATTCAGAAGCTGATAAGGAAAAGGTATTATTTGGATATTATAAATCTAAGTGTTTTGTGTATTTAGATGTTATACATTATCAAATAATAACTAAACTATCCAACTATAATCTTAGCAGATTATTTATATTATATTATCTAAAAGGTTTATGTCTCATCTCTCATGGTTTTTTATAAGTTCATTAAGTCATTCTTTTTTAAAAAAAACAGTAAGTTCTGTAAGTGTTCATTTATAAGTGACTAGAACTTAAAGACTTCACCAACTAATCAATTTACATAACTAACATAGTAAATGCAGATTTTGATCATATTTTTCTTTTATAATACTGTTTTTTCTTTTAATAAAAGAATGTTTGTTAAGAAAATGTATAAGATTATACATTCAGATTGATCATGGTTGGTATTCTACACTTAGCATAACTTTTATATTGTTTTTTATTTTGTATTATATTCTGATTATATCTCATTTTATAGGACCTGTTGAAAGATCTTGAAAAACATTATGGAGATTATGATATAGCTCGTGATAAGTTTCTGGAAAGTTTAAGAAACGCAAGTCAGACTCAGAAGAACGATTCACGTTTCATATCTTTGAAAGATAAATTTGTTGAGCTCAACAATGTTGCAAATTGGGAAGCAGAAACTGTTTTTGATAACCCATTATCTAATTTGTATGTTGACAAAGTCAAAGAATCTCGAAGGGCAAGGCTTGGATCATAATGAAGAATAGAATGTTCAGATGTATTTGTGTTCTCTTGAAGAAAAGAATGTTCTATTATGTATTTGTTTGTTGAATATATTTTTCGATAAGTGCTTTTGGTTAAATTATGTAATCTACATTATTAAGTTAAAAGTAAACTATCTATCTAGTTGTTTTTGTCCTGCTATTATAAGAACAATATACTATTCTTATAATTAAATTCCTATGCAAACACCTAAGAGTTTGTTTCACCCAAAGAGTTTTACATAGATACTTATTAGATTAAGTTGTTAATAAAAGTTTGTTCTATATATAGTGTATAAATCTAAGTGAATTTAAGGGAAATGCCACGGCAGTGTTGTCTATTTGCTTGTTAGTAAGCTCTATACTCGTGACCTTTCTCTTATATTGATTTTTTTAATTCAATCTCTATGGTATTTTCTTATTATTTATTCTAGTTCTTTTGTGTATTCTTTTATTTTATAGTTTTTCTTTTTCTTTATGACGATTGCTTGTAAGCTTTACATATGTGGAGTTCTTGAATTTAGTTGTTTATTAACATGATTTATATAATAAAATCATAAGTTAATTAAATAGAAATAATCTATATTGAGGTGTTCTTGCAGTTTTCCTATATAGATTAATGTTGTTCTTATATTTTGAGGTGTTCTTGAGGTGTTCCTATATAGATTCTTACGATATTACTATACGGGTTTCTCCATAGATTTTTTCAAGTGTTCCTATGTGAAACAAGTGTTCATGTGTTAGTAAGCTATATACTCGTGACCTATTTTTAACATTTCACTTATAAATCTTACTCTTATATTGAATTTTTTTTATTCAATCTCTATTGCAATATTCTGTTATTTATTCGAAGAAACAAATAATTAAATACATTTCCATAATACTATAACATTCTTTTATTTGTTTAAAGAGGCAATTGCAATATAACGTTATATACATAACACCAAGATTCTCTTACGTGTTTCAAAAAATTATTAAAGAATTTTGGTGTTTTAAATATATATATTTTTATTTTAATATAATAACACAAAAAAATTATTATTCCAAAATATAATTAATATAATACTATAATATTATATTGGATGTTCGAAAAGGAGAGTGTAACGACTCTTTAACTATCTTTTTTAATATTTTTCATTTTTTTAGATAAAATTACCTATATAATAAGATATCATGTAATACAACAAGAAACCAAAAAACATTTAAGTAATACTATAAAATTCTTTTAGATGTTTTAAGAGTTAATTGTAACGACTATACAAGACTATATTTAGATCGTTTATCGTGATTTATACGATCTTTAAACCAACTATAATCACAACTAAGGCTGACTAATTTTCTTATAGTGTCTTTAGATCGTAAATCGTGATTGTTGCTGTCTGGAAACCAACTATAATTAAATCATAGATTATGAACTTTGATAATGAAATTGCTCTTTCGATAATTAATATAATATTATAATATAATTTTGAATGCTCGAAAAGGAAAGTGTAATGACTCTTTAATTATCTTTTTAATACTATATATTTATTTAGAAAAAAATATCTATATAATAAAATATATCGTAATACACAAAGATTCTGTTATGTATTCGAAGGAACAACTAATTATAAACATTTCCATAATACTATAACATTCTTTTATTTGTTTAAAGAGGCAATTGCAATATAACGTTATATATTTAAATACATTTCCTTTATTTAAAAATAATACACAAAAATAACACCAAAAATTAATTAATAATATAATATTCTTTCAGATGTTCGAAAAGGGAAGATTTATAGTAAAATATTATACATAACAACAAGATTCTCTTACGTGTTTCAAAAAATTGTAAAATAATCTTGGTGTTTTAAATATATTTATTTTTATTTTAAAATAATAACAAAAAGATAAATTATTAATCGAAAATAAAATTAATATAATACTATAAGATTATTTTGGATGATCGAAAAGGAAAGTGCAACGACTCTTGGGAGAACAAATTACCAAAAGATTCCATTAATTTATCGACATTATATTACGATTTAATAATAACTGTCACGACAATGAATTACCACAATAAATATCTTACCGGCTATGGTAACTAGTCTTGATTATGGATCAATTTCCAAGACACATCTTTAAAGTATTTCTACTTTATTGTCCAATTCATCCACAACTGAAACAAACCAAAGTTCTCTCCATTGTTTGGAACACAACAGGTATGATGAACTTATAAACAAGAACTTTCTTTGTTCCTAAATAGTCAAAAAATTCAAATACTCTTGGGTTTAATACGCGTTGTCTCAAACAGAATCTTAAAGTCATATTTTCGTTTGTTCAATTTCTGTGATAGGGTTGTATATTTTGAAAATCTACAAATGAGGAACACAAGAAGCTCTGCTCTAAGGAATCGTCTGTTAGGTATGTTCTGTATCAAATTAATTCAAAATATGCTTTGGGTTGCCATTTACATTACGATATCATGTAGTATAATCAATTTTATATCTGCATGTCTGAATTTGTTACATACCTCATGTAAGTATGTGTTTAAGTAATCATAATCTCGATTAGTTAAATTTTTTACACATGAAAATTCTATATCTATATGTGTCGGATTTTGTTACATACCTCATGTAAGTATGTGTCTGAATTTGTTACATACCTCATGTAAGTATGTGTTTAAGTAATTATTATCCTAATTTAATATTAATGATTCTTTAAGCAAAAAGTACCAACTGACCAATTTTTGATTCACATAAAGTCATCGAATCTATTTTTTTGATATTGTAATATCAGATTCTTCGGACAAGTAAAAGTTAAGCGATCCGCAAGCTATTTACTACATGAGGTATACTAAACCTTTATTATTTCGTTTTGTTTATAAAGTTTTAATTAGTGTTTGATTTGTAAAGTTCCAATTGCTGTCCAGAAACATTATATACTGTCTTTATAATATACACCGTATGACTTATTAAAACATTATAGAATCAGCAAACGTATAAAAAAACTAAACATGTTCTTTTTGTGCTTTATAACACAGGAGATTGTGGTATATTGTTCCCGAAGAAACAAGAGAAAGCTGTGTTTATGTAGATCCTCACTGGATGGTTAAGTTTAATGAACATAAGCAAGGAAGAAATCTTGTAATAAAATGGTTTGACAGACTTGAAATATTCAGAAGAAAATATATTTTATTCCCTTTGTGTTTAAGGTTAGTACTACACCTTAATGTTTTCTTACAAATTTATATTGTACATTATCTTTACAACATTACTTAATCACTGATATCTTTTAAAATCAGTAATCACTGGTCGTTAGTTATTCTATGTAATCCTGGTGGTGACATTAAGAAAAAGTCAGAGCGGCCATCAATGATACTTTTGGATTCGTTGGACGGAGCACTTAAGAGAGATGTTGAAGAGTTAATGTATAGGTGTGAAAGCCATATATATTTTGATTTTACACTATAAACATTATGTTATACTATCTTGATAACATATAAACCTTATTAAATAACAGACTTTTACCAATGCTATACAAGAAGACAGAGTGTTCTTCTAATGCTGCAAGTAATATACAACTAAGAGTGCCAAAGGTATGTTTTCGTTATTGAAAATTAATTTCATTTCAACTTTTATAGAACTTATAGATTATTACGTTTGTATGAATTCAGATACCAGCACAGAGAGATGATAAGAAATGTGGGTTCTTTATGCTGTACTACATGACTCTATTCCTGAAGATGTTTCCAGCAAGATTTAGTTCTAATACTGGTTATCCTAATTTTGTAAGTAGATTTTTTTTAAACAGCTCCTTTATGTTTGTTGTGTACAATATCTTATTCCTTATGTATACAATTCTATATTTAACATAGATTTTGTTACAGCTGAATAGAGATTGGTTTTCTATAGAAGAAATTGATTCTTTCCACGGAAGATTGTTGGCTATATTTAACAGATTGGGTACTTTTTTCGACAATTATGTAATATTTACATCTTGTAACTGATTAATCAATAGCTCAGAAACACCATTGTATTCAATTTTTTTTTGTAGATGATTACACAGTGCCAATTACAATGTCTACTTCAGCAGATGGAGTTAACAATGATAAAGACACAATATCACTGATTAAATCATGTTTCGGAGAACAAGGTAAAGTATCATATTGTTAACATATATTGTTGAATTATACTATGAAGTACGCTTGTAAACACTTATTAGACTATAGTTGACATGTTCAGAATATATGTAATTATCTTAATTAACTTTGATAAAAAAATTTGTTAGTTTACTTTAGTTAAACCTACCAAACACTTATTAGGATCTTTTTGTTATATTAAGATTTATCTTAAATATATTGATCACATAAGGATAAGAGTTATCTTAAATTGTAAACTACATCAAAACACTGTAGTTACTGTTTTAATATTGTAGCGTGATGTTTTGATAAAATTTTTACTTGTTAAAACAATACAAACAACTAAACACTTATTAAGATGCTATAGTTTAGTTAAGCTTTACTGGAAATTAATAAATTTGCTAATTTGATTGAAATACATTTCAATAGAAATGTATTGAACAGGGTAAAACTCTTTGATTGTAATCTTAAAGAATTTATAGTTTACAAATGTAAATTAAAATTTTTTATGACATATCAGTTCGTAAAGTTTTTTAATTCTTAAAACTATTATTCAAATGTACAATGTACTTACCGTTACAACAATGTTTTTTTTCTTTTCAGATGTTGAAAGGTTGGAAACTAGTTTCGATGATGTGAACATTGAAACTAACATAGAAACTAGTATGGATACTAGTTTGTTTGGTTCTAGGAAAAGGCAATTAACAGATTCATCAGAGGTTAAGTTACTTTTATATTAAAGTATTATAAGTCGTTATAATAAATTAATCATGATATGGTTCATATATTCTCTTAGCAGTCGGATGGAATCATGGAATGCAATATTATAACAAAAAGGAAAAAAAGAAAAGTTACTGATGGAGAAGTTACTTCTACTGCAAGGAGAATGTACTCTTCTGGACATCAAAAGTTACTAATGAAAATTCAGCCAACTGTTTACAACAAAGTTCTGGATAATCTAACAACGAGTCAACAAGAATGGATTAAAACAACTGGATTTGGAGATTTGTTATCTTTCAGAATGCCAACTTATCCAGTTAGATTAGGATATAATCTGGTAAGGAATTTTGATTCTGTGATGTGTTTCATGGCAATTGATGAACGTGCTTATGCTATCACTGAGGAGGATGTCCAGAAAATCTTAGGATTACCTAGAGGAAACCTCAAAGTTGAGTTCGATCGTGATGTTGATGCTAATAAAGTTTGGAGGAGACAATATGATGTTAAAAATAAACACTTCAGAGTTTCAATACGTGATGTCGCTGATAAGATAATTAACTCGGACATCGCTGATATGAATTTCAAGCTGAATTTTTTATGCTTAATGGTTACAATGCTGATTGAGAATCCTCTGAACTCATTTATTAGGCAATCTGTACTTACATTTTCTGGTAATATTGATAGATGCAGCGATTACAATTGGTGTGAATTGTTGATAAACTCACTACGTGCAGCACAACAGATTTGGTTACGAAACCCACAAACACATCATTATTCTGGTTCTTTTCCTTTCCTTTTGGTAAGTACTTCTTTTTAATTTAACAAACCATATGAGCACTATTTTATAACATTTGGTGATCTTATATAATTCTATAACAGTATTATTTCCTTGATCGTGCACTGCCAACCAAACTGTTTGAAGAACCTTATACTCCAAAATATAAGAACTGGAATGGATTTTCAATGAAGAAAATAGAGTGTTACCTTATGAAATACAATCTTCTTTCTGGAGGAAGGTTGCAAATGATAAAGGTCGATAAAGATATATTAAGCAGTTGGAAAAATGAGGTATGACATTAGTTTTAAGAGTTGATATGATGATATTACTTTATTTATAATATTGACATTACAATTTTATGTTTGAATTAACCTTAAATGATTGTTCTTTTATTTAACAAAAATTGCAGGAAGAAGTTCTGAATGATAACAAGCAACACATAACTGAATCTCATTTCATAGAGGTATACAATTTCATACACTTGTAATTTTTAGAGAATTTATAATTTAATGTAAGTACTTAATTCTCAAAAAAAGCAGAATGAATGACACAATATAATTCAATTATATATTTTTCAGAATGTTGCTGAAGTTGAAACTGAACAGCGAGGTAGTCATTCTGTTTCTCATCATAGCGAGGTAATATTTCTGATTTTTTGAAATATTTATATCATATAAGTAATGTTGCAACTAAATATATTTATGATGAAAAATTATACCAAACCATGAAAACATTAGAATTTTAGTACATTATAAGTCTGCTAGTGTAGTCTCTTTTAAGAGTTGAGTTTTAACTATAATTGCTTATGTCAGCTTGTAATTTTCATTGTGTGTGTAACTCTTGTATATATAATTGTGTATCTTCCGTGTTTCATAAATTAGTATACAATCTATAAAATAAGTTTAAAAAAAGTACTTAACAGAACACATTATAATTTCGTTATTAATCTGTTTATAATTTTTGCCTGGTATGAAATTTTAATGACATAAAGCAATCTTTTTTCCAATTATAACCTGAGAATCACAAATGAAAGCTGACTTTTATTAATTGTTGCTTATTTAAAAATAATCAAAGTGTGTTTGTGTGCTTAAAACTAATCAGAAATAGTCTGAATGAATTACTTGATTGAAAGCAACACAATTGCTAGTATATATTTATATAATATCTAATTCTTTACATTTCACAGGATGTATTGAAGAACCTAGAAGCAATTTATGCAGAGTATGATGTAATCCGTGACAAGTTCATCGAAAACTTAGGAAAAGCAAGTCAATCACACAAGAAGAATGAACGTGCTATAATTCTGAAGAATAAATTTGTTGACGCAAACAATGTTTCAAACTGGCTAGCAGAGACTTATTTTGACAACCCATTAGCTAACCTTTATGTTGAGAAAGTCAATTTAACTCAAAATGCAAGGCGTGAAGTAACAAGAAAGAATGCAGAGTAGTTTGGTTAAGATCTTGTAATGTGTTCTTTCAAAGATACTTTTGTTGGTTGTGTTCTGTTGAGAATTCTTTTGCAGTAGAATGTTCTGTTACATTATGGTTCATTTAAGTTACTATGAATGTTTATTACATCTTTCATTATATTTGGTATTCAGCATTAAACTTTTAGATCACTTTAAAAAATCGTTAGAATCTGGTTAATCGTACAATATTATATCTAGTTGAATATACATACGCTAAACAATTTTTTTTTATAGAATCAAAAACAACAAAAAACATAATGTATACACTAAACAAAATTGCAACATGAAACACTTGGCAGAATTATAAAAGAACTAACATGACAAATACTTAATGGAACACTTATAAATTCAAACTATAATTGCAGAGCACTGTAACTGATTTATAACAAAACACATTGATTTAAGCATGTACAACCAAAAGAGACAGAAAAGACTATAAAGAATTTATTTAAGTATGTACAACAAAAAGAGATACAGAATACTATAAAGAATTCTTAATCAAATAAGTAGTTTAAAAATCTAATAGTACCAAAGAGTTAAAACATCTAACAACTAACATATAACAGTGATAAATATACATAAATCATTTAAATGAAGACAAAACAAAGTAACATAATAAACCAATAAAATCTGGTTACAGAGGAGTTTTAATAATTTGTGAAAACAATCAAACTTATTAGAAAAAACTTAACAATAAGATTCCAGATGAAAATTTCTTATTCATGAAAATAAAGATACTAAATTGTAGCTTGTATCCGCATGTAAAAATGTTTAACTTGTTGATGGACAGTTTCGAGAGTCATGCCATGCTAGTTCTTTACATTTCTTGCATTTCCTTTTTTGCCTTTTCTTACCACCTAAAGATTTTTCAGCTGATCCAATAATTCTCTTTCTGCAACCCTTATTATTGCTCTGATTAGGGGGTAGAATTGTAATCTCGTCAACAACACGCGTACCAATAAAATCTTCAATAATATTCTGTTTCGTATCAATGTTACCCCGATTTGCAGAATCTTTAATATGCTTCCTCATACCTATCAGTCCTTTATGGATGAAATCAATATGTTCTAAAGACTCTGAAGCATCAGTTATGCAACCTTGAAACTCAAACCAACAGTCTCTTGTTTTGTTACGTTTTGCGTCTTCATCATGATTGAGCTCAGATATGTTTGAAAGCTTTAGAGTGGAGAACCTTTCTTCTGCCCTCTTCAACCATCTGTTAGTAACATACTGCCGAGGTATAAAGTTGATACCTGAAAGACCCAAGCACAAAAAGCTATGACTGCATAAATAACCAACCCTCGTATACAAGTTACATGAACAATCAATGTCGTTTGTTGACAATTTAAGTTTAACCTGCACATTAAAGAAAAATTTAAAAAGTATTAGTGCATAAATAGAATGTATAATTATAACAAATTATAACGTTGACAAATGAAATTAACCTCAAATGTTCTATTTTTGAAACATGGATCTTTCACTCTAAGTGTTTTGACATCATCAACAACGAACATTTCATCCATTATCATATCCCCACAACTTGCAGAAATCTGATCTTGTATCTTGTAGAACATTGTTTTGGTATATATCTCAGCAGCATCCTTCTCAATTTTTTATTTATTTATTGTTCTAGGCATGACCTCGTCTTTATGATTAAGTAAAGCATTGTTATTCCTCTGTTTCTCAATAGCACTATGGAAGCATATGTAAAATTCGGACAGAGTATCTCCCTTTTGAACAAAATGATTGAAGTAAAAATTGGAGCTTTCAGATCTTGATGTAGTACGAATAAGGCCAACCATTGGTTCATCATTAAAGAATGCAGGAACCCAATTGGCTCTCAGTGAAAACATTTCTTTGAGCCAGGTGTTATCGTTTAGTCCAAACTCGGAAACAACATCGTTCCAACCAGATTCAAATTCATCAACCGATGAATGATCACTCCAAACAAAATTATTCAATTTGTCCATGAATGGAGATTCAGCACATAATAATGTTCCTAACTGAAAAAAACATATAAAATATACCTAGGTTTAATAAAACTAACCCAGGTTTATATTACAATAAAACTAGGTTTAATAGTTGAAGTAAAATTAACCCAGGTGTTCATAGGTGAACAATTGTAAACATTTAATTAGAAAGAAATATACCTTTGCAGGAAACTTCTTCATAATATGCCACATACAAAGACGGTGCTTAACACCTGGGAAACATTCTTCAATTGCAATTTTCATTGCAGGATCTTGATCAGTAACTATGCACTTTAGACTTGATCCAAAGATTTTCTTAAACGCTTCACAAGCCCATTTGTAATTATCCACATCTTCTTTCTCAAGCAACGCTGCAGCAAATGTTACACTCTTCCAGTGGTTATCAATACCAATGAAAGGTATAAAAACCATTCCATACCTATTTAAAAAATGATATAATTAAGAACATAAACAAGTATTACATTTTTATTATTAATAAGTAAAATTGTTAAAAAAATAAATGTACTTATTTGTCCGATATGTTGCATCAAAAGAGACCACATCACCAAAAACCTCAAAATTTCTTCGTCCAACACCATCTGCCCAAAACAGTCGAGTCAAGTAATTTTTTTCATCGGTCTTGAATTCAAACCTGAAAGTATCATCAGATGAAGCTTGAATATCCTTAAATTTCTGAATGAGAATATCTGCGTCGTGCTTTCCAATGTATTCTTTAATATCCCTTGAGAAATTCTTGAAGTCTACCACCGTAGCTCCAATATCCTCATATGAACCGATCATTGATTTGAATATAGCATGAGCTCGTGTAGCTCCGATATTTAATTTCGCAGCATCAATTATAAACCTTTTGTGGAATTCAGTCAGAGACCTACTACAACGTAAAAATTGCATTGTTCCTTTGCCCGCAAAAGAGTGGTTATGATTTTCAACAAACTTTTTCACAATGAATCCACCATTGCTATCTGGACCAAGGATTAATTTGGCCGAACAATGACATTTAGCAGAAGCTGTTCTCCTCCTTCTAATAATTGATGTATCATTTGATTCTTTATCATCTGGTGATTTTGATTTATTGTCATCTGGTGAACCAGCTCTTGAACAAACGAAATATTTACTAGTTACTTTATCATTTTTCTTCTTCTCTGATGAACGACGACTATCAAAACCACACCTGCTACCATAGTTGTGATAGAATTTGAATGCTGTGTTCAAATCTGGAAATGTTTGCCCTATGAATGGCTTATTCTCTGATTCACACTCGGGGATCCAGTCATCACCCAGTCCATGATTAAGTATATTAATGTTATCAAACTCTGCAATACCAAAATTATGAATCAATATATAAATCGTATAACAAATAAAAAAATTAAACAACATAACAATCAAATTAAAAAACACTAGAAACTTAATATACAAACCTACAAACATCTACATGTTTATAATGTAAAAAACATCTATAAGAACATTTAAAGCTATAACATGTAGAACACAATTATACACAGACCTGGTTCAATCTCAATTACATTGTCTTCATTCGAAGCACTATTTTGAGGAATAGTCATCTTCTATAAACAGGTTGTATGTAACAAAGAATAAACGTCTGAATATGAATTGTGATGAACAGACGACTAAATATGATTGATATATTACGTATTGATTTATTTTACAAATCAATCATCAAATTTAGATTGATAACTGAAATAGGAAATCCTATAGGTAAAGGTAACAGTATCTAATTAATTTAGTGCAAACATGGTAATAAATCATAAAGCATACGTATAATTACTGTATTTTCAAAAAAACCAAGTACTGTCCCTATAGCATTAATAAGCTGATATAATAGTATATTTATACAGAATCTGTGCCACACGATCAAAAATAAATTAATGGTTAAGATGAGGGTCTTCTGGTTCTCTTGCTAATATAGGTTCTCTCTTGAACCTCCTCCTATATATATATATATATATATATATATATATATATATATATATATATATATATATATATATATATATATATATATATTTAATATATATTATATATTACATAAATATATGAAATATATAATAAATACAATATATTCGGATCAGATCGTTGTCGGATCGAATTATACAAAATCCATATTCGCTCATTATCAAATCGAACTTCTATCGAATCGAATCATTAGCGGATTGGAATTTTTTTAGAAGAATGCATATCCCCTAATTTATCTACGATCAATTCCGTTCAGATATCCATTCCATTTAGAGGCCTACTCCTAACTATTGCGGAGAAAACCAAACACCAAACACGCCCTTGTTTGTCATGAATTTTATAGTCAAATGGATGAGTAGACACACGAATAAATAAGCCGTCTTAGTGAGGAAAGAAAAAGAAGCGAAAAGGAGAAGAGTCCAGGGGTGAAGTCACGAGATGAGCACATGGCTGTCTCCATCCAAGATAGAGATACACACTCAGACCATCTCGAACCCTCCTAGGGACACTATTTTAGTGACAAATTTATACCATTCACAAAAGACATTCCAATCCACGGTCACACTAAAAAGAATTTTTCACCAATAAAATAAAATGTTCTAACTTTGTTTTACATTATTAATATCTATTATATTTTAAATTGTAATGTTAATCTCAAGCGGTGTAAAATACTGGCAAATTCTCCGTCGATAGAAATTAAAAAAAGATGAAGTTTTATCAAACAACATGGTTACCGCTGAATCATTTATATAATTGGCAGATTCCTACTGGAGTTGTCAAACATCAAACAAAACAAAATATATGCAGTGCAAAAGTTTAGCTATGGTTAAAACTTTATTTATTTATTTATATGTATTATAATTTAGGTAAAATTATTATCTTGTAAATTCTTATTTATCATTATGATGTTATTTTTATAATTAAATTTGGTGTGTTGTTTATAATTCATGATTAAAAAAAAATTTCAAGATTTTTTGTGAAAGTTTAAAATTTAAAAAAAAAAATTTTAGAATTAACAAGAGCTAAGAAGTAAAAAAGTTTCAATTGATAAAAAATTAAAGTTAAAAATTACAAGAACAAATAAGTTGGAAAAAAAATTGGGAAAAAATTACAAGAACAAATAGTACGACATATATGGGAAAAAATTGTTTTGTTAACAAATATAGGGGTATTGTTGGAATTTTGAAAGTCACCAAATTTGGTGACCAAGGATCACCAAATGTACTTTTGTCACCAAATTTGGTGACCCAAAACTCATTTGGTGATCTTGGATCACTAAAATAGTGTTGCATTGGAGTGAGTTTGACACTATATCCATCACTATTATAGTGATTTAGTGATGGGTTGAAGTTGCTCTCAGCCACACCCAATGGTGGGCGTGGAATTTTTTTTAGCCCAAATAAGTAAGCTGTAGATAAAAATGCTCACTCCGTCTCCGTCCACCGCCCGTCAAAAATGCTTATCTCATTTTATGTTAGGTATATATTATTTTCATAATTTAGGTTTATAAAATGTCTAAATGTTTATACAACATAAAATTACGAAAAAGTATTATATAAAACTGGTATATAAAATATCTACTTTATATTAAATATTATTTATACAACATAATAATTCTTATAATTGTTTATATTTGTTAATTGTTTTCTGATTGGTTAATTACATATGGGATAGACTCAAGTATTATAATAAAACTAGTTTAATGCCCGTGCTTCGCACACGGGAGTTCATATTTTAAATAAATTTTATTTCAAATTTTAATAAATTATGTGTAGTTTTATAATGTAGAAATGAAAAATGATAATAGTACTAAAAAGTTGCCTACTTTAATAGTTAAATATGTTAATTTCTTGAAGAACATGAGGTGTTTTAATATTTTAAATTACAATTAGTATAAAAAAAAAATTAAACATTGTAACATTATTTTAGTGGTGTCAACTATATCATGTTTTATAACTATAGTAGATAAAAAGAATAAATTAAAACAATTAAATCATAATACGGGAAAAAAATGAAGTTAGTATGCTCTCACTCAATTTAAAGTTAAATTTTAAGTAAATACATTAAAGTCACACTCACAACACAGAGACACGTGGATAGATTTTAAGACATCACAACAGAATGGGGAGCAAGGAAGTCAGCATGTTTGGCTCCCCTTAAATTACTTTTAGTTTCACTTAAAGTGAAAATGAGGTGTTTGTGTGTCCTTAGAATTTTCAAATTAAAGTTAGTTTTAGTTCAAAAAAATTAAGTACCTTTGAGGTATTTTTTTTCAACTTATTTTTTTTCTCTTATCAATTTTTATATATTCGAATCACCTTTAAACTCGCATTATATTCTTTATATATATTTATATTTTATACTTTTATATTATGTTTAAAAATATAAATTTCTATTAGTTTAATCAATTTTCTATAAAAAAAATTACTTTTAAGTAAAATTAGCCAAACAGATACACCTAACTTAAAGTTAAAATTATCACTTTTCACTTAAAGCATTAAGTTGCACTTTAAGTAATAAGTAACAATTTTTAAGTTAAGCCAAACGGTCTTCCTTTTTTTTTCCCGATTACTCTGTGCCAAATCTTTGAAGGAATATGGCAATTTTGTCATCTATGGAGTAATTAAAAATTAATTAACAATTATCGACGATCCAACAGTACAGATGTCAATATATTTCTAATTTAGTGATATTATCAAAATTTTAAAAATTAAAAAAAGAATTTGGATAATGAAATTAGTAGTCAACTATTGAACTGCCAAGAAAAATGACACATATCATTAAACAAAATAATTTTTCACAAAATTAAACAAAATCATTAAAATAAAATTGTTTATTTATTTTAAATAAATTAAAATAATTTATTTAATTAATTTGTTATCATTAAACAAAATTTAAAATAATTTAAAATTTGTGGAAGGAAATAATTTTTGACAAGAATGTTTTAATTGGATGGCCCTGGCGGGCCCATTATAATTATAATTGATAATTGTTAGAAAGGAAACAATTTTTGGAAACAAAATAATTCGTGTTTTGTCAAGAATTTTTTTTTTTTTTTTGCAAAAATGTTTTAATTGGATGGCCCTGACGGGCCCATTATAATTAAAACCAATTATTTGGCATTAATAATAACAACTGCCAAGAAAAATTGACAATTGTTAGAAAGGAAATAATGTTTGGCAAGAAAATAATTTGTGTTTTGTGAAGGAAATAATTATTTGGAATATTTTAATTGGATGGTCCTGGCGGGCCCATTATAATTATAACCAATCAAAATCATTTGTTAACAATTTTTGGTATTATCAAGGAAATAATTTTTGGCAAGAAAATAATTTGTGGTTTATCATGATGTGTATTTTATAATATCGGGTCAATATATTTTAAAATATGGATCATAGCATATAACTGGATTAATATAAATGGACCCCATTATAATTATAACCAATCAAAATCATTTGTTAACAATTTTTGGCATTATCAAAGAAATAATTTTTGGCAAGAAAATAAATGTGTATTTTATATAATATCGGGTCAATATATTTTAAAATATGGATCATATCATATAACTGGATGGGTAATATAAACGGATCTCGAACCTAATCCTAAGCATATAATTTACTACCATACTGGGTCATGGATATCTATCAAACCTGAATATGGATCCCGAACATGAGGAAAGGGTTATCCAGGAATTTATAATACTAGCTTATAACCCGTGCGATGCACGGATTTCTTCTGATATGTAATAAATTTTATTTAATGTAACAATTACATTTTTATATAATTATTATTTACAATATTTTATTATAATTTTAAATTAAATTATTTAATAAAAATTTAATTAATAATTGCAATGCACGGATTTCTTTTGATATGTAATAAATTTTATTTTATGTTACAATTACATTTTTATATAATTATTATTTACAATATTTTATTATAATTTTAAATTAAATTATTTAATAAAATTTTAATTAATAATATGAATGGTTTAAAACTTATATTACAAAATTTTAAAATAAATATGTCGTTGATGGAATTAGAACTTTGAAATTTTAGTAAATTAATTTAATCATATAATATGTCTAATCATTAGATCTAACGATTTTGATGTTTTACTAAAAATCTAACTGTCATTATTCGTATTATACGTATTTCTATTATATTTTGTTAGTGATTAGAAGATATGGTATTATATTTTTGGGTATATATTACTTATTGCAAGATTATGTTTTAAATTAAAAGTTAATGTGTTTAAATTAGGAACAAATATTATTGATTGGAAAATATAAATTTATAAATTTATAATAGAATTTTATTATGTTATAAATAAAATTTATTAATATGGTGTTTCTTTTATTTTGTTATAAATTTCATTTAATATTACAACTATGTTTTTATATAATCATTAATTTTAATAATTTTTTAATTTTAATTTAATATAATTTAATATACTTATGTTTACGAATTATACTAATGTTTCCCTATTATAAGTAACGTATATGGTTTTTTAATATATTTTATTAAATAATTGAAAATTATGGTGTGATAAGATTAGTTTTAAATCGAAAAGGTAACGTGTTTTAGTTCGAAATGAAATTTTAATGATTGGAAGATATGATACGATTGATGTTTTTAGGTATTTATAAAAGGTAATATCTTCAACTAAAACAAATGTGAAAAAGACAATCGACTAATTACCATTAATTTTTTTATATTATTATGATATCGAATAAATTTTTTTAATGAAGAATTATACTAACGTTTCCTTATAAATCAAAATGGTAACGTGTTTTAATTTGAAATGAAATATTAATGATTGGAAGATATGATAGGATTGATGTTTTTAGGTGTTTATAAAAGGTAATATCTTCAACTAAAAGTAAATGTGAAAAAGGCAATCGACTAATTACCATTAATTATTTTATGTGTTTTAATAGTATAGATATAGAATATATTTTTCCTTTAATTTTCTTTTTAATGAAGGGTAAATAAGTAAATTCACTTAGTACCAAAAAACAGGTACCAAAACTTTTAATGTTTCGTCTTTTATATAATACTAGCCTAAAACCCGTGCGATGCACAGATTTTTTTATATTATATAAAAAATTTCATTAATTAAAATTAATTTTTTTTAAAACATGAATTTTGGAGGCTTACTTTTTTATATGAGATGATTTGATAATAAATATATAAATGTTATTCGTGGTATTTCTAGAAAAGGAGGAATTTAGTTAGAAAATATAGAAAAGATGATAGATTTTAGTTGAAAAGAACAATCAATTAATTATTAGTAATTATAAAATTATTACTTCATTTTATTAAATAGAATGTCCGTGGTATGATTAAAAAAATAGAGAATTTAGTTAGTGAAAATTAAAAAGATTATATGTTCTAGGTGAAAAATGTAATTGATTAGTTTATAGTAATTATAATTGAATTACGTTATTTTACTAAATACAATTGCTCGTAATGTTTTTAGAAAATGAGAA
Organism: Kitagawia praeruptora; assembly: GCA_037693485.1. NCBI lineage: Eukaryota > Viridiplantae > Streptophyta > Magnoliopsida > Apiales > Apiaceae > Kitagawia > Kitagawia praeruptora. The sequence continues at coordinate 129,821,005 of CM075350.1, forward strand.
AATAATATTGTCCGTGGTATTTCTATTATAAAAGGGATTTTAGTTAGAAAATATATAAAAGATGATATGTTTTAGCTGAAAAAGCTAATCGGTTAATTAAAAATATTATAATATTATTAGTTTATTTTATTAAATAGAACCGTCCATGATATAATTTAAAAAAAAATTAGTTAGAGAAAATAGAAAGGTAACGTGCATGATTTATGTGGAAAAAGTAATTGATTAGTTTATAGTAATTTTTTTTTTGCTAAATGATTAGTTTATAGTAATTATAATTTAATTATGTTATTTTACGAAATAAAATTGTTCATAGTTTTTAGAAAATGAAAAATTAATGCTACGAGTTATATTTCTAGAAATAAAAGGGAATGTAATTAGAAAAAATAGAAAAGATGATATATTTTAGCTGAAAAGGTAATCAGTTAATTATTAGTATTATAATATTATTATTTTATTTGTATTAAATAGAAACGCCAGTAATATAATTAGAAAAATGGAGGTTTTAGTAAGAAGAAAGAAAAAAGGTAACGTGTTTTTCTGAAAAAAGGTAACCGTCCATGATATAATTGGAAAAAGAGAGATTTTAGTTATAGAAAAGAGAAAAGGTAACGTGTTTTGACTGAAAAAGGTAATTGATTAGTTAATAATAATTATATATAATTATGTTATTTTTTAGCTGAAATGGTAATTGGTTAATTATTAGTATTATAATATTATTATTTGTTTTATTAAATAGAAACGCCTGTAATATAATTAGAAAAATGGAGGTTTTAGTAAGAAGAAAGAAAAAAGGTAATGTGTTTTGCTGAAAAATGTAACCATCCATAATATAATTGGAAAAAGAGAGATTTTAGTTAGAAAAAAAGAAAAGGTAACGTGTTTTGACTGAAAAAGGTAATTGATTAGTTAATAGCAATTATATATAATTAAGTTATTTTTTTAAACAAAATTGCTCATAGTGTTTTTAAAAAGGAGAAATTTTAGTTAGATAAAATGTAAAAGATATTCTATTTTAAATATAAAAGGAAATTATTTAGTTATTGAAAAATAGAAAAGGTTATATGTTTAAACTGAAAAAGGAAATTGATTAATAAATGAGAAATTTTAGTTAGATAAAAAATAAAATATATTGTATTTTACTTGGAAAAGGAAATTATTTAGTTCTTGAAAATAGAAAAGATAATATACGTAACCTGAAAAAGGAAATTGATTAGTTAATAGATCTGTAATTGAGTAAGGGTAATTAGGTAAATTCAACAGGTACCGTTGAACCAAACTTTTAATGTTTCGGCTTTTATATAATAGTATAGAAGTATAGATTATAATTGGAAAAATAGATATTTTAGTTAGAGAAAATATAAAGATAATGTGAAGTTGACATGATTTATGTGAAAAAGGTAATTGATTAGTTTATAGTAATTATAATTTAATTATGTTATTTTACTAAATAAAATTGTTCATAGTTTTGGAAAATGAGAAATTAATGTTGCCCCTTATATTTCTAGAAAAAGGGAATTTAATTAGAAAAAATAGAAAAGATAATATATTTTAGCTGAAAAGTAATCGGTTAATTATTAGTATTATAATATTTTTATTTTATTTTTATTAAACAGAAACGCCCGTGATATAATTGGAAAAAAGGAGGTTTTAGTAAGAGAAAAAAAAAAAAAAAGCTAACGTCTGTTGGCTGAAAAAGGTAACCGTCCATGATATAATTGGAAAAGGAGAGATTTTAGTTAGAGAAAAGAGAAAAGGTAACATGTTTTGACTGAAAAAGGTAACTGATTAGTTAATAGTAATTATAATATAATTATGTTATTTTATTAAACAAAATTGCTCGTAGTGGTTTTAAAAAGGACAAATTTTAGTTAGATAAAATGTAAAAAATATTCTATTTTACATGAAAAAGAAAATTATTTAGTTATTGAAAAATAGAAAAGGTAATATGTTTAACCTGAAAAAGGAAATTGGTTAATAAATGAGAAATTTTAGTTAGATAAAATATAAAAGATATTGTATTTTACCTGAAAAAGGAAATTATTTAGTTTTTGGAAAATAGAAAAGATAATATGTGTAACCTAAAAATGGAAATTGATTAGTTAGTAGATATGTAATTGAGTAAGGATAAATAAGTAAAATCAACATGTACCGAAAAAAGGTAACCGTCCATGATATATTTGGAAAATGAGATATTTTAGTTAGAGAAAAGAGAAAAGGTTGACTGAAAAAGGTAATTGATTAGTTAATAGTAATTATAATATAATTATGTTATTTTATTTAACAAAATTGCTCGTAGTGTTTTTAAAATGGAGAAATTTTAGTTAGATAAAGTGTAAACGATATTCTATTTTACATGAAAAAAGAAATTATTTAGTTGAAAAATAGAAAAATGTAATATGTTTAACCAGAAAAAAGAAATTGTATGTTTAAACTGAAAAAGGAAATTGGTTAATAAATGAGAAATTTTAGTTAGATAAACTATAAAATATTTTGTATTTTACATGAAAAAGGAAATTATTTAGTTTTTGGAAAATAAAAAAGATAATATGTGTAACCTAAAAAAGGAAAGTGATTAGTTAGTAGATTTGTAATTGAATAAGGGTAAATAAGTAAAATCAACAGGTACTATACCGACCGACTAACCGACTAACCAAACTTTTAATGTTTCGGCTTTTATATAATAGTATAGATATATATTTTGTTTGAGAATTTTTTTTGGAGAATATAAATTATTAATTTTGTACTTTTTAAAAATCATTAATTGAAAATTTTGAAAAAAATTATAAACAATAATTGAATTACAAATATTTATTATCAATACTCTCCGTCCCATTTTACATTTCCTTTTTTTAATAAGTAACAATTTTTAAGTTAAGCCAAACGGTCTTCCTTTTTTTTTTCCCGATTACTCTGTGCCAAATCTTTGAAGGAATATGGCAATTTTGTCATCTATGGAGTAATTAAAAATTAATTAACAATTATCGACGATCCAACAGTACAGATGTCAATATATTTCTAATTTAGTGATATTATCAAAATTTTAAAAATTAAAAAAAGAATTTGGATAATGAAATTAGTAGTCAACTATTGAACTGCCAAGAAAAATGACACACATCATTAAACAAAATAATTTTTCACAAAATTAAACAAAATCATTAAAATAAAATTGTTTATTTATTTTAAATAAATTAAAATAATTTATTTAAATAAATTGTTATCATTAAACAAAATTTAAAAATAATTTAAAATTTGTGGAAGAAAATAATTGTTGGCAAGAATGTTTTAATTGGATGGCCCTGGTGGGCCCATTATAATTATAATTGATAATTGTTAGAAAGGAAATAATTTTTGGAAACAAAATAATTCGTGTTTTGTCAAGAAAATTTTGGCAAAATTTTTTTAATTGGATGGCCCTGGCGGGCCCATTATAATTAAAACCAATTATTTGGCATTAATAATAACAACTGCCAAGAAAAATTGACAATTGTTAGAAAGGATAATTTGTGTTTTGTGAAGGAAATAATTATTTGGAATATTTTAATTGGATGGTCCTGGCGGGACCATTATAATTATAACCAATCAAAATCATTTGTTAACAATTTTTGGTATTATCAAGGAAATAATTTTTTACAAGAAAATAATTTGTGGTTTGTCATGATGTGTATTTTATATAATATCGGGTCAATATATTTTAAAATATGGATCATAGCATATAATTGGATTAATATAAATGGACCCCATTATAATTATAACCAATCAAAATCATTTGTTAACAATTTTTGGTATTATCAAGGAAATAATTTTTGGCAAGAAAATAAATGTGTATTTTATATAGTATCGGGTCAATATATTTTAAAATATGGATCATATCATATAACTGGATGGGTAATATAAACGGATCTCGAACATAATCTTAAGCATATAATTTACTACCATACTGGGTCATGGATATCTATCAAACCTGAATATGGATCCTGAGGAAAGGGTTATCCAGCAATTTATAATACTAGCTTATAACCCGTGCAATGCACGGGTTTCTTATATTATGTTATAAATTTTATTTAATATTATAATTACGTTTTTATATAATCACTAATTTTAATAATTTTTTTAATTTTAGTTTGATATAATTTAATATATTCATGTTTACGGATTATATTAATGTTTCCTTATTATAAACAACGTATACGATTTTTAATATATTTTATTAATAACTGAAAAATATGGTGTAATATTTTTGGGTATATATTGTAAGATTTGTTGTAAATTAAAAAGGTAACGTGTTTTAATTAGAAAGGAAATATTAATGAATGAAATATATGATACAATTGATCTTTTTAGATGTTTATTAAATTTAATATCTTCAACTAAAAGTAAATGTGAAAAGGGCAATCGACTAATTATCATTAATTATATTATGTTATTATTTTTTTAGGTGGTACATTTTTCTTAAAAATTATGGTGTGATATTTTTGGGTATAGATTAATGATTGTAAGATTTGTTTTAAATAAAAAAGGTAACTTGTTTTAATTTGAAATAAAATATTAATGATCGAAAAATATTATAATGTTTTTAGGTGTTTTTGAAAGGTAATATTTTCAACTAAAAGTATATGTGAAAAGGGCAGTTGGTTAATAACCATTAATTATATGATTTTATTATTTATTTTAATAATTAGGATAACCAAATATACAAACTTTCAATCTTTCGACTTTAATATAGTAGTATAAATACGTATTTTAATTAGAAAAGGCAATCGGCTGCTTAACATTAATTGTATTATTTTTTATTTATTAATTAAGATAACTGTACCTAAACCAAACTGATAAAATTTTCAATGTTTCAACTTTAATATTATAACTACCTTATAACCCGTGCAATGCACGGGTTTCTTATAATATGTTATAAATTTTATATAATATTAAAATTATATTTTTAATAATTTTTTTAATTTGATATAATTTAATATACTCATGTTTACAGATTATACTAATGTTTCCTTCTTATAAACAACGTATATGATTTTTAATATATTTTATTAATAATTGAAAAATATGGTGCGATATTTTCGGGCTATATTTTTCTTGAAAATTATGATATTATATTTTTTTCTATATATTAATGATTATAAGATTTGTTTTAAATTAAAAAGGTAACATGTTTTAATTCGAAAAAAGGTAAGGTATTTATAAAAGGAAATATATTCAACTAAAATTAAATGTGAAAAAAGCAATCGACTAATTACCTTTAATTTTATTATGTTAATGTGAAAAAGACAATCGACTAATTACCATTAATTATATTATGTTATTATTTATTTTAGGTGTTATACTTTTTCTTGAAAATTATGGTTTGATATTTTTAGGTATATAATAATGATTATAAGATTTGTTTTAAATTAAAATGGTAATGTGTTTTAATTCGAAAGGAAATATTAATGATTGATTGATGTTTTTAGGTAAATATAAAAGGTAATATCTTCGACTAAAAGTAAATGTGAAAAAGACAATCGACTAATTTTATTATGTTAATGTGAAAACGGTAATCGACTAATTACCATTAATTTTATCATATTAATCAGCTAATTATCATTAATTATATTATGTTATTATTTAATTTAGGTGTTTTATTTTTCTTGAAAATTATGGTGGGTATATATTTAAAGGTGTTTATAAAAGGTAATATCTTCAACAAAAAGTAAATATGAAAAAGGCAATCGACTAATTACCATTAAATATATTATGTTATTATTTATTTTAGGTGTATTTAATTTTTCTTTATAATGAAGGATAAATAAGTAAATTTACGAAGTACAGAAAAACTTGTACCAAAAAACAGGTACCAAAACTTTTACTGTTTCGGTTTTTATAGAAGAGTATAGATTATAATATAATTAGTTTATTTTATTAAATATAACCGTCCATGATATAATTGAAAAAAAAAATTTAGTTAGAGAAAATAGAAAAGTAACGTGCATGATTTATGTGAAAAAGTAATTGATTAGTTTATAGCAATTATAATTTAAATATGTTATTTTACGAAATGAAAATTTTCATAGTTTTTAGAAAATGAGAAATTAACGCTACCCGTTATATTTCTAGAAAAAAAAAAGGGAATGTAATTAGAAAAAAATAGAAAAGGTGATATATTTTAGCTGAAAAGGTAATCGGTTAATTATTAGTATTATAATATTATTATTTTATTTGTATTAAATAGAAACGCATGTAATATAATTAGAAAATTGAGGTTTTAGTAAGAAGAAAGAAAAAAAGTAACGTGTTTTGCTGAAAAAAGGTAACCGTCCATGATATAATTGGAAAAAGAGAGATTTTAGTTAGAGAAAAGAGAAAAGCTAACGTGTTTTGACTGAAAAAGGTAATTGATTAGTTAATAATAATTATATATAATTATGTTATTTTTAGTTGAAAATGTAATTGGTTAATTATTATTATTAAAATATTTTTTTATTAAATAGAAACGCCTGTAATATAATTAGAAAAATGGAGGTTTTAGTAATAAGAAAGAAAAAAGGTAACGTGTTTTGCTGAAAAAGATAACCGTCCATGATACAATTTGAAAAAGAGAGATTTTAGTTAGAAAATAGAGAAAAAGTAATGTGTTTTGATTGAAAAAGGTAATTTATTAGTTAATATTAATTATATATAATTATGTTATTTTATTAAACAACAAAATTGCTCGTAGTGTTTTTAAAAAGGAGAAATTTTAATTAGATAAAATGTAAAAGATATTCTATTTTAAATGAAAAAGGAAATTATTTAGTTATTGAAAAATAGAAAAGGTTATATGTTTAAACTGAAAAAAGAAATTGATTAATAAATGAGAAATTTTAGTTAGATAACATATAAAAGATATTGTATTTTACCTAAAAAGGAAATTATTTAGTTCTTGAAAATAGAAAAGATAATATGTATAACCTGAAAAAGGAAATTGATTAGTTAGTAGATCTTTAATTAAGTAAGAGTAATTAGGTAAATTCAATAGGTACCGTTGAACCAAACTTTTAATGTTTCGGCTTTTATAATATAGTACTCCCTCTGTCCCAGCAGAAACTATACATTGGGGGACGGGGGATTTGGCACGTATTTTAAGGTGCATTTTAAGGATAGTTCCATAACTTATTTTTCAAATTTTTTTTTTTTTTTTTGTATAAAAATAGGTATGTTAAATTTTTATACAAAAAAAGAAAATTTTAAAAATAAGTTATGGAACTATACTTTATAAGAGCCTTAAAATGCGTGCCAGCAGAATGTAAAAAGTAATGTATAGAATCTGCTGGGACAGAGGGAGTATAGATTATAGATTTAGTTTGTCTTCAATTAAGAAATTATTATAGATTTTAAAATTATGATTCCATGTACTTGTCGGAACGTGATGAGTATGTCCGAACTGGTGGATGGCTCAATGTAAAGTTCAGGAGGTTTTGTTTTGTTTAGTTTAGTATAAAAATTATAATTGATAATAGAAATATTAATTGAATGCAAGGGTAATTTGTATTGACTTATTAAATTTAATTTGTAAGGGTAAGGGTAATTTAGTAAATTCACAGCGTACCAAAAAATTGGTACAAAAAATAGGTATCAAAAAACAGGTACCAAAACTTTCAATGTTGCGGAATTTATATAATAGTATAGATATATTTTGTTTGAGAAATTTTTTTTGGAGAATATAAATTATTAATTTTGTACTTTTTAAAAATCATTAATTGAAAATTTTGAAAAAAATTATAAACATGTGGTTGCATTAAGATGCATGTGGTTGCATTCGGTTGAATAAGGCCCCTGGTGGGGCCTTGCAATCCAAGTCCACCAAAAATCCGAATTATTTTTTTAAAAAAGTTTTTCTATAAAAAAATTAAAATTGGGTTGGAAAAGGAAAGATAGTATTTTTGCAATTAAGATAGTAATGTAATTAATTAAAGAAGATAGTATTTTTGTAAATATAAACTTTAAACCTAATATTTTTGGTAAATTCCCTATTATTTTTCTATATTATAACAATTGTAATCAAAGATAAAATTATTTAGATTTTCCATATGTGTTATGTGATATATATTAATAAGCTTACCAAAATTAAAAGATTTATTCAAATTTTCATTAGTAATCTTGCCATAAATATTAAGAGAATATATTAATAGTATTTAAATTTGTATACAAAATCAAAGTTAAAATTATTTAGATTTTCCATATTTGTTATGTGATATATATATTAATAAGCTTACCAAAATTAAAAGATTTATTCAAATTTTCATTAGTAATCTTACCATAAATATTAATAGAATATATTAATCAATATATTCTTAATGATGCTTAGTGAGGGATTTAATCAAATTACATTAATTACCCTTTGAAATCAATATTATCCCATTCTTTTACATAGACATTTTAGTCTTTTTACTTTTAAATTACATCAATTACCCTTTAAAATCAATAGTATCTAATTTTTTTACATATGCTTTTTAGTCCTTTTACTTTTGTAATAGGGTTAATAACCCAATCTTCGATACAATGCAAATTACGCTATCAACGTGCTTCAATCCGAGTGCTTCAATCCGAGTACTTCAATCCGAGTATGACCCGAGTTCCACAGCAAACAGCTATTCAATCAAGCTATCCAGAAGTACTCTCATCTCTGCAAATTATACATACATACATACATACATACATACAAACATTATATCTAATCAAATCCTCATTCTTTTCTCTATGTATAATGTATTGACAATGATATCAAACTCCATGCCTCTTAATTGTTCAACTGTTAATGTATACAATCATCTATATAGGGTTCAAGCTGTGACAACCCGGGTCAAATCCCGAGCCTTTTTTCGAAAATCGGGTCGAGTCCCGATCACGAATCCGAAATAAGCCAAAGTAAACTGGCCCAAATGCAGCCAACTTGGGTAGTCCACAAGCCCACCACAGGCCCCCAAAAGATCATGATTTGTTGGTGCACTTAGTAGTATTATTTTGCCTTATAAACTGAACTAAAGCCCCAAATCTCCTCGATGTGGGACTGGGGTATTACAAACTCCCCCACTTAAACTCCTGACGTCCTCGTCAGGCCTGAACGGATATCCCATAGGTTCCGGATCGTTCCTCCCTAGCCATTGTGGGATAATACCGGCTAGCTTCGTGTCCCCACCTCCGGACCTCTGTCCATTGTGGGATAATACCACCAGCCTTCGTGTCCCCACCTCCGGCAACTTGACGAATCAAGCTTTCGAGAGTCGGCTCTGATACCATATGTGACAACCCGGGTCAAATCCCGAGTCTTTTTTTCGAAAATTGGGTCAAATCCCAATTCCGAATCCGAAATAAGCCAAAGTAAACTGGCCCAAATGCCGCCAACTTGGGTAATCCACAAGCCCACCACAGGCCCCCAAAAGATCATGATTTGTTGGTGCACTTAGTAGTAGTACTTTACCTTATAAACTGAACTAAAGCCCCAAATCTCCTCGATGTGGGACTGGGGTGTTACAAACTCCCCCACTTAAACTCCTGACGTCCTCGTCAGGCCTGAACGGATATCCCATAGGTCCAAGATCGTTCCTCTCTAGCCATTGTGGGATAATACCGGTTGGCTTCGTGTCCCCACCTCCGGACCTCTGTCCATTGTGGGATAATACCACCAGCCTTCGTGTCCCCACCTCCGGCAACTTGACGAATCAAGCTTTCGAGAGTCGGCTCTGATACCATATGTGACAACCCGGGTCAAATCCCGAGCCTTTTTTCGAAAATCGGGTCGAGTCCCGATCACGAATCCGAAATAAGCCAAAGTAAACTGGCCCAAATGCAGCCAACTTGGGTAGTCCACAAGCCCACCACAGGCCCCCAAAAGATCATGATTTGTTGGTGCACTTAGTAGTATTATTTTGCCTTATGGGAGTTTGTAACACCCCAGTCCCACATCGAGGAGATTTGGGGCTTTAGTTCAGTTTATAAGGTAAAGTACTACTACTAAGTGCACCAACAAATCATGATCTTTTGGGGGCCTGTGGTGGGCTTGTGGATTACCCAAGTTGGCTGCATTTGGGCCAGTTTGCTTTGGCTTATTTCGGATTCGGAGATTTCGGTTTAATCTTCATTTGGGTTCAATGATTTCGGTTTAATCTTCAATCTCATTTTTGATTTTAAGGTATAACCCTCTCTTACTTCACGATTAAACTGTACATGTTCAATTTAAATTGTATTATTTATGTATTTGTGTATTATTTGTCCAAGTGTATTATTTGATTTAAGGGTTTAAGGTACCAATCTCGAATGCAATTTAATTGGGCTTTGATTTCAACCTCCCTCTGTTGTGCCTCTTCATACTAATTACTTAATTAAAATTGTATGTATTATGTCATGACTTTTTTTTTGTAGGTTTATATTAGATGTTGTATGTAGTTGGATATTATATTATTATTTGATATGTGATCAAACTTGGTTAATTTCACCGGGGAAGATATGTTACCCCTTTGCTTAATGCTTGATTATTATTGTATTATATAGCTACATTTAGACCATATGTATGTATCATATTTGTTTATTTGTGCAGTCCATGTTTCGTTCCATAAGGAAAACTATAATTTGATAATTTTACTTTTTTGGGTAGTTTACGAAGTCTGTACCTTAGCATACTTCCCAGTTACGACAATCTAATTAAACCAGTACTTCACACTAAGGTCTTTTCCTGGGTTTGTGTGGCTGGGTTGGGTCTTTAATAATGTTGCAAAAACTGATTCCTCCCCTGTTCTTACCGTGTTCTTGCTATGTTCTTGCTTTCGAAGTTGTGTGTGTGCGTGTAAATAGTGGGTGTGTGCTGTACAAATGGGTGTGAGTACTGTATGAATGTTTGTGTATGTGTATAAACCCGTATGAGTTTGTGTTGTGGCTATATGTATGGCTAACAATTTGGCTAAAAAAATGGATTAATAAACTATGCTAATCTGTATGGCTGTGTTTTGCATATAGAATTTGTTAAATTCCTTATGATGTCTGTAATTATATGCATCTCAGGTATGAGGTTTCGATTGAACAATTAAACGGGACGGTTATCGGCAAGCAGATAATTCGTCTATCTTGGAGTCGCAATCTTGGGATCAAGCAGGTAGTTGTCTGTTGTTTTATTGATCAACTGTCTGTTTTATTGATCAACTGTACGTATACATCTTCGACCATCATTGACAATTTAATAGCACATCTAACACCATCTGTGTGTGTGTATGAATTGTTTAGTTTTGACCGTATCTCTCTCACCCTATCTGGCCCCGCAGGGGCTGTGTAAATAAACACTCGGTAGGCATTCAAGATTTCAGAGCTCTCCAACTACAGCCTACAGGTAAAAAAACACTTGCTTTGCTTTCTTTATGTAAAAATCCTCTATGTATATTTATTTATTTATTTATTGCTAGATTATCTGAGACAAAATTATCGATTTGTGAAATTAATCTGCATTTCTCTGTTGGTGTTACTTAATGTTTTAGTTTAGATTTGGTTTGACTGAATTATGGAATATCGAATCAAAGTGATCAACTTAATTACTAGATTCTTTTTCAAGTGAATGTTCGTTTTTTTGAAGTGAATGTTCGTTTTACTCCTTCGCAAAGGCGATTAAATAGTATTAACCTATCTTATAAGCAACTACAAACTACTAATGTGCTGATTTAAAATCTTGAAGGGGTTAAACAGGGGTGAATAGATTGGATTACTGGTGGACATGACTGAAATATTTTGTTCCAAGTATGCCTTCTATATGTCTCCATATCCGCTGGAGATTGCAAGATAAAGATACAAAACTATACTGTTGCTTCATTTATATGGATTAATAATTAGAAAACATAAACAAACAGCTGGTTACTGAAATGTAAAACATGAAAAACATAAAACTCTCATTTTAGACATCTTGAAATTACAATCAGGGAAGGTTTATTATGACTATTATTGTAATAGTATTGTTATTGTTTATTCAATCAGGGGATGGTTTGTTAACTAAGCTGCGCCATAAATAAATGAGGGGAAGCTATTTATACAAGTGTGCAGTGGATAGTAGGGTTCCATTATAAAAAAAAGTACTTAATTTAATTTCATTTTCCTCAAAATTTGTATTGCCTATTTTTTTCCCTTAGACTGGCTATACTGAATTTTAATCGATCTTTTGATGATTTAGCTTTTGAGTATTTGCAAGTTGAGAATGATTGTACAATTTATCATAGTTCAGACCCTTTTAATATAGTAACACCACTAAGTGTTTGTTGTAATGCCTAAATGAAAGTCCTGCATATTTTAATACGTACTGTAATTATAGTTAAAGATATAAGTTTCATAGTATCTTCTGTACACATATTTTACTATGTCATTTGTTTTTTTTTTTGTAGATTGTATGTTAGTTTCATGAAGACAATTTCAAGTTCATTGTAAGAAGGCAATAACAGGTGTACACTAGGTTTGATTAGGGTATTGTGAATAATTTTAAAATTTATTTATATTTTCTTTTATCATTCGTGTTTGTACTTTTAATCAATTTATCCACGTCTCGGGTTTTATAAAGTTTAGAAAGTTCAGAACAAAGGTTTCTCTGTCACCTCTTCATTCTCGCTTTCTTTTGAATGTGGTTTATTTAAATATCGGATGATGCTAAAATACACATCCACATCAATTTCGGATGTTTGCTTCCCTTTTGTAAATCTTACACTGTTTTGCTACTCTTGCTATTTTTTCCTATCAGGCTGGTTTTGCTGGATGGATTACATATTTACACTAGAATGTAGCTTGTCGGGGTCACATACCAATTCTGCATTCTTAACTTTAACCAGGTATGGTGCAACAATTCTATACATATGTTTACTTCTAAATAAATGTAAATTATATTATTATTTCTTACACTAAGGGCCAATTTAAATGTCAGTTTTCCCGAGTCATTTCACAGTGGTTTTACTGCATATATGTAACCAAAAAGAAGATAGTAGACACATGAACCAAAAAACATCTCTGATTGATAAAATGTAGTGCTAATGTGTTATAATAGTCACATTGGTGTACAGTACTATATCAACACATATACAATATACTATAATTATTTTTGAAACAAAGGTTAATAATGTTTATAGCAGAATATTATTTCTTTGGTCCATAAAATCTTAAAAGTTAAATATGCTTTTCAAATTCCTCACTGCTCTTCCAACAATCTTCTTTACTTTATTTGTATCTTTATAACTTGACGCTCAGGAAGTAAATTCTCTACTGTGAACAATCATTTTGAAAAATTTAGTATAATTTGGGAATATTGAAAGCAAAGCTTGCAGTCAGACGTAGACTTCTGAGGTCATGCAATTTCTAAGATCAACAAGTGCCGAAGCAAACTAATGAATACTCAACCTTATGGAACTCAGAAAATTTTAAATTTTTTACTAAGTGTAGAAGACTCTTTGTACGAGCACATATTCAAAAATCAGCCAAAACCAATTTGGGTTGACCCTTACCAAATTTTAGCAAAAATCAAGTTAGTTTAAGCCTTGAAACAATTACTCAAACTCAGGAAAGATGTATGTCATACGATATGTGAGCTGATGAAAATCTGACCTTAAGAAGTTCAGATTTTTTTTTTAAATTATTACAAGAAATTTTGGATTCTTTGTACTAGAACATATCAAAAAATTAGCCGAAACCGATTTGATTTGACCCTCAAAAAAATTTCTTAACACTAGCTGAAATTCTGCCCAATTACCAATTAGTCTATAATGCCGACTTTATAAACATGTAATGCTATGTTTTCTTAATTAGTTTCAGCTTTTTCGATTTCAATGTGGATCTTTGTCATTTTTTATAAAGGCATGATGATAACTTACATTTTTTCATCATTTCTGGGCTTGCGATTCCAGCTATTTAATTTGTGTGGCATGAACAACGCACTTTAAACATATCTGGTACTTTCTTATACAATTTCGTTTTGTTACAGAAAAGATCATTAAATGAGCTTTTTGTTTATATACTGCTACGACTTGAATGTTACACTTTTTTCTATTATTTATACTATGTGTATTTGACGAGCTACTTTGTGTTAAGATGGCAAAATAGTGAAGTTTGACCATAAATTCCTCTATTCTATTTAAAGTGAAAATTATGCTAAAATTAACGAATTGAATATCACACCGCATTTTGTTATAGTAATAAAATGATTATATTAAGCATGAGTGTAACGCCCCCAAATCCACCATGACCGGGGACTCGGGTCGTCACATTGTCTCAATATCCTGCAGCACACGATAGTGAAATAACAAAACCAAATATTTATTACAACGGAGCATAAATGTCCCACTCCGCAGTTCCAAGATCGGTCTCACACAAAATAGTATGATATGACGTATTACATCTCAGGATAATAAATTACATAAGTTTACAATGTAGAAAGATAAGGGTTCCAGCTTGATCTTCTAGGTCTTGTCGGCATAGCCAGGCGCTTTTCCTTTTTCTTTTGGATCCCTGGATGGACGTCTCACCTCTTTCCATCTTGACAGCTGAATAAAAATGTTGTAAAGCAAGAGTGAGCAACTATGGTGCTCAGCAAATTCTCTCCTTGCTCGGTTCATAAATATAATAATATATACTGAAAGAATTACTCGAAATTTAAGAAAAACAGTTAAGACATCAGAAATCTGACAACTGACTCAAGACTCGTCTCGAAATTGGAATACTCGAAAAACTCAATTAATATAACTCTGATGACTCATGATTGAAGAATGAACTGGTCTTCCACCTTTCGGTATCTCGGTGGGGCGATCAACTATCCAGCCGGGAATACCGTCCCCCTATGACACCGCACTTCGCCCGATCACGGCTACAATACGATATCAATAAATATATATGTATGAATGCTAGCATCATAATGGGTGATTATATCAACCCTGGCATCATAGTGCCAAATATTCTCGTGTCCTTAAAACGGTTCACGAGTCTCTCTTTCTCTAAAATGGGCCTCTTTCCCAAAATTGACCAGTAGAATACAGAATTCCCGAATATTTTATGAACAGGTAACTTGAGATAAACTTCACAAGAAAAATAACTAATAGATCTGGCGGACTGCCAGTATTACTCAATGGACCACCAATCCGAACAATGGACTGATGTGACTCTCAATAAATATGTTTTAATTGATTGACACGAACAAAGTGCCAACCCTTGACAAGAAAGGCAACTATCTCGAAATAATGAGAATAGTCTAGAATGAAAAATAATGAGTCGTACTGAACAAGTAGTACTACTCGAATAATTTTAAATACTCAAAATTGATGAACGATAAATAGAATGTTTTTCACTTGATCGATGAGTAAAACTCTAACGATTTTAAATAATATAACTCCTATTGGTTGATTCGAACGATGAACCAACTAAAAGATAATCAATAAATATTGTCGGATTTGAACAATAAATCCGACTGAGAAGAATGAATTTAACTATCACGAACGAATGAGAATAGTTTCACTGAATCAAAATAAATAGTCGTCTCGAATTAATGAGATCGACCCGATAACAACGAAATTGCTTCTACGCTTATAGGGAATGTATTTCGCAAGTAAACTAATTCCATCAGTAACGTAATATTTAACGAGGAAATAATACTCAAAAAGAAATTATTGCATCATAAGGAGCAACAAATAAATCTCATAACTGATAGCTCGAAAATAAATAAAGAATGAAATAATACGAACAGAAATACAATGTTTCCGAGAGTTAGGAATGAACTTGCCTCGGTCTCGCAGTGCAAAGGAATGAAGATAAAATTTTATACTCTACCCGTGAACATGGCGTCGATCTATGTCTCAAGAATTATTCTCTAAAAATGGCAACCAGAAATACGTGAGCGATTCGTCAAAATAAAATATTCCTGATCCGATAATATAATATTTAAATACTAAAATATTTCCCGAAAATCTCTAACATACTTAACGGAAATTAAATCCCCTGGTAATAACTCTCTTTCGAATTCAGAAATCAAAACTCGAAAATATAATATTTTAATATCCGAAAATCCCGCTCTAAACGCTCGTAAGGGAATTTTCTAACTTATTTGCTAATAATTAATTACTTAAATCGTACTTCTAAATTAATTGGATCATATCAAGACTCTATAATTCACATAAAAGCTCTATTTTAATAAAAAATCATTTTTATTGGAACAAGGGTATAAATCTCTATTTTATTCCACAAATAAAACAATACAAGAATTCATTTTAATCTCGTAAATAATTTAATATTAATCCGATTTTAGCCTCTAAAATAATCTGATTCGATCCGGTTAATCAAAATGGTCCAAAAATATTTATTATCAGCTTTCCAATGTAAAACCTTACTTAACTCCATTTATTCACAATTAAATCTCTCTTTTATCAACTAATTATTAAATCTCTAAATTATGTCCAATAAATCACAAATATTTCTATTTAATTAATTACTCAATTATAACATTTTTACTAAATTATTTATTTCTCACAAATTTTAAATAATATTCCATATTCCAATTTAAAGGAAATTAATTGACCCATTTTTATTTATTAAATAATTAACCAAATTTTAACGAAACCAATTATTAGGTAACTCCCGATTAAACCGTTCATACGATATTATTTTATTAATATATCACTACAACGGTTATACGCGGGTCCCACCTATGCCCCCACCACCATGCGCGGTGCGACTACCCCCTCCCTTGCATCTCTCCCCCGTTCTCAAACTCTCTCTCTCTCTCTCTCGTCTACCATCTCTCCCCAAATCTCTCTCCTGCTCTATCTCCCTCAACCTCTCTCGACTCCATCTCTCAATCTTTCAATCTCTCTCTGCGTCAATCTCCCTCGTCCAACTCTTATCTCTCTGCACTCTATTCCCTCTTCCGATACCTTCTCTGACTACAATAACAACATCAAACACTCAACTATACTATCTCCTTAAATCTCTTCCTACTTTATCTCTCCGTTCTTTTCTCTCTACTCACATCTCCCTCCTTACTCGCTCCTCTCTCTCTTTCCTCCCCGTCTCATTCCTCTTCTCTGCCTCCCCTAATCTCTTTCTCCTCTGCTCACAATCTCCCTCTCTCTCGACCAACACCATACTCCGATTCAACAAAACAACACCATCGATCTCTCCTCGTCTCAATCTCTCTCGAACCTCCTTCCGCCTCTCTCTAACTCTCCGTCTAACTCTCTCTCCGACAAACTTTCTCTACCAATCTCCCCCTGCTCTCGACTCCTCTTACCGACAACGCTACAACCCCTCACTCTCTCTTCTCCGATTTAACCACAATCACCATAACAACACACCACTTCAACAATCCCACACGGCAACAAGTTAAACAACCAACTACAAGTAATAATCGAACACAACCAATTCTAGAAACGAAATTGACATAAACAATTAATCAGAAAAGAGAAAAAAACTAACCACCTGAGTATAAAACTGATTTGTATCTATATACATAAAACCGGGTTTTTGGATAGAAAGGAGATGGGGTGGTGGTCTCTTGCAGGAAAGAAAGGAGATGGGGTGTGTTTGTTTTGTATGTCTGTATAGTTGGGCCTTAGTAAATTAAGAGAAGATAACAGAGGTCTTCAACGGAAAAGAGAGAAGTTAATATCTGTTGAACTCTGTTTTTGTATCTATAATAGGGTCGAGTGTATTAAAAAAAAGATAGGAGTCAGGGTTTTTAATACCAAAGAGACAACGCGTGGGAATAAAGAAGGCACGCTGGAATGTTTAGTGTAACACGCTAGAATGTTTTGTGTTTGTAAAAAGTGTGTCTTGTCTCGGACAAGAATAATTCGTTCTCTGTGATCGAAAAATGCTGTCTCTTTTTCGTGTTTGGCAATTCGATCAGTAATATTAATCCCGTTTTTCCCCCGCTAGTCAAATAAAACGAGACTCTAATTTCGTTTTTCTAAAATTAATTCGATCTAAAAATAAAATCCTATTTTCCTAATTTTTCCTAATTTTAATAAACACCAAATAAATATAACTAAATAAATATAATATAATATTTACTCGCATATAATATATAAAGATTTTAAAATTTACGAAAACGCACTAATTAAAATATACTAATGTACCACTCTTAAATAAAATTTAAATAACGAGTGAAAAAAAATATTATTCGAAAATTCGCGGTTATTACAGTCTTCCCCCCTTATAGGATTCCGTCCTCGGAATCAAAACTACGCACTAAACAATTCAGGATATTTATTCCGCATTTCGTTTTCTAATTCCTACGTGGCTTCCTCAATTTGATGGTTTCTCCAAAGTACTTTTACCAAATTCACTTTCTTAGTTCTTAACTCTTACAATTTGAAATCTAAGATCTATACTCGTTGTTCTTCGTATGTCAAATCAGGACGTAGTTCCACTGGTTCGTAGATTCTAACCTGTCTGAATTCAGAATGATATTCTCTTAACGCAGAAACATGAAACACATCATGGATATGCTAATGGTCTGGAGGTAGGGCCAACTGATGAGCTAGTGGTCCTATCTTCTTGAGAATCTCAAAAGGTCCTATATATATGGGGCTTAGCTTGTCTTTCTTCCCGAACCTCATAATTCCCTTCCAAGGTGAAATTTTCAGCATCACTTCATCTCCCACTTCAAATGCTTTGTCCTTTCTCTTCTGATTTGCGTACTTCCTCTATCGATCCTGGGCTGCAACTAACCTTCTTCAAATAACTTCGGTTGCTTGCTTAGTTTGTTGAAGTAGTTCTGGTCCTAGTATTTTTCTTTCTCCTACTTCATCCCAGTATAGAGGTGATCTACACTTCCTTCCGTACAATGCTTCATATGGTGCCATACCTATGCTGGAGTGATAACTATTGTTGTAAGCAAACTCAACCAGGGGCAAATGCTCACCCCAACTTCCTTTGAAGTCAAGCGCACAGGCTCTTAACATATCTTCAACTGTTTGAATTGTCCTTTCACTTTGTCCGTCGGTCTGTGGATGATATGCAGTGCTCAGATTTAACTTCGTGCCAAGACACTCCTGAAAACTTTTCCAAAATCGAGAAGTAAAACGGGCATCTTTATCAGATACAATTGAAACAGGCACTCTATGACAAACCACAACTTCCTTTAGATATATGTTCACCAATCTCTCAACGGAGTACTTATCACTAATTGGTAGTAAATGCGCAGATTTAGTGAGTCGGTCAACAATAACCCAAATTGCATCATGGCTGGCTCTAGTTCGGGGCAATCCCACGACAAAATCCATTGTAATATGCTCCCATTTCCACTCGGGTCTATCTAAGGGTTGTAAAAGTCCACTTGGTCGCTGATGTTCAACTTTCAGTTTCTGACATGTCAAACACTTGCTTACCCATTCAGCAATCTCTCTCTTCATGTTAGGCCACTAATAATTCAGCTTGATGTCTTGATACATTTTTGTGCTCCCTGGGTGTATATAACATCTCGAGTTATGCGTTTCGCTCATAATTTCTTCCTTCAACTCTGAAACATTAGGTACCCATATTCTCGATGCAAGTCGCTTAATTCCCTTATCATATTTTGAATTCCAAAATTCTTCTCCGGTCAACTATGATCTTCTTTCTTCCATTACTTGTTCCTGACAACGGCGAATCTTCTCAAGTACTCTGCTGGAAACCGAATGTTGTACACTCTTTCATTGTTTTAGACTGGGACCTTGACCTCTAATTCCATTTTCTCAGATTCCCTGACCAATTCTTTTGAGGTTGTCAACAGGTTGAGTCTTTCATTTCTACTTAAAGCATCAACTACAACATTAGCCTTCCTTGGGTGGGAGTTTATCGAGCAATCGTAGTCTTTGATCAATTCCAACCATCTTCTTTGTCTCATGTTTAATTCCTTCTGCGTGAATATATACTTTAAGCTCTTGTGATCCGTGTAAGTCTCGCATTTCTCTCCATAAAGATAATGTCTCCAAATCTTGAGGGCAAAAACAATAGCAGCAAGTTCTAAATCGTGAGTAGGGTAACGGGACTCATATTCCTTCCGTTGTCGAGAGGCGTACGCTATTACTTTCCCGTGTTGCATCAAAACACATCTTAATCCCTTTTCTGAAAATCACGCAATCGCCTTTTTCATCAGGTAAGGTCAACACTGGGGTAGTAGTCAATCTCTTCTTCAATTCTTGAAAGCTGTCTTCGTATCTGGGGGTCAATTCAAACTTTTCACTCTTTCTGGTAAGTCGAGTCAGTAGTGTAGATATCTTTGAGAAATTCTTCACAAATCTATGATAGTATCTGGTCAATCCAAGGAAACTTCTAACCTCTGCTGGAGTCTTGGGTCGCTCCCAATCTGCTACGGCTTCTATCTTTGCGGGGTCTACAGAAATCCCTCCGCCGCTCACCATGTATCCTAAAAATTGAACTTCTTTCAGCCAAAATTCACACTTCGAAAATTTCGCATATCACTTTTCTTTTCTCAGCGCTTCCAGAACCAAACGGAGGTGTTCAACATGTTCCTGGTGTTAAGTAAATTGTGAATTCTATCTCTCGATCCGGTGGCATTCCAGGCAACTCGCTAGGAAAAGCATCTTTAAATTGATTAACTACAGGGACCTCTTCGATCGTAGGGTATGTTTCTCGGTATCTATCACATGAGCCAGATAGGCTTGTCCTTTAGCTCGAATTATCTTTTATCTCGAATTAATGACAAAAAATCCTTAGTCAGTTTTCGTCCGAAAAATGGAATTCTTATGCCATTAGGTCCACTTAAGCTGACCCTCATACGTCGACAATTTATTTGAATCTCATAACATAATAACCAATCCATCTCTAGAATTACGTTAACATTCTTTAACTTAAAAGGAATAAGGTCCGCGTCGCAACGTCGCCCATACATCTGCATAGAACAATTCGGACATAATCGGTTTACTGGTATGATTTCCTGATTAGCTAATTTTATGCTCAGAATATCCTCTAAAGGCACAGATTCAAGATTCGACTGAAACACACACATTCTCAAAATTTACTAGAAGCATACTTTCCATTACATCACTATCATCAATGGCATCTCTCATAATCATGTTGAAAGTTCTTGTTGTCGGCTTGTTGTTAGGAGGTGCTGTAAGTCGAGGCACTGGATTCTTCTTCGAAGGTTGTCTAAAATCTCGGGACACGGGACCTTATGATTCATGATAACATTTGTCATACTCATATTAAAAGTGTGTATACTTGGCTTGTTTCCTAGAGGTGTATCCAATCTTATAATTGTGTTTTCTCTCGGGGTTACTAATATTTTTCGTCCAAAATCTTCATTCCTTCCTCATTTGAAGTAGGAATATCCTTCCTTACGTAGGTTAAATAATAATACCGACTTTTCCCCAAAATATATATATATATATATATACTCTACTCATACGGTCTTGGACACTTTCACTTTAAGGAGCTTGATCCTCCTATAATTCACAACATACCTAGGATAGTACTTGCTAAATATCAACTCAATAATTCTAACTTAAGATATCACCATCGTGCCTTCAATAGTTCTCTTTTCACAAAAGGTTTCTTGTTAACTCGGTTATCAGTCCTCTTCACGAAACTACTACCACTATTCTGAAACTTCCTCTTCTTACCATCTCTATTTTTCGGGTACGATTCACTTCCGTTTTCTACTATGGCCGCTTTCTACACTAAGGTTGCGTAATTGGTGACTTCAAACATGGTAACTCGATTCTGTATTCCGGGGTTCAATCCTCGTTGCAAATACTTGGCTCTTTTCTCCTCGGTGTCTACATGA
Organism: Kitagawia praeruptora; assembly: GCA_037693485.1. Lineage (NCBI taxonomy): Eukaryota > Viridiplantae > Streptophyta > Magnoliopsida > Apiales > Apiaceae > Kitagawia > Kitagawia praeruptora. Next base: position 129,842,759 of record CM075350.1, read on the forward strand.
TAGGGTACGAACATTGAGAGTTTAGTAAACTTAGCTTCGAAGTCTGCGACAGTCATCGTTCCTTGCTTGAGTTCCAAAAACTTAATTCTCATCTGATTCTCCAGATAATTGGGAAAATACCTATCTCGAAACAAATTCTGAAATCTGATTCACGGTATGACCGCTTTACCCTCCATAGCTCTCATTTCTTTAGAATTAGTAAACCTTTTGGTCTCACAATGTCTTACTACCAATAAGTCTTAATAATGATGACATGGTTTGAGTTTCTCAATTGTAAGATGCATTTCTTCTCATAGGGTCTTCTCATTTTAACAAAAATCAGAAAATAACTTCCAAATATACCCTTAATTTGGTTTTAGTCCAGGCCCTGGGTTTTGACTCTACTTTAGAATCCAAAATATTCTCACTTTGATTCCCAATTGCGGTGTATTTCATTTTTTTTAAAAAAATGTTGTAGATATAAAGGGTAACACTTGTCGTACTTGGGGCAAGTAAAATTTTAGAAAATACGATAAAACATGCCTCAAAAGTTTGAATTATCACAATCATGATAATCACCTCAAATATCAATCTTGAAACTTCCAAGGGTAAATCGTCGTTTAGCTAATATACTCAGAAGGAAGATAGTGGAAACACGAATTAATGCTCGTTTTCTTTTCCTATATAAAAAAAATGATCACTCTTTCATCAACAAGTAATATATCATCAAGGTATACTCGATACCAATTTCGCTTCTCAATTTCAAAAGGATTAAGCTCAAAAATTGCTCTATATTCAGACCAAATTCTTAGAACCTTAATACCTAACCACGAAACATCACATAGGTTTCAAAGACCTAACTAGTGGTTTAACGTAATGGTCTATTCATATTTAGAAATCGAAACTCCAACTTGAGTTGCTCAAATTTCCATTTCTGGAAGAGAGGTTTCCTCATTTCAAATTTCCGTATATCACTTTTAGAATTCTCAGGTCCCAATGGTTTTAGGATCCATAAGATCATTGAATAGAGATAACTCATAAGGAATAGATGTTAAACAACACATACGCATGCTCAATTCTTGATGGTTAGAATCTTTTATGGAAGGATTAACTGAGAGATCATGATGATCATTGAACATCTGTTTTGTTGCATGTGTCATTAGGACAACCGTCATAGTACATAAGGTGGCCAGCCTTTGGTACTCTAATGACAAACAACAGAACAAACGGTGGCGTCCCACCAGACTTCAATCACAGAGACTGATAGTCTTCCCCTATATATAGGGTTGTTCATCTCAGTACCTTAAAGGATGTTAAATATAGGAATGAATATGAAAGGAATTTGTATTTATGAAAGTACATGATGATGGGTAACTTAACCTCTAAACACATAGATCCTTCTCAGATAGGATACAAATTGCCTGAGTAAATTCGAATGATAAGATTTATCAATAATCATTGCTAACGAAGTTATTTAAGGAACAATTTCCCAGCACGATATAAGCTCTTAGGAACAACGATCGATTCTCGAAATAAAGCGACACTTGCAAACTTCGGTAGCTCGTCAGGGAAGAAAATCTCTAAGAGGAAATCTACGAAAGACACATTATCATAGGGAACCATTTCAACCTCTATAAGTTATATTATTAGAAAACTAACGCCGGTCACGAAATTGTTGGAAAGTTTAGCCTCGAACTTGGGACCCATAGTTGCATATCTCTTTAAGTCTGTCTCTGGTGCATAAAGAAGAAAATATAATAGCAGAGTATAATACTAACGTAAAGCGAACCTTATCCTAAATCGTTCCATCTAACATCTAACTTAAATACTTATAACCTAATCATCCTAACTTGTTTCATCGCTCTCATTTGAATTATAACGCGCAGGTATCCACTCCTTAACCCTAACTGGAAGGGAAGGTAAAGCAAAGGAAGAGTGAGTCAAAGAGCACTCAACAAGTTAATAATATAGTGAAACAACGATATTACGATAATTCATTGATGAACAATATCAATGAATACTTTATGTCAAGAGATCATTCAATTTCAATCATAAGTGAAACTTTTCCATTTTCTTCAACTATATCGCCTCAGATAAAACCTTGAGAAAAAGAATATCAAGAAATTCTCCAATCATTCTTACTCCACTTTCAACGTACAATGTTACTCGCGAAGGGAATAATTGGGAAACTCCTATTCATCCTTTATCCCATTATTTTACTTAGTTCCAAACTATACCAAGTAGAAAATAACTAACTCTGATATCCACAATTTCGAAACTAAAAACCATTTACCTCGAAACATATGTATATATATATATTCTGTCAAAACATTCTTTGGTGCATGTACCTCATGCTGATCCAACTCTGACTCTGGTAAGGGTATTGATAACATTTACAAAATGTGAAAGCTCCGTAAGGTCTCATCCGATCTCAATTATAATGGGAATTAGGCATCCTATCTTAAATTAATTGGGAACTAGGGTTCGTGCGAATAAGGCGTAGGAATCCATCTCGAGCAGGACAAAACCAACGGGTCCTGAAGTAGACATCTCTAAATTCTCACGTCGTGTTATAATTCTAGGCTCGTACGTTGCCTAAAAATATAACTAATGCTCTGATACCAAAACTGTAACGCCCCCAAATCCACCATGACCGGGGACTCGGGTCGTCACATTGTCTCAATATCCTGCAGCACACGATAGTGAAATAACAAAACCAAATATTTATTACAACGGAGCATAAATGTCCCACTCCGCAGTTCCAAGATCGGTCTCACACAAAATAGTATGATATGACGTATTACATCTCAGGATAATAAATTACATAAGTTTACAACGTAGAAAGATAAGGGTTCCAGCTTGATCTTCTAGGTCTTGTCGTCATAGCCAGGCGCTTTTCCTTTTTCTTTTGGATCCCTGGATGGACGTCTCACCTCTTTCCATCTTGACAGCTGAATAAAAATGTTGTAAAGCAAGAGTGAGCAACTATGGTGCTCAGCAAATTCTCTCCTTGCTCGGTTCATAAATATAATAATATATATTGAAAGAATTACTCGAAATTTAAGAAAAACAGTTAAGACATCAGAAATCTGACAACTGACTCAAGACTCGTCTCGAAATTGGAATACTCGAAAAACTCAATTAATATAACTCTGATGACTCATGATTGAAGAATGAACTGGTCTTCCACCTTTCGGTATCTCGGTGGGGCGATCAACTATCCAGCCGGGAATACCGTCCCCCTATGACACCGCACTTCGCCCGATCACGGCTACAATACGATATCAATAAATATATATGTATGAATGCTAGCATCATAATGGGTGATTATATCAACCCTGGCATCATAGTGCCAAATATTCTCGTGTCCTTAAAACGGTTCACGAGTCTCTCTTTCTCTAAAATGGGCCTCTTTCCCAAAATTGACCAGTAGAATACAGAATTCCCGAATATTTGATGAATAGGTAACTTGAGATAAACTTCACAAGAAAAATAACTAATAGATCTGGCGGACTGCCAGTATTACTCAATGGACCACCAATCCGAACAATGGACTGATGTGACTCTCAATAAATATGTTTTAATTGATTGACACGAACAAAGTGCCAACCCTTGACAAGAAAGGCAACTATCTCGAAATAATGAGAATAGTCTAGAATGAAAAATAATGAGTCGTACTGAACAAGTAGTACTACTCGAATAATTTTAAATACTCAAAATTGATGAACGATAAATAGAATGTTTTTCACTTGATCGATGAGTAAAACTCTAACGATTTTAAATAATATAACTCCTATTGGTTGATTCGAACGATGAACCAACTAAAAGATAATCAATAAATATTGTCGGATTTGAACAATAAATCCGACTGAGAAGAATGAATTTAACTATCTCGAACGAATGAGAATAGTTTCACTGAATCAAAATAAATAGTCGTCTCGAATTAATGAGATCGACCCGATAACAACGAAATTGCTTCTACGCTTATAGGGAATGTATTTCGCAAGTAAACTAATTCCATCAGTAACGTAATATTTAACGAGGAAATAATACTCAAAAAGAAATTATTGCATCATAAGGAGCAACAAATAAATCTCATAACTGATAGCTCGAAAATAAATAAGGAATGAAATAATACGAACAGAAATACAATGTTTCCGAGAGTTAGGAATGAACTTGCCTCGGTCTCGCAGTGCAAAGGAATGAAGATAAAATTTTATACTCTACCCGTGAACTTGGCGTCGATCTATGTCTCAAGAATTATTCTCTAAAAATGGCAACCAGAAATACGTGAGCGATTCGTCAAAATAAAATATTCCTGATCCGATAATATAATATTTAAATACTAAAATATTTCCCGAAAATCTCTAACATACTTAACGGAAATTAAATCCCCTGGTAATAACTCTCTTTCGAATTCAGAAATCAAAACTCGAAAATATAATACTTTAATATCCGAAAATCCCGCTCTAAACGCTCGTAAGGGAATTTTCTAACTTATTTGCTAATAATTAATTACTTAAATCGTACTTCTAAATTAATTGGATCATATCAAGACTCTATAATTCACATAAAAGCTCTATTTTAATAAAAAATCATTTTTATTGGAACAAGGGTATAAATCTCTATTTTATTCCACAAATAAAACAATACAAGAATTCATTTTAATCTCGTAAATAATTTAATATTAATCCGATTTTAGCCTCTAAAATAATCTGATTCGATCCGGTTAATCAAAATGGTCCAAAAATATTTATTATCAGCTTTCCAATGTAAAACCTTACTTAACTCCATTTATTCACAATTAAATCTCTCTTTTATCAACTAATTATTAAATCTCTAAATTATGTCCAATAAATCACAAATATTTCTATTTAATTAATTACTCAATTATAACATTTTTACTAAATTATTTATTTCTCACAAATTTTAAATAATATTCCATATTCCAATTTAAAGGAAATTAATTGACCCATTTTTATTTATTAAATAATGGGAAATTCCCACTGGTACCACTGAAGAATTGGCTTTTCCCAATGGTACCAGCTCATTTTTGTCTCCTCCCAGCGGTACCCTTGTGGTATTAGTTTGTAATCAATAATACCACTACCGTCGGTAAACGTTTGGGAAATGTTTAAAGACTGTTTAAAGACTGAAATGCCCTTCTACTTTTTAAACATTTACAGTATTTTGCCATACCTTTATGGTATTATACATGTATTATACCATATTAACGTATTATACATGTATAATACCGTATATATATACCGTATAATTTTTTATATACCGTATTATTTTTTACAAAAATAATTTTCTACTTTTATTCTATTATTTATCAAGAATTAGGGAATGTGATTAAAATGTTGAATGTGATTATGGTACCAGAATCAATACATCGTGCTCTCGAAAAAACAGAAGCTAAAATCACAAAACACTCCCAAGGACTACTATGATATTCATTTGTAATTCATTTTTATAAAAATTTGTTTGATGTAATACAAATGAAATATATGTAAACAGATATGTTTCTTTTTAGCGAGACATTTACATACATAACATTTTTATTTACATATGTTAAAAACAAAACATTTAAAATATTTTTTAATAAATACGAGATATTAATATGTAATAATTAAGAAATGATTTGATATTATGTTATTTAATGTAAAATTAAAATAAAATTTAAGTGATATAAATATAAGAGTTAAATGCATATCTAATTATATATATGGAAATTCCCACTGGTACCATGAAGAATTGTCTTTTCCCAATGGTACCAGCTCCTTTTCATGCTTTACTGGCTGATATAAACGTTTCCCAAATGTTTACGGACGGTAGTGGTATTATTGATTACAAACTAATACCACAAGGGTACCGCTGGGAGGAGACAAAAATGAGCTGGTACCATTGGGAAAAGCCAATTCTTCAGTGGTACCAGTGGGAATTTCCCTTAAATAATTAACCAAATTTTAACGAAACCAATTATTAGGTAACTCCCGATTAAACGGTTCATACGATATTATTTTATTAATATATCACTACAACGGTTATACGCGGGTCCCACCTATGCCCCCACCACCATGCGCGGTGCGACTACCCCCTCCCTTGCATCTCTTCCCCGTTCTCAAACTCTCTCTCTCTCTCTCTCTCTCTCTCTCTCTCTCTCTCTCTCGTCTACCATCTCTCCCCAAATCTCTCTCCTGCTCTATCTCCCTCAACCTCTCTCGACTCCATCTCTCAATCTTTCAATCTCTCTCTGCGTCAATCTCCCTCGTCCAACTCTCTTATCTCTCTGCACTCTATTCCCTCTTCCGATACCTTCTCCGACTACAATAACAACATCAAACACTCAACTATACTATCTCCTTAAATCTCTTCCTACTTTATCTCTCCGTTCTTTTCTCTCTACTCGCATCTCCCTCCTTACTCGCTCCTCTCTCTCTTTCCTCCCCGTCTCATTCCTCTTCTCTGCCTCCCCGAATCTCTTTCTCCTCTGCTCACAATCTCCCTCTCTCTCGACCAACACCATACTCCGATTCAACAAAACAACACCATCGATCTCTCCTCGTCTCAATCTCTCTCGAACCTCCTTCCGCCTCTCTCTAACTCTCCGTCTAACTCTCTCTCCGACAAACTTTCTCTACCAATCTCCCCCTGCTCCCGACTCCTCTTACCGACAACACTACAACCCCTCACTCTCTCTTCTCCGATTTAACCACAATCACCATAACAACACACCACTTCAACAATCCCACACGGCAACAATTTAAACAACCAACTACAAGTAATAATCGAACACAACCAATTCTAGAAACGAAATTGACATAAACAATTAATCAGAAAAGAGAAAAAAACTAACCACCTGAGTATAAAACTGATTTGTATCTATATACATAAAACCGGGTTTTTGGATAGAAAGGAGATGGGGTGGTGGTCTCTTGCAGGAAAGAAAGGAGATGGGGTGTGTTTGTTTTGTATGTCTGTATAGTTGGGCCTTAGTAAATTAAGAGAAGATAACAGAGGTCTTCAACGGAAAAGAGAGAAGTTAATATCTGTTGAACTCTGTTTTTGTATCTATAATAGGGTCGAGTGTATTAAAAAAAAAATAGGAGTCAGGGTTTTTAATACCAAAGAGACAACGCGTGGGAATAAAGAAGGCACGCTGGAATGTTTAGTGTAACACGCTAGAATGTTTTGTGTTTGTAAAAAGTGTGTCTTGTCTCGGACAAGAATAATTCGTTCTCTGTGATCGAAAAATGCTGTCTCTTTTTCGTGTTTGGCAATTCGATCAGTAATATTAATCCCGTTTTTCCCCCGCTGGTCAAATAAAACGAGACTCTAATTTCGTTTTTCTAAAATAAATTCGATCTAAAAATAAAATCCTATTTTCCTAAATTTTCCTAATTTTAATAAACACCAAATAAATATAACTAAATAAATATAATATAATATTTACTCGCATATAATATATAAAGATTTTAAAATTTACGAAAACGCGCTAATTAAAATATACTAATGTACCACTCTTAAATAAAATTTAAATAACGAGTGAAAAAAAATATTATTCGAAAATTCGCGGTTATTACAATGAGGATGCTTTAGATGATTTGGGCATAATGCATGTTTTCTGTAAAATATGTATCAGTGATAGTAACATGCTTTGATATTTTTACCCTCAGCTCTTAACAGGCATGATTATTGTGGTGATTTTGGATTATTTCATTTAAATGTTTTCAGGGTCTGAATACGTGAATTCCCCCCCCCCCTTTTTGTCGACTTTTTGACAAGCTCTCTGTTAACTACTAACTGGTGAATTAAAGTTAAAAATCAGGAAGAAAATAGCTAAAGAATACCAGGTTGAAAATAATACAACAAAATCTAAAATAGAATTTCACAATTAAATCCCTGGTTTTTCTTTTTACTCCTATCCTTTTAGTGTCTTATCTCTTTTTCTCCACATATTTATATTTGTTTTCTTAGACTTATTTTTTGAAAAATTTAGTTTAATTTAAACTTTTCTCTAATGAATATAATAATTATCTATAAATAGAATACGAGACGGCGCCATGAGGCGACATCGAGGAACGTTTGACTATATAATATAAAATAATTTATTGTACTTTAAAACGTTTATCTGCTTTTATTAATTTAATTCGAATATTAATCTTCATTTAGAAATATTATTTGAGTCATTTTAGAAGTGCTTTGATAATGGGAGAAAAGGAAAGTGGAAACAGACTTCCTTCCTGGTAAACCAGAATCAATGGTATTTTTTAGGCATGCATGTTTTCGATTTTTGTAGAAGGAAGAGTTCAAGAGAGCTAAGATCATTTTAGAAGTGCTTTGATAATGGGAGAAAAGGAAAGTAGAAACAGACTTCCTTCCTGGTAAACCAGAATTTTACAAAATATCCATGCAACTGCCTGATGTAAGAGGTTTTTTTGTTAAACTCAAACATGCTTATCACGTTGCTCTTTGTTTCTATTTTTTATGTTGTATTCATACAATTTGTTAAAATTTGATTTAGGAAAAAAAGACTTTGCAATTTTACCTTCTTTTTAAACAAAAAATAATTGTAATACTTATGCGAAATATTATATGAAAAAAAGGCACAAAATTAGTGCAACGTTAATATTAGGAGTTTATTCATTTTAACATGCTTAGGTCATTGGTTCTTGAGTCTCATGTACCATACAAATGCAACAATTTAGGTCATTAGAATATTAGCATGTTAGCAACAATTGAATTCTCCTCTTTTTAGAATGTAGGAAATGCAGTTCAGGATGTCCGCAGTCAAAACATTCTTACATGGTTCAATAACATTCTAATGAGCAAGTTGACATCCTATTTTCTAACGAGCATATTCAATTCCTGGTTTTTTAGGTAATTGAAAACAGTACACTCGAGGTACAATTTTCGGGTTTCGGTTGATAGAAGATGAATCTGATTATCAAGTTCTGGATTTTTTCGATGATTCCAAGCACACTAGGTATATCATCGGACCCTTAAAGTTTTGTATGTTTGTATAGATATGCAAAGAGAATTTGTGCGTACGTACATAACAAATCACCTTACTCTATATAGATTATATAAAACTCAATATAGATATACCATAGGTTTCTCATCAAGTCGTGACTATTATTCTTAAAAATGCATGTTTCATGAAATTATTTCAATGGAGCTGAGTAGATCAGAAAATTAATTGATTACAATAAAGTATGAAAAGTGCATTTCTTTTAAATGTATATGCTATTAACTTACGGAGCAAATGACAATAGAGATGGGAAAGTGTCATCTGTTTAAGTCTATATGCTTTTACTTTCCACATTGCTGCATGTATTTTATATAATAAAGTTGTATAATTAAGTTTTTTGTGCTAACTGTTGTACAAATCATAGATAATGTAACCACCATTTTTTAAAGTATGGGGGGGAAATAAAATGGGAAATTGAAGTTCTAGACAAAAATTCTAATTATAAAGTTTACTGAGCTAATGTTGTGTACTAATTACAACACAAGGACAAGTATAAAATGGTAAGTAGAATAAACTGGAATTGGTATATTCTTTAAGTTCTTTTTTTCCTTATTCTACTATAAACATAGACATATCAAATCATGTTCCTCAGTTTCATTTTGCTATCGTGATTAGGAAAAAAGATTTCAATTGTTTTACAGTGTGCGAGTGTGTGTTTGGTTTTGTGACGGACACATTTAGGCAAATCTCTGTTAAGAATATTGTAGTGTAATTCTATTATTTCTGCAACATCACCTTTTGTCTTAGTTTTTTAGCCTTTAATTATGCATTGATATTCAAGTTGCAAAGCATCTTTACATCGCCGCCAACTGAATGCTATGCTCTAAACTTCTATTGCGATATTCATCGCTATGCAATTTTTATTAAAAATTCTGTTATGTGATGATATTATTAGAGCATCTTAACATCGCCGCCCACTTAATGCACGACAATCTGTAGCCATTTTTGGTATGTGGTACTAACTATGGTGATCATTTTTTATCTCTTAGAAGTTTGAGAGTTGTTGCACTGTTCTTACCTTTTAAGTCACAAATGTTCAATTTATTCAATTTGCTGAGTACTTGCAAATTGCAGATACCGATACCTGATAATGCATCTTACACATAGTTTGCTAGCAATCCAATGACTTAAAAGGTAAAGTCAGTGCTACAACAAACATACTGCATATTAAAGATTCATACTTATACTGCATATAAGATTTATCGTGCGTGTATTTAGTATATGTGAATTTGCTTTATTAGATGTTGCTTATAAGGCTACCACGTATGCGCTTTAATCGCGTAATGTTCTTGAGACAGCCTTGGCAGTGCTAGAGATTGCAGGACCTCCAATAGCCTCATGACTTAATTGGCCAATCAATTACTAGGTGCAACATTTGTTCTAGAATAAGTTACATGTTATTTCATTAGGCAAGATCGATGTCAAGATAAGTTGACATGCTCAAAGTTAAATATTTGCACTTGGTTAATTATTAGAGAAGCCTGTTGTATTGATTCTACTTTAAGCAATACAATCATTAATCTTTCTCCAGTTGTTACATGATCATATATTGAGTTTGTTGTTACAAGTCTCTTAAAGAATTCTGCTGCAGTATTCGGAACCAGGATTCAAGCTACTGAGTGACTGAGTGGGAGTATACAATTCAATCAATAACATCTTGATGCTCTACAGTTTTATACTTTTTCCCAATTTTCATCTTGACCATCATCATTAATAAATCTTTGACATGTTAAATTCTGTGAAAATGGCACTGTTAAGTGTTCTGAGTTCATGCTCATGTCTGTTGCAGAGCAAAATATTTCATTTAGAAATAAAGATATTTATTTTAATGACTTTCTCCTAAAAAGAAAATATTGAGGTTTTTAAATTAATAGCTACAACTTTTTATTAAAATACTACAAGATACCACCTTTCAAAAAACTCAGAATTTTCTACTTTGAAATGTATGAATTTTTTTAAATAATATTTTTTGACATATAACGCTATAACCTGTATAACTTTACCTTAAATCTAAGTCTTTCTTGCTTTTAAACATAAAATCTTATTTATAAATTCTAGCCGTAGCTGACAAGCTGTGGCTTAAAAGAACTAAACTTACAATTCAAAAAAAAAAAAAAGCCTTAAAGTTACAATCTTAAAGACACCAAAATTATATAATTTGATTGTAGCAGAGTCTAAAATAAAATTAATATCTTAAATTAGAAAAAAGTACTTGCACTATAATTTCTTTGTAGGCATAACATCATATATAATTATTTTTATATTATTTTATTTAAAAATTTCTCTAATAATAATAATAATAATAATTATTATTATTATTATTTGTATTTAATAAAATGCGAGACGTCGTCGTGAGACGGCGTCGAGTAACATTCTACTATTTTGAGTAATATTAAGTGAAAAATATATTTTAAAACTAGCTATTTTGATTGCATTTCATCAAAAAAAATATAATTAAGTAAATCAAATAAATTTTTATATTTAATAGATTTTACAGAGATTGGTAAAAAAAAATGTGGGAGATTGCTTTACCGCATAGTGTTCTATATTAGATAAAAGTATGATCGGAAATTTTTTTTAACAATTTTTTTCTTATTATTAACTTTAATATAATTTAATATAGATACAATAGGAAAAATAATGACAAAATGCGTACGTAAGAGAAAATCTGAAGAATAATACCTTAATCTCATTCATCATTGTCTCTTGGCAGTAAATCTGAAGAGAAAATTAGCAGTAAGCAGCACTGCAATTATGGAGTTCGTGAGGAAGAATTTGACCAGAATTTCATTATGAGCATTTGCTTTTTTATTTTGTGAATTAGTAATTTGTTGGTATCTTACAACAATATTGTCTTCTATTCACTTCTAAACATTTGTTATTTATTTCGAATGCTTCTAAATGTTAGTTAGTTGTTTTAGACTATGATCATTGGTTTTTAAATTTATGAATGTGTGATATGTCTGAGTTCAACCTCAAATTGAATCGGAGATCGACGTTTTATGTTTTTACAAAAAAAGAATGTGATTTTTACAATGAACTTTATCTTCAATACGTTCGTCACATCAAACATTATTAGTCATTTATTTATGAGAATGCCTTAAAACTATAGCAATCATTGTCATTTTTAAACTTCGTATTAATTGCAACGAGTGCATCTATTTCTTTACGATTACTATTTTTTGATGTACCTCTCATTTATTTATGTTATCATAAATAAATATTTGTATAAATTTTTAGCATTGTCAAATATAATTGTATGCTACTCTTTATATAAATTTTTCATAACACTATTTCATTAAATATTTATATAATTGTATAATTGAATGGAACATGTTTGTAGGTGATCAATCAAACTCCTAAAATTATTTAAAATAATATTTTAAATTAAATTAATGCCGTGTACGAAATACGGGCAAAATGCTAGTAGTATTTAAATTTGTATACAAACGTTCTTTAATTAACAATGGGTCAAATACTGAATTTGGATATTTCCCGAACGTAATATGGATACCAAACCTAAAAATGGATTATTCAGTGGGTCAAAATCAATACAAAATATTATCCAAACTTAATATGGATACCGAACCTTAGGTAAGGGCTATCCACTAATTTATAATACTAGCCTATAACCCGTGCAATGCACGGGTTTCTAGTATTATGTTATAAATTTTATTTAATATTATGATTTTATTTTTATATAATCATTATTTTTAAAAAAAATTTAAATTTTAATTTGATATAATTTAATATACTCATGTTTACGAATTATACTAAGATTTCCTTATTATAAACAACGTATACGATTTTTAATATTTTATTATTAATTGAAATATATGGTGTGATATTTTCGGGTATATATTGTAAGATTTGTTGTAAATTAAAAAGGTAAAGTGTTTTAATTAGAAAGGAAATATTAATGATTAAAAGATATGATACGATTGATCTTTTTAGGTGTTTATAAAAGTTAATATCTTCAACTAAAAGTAAATATGAAAAAGGCAATCGACATTAATTATATTATTTTATTATTTATTTTAGGTGGTATATTTTTCTTGAAAATTATGGTATGATATTTTTGGGTATATATAATAATGATTGTAAGATTTGTTTTAAATTAAAAAGGTAACGTGTTTTAATTCGAAATGAAATATTAATGATCCAAAGATATAATAAGATTGATGTTTTTAGCTATTTATAAAAGATACTATTTTCAACTAAAAGTAATTGTGAAAAAGGCAATTGAATAATTACCATTAATTATATGATTTTGATTATTTATTTTAATAGTTAGGATAACCAAACCGACAAACTTTCAATCTTTCGGCTTTAATATAGTTGTATAAATACGTATTTTAATTAAAAAAATTAGAAAAGGCAATCGGTTGCTTAAAATTAATTTTTTTTATTTTTATTTATTAATTAAGATAACTGTACCTAAATCAAAACGATAAAATTTTCAATGTTTAAACTTTAATAATTATATTATTATGTAATAATTATTTTTATTAATTTTTAAATTTTAATATACTCATATTTACGAATTATACTAATATTATCTTATTATAAATAAAGTTTACAGTTTTTATATATTTTATTAATAATTGAAAAATGTTTTTTGATACTTTCGGGTATATATTAATAATTAAATTAAAAGATAATGTGTTTTAATTAGAAAAGAAATATTAATGATTGAAACATATGCTACGATTGATCTTTTAGGTGTTTATAAAAGGTAATATCTTCAACTAAAAGTAAATATGAAAAATACAATCGACTAATTACCTATTATGTTATTATTTGTGTAAGATGTTATATTGTTCTTGAAAATTATAATGTGATATTTTCGGGTAAATATTAATGATTGTAAGATTTGTTTTTAAATATAAAAGTAACGTGTTTTGATTCAAAAGGTAACATGTTTTAATCTGAAATGAAATATTAATAATCGAAATATATAATACGATTAATGTTTTTAGATATTTATAAATGGTAATATTTTTAACTAAAATTATATGTGAAAAAGAAAATCGACTAATAATAATTAATTTATTATTTTAATGTTAAAAAACTAATCGACTAATTACTATTAATTTTATTATGTTAGTCGACTTATTACCATTAATTATATTATGTTATTATTTATTTAAGGTATTATATTGTTTATTAATGATCGAAAGATATGATATGATTGATGTTTTTATGTGTTTATAAAAGGTAATATCTTCAACTGAAAGCAAATGCAAAAAAGACAATTACCATTAATCATATTATTTTAGATGTATTTATTTTTCTTTACAATGAAGGGTAAATAAGTAAATTCACGAAGTACCAAAAAATAGGTACAAAAAAACATGTACCAAAACTTTCAATGTTTCGGAATTTATATAATAGTATAGATTATAATATTATTATTTTATTTGTATTAAATAGAAATGCTTGTAATATAATTAGAAAAATGGAGGTTTTAGTAAGAAGAAACAAAAAAGGTAACGTGTTTAGCTGGAAAAAGGTAACCGTTCATGATATAATTGGAAAAAGAGAGATTTATTTAGAGAAAATAGAAAAGGTAACGTGTTTTGACTGAAAAAGGTAATTGATTAATTAGTTAAAAATAATTATATATAATTATGTTATTTTTAGCTGAAAAGATAATTGGTTAATTATTAGTATTATAATATTATTTTTTTATTAAATATAAACGCCTGTAATATAATTAAGGAGGTTTTAGTAAGAATAAAGAAAAAAGGTAACGTGTTTTGCTGAAAAAGGTAACCGTCCATGATATAATTGGAAAAAAGAGATTTTAGTTAGAGAAAAGAGAAAAGTTAATGTATTTTGACTGAAAAAGGTAATTGATTAGTTAATAGTAATTATATATAATTATGTTATTTTATTAAACCCGTAAATAATATTTATTATTACAAATATAAAATAAAATAATATTTTATTTTAAAATAATATTGTGTTTTAGTAAATAATATTTTGTAATTAATACTAATTTTGTTTTAATTTTAGTTAGATAAAATGTAAAAGATATTCTATTTTAAATGGAAAAAAAATTATTTAGTTATTGAAAAATAGAAAAAGTTATATGTTTAAACTGAAAAAGGAAATTGATTAATAAATGAGAAATTTTAGTTAGATAAAATATAAAAAATATTGTATTTTACCTGAAAAAGGAAATTATTTAGTTCTTGAAAATAGTAAAGATAATATGTGTAACCTGAAAAAAGAAATTGATTAGTTAGTATATCTATAATTGAGTAGGGGTAATTAGGTAAATTTAATAGGTACCGTTGAACCAAACTTTTAATGTTTCAGCTTTTATATAATAGTATAGTGTTCGACATGGGTATAACACTAGTTTAATATTAAAAAAATTTCGTGCATTGCATATTTGCATGGTTCTAAGCTAGTAGTATTAAAATCAAAACTGATAATTTTTGGTATGGCCGATGTAATTTTAAAAATCGTTAATTTGAAAAAGAAGATTTATCAAAAAAGAAGATTTATCAAAATATAACAAAACAAAATCAAAGTTAAAAAACTACTCCCTCCGTCCATTTCATTTCTTTACACTTTCTATTTTGGGCCGTTCATTCCATTTCTTTACATTACTAAAAATAGTAACTTTTAACAATAAAATACATTATTACTTCCACTACCTCATTCCACCTTTTCAACCCTTTACACTCTTACACCCACTACTTCACTTATTTTAACAATAAAATTACTATTACACCCACTACTACATTTATTGAAACCGTGCAAAAAGCAAACTTAAAGAAATAAAAAAACGGTGGGAGTAAAATTTACAGTATCAAACATCTCTAAAAATTCGATCTTTCTACAACCATGAGAATGTCGTCTCCGCCGACCGTCGCCAAGTCGGAAAAAGACGCCGACTTGCTCTTCCGATCAAAACCGGAATCCGAGATCCGCAACATCGAAGCTTCCACCAGAATACAGATCGACGACAAGAGCGATGAGCTCCGGCAACTCGTCGGAAACCGGTACCGCGATCTCATCGACTCGGCCGATTTAATTGTGTTGATGAAGAACTCGGCGGAGTCGATCTCCGCGAATATCTCGGCGATTCATGACACGATTCTCAATTCATTGTCTTTCAGTTCTTCGAATAAATCGGTAAGTGCTCCGAACCCGACCCGATCCAAAATGTATGGCATTGCGTGTAGAGTTAAGTATGTAGTCGATACACCGGAGATTATTTGGGGACATTTAGATGAATTTATGTTTTTAGAGTCTGCTACTAGGTATATGAGAGCTAAGCATGTGCAATTTAGTTTAGATTTATTGGATGATTCGATTTTGTCAAATTTTGTGCTGTTACAACATCAGGGGAAGATTGTTAAGAGTTTTAAAGCTCAGATTTCGGTTAGGAGTCGAGAGAGGTTGTTGTTGTTTAAAGCTCAGATTTCGGTTAGGAGTCGAGAGAGGTTGTTGTTGTTGGATTTATCGCAGGGAGTAGGTGTCGGCTGATGTGTTGGCAGCTGTTGCGGTAATTGATGAGCTGGATCCGGTTCAGGTTTTAGGTTTGTTTTTGGATTCGAGAAAGTCGTGTATATCGCAGAAGTTGAGTGGTTGTTTGAGTGGGAGTAATGTAGGTAGTGCTGATGTTATTACTGTGTTTTGTGAGGTTTTGAAGGTGATTCAGGTTAGTGTAGCGCAAGTTGGAGAGTTGTTTATGCAAGTTTTGAGTGATATGCCGTTGTTTTTTAAGACGATTTTGAGTTCACCGCCTGCTTCGCAGTTGTTTGGGGGAATTCCGAATCCGGAGGAAGAAATTAGGTTGTGGAAGGAGTTTAGGGATAAGTTGGACTCTGTGATGGTATTGCTTGACCGGGAGTATATTGCAAAGTTGTGTTCGGATTGGTTGAGGAACTGTGGGAGAGAGATTGTTTCGAAGATTAATGGGAGGTTTTTGATTGATGTGATTGAGAATGGTCATCAGCTTGCGGTTGCTGAGAAGATGATTCGTGAGACTATGGATGGGAAGTTGGTGTTGGAAGGGAGTTTGGAGTGGCTTAAGAGTGTTTTTGGTTTTGAAGTTGAGTTGCCGTGGAAGAGAACTCACGAGCTTGTTTTGGGAGATGATGCAGATCTATGGGATGAGATATTTGAAAATGCTTTTATTGGGAGAATGGAAGCAGTCATAGAATCTGGATTCGATGAGCTGAGTAAATCTGTTAATGCGAAGGAGTCGATTTGTGGTATTACTGAGGCAAATGGAGACCGAGTTGATTTCCAGGCATACTTAAATAGATCTCCAATAGGTGGTGGGGTTTGGTTCATGGATTCATATAATAAAACAGGTGGTTTGAAGCTTCATCCTGAAGAAACTGATTTTCGCACTTGCCTCGGTGCTTACCTCGGGACTGAAGTTAGCAGGATAAGGGATGTGTTGGACAGTTACTGTGAGAGTGTCCTAGAGGATCTTTTGAGCTTTTTGGAATCTCCGAAGGCGTCTTCAAGATTAAAGAACCTAGCTCCTTATTTACAAAATAAGTGTTACGAGAGTATGTCAATCATACTTATGGAACTCAAGACCGAAATGGGACAATTATATGATGCCATGAAAAATATCAACAAGGAAGGTGAGCATGTGACACCACCAGCTATAACTGTTCAGAGGTCTCTATTTATTGGACGACTGTTGTTTGCATTTCAAAAGCATTCAAAACACATTCCTGTTATACTTGGCTCGCCAAAGTTATGGGTAAACAAAGTTGTGGCTGACATCTCTGGCAAGTCACCGGTCTTAAGATTAACCTCACTAGATTCACCTAGGTCCGACAGGCCCGTATTGAAAAGACAGACGTCTGTGGTCACTTCAGCTTTATATGGAGCTGATGACAGTTCAAGCCCACAACTTGAAGAACTTAATAGAGCAATACAAGATCTTTGCATTAGAGCTCATAATTTATGGATATCCTGGGTCTCAGAAGAGATTTCAGCAATTTTGTCTCGCGATCTTATGCAAGATGACAGTCTATCAGCGACAGCTCCAATGAGAGTAAGCACCTTTAATAATATGCTGATTAAACTTAGATTGTGACTGGTTCAATGTTCTCTCTTTTGTTATGTATTGCTTCATTCTCTTTCCTATTTCTTAATCATATTTTTAGAATTTTAGTTTGTGGAAAGAACATATATTCTAGTGAATTTGAGTCTTAAAATGTAGGTAGTGCTATAATGCCAAAGTCAGGCGTTCAACCAACCCTTTCTATAAAAAAACCTCCACTGGGTGTTCAAATTGTTAAGGTTTCTAAGAAGCATTGCAGGCACTTCTCAACAACATATTTTATAATGCAAGATTTTTCCGCGAGCAAAATATATATTGTTCTGCAAATAAGAAATTTGTCATCTTTGTATATCTATGTTACTCGGACTCGGCTATAAGTGTCTGACATGGGTACGTGTCCAAGTATCAGACTCGGCAACAATTGGAAAAATGTACATGTTTTTGGCTTAAATTAAGTGTCCAAGTCCGAGTGTCCATGTCCGAGTGTCGAGTGTCCGACACCGGTACTCCATGGTAAAATGAAGAGTCCGAGTAACATAGCTGTATATGGACTGCTATATTTTGAAAAAGTCTTCTCTAAAAATATGACCTATCAAAAAATTAGCAGATCATTGTATGTACATTTGATGCCTATTGGAATTTACATTGTGAATTGAGGTTCTTTAAAGCTATGATTCAACTTTCTGCTTCCAACCATCAAATCTTGTACTACATTTAATTCAAGCTTGGTGTTGGAAAATAAAGCATGCAATTGGGTATCTATATCTATGTAGGTTGAAGCACACACTATTGTGCTAAATTTCACTGTCTCCTTTGTTTTCCCATTGTAATCTGGTGGCCTTTCTGATTATAAAATTGTGCTTTTTGACCTCTTGAAATGTACCCAGACAAAAAAAAAAAAAATGGTACCCAACTTATCTCTTATAGTGTATACCTCTCACTTTTGATCCATTTGCATTTTCCTTAATTCTGGTTGATGTGTTTTTAGCCTTTGTCATGTGTACAATGAGTCTATGTAGTCTTCTCTTTTTGTAACATCAAGTGCTTGCTTACAAGATTTTATATGCATGACTAATTTCACTTACTAATGATTTTTTTTAATGTTTTTGCCAATGCCCTAAGCTAATAAGCTTTTAATCATGGAACAGGGGTGGGAGGAGACAGTTGTCAAGCATGAGCAATCTGTGGATATGCCCTCGGAAATGAAAATATCACTTCCCTCTATGCCTTCCTTGTATGTTACTTATTTTCTGTTTCAATCATGTGAAGAAATTCATCGAGTTGGAGGTCATGTTCTTGACAGAATAATTCTGCAGAATTTTGCCTCAAAGTTATTGGAAAAGGTATTTCAGTTCAGCTTAAAGTTTTATTTTTCTTTATCTTCTATAAGATCTAGCATATAATCTTTGATTTTGTATTGAAGAACACCAAGAGTAATAGCCACATAATTAAGTAAAATACATTGATATTGTTATGGTTGTTCTCATGGAAGAGACATTTAACAAATAGAATCCGTTACAGGGACAATTTGTGATGAATTAAAATTATGTGATTTGTATGTTAATGAAGCTCACAAACTTCATGATGTTGGTTCAAGTCGGGGAACAGTCTCATGAGAATGTGCTTACAATTACTGGATATCACATTGTAAACAAATTAAAATGCAAATGCTTGTCCAGTTTCGTGTTCAAGTTTTCTGTGTTCTTTTCTGGTAATTTGTATATGTTGTAATTCATCTGTATTCTCGTTCTCAAGTTGATCTACGTCACCTTTTGTAGAAAAAAAAAAAAATCAATTTATCTGGTTTTTTCAACTGGTGATTTAATATATGGTATGCAGGTCATTGGTATATTCGGGGATTACCTTTCAAATCAAGAGGTTCTTCATACTCGGGTGTCAGAAAAAGGAGTGCTTCAGATTCTCTTAGATTTAAGATTTTCTTCTGACATTCTTTCAGGGGGTGATTCCAGTGGACACGAGGATGTTTCTAGGCCTCTAAGAGTAAAGACTTCTTATAGAAAGAGACAAGATAAACCCCAAATAAAGAAGTCCGCCAATCAGGAGCGAATAGATGGGTTAATTAATCGTCTTGCACAGAGGCTGGATCCAATAGATTGGCTCACGTAAGCCTCTTATCTAATGTTATTTTCTATGCGAAATAATTCGGTATTCATTATTATTTGAACAGCCCACTTTAATACAGGTTCAAAGAATTGCACATAATTTTTGGGACCGGTTTTGAGATGTCTTTCTTATTCTTTTTCTTCTTTTATAGTAAACTTCCATTCGTCAAAATTTACTTTCAGTCGAGATTTTGTTTAATGATTTAGCCCGACAAACTCAAACCGCAACCTAAAAGTATGAACTATTTTAGAAAACATTCATCAGATATAGCACATACATATGCCTGACCCATTCTTATATGAAAAGGCCCAATTGTGTTTAATTTGATGGGTCCAAAATGCTTGTGTTAAAAGATGACTTGTAGTCAGATGTGTTCTTATTTTGAAGGAACATCATCTCCTTCAACCTTTAATATATGAAGACATGCTCTTGTTGGAAAATCTAGAAAAGATGGGACTTTTTAAGAACCAGAATTTAGATTCTAATATATTATAGAAGGTCTTTATATTTTTGTAGAGATGGGCAAAGGGGACGTAGGATCTAGTCTTATCCATAAAAGATAAGGACAAAAGATTATATGACATACTTCAACAGTTCAACAAGACTATTATCCTTTCTTTTTACATATAATCTTTTAACCTATCAAATGAAAATATTGCTTTACAGCAACTGAGAAAAAACTCCCTTGATTGTATTTGCTAAGCTACGGTCATTCAAATAGGTTACATTTCAAAATCTGTATAGCAAGTAACTTTTTTATAGTTTATGTCTTACGCTATATGTTTATCTTGACCTCCTATTTCCTGTATTAAGTATAGGGCTGTAAATGAGTCGATACGCTCACAAACAGTTCGGTGTTCGGTTCGAAAAAAGTTCGATTCGAGTTCGGTTCGATTTGTAAACGAGTCGAACATGAACACGATTTTGAGGTTCGTCTTGTAAATGAGCTGAACCCAAACATGACATAGTTCGACTCGAAAGTTCGCGAACAAGTTCAATTATATAGTTCATGAGCAAGTTCATTAATATAGTTCGTGAACCTTGTTCGTAAATATGGTTCATGAATAAGTTTGTGCACAAACTTCATATATATACGTTCGCGAACATAATTTCTTTAACATTTAACGGGAGTTCTTGAATTCACGATAATTTGTAAATAATTGCCTATTTTGTTAGTTTATTTTATCTATTCATTATATTTTCTTTGTTTAAATTTATAAATTATTTTTATTAATAATAATTAAATTATACATATGTTACATTATAAATTATAACATTAGTTCGTTATGTATTAACTAAACTTGGTCCAAATTTGATTCCTTGATAAGTTTAAATTTGAAGCATTTCTCGAGTTTTCAATGTTTCATCCCCCAATTTTATTTTTATTTTAATTGCATTAAAAATTTTCTAGAAAAAAAAAGGTTGAAGTGTTCATGAACACGAAATCATGAACACTATTTATGAGATGTTCGTGAATAGTAGCTCGTTAGACATGTTCGTGAACAAAAATTTTCTTAACGAGTCGATACACAAACAAAAATATTGGTTCGATCCAAGTTCGAGCTCGAGTTCGATGTATTTATAACGAGCTGATACACGAACAGTTAAGAGTTCGGCTCGGTTCGACTCATTTACAGCCCTAATTAAGTATACTGGAATAGTCAGACTGATTTGGCAGCTTATTCTCTTTATCTCATTTCAGGTATGAGCCATACCTATGGGAGAATGAGAGGCAGTCATATCTATGTCATGCTGTCCTCTTTGGGTTCTTTGTGCAACTCAACCGGATGTACACAGATGATGTGCAAAAGTTACCTACTAATTCAGAGTCAAATATCATGAGATGCTCCACGGTTCCCCGCTTCAAATACCTTCCAATCAGGTACAGGTTTTTGTGTGCGCGCTTGTTTTGTCGAGATCACAAGTAGGGCCCTTAATAATAGCAAATAAAAAAATGTGCAACCCAACTAATCACTTGGGTATTACATTTATTATTCAGTGCCCCAATATTATCAGCAAAGGTAACAAGTAAGACATCTATATCAACATCTATGGATGATGTTTCTCCGTGGAATTCGTGGCAAGATTACATGCAGAATGATCTTTCCCGGAGTATTGATATTGACGAGGATTCAGGTTTTGGGGTGGCAACTCCTTTTTTGCAATCTTTCATGCAGGTAATGAACAGTGGTTCATTTGCCTAATTTTAATGTATATCTAGAATAGTGGTTTCCTTAACCAACTTTAGTATGGAGTCCATACTTAAATTGTTTTAGATTTAGGAAAGTGTGAATTTGAGTGACCAGGGCAGTTAAATAATGGCTTCTGTATTGGCAGGTTGGTAGCAGATTTGGTGAGAGTACATTAAGACTGGGTTCCATACTAACGGATGGGCAAGTTGGTAGGTTCGGTGACATTTTACCTGTCCAAGCTGCAGGGCTTCTTTCATCATTTACAACCGGCAGACCAGATATGTAATTGCCTTGAGTACTTTTTTGCATCCTTTCTGGTGACGTATCTGGAAGCTAAGCCATTCAAAGAAAGATGTTAGAATCGACCAACATAATCCCACATCTACGCCCACTCTTTGAATCAAGTACAGTTGTAACCATAGACAATACAAATTATAGACTATATATACTCAACCTGGGACCCGGATAGAACATGTAATAGTTGTCTTTAGAGTCATTTTATATTGAATTGTTCAAAGTTATTACATTCTGGCTACTGCTCCTCTTAAATGGCCTGATTTATTTTTTCTGTCTCGAGAATTTCCTTGATCTTCCTACATTAGTCTTGAAGACTTGAACAGGTTTATATAGATCTGTTGAGGAGTTCGGCAGAGAAGAAACAAGAAAGACAGTGACTGATATTTCACTCTTCTGAGATTACAGTTCAGTGGCTTTTGGATTTTTTGATATTTTATCAAGTTGCAAGTGCAAAGAAATGGATGTCAGTCCGTGTGATCCTCTTCGACAGACTGTTCTTCCGTCGTGTTATCCTCTGGTGGGGTAATCAAGGCATTAGCCGATGCTGCTTTGGACAAGACAAATGATAAGGTTGGTCATTTTGATCGCTGAGGGACAGATCAGGTGTCCCGAAAGCTTAATCAAGTTTTATTGACACTTCTTTTTTGCATGGCTGTGATAGCTTCTATTGGCTTGTATTCAATTATATTATGGATGTATGTAATGACTTCATTGAAGTTAAGTTTGTTTGTTGTTTGTGTTGTAAATGGAACTACCGAGTACTGATGCTAAGCAGGTTTCAAATATTAGCAATTTCGTGTGTGGTGCCCCAGAATGCCTAAATGTACACGCTGGTGCATTTTACTATTTTACTGAGCACTATTCCTATTTTGAATTTTCCGTCGAGTCTGATCTTTCGAGATTTTAACCAGTCTTTTCTCCAGAAGAATACAGTAAAAATGTTTGATCACTAGTAAAAGAGGAATATGAAAACGTAGAAATAATTAAATAAAATAGAACTACTTGCATTATGTTTCAAAGAAAAACGAAATGCTTGCATTAAAATTTAGACTGTTTGTTTTCTGAAAAATACTTTTTTAGTCTTTATTTGGTCCTTTGTTATTGGCACACCTAGAATTTTAATTTTGTATTCATGGATGTAATAGTAATCAGTTCGCATATCCTATTCTAAGAGTAATATTTATTTTTTAATATCAATAAAATCTTAAATATATGTAAAAAAATTAATAACTTGGCAGATAGATTCTACACAAACATAGATATTTATTAACAAACATAATTAAAAAAAGGCCTTCATTTTATGTACTCTACTCTTAGTTTTGTTTTGTAGTATCTCAATGTTATTTTCAGTTATATAGTAACATACATAAATAACTTGGGCTTAAAGTAACTTTATATGTGATTGTCACATTTTTTTTCTTTCACATACTATTTTCGCTTCGTGTACAATGCAAAATTTGTGTAGTTTAATAGCGTTTTGAGTTCGAATTTTGGATAAAAAAAAAATTTCATGTCATTTTTATACAAGATCCCAAAGACCACGTGATGAACTAATGTACACAAACGATTTGTCAGGTCTACACGTAAGGCTTTCTTCTAACTTATATACTCATTTTTAAACAAAAATGAATTTCATGTTTTCTAACCCGATAATTAAATTACAAGGACACATATAAAATAATGTAATTATGTTTTATATATAACACATTTGATTTTAATTCGTGTACAGTTTTCTATTTTAACATGATAGTCAATTGGAAAAACGATATGCAATACTCATTTTCAAATATCTTATTTTAAGGGTATGGATGACAACGGGTTAGGTTCAGTTCGAGTTTTGTAAAATCAAAATCCATATCCAAATATTTTCGGGTTTTAAAATTTATTCAAATCGAAATCCAAAACTCAATATCCAAAAACCAAATTCGTCAGGTTTCAGATTAGATCAGATTTTTCGTGTATCCAAAATTAGTAATAATGTAATCAAATTTAAAAAATTGTTACACACAAACAACATTTATTATATGTATAAAATACTTTAAAATTAAAATGATTAATTTGAGTAAGCAGTTAAATGTAACATATTGCACGTGAACTAACATACTAAGCAAAATTTGAATTTGCCAAAAATAATTCTTCGTATACAACACAAATGAAAATTTTAGGTAAATTAAAAAAAAATCTTAAATATTTCAATAAAACTTGAGACAGAGATGTAGAAGTTCTAATTACTATGTTAGCACTGACTATTTCTAATGAAATATTTAAATAAAAATAAATAAATTATTTGTGTTATATCTAAAATATTACATTTAATAATTTCAAATTATGATATTTATATTATTTATGTGTTAGGTTTTAATATTGGATCGGGTTTCGGATTGGATATCGGTTCGGTACAATTGAAATCCAAATCCAAATCAAAACTATTACGGGTTTAAAATTTAAACGGGTAAAAGGTCACTTTCCCTACTGTACTATAGTGAAATTTCCGTATAGCCTATTGTAATATCGAAGACATCACTGCACTTTCCTTTTTTTCCATTTACCCCACCGCCGTTAGTCAAAAATTCTCTCCGTCTGTTTAACTGTTAAATTGATGACTGAGATGCACTGTCAGCCTGCCACGTACACGCCACATCAGCACAACCCTAATTTTTTTTATAAAAACTTTAAAAAATCATAAAAACTTTAAAAAAACCAGCACATCTCTATTTTCTCTCTCTCTCTCTCTCCCACTCTCTCTCTCTCTCTTTCCTAGAACAAACACAACAAATTCAACATCAATACGCAGCACAATTCAGACGCAAAACGCACAAAATAGGCCTCAGTTGACTCAGAACTACAAACTCAGTACTAACAACTCAAATGCAAAAACAGGAACGAAGAAGCAGCAACTAGACTCTACAAAAACTTGAACTCAGAAAGGGGAACTCAAAAACGCAGTGAACTCGGAAAACACGCAGCAACTAATAGCGAATTAACATCAAAACAAGATCAATATAACCAAATCAACAACAAAACCAACAAAACAACACAGTGAAGAACAAAACCGAATTAGCTACTTAGCAACGAAATCGCAACAAAACGAAATTAAAAAGAGGAAAGAACAGCTGGGTTTAAGCGAAGAGAAAGGAGGGAAGAAGGAGCAGCTAATGGGTTGAAGAAGGAAAGAAGAAATAAGGGGAATGGGAGAAAAATTTGAAGAAAAACAAAGGAGGAGTGTGTTTGTGTTTGTGGATTTTGCTGCTGGGTTTTGAATTGAAAGAAAAAGCTAAACAGGGGAAATGGGTTTGATTTGGGCTGAAACAGAGATGGGTTCAGTGAAATGAAAATAGGGGAGGTGTTAGGAATTATGTTGTCTGTTAGCCCAACTTCTTACCGGGCTGGACCGGAAGCCCAATGAGGATAATTGGTTTGGAGAGGCTTCAGACTGACGATAGCCCGTATCATTCGGCCCCGCTATGCGTAACGGTCCATTCGGTTGTGTTCCTGGGAACGTGGGAACGTTGGACACGTTCTCCATTTCGTCCCACTCCCCGATAACTGCCAAGATAGAGAATTAAAAGGGTTAACAAAGGTTTGATATCATTCATTCAATTACTTACACACAATTTAGACAATACAAACACTCTGCGTTTACCTTTACTCATCAAAGAACCAATTAACTTATTCTCACACCGGAGGTGAATCGGGGGGCCACACCCTCGCATTCTTCTTCAATTGCAGGTCCGACCGAACGGATACACCGACGGAAATTGGTTGTAACATTTGGCGCCGTCTGTGGGAAACGTAGAGTTGCGTTTGTGTTGAATTATACAGTTGGCAATGGCGAATGAAACCGAGATACCAACAGCTGACGATAGCACTGTAGCCGGAAATACTCGCACCACTCCTCCCATCACCCCAAGGCTTTTGATTTTCGACGAAGAGGGGGACATACCGTCTCCCGAAGAACAAAGGAAAATTCTGATGAAGTGGCGAGAAGAACAAAAAGCCAAGGGGAAACGGAAAGAAATAGAAAAGGAGAAAAGCAGTAAGGAGGCCGAACGTCTGGCCAAAAAGAGGGAGGCCGACCGTTTAAGGCTAGAGGCCCTAAAGCTCCAAAGGGAGGAGATCGAGCTACAAGAAAAGACCCTCCGCGAGGCTCTAGAAGCCGAAGACACGGAGATGGACGACCGAAGAGATAAGAGGCCAAGAACAAGAAATGATGAAGATGAGTCGGGGGACTCGGAATCATACTCGAGGAGAACCCGGTCAAAGGTGGTTTATTCCTCCGATTCTGAAGAGGAGGGTCCACACACGGACGACCGCATCCGGAGAATTGAGAAGGCCATGTTTGGAGAGAGAAAGGTCAGCCACGAGCCGGTGGTGACCGAAGACGTCGAACACTTTCGACCGCCTCCCGGAAGGCAGTTCCCGAAGATGAATGAATTTAACGGAAAAGGTGACCCCGAAGATCATTGTGAGAAATACGAATCGCTCATGACTGGGATGGGGCACTGCGATGTGATGCTATGTAAGATGTTCAAAACCTACCTGAAGGGAAATGCATCCATGTGGTACAGGTCGCTAAGACCTAGATCGATAGGCTCGTATGAGCAAGTGAAGAAAAAATTCTTGAGGCACTACTCACATTTGTGCCGAAGAGAGAAGGATACTGAAGCCCTGATCCACTGCAGGCAGGGGCCGAACGAAGATTTGGGTGATTACTTAGCAAGGTTCAAAGAGGAAGCCGGTATGGTCACCAACTTGGACAAAGTCAAGGCGGCTGGGTTCCTCGCAGCAGGCCTCGACCCTATCAAAGGTAAGAAACTTCGGTCCTCTCTTTATGATATGCCTCCCAAATCTTTAAATGATATATATGTGAGAGGAGAGGCCATTAGAAGAAAATTGGAATCAATTGGGGGGTACAAGGAGAAGAAAAATGATAGGTACGACCGAAGGGATGACCGAAGGGACGACAGAAGAGACGACCGAAGGGGTCGAGGAGATATCAAGAGCAGGTTGAATGATACAAGGCCCGACAAAGGGGCCGAACGAAGAAGAGATAGAGATAGCACTGTGTTCACACCGTTAAACACACCTATCTCGAAGATTCTCCACGAGATAAAGGGTAAACCTGGGTTTGTCAGACCACCCAAGTTGAAGACCCCTGAGAATAGAAGAAGCGACAGCAAATATTGTGACTACCATCGGGACAAAGGTCACAACACCGAGGAGTGCTATCATTTGAAGAAGTTAATTGAAAGAATGATCAAAGATGGGGAACTGACCCAATTTGTGGGCGACTTGAGGGACAAACTCGAATCCAAGGAGAAAAGGAAGGATGCTGAAAGTTCGGAGAAATACCGAGGGGAGGTCAGGACAATTTCCGGAGGAACAGTACTTGATCGGGACAGTAAGACAGCAAGGAAAAAGTATGCCAGACAGATCTACAACCTGTACCAGTCAAGTTCAGCCAAGCAACCACTACCTATCTCCTTCACCGAAGATGACTATGAGGATGTGATATGGCCGCACGAAGACCCACTTGTTATAAATCCAGTAATCGGGGAAAACAAGATATGGAAAGTGCTGGTGGACGAAGGGAGCTCAGTCAACATTCTATATCACCGAACATATTGCAAGATGAATTTGGGAGGCGAACAGCTAGAACCATGCCACGAGGCACCTTTATACGGTTTCGGTAATCAGCCTGTGCCGATAGAAGGGACCATCACCTTGTCTGTCATGATGGGGAAAGCGCCATACACTGTGGTGAAGGAAGCAAAGTTCTATGTCGTCCGGGTTGACAGTCCGTACAACGGAATTTTGGGAAGGCCGGCCTTATCTTTGTTCCAGGCCGTGTCCTCTGTCCCTCACCTGAAGTTGAAGTTCCCAACTGAACATGGAATTGGAGAAATGAGAGGCGATCAGAAAGCCGCCAGAATAATCATGTTGGAGGATTTGGAAAGAGGAAAAGAAATGAGACCGAAGCTGGGGGCAGCCACCAACTGCTGAACATTGAGTTGGAAAAGTTTGGGGCCGACCTGTCGAGCCCGATTGCTGAGCCGGCTGCAGAGACCGAAGAGGTAGAACTGTACGTGGGTCAGTCGGGAAGGATGATCCAAATTGGAAAGAGCATGGAGCCGAAATTGAAAGAAAAAGTCATCAAGGTCATTAGGGAATTCCACGACTTATTCGCATGGAATCCCGAAGATATGCCAGGTTTGGACCCTGCGGTTGCCAAACACTGTTTAAACGTAGCTCCCGAAGCTAAGCCCGTAAGACAAAAGAAGAGGAATTTCGCCATGGAAAGGCAGAAAGTAATCCAAGTTGAAGTCGAAAAATTGCTGGAAGCAAAGTTCATTCAAGAGATAGACTATCCCGACTGGTTGGCAAACGTAGTGGTGGTGAAGAAATCCAACGGCAAGTGGAGGATGTGTGTCGACTACACCGACCTGAATAAGCATTGTCCGAAGGACCACTATCCCTTGCCGAACATTGATCAACTGATAGATGCCACTTCGGGGCATCAAATACTCAGTTTCCTGGATGCATTCTCAGGATACCACCAAATTGCCATGAATGCCGAGGACGTTCCAAAGACAGCATTCATCACACCGAATGGCACTTATGCCTACATAAAGATGCCTTTCGGCTTGAAGAACGCCGGGGCAACATTTCAAAAAATGATCAACAAAGTGTTCAAAGCCCAGATCGGTCGGAACATGGAGTGCTATGTGGATGATATGATAGTTAAGTCCCTTTTCAGGGATCACGCCGAAGATCTGAGGGAATGTTTTGAAACGCTCAGAAGAAACAACATGAGGATCAATCCGAACAAGTGTACGTTTGGGGTGAATAGTGGGAAATTTCTGGGATACATGGTTAGCGCCAGAGGAATTGAAGCCAACCCGGAGAAGATTAAAGCAGTCATTGATATGGAGGCACCGAAGACAATCAGGGACATTCAAAAGCTGACCGGACGGCTAGCAGCCCTGAGGAGGTTCATCTCCCGATCGGCCGAAAAGGCCCTACCATTTTTCGAAGTGCTTCGGGGGTCGAAGAATTTCGAGTGGGGGCCAAATTGCCAGAAAGCATTCGAAGATGTTAAAGAGTACTTAGTGAAAGCCCCACTCTTAATGAGACCCGACCCGAAGGAGACTTTGCAGCTGTACTTGGCTATGAACGACCGAACACTTGGAGCCGTGTTGGTCAAAGAACATGAAGGGAACCAGCATCCGGTGTTCTATGTCTCTCATATTCTCAAGGATGCAGAAACAAGATATCCGAATGCAGAGAAGTTCGCTTATGGACTGGTAGTGGCCGCAAGAAAGCTAAGGCACTATTTCCAGGGAAGGACTATCAAAGTTGTAACCGATCAGCCGTTAAAGAAAATATTGCAAAGGCCAGAGGCATCGGGCAGAGTAGTTGCTTGGGCGATCGAACTGGGGGAGCATGATTTGGAGTATACACCAAGGACTTCGATCAAAGCCCAAGCATTGGCGGATTTCATGGTAGAATGCTCTTTTTCGGGGCCAAATGACTTAGCTCCTGAAGAACAAATGATTCAGACACCGGGAAAATGGAAGTTGTTTGTCGATGGGTCGGTCGCAAAGGAAAAGTGCGGGGCAGGGCTAATTCTTACAAGCCCAGAAGGATTCGAGATTTGTCAAGTCATCAGGTTCACTTTCCCGTTGACAAACAACGAAGCCGAATATGAAGCACTCTTGGCAGGGCTAGATTTGGCAAGAAATTTGGAAGTTAAGCACATTAGGGCGTTTAGTGATTCAATGTTGGTGGTAAAACAGTTCTCAGGAGAGTATGGGCAAAAAGATCCCCGAACCAAGGCATACGCCCTTAAGGTACGTGAACAATCTTTGCTGTTTGAAACTTTCGAGTTAACTCAAGTAGCTAGAGAAAACAACAGTCGGGCAGACGCCCTATCGAGGTTAGCTTCGGCAGAAACCCAAAACCTAAGCGGGTCCATCTATCTGACCGAAGTAAAGACACCTTCGATAGACAAGAAGCAGTGCATGGAAATTCATCAAGGGGTCAATTGGATGACTCCCATCAGGGCCTTCTTGGAAAAAGGCATCCTACCACTAGACCGAAGGGAAGCACAGAAGGTGAAGTATCGGTCGGGAAATTACACTCTGGTCGGGGGCCGTTTGTTCAGACGATCGGTAAGTCAGCCGCTACTTAGGTGTTTAGACAAAGATGAACAGCAGCTTGCTTTAGAGACAGTTCATGAAGGGATTTGTGGAGAACATTTGGCAGGACGATCCTTAGCCTTCAAAATCCTTAGGCAGGGATTCTTCTGGCCTAAAATGAAAGAAGACGCAACAGAGTATGCTAAGAAATGCAAGCAATGCCAGCTATTCAGCACAATCCCGAAGCAACCTCCCGAAGAGATGTCTTCAGTCCTTAGCCCGATCCCATTTGCTATGTGGGCGGTCGACATCGTGGGGATCCTACCCACCAGCACTAAACAAGCGAAATACTGTATTGTGGCAATCGACTATATGACAAAGTGGATAGAAGCAAAACCCCTTTCGGCCATTACCGAAGAAGCCGCGAAGAAATTCATGCTAGAACAGGTCATCTTGAGGTTTGGCATACCTATGGTTTGTGTGTCCGATAACGGTACTCAGTTCATTGGGAGCAAGTTCAGAAAATTCCTGGCTCAGTTCGGGATACAACAGAAGTTCAGTTCGGTAGGGCATCCCCAGGGAAATGGAGCGATCGAGGCGGCCAACAAAATCATCTTTGATGGAATCAAGAAAAGGCTGGGGGAAGCTAAAGGACTTTGGGCTGAAGAACTACCATGGGTCCTATGGGCTTACCGAACAACTACGAGGTCTTCAACCGGGGAAACGCCTTTTAAACTCGCCTTCGGAACTGATGCCCTTCTACCTGTCGAAGTTGGCCTGGAGTCTTACCGAACGGAAGTGTTTAACGTGGAGTCAAATGAGTTCGGACTCCGGGCAAATGTGGATTTGCTAGAAGAAGAAAGAGAGGCTGCCCACCAAAGAAACTTAAGGTACCAACTGCAGGCAGCCCAGTATTATGATTCGGGAGTGAAGAAAAGATCCTTCCGAACCGGGGACTTAGTGCTTCGGGAGTTGGCCACTTCCATGCCAGCAAAAAGAGGCAAGCTTATGCCCAACTGGGAAGGTCCATACGCGGTAATTGAAGTGGTCCGACCGGGCACCTACAAATTGGCTCATCCGGACGGCAGCCCAATCAAAAACACTTGGCATGCCGCTCGCCTTCGCCGTTTTTACCAGTAAGCTTACTGGACATTTTATTGCTTTTTACTTCAGTATTTTGTCTTATGCAACTTTGTTCTGAATTCCATAAGCTAGCATCAATCTGTAATCAAATCTATGTAAGAGTTGCATGGTTAATGAAAAGATTGTTTTGCTCCACTATCCGTTATTGTTAAGCTAAGTACGCAATGTTAAGCTTAATAGACCCATGTTTGGGGCCGACCGTATAAAACATGCGCCTTTTAACTTATTGGTAGTGTTCAAGTTCATTGTGTTTTAAGCTACAAATACTTGACGAATCCAAATTTGGGGCCGACCGAATAAAATTTGGCCTCTTACAAAATTGCTTTAGTATTCAAGTCGCTTTGACATTAATTAAGGCCGGGAGGAAATATTTTTCAACCAACCGAACGAGACCTTAATCATTTACAAAACCCCTTAAATACTCGGGGGCAGCTAGGTTACGACCAAAAATGCACAAAAAGGCAAGAATTATGCTAAGGCAAAAATGGCCGAAGATGCATAACAACAAAATAAATATGCTAAGGCAAGAGGAAGCCGAAGAGGCATAAAAAAGAAAAATCATGCCAAGGCAAATCAAAGCCAAAGACGCATGAACAGAAACAGAAGCCAAATTAAGGCCGAAGCCGAAGACGCATACAAAAGAATTTTATGCAAAGGCAGAAATATATAAAGCAAGCCCGAAGGCAAAGTAAAATATTACAAGCCCGAAGGCACGAATAGTGAGCTCGAAGGCAAAGTTAAATATTACAAGTTCAAAAGTATTAAAAAGCTACGAAAATATTAGAAGGCTTCATCAGCTGGAGGTTCGTCGGAGAGAGACTCATCTTCGCCCGAAGAAACCTCTAAAGGTTGATCAGACCCCTCCCGACCAACCGGATCCGTCATCCCGAGCGAAGGATCTACCAGCTGAGTATGATCGAAGCCCAAAGAATGTGCCTTTAGCACAGCGCCATCATACCCCATTTGGTAGCACCTTTCTTCGGTCAGCTCCAGGGTCTTCTGCAGCTTCCGAACACTCTTTCTTGTAAGTTTGAGCTGCTTATTTCTCCACTCGACGCGCGCCCGGAGAGTGTCCAGCTCCTTCAGCTGCCCCTTGAGAGCCTCATTGTCGGCAGACAGAGACTTGGCTTGACCGGTGACCCTCTCCAGTTCAATGTTGGAGTTCCGAAGGTCCTCTTCAGCCTTGACCGCCCGAACTTCAGTCTGGCTGGCCGCCTCCAGCTTTTTCTGTATGCCCTCCATTCGTTCGGTCACAACGGCCGACCAAGAGACCCCCTGGAAATAAACAAGGAAAAAGAGTTAAACACTGAATACAAGTGAAAGAAATAAATGACACCGAAGGAGAGAAAGCTTACCATGGAGAGCAGAGCCAGCATTTCAGTGCAAGCCTCAAGGTCGTTTGCTTTAGCAAACGTGGGCCTGTCGGCGGGCAGAATGAGACCCCGACAGAGATCAGGGCCTACTACGGTAGACAGTTGGGGGGCAGGGACGATGATCTGATCCGTCTCGATAACTCCCCAAGGAGGAGAGTATACTTTCAGCCCGGCATCTCCCGACCGGCCCCTTTTTCGGGAGTCGGCCGAGGGGGTCTGGACGATACCATCCCCTTGATCTCGCGGAGGAGAAGAAACCAATGGAGTTTCAACCCTCTCCCTCGAATCGGGAACAGATTCCAGCCCTTTGCCGGCCGATTGGGCAGCAGCCTCGGCTTCGGCCGTAGCGGTTATTGAAAGCTGAGATGCCTTCTTGCGCTTGCGCTCGATGATATCCTGCATAGTAGACACTGCACAAAAATACTAGTGTTAAAACATTGGAGACTGGAAAGGAAAATGCAATAATAGAAGCATTCGGATGGAAAAGAATAAGGTAAAGATAAGTGTTACCACTACCCCAAAGGGCGACCAACCAATCGTTATCCCGGCCGTCCGATACCGGAACCCTACCCATGTTGAGTTCACAGAGAAGGCGGTAATCATGCTTGTCCGCCCCCAACATTTCAGGGTATTGCAACCTCGATGGGTCCAGATCCCGCCAACGGCCGTACTTCTCCATCCTCGGGCCCGAAATGAAGGTCCACCTCTCATGGGCCCCCCTGTTGTTAGAATTTGTTTGAGCCCACTCGGCCCTGCCGGTTCGACGGGCTATGGTGTAGAAGCCGTTGCTTTTGGAGTTCCTCCGAAGCTCGTAATGATGCCAGAACAAGGTCGTCCTTGGGGTCATCCTCAGAGCCAAGCATCGGGCTTGAAAGGCGTTTATATGGAAAAAGCTGTTCGGATCCAGCTGCCCTATGGCGATCCCCACTTGCTTCAGCAATTTCTTCAATATTGGAAGCATCGGCAGCCGAAAGCCACATTTGAAGGCCATCTCGGATATGCCGGTAGCCACGCTTCCGCCGAAGAGAGGTGGAATCTCAGGGTTATGCCAAATGCGGTCTCTCTTCCTAGGTGTGAAGAAGTACCAGACCTTCCTTTCTACTTGGTATTTGGAGTGGAATTCTTCTATTTTATCCTCGGTCAGGTGTGACCGGAAATTCGCAGCCGGATATGTCTCCACGTCACTAAACGGCGAAACATCCGAAGGACCAGCACCTTCGGTCGACCGATCCATGTCCCTGCATTCGGAAATGAAGAGACATTAGCTTTGTACTCGGACAAAGAAGATGAAAACAAAAAGGGGAGAAGCCGAGTACAGTGAGCCAAGATCGGTCGGAGGGTCCTAAAGTCTAAGGGTTAGCAAACTACGGGTCGTCTAAAAGTTACAAATGATCGGGACAGACCGAAGGAAGCTCTCAAGTTGTGAATCTTGAAGGGCATTTCAACCTTGACAACTTCCCAGCAAATATCAAGTTTCAAGTAAAAGGTTCGTATCAGGGCAACACAGCGGAAATCAAAAAGAAAAGACAGGCATATATACTACCTAAAATGACAAGAGTAAATTGTACAGGTAACTTTACATATGTACATCTAGATACATACATGAATGTATGGAAGCACAGAACAATTACAATAAAGAAGCAAGAGGGAAAATGTCACTTACTGGTTTGAAGGTTCTTGATAAGACTGAGTTCTTGAGGATAGATTGCTTGGATGTAGACGTCAACCGGAGTTGGAGAAGAAAAGACGACCGGCGGCGAATTGACGTTTCCAATCGTCGTTAGCAAAAAGCTCTAAGAAATAAAGATTTTGGTTTTGGTTTTGTTTAAACTGGTGAGCGTAAAAGTGAAAATGAATGGGTTTAGAGGGATTATATACGGAGGTGTGGCGTTTGGACAAAGCCGTTTCGTATTCAACGGTGGGGATTGAAGCGCGAATCTCGAGATCAGACAGTTGTCATCCATAAAGGGACACGGCTTCCCAGGAGGCGTCTCGACCTTGTCCATCGCCATTCTTATCCGAAGGACACGTACGAGGACAGACTTCCGAAGATGGGCTTGGGCTTTAGCCTTCGTCCTGAGGATAATTCCGAACGAAGCCTAGGGACATGTTAGCCCAACTTCTTACCGGGCTGGACCGGAAGCCCAATGAGGATAATTGGTTTGGAGAGGCTTCAGACTGACGATAGCCCGTATCATTCGGCCCCGCTATGCGTAACGGTCCATTCGGTTGTGTTCCTGGGAACGTGGGAACGTTGGACACGTTCTCCATTTCGTCCCACTCCCCAATAACTGCCAAGATAGAGAATTAAAAGGGTTAACAAAGGTTTGATATCATTCATTCAATTACTTACAAACAATTTAGACAATACAAACACTCTGCGTTTACCTTTACTCATCAAAGAACCAATTAACTTATTCTCACACCGGAGGTGAATCGGGG
This sequence comes from Kitagawia praeruptora, assembly GCA_037693485.1. Taxonomy (NCBI): domain Eukaryota; kingdom Viridiplantae; phylum Streptophyta; class Magnoliopsida; order Apiales; family Apiaceae; genus Kitagawia; species Kitagawia praeruptora. The sequence goes on from CM075350.1 coordinate 129,878,527, forward strand.
GGCCACACCCTCGCATTCTTCTTCAATTGCAGGTCCGACCGAACGGATACACCGACGGAAATTGGTTGTAACATTGTCCTTGATGATATACATTCATAAAACACCTTGAAAAACATATGTGTACAAGATTAAGTTTTGTAACTTATCAACGGATATCCAAGCTATGTACATCCATTGATGAGGTAGCTTATCGACTGATAAGATTGTAGCATACCTTGTATTTGAGCCTTTGAATGTTTGTTAATACTATAGTTGCTAGAGATCCTAAGTCATGTTGACTATCAATGGATATGCAGAATAGGGTAGCTAATTGTATATAGGCTGTGCTATGTAATTCTGTATAATTGAAGTGGTGATCAACGGATGAAGACTCTATGTCAGCGGATATGGTATTCTCAGCAAACATCAGTCAACCTATCGATCCATGTCTACACCAACGGATAATATGCCTCAATCAATAATGTCTTGGGATTAGAAGTTGATGGCGACTTGACATGCCTGACAGATCACATGGGTTGATAAGCTCAAAATGGGTATGGTAACCAGTATTGGAAACGAAGAAGAAAAAGAAACATTCTTTATTCTCACAAACAATCTAGCTGGTAAATCTAGTGCATATCTGTCCAAAGACAACCAGACAAATTGTATAACATGGAGACTAAGGAGTGGTAGCAACCCTGCAGAATCATTTGACTTAGAAGATTCGTTTATTTTGTAGGGTTTGTAAACTTGTAGTATATATACTACAAGTGTAGCATAGCTAAAACAGAGAAGAGAAACACTGAGCAAAAAGCAATGCACATTAGGTTCTCTTGTAATAGTTTTAGCTTTGCATTCGCACCTGTGTACTCATTTACGAAGAGAAGTTTTCTTCAATACAACCCTCAGGTGGAGTCGAGCAAAACCCTACCTAAAATTTTTAAAGTGTGTTGTGTGTTCATTCAGTTTTACTCTTTTACGTTTTATGTAACACCCCCAGATCCAGGGTCAGGGATCTGATCGTTACGGTCTCAATATCCATTCATAAAACCAACATGATTTAAATTACAACCTTGTGACCCAAAACAACAACATAAAACACACCCGTTATAGTCCTAGAGATGCAATCAGAGTAACCATCAATATTATTAATCACAAGTTTGAGTTCTTACATCCCAAAGAATTACTATTTTACCATTACATACTCTTTACCATCCATTGGTATATGCCATATAATAAATACATTTGATGTGCAAATGCTAACAACTAGCCTACCGGAAGCTGCATCTTCAGCAATGGTAGCTATGACCTCAGCGGTTAATCCTCTGACGGCTGACACCTGCCTATGCTGAGTACGCCTTGCGCGGCCATCTGATCTAGCTTTTTTTGTGATATAAATAAAAAAAGCAAGGGTGAGCAATATCCCACCAAAAATATAATTGAACAGTGATAATTGATAAGTGGAGTTTATATCCACTTGGAGCATTCTAAATCGGCTTAAATTGATTGTCTTGGGCTCAAGTTTCTTGTAGTTTTGATGTGTTTTGTTTAGTTGTGCAGATTTACAAGGATGTTGATTATGGTGGATGTTTTTGTCGTTTTTGGAGATTTAATTTATTAAAATTCGGATTTATTGGGCTGCACGCGTGAGATTCACTGTTTGGGCCATATCTTGAGTTCTAGAAGTCAGTTTTGGGCGATCTTACTGTCCACGCGAAGATAACGAGATTCTCTATCATTCTAAAGTGGTCCAGAGGCCCAATTGCAGCTGGAACGTTCCAGAATTACTGAAGAAAAGACAGCTGCGAATTTCCCTTTAAAACAGAATCAGTTTAGGAAACGAATTTTGCAGAAATTCTATTATAATTCTATTTTTGTATTTTCTTGCTGGGCAAGACTTTTAGAGCCTATATAAACACATCCAACCCTTGTAATTTATCATTAAGATCATCATTAGGAGTAGAACCTTTACATATCAATTACTTAGTTTTATTTGTATCTTTAATACTTTGTTTTTTTTCATGGTTTCATCAAATCCCATGACGATGAACGGTTCAATTATGAACTAATCGTTGTCATGGGATTCTAACGGATTTATTTATGGAGCTTAGTATCTTGATGTTTTAAAGATTTGTGTGTGATGTATATCTGATATCCTCGTATGGTTGTGTTTCATGTATTTAGATGCGTAGCTAACATCTAATTTGTTAATCTCTTGTGAAGCGAGAGTGGATCTTGAGATTTAGAACTTGCCATGCTAGCATAGGATAGGTTGATGTTTTAACATCATGATTTGTGGCGTAAATAGAGATATTATGCTGCCCTATGTGATCAATGTGGATAACTTGTTCTTCAACCGTTATGTTTTCAAATTCTATAGAGATATAGGGTCTAAGCATAATTGGTGTCTATTCATCTTCTATCTCTTTTGTGGATGTATGTTTAGTTTGGTATTCGTATACTGAGAAGTAGCATATACTTGTTTCGTGTTATCCGATCAGATATCATAACCATTGCATATAGTGATTAAAAGCGTCAGATCTAAGCAAAGTATTTAATGAAGTTAGGATTCCATGGTTTCTCTTGTAGAAGTAATTCGATTCCAATTCTTGTTAGTTAGTTAATTCTTAGTTTGTTAATTTGCTTTTTAGTTAGATTTAGTTAATTAAAACCCAATTTGTTATTTGTCTTAGCAGTGAATTAAAACCATACATTGTTGCATATGTACAATACTGAATTAAAAACCAGATCTCTGTGGGAACGAACTTGACTTATATCTATATTACTTGTGACCACGTGCGCTTGCGTGATTTTGTGTTAACAAGTTTTTGGCAAAAACTTGTTTGCACTATTTCACGCAAGCGCACGTGGTCACAAGTAATATAGATATAAGTCAAGTTCGTTCCCACAGAGATCTGGTTATGGTTTTAATTCAGTAAACGCACCTATGCAACAGTGTATGGTTATTATGCACTGCTAAGACAAATAACAAATATGGGTTTTAACTATCTAAATTAAATCTAACTAAAAAGCAAATTAAAAAACTAAGAATTAACTAACTAACGAGAATTGGAATCAAATTACTTCTTCAAGATAAACCATGGAATCCTAACTTCATTAAATACTTTGCTTAGATCTGACGCCTTTAATCACTATATGCAATGGTTATAATTACGTCTTTTATTAATATAATTACGTCTTTTATTCATATCTTGTTATTTACCATGTTTTCATCAAATCCCATGGTGACGAAAGGTTTAGTTATGAACTAATCGTTGTCATGGGATCCTAGTGGATTTATCTATGTAGCTTAGTAGTTTGCATGCCTTAAAGATTTATGTGTGGTGAATTCTTGATATCCTCGTATGGTTAATCTTAATGCTTTTGGATGCGTAGCTAACGTCTAAATTGAATTGTTAATCTCTTGCTAAACAAGAGTGGATCTTGAGATTTAGAACTTGCCATGCTAGCATAGGATAGGTTGGTGTTTTGACATCATGATTTGTGGCGTAAATAGAGATATTATGCTACCCTATGTGATTTAAGTGGATAACTTGTGCTTCAACCTTTATGTTTTCAAATTCTATAGAGATATAGGGTCTAAACATAATAGGTGCCTATTCATCTTCTATCTCTTTTGTGGATGTATGTGTAGATTGGTACTAGTATACCGAGAGGTAACTTTTACTCTTTTCGTGTTATCCGATCAGATATCAAAACCATCGCATGTTTTAATTAAAGGCTGCAACTCTAAGTGAAGTAGATGATGAAACTAGGATTCCATGTTTTATTCTCATATTAGTAATTCGACTTTAATCTCTTTAATTAGTTAATCTTTAGTTTGATAATTAATTTAGTAGTTAATAAAAATCCAATTTGTTATTTGTCTTAGCAGTGGATAAAAACCATACATCGGTGCATAGGTACATTAATTGAATTGAACACCATTCTAGATCTCTGTGGGAACGAACTTGATTTAATCATATATTACTTGTGACAACGTGCGCTTGCGTAATTTTGCATAACAAGTTTTTGGCGCCGCTGCCGGGGATCATCGATGTTTTTATTTTAGTTTATGTGCTTGTCATCAGTGGTCGTTAGCGTTCACTGACTCGGATTCTTACTTAGTTTGTTTGTTTCGTGGTGTTTCAGGTACTTAAGTTTGTATGCGAACACGCTTACAAGCTCGTTTGGAAGAACTGGCGGAAGACGATCTTGTAGAGAATTTAGAGAATAAGAAAGAGGAAACTGAGACTACTGTAGAGATGGGTGACGCAGCAGCAGCAGCTAAGGCTTTGAGGGAGTATTCTCAGCCAAAACTCAATGATATCCAGTCTAGCATTATTAGGCCAGCTATTGCAGCGAACAATTTTGAGATCAAGTCGGGCACAATTCAGATGGTGCAGAATTCAGTTCAGTTTGGGGGTGCTTCTACGGAGGATACCAACATGCATGTTCGGGACTTTATCGAAATCTGCGATACTTTCAAATGTAATGGTGTGACGGATGATGCTATCAGGTTGAGGCTTTTCCCATTCTCTCTGAGGGATAAGGCTAAGAGCTGGCTACACTCTTTGCCACCTGGTTCCATTACTACATGGGAAGATCTTGCTCAGAAGTTCCTTACTAAATTCTTCCCTATGGCGAAAACTGCAGCATTAAGGAACCAGTTGACTCAATTCCAACAGCAATCTGGCGAGACCTTGTGTGAGGCTTGGGAACGCTACAAGGAGATGCTACGCAAGTGTCCTCATCATGGTATGCCTGATTGGATGGTTATTAATGGGTTCTACAATGGGTTGGGAGCACAGTCTAGGCCTTTGCTAGATGCAGCATCAGGTGGAGCTCTGTGGGCGAAGAGCTATGATGAAGCTTATGAACTTATAGAGATGATGGCTGCCAATGAATATCAAAATCCAACCCAAAGGCTATCTCAAGGCAAGGCAGCAGGAATTTTTGAAGTAGATACAGCTTCAATGATTACAGCTCAGTTGAAGGCTCTTGCTATGAAGGTGGATTCTCTTGCTAATTATGGAGTTCAGCAGGTGGCTCGTGTTTGTGAGCTATGTGCGGGTGCACATGAGATGAAACAGTGTGCTATCTCTTCTGAATCAGCACAGTTCGTGAGTAATTTCCAGAGACCTGCTGCACCAATTCGAGCCACTTATCATCCTAACAACAGGAATCATCCCAACTTCAGCTGGAGAAACAATCAAAGTGCACAATAACCTTTTCAACAGCCTTATCAGCAAGCGAAGCCATTCAATCAAGGCTATCAACAGCCTTATGCTCCAAGGACACCATATCAACCTCCGGGATTTCAGCAGCAACAGCCCCAGGCTCATATGGGGCAATCATCTAATGATAAATCAGATGAGGTGTGGATAGCGGTAAAGAATCTACAAGCTGGCCAGAAAGTTTTGGAAACCCAGTTGGGGCAGATTACAAGTGCCTTGGTAAATATGCAACAAGGAACTCTTCCAAGTGATACAATGGGTAATCCAGGCAAGAGGGAGATTCATGAGCAGGTGAAAGCTGTGACTTTGAGATCCGGAAAGGTTACATCAGATCCTAAATCAGCAACTGAAGAAGATGAAGATGTTCAGAATCAGCAGGTTGAAAAATCTGCAGTGCCAGAAATTGAGAAATCTGATTTAGTGGCTGATCAGCTTGATGGTGAGAAGAGCAAGAAACCTGTTGAAAAGTCTACTCCGGAGCAATCTTCAAAGAATAATCAGATTTATCCGCCTCCTCCATTTCCTGGACGTTTGCGGAAAAGTCAAGAAAAATAGTTTCAGAAATTTATGGATGTCTTCAAGAAACTGTCCATTAACATTCCTTTTGTTGAAGCATTGGAGCAGATGCCGAGTTATGCAAGGTTCATGAAGGATATCCTTTTGAAAAAGAGAAGGTTGGAAGAATTTGAAATAGTGGCATTGACAGAGGAGTGCAGTGCGGTGTTGCAACAGAAATTGCATCCTAAACTTAAGGATCCAGGAAGCTTTACAATTCCATGCACTATTGGCAACCTTTCATTCAACAAGTGTTTATGTGATTTGGGAACTAGTATTAATCTCATGCCCTTGTCTGTTTTCAAGCAACTTGGTCTACCGGAGCCAAAGCCAACTAACATCTCTTTGCAGTTGGCTGATCGATCTATCACTTATCCGAGGGGTATAGTGGAGGATGTTTTGGTGAAAGTTGATAAACTCATATTTCCTGCTAATTTTGTTATCTTGGATTTCGAAGAAGATAAGAAGATTCCCATAATCTTGGGAAGACCGTTCTTGGCTACAGGAAAGACTTTGATTGATGTGCAAAAAGGAGAGCTTACAATGAGGGTGCAAGATCAGAGTGTCACCTTTAATGTGTTCAAGGCAATGAAATTTCCGACAGAGGATGAAGAGTGTTGCAGTGTGGAAATAGTTGATACGGGTCAGAGAAAGAAGTTTGATCAATTGTTGAGCGAGAAATCTGACATGCATGTGCTAAAGCATCCCATTAGTGATTCCATTGACAGTTCTTCGGTTCGTGATCTTTCGAGTGTAAAGCTTGGAAAACTTCCACCACATTTCAGGTATGTCCTTTTGAATGATGAGCTAGTGATTTTTGAAGAGGGGCATGATAACGTGTTGCGAAGGTGGAAAGCAGATGATAAGGGAGAAGAAATTTTTGTTCAGCCGGTTGAGTCGGAGAAGCACCTTAGAGGTGTGAAGAAGAAAAAGAAGAAGATGTGGCCGTTGGGTAGTAAAATCAAGTTGAAGTCTGAGGGGAAAGTTTTGTGGAAAGAAAGCAATCAAGATGTCAACGTTCGTATGAATGGTTTGTCTGTTGAGAACGGTTCAGTTATTCTTTTGAAACCGCCTTGAGTTGAGGAAGTAACGTCAAGCTATTGACGTTAAAGAAGCGCTTGGTGGGAGGCAACCCACGGATTAGTGTAGAAAAAAATTGAATGTTTTATTTAAAAAAAAAAAAAATTGTGAACAGGAGGTTTAACGCGCCATGGCGCACTGTCCAGGATGTGTCGGAGCAAATCTACTGTCCAGGAGGTTTTACAAGAGTATTACACAAGGCTGTGCGTGTTGTTTAAAAAAAAAAAAAAGTAAAAGTTGGACAAAGTTTTAACAGAGGAGAGTAACGCGCGCGCCACAGTGCCAAATTCACGCCACAGCCTGCCTATGTTTCTGTTTCTGTCCAGGTTAGTTTTTTTCATCCAGGTTTGATTTGTACGCATGTTTATGTGTTTTAATATATATTAAAACAAATTTATTCGTCTCCTAAATCAATTCCAACCTCTTTTCTAATTATTTTCTCCACCTAAAATCCTAATTCTAGCCCCATATTAATTCCAAATTATTTCCAATCCATCTCCTATTTCATTTTTTATTTTATTTTATTTATATATATATTTTTTTATTATTATTATTTTTTCCCCCAAATATATATATCCACCTATACATACAAATCCAATTCCTTTTCTACTTCTTTAAATCTCTAAAAATTCAATTCTAAACAGGAATTAATTGCAAGTTCACCTCTTTGATTCGTATTAGGTAAATCTTTTTCTCTAATTTTATTTTTATTACGAATTTGTGTTCTTGTAAATTGGGAATTTTGTATTATTCTTGGAATTTGGGCTATTTGTGGTGTGATATTGCTTGGTAATTATTGGTGGAGCTTCTTGTGAGTTGGGTATTGATTCTTATGGCTCCTAGCGTGGATGAGGTGGTGTAAGGCGCATTGCAGGTATGTTTCTACTTTCCCTCGTATTTACTTCCATTCAATGAGGACATTGAATATTTTAAGTTTGGGGGTGGTTTGAGGGATAAGTAGTGTATATATATGTGATTGTTAGTTATTGTGTTCATGTAGGATTTCATGCTTTGCATATTAGTATTAGTAAATTATGCATTTATGTTCGTGATATCTACGTTTGTTTCATATAGGACATTCTGTTTTTATGTTCGTATATCATGTTAGTTCATAATAGTTTGCATGTGCACCCATGCTTGATAGGAATTTTGTGTTGTTGACGCTTTTGATTGAGAAGTGATATGCTTTGTTCTTGTGCACACACATACACTAGTAAGCTGAAGCTAGTAGACTTTTTGAATGTTGTAAGTGATTAGAAGGACATGAATATGTGCAAGATGATTTAGTTTGCATGCTTTGAATACAAGTCGGTGCGTTAGAGAGATTTTTGCTTGGGATTGAGTATGTTTTTCCACCAAGTGAGATTTTGAGCCTTATTGCATATTGCATTATTTGCAATTTATTCGTTTGCTTGAGTGTCCACGGATTGTTTGCATTGCTAGCAGTTGTTTGAGGTCTTTCTTGAAACGCATGACATTATTTGACGATTAAAATGATAAAGGCATTTATGAATAACCGCATATTTTCCCATATTACCACACCATGTTTACATGATCAATTAGTTAACCCGTTGAGCTTAATCCTATTTTTTCGGTGACATACCACATTACTTGCCTAGACCTTTTTCTTGTATTGGCCTTACATTAATTTGAACCCACATTGTCAAAGGCTAGTAGAGTGCTTAAGGGGGTAATAAGGTGTGCAAGGAGGGGTTTATTGTTGGTCTTACTTTTGGGAGAAATATTGAAAATTGGGTTTGGTTGTTTACTTGATAGTCGGCATATGTAATAAATTATGGGATCATTGTTATTGTTTATATTATTGTTTGTGTTCTATTTAGCTCTCGAAAAAAAAAAGAAAAAAAAAACAAAAGAAGAAGAAAAAAAGAAAAAAAAAAGAAAAAAAAAATAATATTATGAGAGCATGTTTGTGTTTGTTGCGATCCTATTTCAGTCGACTAGGCGAGTGTATGTCTTAGTAAAATTATGTGGGGGGAAAATAGGGTGTTGTGTGTGATTTATTATGGTACTTACTAGCTTTTGACACTACACCTGTTTTGGCTTATTTGACATACCTTGTCCCTAGCCCCGTTATAACCCAATTAAAGACCTTTTGATTATCGTCATTGATGTATGTTGTGTTAAAAGTTAGATTGATACCAAATGTCAAGCATGTTTATGATTTTGTTGGAATTGAGTGATACAATTACCCTTGTTCTTGAGTGAATATTCTTTATGAGTGGATTGTGAGTGTTTGCTTGTTCTTGCATATGAGATCCCGAGTGTTGTCTCAAAGATGTGCTCTTGTAGGCTTAGCATGTTTACTAACTTATTCTTACACTTGACATGGGCTTGTGAGAACTTATGCATGTTCATTGAGTAGACTATGTGAATACTTGCACTTTCGACACCAAGGCATTGCGTATTCACTTTGATTCTTAAGTTGATATGGCATGAGAGGATTTGAAGGTATGGTAGATTAGATTAATTGCATTTTCATTTAGTTGCATTCATGCATTGCATTGCATTAGGTTAAATGGATTTTGTGGGTACATTCGCTATAGGCCCTCACGAGACCTTACTCGTCCACTAGGGCTGCCTAGGGGTTTAAAGGGCTTGTTGCATATGCCAAATGCAACCGTGATCACCTACGGAAGTGGTACTAGTTAGTTAGTTGTAATTGTTTATGCTTGAGGACAAGCATCGGTTTAAGTTTGGGGGTGTGATAAGTGGATTTTATATCCACTTGGAACATTCTAAATCGGCTTAAATTGATTGTCTTGGACTCAAGTTTCTTGTAGTTTTGATGTGTTTTGCTTAGTTGTGCAGGTTTAAGAGAATGTTGATTAAGGTGGATGCTTCTATAATTTTTTGGGAATTAATTGATTAAAATTCGGATTTTCTGGGAAGGCTGCGCAGCTTACACTGTTTTGGCCATATCTGGAGTTCTGTAAGTCCGTTTTCAGCGATCTTACTGCCCACGCGAAGCTTGAGAGATTTTCTACAACCTGGGATAGGAAGCACGTGCAAGTAATGTGCTGAATAAAATCGCGCACGTATTCTTTGAGAAGCATGGCTTAGAAATTACTATTTTGCCCTTTTCAAGTTCTGATTTTATTCCGGGCAGGTTTTAGCACCTTAATTAAATTCTAATTGTAATAGAAGATAAATTCTTGCTGGGCAAGAAATCTAGAGCCTATAAAAACACATCTAAGCATTGTAATATAGATACACATTATCATAGCTTTATTATTGTAACCAGCTTAGATCTGCAAGGGAAAAAAGGAGAGAAGGGTTCAACGCTCGTGACAAGCAACAGATCTAGATCTACTTCATCCTTTGTGTTACTTTGGATTATAGATTTGTTTTCTCAAACTCTTGTTTATTAATATAATTACGTCTTTTATTCATATCTTGTTATTTACCATGTTTTCATCAAATCCCATGGTGACGAAAGGTTTAGTTATGAACTAATCGTTGTCATGGGATCCTAGTGGATTTATCTATGTAGCTTAGTAGTTTGCATGCCTTAAAGATTTATGTGTGGTGAATTCTTGATATCCTCGTATGGTTAATCTTAATGCTTTTGGATGCGTAGCTAACGTCTAAATTGAATTGTTAATCTCTTGCTAAACGAGAGTGGATCTTGAGATTTAGAACTTGCCATGCTAGCATAGGATAGGTTGGTGTTTTGACATCATGATTTGTGGCGTAAATAGAGATATTATGCTACCCTATGTGATCTAAGTGGATAACTTGTGCTTCAACCTTTATGTTTTCAAATTCTATAGAGATATAGGGTCTAAACATAATAGGTGCCTATTCATCTTCTATCTCTTTTGTGGATGTATGTGTAGATTGGTACTAGTATACCGAGAGGTAACTTTTACTCTTTTCGTGTTATCCGATCAGATATCAAAACCATCGCATGTTTTAATTAAAGGCTGCAACTCTAAGTGAAGTAGATGATGAAACTAGGATTCCATGTTTTATTCTCATATTAGTAATTCGACTTTAATCTCTTTAATTAGTTAATCTTTAGTTTGATAATTAATTTAGTAGTTAATAAAAATCCAATTTGTTATTTGTCTTAGCAGTGGATAAAAACCATACATCGGTGCATAGGTACATTAATTGAATTGAACACCATTCTAGATCTCTGTGGGAACGAACTTGATTTAATCATATATTACTTGTGACAACGTGCGCTTGCGTAATTTTGCATAAAATCTAGGGACAAGGTATGTCAAATAAGCCAAAACAGGTGTTGTGTCAAAAGCTAGTAAGTACCATAATAAATCATACACAACACCCTATTTTCCCCCCACATAATTTTTCTATTTTTCTTCCAACAAAAACAATCGACGAGTCGACTAAAGTAGGATCACAACAAACACAAACATGCTCTCATAATATTTTTTTTCTTTCTTTTTTTCTTTTTTTTTATTTATTATTTTTTTTTTTTCGAGAGCTAAATAAAACAATAATATAAACAATAACAACGATCCCACAATTTTATTACACATGCCGACTATCAAGTAAATAACCAAACCCAATATTCAATATTTCCCCTAAAAGTACGACCAACAATAAACCCCTCCTTTGCACACCTTATTACTCCCTTAAGCACTCTACTAGACTTTGACAATGTAGGTTCAAATTAATGTAAGGCCAATACAAGAAAAAGGTCTAGGCAAGTAATGTGGTATGTCACCGAAAAATAGGATTAAGCTCAACGGGTTAACTAATTGATCATGTAAACATGGTATGGTAATATGGGAAAATATGCGGTTATTCCTAAATGCCTTTATCATTTTAATCGTCAAATAATGTCATGCGTTTCAAGAAAGACCTCAAACAACTGCTAGCAATGCAAACAATCCGTGGACACTCAAGAAAACGAATAAATTGCAAAAAATATGCAATACGGCTCAAAAACTCACTTGGTGGAAAAAAACATACTCAATCCCAAGCAAAAATCTCTCTAACGCACCTACTTGTATTCCAAGCATGAAAACTAAATCAACTTGCACATATTCATGTCCTTCTAATCACTTACAACATTCAATAAGTCTACTAGCTTCAACTTACTAGTGTATGTGTGTGCACAAGAACAAAGCATATCACTTCTCAATCAAAAGCGTCAACAACACAAAATTCCTATCAAGCATGGGTGCAAATGCAACTATTATGAACTCACATGATATACGAAAATAAAAATAGAATGTCATATATGAAACAAACGTAGATAACACGAACATAAATGCATAATTTACTACTACTAATATGCAAAGCATGAAATCCTACATGAACAAATAATACAACAACAACTACTAATCCCTCAAACCACCCCAAACTTAAAATATTCAATGTCCGCATTGAATGAAAAGTAATACAAGGGATAGTAGAAAATATACCTAAATAAAAATGCCGAAAAGCGTGAGTTGCCTCCCACGAAGCGCTTCTTTAATGTCAATAGCTTGACGTTACTTCCAAGCCGCCATTAAGGATGATAATAGTTTGCCTGGTCCTCTCTTCGTGAGACTTCATCATCATCTCGGCGGCACACTTTTTGCTCTATCTTCTCGCTTGGCCTATTCATGTAACAACTATGTCCTCTTCCAATGCCTTCATCTATTGACCCAAAATCTGACAATTTGTAGAACAACACACACTCGCGGGCTTCGCTTGAATGTAATGGAGGAGGGTAAATGTAAGTTTCTGAAGCCTTTGGTTCCTCAAAGAGAACTTCCTCCATTGGCTCTAATGCGCTACCTCCATCTTTATAGTCTGAGACAACTAGAAGACCTGCATTTTTCCCATGTTCTTCATCCTCTTGGAACGCACATACCAATTTTTGAAATTTGTGTAGCTTATCAGTGTCCTCTTGGTACGCACATAACAATTCTTGAAATTTGTGCAACTCATCAGTGTCTGTCTCAAATTGTGCCCTTTCCAAATCATCCACCTCACTAGCTTGATCAAATTCCTCACATGGCTTGTGAACGCTAACCTCCTCTTGGAATTTGTCTTCTTCAATTATGCATACAGTACCCTGCTCCAAGTCATCATTATTTCCTGGAATTGCCTCTAATATGCATTGTTGTTTCTCTTGTTCCAAGGCTCTCACAGCTTGAGCAACTAGAATCTCCAAAGATTTGAGAGACTCCTCATTACTCTTCACAAGCATCCTAATCTCCTCCCTAGTAGGAACCTCATCTGACTGAAAAGTAGGAGTAGGTTGCTGATGTTGAAAATCTTCACTTCCATAGAAATATGACATATCTGGAACATCTTGCTGGTACTGTTGAGGATGGTATTGAAAATATGATTGTTCCTCATAACTGATATATGGATCAACTCCTCCGTAGTAAAATATTGCGAGGGATCATGAACGCCCAAACACCGCTCACATGGTTGAGGCTGTTTAATACCACTTTGGTTGCTCCAGCACTGATACGTCTCATGTGCGCCCGCACATAGCTCACAAACACTAGCCACCTGCTGAACTCCATAGTAAGTTAGAAAATCCATCTTCAACGCCCACACTCTCTGACAAGTACCTGAAACACTACGAACAAACTAACTAAGTAAGAAATCCGAGTCAGTGAACGCTAACGACCACTATTGACAAGCACATAAACCAAAAATAAAACACCGATGATCCCCGGCAGCGGCGCCAAAAACTTGTTTGCACTAATTCACGCAAGCGCAGAGATCTGGTTATGGTTTTAATTCAGTAAACGCACCTATGCAACATTGTATGGTTATTATGCACTGCTAAGACAAATAACAAATATGGGTTTTAATTATCTAAATTAAATCTAACTAAAAAGCAAATTAAAAAACCTAAGAATTAACTAACTAACGAGAATTGGAATCAAATTACTTCTTCAAGATAAACCATGGAATCCTAACTTCATTAAATACTTTGCTTAGATCTGACGCCTTTAATCACTATATGCAATGGTTATGATATCTGATCGGACAACACGAAACAAGTACACGCTACCTCTCAGTATACGTATACCAAACTAAACATACATCCACAAAAGAGATAGAAGATGAATAGACACCAATTATGCTTAGACCCTATATCTCTATAGAATTTGAAAACATAGCGGTTGAAGAACAAGTTATCCACATTGATTACATAGGGTAGCATATTATCTCTAATCATGCCACAAATCATGATGTTAAAACATCAACCTATCCTATGCTAGCATGGCAAGTTCTAAATCTCAAGATCCACTCTCGTTTAGCAAGAGATTAACAAATTAGATGTTCATGACGCATCTAAACACATGAATCACAACCATACGAGGATATCAGATATACATCACACACAGATCTGTAAAGCATCAAAATACTAAAGCTCCATAAATAAATCCGTTAGAATCCCATGACAATGATTAGTTCATAATTGAACCGTTCATCGTCATGGGATTTGATGAAACCATGAAAAAAAAACAAAGTATGAAAGATACAAATAAAACTAAGTAATTGATATGTAAAGGTTCTACTCCTAATGATGATCTTAATGATAAATTACAAGGGTTGGATGTGTTTATATAGGCTCTAAAAGTCTTGCCCAACAAGAAAATACAAAAACAGAATTATAATAGAATTTCTGCAAAATACGTTTCCTAAACTGATTCTGTTTTAAAGGAAAATTCGCAGCTGTCTTTTCTTCAGTAATTCTGGAACGTTACAGCTGAAATTGGGCCTCTGGACCACTTTAGAATGATAGAGAATCTCGTTATCTTCGCATGGACAGTAAGATCGTCCAAAACTGACTTCTAGAACTCAAGATATGGCCCAAACAGTGAATCTCACGCGTGCAGCCCAATAAATCCGAATTTTAATAAATTAAATCTCCAAAAACGACAAAAACATCCACCATAATCAACATCCTTGTAAATCTACACAACTAAACAAAACACATCAAAACTAGAAGAAACTTGAGCCCAAGACAATCAATTTAAGCCGATTTAGAATGCTCCAAGTGGATATAAACTCCACTTATCAATAATATATAACGTCCAAAATATCTTTGAAACCATATGCCATGCATTAACGAACGTAGTACCAATATAAGGTATGAGATGAAGTTACAAGGTAACTCAAAATATATTTGTTCTGAAGAAATATCTGCTATGTCAAAGATAAGCAAGATATTATCAAATTTTCGTAATAGAGGAACTTGCAGGAAGAATATTGCAATTCCAGTTCAAACACTATTCAAACCTGCCAACAATGATAATGTTGCAGGAAATTTTCCAACATTGAGAGATGAACTAATACTGGAGTTTGACGCGCCAGGAGACATAGAATTCACACGATGATCAGTCGCATGTTATGCTCCCCACCTCTTGTTCTCTACATGTAGAAGGAAGCACCGACGGATTTACTTGTCTACCGCCCTCTGGAACCCCCCGGCCAACGGTTGGGCCATTTTCTGGACCGGCGCCACTGGGTCACTTACGCATCTCCTAGTTCATTTCACATCCATAACTTTGAAACGTAAAGTTCGTCCCCCTTTCCCCAAGTATAACACTTGTTGATAGGACTCCACAAAGTAGTCGTATCTAATTGGAAAGGAAAATTCACCAATATTTCCCAAGCTGATGCTTGTTAATGGATATAAACTTGTTCCATCAATTCTTACCCCTCGAGCGTTGAGGAGGTAACCAAACAGATTCATATCGATGTTTGAAAGAATCAAGATGTGAGTGACAAGATATTTTAGCAAGTACAGGACCGGGCAGTCCAATAAATAACATCTCTCAAGTGAGGTCCCCTTATATATGTTTGGAAGTTGAGCGAGTATTTAAATCTTCTTTAAGATAGATTTAAATGAAAATAAAGTTTGGGAACCTTCCTTTGATAAAAATAGTCATAAAATACTCCGAAATATTTTACACCATATCTGAAGGTGAAAGACAGTCTTTGAATAATATGAATTATTATAAAAAGAACTTAAAAGAATTTAAATAAATATTCCAAGAATATTTATTAAATCAATAATAATTACGGAATATGGTTAAATCATACTATTGCTCGTAAGTAATCCTCGAATTAATATATAGAATCGTTTACTAAATAACTCTCTTCTTTAAATGAATATTCAATATAATATTCATTAATTAAATAAACTCAAATAAATATTTAAAATAATATTCACTAAATAAATCAAACCTTAAATGAATATTTGAAAATAATATTCATTTAATAAATAATATTCTAAATGAATAGCCAAATAATATTCTTTTAGTAACCAAAACTTTAAAGGAATATTCGAAGCAATATTCCTTAAGTAAATAGAACTTCAAATGAATATTTTAAAATAATATTCATCAAGTACATAAAATCTTAAATGAATATTCAAAATAATATTCATTTAATAAATAAATCCCAAATGAATATTCAATTGATATTCATTAAACAAATAATATTCTAAATGAATATCCAAATAATATTCATTTAACAAATAATATTCTAAATAAATGTCCAAATGATATTCATTTAGTAATCAAAACCTTAATATTCAAAATAATATTCCTTGAGTAATTAGAACTTCCAAAGAATACTTTTAAAATAATATTTATCAATTACATAAAACTTAAATGAATATCCGAAAGTAAAATTCATTTAATGAATAAAATTCCAATGAATATCAAAGTAATTATTCATTAATAATAAAAATCTAATGAATATTCAAAAATAATATTCATTTAATATTTCTCGACTGAAATAATAATACTCAAATGACATTTCTCGAAAGATTTCCAAGTATTTGATACTTTTATGGAAATATAAATAATGTTTAATAATAACAATCCTCAAAATGAATACTACTCTGTCGCTGGAATCCATCCGGGTTTCCACGACTATCTATATAACACAAAATACCGCCTCCCGGTCTCATATTTAAAGAATAAATATCATACGCCCTTCACTAAAGGGTCCTATCAAAACAATCCTGCTTATAACTGATAATCCATATCTAGTCTATAAGCCAATATCAATTCAGGGAACAAGTATTCCGACATACTTTGAAAACAAGCATGTATGCTATGGCATATGTATAACAACAATCATATATATTATCACAACAACAGTTCCAAGGTATTGGAAACTTGCCTGGCAATCCTATAGGGGTAGTGTGCCTCGTGTCAATCCGGTGATCTATAAATAGTCACAATAACCGAGGTCAATCACTTAACACTTTTTAAAAGGCTAAGTATAACTTAACTTAAGTCGAAACACGTTTTCGAGTTATCTCGCTAATCACCCTTTAGTGCAATTCTCTTTATTCTCGCTATGACCCGTCATTCATTCGCTACTAAGACACGTCGTCATACTTACACTTTGTATATACTTAAGTCGTATAAATTCTAAGGTCGGTCGTTTACGAATCAAGATTATACCTCGAGTTTTATCGCCTGTTTTCTAAGTTATAACCAAAGTCATACTTTTAAGGGGTTCGTTCGCGTTTAACCTCGATTCAAACATTTTTATAAAATCGGAAAACGATCCGTTCGACATGTGGTTTTCTCCCACACCTTCCTTTCTACCTCTAATATTTAATTATCAAGATTCGCCACTGATTTCGTGGTATTAAAGGAATCCAATTTCAGTTACGAACTTTCGATTACGGTTTCGAACCACTTTTACGAATTTAATCATAACTCCTAAACCGTAAGTCCATTTCATACGAACTTTATATCAAAACAAAGATTATAACATAATCTAGCTTATCATGGCAGAATTTGAAGCTTAACAGGAAGTTAAACTACTGTGATGCACGGTTACTTAAGGTTTAACGAAAATCGGGCATTACGACAGCTATAAATCGGATATTTCCAAATTCCAAACTTTCCAATAATCATAGTTTCCACCCCAAACAACATATACATGTTATTCAACCATGAACTAAGGCCAAGCAATGCCACTACGTCAAATTTTGGCTTCCGTCACATCAAATATGTGTGGCTAAGAACTTTCTGTCACGTTTTAATTTTTCAGCCAAGTGTGACCTAAGGTCTCGTCATTTTATGCCCCCCTACGGCCATACCCCAGCTGTGTGGCTGTAACTCAAAATAGAGTGACTAAAGCATACCACCCCTTGGGTCTGACAGCCCCCATTTTAAGCTCAAAAGTGTGACTAAATACCAGCTTGCAGCCAAAGGATGTGTCGTGGCTAAAGAGAAATAATAACGTGGCTAAATACCAACAATCATCAAAGGCTTAGTTTTGGTCGCACTATTTATTGGTAAATCGTGGCAAAAAACTTGGGTATGGCCACATTTTATAATTTTTGTGTGGTCGTTTCTATGTTTTATATACTATTAAACAACTGCTTTTCGTCACTAATAATTGTAGTAACTATCCCCGAATATAATATAATATGTAGTGTGGCTGAAGTGTGGTACTAGCCACACATACTTAACCACATTACAAACAGGTTTCATTTGTAATATAAATGACCACGGCCGTACCAAAAGGCCGATAAAAATGACAATACCAAAAGGCCACAATCCAATCCAAAAAGGCCACAATATATGCAAACAACTAAAATGCCAAAATACAAGTAAAAAAAATGCCAAAATACAAACTAGTCCATATTAATCCATAAAATCCATACTAAATCCATGATCCATAACAACGATATAGAGTATAACTCCACATATGGAGTATAACTCCACAATCCATAAAAACCACATACCATAACCAGAGTACATAAAATTAACAACTTATCGAAAAGTTCAGAACCAGAAAACCACATTAACATGAGTAAAATTCAGTTTACAATTACACCACGGCCAACTTCCGCTTCTTCTTCAGCTTGTCTGCCTTGTTCGCCTTAGCCTTTGAACATATTACTGGGGAACCAGTAATGGTATTACATCTCTTACCCTTCTTAGCTTGATCTGCGCTACGTTCCTCCTTAGCTTGAGCTGCGCTATGTTCTTTCCCTTCCCCATTGGCAGTTGGAGTAATTGGTACCTAGAGTAAAACAGGAAAACAAATACGATGATCATTTCAACAGCACTCAAGTTACGACCATTTAACACAAGTAATGTAATTCTATAGATAAGAAAGTTAAGACCGTTGGACAAGTAATGTTATTTAATTAAAGCTCCATCAGTTTAAACAAAATTATAAAGCGGGAGAATAAATGTACACAACCAAAATGGAATGCAAAGTAAGAAACGTACTTGATGATCAATTATCTTGATATGGTTTTGGGGCCAAGCCACAAAAGAACCCAAAGCATCCTCAACTGTCCGCATATCACCGGCTTCATACGGTAAGAATGCTGCCCCCTTAACAACTTCATCAACAGAAACTCTATAGCAATCATCTTGTAGGGGGACTCCATGAATGGTTTGTCCTTGCTGGTTTGAAAGGAAAGCCGCACCATGTGCAACCAGGTTGTTCAAATTCAACTTATACAGAGTACACTTCATTGCCTACAAAAGTTAGTGGCATAATTAACATCATAAAGGTAAAGTGAATTAATATAGGTACGCATTTAGAAATATAATGCATACCGATTGGACAATAGTTGAGGTTTGATTTGACTGAGATGGCATTTGACCAGAGATAGTGCTAGGCTGAGATAAACTAATCTTCTTCCTGGTTCCGGATCTAATCACCTTTTCCTACAAAAGTAGTAGCATAATTTCCAACATATTAAAGTTGGAAATTAATCTCAATATACATGTGCATTTAGCAATATTGTAAATATATACCTGGTGCACAATTATTGGATCTTCTTGTGATTTAGTGGTACGCGGAGATATATAAACTTTCCTCCTGGTGGTGATCACCTTTTGCGCCATTATGGATGTGTCGGCAGTAGGAGTCACTTGCTTTTCCACAGATTTAACCTACAATTTAAGAAATTTGGACAAGAAATCAGCAATTACTTAGAAAAATTTAAAAAGAAATTAAATTAGCCATTACTTACAGGTGTTAAAAACTCTTTCGATGCTGGGATAGTAACATTAATGCAGCTGTCCCTCGAACCATTCCCACTTATCGGTGTTCCCTACAGAATGTAACGTCAAATGGGAAAGTCAAGCGATAACACAAGTTTTGTAAACTATGTTTTGGAATATAGACACAAGATAACTAAATTCAAACACAAAAAACTCCAACAATTTACGTAGTGCTTACATCTTGTTTTGTTGCTGAAAGCAGTCCTTGCGAATCCAATTGAGCCATGACTTTATTCAGTTTATTGTTCGTTGCCTCCATCTGCAACGACAGGTTCTTCAGTTCTTCATCCTTCTTCTCACGCAGCAGTTTCTCATTTTCCAATTGAAGCTCCAGAATCTTGATTTTATCCTTTCCTGATGTCCTTTGCCGAGGACAATGCCAGTACGTACTAGGAGTGACTCCACAACCAACACCTCGCAAGTATGAACCCTGCTCCCTACCAAAAACCACTGTAAGGGCATCCTCATCCGGCCCAATCTTGATTGTTCCATCCTTTATCTGTGCTTCAATATCCATCTGTAAAGAAAAAAGTGAAGAAAATTAGTAACAAGGACATGTTCTTCACTTTAGGATATACTAAGTCTCATATTTAAACCTACTAAATAATCTGCCATTTTCTTCACTTTAGGATCTACCAACTCTCCATCTTTGTTTTCCCTCCCCTTCCTCCACATAAAAGCACGGGTGGGGACGTCATCAACTGCAATTTCTTTTTTTGAAACCTTGCATAATGCAACGATGACAAAATCAGACAGGGAAAAACCAAAATAATCACTAGTAACACAAAAAAAACACATCTGAATTACCAATTTTTCTTTGAGACGAGGGTATCCCCCTCGTCCCAAGCGATGATCAAAATGGGACCGTGATCGCGCTATTTTCGTAGTTTTGGAGACATCCTTCCAATAGTCAAAAGAATTATTGTAGCAAAGTGCATTGGAAAAATACGTTAATTCAAACGATGATCCGTATATTAAAGTATTACAACCTTGAATTTATTCGTTTGCGTGTGGGCTGCGAACCTATCCCAATCAGCTTGCTCTACCAGTGTACTATACAGCCTGGGAACTTTTGCAAGTTTTGCTGGTTTTTTCAGGTTAGGTTGTATGAATCCTGCATACATCTTTCTTCTGAAATTGCGAAGCAGCCCACCAAGCCGAGTCATTACAAACTTTCGACGACAAAATTCTATATCAAAATAATGCTGCAATATATAATACATGGTGTTAATACACATGTAAGGCAAGCAGATAAATTGAACAATAGTGTTTCATATTGAAAATGTAAAATATATTTAGAGTAGCTGATTTATCGTTGCTTGATCCCACCGCTTATCCTTCACTTCTTTTGGCACCTCCTTCCATGTTAACCATTTTAAGCCCACATGCTCCCTGACCGTGTCTCCCAAAAAGCTCGTAAATTCTGATCTGTATTCCCCCATTAACCTACCAAGTGAGTCAAATTCAACCTCATGTCTTTTTCCACCAGAGTTTGTAAACCTGGTATGCAGCTTCGGCAACCTGGTTAGCCCCCTCTTAGCTTTGACATCATTCTTTTGTTGCACCTGTTTGCATTCTTTTTCTGCGCCGTCTTCTTCTTCTGCGCTTTCTCCTTCGTCTTCTCCTTCCGTGCTTTCTTCTTCTTCGCTACACTCTTCCGTTGAATATTGTTCCTCAAATTCCTCATTTTCCACACCTACAACCAGTACAAGAACCCTTAGCAATTACGGGATTGATCTGTTCAATAAACATACACATGAATAAATATGAGAAAACAAAAATGAGTCTACCTAGGTATTCTTCTTCAACGCAAACTGGTGCAGTAGCTGTGGACCAGGAATGGAAGACATGAATCTTGCAGACTCCAGTCAACATAGAAGCAATAGCCAACTCTTTTAAGTCACTGTCTCGAAGCAATAAACCATATCCACTATCCGGGGTCACCCCATCTTTCATGAAATAAAGCTTATCATCATCCGAAAATACATCCGCTACCAAATCCCTAACTTGTTTAACGGTCATGTTGTAGACTTCCATTCCTTCGAACACCTTTGACTTAGGACCAATGTATTGCCACTTAACACATGTCATGAACTCACCCCCATAGTAAACAACCAACCTGTACCTCTTTCCCATGGTACTCAAATTAGCTGTAGACAAAAGCACAACAATGTCAGCTATTAATACATCAACATTAAAGCAAAAGTACCCACACAGAGTAACTCATATAACACAAATAACACAAATATTACTCAAGTAACTGAAATAAGTATACCCACGCAGAGTGTATCATAGAAAAGGGATGGAAGTGTCAAATAATTACAAGTCAAATAGTCTCAATCTCTATCTAAAATACAACTCAAACATGCAATCTCTCCAACCATATATCTTATTCTCAAACTATCTCAAACATACACTCACTCAAATAGTTTGTGGAAAGAATGGTTTACCTGCGATAAGCAAGGTGATTTAAACACCTTTGGAAAAACCCTAATTTCAAGAACATAAACCAGATTGGGTCACCAGATTTCACCGACGGTGTAACCTAATTTCACCGATTGAAAGTTGTGGGGAGATTATGGTGCACAGAGAGGGAGAATTTTCAAGTGAATTGAGGAAGAATTTGAAAGTGAATTGAGGGTTAAGCGATGTTGAAAGTGAAGTGGGGGGAAGTTTAAGTTTTTTGGGAAAGTTTAGCCGCCACGGATCTGTAACTATTTCACAATTTTCGGACAAGTTGCAAAATAAATATCAGTATATCGGTATATGTCTTGTATCATTAATATAAAAAATTATATATCAAGATATTTATTATATTTTTGAGATTAATATTTGTAATTCTTTATTTCATTAAAATTAATTAAGGTGAATGAATTTATTATTAAAATTAACTATTATTTTGCGCATCTGTTAACATCCGTACGGTTGGATCGTCAAAAATTGAATTTAAAAAAATTATTTCCACTCTCGGGATCGATTCTCGTTTCTCGGAGTAGTACTTTGGCCAGATCCTTGTAAAAACGCCATACAAGATAAATTCCTGATTTTTTGATTATTTTTCCCCAACATCACAATGCGTATCTATTAACATCCGTACGGTTGGATCGTCAAAAATTGAATTTAAAAAAATTATTTCCACTCTCGGGATTGATTCTCGTTTCTCGGAGTAGTACTTTGGCCAGATCCTTGTAAAAACGCCGTACAAGATAAATTCCTGATTTTTCGATTATTTTTCCCCAACATCACAATGCGTATCTGTTAACATCCGTATGGTTGGATCGTCAAAAATTGAATTTAAAAAATTATTTCCACTCTCGGGATCGATTCTCGTTTCTCGGAGTAGTACTTTGGCCAGATCCTTGTAAAAACGCCGTACAAGATAAATTCCTGATTTTTCGATTATTTTTCCCCAACATCACAATGCGTATCTGTTAACATTTTAACATTTAACAAAGCCCAATCATGTCTCTAAGGTAACATACATGCATAATATCACTAAAACTCACTTAAAACTCATGATCCATCAAGAACATGCTTAAACTCAAAACAAGATCTAGGGTTTCAAGTTGTTATACCTTCTTGGGAGTATGAACTTGCCTTAAAAATCTTGGTATAGTCCTTAGGAGTGTTTAAGCTTGCTAGATCAACCAAAGAAATCAAAGAAAACAAGATTAGTTCATGAAGAACACTATTCACCCTCATCTTGGATGATTTATTTGAAAATGGAAACAAAGGAGTTTGAAGCTAATATTTTTAGGAGATCATTTTTATGAATGTAATATGCACCATAAAAATTGGAGATCAAACAATGGTTGGAAGTTGGATTTTGAAATCTCAAAACTTCAAAAATTCGAAGTGGGTTTTTCAAGGGGAAAAACAGAGCGATTTTGTCGAATTTATTTGACCACTCAAACGATCTTCAAAAATTATGAAATTAAATCCACAACTTCATCTTGATGTGTAGAAGCTTCGTGAATTGTTTCATGATTTTTAAATGAGTCGAACTGGGTGAAAACAATCTTAAAGATCCCCCTGTCCTGGAAAACCAGACTGATGGAAATGGGGGAGAAAGAGTATTTGCTTGGTTGCCTTGGTTTGCTCTCATCCAAATGAATTATTGTGATAATATCTTGTATAAATTGACTTTATTAAAGTGGTGATGCAATGGATGAGGTGTTTGGAGAGACAAGTGTTGATGATTTGGTGGTAAGATGATAAAGTGTTGCTAAGTACTGGTTAGCTTTCTAATCTTGCTAGTTGGTATTGTAACTAGCTTGGTTACTTTGATCTTATCTTGCTTAAAGTGACTATGTCACCTTCCACTAGCTCATCACACCCCTTGGTTCTCTGCTTGTCTTTTTGTCCGGTTATTTCTCAATTTCATTTGATCGTTCATAGGAATATCTCAAAGGTTTTTAGTTAGGGTTTTACCGAAAACCTTCTTAACAATTATAATACCATTCTCCATCTTTCTTAATACTTCTCGAATTTAAATTCCTTAAATCCCTTAAATAAATCCTCAAGTCTTGCAGTGTCCAGGGAAATCTCGGAGAAAATAAAAGTGCTATTTTTCTGAATCCGATGTCGTTTACATACACTTATTTCACCCCTGGATCATGAATACGAACTCAGAAATCCGTTTTGAATACTTCTATACAACGTCGTCTAATAATATTCTTCTTTCTACCAAAAACACTATTCATTATTTATTCCATCTTTATTCCTTATATTTATAAAAATGTCCTTGTTCTCTTTCGGGCATTCCTTAACCCTTTCACGGAACCTCTGGACTACTAACAGATATCGATTTGGATGACATGAGAATATTTCCTCTACTTGGAATTTCCATATCTTATCTTTCTAGGATATAGATTATTCTAATCTAGGTTGTCAACCCATTGCATTCTTCATGACATATAATCATTTAAATCTATACCCATTCACATTCATTGTTAACACCTTGTAGTCGGAGTCACTATTCATTCTATCATCAATATATAAAAAGTTTTAATTCTACCGAAAATTCGGGTTCTTACATTTTAGATTTTCAAATCTGTTCATCTGCTTTCCAGTAAAGTATATCTGTTGTCTTGTTCCTAATCAAAAGAATTTTACAAGATTGTATTCAACCCCCCTTCTACAATCTTGAAGTGTGCAACTGGGAAATATCAATTGGTATCAGAACGAGCTTCTAACATACAAGAAGTTTAAAGATCTTGCACCATGGGAAAGAAGGACACAGGGGTAAAGATTCCAATTCTTGACAAAGACAACTACTTTCATTGGAAGGTAAAGATGCATCTCCATCTTTCAGCACTAGACGAAGACTATGTGAACTGCATAGAGAAAGGGCCTTATATCCCTATGAAGCCTAACGCTGGTGTTGGTGAAGATGCTGGTTCTGCAGCTACTGGAAGATCTATTCCGAAATCTCAGGCTGAGTTCACAGATGAGGACTTGGAAGTGATACACAAGGATAAGAAGGTCATGAACATCTTATTCAATGGTATCGACCAAGATATGTTTGATTGTGTTATTAACTACACTTTTGCCAAACAAGTGTGGGACACTATTCAAACAATCTGTGAAGGAACTGAACAAGTCAGAGAAAATAAGATGCAGCTCCTAATACAACAATATGAACATTTTCACTTTTCCTCTGGTGAAAATTTAACAGATATATTTAGTAGATTTCAAAAACTACTAAATGGTCTGAAGTTGTATGAGAGGAAATATGAAACCAAGGACTCCAACCTAAAGTTTCTGAGATCTCTTCCAAAGGAATGGAAGTAAGTGACAGTCTCGTTGAGAAACTCTCAAGACTACAAAGAATTTACACTTGAGAGACTGTATGGTATTCTGAAAACCTATGAGCTTGAAATGCAACAAGATGAGGAAGTTAAAAAGATTCAGAAGAAGGCTGGATCTGTTGCCTTAGTGGCCAATATTCCAGTAATCCAAGAGAACGAGAAGATGGAGAGCACAAAGACCACACCAAGTTCAGAAACTTGTGAAGGTGGAGCTGATATTAGCAGAGGGAAAAGGAAGTTGATTGAAGAACTCGATGCATCAAGTGGAGGTGAATCTGATGACTTGGATGACTATCTAGCATTCTTGTCAAGGAGATTTTCCAAGCTTAAATTCAAAAGAAATCCAGCAGGAGGCAGGCAATTCAGAAAGGGTCAACAACCATCTAGAGACATGGTTTACAGATCCAAGTTCAAATGCTTTAACTGTGGAATTGCTGGCCACTTTGCCAATGAATGCAGGAAGCCTAAAGCTGAAAATGAGAAGAAACAGTTTGGAACTATTGACTACAAGAAGAAATATTTCGATCTTCTCAATCAGAAGGAAAAAGGATTCGTGTCTAGAGACAGTGATTGGGCTGCTGGAGGAGATTCTGATGCAGAAGAAGAGTTTGTCAACCTTGCCCTCATGGCAAATGAGAAAGATGAAGAAGCTAGTTCAGCAAGCAACCAGGTATTCTCTTCTAACCTAACTGATCTATCTAAAGTTGAATGTGCTAGTACAATTGATGAGATGTCTTTTGAATTGCATAACATGCATGTTTCCTTGAAATTGCTTAACAAAGAAAAAAAAGGATAAAAGATCTAAATGATAAGTTAAGTGATAGGAATGCTTTGATAGAAACTCAGCTGTCTGAGTTTGAAACTTTGAGAAGAGATTGCAGGAAGCTAAAAATGAATTGATTGAAACTCTCGAGCGAGAAAAGACATTGAAAGAACAGTTGAAGAAAGAACAAGATCTAATTGAATTTTGGGGAAGGTCCAGGGTCACTACTGGGGAAATCTGTAGTGTCTAAGGGATGAAATCATTTAGTAAATTAGGAGGAGCAAAGTTAGAAGCTGATGGAGAGACTGCTTCAGACAGTGTGTCAACGGATGGTGCCTGCAATTATCCGTTGGACATCAAGCTATCGATGGATACAGATCAGAATCATCCATCGAAGGCTAAAACTGTCAACAAAGCAACTCTAGACAAACTAAATAATCAATATGGACCAGTCAGCAAAAACTTTGTCAAAGGAGAATGTAGCAAAACAAAATCAGTTAAAGAGGCTAACATAGGACACTTGTCCCACAAGAAATTGAAGGACAAGTAAGAGAAAGTTAAGTCAAGAGCTAAAGGTAGGAGAAAGAACAGAAATGGCAAAGTAGGGATTAATAAGCATAACAATTACACTCCTGATAAGTATGCTCCTAGAAAAGAATGTGTTAATTGTGGTAGTGTTAATCACCTATCTGCTAACTGTAGAAAATTGAAAAATGATCCTATGCCTTTACACTTGCCTACTTCTACTATGTATGCTATGCCTAATATTACTACTCAGCCTGCTTATGCATCTAGTCTGTATGCTAACATGCCATTCATGCACAATCCATATTATGATGCTTTCAATGTGCCAAAGATGCCATGGATAATGAATAACATGCATGCTCAGACTATGCCTAACTCGAAACTCTATAATGCATTTGAGCAAGGCTCAAATCCTGGCTTTCAAAGGCCCACTCCCAAGGTCAAGATTGATTTAACTCAGTCTTGACCCAAGGATAGAAAGGATTTGAAAGGCAAGAAAAAGGCTAACACTGCAGGACCCAAGGAAACTTGGGTACCAATATCAACTTGATTTGGTTTTGATGTGTGCAGGGAGATAGAAAGAGTCTCTGGTATCTGGACAGCGGCTGTTCCAGACACATGACTGGTGATTCTACCCTGCTCACTAAGTTCAAAAAGAGAGCTGGCCCTAGCATTACCTTTGGAGACAACAACAAAGGTTTCACTAGAGGATATGGCTTGATTTCAAAAGGAAATGTTGTCATTGAGGATGTAGCACTAGTTGATGGACTTAAGCATAATCTACTTAGTATCAGTCAACTATGTGATAAAGGTCAAAATGTGTGGTTTACTTCAGAAGCTTGTGTTGTTCTCAAGAAAAACGATAACAAGGTAGTGATGACAGGCAATCGAAAAGGGAATGTATACACAGCTGACTTTAGTTCAACAAGTGCAATCTCTGCTACATGTCTTTTCAGCAAAGCAAATGTAGATGAAGGCTGGTTGTGGCACAAGAAAATGTCACACTTGAATTTTCGAGCAATGAATGAGTTGGTCAAAAAGGATTTGGTTAGAGGTATTCCAAAGTTGGATTTTTCCAAGGATGGATTGTGTGATGCATGCCAAAAGGGGAAGCAAAAGAAGGCCTATTTCAAATCCAAGTCAATGTCCTCTATTGATCATCCTCTACAGCTACTTCATATGGATCTTTTTGGACCAGTCAATGTAATGTCAATCTCCAAGAAGAGATACTGTCTAGTGATTGTGGATGACTTCTCTAAGTACACATGGACATTCTTTCTGCACTCCAAAGATGAGGCAGGAGAAATTATCATCAATCATATCTGAACAGTCAACAACAATCCTTCTTTCAGAGTGAGAAGGATGAGAAGTGACAATGGAACTGAGTTCAAGAATTCTATGATGAGAGGGTTTTGTGAAGAACAAGGAATTATTCAAGAATTCTCTGCACCTAGGACTCCTCAACAAAATGGTGTAGTAGAACGGAAAAACAGGACTCTCATTGAAGCTGCAAGAACAATGCTTGAAGAATTAAAGTTACCAACATATTTCTGGGCTGAAGCTGTCAATACTGCATGCTACACTCAGAATATTTCTTTGATCAACCAAGCAAAAGGACTGACTCCATACCAACTATTCAAGGGAAAGAAGCCAACAGTTAACTTCTTACATGTCTTTGGCTGCAAATGTTTTGTCTTGAGAAATCAAGGTGAAAACATTGGAAAGTTTGACACCAAGGTAGATGAAGCTATCTTTGTTGGATATTCATCAGGGAAATCGTACAGGGTCTACAACCTAAGACTTAACATTGTTATGGAATCCATACATGTGGTCTTTGATGATAAGAAAATCCAAGGGTCGATAGATGAAGATTTCCATGAAGATCTATCATTTGGAAATGATACAGGTGGTGAAGATAGTGAAGATGATGTAGAAGCAGCATCGATTGATGTAAGTTTGCAGCATGCTCAAGGTGAAGAGCGTGGGACATCATTCGTTGATGCTGATGAAGCCCCATCCGTTGAAGACAATTCTAGATTACCCGTTGATAGTCACAGAGAGATATCCGTTGACAACACTGTTAACACTCCAACCTCAAGGGCCATACATTCAGGGGGAGGTTCTCAGAGTCGTCACTCAACAACTAATCAGAATGATCAACACAGGGAAAATGAAGCTACGTCATCGAGACTAAATCTGCCACCATCAAGAAAATGGACCAGAGATCACCCATTTGAATTCATAATTGGGGATTCAAATGCCAGAGTCCAAACTAGAAGGGCAACTCGAGAAGAATGCTTGTACAACAGTTTTCTGTCTAAAGAAGAACCTAAGAAAGTCGAAGATGCCCTCCTAGATCCAGACTTGATTTTAGCAATGCAAGAAGAGCTAAACCAGTTTGAGAGAAATGAAGTGTGGAAGCTTGTACCCAAACCTAAAGACAAATCTGTGATTGACACAAAATGGGTATTCAAGAACAAGATGGACGAGAATGGCATAGTTACAAGGAACAAAGCTAGATTGGTTGCTAAAGGCTACTGCCAAGAAGAAGGAATTGATTTTGATGAGACCTTTGTACCTGTAGCAAGGTTGGAAGCAATCAGAATCTGTTGGCCTATTTGATTTTGATGATTCTATGATTACATATATTTTGGAATGTTATTTATTATAATAACATGCTTTTGATTTTGATGATAATATGTTCACAAATATTTTGGCATGATATTTATTATCTAACATGCTTTTAATTTTGATAACAATGTGATTACATATATTTTGGATGATATTAGTGCTACTAACATTTTTGATCTTAATGATTATGCGAAATCTTTTATGTTGGTATAATGGTTGTTATTACTTGTTGTTAGTGAAATTTCCAGGAGAGAAATTGTCCAGTTCAGCAAGTTGTTTTAAGATGTACAGGATTATTTCAGTCAGACTAACAGTTATATTTCTGCAAGCTGTTTTGGGACATCTTACATATTTCAGCAAGCTGAATTCACATTCAGTACAATATCAGCGTGCTGATTCTGGCAGACAAAAGCATCAGAATCCAAGGAGATACACGTTGTTCAAGGAGCTGCTTGTGATATATAATTAAGAACTAGCATGAAAGCCCGTGCAAGGCACGGGCCACATTCTAATTTGCACAATTTTTTCGCAAATCGTGTTTGAGTCGGTCATATCTTCTTTTCAGTCTATTCTATGTGCTTCGATTTATTTAAGGTCAATAGTTGGTAATTGGTCAAATTTTGAAATATTATTAAATTCAATATTTTGAATATCACACAGAGGCAATTCTTAGATTATGCCGCTTGTTAGGTCGATTACACAATAAATAATCAAGAACTGTATAAATAAGTAACAAGAACACACGTTTTAACTCTTTAAAACTGTTTGGAATTAATAATTCCTCTCTCGGTGATGTAAAGTATCACAGAGAGCTGCTTAGGTTACAAGAATGATATTCGTTCACGATGGATACCCTTCTAGGGTTAACCTAACTGTATTTATAAGATATACAGCTACGTACAATCGTAAATTGATTCTCCTAAAATTAAGCTATACAATTGATATCAATTACGATTGCTACACGTCTTCTAAGTCAACTCGATCTCTTTGACAGCTATCCAATCTTCAAAGATATCGCTTCCATATTAATATTAAATTAATCTTCAAACTCTGTTGACTTGTAGACGCTTCCAGTAGACAGACTTTAGCAAACTCTGTTCTCTCAACGCTAACAGTGTTTGCGCTTCCATGTATTCAGCTATCAGTGTTTACGCTTTCTTCTGTCAGCGTTTGCGCTTCCAGCAATCAGCGTATACTCAAACTCTGTTACAACTGCTTTCAATAACAAGTTAAACTCTCTTTACCTGAAACACTTAAACACTGACATTAAATCACATCAATTATATCTAACAATCTCCCCCAACTTGTTCATTAGAAAAATGTACAAGTTCATAATAATTGATGATGTCAAAACTAACAAATAAAAACACAGTGTTTAACATATAATCAGAATTTAAACTTGACTTAGCAAAATTTACAGAAAATTCAAATTACTTACAAATTCTGTCTACCTAACCTCCTCAAGATCTGGAGTTGTTCTGAGATAATCAATCAACAACCTCCTTTCAGCATTTTCAAGCTCAATCTCCATAGCTTGCTTGATCTCTCTTAAATCTGGATCATTCTCATCCGTTTGAAAAATAGCAGCTCTGAGATCATAGATCTTGTTCCTTCTCATTTCATTACCCAATCTGATGTACTTTAATTCTTCAGATTTTACATTGAAATCCAGAATTGTAATTCCAAGATCAGTCTTCAGCCTTGTAGTTCCCTTCTGCATTTCAATCAGATTTCCATTCCAGTCTCTGTATTTTGGAACATACTTTTCAGCAGACTTTGTTCCTGTAGCAACTTTAGCTTTCAGCATATACTCCCTTATAGAATTAGCAATAATCTGTGTTCTTTGATTTCTAACTCTGAAGATATGCAAGACATACTGAAGTTCCTCAAATAATTTTAGCTTGATTGCTTCTTCATTCACTCTATACACTGACCCATCTGCCATAAAGTATAGTAGAAAGTGAATATCTAAGCTCCTTTGATGAACTACCTGAACTGACTCCAACTTATCTAGATTTTCTTGAGTTATACCAGAACCAAGAGATACAAGTGCAGAGGGATCTCTTGGACTGTTACCAACTCTCAAATCTCTTCTTGATCCTAAACCAGAAGTATTCCTGCCTGGTGGCTTTCCTGAACAGGCAACATTATGCTGATATCCACCAGTCACTCCTGCTCCTTCTTCCACTGGAATCTTTGCCCTTGAAAAACCAGGTAAAAGTTTACTTTGAGTCTGTACAACTTGTGTAGCAACAGAGGTTGTAACTATCATCTTGCCCTTGCTCTCTTCATCAACTTTCCCTTTTAACTTCAACTTAGCATCAAGAGAAGACTTTCTAACCAGCTTTCCAGTATCTTCTTCTTCTTCTTCTTGAATACCAGATAGTTTTTCTTTGATTACAATTCCTTTCATCACAGGCCTTGCAGACTTTGAAGCTTTAACAACTTTCTTCACTTTCTTGGACTTCACAGCTTTTAAATGTTCTTTCTGCAACAGCTTTTCTTCAGTTTGAATATCCTCAAGTGTAGCTTCAGCATTCTCTTCTCGAAAAAGTTTTGCAGCCAATTCTTCATCTGTTTGTGGATTGTCAGAGAATGACAAATCCCTTGGCCTTGAACCAGAAGTACTCTGAGTATTTGAATCTAACACCAAATTCGGCTTTGACCTTGAAGACCTTCCATGTCCTTGTCTGAGATTTTCATTTCTTAAGCCCTTATCAGCATTGGTGCCTTCATCATCAAGATGATCTTTCTTTGACAGAGTTTGATCTTTTCTGCACTTAGTTTTAGAAACTCTCTCCCCCTTTTTGACATCATCACCATCTTGAATCAGTATTGAGGTGATTAACTCAAGAGAATTTGCTATAGAATCAACTTTCTCAGCCAGTAAAGTCTGATTCTTTTCAACTGTACTCAGTCTGTCATTAAGATTAGATTGAGCTTTGGCAAACTGTTGAAAGAGTTTAGCATTAGCTAGTTGAGCTTTCTCCTCATGAGTGGCAACTTCTGTGCGAAGATCAACAATAGATTTCTGAGTGTCATCAAATCTATTATGCAAAGTTTTGATTTGAATCACTGTGCCCTGTAAACAAGTGAAAATTTCTGGATTTTTAATCTTCTTAGAATTGACCTCGAGAAACATTGCAGCCCTGCCAGGTGGAAAAATACACTCTGATTTATACCATTCAGCAGTTTGCTTGGCCAAATAACCATCATCAATTTCATTAACAGAAGGCCCAGCAAAATCTGGTTTTGCACCTGTTTTCTGTCCATCAGTCTGATTTTGTTGTTGGTCAACTCCTGTACTATGAGCTTCAACTGAATCACTCATCGACTCACTAGTAGAGGCAACAGAAGGACTAGGTTCTTGAGCAGCAATAGGTTCTTGAGCAACCTGTTTTCCTTTATCAACTGGAGTGGGCTCTGAAGAAAGAACCTTTTCTGGTTTATCAACCTCCTCACCATGAGCAGAAACATGATTGGCATCAGAGTTCAACTCAGTGTGTGATGCAACCACAGTGTCTTCAAGAACAACAGTAGGCCCATCAGCAACACCAGTATCTATAGAAAGTGTAACCTCCATGAGTGGTGGAGTAGATGCTTCATGATTAAAAGAAATTGGAGTTTCAGCAAACTCTTCCATTGGAGACAAAACATCTCTAACAGCTTCATTTTCTTGAACCTTATCAACTTCTGGTTCAGAAAGCTTGACTTCAGACTCTGGGATTATAGGTTCTATGATAACCTCTGGCTCACCAGTAGGAATATCAAATGAGATTTTCTCTTGAGCCTCCTCCACATGCTCATCATCAGAATCAGTCAAAATAAGCCTCCTCCTCTTAGCTTGAGGCACTTCAACCTGTTCTGCATCTTCACTGGAACTTTCACTTGAACTTTCCTCAACCAATGGTGGTGAAGGTCTATTTGCCCTTTGTATGAATCTTCTAGAATAAACATCCTTTGGAGTTGACTGTTTAGCCTTAGCACGTTCAGTGTTGATTGCAGTATGTTTCTTCCTTTTTGGCTTTGGTGGTGGTTGTGGATGAGTAGTAGAGACAGGGTTTGTTTGTTCAGTGTTCATTTGGTCAGGTTGTGTTTGAGGTTCTGTTTGTGTTGGAGGTGATATGGGTTGTTCAGTGGTTGTTGGTGTGGGCTCAGGTGTTTGAGTAGGTTGAGATGGTATGTTTTCTGTACGATCAGTGGCTAAAGGTTCGGTTGAATCTCATCAGCTTCATCAACAATTAAACCAGGAACACATGCATTGAACAGAAGTTGACAAAATCTAGCAAAGTAAACTGTAGTAGACTCTGACAACTTATCACCCAAATTCATTAAAACATATCTACCAAAATCAAAATTACTACCATAAAGTAGAGAATACCCAATTTGTAGACTGTCCATTGGAATAGCATCCCAGTTGGTGACCTTCTTCTGGAATGTCCTGGTAATACAATCAAAGAAAAAATTCCACTCTTTTCTCAAGTTTGGCCGCCTCACACTGCCCAGCTTGGCAAGTGATTCCATGTAACCAATCTCTGTGAGCATTTCCCTCAGATTTTGCTCAGAGACAACAGCATACGAAGTATGTGTGTCAAAGTCCATGACGTCGCGAACAGTTTGTGGAGTGATCACAAACTCTTGTTCTTCATGAGAGAAGATGATAGACGGAGTTCCATTCTCTCCTCCTTCTATATATCTTGAATTTTGCCAGAAATTAACGACTTGGGAAGCAGATAGAGTAGCCGGTTCAACCAGCGCTTTCCCAATCTCAGAATCTCGAAGAAAGTTTTGCATAATATGAAACGGCTCTGGTGCCCAGTCATTCTCAAGTAAAGCTGCATAGTTGTTAGGCACAAAACGTAGACCAAAGACAGTGAAAGGTTTAGTTGCCATTGAATCAAGAAATAAGTAAGATTCAACTGTGAAAATGTTTTGCAAGAAAAGTGTTTGTGAAAATGCCAAAGTGAAAAACAAAGATGTTCTCTGTTTTGGTAAAGTGAATACGTATGGATAAAAATGATTGTGGCAAAAAGTAATTTGAGTTGTAGTTAAAAACTAAACTCAAACAATTTTACTTGAAAACACGCAACTGTTCCCTTGAAAAGTGTAAAAGGGAGACATAATGATGAGTGAGTGGGACACGTGTCACACATGCAACGGTTCACTTAAAACATGCACAGTAAAAGCCATTATTACCACTGTCGTTCCGTTTATCAAGACACATTACCACTAATGACACTAATTAACAGTTGTCAACTACTCCATTTACTCCAAAATTTGCAAATTATCTTAATGAAAATATACCTTAGAGTACATAGCACAATCAATCAGTGTTTATCAAATTTTCAATCTTTATCACAAAAATCTTTTCAAAAACGCACAGTCGTGATTTTCGTGTGTGAGTAGCAGAGTTTACCAAATCAATTTTTATAGCATCTAATATTTCATAAAATCCATAAATCAAAAACAATAAACACTGAATGCACAAACTCTCATATTAAACACAGAGTATATGATGAATGCTAAACTCTGTAGTTCCTTAATTACAGAAATCTGAATATCCCTGTTCCAGTTTATGATCATGATTATCCACGTAAGCACACAGTCATTAAAGACAAAAAGATCAGGAGATAAACATCAAAGCATCATTCAGTGAGTTACATGTCAAGAATTTTCTCACAAACTCTCACATCACACAAGTGTTTAGGTGAAGTGTTTACTCTCAAATTCAATCAGTAAAAGCAGATACTACCATAAGCTTGAATGTCCACCAAATCTACACCACTTCGATTACATATATGCACAAATCAAAAGGACTTTATACAGGGTAGTAACTGAGTGAAATCAAACAGATGAGAAGAGATGTTTTTCGAATGAGAATTTCGAACTGAACAATTTATTTTATCAAAATGTTCAGTCAAATGGTTAGTACATTTTTGTACAAGATGATCAGTATATATATACATTTTTTTTTTTTTTTATTGACATATATATATATATACTGAGTAAGATATAGTATGAGAGATACTCACCTGCTTGAATCAGATTTAACAAAAGAATATAACTGCTCTTAAATGAGCAGTTAATTAGGCTCAAAAGGGTTTACTACGGGTCATGTTTATGAACAGAGTTTATGAGCAGTGTTCAAAAATATTTTGAACAGTGTTTGAAGAAATGATCAAAAATTGGTTAATCCTAATTGCCTTTATCATCTTCATGCACACATATATCATGTAGTTCCAAAATGGTTTAATGCAAGTTCTAGAGCAACATACTCACTGATGAATACCACACAACAATAAACTCTGATTGATATAAAATGTATCAATCACTGATTCGGCTCAAAATCTCACAGGGTTCAGACATGAACTGTTTCTCACCAAACTAAACAATGACATATCTCCAGTTTTAAAATTTTCACAAGTGCAAACACAGAATTATCAAGAATCAAGTATGACTTGAAAACAGAGTGTCACTAATCAGAGTTTAGAGTTCATCAATATCAGTATTATTCATGAGAGGCAATGCATACAGTATTCATAGATTCAGAGTTTAGGATCAAATAAACTAAGAGATGCTCTAAATATGAAACAGTATCATGCTGTGTTAACTTACTGTGCAATTTCTGATTAGATTACAGTGACTCAAACAGAATCTTGATTTTTCACTGAAAATCATGCTCTATACATTTTTCTTCATCGGTATTTTCATTCGGACAAAAAACAATTCAGAATTCACAGAGTTTAACAAACGTATTAACAGTGTATGACCAACAATCATGCTAACAGAGTTTAACTAATAAGGTTCACATAGCACTTTAGCAATTTACAGAGATATGAGCAACACATTTTATTTGAAAGAGTTTGAGTCTAACCAACATGTTTAGTCAAAACCAGATACCATCCCTAGTTCATTGACCAGTCTTGTAAATGTTGCTTCACTTAGAGGCTTTGTGAAAACATCTGCAAGTTGTTGATCTGTAGGCACAAAGTGAAGCTCAATATTGCCTTCCTCTACATGCTCTCTGATAAAGTGATATCTTATGCTGATGTGCTTGGTCATTGAGTGTTGTACTGGATTACCTGTCATTGCAATAGCACTTTGATTATCACAGAAAATAGGTATCTTGGTATACCTTAATCCATAATCCAGCAGTTGATTCTTCATCCATAGAATCTGTGCACAACAACTACCAGCAGCAATATACTCTGCTTCAGCTGTAGATGTAGATATTGACTTCTGTTTCTTGCTGTACCAAGACACTAGTCTGTCACCAAGAAATTGACAACTTCCACTTGTGCTCTTTCTGTCAATCTTACAGCCAGCAAAATCTGCATCAGAGTAACCAAGTAGCTTAAAATCTGATTCTCTTGGGTACCATAGTCCTAAGGTTACAGTGCCCTTGAGATACTTGAAAATCCTCTTCACAGCTGTTAAATGTGGTTCTCTTGGATCTGCCTGAAATCTTGCACACAGACAGGTGGCATACATGATATCAGGTCTACTAGCTGTTAAATAAAGTAGAGAACCAATCATCCCTCTGTAGCTTGTCATATCCACTGATGAACTTGTATCTTTGTCCAGTTTTGTTGCAGTTGCCATGGGAGTTGTTGCAGATGAACAGTCAAGCATGCCAAATTTCTTAATAGATTTCTGGTATATTTTGCTTGATTAATGAAAATTCCATCATCTGTTTGCTTCACCTGTAAGCCTAGAAAATAGCTTAACTCTCCCATCATACTCATTTGATATCTAGACTGCATGAGCTTGGCAAATTTCTTACAGAGTTTATCATTAGTAGATCCAAAAATGATATCATCTACATAAATCTGTACTAAGAGCAGGTCATTACCAGATTGAAAGTAAAACAGAGTTTTGTCAATAGTACCTCTGTGAAACCCACTTTCTAGCAGAAATTTAGCAAGTGTTTCATACCATGCCCTAGGTGCCTGTTTAAGTCCATAGAGTGCCTTGTCTAACCTGTAGACATGATCGGGATATTTTGGATCTACAAAACCAGGTGGTTGTTCAACAAATACTTCTTCTTCAAGTTTTCCATTCAGAAAAGCACTTTTCACATCCATTTGAAAAACCTTGAATTTCTTGTGAGAAGCATAGGCAAGAAACATCCTTATTGCCTCCAATCTGGCAACTGGAGCAAATGTTTCATCATAATCTATTCCTTCCTGCTGTGAATAGCCTTTAGCTACCAGTCTTGCTTTGTTCCTTGTGATCACACCATCACTGTCAGTTTTATTTCTGAAAACCCATTTAGTACCAACAATAGATCTGTTCTTTGGCCTTGGTACAAGGGTCCACACCTCATTTCTTTCAAATTCATTTAGCTCTTCTTGCATTGCTGTTATCCAGTCAGCATCTTTAAGAGCTTCTTCCACTTTCTTTGGCTCAGTTTGTGACAAGAATGCATGAAACAGACATTCATTTGTTGTTGCACTTCTTGTCCTTACTCTTGCATCTGGATCACCAATAATTAAATCAGGTGTATGTGACTTAGTCCATTTTCTTGCAGAAGGCAGATTACTTCTGTCATCATGTGATCCTCCCCCTTGATCCATGCTCTCCTGATTTTCTTGGTGCCTTTCTTCATTTTCAGATGCTCCCCCTGAATGTGACTGCTCAGAATTTGAATGATCAGAGTTTGAATCAACAGTGTTTGATTCAGAGTTATCAATTGAGTCACTATCAGTGTTTGAATTCTCACTTAGATGTGATTCTTCATGCTCCCCCTCAACTGGTTCTTCCCTTGTTTCTGATTGAAAAGTTTCTTCAGTGTTTACCAGTAGAGGTTCAGAATTGACCTCAACAGTGTTTGTCAGATATGTATCATCCGAGTTTAATAAATCTTCATTCTCAAAGTGCAGTTGATCATGCTCAGTAACATCTTCAAGTCCAGTTATTTTCTTGTCATCAAATGACACATGAATAGACTCCATGATCACTCTGGTTCTCAGATTAAAAACTCTGAATGCCTTTGTTGACAGTGGATAGCCAACAAAAATTCCTTCATCTGCCTTTAGGTCAAATTTGGTCAACTGTTCAGGATGAGTCTTCAACACAAAGCACTTGCATCCAAAAATATGAAAATATTTTAGATTTGGCTTCTTCTTCTTCACCATTTCATATGGTGTTTTACCATGCTTGTTGATCAGAGTTGCATTTTGAGTAAAACAAGCAGTTTGAACTGCCTCTGCCCAGAAATATGTTGGCAATTTTGCTTCATCTAGCATGGTTCTGGCAGCTTCTATCAAAGTTCTGTTCTTCCTCTCCACTACACCATTTTGTTGTGGAGTACCAGGTGCAGAAAACTCTTGTTTTATTCCTTTACTCTTGCAAAATTCTTCCATTGATGAATTCCTGAATTCAGTTCCATTGTCACTTCTGATTATCTTCACTTGATTCTCTGACTCTTTGTCCAGTTGTAATATATGTTCTGTCAGTGTTAAAGCAGTTTCATCTTTCTTTGCTAGAAAATACACCCAAGTGTATCTGGTGTATTCATCAACAATGACTAGAGCATATTTCTTCTTTCCAAGTGACATAACATTTACTGGTCCAAAAAGATCAACATGTAGGAGATGATAACGATCAACAATTGAAGACTCAGATTTGCTCTTGAAAGAGGTTTTTCTCTGTTTGGCCTTTTGACAAGAATCACACAGGCCTTCTACATTCAACAATGACTTTGGTAGTCCTCTTGCAAGATCATTCTTTATGAGCTCATTGATATTGTTCAGATTCAGATGAGAGAGTTTCTTGTGCCACTTCCAACTCTCTTCACTGGACATTCTTGTTGACAGACATACTGCTTTGCCATCAGTGTTTGTTGACAATTTTATTTCATAGATGTTGTTGTGTCTGTTTCCAACTAGAGCAACTTTCCCTGTAGATTTACTGATCACTTGGCAATATTCAGGTTGAAAATCTACATGATATCCTCTGTCACAGATAGCAAATCATGCTTGAGTCCTGGAACCAGAGCTACATTTGTGATGATGACATTTCCAAGATTAATATTGCCATATCCCAGTGTATGTCCTATGTTGCCATCTCCATAGGAAACTTCTGGGCCAGCCTTCTCCTCATACTCTGATAGCAGGGCTTTATTTCCAGTCATGTGTCCTGAACATCCACTGTCCACGACTAGGGTACTGACCCTGGTGCCCTGCAATCACAAACAATCACTGATTATTAGTTTTAAGGATCCAGACTTACTTGGATCCTTTGGCTTTCTTAATTCTGTTAGCTTTTGCAGCGGAATTCATATTAACAGAGTTTAAGCTAACTTTTTCAGTGTTTACATTTGCAGAATTTACTTTAACCCATTTCAAATTTGGCTTGGGTTCATAGTAATTATAGTAAATAGCATGATAATCTCTGCAAGTGTAAATAGAATGCCAAGTACTTCCACAGTGTTTGCATAAAGTCTGTGGTCTAGTTCTCACATAATCACTCTTTACTGCAGTTTTAGAAAGCAAAGAATTAATGTTCTTATTCTTACTGCAGAAACTAGCAAGATGATTAGTGCTACCACAATTAAAGCATGTTTTCCTGGGAGCTAATGAAGCAAGCATTGGCTTAATTCCTGAGGTTATGCCTACCTTTCCATTTCTGTTTTTCTTAGGCATACTCTGTTTGTTGACAGATTTTATCTCCTTAAGCTTATGCTTGAGTTGTTTATCTGTCATTAAGCCAATGTTAGCCTCTTTAACAAAAGTTTTAGCATATGACTCTTTAACAGCCTTTTTCTGTGCTTCAGTCTTAGGTCCACCTGTTCCCATGACATTACCCTCAGATGAACAATATGGTCTTACTTTTACCTTATTTTCAAATCTAAGTTCATCTCCTACAGAGTAACCTAGACCTACTGTATCTGACTGAAACACTTCTTGAGTGTCTTTACCAGAGTGTGTCCAAGTTTTAATGATGTGTTTACTATCCTCCAATTCTGATTCTAGTTGCTTATACTTACCTAGCAACTCCTGTTCAATAAACACTGCATCATCTCTCTCTTTTTGAATTTTATTCATGTTCTCTAGCTGTTCCTCAACAATTTTATTTCTTTCTTTGAGTTGAGAACACTCAGACTTTATCCTCTCATTTTCTAAGGTCTGATCCCTATAACTGATATGCAATGCTTTAAGATAAATTCTTAATTCAGTTATATTATCAGTGTTATAAGCATAGGTTGTTGGAGGTACCTTGAGATCATCATTTTCAGTCTGAGTAGTAGCCATGAGAGCATAGTTGACTTCCTCATCTGAATCTGAAGTGTCTGCCCAATCTCTGCCTTTGGTGTAGAGTGCCTTTTCAGTTTTACCCTTCTTGCACTCAGGAGCATAGTGACCCATCTCCTTACACTTGTAGCATTGAATTTCAGACTTATCTTTCTTTCCAGACTTGAAGTCCTTTCCCTCAGATTTCTTGAAATTCTTCTTATCAAACTTTGAGTAGTCCTTGGAGAATCTCTTTCCCTTCTTGAAGTTCTTGTATCCCATCTTCTTGAAGGTCTTTACCATCAATGCAGCCATTTGCATCATTTCTTCATCATCTTCAGAATCAGATGAATCATCTGTGTTTGAGTCAACATCAGTGTTTGATGACTCATTCTCTGAATGGATGACTAAGGCTTTCCCTTTTTCCTTTCTCCTTGATGCCTCCTTCTTTGATGGTTTCTCCTCAACCTTGAGAGCAACAGACTTTGACTTTCTACTAGATCTTTTGTTTCTCTGCTCCAATTCCAATTCATGGGTTTTGAGCAGACCATAAATTTCATCAATCTCTGTTTCACCAAGTTCATAATTATCTCTAATAGTGGTCGTTTTCACATCCCACTTTTCAGGTAGAGAGAGAAGAAATTTGAGATTTGAATCTTCCAAATCATACTCTTTATTCACCAATGACAAATCATTGAGCAGTTTACAGAATCTGTCAAATGTTTCTGTCATGGTTTCATCAGATTTTGCCTCAAAATGCTCATACTCCTGTGTGAGTATGTTCCTTCTGTTCTTCTTAATTGCAGGAGTTCCCTGACATCTAACCTCAAGTGCATCCCATATCTCCTTTGCAGTTGTTCAGTTTATCACTTTATTAGACATAACATTGTCTAATGCACTGTGAAGTAAATGCCTTACCTTCGCATCCTTTGCAATAGATGAAAGATCCTCAGCAGATAGATCTTTCTTCTCTTTTGGTATGACTTTTGGTTCCTCACCAGCAGCAGCAGCAGATAACTTTGTAGGTTTGTGAGGACCTTCATAAATTCTGTCCAGATATTCTGGATCTGTAGCCTCCAGAAACATGGTCATCTTCACCTTCCAAATTGCATACTCTAATGGCCTCAGGATAGGAACCCTAATTGTTTCATACCTACTAACAGTAGTAGGGGCTTTCTCAGATGGTGGAGGTATCTCTGCCATTGATTACTATTGTGTTTGGATCTTTAACTGTAATAAAGTAACAGATTTGTCTCTGATGCCACTTGTTAGGTCGATTACACAATAAATAATCAAGAACTGTATAAATAAGTAACAAGAACACATGTTTTAACTCTTTAAAACTGTTTGGAATTAATAATTCCTCTCTCGGTGATGTAAAGTATCACAGAGAGCTGCTTAGGTTACAAGAATGATATTCGTTCATGATGGATACCCTTCTAGGGTTAACCTAACTGTATTTATAAGATATACAGCTACGTACAATCGTAAATTGATTCTCCTAAAATTAAGCTATACAATTGATATCAATTACGATTGCTACACGTCTTCTAAGTCAACTCGATCTCTTTGACAGCTATCCAATCTTCAAAGATATCGCTTCCATATTAATATTAAATTAATCTTCAAACTCTGTTGACTTGTAGACGCTTCCAGTAGACAGACTTTAGCAAACTCTGTTCTCTCAACGCTAACAGTGTTTGCGCTTCCATGTATTCAGCTATCAGTGTTTACGCTTTCTTCTGTCAGCGTTTGCGCTTCCAGCAATCAGCGTATACTCAAACTCTGTTACAACTGCTTTCAATAACAAGTTAAACTCTCTTTACCTGAAACATTTAAACACTGACATTAAATCACATCAATTATATCTAACACCGCTCATGCAATGGGGCACCGAGAAGATGTTGTAATTTAGAGGCACTTCCTTTCTAATGAGTAAAAAAATTTTAAAGTACGTAGAGGCACAAAAATGATATTTGGGGTACATTTTGTTCAAGTAGCACCAAAAATAGTTTAAGATATAAGAAGTGCCGAAAAATAAATGGTATGTAGATTTTTCGTTGAGTACAAAATTCAAATTCACTTGGAACTTTCGATTTCTCAAGACCGACCTAGGTATCATATTTGTAAATAGTACTCATTTAATGTAAGATGAATGACCGATAATAATTATACATAAAAGTTACTCATTAGTGGTCAAGTACTATTGCAACAATAATGTGTCGTTTAGTCACTTTTCTAGCAGTTTTTTGAAAAGATTATCACGATAATGATATGCTATTTATTTTATTTCCATTAGTAATAGTAAACCAGTAAGAGAAGATAGGTGGATCATTACATATTTTGTAGGAGATGTATTATGGCAACACAACTATGCATTTTATTCATTTATTTAATCGATAACTCATATAGAGTCCAAATCTTACATATCAGCTATTTCTGATTTTCTTATATATATATATAGAGTCCTACTCCACTACAAACTAAAATTAACTACAAACTAAAAACTAAAAACTAAACACTAATCTAATATTCCAAGCTAATCTAATGACCAAACTAGGGGTACCCCAATACAAAAAATGCTTAAAATAATTGG
The DNA here is from genome assembly GCA_037693485.1 of Kitagawia praeruptora. Classification (NCBI taxonomy): domain Eukaryota; kingdom Viridiplantae; phylum Streptophyta; class Magnoliopsida; order Apiales; family Apiaceae; genus Kitagawia; species Kitagawia praeruptora. The sequence continues at coordinate 129,921,944 of CM075350.1, forward strand.
CTCTATCCAACAAAAAAAATAAAATAAAAAAAATCACTGTTCACGTGATGACGTGGCAGTGGATTTCACTGGTTAACGGTGCTTCACACCTTCTTGTACGGCGCTTCGCGCCTTTATCATTCTAAGTTGAAAGGAATGGCAATCAATGGTAAAGGCAATAGACGATTGACGGGTGTGTCGAGAGCCTTCGGCCCTCATGACTACCTAACTCATCCGTTTACTATCTTAAATGCTTCGCATTTCCACGGCATTGATTTTTTTTTTTGTTGGATAGAGCCAATTATTTTAAGCATTTTTTGTGAAGGTACCCTTGGCGGGAACCTTAGAATAGATGAAATATAATTAATTTAGTGTTAGTTTGTAGTTTGTATTTAAGGATTGGTTTGCATTTGAGCAAAAACCTATATATATATATAGGGGGCTACTCCAATACAAACCTCCTTAAAATACAAACCTACAAACCAAGCATAATCTAATATTTCAAGCTAATCTAATGACCAAACTAGGGGTACCCCAATACAAAAAATGCTTAAAATAATTGGCTCTATCCAACAAAAAAAAATAAAAAAATAAAAAAAAAAAATCACTGTTCACGTGATGACGTGGCAGTGGATTTCACTGGTTAACGGTGCTTCGCACCTTCTTGTACGGCGCTTCGCGCCTTTATCATTCTAAAGTTGTAAGGAATGACAATCAATGGTAAAGGCAATAGACGATTGACGGGTGTGTCGAGGGCCTGCGGCCCTCATGACTACCTAACTCATCCGTTTACTGTCTTAAATGCTTCGCATTTCCACGGCAGTGATTTTTTTTTTTTTTTTCAAATTTTTTTTTTTTGGTGGATAGAGCCAATTATTTTAAGCATTTTTTGTGAAGGTACCCTTGGCGGAAACCTTAGAATACATGAAATATAATTAATTTAGTGTTGCTTTGTAGGTTTGTATTTTAAGATTGGTTTGTATTTGAGCACTTGCCTATATATATATATATATTGTACATAATATCAATCATATTAAAGGTCTGTTTGGTATTGATGTCGTAGACCGCAATAACAATTTTTTTTGTAGAAAACTTGGTTCAAAACAGCTTAGTAAATCTAAAAGCAATTTTTCAACAACATTTTTTATAAAAAAAATTGCTTTAGCAAAAACATTTATTTTTCACAATTGCAACTTTTGTAGACAACAATTTGAGGTAAATGTATCAAACCCCAACAATAACATATTAAATAAATTTTATAAAAGTTAATTTAAAATAAGATATAAACAAACACTAAAGAGATAATTTATTCAGTAGTTGTGATTCAACTCCATTTGTATTTAGAGGTCATAAATTCAGTTCATTTGATAAGACCAAAAAATCATGTCGTGTTTCCGTATATTCTATATCATATATCCTAATTCGATGGTTGAAAAACTCACGCTATCTTGTGTACCACGTGAATGCATATCTAATTTCCATGGCATATTCATAATATAGATAAAAATGTTATTGTATTATAATTTCATAAAACTATAATTCTAATTTAAGAACAAAATTTTTTTTTTCGATAATAATTTTCTTTTGTAGTTGTTAAAACACTTTTATCTTAGAATTTTAAAAGTGAAATTATTATGATAGCATGATAGTCGTGTAATGCATGACCTGCATTTTAACTATGATAATTTTACATGCACATATTCGTATGAAATTATCACTATATGATTATGAGCTAATTAGGTATAAAAATCTTTAATTGCCATATCTCTCATACAATAACCTTATACATTTTTCTTTCGAATGTTTTTCCAGTTAACACTATGATTTTTAAATTTTAATTAAACTCATCTAATATTTGTCAATAGGTTAGATTAACATATTATTATCAACTATTTAGTTCTATTACCATTTGTTTATAAGTTGGCAAAAAATTTGATGTACATATTCTTTTGATAGTATTTAATTGAGACATAAGTGTTTGCAATAAGCATTTTTCATATCTGGATGTCCAAATTTGAAAATAAATAAATTTATGTTATTTTGTGTATCTGGAAGTGGCATTAGTTCAATTTAGGATCGAAGAGTGCTATACACATGGTGATCCCCCAATTCGAACATTATCAATGAATCTGTCTCGGTTCATGAACGAAGATTATTTTGCTCGCCGATTACTTCCTCGAACGGGAATGAGGATCCCCGGAGAAATCGTGATTTTTTTTTAAAAAAATTCGAAATATAATTTTTAATTAAAATTTCGAACATAATCGTTGAACCCTTATCAATCCCTGAATGAGGATTATTTTACTACACCGAAAGGGGAACAAGGATCCCCACAAGAAATTGAGGATTATTATTTTTTTAATTGAAATTTATAATTCATTAATATATTTTATAATAAAAATAATTTGATAAATCATTATAAATACTATTATTATTATATCATAAATAGCGATTTAAATTATTTTTTTATAATAAAAGATGAAATATATATAACTAAAATTATTAAAATTAAGTTTTTTTGTTATTTTTTTTGTAAAATTTTGAATTATATTTATCTTTAATAATCTTGTAAATAAAATATTCCCTTAATCCCCGATAATCGGCTGGGAATGTGGGGATCAGGTCGGGATACCTTAATCCCCGATCCCATTCTCATCCCCGGAATTTCTACTTTATAATATTCCATATTTCTCATACTGACAGAAAAATTTTCGCAATCCCCAACCCGAATGGGAAGGGGATTGGATCGCGGTCGGACGGGATTGATGTAATGCTTATCTATACGTGTACCAAGTGATTTTTTTTTTTAAACTGGTAAAATATTATTAAACCATCAACCTTTCTCTTACAAGGTACTCCAACAAAGATTGTGGAGGAGTCGAAAAATCAATAAAGCAATTAACATCACAAGGTACTCTAGCTACTAAATGAGCTACCTTGTTTGCTTGCTTTTTAACAAATGAAAGCGAGATATCTCTACGAGCTTTCAACATACTAAGACAATCCTGGAACACACTACCCACCTCTAAGTAATTTTCTGATGCACTACTGATGGCTTAGACTGTGATTAAAGAGTCACTGTCTATGTCCACGTTTCGCAGACCCATCAGACACAACCATTTGATAGCTTCTGAAACTGCCATGGCCTCTACTTCGACAACTAGAACTACTCCTGCAAATTTATGCGTTCTTGCTGCCTAGAAATTTCCATCGTGATCCCTTAGTATAAGACCACATGAGAACCATGAGTTACCTGTCACTACATGAGCATCAACATTAATCTTTGACCTGCCTTCAACTGGTGGATTCCATTTAACCACTGATTCCGTGTTACCCTGCACAGTACCTTTGTTACGAACCAACTTCAACTTCTGACTATTGTTCGCTATTTTCTCTACGCAAGTATACGCAGTCCAAAAGCAATATAGGGAAATAAGGATCGTTCCCACGAAGACTCGGTTATTTTAGTAAATATGTCTATTCAACAATGTTTGGTTAATTATAGAAGCATGAACGAACTAAAATGGTTTATTTGCAGATAACAATTAACTAATGAAGTAACGGCTAATTTGTTTAAAATAATATGATAGAGGCATGGGGTCCTAATTTCATGAATGTTTTAGCTCTATTAACTATCAAGAATTAATGTGTTACAATTGTTAAGAATGCTAGCGGGAACACGACACTAATATGAGCCATCTTTCAATTAACTCACACCATTCCAAATAAACATCCACAAAAGAGATAGAAGTTATAAGGGCATCAATTACATCCAATACACTATATGTCTATGTTAATGGTGATACTATCGATTTAATCACAAGTTCCGCAATTAACTACATAGGGGAATAACGTTCTTTCGAAACTATAATCCGAAATGCGGAGAAGCCGACATACCTATGCTAGCATGGCAAGCCCTAAATCTCTAAATCCACTTTCGCAATCATTAGAGATTTGACACAATAGATGTTAGCTATTCACCTATATTCAATTAAAACAACCATGCAAGGAATCTTATATAGAAATTGTAAACACAAATTATCTATCAAATTAACATGAGCATTAACAATTCATTACATTAGAACCCCATGAAAGTGTTTAGTTCATAATTAAACTAGACACCTTTATGGAATTAAATAAAATCATGGTAGAAAATTTTATAATTTATTTAAAAAATTACGAAAAATTAAAAATAAAAATAAAAGAATTAGAACTTAATAATAATAATAATAATAATAATAATAATAACAATAATAAAAATAATAACTAAATTAAAAATTACGAGAAATTAAATATGAAATTACCAGAGTTTAGAAATAGAACCGAATAAATTGTTGAAACAGAGGAGCACTCCAAGTGGCCAACTAAATAAATAAAGGAACGGACAAAACTCAAAAGCAATCCAAATAATTCACATGCTGTGTTGTATCTGTACTGCAATGATTATGTTTCTTTCCTGTCAATCTACCGCCCACTCTCCTCCATGCGCGTGGCGTGCACGCGCCGGTTTTAATGCTCAAAATTCCGCGCGTGGTGGCCACGCCCTCTTCCTGCGACTGTGGTTCCGTGTTGCAGTGTGCATTCAGTTAATTCCACAAATGTCACAGAATATTATTCCACACTGATGCTGAAAATTGCTCCAATTTAAATAGAATTTACAGTGTATAAAATATAATAAAATTACAGAAATGGAGTGTATAAATAAACTGTTTACAGAAATTTAAATTGTATAAAATAAACTGTGTATAAAATAAATTGTTGCAAAAATTTTAAGTATATGAAATATAATAAAATTACAGAGAATTAAAATGTATAAAATGATCTGTTTATAAAAAGAAGCTGCTGAATTTAGAATACAGGAGGATTTGTTCAGAGAGAATGATTGACACAATTCTTCCCCTGGGTAATCTGTCTCCTCATTTTGATTTCCTAAACATCTATTTATAAAACAATCAGCACACCACCTAATACAAAGTCATCAGTTTTAATTATAAAAGTCTACCGGCCTGCCTAAATCTAACCACTCCAGAGACAATTGTAAAAGTCTTCCAGCAATTCTGCAATTCTTCTCCACAACTGGCGGTAGTTGAATTTTAATCCGCAGCTCCGTAGAAATGCTTTTTACCCCGCACAACTTATAATCTTTAATTAATAAATAATTATTTTAATCGAGAAATTATAAAAATAAATATATAATATTATTAGATATTTATAAATATAATTTTCCAAATAAATAAAATATTTATTAATATAAATAAATCCTTAAGTCCTAAGCTACAGTCTTTTTGAGGGCCGACAGCTTGTGCAATACGTTGCTTCACTTTTGATTTATGCAAACAATTCAAATCACTACCATCCAGATTAATCTTCTTTTGCTTGGTAATCATTCACGTGGCCTTAACTTTTGAACGGGCTCCGTAGAAATGTTTTTTAAACCCGCATAGCTTATAATCTTTAATTAATAAATAATTAATTTAATTCATAAATTATAAAAATAAATATCTAATATTATTAGATATTTATAAATATAATTTTCTAAATTAATAAAATTATTTAATAATATAAATAAATCTTTATTGTCTAAGCTGCGGTCTCTAGTCGTCTGGAACCAGACTCCTTTTGCTTAACAGAAAATATATCAATTCCAACCGGGGTTCCAGCTATAAGAAAATATCACTTTCCATATTTTTGTGATAATTCTTATTTCTTCATTGCTCTTCCAGATGTAAGTTACGGTCTCTTGAGGATCTAAAACTGGAGTCCTTTTGCTTGGAGAAAAATACAACAATTCCAACCGGGGTTTCAGCTTTAAGAATATATCACTCAGAACATCTTTATGATAATTCCTTTTCCTCGTAGCCAGTCCATCTGAGCCAGAACTCCACCATCTTTTAACCTTTTATCGCCAAGATACCTGAAATTTCGAGTTCTACACAACAAATACCGAAAGAACAAAAACGAATTAAAAGACACCACATACTTAAGGATAAATCACCAATCTAGGCTCAAGCAGTGCATAATAAGTGGATATAAAATCCACTTATCACACCCCCAAACTTAAACTGATGCTTGTCCTCAAGCATAACAATATATATTAACTAACTAGCACCACTTCCGTAGGTGATCACGATTGCACTTGGCATATGCAACAAGCCCTTTAAACCCCTAGGCAGCCCTAGTGGACGAGTTAGGTCTCGTGAGGGCCTATAGCTAATGTACCCACAAAATCCATTTATCAAATGCAACTAACAATGCATGAATGCAACTAATATGAAAAATTCAACGATTCCCTTCAAACTCACCAAAATCAACTAAAAGCAAATATCTCCAAAGAATGCAACAATTCCAAGCAGAGCTCGACTAAGTCCCCGTATACTAACAAATACATGAACAGAAACGTGCGTGTGTGCAATGCTCATCAGAAATACTCCCAAAACTAGGTCAAAAACCATACATGCTTTCCGTCAAGACAATCACAGGTTTATAACTAGAATAAACTGTAGACACTTCATAACCTAGGAACACCTCCACCCTTATCCAAGGTAGACAGAAACTCATGCTTTATTACTATACTACGACACTACATATACAATACGCATGCTTATTTAACCGTGCAATGAATGAGACCCCAAAAGGCTTATACAATAATACCCATGTAGCGAGTGTTAGGTCAGCAATCCCAAACCACAAGGGCTTTAGGTTACTAGGACTAAGTCCCCTCAGACTTAATTACTCGAGTATTAAAGAGCTCACTCTGGTTAATTTTGCATATAATCAATTGGACTTCTGACTTTTTTTTTTTTTCGCAATCTGGAATGAGCCTTTCTCATTTCCAACCCTAGACTACTCATATAAATATGAGCCAGCTACCAGCCATTTGACGCCTAGCCTTTATTGACAATTATTACCACTTAGCATGAAATCCCTGTTTTCCCCCAAACTTAGATTTTAGTGTTCCTACGCTATCAAGGGAATAACGAAAATTCTAAGAATAAACAAGTGATTAAATCTCAAAACATCCAACAGGCATGACCCTAACCAAGCCCAAAAGCACCCCAATGAGACTGTGTAAAAATTTTGTTCCCATAACATGCAAGTTAATTCCTTAGGAACTATAAATCAGCCCTCTATTCATCATCATCACACCCAAATCAACATCCACCTATCAATCAGAATCAGCTCGTTCTAAGGGATCATGAAAAATGCATGCCATGAAAATGCAACTAATATGACTCACATGGTAAAACAAACAAACAATAACAGAATGTCCTAAATGAAACAACATAGATAATACGAACAAATATGCATGAATTACTACTAATATGCAAAACATGATATCCTACATGAACACAATGACTCACAAAAACTACTAACACATATACATACTACTTATCCCCGAAACCACCCCCAAACTAATAATATTCAATGTCCGCATTGAATGGAAGTAAATACAAGGGATAATAGAGAACATACCTGAAAACACCGAAACACATGGGTTGCCTCCCACGAAGCGCTTGTTTATTGTCGCTAGCTTGACTTCACTTTCGCACTTTAATCGGTAGTACCAAGAACAGCGGTTTCTGCTTTGCGATTCACATGTTCACCAAAATATGGCTTCAACCTCTGTCCATTTACTTTGAAAGCTGCTTCCGGTGTTTTATCAAAAATTTCCACTGCACCATGTGGAAACACCGTTTTAACCGTGAATGGTCCTGACCACCTTGACTTAAGTTTCCCTGGAAAAAGTCTGAGACGAGAGTTGAAAAGCAAAACTAACTGCCCTGGTACAAAAGACTTTTGCACCAAACGTCTGTCATGCCATCTCTTGACCTTTTCCTTGTATAACTTGTGATTTTCATAAGCCTGTAGCCGAAACTCATCCAGTTCATTAATCTGAAGCATTCTTTTCTCACCTGCTGCTGCTAAGTCAAAGTTCAACTTCTTCAGAGCCCAAAAAGCTTTGTGTTCTAGTTCGGCAGGCAGATGACAAGCCTTGCCATATACTAGCTGAAAAGGTGACGTGCCCAAAGGTGTTTTGTAAGCTGTTCTATAAGCCCAAACAGCTTCATCAAGTTTTAGTGACCAGTCCTTCCTTGAAGGATTCACGACCTTCTCTAGGATCCGTTTTATCTCTCTGTTGGAAACCTCTACTTGGCCATTCGTTTGAGGGTGATAGGCTGTAGCAATTCGATGATTTATGTTGTACCTTGCCATCAATGCTGTAAACTTGCGGTTGCAGAAGTGTGATCCTTCGTCACTAATAATTACCCTTGGAGTTCCGAAACGTGTGAAAACTTGCTTATTCAGAAAATTTAGCACCACTTTAGCGTCATTGGTCGGTAAAGCCTTCACCACGACCCATTTAGAAACATAGTCCACCGCTAGCAAGATGTACTGATTATTGCATGAAGAAACAAAAGGACCCATGAAATCGATCCCCCACACATCGAAAATCTCCACTTCCAACAGCATATTCAGAGGCATCTCATTCCTCCTAGAGATATTACCAATTCTTTGACATCTATCGCATCTCAACACAAACTGATGCGCATCTTTAAACAGTGTTGGCCAATAAAACCCAGCCTGAAGTACTCGAGTGGCTGTCTTTTCTCCAGCATAATGACCTCCGTAAGTGGTAGAATGGTAGTCATGCAAAATACCTTCAACCTCACTAACCGGAATGCACCTCCGAATCACCTGATCAGGTCCCTGTCTGAATAAGAAGGGTTCATCCCATCGGTACCATTTTACATCATGAAGAAACTTCTTTCTTTGAGCATAAGAAAATTCCGACGGGATGACATTACTTACAAGATAGTTCACAATGTCTGCAAACCATGGCTCTTCATTTTGCACCCCAAAAAGTTGCTCGTCAGGAAATAATTCGTTGATGAAAGTTTTATCCGCTGAGTTACCGTGTTCCTCTAACCGAGACAAGTGATCAGCCACCTGGTTCTCAGTACCCTTTCTATCCTTGATTTCCAAGTCGAATTCTTGAAGTAACAGAACCCAACGAATCAACCGTGGCTTAGCATCTTTCTTCAACATTAGGTATCGAATGGCTGCATGATCTGTAAACACCACTACCTTAGTTCCGAGCAAATACGATCTGAATTTCTCGAAGCTATAAACAATAGCTAAGAGTTCCTTTTCTGTAGTAGTGTAATTCAACTGTGCATCATTGAGAGTTCTGCTAGCATAGTAAATCACGTGAAACACCTTATTCTTCCGTTGACCAAGAACAGCTCCCACTGCATAATCACTTGCATCACACATTAATTCAAAAGGTTCACTCCAATCAGGTGCAGTGATAATGGGCGCAGTTGTCAATTTCTTCTTTAAGAGCTTGAATGCCTCCAAACAATCTTCACCAAATTTAAAAGGAATATCCTTTTCTAACAGATTGCACAAAGGTTTAGATATTTTCGAAAAATCTTGGATGAATCGCCGATAAAAACCCGCATGACCAAGAAAACTCCGAATTCCTTTAACTGAAATTGGTGGAAGGAGATTTCCAATCGTCTCCAACTTAGCCTTATCCACTTCCAGCCCCTTACCAGATACCTTGTTCCCAAGAATGATGCCTTCCTTTACCATGAAGTGACATTTTTCCCAGTTGAGTACTAGATTAGTCTCAACACATCGTTTCAGCACCATGCCTAGATTTCTGAGGCATTCATCATATGATTTCCCAAAGACTGAGAAATCATCCATGAACACTTCCACATTGATACCAATCATATCCGAAAAAAATTGCCATCATACATCTCTGAAAAGTAGCAGGTGCACCACAGAGTCCGAAAGGAACGCGTCGGAACGCAAAAGTGCCAAAAGGACATGTGAAAGTGGTCTTCTCCTGATCTTCTGGAGTAATACCAATCTGATTATATCCTGAATAACCATCCAGCAAGCAATAGAATTCATGCCCAGCCAACCTGTCTAGCATTTGATCAATGAATGGAAGGGGAAAGTGATCCTTCCTTGTAGCTTTGTTCAGCTTTTTGTAGTCCATGCAAATTCTCCACCCTGTAACTGTACGAGTCGGAATGAGCTCGTTCTTTTCATTGGCAACTACTGTCATGCCTCCTTTCTTAGGCACACATTGCACTGGACTTACCCATGAACTGTCTGAAATGGGATAGATGATACCAGCATCTAGCCACTTGAGAATTTCTTTCTTTACCACTTCTTTCATGATAGGATTTAACCGCCTTTGGTGTTCTACTGTTGGTTTACTCCCTTCTTCCAATGGAATTTTATGTTGACAATATGCGGGACTGATTCCTTTTAGATCCACAACAGACCAACCAATGGCTGATTTGAATTCTCGAAGAACTCTCAAGAGCTTGTCTTCCTCGGAGTCTGAAAGGTTAGCGGCAATAATCACAGGTAAAGTGGATTTTTCACCAAGGGAAGCATACCGTAAGTGATCCGGTAGTGGCTTGAGCTCTAGAGTTGGAGCTTCTTCGATAGACGGCTTTAATTGCTGATGTGGTCCTTTTAATTCTGGCAGTCCCAGCGATTCAACTGGTCTTTCAAATTTTCTTTGCCACGGCAAAGCATCCAGATATTGCAATTATTCATCAATGTCATCTTCATCTAATGAATACTCCCCACTGAGGGTCTTTTCCAAAGTATCATTCATGAGCATGTGCCCTAACTTTTCTTGTACCGTAGACTCAATCAAGTCTATCTTCAGACACTGTTCTTCTTCTGTCGGGAATTTCATAGCTGTGAAAACATTGAAGGTGACAATTTAATCGTGCACCTTCATCGTCAGTTCCCCCTTTTGGACATCAATCAATGTTTGTCCTGTTGCTAAAAATGGCCTACCAAGAATGATAGGAATCTTCTTGTCCTCTTCGAAATCAAGAATGACAAAATTAGCAGGAAAGATGAGTTTGTCTACTTTCACCAACACATCTTCAACAACTCCCCTAGGATAGGTGATAGATCGATCAGCCAACTGAAGGGACATACTTGTCGGTTTTGGTTCAGGAAGACCAAGTTGCAAGAAAACTGAGTATGGCATAAGATTGATACTTGCTCCCAGATCACATAAACATTTGTCGAAAGATAATCTCCCAATGGTGCATGGTATTGTAAAACTCCCTGGATCTTTCAGCTTAGGCGGCAACTTTTGCTGCAATACCGCACTACATTCTTCCGTCAAAGCAACGGTCTCTAAGTCTTCAAGTTTTAATTTCCTCGAGAGAATGCCTTTCATGAATTTGGCATAGCTTGGCATTTGTTCGAGAGCTTCAGCAAATGGAATGTTGATATGTAATTTTTTAAAGACTTCAAGAAATTTGCCAAACTGCTTGTCTAATTTCTGTTTTTGCACTCGTCGAGGAAATGGTGGAGGTGGGTAGACTTGCTCTTTTACTTCTTTTTGCTCGAGGACAGCTTCTTTAGGAGTTGGTATATTTTCTTTGATCTCCTCATTTGATTCTGATATATTGCCCTTGTCCTTTGTGTCTCCCAAATCTGCTTTTTCTGTTCCTTTGTCTGGCAGAATTTTTTCTGTATCTTTTAGCTCAGCATCCTCCGTGAATCTCCCTGATCTGAGGGTAATTGCTTTGATGTGCTCGTGATTATCCTTTCTCCCAGGATTAAGTTAAGTGTCACTGGGGAGTGTTCCTTGTGGTCGGCTCATCATGAAACTAGCGAGTTGACTCAATTGAGTTTCCAGATTTTTAATGGAAGCCGCTTGGCTTTTTTGGCCCAACCTCAACTCCTCTAATTCAGTCTTTTCATTAGACGATTGTCCAGAATTTCCATAAGATTGTTGTTGTTGAAATCCTGGGGGCTGAAATTGTCTAGGAGCATATGGTTGTTGAAAATGTTGCCCCTGTTGTTGATGGAATCCAGATGGATTATACTGCTTAGCTCCAAATGGCTGATGATTAGATTGTTGGTAGGGCTGATGTGATTGTTGTGCTCCTCCTTGATTATTGCTCCAACTGAAATTTGGATGATTTCGGTTGTTCGGATGGTAGGAATTTGGAGCTGGCTGTTGCTGTCTCTGGAAATTGCTTACGAACTCGTTTGAGATGGCACATTGATTTGATTCATGTGCGCCTGCACACAACTCACAAACACTAGCAATTTGATGAAATCCTTGTGCTGTCAAAGAGTCTACTTTCAATTTCAAAGCCTCTAGCTGAGCTGCTAAGGAAATGGCTTTGTCGATATTAAGAATTCCTGCTACCTTCTGTTGTGGCATTCTCTGAGTTGGGTTTTGATATTCATTAGCTGCCATCATCTCGATAAGATCGTAGGCCTCCTCATAACTCTTAGCCCATAATGCTCCCCCTAAAGCTGCATCTACCATTGGCCTTGATTGCATTCCTAACCCATTATAGAAACAATTTATGATCATCCAGTTTGGCATGCCATGATGAGGGCATTGCCGAAGCATTTCTTTGTATCTCTCCCAATCTTCACATAAAGTTTCACCAGACTGCTGAGAAAATTGAGTGATAGCATTCCTTATAGCTGCAGTCTTAGCCATGGGGAAGAATTTGCTAAGAAACTTTTGAGCTAGATCAGCCCAAGTGGTGATAGATCCTGGTGGTAGAGAGTGTAGCCAACCCTTGGCTTTGTCTCTTAATGAAAACGGGAAGAGTCTCAACTTCACAGCATCATCTGACACATTGTTGAATCTGAATGTGTCGCATATTTCTATGAAGTTCCTGATGTGTAAGTTAGGATCTTCCGTTGTAGTTCCTCCGTACTGTACTTGATTCTGCACCATCTGAATAGTACTGGATCTAATTTCAAATGTAGGAGCCGTAATTGCTGGCCGAATGATGCTTGACTGGATGTCATTAATCTTCGGTTACGAGTAGTCCATTAAAACCCTTGCTGCTGCAGGTGCAACTACTTCGCCTTCTCCGTCCATCTTGTGAGTATTTGCTAGTTCAAGTACTTGTTTGGCTTTTAATGCTTTAGAACGTGTTAGCATAAAAATCCAAGTATCTGTACACAAATAATCACTTCCCAAAAATATAAGATAAAATGTTCAATTCAAACAAATTAACTTATATTGTAGTAAAACACATAAACAAAAATAACACCGAGTCCCCGGTAGCGGCGCCAAAAACTTGTTCGCTATTTTCTCTACGCAAGTATACGCAGTCCAAAAGAAATATAGGGAAATAAGGATCGTTCCCACGAAGACTCGGTTATTTTAGTAAATATGTCTATTCAACAATGTTTGGTTAATTATAGAAGCATGAACGAACTAAAATGGTTTATTTGCAGATAACAATTAGCTAATGAAGTAACAGCTAATTTGTTTAAAATAATATGATAGAGGCATGGGGTCCTAATTTCATGAATGTTTTAGCTCTATTAACTATCAAGAATTAATGTGTTACAATTGTTAAGAATGCTAGCGGGAACACGACACTAATATGAGCCATCTTTCAATTAACTCACACCATTCCAAATAAACATCCACAAAAGAGATAGAAGTTATAAGGGCATCAATTATATCCAATACACTATATGTCTATGTGAATGGTGATACAATCGATTTAATCACAAGTTCCGCAATTAACTACATAGGGGAATAACGTTCTTTCGAAACTATAATCCGAAATGCGGAGAAGCCGACATACCTATGCTAGCATGGCAAGCCCTAAATCTCTAAATCCACTTTCGCAATCATTAGAGATTTGGCACAATAGATGTTAGCTATTCACCTATATTCAATTAAAACAACCATGCAAGGCAATCTTATATAGAAATTGTAAACACAAGTTATCTATCAAATTAACATGAGCATTAACAATTCATTACATTAGAACCCCATGAAAGTGTTTAGTTCATAATTAAACTAGACACCTTTATGGAATTAAATAAAATCATGGTAGAAAATTTTATAATTTAATTAAAAAATTATGAAAAATTAAAAATAAAAATAAAAGAATTAGAACTTAATAATAATAATAATAATAATAATAATAATAATAACAATAATAAAAATAATAACTAAATTAAAAATTACGAGAAATTAAATATGAAATTACCAGAGTTTAGAAATAGAACCGAATAAATTGTTGAAACAGAGGAGCACTCCAAGTGGCCAACTAAATAAATAAAGGAACGGACAAAACTCAAAAGCAATCCAAATAATTCACATGCTGTGTTGTATCTGTACTGCAATGATTATGTTTCTTTCCTGTCAATCTACCGCCCACTCTCCTCCATGCGCGTGGCGTGCACGCGCCGGTTTTAAGGCTCAAAATTCCGCGCGTGGTGGCCACGCCCTCTTCCTGCGACTGTGGTTCCGTGTTGCAGTGTGCATTCAGTTAATTCCACAAATGTCACAAAATATTATTCCACACTGATGCTGAAACTTGCTCCGATTTAAATAGAATTTACAGTGTATAAAATATAATAAAATTACAGAAATGGAGTGTATAAAATAAACTGTTTACAGAAATTTAAATTGTATAAAATAAACTGTGTATAAAATAAATTGTTGCAAAAATTTTAAGTATATAAAATATAATAAAATTACAGAGAATTAAAATGTATAAAATGATTTGTTTATAAAAAGAAGTTGCTGAATTTAGAATACAGGAGGATTTGTTCAGAGAGAATGATTGACACAATTCTTCCCCTGGGTAATCTGTCTCCTCATTTTGATTTCCTAAACATCTATTTATAAAACAATCAGCACACCACCTAATACAAAGTCATCAGTTTTAATTATAAAAGTCTACCGGCCTGCCTAAATCTAACCACTCCAGAGGCAATTGTAAAAGTCTTCCAGCAATTCTGCAATTCTTCTCCACAACTGGCGGTAGTTGAATTTTAATCCGCAGCTCCGTAGAAATGCTTTTTACCCCGCACAACTTATAATCTTTAATTAATAAATAATTAATTTAATTCAGAAATTATAAAAATAAATATCTAATATTATTAGATATTTATAAATATAATTTTCTAAATTAATATAATTATTTAATAATATAAATAAATCTTTATTGTCTAAGCTGCGGTCTCTGGTCGTCTGGAACCGGACTCCTTTTGCTTAACAGAAAATATATCAATTCCAACCGGGGTTCCAGCTATAAGAAAATATCACTTTCCATATTTTTGTGATAATTCTTATTTCTTCATTGCTCGTCCAGATGTAAGTTACGGTCTCTTGAGGATCTAAAACCGGAGTCCTTTTGCTTGGAGAAAAATACAACAATTCCAGCCGGGGTTTCAGCTTTAAGAATATATCACTCTGAACATCTTTATGATAATTCCTTTTCCTCGTAGCCAGTCCATCTGAGCCAGAACTCCACCGTCTTTTAACCTTTTATCGCCAAGATACCTGAAATTTCGAGTTCTACACAACAAATACCGAAAGAACAAAAACGAATTAAAAGACACCACATACTTAAGGATAAATCACCAATCTAGGCTCAAGTAGTGCATAATAAGTGGATATAAAATCCACTTATCAACTATCACGCCACTGCTTAACTTGAAGAACGCTCCGTTGCATTGCCATCTGAGTCGTTACACTCTTATTCTGCCACACCTTCAAGTTCCTAGCTGACCAAATTCCCCACAGGATAGTCGTTATCTGAGCTAATTTTTCAAAAGGCTCAACTGCAAGGGTATGTATTAACCATTCAGAAAAAGATAAAATTTGAGAAGTGTCAAAACCCAAACCCAGTTCATTCCAGCACCCCTCTGCATAACTACACTCAAGACAAATGTGTCTCAAGTGCTCTACGTCAACTCCACATAAAGGGCACAAAATAGGTGTACTCACTCCTCTCCCCTTTAGCAAGACTCTAACAGGAACATTATCCCTACATACTCTTCACAAAAACACCTTCACCTCTGTGGAACCTGGATCTGCCATAGCCTTCCCCACCCTTTACTCTCCTCCAACTGTTTGCAAGTACTAAAATGTTGCTGCCAGAATTTGTACCCTGATTTAGCACTATATTTCCCATCCAAGGAATAGTTCCAGACTATACGAATTTTGAACCTGACTCTTAGGAACAGGTATTGCTAGTATACACTTAGCATCACTGCTTGAGAACAAGCTGTGCACCTTGTTTATGTCCCACTCATTGCTATCAGGAACAAACAAATCATAAACCTTTAAACTATTCAACGAATGTCGATACTGCTCATCAATCTTGTAACCATCCTTGCCCCTTATCCACGAATCTGAACTCACCTTTATGGACCTCCCATCACCCACGACCCATCTAAAACCTTGCTTAAGAACTTCTTTTGCTTGCCACAGCCCTGACCAGACGAAGCTTGCACCACCTCCTCTACCTGCCTCGAAAAGACTTGATTTCGGATAGTACCTAGCTTTAAACACCCTAGCCACCAATGACCCTGGGCTATTCAGCAGGTTCCAACATTGTTTCACGAGAAGAACCAGATTAAACCCTTGAAGATCACGAAAGCCTAAACCACCTTCTTCCTTTGCCATACTCATATTGGTCCAAGAAGCCCATCTTATTCCTTTCCTACTATTATTTTGAGAACCCCACCAATAACTATTCATCATTTTTTCTAGATCACTACACAAAGATTTCGGCAACAAAAAGCACGACATTGCATACGAAGGAATTGCTTGAGCTACTGATCGAAGTAAAATCGCCTTACCAGCTTTTGAAAGACATTTTGCAGTCCAACCCTGAATTTTACTCCATAAAAGGTCCTTTAGAAAGTTAAAAACCAACTTCTTTGACCTCCCTATCAAAGACGGAAGACCAAGATATTTCCCCGTGCTCAGATCACTATAAACACCCACCAGATTTTTTAGTTCTTCCTGCTTATCCAATCTTACATTCGAACTAAAATAAATCCCAAATTTCTGCAATTGATAGCCTGTCCCCAATGCATCTCATATCTCTGTAAAATTGACTTAACTTCCATTACCTCCTCAGCTGTAGCTTTGTAAAAAAGAAAACTGTCATCTGCAAATAGCAGATGCGTTATTGCAGGTGCTTGAGAACAAACTTTACATCCTTTTATCCTTCCTTCATCACCTGCATTACTTAACATACGTGATAACCCCTCCACACAAAACAAGAATAAGTAAGGCGATAAAGGATCAAGTTATACAAACATTTTAATCCTTTTAAACTACTGAAAAACTATATATATACAAACATTTTAATCCTTATACAAACATTTTAATCCTGATGTAATTACAAACATTTTAATCCTTATCCTTTAGCAAGATCAGGATAAATGTTTATATATATATATATATATATATATATATATATATATATATATATATATATATATATATAAGGGTGCTCAAGAGAAAACTTATCCTTATCCTTATCCTTTTAATCCTTATCCAAACATTAATTTCAATAATTTCAATAATTGTAATTTTATACAAACATTTTAATCCTTATCCTTTAAAAACACTAAAATTCATCTCCTTTGTTTGCTATTGTTATTGCTGCTAACTTTTCAGGTAGGCGGGAGAATGTTGTTAAGCTGCCTCAACTTGCAGCAATATAAAAGTAAACAAGTAAGAAAAGTACCCGCCCAGACATGCGGCACCTAGCACATAATGATTTATATTAACACTACTACTTACGCTACACCAATGATCGTATTTCTCACGCATTTTACTGATACACGTGACAACCAATCATTGATGTTCATAAGCCCTAGGGAACAACCCCTAGCACTAACTATTACTTACGCTATATCAATAATCACATCACTCAAGTATATTAATTATACTCGTGATAGCTAATCATGGATATTCGTAAGCCCGAGGAACTAATTGAAGAGAATTACACAAGTACTTAAATATTGACATTTAAGACTCGTGATCTCATTACAACTCCTCGCAGATAAACACATATAACATTAACCACATAAACACATAAGGAAAGTAAACTAAAAGTTTATCCTTTACTAAATATCACATTTGAAAACTATCCAACCAACATTTATAATTTACTTACCATTTAGTCACTCGTATAAATTCCACAAATAATACCAACATTACCAATCCACCAATATCCATAATTCGACTTACATAAGTAAAACCGATATACATGACCAATAACCATTTAACCATATATAATCCAACACCAAGTAGTTGTCAAATATGACATCCCACAATTACGACTCCACTTATAGCATTTAGCACTTAAACATTTACCATTAGGCAAACCATGTACTCAACATATTATCCGACAACTCATAATTACCCACTAACGACCATTAAGCTCGAATATTAACGAGACCACAAATAATTCCGACAATTACAATTAGCAATTAACAATTAATAATTAACAATTAGCAATTATCCTCTTTCGAATTAAATCACCAAAAATTAATACAATCATCTCGTACTTTATACCATCAATCATAATTAACAATTATCGACCCTCCGAATTAATTATCGAAATTAAAACAATAATCATAATCTTTCCATTTTAATATAATTACAACCATTATCACATTAGGCTCTCCATTTAAACTAATTAAGCCACCACAATTAACCTCATAATTTAACTAACTAATTACCACAATTAGATAATTAATTACTACAATTAACAATATATAACCATTCATCTCTAAACTAATCCCACAATTAAATAATCAAACTTAAAATCAATTAATAAAATTATATACGCGGATACGCGTATCTCAATTATACCTCTTCGATTCCGACCCGCAATTCAAGCCACCGGAACCAATCTCTTTCTCCTTCTTCTTTCTCAACTCGATCTCTCTGTTTCTCTCTCTCTCTCTCTGCACAGCAGCTGCCCCCGCTGCCTGGTCGCCGGAATCCACCACGCAGCAACCACCGAGCTCGCAGGACTGCTGCTCCTCCACGGCACAGCCGCCAGTCGGCCTTCCCCCTTCCCACGTGCTGCTCACCACTACACACACACGCACACACTCACTGTTAGTTACAGAGGCATGCCTGTACACATCTAATAACAAGCCTAATTGTTTGTAATGCTTTGCATTACTTACATGACCTCTTAACTGAGGGAACCTCTAGTTGTAGAGTTTCTGTTTGTATTGTACTTGTAGTAGGCATCAAATCCTAGTTGTGTAATTGTACAAATAGAGTCTAGAATAATGCTTGAAAGAAGTTCCAAGGTTCATGCCTCAAGCAAGGAGTTAAAGACTGTCAAATAATCACAGTTGGGATTTGAAGAAATGAAGAATTTGCCTAAGTACCAATTCGAGAAGTATATTTGTCTATTCGAGAAGTCCAGCATTCGAGAAGTCAGGGATTCGATATCTCAAGACACTATTCGATATCTCTGAATACACTGTTCGATATCTCATTCGATATCTCAGAGATTCGATATGTCTACTACTCTATTCGAGAACTCAAGAAGTCAATAAGTTAAGATGGTATTCGAGTTCTCAAAGAGTCAACAAGTCAAAGTTCCATTCGATATCTCATGGACTCAGAAAGCTATTCGATATCTCGAGGATTCGATAAGTCAAATGTTCTATTCGACAACTCAAGGAATCCTGATGGAAAAGAGCTATTCGAGAAGTTGTTCGATATGTCAATATAACAGTGTTCGAGAACTCAGAGTTATCGATCAAGTCAATTCTAGTTCTCGAATCACTTACTTAGTCACTTCTCGAATACATTCTTGGAGACAAAATACTGAAGAAATTGTACAAGTCAGAAACCTGCAACAAGCCAATGCACTTTATGGACCACAATCTGTAACGCGCTTTGGAAAGCCTACAAGGAAGCTTGGAGAGATATAGAAGAGACAAGGAGCTAAAGAAGTGGATCTAAACAGGCTTTGCAAAGTCAAATCTGTAACCTTTTGGACATTTACTCAAAAAGGATAGACAGACTAGAAAGTAATTTGTTTAGCTACCTTATTTGCAGTAAGTAGGCTGTATCCATGTTCTATAAGGATACAGCCTCACTTCATAACTTAGTAACTTTTGTGAGTCAAGTTTTTCATACACTGTAAGCTATATCTCTCTGAGAAAAACGAAGCTGAGAATACTATCATTTGTATTCACAGATTGTAGCAACCTTTATCTAATAATACATTAGATTAAAGTGATATTGTGTTGTGTGTTGTTCTTTATCCGCATCTACATTACTGCACACACAATACTTGTTTGCTACACAGACTCAAGGAACGAAAAGTTCAAGAATCCATTCACCCCCCCTCTGTATTCTTTCTTTGTGTTCAATACTTAACAATTGGTATCAGAGCGGGCTGTTTATTCAAAAGCAGAAAAACGATCATGAGTTCGAATACACCAAAGACTACAGGAACGGTGAAGGTCCCTAAGTTTGACAAAGAGAACTTCAACCTCTGGAAGATAAAGATGATGTTGTTCATTAAAGCCTCTCATCCCTTGTATCCTGAGATTCTCAAGAATGGTCCTTTTGTTCCACAATAAGAGATACCAGAGAAGACTGTTGGAACCACAACTATCCCAAGATCTTATGAGGCCAAGGATCCATCTAAATGGACAGAATCAGAAAGGGAGAAGGTTGCTCTTGACAGCCACCTCATGCTTCTTATCATTGATTCCATGGACATGTCAATGTTTACAAACATTGCATCATGTACGTCTGCTAAAGAGATGTGGGATCACATTGAGGTGTTGTGTGAAGGGACTGATGAGGTTAAAGAAAACAAGAAACAGATACTGGTCACACAGTATGAAGCTTTCATGGCACAGCCCAAGGAAAGCATCACTGAAATGTTTGAAAGGTTTCACAAGCTAGTTACTGAGTTGCAGATGAATGGCAAGGTTTACAGCACCAAGGAGTTAAACATGAAATTTCTGTTGTCTTCACCAAATCATCTAGAGCAAAGAGTCATTTCTCTAAGGGAGAGAGATTTGAACAAAGTCACCTATGATGTGCTCAATGGAGTCCTAAAGACTCATGAACTTGAGTTGCTTCAGAAAAGGGCTATCCAAGCCAACCAAGGTAGAATGATAAACACATCATGTGCCTTGATTGTCAATAAATCTATTCTGGACCTAGAAGCATCTACAAGTAAGCTAAGGATAGAGGAGGTAGCAGATGATGAAGAAACTGAAGCTGGGGTGAGTGAACCTGTTGAGGAAAAGGAGGAAGAAGAAGAAGAGTTTTACACTCTGGAAGAACTTGATGGGATGGAAAATACTTCATATGCTTTCATGGCCAGAAAATTTCCAAACATCAGATTTAAAAGAAATCAACCCTTCAAACCCAAACCTCAAAACCATTCAGCCAACAAGAACAAGGCACCTGTGAAACCAAACAGAAATAAATTCAAAACCAGTTATGTGGATAGGTCATCTGTAAGGTGCTATAGATGCAATGACCTAGTGCATTTTGCCAGTGAATGCAAGAAGCCTAAAAAGAAGGATAGAGATTATCTTGAGCTTGAAGCTAAGTATGAGGCCCTTCTGAAAAAGCAGACACAAGGTAAGGCCTACATAGCTGAAGGGAAGTGCTGGGATGATTCTGAGAGTGATGGAGAGGAACAAGAATTCTGCAATTATGCCTTGATGGCCAACTCCAAGGATGACTCATCTCCATCTGATTCTCAGGTACCATCTCTCACTACTATAGACATGTCTGTTTCTGAGTATAAATGCATGATCGAACAACTATCTGTTGAAATGTTTAATATTCATACTAGTATGACTGTTGCTAATGAGGAGATTGTTAAACTGTCTACTAGAAATGAAATATTAACCAAAAAGAATGAGGAACTTGAGCTAACTACTATGCAAGTAGAAAACCTTAAGAAAGAAGTTGAATATTTGCAGAACAAGGTTTTATGTACTAGCCAAGCAGAGAAGGCTCTTAGGGATGAATTAGCTGAAAATGAATTCAAACTGAAAACTTTCAAGAAATCATCTGGTCTAGTGCAATCCTACTGTGAGAAAATTGAAGCTAAACCCAAAGCAGCTATTGGACTTGACTATGACTCTCTCAAACAGAGGAAAGGCTATGCTGTCATTGAAGAGGACACAGCTGTTCATGAGAAAGTGCCTCACATTTTGAGAAAGACTGAAAATCCAATTTTTAAGGAATTAACATTTGAAATTGATGAGGATGCCTTACTCATCAAACAAATGTTGAATGATGAGGATGAGGCACAATCTAGTGAACAACAAGCATCCTCTAAGAGTGAGAGTGTCAAGTCAAAGACCAAGGAACCAGTAGTTGATAGGCCAAGACCTGAGAAGTTTGTTAAGTTTGTCTCAGCTGGGAAGAGTGAATCAGAAAAGAAAGTGACTAAGAAGAAACAGAACAGAAATGGCAAGTTAGGGATTAACAAGGATAACAACTATGCTTATGTGCCTAATGCCCCAAGGAAAACTTGTCAGAACTATTTCAGTACCAATCATTTAACTCATGAATGCAAGAAACCTGTTGGTAGTGTGCCTAAACCTTTCTATGATTGTTCTGTGTCTCTAAGTCATAGAGATGCACCTTTTTGTGATTAATTTGACTGTATGCCATGCAATATGAATGTTATGACTAGTTGTTTTAATTTAAGTAGGCAATTCATTGATGGTTGTATCAGTCACAATTCTCACACACACTACACAAGGTCAAAGTCTTCAAGTCCTCCTAAAGCTAGGAAGGTACCTCTGTCACCTAAGTCTGAAACTTCACGTTCTAAGACTTCCAACAGTGACAAGAAGACTAGCACTAAGAAAGTTGACAAGCATGTTGTTTATGATAAAACTGTCTCTAAGTCACATGGACCCAAACTTGTTTGGGTACCAAAGGAAAAGTAATACCTTTGTGTTTGCAGGGCAAAGAATATGAAAAGAAGGTCATGTGGATTTTGGACAGTGGATGCTCAAATCATATGACTGGTGATATGGCCCTGCTATCACAGTATGAGGAAAAGGCTGGCCCAATGGTTGCTTTTGGAGATGACAGCATGGGTAACACATTGGGATATGACAAGCTGAAAGTTGGTAATGTCATCATTGAAGATGTAGCACTAGTCAAGGGGCTCAAGCATAATCTGCTAAGTGTTGGTCAGTTTACTGATAGAGGATTCAAAGTGAATTTTGACAAAGATGAATGTTTGATCACCCACAAGAAGACTGGTGATTTTGCTCTATCTGGAGTAAGGAAGGGAAGCCTGTTTGTAGCCAATATGGACTCTGCAAACAAGGACAAAATTTGTTGCTTTTACTCAAAAGCATCAAATGAAGATTGTTGGCTGTGGCACAAGAAACTATCACACCTGAACTTCAAGGTCATTAATTCTCTAGTTAAAAGAGAGTTAGTGAGAGGCATGCCCACACTTGAATTCTGCCAAGAAGGAGTGTGTGAGGCTTGTCAAAAAGGAAAAATGAAAAGATCAAGCCACAAGTCAAAGACAGTGACATCAATAACCAAGCCATTACAACTTATTCATATGGATTTGTTTGGGCCTGTCAACATTATGTCACTTGGAAGAAAGAAGTATGCCCTGGTAATGGTTGATGATTTTTCAAGGTATACATGGGTGGAATTTCTGGCATCAAAAGATGAGGCTCCACAAGTAATTATTGAGCATATAAAGAAAGTTGACAAGGAAGCAAAGGCAAACAATGAAAGTGTGATTGCACTGAGAAGTGATAATGGAACAGAGTTCAGAAATGCCATACTCGAAGCATTCTGTAAAGAGAATGGTATTTCTCAGCAATTCTCAGCTCCAAGGACTCCACAACAAAATGGAGTTGTTGAGAGAAAGAATAGAACTTTAATTGAGGCTGCTAGAACAATGTTACTTGATGTAAAAATGCCTACATGTTTTTGGGCTGAGGCTGTGAGTACTGCATGCTATATTCAGAACAGAACCCTTATCAACAAAAACACTGGAAAGACACCTTACAACTTGATGACTGTAAAGAAGCCTACTCTAAAGTATGTTCATAATTTTGGAAGCAAATGCTTTGTACTAAAGGATAAATCTGAATATGTTGGAAAATTTGATGCAAAAGCATTTGAAGGAATTTTTCTTGGCTATTCTATGGAAAGAATTGCGTACAAGGTTTATGTCATCAGTCAAAAGAAAGTTATGGAAAGCACAGATGTAACATTTGATGACAGCAAACTACCTGGACTAGAAGAAGCCAATGATGAAGACAAAGATCCATTGAGGTTTGATAATCTAGATGATTCTGATGAAGAGATTGAAACTTGAGTTGAAACTCAAGTTCAACAAACTCAAGTGAATAATGATACAAGAGAAGAATTTATGCCAATCGATAGTGGAGAAACAAGCATCCAAGACACACCTGTGAGTAATGGCAACTTCATAGGGGGAGGAAATGAGGATGACCATGATGTGGATGATGAAGCAACATCAAGAATGAGAAATCAGGCTGAACACTCGAGGAAATGGGATAGATCACACACTGCAGAGCAAATCATTGGAGATCCTAATGCAGGAGTAAGGACTAGGAGAGCAACTCAAAATGAGTGCCTCTATGGATGTTTTCTATCACAAGTTGAGCCTAAGAAACTTGATGATGCACTGTTGGATCCAGATTGGATTATTGCCATACAAGAAGAGTTAAATCAATTTGAAAGGAACAAATTATGGGAACTTGTGCCTGCACCAAAGAATAGAACCATTGTTGGAACAAAATGGGTTCTGAAGAATAAGATGGATGAAGATGGTGTAATAATAAGAAACAAAGCAAGGCTGGTTGCAAAAGGATACTCTCAATAGGAAGGTATTGATTATGATGAGACATTTGCCCCTGTTGCTAGATTGGAAGCCATCAGAATATTCTTGGCATTTGCTGCTCATTCAAACTTTAAAGTTTATCAAATGGATGTCAAGAGTGCATTTCTAAATGTCCTTATAGACAAGGTTGCACTTCTCCATGATCAGTTGGACACTCAAGCAACCACCACAGCTAATGTCCTTCTGCATCAACAATCCATGTTGGCTGCAATGATGAAGCACATGGGTCTCCCTCTACCTGAAGAATCTTTCAACCCACAGGTGGTTTCTACAGCCTCTGTGCCTGACAACAAGCCTAAGGGGGAGAAGAGGTCTAGAAACTCAAATCCAAAGGGGGAGCCAAAGGGGGAGAAACCTAAGGAGAAGGGCATACAGATAAATGAGGGAGGTCATCACAGAGCACAATCTACAACCAATGTGCCAGGCAAAGGCAAATCCAAAGTTGATGAGCCTCCTACCCTACTGCCAGTTGTTACTCTACCAACTGTGCACATCACTACTCCTGGTGGTCAAAAGCAATCCATAACTACCACAGTGGTTGCAGGGAGTATGCCTTCTGACAAACTTCCATCCTCCATACCTGAGAGTGCCAAGCCTGTAGAAGTTAAAGTTGTTACTGAGGCCAAGCTACAAGAAGTTGCTAACTCCAATGTTTATCATGATAATGCCTTATTGGAGTTTCTGAAAGCCACAAGGGAACAGGTTGGTGACACTCAGTTCTATCTGAGGGAGTTGAAGAAGCAGATTGATTGCATCACTGTCATTCCTAAGAAAGTCAATAATCTATGGATCAAGGAGATAGTGATGATATCCAAATTGAAGATATGGCATCTAACATACAAGACTCTACAAGAACTAAAACACTCAGAGATAGATGCCATACTTGAGCTTATTGAGAAGAAGAATGAGAACAACAAAAGTCTGTTTGATGACCTGAGGAATGACCAACCTTCAAGGCTACCAGAAGTGATCAAGAAACCATGGACAATCATCTATCAGTCTGGCACCAGAATTGAAGACATCAAGCAATTGGTCATTCCCCATGATCTCACTTCTCGAAATCACAGACTGGTCATTACTATCATTGATCAACTACAGAAGAAGGTTGGAGCCAGAAATGCTGAAGAAATTGAAGCTCTGCACATTCTCAGATCTTTTATAGCAACTGGTGAACTTCCAGAGAATGCTCAACCTAGGAGAAATAAGGATGATGATTCTGAAGATAAAAGTGATGGGAGGAGAAGACATCACATGAGAGATAAGGGTTATGAAGACAAGAAGAAGAAGAAGAGTGACAAGGATAAGAAGAATGATGATGACCAATGCAAAATCTATGAGAGGAAGGTTGGAAAACAGCAAGCCATGAACATTACTAATGACACTCCTACCACAACACAAGGCTCAATGTCTAGGGTGGATGTCACTGGTAATGATTCATCAAAATCTACATTCCTGGCCTCTGCAAATGCTCTACTACCTCAAGAAGAGAAGAAGATTCAAATCAAGAAACCAGGTGTATGTATCCATAAGTAAACTGCTAGTGGAGTACTACAATGGTCTTCTAGCAAAGGTCACAAGTTACTGCCTGGCAATCATGTAAAGAAGATTAAAGTCAAACATGCTGCAAGAAGAGTGAAGCTATCCAGATCAAGAGCCCTAACAATCATTCCAGGATTGAAACTCCAGCCACTTGATGAAGACTTTGATGAAGAGCAACTGCAATTTCTAAGAGCTCAAAAGATATGCTTTGTTGCAATTGTGGATGACCACCTTGAGATCAAGTACACTGATGGGAGAGAAATGAAATTCAAATAAGGGGGTTGTCAAAATTGGGGTAAACTGTATGAGATAGAAAGAATCATTGCATTGCTGGACTCTAAAGACAAGGTGGAGAAAGTATGGAAGCTGGAATTGATTGACTTTGTGAAAATGAAGAGAGATTATGCTGAAAAGATGAGAAAGGGCTGCTATGAGAAGTGGTTAGAAAGGGAGAAAGAAATCGACAGACTGGAGATTGAAGCAGAAAAGCTAAGGGCAAAGGGATTGTGTAGAGTTCAGTTTGATCCCTATGTGGTGAAGTATAGGAGAAGAAATGGAGACAATGTCAATATAAGAATGAACCTACTCAGTCACTATATCATAAGAGCAATAGATGAGATTGCAAGAAAGGAGAAAGAAAGGAAACAGAAAGCATATGATGATCTACAAGCCAAAGCAATGGAGATGCAATCAAATGAAAATGGCTAGTACCTCATCATACTGTAAGAGTATTTACCTTGTAATTCCATTTATGTGTTCAGTCAATATACATACCTGTACTTTTAAAGTCTTACCCTTATGTATGTTAGGCTTGTTATCAGACATGAAATTGTGACTAAGGGTCTCACTCACAATTTGGGGGAGATTGTTAGTTATAGAGGCATGCCTGTACACATCTAATAACAAGCCTAATTGTTTGTAATGCTTTGCATTACTTACATGACCTCTTAACTGAGGGAACCTCTAGTTGTAGAGTTTCTGTTTGTATTGTACTTGTAGTAGGCATCAAATCCTAGTTGTATAATTGTACAAATAGAGTCTAGAATAATGCTTGAAAGAAGTTCCAAGATTCATGCCTCAAGCAAGGAGTTAAAGACTGTCAAATAATCACAGTTGGGATTTGAAGAAATGAAGAATTTGCCTAAGTACCAATTCGAGAAGTATATTTGTCTATTCGAGAAGTCCAGCATTCGAGAAGTCAGGGATTCGATATCTCAAGACACTATTCGATATCTCTGAATACACTGTTCGATATCTCATTCGATATCTCAAAGATTCGATATGTCTACTACACTATTCGAGAACTCAAGAAGTCAACAAGTCAAGATGGTATTCGAGTTCTCAAAGAGTCAACAAGTCAAAGTTCCATTCGATATCTCAAGGACTCAGAAAGCTATTCGATATCTCGAGGATTCGATATGTCAAATGTTCTATTCGACAACTCAATGAATCCTGATGGAAAAGAGCTATTCGAGAAGTGGTTCGATATGTCAATATAACAGTGTTCGAGAACTCAGAGTTATCGATCAAGTCAATTCTAGTTCTCGAATCACTTACTTAGTCACTTCTCGAATACATTCTTGGAGACAAAATACTGAAGAAATTGTACAAGTCAGAAACCTGCAACAAGCCAATGCACTTTATGGACCACAATCTGTAACGCGCTTTGGAAAGCCTACAAGGAAGCTTGGAGAGATATAGAAGAGACAAGGAGCTAAAGAAGTGGATCTAAACAGGCTTTGCAAAGTCAAATCTGTAACCGTTTGGACATTTACTCAAAAAGGATAGACAGACTAGAAAGTAATTTGTTTAGCTACCTTATTTGCAGTAAGTAGGCTGTATCCATGTTCTATAAGGATACAGCCTCACTTCATAACTTAGTAACTTTTGCGAGTCAAGTTTTTCATACACTGTAAGCTATATCTCTCTGAGAAAAACGAAGCTGAGAATACTATCATTTGTATTCACAGATTGTAGCAACCTTTATCTAATAATACATTAGATTAAAGTGATATTGTGTTGTGTGTTGTTCTTTATCCGCATCTACATTACTGCACACACAATACTTGTTTGCTACACAGACTCAAGGCACGAAAAGTTCAAGAATCCATTCACCCCCCCTCTGTATTCTTTCTTTGTGTTCAATACTCAACAAGTGGTATCAGAGGAAATTAATCCACAACACCCAAATTAATCCACCCAACAATTTTAAAAACTCAGTAAATATATAAAGATGATTTTACAAAAGATTTCGTGATTTTTAAGCCCTCCGATAATTAAATAAATATTTTTGAAGTTCAATAATACTTGATTTAAATATTTTTAAATCACTAAAAAAAATTCCAATAAAATATTGGGGCACACATTGGCACACATAACTCAATACATACTCATATAAACTCAATACTAAATATCGTTGAATTCCACAACGATATTCTCAAATCCAATTCCATGCTTTAAATACTAATTAACATAATTAAATAAAATAATAATAATAAATCCTAAAATAATCTGGGATCTTACAGCCCCGTCAGGGGCAATGGATCTATTAGATCTAAGGTGTTCTTTATTGTTTGTTATATAATGTGTTTGTTATGGAGTGCAACTCTCTTTCTCTCTCTCTCTCTCTCTCTCTCTATATATATATATATATATATATATATATATATATATATATATATATATATATATATATATATATATATAACAAACAAAACAACTACACCATAACAATTTCCGATACCTACTTAAAAATCATTAACTACATTTTCTTATATTAATAATAAAAAAAATCAAGGAAAATATAGGAAGCAGGTTCTTTGAAAATGTAGTTAATGATTTTTAAGTAGGTATCGGAAATTGTTATGGTGTAGTTGTTTTGTGCATAAATTTAAGTTGTTTGTATCATAGGGGGGATTATAAAATCTATTCCTAATACAATTTTTTTTTTTAACATTAATATAAAGAGGGGTATATTGATGAATTACTATATTGGCTTGAAAATGCATTTTGACCTATAATAAATGAAAAGAGACATTATTTCATTTGTTTTCTTTGAAATTATTTCTAAAATAAGTGTTAAATAAAATGAAGAATTAAGAGCTATTTAAGAATCTAGTGGATGAGTTCCAAAATTTTCATAAAGTGGGCTTCTAGCATGATGGTCATGGTGCGACCATAAAATTGATTCCTAGGAAGAGGTCATGGGTTCAATCCATGCCAACAACAGTATTTTTAATATATTTATAAAATTGAGGGCATTTTAGTAAATTACTAAATTTAAGGTTATTTTAGTAATTTACTAAATGACATGGAAAGCCATGTTAGCATATAATATATATAAAGGATATTGTGAGGACCCTCTGAAATAATCAAACACAGCAATATTTTTCTCAAGCAAGTGGGAGACAATATTCCTTCTACTTTCAAAAAGAAAAGCTACTTGCCTAACTTTATTTGAATATACCCATGCAAACACATATTCTCTAATTCTTTGTCTTCACCAATATTTCAACTATACACGCTTCTCTCTACCTACCAAGAAGACAACAGCTCACTCATCTTCATTTTCTTCATCCATAAACGCTCCATCTTTAATAAGTCAAGAAAATCCGCAGGAGCCGTTTGAAGGTTGAAACTCAATCATTCTTATTCACCTATAAAAAGAATGTTTTTGCTCAGTTCTATAAACAACTCTACAAGTGCAAAAATCAGAACACATATACACAACTTCGTGCTCTTTGCTAAATCCTTTCATACCTCTCACACTCTCATACACATTCGATTATATATTTTCAGATGGTTTATTAGGTTGAGTTGTAATTTTATTCAAACCATTGTAATGTTCAAGTTGTAAAAGATTAGTTGCTGTACAAGTTTGGCTTAAGGTTTTGGGTGGGTAGAACTAGACTAGAGAAGGATACTTGGGAAGTATTACTTAGAGAGTTAGTTCAGCACAGCAATTCAGCAAGCCATTTTGTAAGCAGCTGGGTGTTAAAGGGAGATATATTGTTTGATCTTGTAATCGGTTTATAGTGATCAATAATATATTCTCTTACCAAGTTGGTAAGGGACCAGGACGTAGACCATAGGGGATTAGGGGTCGAACCTGGCTAAAAGATCTTTTGTTCATTTTAATTTTCTGCATTTTTCATTCTGCACTGCATTTGTATTTCAATTCAGCCTGTTGTTATTAATCTGCTAGGTCATATCAGCCTGTTGTTATTAAACTGTTAAGTCATATCAGCAAGCCGTTTCTGGGAAAATCAAAATAGTTCATAGTTAACCACTTTCAGCCATAATACACCTATTCACCCCCCCTCTAGGTGTGTTTTCATTTGGTATCAGAGATTTGGTATACTAATCTTTCTGTAACAGGAAAAGTATCGATCGATATGGTTGAATATTACCCTCTCGGTTCATCTAATCTCCGTGCTCCTTTGCTTCTTGGTACTGAAAACTATAATTGGTGGAAAGAGCGTATGAAGATGCACCTGTCAAAGGAACCACTAGAATGAAGAGTTGTCAACAAAGGTCCTTATATATTTCTTGACAAAGACAGCAAGCTGAAAGATATTGATGATCTTACTGATGCTGAATTGATCAAGGAAAGCTACAATACCAGGGCAATGAATACTATCATGACTGGTCTCTCCGCAAGTGAAAGTGATAAAGTCTCCTCATGCAAATCTGCAAAAAAAGATTTGGGACACTTTGGAACTTTATCATGAAGGTTCAACTACATTAAAGAAAGTTAAACTCAGTACGTTGATGAATGAATTTGGAAGTTTTATTGTTAAGGAAGATGAGACAATTAGGCAAAGTCAAGCAAGATTTCAGAAAACTATGAATGGTCTCAAACTGCTTGGGAAAACTATACCTCAAGCTGAAATTAACATGAAAATATTAAGTGCAGTACCTTGGTCTTATTCGCCTAAGGTAACAGCATTGGAATCTTCCTCTCTAATCGACACCATGGATACGTTGGATGTGTTTGCGGAACTTGAACACTTTGAAGCAAAAATTAATGCAAGCCAAGCCAGATCATCACAAGCTCCAGTTGCAAAAATGAAGAATTTAGCACTTCATTCGAAAAACAGCAGGCTGGAATATGAAGCAGAGTCAGAATCAGAATCGGATGAGGACTTAGATCTTATCTCAAGGAAAATCAAAAGGCTCATTGAAAAGAAGAATCAAATCAGGAAAGCTAAAGGGAAATATTCAGAAAACAGAAACGAATCCAATTAACCAAAGGAAGAAACTTGTTATGAATGTGGCAAAAAGGGACACTACCGGAGAGATTGCTACAAATTGAAGAACAAGTCAAAGTATCAAGCTGGATTTAAGGATAAAAGAAAATCAAAGGCATTGATGACTTGGAGTGATGATTCTACTTCTGAAAAGGACTCAAGTGATGATATGGTTAACTTAGCTTTGGTTGGTCTTGACGAAAAAGATAGCATTGAAGTGGAAAGTGATGAAATAGACTCAGATGACAACCATAGTGAGGTAAACTCATTCAATTCATTACCTACTAATTTTGTTATAGAAAAACTAACAATGCAGGAAACTTCTGAGGAATTTCTCAAACTAAAGTCAGAAAACAACAAATTGAAAGAGAAAAATTCCTATCTTTGAAAGATAGTAAGAGATTTCATGGAAGAGAAAGCTTCAGATGATCATGAATCCACGATTACTAAGTTGAAGGACAACATAACACAGTTGGAAGTACTCGACAAAGTGATACTCAGAAGAAATGATGTTCTAATTAAACAACTCAACGAGCTGAAATCTGATATAGAAGCCAGAAATACTCAAATATGCAAGCTGAATGAAGAAAGGGAAATTCTATATGGTACCATTGTGGTTTTGGCTTTTCTACATGGTACCATCACATTATTTACTCCTATCCATGGTACCCTAGTACATTTGGCTTTTCATATATAATACCCTTCTGTTAAGTACAAAGTAATAGAATTGATTTCAAATTGTAAAACAAATTGTATATTTGAAATCATTGCGAAAAAATACATGAAATAGACTATTGAATCATGTAAAACGGAATTAAAATGAGTGAGATATATTCAAACTCCATAACCAAACTTTTGACAATAAATATCTCACTCATTTTGACTCTGTTTTACATGATTTAAGGGTCTATTTTATATAACTTTTCGTAAAGATTTCAAATATACAATTTGTTTTACGGTGTGAAATCAATTTTATTACTTTTTACTTAACAGAAGGATATTATATATGTAAAACCAAATGTACGAGGGTACCATGGATAAGAGTAAATAATGTGATGATACCATGTAGAAAAGCCAAAACCACAATGGTACCATATAAAATATCACATGAAGAAATAGGAACCAGAAATGTTCATATCAGCAAGCTGAATCAAGAAATAGGATCCAGAGATACTCATATTAGCAAGCTGAAAGAAGAAACAGAATCCAAAGATAAACTAAAAGAATCAGTTCCACATGAAGATGCACAACAAGCTAAGAAAATCAAAGAACTCGAGGATGAGATAAAGAATCTTCATAAAGGAATGGGAAAGTTTATCCAAGGTGAAGAAACTCTTAAATCAATGATGAAGCAAGCAACCGTACCAATAGCGAGGGAAAGTGTTGGACTAACATCAACTTCAAAGGAAAATGCTCTCAAATATGATGGAAAGCATGGAATTCCTTATGATTATGCAATGCCTTGGAAAACATGTAACAAGTGTCAAAAGAAGGGACATCTTGCAAAGCACTGCACAACTCAGACAGAATCAGCCTACCAAAATAGGAAAACAGCTTACCATTATCAGTAGGTAGCACACAAAGAACAAGATTTCAGCACCAAAAGTGGTACAAAAATGGGTAAAGAAATCTGATTTAAATTATATCTATTTGCCAGCAACTAACCATGCAGGAATCAAGCAAGTATGGGTGCCAAAACGTTGAGTTTTTGTGCAACAAAAGGTCCCTAGAAACAGCAAGCTAAGTGCAAAAGTTTGGTACTTTAACTTATTTTTTTATTATTTGCATGCTAAATTAATTTGCTATCCCTCTATAGATGCCAATAATGATTTTTATGTGTAATTCACTTGCATGCAAGTTATTATTTACGTGTAAATGCATACATATTGTTAATTCTTTCGCATGCAATCTATTGAATAAATGTGTACTCGTGCATTATGTGGTTCTTCATAATCCATGCTTAGTTTGAATATGCTAGCAAAAACTTGATGTGTAAAATTATGTCTAACCGCAAGAGCACGGTATCAATTGTAGTAGATACTAGCAAATACTGGTCGATTCCTCAAGGAGACAGTTTCAATTTCAATTCAACTATTATCAATTGTTTCTAGTCACAAACGATTATTAGAGAATTTTATTAACTACTAAAACAAATTTAACAAAGGTTTTAAATCAATTAATTAAGGGATCTAGGGCAATTCAGGTTCACCATGTTTACAGCAAACAAATCACAAAAGTATAGCTTTTCAATGGGATAAAGTAATTAAAGCAATGGATAATCTTTTTCAAGCATTAACATTCTCAGAAAATCTAATGATGCTTCCACAATCACCTTCAATTCCGCTAATTGTATGTAAGCCTCTAGTGGTAAAATCTTTCGATCTATTACTCCTATTGCAATCGATTAATCCATGATATTACGCAATTACACAAATTAAGAATTATAACATATCAATCAGAATTACTCTCTACCCATCAATTTACTAATCAAATTAAGCCCAAGTCATGGTGCAAACATGGATCTCCTTAATATCCTAGAATTAAATTACTCACTCATTCTAGGATTAAAACTAACAATAATAATCAAGAAAGCCATAATGAACATGTAATTAATAGGGAGAAGATAAGAAATACCTTAAATCTTTGAATAATGAAGAACAAATAAATCTAGAATTGAATTGAGCTTTCAAAGATGAAGAGAAGAAAATAAAAACCTAGCTTGAATATTAAGAACGTATGTAAAAATTGTGTGTCAAAAGATATCCCCAAAGATAGATCCCTCAAAGTATTTATATAGAGGTGGTTACAAATTCCTAAACAACTAAAGTTATTGCCAAGAATAATAAAACCCAGCTGATTTTTAATTAGAATTAAATTCTAAATAAGAAATAGAATTAATTCTATGTTTTTCTCAATTTTTCCGCACAAGCACAGGAGGCATGAGCCGCTGCTGCTCGAAATTCATGCGCTATTACGCATCTACAGAATGCGCAGCTGCCCTTCCTATGGCGCTGTTTCGCTAGTCATTCCCTGGAATTTTCTGTTTCTCACACTGTTGCGCAGATGCAAGACGTGCAGGTGCGCTGATACAGGCGTTGTTGCGCTGTGGAGCTCTTGGAATTTTCCTGCTTTACTGCCATTTCGCTGACTCAAGTAGCGCTGTAGCGCCTAAAAGCCCCTGGACATTCCTTTGTTTTGTTCCAAAATTTCTAAGCAACGAGCCGGAATTCCACCATTTCTCCTCGTAATTTCACAAAATAAATCCTTCGAGCTAAAAATCACATAAAATCTTTAAATAATGCTCGATTCCTTCCGACTTGGCATTTATTTATTTCCTGCAACAAACTCAAATAAAACTAATTAAATTGACACGATTATTCGCAAAAGCATCGTAAATGTGGGAATAAAATCCTATAAAATATACTCTATCAATATGCTACGTGATTACCCTTTTTAATGATTAAGGGGGAGAGATTTTAGGAGGTTAACTCTTAAGGATGTTATGTGTTTGGGATTTTATTTCATATAAATCCTTATGTGCTTAATTGAATATCATGTTGTTAAATCTAGGATGCATGTGTTGAGGGGGAGTATGTACTCCTAAAAATATATGTTTGTAATCATCAAAAAGGGGGAGATTGTTGGCCTATTTGATTTTGATGATTCTATGATTACATATATTTTGGAATGTTATTTATTATACTAACATGCTATTGATTTTGATGATAATATGTTCACAAATATTTTGGCATGATATTTATTATCTAACATGCTTTTGATTTTGATAACAATGTGATTACATATATTTTGGATGATATTAGTGCTACTAACATTTTTGATCTTAATGATTATGCGAAATCTTTTAT
Source organism: Kitagawia praeruptora (assembly GCA_037693485.1). NCBI lineage: Eukaryota > Viridiplantae > Streptophyta > Magnoliopsida > Apiales > Apiaceae > Kitagawia > Kitagawia praeruptora. The sequence continues at coordinate 129,957,296 of CM075350.1, forward strand.
GTTGGTATAATGGTTGTTATTACTTGTTGTTAGTGAAATTTCCAGGAGAGAAATTGTCCTGTTCAGCAAGCTGTTTTAAGATGTACAGGATTATTTCAGTCAGACTAACAGTTATATTTCAGCAAGCTGTTTTGGGACATCTTACATATTTCAGCAAGTCGAATTCACATTCAGTACAATATCAGCGTGCTGATTCTGGCAGACAGAAGCATCAGAATCCAAGGAGATACACGTTGTTCAAGGAGCTGCTTGTGATATATAATTAAGAATATTGTGAGGACCCTCTGAAATAATCAAACACAACAATATTCTTCTCAAGCAAGTGGGAGACAATATTCCTTCTACTTTCAAAAAGAAAAGCTCCTTGCCTAACTTTATTTGAATATACCTATGCAAACACATATTCTCTAATTCTTTGTCTTTACCAATATTTCAACTATACACGCTTCTCTTTACCTACCAAGAAGACAACAGCTCACTCATCTTCATTTTCTTCATCCATAAACGCTCCGTCTTTAATAAGTCAAGAAAATCCGTAGGAGCCGTTTGAAGGTTGAAACTCAATCATTCTTATTCACCTATAAAAAGAATGTTTTTGCTCAGTTCTATAAACAACTCTACAAGTGCAAAAATCAGAACACATATACACAACTTCGTGGTCTTTGCTAAATCCTTTCATACCTCTCAGACTCTCATACACATTCGATTATATATTTTCATAGGGTTCATTAGGTTGAGTTGTAATTTTATTCAAACCATTGTAATGTTCAAGTTGTAAAAGATTAGTTGTTGTACAAGTTTGGCTTAAGGTTTTGGGTGGGTAGAACTAGACTAGAGAAGGATACTTGGGAAGTATTGCTTAGAGAGTTAGTTCAGCACAACAATTCAGCAAGCCATTTTGTAAGCAGCTGGGTGTTAAAGGGAGATATATTGTTTGATCTTGTAATCGGTTTATAGTGATCAATAATATATTCTCTTACCAAGTTGGTAAGGGACCAGGACGTAGACCATAGGGGATTAGGGGTCAAACCTGGCTAACAGATCTTGTGTTCATTTTAATTTTATGCATTTTTCATTCTACACTGCATTTGTATTTCAATTCAGCCTGCTGTTATTAATCTGCTAGGTCATATCAGCCTGTTGTTATTAAACTGTTAAGTCATATCAGCAAGCCATTTCTGGGAAAATCAAAATAGTTCATAGTTAACCACTTTCATCCATAATACACCTATTCACCCCCCCTCTAGGTGTGTTTTCAGAATCTTCCTAGCCTATGCAGCCCATGCCAATTTCAAAGTCTATCAGATGGATGTCAAGAGTGCTTTTCTAAATGGCGTCTTGGAAGAGGAGGTGTATGTAAGTCAACCTCCTGGTTTTGAAGATCCAAATTATCCAGAGTATGTTTGTTTTCTTCTCAAAGCTCTAGAGCCTGGTATGACACTCTCTCACAGTTCCTTATAGAGAATCACTTCACTCGAGGTACTGTAGATAAAACACTCTTTTACCGAATTGTCAGTGGCTCTATGATACTTGTACAAATTTATGTGGATGATATAATTTTTGGGTCTACTGATGAAAAGCTTTGCAAAAGGTTTGCCAAACTTATGCAAAGTAAATATGAAATGAGCATGATGGCTGAACTAACTTACTTTTTTGGTCTTTAAGTAAAGCAAGTTAGTGATGGTATCTTCATTAGCCAATCCAAGTATGTATATGATCTTTTGAAAAGATTTAACATGCTAGATTGTGCCTCTGCAAAGACACCCATGGCCACGGCCACTAAACTTGAGTTGTATACTAAGGAGAAGAAAGTGGACATCTCAAGTTATAGGGGCATGGTAGGCTCACTTTTATATTTAACAGCCAGCAGACATGATATTATGTTCTCTACTTGTTTATGTGCTAGATTTCAAGCTGATCCCAGGGAATATGTAACACCCCCAGATCCGGGGTCAAGGATCTGGTCGTTACGGTCTCAATATCCATCCACAAAACCAACATAATTTAAATTACAACCTTGCGACCCAAAACAACAACATAAAACACACCCGATATAGTCCTAGAGATGAAATCAGAGTAACCATAAATATTATTAATCATAAGTTGAGTGCTTACAACCCAAAGAATTACAATTTACCATTACATACTCTTTGCCATCCATTGGTATATGCCATATTATAAATACATTTGATGCTCAAATGCTAATGACTAGCCTACCAGTAGCTATTTCTTCAGCAATGGTAGTTATGACCTCAGCGATTAATTCTCTGACGGCTGACACCTGCTTACACGGAGTGCGCTTTGCGCGGCCATCTGATCTAGCTGTTGTTGTGATATAAATAAATAAAGCAAGGGTGAGCAATAGCCCACCAAAAATATAATTTAACAGTGATAATATATAACAGTCCAAAATATCTTCGAAACCATATGCCATGCATTAACGAACATAGTACCAATATAAGGTATGAGATGAAGTTACAAGGTAACTCAAAATGTAATTGTTCCGAAGAAATATCTGCTATGTCAAAGATAAGCAAGATATTATCAAATTTTCATAGTAGAGGAACTTGCAGGAAGAATGTTGCAATTCCAGTTCGAACACTTTTCAAACCTGCCAACAATGATAATGTTGCAGAAAATTTCCCAATTTGGAAGATGAACTAATATGGGAGCTTTTCCGCGCCAGGAGCCACAACATTTACGATGATCAGTCGCATGTCATGCTCCCCATCATTTGTTCTCTACATGTAGAAGGAATCACCGACGGATCGCCCGCCCTCTAGAACCCCCCGGCCAACGGTTGGGCCATTAATTGCTGGACCGACGCCACTCGGCCACTTACGCGTCTCCTAGTTCGAATAACATCCATAACTCTGAAACATAAAGTTCGTCCCCCTTTCCCCAAGTATAGTACTTGTTGATAGGACTTCACAAAGTATTCGTATCTAATTGGAAAGGAAAATTTCACCAATATTTCCCAAGCTGATGCTTGTTAGTGGATAGACACTTGTTCCATCAATCTTACCCCTCGAGCGTTGAGGAGGTAACCAAAAAGATTCATATCGATGTTAGAAAGAATCAAGATGTGAGTGACAAGATAGTTTAGAAAGAATATGACCGGGTAGTCAAATAAATAACAGCTCTCAAGTGAGGTCCCCTTATATGTTTTTGGAGGTTTGAGCGAGTATTTAAATCTTCTCATAAGACAGATTTAAATGAAAATAGAGTTCTGGGAACCTCCCCTTGATAAAATAGTCATAAAAGGCTTCAAAATATTTTACATATTATCTGAAGGTGACAGATAATCTTTGAATAATATGAATCATTATAAAAAGAACTTAACAGAATTTAAATAAATATTCCAAGAACATTTATTAAATCAATAATAATTAAGAGCATATGAATCAATCATAGTATTGCTCGTAAGTAATCTTCGAATGATTATATAGAATTATTTAATAAATAACTCTCTTCTTTAAATGAATATTCAAAATAATATTCATTAATTAAATAAACTCAAATAAATGTTTAAGATAATATTCACTAAATAAATCAAACCTTAAGTGAATATTTGAAAATAATATTCATATAATAAATAATATTCTAAATAAATATCCAACTAATTAATATTCTTTTGGTAATCAAAACTTTAAAGGAATATTTGAAGCAATATTCCTTAAGTAAATAGAATTTCGAATGAATACTTTTAAATAATATTCATTAAGTACATAAAATCTTAAATGAATATTTAAAATAATATTCATTCAATAAATAAACCCCAAATGAATATTCAATTGATATTCATTAAACAAATAATATTCTAAATAAATATCCAAATGATATTCATTTAACAATCAAAACCTTAAAGAAATATTCAAAATAATATTCCTTGAGTAATTAGAACTTCCAAAGAACACTTTTAAAATAATATTTATCAATTACATAAAACTTAAATGAATATCCGAAAGTGATATTCATTTAATGAATAAAATTCCAATGAATATCGAACTAATTATTCATTAATAATAAAACTCTAATGAATATTCAAAAATAATATTCATTTAATATTTTTCGACTAAAATAATACTCAAATAACATTTCTCGAAAGATTTCCAAGTATTTGATACTTTTATTGAAATATAAATAATGCTTAATAATAACATTCCTCAAAATGAATACTACTCTGTCGCTGGAATCCCTCCAGGTTTCCACGACTATCAATATAACACAAAATATCGACTCCCGGTCTCATATTTAAAGAATAAATATCATACGCCTTTCACTAAGGGTCCTAGCAAAACAATCCTGCTTATAACTGATAATCCATATCTAGTCTATAAGCCAATATGAATTCAAGGAACAAGTATTCCAATATACTTTGAAAACAAACATGCATGCTATGGCATATGTATAACAACAATCATATATATTATCACAACAACAGTTCCAAGGTATTGGAAACTTGCCTGGCAATCCTGTAGGGGTAGTGTGCCTCGTGTCAATCCAGTGATCTATAAATAGTCACAATAACCGAGGTCAATCACTTAACACTTTTTAAAGGCTAAGTATAACTTTACTTAAGTCGAAACACGTTTTCGAGTTATCTCGTTAAACACCCTTTAGTGCAATTCTCTTTATTCTCGCTATGACCCGTCATTCGTTTGCTACTAAGACACGTCGTCATACTTACACTTTGTATATATACTTAAGTCATGTAAGTTTTAAGGTCGGTCATTTACGAACCAAGATTATACCTCGAGATTTATCGCCCGTTTTCTAAGTCATTTACCAAAGTCGTAACCAAGTATACTTTTAAGGGGTTCGTTCGCGCTTACCCTCGATTCAAATATTTTTATAAAATCGGAAAACGATCCGTTTTACATGAGGTTTTCTCTCACACCTTCCTTTTTACCTCTAGTATTTAATTACCATGTTTCGTCACTGCATAACTCATTTTACGAAGATCCAATTTCAGTTACGAACTTGATTTTACGGTTTCGAACCACGTTTACGAATTTAATCATAACTCCTAAACCGTAAGTCCATTTCATACGAACTTTATATCAAAACGAAGCTTATAACATAACCTAGCTTGTAATGGCAAAATACGAAACTGAACAGTGAGTTTTATCTACTGTGATGCTCAGTTTCTTATGGTTAACGAAATTTCGGCATTATGACGGCTATAAATCGAACGTTCTAAAATTCACAACAATCAAACCAAGCCACACCGGGCATCCATTCATCATTTATACATGATTCTCATCTCCACAATTCCAAGAACATCATGCTTTACCATAATAATCATCATGCTACATAAATCACTAAATCATTAACTAAGCATGCTTAACATCACTAATAACATAACTAAGCTTAAATCCATCAAGAACATGCATACATCCAAAGTAAGATCTAGGGTTCATGAGGTTTATACCTTCCTTGGAGAGTGTTAAAGCCCTTGCTAAGCCTTGTATAGTCCATGTCTATCCTTAACCAAGCTTAGATCATCTAACAAATCAAGATCCAAGAATTTGTTCTTGAAAATCACTATTCACCCTCATCTTCAAGGATTTATTTGAAAATGGAAAAAGTGGTATTTGAGGCTAAGATTTCTAGGGTATCATTTTTATGAAATATAGGATCTAGGATAAAATTTTGGAGATCAAACAATGGTGGGAAGGTTGGTTTTGGTTCTTGAATTTCTTCAAAAAGCCGAATGGCTTGAAATGGGGGAGAGAGAGCATTTTTGCTTGGTTGCTTTCTTTGTTCTCATCCAATCTTGCATTATGTTATGTCCTTAGAAAATATCTAGCATAAAGTAGCTTTATTAAAGCTAATTGGTCATTGCATGCATCATCTAGCTAAGTGGAAGTGATTTTGTGGAATGGTGTATGTTGGAAGCTTAGTTGCTTGGTTGCTTGCTTTGTTCTCATCCAATCTTGCATTATGTTATGTCCTTAGAAAATATCTAGCATAAAGTAGCTTTATTAAAGCTAATTGGTCATTGCATGCATCATCTAGCTAAGTGGAAGTGATTTTGTGGAATGGTGTATGTTGTAAGCTTAGTTGCTTGGTTAGTTTCTAAGTATGCTAGTTACCTTGGTATTTACTTAGTTACTTGATGTTATCAACTAGCACATGCATGTAGCTTGATCCTCTGCTTGTTTCTTTGTCCGTTTAACACTCAATTCGTTGATCGTTCGGAGGAATAACTCAATCGTTTCTAGTTAGGGTTTTACCAGAACCTTCTTAATAATTAATACCATCATTCTCAATCCTCCTTTATAATTCTTGAATTTAAATTCCTTAAATCATTTAATAAATCCTTAAGTCTTTCAGTGTCCAGGAAAATCTCGGAGAAAATAAAAGTGTTAATTTTCTGAATCCGATATCGTTTACATACACTTATCTCGCCCCTGGATCATGAATACGAACTCAGAAATCCGTTCTGAATACTTCTATATAGTGTCGTCTAACTCATATTCTCATTTTCAACCAAAAACACTATTCATTCTTTATTCCATCTTTAATCCTTATATTTATAAAAATGTCCTTGTTCTCTTTCGGGCATTCCTTAACCCTTTTACAGAACCACTGGACTAATAACAGATATTACTTTGGATGACACGAGAATATTCTTCCTTGGAATAATATATCTTATATTCCTAAGAGATAGATCATTCTTATCTATGCTGTCAACCAGAAGCATTCTTCATGACATAAAAATATTTGAATCGGAATCCATCTCATTCATTCAATAGACATTCGTTACATCGTAGTCATATCCACTATTCACTCCTATGTTATTACATAATAAAAAGTTTTAATTCTACCAAAAATTCGGGTTCTTACAGGCTCCCCTCCTTAAAAGGATTCCGTCCCGGAATTGGGTAGAAAACAAATGGGGTACCTGTTGGTCATTTCACTTTCCAGTTCCCCGGTCAATCCTTAATCATTCCAATACTCTTGGAGCACACCTTACTAGTTCTATAATATATCCTTCATCCTTTTTCATCACTTTGCTACTTTTCGTACGACACACTATCCAGGTTATGCTCTTACTCAGTCATATACCTCTTTCCTTATTGGTATTGGTAATGACTTTGGTATTACTATCGCGCTACGAATTTTCGGAGATAACCTCACTCGTAATTATGCAATTCCTGATCGCTTTAATCTTCGCAATCTCAATCAATATATATAGAATCAGGGGATTTTTTTTGAGAGATCACTATGATCAATGAACATTTGTCCGATTGCATAGTTAGCACAGAAGGTGGCCAGCCTTTAGTACTTGACAAGCAATTTAGACAAGCTATGGTATTCCACTTAGACTCCTATCACATAGACAGGTAGTCACGTAGCAGTACCTCCCCTCCTTAAAGGGTTGTTCTTCTTAATTTAGAAGAAGATAAATAAGGGAGAAAAAAATGAAAGAATTTCAAAGAATTATATAAGAAAATTTTCATGATTGTCAAAAATATCATACTTAGAATTTACCTCCGAACTATAGAGGTTTATTAGAGAAGAAAAATAATCATATTCGTGTCAAATACTACTTTATCGTAATCGCACATATCACATGTCCTTGCTGCTCTGACCATCATTCCATGGACATATACTCTTGTTCGATATTAACATCACTTACTTTTGGAAAATCCTTCAACCTCTCAGGTTAAATCTTGGATTTCTCGCTTGACATTATTATTACTGACATTTCACGCCACGACACTGGCTCTTTCATATTCATAATACTAACATTATCAGGTTGTCATTCTGAGAGCTCGTTAGGAACACCCATTCATCAATCCATTCATACATTCCTTGCTTTACATTCCATAATTATTTAACAATCTTTTCTTTATCAATCACATTCTTCTTATTGTCTGATTCTTATTTACTTCCGTTGTTTAACTCTACCGTCGTCTCATTGGTGAGACACTCGTCACCTTTATTCAATACGTGTCACATGATTGAGGTTAAACTTTCCTTTGTTCAACCATCTAGATTTTCACTTTCTCATCCCATGAGTCTCTCTATTCCTCTATCAATCTATTCTAAATTTCTCCAACTTGCCCCAACTTGAAGGGGTCAATTTGTATGTCATTTATGCTTCTAATTCCAACTTTCCGTTTTGGCCAATAACCTTGCCCTATCAATTCCATACTTTCCTCGCTTCATTACTGGAGCTTCTCATGAGTCCGCCTATCTGACTCCCTTATTGATCCTCAACTCTATTTTCATCTCTATCAGTCACATGTCTTCATTTCTACTATAATCATTCTATGAACCATCATAGCCTAATCATTCATTCCAAATATCCAGTCGTTCCAAAATTAAACCATCCGAAATAAACCTGGTCGATTTCTCTAATTTAGATTCAATTCGAGATTTCCACAGTTGTTATCACCTTATTTCTCAAAAGGATCACCATCGTTTATCATTTACGCAGTGCTTTAATAGCTAAACATACGGGTTTCATAATTGTCAATTCCAAATCCTCTAGGAAAACAAAATAATCAATATTCCCTATCCATAAGGAACGCTCCCTGAACTTGACGTAGATATTACATGAAGCAGATAAAATTGCAGAAGAGCTTCCAACATCGCAGCTGGAACAGGCTAGTGAGATTATTAATCATATATCGCCAATAGAAGACTAGAAGCTTAGCGGTTTGCTTAATCGCTTGCCAACCTCATAATTCTCTATCTTGTTTGCACAGAAATATACCAACATAAACTTGCTTGTCATTCATCATCATGCCAATTAGCTTATGAATATCAGTACCAATCTATCTTCTATATTCAGTAATCCCTTATTACCTTATCTCTCCTATTTCTTTCTAAAATAAGGGAGAGTCGCCTGGGGGAATTTGGTCTGGCCTGTTGCAGAACCTTCTAGTGCCGGTAATGTGTTGCAGACAAAATCAGGAATCGATTGTTTACTTAAACTATCCTTATAGTTAATCCTCACACAATTATCAGGGGAACGTAAATTCCTTCATCACATTCTGACCTTCAAGGTCCTTCTTACTATCACTCTATCTCTGTAGTAGGAGCATATATACTTACTCCCTTATACATAAAGTGTTGGCCACCTCATTGGCCTTTCTGAATACAATAATTCCTTGAAATCCATGTTTTCTGGATCTATTCCAACTCAGGGTGGAAGCATCCTCCCTTGAACTCCGCTAGATGAGAGAAAACATATTCCAGTCTTTTTCTAAAAGTCATTGCTTCCACCTTTCTGTGTGAACTTTATCACGGTTACTCCTAATCATACCTAGGATATTTCTTATCTTAGTCCTTTCTTATTTTAGGATAATATCAACCTCATTGGTTCAATCCATACTTGTTCATGGTTTCACCCATGCTTTATCTGGGCTTATTGTTACTATGTCATACATTCCTTACCAAACTTCCATTTTTCAGTTCAGAATATTACTTATTCCTTTATAAGGTTTCTTAGGTCCTCCTCATCATTCCTCCTGTATCTTCTCGGTATAGGGTATATCAAACATCATTAATCAATTCTATAACAATTCTGTCTATGTACTTTTTGAGACTCATTTCCACAAATCCTTACAGGTTCTTGATACTTTGGTCGTTTCAACTTACATCATCTGAATTCACAATGACTTTATTATGGGTGATGCTATTCTTTGTGCATCCCCCAGGTTCATCTTAATATATGGACATTCTATCCTTATTTCTATTTTCAAGGAATACTTACATCCTGTAATTGGCAATCCAATCATATATCCTTATTAAGGGTCTCTTTTCAATCATTCCCATCTTGATAATCTATAGGTAGCTTAATGTTAACCTCTCATTTCAAACGAATGACAGTCTATATGACTTTTCAAAAGACAACATATGCCTATCTGTCTTTCTTACAGAACTTGGTAATGGTAGCAAGGATGTTCTGGAAGATATTGGTCGTGTTCAACGTGAATCTCTTAGTGCCTAATGCTCCTCTTGAGGACACTAAGTTTCAAATAACATTTATGCATCATAATGCACCATCTTTGACAATCTTCGTAACTTTTCATTGGTCACTATCCTCAATCCTAATACGTCCACGGTATATATAAAATCCATCATCCGGTATCTCAATTCATTTTATATCAAAAGCCCTCGCGGTTGGCACTTGATTAGAAGCACCCCGCTTTGTCCTTACATTGCTGGTTCAGTCACTTGATAATCCTTAGTGACTTGGCCCCAACTGGCCATGCTAAAATATGTGAATTTAGGGGTTAGCTAATAGCATTACTTTTCTAGCAATTGCTGACATAGTGCATTCTACTTTGATACCTTTTGATCTTTTCAAAACTTTACTCCATATAAGTCTCAATCGACTTCTCTGTACCGTCTCATTTCTTTTACTTTTATTCTTTTAACTACTCTTATCAATTTCACGTGCCACAAAAGCTTAACACTTCTGGCATAACAACCTTTTCATTTAAGTCAATCCCGGAATTTCTCAGTCCGGCTTGTTTCTTAATTACATTTCCCTTTTTCCGTCAAATCTCAACTTCACAATTTTATCCCTACATTCAACTATAATAATCGGGGTTTATCTACCAACCTGTATAGCGGCTACCTTACCCAATCCATAGGGTTCGCTCAAGTTTCCACTCTCTTTAGTGACGTATTCCGATAATCAGAAAGACAAGGTTTGCTAATTTTGTCAAATTCCTTTCCAGGATTAGGGAAATTTCAGTCAATCTATCCACCCACTGGTGATACTGAGAAGATCCATTTCGATACCCGAAGAATATTTCTAGGAACATCCGAGCTGGTCGGACCATAAACAGTTATAGTAATGAAATGATTGACATGAAGTCGGGAGTTTAACCATTAGAAGAAATCAAATATATACCTCCCCTAGAAGGGAAATCAAAAGTTTCAAACTAAAACATGCCACATCTTCCCGATACATATTCGTCCTAATAATCGATACTACCGAATATCAGTCTTTCTAATATCTAGTTCCAGAAGGAACACTACCGTCGTAGTTAGTCATTTCACAAAATTGGTACTACCAAGTCCATCCGAATCTGGTAAACCATGTTTCCCAACTATATTCGAAGTTACACTGCCATGCTGCATAAGCACAATGCCTACCCTGCGTGAGATGCACCATAAAATATTGCAGAATTCTCCTCCTTCCATTTGGGCGACGCCAGCGCTAGGTCGTCACCAATTTCATCTTTAGCTCCAAGAAGATTTTCTCATATTTATCTTGTACATTTAAACTTTTAGTCTTACTAATAAGTCGGGTTACGGGACTGCACTCTTTGTAAGGTCCTGAGTAAATCTTTGGTAATGCCTCATGAATCTTATGAAGTTTCTCACCTTTGCCAGTGTGGTTGGCCAATCTCCATTTGAAACTGTCTTTAACTTGGTGGGGTCGACCAATCACTACTTCCTATTGATCATATGTCCTATTATATGGACTTCATTTTGCCAAAACTCTTACTTCGAGAACATGGCCTACACCGGTTCTTTCAGGTTTCATCTAAGAGCATTCTCAATTACGTCTCAACCACTGCTCGCCTTACCTAATCTATTTATGATTCAGTGTTAGAATAAACTTAAGGTAACTACCATAATCAATTCAGGGAAAAGAAAGAAATTAATATTCCTTTGAATCACATGCATCTAATGTTTCTGGTTCATCATTCCACTGAATTGAACTAAACTTATACTTGGTTTCTGACGATAACCTCATTACTAGTTTATTATAGACTCTCTGGTCTTCGCCTCTTGTAGGTTCTGAGATCATTGTCTCGCTTACTACTTCCTTATATACTTTATCCAATCATACCATCACCTTCCAATGTCTTTATTTTCTAAGTTGGTCCATTCATAAAATGGACATCTCACTGGATAAGCCACCTCATTAATCTCAATTTGGTTTTTATAAATTATAACCTATGAAATCTGCCTTCTCATGGCAAATTACTGTTGACAATATTCAAACTTAACCCATTTATCAAATGATATAACACTTATTGCCTCTATCTCTATTGTTCCTGGGACTCTACCTCCCAACATATATCGATGTCTTTGATAATCATGCATCATTCTTACTCTTTTCCCCTCAATCTAGAAGTCTCTAAGGATTCTTATCTAACCTCATATAAGATCTCAAGTAATTCCTCAAATCCATCTTGCTTGCTGGTACTTCATCCGGCAGTCCAGCTATGAATCCAATATGCCTCTTTAATTCTCTTCATAATATATCAGTTCTTTACGCTCACTTCTCTGAGCACTATATCTTGACTCTTACAGTCTCTCTGGCTGCCGCCCTCATTTTCTCTAGGGTAAACTCCTTATCCCTAACAGGTTTCTCCTCTTTAGTTGAAACCTCCTCCTGGCTTTCAGTAGGGTATTCCATCGAATCATCAAGCCGATCACCAGCATATAATAAAGCATCACCGTGCTGCTGCTTGTACGCCTCAAGGTATGCCGCCTTACAAGTCGACACGAGAACGAGCTAAGTTACTATCATGATACTTAAGAGTTCCCATAAGGGTTTTATATGTCAGTACTACATTAAGTAGTCCGACTATGAACTTGGCAAGAGTTCTTATTATACTAGTGAATTTATTGCTTTAACGTCGCGTCATTTCTGGGATATATAACGCTTTCTCTGATACCATTTCTGTAACACCCCTAGATCCGGGGTCAGGGATCTGGTCGTTACGGTCTCAATATCCATCCACAAAACCAACATAATTTAAATTACAACCTTGCGACCCAAAACAATAACATAAAACACACCTGATATAGTCCCAGAGATGAAATCAGAGTAACCATAAATATTATTAATCATAAGTTGAGTGCTTACAACCAAAAGAATTACAATTTACCATTACATACTCTTTGCCATCCATTGGTATATGCCATATTATAAATACATTTGATGCTCAAATGCTAATGACTAGCCTACCAGTAGCTGTCTCTTCAGCAATGGTAGTTATGACCTCAGCGATTAATTCTCTGACGGCTGACACCTGCTTACACGGAGTGCGCTTTCCGCGGCCATCTGATCTAGCTGTTGTTGTGATATAAATAAATAAAGCAAGGGTGAGCAATAGACCACCAAAAATATAATTTAACAATGATAATATATAACAGTCCAAAGTATCTTCGAAACCATATGCCATGCATTAACGAACGTAGTACCAATATAAGGTATGAGATGAAGTTACAAGGTAACTCAAAATGTAATTGTTCCGAAGAAATATCTGCTATGTCAAAGATAAGCAAGATATTATCAATTTTTCATAGTAGAGGAACTTGGAGGAAGAATGTTGCAATTCCAGTTCGAACACTTTTCAAACCTGCCAACAATGATAATGTTGCAGAAAATTTCCCAATTTGGAAGATGAACTAATACGGGAGCTTTTCCGCGCCAGGAGCCACAACATTTACGATGATCAGTCGCATGCCATGCTCCCCATCATTTGTTCTCTACATGTAGAAGGAAGCACCGACGGATCGCCCGCCCTCTGGAACCCCCCGGCCAACGGTTGGGCCATTAATTGCTGGACCGGCGCCACTCGGCCACTTACGCGTCTCCTAGTTCGAATAACATCCATAACTCTAAAACATAAAGTTCGTCCCCCTTTCCACAAGTATAGTACTTGTTGATAGGACTCCACAAAGTAGTCTTATCTAATTGGAAAGGAAAATTTCACCAATATTTCCAAGCTGATGCTTGTTAATGGATAGACACTTGTTCCATCAATCTTACCCCTCGAGCGTTGAGGAGGTAACCAAAAAGATTCATATCGATGTTTGAAAGGATCAAGATGTGAGTGACAAGATAGTTTAGCAAGAATATGACCGGGCAGTCAAATAAATAACAGCTCTCAAGTGAGGTCCCCTTATATGTTTTTGGAGGTTTGAGCGAGTATTTAAATCTTCTCATAAGACAGATTTAAATGAAAATAGAGTTCTGGGAACCTCCCCTTGATAAAATAGTCATAAAATGCTTCAAAATATTTTACATAATATATGAAGGTGAATGATAACCTTTGTATTAACGAAGAACAATTAAATCCAAGAATTAAATTGAGCTTGCAAAGATGGAGAGAAGAAAATAAAACCCTAGCTTCTGTAAAAAAACACGTATATCTCCTCCCCTTTCCCACGTTCTTTTCCTCTTTTATAATAAAACTCCTTAATAAAATCTTATCTCTATCTCCTAATAAAAGTATTTTTAATATTCTAATCAATTTACAAAAAGATATCCATAATTAAATAGGATTTTCTTGTAAAATTCGTCACTTCTTTTTCTCCTCTGTTTCTGGGCTCTTCCAGTCAGATTTTGCTTACTGGACCACCTCTGAATTAAAGAAAATTCCACAAGCTTCGCGTGGACAGTAAGATCGTCAAATTCTGACTTCTGGAACTCAAGATATGGCCCAAACAGTGCAGGTAGCCCGTGTAGCCCAATAGTACGAATTTTCTCCTATTTTATCTCCAAAATAGCTCTTTTTGCTCCAAATCCTTCCAAGTCATGAATTCTTTATTTTCTACAATAAAACAATCAAATCTATTAAATAAAAATCCAAATCAATGCAAAACACAATAAATATGAGAATAAAATCATCTAAAATATGTATAAAATATATTCTATCAAACATCCCCACACTAAGCATTTGCACGTCCTCGAGCAAATAAGCGAAATAAAAACTAAGTCCTAACAAACATCACTTTCGTAGATGACACGATTGCATTGAGCATATGCAACAAGCCGTTAAACCCCTAGGCAGCCCTAGTAGGACGAGTGTTGTCTCGTGAGGGTTTATAGTGAATATACCCAAAAAATTCATCTAACCATGCAAAAGATCAATGCTAACACAACACCACACACACAAGTCCTCTCATGCCACATCAACTTAAGAATCAAAGCAAGCATACGATGTCTTGGTGTCGAAAATGCAAGTATTCACGTAGTCTACTCAACCAACATGCAGAAGGTCATAAAAATTCATGTCAAGTGTAAAAATCGTTGGTAATCATGCTAAGCCCACAAGAAATACATCTTTAAGTCTAAACCTGGGATCTCCTATGCCAAAACAAGTAATAACTCACCTTTCACTCAAAAATGAATATTAACTCAAGAACAAGGTTAAGTGTATCACTCAATTCCAACAAATTCATAAACACAACTTGACACTCGCAATCAATCTCACTCTCAACACAACATACATCATTGATGACAATCAAAAGGTCTTTATTCGGGTTGTAGCGTGGGCTAGGGACTAGGTATGTCAAGTAAAGCTAAAACAGGTTAAATGTCAAAAGCTAGTACCCAATAATAATCATTATTCAATTTCCTTTCTATTTAAACGAATACTTCCCCACACTTGGATTTTTCAATAACCCTTACATAATAACTTGACTAGTCGAATGAAGAAGGATCATACAAACATAAGAATGCTCTCAAATTTATTTATTTATTTTTCTTTTTTTTTCTATTTTTTTCTCTTTTTTTTTCTTTGAGAGCTAAGGAATAAACACAATGATCCATAGATATTTTTATGAATTTCGACTAACAAGCATCGACCAAAATCAATATTCCCCAAAAGTATGATCATCAATAAAACCCCCCCTTTCATGAACACCTTATTACTCCCTTAAGCACGATACTAGCCTTTGACAATTTAGCATAAAAAATTACTGTAAGGCCAATAGAATAAAAAAGATAATAGCAAGTAATGTGGTGTGTCACCGAAAGAATAGGATTAAGCTCAACGGGTTAACTAATTGATCATGTTTAAAAGGTGTGGAAATATGGGAATACGAGGTCAAACCTAAGTGCCTTTATCATCTCATCATCAAGTAATGTCATGCATTTCAAGAAAGATCTCAAGTAAGTGCTAGCAATGTAAACAACATGTGGACACTCAAGCAAACGAAAAATCATGCAAAAGATATGCATATAGGCTCAAAACTCACTTGGTGTGACAAAACATAATCAATCCCAAGTAACAGGACTCTCTAATGCACCTACTTGTATTCAAAGCATGAAAACCAAGTCATCTTGCACATATTCATGTCATTCTAATCACTTACAACATCCAGTTAAGTCTACGCTTCAACTTGCTAGTGTAAGTGTATGCACAAGAACAAAGCACGTCACTTCTCATACAAAAGCGTCAAGAGCACAAAATTTCTACGCATGCATGGGTGTATCAAGCAAAATACAACAACTAATCAAATTGCATGGCTAGAATTATTTTTGGTATTTTTAATTTTTTTACTTTTTAAAAAAAAAAAAAATCTTTTAACATTGAGAACCCTTCCCCACACTTAAGCGGTTCATTGTCCCCAATGAACTAATGAACAAGATACAAAACTACAACTAAAAACAAAATAAAACTACACTAAAAAGAAAAGAAAGAAAACTCCCCTGGAATTAAGGTGTCGAGTGTGAAAACCACCCCTCATTCGCGTAGGAGCCATAATAACCAAAACCCCACTCAACAATAGCTTCACCAACATCCAGCAAGAAATATCCCACCAAAAACCACCAAGCAATATCACTCCAAAATACCCAATTAACAAGAATATTACAAAACCCCCAATTTACAAGAACACAAATTCGTAATAAAAAAATAAAATATAGAAGAGATATCCCAAGTACGAATCGAAGAGGTGAACTTATACTAATTTTCCCCCAAACTTGAATTTTTAGAGATGTAGAGGAAGAAAATAATAAATTGGGTGTGTATGTATGGGTATATATAGACAATGGAGTGATAGGATGAATATAAAAATTTTAATGTGAAAAGGAAAAATTTGGGTGGGATTTGAAATTTGATGTAGGATAGAAATAGGATTTAATGAATAAAAGAAAAAGAATTAGGATGGATATAGGATTTTTGAAAATTTTAAGGAGAGATGAGGGGTTTTGGAATTGAAATAGGAAAAGAATTAGGTAAAATAGGGGTATAAATAGAATTTTGGGGTGCAAAACTTTTTTTTTTTTATATATACAACAGCTGAACCACGGAAAAAAAAACCTGCAGCTATTCTTCTCCACGCGCACCTGCGCGCAAGTGAAGCAAACTGCGCCCAGGTCAGTTGCGTAGGCGCAAGCTGCGTGACAGACGCGCAAACTGCCCCTCCTCCAGTAACGCAGGCGCAGCCTGCGTTACACACCTGCAAACTACCCCGAAAGCAGAAACGCAGGTGCAGCCTGCGTTACAGACATGCAACCTGCTCAAAAAATCGTTTTTTTTCACAGCATCTTTTTTTTTTGATAAGGAGAAAATACACAACACAACAAGGCTTGGGTTGCCTCCCAAGAAGCTCTTTTGTTTAACGTTGTTGGTTCGACTCAGCTGCTTCAGATCTCCGTGGAGGGGTTGTCAAGATAAATCACTTCCATCTTTCCTACAAATGCACCATCCACATATAATTTAAGGCGTTGACCGTTGACCTTAAATTTTGTTCCATCTCGTCCCATAATTTCAATAGCACCATAAAATTTGACATCAGTGACAGTAAAAGGTCCGGACCATCTTGATTTGAGCTTTCCCGGAAAAAGTCGAAGTCTGGAATTGAACAACAACACCTTGTCACCAACCTGAAAATCTCTTCTCTGAATCATCTTGTCATGCATCTTTTTCGTTCTCTCCTTGTAAAGCCGAGAGTTGTCATAAGCATCAAAACGAAGCTCATCTAACTCATTAAGTTGAAGAAGTCTTGCTTGCCCCGCAGCCTTCAAATCCATGTTGAGTTCTTTGATTGCCCAAAAGGCGCGATGTTCCAACTCCACTGGCAAGTGACATGCTTTACCATAAACCAACCGATAAGGAGTGGTTCCTATAGGTGTTTTGTATGCCGTCCGATAAGCCCACAAAGCATCTTCTAACTTCAAGTACCAATCTTTCCTTGACTTTGCAACCATCTTCACCAAAATGCTCTTAATTTGGCGATTAGAAACCTCCACTTCGCCGCTTGTTTGAGGGTGATATGCAAGAGCAACCTTGTGAGTAACGCCATATTTCTTCAACAAAGTTTCACACTGTCAATGGCGGAAATGAGAACCACCATCACTTATCACTGTTCTAGGAACTCTAAATCGAGGGAAGATAATATTCTTGAAAAGCTTAATAACCACCTTGGAATCATTGGTTACCGATCCAACTGCTTCAACCCACTTGGACACATAATCGACAGCAACTAAGATGTATCTCATTCCACAAGAACTTGGGAAGGGTCCCATAAAATCAACACCCCATACGTCAAATATCTCGACCTCAAGAATACCGATTTGAGGCATCTCATGGCGTTTAGAAATATTACCCGTCCTTTGACATGCATCACACGCCAAACGGAAAGCACGAGCATCCTTAAATAAAGACGGCCAAAAGAACCCAGATTAAAGTACCTTGGCAGCAGTTTTGGAAGGACCATGGTGGCCTCCACATGCGAGAGAATGACAATGCTTGAGAATGTCATGTACTTCGAACTCAGGGACACATCTGCGAAAAATTCCATCAGCACACTTGCGATACAAGAAAGGGTCATCCCAAAAATATTGTTTAGCATCATGATAAAACCTCTTTCTTTGCTGATAAGTCAATTCTGGAGGGTGAGAGATCCACTAACATAGAAATTTGCAAAATCTGCATACCAAGGAGTTTGAGTAGCAACCGAAAACAAGTGATCATCTGGAAAAGAATCGTCAATAGGAGTACTTGACGCAATGTCAGATTTGAAACGCAACCGTGAGAGATGATCTGCAACCACATTCTCAGCACCCTTCTTGTCTTTGATTTCTAAGTCAAATTCTTGGAGTAATAGGATCCAACGAATAAGCCTTGGTTTTGCTTCTTTCTTTGCCAACAGATACTTAAATGCAGAATGATCAGTGTGAACAATGACCTTCGAGCCAATGAGATAGGCTCGGAATTTGTCAAGAGCGTAGACCACAGCTAGAAGTTCTTTCTCAGTCGTAGCATAATTGACTTGAGCTTCATCCAAGGTTTTACTTTCATAGTAGATGGCATGCAATACCTTGTCTTTCCTTTGACCGAGAACTGCTCCAATTGCATAATCACTTGCATTACACATGATTTCAAATGGAAGATTCCAATCTGGAGATTGAATGATTGGTACACTTATCAAAGCTTCCTTAATCCTATTAAAAGACTCCAAACAAGCGTCAGTAAACACAAAGGTGGCATCCTTAAGCAACAATTGAGTGAGGGGTTTTGCAATTTTTGAAAAATCTTTTATAAAACGACGACAAAAACCCGCATGACCAAGGAAACTCCTCACTCCCTTGACATTAACAGGAGGAGGAAGCTTCTCAATCACCTCAATTTTTACTTTGTCAACATGGATGCCACGTTCAGAAATCAAATGACCAAGTACCACTCCTTCATTGACCATGAAGTGGCACTTTTCCCAATTCAAAACCAAATTCACCTCTCCACAACGTTTAAGCACTTTAGAAAGATTATGCAGACATACATCAAAATCAGACCCATAAACACTGAAATCATCCATAAATACTTCCATGATAGACTCTATGAAATCAAAAAATATGGTAGTCATGCAACGCTGAAAAGTAGCAAGGGCATTGCATAAACCAAAAGGCACTCTACGATATGCAAAGGTACCATATGGGCAAGTAAATGTAGTCTTTTCTTGGTCATCAGGACGTATAGGGATCTGAAAGAACCCTGAACATCTGTCTAAATAGCAAAAGTACTTATGCTTAGCAAGTCTTTCTAACATCTGATCAATGAAAGGGAGAGGGTAATGGTCTTTTCTAGTAGCAGTGTTTAACTTACGGTAATCAATGCACATTCGCCAACCGGTGACAATTCGAGTGGGAATTAATTCATCTTTATCATTCTTAATCACCGTTGTTTCTCCTTTCTTAGGGACTACCTGAACTGGGTTTACCCATTTAGAATCAGAAATCGGGTAAATGATGCCCGCATCTAACAATTTCAAAACTTCTTTTTTAACAACCTCTTGCATGTTAGGGTTCAAGCGACGTTGTCCCTGTATGCAAGGCTTATGGTCATCATCTAAGTGAATTCTATGCATGCAAAAGTCTGGGCTAATCCCCGTAAGATCATCAATACTATACCCAATAGCTTTTCTATGCGCACGCAAAACAGTAAGAAGCTTAAAAACCTAGTTATCATCAAGATTAGAGCTAACAATCACAGGACAAGTCGTTTCTTCATCAAGAAACACATATTTCAAATTAGACGGCAAAGACTTTAGCTCTAACTTGTTTACCCGAGGTTCACCACAAGAAGTGACAGTGTTGGTTACCTCACAATTCGGATCAACTGCACCATCCAACTCAAGAATCAATGAATCGACTTCAGCATGTCATTCTCCTTCTGAAGCTTCAAGCATGAGCACTACTTCCAATGCATCATTCAATAGAATCTGAGGCGTCTCATCTCGGACAATTCCATCTATAACATCAATCCTGCAGCAAGTATTCTCAAGCAAAGGGGATTTAAGAGCAGAGGTTAGAGTAAAAGTAATTTTATCATCACCAACGCTCAATGTGAGAGTCCCACTTTTAACATCAATAACAGCACCTACAGTACAAAGAAATGGTCTACCTAAAATAATAGGTATTTGGCTGTCCTCTTCCATATCTAGAACTACAAAGTCTACAGGAATATAGAATTTTCCAACCCTAACAGGCACATCCTCTAAAATTCCAAGGGGATATTTTATCGAACGGTCTGCCATTTGCAAAGTCATCTATGTACATTTTAATTCTCCCATATTTAGTTTTTGAAAAACCGAGAGAGGCATGACTGAGACGCTAGTGCCTAAATCACATAAAGCTTTATCAATGAACAATGCACCTAAATGACACGGGATCGAAAAACTACCAGGATCTTTAAGCTTAGGTGGAGACTTATTTTGTAAAACAGCATTACACTCCTCAGTAAAAGCTACTGTCTCTACCTCACTAAAAGATCTTTTCTTAGTGAGAATATCCTTAAGAAACTTTGCATATGATGGAACTTGAGAAATTAAATCAGTGAAAGGAACTGTTACCTCAAGATTCTTGACAAGTGTCATGAACTTACCAAACTGCTGGTCCACCTTATTTCTGTTCATCCTGCTAGGGAATGGGAGCTTTGGCACAAATGGTAGAGGAGTAACTGCAGTATTCTCTTTGTCCTTTCTCTTGCTTTCCTCAATTTCATCTTCATTTGTATCTTCAACAACTTTCTCTACCTTGTCTTCCTCAGAATTCTCTTCTTCTTTCTCAGTAGGAACATCGTCAGTAGGCATTGGAGGAGCATCATATGTACGACCACTCCTAAGAGCAATGGCATTCACATTTTCCTTTGGCTGAGTTTGTTGTGCTGGTAGAGAGCCTTGTTGCCTTGTAGATGAAGAACTGGCCATTTGAGCAATCCGAGTTTCCAGCATCTTATTATGTATCTCCATCTGCTTCATCTTTGTTTTGCATTTGTAACAATATCTTCATCATATCACCTTGATTATCAGCTTGTGTAGCTTCATTTGCTTGAGGAGCATAATTCTGAAGAGGCCTTTGGAATGCAGGGGGATTCATAGGTCCTTGAGGAAGCCTATACTGCTGCTGTGGAAGAGGCTGGTACGACTACTGATATTGCTGCTGATTAGGAACATTTGAATTCTGAGCGTTATTGTTCCTATATGAGAAGTTCGGATGATCTTTCCAACCAGGATTGTAAGTGTTGGAGTACGGATTGTACTGCTGCCTCTGTTTGAAAACATTTGCTTGCTCCATCTGAAAATTTTGTGAATTTTGAGCATTGTATTGGCAATCGTTACCATAGTGGCCTTGGATGCCACAGACTTCACAAACAGGATTATTCATAGGAGCCATGGATGAAAATGCATTGATACTCATTGGTTGAGTAGAGGGCTGAGATGTCTTCAATGAGTGGATCTCTTGAGTCAATGCAACGAGTTGAGACGATAATAGAGAATAAGCATCCACTTCAAGTTTACCCCCTTTCTTGGCTGCTCTCGGATTACTGAAGTGATTGGCAGCCAAATTTAAAAAAAAAGCATGTGCATCATCAACTCCCTTATCCAGAAATACACCACCTGCAGCGTTATCAACCATACCTTTTGTTTCAGGATCAAGACCATTGTAAAAGCGTTTAAGCAGAAACCACTTCTCAAGACCATGGTGAGGGCATGCACGTTGATAATCCTTAAATCTGTCCTAAGCATCCCGAAGAGATTCACCATAATCTTGCTTAAAACCCATCATCTTGTCGATCAAATCGTCGGTTCTGTTAGGAGGGAAGAACTCAGTTAAGAAAGCCTGAGCAATCTTATCCCACTCAGTCAAGTCAATATCATTCAACCATTTTTGAGCTTTGTCACGAAGAGAGAAACTGAACAACATGACTTTCAACTGGTCTGGAGTGACTCCCTGATGTTTAATTGTAGAACAGAGCTGTTGAAACCTTTGCAGATGGAGTGTAGGGTCTTCAGAGGCAAGCCCAGCAAATTGATTCTGTTGGATCATAGTGAGCAAAGTAGGCTTGATCTCGAAATTTGCTGCTTGAATTGCTGGCATAGCAAGGCCAGTAGGTACCCCACTCGGAGAGGGTTGTGAGTAATTCTTCAAAGATTTGGGAGGAAGGTCCGCCATCTCAATCTTTGGTTCAGGTATCCTTTGCTGCTTCTATTTCCTTTGTTGATCTATGTATTGTTGACAAGTAATTCCAGAATCTGGACTAAGAGGAGTTGTATCCTCTTTCGCTTGATCTTCTTTCGTTTGAGACATGGTCCTGGGCATCAACAACTAAACAAGGAAAAGCAATAAGATCGGTCTCAATTGGAATAAGAGTTCCAAAGAGACAAGAGAAACAATCTAAAACAATCAAACTAAAATTATAGAAACTAGGCGTCTCCCCGGCAGCGGCGCCAAAAACTTGATGTGTTAAATTATGTCTAACTGTAACACCCCCTTCTCTAAATAGAAAGGAATATTACTTATAATCCATAAACCTGCAAACAGAGCACTAAAATATTCTCTAAATAAATGATTAAACAGTCTAATAATCTCTGAATAATATAAACCTCCAAATT
The DNA here is from genome assembly GCA_037693485.1 of Kitagawia praeruptora. NCBI lineage: Eukaryota > Viridiplantae > Streptophyta > Magnoliopsida > Apiales > Apiaceae > Kitagawia > Kitagawia praeruptora. Next base: position 129,980,414 of record CM075350.1, read on the forward strand.
ACAGTTCAAACCAATAAATACGAAAAACCAAAATCTGTAAATAAATAATCCAGTCTAAATAATTCTAGAAGTCCATAAATCCTAAGCAACGAAATAAAGGGTAACACTCCATCACACAGTCCCAGATCCCCCTAAGCACCTGCCAGAAAAAGAATACGGCATGACCCAAACGCCCAGTACGGATTTGGAATATAATTCGTAAAACAGAAAAACAGATAAGTATATTTGACAGTTATAATAGAACATTTATTTTAAAATAAGCATGGCTGAAGCAACAAGGGGTTAGGATATTTCATACCGAGATCAGAACAGATACAGATACAGATACATACCTCATAGGGTACCGTAATGTATGCAACAAACCGGATAACGTGTACGGCATATACACGTCACCGCCAAATCAAATCACAAATCAAATCAAATCTGGGTGCACCCACGTATCCTGAAACAAATATCAAAATGCGCAAAAGCTCGCCACCTGAGCTATCAGAAGGATACGCCGTGACCAATCACACTGCCACGGAAGTGTCATGTCACTGGTGCCGCAATGACATGGCTGTAGTACCCCTACAGCTGGTTAACTCGGTATACCCTATATCGCTAAGGGTTCAAATAAAATACTTCGCAAAATCACAATAAATGAATATTTGAACATTTCCAACAAATATATAATTTGCAAAATTTCAAAAAGTCGCAGAAACAGATATTTTAATATTTTCAAAACGAATATAAAAATCACTTTCCAAAATCAACGAGTCAAAATATTTTTCAAAATCAGAACAGTCAAAACCAAGTGAATATATTTGAGGGAAAAACAAATTTAATATTACTAATCCTAAGAGGAATAGCGCTGAATAAAAGGGAGAGAGAATCCGTACCTCGAAAATAGCGATCTCAAACACTCACGAACTCCACAAATGATTCGCTAGTTCCCCCGCTCCCGATCTAATTACAAAATATAGTTTATTAATTTATATGCTTCTAATAAAATCTAATTGCCCTTACGAGTAGTAGTAAATACTAGTTCAAATAATTTATAATATTTAATATTATAGAATAGAACATAGATGATCCGGATAACCTATTAAATCATTAGAAGCACCTGTTGGTTAATGAATTAAATAGATTTAAGAATGAAGCCAGGAGACAACTTGAGTACCTACAAATGCAGTAGCCATACACGTCTAAAAATTCATTAACAAACCAAATTGATGTCTATAGCTACTAAAACAAAATACTAGTTATTATAATTTGGATATTAAGCAACATAAAAAAAAACAAGTCCAGTGACATGCTAGTATGCAAGTAGAATGTAAATGTACGTGAAAATCATGACTGCTTAGAACAAAAATTAAATTTATAATATAAAACAATAATCAAATTAATGACTCTAAAACTTAAGTACTCCTGCTATTATGACTTGCAAAATCAAACCAATATACACAAAATTGCATCACGTAATATTATACTCACTTAAAACCAACTAGTACGTGACTTTAGTAAATAATATGTAATTAAAATAATGTATTAGTATATAATTATTAAAATATTAAACAATCATCACATAATATATCCTGAGATGTTAGGCTAGTTGATAGTTGAAAGCAAGGATTTGATTATTCAAAACAAGTAGTACACGCTCTATTCATAAACCCTCTATTAATATTGTACGAATGGATGACCTTGTATAATAACTATATAATCTGTAACTGCTTAATTGATTTCATGGCCCGAAAATATGGCTGACAAACTATTAGTACAAAGAGTTAAACCACGACAATGATAAAAGTATCCATTAAATAAAAGTATACCTTAGTGTACCACCTAAAAGGCTAAAACAAAGCTTCTCCCTGTGCTTTTCTTCCTCGACTGCGGTGCTCAACAAAAATTGTTTGTTACCACTACTTTTAGGGTTGACTTAATAACATGTGAAGACGTCTCTGTATATATAATGTGTTACATATTCTAAAATTATTAGAATCTTAATATTTAATTAAACACTTTTTCCATCATTCCCTTACTAATATAGTTATTAACCACCGACTCCAATTCTAATTCCCATTCCTATTATTATTATTATTATTATTATTATTATTATTATTATTATTATTATTATTATTATTATTATTATTATCAAAAGTTCACGTATATTACATATATACCCCCTTAAAAAGGATTCCGTCCTCGGAATCTAACGAAACTAAAACTCGTACCTGAATCGAATAAATGCGGATATCTTTCACGAATAGATGCCTCTAGTTCCCAAGTAGCCTCTCTCTCGGGATGATTTTTCCACAAAACCTTCACAAACGGTATAGTATTCTTCCTCAAAACTCGTTCCTCGCGAGCTAAGATAGCTTCTGCTTCCTCCTCACAAGTAAGATCCTCCCTAATCTTATGCAATGGATACTGAACTACATGAAGTGGGTGATATTTGTAGCCCCTCAAAACGGACACATGAAACACATTATGCACATGAGATAACTGTGGTGGCAACGCAACTCTGTAAGAAACTTCACCCACCTTCTCTATAACATCAAAAGGACCAACATATCTCGGACTAAGCTTCCCTTTCATACCAAACCGCTTAACACCCTTCCAAGGAGATACCTTCAAGAACACATGATCACCAGGTTCAAATCCACCGAACTTCCTATGCTGATCTGCATAACTCTTTTGACGCGACCGAGCTTCCTTCAAACTTGCCTTAGCCTTCTCTACCTTCTCATTAGTGACCCTAACTAGTTCTGGCCCTTCAATAACTCTCTCGCCAACCTCATCCCAACAAGATGGTGCCCTACACCTCCTACCATACAAAGCCTCAAATGGTGGCATACCAATACTCGCGTGCCAGCTATTATTGTATGCAAACTCAACAAGATACAAATACTTATCCCAATCACCTATCCACTCCAAAGCACAAGCCCTCAACATATCCTCCAATGTCTGAATCGTTCTCTCCGACTATCCATCGGTCTGCGGATGATAAGCAGTACTAAAATTAAGCCTCGTACCCCAAGCTTGCTGAAATCCCTTCCAAAAACGCGATGTAAACCTCGTATCCCTGTCAGAAACTATCGAAACAGGCACACCATGAAGTCTAACAATATCCCGCTGAAAAAACTCTGCCAACTCATGAACAGGAGTAGTCTCTCTAATAGGCAAGAAATGAGCGGACTTAGTAAGTCTATCAACCACCACCCATATAATATCATTCTTCCTAAAGGTCTTCGGCAAATGAGTCACAAAATCCATAGTAATGTTCTCCTCAGAATTCTGTGCGATAGAATGAAACTCCCTCAAATAACCCTCTCTGTCTGCATTAGAAAAGTACTGCTCATAGAACACCTCCTTGAATCCCTGCCATACCAATGTCTCATTCTCTAAATAAATGATTAAACAGTCTAATAATCTCTGAATAATATAAACCTCCAAATTACAGTTCAAACCAATAAATACGAAAAACCAAAATCTGTAAATAAATAATCCAGTCTAAATAATTCTAGAAGTCCATAAATCCTAAGCAACGAAATAAAGGGTAGCACTCCATCGCACAGTCCCAGATCCCCCTAAGCACCTGCCAGAAAAAGAATACGGCATGAGCCAAACGCCCAGTACGGATTTGGAATATAATTCGTAAAACAGAAAAACAGATAAGTATATTTGACAGTTATAATAGAACATTTATTTTAAAATAAGCATGGCTGAAGCAACAAGGGGTTAGGATATTTCATACCGAGATCAGAACAGATACAGATACAGATACATACATCATAGGGTACCGTAATGTATGCAACAAACCGGATAACGTGTACGGCATATACACGTCACCGCCAAATCAAATCAAATCTGGGTGCACCCACGTATCCTGAAACAAATATCAAAATGCGCAAAAGCTCGCCACCTGAGCTATCAGAAGGATACGCCGTAACCAATCACACTGCCACGGAAGTGTCATGTCACTGGTGCCGCAATGACATGGCTGTAGTACCCCTACAGCTGGTTAACTCGGTATACCCTATATCGCTAAGGGTTCAAATAAAATACTTCGCAAAATCACAATAAATGAATATTTGAACATTTCCAACAAATATATAATTTGCAAAATTTCACCTGTGGTGGGCTTGTGGACTACCCAAGTTGGCTGCATTTGGGCCAGTTTACTTTGGCTTATTTCGGGATCGGAATCTGGATTTGACCCGATTTTCAAAAAAGACTCGGGATTTGACCCGGGTTGTCACATATGGTATCAGAGCCGACTCACGAAAGCTTGATTCGTCAAGTTGCCGGAGGTGGGGACACGAAGGCTGGTGGTATTATCCTACAATGGACAGAGGTCCGGAGGTGGGGACACGAAACCAGCCGGTATTATCCCACAATGGCTAGGGAGGAACGATCTTGGACCTATGGGATATCCGTTCAGGCCTGACGAGGATGTCAGGAGTTTAAGTGGGGGAGTTTGTAACACCCCAGTCCCACATCAAGGAGATTTGGGACTTCTGTTCAGTTTATAAGGCAAAGTACTACTACTAATTGCACCAATAAATCATGATCTTTTGGGGGCCTGTGGTGGGCTTGTGGACTACCCAAGTTGGTTGCATTTGGGCCAGTTTACTTTGGCTTATTTCGGGATCGGAATCTGGATTTGACCCGATTTTCGAAAAAGACTCGGGATTTGACCCGGGTTGTCACATATCTGGTATCAGAGCCGACTCTCGAATGCTTGATTCGTCAAGTTGCCGGAGGTGGGGACACGAAGGCTGGTGGTATTATCCCACAATGGACAGAGGTCCGGAGGTGGGGACACGAAGCCAGCCGGTATTATCCCACAATGGCTAGGGAGGAATGATCTTGGACCTATGGGATTTCCGTTAAGCCTGACGAGGACGTCAGGAGTTTAAGTGGGGGAGTTTGTAACACCCCAGTCCCACATCGAGGAGATTTGGGACTTCTGTTCAGTTTATAAGGTAAAGTACTACTACTAAGTGCACCAACAAATCATGATCTTTTGGGGGCCTGTGGTGGGTTTGTGGACTATCCAAGTTGGCTGCATTTGGGTCAGTTTTCTTTGGCTTATTTCGGATTCGGAATTGGGACTCGACCCGATTCTCGAAAAAGGCTCGGGATTTGACCCGGGTTGTCACACTAACCGCAAGCGCACGGTATCAATTGTAGTAGATACTAGCAAGTACGGGTCGATTCCTCAAGGAGACAGTTTCAATTTCAATTCAACTATTATCAATTGCTTCTAATCACAAACGATTGTTGGAGAATTGTATTCACTACTAAAACAAATTTAACAAAGGTTTTAAATCAGTTAATTAAGGGATCTAGGGCAATTCAGGTTCACCATGCTTATACCAAACAAATCACAAAAGTATAGTTTTTCAATGGGATTAAGTAATTAAAGCAATGGTTAATCTTTTTCAAGCATTAACACTCTCAGAATATCTAATGATGTTTTCACACTCACCTTCAATTCCGCTAATTGTATGTAAGCCTCTAGTAGTAAAATCTTTCGATCTATTACTCCTATTGCAATCAGTTAATCCATGATATTGCGCAATTACACAAATTAAGAATTAAAACATATCAATCAGAATTACTCTTTACCCATCAATCTACTAATCAAATTAAGCCCAAATCATGGTGCAAACATGGCTCCCCTTAATACCATAGAATTAAACTACTCACTCATTCTATGATTAAAACTAACAATAATAATCAAGAAAGCCATAATAAACATGTACTAATAAACAAGATGAGATAAAGAGTACCTTAAACTTTGTATTAACGAAGAACAATTAAATCCAAGAATTAAATTGAGCTTGCAAAGATGGAGAGAAGAAAATAAAACCCTAGCTTCTGTAAAAAAAACATGTATATCTCTTCCCCTTTCCCACGTTCTTTTCCTCTTTTATAATAAAACTCCTTAATAAAATCTGATCTCTATCTCCTAATAAAAGTATTTTTAATATTCTAATCAATTTACAAAAAGATATCCATAATTAAATAGGATTTTATTTTAAAATTCGTCACTTCTTTTTCTCCTCTGTTTCTGGGCTCTTCCAGTCGGATTTTGCTTACTGGACCACCTCTGAATTAAAGAAAATTCCACAAGCTTCGCGTGGACAGTACAATCGTCAAATTCTGACTTCTGGAACTCAAGATATGGCCCAAACAGTGCAGGCAGCCCGTGTAGCCCAATAATACGAATTTTCTCCTATTTTATCTCCAAAATAGCTCTTTTTGCTCCAAATCCTTCCAAGTCATGAATTCTTTATTTCCTACAATAAAACAATCAAATCTATTAAATAAAAATCCAAATCAATGCAAAACACAATAAATATGAGAATAAAATCATCTAAAATATATATAAAATATATTTTATCACCCGTCATTCGTTTGCTACTAAGACACGTCGTCATACTTACACTTTGTATATATACTTAAGTCATGTAAGTTTTAAGGTCGGTCATTTACGAACCAAGATTATACCTCAAGATTTATCGCCCGTTTTCTAAGTCATTTACCAAAGTCGTAACCAAGTATACTTTTAAGGGGTTCGCTCGCGCTTACCCTCGATTCGAATATTTTTATAAAATCGGAAAACGATCCGTTTTACATGAGGTTTTCTCTCACACCTTCCTTTCTACCTCTAGTATTTAATTCCCATGATTCGTCACTGCATAACTCATTTTACGAAGATCCAATTTCAGTTACGAACTTGCTTTTACGGTTTCGAACCACGTTTACGAATTTAATCATAACTCCTAAACCGTAAGTCCATTTCATACGAACTTTATATCAAAAGGAAGCTTATAACATAACCTAGCTTGTCATGGCAAAATACGAAGCTGAACAGTGAGTTTTATCTACTGTGATGCTCAGTTTCTTATGGTTAACGAAATTTCAGCATTATGATGGCTATAAATCGAACGTTCTAAAATTCACAACAATCAAACCAAGCCACACCGGGCATCCATTCATCATTTATACATGATTCTCATCTCCAAAATTCCAATAACATCATGCTTTACCATAATAATCATCATGCTACATAAATCACTAAATCATTAACTAAGCATGCTTAACATCACTAATAACATAACTAAGCTTAAATCCATCAAGAACATGCATACATCCAAAGTAAGATCTAGGGTTCATGAGGTTTATACCTTCCTTGGAGAGTGTTAAAGCCCTTGATAAGCCTTGTATAGTCCATGTCTATCATTAACCAAGCTTAGACATCCAACAAATCAAGATCCAAGAATTTGTTCTTGAAAATCACTATTCATCCTCATCTTCAAGGATTTATTTGAAAATGAAAAAAGTGGTATTTGAGGCTAAGATTTCTAGGGTATCATTTTTATGAAATATAGGATCTAGGATAAAATTTTGGAGATCAAACAATGGTGGGAAGGTTGGTTTTGGTTCTTGAATTTCTTCAAAAAGCCGAATGGCTTGAAATGGGGGAGAGAGAGCATTTTTGCTTGGTTGCTTGCTTTGTTCTCATCCAATCTTGCATTATTGTTATGTCCTTAGAAAATATCTAGCATAAAGTAGCTTTATTAAAGCTAATAGGTCATTGCATGCATCATCTAGCCAAGTGGAAGTGATTTTGTGGAATGGTGTATGTTGTAAGCTTAGTTGCTTGGTTAGTTTCTAAGTATGCTAGTTACCTTGGTATTTACTTAGTTACTTGATGTTATCAACTAGCACATGCATGTAGCTTGATCCTCTGCTTGTTTCTTTGTCCATTTAACACTCAATTCGTTGATCGTTCGGAGGAATAACTCAATCGTTTCTAGTTAGGGTTTTACCAGAACCTTCTTAATAATTAATACCATCATTCTCAATCCTCCTTTATAATTCTTGAATTTAAATTCCTTAAATCCTCTTAATAAATCCTTAAGCCTTTCAGTGTCCAGGAAAATCTCGGAGAAAATAAAAGTGCTAATTTTCTGAATCCGATATCGTTTACATACACTTATCTCGCCCCTGGATCATGAATACGAACTCAGAAATCCGTTTTGAATACTTCTATATAGTGTCGTCTAACTCATATTCTCATTTTCCACCAAAAACACTATTCATTCTTTATTCCATCTTTAATCCTTATATTTATAAAAATGTCCTTGTTCTCTTTCGGGCATTCCTTAACCCTTTTACGGAACCACTGGACTAATAACAGATATTGATTTGGATGACACGAGAATAATCTTCCTTGGAATAATATATCTTATATTCCTAAGAGATAGATCATTCTTATCTATGCTGTCAACCAGAAGCATTCTTCATGACATTAAAATATTTGAATCGAAATCCATCTCATTCATTCAATAGACATTCGTTACATCGCAGTCATAACCACTATTCACTCCTATGTTATTACATAATAAAATTTTTTAATTCTACCAAAAATTCGGGTTCTTACAGAATCTCACTTAATAGCTATAAAAAGGATTTTCAGATATCTCAAAGGGACACCAAACCTTGGCATTTGGTATCCTAGAGAATCTGGGTTTAATCTAACTAGCTATTCAGATGCAGATTATGCAGGTTGTAAAATTGACAGAAAAAGCACCACAGGCACCTGTCAATTCTTAGGGGATAAGCTGGTCTCTTGATTTAGCAAGAAGCAGAATTCAGTTTCAACTTCTACTGCAGAAGCTGAGTATATTGCAGCTGGGAGCTGTTGTGCACAAATCCTATGGATGAAGAATCAACTACTAGACTATGGGTTAAGAGTTGATAGAATCCCAATTTTCTGTGACAACACTAGTGCAATTGCCATATCTGAGAACCCAGTGCAACATTCTAGAACCAAGCACATAGACATCAGATACCATTTCATCAGAGAACATGTGATGGAAGGTACAGTGGAACCACATTTTGTTCCAAGTGAGAAGCAACTTGCAAATATCTTTACCAAGCCACTTGATGAATCAACATTCACAAGATTGGTAAGTGAACTAGGTATTCTGAATTTTTCCTAACTTATCTGAGATATTTGCATGGTTGGTTAAGCAGCAAGAAATTAGTCTGAATTTTTCCTGTCTGAGAAAAGGTACGAAATTCTATCTAAGTCGGAATTTACCCATCAACGGATGTGTCACTTATCCGTTGATGATTCATACAATATATGGACATTATGTTTCGTTTTTTTTATTTATTCGGTGGATATTTAATTTCTATTGAGTGTATTACCTCAATAATACATATCAACGGGAAACTCGCTTCTCGAGAATTCATTTTCATCCACTGAATAATTTATTTGTTTTTATTTTGGTCATGACTGTGCTGTCAAATCATTTTTACCATTTTATGACCGAATATTTATCTTTCTATGTGTGATTGCATGCTTATGTGACACTTGTGCTAATTGATCTCCTAGAAGATTATTCTTGAATATTGTGTATCTTATTTAACACGATAAATAGGACTAATCATAACACCCTCTAGAGAATCAATAGTCTCACTAGTCGTTCAACTTGCCATTATGTGCATCCCTTATCCGGTATCAATAGTCGTGTTCGTGCGTCCTTTCAGCTTCCCAACACACGCTCTATTTAATAAATACCAGTTACGTTCTCTCTTCTCAGTCCCTTTCCACCTTCTTTATACCATTGCTTTCTCAAACCTCTTTTCAAACCTTCAATGGCTCGTATCTACCTTGGGAATACTATCTTCAACTACCAATCTTTTACAGTGATAGTCGAGGGAGTCAGCTATCCTGTCGATCAAGTTCCTAGGGAGATCGTAAGGGAGTTTTCCTATGATCAAATGTACGAAATATGGTATTTAGAGACAAGGCGTGATGCCGCTGCAGCCGAAAGAGAGAGAGAGCGGCTTCGTGCTCTGGAAGAACAAGAGCGTATCATTGGTCTTACTGTGACCATGTCCAGAATCTTCCATCGACGAAGTGGAGCAACCAAGAAGAAGTAGAAAATCCAGAACCCCTCTAGTTCTTAGGATTTCTGTATTTTGTTTTTAGAGGAAATTTGTGTACTTGAATCTCATTGTACTAATATTCTAATCAGTAATTAATGGAAACTGTTTGCATCATTTCTTGTGTTCATTACTTGCTTTAACTCTCAAATGTGTTATTCTATGTGTGCTTTTATCTGATTAAATCTGCTAATTGCTTAATTAAGATTCCTAACATGACTCTCTCAAACTGTGATCATGATTTAGCAGTATCAAGAAAAAGTTCTCACTTATTACAAAATATCACATGACTCCATTTACAAGCTTATTTGTGCTTGACTTAATGAATTCAAGAAATCACATGTCAATCAGTAAAATGCTCAAGTTGAGGTAACAGTTTCTAACCCTTCTCTTCCTACTCAATCTCAAGTTTCTTTGTCATTGAGTGTTGCCATGGAGACTGCTTCTGAGAATCCATAGTCTTCTACCCAGGCAACCAAACTTAAGTCTAAATCCAAGTCAAAGAAACCAACCTCAAGTGCTTGCCAACAGGCACTTGTTGTAAAACCTACCAAAACCTCTATGAGGAGTGTTCAGGTGGTAGTGAGTGGTGAGGGACAGGGTGAACATCAAAGAAACCCTAAGGATAAGGTTGGTGAGGTGAGTGAGTCCCAGCCTAGCCACATAACAGTCTCCCAAAAGGCTGTTACTGTTGAAAAGGATTTAAACACATCCATAACAGCATCCTCCCAACAGGGTGTTGTTATTGAAAAGAGTTCCCAACCAGGAACATTGAACAAGAGGGATAGGGACACTACTGGCCAAAAATCACCAATCAAAACCTTTATCAGAAAGAAGAAACCTAAAGTTACTTTGGGTGCACAAGGGTCACACACAGTTCAATCTTCATTGATTGAACCTTCTCAAATTCAGTTTGATGCAGCTCCAATAAATGTGGAGTTTCAGCCCAATTCTCTCTCTACTATCACACAAACTACTCAAAATTCACCATCTCTATCTCTGGATGTGGAAATGATTCCTACATCACAAGCAAATTCTCCCTCTTTACATCTAAGGGAGGAGCCCCACTCAGATCCTGTTGGTTATCATCCTTTAGATGATTTGTTGGACCAACAACAATTTCTTCCTGAAACTATGAACACATCTGTGTCACCTTCTTTAAAATCATTCTGCACAGATTATATCATAGTTTCCCTGTCAACTGATATCCCTTCTACTTCATCGATGGATATTTCTCATTCGTTGACAAGTGTTTGTCCATCAACGGATACGCTTAACAGCAATCATCCGTTGGTAGCTTCAACTACTGCATCAATGGATACTTCCAATTCATTGATCAATGTGTTTCCTGCAACCACAGCAGATGTCACACTAGTAGTTCAAACACTTCTAGGATTGAGAGAAGGGAGTAGCATCTCTTAGAGTGAGAGGCTGCCTTGTGAGCAGGCAAAAGGAGAGAATGAGAGTGAGGGGCTGGCAATTTATTCCTGCCAGGCAAAAGGAGAGTCTGAGAGTACCACCTTAGTAGATGAAGGTGAGGGTGTGAGAGGTGTGAGCCAGGGGGAGCCCCTGATGCAAAAAGAGAGAAAACATAAGAGAAATGCAGGTACAGGAGACATAAGGGTGGATGAAGCCATTGCCTGTGAGTCAATGGAGATTGAGGATGCCCTTAGAACAAGTCTTTATCAACAGACCACTCAAAATGTCATTGATAGACCAGTTCTTGGAGCTTAGACCTTCACCCTGTTTTCGACCTTAACTCTTTGGCTGAACAGGGCAATGTGGAGGCTAAGCAACCGCTAAACTTGGTACAAAACTCAGAATCTATGCAAAGAGCTACAGATGCTCTTACCAAGCTGCCTCCAACTGCTACTAAAGTGAATTAGTCTGATTCTGAATTCACAGATGAAGGTGAAGATGAAGAGCCTTCACAACAACCTGGAGATCTCCCTGAATGGTTAGGCTCTAAAGATTTTATCTCCAAGGATGCTTTTACTGAGCTAGTAGTACAGTATGAAAAGACTGTAGCTACTCTTCAAGATGTTGAACCTGCACTGAAGCTTATGCAAGAGAATTTTCTAGCTACTCTCAAATTGCATAAGTGTCTTCTCAACCAAAGGGTGATAGATAAAGATGACTTCAAGCTGGAAATTCAAAATGCTCTGGAATCTCAGAACAAGAACTTGGAGCTTCTTTTTCCTCCCCGAACAATGCAGCAGCTTAATCAAAAGCTGAAGAAAAATGCAGACACAGACAAGAAAGTTGAAGATCTGTCTACAAAGGTTGATAAACTAATGGTTCAAATGAGCACTATTCTTGCAAATCAAAAGCTCATTCTTGAAGCTCATAATCAACAAAATGCCCTCCTAGCAAGACTGTTGCCTCTGCCTACTACTCCAGCCCTTGATGCTAACAAAAAGGGGAAGTAGTCTGGAAATAAGGGGACAACAGGTGAGGGGGAGCAACTTCAATCTTTTCTACCTCAAACATCTCCAGTAAGTACATCTAATGAGGGGGAGCAAGCCATACATACTGAAGATTCTATAGCCAACAGGCTGGCTGCTAATCCTCAATTTTCTCAAACACATATTCCTCCCATAACCACATCAATCAGACAAGTACTTATTCCAGATTTTGTGCTTCCAAAATCTCTAGCTAGAGGGGAGCCATCCTACTTGTCTGAATTCAAGCCTGAGCTCAAGCCTAGGAAATCACCTGTGAAGAAGAATGGTAAAAATACCATGAGAACAGAATTTCCAATGCCAAAACCAGATGAATTCAAGCTGATGAGCGAGCAACTTGCAAAATTGAAACAGAAGGCTAAAATTGATGTGGGACTCAAGGAAAATCTAGCATTCATCTATAGAGAGGGAGTAGAGATTTGTGTTCCTGCAGGTTACCCTGATTTTGTAGCAGCCAAAGCTGAAGAAACTGCAAGGTTACTTCAAGCTGGTCAAATTGTGAGAAAACCTGCAGAACTCATTGAGAAGGAACCTAGATTAGCTGATGAGCTAGTAAGAGAGTTAGCATAAGAGATTTAACAAGAGGCTGAAGAAGAAGAGGCTAAATTTAAGAAGAAGAAGACGAACACAAAGTCTGCGTGCAAGAAAAGGAAGAGCAAGGTTAGAGTCCCTGCTAGAAGACCTTTGAGCACAGTACCAGAAGAGTACCACCTCAACCTACAATACCTCCAACACAAGACACTCAAATATCCAATGCTTTGGAATTCATAAAGGAAGAACCTCTTGAGTTTGATTTTGACATCAACAGCTTGGTATTTCGAAAGGTCAGACTCTCACCCGAAAAGAGGAGAACTAGAAGAATGAAACAACCACCAGCTAGACCAATTCAAATTATTGAGGTTCCCCAAGCTGTAAAGGTTGCCACCAAGAAAGAAAGTGAGCTATACATCGCTAATATCGAAGAGCATTCGGGCATAAATTTCTTCTTGGATGACGTGGATAATGTGAGTGCTGCTCATAGGACAGCCAGGCTTCCAGAAAGGTTAATTTTCACTTTCAAATGAGGAAATAGTGTAACCTGGCCCCTAGATGATGTGTTGAAAGAAGGATATAGCAAGCTTTAGAGAATTTGGAGTTTGATGAAGAAAACTGGAGGATTCACTCCAGAAGCAAGGCAAATAATCTTCAACAAAGCCAATGAACTAAGAGATAGCTGGACTTCAAAGGAGAGTTTGCCTATAACGCTGCACATTCCATATGAGCCTGGCAAGAAGGTTCATTTTTATCCTTACTGGATAATGGAATTCAGAGATGAACAAGACTGTAGAAGATTTTTCAGAATAGAAGATCAATTGGAGGAAGCCAGCAATGAATACTTGCAACACTTAATGTCTATTCTTGATCCAAATCATCCTGAGGAAAAGATAATCTACAGACAGTTATAAAAGCAGCTTGAGGCAAACAGAGATAAACTCCATGGTTTGAGGACTGCAAGGAGAAGAAGGCAATGACATGCTCAGTCTAGAGGAGCATCCCTTGTGGAAGTATGATTCTTTACTTGACTCAGTTCATTTCTTCAAAATTTTGTAGCTTGTACACTTCATATGTTTTTGTAGAATATCACAATCTTTGCAAAGGTGTTTTGTTATCATCAAGGCCTTTAATTTATGGCTGTAATTCTACCAGTCATAAATTGGGGGAGATTGTTAGGAATTATGATGTCCTTGATGATATACATTCATAAAACACCTTGAAAAACATATGTGTACAAGATTAAGTTTTGTAACTTATCAACGGATATCCAAGCTATGTACATCCGTTGATGAGGTAGCTTATCGACTGATAAAATTGTAGCATACCTTGTATTTGAGCCTTTGAATGCTTGTTAATACTATAGTTGCTAGAGATCCTAAGTCATGTTGACTATCAATGGATATGCAGAATAGGGTAGCTAATTGTATATAGGCTATGCTATGTAATTCTGTATAAGTGAAGTGGTGATCAACGGATGAAGACTCTATGTCAACGGATATGGTATTCTCAGCAAACATCAGTCAACCTATCGATCCATGTCTACACCAACGGATAACATGCCTCAATCAATAATGTCTTGGGATTAGAGGTTGATGGCGACTTGACATGCCTGACAGATCACATGGGTTGATAAGCTCAAAATGGGTATGGTAACCAGTATTGGAAACGAAGAAGAAAAAAAAAACATTCCTTATTCTCACAAACAGTCTAGCTGGTAAATCTAGTGCATATCTGTCCAAAGACAACCAGAAAAATTGTATCACATGGAGACTAAGGAGTGGCAGCAACCCTGTAGAATCCTTTGACTTAGAAGATTCGTTTATTTTGTAGGGTTTGTAAACTTGTAGTATATATACTACAAGTGTAGCATAGCTAAAACAGAGAAGAGAAACACTGAGCAAAAAGCAATACGCATTAGGTTCTCTTGTAATAGTTTTAGCTTTGTATTCGCAGCTGTGTACTCGTTTACACAGAGAAGTTTTCTTCAATACAACCCTCAGGTGGAGTCGAGCAAAACCCCACCTGAAATTTTTAAAGTGTGTTGTGTGTTCATTCAGTTTTACTCTTTTACGTTTTAGATTTTCAAATCTGTTCATCTGCTTTCCAGTAAAGTATATCTGTTGTCTTGTTCCTAATCGAAAGAATTTTACAAGATTGTATTCAACCCCCTTCTACAATCTTGAAGTGTGCAACTGGGAAATATCAGGAGGCCAAAAACTGATTTTGCTTCGAATTAACACTAAACAAACGAGACAGAAAAATATGTACTGAAAATAAAACAAATTTTTTTTTGTTATTATTATTATTTTTTAATGTTTGTATGAATTTTTTTACATTTTTAATGATTTTGTAATAAAATTTTACGATTTTTAGATTTTTTAATAAAAAAATTTGATTTTATATAATTTTTTATGAATTTATGCTTTTCATGATTTTTATACTTTTAATAATTTTTAATGAAAAAATTACAATTTTTATAAATTTTGATTTATAATTTTTTTACTATTTTTTTGAAAGTATTTATAATTTTCTTATGAATTTTTAAGATTTTTTTTTATAGTTTTTTAGGTTTTTTAAAGTTTTTATAAAAAAATTAGGGTGGTGCTGATGTGGCGTGTACGTGGCAGGATGACAGTGCATCCATGTCATCAATTTAACAGTCAAACGGACGGAGAGAATTTTTGACTGACGGCGATGGGGTAAATGGAAAAAGGGAAAGTGTAGTGATGCCATAGTAGGCTCTACGGAAACTTCACTATAGTACAGTAGAGAACGTGGCATTTTACCCGACAATAACACATGCAATCTTTTTTTTAGAGATAATCTAATGATTTATAACGGTCATGAAAAATAAATGTTTATGAATTTTTAATATGTATTCGAAAAATTAATCGCGACTCCTACAATTTTTTGTATGAACTAATATACTAAAAATTATAGAAACCCAAAATACTGCACATTTAAATATACTGAATTTCCAAAAGAATAAAACTTAAAATACGGGTAAAAAATCTTATGAACTTCGTAAAAGATTCTCAAAAATGAGAAAAATCAAATGAAAAACATAATTAAGAAGAAGCAATAAAGAGGGGTTTAGAACGTTTCAGTGGGGGATGTGAATGTTATGTTAATTGTTCGATGATATTAATATTAATGTAATTGGTATAAATTGATGAATTGGAAATTTTGTACTTAAATTAATTACATTCTATATTGTAAAACCCCGTTATTTTTTTTATTTGATATTAGATTTTTAAGTCATTTTTTTTAGATAACTATGTTAATTAGTAATTTTCAGAATTTCTTTTTGGGCAAGATATTTTTGAGTAAAGATGATATTTGTTATTTGAGGAAAGAAGTGTGAATTTTTTTTAGAGAATTGGTATCATTTAAATTAAGATATTTGTGTAATAATTGTAATATTTAATCTACTAATTAGAAAAGATTTAGAAAAAAAGAAAAAGAAAAATAGGTTTTAGCCCACCATAGCTCTTAACCCACCATTTTAGCCCACCATTAGTGAATAATTGGATAATTTTAGAATTTCTCAATTTAGGGTTTTTTTATGCCTATATAAGAAATCCTTGGAATAGTTAGAATGATCGTACAGATATTATCGTCTAACCAGGTATGCAAACTTCTATGTGCTCTTCTTTTATGCTTAACATGGATTTTAAACTACAGTTAAACCTCGATAAATGAATACGCTCGGGACTGGAAAATTTTATTCATTAATCGAGATTATTCATTTATCGAGGTAAAAATACATTGTCTCTATTATATCGGGACCAAAAAAATTATTCATTTGATGAGGTTATTCGTTAATCGAATATTCATTTATCGAGGTTCTACTGTACATGAGATTCTGTATGCATGAGTCAGTGTGAACACTTGTATCCTATATATTGTTTGTTTAGAATAATTATGCCACCTCAATTCCGATCCATGTTACCTTCCTAATTGTTATGCACTGCCAGTGTTGTAAAAAGCGGAAATCGGATTTAATCGGTAGAGGCACTGTCCAGGGATTAATTGGGGATTAATCGGGTATTCTGGGATTAATCGAAATGATTAATTGAATAATCGGATTATTAATCAGTTCGGTAACCCATGGAACAAGGATTAATCGGTGATTAATCGTGATTAATCACCGATTTTTAGAACAGAGTGCACTGCTCGTGATTTAGTCATGGATTTTTATGTAAGTGTATTCTGTTTCAAATTATAGTTTTATATGATTTTAAAAAGAAAAGAAAAACGAAAGTGATTTTATATTAAATCAATGAACCAATGTTTTTGAAAAGGAGTTATTTGACTTTTAACGCCATGTACATGAGTTTGCTTCTGAAATGTCAACTTGCTGTTCATTTATATTAGTTGCGTACAAATGTTACATTATTTGTTTGGTGCATATATGTAATTATGGATATTATATAATTATATGCTCATGATCCAGATTTTATATACAAGTTTTTAAATTCAGTAATTTTGTTAATTAATTATTTATTAACTTTTATTTTACTCATGATTATTTATGGTTTCAAAAAAATAATATTAGTTTTATAGTTGTTAAATTATCATTAGCTTGTTGATTTGTAAATGTTATTATCTGTGAAATAAATGAGCTACTGATTATGTTGATAAAGTTAAGTGATGCTTTTGTTTTAATGTAGTAAATAACTCGGCCAGTTTTAGTTTAATAGTTTTATTAATTGTTAAACCATGCCATGTGATTAGAACATTAAAGGCCTTTCTGCAATTTTGAATATTAACTGGACAAATCTCGTGTGTAGTATGTTGGGCCTTAAGCCCATTTGTGTTTATATTATTTGATTGGTTTTGTTAAAGTCAGATTGTATAATGAGTGTAATGTCTAACTGTTGTACAATTTATTTAGAGTATAGTCTCTCTGTCCGATCTCCATATGATTTTAAGTGATTGTCTGCTGTGCATCCGAATATTTATTGACTGTCTCTTGTTTATTACATAAAATTTAGGACCAGTTCGTGTGTTGATTTTTATTTCAATTTCAGTCGCTTTCGAGATAAATGACTTTTCGTTGCTCACTATTATTATAAAATCTATTTTCTTATGTTGCAAATATCTGTTTGATTTAGTTATCGAAAATTGTGATATCGAAAATTGATTTTAGAAAAGAATTATTTTAGAATTCCCCAGTTTTAGTTGCGTATCGAATCATAGAATCCGGTAACTGGATAGTGTGACATATCGATTCATATAACTAGTTTACGCACGTTCCGGAACACATAGATACCTTGTTGAGTAAGACTTAACGAGGGACGTAAACTGGCCCCATCGAACATAGAACCGTGTCACTAGTATAGTGTGACCGTAATTTAGAACTGTGGGAATAAAATGTGATTTTATTATTTTGATTTTTGTATCGATTTAAAGTTTCAGAAATTTTGTTCGTTTTAAAAAAAAATATATATTATTTTTGAGCTGTTGGGCGATAGTTAATTGCCGGGCTTCGCACCTCATTGTTTTAATATATTTCAGGTTCAGACTTTTGGAAGCTTATTAAGATTAAGGATGTGGACTGTGTGGATTTCGTGCTACTTGATTTAGATGCCATTATAGAAAAAGACTTATCGGATTATTGAATAAATTTTCAATACTTTATTAGATATTGAATATTGGATTTGTGGAGCTGCGTCTCCGATTTCATGATTTTGAATTATCGAATTTGACCGCTGCGTTGACTTTGTAGAATATTTGCCTTATTGAATAAAAGAATTCGTTTTATTTAACTTTCGAAATTAGATTTAATGTCCCGAAAATCCGGGATGTTACATATATAAATTATCCTCTTTTATAAATCAAGATTAAAATAATATATTTACATTAATTAATAAATTTTACATTCGATGCGTAGCACGGGTATAATGTTATTTTAATATTAAAAAAAATTCGTGCATTGCACGGTTCTAAGCTAGTAGTATGAAAATCAAAAATGATAATTTTTGGTATGACCGATGTAATTTAAAAAATTGTTAATTTGAAAAAGAAGATTTATCAAAATATAACAAAACAAAATCAAAGTTAAAAAACAAAAAAGAAAAGATAGAAGGGCACACCGCACATGTATGTGTAGCATCCCAAAATCCGGGGTACAGATATGGGGCCACTAACCAATAAACAATATTCTACATCTCTGAAAATAAACAACATTAATAATAAAAACCCCTTAAACCAAGATCTCTTACAGGTTATGGTATGAAACAAACTATCGAATTACATTACTACAACTCAATCTCAGAATAATAAAATATACATTTATGAATAAATGAAATCACTATCTAACTATATCTCCAACCTTGACAATTTACAAATATTACTCACCAAGGATTTACAAATTTTAAATACTAATTCCCTCCATTTTATTACAAAATTTCGAACACACCTGTATGCATATCCATAAAACCATATTCAACTTGCACACTTACAAATAACCCATTTTTTTCTTTTATACATGTCGACACTTCTGTTATCTTTCCTCTCGACCCTTTCTTTCTTTTCAGTCTCGGCCTCTTAACACACACATGACTTACACACGCACACACATTTAGCATAGCACATTATGTCACTCTTTTGCACAACTCTCACAAAACTCATACGACACAACCACTATTTTTGAAACACCAACACGCACAGACAGAATCACAACAACATCAATTTATTTCTCAGTAAGTATTTCACCAACACATGACCAAAACTAAGCAACCAAACAAAAATTTCCAAAAGACACAACCATCAACTACTTCAACCCACAGTCCAGTCATCTACTTTATATCTATCTACATCAGTTCATCATTTCTTATAAAATCACCCCACCACCGGGGAGTTCATAAACTTCAGTAACCAAATCAAAACATGGTCACGGTCACTACTCCTTTAAAATTCACATAAAATCTACAATGGACTCGATTTAATCTACTATTTACAGTTACAATATCAATCACTGCAACCAATCGATCATAGTACCATATTAATTCAAACCGAAGCTTTAACTTAACAGAAATTTGAACAATACTCAATTAACAGCAAATTTAACAACTCGCAATCATCAAGAATTCAAAGAACAAACAACAACCCATATAACAGGTGACAAAACAAGGGAGGGAGATATGGACTCATCACATAGCAGGTTTACCACAGTCACACCTACACAACTCAACAACCTAGCTACTGCAACCCACCTTCGGTTTTACTGAGAACACACAACACGACTATTGCAGCAACAATCACGAAACAACATAACATAGACCATCTAAAACAGCACTGAATGGCACAAATTAACTCGATCGGAACTTAATTCAATACCACGAGGAATAGGAGATTTGAACTCTCGAAATTAACACAGCTGAACACACACGCATCTCGCCACATATACATACACACGCCCGTACATATAATGAGCACACACACACCCGATTGTATACACACACGCATGTATATATATAAATATATATATATCACTGTTACAGGGAGAATATTGTATAATAATATTTTGGAGGTTTGCTGGAATCACGGAGCAAAATACGGATATTTTGCTAAGAACACGAAGAACACGGAAGGAGATTGGAGATTTTTTGTGGCTGATCTTGTATGGTGTTTTCAGGGGTGAACTGTCAATCATCCATAACAAGATGCCTACGTACCCTATTTATAGGGATCAAGCCATACGTAGTTCTCTTGGAGAAGAAGTTATCTAGACGGGCTAGGATTTCTATAGGCTCGACTAGGCCAAAATCCACTAGACGTCTTCTTGGGCTGATATATTTTACCCATTTATTCTATCCATGATCCATGGTCCAAAGAAGGAAGCAAATGGTCTCGCATGGCTAGAGTTGGGACCTCTTAGGTGAGGCTAATAGAGAAGTAACAAGGGTGTAGCATGCAACCTCGAGGGGTTGAGTCATGCGAAGCGGACCCAAGTGTATTGATACTCATGCGACCTCGAGGGGCTGCGTCATGAGCCTTCCAGTAGAGAATGAGATAGCGATCTCGTGTAGTATGTGGATGTAATAATAGTGCGAAGCGATCCCTTGACGGGAGTCATACGCGAGGCGATCCTTTGACGGGAGTCATACGCAAGGCGATCCCTTGACGGGAGTTATAAGAGAGGTGATCCTTGTAGATGCGACCTTGAGGCCGGGCTAGCATGATGCTTAAATCAACTGGCCTCGCTGACGAGGCGAATGGAGAAGCTGCATGGCCTCGCATGCGGCCTCGCTGGGCTAGTCATGCGAGGTGGTCCACGCTGTACGGAGATAATTATACTCACGTGACCTCACTGGGCCTGACCATAAGCCTTCATAATAAATATGCTCTAGGCCTCGCTGGACCTCTAGGCCTCGCTGGACCTTGCAGAGAGAGTATTTCTAGGCCACGCTGGACCTCTAGGCCACGCTGGACCTTGTAGAAGACATGCATGATAGATGCTATCCCATACTAGGGACTTTGTTGGCGAACTCGACCCGCAGCTTGGGGTCGCAAACGGAAACATTGTGCTTGATAGTATATTGGACTGACTCCTGGTGGTGGGTTTTAGTGACCCAAGCTTCATATCTAGGCCCATTATGAGTTATGGACCTCTATTCTAGCCCATTAGGCTTGCTTAGGGCTTATGCCAAGATTTGGGCATAACAACCGCCCCCCGAGTCCATATTGTCATTGAAGATGCGATGTGGACTCAAAAACTGCTTTGTCAAAACTTCGATGCGAGGCCTGTGCTCGCTATAGATTATTGTAGATGAAAGCATAACTATCTCGAGTGCCTTGGAATTGCATCGCGATCCCAATGAATTTTAATGGTTGCAGACAACTGTCATATTTCGAGATCTTCTCCCAACTGCTAAGATGATGACATGTGTTGTGTGTCTTTCAATTAATGCGAAGCCATGTATAAGTGAGTGATGGTGACCTCGAAGGGTCCTTCCAAGCGCAATATGGTCCTGCAGGGACCTTGAAAGTCGACCCCATAGGGCCTTGCAGTCATAGATTGTTATAATTATATCTTCTGTCTGACTGATGTGTGAGCTCGGGCTTTCACATGTATCTTCAAATCTTCTTAAAGTATGATGAGAGGACTCTCCTCTACTCCTTGTTATTATGATGAAAGGCCTCCTTGTAAGTTGAGAGGATTGCTTATAGTTTCATATGCTGCGAGGCCGCCTCGCAACCTCATACGTTGCGATGCTGCCTTGCAGCCTCATACGTTGCGATGCCGCCTTGCAGCCTCATATGTTGCGATGCGAGGCCTTCTTGTAGCCTTATACGTTGCGGGGCCTCCTCGCAGCCTCAATTCTTGTAATGAGTCTGGTTAGAATTCATATCAATTTTCAAGTATGGCAACTACCCCCCAGTTCTTCGATGCGGGAAGATGTAGCGGAGAACTATTTTTTCTGGTCTTCAAAATTATTTTGAACTCCTCCAAAAATTAAAATCAAAAAAAATTATTTGATTTTTCGGGAAGCCTCCTCGCTTGACAACTTTCAAACTTTTTAATTTAATACGAGCCGATGTCTCCTCGTACCGGCCACCTCGCTACGCTTTATTTTGTCTTTTCACGTCTCGTTTTAATGTGCAGCTTGCTTAAATAACATGATGCCTCGTTAACATAGAACCAAAATTATTGCTTTTTAATCACCATTGTAGGTCCCTCGAATTTGAATAAAATTCAAATCAAGCATGGACATAAAGTTCATGTACTGGCCACGTGATTTGCATTTTATTTTACGCAAGCCTTGCCAATTTCCTTTTATAAGTGGAGAATTCCTTTGCTTTTTAGTCTTCACGCGGGTCCTGCTACTTTTAATTGATTTTGTAAATCAATTGGAAGTTGGAACCAACTTGAATTTCAAGGACATGATTTAGCTTGCCATTTGACAACCACAGGTGGTCCCACGAACTAAACCTCATGTCTTGATTTTTGCTTTGCCTTGTATCCTTGTATATGTCAACCGCATGTGTTAGTTTTTTATAGATTTACACGGCCCCACAAAATTGACTTGTAAATATTTCTCCGTGTATATGCAAGCCGTAGCTTCTATCCACTCTTGAATTATTTTTATTCGCTTCACATCTGACTCCTGAACACGCAAGACGCCCTGCAGCTTATAATTTTTTTTTTAAACAGGCCACCACCTTTTCGAATAGATTTTTTTTTAATACTAAAAAAAAATCCAATCCCACATCAAATAAATATCCAGCAACGTATATTTGTATGTGAGCTCGCAAATTCACTTCTTCAAATCCAACTCCAAATCAAATATTCCGGCCCGCAGAATTTAAATCCCGAATCAAATATTATTTTGGGCCTCTTCGTTCCTCGTCTATAAATACTCCTTCATGGATTCATTATTCACCTCTCTTCAAGAACACAAATAACTTAACGCCAAGTTTGCTCCAAGATCTACGGTATAAGCGAGTTATTTAGTGCACGCATCCAAGTTCTTCGCGTTCATCCAGATTTACATCTTCCAAATAAGGTTTGATTCTCCTATCCTTTAAATTGCTTTTGTTTCTCCTCTTTGCAGTTTTTTTTCTTTGCTTGTATGATCACCATGATTGTCCATGCCATATGCTCTCCATGCTTGAATAATTATCACATACATGCTTCACACATACATTCATGCTTTTTGCTTAGTTGAGTTGTCCACCCCCCATGTATCAATCTTGTGTTTGAAGAGAAGTGACAACGAACAGACTCATATGCAGCATAAAAGGACTATAATCATTGTAGGTCACAGTAAAGGCTTTAATAAAGTGACTCGTCCATTCGCTTGGAGACTGAAGAAGATGACTCTCCCTAGTTGTAGCTCCTCCCGCGTTCCCTTATTAGAGAGACAACCTCTAAGTAAAGAAAAGGCTCCACAGCAGCTCCAGAGGGCTCATGCTAAAAAGAATGCTCATCCTTCCTTGGCCTCCCCGTCATCATCTGAAGAGGTACAAGCTGAGGTGCCTAGTGATTCAAGCTCGTGTTCGCAAAAAGGCATCGTCCATGCTCATGTCGCAACTGAAGTGGTCCCTCCTCAGACCAAGATTACTGAGGAAAACCTCGAGGAGGAGACAGATGAAGAGGAGTCCCTTACCACAAAAGAGTTAGAGGATGTCACCCGTACAATTAATCTTTGTAATTATGACTATGTTCCTGAGCTCTTTGATGATGAAGCTTATGTCCCTCCTAGTCAACCAATGCTTGAAGGTACCATGTATCCCCAAGGAAAGAAGAGGGTAGGGCACATCCTCTGCTGCAGAGATCTTCCAACCAGCCTCGATCAGGATACCTTAGCAAAGGCCATCGAAAAGTATCAAGTAGAAGGTCGTATTATCCTTCCTAAAGAGCATATGCGATGTTACCGCTTCAATCATAAAGAGAATGGGGGCAGGCCACCCCGCATGGTTTTAACTACTACACTCCTTGAACTTGGAATTTCTTCACCTCTTCATCCATTCATTCGTGAGGTGTGCGAGTATTTTAAGGTTGCTCCCATCCAAATTAATCCGAACGGGTACAAACTTATGATTGGTCTATACATCATATATAACATCGAGAGATACCCAAGACTGACCGCTGAGCAGCTCAACTACTTTATCACCAAAAAGAGTTGTAAAGCTAAGGAATTCGGTTATGTTTATTTCTCTGTTTGGCCAGAGTTCTATGGCAAGAACTTGATTATGGGTGGCTCAAGAGATCCTAGAGACTGGAAAAGTCCATACTTCTATATTTATGATGTGCCGCGCATACCGACCGCCTTTAACATTAACAAAGGTAAGTTTCTCTGACTTAGCACCCTTTCTTCCTATGAAATTCATTAGTATCGTGGGTTGTGGCACCAACCATATTTAAATTTATTTGCTTCATTACAGATACACCACGACGTCCCATGCTTGAAGGCGAACACAAACAGAGAGCAGACAACATTCTTAAACTTCCTGCCGAGAAGAGAAACCTCCAGCTCTTGCTTACCGAAGAGAATTTAGTTCGGTGCTAAGGCCAAGGGCGAGAATGACCCCAAAAAAAGAAGATCGTCAATCCTCCCGAGGGAATAGACGATATAGGTGTCGTTGATAAATGTAATATGAGGCCATGACCTCTACTCCATATGCATTGCATTGTAGCTCGTACTGACTTGCTGCATCACATACCACTTGCATTGAATCAATTTGTTGTTGCATGCCTTGCTTACTCATTTTGCCTTGTATTGATGTATTTTCTTCTGTATACTTACAGGCATGGCTTCCAAGAAATATTCTGCGATCCCTTTCATGAAGAAGGACAAGGCTGCGGGCACCTCTCTTAACCCTTCTGGCGATCTGACTCACCATTCCTCCCTTGTTGGGGGTTCAACTGCCAAGTCTGATGTTGCCATGCCTCCTCCCAAGCAAACCACTCTCACAACGCCTCGTCGACAATCATCTTCTTCCCTCCATCCTAGCAGGAAAAAGCCCACTGAGATACCGATTCTTCATGAAGGACCACCACTAAAGAAGAACAAGGACGACAAGAGTTCCTCACCCTTTCATCCTCCCCCTGGACTGGTCCGCCAGACATTTGGCGAATTGGCACATGCCCGTGTTTCTGAAGTTGACATGTATGGTTGGTCCAAACAATCTCTGGAGGAGTCTAATGCTTCCAAGACTAAAACCATAGCTGAGCTTTTCTTCCTTCAATTGAGTCACCACAAGGAGATTCGAGCCTTGGCTTCTTCCAATAGTAAGATGAGCGAAGAGATTGTGAATCTCAAATCCATACTTGCACAGGCTCAGGCTGATGCCGAGAACGCAAAGGATAGTTGGAAGAAAGAATTTGAAGGCACGACTGAGAAGCTTAAGACGGAGCTTCACGAGGAGAAGTCAGCTAGAAAGAAGCTTAAGCTGGATCATGCCATTGAGAAGGAGAAATCAGACTCCCAGATCAAGGAGCTTACAGACCGCGTCGCTGAGCTAGAGAATGAAGTTAAAGATGCTGCTGATGCTCTCCCTACTATCATTGAGGAAGCTGAGACCCAAGGATCTGTTGACTTCATGAAAAAGTTCCTCGAGAAGGTTGACGACTTTGATTGGTACCGGTTGGGCGAAGAGACTGGGAAGTTTGCTGATAACCTTAAGTTGGAGATGAATGAGGAAGCGACAAATGGATCCCCATGACTTCCTTTTTATTGTTTTTAAACTTTATTTGCTAGACTAAGTGGAGATGCGGGCACTCCCTTTATTTGCCTCGCGTTTGTAGACTTAATTTCTTTTGCTTATTTGGATACTTCCAGAACCTAGATTGGCTTGCTTTATTGATGCTCCTTTATTTGATGTTTATAATATTGCAAAGTACCATATGCCTCGTATCTGCTTGCACAGGGAACTCGTGTTGCATGACACTAGCATGTATAGATTCCTCCATAACTCCTCTCCATATCTGTTAATTTTTTTCCAAGTGCTTTAGAGTAGTTGAGAGAGGCTTCACATAATTCCTTAACTCATTCCAGATAATTGCCAAGCATTGAAGTAAAGAGAGCTCCCATCCTATGTCTTTGACAAGCGAGCTTGCATTAAATAGACTTACAGAGAGTCCATTAATCGCAGAGAGAGCCCTTTTTTTTCTTCACACGTGAACACAAAGTACTTCTTCTTCGCCTCGCAGCGCTATGTGCGGCCTCGTAATGCTAGGTACGGCCTCGCAACACTAGGCGCCGCCTCGCAGTGCTAGGTGTGACCTCGCATCCATAAGTGCTTTACAATTTTTCAAATGTCCTGCTAGATGAGGTGTTTATGTAATGCCACTACCCCCCGAGTCCTCATTATAATTGTAGATGCGATGAGGAATTAACATGTTTCAGCAACCTTCTTGTATTATTTGGAGTTGACACCATTTGAAATGAAGATAATTTGATGTGATCCGGCTATGAGTAGACTTGATTTCTTCAACGCTATCCCAGAACACTTGACCTCGCATCGCTATCCCGAGGCACTTGTCTTCTTCACTGTTGTCCCAAGGCAGTTGGCCTCGCTACGCTATGGGGGGGGTAGTTGGACTCTTCAACGCTAAGCGAGAGCACTTAGCTTTTTCAATGTCATAGCAGGCTTCCTTTTGTTGCACATGTAATAAAATATTGAGGTCTTGAACTCATTTTCAGCTTCAAATACTTTGACTTCTCTCCTTTCATCTCTTGTACGAGCTTGAGGATAATTGATGAGAGCCTCAGGCTCAGCCTCGTTATTTGTTGCTTGCTCTTCCCAGTGTCTGGAGATAGTTGATGACCTCCTCTTTGCTGACGAGGATCAGGGGCGTCCCCCCTCTCCCCGGTAAGGATCAGGGGCGTCTCCCCTCTCCTCGACGTAGAGGTATTTCACCAAGAAAAAACATCTCATGTAGAGGTATCTCATTAATAGGCATCTCGCTAGGAGACATCTCAAGATCTCGATAGTTACTCCATATTAGGGCCTTGCTAGGAGATTTGGGTCGCTTAGAACCTTGACCCTTGCAAAATTCTTGTCCGGAGGTAATTCTTGTCCGGAGGTAATTCTGCTGAGATGATGATAGAAGATGATACAAATGAACTCGAATCAAACTCCTGAGATTGAGAGGATATCAACTGAAGTTCCAAGTCAGGTGGTTCCTTGATAGAGGCTTTTGGAGGTTTGCCTTCGGCAGATAGCACTTCTAGTGACTCGAAACAATGCATCATTCCAACACTTTGCGAATTATCCTCTAACAACGTTAGATGTTCATCTTCATTCTTCTCAGGTCCCAATTCTAGAAACATAGACTGCTCCAGTGGATCTTCATACAAATTATCCTCTAATTTATCATAAACCAGAACATCCTTCAATGATATTGTTGAAGATTCTTCCACATATCCTTCATGTTCAGAATTTAATTGAGACACCTCAACAAGTTCATGGCTCTCAACTAACACAATTTCAAAATTCTTCTTCTCAACATCTTCAACATTTTCAGATTGCAAAGGATATGGTTGCGGCTGAATATTCAGAACTGCATTTTCTGGCCTTTCTTCCTTGTCAGCTTCCTGTTCTGCTTCGTTCTCATCTTCGCCCTCAGACTCTCCTTTCTGAACATCGATCAAGGTCTCACCCGTGGCTAAGAAAGGCCAGTTAAGATTGATAGGAAGGTTCTTGTCCTCCTCCTCTACAGCTAGGCCTTCTGTGTCACTTGCAATTTGATTAAATGTTTGTAATGCATTTGCAATTTGACCAATCTGATCTCCTATTGTCTGGAGAGACAATGCATTGCTTTTAGCCATCAACCTCAATTCTTCTAATTCAGCTTCTTCGGTCGACTGTTGGATAGACCAAGTCTGAAATTGCTGCTGCTGAAATTCAGGAAGTTGAAAGTGTTGATGCACTGGGGCATACTGATGCTGAAATTGTTGCCCCTGTTGCTGCTGAATTCCCCCTGGATTGTATGGCTCATCTTCAAACTGCTGATTTTGGAACGGGTAGGATGGATATTGGGATTGCTCCATACCACTCTGATTGTAGTCCCAGCTGAAATTTGGCCGGTTTCTGTTATACTCACATTGATGAGTGTAATGTCCACCTGTACACAACTCACAAACAATTACGAATTCCTGCTCCCAATAATCCATCAAATAAAAAGAAAAAAAACGTCCGAGTCAGTGAATTTAACCCAAATTGATGACAAGATCATAAACTAAACAAACAATGAACCGAGTCCCCGGCAGCGGCGCCAAAAACTTGTTCGCACTTATTCACGCAAGAGAACGTGGTCAACAAGTAATATAGAGTAAATAGGATTCGTTCCCACAGAGACTCAAATTGTTTGTTATGTTCACTTATGCACCAGCTTATGATTTACACCCACTGCTAAGACAATCACAATTTTGGTTTTGATTTACTAAAGATTAATTACCAACTAAGCCAATTACGAGGAAATAACTTAACTTTAACTTTATAATAAACAAACATGGGATTTCAATTTTATTTACTACTTCATCTAGAATCTTATGCCCTTTAGCCTAGCATGTGACAGAGTTGATTACTGATTAGATGCACTAAACTGATACACACCAACTTTCGTTGTGCGTATACCATCCTACTGATCATCCACAATTGATAGAAGTCAAGTAGTCACCAAATATGTGTAGTCCCTATATGTCTATAGCAATTGAACACATACCGGTTGAAAATCAAGCACCCATTAAACCACATAGTCGATGCAAGACGGTTAGAATCACATCACAAATTAATACATGTTCTTCACATGCAAAAACCTATGCTAGCATGAATTGTTCTAAACCCTAGATCCACTTTCGCATTCACTAGGATTAAACAAACAATTACAAGTGTTCGCGACTCACTTATAACGAATAAGCATAAACATACTAGGCAATCAATACGTTCAATCACACAACAAGGCATAAATAACACTCAATTATTAGAATCCATAGAAAAATCCATTAAAACCCCATGATAACGAATTAGCCCATAATTGACCTAATTGCCATCATGGGTTCTATGGAAAACATAATTCTAAAATAAGCAAGTAAATATGGAAGAAGAAATAAGGTTTAGAAATAAATCCCCAAAATAGAAGAGTACAAAGGTTCCAAAGAATAATCCTTGCTTGTCACTAGCTTGGAGAATTTCCTTGAAAATGTTCTTGAAATCTAGATGAAAGTGTTGATAGATTCTAAAAGAAAAAAATAATAACAACGATAGATATGTTTTTAGGTCTAGATATTACATATAAAGATGCCCTAAAAATAGGCCCAAAACAATTGACCCGGTTTTAGGAATAAATTTCTGCCAAGTCGAGCCACTCGAGCGCTGCAGCGCCTAAATGGAGCGCTATTGCGCTACCTTTCTCCTGGAATTTGCTTCTCCCAAGCGCTATTGCCCTGTTCTGAGCGCTGTTGCGCTTGTCTTGGTCGCGCCACAGCGCCTCCATTAGCGCTGTTGCGCTAGTCCCTCCTGCGCCATAGCGCCTGTTTCAAGCGCTGTTGCTCTTGATTTGGCGCAGGAGCGCCTGAAACTCGCGCAAGAGCACCTGATGCTCCCTGCCCAACTTTGTAGACATTTCTCTCCTCTTCGCGTGGGCTTTTGAATCACCCAATTCCGATGTCTGGAACTCCGATTATGGCCAAAACAGTGAAGTATGCGCATTGAGCTCAAATTCCTGAATTCTCTTGCCCTAGACTTCCTGTAATTTCTACTTTAAGCTCACAGAATACCACCAATACTTCACCAACAACACCAATGCCGCCCGACTATGCAACCTACACAAATTAGATGAAAACACATCAAACTAACACGAAACTTGAGAACTTGCAATCGTTTTAAGTACGAATGGAATGCAAATAGTGGATATAAAATCCACTTATCATGCACTTTACTAAACATGTAGCATTGCGAGATTTATAGCTTGTCCAGGCTACCCTACTTGACAATTTAGTTGCAAGTTTGAAAATATTTTTGACATATATGTACTATCGCGACGATATATGAAAAATCTTTTGCAAATCCAAACGCAATGATAAATATGTTATTTTAAGAGTGTCGCGATATTTATTTTCTTCGAAAATAATGCTCCTTTTTGTAGAAAATCTTTTACAAAATTATGCGTCTTGTATATGTATTTTTCTTGATAATAATGCAGCTCGTACGAGATTGTAAAATAAATCCGCAATCAATCAGCATAAATGTCCGCAATTACAACATAAATATCTCATACGATATTTTCTAAATCGCAATAATTTTACAAGCATAAAAATATATTGCTCGCACGAATTTTTTGAATAAATATTTTTCTTGTAAAATATTTGAAAACATGATTATGCATAACATGGCATAATAATTAATTTGCAGGAAAATTAAAATAAGTACAGAAACTTATCTTTTATTTTTGTTTCGTACTGGTGCGCGTGTTCGGACTTCGGAGTATTAGGTGCTACGTTTCTTTTCCCGTTGCTGGCCACCGTTACGGCGTGTCCTCCATTTCCTTTATTTTTTTATTGTGTCTGCTCATCACAATAACAACTAACAAGTCCATCCCCATGTCTTCTTTTAATTTGTTAACTCGTTAAAACTTTTGCAGGACCCACGAACCATTGCTTCTCTTTCTTTGTTCTTGTCTTCATTTTATTTTTACTTTTTACTGCTGATCCCATGAACAAACAATTTAACGCAACTCATTTTTTCCCTGGGTGATGTTGCATTTTTTTTTTGCCTTGTGTGAATTCTCTCACTGCCGGTTCCACGAAGCCAATCTCCATGTCCTTCTCTTTCTCTCACCTGTAGATTCACATGCGGGCCATCTTTTTGCAACATATTTTTTCAGTCTTGGAGTGGTTGTCGCTAGCCACGTTTTCTGCTCCAAAATTGCTTTTGACTCTTTTTTCCTTCCCGAAACCCCTGTCGTGTATTGATAAAGCCCGAAACCACTGTGTGTATCAAAAAATCCCCTAAATGTTTCGAATTAATTATCTGTCCTCCACAGATAATAATAATCCCCTCCTTGTAGCGCCAAATGTTGTTGGAGGAATTTCGTAACAACACGAAATCGGATGTTTGCTGGAATGGAATAATAGAGCGAATTTATGAATATGTGACTATTTTTAGGGATTAGGGTTTATGAAAAAGAGGGGGCTGGACTTGGCAGGTGTCTCGATTTGTCTCGTGTATCGGATCCCATATCGTACCAAGCTGCCTGCGTACCTATGTTTATATAGGATCAAGCCCCACGCAGTTCTGTGAATTAATTGGGCTTATCCCTTAGAGACTTTAGGGATAAGTTACGTTAATGTGGGTAATGATTGATTTTATCTGATTTAATCTTATCGTTGTGATATCTTCCTGATTTGAAGAATATCGTTTGGAGAATATTTTCCATAATTAATTGATTGAGATTGATTCTTTCCTCATTTCAGGGAGAGGATAAAACTTAGTGCGTTAAGCAATAATTATTAATCTAAATTAATAATTAAAAGATATTAGAAATTGAGAGATTATTAGACATGCCAAAAATATGGCATAACAATCACATACACGAAACTGCAATAGAGAGGGGAGCAGCAGGGGGAAATAAAATGAGGAGGGAGGAAGAGACTGCAAGAGATAGAGAGATGAGAGTTTGAGACGATAAAAGAGAGACTCGAGAGTTTTCAAGAACAAACAAGAAGAATCCGGAAGAAAAATGAATGGGGTGCTGGATTTTTGGGGACAAAAAGAATAAGGAATAATTTAGAAATTTCATAATAAAAGGAAATTCTAATTAAAACAATTCAAATTCCATTTGTAAAATAGAAATTAAATGGGTAATGTATGAGAAAAAAATCATGATTTCATTTTTAAAATGTATAAAATAAAATTATCTATCTCCCCATTTTTTTAAAAATGTTTCTAGGATCCAAAAATGAATTAAATACGGATTTTAAAAGTTTTGATCTTTTAAATACAATAAAACTCCTAAAATCATTTTTAAATACTTAAACACCCAAAATAATTCACCTGATAATTTTAAAATCAAAATAATATCATAAAGATAATATTACAAAATATTTCATGATTTTTTAAGCCCTCCGATAATTTTATAAAATTTACAGAGGATCAAAAATACATGATTTAAATATACTTAAATCCTCAAAATACAAATAAAAATATACTGACCTTCACCACTTATCCAAATCATCATATAAGCACATAAGCAAGATTTTCACATACGTTTCACCTTTACAACAATACTCACATAATAAAGTTCATAATTTATATTAAATAAATAATTCTAAATTCGAAATTTTCTAGGGCGTTATATCCTTCCCCCCTTAATAGAATTCTGTCCTCAGAATCAACGCTAAGGACACCGCATCCTACTTCCACTCCAAGGTTGTATCTTTCAACCTCTAGGATTCCATCATATCAACTCAAACTTTAATAGCTCATTCTGCGAGCCCTCCAATTCCGAAATCACCTTAAACTTTGACTTCCGAGTCTTTTTAACTCTAGACGCTTAACTCACGGGAACAAATATCTTTCCCCGATAATCAATATAACTTTTCGCATAATGATCTATACCTTGCGTTAAAACTATATTACCACGCCAATCCTTCGCAATAATACCATCGTGCATTTTGCCTATATTTACCACGATCTACACTTGCGCTTGGTATCACTCCCACACTTTATTTATAACCACACGACTTTAAATAGAACTTCGAGAAAGAATCTCCAGAAATTCTCTGATCGCTTCCATTCCGCTTTCAAGTACTATGTCGATCGAGAAGGGAATAATCAAAAGTTTCTTCTTGTCTTTAATCCCATATTCTTACCGAGCACCCAATTTGGGAACTTAACACTATTTCTTCCACTTTCCGTTACCTCCTTGCAATCGAATACTATAACCAAACACGTACGCCCTTATAAACACATCAAGCATAACTCAATTAACAACTGGATTCTCTTTCTTATAAAATAGTCTGGTTTGCCGAATCTTTGGAGGACATAGCCTCGATTATTTTTAGCTTTTGATAATTAATATACTTGTCACCTTGACTGTGACTTCACTTAATACAACATAGGATTGAGATATCCAACTTATTGCCAATTCTTCCGCCGTCACAGCTTCACTCGATACTAATCATAAAACAATTCCTCAACGATTTCCAACAACTCCCGCTTTTATTAACATGAATCTTCCACTTAACCTGCATCGCCACTTATTTACATCTTCTGAGATGAACCTTCCTCAGATAAAATTCTGAGGTAAAGAATATTAAGAAATCTTTAATCATCCCTACTTCTCTTTCACGTGCAATGTTACTCGAGAAGGGAATAATCAGAAAATCTCTATCCATCCTTCATCTCATTGTTTTACTGAGTGACCGTTTCGAACTGATAACCATTCTCCTTAAATCATATGTATCTTATTCGTAATACACTAATCCGTTCCTTCTGGAGTCAACTTCAATTCTTCACTCTGCATACTTGAAGAGTCTTCAGATTTGACTCTACCCATTACGACTTCGACACTTAACACCACTCACATTGGGATTCTGCATACTTGGAACCTTTCAAAGTCATTCTCCATTGGATTACCTACGCTTCACTAACCTTCGAACATCTTGATTTGTGATCTACGATCATATCAAATTTTTCGTCCGATTACTGTTTGAAATTACCTAACCATCTCCTTTCTGCTACCTTCTTCTTATACAAAACGACTTCATTCCTTTAATATCACTATTTCTGGATCTGCTTGGTTGCTAAGACTTCTATATCCGCTTTCGACTTCAGAACATCATTTTCACATTTCTTAAGATTAAAATCTCCCTTTCATTGATAGGAAATAAATCCACTCCCAAATCATATTTGACTCTTTATATAGTCTTCACAATCCACTTCCTGACAACTTCCTTTATAATCGTCTTGAATTTCTCAATTCTTTGATAATTATAACAGTAGTCTTATTACTCCTTTCGTAATTTTACTAAGATTAATATGATACTATTTCTGACAAAATTTCCATCTTTCCAAACTCATCACACATTACTTTGACTTCTGACTCTACTACTTGTCATCATACTGCCCTTCTGGTTACAACCACAACTTCCCACATTTCTATCAATAAAGTCTCTAGGGATTTTACTCCCGAAATCTTATTTTCTGATCATGGGATCTCGTTAATCTCTGCTAATTCTCTTTCTGTAGGCAACTACGATGCCTTTTCCCTTTTTAACTCCACATCTTCTGGATTCCACCTTCTTTTCTTAACTAAATTCTGCATGTCTTATTTAGTCACTTCTGGAAACTTTCTGATTTCTCTGTCTTCCACCTTATTGACATTCTACTTCATCCCGGTTAACTTTCTACCATCTTTGTTAACCCTGATTTCTCACACTGGTTTTGCATAAGTCATTTACTCCACATATTCACCTTATCCCTCATTCAGTCTTAACCCTTGATAATTCTTACCAACCTTTCCGTTCTGCCTTACTCTGTTTTACTCAAATCATCTCTCCTTGATTCTACCATCTTATGATATTCCATTACTACCTCTACCTTACAATAGAGGTCTAAAACAATCCTTCTTTAACATTGAATGTCTTATACCAACACCTTCATTATTATTCTCTTTTCGCCCTTTCGCTAAATCTGCGATAATGTGCTCTCATTTACTGCTCTTTTCCGTTATTCACTTCTTATTAGTCTCAACTCCTGTTCATGATTCCTTGAATCAGTACTTATTCCCATTTGACATAACACATCCGTCGTAACCACCAAATTCTTGAACTTACATAACCAGTCCTTCATCAGCACCATTGTAGTTACATCACTTAAGACGTCGTCGCGTCTAACTTCGTATCTCGTTACCATTAAAAATTTTAAAATCATCACATCTCTGACAAAGGAGGTCAACGAAATGAATGGGGTATCAATATGAATATATACTGAGTTTGTTTGACAAAACCTTTAGAAAGGAATTCAACCGAGAGATCAATTATGATCTTTGAACTATGTTCAGGTTGCATTTGTCACTAGGTTAACTACCATAGTACATAAAGATGGCCAGTCTTTAGTACTTTCATGACAAACACAATCAGTGGCGTCCCACTGGACTTCTATCACAAAGATAAGATGTCCCTGAATCCCTATCTGCATAGGTTGTTCATCTCAGCTGGAATAGAGAAAAATCAAGTTTCATGATGATGGAAAGGATTCGGATTCAAGAGTTTCAAAAATCTTCATGCAAAGCTGGATCAAATACCATCTGAAATATATATTTTTTATCTCCAAAAGAATGGGATTAAATTCGAATAAATCTGATATAGAAGACTCATCATCAATAGATGTATAGAAGACTTTTCAATAGATGCTTCAATGATTAATCAAGCAAACATTCAACAAATTCCTAATTATTCATATCCTCACTCATGTCGGCTAAGCACTAATATATTTAGCTGCCAAAACCGGCTTGACTACAATGAGTTGAATAAATAAGAAGATCTCAATTCATTCTCGATTGTGAACCGTCACTGCGCAACGAATGCCTCAGCAATGATACCAACCGGGAATTAATTTACAACAATTCAAAGAAAGAATAGGAAATTTCTTCAGGTAATAACTTTGAACGAATCAATAATTAGGGGTGCACAATTATGCTTAACCTTCAATCCTTGCTAATACTCGCTTCTCACTTAGAATTCTTTACCTTCTCGTACCATCTCCGAAACGTTCACATCGAAACTAATCTCGTAGGATGTCCTAAATTCTACGTGAAAATCTCGAGATAACGTCTCCCGAACTGATAACTCCAGCTGTTTACTTAGCTCAAGCTGCTTCAGATTCAATGTTTTGCTAATAGCTCGATCCGTAAACGATTCGAACTTCTACTCGCGCGATATGCCGAAAGACCGATTAACGTCGCGACGCTTGTCGAAGTATCCTAACGCGATCCTTATCCTAAACCGTTCTACTCGACTTCTATCCTATACACGTACCCTAACCTTCCTATTTGTTTTAGTGACCATAACCTGTATCTCTGATACCAACTTGTAGCATCCCAAAATCCGGGGTACAGATATGGGGCCACTAACCAATAAACTATATTATACATCTCTGAAAATAAACAACATTAATAATAAAAACCCCTTAAACCAAGATCTCTTACAGGTTATGGTATGAAACAAACTATCGAATTACATTACTACAACTCAATCTCAGAATTATAAAATATACATTTGTGAATAAATGAAATCACTATCTAACTATATCTCCAACCTTGACAATTTACAAACATTACTCACCAAGGATTTACAAATTTTAAATACTAATTCCCTCCATTTTATTACAAATTTTCGAACACACCTGTATACATATCCATAAAACCATATTCAACTTGCACACTTACAAATAACCCCTTTTTTCTTTTATACATGTCGACACTTCTGTTATCTTTCCTCTCGACCCTTTCTTTCTTTCTTTTCAGTCTCGGCCTCTTAACACACACATGACTTACACACGCACACACATTTAGCATAGCACATTATGTCACTCTTTTGCACAACTCTCACAAAACTCATACGACACAACCACTATTTTTGAAACACCCACACGCACAGACAGAGTCACAACAACATCAATTTATTTCTCAGTAAGTATTTCACCAACACATGACCAAAACGAAACAACCAAACAAAAATTTCCAATAGACACAACCATCAACTTCAACCCACAGTCCAGTCATCTACTTTATATCTATCTAGATCAGTTCATCATTTTTTATAAAATCACCCCACCACCGGGGAGTTCATAAACTTCAGTAACCAAATCAAAACATGGTCACGGTCACTACTCCTTTAAAATTCACATAAAATCTGCAATGGACTCGATTCAATCTACTATTTACAGTTACAATATCAATCACTGCAACCAATCGATCATAGTACCTGTTGTTGGAGGAATTTCGTAACAACACGAAATCGAAGGTTTGCTGGAATAGTAGAGCGAATTGAATGTTTATGTGGTTGTTTTAGGGGATTAGGGTTTATGAAAAAAGAGGGGCTGGACTTGGCAGGTGATTTCAAGGGTGAAGTGTTTTTCATCCATATCAAGGTGCCTACGTACCCTATTTATAGGGATCAAGCCATACGTAGTTCTTGGGTAGCAAGTTACCTAGCTGGGCTAGGGTTTTAGAGGATAAGTCATAGCCCAAGCCCACTCGTTTAGGGCTGATGTGGCAGTGAGTTGTTGATCCTATCCACGATCCATGGTTTATAGAAGGAAACCAATGGTCTCGCACGGACAAGAATATGACCTCACAAGCGAGGCTAACAAAGATGCAACATAAGCGAGGCATGCGACGTCGAGGGGTCGAATCATGCGAAGCGAACCCAAATGTAGATATACTCATGTGACCTCGCGGGATCTAACCATAAGCCTTCCAGCAGAGAGTGACATAACAATCTTGTATAATATGTGGATAACAGAAGCAAAGCGGTCCCTTGACGGGAGTGAAGCGAAGCGATCCCTCGACGGGAGTCGTAGCGAGGTGGCCCTGTAGTTAGGCTGGGCTGATTCCAATAGTGGGCTTTTAGTGACCCAATCTTCATCTTTGAGGCTCATTGTAGATAATGAACCATTAATTTAGTTAATTAAATCACGATAATTATTATGCCAGATATGGGCATAACAACTACCCCCCAGTCCATGTTGTCATTGAAAATGCGAGGTGGACTCAAAAAATCCAATGTACCCACTTGCGAAGTGAAGCTGTGATTTTATCATTGATACAGCCGTTGTAACCAATGCGTCCCCAACCGAAGAATTTTGAAAGGGTTTGACAGTTGTCATGTCTCGAGATACACATTGAATGGTTGAGATCTCGACATGTATTCCATGCCTTTCTCTCTCCTGACGTCTATATATACTCCCGTCACAATCATTTCCTTTTTCATTTTAACAAACACATTACCGAAGTGCTGCCAGTTTGCTCAAGGATCAAAAGCAAGAAATTTCAAAGTTCAACCTTCAGCGATCTCCAAGTTCTTCATATTTCTCCAACCTTTCTTAAGAAAAGTAAGTCTTCATTTTTCCCTTGCTATTGAATATTGTTCATATTCATCATACTGCATGTTTAGATAACTTTAATTATATGCGATGCGATCCCATTAAACTGCGATCCCATACATTTAATTTATACTTGCGACCCGTCTTCGTTTAGTTGAAATAGGATCCCTTAGCTTAAGAATAACGATCCGATTTTTCCGAATCGCGAGCGAAGTGAGAACACATAGAGCCTCTGTTTATTTGTTCTTTTCTCCCTCTGTCCCCCCTTTGCTTTCTATAAGGGCACACACTGAGTTACTCAATCTCTTTTGCACATGTCGACTGATAGTTCAAAAACACCTTCTCCTTTTCCAAACGTACAAATTAGCAGCGAGGCTGCTACTAACATCGCAAAAGCAACAAGTACAAGTGAAAGCTCCTTTAAGCTATATTTTGACCCTCTGTGGTCGCATGAAGAATACACCAGGGAAGTGCCTCTAGACAAATGGCGATCTAAGCGTCCTTCGAGCTCGCGAGATCAGTCTTTAGACGTATTCCCAGCACAGAGCGAGCCACAACTTGAGAGGACACATGATCAACAAGAGATAGAGGCTCTTATGAAGAAAGGAGAAACCTTCAGCTCGCAAGTGGCACATATTCTCGCTAACTTACCTCCAACCAAACCCATTTCTCCCATAAACATTAGTGATTCTCCAGTAGATTCATTAGGCGATGCCTATTATGACGTCGAAGGAGGTGCAGATAACGAAGCTAACTCTGATGACGATGATTATGAAGAACCATCCTCAGATGATGGTGGTCTTGATGAGGTGTCCAGGGTTGTCAACTTTAAAGACTATGACTACATTCCGGAGGCATCTCCTACACCGTATGTACCAACCCCTCAACCAGAGCTAGAGGGGGTTATATATGTGGATGGCCCTCGCCCTGAAGATATCGAGCCTGGCTCGAAAGTTAAACCAGGCAAGCCTCGCATTCTTGCATGTCGTGATATGTCTTCAACTTTGACAGAGAAAACACTACGAGAAGGGGTTGAAAGATTTCGTCCTGAGGGAAAAATCGTCCTCCCTAAGAAGAGAATGCGATGCTATCGTTTCAACCATAAAGAAAATGGTGGTAGGGTTCCTCGCATGGTGCTAACGATCCCCCTCATGAAGATAGGAGTTTCTTCGCCCCTCCATCCCTTCATTAAAGATGTTTGTGAAACCTACTTCCTCGCTCCCATCCAGATAAGCACGAATGGATACAGAGCCATGATTGCTCTTTATATTCTTTACCACAAACTCGGATACCCAAGCTTAGATGCGAAGACAATGGGTTATTTTCTTCAATTAAAGCGATGTGGAGCCAAAGACTTTGGCTATGTATATTTTTCCATCTGGCCTGAATTCAACAAGAAAGACCTTCTTCCTGGGGCAATAAGTAATGCAGGATCGTGGAAAGAGCCATTTCTGTATATACACGAGGTCCCAAGAGTGAAGACAAGTTTCAACTACTTGCCTGGTGAGATATCTCTTCAAATAGCGAACTTTATTATTTTTTAACTATTCGAAATTAACTCCTTTGGCATCGCAGTTGGCCCAGTTCGCACCATTCTGAAGGGCGAAGAGAAGCGCCGTGCTGATGAGGTGCAGACCAAATCTACTCCCACAGAAAGAAATATTCGCACCCTACTATCCTTAGAAAACCTTATCACATGTGGGTTTCTTAAGGAAGGCGTAGGTGTTGGGACAATCAGATCGTGGCCCTGCGATTTTTGATACAATAAATTAATGAATACGAATACAAAAGTCACCTTGTTAACGGTTGATTCCACGCTCTTCTATTGTATTCCCAAATTCCCTTGAGCGAAGTGTGGCCTTCGTCTTCTCAAGTTAACCTCTCTTCTTGCTCCTAGGTGGCTACAATATTTTTCTTAACCAACCCTAGCAAGAAGAGAATAAGAATATATATAGGGCTACAATAGGGATCATGGATAATTAGGTTAGGCCTTCTAATTACATCTTGAGCCTAGCCCAATGTAATTAAATATTAATTCAATCCACTAAAGAATTAATATTTGCACTACCTTTCCTAATACCGCAACTTAATTATTTAATTGGGTTCCAATATTATTTGCTTATTAAATTCCCCATGTTTAAAATAGCGCATGCCCATTAATTAAATAAATTACTGATAATTCATTTAATTAATATATTTTATCCTTGATTATCCACTCAACCTTTATTTAATTATGCCGGAATAAATTCCACCTGCAGGGTTTCACATAATTAAATCTTTTTGAGCTTTCAAGGGGACATCATTAACCCGAATATTATCAGGACATGGATTCCTTCAATAAATAATATCCACCATATATATTATTCCATCACCCAAAATATAATGAAATAAATCAAAAGAATTATTTCATATATAAATCAAAGCATGTAAATAATATACACGTGTCAATTACTATATCCGGATTAAGAACCTAAGCATTAATAATAACATAGAATCTTAGTTCTCCTTCTTAATCAGTATAAGGGAACAATTCTAAATTTGATCCTGTTCAATATACACAAAGTATACTAGTATTATTTATTAGTCAATATAAACTAATCTAAATAATACTACAGTCATACCAGTGGATTGTCCAACACCACCTGTGCTGTGAACCTTATTATATTATATAAACCGTATTTAACAATCTAATATTCTGTATCCCATTTGATACTAGATTGTCCACAATATATAATATTAGACAACATGTAAACATTTAAATGATTCTCAATAAAACTGGGCCAGAAATAAATGTATATACTTAAAATAAATATTTTCAGTATACACCAACAATCTCCCACTTATACTCAAAATATTCTATGAGTATATCAGTGTTTATTTAATCCACTATTACATTGAAAACTATGTGTCCATCCATCTGACTCCTATCGCTTCCACATGCCTGTCAAAAACCTTGGCTGGCAAGCTCTTTGTGAAAGGATCTGCCCGGTTGTCTTCTGATGATATGTGAGCCACAACTATATCTCCTCGCTTTACGATTCCTCGTATGAGATGATACTTACGTTCAATATGTTTAGCTGCTTTGTGGTCTCGTGGTTCTTTTGAATTTGCCACAGCACCAGTGTTGTCACAATACACTGTCAGACTCCTAGGCAAATTAGGTACCACATCTAAGTCCAAAAGGAAGTTCCTGAACCATACAGCCTCCTTTGCAGCCTCAGAGGCCGCCACGTACTCGGCTTCCATGGTAGAGTCTGCAATGCATTTCTGCTTTACACTCCTCCATATAACGGCTCCACCTCCCAAAGTAAAAACATATCTCGAGGTTGATTTCCTCTTATCCCTATCTGATTGAAAATCTGAATCAGTATATCCCAAAGGAAATAGATCTGAGGCCTTGTAAATTAACATATACTCCTTAGTCCTTCTCAGGTACTTGAGTATAGTTTTTACTGCACTCCAATGTTCCTGACCTGGGTTCGACTGATATCTACTAACCATGCCTACAGCAAAGCAGATGTCAGGCCTCGTACATAGCATACATTAAGCTTCCACATGCTGAGGCATAAGGAACTGCTTTCATGCTCTCTATATCCTTAGAGGTCGAAGGACACTGCTCCTTGGATAGAGCAACTCCATGTTTAAAAGGTAAAAAACCTTTCTTAGAGTTCTGCATATTAAAACGAGCTAATACTTCATCAATGTAGGGCTCTTGAGATAAAGCCAACATCCTTTTCTTGCGATCCCTTATTACTTTGATCCCAAGGATGTATGCCGCTTCACCTAAGTCCTTCATTTCAAATTGTTTGAACAACCATGCCTTTACTGATGATAACATCTTAACATTGTTTCCAATGAGTAAAATGTCATCTACATATAGTACTAGAAAAACCACTGCATTACCCTCACTTCTCTTATACACGCATGACTCGCTTGGACTTTGATCAAATCCATATGACTGGACTGACTGATCAAAACGAATATTCCAGTCCCTAGAAGCTTGTTTAAGTCCATAAATAGACCTCTTAAGCTTACAAACCAGATGCTCTTGGCCTTCTTTAATGAATCCTTTTGGTTGTTGCATATAGATGGTTTCCTCAAGACTTCCATTAAGGAAAGCTGTCTTGACATCCATTTGCCAAATCTCGTAATCGAGATGAGCTGCTATAGATAAAAGAATCCGGATCGACTTAAGCATAACAACTGGCGAAAAGGTTTCCTCATAATCGATTCCTTCTTTCTGAGTATACCCTTTCGCAACAAGTCGTGCTTTCCAGGCTTTCACCTTTTTGTCAGATCCTCTTTTCTTCTTGTAGATCCACATACTTCCAATGGGTTTTATACCTTTGGGTGGTTCCACGAGCTCCCAAACTTGATTGGAATACATAGATTCCATCTCAGATTCCATTGCCTTTTGCCAAAGATTTGCATCTTTATCTAGAATTGCCTGTTCGTATGTCCTGGGATCCTCATCATGTTCACCAGAGACCAAGTCTGAAGACTCTCCCAAAAACATGAATCTTTCTGGTTGTCGAACAACCCTCCCACTACGACGAGGCACTGGTGCGGTACTAGTGTCAAGTTGTGCATTTTCTTGTGATTGTTCTACTTGTACTATTGGCACTTGGGGATTATCTGTCCCTCCCACTAATTCCTCTAAAACAACACTACTCATGGGTTTGTGGTTCATTATATAGTCTTCCTCTAAGAATCTGGCATTGGTGCTAACAATGACATCTCGATCCCTAGGACTATAAAATGAATAACCTTTCGTCCCTATGGGATAGCCTACAAACATCCTTACTTCTGTGCGAGATTCTAGCTTAGTCGCGTTCTTGTTAAGCACATGTGCTGGACAACCCCAAATCCGAATATGTCTTAGACTTGGTTTGCTACCAGTCCACAATTCTATTGGAGTCTTGGGAACCGACTTAGAAGGTACCAAGTTCAGAAGGTAAGCCGCTGTTTCTATAGCATATCCCCAGAAAGACTTAGGTAAATCTGAATAACTCATCATTGATCTAACACTCTCCAAAAGAGTCCGATTCCTTCTTTCTGCTACACCATTCTGCTGAGGTGTGCCAGGTGCAGACAACTGGGATGTAATCCCATTTTCTGATAAATAGTCCCTAAATTCTCCAAGCAAGTATTCGCCACCACGATCTGATCGTAGTGACTTGATACATTTTCCAAGATGTCGTTTCTCCGCACTTGCTTTGTACTCTTTGAATTTTTCAAAGCACTCAGACTTGCGGCGCAACAAATAAATGTATCCATATCTTGAATAATCGTCAATGAAAGTGACAAAGTACTCATAACCTCCTCTTGCTTGGATACTCATAGGACCACATAAATCAGTATGAACCAATTCTAATACTTCTTTGGCTCTATTCCCCTTTGCTTTAAAAGGCCTGTTAGTCATCTTACCTTCCAAGCAAGATTCACAAACTGGAAATGGCTCCACTGCCAACAGGCCTAATGGCCCATCTACTACCAGTCTTTGAATCCTCCTCAAGTTAACATGACCTAATCTTAAGTGCCAAAGATATGTTTGGTTCAATTCAGAAGGTTTCTTTCTTTTGTTTGAGCTAGAAAGAATATTATTAGATTCCTTTTGTTGCAGCATTGGTTGGATAGGATTAATAATATATAAATTGTCTTGCAATGTACCAGAACATATAACTCGTTTATTCATCATAATAGAAACATTACGATCCAAACAAACATTATAACCATCAA
This sequence comes from Kitagawia praeruptora, assembly GCA_037693485.1. Classification (NCBI taxonomy): domain Eukaryota; kingdom Viridiplantae; phylum Streptophyta; class Magnoliopsida; order Apiales; family Apiaceae; genus Kitagawia; species Kitagawia praeruptora. The sequence goes on from CM075350.1 coordinate 130,024,663, forward strand.
TGGCAAGTTTAGAAACTGAAATCAAATTCCTTCTAAACGAAGGTACATAAAGACAATTGTTCAAAACCAAAATCCTATCATCACCGAAAGCTAAAATAATTATTCCAACTGCAACTACTGCTACTTTCGTAGCATCTCCCATGAACACATATATCTCGCCATCTCTAAGCATTCTGGTTTGCTGGAACCCCTGCATAGAGTTACAAAGATGGTCAGTGGCTCCTGTATCTACACACCAAGTGCCCGTAGATATAGCCGCTATATATGTTTCCGTAACTAGAGAAAGAGACATACCAGTATTGTTTGTCTTCTTAGGAAGAGGACAATCCTGTTTCCAGTGACCTGACTGCTTGCACCTGAAGCACTTGCCCTTAGGCTTTTTCACACCACCTTGAACTCCCACTGCATTAGCAATCTTTCCAGCTTTCTGTGTCTGAGTCTTTTTCTTCTTCTTACCTTTCGGCTTAGATGAAGAAGCTTTCTCAGCCACATTCACTTGAACATTCTGTTTAAAGAGTCCTTCAGCTGCCTGAAGTTCTGTCAGAAGTTCCGCGAGACTATACATCCTCTTGTTCATGGTGTAATTCAAGCGGAACTGCTCAAAACTTTTGGGCAAGCTCATAAGGATGATATCGATTTGGGTTTCCCCATCAATATCAGCACCAAGGATCTCCATCTCATTCAGATGAGACATCATCCTGAGAACATGATCCCTCACAGGTGTTCCTTCAGCCATCTGAGTGTTCATTAAAGCCTTCATTGCTACTTGCCTAGCAGCCCTATTCTGTTCTCCAAAAAGTTCCTTGAGATTAAAGAGCATATCTGAAGCTGTGGACATAGCCTGATGCTGATGCTGCAAAACACCCGACATTGCTGCCAGAATGTAACATCGCGACATCTCATCAGCCTTAATCCACCGCTTATAATACTCCTTCTCACTTTCAGAAGCATCTTCAGCAGGCTGATCTGGCTTGGGTTCATAAGTACAAAATTTGTACTCCTCAGCAGTCAACACTATGTCCAAATTACGTTTCCATTCAATATAGTTTGGTCCAGTAAGTTTGTTATCCTTAAGTATGGTGAATAGTGGATTAAAGCCCATAATGATCTAATCCTGAGAATCATACATGTAACACATAATCAGAGAGTTGCACAAATCTTAAAACCTATTGGTTTCCTCTAACAATTAATTAAAATTAATGCACTAATATTTAAACACCATAAGTATCTGGTACGCCACGATGGGTGACATATATACCACTTAAATTTGTTTAAATATTACTTCGGTCCTATTACTAAATAATACGCCACGTTAGGGTGGACTATATATTATTTTTCATAGCTAAGTGTATACCATTATCAAATCTTAAATTAATAATAATAAGACCGGATGCCACCATTAAATATTTCAAATCAATAATCGATAATAGGATAATTCCCAGATCGGGGGGAGCATTGTCAAGAGGCGTCACTTAAGACCCCTTTCTAGACAGAATCATCCTTTCTCTCAATATCGAAAATCTATATTCAATCATTGGTACCCTTCTAATTAATCGAATTCTATGAAACTTGGTACGCCACGTTGGGTGGCATGTATACCTTTCAATATTCGTAATTAATTTAGGAAGTTTGTTCTAGTAATATCCATAACACTACCTGACACCATAAATCATATGCCACGTTAGGGTGGACTATATATAATTTATATTCGTCTTAGTGTTAAATTACATACAAACAATAATGGAGACCGTGGGATTTAATTCCTAATTAATTCCCTCACCCACTTAGAATTTATATTAAAAATTGAGGAATTTTAAAATTAAATGGGGCCTATGTCATTATAATTATGTCTAACATGCATTCCAAATACACACATAATTTAACAACATATAACATTTAATTAAAGCAATAAATAAAAAAACTATGTCCATGTCGTCCTAATTATGTTAACATGCAATCAAAAATTACACACATAATTAACAACACACATAATAATTAATTAAAGCAATAATTAAAATTAAATAGCAGAATTAAAAATTAAAACAATAATTAAATCCACTATTATGGCCCCAATAATTAATCTGCTGCAGCTCCTGTTCGTCAGAATTATTTCTGGCCACTTTGAAATAACAGCCAAAAAGAAAATCAGCCATTTCTTTTGTTTTAGGTGGCCACGTATTTGATTCACTTTGGCTAAAAAGGATATGCAGCTTGTACAGTCCACGCGTGTGTAGGCTATATCAGGTGGTGACATTGTGACGTGCGTGTACCCACGCGCTTGGAGCCACGCGCCGACTCGTTCGGCTGTTGCTGTTCGTTCCATATCACCAGTAACATTAATACAGCCGCAGTCCCATCAGTTTCGCAGCGGAATAAAATTATTGTCTCCGTTTCGATTTCCGATCGCACTTAATTGTTACAAGATATCCACTTAATTGTTACAAGATATCCAGATTTTTACAAAATCCATCAAACAATTACATAAAAAATAGATCTAATACAAAACTAATTTTGTAAAATCTATTCTAACACGATCAACACTCGTGTTTACAACCACGATAAACCACGTGGAAATCAAAACAAAAAATTAACCACGATTAAACCACGTGGGATCCAATCACATAATTAAATATACATGGCCATAATAGTGGATAACAACCTGCAAAAACAAATTATACAAGCCTACCACTATATACATGCATATACAATTACGACATGGACATCGTATCAAAAATCGTAGAACCATAGAACCAAGCTCTTGATGCCAATTGTTGGGACAATCAGATCGTGGCCCTGCGATTTTTGATACAATAAATTAATGAATACGAATACAAAAGTCACCTTGTTAACGGTTGATTCCACGCTCTTCTATTGTATTCCCAAATTCCCTTGAGCGAAGTGTGGCCTTCGTCTTCTCAAGTTAACCTCTCTTCTTGCTCCTAGGTGGCTACAATATTTTTCTTAACCAACCCTAGCAAGAAGAGAATAAGAATATATATAGGGCTACAATAGGGATCATGGATAATTAGGTTAGGCCTTCTAATTACATCTTGAGCCTAGCCCAATGTAATTAAATATTAATTCAATCCACTAAAGAATTAATATTTGCACTACCTTTCCTAATACCGCAACTTAATTATTTAATTGGGTTCCAATATTATTTGCTTATTAAATTCCCCATGTTTAAAATAGCGCATGCCCATTAATTAAATAAATTACTGATAATTCATTTAATTAATATATTTTATCCTTGATTATCCACTCAACCTTTATTTAATTATGCCGGAATAAATTCCACCTGCAGGGTTTCACATAATTAAATCTTTTTGAGCTTTCAAGGGGACATCATTAACCCGAATATTATCAGGACATGGATTCCTTCAATAAATAATATCCACCATATATATTATTCCATCACCCAAAATATAATGAAATAAATCAAAAGAATTATTTCATATATAAATCAAAGCATGTAAATAATATACACGTGTCAATTACTATATCCGGATTAAGAACCTAAGCATTAATAATAACATAGAATCTTAGTTCTCCTTCTTAATCAGTATAAGGGAACAATTCTAAATTTGATCCTGTTCAATATACACAAAGTATACTAGTATTATTTATTAGTCAATATAAACTAATCTAAATAATACTACAGTCATACCAGTGGATTGTCCAACACCACCTGTGCTGTGAACCTTATTATATTATATAAACCGTATTTAACAATCTAATATTCTGTATCCCATTTGATACTAGATTGTCCACAATATATAATATTAGACAACATGTAAACATTTAAATGATTCTCAATAAAACTGGGCCAGAAATAAATGTATATACTTAAAATAAATATTTTCAGTATACACCAACAGTAGGAGCCACTCCTGAAGCGGGGCCTTCTACCGCGAGGCGGTCCTCGCGAAAAAGGAAAATACAAGAAGAGGCCTCGTCTTCTCTCATTGAGATTGTAACTGAGGGTATACCCCCCAATAGCAATCGAACTTAGGGATCGCATTACTTCTTTTATTTGTGCAACTGTATCATACTTGTCCTCGCATATATTTGATTGAACTATTTATTAACTTGTCTTTGTCTCACTGTTTAGGTATGTCAAATCAGAGCGGCCCAGTTCCTCCCTTCCTTCAGCCGAAAGGCAAAAAAGGTGTAGCGGCCAAGAAAAATTCAAGCTTGAAAACTCCTCCCACCAAATCCACAGCTCTGCCAAAGGTAGTTAGCGACCCTCCAGTCCAGCCCAACATTGCTAGCGATGCTGCTCAGAATTCTCCTGACCACACGCCGTTGAAGAGGCCCAGAGTAGATGGGCAGAAGGATGGACTTGTTCGACCTCCTTCTGGAATTATTCCTGGGACCGCTTCTTTAGGGACCAAATACGCTGAAGAGGCTGAAACCTCCCACTGGTGGAAAGCAGCAACCCCTGAGGAGAATGCGGCTGCAATTACAAAGTGCCTAGCCGAGGCCTTTATTCGTCAATCTGCCCACACCAGGGATTTTTTGAGACTGGAGAACAAGGTCAAGGTCCTTGAGTTCCAGAAAGTGGAAGACAAGCGATCCTTGGAGAGGAGCCCTCCTTCTAGCGCCAAATGTTGTTGGAGGAATTTCGTAACAACACGAAATCGAAGGTTTGCTGGAATAGTAGAGCGAATTGAATGTTTATTTGGTTGTTTTAGGGGATTAGGGTTTATGAAAAAGGAGGGACTGGACTTGGCAGGTGATTTCAAGGGTGAAGTGTTTTTCGTCCATATCAAGGTGCCTACGTACCCTATTTATAGGGATCAAGCCATACGTAGTTCTTGGGTAGCAAGTTACCTAGCTGGGCTAGGGTTTTAGAGGATAAGTCATAGCCCAAGCCCACTCGTTTAGGGGTGATGTGGCAGTGAGTTGTTGATCCTATCCACGATCCATGGTTTATAGAAGGAAACCAATGGTCTCGCACGGACAAGAATATGACCTCACAAGCGAGGCTAACAAAGATGCAACATAAGTGAGGCATGCGACGTCGAGGGGTCGAGTCATGCGAAGCGAACCCAAAGGTAGATATACTCATGTGACCTCGCGGGATCTAACCATAAGCCTTCCAGCAGAGAGTGACATAACAATCTTGTGTAATATGTGGATAACAGAAGCAAAGCGGTCCCTTGACGGGAGTAAAGCGAAGCGATCCCTCGACGGGAGTCGTAGCGAGGTGGCCCTGTAGTTAGGCTGGGCTGATTCCAATAGTGGGCTTTTAGTGACCCAATCTTCATCTTCGAGGCTCATTGTAGATAATGAACCATTAATTTAGCTAATTAAATCACGATAATTATTATGCCAGATATGGGCATAACAGTACCATATTAATTCAAACTGAAGCTTTAACTTAACCAAAATTTGAACAATACTCAATTAACAGCAAATTTAACAACTCGCAATCATCAAGAATTCAAAGAACAAACAACAACCCATATAACAGGTGACAAAACAGGGGAGGGAGATATGGACTCATCACATAGCAGGTTTACCACAGTCACACCTACACAACTCAACAACCTAGCAACTGCAACCCACCTTCGGTTTTACTGAGAACACACAACACGACTATTGCAGCAACAATCACGAAACAACATAACATAGACCATCTCAAACAGCACTGAATGGCACAAATTAACTCGATCGGAACTTAATCCAATACCACGAGGAATAGGAGATTTGAACTCTCGAAATTAACACAGCTGAACACACACGTATCTCGCCACATATACATACACACGCCCGTACATATAATGAGCACACACACCTGATTGTATACACACACGTGTGTATATATATAAATATATATATCACATACACGAAACTGCAATAGAGTGGGGAGTAGCAGGGGGAAATAAAATGAGGAGGGAGGAAGAGACTGCAAGAGATAGAGAGATGAGAGTTTGAGACGATAAAATAGAGACTCGAGAGTTTTCAAGAACAAACAAGAAGAATCCGGAAGAAAAATGAATGGGGTGCTGGATTTTTGGGGATAAAAAGAATAAGGAATAATTTAGAAATTTCATAATAAAAGGAAATTCTAATTAAAACAATTCAAATTCCATTTGTAAAATAGAAATTAAATGGGTAATGTATGAGAAAAAATCATGATTTCATTTTTAAAATGTATAAAATAAAATTATCTATCTCCCCATATTTTTTTTAAAATGTTTCTAGGATCCAAAAATGAATTAAATACGGATTTTAAAAGTTTTGATCTTTTAAATACAATAAAACTCCTAAAATCATTTTAAAATACTTAAACACCCAAAATAATTCACCCGATAATTTTAAAATCTAAATAATATCATAAAGATAATATTACAAAATATTTCATGATTTTTTAAGCCCTCCGATAATTTTATAAAATTTACAGAGGATAAAAAATACATGATTTAAATATACTTAAATCCTCAAAATACAAATAAAAATATACTGACCTTCACCACTTATCTAAATCATCATATAAGCACATAAGCAAGATTTTCACATACGTTTCACCTTTACAACAATACTCACATAATAAAGTTCATAATTTATATTAAATAAATAATTCTAAATTCGAAATTTTCTAGGGCGTTATAGTATGTGTGTAACGCAGTTAAGTTGGACAACGACGTTGTTTCGTATGATCGTACGAAAGATCATATTAGGGTCCCCAATCTCTAAAAACTAAAATTTACAGTATCAAACAACATCTCTAAAAATTCGATCTTTCTACAGCCATGAGAATGCGTAACACCCTTAATAATTTGGCGCACTGTCTTAAATTAATTTAAACGATGTCGTGTAGCCAGTAAAAAGTTTTTTGGTCTTTTAACGTCTTTATTACTTTATTGTAGAAGGGTCTGTTAGATATTGATTCAAGAGATGATCAGGATCTGGGCATTACTGATCAGATACTGATGCTGACGTCATCAGGAATACAACGTCAGTATTGGACTATCAGGATTAGAAGCTGGTCAGGATTCCATGAAGATTTTCATCAGACCAGAGATCAAGGAAGATTGATATGTCGGTTCCTAATTTGTAGGAAGGCAGCTGTCATACAAGATATGCATTCAGAGATATATGTAATTGATTTAGAATATCTTGTAATTGATAGTGCAACTGTGTACACTATATAAACACAGTTTAGGTTTTACATTTTGTAATCGCTTGCACGAGTTATATTGTAACCTAGCAGCTCTTAAGAACATAAGAATTTCTTAAGAGAGTTTTGTAACAGTTTTATATCAGAGTTAATAAAGCTGTTATTGATTCATACTTGTGTTATTTTGTTTTAAGTCGAAAATCTTATACAATTGTATTCAACCCCCTTCTACAATTGTTATTTTCTGGGCAACAATTGGTATCAGAGCTAAACTGATTATTAAATCAGAAACGATCTTAAGATGTCGACAAGCAAGTATGAAAGCATTAAAATTCCAATTCTCAAGAAGACTGAGTATCCAACCTGGAAAGTGAAGATGTTGATGTATCTAGAAGCAACTGATCCTGACTATCTTGACAGGATCAATGATGGATCATTTCTTCCAACAAAACTAGTTCCAAGAACAGAGACTGTTGCTGAACACTATGTCATTAAGGCAAAGAATGAATGGACGGCAGAAGAAAAGGTTCAAGTACTCAAAGATGCAAAGGTAAAGAATATTTTGCATAACAGTCTTGATAATGTCATGTCTAACAGGGTAATAGCATGCAAGACTGCAAAGGAAATTTGGGATACTTTGGAAACTCAATGTCAAGGTACTGAATCTATCAAAAGAAACAGAAGGGCTCTGTTGATTCAGGAGTATGAGCAATTCGATGCTAAATCTGATGAAAGCCTTACTGATATGTATGATAGATTCTTGACTTTACTGAACAATCTATCACTGGTTGGCAAAGAGTATGATCCAGAGGATTCGAATACCAAGTTTCTCAGAGCCTTAACTGAAGAGTGGGATACTCAAGCTTCAATCATAAGGCACCAATATGATTTGAAGATGCTGTCTCTTGATGAAGTCTATGGGATGCTAAGAACTCATGATCTTGAGGTTCAACAGAGGAAGAACAAGAAAAATGTCAAAGCAAAATCTGTTGCTTTGAATGTTGAATCAAAATCAAAGGGAAAAGCTGAGGAGGTTTATAACCGAAAGAGTAGAGTGGAAGAGTCAATTCCTGATGACTCATCATCAGATACTGATACTGAGTCTGATCCTGATACTGATGATGACTCTACTGATTCTGATATGATGGAAATGGTTGCTATGATAGTCAAGGGCTTCAAAAAGATGAAGTTCAGGAAGGCTAGGAAGCAAGGGAAATTCCAGAAGAAAACCTTCAATGCTGACAAAGACAGGTACAAGAAGAAAGAAGGCAAAAGCAGCAAGTTTGACAAGTCAAAAATCAGATGCTATAACTGTGATGGGATGGGTCATTTTGCAACTGAGTGCAAGAAGACCAAAAACAAAGCTCTCATTTCTTCAAGCAAGGATTGGATGGACTCATCATCTGACTCTGAAGAGGAAAAAGTGAATTATGCTTTGATGGCTAAAACTGATGAGACTTCTGCTGGTGAAACCAAGGTATCTGAAGTTTTATTTGATTTTGATACTAATAATGTTTCTGAGCTAAGATCTTTCTTAAAATCTCTGCATATTAGTTTTAGGAGTCAATCTCTTGAAAATACAAGAATAAAATCTGAAATGGCAGAGGTTGTTAAGAGAAATGATCATTTAGAAGCTGAGTTAATTTTCTTGCATGAAGTTCAAGCAGAATGTGATAATGCTAAACACATGAAACTTGAAATGGAGTTTAAATGTAATGAACTTGAGAGGCAACTTAAAGATGCTAATGAAAAACTCAGAACCTGGACACATTCTGGTACAAAAACTCATGAAATCATTTCTGATAAAAACTGGAAAGAGTGTCTAGGGTATAAGCCAGAAAATGAGAAAAAGGACAAAGGAAAGGTTGTTTCATCTAACCCTGGAAGAGTTATAGTTAATAACTCAACAAATCCAAAAACCTACAGATATGTTACAGACAGTACCAAAACCAAATTAAAGCCAGTTAATTATGTGTATCCAGAGATTCCCAAATCTACTTCAGAAGAGGGATCTACTTCTACACATCATTCTGAGTCTAGAACTGTCAAAAACAAGAATGTGGGTCTTTTGTCCAAGAAGCAATTAAGGGACAGAATCTGTGAGGTAACAGATAGGAAGAGAGTTCCAACTGTCAAAAGGAACAGGAATGGTAAAGTTGGAATAAACAAGGAAAATAATTATAAGTATATTCCAAATGCACCAAGAAAAGCATGCTTTAACTGTGGTAATTCTAATCATCTTGCTATTGATTGCAGGAGGAGTAAAAAGAAGCCAACTGTAGTTCCTAAGTCTGACATTAGGAATAAATCAGTATTCTATAAACCACAGAATCCTTGTTTCCATTGTGGCAGTAAATGGCATTCTATTTATACATGTGAAGAATACCATAATTTGTACTATAATTATTATGAGCCTTTGCCTAAGTTCAATAAAAGTGCAAATTTTGGAAAAACAAAGAACTTGAATTCTAATCATGCATCTGTCAAGATAGAGACTAATTCTGATGGAGTTAGTTCTGATGAAAATGTCTTTACAAGAAAATCTTCTATTAATAAAGATGTTAAATTGCATGAAAAGAGAACCCAACAAGTGTGGGTTCTTAAAAACTCTAACTGAGTTCTTTGTGATTCTGATTGCAGGGTAAAAAGAAAAATGTGTTAGTCATGGATAGTGGATGTTCTGTGCACATGACTGGAGACAAAACCTTGCTATCAGAATTTGAGGAAAAGGCTGGCCCAACTGTGTCTTATGGAGATGGCAACATTGGACAAACTTTGGGATATGGCAGCATTGTAATTGGAAATGTCATCATTGAGAAAGTAGCTCTGGTGAAAGGACTAAAGCACAATCTGTTGAGTGTTAGTCAGATCACAGACAGAGGTTATCGTGTCAACTTTAATGATACTCATTTTGAAGTTATCAGCAAATCTACAGGAAAGATTGCATTAACAGGTCAAAGACATGGTAACATTTATGAAGCCAACATTCACACTAATACTGAAAATCCAACTACATGCCTCATCAGTAAAGCATCTGTAGATGAAAGTTGGAATTGGCATAAGAAGCTTTCTCATCTCAACTTCAACAATATAAATGAGTTGGTTAAGAAAGACTTGGTGAGAGGATTACCAAAGGCTCTATATACTCCTGATGGACTCTGTGATGCTTGTCAGAAGGCTAAACAGAGAAGGACATCATTCAAGAGTAAATCTGAATCCTCAATTGATGAAACTTATCACATGCTACACCTCGACTTGTTTGGACCAGTGAATATTATGTTCATCGGTAAGAAAAGGTATACTCTAGTCATTGTTGATGAATATACTAGATTTACCTGGGTTTATTTTCTTCACAAAAAAGATGAAACTGTTGAAATACTGCTGGACCATGTTAGACTTATTGAAACTGGCACGGAATACAAAGTCAAGATTCTGAGAAGTGATAATGGGACTGAATTCAAGAATTCAGCAATGGAAGAGTTCTGCAAATACAAAGGAATAGTTCAACAATTCTCTGCTCCTGGCACTCCTCAGCAAAATGGAGTAGTTGAAAGAAAGAACAGAACTCTTATTGAAGCTGGTAGAACTATGTTGGAAGAAGCTAAACTACCTACATATTTCTGGGCAGAAGCAGTCAACACAGCTTGTTACACTCAAAATATAACACTAATCAATAGACATGGTGTAACTCCTTATCAGATGATTAAGGAAAAGAAGCCAAGTTTGAAGCATCTACATGTGTTTGGCTGCAAGTGCTTTGTTCTAAGACCTCATCCAGAACAGCTAGGAAAATTTGAGACAAAAGCTGATGAGGCCATCTTTATTGGCTATCCAACAACAAGAGCCTTTAAAGTCTACAATCTGAGAACAAAGACAGTCATGGAGTCTATTAATGTATCTTTTGATGATAGAAAGCTAACAGGAATAAAAGAAGACTCTCATGACAGTTTGACTTTTGCAAATGAAGCTACCAACAATCCTGATGAAGTCACGTCAGATACTGATATTCCATCAGATCCTGACGATCGATCAATTCCTGATCAAACACCTGTTACTGATGATGACTCAAATAATGCAAATGTTGAGGGGGAGCAAGAGCGAGACATCACTAGTGCTGATACAACTCAAACATCAAGTAGAGATTCATCAGAAACAGACTCAAGTGACAATCAAGATAGCACTATCTCAGGGGGAGCTTCTAGCAACTCTAGTTCTTTTGAAGAAAACACCAATCAAGGGGGAGCATCCAGTTCAAGAAATGACTTACCATCAGCAAGGAAATGGACAAAAAGTCATACTCCTGATTTAATTATTGGGAATCCTGAAGCAGGTGTTAAGACAAGAAGTGCAACTCAAAATGAATGCTTATATAATAACTTTCTGTCAAAGGAGGAGCCCAAGAAAGTTGAAGATGCACTTAAGGATGCTGATTGGGTGACAGCTATGCAAGAAGAACTGAATGAGTTTGAATGAAATGAAGTCTGGAAACTAGTACCAAGACCCAAAGGAAGGTCTATAGTAGGTACAAAGTGGGTATTCAGAAATAAGACTGATTCAGATGGCACAATTCTGAGAAATAAAGCAAGACTAGTAGCAAAGGGGTATTCTCAACAGGAAGGAATAGATTATGATGAGACTTTTGCTCCTGTTGCAAGACTGGAGGCCATCAGAATTTTTCTGGCATATGCAGCCCACAAGAAATTCAAAGTATTCCAGATGGACGTAAAAAGTGCATTTCTCAATGAAGAACTGGAAGAGGAGGTATATGTTGAACAACCTCCTGGATTTATTGATCCCAGACATCCAGATCATGTCTATAGACTAGATAAAGCACTTTATGGACTAAAGCAAGCTCCAAGAGCCTGGTATGAAACCCTAGCTCAATTCTTATTGGAAAGTGGATTCAACAGAGGTACAATTGATAAAACCTTATTTTATTTGAATCATGGTAAGGATTTGCTGTTAGTTCAAATATATGTTGATGATATCATTTTTGGGTCAACTAATACTAAGCTGTGTGAGAAGTTTTCAAAGCTAATGCAGTCGAGATACCAAATGAGCATGATGGGAGAAATGAGCTATTTCTTAGGTCTTCAAGTTAAACAGACTGATGAAGGGATTTTTATCAATCAGTCAAAATACACAAAGAATTTACTAAAAAGGTTTAACATGCAAGACAGCTCTACAGCTTCCACTCCTATAGCTACAGCTACAAAGCTTGATCCTGATCAAGGAACTGAAGTAGATGTAACCAACTATAGAGGAATGATTGGCTCACTCTTATATCTAACTGCTAGCAGACCTGATATCATGTATGCAACCTGTCTATGTGCAAGATTTCAAGCAAATCCTAAAGAACCACATCTCATTGCAGTAAAAAGGATTTTCAGATATCTAAAGGGCACATCCTTTCTTGGCCTTTGGTATCCCAGAGAATCAGACTTTAGTTTATGTGGCTATTCAGATGCTGATTTTGCTGGATGCAAAATAGACAGGAAAAGTACTTCAGGCAGTTGTCAGTTTCTTGGAGGAAGACTAGTTTCTTGGTTCAGTAAAAAGCAAAAGTCTATCTCCACATCAACTGCAGAAGCTGAGTACATTGCTGCTGGAAGCTGTTGTGCTCAGATCATGTGGATGAGAAATCAGCTAATGGACTATGGTTTGTCATTTTCAAAAATACCTATTTATTGTGATAACCAAAGTGCTATTGCTATGACAGGTAATCCAGTTCAACATTCTCTTACAAAGCACATCAGCATCAGGTATCATTTCATAAGAGAACAAGTACTGGAAGGAACAATTGAACTTCATTTTGTTCCTACTGATCAACAGTTAGCTGATATATTCACCAAGCCACTACCTGAGGCTACTTTTACAAAGTTGGTGAATGAACTTGGAATGGTAAACTATGGCAGTTCCTGAGAGAAAGAAGTCATCAGATACTGACGACTTGTAAATACTGATGGAAAGTCAATCCTGACAGTGGTCAACATCGAATCCTGATGCAACGATTCGATAATCAGTATTTTGTCAGAATCTAACTGTCTTCATTTTATCTCAATTTCCTGATTCAAACTATGTTTAATGTTATTGAATTCCTGAGAATGTGATCACTTTGATTAGTCCTCATATTTATTTTCAGATAACATGTTAAATCAGGAAAAACATTGAATAGAATAGAATAAACAAGATTTTTCATTGATAATAAGAAAGAGTTTACATTCAAAGATTACATCCTTTGTGCTCTCTTTCTACTAATCTATTCAACAGGAAATAAGAGACCAATCCACTCCATTGTTAATAGCCATCCCAGATCCCATCTTTGCCACTTTGTTTGGGTGGAAGTTGACAGGGATAAGGTTATTTTTGCTGACATATTCATTAACAATGGTTGATGGAGTTGGATGAAGATGCCTTAGATGAAAGCCATGCGAATGCTGTTTGGAGGGCAGCATCTATGTCGATCACTTTTGCAGGTTTTTCCTTCTCGATTTCTTCGAGACCTGCATCCATCTGCAACCAGAGAGTCTCCAGTTGTCTTTCCCAGTCGAAAGCATCAAACTCTTCACGAGTATAACTAAGGTATTATTCGATTGTGTTGTTTTAAATTTCTTTATTTAAAACAAAATTACCATGTTTTATTTTGGTCACAATTTTATTTTCCGAATAATATGTAGCGCGTGTGCTCACTCGATGCTTACATACAGTTAAAGATGTAAGTCATGACGCGTGTAATCCTCACCACTCTCTCACGTAATTTGGTCCATTACTTTAGCCTAAACGAATGATTTACTGACACCTGTTGATTGAGAAGTTACAAGTATTGTCTAAAATCAATTAAGTTTACTAATTGATTTAGTTTTCTCAAACTATCAGTAAAGCATCGTCTCTCTTTGTCTCTGCACTCTCAAACCCTAATATCAAAATTAACTCATCTTTTGTGTTTGAAATTCAAATGGAGAACTTGTTCATGAACAGCAAGGTGGTAATCAATGGAGTTACTTTTAATACCAATAACTTCACTGCAGTTCTAGATCATCAGGACTTGCCGAGTGATTTCCACATTATTCAGGACTTTTTGGCCTCAAGTCCAATCAATTATGCTCTAACCCAACCTGCCAAGATATCTTTTAAGTCTGTTATGCAGGTTTGGAACACAAGTGTTTTTGGGAAAAGTCATTCATCAGAGAATCCTCAGATGAGCTTTGAATATGACAATGTTACATACTATGTGACACCTGAAATTGTCAATGCAGCCTTACACTTACCATCAATCATTGGTAAGCCTGTTTTCAAAGTTACTGATGCAAAACTCCTTGAGTATGTTGTAAGCTTGGGTTACAATGGAACACCAAAGAAGTTTGGAGAGCTCTACAGGACAAAGCTAAAGAAGGAATGGAATTTCTTCTTTGATACTATCAGCAGATGTTTCTTGAATAAAGTGTCAAACTTTGATGCCTTACCCACAGGTTCAGCCAAAATTGGGTACTCTCTAATTCATGATCTCTCATTTGATTATGGTTCCTTTATACTAAAGGCATTAAGTGAAAGAAAAGCAGATAAATGTGGTTATGTTTGCTTTCTTAGATTTTTTCAATTAATATTTTCTCACTTATGTCCTCATGCTATTTTTGAGAATGACACAGTCTTGCCGATATGTAAAATCTCAGAAAACAATATAAAGAGTCTAATCAATTCTGATAAGGCAAATAAGTTTGTGGGATCTCCATACATTCCTGATGAAGTATGGTCTCTTTTAAGAAAGAGAATGCCTATTCAATATGGCTCAACAACTGGTGCTATGGAACAGGACATTACACATCCTATTCCTGACACAAGCACACAACCCAAACACTTACCTAAACAGTTAACCACCTCTGATGTCTCACAAAAGGCATCAGTTGTAAAATCAAAGAAATCAGCTAGATCTGATGTGTCTAAGAGGCAATCAGGGTCAAAGGATTTCTCCACTCCAACTCACTCTCAAATGAAGTCACAAGGGGGTGGACAAAGTATTGTTGACACATCTGGTTTGAATAAAGAAACAGGAGTGAAAAGGAAAGTTGATCAAGGAGCTATTTCTGATTCTGATGATGATACAATGCCTATATCAGTCTTATTGAAAAATAAGGAGATTGATGTTGTGATACAAGAGAAGAGGCTGTCTCTGAAAAGCCAAAGAAAAGAAGAAGATTAATCAGAAAAGGCAAATTTGTTGATCATACAGAATTTCTGAATCTTACTGATGATATGGAAAGCAATCCTGATGTTGTTAATCAGGATGGATCATCAGTTCCTGACGCTACTGCTAATCCTGACATCTCTACTCCAAATAATTCACCTATGAAGACTGTTGAGATTTCTGATTCTCCAGCATCTGCATCTCCATAGAGAAGAATTATTGAGATGTCTGTTGATGAAGTAAATGCTATTGCTGCTCAGCTGGGTGTTAAACCTTCACCTCTTGAAGTAAAAACTGCTGAAGCAAATGTTTTTCACAGACAAAAGAAACAGAGGACTACTGTGTTGTGACGCCCCCAAATCCGAGGTCAAAGATTTAGGTCGTCACATCACCATCCAACCATATCATACCTGTATTAACTTTACAACTCAACAATACATCAATCCAGACCTCAATCTTACGCACATACAAGTTAGAGCCTCAGAAACGATAATCAAAAGTAACGCTAAATATTACAACTCATCTGTACATTCTAGAATCTTGCGCACTTCCATTTATACAACTGCACTTGAAGACAAGTCTTACTATTACAGTTGAAAACCTATCAGACTTACTCTGTAGTATTTATCAGGAACTAAATCATCTCAGGGGTAAATCTTCTACTCCTCTTCTGCTAGTGCGGAGTTAACCGATCAAATTCTTCTCTTTCTGAAAAGTTTTTATAAAGCAAGAATGAGCTACATAATGCTCAGCAAGTTCACCATTTTGTAAAATAATAATGTGGTTTATTTCGAAAACGTTCCCAACTGTATGGGTATATATCTCAGATTACAAAACATAACTCGACAATATATATGTCCGAGTTTGAATAAAACATTTATACTCACTAAGGAGCTTTAAGAATAACATATGAATCCTTTATAAGGTTCTCATTTCAATATATCTCAAGTTTGAAATTATATATATACATATGAGTATATCATTTTCGGCAAAACACTCTAAGGTTAACATACTGTACATGGAATACATTATTGCAAAACCTCTTTCCTTCCATTAGCTTAGAAGGTTTCTCATTCAAAAACATTTCATTCTTTGAAATAATTGCAAGAGTGCACTAACACGTGCCAATCTTTATAGAAAATCTTGCAGTTCTAGATACTGCACAATATCAATTTTTTTCTTATCAAAAACCACACTATCGGCAACTTGGCACTTAGGCCCAAGAAGCAGTGTTTGAGTATTTTTCCAAAGTGGAGGATGGGACTGGAAGAAAACATAAAAACCTGACAAGGATTGACGATGATCAGTCGCCACAACCAAGTCCAACAATCCGCGGGTCTTCTCTACTAGTAGAAGGATAGAAACTACATCCGTAACTACCCTTGGGTGAAAACTACATCCGTAATCACCCTCGATGAAAACTACATCCGTAATCATCCTTCGGCAACACCTGGGCCGGAATAATAATTGATGGACCGCCTGGCTCACGGCCGCTTACACATCCCGGGAATCGTTCGTCAACGATTCCCACACCTGCCAGAGTCCCCTTTTTCTTTTCTTTTCAAAAATCCTTTTGATAGAAAATTCGAGTAGTTGAAGTTTGACCTCAGTCGACCAATAATTCTTGAAAAACGTACAAGAAGCAAAATCTGACCGGGGGTTTTCGAAAATGTTTTGGGTGGGAAAGAGTTCGAGTTTGAAAACGCTGAAGGTATCTTGGATTAGTTTTGTCTTTAAAATAATGAACGATAATTAATAAATAATATTTTTAGATTTAATATATAAACAATTAGTAAAATAATTATTTAATTAAAATAAGCTTTTAATCCAAGATAGATATTTTTGAGTATTTTTAACAACGTAAAAATAATAAATACGTAAGTATACGATACTTCCCGAATGACCTTTCGGGTTTTCGTAATTTAATCACGATACAATAATATACCGCTCCCCGGTCAATAGTATATTTGGACCGCTACGACCTACATTGCTAGAGTCGTTGTCCGAAGCAATATTTTCATTCTAAGTTCAAGGGTGTACAAACACATATGCATATATCTCAAACTTCAACATAATGTCGTAAAGCATAAGCATATAATACGTTTGGAAGCTATAAACACAACAGTGAAAATCCTTATATATAAGTTTTGAAAAGTAAACTTGCATAGGTAAAATCAAGAATATAATCTTTTGAAAATAAATACTTAGGGTTGGAAAACTTGCCTTGGTGAGGTTGGGGTGGTCGGCTCGCGAAGTGGAATGGAAATCTATACATAATCAATATTTGTACGTTAGTACCTTAACAACGCTACTTAATCATAAGGTTTTAAAAAAAATCGTAAGACCAACTTAACGACTTCACTTGTGACCACTAACCCTCTCATATGACCATTTCGTCACATTATCACTTCCGTTACCCATTCGACTCAAATCTATTCCTCAAACTCGAAACTCAAGTGAACATTCTTAAAACTACTTTAAACTAATCCCCTAAGTGGTTTTTCACTTGCGCACACCTCGCTCCAACATTTTTATAAAATTGAAAAATACATATTTTAATCCAATTCTTTTTGGGTAGCCTTCCCCACTGCATTTACTAGCTTCTCTAATTTTTCCATGATCATACATAAATATTTAGGGGTTTAAACAAGGTTCACAAGGGGGTCACTTAGTGCAGTCCGGAATCCAGAAACACAATTTACTTCTCCGGCCATAACTTAAAATCTATACATTACTTAGTTATGAACCTTACTTTTCCAGAAACTACATTCAATTATCTTTCCAACAATATATGGTAGGACCTCAGGTGACAAGATTTGAGGGTTCAAAACCATGTTACAAGGCAGGTCAAAGTTCCTGGAAAACTCAGCAAGCATGTATTCACTTAGATCAACCAATTTTCTCAATTCCACAACACAACCAACACCTAATTCACTTAGTTCATGCTTTATAACACTCATGGAGATACATATACTATCCACAATCATAAAAACCACAATCACAACATCAAAACTCAAGATCTACATCATCCATAACTTATATGTCCAAGATTCACACTAATAACCATGGATCTAACATTAAACATCACAATTACTACATGGCCAAGAGGGGTTAGGGTTTTTATACCTTCTTGATGTTCTTACAATCTCAAACAAGGTTGGTTAACCTTGGGGAAGCCTTACTCTATGCTCACCATCTTCAATCTCACCAAAGAAATCAAGAACATGGAAGTGAGTTTCCTGATTGGAAAAACACGCCCCAAAGATCAGCCAAAACGAAGCCCTTGCGCTCGTTTCCTGGTCGAGGCTCCTGAATAAAAGTTGTAGAGCGTCTTCACAGCTTTCTAACCATATAAAGAACAAAAAATTTCATTGAGTAATGAAGGCTCTAGGCCCGTTTTACTGAGAGGAAGTTCTGCTGGGCAGAATGGAGAGAAAATGGAGTTTCTTGGTTTTTGATTTTTGTTCTTTATCTCCAATAATGCTTACACATGTAATATATATCTAGATATTTTGGATGCATCCTTATCCTTGCTAGGTGTCACACTCCCATTGGCTCCCTTGGATTCTTATCCACTTAAAATGCAACCAAGTCCTTCCTCCTTTTGCACCTAAGTCCTTATCTCTTGTTTCTTGCACTTAAGTCCCTTGGCTTTGTTTTCTTTCCCACCAATTGGATTCCATTGTTGTTTCGTGAATAAATTAATACGTTACAACTAATACTTTGCATATTATTGCTCTAATATGGCATAATACCTCGAACGGATATTAATTCCAGCATCCCTTGTTTATTTCTCTTTATCTCAGAAAACGTTCTCCCGCTTTCTCAAGCATTCTCTATTTCTCAATTCTAAGAGTTTATTCTCAATCCTCTTTCTTTCTCATAATATATCCTTCCTTGGACTCTTAATATACCATATCCTTAATCCATGCTTCGTTCGCTCAATCGCTTAATCTTGTTGTAACGTCTCAGTGGTTCTCGTTCTAAATCCTCGAATCAAATATAATAAAATCCTAACATATTAAATCTTTAATTCCTCAAAATTAATATCTCATTTCTTGAATAATATATAATTCACTTCTCGGTCAAATATTACACCAGAATACAAATTGGAATTTCTGAATTCCGATCGTCTTTACATACACTTATTTGCTCCGTGAATCACTAATATGACTTCGAAATATACATACCATGTCTTGTACATAGGGTGGCGTGAAAATTTTCTTGGTCCTCAAAATCATTATTCATCCATAAATTACTATTCACGCATGACAAACACTATTCACGTATATACTTATTCTTAATAAGAAAAGTTTTAATTCTACCGAAAATCTGGGTTCTTACAGTCTCCCCTCCTTAAAAGGATTCCGTCCCGGAATCAGTTTAGGAATCACTGGGGTTACTCCTTTGTTTCACTCTTTCAACTTCCAGGTGGATTCTTCCACATCTTGATTTTCTCACAATTCCTTATTAGTTTGAAAACCTTGTTCCTCAACACTTGTTATTTTCTATCCATGATTTCCACGGGTTGCTCCACATAGGTCAAGTCTGGTTGTAGGTCCACTTGGTCGTATTCTATCACATGCCGATAGTCGGTGTGGTAGGGTCATAACATAGACACATGAAACACATTATGAATTTGCTGTAAGCTTGGGGCAAGGCTAACTCGTAGGCTAACTTCCCAATACGCCTCAAAATCTCAAAAGGTCCAATAAACCTCAGACTTAGCTTTCCTTTCTTAACAAACCGCATCAATCCTTTCCAGGGGGATACCTTTAGCATCAAGAAGTCTCCCACCTCATACTCCTTTGATATCTCATAAAATTTGACCATTCGAAATAATGGGTTTCGTAAAAAAAAAAACTAATGACTTTTACATACACTCGTCTGCACCGTAAAGACGTAATATCAATTCGAAATCTTCATTTAATAATTCGTACATATCGTGATTGCAAAAATTTCTCATCCACCCATAACATTACTATTCATCCAGGTTTCGAATATTCACGAAAATTAGGGTTATTGCAGTCTCCTCCCCTTAAAAGGATTCTATCTTGAGAACCTAAGGAAAATAGTTGTGGATACAATTCCAACTTTACCCTTTCCAACTCTCAGGTTGACACTTCAACCCTTTTGTTCTCTCACCTTGGTCTCACCAATACTTTAATGTTGTTTCTCAACGCATGCTCTCCTCGACCTGTATTCCTTATCGGTTGTTCTATGAATGAAAATTTCTATCCCACTACTTATACGTTCCTCTTCTACCTTGTTCATAGTATCCCTGTTGAGTCCTTGTATCGTTGGCCCGTGAATACTTTGTGGTCGTGTTTTATAATCTGAGACAATGTCAATACGCACGGTATTCCTCATGTTCCTTGGCTTAATTAACACGCATGTGTTGCCTCCCGTCAGTCGTTACCACTTGCTATGGATACTGTATAGTCTTCGGTATACGTCGAACCAGTTCAGCTACTATATCCCTCGTTCATTGACTTCTTCGTAACGCAAGAAAAACGAAACTTCTTCTTTCGCAATACGCTTTACAAGAGACGTCCTTACGTTCGCATGGTGACGATCGTGATAACAACATTCATTTCATGGATAAGTTTTTATTCTCGACTACCCCGTGAAATCTAAGGCACGACACTAAATATAAATTCGATCGTCTGGATAATTCTTCTTCCCTGTCCGTCAGCCACAGATCAAATTAGTGCATACGCTCAATCTCTTTGTTAAATATACTTGAAAGCACCTTCAATGTTCGAAGTTTAACCTTAAGTCTTTATCTGACGTAATCGCTGCAGAAGTTTTATATTGCACCACCATCTCTTCCGTATATAAATCGATAATCTTCTAAATGGAAAGTCTCTCGTAGGTAAATCACTTGGTCCAACAATTATAAATCAACTAGGGCCATCTCTTGGCTCGGTCTTCGGCGACCTACTTATGAAATTCATTATAATTCTGTCCACGTTCAAGATTTTCTACAGGCGGAATTAATCCACTAGATCTCTATCATTCTGCTTTTGACATGTCGCGTTTGTACTTAATAGTTTGCTAATACCATTCTTCGTATCCGCTTGCCAACATTCTCTTAATTCTCTATACCTCTTTGTCCTTCCCCATAATTTAGTCATTTTTCCTCTAACATTATTCTTTATTGTATATACTCTATTTTCTTGGTCAATACTGACTGAATTCCAATTTCGAATAATCCCTTCTATAGGTATCGGCCACCACACTGGCCTTTCCTAGGTAATAACAAATTTCTCCATTATACTCTCTGTTACATTTCATCACCTTCTCTCTTATGTTTAGTTTTAATATGAAGATATACTTATGGCACTTGTGGAAAAATTTCACACTTTTCTCATAAGGTTAACGTCTCAGTTTTATGCGTGAACGCTATCATGACTAATCCCAGACTCACGGTTAGTATATCCCATCCCGTAACCTTTATGTTGTTTAGAAGTATAGGCTATCATCCCCTTTCTACTGCATCAGCACACCTCTTAAACTCTTGAAAGACGCATCATCGTGACTCTCAAAGTCCTCTTCTCATTATAAAGTATAGCTAACAACGAGGTTGTTACTAATCTCTCATATCATTCTTAAAACTTTATTTATTAACCCACAAGGGCTTCTGACTCACTAGTCAATCCACATGATACTACCAGAATTTATAATGTTTACATTAATGTGAAATGCCGACTTTGGTGCAGTACAGAGGTCGATCTGGAGTTGGTGAAACCTTCTCTTTAACCTTATCTTTGAAAAAAAACAACTACGCACTTTAACTAGTCAACAATTCCTCCATTTCCGGTAAGGGTTTCAGTTCTCGATGGTATAGGTAAGATGTCATGCGCTCGTCCTCTTTCACAACTGGCGCCAATCAGCCTGAGGCCTGTATGCTGCTGCGATTCCCAATAAACTTGATTAGGTGGTAATCTCGAAGGATCATTGGGATATATCCATGCATCCATTTGCTATTAAGGGCCTTTTAAACTTTATGTCTCGCTATGTGCATCAATCCCTTTTTGCTAAGTAAAGCTTCACATTCTTGCCACGATATTTCTTCCTTTCTTGTCCATCTCACTTCCATGTTAGTTTCCTCTAAGGATATGTCTTACATCGCAATCGATTTGAATTTCTTGGATCAGGAAAAGGCTTGGTAACTCCAGAATTCATTACTATAACATCCTCACAACGGTTGGTAGGAACGTACTCCCAACCACCTCATCATTTCCTATAACTTTCCTCACAATAATATTAAAGGTCTTGTGGTATGCCCCGACATGTTATTCCTACTTTAAATAATCACTCGGCATAATGCTCTGGCTGCACAATTACAACATTTGGTTTTTGATCTCATATTGGTGCAACGGTTCACAATTGTACCTCCCGTTCACCTTAGAGCAATCACTTTTGAAAGGAATGGTTTTAAAATAACAAGGTCCAGTAGATAATTTCAATAAGAATTCCACATTGGATGTTCCAAGAATGTTGATGGTTCCAAATACTAGGAGTCTCGATTTTCGGAGATGTAAGGATGGACAAAAAGAATACAACAAGGTTTATTCCTTCATGTCCTGAAAATTTGGTAATGTGATATCATAGAGAATGTTACACGAGGGCAATGATTGTTGGATACAAAAGTCATAAAGACGGTCTTTATACAATTCTTACATCTGGGGAATACTTTTCCTCTTGAAAAATAGAGGATCTAAAAAGTCACATTGATAAAGGTCAACCGATCGAAAGAAATTCTACTATGTGACGATAAAAATGAAGCAGTTTATCATTCAAGTAATCTATGGTTTCAAATGAATCTTCATTATATGAATGAAAGAACAGAATATTCAAGTGACATAAAGTCTGATACGAAGATGGGTAGAATTCAAGTTGAGTGGGCGACCTCACTAGGTCTCAATCAAGTTATTCGTCAAAACTTTCATTATCATACTTTACCACATGCAAAATGCATTGAGGAATTGCTGAATGAATTAAATTGGGAGTTGGACCAGTGAAACAATAACTAGTCCTTTTCAAGAAACACTAGCAACTAGCTAGACAAAATTTGCTAGTTCACCTGTTTGAGACATCACCACTAGCTAGGACAATTAGCTAGGTGTTCTTCACAACATTACAATTTTGACTAGTTAGAACAATCAACTAGTCATTCATATTGACATATCGACTAGCCAGTTTTAATTGGTTAGAACGGAATTTCAACATCGTAGCCACTGAAGAAACTTTAGGCTACTCGGACAACAAATGGAAATAAGAAGTTATTAAGTTTGAAAAAGAAAACTATAAAATCTGAAGAGAATGTTCTAGGTATCGGAACAATCGATAACCTCTCATCAAATATTACCTATTAGTGAAACGGTCCATCCAAGGGTGCCTCCGTACACATGCTTTATCAGATCCTACAGTAGAATTAAATTCAGAATACCAATATCAAAATGATATCCTTACTATGATTTCAATGTACGATGTACAATCTCATCTTGAATAGAAGAAAAGAATTCATGAAGGATGTCTGGATGTTAGATCATCCCTGTTCTCAACAAGTTGATAAATATTTATGGGCTCGACTGAAGAGTGCAAGTATGAAAGAAGTAGTCAAATATCAATATTCGTTTAGGAATATTCATTGATTAATTAAGGAAACAATTGTTGAACATTCCTTGGATAATTGAAAGGAAGTGTAAATAGTCCTGAGCAGAACGAAATAATTATAAACTTCAAATAGAATACTCGGGGATCAAATAAGATACTTTGGATGAGTCCCGGTTTAGAGAAAGTATATCACTGGTGGTTATTCCACAAGTTTGAAGTAGAAAGCTAGAAGGATTACCTGATATAAACTAATCGAGGTAACATGGTTAATGAAAAGTTTAAAATGAAGTAGTGCACCAGCCGGTAGTTACCAAAATAAGTTAATAATCATTCGTGCATCTCATTATCACCACTATGAGGGTAACTTCATCTCTTCGTCTTCGTAATACAAGACACCAACTAGTGTGTCTCTCAATCATCATCTTAAAGTCATTTATCGAGTTAGGGTTTCACAAGTATATCTATCATTTCCGTGCTTTATCTTGAAGACCAAGATTCACATCATTCCGGGGACACCTGCTAAGTCCATAGGGTCCTACTTCATGCCTTTCGACATGAATCACAAGTGTCCAGTTCCCCCTGGGAACAGATCAAAGAGATCTCTCAGGGATCTCAGTGCAGTCCATAGGTTCAGTGGCGGGTGTGTGCATGTGAACATATACCAAAAATATTGAGGTCTACAATACATATATACGTAGTCCCTGCTAACATCTCTATCAAAGGATCCCACTCTAGACCCGTTGGTCTTTTCTTTTGGTAGACTCTGAGATCACTGTATCGCTCGTTGCAACCATATTAAACTGCTCTTGAGTCCCTTTGTTAATCCCACTTGTTTGTTCTCTAAGTTGAACTACCATGCTCTAGCGTCCAAATCATGCGTGGAATTACCTAGCATGCTCGTCTTATGATAACATTCTCGTATAACACATGTAAAATTCACCATCAAGGGTAATGAAATCCACAACGACATAGTGACCAACTTTCAGGTAAACCCGTTACTTATCGAAAATCGGATCTTATAGCCAAAGTAAAAGACTTTCATTATTCCAAGTACTAAGTACCCTTACTTATGTAGGGATGTCTAAACTTCTTAATTCTTAAAATGCCGCCTTCTAAACTGTGGAGGACTATGGGCCACAAAATTTATGCCAGCCTAGTCATCCGATCATATTGGCAATATCGCCTCTACCTCAGCTGCTCTTGAGATTTCGCTCTGCTTTCTACATTATTACTTATGATAGGTCATGTACGACTCTCAAACCTCTAAGGATTCTATCGACCCTAGTATAAGACCTCCAGTAACACTCCAGCCCATTCTACTCACCGGTACCTCTTCCGGAAGTCCAATAGTAAGTTTACTACGATCTCGTATGTCATTCTCCTACTTAGACTTAACTCTCAACACTCTCGTTTCTGAGTACTGCAACTTATCTCTCTGATACCATTTCTGTGACGCCCCCAAATCCGAGGTCAAAGATTTAGGTCGTCACATCACCATCCAACCATATCATACCTGTATTAACTTTACAACTCAACAATACATCAATCCAGACCTCAATCTTACGCACATACAAGTTAGAGCCTCAGAAACGATAATCAAAAGTAACGCTAAATATTACAACTCATCTGTACATTCTAGAATCTTGCGCACTTCCATTTATACAACTGCACTTGAAGACAAGTCTTACTATTACAGTTGAAAACCTATCAGACTTACTCTGTAGTATTTATCAGGAACTAAATCATCTCAGGGGTAAATCTTCTACTCCTCTTCTGCTGGTGCGGAGTTAACCGATCAAATTCTTCTCTTTCTGAAAAGTTTTTATAAAGCAAGAATGAGCTACATAATGCTCAGCAAGTTCACCATTTTGTAAAATAATAATGTGGTTTATTTCGAAAACGTTCCCAACTGTATGGGTATATATCTCAGATTACAAAACATAACTCGACAATATATATGTCCGAGTTTGAATAAAACATTTATACTCACTAAGGAGCTTTAAGAATAACATATGAATCCTTTATAAGGTTCTCATTTCAATATATCTCAAGTTTGAAATTATATATATACATATGAGTATATCATTTTCGGCAAAACACTCTAAGGTTAACATACTGTACATGGAATACATTATTGCAAAACCTCTTTCCTTCCATTAGCTTAGAAGGTTTCTCATTCAAAAACATTTCATTCTTTGAAATAATTGCAAGAGTGCACTAACACGTGCCAATCTTTATAGAAAATCTTGCAGTTCTAGATACTGCACAATATCAATTTTTTTCTTATCAAAAACCACACTATCGGCAACTTGGCACTTAGGCCCAAGAAGCAGTGTTTGAGTATTTTTCCAAAGTGGAGGATGGGACTGGAAGAAAACATAAAAAACCTGACAAGGATTGACGATGATCAGTCGCCACAACCAAGTCCAACAATCCGCGGGTCTTCTCTACTAGTAGAAGGATAGAAACTACATCCGTAACTACCCTTGGGTGAAAACTACATCCGTAATCACCCTCGATGAAAACTACATCCGTAATCATCCTTCGGCAACACCTGGGCCGGAATAATAATTGATGGACCGCCTGGCTCACGGCCGCTTACACATCCCGGGAATCGTTCGTCAACGATTCCCACACCTGCCAGAGTCCCATTTTTCTTTTCTTTTCAAAAATCCTTTTGATAGAAAATTCGAGTAGTTGAAGTTCGACCTCAGTCGACCAATAATTCTTGAAAAACGTACAAGAAGCAAAATCTGACCGGGGGTTTTCGAAAATGTTTTGGGTGGGAAAGAGTTCGAGTTTGAAAACGCTGAAGGTATCTTGGATTAGTTTTGTCTTTAAAATAATGAACGATAATTAATAAATAATATTTTTAGATTTAATATATAAACAATTAGTAAAATAATTATTTAATTAAAATAAGCTTTTAATCCAAGATAGATATTTTTGAGTATTTTTAACAACGTAAAAATAATAAATACGTAAGTATACGATACTTCCCGAATGACCTTTCGGGTTTTCGTAATTTAATCACGATACAATAATATACCGCTCCCCGGTCAATAGTATATTTGGACCGCTACGACCTATATTGCTAGAGTCGTTGTCCGAAGCAATATTTTCATTCTAAGTTCAAGGGTGTACAAACACATATGCATATATCTCAAACTTCAACATAATCTCGTAAAGCATAAGCATATAATACGTTTGGAAGCTATAAACACAACAGTGAAAATCCTTATATATAAGTTTTGAAAAGTAAACTTGCATAGGTAAAATCAAGAATATAATCTTTTGAAAATAAATACTTAGGGTTGGAAAACTTGCCTTGGTGAGGTTGGGGTGGTCGGCTCACGAAGTGGAATGAAAATCTATACATAATCAATATTTGTACGTTAGTACCTTAACAACGCTACTTAATCATAAGGTTTTAAAAAAAATCGTAAGACCAACTTAACGACTTCACTTGTGACCACTAACCCTCTCATATGACCATGTCGTCACATTATCACTTCCTTTACCCATTCGACTCAAATCTATTCCTCAAACTCGAAACTCAAGTGAACATTCTTAAAACTACTTTAAACTAATCCCCTAAGTGGTTTTTCACTTGCGCACACCTCGCTCCAACATTTTTATAAAATTAAAAAATACATATTTTAATCCAATTCTTTTTGGGTAGCCTTCCCCACTGCATTTACTAGCTTCTCTAATTTTTCCATGATCATACATAAATATTTAGGGGTTTAAACAAGGTTCACAAGGGGGTCACTTAGTGCAGTCCGGAATCCAGAAACACAATTTACTTCTCCGGCCATAACTTAAAATCTATACATTACTTAGTTATGAACCTTACTTTTCCAGAAACTACATTCAATTATCTTTCCAACAATATATGGTAGGACCTCAGGTGACAAGATTTGAGGGTTCAAAACCATGTTACAAGGCAGGTCAAAGTTCCTGGAAAACTCAGCAAGCATGTATTCACTTAGATCAACCAATTTTCTCAATTCCACAACACAACCAACACCTAATTCACTTAGTTCATGCTTTATAACACTCATGGAGATACATATACTATCCACAATCATAAAAACCACAATCACAACATCAAAACTCAAGATCTACATCATCCATAACTTATATGTCCAAGATTCACACTAATAACCATGGATCTAACATTAAACATCACAATTACTACATGGCCAAGAGGGGTTAGGGTTTTTATACCTTCTTGATGTTCTTACAATCTCAAACAAGGTTGGTTAACCTTGGGGAAGCCTTACTCTATGCTCACCATCTTCAATCTCACCAAAGAAATCAAGAACATGGAAGTGAGTTTCCTGATTGGAAAAACACGCCCCAAAGATCAGCCAAAACGAAGCCCTTGCGCTCGTTTCCTGGTCGAGGCTCCTGAATGAAAGTTGTAGAGCGTCTTCACAGCTTTCTAACCATATAAAGAACAAAAAATTTCATTGAGTAATGAAGGCTCTAGGCCCGTTTTACTGAGAGGAAGTTCTGCTGGGCAGAATGGAGAGAAAATGGAGTTTCTTGGTTTTTAATTTTTGTTCTTTATCTCCAATAATGCTTACACATGTAATATATATCTAGATATTTTGGATGCATCCTTATCCTTGCTAGGTGTCACACTCCCATTGGCTCCCTTGGATTCTTATCCACTTAAAATGCAACCAAGTCCTTCCTCCTTTTGCACCTAAGTCCTTATCTCTTGTTTCTTGCACTTAAGTCCCTTGGCTTTGTTTTCTTTCCCACCAATTGGATTCCATTGTTGTTTCGTGAATAAAATTAATACGTTACAACTAATACTTTGCATATTATTGCTATAATATGGCATAATACCTCGAACGGATATTAATTCCAGCATCCCTTGTTTATTTCTCTTTATCTCAGAAAACGTTCTCCCGCTTTCTCAAGCATTCTCTATTTCTCAATTCTAAGAGTTTATTCTCAATCCTCTTTCTTTCTCATAATATATCCTTCCTTGGACTCTTAATATACCATATCCTTAATCCATGCTTCGTTCACTCAATCGCTTAATCTTGTTGTAACGTCTCAGTGGTTCTCGTTCTAAATCCTCGAATCAAATATAATAAAATCCTAACATATTAAATCTTTAATTCCTCAAAATTAATATCTCATTTCTTGAATAATATATAATTCACTTCCCGGTCAAATATTACACCAGAATACAAATTGGAATTTCTGAATTCCGATCGTCTTTACATACACTTATTTGCTCCGTGAATCACTAATATGACTTCGAAATATACATACCATGTCTTGTACATAGGGTGGCGTGAAAATTTTCTTGGTCCTCAAAATCACTATTCATCCATAAATTACTATTCACGCATGACAAACACTATTCACGTATATACTTATTCTTAATAAGAAAAGTTTTAATTCTACCGAAAATTTGGGTTCTTACATGTGTCATCTCTGAAAGGATCCAGCCCACAAGAACCTGAACTTCAAAGGAGTTCAGAAGCTATTACAGATCCAGTCACACAAGAATCACCTACTCAAAGTGTAGGTGCAGACATTTCTGAAGGAATAGTCCCACAAGAACCATCTTCTCAAAGGGAAGGTGAAGACAAGAATATTCCTGCCCCACAAGAACCATCTTCTCAAAGTGAAGATGCTGGCAAACTCACATCAGCAAAGGAGTTTCCTGACAATGCTCAAGGGGCTTCTGAAATTGAAATTGAACTTGCTAGAAGTCTGGCAGAAAAAGCTGCTCATGATTTACACATTGCTGAATGTGATAGAGTGATTGCTGACACTGCATTTGAGGGAAGTACACAAGAACCTTTGACTCAAAGTGTTGAAGAAGCTTTAAAACCTCAGACTACACAAGAACCATCAGTAGCAAATATTGATGCAAGTCATGCTATAGTTGCAGTGGTCAATCCTGATGAAAGTACTACTGATTCATTAATTCCATTGCTTATTGAGCCAATTTCAGCAAGGCCAATGGATTCTTTAACTACTTCATCAGGTAACATCTCTTTCTCTACTTCATTTACTACTGATAGTATGATTACAGATAGACCTGATAAAAGGGATACCTCTATTTGTATGACTTCAGACAACTCTTCTCAGCCACCTCTTATTTCTTCACAATTAATGAGCCAGAACCTTTCTTGTGAGATTGAGAGTGAACATTTAGAGAAAAAGAAGAGTGATGAGAGGCAGTCTCCTGAACTGGCAAAAGGAGAGGTAGAAAAGAGTGAGAAGTTATTAACTTCTAGTGAGGTAGAAGTTGCTATTGAAAGCAACTTAGGTAACATTGTGAGAAGTGATGAGATCACTTTAAAAGAAAAGAGAGATTTAGGACATGTTACTAATTTGTCTGCAGGTCATCAGGATTCACCAGCTGTATCTACTGGTGTTTTGAAACTGAAAGGAATTATGCTTCCTGATGATGATGTTGAACATAAACTTCCTGAGGCTGGTGGTGGCTCAGATGATGATGATGATCATGCTGATCTTGAAACAAAGCAAATACAGGCGGCTATAAAAGCAAGTCTCCAATCTACTTATGGGTCTTCAAGTAGATACATGCAGTCAATGACTCAAGAAGAATTCAGAGGGGAGTATAGTTCACTTCTTCCTTCTGGTCATATGGCTACGCGGATGCCGACACCTGAACTTAAGGCTCTTCTCAAAACTAATGCTCTTCTAGCAAAGGGATTGAAGAGTGAAATTGACTCTATGAAGGCTGCGACAGATAAATTTCAAGCGGGTATTCAAACATCTGTTTCTATATCTGCTACTGCTTCTCAGGCACGCCTTCTTGCAGATGATATTAAAGCTCTTGATAAGAGATTGGATTCTAGAATGACTGTCTTGGAATCTAAAGTTGATACTATTGATGAAACCCTCAAGCTTATATTGTCGTTCTTCATTCAGGACGATACTGATGTCAAAAAGGGGGAGAAGGTAGTCAAAACAAAATGCTCACCTGATCCAGTTGTACAAAAGGATGATGATAATTCTGGAAATGATGGTGGTGATAAGTTACATCATAAAGTTGAAACCTCTGATGCTGCTTTACTGACAAAGAAAACGAATACTCAAACTAAGCAGTCAACTCATGTTTCTGAATCTGGAAAGAAGAAAGTGACACCTGGTCAAACTCTGTCAACCATTCCTGAGGATGATGTGTATGTGGAACAGGATGAAGATGCTGCTAATCTGTTTCATGAACTTGACACTGGGGATGGTCGTGTTCTTAAATTATTTCATAAAGACAAAAGAGTTCAACAGTATCATGCTGAGAAAGCACTTGTCTTATCTACTGAAGAAAATCCAAACATGACTACTGATGAGTTCTTAGAAGAACAGAACAGGATCCTTGAAGAGCTTGCAAAACAGAATAAAGCTCTTGCTGCAAGAAGAGGAAGAGGCAGATGAGGAAGATACAGAAATAGAGGGAGATCATCTGCTCAAACAAGTTCAAGGCAAACAAGATCTAGTGGAATCAAATTGAAAGATGTTTCTGAAAGTGAAAAGAAGAAAACTCCACTATCTCTTGCATCAACTCCAGATAACAGATTCAATGCTCCTGAAGAAATTGAAGAGGAGATATTGCCTTTGAAAAGGAAGAGTAAGGTAGCTGTTCAATCTACTGCATCTAACGAGAAGTCAATTGTTGATTCAATTCCTGATGTTGTTCCTGAAGAGACTGAAATCTTAAAAGAACTTGAGATTATGATTCTTAAGGTTATGGTTGAATTTCACAATGTGGAAGTTTTTTAAGATACATTGGAGTATGAACAAGAAAACTTCAAAAGATTTGAAAGAGAAAGTGAAATCAGAGCTAAAGCCACAAAAGCAGAAAAGATAACAACCAGGGATTACTTAAGAAATGTTCATAGATCAGACAGGAAGTTATGGTATGATAGAGATAGATCTGTTCCTGAACATCAGCAGGATTATCCAACTAATGAGAAGAAGAAGAGTAAGAAGAAGGAGGTGGATAAGGTTGATTATAGGAAACCAGTTGTGTTCATATCAGCTGGATTGATAAAAGAGTCTTCTTTGATCAATGAATTTCTGATTGTTAAAACAGAGTCTACTACTTTTATTGCTGAAAATCCACCAAAATGGGTGAGTATGCAATCTGGCTTGAGAGGATGGGAACCTGGCACAAGGGGAGGAATTGGATATAGTCATGCACTGGTTATTTTCATTGCACAAACTGATCAATATGCTCTAGTTGACAAGATTGGGGATGAATTAACTGTAGATCATCTTTGGAAACTTGAAGCTGTTGCTATCATTGCTGATTGTCATGCTGATGCAAAGAAAATAGAGAAGCTGGTGTACTTCATGAAAGATGGAAGTGTGAAGAAGATTCCTATTCATGAATTGTTGTGTAAATCTGCAAAAGAACTGAAATATGTTCTGTATCTTCTCAGAAGTAAAAGAATACATGTTAGTGAAAGAGAAGTTTACCACAATTGGTGTGTCATGATTTACAGGAAGATTAGACAGAGATTCATGGATGGAGGAACAAGGTATGATGGCAATTATATTCCCATGTACTTAAATTTAAGAGATATAGAGGTTGAAATGAAGAAAGGTACAGCTGTTAAAGAAGTGTATCTAGGCATGGAACAACTATCTCTAAATCCAGATGGGATGGAAATTGCTTATGTGTTGCTAGGTGACTTAGATCTTCCGAGAAACTCAATTCAGAATATCAGGGCAGCTATTTATCAGATTAATGAGGAAGATGAAGAACTAAAAAATCTGAAGAAGAAACTGATTCAAGTTCTTGAAAGCAAGGAAGAAGAATTGTTATATGAATTCTTGAGACTGAATCTATTTTATCAAAGAATTTCTGAAACTGTTCCTGATGATTTTACAGAAGGTATTTTGTTTTGAGTTTTTGACATCTTGAATCAAGGAATTTGTGCTTTGTTTTATAAAGAACAAATTGGGGGAGATTGTTAGATATTGATTCAAGAGATGATCAGGATCTGGGCATTACTGATCAGATACTGATGCTGACGTCATCAGGAATACAACGTCAGTATTGGACTATCAGGATTAGAAGCTGGTCAGGATTCCATGAAGATTTTCATCAGACCAGAGATCAAGGAAGATTGATATGTCGGTTCCTAATTTGTAGGAAGGCAGATATCATACAAGATATGCATTCAGAGATATATGTAATTGATTTAGAATATCTTGTAATTGATAGTGCAACTGTGTACACTATATAAACACAGTTTAGGTTTTACATTTTGTAATCGCTTGCACGAGTTATATTGTAACCTAGCAGCTCTTAAGAACATAAGAATTTCTTAAGAGAGTTTTGTAACAGTTTTATATCAGAGTTAATAAAGCTGTTATTGATTCATACTTGTGTTATTTTGTTTTAAGTCGAAAATCTTATACAATTGTATTCAACCCCCTTCTACAATTGTTATTTACTGGGCAACAGGGTCAAATGTATGGGCAAGGGAATGTCTTGGATCCTGTGCGTAGTAGTGAGTCAGTGGAACCAGTAATGTGCTGACAGGTGTCACATAGGAGGGTATCAAATACCATTGGGGAAAGAGAGAGAAGGCGGACTTGGTGAAGATATGAAGATATTTGTTGCCCAGTAACGAACAAGTGTAGAAGGGGGGTTGAATACACTTGTATAAGATTTTCGACTTAACAGAAATAATAACACAAGTATGAATCAATAACAGCTTTATTAAGTCTGATATAAAACTGTTACAAACTCTCTCAAGAAATTCTGATGTTCTTAAGAGCTGCTAGGTTACAAGATCTACTCGTGTAAGCGATTACATACATGTAAAACCTAAACTTTGTTTATATAGCATACACAGCTACACTATCAATTACAAGATATTCTAAATCAATTACATATAACTCTGAATGCATATCTTGCATGATAGCTACTTTCCTACATTCTATGAACCGACAAATCAATATTCCCCGATCTCTGGACTAATGAGAATCTTGATGAAATCCTGATCAGCTTCCAATCCTGATGGTAGTCAAATACTGACATCATATTACTTATGACGTCATCATCAGTATCTGATCAGTATAGTCCAGATCCTGATCATCACTTGAATCAATATCTAACAATCTCCCCCAATTTGTACTTAATGAAATAAAGCACAAATTTCCTGATTCAGTGATGTCAAAAACTCAAAACAAAATTCTATAAGAAATCTGCAAGAAATTTGATAATAACTTTTCTTCTTTGCTTTCGAGAATTTGAATCAGTATTTTCTTCAGATTTCAAAGTTCTTCATCCCCCTTACCAATCTGATAAATACCAGCCCTGAGATTTTGAATTGAGCTTCTTGGTAAATCTAACTCCCCCAATAATAAATATGCAAGGTCTTTTCCACCAGGATTCAAAGATAGTTGTTCTTGATAAAATACTGTTTCTTTAACAGCTGAACCCTTTGTCATTTCAACTTCTTGATCTTCTATATTCAAATACATAGGAATATAATTACCATCATACCTTGTTCCTCCTTCCAAATATATAGATCTGATTTTATTGAGGATCATGGTACACCAGTTTTTGTAACCACTGGCTTCTGTATTAGGAATATTTCTGTTCTCAAGCAAATAGGGAACATATTTCAGCTCCTTTGTTGATTTGCACAAGACTTCATCAAGAGACAATTTCTTCACACTTCTGTCTTTCATGAAGTACAGTAATTTCTCTATCTTCTTAGAGTCCACACTGCAAGCAACAATTGCAACAGATTCCAATTTCCAAAGATCACGTTAGTAGTATTTTTGTTTGTTCGTTCGCAGGGAAGGACTGAATGTAACATCAAGTTCAAGTATCTTATCTCTCACAATTTAGAAGTGTAGAAGAATGTTTGGTTTGTTTATAAACTAAATTAAACTAATTATCAATCGAGAATAAAATATATGAGGAAAACAATCCAAGAACTAGGGTTCTTCACTTGGTTTCAATGCACATTCAATATCTATGTGACGTCTACGTTCTTACCCTGTTGAAACAATTCTTCTAAGGTTATAATGTTCCCTTCCAAGATACAATACAATGTCTACAACTACACCTTAATTGTCACTTCCATGATACAATCAAAGTACAATCATAAACTATTACGCACCAAGAATTATAAGTCTCACAACTCTCCTATTAATCTTCCAATCAAATATTCGAGTTATGTCTGTTAAATCTTGTACTAAAATTGCAACTCCTTTTCCAAGTTATTACAATCCCTAAAATCCAATCAAAGGTTCATGACGCCCCTAATTGTGTTAAGCCCTCAATAACAGATCAGCAAAGCAAGAAAATCAAAGATAATTAAACACACATGAATACCAAGGAATACTACCCAATCCTCAGATTAGAGATTTAGTTACACATAATTAAATTCACAAAACAAGAATCAATAGAAATAGAAGAACTCATAATTATTAGATTATAGAAAAACCTTTAATCTTCAATCTTCAAAGAAAATAAACGTTCTCCCAAAAATCTCCCAAAAGAAAGTGTTTACAAATTTGTCTGCATTATATATTTTTCGATCCATAAAACAATACCTTAGATGCGTTTATATAGGCTCTAAAAGTCTTGCCCAGCAAGAAAATACCAAAACAGAATTATAATAGAATTTCTGCAAAATACGTTTCCTAAACTGAGTCGGTTTTTAAGGAAAATTCGTGGCTGACTTTTCTTCAGATATTCTGGAACGTTCCAATCGTAATTGGACCTCTGGACCACTTTAGAATGATAGAGAATCTTGTTAGCTTCGCGTGGACTGTTTACGGGCCTCAAACGGACTTCTAGAACTCCAGATGTGGCCAAAACAGTGTAGACTACGCAACCCTTCTCAGAAATCCGAATTTTAATCAATTAATTCTCCAAAAACGATAGAAGCATCCACCTTAATCAAGATTCTCGTAAATCTGCACAACTAAGCAAAACACATCAAAACTACACAAACTTGAGTCCAAAACAATCAATTTAAGCCGATTTATAATGCTCCAAGTGGATATAAAATCTACTTATCACACCCCCAAACTTAAACTGATGCTTGTCCTCAAGCATAAACAATTACAACTAACTAACTAGTACCACTTCCGTAGGTGATCACGGTTGCATTTGGCATATTCAACAATCCCTTTAAACCCCTAGGCAGCCCTAGTGGATGAGTAAGGTCTCGTGAGGGCCTATAGCGAATGTACCCACAAAATTCATTTAACCTAATGCAATACAATGCATGAATGCAACTAAATGAAAATGCAATTAATCTAGTACTAATATCCTACCATACCTTCAAATCCTCTCATGCCATATCAACTTAAGAATCAAAGTAAAACGTAATGTCTTGGTGTCGAAAGTGCAAGTATTCACATAGTCTACTCAATGAACATGCATAAGTTCTCACAAGTCCATGTCAAGTGTAAGAATAAGTTAGTAAACATGCTAAACCTACAAGAGTACATCTTTGAGACAAAACTCGGGATCTCATACGCAAAAATAAGCAAACACTCACAATCCACTCACAAAAGAATATTCACTCAAGAACAAGGGTAAGTGTATCACTCAATTCCAACAAAATCATAAACATGCTTGACATTTGGTATCAATCTAACTCTTAACACAACATACATCAATGACGATAATCAAAAGGTCTTTATTTGGGTTGTAACGGGGCTAAGGACAAGGTATGTCAAATAAGCTAAAACAGGTGAAGTGTCAAAAGCTAGTAAGTACCATAATATATCATACACAACACCCTATTTTTCCTCCCATATAATTTTTACTAAAACAAACACTCGACTAGTCGACTGACATAGGATCACAACAAACACAAACATGCTCTCATATTTTTTTTTTCTTTTCTTCCTTTTTTTTCATATATTTTTTTCTCTTTTTTTTTCGAGAGCTAGATAAAACAATAATATGAACAATAACAATGATCCCATGAATTTATTACATATGCCGACTATCAAGTAAACAAACCCAATTTCAATATTTTCCCCAAAAGTACGACCAACAATAAACCCCTTCTTGCACACCTTATTACTCCCTTAAGCACTATATACTAGCCTTTGACAACGCGGGTTCAAATTAATGTAAGGCCAATACAAGAAAAAGGTCTAGGCAAGTAATGTGGTATGTCACCGAAAAAATAGGATTAAGCTCAATGGGTTAACTAATTGATCATGTAAATATGGTGTGGTAATATGGGAAAATATGTGGTTATTCCTAATGCCTTTATCATTTTAATCGTCAAATAATGTCATGCGTTTCAAGAAAGACCTCAAACAACTGCTAGCAATGCAAACAATCCGTGGACACTCAAGCAAACGAATAAATTGCAAAAAATATGCAATATGGCTCAAAATCTCACTTGGCGGAAAAACCTACTCAATCCCAAGCAAAAATCTCTCTAATGCACCGACTTGTATTCAAAGCATGCAAACTAAATCAACTTGCACATATTCATGTCCTTCTAATCACTTACAACATTCAATAAGTCTACTAGCTTCAACTTACTAGTGTATGTGTGTGCACAAGAACAAAGCATATCACTTCTCAATCAAAAACGTCAACAACACAAAATTCCTATCAAGCATGGGTGCATATGCAAACTATTATGAACTCACATGATATACTGTACTAAAAAAAACAGAATGTCCTATATGAAACAAACGTAGATAACACGAACATATATGCATGATTTACTACTAATAATATGCAAAGCATGAAATCCTACATGAACAAATAATACAATAACTACTAATCCCTCAAACCATCCCCAAACTTGAAATATTCAATGTCCTCATTGAATGGAAGTAAATACGAGGGATAGCAGAAACATGCCTAACCATCTGAATTCTCATCCTCGGATGAATCAGGCAGTGGATACCGCGTACGAGCTCCATAGACTGGCCACCTTGCCTGAATTCCTACATCTCTCAAAGCAGCAGCCATATCCTCGGCATACTCCCTGTTACTAGCATGTATAGCATCCATACGCCTGTACAAACGTCTAAAGTGGGCATCCAAAACTCTCGGTACTCTCGAACCCCGTGGCGGAGCGCCCGCTCCCTGACCACTAGCACCAGCATCACTAACAACATAACCAAGCCCCCTCGGATGTGGAACCCCACCTTGCCATTCCGGCATTCTATTAATAAACACGTCCACAATGGAAGTCAAAGGCGACTGCAACTCCTCCTCCGCACCCCATATAACACCACTATCCCTACACAAACTAGCTATAATAGAAGCATGAGGCATCGATGACAGTGTATTAGACTTTAAAAACCTGATAATATTCTGATAAACAATATATCCAACATCAATGTACTTTCCCTTTAGAATGCCACAAAGAAGAATCGCTCTATCAGCTATTACCTCACCCGTAAGAGAAGTAGGCATAATATTCGCACAGATAAATAAATAACATGCTCGTGCAAACTTATTCATCGCAGAAGGCGGAAAATTAATTGGCTTAGTAGTTCCCAATTTATACTTCCAAACTGTACCAGGAACACATAACTCACGAACAATCGCCTCCATATCCACATCTTTACTAGTCTTCCTTGCCCAATCTTCATCCCCCACTAGCTTAGGTGGTTGTCCCAAAATTGGACGAATAGCATCTGGACTGTAATCCACCTGTTTACCTCGAACCACACACACCCCATCCGACTCACCTTTAGCATTCGCGTAAAACTCCCTAACAACATTCAACGGAACCGGAGCAGGTGCCTTACAAATCTCTCCCCAAAGTAACTCACTAATCACATCAACCAACCCATAAAGACGAGTTGGCAAAAATCCCCTTTCTTTCGCCACCAACCTTGACAA
The DNA here is from genome assembly GCA_037693485.1 of Kitagawia praeruptora. Taxonomy (NCBI): domain Eukaryota; kingdom Viridiplantae; phylum Streptophyta; class Magnoliopsida; order Apiales; family Apiaceae; genus Kitagawia; species Kitagawia praeruptora. The sequence continues at coordinate 130,063,459 of CM075350.1, forward strand.
TAATTTATTATACTCAACCTCCGCATCCGGAGAAGAAAATCTCTCCACCCTAATAGAACCACCCCTCATTCGCTTAGGCGCCATAATAACCAAAACCCCACTCAACAATAACACCACCAACAACCACCAAGAATATCCCACCAAAAACCACCAAGCAAAATCACACCACAAATACCCAATTAACAAGACTAATACAAAACCCCCAACTTACAAGAACACAAATTCGTAATAAAAAATAAAATAAAGAAGAGATATCCCAACTACGAATCGAAGAGGTGAACTTGTAATAATTTTCCCCCAAACTTGAATTTTTTAGAGATGTAGAGGAGGAATAGAATGAATTGGGTGTGTATGTATGGGTATATATAGACAATGGAGTGATAGCATGAATATAAAAATTTTAATGTGAAAAGGAAAAAAAATTGGTGGAATTTGAAATTTGATATAAGATAGAAAAAAGATTTAATGAATTAAAGAAAAAGAATTAGAATAGAAATAGGATTTTTGAAGAAAATTTAGAGGGTTTTGGAATTGATTTAGGATTAGATTTAGGTGGAGAGATGAGAGTATAAATAAGATTTGGGGGTAGAAAGTTTTTTTTTTTTATACAATACAGCTGAATAGAACAAAAATCAGCTGAATAAAACACAAAAAATCGGACATCTACTGCACACGGGCAACCTACTCGCGTAGCAGGCAGATGCGCAGGAGCAACCTGCGCGACAAAGGGGCAGACTGCGCTGAGGACAGTAACGTAGGCACAACCTGCGTTACCAAGGGGCAGACTGCGGGAATAGCAGAAACGCAAGGGCAGCCTGCGTTACAGAGCTGCAACCTGCTCAAAAATTCGATTTTTTTTACACTAATGCGTGGGTTGCCTCCCACGAAGCGCTTTTTTAACGTCATCAGCTCGATGCCGATTCTCAATTGATGATAGGTTCTTGGAGGTGAAGAATGCTCATTCTTCGCTCCACTGTTTCTCCAAGTAGGTATGGCTTAAGTCTCTGCCCGTTCACCTTGAATACATCCGACCCTTCTCTAGTAATCTCACAAACCCCATTAGGATAGACCTTCACAATCTCAAAAGGTCCGGACCATCGTGATCTAAGCTTTCCGGGGAATAAACGGAGTCTTGAATTAAACAATAGAACATGTTGCCCAACCTCAAATTCCTTCTTCTGAATGTGCTTGTCATGCCACAATTTGGTCTTTTCCTTGTAGATACTAGCATTTTCATAAGATTGGAGCCTAATCTCCTCAAGCTCTCCAAGTTGAAGTAAACGCTTCTCTCCCGCAGATTTTAGATTAAAATTCAAATCCCTTGTCGCCCAAAATGCCTTATGCTGAAGTTCCACCGGCAAATGACATGGCTTCCCAAAGATCAACCTATATGGAGACATTCCAATAGGTGTTTTAAACGCCGTCCTATATGCCCAAAGAGCATCATCAAGCTTTGTTGACCAATCCTTTCTCGACGCTGCCACTGTCTTCTCCAAAATTGACTTCAGCTCACGATTCGAAATCTCAACTTGTCCACTTGTTTGCAGATGATAAGAAGTTGCCACCTTTTGTGCCACACCATACTTTTTCAAGAGATCAGCCACCTGTTTATTGCAAAAGTGCGCACCTCCATCATTGATAATAGCCCTTGACACTCCAAATCTAGTGAACACATGCTTCTTTAGAAACTTCTTCACCACTCTAGCATCGTTAGTAGGAGACGCAATAGCTTCAACCCATTTCGATACATAATCAACTCCCACCAAAATATACTGATTCCCATAAGAAGATGGAAATGGACCCATGAAGTCCATCCCCCACACATCGAAAATCTCCACCTCAAGAATAGATTGTAAAGGCATCTCGTTCCTCCTCGAAATATTTCCAACTCGTTGACATCTATCACATTTCGCCACAAAGTCTCTAGCATCTTGATGCATGGTTGGCCAATAGAATCCTGACTGCAAAACTTTCGCCACTGTCTTCATACTACTATTATGACCTCCACACTCCAGAGAATGGCAATGCCTGAAAATATGAGGAACTTCATCATGAGGTATGTTAGGAATAATTCATAAGTTGTGATGTTAAGAATAGAATTTACACATTATACTTCTTGTAATCCTGATCTTATAAAGGATTTAGCACTGTATTTAGGTTTTATGTGTAAGACAGTTATCTGTATAGTTTAGTCAGGAATGAACAGTGTATCGGAGACTACATGTCAGGAACAGAGAGCAAATCCTGATGACGGTCCAATACTGATGGTTGATCAGATACTGATGCAGTGTGCAGATCCTGATATCAGTCGTGTTACTGATGATGTCATTATGGATGCTACAGAAACTGGCAAGTGCTATAAAACAGGATCGTTGTTTGAAGAACAAGCAAGAAGATATTATGAAGGAAAGAGTTTTCTATTGATGGAAACTATCGACTAGAAGGCAGAACATTGTCATGTATAGATTATATCTTTCTGTTATTAGTTGATAGGTAGCATTATAAATACTCTCTCAACATCATTGTAAAGAGTGTAGCTCGTGAGGAAAAAGTTCGAGTGCGTAGCTCTGTATAAGGTTTGTATTCGAGAGTTCGAAACAAACAGAGAGATATTTGTATTGTCAGCAGCTGCTAAAGGTATTGTACACCTTTGGTAGAGTTTGTATTTGATCTTATTAATACAAATAGAGTTTGATTCGTTGTTTATTCTTGTTCATATAATCAAGCAAAAATCAGACACGATTATATAACTTGTATTCAACCCCCCCCTTCTACAAGTTATTCGAGTTAACAATTGGTATCAGAGCAGGTTGATTTCGAGTAATCATAAATATCTGCAATCATGTCTGGTTACAAAGATGGGAATACCAAAATTCCTATGCTCAAGAGAAACGAATATACTCTATGGGAAGTAAAGATGTTGCATCATCTGGAAGCAACAGATCCTGATTATCTTGACAGAATCAGAGATGGACCTTTTGTTCCAACAAAGGTCGTTGGACAAGCAACTGTTGATGGTGTGGTTGTTCCAGAACATACAGCAGAGAAGCCAAAATCTGAATGGTCAGATAAGGACAAGGAGAATGTTCTCAAAGATGCTAAAGTGAGAAACATATTATTCAATAGTCTTGATTCTGTTCTCACTAACTATGTTCTCTCTTGCAAAACTGCTAAGGATATATGGGACAATCTTAAGGTTCACTGTGAAGGAACTAAACCTGTCAGGAAGAATATGAGGACATTACTTATACAACAGTATGAGTACTTTGAATCCAAGTCTGGTGAGTCACTTACTGATACCTTTGATAGGTTTACAAAACTCATCAATGAGATGGCCATGCATGGTAAATATTACGACTTGGAGGATATGAATACAAAGTTCATGAAAGCTTTGCCTGATTTCTACAATGAGAAAATATCTGCAATTGAGGAAGCTAATGATCTAGATGAGATTTCATTAGAGGCAGTATATGGAAAATTGAGAGCTTATGAACTTGACAAGCAGCAGAAGAAGAGCAGGAGTGAAGGAAAGATGAAGACTATTGCACTTACTGCTCAATCTGAAGTTAAGAAGCTTCCTGAAGAACAGCATGAAGAGATTGTTGTAAAAAATTCAAGGAAGAAGAAAAGCAAAGAAAGTTCTGAGTCAGAGACTACTGATATGGACTCTGACAACAATGATTCTGAATCTGAGATGCAAGAACTCTTTGCTATGTTTGCTAAAGCTTTCAAGAAAGGAAGATTCAACAGAAGAAGATTTAGCAAAGGACCTTTTCAAAAGAAGGAGGAGAAGAAGAGTGACAAGAGCAAAAGTACAATTGTCAAGCTTGATAAGGCTAAGATCAAGTGCTTTAACTGCAGCGAGCTTGGACACTTTGCTAGTGAGTGTAAGTAGCCTAGGAATTCAGGAAAGGGTAATGCACTTATGGTCACACAGAAGGATTGGGCTGATTCCAGTGACTCTGAAGATGAATTGGATTATGACAACATTGCATTGATGGCCAATAGTTCAGACAAACCTGGATCTCCAAAGAAAACTTCTCTATCCTCTGTTAAGGTATCACTTCACTCTCTTGATTCATTTGATAGCTTAAATTCTGATGAAATTAGATCTATCCATGCTGAGTTTAAGAATCTTATGACTAATTTTAGAATTCTTACTTGTGAAAGAGATGAACTTAAGGTTAAGAATGATAAATTAGTTGATAGAAATAATTTTCTTGAATCTGAATTAATTCAAATGGAAGAATACAAGTTGAGTTCTGATAAAGCTAAGCATGATTATAGTGTAATTCTTGAGGCTTATGACTATGTCAGAAAAGAACTAGAAGAAGAGAGAGATGTGATTAAGACCATTAACAATTCCAGTAAGAAGACATTAGAAATCTTTGAGAGTGGAATTCGTGGTAAGGTTAATGGTTTAGGTTTTGATAAGGCTAGACAAGAAGAAAAAGTAGCTATTGTCAATGATGATAGTAAGGTAGAAGCTAACACATCTAAATCTGAAGGTAAGAAAATTGTTTCTGAACCTAATCATGTTAAATTTGTTGATTCAAAAGGTACCCCTGTTGTACACAAAAGGATTAACAATAGTTATTCAGATAAGAAAGTGTTAGAGAAACCTAAGAATGTAAACATAGGGTTTCTGTCTAAGTCTCAGTTGAAACAGAGATTAGATGATCTTTCAGAGTCTAGCAAGATCAAGAGAAATAGGAATGGAAAAGAAGGTATTAACAAGGAGAATAATTACAAGAATGTACCTGATGCACCTAGGAAAAAATGCTATAAGTGTGGAAATCATAATCATTTGACCCTAGACTGCAATCAAAAACCTTCTTGGAAAACTGAGTCCAGATTCCCCAAGACTCAGAAAATTCAATACCAACCACAAAAAGCTTGTTATCATTGTGGTAGTTTACTTCATTCCATTTACATGTGTAGAGAATATCATGAACTGTATTATGACTATTATTCTTTGAAATCTGAAACTCCTAGTCACAAACAGTTTGTGAGATCAGAGTCTAAAGTTGACTCTGCAACAGGTAAAATAAATGCAAAATCTTCAAAGTCTGTTGTCTCTAAATCTAGTAAGAAAGGATCCAATCAAAGTTGGGTCCTAAAAAATTCTAACTAGTTACTTTTTGTTTGCAGGGCACAGAAAAGAAGCATTCAATTATCTTGGACAGTGGATGCTCTGGACATATGACTGGAAAGAAGTCCCTGCTTACAAAGTTTGAGAGGAAAGCTGGCCCAGTAATATCTTTTGGAGATGGCAACAAAGGAGAAACTCTGGGATATGGCTCAATTGTTTTGGGGAATGTCATCATAGAAAATGTAGCACTGGTTGAAGGCTTGAAACATACTCTTTTAAGCATAAGTCAACTGGGTGATAAAGGTTACAAATCAATCTTTGACAGAGAAGGATGCAAAGTCTTGAATATCCAGAATGGAGACATTGTTCTAACTGGTCAAAGACATGGTAACATATATGAAGCCAGCTTGAGTGATACATCTAAAGGAATTGTTAGATGTCTCTACAGCAAAGCAACAAATGATGAAAGCTGGAATTGGCACAAGAAGCTCTCACATCTTAATTTCAAGAAGCTTAATCAACTTGTTAAACACAATTTGGTGAGAGGCCTACCTCAGGCAAATTTTGTGCAAGATGGACTTTGTGATGCATGTCAGCTTGGAAAGCAAAGAAGAACCACTTTCAAGAGCAAGACTGAAAATTCAATTACTGAACCATTTCACATGCTACATCTTGATCTGTTTGGTCCAGTAAACATTATGTCTATCAGCAAGAAAAGATATGCTCTAGTTATGGTGGATGATTTCACAAGGTTCACATGGGTGTTCTTTCTACACAAGAAGGATGAAGCTCCTCAGCAAATCATTGAACTCATCAAGAATATTCAGAATAATTCTGAGTACAAAGTTAAAGTACTTAGGAGTGACAATGGTACAGAATTCAAGAATTCTACAATGGAGGGATTTTGTGCAGACAATGGAATCACTCAACAGTTTTCTACACCTGGTACACCTCAACAAAATGGTGTAGTGGAAAGAAAGAACAGGACTCTCATAGAGGCAGCAAGAACCATGATTGCAGATGCAAAACTTCCAACCTACTTTTGGGCAGAAGCTATTAACACTGCATGTTTCACTCAGAACTGTACCTTGGTAAATAGTCATGGAAAAACTCCCTATGAGATGATCAAAGGAAAGAAACCAAGTGTGAAATATTTTCACATCTTTGGATGCAAATGCTATGTCCTAAAAGTTCATTCAGAACAACTTGGAAAATTTGAAGCCAAATCGGATGAAGCAATTTTTCTAGGATACTCAGCATCTAAGGCCTTCAAAGTTTATAATCTCAGAACTCACATTGTTATGGAATCAATTCATGTTGCATTTGATGATAAGAAATTTGGAATTTTGCAAACTGATGAAAGCCATGACAAATTGGAATTTGAAAATCTGAAGATTTCTGAGATACTCTCAAGTGATGATGAAGGTTCTCCAGAAGGAATTTCTATTGCTTCTCAAAAGAATGCTACTGTTGAGGGGGAGCAAATAAATCAGAGAGAACACAGTGATCATCAGGAGCAGACTAGTCTTTCAGAATCTATTCCATCAGGAATTGATGTTTCAGAGTCTACTCCATCAGGAACTGACCTTTTAGAGTCTACTGAGGAAAGATCAGTAACTAGCAGTAATATGGAATCTACTGATTCTATTGATCAAAGGAGAGTTTTTGAAGGTAGAGAGAATTCTTCTACAAGGGATACCACTAACTTAGGGGGAGAGACTAGCAGAGTTGATTTACCACCTGTTAGAAAATGGACAAAGGATCATACTGAAGATTTGATAATTGGTGATCCAAATAGTGGTGTTCGAACTAGAAGATCAATTCAAAATGAATGCTTGTATAGTTGCTTTCTCTCAAAGAATGAACCTAAGAAGGTTGAAGAAGCCTTACAGGATCCTGATTGGGTAATTGCAATGCAGGAGGAGTTAAATGAGTTTGAGAGAAACAAAGTTTGGAAACTGGTACCAAGACCTAAAGATAGATCTATTGTTGGTGCAAGATGGGTTTTCAGAAACAAGCTAGATGAATCTGGTATGATTGTAAGAAACAAAGCAAGACTGGTGGCCAAGGGTTATTCTCAGGAAGAAGGCATTAATTATGATGAGACCTTTGCACCTGTATCAAGATTGGAAGAAATCAGAATGTTTCTTGCATTTGCAGCTCATTCAAAATTCAAGGTATACCAGATGGATGTAAAGAGTGCTTTTCTAAATGGCAAACTTGATGAAGAAGTGTATGTAGAACAGCCACCTGGATTTGTTGATTCAAAGTTTCCCAATCATGTCTACAAACTTGACAAGGCACTCTATGGACTAAAGCAGGCACCAAGAGCATGGTATGAGACTTTGTCTAAATTTCTTCTTGAAAATGGCTTCACAAGAGGTACAATTGACAAAACTCTATTCTTTAGAAAGATAAAAGGTGAATTGCTTTTAGTTCAAGTTTATGTTGATGATATTATTTTTGGTTCTACTAATGAAAAGTTGTGTGCTAAGTTTAGCAAGCTTATGCAGTCTAAGTATCAGATGAGCATGATGGGTGAACTAAATTATTTCTTAGGCTTGCAGGTCAAACAGACTGAGACTGGTATTTTCATTAATCAGTCAAAGTATATCAAAGATCTTTTAAGAAGGTTTGACTTTCAAGACTGTGCAGTTGCAAAAACACCCATGGCAACAGCCACTAAACTAGACTCTGATCCTAAGGGGAAGACTGTGGATAATACTAGTTATAGAGGCATGATAGGCTCATTGTTATATCTAACTGCAAGTAGGCCAGATATAATGTTTTCTACCTGTTTATGTGCTAGATTCCAAAGTGATCCTAAGGAATCTCATTTAATTGCTGTGAAGAGAATTTTTAGATATCTCAAAGGAACTCCAAATCTTGGTTTGTGGTATCCTAGAGAATCTGATTTCTTTCTAATTGGCTATTCAGACTCTGATTATGCAGGGTGTAAGATAGACAGGAAAAGCACTACAGGTACATGTCAATTCTTGGGAAATAGATTGATTTCTTGGGCAAGCAAGAAGCAACAATCTGTTTCAACCTCAACTGCAGAAGTTGAGTATATAGCAGCAGGCAGTTGTTGTGCACAGCTCCTTTGGATAAGAAATCAGTTGATGGATTATGGTATGACACTTAGTAATATTCCTATGTTTTGTGATAATACTAGTGCTATTAAAATTGCAGAAAATCCAGTTCAACATTCAAGGACTAAGCACATTGATGTCAGGTATCATTTTATTAGAGAACATATTGAGAATGGTACTGTGGAACTTCATTTTGTTCCTACTGACAAACAGCTTGCAGATATTCTAACTAAACCACTTGATGAGACTACATTCAGTAGACTAGTAAGTGAGTTAGGAATGTTAAATTTTTAGATCCTTAACATCTGCAAAAGTAGCAAGGTATGTTGTTCTTAGCTTATAGACTTGATATTCCTGTCATGATCTATATTTGATTGTTAAATGCTTTAGCTATAACACATTGCCTTGATAAATTTCAGTATGATAGACTTGTTAATAATCATCAGGATTAGATTTGTCATCAGGATGCTGACGTCATCAGTATTGTGTCAGTATCAGGATTATGAAAATTGTTTCAGATCCTGACGTTTACTTTCTATAGTAATCTAATTTTGTGATGTGTTAAGTCTATGCTAGCAAGTTTTGATGATTGCATAGTGATAATTTATACAAAAATCAAAAGACAAACAGATAACAAGAAATTGTATTTTCATTAATAGAAATCATTACATGGAAATGAAATACAACATCTTTTTGTCTAAATTTCTATTCTATACTTGTCTATTGATATGAACTCTGAGGAACAGGACAAGGAGCATCTCAAGAAATCCATCAGGGGATGAAAGCCTCGTTTGTTCTTGGATTCCTTGTCTGGGCGACTTGAATGAGAGCAGCTAACTTAAATGTATAGCATCCCCATCAAGATCAACCTCAGACTCTCGGCCAAATTCTTCATCCTCAAGTTTTGAGGAGGTTAGGGGAAGATTGTATCCAACAGATGGATGTTCTAGGAGAAACCTCTGGATATTATCGAAAACCAATCCATTAATGAGTAGTTCGATGAGAAGAGTCGTTTGTTCAAAGAGATGATCAAGAACAGGATGTTCATCGATCAATAAAAATCTGGAAAATGGGTTTGAAGGGATTTTTGGTTTGAGAAGCATTGTTGAGAAGAAAAGAAATTGAAAGGTTATGGAGAATGGCATAAGGCGTTTGGTTCTTTTAAAGAAAGACGTGAGAAGCTGAGCAGTCACTTGGAAGTTTTAATGAAGTTAAATGCTAATTATTGCATGAGACTGTATTTCTTGTTTCAAGAAATATTGAAAATATCTAACCAATTGATTTTCTGTTCAGATTAATTGTTTATTTTCTTTTTCAGATAAAAGAAAAATGCCACGTGGAAAAACTCCATATTAAGTCTCTGATGATATTGGTCAGGATTTCATGTGTGATCATCAGGATTTGATGAGAGGTCATCAGGAAAAGGAAGCTGATCAGTATTGCTTATTTATACCCTGATTTATTTAATGAAAAATCAATTTTGGATTTTATTTTCCAAAAATCGTGGGTAACCGCATTTTTCAGGGACTAACACCTGTCAATCTACGTGTCAACGTGGGATAGTGGTCTGAAAGATTTGTGAAATATATTTGTTTTGAAACTCTAATCATGTAATTGCTTTCTCTAATCTTACATTCTCTAAAGCAAAAAATCACTCTTGAGTTTTCAAAATCACTAATCCATTTCAAGAATTTTTCAAGTTTCTTTTCAGATCAAAAATGGCAGCTCAGAGAAGATTACCTAAATCAGTAGCCTTCAAGTTTGGTGACTTTGATTTTATGACAAACAATCATGTTGCAGCTATCACCAACAAGGAAGGAGTGTCATCTGATTTTCATCCAATCATGGACTTTTTGGCGTATGGACCATTAAGTTATGCATTGACAGCATCTCCAAAGATTAATCAAGTAGTTGTTTCACAAGCTTGGGAGAATGCTGAGGTAATTGATTCTACTCAGAGTCAATCAGGTAAGATTGTTCTACATTTAGGACAAGATTCATTTGACATTACTGAATCTGTTGTTAATTCAGTACTTTGCTTACCTGTTACTGATAGTTATGAGAATGTACCATCTGATGATAATATAAGAACTATGTTGTCTGAATTAGGTTATAGTGGACCTCTAGATAACATAAGCCAGTTGAATAGGTCTTTTCTTAGAAAGGAATGGTCTTTTTACTTTGATCAAATTGCTAAATGTTTTACTGGCAAATGTAGTTCTTTTCAGCAAATTACTTCTGTTACATCACATATTGCTTATAATTTGCTTTATGACAGAGTAATTAACATTGGTCATATATCTTAAGTCAGATGAGTATTAAACTTGGGTCAAGAGATCAAAACAGGAAAATGGTTTATTATCATAGATTTATGCAATTGTTTATTAACCATTTTATTCCTGATGTTGAAACTAGATTTGGTAGAGAATATTGAGTTTCTTCTTATGAACAGCAAAAGAGAATTTTCTCTGATATTACAAAGAAGGACAATGAAAAGAATCTAGATGAAATACCTGCAATTCATTATCCACATCATGTTCAGGTAATTCTTAAAACTCATCTTCCTACTTTCTACAATTCTTCTTTCTTTTGTGGTGAAATGGCTCAGGAATCTCAATTGGAGGAGAACCCACCTGTGTCTACCCAAGTAGCCCAAAACATTATAGTCTCTGAAACAATTCAAGAACCAAATTTTGATCCACAGCCTATTGTTTCAAAGAAACCAACCTCTGGTGTTTCTCAAAAGACATCAGTTGTAAGGAAGAGAAGATTTGTTGTGTCAAGTAGTAGTAGTAATTCTAGTGAAGATGATGATGATTTAACTCTTGCTGAGAGAGCAGAATTGAAGGCTGCAATTCAACTTTCTTTAGCACAAAGAGATGAAAAACCTAGTCACAGCCAGGCTGCAGTCTCTCAAAAGGCTGTAGTTCTTAAAAAGGGAAAACAGTTACTGGATACTGTCTCTCAAAAGACTGTGTCTATTGAACAAAGATCTCATCCCAAGATCGCTTCTGTGTCTACACCTCTTGAGTCTTCTCAGGATAAATCTTTTGCTCACTATATCAGGAGAACAAGGAGAAAGATTCAATTGTCACCTACACACAGAGTCTAGTCCAACTAATATCATGCAGGTTTCTACAAGTCAAGCTACATCTATGTCAGTATTTGACAAGAGAGATCTGGATATTGATTCTTCATGGGAAACTACATTATCATACAGACTGGCTATGGGACTAATTTCTCTCAAAGTGAAGTTGTCAAGGCCTGTTCTAGATTTTCTGGTTGAAAGAGTACCAAAACTTTTATTTCCAGATGAATATGGACTTCTACATCAAAGACTTGACTTAATGAAGATGTATTTCTATGTGTCTGTCAGAAGACAATTAGTCAAGAAATTTGGACTCTCGAAGCATGTTGCACTTCAATCACTTCATGCATATTTATTTGACAAGGATGTAATTATTGAAGATGCTTTAGCTCAAGGTGAACAACTGGAGGAAGTAGATAGAGGAAAGCAGTCAACAGAAGATACTATTGCACCAGTGGTGAATAGTAGGAAAGATCAGATCACAGTCACTGTAACACAAGAACCATCTAGTCAGAGGAAGGATGACTCAGGAGCTGTGATAGCTGATGTTGAAAGGACTTCTGTAATGACTGAGAATGCAAGTGAGATACCCTATGATATGGGAGGAATGACTTTGGTTGATTTTTCTGAAGATCAAACAAATTTTGTTCAGTCAGAGTCTATCCACCTTGAGGGTGTGTCTCAGCAAACAACACTTAAAGACGGTGATGTACTAACTATGGTGTCTAATGAAGTATTACTGAAGACATCAGAGTCTAGTAAAGAACCTGAAAGTGGTATACTGGAGCCTGTAGATTCTGAAAGGAAAGAAGATGATTGTATGGGTTCAGAGACTATAGCAGCTCACTCCTTGGAGAAAACCTCAAGCCACATGCCATATGAGGAACCCTCTCTCCATGTGAGTTCAGGTATAAAAACTCCTTCTAAACTCTATTTTTCTGTAGGTCATGAGAGAACTTATCTAAATATGAGTGATACAGTTGAAAAGATGGACTTAGATCCACAATTTGAGCGGCTGGCTCCTGACCAGGCAAAAGGTGAGGTAGAAAGAGTGTTGACTTTAGTAAGTCAAAGTGAGAATGAGGGTATGGATGATCAACTCCATAGTGAGGGAGAGAAAATTAGGAAACCATCATTTGATTTCTGGGATCAGGTTTTTCCTGAATCTTGGTCTGAAAATTTGGGTATGGATGCTGGTACTTATTCATTCATCAAAATGTATCAGAAGAATGACCTAGCACATCACAATGCAAAGCCAGAAGTTAAAGCTCAGAAGCAAAAGGAGAGGCTTGCAGAAATCATTAACAGAAGAGGTGCCAGGATAAAGCAATCTCTTGATACATATGTACCAGATGAAGATCCTCATGATCCTAGTGTTCCTTTGTATGTACTTCCAATATCAGCTAGAATTGAGACATTAACAGTCTTTGATCACTCTAAGGAGGAGTCAGGATTTGAAGATGTTAGTACACAGAATACTGGTGAAGGAGATGATGATCATGTTTCAGTTCCAGAACAGAAAGATGAAGATGTTGATACTTCTAATCAGGTTTTATTACTTGAATATCATAAAACTCAAGCAACTTCTTCTACAAGACTTGAAGATACAGTTCTTTCTGATTCTGATACTGAAGATACTAGAAGCACTTCCAACATTGAAGTTCATTCTGATGTTTTGAAAGATATTCAGAATTCTCAAATTGATATTCAAACAAGACTTCAATCACTTGAAGATAACCAAGTCACAATTATGGAAAATCAAGCAGTTCTTATGAATCTCATTTGTTCTGTTTCTGAATCTCTTGGAATTAATGTTGCTGATGTCAAAAAGGGGGAGATAAAGACAATTCAAAGACAACAACAACACCACCAGACTGAAGGAGATAAAGCTAGGGGAGATAAAGATAAGACAAAGGGAAGTAAAAAGACAAAGGGAAGTAAAAAGAAGAACTAGCAGGAGTGACAGTGGTGAATCTCAGCTAGGAAGTGGTAAAGGAAGAGCAGCATTAATAGTTAAAATTCTTTCTTCTAAGTACTAGATAAACGTCTACATCTGAGAAGGAGGTACTTAAACTTCATAATTCTACATTCATAAATTCTATTCTGGTTGTATTGTTATATGTTTTTACATCCACAACTTAGATTTATGCTTCATATTGTAAAGCATAAATAGGGGGAGATTGTTAGGAATAATTCATAAGTTGTGATGTTAAGAATAGAATTTACACATTATACTTCTTGTAATCCTGATCTTATAAAGGATTTAGCACTGTATTTAGGTTTTATGTGTAAGACAGTTATCTGTATAGTTTAGTCAGGAATGAACAGTGTATCAGAGACTACATGTCAGGAATAGAGAGCAAATCCTGATGACGGTCCAATACTGATGGTTGATCAGATACTGATGCAGTGTGCAAATCCTGATATCAGTCGTGTTACTGATGATGTCATTATGGATGCTACAGAAACTGGCAAGTGCTATAAAACAGGATCGTTGTTTGAAGAACAAGCAAGAAGATATTATGAAGGAAAGAGTTTTCTATTGATGGAAACTATCGACTAGAAGGCAGAACATTGTCATGTATAGATTATATCTTTCTGTTATTAGTTGATAGGTAGAATTATAAATACTCTCTCAACATCATTGTAAAGAGTGTAGCTCGTGAGGAAAAAGTTCGAGTGCGTAGCTCTGTATAAGGTTTGTATTCGAGAGTTCGAAACAAACAGAGAGATATTTGTATTGTCAGCAGCTGCTAAAGGTATTGTACACCTTTGGTAGAGTTTGTATTTGATCTTATTAATACAAACAGAGTTTGATTCGTTGTTTATTCTTGTTCATATAATCAAGCAAAAATCAGACACGATTATATAACTTGTATTCAACCCCCCCTTCTACAAGTTATTCGAGTTAACAAGGTACGCATCTACGAAACATTCCATCAGCACATTCCCTGTAAAGTAACGGTTCCTCCCAATAGTAGTGCTTCACATCATAAAAGAATTTCTTCTTTTGGTTATAAGATAGATCATCCGGCACAACTCCTCCACAATGTAGTTCACAAAATCTGCATACCATGGTGTAGACAAGGACACACCTAGAAGCTGCTCTTCCGAAAATTTATCGTTGATAGGTTTTTCACCTCCTACCTCTCCATCTCCTTGATCCAACCTAGATAAATGAACAGCTACCAAGTTCTCAGACCCCTTCTTATCTCGAATCTCAAGATCAAATTCCTGGAGTAAGAGAATCCAACGAACTAGATGAGGCTTGGCATCCTTCTTTGTCATCAAGAAACGAATCGCAGCATGATCTAAATAGACAATCACCTTAGACCCAACAAGATAGGATCTGAATTTATCAAGTGTAAATACCACTGCAAGTAGCTCTTTCTCCGTAGTGGAATAGTTGATTTGTGCATCATCAAGAGTCTTGCTTGCATAAGCTATCATATGCATACGCTTATCCTTCTTTTGCCCAAGAACAACACCCACGACATGGTCACTAGCATCACACATAAGCTCAAATGGCAAGCTCCAATCGGGAGATGTAACTATGAGTGCAGAAGTAAGTTCCTTCTTCAGCCTGTTAAAAGCAACAAGACAACTTTCATCAAAGTCAAAAACACGATCCTTTTCGAGAAGATTACAGAGATGCCGAGCTAACTTGGAGAAATCCTTGATGAACCGTCGATAAAAACCAGCATGACCAAGAAAGCTTCGAATTCCTTTCAAAGATGAAGGTGGTGGCAATTTTTCAATAACTTCAATTTTTGCTCTATCGACCTCAATTCCTTTATTAGAAAGTTTATGCCCAAGCACAATGCCTTCCTTGACCATAAAGTGACATTTTTCCCAATTAAGAACAAGATTAGTTTCCGTACATCTCTGCAACACCTTCGACAAACTGGCTAAACATGATTCAAAGGAAGAACCATAAACCGTGAAGTCATCCATGAAGACCTCCATGTCTCTCCCTATAAAATCTAAGAAGATGTGGTTCATGAGCCGTTGAAACGTCGAAGGACCATTACACAAACCAAAAGGAAGCCTCCGATAAGCAAAAGTACCATAAGGACAAGTAAAGGTGGTCTTCTCTTGATCTTCGGGTGCAATAGGAATTTAAAAGTAGCCCGAGAAACCATCCAGAAAGTTGTAATACTCATTACCCGCCAACCTTTCGAGCATTTGATCAATGAATGGGAGGGGAAAGTGATCTTTGCGAGTAGCGTTATTCAACTTCCTATAATCAATGCAAACTCTCCGACCTGTTACTGTTCTCGTGGGAATTAATTCATTCTTCTCGTTGTGTACAACAGTCATCCCACCTTTCTTAGGCACAACATGAATAGGACTAACCCATTTACTATGTGGAACCTTATATATGATACCAGCATCCAGCAACTTAGTGATTTCTTTCCTCACCACCTCTTGCAAATTCGGATTCAATCTTCTTTGTCCCTCAATCATAGGCTTATGATCATCTTCTAAGGCAATTCTATGCATGCAAAGAGCAGGGCTAATTCCCTTGATATCTTGAATTGTCCAACCAATAGCTGATTTATATTACCGAAGAACATGTAATAATTTTTCCAGCTCATCATCAATAAGCAAAGCAGAAACTACCACAGGATATGTATCATTAGGACCAAGAAAGGCATACCTCAAATTAGCAGGTAGATGTTTAAGTTCCACCTGTGGTGCCTCTGAAAGTGTAAAAACCATCTCAACTTTTGTGTCTCGAACAACAAGTGCTTCTTCTTCTACTACATCATCTAACACCCGTTCTGCTCCCACGAAGTGTTAATTTTCGAGCTACACAATTTCATCAACTATGTCAACAGTAAAACAAGTTGCTCCAAAAGGAGGCATCCTCATTGTTTTATTCAGATCAAATTCCACTTTGTCCTCGCCAACATTCAATGTCAATTTTCCAGCTTTAACATCGATAGTAGTGCCAGCAATAGCCAAGAATGGCCTTCCCAAGATAATGGGTATCTCGACATCTTCATCCATCTCTAACACCACGAAATCGCAAGGAATGACAAATTTATCCACATTGACAACCACATCTTCAATGACCCCCAACGGATACTTAAAAGAATGATCCGCCAACTGAAGTGAAATCCGTGTCTTTTTAAGCTCCCCAAGACCAAGTCGTTTGCAAATTGAGTATGGCATCAAACTCACACTAGCCCCCAAGTCACACAAGGCTTTCATGTTCTCCATCTTCCCAATAGTGCAAGGCAAAGAAAAACTTCCCGGATCTTTCAATTTCTGAGGAATGGCCTTTTGGATGACTGCACTGCATTCCGCATTAAGAGTAATGGTTTCTGCATCCTCAAGTTTCCTCTTCTTTGTCAACATCTCCTTAAGAAATTTAGCATAAAGTGGCATTTGATTCAAAGCTTCAGCCAAAGGAATATTGACATACAACTGCCGGAACATAGTCAAGAACTTCTCGTACTGCTTCTCTAACTGCCTGTTATGAAGTCTCTGTGGAAATGGAATAGGAGGAACATACGGCTTTTCTGGTTCTTCTTCCTTCTTCTCTTCATCTATTTTTTCTGACTTTTCTGCATCAATCTCTACTATCTCATTTTCTTTTTCAACATTCCTCTCTTTAGGCTCAAGAGCCTCAACCTCGGGCAACTCTTTTCCGCTCCTCAAAGTAATTGCTTTGCATTGTTCCTTACCATTCTGGTCGGGTTGACTTGGAAGAGAACCTTGCTCATGAACACCCATCTTGGAGGCAATTTGTCCAATCTGTGTTTCTAGCATCTTTTGAGATGATGCCATCTGTTCTATTCTTGATTCCATATTAGCCAATGCCCCAGAAGTTCCTTGCATAATCTTATTTAGTGCAACCTCCCAATCAGCTGGTTCTTTCTTTGGCGGAGGTTGATACTGCTGCTGTGCTTGATACGGTGGTCGTGACTGAAAACCAGGAGGTTGATTCTGCCTTGGAATTAAATAGGAAGGATTAGCCGCATGATTACCACTGTAAGAAAGATTGTTGTTTGGCCTTTTATTCGGATTGTAGTAGGAGTTATTCTGAACAGGCCACGGCTGTCTTCCCTGAATAAAAGATGCTTCTTCTGGAAATTGTTGCATATAAGAGTTTTGACTAGCACCATAATCATTATACCCTTCCATAGGTGAAGAAATAGCAATCACATTTACCCTTTGTCCTCGCACCTCCTGAGTTAGAGTATCGAATTTTTGAGCCAGCATGTCGATCATCTCAGATTCTTGTGCTGCTTTTGCTGAGCTCGTCCCACTAGGTGCCCATGAATAATTATTAGATGCCAATTCCTCAAGGAGTGCTTTAGCTTGTGTAGTTGGTGCCTTCTTGAAATTTCCACCAGCAGCCACATCCAAACTCAAACGAATATCTGCATTCATGGCCCCATAAAAAGTACTAATGATCTGCCAATCTTCTAAGCCGTGATGTGGACACTTTCTCAATAGTGCCTTGAATCTCTCCCATGCCTGATATAGACCTTCACCCGGTTGTGCTTTAAAACTCATAATCATAGTCCTCAATTGTTGCGTCTTGTCAGAAGGATAATATTTGGACAAGAATGCAGTAGAAAGAATATCCCATGTAGCAACCGCAGTGTTTGGAAGTTGCTGAAACCATTCCAAAGTTCTTCCCTTAATAGAGTAGGGAAACATATGGAGACGAATCTGATCACTCGTAATACCATTGATTCTGAATGAGCCACACATCTGCACGAAACGCTCTAGATGTTTGTGTGGATCCTCTAGTTCAATGTCTCCTTCAAAAGCTTGATTGCTGATCATCTGTATTAAGCTCGGATTAATGTTGAACTGGGTTGCACCAATCTCTGGAGTTTTCTACATGCAATTAGCAGGATTCGGTGTCTCATGGTCCCAGATAGAAGTCTGATCAACATTAACAACTTGATTTTCTGCATCTCCCATCTTAGCTTTCTCTTTTCTGATATTTCTCAAAGTACGCTCGATTTCAGGGTCAAATTCCAATTTTCTAACGCAAGATGAACGTCGCATACACCTGAAAATCACCAACAAAACAACTTGTGGAAACAATTAAAATCTAAACAATAAGAAACAATTAACCTAAACTCAACTATACTGCTTTCCCCGGCAGCGGCGCCAATTTGTTAGTAGTATTTTTGTTTGTTCGTTCGCACGGAAGGACTGAATGTAATATCAAGTTCAAGTATCTTATCTCTCACAATTTAGAAGTGTAGAAGAATGTTTGGTTTGTTTATAAACTAAATTAAACTAATTATCAATCGAGAATAAAATATATGAGGAAAACAATCCAAGAACTGGGGTTCTTCACTTGGTTTCAATGCACATTCAATATCTATGTGACGTCTACGTTCTTACCCTGCTGAAACAATTCTTCTAAGGTTATAATGTTCCATTCCAAGATACAGTATAATGTCTACAACTACACCTTAATTTTCACTTCCATGATACAATCAAAGTACAATCATAAACTATTATGCACCAAGAATTATAAGTCTCACAACTCTCCTATTAATCTTCCAATCAAATATTCGTGTTATGTCTGTTAAATCTTGTACTAAAATTGCAACTCCTTTTCCAAGTTATTACAATCCCTAAAATCCAATCAAAGGTTCATGACGCCCCTAATTGTGTTAAGCCCTCAATAACAGATCAGAAAAGCAAGAAAATCACAGATAATTAAACACACATGAATACCAAGGAATACTACCCTATCCTCAGATTAGAGATTTAGTTACACATAATTAAATTCACAAAACAAGAATCAATAGAAATAGAAGAACTCATAATTATAAGATTATAGAAAAACCTTTAATCTTCAATCTTCAAAGAAAATAATAGTTCTCCCAAAAATCTCCCAAAAGAAAGTGTTTACAAATTTGTCTGCGTAATATATTTTTCGATCCATAAAATAATACCCTAGATGTGTTTATATAGGCTCTAAAAGTCTTGCCCAGCAAGAAAATACCAAAATAGAATTATAATAGAATTTCTGCAAAATACGTTTCCTAAACTGAGTCTGTTTTTAAGGAAAATTCGTGGCTGACTTTTCTTCAGATATTCTGGAACGTTCGAATCGTAATTGGAACTCTGGACAACTTTAGAATGATAGAAATCTCGTTAGCTTCGCGTGGACTGCTTACGGGCCTCAAACGGACTTTTAGAACTCCAGATATGGCCAAAACAGTGTAGACTGCGCAACCCTTCTCAGAAATCCAAATTTTAATCAATTAATTCTCCAAAAACGATAGAAGCATCCACCTTAATCAACATTCTCGTAAATCTACACAACTAAGCAAAACACATCAAAACTACACAAACTTGAGTCCAAAACAATCAATTTAAGCCGATTTAGAATGCTCCAAGTGGATATAAAATCCACTTATCAGGTCATCAACTGTAAGTTCATCACCCAATCTTTCAACAATAAAATGTTGATCTGTTTGAGCTGTAGACTGCAATTCTGCATCTCTAGAACCAATTCCTCCTCGATTGTAAGGCTTCAGTCCTAACATATCAGATTGCATCCTAATCCACCTTGGTGGAGTGTCATCAGGCTTTGAACTTTTAGCTTTCTGAAGTCCAGGAACAAATGGAGGTTCTTCTATTATCCCACCAGACTTAAAGATAGCTGGTCCAGTGTAATTCATATCTTCAACATCCTTCCACTTACCTCATTTCTTCTTGGACTGAGGTTCTTCAGGAACTTCCTCATATTGTCTGTTGATGTCAAACCATTTCTGTTTTTCAGACTTAGCAATTCTTCTCAGATATTCTTTTGTAGCATCATCAAGAGCATCATATTCTTCTTCTTCATCAACCGCAAGATTATGAGATTCAATGGCAACTTTAAGAATCATTATTCTCAGATATTCCAAGATTTCAGCATCACTAGGTTCAGAGTCAGAAGCAACAACCTTCTCTGTCTCATCAACAGCTTTCTTCCTTCTTACTAAAGGAGTTTCTTCTTCTGCCTCTTCTTTTTCAAATCCAACAAACTTAATTGTTGATGGAGTGTTCTCAAGAAATATTGGAGTTCTCTTTCTTTCCTCAGAAATTTCTTCTATTCGAATTCCACTAGACCTAGTCTGCCTTGAACTTGACTGAACAGGTTTTCTCCCTCTTCCTCTGCTTCTACCTCCTCTGCCTCTTCCTCTTCTTGCAGCAGGAGCATCTTTTTGTCTAGCAATTTCCTTAAGAATCCTGTTTTGTTCTTCTAAAAACTCACTAGTGGTCATATCTGGATTTTCTACAGAAGCTAAGGCAAGTGCCTTCTCAGCATGATACTGATGAACTTTAGCACTAGTATGATATACAGTTTCACTATCACCAGTCTCAGTAGTAATCTTTTCAAAAAGATGTGGAGCATCTGCTACATCAGTAATTAACAATTCTTCATTATCATCAAGAATTGTAGGAAGTGTTTGCCGACTACTTTGACCAGCTGACACAAACTGTTCTTCTATCAGGATTTGAGATTGTACCACAGTTCTCACTGTCTTCTTGCCAGATTCAGAAACATGAGTTAACCGCTTGGTTTGAGTTTGAGACTAACTTCTCCTTGCTACCAATGCAGTATCAGAGGTTCCTGTTCCATGTGCCTGTGCCTGTGCACCACCATCATTTCCAGAAGTATCATCATCCTTTGTTACAACTAGATTAGGTGTGCATTTTGTTTTGACTACCTTCTCCCCCTTTTTGACATCAGAGTCTTCATCAATAAAGAATGATAAGATAAGTTGGAGAGTGTCATCAATAACATTGGCCTTAGTAGACAAAGCATCAACTTTAGTCTCAATCGAGTTCAACCGATTGTCAACTGAAGTACTTAACTTATTGAGCTATGAAACAGTAGCAACACCAGAATGATCTTGGATAAACCGAGCATGAAATTTGTCATTCTCAGCCTTGATAGAGTGAATTTCATCACGGAGACCCTTTGCAATAAGAGTAGTGGTCTTCAGATGAGCTTTGAGATGTGGATCAGAAATCTGATATGCAACATGACTAGAATGAAATATAGCATTATTGAAGTTTAGCTCTGCATCAGGAATATTCCATTCCATATTCCATTCATTTCGGCGTCTAGCTTGAATGTGGTCAGGAATCAAACTGCCATAATTGTCATCAATTGCAGCTAGAGCAGCATGAGGTTTATCCAATGACCCCATAAACTTGCTGGATGAGCCAAAACCAGATCCTAGACTTTCGTTGATAAAAGCTTCCTCTCGAGCTTTGTCTGGATCATTATCATCTTCATCATCTGAGCTATCAGAAGCCTCAGGAATTCTATCATCCACATTATCATCAGGATGCATAACACCCTTCATCTTAGCATCAACAACAGATTGAATTGGTGCATCATATACACCTGCATTGTGAATAGAAACATTTCCTATATCTCTCTGTTCTTTTAAAGTGATCTCATCACTTCTCACAATGTTACCTAAGTTGTTTTCAATAGTAACTACTAGCTCACATCTAGAAGTAATCAACTTCTCACTCATGTCTACCTCTCCTTTTGCCAGTTCAGGAGACTGCCTCTCTTCACTCTTCTTTTTCTCTAATTGTTCACTCACATTCTCACAAGAAAGGTTCTGGCTCAACAAATTCAAAGAAATAAGAGGTGGCTGAGAGGAGTGGTCTGAAGTCATACAGATAGAGGTATCCCTTATATCAGGTCTATCTGTAGTCATACTATCAGAATGAAAAGATGTAGAGATAGAAGTGTTACCTGAAAAAGTAGGAAGAGATTCCAGTGGCCTTGAAGAGATTGGTTGTATGAGCAAACGAATGTCTTGACCAGAAATACTTGTATCAGATTGACAACTGCAACTATAGTTGGACTTGCATCAGTATTTGCTACTAATGGTTCTTGTGTAGTCTGAGGTTGTGAAGCTTCTTCAACACTTTGAGTAAAAGGTTCTTGTGTGCCTCCCTCGTATGCAGTGTCTTTAAGTATCTCATCACATTCAGCAATGTGCTTGTCATGAGCAGTTTTATCTGCTAGACTTTGAGCTAAGTCAAACTCAACTCCAGAAATCCCTTGAGCATTGTCAGGAAACTCCTGTATTGTTGTGATATTGCCTGCATCTTCACTTTGAAAAGATGGTTCTTGTGGGGCAGGAATGTTCTTGTCTTCACCTTCCCTTTGAGAAAGTGGTTCTTATGGGACTATTCCTGTAGAAATGTCCGCATCCATACTTTGAGTGGATGGTTCTTGTGTGACTGGATCTGTAGTAGCTTCTGAACTCCTTTGAAGTTCAGGTTCTTGTGGGGTAGATCCCATCAGAGGCGATGATGTTCTCTGTTTCTTTTGTCTAGAGTAGACCTGTTCTTCAGTACGTTTCTTTTGTAGTGAAGTTGGCTTTAAACCAAGCTGAGCAGCAATTGGATTTACTCTTTCCACAGAAACTTCAACAGGCTTCATAGAGAATTTATTATGAGTAATTTTAGTGTCAGGAACTGATGATCTGTCAGGATTGATAGAAGCATCCAAAATGTCTTCTATATCATCATCAAGCTTCTGAATCTCCTCAAGAATATAATATTTGCTTTTGTTGAGAAGCCTTCTTCGTTTCTTTGGCTTTGCTGTCTTTTTAGGAACAACTGTGACTGGTTCCTTCAGCTTCAAAGTAACTGACAAAGGAATTTTGTCATCATCTGAATCCAGCCTCTGACTGAATTTCCTCTTCTCCCCTGATTCCTTATAACCTCCTAATTCAATCAATATTTTGTCAATCTTGGGTACAGATTTCTCCAAAACCAGGACCCCTTGTTCACCCCCTTGTGACTTCTGTTTAGAGTAGGTTGGAGTGGAGAAATTCTTTGATCCTGATTGTCTTCCAGACACATCAGACCTAGCTAATTTCTTTGATTTTACAACTGATGCCTTTTGTGAGACACCAGAGGTGGTTGACTGTTTAGTGGAGTGTTTGGGTTGTGTGCTTTGGTCAGAAATAGGATGGGTAATTTCCTGTCCCATAGCACCAGTTGCTGGTCCATAATGAGTAGGCATTCTCTTTATCAAAAGAAGCCTGACCTCATTAGGAATAAAAGCATTCATGCCTTCAAATCCATTGTTCTTATCAATTTAAGCAGAGAACTAATATTGTTAGCATAAATCTTAAAGATAGGCAAAACAGTATCATTCTCAAATTCAACATTAGGACATAAATGAGAGAATATCAATTGAAGAAATCTAACAAAACAGACATAGCCACATTTTTCTGTTTTTCTATCATTCAATGCCCTTAATATAAAAGACCCATAGTTAAATGAAAGATCATGAATTAGAGAGTACCCAATCTTAACTGATGAACTTGGTAGTGCATCAAAATTTGAAACTTTGTTGAGAAAGCACATACTGATTGTGTCAAAGAAGAAATTCCATTCTCGCTTTAGCTTTGTCCTGAATAACTCTGCAAACTTCTTTGGCTTCCCATTGTATCCCATTCTTGTGGCAAACTCAAGAAGTTCAGAATCAGAGATATCAGCAGGAACATCCTTCAGTATTGGTAGTTGAAGAGCTTCTTCGACTACTCGTGGAGTAACATGATGTGTCACACCATTGTACTTGAAAGTCATGTTTGGCTTTCCTGAAGGTTCACACACACCAAAGACAGCAATATTCCAAACCTGCATAACACACTTAAAGGAAACTTTTGCAGGTTGGGTTAAAGCATTATTAATTGGGCTTGAGGCCAAGAAATCTTGAATGATGTGAAAGTCATTCGGTAAATCCTGATGATCAAGAACAGCAACAAAGTTGTTAGGAGCAAAAGTGACACCATTAATTATGGTTTTGCTGTTCAAGAATGGTGAAGATTCAATTACTGTTTCAGAGTGGACGGAGATTTGGATTTGGAAGAATAGGGTTTATGTTCACACGGTAGTAAAAGAGATGCAATACTGATCGTTTTGATACTAATGAATCAAATTAGAAAACTAAATTGATTTTAGACAAAAATGATGATTTCTCAAAGACATGTGTCAGTAATCAACTCGTGCAAATATAATTAGTGGACGAAATTTCGTGTGAGAGTGGAGATAACTGTATGTGACATGATTTACGAGATATATGCATACATTACTGAGAGTGCAGCACACGCGCCAGTGTAATTTCGAGAAATTAAAATAAGAAAGTGTGTTTTAATCAAAGAAATTAAACAACACAATCTAAAAATACCTGGTGCCAAAAACCAGAATATGAAATGTTTCAGGTTCTCGTTCCACTCACATCTCTATATAACAATTAGAGACTTATCTATTGTCTTTAACCCTTCTTCTCTCCTGAAAATCAAAAACCCTTACAGAAAACACCTTTATCAAAAGATGTCAAACTTCACCATTAGAGAAAAGAATCTTCATCTCGTAGAGAAACGAGATATCTTCAGTTATACTCATGAAGAGTTTAATTCCTTTGATTGGGAAAGGCAACTCGAGACTTTGTGGCTGCAGATGGATGCTGGTCTTGAAGAGATCGAGAAGGAAAGACCTGCAAAAGTGATTGACATCGATGCTGCTCTCCAGGCAACATTCACATGGCTTTCTTCTAAGACATCATCATCCAACATCATTAACCATTGTTAATGAATATGTCAGCAACAATAACCTTATCCCTTTCGACTTCCACCAAAACAAAGTGGCAAAGAGAGGATCTGGGATGGCTGCTAACAATGGTCCTCACTTTTATTTCCTGTTGAATAGATTAGTAGATAGAGAAAACAAGATGTACTGTTTGCATGTAATCTCTTTCTTATTATCAATGAAAACTTTTTTTTATCTATTCTTATTCAAGTGATCTGCATCTTTATATGTTTATTGAACTGTTCTTTATTGATTTGAATCAGATAATCAGTCATGAATACTAATTAAAGTAATCACATTATTAACAAGTTTATATAACATATTCCACAAATAAAGCAGGAAAGCAGAACAATAAAGAGTACTTAGATTCTGAAAAATTGTACTGATAAACAAACCACTGCATCAAGATTCGAAGTTTGACTAGAGTCAGGATTGACTTTTCATCAGTATTCGATATGCATCAGGATCTCATGATTATCAGTATTTGCTCTTCGTTTGCTTTCAGAGACTCTTATAGTTCACCATTCCTAGTTCATTCACCAACTTTGTAAATGTAGCTTTAGGTAGTGGCTTGGTGAATATATCATCTAGCTGTTGATCAGTAGGAACAAAGTGTAGCTCAATTGTCCCTTCCATTACTTGCTCTCTTATTAAATGGTATTTGATACTGATATGCTTGGTAAGAGAATGTTGTACTGGATTTCCTGTCATAGCAATAGCACTTTGGTTATCACAATAAATAGGTATTTTTGAATATGACAAACCATAGTCCAATAGCTGATTTCTCATCCACATAATCTGAGCACAACAGCTTCCAGCAGCAATGTACTCAGCTTCTGTAGTTGATGTGGAGATAGACTTTTGCTTTTTACTAAACCAAGAAACCAGTCTTCCTCCAAGAAACTGACAACTGCTTGAAGTACTTTTTCTGTCTATTTTGCAGCCTGCAAAATCAGCATCAAAGTATCCACATAGACTAAAATCAGATTCTCTAGCATACCAAAGGCCAAGAGATGGAGTGCCTTTTAGGTATCTAAAAATCCTTTTGACTGCAATGAGATGTGGTTCTCTGGGATTTGCCTGAAATCTTGCACATAGACAGGTTGCATACATGGTATCTGGTCTACTGGCAGTCAAATACAAGAGTGAGCCAATCATACCTCTGTAGTTAGTTACATCTACTTCAATGCCTTGATTTGGATTAAGTTTAGTAGTTGTAGCTATGGGAGTTGAAGCAGTAGCACTGTCTTGCATGTTAAACTTCTTCAGTAAATTCTTTGTGTACTTTGACTGATTTATCAAAATTCCATCATCAGTCTGTTTAACTTGCAGACCTAAGAAATAGCTCATTTCTCCCATCATGCTCATTAGATATCTGGACTGCATTAACTTTGAAAACTTCTCACCCAGTTTGGAGTTAGTTGACCCAAAAATGATATCATCAACATAAATCTGAACTAACAGCAAGTCCTTACCATGATTCAAATAAAATAAGGTCTTATCAATTGTACCTTTATTGAATCCACTTTCAAGTAAGAATTGAGCCAGAGTTTCATACCAGGCTCTTGGAGCTTGCTTTAGTCCATAGAGTGCTTTATCTAATCTATAGACATGATTTGGATATTTAGGATCAATGAAACCAGGAGGTTGCTCAACATATACCTCCTCTTCCAAATCTCCATTCAGAAAAGCACTTTTCACATCCATCTGGAAAACCTTGAATTTCTTGTGGGCTGCATATACCAGAAACATTCTGATAGCCTCCAACCTTGCAACAGGAGCAAAAGTCTCATCATAGTCTATGCCTTCTTGTTGAGAGTACCCCTTTGCAACTAGCCTTGCTTTATTTCTTACAATTGTGCCATCTGAATCTGTCTTGTTTCTGAATACCCACTTTGTACCTACAATTGACCTATCCTTTGGCCTTGGTACAAGGTTCCAGACTTCATTTCTTTCGAACTCATTTAGTTCTTCTTGCATTGCTGTAACCCAATCAGCATCCTTAAGTGCATCTTCAACTTTCTTAGGATCCTCCTTTGATAGAAAGCTATGATAAAGACATTCATTTTGAGTTGCACTTCTGGTTCTTACACCTGTGTCAGGATTCCCAATAATTAAATTAGGAGTATGGCTTTTAGTCCATTTCCTTACTGGTGGAAAGTAATTTCTCGAGCTGGTGCTCCCCCTGGATTGGTGTTATCTTCAAAAGAACTAGAATTGATAGAAGCTCCCCCTGAGTTAGTGATATCTTTTTCTGACTTACTCCCAGAATTATCACTTGAATCTGTGTCTGATGAATCTTCACCTGATGATTGAGTTGTTTCTGAGTTGATGGTTTCCTGCTGTTGCACCCCCTCAACATTTGCATTACCATCTATAATTTGTGTTTCATCAAGAATAAGAGGGTTGTCAGGATCTGATGGAGTATCAGTATCTGACAAGATTTCATCAGTTTCCTTGGAAGCTTCATTTCCAAAAGTTAACCTGTCATGTGAGTCTTCATCTAAGCCTGTTATCTTCTTGTCATCAAAAGATACATTGATAGACTCCATGAATGTCTTTGTTCTCAGATTGTAAACTTTAAAGGCTCTTATTGTGGATAGCCAATAAAAATACCCTCATTAGCTTTAGTTTCAAATTTTCCTAGCTGTTCAGGATGAGGTCTAAGAACAAAACACTTGCAGCCAAACACATGGAGATGCTTCAGACTTGGTTTCTTTTCTTTAATCATCTGATAAGGAGTCATACCATGTCTGTTGATTAAGGTGATGTTCTAAGTATAACATGCTGTGTTGACTGCTTCTGCCCAGAAATATGTAGGTAGTTTAGCTTCCTCCAACATAGTTCTGCCCGCTTCAATAAGAGTCATGTTCTTTCTTTCAACTACTCCATTTTGCTGGGGTGTGCCAGGAGCAGAGAATTGTTGAACTATACCTTTTTACTTGTAGAACTCTTCCATTGCTGAATTTTTGAATTCAGTTCCATTATCACTTCTCAAAATCTTAACTTTTGATTCTTTGCCAATTTCAATAAGTCTCACATGGTCCAAAAGTATTTGAGCAGTTTCATCTTTTCTGTGTAAGAAATACACCTAGGTAAATCTAGTATAATCATCAACAATGACTAGAGTATACCTTTTCTTACTAATGGACATTATGTTTACTGGTCCAAACAAGTCAAGATGAAGAATGTGATATGGGGCATCAATTGAGGATTCTGTTTTACTCTTGAAAGATGTCCTTCTTTATTTAGCATTCTGACAAGCATCACAAAGTCCATCTGGAGCATACAGTGCCTTTGGTAATCCTCTCACCAAATATTTCTTAACCAACTCATTTATATTGTTGAAGTTGAGATGAGAAAGTTTCTTATGCCAATTCCAACTTTCATCTACTGAAGCTTTACTGATGAGACATGTGGAGGGACCATCAGTATTTGTGTAGATGTTGGCTTCGTAAATGTTACCATGTCGTTTACCAGTTAAGACAACTTTTCCTGATGCCTTGCTGATTACTTCAAAATGAGTATCATTAAAGTTAACATGATAACCTCTGTCTGTGATTTGACTAACACTCAGCAGATTGTGTTTGAGTCCATTCACCGAGATACTTTTTCAATGATGACATTTCCAATGACTATCTTGCCATATCCCAAGGTTTGTCCAATGTTGCCATCTCCAAAAGACACAGTTGGGCCAGCTTTCTCCTCAAATTCTGATAGAAGGGCTTTGTCTCCAATCATGTGAACAGAACATCCACTATCCTTGACCTACACATTTTTCTTTTTACCTTGCATTCAGAAACACAAAGAACTCAGTTAGAATTTTGAAGAGCCCAAACTTGTTGGGTTCTATTTGCATGCGATTTAACATTTCGAATAGCAGCAGAAGACTTCTTAACAAAATCAGTTCCTTTAGAATTAATTCTATTAGAATTTGCTTTGTGATTATTAGATTTATTAAATGCATGCTGAGGTTTCACATTCTTTGTTTTACCAGAATTTGCACTTTTATTGAATTTGGGTAATGGCTCATAATAATTGTAGTACAAATTATGGTATTCTTCACATGTATAAATAGAATGCCATTTACTGCCACAGTGAAAACACGAATTCTGTGGTTTATAAAATACCGATCTATTCCTAATGTTAG
Source organism: Kitagawia praeruptora (assembly GCA_037693485.1). Lineage (NCBI taxonomy): Eukaryota > Viridiplantae > Streptophyta > Magnoliopsida > Apiales > Apiaceae > Kitagawia > Kitagawia praeruptora. The sequence goes on from CM075350.1 coordinate 130,092,489, forward strand.
ACTTAGGAACTACAGTAGCCTTCTTTTTACTCCTCCTGCAATCAATAGCAAGATGATTAGAGTTACCACAGTTAAAGCATGTTTTCCTTGGTGCATTTGGAATATACCTATAGTTATTCTCTTTGTTTATTCCAACTTTACCATTCCTGTTTCTCTTAACAATAGATGTCTTCTTCCTATCTGTCACTTCACGGATTTTATCACTCAGTTGTTTCTTAGACAATAGACCTACATTTTTGTTATTCATGATCTTGACAGTTCTAGACTTAGAGTTCTGTGCAGAAGTAGATCTCTTTTCAAAAGTAGATTTCGGACTTTCTGAAAACACATAGTTCACAGGTTTGAGTTTGGTTTTAGTCTTGTCTAAACCATATCTGTAGGTTTTTGGGTTTGTTGTCTCATCTATAATAACACTTCCTGGTTCTATTGTCTCATTGTCATCTTCACTCTCCTCTTCATTCTTCTTCTTGCCCTTTGATTTATAACCTAGACACTCTTTCCAATTTTTATCAGTAATAATATCATGAGTTTTCCTCCCAGAGTGTGTCCAGATTCTGAGTTGATTTTTAACATCTTCAAGTTCTTTTTCAAGTTTGGTACATTTAAACTCCATTTCAAGTTTAATGTGTTTAGCAGTGTCACATTCTGTTTGTACCTCTTGCATAAAAAGTAACTCAGCTTTTAGGTGATCATTTCTCTGAGCTACCTCTGCCATTTAAGATTTTATTCTAGTATTTTCAAGAGATTGACTTCTAAAACTAATGTGCAGAGACTTTAGAAAAGATCTCAACTCAGAGACATTATTAGAATCAAAATCAAAGACAGTGTTAGGTACCTTATTCTTAGAAGCAGTGTTAGGAATAATTCATGAGTTGTGATGCTGAGAATAGAATTTTATTTATACTTCTTGTATATCCTGATCTTTTAAAGGATTTAGCACTGTATGTAGGATATATTTGTAAGACAGTTATCTGTAGAGTTTAGTCAGGAATGAACAGTGTATCGAAGACTACATGTCAGGACCAGAGATCAAATCCTGATGAGCGTCTAATACTGATGGATGATCAGATACTGATGCAGTGTACAGATCCTGATATCAGTCATGTTACTGATGATGTCATTATGGATGCTACAGAAACTGGCAAGTGCTATAAAACAGGATCTTTGTTTGAAGAACAAGCAAGAAGATTTCGTGAAGGAAAGAATTTTCTATTGATGGAAACTATCAACTGGAAGGCAGAACATTGTCATGAATAGATTATATCTTTCTTTTATTAGTTGATAGGTAGCATTATAAATACTCTCTCAATATCATTGTAAAAGAGCGTCGGTGTGTGCGTAGCTCTGTATTAAGATTTGTATTCGAGAGTTTGAAACAAACAGAGAGAAAGAGAGTTTTATTTTGTCAGCAGCTGCTAAAGGTATTGTACACCTTTGGTAGAGTTTGTATTTGATCTTATTAATATAAATAGAGTTTGATTCATTCGTTTATTCTTGTTCATCTAACCAAGCAAAAATCAGACACGATTATATAACTTGTATTCAACCCCCCCTTCTACAAGTTATTCGAGTTAACAATTGGTATCAGAGCAGGTTGATTTCGAATAATCATAAAGATCTGCAATCATGTCTGGTTACAAGGATGGCAATACTAAGATTCCTATGCTCAAGAACAACGAATATACTCTATGGGAAGTAAAGATGTTGCATCATCTGGAAGCAACAGATCCTGATTATCTTGACAGAATCAGAGATGGACCTTTTGTTCCAACAAAAGTGGTTGGAAAAGCAACTGTTGATGGTGAAGTTGTTCCAGAGCATACAGCAGAGAAGCCTAAGTCTGAATGGTCAGATAAGGACAAGGAGAACGTTCTTAAAGATGCTAATGTGAGAAACATATTATTCAATAGTCTTGATTCTGTTCTCACTAACTATGTTCTCTCTTGTAAAACTGCTAAGGATATATGGGACAATCTTAAGGTTCACTGTGAAGGAACTAAGCCTGTCAGGAAGAATATGAGGACACTACTTATACAACAGTATGAGTACTTTGAATCCAAGTCTGGTGAGTCACTTACTGATACCTTTGATAGGTTTACAAAACTCATCAATGAGATGGCCATGCATTGTAAATATTATGACTTGGAGGATATGAATACTAAGTTCATGAAAGCCTTGCCTGATTTTTACAATGAGAAGATATCTGCAATTGAGGAAGCTAATGATCTGGATGAGATATCATTAGAGGCAGTATATGGAAAACTGAGGGCTTATGAACTTGACAAGCAGCAAAAGAAGAGCAGGGGTGAAGGAAAGATGAAAAGTGTTGCACTCACTACTCAATCTGAATCAAAAAAGCTTCCAGAGGAACAACATGATGAGCCTGCTGTAAAGAACTCAAGGAAGAAGAAGAGCAAAGAAAGTTCTGAGTCAGAGACTACTGATATAGACTCTGACAACAGTGATTCTGAATTAGAGATGCAGGAACTCTTTGCTATGTTTGCTAAAGCTTTCAAGAAAGGAAGATTCAACATGAGAAGATTTAGCAAACGACCTTTTCAAAAGAAAAAGGAGAAGAAAAGTGACAAAAGCAAAAGTACAATTGTCAAGCTTGATAAGGCCAAGATTAAGTGCTTTAATTGCAGCGAGCTTGGACACTTTGCTAGTGAGTGTAAGAAGCCTAGGAATTCAGGAAAGGGCAATGCACTTATGATCACACAGAAGGATTGGGATGATTCCAGTGATTCTGAAGATGAATTGGATTATGACAACATTGCATTGATGGCAAATGTTTAGACAAACCTGGATCTCCAAAAAAAACTTCTCCATCTTATGTTAAGGTATCACTTCACTCTCTTGATTCATTTGATAGCTTAAATTCTGATGAAATTAGATCTATCCATGCTGAGTTTAAGAATCTTATGACTAATTTTAGAATTCTTATTAGTGAAAGAGATGAGCTTAAGGTTAAGAATGATAAGTTAGTTGATAGAAATAATTTTCTTGAATCTGAGTTAATTCAAATGGAAGAATACAAGTTAAGTTCTGATAAAGCTAAGCATGATTATAGTGTTATTCTTGAGGCTTATGACTATGTCAGAAAAGAACTAGAGGAAGAGAGAGAGGTGATTAAGACCATTAACAATTCTGGTAAAAAGACTCAAGAAATCTTTGAAAGTGGAATTCGTGGCAAAGTTAATGGTTTAGGGTTTGATAAAGCTAGACAAGACATTAAAGTAGAAGCTAGCACATCTAAATCTGAAGGTAAGAAAATTGTTTCTGAACCTAATAATGTTAAATTTGTTGATTCAGAAGGTACCCCTGTTGTACACAAAGAATTAACAATAATAATTCAGATAAGAAAGTGTTAGAGAAACCTAATAATGTTAATATAGGGTTTCTGTCTAAGTCTCAGTTGAAACAGAGACTAGATGGTCTTTCAGAGTCTAGCAAGATCAAGAGAAATAGGAATGGAAAAGAAGGTATTAACAAAGAGAATAATTACAAGAATGTACCTGATGCACCTAGAAAAAAATGCTATAAGTGTGGAATCATAATCATTTGGCCCTAGACTGCAATCAAAAACCTTCTTGGAAAACTGAGTCCAGATTCCCCAAGACTCAGAGAATTCAATACCAACCACAGAAAGCTTGTTATCATTGTGGTGGTAGTTTACTTCATTCCATTTACATGTGTAGAGAATATCATGAACTGTATTATGACTATTATTCTCTGAAATCTGAAACTCCTAGTCACAAACAGTTTGTGAAATCAGAGTCTAAGGATGACTCTGCAACAGGTAAAGTAAAAGCAAAATCTTCAAAGCCTATTGTTTCTAAAAAGAAAGGATCCAATCAAAGTTAGGTCCTAAAAAATTCTAACTAGTTACTTTTTTGTTTGCAGGGCACAGGAAAGAAGCATTCAATTATCTTGGACAGTGGATGCTCTGGACATATGACTGGAAAGAAGTCCCTGCTTACAAAGTTTGAGAGGAAAGCTGGCCCAGTAATATCTTTTGGAGATGGCAATGATAAGTGGATTTTAATTGGTGTACTTGGACTCAAGTTTGTTGTAGTTTTGATGTGTTTTATTTAATTGTGCAGGTTTGAAGAAATGTCGATTAGGGGTGAATTTTCTATCATTTTGGAGTTGATTTATGATATGGAATGAAGAACGGCGTCTTAATATCAACCACCAAGAGGATTACAAGTCAAGAATTGAAGAACGGGAAGTGGCTAAAGAATCGGAAGAGAAAACGGATGAGAAATGAGCAAATTGTGGAAAATTCAGATTTCAGGGTATGTTGCGCAGTCTACACTGTTTTGGCCATATCTGGAGTTCTAGAAGTCTGTTTTGGACGATATTACTGTCTACGCAAAGCTTGGGAAATTTTCTACAATAATAAAGCAAAATAAAAATTCTGGGCAGGATCACCAGCGCAGGCTGCGCTCTCCAAGCGCAGGCAGCGCTCCAGAAAGTTCAGAAACAGCAAACCAAGCGCAGGCAGCGCTTGGACCAGCGCAGGCAGCGCTTGGACCAGCGCAGGCAGTGCCCAAATAGTACCCTGGACAGAAAATAGAGCACAAGCTGTGCTCCATGCAGCGCTAGCAGCGCTTGGCCGGCCTGAATTTGCTGAAAATGTCAGTTTTGCCCCTATTCGAGTTTTAATTGTATTTTTGGTATCAAAACCTATTTCCAATTGTATTCTAGGATGTTTTTCTTGCTGGGCAAGATATCTAGGCCTATAAAAACACATCTTATCCTTGTAAATTGGATAGTTTTTATTATTGTAACATAGCTTAGATCTGCAAGGGAGAAAAGGAGAGAAGGATTCAACGCTCGTGACAATCAACAGATCTAGATCTACTTCATCTCTTGAATACTTTGGATTATAGAATTGTTTTCTTAACTCTTTGTTTTATTAATGTATTTGCTTCTTTTATTCATATCTTGTTTATTATCATGTTTTCATCAAATCCCATGATGATGAACGGTTCAATTATGAGCTAATCGTTGTCATGGGATTCTAACGGAGTTATCTATGTAGCGTAGTAGTTTGATTGCTTTAAAGATTACGTGTGGTGAATTCTTGATATCCTCATATGGTTAATCTTAATGCTTTTAGATGCGTAGCTAACATCTAAATTGAATTGTTAATCTCTTGTGAAGCGAGAGTGGATCTTGAGGTTTAGAACTTGCCATGCTAGCATAGGATATGTTGATGTTTTAACATCATGATTTGTAGCATCAATAGAGATATTATGCTGCCCTATGTGATCTATGTGGATAACTTGTGCTTAAACCTTTATATTTTCAAATTCTATAGAGATATGGGGTCTAAACATAATTGGTGTCTACCCATCTTCTATCTCTTTTGTGGATGCATGTGTAGTTTGGTACTAGTATACCGAGAGGTAACTTTTACTTGTTTCGTGTTGTCCGATCAGATATCAAATCCTACATGTGTATTGATTGAAGGCATCGATTCTAAGTGAAGTATTTAATGAAGTTAGGATCCCATGTTTATTCTCCTATAAGTAATTCAATTTGAATTTCAGTCGTTAATTAATTCTTAGTTATATAATTTGCATCTTTGTTATTTGTCTTAGCAGTGGATTAAAACCATACATTGTTGCATAGGTACTAAATTGAATTAAAAACCAGATCTCTGTGGAACGAACTTGACTTACATCTGTATTACTTGTGACCACGTACGCTTGCGTGATTTAGTGCAAACAAGTTTTTGGCGCCGCTGCCGGGGATCATCGGTGTTTTATTTTTAGTTTATGTGCTTGTCAATAGTGGTCGTTAGCGTTCACTGACTCGGATTTCTTACTTAGTTTGTTTGTTTCTGTTAGGTCGAATACACAATAAGCAATCAAATACTGTATGAGTAACTTAACAAGAACACACTGTTTAACAATTAAAAACTGTTTGGAATTAACAATTCCTCTCTCAGTGATGTAAATATCACAGAGAACTGCTTAGGTTACAATCAATGAATCTCTCAAAGTTCGATACCCTTCTAGGGTTAACCTAACTGTATTTATAGAACATACAGCTTCGTACAATCAGTAACTGATTCTCCTATAATCAAGCTATACAATTGATATCAATCACGATTGCTCCAGTCTTCCAAGTCAACTCAATCTCTTTGACAGCTTTCCAATCTTCAAAGATATTGCTTCCATATTTATCTTGAATCAATCTTCAAACACTGTTGACTCTTCAGACAATACCGCTACAGAGTTTAACAATCTCTGTTGCGCTTCCAGTCAGTGTTTAACTAAACTCTGACTGCTTCCAGCTAAACTCTGTTTTGTCACTATAGCTTCCAAACACTGTTCTCATCAATCATTTCTAACAATCTCCCCCAACTTGTCCATTAGCAAAAATGTACAAGTTTACAGTAAATGATGATGTCAAAACAAATACAAAGTTTACAGTGTTTAATCATACAAACAGAGTTTAAGCTATTACTTAACAAATTCTACAGAAAATAAGAAAATTCTTACAGACTTTAATTTCTAATCTCTTGAAGATCAGGCATTGTTCTGAGATAGTCTATAAGCAATCTTCTTTCAGCATTTTCAAGCTATATCTGCATAGCTTCCTTGATTTCTCTCAACTGAGGATCATTCTCATCAGTTTGATAGATAGCAGCTCTAAGATCGTAGATTTTGTTTCTTCTCATTTCATTTCCCAGCCTTATGTATTTCACTTCCTCAGATTTCACATTAAAATCCAGAACAGTGATTCCAAGATCAGTCTTCAGTTTTGTAGTCCCTTTCTCCATTTCTATCAGATTGCCATTCCAATCTCTGTATTTAGGAACATACTTGTTGTTGAATTTCATTTGCCTTCTTGCAAGATTTTGAATCATTCTTTGTCTAAGCACATTTGCAACTGACTGAGCTCTTTGATTTCTCACTCTGAAAATATACAGAACATATTCAAGTTCTTCCCAGTATTTTAATTCGATATCCTTTTCAGAAACTTTAAACACTGTTCCATCAGCCATGAAATATAGCAAGAAATCCTTCTCTAGAATCTTCTGATATACAAGCTGTACTGACTCCAGTTTGTCTAAACTCTCTTGAGTGACACCACCTCCTGGAACAGACAGTGAAGAAGGATCTCTGGGACCAACATATTGCCTTTTATCTCTGTGTGAGCCTATGCCTTCTTTGTTGTATCCAACTTTACCAGATAAAGCTCTACTATCAGTAAAATCCATTGGAATTGTAGCTTCTAGTCTTGAATCATGAAGAGCACCTTTCTTAAATGTTGATTTCAACTGAGAAGACAATAATGGTGTGGTCACAACTTGTGCAGCAACAGAGGTTGTGTCTTCATTTTTCTGTACAACATGTGTATCAACAGAGGTTGTAACAATACTTTTCAGCTTTTGCTTAGCTTCTACATCTGTTGGTTTTCTAAATACTTGCATTCTTTGATTTGTACCAACTGGTTCTTTGATTTGAATGCCTTTAAGAACAGGCTTTGCAGCTTTAGCAACTTTCACATTCTTCTTTGCTTTTTCAGACTTTAGAGCTTTCAAATGCTTTTCTTGTAAACTCTTCTCTTCAGCTTTAGCATCTTCTATAGTAACTCCTTCTGCATTCTCTTCCATGAAAAGCTTAACAGCTAACTCCTCATCAGTCTTTGGATTTGAAATTAATTCCAAACTCTTGGTTTTTGAAGTACCTTGAGTTTCAGTGTTTATTCCAACAGACTGTGACTTAAGAGATTTGCCAGATCTCAGAGTTAGTGTTTCAGAGTTTAAAACCTTACCCTTTTCACTTGCCCCTCCATCTCCAGCATCATCCTTTTGAGACAGAGTTTGAGAAACTTTGCATTTAGACTTAGCAACTCTCTCCCCCTTTTTGACATCATCAGGAATGAGTATTGATGTAATGAGCTCCAAAGAGTTAGCAATGGAATCCACCTTAGAAAACAAAGCAGTTTGATTTTCTTCAACCTTTCCTAGCCTGGCAAAGAGAGTGTCTTGAACTTTAGACAGCTGGGCAGCTTTTATTTTGGACTCTCTTTCCATCTTCAATTCTATTGACTGTATCTCAGTCTTTAAAGAAGCAATCTCTTGTTTTGTTTCAGCAAAATTTCCTTCCAGAGTTTTGACTTGTACCACAGTTGCCTTTAAACATGATAAAATATCTGGATTTGAAATTTGCTTTGCAGTCTTCTTAACAAACTCAGCTGCTCTCCCTTTTGGAAAAATACAGTCTTCTTTATACCAATTTTCAGCAGATTTAGCAAGATGCTCTACTTCAATGGCATGAGATGGACAAGGCTGATCAAAAGGTTTATGCTTATTATCTGTCTGTGCTGGTGCACTCACAAAAGAATCAGAGTTTGCACTACTATCAGATTCATCTTCAGCACTTGCATCTTTAGCTTGGACATCTTTTAAAGAACCACTGTGCTGAGCAGTGTCAGCCACAGTTCCTTCAACAAAAACAAGTTACTTTTGTTCCAACTGAGACCGATCTTACTGTTTTTCCTTGTTTAGTTATTGATGCCCAAGACCAGGTCTCAAACGAAAGTAGATCAAGCAAAAAAGGATACAACTCCTCTTAGTCAACAAAGGAAAGAGAAGCAGCAAAGGATACCTGAACCAAAGATTGAGATGGCGGACCTTCCTCGCAAATCTTTGAAGAATTACTCACAGCCCTCTCCGAGTGGGGTACCTACTGGCCTTGCTATGCCAGCAATTCAAGCAGCAAATTTCGAGATCAAGCCTGCTTTGCTCACTATGATCCAACAGAATCAATTTGCTGGGCTTGCCTCTGAAGACCCTACACTTCATCTGCAACGGTTTCAACAGCTCTGTTCTACAATTAAACATCAAGGAGTCACTCCAGACCAGTTGAAAGTCATGTTGTTCGGTTTCTCTCTTCGTGATAAAGCTCAAAAGTGGTTGAATGATATTGAATTGACCAAGTGGGATGAGATTGCTCAAGCCTTCTTAACTGAGTTCTTCCCTCCTAACAGAACCGATGATTTGATCGACAAGATGATGGGTTTTAAGCAAGATTATGGTGAATCTCTACGGGATGCTTGGGACAGATTCAAGGATTATCAACGTGCATGCCCTCACCATGGTCTTGAGAAGTGGTTTCTGCTTAAACGCTTCTACAATGGTCTTGATCCTGAGACAAAAGGTATGGTTGATAACGCTGCAGGTGGTGTATTTCTGGATAAAGGAGTTGATGATGCATATGCTTTTCTTTCGAATTTGGCTGCCAATCACTTCAGTAATCCGAGAGCAACCAAGAAAGGGGGTAAACTTGAAGTGGATGCTTATTCTCTATTATCATCTCAACTCGCTGCATTAACTCAGGAGATCCACTCATTGAAGACATCTCAGCCCTCTACTCAACCTATGAGTATCAATGCATTGTCATCCATGGCTCCTATGAATAATCCTGTTTGTGAAGTCTGTGGCATCCAAGGCCACTATGGTAATGATTGCCAATACAATGCTCAAAATTCACATAATTTTCAGATGGAGCAAGCAAATGTTTTCCAACAGAGGCAGCAGTACAATCCATACTCCAACACTTACAATCCTGGTTGGAAAGATCATCCGAACTTCTCATATAGGAACAATAATGCTCAGAATACAAATGTTCCTAATCAGCAGCAATATCAGCAGTCATACCAGCCTCCTCCACAGCAGCAGTATAGGCCTCCTCAAGGACCTATGAATCCCCCTGGATTCCAAAGGCCTCCTCCGAATTATGCTCCTCAAGCAAATCAAGCTGCACAGGCTGATAATCAAGGTGATATGATGAAGATATTGTTACAAATGCAAACAAAGATGAACCAGATGGAGATACATAACAAGATGTTGGAAACTCAGATTGCTCAAATGGCTAGTTCTTCATCTACAAGGCAACAAGGCTCTCTACCAGCACAATCAACTCAGCCAAAGGAAAATGTGAATGCCATTGCTCTTAGGAGTGGTCGTACATATGATGCTCCTCAAATGCCTACTGACGATGTTCCTGTTGAGAAAGAAAAAGAGAATTCTGAGGAAGACAAGGTAGAGAAAGTTGTTGAAGATACAAACGAAGATGGAACTGAGGAAAGCAAGAAAAAGGACAAAGAGAAGACTGCAGTTACTCCTCCACCATTTGTGCCAAAGCTCCCATTCCCTAGCAGGATGAACAGAACTAAGGTGGACCAGCAGTTTGGTAAGTTCATGACACTTGTCAAGAATCTTGAGGTAACAGTTCCTTTCACTGATTTAATTTCTCAAGTTCCATCATATGCAAAGTTTCTTAAGGATATTCTCACTAAGAAAAGGTCTTTTGGTGAGGTAGAGACAGTAGCTTTTACTGAAGAGTGTAGTGCTATTTTGCAAAATAAGTCTCCACCTAAGCTTAAAGATCCTGGTAGATTTTCAATCCCGTGTCATTTAGGTGCATTGTTCATTGATAAAGCTTTATGTGATTTAGGCGCTAGTGTCTCAGTCATGCCTCTCTCGGTTTTTCAAAAACTAAATATGGGAGAATTAAAATGTACACAGATGACTTTGCAAATGGCAGACCGTTCGATAAAATATCCCCTTGGAATTTTAGAGGATGTGCCTGTTATGGTTGGAAAATTCTATATTCCTGTAGACTTTGTAGTTCTAGATATGGAAGAGGATAGCCAAATACCTATTATTTTAGGTAGACCATTTCTTTGTACTGCAGGTGCTGTTATTGATGTTAAAAGTGGGACTCTCACATTGAGTGTTGGTGATGATAAAATTACTTTTACTCTAACCTCTGCTCTTAAATCCCCTTTGCTTGAGAATACTTGCTGCAGGATTGATGTTATAGATGAAATTGTCCAAGATGAGACACCTCAGATTCTATTGAATGATGCATTGGAAGCAGTGCTCATGCTTGAAGCTTCAGAAGGAGAAGGACATGCTGAAGTCGATTCATTGATTCTTGAGTTGGATGGTGTAACTGATCCGAATTGTGAGGTAACCAACACTGTCACTTCTTGTGGTGAACCTCAGGTAAACAAATTAGAGTTAAAGTCTTTGCCATCTAATCTTAAATATGTGTTTCTTGATGATGAAAAGACTTGTCCTGTGATTGTTAGCTCTAGTCTTGATGATAACCAGGTTTTTAAACTTCTTACTGTTTTGCGTGCACATAGAAAAGCTATTGGGTATAGTATTGATGATCTCACGGGGATTAGCCCAGACTTTTGCATGCATAGAATTCACTTAGATGATGACCATAAGCCTTGCATACAGGGACAACGTCGCTTGAACCCTAACATGCAAGAGGTTGTTAAAAAAGAAGTTTTGAAATTGTTAGATGCGAGCATCATTTACCCAATTTCTGATTCTAAATGGGTAAGCCCAGTTCAGGTAATCCCTAAGAAAGGAGGAACAACGGTAATTAAGAATGATAAAGATGAATTGATTCCCACTCGAATTGTCACCGGTTGGCGAATGTGCATTGATTACCGTAAGTTAAACACTGCTACTAGAAAAGACCATTACCCTCTCCCTTTCATTGATCAGATGTTAGAAAGACTTGCTAAGCATAAGTACTTTTGCTATTTAGATGGATATTCAGGGTTCTTTCAGATCCCTATACATCCTGATGACCAAGAAAAGACTACATTTACTTGCCCATATGGTACTTTTGCATATCGTAGAGTGCCTTTTGGTTTGTGCAATGCCCCTGCTACTTTTCAGCGTTGCATGACTGCCATATTTTCTGATTTCATAGAGTCTATCATGGAAGTATTTATGGATGATTTCAGTGTTTATGGGTCTGATTTTGATGTATGTCTGCATAATCTTTCTAAAGTGCTTAAACGTTGTGAAGAGGTGAATTTGGTTTTGAATTGGGAAAAGTGCCACTTCATGGTCAATGAAGGAGTGGTACTTGGTCATTTGATCTCTGAACGTGGCATCCAGGTTGACAAAGCAAAAATTGAGGTGATTGAGAAACTTCCTCCTCCTGTTAATGTCAAGGGAGTGAGGAGTTTCCTTGGTCATGCGGGTTTTTATCGTCGTTTTATAAAAGATTTTTCAAAAATTGCAAAACCCCTCACTCAATTGTTGCTTAAGGATGCCACCTTTGTGTTTACTGATGCTTGTTTGGAGTCTTTCAACAGGATTAAGGAAGCCTTGATAAGTGCACCAATCATTCAATCTCCAGATTGGAATCTTCCATTTGAAATCATGTGTGATGCAAGTGATTATGCAGTTGGAGCAGTTCTCGGTCAAAGGAAAGACAAGGTATTGCACGCCATCTACTATGCAAGTAAAACCTTGGATGAAGCTCAAGTCAATTATGCTACGACTGAGAAGGAACTTTTAGCTGTGGTCTACGCTCTTGACAAATTCTGATCCTATCTCATTGGCTCAAAAGTCATTGTTTACACTGATCATTTAGTACTTAAATATCTGTTGGCGAAGAAGGAAGCAAAGCCAAGGCTTATTCGTTGGATTCTGTTACTCCAAGAATTTGACTTAGAAATCAAAGACAAGAAGGGTGCTGAGAATGTGGTTGCGGATCATCTTTCACGGATGCGTTTCAAATCTGATATTGCGTCAAACACTCTTATTGACGATTCTTTTCCAGATGATCACTTGTTTTCGGTTGCTACTCAAACTCCATGGTATGCAGATTTTGCAAATTTCTGTGTTAGTGGATCTCACCCTCCAGAATTGACTTATCAGCAAAGGAAGAGGTTTTATCATGATGCTAAACAATATTTTTGGGATGACCCTTTCTTGTATCGCAAGTGTGCTGATGGAATTTTTCGTAGATGTGTCCCTGAGTTCGAAGTACATGACATTCTCAAGCATTGTCATTCTTTCGCATGTGGAGGTCACCATGGTCCTTCCAAAACTGCTGCTAAGGTACTTCAATCCGGGTTCTTTTGGCCTTCTCTATTTAAGGATGCTCATGCTTTCTGTTTGGCGTGTGATGCATGTCAAAGAACGGGTAATATTTCTAAACGCCATGAGATGCCTCAAACCGGTATTCTTGAAGTTGAGATATTTGACGTATGGGGTGTTGATTTTATGGGACCTTTCCCAAGTTCTTGTGGGATGAGATACATCTTAGTTGCAGTTGATTATGTGTCCAAGTGGGTTGAAGCAGTTGGATCAGTAACCAATGATTCCAAGGTTGTTATGAAGCTTTTTAAGAATATCATCTTCCCTCGATTTGGAGTTCCAAGGACAGTAAAAACAAATCCAAAAAAATTGAAAAATTAAAAAATACCAAAAATAATTCTAGCCATGCAATTTGATTAGTTGTTGTATTTTGCTTGATACACCCATGCATGCGTAGAATTCTTGTGTTTATGGACGCTTTTGTATGAGAAGTGACGTGCTTTGTTCTTGTGGACACACTTACACTAGCAAGTTGAAGCTGGTAGACTTAATTGGATGTTGTAAGTGATTAGAATGACATGAATATGTGCAAGATGACTTGGTTTTCATGCTTTGAGTACAAGTAGGTGCGTTAGAGAGTGTTGTTACCTGGGATTGATTATGTTTTGTCACACCAAGTGAGTTTTGAGCCTATATGCTTATCTTTTGCATGATTTTTCGTTTGCTTGAGTGTCCACATGTTGTTTACATTGCTAGCACTTACTTGAGATCTTTCTTGAAATGCATGACATTACTTGATGATGAGATGATAAAGGCACTTAGGTTTAACCTCGTATTTCCCATATTTCCACATCTTTTAAACATGATCAATTAGTTAACCCTTTGAGCTTAATCCTATTCTTTCGGTGACACACCACATTACTTGCCATTATCCTTTTTATTCTATTGGCCTTACATTGAATTTGAACCTAAATTGTCAAAGGCTAGTATCGTGCTTAAGGGAGTAATAAGGTGTTCATAAAAGGGGTTTTATTAATGATCATACTTTTGGGGAATATTGATTTTGGGTTGATGTTTGCTAGTCGAAATTCATAAAAATATCTATGGATCATTGTGCTTATTCCTTAGCTCTTAGAGAAAAAAAAAAGAAAAAAACTTGATATGTTAAATTTTACCAAAAATTTAACCAAAAACTTGATATGTTAAATTTTACCTAACCGCAAGCGCACGGTGTCTATTGCTAGTACAGATGGCAAGCGGGTCGAATCCACAAGGAGACAGGTTCTACTAATTCCTTTTCAGTTATCGCTAATTGTTTCAGGGACAAACAATTATTGGAGAATTATTAATTAACTAATTAAACTAAATTAACACTAATTAAACAGATGATAAACAAATTATTTAAAACCTAGGGCAATCAGGTCCACCATGCTTACACAATTGGCTCTTAAGCTAAAGCAATCAATGTGATCCTATAACTAGAGTATGTTAATCTCTTTCAAGCATTAACACTCTCGAAACATTCAACACAATTAACCACTTTCAGTAATTCAATCAATCAGGTAATTAGAGTCAAGTTAATCTCTTCCAAGAATTAACGCTCTCAGAAATCCAATGATGCTTCCGCACTCAAATTCAATTCTGCTAATCGTATGTGTGCCTCTAGTAAGTAAATCTCTCGATCCATACCCCTATTTGCATATAATTAATCCATGATATTGGCCAATTACACAAATTAATGATTAAAACATATCAATCAGAATTAACCATAACCAATCCAACCACTATGAAAATCATGCCAATATTAGTGCAAACATGGCTTTCCTTTAAGCCCTAGAGATAACTACTCGCTAATAATTAAACAAGTAAAACAACTAGTAAAACAAGAAGACATAATTAAACTAATAAGAACAAAGAAAAGATTAAGAGAACAAAACCTTCAAACTTCAATGTTGTCACCCAAAAGAAGAGTCATGGTGTTTCTCTACATCTTCCACTAATAATACTAATCTACTCTAAACTATATTCTCTGATCTAATATTACTCCCTAATTCTTCCTCCTTTACATAATACCCTAGATGTGTTTATATATAGGATCTAAAAGTCTTGCCCAATAAAAGTATTTTAATACTCTAAATCAATTACAAGTAGGATTCCATAACTGAATAGGATTCCTTAATTAAAATTCGTCACTTCTTTTTCTCCTCTGTTTCTGGGCTATTCCAGTTGGATTTTGATTACTGGACCACCTCTAAATTAAAGAAAATTCCACAAGCTTCGCGTGGACAGTAAGATCGTCAAATTCTGACTTCTGGAACTCAAGATATGGCCCAAACAGTGCAGGCAGCCCGTATAGCCCAATATTACGAATTTTCTCCTATTTTATCTCCAAAATAGCTCTTTTTGCTCCAAATCCTTCCAAGTCATGAATTCTTTATTTCCTACAATAAAACAATAAAATCTATTATATAAAAATCCAAATCAATGCAAAACACAAGAAATATGAGAATAAAATCATCTAGAATATATATAAAAATATACTCTATCAAACATCCCCACACTTAGCATTTGCACGTCCTCGGGCAAATAAGTGAAATAAAAACTAAGTCCTAACAAACATCACTTTCGTAGATAACATGATTGCATTGAGCATATGCAACAAGCCGTTAAACCCCTAGGCAGCCCTAGTAGGACGAGTGTTGTCTCGTGAGGGTTTATAGTGAATGTACCCACAAAATTCATCTAACCATGCAAAAGATCAATGCTAACACAACACCACACACACAAGTCCTCTCATGCCACATCAACTTAAGAATCAAAGCAAACATACGATGTCTTGGTGTCGAAAGTGCAAGTATTCACGTAGTCTACTCAACCAACATGCAGAAGGTCATAAAAATTCATGTCAAGTGTAAAAATCGTTGGTAATCATGCTAAGCCCACAAGAAATACATCTTTAAGTCTAAACCCGGGATCTCCTATGCCAAAACAAGTAATAACTCACCTTTCACTCAAAAACGAATATTCACTCAAGAACAAGGTTAAGTGTATCACTCAATTCCAACAAAATCATAAACACAACTTGACACTCGCAATCAATCTCACTCTCAACACAACATACATCACTGATGACAATCAAAAGGTCTTTATTCGGGTTGTAGCGTGGGCTAGGGACCAGGTATGTCAAGTAAAGCTAAAACAGGTCAACGTCAAAAGCTAGTACCCAACAATATAATCATTATTCAATTCCCTTTCTATTAAAACAAATACTTCCCCACACTTGGATTTTTCAATATCCCTTATAATAAATAACTTGACTAGTCGAATGAAGAAGGATCATACAAACATAAGAATGCTCTCAAATTTATTCATTTTTTTTTCTTTTTTCTTTTTTGTTTTTTTTCTTTTTTTTTTCTCTGAGAGCTAAGGAATAAGCACAATGATCCATAGATATTTTTATGAATTTCGACTAGCAAACATCAACCCAAAATCAATATTCCCCAAAAGTATGATCATTAATAAAACCCCTTTTATGAACACCTTATTACTCCCTTAAGCACGATACTAGCCTTTGACAATTTAGGTTCAAATTCAATGTAAGGCCAATAGAATAAAAAGGATAATGGCAAGTAATGTGGTGTGTCACCGAAAGAATAGGATTAAGCTCAAAGGGTTAACTAATTGATCATGTTTAAAAGGTGTGGAAATATGGGAAATACGAGGTTAAACCTAAGTGCCTTTATCATCTCATCATCAAGTAATGTCATGCATTTCAAGAAAGATCTCAAGTAAGTGCTAGCAATGTAAACAACATGTGGACACTCAAGCAAACGAAAAATCATGCAAAAGATATGCATATAGGCTCAAAACTCACTTGGTGTGACAAAACATAATCAATCCCAGGTAACAACACTCTCTAACGCACCTACTTGTACTCAAAGCATGAAAACCAAGTCATCTTGCACATATTCATGTCATTCTAATCACTTACAACATCCAATTAAGTCTACCAGCTTCAACTTGCTAGTGTAAGTGTGTGCACAAGAACAAAGCACGTCACTTCTCATACAAAAGCGTCCATAAACACAAGAATTCTACGCATGCATGGGTGTATCAAGCAAAATACAACAACTAATCAAATTGCATGGCTAGAATTATTTTAGGTATTTTTTAATTTTTCAATTTTTTTTGATTTTTTTTATATATATACACTACGTTGAGAACACCTCCCCACACTTAAGCGCTTCATTGTCCTCAATGAACAAATATAGAAAAGAAAAGAAAAAAAAATAAAGAAAAAAAATAAATATAATAAATATACAAAGAAAGGTGTAGAATACTCCCCTAGTGCATAAGCATGAAGTGGCCTTTGAAAATATTGAAGAAGTATGTGCTTGCTCAAATTTAATTTCTACAAGGCGCGCCTTACATATCCTTCCCCATCGCAACTCAACATGCTTGTTAGGCAAAAACCCCCTTTTCTGTAGCAATTTCCCAACACTAGCACCACCTCTCCCAACTCACAAGAAGCTCAACCAACAATTTCCAAGCAATATCACACCAAAAATAGCACAAATTCCAAGAATAATACAAAATCCCAATTTACAAGAACACAAATTCGTAATAAAAATAAGATTAGAGAAAAAGATTTACCCAATACGAATCGAAGAGGTGAACTTGCAATTAATTCCTCTTTAGAATTGAATTTTTAGAGATTTAAAGAAATAGAAAAGGAATTGGATTTGTTATGGATAGGTGGGTATAAATATAAGATGATGGATAGGTGAAATTTAAAAATTTAGAGTGTAGGAGAGATTTGGGAGGGTATGGAATTGATGTAGGATAAAAATAGGATTTAGGAATTTAGGGGATGAGAGTTGGAATCAAATTTGGGGTTGAATTTGTGCTGAAAAACAACAAAAATCGGCAGGAAAAAAAATTCTGGGAGCTGTAACGCAGGGGCAGACTGCGTTACAGGGAAGCAGTCACACCAACTGTACCTGGGGCAGTCTGCTTGGTACGCGCGGCAGGCTGCGCGTGAAGAAGGGCCTGTCAGACTTTTGTCAGAGTGTTTCATCAGTTTTGTGCGGCTGTTTTATAAAAAAAAAAAATTCTTTTCACCTCCTATTCTATTTATACCCCTATTGTACCTAATTCTTTTCCTATTTCAAATCCAAAACCTCCCATCTCTTTTTCAAATTTCTAAACCTATTTCTATTCTAATTCTTATTTATTATTATTATTATTATTATTATTATAATTATTTTATTATTATTTTTATTTTTATTTTTATTTTTATTTTTAATCCCTAAATCCTATTTCTATCCTACATCAAATTTCAAATTCCACCCAAATTTTTTCCTTTTCACCTTAAAATTCTTAAATCCATCCTATCAGTCCATTATCTATTTATACCCATACATACACACCCAATTTATTATTTTCTTCCTCTACATCTCTAAAAAATTCAAGTTTGGGGGAAAATTAGTACAAGTTCACCTCTTTGATTCGTAGTTGGGATATCTCTTCTCTATTTTATTTTTTTATTACGAATTTGTGTTCTTGTAAATTGGGGGTTTTGTAATATTCTTGTTTAATTGGGTATTTTTGGTGTGATATTGTTTGGTGGTTTTTTGTAGGATATTTCTTGGTGGTTGTTGGTGGTGCGTGGGTGGTTTCTAAGCGACTGAGGGGTGGTTATGCACACTCGACATCTTGATTCCAGGGGAGTTTTCTTTCTTTTCTTTTTAGTGTAGTTTTATTTTGTTTTTAGTTGTAGTTTTGTATCTTGCTCATTAGTTCATTGGGGACATGTTACGACCAACTCAACACGCAAGTGCACGTGATCTCAAGTGATACAGATAGCAAATAAGGTTCGTTCCTACAGGGACTCGTTGTATTGTCTAGCTAACTCACTCACCAATGTATGATTGATTTCCGATGCTAAAACAAATAAATAAAGTGGTTTGTTGTTATCACTAAAATTTATCTAAGAATTATAACTAATTATCAACTACTTGAACTGAGATTTATGTCGAATTACTTATGCAAATAAAACATGGGAGTTTAGTTTCTTTAAACAATCCATCTATAGTCTCCAAATCCCTAGCCTTGTTCATGTGATTTATTAACACCTGATCGAACACACAAAACTGATATAAGCCAACTTCCGTTACACAAATACCATCCTAAACAATACCCACAATAAAGATAGAAATCATTTAGTCTTCCGATTATGCCAAGTCTTCATATGTCTATAAAGAATAAAACATAATGGTTGAGGTGCAAGCATTCAATTGATCACATAGTCGTCATAAAACGATTAGAGTTACGACACTAATTACGAATGATATTATCACGCATAAACCTACGCTAACATGGCAAGTTCTAAACTCTTATTTCCACTTTCGCTTCAACAAGAATTAACACACAATTACAGGAGTTAGCTACTCTCCTATAACGAATTTAATCAACCATGATAGGATATCACATCAATCACACTAAAGGCATCGAGAAGATTCAACACATAGAATTCATGAATAAGTCCACTAAACCCCCATGACAACGAATTAGTTCATGATCGAACTAATCATCATCATGGGTTCTATTGAAAACATAACTCCAAAATAAAACAAGTAAATAAAATAGAGAAGAAAAAGAATAAGGTTTAGAATTAAATCCCCACAATCGAAGAATACAAAGGTTCAAGAATAGCTTGGAGGAATTCCTTCTCCCTTTCTCTTTTCTTGAAACCCTAGGTTATAATACGTAAGTCTATCTGATTACCAGGGTTGGGTGTTGATATAGGTTTTTTTTCTCCCACTTACCCAATAAGAAAAATACATAAAATACAACTCGGAAACTATTTTTATGTCAAAAAACACTTAAAATACAATTTCAGATCGAATAAGGGCAAAACTGGAAAATCAGCACGTCCCCGAGCACTTTGCTCCAAACTGGCGCAGTTTGCTCAGACAAATTCTGCTCACTGCCGAGCACTTTGCTCCAAACTGGCGCAGTTTGCTCGGGCCAAATCTGGTCACGTTCTTTTCTCCTTCGTTTTTCAGCTTTTTCTCCTTCGTTTTTGCTCCGTTTGCTCCCGTTCTTTTTGCATTCTCTTCCGTTTTCAATCCTCTATGCTTGGAATCCTCATGGTGAACCATAACAAGACTCCATTCTATATTATTAAGCCCGAATCCAACTCCAAAAGCAACGGAAACAACGATCTTAATCAACATTATTCCAACCCTGCACAATTAACAAACACATCAAAACTACCACAATCTTGAGGCCAAAGCAATCAATTTAAGCCAATTTAGAATGTTCCAAGTGGATATCAAATCCACTTATCACACCCCCAAACTTAAACTGATGCTTGTCCTCAAGCATATACAATTACAACTAACTAACTAATTAGTACCACTTCCGTAGGTGATCACGGTTGCATTTAGCATATGCAACAAGCCCTTTAAACCCCTAGGCAGCCCTAGTGGACGAGTAAGGTCTCGTGAGGGCCTATAGTGAATGTACCCACAAAATCCAATGCAATGCAATGCATGAATGCAACTACTATGAAAATGCAAGATCCCCTTCAAACTCACCAAAACCAACTAACAAGCAAATATCTCAATGAACGTAACAAATCCAAGCAGAGCTCGACTAAGTCCCCGTATACTAACAATACATGAACAGAAACGTGCGTGTGTGCAATGCTCATCAGAAATACCCCCAGAACTAGGTCAAAAATCATACATGCTTTCCGTCAAGACAATCACAAGTTTATAACTAGAATAGACTGTAGACACTCCATAGCCTAGGAACACCTCCACCCTTATCCAAGGTAGACAGAAACTCATGCTTATTACTATACTACGACACTACATATACAATACGCATGCTTATTTAACCGTGCAATGAATGAGACCCCAAAAGGCTTATACAATAATACCCATGTAGCGAGTGTTGGGTCAGTGGATCCCAGACTATAAAGCCTTAGGTCACTAGGACTAAGTCCCCTCAGACTTAATTACTCGAGTATTAAAGAGCTCACTCTGGTTAATTTTGCATTTAAATTATTTATATGACTTTTTTTTTCTTTTTTTTCTTTTATATATATATATATTTTATTTTTATTTTTTTATTTTTTTAGATCTGGAATGAGCCTTTCTCATTTCCAACCCTAGACTACTCATATAAATATGAGCTGGCTACTAGCCATTTGACGCCTAGCCTTTATTGACAAATATTAACAACTAGCATGAAAATTCCTGGTTTCCCCCAAACTTAGACTTTAATGTTCCTACGCTATAAAGGGAATAACGAAAATTCTAAATATAAACAAGTGATTGAATCTCAAAACATCCCACAGGCATGACCCTAACCTAGCCCAAAAGCACCCCAATGAGACTGTGTAATAAATTTTGTTCCCGTAACATGCAAGTCAATTTCATAGAAACTATAAATCAGCCCTCTACTCATCATCATCACACCCAAATCAACATCCACCTATCAATCAGCATCAGCTCGTCCTAAGGGATCATGAAATATGCATGCCATGAAATGCAACTAAATGAAACTCACATGGTATACGAAAATAAAACAAAATGTCCTATATGAACAAACGTAGATAATACGAACATAACAATCATGCATGAACTATCACTACTATGCAACATGATATCCTATATGACCACAAAATACAACAATACATACAACTACTATCCCCCAAATCACCCCCAAACTTAACATATTCAATGCCCTCATTGAATGGAAGTAAATACAAGGGATAATAGAAACATACCTACTGATCCTCGCTGTCGACACCCTCATCATCCTCGTCCGAAGAATCAGTTGGAGGATATGGAATCCGGGATCCAAAGATAGGCCACTGAACCGGAGTACTCGGTGATTGAAATTTTGCCTCCAAAGCTATGCCCATGTCTTCTGAATATTGACGACTGCTATCATGCAAAACATCCAACCGCCTAGTCAATCGCCGCAAATAAGACTCAAGAGTGGACATATTCCCCGTACTCTGCTGTGAACCGGCTCTAGCAACTCCCGATCCCTCGGCTACATGACCACCTGCACCACTAACACCACCTTCGGCCTCCTTCATTCGCCCAATAGACGAATCAGCAATAGGAGCCCCAGGCTTTTGCACCGGCTCATCCACACGCGGCGGCACTTTTGCAACGTCACACAATCCCGTAATTATGGAAGCATAGGGAATACTAGCTGTCGAATTACTCTTCAAAAACCGAAGAATAGTGTGATTAATCAAGTAACCCAAATCGACATACTCACCTTTTAAAATCCCCCACAAAAGGATAGCCCTGTCAACAGTAACTTCCGTCACATGAGACGACGGAAGGATACTAGTACATATGAATAAGAACCAAGCACGGGCAAACTTAGTCAATGATGCGGACGGAAAATTCCTCTTTTCGTTAGTACCCGCCTTACACCTCCATACCGCCCCTGGAACACACAACTCACCGATGACAACATCAAGATCAACATCTCCCACCGTCTTCCGTCCCCAATCCTCAACACCCCTAGATTTAGGCAACTGCCCAATCAAATTCCGAATTGCTCGAGGAGAATAATCAACCTGTTGTCCCCTAACAATCGTGGAGTTATTCTGCTCTACTGAAGCATTAGCGTAAAACTCCCGAACAACATTCAATGGCACATCATTAGCCAATTCGCAAAATACCTTCCAACCCCTCACATTCACCATAGCCACCATCTCCTCGTTATCACGAGGCACAAACCTCCTCTCCTTTATAACTCCCTTACGAACTAATCGACCGTACTCCGACTCGGCCTCCGAATTCACAAATTTCACTACCCCTTCTTCCACAATAGCATCCTCATCCACCGATGGACGGCTACTACTACTACTACCTACCAATTTTTGTCTTTTGGGAGCCATAACAACAAGAACAACAATCCACACACCACCAATTCACCAAATTCGAATTTCAACAAAAACCCCCAATTCAAGAACACAACCAAACCCTAATTGGCAAGAACACAATTCGTAGCAATTACAAAGATGAGATTAGAACAATACCATACGAATTGAAGAGGTGTCCTTGCAAGAATAAGCCTCCAATAATCCGAATATATCCTCCCCTTGAGCTTGGAATTAATGTATGGGTATAGTTTGTGAATGAGAAGTGTATATATAGAAAAGTGTATGGATGAATTTTTTTATGGATGATGATGTATAAATATAGAGAGATGTATATATAAGGTGAGATGGAATTGGTTTAGGAGAAGAATTAGAAATAGAATTGGAGTAGGAGGTGTTAGGGTTGGGTGGTTAGGGGTTTTTGATTTGTGATTTAGAAGTGTAATAGGATATGAAATAAGAGATGAAATATGAATTGGGGGAGAAAATTTTTTTTTTTTTTTTTTTAACAAAACCGAACAGCAACAGAAGGGATTGGCGCTGACTGCGTGGGATTGGCGCAGTTTGCGCGTTAAAATTCTGGAACAGGCACGCAGTTTGCGCATGAAAATGGAGCAGTCTGCGCCAAGGCTTCCTGGAACACGCAGGCGCAGTGTGCGCGACTGGCGCTGTTTGCGCGGAAGCTGTCTGCGTTATGGCGCAGTCTGCGCTGAAAATGGCGCAGTTTGCGCTGAAACATTCTGTTCTTTTTTTTTTTTTTTTTTTTTTTTTTTTTTTTTTTAGAAAAGAAAAAAAAAATTCTTGTATACAACAATACTTGGGTTGCCTCCCAAGAAGCGCTTCTTTTACGTCATTAGCTTGACGTAGCTCCATTTCCTTAATTTGCACAAATTAGAACCGCAGTCTCAATTTCGCGATTCAACTTCTCTCCAAAATATGGTTTCAACCGCTGACCATTGACCTTGAACGACTGTTCCGGTAACTTGTCAAAAATCTCCACCGCCCCATGTTGAAAAACTGTTTTGACTGTGAATGGGCCTGACCAACGTGACTTCAACTTCCCAGGAAATAACCGAAGCCGAGAATTATACAACAAAACCAATTGTCCGGGTACAAACGTCTTAAGAACCAACCGACGATCATGCCACCTTTTTACTTTCTCTTTGTAGAGTTTGTTGTTCTCATAAGCTTGCAAACGGAACTCGTCCATTTCATTCAACTGAACCATACGCCTCTCACCTGCTGCTGTAAGATCAAAATTCAGCTTCTTCAATGCCCAATATGCCTTGTGCTCTAACTCAGCTGGAAGATGGCAAGCTTTCCCATACACTAGTTGAAATGGTGACATTCCCAACGGCGTTTTATAGGCTGTCCGATAAGCCCACACTGCTTCATCCAGCTTCAATGCCCAATCCTTCCTAGAAGGACTAACTACCTTCTCAAGAATCCGTTTAATTTCGCGATTAGAGACCTCGGCTTGCCCATTGGTTTGAGGATGATAAGCTGTAGCAACTCGATGATTGATGTTATAGCGTGCCATCAGAGATGTAAACTTCCGATTGCAAAAATGCGTACCCTCATCACTGATTATAACTCGTGGAGTGCCAAATCTAGTAAATATGTTCTTGTGGAGAAAATTAAGCACCACCTTAGCATCATTCGTCGGAAGTGCTCTTACCTCCACCCACTTAGACACATAATCCACGGCCAGAAGAATATATTGATTACCACATGACGGAATGAACGGTCCCATGAAGTCGATTCCCCACACGTCAAAGATCTCTACCTCCATCATGACATTCAGAGGCATCTCGTCCCTACGAGATATATTACCAACTCGCTGACATCGATCGCACCTCAACACAAATTGATGAGCATCCTTGAATAGAGTTGGCCAATAGAACCCTGCTTGAAGAATACGTGTGGCTGTCTTCTCACCCGCATAATGACCTCCATAAGCTGTAGCATGAAAATCACTTAGAATAGCCTCGGTCTCACCGTAAGGAACACAACGCCTAATAATCTGATCAGCTCCTTGCTTGAACAAAAACGGTTCATCCCAAATATATTGCTTGACATCGTGCAAAAATTTCTTCCTTTGAGCATGAGAGAGCTCAGGTGGAATGATGTTGCTTACTAGATAATTTACGAAGTCTGCAAACCATGGTTCATCATCTTGCACTTTGAATAATTGCTCATCAGGGAAGAACTCATTAATGACCGTGTTGTCTTTAGGTGACTTGCCATGATCTTCCAATCTAGAGAGATGGTCAGCTACCTGATTCTCCGTCCCCTTTCTATCCTTGATTTCCACATCGAATTCTTGTAACAGAAGAACCCAACGAATCAATCTTGGCTTAGAGTCCTTCTTCGCAAGGAGATAGCGAATGGCAGCATGATCCGTATAAACTGTCACCTTTGTACCAAGCAGATAAGAGCGAAACTTTTCAAACCCGTAGACAATAGCAAGTAGCTCCTTCTCAGTGGTCGTGTAGTTCAACTGAGCATCAGTTAGTGTTTTACTTGCATAGTAAATAACGTGGAACACTTTTTCTTTCCTTTGGCCTAGAACGGCCCCAAGTGCATAATCGCTGGCATCACACATCAAAGCAAATGGTTGACTCCAATCAGGAGCTGTAATAACTGGAGCAGAAATTAGTTTCTTCTTCAAGATCTCGAACGCATGTGAACAAGCTTCATCAAACTTGAATGGCACATCTTTTTCCAAAAGATTGCATAACGGCTTAGAAATTTTTGAGAAATCCTTTATGAAGCGCCTGTAGAATCCCGCATGACCAAGAAAGCTGCGAATACCCTTGACTGAGACAGGGGCAGGAAGGTTCTCAATAGTCTCCACCTTTGCTTTGTCAACTTCCAAACCTTTACACGACACCTTGTGTCCCAGAATGACACCTTCTTGTACCATGAAATGGCACTTTTCCCAATTTAGAACAAGATTCGTCTCCACACAACGTTTTAGAACCAAACTCAAGTTTTCCAAGCACTCATCAAAAGAATCCCCAAAGACTGAGAAGTCGTCCATGAATACTTCCACATTAATTCCAATCATGTCAGAGAAGATGGCCATCATGCACCTTTGAAAAGTAGCTGGTGCACCACACAACCCGAAAGAAACACGTCTGAATGCGAATGTGCCAAATGGACAAGTGAATGTAGTCTTCTCCTGATCCTCGGGTGCTATACAAATCTGATTGTACCCAGAATACCCATCAAGCAAGCAATAGTACTGATGTCCAGCCAATCTGTCGAGCATCTGATCAATGAATGGAAGTGGGAAATGATCTTTCCGAGTGGCCTTGTTCAATTTCCGATAATCCATGCAAATCCTCCAACCCGTAACTGTTCGCGTAGGAATGAGCTCGTTCTTCTCATTAGTCACCACTGTCATGCCCCCCTTCTTAGGCACACACTGTACCGGACTCACCCAAGAGCTATCAGAAATTGGGTAGATAATGCCCGCGTCAAGCCATTTAAGAATTTCCTTTTTCACAACTTCTTTCATGACAGGATTCAGTCTCCTTTGATTATCAACTGTAGGGTTAGCTCCCTCTACCAAAGGAATTTTATGCATGCAGTACGACGGACTGATACCCTTGATGTCTGATATAGTCCACCCAATGGCTGATTTGGAATCCCTTAAGATTCGCAATAGTTTTTCCTCTTCTATTCCTGAAAGCTGAGAAGATATAATAACAGGTAAAGTAGAAGAATCACCAAGATAGGCATACCTCAAATGTTCAGGCAATGGCTTAAGTTCCAATGTAGGTGCTTCCTCGATGGATGGCTTAAGTCTAACATGAGACTTTTTCAATTCTGACAACCCCAATGATTCAAATGAGCTTTGAAACTTCTTCCATGGTGATGCATTAAGATATTGCAATTGTTCTTCATCCTCTTCGGTCTCAACCTCCAAATCATTAGAAAGAACTCTTTCCAACACATCAGCTTTTGTCAAGTGTTGAGTTGCAGAGTTAACCACCTTGTCGACCATATCAATTTTGAAACACTCTTCATCGTCAGTTGGAAGCTTCATTGCATTGAAAACATTAAAAGTGACATCTTGATCGTGCACCCTCATAGTGAGTTCCCCCTTTTGGACATCGATAAGAGTTCGGCCTGTCGCCAAGAATGGTCGTCCCAAGATGATAGGGATCTTCTTGTCTTCCTCGAAGTCAAGAATAACAAAGTCGGCTGGAAAGATAAGCTTGTCGACCTTCACCAAAACATCCTCAACTATCCCTCGCGGATAAGTAACAGAACGGTCAGCAAGTTGTAGAGTCATGGTAGTGGGCTTTGGCTCTGGAAGACCAAGTTGCATGAAAACTGATAAGGGCATGAGATTAATACTTGCACCCAAATCACACAAACATTTGCTGAATGAGAGGTCTCCAATAGTGCATGGAATGGTGAAGCTTCCAGGATCCTTCAACTTAGGAGGCAACTTTTGTTGCAAGATGGCACTACATTCCTCCGTCAAGGCAACGGTCTCTAACTCCTCAAGTTTCAATTTCTTCGAGAGAATACCCTTCATGAACTTCGCATAGCTCGGCATTTGCTCAAGAGCCTCCGCAAATGGTATGTTAATCTGCAGCTTCTTGAATACATCCAAGAACTTAGCGAATTGCTTGTCTAACTTTTGCCTTTGAATTCGTTTTGGGAATGGAGGAGGTGGAAACACCTTATCTTCTACTTCTTTTTGGGAATTAACACTCTTGTGAATGATAGGAGTTGAAGGAGTAGCATTAGGAAGCAAATCAGAACCAGATTCGACCTCAACTGAAGATTCAAGTTTTTCCTCGGTTGCTTTTTCTTCGTTCTGACCTTGTAGACTTCTTCCTGATCGTAATGTTATTGCCTGAACCTGTTCCTTTTGATCTTTCTTGCCTGGATTCACCTCTGTGTCACTCGGGAGCGTTCCTGGTTGACGGTTCAACAAAGCATTGGCTAGCTGGCCAATTTGATTCTCTAAAGTTTTCAATGACACTGCCTGACTCTTATACATCATTCGAAGCTCTTCCAATTCCGACTTCTCAGACTGATTTAATGAAGTTCCTTGAGATGGTTGAAACCCCGGTGGATTGAATGGTTGCCTTGGAGCATAAGGTGGTGGTTGATAGTTCTGATTACTTGGCCTTGCATTGAACTGCTGATTTTGTGGTTGCTGAGCACCTCCCTGATTGTTGCTCCAACTGAAGTTAGGATGATTCCGATTGTTGGGATGATAAAATTGTGGCACTGGTTGCTGAGATCTTTGAAAATTACCAACAAATTGTGCGGATTCAGCTGAGATAGCACACATATTTGTGTCATGTGCCCCTGCACACAATTCACACACCATAGCAACCTGGTTAGTACCAAGATTAGAAAGGGAATCTACCTTCATTGTCAACGCTTTGAGTTGGGCAGCAATAGCAGTAGCTGCATCCAAGTCAAGAACTCCGGCCACTTTAGCAGGTGGCAAGCGTTGAGTAGGATTCTGAAACTCATTGGCCGACATCATTTCAATCAGATTATAAGCATCCTCATAGCTTTTTGCCCATAGCGCACCTCCAGAAGCTGCATCTAACATAGGCCGGGACTGAACTCCCAACCCGTTATAGAAATTGCTGATTATCATCCAATCCGGCATTCCATGATGAGGACAACGTGCCAATATCTCCTTGTACCTCTCCCAAGCTTCTCCCAAAGATTCCTGGGAATGCTGAGCAAACTGAGAAATGGCATTCCTGTAAGCTGCTGTCTTCGCCATGGAGAAATACTTGGTCAAGAACTTTTGAGCACAGTCTGCCCATGTTGTAATAGAGCCTGATGGCATAGAATGTAACCAACTCTTGGCTTTATCCTTGAGAGAGAAGGGAAATAGCCTCAATCTGATTGCGTCATCTGTAACTCCGTTGAATTTGAAGGTGTCACAGATCTCAAGAAAGTCCCTAATATGAGCATTGGGATCTTCAGCAGGACTACCCCCAAACTGGACTGTGTTCTGAATCATCTGAATGATGTTTGGCCTTAGCTCGAAATTGTTAGACCCTATAGCTGGGCGAACAATACTAGTATGAATGTCCTCCACTTTCGGCTGAGAGAATTCGCTCAAAGCCTTCGCTGCTTGTTCTTGATTTGCCATAACTTCCTTTGCTTCAAGATTGTCTTCTAACCCGAAATCAAGTCTTCTCCTAGCTAGTTCTTCTGTACGTGCTAGTTCGTCTCTACGTGCACGAGCTCGTGTACGCATAAACTCTCAACAAGTACCTGAAATTCACCAACAAGAAATTTTATGAAAACGTCCTAGTCACCGTAATTCAATGACCACTGATGGCAAATATTGAAACTAAACAAAATAAAACCGCGTCCCCGGCAGCGGCGCCAAAAACTTGTTACGACCAACTCAACACGCAAGTGCACGTGATCTCAAGTGATACAGATAGCAAATAAGGTTCGTTCCTACAGGGACTCGTTGTATTGTCTAGCTAACTCACTCACCAATGTATGATTGATTTCCGATGCTAAAACAAATAAATAAAGTGGTTTGTTGTTATCACTAAAATTTATCTAAGAATTATAACTAATTATCAACTACTTGAACTGAGATTTATGTCGAATTACTTATGCAAATAAAACATGGGAGTTTAGTTTCTTTAAACAATCCATCTATAGTCTCCAAATCCCTAGCCTTGTTCATGTGATTTATTAACACCTGATCGAACACACAAAACTGATATAAGCCAACTTCCGTTACACAAATACCATCCTAAACAATATCCACAATAAAGATAGAAATCATTTAGTCTTCCGATTATGCCAAGTCTTCATATGTCTATAAAGAATAAAACATAATGGTTGAGGTGCAAGCATTCAATTGATCACATAGTCGTCATAAAACGATTAGAGTTACGACACTAATTACGAATGATATTATCACGCATAAACCTACGCTAACATGGCAAGTTCTAAACTCTTATTTCCACTTTCGCTTCAACAAGAATTAACACACAATTACAGGAGTTAGCTACTCTCCTATAACGAATTTAATCAACCATGATAGGATATCACATCAATCACACTAAAGGCATCGAGAAGATTCAACACATAGAATTCATGAATAAGTCCACTAAACCCCCATGACAACGAATTAGTTCATGATCGAACTAATCATCATCATGGGTTCTATTGAAAACATAACTCCAAAATAAAACAAGTAAATAAAATAGAGAAGAAAAAGAATAAGGTTTAGAATTAAATCCCCACAATCGAAGAATACAAAGGTTCAAGAATAGCTTGGAGGAATTCCTTCTCCCTTTCTCTTTTCTTGAAACCCTAGGTTATAATACGTAAGTCTATCTGATTACCAGGGTTGGGTGTTGATATAGGTTTTTTTTCTCCCACTTACCCAATAAGAAAAATACATAAAATACAACTCGGAAACTATTTTTATGTCAAAAAACACTTAAAATACAATTTCAGATCGAATAAGGGCAAAACTGGAAAATCAGCACGTCCCCGAGCACTTTGCTCCAAACTGGCGCAGTTTGCTCAGACAAATTCTGCTCACTGCCGAGCACTTTGCTCCAAACTGGCGCAGTTTGCTCGGGCCAAATCTGGTCACGTTCTTTTCTCCTTCGTTTTTCAGCTTTTTCTCCTTCGTTTTTGCTCCGTTTGCTCCCGTTCTTTTTGCATTCTCTTCCGTTTTCAATCCTCTATGCTTGGAATCCTCATGGTGAACCATAACAAGACTCCATTCTATATTATTAAGCCCGAATCCAACTCCAAAAGCAACGGAAACAACGATCTTAATCAACATTATTCCAACCCTGCACAATTAACAAACACATCAAAACTACCACAATCTTGAGGCCAAAGCAATCAATTTAAGCCAATTTAGAATGTTCCAAGTGGATATCAAATCCACTTATCAGGACAATGAACCGCTTAAGTGTGGGGAGGTGTTCTCAACGTAGTGTATTTATATAAAAAAAAATTCAAAAAAAAAAAAAATTGAAAAATTAAAAAATACCAAAAATAATTCTGGCCATGCAATTTGATTAGTTGTTGTATTTTGCTTGATACACCCATGCATGCGTAGAATTCTTGTGTTTATGGACGCTTTTGTATGAGAAGTGACGTGCTTTGTTCTTGTGCACACACTTTCACTAGCAAGTTGAAGCTAGTAGACTCAATTGGATGTTGTAAGTGATTAGAATGACATGAATATGTGCAAGATGACTTGGTTTTCATGCTTTGAGTACAAGTAGGTGCGTTAGAGAGTCTTGTTACTTGGGATTGATTATGTTTTGTCACACCAAGTGAGTTTTGAGCCTATATGCATATCTTTTGCATGATTTTTCGTTTGCTTGAGTGTCCACATGTTGTTTACATTGCTAGCACTTACTTGAGATCTTTCTTGAAATGCATGACATTACTTGATGATGAGATGATAAAGGCACTTAAGTTTAACCTCGTATTTCCCATATTTCCACACCTTTTAAACATGATCAATTAGTTAACCCTTTGAGCCTAATCCTATTCTTTCGGTGACACACCACATTACTTGCCATTATCCTTTTTATTCTATTGGCCTTACATTGAATTTGAACCTAAATTGTCAAAGGCTAGTATCGTGCTTAAGGGAGTAATAAGGTGTTCATAAAAAGGGGGGGTTATTGATGATCATACTTTTGGGGAATATTAATTTTGGGTTGATGCTTGCTAGTCGAAATTCATAAAAATATCTATGGATCATTGTGTTTATTCTTTAGCTCTCGAAAAAAAAAAGAAAAAAAGAAAAAAAAAAAGAAAAAAAAAAGAAAAAAAGAAAAAAAAAGAAAAAGAAGAAAAAAGAAAAAAAAAAGAATAAATTTGAGAGCATTCTTTTGTTTGTATGATCCTTCTTCATTCGACTAGTCAAGTTATTATAAGGGTTATTGAAAAATCCAAGTGTGGGGAAGTATTTGTTTTAATAGAAAGGGAATTGAATAATGATTATTGTTGGGTACTAGCTTTTGACTTGTAACCTGTTTTAGCTTTACTTGACATACCTGGTCCCTAGCCCATGCTACAACCCGAATAAGGACCTTTTGATTGTCATCAGTGATGTATGTTGTGTTGAGAGTGAGATTGATTGCGAGTGTCAAGTTGTGTTTATGATTTTGTTGGAATTGAGTGATACACTTAACCTTGTTCTTGAGTGAATATTCGTTTTTGAGTGAAAGGTGAGTTATTACTTGTTTTGGCATAGGAGATCCCGGGTTTAGACTTAAAGATGTATTTCTTGTGGGCTTAGCATGATTACCAACGATTTTTACACTTGACATGAATTTTTATGACCTTCTGCATGTTGGTTGAGTAGACTACGTGAATACTTGCACTTTCGACACCAAGACATCGTATGTTTGCTTTGATTCTTAAGTTGATGTGGCATGAGAGGACTTGTGTGTGTGGTGTTGTGTTAGCATTGATCTTTTGCATGGTTGGATGAATTTTGTGGGTACATTCACTATAAACCCTCACGAGACAACACTCGTCCTACTAGGGCTGCCTAGGGGTTTAACGGCTTGTTGCATATGCTCAATGCAATCGTGTCATCTACGAAAGTGATGTTTGTTAGGATTTAGTTTTTATTTCACTTATTTGCCCGAGGACGTGCAAATGCTAAGTGTGGGGATGTTTGATAGAGTATATTTTTATATATATTTTAGATGATTTTATTCTCATATTTATTGTGTTTTGCATTGATTTGGATTTTTATTTAATAGATTTTATTGTTTTATTGTAGGAAATAAAGAATTCATAACTTGGAAGGATTTGGAGCAAAAAGAGCTATTTTGGAGATAAAATAAGAGAAAATTCGTAATATTGGGCTATACGGGCTGCCTGCACTGTTTGGGTCATATCTTGAGTTCCAGAAGTCAGAATTTGACGATCTTACTGTCCACGCAAAGCTTGTGGAATTATCTTTAATTTAGAGGTGGTCCAGTAAGCAAAATCCAACTGGAAGAGCCCAGAAACAGAGGAGAAAAAGAAGTGACGAATTTTACAAGAAAATCCTATTTAATTATGGATATCTTTTTGTAAATTGATTAGGATATTAAAAATACTTTTATTAGGAGATAGATATCAGATTTTATTAAGGGGTTTTATTATAAAAGGAAGAGAAAACGTGGGAGAGAGGGAGATATAGACATATACAGACGTTTTTTACAAAAGCTAGGGTTTTGGTTTTCTCTCTTCATCTCTTCCTTTGTAAGCACTTGGTTTAATTTGGATTTTCATTGTTCTTCGTTTATACAAAGTTTAAGGTACTCTTTATCTCATCTTGTTTATTAGTACATGTTTATTATGGCTTTCTTGATTATTATTGTTAGTTTTAATTCTACCATGAGTGAGTAGTTTAATTCTAGGGTATTAAGGGGAGCCATGTTTGCACCATGATTTGGGCTTAATTTGATTAGTAGATTGATGGGTAAAGAGTAATTCTGATTGATATGTTATAATTCTTAATTTGTGTAATTGCGCAATATCATGGATTAATTGATTGCAATAGGAGTAATAGATCGAGAGATTTTACTACTAGAGGCTTACATACAATTAGCAGAATTGAAGGTGAGTGTGAGAACATCATTAGATATTCTGAGAGCGTTAATGCTTGAGAAAGATTAACCATTGCTTTAATTACTTAATCCCATTGAAAAGCTATACTTTTGTGATTTGTTTGGTGTAAACATGGTGAACCTGAATTGCCCTAGATCCTTTAATTAATTGATTTAAAACTTTGTTAAATTTGCTTTAGTAGTTAATAAAATTCCAAAACAATCGTTGTGACTAGAAACAATTGATAGCAATTGAATTGAAACTGAAACTGTCTCCTTGAGGATTCGACCCGTATTTGCTAGTATCTACTACAATTGATACCGTGCGCTTGCGGTTAGGTATAATTTGACACATCAAGTGAGTTTATATTTGTATCTTCAACAGGCATAGATTCAGAAATTATCTTAGTTGCCTGATCAACTTCATCAACTTTGTCTGGAATTGGAGAAGCATTAGATATCAGTTCTGTATGTGATGCTGCAGCTTCAGGAACATTTACTGCAGGCTCATCTACAGGCATTTTATCCTCTGTATGTATTTCAACATTGACAGTATCCTCTGCAGGCATTTCAACCTCTGCAGGAATTTCAACATTGACATCCACAATATCCTCTGCAGGCATTTCAACCTCTGCAGGTATAGCAACATTCTCTTCATCCTCAACAGTAGGTGTTTGCTGTGAAACCACCTCTGGAGCTTCAACAACATTCTCTTCATCTGAATCAGAAAGAATTAATCTCCTCTTCTTGATTTGAGGCACTACAATCTCCTCTTCATCTTCACTTGAGCTCTCTCTTGGTGGTGAAAGTGAAGGTCTGTTTGCCTTTTGTTTCATTCTTCTAGTATAAACAGCTCCAGGTAATGTCTGTTTAGCCTTTGAGTGTTTAGTGTTTTGGGCGGTGTGTTTTTTTCTTTTTGGTTTGAATTTGGCTGTTTCAGTAGGTGCTGGCTCAGAGTTTAAGGTTTCAGTGTTTAAGGTTTCAGAGTTTAGTGGAGGAGAGTTTAAGGTTTCTGGTTGTGGTTGATGAGATGTAGTAGGTACAGTGGTTGTGGGTGTTGTAGGTGTTGGTTCAGAGTTTATGGTGTCTACTGGTTCAGGCATTTGTTGTGATGATGGAGAATCTTGAGGTTGGTTAACATAGTTCTGTAAGGCTAATGGCATAAACATATCAGGTATCTGCTGTTTAGTAACATCTTTGTTTGTCAAATCAGAAAACATTCTTTTAGCAACTTGAAAAGGCTGAATCACATCAGCTTCATCAATTGGAATGTTAGGCACACAAGCAGTAAATAGCATTTGACAAAAACGAGCAAAATAAACAGAAGTAGGCTCAGACAAACGCTCTCCCAAATTCATTAACACTAGTCTACCAAAATCGAAATTACCTCCATATAGTAGAGCATGACCAATTTGGAGAGTATCAAGAGGAAGTGCATCCCAGTTTGTTGTCTTCTTTCCAAAAGCTCTTGTAATGCAATCGAAAAAGAAACTCCATTCCTTTCTCAAAAGTGGTCGTCTCAAAGACCCTATCTTATTCAAGTTTCCTGCACATCCAATTTGCTCCAACATTGTCCTCAAGCGATCATGACCAACAACACTGTAAGAAGTGTGTGTCTCAAAATCCAGAGCATCCCTAACCGTAGTTGGAGTAATGATATACTCTGATTCATCATGAGTGAAAGTGATTGTTGGAGTGCCAGACTCTTCTCCATCATCATATACAGAGTTTGTCCAGAAGGCAGCAATTTGTGAAGCAGATAGTGTTGGTGGTGCAGTTAAAGCCTTCCCTATTTCAGAATCTTTCAAGAAATTTTAGAACAAATGAAACGCCTCTGGAGCATTTGCATTCTCCAGTGGTGCCGCATAGTTGCTAGGAAGAAAAACTAACCCTGCTGCATCAAACGCTTTAGTTGCCATTAGTAAGATATGATACGAAGAGATTCAGAGAAAAGATGTACGGTAAGTGTTTACCAAAATGTGAAGGAGAGTATATGAGAATTTTGAAAGTGAATGAATAAGCAAGTAACTGTGAGTGGGTGAATATGAAACGATATGGAGTGAGAGAACAAGAACGATTAGAGTAAAATTAAAACTCAATCGTTTATTCAGTAAAAACGCGCAACTGTTGTAGAGTAATGTGTGAGTGGGACACTATCATGGGACACGTGTCAAACAACCAATGGATCACTTAATAATTACCGTAGTCATTCCTATAATCACGACACTTTGACATATTAACACTAATTAACAGTTGTCAACTACCCCAATTACTGCAAAATAGTCAAATCATCTCAATGAAACTTTTACCTTAGAGTACTTAACACAACTCAACAGTGTTTATCAATTTTCCAACTTTATCACTAAAACCCTTTCAAAAATTGCACAGTTGTGAATATCAGTGTGTGTGAAGCAGAGTTTACTGAAATCAATTTTTAGAGCATCTAATATTTCATAAAATCCATAACAAAAATCAATAAACACTGAATGCACAAACTCTCATATTAAACACTGATTGTTTGATGAATGCTAAACTCTGTAGTTACTGTAATACAGAAATCTGAAAACTTCCATTCCCTTTGATGTCCATGATTATCCAAGTAAACACACAGTCTTTGAAGACAAAAAGATCAAGAGATAGAAATCAGAGCATCATTCAGTGAATAACAATCATGAATTTGATAATCTCACAAACTCTCAAAGCACACAAGTGTTTAGGTGAAGTGTTTACACTCACATTCAATCAGAAATAGCAGAATCTACCATATGCTTGAATGTCCACCAAATCTACACTACTTTGAGTACATGTATGCATAAATCAAAAGGACTTTATTCAGGGTTGTAATGGAGTAATATCAAACAGATGAAAAAGATGTTTTATTCATGAGTGAATATCAAGCTGAACATTTTAATAGACCAAAGTGTTCAGTCACACTGTTAGTACATATTTGTATAAGATCAGTATATATGCCCTTTTTTTTATTATTTTTTTTTATTTAGCATCTATACAGAGTAAACTTTTCTTTTCTTGAGAAATACTCATCTGCTTGGAAAAAAAAATATAACTGCTCTTAACACTTCAGAGTATAAGAAAAATGAGCAGTTAATAAGGCTCAAAGGGGTTTACTAAGGAAGGAATTTATGAACAGTGTTTATACAGTGTTTGAACAAAGTTCAAAAGAATTTTGAACAGTGTTTGAAGAAATGGTAAATCCTATTGCCTTTATCATTTTCATGCACACACATATCATGTAGTCTCAAAATGGTTTAATACAAGTTCTAGAGAAACATACTTCCTGATGAATATCACACAACAATAAATACTGATTGATAGAAAATATATCAATCACTGATTTGGCTCAAGCTCTCACAGGGTGTAAACATGAGTCTGAACTCACCAAACTAATCAATGACACATCTCAAGTTTTATGGTTTTCACAAGTACAAACAATGAATCATCAGGAACCATACCTTTGGAAACAGAATGTCACTTATCAGAGTTTAGAGTTCATCAATAACCAAAATTATTTATGAGAGGCAATGCACACAATATTCATAAACTCAGAGTTTAGGACTGAATAAACTAAGAGATGCTATAAATATGAAACAGTATCATGCTGTGTTGATTTACTGCACAAAGTCTGATTAGATTATAGTGACTCAGAAAGAATCATGATTTATTTACTGAGAATCATGCTTCATACATTTTTCTTCATTGGTGTTTTCATTCAGACAATAATCAATTCTGAATTCACTGAGTGTATCCAACATATTAACAGTGTTTAACAGACAGACATGCTAACAGAGTTTAACAAGGTTTAAACATAAGCATGCATAACAGAGTTTAATACTAAGGTTCACATAGCACTTAACAATTTGTATAACATGAGCAATAAGTTTTTGAGTCTAACCAACATCTCTAGTCAAAACTAGAGACCATTCCTAGTTCATTGACCAGTCTTGTAAATATAGCTTCACTCAATGGCTTGGTGAAGATATCTGCAAGTTGTTGTTCTGTAGACACAAAGTGAAGCTCAATGTTTCCTTCCTCTACATGCTCTCTGATGAAGTGATACCTTATGCTGATGTGCTTTGTCATTGAATGTTGTACTGGATTACCTGTCATTGCAATAGCACTTTGATTATCACAGTAAATAGGTATCTTGGTATACCTTAATCCATAATCCAGCAGTTGATTCTTCATCCATAAAATCTATGCACAACAGCTACCAGCAGCAATATACTCTGCTTCAGCTGTAGATGTAGATATTGACTTCTGTTTCTTGCTGTACCAGGAAACAAGTCTATCACCCAGAAATTGACAACTACCACTAGTGCTTTTTCTGTCTATCTTACAGCCTGCAAAGTCTGCATCTGAATAACCAAGAAGTTTAAACTCTGATTCTCTTGGATACCACAGCCCCAAAGTTATAGTGCCCTTGAGGTACTTAAATATCCTCTTTACTACTGTTAAATGTGGTTCTCTTGGATCTGCCTGGAACCTTGCACACAAACAAGTTGCATACATGATATCAGGTCTGCTAGCTGTCAAATAGAGTAAAGAACCAATCATTCCTCTGTAACTTGTCATATCTA
This sequence comes from Kitagawia praeruptora, assembly GCA_037693485.1. Classification (NCBI taxonomy): domain Eukaryota; kingdom Viridiplantae; phylum Streptophyta; class Magnoliopsida; order Apiales; family Apiaceae; genus Kitagawia; species Kitagawia praeruptora. The sequence continues at coordinate 130,130,490 of CM075350.1, forward strand.
CTGATGATCCTGCATCTTTGTCCAATTTTGTTGCAGTTGCCATGGGAGTTGTTGCAGATGAACAGTCAAGCATACCAAATTTCTTGAGAAGGTTTCTGGTATATTTTGCTTGATTTATAAAAATTCCATCATCTGTTTGCTTCACCTGTAGGCCTAGAAAATAACTAAGCTCTCCCATCATACTCATTTGATATCTTGACTGCATGAGTTTGGCAAACTTCTTACAGAGTTTATCATTAGTAGATCCAAAAATGATGTCATCTACATATATCTGAACTAAAAGCAAGTCACTACCAGTTTAAAAGTAAAACAGAGTTTTGTCAATAGTACCTCTGTGAAATCCACTTTCTAGTAGAAATTTGGCAAGGGTTTCATACCATGCCCTTGGTGCTTGCTTAAGTCCATAGAGTGCCTTGTCTAACCTGTAGACATAGTCTGGATATTTTGGATCTACAAAACCTGGTGGTTGTTCCACAAAAACTTCTTCTTCAAGTTTTCCATTCAAAAATGCACTTTTTACATCCATCTGAAACACTTTAAATTTCTTATGAGAGGCATATGCTAGAAAAATTCTGATTGCCTCCAATCTAGCCACTGGAGCAAATGTTTCATCATAGTCTATTCCTTCCTGTTGTGAATAGCCTTTTGCAACCAGTCTTGCCTTGTTCCTTGTGATAACACCCTCACTGTCAGTTTTATTCCTGAAAACCCATTTAGTACCAACAATGGATCTGTTCTTGGGCCTTGGTACAAGTGTCCATACTTCATTTCTTTCAAATTCATTTAGCTCTTCTTGCATTGCTGTTATCCAGTCAGCATCTTTAAGAGCTTCTTCCACTTTCTTTGGCTCAGATTGTGACAAGAATGCATGAAACAGACATTCATTTGTTGTTGCACTTCTTGTCCTTACTTTTGCATCTGGATCACCAATAATCAAATCAGGTGTGTGAGATTTAGTCCATTTTCTTGCAGAAGGCAGATTGCTTCTGTCATCATGTGATCCTCCCCCTTGATCCATGCTCTCCTGATTTTCTTGGTGCCTCTCTTCATTTTCTGATGCTCCCCCTGAATGTGACTGCTCAGAATTATCAACAGAGTTTGAATCAACAGAGTTTGATTCAGAATCATCAACTGAGTCACTTTCAGTGTTTGAATTATCACTTTGATGTGATTCTTCATGCTCCCCCTCAACTGGTTCTTCCCTTGTTTCTGATTGAAGAGTTTCTTCAGTATTTACCAGTAGAGGTTCAGAGTTTAGATCAACAGAGTTTGTCAAATCAGTCTGATCAGAGTTTACTTTTTCAGAGAATAAATCTTCATTTTCAAAGTGCAGTTGATCATGTTCATTTACATCTTCAAGTCCAGTTATTTTCTTGTCATCAAATGACACATGAATTGATTCCATGATCACTCTGGTTCTCAGATTATAAACTCTGAATGCCTTAGTTGACAGTGGATAGCCAACAAAAATTCCTTCATCTGCCTTTAGGTCAAACTTGGTTAACTGTTCAGGATGAGTCTTCAACACAAAGCATTTGCATCCAAAAATATGAAAATATTTTAGATTTGGCTTCTTCTTCTTCACCATTTCATATGGTGTTTTACCATGCTTGTTGATCAGTGTTGCATTTTGAGTAAAACAAGCAGTTTGAACTGCTTCTGCCCAGAAATATGTTGGCAACTTTGCTTCATCTAGCATGGTTCTGGCAGCTTCTATCAAGGTTCTATTCTTCCTCTCCACTACACCATTTTGTTGTGGAGTGCCAGGTGCAGAAAACTCTTGTTTGATTCCTTTACTCTTGTAAAATTCTTCCATTGATGAATTCCTGAACTCAGTTCCATTGTCACTTCTGATTATCTTCACTTGATTCTCTGACCCTTTGTCCAGTTGTAATATATGTTCTGTCAGTGTTAATGCAGTTTCATCCTTCTTTGCAAGAAAATATACTCATGTGTACCTGGTATATTCATCAACAATGACTAGAGCATATTTCTTCTTTCCAAGAGACATCACATTCACTGGACCAAAAAGATCAACATGTAGTAGATGATAAGGATCAACAATTGAAGACTCAGATTTGCTTTTGAAGGAGGCTTTTCTCTGTTTAGCCTTTTGACAAGAATCACACAGTCCTTCTACATTCAACAAGGACTTTGGTAGACCTCTCACAAGATCATTCTTTATTAGCTCATTGATGTTGTTCAGGTTCAAATGAGAGAGTTTCTTGTGCCACTTCCAACTCTCTTCACTGGACATTCTTGTTGACAGACACACTGCTTTGCCATCAGTGTTTGTTGACAATTTAATTTCATAGATGTTATTGTGTCTGTTTCCAACTAGAGCTACTTTCCCTGTAGATTTACTGATCACTTGACAATATTCAGGCTGAAAATCTACATGATATCCTCTGTCACAGATTTGACTCACAGATAGCAGATCATGCTTGAGTCCTGGAACCAGAGCTACATTTGTGATGATGACACTTCCAAGATTAATATTGCCATATCCCAGAGTATGTCCTATGTTGCCATCTCCATAGGAAACTTTTGGGCCAGCCTTCTCCTCAAACTCTGATAGCAGGGCTTTATTTCCTGTCATGTGTCCTGAACATCCACTGTCCACGACTAGGGTACTAACCCTGTTGCCCTGCAATCACAAGCAATCACTGATTATTAGTTTTAAGGATCCAGACTTGCTTGGATCCTTTGGCTTTCTTAATTCTGTTAGCTTTTCCAGCGGAATTCACATTATCAGAGTTTAAGCTAACTTTTTCAGAGTTTACATTTGCAGAGTTTACTTTAACCCATTTCAAATTTGGCTTCGGTTCATAGTAATTATAGTAAATAGCATGATAATCTCTGCAAGTGTAAATAGAATGCCATGTACTTCCACAGTGTTTACATAAAGTCTGTGGTCTAGTCCTCAAATAATCATTTTTAACTGCAGTTTTAGAGGGCAAAGAATTAATGTTCTTATTCTTACTGCAGAAACTAGCAAGATGATTAGTGCTACCACAATTAAAGCATGTTTTTCTAGGAGCTAATGAAGCAAGCATTGGCTTAATTCCTGATGTTATGCCTACCTTTCCATTTTTGTTTTTCCTAGGCATTCTCTGTTTATTGACAGATTTTATCTCTTTAAGCTTATGCTTGAGTTGTTTATCTGTCATTGAACCAATGTTAACCTCTTTAACAAAAGTCTTAGCATATGATTCTTTAACAGCCTTTTTCTCAGCTTCAGTCTTAGGTCCACCTGTTCCCATAACATTACCTTCAGATGAACGATGTGGTCTAACTTTTACCAAATTTTCAAATCTAAGTTCATCTCCTTCAGAGTAACCTAGACCTACTGTATCTGACTGAAACACTTCTTGAGTATCTTTACCAGAGTGTGTCCAAGTTTTAATGATGTGTTTAGTATCCTCTAATTCAGATTCTAGTTGCTTGTACTTACCTAGCAACTCCTGTTCAATAAACACTGCATCATCTCTCTCTTTCTGAATTTTATTCATGTTCTCTAGCTGTTCCTCAACAAGTTTATTTCTTTCTTTGAGTTGAGAGCACTCAGTCTTTATCCTCTCATTTTCTAAAGTCTGATCCCTATAACTGATATGCAATGCTTTAAGATAAATTCTCAATTCAGTTATATTATCAGTGTTATAAGCATAGGTAGTTGGGGGTACCTTGAGATCATCATTTTCAGTCTGAGTAGTAGCCATGAGAGCATAGTTGACTTCCTCATCTGAATCTGAAGTGTCTGCCCAATCTCTGCCTTTGGTGTAGAGTGCCTTTTCAGTTTTACCCTTCTTGCACTCAGGAGCATAGTGACCCATCTCCTTACACTTGTAGCATTGAATCTCAGACTTATCTTTCTTTCCAGATTTGAAGTCCTTTCCCTCAGATTTCTTGAAATTCTTCTTGTCAGACTTTGAGTAGTCCCTGGAGAATCTCTTTCCCTTCTTGAAGTTCTTGAAGCCCATCTTCTTGAAGGTCTTTACCATCAATGCAGCCATTTGCATCATCTCTTCATCATCTTCAGAATCAGATGTTCCATCTGTATTTGAGTCATCATCAGTGTTTGATGACTCACTTTCTGAGTGTATGACTAAAGCTTTTCCTTTTGTCTTTTTCCTTGATGCTTCCTTCTTTGATGGTTTCTCCTCAACCTTAAGTGCCACAGACTTGGACTTTCTACTTGATCTTTTGTTTCTCTGTTCTAATTCCAATTCATGGGTTTTGAGCAGCCCATAAATTTCATCAATCTCTGTTTCACCAAGTTCATAATTATCTCTAATAGTGGTTGTTTTCACATCCCACTTTTCAGGAAGAGAAAGAAGAAACTTGAGATTTGAGTCTTCTAAATCATACTCTTTGTTAACCAATGACAAATCATTGAGCAGTTTACAGAATCTGTCAAATGTTTCTGTCATGGTTTCTTCAGACTTTGCCTCAAAGTGCTCATACTCCTGAGTGAGTATGTTTCTTCTATTTTTCTTGATTGCAGGAGTTCCTTGACACCTAACCTCAAGTGCATCCCATATTTCCTTTGCAGTTGTGCAATTAATCACTTTATTAGACATAACATTGTCTAATGCACTGTGAAGTAAATGTCTTACTTTTGCATCCTTTGCAATAGATGAAAGATCCTCAGCAGTTAGATCTTTCTTTTCTTTTGGAATGACCTTTGATTCCTCACCAGCAGCAGCAGATAATTTTGTAGGCTTGTGAGGACCTTCATATATTCTATCAAGATATTCTGGATCTGTGGCTTCCAGAAACATGGTCATTTTTACCTTCCAGATTGCATACTCTGATGGCCTAAGTATAGGAACCCTTATTGTTTCATACCTACTAACAGTAGTAGGGGCTTTCTCAGATGGTGGAGGTATCTCTGCCATTGATTACTATTGTGTTTGGATCTTTAACTGTAATAAAGTAACAGATTAGTCTCTGATACCACTTGTTAGGTCGAATACACAATAAGCAATCAAATACTGTATGAGTAACTTAACAAGAACACACTGTTTAACAATTAAAAACTGTTTGGAATTAACAATTCCTCTCTCAGTGATGTAAATATCACAGAGAGCTGCTTAGGTTACAATCAATGAATCTCTCAAAGTTCGATACCCTTCTAGGGTTAACCTAACTGTATTTATAGAACATACAGCTTCGTACAATCAGTAACTGATTCTCCTATAATCAAGCTATACAATTGATATCAATCACGATTGCTCCAGTCTTCCAAGTCAACTCAATCTCTTTGACAGCTTTCCAATCTTCAAAGATATTGCTTCCATATTTATCTTGAATCAATCTTCAAACACTGTTGACTATTCAGACAATACCGCTACAGAGTTTAACAATCTCTGTTGCGCTTCCAGTCAGTGTTTAACTAAACTCTGACTGCTTCCAGCTAAACTCTGTTTTGTCACTATAGCTTCCAAACACTGTTCTCATCAATCATTTCTAACAGTTTCGTGGTGTTTCAGGTACTTGAATTTGTATGCGAACACGTTCGCAAGCTCGTTTGGAAGAACTGGCGGAAGACAATCGTGTTGAGAATTTAGAGAATAAGAACGAGGAAACTGAAACTACAGTAGAGATGGGTGATGCTAAGGCTTTAAAAGAGTATTCTCAGCCGAAGATCAATGATATCCAGTCTAGTATTATCAGGCCGGCCATCACAGCTAATAATTTCGAGATCAAGCCGGGCACTATTCAGATGCTACAGAATTCGGTTCAATTTGGGGGTGCTCCTACGGAGGATCCTAACATGCATATTCGGGACTTTATCGAGATCTGTGATACTTTCAAGTTCAATGGTGTGTTTGATGATGCTATCAAGTTGAGGCTTTTCCCATTCTCTTTGAGGGATAAGGCTAAGGGCTGGTTACACTCTCTACCACCTGGTTCCATTACTACATTGGAGGATCTTGCTGAGAAGTTTCTTACTAAATTCTTCCCTATGGCGAAAACTGCAGCAATAAGGAACCAGCTAACTCAGTTTCAGCAGCAACCTGGAGAATCTTTGTGTGAGGCTTGGGAACGATACAAGGAGATGCTTCGTAGGTGTCCACATCACGGCATGCCTGACTGGATGGTTATTAACAGTTTCTATAATGGGTTGGGAGCACAATCTAGACCTATGCTAGATGCAGCATCAGGTGGAGCTCTATGGGCTAAGAGCTACGATGAAGCTTATGATCTTATTGAGACGATGGCTGCTAATGAATATCAGAATCCAACCCAGAGGCTTTCTCAAGGCAAGGTAGCAGGTTTGTTTGAGGTGGATATAGCTTTAGCTATTGCAGCTCAGTTGAAGGCGTTGAATATGAAGGTGGATTCTCTTGCAAATTATGGAGTACAGCAGGTGGCTAGTGTTTGTGAGTTATGTGCAGGCGCACATGAGACGAATCAGTGTGCTATTTCTCCTGAATCAGCACAATTCGTGAGTAATTTTCAGAGACCTGCTGCACCAGTTCTAGCCACTTATCATCCGAACAACATGAATCATCCTAACTTCAGCTGGAGTAACAACCAAGGTGGTCAACAACCTCAGCCGCCCTATCAGCAGTTTCAGGGATAGCAAGCAAGGCCATTCAATCAAGGTTATCAGCAGCAGTATGCTCCAAGGCAATCATATCAACCTCCTGGATTTCAGCAACAGCCCCAGGCTCATGCGGGGCAATCTTCTAATGAAAATTCAAGCTGGATGAGTTGAGGATGGTGATTAAAAACCTGCAAGCATCTCAAAAGATCTTGGAAAACCAGATGGGACAGATTGCAAGTGCTTTATTTAGTAGGCCACAAGGAACTCTTCCTAGCGATACAGAGACTAATCTAGGTAGAAGGGAAAGTAAAGAACAGGTCAATGCAGTTACTTTGAGATCTGGAAAATCACGAGTGATCCTAAATCAGCAACTGAATAAGATGAAGATGTTCAGAATCAGAAGGTTAAAAAATCTGCAGTGCCAGAAATTGAGAAATCTGATTTAGTGGCTGATCAGCTTGATGGTGAGAAGATCAAAAAACCTGTTGAAAAGTCTACTCCGGAGCAATCTTCAAAGGATAATCAGATCTATCCACCTCCTCCATATCCTGGACGTTTGCAGAAAAGTCAAGAGAAACAGTTTCAGAAATTTATGGATGTCTTCAAGAAACTATCCATTAACATTCCTTTTGTTGAAGCATTGGAGCAGATGCCGAGATATGCTAAGTTCATGAAGGATATTTTGTCACGAAAGAGAAGGTTGGAAGAATTTGAAAGAGTGGTGATAAGTGGATTTTATATCCACTTGGAGCGTTCCATATCGGCTTAAATTGATTGTTTTGGACTCAAGTTTGTTGTAGTTTTGATGTGTTTTGTGTAGTGTGCAGGTTTTGCGAGAATTTTGATTAAGGTTGATGCTTCTATCGTTTTTGGAGGATTAATTGATTAAAATTCGGATTTCTGAGACGGGTTGCGCAGTCTACACTGTTTTTGCCATATCTGGAGTTCTAGAAGTCCATTTTCAGCGATCTTACTGCCCATGCGAAGCTTGGGAGATTTTCTACAACATGGGACAGGTCTTTCACGAGCATATTGCGCGTGGTGGATGCAGGCTGCGCGAAGAACAGACTGTTGGGCGCAGGTTGCACGCGCGCGACCGCTGGAAAAATTCTGATTTATTGTTTTGGCCATATCTTGAGTTCTACAAGTCTGTTTTGGACGATCTTACAGTCCACGTGAAGATAACGGAATTCTATTTCATTCTAAAGTGCTCCAGAGGTCCAATTACAAATGGAACGGCCCATAAAATATTGAAGAAAAGTCAGCTACGAATTTTCCTTAAAAAACCGAATCAGTTTAGGAAACGTATTATGTGCCGAACTGCAGAAATTCAACTTTGACAAGGAAATTGCTATAATTCCTACTTCTAATAAGTATGGTAATTGGGGTGGCTAGAACATTCCAGAATCAGTCCTACACATGGAATTTGCAATTCTATTCTCATTCAAGAACGGAAATTGTCAATCTTCTATTCCAACTCTAAAAAGGCAATTGCTTGGTGGACAAGACTTCTAGAGCCTATATAAACACATCCAACCCTTGTAATTTGTATCATTAGGGGAGAACCAATACATATCAATTACTTAGGTTTATTTGTATTTTTTTTATACTTTGTTTTTATCATGGTTTCATCAGATCCAATGATGACGAGAGGTTCAATTATGAGCTAATTGTTGTCATTAGATTCTAACGGATTTATTTATGGAGCTTTAGTATCTTGATGCTTTAAAGATCTATGTGTGATGTATACCTGATATCCTCGTATGGTTGTGCTTTATGAATTTAGATGCATAGCTAACATCTAATTTGTTAATCTCTTGTGAAGTGAGAGTAAATCTTGAGATTTAGAACTTGCCATGCTAGCATAGGATAGGTTGATGTTTTAACATCATGATTTGTAGCATAAATAGAGATATTATACTGCCCTATGTGATCTTAATAGACAACTTGTTCTTCAACCGTTATGTTTTCAAATTATATAGAGATATAGGGTCTAAGCATAATTGGTGTCTATTCATCTTCTATCTCTTTTGTGGATGTATGTTTAGTTTGGTATTCGTATACTGAGAAGTAGCATATACTTGTTTCGTGTTGTCTGATCAGATATCATAACCATTGCATATAGTGATTAAAGGCGTCGGATCTAAACAAAGTCTTTAATGAAGTTAGGATCCCATGTTTTCTCTTGCAGAAGTAATTTGATTTAAATTCTCGTTAGTTAGTTAGTTAATTCTTAGTTTGTTAATTTGTTTTCTTAGTTAATCTTAGTTAATCAAAACCCAATTTGTTAATTGTCTTAGCAGTGAATAATAATGATACATTGTTGCATAAGTGCGTCTACTGAATTAAAACCATAACCAGATCTCTGTGGGAACGAACTTGACTTCTATCTGTATTACTTGTGACCACGTACGCTTGCGTGATTTAGTGCAAACAAGTTTTTGGCGCCGCTGCCGGGGATCATCGGTGTTTTATTTTTGGTTTATGTGCTTGTCAATAGTGGTCGTTAGAGTTCACTGACTCCGATTGTTTCTTATATAGTTGTTTAGTTTTATGTGTTGCAGGTAGCAATGGGAGAACCAGCAGTAGCAGCGAAAGCATTGATGTATTATTCTCAACCAAAGCTCAATGACGTCCAATTTAGCATTGTTAGGCCAGCTATTGCAGCTAATACTTTCGAAATCAAGCCTAGCATAATTAAGATGGTGCAGAATTCGGTTCAGTTTGGGGGTACTCCTACGGAGGATCCTAACATGCACATCCGGAATTTCATTAAGATCTGCGATACCTTCAAGATCAATGGTGTGTCGGAGGATGCTGTCAAATTTAGACTTTTCCCATTCTCTTTGAGGGATAAAGCTAAGGGCTGGTTACACTCTCTACCAGCCGGTTCCATTACTACGTGGGAGGATCTTGCTCAGAAGTTTCTTATTAAATTCTTCCCCATGGCTAAAACAGCAGCTATTAGGAATACTCTAACTCAATTTGCACAACAATTTGGAGAATCTTTATGTGAAGCTTGGGAGCGCTATATAGATATGCTTAGATCATGCCCTCATCATGGTATGCCGAACTGGATGGTAATTAACTGTTTTTACAATGGGTTAGGATGGCAGTTGTTATTCCCAGATTACACACTTGTATAATTGTAGAAGGGGGGGTTGAATACAATTCTTGATAGTTATAAATTTCTGATAAAAACCACAGAAATCTATAAAGAAATAATTGCTGAATAGAAATAGTTCACAACCACATAAAAATCAGGTGGTTAAATGTACCACCTGAGACTTTTATTCGAAGAAAACCCTGTGATACAAATGTACACAGCTTCTGTGTTTACAACTCTTTGCTTCTAAAGATATTCAAGAAACCCTAAGCAAATATGTATGTTTTCTTACAATCTAAAGAGTTGCTACACTTGGTTATATATCCCAAGTTTACAAGTGCTACAGGAATAAGATAATATTAATCTAATTCAAGTTGACTTGCTACTCCACTCCAAATCCACATGTAGCCGAAAGGTTGTCCTTGTGAACAGATATGTCCCCTGCACCTTTCTTGTATGTACTGTGTAAATGGAATGCTTCTTTTTTCTGTGTTTCCAAAGTATGGCTGCCATATTGCTTTTTATACCTACTATCAACCCATGTGATCTGTCAGTCAAACCTGTCCTTATCAACTGCTAATTCCCAGCTAGCATAGGATAAAGTGACAATGATTATCCGTTGATGTTGTGCCTACTTATCCGTTGATGGTAGTTTGAGCTGTATCCATTGATCGAGTAGATTTGAGTTGTATCCGTTGATAGAGTCCTGTTCTCATCCATTGATACATTTTCACTTAGACAGAATTACATAGCATAGCTTATTTACAATTGGCTACCCTATTCTGCCTATCCATTGATGGTCAACATGACTCTGAATAAAAACACTATCAACTGATAAATAGAGATATTGCAGTATGCTACAAAACCTCATCCGTTGATGAGCTACCTGTCAACGAATAGAGTTATAAGGTCTTATCCGTTGACAGTTACAAAACTTGACTTATACAATTTTGCTCGAATGTTAAGTTATCATCAACTACAACATATTCCTAACAATCTCCCCCAATTTATACTTGATGGCAATAAAGCATAAATTCAGAACCTTGATGATAACAAAACATTCCTAAAGATATATACACACTACAGTATGCAAACATTGTACTAAGATACAAAAATTAAAAACAGAAAGCTTTAAGAAACTTATCAGAGATGTGCTCCTTTAGATTGAGCAGATTAATGATGTTTCCTCTCTCTGGTTGGCTGCACCCTTGACTTTCCTTCCTTGGTAGAGTTGGACTCAATTTGCACTTGAAGTTGCCTATAGAAGGTATCTTCTTCAACAACTTTTGGATTTAGCTTTAGTTGTAACCATCTTAGGTAATCAGAACTAGCCTTTGACAGTTGGTCTTCTAACCTGAAGAATCTCCTAGTGCCCTCATCATCCCTGAACTCCATCATCCAAAAGGGTTGAATGTGGATTTTCTGTCCATTATAAGGGATCTTCATTTTCTTTGGTAGACTTGAGGGTGAGTTCCATTCTCTCCTTATTTCTTCTATTCTGCTAATTATCTCCCTTCTGGCTATCTCAGAGAACCCTGTGTGTCTCTTGAATGCTGAGAACACTCTGGTCAGTGTATGATAATTCTCTCCAAGAACCTTCTTTAGTGGCCATGTCCTCTGACTTCCTCCCTTGTAGACAAACACTAATCTCTCAGGCTGATTCTTGTACTTGTCAATTCCTCTTACTTCTGACAGTTCATCCAAATATAGATTCATGCCAGAGTATTCTTCAATTTCTGCCTGATAGATAAAGTCTTCTTTGTTTTCCAAGATTGGTTGTTTGACAATAGCAGGTACCCTAGCAACTTGAACTGGTCCCTTTGAAAGTTGCTTCTTTGGAGCCCTTTTCTTCTGTTTTTGATTTAGCAAGAATGAAGGAACTTTAATTGAATCAAAATTCACTGGTTCCTCTTTAGGCCTTATGGGGTCACCATGAAAGTTTACAGTTGGGTCGATTACTGTTGCAGACATAGGTACTGGTGAACCAATTGTTTCTTTTTCTGGAGGGGGTTCTGGAGAAAGAACCCTCTTGGTTTTAGCTTTCCTTCTTCTAGGTTTGATTTTGGGAACTTCCTCAGGTTCCTTCATTTCAACCTCTACCTCATCCATTAACTCTTGAGCTAGCCTGGCTTGCTTCTCTTCTGAGTTTTCATGTTGATTTTCTGTACTTGGATGGGCTTCCCTTTGGATTCTGGAGACTTCTTCTCTTTTAGCTTCCACAAATCTAGGATGACTGTTGGATATATTTAATACTTTTCCATTCCTCATGATTACAGCCATCCAATCTCTTACACTCTTGTTTGTCTGAACTTTGAACTCCATGATTGTTTTTCCCATTAGCTTTTCTTCATCATTCTTGGGAAATGGGTAGTCCAATTGAAGCTTGTTCTTCCCATTTTCCTTTGGTGGTGAGTAGGCTCTGGTTTTGATAGCTGGTTCAAATTCTTTGACAAATGATGGGTCAGCATCATAGAATGTAGGAGCCACAACCCTTGGAGTGAGCACCTTCATGATTGTGGTTGATATTGTTGGAGCAGAAGATTGAGCATTAAGGAACAGAGATGATCCAATTGATTCATTGATCATCCTCTCTGTCCTTAGAATTCTTTCACTAGCCTCCTTGTTGATCTTTTCCAAAGCTTCTATCCTGGCTTGCCTTTCACCATCTGAGATTTCTTCTAAGCTTTGAATCTCAGGCAAAGCCACTTGTTTCTTCACAGGGGAGGCCTTTATCTCAAACTCTGTTGGATTGACCACTACAATTGGATGTTGCTCCCCCTCAATCTGTGCTATCTCACTACTGGTACCTTGAAATTGGCCAGTAGATGTTGCAGCCTCTTCTGTGCTTGTTCCCATTTTCTCCATTTTCTCCCCCTTTTTGTTAGCATCAAGGGTTGGGGTTGAAGCTGCAAGTAGCATTTCCAGTAGTTGAGTTTGTTTTGATTGATTGGCAATGATGGTGTGCAATTGAGATTCCATACTATCCACTCTTGAGGAAAGAAGCTGAACAGACTTAGCCAGGCTATCTTCTTTGAGAAGTTTGCTAGAAAGCACCTTCTGAGTTGTAGTAGGAGCTGGTGCCTCAATCCTGGCATCTAGTGCTATTTTCATATCTCTAATTGCAGACTGGACCTCCTCTTGTTGTGTTCTTTGAATAACAGATTGCATCTTTTGTAATTTCAGGGAGGCCATTACTTGCTCAAGAACAGTCTTTCTCTGTGGTTCTGCAGTTTGGTGCTCAGCCTTAGCAGATTGGTATTGCTTCATTATTTCCACATTGAGATTCCCAAGTTCAGTGGCATTGGAAAACATCCATCCTGGAGTTTCATCCTCATTTATTTCTTCACCATCTGAACTTTGACTGTCATCACTACCAAACTCTTCACTTCCAGCACTTGGAGACAGGGTTTGTAAAGCTTCTTTTGCTCTTTGAAGAGATTCTGAGGTGTGCACTAGGTGCATTGCCTTCTCTGCCTCCACATTGCCCTGTTGTGCCATGACTTGATAGGCAGAAACAGGATGAGTAAAGGTTTCAGGATCCAAAGAGATGGAGTCAATAACTGACTGATATTCTTGTCTAAATTCCATCTCTTTGGAAGCTTCATTAACCTCCATTAACTCACTTGCAATGGCTGATTCTTCCTGCCTTATTTCTCTTGTAGTCCCTTCTCTCCTCTCATCTCTCTTTTCTTGCATCAGGGGCTCCCCCTGGCTCACACCTCTCACACCCTCACCTTCACCTACTAAGGTGGAACTCTCTAGCTCTCCTTTTGCCTGACCGGAAGAAATGGTCAGCCTCTCATTGATTTTCTCTCCTTTTGCCTGCTCACAAGGCAGCCTCTCACTCCCTTCCCTCATTCCTAAAAGTGTTTCAATTACTACAAACTCCTCCACAGTTGACATAGGAATATGACATTTTGCAGTGGTAGAGAGAGTTGTCAACGGATAAGGTGTATCCGTTGGTGTAGTGGTTATTGCTGTCAACGGATAGTTGGTTGAGGACATATCCGTTGATGGAGAAACACTTGTCAACGAATGAAGGATATCCGTTGATGAAGGTAAACGAGTATCCGTTGAAGTGAAAACTAACACTGAATCTGTGGTGATTGATTTTAAGGAAGAGGCCACAGATAGTGTTGTGAATTCAGGAATGGAAGATTGATGGCCCAACAAATCATCTAAAAGATGATGACCACCAATTGTTGAGTGGGGCTTCTCCATGAATTTTAAAGATGGAGAATCAGGAATTGATGTAGATATCATATCCACATCCAGAGATGGAGTTGGTGATGGTGGATCAAAATGTGTATCGATTTGAAGGTTAAGATCAAGGGGCTGTGACTCCACATTTATTGAAGTCACATCAAACTAAATTTGAGAAGGTACAGTTTGCTGTACAGTGTGTGCACCCTGTGATTCCCCAATGGTTTTGGATTTTACTCTTCTACCATAGGTTTTTGAATGAGAGCTATCTGTGTCCCTTGCCCTTTTGTGCTGTGTTCCTGGAATGGAACTTAAATTAGTAGTCACACCCTGTTGAGAGGATGTAACTAGAATTTGGCTTGTAGGTTCATTAACAGTCTTTTGAGAGACTGAAATTTTGGTTGCACCTGCCTCACCTTCTTTATCCATAGGGCTTCTTTGATGTTCACCCTGTCCCTCACCACTCACTACCACCTTCACACTCCCCTCAAGAGTTTTGGTAGTTTTTGCAACAGGTGCCTTTTGAGAGACACCTGAGGTTTGTCTTTTAGATTGTGGTTTAGGAACTTTGGATTTGGTCACTTTGGTAGGAGCCTGTTTGGTCACAGCCACAGACTCCATTGTGACACTAGAAGGCAAAGAAATTTGGGGGTTGGAGATAGGAGTTTCAAGGTTGGAAACAGTTACCTGAACAATTGGTAGATATACCAATTGTACTTCTGCATTTAGGTTCATTCGAATCAAATCACTTAAGACTCTCTTCTCCTGAACAAAACAATTGAACTTGCTATCCGGGTTAGCAATGGATAGCTCATTCTCAGATACATGCAGTGCTAGGAGCATCAAAAATCTAGCAAAATAAACATTCTTGCTCCTAGTTTCCTTTTTACCTAATTTAGCTGCTATCTAATACATGACTAGTGTGCCAAAATTATAGAATTTATCAGTCAAAAGCATACATAGCATAACTAGCATGGAGTTGGTAACAGCATCAAAGTTACTAATCTTGCCAGAAAAAGTTTTAATGAAGGCATCACAAAGATAACTCCATTCCTTAACCATACCTTTCCTAACAATTTTCCCTAAGTTCTCAGTACTAAGGGTATAATTCATGGAATTAAGCATGGTAACAATTTCAGCATTACTGGGTACCTCCAGATAGTTATTCTTAGGCAATTTTAAACAAGCAGGTAACACATCAGAATTAACTACATAATTTTTACCCTTTAAAGAAAAAGCAAGTGCACCGTCTGTGCCATTGTACTCAACAGATGCCCACATCTCTTCAATTACCTCATGGATTAGAGGAGTGGTGGCAGTCATAGCATATGACAGTTTGCATTTCTTCACGAAATTCATCATGGTGTGATATCCTTCTGGAGCGTTCACAGTATCAACAAAGGCCGTGAAATTGTTCTTCTCATAGGTAAACCCGGTGGAAGACATCATCTTAACAATAGGCGCCATTGAAGTGTTTGAGCTTTTGTTGCAGAGAGAGATTTAGTAAAGAAGATGCAGTTAACTAATGAGACTCTTGAAAATGAATAAAGGTGAAATGTGAGGACACAAAACAGCCTTTTATATTTTCTAAGAATTAAAAATGAAATAATTAAAAAGTAATTACCCCATTGGACAAAAGTAACTGTCAGATAATAAATGAAAAGAAAAGAAGTACAGCCGTGACTAATTATACACGTTTACCAACGGCTATAAAAAGAAATATGTATATCAACGGATAAAGATTGGACGGTTGAGAAAACAGTTTATCCATCGATGACGTGGACAACCTGTTATCCGTTGACATACGAAAATCTAGTAATGTGTTTATACTACCAACGGATAAAAGGATATCCGTTGATAAGCAAATTTTGCCTTAAACAAAATTTCTGCTAAGAGTTATTCTGAGAGTTTTTAATTCTCAAGTAAATCAAAACACATTTCTAGCTGCAATACAGTATTATTAGATACCACTAGGAATTATGAAAAATTAAGCATACCTAGTTCACCTACCAACCTTGTGAATGAAGATTCATCAAGAGGCTTGGTGAAGATATCTGCAAGCTGCATTTCACTTGGCACAAAGTGCATTTCTACTGTACCATTCATCACATGCTCTCTGATGAAGTGGTATTTGATGTCAATATGCTTGGTTCTCGAATGTTGCACTGGATTTTCTGTGATGGCAATAGCACTAGTGTTGTCACAGAAAATTGGAATCTTCTCAACTTTTAGACCATAGTCAATAAGTTGATTTTTCATCCAAAGAATCTGTGCAAAACAACTTCCAGCTGCAATGTACTCAGCTTCGGCTGTAGAAGTGGAGACTGAGTTCTGTTTCTTACTGAACCATGACACAAGCCTATTCCCTAGAAACTGACAGGAGCCTGTTGTACTTTTCCTATCAATTCTGCAACCTGCATAGTCTGCATCTGAATAGCCAATTAGATCAAAGCCAGAATCTCTTGGGTACCAAATGCCAAGGTTTGGTATTCCTTTGAGATACCTGAAAATTCTCTTAATAGCAATCAAGTGAGACTCTCTAGGGTCAGCTTGAAATCTAGCACAAAGACATGTGGAAAACATTATATCAGGTCTACTAGCTGTTAGATATAGAAGTGAGCCTACCATGCCTCTATAGCTTGAGATGTCCACAGATTTTTCCTTAGTATTCAACTCAAGCTTAGTTGCAGTGGCCATAGGTGTTTTTGCAGAGGCACAATCCATTAAGTCAAATTTCTTTAAGAGATCATAAATATATTTTGTTTGACTTATGAAAATTCCCTCATTAACTTGCTTTACTTGTAAACCAAGAAAGTAAGTTAATTCACCCATCATGCTCATTTCATACCTACTTTGCATAAGTTTGGCAAACCTTTTGCAAAGCTTCTCATCTGTAGACCCAAAAATAATATCATCTACATAGATTTGAACAAGTATTGAAGAACCATTGACATTTCTATGAAATAAAGTTTTATCTACTGTACCTCTAGTGAAGTGATTCTCCAAAAGAAATTGAGATAAAGTGTCATACCAGGCTCTTGGTGCTTGCTTCAAACCATAAAGTGCTTTCAAGAGAAGATATACATAATCTGGAAATTCTGGATCTTCAAAGCCAGGAGGTTGATGGACATATACCTCTTCTTCCAGTTCCCCATTTAGAAAGGCACTTTTAACATCCATCTGATAGACTTTGAAGCTGGCATGTGCTGCATAGGCTAGGAAAATTCTGATGGCCTCAAGTCTTGCCATTGGAGCAAAAGTTTCATCAAAATCTATTCCTTCTTCTTGAGAATAGCCCTTTGCCACTAATCTAGCTTTATTCCTCACAATTATGCCATTTTCATCAGTCTTATTCTTGAGAACCCATTTGGTACCTATGATACCTCTATCATCAGGTTTGGGCACAAGCTTCTATACTTTATTTCTCTCAAATTGGTTTAGCTCTTCTTGCATTCCTAAGACCCAATCTGGATCTAGAAGGGCATCCTCCACTTTCTTAGGTTCCTCTTGAGACAGAAAACTACTGTATAGGCATTCTTCTTGTGTGGCCCTCCTAGTTTGGACTCTTGAGTTTGAGTCACCAATGATTAACTCAAAAGGATGATCTCTGGTCCATTTTCTTGAAGGTGGAAGGTTTGATCTAGATGAGGTTGCTTCATCTACGTGAGCATGATCTTGTTGATTGGATATTGAGTTTTGACTTTGAGAAACTCCCACTGAGTTTGTTGTCCTTGAGGAATTATAAAGTTGACTGTCAATAGATGCATCATTTTGTCTATTAGCGGATGCTCCATTTTGCCTGTCGACGGATACATGAGAATGCCTGTCAACGGATGCATCTGATGATCTAGTATGACTGTCAACGGATGCTTCATTTCCAGTGTCAGCATCACTTCTAGTTGGACCAACAACTCTAGGTGAATTTCCAAGGTCATGATCTTCATTTTCCTCATCATCATCATCAATGTACATTCTTCCTTCTACCTCATTTTCAAATCTCAGCTTTTCATGGAAGCCTTCATCATTCAGACCTAAAATCTTTTGATCATCAAACACAACATGTACAGATTCCATAACAATGTTGGTTCTTAGATTGTAGACTCTATAGGCTTTCCCTGCTGCATATCCAACAAAGATAGCTTCATCTGCCTTTGCTTCAAATTTGCCCAAGTTATCTCCATGATTCCTTAGCACAAAACACTTACATCCAAAGACATGGAGAAAAGCTAACGTTGGTTTCTTATTGGTGAATAAGTGGTAAGGAGTCATTCCTCTAGCTTGATTGATCAAGGAAATATTCTGAGTGAAGCAGGCAGTGCTGACAGCTTCAGCCCAGAAATATGTTGGCAATCTTGATTCACTTAACATTGTTCTAGCTGCTTCAATGAGAGTTCTGTTTTTCCTTTAAACAACCCCATTTTGTTGAGGTGTTCTAGCAGCAGAAAACTCATGGACAATTCCATTCTCTTCACAGAAAATATTCATTGTGGAATTTTTGAATTCAGTGCCATTGTCACTCCTGATTCTTTGTACTTTTACTTCAGAACCATTGTTTACTAGTCTGAGATGATTGATGATGATTTCACTTGCACAATCTTTGGAGTGCAGGAAGAAGGTCCATGTAAACTTAGAAAAATCATCCATAATCACCAGGCAGTATTTCTTCTTTGAAATGGACATGACATTTACTGGACCAAATAAGTCCATATGCAGCAATTGAAGGGGCTTAACAATAGATGACTCTGTCTTGCTCTTGAAGGATGATTTCTTTTGCTTCCCTAATTGGCAGGCATCACACAGTCCATCTTTAATGAACTCCAATTGAGGGATTCCTCTAGCAAGATCCTTTCTTACCAAATCATTCATTACTTTAAAATTCAAATGAGACAGCTTTTTATGCCATAGCCAACTCTCATCCTTGCTTGCTTTGCTGAAGAGACAAGTAATGGATTCTGAGCATACTGAGTTGAAATCAGCTATGTAAACATTTCCTTTTCTAAAGCCTGTCAGAACCACATTGTTGTTTTCCTTGGTAGAAACAACACAGGCTTCTTTAGTGAACTTTACTTCATAGTCTTTGTCACAAATCTGACTGACACTCAGCAAATTGTGCTTCAAACCTTCAACTAAAGCTACTTCTTCAATGATGACATTGTCCTTTGTAATCAAGCCATATCCCTTAGTATATCCTTTGCTGTCATCTCCAAAGGTAATCCTAGGGCCAGCTTCCTCCTTGAACTCTGTGAGCAGGGTTGAATCTCCTGTCATATGCCTAGAACATCCACTGTCTAGGTACCATAGATTCCTCTTATTTCCCTGCACACATTCCAAAATACAAATCAAGTTGATTTTGGTACCCAAGTTTCCTTGGGTCCTTTCTTGTTAGCCTTTGGTTTTACACTCTTAGCAATCTTCACTTTGGGTGTAGATGCTTGAGTGATAGGTTTTGACAAATGCTCATTTGCATAAATATTTGATGCATGCATTTGTGAAAAATTGGCATACATATTATCCATGCTGGGAATGCTCCATGACATTTGTGGCATATTCATAGATTGAAAATAAGGATTAGGCACATATGGCATGTTCACATATGGATTTGAAAAACTAGCATTCTGATATAAACCAGGCATAACAGGCATTGCAGGCATACTTGGCATAGATTGAGGTACATGAACAGGAGTCCTTTTAACAGACTTGCAATTAGAAGATAGATGATTGACACTATTGCAATTACCACAAGTTTTCCTAGGAGCAAACTTGTCAGGAGAATAATTGTTTTTCTTATTAATGCCTATCTTACCATTTCTATTCTTTTTCTTTTTACCCTCAGTCTCTACCTTTTCATTAACTGACTTACCAACAGCCTTTTTGTTAGGTAAATCACCTGCCTTAGCCTTCTCACTTGATTTGGCTTGGCTACTTTCACCAGAAACAAAGTTTTTGGCTACTGGACCATACTGATTATTCAGTCTCTTGAGTTCCTTCTTACTAACAGACTTTTTGTTAGTCGACGGATACCTCTCATCCGTTGATGGTTCATCTGTCAACAGATGATCACTATCCGTTGATTCACAAATAGTCTCTAGATCCTCAAGGCAAGGTTCTAGCTCCTTTTTCTTCTTAGTCCAGGTATCCCTTACAAATGATTCTATTCCCTGGACTTCTATTATGTTTTGAGAAATATTCCTACAACTTTGAAATTTAGCAACTATCCCTTGTTCTTTTTCAAGCTGGTTTCTTAAGATCAATTCTCTTTTTAACACAGCTTCAAGTTCATTTTTAGCATCATTGCAATCAACTCTCATTTTCTCAAATTCTAGAAATTGAACTTCTAGAACTGCATTCTTATCACTTAAGAACTGATTAGTTTCTTTAATCTTATTGTTCTCCTTAGTAAGTGATTTAAGAGTAACACTCAAGTGATATAGTTCAGTAGACATTTCATCTATAACACTATTGCATTCCTCTTTGGTGAGCTCAGAGAGATTAGAAGAATATACCTGATTGCTAGCTGAACTTGCTTCCTGCTCAGAATCAGCCATTAATGCAAGGTTGACAAACTCAGCATCATCATCAGAATGATTTCCATCAGCAGCCCAGTCATATTCTTGGGTCATGAATGCCTTTCCTTTCTGTCTGAGAAGATCAAAACATTTCTTCTTGTAGTCAACAGTTTCTGTTGACTTTCCCTTGTTCTCAGATCTAGGCTTCCTGCATTCACTTATCATGTGACCAGCAATACCACAATTGTAGCATTTAATTTTGGATTTATCCACATAATTGCTTGTAGAAAAATCCTTGTTAAATGGCTTGGCCACCCCAGAGTTTCTTCTGAATTTTAGCTTAGAGAATCTCCTAGATAGAAAGGCTAAATGCTCATCTATCTCATCCAATTCATCCTGCTGTAGGACACTCATTTCTTCAGACACCTTTTCCTTGCTTTTGCTTGATTCTGTTTTACCTTCATAAACCTCCCTGTTTGGTGTAGATTTAGCAGCTTCAGTCCTCTTCTCCTCCTTCTGCTCTAAGTTGGCAACAAGTGCAACTGACCCACTTTTCTTTTGGGCCTTCTCAATTTCTTCATCCTGCTCCATTTCTAGTTCATATGTCTTTAAAGTTCCATAGAGCCTTTCAAGAGTAAATGACTTGTACTCTTGAGTGTTTCTTAGAGAAACAGTCATAGGCTTCCACTCTTTGGGCAGTGATCTCAGAAATTTGAGATTAGAATCCTTCACTTGGTAGATTCTTCCATACAGTTTCAAGCCATTCAGTAGCTTTTGAAATCTACTAAATGTGTCATTCAATGTCTCTCCATTCTTGAAATGGAAGTGCTCATACTGTTGGATCAGTAGTTGCATCTTGTTTTCCCTTACCTGTTCTGTACCTTCACAAAGGGTTTGAACAATGTCCCATACTTCATTGGCGGTAGTACAGTTGATAACATTGTCAACCATGTCTGTTTCTAAACCATTAAACAGAATATTCATGGTCTTTTTATCTTTGTGAACTTCTGCAACATCCTCAGTGCTCCACTCAGAAACAGGTTTTGGGATGTACGTGTCTGGTGCATCTGCAGCAAGACCAACTCTTGAAGCAGCCTTCATTGGAACATGAGGACCCTTCTCAATGCAATCTACAAAACCTACATCAATAGACATGAGATGTAGACGCATTTTTACTTTCCAGTGAAAGTAATTTTCCCTATCAAGAACCGGTATCTTCACTCCATAATCCTTCTTAGACATGTTGGAAGTGTGTTGATCTTTAAACTTCAAATATATTAGAATCTTGCTCTGATACCAATTGTTATTCCCAGATTACACACTTGTATAATTGTAGAAGGGGGGGTTGAATACAATTCTTGATAGTTATAAATTTCTGATAAAAACCACAGAAATCTATAAAGAAATAATTGCTGAATAGAAATAGTTCACAACCACATAAAAATCAGGTGGTTAAATGTACCACCTGAGACTTTTATTCGAAGAAAACCCTGTGATACAAATGTACACAGCTTCTGTGTTTACAACTCTTTGCTTCTAAAGATATTCAAAAAACCCTAAGCAAATATGTATGTTTTCTTACAATCTAAAGAGTTGCTACACTTGGTTATATATCCCAAGTTTACAAGTGCTACAGGAATAAGATAATATTAATCTAATTCAAGTTGACTTGCTACTCCACTCCAAATCCACATGTAGCCGAAAGGTTGTCCTTGTGAACAGATATGTCCCCTGCACCTTTCTTGTATGTACTGTGTAAATGGAATGCTTCTTTCTTCTGTGTTTCCAAAGTATGGCTGCCATATTGCTTTTTATACCTACTATCAACCCATGTGATCTGTCAGTCAAACCTGTCCTTATCAACTACTAATTCCCAGCTAGAATAGGATAAAGTGACAATGATTATCCGTTGATATTGTGCCTACTTATCCGTTGATGGTAGTTTGAGCTGTATCCGTTGATCGAGTAGATTTGAGTTGTATCCGTTGATAGAGTCCTGTTCTCATCCGTTGATACATTTTCACTTAGACAGAATTACATAGCATAGCTTGTTTACAATTGGCTACCCTATTCTGCCTATCCATTGATGGTCAACATGACTCTGAATAAAAACACTATCAACTGATAAATAGATATATTGCAGTATGCTACAAAACCTCATCCATTGATGAGCTACCTGTCAACGAATAGAGTTATAAGGTCTTATCCGTTGACAGTTACAAAACTTGACTTATACAATTTTGCTTGAATGTTAAGTTATCATCAACTACAACATATTCCTAACAGCAGTCGAGACAGATGGTGGATGCAGCTTCAGGAGGAGCATTATGGGCTAAGAGCTATGAGGAAGCTTATGAGTTAATTGAGATGATGGCTGCGAATGAATACCAGAATCCAACTCAGAGATTATCACAAGGCAAATTAGCAGGAATTCTAGAATTTAATCCAGTCACAGCTCTAGCAGCTCAGCTAGAGGCACTTAATAAGAAATTGGATTTTATGTCAAAGCATGGGGTGCCTCAAGTTGCTAGTGTTTGTGAGCTATGTGAGGGCGCACATGAGACGAGTCAATGTGCCATATCTTCTGAATCGGCACAGTTTGTGAGCAACTTCCAGCAACCTTCGCAACCAGCTCCAGCCACCTATCATCCTAATTTTGACTTGAGCAACAATCAATATTTTCAGCAGCAATAGTTTCATGGGGATGATGGTCAATCTTCGAATGAAAAATCTGAATTGGATTAATTGAGGTTGATGATTAAAAGTCAGGAGGTATCTCTCAAGACATTGGAGGATCTGTTTGAGCAAATTGCAAGTGCCTTTCTCAACGGGCCGCAGGGAGTTCTTCCCAGTGCCACAGAGGTAAATCCAGGAAAACAAGATGGCATGGAGCAGGTTAATGCCATAACACTCAGATCTGGAAAAGTCACGAACGATCAGAATTCAGCAATTGAGGATGAAGAAGAAATTCATGATCAAGACCCTATAGAAAAAGAAGAAAATTCTGTTTTGTCAGAACCTGTGGTGGATAGTGATGAGGAAGAAGAGTGTGAGTCGCTCGGCTTGGCTGATCTCTGGGTTTCTAAGGTGCTGGTTGATGAGGTGGTTCCATGGTCGAATCTTGAGGATAGTGCAATTGAGTCTTTTCTTGAGGAATATGCTTTGTTAGAGTATGGGAGCAATAAAGATCTTCATGAGTTTTATAGGAATTTTACTTCTGATGAGATGTTAGATGAATTGAATGATATTTGTTCTAAGCATGAAATTCAGCTTGAGGATTGTTCTTTTGATCCTAAGTCTGTGGTTAAGACTTCTGTTGGTGAACTACCCACCTCTGTTCCTAGTCTGTCTATCTCCATTCTTGATCAGTCTTTGGTAGAAAATCATCATGTTGAAGAACCTTCCAAACTTGAGCTTAAACTACCAAATCAGGATGTATGCATATTTGGGTCATTCATCTACTTTGCTTATAATTATTGTTGTTAACTTTTCAGGTAGTGGAGTGAACATTGTGGCTGACACCTTTGAAGATCAAAGAAGGTTAAAACTTGTCATCAAGGCTGTAGCTCCGGAAAAGATAATTAAATGGCCATATAGAGATACGGTCTAGCTAAAGACTCTAAACAAGCGCTCCGTGGGAGGCAACCCACGCTTTTCGGCATTTTTATTTAGGTATGTTTCATGTTATCCCTTGTATTATCTTCAATTCAATGGGGACATTGAATATTCTAAGTTTGGGGGTGATTTAGGGATAAGTAGTGTGTGGTAGTTATTTATGTCATTGTGTTCATATAGATATCATATTTTGCATATTAGTAATAATTCATGCATGTTTTGTTCGTATTATTTATGTTTGTTTCATATAGGACATTCTGTTATTTTTTTCGTATACCATGTGAGTTCATATTAGTTGCATTTTCATGGCATGCATTTTTCATGATCCCTTAGGACGAGCTATTTCCGTTGGTAGGTTGATGTTGATTTGAGTGTGGTAATGATGAGTAGAGGGTTGTTTTATAGTCCTTATGGAATTGACTTGCATGTTACGGGAACAAAATTTTTACACAAACTCATTGGGTGCTTTTGGGCTAGGTTAGGGTCATGCCTGTTTGGATGCTTTGAGATTTAATCACTTGTTTATATTTAGAATTTTCGTTATTCCCTTGATGGCGTAGGAGCACTGAAGTCTAAGTTTGGGGGAAAACAGGAATTTCATGCTAGTTGTCAATAAAGGCTAGGTGTCAAATGGCTAGTAGCCGGCTCATATTTATATGAGTAGTCTAGGGTTGGAATTGAGAATTCTCATTCCAGATTGCATATATAAAAAAAAATCAGAAAAAAAGAGAAAAAAAATAGTTGTTTACTTGTTAAATGCAAAATTAACTTGGGTGAGCTCTTTAATACTCGAGCAATTAAGTTCGTGGGGACTTTGTGCCTAGTGACCTAAGGCTTTTATAGTCTGGGATACACTAACCCAACGTTCGCTACATGGGTATTATTGTATAAGCCTTTTGGGGTCTCATCCATTGCACGGTTAAATAAGCATGTTTGTATATTATGTGTCGTATTGTTTAGTAATAAAGCATGGATTTCTGGCTAACTCATATAAGGATGGAGGTGTTTCGAAGTTATGAAGTGTCTACAATCTATTCTATTTATAAACTTATGATTGTCTTGGTGAAGGATAGGTATGATTTTTGACCTAGTTTTAGGAGTATTTCTGATGAGCATAGCACACACGCACGTTTCTGTTCATGTATTGTTAGAGTACGGGGACTTAGTCGAGCTCTATTTGGATTTAGTTGCATTCTTTGAGATATTTGCTTGCTAGTTGGTTTTGGTTAGTTTGAAGGGGATCGTTGCATTTTCATTTAGTTGCATTCATGCATTGCATTGTCATTGCATTCCATTAGGTTACATGGATTTTGTGGGTACATTCACTATAGGCCCTCACGAGACCTTACTCGTCCATTAAGGCTGCCTAGGGGTTTAAAGGGCTTGTTGCATATGCCAAATGCAACCGTGATCACCTACGAAAGTGGTACTAGTTAGTTAGTTAGTTGTAATTGTTTATGCTTGAGGACAAGCATCGGTTTAAGTTTGGGGGTGTGATAAGTGGATTTTATATCCACTTGGAGCGTTCCATATCGGCTTAAATTGATTGTTTTGGACTCAAGTTTGTTGTAGTTTGATGTGTTTTGTGTAGTGTGCAGGTTTGCGAGAATGTTGATTAAGGTTGATGCTTCTATCGTTTTTGGAGGATTAATTGATTAAAATTCGGATTTCTAAGAAGGGTTGCGCAGTCTACACTGTTTTGGCCATATCTGTAGTTCTAGAAGTCCATTTTCAGCGATCTTACTGCCCATGCGAATCTTGGGAGATTTTCTACAACACGGGACAGGTCTTGCATGAGCAGATTGCGCGTGGTGGGTGCAGACTTCGCGAAGAACAGACTATTGGGCGCAGGTTGCACACGCGCGACCGCTGGAAAAATTCTGATTTATTGTTTTGGCCATATCTTGAGTTCTACAAGTCTGTTTTGGACGATCTTACAGTCCACGTGAAGATAACGGAATTCTCTTTCATTCTAAGGTGCTCCAAAGGTCCAATTACAACTGGAACGGCCCAGAAATATTGAAGAAAAATCAGCTACGAATTTTCTTTAAAAACCGAATCAGTTTAGGGAACGTATTATGTGCCGAACTGCAGAAATTCAACTTTGACAAGGAAATTGCTATAATTCCTACTTCTAATAAGTATGGTAATTGGGGTGGCTAGAACATTCCAGAATCAGTCCTACACATGGAATTTGCAATTCTATTCTCATTCAAGAACGGAAATTGCCAATCTTCTATTCCAACTCTAAAAAGGCAATTGCTTGGTGGACAAGACTTCTAGAGCCTATATAAACACATCCAACCCTTTTAATTTGTATCATTAGGGGAGAACCAATACATATCAATTACTTAGGTTTATTTGTATTTTTTTTATACTTTGTTTTTATCAAGGTTTCATCAGATCCCATGATGACGAGAGGTTCAATTATGAGCTAATCATTGTCATGGGATTCTAACGGATTTATTTATGGAGTTTTAGTATCTTGATGCTTTAAAGATCTGTATGTGATGTATATCTGATATCCTCGTATGGTTGTGCTTTATGAATTTAGATGCGTAGCTAACATCTAATTTGTTAATCTCTTGTGAAGCGAGAGTGAATCTTGAGATTTAGAACTTGCCATGCTAGCATAGGATAGGTTGATGTTTTAACATCATGATTTGTAGCATAAATAGAGATATTATGCTGCCCTATGTGATCTTAATAGACAACTTGTTCTTCAACCGTTATGTTTTCAAATTCTATAGAGATATAGGGTCTAAGCATAATTGGTGTCTATTCATCTTCTATCTCTTTTGTGGATGTATGTTTAGTTTGGTATTCGTATACTGAGAAGTAGCGTATACTTGTTTCGTGTTGTCTGATCAGATATCATAACCATTGCATATAGTGATTAAAGGCGTCAGATCTAAGCAAAGTCTTTAATGAAGTTAGCATCCCATGTTTTCTCTTGCAAAAGTAATTTGATTTAAATTCTCGTTAGTTAGTTAATTCTTAGTTTGTTAATTTGTTTTCTTAGTTAATCTTAGTTAATCAAAACCCAATTTGTTAATTGTCTTAGCAGTGAATAATAATCATACATTGTTGCATAGGTGCGTCTACTGAATTAAAACCATAACCAGATCTCTGTGGGAACGAACTTGACTTCTATCTGTATTACTTGTGACCACGTACGCTTGTGTGATTTAGTGCAAACAAGTGGCATTGACGGAGGAATGTAGTGCTGTTCTGCAACAGAAATTGCCTCCTAAACTTAAGGATCCAGGAAGCTTTACAATTCCATGCACCATTGGAAAGTTGTCTTTTGACAAGTGCTTATGTGATTTGGGAGCTAGTATTAATCTTATGTCCTTGTCTGTTTTCAAGCAACTTGGTCTAACAGAGCCAAAGCCAACTAGCATCTCCTTGCAGTTGGATGATAGGACGATTACTTATCCGAGGGGTATAGTGGAGGATGTCTTGGTGAAGGTTGATAAGCTCATCTTCCTAGCTGATTTTGTTATCTTGGATTTTGAAGAAGACAAGAAGATTCCTATAATCTTGGGAAGGCCTTTCCTAGCTACGGGTCGTACTTTGATCGATGTACAAAAAGGAGAGCTTACAATGAGGGTGCAAGATCAGAATGTCACCTTCAATGTGTTCAAGGCCATGAAATTTCCAATAGAGGATGAAAAGTGTTGCAGTGTGGAAATGGTTGATACGGGTCAGAAAAAGAAGTTTGATTAGTTGTTGAGCGAAAAGTCGGATACGCACATGCTAAAACATCATATCAGTGATTCCATTGATAGTTCTTCAATTCGAGATCTCTCGAATGTCAAGCTCGGGAAACTTCCATCCCATTTGAAGTATGTCCTTCTGAATGATGAGTTGGTTATTTTTAAAGTGTGTCCAGATAATGTGTTAAGAAGGTGGATCATGGATGATGAGGTTGAAGAGTGTTCGTATCAATCAACTGTGAAGCATAAACACCTTAGAGGTGTGAAGAAGAAACAGAAAAAATCGATTGGAGGAAGAGTCAAAGAAAATTTTGGGTTAGAAAAGATGTTGGAAGATAGCAAGAAGGTTGTCAAACAATGGGTGAATGGTCCTTCTGCTAAGGACAAGTCGAATGCGATCTTCGAGCCACCATGATTTGAATCATATTTGTCCGTCTAAATGACGTTAACGACAGCGCTTCGTGGGAGGCAACCCATGTGTTCAGTGTTTATAGGTATGTTTTCTACTATCCCTTGTATTTACTTCCATTCAATGCGGACATTGAATATTTTAAGTTTGGGGGTGATATGGGGATTAGTAGGCGTATTTATGTTGTATGATGTGTTCATATAGGATATCATGTTTGCATAGTAGTGGTAGTTCATGCATGATTGTTATGTTTGTGTTATCTACATTTGCTTCATGTAGGACATTTTGTTTTCGTATACCATGTGAGTTCATGTCAGTTGCATTTTCATGGCATGCATATTTCATGATCCCTTAGGACGAGCTGATTCTGATTGATAGGTATATAGATGTTTAATTGAGTATGGTAATGATGAGTAGAGGGTTGATTTATAGTTCCTAGGAATTGACTTGCATGTTATGGGAACAAAACTTTTACACAAACTCATTGGGTGCTTTTGGGCTAGGTTAGGGTCATGCTTGTTTGGATGCTTTGAGATTTAATCACTTGATTATATTTAGAATTTTCGTTATTCCCTTGATGGCGTAGGAGCATTAAAGTCTAAGTTTGGGGGAAAACCAGGAATTTCATGCTAATAATTGTTAAATAATGGCTAGGTGTCAAATGGCTAGTAGCCGGCTCATATTTATATGAGTAGTCTAGGGTTGGAAATGAGAAAGGCTCATTCCTGATTGCATATATATAAAAGAAAAAAAAATCAGAAGAAAAAAAATCAGAAAAAGAAAAAAAAAAGAGTCAAATTTTTATTTGTTTATATGCAAAATTAACCAGAGTGAGCTCTTTAATACTCGAGTAATTAAGTCTGAGGGGACTTAGTCCTAGTAACCTAAAGCCTTGTGGTTTGGGATTGCTGACCTAACACTCGCTACATGGGTATTATTGTATAAGCCTTTTGGGGTCTCATTCATTGCACGGTTAAATAAGCATGCATATTATATATAGTGTCATAGTAATAAAGTATGAATTCCTGGCTAACTTGAATGAGGATGGAGGTGTTCCTAGGTTATGAAGTGTCTACAGTCTATTCTTTTTATAAACCTGTGATTGTCTTGGCAAAGGACATGTATGGTTTTTGACCTAGTTTTAGGAGTATTTATGATGAGCATGCACACATGCACGTTTCTATTCATGTATTGTTAGTATACGGGGACTTAGTCGAGCTCTGCTTGGATTTGTTGCATTCTTTTAGATATTTGCTTGTTAGTTGGTTTTGGTGAGTTTGAAGGGGATCTTGCATTTTTCATATTAGTTGCATTCATGCATTGCATTGCATTAGGTAAATGGATTTTGTGGGTACATTCGCTATAGGCCCTCACGAGACCTTACTCGTCTACTAGGGCTGCCTAGGGGTTTAAAGGGCTTGTTGCATATGCCAAATGCAACCGTGATCACCTACGGAAGTGGTACTAGTTAGGTAGAGTTAGTTGTTTATGCTTAAGGACAAGCATCGGTTTAAGTTTGGGGGTGTGATAAGTGGATTTTATATCCACTTGGAGCGTTCCATATCGGTTTAAATTGGTGTACTCGGACTCAAGTTTGTTGTAGTTTTGATGTGTTTTATTTAATTGTGCAGGTTTGAAGAAATGTCGATTAGGGGTGAATTTTCCATCATTTTGGAGTTGATTTATGATATGGAATGAAGAACGGCGTCTTAATATCAACCACCAAGAGGATTACAAGTCAAGAATTGAAGAACGGGAAGTGGCTAAAGAATCGGAAGAGAAAACGGATGAGAAATGAGCAAATTGTGGAAAATTCAGATTTCAGGGTATGTTGCACAGTCTACATTGTTTTGGCCATATCTGGAGTTCTAGAAGTCCGTTTTGGACGATCTTACTGTCCACGCAAAGCTTGGAAAATTTTCTACAAGAATAAAGCAAAATAAAAATTCTGGGCAGGAGCACCAGCGCAGGCTGCGCTCTCCAAGCGCAGGCAGCGCTCCAGAAAGTTCAGAAACAGCAAACCAAGCGCAGGCAGCGCTTGGACCAGCGCAGGCAGCGCCCAAATAGTACCCTGGACAGAAAATAGAGCGCAGGCTGCGCTCCATGCAGTGCTGGCAGCGATTGGCCGGCCTGAATTTGCTGAAAAATGTCAGTTTTGCCCCTATTCGAGTTTTAATTGTATTTTTGGTATCAAAGCCTATTTCCAATTGTATTCTAGGATGTTTTTCTTGCTGGGCAAGATATTTAGGCCTATAAAAACACATCTTAGCCTTGTAAATTGGATAGTTTTTATTATTGTAACATAGCTTAGATATACAAGGGAGAAAAGGAGAGAAGGATTCAACGCTCGTGACAAGCAACGGATCTAGATCTACTTCATCTCTTGAATACTTTGGATTATAGATTTGTTTTCTTAACTCTTTGTTTTATTAATATATTTGCTTCTTTTATTCATATCTTGTTTATTATCATGTTTTCATCAAATCCCATGACGATGAACGGTTCAATTATGAGATAATCGTTGTCATGGGATTCTAACGGAGTTATCTATGTAGCTTAGTAGTTTGATTGCTTTAAAGATTACGTGTGGTGAATTCTTGATATCCTCGTATGGTTAATCTTAATGCTTTTAGATGCGTAGCTAACATTTAAATTGAATTGTTAATCTCTTGTGAAGCGAGAGTGGATCTTGAGGTTTAGAACTTGCCATGCTAGCATAGGATAGGTTGATATTTTAACATCATGATTTGTAGCATCAATAGAGATATTATGCTGCCCTATGTGATCTATGTGGATAACTTGTGCTTAAACCTTTATGTTTTCAAATTCTATAGAGATATAGGGTCTAAACATAATTTGTGTCTACCCATCTTCTATCTCTTTTGTGGATGCATGCGTAGTTTGGTACTAGTATACCGAGAGGTAACTTTTACTTGTTTCGTGTTGTCCGATCAGATATCAAATCCCACATGTGTATTGATTAAAGGCATCGACTCTAAGTGAAGTATTTAATGAAGTTAGGATCCCATGTTTATTCTCCTATAAGTAATTCAATTTGAAATTTCAGTCGTTAATTAATTCTTAGTTATATAATTTTCATCTTTGTTATTTGTCTTAGCAGTGGATTAAAACCATACATTGTTGCATAGGTACTAAATTGAATTAAAAACCAGATCTCTATGGGAACGAACTTGACTTACATCTGTATTACTTGTGACCACGTACGCTTGCGTGAATTAGTGCAAACAGGCAGGAGAAACTCTGGGATATGGCTCAATTGTTTTGGGGAATATCATCATAGAAAATGTAGCACTAGTTGAAGGCTTAAAACATACTCTTTTAAGTATAAGCCAACTGGGTGATAAAGGTTATCGATCAATCTTTGACAGAGAAGGATGCAAAATCTTGAATATGCAGAATGGAGACATTGTTCTAACTGGTCAAAGACATGGTAACTTATATGAAGCCAGCTTATGTGATACATCTAAAGGAATTGTTAGATGTCTCTACAGTAAATCAAAAAATGATGAAAGCTGGAATTGGCACAAGAAGCTCTCACATCTCAACTTCAAGAAGCTTAATCAACTTGTTAAGCATAATCTGGTGAGAGGCCTACCTCAGGCAAATTTTGTGCAAGATGGACTTTGTGATGCTTGTCAGCTTGGAAAATAGAGAAGAACCACTTTCAAGAGCAAGACTGAAAATTCAATTATTGAACCATTTTACATGCTACATCTTGATTTGTTTGGTCCAGTAAACATTATGTCTATCAGCAAGAAGAGATATGCTCTAGTGATAGTGGATGATTTCATAAGGTTCACATGGGTGTTTTTTCTACACAAGAAGGATGAAGCTCCTCAGCAAATCATTGAACTTGTCAAGAATATTCAGAATAGCTCTAAGTACAAAGTTAAAGTACTTAGGAGTGACAATGGTACATAATTCAAGAATTCTACAATGGAGGGGTTTTTTGCAGACAATGGAATCACTCAACAGTTTTCTGCACCTGGTACACCTCAGCAGAATGGTGTACTGGAAAGAAAGAACAGGACTCTCATAGAGGTAGCAAGAACCATGCTTGCAGATGCAAAACTTCCAACCTATTTTTGGGTAGAAGCTATTAACACTACATGTTTCACTCAAAATTGTACCTTGGTAAATAGCCATGGAAAGACTCCCTATGAGATGATCAAAGGAAAGAAACCAAGTGTGAAATACTTTCACATCTTTGGATGCAAATGCTATGTTCAAAAAGTTCATCCAGAACAACTTGGAAAATTTGAAGCCAAACCGGATGAAGCAATCTTTCTAGGATATTCAGCATCAAAGGCCTTCAAAGTTTATAATCTCAGAAATCACATTGTTATGGAATCAATTCATGTTGCATTTGATGACAAGAAATTTGGAATTCTGCAAACTGATGAAAGCCATGACAAATTGGAATTTGAAAATTTGAAGAATTCTGAGATACTCTCCAGTGATGATGAAGGTTCTCCAGAAGAAATTTCTATTGCTTTTCAAAGGAATGCTATTGTTGAGGGGGAGCAAATAAATCAAGGAGGACACAGTGATCATCAGGAGCAGACTAGCTATATAGAGTCTACTCCATCAGGAACTGATCCTTCAGAGTCTACTGAGGAAAGATCGGTATCTAGTAGCAGTATTGAATTTACTGATTCTACTGATCAAGGGGGAGTTTTTGAAGGCAGAGAAAGTTATTCTACAAGAGATACCACTAACTTAGGGGGAGAGTCTAGCAGAGGTAATCTACCACCTGTTAGAAAATGGACAAAGGATCATTCTGGAGATTTGATAATTGGTGATCCAAACAGTGGTGTTCGAACTAGAAGATCAATTCAAAATGAATGCTTGTACAGTTGCTTTCTCTCAAAGAATGAGCCTAAGAAGGTTGAAGAAGCCTTACAGGATCCTGATTGGGTAATTGCCATGCAGGAAGAGTTAAATGAGTTTGAGAGAAACAAACACTACACCATATATGGTCTTTGCCAACACTTCTAACCGGTGTTGGCATGTAAAGTGTAGCCTTAGATGGCTTAATTTTGATATAAGCCAACACTCTATTTCGATGTTGCCTTAGATGTCAACATATGTTACCTTAAATAAAATTGAATTAGCAAAGCCAACACTTGTAAGGGTGTTACCGTATCTTAAATATAATTGAATTAGCAAAGCCAACACTTGTAAGGGTGTTACCATAGATTACCAAAAAAAGTGTTAAAAAGGGGGGGGGAATGGAAATATTAGTGGAGGGAAAGGGAAAAATCAGTGGGGGAAAGTAAAATTATGTGGTCGCCTAAATTTTATTCAGCAAATATCATTTTACTCATTTACTCTCTCCAAACACAGAAAACAAAATACATATAATCATTTTACTCTCTCTCTCTCTCCAAACACAGAAAACTCTCGGTGTAAGCTCTCTCTCTCTCGGTGTCTCTTCTCTCTCTATCATTTTACTCTCTTTCGTTCTCTCTAATAGATTTATTAGTTCTCTATGTAGATTTGAAGCTCTTTCTGTGGGTTTGAAGCTCGTTAATTTGGTAATCTCCTTCCCTCTCTATCTCCTATTTCTCTATATTTGCTTGTATATATATCTCATCGTCTTCAGTCTTCATCTCTCTCGTTCTCGTCCAAATTTAAAGCTAGAGCTGTGTGGGTTGTGTTAGTTTGAAGCTACAGTTCTCTGTAGTTCGAATTGGAAGCTAGGGTTCGAATTTGTAAACCCTAATTTCAATTTTTAAACATTTGGGGATTTTTAATTTTTAATTTGGTTGGTGTTAGTTTGAAGGTAGAGTTCTCTGTAATGTTCGAATTGGAAGCTAGGGTTCGAATTTGTAAACCCTAATTTCAATTTTTTTTTTAATTTGGGGATTTTTAATTTCAGCTTTGTTTTGTGGGATTTGAAGCTAGTAATTTGTTCTTTATATTTATATGAGGCTATTTATATTTGTGGGATTTATACATACATATATTTGATATTTTGTTGTTTGGCTTGTTACTGTTTGGCTTGTTGCTGTTTCTAATTAATTCCCATATGCACTTGCTGTTTCTTTATATGCCATAATTGCCATATACATACACTTTATCAGTAATACTTAACAGCTCACATATGTTAATACCTTTATCATACATGAACTTGACAGAACAACAAGTTCACTTTATCATTTTAGCTAACATTGTTTATTTTATTTGTTTTAGCTCAGAAGATTGGAGGGGAAATTTAAGCTTCTTGTGGAGACTTGCTAGGATTTTTCATTCACTTCAAGGTACATGCTAGCAACAAGTTTATGCTTAAATATTATTCACTTCAAACTTCAAATTTTGTTGTTTGAACATATATTTTATTGCGATTTGGTATTGCATGTATGTGTGTAATCATCTTATAGATAATTTTCTAGAACAACTTAAGTATAAGTTTATGCCTTGTGAGTTAGGAGTTTGAGTATAGATAATGGTTTGTTTTTGAGACCTTATAGTATAAAATGAAAATGAAGAGAACTTAGAAGTTTAGTGTATAAATACCTGACTTTAGCTTAATTATTTATGTTTGAACATATATGTTAGATTTTTGTACTATTAGGTATGGGTGATTGTGGTATTTTAATCTCGCTACAGAACTATATAAAATTTAATGTTTTATGTGTTAGAAGTAGAAGTATAAAATAACTTCTTTTAAGACCTTAGTGTTAGGCGTAAAATTTAACTACACTAAACTACAAATTATCAGACTTAACTATAAATTAAAAAGGACACAACTTATCATACTATGCATAGCATTAATTAAAAGAACAAAATTTAATATATTATTTATCGAAACTAAAAAGAACAGATGATTAATATATATATGTTTGACAAAATTTATTTTGATTGTAGTTATGAGTGGCAAGGGAAAGATTTGGTTAAATCTTCCTAGAAGTAGTAAAGAATATAGTAATGGGGTCACAGCCTTTCTAAAAAATGCAATGGTCAATTTTGCGGTTGAGAATGAATTAAAGTGCCCCTGTAGTACATGCGATAATCGTCAATGGTGGGGTCGAAATGATGTGTATGATCACCTTATCTGCAATGGGCCTTCTCTGATGCTTGGAAGGTGGATTTATGATGTATCGAATTTGAAGGAGAGTACTGATGTGATGGATTTTGAAGAAAATAATGGATTTGAGGATAATCTTGACCAGATGTTAAATATGACTTATAACAGTAGGGGACCGAATGAAGATGCTAGGAAGTTTTATCATCTTGTTGAGGATGGGAAACAACCCCTGTATCCTGGTTGTAAGAAATTTTCTCGACTTAGTTTTTTAGTTACACTTTACCACTGGAAGTGCATTAATGGAGTAACCGAGTCGGGGTTTGGGGAATTATTACAGCTTATAAAAGAGGCATTTCCCGATGCTAATGTACCTACCTCTTTTAATTCAGCTAAAAGCATCATTAAAGATTTAGGTCTTGACTACCAAAAAATACATGCATGTCCAAATGACTGCATGTTGTATTGGGGTAAAAATGAGAATGAAGTTTCTTGCAAGACTTGTACTGCTTCAAGGTGGAAAGTCATGGGACTAGAATCAGAAAGCAGAAAAATTCCGGCCAAAGTGATGAGATATTTTCCGCTCAAACCAAGGCTCCAAAGAATGTTTATGTGCAAAGACTTCTATAAACTGTTGATCTGGCATGCAGTGGATCGAAAAATTGATGGGAAGTTACGACATCCAGCTGATGCTCAAGCTTGGAAGGTGATCGATGCCAAATATCCACAATTTTCATCAGAAAATCGAAATGTTAGATTAGGTCTTGCTTCAGATGGGTTCAATCCTTATCGTAATATGAGTTCAACCCACAGCACCTGGCCAATTGTTGTTGTAAACTACAACCTTCCTCCATGGTTAGTCATGAAGCCAGAAAATTTAATAATGTCAACGTTAATACCTGGCCCTAATGATCCTGGAAACAACATTGACGTGTACATGCAGCCTTTAATTGAGGAATTGAAAGAGTTATGGGATGTAGGAGTGGAAACTTATGATGCTTTGGCCGATCAAACTTTTATGTTACGAGCAGGTGTCTTATGGACCATCAGTGACTTTCCTGGTTATGCAATGTTGTCGGGATGTAGCACAAAAGGGAAATTAGCTTGTCCAAAGTGCAATTACGAGACATCATCAATGTACTTGAAGCATAGTAGGAAAGTATGCTATATGAACCATCGAAGATTCTTAGACGACGACCACAAGTGGCGATATGATAAACGAAGATTTAACGGTGATGTTGAGTTAGGATCAGCTCCTACAATGTTATCTGGGAAGGACATTGAAGAATTGTTGGAGGGTTATGAGAATACTTTTGGAAGGGGGAAGGGGAAATGAAAAGTTAGTTGTGATCTTAATCCTTGGAATAAGAAGTCAATACTTTATGAATTGCCATATTGGAGCGACAATTTAATTCAACATAACCTCGATGTCATGCATATAGAAAAGAACATATGTGATAGCATTCTTGGTACTTTATTAAACATTGGAGGTAAGACAAAAGATCATCTAAGTGCTCGATTAGATCTTCAAGAATTGGGCATTAGAAAGGTTCTTCATCCTATCACCTCTACTGATGGAAAATACCTCGAAATCAGGGCAGCAAATTTTGACCTGACAAACAAAGAAAAGGATTTGTTTTGTTCAGTTTTTGAAAATGTTAAATTACCTTATGGGTTTGGTTCCAATATTAGGAAATGTGTGCAGGATAGGAAACTGGTGGGATATAAGAGTCATGATGCACATGTTATAATACAATACTTGTTACAATTTTCTGTTAAAAGAACATTGAAGCCTGAGGTTGCAATGTCGATAATTCAACTTGGTGAATTTTTCAGAAGTATATGTGCCAAAGTTATCGACTTGGATGAACTAAAGAAGTTACAAAAGGAGATTGTCGAAATACTTTGTCAATTTGAGACAATATTTACACCTACGTTCTTTGACATAATGGTTCACTTACCTGTGCACTTATGCATGGAAATAGAATATGGTGGACCAGTCCACCTAAGATGGATGTATACAATCGAGCGATACCTAGGTAAACTGAAACGTTATGTTCGCAATAAGAGTAAACCAGAAGGATCAATCGCGGAAGGGTACTTGGCTGATGAGTGTTTGACATTTTGTTCAAGGTTTCTAAATGATGGGAAAAGTAAGTTGTCGAATGAATGTGCAAGTCCAAATGCAGGAACTGGTGGGTTCCCTATTGGGTCTAGGAATAACAAAACAGGGAAATCTACTTATTTGTCTGAAGATATCGCGATCAAAGCTCATCGATACATCTTATTTAACTATAATGACAAGAAAGTATTAGAACTAATTGAGTAAGTCCAAATTAGTATATATTAATATTATCCAGAATGCTTATTTAGTTTATAATATAATCCATAAATTTCAGTAAACTTACATGCCATACTTGTATATATTTGTAGGAAACATCATGCATTAGTTGAAAGTAATGCGAAGTCCAAAAAATATAAAAGAGAAAGACCTCATACCGATGAGATATGTGAGTGGTTCAAGGATGAAATTCAGAAAATGGTTGTTTCAAGGGAACTAGCATCCTTAGCCAAGGGTCATAATCGAGCAGCTAAGCGATTTAGTGGGTATATGATTAATGGATACCGGTTTCATACCAAGCAAAGAGATCGCAATTGTACAACACAAAATAGTGGTGTTTTTTTGACGGCCTTGACAACTAGCTTTGCAAGTTCAAAGGATCAAAACCCTAAGGTCGGGGATGTTAGTTATTACGAATCAGTTTTAGAAATAATCGAAGTTGATTATTGGGGATCTTTTGTTGTTGTTTTATTTAGGTGTGAGTGGTACAAGGATGAAAAAGATTCTTTAGGTTTCACACGTGTTAACTTTAACAAACTTTGTCAGAAAAATGATCCTTTTGTGTTGTCAACACAAGTGCAACAGGTGTTTTATGTTCAGGATCCTGTTGAGAAACAGATGCATTATCCAATTAAGAAGTTGTCGCCAGAGTTAAGTGATACACAAGACCAGAGTAATGTAATGGAAGATAACATAATTTCGCAGTTCTCACAGGACTTGAACTTTCATTCTGTAATAGAAGATCAAGATGAAGTTAGTTGGTTCAGAGATGATGTTCCAATAAAACAAATTCCCATTGAAGAATTGGGTGAAGGAAACTGATTGGTACTTTTTTTTATGTTTTCGTGAAACTTAAATCAAATTTGTAAATTAGGTTTGGTAAATAAATAATATTAAAGGTAAATTAGTTTTAGTTTTACATGTAACTTGGATCAAATTTGTTTATTAGGTATATTTGTTTATGAACATGTTCTTATGATAATTCTTTGACATCGATTTTACTACATTGCCCTACGTTACATAGATTACTTGAATCTGATGTATATGATTTGACTTATGTTTTTTTAATCTTTATCACAGGATGGCACCTAGCAAAATGACTTTTCAATTGCACCATGGTGGAGAGTTCACCAAAACTAAGTATCTTGGGGGCTCAGTGGTGACTTGTTCAGGTGTGGACACGGATTCATTTTCATATCATGTACTGATGGAATGGGTCAAAGACCTTAACTATAACGAGATTGGAGGGGTATATGTCAGGGAAGAGAATAATGGTGGTTGGACATTGGTGACTGATGATACTAGTATTTGGGCATGTATTGGAAAAACAAAGGGATCTGAATTGCATTTGTTCATTGACTGCGATGTTGACAAAGAGATACCACCAATGAAACAAATGCAGCCTCATGTTATTGTAAGACCAAGAAAGTGTCCTGTTAAAGTTAAGGAAAAGATTCCAACAAAGGAAAAGATTCCAGCAAAGCGCAAATTTGTGACCATAAAAGATATAAATCAAGAGAATGAACGAAAGATGAGTACGCGAAAGCAAATACAGTTCGGTACTACTGCTACAAGTCTTGCAAAGGAGGGAATCTCTTCGAAAGCTGCCATGGAGGAGGACAGTGAAAGTTCTGTTGAAGGGATGGGAAAGATGAGTACACGAAAGCAATTACAGTTCGGTACTACTGCTACAAGTCTTGCAAAGGAGGGAATCTCTTCGAAAGCTGCCATGGAGGAGGACAGTGAAAGTATTGTTGAAGGGATGGGATTGGAAGAATACTTACGTGGTTTTGAGATACGTGATAAGGGTGAAAATGTGTCAACTGATAACTCAGATGAAAGCTCTGCCGAAAAAACTCTTGAAGTTGAAGGAGTGAATCGGTATGAAATGAAAAGAAATAAGAGAGTTGGCGAGATACAACAAAAGGCTTTGGAGATGGGATTGACCAGGATACCGGGGAAGTCGAGCCTACACACCACAAAAACATTCCAGGCAGTAAATGATAAAAATGATGACTACTGCCCAGAGAATGATGCAGAACAACAGAATACTGATGAAGATGATATGGTTACCTCTAAGGTATATTTCTGCTTTCATTGGTTCATCTTATGTAATTACTTTATTTTCAACTTGGCAACTGATTATTATTGGTGTGAATTAATTATTTTTAGAGGAAAAAAAGGCCAAGAGAGTTGAGGTTGGGATGGGACCAATAACCCGATCCCGAGTTAATAAAAAAATGATGGATAGTGACAAGGAACCAACTGCAGCTGAGCTTGAGGTTGGTACCATGCCTTAAAACACATTTTTTACATCTCTAGTTTTTAAGACCTATTACCTAGGCTTAGACCATCTTACTACGTATTTCATTTTGTAGCCAAATGATACACCAGTGGTTCCTACCGTGGAGAAGCTTAAATTATCAAAAGATCAAGCTGCTGGTTCAATGACAAGGTACTTGGAGTTACGGAATCGTCAAAAAAGCCAGGCACAAACTGAGATTTTACCGTCACAATCGCAGAATCAGACTAATGACTTGGCATCACAGAAAGGTATCTTTATATAATTCTAGTTGGTCTTGTTGTGTAGTATTTTTTGTACTCTTCATAACTATTATTGGTAATCCTATGTACAATGCC
Organism: Kitagawia praeruptora; assembly: GCA_037693485.1. Lineage (NCBI taxonomy): Eukaryota > Viridiplantae > Streptophyta > Magnoliopsida > Apiales > Apiaceae > Kitagawia > Kitagawia praeruptora. The sequence goes on from CM075350.1 coordinate 130,170,630, forward strand.
CTGCATTTTAAAAAATGAAAGTGATGGCTTTAATTAGTGTACTTTAATTATATGGTCATAAATTAGTAATAGTCAATTATCTTAGATTCTTTAAATTTAAATGGTTGAACAGATGCACCTTCTGAACCAAAAAAAAGAAAGTTCAGAGGAAGGTCAAAAATGAATCATGTGCACACCAGAAGCGAGAAACGGGAAATTGGCTTGAACAATCTCGGGCAACCTATATTTGCTGATGATAGGGTGGCTGAATTAAGCAATTTTTTAGGGACAACAGTGAGGGATTTTGTTTCTCTTACCTATGTTAATTGGCATCAAGTTCCTGACAAAGACATCTTGTGGGAGTATGTCAAGGTAACTCCCTCTATGAACCACATGTAGTACATGTTTAATTTTTACGTTTTGTCTATAAGATAGCTAACTTTAGCATAAAATTTATCCTAGGACAAGTACATCATTCCTGAGGAGGCTAGAGGCTACGTAATGAAAACAATGCGTGATCAGTTTAGGGGTTTCAAATCAAAAATCAAAACAAATCACTACCGTCCCTATGAAACCGACGAGGAGAGGATGAAGAATAGGCCTAGGGAGGTTCCTGAAAAAGATTTCAAGATACTTTTACAATATTGGGCTGATAAAAAAGTTCAGGTAATTTTAAAATTAAATGTTTCATAAGAGTGCATCATTTTTTTAGCATCTGCATTTGATTCTTTATGTCTCTCTGTTTATAGGACATTGCTATAAGAAATGCAGAAGCTCGAAGTCTTTTGACCGAAACACATACAGCTGGGCCTAAGAGTTTCGTCCAAGTCAGCAACAAATTGGTATATTTATTTATTTTAATAATTTTGTAATGAGGAAGCTTACTTAATGGATAGATGACCATTTTATTTCTTTTAGTAGTATTTGTTGAAAATATAATAAGTTCTTATTCTAGAGCCTTTACCACTTTACCAAATTTTATATAATAAGTTCTGCCAGTAGAATAGTTGTGTGTATTCGGTTATTTTTGGTGAGTTTGCAAAGAAGAGTTTTCGGATAGTCTAGAGAACTTTGTCTTGCTTGTACTGTAAAATCTGTAATGTGGAATATTGATTGATTATTGATGGTCTGTTAGGTTCTGTACAAATGTCTGGAATCTTTGGTCCATATTTTGTTTTTTTTTATATAGCCTTACATGTTCTAAAACCTCCCTTATCGTATTTATGCAAGCTAACTGAGAAACTTGAGAAGATGCCGGCTGATGCTAAGGAACCGCCGCCACCAGTAACAGATGCTGAAATTTTTGTTGAAACACGCAAAAGAGATGAAAATCGCGAGTATAAGTTGCCTACTACAGGGATTATAGAAAAAGTTGTAAGTGTAGTTTGGGTGGTCTTTTAAATAATGCAGTATTACATATTTTCATTGTTTGTGCTAATCGTTCATCTTACAATCAACTGTTAAGAAGATTCTGGATGAGGGAGGAAGCATTGAGGCTGCTAACCAGGCAGTTTATGGTGGGAAGGAACACGCCCGTTCATACCTGCTTGGGAGACTCATTCGGAAGAAGCAGCCAAAGGAAAAATCTGCTGCCCCAGCCCCTGCATCAAGTATCTCGGATCAGTACTTGGCAGATTTGACAGAAAAAATTAGGGAACAACTTGCACGTGAGATGGATGACAAAGTTAACAAGGTTCGAGAGAATGTCAAGTTGATGATTACTAAGATAGCAGAAAAAAATCCAGAATTGAAGGTTGATATTGATGAGATGTTTATTGAGCCATCAGGCAAGGTTTCAAGTGATAATGTTTCTACTTGATATTTGTCAAGGGGAAAGCATTTAGAATATATCAATGGCAAGTTGGTACTTTATTATGATGATTTGATGACATTTAGAATATTATGGTACTGTGTAATCACTTATTTTGGGTAGATTTGGCAATGGCAAGTTGGTTTATGTCCAACTTTGACTGTGTAATCACTTATTTGGTATGTTTGTGAAGTTGAACAATTTAGTATTTCCTTTTGGCATTTTTGTCTTGCAAATTTCTTCTTAAGGATTTAGCTGTGATGTTCATATATAGTTTATGTTGCAACTGTATAGCTAATATTTAGAAAGTGTTTACTAGAAAATTGTTGGGATAACAAAAAAAAAGGTATTGCTAAAATATGAAAAACGTTGTAACAAATATATGTTGCCAAAGAAATGGTGATGTTGCTAAATACTGAAAGTGTTTTATCGATTAAATGTTGCAATAGAGTGGAGAAGGTGTTGCCAAAAAACAAAGTGTTAGATGAACCAATGTTGCAATAGGAAAAAATCGATGTTGCCATAGGTCTATCCCAACATCCCCTTTAGTGTTGTTATACACCCGAAAGTGTTGGCATAGATGACTAAGGCAACATCTATAGCGATGTGGCCGTAGGGTGGCAAAAGTGTTGGCTTACCCACCTAAGGCCACACGAGCAGATCCAACACCACTGAAATTGGAAAAAGTGTAGCCTTAGACCAATTCCGGGCTTATGGCAACACTTTTCAGGCTTTTTTTACACTTTTTTTAGGTGTTGCTAAAGAGCATATATGGTGTAGTGAAAGTCTGGAAACTGGTACCAAGACCTAAAGATAGATCTATTGTTGGTGCAAGATGGGTTTTCAGAAACAAGCTAGATGAATCTGGTATGATTGTAAGAAACAAAGCTAGACTGGTGGCCAAGGGTTATTCTCAAGAAGAAGGTATTGATTATGATGAAACCTTTGCACCTGTAGCAAGATTGGAAGCAATCAGGATGTTTCTTGCATTTGCAGCTCATTCAAAATTCAAGGTATACCGGATGGATGTAAAGAGTGCTTTTCTTAATGGCAAGCTTGATGAGGAAGTATATGTGAAGCAGCCACCTGGATTTGTTGATCCAAAGTTTTCAAATCATGTGTACAAACTTGACAAGGCACTCTATGGACTAAAGCAGGCACCAAGAGCATGGTAATTTCTTCTTGAAAATGGCTTCACAAGAGGTACAATTGACAAAACTCTATTCTTTAGAAAGATAAAAGGTGAATTGCTTTTAGTTCAAGTTTATGTTGATGATATTATTTTTGGTTCTACTAATGAAAAGTTGTGTGCTAAGTTTAGCAAGCTTATGCAGTCTAAGTATCATATGAGCATGATGGGTGAACTAAATTATTTCTTAGGCTTGCAGGTCAAACAGACTGAGACTGGTATTTTCATTAATCAGTCAAAGTATATCAAAGATCTTTTAAGAAGGTTTGATTTTCAAGACTGTGCAGTTGCAAAAACACCCATGGCAACAACCACTAAACTAGACTCTGATCCTAAGGGAAAGAGTGTGGATAATACTAGTTATAGAGGCATGATAGGCTCATTGTTATATTTAACTGCAAGTAGACCAGATATAATGTTTTCTACCTGTTTATGTGCTGGATTCCAAAGTGATCCTAAGGAATCTCATTTAATTGCTGTGAAGAGAATTTTTAGATATCTCAAAGGAACTCCAAATCTTGGTTTATGGTATCCTAGAGAATCTGACTTCTCACTAATTGGCTATTCAGACTTTGATTATGCAGGGTGTAAAATAGACAGGAAAAGCACTACAGGTACATGTCAATTCTTGGGAAACAGATTGATTTCTTGGGCAAGCAAGAAGCAACAATCAGTTTCAACTTCAACTGTAGAAGCTGAATACATAGTAGCAGGCAGTTGTTGTGCACAGCTCCTTTGGATAAGAAATCAGTTGATGGATTATGGTATGAGACTTAGTAATATTCCTATGTTTTGTGATGATACTGGTGCTATCAAAATTGAAGAAAATCCAGTTCAACATTCAAGGACTAAGCACATTGATGTCAGGTATCATTTTATTAGAGAACATATTGAGAATGGTACTGTGGAACTTCATTTTGTTCCTACTGACAAACAACTTGCAGATATTCTAACTAAACCACTTGATGAATCTACATTCATTAGATTGGTTAGTGAGTTAGGAATGTTAAATTTCTAGATCTGTAACATCTGCAATAGTAGCAAGGTATGTTGTTTTCAGCTTATAGACTTGATATTCTTGTCAGGATCTATATTTGATTGTTAAATGCTTAAGCTGTAACATTGTACTTTGATAAATTTCAGTATGATAGACTTTTTAATAAACATCAGGATCAGGATTACTATCAGTATGCTCACATCATCAGTATTGTGTCAGTATCAGGATTTTGAGTTCTGTTTCAGATCCTGATGTTTAATTTATGCAGTGATCTAATTCTGAGTTTTGTTAAGTCTAGACTAGCAAGTTTTAATTCATTCATACTGACAGTTTATACATCATTCAAATCAATCAATAAACAACAAAAGACAAGTAGATAGTAAGAAATTGTATTTTCATTAATTGAAAGCATTACATACATGGAAATGAAATACAACATCTTTTTGTCTAACTTCTACTGATAACACTAATCTTGTCTAAAGTTGTTGCTGTTCTAAGTCTTCAGAGATCTACTTCAGGACAAGGAGCATATCAAGAGTCACTTTGATGATTACTCTTGGATTCCTTGTCTGAGCAACTTGAATGAGAGCAGTTGACTTGAGTGAATAGCATCTCCATCAAGATAAACCTCGGACTCTCGGCCAAATTCTTCATCCTCAAGTTTTGAGGAGGTTAGAGGGTGATTGTATCCAACAGATGGATGTTTTAAGAGAAGGTTCTGGACATTATATGGATTTACTTTAACCATGTCTAACTCGATGAGAAAAGTCATCTCTTCAAAGAGACAAACTATGAACCTTTGGTGATGAAACATTTGTTCATCGTCTGTGAGGAATCGAAAGATTGGGTTGAAGGTCATTTTATGTTATGGAAGCTCTGTGTTTACAGAGAAGTTTTGTGTGTTTTTGGAGTTAAAGGTAAAAGACATCAAGTGTTTATAAAGGAAAGAGTGAGAAGCTGAACAGTCATGTTGAAATATTCAATGTATCTGCGTAAATATCTATACGTATGACTGACCTTCTCATATTTCCAAGATATTTTTTTTCCAAGATATTTTTACAATTTAACGAAATATTTTTGTTTAGATTATTGATGTTCTTTTCAGGTTAAATTCTAAAAATGTCACGTGGAACTCCATTTAATCTTTGAAATCAGGATGACAGTGATCAAGAAAGCGAGATTGATTTCATCAGGATTGATGATTATTTTTATTATTTTTAATCACATTGAGAATTGTGATTATCTTGGTGAAAAAGATCACAGTAGAAAATGAAGCTGTTCAGTATTGATTTTATTTTGATTTTACCCTGATTTATTTGATTGAAATCAATTTTGGATTTTATTTTCCAAAAATCGTGGGTAAACTGCATTTTTCAGGGACTGACACCTGTCAACCTACGTGTCAACGTGGGTTAGTGGGTCTGAAGGATTTTTGAATGTATCTTTATTTTGAGACTCTGATTGTTTATTGCTAACTTCTAATTCATATTTCCAAAGGCAAAAACATTCATTCAAGTGCTCAAAATCACTAATCAATTTCAAAATTTCTCAAGTTCTTTTCAGATCAAAAATGGCAGCTCAAAGAAGTCTACCTAAATCAGTAGCTTTCAAGTTTGGTGACTTTGATTTTATGACTAACAATCATGTTGCAGCAATTACCAACAAGAAAGGAGTACCAATTGATTTTCATTCTGTAATGGATTTTATGGCTATTGGATCTTTGAGTTATGCACTGACAGCATCTCCAGAAATAAATCAAGCTGCTGTTTCACAAGCTTGGGAGAATGCTGAGGTAATTGATTCTACTCAGAGTCAAGCAGGTAAAATTGTTCTACACATAGGACAAGACTCATTTGATATTACTGAATCTGTTGTTAATTCAGTACTTCACTTACCTGTTAGTATGAACTTTGAGAATGTACCATCTGATGATAATGTTAGAACTATGTTATCTGAGTTAGGTTATTCTGGACCTTTAGATAACATGAGCCAGTTAAATAGATCTTTTCTTAGGAAAGAATGGTCTTTCTTCTTTGATCAAATTGCTAAATGTTTTACTGGTAAATGTAGTTCTTTTCAGCAAATTACTTCTGTTACTTCACATATTGCTTATAGTTTGCTTTATGACAGAGTAATTAACATTGGTTACATTATCTTAAGTCAGATGTGTATTAAACTTTGGTCAAGAGATCAAAACAGGAAAATGGTTTATTATCATAGATTTATGCAAATGTTTATTAACCATTTTATTCCCGATGTTGAAGCTAGATTTGGTAGGGAACATTGTGTTTCTTCTTATGTACAGCAAAAGAGAATTTTCTCTGACATTACAAAGAAGGACAATGAAAAGAATCTAAATGAACTACCTGCAATTCATTATCCACATCATGTTCAGGTAATTCTTCAAACTCATCTTCCTACTCTCTACAATTCTTCTTTCTTTTATGGTGAAATGGCTCAGGAATCTCAATTGGAGGAGAACCCCCCTGTGTCTACCCAAGTAGCCCAAAACATTATATTCTCTGAAACAATTCAAGAACTAAAGTTTGATCCACAGCCTGTTGTTTCAAAGAAACCAACCTCTGGTGTTTCTCAAAAGACATCAGTTGTAAGGAAGAGAAGATTTGTTGTGTCAAGTAGTAGTAGTAGTTCTAGTGAAGATGATGATAATTTAACTCTTGCTGAGAGAGAAGAATTGAAGGCTACAACGATCTTAAAGATAACGTCGTGGAGGTGAGGAGGTGTAACGACAGGATCATGTCCGTCAGAGTGGTGGTTGCGGAGAAGATGGTAAACGTGGTGTGCGCGTATGCCCCTCAAGTCGGTTTGGGCGACTCGGAGAAGGAGGCTTTCTGGGTCTGTTTAGATGAGCTGATCGGAAGTATTCCTGAGGATCAACTTCTAGTATTAGGTGGAGATTTTAATGTTCACATTGGTGAGAGGTCGGACGGCTATCCCAGCGCCCATGGGGGTTTCGGCTTCGGGGTCAGGAACGTCGGAGGGTCAGCGCTGTTGGAGTTTGCTACTGCCCAGGAATTGGTAATTGTGAATTCTGTTTTTCAGAAGAGGGCTGAGCACCTCATTACCTTTAGTAGCGGGGGTCTCAATACCCAAATAGATTACCTTCTTATGCGCAGGCGGGACGCTAGGGCATGCGTAGATTGCAAGGTGTTCCGGAGTGAGGCGTGTGCTTCCCAGCACCGTCTGCTGGCCATGGATCTATCCATAGGGGGCCGAGTTGTTCGCAGAACGAGAGAGTCCAGACCAAGAATTCTTTGGAAGGACTTGAAGGGCGAGAAGGTTGCCGAATTCAGGGAGTCTCTGCTAAAAGAAGGTTGTTTTGATCTTAGTGGAGATGCTAACCGTAGGTGGTCCATCATGGCGAAGGCTATTCGGTGTGTGGCCGAGAAGGTGGTGGGGGTCTCTTCAGGTAAGTTCAGTGGTCATAAAGAGTCGTGGTGGTGGAACGAGGAGGTTCAAAAGAAAGTAAAAGCTAAACTTGTGCTCTTTAAAGAGCTTTTGTCGAGCTCAGGGGCGGAGAGGACTCTGAAGACGGAAGCCTATAAGGTGGCGAGACGAGAGGCAGAAAAGGCTGTGGCGAAAGCCAAGAGTGAAGCATTCGAGGGGCTGTATAAGCGCCTAGATACCAAGGAAGGATCGAACGCTATTTTTAAACTAGCTAAAGCTAGGGAGAGAAGGCAGCGCGACCTGGGTTCTGTTAAGTTTATTAAGGATGAGTCAGGCCAAGTATTAATTAATGAAGACGCCATTAAGGAGAGGTGGAGTTCATATTTTCATAATCTTTTCAATGAGGCTAGGAGGAGTGGTTCCAGTGTGACGCAAGAGGTCCCTCTTTCGTCTGTACACTCTTTCGGCCCTTGTGATCGTATCAGTGAAGAGGAAGTCAAGGGTGCCCTTCAAAAGATGGCCAGAGGGAAAGCGGTTGGTCCGGATCAGATCCCTATCGAGGTGTGGCTTTGTCTCGGTGAGGTTGGCGTAAAATGGCTAGCCGATCTGTTCAATGTTCTTATCTTGGGTGCTAAGATGCCAGATGATTGGAGGCGCAGTATTGTCGTCCCTTTTTTCAAGAACAAAGGCGATGCTCAGAACTGTAGTAACTATCGGGGAATTAAATTACTCAGTCATACTATGAAACTTTGGGAGAGAGTGGTTGAATTTCGGATTAGAAGAGAAGTTGAAATCTAAAAGAACCAATTTGGTTTTATGCCTGGGAGATCGATGACCGAGGCCATTCATCTCGTCAGACGCCTTATGGAGAAGTTCAGAGAGCGCCGCAAAGACCTCCATACGGTGTTCATTGATCTTGAAAAGGCGTATGATAGCATCCCTCGGGAAGCTATTTGGAAGAGCCTTGAGGAGAGGAGAGTGTCGTCGGCGTACGTTAGGGCGATTCAAGACATGTACTCCCAAGCTAGTTCCTGCGTCCGGACCCCAGTAGGTGACGCACGTTACTTCCCGGTCGAGATTGGGCTTCACCAGGAGTCGGCCCTTAGTCCTCTTCTTTTCGCACTTATCCTAGATGTCATGTCGCGAGAGATTCAAGATGTCGTACCTTGGTGTATGCTCTTCGCCGATGACATCGTGCTAGTGGCGGAATCGAGGGTGGAGGTAAACGAGAAGTTGGAGTTATGGAGATCCACTTTGGAGCCCCAAGGCTTACTGTTAACTCGAATAACTTGTAGAAGGGGGGGTTGAATACAAGTTATATAATCGTGTCTGATTTTTGCTTGATTATATGAACAAGAATAAACGAATGAATCAAACTCTGTTTGTATTAATAAGATCAAATACAAACTCTACCAAAGGTGTACAAATACCTTTAGCAGCTGCTGACAAAATAAAACTCTCTCTCTGTTTGTTTCGAACTCTCGAATACAAACCTTATACAGAGCTACGCACACGAACTCACAACACACTTGTTCGACTCTTTTTACAATGATATAGAGAGAGTATTTATAATGCTACCTATCAACTACTAACAGAAAGATATAATCTATACATGACAATGTTCTGCCTTCTAGTCGATAGTTTCCATCAATAGAAAACTCTTTCCTTCATAATATCTTCTTGCTTGTTCTTCAAACAACGATCCTGTATTATAGCACTTGCCAGTTTCTGTAGCATCCACAATGACATCATCAGTAACACGACTGATATCAGGATTTCATCTTGCATCAGTATCTGATCATCATCAGTATTAGACCATCATCAGGATTTGCTCTTTGTTCCTGACATGTAGTCTCTGATACACTGTTCATTCCTGACTAAACTGTACAGATAACTGTCTTACACATAAATCCTATATAAAGTGCTAAATCCTTTATAAGATCAGGATTACAAGAAGTATAATGCGTAAATTCTATTCTTAACATCACAACTTATGAATTATTCCTAACAATCTCCCCCTATTTATGCTTTAAAATCTGAAGCATAAATCTAAGTTGTGGATGTCAAAACATATAACAATACAACCAGAATAGAATTTGTGAATGTAAAATTATGAAGTTAAGTACCTCCTTCCCAGATGTAGACGTTTATCTAGTACTTAGAAGAAAGAATTTTAACTATTAATGTTGCTCTTCCTTTACCACTTCCTAGCTGAGATTCACCACTGTCACTCCTAGTTCTTCTTTTTACTTCCCTTTGTCTGCTCTTTATTTCCCCCAGTTTTATCTCCCCCAGTCTGGTGGTGTTGTTGTTGTTGTCTTTGAATTGTCTTTATCTCCCCCTTTTTGACATTAGCAACATTAATTCCAAGAGATTCAGAAATAGAACAAATGATATTCATCAGAACTGCTTGATTTTCCATAATTGTGACTTGGTTATCTTCAAGTGATTGAAGTCTTGTTTGCATAGCAATTTAAGAATTCTGAATATCTTTCAAAATATCAGAACGAACTTCAATGTTGGAAGTGCTTCTAGAATCTTCAGAATCACAATCAGAAAGAACTGTATCTTCAAGTCTTGTAGAAGAAGTTGCTTGAGTTGTATGATATTCAAGTAATAAAACCTGATTAGAAGTATCAACATCTTCATCTTTCTGATCTGGAACTGAAACATGATCACCATCTCCTTCACCAGTATTCTGTGTACTAACATCTTCAAATCCTGACTTCTCTTTAGAGTGATCAGAGACTGTAGATGTCTCAATTCTAGCTGATATTGGAAGTACATACAAAAGAACATTAGGATCATTAGGAACTTCATCTGGTACATATGTATCAAGAGATTGCTTTATCCTTGCACCTCTTCTGTTAATGATTCCTGCAAGCCTCTCCTTTTGCTTCTGAGCTTTAACTTCTGGCTTTGAATTGTGATGTGCTAGGTCATTCTTCTGATACATTTTGATGAATGAATAAGTACCAGCATCCATACCCAAATTTTCAGACCAAGATTCAGGAAAAACCTGATCCCAGAAATCAAATGATGGTTTCCTAATTTTCTCTCCCTCACTATGGAGTTGATCATCCATACCCTCATTCTCACTTTGACTTACTAAAGTCAACACTCTTTCTACCTCACCTTTTGCCTGGTCAAGAGCCAGCCTCTCAGTTTGTGGATCTAAGTCCATCTTCTCAAGTGTATCACTCAAATTTGGATAAGTGCTCTCATGACCTACAGAAAAATAGGGGCTAGAAGGAGGTTTTATACCTGAACTCACATGGAGAGAGGGTTCCTCATATTGCATGTATCTTGAGGTTTTCTCCAAGGAGTGAGCTACTATAGTCTCTGAACCCTTACAATCATCTTCTTTCCTTCCAGAAACTACAGGCTCCAGTATACCACTTTCAGGTTCTTTACTAGACTCTGATGTCTTCAGTAGTACTTCATTAGACACCATAGTTAGTACATCACCGTCTTTAAGTGTTTTTTGCTGAGACACACCCTCAAGGTGGATAGACTCTGACTGAACAAAATTTGTTTGATCTTCAGAAAAATCAACCAAAGTCATTCCTCCCATATCATAGGGTATCTCACTTGCATTCTCAATCATCACAGAAGACCTTTCAACATCAGCTATCACAGCTCCTGAGTCATCCAACCTCTGACTAGATGGTTCTTGTGTTACAGTGACTGTGATCTGATCTTTCCTACTATTCACCACTGGTGCAATAGTATCTTCTGTTGACTGCTTCTCTCTATCTACTTCCTCCAGTTGTTCACCTTGAGCTGAGGCACCTTCAATAATGACATCTTTGTCAAATAAATATGCATGAAGTGATTGAAGTGCAACATGCTTCGAGAGTCCAAATTTCTTGACTAATTGTCTTCTGACAGATACATAGAAATACATCTTCATTAAGTCAAGTCTTTGATTTAGAAGTCCATATTCATCTGGAAATAAAAGTTTTGGTACTCTTTCAACCAAAAAATCTAGAACAGGCCTTGACAACTTCACTTTGAGAGAAATTAGTCCCATATCCAGTCTGTATGATAATGTAGTTTCCCATGAAGAATCAATATCCAGATCTCTCTTGTCAAATACTAACATAGATGTAGCTTGATGTGTAGAAACCTGCATAATGTTAGTTGGACTAGACTCTGTGTGTGTAGGTGACAATTGAATCTTTCTCTTTGTTCTCCTGGTATAGTGAGCAAAAGATTTATCCTGAGAAGACTCAAGAGGTGTAGACACAGAAGTGATCTTGGGATGAGATCTTTGTTCAATAGACACAGTCTTTTGAGAGACATTATCCAGTAACTGTTTTCCCTTTTTAAGAACTACAGCATTTTGGGAGATTGCAGCCTGGCTGTGGCTAGGTTTTTCATCTCTATGTGCTAACAAAGAAAGTTGAATTGCAGCCTTCAATTCTGCTCTGTCAGCAAGAGTTAAATCATCATCATCTTCACTAGAATTACTACTACTTGACACAACAAATCTTCTCTTCCTTACAACTGATGTCTTTTGAGAAACACCAGAGGTTGGTTTCTTTGAAACAATAGGCTGTGGATCAAAATTTGGTTCTTGAATTGTTTCAGAGACTATAATGTTTTGGGCTACTTGGGTAGACACAGGTGGGTTCTCCTCCAATTGAGATTCCTGAGCCATTTCACCACAAAAGAAAGAAGAATTGTAGAAAGTAGGAAGATGAGTTTTAAGAATTACCTGAAAATAATGTGGATAGTGAATTGCAGGTATTTCATCTAGATTCTTTTCATTGTCCTTCTTTGTAATGTCAGAGAAAATTCTCTTTTGCTGTTCATAAGAAGGAACACAATGTTCCCTACCAAATCTAGCTTCAACATCAAAATAAAATGATTAATAAACATTTGCATAAATCTATGATAATAAACCATTTTCCTGTTTTGATCTCTTGACCCAAGTTTAATACTCATCTGACTTAAGATAATGTGACCAATGTTAATTACTCTGTCATAAAGCAAACTATAAGCAATATGTGATGTAACAGAAGTAATTTGCTGAAAAGAACTACATTTACCAATAAAACATTTAGCAATTTGATCAAAGTAAAAAGACCATTCCTTTCTAAGAAAAGACCTATTCAACTGGCTCATGTTGTCTAGAGGTCCACTATAACCTAATTCAGACAACATAGTTCTTACATTATCATCAGATGGTACATTCTCATAAATCAAACTAACAGGTAAGTGAAGTACTGAATTAACAACAGATTCAGTAATATCAAATGAGTCTTGTCCTAAATGTAGAACAATCTTACCTGATTGACTCTGAGTAGAATCAATTACCTCAGCATTCTCCCAAGCTTGTGAAACAGCTGCTTGATTAATTTGTGGAGATGCTGTAAATGCATAACTTAATGGTCCATTCGCCAGAAAGTCCATGATTGGATGAAAATCAGTTAATACTCCTTCCTTGTTGGTGATAGCTGCTACATGATTGTTCATCATAAAATCAAAGTCACCAAACTTGAAAGCTACTGACTTAGGTAATCTTCTCTGAGCTGCCATTTTTGATCTGAAAAGGAACTTGAAAAATTCTTGAAATGGATTAGTGATTTTGAAAACTCAAGATTGTTTTTGCTTTAGAGAATGTAAAATTAGAGAAAGCAATTACACGATTAGAGTTTCAAAACAAATATATTTCACAAATCTTTCAGACCACTATCTCACGTTGACACGTAGATTGACAGATGTCAGTCCCTGAAAAGTGCGGTTACCCACGATTTTTGGAAAATAAAATCCAAAATTGATTTTCATGAAATAAATCAGGGTATTATCAAGATAAAAATCAATACTGATCAGCTTCTTTTTCGTGTTGACCTCCCATCAAAATAGTTACAAAATGCAATGTGATTTAAAAATATAATTTTCAAATCCTGATGGTCAAACATGAAATCCTGATCAATATCATCCTGATTCCATAGACTTAATATGGAGTTTCCACGTGGCATTTTTCTTTTATCTGAAAAAGAAATAAACAATTAATCTGAACAAAAATCATTTGGTTAGATATATTCAATATTTCTTGAAAACAAGAAATACAGTCACACGCAATAATTAGCATCTGACTTCATTAAACTTCCAAATGACTGTTCAGCTTCTCACGTCTTTCTTTAAAAGAAACAGACACTTTATGCCATTCTCCATAAACCTTTCAATTTCTCTTCTTCTAAACAATGCTCCTCAAACCCAAATTCCCTTCAAATCCATTCTTTAGATCTTTCATGTTCGATGAACATCCTGTTCTTGATCATCTCTTTGAAAAGACAACTTCTCTCATCGAACTAATCATGGATGGATTGGTTTTCGATAATATCCAGAGGTTTTTCCTAGAACATCCATCTGTTGGATACAATCTTCCCCTAACCTCCTCAAAACTTGAGGATGAAGAATTTGGTCGAGAGTCTGAGGTTGATCTTGATGGAGATGCTATTCATTTAAGTTAGCTGCTCTCATTCAAGTCGCCCAGACAAGGAATCCACGAGTAGACGATGCTATTCAATCCCCTGATGGATTTCTTGAGATGCTCCTTGTCCTGTACCTCAGAATTCATATCAATAAACAAGTATAGAATTATCAGTAGAAATTAGACAAAAAGATGTTGTATTTCATTTCCATATATGTAATGATTTCAATTAATGAAAATACAATTTCTTGTTATCTACTTGTCTTTTGATTATTGAATGATGTACAAATTATCAGTATGCAAATATTAAAACTTGCTGGTATAGACTTAACATATCACATAATTAGATTACTACACAAAGTAAACGTCAGGATCTGAAACAATTTTCATAATCCTGATACTGACACAATACTGATGACGTCAGCATCCTGATAACAAATCTAATCCTGATGATTATTAACAAGTCTATCATACTGAAATTTATCAAGGCAAAGTGTTATAGTTAAAGCATTTAACGATCAAATATAGATCCTGACAAGAATATCAAGTCTATAAGCTAAAAACAACATACCTTGCTACATTTGTAGATGTTAAAGATCTAAAAATTTAACATTCCTAACTCACTTACTAGTCTACTGAATGTAGTCTCATCAAGTGGTTTAGTTAGAATATATGCAAGCTGTTTGTCAGTAGGAACAAAATGAAGTTCCACAGTACCATTCTCAATATGTTCTCTAATAAAATGATACCTGACATCAATGTGCTTAGTCCTTGAATGTTGAACTGGATTTTCTGCAATTTTAATAGCACTAGTATTATCACAAAACATAGGAATATTACTAAGTGTCATACCATAATCCATTAACTGATTTCTTATCCAAAGGAGCTGTGCACAACAACTGCCTGCTGCTATGTACTCAGCTTCTGTAGTTGAGGTTGAAACAGATTATTGCTTCTTGCTTGCCCAAGAAATCAATCTATTTCCCAAGAATTGACATGTACCTGTAGTGCTTTTCCTGTCTATCTTACACCCTGCATAATCAGAGTCTGAATAGCCAATTAGAAAGAAATCAGATTCTCTAGGATACCACAAACCAAGATTTGGAGTTCCTTTGAGATATCTAAAAATTCTCTTCACAGCAATTAAATGAGATTCCTTAGGATCACTTTGGGATCTAGCATATAAACAGGTAGAAAACATTATATCTGGCCTACTTACAGTTAGATACAACAATGAGCCTATCAGGCCTCTATAACTAGTATTATCACACTCTTTCCCTTAGGATAAGAGTCTAGTTTAGTGGCTGTTGCCATGGGTTTTTTTGCAACTGCACAGTCTTGAAAGTCAAACCTTCTTAAAAGATCTTTAATATACTTTGACTGATTAATGAAAATACCAGTCTCAGTCTGTTTGACCGGCAAGCCTAAGAAATAATTTAATTCACCCATCATGCTCATCTGATATTAGACTGCATAAGTTTGCTAAACAGTAGAACCAAAAATAATATCATCAACATAAACTTGAACTAAAAGCAATTCACCTTTTATCTTTCTAAAGAATAAAGTTTTGTCAATTGTACCTCTTGTGAAGCCATTTTCAAGAAGAAATTTAGACAAAGTCTCATACCATGCTCTTGGTGCTTGCTTTAGTCCATAGAGTGCCTTGTCAAGTTTGTAGACATGATTTGGAAACTTTGGATCAACAAATCCAGGTGGCTGTTCCACATACACTTCCTCATCAAGTTTGCCATTTAGAAAAGCACTCTTTACATCCATCTGGTATACCTTGAATTTGGAATGAGCTGCAAATGCAAGAAACATTCTGATTGCTTCTAATCTTGCTACAGGTGTAAAGGTCTCATCATAATCAATGCCTTCTTCCTGAGAATAACCCTTGGCCACCAGTCTTGCTTTGTTTCTTACAATCATACCATATTCATCTAGCTTGTTTCTGAAAACCAATCTTGCACCAACAATAGATCTATCTTTAGGTCTTGGTACCAGTTTCCAGACTTTGTTTCTCTCAAACTCATTTAACTCTTCCTGCATTGCAATTACCCAATCAGGATCCTGTAAGGCTTCTTCAACCTTCTTAGGTTCATTCTTTGAGAGAAAGCAACTATACAAGCATTCATTTTGAATTGATCTTCTAGTTCGAACACCACTATTTGGATCACCAATAATCAAATCTTCAGTATGATCCTTGGTCCATTTTCTAACAGGTGGTAGATTAACTCTACTAGTCTCTCCCCCTAAGTTAGTGGTATCTCTTGTAGAAGAATTCTCTCTACCTTCAAAAACTCTCCTTTGATCAATAGAATCAGTAGATTCCATATTGCTGCTAGTTACTGATATTTCCTCAGTAGACTCTGAAAGATCAGTTCCTGATGGAGTAGACTCTGAAACGTCAATTCCTGATGGGATAGACTCTGAAAGGCTAGTCTGCTCCTGATGATCTCTGTGTTCTCTTTGATTTATTTGCTCCCCCTCAACAGTAGCATTCCTTTGAGAAGCAATAGAAATTCCTTCGAGGCTGTGAATTTTATCGTTGCTTTATCAATTTTTTTTCCAAAACTACATATTTTCTTGCTCAGTTATTATTTATTGATGTAGTAGCTAAATTGCTAATGCTTGTTTGGAAACTTTGTGCAGAATTAAAACAACTGTTCATGCTATTCGTGGTGGTCCCACGCAACAGATTTTTGGTCTTTTTGGAGTGTCACTTCATGCTTCGCCACTTCATGCATATGCGTTAGGGGAGTTGTTCTATCTTTTCTTATTTTTATTTTTATTTTTCTATATTTTTTTTAGGATTCTTTGTTTTTGGAGAATAAAAACTAGGAAAAATACTCTTGATACTTTTCGTGATGGCATGTTTATAATCGAGAAAGTAGATATTCCGCCTTCACTGAATTGATTTAGAAGAGGGCCATGCAAATATTTTTGTTGTTGAAAAAGAAGGAGCATTGTGTGGCTCGAGGAGGACTTTGGAGGCAAAAGAGAGAGTAGGGCTGGGGCTAAAAGAAGAAAATAAAGCGGATATCTTGTACATAGCTTGTACTATATCACACATAACCCGCTAATCTTTGAAACCTTATAAACAATGAGCTTTTGTCTGTGTTAAATATCATCATTTCAGATATCCAAAGCATATACACACAATTGCTGAAAACTTCAATCTCCCAGGGAAAAGATCTCACAATCTAGCTGTCTTGAAAATGGCATTGCATGGAAGCTTCTCGATTGCTAGAGTTAATCCTACTTCCATTCAGGAAATCAACACCATCCAGGATGAGCAGTTTCGATCTTGGGCACAATTTCTGAATGAACATTCAGTAATTCGTTATGCTCTAGTTACACCAGTGCCGCTTAACCATGATGCCTTGCGTGAATTATATTGTAGTGCGGTTAACACTTCTGGAGAGGACGGGTGTGCAATCACCTATCAACTGTTTGGTAGGTCGATTAGGGTCACTGAACGAGATGTTAATCGAATTCTTCATTTTCCTATGGAAAATCTCGTTTCTGATCCTACACCTGACCAGATTAAAATGTTCTTTCATCTTATAAGGTACCAAGATGGCAATTTCAATACTGGTAATCTCTCTAGAACATATCTAACCCAGTACTGGAATTTCTTCTTCCACATTCTTAACCATGTTTTTTCCTCAGAAAAGAACAAATCTAGATCGAATATCTGAATTTATTCAAACAATAGGGTATGCGGTCGCCAAAAATTTAGGATTAATTTTGGTAAGATAGTGCTTGGTCAAATCATTTTGAAGATGAACCAACTAGGAACAAGGGATGCCCAAACTCAAAGGGTCAAATGTCTATATCCAAGATTTCTGCAGCTAATATTAAATGATTTTTTGAGTGATGCAGACAAGATACGCTTGGACAATGGTAGAGATGTGGAATGTTCTTCCATGAAGGCGAATGTAATTAATTACATAAGCAATAAGAGATATACGGATGTGCCTACAGTCCTAACTGAATATCTAAAGACTGTTCCACTTCCGTTGTTACCAAGACCAGTAGGAGCAGCACCACATAAGGAGTTTGCTACAACAGCCGCTCTACCTCATTCTAAACGGAGTAAACCTAGCGAACCCGAGACATTCGAGGGAAACTTGGGTCTTGTGCCATTTAATCCATTCAAGTTTAACCTCCCAAAGAGAAAATCCCTGGATCTTTTTCCAGATTTACCACTCTTTACCAGTGGTCGGCAACTTGCTTCACGAGAGGATGGAAGCTCACGAACTTTCATCGCACCATCCGAAAAAGGGCCTAGGATGATTTCAGTTGCAGATACGCATCTCGGTGGAAGTTTTGGACAAGAGTTGAGAGAAGCACGAGCAGGACATGAGAGTGGGCAACATACTCAACCACATGCACCTGTAACCAGAACGGAATACAACAGACTCCTTGCACGGGTTCAAACACTGGAGAACGAGTTGCCACATATCCGTGAGTCCATTGCAGAAATAAAAAATTTGCAACTTATTCAAAAGGATGCATTCCAGGTTCAATTAAGTTTCATGGCAGCCCAGTTTAGTCATGCAATTAATTCCTTGGTGAAGACAGCTTCGTCTAATTTCCCAACTCCACATCCAACTATTCTGGAGGATAACCCAACTGAGGGGGAGAAGGTGGATGAGCAAGAAGCTAATAGGCGTAATAAAGGCAAGGAAAAGGTTGGTGACACAGATTTAAATTTATTTTGGGGAAGGAAAAGCTAAGGGGAGTATTCGTGTTATTTGGAAAGAATTAAGCAAGGAAAACTTGAATATATGTTCAGTCTAGAGGAACAATTGTCTTGCTTATTTTCAGGGGAGTTTTCGTTCACTTTTTTTCATACCTCATTTTTATTTGCATACATTGAGGACAATGCATGATTTAGGTATGGGGGAGGGATTTAGTGTAAATACATAAAAATTGAAAAATCCAAAAAAATTGAAAAATTTTAAAAATTCAAAAATAGAGATATTTTAAGCTTAGTTGTCCTTCCCACTCTTGAACTTTAGAACTAGTTGGTGTTAACTGTTTTTCAAAAATTATATGTATAATGCCTTTAGATAATTTGAACGTAGTCAAGTAAGGTTTTCCTCATGAAACTTTTGTTGAACAAATTTTTGCTTAAAAGTCCAAGACGGCACATTTGCACAAGACTTTTGATGGAAGAATTGTATAGGAATATTATTCGATACCTGAGAGAGAACCCACATGTTAAAACAATGTCGAATCAAACATTTGCGAAAATTGTTCCTATAATCTCTTTAAAAAAAAATAAAAAAAAAGAGAAAAAGAATCAATAAATGTTTGTAGTTGTAGAGTGCTAATGTAATTTTGTAATAATAAATTCTTAGTAGGGAAATCGGCTAGGTTGGGCTCATTGATAACCCGAGTAAGTAAGTCTGAGGGGACTTTGAGCCTAGCAACCTAAGGATCTTTGTGATCTGGGATTGTTGACCTAAAACTCGCTAAATGGGTATTGATGCAAAAGTCTTTTGGGACCTCAACCATTGCACAGTCGGTCTAACTACTAAGAACGTGAAGTTTGGCTAGATACTTGTTTTGATAGAGATTGAGTCAGTTCAATATTGGTTGAAAAAGAGAAAATGTTCGTATGCACTTTATCCATCATAGGCCTTAAATTCACTACACACCTTGGGAATTTTTGTAAAATTTTTGAGTCTATTCAAGTGAATTGTGGGAACCTATAACTTGGCTATCATTAGATTAATCTTTAAGGCATGTATTTTCCTACAAAATTGTTTTTGTTGACACCAATGAAAGCTAGATTGAAAGAGGAAAGTTGGATGCTTGCTAATTTATCTCAAAGATTTTATGGGTATATCTTCTGTAAACCCTTAGGAGACAGCACTCCTCCTGTAGAGATCGTCTATGGGTTTAACGGGTTGGTAAACCTAAAATTACTCGTGATTCCTACGACAGTGAGTATAGGTTTTTATTCTGCATTTTTTCTTTTTGTTTTACTCGAGGACGAGCAAAAGATAGTTATGGGGGTATTTGATTAGTGCATAATTTTACACATTTTTATTGCCTATTTATTGTTTGAATTCGTATTTTAATAAATTATTTTGTTGCATTTCAGGAAAATTCGAGAAAACTGAAGAAATGGCAAAATAAAGAAATAAATGACAAAAGAAGAAAAAGAAGGACCAAAACAAGAAGAAAAGGAAAAGCAAGGGGGTGGTGGTGCATTTTTGTAGCCAACCAAAATTGAGGGCTAGGATTAACCCACACCAACCAAAATGGAGGGCTAGGATTAATCCACACCAACCAAAATGGAGGGCTAGGATTAACCCACACCAACCAAAATGGAGGGCTAGGATTAACCCACACCAACCCTAAACCCTAAAAATTTTCTATAAATAGCCTCATTCTTCACTTGTTAAAATCATCTTAGAATTAGGTTAGTTCTAGTTCACTCCCAAATTTTAGTTGTAATATTTTTCCTCTTATAAACACTCTTTATTTTTATGCAATTTCAAGCTTCATTTTAATTCTTGCATCTCTCTTTCATTTTATTTTCCTTGTTCTTTATTTCGTTATTTTCGTAAATTCTCGGGTGGATAAAGTAGCGACGCTAACCACACGGGATTGAAAGTATAGATATATCTTTTGTTCTATTATCAAATATATATATATATATATATATATATATATATATATATATATATATATATATATATATATATATATATACGTAATTCATATTCCATTCCTCTTATTTCACATGTTTCGTTTTAGCATTATTGATTATGTCGGTAGTTAAATTCTCATCTTACTGTCCTGTTTATACATAGTTCGTATGGAGTACAATGTTTCTACTTTAATGTTTTAATGCTCTCGTAAATTTCTTTTCGCTATTTCATTAATTTGGCTAAATTAAAATATCTTCTCAAAAATATTGTTCTAATTCGCCTAAATTAGAAGTTAAGGTTTGCGAAAATATTAGTCTCTGTGGAACGAATCATAAGTATTAAAACGAGATCGTGCGCTTGCGATTTTAAAGGTCACATTTTCACCACATCAGATAAACCACGTAACAAGTAAGTGCGGAAATGAAACACACAAAATAAATGGTGAAAAATCAAAAGAAAAATCTAACCTAGGTTCCCTAAATAAAATAACTAGACATTGCTCATAATGTTAAGACACGCTAAAAATTTCGTAAATTAAGAACTATTCAGACCGATTCAGCCAGATTAGAGCAGGCATTGCAAAGAGGCCAAACTCGTCACTTAGACACCGAATCTTAACGGCCAGGCGAACCTTAGACACTGAAGGTCGTGAATAAGTCTTAAATACGTTTATTTTTAGGCACCTTTATAATTGCGCGCGAAATCCTAGGGGCAAATGGCTAATTAAATTTTTTTTAAAGGGCTAGGGAATGCAAAATGTTGAAAATTAATGATGCAACAAACAACAAGGTATATACAAAAATGGTAAACAAACATGGATGCATTACTACGTGTCCTAAATTAAAGAAAAGAAAAATTTAACGTACATTGGGGTCCTCCAGCGATCACCACAATTAATAGGTACGGAAAATTAAAAACAAAAAATAAAATCTAGCATGATGTGCACCTACGTGATTAAATGCATGATGCAACAATTATGTATTTACAACTATTTTTATTTTTATTTTTTCAATTTTCATTTTTTATTTTTTGTGATTTTCTAAAAAAAAAAGGCGAAAAGAGTGAGATACGGGTTACCGAAGCAAGCTTCCAAATATTCCAATTTTTCCACGATCCGTGAAGATTCCCGAATTTCCAACTTTCCTAAAAAAAATGAGATAAAAATAAGGCAAGCGAAAGAAAACTAATCCGAAAAATTAAAAATTAAGGTGCGAAAAATAATTATTCCCCGGCAGCGGTGCCAAAAACTTGATGTGGTGAAAATGTGACAATTAAAATCGCAAGCGCACGATCATCGTTTTAGTATTTATGATTCGTTCCACAGAGACTATATATTTTTCGCACAACCTTAATTTCTAATTTAGGCGAACTAGACAATAATATTTGAGATGAGATTTAATTAACCTAATTAACAAAGATTATCAAATAATATGGAAAACCTAGGAATCCGAATCCATTAATTAATCACAATTAATATCAACTCGCCCTAAAATCAATCTTCTTTCCTTCACAAATAAGATATATCAATTAACGAGACAAGCATATACTATGAAACTTGTTATCTAACAATAACCTATAAAAACCTCAAGGAGCAAGCATAGGGTATGAAAAATAAATCCGGTAACAATAATATATCAAAATCACTTTGTCAATTGAACAATTAAGCATCAAGAAAAATTATGAGAACCAATTAATAGGAGCGAAAATAAATCAAGAACAATTAAATTAACTTCATCTTCATCCTAGGACAAAAGATTTAGCTAAGCATGATTAACAAGTAAACAAACAATTAAATAATATATATAATGCATGCGTAAATAGGTTATAAAATTTAAAACTTATATTATTGAACTATATAGATTAAACACAGCACACGAGTAATCTAAACATGACGATAAAAACAATATTAATATAAAACAAAGGTACTCCCTGAAGGTATAGCCGCGCGTGGAAATTAAATAAACAAGCGACTGCCGGAAGGAAAATAACGAACCAAATTGTTGAATTAAATTTATGGAAAGAGTGTTTGTACTGAATGAAAATTGTTTGTACTGAAAAACAATAAATCTACTCCTACTCCTAAATTATGTGTATCTAAAATTGTTGTCTAAAGTTGGTGTGTTTTTTACAAGAGAAAATGAGGGTATTTATAGGAAAAATTTAGGGTTTTGGGTTTGGTGTGGTTTAATCCTAACCCTCCATTTTGGTTGGTGTGGGTTAATCCTATTAATCCTAGTCCTCCATTTTGGTTGGCTACAAAAATGCACCACCACCCCTTGCTTTTTTTTTTCTTCTTGTTTTGGTCCTTCTTTTTCTTCTTTTGTCATTTATTTCTTTATTTTGCCATTTCTTCAGTTTTCTCGAATTTTCCTGAAATGCAACAAAATAATTTATTAAAATACGAATTCAAACAATAAATAGGCAATAAAAATATGCAAAAATATGCACTTATCAGTTTGCTCTATTAACTATTTTACATTTCAGTTGACATCATGCAGCACTTATCCTGTTTTATTATAAAATTGTTTATATATACTTGCTGGGCATTTCGTTGGCTCACTCTTGCTTTTACAAAACCTTTCCAGAGGAGCAGTACGTTTCCGACCAGCCGTTCGGACCATATTAGAGAGGGGCAGAGTGGTCGTGTGTCTGCACCCCAGACCTTTCAGGTATTTGCGGGTTACTGTTGGTGCTAGATAGAATGTTAAAGAAAGTGGGATGTAATAATAAAACGTTACTAGACTGGATTTAGGTGGAGTTTATTCTATGGTTTGTAATAAGTGAGTAGTTTACTTTTGGGCTATAACTGCTTGGTTTCATACAAAAACCTGTTTGCGATCTTTGGTTGGCGGGGTCAGTTGCGCATTCTGATTTATTTTATTAGTTGTGATTGGTTGGTGACCCCCGGATCTAGACCCCGGATTTGGAGGGTGTCGCAAGTACTTTCATGTGTTCGGAGGAAAATGCTATGCTCTTAAAGATGGCTATGAGCATCTTGGTAAGTTTGATGCTAAAGCAGATGAAGGCATTTTCCTAGGGTATTCATTGGAGTCTAAGACGTACAGGGTGTATGTGATCGATAGTCAGAAGGTTGTGGAAAGCCTTAATGTAAGATTTGACGATGCAAGATCTCCTAGTATTCAGATGGAAGATGATGATGAATCTCTAGCTTTTGAGAATCTTTCTGATGATGAGGATGATGAAACTGAACCTAAGGTTGCTATTGATAATGTAAATAATAATGGTAATGATGATAATGATGATCCAGATTCTGGTAATGGCAGTGGGAACACAGGATCTCAAAGTCAGACTATTTCTGGTTCTAGTCCTCAAGTTGAAGAATCTACAGATCATACAAGCAACAACTCAGGGGGAGCAGGAGAAGGATCCACTAGTTAGAATGCTAATAATGGGGAATCATCCAGATCTTATCTACCAAGGCAAACTGTTTGGAATCGAGATCATACTTTTGATCTGATCATTGGTGATCTTGACTCAAGAGTTCAGACTAGAAGAGCTACTCAGAACGAATGCTTATATTCTGGTTTTCTATCAGAAATTGAACCTAAGAAGGTTGGAGAAGATCTGGAAGATCCAGATTTGGTGATTGCAATGCAAGAGGAACTCAATTAGTTTGAAAGACATAATGTTTGGAAGCTGGTACCCAGACCAAAGGACAAATTTGTAATTGATGTAAGATGGGTATTCAAAAATAAACTTGACGAGAATGGAATAGTTACAAGGAACAAGGCGAGACTGGTTGCCAAAGGCTACACTCAAGAAGAAGGTATTGATTATGATGAGACCTTCGCACTAGTTGCTAGACTAGAAGCCATCAGGATGTTTCTGGCATTTGCTGCACATTCAAACTTCAGAGTATATCAGATGGATGTGAAAAGTGCTTTCTTGAATGGTGAGCTTGAAGAAGAGGTCTATGTTGAACAGCCTCCTGGTTTTATTGATCCTGAATGTGAGGACTTCGTCTACCTTCTATTCAAAGCTCTCTATGGTCTTAAGCAGTCGCCTAGAACATGGTATGGCACTCTTGCTGAATTCTTACTTGAAAGTGGTTTTACTAGAGGTGTCATAGATAAAACTCTGTTCTATAAAAAGCATAAAAATGATATTCTACTTGTGCAAGTTTATGTTGATGACATTATATTTGGCTCTACGAATGATGCACTTTGTGCAAGGTTTGCTAAGTTGATGCAGAGTAGGTACGAGATGAGCATGATGGGAGAGCTGAACTACTTTCTTGGATTGCAAGTAAGCCAAAGAACAGATGGTATCTTTATCTGTCAATCCAAGTATATCAAGGATCTTCTTAAAAAATATCATCTTGAAGATTCAGCACCTGCAAAGACTCCCATGGCCACTGCCATTAAGCTTGATCAAGATAAATCTGGAAAATGAGTTGACATAACAAGCTATAGGGGCATGATAGGTTCTCTATTCTACCTCATTGCAAGTAGACCAGATATAATGTTCGCAACATGCCTATGTGCGAGGTTCCAAGCTGATCCTAAAGAATCACATTTGATAGCTGTGAAGCGTATCTTCAGATATCTTAAGGGTACTCCGAATCTTGGTATTTGGTATCCTAAGGATACGGGTTTCGACCTAGTTGGCTATACAGACTCTGATTATGCTGGTTGCAAGATTGATCGCAAGAGTACTTCTGGAAGCTGTCAATTCCTTGGAAGGAGATTGGTTTCATGGTTCAGCAAGAAACAACATTCAGTAGCCACATCTACAGTAGAGGCAGAGTACATTGCAGTTGGTAGTTGTTGCTCACAAATCTTGTGGATGAGGAATCAACTCATGGATTATGGTCTGTTGCTGAACAAAATACCCATATTCTGCGACAACACAAGTGCCATAGCAATCTCGAATAATCCTGTACAGCATTCTCGAACCAAGCACATCGACATAAGGTATCATTTCATTCGTGAACATGTTATGCATGGTACTGTGGAACTTCACTTCATTCCCACTGAGCAACAACTTGCAGACATTTTCACGAAACCACTTGATGAATCTACATTCAACAGGTAGGTTAGTGAACTTGGCATGTTAAACTTGTCCTCTTAACAGGAAGTCAACAAATGCAAGTTGTTGTACATTTTCATGATTTTATCTACTAATTAGTTGCCATGTGTTAAAATGTTAGAAATTTGTGGTAATTAGTTGGTCCAACTGAGGCGATACTTGAGTATTAACAGGTTTGCATGTTATATCTTTGTGTAATACTCGTGTACTCGATATTTATTTTAATAATTGATATCATGACTGAAGCAATTCAAGATTGGATCTCACCTGTTCTGATATTTGATTATTAAAATAAATTGTAGCATAATTAAATAAATATTTTATTGACATATATCAATTAATGATATTTTGTTAATTTTATGTCTAGTTAATTGTGAGTTTATCTGATTATTGTGGATTAATTCTTGATTTACTGTGTGATTATTTTTAAATCCATAATAATTAGAAGTATTAAATATGTGTATGTGTATAGGCTGATAGGTTTCGGTGATAAGATTTTTTTTCGGCCGACAGGTTTTGGTGATAAGATATTTTTTTCGGCGATAAGATTTTTTTTTTGGCCGATAGGTTTTGGTGATAAGATATTTTTTCAGCTAATTAGGTAGTTAGGTGAGAAATTATTGAGCGGTGTTATTTTTCAAACATAACCTGTCACTATTACACCTAACCCACTAATACTTGAAACCTTATAAATGATGAGTTTTTGTTTGTGTTTAACATCATCATTTTTCAGATATACGGAGCATATACACACAATTGCTGAATATTTCAAGATTTGACCAGAAAAATCTCACAATCTAGCTGGTGGTTTTTAGAGTGGATTTCATAATCTTGTTATACGCACTAACCCTTGTTTTTGAATTTACTCAAAGTTTTGAAAATGACATTGCATGGAAGCTTTTTAATTGCTAAAGTTAATCCTATTTCCATTCAGCAAATCGAAACCATTCAGGATGAGCAATTTCGGGCTTGGACACAATTTTTGAATGAACATTCATTAATTCGTTATGCTTTAGTTACACATGTGCAGCTTAACCATGATGCATTGTGTGAACTATATTGCAGTGTGGTTAACACTTCTGGACAGGACGGGTGTGCAATCACATATCGACTATTTGGTAGGTCGATTAGGGTCACTGAACGAGATGTTAATCGAATTCTTCATTTTCCTATGGAAAATCTCGTTTCTGATCCTACACCTGAACAGATTGAAATGTTCTTTTGTTTTTTAAGGTACCAAGATGGCAATTTCAATACTGGTAATCTTTCTGATGTGTCCAAAAACTTGATGTGTCAAATTATACCTAACCGCAAGCGCACGGTATCTATTGTAGTAGATATTAGCAAATACGGGTCGAATCCTCAAGGAGACAGTTTCAATTTCAATTCAATTGCTATCAATTGTTTCTAGTCACAACGATTGTTTGAGAATTTTATTAACTACTAAAGCAAATTTAACAAAGTTTTAAATCAATTAATTAAAGGATCTAGGGCAATTCAGGTTCACCATGTTTACACCAAACAAATCACAAAATTATAGCTTTTCAATGGGATTAAGTAATTAAAGCAATGGTTAATCTTTCTCAAGCATTAACACTCTCAGAATATCTAATGATGTTCTCACACTCACCTTCAATTCTGCTAATTGTATGTAAGCCTCTAGTAGTAAAATCTCTCGATCTATTACTCCTATTGCAATCAATTAATCCATGATATTGCGCAATTACACAAATTAAGAATTATAACATATCAATCAGAATTACTCTTTACCCATCAATCTACTAATCAAATTAAGCCCAAATCATGGTGCAAACATGGCTCCCCTTAATACCCTAGAATTAAACTACTCACTCATGGTAGAATAAAAACTAATAATAATAATAATGAAAGAAGCTGTTTGCACTAAATCACGCAAGCGTACGTGGTCACAAGTAATACAGATATAAGTCAAGTTCGTTCCCACAGAGATCTTGGTTTCTAATTCAGTTTAGTACCTATGCAACAATGTATGGTTTTAATTCACTGCTAAGACAATTAACAATAATGGGTTTTATAAACTAAATTAACTAAGAAGTAAACTAACAACTAAGAATTAACTAACTAACGAGAATTGGAATCGAATTACTTCTGCAAGAGAATCCATGGAATCCTAACTTCATTAAATACTTTGCTTAGATCTGACGCCTTTAATCACTATATGCAATGGTTATGATATCTGATCGGATAACACGAAACAAGTATACGCTACTTCTCAGTATACGAATACCAAACTAAACATACATCCACAAAAGAGATAGAAGATGAATAGACACCAATTATGCTTAGACCCTATATCTCTATAAGATTTGAAAACATAACGGTTGAAGAACAAGTTATCCACATTGATCACATAGGGCAGCATAATATCTCTATTTACGCCACAAATCATGATGTTAAAACATCAACCTATCCTATGCTAGCATGGCAAGTTCTAAATCTCAAGATCCACTCTCGTTTAGCAAGAGATTAACAAATTAGATGTTCATGACGCATCTATCAATTAAGCATAACCATACGAGGATATCAGATATACATCACACACAGATCTTTAAAGAAATCAAGATACTAAAGCTCCATAAATAAATCCGTTAGAATCCCATGAAAACGATTAGTTCATAATTGAACCTCTCGTCATCATGGGATCTGATGAAACCATGATAAAAACAAAGTATGAAACAATACAAATAAACCTAAGTAATTGATATGTAATGGTTCTAATCCTAATGATGATCTTAATGATCTTAATACAATTTACAAGGGTTGGATGTGTTTATATAGTCTCTAGACATCTTGCCCAGCAAGAAAATACCAGATCAGAATTATAATAGAATTTCTGCAAAATACGTTTCCTAAACTGATTCTGATTTAAAGGGAAATTCGTAGCTGACTTTTCTTCAGATATTCTGGAACGTTCCAAACGTAATTGGACCTCTGGACCACCTTAGAATGATAGATAATCTCGTTATCTTCGCGTGGACAGCGTACGGGCCTCAAACGGAGTTGTAGAACTCAAGATATGACCAAAATAGTAAAAACTGTAATTTTTCAGCACCGCGCGCGTGCAACCTGCGCCCAACAGTCTGTTCTTCGCGCAGATTGCTCCTACCCGGCGCAATTTGCTCGTGGGAATCCTATCCCAAGTTGTAGAAAATCTCCCAGGCTTCGCGTGGGCAGTAAGATCGCTGAAAACGGACTTCTAGAACTCCAGATATGTCCAAAACAGTGTAGACTGCGCAACCGTCTCAGAAATCCGAATTTTAATTAATTTATTCTCCAAAAACGATAGAAGCATCAACCATAATCAACATTCTTGTAAATCTGCACAACTAAACAAAACACATCAAAACTACCACAAACTTGAGTCCAAGACAATCAATTTAAGTCGATTTAGAATGCTCCAAGTGGATATAAAATCCACTTATCACACCCCCAAACTTAAACCGATGCTTGTCCTCAAGCATAAACAATTACAACTAACTAACTAACTAGTACCACTTCCGTAGGTGATCACAGTTGCATTTGGCATATGCAACAAGCCCTTTAAACCCCTAGGCAGCCCTAGTGGACGAGTAAGGTCTCGTGAGGGCCTATAGCGAATGTACCCACAAAATCCAATAACCTAATACAATGCAATGCATGAATGCAACTAAAAGAAAATGCAATTAATCTAGTACTAATATCCTACCATACCTTCAAATCCTCTCATGCCATATCAACTTAAGAATCAAAGTAAATACGCAATGTCTTGGTGTCGAAAGTGCAAGTATTAACATAGTCTACTCAATGAACATGCATAAGTTCTCACAAGCCCATGTCAAATGTAAGAATAAGTTAGTAAACATGCTAAGCCTACAAGAGTACATCTTTGAGACAAAACTCGGGATCTCATACGCAAAAACAAGCAAACACTCACAATCCACTCACAAAAGAATATTCACTCAAGAACAAGGGTAAGTGTATCACTCAATTCTAACAAAATCATAAGCATGCTTGACATTTGGTATCAATCTAACTCTTAACACAACATACATCAATGACGATAATCAAAAGGTCTTTATTTGGGTTGTAACGGGGCTAGGGACAAGGTATGTCAAATAAGCCAAAACAGGTGAAGTGTCAAAAGCTAGTAAGTACCATAATAAATCATACACAACACCCTATTTCCCCCCCACATAATCTATCATTTTTCTTCCAACAAAAACAATCGACTAGTCGACTAAAGTAGGATCATAACAAACACAAACATGCTCTCATAATATATATATTTTTTCTTTTTCTTTTTTCTCTTTTTTTCTTTTTTTTTTCTTTTTTTTTCTTTTTTTTTCCAGAGAGCTAAATATAACACAAACAATAATATAAACAATATCAATGATCCCACAATTTTATTACACATGCCGACTATCAAGTAAACAAACCCAATTTTCAATATTTCCCCCAACAGTAAGACCAACAATAACCCCTCCTTTGCACACCTTATTACTCCCTTAAGCACTCTACTAGCCTTTGACAATGTGGGTTCAAATTAATGTAAGGCCAATACAAGAAAAAGGTCTAGGCAAGTAATGTGGTATGTCACCGAAAAAATAGGATTAAGCTCAACGGGTTAACTAATTGATCATGTAAATATGGTATGGTAATATGGGAAAATATGCGGTTATTCCTAAATGCCTTTATCATTTTAATCGTCAAATAATGTCATGCGTTTCAAGAAAGACCTCAAACAACTGCTAGCAATGCAAACAATCCGTGGACACTCAAGCAAACGAATAATTTGCAAATATGCAATAAGGCTCAAAAACTCACTTGGTGGAAAAAACATACTCAATCCCAAGCAAAAATCTCTCTAATGCACCTACTTGTATTCAAAGCATACAAACTAAATCATCTTGCACATATTCATGTCCTTCTAATCACTTACAACATTCAATAAGTCTACTAGCTTCAACTTACTAGTGTATGTGTGTGCACAAGAACAAAGCATATCACTTCTCAATCAAAAGCGTCAATAACACAAAATTCCTATCCAGCATGGGTGCAAATGCAAACTATTATGAACTCACATGATATACGAAAATAAAAACAGAATGTCCTATATGAAACAAACGTATATATCACGACATAAATGCATAATTTACTACTACTAATATGCATAGCATGAAATCCTACATGAACAATTAATACAACAACTACTAATCCCTCAAACCACCCTCAAACTTAAAATATTCAATGTCCTCATTGAATGGAAGTAAATACAAGGGAAAGCAGAAAACATACCTACTCGTCGAAACCAGAGAAGGCGCCTTATCGCAACTCACCAATCAGTTCAACATAGCCAATACGAGTCTTTGGCAAAAACCCCTCTTTTTTTTTAGCAATCGGCTTCGAATAAGAATCAATACCCAACTCACAAAATTCACCAAAATCCACAAAAAAATCGAATTCACAAATACCCCCAAATAACCAAGAACACACAACCTTAATAATGCAAGAACACAATTCGTAATATCAAAATAAAAGGAAGAAATATACCCAAAATACGAACCGTAGAGGTGAAACTTGCAATTAAAAATCCCCCCAAACTTGAACCTTGAAGCCATGAAATTAATTGGAATGAGGGTTGAAATTGTGTGTAAATTGGTGTATATATAGGTGGGTGTAAAGATTTGGGAAAGAAATATGAAATAGGAGATGGATTGGGAATAATTTGGAATTAATATATGACTAGAATTAGGATTTTAGGTGGAAAAAAATAATTAGAAAAGGAGTTGGAATTAATTTTGGGGGATGAATTATTATTTAATATGTATTAAAACACACGCGTATATATATTAAAACACACACGTATATAAGACATGAGTTTCCTGGACAACAATTTAACTCTGGACAGTGAATTGGCCACGACGTGGCGTGGCTTGTGCGCTATAGCGCGCGTAGAACGGCTGTTGCAACTTTTTTCCTTTTTTTTTCTCAATTTGTGTTACACACACGCGGACAACACCTGGGATGGGACAGAGATGTTGCCACGATACAGCGCAGCTTCAGCGCGAGACAATTACTGTTTTTGTGATATTTTTTTTTTAAACAAAAAAAAAAACAAAAGTAAAACCAAAAGTAATACAACTAACCTTCCTGTACAGAAACTTTGGTCGGCTATATCCTGAATCGTGCGTCATGGCTGGAATTTTCTGCTGGATTTTTTTTTTTCGTTTTTTTTTTTAAAACACTCAAATTTTTTTTCCTACACTAATGCATGGGTTGCCTCCCACAAAGCGCTTCTTTAACGTCAATAGCTTGACGTTACTTCCAAGTCTCCATTAAGGATGATAATAGTTCGCCTGGTCCTCTCTTCGCGATACTTCATCATCATCTCGGCGGCACACTTTCTGCCCTTTCTCCTCGCTTGGCCTATTCATGTAGCAACTATATCCTCTTCCAATGCCTTCATCTGTTGACCCAAAATCTGTCAATTTGTAGAACAACACATGGGCTTCGCTTGAATATAATGGAGGAGGGTAAATGTAAGTTTCTGAAGCCTTTGGTTCCTCAAAGAGAACTTCCTCCATTGGCTCTAATGCGCTACCTCCATCTTTAAACTCTGAGACAAGTAGAAGACCTGCATCTTTCCCATGATCATCAACCTCTTGGTTCGCACATACCAATTCTTGAAATTTGTGCAGCTCAGCAGTGTCTGTCCCAAATAGTGCCCTTTCTAAATCATCCACCGTCCTAGCATGATCAAATTCCTCACATGGCTTGTGAACACTAACCTCCTCTTGGAATTTGTCTTCCTCAATTATGCATGCAGTACCTTGCTCCAAGTCACCGTTATTCTCTGGAATTGCCTCTAATATGAACTGTTGTTTCTCTTGTTCCAAGGCACTCAAAACTTGAGCAGCTAGTGTCCCCATAGAATTGATAGACTCCTCAGTACTCTTTAGAAGCATCCTAATCTCCTCCATAGCATCAACCTCATCTGACTGAAAAGTAGGAGTAGGTTGCTGATGTTGAAACTCTTCACTTCCAAAGAAATATGACATATCTGGAACATCTTGCTGGTACTGTTGAGGATGGTACTGAAAATATGGTTGTTCCTCATAACTCAGAGGTTGAGATTGCCACGGGTCATGTTGGTGCAGAAAATTCTGGTTCTGCTGTTGCAGAATATTCTGAGGATAGTAAGGCTGTGCTCCATATTGTTGACCTTGATACTGATGATAAGGCTGCTGAGGTTGTTGAATACCACCTTGGTTGCTCCAGCACTGATACGTCTCATGTGCGCCCGCACATAGCTCACAAACACTAACCACCTGCTGAACTCCATAGTAATTTAGAAAATCCATCTTCAACGGCAATGCTCTCTAACAAGTACCTGAAACACCAACGAACTACAAGAATAGATGAGAAAAAGAAATCCGAGTCAGTGAACTCTAACGACCACTATTGACAAGCACATAAACCAAAAATAAAACACCGAAGATCCCCGGCAGCGGCACCAAAAACTTGTTTGCACTAAATCACGCAAGCGTACGTGGTCACAAGTAATACAGATATAAGTCAAGTTCGTTCCCACAGAGATCTTGGTTTCTAATTCAGTTTAGTACCTATGCAACAATGTATGGTTTTAATTCACTGCTAAGACAATTAACAATAATGGGTTTTATAAACTAAATTAACTAAGAAGTAAACTAACAACTAAGAATTAACTAACTAACGAGAATTGGAATCGAATTACTTCTGCAAGAGAATCCATGGAATCCTAACTTCATTAAATACTTTGCTTAGATCTGACGCCTTTAATCACTATATGCAATGGTTATGATATCTGATCGGATAACACGAAACAAGTATACGCTACTTCTCAGTATACGAATACCAAACTAAACATACATCCACAAAAGAGATAGAAGATGAATAGACACCAATTATGCTTAGACCCTATATCTCTATAAGATTTGAAAACATAACGGTTGAAGAACAAGTTATCCACATTGATCACATAGGGCAGCATAATATCTCTATTTACGCCACAAATCATGATGTTAAAACATCAACCTATCCTATGCTAGCATGGCAAGTTCTAAATCTCAAGATCCACTCTCGTTTAGCAAGAGATTAACAAATTAGATGTTCATGACGCATCTATCAATTAAGCATAACCATACGAGGATATCAGATATACATCACACACAGATCTTTAAAGCAATCAAGATACTAAAGCTCCATAAATAAATCCGTTAGAATCCCATGAAAACGATTAGTTCATAATTGAACCTCTCGTCATCATGGGATCTGATGAAACCATGATAAAAACAAAGTATGAAACAATACAAATAAACCTAAGTAATTGATATGTAATGGTTCTAATCCTAATGATGATCTTAATGATCTTAATACAATTTACAAGGGTTGGATGTGTTTATATAGTCTCTAGACATCTTGCCCAGCAAGAAAATAGCAGATCAGAATTATAATAGAATTTCTGCAAAATACGTTTCCTAAACTGATTCTGATTTAAAGGGAAATTCGTAGCTGACTTTTCTTCAGATATTCTGGAACGTTCCAAACGTAATTGGACCTCTGGACCACCTTAGAATGATAGATAATCTCGTTACCTTCGCGTGGACAGCTTACGGGCCTCAAACGGAGTTGTAGAACTCAAGATATGGCCAAAATAGTAAAAACTGTAATTTTTCAGCACCGCGCGCGTGCAACCTGCGCCCAACAGTCTGTTCTTCGCGCAGATTGCTCCTACCCGGCGCAATTTGCTCGTGGGAATCCTATCCCAAGTTGTAGAAAATCTCCCAGGCTTCGCGTGGGCAGTAAGATTGCTGAAAACGGACTTCTAGAACTCCAGATATGTCCAAAACAGTGTAGACTGCGCAACCGTCTCAGAAATCCGAATTTTAATTAATTTATTCTCCAAAAACGATAGAAGCATCAACCATAATCAACATTCTTGTAAATCTGCACAACTAAACAAAACACATCAAAACTACCACAAACTTGAGTCCAAGACAATCAATTTAAGTCGATTTAGAATGCTCCAAGTGGATATAAAATCCACTTATCAGAAGCCATAATAAACATGTAATTAATAAAAAGGAGATAAGAAATACCTTAAACCTTTGAATAACGACGAACAATGAAGATCCAAATTAAACC
The DNA here is from genome assembly GCA_037693485.1 of Kitagawia praeruptora. Taxonomy (NCBI): domain Eukaryota; kingdom Viridiplantae; phylum Streptophyta; class Magnoliopsida; order Apiales; family Apiaceae; genus Kitagawia; species Kitagawia praeruptora. The sequence continues at coordinate 130,205,376 of CM075350.1, forward strand.
AAGTGCTTACAAAAGAAGAGATGGAGAGAGAAAAACCAAAAACCCTAGCTTATGTAAAAATACGTATGTATATGTCTATCTCTCTTCCCACGTTCTCTCCTTCTTTTTATAATAAAATTCCTTAATAAAATCTGATATCTATCTCCTAATAAAAGTATTTTTAATATCCTAATCAATTTACAAAAAGATATCCATAATTGAATAGGATTTTCTTGTAAAATTCGTCACTTCTTTTTCTCCTCTGTTTCTGGGCTCTTCCAGTTGGATTTTGCTTACTGGACCACCTCTAAATTAAAGATAATTCCACAAGTTTCGCGTGGACAGTAAGATCGTCAAATTCTGACTTCTGGAACTCAAGATATGGCCAAAACAGTGCAGGCAGCCCGTATAGCCCAATAATACTAATTTTCTCCTATTTTATCTCCAAAATAGCTCTTTTTGCTCCAAATCCTTCCAAGTTATGAATTCTTTATTTCCTACAATAAAACAATAAAATCTATTAAATAAAAATCCAAATCAATGCAAAACACAATAAATATGAGAATAAAATCATCTAAAATATATATAAAAATATACTCTATCAAACATCCCCACACTTAGCATTTGCACGTCCTCGGGCAAATAAGTGAAATAAAAACTAAGTCCTAACAAACATCACTTTCGTAGATGACACGATTGCATTGAGCATATGCAACAAGCCGTTAAACCCCTAGGCAGCCCTAGTAGGACGAGTGTTGTCTCGTGAGGGTTTATAGTGAATGTACCCACAAAATTCATCTAACCATGCAAAAGATCAATGCTAACACAACACCACACACACAAGTCCTCTCATGCCAAATCAACTTAAGAATCAAAGCAAACATACGATGTCTTGGTGTCGAAAGTGCAAGTATTCACATAGTCTACTCAACCAACATGCAGAAGGTCATAAAAATTCATGTCAAGTGTAAAAATCGTTGGTAATCATGCTAAGCCCACAAGAAATACATCTTTAAGTCTAAACCTGGGATCTCCTATGCCAAAACAAGTAATAACTCACCTTTCACTCAAAAACGAATATTCACTCAAGAACAAGGTTAAGTGTATCACTCAATTCCAACAAAATCATAAACACAACTTGACACTCGCAATCAATCTCACTCTCAACACAACATACATCACCGATGACAATCAAAAGGTCTTTATTCGGGTTGTAGCGTGGGCTAGGGACCAGGTATGTCAAGTAAAGCTAAAACAGGTTAAATGTCAAAAGCTAGTACCCAACAATAATCATTATTCAATTCCCTTTCTATCTTCCCCACACTTAAGATTTTCAATAACCCTTATATAATAACTTGACTAGTCGAATGAAGAAGGATCATACAAACATAAGAATGCTCTCAAATTTATTATTTTTTTTCTTTTTTTTCTATTTTTTTCTGTTTTTTTTTTCTTTTTTTTTTCTATTTTTGAAGAGCTAAAGAATAAACCCAATGATCCATAGATATTTTTATGAATTTCGACTAACAAGCATCAACCCAAAATCAATATTCCCCAAAAGTATGACCAACAATAAAACCCTCCCTTTTATGAACACCTTATTACTCCCTTAAGCACGATACTAGCCTTTGACAATTTAGGTTCAAATTTAATGTAAGGCCAATAGAATAAAAAGGATAATGGCAAGTAATGTGGTGTGTCACCAAAAGAATAGGATTAAGCTCAACGGGTTAACTAATTGATCATGTTTAAAAGGTGTGGAAATATGGGAAACACGAGGTTAAACCTAAGTGCCTTTATCATCTCATCATCAAGTAATATCATGCATTTCAAGAAAGATCTCAAGTAAGTGCTAGCAATGTAAACAACATGTAGACACTGAAGCAAACGAAAAATCATGCAAAAGATATGCATATAGGCTCAAAACTCACTTGGTGTGACAAAACATAATCAATCCCAAGTAACAAGACTCTCTAACGCACCTACTTGTACTCAAAGCATGTAAACCAAGTCATCTTGCACATATTCATGTCATTCTAATCACTTACAACATCCAATTAAGTCTACCAGCTTCAACTTGCTAGTGAAAGTGTGTGCACAAGAACAAAGCACGTCACTTCTCATACAAAAGCGTCAATAAACACAAGAATTCTATGCATGCATGGGTGTATCAAGCAAAATACAACAACTAATCAAATTGCATGGCTAGAATTATTTTTGGTATTTTTAATTTTTTAATTTTTTTTTTTTAAACAATACACTACGTTGAGAACACCGAGAACACCTCCCCACACTTAAGCGAGTCAATGTCCTCAATGACTCATTAACAAAGAAATCTACAATATATAAAATAGAAGGAAAGAAGAACTCCCCTTTGCAGAAGCATGATCCATGGGTTGCCTCCCACAAAGTGCTTCTTTAACGTCAATAGCTTGACCTCCTCAAAAAATACTCCGGTAAAGGCGTAATATCCACTTTCTCGATCATAAACTCGCCACCACAAAAAGTATCAAGAACATCTGTGGTTGTCTTTATCCTGCAGAAAGTCTCCAAACAAGCATCAGCAAAATAAAATATGTCATCAATAAGCAACAATTCAGTAAGTGCTTGTACGGCTTTGGAAAACTTTGTGATAAAACAACGATAAAATTCAACACCACGAAAATATTGAACTCCCTTGACATAAGGTGGAGGTTCTGGTGGTGGCTTTTCTTCACTCCTCACTTTCACTGGAGTAATTCGGACATCTTGGCTTATCACATCATTGGCTAATAAGACACTTCCATCTTCTCCCTCTTCTCGAGCTTGAAACGTATGAGCCACTTTGTATGAATCCTCAACCAGAATTTGAGAAATATCATCTTGGACAATATTTGTTATCACATCAACCTTGAAATAAGTGTTCTTGAGCAAAGAAGCCTTGTAAGTAGAGGCTAGATCGAGAGCAAATTTATCAATACATGGTAGCTGAGGCACAGGTTGTGGAAGAGAAACAACAACTATCTCTGTATTGCTTTCCTTTGTAGCCTCATCATCAGTCACATTGTCCTTGGTAGCAGCAACATCATTGATCTTGTCATCGGTGGCATACTCCTTCTCTTTATCAATGGCCTCATCATCAACATACATGGAGAAACTATCATATTCCTGATCGCTTATGAGATTGATAGCAATCAGGTCCTCTTCGGATCGGATAGATGATGATGGTAAATAGTAGAGCTGCCCTGTAGTAGAAGAGTTAGCCAACTGTGCAATTTGAGATTCAATCGCCAAACTTTGAGTTTCTAATTCTTCAAAACTCTTTAGCATTTTATTCAAGATATCCCACATCTCATTTGTCTGATCAGCTTGCACATCTACACTGAGTTGAGAAACATGTAGATCTTCTTGTAGAGGAGGATATTGATATTCTTGCTGTGGCGGCTGCTCATATGACTGATAATATTGTTGCTCAAACTGTTGCTGATTATGATATGAAAAATTTTGAGCACCATTGTCCTGGTAGTAGAAATCTGGTTGATTCACGCATTCTTGATCAAAAGTGTTTGAATACTGATTGTACCCATATCCTTCTTCAAAAGAATTCATTTGTCCGCACTGAGCACTCTGAGAATTATAGATATTGTAAGAGCATTCAAAACCAAAGTGACCCTGCACACCGCAAACTTGACAGAAGTTGTAAGTTTTAGGGGCCACTTGTGACATCTCATTGATACTCATTGGACGCATAGTGGGCTCTGTAGTGCTGAATGAGGCAATTTCTCGAGTGCGTGCCTCCAACATGGAAGAAAGTAGTGCTAAAGTATCAACTTCACCCATAGTAACCTGTAAACACTTAACAAAGCCAAGAAACGTAGTAAAATTTGCCTCAATTGGAACAAAGGTTCCAACGAGACAATGGAAATAATCGAAACAACTAAATTAAAATCAACAGAAACTCGCTGTCTCCCCGGCAGCGGCGCCAAAAAAACTTGATGTGTTAAATTATACCTAACCGCAAGCGCACGGTATCTATTGTAGTAGATATTAGCAAATACGGGTCGAATCCTCAAGGAGACAGTTTCAATTTCAATTCAATTGCTATCAATTGTTTCTAGTCACAACGATTGTTTGAGAATTTTATTAACTACTAAAGCAAATTTAACAAAGTTTTAAATCAATTAATTAAAGGATCTAGGGCAATTCAGGTTCACCATGTTTACACCAAACAAATCATAAAATTATAGCTTTTCAATGGGATTAAGTAATTAAAGCAATGGTTAATCTTTCTCAAGCATTAACACTCTCAGAATATCTAATGATGTTCTCACACTCACCTTCAATTCTGCTAATTGTATGTAAGCCTCTAGTAGTAAAATCTCTCGATCTATTACTCCTATTGCAATCAATTAATCCATGATATTGCGCAATTACACAAATTAAGAATTATAACATATCAATCAGAATTACTCTTTACCCATCAATCTACTAATCAAATTAAGCCCAAATCATGGTGCAAACATGGCTCCCCTTAATATCCTAGAATTAAACTACTCACTCATGGTAGAATAAAAACTAATAATAATAATAATGAAAGAAGCCATAATAAACATGTAATTAATAAAAAGGAGATAAGAAATACCTTAAACCTTTGAATAACGAAGAACAATGAAGATCCAAATTAAACCAAGTGCTTACAAAAGAAGAGATGGAGAGAGAAAAACCAAAAACCCTAGCTTATGTAGAAATACGTATATATATGTCTATCACTCTTCCCACGTTCTCTCCTTCTTTTTATAGTAAAACTCCTAAATAAAATCTGATATCTATCTCCTAATAAAAGTATTTTTAATATCCTAATCAATTTACAAAAAGATATCCATAATTGAATAGGATTTTCTTGTAAAATTCGTCACTTCTTTTTCTCCTCTGTTTCTGGGCTCTTCCAGTTGGATTTTGCTTACTGGACCACCTCTAAATTAAAGATAATTCCACAAGCTTCGCGTGGACAGTAAGATCGTCAAATTCTGACTTCTGGAACTCAAGATATGGCCTAAACAGTGCAGGCAGCCCGTATAGCCCAATAATACGAATTTTCTCCTATTTTATCTCCAAAATAGCTCTTTTTGCTCCAAATCCTTCTAAGTTATGAATTCTTTATTTCCTACAATAAAACAATAAAATCTATTAAATAAAAATCAAAATCAATGCAATAAACAATAAATATGAGAATAAAATCATCTAAAATATATATAAAAATATACTCTATCACTTTCTAGAACGTTTCTAACCCAGTACTGGAATTTCTTCTTTCACACTCTTAACCATGTTTTTTCCTCAGATAGAACAAATCAAGATCGAATACCTGAATTTATTCAAATAATAGGGTATGCGATCGCCAATAATTTGAGGATTAATTTTGGAAAAATAGTGCTTAGTCAAATCATTTTAAAAATGAAACGCTTGGGAACAAGAGATGTTCGAACTCAAAATGTCAAATGTCTATATCAAAGGTTTCTACAGTTAATATTAAATGATTTTTTGAATGATGAAGACAGGGTACGCTTGGAAAATGGTAAAAAGGTGGAATGTTCTTCCATGAAGACGAATGTAATTAATTACATAAGCAAAAAGAAATATACGGATGTGCCTACAGTCCTAACTGAATATCTAAAGACTGTCCCACTTCCGTTGTTACCACGACCAGTGAGAGCAGGTATACGACAAGGTAATATTTCAATCCCTGCTATTCCAACCTCTGTATTCCCTATTGTGTCACAGGAAATACAGTTTCTACAGCCCCCAGTGGCCATCTTACCCGACCAAGAGCAGGAAATCCCACCAACTCTAACACAGGTTGAAGAGCCCATTCTACAAATGCAAACACAAACACAACAAACTCCTACACCTCAATTGTCACTGAAACGACCAGCCATCAACACTTTTGAGGGAGATAGTGCCTCAGCAGCACCACATAAGGAGTTAGTTACATCAGTCGCTCTACCTCATTCTAAACGGAGTAAACCCAATGAACCTGAGGTAACGGCAACTGTTAGTGAAACAATTCTTTTTTATCCAATGAGTGAAAATGTTAATAAGGTTGAATTGACGGGAGCAACTATCTTGAGTTCCATTTCACGGAACATAAGAGTGGTTGATGATCTTTCTAAAGATCAAATGCCTTCACAGGTATCCGAGGTGGAATTAACTACCTCAATAACTGCTGGTGAATCTTCCATTTTACGGAAAGATCCATCGGTAGGAGGTTCTTTTATGAACCAAATGTCTTCACAGACGTACGAGGGAAACTTGGGTTTTGTGTCATTTAATCGATTCACGTTTAACCTCCCAGAGAGAAAATCTCTGGATCTCTTTCGAGATTTACCACTCTTTACAAGTGGTCGGCAACTCGCTTCACGCGAGGACGGAAGCTCACGAACTTTCATTGCACCATCCGTGACCTCTGAAAAAGGGGCTAGGATGATTTCATTTGAAGGTACACATATCGGTGGAAGCACTAGAGGAAAGTTGAGGGAAACACCAACAGAACATGTAAGTGTAACCCAAACCACTAAACCGAGTGAATATAGAGTGTTGAGTGAAACACCTGCAGAACGTACAAGTGAGCAACCTACTCAACCACATGCATCTGTAACCAGAAAGGAATACAGCAGACTCCTTACACGGGTCCAAACAATGGAGAAAGAGTTACAAAATATCTGTAAGTCCATTGCAGAAATCAAAAATTTGCAACTTATTCAACATGATGTATTCCAGGTTCAATTGAATACCATGGCAACCCAGTTTAATGATGCAATCAACTCCTTGGTAAAGTCATCTTCGTCTAATCTACCAACTCCACATCCTACTACTCTGGAGGATAACCCAACTGAGGGGGAGAAGTTGGATGATCAAGAAAAATCTACTATGCGTAAGGGCAAGGGCAAGGAAAAGGTTGTTGACACGGAATTAACTTTATTTTGGGAAAGAAAAAGCTAATGGGAGTATTACTGCTATGTGGAAAGCAAACAAGGCAAACTTGAAGATATGTTCAGTCTATAGGAACAATTTGTCTTGTACTTGTTCAAATTTTAGAAATCTGGAAAATGTATATATATGATCCAGAATGCGCTTTAATATTATTTATCTTTGTATTTTTTGTTGTATCAGTTGAGTTATCCTCTAGGAATTTGCTTGTCAAACCCTAATAATCAAATAGGGGGAGATTGTAAAGCATAATGTAATGTAATATGTAATAGAGGACATATATAACTCAACTAGGATAAAAGATAAATAATATTAACTCTATACAGGGATCGTGAAATTTGAAGAACAGGCACCAACAAGGATCAAGTCGCTGAAAGAAGTTCATTAACATGATCAAGCCTCAGTGACAGAATAAGATGTACAGATGATTCAGTTGAAGGGCCAAAAGATTCCATGTATTTATTGAAGATACTGTTGCAGGCTAATCAATTGAAATATAATGAAGGTGTGAAGATCAAGATCAGTGCTAGTCACTTGTGAACCAGACCAGTGCACTAAGTGTCAGCACATACGAGAAGGATCAACACATTAATTCACAGAAAGAATTGCCAAAGCCTATTGACGATCAATGACAAACATAATATCTCAAGCAGCATATTTGAAACAGAAGAGAGAAGCCCAAAAAAAGCAGCCAAAAATAGTAATACTATTCACGGTTACTATCCATGGCTACTATTCATATGGCGGCTACTATTCATATGGCAGCTACTATTCAAAAAGTGGCTACTATTCATATGGCGGCTACTATTCAAAAAGTGGCTGGAGGGGCCCACGGGGGTTGTTGAAATAGTACAGCATAGTAACTTTCTATAATCTATAAATAGGCATGCTGTATTTCATTTCAAAATACACCTCAACACACAACTCTCTCTTCTTTCTCTTATATCTTCTCTGTGTAAGCTGCTAGACCGTCCATCTAGTAGGAAAGTCGGCTTAGCCCGCTTTCAGGAAGTGTCGGGTAGAAGGTCCTCGTGCATAAACTATCCTTAGGAGTGTTCTGGTTTTTGAAGCTAATCCATTTGATTAGAAGTTGTAACACCCCTCGGTTTTTTATCAATCCAAAGATATTTTCCCGAATTGATTGTGTTATTTCGATTCAGTTGTTGACCTTATTTTTCACATTTCAAAAATCCAAATATTTCAAAATAACGTATTCAACCCCCCCCCCCCCCCTTCTACGTTATTCTGGACCTAACAATGCCTAGTTCTGTATTGAATTGAAAATCTCCTTATGAAATTTTGATGAAGGAGGTTCCTGATTACTCAAGATTAAGGATCATTGGTTGTTTGTGTTATGTTGCAATTAAACCTCCAGTTAAGTTGGCTCCTAGAGCATTAAGATGTGTGTTCTTGGGCTATCCTTATGCTCAAAAAGCTTATAAACTGTATGATTTGGATAATCATAAGATTGTTCTTAGTAGGGATGTTTTGTTTAAGGAACATGTTTTTCCTTTCAAGCAATCTGCTACTCCATCTGATCCTTCCATTACATCTCATCTTGATTTTTCTATTCCTGATTCTGATATTCCTTCATTCATTGCTAATGATCATTTCTCTCTTTCTGAGGTTCCTAGTACATCTCATAATGAATCTAGTCCTCAAATAGATCATAATGATTCTGCAGTTTCTTCAAGTTCTGAAAATTTGCAAATTTTGCATCCTACAATTTCTGAACCTATTAAAAAATCTTCTAGAAACATTATGCTTCCTAAAAGATTTGATGATTTTGTTTTACCTCAGTTGCCTTCAAAGGCTCTGAATGTGTTTTCTGATATTCAGTTACAACCTTTTAGTACAGCCTATTTAGCCACTTTAGATAAGGTTCTTTCTGTTCATGAACCATATTCATATTCTCAAGCTCAACATGATCCCAAATGGGTTGCTGCAATGTAAAATGAGTTGGATGCTTTAGAAGAAAATGAAACTTGGGATTTGGTACCTTTACCTCCTGGTCAGACTGCAATTGATTGTAAATGGGTTTACAAGACTAAGTTCAATCCTGATGGATCATTAAATAAATGTAAGGCTAGGTTGGTGGCAAGGGGTGATAAGCAAATCAAAGGGAAAGATTTTAAATACACATTCAGTCCTGTTGCCAGATTCACTACTGTTAGGGTTTTGATAGCTTTAGCAGCTGCAAATACTTGGCATCTTCATCAGTTAGACATAAACAATGCTTTTCTGCATGGTTTTGTGGAAGATGAGTTGTACATGCGTCCTCCTCCTGGCTATAAGTGTTCTCCTGGTCTGGTTTGTAAACTTAAAAGATCTTTATATGGTCTTCGACAGGCTGCTAGACAATGGAATTTTGAACTTAGCAAATTTCTGATTGATATGGGTTTTACTCAGTCCAAGCAGGATTATTCTCTGTTTGTTAAAAATGAATCCAATGGTGATTTTACTGCAGTTGTTGTCTATGTAGATGATTTACTGGTTTCTGGTAATGTTCTTGCTAATATTCATCAAGTCAAAGCTGCTTTGCACAAGGCTTTTACTATTAAAGACCTTGGTGAACTTTCTTATTTTCTGGGAATTGAAGTATCTAGATCTTCAGCTGGCATTCTTCTTAATCAGAGAAAGTATATTCTTGATTTACTAAAGGATACAGGTTTGAAGTCATGCAATTCTGTGTTAACTCCATTTCCTAGTAATCTGCATTTGAGTACTACAGATGGTCCTCCTATATCTGATCCTGAGGTTTATAGACGAATTGTTGGTAAATTGTTATATCTAAATATGACAAGACCAGATATCTCTCATTCAGTCCAACAGTTAAGTCAGTTTCTTAATTCTCCTGCTGATACTCATTATCAGGCTGCTATTCATGTCATTAAATATCTGAAAGGGACTATCAACATGGGTTTATTTTATTCTTCTCAAAATAATCTAGTCTTGCAAGGTTATTCTGATTCAGATTGGGGCACTTGTCCTCTTACTGCTAAGTCTTTATCTGGATATTCAATTTTTCTGGGTACTTCTTTAATTGCTTGGAAGACCAAGAAACAAAAGACCACTTCCAAGAGTACTTGTGAGGCTGAGTATCGCAGTATGAGTTATACTACCAGTGAGCTTATTTGGCTTTAAGGATTGTTGGCTGACTTACATGTTCAAGTTCCATTACCAATCGGTTTGTTTTGTGATAATACAACTGCTCAATACATTGCAGAGAATCAAGTGTTTCAAGAAAGAACTAAGCATCTTCGAGTTGATTGTCATTTTATTCGAGACTACATTGATGCTCATTTCTTGCAGATTACTCATGTTCAATCCTACTTACAGCTAGTTGATTTAATGACTAAAAATCTTCCTTCTACAAAGTTGCAGTTCCTCAGTTCCAAGCTTGGTCTTGTGTCTTCTCATCCATGGGGGTCTTGTGTCTTCTCATCCATGTCCAGCTTGAAGGGGGGTTATTGAGATAATAGAGTTTCTTAAGTCAACAATCAAACTAGAAAAGAGCGGGACATTCTGTTATTTTAGTGAGCTGTCTTTTGTCGTGTATAAAGACTCTGAAGGCGGATGCTTACCTGAAATTATATACACGTGTGATATACGTCCACCACATTTCTTATTGGATTTTTACTAATATATTCCAATTTAAAAATTGATTTATAAATATTTTTTTTGTTCAATTTTTTTCAAAAAAAATTAAATTAATTATGATTAACTAGATTACTTCACATTTTTGATGATGTATATAATCTCCAACATAAAACATGCCTTGACTTGAATATACTAGGTAGTAGGTATTGCAATAAAAATATCATCGATTTAATAAATAATTTGAGTAATTCCATTCTCTATCATTAGCTTGCACTTTGCAGTAAATTTGTATAAATACAGTTAAACCTCGATTAAGTAATATTCGATAAAGTAATAATCTCGCTTAAGTAATAAATTTCATCGGTCCCAACTTGGGCCAATGTTGTAAAGTAATATTCTCGCTAAAAGCATAAGATAATAAAAAATTAGAAAGTCATTAAGGACCCAAGTAATATGTAAAGTAATAATTTCAGAATTATATATATATATATAGGCTAGCGTTCAAATAGAAACCAATCTTAGAATAGAAACTAAAAACCTACACTAAATAAATTATATTTCATTTATTTTAATGGTCCCGCTAGGGGCACCTTTACAAAAAACTTCTAAAATTCTTGGCTCCATTCAACAAAAATAAAAAAAAAAAAGATTTAAAAAAAAAGTTACTGTTCACGTGCCACGTCATCACGTGAACAGTAACTTTTTAAAAAAAAAATTTTTTTATTTTTTGGTTGAATAGAGCCAAGAATTTTAAACGTTTTTTGTATTGGGGTACCCCTAATTTGGTCAATAAATTAGTTTGAAATATTTAATTTAGTTTAGTTTCTAGTTTCTAGTTTCTATTATAAGTTAGTTTCTATTAGAACAAGACCCTATATATATATATATAATGTATATGAGTTACAAAATTTAATTCTTTTTAAAATATGAATCTATAGTAGTTTGTTTCTTCTTTCCACCAAAACCAAAATTAACCTCATCCTTGATTTTATGTAAAGGTATGTTTTGCTCGTGTTTTAACAAGTAATTGTTCAAAGTGCTGATGAAATTCTATCATGTTAATATTATCATTTAATATTATGTTGTATATTCATCAATTTATATTTTAAAATTACAATAAACTTTAGATGATTGAGTTTCTATACGATATACACAACACATGTTACATGTATTTGGTGCAATTTTTTATATGCATGAATCTAGTTTTTAGATATAATTAATTATAACAAAAGTAATTTTTGATCAAATACATTGCATGTGATTGATTCTTGTTATTAAACATAAACTATTGTAATACATAAACATAAAAATTCGGTTAAGTAATAAAATATTATTTTATCGATAAAGTAATAAAATATTATTATATCGATAAAGTAATAAATTCGGTAAAGTAATATTTTTTCCCGATCCCAACAGTATTACTTTAAAGAGGTTTAACTGTATAATGTGTTGTAAAACAATCACTAGTGACATAGCAAATTAGCAAGGCATTAGCAAGGCAGCCTCATTGCTTATACCTAATTTATACGAAGCCAAACAGCTGGTGCATTATATAGTTAAAAAAACATCAGACTACTACAGTCTACATATATAGATCATCGACCAGTGCAGTCTAGACAGACAACGCGATCACACCGGAAGGAAATTACAATACATGGTACCAGATAACTCATTTTATGGTAAACATGAAGAACAGTAACATGGACAAATTCCATTAATTCAAGAAGAGATGACATTTCAATTCGCTAAATCAGGATGTTTATTAACTACTTCCAGAAGGCCACTCTCTTGGAGATTCTTGACAGCATTAATCAGAGTCTCGTCAAGAGGGGTAAACTTCAGTCCCAAATTTTCCAACTTCTTGCAATTTAATTTCCCAGAATTTAACTCATCCACTTCAATAAAACTGTCAAGATACCATTTTACCTTACGTTATGCACTTGTAAATTGAGAGGAGTACAGAGGAAAATTTACTTTTTTGGAAAACCAAAGATAAAGGTGGTCTCGTTATACCTTGTAGGGTACTGGTAGTCGGGATACATGCTCTTGAGCTTTTCCACCAATTCTTTAGCGGATAAACTAAATGCAGAACATATAAATCTCCCCTCTGTTTCAGGATTTTCGTATGCCAGAATTATTGCATTCACTGTGTCTTGCACATAAACATAAGGAAGATTCCTATTCTCCACAGTTGCCTTTGTGTCTGGTTTCCGTCAATACACAGAAGTAACCAAATTTAACGATGCATCGAGGAAAAGTGGGAAGCTAAAGAAACATTATCACACACACCCAAATGGAGATACCATTCATGAATTCTAGGAGAAATGAACTACTAGAATTGAGTGTTGATTGTAGCATTGGTCCAATGATAATGGATGGACAAACAGATACCAAGTTAAGTCCAATATTCTTGGCATAATCCCAAGCTTTATTTTCTGCAATGGTCTTCCCCACACCATACCAGTTCTGATTTGCATATATAAGTACAATATAGGTCTAGTTATAAGGCTTGAGTTCAATATGTAATATTATGTACAGTATGTAATCTATGTACCTCAAACATCCGGCAAAATTCAACATCAGACCAACAACTTTCATCCATTGGCTGATCCTTAGGCCATTTAGGGTTATACATGATAGCGGCAACAGATGAAACAAGTACAACTCTTTTTCCTTTAGCATTTGTGCATGCCTAATGAGTATAATGGCACACATGCCAAGTCAGCAAAGGTGTGTTTGTTGTATAATATGGTTAACAATAAGCTAGCATTGCCTTATACTAAAGTCTTACCATTCATCCAAACATAGCTTTACAGTCTGTCAAGTTAGTTATAGAGTTAGTTAGAAGATTAGACTATATAATCTAATCATTACTGTATGATCACATTAAGTTGAATATTAATGAAGATGTACTTTTCATTTCTCTCTTCTTATCTCTCTCTTTCTCTCTCGATCTCTCTACATATTACGTAGATATGCATCTCTTTATGGTATCAGAGCACCGTGTTTCAGCAAAATTCCGCACAGATTGATTACAACGATGAGTTAAAACACGTTGTTTTCTTGTTTCTTGAGATCGGAGAGGTAATTTTCGTTGATTCTTCTGGTCATTTCTCACATTTGAGCTTCGATTGTTGCGATTGATAGTCAAGATTTCAAGATTGTTAAAATGAATGAATGAATAAGACTGTACATTCATTGAGTTCTGTAGAATTGATAGATACAGGTCTGTACGCATAGATACAGATTCTTGTTAGGAGAGTTTTGTTTGCATCATTTAGATAAGTTCTGGTGTGTTTGCATCATTTGAGTACTATCTGTGGTTGAAATTTGTTGATTGCTGCGAAAAATGTCGAGAATGACATATGCGAATGTAGTTGCAAATCCTGGATTAAGAACTGAAGAAGTTGTTGAGAATGAGGAAGAAGAAGGAGGTATGAATACACAAACTGTTGGTGATACACCTTTTGCATCCAATCTTCATCCTCTTTACTTAGCCAATCTGGATCATCTTGGTTTAGTTTTAATTTCCAAGAAACTAACAGGAACAGATAATTTTGGACCTTGGAAAAGGTCTATTACTATTGCACTTTCTGCCAAAAACAAGCTAGGGCTTGTCAATGGTACTTTGCTCAGACCTGAAGAAGATTCACCTCTAAGAAATCAATGGGATAGGGTGAATGATATGGTCATTAGCTGGATTCTAAATACTGTTTCAGATGACATTAGTAATGGGATGAACTTTGTAAATTCTGCTCAAGAGATGTGGGAAGAATTACATGCTCAATTCTCTAGCATTATTGGTCATCGAGTTTATCAGGTTTTGAAGGATTTACATGCCTTAGAACAAGGAGAGAAATCTGTTGAGATCTATTATCATAAGATGAAAAATTTGTGGGATGAATATGCAGCTTTAGAGCCAACTGTGGTCTGTAAATGCAACTGCAAATGTGAGAATCATAAGTTGCAGGAAGAAAGAGAACAAAGGAAGAAATTACTGCAATTTTTTATGGGACTTAATGAGAGTTTTTCTACAGCTAGAGGACAAATCTTGATGATGAATCCTCTTCCTTCTATTGCTCAAGCTTTTTCTTTAATCAAGCAAGAAGAGAAACAAAGGATTGGTAGTCAGATTACTATGTCTTTCATGGCCAATTCTAAACAATCTGTTACCAAGTCTGCAGGTTATACTTCTGAGAATTTTGTTCAAGCTAAGAAACAAGTTCTTAAATGTACTTTTTGTCAAAAGGATGGTCATACCAGAGAACACTGTTTTAAAATTGTTGGCTATCCACCAAAAGGAAGAGGTAGAGGCAAATTTCCTCAGAATTTTGGTTTTAGATCATTTCCTCGGGCTATGCAGGTGTCAAGCATTTTTCCAGCTAACAATCCTACACAGAATTCTTCAAATGTGATGTCTCAGCCTGTTCAATCTTCAACTGTGAACTCTAGCACTGTTATGACACAAGCTTCACCTACTTATCAGAATTTTGAACAGCTACAGCAACAAGTGAATCAAATGAACACCATGATGTCTTTCATGATGCAAAATCAAAACAAAACTGCTTATAATATCCCTGAGGATCATATTGTTGGCATAGCAGGTTTGGCTTATTCACTGTTTTCCAGCACACCTCAATTTTTACATTCTACCTGGATTGTTGATACAGGTGCATCTAATCATATGTGCTGTGATATTGAACATATGCATCATATTCAATCTGTTCCTAAACCGTTTCATGTTGCTTTACCAAATAATCACATCATCTTAGTTAATAAAATGGGTTCAGTCCATTTGAATTCTGCAATCACACTTCACAATGTCTTACTTGTTCCTGTTTTTAAGTGCAATTTGTTGTCTGTTAGCAAATTAACAACAGAACAAAATTGCACAGTATTCTTTTCACACAACTCTTGTGTTTTTCAGGACCAGAACCAAGTAATTCTGGCCACTGGAACTGAAAGAGATGGACTCTATTATTTGCCTCCAGCTGTTTCTACTCTTCCATCTGTCACACCTGTTTCAAACAATGTCTCTTCTAATGCAGCTGTTTCTTCTAAACTCTGGCACATTCGTCTAGGACATACTTCTGATCAGGTTTTAAAACATATTGATGTTTTAAAATCTGTTTCTACTTGTAATAGTGATTGTCATGTTTGTCCTGCTTCTAAACAAACTTTGTTACCTTTTCCTAAGCATAGTGATTCACATGCTGATCATGTTTTTTCTTTAATTCATATGGACATCTGGGGTCCATATCGTGTTGCTACTTCAAATGGATGTAAATACTTCCTTACTTTGGTTGATGATTGTAGTAGAGCTACTTGGACTTTTTTGTTGCCTACTAAACAAGATGTTTTTTCTACTTTTAAAAGTTTTCTTGCTTATGTCTTCAATCATTTTCACACCACAGTGAAAACAATTCGAACGGACAATGGTAGTGAGTTTGTCAATCATCAATTTCATTCTTTTTTTGTCTACTTTAGGCATTCAACATCAACTTTCTTGTCCATATACACCCCAGCAAAATGCTAGGGTGGAAAGGAAACACAAGCATCTTTTGGAAATGACTAGATCTTTAAGATTTCAGTCAGGTTTACCACCTAAATTCTGGGGAGAATGTTTATTAACTGCCACTCATTTAATAAATTTACTTCCTAGTCCTATTCTTAACTACCTTACTCCTCATGAAATTCTGTTTAAGACTAAACCAGATTATCATTCATTGAAAGCTTTTGGTTGTTTATGTTATGCTTCAGTCCATCCTTGAGATAAATTGTCACCTAGGGCCATACAATGTGTATTTGTTGGCTACCCTCATCTTCAGAAAGGGTATAAACTTCTCAGATTAGATACAAAATCTTTCATGATTAGTAGGCATGTCAGGTTTCTTGAACATATTTTTCCTTATCTTGATCAATTACCTGACAGTTCCAAATTCATTCAACCATCTTCTGGAAATTCTTATGATTTTCTTAATTGGTTGAACATACATGGAACTCCTTCTAATTCTACTCTTACAACACCTGTTTCTGTGCCACATTCATCTCCTGTGTCACATTCACCTATTATTTCACCTTCATCTCCTATGTCAAATTCACCCATTGTTTCAAATTCATCTCCTGTGTCAAATTCTTTTTCTATGCCACATTCTTCTGATTCTTTAACTTCTTCTATTCATGATTCTACTGTTCCATCTACTTCATCTGATTCCATTACTCCTACTCCAATTCAATCTATTCAACCTAGAGTTTCTCATAGACCCAAGTCTAGACTAGTTTGGTGGTCTGATTATACTATCAAGTTACCTAGTGTTCCATCTTTGGACAGTCAAGCTTTAGTGGTTTCTGAGACAAAGGTTATTGGGGTAACTGAACCAAAACACTATTATGAAGCTATTAAAGACAAAAGGTGGATAGAAGCTATGGATAAAGAACTCACTGCTTTAGAGAGTAACAATACTTGGTCTTTAGTGCCTTTACCTCCAGGGAAGAAATGTATTGATTGTAAGTGGGTATATAAGATTAAAACCCATTCTGATGGTACAATTGAAAGGTTTAAGGCACGACACACAGGCTGCAGGGATTGATTATCATGACACATTTGCGCCTGTAGTTAAGATGGTTACTGTGAGAACTTTACTAGCTGTTGCAGTGGCTAAAAACTGGCATATTGAGCAGCTGGATATCAATAATGCTTTTTTGCATGAGGACTTACATGAGGAGGTTTATATGAGACCACCATTAGGTTATAATGTTCCTCCAGGTTTCAATTTAGTTTGCAAACTCATTAAATCCATATATGGTTTAAAGCAAGCTTCGAGAGAATGGTTTGCCAAACTTGCTGCTAGTTTACTTGAGGCTGGTTATGATCAATCTAAATTTGATCATTCTCTTTTCACCTTTAAATCTGGAACAGGTTTCATTGCAGTGGTGGTATATGTTGATGACATCTTATTAGTTGGTAATGATATGGTTTTGATTCAACAACTCAAACATTTATTGGATGTCAAGTTCACTATTAAGGATTTAGGTCCTATAAAATACTATCTTGGATTGGAAGTCATTCGAAATGATAAGGGTCTTTTGTTGTGTCAACGGAAGTTTATACTTGATTTACTCAAATTAGCTGGTTTATCTGATTGCAAACCACTTTCAGTACCTATTGCCTCACATCTTAAGTTGCATGATGATGATCAGTCAGGTCCTCTTATTCTTGACCCTTCAGTTTACAGAATTTGGGTTGGAAAATTGCTGTATCTCACTACTACAAGACCTGATATCTCTTATTCTGTTCAATTATTAAGTCAGTTTCTACATGCTCCTAGGGAAGCTCATCTGAAAGCTGCAGTAAGAGTTTTGCGATATTTGAAAAGCACTATTTCTCATGGCTTGTTTTTCCCTGCTAATAATACTCTCCAATTACAAGGATATAGTGATAGTGATTGGGGTGGAGATCCGGTGGATAGACGTTCAGTAGGGGGATATATGTTTATGTTGGGTTCTGCTGCTATTTCTTGGCGTTCCAAGAAACAGTCTTTAACTTCTAGAAGTTCTGCAGAGGCAGAATATCGTGCACTTGCAGATAGTTCATGTGAAGTTGTGTGGCTCAAGAACATCTTAGCAGAGTTACAGATTCCCTTATTAGGATCAGTTCCTTTGTTTTGTGATAATAAATCTGCAATAGATTTAACAGCTAATCCAGTTTATCATGCTCGAACGAAACACATTGAACTTGATTGTCATTTCATACGAGAAAAGATACAACTTGGTTTAGTTAAGGTGATGCAGATTGCTTCGAAAGACAACATAGCTGACATTCTTACAAAAGGGTTGGGTAAGAAACCACACTGGAATTGTTCAGCTAAGCTTGGAATCATGTTCCTTGACAAGTCGCATTCAAAGGATGACAAAGATATTGAAGTTTCAAGTAGATCCATGTATGTTCAAAGGGGGGCTAATGAGTATAATGGCACACATGCCAAGTCAGCAAAGGCGTGTTTGTTGTATAATGTAGTTAACAATAAGCTAGCATTGCCTTATACTAAAGTCTTACCATTCATCCAAACATAGCTTTACAGTCTGTCAAGTTAGTTATAGAGTTAGTTAGAAGATTAGACTATATAATCTAATCATTACTTATATAATCTAATCATTACTGTATGATCACATTAAGTTGAATAATAATGAAGATGTACTTTTCATTTCTCTCTTCTTATCTCTCTCTTTCTCTCTCGATCTCTCTACATATTACGTAGATATGCATCTCTTTAATGCCCTCAATATGTTTACAGTACCTTCTATGGCCGGCTCAAGCATCTCTACCTATATATATAATTCAATTGCGAAAGAAGCTGTAATGAATAAAATTTTTCAAACTCGAAAAAATGAGATGTAAAAATTTACGTAGCCAAAGTAGGCATCTAATCCCTAATTCAATAAATTAATTTGGTTAATGATTATAGATTCAGTTAAGTTGTCTAGCTAAACTAAACCACAAATTAGAGTCTAGCTCAGGATGGAAATTATGAGTAAACACTTGCCTCAGGGTCAAGCACTTTTCGAGTACCAAGAACAGGGCAGGCCACATGGAAAACCCCGGTGCATCCCTTGATTGCATTGTAAAGACCTTCATAGTGTAGCAAATCAGCTGCAAAAATGTGCAAATTCTGTGATGCATTTTCCAATTTCTTCAAATGTCCATTCTTTTTCTCATCACCTGAGTTGTAATTAGCAAACTGCTATGAACCCTTTTGGCTATAAATAAGTTAAAGGAACACTAAGCTAAAACAAAACCAGAGTGTTCTGATTTCAAGGACTAAAGGGGGTAATAAAAAATTCAAGGAAATAAAAGAAAAAAAGGAACAAGAAAAGCAAGAAGACATACAAGGATCTCTAACAGTTCCATTGATTCCAGAAGCCACCATACCAATTCCAGCAGCCCATGTTTTTTTTTAGAAGTCAAATTCTACCTAATTCCACCTACTCCACCTACCATCATTTATTTGCATTTAAGGACCTCAATATTTGCATGTAAGGACCTCTAGCATTAGTATAAATAGACATGTTTAGAACATTGTAAGACACATTGAATTTGAGAATAAAAGTGAGTTATTTAGAGAATTTTCTCTCTTGTTCCTGAGCCATATTTTGGTATCAGAGCAAGTTTTTAGATCCCGGAGTTGAGTGAAAAAAAACAAAAATTCCGGTCACTATTTCGGTCGGAAGTTACTGTTCACTATTCACTGTTCACTGTTCATCGCCGGAGAAGACGACACTGTTCAGGCAGAGTTACTGTTCATCACCGGAGAAGACGACACTGTTCATCACCGGAGAAGACGACACTGTTCATACGGTACTGTTCATACGGTACTGTTCACGAGCACTGTTCACGGGCACTGTTCATACGGTACTGTTCATACGACACTGTTCATACGGTACTGTTCATACGGTACTGTTCACGAGCACTGTTCACTGAAAATTTATTTTTCAACATGCCTCCACGAAGACAACCTCTGCGAGATGTTGAAATGGCGGACATGCGGAGACAAATTCAAGAACTTCAAGATGCTTTGCAAGCCCAACAAGTCTTGTTAAACGAGCGTCAACTAGAAGATGAAGAATCTTCCAGTGATTCTTCAACACCTAGAAATCGTCGACCTCAAAGGCCACAAGTCAGACATGATGACATTAAAGTTGACATTCCTAACTTTGAAGGAAGACTGCAACCAGATGATTTCATCGATTGGCTTCAAACAGTCGAAAGGGTGTTTGAATATAAGGATATTCACGAAGAAAAAAAGGTGAAGATTATTGCTGTGAAATTAAGGAAACATGCTTCCATTTGGTGGGAAAATCTTAAAAAAAGGCGAGACCGAGAAGGAAAAAGCAAGATCAAAACATGGGAAAAAATGCGAAAGGAATTAACCCGAATGTTTCTTCCTCCTCACTACTACCAAGACAAGTTTATCCAACTGCAAAATCTTCGTCAGAAAAATTTATCAGTCGAAGAATACACAAGAGAATTTGAGAAGTTGATGATGCAGTGTGATATACAAGAAAAAGAGGAGCAGACCATTGCCAGATACCTCGGAGGATTAAATACTGATATTGCTGATCGTGTTGAACTTCAACAATATTGGTCGTTAGAAGATGTTATTCGTCTTGCTACGCGAGTAGAGAAGCAGCTACCCAAAAGATCTACCACGAGAAATTTCTCTCCAGCAAACCAACCACCTTACAATCAAAAGCCATCTACCAACCAAGCCAGCACTTCCACCCAACCCTCTCCTAAAACCATTTCTACAGAAAACAAAAACAAGGCCATTAAATGCTTTAAATGCCAAGGTTTTGGTCACATTGCTTCAAACTGTCCAAACCGGAGAACTATCACAATTATCAAAGGAGAAGCCTATGAAGTTTACGAGGAAGAAGAGACTCGAGAAGACACTGAAGGAGAATATTACGCAGGTCCAATATACGATGAAGAAATTACTGCTGCTGATCAGGGTGAGTCCTTAGTAATCCGACGAAGCCTAAACACAATGGCCAATAAGGAAGAACCTTGGTTGAGACGCAATATTTTCCACACTCGTTGCACTTCTGCAGGAAAAGTCTGTGATGTTATCATAGACAATGGGAGTTGTGAAAATGTCGTTTCAAGTTACATGGTAGAAAAATTGGATCTACCAACCCAGATTCATCCACACCCCTACAGTTTGCATTGGCTCAATAAAGGAAGTACAGTCAAAGTTGACAAGCGTTGCCTAGTGACATTCTCTATTGGTCAGAAGTACCAGGATCAAGTATGGTGTGATGTTGTGCCTATGGATGCCTGTCATCTTCTTCTAGGTAGGCCATGGCAGTATGATCGTCAAGTACTTTATGACGGTTATGCAAACACCTACTCTTTTGTCAAGGATGGAGTAAAAATCAAGTTAGCTACTTTGCCACCGAGTGAGCTTGATAAAAACAAGAAGGAAGCCAAACCATTAGTGTCCCTAGTCACGAAGAAACAACTAGAGGAAGCTATAGAGGAAGTTCAAACCATGAGCTTATTTCTATTATTCGAATCAAATAAGGAGACTCATGTTCCAGTCGAAATTAAACCACTACTTGAAGAGTTTCCCGATGTGGTTCCAGAAGACATTCCATCTGGACTACCCCCCATGCGAGACATCCAACACGCTATTGATTTCAGTCCGGGAGCAACGATTCCAAACCGACCCGCATACAGAATGAGTCCTTAGGAGCATGCTGAAATTCAAAATCAAGTTGAAGGATTATTAAAAAAAGGATTACTACAGGAAAGTGTTAGTCCTTGTGCGGTTCCTGCCATTCTAGTCCCTAAGAAAGATGGAAGCTGGAGAATGTGTGTTGATAGTCGAGCTGTCAACAAAATTACCATCAAGTATAGATTTCCAATTCCTAGACTTGATGATTTGCTAGATCAGATACATGGTTCCACTATCTTTTCAAAGATTGATCTTCGAAGCGGATACCATCAGATCAGAATTCGACCAGGAGATGAATGGAAGACTGCCTTTAAAACAAGAGATGGTCTTTATGAATGGACAGTTATGCCCTTTGGGTTGTCCAATGCGCCAAGTACATTCATGCGACTTATGAATCAAGTCCTTCGACCCTTTATTGGTAAATTTGTCGTCGTCTATTTTGATGACATTCTGATCTTTAGTAAGGACAAGGAGGAACACTTGGAACATGTCCGACAAGTGTTACAGACTCTTCGTGAACAAAAACTCTATGCCAATTTGATGAAATGTGCTTTCCTGACAAATGAAGTTACTTTTCTTGGATACATCATCACATCCGAAGGCATACGAGTTGATCCGGAAAAGATAGAAGCAATCAATAGCTGGCCAGTTCCGCAATCAATCCATGAGGTCAGAAGTTTCCATGGATTAGCCTCTTTTTACAGAAGATTCATCAAAAACTTCAGCACAGTTGCCGCTCCCCTCACAGATTGTATCAAAAGAGACAAGTTTCAATGGATCGAGGTTGCACAGAAAAGTTTTGACAAGCTGAAGAAATGTTTAACTGAAGCACCAGTATTAGCCCTTCCAAATTTTGATCAAGTATTTGAAGTTAGCTGTGATGCTTCCCACACTGGAATTGGTGCTGTTTTAAGTCAAGAAGGTCATCCTATAGCCTTCTTCAGTGAAAAGCTTAACGATGCTAAACTTCGGTATTCAACATACGACAAGGAGTTTTATGCAATTGTTCGAGCCTTGCACCATTGGAGTCATTACCTATTAAATAAAGAATTCATTCTTTATTCTGATCATGAAGCTTTGAAATATTTGAACTCTCAACAGAAGATTAGCCGTCGACATGCCTCTTGGAGTGAGTTTTTACAGTCTTATCCATTTCTAATCAAACATAAGGCTGGAATTCAAAATGTTGTTGCAGATGCTCTCAGTAGGCGCCATACTCTACTGTCTACACTCCAAACAAAAGTAGTTGGTTTTGAAATGATCAAGGAGTTGTACCCAGATGATCCTGACTTCCAGAAAATTTGGAATACTACTGAAGTGCAATCTTCCAAAGATTACTACAAGCATGAAGGATTTTTATTCAAAGAGAAGACTTTGTGTATTCCTCGATGTTCACTACGAGAAGCCATTATCTGGGAAGCCCATGATGGAGGATTAGCAGGCCACTTTGGCCGAGATAAAACTATGGCCCTGGTAAAGGAAAATTTTTATTGGCCAAGAATGGAAAGAGATATAAATCGGCATATTCAAAGATGCAGAATCTGTCATTTGGCTAAATCCAAACGCCAAAACACTGGTTTATATATGCCACTTCCCGTACCAGAATCACCATGGGAAGATGTTACTATGGATTTTATTTTGGGACTTCCACGAAGTCAACGTCAGAAGGATTCAATTATGGTCGTGGTGGATAGATTTTCAAAGATGGCCCATTTCATTCCTTGTCAAAAGACGAATGATGCTGTTCAAGTTGCTGATTTGTATTTCAAAGAAATAGTTCGTCTTCATGGAATTCCAAAAACGATCACTTCTGATCGAGATGTGAAGTTTTTAAGCCATTTTTGGAGAACTTTATGGAAGAAGATGGGAACTAAGCTGCAGTTCAGTAGTGCGAGCCATCCTCAGACTGATGGACAAACCGAAGCTATCAACCGACTGTTGGGAAATCTACTTCGAAGTTTTGTTAGTAAAAACTTGAAGCAGTGGGATCTTATTCTGGCTCAAGTTGAATTTGCTTACAATAATTCAACTAATCAGTCCACGGGAAAGTGCCCTTTTGAAGTTGTATATGGCACCCGTCCACTTAGTCCACTTGATTTGACTCCGTCAACCAACAAACAACAATTCAGTTCTGATGCAGATAGTCGAGCGAAGGAAATCAAGAAACTGCATGAACAAGTTCGAGAGCAGATACGGAAACAAAATTCCAGATACAAAAATCAGCGAGACAAACATCGGAAGCAACAGATTTTTAAAGTTGGAGATTTGGTCTGGATTCATTTACGAAAAGAGAGATTTCCTAATCAACCAAATGCCAAGTTGTCACCTAGAGCTGATGGACCATTCAAAGTTGTGCAGAAAATCAATGACAATGCTTACAAAGTAGAACTGCCTGGAACATATGGTGTTTCTGCTACTTTTAATGTTGCTGATCTTTCGCCTTATTTGGACAATGAAGAATATTAAAACTCGAGGTCGAGTTCTCTCCAACCCGGGGAGTATGATTCCAGAAGCCACCATACCAATTCCAACAGCCCATATTTTTTTTTAGAAGTCAAATTCTACCTAATTCCACCTACTCCACCTACCATCATTTATTTGCATTTAAGGACCTCAATATTTGCATGTAAGGACCTCTAGCATTAGTATAAATAGACATGTTTAGAACATTGTAAGACACATTGAATTTGAGAATAAAAGTGAGTTATTTAGAGAATTTTCTCTCTTGTTCCTGAGCCATCCATGAACAATGTAACCTTTGTGGAGCAAATCTTTGACTACCCAAGATCCCAAATACCCACCTGCACCTGTTACACACACTCTTCCTTTCCCTTCCATTTTCTCCGTCTTCTTTTTCTGCTTCACCAATTTTATTCTTTATTCTCAATTTCTGCTCCTATTATATTCCCCCTTTTTTTCGGTGCATATGTTATAATTTTTTTTGAGCTATTTGTAAACAAAGTTATTGAACTTTTCTAAATTTTGCACAATTATGATTTTTTTGTCGAGTAACGTCAGGAAACCTAAATTTTTTGCCAAAAAAATGTTCTAAATGTGGCATGACACATGTCATGTTTTAATTTGGGGTTCATATGTATACACGCGGGATCTCTATTTTTATAAAGAAAGTTACAAATTCAACAAATGACACATAAGCATTTTGTACAAGTTTTTGGTGAAGTTTTTGGTTCCCTAGCATTTTTCTTTTTTGTCATCATTTTAACCATCTACATTTCTAAAATTATGCAAAATTTTGCAAATTGATAAAATTTAATGAGTTATTTTGGTTATTTTTTTGTTCATTATGGTTATTTTGGTAAATTATGCATAATTTTAGAAATGTAGATTGTTAATATGGTGACAAAAAAATCATAATGATTGTTATGCAAAATCAAAAAAAATTGAATGAATTTATTAGCATATAGCTCATTTTCTTTAGTAAAGAAAAAGAAATATTTATATACTCGTATATATACGGATTACATTTATAGATATTTCTATGAGTCACTGACCTCCTTTGAAGGAGGTCAGGGGTTCGACACCTGCGTGTGCGTGAGTTTCCTAGTTTGTATTAGGTTTCCTTTCTGTATTTGTAATTCTGTACTTGGCCGGGGGTCCTTCGGAAACAGCCTCCCTATTGTATAGGGGCATGATCTGCGTACATCTACCCTCCTCAGACACCACTTTGAGTGGTATTATAACTTAGTAAGTCTTGTTGTTGTTGTATTTATAGATATTTCTAACATGGCGGCTTGCAAGAAATGTAAATATAAAGGCTGCAAAATCGGTTACGGCATTGATGATGACATTGATGCTTGTTAAAAACTAGCCCTCATGTTTTCTTTAGCATCAATGTCAACTTGAGCTGCTGCGCCTTCACGAGTCCGCTTTGCGAATGTTCCAGAAGTTTGTAAAAGTTCCTCAGCTGGTAACATTTCAACTTGTCTGACAATTTTTTTAAAGATTCATGAAAGCAACTAATATGTTTTTACGACAACAATATTTGGGCATAATTATTTAGTTGAAAAAGGACGCTACTGTTTTAGCATTGATGATAATGAGTAACTTGTAATGTTTTGGCATAATTATTTTTGTCTACAAGTAACTTGTAATGTTTGCGCAACACCGTAACCTCAGCCTGGACAATAACAGTACAGCTAATGATCGAAAGAGCGTGTTTCAGGATCGCGCAAGTATTTGTCATAAAGCCAGCTAGATGTGTTGAGGGCATTGCCGATAGCCTTAACAGGGAACGTTTTTCGACTCTTCTGCCAGTCGTTTGTGAGCTTCACCCATTCCCGCCTCCAACTGTTCAAATCAAAACCCGAACCCTTCTGCAAACTCTCTTGCAGATATTTGAAATATATTGCTGCTCTTGGACCATAATAATCTCGCAATAGTCCACTCCAGTACTTGTTTCCTAGAGAAGCAGTTACGGAAAAAATAACAAATATCATATACAACAGAATGAGTGAACTAGGTGTGATTCACCCTTAGGTCTTAACAAAAGGTAGCATTGCACATACCATAGTCACGAAGCAGGCTGGCTTCTTCCTCTGTGTTATCGAACCACATGGTTATTTGAGTTCTTGCATTCCACTCGAACTGTAAATGTGGTTTGTATCAATGATTGTCCAGGTGTGATTGTGTGAATACAGTTGCTTACAGGATTGAGTGGTTCTTACCTGTTTCTCTTGTTCGCTGTCTTGGGCGAGATGTTTTGCACTCTCCAGCCATGGACCTAGTAGAAATCCCTCATGGCAAGCTAAAAGTGTGTCCATATCGTTAACAAGCTCAAGAAACTTCTCGCTGAGAAATCCAAGTGTGTCTAAATCTTTCAATTTATAAGATTCTATGACCTCTAAAAACAGTTGGTTTGCATACTTTGCCAAAGCTTGTCTTGTCAGGTCAACAAGGTCATATCTAAAGGATGCAGAAAACATGCACAGAGATTATGTAAATGATCTATTACTAGCATCTAGTAGAAGAAGCGTAGATCTATTCACATATTTAGGAGGTGATTCAAACATAAAGGAAAATTAACCTGTAGGTATTGCTTCCTGATAGTTTAGCTCCACTTTCAATAAAAAGTTCTAGAGCACGTATCACTTCTGAAGTCGAATACCAGAGATGAGGTTGATCAAAAGTATCTGTTAAATCTTTCAAAAAATCCCTCCTTGATAACGCTATGCTACGCTTTTGATGTTTCGGTGAGAATATTTGGGCTATCGAGATGAAGGATGGATCGACATCTGGGAATGACACAATGACATCCCTGTTTTTATCCTGTTTTAGCAAAGATATGGATTGGCCAAAATCAAAGATTTTTAACCTGGCATTAGGCCCCTCTCCTGGTGGCACAATTTAATACCTATATACTTGAGTAATGCAAGTTCAGAATATAACGACTGCTGGTCCTACACTCCTACTCATTATCGAGAAAAAAAAAAATTGCAAGGTTTCAGCACATCACAAAAATAAACGATATACTTACATAAGCACCATCTGTACAGTTGTAAATTGTGTGATATAGTATATTCCAGGCATCTTGCATGGTTTGAACAAATTTTCCATACCGTCTTTTTGAGTATAGATTAACCCACGTCTGCAAAGGAACAAGGAAATTCAGATTAAGAAGATTTTAGGCACATTGATCCCAGATTGCTGTGTTGGCACTGTAAAGATAAACTCATAGATTTTCTTTCTAATTTTCTGCAAGTAATAACAGAGTAAAAATTCCAACTCGTCGGATTAGCAAAGTGCATTCTGTTGGTCAGGAATTGCTTGACTTTTAACTCATGCTGTTTTGCAGGAATCAGGTAAACTTTGAAGCAATAAAAGGTCTGGATTTCCTGTATGTTTATTTCCATAATGTCTTCTTTTACAATGCAACAAGTGCAGACTTCTGCGTATTTTCCCTAGCTCGATTTATATTTAACCAAATGTTATAAGGTTAAAAGAAATTGCATAAAAATTCAATGGTGTTGTTTATAACAGAGTTAATATTTCCCGAGGAAAAATCATTCACTAGGTAAAAGCATATGCTGCTTAAAGCGATCGTTTTGGCGGGGGGTGCACCAAAGTCTGATTCTTGACCACATAATAAGAAATACTAGCTCCAAAGCACTCTTGTATTCTACCAGCCTTTAAAGTACTTCCAATCCAGAGTAGATCTCTAAAATGCTTTATATCTCTATCTAAAACATCTGGATAAAATATGAAAGTATACCGGGATAGAGAACGTAAAATCGCAGTACCTCAACATCAATTGTTTTATGTTGGAATGCCATCTCGGACATAAGATCATAAACTATAGGATTCTGTTCAATACCTTCCATTGACATTCCAACACCAACCTGGATGATACAGATTAGAGTATGATTATAAAAACACAAACGTTTCATATGTAGAATAGAACTGATAAAATTGAACATATACCAAATACTTTGTAAACAGCCTTTCTTTTGTGTGTGTGTGAGGAGAGCATCTAATGTGATTAAATTTTGCAGCATTACACATTTGCATATTTGTGGCATCAAAACACATTGACTCGGTCTTAAAAACGAGTTGTGTGTTTTGGGTTGACTTCTCACTTCCTCCCTTCCGGGTAGCTGGAATTTTATAGTTTGCACATGACATGCTTCCGCATAGAGTTGATTGATAAGGGGGATAGTATTAACGTTAATTATTAAGAAGATGTTCAAGAATAAATGTATCTTCTTATCAAGGAATGTCCTGTGCAAATCTTAATATTTGAAGCAAATTTGACAGAAAGGACAGTTTTCATGGTATCTTGGCATATAGTTTAACACTAATGTACTAGTTAGAGAGCCTTAATAAAGTTGGGTTGAAAAATGATAAGTTCATAATATTATTAGTTCATCCCTATATTTTTAATCAATTTTTGCATGAAATTGGATTTGTATTTTATCTATTTTCGTGTTTTATTGTAGAAAATTAGGAATTCTTATATTAGGAGGCTTGGAGCGGAAATAATATATTTTGGAGCAGAAAATCTGATTTTTCGGATTTCTTGCACGACGGTCACTGTTTTGGCTATTGCGGGAGCTCCGGGAGTCCGATTTAGGCGATCTTGGTATCGTTGGAAAGCTTGAGAGAAGGCCTTTAATTACAACTTGGTCTCAGATTTTAATGCAGTTCCTACTGTTACCAGAATTTTTCTGAAGTCAACAGCTTGAATTACTTTGCACAAGCATTATTTAAGAAACTCCATTTCATAATTTAATTTGTTTTGGTGTGGCTTTGTTGGTGAGTTTAGTGGAGTAGTTGGATTCATAATGAAAGAAGGTTATAGATTAAGAGAGTGGGACTGATTATTATTGAAATTATAGTGCTGGAATCATGAAAAGATCCAGCAATAATTCAGAGAAAAATAGAAAGCTCTCCAACAAGCCAGCTCAAAAGCAGAAAAGCAAGGGAGATGGGCTGTTGGTGTGCTACTTTTGTGGGCTGGAAAACTGATTTGTTTTTGCTATAAATACAAGAGAAGTGCAGGGGTGTGGGGAATCTCATTCATACACACTTGATAGCTACGAAATTACGCCATATACTTAGACAGATCAGTGGCTTAGCAGTTGTATTTTTAGAGCAGATTTCCAGCAGTCCAGAAACAGAGCAAAGAGAAGGAAGAGCTTGAAGAAATTCAGGGGATTTCTGCTTACTTTCTAATTTCTATTTCCATGTCTTCTTTGAACATGCTTCTTGTTGTTGTTACATTGTTATTCATGAACTAAACTCTTTTTCTAGGGATTTAATGGATTCATCTTGAAGCAATATCATACTTTTGTGGTTTATGTGGTAGTTCTTATTCTTGTGTGATTTATTCAAATCCGTTCTTAACGCTTGTAATTGATTGTCGACGATCAATTGCTTGAATTATATGTATGTAATCCGATATCCGAGAGGGGAGGGTTATTATTCTTTGGTTGAATAGACATAATTGCTTTAGTGGATGAAAATACCATTATAGGTTGTGTAGTAATTTTGGGTTTTGGATATCCATGCCTACCAAGTGTTTGGTTTTATCACGAAAGTAGAAAAATCGCATTTTGGTAGAGAATTTATATGTCCTAACCGGAATACAAATTATTATCGAGTCCCGCTATCACACACGATTAAGAGTGACGTGACAAAATAAACCACATTAGGAAATCGATATTGCGACGAGATGATGAAATTATTTCCCTAGGCTTTTCTCAATTATTATAAGTATTTTATTTTCGATCATTTCTCTATTTTTCCTTATTTTTATTAGCATTTAATTTGAGAAAATTTAAGTAAATTTTCTACATGTTTAGTCATAATTAAAATCACCAAAATTTCATTGTTCTAAATAATAGAAGTTTGATTTAAAGACCGGTAGTTAGTAAACCTTCCTCGTGGGTTCGACATCCTACTTTTAAACATTATATTACTTGTATACGATTTTGTGCGCTTGCAAAACGTCCAACAAGTTTTTGGCGCCGCTGCCGGGGAGGGCATTATTAATATCAAATTTTATTTCAGATTCTATTAGTTTGGAAAATTTTCAATTGATTGTTTTTATTTCTTTTCTGCCAGGGTGTTTATTACTTGGAATTTATGCGAAGAAAGACAACTACGCCTCTGGAATTTGATCCCGAGATTGAAAAGAGGTGCAGAAGGTTGAACAAATCCAGGAACGAACGACTGCAAAAAGAGAAAGAGGACAGACGTCGAGAAGTGCAAAGCAACGAGCAAGAAGACAATCTTAGTGAAGAAGAATCAGAAATGGGAGATATTCCAGAACGTACTCTACGAGAGCATGCAGCTCCAAACACAATTTTGCTCCCAGGAATTGTAAGACCAACTGTAACTGCCAATAATTTCGAGTTAAAACCAGGCCTTATTCAGATGGTACAACAGTCACAATTTGGTGGAGGTGTCACAGAAGATGCCAATGACCATTTGTTCAATTTTGTGGAGATTTGTGACACAATAAAATTGAATGGTGTCGCTGAAGATGCAATCAGGTTGAGACTTTTTCCATTCTCACTAAGGGACAGTGCTAAAACATGGTTGCAATCGCAAAGTCCGGGTTCAATCACAACATGGGAAGAACTACTTAAAATTTTCTTGGCAAAATACTTTCCACCGGGTAAAACAGCTAAATTGAGGAATGACATAACGAGCTTTAGAATGTTTGATGCAGAATCTCTTTATGAAGCGTGGGAACGTTTCAAGAATTTACAAAGGAAATGTCCTCATCATGGGATCCCTGATTGGCTAATTGTGCAAACATTTTACAATGGTGTTTCTGAACAATTTAAAAGCACAATTGATGCAGCAGCAGGAGGTGCAATAAAGAACAATGTTAGGTCCAAATGTGTTGTAGAGGGGGGGTGAATACAACTTTTCGAATATGAGAAGCAATAAATACGATGTAATAAATGAACACGCAGATTCAAGGAATATATTTCTTTATATATAACTTGAAAAGGTTGCTACAACATTCATTACAAAGTATAATAGAAGTTCAGAGAGAAGTGAATGATTCTAAGCTCTGTGAATTTACTTTCTCTCTTTTTCTTGTGTTTTATCAATATTGCTCACTAACTAAAAACATTACACAAGTGCTTCTATTTATACTACATGTAATCTATGTCCTGTAGTCTTCAAAGACTAAGATGTACGTGGCCCAATGATGTCCACATAAATCTTGCCTTATCTTGAAAGCTTGGAAATCTGCCAATCAGAAGATGCCATGTGTCATGTTGAAGCTGCACTCTAAGTAGAACTTCTACTTGAGAATTTCTACTTAGCCATCTCGAAATTTCTATGTAGAACTTCTACTTAGAAATGTTCTACTTGGCCATCTAGAATATTTAGTACTTAGAAAATATTCTGGTCTTCAACTTGAAACTTCAATGCACATCTTGAGCTTGTGATATCTTCATATCTTCTTTATTCTTCAGCAAGCTCTTGAACATTGATCTTTAATACTGACATAAACTTGCTATCAATGTCCTGACACTTGATGCACTGGTCTGGTTCATAAGTGACTAGTCTTGATAGTGTTTCTGCTTCCTGAATAAATTACCATATTCATTTAGTAACTTGGCTTTCCAATATTCGTTTTCCTTCTTGTTCACTTGAAATCAATTGGTCTTGTTGATACTGATAGTTATGATCTTGATTCTCGAATTCTCAAATCACTGAGGCATGAACAACTTTGACTTGAACTTCTCTCAATGATTTCTTCTTGACTTGATCATAGTTAACATGTTCAATTGTATCAATTACCTTGTCTTCATTTAGTGCTGATTTCTTGTGACTTCTTGTTCTTGATTGTCTTCAGGTTAAGTATCTTTTCTTTTAATTGAGTTACATTAGTTATAGTGTTACAAGTTTATACACACTGCCTTTCAATCTCCCCCTATTTGATTGTCTAACAATGACATTCAAATTAATGAAGGATAACTCAACTAAACAATGAGATGAGAAAAGATAATTAACATTACAGTCTTGAATAAATTACAATTGAAAAGTACTTGAAAACAATACAAAGAACTTAAACTAGAAACAGAATTCGAACCTCGAATTAAAGATCATTTGAATGATTCCTATCACCTGGATTATTTCATATCTTTTAGTCAAACTTATATCACCTTATTGGATTCACTCTAAGGTGAATTTTCCTCAAGTGAGTTAAAGCAACCGAAAGACATGAAGTTTTTCCAACTTCAAGTTCACACCACTCTGACCTTTAACCCTAATTCCGTTTCCTCTTCCTAGCTTCAGCAGCTTGGTCTTTCTCTTCTTTCTGCCTTTTGCTCTTCTCCTTCTGCTGCTTTTGTTTCTTATATACTGGATCACGAAGCTGCGTCCACCTAGCATTCAACAAACTTACTGCTTCCATTTCTAGAGGATTCCTGGGTTCTGGGTAAGGATGTTTGAAAAGCCTTCTGAGTTTGTCCACCTCCTGAGTAGTTCTGATCTTTGGAATGTCCTCAAATTTCTTCATTATAAGCTGAGGTTTCCAATGAGCTTTATCAGCTTTAAACTGACAATAGATCATCTTGGGATAGCCCTTGACACGGTTAGTATTGTGGACCCTAGCCGCATCTTGCTCCATTCACTTCTTTTCCACTACTACATCAGACAGGTAACTCACGAGTCTCTGCTTTTCTTTCACATACTTAACTTCCACATCTTCCCATTTGAACACATATAACACTTTCTCCAGAAATGCAGCATTTTGAGTCTGCAGCAGCCATTTTCTACTCATATGCAAGAGTGTTTTATTCTGGTCTGCATCTATGAATACTAAAGCATCAGCTGTATCATCAACAAAAGAGTGTATCCAGTATACACTGTCTCTTCCTGGAACACCAACTGACTCCCTTATCTCTCCTTGTTCCAGTTCTCCAGTAGGAAGATTCAGAGCTTCATCTACATTCTTCATAGCTTGAAGAATATTCCATTTCTTTTCTATCAGCTCCGGCTCAATCTTCACATTATCAAGAGGGTTTGGAGCAATGATATCACACTTCCACACCTCATTGCTCTTCTTGAATATGACACTTTCAATGCTCTTCACTGATTTATCTTTAAGCTCAGAGGCGAATCCCTTACTCATCATTTGTCTACAGACTGCCTTAAGAGATTCCACTGAAAGTTCCATTAAGTCCTTTTCCTCCATGCTCACCCTCTTCAATTTGCTGTCAACTACCATCCGGACAACATTAGGATATGCTGAGAATTCTGGACCCTTGTCCTCTGCTAGCTGCATTAACTGATCCCTATACAGAATGCTTAGATTCTCAGAATGAGAGTATTGAATTTTTGTTGCTAGCAAGAACAACTCTGATGCAGATCTTCTCGTCATGAATTGGTCATCCACATATAAGAAAGATATTGGGACTCCTTCTGTCAAAGACAATATAACCTTCCACTCCTTTTGCGTTGCATTGTATCCAACCCTGACTTTAGAAATTAATCTCTTTAAAGCACTCATGTAGTCCGCAGCCATTGGATTCTGCAAATTTAGGTTGTAGAACAGATCATCTGCCTCCTTGTTATGAACTCCTTTCGCACAGGGTCCCATCATTATCTTCCTTGCTTCATCCCATTTCTGCCCTAACCTTCTCTTGTCCAGATCAACTTGAGGATCAGCTAGCCTTGCAAGCTCATGATCATACTGTTTCCCTTGTAGCTCCACTTTCTTTTCTAGAAACTCAGCACGATCTTGCATTGCCTTCATTTTAAAGAATTCAGCTTGATCCAAGGCTAACTGTTGAGACTTAAGGGTTTCCTCATCAACAGTAATTTCTTCAGGCATTCCGAAAGACATTCCAGCACCTCCACCTTGATCCTTCAATGATCTCTTTATAGCATGTTCTAAAGGTGCGTCTTCCATATCAGAATCTGAATCAATTATCTCCTGTACTTTTTCGTGATGACTCAGGTCAATGAATGGTTCATCTTGCTCAACCATTATTGCCTTACCCTTTCTCCTCCTCAGAGCCTCTTCTTCAACAGACGGCTCAATTTCAATTTCTTTGACAAGATCAGCTTGTTCTTGAATTTCTTCGATTTGAACTCCCTGCTGTCTCGTCTCCTTTCCACTCTCCCCCTTAGGTGAGTTATCCTGAACTCCACCTTGGTCTCCAGATCCACCAGCTGCATAAAAATCTCCAAAACCAGAATCATAGACTCCTGCTCCAGTAGCACCACCTGTACCATCATCGGGGGGAGGTTGTTGCGGCTCGAAACACTCTGGGGGCACAAAAATTCTGATTGCGAACATCACTCTACTGATCTCCACAGCCAGAGTATCCATTGTAGTCTCCATTGCTCCCATCCTCTCAGTCAGAGTGTTTCCTAAGACACCAGCAGCATGGCCCAAGTCATTTACCTTGTGTGTCAAAGCATTAAACGCTGTAGCTTGACTTGCCATTCGTGCTGCGTAGTCATCAAGAGCCCTTTGATTGTCTCCAATGTTCATCCCTAACTGCCCCATCGTCTGCCCAAACTGCTTCATCTGACTTTCCATAGAAGTCATACGCGTATCAAGATTTGCAATGTTAAGGGACGGTGTTTGGTTTAGGTGACCTCGCTCTAATACTCGTTCTGTTAGTATTTGGCGCTCGGTTTCGGGCCTTAAAAAAGAAGGTCCCTCTCTCCCTAACCTCTCACACACACTCCCTGTCTCACGCTCGTGTATGTCTTCAATCAGTGATCCAAAATATGAAGCAGTACCTGCAGAAACTGGATAAGCAATATAATTTGCAGTTATGGGATCAATTGTTGTTTGTTCCTGAGTTGGAATCTCAGGCTGAGAGGCTGCAAAGGGTTCTTGTACAACATCAGAACCGATCCTTTTTGTAGCATCAGTACGTACCGGTGAAGGTACGGCTGAAGCTTTTAAAGCTTCATGTCCTTTTGAAGCAACAGTATCTTCAAGAGGTACATAATCATCATCAAAATCCCTATGTGCAGATTGTTCAAGGGGAGAACCACTCTCGTGAGGTGGAGTGGTTGCGTGTGACATTCTAGGGTTTGACTGATGTTTAGAAGTAGCAGCATGAGAAAATTTGGCTTTCTTTCGAGTAAGAGGCTGCTCTTCGGGGTCACTCTCCTCATCATATCCTACATCTACATGTGCTGGCTGTTTGGATTCCGGTGACAGGGGTGGCAAAGAATTAGAAATATAGCTCTCACCCTGGGATAGATCCTGCGGGCTAGCAGTCTCTTGGGTCTCGGAATCAGATACATAGGAAGAGGAATGAGTAGTATGCAGAGAGAGATTACCTGATTCATTACCTTGTTCGTCACCGCTTTGCTCATCAGGAATCTCTTCAAATGCCTCAGCATGAGCAGACCAATTCTGAGCATGTGATGAAACTTGCGATGATTCCGCCAAAGTGGTAACTCCTGCATCATAGTTAAGCCACAGTTGAATATTTTCAGGAATTGACATTGGTTTACCTTGGTGTTTATCCTGATTATCAATTATTGAAAGTGACTTAGTGCCCATCCCTAGTGGTGCAGATGTTGGGCTTGTGGCAAATCCCTGTCTAACAGCAAGAGCATCCTTCGGTATTAAATCATTAATCAGCATCTGTAGGAACCGAGGAAACCAGCAGACAACATCTGTTGTGTTGAGGTCTCTGCTTGCAGGAGATCCCATTACACCCACTATCTCCGAGAGAACTATGCGTCCATAATTTATATCCAGTTCTCTTGCTAGGGCAATTCCAAAGTTTTGTATGGGAATGGAAATTTGATGGAAATCGCTTTCTCGTGCCCGAAAACATCTTGTGATGGCCTCGAAAAAGTAATTCCATTCCACATGAAAGAATTGTTTTTGGATGTTTCCAGTGATCCGGCCAGACGGAGGATAACATCCTATTTCTTCAAAGAATCTGAGGCGTTCTGCAGCTGTAGGTTCTGGATCATAAACATCTTTAATGGGGAATCCCAGAACCTTGTTGACAATTTGTTCAGTCACCTCATATTCCTGACCCGCTAAGGTAAACCTGAAACCGTAGGGGGTTGATTTGCTCCCAAAAGAAACCGCACTAGTCCATAATTGCTGTAAAGCATCATGTACTAGTGTAGGTTTAGCAGTAAAAGCATCGCTAGCTTTGGAATACAAATTGTGAAATCGTATCCAAGACTTAAAGCGCGGGAGTTGATCACCAATTTCCGTAGAAATATTATAAAAAATGTTTTTAGCAAGTGAAAATTGGTGAGCCATTTTAATTAAAATGTTTTTCCTTAATAAATGTGAATTTTAATTTTAATTTTCGAAAAACAATTAATTAAAGAATTATCAGTTATAGCCCTTTTAATTTAACAAAAAAAAACCAAAAGTCACTCTTGAAAAATTAAACTACGGGTTATAGATAATTATCACTGTGAGAGGCGAAAATCAACAACCAATTAACAGAATCTGATACCAGTGAAATCAGTGAATTTATGTGTGTACACACCAGTGAAATCGTGTGTATATGACTGTGAAGTGGTGTGTGTATATACGTGTGTATATATATCGAGAAAGAAGAACAGATACACAAACACACAAACTCAGATATTACTAGTCACTCAGATAACGGCAGTCAAAAATCGGGCAGTAATTCGTGGTCTGTATGAGTTTTATCACAAAAATCACGAACAGTGGTTGTAAGTCGAAATCGCCTGTATGTATATGGAGGCGGCTGTAAAACTTAATTAGGTAAAAGTGAATGAATTGATCGAGTTAGAGATGTATATATAGACATGAATGTGAAATGACAGAAATGCCCCTGTTAAAAAGTGTGAAAAACACTAAGTACATACAGGGAGAATCTAAGTCGAAGTCTATCTCGAAGTCTAAGTCGAAGTCTATCTCGAAGTCTATCTCGAACATTTTAAGTCGAACTTCGAGATGGAGTTCGAGATAGATGTTAACTCGAAAAACTTGAACCATTTAACTATTAATGACCATGTAATCAGCACAAACCACCAACAGTACTAGGGAAACCTATCTCGAAATTCAAGTAGAAATTCGAGATAAGTTTCGAGTTAGGAGTCAACTCGAAAAATCCCCTTAAGACCAACTGAGAACTCTATCTCGAACATCAAGTCGAAATTCGAGTTGAGTTTCGAGATAGAGGATAACTCGAAGTTATTAACTAACTCGAAGTTACTCTCAGATCTATTCAAAATATCTCCAAAAATGAAACCTTACCTCATACTTCGAGATAAAGTTCGAGATAGAACTTATCTCGAATATTTCAAAGATGGAAAGTGGCACACTGGTAACTCGAATTCGAGCCCTAAGTCGAATTTCGAGATGAATTTCGAGATAGAGTCTAACTCGAAATTCTTCCCAGACTTAGAATTTTCAAAACTTCACTCTGGAAGCTCAACTCGAAATTCAACTAGAATTTCAAGATGGGTTTCGAGATAGTGACTAACTCGAAATTTTGAAGATACTTAGAATAATTTGACAATTTTTCTTGAAAAACTCAACACTTAATATTGTCAAATTAATATAAATATCAATTCAAGGATTTTAATATATGACATAATTAAAACATTCCTTGATAATTCTAAGGCCTCTAATTACATGAAAAACACAGGTAAATTCATCTAAAAATCATGCAAAATTTAGAATATTATGAATTTAACTCCCCCTATGATCATGCAATCTAACAAACATAAATTCAAAGATTTGTGCTATAAAAGACACTTAAAACACAATGAATTCATGTAATATGACACTATATGCAATCTATAACAATCATTAATTAGGCATTTTAAAGTCTAAACACATAATGATTAAATAGCTTGCATATACAAACATAAACATGGATTTTACAGATAGAAGGCTTTACTAACTTGTGTTAAGCATTCCCAATTCACCAACCAACCTATTGAATGTTACTTCATCAAGAGGTTTGGTGAATATATCTGCAATTTGTTGCATTGTGGGCACAAAATGTAGCTCCACAGTCCCCTCCTCAACATGTTCCCTTATGAAGTGATACCTGATGTCGATGTGCTTGGTTCTTGAGTGATCTACAGGATTGTTGGTTATGGCAATGGCACTTGTGTTGTCACACATAATTGGAATTTTCTTGTGCTCCATGCCATAATCCTTCAATTGGTTCCTCATCCACAGTATTTGAGCTACACAGCTTCCAGCAGCAATGTACTCAGCTTCAGCAGTAGAAGTAGATACTGTATGTTGCTTTTTACTTTGCCAGGACACCAATCTTCTGCCAAGAAATTGACAAGCACCAGATGTGCTTTTCCTATCAATCCTGCAACCTGCATAGTCTGAATCCGTATAGCCAATTAGATTAAAACCTGTATCTCTTGGGTACCAAATTCCTAGATTTGGTGTGCCCTTGAGATACCTAAAAATTCTTTTGACAGCTATGAGATGTGATTCTCTAGGATCCGCTTGGAATCTTGCACATAAACAAGTCGTGAACATTATATCAGGTCTACTTGCAGTTAAATAGAGAAGTGAGCCAATCATACCTCGATAGCTTGTGATGTCAACTGATTTACCTGATTTGTCTTCATCAAGCTTCGTGGCTGTTGCCATGGGAGTCTTAGCTGCTGATGCATCTTCTAGATTATACTTCTTGAGTAAATCTCTGACGTACTTGGATTGACAGATAAAGATACCATCTTTTCTCTAACTGATCTGTAATCCAAGGAAGAAGGACAGCTCTCCCATCATGCTCATCTCGTATTTGTCTTGCATTAGCTTAGCAAATTTCTCGCACAAGCGCTCATTAGATGACCCGGAGATAATATCATCCATATAGACTTGAACAAGTATTAAATCATTCTTCACATTCTTATAGAACAATGTTTTGTCAATTACTCCCCTAGTAAAACCACTTTCAATTAAGAATACGGATAGGGTTTCATACCAACATCTTGGGGATTGCCTGAGGCCATAGACAGATTTGAAGAGAAGATACACAAAATCTACAAGTTCTGGATCAATGAAGCCAGGCGGCTGTTCCAGATACACTTCTTCTTCTAACTCTCCGTTCAAGAAGGCACTTTTCACATCCATCTGAAAAACCTTGAAGTTCTTATGTGCTGCAAATGCCAAGAACATCCTGACTGCCTCAAGTCGTGCAACCGGTGCATAGGTCTCATCATAATCAATTCCTTCTCGCTGAGAATAACCTTTTGCAACCAAACGAGCCTTGTTTCGTGTTACAAGTCCGTTTTCATCCATTTTATTTCTGAATACCCACCTAGCTCCAATTACTGATTTGTTCTTTGGTCGGGGTACCAGTTTCCAAACTTTCTGCCTTTCAAACTGATTGAGTTCCTCTTGCATTGCAACTACCCAATCAGCATCACCAAGAGCTTCTTCTATTTCTTTAGGTTCAAGCTTGGATAAGAACCCAGAATATAAGCAAATATTAGCCAGGTCAGCTCTTGTAGTTCTTCTAGTAGACACACCAGCATCTGGATCACCAATAATTAATTCAAACGGATGGTCTCTATTCCATACCCGTTCTCTTGGAAATTGTCTTGATGATTCAGCATGACTTTCTAAGTTGTGGTGCTGACTACTTTGATTACTTTCACTAACTCCCCCTGAGTTAGTGCCAGCTCCTACAGAACTAGAGTCAACTCGACTCGAGCCTTGAACAGTAGTCCTTGAGCTGCTATTTACTCCCCCTGAGTTGTTGCCGGTTCGTACTGAAGAAGTCTCTCCTGATCTTGTAGGATTAGCTTGTTCACTAGACTCAGGTTCTTCACGTACACTTGGAACATTTAATGGGACAACCAACTCAGGTTCATCTTCAAGTTCTTCTAAGTCCAGATTCTGAAATTTTAGGGACTCAGGTTCACTAGAATCTCTTGAAATTGATGAGAGTTTGGTATCGTCGAATCTGACGTTGTAGCTTTCAGTCACTTTTCGATCATTTACTAAGAACACCCTATAAGCTGCTACCACATCTGTGGAGTAACCAACAAAGATTCCTTCACGAGCTTTTGCTGCAAACTTGCCTAGATTTTCATCATCTATAAGTACATAGCATTTGGCTCCAAAGACATGAAAGTATTTGATTGTTGGTCTTCTTCCGTTCATTAGTTCACATGGTGTCTTTTCTTTATCTTTTATGATCAAGGATCGATTTTGAGTGTAACACACGGTACTCACTGCTTCTGCCCAGAAATACAGAGGAAGTTTCGAATCATACAACAAAGTTCTTGCTGCTTCAACCAATGTTCTATTCTTCCTTTCAACTACTCCATTTTGTTGTGGAGTTCTCGGGGCTGAATACTGACGACGTATTCCCTTAGATACACAGAAGTCATTTAGCACTGCGTTTTTCAATTCAGTGCCATTGTCTGATCTAATCGTCTTCACAGTAAGTGTTGAAACATTCTCAATTTGAGTTATGTGATCAATGATTAAGAAAGGTACTTCGTCTTTCGTCATTGCGAACAATACCCATGTATACTTGGAGAAGTCATCTACGATTACCAATGCATATCTTTTCCTAGACAAAGATAGGACATTCACTGGGCCAAACAAATCCATATGAAGAAGTTGCAGAGGCTCAGTAATACTAGAAATTTCTTTGCTTTTATGCGATGCTCGTTTCGACTTTCCCATTTCACAAGCTTCACAGAGTCCTTTCGGAGCGAACTCCATTTGAGGTAGATCTCTCACCAATTCTCGCCTCGCGAGAACATTCATCGTTTTGAAGTTTAAGTGAGATAACTTTTTGTGCCATAACCAACTTTCATCATCCGAAGCTTTGCTGTAGAAACAGGTGACTTCATTCTGATTTGCTGAATCCATGTCTGCAACAAAAAGATCTACCTTTCGAACTCCTCTCAAAGCCAGTGAACCTTCCTTGATGTGAGTGATTGATACACCTTTCTTGTTGAAGACAATTTCGTAACCTTTGTCACAGAATTGACTGATACTCAACAAATTATGCTTTAACCCCTCAACATAGGAAATATCTTCAATGATGACATTGCCAGTTTTTAGTTTGCCATATCCCTTTGTCACACCTATGCTGTCATCTCCAAAGGTAACATAAGGGCCAGCTTTCATAACCATCTCTGTAAGCAGGGACTTGTTTCCAGTCATATGCCTCGATGCTCCACTGTCTAGCACCCATATAACTTTATTTCTATTCTGCTTAATGCCCTGCAATGACAGATTGGTTAGACATTCTTCGGAACCCAACTTTGATTGGGCCCGGCTTTTCGATAAGATCGATAATCAACAGATTTAACAACAGGAGATGCACTTTTCTTAACATTACTAGAGCTTTCGACTTCCTCCTTTCCTTTCTCAGACTTGACATGTTTGTCAGTCCTAGGAGAAGGTTTGTCACTCCTAACTTTAGGAGGACTGACAGTCTTGGCTCTCACATGCTTTTTCTTGATGTTTGAACTAGCAGCAGTATTTAAGCATGACTGGCTAGATGCATTCATTAAATTCACAAAAGTTTGCATGACATTAAAAGTGCATGGCATACAATTAGGTTGACCACACTGTGCATGATTCTGATGCAGATTATTCATTGTATGTGTGACAGGCATGGCATGTGCAGCAGGAACATTTATTTTAACTTTACATGCATAAGAAAGATGTTCAGTAGATTTGCAGTGATAACATGCTTTCTTTATTCGTTCAGCCTTAACCTCTTTTATGCCTTTCTTCCCTTGTTGTTTAACAGCCTTAGCTCCTATTCCTAGTCTAGATTCATCACTAGGGAAATTGATTTTAACTTGTTTAATAGGAGTTATAGGTTGTGCTTTCTGGCGATCTTCCATCTCAATCTCATATCTAGCTATCAATTCAGTCTCTTCTTCTTCTATTCTAGGAACAAGGTATTTGTAGATGGGTTTGACAGAAGATTTAAAAATGCTAGGAATATCATTTTTAAGGTCACTGGAACCAGTGTCGATAGGTCTCTTCCCTTCTTTCTTAGAAAGGTTAGAATAATCAAGTCCTACACCTACTCCAGTTATCTTCTTAAATACGTCATTATCTACATACACTTTACTAGCAGCTTGTTTGTAAGCTTCACATTTAGTTTCTAACTCAGCTAGTTTGTTCCTAAGACATGCTTTTATTTCTTCCTTAAGGACGAGCTTGTGTTCCAAAGATTTAATAAAATCTCTTAGGGAAGTATCTACAGTGCAAGCAGCCTCTAACTCTTCCACTTTTGCCTCAAGCATTCTGCTTTTGGCGACAAGTGTTTTCTGTTCCTTTTGAGAAGTGTCTAGGCTTTTGCACAACATGTAGATCTCTTCGCTAAGAGCCCCATTCTGTTCCTTATAATCATCAATAGACATTTCTACTTTAAGGGTTAGAACTGGTACCTCTGGTTCCTCTGATGTCTCAGCCATGAGCGCAAAGTTTGCTACATGAGTAACATCTTCCTCATCTGAATCATCCCAAGCTCTTCCTTCTGTTACTAATAATGCTCTTTTTCCATGTCTTTCTTTCACCAGCGATTCATACTTGCTTTTGAGGGCTTCAAATGTCTCTTTTGGATAAGTCTGTTTAGGCTTTTTGCAGTCCGAGGCAAAATGTCCAGCTTCACCACAGTTATAGCATTTGAACTTCATTTTGAAATCCAAAGGAGATTTGTAGCTGGTATTCTTGCCTTTACCTTGGTAGCCTGACGAACTACCACCACCCTTAGCAGCCCGATAATAAGATGAAGAATTTCTCTGTGGTCGGTTGCTCTTTCTGAATCTCATGTTGCTGAACTTCCTTGCCATGTATGCCACGACACTATCGTCCATGTTGTCCAGCTCTTCTTGGGTGAAGTAGTCATCATCACTGTTAGATGCGCACTCGTCATCATTATCAACTTGATGTGGTGCAAGTGATGATTTAGGCTTTGCTGCAACCATTGCCTTCTTAGACTCTTCCTCATCAGCAACTAATCCTGATGCAGTTTCTTTTCCTTTTGAATCATTGTCCCATGCTTGATCTTGAAGTGTTTCCAGCTCATAGGTCTTCAGAATTCCATAATATTCTTCCGGAGAAGTTGTATGCAAATCTCTGGTTTCTCTGATTGCATAGACCCTATGTTCAATGCTCTTTGGCTGGTTCCTCAGATATCTCGTATTGGTTTCAACCATGGGGAGAGTTACACCTCTCAGATTCAAATCTAATACCAACTGACTGAATCTTAGATAGACGTCTGTTATGCCTTCTCCTTTTCTTATTCTGAAGGTGTCATACTCCATCTTGAGTATAAGTGTCTTGTTGCTTCTAACCTCTGCAGATCCTTCCATGACAACTTCTATCTTGTCCCAAATCTTCTTTGCTGTATTCAAACCTTTGACTATGTTGAACATTTCATGATCAAGAGATTCCATCAAGGTTTGTCTTACAGAAGTATCATAAGCTATTTGCTCCTTGTCAGCATCCGTAAAGTCCGCTGCCTTTTTAGGCTCAGACCGAGCAGGTATAACCTCCTCTCCTTCCGTACGCTCAGTGATAGCTTTCATTGGAACGAATTTACCCTTTTCAAGGACTTCCAGATATTCAGGGTTAATTGTCTCTAAGTAAAGTCTCATTCTGAAAACCCATTCTTCATAGTGATCTCGGTTGAACATTGGGATCTTGAAAGAATTTTTAGGAGCCATTTCAAATCTGGTCACTAAAAGTTTCTAAGTACCCAAGACTAGGCTATGTAGAATATCTATGTAGAACTTCTGCCAAGTCGAAATTTCT
The DNA here is from genome assembly GCA_037693485.1 of Kitagawia praeruptora. Lineage (NCBI taxonomy): Eukaryota > Viridiplantae > Streptophyta > Magnoliopsida > Apiales > Apiaceae > Kitagawia > Kitagawia praeruptora. The sequence goes on from CM075350.1 coordinate 130,249,383, forward strand.
CTAAGTAGAAATTTTGCTCAAGTCGAACTTCACCAAGTAGAAATTGTCCAAGTCGAAATTCTATGTAGAAAATTTCAAGTCGAAATTCTATGTAAAAAATCTCAAGTCGAAATTCTATGTAGAACTTTTGTCCTTAGAATAAATTTTCTGCAGATTACTTAAATATTGAATAAACAATATTATCACTTTAACACCTTTTTGACTTTTGATACTTTACTCACCGAAAGCATCTAACCCACTTGCTAGGTAATGAATATATATTGTTTTGCTTTCGGCCAAGGAATAATTTTCAAATCAAAAGTACAAAAACACCTTTTTGACTATCTTATCTGATTGAAAAAGGAGATCAAAAAGTTGTTGGGTTGTCTTCTTTGATAAGAACAGATGATGAACACTCAAGAACACCAAATATCAATGAACCCAGATTAATTCACAAAAATTAATTAAAATACACCCAAGCTAAATAATCACACCTGGAGTATTTAAATAATTTTTCCGGATGAGTTTTCACTAGAAACGAATTAAAGCACACTTTTCGAAAAAAATGAAAAGTAGATCTAGAAAATTAAAACTAACGATTCTTCTACCAAACACAAGGATCTATGTTTTGTATGTTAAACATCCGCTCTGATACCAATTGTTAGGTCCAAATGTGTTGTAGAGGGGGGGTGAATACAACTTTTCGAATATGAGAAGCAATAAATACGATGCAATAAATGAACACGCAGATTCAAGGATTATATTTCTTTATATATAACTTGAAAAGGTTGCTACAACATTCATTACAAAGTATAACAGAAGTTCAGAGAGAAGTGAATGATTCTAAGCTCTGTGAATTTACTTTCTCTCTTTTTCTTTTGTTTTATCAATATTGCTCACTAACTAAAAACATTACACAAGTGCTTCTATTTATACTACATGTAATCTATGTCCTGTAGTCTTCAAAGACTAAGATGTACGTGGCCCAATGATGTCCACATAAATCTTGCCTTATCTTGAAAGCTTGGAAATCTGCCAATCAGAAGATGCCATGTGTCATGTTGAAGCTGCACTCTAAGTAGAACTTCTACTTGAGAATTTCTACTTAGCCATCTCGAAATTTCTATGTAGAACTTCTACTTAGAAATGTTCTACTTGGCCATCTAGAATATTTAGTACTTAGAAAATATTCTGGTCTTCAACTTGAAACTTCAATGCACATCTTGAGCTTGTGATATCTTCATATCTTCTTTATTCTTCAGCAAGCTCTTGAACATGGATCTTTAATACTGACATAAACTTGCTATCAATGTCCTGACACTTGATGCACTGGTCTGGTTCATAAGTGACTAGTCTTGATAGTGTTTCTGCTTCCTGAATAAATTACCATATTCATTTAGTAACTTGGCTTTCCAATATTCGCTTTCCTTCTTGTTCACTTGAAATCAATTGGTCTTGTTGATACTGATAGTTATGATCTTGATTCTCGAATTCTCAAATCACTGAGGCATGAACAACTTTGACTTGAACTTCTCTCAATGATTTCTTCTTGACTTGATCATAGTTAACATGTTCAATTGTATCAATTACCTTGTCTTCATTTAGTGCTGATTTCTTGTGACTTCTTGTTCTTGATTGTCTTCAGGTTAAGTATCTTTTCTTTTAATTGAGTTACATTAGTTATAGTGTTACAAGTTTATACACACTGCCTTTCAAACAAGCTTCTAACTCAAGCAACTCAATTACTTGAAGAAATGGCAGCCAACAATTATAATTGGTCCAATGAGAGAAATGTCTCTAAAAAGGGTGCTGGAATTTATGGAGTGGATAATTATTCGCTCTTAGCTTCTAAAGTCGATGCTATTGCGAAAATCTTGGAACACGCTAATTTGAATGTTGCTCAAGTAGCTATGGTTTGTGAATCATGTGGAGGAGGCCATCATTTTTCGAAATGTCATGGGCCTGATCATGTCAACTTTGTAAACAATTCTCCAAACCAACAAAATAATCCATATTCAAATTCTTATAATCCGGGTTGGCGTAATCATCCGAACTTTTCTTGGAGTAATCAAGGAGGCCAAAAGCAGACTTTCCAAGGCACTTATCATCCCAGAAATCAACAGTAGAATCAGCCTCCCCAAGAAAGCAAATCTTCTCTTGAATCTTCACTCGAGAAATTTGTTAATGCTACATCCGAGCGATTCGAGAAAATTGAGAAACAATATGACAGGTTGGAGCAGAAAGTTGATAGAATTGAAAATCAAAATAAAAATCTGGAAACTCAGATGGGGCAGATTGCTAGTTCCTTCAACTCAAGGCTTACAGGTGCTTTACCTAGTAAAACTGAAATTAATCCGAATGAGCAATGCAAAGCAGTCACTTTGAGAAGTGGAAAACAGTTGGAGAAAGTAGTATCAAAGCAGAAAATTGTGGATAAAGCAACAACTACAGAAGAAAAAGAAGAGGAATCTCAACCTCCTCTAAACAAATTTCAGTTGCAAGAAATTCCTTTTCCTCAAAGATTGAAGCAACAAAAGTTGGGCAAACAATACGAAAAATTCTTGGAGGTGTTTAAGCAGCTTCGTATTAACATTCCATTTGCGGATGCATTAGCTCAAATGCCCTCATATGTCAAGTTTCTGAAAGAATTATTGTCTAACAAGAAAAAACTGGAAGAAAATGCAGTTGTAGCTCTTACGGAGGAATGCAGTGCTTTGATTCAAAATAAGCTCCCTCAAAAACTTAAGGACCCAGGTAGTTTCTCTATACCATGTTTAATTGGGAATAAAGTTTTTGATAAAGCTCTTTGTGATTTGGGTGCTAGTGTTAGTTTGATACCATTGTCGGTATGCAAAAAGATGGGGTTCACCGAATTAACTAGCACAAGAATGACTTTGCAATTAGCTGATAGGACTCTAAAATATCCAGTTGGAGTTTTAGATAATGTGTTGGTGAAAGTAAAGGACTTCTATATTCCGGTGGATTTTGTGGTGTTAGATATGGATGAAGATGTTGAAATTCCTTTGATTCTGGGAAGACCATTTTTAGCCACTGCTGGAGCTTTGATTGATGTTCGACAAGGGAAGTTAACTTTGAGAGTGGGGGATGATAAAATTGAGTTTGATATAGCGAAGGCTCAAAAATTTCCTGATTTTGCTGACCATTGCTACAGAGTTGATGTTATGGACGAGTTGGTGCAAGAGATTTGGGAAGAAAATCATTGTGAAGATCCTCTTGAGGCTTACTTGAAAAATAATGCTAGAATCATTGATGAAAACAATCAGTTTTCTTATGCACTTGACAACACTCCAAATGGTCAATTCTACAAGAGAAGACATTTCGAGGAACTTCCTAAAGGTACATCACTTCCACTTCCTTCTATAGAACAAGCACCGATTCTTGATTTGAAACCGCTACCTTCTAATCTCAGGTATGTTTTTCTTGGTCCCAATAATACTTTACCTGTTATTGTGAATGCTGAATTAAATGAATTGCAATTAGAAAAGACTTTGAGGGTCTTAAGAAAACATAAAACAGCAATTGGATGGACCATTTCTGATATTAAAGGGATCAGCCCTACTTTTTGTATGCATAGGATTTTAATGGAAGAAAATCATAAACCTGTAATTGAATGTCAAAGAAGATTAAATCCTAACATGAAAGAAGTAGTGAGGGCTGAAATTACTAAATTGTTAGATGCAGGAATAATTTATCCAATTTCTGATAGCCCTTGGGTAAGCCCTATACACGTACCAAAAAAAGGAGGAATTACTGTTGTTCAAAAAGATGGTGAATTAATTCCAACTAGGACGGTTACTGGGTGGCGAGTTTGTATAGACTATAGGAAATTAAATAATGTTACTCGCAAAGATCATTTTCCATTACCATTTATTGATCAAATGTTGGAAAGACTTGCAGGTAATGCTTATTTCTGTTTCCTAGATGGATTTTCAGGTTATTTTCAAATTCCTATTGCACCTGAAGATCAAGAAAAGACCACATTTGCTTGTCCGTATGGTACATTTGCATTCAGAAGGGTATCATTTGGTTTGTGCAATGCCCCTCCAACGTTTCAACGTTGTATGATGGCAATTTTTTCAGATTTTGTCGAAAGTACCATGGAAGTATTTATGGATGATTTCACTATTTATGGTTCTTCATTTGATGCATGCCTTGCTAATTTAAGTAATATTTTGCATCGATGTGTAGAAGTCAATTTAGTGTTAAACTGGGAAAAATGTCATTTTATGGTACAAGAGGGCATTGTACTTGGGCATAAAATTTCAGAAAAAGGGATAGAGGTGGATAGAGCAAAAATTCAAGTAATTGAGAAATTAACTCCACCAAGTAATGTAAAAGGGGTTAGAAGTTTTCTCGGTCATGCTGGTTTTTATCGCAGATTTATCAAAGATTTTTCTAAAATAGCTAAGCCTTTATGTAATTTGCTCAATAAGGATGCTATTTTTGATTTTGACAAGGATTGTTTGATTGCTTTTGATAGGTTGAAGCGAGCTTTAACCACAGCCCCTGTTATTTCTTCTCCAGATTGGAATTTACCCTTTGAAATAATGTGTGACGCTAGTGACTTTGCAGTTGGGGCTGTTCTTGGCCAAAGAAAAGACAGGAAGGTGCATGTGATCTGCTACTCAAGTAGAGTACTTGATGAAGCTCAGAAAAATTATACTACTACTGAAAAAGAAATGTTGGCAGTGGTAATAGCACTCAATAAATTCAGATCTTATCTCATGGGATCCAAGGTGATTGTCTTCACTGATCACGCAGCTATCCGATATCTTATGAAGAAGAATGATGCAAAGCCTCGCTTGATTAGATGGGTTCTTCTACTTCAGGAATTTGATCTTGAAATTCGGGACAAAAAGGGAGTAGAAAATGTTGTTTCTGATCACCTGTCCAGATTAGAAGATGCAACGCAGTTGGATGATGAACAGCCTTTTGATGATAGATTTCCTAAAGAAAATCTTTTTGCAATCTCCAATCAAGAGCCTTGGTTTGCTGATTTTGCAAATTATCTTGCAAGTAGGATTATTCCTCCTGGTTTGACATATAATCAAAAGAAGAAATTCTTTGCAGATGTTAAACACTACTTTTGGGATGAACCGCTTTTATTTAAGCATTGCAATGATGGGATGTTCAGACGGTGTATTCCAGAGGAGGAGATATCTAGTGTTTTGGAGCATTGTCATTCGAAAGAAAGTGGTGGACATGCTGGTACAGACAAAACAATTGCTAAAATTTGGCAATGTGGATTTTATTGGCCAACTATGTACAAAGATGCCCGACACTTTGTTACTTCTTGTGATCGTTGTCAACGTACTGGGAATATTTCAAGGAAAAATGAAATGCCGCTCCAAAATATTCTAGAGGTGGAGATGTTTGATATTTGGGGAATTGATTTTATGGGCCCCTTTCCATCTTCTTTGAAGAATGAATTTATCCTAGTGGGTGTTGATTATGTTTCAAAGTGGGATGAAGCAATAGCAAGTCCTTCGAACGATTCAAAGGTTGTCATGAAATTTTTGAAGAAAAATATTTTTACAAGGTTTGGGGTACCTCGAGCTATAATTAGTGATGGAGGCTCCCATTTTTGCAACAAAGCTTTCGATGCTCTGATGAAGAAATATGGAGTCACTCACAAAATTTCCACTCCGTATCATCCACAAACCAGCGGTCAAGTTGAAATATCAAATAGAGAATTGACACAAATTCTGGAGAAAACTGTTAATAGTTCTCGAAAGGATTGGTCTCTCAAATTAGATGATGCATTGTGGGCTTATCGAACGGCATTCAAAACTCCTCTTGGCATGTCCCCTTATAGGCTTGTTTTTGGGAAGTCATGTCACTTACCGGTAGAATTGGAACATAAAGCTTTCTGGGCTATCAAGGAGCTCAACATGAATTTAAAAACTGCGGGTCAGAATCGGTTGCTTCAGTTGAGCGAGCTAGAGGAGATTCGGCTTGAATCTTATGAAAATGCGAGGATTTACAAAGAACGAACAAAACGATGGCATGATAAGCACATCCGACGGAGGGAGTTTTACGCAGGATAACAAGTGCTACTATTTAACTCACGTTTGAGGTTGTTTCCTGGTAAACTAAAATCAAGATGGTCAGGTCCTTTTGTAGTGGAGAAGGTATACCCTCATGGCGCTGTTGACTTGAAGGGTTATGATGGTAAAATTTTTAAAGTTAACGGTCAACGCCTCAAGATATATTTTCATGGTGATATGGTTGAACATGAGAAGGCTTCGGTGTTCAAAGAAGCAGACTGATCTTTGGTTCACATTACGTCCGGCTAAATGACGAAAACGACAGCGCTCTTGGGAGGCAGCCTAAGGATTCTAATTTGTTTTCTTGTGTTTTTATTTCAGGTGTGCTTAGTTTGCATAACTTCTATCCAAAAATTGCAGTTTCATCACCTTCATTGCAGTCCCGAAAAATCAGTTTTCGGAGCCTTCAACTGCATTCCAGGGGAGTTTTTCTATTCTGAAATCTTCTTTAGTGTTCATGCCTCGTTTATTTCATGATTATCTCATTGAGGACAATGAATCATTTAAGTGTGGGGAGGATTTTTCAACATTAAAAAAAAATAGTTTCATGGGCATGAGAAGAGTTTCATGGGCATGAACTTTGTCTGTTGCACCCACCTTCTTTGATTTCTTTTTCATGGCCATGAAATCTGTATCATGACCATGATTTTTGACTGGAGTTTTCAACAAAGAAAAGAGTTTCATGGGCATGAGTCTGCAGTCATGTCCATGATTAAGAAATTTTTTGATTGCCTTGTTCAAAATAGCATGTTATTAAGGATAAGTTCACACCTTGTCATCTTATTTCACGTGTCACTTATGCATGTCTCCCTCACGATATACACATTTCCATGATGATGTCTTGTGCGTGCTTGCGAAAATTCAAAACTTGAATTTATGTCATTGTCAATTTTAATGAGTTTTGCATGCTATCACCTTGTGAGCTCTTGAGCCTTAATTGTGATTGATACATTTTATATCAATCTAATTCAGTTGTTGTGAGTTATTCATCATTGTATATGTTGCTCCAGAACTTGCTTTAAACCGGATCGTGCGTTATTAATTTGTGTTACGTGTAAAAGTGATAAAGGCACTAGGATTAACCACGTTATCCCAAACACGTCCCTTAAATTAATCCCTAGTAAACCCCCTTGAGCCAATATCCTTTTTCTTCATATTATCACCAATAAAAAAAAATTGAGCCTAATTTTTATTCTTGTCTTGACTTATGAGAAGAGCATTTTGGTATTTGTGAGAGATTGGTAAAATATTACGTATGGGGATATCTTTGTACACATGTGAAAAATGGGATGGAATTGTGTTGGTGTGTAAAAAAAAAAAAAAAAGGGTGTTTATTCAAAGTTTTTGCATTGTGAATTCTTTAAGTTTTATCGTGATTTTTGGGATGATATCTCAAAGATAGTTTCATTTTGAGTGATTCAAGTGTTTTTGATCATTTTGCTCTTTTAGTCGTCAAGATTAGCCTATTTTAGCCTTCTTTTGTTTTCCTACCCTTCACCTAAGCCTCGTTACATCCCTTGCTAAGACCTTTTGATTTACATATGCATAATGTCTAGAGATTTTGGTGGTTAAGCAAGCTTATGGTAGTGCATATGCAATTGATTGATTTGAGTGATACATTTCCGCCTAATCACTTGTGTGAATTGAGTGAATGTGAGATTAATTTCAACCCAAAGCATGCTTACTTGTTAATTGCGACTTTACTGTTATTCATGATCTATTTTAGTCTTTCGAGACTAAGTGTGTGTACTTGAATAATTGTGTTGGTGTGTAAAGTTAAGGATTCACATTGAGTGACATTTTCGAGCTTTCATTTATTTATGTCCGCAAGTGTGGAGTGTTGTGATTTATTTCATGTTTGAGACTTGGCAATCAAAATAGAAATTTTGGAATTTTGTGGGTAGATTCGCTATAAACCTTCACGAGACCTTACTCGTCCACTAAGGCTACTTAGGGGTTTAAAGGGCTTATTGCATATGCCAAATGCAATCGTGATCACCTTACGAAAGTGGTACTAGTTAGTTAGAATTTATTTTTATTTTCGCCCGAGGACGTGCAAAACCTTAAGTGTGGGGATATTTGATAAGTTCATAATATTATTAGTTCATCCCTATATTTTTAATCAATTTTTGCATGAAATTGGATTTGTATTTTATCTATTTTCGTGTTTTATTGTAGAAAATTAGGAATTCTTATATTAGGAGGCTTGGAGCGGAAATAATATATTTTGGAGCAGAAAATCTGATTTTTCGGATTTCTTGCACGACGGTCACTGTTTTGGCTATTGCGGGAGCTCCGGGAGTCCGATTTAGGCGATCTTGGTATCGTTGGAAAGCTTGAGAGAAGGCCTTTAATTACAACTTGGTCTCAGATTTTAATGCAGTTCCTACTGTTACCAGAATTTTTCTGAAGTCAACAGCTTGAATTACTTTGCACAAGCATTATTTAAGAAACTCCATTTCATAATTTAATTTGTTTTGGTGTGGCTTTGTTGGTGAGTTTAGTGGAGTAGTTGGATTCATAATGAAAGAAGGTTATAGATTAAGAGAGTGGGACTGATTATTATTGAAATTATAGTGCTGGAATCATGAAAAGATCCAGCAATAATTCAGAGAAAAATAGAAAGCTCTCCAACAAGCCAGCTCAAAAACAGAAAAGCAAGGGAGATGGGCTGTTGGTGTGCTACTTTTGTGGGCTGGAAAACTGATTTGTTTTTGCTATAAATACAAGAGAAGTGCAGGGGTGTGGGGAATCTCATTCATACACACTTGATAGCTACGAAATTACGCCATATACTTAGACAGATCAGTGGCTTAGCAGTTGTATTTTTAGAGCAGATTTCCAGCAGTCCAGAAACAGAGCAAAGAGAAGGAAGAGCTTGAAGAAATTCAGGGGATTTCTGCTTACTTTCTAATTTCTATTTCCATGTCTTCTTTGAACATGCTTCTTGTTGTTGTTACATTGTTATTCATGAACTAAACTCTTTTTCTAGGGATTTAATGGATTCATCTTGAAGCAATATCATACTTTTGTGGTTTATGTGGTAGTTCTTATTCTTGTGTGATTTATTCAAATCCGTTCTTAACGCTTGTAATTGATTGTCGACGATCAATTGCTTGAATTATATGTATGTAATTCGATATCCGAGAGGGGACGGTTATTATTCTTTGGTTGAATAGACATAATTGCTTTAGTGGATGAAAATACCATTATAGGTTGTGTAGTAATTTTGGGTTTTGGATATCCATGCCTACCAAGTGTTTGGTTTTATCACGAAAGTAGAAAAATCGCATTTTGGTATAGAATTTATATGTCCTAACCGGAATACAAATTATTATCGAGTCCCGCTATCACACACGATTAAGAGTGACGTGACAAAATAAACCACATTAGGAAATCGATATTGCGACGAGATGATGAAATTATTTCCCTAGGCTTTTCTCAATTATTATAAGTATTTTATTTTTGATCATTTCTCTATTTTTCCTTATTTTTATTAGCATTTAATTTGAGAAAATTTAAGTAAATTTTCTACATGTTTTTTTTTTGAAAGGAACGTAGTTTCATTAATAATTGATATCAGAACTTAAAACATGATAAATGAACTCGGGAGGGTCATAAATCCACTCCCTCAGGCCGGACATAGAATGTGTAGCTAACAAGTGCGCTACACCATTCGCGGACCTACGAACAAACCGAACTAGCACATTATTAAAGTGCTTACATAAGTCAATACAATCGGAAACAATTGTATGGAAATAACTCATTCCATTTTCACCTTTACAGGCCTCAACTAAACATTTAGAGTCTGATTCGAAAATGCAAAAATCAAGGTCTACTTCCTTAACCCAGGACAGTGCTTCCTTCAGACTTAAGGCTTCCGCCTCTCGTGGTTGCCACTTACCAGCCACACAATTGGTTCTAGCACGCACAAAGCTTCCTGTCGAGTCTCTAATAATTGCTCCAACCCCAATACAGCCATCTCGAAATGTGGCAGCGTCAATATTGATTTTCACCCATCCCTCCGGTGGCTTACTCCAGCTCCTGATTGCCATATTGCCTAGCTGCACTCGACTATTGTCTATCTCTCGAGCTCTTCTCCATTCAGCTAATAAGTTCAAAGCACCAGATTTAACCCCAAATTTTCTACATGTTTAGTCATAATTAAAATCACCAAAATTTCATTGTTCTAAATAATAGAAGTTTGATTTAAAGACCGGTAGTTAGTAAACCTTCCTCGTGGGTTCGACATCCTACTTTTAAACATTATATTACTTGTATACGATTTTGTGCGCTTGCAAAACGTCCAACAAAAAACTTGCCATTGTTGAGTTTTCACTCAAACGAGCTTCAACAGGTCCCGATTCTACAGCATCCAACACCCCGTACATTTCTACATTTGCAGCAAAGTTGTGCAGCATATACACCTGAACAAAGTTGTGTAGCAAAGTTGTATCAGGATTAACATTTAACTGTACTCAAATTCAGGACAAAAATGTCACACGGAAATAAAGACAAGAAAAATATTGAAGTGAGATTAGTGGCTTGCGATTGATTAGAAACTTTTTTTATAGAAAATTCTCAACACATTATTATTCTTTCACGAGCAGCTTACAGAAAATTCACATTTGAAGCAAAATTCTAATTTTTGAAAGGGTCAGAGATTCTTCTAGATAACATAAAAATACCAGTTACTTTAAGCTCTAGCACAAAATCAATCCAACACTAATGTTGCTGAGAATGCATGTGGTTTAGGCAGGAAATGTTTGTGGACTGTATACAGAGTTATGAATCTCCAAAAAAATAGTTTTCCAGGATATAATGATTTCCATCTACCCAAAGACGTTTAATATGTCAGTCAGGCAACAAAAGATAAGGGTAATTAAAGTTGTCCATCATCTCAGCAAATAAGATAATTTAGAATTAAGTTTTATTCTGCAACTAGTACTCAAGTACCAAAATCTGACTAATAAGTATGAAAGGAGCTTTAACTTACCATATGTAAGGAACACCGTAAAACTGCTCGGAAGTAGTCCATATCGGTAACACTTCAGCGAACAAGTCAAGGACAACCATCTTTCCTACTGGGACAGAATGAAGAAGCGCCTAAAAAAATGCATGTTCGATAGACTAAGGATCTTGGAATCATAACTAGGAATTTAAATTTTAAAAGACTAGAACAAATTTGATCTGATCTGTCATTTATCCTTATTACCTCTACCTTATTACATAAAACAACATATGTTTAAAAATAAATGCTTGTTATTATCATGGAGACTTGGAGAGCCCTCCTTAAGCTAAGTTTTAGGGAGTGCATGATAACCACATCAGAACACACCAAGTTGCCTATAGCCAGAATGGGACTGTCTCCTATGAAGCAATCATAATAGGGACTATCTTTTGTACTAATTTCACACAGGCTCTTGTTACTGGTACTAGTCCAGCACATCATATAGCCTTCCACATCCTATATATATACCTCATAGAATTAAAATTTTGAAACCGCTCTATAATTGCTTTTTCTTTTCTGATTCCAGTTAAAATGATTTTGGAGTTAGCTGATGCATAATTTTAAGCATGTATACATATTGCAGTTATAATTGATATTCTCGATTCAACTTAACCCACAGAAACCTGCTCTTACAACTGGAGTTTATTCTGGAATGTATTTTGCATCAGGATAGGTTAAGTAAACAATAGGGATGGCAACGTGTTGGATCGGGTTGGATATCTGTGATATCCAAATCCAAACCCGAATCCTTAATCCAAATCCAAATCCGATCCAAATCTAAATGGATTTGGAAATTCAAAATCCAAACCCGATCCACCGGGTTTGGATCGGGTTCGGGTTTTATCCAAACCCGAAAATTTTAATTCTTTGTAAAAAAGTAGTAATATTTTTTTAAGCTAAATTTCATAAAAATTAAAATTACAATAGCAAATAAATATCTAGATTTCATAGACATGAAAATAAATAAGTCCAAGTTACACCACTATTAATATCTAAAGACATAAAAATTAAAATACAATTGCAAATAAATATCCACATAAATATCCAGAGGCAGAGTGTAGACTAGAAGACTAGCAGTAGCACAACATGTGTATCAAAATTGCCTGAACTAAGAAATTTCATAGTAGCACAGCATGTGTATCAAAATTGCCTGAACAAAATTACCTAGTGTAACTAAGTAACGTGTATTTATTTTTAAGGAATAAATTATAATATATATATATTATAAATTATATATGTATATATATCGGGTTTTTTTCAGGTTTCGGGTTTGGATCGGGTTTTCGGGTTTGGATCGGGTTGGATATAGCTAATATCCAAATCCAAACTCTTTCGGGTTTAAAAATCAAATCCAAATCCAAATCCAAAAAATCGGGTTCGGTAAGATCCAATCGGGTCGAATTGGATCGGGTATCCGTCGGATCGATTTTTTTTGTCATCCCTAGTAAACAAAGCACAAACTTTATATGCAAGGACAAGACCTTCATTTGTGGAGGCCTCCAGAATGGGTCATAAGAAAAAAGCCATCCCTGTAAAATAAAAATACATTGTATTTCAGGAAGAAGAAGAAAGAAACAAATTTGAGGTCCTAGAACAATGGAAAATGATTCGATATCTTCAGATACAGAAAATATAAACAACCCCGAATTTGTGATCGCGGTTAAAAAAAATATAAGACCGAACTTCTTCGTACAATTATAAGATTTTTGTTTTTACATATTACTTGCATGATATTTTTTTAAACGAAGATGTTAACTCTGGATGGACCAAGATCACTTGGAAATCTGTATATATTAAGAGCTTTATATATTGACCTGCATTAACCAAATAGCTTCCTTATCTCCACTTTGCATTCCTTCGAAAATTGCTGCACCAAGTGAAGATATGTACTCTGGTTCATCTACAGGGGGAGTGTTCTCATCAAAAGTATCACTGCAGATTAAGTTAGATGTTTAATAATGTATGTTCCAAAATATTACAAGATGGTATAGATCAAGTCCCATAAAATGTTGTGTTCTCATCAAAAGTATCACCGCAGATTAAGTTAGTTTGTTTCATCTATGGCTATCTCTTGGAAGTTAATAAAGAACTTTACTGCTATTTTTTTTACAAGCATACTCAATTGAATGCTAAAGAAAACATTTTAATAGCAAGAAAAGATGAATTACCAATTGTATATGTGACCACTCCTTTCATACTCTAAGCAAAGAGGAAATTTAAGTCAGGGACTGAAAATACATCTTCTTGAAAAGGTAACTGCTGCAAGACTACAGTCTCAAACATACAAACCTTTCAATTGCTGCTTAATAAATGCTTTTCCAATTTCAATGAACAGAGGATCAGTTGCATCAAGAAGATAAGTGCAGCACCATCTAGAATCACTCCCAACAGTAAACCTTAATGGTGACAAAGAAAATCAAACTCAGTTAAATGGATCAGCATCGTTTGTTTGAGAAACATCAGATGAATTGCTTAATGATGAAAGTAGACAACAAGAAACACATATTTGAAATTTCCAAGAGACTACGGACAGTAGTACAATCTTATTTTACTGATATATAAATATTACATATAGCAAGCAAAAAAGAATCAATATGCTCATAGTTGAAATTAATTTTAGGTAAACTAAAATTCCAGAACGGAGATACCACCGCATGCTATACTGCTTTTTTGTTTACTTACATCTTTTTTTCCTTTTGTTTGATCTGTTTTACTTCATAATGGTATTCGTTTGTCATAAGTATTTCATTTGCAGCAGCACTCAACTACTTAAAGTAAAATACGTAGTGAAACGATTTCAATATCACATAAACAAACAGAAAAAATCTAGGCTTACCAATTCCCTAAACGTTCTATCTTTGCAGCAGGAAATACACTTTTCAATGCTGCAGGAACATTTCCAGAAAAGGCTGGAAGCACTGGAAAAGAAACATCAATATTAATCCCTTTGAAGGTCTGACAAAAGAATCTTCCAAAATGCATAAGTTGTAGAGCACAAAATGTAGCGAAGGAATACAGTCTCCTAAAGTAAACCATTGTTTAAAAACCACAAAGTGGCAAACAAGTTAAAACTCAGCTAACATCCTATATGTATCGCCAATACAAGTCTGCGTGAAACAATCATCTGTCAGAAAACAATGAATCTGACATTCACTCAACATACTGAACATACAAAACTTTCTTAGCAAAAAACAAAGTTGCAAAAAACTTAGGATTACTGGATAATGAAGAAGATATGGTCATTTACAGAATTAATGATACCTGGAGTCATCCCAAGTTCATACATTCTAGCCAGAATTTTCTTCTGCATTAAAAGCTGCTGGTCCAACCAGCTTTGTGGTAATGGACCACCCCATCTACAGATGAAAAATAAATCAAAACTAAATATAGAGTTCTAAATTTGTCAGCCAGCATAAGGAAAGTTTACTATCAAACACTTTGCATCCCTTAATATTGACAACGCTTAAATAGGCTAGAAAGTATTTTTCAAGTGAACAACTTATATATCCAGTTTCTTTTCGCAGTTAAATGGGAAATTCCAATACTTTGTTGTGCGATGAAAATTGTTCAAAGTCTAAAAGGTTGTTCCCCTGTGTAGAATTGGTTGCTTGGACACTATAAATGAGGAGATCTGAGTACTTTTTGCTTACCTTGACATATCTTTTGCTAAAATTTTGCTACCAGTTGGCTACAACTGAAAGTCTGAAACTACATAGATTTCGAAACAAAATAATCAAAGTAGATCATATAGCTAAAAGTGCAAAGCCAAGAATCTGACCTATGTAGATTGCCCATACGTGACCATGCAAGGAAAGCCGGGCCTCCAAAGAAATCCTCCAACTCGTTACTAGTTATATTGAAATTCTGCAAAAGGAGAACAAGCACTTGATTAAATTTTTAATACTAGTTTAAAATTAGAGCTCTTCTGTCAGAGATTTAGACATATGCTATGCAAGATTATGATACTATTCTAGCTTGTAAGTTGCGATCACAAAATCTTCCTAGATTCAACTAACATAATTTCATCGGATAATTTAGACTTCTGCTTAGTACTTAGAGAAGGGCTGCCTTCTGGTCGTTTTTAGTGCCTCACAAGGAGTTGGGGATTTAAAAATATCTTTCTGCTAATGTGAATAAAATTTTGCACTAAATAATTTCTTTATTTACAACCAATCCAATCATCGAGGTTTCAAAGTTATTATAGCTGGTTTAGATTTTCTTTACACTTCATATGAAAGAAATTACAGGAATCGAATATGGTCTAAGGAAGTATCATCTTGGCTAAAGACTTCTAAAAGTGTTTATTAATTTTAGTAACTACGTGCATTTCAGCTGTGCCCTTTAGCATGCTGTGAATTACAGAGTAAAAGTAAGAAAACTGAGACTAAGCTACTATGAGGAATGAGTGCAAAATAGAAATGTACATAAAAAAGACCTGGAAAACTTTTTGCCAAATAGCCTCTTGCCCGGTAAATGCTAATGGCAAGTTAATACCCTGTAGACTGTAGAGCCATCCAGTCGATCTCTTTTTCCCATCTTTCCCAGTCCCACCAAGCAAATGAATCTTCAAGGTAAAGGGGAAGATATAAGACCTTGGGTGAATAAAACTTCGAGACACAAGTCTAAATTATCATAGAACATATTTTATGACCATGGTAGAACTAAATATTTGGGCTTACAGCTAGATGTAACTGCATTCTGGTAATAATTCCAAGGGACAGGTCTCTTGATCAATATTCCAGCATCCTGAACGCGAGGGAGAGAGCCTGTATTTGGAACTGAGGCTAGTTGGATACCACCAGTTTTGTCCCATGATATATGTGCTCCACACCAGTACTTCAAGTACCAGTGCAGACCAGACAGTAGCTCTACCCCGGTGAACCCACCTATTCTAGTTAAAACAAAAACCAAATGTATGTAGATCAGCACAGCATCCCAGGATTATGTTCTCTGTAGTTATAGTATTTCAACTTTTTGCTGCACAATAGTGGACTTAGCATGGGTTGCCAAAATATGTAAGAATGGATACTGAACATCTTTTACAAACTCAATCAAATACAATTCACTTGGCTAATTTACCATCTATCACCAAAAAGAACCAAAATGTAAAAATTCTCCACATCTCCAAATATAATTCGACCGAGTTTAGAAAGGGAACAAAATTT
This sequence comes from Kitagawia praeruptora, assembly GCA_037693485.1. Taxonomy (NCBI): domain Eukaryota; kingdom Viridiplantae; phylum Streptophyta; class Magnoliopsida; order Apiales; family Apiaceae; genus Kitagawia; species Kitagawia praeruptora. The sequence goes on from CM075350.1 coordinate 130,265,606, forward strand.
AAATCTAATAAATCAACATGGTACATTATTGTTAACGGAGGAATTTGGTAATAACAAATTCGGGGAGGGTTGCTGGAATTGTGGTGGGTTGATGACGGTAAAAGGTGCAAGTGTTTAGGGTTAGGGTTTGTGATTTAGGGATGCTGAGATTGTATGATATGATTATTGCAATTTAGATCGAATATTGAATTCTCTCTTTCTCGCAAGCAACGGTTTACATCGTACCATACAATGTGCCTACGTACCCTAGGGATCAAGCCAAAGTAGTTCTTGGGAACAAGTAATCGTAATGGGCTAGGTTACCTTGTTTTAGGAGCCCATTGGATCAAGATCACCGCCTTTAACGTTATCATTCCGGACCTCAAAGCCCAACTACTTTCTCGGAGCGTATCAGTTAAGTCATTGACCCGGTATTTTCGGGATCAACGCTTTCCCTGAGCCACAGAGATAAAATAGCTATGGAAGCCCTAAATGAGGGCGAGATCCTTTAAAAGTGGGCGAGATCCCCTTCAAAGGGCGAGATCTTACCTCGTAATTACAAAGGATTCGGACAATAGTCCATAATATGTTTCTTGATGCATTGAAGACAAGGGAAAGTTTCCCCTTCCTGAGATTCAGGGGCGAGATGGTGTCTTTGGGTCAGGCCCATAAGAGGGCGAGATCTCCTGATCTCGGGTCATTCCCCCTTTTTGGCCTAATGGTGGACAACCTCCGGCGAGGTTATTTTTGGGCATAACAATTATCATCTCAATTGCTAGAGAATAATATTTTTGGGCATAACAATTATCATCTCAATTGCTAGAGAATAATGTAACAAGGTGAAAGCAATAAAGACTGAATACTTTACAATCCAGGCAATATAGGTGCAAGTAATTTTTAATTAAAAAACGTCATTTCATCTTTTGGACCTTAGGTACACATTTTGGTAAATATTTAGGACCTGTAGATTGACTCTCGAAAGTAAATAAACTACCGGTGGGAGCTCATTAAGAATGCGATAAAATAAATGTAAAATGCAGGACATACAAAATTGCTGGAGCGCCACGTATACGGGAAGAAGGATGGTTGCTCAAGGTGAAGCACGATTCACCGCCACATCGTTCCTACACAAGACAAAAGAAAAATTAATACACAGACTTCAAACTTACACTATCCTAATACTATACCAACAAGGAATACCTTAGAGATGATTCGAAAATCGAAACTAGAAGAGAGAGAAGGGAAGACACGTTCGACAACAGCACGAACTGCTGCAAGTTGTACAGAAGGAGAAGCTCGCTCGCTGTCCTGAATTCGAAGAATTTTCGATACGTGTTGGACTCCAAGAGTTGATGAGTGAGCCAGGCTAAACAATAATACTGATATAGATAAGAAGGTGATGAAGAAAAAAATTCGACAAGCCGCCATGAATACGACAATGTGTAATGGTGCAGAGCTGATCAAGTGAATATGTAGGCATTTTATGCATTATAGATTCGGAGATGAGTAATACGTGACAAAATGGAAGCCGGCAAGAAGAGGACAATGTAGTGTTAGAAAAAGAATAATGTGGAGTTGATCAGAGTTTTCTATGTATGATCACAGCGATATCTCAACTACTTAAAAAGTTTGGTTTAAAACATAACCTTTCGGATTAGTGCACAAATTAAAAAATGAGCAAGTAGAGATGTAATTACAATTAAGGATTAGATTAGAGAGTTAAAACAAAATTTACCCCAGACATGTGGCAAAATTTCATTTGTGCACGCATATTATGCGAGTCTCATTTTATTATGGGAATTTACCAAAAATACTAAGTTTTTAATTCATTATTGCAAAAATACCATCTTTCTAATTAAATTACATTTATATCATCTTTTTAAAAACAAAAAGAATTTATTGCAAAAATACGTTACTACTGTATCCCTCTACTACTGTCTCTCTCATCACACCCATTACTCATCAAACCCATTACTCCAGCTCCTTTCTCCAGCTACTCTCATTACAATCTATCACTTTCTCCCTTCCTCCTCTATCTATCTAGTTCAAATCACCATTACAGCTCTCTCTCGTCTAGCTATGTTTCACATATCATCTTTCAAGCTGTTTCATCAAGCAACTTCGATTTTGTAAGTCATTTTTTGTTAGTTTTTTAAAAAAATTATAAACCCTAGATCTTCATTGTGCGTTTCTATGTACGTATATTTTAGGCTTAGTTATGTGATGTTCTGTTTTATGTGGCTTTTTTTGCTTAATGTAAGTACATTGCATGTGTATTTATATGAAATTATTATGTCTGGGCTTAGCTATTTGTTCTATAAATTCATTTTTGCAGGAAAATATGGTGCACACAAGGTTTTCTTCTCCCTCTACTGATTATTCCGTTGCTTCAGCATCTCATTCGAGGTCGAAATCTAAAAAAATGAAAGTCCAAAATACAAAGGGCAAACAAAAATCAAAGCAGAAGACATTGGCTTTTGGTGATTGTTTTGGTCCTCCTCCTCGGGTTGATTTTCCCCCTTTTGTGTGATTTCCTGCTTAATATTCCAATTTAAACTATTTTTTGCTAAGATTATCTATAAAAGAGTTGTATAATTCATACTATGTTTACTTTTAATGCTTAATGAACTTTGCATTTTAGTTGTATAGGTTGTTAGTTTTTGTTATTGGTATATTCTGAACTTAACTGAGCCTTCCTATTTTACGTTGTCCATAGATTGAGTTGTTAGAGTTATGAGTATTGTGAACTTTAGATCAACTTTTAATTTATGGTTTAGAGTTGGAGCTGCTGGTTGATTGCAGTAGTGTAGTTGAGACATTGTACTGGTGTTGTCATTTTGTCATTGAACTGATATATGCTTTAGTAATTATATATAGTAGGATGTAGTTGTTGAAGCAACTGTGTTTTTTAGTTAGGTATCATTGCAAGTAAAACAGAGCATGTTTTTTTATGTTTGGATCAGTCCCTTACGAGGATTTGTATTATGTTTGTACATTTTACAGGGTTCGACATATGAGATAGCAAAAGAGAAACACAAGGGTGCCAAGATATGTACCATTAATAAATACGAGCCGATCACAGAGTTGAGGACCTTGCTTTCTGAAGAGCAGCTTGCCGACTTTAGGAAATCATGCTTTGGTCATTTCTTGGATCTGCCAAACTTCAAGATTCAACACCAGCTTATCCATAATCTCCTTATTCGTCAACTGAAGCAACCAAATATAAATGAAATTTGGATTGGTGCTGCTGGTGTCAAGCTCAAGTTTGGTATAGAGGAATTTGCTGTTATAACTGGACTTCTATGTGCGGGCAATGCTAACAAAATGCAGTGTTCAAATCCACAAAACAGTTTCATTAACACGTATTATAAGGGTTGTAAATCAATCTGCAGAAGCTCTGTGAAGACTACTTTTCTCTCTAAAGAATGGAAGAATGATGTTGATGTTGTAAAGATGGCGAAACTTTATTTCTTGCATAACTTTCTTCTTACATCCAACACGGATGCTCATATCCCTATAGGTGATCTTGACTTGTTGGATAGTGTTGTGGGAGGATTTTAGCACAACAGATTACGAGGCTTCGTGCTGGAATAGCGCCAATAAACAAGGAATCGTCCAACCACCCAGAAAGGCTCGTGGTTGAAGATCAATGGCTAGCCGCCCGGGAAGGCTCACGACTAGGGTTACCGAAGAACACGGGATGTGGTTCCTCGGAAGGATCGGACTGAATCTACGGGATGAGAGCTCAAGGACCAAATGTTGGCCAGCCAAGAACCCTAATTTGACTGTGTCACACAAGAGTGCACGTGCTCTAGCTACTCAAGGAGTGTAAAGTGTCGAAGAAGATCCCGTAAACTGCCTACATACCACTATTTATAGTGGATCAAGCCCGAATGTAGTTCTTGAATGATATGATCGTTTGTTTGTCATGAGTTATCCTCTCTCCAGTGGGATAATGACTGTTATTTCTGATAATAATCGAGTATGATGTGTATAATCAGGTTACCAAGCAGTTTTGGTAACATAGAATGATTATCTCAAGCATTTATCATAATTTTGTATCATTTATCAAGTATATATGACATATATCCTCAAATAACTGAATGTTTATCTGTTTGAGAGTGTTTTTAGATGATATAAACGTGTTCCTAAAAAGTAGGAGGCGTGCCTTATCTGATTTGGCAGCCTAATCAGGCTTCCGGCGGAAGCTGGGGGTACCGCCCGGTAGCCTGGCTCCGGTACCCCCTCCGGTAACCCCTATCACGGAAGCTACTCTGGAAGCTCTATTGGATGACTGGTAATAGTTATAGGTTATCCTCAAGGCGATACCTTGAGACCCTTAGTCATGCGTTCCCGTGCTGTAGTGTATACGGTAACCCCTAGGGCTACCGTAGGCCTCCGGAAACCTGACAGATTACTCATTTTCTTCATGGATCTGGACCCTAACCCTCTAGTGGGCCTAAATCTAACTCATGCGAGATTTTGGTCACAACAACTACCCCCCGGTTCCCTGAAGTACTGTGTGCAAGGGGAACCTATTATTCACAGGGTGCCGCTTTCTAAGTTTCTAAATCAAAAACTTACTTTATCAATGCCTTGCCAACACGATGTTGAAATAGTAAATTCTCATTTGCAAATATCAGAACTAGTAGTGGTATTTTCATTCGATAGCTCTTGTAATCTGCGTCACGGGAACCCGGAATTAATCTAATGTGGGGAGCTATACGATTTATTTATTAAAGCTCTGATTAATTAGATTTATTCATTGGGAACAAAAGAGATGACTATCAAGAGGGGAGAGCCTTATCACAAACTCTACCGCTCTAAAACAAAAGGGAACGGTTTGTTTTCCTGTACCCACACGTTTCCCTCTACACCTCATTTTCTGTGCCATATTCAATCACTAGGGAATACGCCTCTTTTTCATTTACTTTCATATATCAATACGCTTAGCCTTTTCATCATTTTTTCATCTACGCTATACTCTCTCTTTTGAGTAACGAAAAAGGCTTTTAAAGGTTTCCGACGGGACTTCTCCGGTGAGGCCTAGGCCAGTCACACACCCATCTTCACTAAGGTACCTTTCTTTTTTATTCTTGCGGTCTACCCATATTTCTAACTTTGTTGTTTCATTCTTGATGTTCATGTGTCGATATTTGTTTTTTGAATTGATAATAGAGCTATAATTCCAATCATCATTGCATGTTGTTTGCTTCGATTCGCCTGAATTTGATGTGTATGGTCGTAAATCTTTGTTGTCTGTATCAACTCTCCATCCTTGTTAAGATTAAATCTCGTGTGCTTGACTCTTTATGCTGAGATGCATGTGTTAATTTCACTGCTTATGGTATACTTACCGGAGGGGTTCAGGATGGCCTATACTCCGTTTTCCCCCTTGGTTACTCTTTAGGTGCTTATAACATGTTTGATGTTTGCTCTAATCAAGTGTCATTACTTTAGATCTGTTCTGTCGAATAGATATAGGTAACTGATCAATCTGGGCGTATGCCTGGTACTTTGCACCCGTGTTTTTCCTTGTTTTGTTTTGTTAGCTCCGGCATCATTAAATTGGGCTGCCATGTTGATAGCCACCCACCGATTTTTAGCCTTTTCGATTTGACCCGGTAGCCTTATTATGTCTAGGGTACCTCTAGGTTGATTAAGTGGAATCACCGTTTCCTCCTACTATTGGTTGCTCGGCTCTCTTCTCTCACGCTAATCTGCTTCCCTATCTGTGGTTGCAGATGTCTATCTCGTCCATCTCGGGAGACTCATCACAACACGTGGGTAACCTGTCACCCATTTCTGGTGAGCCTTCGGATTCTGGGTCAACCCACCTTAATGAGGTGCTCCTCCGTCAACCCTTGTTACAATCCAAGCCTTCCATTAGTTCTCGGACCCGTTCTCGGGTTGAGGTAATAAATCCTCTTGAGGCTGAGATCGTAAGTAGGTGTCTCGACCCTTCCCTGGAGGCTGGCTCGTCAAATTTTGGTAATGAGGGTATTGATAGGATTTATCTGAGTTCAAACACGGATGAAGAAGAAAGATTGGATGAGGGATTCTGGAATGAGGCTGAGCAGCCGCTTTTTGAAAATTCAAACCTGCTAGATGAAGAAGGGAATACCGAAGTTGGGTTGGTGACAGAGGTTGATCGGAAGCCTCACGTCCCTGCAAGCTGCGTTCCATCCTGTGAAAATTTAGACTCCACCATGAATACTGATAGACTTGTCAGACTATTAGAGTCGTGCAATCCGGGATGTAATCTTGTGGTACCCAGTGATGGTGAGAGGTGCCACAGATTTGATAACTTTGAACCTGATCAGTCCTTGCCTGATGCCGTGTTATCTGCTTCGTTCTTTAAGTTGGGATTCTCTCTCCCAATGCATCCGTTCTTTATTGACATGTTGAACTTTTATGACATAGCCCCAATGCAATTGTCCCCTAATTCTTTTAGGGTGGCTGCATGCATGTACATTCTCTATGATCGAGCCTTCTCTGTCCCTCTCACCGCTAGAGAGCTAGGGTACTTCTATCAATTGAAGGATGTAGGGCGGAAGGTTGGTATCTTTTACCTCACCTCATGGAATAATAGGCAAGGTGGGTGTATAAAGGGAAACAAACGGGGGATGTATGACTGGTTGGAAATGTTTTTATACTGTTATGGCTGCGAGGAGGTGAGAAAAGAGTGGAATCTGACTCCGGGTAAGCATCCGGTACCCCCTGCCATGCTACGGGTAGCCCCCGTCGAATCACCTTCTTTTCTAATTCGACCTTTGTTTTATTTTTTATTCTGTTGTTGTATTGTTTAGGGATCCCAACACAAACATCCCTATAGGGCATTGAAGAGGGAAGGGCTAGAAAGATTATGAAGTTGGCGGGCTCTCTGAGAGACGGGGAGAGTTTGTTGACCCCGGAGACCCTGACGAGATTAGGGTTCTCGAAACCTGTGGCTCCCTCCTCTCCTGCCCATGAGATGGAGGTTGAGGAAGGATTGGAAAGAGAGCCCAGACCTCAGGGTACTGACAAGAAGCGTGGAAAGAGAGATGGGGCTTCCACTGACTTCTCTCCCGGTATCCCAGGCTACCGCTCCCTATACCTTTTTCTTACATTCTCACTAAACATGTCATATTCCTTTGTTCATAGATACTCGTTATTAGTGGCGTCTCTATTGCTTTTCTCATGTATATGCTTCGAAACTGTGTAGTACTTGTTGCATTTCTCTTACTCATGTTATCATATGCATCCAGGAATCGGGCTCCGGTAACCCTACCGGTAACCTGATATTTCCTCATATAGTTATGTGTTACGGTTACTAACATCTCCAATGTTCCATCATTTCAGGTATGTCAGGATCTGTGCCATCCTTTATCAAACCATCTGATAAATATGAAGATTTATTTCCTGAAGACGATTTGCTCATGATGGAAACCCCTATTGCCGCTACTCCGATTTCCAGGGTCCCAGCTCCTGCACCCATCAAGGTTGAGCTTTCAGCTACTGAAAAACGCAGATTATCTCAAGCTTCCGGGAGTTTCAAGACTACCCCATAAACTCGATCTTCGAAGAAAGTTAGGATATCTCAGCAAGATGCACCCGTAGGTGAAGTGGAGCAGTTCTATAAGATGTCTGGAGGTCAGATTCCCATGGAGACGATTGTTGGGTGGGTTAAACAGAAAACCTCTGATGCTGCGAGATCCAACTTAGGCTTTCCAATCAAATGGCCCTGGCTACCCGTGGCGATATGAGGCTCCGAGAGGAAATCAAACAATTGAAGTTAGATATGCAAGCTGCGGAAGGTGAGAAGAAGAAGCTGTCTGAGGCTGGTAAGAGGTTGAAGGGAGAGTTATCTGTGTTAGCCAAGGAAAAGGTTAAGTTGGGTAAGCTGGTTGCCACTCAGGAAGAAGAGAAGGAGGAAAGGATGGTAGTCCATGCCTCCGAGATTAAAGAACTGAAGCTACAGGTGGATTCCCTGCAAGCATCGGTCAGAAGGCTCAAGGAGGCCCTTCCAGAAAGGTATAACTTGGGTTTTGCCAAGGGGGCTACCGACTACATGAGGTCTACCTGGCGAGCAATGCCTAAATTGGATTTGGCGCTCCTAGGCGAGGATGCGGTAAAGCAAGTGGAGAGTTTCAAGGCGGAGGTTGCTGGGTCCCAGACTCCTGTTTCAAAGACAATAGCCAGGCCGTTGGCTATCCTGAAGGACGCAAACGAGGATGCTCAAGTAGCTAGGTTTGATGCTCCCACAGGTGTGGTTGAGGTTACACCAGGTGATTCCGCTGGAAAGGTTGATCCTGTCGAGGATTCCCCTAGTTCTGAGGCTGCCAAAGACCCTTCGTCTTCCTAAGTCATTCCTCTCTCATCATCTTGAACTTTTATTCCGCTGGTTTCATAAACTTTATGGTTTTGATTAAAAAGGGGGTGGGCTCCTATAACGCTCCACGAATGTAATCTTAAATTTCATAACGCTACTCGTTCTATGGTCGTAAGCCTTGGCACTTTTGAACTTGCCTTGCTCATCAAATGCATGTTTATCTTATTATCTGGTTTTTTATGTAGTAGGTATGATTGTCGCATCATTTCTGATTATGCAACGAGAACCAACTTAGACTTAATAATCCTTACTCATCGAACCCCCATAGTACTCATTCTCTATGGTACCAATATGATAAGTAAGAAAGGTACTACGATAACTTAAAACAGTGCATAACTAAATGCCATCATCGAATTCTATCCGGTAAAATGACTCTCCTGACTAATCCTAAAACAAGTTTGTACAAGTTCTCAAAGGATATATGTCATATATATGTTGATTAAATAGATATTAGATCATGAATCCAGATAAGAACGATAGAATGGTATCGCAGTGTGGAAGAGTACAAGAGTAAATATGGCAACACATACCCGGATAGGTGGCCATAGAACTGATAGACTACTTGTACCTTTGTCTGCTTGGTTGTCACTGTAGGTGTTGGGGTACCGTCCGGTATCCCAATTCCATTTGGAAGCCCGAAGGCAGGAACCTGACTCCGGGAGCCCCGTGGCCGGTAGCCCCTATCCGGTAGCCTGGGCACCGGAGGCTCAGCCTGGAAACCTTTGTTCCGGGAGTCCCAGTCATTTAATAAATCATGTGTGGTGATGCCATGTAGGCCAATCCTGCAAAGATGTCTTGTAATGAAGGGATCCAAGTGGGTAGACCAGGGTACCACACAAGCCCAAATAATGAAGGGAACCATGTATACCGAACATGGTTCCATACATGCCCTGATAACCAAGTAAGCCATGTGAACCACTCAAGGTTCCATACATGTCTGGTATTGAAGGGATTCAAGTGTGCCAATCAGGGTACCACACAAGCCCAAGTAATGAAGGGAACCATGTATGCCGAACAGGGTTCCATACATGCCCTGATAACCAAGTAAGCCATGTGAACCACTCAAGGTTCCGTACATGTCTGGTATTGAAGGGATCCAAGTGTGCCAATCAGGTTACCACACAAGCCCAAGTAATGAAGGGAACCATGTATGCCGAACAGGGTTCCATACATGCCCTGATAACCAAGTAAGCCATGTGAACCACTCAAGGTTCCGTACATGTCTGGTATTGAAGGGATCCAAGTGTGCCAATCAGGTTACCACATAAGCCCAAGTAATGAAGGGAACCATGTATACCGAACAGGGTTCCATACATGCCCTGATAACCAAGTAAGCCATGTGAACCACTCAAGGTTCCGTACATGTCTGGAAATGGCAAAAATTTGAAATTCTGATAATTTCAACCTGTTAAGCTGAGAGGTGTATCCACTACTACCCCCCTAGTTCTGGATGGTAGCCTAGCTACCATGTAGAACTATGCTTGTAGGTCTTACATATCTTTCTGAAAATATTTATAAGTGGTAAATGTAAAAGGAAACAATCAACTTCTACTTTTACTGAAAATCAAAGAGTACGAATACATCAAATTTCATCCAGACGGGGTGTGCATCCACTACCCCCCGGGCATCTATTGAAAATCATGAAATCCTAAGAACTGAAAGGGAAATGGTGCAACCATAACTAGTAGGTTGCCTTTATTCATCCTAAGCCTGAAAGAGGCCTACGTTTGCTCTGAAAAGAGTCTTACTGATAGTACTTTTTTAGGTGCTCGGCATTCCAAGCACGGGGAATAGTGTTCCCATCCATGTCTTCAAGGTGGTAAGTGCCTTCCCAAAAGATAGACTTTATTTTGTAAGGCCCTTCCCAGTTTGCTCCAAAGGCTCCGTGCCCGGGAACCCGCATATTGGGCATCATTCTTCTCAGTACTAGGTCGCCAACCTTGAGGGGTCGAGGGCGAATATTGTTGTTATAGTATTTGCGGGTCCTCTGCTGGTAAGCCGCGAGTTTCAGCTGGGCGGTAGCCCGGTTTTCCTCTACCATGTCTAGAGCCAGCCTCTGATTTATTTCATTTGATTCTTGACTGAAATTGTCCCTCCGGTAGGATCCTGTCCCGACTTCCACTGGGACCATAGCTTCACAGCCATAGGTTAGAGCAAAGGGAGACTCTCCGGTTGTGGACCTGGGAGTGGTGTTGTAAGACCACAGGACCATTGGAAGCTCCTCTGGCCAATTTCCCTTTTTATCTTCCAACTTGGCTTTTAGAGTGTGCTTGATGATTTTATTCACAGCTTCCGTCTGCCCATTGCTTTGGGGGTGGCAAACGGCTGAAAAATCTTTCTTTATCTCCAAGTCCTCACATAGACTTCTCATTTCTCTACTATCAAATTGCTTGCCATTGTCTGAGATCAGCTTGTACGGTACCCCGTATCTACATATAATGGCTCGCTTAACAAATTCCTTCAGCTTACCGGCAGTGATGGTAGCTAGGGGTTCCGCCTCTGTCCACTTGGTAAAGTAGTCAACGGCTACCACGGCATATTTCACACCACCTCTGCCTTTGGGAAGCTCCCTAATCAGGTCAATCCCCCATATTGCAAAGGGCCAGGGGCTTCCAATGGGTCTTAGTTCCACGGCTGGGTTGCTATTGAAGTTAGCAAACCTTTGGCATTGATCACAAGCTTTAGCAAAGTCATAAGCATCAGTTTTCATGGTAGGCCAGTAATAGCCCTGTCGGAGAATTTTGTGGGCTAGGGAGGTACCCCCCGAGTGGTTGCCACAAATACCTTCATGAATTTCCCTTAGGATGTATTCACATTCATTTCCAGATATGCACTTAAGTAGAGGTTGATTAAATCCCCTCTTGTATAGGATGCCATCATAGATCACATAACGGGCAGCCTTATATTTGAGTTTCCGAGCTTCATCTTTGTCTTCCGGAAGTGTCCCCTTGGTGATATACTCACGTATTGGGGTTGTCCATTGGCCTTCCATTGAAGATTCTATTTCCATAGTCTCCTCTCGATGGATATTCGGTTGGAGTTGCACTTCAAGGGGTATCACCCCTAACAGGACAGCTTCTTTTTGGGATCCCAACTTGGCAAGGGCATCAGCATTGGCATTTTCCACCCTTGGGATTTGATTTAGGTTTAGTAATTTGAACCTACTGATAAGTTCTTGGGCATACCTCATGTAGAGTTCAGTGCGGGGGCCTCGACTCTGGAAGCTTCCTTTAATTTGCCACACAATCAGCATGGAGTCACTAAACACATTTAGGTATTCTACCTTCATTTCCAGAGCCAGTTTCAAACCAGCAATCAGGGCCTCATACTCTGCATCATTGTTGGTAGCCCTGAAGCCAAAGTGTATGGCACTCTGAATTCGGTGCCCCTCTGGGCTTACCAACTCTATTCCTGCACCTCCCCCATTATTATTTACTGCACCATCAACATACAGGTTCCACCATAATTGGGGGCTTTCGGCATTCCCTTCGGTAACTGGGGATACCGGGGTACAATCTTCTCCGGTAACCTCAAAATCAGGAGGAAACTCCAGTAAGAAATCGGCCAGTGCTTGGCCTTTGATAGCAGTTCGGGGCTTGTAATCTATTTCAAACTGTCCTAGCTCGACAGCCCATTTCATCATTCTACCGGAGGCTTCCGGCTTGTGCATCACTTGCCTTAGCGGGAAGGATGTTCTAACTTCAATTTTATGGGCCTGAAAGTAAGGCCTTAGCTTCCTGGAAGCCAATATTAGAGCATATGCTAGCTTTTCCATGCTGGGATACCGGGTTTCCGCATCCAGCAGCCTTTTGCTCACATAGTATACCGGGTATTGTACTTGTTCTTCCTCCCGGATCAACACAGCACTTATAGAGTATTCAGAAACAGCTAAATATAAAATGAGTACCTCACCTTCCAAGGGTTTGGAGAGCAATGGTGGGCTTCCCAGCTGTTCTTTTAGTTTCTTGAAGGCTTCCTCACATTCCGGGGTCCATTCAAAGTTTTGACCCTTCTTGATAGCCTTGAAAAACTCCTTGCATTTGTCGGAAGACCGAGATACGAATCTATTTAGGGATGCTACCCTTCCGGTAAGCCCTTGGACTTCTTTCACATTCCTTGGGGATCTCAGTTCCAGCAATGCTTTGATTTTGGCGGGGTTTGCCTCAATCCCTCTGTGGTTCACAATGAATCCAAGAAATTTTCCAGACTCCACCCCAAAAACACACTTTTGGGGGTTCAGCTTCATCCGATACTTCCTTAGGATATCAAACATCTCAGATAGGTGCAACACATGGTCGGCTGCCACCTTTGATTTGACCAACATATCGTCAACATAGACTTCCATAGTCTTACCAATCTGTTCTTTAAACATCATGTTTACCAGCCTCTGATAGGTAGCCCCGGCATTCAATAGCCCAAACGGCATCCCCACATAACAGTACAGTCCCCTATCAGTTATGAAGCTGGTATGCTCCTGGTATGGTTCAAACATCGGTATCTGGTTATATCCGGAGTAGGCATCCATGAAACTTAGCAAAGCATGGCCTGCCGTGGCATCCACCAGTTTATCAATTCTGGGTAGCGGGAAGCTATCCTTAGGGCATGCCTTATTTAGATCAGTAAAGTCAACACATGTCCTCCATTTTCCATTAGGCTTCCGGACCAGTACTAGGTTTGCTAGCCATGTTGGGTAGAAGGATTCTTTGATCAAACCAGCCTTCAATAACCGGTCTACCTCTTCCTGGAGGGCGGTAGCCCTTTCACCACTGACAGGCCTTCTCTTCTGCCGGATACCCCTTCTCTCAGGGTCGATGTTCAAGTGGTGGCACATGACTCTCGGGTCAATCCCCACCATGTCAGAATGACACCATGCAAACACATCAAGGTTGCTTTTAAGGAAAGCAGTCAACCTTTCTCTTGTATTTTCATCTAGCTGTTGCCCGATCTTCAAGATTTTACTAGGATCTTCAGCATCCACTAGTATGGGGATAGTATCCTCGGCAGCCCCTGCCTTTTCCAGGGTACCGGGCATCCTGGGATCAATGTCAATCTCAACCGGGAGTCCTCTCTCCGCTCCCTGGTTCTCATTCTCTAGCATTGCTTCGTCTAGATCATCATCTGAGGCACTTTTTACTATGCCTTCCAGTGAAATGTTATGAATTTCATCATTTTTTTCGGCAGCTTCCAACAACAAGCTTTGTGGTGGTACTAACCCCCGAAAATTAGGAACCTCTTCAGTAGGTTCATCTGGCAATTCCACTATCATGATGGCATTACATGATGCTCTTTCAAACTTCTGTGGCTCAAGCCCATGGCTTCTCATTAAGGCTTCTCCATCAGCCTTTTCTTCAACTTGAATAGGTTTGTCTGCCTTCTCGGCAGCTTGCACAGCTCTATTATAGCATTCCCTTGACTCATGTTGACATCCCTTCACACACCCAATGCCATTTGGTGTAGGAAACTTCATTGAAAAGTGGTATATTGAGGTTACCACCCTCATATCTTTCAATATTGGTCTGCCAAGAATTGCATTGTGGGATATGTCTTCATCTACCACCATGAATTCTGCCATTTGGGTGGCCTTGCAGGGATCCACACCCAATGTCAAGGGTAATTTGACCCTGCCCATGATTTGGACTGGGTTACCGGTAAACCCATATAGCTCATTATTGGTAGGCAGTAACTCTTTGTCCAAAAGTCCTAATTTCTGGAATGTGGTATATGCCAAGATATTTACTGAGCTTCCATTATCAACCAGCACTCTGTGCACATTCATTCCACCAATACTCACGGTTACCACCAAAGCATCATTATGAGGGTGGTGAACCCACTTGGCATCCTCATCGGTAAAGGAAATATCAGCGGTTTCCCCTTTGAACAGCTTAGGGGGCCTTTCTGCAAGGTGGAACACATTAGTTAGGGGTTTGCCCCTGGCTTCCCGGGCATACCTATCTCTGGCATTCCGACTGGCACCCCCCAAATAAGGGCCGCCAAAGATGGTATGGATGCTATTAGCTCGGGTAGTCCTTTCTTGGTTTCCAGGAGCCTTGTCCTTGTAATCTCTACCTTCTTTATATTTCTTAGCCTCTTGGGCTACAAATTCAGTCAGGTATCCACCTCTAATCAATTCTTCAATTTGATCTTTCAAGTGCCTGCAATCAGCAGTCTCGTGTCCATTCACTTCATGGAATGCACAGTACTTTCCTTGATCTTTCACTCCTGGGGGCCCTGCCCGGTAGGGCCTCCGGAATAGCCCATTCTTCTCATTCACTTCGAGAATATGACTGATTGGGACAGTCAAAGGAGTATACTCTGAGTATTTCTGAAAATTCGCCTTTGGAGTGAGTCTGTCTTTGGCAGAAACTCTATCCTTAGTTGCATTAACAGCAATAGGGGCAGTCTTGTCATCATACCGGGGGGCTCCTAAGCCGGCAGTACCACTCCCGGAAGCCCTCTTGTTCGAATCCCTTTTAGGGCTGTAAGAACGATTTCTTTTGTTCCTGCTCCAACCTCGAGAATTGGAATCTTTGGACAATTTTGCCATGGATTCCTCAATCACTTTGTGGCGTTCTGCTTGTTGGTAGAATTCCGCCAGGGTTCCGGGCTCCTCAGTTTGCAATTCCTTCCAAAACTCGGTTCCAGGCCTTACCCCGGCTATCAGGAAATTCTTCAGAGTTTCATCAGAGACCTTCTTCACTTTTGGCACTTGCTCATTAAATCTTTTGAAGTATTGTCTTAAAGTTTCGTGGGGTTCTTGCTTGATATTAGCCAGAGTATTCTCCGGTGGGGCATAGGCCACGGTAGCCCTGAATTGAGATATAAACTGGTCTCCCATCTTCCTCCAGGATTTAATAGACCCTTCAGCTAGCCTTTTGAACCATTGGTGGGCATTCCCACTCAGTGTGGAGGCCAGTAGCCTACACCTTGCTAAGTCCTCCACTTGGTAGACATCCATTTCCGTATTAAAACGGCTCAAGTATTCAACTGGATCTGAGTTTCCATTGAATTTCAGATCAGTATTCATCTTGAAGAACCTTGGCAAGGCTGCTTTTTTCACTTTTACAGAAAATGGGGAACCGGCAGTGATACCGGACTTAAACTTTTTCTCCTCCTTGATCTTTTCCAAGGCCTTTTTCCAGTCAGACATCCTGAACTGTCCATTTTCACCATCCGAAAGCATATCACTTTCAGAGTTATCATCTTCATTGGCTGTCTTACTTCTTCTAGGGACTGAACTTTGATGGGAGCCGGAGTCCTGATCGGTACCCCCACCGGTTGGGACTCCGGTAGAGCGGGATCTCCTGTTTCTATGCCAAGAAGAGTGACTGCTTTGCCTATAATTCCTTCTGCCATCAGATCTGGACCTCCTGGAAATGCTTCTTGGGGGTACCGTGTGGGACCTCTCTCGGCGTTCTCGGGAACCCTGAGTTATGGAACCCCCATTACCATCTCTTCGATCTTTGCTTCCAGTGTGAATCAGTTTGTGACGAAGGTCTTTGTTAGTCAGTTTTTTGCCAACTCGATCAAAAACACTTAGACTTCTGGTGGGTGAACCTTCGGCACCCTGGGTTTCCGGGACATCAGATTGGTCGCCCTCATATTCTTCTTCCACAGGCTCTTCTGCGTCTTCTTCAGATGGGACATGATCAGTGTTGTCCTCAATATTGTCCTCAGACTCGAAATTCAGCCTTGTCGGAGTCACATTCTTCTTTTTTGACTTCGACTTGCACTTCCTTTGCCATTTTTTCATTTTTTCAGAACCCTTTTCCAAGTTGTTGACTCTTTCATTCATCGTCTTCAGATAGTCCATGATGTCCTTGTTACTAACATCATCACCACCTTTGTTTCGTCAATTACCGTCCTGAGACGGTGTTTTATCACTTTCAGAATTGTCACTCGCCATATCTCCTCCAAATGACGACTTTTGAGGCCCCTCCTTCGGGCGCCAATTGTTGTGGGACGATTTTAGCACAACAGATTACGAGGCCTCGTGCTGGAATAGCGCCAATAAACAAGGAATCGTCCAACCACCCAGAAAGGCTCGTGGTTGAAGATCAATGGCTAGCCGCCCGGGAAGGCTCACGACTAGGGTTACCGAAGAACACGGGATGTGGTTCCTCGGAAGGATCGGATTGAATCTACGGGATGAGAGCTCAAGGACCAAATGTTGGCCAGCCAAGAACCCTAATTTGACTGTGTCACACAAGAGTGCACGTGCTCTAGCTACTCAAGGAGTGTAAAGTGTCGAAGAAGATCCCGTAAACTGCCTACATACCACTATTTATAGTGGATCAAGCCCGAATGTAGTTCTTGAATGATATGATCGTTTGTTTGTCATGAGTTATCCTCTCTCCAGTGGGATAATGACTGTTATTTCTGATAATAATCGAGTATGATGTGTATAATCAGGTTACCAAGCAGTTTTGGTAACATAGAATGATTATCTCAAGCATTTATCATAATTTTGTATCATTTATCAAGTATATATGACATATATCCTCAAATAACTGAATGTTTATCTGTTTGAGAGTGTTTTTAGATGATATAAACGTGTTCCTAAAAAGTAGGAGGCGTGCCTTATCTGATTTGGCAGCCTAATCAGGCTTCCGGCGGAAGCTGGGGGTACCGCCCGGTAGCCTGGCTCCGGTACCCCCTCCGGTAACCCCTATCACGGAAGCTACTCTGGAAGCTCTATTGGATGACTGGTAATAGTTATAGGTTATCCTCAAGGCGATACCTTGAGACCCTTAGTCATGCGTTCCCGTGCTGTAGTGTATACGGTAACCCCTAGGGCTACCGTAGGCCTCCGGAAACCTGACAGATTACTCATTCTCTTCATGGATCTGGACCCTAACCCTCTAGTGGGCCTAAATCTAACTCATGCGAGATTTTGGTCACAACAGATAGTAATAAGTTTGATAAGTTTCCTTGGGGTAAGGAGGTTTTTAGAGTTACTTTGGATTCATTAAAAAGTGGTGCAAAGACAAGCTCAGTAGATAATTACTATAGGCTTTGTGGTTTCCCATATGCTTTCCAAGTGTGGTTTTATGAGTGTTGCCCTTATCTAAATGGGAGGTACTGTTCCCGGAATGGGGATTCTATTCCGCGCATTCTGAACTGGACCACTAAGCATTGTGGAAGTTTCAAAGAATTCTATACAACCCTGGCTATTGATTCCAAAGAGGTATGTATTTGTATTTTATATTTGGTTTATTGTTATACATTTTTCACTGCCATTTTATGTTATTTTTTAAAAAAAAATTGTAGTTGCAAGTTAGAGATATGACTGCAACTGCCAAGGACATTGAGGTCTTGCACTTGGCTGAATTGGGTATGAAAATTAATGATGGTAAGCGAATCAGCAATGATGCTTCAGTAATTGTGAGTGATGATGATTCTGAGGAACCTGCTCCACGAATTAAAAAGGCTATTTCTACAAGTGTTAAGCCTGTTTCCACTTCGTTAAATCCTGCATTCAAAAAACTACAAAGCCAAATGAAGAAAGTGGAAGCAAACCAGTCAAAACTAGTTTTCGAGGTTGAAGCATTAAAATGCATTGTCCAAGAACAAGGTTCGTACTTTGATTTAGAGTTGACAAAGCTACGCGATTTAATATTGAATAAGGTATAATAGTTTAATTTAGTTTGTACCTTAAACTTAACTTAATCTGGTGCAATTATCATTTCATCCTACCTTGTTTATTTTCCCTCTTAATTGCCTTGAGATGAACACTCATGTTTTTCTTATTTGTTTGCAGTTTGGTGGTGGTCATGATGCTCATGCTACACCATTCTTTGATCAGCATAATGATGGTTACGTCCCCGACAGAAATCCTTCCAATGAGGTGATGGAATTATATTACTGTATTATGTAGAAGGGCCCCGCAGGGGCAAAAATATATATAATGTTATGCCTGATTATTTCCCCTCTTAATTGCCTTGAGATGAACACTCATGCTTTTTCTAATTTGTTTGCAGGTTGGCGGTGGTCATGATGCTCATAATACACCATTCTTTGATGAGAATAATGATGGTTACGTCCCTGCCAGAAAGCCTTGCAATGCGGTAAGGGATTTATATTACTATATTATGTAGAAGGGCCCCGCAGGGGCACAAATATTTATATTGATTCTTTGTGTTACGTAGGCCCCGCATGGGCCCAAATATGTGCACTGCTATGTCTTAAATATATTATATGTTGCGTTGATTGTTGGATTGTTGTTTTTTTTTTGGTTGCTAGCAGTTGCATATAAATAACTGTCTTTAATTATTTATGCAAATTAGATCTCAAATGTAGAAGATTTAGTGGCACCTACTGGACAAGGTAAAACGGGTTGTATAGATGAAATCCATGAAGATGCCGATGGTGGATTCATTCTGGCTGATGAATATTCTCCAACAACAATGAGTAAATTGGAATATGTTTGTAAAAATGTTGAGGATAGTTTTAATAAAAGGACGGCTGTAGGGGTATTTTTTGTATCATTCTTCTTTCCCCCCCCCCCAAAAAAACTTATCTACCATTCTATATTGTAATATATATCGTATAGAACCCAATTTTTACAGGTTGAAGAGGCTGTGCGAGTTGTTGAAGATACAACAACTACAAATGTGCATGTTATTGGTAAGGAGAAAGCGGCTGGGTCCGAGATTGGTCAAATTAATTTGGTTTCAGACGTTGTAGAAGAATTTGACCAACATTCAGATAATGTTCAAAAAGTTGTGGAAGCAATGAATGAAGTTGAACCCATTGCAGAAAGTGGTGAAGATTTTGTGATACAGGTTGCTCGTGAAGTTGGCAAGATTTATGGTGATAATGATACAGTTGATGATGTGGATAAAGTGTTTGCAAAAGCAATGGATGATTTGAAAGGTGCTGCAGGAGGTGATACAAGTAGCTTGGTGGAAGTCACTCCAGCTGTACCAAAGAGAGTAATTAAACTCCCTTTTTATTTACAATCTCCATTCTTGCAACACTATGGTTCAAGCTCTAAATCAAATTTGGAGGGTTCAGAAGTCAAAAGCTTGCAAAATATCTATGCATTGGACGACAATATTGGACAGTTGCCTGATATGGAAGTAATGGCTGATTACTACAATTGGCTTGAAAAAGGGGTCGTAATGAGGAAGAACAAGTGAGCATTACTATCTTGTTTATTTCCTTTGATAATTTATTTAGCTATTTTTTTTATATATTCTTTGCCCTTTTTAGGAAACAATTTTACACAAAAAAAGAAAACACCATAAATCCTCCATTAAAGTTGGCATCATATTCAATAAGTGAAAAAACATGGTTTCACAGCTTGGAGTATGGAAGCACCCCTCTGTTGGAGTCGGTAAGTATAATTGTCGTGTTTATTCTTTTATTTTCTTTTTCCCTTTTTCTGGTTTAATTAGTTAATTTTGTTTTTGCACCTTACTGTTAATTGATTGCATTATCAAAAGTCGATTTGTTTACATATTTAGTTTGTAAAATGTTTAATATAAATTTCCTATTTTAATTTAATTTTGCAGCACATAGATGTGTTTTTTTATTATCTGAGGAAGATGTCGAAACACAACGCAGCTTGTTCTATCAGTTTTACTACCACTGACTGCACATTCCAAAGTAACCTTGTGATTATGCTTGGTGAGCTTACTGAAGTTGATTATATTCAAACTGAATTGAGGGCAAAACAAAGCATTCTAGATGTTATAAAGGGAAATGCCCTTGCTTTTAGCACTCCTTGGTGGATGGTTGATTATGTCCTGTTGCCAGTATGCTTGACTGAGAAAAATCACTGGCTTCTGGGGATTCTGGATTTCAATGAAAGGTAAATTGTTGTATGTAATACACTATCTGGTGCAGGCAATTACCAGCTGATTAAGGATGCCTTTCTTCCGTTTTCGAATCTTCTCCCGTTCTATTTGCAGCTCACTGATTCTTACTCGAGGGCTGACATCAATTTCTTGTCTACAGCTTATACAGAAAAGTCAAAAGATTCTCCACTTACAACTGTTTTGAAAAACAAATATCCTCATGGAACATCTATGTAAGTGTTTATGTAAGATGTAATATAGTTTAATTAGTTTATAGTGCACGCTTATTCATGTTTTTCATTTCACTTTTTTTGCAGTGACAGTGCAATATATATGATGTCATTTGCTCAGTATTTTGTTATGAAAAAGGATGTTCCCAGAGAAACATTTGATGTTTCTGATCATAGGTCAAGCATTTCGTTTTCATTGTATTTGTACGCAATGGCAAAGAATATATATGGATATGTTAGCGAGCCTGAGTATCTTGATGATGGTGAAGAACATGGATACAACGTAGACAGGCTTTCACCAAAAAGGACAAGGGGTGCAAAGGTCCAGCCAAAGAAAAGAAAGGCAGCAGAGCATCCTCCAAACTTCCAAAATGGAAAGAAGAAAATTGTCTAAGGAGAATGTTGGAATGAACTTTTGTTGATATTCAAATTATTATTCTCTAGAAGTTGGTTAAACTTTGTTTAAATATTATGATATTAGTAATGTTTGTGGAGGTCAAAGTAATGTAAAATGACAACTTTTAGTTTCACTTCTTGTTGATGTATCGAATACAGTTATCAATCTTAAACATATTACTACTTACATTGTTCAAGTCTTTTATTTTATTCATATTTAATTGTAACTTTGTTCCAACTAAGAGAAACCTACTCTGTTTAGAAAGTAGGGTAATCATATTTAAGTTTATCTCTTATAATACCCTAGCTCTAGTAATGTTGTAAATATGCCTCTTACCTGTACCCCTTATGATATCCTCTTATTGGTAAAATTTACAAATATGATAGCATAATCTATCAATTCTAAGCAATATGTAGCTCTTATGATGTTGCTTCAACGGTTCAATGTGGTTACATTTTGGTTAAAATTAGTTGCATAGTTGGTAGAACATGGTTGAATGTTTATTGGTAATGGTTAAAAGTGGTTTCATGTGGTTGCATGTGGTTAAAAGTAGTTGCATAATTGGTTGAACATGGTTGAATGTTCATTGGTAATAGTTAAAAAGTAGTTGTATGTAGTTAAAATTAGTTGCATAGTTGGTATAACATGGTTAAATATTTATTGGTAATGGTTAAAAGTGGTTGCATGTGGTTAAAACTAGTTGCATATATAGTTGGTTGAACGTGGTTAAATGTTCATTGGTAATGGTTAAAAGTAGTTACATATAGTTGCATGTAGCTAAAAATAGGAATATAATATCAGGTCTTAGTTGCAATGGTTTAAAGTGGTTGCATTTAGTTTCATGGGGTTAAAAGTAGTTGCATAGGTGTTTACATTTAGCTTTGAGGTTTGACTTTAGGGTTTGGATTTCGACCGTATGTTTTAGGGTTTGAGATTTAATTTACGATTTAAGGTTTAAGATTTTAAGATCATTGTTACGTTTTAGTGGGAATAAAAATTGGCATTTGGTTTTTAGAAGCGTACGGAACGACACATGAATGGATTTGTATTTAGTTGTTTTTGGTTAAACATAGTTGCAAATGTGGTTGAATATGGTTGCAGCTAGTTGCATGTAAATTCAAATTCAACTAAAAAACATATATGTAAAATATGGTTTCAAATTCATTCAACCAAAATCAAAATAAAATCACTATGCAGGCAGTTGTAATCAACTAACAATATTGGTTATTCAAGTACACAACATACTGTAAACATAGCCAACTAATTACTATTCACTGGATTTCGACAAGTCCTCCGATTATGACCAATTTGGTTGCATTTTCCACATTTGATTGGCTTATATGTTTTCGCCTTTGTAATTCTCTGCCACTGAGCTTTGCATCTATTTCTTTTCGGTCTACCAACTCGAACTCTCCCTTTTGGAGGGTACACTATAACAGATTTAACATTTTCCGGTATTTCCCAATCCTCTTTGTCCCCAACAGGATAGACATCTTCCTTATATGCTGCAACCATCGTCTCCTTCCGGTAATAAGTTGAACAATAGTCATATGGATTAAGGTTTGACTTTTGAAGAACAGCAATGGCATGGGCACAAGGAATTTGATCCATATCAAACCTGCAAACTAATAACCTTATAAATAAACATTGTTAAACAAAATAAAGTTTGTTCATATGGAGTTGTATATGGGAAAGAATGCAACAAACCTTTTACATGAGCAGGTTCTTTTACTGAGGTCCACAATGTTCTTTCTGTCACCATTTAGTACTTCAAATATAATGTGATTTGTTGGGTTCACCTATTAAATAATTTTCAACTTAGTGATAAAAGTGTAGACAAATGTATTGATAAGATATATTTTTATATATATTTTAGATGATTTTATTCCCGTATTTAATTGCATTTTGCAATTATTTGGATATTTATTTAATAAATCTTAATGTTTTATTGTAGAAGACGAGGATTTCTACGTTTGGAAGAATTTGGGCTTAAAGAGCTATTTTGGAGCTAGAAAAAGGAGCCTGATTTCAATCCCTCAATATACCGCAGCTTAGGACTTACGGATTTATTTATATTAATAAATATTAAATTTATTTAGAAAATTATATTTATAAATATCAAATGATATTAGATATTTATTTTTATAATTTCTGGATAAAATTAATTATTTATTAATTAAAGATTATAAGCTGTGCGGATTAAAAAAAACATTACTACGTAGCCTTCCATATACATAAGCCGTGTAAATTGAATAAAGCAAAAAGAAATGAAATGATTAGCAAGTCACAGCCCACCAGTCATTTACAAAGTAAATTGTTTATGAGTAAACTAAAGCAATCATTCCAAGAATTGAAACAAAAAGTGAGAGCTGTTCATTTAAATGTTGTATTAAAACGTGGGAAGCACAAAACAAATTGGCAGAGCACGTTTAGCAGACAAACAGCAACTGACAACGTTTTTTCCCTGCTACCGACAAGATACTGTTCATGTCGGGGAAACTGTCGGGGGACGCGCTTTTCAGCGCGTGGACCGCACGCGCCTGGCATAATTCAGCAATCCTGGCGCGTTTCTTGCACTGCCGCCTCCTGAGACTGGGCTTCTGCTGGCGTGCTGTTTATTTTAAATCAGCAGAAATGTGTTAATCAGAATGGGCGGTGTTTAAACGTTTTTAATTGATTGGAGGGTTCGTATTTTCTCAGATGATGTGCTAAGCTCCTCCTATAAATTTGAGATTTCACCAGGCAGAAGAGGGGACTAATCCCGAACATTTCATTTATATTCTCTCTCAAAAATTCAGTAGCCCCTCTTGTAATTTTAGTTTCGTTTTATACACTTTAATTTTCTGTAAATTTAGTTTAAGTGTAATTTCGGTTGAAGATTTTAATGCAATGATTTTGGAGTGCTCTTTTATATCGTTGGAAGTTATTTTCGGTTCTATTTTCTAGACGCTCATTTTGCGGGGATTATTTTGGAGTGCTATTTTTCTTTCACTGGAAGCTATTTCATGTTCTTATTTTCTTCCTTTAATTAATTATATGTTTATTATGGCTTTGATTATTATTATTATCGTTAGTTTTAATCCAATCATGAGTGAGTAGATAATTAATCTAGGGTTAAGTAGAACCCTAGTTATGATTAATGTATGAATTTCCCAATACCCCCAATTTGATTATTTAATTGCTCTTGCTTATTGAGTTGTTTTAATTAGCAATTACAAATCAGACGTGATTTTGTTTATTGTTTGAACCAATATTTAATTATCAACGAGAGTTGGATTTAGATGGTTGTGATTTATCCAATAAGAACATGAACTTCTCCATGAGAATAGGTAGAACGGATTGTTAGGAAGTTAGGATGCCGTGTTTAATGTCTCTAAATTGCATGATACCATGAGAATAGGATTGATTGAATTTTAGAGAAGCCATTAATACTCGAGAGAGGTTATTGGTATTTATAGGGCGCATTTTTCCTGTTGAGCACTGTACGATTAATTGGGGAGGGAATTCACAATTGCATTAATTCATGCTAGTGGGGATACTTAACTCTGGATGTTTTAATATTTGATTTATTACAAACGCAATTCTCTTAGTATAATTTAGTTTAATAAATTCTAAAAATTTATTGTGTTACTTGCTTAGCCGAATTAATTCAAAAACAACTAGTGATTGACACGTTTGTCTCTGTGGGTTCGACTCTGACTTACCCAACTACATAGTTAGAAGGATTTGTTAGAATTTATTATTTGATAGGCACGCGACGGCCCTGTCATGTATATTATAGTTGTAGTTGAAAGTTTGAAGACTTACACTAAAGTTCATTGACAGCATGTAGTTTTTCTTCATAATATCTTCATACTTTGTAGTTAATGTTGTTGTGGTTGCAACTGCTTCATTCCTGTTTCTCCAGCTCCATTGTTGAATCAATGATCTCAAACTTTCTACCATTGTACATATTGGCAATTCTCTGATTGATATGATTACAGAATTCAAAGATTCTGCAACATTGGATGTCATGTTAGAATATCTGTTGAATGGTGAATGAACCTTGGCCCATTTATCATAGCCAACCTGCTGTAAATAATCAAACACTCTCGGATCAACTTTCTTCAGTTCGTTCATGTGATACTCAAACTTTTTCAATGTGTAAGCATTTGCAGCTGCCAAGAATTCAACCTTTATCTGCTTCAAATGCTTCTTGAAGTTATTTTTAATATTGGCCAGTAGATGAAAAACACAGAATACATGTGCTACTTGAGGATAAACAACAGCAACTGCTTTGATGATGCTTTCGTGTCGATCCGAAACTATAATCATGTGCTCCCTTTGACCATAAGCTTTTTTAAACTTCTCAAAAAACAACTTCCATGACATGTCATTCTCAGAATCAACTACCCCAAATGCTAATGGGAATATTCTTCCTCCTGCATCTTGAGTTGCTGCAACCAACAAGGTGCCTCCATATGCTGATTTCAGAAATGTGCCATCAACCACCACAACAGGTATGCAGTAATCCCATCCTTTGATTGAAAAATTCAATGCAACAAAAAGGTATAGAAAATGATTTTCATGAGTCAACTGAAGTTCAACTATTGATCCAGCATTTCTTGTGTACATAATGTACAGATAAGCATATAACTCGTAATATGAACTGGTTGCATTTCCTCTTACAATTTCCTTTGCTTTTTCTTTCGATCTCCAAGCTTTGTTGTATTTGATTTCTACATTGTGATCATGCTTCATATCCCTTATAACATCTGCCACAGTGTATCTAGTTTTTATATTTGTAAACTTGTGCTTTATAACGTCTGCAATAACACTCGTGGTTGCTTGACGTTGATTCTTAAACCTCATCTCAAGGGCACAGGTATGATTATTTTTGAAAGTACTAATGATAAAATGAGTTGTGTTCCCTTTCCTAGATGCACGCAACTTCCACTCGCAATTCTCGTCAACGCATACCACATAGTACTCATTTGGGCAGGACTTCTTCACCTTGTACTGAAAGTTGTTGTTTATTGCATGAAAACTTATGACCATCTTCAAGGTTTCTTTTTCCTTATATATTTGAGACACTGACAATTCCTTATGGTATTTGTTGCTAATAATAGCTTCTTTACTGAATTCAAGTATTTCTTCCTGAGAACTTGCATCGGGTGTTAACTCCATAAGTTGTCGAGATATTTCCCCTGCATAATCAACATAATCTGCCAAGTAGTCTTCTTCAACTTCATTACTGTACGGAACAATCATACTTGGTGATATTCCTTCCTCAGTGTGAGACTCAACACGTACATTATCAACTGTTATTTCACTTCGGTTTGAAGAACATGATAGTTGCTCATTTTTGTTTTCAAAAGTTACACACAAAGGATATATGCTGAAATCCGCTTCCCTTTTCTTCAACTCTATATAAAACAGAACATGATGATCATCCAGAATGTTGAAAGGGGGATATCCATCTTTTTCTTGATATTCTATCTTTAGTTTACTAGAATCTGGTTGAAGCTTCAATTCATTGCAAATCATTCCAAACAAGGTAGCATAGCTACAATTTGGTGGAATAAGCAAACCAAAAATCTTAAAATCTTGGTAACTTCTATTACCATCCCAATAGCCACTGTGTTGAACTATAGTCGGAAGATTACACATCCCTGCATAAATCAAATTGCAACTATATTTAACTCTAATGTGAACAGAGGTAATAGATTATTTTGAATTTGCAAAGCTAGTCTATAAATCTGGTAATCTAGCAATCCAAAATCAACTAAATTAAACTTCAAACAAAACACGACTATAAGATCAATTCAATAGACATAAGCTACTACTCTAATTTCATACAAAAATGCACAAAACAGGTCACGCAACTGATTGGATTTAAAGATTTGATGCATGGTTATAATGTAGATATTTTGCTTCATATTAATCTTCATTTAGCCTTGTTTTTGATGCTTTAGTCCTATATGAATAATGTTAGTTGTTATTTAACTTGGATGGATGCTAAGTGGGTGTTTTCTATGTTTGTAGGAAATTCCAAAGGAGCAAGGTGTTGCGGACGAGAAGACATGCTGAAAGGAGACAAAAACTAGAGAAAATAGGTCCTGAGCAAGGCTCAAGAGCCTTGAGCAAAACAGATTTTTTGCTTTTTAGAGCCTCAGGACCTGAGCCTTGTACTCAGGGGCCTTGAGGGAAGCTGCAGCAAGCTCAGGGGGCTTGAGCCTCGCATTCAAGGGTCTTGAGCTGAATAAAAATAGATTTATTTATTCTATTGTAATTAGATTTTTAGTTACCTTGTATGACTTTTAAAATATTGGGGTTGAATATTTAGAAGGAGAACTAGGGTTTTTTCTAGCACGGATTATTCTGGAGAATAGAGAGGAGAGAGCTAAAGCAAGGATTGAAGGGATTCCATCCAAACTTTACGAGATTATTCAAGTTGTATTTTCTGAACTCTATACTCTTGGAAACATGGTTTTGGTTATTAATATATGTTTGTTTTCTTCATTCATCATGAGTAACTAATTCCCTTATCCGGGAATTGGGTAGTATTCAATGGTTAATATGCTTGTGTAGTTATATTGTGATTTCTCTGCCTTGCTAATCTGTTGTTGAGTGCTTAACACAATTGAGGAAGTCGCGAACCCTTGATTGTATCTTTAGGAATTGTAATGAATCGGGAGAGGATTTACAGTTCTAGTTTATGATACAACGGACGTGATTCAACTATTTGATTGGGAGATTAATATGCGAGTTACGAGACGAAAATTCCTTGAGTTTAAATAGTTTATAATTTTGCATTGATTGATCATGGGAGTGACTTCAATGTATTGATGTGAACATTGTATTGTATCTTGGGAGAGAACGATATAATCATTAGTGGGATGTTTTTAGCAAGAGCATGAGACTGGAACATCACAAACTTATGCACAGTCAGTAATACCATTGAAGAACCCTAGTTTCTGGATTGTTTTCTTATCATTGTTAAATCGTTATTCTTATTTGCTTTTTAGTTTAAGTTATTAAACAAACACCCAATTATTCTTCTCACTTCTAGATTTTAAGAGATTAAAACTTGAACTTGATTCAATAGTCCTTCCCTGCGAACGAACTAATACAAAAAATTACTAACAACAAATTGGCGCCGCTGCCGGGGAAGGCAGCAATTTTAAGTTCAGTTTAATTATTTCTTATTGTTTAGATTTTACAAAATTGTTTCCAAGACCTATCTGATTTGTTTTGTCTTTTCAGGTGATACTACTCTTGCATGAGACGTTCTACAAGTGCGGGAAATTTAAAGTTTGATCCAGAAATTGAACGCACTTTCCGAGCTTTAAGGCGAGAGACAAAGCAAAGGAAAGAAAGAAAACCATATGGAGGAACCAAGAGATCGTCAACTTGTTAATCCTCCTGACCAACCAGTTCTTGATGAGACTTCTATTTGGGATCATGAGACTCCCAATCCTGCGAACTGCAGGTACAAGACTCCTGAGATTAGCGCAGCTCAGTACAACATCAATCCGAGCTTAATTCAGATGGTGAGCAATTCAGCTTTCGAAGGGGACATTGAGCGAGAGGACCCACACCGTCATCTTGAGCGCTTCGTGCAAATGTGTGGTTCATTCAAGATCACTGGAGTTACTGCAGATCAGATTCGACTTCACATGTTTCCTTATTCTATCAAAGGGAGAGCAATGGAATGGTTCCAACAGCTTCCTGAAACAGCAGTGGCAACATGGGAAAGTCTTTCTACTGAGTTTTTGTCCAAATATTATCCTTCTGACAAGACTCAACAAATGAGGACAATCATTCTCAGTTTCAAAACACAACCAGGTGAAGGCTTGTATCAGGCATGGGAGAGATACAAGGCACTGTTGAGAAAATGTCCACATCACGGTTGTACGGAATGGATGATTCTGAGTACCTTCTACGGTTCTTTGAATGCAGATGTTCGCTTGAGTTTGGATGTTGCAGCTGGTGGAGATTTCAAGAAAACACCGGTTCATAAGGCAAAAGCACTTCTTGAGCAATTGGCCGCAAATAACTATTCTTGGGCACCTAGTGGGACGAGCTCAGCTAAATCGGCACAAGATATTGAGATGATGAACTTGCTGACTCTTAAATTGGATGCTCTTACTCAAGAGGTACGTGGACAAAGGGCGAATGTTAGTGCTATCTCTTCTCCAATGGAAGGGTATAATGATTATGGTGCTAATCAGTATTCTTATGCACAACAATTCCCAGAGGAAGCATCTTTTATTCAGGGAAGACAGTCATGGCCTGTTCAAAATAACTCCTACTACAATCCAAATCAGAGGCCCAATAATAATCTTTCCTACAGCAGCAATCATGCGGCTAATCCATCATATGTAGTTCCTAAGTCAAATCAGCCTCCTGGTTTTCAACCGCGTCAGCAATATCAGGAACAGCAGCAATATCAACCACCACCAAAAGAAAAGAAGGAACCTGCTGATTGGGAAGTTGCTCTAAACAAGATGATACAAGGGACTACTAATGCTTTTGCAAATGTTGAGACTAAATTTGGGCAAATTGACATGAGACTTGAGCAAGTCGCTACTTCACAAAAGTTGTTAGAAGTGCAAGTGGGACAAATTGCTGATAAAATTGGTGTGCGTGAACAAGGAGCATTACCTAGTCAACCAGATCTGACTGCAAAAGAACAGTGCAAGGCTATCACTTTGAGGAGTGGAAGAGAACTACCAGAAATTGAAGCTCCGAAACTTAAAGCTGAAACTCTTCCTCCCAAAAAGAGAAAAACACATCAAACTAATGTGGAGATTTCTGAGAAGAGTGAGGATGAGCCAAAAGAAGAGAAGCCTACATTTACAACTCCCATAAAACCATATGTGCCTCTAATTCCTTTTCCACAAAGGTTGAAAAATTCGAAGCTAGAGAAGCAATATGAAAAGATTTTGAAGATGTTTCGTGAAATACATATTAGCATTCCTTTTGCTGATGCTTTGGCTCAAATGCCTCTTTACGTTAAATTTATGAAAGAGGTGTTGTCCAATAGGAAAAAGTTAGAGGAGGTGGAAACAATCACTCTTAATGAAGAGTGTAGTGCTGTCATTCAACGCAATATTCCTCCCAAACTCAAGGACCCTGGGAGTTTTTCTTTACCATGTACCATTGGTGAAATTGGAGTAAAAAGAGCTTTGTGTGATCTTGGAGCTAGTGTGAGTTTAATGCCGCGTTCTATTTATAAGAGACTTGGTTTAGGGGAATTAAAGAAGACACGGATTTCACTTCAACTGGCGGATAGATCAATAAAGTATCCATTAGGCGTCCTTGAAGATGTTTTGGTGAAGGTGGATAAATTTGTTATTCCATGTGATTTTGTTGTTTTGGAGATGAATGAGGATGTTGATATTCCAATCATCTTGGGAAGACCGTTCTTAGCGACTGCGGGAACCAATATAGATGTGAAAGCTGGTAGGCTTACATTAAATGTCGGAGAAGAAAAGGTTGAGTTTGATCTAAACGAAGCCATGAAAAGACCGTCAATTAAACCTGAGTGTTATGTGGTGGATATTGTGGAAGAACTTGTGAAGGAAGCCAATGATCATGAGGAGGTCGAAACTGACGTACAATCTTCTCTAGCACGTGAATTTCAAGAACATGGTGTGAATGATGTGGATATTGCACTTGGACCATTCGAGATGGGTTCAAAATTTCCACCATAATGATCAGAAGAATTCAAGACGTCGAGCTAATGACGTTAAACAAGCGCTGCTTGGGAGGCAACCCAAGAAATTTATTTTCTTTTGTTATTTGTAAATTAGTTTTGAATTGTAAATAATGATATTGTGTTCAATGGGTGCAGGTAGAAAAGAAAATTTTGACGAATGCAAAGACAAAGATTTCAAAAGTGAAAGCCGCTCAGGGGCCCTGAGGAGACCCTCAGGAGCCTTGAGCCTAACAGCGGACAACCAATTTCATGCTCATGACCATGAGCTCCAATTCAAGGGCCCTGACCTCTCTTCAAAAAAAAAAAAAAATATAAGTATACGGTTATAAGAAAATAGAAGCAGAGGCGGGTTAAAAAAACAGAGCGTGAGTCAGGTAGGGTAAAAAAAAAACATAACATCAACATCAACAGAGGAGCGGGATTGTTTGATATCTTCATTGGTGGTTCTTTTCTTGTATTTTGCTATGGCTCTTGACTGGTATATGATAACACGATCTAGTGTTGGTAGTTCTTGTTGCTGCTGTGCTTGAGTTTCTTATTTTAAGAAGTCGTACACCAAGTGTTTGGTTAATTGTTTCTTAGACGTTTGACAGCTAATTTTCTTCTGAGCTGTAGTATGTCGTCTACCAGACTTAGCCGCAACAAACCAGCAACTAAAAAACAGCGTTTGAATGATGATGAGTGTGATTTCGGTGGTGGGGGTACACCACACTCATGTTGTTGTACCGGTCAGTGCTCATCAAAGCAACGCATAGAGGACCTTCATGCCAAGCTTAATGAGTACTTTGCATTTGTTGGCTTCCGTTCTTCTCTACCATGAGTCAGGGGAGTTGAATTCTTTTCTTCCTTGTTGTATAAATATTTTATGTATTTTTTTTTTTATAGAGTACTTGTTTTTGCTTGTTAATGGTTGGTGATTGTTGTTCCTTGGGGACAAGGTACATGCTGCGTGTTTATATTATTAGTAGCATTTGTGTGGGGTATATAGAGTAGTAGTAGTAAAAAAAATAATAAAAAAATTTAAAAAAATTACAAAAATAATTCTAGCCTTGTGACGATTACTTGTTGTATTTTGCTTGATGCACCCATGCATGCTATTGAAATCTTGTGTTGTTGACGCTTTTGCTTGAGAAGTGACGTGCTTTGTTCTTGTGCACACACATACACTAGCAAGTTGAAACTGGTAGACTTAGTGAATGTCTTAAGTGATTAGAGTGACATGAATATGCGCAAGATGACTTGGTTTGCATGCTTTGAGTACAAGTAGGTGCGTTAGAGAGTCTTTTTACTTGGGATTGATTATGCTTTGCCGCACCAAGCGAGTTTTGAGCCTATATGCATATCTTTTGCATTTAATTCGTTTGCTTGAGTGTCCACATGTTGTTTACATTGCTAGCACTTACTTGAGGTCTTTCTTGAAATGCATGACATTATTTGATGATAAGATGATAAAGGCAGTTAGGTATAACCTCATAATTCCAATATTACCACACCATTTATACATGATCAATTAGTTAACCCACTGAGCTTAATCCTATTCTTTCGGTGACACACCACATTACTTGCCTATATCTTTTTCTTGTATTGGCCTTACATTAACTTGAACCCAATTGTCAAAGGCTAGTATAGTGCTTAAGGGAGTGATAAGGTGTTAAAGGGGGGTTTGTTATTGATCATACTTTTGGGAAATATGGGTTTGGTTGGTTACTTGTTAGTCAAATTTTGTAGAATATCGTTGGATCATTGTACCTATTTATATATTAGCTCCTTAGCTCTCCAAAAACAAAAAAAAAACAAAAACAAAAAAAAAAGAGAAAAAATAGAAAAAAAAATGAAAAAAATATTTATACGAGAGCGTATTTATGTTTCTATGATCCTTCTTTGTTCGACTAATCAAGTTAGTTGTTGGAAGAATAAAAATCCAAGTGTGGGGATGATAGATAGGGAGTTGAATGATTTACTTTGTTGGGTACTAGCCTTTGCCACTTCACCTTTTCTTTGGCTTTACTTGACATACCTTGTCCCTAGCCCACATTACAACCCGAATAAAGACCTTTTGATTATCATCAGTGGTGTATGTTGTGTTAGAGTGAGATTAATTGCGAGTGTGAAGCATGTTTATGATTTGTTGGAATAGAGTGATACACTTAACCTTGTTTTTGAGTGACTATTCATTTGTGAGTGAAAGGTGAGTTGTACTTGTTTTGGTATAGGAGATCCCAAGTTTAGATTCAAAGATGTGTTTCTTGTAGACTTAGCATGCTTACCAACTATTTTTGCACTTGACATGAAATTTTGTGATCTTAGGCATGTTCACTGAGTAGACTATGTGAATACTTGTACTTTCGACACCAAGACATTGCGTATTCATTTTGATTCTTAAGTTGATGTAGCATGAGAGGACTTGTATGTGTGGTGTTGTATTGGCATTCAATCTTTTGCATGAGCTAGATGGATTTTGTGGGTACATTCACTATAGGCCCTCACGAGACCTCACTCGTCCACTAGGGCTACCTAGGGGTTTAAAGGGCTTGTTGCATATGCTAAATGCAACCGTGATCACCTACGGAAGTGGTACTAGTTAGTAGTTTATAGTTATATTATATTAGTTTTACTCGAGGACGAGCAAAGGCTAAGTTGGGGGGTATTTGATGCATGGTTATAATGTAGATATTTTGCTTCATATTAATCTTCATTTAGCCTTGTTTTTGATGCTTTAGTCCTATATGAATAATGTTAGTTGTTATTTAACTTGGATGGATGCTAAGTGGGTGTTTTCTATGTTTGTAGGAAATTCCAAAGGAGCAAGGTGTTGCGGACGAGAAAACATGCTGAAAGGAGACAAAAACTAGAGAAAATAGGTCCTGAGCAAGGCTCAAGAGCCTTGAGCAAAACAGATTTTTTGCTTTTTAGAGCCTCAGGACCTGAGCCTTGTACTCAAGGGCCTTGAGGGAAGCTGCAGCAAGCTCAGGGGGCTTGAGCCTCGCATTCAAGGGTCTTGAGCTGAATAAAAATAGATTTATTTATTCTATTGTAATTAGATTTTTAGTTACCTTGTATGACTTTTAAAATATTGGGGTTGAATATTTAGAAGGAGAACTAGGGTTTTTTCTAGCACGGATTATTCTGGAGAATAGAGAGGAGAGAGCTAAAGCAAGGATTGAAGGGATTCCATCCAAACTTTACGAGATTATTCAAGTTGTATTTTCTTAACTCTATACTCTTGGAAACATGGTTTTGGTTATTAATATATGTTTGTTTTCTTCATTCATCATGAGTAACTAATTCCCTTATCCGGGAATTGGGTAGTATTCAATGGTTAATATGCTTGTGTAGTTATATTGTGATTTCTCTGCCTTGCTAATCTGTTGTTGAGTGCTTAACACAATTGAGGAAGTCGCGAACCCTTGATTGTATCTTTAGGAATTGTAATGAATCGGGAGAGGATTTACAGTTCTAGTTTATGATACAACGGACGTGATTCAACTATTTGATTGGGAGATTAATATGCGAGTTACGAGACGAAAATTCCTTGAGTTTAAATAGTTTATAATTTTGCATTGATTGATCATGGGAGTGACTTCAATGTATTGATGTGAACATTGTATTGTATCTTGGGAGAGAACGATATAATCATTAGTGGGATGTTTTTAGCAAGAGCATGAGACTGGAACATCACAAACTTATGCACAGTCAGTAATACCATTGAAGAACCCTAGTTTCTGGATTGTTTTCTTATCATTGTTAAATCGTTATTCTTATTTGCTTTTTAGTTTAAGTTATTAAACAAACACCCAATTATTCTTCTCACTTCTAGATTTTAAGAGATTAAAACTTGAACTTGATTCAATAGTCCTTCCCTGCGAACGAACTAATACAAAAAATTACTAACAACAATAGAGCATCAGCTGTATGAACTCTTTTTGTTCTATTTGTACAATATGGCTTTCATATCTAGAATGAAAAAATTCAACTGCCCTAATTACATTGTTAATTGAAATCACTCCCAACTGATCAAGATATTGCATTACAAGAAACCTAAATCTAGATTTAAAACCCTCAGCCGATGATTTCAAAGATGTCCAGATTGTGAAATTTATCCAGCATTTATGGATTTTTAGGGATCTTCGGAGGTTTTTGTTAAAACGGATCTGGATTTCAATAATATCCAGATTCATGTTAAATGGTCTTTGTAGATGCTTTACTACCATAAAATACAAAGGGTTTGGAATATCCCAAATGAATACTCCACTATTGCACTGAAAGGGAGTCAATTCTTCACCGGTTCTTTCGTCCATTGTCTCAAATAGCCCTGCAATGTGTAATGAGTTTTATATACCGATTAACTAATGATACTCAACACGTGTGTCACCGATATCACAATGGTACTGTCTGTGCAGGGGACTCTTCTATATAATATCACCTTATTTGTAACTAAAAGCAACTAGATGATGATAATATTGGGTTTTTTTGAAGATGAGGAACAAATCTACAACTATTTTAACAACCTAATCAACCAAGTTTCTACTAAAAACCTAAGCAAAAACACACCAATGTGATCAATTCGATTGATGAAAGCTAATACAGTAGTTTCATAAAAAATTCAAAAAATCTGGCCGCATAGAAACTCCAAGTAAATCATGTTCAACCAATCCAAAATCAACTAAATTAAACTCTTAGTAAAACACACCAATGTCATGAATTCGATTGACAAAAGGTACTATCCTACTTGCTTAAAAATTCAGAAATCTGGTCGAATATCAACTCAAAGCAACTAATGTTTCACAACCCAAAATCAACTAAATTAAACTGCAAACAAAACACATATATGTGATGAATTCGATTAAGAAAAGCTATTGTATTATTTCATACGATACTGATATTAAATCATAACTAACAAATCCAATCGCAAACATGTCTATGTAGATCGAGAATCAAACAGATTTCAAAGTCGTTAATTGCAACAATTGTATGAACAGCATATATCAATTATATGTTATGGTGTGTATCATACCGTGTTAATGATGCGTTCGATCGAGGTGATTTGATTCCGAGCTTGAAAGAGAAGAACAGTGAAAGAGGGAAGCAACTGTTTTCAACTAAATTTCAAACAAGCATTTAAGAACGTATTTTTGCAATTAATGTAATAGGGTACCGTAATATTGCAAATAATAAAAAATAGTAAAAGTAAAAAATGCAATTTTTTACTTTTTCTAATATATTTATGAAAAAAACCCTTTTATTATTAAAGAAATTACCTTTACATTGATTACACATCAGCACTAAATTGAAAACAATTTTGAGAAAATTTTAGGGGAACATAACATTTTTCAATTTTTTTTAAAATAATAAAGTACTTATAATCTTACAAATGAGTATCTGTTCAAACAATTCTCGAGAGTGAGCCATCCTAGGATGGAAACCCATGACCCGAGTCGACAAAGAATATACTCTTAAGGCTATCCAACCTTATTTTCCAATTTAATTAACTGATTGAGTTGAAACTGTTTGATAAAACTCTGAAATCCTGTGCTAATTCATAGTAGGCCATCAGATGGGCCTTATTTATCAGACTGTCGTAGGTCATAAGGTGGGCCTTAGTTTTGAAAAACGCCATGGGCCTTATTTATCAGATTATCGTAGGTCATAAGGTGGGCCTTAGTTTTGAAAAACGCCAGGCTGATGATACTTGCAAACCTATTGTCCAGCCCAACTAACTTTCCTGGTACCGAGTCGGTTCTGAAGTACAAGTCTACTCGTGGACCGTGGTTCCAAAGATTTCCAATTTCAGTTGATTAATCCTCCATTAATAATTACGATTTGTCTTTTAAAATTTGATTATCTAATTTCAACCAAGAATCAAAATAAAATTAGAATATTCTCTTGACATTAATATTACTAGCCGATAACCGGTGGGCACGGATTGAACACACGAATCAAGATTAAAATATTAATATTAATATTAATACATTATTTAATTATGTAGTTATAGAGACTCTAATCCGAGATAAAGTTAAAAAATTAAAGTAAATAAATCTTTATAAATATGTAATTGCAAAGTCACACCACTATTATAGGATAACAGTTAAATCTCATTTCTATCATCTTTCTCTTATTTCAATTATCTTATGTGTTGATATAAATTATCATACACTTAACTTTGATCAATATATATTTAGACCTGGCAAATCGGGTAAACGGATCGGTTTCGGATCGGATCTGCTTTGGATCGGATCCACTTTCGGTTAAGCTACTATTTAGAGCATGTTCGGTTCGGATCGAATCTGATTCAGTTCGGATCCACTTTCGGTTAAGGTACTATTTAGAGCATGTTCGGTTCGGATCGGATCTGATTCGGTTCGGGTAAAATTCGGATTAAAATCAGATAAATTTTAGATTAAGATCGGATCAAATTGGGTTCGGTTCTCTTTCGGATTTTTACTGTTCGGATCGGATTTTGTTTGGATGTAGTAATATTCGGTTCGGATCGGATTGTCGAGATATATCTAATTTTTTGATGTACCCAAATTTTCCAAAAACCAAAAAATTATTTTGGCTTGAGATCTTAGTAATGAACAACTAAATTGACTAGTACTAGTGACTAGTGCTGTGTTACGGCTTTTTGTTTCGTTTTAAAAAAAAATATTTCTCGAAGATCCAACTGTCGGATGTCAAAATATATCTAATTTAGTGATATTCGCAAATTTCCAAAAAATAAATAAATTAATTTGGTTGGAAATCTTAGTAGTCAACTACTGAATTGAGTAGTACTCGTAACTAGTGTTTTGTCATGGATTGTTGGTTCTATTTTTTT
This sequence comes from Kitagawia praeruptora, assembly GCA_037693485.1. Taxonomy (NCBI): domain Eukaryota; kingdom Viridiplantae; phylum Streptophyta; class Magnoliopsida; order Apiales; family Apiaceae; genus Kitagawia; species Kitagawia praeruptora. The sequence continues at coordinate 130,302,898 of CM075350.1, forward strand.
TAAATTATTTCTCGACGATCCAACCGTACGTATCTCAAGATACATCTAATTTAGTGATATTCCCAAATTTTCAAAAAATAAAAAATTAATTTGTTTGGAGATCTTAATAGTTCTTTGTCACGGATTGTTGATTCTATTTTTAAAAAAAATATATCTCGATGATCCAACCGTACGGATCTCAAGATACATCTAATTTAGTGATATTCCCAAATTTTCAAAAAATAAAAAATTAATTTGTTTGGAGATCTTAGTAGTTCTTTGTCACGGATTGTTGATTCTATTTTAAAAAAAATATCTCGACGATCCAACCGTACGGATCTCAAGATACATCTAATTTAGTGATATTCCCAAATTTTCAAAAAAAAAAATTTAATTTGTTTGGAGATCTTAGTAGTTCTTTGTCACAGATTGTTGATTCTATTTTTTAAAAATTATTTCTCGACGATCCAACCGTACGAATCTCAAGATACATCTAATTTAGTGATATTCCCAAATTTTCAAAAAATAAAAAATTAATTTGTTTGAAAATCTTAGTAGTTCTTTGTCACGGATTGTTGATTCTATTTTTTAAAAAAAATATCTCGACGATCCAACCGTACGGATATCAAGATACATCTAATTTAGTGATATTCCCAAATTTTCAAAAAATAAAAAATTAATTTGTTTGGATATCTTAATAATCAACTACCGAATTGACTAGTACTCGTAGCTAGTGCTTTGACACGGATTGTTGATTCTAATTTTTAAAAATTATTTCTCGACGATCCAACCGTACGGAACTCGAGATATATCTAATCTAGTTATATTCCCAAATTTTTAAAAAATAAAAAATTAATTTGGTTGGAGATTTTACTAGTCAACTATCGAATTGACTAGTACTCGTAACTAGTGCTTTGTCACGGATTGTTGATTCTATTTTTTAAAAATTATTTCTCGACGATCCAACCGTACGCATCTTAGGATATATCTAATCTAGTGATATTCCCAAATTTTCAAAAAATAAAAAATTAATTTGGTTGGAGATCTTAGTAGTCAACTACCGAATTGACTAGTACTCGTATCTAGTGCTTTGTCACGGATTGTTGATTCTATTTTTTAAAAATTATTTCTCGATGATCCAATCGTACGGATCTCAAGATACATATAATTTGGTGATATTCCCAAATTTTCAAAAAAGAAAAAATTAATTTGGTTGGAGATCTTAGTAGTCAACTACTGAATTGACTAGTACTCGTAACTAGTGTTTTATCACGGATTGTTGATTCTATTTTTTAAAAAATATATCTCGACGATCCAACCGTACGGATTTCAAGATATATCTAATTTAGTGATATTCTCAAATTTGAAAAAAATTAAAAATTAATTTAGTTTAAAATCTTAGTAGTCAACCATCGAATTGACCAGTACTCGTAACTAGTGTTTTGTCACGAATTGTTGATTCTATTTTTTAAAAATTATTTCTCGACGATCCAACCGTATGGATCTCAAGATATATCAAATCTAGTGATATTCTCAAATTTTCAAAAAATAAAAAATTAATTTGGTTGGAGATCTTAGTAGTCAACTACCGAATTCACTAGTACTCGTAACTAGTGCTTTGTCACGGATTGTTGATTCTATTTTTAAAAAAATATGTCTCGACGATCCAACCGTACGGATCTTAAGATATATCTAATTTAGTGATATTCCCAAATTTTCAAAAAAGAAAAAATTAATGTGGTTGGAGATCTTAGTAGTCAACTACTGAATTGACTAGTACTCGTAACTAGTGTTTTATCACGGATTGTTGATTTTATTTTAAAACAAATATATCTCGACGATCCAACTGTACGGATCTCAAGATATATCTAATCTAGTGACATTCCCAAATTTTCAAAAAATAAAAAATTAATTTGGTTGGAGAACATAGTAGTCAACTTCCAAATTGACTAGTAATCGTAACTAGTGCTTTGTCACGGATTGTTGATTCTATTTTTTAAAAATTATTTCTCGACGATCCAACCGTACGGATCTCAAGATATATCTAATATAGTGATATTCCCAATTTTTTTTTAAAAAAAATATTAATTTGGTTGGAGATCTTAGTAGTCAACTACCGAATTGACTAATACTCGAAACTATTGTTTTGTCACGGATTGTTGATTTTATTTTTTTAAAATTATTTCTCGACGATCCAACCGTACGGATGTCAAGATATATCTAATTTAGTGATATTTCCAAATTTTCAAAAAATAAAAAATATTTTTAAAAAAAATACATGTGTCAAAATTTATTAAATAAGACCGAATATGTTAAAATTAGATACATCACTTATATAACGCTTCCATAAGCGCTATGGAAGTGAATGCACTCACTTAGACAGCGCTTCAATAAGCGCTATATAAGTGAATGCACTTTAATTTCTGCCTAGAATATGCAGAATTTATTTATTTATTTATTTTTTGCTAATTATGTGCGGAATTTATTAATTTATATTTGCGAATTGAATTAAAATATTATTATATACAAAATATCGTAAGCAATATTCAATGACAATAATAAATATATAGCAAATCAGAAAATATAAAAATTGACAAAACTAAACAAATAAAGGTCAGGAAAATGTTAATCTATATAAAATTATTTTATCGGATATTTTTCGATTCAGTTATTTTTAGTTTCGGATTTACATCGGTTCAAGTCATATTCGGTTCAGGTAAATTTTTATTCGGATTTGATCGGTTCTGATTATAATCGGATACATGGTCATTATTGGATACAGTATTTCGGATAATTTTTGGTTAAATTTCCGATTCGGTTAATTTTCGGATCGGGTCAAATCGGTTTTCGGATCGTTATCGGATTTGATTAAATTGAACCGGTTTCGGTTCGGATTGTTTCGGTTTCGGATACAATTTCGGATAATCTATTTCGGATCCAATTTCGGATTCGGTTCCACATATTTCGGTTCGGTTTTTCGGATCCAGACCCATTTTGCCAGGTCTATATATATTCATGTCATATTTTTTATGATTCCTAAATCAAATAAATAACTTCCTGATTTTAATCTCAAATTTTTTTTTATTTCATATACTTTACTAATTGATTACTAAAGTATAAATAAAAAATTTTGACTAAAAAAATAAACAATTCCTTTATTAAATCGAATAACATGTCAAGTAATTTGGAACCTATTAAATATTATTAACACTTATGACATATGAATAAATTTGTTTTATATTTTTTATGTAATGTTTTGATTTTTATAAATTTAATTTTTGGAAAGAAAACAACATGAGTTATTGTTGTAGATGTATAAATATTTCTAAAATTTATATTTATATAATAATTGAATATTATTATTTTCATATTAATTATTTGAATTATTTTGAAATTTGTACACATATATCATGTATACATGTTTTTGTTAATATTTAAAATTTGAGTTTTTATTTTAAGAATTGTTTATATTTTAAAAGTAATCTTTTATTCTATTAAAATAAATCTAATAAATTAGTTGAGGATGTATAAGAAAAAGTAGGTTAAGTTAAAGATAAATGAGATAACCGTTACTCCCTCCGTCCCTATTTATATGTCCACTTTTAATTTTTCAATAGTCAAAGTGATCCAAGTTTGACCGAAATTTACATATATTATATAATTAAAAAAATGTAAAAACATTATATCATTGTAAAATATATTCAATCTATTTTAAAATGTATTTTTTAGTTTTTTAAAATATTAAAAAAATAATTCTTAATTTCCGGTCAAACTTGAATCAGTTTGATTATTGAAAAATTAAAAGTGGACATATAAATAAGAACGAAGGGAGTACTAAAATAGTGATAGTGATTTTTGTAGTGAATAAGGATGTAGGTCAAGGTTTACTGAAAACAAATATTCAAGTTTAATTAGCATAAAGTGGTAAAGTAAACAGCTACTAAACCTTTTGATTTCAGACTTTCAACCTTTTAATTAGCGAAAGTCAGGGAAGGGAGGTTGAGGTGGTTCGGCCATGTCCGTAGGAGGCTGGCAGAAGCCCCAGTGAGGAGGGTTGAGAGTCTTGCGGTGGTTGGGGTGAGGAGGAGAGGAAGACCGAGGAGGTCGTGGGATGAGCAACTTAGGATGGATCTGAAGGCCTTAAACTTGAATGAGACCTTGACAGCTGACAGGTGCTCTTGGAGGCGTCGTATCAGAGTGGTGGATTCCCTTTTAGGGAGCGGCTCTGTGGTAGAGAGCCTCAGAGTGGGGTTGTCTAGGTTAGATTTATCTTAGGAGTCAGGATTTTTCGTTCTCTTTTCTTGTTTTATTGTCCTCTGTTTACCGGTATTGTCTTGGTCTGTTGTCGTTTGCTTGTGGTTTATTATGCAGGGGGTTCGTCAGGAGCTATCCTCTCAGGCTGGCAGGGTATCAGGTCAGGAGTAATTCAATGGAAAGCAGGCGGGTAGGTCCCATGTGGAGAATGCCATGGGCTCAGGTATTGCTATGATCTTTCTCGTTACCAATTGGTATTATGTGTATTTCCACACTCCACTTTGGTCGTGCACACAGCCGAGGGTCTCCACGGAAACAGCCTCCCTGCCTTAAAAAGCGGGGGCATGGTCTGCGTACATCTTACCCTCCCCAGACCCTGCTCTGAGCGGGATATACTGGGTATGTTTGGTTTGGTTTGGTTTAAACTCAGCTAGGTAAAAGGATTCGGATCTTAAAATTTTCATTTTTACTTATCCATCCAAAATACAATTAATAAGAATTATGACCCAAAAAAAAAAGGAATTATGACAAAAGTAAAAAATTGCTGAAAGATGAGGAAGAGATTAGAGAATAACAAATGACACTAGAAAAGGCGGAACTTTTCAGGCCCTTTGCTTTATCAGGGGTCAAAGATACAAGTCATTAGGCATATACTAATCCCAGAATAAACTGGGGGACTTTCGACATCTAATTATCTAAAGACAACTGGAATCTTTTTCCCTACTTTCATTATCTAACTTTTTAATTTTGTTTTAGCAAGCATTCTCAACCTTTTATTAATAAGTGATCTTCAAATTTTAAGTCCGTTTTGACTTTTTTTTCTGATTAAAACTTGGTTGCTTGAAGTAATTTTTATCAATTTTCGTAATTTCGCATCTTGCACTAACTCGTAACTCAACATGATATTAGAATGGTACTGAATTTGATTTTTTCGTATCCAGTATTTTCATAGACACCAATGTGTCATGTACAATCCCTGAGTTTATCGTTCTCCGCCAGTACATTTTTAAAATTTGATTCCACTGATACATTGATAATTGATTCCTCTGGGCATCTCTTTCTCTTACAACCATACGGTTCTGCCATATTTTTGCTTTACCTATACCCGATAAAGCTCAAGTAATCTAAACTATTTATAGACATTTATTAATATTAAATTGCTATATAGAAGAATGAGACACCCGCATACCGTCACAAACAGCCTTTTACTAGTGCTTATAAAAAGAATGCGTACATTACTTGAATGATATTCAAGTCATCTCCCACTTATTGGTCGTAAAATACTTAACTAAACTCATCCATGAAACTAGCTAACAACATGTTGGTGCAGTGAGTTGAATTCTTGTCTCCTTTGTAGGAGGTTAAGGGTTCGATCCCTGGGTGTGTGATTTTAGTTTTATTTCTTTATATTTGTATTTTCTATTTTTGAAGAACCTGAGGTTAAGGGTTCGATCCCTAGGTGTGTGATTTTAGTTTTATTTCTTTATATTTGTATTTTCTATTTTTGAAGAACCTCAGACTAATAAGTTAACGATTCCCTGATTTCGTGAATACTGGTATTATAACTGAGTAAGTTTCGTTTTTTATCCATGTGAAGCTACTGATAAAGGTACAAGATTACCAACTTAATCAAAAATGGATGATAAAATAGAAACTTTGTTTGTATTTGTATTTTCTATTTTTGAAGAACCTCAGACTAATAAGTTAACGATTCCCTGATTTCGTGAATACGGGTATTATAACTGAATAAGTTTTGTTTTTTATCCATGTGAAGCTACTGATAAAGGTACAAGATTACCAACTTAATCAAAAATGGATGATAAAATATTTTCTATTTTTGAAGAACCAAATGATCTGAAATTAACCTTCATAAGTACGAAGAGTTTCAGAATAATAAGTTAACGATTCCCTGATTTCCTGAATACTAAATGGATCCCGTTTTATAATAAGCGATTATTGCAACATCATGTACTAGGATATTTTATCGTGATACGTGTAAAGTAGGATTTTTGATATGAATACCGGAACAAATTTTTAAACGCACAATAATAAGGCTTATCGCGTGATATGATATGTAACAACCATTTATTCGGAACCATCAATAGAAAGAGGACATCCATGTACGATACATTAATCCCACGCTTGTATAAATATACTTTCAACAGAAGCAGCCCACTACTACAGCAATCATGATGCCCTCTACTTCCTTCTTCTCTTCTTTTGTTTTTTGACGAAATGCTGAATATTATATTACTGAAACAAATCAATAAAACAGCGGGATAAATTCCCGACTCTCAATACAACCAGGTTGAGAAACAAATAAATTGTTTCCTGATCGTTTAACAAACTGAATTTAAAAGTTCTTGAAGCTAAAAATAAATTCGAAGACATCCGAATCGATCCAAATTGCTCCAACATCCCTGAAAGCAGCGGTATTACAATTGACCACGTCACATAAGATCCGTTGATACCCCAGTGTTCGGAAGCCTCAGTTCCATAAATTAGAGGAACGACACTCCAGCTATCTACATGCCAGACACCAGCTATAGACATGCCGAAAATGATAACCCCCAAAGAATGAGCAATACCCCAGCTATCTACATGCCGGATACCAGCTATAGACATGCCGAAAATGAACAAATGACGAATAATCTTTGGTTGTGAGTGGTGAGCTCTTGCAATAATCGTTAGCTTCCCAGCTTCGATGCGGACTTTCAGGATCCTCCAAAACATCAGCAAAATTATTTTAAGTAGATCTGCAAAAAAAAACAGTTTGTTAACTCATCATTTTCATCTTTATCTTCACCAATACTATCATCATGATTACACCCTCATGCCTACAACTTTTCTTGTTATCCACCAACCACAAAAAGCTTCTTCATCATCATTACACTTTTAGAGATGATTACTGAAGAATGATCAAGGGTTTGCTTTTGAATTGAAGAAACCAAAACCTAAATCATCTCGTATTCCTTAATTACTGTTATGCCCAAAATTCGGTTCGAGTATTCTAAAATGGATCCGGGTCAGATACGGGTTCAATTTGGGGATTTTCATAGTAAATTAGGGTTTTTGACTCAAGTTGGAGGAATTAGGCCGCGCCCTAGCTTTCCTTATAGTTAGGGCGCGCCCTAAATGTAAAATGTGGTGACAAATTTGTTCAAGTTAGTTTTTTAAGAAGACATTGAAGAAATCTCTCCTAGGATACTATTCAAGTTAGGATTCTATTTAGGTGGGATTCTACTCAAGCTGGAATTCTAGAAGTTGAAGAATTCCCTCCTGTCGTATCTCAGGAGGGGGATGTCCGTCGCAGAAGGCCTCCAGGGGTTTGCCTGGATATAAGGACCCTTCTTAGACGCTAAGGGAGGCATCCGTGCGCCCTAAGGTGGAAAGATGGGGACTTTCTGGTGTGTGCTTTGGGAGCTCTGTTCCTGTAGCCAATGGGCGCGCCCTCATTGGGGAACTTTGGAGTAATCCTGCACTTTGCACCCAAAAGCTCTGGATCACCTGTCCTGTTATCTGGTGGGTGCTTCTCATTCGGGGGACAGGGATGCGTTCTGCACTTGGGGTAAACCACGGCTATACCTGCATCCTTGAAATCAAGAAATAGCTGGTAGCGGATAGGACTAGTCCTCGACGGGGGAAGTTTCCTTATCCGTGAAGTCTTGAGATCTTGGATGAGCCTTGGGCCTTTTGTGGTTAGGCCTCATAGTAGAACATTCCGGAAGCTGGTCCGTTATCCAAGCCCATTTGGGTTTCTTGTTCTCCAAGAACTACGTCTGGCTTGATCCTCTATAAATATAGAGGTACGTAGGCAAATTGAGGGGTTGGAAGTCGAGAGCTCTGAATAGCCGCCACTAACCCTATCAATCTCAGCCACCAATTACAAACAGCCACCACACGCCACCACTCTTTTCGGCAAAGAACCACCGCTGTAGATCTTGTTTCCGGTGAAGTACCTCGAATTTTGTTGTTACCAAATTCCTCCGTCAACAAATTGGCGCTAGAAGGAGGGGAGCCAATCAAGATCTTCATCTTAGGAGGAAAAGATGTCTCACAATTAAGGTGGAGTTTCTCATTAAGAAGATTATTACGATTCTGAAGATAGCTTGGGGGGTAATCAAGCTCGACACGAAGCTTATGTTCCGGAGGAAATCTCTACTTCTCTGCACCACCATGGAACTCAATCCACCGCCGGCGGACAGCCGCCCGTTCTTATCAGTAATTCGGAGTTAATAGAGCAACTTTATCGTATGAGAGATTCCATAAATAACTTCGGATCAAGATTGAGTTCTGCGGAGAAAGTGCAAGAAAGTAGGAGAAATTCTCGGAGGATCCCACGAAATCATCGCCGAACAAGGAAAGCCCTCCAAGTTAGGAAAGTTCTCGAAGTGGTTCTTGGATCCTCAAGAGAGGGCGCGCCCTCATCCCCACTGCTCTGGGCACACCCTTAGTGAGATTCGATGTGATGAAGAAAAGATGGTTCTAAAGATGATTTTCACGCTGCTGTTGCAAAAAGACAGTTCCGGGTATTTTCAAGAATGGTGATTTCCGGTCAATGACGTCGAACTAGGTTTTCCATGGGGCAATTTCAAATATGATTCGAAGAAGGATGTTCCAGAGAAGAGACGCAATTATCGGGAACTGGTCCACCATTAGGGCGCGCCCTCACCATCAGGATGTGCCCACAAGGTAACCCTTGACTTGTTTTGTTGAGATTTTTGTTGTTTGTTTTTTGGACTTTTGTAGGAGAATCCTCGAGTTAAAGATGGAATTAAAGATGGTGAAAGAGAATACCCAATAACCCTCAGGGCGCGCCCTGAGGGTGGTAGCCAAGGCTCGGATGATTTCCAACTTCTAGGAAAATTCGATGGTTGAACACGTCCTCATCTCCAGGACGCATCCTCTAGAGAGGGCGGCTCCTCACCTATCTGGTGAAATCGAACGAATTAAGGAAAACCTCGCTACTATGAGGAGGAGCTTTGCTATCTTGAAGGAACGCCTAGGAATAAGGCTCGGGAGCGAGGCCCCATGATCCACAGCGCGTGCCCCCTGATTACAGGTCGAGGCCCCTTGGACATGAGCGAGTCGTTCCTCGGAGTGATGATCCACAGCGCGTGCCCCCTGATTACAGGTCGAGGCCCCTTGGACGTGAGCGAGCCCTTCCTCAAGGCCGTGATCCACAGCGCGTGCCCCCTGGTTACAGGTCTGGGCCCCTTGGACACGAGAGATCCCTCCTTGGAGATTTTGTTGGAAGATAATTAAGCCAATGATATATGAATGACGTTGTTTGGCCTAATCCCCAAAGTGAGGAATAGCCACGACATGTTGCCGAGGGCGCGCCCTCAAGAGAGAAAGGCCCTATAATTGTTTCCTTGATTTCTCATAGTGCAACTGGTGGAAGAGAGGGTGAGAATCCTCAACCTCAAGGAAATGCACAACTTCGGGAAAATCCTCCAAGTTAGGGCGCGCCCTCAAGGAACTCTCCCTCGGAGGACCTTTCCAGTTAGGGCGCGCCCCCAAGGAAAATTCCAATACCTACAAGGAAAATTCACTACTTGGACTCCAAAAGGAAAGAAGCTGTTGAGTTGCGGCCCCACGAACCATAGTGTGTGCCCCCTGATCATCAAGTTGAGGCCCCAAGGTCGTGAGCGAGCCCCTCAATGAAGAAACAATACTTTGTTACAAAGGACGCGCCCTCGTATCTACAATGACCTGAATGATAGGCATCAGGGCGCACCCTAACTTATCAACCTCATGTTGTGGCTTCGTCTACAAGTATGATCACAACGATCCATGGAATATCTTTTGCTTGAAGAAATTTGGATTGATGTGCGGCCCCATGAATCTTAGAGTGTGCCCCCTGATAGGTAGGTTGAGGCCCCAAGGTCATGAGTGAGCCCCTCTACACAAGAATGACTTTCATCCGGACAAGAAGAGACTTTGTCATTGCCCTCGTCCACATAGGGCGCGTCCTCAGCAACTACAACGGCTCTCTCTTAAAAATTCCCCTCTTGGGATGCCTCGTTAAGAGATGATTCTTTAAGGAATGATATTCTGATGCTGGGGGGTAGTGCTGATGCACCTCCCTAGCCCTACATGTACATGTATTTCAGGACATGCAAATTATGTGAATAGCGGAATACCCCCACGGGGATGCCTCTTCGTGAGATGCCTTTCACAGGATGCCTCCTTGCGAGATGCCTCTTAGTGAGATGCCCTTTATTGGATGCCTCCTAGTGAGATGCCTCTTCGAGAGATGTTATTCATAGGATGCCTCATTTTGAGATGCCCCTTCATGGGATGAGATTTGAAGTAGCCTGTGACCGGAAAATGCACTATTCTACCAAAAGTTGATTGGACTAGAGAAATGCCTGAATAGTAGACTACAAGGGTCATCAATCCACTCTTTAGAGGGTAACCAATCCCACAATTAAGCTTATGTTCAACAAGAGGAAGTAGGAGAAAATCTCGGAGTATTCCACGAAATCACCGTCGAACATGGAAAGCACTTCAAGTTGAAGAAAGTTCTGGAAGAGATGAAGGTAAAAGAGCTCTCGAATAGATGAAGAAAATCTCGGAGTATTCCATGCACATTTATCCTGTTTCAAACTTTTCGAGAGCATGATCCCTTAATGGAATTCTATGAAATTTAATAAGAAAGTCCATTGAAGATGCGAAACAATAAAACGAAAGTGCATGAAGGTTGTCTTATTTGGATTTTATATGTTGAAGGAGAGGATTTTCCTAATAACCAAGTCGAAAGAAGACCAGCCCCTGTGTAATGCAACTTTTAAGAATAACATGGAAGACGCGCCTACATTAAAAATAAGTTGGAAAAGGAAAGATATGTTAGAGAAAGGCGCGTCCTTAGAGCAAATGAAAAATACAAAAAACGGTGGCCTTGTACGTGCGTGGAATCTTTGTCTTAATATGTAAACATACAAAAGCAGAACTAAAGATGAGAGCAGGAGGAGTTAACCAAATACTGGACACATGTACTAACTTGGATCCTCGTGTCCCTTGCTCTTATTATTCCCACTTCTACCGGTACCTTAAGTGGAAACGAAACAGATCAACGTAGTGTTGTTGGCCTTCAAAGCAATGATTGTTCATGATCTTTAGGGAACTCTTAGATCATGGAATATGTCTCTCCATTTCTGCAACTGGAAAGGCATTACATGCAGCAAACAACAATAATATGTTCAACTTCTGCATCAATTTGGCCAAATCAAAGACTTTGTTGAATGGATTTAGGAATTCAGGACTTTTATAAAGGAAAACATGGTAGCATATTTGTACACCTTGAAAAAGCAACAACCCACTAGCTAAAAGGAGATCGACCCTCCTGTATAAATGTCAATATGGCGCGTCCATAAATAAAAAAAAAACCAAAGTGAAGGACTTGTTTACAAAAGCATGTACGTGCATGGTTTTTAGTCTAATTAAGAAAATGAAGACACCAGGTTGGTCACAAAGATAAATGGCACAAGGAGAATTCAGGACACGTTAAAACAAAAAAATATTGATGAGGACCCGTCATTTGCTATATTAATATTGTTTTAGCACAAAATCATGTGTTAACTTAATGCTATCAAAAGCATTTTCAGGACAGACAACAAATAGAAGACGCGACTTGAGATGGGCTACAATGTGCACCGTGGTACCAATAAACTAAAGAGCCATTTTTTGAGGATGAATGAACATGCATGCAACATATTTATTTAAGAAAGATAAAAGGGCGCACCCTCAAATATTTGTTACTATTAAGAAGAGAAGTGGATTAGAGCCTGGAAATTGAAGGTTGCAATATGTTTAAAGGGCACGTCTATATGTTACGTTTAAAGAAAAATTTGAAGCAATTTGGTAACCCGCGGAAAAGACAGGTACCGAAGTATGCATGTAGCTTGAGCTCGGACATGAGTTACTGTTTGATATCCTGGAAGACAAAAATTAGAGGATCTTTCAAAGCTATCCATCAAGTAAAGCATGGTAAGTACCAGATTGCAAAGAAATATTTTCGACCATGGGCCAAGTGCAGGAGGCCATATTTAAAAAATCATTTAAATATTAGAGAAGCGCGCCCATATATTTGCAGGGCCATTAGAAGGCATCTCATATACAAAAATAAAGGTTGTCAGCGTGTGTGCTTGCAATATTCTTCCAAAATACAGAATAAGTGGATTTGTCAAAGGCTACTCTAACAGGAAACGAAGCAGTATGTACTATGCGTATTCATACAAATGTCAAGTGAATTGGAAGTGTAATGTACAAAAATTCAAAGCTAGTAGCATGAGTCTATGATGGTAATGGTAAATTTGATGCAACATACGATCATATATGTACATGCATTTATATGGATGACTGTTGATTCTGGAGGTGTTAAAGCATGTATCGCATGGAGTCTGCATTCATTACAATAAAATTTATTATTATCATTATGAAGTTGGTTTGTTCTGGTAGGAGAAACAGCGCAAATGGTTAACTTATAATCTAGCAGATAGATTGCAACAAAGGTTGACAAGGAATGAAGATATCAAGGGTGCTCAAAGGCACGCTTTCATAAAAAAGCAAGGAAGAAACAGTTCAAGAAGTTCCTTAATTACGGTGATCTAGCTGTTCGTTTGCTCGTTCTTGCTGGAAATTATCTAACGTGGACTTACGGCTCCAAAAATGGAAGGCTAGGATTCTAGGATTGACTTGTTTTGGAGGGAAACTGTGTTCTACTACTAGCTTGCTAATGTAGTTTTCTCGGCACGCATGGTTCTTGATCAATGGAAACATGCTCAAACCCATAGATTTAAGCCACTTTTAGTTCCTGGTGGAGCTTATGAGAGTGGTTGTGACCATCTGACTAAACCTGGTATTAAAATGATCAAAAAGCAACATTCGGATAAGCAAGTGCGTGATGGAACTTTATCATCATTTCACGAAATTGTAGACCAGAATTCCATAATCTAAAAGCCAAAGATATTGTAAGCATCATGGTATTATTTCAGTTTGCTGGCTGGCACATGTAAAGAGAATTACACTGAGGTGGGCGCGCCCTATATTATGTTATGAAGTGTCAAATTTGAAATGGAGACTGTCAAGAATGAGGTCAAGAAAGAGCTAATGGTAATACAACTAAACTGTGTGGTAAAGTGACTGAAGGAGTCAAAGGCTTTAAAAAGGATGGTATGATAATCCATGCTAGTATAGTGGTACTTGATGAAGTTGCATCATAAATGAATATTGATACTTGATACAAGATCTATATGTCAAGATAAGACTCAACAAGATATAAAGCAGCAAAGCTCCTCAAACTCAAGTGAGATTCGCCAATAACATTATTCATAATAATGAATAAAATAAAGAAACGAGACCTGCTAGGAGATTTTTAAGGCGCGCCTTCGGATCGATTTGAAGAAAACAAAAACGAAGGCACTGCAGAATATAAACCTACATGCAACAATTAACATGTATATGCGGCTCATAAAAAAAACAAAATCAAGGCTTCATTTGTGGAACTTGATCAAGAAAATGTTACACATGTTTAACTACGATGATACCAAAGATCTTCCAGCAAGTAAAAGTAGTTGAACATGACTTCAAAATAGTAAGGATCACATAAATGGAGAGGGCTGCAATGCTATTTATTCATCCAGTAAAAAAAACAGCTTCAAGATCACGAGAAGGAAATGCTAGTCTAAAGTCACTGAACTCGTGGAAAAGAAAATAAATAAATATGTATGTGAAGATCCAAGGTGATAAAAAAAAGGTTAATGAAGAAAGGTTTGATTTATAAATTCAGCAGCAACACCACTCCCTTTTTAATCACAAGGGCACGCCCATGCCGCGGTTGTCAAGCTTTCTTTGTCAACTCTTTTTTGGAATTTGCGCTATTTGATTTCTAGTTGCTGTTGAAGCAAATATCAAGATTCTGTTCGTTGGCTAGCTGTTGAGGATGCATTGGTGATTTCTTTTAACCGTGAAAGAAGAGATATATAGCATGGTGTCGTCCTACACACATGCTGCAGATGGCCAATCACGGATATTTAAAATACGGTAAGAGGAAGTGATGAGGAATGAGCATAGGGAAATATGAGGTTTATATTGTTTAAAGCTAACAACAGGATATGAAGCTTGCAAGAATGCAATAATGAGACCATTCTGGATGCTGAACGAGCAAAACATCTTGTACCCGACCTACAGAGAAGAAAGAGATTCATTTACGTTGGTAACATGAAGCTGTTTACCTCTGTTATTATAAAGGCAATGTTGACGGGATACGCATTGAGTTCTAGAATTGGAAAGTGGAAATAGTACACCGAAGACACACGCGACTTTGAAATACATGGCAGTTGGCAAAAAATATGCATAATAAAAAAATGATGATGCATGAGCTAAGTTTTGGAGAGCGCGCCCATCAAACAAAAAAATATGTTATGAATATATAAAATAGGTGATGGACTCAGGCTTGGAGATGGTGTGCCTATAAGAGAAGTTCATGATCGGACAATAAATATGTTAATCCAAAACGTATTTTTATTTGCACTCCATGTGGAAACGAAGATAACAAGTATTTTAGAAAAAAGGGAAGGATGATGCATCAAAACAATGAAGCAGAAGAGGTTCCGTGAATAAATATGAAGGTCATCTTATTACGCTGTAGAGATTAAACAAGCAGAGGTCCCACATAAATATGAGGCTTCGTACTCTACTCAATAATTTGAGTTACTACTTTTTATTAAAGAATGAAAGTGAGGTGATATCTCCGCTACGGGAAGGCGCGTCCATTCTAAAAGAGAAGTAACATTGAAGAAAGTATGGTTGTACTTCACCATAAAGAACATTTTGATTATAAAAAAAAAAGGTCAATAATTGTTTGTCAAAATAGAATGAAAAAGAGAGAGATATGTACGTGAATGATTCGTGTGCATGTGAGGGAAGTGAGTTAAGAGTTTGGAGAAGTAAAGGTTGAGGGTCCTACAGTCATTACACCAATGAAGAAGAGCATTAATCGAATATGATCTCATGTGCAAAAACAATTTATTCGCATGGAAGATGGCGGGTCCTACATGCAAGTTGCTTGTTTAAAGAGTTTAGGAAGAAAAATCAAGATGATGGTGAATTGATGAAGGGGTTTTATGACATGAGTTATGAGTTGAGTAAACAAGTGGGGAGAGAGCTACTGCATTGAAGGAAGAAGTTGAGAATTACAGAGGTCCATACGCCTTAATATTATAAGGCGCGCCCTCATATATATTCAGCTTTAGTGCAAGCCCTATGAGAGGTTTACACTTGTGCATAATATCTCTTGTTTCTTATGCCGAGTTAGCTCATGTAAGCTTAGAGATATGGTGCATTTGTGTTATTCCTCTACGAAAAAATTGAAACTAGAGTTGTCAGGGAGATAAGATTGAAGAATTGAAGGACGCGCCCTCCGCATAGAATCTTGAAGATGAGGAACGAGGACGCGCCCTGAAGAGGAAAAGTTACAAAAATTTTGGTGTTGTTTAAGATTGAAATTCCATGCTTCATCTTTGATTTTACATGGAATTGGGGGGTAGTTGTTATGCCCAAAATTCGGTTCGGGTATTCTAAAATGGATCCGGGTCAGATACGGGTTCAATTTGGGGATTTTCATAGTAAATTAGGGTTTTTGACTCAAGTTGGAGGAATTAGGCCGCGCCCTAGCTTTCCTTATAGTTAGGGCGCGCCCTAAATGTAAAATGTGGTGACAAATTTGTTCAAGTTAGTTTTTTAAGAAGACATTGAAGAAATCTCTCCTAGGATACTATTCAAGTTAGGATTCTATTTAGGTGGGATTCTACTCAAGCTGGAATTCTAGAAGTTGAAGAATTCCCTCCTGTCGTATCTCAGGAGGGGGATGTCCATCGCAGAAGGCCTCCAGGGGTTTGCCTGGATATAAGGACCCTTCTTAGACGCTAAGGGAGGCATCCGTGCGCCCTAAGGTGGAAAGATGGGGACTTTCTGGTGTGTGCTTTGGGAGCTCTGTTCCTGTAGCCAATGGGCGCGCCCTCATTGGGGAACTTTGGAGTAATCCTGCACTTTGCACCCAAAAGCTCTGGATCACCTGTCCTGTTATCTGGTGGGTGCTTCTCATTCGGGGGACAGGGATGCGTTCTGCACTTGGGGTAAACCACGGCT
Source organism: Kitagawia praeruptora (assembly GCA_037693485.1). Lineage (NCBI taxonomy): Eukaryota > Viridiplantae > Streptophyta > Magnoliopsida > Apiales > Apiaceae > Kitagawia > Kitagawia praeruptora. The sequence goes on from CM075350.1 coordinate 130,319,284, forward strand.
ATACCTGCATCCTTGAAATCAAGAAATAGCTGGTAGCGGATAGGACTAGTCCTCGACGGGGGAAGTTTCCTTATCCGTGAAGTCTTGAGATCTTGGATGAGCCTTGGGCCTTTTGTGGTTAGGCCTCATAGTAGAACATTCCGGAAGCTGGTCCGTTATCCAAGCCCATTTGGGTTTCTTGTTCTCCAAGAACTACGTCTGGCTTGATCCTCTATAAATATAGAGGTACGTAGGCAAATTGAGGGGTTGGAAGTCGAGAGCTCTGAATAGCCGCCACTAACCCTATCAATCTCAGCCACCAATTACAAACAGCCACCACACGCCACCACTCTTTTCGGCAAAGAACCACCGCTGTAGATCTTGTTTCCGGCGAAGTACCTCGAATTTTGTTGTTACCAAATTCCTCCGTCAACAATTACTTTTCTAGATATTGATCCAACTTTTTAAGTGGTGTCTAATGTCGGGAAATCAAGCTCTATCGGTCCGATTGTTTGCTAGATCAAGCAATACTTTAGTTAGTTACGGTACTTTTTAATTTCAAGCTCTTAGAGCATCTCCAACGATGTTTTGTAAAATGATAGTCTAAATATTGATTATGTAAAATTTATTGAACGTGTAACGTGTTTTACTCCAATGGGATTGACTATATTGATTGGCTATATTTTAAAAATGGTATGTTACTATTATTTCAAGTTGTTTAAAATAGAATGTATTATTTTTATATGGTAATTGATGATGTGGAGTTAAATTACATGTTGCTAAAGGTTCGATAGATATAACCAACCTATTGTGATTATCTATATTTTTACCTAACAGTTTTGTCCCATTTTTTTTTTTTTTTGCAAAATGAAAAAGATTTCATTTAATGAAAAAATTTACACAATCCGAAAGGGACAAACAAATGAGACATTCTTTCATCCATAAAAGCTAATCATCTAACCGAAAGGTATGCTTAACCAATCCACGGGTCGTAACCTGAATTACGACAACCATGAGAAAGAGATTCCTCCGGAAGTTTAGACAATACCACCTCTATCTCAGAAAAGAAGACTCCTTACAAAGGTGGCCTCGTTAAAAACCCCGCAAGAGCAAAACCCTATGGGAAAAAAACTCAAGAGGGGAAAAAAGAGTGCCCACCCCCCAATAATACATCGATATACAATAACTGTAAAAATATACTAAGAACTTCTCGTTGCTTCCATCCAATCTTCTTTTTTATTGCTTCCCATCCCAATAACCATCATCCTTCTTCATTTCATACTTCTTCCTATCCAAGGAGTCTAACTTGTAAACCAGCCCAAAAAAAAATAGTTCACCTGAACAATAAAAGGCAATCAAACTAATGAGTCTCCAATCGATATGTAAAAAATTATATATACTATAAAAATAAAAGAGAAAATACATCCAATAATAACTTATTAATAAAAACATATGTGTTAAAATTTCATAATAAAAGGAAATAAAATAAAATCTAACCAAAAAAACTTTGGTTAGACACAAAAGTAAAATATATATAAAGATATAATTTAAAGGAAATAAACAAACAAAGACAACAAAATGGCACTTGATTGGTTATACAAGACCAAAATATACGCCATCCTTTCTGGCCACCCATTAATGGTACAAAAATAGCCATCAAGGCATGATTAGCATTGATCCATAAATGGAAAGGAGTTACAAAAATTAAAACCAAAAGAAATGGTCTTAACAATAGCGAACTTATTTACTGAATCCATTTCACACTTAACAACCATCACATTACACTTTTAAGGCTAAAATTATGAAACATAATCAAAACACACTTTATTACTTAAAACTTAACAAGATAACTATCCAAACAAAATCGAAATCATAATCAATTAGCCCCCGAATAATCAACTCTCAATAAATAACAAATTAAAGGGTCAAGCCAATAAATAAATATTTAATATGGGCAGTTACAAAAAATTAAATGAGTGTAAGACCCAATAAATGACTAATTAAAACATAAAATATTAAAGCATATAAACTTCCAATAAAGCTAATTTATTTAATTAGAACACATTAAAAGCAACAAATTAATCATTATCAATCATCTATCAATCAAAAATTAGAAACTGAAAATTAAACATAGCAATCAATTATCATAAATAACAAATTAAAGATACAGAACCGAATTGCCATTAAACCGAGCTTTTCCGGCAAACTCGTGCTACCAAATCAGGCAAGAAACAGTCGGAAAAACTACCATATAACAATTCTAGTCAAAAACGGCGATTACTCAAAATCCGTCTAACTAAAAATGTAACAGAAAAATTACAATGAAAACAAAGCCCAACTCAACACATACAACTCACTATAACCCAGAAAATACAAACAAAACCATCTAAAAACTCTAAAACAAGTCGAAATATTAAGGTAACCGACTAAAGTAGAAAATCCGGTAACAACTTAAAAAACCGGCGACTTGAAAACTTACCTACAAATTTAACAAAACTCTATGTTACTCTACATATATCTATCTAAGCATTTAGATAAACAAAATTAATAAACAATTACGAACAATAATTCAAAGTAACAAAAAATGAAAAAAAGTCAACTGGGAAGAACAGATGATAGTCACGATACAAACTGGGCAAACAAACATACATAGGCCATTGTTCCATGGAGAACCATGTTACGTGGAGAACCGTGGAGAACCACTTAAAATGCATTAAAATTGCTTTATATATAAGGACCCCGCCAAGGGTACCTTCACAAAAAATGCTTAAAATAATTGGCTCTATCCATAAAAAAAAAAAAAAAAAAAACTTGTCGTGGAAATGCGAAGCATTTAAGACAGTAAACGGATGAGTTAGTTAGTCATGAGGGCCGAAGGCTCTCGACACACCCGTCAATCGTCTATTGCCTTTACCATTGATTGCCATTCCTTACAACTTTAGAATGATAAAGGCGCGAAGCGCCGTACAAGAAGGTGCGAAGCACCGTTAACCAGTGAAATCCACTGCCACGTCATCACGTGAACAGTGAATTTTTTTTTCTTTTTTTTTCTTTGACAAATGGATAGAGGGTAGAATTATAAGACTTTTTTGTAAAGGGGCCCCGCCATGGGCCTTATATAAAGGACAATTTTAATGCATTTTAAGTGGTTCTCCACGGTTCTCCACGTAAGATGGTTCTGCATAGAGTGGGACTCAACATACATGTACGAATCGATACAAACTGAATAACTCAAAACAAACTGAAGAACTCAAAACAAACATACGCATACGTACACACTTGATAATAAATCAAACCATCACCGTATGTTGCGGTCCATCGCCCCCCCCCCCCCTTTCATGTACCCTACCACGATTTCCATCAATCCTTGTTCCTTTCGTCTCCAAAACAATAAATTAAGGGGAATGTTTATTTCGATCTGACCTTCAGCGGATTTAAACAAGTAGATATGATGTAATATCACAAAGTATAAATAAGAGATTAAACATGGCCGGAGCATCATCATCGGTGGCGACGAAGGAAGAGATAACCTTGTACTATTACACAGTTTTGTCCCACAGTTTTGTCCCATTTGAGTGGATAAAATTTTACAAATTATTCATATATCTTATTTAAGGTAATTTATTTTGAATTTTACCTAAAGGATTTAAGTTTGTAGGGTTCTTGTTTACAAAAACTGGAATTTGGATAACATTTGTGGTTATCTGATTTTATCATTTTATGTCCTACGCAATCATGTAATGCATCCTCGTCTTCTATAAGAACTAAGAAGTGTATACATTGTTCTGTCAAAAAAAAAAAGAAGTGTATACATTGTACTTCTACGTGGGTGTAAGCAGTGTTGTAAAAAGTGGGAATCGGACTTAATCGGTGGAGGCACCGTCTAGGGATTAATCGGGTAATCGGGGATTAATCGGAATGATTAATCGGATCATTAATCGGAACTAATTTAATATTATTTTTAAATATAATTATTATTAATATACATAATTATTTTATTATTTTGATTATACATGAATAATTATCATATATTTATACAAATATATTTAAAATATATAGCATTATTAAAGTAAATATAAATTTTAAGATCTAATTTTTGAATAGGGATCAATATGAGAGAAAAAATTGATAAAATTCATGATTTAACCGTTTAAAATATTAGTTTCGTATAAGAGAATAATATTTTTCTTAAAATTTATTCAATTTTATACTTTTTGAATTTTTTTAATTTTTCTACATATTTTTCAATTTTTTATCAATAATGCCGATTTTTGACCGATTAATTCGATTTTTGACCGATTAATCCCGATTTTTCGAAAAAACGATTTTTTGGCCGATTTTTGTAAAATCAGTTTGATTCCTTACCGAACAACGATTAATCGGTGATTAATCCCGATTAATCGCCGACTTTTAGAACAGAGGGTGTAAGTAATTATGTCAATGCGAGATTGCGAGTGTTGTTTAATTTTTTTGTTTTTGGAGTTTTCTCTGCAAAACATTAACATAGTTGGTTAAAATTATTTAATGCAGTTCGTGCCATTTACAATTTTATTCTTGGAAAATGTTATACTTACAGAAATTTTCAAATTTTTTTTATAAGAATGGTAGGTGTTTTAATTTAATTGGCTATAGGGTATCTGCATTCACATCAATATCAACCAAAAATCTTGTAGCTAATTCTGTGCACCTAGCATTACTCTTTATTCTTTAACTTATCCTCTATGCAAATCGTTGTTTTCCTTTCTCTAGAAACACAACATTTAATTTACGAATAATGCTAGGTACCCCAAATTGGATCCCAATTTTTTTACCAAATTACACGTGTCATTATCTGAATGGTTATAATTATAATGGGCCTGTCAGGTCCATATCAATCTCACCAATTAAAATCCTTCTTACAACCAACTTATCCATGCCACATTATTTGAGAGCATTTTTTGGGTACCAATTTGAATTACCTAGTATTACTCTTTTATCGTTTTAATTTTAGTGTCACCGCCTATCAAGATCAAAGATCTGTATTATAGTATTGTACTCCTTTGATCCGAATATAATATGAATTTTTAATTTATTAAATTTTCTTCTTTGCTAAGTATTGTTAAAATACTTTTAATATGAAAGTAATCGTTAAATTATTTTTAGCTTTAACTGAAACTAAATCTTTTTACACTGCGATGAAATAACATAAGAATTTTTCTTATTTGTTAAAACGGATACTTTTATAAATCTAATTATTCAAAAAAAATTCATTTTAACTCAAAATTTTCTAATTTCATTTCGATTCATTATATATAATATACAATATTTTTCTATTTGGAACTTAAGATTAGTATCTTACAAATTTTTGATATTTGAAGAGAACCTCGATTAATTCTCTAAAAAAAAAAAAATTATCGATAGGTTTTTTAACTTAATTTATAGTCATGAATTATTTTAAATAATATACTATATCTATACTATAATAAGCAAAGGGGTATAATTTGTAGTTGGTTATCCCTTCTTTTTGGTTATCCCACAAAATAAAAATAATATATGAACCTTATAATGTACCAATATTATATAATATTTCATAATCTTTCTATATATAATAGGAGAACATATACTTGTCAAACATGCATCCTGAGCAAATAAATTAACTCCCGAACCTAACTCAATTATGATATTTAAAAACCTAACTCCGAACCTAACTCAATTATGATATTTAAAAAATATTGTTGTTTCAAGGAGTTGAACACATGACCTCTCATAATGAAACTAAACTCACCAACCAGTTTGGCTAGATGGACATTTGTATTTATAATGGAATTTATTAATCACATACATAAATACTTTTTGGGTTATATCATGTTTAATATATATTAAACTATTCATTTAAGATAAAATTACTTATATTATAACTTGGGCGCATTATTTTATTATAATTATCTATAGACATACCCATCTAAATAAATTTTACAGAATTTTTTTTTATATTTTTGAAATGGAGAAAATAATTATTATTTTGAGATAAATTGTTTTGTTCATAATCTCAGATATGAAATGTATAGATAAAATAATTATTCTTTGAGATCAACTATTTTGTTAACAATATCACATATGAAATGCTCGTGGTTAATTTTGTTGTGAAATTTAATAAAAAAATGCACTAAATTAAAATTGGTTGGTCAAATTAGAATCAATTAAACTATAAGCACACTAAAAATATGAATTTTAAGAAAATTTATAAAAAAAAATATACAAATGCGATTTGAATTGCATATCGATTATTGATTAATAATTACATATAATTTATAATTTATTTATAAGACGGCATGATAAATACTATACAAAATATAGCAAATTAATTAGCGAAATAAGAAAGATATGAAGTTTTGAAAGGAAATTTGAAACATTTATATATATATATGAGATTTGTACTCCATGTCGGTCATCAGTTATCGATTAAATAAATGAATAAAATATATCGTTGAGTTATGAGACGATACTATAATTAAGATTGCGTATATAGTGCTATATAACTGTGTATCTTCTTCTATATATAATAGGAGAACAAATGGAGTACCTCAGACTTTAACTTTAATAAGTAAGATCTGTATGTTACAATAATTAAGGTCTTGTAATCTTTAAAATGTATTGTAAAATGTCTAAAATTTCAAACATGAAAGCATTCACTAATTTGTTGCATGGTCATTTCCTTTAAATGCTTGCAAAGACATATACTTGCCTATTGATGATCGAGGAAGAAGTTGCTTTGGCATCAAAAGCCACAACGGTATCCTCCCACACTTTTGGTGATCGTGCATTCCTCACATATGTGCTCCAAATTTATTTCATATATTTCTAGTGTACAAAACTATTACCAAATCGTTCAAATAATATACATCTTCGCGATGTTCAACAATTCTAGAAATGGCCCGTGCCTTGCAACGGCTATTATGCTAGTATACCTTAAAATGACAAGTTTGAAGCGTGATATTAATTTACATATAAAATTATTTCTCCCCAATTGTTTGGGGTTTATGTTTGGTTGTATTTGGTTGTTGTTCTTGGCTCCTTTGAAAAGGATTTATGTGGTTTTGGGTGAGATCTATAATGCGTGCATTAGATTTGAGCTGGTGTCGGATATTGCAAGAGCTTACTTTTCACAACTAAATTTTGTTCATTTTATGAGAATTTTCACTTTCGGCATGTCTATAGCTGGTTTCCGGCATGTAGATAGCTGGGGTACTTTCAGCATGTCTATAGCTGGTTTCCGACATGTAGATAGCTGGGGTGTTGCTGAACATTGGGCTACAGGTGGTGCGTATGTGAAGGTTATTTGCAATATTACTAGTTTCAAGATTGGTGCAGGTTGGATTGATCGAGAAGCCACTCTAATCTTTTTTATTTCGAAGAATTATTGTAAAATTCATGATGTAAAACAATCTGCAAACATAAACGAATACTTGGTTAGTTCGTTTATTTGTTTCTTTCCAGATTGTATTTGTCAGCTCAGGATTTTGTCCTGACTGTGATTTGTTTGTTGCAAATTAATACAATTCCTTGTTTGTCAAAAAAAACTCCTTGATGGGTCCGTTAATATAGCACATGATGGACGGGGGCCTACTTCAGTTGTTATTTTAATCTGAAGAGACATACCGTTACTTGTCATTTTGCGATTTTTTTCTGCAAAACAAATACTACTTATACTAGCTTATAGCACGTGCAAAATACAAGTTACTTTTAATTTTTTATAATTTATTTTAGTTTAAACAAATTTATATATTAGAATTATTGAAGCAAAAGATATTAAAATCAACTACGGAGGGCTGACATATCATTTGATAGCACAACGCCTATCAATTTAAATAATACATATTTGATAAAATATTTATTTTGCCACATTAATTTTTTTAATTATTCTTATATAAATAAAATAACATCTATACTTCTATACTATCTATCTATACTTACTATACTATAATAACCGAAAAGGGTTATAGGAGTAATTTGTATTATCCCCTATTTTCGGTTGTCCCTCATTCACAATCGTCAGATCTTTAACTCAAGTAGATCATGACCATTAAATACAATAATACTAAAAGTTGCTATATATAGAGGTCTAAGGTTCGATTCCCGCCAACAATATATTAATTTATATTTATTACTAAAAATTATTATATACAAAGATTTAAGGTTCGAATTTTTCCAATAACATATCTACACTTATATATATATATATATATATATATATATATCTATACTACACTATACTATATAAGCGAAAGGGGGTATAATTTGTAGTTTGGTTACCCCCTATTTTTGGTTATCAGACATTTACAACCGTTAGATCTTCAACTCAAATAGATCATGATCGTTATGTATAACAATACTAAAAGTTGGAGGTCTAAGATTCGAATCCCGCCAACAACATTTTAATATAAAATTAATACTTAGATTATGTTATATAGAAAGGTTGAAGGTTCGATTCCCACCAACAGCATATTAATTTAGATTTAATACTAAAAAGTAATTATATACAAAGATCTAAAATTTGAATTCTCCCAACATATTAAAAATAATGTTTATAATATTATATATACTAGCTTATAACCCGTACAATGCACGGTTCCTTTTTTTAATTTCAAAATAATTTTACTTCTTTTAATTTTATATGTTATTAATTTACATATAAAATTATTGTTAAAAATTTTATAATACATAAGATTTTACACTTTCGATTTAATATTTGTACTCTACCTTGAATTATTAAAATTTGATTTGAAAGATTTTACAGCCCACGTGGAATTAACAAAAAAATCTTTAATTTAGTGATAGTTTAACAATTATTTTCCGATTAAACCTACTCAGAAACAAATAAGAAAAGAAATTGTCGCTTTTTTACATTGAAAATTCTATTCGATTTATGAATTATACTTATAATTCGTTTTGATTTTCAAAATACCCTTGTTATTATTTGAAGATAGTTCTACTAATAATAAAATACAATTTTAATAATAAGTGTATGAGAGATTTTGTCAAAAACTTTGATAATTGGTAGTATGGTCAAAATAAATAAGAACCGTTGAATCTTAAAATAAATAGATAAAAACCGTTGGTGTTTCCATTTGAATAATAATTATTAAATCATCAATAAATTAAAGATAATTCTATAAGTTTCGCGTGAATTGTAAAATCATCCAAATCTGATTTATAGATCTCAAGATAGAGCCCAAATAGTAAATATGAATATTTTTTAATAATAAAAAATAAATAAATTTTAATTCTAATGCAACTTTTTTTAATTATATCCTTTTTCAAATTATAATTTTTTTTAAAATTCAGTTCCAGTGCAACCTTTTCTAATTATATCGTTTTTAAATTATAATTTTATTTTTAAAATTCACTTATAAGGCAACATTTTCTAGAGAGAATTACCAAAATGCCTATTTTTCATAAGTTTTTGCCCAAAATACTGATTTTGAAAAAAATGACCCGAAATACCGACGGGATACGGAGAATCGTCCTCCGTGTTAGCATAATACGGAACACCGCATAATACGGAACACCATCTTCCGTGTTAGCATGATACGGAACACGGTGTTCCGTATCCGTGCATGATACAGAACATGGTGTTCCGCAACACCCCATGATACGGAACACGGTGTTCCGCAACACCCCTCATATCACGGTAGACGGTGTAGCGTTTTCAGTCAGTAAAAAGGGCCAGCATGGCTCCCATATGAATATTTTGGGCCATCACCCCATTTTCTAATCACATCCTTTTTAGATTTTAATTTTCTCTTTTAATATGATATAATCTTGATCGTCTATTTTTTAAAAAATAGATTCCACGGTTGAGATTATTTTGGTAGTACAGTGACGAAAATTATGGATAAGATCTCTATTATGCTTATTATATATAAATAGCTTATAACCCGTGCAACGCACGACTCCTTTTTTAATATCTTTAATTACATTATATATATTTTAATTTTATAAGTTATTAATTTACATAACAAATTTTTATTAAAAATTGATATATATAAGTTTTACACGCTCGATTTAATATTTGTACTCTATATTGAATTCTTAAAATTTAATTTCGACAATTACGGCCCACGTGAAATTAACAAAATAATCTTTAATTTGGTGATGGTTTAATAAATTTTTTCTAATTAAATCTACGTAGAAGGAAAAAAGAGAAAAAATTGATGATTTTTTACGCTGAAAATTTTATTTGATTTATGAATTCTACTTATAATTCCTTTTGATTATCAAAATACCCTTATAATTATTTGAAGATGGTTCTACTAACAACCAAATACAATTTTAATAATAAGTGTAAGAGGGATTTTGTCCAAAACTTTGATAATCGGTAGTCTGGACCTCTATACGACAAATATCTTAAAATAAATAGATGAAAACCGTTGGATCTAGCATAAAAAATATTTAAATTTTAATATGTTATAAACTAAAAAGTGTATTTATATTGTAATACGAAAATATATATGTCAATGATTTAAATCATATATAATTAAGTTTTCTACATTGAATAGCATTATCAATGTAGGAATTTTACGTTAAATAGGATTAATGTAAAAACTTGTAATCATATTTTCTCTTGAGATTCTTAGTTTTTCCATTTGAATAATAATTATTATATCATTACTAAATTAAAAATAATTTTATGAGTTTCGAGTGGATTGTAAAATCACCCAAATCTAATTTCTAGATCTTAAGATAAAACCCAAAGAGTAGTAGATATGATTTTTTTTAAACACTAATAAAAAATAAATAAAATATAATTCTAATTTAACCTTTTTTTAATTATATCCTTTTCAAATTATAATTTTCTTTTAAAAATTCAATTTTAATACAATCCTTTCTAATTATATCCTTTTTAGAATATAATTTTCTTTTTAAAATTCACTTCAAATGCAACATTTTCTAATTATATCCTTTTTAGATTATAATTTTCTTTTTAATGCGATCTAATTTCGATTCCTTTTCAGATTATAATTTTCTTTTTAATGTGATCTAATCTTGATCGTCTATTTTTAATCCAACGGATCATATGATTTTGATAGTACAGTGACGACGACCAAAAATTTGGATAAGATCTCCCTTATGCTTATTATATATAAGGTATTAATTAGATTGTAAGTAGATTAAAAAAAATTAAAAGTAACCCGTGCTTTGCACGGGCTATAAGCTAGTTACAAATAATACACCAAAATATATGATAACTTATATGTTGTAAATTTATCAAATGCTTCGTTGTACTTGTAAGGAAATTATATAAATCCAAAATTATTTTTAAGTAAAAGTGTTTTTCCGAATAATGCAATTTATTTTATTTTATTTTGGCAAAATTACAATTTCTAAAATTTTTACAAAAACATAATTTTGCAATCAAATATAGCTTGAAGCAATTAAAATCAAGTTCAAATACAACCAAAAACAACTTAAATTATTTTTTAAAAATATAAATTGCAGTTAGTTGTTTTTAGTTACAAACCGTAGTTTTACAAATACTTTAATAACATATTAAAATCGCCAAAAAATTAAGATAATTTTGTATTTTTGTTAATTTCTATAAATTAAAATCCATTTATCATTATATGTCGGTTACAAAATATAGGCAAAATCAACATATCTACTAACCACACTTGTTGGGTTCTATTTGCATGCAATTTAGCATTTTTAGCAGCAGAAGACTTTTTAACAAAAACAGTTCTTTCAGGAGTGACCCCATCAGAATTTGCTCTGTTTTTATTAACAAATGCATGCTTAGAATTCACATTCTTTGTTTTACCAGAATTTGTACTTTTATTAAACTTTGGCAATGGATCATAAAAGTTGTAGTACAAACTATGGTATTCCTCACAAGTATAGATAGAATGTCATTTACTGCCACAGTGGAAACAAGGATTCTGTGGTTTATAAAATACTGATCTATTCCTAATGTCAGACTTAGGAACTACAGTAGCCTTCTTTTTACTTTTCCTGCAATCAATAGCAAGATGATTAGAGTTACCACAGTTAAAGCAAACTTTTCTTGGTGCATTTGGAATATACTTATAATTATTTTCTTTGTTTATTCCAACTTTACCATTTCTGTTTCTTTTGATAGTTGGGACTTTCTTTCTATCTGTCACTTCACAGATTTTGTCCTTCAGTTGTTTCTTAGACAAAAGACCTACATTTTTTATTTTGACAGTTCTAGTCTCAGAATGTTGTGTAGAAGTAGATCCCTTTTCTGGTGTAGATTTTGAATTTTCTGGATACACATAATTACCAGGTTTTAATTTAGTTTTAGTACTGTCTGTAACATATCTATAGGTTTTTGGATTTGTTGACTCATTAACAACAACTCTTCCTGGTTCTGTTGTTCCATCAGTAACAACTTTACCTTTATCCTTGTTCTCATTCTCTGGCTTATAACCTAGACACTCTTTCCAATTTTTATCAGTGATTATTCCATGAGTTTTCTTTCCAGAGTGTGTCCAGGTTCTGAGTTTCTCTTTAGCATCCTCAAGTTCTTTTTCAAGTTCAGTGCATCTAAACTCCATTTCTAGTTTTATGTGTTTAGCATTATCATATTCTGTTTGCACTTCATGCAAGAAAAGTAACTCATCTTCTAGATGATCATTTCTCTTAGCCACCTCTGCCATTTCAGATTTTATTCTAGCATTTTCAAGAGACTGACTCCTAAAACTAATATGTAGAGATTTTAAAAATGATCTTAACTCAGAGACATTATTAGTATCAAAATCAAACAAAGTTTCAGATACCTTATTATCAGCCGCAACAGTCTCATCAGTATTGGCCATCAAAGCATAGTTCACCTTCTCTTCTTCAGATTCAGAAGAAGAGTCCATCCAATCCTTGCTTGATGAGATGAGAGCTTTAGTTTTGGTCTTCTTGCACTCAGTAGCAAAGTGACCCATTCCATCACAGTTGTAGCATCTGACTTTTGACTTGTCAAATTTGCTGCTTTTGTCTTCTTTCTTCTTGTACATGTCTTTGTCAGCATTGAAGGTTTTCTTTTGAAACTTTCCTTTCTTCCTAGCCTTTATGAACTTCATCTTCTTGAAGCCCTTGACTATCATAGCAACCATCTCCATCATGTCAGAATCAGTAGAGTCATCATCAATATCAGAATCAGACTTAGCATCAGTATCTGATGATGAGTCATCAGGAATTGACTCTACAACTCTAATCTTTCTGCTAGAAACCTCCTCAGCTTTTCCCTTTGATTTTGATTCCACATTCAAAGCAACAGATTTTGCCTTGACATTCTTCTTGTTCTTTCTTTGTTGAACCTCAATATCATAGGTTCTCAGCATTCCATAGACTTCATCAAGAGACAACATTTTTAGATCATACTGATGCCTAATGATTGAAGCTTGAGTATCCCACTCCTCAGTCAAAGCTCTTAGAAACTTGGTATTTGAATCCCCTGGATCATACTCTTTGCCAACAAGAGATAGATTGTTCAGCAGTGTCAGAAATCTATTATACATATCAGTAAGGCTTTCATCAGATTTAGCATCAAACTGTTCATACTCCTGAATCAACAGAGGCCTTCTGTTTCTTTTGATAGATTCAGTGCCTTGGCATTGAGTTTCAGGATCAAGCACTTACCACTTGAGCTAAAAGCCCCGGGACTTGTAACAAGGCGCAACTTTATTTCCTTATGCTTAGCCAGGCACAAACGCCACGTATCGAATAGGGAGATGTTGGACACCCAACAATCCCCCCATCATCTGCCAGCACTAACAAGTCCCCGTTTGGGGTACAATGGCTGCATAGCATGCCTTTTGGCATAAAATGCACTCCGTGGGACTCGAACACGCGACCTTGGCTCTGATACCAGTTTTCAAGATCAAGCGCTTACCACTTGAGCTAAAAGCCCCGAAACTTGTAACAAGGCGCAACTTTATTTCCTTATGCTTAGCCAGGCACAAGCGCCACGTATCGAATAGGGAGATGCTGGACACCCAACATTGAGTTTCCAAGGTATCCCAAATTTCCTTTGCAGTCTTGCATGCTATTACCCTGTTTGACATGACATTATCAAGACTGTTATGCAAAATATTCTTTACCTTTGCATCTTTGAGCACTTGAGCCATTTTTTCTGGAGTCCATTTGTTCTTTTCCTTCATGATATAATGTTCTGGAACTGTATCTGTTCGACCAACCAAAGTTGTTGGCATAAAAGGACCATCATTAATCCTATCAAGATAGTCTGGATCAGTTGCTTCCAGATACATCAACATTTTCACCTTCCATGTTGGATACTCAGTTTTATTTAGAATAGAAATCTTGATACTTTCATACTTGCTTGTTGACTGATAAGTGGATTTTTTATCCACTTGGAACGTTCCATATCGGCTTAAATTGATTCACTTGGCCTCAAGTTTGTAGTAGTTTTTATGTGTTTTGTTTAAGTGTGCAGGATTGCAAGAATGTCGATTAGGGTTGATGTTTCAGTCAATTTTGGAGTTGAATTCGAGCTTAAGAATGAAGAATGGAGTCTTGGCGTGGGCCACCATGAAGATTTCAAGCATAGAGGATTGAAGACGGAAGCACATGCGAAAAGAACGGAAGAAATTGGAGTCAAAACGAAGAGAAAAGAGTAGAAAAAGCAAACCTGCAGGAAGCAGGTGGGGAGTCTGCGCCCCTGGTGAGCAGACTGCGCACCAGAACAGTAATGGAGTGGGCAGACTGCGCCCTGTAGTGCGCAGACTGCGCCCTATGCGGCCAGAATTGCTGAAATTTTACTGTTTTGCCCCTATTCGAATTCCAATTGTATTTTAGGTCTTTTTCTTGCTGGACAAGATTTCTAGGGCTATAAAAACACATCTTAGCATTGTAAATTTGTATCTTTACATAGCATAGCATAGTTTTACAAGGGAGAAAAGCGGAGAAGGATTCAACGCTCGTGACAAGCAACGGATCTAGATATACTTCATCTTTTGTATTCTTTTCTTAGGCGATACTTTGGATTATAGATTTGTTTTTCTCAACTCTTGTTTGTCTAATATTATTACTTTCATTCAATTCTAGTTTAATATCATGTTTTCATCAAATCCCATGGTGACGAACGGTTCAATTATGAACTAGTCGTTGTCATGTGATTCTAACAGATTTATCTATGTAGCTTAGTTGTTTGATTGCTTTAAAGATTTATGTGTTGTGAATTCTTGATATCCTTGTATGGTTATGCTTCATGTGTTTAGATGCGTCGCGAACATCTTATTTGTTAATCTCTTGCGAAACGAGAGTGGATCTTGAGATTTAGAACTTGTCATGCTAGCATAGGATTTGTTGATGTTTTAACATCATGATTTGTATCATAAATAGAGATATTATGCTGCCCTATGTGATCTTAATAGACAACTTGTTCTTCAACCGTTATGTTTTCAAATCTTATAGAGATATAGGGTCTAAGCATAATTGGTGTCTATTCATCTTCTATCTCTTTTGTGGATGTATGTTTAGTTTGGTATTCGTATACCGAGAAGTAGCGTTTACTTGTTTCGTGTTGTCTGATCAGATATTAAAACCATCACATGCATTGATTAAAGGCATAAACTCTAAGTGAAGTATTTAATGAAGTTAGGATCCCATGTTTATTCTCATATAAGAAAATCAGTTTTAAATCTCATTAGTTGATTAATTCTTAGTTAATAAGTTGCATCTTATAAGTTAATTTTAGATAATCAAACCCCACTCTTGTTAATTGTCTTAGCAGTGAGTAATAACCATACATTGTTGCATAGGTACATCTATTGAATTGAAACTTTAACCAGATCTCTGCGGAACGAACTTGATTGATATCTATATTACTTTTGACCACGTACACTTGCGTGATTTTGTGCTAACATCAACATCTTAAGATCGTTTCTGATTATAATTAATCAATTGGCTTTGATACCAATTGTTGCCCAGTAATTAACAATTGTAGAAGGGGGGTTGAATACAATTGTATAAGATTTTCGACTTAAAAAGAAATAACACAAGTATGAATCAATAACAGCTTTATTAATTCTGATATAAAATTGTTACAAACTCTCTTAAGAAATCCTTATGTTCTTAAGAGCTGCTAGGTTACAAGATAACTCATGTAAGCGATTACCAACATGTAAAACCTAAACTGTGTTTATATAGCATACACAGTTGCACTATCAATTACAAGATATTCTAAATCAATTACATATAACTCTGAATGCCTATCTTGTATGATATCTGCCTTCCTATAATTTAGGAACCGACATATCAATCTTCCTTGATCCCTGGAGTGATGAGAATCTTCACGTAATCCTGATCAACTTGCAATCCTTATAGCAACCCAATACTGACGTTGTATTACTGATGATGTCTGTTAGTCACAGAGGCATGCCTGTACACATCTAATAACAAGCCTAACTGTTTGTAATGCTTTGCATTACTTACATGACCTCTTAACTGAGGGAACCTCTAGTTGTAGAGTTTCTGTTTGTATTGTACTTGAAGTAGGCATCGAATCCTAGTTGTGCAACTGTACTTATAGAGTCTAGAATAATGCTTGAAAGAAGTTCCAAGGTTCATGCCTCAAGCAAAAAGATAAAGACTGTCAAATAATCACAGTTAGGATTTGAAGAAATGAAGAAATTTGCCTAAGTACCAATTCGAGAAGTATATTTGTCTATTCGAGAAGTCCAGCATTCGAGAAGTCAGGGATTCGATATCTCAAGACACTATTCGATATCTCATTCGATATCTCAGGGATTCGATATGTTTATTCGAGAACTCAAGGAGTCAACAAGTCAAAGTACCATTCGATATCTCAAGGACTCAGAAAGCTATTCGACATCTCAAGGATTCGACAAGTCAAATGCTCTATTCGACATCTCAAGGAATCCTGAAGAAAAGAGCTATTCGAGAAGTGATTCGATATGACAACATAACAGTGTTCGAGAACTCAGAGTTATCGATCAAGTCAATTCTAGTTCTCGAATCACTTACTTAGTCACTTCTCGAATACATTCTTGGAGACAAAATACTGAAGAAGTTGTACAAGTCTGAAACCTGCAACAAGCCAATGCACTTTATGGACCACAATCTGTAACGTGCTCTGGATAGCCTACAAGGAAGCTTGGAGAGATATAGAAGAGTCAAGGAGATAAAGAAGTGGATCTGAACAGGCTTTGCAAAGTCAAATCTGTAACTGTTTGGACACTTACTCAAAGAGGATAGACAGACTAGAAAGTAATTTGTTTAGCTACTTCATTTGTAGTAAGTAGGTTGTATCCATGTTCTATAAGGATACAGCCTCGCTTCCTTAGAAACCAACCAAGTGAGTCAAGTTTTTCATACACTGTAAGCTATATCTCTCTGAGAAAAACGAAGCTAAGAATACTATCATTTGTATTCACAGATTATAGCAACCTTTATCTAATAATACATTAGATTAAAGTGATATTGTGTTTTGTGTTGTTCTTTATCCGCACCTACATCTCTGCACACACAACACTTGCTTGCTACACAGACTCAAGGCAAGAAAGGTTCAAGAATCCATTCACCCCCCCTCTGTATTCTTTCTCTGTTTTCAATACTCAACAAGTGGTATCAGAGCGGGCTGTTTATTCAAAAACAGAAAAACGATCATGAGTTCGAATACACCAAAGACTACAGGAACGGTGAAGGTCCCTAAGTTTGACAAAGAAAACTTCAACCTCTGGAAGATAAAGATGATGTTGTTCATCAAAGCCTCTCATCCCTTGTATCTTGAGATTCTAAAGAATGGTCCTTTTGTTCCATAACAAGAGATACCAGAGAAGACTGTTGGAACCACAACTATCCCAAGATCTTATGAGGCCAAGGATCCATCAAAAAGGACAGAATCAGAAAGGGAGAAGGTTGCTCTTGACAGCCATCTCATGCTACTTATCATTGATTCCATGGACATGTCAATGTTTGCAAACATTGCATCATGTACGTCTGCCAAAGAAATGTGGGATCACATTGAGGTGTTGTGTGAAGGAACTGATGTGGTTAAGGAAAACAAGAAACAGATATTGGTCACACAGTATGAAGCTTTCATGGCACAGCCCAAGGAAAGCATTACTGAAATGTTTGAAAGGTTTCACAAGCTAGTTACTGAGTTGTAGATGAATGGCAAGGTTTACAGCACGAAGGAGTTAAATATGAAATTTTTGTTATCTTCACCAAATCATCTAGAGCAAAGAGTCATTTCACTAAGGGAGAGAGATTTGAACAAAGTCACCTATGATGTGCTCTATGGAGTCCTAAAGACTCATGAACTTGAGTTGCTTCAGAAAAGGGCTATCCAAGCCAACCAAGGTAGAATGATAAACACATCATGTGCCTTGATTGTCAACAAATCTATTCAAGACCTAAAAGCATCTACAAGCCAGCTAAGGATAGAGGAGGTAGCAGATGATGAAGAAACTGAAGCTGAGGTATGTGAACCTGTTGAGGAAAAGGAGGAAGAGGAAGAGTTTTACACTCTTGAAGAACTTGATGGGATGGAAAATACTTCATATGCTTTCATGGCCAGGAAATTTCCAAACATCAGATTTAAAAGAAATCAATCCTTCAAACCCAAAACTCAAAACCATTCAGTCAACAAGAACAAGGCACCTGTGAAATCAAACAGAAATAAATTCAAAACCAGTTATGTGGATAGGTCATTTGTAAGGTGCTATAGATGCAATGACCTAGGGCATTTTGCCAGTGAATGCAAGAAGCCTAAAAAGAAGGATAGAGATTATCTTGAGCTCGAAGCTAAGTATGAGGCCCTTCTGAAAAAGCAGACACAAGGTAAGGCCTACATAGCTGAAGGGAAGTGTTGGGATGATTCTGAGAGTGATGGAGAGGAACAAGAATTCTGCAATTATGCCTTGATGGCCAACTCCAAGGATGACCCATCTCCATCTGATTCTCAGGTACCATCCCTCACTACTATAGATATGTCTGTTTCTGAGTATAAATGCATGATTGAACAACAAT
This sequence comes from Kitagawia praeruptora, assembly GCA_037693485.1. NCBI lineage: Eukaryota > Viridiplantae > Streptophyta > Magnoliopsida > Apiales > Apiaceae > Kitagawia > Kitagawia praeruptora. The sequence continues at coordinate 130,338,265 of CM075350.1, forward strand.
CTGTTGAGATGTTTAATATTCATACTAGTATGACTGCTGCTAATGAGGAGATTGCTAAATTGTCTACTAGAAATGAAATATTAACCAAAAAGAATGAGGAACTTGAGCTAACTGCTATGCAAGTAGAAAACCTTAAGAAAGAAGTTGAATATTTGCAGAAAAAGGTTTTATGTGCTAGTCAAGTAGAGAAGGCTCTTAGGGATGAATTAGCTGAAAATGAATTCAAACTGAAAACTTTCAAGAAATCATCTGGTCTAGTGCAATCCTACTGTGAGAAAATTGAAGCTAAACCCAAAGCAGCTATTGGACTTGAATATGACTCTCTCAAACAGAGGAAAGGCTATGCTGTCATTGAAGAGGACACAGCTGTTCATGAGAAAGTGCCTCGCATTTTGAAAAAGACTGAAAATCCAATTTTTAAGGAATCAACATTTGAAATTAATGAGGATGCCTTACTCATCAAACAAATGTTGAATGATGAGGATGAGGCACAATCTAGTGAACAACAAGCATCCTCCAAGAGTGAGAGTGTCAAGTCAAAGACCAAGGAACCAGTAGTTGTTAGGCCAAGACCTAAGAAGTCTGTTAAGTTTGTTTCAGCTGGGATGAATGAATCGGAAAAGAAAGTGACTAAGAAGAAACAGAACAGAAATGGCAAGTTAGGGATTAACAAGGATAACAATTATGCTTATATGCCTAATGCCCCTAGGAAAACTTGTCAGAATTGTTTCAGTACCAATCATTTAACTCATGCATGCAAGAAACCTGCTGGTAGTGTATCTAAACCCTTCTATGATTCTTCTGTGCCTCTAAGACATAGAGATGCACCTTTTTGTGATAAATTTGACTGTATGCCATGCAATATGAATGTTATGACTAGCTGTTTCAATCTGAGAAGACAATTCATTGATGGTTGTATCAGTCACAATTCTCACACACACTACACCAGGGCAAAGTCTTTACGTCCTCCTAAAGATAGAAAGGTACCTCTGTCACCTAAGTCTGAAACCTCAGGTTCTAAGACTTCTAACAGTGACAAGAAGACTAATGCCAAGAAAGTTGATAAGCATGCTATTTATGATAAAACTGTTTCTAAGTCACATGGACCCAAAATTGTTTGGGTACCAAAGGAGAAGTAATACCTTTGTGTTTGCAGGGCAAAAAAAGTGAAAAGAAGGTCATGTGGATTTTGGACAGTGGATGCTCAAATCATATGACTGGTGATATGGCCCTGCTATCATAGTATGAGGAAAAGGCTGGCCCAATGATTGCTTTTGGAGATGACAACATTGGGATATGGCAAGTTGAAAGTTGGTAATGTCATCATTGAAGATGTAGCACTAGTCAAGGGGCTCACGCAAAATCTGCTAAGTGTTGGTCAGTTTACTGATAGAGGATTCAAAGTGAATTTTGACAAAGATGAATGTTTGATCACCCACAAGAAGACTGGTGATTTTGCTCTATCTGGAGTAAGGAAGGGAAGCCTGTTTGTAGCCAATATGGATTCTGCAAACAAGGACAAAATTTGTTGCTTTTACTCAAAAGCATCAAATGAAGATTGTTGGCTGTGGCACAAGAAATTATCACACCTGAACTTCAAACCCATTAATTCTCTAGTCAAAAGAGAGTTAGTAAGAGGCATGCCTACACTTGAATTCTGCCAAGAAGGAGTGTGTGAGGCTTGTCAAAAAGGGAAAATGAAAAGATCAAGCCACAAGTCAAAGACAGTGACATCA